>OZ007586.1:396907820-406907820 GCA_963931845.1 Maratus michaelseni
TATGAATACTAATTTAAAAGTAGACTTTATTTTCAATCGTTTGGTACCAGTATCTTTCTTTTACGATAATTTGTTGCAGAGTTAGTGGGGGTTGTTCAGTTTTTTCCACGACTGTGCACGTCGCTACCATGTCAAACTATCGAATGTGAAAAAAATGCATTTTACATTACTTTTAAAAATTGACTGATTGTCACCACTAAATTTCATTAGAATTCTTCGCCTAATGAGAATATTAATCAAATTTATGTAAAGAACAAGGTTGCCAGTTTGGCTTTCTTTTTTATCTAGAGATGACGAATTCATACCGAAAATTTTAAGAAAAAATTGTTTATTTTAAATAATTTCTAAAAGTCCGCCATTAAATAATGAAAAATTTCTATTTGAAATTTCTGGTATGGATTCAGAATTTTTGAATAGAAAAGGAGGCCAAACTGGCAACCCTGCTGAAGAATACTATTAAAATTTAGTGGTGACAACCCAGCAAACACAGAATTGTCAGAAACGTCACTAATTGATATAAGAAATATCATTATTGTCAGGTACATCGATTTTCATGTAACAATCCGATATATTTTTCATGGCAAAATACAGTTTTATCATATAAGTGGTGTCCGTACTGTAAAAGAATGGCGATAATCTTACGCAGCACAAAACCCGTATCAAATACTAGGTATCCATTAGCTATACCTACATAGGACGACATGTCGTCGTGCTAACATTACGTCGAATGCACAGTTTCCATTTGACACCATGGATATGATAATTTTTTAACACCCATCGATACATCGCCGATACACTATCATCGGCTGGCATTTATCTAAACCGGAGTGGCAACACATTTGACCTTCAATTCAATGGCCGCTGTGTTGTGAGTGTTTCGTAGCGGCGATAAAAATTCTTCTATAGAACATCTCAGCTAAAGTAAGTTATTTGTCTAATATATTGACTGTTTAAGTTGTAAATGTTATCTAAGTTTTCTTTTTTTTTAATGAATTAAGTATTTAATTCTTTTCATGCATTTTAAATTATGTGCTAGTGTACGTATATAAACAAACACGTGTAGTGTTTAGCGTTTGCATTAAATATTGAAAACAAAATTTGTACCTTTTCACGATTGGCTTTCAAATTACTTAATTCATGTTTTTTTATCTGACTAATAAGTATTGTTTAATGGGGAAATAGGAAATATAAAAGTATAACTTGCTTATTTATTATTATTATTTTTTTTGTTTGTGTAAGGTTGGAAGATTTTTTTTTTTTTTTTTTTTTTTAGTAGTTTACTAGTCTGCAAGATGCAATATAGGGCAGATGTGCCAGTAATGGACATCTTTCAAAGTGGAAAAAAAAAAATCAATAAAATTTTAACTTGCATTATTTTTTTCTTCATAAATTGCATGTTTTATTTATAATCTATGTTACTGTTGACACTTTTAAACAAAGCAATCTGAGGCAAAAAATGTTTCACAGTTCCATTGTTTTTGAGTGAAAATCTAAATTAACATGCTAAGAGCTGGCTTGAATTAAATTAATTAAATCTTTTTAATTTTCTTGCAAAAATTGTATGGTTTTGTTTTGATAATAATATAAAACTTTGAATTTTATATATTAATATGGCCAATGGCCATTTAGAAAATCGTATTTATTTTTTTAATTTTTAGGACCCATGCCCATTACTGGAATACTTAATTAGTCGATTTCTAGTAATGTACATCACATTACTAAAAGTGCAATTTCAGTAATGTTCATAGTATTTAAAATCTTTTAATTTAACTGAACAGCTAAGTACTCTAATTTAATTTTTAAATTGTACTTACCAGAATGTTTGTAATAACCTTTTTCTATATATATATAAATAGACGCTTGTAAATAATTTCATGTAATTAATAAAATTTGGTACTGTTTGGTTAGCCGGGCGGCAGTGATATATATATGCAGAGGTAGTACTTGTCCTGAAATTCCTGATATTCCTGAAAAAAATAAAAAGTCCTGAAATGTCCTGAAATATGGTAGTCTGTCCTAATATTCCTGAAATTTTGCAAGTTTTGTGCTATGTCGGTATTTGAAATCATCAAATTGGGGGTAGGTGTACTTTTTTACTGATGCAAAACGATCACGAAAGTTGCAATTTTCTTTAGTCTATCATTAAAAATAATTTTCATCGATTTGCAAAAAAAAAAAAAAAAAAAAAATCGCAATTTTTGGTGATAAATTACCAAAAATCATTTTTTATAGATTAGTCATTAAAAAAAGTTTGCTATTTTCATCTGTCAGTCACAAAAAATCCCAATTTTTACCAGTCAGTTATAAAAAAAGAAACCTTTTGCAATTTTCGTCGATCAGTGAAGAAAAAAAAATTGAGATTTTTGTCTTTCAGTAATGCAAAAATTGCAGTTTTTTAGCAGTTTGGTCAAAGAGTTCTGGTAAAATTACTTTTCTTTTAAATGTATACTTTTACAACAAAAAAATTGTGTATATAGTGTATTATTTATGATAATAAAATGTATTGAACAGGGAGTTAAGGGTTTTTTTTGGTTTGGTTTTCAATCAAATGTGTCCTGAAATTGTCCTGAAATATCGTAAAAAGTATGTCCTGAAATATTTTCTGGGCTAGTACTACCCCTGTATATGTGTATGTACATATATCACTGGCGCGCCCGGCTAACTGAAAAGTACCTAAAGTTTTTATCATGCAATGAAATTAAAGTTTTTTAAAAACGGTGACTTGCATATTTTATAATTTGTATTTAAAGTTTTTTTATATCATGTTTGAAATTTCATGTATCTTTAACACATTTTAACCCCCCCCCCCCCCAAAAAAAAAAATAAATAAATAAATAAATAAATAGGTACTTTTCCATTATACGGACACCATGCCAAAATGTAAGCTAATGCATAATGTATGTATGTGTATGTATCAGGGTTAGAAATAAGCAGTCGTTAGTCGCCAAATGCAACTAAATTATTGCATTTGACGACCACAAAATTATACCTAATCGTCAAATTTAACACATAGCTTTTCTTTTTTCTTTCTTTCTTTTTTTTTTTTTTTTTTTTTTACACAAATGCTTTTATTCCTATTTTAGTATAAGTTTGCATCCACACCCCTTCCGCTGCCTGCACTTGAAACACCTGTTTTAATATACTGTATAAAGAATGTTTTAAAATTTCAGTGTTTTTCCTCAAAAAAAAAAAAAAAAAAAAGTATTTATATAGAAATCAATATCTTTAAATGCCATACAAATATACATTAATTGGTATCCAAAAGTTCATTTATTTGCTTCTTTTTTCATTTTCTGATGTACTTTCAATCATAAGATTTTTTTAAAAATTAATACCTGGTTGTATCTAAAAGTTCAAATTTTCTTTCTATGGATATAAATGCTTGATAATCTGTTTTGTATGTATATTAGCTTTATAAAAAGAATTATTTAAACATTTTTCTAGAATCCAAATATTGTAGTTTAATGCTGTTTTAAAATTTTATCGAAAGCCAATTTTTATTTTGTTTTAGTGATTAACACAGGGATAAAATGTTTAATATGTACAGCCCCCTTGCCCTTAACACATAAAGGTAATTACAATATTATTGTTAACCTGGGTTCGAAAAGAAATGAAAAAATATCATATAACATGAAATGCAGTTTGACACCTAGGAAAAAAATTGCAGGTGTCATTTGACGCCTTACTTAGAATTCCCAATTTCTAACCCTGATATGTATGCTTGGCGACAATGGCGCCTGTATAACAAAGAAGTACCATAAAAAAAAAACTTTCCCAAGTTTTATATTTGAAGCTGAATTTTTAAATGTAGAATCAATAATTATGTTGGACAATATTTACTTAGAAAAGCTATTGAAAGATAAACTTGCAGCTTCATTAGAAATATTTTTTTCTCGTTTTCGTTTTGTTCAGTTAAGAAGACCAAGCTTACTATATTTATGTTAATTTTTTTTAATAAAAACAAATTATTTTGTTGTGTAAAACAAAATTTTCTTGAAACTTGTTTACTAAATCTTAATAGTTTGTTTTTTGTGAGTGTAAAAAAGCAAATTGTGTCTGTTTTCAATTAGTTGATCTTAAATTTTGTTAAGTAAAAAAGAAAAATAGAAAAAGACATTTTCTATTAGTTACATTATCTATCTATAGCATTTTCATGCTAAATGACGTGTTTTAATGTCTAATTTATATTAACTCTGAAAATATTTATAATCATCAATAAGTTAACTATTTTGAAAATATGGGACCCAGAAGCAGAAAATTCTCCAAGTGTCTGCGACGGATATTTCAGCAGTAGAAAATAATCTGCAGGTAAACTATGTTACAATTCAGGATTGGCAGGTCTTTGACATGTGTCCGTTTTTGAGTTTTAACTGCTATGTCCAAAACCATCTTATGTCAAAAACCTCAAATACTGCATTGATATGTAAAATTTTACATTAAATAGTACTTATATTAGATGAAACAGTACAACATTATACGTAATAAATAAGTCATTTACTGTATATCATCAATAATTAATATCTAGTAAAGTATTACTGTTACATGCAATTTTTTAACTTGATTTCTCGATATTTACCAGCAACCTATTGGTGAATTGAGCTGTTTTTTTCCCGCGAGATATTGAAGAATTTCACGTTTATTTTTTGTAACCAACTGATGAATTTCGCGATTGTTTTCCTGTGATCGATTGAAGAAATTTGTGATATTTTCCTGCTACCAATTGACAATTTTTTTTTTTTTGCCAACCGATAAGTGAATTTCGCGCTTGTTTTCCCGCGTCTTACAGGTGAAACTCGCGTGTTTTTTTTTTTTTTTTTTTTTTTTTAAACACATAATTGGACAAATTTCACAATTGTTTTCATGACCGATCGGCGAATTTGGCTATTTACATGCAATAGCTTGACAAAATTTACAATTTTTCCTTGCGACTGACTGACGCATTTCGCAATATTTTCCGCTATCTATAGATGAATTTTGCAATGTTCTTCCGCAGCAGATGGAAGAATTTTGGGGTTTTTTTCTGCAACTGACTGAAGAGATTCACTATTTTTTCCCGTAACAGACAGATGAATTTCTAGATAGTTTTCTAACGACTGATTGACTAAACTCGTGATATTTTCCTGCAACTGATTGATGCTTTTTTCGGATTTTTTTCCACGTCTTGCTGGCAAAACTCGCAGGGTTTTTTTCACATGATCGTAGACGAATTTTGCTGTTTCCCCCCTGTTATCGACTGGGGAATTTCGCAATTTTTCCCACAACAGATTGGCAAATTTTTCGATTTTTTCTTCACACGATCGATTAACAAATTTCGCAATATTTTCACATGACTGTTTAACGAATTTTGCGAAATTTTGCTGTGCCCGATTGACAAATTTTTTGGTTTTTTTCCGCAACCTATTGGTGAAATATGCAGACGGAGATTTTTTTTCGCAAACCCAAAATGCTATGCAGCTATTAACAAAAAAAACAGGCAGAGTGCATTTGCAGCTCTAAAAGAAAATATAGGGTCTGCTTTTTGCTGATTTCTTCAACCGCTTTTCACAGATTTTCTCTTTTGAACTTTCTGCCGAGATGCAAGCACGGTATATGAGCAAACACTGTTGGTCCATTGAGCAAGGATGTCGGAGGGAAAAAAATGATATTTAGCTTGCAAAGAATGAGACAATGCACAGAAGATCATAGCGCTCTGCCAGATGCGAAGCGAAAGTGTGGCTGCGGCACCGCACTCACTGACAAAGTAAAAAAATGTGCAGAAGGAGGGAGAAAAAATCTGAGCCGAAGAAAATTCCATGGAAAAAAATCTGCTGAAGAGGGGAAAAAATCTGCGACATACGTCGCCAGTCTCTATCTTTCTGCTACTGGGATATAGTATATTAAAAAAATATTGTATATTTTTGAAAATGCCATGATATTTACGAACCCTGATTTTTGTATATATAAAATAAGACAAAATGCCTTCAGTATGAAATAAAATGTTTCTAGTTGGTTATATATCGGTACTTTTGGGTTAGCCGGGCACCAGTGATATCTATACACATATATATCTACACAGATACATATATACATATGTATATATATACACATATATGTATGAATATATATACATATGTTTATACACAGTTTCCCCCAGGTTTAAAAAAGGGCAGGGTGCTGATGATGAGAAAAGGGCACTTTTCAGATTCTTATTGGCACTTTTTTTAATTTTTAAAGTTATTATTTTGGTGTTTAAAGCCACTTTTAATATTTAAAAGTCAGGGCATTCTTTTTAAGACAACATTGAGTCAGTTTTTACTCTGGAAGGAAATTTTTTAATGCAAAAAGGACACTTTTTCTACTGAGGGGCAAGAAGTGTGCTAATTATTTTTGTGAAGGGCGAGAAGGGTGCTATTTTGTAAACCAAAGGGCAGGCAGGGTTCAGCACCCTTCTGAAACCGTCTGGGGGAAACTGATATACATATATATATGTACATATATCACTGGCACCCGGCTAATCGAAAAGCACCCAAAATTTTTATCATGCAATGAAATGAAAAGTTTTTAAAAAAACGTGACTTGCATATTTTATAATCTATGTATAAAGTTTTTTATATGATGTTTGAAATTTCATGTTTTGTTAGCATTGTACCCCCCCCCCCCCCCAAAAAAAAAAAATAATAAAAATAAAATAAAAAGGTACTTTTCTGTTATACGGACACCATGCCAAAATGTATGCTAATGTATGTATGTATATGTATGCTTGGTGACAATGGTGTCTGTATAACAGAAAAGTACCCTAAAAAAAACTTTACTAAGTTTTATATTTGAAGCTGAATTTCTAAATCTAGAATCAATAATTATGTCAGACAGTATTTACTTAGAAAAGCTACTGAAAGATAAAATATCTCATTTAGATAAACTTGCAACTTCATTAGAAATAATTTTTTTCTCGTTTTCGTTTACTTAAGAAGACCAAGCTTACTATATTTATGTTAAAATTTTTTAATAAAAACAAATTATTTTGTTGTGTAAAACATGAAATTTTCTCAAAACTTGTTTACTAAATCTTAATAGTTTGTTTTTTGTAAGTGTAAAAAGCCAATTGTCTGTTTTCAATTAGTTAATCTTAAATTTTGCTAAGTAAAAAAAAAAAAAAAAGACATTTAGAATATTGTTTTATATAAGTTTTCATGCTAAATGACATATATGTTTTAATGTCTACTTTATATTAACTTTAAAAATATTTATAATCATCAATAAATTAACTATTTTGAAAATATGGGATATAGTACATAAAAAAAATTCTATATTTTTGAAATCATGATATTTACAAATCCTGATTTTTGTGTGTATAAGATAAAAATGCCTTCAGTATAAAATAAAATTTTCTAGTTTATTATATCAGTACTTTTCAGTTAGCTGGGTGCCAATGAAATATATACACACACCCATATATATGTGTATATATATTTTACTGCCCCCCCCCTGGCTAACCGAAAAGTACCGTTATATCTTACCATTTTTATAATGGGCTTAAGTCTAATTTTTAATAGACCCAATTACATGCGATTTTTTTTTTTTTATTGATATGTTTATTTTTACATGTAAGTTTTTAAAGATACTATATTGCAATGTTAAAATATTGGCTATTTGTTTCTAGCTCATGTTGAATTATTGGCAAGATTAAAATTAAAAAATATGGCTATCACTGGTCAAAGTATATCTTTATAAGCAGTCTACTAGTGTGGACAAAATGGGAGAAATAAAAGTAAGTTAATTTTTGTTTATTTATTTGATAAGTATTGTGTTATGTGCTTAAATTATAAGCACGGCGGGATTCGTGGTGAAAATTTTGAAATACCGCCCAAAAAAGATTGTGGGCGGGAGCCTCCCGCCCAAAAAATTTCACAATTTTAGGAAAAATTTGCATTATTTTATTTACCTGCAACTGAACGATAAATTTCGTGATTTTTTTTTTTTCCCGCAACCGATCGACGAACTTTGCGTTTCTTTCGCGACAGATCGACAAACTTTGCTGTTTTTTCCGTGACAGATCGGCGAACTTTGTGGTTTTTTCTAGATTGACGAACTTGGCGTTTTTTCCACAACAGATCCACGAACTTTTAGTTTTTTAAGCGACTGGTCGACGAACTTTTCCTTTTTTAAGCGACTGATTGACGAACTTTGTTTTTTGGTGACAGATCGACGAACTTTGTGTTTTTTCCGCGATCGATTGATGAAATTTGCTTTTTTCCCACGACTGATCGGCGAACTTTGTGGTTTTTTTTGGCGACAGATTGACGAACAGCGTTTTTTCCACGACAGATCGACGAACTTTGTTTTTTCCATGACAGATTGACAAAATTTGCGTTTTTTCCGAGATCGATCGGCGAAATTTGTGTTTTTCCCGCGGTCTATCGACAAAATTCGTGTTTTCTTTTTCACAATCGACCGACAAAATTTGCGTTTTTTCGCGATCGATCTACGAAAATCGCGTAACTTTCCAAACACTTCACAGAATACTGTGGGCTCAAATAAATGGCAATAACAAAAATTAAAATCCTAATTATGAATATATATGAATTAATAAAATGAATTTCATCAAAGTATCGCAAAAAAAAAATCCGAGAAATTAGTCAAATGATCGTGGGAAAAATTGCGAAATCTGTCAAATGAACTCTGGGGAAAATCATGAAATTAGTCAAACAATGATTTCAGTAAAAAAATCACAAAATCCATCAAGTGATTTCGGGGAAAAATCGCGAAAATAATCAAACGATCGCAGAAAAAATCATGAAATTCATTAAACGAATGAGAAAAAAAATCGCTAATTTTACGATCGTAAAAATCATGAATTTTATCGACCGAGCGTGTAAAAATCATGAATTTTCTAATGCATAAGTGCAATTTTTTCTTATTTTCTGTTCAGTTGTTCCAAAAATGCAAAATATTTATTCAAGGGAATTTATTTCTGTTTCTGCACTTGATAAATTTTAGGAATGTGTGTGTGGGGGGGGGGGGGGGACTGAAACTTTGCACAGGGCGCAAATTTTCTTTTGCATGATCCTCTTTTTTTTTTCCTCTCCAGTCGCTCCCCCTCTCCCACACACTTTCCTCCCATAAAATGGACTTTTGAAAACAGAAATTCTGTTGTTCTGATTGACTTACGTGTTGTGAGTTCTAAATAAATGTAAAAAAAAAAAAAAAAAGATGCATCAACTGCATAATTGCAATATGCATTTTCCATTTACGGCACGTTTCTATAAGTGGAACATTAAAAAAGTGAAGTTATTTTAATCAGATTATTATGAGATTCTTAAAAGTACAGCACGATTTCAGCTTACCTTGATAATGTGCACTAGTGAATCCAGAGTGTGGCGTTCTGGGGAGGGGGGTAATTCCCCCCCCCCCCCCTTAGTTTAGATAAAATGGAGTTTTCATGCAGAATTATCAGATTTCTTCCAAATTTTGTATATAGATTCATTGTGGTACGGAGCTTCCCTGATTAGTTTTGGGGGTTCATCGGAAAAGTTTAAAGGGGAACAAAGGCTAACCCCCCCTCCCTCCCCTTAATTTAGATAAATTGGTTTTTCATGCAGAATTATCAGATTTGCTCCAGAGTTTGTATAGAGGTTCATTGTTATAAGGTGCTACACTGATTAGTTTTGGGGGTACATTGTAAAGGTGAAAATAAGCAGTCTCCACTCGTCGATTAAACTTTAAAAACTGGCGATTAAAAATATGGAAAGAACCAACCAAATTCAGGATTTCCTGATTACCATTTTCCCCTAAATTTCACGATTTTTCCGCGTCCGTTCGACGTAATTCGTAATTTGTACGCACCGTTGGAAGAAATTTATGATTTTCTGTACATAATCGACGAAATTCATGATCTTTACGCGTCCGATTGATAAAATTCATGATTTTTATGCGCATAATCGACGAAATTCATGATTTTTACATGCCCAGTTGATAAAATTCATGACTTTTACACGTTTGATAGACGAAATTCAAGATTTTTACTCTCCCGAATGACAAAAATCAAGATTTGTATTTAGCTGTTCAATGAAATTTAAGATTTATACGTAGCCGATCGACGAAATTCAAGATATTTATGTAGCCGATCGACAAAATTCAAGATATTTACGTAGCCGATCGACGAAATTGAAGATTTTTCTGCACCTGATTGACAAGATTGAAGATTTTTCTGCACCTGATCGACGAAATTGGAGATTTTTGTGCACCCAATCGACGAAATTGAAGATTTTTATGCACCCATGCGACGAAATTCATGACTTTTATGCACTCTGTCAATAAAATTCATGATTTTCATTCTCCCGATCTACGAAATTCATGATTTTTACGTTGAATGATGAAATTTATTATTTTTACGTAGCTGATCGACAAAATTCATGATATTTTTTTGCACCTGATCGACGAAATTTAAGATTTTTCCTCATCCGAAAGACGAAATTCATTATTTTTATGCACACTATCGACAAAATTCATGATTTTTATGCGCTTGATCGACAAAATTCATGATTTTCCATGCGATATTGACGAAATTCATGAATTTTACGCTCTCGAATGACGAAATTTGCAATTTTTTCTGAAACTAATTGCCGAAATACACACAATTCCTGAATTTGTGGAGATTTTGGCCTGCTGGCCACAAGTTGTGCATTTGTAATGCATTCATGATTCATATCATGTTGTGGGTTATTATTTAGTACATAAACATACCTATTTATTATTGTCAGACCTTCATTCTATACAAATAATTTTTTTTGAAAAGTACTTATGTAGTTAGTTAAAAAGTACCTAAGCTAGTGTGACTTATGTAGTTAGCTACATAAGCATGTTGTGTAGAACTTTACTGTTAACTTATTTTAAAATTTAAAATAGATTGGAAATTAATATCTGAAGTTTATTCAAAACAATATAAATTAAAACATTTTTATTTAATACATAAATTACTTTTTTACTGTAAAGTCATTGTATTTAAAAAAAATAAATATTCAGTGACATACGTGTATTTACTGGCTACTAAAGAAATTATTCTCATTAGCCAGTAACTGGCCACTAAAACAAATCAACCTACCGGCCAGTGGCTACTAAGTGAAATTCCTTATTTTCTCCTTTAGTTCATTGGTTACAAAGGGGGAACGAGGGGCTAATCCCTCCCCCTTAATATAGTAATAGCCTTTGAGCTCAATGCCATCAGTTTAACTGGACGCTTTTCTTTTTATTTTAATGGTACTATCAAGTTGTTTGCCGTCAAATTTTGGTGGGTTTCATCTAGTTTTCTTTTATTTATTAGGGTTGAGTGCGCCAGGTTTTGTTTTAATGAAAATGTTTGTCTGATTCAGGTTGATGATTTTTAAGTTAATAATTTTTTTTTGTCTGGTTCAGTTAGAGTTGTAGGTTTACTTGATATAATGTTTAGCAGGCTTATTTTCAGGTTGGTTTATTGTGGTCACTTATGGGTTTTGCGGGGCTGATTGCAACTGTCTTGATCCAGTGCAGTATTCTATTTTATGTGCATTAATTCCAGGGAAATAATCAAATAAAAGTATGGTGTCATTTAAAAAAAAAAGAAAATCCAATCATTGTTAACAACAGATTATGCAATCTGATGCAGAATTTCACCTAAAAGTGTTAAAAGGAAATTATAACTACAATCATCAAAACTTACTCAAACCAGGGTTGGCAGGTTTCTGACAGTTTAAACTGTCACTTCAAAAACCTAATCAGAAACCTCGAATACTACATTGATATGTAAAATTTCACATTTAATGTCATATATATACAACATTAGATGTAATGTTTAAAATGTTACTATTACTGTAAATCAATAATTAATATCTAGTAAAGTGTTATTGTTAAGTGTAATTTTTTAACTGGCTAAAATTGTTTTTAAGTAATTGAAACTGCTCACATGAGCTGCACATTTTTTCCCTTACTTAAAATATCTTAAATGTGCCCGTAATTTAAAACAATGATATCATCTTCCTGCAGCATGGCTTAAAGAGTGTAAAGAATCATAGAATCCCAGCTGCCAAGTGATACCTGCTGGAATAGTCAGCTGAACATTTTATGGAGCCCTGAAACATTTTATGGAATCGGAATATTTCAGAAAATTATGGAAGAGCATAAGGAGGATGCAAGGAATATTAGAATTTCCCAACTAGTTAATGATTTTAATTTATGCAGTGCAAATATCTTATTCTTCAGTTAAAACCCATAGGTGTTTCATTGCATTAGATATTCTTAAACGAGATACTGCTACAATTGTTAATGCATGTCATGTTTGATCAAGTCTTCAGAAAAAAAGTTCACTTAAGCCCCATATGGAAAATGTGCATAATAAGAATGGATCAAATCATGAAACTTTGAAATTTTTTTGTTTGATTTTGCATCTCAACCATAACGGTTGCAGAAATTTATTCAGCTTGCACATGGACTACAGAAAGCAAGGGTCGATGCAGGTTTTTTTTCTTGGGGCCCATTTTGTGAAAATTAAAGGTTATTTTTGTGAAAAATATTTTTTAACGAAAGTTGAAATCCAGTTAATAAAATTTGAACCAAGCATTTATAAACAAAAACCTTTTAAAATCCTTTTGCTGAAGTTTTCCTCTCTGGTGAACTTGTTTGTTTACAAATTACACATTTTAAAACATCACAAAATAATAAATAGATAATAAATAGTAATTTTTTATGGAATAGAATTTTGTGAAGGGAACCTATTTTATCAAATTGATTTCTGTGAAGGGGCCCATTTTATTAGATTTTTGTGAACGGACCCTAAATAGGCCCCAAATTTTTCCTGGATCGACCCCTGGAAAGAATAGATAAATGTTTACCTGTATGCTGGTAACATAAATCACATTTCTTAATAAGGGTGTATAATTTTAAATTAAAAATTAAATTTAATTACAACTATTGCAATTTAAACTTAAATTATTTACACTAGTTTGTATCTGAAATAGCAAAAACTTTCTTCTGGTCTTTGATAAAAATGCATTTGTAACTTTTTTTTTTTTTCAGATTCTCCTTTTTTCAGCCTATGGTGGCAAAGATGCACATAGTGCAACCAGGAAAATGATGTCCTAATATCCAGTATCTTCGCAGAAGCAGAAAATTCTCCAAGTGTCTGCGACGGATATTTCAGCGTCAGAAAATAATCTGCAGGTAAACTATGTTACAATTCAGGTTACAATTCAATAAGTATGAACCCTGAGGGGGTAGTTGAACTGTTTGGAAGGGAGAAAAATAATCTATCCCACTATTTTATATGATATTTGAAGAATTACATTAATACAGACATGACAAAAAGTTTGAAAAAAAATTAAATCTAGAACCGAGAACTCAGAATGATTATATGCAAAGTGTTTATTTTTAAAAAAAGGAAGAACATCAAGCTCTATATATACACAACATCTCTACGTTTTTCAACTTTCACCAATGTTATGGACCTTTAACAATTGGGTTGCTAAATGAATTTCTGATTTTTTTTTTTCGATTTTGTGCACTGGAGATGAGTTTCAGAACTTTTACAAAATCAGATGTCTTTATTTTTAACTACTTGCATGAAAAATACATATATAGGATGATGGCATCAATATCCATTTCTGAATAAAATTGTTTTATTATATCCTTAATGAAGTATAGGTAAAACTTGAATCCCTGGTATTTTCTTAGGTTCTATGTGCATTGAAATTTTAAACTGATGTCCAAAGTTTGAAAGGGAAACAGTCAATTCATTTTTTCTGTTAGATGAGAAATGTTTGTTGACTTTAAAGCTCTTCTGAAATCCAAAAGAACTACTTTCTGACTTCTAAATTCATTTTTCTTCGCAAATACATGAAATTGCCAGGTGTTCTTATTCAGAAACTATGTATTCAAAAGACATTTTCCTTTTTTTTTTTTGGTAAAGGCAGAAGTTTTTTCAGAAAAAACAATCAAAGTCAGCAACCTAATTCTGATGCACAAGAAAGGAAAAAACATTCTCACGTAACAAGATTTGCTGACAAGTTGATAAGTAATTTATTTATCAAAAAACACTATTTGATTCCAAATTGCTTTAATAGTCATGCCTGCCAATTGGGTACCTTTTATGTTTAAAAATGAGTAAGAAAATTTAGCGTTGTTGAGCAGGGAATTTGAGAATTACTTTAAATTGTCAAGTCCTAATTTCTGTAAATTGCAAGGATCAACTAGTTTGTTGTTTCTAAATGTTTCCTTGGAGTTCAGGAAAAATAAAATTCCATGTGCACTACAAGTTCTGCACAGTTCTAATCTCATTTCTGCTTAGTGCTGACTAGGCGAATTTGGTGGGGCGCAGCACACGGTGGACCTTACTGTCCTTTTGGTTCTTTTCCTTTTTGGTAGCAAAAAAAAAAAATCTTGAAATACATCTGTCTGTCATCGGAATGTCAGTAGGTCGAGGAAAAAAATTGCAAAATTTCTTGATCAGTTGTGGGGGAAAAAATACAAAATTTGTTGATTGATTTCATGGAAAAAATTATGTATTTCGCCAATCTGTTGCGGGAAAAGTTTTTAACTACTTGCCTCTGTTGTGAGAAAAAAACCACACCATTCGATAATCGGTCAAGGGAAAATATCAGTAAATTCGTCAATTGGCCACGGGAAAAATATCGTGAAATTTGTTGATCTGTCGGGGGGGGGGGGGTTGTAAAATTCACTGTTTTGTCACTGAAAAATATCGCAATGTTTGTCAATTGGTCTCGGGAAGAAAGTTGTGAAAATTTTTGATCAGTTGCGGGGAGAGGGATGGTAAATCATGAAAATTTTCAGTCTTAACGCAAGGAAAATCGCGAATCTTGTCACTCTCGCAAGAAGAAACCATGCAATCAGTTGAGCAAAATATCACAAAAATTGCCCATCTATCACGGAAAAAAATTGCAAATTTGTCAATTGGATGCATAAAAATACTTCAAAATTCGTGAGCAGGTTGTGAAGAAAAATCCCAAAAATTTTCATTCAGACGCAGTGAAAAAAAAGTGTTCATTTTGTCAATCTATCGGTCAGAAAAAACCATGAAATTCACCAATCGGTCGTGGGGGAAAAATCGTGAATTTCTTCAATCTATCTCAAGGAAAAAATCATAAATGTTGTTGGTTGGTTGCTGGAAAACATCGCAAAATTGTCAATCAGTCGCTTGAGGAGGAAAAAATTACAAATATTTTCAGTTGAACACTGAAAAAAAAAAATCATAAAATTTGTAAATCATGTTGGAAAAAAAAAAGCATGCAAATCACCGATCACTCACGGAAAATATCGCAAAATTTGTCAATTGCTCATGAAAAAATATTGCAAAATTTGTTGATATGTTGTGGGAAAAAATTGCAAAATTTGTCAATATGTCGTGGGATCCTATCGTGTCAATCCCCACAAAATTTTTTGATCGGCATGAGAAAATATTCATCAGTTGGTTGCGGGACTTGATCTTCGCTTTAAAAAACAAATTTCTTCGGAAAATGGTAATTCTTTTTTGGGCCGGAGCCTTCCGTCCTCAACATTCTTTTGGGTGGGATTTCAAAATTTTGGGCATGAATCCCATCATCCGACCCTGAAATTCAAGCCTTGTATAGATTTATTATTTAAAGTGGTTTTTCTGTAATTTTCTACGTTATGAAATGAGACAACTCAATGTAATTAACTCTTAACAAAACTCAATACAATTAAATATTGAGAGTGTGCTATTGGAGGGTTTAGAAACAAATCTATTGGTAAATACTGTTTGATATTAATTTATATCCGAACGGAATAGCTGCTGCAATAATAGTAAATATTTATGCACTGTATGATTGTGCATAAATGTTATATACAGTGTTGTTATAACTCAAGTTACCCTGCTTAGACCTGGTTGACAGATATCGATGAAACTTGGAATATAAGTTATATGAGGGGGCGGAGGGGAGTTGCAAAATTCACCGGTCCATCACTGAAAAATATTGCGAAATTTCTGAAAAGAAGCCGACTCAGACTCCGGCTGTTTTTTTGTTTGTTTGTTTGTTTGTTAGACTGTTTGAAGTGAAATTAAACCAATTCTCAATATGCTGCCTGGTGTACATTGTAGATGAAAACTGTAGTTATTTCTGAACTAATAAAATTTTAATCTTTATTTTATTTTATTTTTCCTTTCCATCAAAAATTTTTCTGCTCTGGGGAACCTTATTAATCTACTTTCCCCTTTTCAAGTCCACAAATCCGAAATAGTAAAATTTCTGTTTTCTTTTCTTCTTTAGATTTCGATAGTTGGAATTTTTCGGGTTTGTGGGATATGAAATTGAAAAATTAGTAAATCATTTGAGAATTTCTAGCTGAGCAAGTTTATTGGCAGGCATGCCCAAAAAGCTGTTGGCAATATTGGAAACTTCATCATTTGATTGCGAAAAATAATTGTGAATTTCATCCATAGATTGAAAATAAATCGTGATTTTCGTCAATGTATCTCAGAAGAAAAAAATATGAATTTCGTCTATCGGTCATTGAAAAAGTTGCCAATTTTGTTAATCGATGGCTGATAAAAAAACGTGATCTTAGTCTATGAAGTGGTTATAAAAAGAAAGAAAAATTCTCCAGTCAATTGCATTAAAAAATTGTTGATTTTGTCAGTCATTGTAATATATCTGGAAATTTGTCGATCAGTTGATAAAAATCGTAAATTTCGGCATTCACTTTTCGAAATATCGTTTTTTGTCATTCATCTGTCTAAGAAAAAAAAAATCTAATTTCTTCAGTCTCATCAATCAGTCCCTGAAATGAATCTCAAAATTTGTCGACCATTGGTTGATAAAAAAAAATCTCGAAATTTCAACAGTCACTCGCTGTGAAAAAAAAACATTTTGATTTTGCCAGTAAGCCATAACATATAATTGCGAATTTCTTCTGTGTCTTCAATTTCGTCAGTCAAGCAAAAAATCACAAATTCCTTCAGTTAGTCGTGGTGAAATATCATGCATTTCTTCAATCAGTCTCTGCAAATATTACTGATTTTGTCAATCTGTCATTGAAATATATCATCAAATGTGTCGATTGTTCATTGATTAAAATCTTATTTTTCAGTCACTTATGGCTTAAAAATATCGCTGATTTCGTTAGTTGGTCATTGAAATGAATCAGGAAAATGTGTCGATTGTTCGTTATTAAAAAATGCATATTTCGGCAATAGTGGAAAAAAATCTTTTGTCAGTCGATCATCGAAATATATTACGAAATTTGTCAATCATTTTTGTCAATAAAAATAGTAATTTATGGCAATCGGTCACGGTAAAACAAAAATCTCAGATTTCTTTCTGTAGCTTTCCGATATTTTTTAAATTTAAACCCTATCTTACCAAAACTAATTTGTCTTGTTAATTTATATGCAAATAATGTACTAATATTGTATTCTTAAATATTTTCTAGCTTCAGTGAGACACGACCAACTGTTTGAAGATGCTGCTGTTAGTGACATTCAAAGCTGGATAGCCAAGTGGCTGCGATATGCAACAGATAGAGAGTTGGGCTGTCGAAAAAAACAACCTAATGTATCAGAAAATTTTGATTTTAATAAATAAATAAATAAATTACCATGTATTAGTATTGCCATTTCTTTTTTTTTCCAAATCTTAATATCAAAATTTTTATTACATACAATTTCAAAGGTTTTGAAATATCAATATTTGTATGGAGTTAAATAAAATTTGTTCCAAAATTGATTTTTCTTTTTTTTTTTTTTTTTATCATTGCAGAGGATGAAGTCAAAAAAGGATCTTTCAAAGTTTATTATACTTTAGCCAAAAATCTAAAATACTTTATAAAAATTATCTCATGTTTCTTTTAAGTATATCAACAGTTTTAAATTATCTGCACAAACTAAAAAAAGTCAGTTTTTATAAATAGTCTTGACTTGACAATAGCTTTTGTAAGGTAGTTTATCAGTGAAGCTAATCTAAAAAATAAAAATCAAAGTACAACCAATATTATTGCAGTTTGACGACAAATTTAAACTTTTAAAGTATTGTTAAGTATGTAAACAATGCCATTTTTGAAAAACAAATTTTATTTTTGGCATAAATACTATTTTCAAATCTTCAATTATTACTAATTTGATACTGTGCATTTTGTTTTGGAGCAGCTTTTCAGTGTTCTTAAGGTCGAAATATGAAGCAGCAGAGATGTTACTATAGTACATTTTATGATGAATGTGATCAAGTTATTCATGTGAAATATAAATAACATACACAGACAGGTGTGGGAGAATTAACAGAAAATTTTATCAGACAATGATTTACTTCACTAGCCAACAAGATGCAAGATACAGTTGAACATTGTTATGACAAGATGTAAGTAACTGAAAAAGAAATAGTTTCATAATCTTTTGAATAAAAATATTGAAAAAAAAAACTTAGTTTACTGAAGATAATTGAGGTGGTCAGGGCAAGAAAGAGATAAGCCACATTTGTAAACTTCTGAGATATCAGTTTGAAAGTTATATCAAAAACTCAAATCAAGATATATAACCTAAAGTTTTTTCGCCAATGTCTTAGTAACATTTGAGATACTGAGCCACAATATGGCATTACCTTTAATTATATTAATATTACGTTTTTTGTAAATTAGCTATCTTTATTGGGGTAAAAAACGAAACTTGTCACATAGGCTGCCACCAAGTGACATTAGAAACAAATTATATGTTTTATATTATAATTTAATATATTGAGCAACAGATTACAGTACTATATTTATTTCACTAAAAATGTGGCTTGGGACTTTCTTGCCCCGACCCCCTCAATTGTTGGGTAAAGCCAGATCAACTATTTAAAGTGTAGTACATTGGGAAAATTGTAAAGTTTTCTGAATAAACATGTTAGGAAGTCTGCCATTATAATTTTAGAAAAATTTAGTGTCTAGTGGCTAATTAAGCAAACATCACATTTTGCATAGTTTGTTCAAAATATCAACTTTTATCAAAGATAAATAAAATGTTTAACTGTTTTATTGCATTTTAAAAGTACAACTAAACTTAATGTAGAAATTTTTCTTTTAAAAAAAATGGTGGTATGTTCATTTAATACTAGTGATGTGAGAAATATAAGTCAATTTTTTTACAGTAAACTTGTAAATAGAAAAGACCGGCTAGAAAGGTAAAAGGGAGATGTATCATTTATTGTGTTGTCCTCTAAATGTTTCTTAATAAAAACCCACGACCCGTACTGCATCAAATATTTCACTAAAGTCAATTTTTTTTGTTTTGTTCTCTTTTTCTGCACCATTTATAATAATAAAAATACCTAAGAAGTCTTATTTAGTTTTAAAATGATTTAAATTAACAATTGCAGAATTCTGGCTAAGCATGAACTTATAAATTTTCTTGTCATAGAATTTTAGAATGATCTACATATTTTTTTTTTTTTTTTACGTTAAACCATTAATATGTAACAAAATGCTCCATATTCTGCTGATTATGTGTGTGTTTTTTCAGGTAACAAAGATTATATATATATATTTTAATTCTTTATTAGATTTTATACAGAAAGAATTTCAAAAGTTTTTTTTTTTAGATGACAGCAAAATATATAATAATAATATTTAAAAAAAATCAAAGCATTAAATATTTTTTCTGAATAGCTTGAAATTTGATTTGCCTTAAAACCTTTTTAAAAAAAAATTCTGTTATGTATGTCAACTAGGAGTGATAAATGACAATAACGGAATAAAATATTTTTTTTTTTTTTGGAGGGGGGGGGGGGGGGGGTCTGAAAACTTTAAATGCATTTTTAGAAGAACTTTGATTTCACTGATTTTAGTATGCGGTAAATTAGGTTACTTGGAAATTTTACAGATATTCTTAAGAAATGTTTTTTTTTACATTGATTTGCACATAATGTAGTTATGCCATGAAAGTGGAAGTATCTGTCGTAAATTTTTAATTTTGAATCATTTATATTGAAAAATAGATTTTTTTAATTTAAAATTGGTCTTTTTGCTAAAAATTTCAAATTTCTAGTTCATTGCACAGAACAAGAACAAAAGAATGTGGCAATGAAAAAATTTTTAAATGAATAAAGACATTTATATAAAAGATTTAAAGAAATCGAAAAAACAAAACTTGGTATCTGTATTTAGTTAAAGAATTGAAGTTAAGTACAACACCATAAAATGATAAATTGAGCATGTGAGTGGAAAAAGCATAACATTAGAGCTGATGTAAATGTTGAGGAAACGCCAAAAAAAAAACCGTGCATTTCAAAGTAAAAAACTGATTAATTTTATTTATCAATGAAACTATTTCATTTCATTTTTTGTTTTTAGAATGTTATTCTTTTTCCACACACCTGTTCAGTTAACTGCAAAATGTGAAAAGGAAAAAAAAAAATCTTCAGTTAGCTTTTGACAATAAAAGTTTAATTATTTTTATTTATAGAACTAGGATAAATTAACTTGCGTATTTTCCATTTGTTCCTTTCTTTATATAACAGTAGAGGAGAATAAGCTACTATAAATAAACTTGATTTTATAAGCTAAGAAATTTTTTTTTTAGTTTTCAATACTATGAAATTCAATATATTCTTTACTGTTCAATATTAATTAAATCACAAATATTCGCCGACATGCGTATAAATGTCGATAAATTGTCACAAAATCGATATTGATCATAAATATACGTCGAATATAAGGCACAAGAACGATATTCATCGCATATACGTCGAAAATAAAAGGCGAAATGATAACAATTAGATATAAGCAATACCAAATTAGTGTCATTTTGTTTACGTTCTTGTGTCGGTCAAATCTGAATTCAAGCATATTTGTATCGAATACGTATCGGATATATCGCCGGTGGCCGTCGTTGTGTCAGATTTTTGGCGGCAAATCGATAACCAGTCCACGTATCGCTAAAGATACCAGAAAAGTTGACAAAATCGAAACAGTTCTGTTAAGATTTGCTGTTATCGGTATAGCACCTCTAGTATTTGATGATAGGTATCTTTCTTGTATCAATCTGTCAGCTCTGTGTTTGCTGGGTAGAGACTCCACCCCTTTCAGGAGCCTCGATACACACAAATTAAGGCCTCCAAACATGAAATAACAAGTTTTGATATAATAATGTCATTAATAAAGATAAATGACTCTTAGGTAAAAACTTGCCAAGTCCTAGATTTATTATTAATGCGCTATCAATAATTTTTATTTTAAAACAATTTAAACAATGCTATAATACTTCAGTAGGTAAGTTTGAGTGAATTTTATTTGAACTTGGCACCCATTTACATATCATTTCTTTTCTTGGCTTTTTTTTCTTTTTATACAGAACTTGGCTCCCTTTCTTCGCAGTTATGTTTTTGTTAGATTACACTTAACTGTCCCGCAACTGATTTCATTTCCTCTTTCAGAATTTTCTCTTCGGCATGTATAAATTGGTTTTGTTAGAGAATAGAGGTAGTAACAGTTCTAAAATTAAATATCTTATACAAATATTATATGTCAAAAGTAACTTACTTTGAAATTTAACATTTAAACATATAACATTTTAACATTTAACATACACTGCTGGACAATTGCTAAGGACGGATAACACTATCACCCATAGCAACCACAAAATGAAAGGAAACAAAATGTGGAAAATTAGAATAAGTGCGGAATATAGTAAGAAGAGGTGTGCGTATGCAAATTTTCTTTTTCACGTCTGTTCATCACGTGGTAGCGCTGATAAGAGCTTTAAAGGATTTGACGCGTGTGGACAGTTGTTGTTCCAAGTCAAAGTTTTACAGGAAAGACTTAATTGACGAACTTGAAGTTTTTGGCATGTCTTCCCGATATCACTTAGATGATTTTATGCGTGGCCGATTTATTGGAAACGTCGAAAAAATGCGAAAAATAACAGATGTTGCCCGGGAGTTCGACATCGCCCACAACGTTTTTTCACGACTGTGGATATCATTTAAAACTACTGGAATGTGTAGCAGGCGTTGCGGGAAGGTAGTGTTAGAAGTACGATGACTGCAGGCGGTAGATTTATTGTCCTTACGGCAAAAAGGGACAGACGCACCACAGCTCAGCAAGTGGCAAATCAGTTTCTTGCTCCCACAGGACACCAGATCTCCCGAAAAACTGTAGCCAGATGTTTGAGGGACGGGGGATTATACGCCCGCAAACCTGTTGTGTGTGTCCCATTGACCAGACAGCAGCGTACTGCCCGTTTGCAACAGAGTCGTGAGCACCGCAACTGGACTGAACAAGACTGGGCATGCGTACTATTCTCAGATGAGAGTAGGTTCAGTCTGTTATCGGATTGTAGACGCCAACTGATCTGGCGTGAGAGTAGTACTGCTTATCATCCAGAAAATATCCAGAAAAGGGACCGATATCCGACATACAGTGTCATGGTATGGGCCGGCATCTTGATCGATGGCCGCAAGCGCCTATATGTGGTTGTGACTGGGACTATGACGGGCAAACGATACATCGATGAAGTTCTACTTTCTCATGTTCGCCTTTTCCGTGGTGCTGTCGGTGATAAATTTGTTTTCATGGACGACAACGCACCATGTCATCGAACACTTGCTGTTCAGGATTGTCTAGACAGCGAGGGTATTTAACGCATCGTATGGGCAGCGCGTTCTCCAGGTCTAAACCCCATTGCAAATGTTTGGGATGCTTTGGGGAGGCAATTTGCTAGTCAAAACTATCCTCCAACAAACAAGAACACTCTCACCCGTGCACTGACAGAGGAATGGGATAAATTGCCTCAACAGCTGCTGTATAATGTTGTGCAAAGTGTGATATGACATGTAGAATGTTGCATCACACTCCACGGTGGACATGTCCCGTTCTGACACCTTTCTCCAAAGTTCCTGCTGACTTTCATATGCATTGTTCCATTTCTCCGTATTTAGCATCAAATGAACATTTTCTTTCTTTCAGATGTTTCATAGCCTTTTGTATTTTCCAGAACAATAAATCTCCTTTATTTTAATATCTGAGCAGTGTGGCAATAATATTTTATCCTACTAGGCCTCATATCTCGCTTAATGTTATGCTACATTGCAATTTGTGATCCGTCCTTAGCAATTGTCCAGCAGTGTATATTGCTTGTATAATCCCTTGTAAATGCTATTTAAACCCTTAATTTATGGGTGCCTGACGGCGCTCTTAAACCTTCTGTGGCGCCCAACGATTTGAACATATTGGAGAACCGTTCTAACCCTCTCTTGTCAATTCCACATCTTTATACTTTCTTTCTACTACCAAGGGTGACAAATAACTAATGAGATAAGAATGATATAATTAAACTTTTAAGAATCGAAGGATGTCCTGCAATTAATTACAATTCCTGTTTTCAGAATTTTCTATTCCGCATGCATAATTTTTTTTTCGGGAGGAAGGGGGAGGAATAGAGGTTGTAACAGTTCTAAAATCAAATTCCTTATACAAATTTTATATGTTAAAAGTAATTTACTTTGCAATTTAATATTTAAAATAAAATCCTTGTATAATTACTTGTTATTACAACCAATAAACACTTTCTTTACGGGGGCCTGGCGGAGCCCTTAACCCTTCTTTGCATGAGTTTTTCTTTTACAATTGTGTTTTTTTATACATATATTAAATATTAGACACCAGAAATTTTAAGATAGATTTTTAACTTTGTTCAGCAACATAGTTCACGGGAAATTTACTGGATTAATATTTCTATATAAATATAGTGGTGGCGAAGTAGTTGATTTATTTATTAAAAGTTAAATAAACAGTGATGGAAATTTACATCACTATGCAATTAAGGGTTAAGCCTTCCATGGCGCATTACTACTTAAACATATTGGTGGGGGAGTTTCCCACAACCCCCCCTCCTCCTAAATCTACATCCCTGATATCCTCCATATTCCTATATTAGTGTATGTTTATCAGCTGTTGTAAGTGTATTCAACATGTCGCGTTATACTTTGATAAAACTAATGTGTAAGATTTCCTGCTACTGCTCATACAGATTAGGTGCATGAATCAGTTGTTATATACAACATAGCGTTGCAAAGATTAGGCAAACATTTGCACTACAATTTCTCGAACAATTAAATGTTCCTGATTCTTGGACATGAAATGTTCTATTGCGCATATATCTACTTATATAATAAAGAGAGAATTCCTCACTGGCTGACTACCTCATAAAAGCATAGAGCTGAAATTATTAAAGTCAGGATCACGAAATTTGGACAGTAGATTGTTGTTATGACCTAGCCAAGCAAAAAGAAAGTATCTTTGAAAATCCACCCCCTAAAGGGGTTGAATGGGGAGGGGTCGAAAATTTTAAATCATTTCGCTATATCTCAGCAGCAGTTTTAAGTAGGAGCGTAAAATTAAGCATAATAAATCTACTAAAAAAATAGCTAAGCACGTATTTCAGCTATTTTAGAAATTCATCGACCAAGGGGGTTAAATGGGTGGTCGGAAGTTTTGGTTCATTTCGTCATATCTCAGCAGCAGTTCAAAAGTAGGAGCTTAAAATGCAGTATAACAAATCTACTAAAAAAATAGTTAAACACATATTTCAGCGATTTTAGAAATTCAACCACTAAGGGGGGGGCGTAAATTGGAGTTCGAAAGTTTTAAGTAATTTCGCCATATCTCAGCTGCAGTTTTAGGTAGGAGCATAAAATACAGTAAGCCAATGTGCTAAAAAATAGTTAAACACGTATTTCAGTGATTTTACAGATATTTTAGTGATTTCGTCGTCAACATCAGCTATGAACCCGATTATGGAAGATTAGATGAATAATACAACTATTGCTGATTTTTTATTAGATATTTTGCATGACATTTTTCATTTTTAATCTCATATTATATATAAATGTCATACGAAATAGGGTTTTGCTAAATGCTACGCCATTTGTTTTTTTTTTTTTGTTTTTTTCATTTTGTCAGGTAAATCGTATATTTTTCTGTTACATGCATCAAAGAAAATGTACATTGTCTTTTATAAAGCCGAGGTATTTTCTACGATTGTGTCAAAGTAACTTAATGTTTTCCTGATTGTCTTTTAACGATGTATGTGAGAGAATGAACAGATCTCCGTTATTGTGATTGCGATATTATTGAATTTTTATTTATTTTACTTGTAAGGCCCTGATAGTTAACAAGGGCAAAACCAGGTGGTTGTGTTTTATAAACGGACAAGTGAATACAGACAATTCTTGAATTTGGGCGAAATGTAATTCTAATGTTGTTCAAGAAGTTATTTTACATGCAACTAAAGTGATAACATGGTACAGTTTTAGCGCTGCTTTTACGATGCGGCCATATGTTTGTAAGCAACACTAATGAGACCCACAATATATTCCATAAACAGGAGAAGGTTTCACAATGTGTTTTCATATTTTCTGAATCCTAATTTGGAACAGCAGTACTGCTGAAAAATACCACTTTTTTTTTAAGTACGATAAGCCACTCCACATTTCAAGGCTCCCAAATACGGTAGAATCTCGTTGCAACGAATGCCACTTTAACGAATTTTTCAGATTAACGAATTTTATTTAGATTAGAAAAAAATCCCCTATAGTTTGTCATTATAAATAGAACTTTAACGAATTTCAGATTAATAAAACGTTTCAAATTAACGAATTTATTGAAGTCTTAAAAAGAATGCTCATTTCAGTTTAACGAACGCTGAGTTGACAAGAAAAAAACAATTTTTATCAAAAAATATAATACTGAAAGAGAACTTCAATACCCACGATTTTTGAACTTTCAGCGTATCTCGCACCTGTTTTTTCGAGAGACGGGGAGAATTGCTACCCTATGGGCATCTGTAAAATTAAGAAATTACTTCTTTCCATTTACATTTAATCACTTTTTTTTATAGTTACTTTGGTTTACCTTTACACTCGCTTTAGAAAAACGTAGGAAATCCAAAGATTTTATTTTCGAAGTGGTCCTTTACATTCGAATTTGGCAATAAATAGTTGTACCTATCAGTAAATTTCTAATCTGCAATAATTCACATTTGGAATTAGATTTCTTTCCTTTTTTTAATCGTAAGAAAGAATTAGCAATTTTCATTGAAAAAAAAAATTAAGCAATAAGTTCTGAAAGAAGGCAAGTAGATGCCGCGAAAGAAACTTCGGCATTGGCTATCATTTTGAAAGAAAATGAAAACCTTTGAAGCTTTCTGAAAAATCTAATATGTGCCCAAACAGAAAATCATTATGACTTGGGGGCTATCAAGTGATTTATGAAAGGTATACACTTTTTTTTTAAAGATATAAGACAAACACTTTGCCCATTTTTATGACCTATATTACATGGTAAAGCCAAAAAAGTTTCACAGAACATGAAAATCGAGAAATTTGAAGCGAGTTCTGGTTGGCTGTTTTGTTTTCGTCACAGGTATGGCACAGCATAAAAACAAATTTCTGGAGAAGAAAAAAGGGCCTACATATCGTGAGAAGTTTTCAATGCCGACGAAATTGCTTTTGTATCGACTTTTACCAAATGGAAGTCGCACTACATCAATGAAAGTTGAAAAATGTAAAGGCAGAAAAAATCTAAAGCGCGGATTTCGGTTTTGTTCTGTTACAATCTCACCGGCACAAAAAAGCTAAAATCCTTTAAAACCATTTAAAATTATTTTGGGACATCTGCAAGCCACACTGCTTAAAAATTGTGAAGAAACTTCCACTTTTCCAAGTGGCTAATGAGTTTGACTGAACAAATGAGCAAAATCAGAAGAGAAATAAATTTTTCTCAGATAATAGTGTTGTACACTAAATTACATCAAATTAATCTAACATAAAAGTAAAATTTTGACCTCCTAATCTTACTTCTATTTTGAAACCCACACATCAAGGCATTATAAAAAAAATTCCAAAGTTAATTTAAGCGCCGACTAGTGGAATGGGCCTTTTCTGAAATAAAAAGTAAATTTCTGTAACGGTGAATGTGAGATAGGCAATTGACGCGATATAGGCTGCCTGGCAAAGTGTATCCATTACCACACTTAAAAACTCTTAGAGAAGCTCCAGCCTTATACATTTGACGAATGAAGTACAAAAGACTGCAGAAGAGTGTACTTATTGCATTAAATGTCCTTCAGATCTCTGGACCACAGAAGATGAAGATTACAGAATGTTTTTAACTTACATCATCTGCTAATAGTTGCATTGAATGGATGAAGGAGTCATCACATGCTCTACATACATATGGAGTCATACAAATAACACTGCCGAAATTTTAATAAAAGAAGAGAAAGCAAACGACAGTGAAAGTTAAGATAGCGATTGTTCATTCAGTACTAAAAATTGTGTTCTACAATCAAAAGATGATCTGTCGAACATTGCAACCTTTAAAAAGCAACACCGGTCACATTATGCCGGTCATATTTTATACAACGTTAAATAATATTAACGATTTTGTTTGGAAAAAAATTGTCAATTTGAAAAAGGAGGGAAATTTCCGACTTTTTTGTAAAAAAAATTAATTAATAGTTACATTAATGAAATATATCAGTGTGAATTTTTCGACAGTCAGGTATGTGGAATAAATTACAATTTTTTTATAGTTACGAAATTACGACTAAAATCTTCAAAATTAATTAATTTAATTTTTATCTTATAACAAAAATTTTCACAATAATATACTGTATATAAATTCTTTATTGACATGGTTGCAGAAATTTGATATAACTTTACTAATAATATGTAATTTTATTTAATGTGTATCGAAATTTAATTTTTTAAATCCGCCATATTGGAATTTCAAATTAACGAATTTTTCAGAATAATAAACTTCAACGGTGGTCTCTACAAATTCGTTGTAACGAGATTTTACTGTAGTCCGCTTTTTGAATACCGGTATTTTCTTAGAAAAATTTTATGTTTAGATTTTTATAGCAAATTTTGCAGAAACCACCTTCGGAGGTAAATTTTTGCGGAAATGTTGTAGAAACCTACCATGAAATTTTCTGTTAAAATATACTGATATTCAGTTGGCGGACCATTTGGGAGCCCCGACATTACTCTCTTATTTCAACATTTGTTAAAACGTTGTTTTAAATTGCGTAATAAGTTGTATAATACCGTGTATGAAGTTGTTATTTTAAATAAATTTGGCCGGCACGATCAACTGATATCGCACCATAAAATTTTTGGCTATGGGACTTTTTGAAAGACTATGCTCCTAAAAACAGTTATCAGACAATTTCTGAACTGAAGGACTATATTAAGCGTCATATTCTCTGAATCCCATTGGTACCCAGCGTCCTTTTCTTTCTCTACCGGTGTTTCCAAATAATAATCTTCGTGGTAGATTTCTTTTGACATATCCAATAGAAATCTACCTGGAAGATTATTGTTTGAAAATAGTAGTGCAGAAAAAGGATGGAGCTGGGACTCTTGCAATCCCGAAAGACAGTTTAGGCTGTTCATTAGAAAACACATTTTTAAAAATGCAATATCTTATTAACAGAATAATGGAATTATCATTGAACGCGCGTAATGCTGTTTATGATTATATTTTGTCACTAGAACGACCTGTTAAACTTTTATATTTATTTCAAATTTTAACATTTCCCAATATAGTTGAAAAGTGTTTATGAATTCGGTTTGTCTGTCTGTCTGTCCGTGATCTAAGTCGCGTAAATATATCCGGATAGTTATGCAATTGTTATTGAGGTTTACTATAGCATGTTCGGTATTGAAAATGAAGTGTGTAGCACTTATACTTTTTTTTACAGGGACACTCAAAAGAATGCCGTTACATTATGGACTACGGGGAAAATCCTTTGCAGTGCATTTTAATGATGTGACACTATTTCAAATATATTGAAATATCATGCATCACTGAAATACATCACTGAAATACACTACAATATGCTTACTATCGACCATGGAACATTCTTTTACAGTGTATGGTTACGGTTTGTAATAGTTTATTTTATATGAAT
Source organism: Maratus michaelseni (assembly GCA_963931845.1). NCBI lineage: Eukaryota > Metazoa > Arthropoda > Arachnida > Araneae > Salticidae > Maratus > Maratus michaelseni. The sequence goes on from OZ007586.1 coordinate 396,936,745, forward strand.
TACAGCATGCAGGTAACAATACAAATTTACACAACGAGTACATTAAATAAAAGCAAGAGTGTCACACATGTTAAGTTATAAACAGTACTATCAAAACAATATTTCACAAGAGTTATGAACAGCGTAGACGCTTCATCTACTATTTATCTCCTTACTTAGAAAACGCGCATTTGATTAATACTCGAAGCACAGAGAAAAAAGCTGGAAACAAGTGCTTGCTATTTGATAAAGTTATTCCTATTCCAAATACTGTAATTTGGTGATAAGATGAGAAATTGTTATTAATTAGAGTAATTATGGAATTTGTGAGTACATATAACTGGTTATTACAATCACGGGTGCACTATTCACGACCACATTAAAGAGTCGTATTTCACCTAATTCTATATATTAACCGAAACGGACTTCAGTTTTCGAGTCCAATATCTGCTTACATTCTATAACCCAAGTCTCATTCTGAAACTCAGCCTGCACCCCAAACACTCCCCATGGTAGATAAATTATTTTAAACTTCATTTAACAATTACCCTAATCGCATTGATAAAAAGGCTAATTAAACAATTAAAACAGGTAATCGGAGTTTTGACATATCAATATGGTTCTCCGTTGTGTATGAGTATGTTAAAATAGATTTTCAGTTATACTGTTTTTCATTGGTTTATGCATGATTTAGATGTGGTTCCTCGGAAAACGTATAAATCAATGATACTCACGGGCGCAGAGCTAACACTTTTTAAAGAGAAATATTCACCTTATTTAATCACATAATTTGTGTCATTAAATATGGCGAATATTACTCTTCGCAAATAGTAGTGTGAGATTTCTTTTCGTAAATAATAGTGGGTACCACTGGTATAAATGATATCTATTCACTATATCTAAAACACACACTTGTAAATAAGCGTCATGAGAAACAAGATGCAACATTTATAACTAGATAATATTGATATACATAACAACAAAGCTTGTTATTGCAATTATTCAAAATAAATTGAATTTAAAATAACAATTCTCCTTTTTAAACACACTTCAGGAAGCATAGTTTGACATAATTTTAATCTGTAATTCTGGAGGGGAACAGTAAAATATAGCAAGGAACGTGCGGTCTTAGAGACAGCATTTATTTATGAATCCAATAAAGCTTTTCCTTTAACTTTCGTTAACAAAAAAAAAAAAAAAAAAAAAAAAAACAGCTCTCAAAGAGATGTTAGCACAGAAGGCATTTCTGAAACTTTCTTGAGACCATCCAGTTACTCGTTCAACATATGGAAAAGAAAAATAACTATTACTTAAATGTGTAAAGTTGAATATGCATATTGAAAAAAAACAAACACTCATCATCATTTTCTATTGATAAAAAATAGTTTTTAATGAAACAATATTCACAGAAAGTTCAGTTTTAAGAGAACAATCTATTATTATTAATGTTCGTATACGTCTGTGTGTGTTTCTGTCTGTCTGTGCATTCCCCTCTGTACACGCAAAGGCTCCGGGACTAATCGACGCACCGACGGCGGACGCGGACCGAAAAATTCGGAAAAAAGGCGCGGATGTCAAGTTTGGGTCGGGTCGGAAGTCCGACCCGGACCCGGGGAGTTATTAATCGACGAAACTGTTTTAATTACGGACCGAAACCGAACTTGAAAAAGAATCGAAAAAAATTTCCGTTTTGATAATCGCAGACATCCAAATTGTCGCTTTTTAACGCATCATCGAATTAAAAAAAAATCTACCGGAGGTATCGATCCGAAAATCGGGGTACACACGCGGCCGATTTTTGTCGTTCCAAAATGTCAAATTTTTTGAAATTCGGACCGTAAATTTTCTTTATTTCGGCCAAAAACTGACCAGACATCCAACATCGACCCCAGACGGGAAAAAGGTTGCCGTAAAGAATGCCGGGTCGACACATCCGAGATCAAATCGCCCCATTCCTTTTTGAAACAAGTGGAAATAATGACTCTACATTCACGAAAATTTGCTAACACGTGTATAAAAAAATCGCGAATTCAACAAAAAAAATTCGTAAAAATCGACCAGTAATTTTTAAAGATATCAATTAAAACTCATTAATGACACGGCAAATGAATTTATTTCTATTCCAAAGAGACAGCTGCTTTTTTATTTCAACATTCAACGCAGACAAATCGTCTGTGAATAAGTCATTTCTGAAAGAGATAAAATAGTCACGTGACTTTCAACTGCGTTTTTTCAGAGGGGGGCCCCATCTCCGAATCTAAGGGGCGCAGTAATTCCAAACTTTCACAGGGCGACGCAAAATTTTTTCTGCTTTCAGAATATCTAAAAATTATTCTCATATCTTCATTAGGAGCCGATATATTATTTTATTGTATAATTAATCATCGTTATTTGTATAATTAAAGCAAAAGAAAGATTTCTATGACAGTGCCGGCTAGATATTAGGATTTTAAGAAGTAGGCCGCATCTAAAAACTGCATTATTATTTTAAGTTTTAGTATTTTACGTTTTTGTTTTAGAGTGGCAACCAGATATTATGATAGGGAAAAGCGGGCTTCGCCCGTTATCGATTTTTTTTTTCCGTTTTAAGTTTTTCTACAGCTCACTGTCTTTGAAGTAGAACTCAGGTAGTCTACATAAGTTGTTTGAGGAAAAGCAGTGTCATCGCCAACCCCCCCCCCCCCGCCCCCCGCTTTTTTCTTTTAACTGTGGTCCGTTTCTATAACTAAGAAACTATGTTACGGTTTTCCACCAAACTGATTCCAAACATCATAATTAAAGTAATAAGGACCCTCTATAACATTTTTAAAAGTTTCTGAGTTTATACCACTCTTTTCGAATAATAATACAGTTGAACTCCAGATATACGTTACCTGAGTTGTACGTTTCCCTCAGTTATACGTTTCAACTCAGAGGTCCCGGCCGTTTGCCATTAAAAATTAACTGGGTTATACGTTTTGAGTCATACATTTCCCTCAGTTATACGTTACGTTTTTACGTGCCCGAACAAAATTTGTGTCATTTATACATTTTGTAACCGAAAACACTGACGACATGTCAGGTGAGTCTGATTTGAAAGATCAAACTCAAACTTCGGAGCTGATCTGAGGGCTTTTGACGCAGTAAAGTGGTTCGTCAGTAGTGAAAACAGTAACGATAAGGCGGCGGCATTGTGCATTATTAACAGAAATCCAAAGTTTGCTGTTCAATGTAGTCTCTAAAGAAAAGAAACAACAGAAGATTAGTGATTATTTCAACAAGATTCAGTAAACTGCTGAAATGTCTTTTGATAAATTGTTTACATGCCAAGGCGATTCCAATGATTTGTTTTAAGTATTCTATGTGTATTAAAAATATTTTTAGTAAAGATTTTATGATAAAATAATTTCATGTGTACTTTTCTTATGTGCCTTTTTTCTACTTTGTTCTATTTCCGAAAATTTATGTCATGGGTGCAGAAATACTTAGGAAACTTCCGTTTTCAATATTAAAGGTAACAAACTCCTTAGCGGAACAAAGTTTTTACGACATATTTAAAAAATGGTTCCGGTAGACCTTTGATTGAGTTGTACGTTTTACTGAGTTATACGTTTTGTTATCCGGTCCCGAGCAAAACGTATAACTGGAGTTCTACTGTATCAGATTTTATACTTTGATTTCACATTATCTCGAGTTCTACGAGTCCAATCGGAACGCGGTTTGGCTCATTCGACTCGATATCGATAGAGGATACTAGAGCTTATCGGTTTTAGTTCGTTTTTCACCACCAGGGGACGTTTTATTATCTCTGTTTCTATGGCCCGGATTACGACGGGGTTTGGCTCTTTCGACTGGATTTCGACAGATTTACAGATTTCGGTCATGTTCGTATAGAACACATTGCGCCCCCTGGTGGTGGAAGGTGTAATTAAAGGATTTTTCAGCCAACTCGGGTTCTATGGGTCACATCACGACGCGGTTTGGCTCAATCGACGCGACGTCGATAAAGGATACTACAGCTTATCGAATTTTGCTCCGAGTCTCACCACCAGGGGCGCTTTCCTATATCCGGTTCTACGGGCATGAAAACGACGGGGTATGGCTCATTCGACTCGGCATCGAAAGCCTTAACGATTTCAGTTATGATCGTATAAACAGATTGCGCCACCTGGTGGTGGAAGGTGGAACTAGCGTATACTGCAGCGCGTGCGCAGCACGACTGCTATACGGTGCCGCAGGCAGCGGGGACCCGAGCCGGAGGTTCGTTCAGTTAGAGGTTTATACTATTCTATGTGCAATTTAAGGGATTATCCGGTGCGTGCGTAGCACGACCGGTTTACGGTGCCGAAGGCAGCGGGGCAGGGTTGGAGATTCGTTCAGTTAGAGGCTTATACTATTCGATGTGCAAATTAAGGAATTATCCGGTGCCGAAGGCAGCGGGGACCCGGGTTGGAGGTTCGTTCGGTTAGAGGTTTATACTATTCTATGTGCAATTTAAGGGATTATCCGGTGCGTGCGTAGCACGACCGGTTTACGGTGCCGAAGGCAGCGGGGCAGCGTCGGAGATTCGTTCAGTTAGAGGTTTATACTATTCGATGTGTAAATTAAGGGATTATCCGGTGCGTGCGTAGCACGACCGGTATACGGTGCCGAAGGCAGCGGGGACCGAAATCACCCACTCGTGGACAGCCACCCGTGAGGTATAGGAACAATAAGTCCACGAGGGGAAAAATAAACGCTACCCGACACCGATAGCACCCATCCGTTCCAACCCACACCGCAGGAGGCGCCTGTTTATTAGATTTGAAACAATGAATATAATTACATAACAATAATAAAATATAAAAGGTAAAAAAATAACAATTTTTTGCAAATTGAAAGTTAAATATAAAATATTTTCGAAGTACTATAAGTTCATGATGTCCTAAATTTATGGTATTTTAGTTCAGAAAGTCAATGGTCAGTTCAGTCATTTTTTTTTAAAATTCTTTCGTAATGAAAGAGAAATTTTTATTGAGAATATTATAATTCTCTTTTAACTTTTGAGAGTTTGAAGGATTGAAAATGATATTACGAAGGTTATATCTGAGAGTTTCGTTCTTATCAAAAGGGAAGTGATGGATCATAAGAGGGCAGCATCCGAATATGTAGTGAACTGCATCTCCTTCTGCTTTATCGCATGGACATCTAGGTGAGGCTCTTTTTCTTATTTTATGTAAGTATTGTGGGAAACTGCCATGGTTACTCAGATAATACGGCAGTGTTGGCTGTTTGCAGAGATAATTTGGATCGACTTTATTTATAATTTTATAGGTATCTCTGCCCTTATTACATGAGTCCCAAATGGCTTGCCAGTCAGAGATGGTTTTCTTTTTAAAATACAATTTTGCTATTGAAATGGGGAACAACAGATCTTTTCTTGATTGATATTGGTCTTGTAAGATGGCTTGCTTTGCTAGGAGATCAGCTCTTTCGTTGCCAGTATCACCCACATGAGATTTAGTCCATGTTATTATAATGGATTTATCAGGAATTTGAAGTAATTGATTGTAAATGTTTTTGATAATGTAGTTTCTAGGAAAAGCAACTTTTAATACTTCCATAGAAGAGTAACTATCTGTAATAATTAGTAGTTTATTGTAGTCGGAGGTCGAGAACAATTTTATTGCTTTATAAATTGCCATTAATTCTGCTTGATATATGTTATTCAGTGGATGATGTCGTATTGCTTCATCATGTATATTATTTCCATCTTTATATATGGTGAAAGCACTGGCTACACCTCCTGGCATGACAGAACCATCTGTGTAGGCTTCCACATCGTATTCTTTTGGATGGATGGATTTTCTATCTTCTATAATTCTGATATTTTGGACTCTGTAGTAATTGAGGAATCGATACGATTTTTCTTTCTGCATTATATTGTTAATGTTTAGCTGTGTGTTATTGATTAACAAATTTCTATTTCCTATTTTCAGTTGGTAGTACTGAAATTCATTCTGTATTTTTATTAGGATTGGTGGAGTTCCTGTAAGAAGATACAGAGCTTCGTGAGAGATAGTCCTATAGGTCCGTATTAAGTTTAATAATGCCAAACGCTGAGTTGAACGTAGTAATTTGCGGCCATCAGTATTCAAGTTTGGATACCAAATTTCGTAAGCATATAGTATTTGGCGTTCTATGACTGTTTGATACCATATTTTTAGGATGTCTGGTTTGATACCTTTATTAAAGAATCGAAATCCTCTAAATCCGTTTACAAAGTTTGCAATCTTTGTTCGAAGGTCTTTCATGTGATCTGTAAAATTGAATTTAGAATCTAACAATACGCCAAGATATTTCCGGGTCGGAGGTTCGTTCGGTTAGAGGTTTATACCACTCAATGTGCAAATTAAGGGATTATCCGGTGCGTGCGTAGCATGACCGGTATACAGTGCCGAAGGCAGCGGGGACCCGGGTCGGAGATTCGTCCGGTTCGAGGTTTTACAAGATTCGAGATTTTCTACAATTCGAGGCACCGATGTAAATTAGGGGTCCGCTGGCGAGCGAAGCCAGCTAGTCAATATTATTAATGTCGGTATACGTCTGTGTTTCTTTCTGTCTGTCTGTGCAGTCCCCTCTGTACACGCAAAGGCTCCGGGACAAATCGACGCACTGACGGCGGACGCGGACCGAAAAATTCGGAAAAAAGGCGCGGAGCTCAAGTTTCGGCAGGGTCGGGTGTCCGACCCGGACCCGGGGAGTTATTAATCGACAAAACTGTTTTAATTACCGACCGAAACCGAACTTGGAAAAAGAATTGAAAAAAAATTCCGTTTTGATAATCGCAGACATCCAAATTGTCGCTTTTTAGCGCATCATCGAATTAAAAAAAATCTACCGGAGGTATCGATCCGAAAATCGGGGTACACACGCGGCCGATTTTTGTCGTTCCAAAATGTCAAATTTTTTGAAATTCGGACCGTAACTTTTCGGCCAAAAACTAACCAGACATCCAACATTGACCCCAGACGGGAAAAAGGTTGCCGTAAAGAATGCCGGGTCGACACATCCGAGATCACATCGCTCCATTCCTTTTTGAAACAAGTGGAAATAATGACTCTACATTCACGAAAATTTGCTAACACGTGTATAAAAAAATCGCGAATTCAACAAAAAAAAATTCGTAAAAATCGACCAGTAATTTTTAAAGATATCAATTAAAACTCATTAATGACACGGCAAATGAATTTATTTCTATTCCAAAGAGACAGCTGCTTTTTTATTTCAACATTCAACGCAGACAAATCGTCTGTGAATAAGTCATTTCTGAAAGAGATAAAATAGTCACGTGACTTTCAACTGCGTTTTTTCAGAGGGGGGCCCCATCTCCGAATCTAAGGGGCGCAGTAATTCCAAACTTTCACAGGGCGACGCAAAATTTTTTTCTGCTTTCAGAATATCTAAAAATTATTCTCATATCTTCATTAGGAGCCGATATATTATTTTATTGTATAATTAATCATCGTTATTTGTATAATTAAAGCAAAAGAAAGATTTCTATTACAGTGCCAGCTAGATATTAGGATTTTAAGAAGTAGGCCGCGTCTAAAAACTGCATTACCAGTATTTTAAGTTTTTGTTTTAGAGTGGCAACCAGATATTATGATAAGGAAAAGCAGGCTTCGCCCGTTATCGATTTTTTTTCCGTTTTAAGAGCCTACATCAGTCACGCGAAGAAACGCTCACGCTAATGTTAAGTCTATGGGAAGGTTATCGCGCGATTTCTCGCTCGCATTTTAATACTTTTAAATATTTTTTTTTTCATAGGATAGCTAAGACCAATCTCCAACGTTGTTAGTTTTTACTTTTTCGATTTCTGTTGTAGTTTATTTCTGAGGACCAACTCAATGATTGGATCCGGTAAAAATCGAGTTGTTGTGTCTTTTAAACTCTTATAAAATCGATATCAACAAAATTTTTTAAAAATTAAAAACTAACAACGATGGCTCAGTGTTTAAGCTTTCCAAAAATATGCTTTTTATAATTCTACTGCAATTACAGCGAGTATAAACACGGGATAACTTTGAGCAAAATTGAAAAAAAGACCTGAATTAATTATATGCGGACCGCCTCCACTCCGGACGCTCACACATATTCTGTGATTGGACAGAGTATTCTCTGAACTCTTGGAAACGCCTCATCGCGATAATTGGCTAATACGAATTTTTCAAAATTCGGCGTAGAAAATAGAAACACTCGCAAGAATGATTAGATATATTTTAAGAAGCTTTTTTTTTCTTCGGTTATTTTTAAATTTCATCAAAATACGCCTGTTAAAATTGAGTAAATTTCAAATTCTTTATTTCTATAAGCTTAAATATTGTACCTTTAAATTTTAATCCACTTCCAATGAGGAAATTCTACAATTCGTTAGGATGTATATTTTTTCTATATGTATGTCACGCAAAACTTTGAAACGGATACTGCAATTTTTATACTTTTTTTTCCCCTGGATAGGTATATCTTTCTGTAGAGCGTCTCTTTTCAGTATCATTGGAATTTAAGCAATGATATGTTTATTTGTCTGAATATTTACATGCCTTTTTTATACTTTATAAATTTTAACTTTCGTAAAAATTGACTAAAGTCCTAGGGCAGATCTGGGGAGTCGGGGGAGCGATAAGAGGTTCTAATATGACCCGCTGTTCTGGTCGGCTTGGGAAAGAATTTTTTCATTGCGGATCAGGTTAAATTCTACTTTCTTGCTTCAGGTCGTGTTGATTTTTACATTTTTGTTGCGTGTCGGGTTGACTTGTATTATTTAGGTATCGGGTTGGGTTTTCATTCTTGCTGTCGACCCAAAAATATTATTTAAATTCAATTCGCAACCCGACTCGGACAAAACCAATTCATCAACCCACAACCGGACAAAGTAATTTTCGCCGACCCTCGAATCGACCCGAACCTCACATATTTCGATTAGAACCGGAAATGAAAGAAAAACAATTCATGTTTTAATACAAAATATAAGTCTTCCATTGGGTCTCTAATAACAATTTTATCATTTATATAGAAAAATGAACACATTTGTATTTTTACTTTGTTCTATCTATGATAGAAGTAAGTAGTTGTAATCGAATTTTTATTCGACTTCCGGTTTTTGACGGATTTACACGTTTTAGGGGTCAGAGATGACAAAAAACATGTTTTTACAAAATGTCTGTCTGCCCGTCTGTCTGTCCTTATTGTATCATCGAAAAGTGTATGAAGTTATTCTTCAATTTGAACCTTTTTTTTAAATATGTTTTTTACTATAGCCTGCAGGTCCCAGTTGAATTTGGGGATATTTCGACGAAAGGGGATATATCGACGAAAAGATTGCGATTTTTGTTTCATTTTCACTATTGTATCATCGAAAAGTGTATGAAGTTACGCATATAATTGAACAATTTGTTTTCCTATGTTTTCGGTTATGGTCAGCAGGGTCTACTTGAATTTTGGGGATATTTCGACGAAAGGGGGCGCTGCGACCGCGATTTTTGTTCCATTTTCAATATTGTATCATCGAAAAGTGCATGAAGTTATGCAGATAATTGAACCAAATTTTTTGTATATGCTTTGTATTATAGCCTGCAGATCCCAGTTGAATTTATGATATATTTCGATAAAAGGGGGCGCTGCGATCGCGATTTTTGTTCCATTTTCACTATTGTATCATCGAAAAGTGCCTGAAGTTATGCAGATAATTGAACCAATTTTTTCTCAATGTTTTTGGCTGTGGCCAGCAGATCCCACATGAATTTTGGTATATTTTGACGAAAGGGGGGGGGGGGCTGCGATCGCGATGTTTGTTCCATTTTAAATATTGTATCATCGAAAAGTGTATGAAGTTATACAGATAATTGAACCAATTTTTTTTTCTATGTTTTTGACTATAGCTGCAGGTCCGAGTTGAATTTGGGGATATTTCGACGAAAGGGGACGCTGCGATCGTGATTTTTGTTCCATTTTCACTATTGTATCATCGAAACGTGTATGACTTTATGCAGATAATTTAACCAAATTTTTTGTATATGTTTTAGACTGTAGCCTGCAGGTACCAGTTGAATTTGGGAATATTTCGACAAAGGGGGAGCTGTGATCACGATTTTTGCTCCATTTTCACTATTGTATCATCGAAAAGTGCATGAAGTTATGCAGATAATTGAACCAAACTTTTTGTATATGTTTTTGACTATAACCTGCAGGTCCCAGTTGAATTTGGGGATATTGTGGCTTTAGGGGGCGCATTGATAGCCATTTATAGATTTTAATTAAAAAAATATATAGAAAAATATTAGAAATCCTAAAAAAAATTTCCGTTAAATGTTCGGCCTTGATCCAAGGATTCCAAAGCATTTTTTGTTTTGCTCTTAAAAAATGGCGGAGATATAGCAGTTTAAAATTATAGGGTGGCCGACATTTTGAAACAATACAGCAGGATTCCTCCATAAATGGGTTTAATTTATGAGTTTTAATGAACATGGTTTCACTAAATTTTCTTTCATTGTTATAACCATCGTTTCAACACTTACATGCTTAACACTGTATATTTATATTCGCCAACGTCAAATTATTTGCCAAGCTTGGCGACAATTGGTGAAATATCGCCAAATTTGGAGACAAAAAATACACTGCCACGTGTGAATCCAACTTAATTAATTCAGCGATATTCTCATTCAAATTCAATATTGACCAGAACTGGGAATGACTCTTCTGTAATCGGGTTCAACGCATTTTAAATTCGTGTATTTTTAGTAGAATTAGCTAAGACCTCACAACCGAGCAATAGGGATGCTATTTTTTCTTGACGGTACAGGCCAGAAGGACTTTCCGTAGTTTAGTATAATACATCGGCTGCTCGAATACAGGTAACCCGAAGATTCGCAAGTAGCTGACGTACAACGGAATGACGAAAAATTTTGATTTTTTTTGTGGTTTGATAGCAAATTTTGAAGCTTTTACATGTATGAGATAGAAGAAAGTTTTGAGATTGGCATGTCCAACTAGTTTAATATTCAAATATTGTAAAACCTATGAATAGCGCGCACTTCCTCATCGTTGAATAGAGCCCTCCATAGGGCCAAGTTGTCCCTATTTTTTTTTCGCATCTCCGTGACTAATTGTCTTTTTATGGTCGGGTTCACTGTAGAATGTTGTTTGTGGGTCAGAATTATGTTTTTCCAGGTCAGGTTGTATGGATTTCCCAAAACATTACAGCCGAAATATATATTATGAGACGAGAATAAAAGCATATTCGAATATGAATGAGAATACATATATATTCGATTTTCTACATTTTGAATAAAATGTGTACGTAAAAAATTAGATAATTTATTATTCTTTCTTTATAGTAGAGTTAAGAACCCTTTTAGCTCACAGGCTATCAAAGCTTGAGAACTAATGCGCCCGCCGGTTCTGTATGTACGTATGTATGTCAATAACGCGATAACTCTTTATAGAAATAACCTTTTCGCTTAAAATTTTGTTTATAGGTTCATTGTGATAACGCGCTTCCCTGATTAGTTTTGGGGTTTCATTGGTTAAGTATAAAGGGGGATGAGGACTAACCCCCTTAATTTAGATAAATGGGTTTTTCAAATAGAATTATCCGATTTTCTTCAAATTGTGTATTAGGTTCATTGTGATAAAGCGCTTCCCTCATTAATTTTGGGGTTCATTGGTTAAATTTAAAGAGGAATGACAGGAGACTAACCCTCCCTTAGCTTAGATAAATTGCTTTTTCCTGCAGAATATTCAGATTTCGTTCAAATTTTGTATATAGATTCATTGTGGTAAGGCGCTTCCATCATAAGCTTTGGGGGTTCGTTGGTTAAGTATAAAGGGGAAACAGAGCTAATCCCCCCCCCCACACTAAATTTATATAAATGGGGTTTTAAAGCAGAATTATCCAACTTTCTTCAAATTTTGTATATAGTGTCATAGTGATAAGGCGCTTTTCTGATTAGTTTTGGGGGTTCATTGGTTAAGTATAAAGGGGGGGTAACGCGGGCTAATCCTCCCCACTTAATTTAGATAAATGGGTCTTTCATGGAGAATTATCCAATTTTCTTCAAATTTTGTATATAGGTTCAGTATAATAAAGTGCTTCCCTGATTAGATTTGGGGATACATTAGTTAATTGTAAGGGGGGGGGGGTGGATTGGGGATGATCCCCTTTAATATATTGTCAATTTCTTTATTTTTTGAGAGGCTTATTTCAAATTCCTTGAAATAAGAATATAATATACAATTAGTGTGAATAGCCTGTGAACTCACTGCCCTCAGTATAAATGTGCAGTTTTCGTTTTAGCTCACAGGCTATCAAAGCCTGACAGCTAATGTGCCCGACGTTTCTGTTTGTACTTACGTTTGTATGTACGTATCTAAGTACGTACGTATGTAAGTACGTATGTGTGTATGTATGTACGTATATACGTAATGCGATAACTCTATAGAAATAACCGTTTTGCTTCAAATTTTGTTTATAAGTTCATTGTGACAAGACACTTCCCTGATTAGTTTTGGGGGTTCATTGGTTAAGTATAAAGAGAAAAAATTGCTATTCCTTCCCCCTTAATTTAGATAAATGGGTTTTACATGAAGAATTATCCGATTTTCTTCAAATTTTGTATATAGGTTCGTTGTGATAAGACGCTTTCCTGATTAGTTTTAGAGGTTAATTGGTTAAGCATAAAGGTGACAACCGGGGCTAACCCCCTTTAATGTAGATAAATAGGTTTTCATGCAGAATTATCCGATTTTCTTCAAATTTTGTATATAGGTTCATTGTAATAGGGAACTTCTCTGATTTCTTTTCATGGTTTAACAGTTAATTATAAAAGGGAAACGGGGGCTAATCTCCCTAAATTTTGATAAATGGGTTATTCATGCAAAATTATCCAATTTGCTTAAAATTTTGTATATAGGTTCATTGTGATAAAGCGCTTCCCTAATTAGTTTTGGGGGTTCATTGTTTAATTATAAGGGAGGGGAACGGGGGCTAATTCCCCGAATTTAGATAAATGTTTTTTTCCTGTAGAATTGTTCGATTTGTTTCTAATTTTGTATATATGTTCATTATGATAAGGCGCTTCTCTGATTAGTTTTGGGGTTTCATTGGTTAAGTATAAAGGGGAACGGGTGTTAATCCCCCTTAACTTATTGTCGATTTTTTTATTTTTTGAGGGCGTTATGCTTTGAAATAACAGTATAATATACAATAAGTGTGAATAGACTGTGAACTCAATGCCATCAGTTTAACTGGGCACTTTTCTTGTTTAATTAGCTCACACGCTGTTAAAGCCTGAGAGCTAATGTTCCCGCCGGTTTTGTATGTATGTATGTAAATGTATGTATATACGTAACGCATTAACTCTTGATAGAAATATCCGTTTTGCTTCAAATTTTGTTTTATGTTCATTGTGATAAGGCGCTTCCCTGATTAGTTTTGTGGGTTCATTGTTTACGATGAAAGGGGGAACGGGGGGGCTAATTTCCCCGATAATTTAGATAAATGCGTTTTTCTTGCAGAATTATCTGATTTCCTTCAAATTTTTCAGGTTCGTTCTGATAAAGCGTTTCCCTGATGAGCCTTGGGAGTTCGTTGGTTATTTGTACAGTGGAGGAACAGGGGTTCACCCCCCTTTAATTTATTGTCCATTAGGGGGTATTATTCTTTAAAATAAGAGTATAATATACAATTAGTGTGAATAGCCTGTGAGCTCAATGCCATAATTTTAACTGGACACGTTTCTTTTTATTCTTTTCTCGGAATATGAAATTTATTACCAATATTTCGTTTATGAACCAAAAAACACACTATCACATTTTGATATTTTATGAACTCACACACACATGTTAAGAGCCTACACTAGTCACGCGAAGAAACGCTCACGCTAATGTTAAGTCTATGGGAAGGTTATCGCGCGATTTCTCGCTCGCATTTTAATATTTTTAAATATTTTTTTTTCATAGGATAGCAGAGACCAATCTCCAACGTTGTTAGTTTTCACTTTTTCGATTTCTGTTGTAGTTTATTTCTGAAGACCAACTCAATGGTTGGATTAGGTAAAAATCGAGTTGTTGTGTCTTTTAAACTCTTATAAAATCGATACCAACAAAATTTAAAAAAAAATAAGAACTAACAACGATAGCTCAGTGTTTAAGCTTTCCAAAAATATGATTTTTATAATTCTACTGCAATTCAGCGAGTATAATCACGCGACAACTTTGACCAAAATTGAGAAAAAACACCTGAATTAATATACGCGGACCGCCTCTACTCGGATCCACCCAGAGGTATTCTGTGATTGGACAAAGCATTCTCTGAACTCTATAGATACGCCTCTCGGAAAAGCCTCACCACGATAATGGCTATATGTTTGTCTGATATATATTATTTATTTCTGTATGTATATCTACGTAAAACTTTGGTAGGGATACTTCAAATTTAATACTTTTTTTTTTCTTCTTTTGATGGAAAAGTATCTTTCCAGCAGACTGTAAGCAATAATAAGCTTATCTGTCTGAATATTTACATGCTTTTTTCTTACTTTATAAATTTTAACGTTCGTAACAATTGACTAATAGCCCTAGATTGAACTTGGGGAGACTCCAGTTGAGGGGGTGGTGTTCATTGGTTAAGTATAAAAGGGGGGGGTCAGCCCCCTCCCTTGAATTTGACAAATGAGTTTTTCATGCAGAATTATCTAATTTTCTTCAAATTTCGTACATAGGTTCATCGTGATAAGGTACTTTTCTGATTAGTTTTGGGGGTTCATTGATTAAGTATAAAGGGGGGTGGGGGACGGGAGGCTAACTCCACTTAATTTAGATAAATGGGTTTTTCATGCAGAATTACCCGATTTTCTTCAAATTTTGTACATAGGTTCATTGTGATAACGCGCTTTTCTGATTACTTTTGGGGGTTCACTGGTTAAGTATAAAAAAGCGGGGGGGGGGTAAGCCCCCTGAATTTAACAGATGAGTTTTTCATGCAGAATTATCCGATTTTCTTTAAATTTTGTACATAGGTTCATCGTGATAACGCGCTTTTCTGATTAGTTTTGGGGGTTCATTGATTAAGTATAAACGGTGTAATGGGGGGCTAATCCTCCCCCATTAATTTAGATAAGAGTTTTTCAAGCAGAATTATCCGATTTTCTTCGAATTTTATATCTAGGTTCATTCTGATAAAGCGCTTCACTGATTAGTTTTGGGGGTTCATTGGTTAACTATAAGGGGGGAGGGATATGAACCCCCCTTAACATATTGTCGATTTCTTTATTTTTCGAGGGGCTTATTTCAAATTCTTTGAAATAAGACTATAATATACAATTAGTGTGAATAGCCTGTGAGCTCAATGGCCTCAGTTTAACTGGGCAGTTTTCCTTTTTTATTTCTTTCATTTACACAAAAGTATTCTTTTACATGATGATCTACGAGGGAAAACTATTTGCAGCATATTTTAATTATGTTACGCCATTTCAGATATAATGAAATGGATATACATTATTGAGGTTTACTACAAGACATTTGTTATGCGAAAAGCATTTATCATTCATTTACAGGGACACACAAAATATTTCGGGTACATTACTGTGTCCGAAATATTGTTTATAAGCCATAATTGGAAGTAGGATTTTAGTTAGGTATGCGTTTAACTAAATTTTTGAATGCTATGAGTTATGCATAAATGCTACAGATCATATACCGGGCTAAACAAAAAAATTTGTAAGCATTACTGTGCAGCAGCGTAAATTGATTAAAATGGGTTTTTAATCGAGTTATGCATTTTAAACGTGAAATATATTTAGTATACCAAGAAAGGTTTGTGGAATATAAATAAAATCATATACAGGACCACGCAAAGAACTGAATACATGGCTGACTATGTATGATAATTCCTAGAAGTGTGATTTCAGCGTGTATTTGCCTGAATTAAACTATAGCTTAATATGTAGCGAGTACAAAAAGCTTATGTAATATACAGGGCTGTACAAAATAATTCAAGTATGTTTCCATCTATTGGTGGAAACTGCTGAAGATGAATTTCCAACTGTGTTATTTGTTTTATTGCTAAACTAAATTGCAGCATACTATAGAGTATATACAAATATATAAATTACATACAGGGCTGCAGAAAAGAATTGGAGTACTTTTCCGGCTGTGGATGGTAATTGCTGAAATCTGGTTTTCACACGTGTTTTGTGTTTTTCTGAAATGTTTACTTAGATAACTTATTTACCGTATTAAACAGCGATGGTTTGTTAAAGTATTCTGTTAGTGTTGGAAAGTGTTTCATAATCTATGCTTGGTTACAGGATTTTACTAATTTTACTAATTTTACTAATGAACAAAAATTTATATAAATAATTAAGATATAGATTTGAAATTGAGGATGGGAAGGGATGTCTTCTGCCGATTATTATAGCGTAGCGTCTTCGTTATGTTCTAATTATCAAAAAAAAAAATTTTTATAATGATCACGTTAATGTATGTGAAGGTGGTTTTCTTGAATAAATTATGTTGCGGGTATGGGGAAGGAGGGCCTTGCTCTGATTTATACAAAATAAATTCCCAAGAAATTTAACATTTTTAGCTTCTGACGTAGCGTTTTTTAAATGTTATGGGTAGAGAATACAGGAAATTTTAAATAACGATTTTCATAAATGTTTAATTTATGTTCCTAATAAAAGTACACAACCCGTATATTTATGAAGATGGTTATCAACAATCAAAGTAAATGAATTGGTGTTGAGCACTTAACCAAGTGCCCTACAAGCAATCCTACGAGTTTCTTTATCTAACTGTGCATTCTTATCTCGAGTTCTACGGATTCCCAATCGCAACGGCCTTTAGATGATTCGACTTGGTTTTCGTTCGTGTTACAGATTTTAGTTCCACCTTCCACCGCCAAGGGGCGCATTATTTTTTAGAGTTCTGTGGGCCTGATTTCGACGGGCATTAGTTCATTCAACTTCTTTATACAACGGGTACCCGTGTTGAATGTTCGTATGGGACAAATTGCGCCCCCTAGCGTTGGAATGCGATACTAAAGGATTATGAGCGCGTGCGCAGCACGCTTGCTATTCGGTGCTGGTGGCAGCGGCGACACGATTTGGAGTTTTATTCGGAAGGTGGTTTCTTTGGAACAGGGTGCATCCCCTGGCGGCGGAAGGTGGAACTAAAAGAGTTTGCAGCGCGTGCTCTGCATGCATACCATAAGGTGCGGCAGGCAGTGGGAACACGTGTCGGTGGTTCGTTTTAACAGAATGCGCCCGTATTTGAGGAAAGTGGAGATAAAGGATTTTCAGTCGACGTGCGAAGCAATTTTAACTAAATAATTTAATACAAAATCAGGTTAAAGATATAAAATCATTCAAACTTTAGGTTTGTTTAATTTTATTATCATGGGCCGAGGTAACGCCGGTCGGGTCAGCTAGTATATATATATATATATATATATATATATATATATATATACCGGGTGCGTCATAAATTCGTGTAAACTTTAAATATTCATAACAAAAGAAATAATGCTCAGAAAATTTTTCGGTTTGCGCGAGTATGAATCAGAAGGTTTTTAGATTTTTTTCCATGTATAATAAAAAATTATTCCAAAAGTAACCAACAGAGGGCGCTCACACGTCGTACTGTGGAGTTTTATGCAAATCAGGCAAACACAAATAGACAATAAAACAAATCACAATAATATGACACTGTGCATTTATTTTAAAGTAAAAGATGATCAACATGACCACTATCACCAGGTATTAGGGAAGCGAGGCGCGTCAGTACGCCTGTTACAGCTGAATGTAGCATGTCGGTATCGATGCCACCGACGGTCCGTCGAATGGCATCTTTCAATTCCACCAAAGTTTCTGGGGAGCCCCAGTGTACACGACACTTTAAGTATCCCCACAACCAAATACCTGCCGGGGTCATGTTTGGAGATCATGCGGGCCACTCAAACTTACAACCTCGACTTATCACTCGGTCTTCAGTGAAAATGTTCAACAGGATCATCTTGACTTCACGTGCAACCTGCGACGGGGCACCATCCTGCATGCAGGCTTTCCTGCAATGCAAGCACAACGTGGTCACGCAAAAGCGTAACATACCGTTCTGCAGTGACTGTACAGGTTTTCCAGCCGGATTTAGGACAAGACTCTTAAAAAAAGAAACAATCCAGAACCAGGGCCCAACTTAGACTATCTGGGGCCCGGGGCAAGCATCATTCTGAGAGGCCCCTTTCTATCTATCCATGAAAATTGTTCGGGAATTATGTTGAAGTGACTAGTATTAAACTCCATACCTATTTTATGTATACATAAATTTCGAACCAAGTGCTATTTACATCTGTATACATATACAGGGTATCACAAGAAATGGTCACAACTTTAACAAATGACAGAACACTGTTTTTTGGTGTAGGAATATAACGACTCATGTGAGCTTTTGAAGTGTAAATGCAGATCTTTCAATCACTCTTGGTTATTTGTTATAATGTAAAATTTTGTATTATATTATAAAATTTAATATTTGTTGTGCATCAGCATGTATTTGGGCCCTTATACTAATAGCAACAAATTTTAACACTTGATACGTTGTTACTTCATTCCCCATGCTCTAAAGTATTTTTATATAAATTTTTATAACATTAGTTTTCTAATGATGTAGATTGTTCTTTTTAGGGGTCTTAGGGCACAGGAAGTGGAGGGCTACACTCCTTTCCTAAATCTTTGAAAATGTAATATTTTTTGTCACTTTTAGCCAATTTAAACCATTTTGCATCCGTTTAACAAAAATTTTAATTAAGAGCAGAGGGGGGGGGGCTCTCAGATTGGGGGTCTGGTACTCACGAGGGTTTGACGTTGTTCAGATACGACTGTTTTGCGTATTGACGTCATCATGCAGTGAAAAGTGTGCTTCATCCGTCCAGTTGACGTTCAACAACCATTATGGGTCCCGCTCCATTTTTGCCAGCACCCATGTAGAAAACTTTAGTCTTTCATCTCTATCTGCCAGTAATAACTGGTGAATTGCCTGTATCTTGTACGGATACAGATCCAAGATTCCGTGCAGAATACGTCGAATCGACGATTACGTAAATCCCCGTTATTCTCCCAGCTTCACGAGCACTGCTACTCCTCATTGATGTCTCGGCTGCCAATTCTTCCATGACACTTTTCACAACATTGACGCGATCCATGCTCGAGGATGGTCTGCCACTACGTGGACGATCCTCCAAACTCCCCGTTTTCTCAAAACGTCGTACTAAATTGAGTATCCCATTCAATGAAATAGGGTTTTTTGCGCCTGAAGTTCTTTCTCCGTGCAAAACTTTCGCAATGCAATAGTTGTCGATTCACCATTCTTATAAAAAAGTTTAACTACCAGCGCTCGGTCTGGTAACGATAGCATGCTGCCGAGATCGAATCTTGGATGCAATGTCAAATGCTGTCGCCAAGCATACAGAGGTACCAGTGGGTAGAGAGAGACAGTGTGAGCTCACATCTCAGTAACATCGCTTATGACTCAATGGAGGAATTCCACATTGTAATAAAATTCCCAAAGGAACAACGAACCGTTTGGAAATAGAACTATAGGATAGAACGTTACAACACTAGTACTAGTAAAATGGTTGTTCGGATTTTTTTTAGAGTTATTTTATACTACGGTAGGACGATATATATACAAAGCATTCATAGAAAATATTTTTTAGAGGAACTGTGTGTATCAGGACACATTGGGAGATACCTTCTCGAAGTCGTATAAAGGCGCGATCTTTTCAAGGGCAATAATACTTTTCAGTGTATTAATAGTGACAATTTTAAGCTTTAATTACTCTCCAGTATTTAGAATTACGTCAAAAAGATTAACTAGATAATATCCTTTCCCGCCCAGCACTTTTAAATAAACTGAAAAACATCTTTTAGTTCTTGATGGATCTTTCTTAACTTGACCCGCTCCTGAGATATGCACTTCATTCCTGGTATGAACATCATCCAATCATAAACCATCTTCACTGCCCAGTGTCGCGCTGGAGGTATGTCTCTGGCAGTGTACTACCTGTAATGTACATTAAGATAGTATCACCTTAGCATGTTTATTTTCACCCCGCCTCCTGTCGCGTTTTCTGGCGGGTTCAGCTCCAGCTGAAATATGTATTTTTTTAAGACTTTAATAAAGGGACCGGGAGGGACATCTATGCTCTACAGATCTGGTTCCCAGTCTGAGCAGTCCCTCTTAGGCATTCAAATAGATATGACTGCTTGTTTCTTTATGGCTTAGAATTTCAGCGGGCTTCTCCGGAGATTCCGACTCGGTCCCTTCCGTAAGAAAGATGACCGGAAGCCCGACACAACGAGATGTTCGACACGACGGGGGCAGGACACGGTTGAACCGCCACCTTAATGTGGTGCGCCGGTGATAACGTTCGGGCGTCCAAAAAAACAGAGACACCAAAAAGACTCGGTGACGCAGGCCACTGAGTCTGGGTCTACCCTTCATAAGCTCAGGTATTCTGCGGCGTGAGGACTCTGCCAATATTGGAAACCTCCTCCCTAAGTGGTAGAACGACGCCTCGTAAGCCTATCTCAGTTGCTCGAGCGGGACCCTCGCCCTGCGTCGAGGTAGGTGACGATGAGCAACGACTAGCTAACAGCGGTCAGATAGTTTCCAAATCTTTATCTGGGGGCGTTGACGGAGGCGAGATCGAACTCCGAAGAGCACGGTGCGTGTTGGCTCTGCAGTGACGCTTGGTTACTGCGTGAGGCGGCGTGAAGCAACCCTCAGTACTAGCAGAGCGTAGTTACCGGCATGTGGGCGTACAGGCATGGTCTGCAGCTGGAGTAGTTTTGTGTCAACCTCAATGGTCCGGAAGAAGGGCATTGCCCGTTTGTAGGAAGAGTGATAGGAGTACTCGGGGCCACTTAGGTCACCGTGTAACCGTATCAACTCCTTGGGAGGATGCATGTTCTTTACCTGGACTGTTCGATTAGCTGGAATCTTAGAAATAACTTTCTTGATCGGGACCGCCTCTTTGGCGCTTTTGAAGGAATTTTCCATGACCTTCAGAGTACCGATAGTGGTGCCTCCCCTTTTTCATTGTTGTTATTGTTGTCTTTTTGTTTATGTTTTGTTTTATATGTGGGTGACACCACAGTTGAGTCGACTGGCCACTACCTGAAATTCGTTGCAGGGCTTCGCCGGAGGGAAAGCTTCTGGAGGCGACAATTTATGCCAGGACGTGTCTATGCGTTCAGGGACACTTTTCCTTGAGGTCTCGGGCTGGCGAGAGGCTCCTTCTCCTTGCCGCAGCCGATGAGACCAGTTGCTTCCTCTTCCTCGCCGCAGCCGATGAGACCAGTCGTTTCCTCCTCCCCTAGGACTCGATGATCGGAAACTGTCGTACAATAAGAGTCGTTGGGATAGTTTGCATAAGGCTTAGGACCCGGTTCCCACTTTTGGGTTCCGGCTACGAAGCTGTCGGAGGTCTCCAGCGTCTCCCCAAGTGTTTTGTGGTGGTGTCTTCGAAGTGTGGGTTCCATCGCATATCGCAGCGACTTTTGTCGTACGTCTCTTGGGTTAAAGGGAGTGCTCAGCAGGTGGTGGTGCTCCCACCGGCCGCAGCACTTACAGGAGGACTCTCCTGTTCTAGTGCGTTTAAAGTCCTTCAGGACTTGGGTGCGGCGGTTGATGTGCTGACGGGGGCATTCAACCGGCTGGTGGCGCAGCCTCATTTTATTACTAAGATTAGTTGTAATTCAGTAAAAATTTTTTAAACATTTTAAAGAAATAGACATTCAGTACCTATGGGACATTGGCTGAAATAAGCATAAAAACCCATAAAACTAGCTTAGATATGTCGGTTAGCTGTCTAAATGGGTCGAAATTTCCAGGACCAGGCTTTCACCGCCCTGTACAAAAAATATAATGACCCAACCGATATAAAAGCTAAAAGGTCGACCCGAGAACGACCTGGTCCGTACAAATATATATATATATATATATATATATATATATTGGCCTAGTACGATATAAACGCTAAAAGTTCTGCCCGAAGTCGGCTCAGCCCGTACAAAAGCTTGATTGGCAAGAGCCGACACGACTTATATACACAACTTAACAAAGTATGAATTTTCAGAAAATTTCATACAGTAGTTCTGGGAATATAGCTATCGCAGAAATCGTGAGAAATGCAGCATAGAAGCTGCGAGATTTACACCTTTTACGAGATTTACATCAAAACCTAATCACCACATATTTATGTCAATGTATAACTGAATATGAAATTTGATTACATTCCATGCATTATTTGCTGACATAGAGCGCCCAAAAATTTGTGTCACATACAGACAGACAAACTCGCGGACAGACATTTTTGAAAAACAATAATATCGTGTTCAGTATTTCCAAAAACGTATAAATCTTTGAAAAACAAGACGTCGAAATTTTACACAAATCCAATACTTTCTTCTTGTATCGATAGAAGAAAACTAGTCAGATTTGCCACTCCCAAAACTTTCGTCTATATCATACATGTTTCACATACACCAAACATGAATCAGCAGCAACATATAAACAAGGTCGAACCTAATCTAAAGTTTTATTAAATTCCATGCATTAGTTCTTGGGATATGACTATCGCTAAAATCGTGTTAATCCTGAAAAATGCAGCATAACAGCGCCAGGTGTTGGGAGATTTACATTAAAACCTAATGCGCAAAAACCTATGTCCAAGTCTACACTGTAAAAAAAATCTCTCAAATTAACAGAAAAACTGTCAATTTTGGCGCCGGTGGAAAACCGTTTAATTTACAGAAAATATAGATATATTTTCATTAAAACAGTTTTTTTCTGTAAAACATATAGATTTTTTCTGTAAAAATGAAAAATCCACATTTTTTTTTACAGGTAAAAACTGTTTTTCCTTTAAACAATATTTTCTGTAAAAAAAGTAAAATACTTTTTTTGTCAAAATTACAGACTTTTTTTACAGTGTAACTGAATCTGAAGTTTGATGAAATTCTGTGCATTAGGTTTTGAGATACAGCTATCGTGAAAATCGTGAAAAATGTAGCATAGCAGCGCTACCGTTTGTGCGATTTACACAAAAAATTAATCAGCTCCAATTTATATAAAGGTCTAACTGAATACAAAGTTTTATTAAATTCCGTGCATTAGTTCTTGAGATGAAGCTATCTTGAAAATCATGAATAATAAGCATACACTGCCACCTCTTTGGTGGTATACACCAAAACATAATCAGTAACAACTTATGTCCATGTCTAACTGAATCTGAAATTTGGTAGAGCTGGGTTGAAAATCGTGAATAACGCAACATGCAGCACCACATGTTGGGAGATTTACACCAAAATCAATTAAGTAATAACTTATGTAAACATCTAACTGAATCTGTAATTTAATGAAAATCCGTGTATTAGTCCGTCAAATATATCTATCTTGAATATCATGAATAATACAGCATAGCAGCACTAAATTTTGGGCGGTATACACCAAAACCTAATCAGCAATAACCTATGTCAAAGTCTAACTGAATCTAAAATTTGTTGAAAATCCTTACGTTAGTTCTTCAGATAGAGCTATTGTGGAAATGGAGAAAAAAACTGCGTAGCAACGCCATGCAGTATATTGGGCTATTTACACCAAAAACGGATCAGCAGCAATTTATATAAAAGTCTAACTCAGTCTCAAGATTCATTAAATTCCGTGCATGAGTTCTTGAGATATGATTATCGCTAAAATCGTGTAATCCTGAAAAATGAAGCTTAGCAGCGTCACCTGTTGGGAGATTTACATTAGGACCTAATAAGCAACAACTTATGCCAACATCTAAATGAATCTGAAGTTTGATGAAATTCTGTGCATTAGTTTTTGAGATATAGCTATCGTGAAAATCATGGAAAAAGCAGCATACCTGAGCCATCTGTTGGGCTATTTACATCAAAACATAATCAGCGTCTATATATGTCAGGGTCAAACAGATTCTGAAATTTGATGAAATTCTGTGCATTATAATTATTGAGATATCTATTGTGATAATCGTGAAAAGGGTAGTATAGCAGCGCCGCATGTTGAGCGATTGAGACCAAACACTAATCAGCACCAATTTATATGAATGTCTAGCTGAATATAAAGTTTTATTAAAATCCGTGCATTATTTCTTGCGATATAGCTATCTTGAAAAGAGTGAATAATGCCGCATACCGCGCCACCTGTTGGGCGGTATACACCAAACCTGCAACAATTTATGTCCATGTCTAACTGAATCTGAAATTTGATGACAATCTGTACATTACTTCTTGGGATAGAGCTATTGCGGAAATCCTGAAAAAAAAAACAGCATAGCAGCGTCAACTGTTGAACGATTTACACCAAAACCTAATAAGTAACAACTTATGTCAACGTCTAACTGTACCTGCAATGTAATGAAAATCCGTGCATTAGTCCTTAAAATATAGCTATCTAGAAAATCGTGAATAATGCAGCATAGCAGTGTCACCTTTTGGGTGGTATACATCAAAACATTATCAGCATCAACTTACGTATGGCGATGTGAAACTGAATCTGAAGTTTTATGAAAATCTGTGCATTAGTCCTTGAGATAGAGCTTGTGCGGAAATTCAGAAAAATACAGCATAGCAGTGCCACCTGTTGGGCGATTACCAACACATAATAAGTTACAACTCATAATGAAAATCCGTGCATTAGTCCTTGAGATATAGCTATTTGAAAATCGTGAATACTGCAGCATAGCAGCGACACCTTTTGGCGGTGTACACCAAAACCTAATCAGCAACAACCTATGTCAATGCCAAACTGAATCTGAAATTTGTTGGAAATATCTGCATTAGTTCTTGAGATAGAGTTATCTTGAAATTTGTGAATAATGCGGCATGGCAGCCCCACCTCTAGGGCTGTGTACACCGAAACCTATCAGCAACAACTGATATCCACGTCTAACTGAATTTGAAGGTGGATGAAAATCTGTGCGTTAGTTCGTGAGACAGAGCTATTGCGTAAATCGTGAAAAATGTAGCATAGCAGCCACCTGTTGAGCGACTTACACCAAAAACTGATCAGCACCAATTTGTTACAAGTTCTAGCTGATTCTAAAATTTTATTAAATTCTGTGAATTAGTTCCTGAGAAAAAATGTTCATATGCATACAGACAGATATTTTTCTAAAAACAGTCATATCGTATTCAAGTCTTCTAAACCGTATAAATCCGTTTAAAATCGGAGGTCAAAAATTTTCACCAGTCCAATACTTTCTTTTTGTAAAGTTAGAAGAAATGCAAACAGTGAAATCGTGTTTAGTACCTTTTAAAATGTATAAATCCGTCGAAAACCGGAATTCGAAAATTTTCATGAATCCAATAAATTTTTCTTGAAAAAATCAAAGAAAGTAATAGAAATACCAATCCAGCATGTGCTGGGAGGAAAGAATTTAGAGGATGCCTGAGTCGAGATAACAATGGTTTTCATATTTGTTGGGTTGAATCCGGAACGAAATCTTAGCTTTTATACCATGCGGATCCCGAATCTTGATATTTCAGCCGGTGCACACCTCTAGGAAGAATAAATTCCACTCCAAGCTGGACCCAGAAAAGAAGTCTACCCGGAAGTGTGGCCCGGCACGAGTCTGCAGAGAAAAGTAATGTTCAGCCCGGCCGAGTGAGATCGAGTGTGGAGACAAAGCCGGACCCGAGTTTCATGAATGAAAATTTACTTGGCCAGCGGCCCAGTCTTTGGCCTGTCCCTTTCGGGTGCAGACCTCACTGATAGTTTGTAGACCCTTTATTAGCCCAAGGGGTGGGGGCGACCGCCTCATCACCCTGCGTTAGACTTCATTTCTCCCCCTCCCTCTGGTAACAAACATACAATGTTTAAAATCTTAATATCTGTTTAACATTTTTTTCTAATTTCATGAAGATGCTATTTTAACATGTAGTGTTATTGTATCTTATTTGAGTCTTTCAGGAAATTGCGAATTCTAAAGAAAAATTACCAATATAGTTATTTCAACTCATTTATACCTGATATTTTATTCTTTTTAAATACTCCGGTTTATGTAATTGCACTACATGAAATAAAAAAATTCTTTATATTATACCAAAGTCAATATTTTTTTGTAAAAAGTGCAAAATGAACGAAAAAAAAAAAATATGTCAAAAAATATATTAATTTATTTTCAAAAATTCAAAACGTCTTATTTTTTGGACGCTAATCATGAACGGGTTAAAATCATTCCTTTTTGTAGACATTTAAAATCTTGGCAATTACCAAAGAGTGATAGCAGCAAGAAAATGTTACAGATCATTGGTTGAATTTATTTCTTTTTCGAATTCTTTTTCATTGGAGGATTTCCTTGTCAATCATTTGAAGTAAGACCCTCTTGTCGGCTTGAAATCACTAGCTGTCATCTCGTTGCGAGAAAAAGTTTGACTTTTGTAGGCTCTTAAAAGTGTCTCTGGGATAGAATATTCAACTTGATTGCATCAAAATACATCATTTTCACTATATTTTGTAGGAGAAACTTAAAACGGAAAATCTGTCATTTCCATTCTTCAGAAACTGAATTACTCAGAGTAATCTTCACCGTCCGATTTTCACAAAATTTGCATTTTCTGAATCGGAAAAATTGACTACTTTAAAATTGCGTATTTCGAATCGATACCTCTAACGGTTTATTTAATATTAAAGGATGAGCAAAAATGAGAATATTTTGTTGTCAGGGATTGTCAAATCGGTAATTTTCTTTTGCCGTCTCCATTAAAATAGCCATTTTCGTCGCATGGGCAGGAAAATCTTTTAGTTCCACCTCCTGGGAGCGCATTATGTTCTAAGCGAACCTCCGACATGTGTCCCCGCTGTCTATGGCATCGTATAGCAGGCGTGCTGCGCAAACGCTACAGAATCTTTCAATTACATTTTTCACCACCAAGAAGCACCAAATCTATATCTTAGTTATTTCATGTTAATTTGAATTAACTAATTCTCATTGATATTGGTCCCATAGAACCCGAGAAAATAAATCCCCCCGCTGGAGATTAAAATTCAGAAATGGTGGTAACCAATGCAAAATCTTTTAGTTCCACTTCCCACCGCCAGAGAAAGAACTCTGTTTTAAACAATTCTCTTTCAGAACGAAACTCTGGAAAGTGTCCCGCTGCGTATGGCGCCATATAGCAGGCGTGCTGCGTGCGCGCTGAAAATCTTTTAGTTCCCCTTTCCAACGCCAAAAGTGCCAAATCTATATCTTAATTAGTTCATAGTAAGTTGAATCAACCAATTTTCGATGAAATCGTGTCTATAGAACCCAAGAAAATACCTCTCCCCTGGAGATTAATATCCAGAAATGGTGGTAACCAAAATCTGAGAAAATGATACCGTTAGTTTAGTACCGAAGTTTATGTACTACCTGAGGGACCTGAGAAGAATGTTAGAAAATATTTTGTTTGAATCAGTTTAATATTAAAAAAGTTCTGATTGGGGGGGGGGGGAGTTTCGAAGAGAGCATTAACGCAATCTTTAAATTACGTCCGGACACCCCTTGTCCCCTCAAAATTAAACCAAGGACTTTAACAATTATCGTTAACTTTTGACACAGAAACAAAATGCCGCTTTTTTTGTTTGACTTCCAAATACAGTAAGTTATCGTTGCAAATTTCTAAAATCAAATACATAAATGACATGAAAAAACTCTAAAAAATTGCATAAAACAAATCGCGAAAAATTCAAGAATCGATGCTCGGTTACTTTATGGAATAACTTTTTCTGAAAAGAGGAAAAAAAATAGTATATTGGGTTAAAAGATTAAAATTGGATTCATTTCAATAATGTAAAGAAATCGCTGCAAAACGTGAAAAAAACGCATTAAAAGTATAAAAAATCTAATCAAAAAATCCAAATTGGAACAATTAATGACTCTCTCTTTATTTAAAATCTTGGTTTGTTATCTTTAAAAAATTATCAACACTCTACAAGCTAAAAATTGGGAAAAAAAATCATGATTTTTGACGTAACTGGGGGCGAAATGGAATCAATCAAAAAATCAATCAATTATTCTGGAGAAAATGTCTTAGTGGCAAAATAAAAAAATCGCCAAAAATTTCAAAATATTTGTACGAATAAACTTTATTGAAAAGAGTACGAAATTTGTTATATTGGGGCTAAAGAATTGGAACCGGATTCTTATTACTAATGTGATAAAATCTCTGCAAAACGGGAAAAAAAACACTAAAAATCGCATTAAAAAAAAAATCCATATTCCGGCTTCGAGGTTTAAAACTGCATACAGAGGTACCTTGCTACCAAATTTTGTAGCTCTGTGTGCAGCGGTGTCTTCAGAACAGAGCGGAAAGACACACAAACACACACACAAACTTCTGTTTTCTTTATTTTAGATATAAATTTAATTACATCGTCCTTCTTTAATGGCATTCTTCTAGATTGCCTTTTTAGTCCTGGTTATAATTTTTTTTGTTATATTATTACTTCAAATGACTACGGAGGTATTAGATCTATACCCCCCCCCCCCCCCAACCTTCTCTCCGGAATTTATGCCCTCTTCCTAATACAGAAAGTACAATGATTAAAATAAATCTGTTTAACTTTTTTTTTTCTAATTTCATGAAGATGCTATTTGAATCTTCTGATCTGATAAAAGTCTTTCTACTTTTAAAATCTTGGCAATTACCCAAGATTGATACCTTCAATGCTTTCGAGGGGCGTTGTTTCCAGACGGACAGGGAAGAAATTACCTTTCGTTTTCTAATTGGAGAAATTCCCTGTCAGTCATTTGAAATGCGACAATCCCCTCGCACGCCTTTAAATAACGGCAGCCATCTTGATTCAATTTTCCCCGTGACTAGTGTAGGCTCTTAAGTTTTTCTACAGCGCACTCACTGTCTTTGAACTAGAACTTAGGTAGTCTAAATAAGTTGTTTGAGGAAAAGCAGTGTCATCGCCCCCCCCCCCCCCGCTTTCCGGATTTTTTCTTTTAACTGTGGTCCGTTTCTATAACTAAGAAACTATGTTACGGATTTCCACCAAACTGATTCCAAACATCATAATTAATGTAATAAGGACCCTCTATAACATTTTTAAAAGTTTCTGAGTTTATACCACTCTTTTCGAATAATAATATCAGATTTTATACTTTGATTTCACATTATCTCGAGTTCTACGAGTCCAATCGGAACGCGGTTTGGCTCATTCGACTCGATATCGATAGAGGATACTAGAGCTTATCGGTTTTAGTTCGTTTTTCACCACCAGGGGGCGTTTTATTATCTCTGTTTCTATGGCCCGGATTACGACGAAGTATGGCTCATTTGACTCGACATCGAAAGCCTTAACGATTTCAGTTATGATCGTATAAACAGTTTGCGCCACCTGGTGGTGGAAGGTGGAACTAACATATACTGCAGCGCGTGCGCAGCACGACTGCTATACGGTGCCGCAGGCAGCGGGGACCCGAGCCGGAGGTTCGTTCAGTTAGAGGTTTACCCTCTATAACATTTTAAAAAGTTTCTGAGTTTATACCACTCTTTTCGAATAATAATATCAGATTTTATATTTGTATTTCACAATATATCGAGTTCTACGAGTCCAATCGGAACGCTTTGTTCGAAGGTCTTTCATGTGATCTGTAAAATTGAATTTAGAATCTAACAATACGCCAAGATATTTCCGGGTTGGAGGTTCGTTCGGTTAGAGGTTTATACCACTCAATGTGCAAATTAAGGGATTATCCGGTGCGTGCGTAGCACGACCGGTATACAGTGCCGAAGGCAGCGGGGACCCGGGTCGGAGATTCGTCCGGTTCGAGGTTTTACAAGATTCGAGATTTTCTACAATTCGAGGCACCGATGTAAATTAGGGGTCCGCTGGCGAGCGAAGCCAGCTAGTCAATATTATTAATGTCGGTATACGTCTGTGTTTCTTTCTGTCTGTCTGTGCATTCCCCTCTGTACACGCAAAGGCTCCGGGACAAATCGACGCACTGACGGCGGACGCGGACCGAAAAATTCGGAAAAAAGGCGCGGAGCTCAAGTTTCGGCAGGGTCGGGTGTCCGACCCGGACCCGGGGAGTTATTAATCGACAAAACTGTTTTAATTACCGACCGAAACCGAACTTGGAAAAAGAATTGAAAAAAAATTCCTTTTTGATAATCGCAGACATCCAAATTGTCGCTTTTTAACGCATCATCGAATTTAAAAAAATCTACCGGAGGTATCGATCCGAAAATCGGGGTACACACGCGGCCGATTTTTGTCGTTCCAAAATGTCAAATTTTTTGAAATTCGGACCGTAACTTTTCGGCCAAAAACTAACCAGACATCCAACATTGACCCCAGACGGGAAAAAGGTTGCCGTAAAGAATGCCGGGTCGACACATCCGAGATCACATCGCTCCATTCCTTTTTGAAACAAGTGGAAATAATGACTCTACATTCACGAAAATTTGCTAACACGTGTATAAAAAAATCGCGAATTCAACAAAAAAAAATTCGTAAAAATCGACCAGTAATTTTTAAAGATATCAATTAAAACTCATTAATGACACGGCAAATGAATTTATTTCTATTCCAAAGAGACAGCTGCTTTTTTATTTCAACATTCAACGCAGACAAATCGTCTGTGAATAAGTCATTTCTGAAAGAGATAAAATAGTCACGTGACTTTCAACTGCGTTTTTTCAGAGGGGGGCCCCATCTCCGAATCTAAGGGGCACAGTAATTCCAAACTTTCACAGGGCGACGCAAAAATTTTTTCTGCTTTCAGAATATCTAAAAATTATTCTCATATCTTCATTAGGAGCCGATATATTATTTTATTGTATAATTAATCATCGTTATTTGTATAATTAAAGCAAAAGAAAGATTTCTATTACAGTGCCAGCTAGATATTAGGATTTTAAGAAGTAGGCCGCGTCTAAAAACTGCATTATTATTTTAAGTTTTAGTATTTTAAGTTTTTGTTTTAGAGTGGCAACCAGATATTATGATAAGGAAAAGCGGGCTTCGCCCGTTATCGATTTTTTTTTCCGTTTTAAGTTTTTCTACAGCGCACTCACTGTCTTTGAACTAGAACTTAGGTAGTCTAAATAAGTTGTTTGAGGAAAAGCAGTGTCATCGCCCCCCCCCCCGCTTTCCGGATTTTTTCTTTTAACTGTGGTCCGTTTCTATAACTAAGAAACTATGTTACGGATTTCCACTAAACTGATTCCAAACATCATAATTAATGTAATAAGGACCCTCTATAACATTTTTAAAAGTTTCTGAGTTTATACCACTCTTTTCGAATAATAATATCAGATTTTATACTTTGATTTCACATTATCTCGAGTTCTACGAGTCCAATCGGAACGCGGTTTGGCTCATTCGACTCGATATCGATAGAGGATACTAGAGCTTATCGGTTTTAGTTCAATTTTCACCACCAGGGGGCGTTTTATTATCTCTGTTTCTATGGCCCGGATTACGACGGGGTATGGCTCATTTGACTCGACATCGAAAGCCTTAACGATTTCAGTTATGATCGTATAAACAGTTTGCGCCACCTGGTGGTGGAAGGTGGAACTAACATATACTGCAGCGCGTGCGCAGCACGACTGCTATACGGTGCCGCAGGCAGCGGGGACCCGAGCCGGAGGTTCGTTCAGTTAGAGGTTTACCCTCTATAACATTTTAAAAAGTTTCTGAGTTTATACCACTCTTTTCGAATAATAATATCAGATTTTATATTTGTATTTCACAATATATCGAGTTCCACGAGTCCAATCGGAACGCGGTTTGGCTCATTCGACTCGATATCGATAGCGCTTATATATTTCAGTTCCAAGTTTCTCCACCAGGGGCGCTTCCAGAAATCGGGTTCTACGGGCCCGATTATGACGGGGTTTGGCTCTTTCGACTGGATTTCGACAGCTTTACAGATTTCGGTCATGTTCGTATAGAACACATTGCGCCCCCTGGTGGTGGAAGGTGTAATTAAAGGATTTTTCAGCCAACTCGGGTTCTATGGGTCACATCACGACGCGGTTTGGCTCAATTGACTCGACATCGATAGAGGATATTAGAGCTTATCGGTTTTAGTTCGTTTTTCACCACCAGGGAGCGTTTTATTATCTCTGTTTCTATGGTCCGGATTACGACGGGGTATGGCTCATTGGACTCGACATCAAAAGCCTTAACGATTTCAGATATGATCGTATAATAAGTTTGCACCACCTGGTGGTGGAAGGTGGAACTAACATATACTGCAGCGCGTGCGCAGAACGACTGCTATACGGTGCCGCAGGCAGCGGGGACCCGAGCCGGAGGTTCGTTCAGTTAGAGGTTTATACTATTCGATGTGCAATTTAAGTGATTATCCGGTGCCGAAGGCAGCGGGGACCAGTGTCGGAGGTTCGTTCCGTTAGAGGTTTGTACTATTCAATGTGCAAATTAAGGAATTAACCGGTGCGTGCGTAGCACGACCGGTATACGGTGCCGAAGGCAGCGGGGAACCGGGTCGGAGGTTCGTTCAGTTCGAGGTTTATCTTATTCGAGGTTTATCTTATTCGAGGTTTTACAAGATTCGAGGCACCGATGTAAATTGGGGGCCCGCTGGCGGGCGAAGACAGCTAGTATGATCAATAAAAGTAGTTTAAGGTAAAAAGGTAAGTGATTTCGTAATTGATAAAAACAAATTTACGAATTCCTATAAATTACTTTAATAATTCTTTTACTAAATTTATCAACTATTCTATAGCATAACTACGTAAGATTATTTAAAATAAGCGAACAGTAATTATAATTTGAATAATATATACTTTATTTAATGCTGAATAAGTTTATGCTTATTTTGAATGAATTGTTAGAGAAGGGCAAATCACATTTGTTGCATTATCTGTGAAAATACAAATGCACACACATAATACAATTTCAAGAAAAATTACCAACCATTGTAGAAGTTAAAATCCACAGGTCTTTACACGGTAATGTGTTAAACTTACGCTACAATTTATTCCTTTCTATGTATATTCAGAATTTTTAGATCACAACCCGCTTTTATTTTTTTGTCATTTTCAGTGCATGATAATCTTTATAAATTATTTCAGTTCTAGACAGCAATAGTAAAAATATCAAAATTTTACTCTCAACTTTATCTCATATTGCGACCTTCAATTGATTTATTCATCATCGTTTACAGTCATGACGTGCGTAACCGAGCTTACACTGAAATAGATAGCTTTTAAAAGTATAATTTTCTCAAAATATTTGTTTATTTTTAAAAATTTACAAGGTTCATTCGCTACATTTTGAAACAAGTAGTTGTAGTTAACTATATTTTCGATAACGTAGTTGTAGTTGTCGCTCGCTACAATATAAAAGTCGTTTTTCCGATCTCTTCAGACACTAAACATTTGAGTTTTAAATGTTTTTTCAGTAAACTAACTTGTGTGTAGACCTTCACAGTAAAATTGAAATACCGGAAAGTAGTATTATTCTAATATTTTAAATAATAATTTGCACTTACCACTAATCAAGACTTAAAAGTGATACATTAGTGGTTCAGACAGACCCCATTTAAATTTAAAGTACTTTAAACAATTGTTACGTGAAAAAAATAACATAAAATATTACATTTGAAGCACTAAACGTTTGAGGTCTTAGATGCCTTATCAGTAAATTACTCATATAGTCCCTCAAAGTGAAAATCAAACAAAATTTCATTATTATTATTACTATTATTATTATTATTATTATTATTATTATTATTATTATTATTATTATTATTATAAGATTTTAAATATTAAGTTATATGCACCACAAATCAAGTTATGCATCAGTGGTTTAGACTGCATTTAAACTAAATATTTCAAACACTTGTTGCTTTCAAAAATCGCATAAAAAATTGCGTTTCAAACATTAAACGTTTGAATTTTTAAATATCCTATCAGTAAAATACCTTGCGTGAAGATCTTGAAAGTGAAATTGATTATTACTTTAATATTTATTGCTTTTAAAATTTTAAAACAAAATATTTTAAACAATTGTTAAGTCAAAAAACGACATGAAAAAT
This sequence comes from Maratus michaelseni, assembly GCA_963931845.1. Classification (NCBI taxonomy): domain Eukaryota; kingdom Metazoa; phylum Arthropoda; class Arachnida; order Araneae; family Salticidae; genus Maratus; species Maratus michaelseni. The sequence continues at coordinate 396,970,832 of OZ007586.1, forward strand.
TACAGCTCAAATACTAAACGTTTGAGCTCTTAAATGTCTCATCAGTAAACAACTTTATATATAATCCCACAAATTGAAATTCAAATAACAGAAAGAATTATTATTATTATTATTATTATTATTATTTAAGATTTTAAATATTAATTTACACTTACCACTAATCAAGACTAAAATATGATATGTTACTGGTTTATACCGCATTTCAATTTCAAAAGCATTTTCATACTGTTAAAAAATATAAATTAAAAATAAAAGATGAAATTATAACAAAGTCTCATATAAATCAGCTTTGCTCGAATGAAATTACTGATAAAAAAATTGTTTGTCTTGAAACTTGTTTGGATTCTGTGTCATAGTTGCATTGTGTATTCCTGCGTTATTGTTCACGAGTATTTTATCACTTTCAGTCGTCACGTCGGACACAATTGCCTGAACAAAAAAAAAAAAAAGCTGATTTTGGATCTGGGAACAAGGATAACGGGTTAGAAAAACTTTGAAAAGCGTAAATATATATTATTTGACATGTATGATAAAAGATTTTTTTTTAATAAAGAATAAACTGGAAAAAAATTCCATTTGTATGTTGTATAAATTTAATAATATGTCTTATAGAGAGAACTAGAAAAAAAGGATGTTTATGCATTTTTTTACGCCCTGATAATAATCATATCAATCTTTTACCTCTTAATTAGACTGTTAGGACTGTAACAAACACAATAAACTACCTTTCTATTTTAATCAGAAGTTGAGGCTAAAAACTTGGATTTTAAAAGTAGATGAATTGTTAATACACACAAACACATATACACATACATACATACATACGATTACACAATATCATTAATTATCTCTTAGTAGATTTTAGTAGAATGATATTAGAACTTGATATGTTTTTGAAATTCATAGATATTATAATTATATATATATATATATATATAATAAAGCCAACGTAGAATTCATCATACGCAAATGGGTGAAATAAAATTCAAAAAATGAAAGATGAAACTAATACTTGTTATGGAAAATATCCATAAAATATCCATAAAAGAAAATATTGAATAATTGTGAAATAATGGTAGAATTTTCAAGCCCCAATTACCATATATTCTACAAAACATGTACTATTTCATCCTTGCACGAGCTATAATAAGCTAAAAATATGCAAGTTCGAGCAATCGTACATTTAAAAAACCAGAAACTATGTACTAAATTTAAAAAATGGAACAAATACAATGAGCAATTAATGTAAAATTGCGAATAAAAATCAGAACCACATGCATAATACCAGACAATCATTGATGAACTGCAAGTACACAATGTTGGCAAAACATTTTTACTAGTTCAGGATCAATATAAAATAACTCAGAAATGGTTCAACTAAGGAACGACTCGTAAAACTGAATTTCTTTCAACCAAGGAATAACACAGAAAGAGTGTATAGTAACAAGATGACGTCAGAAATAATTTAATAAGAAAAATTATAGTGCTGCCATCTAGTAAGAGGAATTAGTAATATATATATATATATATATATATATTAACACAATCAAACTTATTCGTAAATAAATGAAACAAATAGTAAATTTTCAACTGAGTGAAAATTTGTGGCCGGGACACGAATCTAGAACCTTTGGCTTTAATTTCCAAATGCTCTTCCAATTGAACTATCTGTGCGACATCCCAGCCAGCACAATTCCCCCAGAAATCCATTTGGTAATGGCATCTGATCTATTATTTGCAGCAGCTCAACAGAATAAGCCACGGGTAAAGGAATCCCAATAAACTATGGATACGTAATTACACTTTTAATATTATGAAACCTGATGGTAATTAAATCACACAAATAGTAAATTTCCCAACTGGGTGAAAATGTGTCCAGGCTGGCACTCGAACTCCGAACCTTTGGCTTTAATTGACAATGTTCTTGCGTAGTATTTATTTACCAATAGATTTCATTGTGTTTAAATAATAAAAATGTGTCCAGGCTGGCACTCGAACTCCGAACCTTTGGCTTTAATTGACAATGTTCTTGCGTAGTATTTATTTACCAATAGATTTCATTGTGTTTAAATAATAAAAGTGTACTTACGTATCCATAGTTTATTGGAGTTTCTTTACCTGAGGCTTATTCTGTCGAGCTGTTTCAAATAACAGATCAAATGTCATTAGCAAATGGTTGTCTGGTGGAATTGTGCTGTCTGGGATGTCGTCCAGATAGCTCAATTGGAAGAGAATTGGCAAGTAAAGAGAAAGGTTATCGTTTTGAGTCCCGGCCTATGCAAATTTTCACTCAGTTGGAAAAATTATTATTCGTATATAAATGACTGTCAACTTTTACGCTTTAAAGAATTAAAAGAATTATTAAATTAAAAGAAATATTTTCTTTATTTAATAGCAGATTTTGGCGATCAAATGAGGGAATTTTTCAATTAAATTTGTGTGGTAAGAAAAAAGCGTATAAGAGAGGGCAACTATGGTATATGTATACTGTATATATTGTTACATCCCCATTTTCACTAATAAAATTTAAGTTAATTTTTTAGTATATCACATTTGAAGCGTTAAGAACCAGAGTAGACCAACCTCGCCAGCTGTGCTTTCGAGAATAGGGCTTTCCAAAATTTGTACAAATTTTTGTCAAACTCTTTTTAGCCATTTCTTCCCGTGCCAGTAGAGACCAAGCTTCTTCAGCAAGCAAATAGTGATTCTGTTGGCAGTGCCAGAGTGGACCAAGCCACTTGATCCACTCTTGCACTGGCAACTTGATATCCAAGTTACGTTGGAACCATCTGTTAAACTGGCTATCACTTGAATAGTTTCAAAATTTATAAAATTCATTATAGAGACAATAGATCGCATGACATACAATGCTTTGACACTTCAAACTCATTTTTCACCAAAATGTGTGATAGTCCACTCTGGTTCTTAACGCTTCATTTCCTTGATGTTGATTTCCAGTCCTTCAAGTACTTCAACTTATGATAAATTGTTTTGTGGAAACTTTTAACCTTGCATAATTTAAAGCAAAGCACTGACCGCAATACAAAATCAGAGTTTTTCATTGTCTGTGTTAGATTTTCGGAAACCCAAACTTGGAATCTATAAAATAAATTAAGTGTCGAGAAAAAAATTGCAAATACGAATAATTTATTTCGAAGACTTTTTAACAGGCTTCATAACAATAGACAATAGCACATGAGTCTTGCAAAATTATGGGTCGATAGTAATTATTTCTGATAATGCCATATTTTGTAGGTGGGATTACAGTTTTCTTACTTATTGTAAACTAGTAGATCCGCCCGGCGTTGCCCGGTCTCGTCAAAAAAATAATACGAAACGTCAAATCACTCTAAAAATCGCTGCACGAAACCCTTCCTCTGGTAATTCTTTGTCTTTCGGAAATTAAATAGAGAGATGCACCCGAAGCGGAAGTAAATTTAATACCACCTCCTCAAATGTCTGGATCATTTGATTAAAAACGGGTCAGTTTTTGGTCAAAATTAAAAAAAGTTTAGTCTGATTTTCACAAAATTTGCATTTTCGAAATCAGAAAAATAAACTTTGAGTTTAGATTCAAATAACCCAATACTTTTCTTAATACTCGAGGATGAGTGAAAATGAAACTTTTTCGTTATCTGGGATTATCATATCGGCAAATTGCTTTTGCGGTTTCAATAAAAATAGCCATTTTTGGCGCACGCGCAGGAAAATCTTTTAGTTCCACCGCCAGGGGATGTATTTTGTTCCAAACAAATTATCCGACACTTGTCCCCGCTGCCTACTGTTTAAACAGTAAAATATTTTTTATTAGATTGTTATACTTTTTAAACAGTAAAATAATTTTTATTAGACTGTTGATATGTTTCCGCTAATAAAAATTATTTTACTGTTTATAAAGTTTTTATTTTACGCCTTCTAGCAATAAAAAAGTATATTATAACAATGTGTTATAATTTGTTATATTTTCCCATTTATTTTATGAAATACTTAATAATTCTTGAATTTATTAGAAAAATCAATTCGCTTTCTTCAAATAAATAATTTCTGCCAAGATATTTATTCCATTCATTTAAATAATAAATTAATTTCTAAATACACGTGCATAAGACAATTACACAAAAAAACTTTCAAAACCCTTAAAAATTCCAATTCCCCGATCAACAATTTACCTACAACGTCAAAACAATCGTTTATCTGAATGCCCTCCCCTTATGGCCCCATACAATCCCCTCCTCTACAAGCCTCAATGGTTGTGTGGTTAAAGCATTCGCCTTCTGAACTTCGGGACCTCAGATCGAACCTCACCTGTTCCAGCGCCGAAAAATGTTTCAATTAAAGTATTAACAAATATTTATGCCATGTTTTCACATAGATGGCGACACTTAAAAGAAAAATAAGATGCATTTTTAATTTGTCTGCGGCCGACATTCGAATGGTTAACTATCGGCGTACCCTCGGCATAGTATCCTGCCGGCACCGGTCCGACTAGGTGCCAACCCATCGGAGCGACTATTGTCCGGGGCACAGACAATAGAAGCCTTATATATCCTTAATATATCCTATTCTGTGGTCCGGGGGACCACAAAAGTGTTGGAACCGGATTTGGCAACCTGCTATCGTGCCGTTACCGCCAGAAATGGCATGCGGCAGTCGCCTGATAGCTCTGTGTTTGTTGCTCCAGTACGGAAAAAGGAAATTTCTAACAAATCTTCTCTTAACCCTTTCCGGCATAGACAAATTCTGTTTGTAAAATGAGAAATTACTGACTGACACCGGAATTTACAAACGACTTTTTTAGAAAATAAGAACTCCTTATTTTAAGCTCTCATTGTAGAAACAAACTTTTATTAAAATATTCCTGGTGCCACATGCAAGTTTGGAATTCCAATTAGGTGTGCCCGGAGTGGGACCACTGTGCCGGAAAGGGTTAAGGTAGAAAGGCAATAAATCAACAGCGAAACGTATCACAAATTGGTCGAATCAATACTCAGACGATTACACTCTGTAATTGAAGCATGTATACTAAAAACTAGTACTGTTTTTTACTTTTTAATATTTACTATATTTGTATTCTCACTGCTAGTGTGCAAGTATTTTTTTGGCATCACAAATGTTACTTTTTTATATTTTCATATCTTTAAATATATAAATATCAAGTTAAATCTTAAATACAGTGGAACTCCAGTTATACGTTTTGATCGGGACCGGACAACAAAACGTATAACTCAGTCAAACGTACAACTCAATTAATGGTCTACCGGAACCATTTTTTAAATGTATCATAAAAACTTTGTTCCGCTAAGGAGTTTCTTACCTTTAATATCGAAAACTGAAGTTTCCTAAGTATTGCTGCACCCATGACATAAAGTTTCGGAAATGGAACAGAGTAGAAAAAAGGCACATAAGAAAAGTACACATGAAACTAAAAATATATTTTTAATAAACATAGAGTACTTAAAAGAAATAATTGGAATCGTCTTGGCATGTAAATCATTTATCACAAGACATTTCAGTAGTTTACTGAATCTTGTTGAAATAATCACTAATCTTCGATTGTTCCTCTCCGGCAGAGCTAACATTGAACAGCAAACTTTGCATTTCTGTGAATAATGCACAATGCAGCCACCTTATCGTTACTGCTTTTACTACTGACGAACTGCTTTATTACATCAAAAGCCCTCAGCAACTCCCAAGTTTGAATGGGATATTTCAAATCAGGCACATCCTACGCGACGTCAGTGTTTCTGGTTAAAAAATGTATAAATGAGAAAAAAATTTATCCGGTGACGCAAAAACGTAACGTATAACTGAGGGAAATGTATAACTCAAAACGTATAACTCAGCTAATGTTTAATGGCAAGCGGCCGGGACCGCTGAGTTGAAACGTATAACTGAGTGAAACGTACAACTCAGGTAACGTGTATCTGGAGTTCAACTGTATATTTATTTGTTTTGTAGTAATTTTTTTTTATAATTTACATTCGTAGTTCATTTTGTGTTTATTTATGTGTGATACAACAAATTCACCTGGTGTGCAAATACTTTTTTTTGCTCGCTGTAATTCTGCATTCCTTGTTAATAAGTGTGAACCTTTAAAATAAGTGTGAAATTTGTACGAGGGTGCAACTGTTTTGAAATCAAAGCAACCAAAAATTACAGCTTAGTATTTCTTATGCATTGTTTACTATGCTTTCAAATAAATGCATATTTTCCGTTTTGAAACTGTTTAAATAATTAAAAAAATAAAATATTTAGTTAATATTTAGAGGTAAACATTGCAAAATCTTAATTAAACACCTCAAAATAAATTTTTTTGAAAATTTACACATTAAACACTATTCTCTACATAACAAATTTTTGGACTGGAACAGTGGATTTCGTGATATAACACATGCGCTGATAAGTTCCCTGTCTAATAAAGAAAACACAACTTTTTAACATAACTATATAACTTTAATAATAAATAATAATAATTTAATAATAATAATAATAATTTAATAATAATAATAATAATAATTTAATAATAATAATAATTTAATAATAATAATAATAATAATAATTTAATAATAATAATTTAATAATTTAATAATAATATATTACTTTTAAATGCTAAAGGTGTAAAATAAAAGTTATTTTAATTTATATTATAGTTGTTAATTTTACACCTTTAGCATTTAAAAGTAATATAGTATTACAAGGTGTTATATTTTATTATATTGTTAATAATAATAATAATAATTTAATAATAATAATAATAATTTAATAATAGTAATAATAATAATTTAATAATAATAATTTAATAAATAAATAATAATAATTTAATAATAATAATAATAATAATTTAATAATAGTAATAATAATAATTTAATAATAATAATTTAATAAATAAATAATAATAATTTAATAATAAATAACATAACTTTATAACGAAAAAGCTCCAAACAGTGCTCAGAATCATCGACTCGTTGTTGTTTTTGGTCAAAAGTTAACACGCGCGGCACCCACTTTGACAACAGCTTTTTCATAGACAAATGTTCATTCAAAATAAAACCTACACGTTCCTTGGATATCTTCATAGTCTGAGCTATCTCCAGCAACTTCACTTTACGGTTCCCCAAAACGATTTTGTGGACTTTTTTATGTTTTCCGGAGTAACCACCTCTTTTGGGCGACCAGAGCGTGGTGTATCACTGCTGTCCGTACGACCACGTTTAAATTCAGAAAACCAGTCAATAATGGTTGATTTACCTGGTGCAGTGTCCGGATAACGCTTATCAAGCCAAGCTTTTGTTTGAACGGTTTTTTTCCCATCAAATAACAATGTTTTATCAAAACACGAAATTCTTGTTTATCCATTTTTTTTATTTATCAAATAAGTCGTTCAACTAAAACCACTCTAAAGTTTTATCCACATGGCGAATCGTCATGACATTTTTTCTGCTACCTTTTAAAGGTTAGTATTTATTAAAAAAGTATCGGTTCGGCGATTGCAACGTCATCTGTGTACCAGACCGGAAACTTATCAGCCGATGTGTTAGAGACTCAGCAGTATACACATTTGTGTATTCATTTTAATATAAATCAATTAATACTAAAATTATAGAAATATTTTTAGCAAATCGGACAAACTTTATCATTTTTTTATTTTTTAAGGGGGCCAGAAAATGTTTGGTGAGACGAAAATTGACTGAAGTTTGATTGTGGATTAGGATCCCTGTAATTAATCTAGACTATTAGCGTAAGTTCTGGCGTATAATCAGCGGATCAAACAACTATGTTTCGACCCAGAAATTTTATTTTATAAAATGTAACTTACTAGATCGCTGTAAATATTTGACTTTAATTAGTAAATAGAATTTCTGGGTCTAAACATGAATGTTTGATCAGCCGATTATTCTCAGGAAAATACGGTACTTATTTTCGTTTGTATGTACCGTTATATTCTTATTTATATTTTACAGAATAAAAATATTTGTTAAATTGTGAAAACCAATAACAAAAGTTTTAATATTGTACGTCAAAATTAATCTTGCAAAACTAGATTTTGAAGTCCTGGTTCCATATTTTTGAGTCGTCACTTCCTTTTTATACGCCTTATTACGTTGTCTCTGAATTATACTGTAAAACAAACAATAATTTTTAAAAAATTAAAAAAATTGTAATACAAATTAAAAATTTTATCATATTTTAGAATAATTTGAAAGTTTTTTTTTTTTTTTTTTTATCAGTTAAAGTTTTTAGAGAAATTAATTTCCTTTATTTAAAAAAAAAAAAAAAAGAAAGAAAAAAGAAAAAGAAACATGCAAATCCGTTAAATTGGTCAAGTGTTATCGTGGCAAAATTGCTGAAAAACAGTGTTTTGAGGTAATTGAGTTTAAAGTTTTTCTTTCGCAGGTACAGCCGGTCTGCGCGGCTCAATGTTTACAGTTCGCACCCGTAATTTTAGTGCATATTTAGCCCGAAAGAAATTTTTCTATCGGATCAAATTCAAAATTTATAAAAATTGATCATATTTTTTGTAATAATTTGAAAAGATGTTTTATTATTATTTTTTTTTATGTATGATATTCCTAAAAGTTCAAACATTATAAACAATAATAATAATAACAGAGGAAAAGGTGTAAAAACAGGCAAAGGTGTTAATATGGGCACCCCTCCCCAAGTGGCTATGGGAGGTGCTGAAGACTGGCGGCCAGGACTGTAGATGTCGCCATTTGTTGATATGAGATTGCAGAAAGCATTTGGAACCATTATTTCAAGTAGTGTGGATGCAGCATGAGTTATTGTGCGAATTGGTCTTTGTTCTGGAATGCAAACTTTTGACAGTTATCTGAAATCGTTTTCTTTTCATGTTCTTATGGTTAGTTTAAAATAATTTCACAGTGATATCCAGAAAGCGGAGATCCAAAGCTACTTTCAGAAGCACGCCTTTAGGTAACATGTGAAAGCAGTGGCCATCATTCTTTGGTGGGGTTGGTGTAAATATGGGCCCCCCTTTATAGGGGGCCCATAATTACATAACCTTTACTCTTAAACAACATAAATTATTTCAATAATTTTTTACGAGAAAACAGCAATTACCAACATTATGCACATTACTAAATATATTATAAAATAAACCTAAAAAATTCTTTGACGTAAGAGAACTTTAAAATTACCTTACATGTAGATAATAATAACTTTATAGATAATTATAAGGAAATTTTTTTATCTATAAATCTCAAAGCATTCGTTAGGTTTATTTTATAATATATCTGGTAATGTGCGTAGTCTAACATAATGATGTAATGCCAGGAGGCAGGAGTGGGAAGACCAAAGGGCTTAAAAAAAATAAAGGAAATTCGACCCACGAAACGATACGATTGATTCATCATCGGACTCATCAGATTACTGTGATCCTTCCCTCCAGACTCGAGCGATGCGACTTGCATCTTTTGTGATGGAAAGTTCTCTGAATACACTCATGGCAAATGTGGGAACACGTAGATTGTGCTGGGGTTGAAGGAACCAGTTATATTTCCGATTTCTGTAATTTTTTTCTGTAATAAATAAATTCTGTACCATATTGTATTGTTTTATCCTGTTTTAAAACATTTTAAACTATTTTTTGTGACTTTTTGGGGTAGGGCCCATATTTCCACCCCATTTTTTCAGTTACTTTTTAAAAAGCTTTTTGTAAATCTTCGTTTTCATATTGAAATAATTGATATTAATCATTGTTTTGCCTCCTCTCATTTAGTAAACTTGTTATAGTTGTTAATGATGGACAAAAATCTAGAATTTTTCAAAATGAAAGTCACTTTAAGTCAAAAACAAAAAAGGGTGCCCATATTTACACCTTTTCCTCTAATAAATACATTTTTTCATAATTTCAAACCTTTCTGTTTCCTTTTAATATTGCATTAATAATTACAAAGCTGTCAACCCTCTGGATTTTTGAATACCACTATTTCCAAAATGGAATTTTCTCTTTATTTAGCACAGGAATTCTGAAATTACCGTAATTTCCGGTGTATATACCGTGGTTCTAATAAATCTGTTTCCGACTAGAAAATTTATTCAATAAAAGTTAACTAATTTTTACTTCGTATTTATTTGACTTCATTTGCTAAACACAATTTCTAGATTTAAACAGACTTATTTTAATCGCGGGTTATAAGCCGAAAATTAGAGTAAATAAAACAAAAATTTCTATTCGAAAATACTGGTTTTAAAAATCAGAAGATTTGGGGGCTTTATAATTATAACTGGTATTTATTGTTTGTTTGTTATACGGGTACCCATTTATATGAAAAATAAAAGCAATAACATACTCAAACTATTCAAATGAGATTGAAGAAAAAATAATTCACATGGGGCACTTCAATCATTGCTTACAGATGTAATTTAAAACTACGTAAATCTTGTTAAAAACTTTATTATAGTTAAATAATACTCAGACTGATTTAAGGTGAATCCAGATAATTTATCAAAGAGACAATGTATGAAACACTGTTTTTGCTGGGATTTTTTAAGTTGATTTTTTTTAAAGTCTTAATGAAAGGAACTCATAAATAATTAAATATTAAATAAATAAATAAAAAGTCAGAAGCATTGGATAATTTATTTTTTGAACCATGCGTAAATAACACTATATAATCAAATGTATTTCATTGACAAAGAGCATATCAAGCTGCTATTAACGGCGCTACATTTCTTCTTCAGTAGTGGACATGGTGGTAGTTCTTCCTCTTCGATCTCCTCCTCCTCTACGCCCATTGCACATCATTACATCATGCATAGCGTCAGTCAATGCACCCATATCTGGAAAATAAGTTCCTAATCATTACAAAATAATGTATAGTGGGTAAGGCAGATTAGATATTGATGATATTGATATCTACAAAAGTCCTAATATCCTCCATGTATTTTAAGATGATGGAAGGTTAAGGATCTGAAATGAGTATAGTATGATAAGAAACGAGACGTATTAGATGAGAACAACAATTTGTTCCAGAGTGTCTTTATTTATAAGATTATTTTCTTAATAGAGAAAGCTAGACACCTATAACACGGTGCGAAATTCTTCACAGTATTGCGGGGGTGATCCTACCAAATGCAATCCGAGTGGCAGTCCATTAGTTGTGTGGTAGCGAGGGCCTGATTACCAACGGGGACAAATTTCCACTAGTCAAAACAAATAGAAATTTTTGCCTTATTCACTACAGTAATTTTGCATGAATACGGCGTTTAAATAAGACGGAAATTTATATGAACATTTACTGGGGGAGTTTCCCCCGTTGGTAATCAGGCCCTGCTGGTAGCGCGTTTGGATTAAGTTCTCGAGAGTTACCAGCACCTCTGGATCGGCCTCCCAGAAGTCCCAAACTTTCATAATGTGATAATGTATTGTGCGGGTATATCAAACAGAATTTTCACAGCACACGTTACCACATAACTAACGAACTCAAAAAAGCCTTTCTGATGCATTTCCTACGATCACTCCTACAATGCTGCGTAAGAATTTTACATCATACATGGAGACACATAATTTTCTTGCATACTCTGAAATAAATTGTTGCCTGTAGTTTTCTCAAATAATATGTTTTAACGCGATTCGCTTCTGACCCATAACTTTCCATCGTCGCAAACTACACAAGGGTATTGGGATATTTGGTTCACACTGTAGTGTTTATAAAACTAATTATGTGAATACGCATTTGAGTGTAGGTATGCTGTTATTAGCAGCAAAGTAAAAACAAGTTTAAAATTGGATAGGCTACTAAATGTGAAGAAAGGCCTCAAAGTATTGTTTATGTTGAGACTGGTTGAATATAATTTGGAATTTTTTTATCAGAAGATTGGGGGTGGGGTGAACTTGCTATTGTTTTGGAGGCAACTTTTTCAAGAGCAATTACGTTTTCAATAAATCATACCTGTCATTAAAGTCAAGCTTAAAATCACTTAAATGTTCGTAATTATTTCTTTGTAATAGATGTTTATTTTATGGTCAACAATTAAAGTGGGAAAATATTTCCTTTATTACTATCATTTAAATAATAATAAGAAAATCAGAAGAAAAAGCAGTTTTCTTGAGGGAAAATGTAACAATAGAAATATTGATTTTTCTTTTTAATTTACCCACATTTCATGAATTTAAATTGTATTATAAAAGCGCAATGTTTAAATAACATGCCTTGAGAGAGCGCTTATAATTAATGAATACCAGTAAATATGGTTAATAGGAACAATTTTCAATTGTAGAAGTATAAAGAAAACAGTATTAAATGTTTTTTAAGCAAAAATCCTCCTAAACACTTGGATCTTACCTTCTTCTTTTGATATCAAAACAACAGAAAGTTGAAAAATGAACCATAAGTTGTACATTAAAAAAATATGGTGTTTTTAATAACCCGACAAAGAGGGGTGAATATAAATGCCTATTGAAATCCATGTTTGTTTCTGTTTTTCCTCGTGTAAGATCAAAGGAAATGAGTAACAACTGTGAGGAGGAAATGTAACACTAAGCTTTTTCCTCGCCAAAATATGTATTTTTGCACAGAAATAGTTCTTTGTAACATAAACATAAATTTTCATGAAAATTGTAAAATTATTCTTGACCTAATATAAAAACAAATCATTGAGTTCGTTCTTGAAGCTTATCATGTTCCTAAAATGTAAAGCTGTTTTAACATTTTATGTTTATTCATAACGTTTTGTAGATCGTAAAGTGTCTCTTATTACAATAAAGGCATAAAAAAAACTTCTTAATAAAACCATAAAAATAAGGACATAAGCTAGGCCTTTCGAAAGAACTTTGTATTTCTTCGTCAGGCGCAAAGAAGTCATACAACCACTTTGAAGACAAGAACAAGAATGAAACGAAATGGGAGGGAAAGAGGGACAAGTTAAGAGAACAGCCAATAGAAAAGCAGAAAGTATCAGCCATTCACAGAAGAGAGTTACCTAGAAAGCAGAACATAAGGAAAATTATGAAATAAATTGAAAAAAAAAATTAATTAAAATACACAAAAAATGAAAGTAAAATGGGGATTAAATATACGAAATATAAACAAACATAAAAGTTAATACAAAAAAAATATATATATATATTACACTAGTGTGCAAAACTTAAGCAACAAACACAAAATGCTAATTTCTGAACACGTGAGTACTCAAAAGGAAATTCTATAACCAGCAAGTGTAGAAAATAGGTACAGCCTAACAGCACAGACAGTCGATGTGAAGTCTTCTTGACATCACAAATGGTCACAATTGTCACAGTCACTTCAATGAACATAAATGTGATATCTTTCATTCGTCTCATTTTTACTCTCATTTGGTCACTCCACTGAACACCACTGCTGCTTTTTGACGAGTCACAAGGTGACTTTACAATGAAGTCATCTTGTGACTCTCATGGGACCATTTTGACACTCCATTGTAAAGTCATCATGATAGCTGTTCTGTGACGAGTTTCCAAGTGACAGAAAATAAAATCATCTGGTGACTTTTCACAAAGGAGTGCAATGGTGAATTCACAATAGAGTATCGATCACCGAAAAGTCACCATGCGACTTCATTGTGACATTATTTATTATAAGTTCAGTAATCAACTGACAGTGACTTGAGAATCACAAGGTGACTTCATTGTAATGTCACCTGGTGATCCATCACAAAGCGACAGTCACTGTGACTTTTCAGTGTTAACAATCATTTGAGAGCAATAATATGACAGTGAAATATCCCATATTTTGATTCACCATAGCGATTGTGACACTTCTAACCATGTGTGACGTCAAGGGGACTTCACATCGACTGGCCGTGCTGTTAGGGTAGTACCTCTTTTCTACACTTGCTCTTTATAGAATTTCCTTTTGAGTACTCACGTGTTCAGAAATTAGCATTTTGCGTTTGTTGCTTAAGTTTTGTACACCAGTGTAATAATATTATTATTATATGGTTGAGCTGAACAAGTTTTTCCAAGCTGCAGAGAGCATGGTGGAATCAGATTTTTTCATTAACTATGTTATGCATCTTTATAAATCCTTGGCTTAAAGCTTTCTTTAAATTTAAGTAAAGGTATTTAGTTTTACATTAATGCATTTTGGTTTTTCAACATCTCTTGCATAAACATACTTGCGTATCTGAAACGGCCAGCGCTAACGTTCTCGTTCACGATCTTAAATTCAAAATACGTTACTCAGTAACAGTAAGTAACCTGTGATTTCAGGATCGCGCTAATCACCGTAGTCTGCTATTCGCAACTTGCGAGTATTCGTAGCCAATGGCGTTTCAGATGCGAATTTGTGTACCTTTAAATGGCAACATGTTTATGCAAAACATTCGCCGATGATGTGTTTAAAAGGATGGACTTTCCAGGATGTCATTCGCACTTTTCCTTCCTCCAGCTTGTAATGCTGGTTGCTTTTAAAATGTAGCTGCATATTATTTTCTTCAGTTTGTTCATTTTACAGCGAAGTTATGCTGTCTTATTGTCTGTCTTCTTGTTTATAATAAACTACTATGATTTTAAAGGAGCTGTTACTTTTAAGTCTTCCGCATGTCACATGAAACACTGTTTTTTTATTGGTACGGCCAACAAGTGGTAGCAGAGTTGCGCGGTTGTGATTTTTTGCAGTTTAAAGTGTGTTGCAGTTTAAAGTTTGTTTTTGTGGAAGTGAAGACGTCGCTGATGTTTTCTTTTTCCGAAGTCGCCGCGATGTTTTTCTGCTGACGTGTCGCCAATGTTTACTGCTGATGTTTGTTTCCCTGAAGTGAGCTTTTAAAGAGACTTTTGCATTTTTTATTAAAGTGTTTTTCCCTACTAATTCGACGGAGGCTGTATAGAAAATGGAGTTTCAGAACGTTGCTCTTTTGACCTCTTCAAACTGGGAGACGTGGAAGGTAGAAGTTAAAGTTCTGCTAATGCATTATGGCGCTTGGGAATATATCGAGAACGGCAAGAGTGAAAGCGGTGCAACATCAGACGAAACAGCAAAAACAGTTCCTGTGACAGATAAGCTGACATGGAGAGAACAGAGCGAAGTGAATTTGAGAAAAGCCCGGTCCTATACTATCATCTACCAGACCTTGTCATCGGAATTCAAGCCATTAATTTCGCATATAACGAATGGAGCTGAGGCCTGGAAGATCCTTAAAGAGCATTTTGAACCTACCACAAGAGCTCGTGTTATACAACTGCTAGATGATTTTTTTTGGTGTCCGTTATTTTCCTGGAGAAAATTTGGGACTTTTTTTGTGTCGTGTCAAGCAAGCAGCAGAGCGTCTGCGTGATGTAGGACATACCCTTCAGCCCTTGTACATGGGTTACCAGATGATTAGAAGTTTGCCCGAGGAGTTCCAGTCTACAGTCCAAGCGATTTACAGGTGGCCAGATGCAGAGTTTGTACCGGACAAGATCGAGGCTGAATTGCTACTGGAGGAGAACAGATTGAAACTGGCCAAAAAGGACATTTCTAGTTCTAGTGTTGCTTTTTCTGGAGAAATAGTAAAGTGTAAAACAGGTAAATTTAAGAATTATAATGTTAATCAAAGTAAATTAATAGGTCCTTGTTTTCTTTGTAAATCTTATGGTCATTTAATTGCTAATTGTAAATTGAAAAATCAATCTAAAAATTTTCAGTCTAAAAATTTTCAAACTAAAAAATATCAGTCAAATAGTAAATTTAAAGAATCTAGTAACGGAGAGTTAAAATGTAATGTAAAATGTAGTAATGAAAAAAACAATAGTAATGTTAAATGTAGTAATGAAAAAAGTAATAGTAATGTAAAATGTACCTTCTCTGAACATGAGACTAGTTTAATTGAAGTAGCTCAAAGTAATTTTAAAAGTAATTTTCTTGAGGCAAATTCATCTGATTTTGGCCAAAATAGTAGCTGGGTGTTTGATACAGCTGCTACTGCTCATTTTTGTAATAACAAAAATTTTTTTTGAATTATGAGTCAGTTTCAAATATGCAGATGTCACTTGCTGTTGGAGAAAAAGAAAGTCCTGTTCAGGGAAAGGGTACAATACATTTTTTTATAAAATGTAAGGATGGAAGTTTCAATCAAATAATTCTTAAAGATGTTTTGTATAATCCTCATTTACGTAGAAATCTCTTGTCTGGTAGTAAACTTGAAAAACTAGGCATAAATTTTGTTGGCAGTAAAGGCAAACTAATTGTGTATGACAAGGACTGGCAATGGTTATTTTATGCAGTAAGGAAAAATGATTTGTATTTTGTTAAACCTTTCAGCTATAAAACTTGTAAAGGAGAAAGCAACTCGGTTGACATTTCAGCTAACCAAATTGAAAATCTAAATTTGAGTAACTTGTGGCATGAGAGATTTTGTCACGTAAATAGTGAATATTTGGTTAATACTAGTAAAAATGAAAGTGTTAGAGGTTTGCCAGAGCTGTCAAAGTTAACCGAGGATTGCATCTCCTGTAAACTTGCAAAATCTAAGAGAGTGCCATTTAAATCAATAGGGAATGTTAGATCAAAAACTGCTCTAGAACTTTTACACATGGATTTGTGCGGCCCTTTACCTGTAGCATCACATGGAGGGAATAGATACTTTTTCACCATCATTGATGATTTTTCTCGTAATGTTGCAGTATATACCATCAGAAATAAATCAGACGTTTTTCAGACATTCTTAAAATTTCAGAATAGGGCTGAAAAGTATTTAAGTAAGAAAGTAATTTCTACTAGAACTGATGGGGGTTTAGAATTCTGCAACAACGAATTTGAGAAATTTTTAGAGAAGCAGGGAATTTTACATGAGAAAACGAACCCGTACAGTCCAGAAATGAACGGTGTCGCGGAGCGTTTTAATTTAACTGCTCTTGATGGTGTTAAAGCTCTCCTCAATTCAAGTGGCTTATCACAAAAATTTTGGGCTGAGGCCTTAATGTGTTTTTCTTACACCTGGAATAGGATCTGTCACAAACAAAAAAGAACCCCTTTTGAGATGTACTCTGGTATAAAACCTTCAGTTTCTCATTTAAAAACATTTGGCTGTTTAGCTTATGTTGGAGTGCCCAAACAAGTCCGAAGGAAGCTTGATATGCGAGCTAAACTAGGGATTATGTGCGGGTATGCTCAGGCAACTAAAGACTACAGAATTTGGTTAATAGATGAACAGAAAATTGTAGAAACCATTAATGTTCGTTTTGATGAAACTAAAAGGGGGGTAGATATAGCTTTAAAAATTAAAGAACCTAAATTAAATTTTTCACTTTTTGATTTCCCAGAGGACGGAAATATTTTTGATGTAGAACCAGAGATTACATCTGAATTGGGAGGGGCATCAGATTCTGACAAAAATTTAGAACAGAGTAGTTTAAAGACTTGTGCAACTATTCCTTGGGTACGTAAACCAATACCTCGAAAAGTAGGAAATAAAACAGACATTTACTATGGCATCGAAGGAACCAATACTAGAATAAGATCATTTAATGAATTGTTAGAATACTGTAAATAAAATAAAATTGAATGTGATAAAAATCTTTTTGACTTCAGTAGTAAAAATAAAGAATCCGGTAAAATTTCTAATTTTTTAAAAATAGATGAAGCAAACTTGACTGAGGTTAAAATCCCCAAAACTTACAATCAGGCCGTAAAAACCCCAGAAGCATCTAGTTGGAGGGACGCAATGAACCAAGAAATGAACGTTATGTATGAACGTAATGTATGGGATCTTGTGACACCTCCGAAAGATGCAAAAATACTTGGTAATCGTTGGGTGTATACCTTAAAAAGAAATGAAAATAATGAGATTGTAAGGTATAAGGCTAGGTTAGTAGCAAAGGGGTTTAACCAGGTTAAAGGAGAAAGTTACGATTAAGTTTTCAGTCCAGTTGTTAGTTTTTCAATAATTCGGTTGTTCTTTGCCATATTTTCATGTCTGTTAAAATGGGTTAATGTCCAAGTAGACGTCAACAATGCATATCTTTATGCTGGTCTTGATGAAACTATATACATGCACCAACCTGAGGGTTTTGAAAAAGAAAAAAATAAAGTTTGTAAGTTAAATAAGGCCATTTATGGTCTGCATCAAAGTGGCAGACAGTGGTTTTTTGAGATGGATGATGTTTTATCCAAATTAAATTTTTGCAAACTAGACTGGTGCAATTGTGTATATGTGTTTCATGACAGATTGGTTCTTTTGCTTTATGTTGACGACATTGTTCTTTTTGCCAAAACTAAAGAGGATTTGAATTTTGGGATAGATTTGCTGCAAAAACATTTTAACTTAAAAATTTTGGGTACAACCAGAAAGCTATTAGGCATAGAGTTTGAATTGGTAGGAAATAGTTTTTACATACACCAAACATCTTATATTGGGAAAGTTTGTGAAATGTATTCAAATTTTAAGTTTCCAATTAGTTCTTTACCTATTCCTAAGGGCTTGGTTTTGTCAAAGCAAGATTCCCCTTCAACCAAGGAAGAAATTGATAAAATGTCTAGATTTCCCTATAGAAAGCTTATAGGATGTTTGTCTTATATAGCTGGAAGAACCAGACCTGATATCATGTATGCAGTAAATTTATTGTCCCAATTTCAAACCAACCCTGGCATTGCTCACTGGAATTGTTTATTAAAATTGTTAGGTTATTTAAAATATACTAAAAATTTCAAACTTGAGTTATCTAGAGTTAGTGATTTAAATCTCTCATGTTATTCTGATTCAGATTTTGCAGCAAACAGAGACGATCGTGTTTCCATAGGTGGCTATATTTTGTTTCTGGATGAAACTCCTATTTCATGGAAGACATTTAAACAACAATGTGTAAGTCTTCCAACCATGGAGGCCGAATATGTTAGTTTAACTGAAGCTGCTAAAGAATTAATCTGGATAAAAAATGTCTTGCAAAATAAAATACTTAATTTAAGTTTGAGAGAATGCACTTTATTCTGTGATAACCAAGCGGCCATAGCTTTTTCTAATTCCCCTTTTGAAAACCAGAAAACAAAACATATTCATATAAAATATCATTTTTTAAGAAATCTTGTTTTTGATAAAATGTTTAAACTTAAATATATTCCTAGTAAACTTAACCTTGCAGATAGCTTTACTAAGCCACAAGTAAAAGAGCAGCTGATGAATTTTTGTAAAAGAATTTTTGATATTTAAATTTTTTATGTGGGGGGGTTATAATTTTTCTTACAATGTTATACACTCTGGTCAATGTCCTGCCAATAAAGTCTTATGTGACCTGACATTGATCAGATTGTTAGTTTTTGAACTTTTCAAGTGTAATTTTTTTGTAAACTTTTTGAACTTTTTCATGTTTATGCAAATTTTTGATGCTTTTGTAATATTCTAGAGATGATGAAAAAGGAGGCCGATTGTTATGCATCTTTATAAATCCTTGGCTTAAAGCTTTCTTTAAATTTAAGTAAAGGTATTTAGTTTTACATTGATGCATTTTGGTTTTTCAACATCTCTTGAATAAACATACTTGCGTATCTGAAACGGCCAGCGCTAACGTTCTCGTTCACGATCTTAAATTCAAAATACGTTACTCAGTAACAGTAAGTAACCTGTGATTTCAGGATCGCGCTAATCACCGTAGTCTGCTATTCGCAACTTGCGAGTATTCGTAGCCAATGGCGTTTCAGATGCGAATTTGTGTACCTTTAAATGGCAACATGTTTATGCAAAACATTCGCCGATGATGTGTTTAAAAGGATGGACTTTCCAGGATGTCATTCGCACTTTTCCTTCCTCCAGCTTGTAATGCTAGTTGCTTTTAAAATGTAGCTGCATATTATTTTCTTCAGTTTGTTCATTTTACAGCGAAGTTATGCTGTCTTATTGTCTGTCTTCTTGTTTATAATAAACTACTATGATTTTAAAGGAGCTGTTACTTTTAAGTCTTCCACATGTCACATGAAACACTGTTTTTTTATTGGTACGGCCAACAAACTATAAACCCGTGATTAAGATAAATAGCTAAATTTTCAAGAAAGTCCAATTCAGAGGGATATTGGCATTAAAGATAATTTTAGCATTTTGAAAATCAAAACTATGGCCGGAATCCCAAGAATGCTTGGCAATAGAAGATTTAGAAATTTCCTGGTTAGTGATATAACGGGAGTGTTCTTTTAAGCGGGTTTCAAGATTTCTTTTAGTTTGACCTATATAAGAAAGATGACAACCATTACAAGGAATATTATAGATTCCCCATTTTCGAAGATGAGGAACGGGATTGTTAGTGGAGGGGAATTTAAATTTATTGACAGGTTTAAAGCGTTTTAAAACTTTAGCTAATTTGAAACATAAAGGAGGATAAAAGGCAGAACAATTCAATTATCAGGTTTGGTTTTAACAGATTTAGAAAGGGCAGATTTACTAGAGGGTTTATTGAAATTATTAACAGCATTACTCATAACAGAAAGGTTGAAACTTCTTTTGACAGCAACACATTTTAAATAATTAATTTCATCTTTAAGGGAAACAGAATCCGAACAAATTTTGAGGGCATGGTTCACATAAGTGTAAAAGACTCCGATTTTCTGGTTGGCTGGATGATTTGAGAGAACATGAAGGGGATTCGAGACAGAAAAAGGTTTTCTATAAACACAGGTTTTGAAAAAAGAATCACATCTGGTAACAAAAACGTCAAGGAAGGGGAATGTATTACGATTTTCTAATTCAAAAGTAAACTGACTATGTGGGTTGATAGAATCGACAGTTTTAAGAATGGTGGAAATATCAAAAGAACGCGGATACTTGAATCAACTGAAACAAAAGTATCGTCAACGTAACGCATCCAACATTTAAAATTTACACTTACGTAAACCGTGCCCTCAAAATTTGTTCGGATTCTGTTTCCCTTAATGATAAAATTAATTATTTAAAATGTGTTGCTGTCAAAAGAGTTTTCAACCCTTCTGTTATCGATAATGCTGCTAATAAATTCAAGAAACCCTCTAGTAAATCTACCTTTTCAAAACTACTTCTATTGCCAAGCATTCTTGGGATTCCGCCCATTGTTTTGATTTTCACAATGCTAAAATTATCTTTAATGCCAATAGCCCCTCTGAATTGGACTTTCTTGCAAATTTAGCTATTTATCTTAATCGCGAGGTTATAGTTAATGAAAAATCTGATTCCATCATGGTCTTTGCAGCTTTTAAAAACTTGTTCATCTCTACCATATAATAATAATTTTCTTTTTTTATTATCTTTTATATTTGTTTATATATTGTATATTTAATCCCCATTTTACTTTCATTTTTTATGCCTTTTAATTTTTTTTAATTTGTTTTCAATTTTCTTCATAATTTTCCTTATGTTCTGCTTTCTAGGTAATTAATTCTCTTCTGTTATTGACTGATGCCTCCTGCTTTCCTATTGGCTGTTCTCTTAACTTGTCCATCTTTCTCTCCCATTTCCTTTCAGTCTTGCTCCTGCCTTCCAAGTGGTTGCACGTCTTCTTTGCGTCTGATGAAGAAAGACAAAGTTCTTTCGAAAGGCCTATCACATATCCTTATTTTTATGGTGTTATTAAGAAGCTTTTTTATGCTTTTATATTGTCACACCAGTTTTTTCAATACTTTAATGTGTCTTATTACGTTTCAAATAATTTCCAAGTTCGAGAAAGCTTTTGTAAAAAACTCCTACATACACGTTATCTTGAATGTGTAGAACTTTGCTAACATAGAAGTTACCGTATGCGTATGCTTTGACAATGGGAAGTCTCCATATTGGTAAAGTTTCAGATGTTTCGGGGATTTTGGAAATTTCAAAGTCATGTTCTTCCTCCTTCCTTAGATGTTATTGAAAATACAAACACATTGTCACTGTCTTCTATGGGGTAACCCGAGTCATCTGATGAAGATGATTCTTGGATTAATCTTATTTAAAGTGGAGTTAGAAGTTTGGAGTAAACTTTATTTTTGGGACGTCCTTTAGTCTTTTAGCAGCTGTATCTCTTGCAATATAAAGAGGAATGCAAAAAACAATATGTGCTTTTTCGCCCCACGCATTACAATTCTATGACATCGCAACAAGAAAGCATTGTATGGATGATCTGTTTAATAAAAATGTAGGAACTAATATGGGGTACCGTTATATGATAATATATTTAACAAAAAATTAGTAATCCTAAACCTATATTAAGAATAATTTTATATTTAGAGAAGTTTTGAAGAGGTCAAATACATGTGATTTATGTTGATGATGTTTACGATCTTATTGGTATGAAAGCAGTCATACCAATAACGTAAAACTTGATCTTCCAACCTTTTATTATGTTAGCAAACTGACGAAAAATAAAGGTCTTAAAAAGACTAGTACACATTTTTAGGACGATTTCTTATCATTTCATGATGTTCTTTTCCTTTTCAGCCCACCATTCCTATTTCTCCTCATTTTACGGTCTCTGGTGTTTTTGACTAAGTGATTACATTCCCATAATACATTCAAAAGCTAGTTAAATTAACCCACCAGAATATCAGACCATAGCACACTATAGAAACCAAAGAACACCAGATAGATCATATAAATTGAAACACATTATCGGTGGTCAAGATTGCAGGAAGAAATTGAAGAAATGAAAAGAATTTACAAAAGCCTCTATTGCGATGCGTGTTTGGGTTTCATGGTAATTTAGACTGGGATCCAGATAGATTTCTTGCTATTTGCGAAATGAGATTCACCTATCAGAAGCCTTCACTTTTGCGAAAATTTAGCAGTTTTCGAAAATCTTGCTAAATACAGACTTTTAATTGCTCAATCTCATTTTGAAAATAGCGAAAAATCTATCCGTACCCCTCCCGTATTCTGATAAAGAAATAGCTATTATCTTCCTAAGGTAGATGTGAGATTCCATTATTAACTGTGATAGTAACCAGGGCTCGCCGAGTTCCTAAAATGTTCTGAGTTTGCTACCACTATTTTAAAACGATAATTTTTATTGTAGACTTCAATTGCAGATGTTAAAAGAATCTACCACGAAGATTTTCTATTTGAAATAGTGGTAGGAGATGTAGAAAAATTTAGGAACGTTGTGAGCTCTGAGTAACCTCTTGCGTGAGCAAAACGTCTAATATGGCTGCATCCAATCATGACATGAAAAATGATATCTGAATTTTACTTCAAGAAATCCGTTCACTGCAATATCAAACTAAATGACCTAAATAAATGAAGATGTACCGTAGGTCAGTCAAAAAAATAATTAAATAAAAATTGAGGAATTAATCTACGGACGTTTTTAAGCACGCTGTGTCCAAATAAGAAAGAACTCAAAGCCAAAATATCCCACCTAAGTACTACAGTTGAGTGTGGTTTTCAGGGTTTTTCTTGCACGAGAGAAAAAAAACCGTTCCTTTCCCTAGGCACTATGGACAAAATAGTTGCTGTCCAGTAACTTCCTCTTAGTGAATAAAGATACAGAGACTATAGCGATTTTCTGAACCATGTTTTAAGAATATGTCTCAGAGACGTAATGTGTTACTACAACGATAGTAGCGTGGAGTAAAGCTCACTGGTCACAATTTATTTCAAATAGTGTAGATTTTTATTTTTATTTTAATCATCATTAAAAAATTTACTGCATCTTGAAATAAATGCCCCAGTTCTACTTTTCATGAAAATATATTAGTTAATAAGTGTAACAAAAAGAATGCGCATTGTATGTAGTCTTCAGTTTACATAATGTAAAGGACGTGTTTGTAATGATAAACACTATTTGTTTATTCAATATAACTATCAATGTTTAATTTACTTGATTATATAGTGTAATACTAGAAGTATAATAGCAACATTAATATGAGCTTGCGTTTGGTATGGTTCATTGCGTTCTTATGCGTGACGGTATTATAGACGCAGGCGTGCCAAAGGTCCTCTTAAATGAATGTTCATAACCACAAGACAACAGCTTTATCTGTAAAATGTAGTTCTGTATTCTGTCACGCACTGATGAACACATTCAAAGGCTTAGATTTTATGTGAAATAGTTATAGGCTTTGGCTCTATTATGCATGAGAAACAATGTAAAATTTAAAAAGAAATATGCTTAAACTACTATTGAAATATTCTTATACGCTTCACAATAAACCATATGTTTTTTGTGTATATGGAACAGCCAATGATCGTTATAAGGACCTCATTCGGTCTTCGGGAAATAGCGTTACAATAGCACATCGCTGTAATAGAATTTTTTAAAAAGACATTTATATACTTAAGAATTGAGTGAAAATCAAAATCTTAAAAATATTACATAAAAGTATTGATATTAATGCACACTTCTGGGAAAAAAGAAAACGTACCACTCTATGCTATTTAATCACTAAATTGTTACAGAGATATGAGAGAGGTGCCGTTCAACCGGAACAATTGTTTACTTTCCTAATAGAAATACAATTTTTGAAATAGAGATCGTCTACATATTAAACCGTTAACGACGACTTATTTTACACATCTTTTAATACTTCGATACCAGTTGACACCAGTTTTCTCATACTGTTATTTTAAATGATTGAATCTCTGATAGTTTCACATTAGATAATATGATTTTTTTTTTTACTAAGATACTGGTGTTCATATTTAAAAGTTTCGTATCACTGAAATGGTAAGTTTTTGTATCAACCGGCATTAATGAGTTAAATGCAAACTTTACTTTTTAAAATGCTAACATCCACTTTTGACACTATGTCTATATTTGTGTTCCTCGGAACAAAGCAGCCCTGAAAAAGGCATAGTTTATATTCTCTTTCTTAACTATTTATAGTTATAAAGGAAAATGTGTTAGGGGTTTATCCATAAATTTCGAAAACAAAATTAAGAGCTTAATATGGAATACACAATTATTTATCAAAAAATTATGCAGACTTTATCAATAAAAAATAAACTCACTTCATATGAAGAAAATCCCATAAAATTTTTCCAGTTACTGTCTAAGATTTTTTTTCTCGGGATAACAGGAGACTGTCCCTTTAGAACGTCGAAAAGTACAACTCTGTCTCTCGAAAACTAATGATTTTAATGAGATGTAAACTTACATACCCAAGTTTTTGATGATTGTGGTTAGTTTCATGTAAAAATTAATGTACGTCATAATTCATAACTTTTTTAATATGAATTTACTAGTAATTTTTATAATAAAAAATATGTTTTTGAATCGAAAAAGTTTCTGGAATATGTTTGGGTCTACTCATTGTACTTCATTATAAAAAGCTTTTCAATTGGAGGATTTTTTGGGAAGATATAAATTTAAGTTTATCGCATAGATTTAACATTAGCATCCTCGAACTTTGACTTTTTCTAACTCTAAGAAGATTTAAAAAAGATTTATGAACTATACTTTTTCCGTGCTGCCTTGATCCAAGGAACTCAATAACATTCTCTAAACAAGAACGAAAAATCATGCGTCAAGCATAGATTATGTAGCACTTTCCAACGCTTCCAAAATAATTTTACAAATCATACCGTTTAATAAGCTAAAAGATAACTTCTAAGTAAACAATTTGGAAAACACATAACATATTTAAAAACATAATTTCAGGAATTTCCAACATATACAATATTCGGAAAAATATCCGAATACTTTTATTCAGCCCTGTATAGGATATATAGAATTGTATATATACTACATAGGATGCTAAATTTTAGTTCAGTTAGGAAACGTGTAGCACATTTTAAAATTCTCCGTCTGGAGTTTGTCAATAAACAGAAATGTGTTCGCGAACTTTTGTGCTGCCCTGTATAGGATCTACAGAATTTATACACACCACGTAATAGACAAAAAGCAAGTTAACATTAAAATCGCGTTCAGTAACTTAAAACGCACTTCCAGGAATTATTGTTAACAGACAGTAGATAATTCTTTTGCGTGTCCCTGTAAATGAACGATGACTGCTATACACACAATATTCCGTAGTAAGTCTCTTGTAATGCACCTTAGTGATCTATATAAATTTCAATGCGTTTAAAATAGTGAAACATTATTTAAATAAACCGCAGACGATTTTTCTCCATAGACGTAATGTAACGGAATTATTTTTACTGTCCCTGTAAAGTAACTATAAGTGCTATGCACACCCTGTTCCATATTAAGCTTCTTCTAATGCACCTTAGTGATATATATAAATTTCAATGCGTTTAAAATAGTGAAACATTATTTAAATAAACAGCAAATGATTTTTCCCCATAGACCGCAATGTAACGGAATTCTTTTGAGTGTCCCTGTAAAAAAACTATAAGTGCTACACACTTCCGTTGAAATAGGGAACATGCTATAGATAACGATAATAACATATAAAAATTGCAGAGCAATCCGAGCATATTTACGGGAGTTAGAGCACGGACAGACGGCAGACGGCAGACGGCAGACGGCCAGACGGCCAGACGGCCAGACGGCAGACGGCCAGACGGCCAGACAAACCGAAGTCATAAGCACTTTTCAACTAGGTTGGAAAGTGCTAAAAAGGTATTACTATTTGAAAAATGAAATTTAGTACAATTTTTAACATGTTAGGCAACCCCTATTTCAAAAATTGCATATTCGGAAAGTAGACACAATTCCCTTTCGCATCCATCTGCGACGATGTGGTGATAAAATAGCATAAGTTGTTGCCTTTTTAACACTTTCCAACCTAGTTGAAAAGTGTTTATGACTTTGGTTTGTCTGGCCGTCTGGCCGTTCTCTAACTCCCGTAAATATGCTCGGATTGCCCTGCAATTTTTGAATGTTATTCTCGTTTACTCTAGCATGTTCGCTATTTCAACTGAAGTGTGTAGCACTTATAGTTTTTTTTTTTTTTTTTTTTTTTTTTTTTTTTTACACGGACAGTCAAAAGTATTCCGTTACATTACAGTCAATGGGAAATAATCGTTTCAAGTGCATTTTGATGACGCTACGTCATTTAAAACATAATGAAATTGATATATAATTATGAAGCGCATTAACACATGCTTTTTGTAGAATATGGGGTGCAAAGCATTTATTATTCATTTACAGGGTCAAACAAAAGAATTCTGTTACACATCGTTCTATGGAGAAAAATCGTTTGCAGTGTAATTTAGTGATATTTCGCTATTTCAAACATAATGAAAATTATATGCATTACTGAGGTGTACTATAAATTGCTCTCTTGTGTGCATTGCGTTTATTTACAGGGACATACAAAAGATATTGGTTATAGTACATGTGCGATATTTACAGTCTATGTGTGATAAGTGCATCTTCAACTTTCGTTTGCGTTTTTAAGTTTAACTAAATTTTTTCATAGTACGTGTGTGTTTGTAAACTCAATTGATCATATACAGGGTTCTACACAAGGGTATTCGTAAGTATTACAGACTATGGGAGTGAAATTCTTAAGGGTAATTTTTAATTGTGTTTACGCATTTTTCCTGCTGAATTATATTTAGTAGACTAATAGAAGTTCGTGGAATATAAATAAATTCATATACAGGGCTGCACAAAGAAAAAGATACATTGTCGTTTACGGTTGGTAATTGCTGTGAGTGAGTTTTAAGTTGTCTTTCAGCTTAATATGTGATGTGTACAAAAGTCTTCAGATAATATACAGGACTGTACAAACGATTTCGAGTGCATTTCCATCGATTGTCGAAAATTATTAAATGTGAATATTCTAACTGAACTAAATTTTATCATACTATATATCCACATCTATTTATCATATACAGGGCTGCACAAAATAATTCGACTACTTTTTTGACACTGGAAGGTAATTTCGAAAACTGTATTTTTCAATGTGTTATATGTTTTCTAAACTGTTTACTAACTTATCTTCTTTCACTTTATTTAACGGTGAAGTTTCGTTACAGTATTCTGGCTGTGTTGGAAAGTGTTTCATAATCTATGCTTGACGCATGATTTTTCGTTCTTGTTGTTTGTTTGTTTTGTTTTGTTTTGTTTTCCAGGATTGTACAATTTTCTCAATTATGTGGTAAGAAAAATTCATAAAAATTAAAAGCACATTTATTTTTTAAAAGATGCTAAAAACATTAAAAACCACATGTAAGGATGCTAGTTTACATTGTATGGCCCTGAGACCTTTCGAACCGCAGACGCGCTAATTTTCAAGGGGATAAATCCGGAATTGGATCAATTTTCCTATGAATCAAATCCTTTAATTTTGGTGGAGGTTTAGGTATTAGTTTGTATTATACTTTATCAATGCATATTTCAATCTCTCATATAGTTGTGGGATATAATCAAAAATACAATAAATTATCCTATCTAAACTTGAATCTCTCTTCTGTCTTGGTTGTTTAGCTTGGCTGAAAAATCTATTAATATATTGAGGAGGGAAACAATTATCATTAGCAATTTGTTTAATTAAATCAACTTCTTGTAGGTATTTATCTGTACAAACATCAAAAAGCGTAAAATCTGTATGCAGCAATTTTATATGAAAACGGTGAGTTACTGTAAAATGAAACTAGTCGTTGGGGGCCACCGTAATACTTACCGATCATGGATATGCATAATGTAAACTATAAAAATAAAAATGTGTAAACTACTTATAAAATGCATTGCAATTCAAATAAAATCGTGGCTTGATGACGTCACAAACTTTAAAGGCTCGATTACTGAATTGCTTGAAAGAAACATCCTTATAACTCCAAAAATAATAATTCTATTAACTAGCGGTTTATTGCATCTGATTAAGCGTCAAATTTCCAATTAAAATATATCTTTGAAGTGAAATTAGGATGAAATACAGGGTCATGAAAATCGAAGAGTGTTGAAAATAGGATTCCAAATATCTCGGCAACTAATTATCCGATCTACTTCATGCTGTATGCAAAATTTATGTTTTTTTATTGTCTTTTATATTCATTTCTTCAAATTTTTATATATCTTTTATCATAACGAATATTTCGAGAGTCCGAAAATAATAGTTCCAATTAATCGAGGTTATTGAAATGAAATAGGCTTCTTCCCATTATTACATACTAAGTACATACCAAATTGCAAGTCTCTATCTCATTTTTTTCGGGGGATAGAGCGTTTACAGACACACAGACACACACACAGACGGACGGCAAAATTTTTTTTCTAAAAATATGTTTTTCGGAATCTCCAGTGTCTGAAACGTGTAAATCCGTCAAAAAAAATTTTCGATTTTCAAAACGATTACAAGACTTACCCTATACTACGTATGATGGGTAAGTAAAAGTGTTACTAGACCTGCATTGTTTCCTAGAAACACTAAAATTCAAGTTAAAAGACTTAAAAGAAAAACTCAGCTCTTCCATAATTGCTAAAAAATATGTAATTGTTTCCTTTCTTTTTTTATAAAACTTTTCTGTATTTACCTCATGAGGAAAAGGGCAACAATAAGGCAAGGATAAATAATTAGTTAACAAGGAATTAATTAACAAGGAAAAGGCAAGGATAAATAATTAGTGGAGAATCAGAATTAAGCTCCGAAATCTTTACAGTTGCACTAATCCCCTCACAATGAGTAGTTAAATATCGTTTTTTCAGAGTATTCAGCCCCAAAAAAGTATTTTGATATCAATAAGCTTTTCAATAAATTTGAATATAGAAGGGCCATTATCCTCAGAATAGATATTGGCGACATTTATAAGACCGTAACAATTTGTCAACAATCAATTAAATTGAGTCTAATTTTAAAAGGAACATGGGGATTTTTTCTTTCTTTGAAGAGTTCTTAACGTTCATAAACTTTTTATACACTTAAGACTGCTCGTCAGTAAACTTCTCGATTCATCGCGCTAATGTTACTCCTATGGGCGTAGGAAGCATTCGTATTTTTAAAATATCTCCTCGGAAAATTAATATTTTTAACTTCTGTTTTATTTGTACTGTTCTTAAAGAATGTCTCTTTTTTTCTTAGTTGTCAATTTTTTTCTAAAATATATACTGAATTTTATATGAAATGTTAAAATCTTATTCAGTTTCGCTAAGATTTTAACACATAAAAATATAAATTAAGCACATAGTTTAGAAATATTTTGATAACTAAGAAAAAAAGAAGACTTCTTTAAGAACAGTACACAGGAAACATAATTTTAAAATATTAATTTCCTGCGGAGATATTTTAAAAATACGAATGCATCCTACGCCCATAGGAATAACATTAACGAGGGGAATCGGGAAGTTTACTGACGAGCAGCCTTAACACTTGTATTCACCATGCTTCAACTGCAAGTTCTTCAACTGCAGGTTATCCCGAAAATTTCGGTCGAACGCTCTAAGGGTATTCACCATTAACCTGATTGGACATGACAGCTGCTGAAGTCCAATCAGATTAATCGTGAATATCATTTGAGTGTTCGACCGAGGTTTCCGCATTTAACCGACAATTGAGGTTGATCGCGACCTACGTTATACACGGCCAGTTCATGACGTTTAAAACGTCATACGGAGTGGATCATCTTTACACGGCGATTCGAACAAAACGAGAGGCGCGACGCTTTGTACCAATCGCCGTGTACAAGATGATCCGATTCCGTGTGACGTTTTAAACGTCATGAAACGGCCGTGTATAACGTAGGTTGCGGGTAGATGGTGAGTACGAGAGTAAGTGATACCAAACAAAATTTAGTTGTCCTAAACGGTTATTAGGTTGTAAAATGTAAATAACATCTTGCAAATGGATAAGAAATTTGGACCTTTTTGTATAGGTCTTTATAGCGTAAGAGTCACTGTAATGGAGGTTGTTATATCGAACGTGTACTGTATTATGCTATGTAAATTGGCATTATCAAAGATCTTACTGTAAACATATACTGTATGCTGTTAACACGATTGCTTCTTTTATATTTGTTTGGAACTATTCTGTATATACTCTAAATCAAATTTTTGGTTTAAAATATACTATAGCCAGGGCTACACTACATACCGGGCTTGCTCATTCATTATGATGACGTCACAAAAGGTGGCTGACTAGGAGGAAAGACATACAGCGATTGGCACAAAACGATGGGCGCGTTGCTTTGGACCAATCGCTGGTCCCCATATAGCACCAAAGCTCCTGAAAACCTCCCCAGGAGTTCCAATTCATCCCAAATTCCTCCTGAAACTGTAATGACGCTATCAGGCGTTCCTGGGGAAGATACTTTAATCACTTCCCCAGGACTGATCTCCCAGATCCCTCCCAGGGAGCAAGCTCCTCAGGACTGATCTCCCAGATCCCTCCCAGGGAGCAAGCTCCTCGGGATGATATTCCTAAGGAAGTACCTAGGAAAAGACGGAGCTGGTGCCATCTCACGGGTGATTTCGACACTAAAATGACTTATTATAATTTTTTATTAAAAAAATATTTGATTTCATGTGGTTCGATTTTTTAATTAATATAGTTTATATTATTATTTGATTTATTTTATTTCCTAAGCACATCTGGTTATTGTTTAACTTTTAATTATTGTTATAATATTTAATTATCCTTATTTAGATATATTTTTAATTTATAAAATGCAATCAAAATGTAGTTAAATAAATAATTTAAAAAAATTAATCTTTAAATATAAATTGAAAATTTATTATTTATTTTATTTCTGATCTTTTAAAAATTAACTTATATATTAATTCATTTTATCATTACATTCATTAATTATTTTTTCTGAACTTTCAACAATTACTTATATATTTTTACTATTACTTTTTCATCTAACTAATAATTTTATATTGATTTCACTTATATACTTTATTAGTTTCTATAGAAATAATTCGCTGACCATTTTAAATTATCATATATATATATATATATATATATATATATATTTCTTTTATTATTTCTAATAAATGAGGGTTTTTTTTCCGTAACTGTAAGAAATCAAAAGGAATCAAAAATTTGTTACAAATAAGGGTTTTATCAACAGTTTAATATATATTTACATATGTGTATCTATTCAGAATTTGATAGTTAATAGATTAGAGATAAGCATTTTTAAATTAAACAATCTATTTAAAAAAATCTTATTCCGATTGTAAAAGTTAATTTTCATGTAAGTTTCAAAATTGAATCATATTTAAGTCATATCGAGCATATTTACTTTTATTCTTCTTCTTCTATTAATTATTTTTTTCTGTTTTTTTTAAAAAATTACATATATATTTATGTATTTTATTATTACATTTCCAACTAATTAATAATTTTATATTTATCGTCATTATCAAATCAATAATTTACTTTTAAGTCTAAATTATAACACCAACTTAAAGAGATTACATGTTCTATTGAAATGGCACATTTGGTTTTAAAAAATACAAACATACCCCCCCCCCCTCCCCCCTGAATAAGAGTTTTGCTTGAAAGATTTTTATTTAAAAATATACATTCTTACAAAATCGGGTTAAAGATATAAATTCGTGCTGATTATTATCACGGACCTGGTCAATACCACTTGTCTCATTTAATATACTTTATATATGTGTTGGTAATGAGCATATGTTCGCTAAATGATGTCATTTTTAGCACTTTCCAACCTAGTTGAAAAGTGCTTATGACTTCGGTTTGTCTGGCCGGATGGCCGGATGGCCGTCTGGCCGTCTGTCCGTGCTCTAACTCCCGTAAATATGCTCGGATTGCTCTTCAATTTTTATATGTTATTGTCGTTATCTATGGCACGTTCCCTATTTCAACTGAAGTGTGTAGCACTTATAGTTTTCTTACAGGGACACTCAAAATAATTCCGTTACATTGCGGTCTATGGGGAAAAATCATTTGCGGTTTATTTTAAAAATGTTTCACTATTGTAAACGCATTGAAATTTATATAGATCACTAAGATACATTATAAGAAGCTTAATATGGAATAGTAGGTGTATAGCACTTAGAGTTACTTTACAGGGACAGTCAAAATAATTCTGTTACATTACGTCTATGGAGAAAAATCGTCTGCGGCTTATTTAAATAATGTTCCACTATTTTAAACGCATTGAAGTTTATATATATTACTAAGGTGCATTACAAGAGGCTTACTACAGAATAGTGTGTGTATAGCAGTTATCGTTCATTTACAGGGACACACAAAAGAATTCTCTACTGTCTGTTAACAATAATTCCTGGAAGTGCGTTTTAAGTTACTGAACGCGATTTTAATCTTAACTAGCTTTTTGTCTATTACGTGGTGTGTATAAATTCTGTAGATCCTATACAGGGCAGCACAAAAGTTCGCGAACACATTTCCGTTTATTGACAGAAACTCCAGAAGGAGAATTTAAACTGTGCTACGCGTTTCCTAACTAAACTAAAATTTAGCATCCTATGTAGTATATATACAAATCTATAGATCATATACAGGGCTACATAAAAGTATTCGGATATTTTTCCGAATATTGTATATATTGAAAATTCCTGAAATTACGTTTTTAAATATGTTATGCGTTTTCCAAAATGTTTACTTAGATGTCATCTTTCAGCTTATTAAACGGTAATGATTTGTAAAATTATTTTAGAAGCGTTGGAAAGTGCTACATAATCTATGCTTGACGCATGATTTTTCGTTCTTGTTTAATTATGTATGAATTTGTATGAAGCGTCTGTTCTGGAGGTTTTACCATATTAATTTTATTTTATTTTTTAAATACAAATTAGTTATTTTCTATTACCTCTTTCAAATTACGATACATGGTATATATTTTTGAACTCTTAATAATGAAGGTGAAATCTCAATTTAGTCAAATTAAGAAATATTAACAACATACAGATTCAGAAAATATAAATAAATATTTATCTTTCTAAATAACAAATATTTCTCCAGAATTTAAAACTGAGTTGTGTTTTGCTTTAGTTGTTAAAACTTTCATTTAAGAAACCTATTTTATATTTGGCAAACTTTTTAGTTTAGGATATTTATAAAAGATTATTTTTCGTGCAAATTCTTCACTCCTGTTTAAGCAAGGAAATACCTCTATCCAGATGTCAAGAACGATTATATAATCAGCTGCAAAAGTCCCATAATGCAAATATGTTTAGTCAGGTAAGGGTAGAATTTTAACTACAATAAGAACATGAATAGTACTGAGCAACCTCCAATTCCTTTTGATGGATGAAGAATGGATATATATGCTTACTGGAATGCATGCAATACTTGCAAAGAAAAATAGTTGAAAACATGGAACTTAGTTCCATGGTTGAAAGGAGAGAAACGTTCTTCTTCCCAGAATAAGGAGTAAGCTATTTCAAATTTAGCTTTGAAATAACTAAAATAAACAATTGTCGGTACAATAGAAAAATAATCTTTAAAGCAGTCGACCAATGATTCTATAAAAGACAAAAGTATTGCTTTTAAAGGATTTCCTTGTTTAGAATTTTTACACAATACTTCGCTGACAATCATAACAAAGAACTCAAATTTTATGTCAAAGTATCCGTACATTTAGGCATTTTAAATCTCCTGAAATATTAGTTTTGTTAGCTAAAATGAAATTACATTTCAATGAAAACTAGTGCATAATGAAATTTCTATGTATTGAATGTTTTCACTGGATTTCAAAAGATCGCTAAATGGAGATTTAATTGTAAATTAGTTTCATTTATTACGATAAGAAACTAATAAGAAACTGACTATTGAGTTGATTTGAGATCGAAATGAATTTTCCATTTTTTGATAAATAAATTACTTATCGGGTTATAAGTGATTCATGTTACATGACGACACGTTTTTCTCCTTTCTCGTGCTACGGCGTCGGAAATTCAGCTCAAAACACCGACTTTGACGGTATTTTCTGAAAGATCTTCTGTCTTTACCAAAAAAAGGGAAAACATCTTTTGATTACAAAGTTTATAAATAAGAACACCTGCCAATTTCAAGCGTTTCCGAACAAAAATGAACTAAAAAATATGTCATAAAGTAGCCAATTTGAATTTGAGAACAGCCTAGCATGCATAAACTCAGAAAAGCTTTTATAGATATATCGTTTAACAACTTGTAATATGGTAATATCAATATTAGAAATCAAATTGAGTTTTGCTTATTCTAATTCTAAATTTAAAATTATAATATTTCTAATTTTAAAAAAAGTGCATTTTGAATTTGTCTTTCAATTGTTGGTTCATATAAACGTCAATTTTTCTCTTACATTGTTTAATTGTGATTATTTATAATTTAATTTATATCATTTTAAATATTTTTATTTAATTGGCCCCTTTATCATAGACCCCTGACCCTGATATATGTGGCTCCTAACTAGAATGATAAAACGCATTGTTGTTGCAAATGATAAAACACCCCTTCCCTTTTCCATTTTATTGCGATGCCGCGTGGGGAATTTAGTTCAAAACGACGACTTTCACAGTATTTTCTAAAAGATCTGCGTTTACAAAATAATAATAATAATAATAATAATAATAATAATAAATAAAAAAAAGGAAAACATTTTTCTAGTATTACATAGTTTCTAAATAAGACCACCTGTCAATTTAATGCATTTCCGAACAAAAACGAGTTAAAAAATGTGTCAGAAAACAGCTCCTTTGGGTTTGAGAACAGCCTTAAATAATTGATACGCTTTTTTTCTAGTTATCAATTTAATATTGTATTGAATATATATCAAAGGGTATGCATCTTTATTTGCAATAAAAGTTACAGAATTCCTGCTATACGAAGCATAAAAATATGCATGTTTTCTATTTACTGACTTTCATAAGAAGAGAAAGATATACATGAATACCTTATAAACGATTCAGGTACAGCGGCCGTGTAGCGTAATCACTAGAGCGTGTTTCTCGTATGCGTAAGTACCCAGGTTCAAATCCAGTGGGCGGTAAGAAAGTTTATTCCGTAAAATCTGTATCATAACTGTCATGTGATTCTGTGTGCGTGATTAATAAAAGTAATGTGTATTATGTAAATTTTTAAAAGATTGCATGCATCTCCGTATTTATTAATTTAAAAAAAAAAAGAAAAGAAAAAAATTAAATACTTTTTACATTACGTTGAATAATAATAACTTCGGATGTTTTTTATGCACATTAAGTGACCCTGAAGTCTCCCAAATTCCTCCGGTATTACTTCCTGAAATCTTCCCTAGAACAACCTGAGCAGGAACCTGAAGGAGGTCCTGGGGAGCTCCCTGGGATGCTATGAGGCGGACATTTTCGGTTCCTGAGGACCTCCTGATAACAAATTTTTGCATCCTCAGGGATGCCTGGAGGATGAATGTCAATCTTCCTGGGGACGTCCTAGGGAAGCACATGTGCTATATGGGTCGCGGTCAGCCACCATTTGTGACGTTTTGAGAGTGAATGAGCAAGCCCGGTATCTAGTGTTGCCTTGCTATAGCTTCAACTGTATTTTATAGCTTGTGTCGAGTTTCTAGTTATGTGCAAGTTTTAGCCTTCTTATGTAAAGAGAACCTGTTTGACTATTTTTGTATAAATAAAACACTATATCCCGGTACAAATGCACTATATAAAGCACTGTTTGGATAGTATTTTTAGTTCATCATTGTAGCAGAGAACTAGTGCATTACTCGACTTCTTCCATTGTTCAAAACAAACAATACTGATTCAGTGAATGGGGAGGGAATGGGAAGAGATTTTGCTACCAAAACACCGCACAACATAAATATATTTTTAGCACTTTCCAACCTAGTTGAAAAGTGCTTATGACTTCGGTTTGTCTGGCCGTATGGTCGTCTGCCGTCTGCCGTCTGTCCGTGCTCTAACTCCCGTAAATATGCTCAGATTGCTCTGCAATTTTTATATGTTATTGTCGTTATCTATAGCATGTTCCCTATTTCAACGGAAGTGTGTAGCACTTATAGTTTTATTACAGGGACACTCAGAAGAATTCCGTTACAATGCGGTCTATGGGGAAAAATCATTTGCGGTTTATTTAAATAATGTTTCACTATTTTAAACGCATTGAAATTTATATATATCACTAAGGTGCATTAGAAGAAGCTGAATATGTAATAGGGTGTGCATAGCACTTATAGTTACTTTACAGGGACAGTCAAAAGAATTCCGTTACATGACGTCTATGGAGAAAAATCGTCTGCGGTTTATTTAAATAATGTTTCACTATTTTAAACGCATTGAAATTTATCTATATATATCTAAGGTGCATTACAAGAGGCTTACTACAGAATAGTGTGTGTATAGCAGTCATCGTTCATTTACAGGGACACACAAAAGAATTCTCTACTGTCTATTAACACTAATTCCTGGAAGTGCGTTTTAAGTTACTAAACGCGATTTTAATTTTAACTCGCTTTTTGTCTATTACGTGGTGTGTATAAATTCTGTAGATCCTATACAGGGCAGCACAAAAGTTCGCGAACACATTTCCGTTTATTGACAGAAACTCCAGAAAGATAATTTTAAGCTGTGCTACGCGTTTCCTAACTAAACTAAAATTTAGCATCCTAGCGTATACAAATCTATAGATCATATACAGGGCTGAATAAAACTATTCGGATATTTTTCCGAATATTGTATCTGTTGGAAATTCCTGAAATTATGTTTTTAAATATGTTATGCGTTTTCCAAATTGTTTACTTAGATGTTATCTTTTAGCTTATTAAACGGTATGTTTTGTAAAATTATTTTGGAAGCGTTGGAAAGTGCTACATAATCTATGCTTGACGCATGATTTTTCGTTCTTGTTAATAATTGCATATAAATAGTGATTACATTTTATAGTTTTTATGACTAAAAGTAACGCTAGACTACAAATTTAAAAATAATTTTTGAAACAGAAACCCCAATAATTGAATTTTATGTTTTTATTGATGCTGAATCTAAAAATAAAATCACTTCTCCTCCATCACGCATAATATTTTTGTTATGCAACCATGAGAAACTGCTGGAAAAAGTATAAAATTTGCAAAGTGACCAAGTTTATTAGTATAGACAAAAAATTAACTAAACTTGAGTAGCTGAAATAAATATAGGGCACTTACTCAACTCCGAGGCTAACGAAAAAGACAGGCTACCGCGGTGCATTCCACTTATCTTTTTTACAAACCGCTAGAGTGACGTAATGCTCTTTTCGTACACCTGCATTGGTGCATTCGAGCATCACGTGACTCCGGCGGTCTGTAAAAAGAGATAAGTGGAATGCACCGCGGTAGTCTGTCTTTTTCGTTAGCCTCGCTCAACTCGCAGAATTTAACACACAACCATATCCGCCAATGGTTTTAGCTGCACTACTGACAGAGTGCGTGGTGTCAAAGATGTCAAACAAGTTCCGCGCAGAAGATGACCCATTGGTTAAAGCGCTTTTCATTGGTGCCGCGTAGATGACTCATTATTGGTTGTCCCGTATAAGGAAAGGGCAGCTGACGTCACTGTTGGTTAAATTACTGTTGGTTAGCCAGAAAAACCTGTTCGTTCGTTACGACTCCTACTGTACACGAGATGGGGAGATTTGATTGGTCTACGTTAAACTGGACTATAATATCATTGGCGTACGTCGCCATGAGTATTCTTGCAATGATAGCTACGACAAAAATGTAGTGGTAGATTTGTGTACCATCAACAGCCCTGGTTGATGGAACTGTTTGTTTGTAAACATGCCCTTTCCTTATGGGTGACTTTTTGTTTTTAAAGATAGCAGATCTTTTCTATTATACAGGGTGTCCCTAAACTCATGGTACATACGCTAGGGGGTGATAGAACACATCAAGACGAGTAATAGTAAATAGGAAACCAAGGATCCCAAACGTATTCCAAAGGAGATAGGCGCCATCAAAGTTTAGGGTCCCAAATTGCAAAAGATGATAAAAAAGGGAAAAATGAGTCGATTTATTTGCGGTTTTCGCTAAAATCATTCTTTAAATTAGTATTTTCTTTAAAAAAAGTTTTAAAGAGAAAGTTATAAAAATGCCGGTAGAGGGCGCTTTAGACTTTGGAGTACCGAATAGCTACTTTTTACCGGGTTTTTTTTAACACTGTTAAATGTTTTCTAAAGCTTAGACCTTAACTTAAATTTTGTGTGCACAAGTGAAATCATCGGGAGTGGTTAAGTGGAGCAAATTTAACTGTGTTCAGGGGGTTGATTTTTGAACGATCGTATGTAATGAGCAAAATAATAAGTGATGAAGCAAACTTTAAGAGGTGATAGTACACATCAAAACAAACAACATTCACTAAGTAATGCATGATTTGAATTTAAACGCAAACGTGTTAGAGCATGTTCAAACTAGATACATGCAAGCGCTATAGCTACCATTATGCTGTAAGTTTCCGGAAGAAGAATATGAAAGTGTGATATGGGGAAGAAGAAGAACGCGTATGCAAATTTTCGCTAACATAAAAGTTACTTATTCGAGTGCGTAATTGTAAAACTGGGAACTGTTCACAGCAGCTGTCTTCATTTGCTCTGTGGATAGCCGATAATATGGTTCCGTACTCTAACCAGGAGAAGTCCGAGATGCATTACATGTACGGAGCTGCACACGGCAATGCAACAGAAGCTCAAAGATTGTACCGAGAGCGTTTTCAAACCAGACGTGTTCCTGATGGATATTTCAACGACTGCATCAACAACTGTGCGAAAGGGGTTCCTTTGCAAGTTGCATGCAGGATACCGAACGTTCCAGGAGTGTAAGAACGCCATCCGTTACGGATAACATTTTGGATCGTATCAGCGAGAGGCCTGAATCTAGCATGCGGGAACTGTCCGAAGAAGTGAACGTTTCCCGTAATACGGTGTGGCGAGTTCTGCGAGATGAAGGAATGCATCCGTACCATGCGCAGAGAGTTCAATGCCTAGAACCAGCGGATTACCAGGCACGTGTCAATTTTAGCACGTGGTTGCTCCAACAAACGGCTGTGGACCCTGCTTTTTGTGCACATGTGTTGTTCACGGACGTTGTTCACACGCGAGGGTATTTTGAATATCCACAATTATCATGTGTGGTCAAATGAAAACCCATACACAATACGTCAACGTTCGTTCCAGCGACGTTTCGCGGTCAATATTTGGGCCGGAATCGTTGACGATTATCTAATTGGGCCATACTTACTGCCAACGCGCCTGGATGGAGATTCATATCTTGTGTTTCTGCAAGAGGTGTTGCCAGAACTATTAAACCATGTTCCAGCACCCATCAGCCGACGTATGTGGTTCCAACACGACGGAGCACCGGCCCATTACAGCCTGGATGGCCGTAACGCCCTGAATATCATGTATCCGGGGCGATGGATAGGTCGTGGCGGTCCAATCAGCTGGACGGCCCGTTCACCCGATTTATCCTGTCTGGACTTTTTCTTGTGGGGTCATATGAAGAGCCTGATATACGAAGATGGTCCCGTAGATTGTGCTGAAGACCTTGTTGCCCGGATATCCGTTGCTTCGGCCACTATAAGAGAGATGCTTGGTGTTTTCGCCAATGTACGGCGGTCAATCCATCGACGGCTTCAAGCCTGCGTTCGTGTTGGAGGCCGCAATTTTGAACAATTCCTGTGATGGAGTACTTCGTGTTGTTTATTTTCATTTGGTTGAATAAAATGTTTTTCTTCCTTTTGTTGGTTTCTTTTCATTCCATCTCTGTCTGTCCTGTTTTCCATCATTTTGTTATTATTTTGCTCATTACATACGATCGTTCAAAAATCAACCCCCTGAACACAGTTAAATTTGCTCCACTTAACCACTCCCGATGATTTCACTTGTGCACACAAAATTTAAGTTAAGGTCTAAGCTTTAGAAAACATTTAACAGTGTTAAAAAAAGGTAAAAAGTAGTTATTCGGTACTCTAAAGTCTAGAGCGCCCTCTACCGGCATTTTTATAACTTTCTCTTTAAAACTTTTTTTTAAGAAAATACTAATTTAAAGAATGATTTTACTGAAAACCGCAAATAAATCGACCCATTTTTCCCTTTTTTCTCATCATTTGCAATTTGGGACCCTAAACTTTGATGGCGCCTATCTCCTTTGGAATACGTTTGGGACCCTTGGTTTCCTATTTACTATTACTCGCCTTGATGTGTTCTATCACCCCCTAGCGTATGTACCATGAGTTTAGGGACACCTTGTATACCAAATGACATAATAGAGATCTTTAAAGATACATAAATAGAAAGCGTGATGTGATACAGCATTTTTTATTACATTTTCTGTTTAATAATTAAAAATACTTTATAAAACATCCATTGACTTATCTGTTCCTAAAATCATGTAGACCAGTGTAATTAAAACCTCCCGAAACTCTGATTCTAGTTCGCCACTGATAAATTTATTCATTTTTGAGCTTTTATCGCAATGCGTAATTAACCTATTGCATTTAATCGTAAAATAACATAACTAAATGAAATGCGATATATGAAATAGTAATAGGAGTGAATCACAAAAATACTTTCCAACCTGCCATTTAAAATGCGTAGCTGTTTCTTTAAATGACCCGCTTACAGCGGTTTTATCATTTTCTGTACACTTGGTGTTATAAAAACTTACTGCTACAAATATTCGAACAATTTTTTGTAACGGAGCTCATTTGAAAATAAATTACTTTTGACCCTGAATATAAAGGTTTTGAATCAATTTCAAATCTTTTTTAAATTAAAAAAGGTTATTTTCATTAAAAAAAGTCTTTTGCCTTTATTTTAGATGTTGCACTGTACAAATTAGTTTGTGATTAGCACATTGATTCTGCCAGAATTTTTATCCAGTATGGCTTAAACTATTGTTAATGACTACGAAATTAATCTATCTTAATCTTTTTAAATATGCTTATAAATAATTTTCTTGTGCTATGGATTTGCTTTAAGAACAAAAGTGTTCTCTCCAATTTCGCTTCACATTGTTTTCATTAATTTAAAATTTAAATTTTGGAATTGTGTCATATATCAAAATACAACATAGCAATCCTCAAAGTTCTTTAATCCGGGAGAAGTGGCGCATACCCAGGGTATGAATGGTTTTTTCTTTGTCACCAAGAAATTCAAATAATAATCGTCACCTTATTTAGTCGGAGACAATTGTTACATATTCTGCGATAAAATAAGTTGAAGATTAGTTTTCGAAAAACAGTGGTGACAATTTTAAAAACCGTACGCACCCTGGATATGTCATACCCTCTCTACCCTCTCTACTCGCGCGACTACTCCCGGGTTAACTTTGATAAAAAAAAAATACCCCTAAAATGGAAAAACAGAAAGAACATTTTTTTGATATTGCAAATGTATGCTTTTGAGTTTGCTCTTAGAGAAAATTCAAATAACCAAAGCAACGAAAGTATACAGTCGACCCTTGTCCTAACGACCTTGTCCTTTCGATCGTTATAATGTTAGATCACTATAATGAACGTTTTTATAATATTGTGTTTTTATGCATTACATCAAAATTAGAAACTTAAAAGTATGCAGATTCTGATATCAAAATATTGATCGCATAATTTTTATTAAAATATTTTGGCCCGATAAAAAGAGAATTTCTAAAATAAAAAATTAAATAAAATTGAATTACCTGAAACTCCAATACTTAGATATTTATTAAATAACAAAATTCAAATCTCAGAAAAATTTAGCATCTACTATACACAAAATATATTTCCTATGGACATAATCAGAAATGTTTGTGTCATTTTTGTCCTTTGTATCTTTTTGTGTTTGTGTCATTTGCGTTTGTGTGTGTGTGGAGTCCAACATTGAAATATCTGAAGAATATAATTTTCCAGCGAATGGGTAAAAATTCAACAAACAGACAAGTTCAGTTAGGTGGGGAGGCCTACCCAAGGGCTTATGCTCAACAAGCCCCACCCATCAACAAACAGACAAATATGAATGCACCTCTGAAAATTTTACAATTTTACAATTTTCTGTAGGGCTAACATTCCAATAGTTCTAGACACAGGACCGGCGAAACCATCGGGCAAACGGGGCCACTGCCCAGGACCTTGCGCCAATTGGAGTCTGTTAGGGTCCCCGACAATTTGAAATAACGTTACTCTGTGTAAAATAATAATGTTGCGCAAAATTTGTCTTTAAATGTTTCTTCACGAAAAAAAAGTTAGTACTAACATTATTTCTTACAGCCAAAGTTGGTATAATTGTCGGGAAATGTATAGATGTGAAGAACCTGAAAGTAACTGTAAACGCAAAAAATAAATATTTAAAATATTCTAACAGATAGAAGATTTTTAGGAATTAAGAATTATTATACACATTACATGGGAAAGAATTTGCATGTTATTTTTCATACATTTTATAATCTATATTATAAGTTATTCTATGATATATACAATTTTTAAAAACGATTTTTATTAGTCGAATATTGCAGTCAGAGACGTTGGGACTCGCTAAGCGATTTGCCAGGGCCCCGCGTAACATTGCGTC
The DNA here is from genome assembly GCA_963931845.1 of Maratus michaelseni. Classification (NCBI taxonomy): domain Eukaryota; kingdom Metazoa; phylum Arthropoda; class Arachnida; order Araneae; family Salticidae; genus Maratus; species Maratus michaelseni. Next base: position 397,014,058 of record OZ007586.1, read on the forward strand.
GGCCCTGTCTAGACACAAATATGGCCTCTTAAACAGAAATTGATAAAGCTTTATAAAACTTACCACCATAGAGAAGAAATCGCTGATTTTAAGAAGAAAATGTGAATTTTACGCTGAAAAGTTTAAAATATTTTGAAGGTTTTCTTACACCCAAGCAATCTCAAATAAATATTGGTCGAAAAGCTGCTGTCGTTTCGTTATGTTGGAAATTTTGATCTAATTTTTCGCTGTACTGGATGTAAAAATAACTTTCGTGAACAAGTAGATATTTGGTACTTTTGTATCCTTCTTTATAATGGACATTAAATCCAGCGTCCACAAGCCTATTAGTTATTTAGGTTACAGTAAAAGAATGGCTGGAATTAATGGAGGTGTCCAAATTATAGCCAAATTGCATGCTATAAGACGTTACCAAAAAGCATATAAAAATTGTTCTTTAAGAATAACTATTATGCATTCAAGACTTTATACAAACCACGCACGTCTTCAAACAAAACTCAATCAATGAAGTTATTGTAAATCATGTTTAACACCTCACCCCCAGACACACATTTAAAAAAAAATCGTGCGAAACAACAAAAATGTGTGAAATTGCTATCATTGTTTTATGGACACTTTTTTTTTCATTACTAATATAAAAAAAAATTACCAAAAATCTTGAAAGTGTCGTAACGTTTGTTTATCTCAAAAGGAAAGAAATTAAAAAGTTTATCAACGTGATATGATAACTACAAATTAGATTTCAGACACTATCATACTGAACAAAACAATCAATCTAAATTCTTATCGTTTTATCATTAACTCCTTGCACTATTATTTAAATGAAGACAATATCTGCCATTGTCGAGTGTCGATAAGGAAGTCGATCATGCCTCGCTGCCTATTCACTCGTGCTTCGACAATACGCTCGAAATTGAGACAATATTGTGCATCTTATAATGCATTTAGTATAAGGAAAATTTGGATTTTTTAGATAAATACATTTTTTATTACTTGATTCTTGATACCTGTTTTAATTTTATAAATTTATGTATTAAGCCTTTGTAGTACTCAAAACTTATCTCTTACTCGTGATTCTTATTCAAGACTTTTAAAATGCAATCAGGACCGTAAGCAGATAGAGGCTAGTGGGGGGGGGAGACAAATAACCTCTCTTGTAACATTTGAGTTCTTTCTACCCTTCACAATATTTTAATTAATCTGTCTATTAAATTTTAAAATTTCCAATATTTTGATTGCAAAGACATTTAAAACTGTAAAAATATAGAAATGCACCAAAAATAACACAAAATTTAAGAAAATGTAGTGATTGAGTTTTATTAATATTATCATTCATCACAGAAATATTTAAAATGTCAATAAACCAGAACCAATAACATATTTTAACGTCAAAAGTTATAATCTTTGAGATAAAAAGCAACCATATCTTTCAGTAGATGGTGAAATATTTCGAAATTGCATAGATTTAATTACATTTTATTTGGAAAGATCCTCAACTTATAATGGGTATTGGGTTATAGGCACATGTTTTTAAATATCCTGGAAGAAAGTCCACCCAACATCCAAAACTCATAACAATATTAATATTATCTTAAAACGTAAATTACACAGGGTGTCCACTAAAGTCCTGTTCACCCCCCATTAATTTGAGATCGGCGACAGAGGTGTCTAGATATGTAGTAAAGTGGCTATGAGCTACGCGATGAGAGTTTGAATAAACATAGCGAACAGGTCGGTACAGTCGTGGAGAAAAAACACTGGTACCAACCGATTAGTAATAACATTTACTAAATAATGCTACACTTAAAATATACTTCGGGATTGTTTACATATTGAAATTGTAACAAACTGTAAAATTTTCAATAGTAACATTTAATTTTGATTATCATATTTGTAGTCTTTAGTAAATTTTACATTCGGATACCAAACAGGAAGTCATTCGGTTAAGTAGTTTAGGAATTCAAATTAATCTTCAATTTAGTATCATGTGTACTTAATGTAGTGCATATAGTGTTAATTTTAATACATTGTTTTCAATATGCTATAATAATTTTAGTATTGTGTATTTAACACTAGAACTACCATGAGCCGTCATTTTGACGGTTACCAAATGAATACATTCCGATTCGAACCAAAAATATTTTTTTTAAATAAATTAAATATAAAACTCACAGAAATATGTTAAATCAATAAGTTAATAGTTATAGTTTTAAATAAATATTCTGGTGCGAAATAATTTTATAAAACTTGAGTAAAATATCCGGTAGTTCTAGTGTTAATATAGTGAACATTTCTTAAAAATGAAGTAATTCACAAAAATGTTCGATAAATAAACATAGGTCTGGAGAGGGACAGTGTTGAACTCCATACCCCTCCACCCCCTGTTGTTGCGTCCCTGACGGTAATCTTTCTTTTTATTGTTATCACAAAGCTATTTTTGTAATTAAAATCTTTTTGTAGACATGCTGTTCTGGTCGAAATATTAATAGAACTTTTAACAAACGTTCCATCGTTCGATCAATTTATAATTTTGCTCATTTACATATCTATAAAAGTTAATCTCAAACAGTGATTAAAAATCACATTAGAAATTTAATAAAATTTTACATTTTTTATTTCTAAGAGGAAATGATATTCTACTGATTGATTGAACTCATTGTTGAGATATATCAACAAAGAAATGTAAATAATGTGTAAAAAAATGTAACACTTAATAATACGTGTAACGTTTTATTGCTATAAGAGTGAATGTTCTAAAATTAAATATTAGTTCATTTAATCTTACATGGCGAGCGCGGTTGTGAACAACACAACGTTAACACATTTTTCGTTGCAATTTCATATCTTCCTTCAAGGCAGCGTTAAGGATGTTCTCAAAATCAAACTGGCTATTTTCTGACATATTTACAAAGTCATATTCTTCGTAAATGAAGTAAATTTCTAGATATTCTTATGCAGTTACCACGAAATCGAGTTGCGTTTTCTATTTTTTAAATAAAAAACAAAAAGTTTTCAGAAAATTTCCTCAAAGTTTCAGAATAGGTCTGATTTTTCCCAACCCAAAAAACTTCAGATCTTTTTCTTTTCTTTACAAAAAACCCGGGTGATGAAACCCTTTAAAAATACGACTTTTTTTTTCTTAATTTAGTTTCCACTTGCATAAAAATATTATGTTTATTAATGTTGTTAATATTTTAGAAAATTTAACACTTTTATCTGTGATTTTTCTTGAATTCAATAAGAGAACAATTACTAAAATTGGTGATGTTTAAGTAATTATGCCATTGTAAATAAAATTTACATCAATTAATGCACTTATGCAGATACTAAAAGAAGACGGTCCACTTAGACCAGTGGTACTCACCAAATTTTCTGCAAGAGCCGAAAATCTGCTACACGTTTTTGCAGTTAATACCTATACATTACAGTGAACTACTATTATACACTATTATATTATTACGTAAATATTAATTTTAACCAACATTAAGAATTTAATATTAAATTTTAAAAACAATCACGAGGTCTATAAAAAATATATTTTACATAATATATATATATATATATATATATATATATATATATATATATATAATTATGTGTCCAACTAGCGGGGGCATATGAAATGAAATCAAGGGCCACATAATGAGTACCGCTGCCTTAAACCATCAAAAAGTAAAATTTCTCTATATCTCAAAAATTAATGATAGGAATGAGCTGTAAAACACACAGCCATGTTTTTGACGACGTACATTCTTTTTATGTAAAAATTAATGTAGGTTTTTTTTTGTGTGTGTGTGTGAATTTATGAATAATTTTCATAATTAAAAAATATGTTTTCTAATTAAAAAAATTCCTAGATTATGTTTGTATCCATTCCATATATTTCATTAAAAAAACCCTTTCAATTGGACGATTTTTTTTTTGAACGATAGACATAGTTTGTTAAGTGAATTTAAAGCGGTTCTCAAAAAAAAAAAAAATATTAAACTTAATTTTTTTTAACTTTTTGACATACTTAAGGACTTTTTTTCTTAAACGTATAGCATGACACTTGCAGGCATGATTATTGAAGTGATTTGTAAGGGTTTTTTTTTTTTTCATTTTAGGGTTTCGTACTTAAAAACTAAAAACTGAACCATTATAAGATCACTCGTGTATCTGTCTGTCCGTCTGTCACAGCCGTTTCTCTCGAAAACTATGGAACGTGGAAAGTTAAAATTTGGCAGAGTTATAAAAGCTATTGACCCACATATTTATAGATTAGTAGCCATTCACAAATCTTTTTAGGAAAAATTTAGGGGGGTTAATTAAGTTACTACAATAAAATTTTGAATATCGTGCGGGGTATGGTCCGATAACACCGAACTCAAAATATATCTTTTTTAATTTTAGGTATTATGTTTTCATGGATATCGGCGAAAATGTACTGCAAAAGTATTTGTTCCTCACCCCTCTATTTCCGAATCTACAGAAACTATAATTATGGAAAAATTGGGAGTAGTAGGAGTTTATTTGAACCTTGCAGGAAAACTATAGCGATTATACTAGGTCACATAGTTTTTGAGAAAATTGCATTTATCCGTTACACACAAACTTTGCTTTGTCGGTAATTAGCCGGGATATTAATTAAAAAACCTGTCTAGAAAAACGCGGCATGGACCAAAGCGTCGTTGCAAATTTACGACCTCCTTTCGAAACACGCTTGGCACAATGCCAAATTTAAACTTTGTACAAAGGCCTTCGTTTTAGATAAGGCGAATTATAGTGATAATTGGTCAACGTTTTTCATTCCAACTGAATTCAATTATCGAAAAATAATTCATAGAATAATTCTAAGTTTTTTAAAGTCTTATTATTCTTTTAGCTACGAGTTTTTGTAATATTGCAGTTAGTAATTATTAAATTTATTGTACGGAACCCTTTGTACGCGAGTAAAACTCACTCTTGACTAATTATTTATTTCGATAAACTAATTACATCTTTAGTTATTAGCGATTGTTGTCTCATGCCGGCAGTTTTTTCTTGTCCAGCGCTGTCACGTCGGGAAATGTGGTTCAAAGTGCAAAAGCACTTTGTGAAGTCAACTTTGACAACATTTCTGAAAGATCTCCTGTTTTTACCGAAAAATCGAAAAACTGTTCAATTACATCGTTTCTGCACTTGCCAATTTTATGCGTTTGCGAATAAAAATTAATTCAGAAACTTGTTAGAAAAAAATCTAGTCTGGATTTGAAAACATCCTTAACATTAACACCCTAAAATTATGACTAGAAAAAAATAACTTATTATAACTAAATTAATTTTTGCTTATTTGGTGATTATGGCCATTTTGCGTACTGGACAGAACTTACGTAAGTGAAGAAGAATGGAGGCACGAAATTTGTCACACCGAACGCATCATATACACACCGCGCCCCACAGCGCGTCGTGTAAATAGCCAAATAAATCGATGATATTCCTTGATTAGACTTATAAGAAATTTATAATTGACATTTTCAAATATATCCGATAATTTTTTAGATAAACTTTTAAATTTCGAAATTCGTTTATAAGACACAATACAGGCAGTCTCATCATATATTGCAAAGATGTTTTATTATGCATAGACATAATTTTTATAGCAGTAGCCTTAGCCTTGATCTTGGACTCTCAAATTTCGAGGGGACGCTAAGTTTTGAATCGTATTTCAATTTTGTCTGCAGAATGGTAAAGCTAGAAATCAATTTAATGTGTCAAGACTAACAAAATGTATCATAATCTTTTCCTACTTTAGAGTATCTGCTTTTTTTCAATTAAGAATGATTTATGATTATTCGTGGAATATTTATTTTCTATTTCAACACAAATAAATTCCTTACTATCTGTATTTTTTTTAAAGGTATCGTATTAATTAGTAAACGGATTACGAAATAAAAGTTGCGTAAAGAGTTTCTGTATCTAGGGTTCTCATTTTTCTAAATCAGTCTTCGGCAGTAACTACCAGTGAAAATAATATGGGTACATAGGTTATACGCTATTCATTCCGTGTGTTTCTTTAACACAATTCTTAAGAGTACAACATCAAAATTAAATTCGTATTTTTGCTTTCAAGTTGCATTTACTAAACGTTGAAATACGCAAATAGCAGAAAAATTTATGAATAATCTGTCCTTAACCTTGACCAATGATTCACTTGTGATGTTTCAAGTTTATTTTATCTCTGAAAAACAACAGTAGATTTGTAACAAATGAAAACACACCTACATCTGAAACTGGTCTACCTACATTTAAATGCGACACAACACTTGAGAATTAGTAAAACAGCTGCTATATTGGGTGGTTTAATAAATCTCTGGTTTTTTTATTAGGTATATTTTTTTTAATTTTATGATGCCCTCGACCTTTTTTAAAACAATTAACTCGTTACTTGATAAGCAGACATTATTAGTGTTTTTTATAGCTGAATTTAAGTTAAATACAGGATATATGTTTTATATAGGTGTTATTGAATATAGGATTGAAAAGTATTATCTTTGAACAGAGTATTAGAGGATTTCATAATCTATTAGAAATGCTTAACATTTGTTATTATATTATACTATTATAAAAGTAGAAGTTAGTAAAATTACCAAACTTCCAAAACACGTCATTGACGGGTTGATACATTATACAGAGCGCATTTTCTTTTGAATGAGACTTCTTTTCATCTGATATCAGCGATTATGAATGAAAAGATGTTTTCTCTTAAACATAACGTCATTTTCACATTTTTCCTTTTTTTATTTTTCATTTATTTATTTATTTTTGGGGCATTAATCTCAATTCCAGGGGAAGTAAACATAACTAAAATGAAGTCATTTTACCTACATCATACTGAATCGTTTCAAATTGGTAGATTAAAATGCATATTTTTATTTGAATGAGAATTATTTTTATCTCAGACCAAGGTTCCAGAATTTAAGAAAAATTGGGGAGAATTTAAGAAAATACAGTCGAAAAAATGAAAGAATTTCCCCCTTTTCTGAAAACAATTTTCTTTAATCACTCATCGTCATCTATGTGCATTCTTGAGTAGTTGATGTCCACAAACAGCTGATGCCTATAGTCGCGATTACCTTCAAACAAGGACAAGACATTCCTCGAGAATTATAGACGGCGATTCTATTCTACATTAATTTTAAAACGATTATTCTAATTGGTAAATAAATCATATGAGTTGTAATTTTCCAACTAGGCGAAAACTGCCCGGGCGAAGATAGATTTCGCCCCGAATAGATTCGGTCAAAATTCTATTGCCATCGTTGTTTCATGCAAAGTGCAGTTTCATTTCATTCTTACCTAAATTTTGTGTCCAAAACTTATTGGATTTTTAAAAGGGGGCGTGTTCAAGTCCATAAGAACATATTTACTAAAGTTGTAGCCTGGATGGAAGGGCAAAATATCAGACTAACAAATTGGATTTAAATTAACTTTTCAAGTAACATAGTAAAACTTTACAGAGTTTAAAGTATTATAAAGTCATAAAATACATTTCAATCAGTAAATATCCATAGGCTGTAATGTATTCGATATCGTTTGATTGAATCTGTCATCAAACCGTAAATGCTACAGTGGTCTTTTACAATTAGGGAGCTTAGTGTGGTCTACTGCAGTAACATATCTTAATATCGTATGTATATGATTATTTTGACAAGAGTTAGGCCATTTAGTATTTTTGTTGCTCTATAGTAAGTGTAGAAATCAAATACCTTAAACTGTTACAAATCCACAAATTAACACTTTTACCAGAAACTACAAAAGTTTAAACTACTCATAAAAACAAATAAAATGCAGCAAACCGCATAAAAATCTGATAATTATACATTTCTCCAGCCTTGTCAAAACATTTGTGCTGGACATGAAGCAGAAAGTATAAAAAGGCGAAAAAGTGCACTTTTAAAATAGTTAAATTAGAAAAGACGAGAGAGAGATCGTAACAATATTAAAATTGTATCAACTTTGTACTATTTGGTAAGTAAAAAGTAATCATTTTAAACTCGGGCTGGATAATAAAAATGTCATACTTTTATTCTCAGAATGCAAAGCAAAACAAATGCTGCATTCAATAGCTTTTATTTATTTATTTTTCATTAAATGTTGATTAATCCCGTATTTCAGATTATCTTATGCTGCTTATTAATACGTCATCTTCGAAGTAATTTTGCTTTTATTTTGTTCGTATTTCGCTGTATTTAGATTGCCTGGTCACATTAAATGTCGCAGCACGATTATTACCCTCTGGTTTATTAAACTATTACAAAGGTTTATTATGTCTTTTTATTGTTAGAGTAATCTTATTCCAACAGGCGTCTAGGCAAATAAACCACATCATTTTATCAGTCTTTTTATTTTCATTCATTCTTAATATGATCTATACTAATATAATAAAGAGAGAACTCCTGACTGACTGACTCTTCAACGCAGAGCTGAAAGGACTAAAGTCAGGATCAGGATCATGAAATTTGGACAGTAGATTGATGTTACGACCAAGCCCAGCAATAACAAAGGAATTTTGAAAATTCAACCCCTAAGGCGGGGGGGTCAAATGAGGGGTCGAAAGTTTTAGGGCATTTCGCCATATGTCAGTAGCAGTTTTAGGTAGGAGCGTCAAATTCAGCAAAACAAATCTACTAAAAAATAGTTCAACGCGTATTTCAGAGATTTTAAAAATTCAATGACCAAGAGGATTAAATGGGGGTCAGAAGTTTTAGGTCATTTTGTCGTATCTCAGTAGCAGTTTAAGATAGGAGCGTAAAATGTAGCATAACAAATCTACTCAAAAATAGTTAAACACGTATTTCAGCGATTTTAGAGATTTTTTAGAGATTTTTTTGCCAACATCGGCTATAAACCCGATTATGGAAGATTAGACGAATAAGACAACTATTTCTGATTTTTGATTAGGTATTTTGCATAAGACATTTTTCCAAGGAATTTTTTTTTAATTTCATAATATATATAGATGCCATACGCAATACAGTTCCGCTAAATGCTATGCCCTTTGGCTGATCTTTTAGGTAGCTTTCAATACAAAAAAGTATAAAGCTACCTATTGCAGCCGTTCGGAGGAAAGCAGTTCCGGAAAATTTCGATATATTTTCACCGATCATGACCCCCAGACCCCAAAACCACCCTCCGTTCAAATGTTGATTTATATATATAGATATATCCATATATATATATATATATATATATATATATATATATATATATATATATATATATATATATATATGACCTATGTCATAAGATAACGCTCGTATTTATAAATCAATTTTGATGAAACTAATTGTGTGTATTAAGCTAACCAATGTCTCGACCGAGTTCGTTGGCCAGCTTGGTCCGCCATTTTGTTTCAAGATGGCGGCCATTTAAAAAATTAAAACTAAAATAAATATACAAAAAAGTTAAAAATTCAAATTTATTTTTTAATTACGTGTTAGGCCTTGATACAAGGATTCCAGAGCATTTTTTGGTTTACCTCTATCTTAAAAAATGGCTGAGATAGAGCATTTTGAAATTCTAGGGTGGCTGACATTTTGAAACAAAACACCACATTAACGCGATTACTCGCAAATTATTTTCTTTCATTGTTGTAATAATTCTCCCAATCATACGCATAAAACTATATATTCATATCCGTTAGCGCCAAAATTGGCGACATTGGCGACAAAATTGGCGACATTTGGCGAAATATCGCCAAATTTGGCGACCAAAATAAGTCTTCATAAAAGAAGCCAATTTGGCTATAGTTCAATAATTTGGCGAATTTCTTATTCTAATTCAGTAGTAACGAATCTTTTGTAAACGTTTTCTTTGCAGTTTAGCTTGCTGTTTTCGTGTAACATTCAGTGGCGTAGCGTCAGGAGGGGGGGGCACGATCATTTTATTACCAGTATAATTATGTACTACATTTAGCTTTATTTAATCTTTGAACGGTATGAATTAAATAAATCCAAATATAGTATATAAAAATACTGGTAGTAAAGTCATCCGTGCCCCCCTTGACGCTACGCCTCTGGTAACATTAGCTAAAATTTTAAAACGAAGATATAGGAAAGCTACCTTTTCCTCCCGGTACAGGCCGGAAGGACTTTTTTTGTTTCGTATTGTCAGGGAAATCGTATATTTTTTTTGTTACATCCACCAAAGAAAATTCACATTCTCATTTATAAGGCCGAGGTTTTTTTTCTATGATTGTGTCAAAGTAACTTTTTTCCTGATTGTCTTTTAACGATTTATATGCGGGAATGTACAGAGCTCCGTTACTGTGATACCCATATTATTGCATTTTTATTTATTTAACTGTAAGGCCCTCATGATTAACATGGGCAAAACCAGGTGTTTCTGCTGGTCATTCATAAATATATATAGATAGTTTTTAAGTTTTTTTCACTTTTCTCTCTCTCTTTTATTATTTTCCACAGTTGCTGTTTTTACCCATTATGTTTTCATTCAATGGTATTTTATTTTTTTACTGGGACATTCTTACATCATTTATTTTCCTGCAAGGTTGGGGAGACTGCAACTGAGATAAAGATGTTATTTTCGTTGGAAAATATATAAGTACGTTATCTTACCACTTGTTCACACAACATTTAAAAACAGAAACTAAAAAAAATGGGGAAAAGCTGGCAGGCAGGGTAGTGCATTCGAAATGATTGCTTATATTTGAAAAGAGAAAAGCTCTTTCAAAGCAGGCGAAAGAAAAGGAAGGACCTCTGTTCATGGAGCTCAAGCCTTCCCACTCAAATGACGACAACTTTGTAAGTCACATGATCTATTTTTAAAATGATATTTTCTGTCGTTAATGTTTGATAATTTGTCTCAAAAAAAAGAGAAAAGGGGGAGAGAGATATACATGTTAATCACCAAATTGCCCCTCAAGAAAACAGAAATAGCCATTCAGATGGAAATTGTGTCTTTTTTCAATTTATGTTTTTTTTTTTTTTTTTTAAGTGAGCTTAGGTAGCCGTGCTCATACTGAAATTGACCGATTCTTAAAGTTTCAATACGAACAGCTAATTTTGACTACTTAGCAGAATGAGCTGTAATTTTGAATTCGTTTATTTAAAGCTTATATAAATTGATGTCTGCTAAGAAAAAAGTCAACGGTTACAAGTCATAATTTTTTCAAAAATTTATTTTTAATATATGTATATTTTTAATTAATTTTCGGAAGAAATTTAAATTGTAATAGATGAATTTTTTAAGAGAAACCAATTTCTAGAAGCTTGAAATATGGGAATCCAATATTACAGCTAATTCCGCCGTTATGCTTAAAAAACTACCCGCATTACTATCTGTCATGCAATGCTTACTAATGAATTTAATATTAGGAGCTCCAAAAGTTAAACCTTCATAATTCCTTAACTAATTGACCGAATGACTTCCCTTTTGGCATCCCAAAGTAAAAGTTATAGAAAAAATCAAATATTGTATCCAAATTATCTTTTTTCGTACTGAAAATTTCAGAGTTTGGTATAATTTCAGTATGAAGACGATCATCTAACCTTATTTTTTAAACCTAAATTGAATAAAAAGAGATAATTTCCAGTTTAATAAATATTTTCATTTTTTTTCTGTGACAATTTGTAGATTAAAATGTATGGGGTAAAAACTCTTTTTTTTTTTTTTTTGCCAGTTGTTTCTTAAGAAGTATTTGATTTAATTTCTAAAGAGTAAATCTGTAGCGTATAGATCAGGGATATCAACATCAGTTCTCCAAGATTCATTTTTATTTTGAATTTAATGTATTTACTATTTGAAACTTTCAACCCACAATTTCATTTCTTTTTTATTACTACTAGCAGAAACACCTGGCTTTGATCATATAAACCATACGGCCCTACAGGTAAAATAAATAAAAATGCAATAATATAGCGATCACAAAAACGGAGCTCTGTGCATTCCCGCACATAAATCGTTAAAAGACAATCAGGAAAAAATGAAGTTACTTTGACACAATCATAGAAAAAAACCCGGCTTTATAAATGATAATGTAGATTTTCTTTGCTGCATGTAACAGAAAAATATACGATTTCCCTAACAATACGAAAAAAAATCAATCAAATAGTGTAGCATTTAGCAAAACTCTACTTCGTATGGCATGTATATGTATTATGAAATACTATCTATAAAAAAATTCCTTAGAAAAATGTGTTACTCAAAATATCTAATAACAAATCAGCAATACGAGTAGAACGCCTAATATTCCATAATCGGGTTCATTGCCAATGTTGGCGACGAAATTGCTGAAATACGTGTTTAACTATTTTTAGCAGATTGTTTTAGTTGTATTTTATGCTCCTACCTAAAACTTCGGCGGAGATATGGCGAAATGACTTAAAACTTTCTATCCCCCATTTAACCCCTTGGTGGTTGAATTTCAAAAATTGGTGTTTGAATTCTCCTACATAAAAAGAGCAACACTTTGTTAGTTTTATAAATTAATTATAGATGAAGAAAAGTGAAAATGTAAACTATTTTCATTAAAAAAAAAAGAAATTTTCAATAATAGATTTAAATATTACTTTTCAGAAATGAATAAAAAATTATATTTATTCATAAATAAATAATCTTACAAAATTAAATCAATAAAATGAACGTTTAACAATTTTGCAAAAGAAAAAACAAATGTTGAAAATATAAAGTATCACAAACAGATTATTTTGATTATTTTTTTAGATATATCTGGTTTATAATTACTATTAATAAATTTACAAATTGGTTTAAAATTGCTCGTTTTAATTATTCTGTAATGCATTCAGGGGTTGATTCAGGAAAAATTTGGATCCTATTTAGGTTCCCTTCACAAAAATCCATTTAATTATAACAGGTCCCTTCACAAAAATCCATTTAATGAAACAGGATCCTTCACAAAATTCCTCTTAATAAAACAGGCCCCTTCACAAACTTTCTCTTGATAAAATATATCCCTTCACAAAATTCCATTCCATAAAAACATACTCTCCATTAATTATTGTTCTTTTGTTAGGTTTTAAAATGTGTAATTTGCAAAGAAAACAAGTTCACCAGAAAGGAAAACTTTAACAGAAGGGCTTAAAGAATTTATTATTATTAAATGCTTGGTTTGAATTTGAGTAGCTGGATTTCATATTTCGTAACAAAATGTTATTTTTTACAAGAATATAATAAATTTAACAAAAATATGATAAATTTCACAATTTTTTTTTTTTTACAAAATGGGCCCAAGAAAAATAACCTGCATCGACCCCTGGCATAATTGTTTTATTCTTTTTCTCTTTAAGCATTTATTAATGTGATTTAACTCTTGTAAATAAAAATCCCCAGCAAAATATTTAAACTTTTACTTACTAATGTATATTTGGTAAAATTTGAATTTATCAAATTTGAAAAACCGTTAAACAAATTCTTATATATTAAAAAAATAATAATAAAAAAAAATAAATAAAATAAAAAACCTTTTTTTGTTTGCAAAGTAAGAAGAGAATGAGAAATAAACGTTTCACTTTATAAAATAAAATCATGTAGTGGGAAAATTTGAAAAATAAATAACAATTCATTATTATTTAACGCACGAGAAGAGCGCGGAGTTCCATCGGGTGAAACAGTCCTCTAACAGTGACGTCATAAATTCGTCCGTAGGCTTTGTAGAGAATCAAGTAGGTGTTGACTTAGCTATCGGAGCACTTGTTTGTGTAACAGTATTACATGTATTTAAGTCAAGTATTAAAAACTTGAATTTTATCAAATCGTTTCAAAACTTCTGCTTTCAACTTTTCAAATTCACGTTTGGTATTTTTTTAATTAACAATTTTCACACATATCATTAGATGCGCACCATGTAGGATGACTAAAGATACAAATTACTAATCTACATCATTAATAAATTTTGCTTACAGAAAAAGTTAGGACAGAAAAACATATCGTTTCAAAACGTTTGCCAGCTACTCTATATCACTTTCATTTTTTAAAATTAGTAACTGTCTCATTATTTATTAGTTAGAAGCTCTCAAACCCATATCAGCGTCGCATTTACCTATTCTGGTATAACAATAAATCTTCTGTGTCCAAAATTATTGAACAGTTATTTGGCATCGAGGTGCTTTTATGGGGGGGGGGGGATATTTTCCATCCGGGAAACGGGGATGGTAGTTTAAAACTGTAGAAAATACGGAAAAAATGCAAATGAATATGAATTGAGGTTTCAGTTAGAGCGAACTTCAGTTAGTGCGGTAAACGTTTTAGATGCTCCCTCGATTAGTCCGGGGAAATTTTCGATATGCGTAAAATGAGTGATCTTTTATTTACAGGAAGATGACGTCAAATTTTTTAACATGAAATTTGCAGAAAATGCTGAAAAGAGAAATAACATTAAAAGATTTGGAAGAAGTTTTTCAAAAATTAGAATTTCTCAAAGAGCATTTGACAGGTATAGACCAAGACATCAATAAACGTATGCAAGTGCACCGAGGTTTAGAAAATCAAAATTTGTGTTACCACAAGATGTATTCCAAACAGTTAAAAAAACTAGTTAAAATGTATAAAAGTCTGAAGTAATCAAATTGTATTATAATCAAATTATGTAATTTAAAAAAAAATAACTTAATGGTAAGTAAGTTAACATAAATAACTTAAAGAATTCTAGTAATGCAGAATTAAAATTAAAATTGACTTAATGTTTCTTGATTGTTACTTATTAAATTAGCTCACATGTTTATCTTAATGGAAGTTCGTAAAAATTAGATAAACTTTTTCTTTAAATTTCAAATCAAGCTGTAATATATACTTTATAACAATAATACATCAAAAATAATGTCATAGTATCTTATTAGATTGTCCCTTTATGTATATTGGGTTTTTGAGAAAGTTGGCTGTGGATCTATTGTAGTTTTTCTCAATCAGTGCATGTTTCTATTAGTGCGGTTTGGATTAGCACGGTAATATCACGGCATTAATTAACTGTGTTTGACATATGTTCTTAAAAAAATCATTTTTTACAGGTTTCGGTTTTATCAATAGTGACAACTGACGACACAGATAATGTACCTATTTTGCATGGAGCCTGGTGCTGGAGATTACTATTGTTCTGGTTGTTTGCACAATAAAAATTCTTTCGTAATATTTTTAGAGAAACAATACGGAAACACAACTCAACTATTTCATAAGATGTGACGATTCAGTTTGCTTTTTTGAGAGTATAATGCATCAAAAATGAATTCTGAGGTTAATGTATTGTCATAATACAGACATTTTTCTTGCAGGATTCTAATTAAGTCAAGCATTGAAAAAAATCGAATATGAAAATGTTGAACAATATAAATATTGTGTTTAACAAAATAGAGAAGCGAATAATTCTGATCTTTGCCCAAAAACTATCGAATACATTAAAATAATATATTTAATTAATTTTTAAATACAAGTATATTTAACATGCTATTCATATTTACTGCAGTTAACAATGTTAGGCATTATTAACATCTAAGTATATTCTAAGCATATTAGGAGCATTTCCTCTTAATTATCTTTTGTAATCCATTTTAGCACACACCCTGATATTTGATTTAGATTTAGAACACAGATTCAAGGTTTAGACAATGTTATCAATGTAAGAATTCTTTTCTCGGATCTGAGTTTGTTGTTCTTTAGAAAGGGATTCTAGAAAATACACAAGGTATTGAACAAATAAGGCTTCTTACCAGTCAGAATAGTTATTTTTTTCTTCTCTTTTCTTTCTTTTACTTTACACTTGTAACTTTAAAAGCTTGAAAGAATACTTTGAAACTCCAACTAAAAAAAATGTGTCGTAAAAGAAAATTCTGGCAACATTATAGTTTGCCGCAGTGTTTCTCAACCAGTGTGTTGCAATATATACAATTGCGCTGTGAGTGAACCAACCACATTTAACTATGCGAAATATTAGGCTGTTTTTTTAAAATGTAATATATTCTGGGCTAAAATTTCATTTAATTTTCATCTTTTTCATTACTGATAAACTGGAAATCTTTAACCCCTCCAGCTTAGTTTATTCTAAACATGAAAAAATTTTATTTAGAGGCCCTTTTATTAATAGAATTCATAGTTTTTATATGCACTGAATTTTCTATTACATCTCTAGTAATAGGCTAATATAGTTTAGAGCTTGGCCCAATATCGGCCCAATACTGCATCCACTGGCATAAAATACTGATCCAGTGTTGGAGTGTTGACATTTTTCCAATATTGCACCAATACTGGAGAGAATTATCAAGCCAATGTAAAGCCAATTAAACCAATATTGGTGTTTCATTGGAAAATATTCCCAATGTAAAGCCAATATTTGTACACTATTGGTATTTTATTGAAAATATTTATAATTTAATCAATATTGTAGCGGTATTTTATGGCAATGCATGCGATAATGGCCCAAGATATAGCCAGTATTGGCTTGCTAGGAACAGAATTTTCTATGGGACAATTATTGCCTATAGGCAGATTTTAATACTTATTAACGTTTTGAAAATATTTTTAAACGATATAGTTCACTAGATCAAATATTAACAATAATTATTTACATATTGACTGAAATATTTTTTAACTTTTTTCGTACTTATTTGCGCCTTATACATATATTTAGAGAACAATGAGTTTTTGCTTTTAAATTGTTAATTTGAATTTCAATTATATTTCTTTTAACAAGCATAATTTATTTTCAATTTTTTCTCTCTTTTATGACACCTCACTGAAGATATCTGGTATATTCATTAACCATAATAATTCATGCATAACAGTATTAAAAATCAAGCCCCAGAAAACTGTGCATATGTTATTTTTATTCCTGTATCGCACATGGATCTCGTATAAAATTGAATAATGCTTGTGAAATACAGCAATAGATAGCAGATAGCATCCAATTCGAATATTTAGTTGGAAAATCCACCTTTGGCATTTCTTTTTTATTCTGCGAGAGAAAAGATTTTCTCAAAGATTTTCTGCCTGTGGATCTAAACAAAAACATGACCAAAAATATGTTATTTTAGTTTTTAATTTGTGGTAAGGTATCCAAAGTTTAAATTATCACAAATTTTTTTTTAATAATTCTTAATAATATTTTTTAGTACTTGTAAACGTTACATCAGGGTTATTTTGCAGTTTTGTAACAAATATATATATATTTAATTAAACAGTATTTGTTCATATTAACCTACTTAAAATCTATTTTAAGGACAAAATATATATTTTGTTCACTTAAAAATAATTCATGCATGAGTAGGTTAAAGGAAATTAAAAGTAATTATGAGAACTTGCATTTGCGAAACAAGGATTAAGAGTTTCTTCACCTATTATTCGGAACCAAATCACGTATTTTGCAAAGAAAAAAAAAGAGCTCTAATAGGCTAAACTATAAGTTTGGGCATTAGGAATTTTTTTTAATGAATAAATGAACCGGAAATCTACCAATATATTCGCCTTATTTAATGACAGAAATTTTCTAATTTAATAATGCAAAGATTTTAATTTTAAAATACTGGTGGCAAACTATTTCCAGGCAAAAATTTTGGACACTCCTGGTCTAAAGGTATACTTGTATAACTTACGGTTACAATAATAACGGCTATAATGAAACTTTCTTCGCGACATTGTTTCATCTAAAAGTATACTTGAAAAACTTGCGGTTACAATAATAACGGTTATAATAAAACTCTCTTTGCAACATAGTTGCTCAAATAAATTATAATATACGTGAAAACTTACGGTTATAAAAATAACGGTTGTAAAATTTCAAAATATCGCCGGAGTGCGTACAATTCTAACAAAAGTTTTAAATAGACTTTTCTCCTTATTTAGCCACCTTATATTACAAACTCTGTGTATACGGGGCAATTGCAAATTTTGTAATTTAAATATTAAATAGCAAATTTCTGATCTTAAATAGTGATGACAGACTCCATGAAAATTCCAAAGAGTTTATTCATCTTGCATCTCGTATATAGGATCAACTACAAATGTTAGAGAATGAAACATTAAACACACATTACACTATTAATCGATCTATCTATAATATTAACATGGTGATCACCAACGCTCTAATACATATATTTTTTAAAAATGTGCGTTTGTTTTGCTTGGTTGGTTGTTTTGTTGTTGTTGGTGGTGGTGTTTTACTTTTGATAAAATCATGTTTTTCAGTACTTTTTTTACTATTTTTGGCCATTTAAATCTCCAATTTCACCAACATAACGATTTTTAAAGATTTTGCTGCAAATTTTTATTGATAAATTTATTTTCAATCTCTAGTTGAGACAAATAATTGTCATAACTATGTGCAGCTATTTTTTTTTAAGGATACGAACAGCAAGCAAGTATTTTTAGCTTTTTTCATTTGCAAAGGCACGAAAATACAGCGCGTTAAGAGATTAAAAAGTCACTGTAGAATTCATGAAAAGTTGAAGAAGATATATGCAAATTTTACTTCGTATATTTAAAATTGATAGTAAAACACTTTTTGTACTAATCAAAACTTTAAAAATAAACATTCATTTATAATTAAACATTCATTAAGGATATACATTCATTTTTCTATAAATTAATTAAGGGATCTGTTAAGAAATTATAAGGCCACTAGAAAAAATTTGCATATTACATATCAATTCAGAATCATCATAAAGTCACGCGTTAGTATATTTTGTAAAGGCACAGAAGTAAAGTTTCAGATTTTGGTTGTGATTTTCACGATTTACTCGGCGATACCGCGGGGGAAAGAGATATCTGACAAGGGGACCACCAAACGTAGTGCACACAGATTTTGATGATTTAAAAATATGTAGTGTTCTATACCCCTAATTATGGGGCTGGTGATGGGTTTTCTTAAATGGACCTTAGATTTGATTTTGATAAATTGAAGGTCAAAGTCAGCATACGTTTGCAATACCTATTAATTTGCACTTCTCAACGCAGTCTTTGTGGCTTCGAGGTAGCATGCTCGCTTGCTGATAAGATGACCAGGATTTTTGTCTTACCTTTTGACCCTTTTTGTCATTTTTAATTCATTTTTTATTTTTGACACGTTACAACTTTTAAGCATAGTTATGAATTGCTGCAGCTTTGGTTGATATTTTCCTAAAAATATACATTTACCTTTTTGATTTTTACATGAAAATTTATGTTTTTCCTGTAATTTTTAAATTAACATCTCCGTTGACGAAAATCCAAACTAATTTAAGTCTAGATTTTTTTAATATAATTATTATTATTATTTACTTTCTTATATTTTTATATTTTAAGCACAGTTCTGAAAAAATACATTTTTTTCTATTTTTAATTTATGAGTTTTTAAATGAAAATGTATTTTTTATTTTGTATGACTTAAAAATAATATTTTCGATGTCAAATATCCCAAACGTATATATGTTTAGATAATTCCAATAGCATATCTTTAAAAGTATAATAAAATATTAAAACAGTAACGCTCATATGTAAATTTTTACCAGTTGTATAATTTTTTAAGGTGCTCTATACACTTTACACATATATCTGTAAAGTTCAAACGCAACATCATTTTTCCTTTGCCTGAATAAAAAATGACAAAAAAAATTACATATTAAAATATTTTTTTTCATTCTAACAAATAATAATTTAAAAAAGAATAGTCAACTGGAAATGCAAAGATCCCCTGGAGATGCCACATAAAACTTACGATACGTATATAATTTTTTTTTTTTTAAGAAACCGTCTGCTGAACTTTCCCAATAATATCAAAATAAATAAAAATTTATTTTTATTGATATATTTTAGAATCCTTTGTAGACAATTACAAGGTCATAACTGTATTTTAAATATACAAATATAAAAAGGTAAATAATAATAATAATAATAATAAAATTTCGTGACATAAATTAGTTAAGATTTTCGTCAACAGAGATGTTAATTGAAAAATTACTGAAAAAATATAAATTTTCATGAAAAAAATCAAAAACGTAAATGTATTATTTTAGAAAATATCAAACATTTTAAAGCTGCAGCAATTCATAACTATGTTTAAAAGTTGTAACGTGTCAAAAATATATAAATATTTATAAAAGAAAAAAGTTCAGACGGTAGAACTAATCCCTGGCGTCAGATCAGCAAGCGAGCATACTACCTCGATGCCACCAACACCGCATTGAGAAAAGCAAATTAATAGGTATTTGAAACGTATGCTAAACTTTGACCTCAAATTATTTGAAATCTAAGGCCCATTTAAAGAAAACCTTTCATTAGCATAGTTAGGGGTAAGAACTCTATAACATACTTTAAAATCATAAAAATTGGTGTGCACCATGTTTGTTGGCCCCCTTGTGAGTATGAGGTGAATAAAATTTTATTTTAAAAGGCTTCTGGGTAAACCTGAAAGAGAGATAGTGAAGTTAATGAAACGTTCCAAATCTGCCAATGTCATAATTTAAAAAGATTTTCAAGGCAAAATAAAACGATCTGGAAAAAAGATGTTGGCAGCATGTGGTAATCGACATACTTTTCGGCTATCTGCGAAAAAAGGTCTTTCGACTTGTAAAATTTCAAAATGCTTAAGCCAAAAAAATCATATGTCACGGAAGAGTCTTAAATCAAGTGCTAACACCAAATCTAGGAAAATATAGAAAAAACCCTAAGTTATTGAATCATCATCGAGGGGAAAGATTGAAAGGGGTTAAAAATGTCATGTTATGGTACAGTAAGTGGAAACAAACTTTATTTTTGGTTGAAAAACAAATTAACCTTGACGGACCACATGGAATTACTGTTGTTATGATTTGAGGAAAGAATTAAAAGAATTTTCTTTCGGACGCTCCATAATGGTTTGGGGAGCGTTTGCTCATGATGGATTTTGTGATTTATTGCGAATTTCGCGACGTATGAACCTGAAAAGTATTAATCTATGCTACATGATCACCTAATAACGTTTTGGTTCTTATTAGGGGTGCTGACGTTGAGTGGATGATTTAGCCATAAAACAGTCAAATTCCATATTTGAACTCCATAGAAAATCTTTGGGGTACATAATGTCGCAGAGTTCATGCTAATAATAAACAGTTTCTTCTGCAAATGAACTGAAATTTGCCATTGTAAGAGAATGGCACAATATTCCTAAAACAGAAAACCTGGTCATTTCAATGAAAAACAGAGAGTTTGAGGTTATAGGATAAAACGGAGGACCAATATCATATTTATTTTCATACCTTTTTTTGTTTTGGGGCAAATGGTCTTATAATATCTTAATAATGCATTTGTAATGTATTTTTTTTATTTCTAATATTTTAAATAATTTGATCATTTATCACATTATTCAAATTTATTGAAACCTAATACTAAAACCTAATACCTAATACCTAATACCTAAACTATGTTATAACAACGTGTTTTTTTATGTTTAAATTACAATTAGAACCCTTATTTATTTCACAATTTGAAAAATTAAGGCTGTCTTATAATTTATTAAGAGAAAGTATAAGTGGTAATGTGTAAAAAGCTTCGCTCTTTTAAAAATAAATTAACATTACAAATGAGTTGTTCTTCAAGTAACTACCGCACTTTTGACGAAATCAATTATGTTTACTGCTAATTATTGGTGCGGATCTCGAATATGTAAAGTGAGTCCCGAAATTCAATGAAATATTTTTTTTTGTTATTTTTTATATAAATTCTAAATAAATTGTAATTATTCTGAATTGTTTTCACCATTATGATACTTTTCATGGCTTTTCAGTATAAATATAATTCGGAAAAAATCTTATTTAACATACATTTGATTTTTTTTTCCCTCGTCATACCTGAAAGAATTTCACCTAATTCATTTATAAGCGTAAGATATATTAAACATGTCTTAAAAAATGCAAATTGCATTTCACTTCCTGAGGAAAAAAGTTAAGGTAAAAGTAATTTTATTTTACATATGTGAAAGCAACGAAAAAAATAAGTTTAGCAAGTGATTCACGCACACACACCAAAATAAAAAGTTTAAGGAATCTTTTTTACTATGTTTTGATAGTCTAGGTGTAAATGTTGCTTAATACGAATCCAATGATGTCCGGTTATTGACATCTTTCTTAATTGAAGCGTGCAACTGCTGTCGAAACGGTCATATTACTCTTTTTTTCTTCTCTTCTGTTATCACATTTGCTAAAACGAAATGTTTCTTTTTAAGTAACAAGGAAGTTTTCGATTGAAAGAAAAAGTGAAATTGCGAATATTTATATGTCTTCAATTAAAATTAATTTTTCCGAAACTCTTAGAATTGCTATTATTATTACTATTATTATTATTATTATTATTTTAATTATTATTTTCAATACTTTTCTTTTCAAGAAGATTATCTTTATCCTACAAAGATTAAAAATCTATTATTCATAAGCAAATATAGGTTAAAAAGGACAGAAAGAAGTTGGATTGGCAAAGTCTTGGTTATCAAATAAACTTTTAGTTTAAAAATGTCTAAAAAAGAAAAGTAATCATAGTGAACGGAACCTTTTTAACACTTACTAACATAGTTGAAAAGTGTGTATGACTTCGGTTAGTCTGGCCGTACTCTAACTCTTATAAATATACTCGGATTGCCCTGTAATTTTTATAGGTTTTTGATATTTACGTTACACGATATCTATTGAAAATAAAGTGTGTAGAATTTATAGTTCGTTTACAGGGACAGTCAAAAATATTCTGTTATATTAGGGTCCTGTCAATGAGAAACAAATCGTTTCAAGTGCATTTTAATGATTTTACATCATTTCAAATATAATGAAATTGATATGTATTTTTGAAGCGCACTAAATCAGGCATTCTGCAGAATATGGAGTGCAAAGCATTTTATTATCTATACACAGAGCCATACCAAAGAATTCTGTTACATAATAGTCTACGAGGAAAAACTGTTTGCAGTGTATTTAATTATGTTACACTATTTCAAATAAGATGAAATGTATACACATTACTGAAGTTTACTACAAGATACTTTCTGTAGAATATGACGTGCATAGCATTTATCGTTCATTTACATGGACACAAAAAAGATTTCGGATGCAGTACAGTATCCGAAGTACTGTCTTTTAGCGATAATTATTGGAAGTGCATTTTCAGTTATCGTATACGTTTGTAAGTTTAACTAATTTTTTGCATATTATGTGGTGTGTATAAATGCTATATATCATATACAGGGCCACACAAAACAATTCTTAATCATTACTGAGTATCAGCGTGAATTCCTTAAAGGTGGTTTTTAATTGAGTTATGTATTTTCAAGCTGAACCATATTTAGTATACTAAGATATGTTTAGAATATAAATAAAATCATATACAGAGCTATGCAAAGAACTGGATACATGACCGCCTACGGATGGTAATTTATGGAAGAATGATTTCAGTAGTTTGAAGGGTAATTTTCCTAAATTAAATTTTAGCTTAATATGTGGTGTGTATGAAAATCTGTAGGTAATATACAGGGCTTAAAGAATTCAAGTACGTTTCCGTCTATTGGTACAAATTGTTGAAGGTGAATTTTCAACTGTGTTATGAGGTGTTTTTTTTTTTTTTTTTTTAGAACTGCACAAAATAATTGGAGTATCTTTTCGACTATGGACGGTAAGTGCTGAAATCTGGTTCTCAAATGGATGCTGAGTTTTCTAAAAGGTTTACTTAGGTACCTTATTTACCTTATTAAACAGCGAAATTTTTTTAAAGTATTCTGAAAGTGTTGGAGAGTGTTTCATAATCTATGCTTTACATATGATTTTTCTTGCTTTTATTTCCTGCATTATGGTAAATATCACGCCAATATCATTTTCTGTCGTGTAAATTAACGTGTTTAGTGGTAATTTTGATGTAGGTCAGTAAAATTTATTCAGCATATAAACGTAAATATATTTAATTTTAAAACCATAGGGTGATATATCGTTCCATAACTAAATACTTCTAGAAAAATCAACTAGTAAATATAGGACAATGTGGAAAGGGTCCCTAAGCATCAGCCAAAGCCCAGTTGAGCCGCAACAAAGATCACGAGGGCGATGCCCCTCACCAAGCGCTAAGCTAGATAGGAGCTTCATTGGTGTCGTCAATTATCACTACCGATCCACTGGCTATAGATAGGAAAACAAAACAACAATAGTAATAGTAATAATAATAATAATAACTGTCATATTTGCAGATTTTATTTATACACCAGCCTCCCTATGCTTCAACGATTAGGTTGAGGCAAAAATTTGTAGTATTTAATTTTTAATTGAGATGAATAGCATTCAGAAATTGGTGCCAGTAAATCAATAATAAATTCTCCCCAATACAACAGTCTTTATAACAATGGTTTATTCCCATGACCGGGGTACTTTTATCATAAATGACACAACCTGTTTCAAATTATTGAAAACAATAAGGAACACCTGTCGCTTATTAAAATTTCCGCACACGGCACTAAATAAAGCTGCTGTGGTTCTGGGACCAGGTGATCCGAATTTCATATGACAGCCATGCCCTGCTAATCAGTTTAATTATTTCTGTATAATCTACAAAATATTTATTTTTTATTCTAACCTTCACTGGCTCGTTATTTCCAAAGGAATGCAAAATAACTGCATTCCGACAAATATAGCTCTCACCGTTTGATAAGACGAATGAGATTCTGTCATTCACGGGTGTGGTACCTGATATTGACCTAGTTATTAACACAATAAAAATCTCGAAGGATATTTTCCTCACATACTAGCATTCTTTATAAGGCGAAATAAATGAAAATTCAAGTTGCAAGTAAGAAATTGAAAGTAGAAATTTGTTATATTGTAAAAACGATTGATACAGTTAACACTTGTTATAATGACCAACTACGGTCATCAGGGAAAGGCAGTTATAATAGGAGGTTTCTGTAATGGATGTTGTGAAATATTAAATTCTTATGAATTATATCGAAATAAAAAAATTTTAAATAGTTAGGTTATCTTATAGTATATTTAGTTATAAAGTAATTATTAAACAAGTCGGATGTTCCAATCCCAAAACTTTCTTCTATATAATACATGTTAATACTTCAAAAAGCGAAATTTTTTTTAATTATTCATTTTAGAAACAAAAAATGAGTAGTTAACAGATTTTTTATTTATTTTTTATTACACTTCAAGTTTTTTGTTAATAAGTGTTTCAAAACCATGGGGAGATGTGGGGATCTTCGTAATGAAGTCTAATCAACGGGTAATATATCAAAAAGAGTAAAAAATTTTGCTTATTACAAATATGGAAATTAAACTTAGATTGGACAATGGATGATTTAATATGATTTTTTTCAACAGCTACCGCGCCCGCCTGGAAAATCGAACAAAATTCGCCATCACAGCGCTATCTTCAGACCCATGTTCTCCAAAATTTTATACAAACTTCGGCCTACATTACATCTAAATATAAAATTATAATTACATCTAAATATAAAATTTCGCCGAAAAACATTCATAAATTCTTCATTTAAACTAAAAAAAAATCGAGAAAATTGCACAAAAATAGCTATCACAATGCCCCCTCTCGGAGGAATATCCCCATTTTCAAGGGGGACATGACACCCATAGTCAAAAGCGTATATGTGAAATTTGAGTCAATTTTACCCATAACTTCATACACTATTCGATGATACACAAGTAAAATAGCACAAAAACTGCTATCACAGCGTCCCCTTCTGAGGGAATATCCCCACTTTCAACTGGGACCTGACGGCCATAATCAAAAACATATATATATAATTTGGTTCAATTCTATGCATAACTTTCGTACACTTTCTGATGATACAATAAGAAAAATGGCAAAAAAGTCGCTATTACAGTGCGCCCCTGCAGCGGAATATCCCAATTTCTACCGGGACCGGTTGGCAAAATCATATATATGAAGTTTGGTTCAATTATATGCATAGCGGTGCATAGATGCATGACTGCATTCTATGCATCGGTGATACACAGAGGACACACGGACACACGAACGGACAAACATTTTGTAAAAACGTGTTTTTCAAGATCTCTGACCCCCTAAAACGTATAAATCCGTCAAAAACCGAAGTCAAAAAAATTTTTCAATTACAATACTTTCTTCTATTATAGATAAAAGAAAGTAAAAAAATTAAAAGAAATACACAAGTTAAATTTATAAAAGCAAAAATTCGCTTTGTTTTTCCAAATTTAATAGCTCAAAATTTTTTTAATATTTGAGTAACTGCGTAAATAATTATTATTAATATTTTGTCTTGATGAAACATATCGTATGAAACAGTTTCAAAGCATTCGTAAATACTAAAATCCTAAATATTAAAAAATAATCACACAGAAAATTCCGTGTTTACAAAAATTAAGTTAATGTATAAGATATAATTTTTTTGATGAGGTGGAAGAGCGTTAATCATGCTTCCTCATGTTTTCGAAAATTAAAGTGATTGAGGAGATTCAATTTTTCATCATGAAAAGTGATGAAAGTTGCAGTATATATTAACCTTTTATATTCCGAATTATAAATTAATGAAAATTTCCCTTTCCAAAGCATTTTTCGTGATTTTTTTAAAAATACGTTACAAGATTTACGCAACCATTAAATAAATTTTAAAAAATTTCGTATATGAAAATTAATAAACTAAATAGGTATTTTTAGTGATTTTGTGAGATATTTACAACTTTACCTCAAATCCTTTCATTTTATAGAATTAAAACATGTATAATTATAATTGACTTACATATAAATGTAGAAAACTTTCAGAACTGAAACTTTTCAGTCCATGTGTTTGAACATCCAGAAAGCTTAACAGTAATAATTGGAAAAGAAAGTATCCATTTAAAATCATTTTTGCCTTGTACAACAAATAATGCTTTTGGAACATGATAAAGTAAAGTATCTAGAACTCATCCTAAATTGAATTACTGCCAATCGATGTGTTAAAGGAATTTTATAGCAAGTTCTTTATTAGTAAAGGGCTTAAAGGTTTAAAATTTCAAAAGCAATTTACTATTTCCTGTGATTCGTCACGACACACATGAGGCGCTCTCACACATTACTGTTTCTCGGGACAAACGCAAATTAAATCAAAATTAATTATTAATCTATTAAATCAAAAACCAACTTTTTATATTCAATTAATATTTTAAATGCATCATTTTTTTTAATTAAATGAAATACAAATATATTTCCATACCGTTATCTCTCATTCTGAGAGCAACTGCAACATTCAAAGATGTACAAATCAGGAGCAAAATGAGTACAGTTTTCATCGTGGTATGAATTGTGGTTAGCATACAAGTGCCTATTATTCTTATAGTTTTACACTGAATAAACGTAATATGCAAAACAGGAAATTCAATATAATGAAATTTGACTGTTATTTTTGTCCAGTTGTCACTGAAATCAGTCGCCAAGGAAATATCCCTAGTTGTACATACAAAACTCATTTTGTTTGCTTCAGACATTACAAGAGTAGAACAAAAGCAGTTATAAGCGGTAGTTTTTCCTTCTATACATATATTTAAGTATGTAGCCATTATAATTCATGAATCCTATTCAGACACACAGCTAAAGTATTTTCAGAGCACTATTGTTAATAGACAGTGACAACAAAGAGTTCTTTGCACATACAAACAATAGCTATGTTTTCTCTCTGGTATCAAAAATACCCTTTCAAAAGTAGAAAACTATACGTATAATATATTTTCAAGGTCTATATAAAATTTAATTTTATAAAATTTATTGAAAGAAACTTATTTAATCCTTTCATGTCTGGCGTTCTAACAATAGTACATTTTATTACATTTATTATTATTTTGTCTTTACAATTACTTTAGTTATTATCTGCAAGCTGTAATGTTGTAGTAATTAGAAAATCTAACAATATTGCCTAAATCAGTGATGAATTACCGGGGGAACCACCCACTGGGAAGATTTGTGTTTGTTAATGATCTAAAAGGGTAAAGTCACGTGCAAAAATTGTAAAATGAGAGAAAAGTGTCTGAATTCAACATTGGTCCAAATATACGGAAGTAATATTTTACAAATAGTAATTAATCATTATATGCAGAAAAAGGAAGATTTACTTCCGTACACTTCCCATCTACAGTGCATAAATTGTCGCTTAATATTGTTTAACCCTTTCAGGGGCAAGCACTCGTGTTCCTATAACGTTGAATTCCCACCGGAATTTAGGAAAGAATTTAGTTCAAAATAAGAATAAGCAATTTTTCAACTATTTCGCGTCAAAGTTTAAAAAGTAAAATTTAATTAAATGTTTCTGACTTTAATCGGATTAAAATTAGGTGGTATATAATATATACCACCGCCCCTCAAAGGGTTAACCCCTTGGGGACGAGCGACACGTATACGTGACGCATAAGATGCTCAGAATCCTCGATTATTCCCACCAGTTATTTTTTATTTTAAGCTTTGCCTTATTTAATGACAAAATTTTTGCAATTCAATTAGGCGAAAATTTCTGTTTTGAAAAACCGGTGGCAAAAATTTAAAAATTATGTAAAGGACGCTCGTCGCGAAGGGGTTAAGTTAGACAAAGGAGGTTTGGGTAAAGGATGTTATGTACACATCCTGTAATGTATACAAAT
This sequence comes from Maratus michaelseni, assembly GCA_963931845.1. Lineage (NCBI taxonomy): Eukaryota > Metazoa > Arthropoda > Arachnida > Araneae > Salticidae > Maratus > Maratus michaelseni. Next base: position 397,042,632 of record OZ007586.1, read on the forward strand.
TTCTTGCAGTAAAAGACAGATTTATGGTCATTTGTAGATTTATTCAGTATGATTTGATTAAAAAAAATTACCCTTTTAGGAAATTGGAAATTTATTATTTTTATGTCGCTTAAATAAGCATGACTTTGGAACAGAAAAGAATTTTTTTTTTTGAAAAAGGTAAATTGAAACAATAACAAAGATTCTAAATTTTTCATTGCAACGTAAAAACTGGAGCGCAGTAGTTTGATGTAAAAGTGCAGTTCAACCCTTATTTACTTCAAGTTTTTAGTTAAAATTAATTCCATTGTCTTCAAGTCAATTTCATGTGTAATACAAGGAAATCTTTCAGATATTCGAAATAATTCTAATTTTTCAGAATACGATCTTATTTTAAATAAATTTTCGTAATTTATTTTATCCATTGAGACAGTGTTAAAAATTGATTAACCCATTAAAAAGAGTCATTCTTTTTTTTAAGCTATCTTTCATTTAAAGTTACATTATTTATATATGTTTTCAGCGTACTTACAATCTTACCATAATTTTCTAATAGAGTTTTTTGCCTTATTTAATCGCAGAAACATTACAAATTCTGTGACAAATCGCAATAAGATTTTTATTCTGAAGAAAAAATATTATACAAATATTTATAATCTGAAATAATGGCGCCATACTCTTTGGAAATTCGAAGGAGTGTACGCACTTTTTTCTGACTACTTATCAGTACGCCGCAGAGTTTCAAAATTTCCCAAAATCTTTGCCTAAACTCGAATCATTACTAAATAACCAGAGGGGAGGGAAAGGTCTGTATCTATATTATAAAGCAAAAACCTGTCCGTGAGCAACTATGACGTCTTACGAATGGTGGCAACGATCTGAGCAATCATTTCCGATTTTATAGCAAGTTTTTTAATCTTTAATCATCGCAGATTTTCAATTTTTACACCATAGAATAGAAAAAAGTGTTATTTTAATTGTAATTTGTTTAAAAACTCTATCTAAATTTACTAATTTTTTATGGTTTTAAAATATTTTTCTTGTGATATTTTTAAAAACTCAGCAGCCCGATTAAGGAAGATTAACCCGTTTGTACAATATAAATAGTTCAACATTTCTTTCTGGCTAATATACCATAACGAAATTAACATTTCAACAATAAATATATAAATAAAATAAACCACAAGTTTAACAGATATGTAATTGAACTACACGCTTAAATACTGAGATAATTATAATAAAAAAATTTGCTATTAATAATGTAATCCCTTGCGATTTTTTTGGCTATTAACCGCTAGCATGTGGCTAATACGAAAATACCATTTTTAATAAATTTCAGAACTTTATTTCAACACGTAATTGATATTTTTCATATAAAAATACTTTCCACTATTGTTAGTGGGCTAAAAATATATATTAAATGAAAAAAAAATCTATTAGAGTTTTCAAGTGAAAATCATCCCGCAGTGTCCCGCAGTGGCGCAGACGGTTAAGCTTGGTTCCCGTAAGATCACCGAAAGCCAAACAGCATCGACCAAGGTCACTGTTTGGGAGGGTGACAACCTCTCTCGACTGCCGCTACTGTAGGACCGTGTACGTTAATGGGAGCTGGTGCACGTAAAATCTGTTTGTGGGCCAATGTCCTCCAAGTTTAGTATCAGCGTTACCTCTGGGGGTGCCAATCCAGGTGCAGGTCTCTCATCTAGAATTGGTTTAGAATTAGGAGACCAGCTCTAGAAGTCCAACCTCTCTTGAGGCTCTGGCACCCCTTCTTTCAGAGAAGTACCTTGGCACTTTCTCTGACTCGCCAACAACAACAAGTGAAAATCATTTTTACCTATGTTCTGTACACCGTGCATTTTGCTCTGTAATCCGGGAAACACAGGTTGGAACCCCTAGTTTTATTAAACTTAGAGCTCCCAGATACCATAGAGTGTAATTTTAAGAATCTCAATGCAAAATTCAAGCCATTCCGTGCATTTATTGAGTAAAAAAAATAAACAGCAATTTTTTCTAAAAATAGCAAAAAGTAATACATTAAAATATTTAACACACTGGTGTGCTATAATAAAGCAAAAAAAAAATTATTTAATAACACCATAAATTTAAGAGATGCTGCACTAGTCCTTTCGAAAGAACTTTGTCTTTCTTCATCAGGCGCAAAAGACGTGCTACCACTTGGAAGGCTGGAGCAAGACTTGCAAGAAGCGTAGAATCTTGCTCCCGCCTTCCAAGTGGTAGCACGTCTTTTGCGCCTGATGGAGAAAGACAAAGCTCTTTCGAAAGACCTGGCACATCGCTTAAATTTATGATATTATTAAAAAGTTTGTTTGCTTTATCAAAAAGTAATAATTAATCATGTTGTAAAGCTAAGATTACAAACAATTTATTTCATTTATTAATTCGACTGATTTCGGCTGAAGATCAATTTTTTTTTATACACATATGTAAGAAAATGTGAAATTGCTCATTCTGTGGTGGCCTTTTCAAAAATTCATGAATGGCTACGATCTAGACCAGCCATACTCATCTTTTTCTCGCGCGGGCCGCAAACATATGTTTGAGACGTTAGGCGGGCCGCAGCACACTTAAAAAAGGGTTTTAAAAAAGTAATTAAAATAGTAAATACATAAGTAGTATAACAAAGCAGGATAGTAAAGATAATATTATCAGTAGGGTTGAACGTCTGTTGCGGAAGAAATATTACAAAAAAAAATTAACACCAGTATTTCCAAACAATAAACTTCGTGGTAGATTTCTACTGCAAATGTTGTAGAAATATGCCGCAAAGTTTGTTTTTGGGAAATAGCCTTGTAAAAATAGTTTGGTTCCAATTTTTTTTCCCGCGACAAAGGTTCAACCCTAAATAAGCAGTATTAGCTATATATAAAGTACACAATGTAACAATATAACGATGCAGAATTTCTGAAGGAAAAAAATCAGGGGATTTTCTCTAATAAATCAGTCTTTGCTCCATGCAAAAACTTTGTATTATTTTTTTTTATTATAAAAATATACATTACACATTTAATTAATTTTGAATAATGTTTGATTAGTGTTTAAGATTAAGAAATGTATACTCCACAAATAGAGCTACATGTAAAAAGAACTTTTGGATAAGAAAACGGAATTTAAGATGTTTTAACACAATTTTAAATTAATTATAAATAACAGGATAGGTTTTGTCTTCCCATGAAAATATATAAAACAACGGTGAATGTCTTAAATATTTTTTATGCACATCTCAATTAATTTTATAAATATGAATTAATGATTATGTCTCGGGCCGCACATAAAAGGTCACCGGGCCGCAGGCTGATCTAGACCTACTGATACATATTTCCGGAACAACAGTCCATCATAAAACACTAAACATTATCACGAGAAAAAAAAATATAATTTTCAGCGCGTCGTTTTACACAATGAAGATATTTAATTTTCAAAATATTCAACACCAGGCATAAGCTAAAATAAACTGTAATGACTTTTCTTTACGAAATAAAGATGAACTAAACGTATTTTAAAGACATTGGTATATAATTATGCAAAGTTGTGCGTAAAAAGAGTGAGACGTATGTTTCCAGGTTTTAGCCAGCATTTTATAAAATTTCGCCGGTGTGCGACGTGCAGTTTACCAACACTGTAAAAAATGGCAAATGTTTCTTAATCTACGGAAATATAATTTAATCACGAATAAATTTATAATATAAACTCATCCTTGTTAACCATGATTCTGAAAAGTGTTTCTTTATCTTTAGAAAACTCAGATATCAATGTCATTTCGAGATTTAAAGAATCATTTATAAAAACAAAATTTCTCTTGCTGCCCGTAATTTTCGAAACGTTTACGAGTAGCTTCTAAAGTGTATTAATCAGTTTTCTAAGCCCAGAATATAGTTTTTTCCGATGCTATCCATTCTCAAGTAAACACTTTCATGTTCAACATATATGTTTAACAGACAAACATGCAAAATTAACAGCGTTAACATTAACATTAAAATTAAGGTTATTTTTTTACTCTTTCATGTATAAATTAACTTATGCAGCTGAAAACGTTTACTTGAGAATTGGTGACATTCGAAAAACAGGTATTCCAGGCTGAGGAAACTGATTAATACACTATAAAAGTTATTCGGAAACGTTTCTGAAAAATAAGGGCAGCAAAAATTACTTTGCTTTTATAAATAATTCTTTAAATTTTGGAAATGTATTGGTTTCTGAGGATTCAAAAGACAATGGAACACGCTTTTCGGAATTTCGGATAACTCAGAAGATTATATTATATTTTCGTTCGTGGTTATAGTATATTTTCATAAAATAAGAAACATTGGTCATTTTTTACAGTGTATAACAAGCTATTTTTCTGAAAGAGACTGCCATTTTCTTGTACGCACTATCAAAAATTTTTAATTTCTAAATAAATAAAAACATTTTCCTCTAACATACAATTAAAAAATATTTCACAAAAACAAATTTCTATTATAAAGCATTTTGCCTTGATAAACTTTGGTATCATGCATCTGTTAATCATTCAAACTTCAGAATTTCTAACTCAATTTGGTGTTTATTCTGAAAAGATAGGTAAGATGGTGTTATCGAAAAAACATCCTGCTACCATTGGGAAACACGATACACATGGAAAAGGGCACAGCGTAGAGCTACCTTAACCGTTAACTGGTGCTGTGGTGCCATTTAGTCCATACGTATTTTTATGCTTATGTAATTTCTTTATCAATCAGTAAGATTCAGATAAAAATAATAAAGTATACAGGTGATATACTGCTGATTTATTCAACAGACTAATACAGTCATGCAAAAATACCATTACTATCATAAAAATTTGCTTATTTATTTATTTATTTTAGTAAGTTACAATACTAGTTGGGAACGAAATGACACCATGACGTCAACTGCGCACAGAAATTTCACGACGCCAGTTCAAAGTTAAATTAAATAAATTAATACAGTTCCTTGTTGTTTCGTCCAACTTTTTAAGATAGGTTAAAAACACTTAACATACTTATCTTATACGAATGATTATAAAATAACTTTCCTTTTTGAAGGCATCCGTAAATAAAAGTAACGAAATAAATGTGACCACATTTTATATTTAGACTTTTAAAAACGTGAAAAGCTGAATTCTGCAAACAAAACGTCAAGTAACAGCCTTTCTGTACCAAAGTACAGCAAAGTTGGACGTATACTGAACACAATTCGTCATTAATTGTAATGATTTATTAATCTAAACGTTTACAGTACCTTTTAATTAAAATTAGGGGTTGTCATATATGCAAAAAGTTTTGCGTAGTCCGTTTTGATAGCGATTAATGCAAACATCTGACTGTTTTTGATTCCAACACTGCCAAAATTTAACCTATCATCAAGTTTATAATTTAAATTTAACAATAATATTAATTTCTTTTTCACAGAAATATTCCTATGCCTTGAAAAGCTTAACTATAAAATGTGGTCTCATTCCATTCTTTAGTTTTAACTAGAGACGCCTCATCACGCAATCAGGGAAAGTTATTTTAAAAGCACCCTGTACAATAAAAGGTATTTTACGTAACTCACTAAGATAATAACTATCAGAAAAATAAAACATAAACTTACAACTTAAACATCATCATCAATTGATATGAGATTTTCTTCATCATCATCCCCGTCTACAAAATTTAATAGTTTTTGCAGTCTAGCATGTAATCGAACTGCTGAACCGATAGCATAGCATAAAAAAGCTCCCAATAGTATAAAAACAATTGAAACAATTGCTATTAACCAAGAAGAAACATTTTTGGTGTTCATGTAATACGAACCACTTTCTCCACTCATGTTCTACATTGTGGTTTTATAAACATAAATCCAAATAGTCTTAAATAAAATGCCTATTCATCTTTGATTCAGAACAGGCAACTAACCGATAACAAAACATCGAAATGAAAACGGTTTTCACGCGCCTAATAGATGCTATTTTTTGCAAGACGTTATCTTTTTAGACGAATTACGAACAACCTTATCCGAATAACAACCGTATCTCGCGTGTGATAAAAAACCCAGCGCATTGGCACAAAAAAATATCTGCTTACCTTAAGCTATCAGAACCGTGCTATTATTTCTCTTTATTATCCACCTGTAGACCACCCACCCTTTTTTTAAATACATTTAACGAGATATAAAAAAGGATGTATATTTCATTTAAAATATTCTTTTATAAGCTATGATACAGATAGTCTTTATTTTTTTCCTGTAAATTATATTATGTAAAATGGCTAAAACTAAAACTTTAATAATTTAAACTTTTTTACATTTTGTATTGGTTTAAAGTTAATTCGAAATGATTTTTGAAAAGTTTGTCGATTATGATGGTAAAAAAAAATAAGATATATATTTCAAAAACAAAAAATCTAAAGTTGTTTGCACTTTAGTTAAATTAAATATATTAGGAATAGCACAGAAGGGCAAAAATTGAACGAGTATACAAAAACTCCGTTGTTATGAGTTTACAGTAAACTATTTGATAAGAAAAGGTCACATTCCTTTTTATAGATCAGAATAGTTCATGAGTGAGGTTCTGCGTTCTTGATAAGTATAAACAAGATTAAAGGGTTGAATAACTTTGTGATTTAACGCTATACATCACAGATATGATTTCACATTTCAAAGCTCATTATTGGATAACTGGAAAAAACACTTAGTGGCAATATTATTTTGAAAAATCATCTTAATATACTTATATAAAGTATATTTTTAGTATTTCAAATTTCCCTTTAATTTTTTTAATATTTTTATTCGTGACATAAGTGGCACACAAAGTAGTCTAGCACACAGTCTATCTATTTTAAGCAATGTGATATATATGATACAGAGCCCACTCTGATTAATAAAATACATTTCCATTATATTTTATTTATCTTCACAATTTATTAATGAAGATAAAAGAAAACAAAGTTTTATCACTAATGACTGGTTCAAATTTCTGTTTTTGTAAAACAAAATGTACAGTATTTAGCATAATAGTGTGGTCAAGTCTCAAGTGGACTATATTGGTGTCATTAAATACATTTGATAGCTCTAGCTGTGAAATAAAGTTTAATTTGTGCAAATATACGGCACATAGGGAAATATAATGCATTTATTAGTATATTAGCAAGCTACGCCCGCTACGCTGGTCAATTTCTCTTAACGAACTTTTAATCAAACAAAATATTGACATTTCATAATTCACTCTTATATTTTAACAGAATAATAAGGCTACTATAATTTGTGACTCGTGCTAATATACACGTCAGGACACGTCGACTTTATCATTATCATATTTTTACGCATGAAGGTTTCGATATGGTACTCCATTGTGAAATTTGGTAATTTTTGAAATTCAATATTTGAAAAACGGTATAATCATTAGATTTGAAATTTATATCAAGAAAAATACAATTTTTTACCTTTCAAACGCAGTTTGTCTAACAATTTTCTGACAAATAATTTTCGAGCTAGTATTTTTTTCAGCAACTTCAAAGGTTTCATTTTCCGAGATTAATCTGTGGCAACAATTAGCGAAAAACTCAGTCGTCAGCATCGCATAGCTTTTTATTAAAGAGGCTGTTGGAGCAGGGATTGCCACCATCAATTTGCCCCCATCACTTTTGAAATCGGTTCTGTAGTTCCAGAGATTCCATAAAAATTGTAATTTAGAATGTTTTTAGAACACTTTTCGCTTATTTCACCCTTTTAAATTTCGATTTTTTAAAAAATTTGTACTTAGAGAACATTTACATCTTATAAGTAACTACAATGCCAAATTTCAAATTTCTAGCTGTTTCAGTATAAAAAAAAATGCAATTTTGGAACGTTTTTCGCTTCTGCACCCCCCTGGGATTAGTGGCACCGACATAAAATATAGCCTATGTTGGAGCAGGGATTGTCACCATCAATTTGCCTCCATCACTTTTGGAATTGGTTCTGTAGTTCCAGAGATTCCATAGAAATTGTAATTTAGAATGTTTTTAGAACGCTTTTCGCTTATTTTACCCTTTTAAATTTCGAGTTTTTTTAATTTGTTCCTAGAGAGCATTTACATCTTATAAGTAACTACAATGCCAAATTACAAATTTCTGGCTCCTTCGGTATACAAAAAAATCGCAATTTTAGAACGTTTTTCGCTCCTGCACCCCCCCCTGGGGTTAGTGGTACCGACATAAAATATAGCCTATGTTGGATCAGGGATTGTCACCATCAATTTGCCTCCATCACTTTTGAAATCGGTTCTGTAGTTCCAGAGATTCCATAGAAATTGTATTTTAGAATGTTTTTAGAACGCTTTTCGCTCATTTGACCTTTTAAATTTCGATTTTTTTTATTTTGTTCTTAGAGAGCATTTACATCTTATAGTAACTACAATGCCAAATTTCAAATTTCTATCTCCTTCCGTACACAAAAAATCGCAATTTTAGGACGTTTTTCGCTCTTGCACCCCCCTGAGGTTAGTGGCACTGACATAAAATATAGCTTTATGTTGGAGCAGGGGTTGTCACCATCAATTTGCCACCATCACTTTTGAAATCGGTTCTGTAGTTCCAGAGATTCCATAGAAATTGTAATTTAGAATGTTTTTAGAACTTTTTTCGCTTATTTCACCCTTTTCAATTTCGATTTTTTTTTTTTTTTTTTTTTTTTTTTTTTTTCGTAGAGAGCATTTACATCTTATAAGTAACTACAATGCCAAATTTCAAATTTCTAGCTCCTTCGGTATACAAAAAATCGCAATTTTAGAACGTTTTTCGCTCCTGCACCCCCCTGGTGTTAGTGGCACCGACATAAAATATGGCCTATGTTGGAGCAGGGGTTGTCACCATCAATTTGCCTCCATCACTTTTGAAATCGGTTCTGTAAGTTCCAGAGATTTCATAGAAATTGTAATTTAGAATGTTTTTAGAACGCATTTCGCTTATTTCACTTTTCTAAATTTCGATTTTTTTTTCATTTGTTCTTAGAGAGCATTTACATCTTATAAGTAACTACAATGCCAAATATCAAATTTCTAGCTCCTTCGGTATACAAAAAATCGCAATTTTAGAACGTTTTTCGCTCCTGCACCCCCATGGGGTCAGTGGCACCGACATGAAATATAGCCTATGTTGGAGCAGGGGTTGTCACCATCAATTTGCCACCATCACTTTTGAAATCGGTTCGGTAGTTCCAGAGATTACCCCTACAAACAAACAAACAAACAAACAATCTTTACTCCTTTATAATATTAGTATAGATATCATATATGATGCAAAATGCTGTGAAACAAATTTCCTTTGAGTAGGGCCCACCTTCTTTTCTTTAAGGAAAGGGCATGTTTACAAAAAACAGGTCCATCAACCAATCTACCACTAAATTTTTGTCGTAGCGATCATTGCAGGAATCGTTAAGGCGACGTAGGCCAGTCATATTATATACCAGTTTAACGTAGACCAATCAAATCGCCCATCCCATGTGTACAGTAGGAGTCATAAAGAACAAACAGGTTTTACTTGCTAACCAACAGTAATTTAACCAACAGTGACTTCAGCTGCCCTTTCCTTATTAGTTAGGACGCTAGTTGCTGGACAAAACGTGCCGGGTTCGAATACCGACTCAGGCATGGATATTTATAGAGGATCGGATTCCACTCTAAACAGAAGTCCCGGTCTGTTTAGCTCTCATGTGAAAGATGACCTTAGCGCCCGCAACCAACCAACCATTGAATGGGATTATTATATCAGAATTAAGTTAGTGGACAGCAAATTTATTTGTCACAGCGTGACAAGACAAGCAGTTTTAATTAACAATAAAACTGAGGAAAGTCTTAAAAAGTTGAAAATACACTCCTAATGCAGAGCGACAACTAATTATTAGTTCGAGATGTATTTATTTGGGAGAGTTCGTGATATTTCGGAAACTTCTTTAATCCCTCGAAGAGCGGTTGGATATATTTTATACCACTTAATTTTAATGTACATTTGTATCAGAATTTTTGAACAAAATTTTACTTTTATAATTTTGGTGACAAAAAGCTGTAAAATTGCATTTTGTTATTTTCAAATAAATTTTTTTGAAAATTCCGGCGTGAATTCAACATTACAGAAACACAATTACTTTCCCTGAAAGGATTAAGTTAGAGGTCACAGTCTGTTTAGTCCTCGTGAGGTGACTGTCGATGAAGGAAAAATGCCTAACTTCAATCAAACAAGCGTAAAAAGAAAGAAGTCTGCTGAAGCAGGATCGGTTGAGTACGGTGGATGACCGAGGGCTACAATTTCTCAATGAGCCATAAACTGTTTCGAGTGTGGCGTATAATTCTGGCAAAATGAAACTGGCAAAAATTACCATTAATTTTTATCAATTTTATCCTATATGTCATAGAGCCAGAGAAACTTTTATCTATAAAAATTTTTATCCAGGACAGTTTTTACCAATACAGATTATATTTCGTACTTATTGGCATTACATTTGACTTTTGCGTAAATATCTCTCACTGATATTCCCCACGAGTTATCTATTGGATTTATGACATGGCTCTGCGATGGCAAGCCCAGCAATGAGATCTCATTTGCTTTAAACGATGATTTTTATGATTAAACGTGGATTGGGACATTATGCTGCTGAAAAAATATTATTCAAATAAGAAAAAAGATGTTTCCTGCAATAAATTTTGAAAAATAATACTTTGATATATTTTAGAATTTTTTTTTTTTTTTCAAAATAGTATTGGGGTTGTCTCACACTACATGCAAAACTACCCAAACCTAGCCGTTCCCGCCTTATCGAGTATAATATGCTAAAATGCACATGGTATGGCAAGAAGCGGAAAGATGTATTTTTCTCACAGGAGAAAAAGTTAAATTTAGATGAACCGCATGTTTTTGTCCTTACCAGCATGATCTTCGGCGTGACAGAGAAATATTCTCTAAGCGACAATATAGAGGGGGAAATGTATTAGTTTGGGGTCAATGTTTTGTAAAATGAAACAACTCCAATCGTGTTTTAAATAACAGAATGAATTTTGGAGCATGTCAAGATATTCTTGCTGAAAATTGCCTGAAACTTTTCCCCTTACGTCAGGCGAATACACTTTTCAACAGGACAATGCTCCAATCCATGTTTTATCATATCATCATGAAAATCACTATTTAAAGCAAATGAGGTCTGGTCTGATTTCTGGACAGGCCATTACACAACCCTATATCATAAATGCAGTAGAAAACCTGTGGGGCCTATTAGTGAAGAATATTTATTCAAAAAGCAACTTTTGTTCCAATAAAGGTGCACTAAATATTTCTTTGTGTAAATACCTTGAAACAAAAATCCCCAAAGACAATCTTAATACTCTATAGCTGCGTTTTCACTGGTCGATCCAAGGCCTAACTTACCCAACTTTCGACCTAAACCCAAGATTTTAGGCAGTTAGGTAGCGATTTTGAAGGTTTGATCAGTACTCAATCCTAAGCCCATATAACCCAAGCCCAGCCAATTAGAAAAGAGCTTTTTCATACATAATGGCGGCGATAAATAATATTTATTTTGGAATTATTCAGCTTTTACAAAAATTAATTCCATTTTTTGTGATTGAAGCAAAATAGTAAGTTTTCTTAACAAGTTTATATCGTTTATTAATGTCTTTCCGTTTAGTAAATAGCAATCCAGTATAGTACTTATTATTGCACTTTTTTTGTACAATAAATATCTCTGTTTTTGATAATGAATCAGATGCTTTTTATTAATATTAAAATACTAAATATATAGTTCGTTTCTGATGTAATAATGGATACATAAAGTGCAGTTCTCAAAATTATTTTATTATGATTGAATATTAACAATGCAAAAAAAAAGTAAATAAAAATATTATATATTATGATTATAGATATTTCTTTCTCATAATGAATTAAATATACTTGTTTCATTGATTTTAATTTATTATATATCCTTATTTGATAATGTGTTTTTCGGCAATTTAGAATTAAATTTCTCTTTTCTCATTTAAAATAATTATAAGTTAAGAAAGATTTGCTTACTGTAGCCCAGCCCATTGGTATTTAAATTGAAAATTAGTTAAAGACATACGTCAATCCAGTTTTGTTAATACTTGAACATTCATGTTTATTCAAGCATGTAAACAAACTTTCTCTAAATTAAATAAGCCAGTGTATTTTGTATTATCGTATTCTCTTTTAAAGGTGAAATATGTATTACTAATTTCAAAACAGTTTGCCTTTTCAGATATTTACTTGTTAACTTTGCTATATAAAGAAAACTCTGTTGTTTAATTTTTGTTTTTTTATGCATTTCACCTGCAGATGTACTATATTTGAGTTTAATCTTTTTTGTTGTTCCATTCATGCTGAAACTTATATGAAGATTTAAAACTTTGTATGAAATTTAAATCAATTGCAATCATATACAACTTTTTTAAACAGACATCTCTAAAAATTGGCACACATTATCATGTATGATTTGTTATTAATTGAGCAATGTTTTCGTGTGATATTTCAATTCGAATGGCATTTAACTTTTACTTCACCATAGTTTAATCCACAAATCCTGTAACTTTGATTGGAATTAATGCTCGTTTTGTGTAAAAAATATTCTGTATTCTCTAAGTGAGGAGTAATGAATCTGAGAGTTATCCCATTGAATTTGTTATATGTACTTTATTTGGTCAACAAGAAAGCAGCAGGTTTAATATTATATACAAGTTATTAGATTTGGATTCTTTGATTGCTCTTCAGTCTTATTATTTTCTTAATTATGAATGTAGAAAAAAGGAGAAATTTAGTTCCAAGTCTGTGTTTATCTTTTTCTTTAGGAAAATTTTAAGAATTAGATTGGAAATAAACAATCATTTATAAGGCATGTAACTTAAAAAAAAAAAAAAAATGTTTAATAGCATGCTAAGCTTAAATAAACAAACTGGTACATTGCAAATAATGTTTACAAATTTTTTTAATGGTAAGGTATTCTTTCACAAATTAGCATTAGAATAACAGAAACCACTTTATGATTTAGGTTAGACCTTTTATGTGTACAATAAACTTTGTGTAATGCTAAAAGATTTTAAAGTCCTCATTTTAATAGAGTTATACACTGTCTAAAGTAGAATATTATCTATGATGGAAAATTTTCTCGGTCCTGGTCGATTCTGTTTTAGACGTAGTTTGCTGTATTTCATTTAGTCTTATGTAACATTTTCTACTGCATTTTACAAATAGTTATATTTATATTGTATCAGTTATAAGATGATTGTTATATCCTGATAAATGTTATTGAGTTAGTTTAGGTTTCTACTATATTTTAATTAAGAAAACAAAATTTAGTGAATATTCTAGTGATATTTTTTTAAACTGATACAATGTTGCATTATGCAACTTCTGTTATTTGAAATTTTATGCTTGTGTAATGATGTCTGAGAGATAGATGATAAAATTCTTTATCTGCAAATTGACAGTAGTGCTGTGAACTTACCAATGTGAAAAAACAAATCCATTAATTTTTAGATGTTTAAAGATAATTAAGTATTGTTTTAATAATAGATTAGGAAAACATTTTATGATTTATTATTAATATTTAAAAGTGAAATTTTTTTGAGTGAGTCAATTTTAAATAAGTCTAAAATATAAAGGCACAGATGTTATATACATACCACATTGGCGTGATTTTTTTCCCCCGCCAATTTGGCGAAAACTTTGTTTTTGAATATTAGTTACAAATAGCATGCAATAATAGCATGTGATTTTTTATTTCAATATAAAAATAAAATAACGTTATAACATTAATATACATTATAGCGTTAGTGTTATAAACGTTAATGTACATTGTAATGTTAATATTCAAGAACAAAGTTTTCGCCAAATTGGCAGGGGGGAAAATTGTGCTAATGTGGTGCATATATGACATCTGTTCCAATAAATATTGATATACCTAATAAAAATAATTTATAGAATTAAAAGCAAATAACAACAATTTTTTTTTTTTTTTGCCAAATTGGTAGGGGGGGGGGGGAATCGCACCAACATGGTGCATATATGACATCTGTGCCAATATAAATGTATATTTTGGAAAAGCCCACAAATTATCATTATCTATACTTCATATATACTATAATATATATTATTAAACAGAAAATTTTATGAAATATTTCTAGCCTAATTTTTACTTTAACCAAACTTTTAAAATCTGAAATCGTCTCTCTTTTTAGAGCCAATTTTGTTGTTGTATCCTGGACAACTGTAGATATCAATGTGATTAAAGGAACTGGGTTCACCCACATGTGCAACTTTTATTTCACGAGATACCACATGGCATAATTGCCACGAGATTGGCATTTCTCTTCCATCTACTGACCTCCAAGTGAGAGGACTCTCCACACCGCTATCGTTTTGTGCAAGTCTATAACAGTGACATGGCATTCCCAAGAGCCATCCTCTGAAAAAATGACCACATCTGATGTGACTTAGCTGCCATGTTCTGGTGAGAACTACTGCTGCATTGTGGCATAGTTGGATAAATATTGCTTGCTGTATATTGATACATAATTTGAACTGTATACGCAAGCAATGCTTTTTCGACTGTAAAATGGGAAAAGCTGTGTGTTCACCAGCAACTGATCTAGCAGGGAGAAAGCTTTACCAAAAGTAAGCGTTTATTGTTATTGTAATAATTTATCCCATTTTTATTAATATTCCGTAAGATGTTTATGATACTTAATAAAAAAGGTTGTATTAAAATTTGTGACATAACTCATGGGGCTTCAGTCCGTGTTGTCCTTTTCTTAAATCTGTTTAGGGGGACAGTTTGACACAAGAAAATCGCCATTTGGGCAGTCTGTAATTTCTATCCAGAGTATTTTATAATTATCAAAAAATTAATTAAAATGTAATAAAATATTTAATATGGTATTTCCTTGATATAGATAGCGGCGACTAAAATGTATCGCCAAGTTATATTACATATATGACATTAAAATCATATTGACATTTTATGATGTATATATATTTTAGACGTAAATATTATGAAAATATATATATATATTGGGTACATTTAGGATATACATATATACAGTATACTTCCTCAAATCCACCACCCTAAAATCTGCAAATTCTTAAAATCCGCACATCGTTCCTGATGTAAACAATGTAATTTACAATTAAGATGTAAGTGTAAAATTTTAGTTTTTTAAAAATTTTATATCATTCTGTACACATTTTAATATGTAATTCTGTTTGATATGATTCAACTCGTGTTTTCTCATGAAGAAAGTATAAATTTATTTCTGAAAAAATTCTATATACTGCTGATATCAGTGGCAATTGCAATATATATATATTTTTTTAACCAAATAATTTTTGTATAATCAAGCTTTTTTGGTTATTAAGCACGGCTGAACATGAAAGAAAACTTTGTTATTTTAAGATTTTTATGTGAATTATTAGTGTACATTTATAAGGTGAGTTTCACTGAATAATTTAAGAAAAAAATATCTCATCATTATCATATTTAATTAAGCATTAATAATTATTTACTTGACCTTTACTTTTATATTTTAAATGTTTTTTAAATTTTCTTAATTTTTTTATTTTATTTTACTGTAAGCATTCATTATAATTTTCTGTGCATTATTAAATTAAAATTATTGTTTAAAAAATGTAAATAAAACAGTGACCAAAAATCTGCATAACCTCTGGTTTTAAGCTACACAGATTTAAGGAAGTCTACTGTATAAGATTGGCAAAATCATTACAACTGTGGAATAATAGTAATTGTGAAGGCCACTATAATGAGGAAGTATCTTTTAAATTTTTTGTCTCCTTAGATTTACACAATGTTTAGGAGAATGCACCCACTCGCCTCCAACACACATCTCACAGAAAAAAGCCATGCATACATTTTTTTAATGTCTAATATCTATTGTAATGATAAATTATGTAACGTGATCAACAATATATTTAGTTGGCTTATCTATATATTTAAAATTAAAAGCACATTCTGTCAAATTTTCCACACGAATATAGTCTCTTTGCACATGCGCCAACGTTTTTTGAAGGCTTCTCCCTTCAGAAAGGGGAAACCTGATGTATTAGCCCTCACCTGTTTAGCCTAGGGAAATTGAAAAGGGTTGATTGCAAACAGATCGAGTCACCTCACCATTGCATTAAGCATAGACCTTCTAATATATTTTTGCTCTGAGATTGAAAGCTGAAGCTTTTTTTTTTTAAGAACTCATTGTTCCAATACTAAATATGCATATTTTTCACAAAATTTTAAAGAGAGCTTGGATAAAGTTATATATTTATATCGGATTGAAATGTCAGAGAGTTCGGAAGATGAGAACAATTTTTTTATTGCTATGTTAAAAGAGCCGACACGAAAACAAACAAACAAAAAAGCAAGAAGAAAACATTTATTTTACAACTAGATAACAATATTTTTTCGCAAAATTTTTACACGGGCTGTAAAACCGTTTATTTATCACCAATAAAGATTTCAAAGAGTTCGGACAAAAAGAACTTTTTATTTTAAAACTATGAAACGACCCTATGTAAACAAGAAAATGAGTGCATCACTAAATAAATATTAATATTTTTTCGCCAAATTTTTCATTTTAAAATATAATTTCAGACAAAATTTTAAAGAGAGCTTGGATACAGTTATATTTATAACCGATTGAAATGTCAGGGAGTTTTGAAAATGAAGACTATTTTGTTATTGCTATGTTTCCCAAAATTTTTACACGGGTTGTAAAACCGCTTATTTATCACCAATAAAGATTTCAAAGAGTTCAGACAAAAAGAACTTTTTATTTTGAAACTATGAAACAAGCCTACATAAACAAGAATATGAGCACTTTTATCACTAAATATAAATATTTTTCATTTTAAAATATGTCATACAAAATCTGATTAAAGATATAAAATAATAAAAACTTGATGTTTCTTTTTAAATTTATTATTATGGGCCCGGGCAATGCCAACTAGTATTAATATTTAAAATGTACATTGATTTGGCCCATTTATCAAACAAATCTAAAAAAATAATCAATTTAAGCTTGAAATTAATGCTTTTGCCTACAAAAAAAAAAAAAAAAAAGGAAAAATTTTCCTGCTAAGAAAAATCGAAAAGTTGTGAAATTTTGGCGATATGCATTTTCTGGTAAATTCTAGCAACCTTTTGCTGGCG
Source organism: Maratus michaelseni (assembly GCA_963931845.1). Taxonomy (NCBI): domain Eukaryota; kingdom Metazoa; phylum Arthropoda; class Arachnida; order Araneae; family Salticidae; genus Maratus; species Maratus michaelseni. The sequence goes on from OZ007586.1 coordinate 397,059,807, forward strand.
GTTCTGACAGAGAAGAGATATTTTTCGCCGAACATGAATAAAACAAAAGTTATATGGTGATGTTATCTCTCAAGTGACCTTAGGGGGTCGTTCAAGTATACCCGTAAGCATATTTTTAGTAATTTTATACCCCGTCCTTCCCTTATCAGAAAATATAAGCAAATAGTAAACCCCCTCCTTTTTTTTTTTTTGCTTATGTATGATTTTGACATTTTGTACGTCAACACTGTTTGCCAGGAAAAAACAGTTACCATTAATTTACACTATTAATCTTACAAATTTATATAAATAGGCATATATAGGGGTTGTGGTATCAAAATAATGCAAAATGGTTTTAATATATTGTTGTTTATAGCATTGAACAATAAAACTTAACAATAGGCCCTAACTTAATTAGTCATCATAACTAAAATTTTTAAAAGGAATCATAGAAATGTTACGTGTTTGAAGTTCCGAGCAGACTACAGAATACTCATTTCCGATCATGTATTTTTTCTTGTTGTTGCTGCGTTGTCTAATGCATTCATAAGAATTGTCATAATCCACCCCCCCCCCTCCCCTCTTCTCCCTGTCAGCAAAAATAATCAAACCCTGAACTCCTCCTTACTGCTTACGTAATACTTGAATTGCCCCTTAGCGTTATTTTTAATTTTAAGAATTGTACACTTGAGCAGTCAAAGATGCTTGTTTATAATTTTAAATCATCAGATTATTTTGCTTTGATGGATTTGAATTGGAGCAGGTGTTCAATATTATTGAAATATTTATTTTACGTGAATTTTATAAGTGAATACTGGATATCTAGCAATCAGTGCTTAATTTATGATGGAGCTCAGCTCTGGTACTTCTTTGTTTTCAGTGAATACTTAAATATAGCCAGAGCTTGACATTCGTGTATGTTTTATATTGTTGGTTGATAAAAAAATGCTTAGCAAGTAAGATTTTCTGAAATTTTTTTTATAAATGTTTTTGCTATTTGTTCATTCATTAGATTTTACTTTATATATATGGATAGCTGCCAACTAATCCTTATCTGTGTTGCTACTAAATCTGGATAGTAATATTGACCTTATTTAATTGCAAAATTCTGCAATTAAACCATGTCAAGATTAGGCGAAGACTTCTGTTCGGAAGTACTGGTAACAAAAAAGTGGAATAGTTGACAGCTATTTATAGACTGAATTTTCTGTAAACCTCAAGCCGAGGACACTAATGTAGAAACATTTGCCTTTTACTTCCGGTAAGTTAACCCTTACTTTTGACGCCTTTGCTTGGCGAAGTTTGTTTGTTTACAAATTTGATGCTGTCAAATCTATGAAATACACACACTTAACATTCAAGGTTTCGCGAAAAATAGATTATTTATTTATTTACATTATTTCTTATTTTATTCTGACTACAATTTAAAAATACAACAACCATAGTTGTATGGAAAAAAAATTATATATTTTAGACACATATATGTAAAGATGCATTCAAAAACTTGTAACATTATTTAGTTCGATACACAGTAAATATTTACTATTCTCAAATTATGTTTATTTTTAACTACATTCAAAAATATAAAAACGGGTTTTTATTTATTTATTATTGAAATCAAATACTAAAATATTTTAAAACCTTTGTTAATAAGAAAACAAAATACTTCTTTATGTTTATTCTGTGAATAAATTTGCAGAATTTAGTGTTCACTCTATTTTTTGTGACGCTATTTAGAGCACAAATTAGTATAGTATTAGGTTCTATTGTTTGTTATTTAGAGTGAAAAAACTATAAGACTAAGTGATTGACTGCAGCATATTTGATGTAATATCCCTAATTCTTGAAATTTTAATGTTTACACTATAATTTGTTGTTGGTAGTAGAACGTTGGAATAGTTTCATGTAAATGAGTGATTTTTTTTTTTTTCATTAGTCTAAATTATTTTTTATTGTGACAATATTGAAAATAAAATATTGATTCACAACCTCATATTATTTGTAATTGAAATCTTCAACAGTTATTTTGATTATTAATTAAAAATTTCCAACTGTACTTTATTTTTAAATATTACAATTAAACGTTTAAGATATTTTGAACGATGAGGAGAAAAAGTTTAATGTAAACTGTTAAGCTTAATATAATATAAAGGCAAGTTTAACAGTTTAAGTATATTAACATTGTTATTTTTATAACAATCTTTTTAAGCTTAGTAAGTTTGGTAAGGATAATTAATTTAAAAAATCTGATTTAACTTTCAAGTGAAAAATCTAAACGAAAGAAATAATATGTTATAAATAAAACAATACAAATAAATGACATATTAAGTTTACATTTAGGAACAAATTAAATATTGTTTACTCTTCTGTATAACTTTTAGTATTGATTTTTAAACAATTTAGATTAATCAAATACTAAGAGAAGCCTTCGTTATTATTTTTTTTATTGGGAACATACATCTGACTTGTGTGATTGATACAAATATCTGCCCCTTCATTATTAATCGTAATTACAAAATAAACAAAAACATATTGCCAATGTAGTACTTTCACGATCGCTAGAAAAGAGCGATAAACCACCATAAACATATCGCCAATGTAACACTTTCACGATCGCTAGAAAAGAGCGATAAACCACCATTTATGGCATCCATGCCACCGAAAATGACTAAATTATGCATTTATTTAAGCAATATTGCATAAAAATTCATATACCTGCCCTATTTTTTCACATTTTAAAGTATTTATGTATATACATTTTAAAAAACAATGATGTAAAACTATTTAAATTTAACGAACTATCACAACAAAAAATCGGAATCTTTGCCAAATGCAATGTTGGCTTTATGTCAGCCTAGCACATGAGATTAATCGTTAAATATTGTTGTTATTACCATTATTCGTATTCTATTAATTTCTTTTGAAATATAGACTTATCATTCATTTTATTTAAAATATGAGTTTTTCATTTAAAATACACATATCACATATATTTAAGGTACATTTATTTAAAAGAAGAATAATAATAAATGAAATAATACAAAAAACCAAAATATTTTATTTCAACATCAAGCCATTGTTTCTAATCTAAGCAAGTGAAAAATAAACGGTGCTATAGCTGGAGGGGAAAAAAAGATATTGGCAAGATAATATAATATTGGCCCAGCTAACATAAAAGTACCTTTTTTTGTGATCTATTTTAAAAATCAGTGATTGCTTCTGACAAAAATTGGGACCACTTCACAAAATTATTCTTAATAAAAGAAGTACCTTCACAAAATTATTTTTTCTATAAAAGTGAACACTTTACATTAAAAAAAGAAAAAAAAATTGTTGGGATTTAAAATGTGTAATTTGCAAACAAAATAAGCTCGCCAAAAAGGTAAACTTAACATATATATATATATATATATATATATATATATATATATCAGTTTGAATTTAAGAGTAACTGGATTTGACTTTTTGTTACATCATTTTATTTTTCGCAAAACATAATTTAAAAAAAAAATACCCATGAGAGAGATGGGGAAAAAAAATCTGCATCAAACTTTGATGTGAAATCAATCATACAGTAAAATTTACAATTTTAAATACATTTAATTTGCATTTTACTGTGAAGACTTTTTTTTTTTGTTTTTGTGGGGAGGGATTGGGGGTGTCACAAAAAGTAGATGTAACTACATTCTATAATTCTACATTGTAGTGATTATATGATAAAACTAGCTGCCAGTGTGATCAACTGATACATGCTATTAGCATGTACCTTGGAGAAGCCTCATGTATAATGACAATCCTGAAAGGTGTTTTTAAATAAATGATAAATATTACTATTTGTTTCAAAAGTATAACTGCACTGGCACAAAAATGATATATGCATGTACAAATAAATTGTATATAGCACTGAAGTAAATATCAAAAACATATTTAGACTTTTAATTTAACTTGTGAAAAGCAGAAATATAATTTTAGATATACAAGTCATATGCAATAAAAATTATTCTCAGATAAAATGAGCTTTCACTGTATTCTGAGTGACTTCGAAATCTTATGATTTACGATCGTCATTATTAAAAAAATATAATGTTTTATTTTTTGAAACCACAAAAAAATTAATAGTTATCATTGATTTATTAACGGAAGATTAATATTTTTGTGTGGCATTATTTAAGACCCTTTAATAGCGAAAACTAGCCAAAACTTTGGATTATTTCCACGCAAAACATTTGTTATTAACAAGATAAGGACAACAAATAATTATTTGTGTATGTTTATAATCATTCACAGCTGATATCGATCCGTAAATATGACGCTTGCGCAGTAAAACCTTGTTCATGATTGGTTAGCGCTAGTGCTTCCCTGTAACCAGTGAAAACGCTCTTAGGTTAAGGTCTTTGGTCGCTGGGATTTTTAGGTAGTTGGGTCGACCAGTGAAAACGCAGCTTATGACATCTAGAATGATAAAATTTATTTAAAATAACGTTAATTTTTACTAGCTTTATTTTCACAGAATTCTGCACTGCCCTATCTTTTTTCAGCTTTCTTCCTGTACAAATGTAATTAAAATAACATAAAAAAAAATTGCGGAATTTTTGCGGAATATTTCACAAAAGAAAACTTTTTTAAGTATATTTCCTTTTGTAGAAATGGAATAAATTACATTAAATACTGCAGTAGTTTAAATATAGCAACTTAAATTTTGTACACTTGTATACCTATCTTTCTTCCCCCCATTGTATACTGGAAAAACAGAAAAATGAGAAAAATGAACTTAAATATTTTAACTCATTTAAAAAGACACGGAACATTAAAAATAATTTTTGTTTATTTATAATTATCGAATTTTTACGAAACTTTATTTAAAAAAGCATACTATCAAAAAAAAAAAAAAAAAAACGTCATATTTACGTCATTTTTAGCTCAATGAAAGGTTTTACGTGCCCATTTCTTCTGTTTCATAATTGAAAAAAAAAGTTGAGAGGAAAAAGAAATCTGTCGGGAAAACAAAACAAAAGGTCTCCTAGGCCTTTTTATAGTGGAATTATTGTTACTTACCCATCATACGTAGTATAGGGTAAATCTTGTAATCGTTTTGAAAATCGAAAAAAAAAATTGACGGATTTACACATTTTAGACACTGGAAATTCCGAAAAACATATTTTTAGAAAAAAAAATTGCCGTCCGTCTGTCTGTGTGTGTCTGTAAACGCTCTATCTCCCTAACAAATTGAGATAGAGACTGGAAATTTGGTATGTACTTAGTATGTAATAATGGTAAGAAGCTTATTGAATTTCAGTAACTTCGATTATCCGGAACTATTTTTTCGGACTCTCGAATTATTCGTTCTGATAAAAGTTACATACAAATTTTCGTAATTGTTTATTTTAAGGAGTGAATATAAAAGACAATAAAAAAACATAAATTTTGCATAAAGAATGAAGTCGATCGGATAATTAATTCCCGAGATATTTGTAATCATATTTTCCACACTCTTCGATTTTTCATGACGATTTCATCCAAATTTCAATTCAAAGATATATTTTAATTGGAAATGAGACGCTTAATCCGACGCAATAAACTGTTAGTTATGATTAACATTTTTTGAGTTATAAGGATGTTTCTTTTACGCAATTCAGTAATAGAATATTTAAAGTTTATGACGTCATCAAGCCACGATTTTATTCGAATTGCAATGCATTTTATAAATAGTTTACACATGTTTTATTTTCATATTTTATATTATGCATATCCAAGATGGGTAAGTATTACGGTGGCCCCCAACGACTAGTTTCATTTTTGTTTGTTAAAGGAACTCGGTATCCTTCATTTTGCGAAAAATGACGAGAATATCAGTTTTTTATATATTTTTTTTAAATTAATATAGCCATCCGTGGTATATTCCGACAAAGTGCCGTGAAGATCCTATAATTAAAATTACGCGAAAAAGGATTTTTACTGCATCCATTTTCTTTTAAATGATTTACAGTTGCAATCTTTATATTCATTTTTCTCAGTTTGTGTTTTTTCGGTATATCGGTATTATCAAAATACTAAATTTTAATATATACTTTTGAAAAGACTCGCTATTTTTTATGGACGATCCCTTAGGTGTATTCTATAGAATTGGGGATAGGATTTTCAATCATATAAATAGTTTATTTTTTAGAAATAATTTTAAGTAAATAGTCACTTTTACTGTATTTTTACGTATGCCATGACATTTTATTTATTTTTTTCTAAAACTAATTAACTTTTTGGGAATCTATAGAGCACACGTATAAAAAAATATGCAAAAAAAAAAAAAAAAAAAAAAAGTTTAAAATTGTAGGAATAGTGTCGTTTTAAGTTTTTCTAATTTTTTTAATTACATTTTTCCAAATTTACCACAAGAATTGCATTTATTCTTGAGTAAATCATTTTCCTTCATAAATCCATTTAACACATTGACGGGCAGTAGGAACAAGTGAAGTTCGAAAATTGACACTACATGTTTTTGTAATTTTTAGAATATTAGAAGTATAGTTTTACTCTTTCTGCTTAAATAAACTTAATTTTGGTTAATTCAGCACCTTTAATTAGGTTGCACTACTCCCTTCACAACCACGTCAAGGTGGCTAGTGGTCAGGGAAAAATACAGTCAAAAAAAGTGATTAACACCAGTATATTCTTATAGAAAAAATTATGTTGATTATTCGATCAAATAATTAATTTGAATTTTTCTATAAGAATATACTGGTATTTATCATTTATTTTGCTGTATTTTTTCCTGACCACTAGCCACCCTGCACGTGCATACTGAAGCTGCAACCTAAAAAATTGTTTCCAAAACATGACACTGGGCTTCTACTTGTACGCCGGTAAATGCACATTTGTGCTGCTATAGCCGTAATGTCTAAAAACGACCGTTTCGTTTTGGGCGGCTATAGCCGTCATGCCACATTGTGAACTTCGCTCTGCGGTTATAGCCGCAAGTGTCCGTCAACGTGTTAATACTATGTCAAAAAATATTGTAAAATACTCAAATAAAAAAATAGTTTAAAGGGTACCGATTCCCCTTAAGTAATAATTGGCCGTTTAAAATATTTTATGGTAAAATAATCTTCAAATTCCAATGGCATATTTAAGGTTTTGTCTTTGTTCTTTCCACCCCATCTATATCTGAAATGGGAAAGAAAACATCAGGCAGCATAAAAAAATCCTTTTCAAGAAAATTGATATTTGACCCTTCTAAAACTAACCACAGAATGAATGGGTTAAATAAAAAATATATACAATTTCATCACAAAAAATATCGAACTAATATTGCACTATGGATATTTTGTGTGTGGGTAGCGATATTTTGTTCTACATGTTGTGGTGAGTACAACTCAACCCTTGTAGACAAGCGACAACAACTCAACTCTACTTTTTTTTACTGTGTTGTCATTCTGTTCTGTTATGTAGCTCGCGTAAGCAACGTGATTAAAGTATAAAGTTAACACTGCTTGCAGCCCTTTTGGATTTATATTTATATTTGCATAAATAGCTTTTTGTTAATCTGTTGGTAACAATTACAGGTTATGGGCTCAGCATGTTTTAAAACTGTGTGAAGTAATTATTTTGAAAAGCTAATTAACTTAGGCCTAACCGCGTGACGCAAGCATGGCTGAACTTAAGGTGCAAATTGATAAATTGGAAGGTGCTGAAAATTGGAGCAAGTGGAAGTGGCAATTGAAAATGCACTTTGAACAGTACGATATGACTTCGATTATTGAAGGAACTCGTGTGTGTCCGGTCGCTGTAAGTGACGATGCCGATTCGAATAAAAAGGTGAGTGAATGGCGACGTGATAATGCTAAAGCAGCCGCTCTCATTGCAAGTACGTTGAGTCACTCGGTTGCTGATTGATAATGACTTACTCTAATGCAAAGGACATTTGGGATAAATTAGTCAGTGTTTTTGAACAAAGTAGCATTCAAAGACTTAATTTACTTATGACCCAATTTTTCCAATTTTGTAAAGATCCAAATGACAATGTTGCAACTCATGCTGCCAAAGTTGAACGGATTTATACAGAAATGAACAATGAACTTGCTCGTATTGGCTCAAGTTCCATTCCACCAGAGTTGTTACATGGAAAAATTCTTCTGACTGTGGGTCCAGAGTACCAAGAGTTCAACAATGTTTGGGAGTCATTAGACTCAGGAAAACGTACTACAAAAAATTTAGTTGAAAAACTATGCACGATTGAGCAGCGTGCAGCGTGTCAAATCTACTGCTGCTGTGGACTATGGTGCATTTGCAGCTCGTGTTCCTGTTTCTGGACAAAAAGCTGTGAGGAATAGAGAAAATATTTCTGAAACTGTTCCTGGAAGTAATATTAGATCTAGTAGGCAAAAGAATTGTTTTAAATGTGGATCAAGTGCACATTTATGTAAAGACTGTCCAAAGAAAAAATTCAACGATAAATACCTGCCATCAAAGAATAACAAAGGTGCATTTAGTGCTAGTGAAAGTTTTGTCCAGCCAGATATTTGGATTTGTGACTCTGGTGCTTCTCACCACATGACTGCAAATAAACTGTATTTTGTAACTTATAAACATTTTCCTGTGCCCATTGAAATTTCACTTGCTGACAAGAATAAGATCTATGCATACGGATCTGGTAAAATAAATATTGAAGTTTGTATCCATGGTAAGTGGTATGATGCTCATATGGAAAATGTATGGTATGTTCCTGATGTGCGAAGGCACCTATTTTCTGTTTAACAAGCCGCCAAGCATGGTGTTGAAGTAAAAATGACAGACAAGTATGTTGAATTTTATCGTAGTAACGAACTTGTTGCTATTGGATCATGGACAGATGGTACATGAGAGTCGTTATTCCAGCATGTCCAGCTGAAATAAGTATTGCTACACAATCTGAAACGCTGCAGTTGTGGCATGAACGCCTTGGTCACCAAAACAAACGTCATGTTCGGAAATTATTAAATGACATGAACATTCCTGTGAGACATGCAGTAACAAATGAGTTCTGTGATGGGTGTGCTCTTGGCAAAGCACATAGAAAACCTTTCAAATCACGCCCTTACAGAGCCATGTCAGTTGGTGAAAGCAATAATGCTGATTTAAATGGACTCATGTCTGTGTGATCCTTCAGTGGTGCACGATATTTTTTGAATTTTAAGGATGACTATAGTAAATATCGTAGAATATTCTTTCTAAAAAAGAAAAGTTAAGTGAGTTCCTGCTTGCGTATATTTCTAAATGAAGCTACCAATCATGGTCATGTTGTGAAAGAATTGCGTTGTGATGGAGGAGGTGAATTTGACTGTGGTGAAGTTCGACAAATCCTTGCTGAAAGTGGTGCAGTTCTGACTCCAGGGATACCGTATACACCTGAACAAAATGGAGCGTCAGAACGTGAAAACAGGACAATTGTTGAACTTGCTCGCTCTGTGCTCTCTACATGTGGATTACCTCGATCTTTGTGGGCCAATGCATGTGAAACAGCGGTGTATCTACAAAACCATACTGGGGTTTAACCAGAAGAAAACAAGAGTTCTCATGAGCTTTGGACTGGTCAACAAACATCTAAACTGCATCATTTGCGAGTGTTCGGAACTGAATGTTATGCCCACATTCCAAAAAATTTTAGACGTAAGTTTGATAACAAAAGTGTACTTGGTCATCTTGTGGGGTATGTCAACAGAGATGGCTATAAAATCTATTTACCTTCTCAAAATAAAATCATAAAATCTCGTGATGCATATTTTAAACCTGAACACCTATGTGCCACTCCTGTTACAGTGGAGGTGGAGGAAGACTCATCTGAGAACTGTGAAGAAATTCAGAATGAAGACAGCAATCAATCACAAGAAAAACAAGAACTTAGAAAATCTGACAGACAGCGAAGCATGCCTACATGGATGAAGTCCGGAGAATTTCTTCTTGCAAACGTAGCTGCTGTAGGTGAATCTGAAAGTCCCTCTACATATACTGAAGCTATTTCCTCGAGTGAAAGTGACTTGTGGCTTAATGCCATGAAAGAGGAAATATTTGCCTTGCATGAAAACAAGACATGGGAATTAGTTTAAAGACCTAAAGGTTCCAAAGTCATCAACTGTCGATGGGTGCTGGAGAAGAAATTCAATCCTGATGGTACTGTTGAAAGATACCGAGCACGTCTTGTAGCAAAGGGGTATGCCCAAAAAGCTGGTATTGACTTTGATGAGACATTCATCCCTGTCGCAAGATACGACACCGTAAAATCAATTTTGGCTGTAACTGCAAAAGAACAACTGCACTTAAAACAGTTTGATGTAAAGACTGCGTTTTTATATGGAATACTGCAGGAGGAAGTCTTCATGACACAGCCAGAAGATTTTAATGATAATAGTGGGATAGTCTGTCTTCTACACAAAAGTTTATATGGACTTAAACGAGCCCCTCGTTGTTGGAACCAGTGTTTTGTAAACTTTATGAAGGAACATAAACTGGAGGTTAGTACTGCTGATCCTTGTTTGTTTGTCAGACATAGAGATAAAAATAAACTTTTTGTTGTAATCTATGTAGATGATGGTCTTGTTGTTGGTTCTGATGAAGTTGAAGTGGAGGAATTTATGAGTCAACTTGCTCAATCCTTTAAGATCACAATAGGTTGTTTGAATCAATTTCTGGGTATGAGTATAACAAAATTTGATGATGGTTCAATTTTTGGAAACCAATGTGTCTATGCAAAGAAAATACTCGCAAGATTCAATATGGACTGTGCTAATCCGGTATCAACTCCAAGTGATAAAAGCTATGTCTCTGATGACGAAGGTAATAAACTGATAGGAAAAGAAATTCCTTATCGGCAGGCTGTTGGCAGCCTCATGTACCTTGCCATTGCCACAAGACCTGATTTATCATATGCTATTAGTGCAGTCTCTGAAAATCTCGAAAATCCTAGATCATCAGATTGGTGTGCTGTTAAGCGAATTTTCAAATATCTGAAAGGAACTGTCTTCTTTGGTTTGTCGTATAAAGCTAAGTGTCATGCCAATGAGCTTGAAGTATATAGTGATGCTGATTATGCAGGGGATATAAAAACCAGACGCTCAAGGACTGGAATGATTTCTAAATTTTCAGGAGGTGCCATTTCATGGATGAGCCAGAAGCAAAGGAGTGTGGTGTTATCTACAACAGAGGCAGAGTATGTTGCTGCAAGTGAGAGTGCCAAAGAGTTAATTTGGCTGAAGCGTTTGTTAAGTGACATAACAACTTTAAAAACTCCTTCCCTATTCGTGGATAATGCCAGTGGTGTTAAGCTCACCAAGAATCCAGAATTCCACAAAAGAACAAAACATGTTGATGTGCGGTACCATTTTGTACATGAAAAATTTATTAACGGTGAACTGAATATTAAACATGTTCCTGGAAAGATGCAGCTAGCTGACATTATGACGAAACCTCTTACCTGTGTCAGGTTCAAAGAACTTTGTGTTTTGTTAGGACTAGTTCCATTTAATTCAGATAATATTTAAGTTAATGATATGTAAGTTGTGGCTTGTGGAGGAAGTGTTGTGGTGAGTACAACTCAACCCTTGTAGACAAGCGACAACAACTCAACTCTACTTTTTTTTACTGTGTTGTCATTCTGTTCTGTTATGTAGCTCGCGTAAGCAACGTGATTAAAGTATAAAGTTAACACTGCTTGCAGCCCTTTTGGATTTATATTTATATTTGCATAAATAGCTTTTTGTTAATCTGTTGGTAACAATTACACTACACATAATTACTATTAACATAATATTTAATTAGGTATTTAAGATCTCAATTCTAGGATTAGATTACATCACATGTAAATTACATTGCAGAAATGATCGTTGAACAACATCAAAAAAGTCGAACACAACACACCACGGCAAGTTCAGGAATCATAGCCCAACTCAGTTGCCAAAACCATAAACATAAGTTTTGAGTTGCCCAGTTTAAGTTTTTACAAATAAAGTTTTGGAGTATGTACAGTCATTTGGTGGGACTAAACGCAAAATAGTTCACCGCAGTACCCCTCCCTCCCCACACACACCAAGTGCCGAAACCACTCCACTCAGGTCAGAGATGAAGCACACTCGTCCTCCAGAGCGACATCATAGGAGCTGGCTTCTTGACGGCGACATTTTTCTCATTGGTTGGGACACAATCAGTAATAGCAGATGTGGTGACACCAGAAGATTCAGAATCGTCTGCTGGAGTGGCCAATGGAGATGCAGTGGTACTTGGATGCCTAAGGGTTCCTGCTCAACGACAACAAACCTGTAAAGGATCAAACGCGCAAGATCTCATTTTAAACCAATTGGAATCGAAAATTTCAGTGCTTCCCCAACGGCAATGGTAGAAGCGTAAAGCATTAAACAAAGTTATTGATCAGGAGCAGGGTAAGCAAAAATCGCCACACCAGCTAATTTTCATTTACACTGATCAAATGCAGAAAATGCTCCGTCAATCCATCGAACTGGACGTTTATCATTTCTCTTGCAATCACAAAGTAAATCATTAACGACTTCAACGGCAGCCCTGAGATAAGTCCGGGTGTAATAACACTGTTTCTCTATCTCTGTTGTCTTAACAACGACTAAAAGAAATTTACGGTAAAAATTCAACATTGCTACAAAAGTCTTGATTCAGAGAGTGTCTCTGGTTTTGAAAAGTTTGCTATATATTTTTAGGGAGGGGCTGTACTGTCTCACGTGTTACCAGACAGCCAAGAAATTTTACACAGGGTTGTCCAATCACACATTTAGTGGGATTTTTTTAAGCCATAAAGTGCGAGGTGGGCGCAAACCATGTCAAGATGTTCCATATACTCGTCTTCATTTCGAGAGGCAATGAGCACATCATCAAGGTAAGGGATAAGGAAATGGCAAATCGAAGTCAGCAAGAAATTAGTTTATATGTCTTTTAAATGTCTGACCAGCATTGCGCAGACAAAAGGGCATGAAAATTAACTCAAATAAGCCAAATGGAGTTGTGATAGCAGTTTATTCGATGTCTGACGAGTGTACTAATATTTTATGGTACGCTTTAAATAATTCGATGGTTAAAAAATAGTTTTGCCATATAACTGCTGTGTACAATCCTGGAAATGCGGAAATGCGGTATAGGGTAGCTATCAGGTGTGAAGATCGAAATGAAACGACGGTAGTCGCCGTAGGGACGATACTCCCCGTTTCGCCTGTTAATCATATAGACAGGACTTGCCCAACGGCTTTTTGATGGTCGAATGATGTCTTGTTACAATAAGTATTCAAATGTTTGCCGCTCGGGGCGTAACATATCAGGAGCTGCTTGGAAAAATGAGTCCGGTTGTTTTTATACGATGAAAAGCTGTCGGTGTTAGAGAAGTTTTACAAGGTTTTGCGGTAACGAGTTCTGGGCACTTTTAGGGGATTTTTTGAAATGGGAAATCTTCTGGTAAAAAGAAAACTAGAAATGTCATCAATATTAATAGAAGCTGCGATAATAGAATTCTATTCTGGCATCAATTAATCTGTTATTTTTGGCATTAACGAACAGGTTAAAATTCTTTAAGATGTCTATTCCTACTGTGGGATCTCGTACGTCCGCAATAAGAAAAGTTTCATTTGAATGTACGGTGCAAATTGAGGTTGAGACTGAGGCGTTTCGTGTTCAGGGTTTTTATTGTTGTCTCATTAGCAGCATACAGATACAGAACAAGATCGCTAAGCGTCCTTGTATCCGCAGTGTGCGTCTTAGAAAACCGGAGACATCTGCCTCAGTATTGATCAACAACTTTTGTTTTCGTATTACGAAATTCGGGGTTTTTTTTTGTCAAAATTTGTATGATAAAAGCCATAACCATCCGTTGGTTCCTTGTACTCACGAAAGCGATCGCGGGATAGGATTCGTCTTCTAAAATGATAGTGTCGCGGTTTATCTGCAAAGGAAGTGATTCTGTTTATCAGTGTTGTCAGGTCATTAACCTGTTATGAAAGCTGTAAAATGTATCCCTCTAACTTGCTTGAGGACTCTGTTTTTACAATGCTTGCAGCATTTATTGCTGCACTCCAACTAAATGCATACATTTTGTCTGCTATCGGTGCCAACTGGCTGAGGTCTTGATTGAGGAGGGCAAAAATTGATTGTGTGTTGTTTGGGAGCCTTCCTAACCACAAAGATTTCAACAACGGCTCCCAACTGATGTACTACCGGCTAATGCACGCATGCGTGCATGTAATTGAGATGGGCGCTGGTCACCGAGATCAAACCCCTGGAGCAATTTATGAATGTTTTATTCGCTGGGTGATTCTAACGCAAGTGCAACAGAAAAGAATACTACCAACATATCATAGTCAATCCATGCGCTAAGACTACATAATGATAAACTTACCGCTAAAAACGTCGAAAGCTTAGGACCTGTTAAATTATATCCAATCGCTTGCTCAAAATTAATTGCACGTGGTTGATGTGTATAATTAGAGGCCACTTGATGCACGACTTCGAAGTACGTGAATAATAAAATTTTTATGCTGTTTTCACGAAATATCGTTATGAACATGATAATTTTTACCAATCATACAGAACATGTTATCGATGCGATGCGCTTTCATGCTAATCTCACAACATGATATCGATGGACTTCGATTGCGTGAAGGCTGACGAATGCTTCGAATTTCAGTCGTCAGTTACCACTGTTTATATTTTGGGTGTAGGTAGCAATATTCGATTCTACAGATAATTATTAACTTAATATTTTATTAGGTACTTATGATTGCAATTCTAGGATTAGATTACATGACATATAAATTATATTGCAGAAATTATCTTTGAGTGACTTTAAGAAGTCGAACACAATACACCGCGGCAAGTCTAGGAATGGCAATAACCAACTCGGTTGCCAGAACCATAAACATTTTTGGTTGCCAGATTTTCACAGTTTAATTTTTCTAAATAAAGTCCCTTGTACTAGATTAATTTTAACACAATTATTTCAAATTGGTAAAGAAATCATACAGGTTGTAATTTTCCAACTGGACGAAAAATGTCCGGGCCAGGATTCGAACCTGGGATCTCTTGGCTGAAGCCGCCACGCTCTACCAACTGAGCTATCCCGGTCGAATCTGGAGGGCATAATTCATCCAGTTAACCTTATTGATCATAGCATCTGACTTGATATTTTATTCAGCTCAACAGAATTGATCGCAGGTAATGGAACTCCAGTAAACGCTGGTTATGTGATTACACTAGATTAATTTTAACACAATTATTTCAAATTGGTAAAGAAATCGTACATGTTGTAATTTTCCAACTGGACGAAAAATGTCCGGGCCAGGATTCGAACCTGGGATCTCTTGGCTGAAGCCGCCACGCTCTATCAACTGAGCTATCCCGGTCGAATCTGGAGGGCATAATTCATCAAGTTAACCTTATTGATCATAGCATCTGGCCTGATATTTTATTCAGCTCAACAGAATAGATCGCAGGTAATGGAACTCCAGTAAACGCTGGTTACGTGATTACACTAGATTAATTTTAACACTAGATTAATAACACAATTATTAATAATTGTGTTAAAATGAATCTAGTGTAATCACGTAACCAGCGTTTACTGGAGTTCCATTACCTGCGATCTATTCTGTTCAGCTAAATAAAATATCAGGCCAGATGCTATGATCAATAAGGTTAACTGGATGAATTATGCCCTCCAGATTCGACCGGGATAGCTCAGTTGGTAGAGCGTGGCGGCTTCAGCCAAGAGATCCCAGGTTCGAATCCTGGCCCGGACATTTTTCGTCCAGTTGGAAAATTACAACCTGTATGATTTCTTTACCAATTTGAAATAATTGTGTTAAAATTAATCTAGTGTAATCACGTAACCAGCGTTTACTGGAGTTCTATTACCTGCGATCTATTCTGTTGAGCTGAATAAAATATCAGGCCAGATGCTATGATCAATAAGGTTAACTGGATGAATTATGCCCTCCAGATTCGACCGGGATAGCTCAGTTGGTAGAGCGTGGAGGCTTCAGCCAAGAGATCCCAGGTTCGAATCCTGGCCCGGACATTTTTCGTCCAGTTGGAAAATTACAACCTGTATGATTTCTTTACCAATTTGAAATAATTGTGTTAAAATTAATCTAGTGTAATCACGTAACCAGCGTTTACTGGAGTTCCATTACCTGCGATCTATTCTGTTGAGCTGAATAAAATATCAGGCCAGATGCTGTGATCAATAAGGTTAACTGGATGAATTATGCCCTCCAGATTCGACCGGGATACCTCAGTTGGTAGCGTGGCGGCTTCAGCCAAGAGATCCCAGGTTCGAATCCTGACCCGGACATTTTTCGTCCAGTTGGAAAATTACAACCTGTATAAAGTCCCTTGATTATGTACCGCCATTTGGTGGGACTAAATGCAAAATATTTCACCATAGTACTATGTATATAAATGTGAAAGTAAAACACTTCGTAATGACATCATAACAATAAAATAATATCCCATGTAAGTTCACCTTTTCTTCAGGTATATGTCAGTAATCGCCGTAGTAAATTACCATGCATCTTTGTTCAACGATATACTCTCACTCTGCCAACACATGCTTATATGAAGTTGAGGGAATTGTTAAACTTCTTATATTTGATGTTGTATTTTGTGTATGTATCTGACTGATTAATATACAGGTTATTACCATCATCTTCGAATTCAACAAGTTATTTGCATGTTTTTCCTAAAATTTCGTTGTTATATTATTATATCATCCACACATAACAATAACATCATATTGACTTTTAAAGTATAGACACAATTTGTCCCCTATAGTCAAATTTTTCTAGGACTGTGTGAATTTCTAAAAACCATTCACTTCTAGATAGATGTAAGCCGTAAATTGCTTTATTTAATATGCAAACGTAATAGGGTTTAACTGATCTTTAAAACCTTGAGGCTGAGATATTAGGATATTTTTGTTAAATGCAGAATAGAGATACATATATTTTATGGCTAACTGACAGTGATTCCCTTTTAATTTACAGACCAACATGGAAAAGCACATTCTAATGATAGCAAAATTAACTACGGGACTGTAAATCTTGTCGTAATGTATTCCTTTAGTTTTTCTGAAACCTTGGGGGGCTAAACGTGCTTTGTACCTGACAATGACAGACATACGTTTCATCCCGTTTTAATGTATGCACTCACTGACATCCTATAATTTTGCCGTTTAAGGATTTAGACACAAGCTCTCATACTTACGATTTTTCGTGATGAGAGGTTAATCTTCCAAAGCATTGTATATATGATCCGCTAGGGAATGTGGGGGAGGTTCTTAAAGCATCATTGAAACTACTAGGTATTTTAACATGTAGTCATGCTTGAGTTTCATTATTTTCCTCTCATTTTATAACATCGGTATATGTATTTTAGCCACTGAAGTTAAAGAAAGTTTGATCGTAATCAATATTATGAGCTTTAGAATATTTTTCGCATCGTTATTAGATCGTAATCTTATTTTAGTGTATTTAATTGTATAAGCTATGTCTGATTGTGTACCATTTTTTAGGAGCTGCTTCAGGTATCCAGGCAATTTCATCTAATAGTCTAAGAGCTAGCAACGTTTTCGTCACCTGATTTTAGCAAGGCTCATTTTTCTGTATATTCTCCCTCTCTATTGTGTAATACGCATGCGGCCGGTCTGGCTGGTGGGAGACGTTACGTTTACCTGTGGGGTGAGGGGCAATACAAGTAAAAAAGTGACAAAATTACGTCATTTTAGCATGGATTTTGTTTATAAAATTTGTTTCTGCTAACTATTCGTGATATTAAATCATTATTGCCAGACCGTTTCAATGTTGCTAAGACCGTGCCAGACCCTGATTTAGAGGTAAAATAAGGTGTCAAATTCATGTCATTTTAGCAAAGCTGAAATTTTAGTATGTTATACTTTGGCTATCAGGTAAGCCATAATTAATTTGCCAGACCGAAATTCCGTTGCTAAATTACTGCCAGACGCCGATTTATATCTGGCAGAAAAAGCGCCTATTAGAAGGGTTGGCAGCTTTTGTATTGCTTTGGCTACTTTCAATACACATCCAAGCACTGATTGTTGCCAAAGCAACGATTCTTGCTTTCTATAAAAGTATATATATGTATGATTTGTCGAAATAAATGCTTAAATAAAAATATTTCTTACACTTATTTAACGTGTCTTCACTGAAATTTTTTCCCTTGATTATGGCTACAAAAAACACACGTTTTTCCATTACTAGCCTACGCATTAAATCTTCTTCCGAAAACACAGAGAACATGCTATGAACGTATTATTTCAAACCACAAATGACCTATTGACCTTGAAAAGTAGCAGTTGACATTGCCTATTTCTTGCTAGCCGCTATAAGTTTATTCAGAAAATTAAGAGAAAATATTATATATTGTATTATTTAAAATTAAAAGCGAATATTAATAAACCCTAATTATAACATTACTTTAAAATTAAGGGAGAAATTAAATAAACATAACGGTTGACAATTTAGGCCATGGAGTTTTTGTTTTGCTCTTTTTTCGCTTCTTTGGCGATTTCATAAAGCTCTATACTTATAAAAGAACATGTCCTGGTGACTCAGAATCAATGCCGAGCTTCAACCGCTGCTCCTAGGACTATGCAATTTGAAGACATGTTCCCTTACACAATGTAGGCACCAACTAAGAAAGGATTTTTGAAAATTCACCCCTAAGAAAGTTAAATAGGGGGTCGAATGTTTTAGGTGATTATGCCTTTTCGCCATATCTCAGCAGCAGTTTTAGGTAAAGGCGTGAAATTCAGGTTACCCAATCTACTAAAAAAGTAGTTAAACACGTATTTCAGCTATTTTAGAAGTTCAACCACTAAGGGGGAGTTAAATGGGAGTCAAATGTTTTAAGTCATTTTGCCATAACTCAGTAGAATTTATAGGCAGGAGCGTGAAATTAAGGATAACAAATGTATTAAAATATTTAAATAGATATTTCAGCGATTTTAAATATTCATCCACCAAGGAGGTTAAACGGGGGTCGAACCTTTCAGATCATTTCGCCATTTCTCAGCTGCAGTTTTAAGTACGAGCGTGAAATTCCAGTATTATAAACCTACTAAAAATATAGTTAAACACGTAATTCAGCTATTTAAACTGAAACGAATCTGTCGCCAACATCGGCTATGAACCCGATCATGGAAGATTAGACGAATAAGACAACTATAGCTGATTTTTTATTAGATATTTTGCGTGATATTTTTCCAAGGGAAAGTTTTTTTTTTTTTTCCATATTTTAGAAATTGTTTTTGAGCTTTATGTCTTAAAATTAAAAATTAATTTAAATTTAAATTTAATTAAAAATAAGATTAAAATTTTTATACAAAATAGAATACATTTCCTCCTCTGTTCAAAATATATTTTTTGGATTTAAAGATTTGCGATTTAAATACTAATCGCCATATTTATGTGCTCGGTTATGCACAAGGCTCGTTACAGTGATTGTCGTATGATCAGTTGACAGGCGTGCAACCCAAAGGGCTCTGTTAAAATAATTTCATTTTAACGATTTATGCACGCATAATGACTAAACATCTTTATATTGATCGCTGTATTAACGATATATGGGTGAGAAAAACACAGGTCATTGCAATTTTGACCACGACATTAACAATTTATGGGCGTGAAACCACACTGCCATGTGTCTTAGTCAATCTCATTTTTCTTTATTTTATCTAAAAGCTCTCCCTTCCTCTTAGATAATCACGGGCAGAGCCGAGCAGTATTTTGTTAGGGGGCTCATGAAAAAAAATTATTATTTTTGTCACGAAATTTTTACTTACGTGTTTTTTTATATTCTTATTAGTTATTTTCATATAGTTTAAAATAAAGTATTTTATTTACATTTTTCTTTTTGCATGTAAAATGCACTTTCTGGGCCCCAAACAAAGTCAGCGCTGTACGCTGCAAAAGGTATCTGGGCCCCACTTGGAAGCGACCGGCTAGCTAACGATATATGGCTGAGAAGCACACAAGACCCCGTTATTTTGAACACCGTATTAACAATTTATGGGAGTAATATCACAGTGCCCATTTACAACGATCGCCATGTATCTTATGCTATCTCATTTTTGTATATTTTATCTGCAAGCTCTTCCATTCCCATGGGCAGTGCCGAGCGTGTTTTTGTCAGGGGCTAATGAAGAAAAACGTATTATTTATGTCGCGAAATCTTTATTTCTGTGCTTTATTGATATACTTATTAGTTATTTTCGTATAGTTTAAAATAAAGTATTTTATTTATAGTTTTATGTTTGCATGTAAAATGCGCTTTCTGGTTCCTCAGCGAAGTCCGGGCTAAAGTCTGCAGAAGGAAACTTGGCCCCACACGGAAGTGACCGGCTAGACGGGCAAAGACCGGCTTGTTAATACATATTTCTTTTGAAAAAATTAGAAAAAATTGTGGATAAATATTTTATTTTCAAAATTTAACTAAGCCAAATAAGAATTACAATTAATTGATACATTAATTACATAAATTAAGCCTTTTTTGACAAATCATATATATATGTACTTCTATAGAAAGTAACAATCATTGCTTTGGCAACAATCACGGCTTGGCAGTGTACTGCCAATAGCCAAAGCACTACAAAAGCTTCCAACTCTTCTAATTGGGGCTTTCTCTGCCAGATTTAAATCGGCGTCTGGCAGTAATTTAGCAACGGAATTTTGGTCTGGCAAATTAATTATAGCTTATCTGATAGCCAAAGTATAACATACTAAAATTTCAGCTTTGCTAAAATGACGTGAATTTGACACCTTATTTTACCTCTAAATCAGGGTCTGGCACGGTCTTAGCAACATTGAAACGGTCTGGCAATAATGGTTTAATATCATGAATAGTTCGCAGAAACAAGTTTTATAAACAAAATCCATGCTCGGGGCTTACGCAAAGGGCTACCGCGGTTGAAAATCACGTGACAGTCGCGGTCTTATTCAATTACGTACTTTGACGCGCAGCTCTACACAAAGGAATTCGATTGTTTCGAACAAGTGTGCGTTTTATATTCTGTTCTTGAATAATAAAATCAAAAGCAATTTTCATTGCGAAGCTTTTATTCTACTTTAGTTTTGTTAAGCTTTTCTTAAGTAATGTTTAATCCCTTTGTATGAAGACGAGATACGTGATATATTATACGTAACAACGTAGGATAATCTACCGAATGTAAGTAAGTATTAGCCATTTTTCCGTTTTAATGTAATATGTATAACATTTAATTGTGCAACGTTATATAAAATCGTAGTGATTACATGCTAATTTAGTTAACAGAATGCCGGTAACTTATGTAAAATAAAATAGCTCAGTAAAATTGTAAGATTATTATTGGATATAACGTGCCATTACTGCAGTGTTAACAACATATATTTTTCTAAGGAAGGCATTTTTGCAGCTCCGGTAGGATGACATTACAGAGTTTCGGGTATGATTTATCATTTCTATAGATCATTAATAATTGTTTATCTGAAATCATCTGTAGGAAATATCACCCCTTTAATTCATCACTGCATTGCTGATCTTGGTGATGTATTTTTTTAATGAAAGATACCTTTGTATTCATATGATGTTTGTTTTGTATTGTCTAAATATAAGTAAAGATCATTTATTTTAAATGAATATGTCTTTACTTGCACTATTTATTCTAAAAGGTTTTCACTTATTTATATAAACAGGATAGCAACAAGTCTAAATTTTTAATAAGTTAAGATTATTTTAAATAATTTAATATTTAAATTCAGAATACTACATTTTTAAAGATTTAATATTCAGAATACTACATCTGTAATATTATTACGGATTAATATTAAGAATATTATACATATGATACTTTGCATTTTGGTTATTATTACCATTACATTTTGTTTATTCCTCTCTCTTACACTATCTCATAGATTTACGTTTCTAATTTTATATATTGGTCTCCATTAATAGTGGTCGATTTTCAATTAAGCATAACTCATTTAATTATAAAAATATTGCAGTTTATATATATCAATATGCAGTTTAATAATATTATCTGTTTCCTCAAAAGCGGAAATTTTCTAATTTGCCAGTTTTGTATACGGGGGTCATAAAAAATTTAAAACTTGTAAATTTGTTTGAAAATTAATAGAATCAATATTTCTTTTTTTTTCTATCTTTTTTTTTTAACACTTTTGCAATATATATTGCCAAATACCATCAACAGATAAACAATTGAAGCAGGTTTCAACCTTTCAGGAGCATCCTGCATAGCAATAAATATTTATCATAATATGTATTATGATTTATATCCAATACTTATTACGATTTGCCGACGGCTGAGAGGTTCTGCTTTTAAAGTTTGTAGACGGAAGGTGCTGGTTTCTAATCCATATCGCGATCGTCGGCCGAACCGTTCAGAGTTTTCCGTGTTTTTCTCCGAACCTTGCACAAATACGTGTTAGGTTCCCTTAGAAAGACTTCCATGAAAGACGATCCCCGTGAAGATAATCGTCCGTAACAAAACACAGACACTGATATTTATTTTCAAAATATCATGTTTCATATTTTTCATTTTCTTCCATATACATATGGAGAAAGCAATGGAATCATGAAAATATTCTATTTTCATTTTTAAAAGAATTCATGAGTTTTGGGATGTTCTATGTACAATTTGATCATTTTTGAAAAATATCTCTGTCTGGATATGTGACACATACTTTGTGGCCGTTCTATTGTAGGAACTAATGCACGGCATTCGATCAAACTGCATGTTATATTAGGGTTCGACATGAAAATGTCATGATTAGATTTTGGTGCATATCGCCCAACTGGTAGCACTTCTATCCTACATTTTTTTTTTTTTTTTTTTTTTTTTTTTTTTACGATTTTTGTGATAGCTACATCTAGACATTAACTGAATGGAATTGCACCAAATTTTATATGCATGGTATTTTTTATCGATGGTGATTCAATTATGCTTTGATCACTGAACAGAAGGCGCTGCTATCCTTTGGAGAAAGTTTTCATAATCGGGTCTACAGCCCAAAGAAGGTATCCACCTGGGGGGGGGGGGGGGAATGAAAGTTTGGATCTACAAAAAAATAGTTTTGTTGAAAACTGTCAAGGAATTCATATAGCCTAGTGCAGGGAAGGGCCGGCACCTGGAAAATCTAAACCCCTGCACAATGAAGCTATGAATGAGACGCCAGGTGTTATAAAAACCGACAAAGGCCCAATAATCGAGTTGTTTTTTTTAATAGTTTTTTGAATGACTTAACAATTTTGCGCATACCACAGCTTTTACGTTAAGGTATTCTCGCATTTTAAATTTTCTTTGCCTGACAATGCGCATATTTCTCAAAAATTCATTACATCATTTTTATTTAAATGAATTGGAACTTTCAGGCTGTGACACATGAAAATTGCATGTTATAAGTGATAAAGAATTAGACATTTTTAATTTTCATTTAACCATACTAAATCTTGGAGAATAGTTATATGTTTCCCAATGATCTCCTTTCCATGACTCGTATCCCGAAAATTGGCTTAAAATGCCAAACATGGCAATATTTTCTGAAAGATACCTTGCCTTTACCAGAAATTCAGAAACACTGTTTGGTTTCTTGGTATTTACATTAGATTAGAAAATGTTATGCATTTATGAATGAAAATGCATCTATAAATATATCAGAAAGTAATATCTTTCATTTATGAATATTTAGTCTATATCTCATTTATACTGATTATTAGTTTCAATAAATCTCTAAGATTCTAAGATTTTGTAGACGCTGTAAAAATGAGTTGAATTTTTAATTATTTTATTGCTGCTAAATTTACTAACAATGTAGGTGAATTAAGAAAAACAAATGGGCAGAAAAAAAAATACATTGTTTTGAAAATTCAGTAAAATCTCTAAATACCAGAAGGCTCTGGAATGTGATGTTTTTTTACTATTTGGAGGTGTGATTTATTCAGAGGGAAAATCATACAAATAGTAAATATATATGTTGTAAATTGAAAAAGTGCTCACAAATTAGAGGTGAACTCTAATAGGAAGTGTCTATTATGGAGGTTTTACTGTA
Source organism: Maratus michaelseni (assembly GCA_963931845.1). Lineage (NCBI taxonomy): Eukaryota > Metazoa > Arthropoda > Arachnida > Araneae > Salticidae > Maratus > Maratus michaelseni. Next base: position 397,083,878 of record OZ007586.1, read on the forward strand.
TTATATTTTGTGTTCTAGGGGTGAAAAGGCGACAGCGGAAATTTAAGGAAAGGGGCGGGAGGGACTTACATGATTTTTAAGCCAAAGTCTGCAGAGGTTCCTGTATACAAATGAAGCATCTATTAGAAAATGCTGTCAAAGTTTGTTCTGAAGCGATTTTCAGACTTGACAATCATGAAAAGGTGTTCAACAGGCAGCATTTAGCAATTGACTCTGTTCAAAGACGTGTCGCATTTATAAAAAAATAAAGAAAAAAAGTAAAGTAAAGTTATTTGGCTCTTTATGAATAGATCTTCGTTATATCGTTTTTGTCGGGAAACAGAAAAAAAAGAGCTGTATATGACCAAAAGCTTTCAAAAATTAATAAAGATAATTTGTTTTAATTAATCACTTAAATGTTTTTTCTTGTCTAAAAAAGGTAAATTTACAGACATATACTAATTTTCTCAATAAATTTACAACATTGAATTACATTTACTTACTGTTATACACTGCTCAAAACAATTAAAGGATATTGCAGTTTTAGGTGGATTTTGTATCTGGGAAACTTTTTATCTGATTGATAGATGGTCGACAGACATAGTAGGTTATATGAGAATAAATTACACATGTTTGGCAGAAAAAAATGCATTTTATTGCGCATTTGTGTACAAAAGGAAAAAAACACAATTTGTGCATATGAGAAAAAAAAGAATAAGAAAAGGTGTTTTCTTCAAAGAAAATCATTTTCAGTAGGGGGTATGGTTTCCACGGGCGGCCAGCAACGTTGAACACCTTTGAGGCATGGACTCAATGAGGCTATTAATGACGAGTTGGGGTATTCTGCCCCACTCTTCCAGAAGAGCTCTTTCCAGTTCTTGGAGAGTTTGTGGGGGTTGTTGGCGGCCAGAAACTCGTCTTCCTAGAGCGTCCCAAACGTGCTCGATTGGATTCATGTCTGGAGAACACGCTGGCCATTCCATTCGAACGATTCCATCCTCGAAAAGGAAATCCTCCACCAGGTTTGCACGATGTGGCCTGCAGTTATCGTCCATTAAAATGAAGTTATCTCCGATTGCTGCAGCGTAAGGGACTACAATAGGTCTGAGGATCTCATCCCTATATCGGCGACCAGTCAGAGCTCCATCTCGAATGATGTAGACGTCAGTGCGCCCGTCAATGGAGATGCCACCATACACCAACACTCCTCCACCGCCAAATCTGACACTTTCGTGCACGAACGCAGGATTATTCCTACTGCCACGGTCCCTCCAGATGAAAATACGCCTATTAGCCGGATGCACAGAAAAACGGGACTCGTCAGAAAACAGAATATTGCTCCATTCATTTCTCCTCCAGTTGACATGCTCGGTTGCCCACTTCCTGCGGTCGCGACGATGCCTTGATGTTAATCTAACACATACCATCGGTCGGCGAGCATACAGACCTACAGCATGGAGCCGGTTTCGGACAGTCTGAGTTGAAATCGTGGTGCCTGTAGCCGAGCGAAGGTGTTGTTGGAGAAGAGTAGCGTTCATGTTTCGGTGTCTCCGAGCTGTTAACGCTAAATACCGATCTTCATTGGGCGTTGTTGCCCGTCTACGACCTTGCCCTGGTCTTCGGCCTGCACATCCACTCTCCAAAAAACGGTTCCAGATCCTGGAAATGACACTTTGTGACACTCCAATGGCTTGCGCTACTTCGGCTTGAGTTTGGCCCCCTTCTAACCTACCAACAATTCTCCAAGCTTCTGAATCTGTCAAATGACTTCGCTGAGACATCGTACTCATCGAAACAAAGCAATCACTGAATGCCGATCATCCTTGTCTTCATTCTCTTTTATCCAGTTGAAAGTCAAATTTCATTCGCTGCCGCTGAAGCGACGTTTTTGACGTCGAACTCAAAATTTGCATACTCCACAGTTTGAAAACCAGAAAAATTTGCATTTGTGATTCTCTTCTTCTATTTTCGGCAAAAAAAAATTTCGTTTATATCTTTATTTTATATAAAACTTCAAATATCCTTTAATTGTTTTGAGCAGTGTATATTCATTCACGTTTAAAAAATGTTGTTAATGTGAAGACATTTATTGCTTATTAATCAAGGAAAGGTAGAAAAAAGAGCGATTTATCCGAGTGAGCGATGTAATGATGTTAATTGTACTTTGATCGGAATACATGAAAATATTCAGGCAATAAGAAGATATGTGAAAAAAAAAAATAATGTATATGTGGTAAACTCCCCTCCTCTTTGTTGAAAATGGTAAAGTATCTCTGTCGCTGTAAAAATCAATGTATAAATTAGTATTTTCTTTAGACAGAAAATAATTAGAATTAAAATAAATCCCTGAAATTATGCAGGTTGTTTTTTATTTGATGCAATGTTATGGAATAAGAACGACGTTTTAATGTTTTCATAATGCTGCAAGGTAATGAATTCTAACAAATTAAGGAATGACTTGGATATATCTAAGTCCCAGATAATAATCTGTTTAGTCAACTGAATTTGCTCAGCTCAGCTCAGACCGGGAGCGTCACGTGACTACTCTAAATCGGAGAAGCACGGTAGCCCGTCTTTTTCGTTAGCCCCGATCCATGCTAAAATGACGTAATTTTGTCATTTTTTTACCTGCATTGCCCCTCACCCCACAGGTTAACGCAACGTCTCCCGCCCGCCAGACTGGCCGTATGCGTATTACGCAATAGAGAGGGAGAATATATAGAAAAATGAGCCTTGCTAAAATCACGTGTTTTCTGACGTTGCTAGCTCTTAGACTATAAGCAAGGCTACACTAGATACCGGGCTGGCTCATTCATTATCATGACGTCACAAAAGGTGGCTGGCCACGACCAGCGATTGGTGCAAAGCGACGAGCCCGTCGTTTTGTGCCAATCGCTGTATGTTTTTCATTTTGTCGTTTCGCTTTGTACCAATCGCTGGTCGCAGCCAGCCACCATTTGTTACGTCATGATAATGAATGAGAAAGCCCGGTATCTAGTGTAGCCCTGCTATAAGGGATTAAACCTTGATTTTCTTCCCTATAGATATATATATTCCTTAGAACTATTTCAGATGCTTCTTTGTTGTAGGTAATTTGTAATTTCATTAGTCTTAAAATAAGAAAGACATGATAGCACTTAACCCCCCCCCCCCCGCACACACACACACGACCCTTAAAAAGGTTTATACTTCTTTAATGTTTTTAATGGTAAGTCACATTATGCAGAGAAAATTGCTCTGAGAATTTCACACTAAAAACCTTTCAAGTAATTTAAGATTAATAACAGAATTGATTATACTAATTGCAATATTTCAATGACACTGGAGTATTTAAATTTTTATTCCAATACTAAATTAATTAAAAAGATTTTGACATCACTATAAGTTCATACTAAAACTAAGCAAATTATTTTTTATTCATTTTTCTCACAATTTTTTTTTGGTAAAAAGAAGAAATACTTAGTGAGTTTCGCTGTTTTAAAAAATGAGTTTTAATTCAAGTGGATTCGTTTTATTTATTTTTAATTTAATTTGGGAACGATTCATTTTATATTAATTCATTTTTTTCTGGCGAGTTTTCACAATACTGCTTATTTTGACAAAATAAATAATTTTAATAAGCAAACTTTTTGATTATCCAGGACATAGTGGCTGTAATTACAGATTTTGAATACTGGATTTACTGTATATACATTTTTATTTACATTATGGACATAGTGTATAGATATTTTTATCTACATTTACTGTATCATTTTACTAATCGCAGAATTCTGGATAACTCTGCAGAAAAAAAAAAAATATTTAAAATCCGTAACTCTTGGCACCTATGAACCAGGATCATACTGTCACACATTTTTAATTGACGTTTTTATCTAAACAATGACAACCTACATTCCAAAACTCGCCTAGACGAGCATGAGACTAATGTGCCTCTATAAGAGAGTAGCAGCATACGGAAAAGAATTGATTGGTCGAGACTAGGGTACCTCTACATGAGAGTGGCGGCATACGGAATATAAAATTTTATTGATTAAGACGATTTTGAACAAAAATGAATCGCCAAGCATCCTGGCAAATCGGCCATTATTAGAATTTTAAAAATCTGGTAAGTTTAGTATAAGAGAAAAAAACAGAATATTTCGGAAAGAAACTGGAAATTTTGAGAATATTGGGATGTTCAAGGGAAAAACATTCAATAAATCCTTAAGTAAGAAAGTAGGAGTCTCCGTGGCCGTGTGGTTAAGACACCATTCCGCCTATCGCTTGAGAGCGTAGGAGTCAGGTTGACGGGTTCGACTCCCGTCAGCTCCGCACACTGTTTGTGGAGCTTCCGGTTACTCTCCTGGACTAGCGTCAAGGCAACACTAGATACCAGGCTTGCTCATTCGTTGCCATGACGTCACAAATAGTGGCTGGCCGCGACCAGTGATTGGTACAATGCGTCGCACCCATCGTTTTGTACCAATCGCTGTATGTCTTTGATCACGGCCAGTCACAACGAGGCTAACGAAAAAGACAGGCTACCGCGGTGCATTCCACTTATCTTTTTTTACAGACCGCTAGAGTGACGTGATGCTCTTTTTGTACACCTGCATTGGTTCATTCGAGCATCACGTGACTCCGGCGGTCTGTAAAAAATGATACGCGTAAAGCGCCGCGGTAGCCTTTCTTTTTCGTTAGCCTCGCAGTCACAATTTGTGACGTCATGACAATGAATGAGCAAGCCCGGTATCTAGTGTAGCCCTGTTAGCGTGTCTCTATACAAGAGTGGCGACATACGATACTCAGACTGTGCTTAGACAGATGCGCTTGTCCAAACTGTGGCAAACCGTGACCTGCGTTATACACGACCGGTGCATGACGTTTAAAACGTCACATGGAGTGGATCGAGGCTAACGAAAAAGACAGGCTACCGCGGTGTATTCCACTTATTTTTTTTTTACAGATCGCTAGAGTGACGTGTACTCTTTTCGTACACCTGCATTGGTGGATTCGAGCATCATGTGACTCCGGCGGTCAGTAAAAAAAGATATGCGTAAAGCACCGCGGTAGCCTTTCTTTTTCGTTAGCCTCGGAGTGGATCATTTTTATACAGTGATTGGTGCAAAGAGGCGAGCCCACCGTTTTGCACCAATCGCCATGTAAAAATGATCCACCCCATGTGACGTTTTAAACGTCATGCACCGCCGTGTATAACTTAGGTCGCGGACAAACCTAGGCATTTTCTATTCCAGACCATGGCGATACTCGTCTGTGAGAATTCGATTATGCAGGTGAGACAAGAGCTCTGTTCACGAACGGTGATCAGAACCAACACTACCTATAGATAATGCCTGAGGACTGGCAATACTAGATTGAACGACGTATTTTTGGATCGGCCTTTTGCTCTTCTCTTCCTTGTACTGCAGTATAAGGAGAGCAATCTATTGCTCGTATTCACCATTTACCTCAACTACCGATTAAGCGCAGAAACTTCGGTCGAACCACGACCTACGTTATACACGGCCAGTGCATGACGTTTAAAACGTCACATGGAGTGGATCATTTTTACACGGCGATTGGTGCAAAACGGGGGGGGGCGCCGTTTTGCACCAATTACCTTGTAAAAGTGATCCACTCCATGTGACTTTTAAACGTCATGCACCGGCCATGTATAACGTAGGTCACGACCGAACCCTCAAATGTTATTCACAATCAACCTGATTGGGTTTAGGCCGCGATCAGGTCCAATCAAGTTAATGAGCGTGTTCAGCTTACACGACCACAACGACCATGGTCGAAGGAGAAAATATACATGGAGTGAGTCACCTTAGAATCATGGAAATAAGCCATAATTGAATTATATTCTGTTTCTATGCCTTATAATAAGTGAAGCCAGCGACTATAAGCCCTTATCCTTCCAAAAAAGTGGCTCTTGTAATAGGAATATCATAATAGGAATCATGAACACAAAACATCACGTGACACAACAAAGCATCACGTGATCTGATTTAGCCCGATGCGCCTGCGCAAACTTCGTTCTCTTGACCCAAAAAATTTTGTGGTCGATTTGATCACGTGATTGGGCTTTTCGTTTGGAAGGTTGATTTGGTCCTTTGGTTTGGTTGGTCCTTTAACAGTTTGATCAGAAATCTAACAATTTTCAACTTTATAACTGATTTTTTAAACTTTCGTATTTCTTAACGAAACAGTATATAAAATATAACAATAGCGGAGTACGATTAATATATCAGTTTTAGTGACATATAAGTTGATGACAGGTCAGATGTTCGATCACCGATCTGTGTCAGCTTTTGGCCTAACCACTCAGCTCTAATATAATTCTATATAACTCAGTGGGTCTGCTGTAGCATAATTTATAGTCTTTATACGGTCATCATATTATGTGTAGCTCGTTGTATTATATATATCTAATTCATAATTTTATGTAATTTTGCTTTTCAAATTTGGCAGCACTCTAAAGTTTTAGTTTTTGTTTGGAAGTTTGGAACTTTAAAAAGTTTGTTCTATATGGTCAGTGCTTGGGAGGGTGCATCGTCTATCCTCTCTCGTCTGTCACTGCTGTGGGACCGTGTACGTTAATGGGAGCTGGTGCACGTTAAATCTGTTCGTGGCTCCAAAGTCCTCCAAGTTCTATATAAGCGCTACCTCTGGGGGTGCCAATCCAGATGCAAATCTCTCATCTGGAATTGGTTCAAAATTAGTAGATTTAGGTGTCAGGATTATGGAATTAGCGTAGTGGATTATGACAGCTATATAGAAATAGAAAGCTGCAAAACTGGGCCCTTTGGGTCATTTCAACAACAACAACAACATTGTTCTATGCAAATAATTTATCTGAAAAGTTAAAACTGATTTAGAGATGTCAGTCGTTTTTATTTGGAAATACACATATTAAAATAATTAAGGATCGTATATGAAAATCGTCTCCCAACAGGTCTAACACAGAAAGCCTTAAAATAATTAGACAGAAGCACTCAAAAATAAAAATTAAATAAAAAATATTACATACACTTACGATGTTTTGTCGTACTAAACAAATGAACCTGGATCATAAGCCTGTTCTTTTATTTTAGATTTTTCTTTTCAATTTTTATTAATATATAAAAGGGCTTCATCAGTTGCTTTATATTTTCATTAAAATGGAATACTGTTAATATAACAAAACTATGATATCAACATGTTACGACTTTCATTTGTATTAGTAAATTAAAATATTTGTTAAAATTTGATAAAAAGAGTTTCTAATATTCTTATTAAAACATTTATTTCGGTAACAAATTGTTTGAAACTTAAATATTTAATTATCAAAATTCATTTTTTAATTTGATTTTTAAAAAAAAATTAACGTTATACGTATAATTTTATTTTTATAGTATTTTACACATTGAATTTTATATTGTAAAATATGCTTTGCATTTTAGTTTTAGTAATAATAAACCAATAAGGTACTCCATAAAAAACACACACCCATCGTATGCGCACAGATATTTTTGCACAATTCTTATTTGCTAAAAAAATATTAACGAATTGGAATAAAAATTTAAATATTATAAAGCGCTGTAAAAGAAAATTTTAATCGGGAGATTGCCCATTTATCGTATTTAAATGAGTATTTTATAATAACAATAGAAATAAATCTGTAATTGTTATTAATATCAAAATTTACTTTTATTAAAAATATTCCATTTATCATGAAAAACATAAAGTAACCAATAAACACTTAAAAAAAAATATCTGAAATACAATATTTAAATAAGTATTTTATTTTAATTAATTTAATTTATTTTAATATTAATCTGGAACTGTTATTAATGTCAAAATTTACCATTTAGCATGAAAAATATATAGCAACTGACAAAACATTTTTAAATAAAAAAGCAGAAAAAAAACTTGAAGAAAGCGTGGGATTCGAACTCACACTATCTAGATAGAAAGTCAATGCTTTAACCATTCACCCACAAAATACACAACTAACATGCAACAAAATATTAATATAAGTAGGCAAATGCGTGATTTGAACATTTGATTCTCAAGTTCACTGTAACTGTATGTTTAAAGACCAACTCCATTTCCGGTCTCCTTCGACCATGGTCGTTGTGGTCGTGTAAGCTGAACACGCTCAATGTGGTATATCATTTGAACGTTGTACTTAGGTTTTCGTGCTTAACCGACTATTGAGGTAGATGGTGAGTACGGACATTTGTACCGTGCGTTCCAGCGACAACGTGCTTCAGAATCGAAATGTTTTTGTTTTCTAATGGGCATTAATAGTATTTTGATTAAAGATTGGATTGCTTTCAATTAAGGTAAGTACTTACTTACAGTATATATGTGCATTTTCACGAATATGAACAGTGTTAATCATTATCTATTAAAATATGTTTACTTTGTCCTTATTGCATGAGTAGGCTTAATCCCGCACCTTTTTCGAAGCTTTTGATGTGAAAAATATTGTAATATATTTATTACACTATTTATTTTATATTAAAGGATTAACGTCTCGTGCAACAATTTTTGTATTCAATATGAATGCTTTATTTGTACATGTAACACTTTTTAGTTAAAAACTGCCTTTCTTTTCATGCATATCAATAGAAAGTTGTGCATAAATAATGTGCATGTACTTCACATTTGTTCGCGATTATAGCTTTCATATTTTTAGTGCGATTCTTTGCAAAGACTTAGCCCGATTTATGCAAATATTTTTAATACTGCTATGAATTTAAATCAATTTATTCAAAATATTTAAGCATATACCAAAACAAAATTACATCCTTTTAATCGCACATAACTAAAAATATTATATATAAATATTTTCTAATAATAGTAAACTACCACTAGTGAATGTATCGGTGATTATAAAAAAAACTACATTTGTGACAAAATAAATGAAATATGCAATTATGAGATGCAAATATTCAATCAAGTATTTAGCAGAGACAAAGTCAACATATTTTAATACATCATGATTAACATTGTTAATACAAGTTGTAATTTTTCTAACAGGACGAAAAATGTCCGGGCCAGGATTCGAATCTGGGATCCCTTGGCTGAAGCTGCCACGCTCTACCAACTGAGCTATCCCGGTCGAATCTGGAGGGCATAATTCATACAGTTAACTTTATTGATCATAGCATCTGGTTTGATATTTTAATCAGCTCAACAGAATAGATCGCAGGTAATGGAACGCCAGTAAACGCTGGATACGTGATTACACTAGATTAATTTTAACACAATTATTCAAATTGGTAAAGAAATCATACAAGTTGTAATTTTTCCAACTGGACGAATCCTATCCTGGCCCGGACATTTTTCGTCCAGTCGGAAAAATTACAACTTGTATGATTTCTTTACCTATTTGAATAATTGTGTTAAAATTAATCTAGTGTAACATTGTTAATACTTATAAAAATGCACATATATACTGTAAATAAGTACTTACTTTAATTAAAAGCAATCCAATCTTTAATCGAAATATTATTCATTTTCATGAAAATGAGCTAGAACCCAACTATGAACTTTAATTTGCACATTAACAAAAAAAAGTGTTAATGAAATCTCTTAAATGATAGCTTTTATTTTTCAATAGAAATAACTATTTTTTATTTGAAATTTTGTTGTATAAAACAATTTTCTTGATACTGAATCCGACAGTTTTTTTTTTTTTTTTTTTTTTTTTTTTTTGCGCGTGTAAAAAGCAAATTGTGTCTGTTTTGAATCATTTGATCTTCAATTTTGTTATGCAAGTTAAAAAAAAAAAAAAAAAGTCATTTAGAATTTTGGTTGCAGGAATGGTTGAATGAAATTAGTTGAATCATTAGACGATCTGCAAATCGAGAACAGGTGTTTTTTTCTTTAGCCATTTTGATAAAAAAAGATGTCATTTTCGATGCAACGTTTAATGAGATTCTAATTAATATCTTGGGTAATTATCAAAATATTTGAATTCTGAGTCTCAGGTGCATCAGCTCAAGCTTTGGGCTACCTAAATATAAATTTTCACGCTTCTAGGTGCGCTAGATTTCGCTGGCCATCGCAGACAGACACGCACATACACACACACAGACATACAGAGCAAAACTTTTTTTTATTAGTATAGATTACAATTTTTTTTAGCAAATGAAAAACAAGTAACGAAAAAATAAAATGATAATATCTGTTTGCACGTATGATGAATTTCTTCAGGTTTTTCTATAAGGTTTTTTATAAGGATTATTTCAACAGTGAATTTTTATTTTACGAATTCAGTGCAAAACATATTTTACAATGTAAAAATCAGTGTGAAAAATATTATAAAAATAAAATGTAAAAGATATAAATTATTTAAATTAGAAATATCAGTGCATAGTTTTCTAAAGAGGTAAAATACATGTGGTTTAACGTCTAGTTTCCTGGTGGGTCCTTTCCGGTGGGTTTACTCGACTCCTTCTGTGAGGAAGATGACCGGAAGTCGGGCATTGCAAAACTCTCCGTTGGATTGTTCCGACTTGGCCCCTTCAGTGGGGAAGATGACAGGACTCCCGACATAGTGAGATGTTGTTCAACACGACAGGACAGGAGGCGGACGGACCACCACCTAACCGTGGTGCGCCAGTGGAAAAGGGATGTCCGAAAAAACCGGGGATGCCACTAAGACTCGTTGTAATGGTGTCTGCGAGTCTGGGTCCCCCCTCGCAAACGCGGGTTCTCCGCGGCGTGAGGACTCGGCCAATGCTTGGAGCCTCCTCCGTAGGTGGTGGAAGGACGTCCCATAGGCCAATCTCAATTGCTCAAGCGAGTCTCTCGCCCTGTGTCGAGGTAGGTGACGTTAAGCAACGGCAAGCAAACAGTGGCTGGACCGTCTTCAAAAGCTTATCCGAGGATTGGACGAAGGCAAGATTGAGCTCTGAAGAGCACGATGCGTGGTGACTCTATTGTGATGCTGGTCAGTGCATGGTGCGGCGTGTAGCAACCATCGGTACTGTGCCAGCGGTAGAGCCCTAGCTTGGACGAGTTTGTTTAAGACGAGTGAAACAAGTTAACAAACACGAGCTTGGTGATAATGACAGGCTCTCTAAGATTCTTGTTTTGACATTTGACATTTTATTAACATACATCTGACCTGTATGCTTGGCGTCAAGCGCCCGCTTATAAGTCATCGTCAATATATACAGGGACGAGATAGCACACACAAAGAAATTTACAACACACAGCAATACAGCCTGAAGCTCCACAAAGAGTGTGCAACGGAGCCAGCGGGATTCTTGTTTGTTTGTTTGTTTATTGAGAACATACATCTGACTTGTGTGCTTGACATCAAGTGCCCGCTTATAAGTCATCGTCAATATACAGGGACGAGATAGCCACCAGGAAATTTAACACTAGAGAGTTACATCCGAAAGCTCCACAAAGTGTGTGCAATGGAGCTGGCGGGAGTCAAACCCGCCGACCTGACTCCTACGCTCACAAGCGATTAGCAGAATGGTGTCTTAACCACTCGGCCACGGAGGCCCCCGCGGGATTCTTGTTTTACCCAAAATATTCTCAATCAATCAAATTTTATGTCCCATATGTCGCCACTCTCTTATGGAGGCACGTTTCAAATATCATTTTTTTTTTTTTAAAGGTCTCATTTAATTTTTTTTCTCTGAATGTTAATAAATAATTATCGTACATTCTAAAGATTAATTATTCAGTATGAAAGCACACTATCAATTCACTAAAAAAATGCTTAAACAACTATGCTTGTCAAGGGATTTATATAACTTTTGATATTTTTGAAACAAGATTGACCAATCAAAATACAGACTCAATCAACTACATGAACATACATCTGACTTATGTGCTTGACATCAAGTGCCCGCTTATAGAGAATGTGCATGTTTGTCAACAAACTGGTTCCTCACTAGACCACGCCTCTTCGGTAGGCAAAACATTTCCGCTCAATGCGCTATTTCCTACGGTTTCCTATGAGAAAGCGAAATTTTTGCATTCAATTTATGGATCATATTTATTCAAAAACAAATTTTCTTTTATCAGATTATGCACAGAACTTAGATTCTGTTGCTAATCAAGATTATTTAACAAAGCTTAGATTTGTCAAACCGAATAATAGTGTTATTATTTTAGATGATCCGTATATTATTGTGGATGCAGATTGGAAAGCAGATATGGCTTTTTGGCCATCGGTTGCTTCATCAGATATTGAAACTTATTTAAAAAAGTTTCCAGGGAAGAATTCAAGTGCTCAAGAAGCGTTTCAACTTGTTGTAGCTGGTAGGAGAAAGATTTTAGTTTTTTTTTTAATTATGTCGTAAAGTTAACGTTTTATTTACTTTTTTTCCACTTGTAGTTCAAGTTGTTCTTGTTCGTATGGTAACTTTTTATTGCTTGAGCTAATCGGAAAATGTTTACAAATCTCATTATATTCAGATTAAATGATCGATTAAAATGATACCTTTGAGTGTTCTCAAATCAAAACTGCTTATTTTCTGAAACACTTTTATATAATTTTAACATGTTGTATTATGACAAGGAAATCTATGAAACTGAAGCATAAGTTTTGTCAGAATTCGGTTTTATTAGCTGAAATAATTTTTATACTAAATAAACATTTCTTAGGTTTAAAAAAATATTTTTACTATTCTAATAATATGTATAAAAACAGGACAAAACAAAAAATTGACTTATATGAAACATTTAATGAAGTACTAAGGGTGATATTTTTTTAAGAAACATTTTACTCTTTCTTTCTTTCTTTTTTTTTTTTTTTTTTGTAAAAGCGAATTATATAATTCAATCTAAAAAAAAAAAAAAAAATAGATGCCATGTTTTTGAAAAAACCTTACCATTTAAAAAGCATTTAATCAGGTGTCGATGCAGTTTTTTTTCTTGGAGGGGGAGGGGGGGGAATTTTGTGAAAAATAAAATTTATTTTTCTGAAATTTGTTATATTTTTGTGAAAAATAACATTTTGTAACAAAATATGATATCCAGTTACTCAATAACGAACTGACTAGCGCCCGTGATAATAATAATAATAATAATAATAATAATAATAATAAAAAAAAAAAAAAAACCCTCAAGTTTTCAATATCGAGTCGAATGAACCAAACCCTGTTGAAATCGAGCCCTTAGAACCCAATAAAAAAATGAGTCCCCAGGCGGTGGAATATGCACCCCTGTAAATTTAATGAATTTCCTTTAACATTAACGCGATATTTAATTTACAGATGCATTCCCCCCCCCCCCACACACACACACTTTCTAAACTTAACCCCTTATCTTTAACAGTAACGCGATTTCTAATTTACGACTGTGGTGAGTAAACGTAAGTTGATGCCGAAAAAGAAGATTAACATTTAAAAAATATCCTTGACAGCTTGGCCTACAGGCACAGGTAAATTTCGAAGATGCAATTGCAGAAGAAATGACCTTTTTGCCATGATGCGGCAGTTGGGACCGCTCACTTCGAAATCTACCTGTGTCTGTAGGCGGAGCACACAATTTTTTTTTTCTGTAAGGGTTGGTTTTATAAAAAAAACCTGTCAAAATAAAAGTTGTAGATAATATTAAGAGGATTTGCAATAAATTAGCGGATTTGATAACTTGTGAATTGACAAAGTTATGATTTTTTTTCTTCTTAAACTCCTATTCTCTCCCCCCCCCACCCCCCAACCACTTGAGGCCATTTTTAATGATATCAAAAATCTGTCATATATAAATTTTCGGCCCTTTTCCTAGAAATAATAATAACTTTAAACGGATTCGATACGTATCATAATTAAGAAGTTATGGGTAACGTAAGGGGTCCAGGGGCCCGGATCTTGTCCGAGAAATTTTTGGTCATTCATGTAGTAGCTGGAAATCCTAAGAAGTTATTAGAAAAAAAAGCTAGCGAATTGGACAATTTTTAAGGGAGCTATAGTAGGGGGCCCAAAAGGGGCCGCTGATAGTTTTGAGCAGGGCCCTAAGATAAACGGTCCTACCTGGAATGTAGAAATGGGGAAATAACTAAATGGAGAAAACGCCCCCCAAAACGAAGATCGAATTAAAAGGAGACAAGGTATTAACAATTTAGGGAACAATAACTTCGAGGGGCCCGGATCTTCTCCTTTTTTTTTTTTTTTTTTTTTTTTGTTTGTCGTTTATGTAGTAGCTAGAAGTTCTAAGTTGTTAGAAAACAAAAAAAGTTAGTGAATCGGACGATTTTTAGGAGAAATATAGTAGGGGGCCCAAAGAGGGGCCAGCTGATAGTTTTGAGCAGGGCCCTAAGATGAACGCTTCTAACTGGAATGGGGGAAAGAAATGGGGGAAAAGTTAAATGGAGAAATGACCCCAAAAACGAAAATCGGATTAAAAGGAGACAAGGTATTAACAATTTAGGGAGCAAAAACTTCAAGGGGCCCAGGGGGCCCGGATCTTCATCGAATTTTTTTGTTTTTGTTTTTATTGTTCATGTAGTAGCTGGAAGTTCTAAGTTGTTAGAAAAAAAAAAAAGTTAGTGAATCGGACGATTTTTAGGGGAACTATAGTAGGGGGCCCAAAAAGGGGCCAGCCGATAGTTTTGAGCAGGGCCCTAAGATGAAGGGTCCTAATTAGAAAGTAGCAATGGGGAAATAACTAAATGAAGAAAAGGCCCCAAAAACTAAGAAAATCGGATTAAAAGCGGACAAGTAATTATCAGTTTAGGAAACAAAAACTTCAACGGGCCCCGTACCAGGCCCTAGGGGGCCAGGGTCATAACTAGAACGTAGAAATGGGGGTGAAAGCTAAACGGAAAAAAAGGCCCCAAAAACGATGAGGATCGGATAAAAATTGGGTAAATTATTAACAATTTAGGGCAAAAATCTTAAAGGGACCCCAGGGGGTCGGGGTCTCAAAAAATAAAAAATCCGAGCCTCAGGTGCATCAGGACCTACCTTGGGCTATCCGCTGCAATTAAGAAAGGCAAAATTAATGAATAATTAATTTAAAAAATATGAATAATAAGCATATAACACAGCTAACTATACAGTAGGCATGCGTATGTTTTGCCTACCGTTCGTTCTTTACGGCTTCGTGACGTCACATATACAGGGACGAGATAGCCACAAGGCAATTTAAAACACCAGAGAGTTACATCCGCAATCTCCACAAAGTGTGTGCAATGGAGCTGGCGGGAGTCGAACCCGCCGACATGTTTCGTTGGATTACAAGTTTGTGTGATGCTTAAAAAAAACATCTCAACTCCACATGTTAGATTCTTGTTTTTGTTCCGTGGGTTTGTGTACATTCTGCTCAGCATTGGGGTCATCGCAGGTGGTTTCAGTGAGGGTCCTTGTTTACTTGTCATATGGTATTTTAGTTTTTGATCGTCAGCTGGAAAAGTGTTACATATTTTATGTTACTTACTAAATAATGGCGGACGATGTTTCTTACCTTGGTCTTGATTTCAGTACCCAACAGGTAATTATTTTCTGTTAAAGAGCATTTGTTTATTTTATTTTTTAAGTAGATGTAACAAAACATCTTAATATTTTATATCTCATTAAATTTGCATTTGGCAGATTTTTGAGATATTTATTTTTTAGAAATATTTGTTTTTCTTCTCCTAATATTAGTAGTATGATAACGTTCCTTCTGTAATTTCTACTATTCATAGAATGTAAAAGTGTATTCCATTTTTTATTTCATTTATAGTAGACGACATATTTATTTCGTAATTATCTAAATGCCTTAATTTCTGAATCATAAGTAAGATTATTTCATTTGATAGAATAAGAGTTTCTAACACTGATCTATCTCTGTGATGTTTAGTTTCGAATTATGTGAACTTTTTCCTGACAATTTAAAATTTATAAGTAATTTTTAACTTAATCAATGTTAGTACTGTATGAGTCTTTATTCGTCTTGTAATAAACTTTGAAATTATTCCTAATTTCTTAGTCATATTCAGCTGTAATGAGGACTCCTGTGTTTGCATTTCACTGAAAATTTTGCGAGTCAGTCTGACTTGTTAATTATAAAACTACTAGTCAGTCAGTGAGAAAATGTTCAGTCATTTGAGGAAAATCACAAATTAGGTTTTTACAAGCAAAAGAAAAAAAAATCGGTTTGTTTATTAGAACACTGATATATTACAACATATTACTGGCTGCAGTAATTGGTTAAATACAACCAGCGGAACAGATGCTTTACACTCATGCAGCGTTGTTTGGCGATTTTTTGGTTGGCGCGATTTTACAAGCCCGCGCCAAACCAATAATTTAATACAATTGCTAGGTTGCCATTAAAGGAAAAAATCCCCTAAATTTGGCGACTTTTTTCCTTTTTATAACAGATTACAAAAAAAAAAAAAAAAAACTGTGCCTGAGTGTATGACATCATAGCCCAACCAGCTGCCATAAATAAATAATTATTACAGTACAAAACCAGTTATCCGGAATTGTTCGGTCCAGATGTATTCTAGATTACTTGTTTTTTCGGATACAGGTTGCTGACTGGCGCACCACTCATTAATCAATTTGTATAAAATATTGAGTCCTGCCCTTATTTGTGATTCAAAATTAATTATTTGAATAAACAAATTAAGAATTAGACACAATCAAGTCGAAGATTAATTACATCTTTTAAAGTTCTCAAAAGTTTATTATAGGAATTTTATTGCCACAGAAATTTTTTTATGAAAGTAGTGGTAATTTTTGCTTACTGACGTAACTTTGTCTTTCCTTCTAAGAACATAGTTTTTATTCCTAATGTCATGTGGTCTGGTGCAATCTGCCAAGTAAGAAAAAAACGATTTGAGCAATGTATGTAAAACCGTTATTTTTGGTGAATAATTCTGCCTCTTGTCTTTATATCTCCATGGAGGTGAATAAACTGCTTATTTTCTATGTTGTTTCTCCAGATTGGTAACAGTTTTTTGTTGGCTTTGTTTATTTGTCTGCATTGTAGAACTAACGCTGGAAACCAGAAATATTGCTGGTCTTATACAGCATATTAGATAAAAAAATAGCATCTCAATAATGGGAAGATCGGGTAGCCCCAGATGGCAGGTAACCGCAGACATTTCAATTTCTAAGAAATTCAAAGTGTTCAGTAAATAAAGAGTTATTGTAAATGTAACGCCTTCTAGAGTCGAAACAAATACAGTTTAATTGTGACGTGGGTGTCAAGTAAGTTAGTCGTGAGTGAGTGTTTTGTTTTCATCAATAAATTTTCATTACATTCGAGACAGAATGCATCATATGCGGAGAAACATTTGAAGAAGACTGGATTCAGTGCCAGGAATGCAAAGACTGGGCCCATGAAGATTGTGTTTATATAGATGCATTGGATTTTTATTATAATTGTGATATTTGTAAGGCCAAAAAACAGTTGGGACACCATTGATTAATATGTCCGGGGCTACCGGCCGTTTTTTGTGACCCCCCCAAAAAAAGGCCAAACTATTTTCATTATATTTCGTTAAATAATTCGATATTATTAGCAATGTTTAATTAAAATCATTAAAGCAGTTTGTAATTTTATTATAAGTATAAAATAAAGACAGAAATTTCATTCATTTGTTTTTTATTTGCAATTTATCCAAGTGTCCAGGGCTACCCGATCTTCCCCTATATTTGAACAATAAATATACCACTTTTCAGTGAAATACTAAATCCTAAATCGAGAATACTACATCACTAATTTAAATGAGAAACTGATACTGCAGTGTTGAAAACCGTACAATAAATGACACTTTTTTCTGGAAAGATTTGGCAATCGGTCGATCAAAAATATGATTCTGGTTAACTGGCTTCTGGATAAACAGTTCCATACTCTTTAACAAAAACTGAAATATGTTAATTTCAGCTTTTTTTTATTTTCTCAATCTTTTATGGTTTTTTCTTTTCAGATCAGAAAACTAGGAACAGTTTTGCCACATACACCAGGGTATATCTAGAAAAGGGTTAAGGCAGATGAGAACCGCCTCTCTCCCCAAAAAACTGAATTAAATATTTTTTACTTAATCGGGGTGAAATTTAGCCCCTTTCCATAACTCTACATAAGTCATCGCTGTTCACTTCTGCACCCCCCCCCCCTAAAAAAATAAAAGAATAAAATCTTGGATACTCTAATGATACATACAGTCACTGACACGTAAGTTTTTTCAATAACTTGTATCCGCTGTTATGTTTTTACTCTATTTTGAGTTTCAAAAGCTCCTTGCTTTATTAATCATCTGTTATGTTGGTCTGCTTAGCTTTGTGTGCAAAAGATAACTATTGCCTAAAACCAGCCAGGGTTGGCAGGTTTTTGACAGTTAAAGGTTTAAACCGTCACGTCAAAAACCTAAAATATTACATTGATATGTAAAATTTCACATGAAATGTTACACATATACAATATTACATGTAATGTTTAAAATGTCACTTTTTCTG
This sequence comes from Maratus michaelseni, assembly GCA_963931845.1. NCBI lineage: Eukaryota > Metazoa > Arthropoda > Arachnida > Araneae > Salticidae > Maratus > Maratus michaelseni. The sequence continues at coordinate 397,102,243 of OZ007586.1, forward strand.
TATATCAATAACTAATATCTAGTAAAGTACTATTGTTAAGAACAATTTTTTAACTTGGTAAAATTTTTATTAAAATTTTTTTTGGGTGTAAAATTGTGCTTTTGTTTTTAAAAAAGTAAATGCAAGATTTGAAAGTCGTCACTTGAGCTGCACATTTTTTATCTTAACTTAAAATTTATATTAAATATCCTAGCAACAATAATGATATTGAACAATATTAGAATGCTATGAAATAATACATTAGTATTGGAACATTTCTTATATCTTTAAAAATAAACAAGTGTTAGAATTGGAATTCATAAAGAAAGAAAAATTTGCAACTGATCAGAGATTAGCTAGAAGTTTTATTGATGTAAAGTTTCTCTATCTGGATTATTAATTGTACAATGATTTTCTTCTGATTGAAAATTCCAAAAATTAAAAAATATATATATTACAATTAGTAATTAAAAAATTGTAATTATTAAATTATTATAATTTTAAATAAAAGATTACATAAGTCATTACGACTTATTTAATGCATTAATCCTATTGTTGTTCAAATGTTTTACATGTTTTTGATGGTTAAAACCAGTTTATGACAGTTTAAACCAGTTTGTGATGCTTGTCATGTCGAAAACCACTTTTTGAAGTCAAAAACCAAAACCAACCAACCTTTTTAATCTTCTTCCAAAGAATATTAATTTCATTAAAGGGGCACTTCAGTACAGGAGATTTTTCTCCCAGAGATCATGAAATCCTATGTTAACCTTTAGGGAAATTTAAGCAAGTGCTTATTCATTACCTTATAAAATTATCAAAATTCAGTTTCCATTACCAGAAAGTTAACATTTGATAATGGCTTACTGCAATTAAAAAAATTATTTCCCTAAATTTTAAATATTAAAAAAAAATCCAATAAACTTTGAAATTTTCAAATTTTATCATCTCAAAGTAATTAAAAAAAAAGATGTCGGTATTGGACATCTACTTTCTGATGGACATTTTGAGAAATATATTAGGTTAATGAGTCAGCCATTAATCACCCCTTTAAATTTCCCCATAAGTTAACATAATCACTGACACATAAGTATTTTTAATAAACTCTATCTGCTGTTTTGTTTTTACTCTATTTTGAGTTTTAAAAGCTGCTTGCTTTATTAATCATCTGTTATGTTGGTCTGTTTAGCCTTGTGTGCAAAAGATAACTTTATTGCCTAAAACATGGGATTTTGCAATCATGTAGGATTGCTGAAGCGTCCCCTTAAAATACTGCAGTGTTGTCACTATATTATTATAGCTTAACTGACTCAGTTCATAGGTGTGGATTCAAAATGTATACAAATAAAGTTTCATTTTGTCAGTCAGTTATAAACATAACTTACACAATCATATTTTTCATAGCTAAAGGCAATAGTTATAAATGATGACTTGAAAGTTACCCACCAGTCTGCTGTGCAGTTTGATGTAGATCTTCCAGAATTCAGGTAACAAGCATTTTGAACATATTTTTAAATTCTTTATTATATGATTGATGAAATAAATTCTATTGCACCCTAAAACTTTACAAGTTTAAGTGAGTAGTTAAAGGTGTAGATCAGTCAGAAACAAATTCACATACTGTTATCCAGAGAAAAGATGCTTTCACCCTCAAAATGTGAAGAAACTCCAGTGCTTTTGTCTATTAGGATAGAAAAGAAACTTAAACTTTTTTTTAATAAATGAAATATTATGGGGTGCTCTACTGTGCCCATAGGTCCAATGTATACCGGTCTCCCCTATTTCTTTTTTATAAATAGGGTATGGGAACTACTTCAGTCTTCAATGATGGGGAACTACTTCAGTCCTATAATATTAACATGGAGGAAGGAAGCCTGAGATCTGAATGATCTACAACCTTGATTAAAAATGTAGAATCATAGTAGTAAGCTTTTTTATTATGTGTTGCTAGAGATTAATATTTTATTTAAAAAACACTTAATGAAAGCTAGGGGAATATTCAAAATGCAATATTAATAAATAATAAATTTTGGTATACCCATCAGGGAAGGTTTTGTTAATATTATGCATGCACTGAAACTACCTGAGAATGCTAAAAAAAAAAGAACCATTGCCCTGTCCAACAAGTGTTAATAACATAAAAAATATTATGACACAAGCTATAACTTTCAAAAGTTTCAGGATAAAATGACCCAAAGTTCTTTCTTTATGATTTTCTATATTACTGTAACAGGGATCATTCTAGAACATAAAAAAGGGCAGGGCGCACATTACATAATAAGGGCAATTTTGCTAAAAAGGGCACATCATTTCATAAAAAGGGCATTTTTGTAATAAGTGCATATACTAATGTACTGGTGGGGAGGGAAGTCTGACAACAGCTTAAAGTGCTCTTTAGTTTAAAAAATCCAATAACATTTCTAATTTCCATAACTTCACCATTTGAAAAGTATTAAAAGTAGCAAAATGAAACTTATATTCTCGATTTTAATTGTAAAATTGTTTACTATATTCACATTCATTTCCCCCTTTTCCTACAACATTCTAAAACTTTTATTCACCAGATAACTTTTTCCCGGTTTTGGCAAAACTGGTTTTGAAAAAGCTACAAAATAAAAGTTCTAAAGCTACTTCTCAAAATTTTTATAGAACTTATTTAAGTTATGTGGTCAAAGGCCAGGATGCCTGATCTAATAGTATATTTTACTAGAGAAGGTGAAATTAATCAATGACCCTTAGTTACCCTTTATGTCTTGTTCAATGGAAAGATGAATTGCTCAAAGTCAAAGATTAGATATACCAGGGCATTTCACAGAGAAATAAAAAGGGAAAGAGGAGTACTCCTGATGTATCTTACTAGCATTCTAAAAATAAAAGATAGGTAAAGAATTTTTGAAAGTACAATGCAAACAAGGCAGTATTCTCTGCAGGAATAAAAAGAGGGTAGAATTCTACCTGGAAAAATGGCAGCGAGGGTAGAATTCCACCTGGAAAAAGGGCAAGGAGGGTGGGATTTTATCTAAAAAGGGCATGAGGGCAGGCCGCCCTTCTGAAACTCTCTAGAATGATCCCTGCTGTAATATTAAAATTTTCTTGAGGGACCATATACATATTTATTTAAATAAGTGCTTTGAAAATATCAATACAAATTCCTAATAATGAAGCAAAATAATGATGAAACAATCATTTATTAATGAAGGTAAGCAGGGATAGAAATTAGAAACTAAGTAAAACATCAAATGATGCCCACATTTCTTTTTTATGTGCCAAACTGCATTTCATGGTTGCAATTTTATGTTATATCATATTTCTCTTTTTGCAACCATGTTAACAATAATATTGTTTCTATTTTTATGTGTTAAAGGCAAGGGGGGGGTGTACATATTAAACACTTTATATCTGTGTTAATCATTTAAAAAGAAATAAAAACTCGCTTTCTATAAAAGTGTGAAATCTGATTAATCTACAATATTTGGATTGTAGAAAAATGGTTAACTTATTATTTTTATGAAGCTAATATGCATACAAAGCAGATTATCAAGCAATTATGTCTATACACAGAAAATTTGAACTTTTAGATACAACCAGGGATGAGCCTAGTTTTAAAAAAATCCTGCGACTGAAAGTACATCAGAAAATAAAAAAATTAGCAAATAAATTAACCTTTGGATACCAATTATGGTGTGGTATATTTAAAAGTATTCACAAATCCTACATAAACTTTTTTGCGAATTATTCTAGAATTTGCATTTCTAGAATCCAGCATTTCTTTATTTTCTTCACTTATTTTCAAATGTTTACTTGTAAATAGTAAAGTAGGAAGATACACTGTGTTTTGCCATTTAAAAATACATATGCTCATTTCCAAGCTATAAATCTGCACTGCATTGAATTTATCTTATTTCTTTTGACATCAGAGACACATGTTTTGGGGAAACATTTCCAGTATTGTAGGCCTTAATTATGCAACGACTCATTTTGCAATGCAAGGTTGCATTCTATAGACAGTAATAGAGCATATTTTTGGGACATTGAGTCACGTGCTTTGGGGAAACATTTCCAAAATCGTAAACTCAAACCCAAATGGAGAATAGAGTCCTAGAACAAGTTGTGCAAGAATTTTAGGTACAATTTCTAAGGTCAGTTTTGGTTAAAGTGAAGGTATTGGCAGGTGCAAGGGAGTGTAAAACATGTGCCACTGTCCCATCTTTTATCGAAAACAGGCACTTTTGAAGTACGCGGCAGTAGGAAAAACTTACGTTAAAGTACGAATGAGTGCATTTGTTAAACAAAAATTAAAGTGAAGAAAGCTAGGCATCAAATTTGATGACTAGGCATAATTTTGTGGTTATGAAATGCAATAATTTAGTTGCATTTGACGACTAACAACCGCTAATTTCTAATTCTGAAAGTAAGGGATCTGCAACTTCAGTGGTAGAAAAAAAAAAGATTAAGAAATTTGAGTAACATTTTTTAGTACATTTTCTATATCATTTTCAGAATTTATCGTTTTTCTTGATACTGAATACAGTTTTTTTTTCTGTTAATATTCATATGCTATGAATATATTCTATTAATCTGATGTTTCTTAATTGATCGTTTGAAATAACATTTCATAAAACCTATAAATCTTTATACTGATATAAAGGGGTGCATTTTACAGTAAAAATTTTCTACTACTGCTTAATTTCTTGTGGTTGTGAAAGGGTTAGTGGGGAACAACACTTGCAAAATCCTATGGAAAACAGCTGACCTTTAAACAGTACCCTTTTCTTGGGAACTACTGAAGCAATTTCAATAATTTTTAAAAACAGTTTTGGCAGCAGCTGAACTATAAGTTTATCATTTGGAAAGAAATAAAAATAAAAAAATGCAATAGTTATGTGATTTTGCAAAAAAAAGAAGAAAAAGAAAACAATATTTAGATTTTAAAAAAAAATGTTATTAAAAAGGAACTGATTTTCCAGAAAAATAAAATAATCAAAGTATAGCTAATTTTAATAGTAAACCCAGTGGCAGAACTATCTTCAAGTGTCTGCAACGCTAATAATGTTTTCAAAAATAGTCTGCAATACGCAATGTATCATATCAATCTATTCTTGCTGCTGTTGTAGTTGTAGTGCTAATTAATTAAGGCAACATTTACCAGCCTTTCTGAGTAAAAAAAATTCTGAAATTCGCAGCAAACATTCTGAAAGGTTACAGCAGAGGGGGGAGGGGAGAAAATCCCCTCTCGGCAATAATTATTCTTGTTGCAGGTCGGATTAACTCTGCTTTTGATTTGAGTCGATTTCAGGCTGAGTATAGATTCTTGCAAATTGGGTTCAAGTTAACCCGATTTTTCAAAAGTTAGTTCAGTATATTGTTTCAGATTAAAAACTATGCCTATATTAATAAGCATAAAACTTTGTGTGTCTGCTGTTTTCTAAAGGAATGCTGCATCTTTTCCGGGACTATTTCACACAATTCATTCTTTTTCGTGAACCTTTGACGAAATTAGCGTTTCTTTTTTCCCCCGCAATCCTTTGACGAAATTCAGTTTTTTTTTTTCGTGGCCCTTTGACGAAATTCACACTTTTTTCATGACCCTTTAATGAAATTAGCAGTTTTTTCCATGATTCTTTGATGAAATTCGCATTTTTTTCACAATCCTTCAACAAAACTCTTTTTTTTTTAACAGTCTTTTGACGAAAATCAAGTTTTTCCGCGGCCCTTTGATGCAATTTGTGTTTTTATTGCAATCTGTCAATGAAATTAGCCTTTTTCCCAGATCTGTTGATGAATTTCGCGTTTTTTCTTTGGCCTTTGGACAAAATTCATGTTTTTTCCGTGATCCTTCGACGAAATTTGCCGTTTTTTCGAAATACTTCGCCGAAATTTGCCATTTGTTTCAAGATCCTTCGACAAAATTTTCCGTTTTTTCGAGATCCTTCGACGAAATTTTCCGTTTTTTTTTTTTGAGATCCTTCGACGAAATTTTCCGGTTTTTTTTTTCGAGATCCTTCGACAAAATTTTCCGTTTTTTGGTGATCCTTTGACAAAATTTGCCGTTTTTTGGCGATCCTTTGACAAAATTTGCCATTTTTTCACGATTCTTTGACGAAATTTTCTGTTTTTTCGCGATTTGTCGGCAGAATTCTCCGTTTTTCGCGATCCGACGACGAAATTGACCGTTTTTTCGTGATCCTTTGACGAAATTGACCGGTTTTTTGTGATCCTTCGACGAAATTAAGTTTTTTCCACAATCCTTTGACGAAGTTGGCGTTTTCTCCATAGCCCTTCGGCAAAATGCGCATTTTTCCGCGATCCTTCAACGAAACTCGTTTTTTTTTTACTGTCTTTTTACAAAATTCACGGCTTTTTGACTAAATTTGCACTTTTTTCGTGATTTGTTAACGAAATTAGTCATTTTTCGTGATCTTTAAATAAATTTTGCGTTTTTTCGGCAATTCTTTGATGAAATTCGCTGTTTTTTTAACGATCCTTCAATGAAGTTTGCTGTTTTTTCACGTAATTTACGTGCTATAGCGCGCCCGCGGCATCGCTGTATGTTTTTAGTCTGCAGGTGCCCTAAAAAGTCTGCGATGCCCGTCACAGCGTCGCGTACATTCTGCCACGGGGATAGTAAAAAGAAAAAATCATTGAAATCAGTAGTTTTCAAGAAAAAAGTACATCAATATCAGCTGCTTTCCATAAGATTTCACAATTGTTGTTGTCTTCCTAAGGTGTGGTCCTGGAATTTTTTGCAAAATTTCCTGGAAAACCTGCGAAAGTGAGGCTTTTTAACTAAAAATATATATATCCTGTCTGAATCCAAGGATATTTTTATTTCAAAGTTATGTACATAAGCTACATTATAAAAATAAAATACTTTATTTAAAAAATATCATTTAAATTTATAAATTATAATGATCATTTTGGACATTAAAAAAAAACTCACACAAATTTATAAATCATGATGATTGATACCTATTGAAAAATTAAGCTTTTTTTCTCTGGGTTCATAGAGAGCCGTAAGCAGTGAGAAAGCACCTCATAACTTTTATTTGATGAAATACACTAATTTAATGATCTTTTCAATAGTTTTTAATCATAATGTTTTGATATAATTATTGTTTTGTTAAAGATTAATATTAACTTTTCAGAACTCATGGAGGAGTTCACAATCATGAAGATAAGTTAACTGTTACAGCACCAACAATTATGTGGGTAAAAGCTTTAGATATGCTTTTAGAACGTCTAAAATTAGAAGGACTTGATTTTTCAACTGTCGTTGCTGTTTCTGGTGCTGCACAGGTATGATTTTCATATTAAAAAATTTTTTATTCCATTACAAATTCTGGGCAAAAATATTTATTGCAAAACATTGTTGAAACTATGTAGTTGCTGAAAATTATGTGGAACTATCAGGTAAATAAGACGAATATTATATCTTTTATATAGGATGTTCGTGAATAGTTTTTATAAAATAAGGTAAGTGACAGTATCCATGAAGATGAACCATTTTTGTATGGGAAACTAGGATTGCAATCTGCTTATTTAGTCAAAAATATAAAGTATTGTTTGTAGCTAATACCAGATTTTTATACATAACTTGAACAAAAATGAATCTATTTTAGCAAAATTTTTAATGACTAACTTTGCTTTGTATGAAATGTGATGCCATCATGAAAAGATGTAAATGATCATTATCTGCATCTGAACGACACTGAACTGGAAACTCCATAATTTAGAATGTAGCTGAGAATACATATGGTGTCCCTGATTGAATTACAATGCACTTTTACCACTTCTTGTGATATCATCACATCTCAAACAAACCAAAGTTACTCTTTTGAAAATTTTGTTAAAATATCTTCATTTTTGTTAAAGTTGTATACAAAAATCTGGGTTCAGGTTGAAGACTATTTTTGACTGAATAAGTGAATTTTGATCTTGGTTTCTTATACAAAAGTTAATCTTGTTTAGTATTATCGCTGCTGGGAAGATAGATACACTCTAATTTAGTTACATTTTAAAATGAATCGACCCAACAACTAACACCTAAATTCTATCTTTGGTGGTTGTCTTCAGAGAGTTATTGAAATAATCAGATGTGATTAAGGACTCTAGCTGGAATTTGGAAGAATAAGTTAACATTAAAATAATTACTCTAAAATTACATAAATTAGTAAATACTAGTATATAACGCCTGTCAAAAATGATGGAATGTTGATCTGTGTTTCATTTTCATAAGACTTCATACAAACAAACAGCATGAAGATTTTGTTATTGAAAGGTTTGTATTGTACAAAAGTACATTTTAAGAATGGCAAATGATTTCTACAAATACAAATGATGAGGTTTTTTTTTTTACTCAATATTCAGTTTCTGAAATAGTTCAATGATTGGACAAAACATTAAAAAATATTTAAAAAATAATCCATGTACGAAAGTTTTTGATAAAGTATATTAATGAGTTTCTAAAGAGCTTGACTCACAGCTCATTGTTTGGTTACATAAGAAAAATTAAATGCAAATTCTGAAATGGTTTTAACAATTGCGCAAAACATTAAAATTTTGTTCGTTTTAAATTGTCTAAGTTAATAGTATAATAGAATTGAATTTTAATATTTCTGGAAGAACAAAGTTTTCTAGTCATGATGAAACAAATACATAGCAGAAAAACATAAAAAGAGACAGAAAGTTGCATGTTTATGGATATTAGCTTCTTAATTCCCAGTAGAAAAATATCCCATTTAAAATGACAGAAAAAACAAAGTTTTCCAGTAATGAAGAAATCTAATTTTGTTTTATTTTAAAAATATGCCTGAAAAATCTATAATAAATTTTGATAATTAAAAATCATCATATTTTATTTCATAAGTAAAATGAAATTATTGAATGCATTAGTATGACTGAAAAATATCTTTTCACATTCTCTTATTAAATTACATTTTTTTTTTCACTACAAAGTTAGGTTTAAACGTTACTATGTTAAAAATCAAAATTTGATCTGCATTGATATGTGTGATATGTGGTACTATATATTTCTTATATTTTAATTATGTTTCATAAGAAATATTCATTTTATAATGCAAGCAAAATTTCAGAATTTAATTGGATATAAGCTAGGCGATTAAAATTTGATTTAACCAAGTTAAATTTTTAAGAAAGAAATGATATTAAGCTGAAGCTTTTAAAAGTTGATCTTGAAATAAATCAATACACCCTGAATTTTTCTTAGTTTAAAAATATGCTTATATGCATTTTATATTATTTTACAACTTTATTATTATGTTATATAATATTTTTTCCAACAGAAAGATCCTTTGTTTATATTAATTGTCCATAGATGGTGCTAAAACAATATTCAAAGCCTTCCTATGAAATCTGTCACCGCTATTTCTCAAAGTATTTACAGAATAAATTGTTTACAGAAATGTTGATATACATGTTTTATATGAAAATATGCTCATAAGAAATATTCATTTTACATTGGAAGCAAAATTTCAGAGTTTAATTGGATATAAGCTAGGCTCTTAAAAATTGATGCAACCAAATTAAGATTTTAAGAAAGAAATAATATTAAGCAGAAGCTCTTAAAAGTTGATCTTAAAATAAATCAGTATGTTCTGAATTTTTCTTATTTTAAAAATATGCTTATATACATTTTAAATTATTTTACAACTTTATTAATATTTTATATAAAATATTTTTTTCAACAGAAACTTCCTTCATTTATATTTATTGCCAATAGATGGTACCAAAACAGTACTTAGGAACGAAATGTAAAATACTGATGGATCATTGCAAATCCTCTCTATGAAAGCTATCTATCACCGCTATTTCTGAAAAAAGTGCTTACAGGAAAAAAAATGCTTACAGAAATAAATTAAAGAAATCCTTTAAAATATTTAAAGACTTTAATATGCTTTTACAAATATTTTAAGAGCACAATTGGATATTTTAATGAAACGTTGAAAGAGTCATTCATTTTATTCTAGATATGAGATTTGTGTTTCTGAATGGCAACAGTATTCCTTTGTTTACATCAAGTAATCCGATGTTTAATCTGTTATTTTTAATTTAAAACTTATAACTGTATATGATATACATGTTTTATATGAAAATATGCTGAACAGACATGATTTCAAGTAGAAGAAATTATCATTTAGCTGTCATATGTTAGCATATGTTTTTCATTAAGCCTAATATGGCATTTTAGCTACGGTCGATTCGCAAATCAGAGTGGTCAGAACCGGCATCGTTACACTGTGTTTTATTATATAGAGATTACGTGTTGTGTTTATTTATATACACATTCTCCTCTATGGATATTGGATTGATTACTCAATTAAGTAAACAATATCAATCCAAAACTACTCTAAAACTATCCACAATTAATTCAGACACATGATGTATAAATTATTAAAGTGACACATAATTAATATTAACAAAAGTAAAGTTTACATACATATATACAAATTACAAAAAAAAAAAAGAAAGAAAGAAAAATGATATACATTAAATGAAGAATGCTACCATGTGGTAAAGTGTACAATCATTTAGATACAAATATATTAAATTCCCCTTTCGGATTGTATGCAAACATTGCATGTTTAATTCAGTATTAATTCTAAACATATTCACAACTGTTTGTTTTTGTTGTGATTTACTTAAAATCACTCTTAAAACAATTCTATTTTTTTAATTAATTAAATTACATTACTATAAAATACCGTTGATCCGCCCCCCCAAACATGAAGAAAAATCATAGAATAATCAGGGGGGGGGGGGCGCTTACACGGGATTTAATAGAATAGTTAGTAATATGTGTGTGTGTGTGGGGGGGGGTATGCTAATTGCCGATCGTCGCAAAGTATGTTTTTTTGTATAAATTCAGGAAAGAAGAAAATATTATAATGAAAATACAAAATAGAAAAACAGCAAAACTTCGCGATTAACGGCGATTTCAGATTATAGAAAATTCTGAATTTCAAAAGTTTTAAAACTAGAAAGCATTTACATAACAAAAATAATATCTGTCATTAATATAGTAATAGAAAAATTAAAGGAACTTGATAGTTAAAAAAAAAAAAACACCGAGAAATTGTAATTGAAAATGTCCTATAATGTATTCTAAAAATAACATTTTACATGGTGTAGCCATCTGTTGTTATAACTTCACGATTAACGGCGATTTCAGATTATAAAAAATTCTGAATTTCAAAATTTTGAAACTAGAACGCATTTACATAAAAAAAAAAAAAATATCTGTCATTAATATGATAATAGAAAAATGAAAGGAACTTTATAATTAAAAAAATATATTAAAAAACACCGAGAAACTGCAATTGAAAATGTCCTAAAATATTTTCTAAAAATAATATTTTACGTAATGTCGCCATCTGTAGTAAATTAGGTGAGTTAATAACCCTATATATTTTTAAATCATGATATCTGATCTATAAATATTAAATAAGTAATACAAATCACAAAAATAAATGTTATAACAAGAAAAATATTGCAAATGAAACCATTATTATCCAAAGTTGAAGAATATGCTAATAATGAGAAGCTTGAATAAGACTTACAATTAATTTTAAAAAAATAACTTCGTAATTGCATTAACACATTTAAAATAGTGAAATATAAAGCAAATGCTATATACCACCTTCAAATATCGAATTAATTCACCAATTCAAATCATAATAAAGATAGCACACTTTCAGCTCCCAGAAAGATAGCACAAATTCGATACTGATCAATCAATCAATCAATTTTTTGTGATTGGTTTTCATAATAACGTTAAATATGACTATACATTCTTTGATGAAATAAATAGATTATTTTTTAATCAAAACATTTCACACACAACATCAAATACACATTTTTTAACTTATTTCATGAGAAACTTTCACTATCGATATTTTTATTACCTTCATGTCCTCATGAAGATAAATTTACAGCAAAACTAATGTTAGGTTATATTGCTTTTTCAGATTGGCAACAGATGAAGTTGTGTATGTTACTTTTGTGTTTGTACACATTTGCGATATATCAAAGAATTGTCACGTCTTTCTGATCCATCGGGAAAAGAAAAAAAAAAACTCCCTAGGTAAAAGGTTTGGTATTGATCTTGACGTGTGCGGCGAAATTTTTTTGGGGGGAGGGCGCTTACTCGGGATTTTTTGAATTTTCCAATTTGTTTACAAAGTGCGAGGGGGGCGCTTAATCGGGAAGGACGCATTAACGGTATTTTACGGTACATTATTAGATCAATATTCATTAGATAAAGCATTTCATGTCCCACATTCGGTCTTCCTAACAGTAAATGTACGTTACATCTTGAATCTTATAAAGAAACACAGACTGTAGTGGGCATCATGGAGGTCTCCTGGAGTAGAGATGCTACACAATGGGATGACAAAAATTTAAATAATTTTAAAAAACACCAGTGACAAAATTAAAAAAATAATATTTACACAGGGACCACTCGGTCAAGCTTATATGAAAACAGTTTCATAATTAACAGTGTACAAGCTGATTATAAAATAACTCTATTTGGTGATAAGTATCACAAACTAGTAACACAAAAAGCAGCTTTTAAGACAAACCATGTTTAATCTCAGATGTAGGGTACAAGACTCCAATTAAATATGTAGAACATCCTAAGATGCATGTAGCTACTTGCAATACTTCATTACAAAAATATGTTCAGTTAATAGCATGCTGCAAGAATAATGTCAGAAGCAGAAATCCTAATACAAATCCCAGAAGTGCAAAACTCTTTCATGCATGATACTATATTCTTTGGGGTAATCAATACAGTACCCCACAACCTAGTTACCTTGCCCCCTTATTTGGAGGCTCACATTAGCTCTCTAATAACTATGTTAGCCAATATAGAAACTTAGAGCATCCAACGGTAAGGAAGATGGGCGACCAATGCCAGAGCAGTCCCCACCTTTGTCTACAGCCCTTTGTCTGTGTGTCCCCATAATCTATGACCTGCCATAAATTTACTAGTCATATAACCACCCAAGTTATTTATAGAAGACTATAAGGATTTATCTACAGACATTTCATCGCCTTATCTGAAAAAAAATCTTAATTTATTTTTCCTTTACATTATATCTCTGTGAGAGGCACCTAAAGAAAATAAACATATAGAAAATATTAATATAATTAATACAAAAATAACATCTGTTGTATTTTCATTACGATACTAATTATGAGTCTATAAGTCTATCCATTATCTAGATAATGTTCATTAAACATTCGCTCAAATTACACAAAGCATAATCGGTGCTAGGCCAGGAAGGACTGATGTGGCTTTCTTCCCAGCAACTGCCTCCCTTATTTCGCAAATACAGTTTTCTAAATACCATGTATAGTTATTATTTTTTCTGTTAACAAAAATTCAACTATCTTGCATGGAATCATGTAAGTATGTTGTTGTCATGTGTGTAACCTGCTTGTTAAAAAAGAGTTAAGAGTTAATAATTTCTATATTATAAAGGACAAATGTGTCCGTGTGTAACGCTGACGTCATTTTGCGAATGGCAACACTAGACAATAAAATTTCGATTTTGTGATTTTTGCTACTGCAATTTTTAAAATTTCTAAATGTGGCACATTTTTAATTTTTACACCATTATATAGGGGGGAAAAATCTATTTTAAAATGAAATTTGTTTGAAAACTGTATCTTAATTGACTATTTTATTTAGCTTTTTAAATAATTTTCAAGCATGATTTTAAAAAAAAATCTATCTGTAGCAGATGATTACAAAATATTTAATCCGTTTGCACTTTAAACAATATAAAAAAGTTCAGCATTTGTTTCCAGCTAATATTCCATAACGAAATTAAAACTTCATTGAGAAATAAAATAGTATAAATAAAACACAAATTTAACATACATGTAATTGAAGTAAGCGCTTAAAACCGCTGAAATTATCAGAATAATTTTTTTTTTTTAAATTGCAGATAATGAAATTTTTAGCGATTTTCTTTGGCTATTAACTTCTGGCACGAGGTCAATATGAAATTACTGCTTTTAATAAATTTCAAAATTTTATTTGAATATGTAATTGACATATTTCATATAAAAATGTTCTTTGGTGTTGTTAGGGAGCAATCTAAAAAAAATATGTATTAAAAGTAAAAAATCTATTAGAGTTTTCAATTAAAAAAATAATAATAAATGGTTTTCACATATATTCTCTGTCCCGGGAAGCCCGGGTTGGATGCCCTAGTGTTAATAATTGTAATAAACTTTAGAATTCTTAAAAGATTTAATATCAAATTATAAAGCACCTAAAGACATTATAAATTGAATAAATATAAAGGAAATCTTTTATTTAAATAGGAGTGTGAGTTTCTAAAAGTTTTTCCAATGAGTTCAGTATTTTGAAAGTATGATCAATATTATCTCTGTTATTTAATTTTCTTTTAATATGAAATGCATTGTTCTTTTTTTACCTTTAAATAATATAATATAAATAAAAGTATAACAATGTAATGTAAAAATACTTTCCTTCTATTATACATCAAGTGTTTTTGGGGAGGTACTAGTTGACTATTTTCCAAATAAAAGCATACCATAAAATCCCGCATGCCCTTCCCGATTAAGCGCCCCCTCCCACTTTGTAAAGAAATTAGAAAATTAAAAAAATCCCGAGAAAGTGCCCTCCCTCAAAAGAAATTTCGCTGCGCACGTCAAGATCAACACCACAAATTTTCTCATGAGTGTTTTTTTTTCTGACGGATCAGAAAGGCGTGATGATTCTTTGATATATCGCAAACGTGTACAAACACAAAAGTAACATAGACAACTTCACCTATTGTCAATCTGAAAAAGCAATATAACCAAACATTAGTTTTGCTGTAAATTTATCTCCATGGCGATATGAAAGTAATAAAAATATCGATAGTGAAAGTTTCTCATGAAATAAGTTAAAAAATGTGTATTTGATGCTGTGTGTGAAATATTTTGATTAAAAAAGAATCTATTTATTTTATCAAAGAATTTATAGTCATATTTAACGTTATTATGAAAATCAATCACAAAAAATTTATCGATTGATTGATCAGTAGATGGCGCCACAGTCGAATTTTAGTGTATTTTGTGCTATCTTTGTGGTAGCAATGCTTTTCGTTTTAAAAATTTGGCAAGACTACCAATTTGTTCTGCATGTTCTCAATTGTTGTGATTTGTATTATTTATTTAGCATTTATAGATACGAAATCATGATTTAAAAAAAAACGGTTATTTAATCTTTCTGATTTACAACAGATGGTGACACCACATAAAATGTTACTAGTTGTAGAAAGTATTTCAGGACATTTTTAACTGCAATTTCTCAGTGTTTTTTAATTATTTTAAATTATTACGTTCCTTTTTTTTCTGTTGCCATAATAATGAAAAATATGAGTGTTATTATTTATCTAAATGCATTCCAGTTTCAAAGCTTCTGAAAGCCAGAATTTTTCTATAATCTGAAATCGCCATTAATCGAGAAGTTATGCTGTTTTTCTACTTTGTATATCATTTTTTTTCTAAACGTTTTTCTTTTGTCGCTTTATTACAATAATGCATACTTTGCGATGATCGGCCATTAGCATCTCCCCTCTCCCCCACACCACCACCCATAAATATCATATAGTACAATTTTAATACCGTGTAAGTGCCCCCTCTGATTATCTTATGATTTTCCGTCGCGTTTAGGGGGCAGATTAACAGGATTTTATGGTATTGATTGTTATTTGGTACTTTATGTATGTCTCCCTAAGAAGAATACCTCTAGAACACAGTTAGTTCAATTTTCATTTTGGAAAAAGGGAATTGAAGGAAATAATTAAGAATTTACTTGCACAAATTACTGAAAAAGTATTTAATATATATATATATATATATATATATATATATATAAATAATTGTTGTGAAATTCAAATTATCTAAGCTTATTACCACTTTAAAAAGATACATATAGTGCACTATACCAAAGTTTGAACAGTGACTGAAATATATATCAGACTGGTATTTGTCATTGTAGAAAATATACAGGTACACAGCATATTTAAAATACCATTGTAGTAAGATGTTTTTAATAAGGTGTGTTCTTATTTTGTTCCAAGATGTTGCATGGTTATTATAGTTATGATATTAATCCATCAACCATAGGCGGTTTTTCTTTCCTTATATATATATATATATATATATATATATATATATATATATATATATATATATATAATACCAGATATATTTTACTTGGGATTCAGATTCTAACTATGAATTGTGTGAAAAATACATATGTGGGTCTTCTTTGATAAGTTAAAATAATTGGAATAGGATGAAACATCTACCACACCGATGCATAGATATCTAAAAATAATTAAATTAATACACAAATTTTTATAGAATAAATAAAACCTGATTTTCACATTACCTATGGTTAGAGGATTTACTGTTTGAAAGGCTGCCATTTTTCTAATTAATTTATCTAGTACATTATCTTTTAATCTAGTTATTTCAAATTGTCTGATGTTTTTTTAACCATTTTAGGCGTGGCATCCTAATAATAGCACATCTTTACATTTACTATTATTTTGTCTTTTTAATTATTTTTTTATTATTTGCATGTAGTAATGTTTTTATTGTGTCTTTACATTTACTATTATCACTTCATTTATGTTTCAGCATTTAATAATTTAAACAAAATTGCTTAAAGTTGTACACACAGTTGCTAAAACATTTATTTCAAACATACTGGGTGTCCCAAAAATGACTGACCATTTGAAAAATCAATTAAAGAAAACGGATAGCGATAGAAATGTACAGACGTACAGTTTGCTGCATTCTGATTAGGTATCCAGGGAATTTATTCTTACCAATTTTCAAAATTAGTTACAAAGTTCATCAACAGATGGTGCTGCTGACTAAGAAAAACTATAAAACAAAGTTTTCGAAATAACCACCGTTTGCAGCAACAACGTAGCACAGTCTGAGGACAAAATTCACAGATACCTGTGAAAACATTTCGGTTGGAATGTTCTGACAAGCAGCAGAGATGTATTGTTCCAGTTCATTTACAGTTTGTGGATTGTGATGATACACCTGGTCTTTTAAGTATCCCCAAAGAAAAAAATCACATGGCGTCAAATCTGGTGAATAGGAAGACCAATCTATGCCACTTTGTGTATGCTTTTCAAAGTCAAGGGGAATGACACAATCATCGAAATGTTTGTTGGGAAAATCGAACACTGCAGCTGTTTGATGTGGCTGGGAGCTATCTTGCATAAACCGCAAGCTATTCCTACTGTCCTCCAAAGCATTTTGTATGGCCACAAATTCATGGAGGATGTCCAGACATTTTGCTGAAATAATCATTTGGTGTCCAATAAAGGGCCCAGTAAATCCTCTGGAGGAAATGGCGGCCCAAACTATAACTTTAGGTGGATGCAGAGATGAAGGTACGGCATGCCGATACATGCGGATTTTCCGTTCCCCAAATGCACCAGTTCTGCTTATTAACGAAGCCATCGAGAAAAAAATACACTTCGTTGGAGAACTTAATTCTTTCAACATTGATTTCGCAGACATCCAACTTTAGCAGCATAGCATTTGCGAACATCTCACATGCATTAATGGTATCAGCACTCAGAGGTTGTCAAGTCTGGACCTTGTAAGGAAACAAGTGAAGGCTGTGATGCATGATTCGATGTGTAGTCATTCGTCGTACTCCAGTCTGACAAGCAACACAGCAAACATAAACTTAGGGTCACTGTTGGATGATCTGCTGAATGACTGCAGCATTTGGCTTTGAAATGGCGTGCTTGGTGATGGATTTAAGTTAAAGTTTAAATGTAAAAGAGATATATTAAAGTAAACAGAGTTAACTTAATTTAAGTTTGCAGTAGAAAACGTATAAAGGCTGAACACCCTTTGACCGATATGGAAAAATTAAAAAGTAAAAAGCATTCATTAATTAAACTATAATGATATTTAAGGTTTGAAAGAATGACAAAGATTTAAAACCAAATCATATTTATTAGAACGTTAAACATCTATTAAACAAATTAAATATAACTGAAAAGTATTTCAAACAACTTACTTAATATTACAACTTTACTTACTGAATATATTACTTTAACATAAGATGATTGAAATAAAAAAGGCTTCATAACAATTAATACGGCAATACTAAATGATGGTTGAAAGAACACAGGTTGAACAACAATTAAATTACAGATGGCCCAAAGCATAATTAGAACTGATTTCACGGTAAACATAGGTAACTATTGAATGCGTTAAAATACTAGCTGGAGATATGCCGATAAGTAAAAACTGTAATGCAGGATCAAAAAGGGAGCTTTGATTATTGAATATATTATGGCTGCTCAGCACATCCATGATAAACGACAGCCAACGAAAGCTTGTGATGAAAATAAATAAAACTTGACTCAAACCTTTTCAGAGCTTATGTTTCTCAAGGTCAGCCATCGTAATGAACTTCCTTAAAAGCCGCAAGGTGATGGAATCCATTACTTGAAAAGACACAGTTTACCAGAAGTCGATTAAAGGATAGCTTATTATTAAAGTTTAGTCCTGATTACTGTGTACTATATATGAAGATTATTTCAACAGATGAACAGAACTTATTTAGCTCGTATATAGTTCCCATTTCACCATTATAACATCTGATTAATTACTATGATAATACATGGACGACACAAGACATAGTAGAACTTAAATGATAGCTAAAACTGTAACATAACGATGCCGAACTGAGGCAGAAACAAAACACAAAAACGAAACCAGACTAAACGAGACTACGAAACTGAAGACTGAGGGTGAAACATCGCCTTTTATCTAAAACAGCCAGAGGATAATAGGACTATTATGCATGATCCCACGCAATGAAATAGACATACCTGGAAGTACGACATCGCTACGTGAGATGTGGAAGTGATGTGCGGCAGATGAAGACGATTGACGCCATCTAGTGGCGGATATGAGAACTGCTCCATTTAATGAGTGATGGAAGGCTGGGATCGTGGCTTACGGATTTGGAGACTTATGTGATGTTTAGATTTAAGATACGGAATGAAAATAAAAGAACGATGTAAGGTAAAAACAAAAATATGATTTAGAAATGAACCAGAGGTAAGTAAAAGTAAAAATGTATTTTTAAATAAATGATTTAAATAAAGATTATTGTAATAAAATATATTCATACAAAAAGTAAACAAAGTAGATAAACTAAATATTTCTTGACAAGAAGAGCAAATATATTTATTACCACTTGGACGGCCGACATTTCCAGCATGTTCGTCATTGACGTTTCCAGTACGCTGAAATTTTTTGAACAGTGCCTGTATTGTACTGTTTGCACTGTAAAAAAATTTCGGAACGTTTCAGGAAATTATCCTGAAACATTTCGCATATTTTACCGGAATTTGAAATTTCTTTATGTCCCACTTCAATTACGGCAATAATTCGTGTAATATTTTTGAAAGGTTTCAACTTTTCCGTAAACTACATTCTGCGCATGCGTGCTTCATGATTTATGTTCCATTAGCCATTTTGATAACTAAAGAAGAATAAAAAAAACAGCTGCCTAAGTAAGTAGAGACAAAAGCAATCTGAACAAATGTCATTCTTTGTTTGGATATCAATCGATAAAGTAAGTAGCTAATTTAAATCTTTTTATGCTTCATTATTTGAATTTTCATTTTATCAGTAATACGAATCTTTAAAATTTAATTGCTTAAATAAGACACCGAATAAAAAAAAAGTATATTGATTATTTTTTATAATGCCTAATTATGAAATAATTATTCTTTGTAATAAAAACTGAATGTATCTGCCAATTGAGAAAATGCTTTTTATTAAAATGTATAGATAAGTAATGTTTCTCAATTTTCTTTTGAAATAAGCTTCCTACTATTTAATACGAGAATTGCATTAATAAGTTAAAAACATTGTGACATATATACATTTTTAAAGATAAACATCATATTTAATTTTAAAAATTTCATAGAATTGCAGTACAATCCAATTCAGTTATGCTATTAAAAATTAATATTTTTAATAATTTATGAAATAAAGCATATTTAAATATGCCACAAACGGTGTTTATAATTTTTGTATTGCTTCATGAAATTTAGCCTTTTAACACTTTCCAACGTAGTTGAAATGTGTTTATGACATCGGTTTGTCTGCCGTCTGGCAGTCTGTCCGTACTCTAACTCCCGTAAATATACTCGGATTCACCTGAAATTTTTGTATGTGATTGGCACTTACTATAGCATGATCCCTATTGAAAATGAAGTGTGTAGCATTTATAGTTTATGTACAGGGGCAATCAAAAGTATTCAGTTACATTACGGTCAATGGAAAAAAATCATTTCAAGTGCATTTTGATGATGTTACGCCATTCGAAACATGATGAAATTGATATACAATTATGTAGCGCACTAAAACATGCTTTTTCTAAAATAGGGTGTACAAAGCATTTGTTATTCATTTACAGGGTCACACAAAATAAATTCTGTCACACAAGGTTCTACAGGAAAAAATCGTTTGCAATGTAATTTAGTTTCAATATTTAAAACATAATGAAATTTATATGTATTACTGAGATGCATTATAAATTGCTCACTGAATAGCATGGTGTGCATTGAGTTTATCGTTCATTTACACGGACACACAAAAGAATTCGGTTACAGTCTTTGTTCGATAATTACAGTCTATGAGTGATAAAAGTGTTTTCAATTTTGGTTTGGATTTTTAGGTTTGACTAAATGTCTGCATAGTACGTGGTGTGTATATATTCTGTTGATCATATACAGGGCTACACAAAGGAATTCGTACGTATTACTAACTATGAGAGTAAATTGCTTAATGGTATTTTTATTTGTGTTACGCATTTTCCTGTTCAACTATATTTAGTACACTAATAGAAGTTTCTGGAATATAAATAAATTCATATACAGGGCTAAGCAAAGAACAAGATATGTTGTCGTTTATGGTTGGTAACTGTTGGAAGTGAGTTTTAAGTTGCCTTACGCATTTTTTACCTTAATTAGATTTTAGCTTAATATGGGGTGTGTACAAAAATCTTTAATAAATAATATACAGGTCTGTACAAAAGATTTCGAGTGCATTTCCATCGATTGGCGAAAATTGCTATATGTGAATTTTTTAACTGAACTAAATTTTATCACTCTATGTAGTGTTACGGTTGGTTTCAACAAATTTTTTTTTTAATCTACATTAATTATTTAAATCACTTTCTCAACATTTATTTAAAAGCACTCTTTTTTTTCTGTTTCTAATAAAAATTTAAATAAATAAAAGTAATTGTAATAATTATAATAAAATCAGTTTTTATTTTTTCTTCTTTCTTTTTCTTTTTGCAAAGTAATTTCAACGTTTATAGTCTAACGTAGCTTCCTGTTTTTCAAATACGAAAAGCAGACAGCAAGGGAGGGATGTTTTGTCAGTAGACTGCACAGGTGGAAAATTTGGAGTCATCTAGTCTGACTTTGATATAAGAATGACCGACCGCCCTGTATAAGAATTACGTTATCTTATGAGTGTACTATACACGCAATTAGGCTTTGTAAGTTTACGTCAGGCTTCAATTGGCTCTGCTATCAGGCGGATAGCTGGCGCCCATGTAAACAGAGGCTAACAGGACCCCCCTTCAGCACACGCCATGGGGGTGATGCATGGTTTCCTTCCCCCATGAAGCGGCCGGCAGAGTGGAGCGGCAAGCTGTAGTCTTCACGATGAGTCCATTTTTCCTTTTGTTTCCATTCCCGTACCCCTGGCAGAGTGGATCGGTCCCGTTTTTCAAGCAGCGCGGGAGAATGAATGTTTACGACACTTGTTGCTTGGCCAAGAGACCTGTCGTTTGACTCGTAAAAAAAAATTCGACTTATTACGGGGCTCGAAGATTGGCCTGTGGGCTGGATCGCGAAGTTGTTGAAGGCGGACAGGTTTCTGGAAGATTTTTTTTTTGAGAGTGGGGCATTGATGGCCCTACATTAACCATCCTAAATCATGATGTTATGATGAAAAGAGGCTATAAGGGCATTTTCGAATTGCGGATCTATAACTGTTAACGAGAAATTAAGAAGAAGATATGTGTAGCCGATTTTTTTTTGGCGTAGTGGCGCTCCAAGATTATGACTTCTTAACCATCAGAAGTGATCATAGATATTGAACTAAACCGGTCGTTAGAAGTCGTAGTGTTCTGAGTTACGGTGATGGCTATCTTCGAATAAAACACATGCTTCAGGAAGGTGAAATTACTGACTCCGACGGTGAAGTTCTGGACCGTAGAACGATTTTCCCCTCCGGACTAGATGATGGACCTAGTAGTTGATGGCAAGTGATGCAGTGAGATGAGAGGATTGATGAATGTTAGCTTGAAACCACGTCTGAAATTTTCCCCAGCCTGAATACTCCAGCTTAAGTGCTTCATCAGATTTTGAAAAAGGAGGAAATGCTCCTAAGTGCCCATTGACTAAAATTGTAGAACTCTCTACCTGTTGTAAGTACTATTTGCATAGTTTTTCTTTTTATTTATTTGTACCTCTTTAAAAAAAAAAAAAAAAAAAAAAAAATATGTTTGCTATACCAGAGTTTAAAAGTGAAATGAATATCTTTGGATAATTTCAATAAGAATAAACATTATGAACAGAAATAGTCTGTAGGTTAATATATAATGTTTGTATGTTTGAACGACCATTAAATGGTAATATGATGGTAATTTTAAAAATATGATGTGTAATTTAAAAGTAACCAGTGAGTGGTTTCAACTTAAAAGATCAGCTGTTATATTGTTTTATTAAGATTATTTTTGATAACTTAGTTGCTTCATTATTTTAAATGTTCAAATAAATTGTGTTTTTTTTTTTGTTTATTATCAAAGTTGGTATGTTTTTCTTTGTATAAATCTCTAAATAATTAATTTTTTATATTCACAGTAGACCTATAAGAATGGCCTAACCTTTCTGTGATTAATTAAAAAAAAAAAAAAAAAAAGGGAGAGAAAATTCAACTTTATTAAATTAGGACTTTAAAATTTCTTAAGTTTAAATTCATAACTGACTGTTTTAATGAACATAAATTGAAGTTCACTCAATGTTATACAATCGTATTTTTGATCTTGATTTAAGGATGGATAGATTAATAAGTGAAACAGTAATATTAAATTTAATTTCATAAAATGTTAAATTAAGCTTTAACTCTCCTCTTTCAGAAACATTGTTTTTCTAAAATATACACCAAAATTGTTTTATTTTAAAAAGTAAAAAAAAAAAAAAAAAAAAAAAATATCCAGTCATTATACACCACTATACGATTCTTGGTTAACCGATCGGATCTTGTTCAGAATCTCTATGGTTGTTCTAAAATTTTAGTACATCATCATATCCCTATTCTATTAACGGATTTAACTCTTTCCCCTTTTGGTCCTCATATTGGAGGAATTTCAGGTTGTCTGCATTTTTCCAAAGTATATGATGATTACACTTTTGTTAATTTAATGTGTATGGAGATTTGAGCTTGATCGGGTTGGAGTGGAGTTGGGTGTTCTTTATGCAATCCAGTATGCTACTTGATTTAGAAATC
The DNA here is from genome assembly GCA_963931845.1 of Maratus michaelseni. Classification (NCBI taxonomy): domain Eukaryota; kingdom Metazoa; phylum Arthropoda; class Arachnida; order Araneae; family Salticidae; genus Maratus; species Maratus michaelseni. Next base: position 397,125,856 of record OZ007586.1, read on the forward strand.
TGTTGCCCCTTACTACATTTAATATTGTCTTAAAATGATGAGTTCAAAATTATCATTGTTGTATTAACCTATTCGGATTCTTAAGTTTTGATATTTTGATTAGTTTAATATAATTTGCTACCTTTTCCATGGCAACAGATTTCAGTGGAGCTAATCAGGGTATACTTATTTTTTTTTAAATATTTAATTGTCAAGTGAAGATTGAGTAATAAATGAGCTTTTTAAGTTTAAGTAAGTTGTGTTTTAGAAAGAACCCCAAAACCCACAACAAATGGAGCCGTAACAATTCGGTCTCTGGGTTATTGATTTTTTTTTACTTGTATGTATTTATGTATCAAAGAGCAACTGGGTGTTTTTGCAATTAAAATTTTATTTATATGTTCAAGTGTAAAAAGAGGTCTAGGCTCTCTCTCTGTGCTAGTAAGCTACAATTCCCAGTCAAAATTATGCCTTGTGAGCATAACCTTTTCTTATTTACAAAAAGCATAGTCCTGTACTTAAGTTTTATGTATTTATAAGGTTTTCCTTTCCCCTCTCTTTTTCTCATTTTTAAGTTGTCCCCCCCCCCCCCCTTTTTTCATTTTTTTTTTGGTTTGTTTGTTATTTTCTAACTCTAACTATGGCTGATAAGCACTCTGAAGCAATTGCCACTATTCAGCGAAAAAATGCTTTAGTGGATAATTTGTCTAATATTCCCCCATTAAATGGAGAGGCCAGCTCAGTCTGCTTCTCAGATTTTTCTGAGAAATTTGAGAGTTTTTCAAAATTATTCGACTGGACTGAGGAGGAAAAGAAGTTTGTTTTACTTGCTAGACTTTCAGGAGCTGCTTCTAGGCGAATAAAAATTCACAAAGCAAAAACATCTGATGAGCTATTAAAAATCTTAAGAGAGAGTTATACTTCACAGGCCACACCAGATGTTGCCCTCAGTCATTTTTTAAATTTTAAACAACCACCCAATATGAGTGTTCAGGAGTTTTATGACAAGGCATATGATATGTCATTAAGAGCCCTTGTAATTGAAGGTATCCAGGGTGAAGTAGTCGATAAAAGCCGAACGGCTCTACTACACTCCATGCTGTTGAGCAATCTTACACCAGAAGTGCGAAAGGGGGTAATTGCGAGAAATCCACAATCCCCAGAAGAGGTCCTCAAAATTGCGCTTCTTGAGGAAAAGGCTTATAGGAGCATTAACCCTTTCTACAACCACCGCGAGGAAATTCTCAACCCAAATTTGACCCAAAACCTACCCTGTGCTGCAGTTTTTCAGCATGATAGCTCACAAAAGAAGGAGATAGACCAGCTGAAATCACAAATTGATGTTTTAGCAGCAAAGTTAGACAGTTTAGTTGATCTCAGGGCTAGGGATATGCAGGAGAAAAACCAAGAGGTAAGACCCGTAACCTGCTATAGGTGTTCCGTACAGGGCCACTATGCCAGAGATTGTCCACTAAATTTTGTCGACTATAATTTTAGAAGGGGAGGTGATCAAAATTTCAGGAGCCGTGGGCAAAATTATAGAAACAGAGGTGAAAATCCTAGAGGGAACCACAATCAGCGAGGCGGATATAGGGGAAGAAGAGGTGGTTATTACCAAAACAGTAGGAATACAGCTGCGAACAGAAATGAAGAGCAGGCGGTAAATAACACCCCAGTAGCTAACAATGAAAGTGAGGCTTTAAACTATTAGTGGCCGGATCAAACGTGGTCAAGTCGATCCCCAACAGGCCCCTGGACCCCCCAACTGTGTATAGTATGTTTCAGCCCCAATCATATACATTACCAACTGCAAGAATTTACATAAATAAAGTTTGCCTGAATGCATTATGTGACACTGGTTCGGCAATTAATCTCCTGAGTGGTACTGATTGTAACTATTTAGAGAATTTTGAAACGGAGAATTGCAATATCCCCATTATGACTGTCACCGGTGAGAAAGTTCACCTAAATAAGAAAGTATTTTTAAAATTTGTTTTTGATAATGTTCAATGTCAAGCTGAATTCTATGTAGTGGAAGGTAAATTAGCAGAGGAATTTAATATGATTTTGGGAATGCCATTTTTGAAAGAGTACCGGGCAAGTATAAATTGTGATACAAATGCTGTCGCTCTTAAAGTGCCAGTTTCAGGCCAATGTAAACAAAGCGTAGAAACCCCAAGTAATACTTCAGGGTGTAATACTTGTCTTGCTACTAATTCTGTAAATATTTCTAACTCTGTATATAGTGTAAATTCTAATAATAATTGTGTGAATAATGATATTGTTAAAAATAATTCTGTAAATATAAAATGTGTCAACAAAGTAGAGAAGAATTCAAAAAGTAGTAATGCCAATAGCCCCCCTGAAAGTTTTGCATGTATTAATGTTCATGACTCAGTCAGTGTTGAAAATGGGAATAATAGTAGTGAAAATATGGTAGTTCAGGACCCGCAGTTGAGTAATATGGGAAAAGATGTTGAGATAATCATTCAAACTGAGTCAGATAAGGAAGTTGAAAGTGTTGCGCAGAACTTTTGCATGCAAACAACATCAGGCGGTAGCTCTGAGGGTAATAACACTGAAAATTTTTCAAGTATTCAAAGTGTCGACAACATTCTTTCAGCAGCGAGTCAGGTAACTCAGGGTAATTTAGCTGAAGAGACTACTGAAATTTGTAATATTGATGAAAGTGAAGATTTGGTAAGTATAGAGGATAAGGTACCTGAAGTCGAGGAGGAGAGCAATGAAGATAGCAGTAGTGATAAAACCAATAAAAATAAAAATATAAGTTTCGCTGTGTTATGTAGCAAAATTTCAATTCCCCCGCAGTCAAAAATGTTAGCCCAGGTTAAAAGTTATAAGGAAAATTTTATTAAGGAAAATGATATTGTTATGTTAGAACCTTTGGCGAAAAATTTAAATCAAGGTCTCCTTACCTCCAGAGCCATTTGCACTAAAGAACATGGCCTATATATCTCATTTGCAAATTTTTCAGACAATAGTATTCATTTAAATAAAGGAACCTTTGTTGCCAAAATTCAAAAATGTGTAGACCAGTCAAATATACCCGTAACTGATAATAAATTAACCTATAATATAAATTTGGCCCCTCCAATTGGTGACTTTGATCACGCTGATCTCACTTGGAGCTCTGAAATTAATTTAGATCATTTAGAACCCCCATTAAAACTTAAAATGCAAAATTTTCTAGACAAAAACAAAGATGTATTTGCAGCATCGGTCTTAGATTTACCCGGCTGTGATACAATCCCGCATGAAATTAACTTAACTTCAAATAAACCAGTTAAAGGCAAAGCTTATAGAGTCCCCTACAAATTACGTCAAGAAATGGAAGACCAACTTAATACTTTGTTACAGGCGGACATAATTTCCCCTTCCATGTCTGAATTTGCTTCTCCGGTTATTCTGGTTCGGAAATCAGACGGTTCCTATCGACTTGCTGTTGACTACAGAAGATTAAATAAAAATCTTGTTAAAGATGCTTACCCAATACCTAACATTACCGACTCTGTTGATGCTTTAAGTGGGGCTAAATTTTTTTCAACGCTAGATTTAACTAGTGGGTTTTTTCAACAGGTTATTCGCCCAGAGGATAGGCATAAAACTGCTATAATCACCCACAAAGGACTTTTTGAGTGGACCCGTAACTGTTTTGGGCTCTCAAATTCAGGTAACAGTTTCCAAAGACTTATGAATGCTATTTTCGGTGATTTAGGCAATCTTGGAATTCTTGTTTATATCGACGACATTGTAATTGCCTCCAGTGATGTTAATTCTCATTTTGAGAAGCTTAGCATGGTCTTTGAAAGGTTAAGACTGCATAAACTTAAACTTAAGCCCAGTAAATGCACTTTCCTTTCGAATAAAATACAATATCTAGGTTTTGAGATTTGTAGTGGCCAAGTATCACCTATCAATAAAAATATTGCCGTAATAGAAAATTTTAAACCTCCAACTACCCGAAAGGCTGTTAGGTCATTTATTGGAACTCTATCTTTCTATAGGAGATTTATACCAGATTTTACTAAGAGAGCTAAAAATCTAATCAACTTAACGAAAGAGACAGGAAAATTTTCGTGGAATGAAGATGCACAGAAAGAATTTGAAGACCTTAAAATGGCTCTTATTTCAAAACCATGTCTTGCACTCCCTGATTTTGAGAAAGAATTCCATTTATATACTGATGCCAGTGGCGAAGCATTAGGGGCAGTGTTATCACAATTAGATGAAAATAACATGCTCCATCCTGTTGCCTTTGCCAGCAGAAAATTGAAAGATGCTGAGACCCGCTACTCCACCACTGAAAGGGAATTACTAGCTTTAGTTTGGGCTACTGCCCACTTCAAATGTTACATTGCTAATACCCATTTTTTCATCTATACAGACCATGCGCCTCTAACATTTATGTTAAAAATTCACGACCCTACATCTCGCATGGCTAAATGGATCTGCACTCTCTCAGACTTTAATTTTACAATCAAGTTTGTTAAAGGTAAGTGTAACAGTGTCGCAGATTTCCTTTCGAGGTATGTCAACAATGATAACTCCAATGATACTGTTAATTGTAATTTTTGTATACAAGTCGAAAAGGAAGTTACTTTTATGCCTCATTCTAATCTACTTGAAAAAATTGGTGAATTACAAAAATCAGACAAGAAATGCTGCGAGATTGCAAGAAAACTAGACCAAGGTGTAGAAATTGCTCCTAAATACATGAAATTTTTTTTTAGAGATGACATTTTAGTTTGTGAGGATACAAGGGAGTCAGCTATTTTGAATAAACCTGTAAAGTTAGTCGTGCCAAAAGAATTGGTTACTCAAGTTTTTGCACTAACACATGAGTCCCTAGCGGCTTGTCATCAAGCCTTTCAAAAGACCATTGATCGCATTCGTGAGCACTTCTATTGGCCAGGAATGTCGTCAGATGTCAAGCATCTAGTGGAGTCATGTATTAGTTGCCAGCAGAAGAGAGCTTATAGAGCGAACCAGCTCGCCCCTCTGCAACGTATGCCGACACCCCAGTTTCCCATGAACAAGGTTCATTTGGATCTCATTAGACCCTTACCGCAAACTTTTTCGGGAAATAAGTATATTGTCGCATATATAGATTCATTTACTAAGTGGCCAGAAGCATATGCGGTTAGTTCAACCACTTCAGATGTCATTGCGGACACTTTAGCTGATTTCATCTCACGCTACGGAGCGCCCTGTTTTATTACGACGGACAATGCGAAGAATCTAATTTCAGATGCGATAGAGCACGTATATAAAATGTTTGGTATTAATCATATTAAGACCTCATCTTATCACCCGGCTGGCAACTCGCAAGTGGAGAGACAGAATCGTACTCTTAAAAATGCACTTTGTCACATAGTCAACCAAAATCAATCTGACTGGGACACAAAACTAAAATTTGCACTACTAGCTATGCGTTCAGCTGTCCACTCTTCAACTAAACTTAGCCCAGCTGCAGTTATGTATGGCAGAAATATGAATCTACCATATAATCTCTTTTCTCAACCACCTTCTTTTAATTATAATGATGCACCCTCTTTTTGCGAACTGTTAATCCCAGCTCTCCAAAAAGTGTACACTGAAGTACATAGTAATTTAATTAAAGTTTCTGAGCAGCAGGAAAAATACCGTGAAAGGACAGCTGTTGATAAAAATTTTAAAATAGGAGATCTTGTGTGGTTATTTACACCCACAGTCGCCCCTGGTAATACAAAAAAATTAAGCAAGCAAAATAATGGTCCTTTTACTATAATTGAGAAGCTAAATGAGGTTAATTTTAAAATAGCGCTAGTTGCTAATCCCAAAAATTGTCAGGTTGTCCATGTTGACAGGTTGTCTTCTTTCAAAGACAGACTCCCCATCTGGTCCAGTAAACCAAAACAAACAATTGGCCTGGGATCGACTGTAAACGTGACCATCGATTCACCACACCAACCGCGCGATTCTCCTCCTGTACGCAGGTGTAAGCGTAACCGATTCATTCCCTGGGCACCATATGATAGTAACCGCGCACCAGCAGTAGTGAACGTCAACAATAACGAAACTCCGGTAGCGCCGGAAGTGGAGGAAACAGACAGCGACGCGACTGAAATCATAAATCCCTCTCCCCCACCTCCCATTTCTCCGGAGATTGCAGCGGCAGAGAATAACGAGATGTGCGTAAATAAAAATTTAGCAACGGCAGAAGGCAGTGAAATGCGCGTAGGTAAAAATTCAGCCACGGCAGAAAGCAGTTCAACTGCTGAGCACAGCGATTCGCGCAGGTCTCGTTCATCGATTCGTCCGGCTGCTAAATCGAATAGAAGTAGTCGTTCAATATCGATTTCTAGAACCGACTATTCGCTACGGGATAGAAGAGACCGTCCGAGTTATAAATACTAACTACCTTTTTTCGTTATTCAAGCATTTTTATTCAATTTTACCTTGTTTATTTGTATTTATTTATAGTTTAGTTAATGTGTATGTATATTTAATTATTTTTTTTTACATTTTTAAAACGGAACTTAGTTTTTCTAGCGTATTAAAGGTTTGTTTTGGTTGTGTGTTGATACTCTCATGTAGGCATTTTTAACCCTTTTTATGCCTATACTTAAGGTTTTTGTCTGTTTTATGGTAGATTATGTGGTATATACCCGTCCGCACCCCGTTTTCGTAGATTTTGGGTATATTTTTGCAAAAAAAAAAAAGAAACGAATGTAATTTTTGTTACTTTAAAATTTTTTTAGGATGTTGTGTTTTGTATGCCCTTTTGCCGAGGTAGATCTGTTTAGTTCAGTTTTTTTTAATGCATCAGTGTTTTGTATATAACTTTTTAAGTATGTGTTTACTTTAATTTCTACATTTTAACTAGATAGATTTATTATTTACTATACAGTTTGTGGTTTTATTTGAGCTTAAACTTTAAGGAGTGTGGGCCCTTTTTCTTTTTCTAGTACATACTGTCTCATGTACATGCCTGTATGTTGTTGTGTGTGGCTAAAAGTGCTAAAATTAACTATTTTATTTATTCTACTTCCTATTTTTGTGGAATGTGTGTTTTCCTTCCTGGTGATATATGTCACCACCCCTGTTTTTTATTTTATTTTGTGGAATGTTTTCCCTGTAGTGCCCAAAAGGCCCGAAACTGCTTTTTGCTATAAGTAGCACAGAGGCAGAGATACTCTTTCCCATGCACATTACTTGTACGTGCATTTGTAAAATCTACATAATATCCCGAATCATTAGACTGTGTTCGAAAACAAACATGTGTTCTCATATAAAATTGTTACAATTGTGTGCGTAATTCTCTAACATGGTCTGTGATACCATAATTTGTGTCTTACAGATGTATATGTATATATTTTTTTTTGTGTGTCACCAGTTGCTCTTGTGTATTTTTGTATAATAGAATTAATATGTGTTTTACAAATTTCATTGACATTTACAGTGTTGTAACTATGATATTACTAGTACTTATTTACATTAATAGATAGTGTTGTAATATACTGTGATGCCAATTATTGAAGTTATGTATATAAGCAGTATAGTGACAATTAATCAGTGGGCACTTCTCTTCTTTTTCGGCTAATTTTTTTTTTTCAAAATTCAATTTATGTATTATTTACAGTTCTGTTGCCAGAAGTCTCAGGAAGGATGCAGTTATGCGTAGGAATGACAGTAGTAGGGAAGTGAGGTTTCACAATCAGGTGGAACATGTGTTCTTTTACAGGTGCAGAAAATATCTTGGTCATTTTAGTGGTAAAATCAGCCTTGTGGTCCCTCCTCTGGTAGTACTCTTTTATGGTCATGTTTCAGGTAATATTTTAGGTAATGGTTTCTACGGATGTGCGAGCTCTGGTTGTATATATCCGGAATATATTGTCAGGGTGGTATTTCAGCGGTGAACTCTCTGGATCCCGTCCCGGATCGATGTATGATCTGTGTTTGTGGGTCAGTTTTTTCAGTGTTGAGGTCCCAGCATGCCATGTGGTACCAAGTTACCTTTCAAAAAAATAATTTGTTTTCTCAAAAAATTTTTTTTTTTAATTAGCCGGGGGGAGCAATCTTGTTACGGTTGGTTTCAACAAATTTTTTTTTTAATCTACATTAATTATTTAAATCACTTTCTCAACATTTATTTAAAAGCACTCTTTTTTTCTGTTTCTAATAAAAATTTAAATAAATAAAAGTAATTGTAATAATTATAATAAAATCAGTTTTTATTTTTTCTTCTTTCTTTTTCTTTTTGCAAAGTAATTTCAACGTTTATAGTCTAACGTAGCTTCCTGTTTTTCAAATACGAAAAGCAGACAGCAAGGGAGGGATGTTTTGTCAGTAGACTGCACAGGTGGAAAATTTGGAGTCATCTAGTCTGACTTTGATATAAGAATGACCGACCGCCCTGTATAAGAATTACGTTATCTTATGAGTGTACTATACACGCAATTAGGCTTTGTAAGTTTACGTCAGGCTTCAATTGGCTCTGCTATCAGGCGGATAGCTGGCGCCCATGTAAACAGAGGCTAACAGGACCCCCCTTCAGCACACGCCATGGGGGTGATGCATGGTTTCCTTCCCCCATGAAGCGGCCGGCAGAGTGGAGCGGCAAGCTGTAGTCTTCACGATGAGTCCATTTTTCCTTTTGTTTCCATTCCCGTACCCCTGGCAGAGTGGATCGGTCCCGTTTTTCAAGCAGCGCGGGAGAATGAATGTTTACGACACTTGTTGCTTGGCCAAGAGACCTGTCGTTTGACTCGTAAAAAAAAATTCGACTTATTACGGGGCTCGAAGATTGGCCTGTGGGCTGGATCGCGAAGTTGTTGAAGGCGGACAGGTTTCTGGAAGATTTTTTTTTTGAGAGTGGGGCATTGATGGCCCTACATTAACCATCCTAAATCATGATGTTATGATGAAAAGAGGCTATAAGGGCATTTTCGAATTGCGGATCTATAACTGTTAACGAGAAATTAAGAAGAAGATATGTGTAGCCGATTTTTTTTTGTCGTAGTGGCGCTCCAAGATTATGACTTCTTAACCATCAGAAGTGATCATAGATATTGAACTAAACCGGTCATTAGAAGTCGTAGTGTTCTGAGTTACGGTGATGGCTATCTTTGAATAAAACACATGCTTCAGGAAGGTGAAATTACTGACTCCGACGGTGAAGTTCTGGACCGTAGAACGATTTTCCCCTCCGGACTAGATGATGGACCTAGTAGTTGATGGCAAGTGATGCAGTGAGATGAGAGGATTGATGAATGTTAGCTTGAAACCACGTCTGAAATTTTCCCCAGCCTGAATACTCCAGCTTAAGTGCTTCATCAGATTTTGAAAAAGGAGGAAATGCTCCTAAGTGCCCATTGACTAAAATTGTAGAACTCTCTACCTGTTGTAAGTACTATTTGCATAGTTTTTCTTTTTATTTATTTGTACCTCTTTTAAAAAAAAAAAAAAAAAAAAAAATATGTTTGCTATACCAGAGTTTAAAAGTGAAATGAATATCTTTGGATAATTTCAATAAGAATAAACATTATGAACAGAAATAGTCTGTAGGTTAATATATAATGTTTGTATGTTTGAACGACCATTAAATGGTAATATGATGGTAATTTTAAAAATATGATGTGTAATTTAAAAGTAACCAGTGAGTGGTTTCAACTTAAAAGATCAGCTGTTATATTGTTTTATTAAGATTATTTTTGATAACTTAGTTGCTTCATTATTTTAAATGTTCAAATAAATTGTGTTTTTTTTTTTTGTTTATTATCAAAGTTGGTATGTTTTTCTTTGTATAAATCTCTAAATAATTAATTTTTTATATTCACAGTAGACCTATAAGAATGGCCTAACCTTTCTGTGATTAATTAAAAAAAAAAAAAAAAAAGGGAGAGAAAATTCAACTTTATTAAATTAGGACTTTAAAATTTCTTAAGTTTAAATTCATAACTGACTGTTTTAATGAACATAAATTGAAGTTCACTCAATGTTATACAATCGTATTTTTGATCTTGATTTAAGGATGGATAGATTAATAAGTGAAACAGTAATATTAAATTTAATTTCATAAAATGTTAAATTAAGCTTTAACTCTCCTCTTTCAGAAACATTGTTTTTCTAAAATATACGCCAAAATTGTTTTATTTTAAAAAGTAAAAAAAAAAAAAAAAAAAAAAAATATCCAGTCATTATACACCACTATACGATTCTTGGTTAACCGATCGGATCTTGTTCAGAATCTCTATGGTTGTTCTAAAATTTTAGTACATCATCATATCCCTATTCTATTAACGGATTTAACTCTTTCCCCTTTTGGTCCTCATATTGGAGGAATTTCAGGTTGTCTGCATTTTTCCAAATTATATGATGATTACACTTTTGTTAATTTAATGTGTATGGAGATTTGAGCTTGATCGGGTTGGAGTGGAGTTGGGTGTTCTTTATGCAATCCAGTATGCTACTTGATTTAGAAATCTGTTGCCCCTTACTACATTTAATATTGTCTTAAAATGATGAGTTCAAAATTATCATTGTTGTATTAACCTATTCGGATTCTTAAGTTTTGATATTTTGATTAGTTTAATATAATTTGCTACCTTTTCCATGGCAACAGATTTCAGTGGAGCTAATCAGGGTATACTTATTTTTTTTTAAATATTTAATTGTCAAGTGAAGATTGAGTAATAAATGAGCTTTTTAAGTTTAAGTAAGTTGTGTTTTAGAAAGAACCCCAAAACCCACAACAGTAGTATATATATCCAAGTCTATAGGTGATATACAGGGCTGCACTATATAATTTAACTACTTTTTTGACTAATATTTGGAAGGTAAATGCTAAAACTGGATTTTTAAATATGTTAGATGTTTCCTAAACTATTTAATATCTTCTTTCACCTCATTTAACGGTGTAGTTTCGTTACAGTTTTCTAGATGTAATGGAAAGTGTTTCATAATCTATGCCTGATGCATGATTTTCCGTTCTTGTTTAACTCTTTAATGGATGCCGTTTACATGGCGCAAACACTAAAAATTCACAAATTTGCCACAAGTATTTTCGAATAGAAATTTTTGCTTTTATATTTTGGAGATTTTACACGTAAAAATTATAGAAAAATACTGGTTGTAAAACATCGTACTTTTGATGTTGTATATCGGTGCCCTTCAAAGGATTAATGCATTTGAAATCATAGAAAAAATGTTGGTGCTACAAGCGTTTTTCTTTATTTATTTATTTATGTATTTTTTAAATGAGTAATAAAATCAAGTCCATGTTCACCTTTTGTTATCTTTCAAAAAAATTATATATTTTGTTAATCAGTTTTGGTATTTTCTTTAATTTATAAATTAATTAAAATGTCTTTTAAATACATCATTAAGCCTATGTTATATGTAAATTGTTTTCAAAAATCTTATCCGTTGATACAACCATATATTGTCTTTTTTTCATTTAATTAATTATAAACAATGATTTTAATAAATTTGTGTCTAGGGCAGTTGAAATAATTTTAGAATTTTTAATGTCACACCTTTCCTATTTATAACATATGATAGATGTAAAATAATTTTAATGTACTATTTCTCTCATTTTATAATGTAAAATTTGGAAAAAAAAATTAACACATAAAAGAAGTTTTTGTACGTTTTATATTTATCTTTTGTATTGCTTATCGAATGTTCTAGCAAGGATGTAAATTATTAAATCAGAAAAAAATTGATTAAAAGGAAATTTTATATTTTCTAAAAACTTAAGATTTTAATAAAGGAATAAAAATAATGTTTGTATTTTTAAAAATATAATTAACATTTTTACACTTTATTTACTCGCGTAAATCCGAGCTCGGAATTCAGTTTTAGCAAGTATTTTTTATATGTTTAGTTATGAGTTTCGATTAATATATTTTTGTTATACAGCTTCGATTTTGTTACCTGATAAATAAAAAATAATATTTTCAGAATTAAAAAAAAAAAAAAAAAAGTTTCGAAAAAAGACGTTCTGTGAAACTCGAACATTTCAGTATTTTGATATGAAAGGTTCCGAAAAAAGAAATCAGCTGTAAACTTCTGAGAAACGATTAATAAACAAAATATTAGGGACAGTCAGCAATCATAATAAATCTTCACACTGTAAAAAAATTTCCGGAAGGTTCCGGAAAAAAATGGTGGCATTAAGATGCCACGGCTTTTTTGGCTGTTACGTTTCACAACAAAGTAGTGAAACATTCCAAGTTGGAATGTTTCAGCATTTTGATATGAAAGGTTTTGGAAAAAAGCGTATCGTGACGCTGAAATATTTTAGTATTTTGATATGAAAGGTTTCGGAGTATATGTTACGGAATGTTTCTGAAAAATTGGAATGTTTCACTACTTTGTTGTGAAACGTAACAGCAAAAAGCCGTGGCATCTTAATGCCACCATTTTTTTCCGGAACCTTCCGGAAATTTTTTTACAGTGTGCCGGAGCATTTCTGACATTGAATTTCCTTTGAAAACTGTGCCTCGTTGCAACAAAACTGTGATCCAGGCGATGAAACTCCAAAACAATCAAAATACACTGTTCCAGTGAATAAATAAACAATTTTTGAAGCATACGCTAGGATGTAGAAATAATACCGATCTGAAAGGATGGAATGCGTGAAGAATAGCAGCACCATCTATTGACGAGCTTTGTAACTAATTTTGAAAATTGGTCAGAATAAATTCTCTGGTTATCTAAGCACAATGCAGCAAACCATACATTTCTATTGCCTTCCATTTTTCTTTAATTGATTTTTCAAATTGTTGGTCATTTTTGGGACACCTGGTATGGTTCATTTCTAAAATTTAAAAATAGGGGCTACTTGTCTGAACCAGTAATTTATGATAAAAGAAGAAAAAATACTGGAAAGTTGTTTTGTGTACTTAATTTTATTGTAATATGACATTTTCCAAATATCTTAAAAATTCTTCTATAGTCTGTTGTCGTATTAGTAGTATGCAGAAAAAAAAAATCTTATTTTAGTTAGATTTCAGTAGATGACTTATTTGTTAAATTTAAACAATCCTTAATTTTTGCCATTTGAATAGATATTTTTATTTATTTTTTTAACTAAAAAGTACATTTTCCCCAAAATAATGAAACTTGAAAGGGTTAATGGAATCAACTCTCTAAAATCTGGGTAAACTATTATTGTGTTGCATGGTAGTTTTAGGGAATTGAGAGTTGCTTCTCTTGATATACCTTTTTCAGGTTAGATGTTGAATTACTCCTATTAGTAGAAGATAAAGCATTGAGTTAATTATTTACTTTGCTTCATTATCTTAAAAAAATGTTTTTTCACTTTCATTGTACTTATTTTTTCTTACTACTACTATAAAGTAACTGTTTGCATGTATCACTGTTTTAGCAACATGGAAGTGTTTATTGGAGAAAGGGAGCTGAATCTATTCTAGTTAATGTTAATCCTAACAGATTTTTACATGAGCAATTGCAGGTCAGTAGTTTTAATTATCACCTTATTTCTTGCTTAATGTAAATGTCAGAATTTCATTGCTTTAGTAATAAAAATTTAGATTTTTTTATTGTTATCAATGTGAAATGCTAACTGTTAATATATATGTTTCTGTAGTTGTCCGGCATAAGCTTTAAATTTACAAATAGGTTTATAAAATCTGAAAAACTATTTTTTTCTTTTCCATGTAAACCACCCCAACTATTCTTCTTATCCCCCCTTTTTAAACAAATAATTAAAACATAACTTTTCCTGTTTGTTGCTTGAGCTCAAAATGAACAAAGTAAAATAGCAACTATGTGGTTTTGCTGGTATGTATATATTTAACATATTAAGTGTTTTTTGTTTGATGGATGCTGTGCTATATTCTTAATTTTTACTCCTTCATATTTGTAGAAAATGATTCTAATGAAATACACAATTAATTTTTCAGATAGGTTTTATTAAATAAAACACAATACAGTGTCGGTCTGCAAATTTGGATTGGCTGGTGTCACGATCATTCCGGATTTTGGAATTTTCTGGATTTTAGGTCCTCAACCAAAAACAATAAAGAAATAAATGCAGTATGCCCATGGCAACATTTTGCATGCTGTGAAATAGTCTATATCGCGAATTGTTGTTTGGCTTAGTGTAAATAAACAGACAAAAGCATAAAAAAATAATAATAATTGAAAATAAGGATAAGAAACATTTTTTAAAATCCTGCCCATTATTAGCAACAGGAAACATCTTAAAGACCAAAATGTTTTAAATCGGACTTTTTTATACAATTAATAAAATAAAATTGCAAAACACATTAAAATTACAATATAAAGACATTTCGTAACACCGTGTTACCTCTTCAGGTCAATCATCTATCATCGATCAACACAGAAAATTAGCCAAAAACACTTTTTAAAACACCAAATACCAGTATTTCTACAAAAATTGATTTCTTGCAGCATTGTAAAAAATCAAGATACCTAATTCATTTAGGGTTAAAGCCGTGGTCAATTTGTTTAGAGGTAATTATGGTTTTGTAACTGTTTATGGCTAATTTTTTGTGTTGAACGACAATAGATGATTGAACTGAAGAGGTAACACATTTTTACGAAACATCTTTATATTGTAATCTTAATGTGTTTTGCCACTTTATTTTATTAATTGTATAAAAAAAGTCTGGTTGAAAAAATTTTGGTCTTTAGCCCTGTAAGCACCAGAACGTACCTGCGTACGTCATGAACTCTTCTATTTGAAATACCAGTACGTATGTGCTCATTTTAAGTACAGAATGCAATGTTCTAAGCATGTGGTTTTTTGCATCGGTAATTGCTATTGTTGATTGGTTTTGTACGGCTTTATAGCAATGATTGTTTTCACACCCAATAGATGCAATTACGTGTCAAAGAAAAACTCATTAGTTTTCACACTGCTTTGTTTCTTAACTTCGTCGTTCACTTGTTTATGCACTTGTCATTCTGTTCATTCATTTCATCTCCTTACATTACTATTTTATGTTCATAATTCACTTTTTCTTGGCACAACATGTCCCAAAAGGGATTTTGTGCCATTAAACCTTGTTCAACGAACCTCACATTATATGTAATTAAGTAATTCACATGTAATTAAAAATAGCAACACAAACTACTTTTGACGAAATTTAATATATCTAGTATTTAGTATACTATCACTAAATTGAATATGGTACTTAAGGGGTTAATTGCATTTTACAGTCTTACAATGTTTTCATAACATCTTTTAGAAAATGAAAAGGAGTCTCTGTTTGTGAGAGCCAAGTTAGTCCTAGGAATCTATATCACAAATTGTATGTTAGGCTTAGTGTAAGTAAAGAGACAAAAACATAAATTACAAAAAAATAATTGATAGGAAATCTAAGGACAGAGGTTGCAAGAAACTGAAACATTGAAATTCGCTAGCGTTCCCACTAACATTAAAATATATAAAAATAAAAAATAAAATTAAGCATTTATGACAAAATAATACAAATTAAATATTTTGATGGTCTGATTTTGTAAACATATCCAACAAACTAGTTTCAATAGTTTATTTTTTTTGTTTTTTCACACTGCAACATTTCTTGTAATTTATATTGTTGCATAAATTGGAATTCAGTAAGTAAACTTTTGTTTCTAAGCTGTGAATTAGTTCTTTTTGTGAGGCTAATACATTTATCAATTGGGATATCATCTATATTTCCATTGTCATCCAACTCTGTCAGCAAAGATTTGGATTAAAACTAAACTATAAAAAACATTGCAACAAAATTATTGAATTGAGTGTAGTTGTTTAGTCTTGCTTAGCTGGAAACTGTGCCATTTATGGGCATTTTCAGGAATTATTTATTCCGGATCTAATGTGGAATTGCTGATTTCCTTATTTATTCCAGATTTTGGGTCTTCCGGATTTGAGGTCCCATACAAAATATTGTTTTAAGAAAATTTGTCCAACTTATTTCTGTTATGAATCATAAATTAACAATCACATAAGTTACTTACAGAAATCATTTCCTTTTTTTATTTGACTGATATTTAAATTTCAAACTGCTCCAAAATGATTTTTTTTTCTACTCTGAAACTAAATTTTGTGCAGTTTGACTTCTGAATACAGTAAAAATTTAAAAATATTTGCGAGTCTGTGTATATAAGTTTTTGTTTCAAATGGTAAATAATTTGTAAAATGCATATTTTAGAGTTGCTTTAGTGTTCGAGATTCCCCAGTCTGGATGGACTCTAGCACATCTGAGCAGTGTAAAGCTTTAGAAAATGGTGTTGGAGGACCTATGAAATTAGCCAGAATAACTGGATCTCGAGCATATGAAAGGTTTACTGGAAATCAAATTGCTAAACTCTTTGAAAAAAGACCTGATGCATATAACAACACAGAGGTAATTATGTTCTTCATAGTTAATATCAAATTCATTCTGTTATTTTATTAATCTAAAAGCTTGACTTATGCATCATTTGTATGTATGCATTGGCACTATACATAAGATATCTAAAATGCGATTAATAATGCAAAATTCATGTGTGCTTGACAAAGTTATAAAAGAATAATAAGAAAAGAACAGTAAAATGATCTGATTTAACTACAAAAATTTACTTATTTTGCATTAAAATTACCCCTCTCTAAAAGAATAGTAGCTAATATATGTATGTATATGTGATAAACCATTACACCTGATAAGAACTATTTTGACTGAATGCGATAAATAACAGTGAAGATATTTTGGAGATTTAACACAGTACAGTGTTCATGCATACTTTTGCAACTTTTTATTGAATGTTTTTAAAAATATTATTTTTCTATTAGGCTTTCATTTCTACTTTTTATACCATTATTTGTAATACATTTCTGATATTTAAAATTCTGTCATTATTATATTACAAGGAGGCTTTGCCCCTTTCGCCCATTGTATGCAAACCTCCAGACTTTCAGCATACTTGTTCCTAATTCACCCATTGGTGGAAACAAACTGTATTCTAACCCAATAATAAATGTAAAATTATTGAATTTGAGAGCATTTTAAGAAATTTAAATTGTGTATGGATGGATGGGCTGGCAGCCTATATCTCGCATTTGACTATTTTATGTAACAACTTAGTTGATTGCTTAGTGTCAGTAATGAATTGCTAACTTGTAGGTGTTACCATATTCAATATTAAAAGTTTTACTTACATTATGAAATGAGTTTAAATAAAGTAATCACTGTAAATGTCTTCATACCTTAAAACATAAAAAAAAAAATTAAATGTTTATAGCCTATTTCTTGCCAGAGGATGATAAAAAATGCTGGTTGAAATGCCTAAAATCAGTTTTCATCCTGGAATATAAGCCCAAGAAAATAAAGAATGATGAAATGGATGCTGAAACAAAAAGTGACTTAAATAAGGTAAATTTACACGACATCCTTGAAGCTTCCAATCAAATAGGCATGGACATTTCTGTAAACGATGCAAATGAATGGATACATTTTGATGACAATGAACCCATATTTCAAAATTTGACTGACATAGAAATTATTTCTCCTTTTCAAGGAGATAATAGTTCTATGGCTCAAGTAAAGAACAACAAAGAGGAAGTATCTGATGAGGTTTTAGTAGCTCCGTTGATCGAAGCTGTTCAGTTTCTCGAAAAAACATATAAAACTTTTTAAAACATCAAAATCTAAGCATATAACTGAAATGCAATTAGTTCATTTTCATTCTTTAATTTCCAGTGGCAAGCAGATAATCAAAGAAAATTGAAAACAAACAACTCTAGATTCTTATTTTCAGAAAATACTATAAAATGTAAGTAAAAATGTATGCTGAATATGGACAGTTTTGTATTTTTTTAACGTTTTGCCATCTCTTTTATGTTGCACTTGTAGCTTTTTTGAACAAGTATTAAATTGAAAACCTTGTAGCTTAATTTAGGGCTCTTTATTTTTCATTTATAAACACTTTTCTCGCCCCTTCATTATATCACTCCCCTCGATATATCATGCTTTTTTCTTATCTCCCAAGTAGTGCGATATATCGAGAGGTATACAGTCAACTCTGCGAAATCCGCCAACGTGCATTATCTGCGGTACACGTCGGGATGTAAACAGTGAAAATCGCGGTTATCGCGGTTAACAGTTAAGCTCGTAGATGAAGTTAAATGAGGACATTTTTTCATAAATTATCAATTTTCCAATGAAATAAATTATAATTTAAGGAAACATATATATTTTGTATACTGCATTCGAAAATAATAATTTGAGTTAGTTAAAAGGGACAACTAAATCGAAATAACAATTTTTATTTTAAATAGACATCGATGTTTGGTTGGTTGGTTTCGCGCAACGTGAACGTATGCTTTACTCAAAGCACCAATGAAACTATAACGTTAACTGACTTTATTTGTTTATTTTACGATACATGTGAATATTTTCTTCTGCAAAATTTACACGCGTATTTGTACTTACTTTTGCGTACCGCTTGCGATTTTTATTACGAATTATGTCCGGAATAAAAAATATAAAGGATTCATCTAGCAAGAGAAAGCATGTAGCACTTTCAATTCTCCAAAAAGTGCAAGTAATCCAAAAATTGGATGCCGGATCATCCGCGAATTTTATCGCAAAAGAATTCGGTATAAGTCAGAGAACTGTTTATGATATTAAAAAAAAATAAAAATAAAATATTACAGTATTATGCTGAAAGGGACTCCAATGCAGGATCTTCGCAATGTAAAACCATTCGTTCTTCAAAGTCCGAAAATTTGGATGCTATACTGTTTGAATGGTTCAAACAAAGGAGAAGTGATGGCATCCCAATTTCGGGACCACTTCTATGTGCAAAAGCGAAAGAGCTGCATTCTCAGCTAAAAATTCAGGAGCCATGCAGCTACAGTTCTGGTTGGCTAACATCGTTCAAACACAGGCATGGAATCCGCTATTTGAAGGCATCTGGAGAAAAATTATCTGCCGATTCTAAAGCAGCTGAAGATTTTATTGAAAAATTTTCAAATTTCGTCGCCGAAGAAAAACTTAGTCCAGAGCAAATTTATAATGCTGACGAAACTGGGCTTTTCTGGCGCTGTTTGCCAAGGCAAACTCTTGCAGGTCCTGATGAACACAATTTAGCAGGATTTAAAGAAGCTAAGGAGAGAGTAACTGTTCTTGTTTGTAGTAATGCTGCTGGAACTCATAAATGCAAATTGTTAGTGATAGCAAAATCTGCAAACCCTAGAGCTCTGAAAGGAGTGAAAACTTTACCTGTGACATACAAAGGGAATAAAAAGGCGTGGATTAACAGAGACTTGATGGTGGAGTGGTTCGAAAACCACTTTGTTAAAGATGCCCGTGCTCACTGCTTTAGTGTAGGATTACCCAGCGATTGCAAAATTGTGTTATTACTGGACAATTGTAGTGCCCATCCTGAAAATCTTGAAAAAGATAATGTATCTGTGCACTTCCTGCCTCCAAATACAACAGCTTTGATTCTGCCTATGGATCAAGGAATAATCCATAGCATTAAATCACAGTATCAAATAGAATTTTTACGACGATTGATTGCCTTGAATCCATCAGCTGATGTTGTAAATAATTATAGAAAACAATATGACATAAAAGATTGTGTATTCAACTTAGCTGAAGCTTGGGATGCTATTTCCCAAGATACTCTGGTAAATGCTTGGCATAACCTTTGGCCATCATCATTGTTCATTGATACTGAAAACAGCCAAATTAAAGACTTCAGTGGATTTTACACAAGAGATGCACAAGTAAAAAGTAGAGAGCTACTAAATTATGCAAAGAATGCACTAAATGCTGTTCCTGCATTTTTAGAGGAGCAAAATTTAGTTCAGTGGATCAATAATGAAGATGAGCTAGCTATAACTGAGTCAATGACAGATGACGAAATCATTGCTAGTGTTTTGAATCCCACTGAAACTAACATTGATTCTGACACTGAATCAGAGGATGAAACCTCACAGAAAACCTATGAACAAGGTTTAGAACTGGGGTATAAATATTTAAATTTCCTGGAAAAACAAAATTTTCTCTCACAGCAAGAAATAATGACTGTTCATTGACTCCAGAAAAAAATCATAGATAATAAACCAAAACTCAAACAAACCACCATTGTGTCTATGTTCAAGAAACTTAATAATCAGTAGAATTTGTAATTATTTTTTCTTTAAATTGACTTAAGTTTTGAATATATTTACAATTTTGCATATATTTTCCACTTTAATTTTTTGTGTATATTTAAAAAATGAATAATATAAATAAAATTTGCATTGTATAATTAATTTTCTTTAAAATTAACTTAGTTATTGAATAATTTAAACCAGTTATGCATTATATTTCCCTTTTCTATTTTAATTTATGTTTAAATTTTTCTAATTAACAGTCAGACTATAAAAAAGTAAAATGTAAACAAAGAAATGATCTATAATCTGCCAAAATCTATAATCCGCCAAACCCTTGGTCCCTAAGTGTGCGGATTTCATAGAGTTGACTGTATATGAATATATATATATATTGAATCTGTGTGGTCTATTATAGCTGTCATACAGTAAAACCTAAAAGAATCAATTTTATTTAAATTTGGATTCCCTATTTCTCCCAGGGGTTGCTATAAATGCAAAAGAAAATTCTGTTGAATCTGTACTACCTATTTTTATCTTGAGTACAGCTGTCATACAGTGAAACAAAAAACCCCCACTTTTATTTAAATTTGTTTAGGGGACTGTGGATGTTATTTTGTGAATATACATTTCATTATAAGTATATAGAATACCTTAAAAGATATTTCCAATTTTACATAATTTTAAGAAATAAATGAATTTAAAGTTTATATACAAAATTTTTAAATGCTCCTTGCATTTTAATTTTTGAGATATTTCTTCAGTTTTGCATTTTAATCACTTAAAACTATATTACAAACAAGTCTGCATATCAATTATTTAATCCCTTGAGTAGTTAATTTTTTTAATTCTTTTTTTCCGAATTCCATCCCAATTTTCATCAAAATTTATGCCTTTTCATAAGTTATAAATAAAATTTAATTGCCTAAATGAAGTTGAATTGTAAAATGCATACACAGCTTCTTTGTAAGCAGTATCAGGATTCTTCCTTATGAATTTCATGAATTTTGGACAAAAAGTAAGATGCATAAAGCATTTCAAAAATCGAAAAATCAGTTTTGAGAAAAACAGATTTAAAGTTTATTACTACATTTACCTTTATTACTTACTTCTTAGAAACTTCATAAATTATTTTTTCTTCATTTACTTCGTTTTTGGAAAACACTATTTTGATATTATTATCCTACAGATATACATGTATATATATATTGCAATATGACAATAAAAAAGTTTTGTTGTATTTTAAAAATTTGATGTAATTTCATCTAATTAGTGTGTATGTACCTATCAATAAAGATTATTATTAAAATTTACATGAGTACACAAATATGCAAGTCGCAATTTTTACGTCTTCCTTGTGCAACTACATTATTCTTATGTCATTTATAATTTTTTATTTCAGTTGTACCTTTCTTTCTGATTTGATTTATGTAACACTTCAGTAACGCTTCAGTATAAACTGTTTAATTTTCAGTAAAATAATGTTTAGTATATATATATATATATATATATATATATAAACAAAAAAAATCAGTAATACCTAATACAAAGAAAATTCATGGCCGTTTCAAGAAATCTGTGGTTGTTATGAAAAATTCATGACTGTTACAGAACATTCATAATGACATGTCTGTACATATAGGGTATATTGTTTTTTTTTATTACACTTTAAATCCACCAGCATGGTAAGTTTTCCCTTCCTTTTTGCAATTTTTAAAACATTTATTTAAGATTTTTTTTACTGTTCCATCTTTTTGTCCATTCAGTTGTACTACTTTTCCTACTTGGATTTATACAGCGTTTATCACACTTATCTACAATTGATAAAGATAGCGAATTTGCTTCTTCTTGTTCAAAATCTAAACTATTCAAACAGTCAAAACTGAATTGATTGATGAAATTACAGACATTTCTAATCATTTTTCAGTAAAAGATATTTCTTTTGAGCAGTTTTTCCAAATTTTCCCATGTCATTAGCATTCTGCATTTTACCAGAAATGTACCTTGCAAGCAATTCATTGCAGGTTAATCATTGATACACTGGTAATACCTTACAAAGTATGTCTCCTGATAATTTAGTTTTCATTACTTTTTTGGCGTTTCTTTACTTGTAAGTGCCCGATATTAAAAACGCCACAATACCATGCCTGCTGGGCATTTAGAATGTTTTGAGGATTTGTCCGTGGAGGAGCGATTAAAGAATGTGGCTTATATTGCCATTTTCATTTTCTCTGCATCAGGCACATTATCTTTTATTGCTGTCCTGTAAAAAATTGTTAATTTATGATAGCATCTTCTTTTAGACTATCTTCTTTGCATTCCTTGATTTTATTACGAAGCCTGTTCCTAATCTTTTTGACACAGGATTGATACATTCATCTTTTGATGCTACTACTATAAACATTCAGTTCCACTAAATGCTGGTAGGTTTTCACATCACCATCAGAAAGAATACTGTCTACCCACAATTATTAACAGATTGTTTCCAAATAATTGCAGCAGCTGTCATCTCCATTGCGTTAGATGATCATGTATGAATCATTGAAATTTTGGGTTTGTGTCCGTCATACCAAATGCTGAACTTCACATTATGTTGGCCAAGATCACTCTTTGTGACAACCATTACACATTCCAGGCAGTATTTTGACAGAGTTTCATAATTGATTACTAACAAGGTTAAAATACTATAACGAGACCAAATCCATACAGTGATGTATGCCTGCATTTTATCCAGGTCCCATCATATGAAACAATTATATCCAAAATATCTTGGGTCTTCAATACTTTTATATAATTCTTTGTGTTTTTTCTGCACCACATTTTGGGCAACTTGAAGAGTGTCTTTTAAAAACCTTGTCGTTCTTTATACAGTCTCTTACTCAACATCTTGGAAATGTTTTTTTATCCATTGCATGGATCTTAATAGCCATAGAATAAACTTCTATTGCTGCATGGCCTTTTCCAATTTGTAAAAAGGCTTCAAGTTTTTTATTTGCATTGAAGCACTTTTCAGTCTTGCTTACTCGAGGAGTAGAAAATATGGATCTAAACGCTATCACATTGTTTATAGATCGATTAAGTTTTAGAAGCATATCCATATGCTCCTTTGGATATCACATCTAGGTTATTACTGCAACACACAACTTGGAGTATAGTTTTTATATGACAAAGCATAAAAAATCCATTTAATTTTAGCTATGCAGTCTAGGGGTGCTACCAGCATAAGAAAAATTAATGACAAAAATTTTATCAATACATAAATTTGACAATAGCTCAAGCTTATTCCGAAGATTTGAGTGAAACTCATTCGTAGGAAGTGAGTTTAAAATGAGTTCAAAAAGTTAGTTGAAGACATAGTTATATACATAGAGATTCAAAAGCATCATAAGTTAAATAAAGGTTTGTGAAAATAGCTGTTCCAAAAGTAATAAAGTGTAATACATCTGATTTCTTTTATGGCGTCCTATAAAATAACTATAAATTCTATACCACATATTTTCAATAGAACATGCCGCAATAAGCCTTAGTAAGATAAAAATTTTGTAGAATTTCAAATAACATAATGGCGCTAAAATGCATTTTAAGTTATTACAGCCCATAGATGGAAGTGTAATACGATTTTTTTGCTGTCCTGTACAATAACTATAAATTCTATATATAGGGGAAAGTAGGATAAAACTGGGTACCTAATGGTTTTCCTTTGTTGAC
Organism: Maratus michaelseni; assembly: GCA_963931845.1. NCBI lineage: Eukaryota > Metazoa > Arthropoda > Arachnida > Araneae > Salticidae > Maratus > Maratus michaelseni. The sequence goes on from OZ007586.1 coordinate 397,149,662, forward strand.
AAAAGTCTGGAAGGGCAGAAAAATCGGAACACCCCACAAAACTGTTTGGGAACATGTGGGATATTGAAAAGCCACACCTGTTGCCACGGGAACATTCTTCTCTACTTGAGAAAATGTGTTTTCTAGGACCATCTGAAACAGCTCCAAATTTTTGTGATAGGGTAAAACTGGATACTAATCAGAAATTAAGTTTTTACACTTCCTAGTAACAAAAAAGCTTTATTGTATTAAATTTTGAATTAAACAATAAAAATTACATGCATTTTTTTAAGGCCAATAACTTCTCATTTCAGGTTTCCAAGCAATTTTTAATGTTTGCATGTAATGGCTTTCTCAGATTTTACTTCTCGTATCCTCTGACTCCTCATGTGCCCACTCTTTGCAAACTGAACATTGTATTCATCCTTCACTCCCTGTTGAGTGAAGAAACAATTCATTTCAGAAAGCTTTAGAAAACAGTGGTTTACTTACCTAAATCAATCCGTCAGGCTGACTTTTTTTAAGAGCTGAAAAGCTGGTACAAAATAAAAACTTTTGAGGGGAATTTCTTTCTAATAGCACTGTACAGATACAGAGATTAACTCATTTCAAAATCCAATGGCGCACTGCTAGAGGACTCTAAGGGATGTAGTTAAGATGGGTGCTGTCCGCAGGGCAGCACCCATCAGTGAGAAAACAGGGTGCCCGGTTTTTCCCTTCTCTCCCCTACACTTTTCAAGACAAAAAATTGTTGTAGGTGACTGTGATAGCATACTAAAACTACATTATATCAGCATTCTACAAACCCCACATTTAAGCATTTAAAAAAAAAGTTTGATAAATTTGTTTCTTAAAATCATTGCATTAGAATTTTATAATATAGTTTAATATAATTTTCGAAGGGGTTTCTGTTGAATTAATATATTTGGCACATTTCTTTTTCTGTTAATATTAAGTATAATTATGTTTTATTTTAGAGAATTTCTTTAGTAAGCAGTTTTGCTACCACTCTTTTTCTTGGTCACTATGCTCCTATTGATTTAAGTGATGGATCAGGAATGAATCTACTAGATATCCATGAAAAAGATTGGTCAGATGATTGCCTTAAGGTAATAAATATAATTTTCAGCTTTATTCCATTAAAAAAAATGTATTGTTAGTGAACAGGAGATGAGTAAATGATATTAAAATTTAGAATGTTTGTTCCAAACTTAGAATTACAAACTATGAAAACAAATAAACAATTTTCTTTGCTATTGTTTGAAATCTTCACTCATTGTTCATTTATTGTTATTTTGTATTATACAATATCTTGTTATATTTTTGGAATTTATAGTATTTGTAAAATGCATCTTATTACTTATATACTGGCTATATTTTGAAACTATGTTTAGATATAAAATTATAGTTCTATCACCTACTTCTGGAGAACTAAACATTTTTATTATTACATCTTTCATTTATAAAATATCACTAAATATAGAAAATATACGTTTTACCATCATGCAACATGCAGGAATCAATGTGTGTGAAGTGTAATTTTAACACGTCGAGATTTTCTGGTGGGTGTTTTGATGTTACATATTGCAAAAATTCAATGCTGGTTATTTAGCAAAAATCAAGAAATATTACATAACTAGCTGTTACCCGTGACTTTGTTCATGCAACATTAAAAGAAGAATAAATACATTAATTAAGCAAAATATTTCACTCCCGATAATTAAAAACGTTAATAATTAACTAACTATTTATCACATTTCATAGGAGACAATGCGGTATTTTTTGTTATAGGGACCTTGACATAAAAAGCGAAATTTTGTGCCAAATAATCGCGAAAATGAAATTGCAACCAATGCAAAAAGGAGGGCTAAATAAAACCGTGGAAATGACGAATTGGGTAAAACCAAATGTCAATTTTACCTGATAAACAATTTTACTTTTAACGCCTTTGTGAAACGTTTTAACCAAAAAAACATTAATTGGAAATAGTAAATGCTTTTTCTTTAAATACAATTCTGCCTCCTTGGTTTAATGTATAGCTGAAAGAAATCTTGTTTTCTAAATGGCAGTATGTTGACAGGCAATTTTTGTTCTCCAAAATAAATTGATTCATGAAGTTTGAATATATATGTTTTTATTTTTCGGATAATTTACTGAAATCAAGATTTTGTTTTCAGCATCTATTCAAAGTGAAAATAATTCTGTTTTTCAGTTTTAATGAGAAAGTGGTGTAAAAAATATACTGATCTGTTTTATTTCTTCTTTTTTATACACAAATATGGAGTCATTTACTTTCCGTTTTTAGAAAAACTTCGTTAAAATTTACAAAAAAAAAAAAAAAAAAAAGAAAATCTTGGCATCTAATTTAATTTTTTTAATTCTGAGAGTTTGTGAGTCTAGGAGTAGTAGCGAAATACAAACACACAGTCAGATTTTAATATAATAGATTCGTGTTCATTTTCCTTTTCTTAAAATTATGATGTGATTTTTAGCAGAAAACTGTCATCTGTATATAATGGATACTCATGCTTAATAATTAGTATAGATAAAAAAGTATTTAAATTTTTCATTATAAATATGGCGTGAAACTCATCTACTTTCTATACTTACTGATCCTTGTATTATTAATATAAGGAATTGATTCACACTCATTTTAAAACATATTGGAAAAGTCCCGTTTTATTTCAAATATTATCCATGTTGAAAATGATGTCATGGATAGTGAGAAATAGTTATTTTCATTCTTAAAACTAAAAGAAATAACTCTTTTTCCCCAGAGAAATCCCTTTTTAATGACATAATTCTTGTTAATTTTCTTTTCCAGGCAATTAATTTCAATACTGGCATAGGGGAAATTATGTTACTTTAACGAAATAATATTAAATCTTTGGGGTTTATCAACAAAAATGGAACTATTAACATTCGTCATTTTTTTTTAGGTAATCAAGTTATTTTTTTTAGTTTTAAGAATGAAAATAACTATTTCTCGCTATCCATGACATCATTTTCGACATGGATAATTTTGCAGAACATATTATTGACATTTGCTAACCATTTTCTTTTCAAACTTCTTTTTACTTTTAAAAAATTTAAATTAAAAAATACGGTATAGTTATATTAGCCGTGTGTAGACGGTAAAACGCTAAGTATTGTTACCATACAAAAGAAAAAAACCCAAGATAATTTTATTTCACCATCAAAGCATATTTGCTTTATTTTCGATGTATGACGTCATATTCGCGCCTGTTTCCTCTGTTACACATATCGAAACCTTGTATTATTATCAAAAACTAAAAAAAGTATGTTTTATTTCTAATAATATTATGTAATCTTCTTTTTAATTCTTTAATTTTTTTATTTCATTTTCATTTTTCACGTGAAAATTTTTCAATTGAAACTAATTTGTTGAGTAAAAATTATAATTCCAGATTTTGATTTAGTTTTGGCAACGATAAAGTATTAGCAACGGTAAAGTAAATTTAACCATTTTAAAATATTATACGAAAAAATGTCCTTTTATTCTGTATGAAAATAATGGAATTTTGAATTATTAAGACAAATATTTGAATAAAATAAACAAAAGCCAGCCTATGTTCATGTTCATTTGAGGGTTATAATCAACCTATATGCAAAGACACAGGATTATTAAATGCTCCATTTTGACACTGGCTTCAGCCTAACATTTGCACACAATCAGATTTATAATATGATTAGGATTAGGATTGCAATGATGAATATTGAAATGTTATTAGTTGAAAAGATTTATTAATTCAATTACTTATTTTAAAGATCTGTTTATACAATGAATCTAATTTTTAAAATCTCAATATTGCATTTTTAATTTAATTTAATTAAAATTTAATTTAATGTATTTTATGCAAAATAATATCTACATTTTTATATTTTAAAAAAATGATTTCAAAATATACAAAATAATTATTTTTATACCTAATATTTGTAGAAAAGAATTTGATTTCAAAATTAAATATCCATTTCTTTAGTTTATGTAATCTTTCTTTCTTTCTTTTATTTTTCTTTATATTTTTTTTAGTTATGTGCACCAGACCTGAGGAAGAAACTTGGTAGTCCTGTTTCATCTTGTTCAATTTTAGTAAGTTATTATTATTATTTTTTCAATATACTATTTTATTTCCCCCCCTACACATAAAATTTAAATTTCGAATAAAACTCTTTTCAGGGAAATATATCTGAATACTTTGTGGAACGATATGGATTTGATGAGAATTGTAAAGTTGCAGCATTTACAGGTGACAATCCTTGTAAGTTAAGTGTTTCTTACTAAGGAGTTTTATTTTATATCACAGTTCAAGTTTAAAAGTACACATTTATAACTGTTAGTCATTTTCTTTTTTATTATGAAATGTGCCAGGATTTTGGTCCGATTTGTTTGTTTTGGATTTTCTTTTTATCTGAAAGCAGAAAATATTAAAGTTTTCAACATAAAAGTAGAAAGAACACTTAATCTATTTAATTAAGAAAGCTTAAAGATGTGTTACTACAGAAACTGCATTTAGTAGTCAAGCCATATCAGCTTCACCAATAGTAGTAAATCAAATGTTAATACATGAAAATATTTTGAAACTCTCCAAGGAGCTCTTGAATAAGCACATTTTTAGTTCAGAATTGAAACATCAGCTACAGAATTGGTAAATAATAACAAACCAATTTTAACAATAGGATAAGTCATATTAGATGAGAAATTTTGTGGTTTTTTTAATACTCCAAATATGAAAAAATATCAATAAGAAGAGGAAAATTGTGAAATAGAAAAGCCTCATATAACTTTGAAAGTAGCTCAAGAACATATTTTTAAATTGAAACTTTTTGAATGTAATAATAAGATTGATAAAACTTTAAATAAAATACAATGATTAGAAAAATGCATAGATTCATTTTGTAATTAAAAAGAAAATAATTTCGAGCAGTTTTTAAAGATATGTCAAGTAAGCATGATTAAAGTGTATCTGTCCATAAATGCATGTTTTCTGCTTTCAATTTGTTCTATTTTTATTTTAATTTTTTTCTAATTCAATTCTTTTTTCATTAAAGTTTTTAGTAATTATAATGAAAAATAATATTGTTATAAATATAAATGCTAGCGTGGCATCTACCTTACTTTACTATTTTTGTTTGCCTCTAAAAAGTCTACTAATTGGAATATGACAACTTAAAGAAGTTTGACTGAACAAGCATATATTTAAATTTTTATTTCTAACTTAATGTTGTTTCTTTGAATTATAAAATGCTCATTTTGTTAAATTATTGTAGAGTTTAATATTACATGTTTGTAAGATTTTTATTTTCCTCAATTTAGCATCACTGGCTGGTACTCAACTAAATAAAGGTGATATGGCCATTTCGCTTGGTACTAGTGATACAGTGTTTCTATGGTTAACAGATCCAAAGCCATCTTTAGATGGGCACATTCTGTGTAATCCTATTGTTAGTACTGATTTCCTGGCCTTATTATGGTAAGATCTAGCATTTTTTTAAATTATTTTTGAAAGGAAATTTAGATTTTATATAATTTTCTAATTTATTTCAGCTTCAAAAATGGATCTCTTACTAGAGAAAGAATCAGAGATGAATGTGCTGAAGGATCATGGCAGCTCTTTAGTGACCTTTTAGAAAGCACTCCCCGTGGAAATTTTGGAAATATTGGTAATTTATTTATAAATATTTAACTATGTAAAAATTGTGTAGACAAAACAATTTACTAATTATTGTAAAATCTGTTTTTTTATTTTTCCTTAGGCATGTATTTTGATTTGATGGAAATCCTTCCTCCTGTTGTAGGTGATTATAGATTCAATAAAAATCATGAATTAGTAAGTAAATATATACATATAAATAAATAAAATGATGTAATTATTATTATTATATCTTTTATTATGTATGTACTGTAAAATCCGATTGTAAGCCCCCCTTTACAAAAGCAAAAACATTTAAATTTAGGAGGAAGCTTATAATAGAGACAAAAAAAAATCATTAAAAACCTGTTTTTACCATTAATTTAGAAGTAAAAAGGTAAATACAGGGGTGAGAATCTTCGGTATTTCGACAGACTTCCGTTTAAAAAAAAAATAATTATCTAATTCCTCTCCCCCATACACAAAATTAAAAATGTTCTTTATTTATTATTTTATTTATTGTAACAATAAATATTCAATCATCTAAATCCTCCTGAAATTACTACTACTCCTTTTGCCCCCTCTGTTACTAAACACACATAGTTTTACCTTTATAACTCTTTAATTTTAAATTTATTTTCTAACCTATTTAATACTCTATAGTAACAATAAATAAATAATCTATCACTTAAATTATCCCCTCTTCCCAAAATCTCTGCTTCTCTCTCCTCCCCCCCCCCCCTATCCATCTCATAAAGTTTAAAATATTTAAAATTCTTTAATTTTGTTCTGCTCTATTTGTGATTTTGTTATAACAATATTGAAATAACCATCTAAATTATTTCTCCCCCCAACCCCCCCTCCCCAAATATTATACTTTGTTTCCTTTGCATTTCCCCCATCCCCAGACAAAGAGGTGAATTTCCAGATGGCTTTGCTCATCCTTGATTTTTTGTTTTGGGGGAAGTATATTAGAAAACAAAAAAAATTAATATTAAAGATTTTAAATTATTTGCTCGATGGAGTAGCAGGGGGGGAAGTGGAACTTTTGGGAGCAAAGAGGGTGAGTTATATGACTGATTATTCATTTATTGTGATTAGCAAGCAACAAATACAGCAGATTTTTAAAAAAAATAGTTAAATTTTTAAAAATTTTGTATGTATGTGTGTGTGGAGGACGAAGGGAACAGACATTTTTGGGAGAGAGAAATAATTTAGATGATACATTATTTATTTTTACTAGAGAGCAGCAAATATGATAGAAGATTTCTTGAAATAAGAGTTTTAAAAATCTTAAACTTTGTATCCTGGAGGGATGAGGGGCAAATTTGAATTTAAAAGGAAAGGGGTTTGTATTTTACATGATTTATTATTTACTTATTGTTAATAGAAAGCAGCATATAGAACAGAAGATATTTTTTTATAAATAGTTTTAAAGATTTTTTGCTAGGGGGTGCAAAGGGAGAAAGTAGACATTTTGGGGGTAGACGGATAATGGAGATGGTTAATTATCTATTTAATTCTACTAGAGAACAAGAAATAGAGAATATATTTTTTAAATAAAAAGTTTAAAAATTTTTTAACTTTGAAGGGTGCAGTAAGAAAGGGAAGAAGTCAAATTTTAAAGGAACGGTAGGGAGTAATTTCGATGATTGATTATTTACTTATTGTTAATAGAGAGCAACAAATAGAACCAAAGATTTTTTTAAAATAGAGTTTCAAAGATATTTTCTCCTTGCTGGGGCTGGCAAATGGGGGGGGGGGGAGCAGACAGTTTGGGGATATAGGGATAATTTAAATGGCTGATTATTTATTTATTGTTACTAGAGAATAACAGATAGAGCATTTTTTTAAATAAAAATTTCAAACTTTGCAGGCTGAGAGGGGAGGAGAAGTTAAATTTTGGATGGAGGGGGTGGGTTGTAGTTTAGAATGATTTAGTTTTTGCTCACTGTTACCAGTGAGTAACAAATAGGACAGAAGAATTTAAGATTCTCAAGATTTAAAACAAGCAAAAATGTGAAAAAAAAAAAAAAAAAAAAATTGTGCAAAAAAAAAATTCTCTCCCTTGAATTTTAAATCAATTTTTTGTGCAGAAAAAAAAAGTGTGTGTGTGTGTGGGGGGGGGGGGGGGGGGTATATTTTGAAATATAAAAGAAAATGAAAATTACTGAAAAAGTGGGTGGGTGTGTGTGGGGGGTGCTTACAATCGGATTTTATGGTAATTTCATATATTTTGTGATTTACTATCTGAAAATAAAATTAACCTATCTAATTAACTAATTTTCTTTTATTATTATTAATGTAGTAATTGCAAAATTAGTGTTTATGTTTATCGATTTCGAAGAAAGGTGCTTGAGACAATGTTACTGAAAGAGTTTTAAGTAGTAAAATATTCCACTTTTTTTTTAATAAAGTTGTGAATATTTTATTTTAAATCAAAAATTCCATAGCCAAGGGGATTAAAATTTGTTAGCCATATCCCAATTTTACCTATCACTTATAATATCTTAATTCTTTATTTTTATTAGTTTCATTTATTACTATATACTTTTCTTACCTTTTTCATTTCAGCTGTTTCATTTAGCAGTTTTTTAATTATACCACAGTTTACTTTCGCGAACTTTGTCATCTTCGCTGCCGACTTTGTCATCTTTGCTGTCAACTTTCTCATCTTTGCTTACAGGCCTTTTTCACACCACGTTTCACCATAAACAATGTTTTGAATGAGAGGTAGCTCACTTAGCCATGAGATGGCGCTACCGTCTCACGTGCTGACGTTTTTCTGCATCGGCGTATGCGATGCTCGTTCATCCAGTCACGTTGTTTAGAACAGGGGAAGTTTCCCACTTCCGGTTTCCACGACGCATGCTCGACTTCGGCCGAGCTATTTATAGAACACCGCGATATTCAACTGCTGCTGATGTAGTGTGCTGAGTCTATCTTGCTCCTGTTTCGTTTCGTGTTTGTTTCGTTTTCGCCGGTAAATGATGAGATGATTTTCGTGGTAAAGTACTCTGTTTTTAATATCGCAGAATTAAGTAAGACCATTTTTAACTTGGATACATCGTTTTTGAAGACCTACATTCATGAAGTTTATTTGTTTTAACATAATGTAATCTGAATCATGCCTTTTGAAAGATGCATCGATGGAGTTTAAAATAATTACAAGATAATAAATAAAATTACATATGATTAGCGTATTTTTGATATAGCCTTTAAATAAATGAACTCCCAGTACAGCTCCTGAGTGATACTTAATTTCTATTATGAAATATATTGCTGGCCAATCTTTTTTTTGTTTATATTAAACATTTTTAATGCATTAGTTTTTCCTCATATAATGATACTTCTATATTTTTTATCTTAATAAAGCTGGCATTTTATTTAAATATTTTTGTCATCATTTAGTCTTTTTTTAAACACTTACTGTAATAGATAAATTACTTTCTGCAAATAAACAAGGATAATTTTTCAGCAAAGGCTTTCACAGTGCATACTCTTTAGTAATAGGAAGTAAAAGAAAAGGGTGCAGTAAAATTTATATGTATCAGATTGAAGTTATACTTTTTCACAGCATTCTTGTTGTATGAGTAGTCTCATACACCACAAAATTATATGCCTTGTGTGGTGTTTTTACTTCAGAAAGTAAGCAGTAAATGGCAGCATCACAAAATAATTGTAAGAATTATAAGTCCTCCACTCCCTAGTGATACCTATCTTTCAGATGTTGTTTTTCTCTGCAGTACTCACAGAATGTACTTGTAGTTATGATGTATGTATTTATGTTTTGAGGTCTTGTGAAGCTCATTAAATGTGTAAAAGTAATTTATTCATATGTGTTTATTAAAACACATACCCCATTATTTTCATATGTGTGCTTATTTAATATTTAATATAAAGTAATTGCTGATGTTGCTGAAATTAAAAAAAAAGCGGAAATGTTATCACCAAAAAAAGTTGAAAAAGAGATAATTTGTCTAACAAAATGGCTCGACTACTGTGCTACTTTTGTTTTGAAAACAGCATTACGGAGTGATTTATTCTACTAATTGGAAGTTCCTATAATGCTTATTTCCTGTGTTAAGTCTGTCAATAAAGTATTTTAGCGTAAAGTAGTGGTGGTAAGTCTACATTTTTTTTTCTTTCCTGAATTTAATGAAGTGCTAAAATGTTTTCAAATTTTAAGGAATTTAACGATTCAATTGAAACTTTCCAAGCATATGTTAAAAGGCTGGAACAAAGTTTTATACTTCATGATGTTAAAGAGGAAAAGAAGGTTCTTGCAATTATATCTTGTGTTGGTCCAAAATTGTATAATTTGTTATGTGATTTATCTTTTCCTTAAGCTGCTGAATCTTTGAAATATGAGGAAATTGTTGATATCCTGTTAAAGCATTTAAGCCTTGTCCCTAATAAATTTTGTCAAAGAATAAAATTTCATAATTCTTATCAAAATGAAAATGAACCGATACAAGATTTTGCTGCTAGATTAAAAAAATTGACAACTTTTTGTGTATTTTCTGGTGAAACATTAAATGAAAATCTTTTGGAGCAATTTCTTAGAGGTTTAAAAAATGAAACTATTCAGAGTAAATTACTTACGCAAGTTGATGATTTAAATTTTGATAAAGCCATTGAAAAAGCAATTATTTTGCAAAATGCCAAAATTGATATTTCTGAATTGAAGCATAAAAATTTGAATGTAAATAAACGTCAGTGTACTAGAAATGTACAACCCGATAAATTTCCAAATAATTTTCAAAAACAGAAAATAAACAATAATGTAAATAAGGAAAATTCTGAGGTAAATAAATTGAAGTGTTACAGATGTGGAAATGCATCATATTTAGCAAATGTCTGTAGGTATATTAATACAATTTGCAACCAATGTAAAAAAAAAGAGGTCATTTGCATAAATTTTCTAAAAGTAAAAATAATAATTCTCAGAAACAAATGAATGTATTTCACATTGCTGATATTTTATCTTTGGGTCATGATAAAGGTACTACTCCAGTAAAAATGTGTGTTTTAATTGAGAATAAAGCTAAAGCTGAAATGGAGTTAGATACTGTTTCCAGAATTTCTGCTGTACCTGTTAAATGTTTTCGCAGAATCTTTCCAAATAATAAAATTTTTCTGACAGATGTTCAGTTAAGAACTGCAACTGGTGAAATGTTTACACCTGTTGGGTATGTAAATGTAGATGTTTCTTATGAAAATAAAACTAAAAATCTTAAATTATATTTGATTAAAGAAGATAACTTTCCACTTTTATTTGGTAGAGATTGGGTATCTGCATTTAATTTGTTCCCTCTAATTTAAAATCTGTATATGTAAATAAAATTGCAAATTCTACTGAAAAATTGAAAGTTTTATTAAATGATTTTTCTGATTTGTTTACTAATAAAGTTAGAGGGATAAAAGGTTTGAAAGCAGAACTTTATCTAGAAAAAGATTCTACGTCTATATTTTGTAAAGCTAGAATGGTTACTCTATGTGGAGCAGTAAATGATGAAATTCAAAGCTACAAGATGAAGGTATCTTTGGTGTAAAGAATTTTTTTCAATATTTGTATGGTAATAGATTTAGTTTATTTATGGACTGTAAACCACTTGTGTCTATTTTTTCTCCTACTAAGAGTATTCCTGTACTTTCAGCTGCTGGAATGCAAAGATATGCATTATATTTACAAGCATTTAAATATGATATTCACTATTGGAAGACATCCGAACACTGAAATGTGGATGCTCTTTCACAACTTCTGTTATGTAGTGAAGATTTACCTCCACATTTAAATTCAATTAATGTAATTGATGAATCTGAATATTTTTAAATTAACCAAATTTCTACTTTATCTTTAAATGCCAAAACAATTGCTGTAGCTACAAAATCTGATCCTTTATTATGTCAAATTTTTCATCATCTAATTTCTGGTTCTCTAATTAAAAAAAAAATTACTTTTTGGAGGCAAGCAAGAAGAATTTACTCTTCAACATAATTGTATTTTAAAAGGATTTAAAGTAATTATATCTGAAATTCATAGAAAACAAATTTTAAATGATTTGCACTTTGGACATTTCGATATTGTGAAAATGAAGTCCTTAGCTCGCAGTTTTGTATGGTGGCCAGGAATTGACCAAGATATTGAAGATCTTACACAGAATTGCAATACTTGTGTCAATTTAAAAAATAATCCTCCCAAGGTCAATACTCATCATTGGGAATGGCCTACAGCTCCATGGCAAAGAATTCATATTGATTATTTTGGTCCTGTTATGGATAAAATGCTTTTCCTTGTTGTTGATGCTCATAGCAAATGGCCAGAAATTTTCATTGTTTCTAATACAGCTTCAGAATATACAATTACTTGTCTTTCGTCTCTTTTTGCCAGATACGAGTATTCTATATCTTTGGTATTTGATAATGCTAAAAGAAAATTCCTAAACAACCAGGTGTAAAATATAGGTTTAGTGCTCCATACCATCCAGCTACAAATGGTCAGGCCGAGAGATATGCGCAAATTCTCAAACGTGGATTAAAAGCCTTATCTTCAGAATCTGGTACTTTACAAATGAAGTTAAATAACTTTATTTTACAATATAGAAAGATGCCTCATCTTACAACAGGGGATCATCCTGCGTCTCTATTTCTAAAGTGGCATATAAGAACAAAAATAGATTTGATACTTCCAAACTTTACAAATATTGTTCATAGTAAGCCAAATGCAAGAAATTCCTATACTAAAGTAAAAGAATTTAAAATTAACCAGAAAGTGGCTGTTAGAAATTATACTTCTGAAGCCAAAAGGAAAATTGGTTGTATTATAGCAAGAGAGGGCAAGTTAGATTATAGAATTCAAGTTGGTTCAAATATTTAGAAAAGACACTTTGATCAGATAACTATTGTTGGTTCGAAGGTACATTTAACTAAAGATACAGATTCTGATGAGAGTGATACAGAAAGTTACAGAAGTGAAAATTCAGTTGTTAATCAAGGTGATTTTCAACTAATGCCTCCTAGTGTCACAGATCTTTAACCAGCTGATTCTGGTGTCCCAATTACTCCAAATCCCAAACCACCTGACTCTGTCCTCCCAACTACTCCAAGTCCTAAACCAGCTGACTCTTGTGTCCCAACTACTCCAAAGCCTAAACCAGTTGACTCTGATATACCTCCATTTCCAAAATCCATGGTTCCAAAATAGTACAATTGATGATGCTGCCAATCCTTTAATAACTAATTCTTCTTCTTCCTCCCCACAAGTGCTAAGACATTCATTCTACAAGAATTCGAAGAACTCCTAATCGTTTACAATATTAAGAAGTGGAGAGTTGGGGTGTTTTTACTTCAGAAAGTAAACTATAGATGGCAGTATCACAAAATAATTATAAGAATTATAAGTCTTTCACTCGCTAGTGACACCTATCTTTCAGATGTTGTTTTTCATTGCAGTACCTGCAGAATGTACTTGTTCTGTATGTTATCATGTTGTGATATCTTGTGAGGTTCATTAAACGTGTAAAAGTAATTTATTCGTCCACCTCATTATTTTTATATGTGTGCTTACTTAATTATTTAATATTCAATATATATAATACCTTGCAAAGATTTTTTTTTTTTACTCTCTGGTTTTTATGACTAATTTTCCTTACATTTAGAATTTGTGACAATTTTTTATTTTTCAATTAAATGTATAGTTTAAATCTATATTTTAAAATTTGCATTTTAAAAATTTGTAAAGATATTTATGAAATGTTTGGAACCTTTTTATTACTTATTTATTTTTATTCCTTCCACAGTTAAGATAGAATTTATTTAGAATTTTTCTTTATAATAAATCAGGCTAATTACACGGAAACGCCCATTGCTGCGGACTTTCAAGGGAGGCTGATTTTTGTCTGTACTAACCAAAATCCACATTAAACAATGTAAACATTTGAATGGTGTAAAATAATCCCTTTCATTGACTAAATTGAATTCCGTTTTTGACATGAATTAAATATCTTAACCAATGTAATGCTAAAATAAACAACTTTTTCTTTAATTTAGTAATTTTAGTTAAAAAGCATGTTAGTGATAATTTGTTAATACAAAATTGTCAGTAAGAATTTCTGAATCTTCCCATAACCCAAAGTTGCTTTTGAAAAAATGATGTACAAAAAATTTTGATTCTGGTCGGTCAGTTTCTGAAGTAATTCTCTGCATTATCTGATGAGTAGTATGCTTTAAGCGATGTCTTTAACATTAATTAAAAATAGGAAATGATCCTCATTAACCAGATCTACATCTTAAGTGGAGGCACATTAACAAGCATCCCCTGTATTTACATAAATGTTTTCAATTGTATTTTTCTGACCTCTTATTTGAATAATCATATTGTTTTTAATATAGGTGCAGCGTTTTTCAAAAGAAGTTGAAGTTAGAGCATTAGTTGAAGGCCAATTTCTTGCTAAAAGAGTTCATGCTCAAAATATGGGATTTTCAATAGGTATTCTCTATTTCCTTTTACTTTACTTTAACCAGCTCAGAGTTTTACTCCTTAACTAAACATAATATCTTAAATTTTCTAGAGTAGTGGACGGGGAGATATTTTATGCTCTGTGTAAAAATCTCCTCCTCCCTTCTTCGCTGAATTCATCACTGTGCATGTTGTAACAACCAATCTAGCTTTTCTTGCAATGCTACCAAATGCATAAAATTCAGTTTGTTGAGAAAATGTTCTTTATAAAACATCTTATAATAAACTGATTCATGAGTGATTTTTTTCACTTCCATCACAGTTTGAACAAAGAAGCACAGTAAGGCGATCTTTACTTTTTTCCCCTCCTTTACATTTTTCGCTGTTATAAGCTAAAGTCCAACTCGGCATCAGATGATAAAAAAGACCCGTCTCGTCAGCATTAAAAATGTCTTTAGGTTGGTATTCATTTATTATGCCTGGCAGAATTTCGAGCCATTCTGCGACAGAATCAACTGGAACATCTCTCGATTCACCACTTACAACTTGACACGTGATCCCGTGGCGTGCTTTGAATTTTTGCAACCATCCTGCTGTAAAGCCACAGTCTACCATATTGAATTTCATCGTGATTTCTTTCACTTTTTCCATCAGCATTGGACCACTTACTGGAATGTTCGACGCACGACACTGATTGAAAAACTGGAGCAAAACTTTTTCCATTTCAGTAAATTTACCCTCCTGCACTCGCAATTTTTTTTATGCCGAAGATCCGCAGATTTTTGAATTTTCCTCAATTTTTTGGCAATTGGGAATAATAGTCTTTAAGGTAGAAACTGGAATACCCATCATTTTACCCAAGTCAACTTATGACCTTCCTGGTAAATTTTTACTATCAAATTCTTTCAAAATTCCAATTTTTTCTTTTACCGAGATGGACTTGCGTTTTCGAGACATGTCTGAAAAGAGCTGTGGCCGATACAGTACGAAAAGTGAAGAATGAAAAAAAAAGCGATCTGTACAGTTAGTGAACTGATAAGCAAAGAATATGCCGTGTAACAATAAAGCAGGTCAGGAAAGCTGACCATCCCGCAAAAAGAATGACCCCTCCCAGTGTAATCCATTACGTGTAAACTGTTTTTTCCGACTACAATCCCACACTAGCAGCCCACGTTGTTATCATGACTCATGAGGGGTATATTTAAACACGTGCTTTGGTGTCATTCATAGCTGGTAAATTCCACCCGTTCTTAAAATACACAAGAAAAGTAAACAAAAATAAATGTGTACAAAATCGAAAAAACGATGTATAAACGATGCGTCGTATAAAAGATGTAGTTTTACATTACAATGAATAGGAATGAATTGGGGCCACACTAAAACGTCATGTAAATGTAAACGTCGTATAAAAAATGCTTTACTGTACTATGAAAAGAATTCATTAGTTAATAATGATTATGTTTTCTATCGATATATAGATAATATTGTTTTTTATTTCAATAACTCTAATATCACATCGTTACTTAATTTATATCCAATCAGCTGACATTAAGTCAAAATGATATGATTAATAATAATAATATAAATTTTCTTAATTACTATCAATAATAATAATTAATTACTCTTTGACATTTAAGATAAAAGATTTGACTTTCCATTTAATGTAACTATTTTTACAAATTATGCTTCATGCTTATATAAATCAGTTTATAAAAATATAATACTCAATTATCTACATAGAACAAAATATTTACCTCCTGAGATGAATAAAAACAAAAATATTAAATTTATATGTAATCAAGCAAAACTAAATAGATATCCTTATTACATGGTAAATTTAGTCATCAATTCATTCCATTAATCTGTGGGTGTTTATACATAACTTATTTGGTAACTTATTGCCTTTTTTAGATGTAGAGTTAAAGAGAGAGGGAAATGTGTTGGTTCGTTCTGTTTACAGGAAACCAATAGCTAATGTAAATATCATGCCTTTTGATGCGTGCACTCCATATTCTTATAAGTTATCTACCTTCAGGTTCCTAATTAACAGAGCATTCAGGGTTTCTTCTGCAGAAAATTTGGGGGGTGAATTAGATAAAATTAGACTTATCGCTATTGACAACGGATATCGCATGAATTTGGTTAATAAATTAATTCAGAACTTTATCACTAAAAGGAACAAAGGTATTGGGGAAAATAAAGCGGATAGTGATGTTAAGTTGAAGAGAGTGGTTATGAGTTATTATCTGGGTTTCTTTGAGTTTATAAAATTTCCTTTACAAGTGTTTGGTTTGAGTTTAGTCGCAAGGGCTTCCCCGAAGTTAAAGAAGGTTTTGAGCACGAGAATTGATCCTGTCAATAAGGGTGACTTTTTGGGTGTTTATGTTATTCCATTTATTAGGGAGGGGGGGGTGTTAGGAATTATTATGTTGGTATGACACAGAGGAAATTCAATGTTAGATGTAAGGAGCATATTGCAGATATTAAGTATGGGAGAGGGAATACTGCCTTATCAAGATTAAATAATAGAGAGAGCATCAACATCCTATTTAATGAAGATAAATTGATTTATAGTTCCAGTTTTTAATTAGAACTTTTTGTGAGGGAATCTATTGAAATTTATTTAAGAAGTTCGAAATCATGTAATGATACGTTGTCATTTAATATTCCGAAGATTTGGGTTGAGTGGTTGAATAATAGTGGGAAGCGGTCTGTAGATGGAGCTAAGAGCAGTGTTAAAATTAAAAGTATAGAGGGCCTTGTTCCTTCTTTCACATAGTGACTGTTCAGACTCTCTAGTTTTTATGTATATTGTATTTGTGGTTTGTGTATATTCTGATGATGATTTGATGAACAAATTGAAACATGTAAATTTTAAATTTGAACATCTTTAATGTTTATATTGATATGTTGACGTCTTTTAAGCAAAATAAAAAGTATCTTAATGTATATTTTAAAAGTTAATTTTAATGGACGTATTTTAACTCTCCACTTTACTTGAACTATAATAACATTTGACTTATTTGGTGTTTATGTACAAAAAATATAAAGATTAAAGGAGGTTGGGATTGAAGATGTTGGCATATATATATATATATATATATATATATTTTAAAAAAAAAACATAAAATACACACTGTGGTCATTGCTATGTCATTTCTATAAATAACTAATTATTCAATATATTTTGTTATTTTAAAGTTATTGTTTCATGAGGTGTTAATTAAAATAAATTGAGAATTTTCCCAATACTTTAATAATTTATACTTTTTATTTTAATTATTTGGAATACTTAGATACTACATAGGAATTGGGTAATTTAATTACATTTATATTTAATTGAATTTGATATTTAAATAGTGATTGTAAGTTAATGTTGAAACTATTTATTATTTATGAACAATATTTTTAGACTTATTTATGGTAATTAATGATTAATATGCCTTTGTTGCTTTATCTTGTTCATTAATAGTATTAATAATGATTATATAATTATTATTTTTAGATGTAGTATAATTGAATTAATATATGTTCTATATATATATATATTGAAATTAATTTTAATAAGGTTTATTTATGTATTTATCTATTAATGGATAATTATACAATACTTTCAAATAATTTAATGATAGATAATTGCAAAATTCTTTCAGCTAACTGTCACAAAATTTAATTTGGTTTTATTATTTAATAACTTTGTTTAATATTTTGATAATTTTCTTTCATATATTATGGTCTCAAATCAATTTACTGCAACTATAGATATCAAATTTTATAGTTATTTTTAGATGTGGTAAAATTAATTTTAATAATTTTTTATATATTTATTTATTTTGGATAAAATATATATAGTTTGAAGCACTTTATATTTATTTTAAATATGCAGATGGCAGCACTATGCATATAACCAAATCATTTTAGCTATTAATATTTCATTGGGCTACAGAGGGTGCTCATGTTCTGTTATATTTTTTGCTGGAAAATAATTATAAATTTCTTTCAAATAACTGTTTTTTCTCAAAATTGAAAACGGTTTTATTATAGTCTTCTGTGTTTTTAATTCTAATAATTTTTTTCTAATATTTTTTGAATTTTCTTTCATCTATAAATGTTTCACTTTAATTTACTGTAACCGTGGTCATACAACTTTTTTGCGGTCTCGTGTGCTCAATTCAAATGCAGTTAAGATGCTGTTTTAGTATCGTGTGACATACAGCACATGGTTTGTGAGTAATTTTGTTTTATTATTATCTGTTTTTTCTTGTTCTTTTGTTTTCTTTTGTTAGTGCAATATGTTTGGCAGTTATGTACTATTCTTGGCAAATATGCCAGTATATACTATGAAATATTGCATTTTCATTTGACATGTGACGCCAAACTGATTATTACACATGGTCACGTGTATTTTTCCGAATTTCATTTGATATCTAAATTCCATTTCTTTTTCAAATTGTAATTGGATTTTATTTTACTTTTCTTGCATCTTTTATCATTTTATTTATTATTTTTCTGCTTTTCTCTAAACTTATTATGTATGTAATACTATGCCATACTTAATTTATTAACTTAAAAATATTTTTTATTCTCTTACTGCATGCAATCTTTAAATTTGCGTTTGGGTCAGAATTCAATGATAGAACTTCTTTGATGTATTTTGCTTTGCACATATGTTCTATTTTTTTTTCTAATTTTTATTTAAAATTATTGTAGTCTATTTTTCATTCTTTCAAAACCCTTAAGGATTTTAGATGTGAAACACTGATTACAGTTTTGTTATACATACTCAAGAGCATTGATAGGATTAGTTTTTCCAGTAAGTAATAGAATGTAGAGTTAATTTTAGAATATATGAAAATTGATATAAAGTCAGTCCTTTATAAATACAAGTTGGAAATAAACTTTGGGAAGACTTTTCTGTTCTAACTTAGATACTAAAACAATCTACCATTTATCAATTAAATTTTTTGCTGGTAAAAAAGAGTGGTGGCAGGAATGGGGTTTTGGAGACTAGCGAATAACTGCAATGTTTGCTAAAGTGCATTTTAATTATTTTTTTAACCAGAGAGGTTTGTCAATTTTTGACTCTGATTTACTATTGTAAAATTTATTAATCATGTTTTGCAAATTTTCTGAAATTTAAGCAAAAATTTGAGTAAATGTAAACTCTGGCCATTTCATTTAATAATTTTTTAGCTCTATTGATAGCGAGCACTTTATAGAGATTTACTATATTTTGCTGTAAAATTAATGACCATTTTTTTTTAATTTTTAGATTTTAGAAGGTTATATATATATATATATATTTTTTTAGATTCATCTTCTAGAATAATTGCAACTGGTGGTGCATCAACTAACAAATCGTTAATTCAGGTAAATATATACATATTTGTGTATATCATTCATTATATTAAAAAAATCCAATATGTTAATTTAAAAACACTTTTTATCATATGCATAGTGTGAGCAGAAATTACTTTCTTTTTGGAAAGTGTGCAACACACGTATAATAGAAGTTTTTATTAATGTATCCCACTATATTTGACACCCATTTCTTTAATAAAGCAAAAATGAGTGAAATACTGATTGCTTTCTTACATACTAATCTATTTGAAACAATTTCATTTGTTAAATAAATTATTTTGATGCAATTTCTTTTTATAATTTTAAGAAAAAAATATAATATTTAATACTTACTAAAAATGTCTAAAAAAAGGAATAGTTTACTAATTTGTTTTTCCATATATATACAATTTGAGTTAATGTAATGAAATACACAGTGATGAAACTAGGCTAAATTTCACCCAGGGCAAGGTAGTAGAGTGACACCCCTCACCCCCATAAATATTTTTAAATGAAAATGTGTTTAAATAATTGTTTATGTAGTTTAAAAATTCACGGTATTTACACATACACATTTTTTAATGTGCAAGTTGTTTTATATAACAACACATTGTATGTATAACATTTAATATATGTTTTTTAAATATCATAACTTAAGTAACATAACTTAAGTAACATAAAAATTACAGAAAATATATCAGTTATCTGTTAATTAACATATTAGTTTATAAACATTTTTTGCTGCAAATGTTTCATTATATCATCATAAGACAGTTTGTGAGCTAAAAATTATAAATTAATTAAATTTGTTAATTGTGGCTCTTTTGCTAAATTCCTCACATATGCTTTAATGAATTTTAACATGCTAGAACTAATTTCATTTGAAGCAACATATATAGGCAGTGTAAGAAGGACTTTGATTCATGTAGAAAGGGTTGATTAAGCATCTTTAAGTTCATATACATATAATCGATCAATAATTAAGCTTGATTAAATTTTTGAATTTAACTCCAATGTAAGATATTTTAATTTTTAAACATTCAGAAACAGTTCATCTGTCAAAAGGTGGAGCCAATGAAATTATATCGAAATATTGTTAATGTGATATTTAGTATAATATAATGAAAATTTGTCTTCAGTTAACTATACTAATTATACTTTTGCATAATATATAATTATTTAATTGTTTTGAAACTTTAATTAATTCTGTTGAAATAAAAAGAAAAATATATATATACAGTAGAGAACTCGTTATCCAGAAACCTCTGGACCGAAGGCTTTCCAGATTTCAAAATTTCGGGTCCTTCCGAAATTCGGAATCCCTTCTGCCTTCAAAGTCATCTATCGCAAGCGATTGATGAAATTTGCAACTTTTTTCTGCACTTGTTTGACTAAATTCTCGATTTTTTGTCTGGACCAATTGACGAAAATAAAGATTTTTTTTCCAAAACCAATTGATAAATTTGTGATTTTTTATGTGACATCTTGACGAAATTCGTGATTTTTTTTTCCCGCTATTGTTCAACAAAATTCACGATTTGTTTCCTCAATTGTTTTTTAAATTCGCAATTTGTTTTCGTGATCATTTTTCAAAATGCACTAATTTTTTCTATAATTGTTTTAGAAAATTCTCTATTTTATTTCAGCGACCGTTTGACTAAATTTTCACTCTCTCTTCTGTTCTTTTATTATTTTTTTCTGTGACTGATTGAAGAATTGATTATGAAGAATTCGGCCAAATGTTAATAATTGGCAGAGTTACATGCCCATACATTGTGTTGTGTCTCCTTCTAAGAACATCTCTGAATAATTCCTGAGCTACAAATTGAATCAGTGGGACCCAAAAATTCTCTTCGTGGCACACAAATTTTTCTGTGTTGCTGGCTAATTGAGTCAAGCTGCCGCCCTTGACTTTCGGGAGAATTGCTGATTGATTTTTTTTTAAACAAGAAGAAATCTGCCAAAAATCGAAAAAGTGTCATTCCTGATTTTGTTTATATTACTTACCTTTGTGTTTGTACACATTATTTGTTGACTGTATGCACAAATTTAATATTGTTTTTTGTTTTTTTTTTGCAAAATTTAGGCCATTTTGCTGACTATGCAAGGAAAAAAGGGCATGAAATTTCTGACGAATTAAAAAAAAAAAAAAAATTATAAAAATTAATTTTAATTTAAAATTTGTCTGAAAAATGACTTTTCTATTTTTTTTGGGGGGGGGGGGGAGGGTGGTTTTCTGTGGTCCCCTGCTTATGCCACCAAAGTAACATATTATTTTAGTGGTTAACACATTGAAACAATGAACTTAAAAAATTAGGAATCTATAAAATTTTCGAAAAATTTCAGGTATCTGCAAAATGTTAATAAAAATTTACAAATTCAGAAAATTTTCAAATGAAATTTTTATTTCAGAATTCTGTATAATGGGTCCGATACTGTATTGCTGTACTGATAGAAAAGTATCACAACACAAAACAGATTACTTTTTAGTTGTGAAGTACTGCAGGCTGCTGAAATCATCAGTTTCAGAAATTGACAAAATTTTCAGGTTGTTCTTGAATCCTGACCATAGTTAAGTTTCCGATAAAATTTCCCATTTTTCACATGAAACTTCTTATGTCATTTTTCTAAAATAAATGATGTTCTGCAGAATAAACAACCATTTGTAAAATAAAGGTGGTTTTACAGAACAAGAGGCGATTTGTAAAAATGGTAATGTTATTATATTTAAAAAACTTATCATAGTATTGGTGAAGTCAAATTAACTTTGAGTTACAGTCACAATATAACATAGACTTTAGACAATCAGTTTTATATAAATATAACCTTAATTTTTAGAGATAGAACTTTTTTGCAACTAATTCTTCATGAAAATCATGTCTTTTAGAAAATGCATTTAAAGTTTTTACTTCTAAAAATCTATTAGAAGTATTTGCCCCAAGTTCTTAAAAATCTCCAGATTTTTATGTTGTACCTTACTTCTCAATATTAGAATTTTTTTTTTCTGAAGGTACTTAAATAAACATTTCCAATACAATCGAGTAAAAAACAAAATACATCCATAACTAGATCTCCAATGATCATACAAAGGAAACAAAAACAATTTTGGATAGCTTATTCTACAGTCTTTTAAATAAAATTTCTATTAAAAAATTTCAATGATATTTTCCAAAAATTGTCTTTTTAAATGTAGTTGGATTTAAAATACTTTTTGACATTAAATCATCTAATTCAAAGAAATTCCACATCTTGAGAAAAAATTCATATTCATTATATTTCAAAAATGTGAAAGTGTAATATAATACTAATTGTTTATCATAAAAAAAAAAAAAATAGGAGTCAGGCAAACAGGTTTGTTTAGACAGATTCTGTATTTTTAATATCCTTCCATATGTGCAGTGTCTTCAGGAAGGACTTCCTAAAGGAAAGTGTCATGAATTCTTGTTAAAGTGAAAGAGAAACTCTGAAAATCTTATACAGTCATCCAGTTCAGGCCACATAAGTTTGAACCAGCAAACTTTGGTACAAAACTCCTTATTTTGTAGAAACCTAGCATACTATCAACTGAGCTGAGTGGGCTCATAAAAAAGGGAGAAATGTAAAATGAACATAAAAGTACTTAATTGTATTACAGTTGAACCTCAAAAATCCGGACATCCAAAATCCGGAAATCTCTAAAATCCGGACATTTTTCAGATTTCAGATTTATTAATTTTAAAAGTAGAATAGCTCAGGGGTGATTCTGGTCCAAATTTTCCGAAAAATTAAGGAAATGATTTCCGAAAATTAAAAAATATATCGGTCATAAATCTGAAAATTCGGACATAAAATGTATCGGTATTTCGGCAAATGATCACCAAAAAAATCAATCTTGTCATTCGTTCGAAGAACAGTCACCAATTTTGTCAAAGGATCACTGAAAAAACGTGACTTTTGTCAGAAAATCGCGAAAGTACGGCAAATTTCGTCAAAAATATTGCGAAAAACGGCAAATTTCGTCAAAAGACCGCGAAAAAATGTCAAATTTTGTCAAAAACATTGCGAAAGAAGGCAAATTTCGCCAAAAACATTACGAAAAAGCGGCAAATTTTGCCAAAAGATCGCGAAAAAACGGCAGATTTCATCAGAAACATTGCAAAAAAACTTCAAATTTTGTCAAAAATCGCGAAAAAATGGCAAATTTTGTCAAAAGATCGCGAAAAAACGACAAATTTCGTCAAAAACATTGTGAGAAACGGCAAATTTCGTCAAAAAATCGCGGAAAAAATGGCAAAATTTATTGAAGATCGTGAAAAAAAGCAAATTTCGTCAAAGGGACGCATTAAAAAGTGGCGGGAGTGGACACCCCTCCCCCCCCCCCCCCCCCCCTCTGTTGTAACTTTTCAGAAAATTTGCTGTGAATTTCAGAATTTTTTTTTTTTATTCAGAATCATCCCTGGAATAGCTGTAATTTCCATATTTCTCATGGAATGCATTTAAATTATTTTAACTGAACACTAAATAAATCTATATGGACTTATTCTGGTATATTTTTATACCACCTGGCCATTAATTAAAGAGTTTTAATTATTACAAAAACTGGCATGGTAAAAAACGGCATTAAAAAACAGACATAGAGTCCCCCTACTAGAGAATTTTGCACTCTTTATTAACCCATGAGAACATACTCAAACTGATACGCTGATGACTGGACTTATAATTCTAATAAAATTTCTCAAGTACGTACAGTTTGCAGTTAAATTAAAAAATAACTAAAAAAAAACAAAAACAAACAAACGTTCAAATTTGTTATCACTTGACTCAACTAACAGATAACACACTTGATATTTTTCTTCTCTCCCTGTCCAAACAGAACTAAATGATCCACCTAGTAACCCATTGCTCTATGACCTTGATACACTCGTCTCGTTTGGTCATTTCCTGTATCTGTTTTTGTTAATTTCAAAAGAGCTTTGAATGCAGAAAAGAAAAAGAGATAACAAGAGTTTTTTTTTTCTTCACTTCTTTCTTTTTTTTTTTTTTTTTTGTAATAATCATTATCTTATGATGAATAAAAGGAAAGAGTAAATTCTGAGCAAGAAATGTTTTTAAAACATATATTTTTTTTATTATTATTATTTCGTCACTAAGATATTCTGAAAATACCACAGATTCTGAAATCAATAACTAAAATGTTTAAAAAAAAAAAAAAAAATCAACTTAAAAATACTTTGTCAGTTTCACCATTTTTGAGTATTTTTTAATGAATATAAATAATTTTAGGAAGTGTCTATTGTGTACTATATTTTAATTTATTGTGTTTTGATATGTATATTTAATTTCAACATGAGTATTTAGTGTATTATTCCTATTTTACTAGGAACAGCATGCGTATTAGTCCGCGGTCTGCCATTTTGTTTCTCAAACAATATCAAAATAAAAGTAACATCTGACTAAAAGACATACAATAATCAAAATATATATTATTTCATAAATACTTCGATGCAAGCTGTTTCAAATAAATAAAATCTTTTAGCCAGATGTTATCTTTATATTGATATCGTTTAAGAAACAAAATGGCAGGCTGCAGGAAAATATTTTTTAACAACCTCCAAAATCCGGAATCGTTATGGTCCCGACGATTCCGGATTTTCGAGGTTCAACTGTAATTACTTTTTCTTTCTGATTTTGAATTAATATAAGACAGTTTTTGACTGGCTGTATCATTTCCTAAAACTTTTATGTTCTAAAAGTTGGTGGGGTACGATGCTTTTTGTTCTGCACAAAGTAAAGATGTTCATTTTCCAAATATATATAGCATAATCAAATCAGTTTTAATTTCATTAAATAACATTGGTGTTGTGTATTGCAAAAGTAAAACAGTCCTATAGTAATGGCTTTTTTCTTCCCATTCTTTTTTCTGTTGACTTTTTTGTGCTTTGTTTCTTAGTTTTGAAAATCCTAGACTACAATATTTGTCATTTATTTATTTAGGGTTATTTAAAAGAAATGGTATCTTTTATATTTTGGAAAATATTTTAACATTCTTGGGTATAATTTTTTTTCTCCTAATAGGTATTAGCAGATGTGTTCAATGCACCAGTTTATGTATTAGATGTTGCTAATTCAGCTTGTTTGGGATCTGCCCTTAGGGCAAAACACGGTAAGTTTTGAACTTTATTTAATTTGTTTAACTTAATCATTTTTTATCATGAGATGTATGACTTAGTTTTACTTTTACTAATAGTACTGTTTCTCGTATTATGCTTTGTTTGTCTTTATGCTGCTTGAAAAGGCTGTGCATTTCTTATATTATTTTGATATTAATTTATGTAATACTTTTTCTTTAGCAAGGGTTCAAATGAAATTTTCCCAAGTGTTTCAATTACCATTAGTGACATTGCAATCACTTCTTGTCTTGTTCTACGCAGATTTCTAACAACTGATGCTTAATTAGTTTACCAGAATTCTCAAATGCTTAATTATAATGAAATTTGAGACTTGCTAAGTAAATCACAAGTGACTTTCTGTTGACTCTGAAAAAATACAGAGTTGTAGAAGAAAAATTGAGGAATAGCACAAAAGTTATATAGAATATTAACTGTCTAAATTCGGGTAGAGAAGAAAATAAATATTCAATTAAAATAAATAATAATAATTAAAAAAAAACGTGAATGATATTAAAATTTTGTGGTCCCTAATTGAGAAAAAAAACACCTTTTTCATTTAAATTATTATTTCTGTATGAGTGTATTTTAGAAATTGCTTTAATGTTTAAAATTAATGTATTTGTACTTTAAATTTTTTGAATGTGTCTACATGCACTTTTTGTAGTGATCTCTGATCTGGTAGCTTCATTTGTTTAACCGAGGATGTCATGGTCTGCCATGATCAAAACAAAACAAAATTTTAAAAAAATCTGCAACATTTGTCTCCAATAAAGGAAAAATATAATTTATTCTACAAAGTAATAATTTTGATGTTTCTTTTTTTCATATTTCCAGCATTACTGGGTGAAAACTTTGATTTTCAACAAATGTTTCAAGAGCCTTTAGGTCTCACATTGAGTGCTTTGCCATCTAAAGATGCTTCACAGGTAAATACCAAAAACTCTGTTGCATTTGGAAAAAAAATTATACTGAATAATAATCTTTGATCATAAATAATTCTTTGAATAATAATCATTCTTTGATTTTATCAATCATATTTTTATAGGTTTATGGTCCAATGCTGGCTCGATATAGGATGCTTGAAGAAAGAATAATGAAGGCACTAAGTTCCTGAGCTGCTTTGATACCAGTTTTGTCAGAGAAATTATATGTGATTCCTAAAAAATTCCTATATTTTGTATTAATGCTTATTTTGGTAGCAATGCTGTTTAGCTTGAATATTTACTGATTTTTTATATGACTAGTATAGTCAATGTCTATAATAGTATATTTATACATTGTTATAATGTACTTGACATCAATTAGTGTCTTAATGAATCTTCTTTGATTGCTTAAAAAAAGTATTTAAAAAAAATCTATGGTTTTGTAAAAGTTTACATGCAATATATTCATTAATGAGACGCTTTGAATTGTTTACAAATATACAAAATTCAAGTAATATTAAAAGGAAATACATTTATGACCAAGTTGATTTTTAAATTGTTGCAAAATTGTGTTTAAAATAAAAACATCTTTCTGTAATTAATTTGAAGTTCATTAAATAAAGTTAGTGTTTTTTTCCCTTTTTATAAAGTATATATATATATATATATATAGTATTTAATTGTGCAATTTGAAATTATGTTTTAAAATAGTTTTTTAATTGGAACTACTGAATTTATGTATATAATTGTTCTTTTTCCCTGTTTAATCAAATTTTATTCCATAATTTCATAAATTTTATTCCATAATTTCATAAATTTTATTTCAAACTATTTATTTTGTCTTTGTTCTCAACATTTTGATATAAAATTTTATAAAATGTTTTTAATGTTGGTCAGGTCATTCTTGTTCAAGTTTTTATTTGAAACAATTTTAAAGACTGAGTATGATGTATGCATTTTTCTTTTATGAAAAAAATGTGTTAAATGTTTCATTAAATCCTTACATTGTTATTATTATTATTATTATTTTGTTTTTCAGTTGACACTCATGAATTTGACACCCATGAATTTATTTGTTTGACTATGATATTAGTATGACTTTATATGAGCTTATGATGAAACTGTAAATCAAAGTATGTCTATTTAATAATTAATTTCTTTCTGTACTTCATGTATTAAATGTTCAAAGTATTTGATTCTTTGAATTTGTATATATAGGAACTTTTGATAATGGATCAGCATATATTCTTCAATCATTGCAGTGATAATCATTAATTTAAGCCTATATTTATAGTAGCATTTATCATTTTTATATGTATTTACTTAATTTTGATGTAAATATTTTTCTTTAGTGTATATTCTTTTATTATTAATTGATTTTTGAAAAGCATTATGTACTTTCCAAGAAAGTTTAACTATGTAATAGTGCCATGTTTTGTTAGAAACCTTAAAATATGTATAAGGTGTATTCATGCTCATTTTTCTAAAGGAGATGGGCAAAGTTTAGCTTTTTTTTTTACCTATGATGACCATGAAAATGTGAGATGTATATAAAAGCTATTCTCTTTTATTTTATTTATAGCTAAAGATATGACTTTTATGTTTACATAAACTGAAACATTCTAAAGTAACTTGGTCTAAATCTTCATCTTACAAAATAACTAGTAATAAGCCTTCGAAAAGAGTGTACTTGCCTTTTTGTTTGGAATTGCCTATAATTTTTTCAATAAGAAGTGCACTGTGAACCATATAAGTTTTTTGATGCATTTTTGACACACTTTATATATGAAGATATATTTTGGTTCATGGTATGCTTCTTAAAGATTTAAAGTTCTGAAAACACAAGAGATACTCAATAGTAGACAAACCCAATTTTTGAACCCTTCTAGATGCAATTTTTGTTATTTCTCAAGTAAGCCATATTATGTAGCAAATGCCACATTGTCAGTTTTAAATGAAATAAAAATATTGGCTTTTGTAAGAATGTATTGTTATCATGACCACATTTGGGGAAAAGAACTCTGAACTTTATCCACCTCCTTTCATTTATGATTCATCTTTTATTTATTGTTTGGCTTTGTACAAAAGTAATATACATATATTGTTTTTCAATTATATTTTAAGTGTTGTGATATTTGAGTTAGACCTTAAAAAAAATGTGTTTGAAATATTTAGATTTATTTCTGTTCTAATCTTTTATTATTTGTTCAAACATGTATGACTAAACTTTAAACTTATTCTTTTCTATGTTAATTGAACTGTGGTGTGATTGTTACATCATAGCTATTTAGACTATCAATTAAATTTCTAAATCTATTCTAACTTTTTATCATTTCTTAACCATTTCAGAATGAATATAAGTTTTCAGCTTTGGTAATCTTATTTTGAATGTAATCTATTTTCAATTATAATTTTATTTATCAATGCTTGCTATTTCTTATTTATTTTATTACATCATAAACTATAAAATCAGTATTTTTCCATAATCACTTCATAAATTGCCTTTTCCAATGTATTACATATGAAATTCCACATGTTATTATGCATTTGAATTTTCTATGATTTGAATGTTTTGACTCAACAATGTGATTTTGTTTTGTATCCATATCTTGTTTTACAATTATACGTAAATGATCTAGCTATTTCTATTAAAAAAAAATAAAAGTTTTTAAAATTTTGCATATCAATGTTAATCTTTTGCAATCATTTGTATGTCCTGGGTGTGCACATGTATACCCTCTTGCTAATTCTGTCACAAATAATCAGAGAAAAAAAAATATTCAGTTGGAAATAATGTCTACTAACAATTGATCATTTTAAATATTTTTTAGGGGCTATCTCCAAATGAAAATGAACACAAGCTTTAAAAATTTTGATGCTTCTATCTGATACAATTTTTTAAATACACCCTTTAATTAACAAATATGCAAATTTTTGTGAAGCTCCTAGGTAGTTTCTGAGATACTAATTAATTTTAGATAAACAGATCTCAGGGATTATCTCCCAAATGAAACCAGTTTTTAAAATTTAAGATTTTACTAAACAATAATAAATATTTAATACAAGGGAAATATTTAATGAGAAATGATTGAATCATGTGCTATATTACAGATGGAAAAGTCACACTGTTAGTTATTTTACATCTTTTAAATGTATTAAAATTACTAATAATAAAACAGTGCATTAATTGTACATTCAAATGTTATGTTATAGGAAACTACCTCTTTAAGTTGCTTTAATTATAATGTTTTTAAAAATTATTAGGCCTTATGATATGCAAATAACTAGCAGTCAAAATTTTGAATAATTTTAATTGCATAATTTGTTTCTAAGTGTTCTGAGTGTGCTGGAAATTTGATGTTTTGGTGAATTTTAGAAATTTCACATTTTGTTAAAGTTGTGTGTTTCTATTGAATATTTAGAAGTTTTGTGAAAATTCAAATACATATAGATAACCCTTAAAGTATAATTTGCATGTATTATTTAATAACAGACCTTTTCCCTTATTGATTGGTATCAGTTATTATTATTATTTTTTATAATTATGTGTTACAGAATTGGTAGTTGTGTTTACTTTTATTTTTCATATTTGAAAAGAATCTTAATCACAGCTGTGCTCACTGACAATCATAGAAATGTGTAGCTCTCACATCTTTTAATTTTTAAAACTTGTCTGGCTACCACAATATCTTCTTAAAATTTCAAAGTATATGAATATTTCTTGTCTATCAAGTAATTTTAACAATAATGAAATTTTATCTAAGTAAAAATCTTTAAAAAAGTATTGTAGTTGATTATTTACATTAGCTATTTTAAGAATGTGATATTTAAACTCACTTTAGCTTACCTATTGTGAAATATTTAAATTAAAATAGGTAATTTTAAATAATGTATTTGTAGTTATTGAACAGCTTAATTTAACTAAAGTGATTTTTGAGTATTATATATTAGTTGAGCTCTAACAATTTAGATAATGTTATCTATTTTGTATATGTGATATCCTTACTTTTATGTAATCTGTTAAATATTGATCTTTCTTGAATTTTCCACTAATAAAATTTATTTACCCTTGTATGCATTTTAAATCATTTGTACATTTCATCTAAATCTGAGAGTTATTTATCATTTTGTTCTGAAGTTAGAAATACATGAAAATAATTTTTGGACACTATTTTGTACAGCAATAAAGTCAAAAAGAGAATTGGGAAAAAATATAAAAATATCATAGCAGTTAAATCCTGGGAAATAAATAAAAAATGAAAACTAATTGACTTTTATAACAAAGGATGCGAATTATCACTTACTACACAGTGTATAACAAACAGAGTGAAAAAATGTCTAGACCAAGGACCGAACCCAGAACCCTTGGTATTACACACAAATGCTCTACCATTTTGAGCTATCTGAATGACATCCAGTCTAGCATTTCCTCACTTTTATATGATGGCAAAGCATGCAACTTTGCAGCATAAGATGTAAAGTCAATCATAAGCACGCATCTTCAGTGGCATGCATGAGATGAATTAAACCCAGTATCGGAAAATTTTTATCTAATTAAATTTTCAGCAGAGCTGAAATTAAACTGGAAATTAATGATAGCTCAAGCATTGGTACATAATACCAAGGGTTCCGGGTTTGATCCCCAGTCTAGACATTTTTTCACTGTGTTGTTTATACACTGTGTAGTAAATGATAATTCACATCCTTTCTTATATTCATTAATTTCTAGTGTAATTTCAGCTCTGCAGAAAATTTAATTAGATAATTGACTTTTTTCAGCTTTGTTTAACATTTACACTTCCTTTTTGACCATGTGTTTAGTGTAGATTATACTTTGAGAAGAAAAGTTATGTTTCTCTCACATACCTATATAGTTTTATGTATTGATATATCTTGGATTTCAAGCCAGTTAGGAAATATAAGTGTTGAAAAATACTTTAGTAAAACTTTTGAAATAGTCATTTGTGATTTGTATAGAAAATGTTTGTGTAAATGTTAAATACCCAAGAGAGTGTTTCTTTAAGCATAGTGAAAACATTGACATGAACACCTGGATAAAAGCCTAATGGCTGAGTTAGTCTGAAATATTAAACTGCACTTCTTGATGACGTCAATCAAAGATAAATCATTTAATTTTTGTTGAAACTGAATATGATATAGCATCCAAATTATCAGTAACATTTCAAATTACTGTTTCTTATATATTATAGAAGTGCAGGATTACTCTAAATCGAAAAAGATATTTGCAATAACCACAACAGAGATGTACAAAATACAAAATACTTTTCAAATTTCAAAATACATGTATTTTAAAAATATATTTAAAATATAAAATTAATTTTAATGATTGTGCAATAAATGAGTGTGCACTTCGCAAAAATATTTTATTGCTTTGTCATGGTATAAATTTTTATCTGTAGTATGGACAGGTCTGTAACCAAAAGTAGAGGTCTGCGCAGGCCCAACTAGACCTGTAGAAAAAATTTTGGGCACAGCCCAGTATAAAAATTAAAAGTTTGGCCGGTATAAATGCTAAAAGTTCAGCCCGAGCCAGGCCCGTACAAAAATTTAATTGGTGAATTTCTACAAAATATATCTTTTTACGCCAATGTGGTTAAAATTCTGTTGTAGGAGACGTTCTGACAAAAAATGTTTATTTTAGTTATTTTTAATGTTGATATTTTTAAATTTTTTAAAGCACCCAGAGCTGCAAAGTATCAAAATACTGCTCTTCCTAGATTTATGTATGCCTGTGCCCATGTAAACTATATATATATATATATATTATGAATCTCTATTTGTACACAAATGTTTGAGTTATCATTAATACATATTCCATGGCTTGGAGACTTACAAATCTGAAAAATGCTAAACAGAAAAATCTTTTAAGATGGAATCACGTTGGGGGGGAAAAACAATCCGTTATAGACAAGTTACCACCTTAGCTGGTGCATCACCTGCTGTAAATGAATTATATTCTTTTTAGACATATTATTACATTCATTTTGCATGGATCAATCAACACATTTAAGACAGGATTCCTTCATAGATAGGTTTCTTTTAACAAGTTTTGGTGTACATTAATTTTATTGCTATATGTACTATTCTTCAAAAAGAATAAATTTTAAATTTTAACTGTAGAATAATTGCAATTTAAAAATATAGGATGATTGCACCAGTAATTGACCAGACACCAGTTGCTTGAATGTTACCATGGAATAATTAGAATTTTTTTCATTTTTCTATTTTTATTAATTTGAGGATGAAGGGTGTCCCACAAGATATGCAGCGTCTAATATGTACAGATTTGGATAGAGCACGTCAATATGAGTATTTTGAATGGAAACATGTAGGGTCCCCGAATATAGCGTGATAGTCTAATTACAGGATGAACATTATTGATGAGTCCGATAGTTGGTATTCCAAATGACAATGTGTACGACGAATGCACAACATGAAAGATTCACCAGATGACTATGCAAATTTGTGGCAGCCAGTGAGAGGAAAAGTGTGTCTGGCAGTGAATACACAATATCCTTCCACGGCATACTTTAAAGCTAGAGAAGAGGTTTGAAGAGAATGAGTTAGATGTTACTCGCTAGGAAAGTAGGGTTGTATCATTATCGTTTAGTTTTTGTTGTGTTATCGTTTCGGTTCTGAAATGAGCAAATATTCCATTGAGCATAGTGTTTTCATGGTACTGATTTACCATGAATTGTAATCACCAGCAGCTGTGATCAGAAAATTAAAAAAAAAATTCGGTAATCACCACAACATAAGTGGCATGATGATCAAACGAATGTACGACAAATTTAAGGAGACCGGCAGTGTGTTGGACAATGTGCTAGCGATGGGGTCCAAAGAGATGAGTGCACAAACCAAAGTTAATGTTAAGAAAGTCCATCAGCTTTGGTACGACAGGTGGCTCAAAAAGTCAACATGTCCAAAAGCACGGTGCATTGGATAATGAGGAGGGATGTGTTCCCTTACAAAATCCAAATCAATCAACCATTGACAGAATTGGATGGTTTAAGGAGGTTTGATTTTGCAAACATGATGATCAGTAAGGTTGAAGATGGCGAAATGGATTTTAATCAGATCTGGTTCAGTGACAAGGCGCACTTCCACCTCCAAGGATATGTTAACAAACAGAATTGGAGGTTCTGGGCCAACAAAAATCCCCATCATGCAATAGTTCGGCCACTGCACCCACTGAGACTCACAATTTGGTGTGCGTTATCTGCCAAAGGCATCAGTGGACCAATTTTTTTCACAGGATATGTCACCGGTGAAGCTTATTTTGACATGTTGCATGGCTGTGTCATCCCATTCTTGCATGGCATGGATAAGATAAGCAATTATTGGTTTATGCAAGATGTTGCTAGACCTCACCACACTCAGCATAACTCCGAACTCTTAACGGAACATTTTCACGATAGAATCATCAGGCTGGACTCCATTACAAAAACAGGCAATGGTATAGAGTGGCCGCCATACTCCCCGGATCTTAACCTGTGTGACTTTTTTTATGGGGACATCTGAAAGACACAGTATATCGCACACAGCCCAAAACATTAGACGACTTGAGAGCAGCAATTTAAAACAAGATGAAGGAATTTGGAAGAGATCTACTGCAAAAAACAATTGCGAACTTCCATTCCAGACTTCAAAATGTTATTTGTTCGAACGACGGACATTTCGAAAATCTGTTGTATTGAAAGTTCTCAATAAACATTGATTTTCACTTGTTTTTTTTCTCATTTCTTGTATTTTTCATATGACAAGCTTCACACCTTACTTACACTATCACGCTATATTCGGGGAACCCACATGTTTCCATTCAAAATACTCATATTGACGTGCTCTATCCGAATCTGTACATATTAGATGCTGCATACCTTGTGGGACACCCTGTATTTTAAAATGCTTTCTGACTTTTAGATCACCCAGTGTAGATGTCTGTTGGCAGCAGTTTTAAATAAGAACATTCATATTTTGATTTTTAGAAAGAATAAGAAGTGGTCAATTACTGGTGTAATCTCATTTTCCACATAATATAGTAAATACATTAAATTCTAGACAAGAAAATGGGAAAATGTTTCTTGATTCTGAATCCTTACACCTTAATTAGTATTTAAGGAAGTTCTTTAAAAAAAAATATGTCAATAATATCATTAGGGAAAAAATTAATGTCCACTAAATGGTCAATTACTGGTGCATTCACCTCATGTATTTTTTTGAAAAATTGTTGGACTGGGCCAAATTTTACTTATTTTTCACGGGCCAGGCTGGAGTCAACGACTTTTATATGATCTGGGTCAAGACCAGGACTTCAAATTTCTACTCATTCAGTCCAGTTCCATCTCGTTTCGAAAAACAAAAAAAGTATGACCAGGCTCGACCCGAGTCTCTAAGAAAAAGTAAAGCCCAGTTTGGTCTGCAAAAAGTGATGACCAGGCTCAGTTGGTTTCGGCCTGAAAATAATCATTTGGTCTTACACCAATTATCATCAAAAAATATTTTGAAATATTTCGAGTATACTTATATCAAACATATAGCGCTGAGTATCACGATTAATTTCCTTTCAGTAAGAGTTCTTAAGTATGTATTATCCATTTTTGCACGAGTTTATGCATTATGCAATAACTAACTACATTACACTTCTAGCATACTTTAAAAGTGCAATACTCAGCAAAACTCTGGACGATCCTACTTTTGTATCACATGACAAAAATTTATAATTCCTATAGCAGCATTAAGAATTATAAAAGCTTTTATTATAACCATTCAGCAAAAATGTTTCGGCAGTAAATAAAAATCCTTATTGTAGCAGATTTCCAAAAATATGTTTATATTAACTCCCAGAAATGAATTCAAAGACTAGACAAAACATACAACCACGTATTTTTCTGTTGTGAATCATTAATTTGTGGTTTAAAAACAAGTTGTGGTTTAAACCAACTTCAAGTCTGGTAAAAACAGTTTGGAAAATCGAGAAGAGTATTTTGAAAATACAAAATACATGGAAAAATCATTTCAAAATATATTACCAAAATACTTTAATTTTATCTGTTTAAAATACAAAATACAAATGTATTTTGAAAATGTATTTGAAATACATGTATTTTCAATACTGCCCAACTCTGAACCGCAACAGAATTAACTATGACAAGTAAGCTTATGAGTTATTCTACCATGTATGCAAAACTTCCTGTCTCAGGACAGATTTCCATTTAAATAAAAACTATAAAATGATCATAATCTGTTTTCTAGTCAACTTATAAAGGTTGATAAACCATAATAGGTTTTATATAAGCATGTACAGATAGAAATGTATAGATAGAAAAATATATTTTTCATATACAATGTATGTCTAAAAAGTTCATTGAATGGTATCATATTTAAAGAACAACTTGGGATAGGAATGTGCATGTGTATTGAGAGACATGTGAAGAAACATCTCCTGTCATCAAAATCACTATGTTTTAGCAGAGTTGCCTAACAAATGCTTGCTGATGACTGAAAATCATGAAAGGCTTGTGCTTTGCAGATGAACTGAAAATTCAGTAATGTCTGACATCGACCTTTGAGTGATTCCAAACAAAGTCTTTGCTGACAGTTTCCAGCAGCTTTACAAACGTTCAAACTGTGTTGTGGTTAATGTACCTTGAAAAGCAATAAAGATTTTCGTTTGTATCTTTCATTTTCTTTTATTTCATGAGACCATTCACCAAACTTTTTAGATACACCTTGTATAATTAATAACAATTTTATAAGCAAAGCTTTAAATTAATAAATAAAAAAAAAAACTAAATTAAATCAAAGGGGGTGGGGAGGTGGACTCTAAAATGTCTTGTCTATTGTACAGATGGTAAAAAGAAAGGTACTCATTTAATTTGTTCATGATGCATTGAATTCCAGATAGTGTGTTTACTAGGCCTTATTAAAAAAATACCATAACAGTTTGAAATAACATTTTCCATTTATCAATATAAATAAAGAAAAGACAAATACTGAAAAAAGAAAAACGCGTTGCGTTTATTTTACAAAATTCAAAGTATCATAACTCGGCAAATTTTGGTCATAAAAGAATGGAATTTTTACTGTTTCACTTGTCAGTGCATGGTTGAATTTTTTCTAAATATAAGTTATAGGAACCAGAGACTATATAAAAATTTAAAAAGTGTAGCTTTTCGAAAATTAATGGCAGGACTGTTTTATTGATGTCACATAATCTTAATTCCTACCTTATTTTAAACACTTTTGCAATTTACATTGTCTATCTTTTTCCAACAGGTAAAAAATGAAAGCACATTTCAATCTTTTTGGAACACCCTGTATATTGATATAAATAATGCATACCTAATGCTCTTGGCTTTAATTGAAAGTGGCTGCACATAAACTTGCAGCCACTTCCTGCTCATAGCTTCCTACAGGGCCTGATTAAGCTAAAGAAGGGCCCGGCGCTTTGGGGTCCTCTTTCTGTACTATCACAGAACATCAAGCATTTTTTAGGTGCGTTCGTAATTATATAAATATGTAGCACCTATTGTCATCACTTGGTCCGTCTGTCTGTCCGTCCGCATATAACAACGCAAAAACTACCCAACCGAATGGTTTGGAATTTAAGATATATTATCTTTGCAGAATTTTGTCGAGACATTTCAATTTTTTTTTTAAATCGAATAAAAACTTTAGGAGATATTAATAAAAATATTTATTAAGAAATTTGAATTTTTTTTTTTAAATCGGTGCTTTTTCATTAGAGAACCTTCCGAGGTTTAATCGTCAAGCGACCGAAATACTTATTTTATGACAGAAATTAATCTGCAGACGATATAATTCATTTTACAGAATTAAAAATCATCAAGATCTGAATATTTATATAACTAGCTATAGTACTAACGCACCTCATTTGTCATGTTTGACGTACAATTTCCAACTTGTTATTCCTTAGAATACAGATAAAATATATAAATACAGTGAAACTTCCATAATGGCGACTCCTGAATAGTGGACACCTTTATTCAGTTAACACTTTTCAATTCTCAATACCTCTTTATTTGCATGCTTTCACCTCCGAATAGCTAACAAATTTTGTGTTCTTGAGGTATCCACAATACAGAGGTTTTACTGTATATATCATATATTATAATACGAGCCAATCTTGTGTGTCTATGTGTGTATATATGCAAATTTTATCTAAAAAAGGCTCTAACGATTTTAACTAAACTTTTAACCCACCATATTTGAGCACGAGAAGACCATTGCACTAGGTCATATGTTCGAGAAAATTTTATTAGTGGGTCATTTTGGGTCACTACAGGTCAGGGTCAAGCTAATTTTATCTAAAAAATGGCTCAAACGATTTTGATTAAATTTTGTATCTTACCTTTTTCAAGCCCGAGAAGACTATTGGACTAGGTCACATGTTTGAGAAAATTCGATTAGTGGGTCATTACAGGCCAAGCTAATTTTATCTAAAAAAGGCTCTAACGATTTTGACTAAATTATGTATCCAACCGTTTTGGATTACGAGAAGACCATTGGGCTGGGTCACATGTTCAAGATAATTCGATTAGTGAGTCACTATGTGTCAGGGCCAAGCTAATTTTATCTAAAAAACAGCTCAAGCGATTTTGATTAAATTTTGTATCCGACCATTTTGAAGTACAAGAAGACCATTGGTCTAAGTCACATGTTCAAGAAAATTCAATTAATGGGTCATCTTGGGGTCACTACGGTCAAGCTAATTTTATCTGAAAAACAGCTTTAACGATTTTAACTAAATTTTGTATTCTACCATTTTCGGGTACAAGAAGATCACCGGGCTGGATCACATGTATGGGAAAATTAGACTAGTGGGTCACTATGGGTCAGGGTCACGCTAATTTTATCTAAAAACGGCTCAAACGATTTTGACTAAATTTTGTATCTTACCAATTTGGATTACGAGAATACCATTGGGCTGGGTCACAATTTAGAAATAATTCGATTAGTTTGTGATTTTGGGTCACTACGGGTTAAGGTCAAGCTAAGTTTATCTAGAAAACGGCTAAAAAATGTATGGTAATCCATAACAGGACCATGCAATGCTTCCGTTTAAAACAGGATTATGTTATGGACAGGTTTTACTATACGTATAACATAAATAAGTATATTTATATAAATGGATTAAAAATTGTAAAAACGGAACCTGCTGATAACGGAATGCTGACATAAACGGAAATATTCCTTGGTTCATCGAAAAAAATGCCATACAATTACATCTGCTGAAACAAAAAACTGTTTAAAACATAATTATGTTACCACTGTTTGCTATTTAATCTTGGCAGATTTTACTATATATATAACCTGAAGAAAAAATCTGGACCTCTCCCGGAAAGAAATCCTGGCTACGCCACTGCTTCTGTTACCGGAATATTTGGAAACATACTTTATAATAAATTATAGAGAAACATTTTCAAAAATCTACTTTTTTTTATTATACAGCAAGAAAAGTTATGGTGATTATAACCATCTTTTTTCTTTTCTTTTAAATTATATTCATTTTTTAATAACTTTATTTGAATGTAAGAGTCTAAAGTGATCATTAATGTTTCTATTCTCTATTCTGTGGCTTGCGAACATATAGTAATATAAAATATACTGTAAAATTTTCCTATAAATATGCATGCAGTATTCATTAAAATAATCTTAATTGCATGGTAAGAAAAATACTAATTATTTGTAGAATATGAGCGGGGTCGGGCTGATTTCATTGATTTTTGCATGGTCCGGGCCTGATTTAATCGATTTTTTGCACGGTCCGGTCCGGGCCTGTTCTCACTGATTTTTGAACAGGCAGGCCTTGAATTGAAAACTCATAAATGGGCCGGGCCGATTCCGGCCAGAACTTTTAGCTTTTAAGCCTGGCCTGGAAATTTCGGTCCGTGCAGACCTCTAGTCCAGCAGTATTCACTAACATATTTTTATTCCTTTTGTCACTGTATCTTCGCTAATGTTTATATACATTTACTTATAGATTATTTACATATTAACATATACAGTTTACAAAATTTTCATTTGTGTTTTAGTAAAAAATAAATTACCTTAATTTTAAAAACAAGCCACCCTACCTAAAAATTATTATGGGATACAGTAATTTAATTGCCTTATTTAGTGATTTAGTGAGCTGAAATCTATATGGATTAGCCATTATTTTTACAGGGAGGATTTTGGTGCCGACCAGTGTAATTGATGAAATCACCATATCATATCAAAATTTGATCTAGAGCTTAAGTGTTAACTGATTTTCATAGTTTTAATTCCAAAATGAAAGGTGGATTTTTGAGAATTGCAGATGCCCTATAACGCACCATTTATGCAAAAAGGTGAAGAAAGAATGCATACAAGAAATTGCGATGGGCCCCTTTCCTTTAGGATGTATAATTTTCTTCCTTGAAGGATAAATTTTGATAACTAATCATAAGGACAGCATATTTTTCATCAATATGTTGAGATTGTCTTATTGCTAAAAACAGGACCTAGATTTCGGAAATGACTTGGTCCCACGGATCTGGGATGAGAAAAGTCTAGCGGCATCACTTGACTGCAGTGACGGATTTTAGAGTCGATTTCTGTATCAAATTTTAAAAGAGAAGTAAAATTCACAATTCTCCTTAGTGGTGGCGCCATCTAATGTCATGCAAACGAAAGATTGATTGAGTGAGAGAGATTGATTGAGACATGGCCTGCGGAAGCATGGAATTTGTGGAACTATGTTCAAATTTGTTCTGTCTTTTCGATAAATGAAGCATAACATAAAATGTTTTTTACTCGAATATGAGAATAGAAAAAAAAAATGATTTGATGATATTTTATATCTCTGCCAAATTACAAGTTATTGCAGGAACTTCCGTCTTTAGTAGCATTGTTGGTAAAGGGGGGGAGAGAGATTAATGCAGCGAATAAGTGTTGAATTCAGACACTTTTCTCCGGGAAGGATTTATGTTGCTCCCAGGGGGGGGGGGAATTGAACTTTTTAATCATTAAAAGAATAAGATCTGAAATCTTCCGCTGGGAATGTCCCCCCCCCCCCCCGGGCTACGCCTTGATTCAACACTGGCGAATACATTTCTGAAATTCAGTTATCTCTTACAACCTTACTTTCGAAAGATTGAAACTACTTTGATTTTTCGAACATGTGAGTAAAAAATTGCTTACTGAAATAAGAATCTCCAGAACAATAATAAAAATGAAAAAAATTGTAATATTCTCATGAATAATAAATTAAATGTTTTTCCCAATACATATGGCCACCATTAACAATATGGTTAGTCTAGATATGAAAATGTATAGATAATGGAAAATGCAATTCTTATTTTAGTGATTCAGAGTTGCAAAAAATTGTTTATTTCACCCCCCCCCCCTCCCTTCCACACACGCAAAAAACAAAGTGATTCATGCGTGCAAATTTAAGAAATGGACACTTTTGTTTAATAGAACCCACTGTTCCGCTTGCGAAAGCGGTGCTTTTTACGTAAAATATAACTTTGTAAAACTAGATACACATATATACTGAGCTGGGCAGTAGAAAGAAATTACGGGCCCCGAGAACCACTTATAACTAGCTACTTATAGACCTTATTTATAACTAGAGAACTTACAAAGTTGTAGGTTTAAGTAGTAGGGTTACTAATTCAGACCTGCCAAGTCTCCGGCTTTTTGGATACCAGTAATTTAGTACAGAAAACATTGTTTCATTTAATCGCAGCATTTTGAGATTTAAAAGAACAATATTTTCTCTAAAAAAGTACTGGTGCGCAAAAAGCCGGAGACTTGGCAACTCTGCTAATTTACTAAGTTGTAGGTTCTCTACTTATAACCACCCAAATAAAAACATTTGCCACAAGTTATATAACCCTGCCTGACTATACACCCCCCCCCCCTCTCTCTCTTTCCGGCGGCGCGCGCACTCTTTCACATGTGTGTAGGGGACAGTAGCAACTAGTGAGACATTTAATATTTTTTTTTCTACTTATATTTTGCTGAAAATTGTATTATATTTTCTTTACTTATTTGTCTACATGAAATAAAATTTTGCATTGAAGTATTTTTTATCGAATTCTATTGAAAAAGAGATATGTTTTTTTAAACCCTTGACATCGTTAGAACCGGAAAGGTTTCACAAATAAATGGGTATATATATATATTTTATTTTATTTTATGTTATTCTTAATCGGAAAAGTGGATGCGGAATTTTAAATATGCAGAAAAAACGAAAACCATGAAATCGGCATTCAGATTTTTTTTCTTTTTTTTTTTTTTGAAACAGTAAATATTAATATTTTTTAAATCAAAGCTATCGTTAGAACCGGAATAATGCCACAAATAAGTGTTTTTGTATTTTGAACTGGAAAGTGGATGCGGCAATTTCAAAATGAGAATAAA
Source organism: Maratus michaelseni (assembly GCA_963931845.1). Taxonomy (NCBI): domain Eukaryota; kingdom Metazoa; phylum Arthropoda; class Arachnida; order Araneae; family Salticidae; genus Maratus; species Maratus michaelseni. The sequence continues at coordinate 397,191,597 of OZ007586.1, forward strand.
ACAGAACCTTTTTCCGCAATTAGCTTCTTTTTGCTTGAAGAACCTCGGAAATCCCGTTTTGGCGTAGACAACTGCGACAGCGTGCCACTTTGCAATGTTTATTATGGGTTTTAGTTAATATCTCGACTAATTATCAAAAATGAAAAATCTGAGCTTCAGGTGCATTCGGACCTACTTTAGTCCATCCTCACCCAAATTTTCAGACCTCAACGGACGGTAGATTTCCCTAGGGATTGCCAACAGATTGGCACACACACAAACATCTTTCTTTTATTAATATAGATGATAATTAATTTTGGAATAGTAGTCATTTTCGAGAAAAGAAAACTTTTACCGTTCAAGCAAGATTTTCTGGATCATGCTCTGGTAAGAAAATGAGTGATCACAAGTTACTGAATATTTTATCTAACAGGGCAGTTAGTGTTATCTAGTGACAGAACTCGGAATCATTTAAAGCAAAATAGATTTACAGATATTACTAATCTCCCATTCAATCCCCCATTTTCTCACCCAGAGAGGGGGGGGGGGGGTAAACCCCCATAAGTCTAACACTGAAAAAATGTAGTTATTTATTTAAATTATTTATTTTTGAGTAGTATTATTTGTAAATTTCACATGTAAATATTTAATGGTGATGCGTTAACTTATTTGTTTCTAGAATTGTAATCAAGCCTTTTTTAACCGACTGGTTCCTAAAAACTATATTAAACTTCACCACTTTAATAAATATGTCACACTGACTGTATAAATGCCCCCGTTAAATTACACAACACTTTAAATGAACTGTAAACAATAAGCCTTTAATTAAAACACTAAAATCCTCATAGTTTATATTTTCAATAGCCCAAGCCATCGAACCCACACGAGCTCAGTGCTCTGAACGGAAAACAAACTATTAATTCAGTCAATCCCTCACAGTTAACATCACAGGAGAAAATAAAACAAGCCACCTATGAAATAGCTTTCAATGTATGAGCAACTGCGAAACACAAGATTACTTACTAGACACCGTTTGATAAATAAACTCAATCGAAAACTTTCTATTCAAATAATTTCGAACACACACCCCCGGCCTTGAAATTGAAGGGGTTCAATTAAAAGAGTTCCCAGTCAAATCAAAAAATGATTATTATGGGAGTTAGTCGAGAATTCTCTAAACAATTTCTCGTTAGAAATTCTGTTAGAACAATTCTGTTAGATAAAATATTCCGTAACTTGTGATCACTCATTTTCTTACCAGAGCATGATCCAGATAATCTTGCTTGAACGGTAAAAGTTTTCTTTTCTCGAAAATGACTACTATTCCAAAATTAATTATCATCTATATTAATAAAAGAAAGATGTCTGTGTGTGTGCCAGTCTGTTGGCAATCGCTAGGGAAATCTACCGTCCGTTGAGGTCTGAAAATTTGGGTGAGGATAGACAAAGGCAGGTCCGAATGCACTTGAAGCTCAGATTTTTTATTTTTGATAATTAGCCGAGATATTAACTAAAACCCATAATAAACATTAATCGAGACTTCTCTAAATTGACCCGTTAATCGAGACTTCTGTAAACAATTTCTCTACAGGGTTATTCTAAATGATGGACCCATTTTCAAAAAATTGTATTTATTAAAGTACAAATCCAAAATGAACAATCTTTACACCAATGAAAAGAGTAAGTTTCAAAGTCTTTTAAGACATTATAAATGTTCAATGTCACCGTTTGCTCACTTCTTGCGAACTCTAGAACGCAGAAAACCTTGTGCTTCACAGTAGCAATCTCATTCACAATCACAACTGACAGTGAAACGAAATTGCGTCCTATTGCCGCGCGACCTCTACCGGCCGCCTCTGGAACCACCACCGCTTTGAAAACCGTGCACTCAGTAACAGCAGATACACTTTCTTGTGTGTGGAAGGAGTTTGGCTATCGCGTAGATGTTTTCCGTGCAGCAAACGGTGGACACATTGGACATTTATAATGCCTTAAAACAAACTTTGAAACTTCCTCTTTTCATTGGTATAAAGATTGTTCATTTTGGATTTGTACTTTAATAATACAATTTTTGGAAAATGGGTCCATCATTTAGAATAACCCTGTATATCTGCGCATACAACAATAGACAAAGATTTAAATCTTAAAATAATTGGGAAAATCTCATGTAGTATGCATGGTTCGACAATAAGAATACCAGTCAAAGAAACACCAGAAGTTTATTTATCAGAAGCGTCAAAAACAATTTTGTTGTCGTACTTGTTCTTGTATCCCGAATCACTCTATGATGTGGTAAATAATAAACAATTGAAGGAACTCTTTCCGACTTAGATATAGTTCCACATGAGCCAATTTCAAATATTCCCTCATGAACTCTCGATAGTTTTCGCAAATAGACTGTTGTTTTGAATGTCTGCGTTCGAAGTCTGTGCATGGGCCAATTACTTTGTATCACTTAATCGAAATGAAGAATCTTTAAATGGAAGTTTCACAACAAATTTTCCAGAACTATCTCAAAAATAATTGCGTTTAAAATGGCTCTCACAAGGAAGGTCTCCATAAGCGCATACTCAGAAAATTTTGAAAACATTACAGAATATTCTTCTTATGGGGATATATACGTTTATAAACAAAATTGCTACGGAACCTTGATATAACATCGTAAAAAAAAAATGAAAATTTCGTGTTTTTGGTGATTTATCGCTGGTTGCCGACACAATGAAACAACACAACAACAAAAAATCGATGTTATGATAAATACTTTTTTAGGAAAACCTTTTTCTACTCTTTCTACTGAACTAGTTTAAGTAAGTTTAACTTAAATAAATACACTTTTATAACTACTGTTTTCCATATATAGTTATATGTATATATATAAAATAAAAAAAATTAACGATCGTAATTTACGGTTTAGAACAAAATTTAAATTGATTAAAAATGTTTCAAACTAAAAATTAATGTCCGATCCTGAGCACTATCAATTTGACTTCGATATTGTTAGTGTCGGAGATAACAAGAGGAAAGTTATTGTTGCCATGGAAACAGCGACTTATTGAATATCGAAATGTATTAATGAGAGCGTTCTTAATTGGGCAGTTAATGTTAAAATATACTTAAAACATATCTTATCCTGCCAGCAATACCATGTAAATCAGCAATACGGAACTTGTATATATATTATATAAGCTTATTGAAAAAAATAATAAACTATTTAATCCTTTAAGTTTAAATTCATAAAGTACTTTACGCATTTAAACTCTCATTTAACCAACAAAATTTAAATACATTTAAATCACTTGCATTTGACGAGGAAAAAGTGCTTCTAGCCAAATCGCGTCTTTTTGCGCCAAATACTTGAAAATATTTTATTTTTTTACAGATTTTTACTGGGATCCTGCAGCTAAATTTGACTGATCTTATATTACGTACATGAGACGTTCCATTATATTTTTTAAAAATATATTCTGTGCATGCGTTTCAAGAAGACCTTGCTTGTTAGATTCCCGCTCCTCCTTAGAAATTCGAACTAGCTAAGGAACGGAATCCAAAGACCAAAACTGTTGAACTAATTGTAATTGAATATTATTAACAGGAAATGTACGTTGACTTCTATCAAAAGAGTTTCTGTAATAATCCATCCAAGTTTAGAACGTACAGCGAAAAGCGAAGGGCAGTTTCTCCTCTATTCACAACTCCCCCTTTAAACAATGTAAAGAAAACGTTAACTTCAAATAAGATATCTACTAGTCTTGATTAAAATATAGCGTGTCTCCAGAACTAAATCATTAAAGTTATTCACATTATTTGAAGGAATAGTACTATATGGCACATTTGATGTTATTCTGCTTATCACAAATGCTCTAGTCACAAATCTCACTTCAGAATTAAAATGGTCAGTCAAATTTAAGCTTACCTCTCCATTACAAAAAAAAGCAGCATAACATGGTCAGCACTATAAGAATCCAAACATGTAATCAGTATTTTAGAACCTGGCCTTGGCAAGCACAATTTACACCTACAATTTTCACTTATGAAAGAGGCTTTACTGCTCTTATCCAGCAATGCCCGGCAATTTACAAGATTATCCACTGAGTCAAAAACTTTAATCATTGCTGTACTAAGCAGCGTTTGCTTATTTTCCAATGAATGTAATCCCGACACTGAATTGTTTTAAAATTCAAAGGTGCTACAAGAAGTTTGATTTAACGATTCATTTGATCTCGGCTGAAATTCCGTTACGTTAGGCGAAAGTGGAACAGTCAATGTCTCATTTTCATTGTCTGCATGACATTTAATGTCTCTTGGAAAATGCAAGGCCGTATGGTAAGGTTTATGACGCACATTACATTTACGTAAATTCCTACATTTTTAGCCTGGTGTTTATCTAAAACATATTTATAACACAAACTCTTCCATCTAATCAACTCTATTCTTTTCTGTACATTTAACTGAATGAATTTAGGATATTTGTCGTGGATATTATACTTTACATACAGAACAAATATTATTAGCAGACAAGAATGTCGTGAGCTTGGTTTTTCTTATTTCTTTTACTGAAATTTACTGTTTTGAACTGAAGACAGATAATAAATTCTCAAGTTTTCCCAATTCCTCCTTTTTCGGTGTTCTTTCCCACCAATATCTCGTATTTTTATATTCTTTCCCTGCAATTAAATAAACTATAAATACTTCAGAAAATCCCCTAACATCTTGTAAGTACACCACAATGAACGCACATATTAATTTATAACATCTCTACTCTCTAAAATGGACTGTGCAGTATCCGAAATACAAGGCATTCCAATTAATTTCTTAATCAACGCGTTGATTAACTCACGTTTGTTTGAATGTCGCTCCTTCAATAACTCTAATGCTTTCTTATAGTTTGAATTTGAAATTGGAAGACATTGAATAATCAGAAGTGCGCTGTTTTTACATGCCAATTTCAAATACTGTAACTCCTGACAGTATGATAAACTCTCATTGCAATCCACGCTAGCCTTAAATAAATCATAAGATGATAACCACTCTTATAGATTAGTAGTAAACGTGGGAAATGTGAGTTTTGTTAGCTTTACCTTCGGTATTTGGGATTAAAAAAAAACTTAGTATTTTGATTCGTTTCGTTTAAAGTGTATTTTGAATTTTTCTGGTCAACATTTAACCAAAGATTATCAAGTTATCTTGCTCAATTTGTTGCACTTCAACATAAATATCGAGTAATTTTTTTTTTCACACTGAGAAAAAAAAATCGCATTTAATATTTCATGTAATTCTACATTTAATTTTCCAATTTTATTTTAAAATAAAGTAAGTTGACTGGAATCCACTTCATTAATACAACTAGTAATCTTTTCCCCTAATTTCGTAATATTACAGGGTTCGTACTGTGTCCTGGAATTTTCAGGGAAAGTACCAGTATTTTCTTATAGCAAAACTCACCTTATGTAATCCCGCGATTACGTAAGGCGAGTTTTTCTATAGGAAAATACTGATACTTTCCCTGAAAATTCCAGGCCCCCGTACGAACCCTGATATTAGATTTCATTACCATTTTTAAAATTAAAATACCTTTCAATTCCTCCATAACAAATAAAAGTATGACAAAAGGAACCAACTCACCAAATTGTAAAGATTACTTGTTCAGTACTAAAATATATAGGGTTGCCTAGTGAAATCACGACACAACTAGTTGTAACCCTCCAAAATTTAGGGCTATTTTTGAACACTTGCTTAGTTCATCAATTAAAGGATGACACCAGTGTTAAAATGAAGATCTTACAATTGGCTATTAAAATACATAGGGCTATTTTTGGACACTTGCTTAGTTCATTATTAAAAGATGACACCAGTGCTGAAATGAAGATGGAACGCAATCAACATCTGTTCCAACTCCCACCAGTGGACTACTCCACGGACGAAGAAGACTAATCAACAACCTCCCAAACACTCAAAAAAAAAAAAAAAAAAAAAAAAAATCGAACCATTTTTTAAAAGCATAACCAAAACTCTAAGTTTCCACCAAACCCCCCACATCCACTGTAAGCTCTTGAAAACAATCCTCAACAGTATAAAAAGAATATTACGTCTTCATCAAACATCCCTCATCCATAGTGAACTCTTAATCATAACAATCAACAGTGTAAATAGAACTTAATATATCATCTGACTACCACCATTCATTGTGAACACTTTAAATCAAATTCTGATGAACTTTCTTGTTCATGACAATCAAAAGTGTAAATAGGACTTAAACAATCATGTAACCAACACCATCCAATGAGAACTCTAAATCATAAACTCTTATGAACTTAAAAAACTCAGCCAAATGTGAACCTATTGTAATGTAATTATGGTAATTATGCAACAGCCTAATGGCCTCATTTGTAATTTGTATTTTTTTAAAAATAAACTTGCCGAGCAGGGCTTGTAGAGCTTAAGCCATATGGTAGGCCTCCCTGCTTGGTTGAATTGAATTGGTTGAATTGACTGTTAAAAAACACAGAGCTAACTGTTATAATTTGGGTACAACTAGTGGCAACCCTCCAAAAATTAGGGCCATTTTTGAACACTTCCTTAGTTCATTAATTAAAAGATGAAATTAACTATAAAATGTAGAGATTATTTACATTTATTGAAATATATAGGGTTATCTAGTAAAATAGCGGTGCAAATAGTGGCAACTCTTCAAAAATTAGTGCTATTTTTGGACATAATTAAGAGATAAAACCAACACTAAAATGCAGAACTTACTTATCACTATCGAAATACATAGGATTGCCTAGTGAAATCGCTGTGCAACTAGTGGCAACCCTCCAAAATTAGAGATTATTTCTGGCACCTATGTTTAGTTTATTAATTAAACGCTGAAATCAACGCCAACACGTTAGAAATAAATCTCTACTAAAGTACTATACATAGGGTTGGTAGATGAAATCGCGATGCAACTACACCGGTGAGAAAAATTAAAGGAGCAACTATAAAAACTCATCGAACTTGAATAATTTTGCAGATAAGAACATGAAACTTGCACAAGATCTTTATTTTGTTATGCCTGAGATATATTCAAAATTCAGAACTGCCTGCTTCTGCAAAAAAATAAATTTACATAAAAACATAGGAATGTGTTATATAAGAGGGGATAAATAAATTGTACTCTTATATTTTAGAGACACACAGGAAAAATCAATAAGGTATGTGGTCACCCCTGACCGAAATGCATGTTTTACAGCTATTTTAAATACTGTGGATGAGATTATCCAGAAGTGTTTGTGGTAATAAAGAGTATTCAAGATGAATAGCGCTTCGAAGCTTCTGGAGAGTGCTAGTTGGGGGGTGCCGAGATGCAAGTCGGCGTCCTGGTGCTATGTTCTATCGGATTTATATCCGGAGAATATGCAGGCCACTCCATTCGGTAGATTCCTTTGCTCTCAAGATAATTAGTCACTAATGCAGCACGGTGATGACGCGTATTAGCATCCATTAGGAGGAAGTTATTACCAATTGCACCCCTGAACAACTTGACATGAGGATTAAGAACATCCTCTCTGTATATTTCAGGATTCACAGTTGCACTGGTAAAAATGTGTAGGTCAGTGCGGCCATTCAAAATGATGCCCGCCCATACCATGATTCCAGGACCTTTGTATCGAGGCCTTTCACCGATGTTTGCAGCTTTATTGCATCTGTTTTTCTCCCTCCATATGGTAACACTTCTGGAATCACTCTACAAACAACATTGGGATTCATCGGTAAAGAGAACTCGGTTTCAGTCCGTGGTACTCCAATGACGATGACCTCTGCACCACTTTAACAGGGCGCATTAAGCTGCCGTAGTTAGTGGAATACAAATCATGGGTTTCTTTGCATACAGCCCTCTTTTATCGAGCCTTTCACTAATAGTAAATCTGGATAGTCGATTTCCTGTTGCTGCAACGCACTCCCTTGCAATCTGAACAGACGTCAGTTGCCTGCTTCTTTTAGCAATCGTTACCAAATAACCGTCCTGAGAGTCTGTTCTGGCACGTTTTCGACTTTGACCTGGTTATCCCTGCATATTACCAGTGTCTTTAAACCGTTTCCAGATTCTTGATTTAGCGCTTTTGACTATTTTTAAGTCTTTACAGACCCCTATCAGTGTATGTTCTGCTTCCATTCTCCTAATCTCACGCCATTTCTCACCATCGGTCTTCTAGATGACATATTCCACCTATTACAAGCGAAACTTTTATGTAACTACACGTACAATCCTTGAAATTAGACTTCAAATCATCCACGTGCACTCCTTTTCAAACGTGTCGAAAGAACATGCTCAAAAATTTGCATATTTTTCTGTAGCAAAAGTTAATCCCATTGGACTACATGATAACGTTGACATTGAGTTACCAACCAATCACCTTTCATTGTAGTTACCGTAATAGAATTAACATAAAGCACCTTTTTATGGTTGTTCCTTTAATTTTTCTCGCCAGCGTAGTCGCAACCCTCCAAAATAAGGGATATTTTGAACACTTCCTTATTTCATTAATTAAAAGATGAAACGAACGCTAAAATATAAGAATTACAGTTGTCTAATAAAATATAGAGGATTGACTTGGGAAATTGTGATGCGACTTGTCACACCACAATTTCCGAAGTAAAAAAAAAAACAAAAAAAAAACAACAGTATGTGGAGGTTGTAGGCATGATCATTTTATACATATCTGTGCAAAAGAAATAATATGTCAGCAAGCGATTTTTTATTTTTGCAGTGCGCGCAAGTAGCAAAAACACAGTTTTGGGAAAAGCGTATGAAAAGTTAAAAAACAGTTGGAGTCTATGTTAAAATGCACATTTTCAATATCAAATTGACCCGGTTATAATTTGAATATTTTTATGCGGTTTATTTTGTTCGATTCAAAATTTTATAATTTTTTTAAAAATATGAAAAACTAATTGATGGTTTAAAACTGATGAGTCGCTTTAATCTCAGAATATTTTAAGATTAAATAAGGCGAAAATTATTATAATAAAATAGGGGCAAGAAGCAGCTCGCAGGTCTGTGTGTTGGACACCCCTGGTCTACATAAAATAAATCATCCCAAATCATGCATCATCAAATAATTAAAAAAAATTAAATTTTTCTTTAAATTTGGTAATATATTTGAAGACTTATTGTAGGTCACATTTTACTCCATATCTCCAACTATAATAAAGAAGGAAGTTTGTGTGTGTGTGTGTCAGTCTGTTTCTCCGTTGTGTTCGGAAGAGACCGATGCACGCAGAGCTACAAAATTTGGTGGGAAGGTACCTCTATGCATTTAGTTTTGCACCTTGAAGCCAGATTTTAGAATCTTTGAATAGATTTTTTTTAATTTAATTTTTAATGCGATTTTTGGTGTTTTTTCACGTTTCGCTGCATTTTTTCCACATTAGTAACGGGAATCTGGTTCCAGACTTTTAGCACAATATAGTAAATTTTATCTTCTTTTCAATAAAGTTTATGCGAAATTTGTACAGCGATTTTTGAATTTTTGGCAAATTTTTTTCCTTCGACACTAAGAAATTTTGCCAGAATGCTTGATTGGTTCGGTGGTTCCGCTTCCATTTCAACCTCAGATACGTTCAGAATCGTCATTTTGTTTTCTCTTTTTAGCTTGGAGAAAGTTGATAATTCTTTACAGATAAAAAATAATGATTTTAAAAATGCGATTTTTAGTGTTTTTTGACGTTTTGCTGCGATTTACCCTATTAGTAACGGGAATCGGGTTCCAATCTTTTAGCACAATATAGTAAATTTTATCCTCGTTTAAGTTGATCGAAATTCATACAGTGATTTTTGATTTTTTTGGCGATTTTTTTCCTTCGACACTAAGTAATTTTGTCCGGAATGCTTGATTAGTTGGGTGATTGCTTCCATTTCAGCCTCAGATATGCCCAGAATCGTCATTTTTTTAAAAACTCTTTTTGGCTTGGAGAAAGTTGATAAATTTTTACAGATAAAAAATCATAATTTTAAAAGGGAAGGGTGGATTATTTATTATCCCGATTTTTTTATTAGACTTTTTCTTTTAATTTCATTTTTATGCGTTTTTCAACTTTTCTTCATGTTTAGCAGCGTTTTTTGTTTCAAATGACGTCACAAATCGCCCACTACAAGTCAAACACCATTGGAGGGCAGTTGTGATTGGCAGATGAAAAGATTGTCAGCTGATTGCAATTCGAACAACGAGTTGAGAATTTTTGCGATTTGTTTTATGCGATTTTTAAAGTTTTCATGTATACGTCATTTATGTATTTGATTTGAGAAATTAACAACGATAACTTACTGTTTTTGTATGTAAAGAAAAAAGTCATTTTGTTTCTGTTTAGAAAGCTAATAATATGTCCTAATTTTTGAACGTCGTTGGTTAAAATCTGTTGGTGGGGGGGGGGGGGGGAGGAGGTGAGTGTTCGTTTGTAGTTTAAATATCGCGTTAATGCTCTGATCGAAACTCCCTTCCCCCCCCCCCCCCTCCCTGCCTCCAAAATCAGAACAATTTAATTTTTAGTCCGATTTAGACGAAATCCCCGGTTCTCTCAGGTCCTCAGATTCTAGATAAACTTTGGTATCATTTTTTCAGCCCTTGGTTACCACTATTTCTGAACATTAATGACCAGGTCAGGGTATTTTCTAGGGTTCTATGGGCCCAATTTCAATGAGAATTAGTTCATTCAACTTAACACAAACTAATTAAGGTATAGATAACTGATTAAGATACAGATTTAGCGCCATCTGTTGGTAGAAAATCGAACTAAAAGATTTTGCAACAGCACGCCTGCTATACGGTGTCATAAGGCAGCAGGGACACGTGCAGGAGTTTCGATCGGAAAGAGTTTTATTTAGAACTGAGTGCACCCCTAGGGGGGGGGGAAGTGAAACTAAACAATTTTGGATATAAAATTTGTCCGATTCAAACAAAGTTCCCGATTTCAACGACAATTGATTCATTCAATTTAACATGAACTAATGAAGATATAGATAACTAATTAAGACATAGATTTGGACTAATTAAGACATAGATCTATCTATTTAATTTCCGAAAGACAAAGAGTTACCAGAAGAAGGTTTTCGTGCAGCGATTTTTAGAGTGATTTCGCGTTTCGTATTATTTTTTGACGGGACCGGGCAACGCCGGGCGGATTTGCTAGTATATAATAAAACAACAACTCAAATGCGTGCCGCAAAGCTACAACTTTTTTTTGCATAGAATTACTCGCCTTATTTAATTGCTGAATTTCTTAAAATTCTGCGATTAAATAAGGTAAATATTACCATGAAAAATTTTGGTATCGCTGCGGCTCACGGTTGAGCTGTTGGAAGCCCATGATCTAGAAGCATGTAGTGATAGTGATGTTTTTAAATTTGGAGTTTTGTGGGAATTTAAAATGCAGGTATAAATTAAGTAAAAAGTAATTAATTAAAGTAAATAAAAAAATTTATTTATTTATTATAGAAAAAATGTGTTCATAAGGCAAGATGGGTAGCGTTTTTAACATTTTTCAACTTAATTTTGTAAAGTGTTTATCGCATCGGTTTGTCAGGCCGTCTGCCGTCTCTCCATGCTCTAACTCTCAAAAATATACAAATATACTCCGATTGAACACGTTAATTTTATATTTTCTTGAGATTTACCATAAAATGTTCGCTATTCAAAATGTATTGTGTAGCATCCATAGTTTGTTTACAGCAACACACAAAATAATTCCGTTACATTATGGTCTATGGAGGAAATTCGTTTGCTGTGCATTTTAATAATGTTATGATACTTTAAACATAATGAAATTGATATGCGTCACTGATGTAGAATACAACATACTTTCCTTAGAGTATTGAGTAAGTAGCATTTATAGTTCGTTTACAGGGGCGCACAAACGAGTTCTATTACATTATGATCTATGGGGGAAAATTGTTTGCAGAGTATTTAAATGATGTTACACTACTTCAAACATAAGGGAATTGATATGTATCACTGAATTGCACTACAACATGTTTTCTATAGATTATGGAGTGCGTAGCATTTATCGTTTGTTCAGGGAAACACACAAAAGAATTCGATTACAGGACTGACTATGAGCGATAATTATGCTGGAAATGCGTTTTCAGCTATGGTATGCATTTTTAAACTTAACTAATTTATAGTGCATTATGTGGTGCGTATAAATTCTATCCATCATATACAGGGCTGTACGAAAAAGTTCGCATACATTACCAGCTATGGACATCAGTTGCTAAACATGGATTTTTTCTGCATTATGTGTTTCTTAAATTCTTTATTTATATATATCATTTCATTGCTTACAAAAATAAAGTTTCTTAGCAATATTCTGATCATATTGGAAAGTGTTTCATAATCTTGCATGATTTTTCGTTCTTGTTTCCTGACGGAGTTGACCGTCTGATTATTTACTCTGTAATGTAAACTAACGTGCTGACTTAGCTCTTCATCCCAGCATCACCATAGCGATTAACTAACTTCTGCAATATCTCTTTCCGATGAAGTTTGATGTTTTCTCTTTTGAAACAGTTTTCTCTTAAGGATGATATTACGAATTATTTGTATTTCCGTCCTTATCATTGCGTTAGGTGTATTTCTTTCACGGAACTTTCTTTATTGAACAATTATCTTGAATGAATCGTGAATCATTCTGATTCATATTCCTTTAGGCAAATTCATAATGAATTACTGTAGTCTCGAACACACTTATACGAATCCTAATTTCCTAAGATAAATTTAACTTTTTGTTTGTAGTCTGAAAATTGCATAAAATCTGTCAGTCTGGAATCTTTATGGAAACTCTAATTAAACCTTCCGATTTAAGAAACGATATTTACAGTTTATAGCAACTTTCCCATTGTTCGGAAGTGTAAACATTCGCATGTAAAAAGTTGAGACATTACAGATAACTAGTTGATCAAATCTGGGATTCCCGGGTTATAAAACATGGGTAAACATTTTTTTTTTTTGAAAACTCTGATAGAATTTCTTTAATTCAATATATTTTTATAGATTGGCCACTAACAACACTAAAAATCACTTTTATAAGAAAAATAACAATAATGTATAAAGTTTTGAAATTTATTAAAAGCTATACTTTTATATTAGCTGCATGCCAGGAGTTAATAGCTGAAAAAATCGCCAAAGATTACACTATTTGCAGCAGTCTTTTTTATTCTGATAATTTCAGAAATTAAAGCGCTTATTTCGATTACATATTTGTTAAATCTTTTTTTTAATTTATATTATTTTATTATTTAATTTATTTATTGATGAAGTTTTATTTTCGTTAAGGAATATTCACTAGAAGCAAATGCTGAATTATTTATATACTATTATAAGATCAGACGGGTTACTCTTTCATAATCGGCCTGCACGCGTTAGAGATAGATTTAAAAAAAAAAAAAACAATGTTGGAAATTATTTTAAAACCATACAAAATCAGTAAATTGACATACAGTTTTTGAAACCTATTGCATTTGAAAGAACAATTTTTTTTCCCTTTCGACGGTGTGAAAATTGAAATCTGTGCTGTTTAGAAGTCTGTTTGATGATGAAGAAAATTGCAGTAAAAGCGAAATTTATTGGTCTGGTGTAGTTTTCGTCAGTATGACGCCATCGTTATTCACGGACATGTTTTTATCTTTGTAATATAGATAAGCATGAAAAATTATGACTGCCTAGATTATAACAGTGGAAAAAGTTTGAATAAATAAGCAACAATCATTCGATTTTTTTTTCTTTTTGCGGTACACAAAAGTGTATAGTAAAATTTTTTCTCGCGTTATTAAAAAATAATAATAATAACTCTATTCGGAAAAATTAAATTTCAACTGACATTCTAAATGACGATAGGGTGAAACTCCCAGTAACTGACACTTTAAAAAGTTTTTCTTGGTCAAATCAATATTACAAAGTTTTAAATATATTTTAAATTTATCTTTGTTTTTGAAAATTAGTAAAGATGCATTAAAAAGTTATTGTTGACAAAATTAAAAAAATATATACTTTGTACTAATAAAAATTAATTTTTGTCATAAATATTGTCAATATTTCCAGTAACTGTCACCATCCTTTGTTTGAAAAACCAATTGCTGAAAAATAAGTTATAACATTTAATACAAATAAGTTACCATTATATGACATTCCTTTGCAGAATTTTACAAAAAAATGATTATTTGAGTTAGATTTCTGCTGCAGTGTCAGTTACTGGTTAGGTGTCAATAACTGCCGGTTTCACTCTACAATATGAAATGATAATATACTATCTTTAGAGGATATAATTATTCAAGAAAACATTTTCCAAATTAGATGATTTATATTTATTTAAAGCTATAAGGTGGAATTTCTAACTTTGATTTTTTAAAAAGGGAAAAGCAGAAAGATATTTGGTTCTTTGTAATATGCGCTGAGGAGAAAACACTTCCTCGTGTGCGAATTTCTAATGGCTATAATATTATAAGATGCTTTAAGAAATAAAGTCAGATGTTAATTTTAAATTCTGTTATAAATTGGAAAACCAAGCAGCAAATTTAATTGCACTCAAAAAATAAAAAAATAATAAATAAATAAATAAAAAACAGTCTAACACATTCAACATATTTTTAGCAGAAAAATCTATAAAGTACTAAAAAATGGCTTTTTAATTTTCTTCGTATTAAAAAAAAAAAAAAAAAAAAAAAAAAAAAAAAAAAAAAAAATCCGGTGAGTATATTTTAAAATAATCTGCATATACATTTAAATTTTAATTAAATATATTAATTGTAGCTACATTTTATTAGTTTAAATAAATTAAATAGCTTACAATAGAGACATAATGAATATATATTTTATTAACTTTACATTCAGTTTTAATTTGTATTAGACAATTGTTAAGAAAAATAAGCACTTTTCAAAGGAAGCGTTGAAGTGAATGGCCTAAAGTGCACAAAATTATCAGAACATTTTAGATCATAAAAGTGTTAGAGAATCGTATGATGAATTAAATACTTGGTGAGAAAAAACAAATTGTGGTGCTGCTGGTTGTACAGTTAAGCTAGTAGTTTTGTTTATGGTTTTTACTTAATTTATTTTTAGTGTTATATAATTCGAATTTAGTTACCACATTGAACTCAGCTTATTTATTTTTTTAAATATAATTCCATTGCTATATTTAATTGTATATTTGTATTTTTTAAAATGATAAGATAGATAAGATATAGTCCTACTGTATTGATCTAAAACATATATATTTCATATTTCAGTGAAAGAAAACCTTTGAATAATTTTGTCCGGTTTTTTGATACAAATACTTCCTATGTGCAGCAACCTATTTATTGGACAGCTCTAATTCTCCAAAAGTAAATTAGACAAAACTTCTAAGTTCTTAATGTTCTAAACATATTCTTAAAAAAGTGGAGTATTGACATGAACGACTATGCAATCAATTTATGAAGTTTACGAGGAGAGAAAGATTTTTAATGCCGATGAAACCGGACTCTTTTTCAGAAATTTCCGAATAAGATTTTGTGTTTTAAAAAGTATGACTGTATCGGCTAAAAATGTCAAAAGAGCGACTCATAATTTTATTATGTTACAATGCATTAAGATAATTTTAAATCCCTCTTATAATTGGAAAATATCTGAAACCCAGGTGTTTCCCAAAGAACATCCAATTTAATAAATTTGGTGTTAATGTGGAGAGAGAATAAAAAAGCGTGCATGACCAGTTCTTTAATGATCGGGTGATTAACTTACTTTGATAAGGATGAAAAAACAAAAGTGAAAAGTTATCTTGTTTTTGGACAATTAAACTTCTCATCCAAAACGTTTGAAATTGGACAATGTTAAAAATGTGTTTTTTTCCCTAAAACACATATTTATGTATACCAGCCATTTTATCAAGGCATAATACGCAGTTGTAAAGCCTGGTACTGAAAGCTTTTATTACGCCACATTATTTCAAAGTTATATTCTATTAACACATTTGAGAACTGATTAAAATTATAATGCTCTCGATGCTTTAATTTAGATTTCCTCAGCTGTAAAAAAGATAAAACTGGAAAGAGTATGACAATGTTTCAAGAAAGCAGGCTTTATAGTAAAAGAAAATGAAACACTTATTTACGTCACAAATGAAGAATAAATCGAAATAAGTGAATTAATAAAATGTATCAGGAGTGAACTGACGAAAATTTCATGAACATTGATGAATTACCATTGGCTTACTGAAGAAGAATCAGTTGATGTATGCAATTATATTCCTTCAAGATCTTCGACAAAAACCGACGCTATTAGTGATGATGAATCACTCTCTCTAGTTTCATCTCATAGAATCATCTCTAGTTTCAGTATCTGAATGAACGTCTCAGATACTGAAACTAGAGATGTTTCCTGCAATATCGAGATTTTCCAAGAAAAGGCAAAATACAGTGAGCAGTTACACAATTATTTTGAAAAAAAAAGATCATTTAGAAGGATTAAAATTATTGACAGAGTATAAAAAACAAGTTACAAATAAAAGCAAGCAAAAGAATACTTTTGTAAAATATTTGTTTGTAATAATGTAACAAACAGTGAAAAAATGCATGTACAATTTTATTTCAGTTTTATTTCATAAAAATAATTTTAATTTCTGATTAATCATATAATAGAGGTTTTTGGTCATATAATAGTCAAATTATGAAACCTTAAGCATTTTTGTCACAGTATGAAACCTTAAGCAATTTTTCTTAACGATTTTGTGAATCTCTGAGGTTTTCCTAATAGCGGACACTTCCAAATAGCGGACAATTTCCGCTCTCTCGAGGTGTCCTTTATTTTGAGGTTTTACTGTATATTTATATAACGACAGTATACGTTATTACCTAAGGAATTCCTTTAATAATAATATAAAGGAATTACTAAAAAATTAATTATAAATTATTTATAAAGGAATTACTTAGTATACGTGAAGCTGTACCTCCTTGAGGAATTCCTTGAAATTGTTATAAATCTATAAATTAATAATTGCTTCCCATTTATCATTTTGTCACAGACTTTTAATTCTACCATCTTCAAATTACAGGCCAAAGGCCCCAGTCTCAATAATAGCAGATCAAAAGGCCAATGAAAAATTAAGAGATTTTAACGCAGTTATAAAATATTTTTCAGTATTATGATAAAATGTAAGTTTTTTATGTTACCTTTTACTGATGGAAACATCCCGTCGTTATGAAATTACGATACCAAACCTTCATACGACACGATTTTGTAAAATGAGGTAGTTTAGAATATTTTCTATTACGTTGGTATTGAGACTGACGCCCTTATTTCAAAATACCGAAATGCTTCCAACTGAAAAAAAAATGATATAATATTTAAAGAAAACATTTATTCCTAAAACTGAAAAAAGGATGGGGCGGTGGAGGATTTTTTTCGTTATATTCATGCCAATTTTCAAATCCAACAAGGCTGATATCGGACGCATTCATAATGTGATTTTCTTTCGTAAATGTATTTTTTTTCGGATTTTAAAATCACTACGTTAGTTTAACACAATTATTCTAATTGGTAAATAAATCTTACGACTTACGAGTTCTAATTTTCTAACTGAGTAAAAAAAGTGTCCAGGCCAGGGTTTGAACCAGGGACTTTTGGCTTAAGCTGGTAACGCTCAACCAACTGAGCTATCCTGGACAAATCTGGCGAACACAATTCACCCAGACAACCTTTTGATATTGATACCTGGCCTGTTATCTGTAACATCACAACAACAAAAGTTGCAGGTAATGGAACTCCAAGAAAGGAGAAAACTCCTTTCTTGGAGTTCCTCTTCCGAGCATTTGAGTAATTGATAGCTGAAAGGAACGTCAAGTATTTGTAAGGCTCCAAAATTGTTATAACAGCTTTCAAAAGTTTGAACATTGAATTACTTTCCGTGATATATATTTAATCAAATTTTTAATCAAATTTATCTAGTTATTTCAAATGATGACAAGGGGTTATTGCCATTGTTGTGAAAAAATAGAATAATCAGTTAAGTGCGAGTTTTACTCGTGCACAAAGGGTTCCGTACAGTAAATTTATTAGTTACTAATTGCAATATTGCAAAAAATCGTTGCTAAAAGAGTAATAAAAGTTTGTAAAAAAAAACTTGGAATTATCCTAAGAATAATTTTTCAGTAATTGCCTTCAATAATTGAATTCAATTGAAATGAAAAACGTTGACTATTTAGCAGTATGATTCGCCTTCCCTAAAACAAAGACTTTGTACAAAGTTTAAACCTGGCATTTTGCAACGCCACCTTGGTCCGTTCCGCGTTTTTCTAGATAGGTTTTTAATTAATATCTCGGCTAAATACTGACACATTTTTTCGAAAATCATTATCAACAGTCCTTGGATGATTTCGAGTTTGTAAGTACCTCGAGCGCCCGAAAAGTAAAGTTTGTGTGTAACGAAAAATTTGCGATTTTCTCAAAAACAATGTGACCTAGGATAATCGCTGTAGTTTTCCTAAAAGTTTAAATAAACTCCTACTACACCTAATTTTTTCATAATTTTAGTTTCAGTAGATTCGGAAATAGGGAGGGGGGGATTTCGGCAGTCATTTTCGATTATATCTGTGAAAATATAATACCTAAAATTAAAACAAATATATTTTTGAGTTCGATGTTACGAGATCTTTCGAACGATACCTCACTCGATACACACAAAAAAAGAAATGTATTTTTCAAGTAACCCAATTAGTCCCCCTAAATGTTTCCTAAAAATATTTCGGCATGGCTATATCTATAATCTATATATCTATAAATATGTGGGTCAATAGCCTTTATTACTTTGCCCAGTTTGAACGTTCCACGTTCCATAGTTTTACAGAAAAACGGCTGTGACAGACGGACAAACATCAGACACACGGGTGATCTTATAATGCTTCCGTTTTTACTTTTTAATTACGGAACTCTAAAAATGGAAGTAATGGTGATTATTATATCTTTATTGATGCCATTTTCTGATTAAAAAAAAGGGTGGTTGATTTCAATAGATGGTGTTTGATACATAGATTTTTTATAAGTGAACTGCTTTCGCCGGTGAAAACTATTTGTTAAAAGAAAGCATAAATTTTAATTAATAAAACTGAAATATTTTTTTATAGTTACGTCAAAATGACGTTATATTGAAGGAATTTTCATTCCACTAGTTTCGATAATAATGAGAAAATGTTCAAAGGACGACAGACTTTCAACTATGAAAATGATACCATTGAAAAGGAGTATTTCCAATGTGAAAACTGCAACTATAATTGCATCATAACCACGTAATTTTCATATCAACTACATTGTAAATAAGTTAATAAAATTGATATTATAAATATTTTATAAATGTAGAACAAAATTAGATTTATTTACCCCCGTATAAAAATTAAAGATATCTTGAAATGGAAATTCAATACATCATGTTGCCACTCAGATAGTAACATCACAGCCTTGGCCAAAAGTATTGAGTACACCCATATTTTAAATATATCTTTTGTATAATAATCGGATTCAAATATTTAACTGACAGCGAACTAAAATTACAAATTAAAATAACAGCAAACTAATAACGCAGCTTTTAACTAACCTTTTAAGTTAAACTATTTGCTTTAAAAAACGAATTAAAAAAATACTCAACTACTTCATTTTTCGGGAATTTTCGTTGTTGTGTTATGCTGGATAATATATTATCATGAAAATTACACCATTTCTACTAAAAATAACAAAATAGAAAAAACACAATCTTCAACAACGAAAGAATTAAAAAAAAATTCCTGTTAAAAAAATTAATTTTTTTTAAAATTTAAATGTATAAATGTATTTTTTTGTTATTTTAATTTTTAATACGTGTTAATGGAATTAATAAAAAATTGCCCATAAATTTTAAAAATTATTTTGTTTATTTATTTTTTGTAACAAAAAACTTTCTTGATGCTGAAGACTAAGTTTTATGCTTTCTACAAGAATTATTCTAATTTTCATGATCATCTGTTAACTCGTAAAACACAACAACGAAACGTCAAGAAAAACAAAGTAATTTAGTAATTTTCTTAAACTCGGTTTTTAAGCAAGTGGTTTAATTAAAAGTGTTAATTAAAAGTGGAATTTTTCTTTCGCTGTCACTTTTTTACAAACTATAATAAATATAACAAATCATAACACATTGCAATTATATATTTCTTTTTAATTACTAAAAGGTGTAAAATAAAAAGATTATAAACAGTAAAAAAGGTTTTATTAGACTGTTAACATATGTTTCAGCTCAGTCTGAGCTATTATCAAAACAAACAAAAATATTCTATAAATGCACGGTCTATGAAGTTATTTGAAACGTAATCATTTGATTTTTCACGTATTTAAAAAAAAATACGCACGTTATTTTTATTATTTACTTGGATGTTTATTTCCATGTTTGCAACCATGGAGTAACTCGAGCCACAATTTTGGTAAATTAAATGAGCTGCATCGTTACATACTGTATTTTTACGTGATACAATCTCTATGGTTTCTCTTATAATGAATTTCAATGAAAGTAAAATAATTTTCCTCTGCAGTCTATACTATCAATCCATTATAAGAGAAAACATAGAGATTGTAATACGTAAAAATACAATGTATGTAACGATGCAGCATCATTTTATTTACCAAAATTGTGGCTCGAGTTACTCCATGGTTACAAACATGGAAATACACACCCAAGTAAAAATAAAAATAACGTACCTAATTAAAAAAAATACGTAAAAAATTAAATGATTGCGTTTCAAATAGCTTCATAGAGAATATTTTTGTTTGCATATATAGAATATTTTTGTTTGTTTTGATAATGGCTCAGATTGAGCTGAAACATATGTGAACAGTCAAATGAAACCTTTTTTACTGTTTATAATCTTTTTATTTTACACCTTTTAGCAAATTAAAAAGAATCTATAATAATTTTAAAAAGAAATTCCTACTCGTGTTCAGTTAAATATTTGTATCCGACTATTATTTTAATATATATATTAAAAATATGAGGGTGCTCAATACTTTCGGGCAAGGTTGTATAATTGTTCTTGAAATTTAGTCTCACCTAGTCTCTTCATCGCTTACGTTTGACGACTTATATATTTTGCTGCAGATCATTATAGCTTCATAACGCATTAACCGTTCCCCTTCGTCCACGAATCACCGATGGCGCAGCAGCTTTCAATCACATCATGAGAAGGAAGGTTCATTTACGCTGATCACTCTCTAGGCTTATCACTCTATTACTCGAGCATATTACCTGAAACATTTACCTTATGGCTGATCAAATCGCAGTAATATGTTTTTCAGAAACATCATGAATTCCCATATGGTATTTCCTGCTTGGAATTTCCAAGTCTAATGTTCGCTATTTAGAAAATGTTGTAAATATGCAGGATGTTTTGTAAAAGTTTGTTTAGTTATTTTATTTCCGGGGATTTTTGTTATCTGCATATAAAATAATCAAAAAGAAAATTCTGTAATTAAAATAATAATTTATCTCATAATGTTTCAAATTAAAAATCAAAATTTCTAAAAACGATTTTTGCATATTTATAAGCTTTTCTGGTTATAGTTAGTAAAATTGTTTTCGTTAGGACTGTTCTCAAATGCCAACTAGCTACATTATGACATTCGCGAAACCATTTTTATTCGTAAGTGCATACAATTTACAGACTTTTTTTCAGATGTAAGGCATTTCTGATTCTGTTATAGAGGTAAAATATATTTCAGATATGAAGTCAAAGTTGGTGTTTATGTTCGAATATTGAGGCCCACTTGCTTATCTAGTAATTAGGGCACTGGCTACTGGACAAAAAGAGTAGGGTTTGAATTCCAATTAGACACGGATGTGTGTAGTTGGTCGGATTTCCCTCTAAATGGTTGGTTGGTTGATTTTATGACGGCCGATTATCTACACGTGGAATATAGGTCCTAGTGGGGAGTGCCCTCCGTGGGGGTCTTTCTAATCCCCTGTAAATGGAGGTTCCAGTCTGTTTAGTCTTCTTGTTCAAAAAAATGACCGTAGCGTTTCCAACCAACCGAATTTTGGAACAATCGAATAAAGTCGTTACCAGGGATCAATTGAATATAATTCAAGACGTATCTCATTTAAGGCAAAATAAAAAATTGTATTCGATTCTTAGACACTTAAGTAGTAACATCTGCATATTTAATGCATTTATTAGCAAAAATAAGTTCATGAATGCGTCAAGAAATTTCGAGAGAAAAATAGAAAAAATAAGAAAAGGCTTATTTATTATAAAAAGCCATTTTTTAAATTAATTAAAATATATATGATTTGTAACCTATGATTTTTTTTTAATATTAGAAACCGATTTTCGGAAGCTTCAAATATGGGAATCCAAATTACAGCTCATTCCATTAAGTCATTTTTAGTTATGTTTAACAAACTAACCGTATTGCAATCTGTTTTGCAACGATTAAAAATTATTTTAAGATTAGGAGTTCCAAACTTTAAATCTTCATAATTCTTAAATTACTTGATTTTCCGTTTGATATCCGAAAATAAAATTTATCGATAGAGTTCAAATATGATGTCAAAAATAGGTATTAGTATTGAAACTTTTAAAGTTTGATACAATTTCTATAGGTAGACGATCTCTTAAGCAAAATTTAAGTATAACATTAATTAAAATGTGTTATCATATTAATAATCGATTGGTCCCAGTCACATTTTTATACGATGATCTTTTCGATGTAATACCTTTTTTTAACCGACCACGATTATTTTCAGCAAAATATAGCCTTGTCTGACTATGTTTAGTCTCTATCTGACGCTTCCGTCCCCCCTTTTCCTCCCAGCATGCAATTAAGTTTAAAATCTGTAAATATTTTTATTTCTATAGCATAAAAATTCTGCCCTATCTGTTGGTTTCTAGTGATAATACATCAATATTAATTTATGCAAATTACTTCTCCCGTCAAAATTTGCACGTTCGCCCCTTCGCGCCCATCCATCATACAGAATTTCATATCTTTAAAATTATCTATTTAAAAAAAATCTGCCCTATTTGCTTCTTGATAATAACAATAAATAAATAATCAGCTAAATTACTCCCACATTAACTCCTTAATTTACGCTTCCCCCCTTTGTCCCTCAGCATACAAAGAAGCTTAAACTATTTTAATAAATATTTTAAACAAAATTTAAAGCATTTTATATAAAAAAATCTTCTGTCCTATTTGTTGCTGTCTAGTGAGAATTAATAATCAATCATATAAATTATCCCTTAACCCTTTCCGGCACAGACAAAGTCTGTTCGTAAAATGGGAAATTACTGACTGACACCGGAATTTACAAACGACTTTTTTAGAAAATAAGAACTCCTTATTTTAAGCTTTCATTGTAGAAACAAAATTTTATTAAATATTCTTGGTGTCGAATGCAAGTTTGGAATTAAAATTAGGTGTGCCCGGAGTGGGACCACTGTGCCGAAAACGGATATCTCAAATTTTTCTGTCCTTTTGCCCCCTCCCTTCAGCATACAGAGTTTAAAATCTTGAAAACTCTTTATTTAAAAAAAAAAATGATCTGCCACATTCGTTGCTCACTAATAACAATAAATAAATAATCATATAAATTATTCCCTAACCTCCGAAATTTACGCATCTCCCCTTTCTATCACAGCATACAAAGGAGCTTAAAATATTATTAAAACTTTACTTTTATGCAAATTCTTCGGCCCTATTTATTGCTCTCTAATTACAATAAATAATCAAACATAAATCAAATATAAATTATTCCCCTGCCCCCAAAATTTACACTTCCCCTTCCCCGCCCTTCCATCATAGAGAGTTTAAAATATTAAAACTCTTTATTTAAAAAAAAAAAATGCCACTTTCGTTTCTCAGTAACAACAGTAAATAAAAAATCATCTAATTGCCCATAACTTCCCACAATTTACGCTTCTCCCCCTTTGCCTCCTCCGTAGCATACAAGTAAGCTTTAAAACTTTAAGTTATATATATATATATATATATATATATATATATATAATATTCTGCCTAACTTGTTTCTGTGTAGTGACAATAAATAAATAATCAGCCATATAAATCATCCCCCTTCCCCTGAAATCTCCATTTTCCCCATCTCCCCTCCAGCATACAAAATTAAAAATCTTTAAAACTCTTTATTTAAAAGAAAAAGTGTTTGTTGCTGTCTAGTAACAATAAATAAATAATCAATCCTCAAAAATATATCTTTCCCCCTAAACTTTCGGCTCCCTCCCCCCCCCCCCCCCTGTTCCAGCATATCAAACTGTTTAAAATCCTTAAAACTCTAATATAAAAAAAATATATATATATATATATATTCGAAAAATCACGGAGAAAAAATAAGTACAATAAGACAAGAATGTTTTCTGCCACACAAACAAACTAGCAGCTGACGCGTGATGTGGCATGCGCGTGGTCTATAGGTAGTTATTTACACCTAACCAGAGAAAATCCAAGATTTTAAAAAACGATTCACCTTATAACGGAATGCAAGTAACAAACGATAGTCTCGGTCAATAATTTAAAAGTGTTTTGTTTTCGGTATTATGAAACCAAAAATATCTTGCTCTTAAGATATCAAGAACAGTTTTTTTAATTTTTTTTTTTATTGATTTAATTTTTTATATACTACTAGCTGATCCGCCCGGTGTTGCCCGGACCCGTGTAATAAAATTGAATCTCTTAAAAAACGAAACTCTGGCCCGGGTCTCCAATGGCTTCGGCACCGTATACCGGGGCGTTCGGAGTTTTCGTGGTTTTCTTCGAGCCGTGGATTTATCCATGCGTAAATACGGATTAGGTTCCCTTAGAAAGACCCCCACGAAGGGCACTCCTCCCGGGCCTATATCCCTAGTGTAGATAATTGGCCGTCAATAATCAACCCAACCCGTATACCGGGCATACTCCTACGCTCCAGAAAATCTTCTAGTTCTACCTTCCACCGCCAGGGGAGCATTCTGTTCTAAACAATCCTCTTTCCCAACGAACCTCTGACGTGGGTCTCCGCCGCCTACGGCACTGCGCAGGCTCAGCAAAATTGAGCTGGTTTGGAGAAGATCGGAACATTATTAGCCGAGTTTTTGAAATAAGGCACTGTTAAAAAAAAAAAAAAAAAAAAAAACATTGAGGGACGTTCCGCGTGGGGAGCGGATGTTCAAGTTCCCTTCAGCAAATGAATAATTAGGAGGACCACTATGCATCTTTAAAAATTCGTTCGTTTGGTTAAGCAAGGACTTTAATTAGAAATTTGTCTTAGACTGTTATTCGGAAATAGTGGTACTCGTTACTCATAAATTTATTTTAATGTTATAGATGTTGGTTATTACGTTAAATATAATGTTTGGAATCAGTTACGCTGAAATCGGAAAGTTAGTTGCTGAGATATGAAAACGGGGCACAACTACAGAAAAAACCTTGAAGGAGGAGCCGGGGAGGAGCGGGTATTCAAGTGCCCTTGAGCAAATGACTAATTAGGAGGACCACTATGCATCTTTAAAAATTCCTTCGTTTGGTTAATCTAGGAACTTAATTAGAAATTTGGCTTAGATTGTTAATCGGAAATAGTAGTGCTCTCTACTCATAAATTTATTTTAAGGTTATAGAGATCGCATATTAAGTTAAATATGATGTTTGGAATCAGTTGCGGTAAAATCGGAAAGTTAGTTTCTGAGATAGGGAAACTGAGCACAGTTAGAGATAAAACCTTAAGGGAGGACATTTAACTGCTCTTCAGAAAATGACAAATTAAGAGTACCACTATGGATACTATCTTTAAAGATTGATTCATTTGGTTCAGCTATGAACTTAATTTGAAATTTGGCTTGACTATTATTTAGAAATACTGGTAACTGCTTTTTACAAATACACCCTGAAGCTATGAATGCTGATTTTATGATAATTTAGCAAAATGGAATTGGTTTGGAGAAGATCGGAACATTTTTATCCGAGCTATGGAAATAAGACACTGTTAGCGAAAAAAACCTTGAGTAAGGGACCGCCAGGGGGAGGGGTGGTCAAGTTCCCAACAACAAATCACTAACTTTGACTGTTGGTATGCATATGGAAACGGGGCACAGGGGCGACCGAAAAAATAAGTCGGTTGAGCCTAAACCCGTCGCAATACGGTCCATGGAACCCGAGATACTTGGAACTGAAAAAAAAAAAATCTGAAATTAATATTAAAAAAGAGTGGTATGTACTACTCAGAAATTTACTTTAAAACTATGGAAGGTGATAATTAAGATATTTATGTAATTTGGAATCGGTTTTGATAATTTCGGATTATTAGAAGGCGAGTTATTAAAATAGGGCTTAGTTAAGCAAAAATCGAAGAAAGGGGCAGAGGGGGGGGGTAGTGGATGCTCAAGTACCCTTCAGCAAATGACTAATTTGGAATACCACTATATATTTTTAATAATTAATTAATTTAGTTAAGCTAGGAACTTAATATGATATTTGGCTTAGATTATTATTTGGAAATAGTGGTAACCACTACTCATAAATTTACTTTAATGTTATAGAGGGTGATTATTAAGTTAATTATAATGTTTGGAGTCAGTTGCGTTCAAATCGGAAAGATAGTTGCTGAGTTATGGAAACAGGGCGCAGTCAGAAAAAAAACCTTCAAGGAGGGGCCGGGGGATAGGAGATGTTCAAGTGCCCTTCAGTAAATAACTAATTAGGAGGACTACTTTGCATCTTTAAAAATTCGTTCGTTTCGTTAATCTAGGAACTTAATTAGAAATTTGGTTTAGACTATTATTCGGAAATAGTGCTAACCGGTACTCATAAATTTAGTTTAATGTTATAAAGGGTGATTATTAAGTTAATTTTAATATTTGGAATTTGTTTCGTTGAAATCGGAAAGATAGTTGCTGAGATATGGAAACGGAGCACAGTTATAGAAAAAATCCTTGAAGAAGGGGCTGGGGGGGGGGGGGAGGGGGAGAGGATGTTCAAGTGCCTTTCAGCAAATTATAATTAGGAGGACCACTATGCATCTTTAAAAATTCGTTCGTTTTGTTCAGCTTCGATTTTAATTAGAATTTTGCCTTAGACTGTTATTTGGAAATAGTGGTACTCGCTACTCATAAATTCATTTTAATGTTATAGAGGTTGACTATTTTAAGTTAACTATGATGTTTGGAATCAGTTGCGCTGAAATCGGAAAGTTAGTGCTGAGATATGGAAATAGGGCACAGTTAGAAAAAAAACCCTTAAGGGAGGGGCCGAGGAGGTGCAGGACGTTAAAGTGCTCTTCAGCTAATGACAAAATAGGAGAAGCACTATGCATCTTTAAAGATTGATTCATTTGATTAAGCTAGGAGCTTAATTTGAAATTTGCTTGACACTATCATTCGGGAGTACTGGTAACTGCTTTCTAGAAATACGCCCTGCAGCTATGAATGTTGATTTTTATGATAATTTAGCAAAATGGAACTGGTTTGGAGAAGATCGGAACATTATTAGCTGAATTATGGAAATGAGGCACAGTTAGGGAAAAGATCTGAGGGAGGGGCCGCAAGGAGGCGCGCGGTCAAATGCTCAACAACAAATCACTAACTTTGACTGTTGGTATGCATTAACTGAATTCGGACTGCGTACTTTTCCTAGGAACATAAATGTAATTTTTACGAAAACTGTTATTCTAAAATTGCGGTATTCTCTGTATATAACAGCAGTTAAGCGCTATGGGTGAAGCTAAAAATTTTAAATTTGTTAAATGAAATTAGTTCTGTTGAAATCATAGCAGTAGATTTGGATTTATTAATAATGGGGTGAATTAAGGAAAAAGCCGCCGCCAGGTTGCGCGCGGTCGAGTACAATAAATGCAATATTTAATAAGAAGTCGTTTACCTCCTCCCCCTGAGCGCAAATATAACAAATAATCTGTTTAATAAAGTTTTCTGTATCAATAGTCTATCATAATAATATATGTCATGTAAAAAAAAGAAAACTTTAAACCCAGCTTCTTATCAATCATTAAGTCAATAGAATCCTTTAAAATTAAGATTTTAGCATTTGGCAATGGTTAATCATTAAGTTGATTGTATACATGTCATATAATCTCTGATCCATCGATTTTAAACACTCGACTCGCAATGATCCCTACCCTGGTTTATTTAATTACTTCTATGGATACTCTATATACAACCAACCAACTGAAGGAAAAAAAGCGTATGTTTGATGAGAGTTCTTTGTGGATATTAATTAACATTTCCACTAATTTTCAAAATAATAAAATTCTGATTCTCAGGTGCACTAGGAGAATTATTGGACTATCCTCACCTACATTTTCAGACTTCTAGGTTCGCTAGATTTAGCTAGCCATCGCAGACAGACAGACACACAGAGCGAAACTTTCTTTTATTAATATAGGTATGTTAATATCTGATTTAATAGTTAGAAAAATAATCGTTAAACAATTTAAAATTAAAATTACGTAAAGGAGATTTGACTGAAATGTACAAAATGTTTTTATTATGTGATTAGATTGATTCAGAAAAAATATTTCATAGAAAATATTTTACCTATTTGCATTCGTATGTAGTTAATTAATAAAAAAAAATTACAACTAGTTGAACATAAAGTATTGCGTCATTAACGTGTTATATAATTTATTATCTGTAATTTATTTTAGCCGTCATTGCATAGAAACATACACAAACATAAACATTTTCGACGTCTCTCAAAACCCTATTATAATGTTTTGAAGAATTTCTGGACAGAATTTTTTACCTGACTACGGATTGCCGGAGTATGTTTATGTGGCTATCTGTCAATATATATTGCTGACACGTTAGCAAATTGACGATAATATTTTCTGTTAAGTGAAATTTGATGATTTTTTTTTTTCAAAACAAAATCATAGTTTTTCTGTCTGTATAAAAATAAAAGAAACAAGTTGGAAATTGTACGTCAAACGTGACAAATAGGGTGCGTTCCTACTATAACTAGTTTTATAAATATTCAGATCTTGGTGCAATAGCTGTTGCACTCTTATGCAAAAATGCATGAATACAAAATTTATTTTATGTGCAGATTTTCATATTATAGATATTAATTTTATTTTATGAAATTAAATTTCAATATACTTTTACAAACAATTAATTACAATTATGTTTACATTAAAATTATACTATGCGC
Organism: Maratus michaelseni; assembly: GCA_963931845.1. NCBI lineage: Eukaryota > Metazoa > Arthropoda > Arachnida > Araneae > Salticidae > Maratus > Maratus michaelseni. The sequence goes on from OZ007586.1 coordinate 397,220,753, forward strand.
TTGTATCCAATACAAGACAATGTAAATAAAAATCATCCTTATTATTTCAATGAATTAATTATATCGTCTGTTATTATGATATGATTAATTTCCGTAATAAAATAAGTACATTTTAAGTTGGCAACATTTGTTTGTTGACATTTACTGAAAATTCCAATGGGAAACTTAAACCTAGGTTTGAAAACTTCAGAACTTGAAATCCGTATTTAGACTCTTTTTCCATTTAATATCTATTCCTCCGGGAACATCTATTCAAAAAACTGTCGGTAGATTATATGATTGCTATAATTGAACAATTTTAGTATACAAATTAGGTTTTAAATTCAGTATACGGAAATAATATGACTCCATCTTAAATATGACGTAATAACCATGATAACCAATAATCATTACTTATCATGGGATATCATTGAATTAATTACTGATGATAGGATTTAATAGAATGAAGAAAACCTTTATTAATATATTTTAAAGTTTTGATTTGATTTTCATAAAATTTGAAATGGCTCGACAAAATTCTGAAACAATTATACATACTAAATTTCAAACCATTCGGTTGGGTAATTTTTGCGCTCTTATATGCGGACAGACGAACGGACCAGACGACGACTATAGGCGCTACGTATTTATATAATTACGAATACACCTAAAAAAACTAAAAAAAAGAAAAAAAAGAGAGAAAGAGGGAGAGAGAGAGAGAGACAGAGAGAGAGAGAGAGACACAGAGAGAGAGAGACACAGAGAGAGAGAGAGAGAGAGAGCAGTAATTGCAAACAAAGAAAGTAAGTAATACTAAAAATTTTAAGCAAGAGATTTATTCTAAACTATGAATTCAATTTTTCATTCATTTTTAAACTTATTTAATATATATATATACAAAATAACTAATTAGTAAATAATAAATAGTTAAATAAATTATTGTCCCTGTGGAAACTTCTCGGCATGCTAAAACGTTGAAAATTAATAACATTGGCGCCTTTTTGGAACGTGCACGTAAAAAAGTTCGCTAAAACTGCTCTAGATCCTCAGTGAATTAATCAATATGACAAATGAGGTGTCATTAAAATATATTAATCCTATGGGTATGATCGGGTATATGATACGAAAATGCAATATGTCGGTCAACATGCATAACTTTTTTCTAGTTTTACCTTTTTGGGTATTAAAGGAAACGTCTTTGAAAGAATTTCAAAGATTTACATGCATTCAGTTGAAAAATTGAACGAAACAGAAAGAAAACAAGGCCTATTTCACAATTCCGAACTCTTCAATCTATGTTAAAGCTTGTGTTATAGGAAAACTCATATTAGCAGCCAGTTTTTTTTAAAAATTAACACATTATTGACCGACAGCGTTGCCAATTCAGCACGTGTTTTATTCAAAATTTCCAAGAGTATTTTTTTTTAATAACAGACACTTCGTGATTAAATAAAGCAAAGATTACTACTAAAAAAATCTAGTATGTGTTTTGAATGAAAAAAAAAACGCACTAAATTAGTGATGAGTATCCTCGTCACCGATCAACAAAGTGGTAACAAGAAGAAAGTATTGAATTTGAGAAATTGTTCATGTTCAAGTTTCAATGATTTACACGTTTTGAAAAATCCTGCATATAATTTGATTACTTTTAGACCGATATGTGTGCATTACACAAACTTTGTGGACACTGTAAATTAAGGACTAATGCACGGAATTCCGTGAAAATTCATATTTAGTTAGAACTTCGCATGAATTGGTGCTAACTAGATTTTGGTGCCGATCGTGGAGTTGCTGTGTCGTATTTTTCACGGCGTGTGTGATAGCTTATATACTTAGGCCTGAATGAGATGTAATTTCACCAAACTTAATATGTAAGATGCTTATTAGGAAAAACCATGCTGACTCAATTTTGCTTTTAATCATTCAATAGGAAGCGCTGCTGCTGCTATGCAATTCATTTTGGGACAACATTATAACTGTATCTCAATTCTTATTCGGTAGTACTGCAGCATATTTTATCATTTTGCTATTGGGAAACACAGAACTACAGAAGATAACATTTACAAAATTAGCAATTGCCAAATAAGGATAATAGGCCTCCTGGGAGAAACACAACTTATTTGCCAAACGTTTTAGGTAAAAAGTGTGAACGCTACCCAATTGTTGTCTATCTCCTAGGTGGACGTAGAGAAAATTCTAAAAGAAATATAACATGTTACCGAGAATCTCACAATTGCGCTATTTAAATCAATATATTAGAATGGTAAACTAGAAAGTTGTGATGGCTGAAGCATATTATATTAAAAAAAAAAAGTAGCAAGCTGTGCTTGTCCATTAGTTTTTTGTTGATATACAACAAAACTTTCCCCCCACATTTCCATATGTTTACTGCAATTTATTTTGTTGTGAGTTCAAAAAACAATGTTTCTGCGAAAGAGAGTTAATAATTGATGCTCGAAAACATAGACAAATTTCTTTACAATGCATAAAATAATAATTATTTTTTTTTCCTTAACGTAATGATAAGCTCTTTCAATTCATATCATTGTTCTACCAGTGTAAAAAGTTTTGATAGCTTTGGCAATGTTAAGTCAAAAAAGAAAAATGATCAATAGCGTTTCGATCTATAGTCACGGAAGTGAAGATGAATTTACCGAAGTTATTCTTCAATTGTTCTATTACTATTTCTTGTGAAGCCTGAAACATTTTTAATATATTAAATACAATCCCGTGAAAAAGTTATTTTATCTCATAGCTAAGTAGTTTTTATAAATTGTTAATATTACATCATAAAGCATTAAAGTTGATCATAAGTAACAAGAAATACTATAAAATAATTTTATCTTTCCTAGAACAATAAATTACTCCTTCCTAATTTAAAGAGAACATTAGTATTTTTATATTATTTTTTGTCCTTTTGCATAAAAATATTTTGAAAGAATATCGCACATTTGTCTGCGAATTTTGTGTGAAAGTACATACTATGTCATTCGGAATTGTTTGAAGTGAGATGATAATAATTTTTTTCCTAAAAATACACTTGAATGAAAATATTTTATGTTTTTTAACTGCTCTAGAATTATGAGATTACATTTGACCATTGAAAAGTTAGCTTCATATTTAAGGGTATTGCTAATTAATGATTTCAGTTTTGATACGTAGGATTTTACAAAACTAATACAAAGATCCCACTGGTCCGATTTTTGAATACTACTTTTTCCAAATAATAATCTTTGTGGTATATTTCTACAATATTTTCAAAAGAAATCTATCACGAAATTTTTGTTTGAAAATAGTCATATTCAAAAGGGAGACCAATAGAACCGCTGCTAATACCAATATAATAATAAGTTTATACTATAATAATAATTTTTTGTATTCGTTTAGTTAACTCTGAAATTTCAATTAAAAATATTTTCGAAAGTATACGACAATATAAATTTGATTTGAAAGGATATTTAACATATGAAGCATTTTTTTTTACTAGATTGAATATGTAATATATATTCTCCCTTCTAAAAAATTAAATAATAACTCACTCTAACATCCAGACCTAATTATTTTTACTAGAGCTTTGAGACTGTTGATGTTATATCCAGGATGATTGAAAAAGTGTTAGCATTATATGAGAAATAATACAACGCTAATAGATACTAGACCCCCAGGGCTTGTGCACTACATCATACTTGAGGTAACCCTAGTAGAAAATATTATTGAACCAATATTATTTGTACTGATTATAACTTATCCAACATTCATAATATTTACAAAAATATTGCCCCTACATTGGCCAATATTGGTTCGCTCTTTCATTGCCAATATTTCCAATGTAAATTCAATATTTCTGCTATATTTTATTGCATTTTATACGCTCAATGTAAAGCCAATATTGGTGTTACATTGGAAACATTTTTAATGAAACGCCAATTTTGCTTTAAATATTTTGAAAAATGTTTTCCATGAAACCAATATTGGCGCATTGCTGGACCCCAGTATAATCAATCTAACAAAACATAACTGTGAAAAAAGGGAGCGAAGTTCTGTAAAAAAAAAAATGCCAAGAAAAGAAGTGGGTGCCAAGTTCAAATAAAATTCACTAAAAGTTACGTTCTGAAGTATTATTTAATTTTTTTAATTGTTTAATAATAAAAATTATTGATAGCATAATAATAATAAATCTGGAACTTGGCAAGTTTTAATAAATGTTATGCTTTTCATTTTCATGTCTTAATAAAATGATGCTGATAATATTAATAACGTCATTATATTAATTTTTAATATTGTTATTATTATAAACAAATGACGCCCGCTCGTCTTTGGTTATTATTCTAGTGACCCTCCCCCCTCCCCCCGGAAACCTCAATACACTCAAATTAAGGCCTCCAAACACGAAATAACAAGTTTCGATATAGATATAATGATGTCATTAATAAAAATAAAGTAGATAAAAACTTAATCACTTCTAGGGTGTAACTAAGTAATTGTTTCAATGCGTAATGTATTCTGAAATTTTCATGACAATAAACAAAGTGACACATGACCATAAACACATGACAATAAACAAAGTGAAGCGCGAAATGGATCTGTCAATCTCCCCGGTTTACGTTTTTAAAAATTGTTTCACAAGATTCCCTACAATTTCGATCGTTCCCCAAAGAGTAGTAATCTTTCATTTCTGCACTCTCCCGACTCATAACATCTGAGCTAGAGGAATCTCCACTCTACAGATTTTATGCGCAGGTGTATGCCATCCACTCCACACAGTAGCATTTCAACGTCCGAGAATCGAACTGAATCGACACTCTAACCTCACCTGAAGAAGCCAACATAGTCTTTAGATTATGGAGCGTATAGCATTAATCGTTCATATACAGAGACACACAAAAGAATTCGGTTACAGGACGGACTATGAGAAATTATTGATAAAATGTGTTTTCGGCTGTGATAGCCATTATTTAATAGTGTAACGCATTTTTCAGCTAAACTATATTTAGTATACTAAGACATATTTTTAAAATATAAATAAATTCATATACAGGCTAAGCAAAAAACTAAATATATTGCCGTTTATGGATGGTAATTGCAGTGGTGTAGTGCTGAAAAAAAAAAGTGGGAGGACGCTCATAGAACAACAGTCATAGAACAACAGAATTCGGAATTCAGCATCGCTAATTCACGCAACGAGCTTTTTGTTAAAAAATTTGTTTTGCAATTTTTTGTTTTTGAAATAGTCTTAGAATAACATTAAATCGGAACCGCCTGTACCCCGACAACAATGAAAATTACTGCATTTTTAATATCCGGGCATGTATAGTGCAAGAAAGATATTGTAATCATAAAAAATTGTGAAATTCTGGCATAGTTTTACATTTTGAGGCTGTATGGATCCGCTTTTGCTTTTGCTTTTGCTTTTTTTTTTTTTTTTTTTTTTTTTTTTTTACAGCGATTCTGTATGCATGAGTATATTTTAGTATTTGTCTACATTTTCAGGTCCCCAAAATCCGTTTTTGCTGTCAAACGATGATTTAGACAGCCATACTCAAACTGCGGCCCGGCAATCTTTTATGTGCGGCTCGAGACATATAATCGTAAAACCATATTTATAAAATAATTAATGTACATAAAATATATTTAATACCTGCAATGTTATGTTTTTTTTTTTTTTTTTCCATGGGAGAACAAAATCTGTTCTGTTATTTGCATATGATTTTAAATTTTTAAAACATCTTACATCCATTTTCTTAGTCAAAACTTCAGTAGTGTATACATTTCTCAATCTTCCAATTAAACATTGTACCAAATTAATTAAATTTGCATTATGTATAAATTTAAAAAAATGTTTGTCGCGAGAAAAGAATGGCGCCAAACACTTTTACACCACTTTTTCAGAACAGCACTCTTCGCGGAATATTTCTACAACATTTGCAACACAAATTTATCATGAAGTATATTATTTGGAAATAGTGATGTTAAAATTTTTCGTAACATTTCTTTCTCGACAAACTTTCAACCCTACTAATAATATTAACTTCGTTACAATGCTTTGTTATCTTATTAATTTAATTACCTATTTTTTACATTATTAAAAAAGTGAAGACGCTAACATATGTTTGCGGCCCGCGCGAAAAAAGGTTGAGTATGGTTGGTTTAGACTATATACACCATCATCTATCAATGTTCAATGATATGGCAATGTTCACTGTTCAACACTGCAGTGAGCATCAAAAACATTCATCAACTTTGTCGCATTTTAAGCAAACTTAACGGAAGTTAGAGTACAGACAAACGATCTGAAGTCATAAACACTTTTCAACTTTTTTGGAAAGTATTAAAAATTAGTGATTTATTTCTTAAAATTGTTAATTTATTAGCGTGCTTATCCTTTAAAAAAATTAATATACTCCAAAAGTCTGCGTCCTCCCGTGTCCCTAGTGGCCCCCTGAAAATAAAAAGTAGGGGGACGTATAAGATAAAATAAAAAAGTGGAGGAACGCCGTCTTCTCGCGTACCCCCTTGACTACACCACTGGGTAATTGCTGTATGTTCGATTTTAGTTGTGTTATTCAATTCCTATCTGAATTAAATTTTAGATTGGAATGTGGTGTGCTTAAAAATCTGTAGATTATGTACAGAGCTGCACAAAAGAATCAAATTACCTTCTATGGGCGATAATTGCTGAAAATAAATTTTCAAATGTGATACGCGCTTTATATCTGAATTAAATTTTTGCAATATATACAAATCTATAGATCCTACACAGGACTACCCTCCAAAAAATCGAATATCTTATCGACTATGGGCGTTAATTTCTGAAATTCGGTGTTCAACTGTGTTATGTGTTTTCTAAATTGTTTTTCTTGATATCTTCCTTTAAATTATATAAAATAGTAAAGTTTCGTTACACTATTCTGGAACTATTGGAAAGTGTTTCATAATCTATGCGTGACGCATGATTTTCCTTTCTTGTTTTGGTTTAGTTTGCTTATTACCTTTACTCTGTTTTGTAATTTTAGTGGCTGTATTGTGAATTAGAAATCTATTGCTCCTAACTTAGTCAAACAAAAATTCCTATTATCCTGTGATATTATCCTAAAGCCTGTGATTAATGATGGGTCATTGACTTTCACAGCTTTAAATTCTTACTTTATACAGGAGATAAAAAGGAAATGTATTCATAGCTTTGTTTCTAAACTTCAACTGTAAATAATAAGCAATAAAAGATAGAGATAAAAACTTTAAATTTTATGAACCCAGAAATTAAGAAAAAGATAACTTTTTTCTAACATTTATTAGTCTAAGTCTCATATATCTCATTTAACAGCCAATGAGAAAAACTTGAAAATGTTTTGAACCAATGATCGTAGAGATCAATGAAGCCGCAGTTGACGTCATGACTGCGTCACGACTGCAGCCCTCACGTCACTGTACAATTCACTATATTCAAGAAAAAATGACACAGTCAGAAGTTCGAAAGTCTTTTAAAGTCATGTTATATCGTAATTTTTTGATCGTCAAACAATCAAACAATATTTTTTCTCGAGCGCATACTTTTTTTTTTTTTTAATGTCTATAATCAAAAGTGCCGGAAGAAAAATAATTATGTGTTAGGCTTAAAGGGAAAATATGAAAAACACTTTTTTCGATATTTTTTCAGCGCATTGTCTTTATAATAAGTTTATTTTTTAATGTGCGAGAAACTTTAGATCAGTTTTTTTTCTGTTTAACATTAGATTAGACAGAAAACTTTTGTGCATTTTTTTTTTTAACTTAAAAGGAATTTACACATTTATAAACAAATAAATTTTGTTGAAATTACTTTGCGTGTACAGTATATGCATTCCGATTGTCGCATACATTGTGTCCGTAATCTTTTTTACAAAATAAGAGAGGCGATAGTATCTATCGAGATGAACATTGAATGTTACAAAATGTGTAATGAAATGTTAAATTTTCAATTGATATTATAAATAACGAAGAAATATCTAATAATGAATTACCCACTGTAGTTAATATTTGAGGAAAAAACTTCCAGATTAGCTAAGTTTGTAAATAATATATATATTTCAGCGAAAAATCTTTATTTCTTAATGATCCCTTTTTTTTCGTTTTACAAAAATTAAGTTCAATGCAATTTAAAGTAAATTTTCATTTAAATTTTTATGGTCTTTAATTATGACGAGTTATATAGAGTTTTATTTTTTAATCGTTTTTACTTATAAGATATTAAAATATTGCAAAATGAATTTTAATAACTGGTAATTTTACTGTATTGAACGTTTTTAATTTAGAAATAATGTTGGGATTGATCTATTTAAAATGTTTTATATTTTTAAATTTTTAAGTAGCATTAAAAGTGTGATATTGAAATGCCGTTTAATGTGATACCCTTCTTAATGTAGCAATTTATCTTGTTAAAATAGTTATTCCAAAAATGCGGGTTCGATTTTTAGCTAATATTTCCAAACATTATTTCTCCAATAGTAGTGAAATATATGCATAGCCTTGAAAATGATTTCAGTAGTGGTTAAATGTTTGATTTAAACTGGACACTTTTTCAATAAAATAACAATACTTAACCAACAATGGCATTACATAGGTATCTCAGATAGAGTGTCATTTTTACCACAGCACTGTCGTTACTTTATAAATATTTCCAATCTATAGACAATAAATGTAATACTAGTTCAATATTGGGTCATGAATGGTTAGTTGCAATGATTTTAATTTTAATTTTAATGCCTGAGGAAGACCACTCGGCTGAGGGCGAACCCAGCCGTTGAGCGTTTAATGTCTTCCCCGGCTAGCTCCCCGGCACGCAGGGATTAAACGTGGCAGTACAAGCTTCGCCAATGGCTGGTCCTGCCGGGCAAAGCCCCACGCGACAGGTGGCAGGAACTAAAGACATACAAAAAAAAAAAAAAAATTATAATTTAATACAGGGTCTGTCGCTGGAACCAGCGTTCCTACGCGACAAGGAGCGACAGACAGGGTAGACGAGGTCCACAGGTGCGCCTGCACCAGTTGTACAGTCCGCTAATTTAGTAGAAAGGTGCAGTTCTTAGGTAAGACTGTACCAATTGTACAGTTCGTAAATGACGGCACTTGAGATGTGGACGTGCCAGTGTGAGATTCCCACGCGACAAGGAGCGCCACACAATTGCGCTGGAACCCTCACACTGGATGGAGGCTGGATGCACTTCGTGTTAGATGTAACGATACGTTGCTTGCTGACCAAACTTGCGGTTCCCGATAAAAATAAATTAATTAATGGGGACTCAGCCCCTGCTAGGAAGAGAACATTACTTGCCACTAAATCGAAGTTCATACTTCCGCGTATTACCAGGTAAGAAACGTAAAGCTAATATAGTTGCAATGATTACTCAGTTCAGAAATTTAATAAATGTATACAGTATATAATTTTAAATAGCATTAAAAGGTTTGATATTGAAATGCTCGTTAATAGCCTATCCTTCTTAATATAACAAAATTAATCTTGCAAAATAGATATTCAAAATCGATAAAAGCAAGATTTCCAGCTAAAGAATCTCAAAAGACCGGAAAAAAATTCCGTTAGATAGTTTTTCGACTTATCAGACACATTGACCTTTGTAACAGTATTTATTCTTTGGGCCATAATAATTTTCTGTTTAAGGCAATATTCCATCATAGACACGTTCCACTTTCATAGGTTTTGCTAAAATAATTATATAACGAGCAACTGATGGCATAAAGACTAATAATCAATCATAAATCAAAAATATATGAATAAAATTCAACACGCAGAAAATAAAACAAGTTATTATAGGGGAGAGTAAGGTAAAACCGGGTAGGGAGTCGAAACGGGTACTCTGTTTTCTCGCTTATGGGCGCTGCCCTGTGGACAGCACCCGCGTCTTAACAGCATCCCTTAGCGCTCCCTGAAAGTGTGACATCGGCTTTTGAAGTGAGTTAATCTATGAGTCCGTGCAGTGCTATTGGAAAGAAATTCACCTGAAAAGTTTTAATTTTTCGCCGTCTTTTCTGCTTCTCAAATAATTCCATCCGGACGGATCGATTTAGGTAAGTAAACAACTGTTTTCTATAGCTTTCGTACGATTTTTGCTGCCACGTAGAAGTGTGTACATCCAGCTATCCAGGAGCACGACCATGTTGATTTTTGGTCGTATGTTGGGGCAAAATAGAGTACCCATGGTTTTCTATTGAATTCTACAATGAATTGTTTCTGCACGCAAGAGGTGGTGAAGGATGGTTACAATGTTCAGTCTGCAAAGAGTGGGTACATGAGAACTAAAAGCTAAGAAAGCCATTACAAGACAACATTAAAAATTGCTTGAACACCTGAAAGAAAAGTTACTGACCTAAATGTATATATGTTTTATTGTTTGATTCAAAATTTATTACAATAAAGCTTTTTGTTACTGGAAGTGTAAAAACTTAATTTATGATTAGCACCTGGTTTTACCCTACCACCAAAATTCGGAGAGGTTACAGATGGTCCTAGATAACGTTTTTTACAAAGTAGAGAAGATTTTTCTTGTGTGGATTTTCAATAGCCTAGATGTCCTCAAACACTTTTGTGGGGTGTTCCGATTTTTCCGTCTTTCTGAACTTTTCTTCAACAATGGAAAACCGTTAGGTACCCGGTTTTACCCTTTATATATTCTGTTATATATTAATTGTTATTAACATTTGATGTTTTGTTAGTTTTCGACAAAACTAATAAAGAGAAGCAATTTTTAACTTAAAGATATTTCTCTATTTCTTTCCATTAACGAGTTATCGTGCAGTCGAAAAAAATTCCGGGGTAAAATTTACCCACTTAAAGAAAATTTTGGGCTTCGAAAAATAATTGCGTATTACATACCTCCATGAGCCCTACATATCCCCAAAGTTTCATTGAATTTGTGAATTGGGAACGTTCCCGAGTGAGTAAAAATAAACAGGGTCAACCGAAGCTAATATGAGACACCCAAAATAATGGGGTGAGTGTGAGACACACAAAAAAAGTACCAATTTTTATAGTAATGAAATTGGCTTTGTGATTATTTTACAAGCAATATCTCATTTTACTTATATCCGTTACGAATACATGCAGTATTTAAAAAGAAAAATACAAAAAGTATGAATTACATATCCTTACTTTTCTACAAGAAAAACTTTTCTGCCAGATTTCAAAACTTTTGTTGTGCAACACCTAAATAAAAACTATTAAATTATTCTAATATACCTTTATTCAGTAATGAATGGTGAGTCTTTTTATCTTTTAAAATTTGTAATATATTTAAACGTAGCCTGAGTTACAAGCCATCAAACTCAGGAGACTAATGTGGGACATTGTATGGTGCTAAAATGAGACTGTGTAAGGGGCTAATATGAGATAGTGCTTGGGGCTGTAATAATACTATTCTATCATACAGCTTGAAACTTCCACCACAAATAAAGACAAGAAGTGTTATCTTTAACTGTCGTTGCTATGTTTTCTTTTTCTCTAATAGTATATTCTTCTATGTTTGTTACAGAGTTTTAAGCAAATGATATGAAATGTTAGCTAGTTATTTTTAAACTTAGTTTTACACATCAAGCTAAAAGTGACATTGACGGTTAAAGCCCGTGTATTTTTGAACATTGAAAATAATGCATAATTACAAACCGAAAAGAAGTAAGAGAGTTTATCCACAAAGTAGTATTTTATATTAATCCAAAAAAAAAGGATATTCATTGGTGAATCATTACGTTGTTTAGTTAAATCTCGTGAGATAAACAGATCATTTTTGTTACGTAAAACTATTCTGATGCAAACCAACTCACATGCTGCACCTACTCTTGCATCTATTGTAATTCCTGTGTGCGAAAATTTATAAATTTATTCAACTTCTTTTGATATGTTGTTTTTAAAGATAATAAATAAAAATGCTGCTGCAAAAAAGAAAAGGAAAAGAATAGAAGCTAGTTCAAATGTTATTACAAGTGAAGAGTGGATAGGGCGTCAGAAAAATTAACAATAGAAAATTATGAAGAAAAATTCAAAAGCAAACGAATTTAAATCCTTCAGCAAGTACAGTGAAGGAAATGAGTCAAAGAATAGAATGAGCCAAAAAACGGGGAAGAACAACTAATGAAATCATGATACTGTAACAGGAAAAGAAGCGTACAAGTGTTGAAAACTATACAAGAGGAATGAAAGATGCAGAGTATTGCACAAGCACAGAAAATGTCATCCAAATAGCAGATGAGATACCGATAGACTAAATTGAACATAAAGAAGTTCTAAAAATAAAAAAAACCTAATTCAATAAAAAGAAGAAAAAGAAGTTGATTGATAAATTGTTCAAAGGGCCCGGAAGAGATAGTGAAGAATTGCTTTCTCTGCATTATGGTGATGAAGAATAATCGATAGATTTCATTCCAAATGCCACAAGGGAAGAAATTTATCCAGTTGTCTATGACACACCGATATTTCAATATAATATTAAAAAAGGAACTTGTTTTTCTGACATTAAACGTAGGATTAGAAAGTCTAGTCACTATAAATATGTTTTTCTCAAAAACGTTAAGATGAAGAAGAAGTAACAATCTCCAAGGTTTTGAGATGGTCTAACAATCGATATAAGGATGGATTTCGTGTATAAAGAAGATGAAATGGTTACAGTGCACTTATGGATACACTTTCTGTACTGCCTTTTTCCGAAACCACATTAAAAGTTAGGAAAACTATTTTTAATTTTCCTATCTTTATAAATATTAATGAACAATGAATTAATTCAATTAATCAAGATTGTAGACTACCTTTTTGATTTTTTCTTTTTCAATGACGGGTGTCGTACAATTGTAAATTTATTTCTAAAAACACATAAAAATATAGTTTAGGTGTTGCAGGAACTTTTCTTCTTTGTTTTTACCTTAAATTGCCATTTGATAAATTAGAGAGGGATTTTATTGTAATGGGTTTCATCAGTTTTCTGGTTGACGGATGAAAGATGTCTAAAATTCAGGCAAAATGAAAGATAAAAAAGTTTAATAATACAGTTGAAGGATCAGATCCGGGGCCACTTTGTTGCAGGTCTCTCATTATCTTAGAGCTTAAAATCATTTAAAAGTCTCACTTTAGCCCCATAGCAGCACTGTAAAAAATGACCAATGTTTCTTATTTTATGAAAATATACTATAACCACGAACGAAAATATAATATAATCTTCTGAGTTATCCGAAATTCTGAAAAGCGTCTTCCGTTGTCTTTTAAATTCCCAGAAACCAATAAATTTCCAAAATTTAAAGAATTATTTATAAAAGCAAAATATTTCTTGCTGCCCGTATTTTTCAGAAACGGTTCCGAATAATTTTTATAGTGTATTAATCAGTTACCTCAGCCTGGACTACCTGTTTTTCGAATGTCATCAATTCTCAAGTAAACGTTTTCAACTGCATAAGTTAATTTATACATGAAAGAGTAAAGCAATAATCTTAATTTTAATGTTAATGTTAACGCTGTTAATTTTGCATGTTTGTCTGTTAAACATATTTGTTGAAGATGAAAATGTTTACTTGAGAATTGATAGCATCGGAAAAAGCTATATTCCGGGCTTAGAAAACTGATTAATACACTTTAAACGCTACTCGTAAACGTTTCGAAAATTACGGGCAGCAAGATTCTGACACAGGCTTGCAGATATCCTGCAAAAACTGTAACCATGTATTTGCACCAAAGGAGAATATACTCCCGAAGAACTATTGTGTATATCCCATTGTAGATAGTTATAGCGCCCATTTGCAATGGTGTTGTCAGCATCACAATTGGACCTAGAACGACTGATATTGCTTACACTTATTATATTTGTGTAAGTTCAGACTGTCATCGGCAGGGCCTGATTACCAACGGGGTAAACTTCCACCAGTAAATTTTAATAGAAATTTTTGTCGTATTTAAATGCCCTATTCATGCAAAATTATTCTCATGAATAAGGCAAAAATTTCTATTTCTTTTTACTCGTGGAAGTCAGGCCCTGGTCATCTGATAGTATGTGCCAATTAAACTGGTATGAAAGTGGCAGCGCTTATCATTCAGAAAATATCCATGAAAGCAATCTGAGAAGGATACACGAGCTCAGCCTTTCGCGGTCAAAATGCGATGTCCACGACTCCATTGCAAAAGGGCACTATAGTGAAAACTTTACAATGGGACACATAAAACAGGACTTCAGGTGATGTAATGTGATGATGTGTTTACTCCTTAATGCAAACTCTTGGCTACAGTTTTTCTGGATATATGTTTGCCAGTGGAAGCGAGAAACCGATTTGCCACTTGATTACTGGGAGGTGGAAAAAGGGCGCGGAAAAAAAAGTCACCGGTAAAAAAGGCATCCAGAAAAAATGGAACTAGGCAAAGTGGCACCTAGAAAAAAGGGCAGCGTGATTTTCGAAACGGCACACCATTAACATTATTCAGAGTAACTGTGGGGACTTACGAGTTGTTTTTGAACGTCATATACAATCATTTTCATTTTCAGGGGGGGGGGGAGATGGGGCTTGGGAGTTCACTTCAAAGGGAAGGATACTTAACACTTGTGATGCAATAACAAAACGTGTTGAGTAAACAAAAAATGTGAGGATTTTTCTTTATCTGGTAATGGTAGGAGAGGGTGGTGGGCAAGAAATAAGGCAGTAACAGAAAATATATGCGGGTAAATTTATCATATATTACCCCTCAACACCCGATTTTGAGCTTTTACCGAGAAATTTTTTTAAAAATACTTTATTTTTTAAAGAGGTGTCTTCAAGGGAAGGGGTAAAAACGCGTTAAAAATGAAATATATTTTTTATAAATTCTGTAAATTGAATAGATAGATACCTGATATATAAAAGTTAAGCCCCTTATACCATTCTTAAATTTCACAAAGAGTAGCCTTTGGGGGAGGAAAGGGGGAGGTAAAATTTAAAAAAATAGAACACGAACTACAGAGATTTTAAAGGAGATGCGACTCTACGAACAAGGGGATTTTTTTTTTAAATGTGAACAATTTTCATTACTTGGTGTTTCACAGTAAGAGGGACGCAGATAAGACAGTAACAGAAAAAATATGAGGTAAAATTACCAGTTTTTGCAAATTAACTCCAAATTTTTTCATTTTACTGGGTAGAAAATATTTTATTTTTTTCAAGGGAAAGTAGGGTTCTCCGGGACGGGACAAGGTCGCGTATAAAGAAAATACTATCTATAGATTCTTTAAACTGTATACATAAATACCTTATATATAAGCAAAACTGCTTATCCTGTTTTTAATATTCATCAAGATTGGCCTTTAGAGGGAGGGGTTAAATTAAAAAAAAAAATAGCACACTAACTACAGAGATTTTAAAGGGGATGAGATAAAGACGAACAAAGGGAAAACTTTTTACATGTGAAGAATTTTCAGTACTTGGCTTTTCACAGTAGGGGGGGGCAGAGGTAAGACAGTAACAGAAAAAATTGTAAAATTATTAGATTTTGAACATGAGCACTCAAATTTTGTGATTTTACTAGAGAAAAATGAAAAAAAAAATATTTATTCGACGGTGGGTGGCGACCTTCAGGGGGGGAGGGACAAGGTCACGTTAAAAAGAAAATACAGTCTATAGATTCTTTAAGCTGGATACAAAGATATTTTGTATATATAAAAAACTCTATTTTTCATTTTCATCCAGCGTGGCCTTTTGTGGGGTAAAATTAGAGAAAAATGAAACACTAACAACAGCGATTTTAAAGGTTATGAAATAAAGACGATCAAAGGTTTTTTTTCTTAATGTGACGATTTTTCATGATCTGGCTTTTTGAGTGTAATCAGTGGGTGGGGGCATAGGTAAGGCAGTGACTGAAAAAAATATGAGGTTGTCATATGTTACCCATCAACATTCGATTTTGACATTTTACTGAGGATTTTTTTTTAAATGCTCTATTTTTCAAAGGGAAGGGGGTAACTTCGAGAATATGGGGAGGACAAAGGACTAAAATGAAATTACAACCTATAGGTTCGTTAAACTGGATACAAAGATATCTTATCCGGATATCTTATAAAATGTTCATTCTAACAAAATCTTCACACTTTTTGTTATATATATATAAGCAAAGCTTCTTATACTTTTTAACTTTTCCCAGAAGTAGTCTTTGGGGGGGGGGGAAGTAAGGGGCAAAAAAAATAAAACACTAACTACAAAGATAATAAAGGAAATGAGACAAAGTCTAATAAAGGAGACTAACCATTCATATTTTTTCTGGTTATTATTATATATTCCGCCTTACCTCTGCTCACCCCCTCCAATGCCAGATAATGAAAAGTCTTCATACTTTTTGTTTACACAACAAGTATTAATCTTGCATCCTAAGTGTTAAGACTCCTTCCCCCTGAAGTAAACTCGCAAGTCCTCTCCCTCCCCCCCCCCCCCCCCGAAAAAAAATCACATGACGGTCAAAAACAACTCATTTTACCACACAGTCATTCTCAATAATGTTAATAATGTGCCGTTTCTCAAATCGCGATGCCCTATTTTCCAGGTTCCCATTTTTCCGTTACCATTTTCTCTGGGTGCCCTTTTTACTGGTGCCATTTTATCTATTCCGTTTTGAATTTGCCATTACTGCTATTCCTTTGAATACAATAAAAAAATTGTCAAGGAAAAATTTGTTTTCCTGGTGTAATGACTAAAATTTACGATGTTAATATCCAAACTCTAGATGGCACCTCCCGCAGTGCGTAGATTCTAATATTCATTAAATGACTTTTTCGTTTGGATAGGTCATTTCAAGCAAAAAGGGGAAGGAAATAAATGTTAGTCAGTTTAAGAACATTTGCGAATTTGAATTTGGTATCAACGAAAGTGAGTCTTACTAACGGAACTTTTGATCCTAAACAACGGATAATCCTGCTGTTAAAGAGGAAGAAGGTAATCATTTTCCTATAGATATTTGTTTTAATCGGTTAGCTGGCTTTTTATTTATTTATTTTTCAGTTTATCTTTGTAAAAGTTTTAAATTTCTTTTTATTGTGTATTTCTAATTTCTAATAAGTGCAACAAAGAATAAAATGCTCTACCAATATTTTCACAAAATATTTGATTTTATTTTTTTTACTCACCGAATGAATAACATATAATTATTCCAAGTTAACTAACCATTTACACTATTTCTGATTTTATCATCGCTTTCTATAAACATTCATTGTGAGCCAAACAAACAAAAAACATAATCTGTAAAGTAAAAGCTACTGTTTAATTTTAATTACTATGCATTATTAATTTAGATAGAAAAAATAAAACATATACATAATATTAATTGAGAAAACATTCTGGAATGAAATGTAATTTTGTATATGATCATATAATATGAGTTAACTCAGGATAATTACTTTGTTATAAATTATGTTTACTGTGTTAAATAGAATTACAAAGATAAGTGGTTAATTAAACCCACTAAAATTTCTATTATTTATTCGTTAAACTTCATTTAAACATTTAATCATATGTTTTAAAATTTCAATTAAATATGATAATGTTTGACAGACGATTTTTGATTATGTAGAATAAATTGAATCACGAAGTTTAAATGCGCTGAAATATGTTTTTATTTCTTGGAAAATTTACTTTAATATTAACAAACCCATGGAAACAATTACTTTCATAAAATAAGGAGCTAAGTTATTTATTTTAATCTCCAAACACATTTAAATAAATATACTATGTCCGTTAAACGCACTTATAGTAATCTTTGTATAATGTATGAAAAAAATCACATTATCTGCCCCCAAATAACGTCAGTTTCGTATTGAGAGAAACTGATTTTTTATTGGTTAATAAAAATATTGTCCATACATAGTTTATTTTTATGGCAACGGGAAAGAAATTGCAGTAGAAATTGAAAAGAAAAATAGATTTATATAATGATGAACTATGGGAAATGTTTGAAAACAGGGGTAAAGAATGGACTGAGAAATTTTTAAAGTTGACAGTAATTTTACTAGTGTTCTAAAACGTATGTACATCAAGTTTCGTTCAAATCGGATAAAAAACTGTAGATTTGTATACGGAACAAACATACCAAGAACGGCTTTTTTATATATATAGATAACAATAATAGTGATATTAACAATCCGGATTTAATTGTGGGTCTTTTTCAATTAAAATATATTAATCGACAGAAAATGAATATCGACGTATATTAAATTATTCCATTAAATTTTGAAATGATACAAAAAAAAAAAATATTTTAGCCTAAGTGTAATTCATGATTGAAATCTATTTTTTAAATATTTGATTGTTTCAAAATGTAATATTTTCCTATTTTATCAAGATTAAGTCTAAAATATTTTTCATTCAAAATAAAATGAGATAAATTGTAAAGAAAAGAGTGGAATAAATAAAGGCCACATCATAATCTAATATATTTATTTTCACCTCGGTTTTAAACAAATGAGGGGTGTATTTTTCAACCACACACATATATATAATATATATTTATTTAAATAACCTCTTTTGGTAAAAATAATCTCTGACACATAGCTCAAGAAGTGATTTTTGGCAATTTTGACTTCTTAGCTCTCAAAGTGCAACTTTAAATTTTACATATAATGTTGGTTTTTAGACCATTCGTGCTGCCAAAACGAAATCCAGGCAGTGGCAAGATTTTGGAACACATAAGATTGTAGACAACTGTAAAAATCGTGTTTTTTTTTCTTTAAATTTAGAAAGTAAACATGAATTAAGGTAATTTAGGATTTTTTTTCAGGATACCCCGTTCGAGATAATTTAGAAACATATCAACGTAAAAAAAAAAATTAAATAAGAAATATTAAAAATCTAAAAATAAGCTTCTATCAACTTTATCAAAATGGAGAATTGAATCAGTCGCTTCTATTATTTGTCGGGAGATACCATCAACCTCGTCTAAAATAACTTTTGAACAAATGAACTAAAACAAAAAATTAAAATTAAAATAAAATAAAATAATTGAACTGAAAATGTCATCTACGCGAGTTTCAGGAGGGAAAAGCTCCCTGACGAAAATTTCTTATTTCCTGTTTCTCTTAAGGTTTAATTATTTTTATAGTCACTTTTTTTTTTCAAAATCACCAAAGACTAAGAAAATTCAGTTAATTAAATTTGAAAATCCAGGGAAAGACAATGGCTACACCCTGGTCCTCCTTTATTGGCGCTCATGTTTTTGTCTATGAAATATCTGAAAAACAGCATGCAACTTCTTTTGTACTTAACGTACAATTCAACTTATAATTCTCAGTGGATTCTATCTAATAAGATCTTTGGGGTACAGCCAGTTTAAAAAATAAAATAATAAAAGGTTATATGCCATTTCATATTTTAAAAGTTAAAAAAAAATTAATTTGTTTTTCATTTATATTTTAATATTTAACAGAAACTCGTAACAATTCACTTTCGTAAATATCCGACAAAAACTTTATAGTCTCTAGTTTAAATCGATTTATCAGTTTGAAAATGCACAATATTTACTATTTTATCATTACCACTTCCCCGTTTATATACACTGTTTTCTGATTTCAGAAAAATGTTGATAAATTCTTAAAATCGCTAATATAGGTATAGAAAAAAGACAACAAAGGATTCTATGTCATTCGACACTCAGTTATTCGATTAATCAATGTACCCAACTCTATGAACCTAATTTAAACTGGCTGTATCCCAAAGATCTTATTAGCTAGAATCCACTGTGACTTATAAGTAGAATTGCTCAGGTTAAGTACAAAAGAAGTTGCATGCTGTTTTTCAAACATTTCAGTAGAAAAAAAAATTATAAGTGTAAAAACTATTTTCGATTGAAATATCACCAAAAATGTTAATAAGCATTGTTTTTAATTAGTTTTCTATTCTATAATATATACAATTATACTAGTATATTCTGGCCCTCATCAAACCTTCTTCTATATAAATCGAACAAATGATTGACTTTCGGCACCCCTGATGTATTCGCATATTCAGGATGCTAAATTGTGAAGTATCGTTGAATTCTGTGAACTTATACTGGTGATATAAACATAACATATTTCGAACAAATCGGTGAATTTCCGCATCCTCGCTTAGATGACCGCAACCAAAATTGAATGAAAATTTATTCCTATCATGAGGATTCGAAATTTGATGTTTCGTTGAATTCTGCGTACAAAAACTGGGGATATAAGCATCACATATACATCAAACGAAACATCGATATGCGGCGCCCCCTCTTGGGGGATTAATCAGCACCAGTTTACATAAGGATAGAACTTCATATGAAATTTCAAGCTATTCTACGCAGTATTTCGTGAGTTAAAGCGCCCACAAAAATTTGAAAAAAAAAAAGTCAGGCAGACAAACATACCGTTTACAAATCCTGATGAAATTAAAACAGAGCCACCACCTAATCAAGCCTTTTCCAACATTAATAACAAACAAGAAAGAAAAATAATGCGTCAAGCATAGATTATGAAACATTTTCCAACATTTTCGGAATACTTTAACAAAACTTCGCCGTTTAAAAAGGTAAAGAATATACCTAAATAAACATTTTAGAAAATGTATAGCACACTTGAAAACATGATTTCAGCTATAACCGTTCATAGCCTTAAAGGTACTCTTGTTCCTTTGGGCAGTTGCGTATATGATCGATCGTTTTGAATATATTCTACATAATATGCTAAAATTAAGTTCAGCAAGAAAACGTATAACACAGTTGCAAATTCATCTTCCGCAATTTCTACCAATAGACGAAAATGTACTTGCAAGCGTTCTTTTGTACAGCCTTGTATATTACTACAGATTTCTATACACGCCACATATTAAGCTAAAACTTAATTCAGGCAAAAATACGCCCAAAACAACTGAAATCACAATTCCAGGAATTACTATTTATAGCCGGCCATGTATCCAGATTTTGCAAAGCATCTGAAGAACTAAAAAACAAACGTCTCCTTTGTAAATATTGGTTTAATAAGCTAGCTAAAAGATGTATGGCAATGTATACGAAATTTGGAGTTGCCGTGTTCTTGACGGCGGATATCAAAATTTATTAGAAGCCAGTTCTTTGCTCCGAAAATGTATAAACTCTAATGCATTTTTGATGAAATTTTATTTCTCTCATAAGAATTGTCCTTTCTTATTCGAATTTATCTACATTGCATCTCCACATAATCTATATATATTTAAACCACAATCTGTTTTTTTTAATCAGCGCCGGGCTTTCTCCTGAACCAATTTTAATAATATATATATATATATATATATATATTAATTGAAAACTGTTTATTTGTAGATGAGCTCGCACTAGCGATTTTTTTCAGACATTTTCATTTTTATACTTTATTTTTAATTTAAAAAGTTTTTAATGAAATTTCTTCAAAATGGTGGCAATCGGGTTACTTCCATTGTTACAGAGAAAAGGAAAATAATGGAAATTACTATATCTTTACTGATGTCAATTTCATAACAATTAAAAATAACTTTAAAAAAATTAAATAAAAAATGATGTCACGTTTAAAGAAAACGCGTACTTTCACTCATAAAACTGTTACAATATTTTTTTATTCCGCTGATACTGAGTTTGAGACGAAGTATCAGAGAGAGTCTAAATGCTTCAGTGAGTAAAAATGACGTCATATTTTAAAAGAAATGGACATTTTCTTTGATCAAACTACATATTTTACTGCGTATGCGTCTAGAAGACATAAATTTCTGGACTTTTCACTCGCTGGTACTGAGATTAGAACTTGAAGTCAAGAGTGCGAATGTTCACATGCAAAGTTGTAGCTGGCAAACGTGACGTCAAGTTTGGAAATAATTTATTAATAACCTATTGCGCGTTAAAATATTTTTTAAATGGTGAATATAAAAAGTACGCATGTAAATTTAGCGTCCACGAAAATGATCTTATGTTTAGATTTCATTGAAAAAAAAAAATATTATTTTGTCAAAGTGACGTAATTTTTGCTGATGTTTCATTCGCAATAACAAAGAGCAGAGCCTCAACTGATAACTTCATCATAATTACTTATCTAGATTACAAATTAATAACACTGGTTTACAAATTTAAACATTTTTATATACTTTTGATGAAACACCTATTTTCTTATTATACTACCTCTTACTAATGAAAGGCGGTATTTGAAAAAAAATCTATCACGTCACATTTTTAAAATTTTTACATTTTTCAATATTCACATTTTTAATTCTATAATATATCTATCACGTCACATTCAACCTACCCGTATTGTCACTTTGGATTATATATTCTGTTTTCTTGTGTTTTTGTGAACTAAAGTGGTTTTGTTTTTGATAAAATGTCTAATAAAGTGTGTAAATTAAATACTGATCGTTTTTGTTACGTTTGTGGACAATTTATATTCGCAAAAAGAGCAAAACCGATATCAGAATGTTCTAAAACAGCATATTTGCATCATTTTGGATTCTTAGGGATTAATCAAAATAAAAAGTGGGTCCCACATGTTTTTGTGAAAGCTGTAGGGTTACTCTTATATGCTTCGGGAGAAGAAAAGCATCTTCAATTTAGATAACAAATCACATTGGAGAGAACCTTCAAATCACGAAAATGATTGTTATTTTTGTTTGACAAAAACTGCAAGCTTTAATTCAAAACATAAACATAAAATTCAATATCCTGACATTCCATCTGTCTCAAAACCGATATCACATTCGGAAACTTTGTCACATTCCGTATGTCCAGGTATGTCAAGTGCGAGTTACCAAGATAGTGCGGATCTGTTTATGGAGGATGAAAATGATAACGAGTTCGTAATAGAAGATGATAAAACGCGTCACATTTAATACACGAAAATGAGTTGAACGACCTTGTGCAAGACTTGCAACTATTTAGATCTAAGGCAGAGATTCTTTCCTCTCGTCTACAACAGTGGAACTTATTGACACCAAATATCAAAGTAACTTATTACCGAAATCGAAGTCAAATTTTCAGCAGTTATTTCACCAAAAAGGGTGATTTTTGTTTTTGCCATGGTATTCCCGGACTTTTTAATGCGATGAATCAAAATTTTGATCCAAATAAATGGCGTTTATTTATTGATTCATTTAAATCTATCTTGAAAGCTGTATTACTTCGTAACGATAATATAAAACCATCTTTACCAATTGACCATGCCGTAAATAGTAAAGAAACCTATCAAACAATGTCTCTTTTAATTAAAATGATACAATATGAACAGCACAACTGGAAAATATGTGGCGATTTAAAAGTTGTTAATATGTTACTGGGCTTAGAGGGCGGGTATACCAAATATTCATGTTTTTTGTGCCTGTGGGATAGTCGAGCTAAAGAACACCATTACATCAAAAAGTATTGGCCTGTCCGAAATGAATTTGCTCCAGGAAAAATGAATGTGAAATATACATCTTTAGTGGATCCGCTAAATATAATTGTACCACCTTTACACATTAAATTGGGCCTAATAAAAATTTCATCAAAACCATGGATAAAAACAGTGCTGCTTTTAAATATTTACACAAAATTTTTCCCAAGTATTTGAAACGCAAAATTACAAAAGGGAATTTTTATTGGTCCACGTAAACTGATGCAAGATCAAACTTTGAAAAACTTTTATCTACTAATGAAAAAAATGCTTGGGATTTCTTTAAAACGGTCGTCCATGGATTTTTAGGAAATCATAAAGATAAAAATTATGAAAAAAATATTGCTGTTTTATTTAAAAACTATCATTCAATGAGTGTGAACATGTCTCTGAAGATACATTTTCTCCATTCACGCCTGGATTTTTCCCCTGAAAACTTGGGTGACGAGCAGGGCGAGCGTTTTCATCAAGACCTTAAACTTTTTGAAGACAGACACAAAGGTTTTGGACGAAATTTTTACGCAACTTTTTCATAAAATATGAGGATTTCTTTTTTATTAAATGATTTTGCAAACAAATATTTGATATCCAATGTTAAATTTTATATTACTTATGGAGAGAACTTTCGAGAAACGTTAAGAAAACGCCCAAAATATTAAATGTATTTTCCCCCCTGATTTTTTAAATAAATCAATAGTCAGCTTTCAGTTCCATCCGGGAAAGGGAAAGAAACCAAATTTCTACCATTTCAAAAAGAAATATACAAAATAGAATAGATCACGCGTGCGCATTAAGTAATCTCTCTATATATAATATAAAATTGGAGTGTATGTCTGTAATTTTTAGAAAACGCTTTACTTTCGAAAAAAGTGTATTGGACTATTTAGATGATGTATGGTAAAAAATAACATTAAACACATTTACTGCCTGTCTGTTTGTCCGGAATAGGCTCAGAAATGATTGCATAACTAACACTAAAATTCTCAGTGACTGATAGAGAATATTTCTGGCTACAAATAGGATAATAATTGTCGCCTTCCGATATCTAAAATAGTTTTTGAGAAAACTAATATTTTTTGATGAATCAAAATCAACCAATCTTTCAAAACTCAAAAACTCGTGAACTAATTAATAAAGTTAAAGGAATATTACGGCGCGGTGAATTAAAGGTCTAATTAAGATTTATAAATAGTAATAATTACCTGTCAATCCGATTTTAAGTTTATAACTTATACATTTTAATTTTAAACTGGATTAGTATGTATAAAGAGCTAATATTCCATAAACGGGGCCAAAGTCAAGGTTCGGATCATTGATCAGCGATGAAATAATCTCCTTGGATACTATTAAATGTTTGCCTCATGAAAAAGAAAACGATGTATTTAATTTTTGCGCTAAACCCCTCTATATACATTATGTCAATTCGCTGCGGACCTGATTACGAAATATCTATAAATGATAATAATTTTATGTCGATCTGATTTTCAGGTTATTACTTATTCATTTTAATTTTAAAACTGGATTAGCAAGGATAAGTAGCTAATATTTAATTATCGTGTCCACAACCCAGCTTGGTCTGCAGAATTACCAGAATTACAGAAAATTACAGACATACACTCCAATTATGATCACCTAGGAGGCCATTAAACGTTTCCTTCATTGAAAAAACAAAACTGATTCCAACAATATATTTAATTTTGTGCCAAACCAGTCTCTCTAAAATATGCTAATAGGCGGTGGATATGACTAAGAAAGCTCTATAAATCATAATAATTTTATACGATCTGATTTTTAGCTTACAACTTATTCATTGTAGTTTTAAAACTGAATTAGTAAATATAAAGAGCTATAATATTCCATAACCGAGTTCTCAGCCAAAGTTAGCGTCAATGATAAGCAAGGAAATGGTCACCTTGGATACCTTCAATGAATGAAAATAGATGGCCCTGATCAGAATCTATTAAATTAAAATCTGATTATGTGTTTGTATTTCACAACTACTTCTCTAAGAATATGGAGCGCTGCACGCTGAAACTAACGTAAGTTATTTGCATGGATCCGAGCATATCATAATAACTCTTTAAATTTCAATTTTTCAATTAATTTTCGAGTTATTAATTTTTTATAATTTTTAAAGACATTTTTGTAATGGTGGCAACAAAATTGCTTGATTGTTGGAAAAAAGTAAAAAAAGAAAAAAAGAAGGAAGAACAGAGAAATAATATGATTATTATACATTTTTACCAATTTCTCAGAAGACTTGTAAAGAAGGAAAATGCTTTCAATTTGAATAAACGATATATGACAATTATCGTCTGCTATCCGAACTGGCGAACAGTACTTTTAATTTTGTTTCATTTGTATGAATCAATTTAATGATTTTTTATTTTCTTTCTAAAAAGTGTACCGTAATCGTAAAGTAGGTTCATGTGATTTATTTCCACATTTACTTGATTATTGTGAAAAGCTGAGTGTTATTGATCTGTATGAAATTTCATTTTCAAAATTTGAAGAAAATGTAGATGAGTGGCCTCTGATAGAACACTGAGCTATTGCAAATTATTTAGCTTTCAATGCCAATACTATAGCGCGAAGAAGAACTCCTACATCTACCGCTGCGTACCCCGACTACGAATGGCCTAATACCGGAAAAAATTAAAAGATCGGCATCAAACATGGGGCAGGGAGTAACGTGGCATTTAATATATAAGATCGGCCCAATGTGCATGCATCAAGCCCATTCACTGCTCTCGGTGCTCTCTCTCTTCTAGACGATATACCGTTACTAATGATACAGACAAATGAAGGCATATTAAAATCATTAGATGCCCCATTGTTATGCCTAGTTTCTTGAATACCGCTTTGCGTTGGGTTTGTGCACCAACTCCGCTGTCGAATATCATTTGCATACTACCCATAGATTTTTAAAAATATTATTCGCTAGAATCTTAAAAGTGAAATGCTTTACTGGATAAAATTGACATCATATTTAATATGAAACGTGTATTTTAATTTTTAAAACGGAAATATTTTTGCATGCATAAAAACTGTCATTTTCATACCATCAGTTTCGAAATTTTTAAAGGACGAATTGTTTTGACAAATGTTGTCACCTTTAATAATAACGTCATTGAAATCGCACACTGAAAGCAGCTTTACTATAATTCAGTGTGTCATTATTAGAGAGGGGTGACATATGCACTGCACATGGCGCATATTCAAATTAGAAGGTATAAGTTTTTATCCAAAATCCTCCGGATTAATATTCTTTTTTTTTTTTTTTTTTTTTTTTTTTTACCCATATGTGGCTCTTTTTTAAGACTTTCCAACATAGTTGAAAAGTGACTTCGGATTGTCTATTTGCCGTCTGCGTCTGTCCGTACTCTAAGTCTCGTAAAAATACTCGGATTGTCTTGCAATTTATATATGTTATTAAGGCTTACTATAGCATGTTTGATATTCAAAACGGAGTCTGTAGAATTTATAGTTCGTTTACATGGACACTCACAAGATTCCCTTTATATTATGGTACATAAAAAAAATCGTTTGCGATGTATTTTAATGATGTTACACTATTTGAAACCTAATGAAATGATATGTTGTTCTGAGAAGCACTAAAACAGGCTTTCTGTAGAATATGGAATGCAAATCTTTTATTATTCATTTACAGGGTCACACAGAAGAATTCGTTTACATAGTGGTCTATGGAGAAAAATTGTTTGCGGTGTATTTTAATGGTGTTAAACTATTTCAAACATAATGAAATTTTTATACATTATTTAAGTGAACTACAAGATACTTTCTGTAGAATATCACGCACATAAGAGTTATCGTTCATATACAGGGACACGCAAAATATTTCCGTTGCAGTACTGTCTATGAGCGATAAATGCTGGAAAAGCGTTTTCAATTGTGGTGTGCGTTTTTATGTTTAATTAAATTTTCGTATACTATGTGCTGTGTATAAATTCTATAGATCATATACAGGGCTACACAAAATAATTCGTAAGCGTTATTCTGCACGCGCGTGAATTACAGGTGTATTCAAATCCAAACTGCTTATTTTGAGACACATTTGAAAATTCATTTTTGCTCTAAAATGCATTCAATTGGCAGGTTCTCTTATTCAGAAACTTTATAATGTCCGTATTGTCTCGATGTTTTGATAAAGGCAGAATATATTTCAAAAAATGCCGTCAAAGTGGACATTTTGAACCGAATTTCGAGAAGCGATGGCGCTGGAAACAAAAAAAATGATCGTACTGTGAAAATAATTGTCTGTAAATCAATTTCTAATTAATTGAACGAAAAATATAAAAGCATGGGGCCCTTATAAATGTCTTTATAAATCACGCGACCAAGTTTCCTGTTGTTACTTTTAAAAATGAGTCTGGGAATGTGTCTCAAAATTTTGAGTTGTTGAGCGTGGAAAAATATTTTTTTTGAATACCGCCTTAAGGGTGTTTTTTTATTCAGTTATGTATTTTCCAGCTGAACTACATTTAGTATACTAAGGGATGTTAGTAGAATATAAATAAATTCATATACAAGGCTACGCAAAGAACTGGATACCTTGCCGCCTGCGGATGGTAATTTCTGAAAGTATGTTTTCAATTTTGTTATGCGTGTTTTTCATGAATTAAATCATAGTTTAATATAAGGCGTGTTTAAAATTCTGTAAATAATAAACAGAGCTGTACAAAATGATTCGAGTACATTTCCTTGTATTGGTGGGAATTACTGAAGGTGTATACTCGACTGTGTTATGCGTTTTGTAACAAAGCTAAATTTTAGCATACTATGTAATGCTTTTACAGATTAAGAATTCGAGCTCCTTTTCGACTATAGACGGTAATTGTGGAAATCTGGTTTTCAAATGTGTTATGTGTTTTGTATTTTGTTTACTTTGACATCTTCTTTCACCTTTTTTAACGGTGAAGTTCCGTTTCAGTTTTCTGGAAGTGTTGGAAAGTTTTTTATAATCTATGCTTGACAATTATTTTTTTTCTTTTTTTGCTCTTAAAAAAAAAGATAATAATAAAAATTGCTCTGCTATAATTGCAGCATAATCACGTAATTTTCAAATTGTAATTTTCATAATTTTCAGTTGAATTACATTTTAAATATAATTTCTTACTTATAACAAG
Source organism: Maratus michaelseni (assembly GCA_963931845.1). Classification (NCBI taxonomy): domain Eukaryota; kingdom Metazoa; phylum Arthropoda; class Arachnida; order Araneae; family Salticidae; genus Maratus; species Maratus michaelseni. The sequence goes on from OZ007586.1 coordinate 397,249,233, forward strand.
AAATTTAATAAAACAAACATTATAAAAACAAATAATTAATAAAACAAAAAAAAGTGCATTAATTTGTCTTCACGGATTGAATTTTTCAAGCTATTTTTCTTTCTGAAGCGGTTGAGGTTTTGATTAGACTTTTTCAATGTCATGTTTTTTTTCTCTCTCGATTTCGCATATTAACAAAATAAATATATTTTTTAATTCACGTATCAGTTAAGTTGCCTCAGTTATGCTGATTGTTATTTTAACGATTTATGAGGTACGATGAAAGACCCCCGTTTTAGTGATGGTTGTATTAGCAATTTTTGACCGCGGACGAGAGTGAAAAATTCTTGATTGTTATTTTTTTTTTTGCATGTTTTAATGTACATACTATACGAATAAAATTTTGTACATGTTAAAATTGCAAACCTTCAAGGTAATGCCGAACGGGTCTTCTAGTTTTCAGTAAAAAAAATAAAAATAATTCATGCATGAAAACTTTTTTTTTTCCTTTGAGTTGTGTAACTTTACTTATAAATTTGGGATAATTTATTTTAATAAGTAAAAGACTACATACATAAGCAAAATAAATTTATTCTAATTACACATATTTATTAAATTAAATTAGATATCCATTGTAAAATGTGATGAATTATAATTCTTCCTTTTATTATTTCCGTTATCAAAATATTAAGAGAGAGAATTGGTACAACTTGTATAAAGGAATGGTGCAATAATATTGATTCTGAATTATTTGTAATCAAGCTGTTCCAAAGTTCTTTTCAAGTGAAACAATAAGGACTTTTAATCTTCGGGAGTCACATATTTTCTCCGTTATTCAAAGCAAATGAATAATTGCATTTCCTGTGTCAGTTCTTATTCCTAGAAAAGAGAAAAGCATAGTTAATTAAAAGTATTTGCGCACACATTTTTAATTAAATTATAAGTTTTTCAAACAAACTATGACAAACACATGCTGAAATTTAGTCGAACGCTATTACATCAAATTATTTTGTCACGTATTTTAAAGATTTGTTCAAATTTTATGATAAATATCGCTGCAATTTAATAAATTTTTCTCTTAAGAAAGACAATTACTTTCTTCTATATTCTTACGAAGAAAGTATATTGGATTCGTGAAAGTTTCTACTTCCAGTTTTTGATGGATTTAGATGTTTTGGTTATCCTGAATACGATTTGGCTATTTTTGGATAGATGTGGACTTGTCTGTCTGCGGGTTACAATGATTTTGTGGGCACTCTAATAAAAAAATTCAATAAGACTTAATACTTCATCAGAACTTAACAAAAATTTGCGCTGCTTAGATTTTGGTGCATATCTTCTAACGGGTGGCGTTGCTATATCCTGCATTTTATGATGTGCATGATAACTAATATATCTATGGGAGGAAATTGCACCAAGCGCAATGTAAGATGCTTATTATGAAAAACTATGCTGATTTAGTTTTGATTTTGAACACTTTAAAAATGGTACTATTATTCTATGCTTTGGGCGACGGGCGTTATAAATGCATATTATTTTCTATTGGGTAGAAATTTACAGCCCTGGGAAAAAAAAAGTGTTTACTAACGGGAGGTCATGTAGTCAAGTAGTTTAGGAATTATGAAGGTTTAAAATTTGGAACTCCCAATATTAAATTCATTTTTAATCGTTACAAAACAGATTGCAATGCGGCTGGTTTTTTAAGTATAATTCAAAAACTACTGGGCGGAATGACCTGTAATTTTGATTTCGCACATTTTAAGCTTTTAGAAATCGATTTCTCTCTCTCTTTTTTTAATATATAGGTTATATTAATATATTTTCGAATATTAATTTACCCCCCCCCCCCCCCATATATATATATATATATATATATATATATATATATATATATATATATATATACAAATTTGACTCTGCTATTTGGTATAGTGATTTCATAATATTTGGTCAATATCTTATGTTTCAATGGTTTAATTGTACAGAAATTAAGGGGCAGTGACCAATTTCAGACGTTTCGTCGAATACCTTACTGAAACTTGTGAGGAAATGCCCGGAATATCCTTGAACTTTGAGGATGTAAAGAACATGTTTTACTTCATGTTTTTCGGTGAAGATTTTGTCTCGAGGTTGGGGGGGGGGGCAATAATAATTTTAATAATAAAATAATATTTTCAATCACCCAAGTAACAAAAAATGCTAAAAATGGTCTGTCACTGTAGCAAATGACTATGCAGGCCCTGTTCAACATTTGGGTACATTTTTGTAAACATAGCACGCATGTTCGTGAAGTTGTTAACGTTTCTGTGAAAAATTCAAAAGGTTCTTTTTTTATAGCATGCGGAGTTTTCAGCCGAATTTAACACCGCTTTCCAAACACTTGGCAAAAAAGCGTAGAAATAGTATACTGAGATTAAAATATTAATATATTGAATATTTGATGAGATATAGGTATTTTTATGAAATAAATTTTAACTGGGCATGCGCGAACTACATAAAAAATATTTTTTGTCATGATTTGATAGTCAATACTATAGGGAAATTCATATAAAAAGACCAGTAAAATATCGTGAAAACTCCAAAAGTTACAGCAATAATTGAAAAATTCAGGAAAACATCCCATAGTATTATATGGGATTTCCTTCCGCATTTATTGTTGTAATTCCTTTCCTTTTATTTTTTTCTGAAAACATTTACTATGTGAACCTGTGAGCCCATTTTCATAATTTTTCCTCATACGTTTTCTATGCAAACACTAATCATTGGTGCTAACTGTTACGGATTTTGAATACCACTATTATTTAAAAGAAAACTTTTGCCTTATTTAATCTCGCATTAATACGATTAAATAAGCAAAATAAAACTATTAAAATATAGTGGTATTGGAAATCCGCAACTCTTGGTACCCATAACACTAATGCAAATTTGCAACTTCGTAACACTAAATCTCATTAAAAGTAAATTGCAGAATTTCTTGCAAGATAACGTAGTAAATTCTTTTCTTAATTATTAAAATATTGTAGTACTTTACAGAAAATTTTCGAGGCGCGCTTGGCGTCCGCCGTGCCAGTGTGCCGCGCCGGTGCGCCGGTACACCAGTTGAGAACCACTGGTCTAAATTAATCAATATTTATTGAAATTTATTTTCAATTTAATAAGAATTTGTATGCAGCCTTTTCAGTTTTGCACTGTTTTAAATTTTAGGATTGCGATGTTAAACATATTTTATGAACTTTTCCATGGCTTTCTTTTGTTGGCAGTGGTTTTATTTACTATTTCCCATATCTTGAATTCTCATACGTTGCAAATTCGAAAGGGTTATGTCAAGAGAATTTCCTTTCCGAAGTAAACTGCTTTGTTTTCTGGCCTGACAAAAGGGCACTAATGCTTCCGGGTTTGTGGCAAGAATAAGAAAAATTTTAAAAAATTCTCCACCTCTTGGAACCATTTATGGAGTTGGGGGTAACAGCCAATTTTCTGAAGGGAAATAACCAAGAAAATCATTCCAACAAACGACAACTGAAGGAAAGTTGACAAATTAGGTGATACCACAACCCAAAATAAAAGAAATTTCAAATGTATGCACTAAAAGACCGCATTAACATGAAAGAAAATATCAGCAAATATTGATTGATTATTACTTAGACATATTATATGCTAAATTTAAATTTTAAGTAATTTATGTATTCTTTAAATTTGATGAAATTAATATTCCTTAAGTCTAAATAAAAATATTTTTGTATAACAAGTAATATAATGTATTTATTCCATCACTAATAATCTCAAACTAAATTATTATCGTGGTTGCCCACAAAAATTTTGCAACCGAGCATTTATGAATTTACAATTACAATATGATATTATACAATAAAAATATTTATATCCATGTTTACAGTTTCAAAACTGCAAATTATACAATAAAGTTTTTGATGTAAACTGTATTTTAATGTATGGAAACAATACGATACAAAATTTTATGATATACCAATAATAAATATACAATCCAAATAATTATTACAAAATATTTTATGTTACACATAATAAACAGTTTTATTCATTATAATAAAACAAAATGCTGTAGACTAAAGACAATTGTATATATGCTAGGCAATTCTATGCAATATATTAACCTTTAAAGATCCAATGCCGCAATACACGTGTCATGACACTTTTCGCTTTTAGATCGAATGCCGCGTATAAATGCAAAAACTATTTTATTATTTTTATAATTCCTGATATATTTAACTTACTCTATATTGTTGTTATATTGTGAGGCTTTTATTTTCCGGAATCTTGTAGTAGGAAAAAGAATACAATCTGTATACACTATACCAGTATACATTTAGTAATACATAGTTTCTCTTTGTATGAAAACTTCGTCTTAAAATACTTTTGAACTGTTAGGAGCTAATGCAAAATTTTAAAATTATATTTTAATATACCATTAATTTTGATTCTATATAGTAATACACGAAACTAGTTGCTAAATGCAGAAATACACTATGCTATAACCAATACAATAAAATGCGTATTGGTAATGCTGTACAAGATATAAATATTATTGCTACATAACAATTTATTGTTTTATTATATTTTTCATGTTGGACCAACAGACCAAACAAGAAAATCAGTTTATATTGCAAAATTAAACTGATAAAATGGTGTAAGCTAGGGGGGAAAAAATCAAAATTTAATTTTACGTGACATCAAACAATATTTTCCACTCCATTACGCGATAAGAGAAAAGGATGGGGAAAGGTGACACCCTGAATTCCTTATCTAAACGTATCCTAAAACCTCAGTTTCACCTCTAATTCCCTTTTAGTTTAAAAGTGTATTCATAAATGAAACTGTCTAGATTTTCTACAGTCTATTTGAAAATAGAACACATTTTGATGCATTTTATTTGTTCGTTGATTTAATTTATTATTTCGAAATTCTTGTTAGTATTCGCCCAATTCGGGTTTTTAAATCATTTTAACTAATGTCCTGTCAAACTGTTTTAGCCATTTGTTTCTGAAAAAAGTGATGTTGTAGATTACAAATAAGATAAATATACGAAAATTTCAAAAACAAAATGAAAAAAATAGATTTCTACTCAATTTTCAAAGACAAGTCTAAATTGCAAACAAAAACCGAAATTTTACAGTTATTAACAATTTTATACTTTTTTATGATTATTATTGAATGAAATTTATACTTCTGTTTACTCTACAATACAAAATTATACACATGAAACTACTTAAGAGCAGATTTCTACAAATTGGAAAAGTCTACTAGCTAGCAAAAATTTCTATTCGCATAGTAAAAAAGTTTACCCCATCCCCATGGTTGTCAGTTTTTGCTCATTTATTTATTTAATCATAATTATTTCAAAAACCACTATTTTTTTTCTTTTATGGATTGATTGAAAAAGTATAATCAAGAGCATAGTAATAATATAAAGATAAACAATTGTTTTCTATACTAAAATAATTTTTTCTTTTAAATAATTTCCTGTCAAACTGTTTTAGCCATTTGTTTCTGAAAAAAGTGATGTTGTAGATTACAAATAAGATAAATATACGCAAATTTCAAAAACAAAATGAAAAAATAGATTTCTACTCAATTTCCAAAGACAAGTCTAAATTGCAAACAAAACCCGAAAATTTTTTCTGGTTTTTAAAGAAATTATTTGAAAACTGCTGACCAATATTCTTTAGGTGTCAGCTTTAGGGCATTTTATATTATATATTTAATTTGCAAAGTCTTATTTTGTCACGTTTCTTCATCTATAGTTTTCTCTGGTTTATATATAGTCATTAACTAAACCGTTCAAGCGAATCATCATTAGAGTATTCAATGTTGATGCTATCAGTCATCAGTTAAAATATTTTTATCGTTAAATTTCAGCGACAAACATTCAGCTGTCAACTTTAATACCTTTTTTGTTACAACTATTTTTTGTAGTAAAATGTGCCTTATTAAATCGAGAAAATCTACAATTAAATAAGCCAAAATTTCTTTTCAAAAATAGTGGTAAGAAAAAAGTGTAAAAGTTGGAAGCTATGGTACGTGTTAGCGTCCATGGGTGGTAATTGATTGAAATGCATTTTATTCATTGACATTATATTATTTCAAATTGAACGAAGTTCGTATATGGTATTGAGGTATACCACGATATTTTCAATACGGAAAATGTTGTACGTGGCATTTACAGTTCTATTACAAAACCATGACGAAAATATTATCATTTGTGGACAGTTATTGTTAGAAGTGCGTGTGAATGCTGTCTGAACGATTTTCAAACGCATTGAAATTTTAGCTCCTTTCTTGGAAAATACAGAGGACCTTAATTGACTGAATCTGCGTTTGCCATTCAGAATTGCGTTGAAAAAAACCTGGAGTATCGCCAAAAATCATCAAATGATTGTCTATCTCGGTAACATTTGCTGTAACGTTTCCAAATTTGGCGTTGAAAGTGCATAATAAATATATTGTCAACTTGGCGATAACACGTTAATTTGCCGAAAATCCTTTTCAAAGATTAATAATACATTAAAATTTATCTCTTTTGTTCACCTTCTAAGGTCTTCCGTAATTGAGACATTTTGATAGAAAACACTTTTAATTGAGCTATTGATACAGGATAATATCTCAGGCGTAAAATAAAAATATAGAATATTTTTTCAAAATTCGTAGCATTTCCCATTTTTCAAAGATTGCATGCCCCAGGACTACCTTTTCCCATGCAAGAGGCAATGATTACTTTGAATTTAAACTCATTTATAATGCAAACAAAATTTTAAGTTATGAGTATGGAAAAATAACTAAAAATTAGCAATTCATTGCTTGTAGAAAAAAAAAATTCTGCTTTTACATAAAATAACCAAACGTAAGAGAGAAGCAATTAATCTGTCTGTCGGTCAGTCCGTCCAATAAAATTTAAGTATCTAATAATTTTCTTAAATCCAAGAATTTCAAATTTCTTATTGGGTATATCACAGTTTCTTTCCAGCAATGGAAGAATTAGGAACAAGTTTACAACGCGCCTGTCTGTTCGGGAATTGACGCACGAAGGACGCAAGTGGCAGAATCCCCTAGTATTTTATAAAAAAATACTAGGGGACATATTTTATATGTCCCCTAGTGTATATATGTTTATATGTATGTATAGTGTTTATATAAACATATATACTTACCCTAGTGTATAGTGTTTATATGTATGTATACATATTTTTTAATAATCTATATTAATAAAAGAAAGTTTCGCTTTGTGTGTGTGTCTGTCTTCGATATGGCTAGCAAAATCTAGCGTACCTAGAAGCCTGAAAATTTAGATTTAGGTAGTCCAAGGCCTGATCTGATGCACCTGGGTTATCTAAAAATTAGCAACGTTTTAGAAAACTAATTAAGATATCGATTTGAAACTTTCTGAGCATATGTAGAAAATATTTCTGCATCCGACAATGCAATTTTTGTAAAAATCGGCCGGTAAATTTTCTTAATTTTTGCAAAAATCTGCCAAAAATCTGACGGCGCCAGTAAAAAAAAAAAATCCGAGAAAGCTTCAGACAGGGATCGGCTTTCATTAAAAACTGAACTACAAAGAAATCTGTTTCTTTGGCCGATCCCTCCATTTAGTTTGTGAAAATGAAAGGAAATAATTGCAGATTTTTTACTAATGAACAAAAATTAAGATAACTAATTATGATATAGATTTGAATTATGTTCCTAATAAAAGTACACAAACCGTATTTACTTGATGCATATCAACAATCAAAATTGTTGTTGAGTAAAGTTGTTGTGTGACCCCCTAGCGGGCAATCCTACAAGTTTTATTTCTCTAACTGTGCATTCTTATCTCGGGTTCTATGGGCTCGATCAAAACGGGGTTTGGATGATTTGATTTCGTTTTCGTTCCGCGTTACAGATAGCTGGAGGGCTGCGCACGCGCTGCAATATCCTTTAGTTCCACCTTCTACCACCAGGGGACGCATTATTTTCTCGAGTTCTATAGGCCCGATTTCGACGGTAATTGGTTCATTCAACTTCCTTGATACAACGGGTACCCGTGTCGGATGTTCGTATAGAACAAATTGCGCCCCCTAGTGGTAGAAAGTGGGACTAAAGCATTTTGCAGTGCGTGCGAAGCACTCCTACTATACGGTGCCGCAGGCAGCGGGAACACGTGTCGGAGATTCGTTTATATCAGAATGCGCCCTTATCGGAGGAAAGTCGAAATAAAGTATTTTCCGTCGCGTGCGCAGCACTTTTAAATAAATAATTTCATACAAAATCGGGTTAAAGGTTTAAAATTATACAAACATTAGGTTTGTTTAATTTTATTATCACGGGCCGAGGCAACGCCGGGCGATTCAGCTAGTAGTCAAATAAATACATTTAAAAAAAGTAAAACCTCAGTAATTCCTGTTTTTTATCTTGAAGATTTAGAATAAGATCATTTAAAACAATTAAACCTTATGTTTTGATTTGTCAACTACTGAAGTATTAGGTGTCAAGTACTGGGTCCGTCCTGTCAATTATAAGTGCAACGGAGTTATTAACGTGCATACACGTTTCAAATCATTGCATTTTTTTTAAATTGATATTTTCTTTATTGAAGAGAGTATGGTTTTTGTTATCTACTAATAAAGAATGTAAATGTTTAGCAACTTCTGTTAAAATAAATGTCTTCATTTATATGTAAAATATTAAAAGATATTTCTTATAGTGTCAATTACTGGTACACTTATCCTTTCTAATATTTTACATTTCTTTATCTTACTTTTTAATGCAGTATATACATACACAGTGCGTTTCAATACCAAGGTCTTCATTAAGAGATTGTAGAGCATTTAAACAACTTTTAGATAGAGAATCCGGGTCGCAATCCATTTTTTCAAACAAAAGTACATGCTGTTTTTTCATAGCTATACCAATAACGTATATATATTAACAAAATTTGCAACACATTTACCTTTTTTGTATAAAAGGTAATGATAAAACGGGGAGTAGAGGGAATAGCCACCATCCGTATCCAAAACGATGCTAAGCTAGATTCTTTATATTTTGGAATAGAATTGCCATTTCACATGGACCTAATTACTGTTCAATTCCAGCACTTTTCCTAATGTCATCGTATTTCATACAAAGCAATATAACCCTGTTGAAATAAACCTAATGATATGTTTTGCTATTTTTAATGTTATTCTGTTTAACTTTAAATACTACCAATTGCAAACTTAAAATGTCATATTCTAACTTGTTGTATAGTTTAGTTAGGCTTAAAATATTAAGGTCTTAAAAGTCAAAAACGTGATAAAAATTGCTAAATAATTATATTGATGAATTATAGTGAAGACGTCAAAGAAAAATGTTCTATATTTTTCCAACAGATAAACTAAATCCCACAAAAGAACTAATTATATGGCTAATGTCGAATATAAATCAATGGTATCAAATAAATTTCAGATTAATTGGCTAAATTTTGGGATCTTTTTCGTGGAACAAACATAAAAATCCGATTGAGTATCAACAGCAAGCCTCGATTGACTTTTGGACTGTTATATCCTTTTTGGCCAAACTTCCCAACCTGTGACCTCAGATTTAAGTAGTAATGTTAATTTTAAATTCTATTTTACGACCGATTAAATCAAATATTCCATTGTAACAACTATTCATGGCTTTTCTACCAATATTTTTATTTTATTAAATGTATATTTTTATTTATATTTAACGATGTTTTAATCTTTTTCAAAAATCGAAAAATATCCAATTTCAGTTTTAAAACTAAAGATGTTGTTGTGATTTAGAAAATCGAAAAATAGCCAATTTCGTTTTAAATTCCTTTTCCATTTTTAAGTAAAAATATTCGGAAGCTGTAATAGTGATGTCTAAACCTGTTCTTTTGGCAATGAAACTTTCCGAGCAATTGCAACAGATATTTGATATCGAAATATGTTAAATTTAGATATTTGATATATAAATATCTATATTCCTTTTAGATTTAGACCTTTGATATCTAAATGATTTTATGGGGATTCAATATTCTGAGAAAGAAATGCTGTCATCCTGTAGGAAAATATGAAAATTAACTATAAAAATTTCATAGCTGCATTGTGATTGACTATTGAAATCTATGTTCTTATGTTTGCTGTGACTTTTTCGCATTCGCTGAAAAAATTCTCAGATATCTCAACGTTGTTGTATTTAAAATAATCGCATTATTTCCATAAGAAATAAATACTGTTATCAGAAATAAGAAATAAATACTCTTGTTTTTCAGAGATTTGGGATTTTAGTATTTAAATAAATATCGAAAGTGTTACGTTTTTATATATTTCAATTTTAATTCGTTATTATTTTAGAAATATCTTTTACTTATATACACAAATTAAGCTGAAAATATTTTCATATCAAGTTGCATCAATAATCCAATGTGCAATTAAAAAAAAATAATTTTAAATTACTATCTTTTAAAAAAATGTCATTACAACGGTCTTTCAATGTAACGATCTTTTACTCTGGAGTGAAGGGAGCCGTTATAAAGGGTGTCAACTGTATTGTGTAGCTTTTATCCGTAATTTAGCTTTTTTATGCAGAATCGTTATGTTATTTTTAAGTAGATACCTCTTATGTGGGTTCTTCTTAAATGAGCGCGAAAAAAAATCTTTATTTAGAAATTAATGTATTTTAATAATTGTATTGTATTTTGAAGAAAAAATATAACATTTTTAGCAATAAATAGATATTACAAATGTTTTTTTAAAGATAAGGTTTTAAAATAAATCATTTTCGAAATTCTATTACTTTTCTTTTTAATACCATTGAAATAATTCAAGAGTTTTTCTTTCTTTGAAAACAGAATACAAAAACTAGACAATTACTAGACATTCTGCATAGCCATGGAAATATGAAATATTTTCCGGTTTGTTATCAAGAACATAATTGATTTGACGATCAATATGGAGTCCGGGAGGAAACAGGAGTTGCATATTTCGAAACAGGTTGCGCAGTGCTTTTAGCAGAAGCGGAAAAATTCCATAAAATATACATCTCATGACGAAATCTTGGAGGGTTATACAGAGCTAGTTTTATTCAGAACGCTGGCAACAGTATTAACGGGAAACTCGTTAAAAGAATATAACTTTTCAGTAGACAGGATTACCATCCAAAAAAAAATAGGTTCTTCCTTTTTTCACATAAAAAAAGGTCGTTAAAGATAGAACGGTTTCTAAACTTTGATATAGGTTGTTTTCCTAAATAAATATTTCTGTTTAAATGACATTCTGCAAAGTAATTTACTGCTATTGAGGGAATTATCTTGAATTGGTGAATTTTTCCATGAATTTGAACTCGTCATTTTTTCTATAAGCTGTTTTGTTTAATTTTATCATGAAGGAATGTGCTTTTTTTAGAATAAAGGATTATCATCCATACGAAACAATTTCCTACTTCTTTCATCAATAATAATAAAAAAAAACATTAATGATAAGAACGCTTTTAATCTGATATAGGTGATTTTCCTAAATAATTATGTCTGTTTGCTTGACATCATATGAAGATAATTTATTGTTATTTTAAATTGATTATTAATTCTTTGGTCAAGTTTCACTCTCTAATATTTCTGTTTTTGTTGAATATTATTTTTTGTTTAACCATCACCATTTAAAGCTGTTTTGGAATGTAAAATTAGCAACCAATTAGAAATCCTTTCCACTGTTGAAAAATTACTGCTATTAAAAATATCTAAAAATGAGACCAATTTTGTGTCAAAACTCACATGCATTTCAAAATGCCACTACAAATTTTAATTTCATACTATTGTATAAATTTACTGCAAAATTTGAAAAGAAATTAACTTGTACATTTCTGTATCGCTGTTTTGTGTATTTTATAGTACATGTGCTGATAGGAGAAGATTAGCATACATATATACAGGGTGTTTCTAAACTCATGGTACAAACTCTAAGGGTAGGTAGAGCACACAGTAACAATCATTTATCGTATAGGAATGTATGGGACCAAGTGACGCATTAAGGTAAAAACACCAGGGGGACAATTAGGCCCCTTTTTTAATTTTCAAAATTTCTCATTCATACCAGAAAATTTTTATGCTATCCCTTTGTTTACATTTCCTAATTACCTAATAATAAAATTCTTCTTTGAAAATTTTTGGTATGAAATCGAAATTTTTTGAATTGAAAAAAGAAATAGAAATAGAAATTTTTTGAAATAGAAATTGAGTTTTTGGTTGATTCCACTGGCGGTAGAAGGCAGTAAGTGACTGGTCGCCGTTCAATACCATGCATTCAAGTAGAAGAAATCGCCATTTTTAATAGTGCTATCGTTCGTCATGGAAGACTTTACATATGCCAAAACATTGCCGACATACATTCCATGTATGGTCGTGCAAATGGCAACGCCAGGGCTGCCCTACGAATGTATCAGGAGCAGTTTCCTCGCAAAAGAATGCCTGATCGTAGAATGTTTCAGCGCTTACAACGTCTGCTTTCTGAAAGAGGTTCTTTCCACGTTACCAGACAGGAAACTGGGGGAGAAAGAGCTGTATGCAGTGCAAGCCTGGAAGAAGTTATTTTGAATTTTGTGAGTGAAAGGTCCGAATCAAGTACAAGAGCTGTTGCACAGAATTTAGGTGTGAGTCATCCAACCGTCTGGAGAGTGTTAAATGAAAATCGATTTCATCCCTTCCGTTTTCAACGTGTACAAAATTTGAATGCAGAAGACTATCATCTGCGGTTGAACTTTTGCCAGTGGGTTTGGCAGCAACATGTATTGCAGCCAGACTTTACTGCTCATATTCTATTTACAGATGAGGCAGTATTTACACGTGAGAGTGTATTTAATGGGCACAATTTCCATCTTTGGGCAACCAATAATCCACATGCAACGCGGCCACTTGCTTATCAACAACGACTTTCTGTGAATTTGTGGGCGGGTATTGTTAATAATTATTTGATTGGCCCATACCTACTACCAAAGAGGCTGGATAGTCGCTGTTACCTTATTTTTTTGCAACAGGTCTTATCAGAACTGCTGCAAGATGTTCCGATCGCCATTCGTAACCGGATGTGGTTTCAACATGATGGAGCGCCCGCGCACTTCACCACTGAAGTGCGCAGTTACCTGGATACCACATTTTGGACGCGATGGATTGGGCATGGTGGACCAGTTCCTTGGCCACCGCGATCTCCCGATTTATCGAGCCTTGATTTCTTTTTATGCGGACATTTGAAGAGTCTTGTTTATGAGACTCCAGTTGACTCAGACGAAAATCTAGTATCTCGCATATCCGAAGATGCTGCACGTGTGCGGGAAATGCCTGACATCTGTAGAAGTGTACGCCAATCGTTCCACTGACGCTGCGAAGCATGCATCACAGTTGGCGGGCGCAATTTTGAACACTTATTGTAATATTATTGTATGCATTATTATTTACTTGTAAACTACATTGTAAATAAACATTTAATCTTTTTTATTCATGTATTTCGTTTGATAAGTTTGCCAGTTTTGCGTTTTTTTTTAATTTAAAAATTTCGATTTCATACCAGAAATTTTCAAAGAAGAATTTTATTGTTAAGTAATTATGAAATGTCAAGAAAAGGATAGCATAAAAATTTTCTGGTATGAATGAGAAATTTTGAAAATTAAAAAAAGGGCCTAATTGCCTCCCTGGTGATTTTACCTTAATGCGTCACATAGTCCCATACATTCCTATACATTAAATGATTGTTACTGTGTGCTCTACCTACCATTAAAGTTTGTATCATGAGTTTAGAAACACCCTCTATATTAATTTCCCAATTTTTAGGGTTTCGTTCATCTCACGAAACCCTATTACTCTCGCACCGTTGTCTGTCTGTCACAGAGCCATTCTCAAAAACTATATAACTTACAGAGTTGAAACTTTGTGTATATATCTGAATATCAGCTATAAAGAGCTCAAAATATTAAAATTTGAAAAATTCGTATTATTTTAATAAATAGAGATAAAAAACCAAAATTCTAACAGCCTTTTTCTATTAAATTGAAACATTTTTCGTTATAGCAGATGCCAAAAATTAAAAATCCACGATGCAATTCTTTTCACAATAATTAATTTTTCTATCAGACGATTTCCACGTGAAAAATGAAAATGAAATAAAAAGTTTCCCCAATTGAAAAAAAGATAAATATGAAATAAAATTGATTGACGTCATAGTGGTAATAAAACAGAAAATGCCCAAGATTTCTCAATAACACAAGGAGTATGAGTATGTGTATCTACACAAAGGAGATTAATATCACGTCATTAGAGAATTAAAAAGAAAATCTGACGTCATATTGAAAGTTTAACGAATTTTTCAGATGTTTGAGAATAATACAAAGCGAGTATCAATATGAGTATAGAGAATAGTAAATATATGAGTTTGAGAAACATATTGAATCGTGATAAAAATCCGATTATGGAAATATTCGCATATTTTAACATTTTGAAGGTGTACAATTTGTTTAATTTTGAAATTATTTTTTAAATATCGCATTTAGTCCGCATAACGGATATTATTATGACAGAATATATAATAGCGGGCTGGTTTAGATCTTCGAAAAAACGAAAGAATAGACCGGTAAATTTTTACTTTATAAAAAATATGACCTTTATTTGTTGTTGCTAAAAGAAATTTATTTGAATTTATTAAAGAAAGGATAAAGTGTTTTGAAAAGAATATTAAACGAAACCCTTTGAGCGATCTTCGATCACACTTACCCACTTGTTTGATTTGTATAGGTTAATTATGCACATAAACGAGGAATGGAGATTCCACTGCTGCAATACCAAAATGACAGTGTATGTCAACTTTATCACCTTATAGTTAAATTTGATAAGTTAAATGATAGTTAAATTTTTACAGCACACTTTAACCCATACTTAAACTTCCGCAGCACATTTTAGGATGTTTAAAAGACGTACAAAAATACTATATCATTTTAATTCATTTATTAACCCAAAGAAATTGACTCATCACTGTGAAAATAAATGCACACCAATTTATTGTAATTTGTAATAAAAATATAATAATTAAAATTCTCAAAAACTTATTTTTTACTTTACTTTTTATTATAGTACAGTAATTATATAACTTCGATTGATAGGTTTTTAGAATATCTTCTTTTACAAAATCGAACTTTTTGGATAGACATACCGGGTATCCCAAAAATGACTGATGAATTATAAAATTCAATAACTTGCAAACGGTGGCAGATATTTAAAAAAATCTTGCAGGAGGGTTATGTATGATGTCAGGAGTTTTGTCACTGCGATTCTTGATTTTAGTTCGAATTTCAAACAATAGATGGCGCTGACAGCGATTAGCGCTCAGTCAAGGCCAAAATTGATGTCACTCAGCATTGTTCGAGGCTAACGAAAAATAGACAGGCTACCGCGGTGCATTCCGCTTATCTCTTTTTACAGACCGCTAGCGTGACGTAATGCTCTTTTCGTACACCTCCATTGGTGCATTTGAGCATCACGTGACTCCCGCGGTCTGTAAAAAAAGATATGCGTAAAGCACCGCGGTAGCCTTTCTTTTTCGTTAGCCTCGGCATTGTTGCACCGCCCCCTGAATACTAAGGCTTGGGCGCTGACAAAAATGACGGCTGTCGAAGGCGGAATTTATTTCACCGTTTGGACGGTCCCTCGAACTTTAACACCAATAATATTTAAAAGTTTTCTTTGACTTATTTGATCTCTGAAAAAGTAGACGAAGAAAACTTTTAGAAATTATTGGTGTTGAAGTTCGAAGGATCGTTCAAACGCTGAAAAAAAAATCCGCGCCATTTTTGTCACTGGGCTGGTCTAGTATTCAGGGGCGGTGCATCAATGATGAGTGACGTGAGTTTCGTCCTCCACTGAGTGCCAATTGCTGTCAGCGCCATCTATTGTTTGAAATTCGAACTAAAATCAAGAATCACAGTAAAAAAAAAACTCCTGGCATCATACATAACCCTTTTGCAAGAATTTTTTTTAATATATGTCATCGTTTGCAAGTTATTGAATTTTAAAATCCATCAGTCATTTTTGGGACACCCGGTATATTTTAATATTCTTCTAAAGATCTTGCCCAGATCTACGTTTGTTTTTGATATTTTATATTGCAAATGAGTTCACTTCTCCCACATATAATGCTGAAAACTGAAGATTTCTTTTGTAAAATTTTCAAATTGATAATTGAGACAAAACAAATAGATTTTAATATCCGCTGTAGCTTTTTTTTTCCATTGCAATCCTGTATCATTACTTATTTCAGATTTCTTTTCTTTTATATAATGTCTGCTGGCTTAAAGGTACGAGTACTTAAATGCATTTTTTCTTATCTTATTCAGAGAAGTTGTGCAGGTGGGCGAAAAAATTTCTTCGAATTTGTGTAAATAGATCTAAATTTTGAATAAATAGATTAATCCTGTTTACATGTTTTCACTAATTGAAATAGTTGTATGCTATTTACTATTTTTATTTTTTTCCTTCTTAAGACTATTTTTTGTGCAAACTCGCCAAAAACAAAGGAACTAATTCAAACTCAAATTCACCTTCTGAAAAATTAGTTAAGTTCGCGATCGAATTCAAAATTTATAAAACTAATTCGCTTAATTCAAACTCATTTTTAAAAATCCCTGCCGGCTCGGTCTACAGGCACAGGTAGATTTCGAAGTTAAGTACTAATTTCACCAACAAAAACTAAATCAAGATTAGCTTCTAAGTATCAATTCCACCATCCCTAAGAAAGGCACAATTAAGGGCCTGGAAATTCATGACATTGGATTCCGAGTCTTTGCCGAAGACCGTGGGGTGCCTGCTTATTGGGAATTGAGGAAGAACGAACTTTTTGCCATGATACGGCTGTTGGGACCGCCCACTTCGATATCTACCTGTACCTGTAGGCGGAACCAGCAGGGTTTTTTTGGTTTTAATTTTGTTTGCTGTAAGAGTTGGTCCTATCAAAAACTTGTCAATATAAAAGTTATAGATAATATTAAGCAGATTTATAATACATTTAAGCGGATTTGATATCTTGTGAATTGACGAAGTTATGAAATTTTTTCTTCTGAAACCCCTGTTTTTTTTTTCGATTTTTGAGGCCATTTTTAATGATATCAAAAATGTATCATACATAATTTTTTGGCCCTTTTCCTGGAAGTAATAATAACTTTAAACTGATTCGATATGTATGATAATTAAGACGCTATGGTTTTTTTTCTATTTTCACAAAACCCCTCCCCTTTTCCACCCCCTTGGTCCGATTTTACCCATTAACGAACATGACCCAGATTTTCTACCCCTTGATTTTATGTACAAGTTTGGAAGAAATTTGTGCAGAATTATGGAAGATATCGTGTCCATAAAAAAGTGATATATATATATATATATATATATATATATATATATATATATATATATATAAAGTTTTGAACTGGGGGGGAGGGGGGTTGGGTTCTTAGGGGTTACGATTGGCGTAGATCTGCAAAAAAAATTTCAGAAATTTTATGGGAGATCATAGGAGAAATCTGCCTAAAAACAGCGAAATTCACTAAAGGATTCCTTAAAAAAGGAAAAAAAGAAAATAAAAAATCAAGAGGAAAGAAAGTGGGTAATTTTTTGAATTTACTAATGTGATGTCAAAATCTCTTTAATTAATTTAGCATTGAAACAAGATTTAAAATACTTTGGTGTATTTGAAATATTGTAATTATTAATATAATTAATTTCTATCAATTAATCTTAAATTCTTAAATTACTTGCGTGTTTTTTAGTGTTAATTTCCCAGGGTATATTTCTATGAAAAATATACATGATTTCTTAAAACAAACATGAAGAAAAGCGAGAATAAGGATGGTTTTTCCTTTTTTGTAATTCTATTTTATTTCAACGCGGATCTGCAGGGCAAGTACCTGTTTTGTTGCTCTGTTTTTCTATTTATTTGTTAACGAGTTCAGATAATGTGGCAGTCGTCGTATTAAGGAAAATTTCTTTTCAAGAATGCTTTACCCTTTTCGGCACAGTGATCCCACTCCAGGCACACGTAATTTTAATTCCAAACTTGCATACGGCACCAAGAATATTTTAATAAAATTTTGTTTCTACATTGAAAGCTTAAAATAAGAAGTTCTTATTTTCTAAAAAGTCGTTTGTAAATTTCGGTGTCAGTCAGTAATTTCTCATTTTACGAACAGAATTTGTCTGTGCCGGTAAAAGTTAAAAAGCTGAAATGAAATTTCGGAACTCACAAGAATTTTGTTAAGAAAAAAAAATGCCTGGATTTAATTAGTACTATCGATTGCAAAGAAGGCATCTTGAAAAATCTTTTTAAGGTGCTCAGAGGAGTGTGCGTGTGTAAGGGGGGTGTTGTCAGATTACTACAGAGACTGCTTGTGAATCATTCGAAACACATCACCGCACACATGTTTTATCAGAATTCTACACAGGAGTTCCGCGAGTTTATGTTAATTGGTATTTAAAGGAAAATAACGTGTTTTTAACGGCAAAATTTTGTTTCAGGAAATCGTGAAAAAAATCGATTGAGTTTAAGTTAGAATTTTGATTCAAATTCATGGACTTTTTTTTTTTTTTTTTTTTTTTTT
The DNA here is from genome assembly GCA_963931845.1 of Maratus michaelseni. Lineage (NCBI taxonomy): Eukaryota > Metazoa > Arthropoda > Arachnida > Araneae > Salticidae > Maratus > Maratus michaelseni. The sequence continues at coordinate 397,267,830 of OZ007586.1, forward strand.
AACCTACGTTTGCTTTTCAAAAAGTGAATCAAACTCAACTCAAAACTCATAGAAAACGAGTCAAACCTCACGAGTTTCAACTCAATGCGTTCGCTCCTGATAACACTGCCCAGAACAAAATTTTCTCTGGAGCATTAACTTCATTTGCAGATGTGAGAAAATTTCCTTCATTACTCTCCATTAATTATTAAGAGTTTTAGAATAAGGAAATAAAACTGCTAGAAATAAAATTGTAACACACCGAACTTCCCACAGAGTAAATCGTGTAATTTAGAATGTTGCAATTAAAAGCAAAATATACTTTCAAAATAAGAAAGTTTGAGAAAGTTCTTTCAAGATAAAGTTCTATCAAGATTTAAGAATTAGCAAAAGTAAATTTTTAAAATCTTGACAGAAAAATTTTAAAGGCACTTATACAGGGTGATTTTTTTAAAGTTGGGAAAGTAAAACCCTATAACAAAAGAACCACTGATCCAAATGGCCTGAAATTTCACCAGTATGCTCCCAAAGCAATGGGTATTTTTTTGGCGTGGTTAAAAAAAATTAAAATCGCACCGACAGATGGCGCTGTAAGTTAGCAGCAACAAAGAATACCGTCAGTGGGAGGAAAACAATGGACGGTACTTTGAGAAATCATCTTCCGTAGGCCCTATATCGTCATTGGACCTTTTCTTAAATTCTTAAGAGTCCTAAATCTCCTAAGAGCAGTTGCTGCGCTGTCATTATTCTGATAATGCAGTTTCACTAACAACGCACGGTACGTCAATGGCACAGTCATTGCGAGGATATCCGTTCAATAATGAACACGAGGTGTGCGTACTTCACGTTTTTACCGTCAATGTGCGTGTGTCGGGCGCAAGTTCGTCTCCCGACTTTACTGCATGTACAGCGCCATCTGTCGGTGCGATTTTAAGTTTTTTAACCACGCCTAAAAAATTCCCATTGCTTTGGGAGCATATTGGTAAAATTTCAGGTCATTTGGATCAGTGGTTCTTTTGTTATAGAGTTTTACTTTCACAACTTAAAAAAAAAATCACCCTGTATATAAAATTTTGGATGCACATTCACATCGGTTGAAAACCTTTGCTATAAGATAATGAAAAGTAAATGATGATAATTGAAACTCAAATAAATGAATAAATGAAAATTAATCCGATTATTTTCTGTCTTACAATTAATCTTAGTCTCATAATTAGTCTTATAATTTCTGTCTTATGATTCTGTATTATAATATATTTTCTGTCGTTTAAATTCTTGTATTTTAATAGTAACCCAGTTTGCTTACTCTTAAACATAATGAGTAACTTGTGTCTTAAAAATATTCTTATAATTAAACTTGTTGCCCGTAGCTTTTAATAAGAATAATAATTTCATACAATGAATAATGGTAATGTTTTATATTCATAGTATTTTATTTGCAATATTAAACAAAGATAAACGAATATTTCTAAACTTTTTTGTCATATCTTTCTTTAAATCGGGGTTGCAGCAAAGAAGTAGATCAAATGGGTTACAAAATGCCCCTGTACCATATCTTCTAAATCATAAACGTTAATTAAATGTCCGCTGTAGTTGGAACATGTAAGATAAATCCAATTTTCACAGCATTTTCTCCCATAATTAAATTTGAAACTATTCATATATATGATGAATAAGATATTTTTAAAAATTCCAGAGGTTTAATGGGATACTTTAAGATCTTAATGTACCAAATTGTTTAAAATGAAAGGATGTTTTTTATCTATTACTCTGAGTTTACACGAGATGCGATAAACACGATAATGCTCTACCTTCTAAAAAGATAAACTTAGTTTTAGCAAATATTTTTAATGACGAAATAAACGGCTATAACAGATACTGAAAGTAAAAAATTAATTTGCGAAATATTCCTCTTAATATCTTAAAAATTACTCAACTTTTGAACGAAAAATAGTACCGTTTTTACAAGATAAATAAATATGCATGAAAAATAAAGTATAAGTTTTAAGAGTGAAACATGAAATATTTTTGAAAAATTGAGCGATGGAAAGTATTTTTTGAAAGAATACAGAGATATAATCTAGAATTCATATTAAATTGTAATAATTAAAAGCTTTGGGACACATGGGGAGGGACCGGGGCAAAAGAGTTCGTAAAATATGTTTAAGGGGATGAAAACAATTCAAACATTACTGAAGATCTATACTGACCTTGGATAATTATACATATACTCAAGAACCATTTTTATTAGAATTCAATCGTTCACATTTGAGACCATAAGCCACCTCATCAAGCCTTTTTCCACATAAGCAAGAGTTTATTTTAGATACTGTAGATAAAATATTTCCCCTTACAAACCCATTTCAAAAAGAAATTCTATATTACAGGGCTCTGCCTGGTAAGTTTTTCTATTACCAATATTTCTGCAGAAAATTTTTCGTGCTCGGTTTACAGAACATTTGCAACAAAAATTACCTTCTGGGTAGTTTTCTACAAAATTTGTAAAAAAAAAATTTTTTTAAGAAAATGTTTCTTTGGCAAAAGCGGTATCTATGAAACATCTAAATATCCATGAAATAGCTGTTGACGCTGCGCTAAAGTTATTATCTTAAATTTTTGTAACTGGCCGCCATTTTGAAACAAGATGGCGTATGAAGCTGGCCAACGAACTCGGTCGAGACCTTGGTATGTTCTATACACATACTCAGTCACATTGGAATCAGTTCACAAATAAGAGGGTTACAGCATGACATATGTGAGATATATATGTTACGGTCAATATGATTAATTCGGTCATTAAGACTGTATAGAGAAAATATAATGCGATGATGCCAAGAATGCGAAGAGTCTATTAATTACTAAAATCTTTATATACACACATATATATACAGTACATGAAGTTTAAATCCAAATTACTGACACCATAGTCAGTTGAGAATAATATCCGAAAAAATTAGTGGACATTACCAATATTGAAGAATATACCATTTGAAGAATATACATACTATATTATTCTTGACCTTAATAAGATACAACTTATTATTACTACTTTTAATGACCCATGGTTATTTTAGCTAATGAAATAGCTCAATTATGCGGTTTTATTCCATGGCGAATTTACTGTACTAACACAACAACAATGCGGGAGAACCTAACTGTTACCAAGCGGCATAACCAAAGTTATGATAGAGTGCCCTGCAGTCGCGTGCGTCTGGCAAGGTCAAGGGAAGCCTAAACAACAGCAAATATTTATTTTTTCCCACAGATAATTTATGCAGACTCTTTGGTAAAAAATGCTTACATTTATGTTAGTGTTTAAAAATTTTCTTCAACAAATGTAATTAAAAAAATCCTTCCGGTCTGTACCGGGACGAAAATGTAACTTTCATAGTCCAAGTTTTTAACAAATCAACTCATTTTACTCAAACACCTGAAGCTAAAATGCTTGGAACCCAATGATAGAAGATTCAATCCCGGTTTTCGTTAATACTGAATTTGAATGCGAATTTCAGCCTGAGAGTTACAGCATAACAAAAATCAGATTGGTTCAAGATGTCAGCCATCCTAGAATTTAAAACTGCCATATCTCAACTATTTTTTAAGATAAAGCCAAAACAAAAAATGTTTCGGATTCCTTGTATCACGATCTAACGCTTAACGGAAACAATTTTTTCACTTTATAATTTTTTGTACATCTTTTCGAATTTTTAAAAACTTAAAATTTTTTAACTGGTCGCCATTTTGAAACAAGATGGCGTATGAAGCTGGCCAACGAACTCGGTCGAGACCTTGGTATGTTCTATACACATACTCAGTCACATTCGAATCAGTTCATAAATAAGAGGGTTACAGCATGACATATGTCAGATATATATGTTACGGTCAATATGATTAATCCGGTCATTATTCATAATAACCGGTTATTATTAGTAATGACCGGATAAATCATATTGACCGTATCATATATACGAGCAGGGAAGACCGAGCTATGCTCGGTCAAAATTAAATTTGAGCTCAAATATCATGACCCATGACCGAAATGACCCACTAATTGAATTTTCTCGAACATGTGACCTACCTCAACAATCTTCTCGTGTCCAAAAACCATAGGATGCACAATTTAGTGTAAATAGTCTGAGACATTTTTAAGATAAAATAGCTTGACCCCTAATGACCCATGACCAAAATGACCCACAAATTGAATTTTCTCGAACATGTGACCTAGCCCAACAGTCTTCTCGTGCCCGAAAACCATATGATGCAAAATTTAGTGTAAGTAGTCTGAGCCGCTTTTTGGATAAATTAGCTTGACCCACAATGACCCAGAAATGACTCACTAATCAAATTTTCTCGGACATGTGACCTTGCCCAATGATTTTCTCGTGCTCGAAACTCGTAGGATACAAAATTTAATCAAAATCGTTAGAGCCGTTTTTTAGATAAAATTAATTTGACCCGCGTTGACCCAAAAATGACCCACTAATCGAAAGTTCTCGAACATGTGACCCAGCCCAATAGTCTTCTTGTGCCCGAAAAGGGTCGGATACAAAATTTCGTCAAAATCGTTTGAACCGTTTTTTAGATACAATTAGCTTGACCATGACCCAAAATGACCCACTAATCGAATTTTCTCGAACATGTGACCTAGCCCAATCGTTTTCTGGTGCCTCAAAACGGTAGGATGCAAAATTTCGTCAAAATCGTTAGAGCCGTTTTTAAGATAAAATTTGCATAACCACACACACACACACAAGATTTGCTCGTATTAGAATATATATATATATATATATATATGGATATAGATATAAATATAAATCAACATTTGAACGGAGGGTGGTTTGGGGGTCTGGGGGCCATGATCGGTGAAAATATACCAAAAGTTTTTGGAATTGCTTTCCTCCGAACGGCTGCAATAGGTAGCTTCTTGTAATGAAAGCTACCTAAAAAAGAAAAGAATAAAATGATCGCCATTAAATACTGCTGAATACAAGAGTAAATTCCATCATTTTTTTAATTATAAATATGATTAAAAAGAAAGTTCTTTAAGAAAACAGTCCTTTAATCCCTTGGAGGGCAAGCACGTGCTCTAAAAATGCTGAATTTTGCGATGTTATGACACCAGTAATTTTAAATAATGAATTTTTACCTGCTCAATCTGCAAAACACAATACTGAACATTTTTATTTAATACTACTGGTGGCAAATTTATATATTAAAAAGTGGTATATATTATATACCGGTGCCCCTCAAGGGGTTAATATGTAGCCAATTATATGTAGAAACTACTGTGATAACTCTGAATTAGAATAATTTATTTAACAACATAATTGTAAAATTACAGCTATTTTTCCAATTTTAACATAGCGCAACATGACATAAATAACGTATTTAATCTTTGAGAGCTTGATCACAACTCGCAGCTTATTAGGAGTTTCAAAAAGTGATTTCAAGATAAATTTGCATAAAACTCACATCTTTATAACTAAGTTTTGCGCATAATACTTTTTCAAACCTCTTGAACTAAAATGTATATATTGTTGATGCCAGAGGCTCTAAATTTAGAGATTTAGGCAATTAAGTTTTTCATACTAAATCAGAAGCTTGCGTGATTACTTCACGTACAAATAAAAAATTATACCGGAAAAAATGAATTTGAAAGTAAGTAAAAATTTTATTTCATCTTATCGAGATGCATTTTTCAAAATTTTGTGAACAATAAATTCTTGCATCATTCTTTGAAAATAAGACATATTAAATAATGATTTATTTACCCAATTTTGATACTCTCACTTCCAATGTGAGTTTTTTACTATCTAGATTTGTACATAATATATTTTTAAAGGTCTGTGGCACGGTAAAAAATAATAATTAAGAAAAAGTGTCACCATAAACAACCCTTTTTTGGTAATAGAGGTTATTTTTTTAGTTAGCCAATGTTATTGTTCTAATCACACGGCAGTGGACACACTTGCGCTAACTAACCCTTTTCTTATATTTCTATGTAAAAATTATATTCAGTAGAGTCGTAAGCTTTTTTTTACTATACCGGGTGCATTTTATTTTTTAACTATCATTGTGAGCGTACCGCTTTCAAACAGGCAGCTATATTTATTTATATATGTTTAGAACGCACATTTTAGAAACACTAGGGGGATCCAACCCGGGATTCCCGGGTTACAGAGCATAGATCAAACCACATTTTTTTCTTTTAAATGAAAACTCTAAAATAATTTTTACATTTAATATATTGTTTTAGATAGCCCACTAACAACATCAAAAACTATTTTTATATGAACAATATCAATAAGGTTTCAAATAAAGTTTCGAAATTCATTATAAGCAATACGTATTAGCGGCATGCCAGGAGCTAATAGCCGAAGAAAGCGCTAAAGATTTCATTACATACAGCTGATTTTTTGATTCGGATAATTTTAATGGTTTCAGCGAGCAGTTCGTTTAAATTTGTATTTTATTATATTATTTTATTTATTTATTGTTGAAGTTTCAATTTGGTTATGAAATATGAAACGGAAACAATTGCTGAACTATTTATATTGTTTTAAATGCAAACGGGTTATTTTTTTGCGTGCCATAGAGACAGATTTTTTATTTAAAATAATTTAAATTTTTATTTAATTAAGTTTTACTTAAAACCAATAAAAAGACAGATTGATATGCAGTTTACAACCAAATTGCATTCGAAAAAAAATCTATTCGGCAGTGTAAAAATTGAAATTATGTTATGTTTAGAAGTTAAAAAAATTACAGTAAAAGCGAAATTTATTAGTCAGGTGTTGCCACCATCAATAGGACATCAGCGGTACTCACGGACATGTTTTTGCTTTATAGTATAGATACATATTCCAATATTTAAAGATGCTGGATGTAGATAGACGTACATTTACGAAAAAATGGAATGGAAACGAAATTAAATGTAAAGGGTGATAAAGCTCTTTTAGCTACTAAGTAAGTATAGAAAGAATGGAAGAATGTCCCCAATTTTGTTTTTCAGTGCTGAGTGAGTTTTTAAATATTTTATTCACAGTAGATCTCTTTTTAAGAAATAACTGCGAAAACTGAGAACGTTTTCTTTCTGTCTATCAAAATTATTTCCGAGAGTGCAAAACATACATTCATTGCAGACTTTCATTAAAAGCAGAATAGTCTAGTTAAATGCTTTGAACAAACATAGAAAAACTGAGTATGAGAGACATCAATGATGAAAGAGAGCATTTTTCTTTTAGTTTGAAACCACTGACGCAAATTCTTGAGATAAGAATAAAATAGTTTAACAAACTCTACTTATCTTTATTATTTCCTTTTTTTCAAATTTCTCTTTTCTTTCTGTTTTGAATACTTTTTATTACATTTTTGTGATGACTCTTTCACAATACTATGACATCAAATAATTTTCGGTTAAAGAGACATTTAAATGTAACTGCAAGAACATGCTTCATTTGCTATCTAGTTTTGCTCTTAAGGTTTTATTATGTTTTTCGTTTCTTCTTTCAAAAAATATTTAAAAAAAAGTGGCTAATAAAAGAAAAATATTATTTCAATCCTGTTTTAGAAAGATAAATATATTTAATGCAGTGTAATTTTCTTTTTACGTATAGTTTATTTTGTTGAATAAACAAATCAACATATTAAAGGTTATTTGAATTCTCAGTCAGTAAGATAGTGTAGAAATTCGTTTGTAAGCTAATTTAACTGCTAAAATCAAGGCAAAAATATTTTCATTAATCCTATATATTAAGACGAAAAGGGATTTATGTAAGATTCACAAAAAAATTACCTATTTATGCATGCCTGAGATTAAATCTGAAACTGTTCAGTTTTATGGTACACTCGAATACGGTCAACGTTGTCCAATGGTCTAAAGCGTTACTTCAAGATCTGGCTCTGTGCATAGAACGTGGGTTCGATTCGAATCCCCCTTCCGACAGAATGATTTCTGCAATGCTTTTAGCTGTAATTCATTTTAATTACTGTCATATTTTTTGAAAAAGTAGTTATATGATTTGTATCTTTTTATTCGAATGCTTTTTAATTAAATAAAGTGTAACACCCAACAATAATTTACAAATTAAAAATTGTATTAAAAATATAATACTATAAATAAAAAAATATTTGTATTAAAAGCATTTAAAATTAAAAAAATGCATGTAATTATCGATTAAATAAATTGAATTGATCTACAACTTTGGCCATATTTTGTATGACCATTATCAAGAATATATTTATATGTATACTAAGAAAAATATGAAGATTATTTTTCGTAACAAAGAAAAATAAACGAAGAAAAAATAGAAAGAAGGAAAAATATTTCTTTAAAAACTACAAAATAAATTTTCTTGATATCCGAGATTTAATAATTAAATAATGTATGCAAATGTTAAATTAAATTCAAGTAATTAAAAAATATGTATTATAAATCTTTATCTGCAATCAGCAAATTTTTATTTCGGGGTTTTAGAGTGAAAAAATAAATAAAATTATGAAGAATTTTAAAGGTCGCGAGTCACGTAGTTTTTAAAAAATAGGGAAAATAAAAAAATGAGAGAAAAAATTTCTCTAATTAAAAAAAATTCTTTAAAAAATTAGAGAAAAAATTTAGTGTAGGTTAAAATAAAATTTTAAATTTCTAAAAATAAAAACATTGTTTAAACGCAATTTAAAATGCTGAAAATTATGTAGGGGATGTTCAAAGAAAATTTAAAGTTTCGAATTTTCTCAAAACAAAACAAATTTTTTAAACGAAATTTAAAATTCCGAAGTTTCTAAAATTTAGCGAAAGTTTAAACAAAATTTAAATTTAGCAAAAAAGAATTTTTGAATAAAAAAATAATTGATAAAATACCTTTTAACATCGTGTGGCCTTAAAATGGCTAAAAAAATTACAAAAATTATGTAAAATTGAATCTATTAGATAATGATGAATTTCCATATTCGAGGGAAAAAATTAATCTCCGATGCTCAGCTTCAATCCAGGAACCTTTTGAACAGCAGGCAAATGTGCTACCACAGAGCCACCTAGCCTTACGCGAAAAAGACTGAAATTAAGGTTCTGTTTTAAAATCTAAATCATAGAAATGCTCGGATGTCATTAAATTAATTCATTTAATTAAAATAATATAAGACATTTTTCAAATTTTTATGATTTGTCGTATGACAGGAGGTATTCAGCTATAAGTATGCAAAATTTCAAATCTCTAACTTATACAGTTTCCAATAACAAACTCTGTGACAGACAGAAAGAGGAGTGAGACGAATAGGTTTTCGTCTCTACGAATTACAATTGTACTATTTTTCTAGAACTGGAGTTATTATCATCGCATCGGTCGGATTTGCTTCAGTGTGCTATGCAGCATCAAAAGGAAAAGGAAAATCAAAACGCGCTATAACTCCAGTTCCGATTGATGAAAACAAAAAGATTCCAGAAATATTATGTAAACATATTATTTATCTTTCCATGAGGTGTTATAATATAAAATATATTAAAATCAAACATAATGTTTAAAATATAAGTAGCGCTACTTAGAATTTTATTACATATTTGAACTCAGCAGATTAAAAAACAACCTTAGAAATAAAAATGTTCACCAATTTTAGATCAGTAGTTAGGGAGATATAATTTATAGAAAAAATGTAGCAATTAATATTATAGAGAAATGTCGGTTGTTTAGGCATAGGCAATTTTATTACTTTTATTTTTATATGATAGTTTACAAAACACAAATATAACGTGAAAGCATATTTTGGATTAAAGCGTATTTAAAAGTATTAATTATTCATTAATAATGCAATTATTAGAAATTCATGAAAAGAAACACACATTTTTTTTTTTTTAATCACAATTGCAATCAGTATGGTTGAAAATTTTCAAAACATATTTTTATTCTCTTCGAACTTTTGCTTGTCATAAGAGGAAATATGTAAAAACAGCAACGTTGAAATTCCTCACGTTAGATAAAAATTGAAAATCCATTTCATGCTATTTCAGGTATGCTAAGCCAAAAGAAAAAAAAAAAAAAAAAAAGGCTTGGAGTTTTGGGGGAATTTCCAGGCAAACAATTTCACTCTCACTACAAAATAATGTTTACTTGCCTATTTTAATTGTTTTAACATAATTATCTTTCAACATTCAAGATGCGTTTTTCAATATTAACAGAATCGCACATTTCAGCTCATATTTAAAGTGTTTCTTAAGGAAGAAAAGTGAAAAATTATATTTCGCTTAAATGAAGAATACGACATCAAATAAAAGCATAAAATTATAGGATTTCATTAAAAAAAATTTCAAAGTTCAAACAAAGCTATATAAACAGAAAATAGAAATATAAAAACAGAAATATGTAGAAACATACAAAGGGATTTTTAGTGAAAATAACTTTTAATAGTTAATATTTAAATAATATTTTGCAAGTTATGGGTTGGGTTGATTATTGACGGCCAATTATCTACACTAGGGATATAGGCCCGGGGGGAGTGCCCTTCGTGGGGGTCTTTCTAGGGGAACCTAATCCGTATTTACGCATGGATAAATCCACGGCTCGAAGAAAACCACGAAAACTCCGAACGATTAGGCCGACGGGCGCGATTGGGATCGAACCCAGCACCTCCCGTCTACCAGCTTCGAGAGCACAACCTCTCAGCCACTGGTGGGGCTTTGCAAGTTATGGAAATGAGCTTATTACTTGCGTTCAACTTTTTCTTTAATTTTCTTCTGCTTTCTGTTTTTTCTTTTTTCCTACTGCACTGCTATTTAATAATTTAATATGAGTTGTGACCACATAAAATATTTTTGAGGTACTTTTAAACATCTCCTGAGTTGCGCAAAAATTTTTGGTTTATTTTAATCAGCATCGAAAACGAAAATGTATAAGGGAAAAAAAACAGGAAATGAATTGGCTTTTACCTCTAGCACAAAAAAATCAAAAATTAAATTATTTCCATTACTCTTCTAATTTAAAAATGAATAGATCCCATTTCATTTTATTCGCTTTATTTACTAGCATTCAATAACCTTAATTTTATCCAAATTGTGTTTGTAAATAACTTTAGTTGATTTAGTCTGAGGCTATTGGTATAAACCGAAAAGGTACACAATTCATTCGTAAAATTTTGTTAAAGAATTCAATGAAGAAATTTTTATAATTTGTTATATAGAAATTTTAACAGGTTTTGTATAATTTCTTTTGCCGATTGAATTTTTCCTATTTAGTATGAATTTTCAAAAGAATCAGAAAAATAAAGGCAGGGTTAGTATGGGTGCTTACTTGCACTTACCCTTTTTCCTTTTGAATACCAGTACTTGTATATAAAAAATTTCACTGTAATGTAATCACAGAATCTTGCAATTAAATGAAGCGAAAATTACTTTTCAAAATTTCTGATATTCAAAAGTAAGTTCCCGTACAAACCTTGATAGGCTTTGATTACGAGCGTAACTGATTGTTTTTGGATTTCCAACCTTGAAATCTCTTGAGAGAAGAAAACTATTCCGGGCTATATCATTATTTACTACTAAGTAATAGACACATAAAAAGCCGCAGAAGATGTCTCACGTGATTACTTTTCGTAATTCTCTGGGGTTCTCCTAAGTTACTTAATGCCTAACGTCACGGGAATTATTTAACGGCAAATTCAATAGATGTAGGTTCTCACGAAGAAATAAATATATACTTGCTAATTTTGATTATTAATTAATTTTTTACATTTTCTTTTTATGAAATTCCAATGTTCATCTTTCATAGTCTTTTATCAGTACATAAGCAATTTACTAATAAAAATGTTTTTATTATTAAGGTACTATAAGCTAAAGTTATGACTAATATTAGTTACGTAATTCAGCATTTAAGTCTAGTAGATAGTAAGGTCTCAGAAAAATAATTAGAAATTGTTTCTCTGTTTATTTTGTTCGCGTACTCATTACGTAAACTAAATTAATAGATTAAAAAAAGCAATATATATTACCTCTATTTAAAAAAATAAAAATAATAAATAAATAAATAAAACTTTGGAAAAGCTGATTTTAAATTTCATGTTTAAGTCGTTAGGTCTTTAACGATATTTTACTATCGAAAAATAATGGAAATAACAAGAAAGTCTTATGGACTTAGTTTTTATTGCATTGGAAACAACGTTGAAAAAAAAACATTTGAAAATAGCAAAAGCAACGAGACACATTTTTTGGTTTATTAAATCTTCTAACAATTTTTTTTTTCAATGAAATGCGATGTCGTAGTTTCAAAATTTTAAAAGCGAAAGTGTGCTACTTGTGCAAGTTTCAAGTTAGAGATAAAAATATTCCCTTAGAAAATCAAGACAGGCATCAGTAGAAAATATGGAAATAAGTGCATGCATTAAGTATGGAATTGTACAGTTCTACTAGAGATTTATTTGAAGATAAATTACTTGTAACTTCTTGTTATACCCTCATAAAGTATCTTTAAATTGCAATACTTGTACAAAATTCTGATCTTATCAAATAATTAAATTTTAAAATTTATACACATAATAAATTTCAAAGTTGCCTCATCCTGTGTTATATAGATAAATATTTGATCAGTCTGACAATTACTTTGATATTCAACACATGTTTTATTAGAATATTTGTTCAAGAATAGTTTAAAATACCCGCCTCCGGCTAGTGTAATATGGAATATACTTTTACGGTTTTAAGTATTTTTGTTGCTTTTGTTTTTCAATTTGTGTATTTATGATTATGTCAGAAAAATACACGAATTATATACGGAAACTATTTAAGAACATCTATTTAGTTTTAGGTATTTGTATCACTACACTGCAAATAAACATAAATGTTTCTTTATCTACTAAATTATAAAAGAAAAAACGAACGAAAATATACAATAACCTCTTCCGAGTTACCCACGATTTCGAAAATCGTTCTTTATCTTTATAAACCTCAGAAACCACTATATATTTGAGATTTAAAGAAGCATTTACAAAAACAACGTTTATTTTGCTGTCACTGATTTTTGGAAACGTTTCCGAGTAGTTTTTATAGCGTATTAATCAGTTTTCTCAACCAGGAATATAGAGTTTTTGTATGCTATCATTTATCAAGTAAGCATTTTCATGTTCAACAAACACGTTTTACAGACAAATATGAAGAGTTAACATTATTAACATTAGCATTAAATTAATAGTATTTTGTAACTCTTGAATGTATAAATTCAATTACGAACCTGAGAATGTTTAATTGAGAATTGATAGCATCCTAAAAACCGATATTTCGTTTGCAGAAAGCTCATTAATTACACTATAAATAATCCCTGACGGCTCGGCCTACAGGCAGAGGTAGATTTCGAAGATGCAGACCGTGGGGCCCCTGTTTGTTAGGAATTTGGGGAAGAAATGACCTTTTTGCCATGATACGGCAGATGGGAACCGCCCACTTTGAAACTTAACTTGATTGCAGGCGGAGCCGTCAGGGATTTTTCATTTTTAAATTTTCTTTTGCTATAAGGGTTGGTTTTATAAAAAACTTGTCAATATAAAAGTTTTAGATAATATTAAGAGGATTAATAATAAATTTAAGCGGATTTGATACCTTGTGAAATGACGAAGTTGTGATTTTTTTTTCTTCTAAACCCCCCCCCCCCTTGGGGCCATTTTTAATGCTATAAAAATCTGTCATACATAAATTTTCGGCTTCCTAGAAGTAATAATAACTTTAAACGGATTCGATACGTATCATAATTAAGAAATTATAGGGGTTTTTCTGTTTTCACAAAAAGCCCCCCCCCCCCTGGTTCGATTTTGCCCATTAACGAACTTGACCGAGATTTTATGCCCCTTGATTTTATGTATCAGTTTGGAAGAGATTTATGCAGAATTTTTCCAGTTATGGTGTCCATAAAAAAGTGACATAGATAGATAGATAGATAGATAGATAGATAGATAAAGTTTTGAAATGGGGTGGGTTTGGGTTCTGGGAGTCATAATCGGCGTAGATCTGCAAAAATTTTTCAAAAATTCCAACTTAGGTGAGAATTTAATAGGTAGTATTTCTTACGAAATCTACCTAAAACTACTTGGAAACGTTTCCGTAAATCATTGGCAGCAAAAGAAACTTTGTTTTTATAAATGCTTCTTTAAATCTAGAAAATATATTAGTTTCTGGGGTTTATAAAAATAAAGAACACTTTTAGGAAACGTGATAAATAGGAAGAGGTTGTATATTTTCATTCGTGGTTATATTATGTTTTCGTTGATTAAGAAGCATTTGTCTTTTTTACAGTGTATTGTATTTAAGAACAGGGAATAATATGTTATTTCTCTGCAACCCCTTTCAAATTCCGGGTTTTTCTGTGAGTAGATATAATTATGTTAATTCTGTGAGTAAATATGGTTTATTTTAATTTTAATAATTCCATTTTATTTTATTCAATACTTTTTAAAATGGCATATTTTTATATCACTAGAAAAATATTTATTTCGAACCAAGCGATATAATCAATTATCTTAGAGAGGAACGACAAAGATAAAAAAAAAAAAAAAATAGATAACGTTCTTAAAGTAAACGTTATAATAATATTTTTTACAATATTTTTAAATGTAATATTTCAGCGGAAAACAGAATGATTAAAGAAAGAAATTTCAAAAGCGAAATTTAAACCTCAGCGCTCGCAATTCCTTGTATTCTAACTAATAAAAAGAGAGCGGGGGGTAAAAATTTCATTGCAAAGAACAAAGTTCAAAGACATACATATTAAAAAAATGAAAACTTTAAAAAAAAAGTCATGAAAATATAAGCATTTTTCTCAAAATTTAGGTTTTTTCTCAAAATAAATACGGAAGCTCCAAGTCTAAATTTCTTTAACAAATTGATTTTTTTTTTTCAAATGCCTTCATGTAATATACATATATTTTTGTGAAAAAATACATCTTTCTCAAAGTTTTTATAACAAATGCTGTTTCCCAATTCATAAAATAAATTCATGTAAGTTTATGTATATGAGGTATAACTAAAATATTTTTCAAGATTGATCAAGAATTAATAATATAATAATTAAGAACACTCTCACTCCTGATTGTAAAAATCTAAACTATTTTTTTACTTGTTACATCTATTTTCCATGATCTAAAAAGTATCCACACCAAGTTTTCATGCATTTAGCCTAGTGGTTTTGGTTTAAAGGATTCAAAATCGACTTCTAAACATCGTTAATGTCGATTCTAAACCGTTAATTACGACCACTTCGTATAACAGTCTATTGAGTCCTCGTGCAAAATGTACAAATAGGAAAAAGACACAGTATACTTTTCGAAAAAATATCGCAAAAAGTTCTAAACTAGCTTAAGCTCTAGTACCAATATAAACATAAAACTATTTTTAGTAGGAATAAAACCGTAAAATAATATTTCAGTTAAGGGGATAGTGTATCTTTAACGCATTAAAATAACTAACAAACTGATGTGATGCAATAAGGCAAAGAACGAAAACTTCTTAATAACACCATAAAATTAAAAGATGCGCCTTTCAAAAGAACTTTGTCTTTCTTTATAGGGCGCAAAAAAGACGTGCTATTACTTGAAATTCAGTCTTGCTCCTGCCTTCCAAGTTGTAGCACGTCTTTTTTGCGCCTGGTGAAGAAAGACAAAGTTCTTTCGAAAGGTCTAGCACATCTCTTAATTTTATGGTGTCATTAAGAAGTTTTTTTGCTTCATATTTAACGCATTAAAAAGTCGGAATTTAATTGTTTTTTCTATTATATAAAGGCTATTTTAGTTCTGAATACACTGCTCAAAACAATTAAAGGATATTTGAAGTTTTATATAAAATAAAGATATAAACGAAATTTTTTTTGCCGAAAATAGAAGAAGAGAATCACAAATGCAAATTTTTCTGGTTTTCAAACTGTGGAGTATGCAAATTTTGAGTTCGACGTCAAAAACGTCGCTTCAGCGGCAGCGAATGAAATTTGACTTTCAACTGGATAAAAGAGAATGAAGACAAGGATGATCGGCATTCAGTGATTGCTTTGTTTCGATGAGTACGATGTCTCAGCGAAGTCATTTGACAGATTCAGAAGCTTGGAGAATTGTTGATAGGTTAGAAGGGGGCCAAACTCAAGCCGAAGTAGCGCAAGCCATTGTAGTGTCACAAAGTGTCATTTCCAGGATCTGGAACCGTTTTTTGGAGAGTGGATGTGCAGGCCGAAGACCAGGGCAAGGTCGTAGACGGGCAACAACGCCCAATGAAGATCGGTATTTAGCGTTAACAGCTCGGAGACACCGAAACATGAACGCTACTCTTCTCCAACAACACCTTCGCTCGGCTACAGGCACCACGATTTCAACTCAGACTGTCCGAAACCGGCTCCATGCTGTAGGTCTGTATGCTCGCCGACCGATGGTATGTGTTATATTAACATCAAGGCATCGTCGCGACCGCAGGGAGTGGGCAACCGAGCATGTCAACTAGAGGAGAAATGAATGGAGCAATATTCTGTTTTCTGACGAGTCCCGTTTTTCTGTGCATCCGGATAATAGGCGTATTTTCATCTGGAGGGACCGTGGCAGTAGGAATAATTCTGCGTTCGTGCACGAAAGTGTCAGATTTGGCGGTGGAGGAGTGTTGGTGTATGGTGGCATCTCCATTGACGGGCGCACTGACCTCTACATCATTCGAGATGGAGCTCTGACTGGTCGCCGATATAGGGATGAAATCCTCAGACCTATTGTAGTCCCTTACGCTGCAGCAATCGGAGATAACTTCATTTTAATGGACGATAACTGCAGGCCACATCGTGCAAACCTGGTGGAGGATTTCCTTTTCGAGGAAGGAATCGTTCGAATGGAATGGCCAGCGTGTTCTCCAGACATGAATCCAATCGAGCACGTTTGGGACGCTCTAGGAAGACGAGTTTCTGGCCGCCAACAACCCCCACAAACTCTCCAAGAGCTGGAAAGAGCTCTTCTGGAAGAGTGGGGCAGAATACCCCAACTCGTCATTAATAGCCTCATTGAGTCCATGCCTCAAAGATGTTCAACGTTGCTGGCCGCCCGTGGAAACCATACCCCCTACTGAAAATGATTTTCTTTGAAGAAAACACCTTTTCTTATTCTTTTTTTCGCATATGCACAAATTGTGTTTTTTCCTTTTGTACACAAATGCGCAATAAAATGCATTTTTTTCTGCCAAACATGTGTAATTTATTCTCATATAACCTACTATGTCTGTCGACCATGTATCAATCAGCTAAAAAGTTTCCCAGATACAAAATCCACCTAAAACTGCAATATCCTTTAATTGTTTTGAGCAGATATGATTCGGTGTTCTTTTGTCTTAAAAATATACAGAAAAAAGAACGCAACTCCATACATTTTAAATATTTTTATTTGGAGCTACAAATTATGATGCTGCGCGCAGGCTAGCTTCAAAACCACTGAATAAAAGATCTAAAAGTTTCATGTTTTCTAAATACAATAATTACCTGTAAAATGAACTACAATCTTGAATATATTTTAATAAGTAAAAATGCTATTCCCTAAAGAGTTTAAAAATCCTAGTATTATTAAATTTCTTCGCATTAATTTTGAAATTTTAACATCAAATAAATGGTTAAATGGCTCCAATGCTTTCGTTAAACGGTTAAATAATAGTTCTACTGCTTTGGTTAAAGGGTTAAGTGTTTCCAATGTTTTGCAATATAGAAGTTTTCAAACATGATTACTAGATATTTGCTAGTATGATATTATTAATGCGCTGAATAATTTTCACATTTATTTCCTCTAAAAGCATCTTTCTTGCAACTGCAAATAAAATTTGAATTGGTGAAATATTTTAGTTTGATAAATTGGAAGTTGTAATATTTATGACTTCAGAAAACTTTATAAAGTGTTTATAAAGAAATACAGCAAGCCATATCAAAGGTACTATTCTGAAGTAAAATTATTTAATACTTTCAAATTAAAAGCAAGTGTATAGAAATACATTAATGCTTTGTGTGGCAATTTTGAAACGCAAATACACTGAAATATAAATTTGGTATTAAAATGCTGAGACCTAAACGGTTTTCATTTAAAAGAAATATTGAAAATGCAACTTTTTGACGCGTTAAATAGCTTCTGTTCTCTTAAGGCTGAGAACTACTTTCTGACCCATTTCTGAATTCACTTTAGTTCGGAAATGCATGAAATTGGCAGGTGTTCTTATACAGAAACTATGTAACCGAAATACATTTCCATTTTTAGGTAACGGCAGACCTTTCAGAAAATACTGTCAAAATCGGCGTTTTGAACCAAATTCCCTATGCGGCAGCCGGAGAAGGGGGGGAAAAGTGTCGTCACTTAAAACGAATCGCTTAGAACTCCATAAGTAATTTATTTATCAAAAAATGGAAAACTCGTTTTGATTCCAAATCGCTTCAATAGCAAACCAATTTTATGCCTTTATATTTAAAAATTAGTCAGAAAATGTGTCAGAAAGTTTCGTGTTGTTAAACAGGTCATTTGAGAACCAACCACCTTAAAGCCAGATAACGTTACAAAAGGAATTTTTACTTTAAATCCATGATTTTTAGACTCATTCAAGTCCAAAAATCTTTTTCTTTCTTTCTTTTTTTTTACTTGACTTGACTTGGATGACTTCAGACTCAACGAAATCTAGTTTGAACTGTTTCTTATTAAAAACCCATAGCCCCTTCAATCACGAAACCAAAACTGCACATCCCGGAAATACGTGACACGTAAAATATCCAAAGCAAATGTACTGACATCGGAAATACGCACGCGTGTTAATTCAATTCTTTCTGAACTTTTTTTTTTTTTCTCCCCATTGAAGAAAGAGGATTCACTTATGAAGACTTAAAACCAATTGTATTCTAAATTTTTTGACAAAAAAATGTGTTAGTTGTAATGATAATAATACTGAAAAAGAAATTTTTAACATAAAAATTCTGTTTTTTAATCATAAAACAGCATTTGGCTGTTAAAGAACCCCAGAAAAAAATAACAGAATAAAATAAATAAATAAATAAATAAACAGTACTTTACTGTTATTCCAAATTTCAGTATTTCCTGTCAGTATTAAAAGTAACTTTTTTTTACAGTAAATTTATCTCATATCAGTTGTAGGTAGATTGGAAAGATATATTTTTAAAAACAAACCTTTAAACTATTTATATTAAATTTAACATTTTTATGTCGTAATAAAGTTAATTAATTTGATAAAATACTTAATAGCGAGCAAAATATAAAAAACAAAAACTTTACTCCGGAATGCGATAATGAGCATACGGGAGATATTTTTAGCTTTCGCATTAGCAAGATAGCACTTTAGAACAGAGTAAATAGTTTTCGCCTAGCCTTCAGAATTAAATACATGAATTTAATCAGTTTTGAACCTTTTTAAACAATGCTTTGTAATAAAGAAGTTTGCAAACACGATTACTAAATACTTGCTAGTATGATATTATTAATGCGCTGAATAGTTTTATGATTTTCGCATCTATTTCCTCTAAATGTTATATTTCTTGCAACTACAAATAAAATTAGAATTGCATAAGAAATTTAATATTAACGACAGAATATATAATTTCAAGATAATGAATAAATATATTTTTTAAAATATGCTATTTCTTTTCTCTTTCATCCTCTCTAACAAATGACAAAAATGTAAAAGCACTTTATCTGCATGGCACAACTGTCTATGACACTTTCAGCCGGTAAAAATGTAAAAATTAAAGTTAACTAGCACGACTCCATAAAAGTGAGTTTATTTATCATGTAAGAGCTTTACACACAAGTTATATATGACTTGGGTTATTACGATATTACCATGGTGCACTTCTAACATTAGTAAATGTAAGCTATTAGTTCCACGACTTGACTGAGACATTTTTCATTCTCCTAGCAAACAATTTACCAGACAGCGCTTAGTGCAAATATCTTGTATTTTTTATCTCTATATTTGCTTGGGTTTGCTGAATGCCATTCATTTTCAAACGCTGCTGTTTCTATATAAATAACAAATAATAAAGTAGAAAAAAATAAAACAAATAATAGAACTTGCGCTGATGGCAAAATAATAGAAATGCATAAAACCTTCTTGTACTTATCATAAAAAAAAACTAACAACACAAAAATTGGTATAAGTTTTGATTTTGCTTCTAAATGTAGATATCTTCATTATAATGCATCATAAAAAATTGCATAAAACTGTCCTAATGTAACTAAAACTATTAATATTCAAGGTAACCTCGTCGTTATACTGCATTCCAGAAACCTTTTAGATAAGAACAAATTATAAACCTCAGAAAACAATAGGTTTCTGAAGTTTATATAAATAATTCTGAAATATAAGTGCCTCTTTGTTGCCCATAAATTTCAAAAGCGATTATTTTCTTAATTTCGGAAACATGTTGGTTTATAAGGTTCATGAAGGGTTTTTCTTCCAAAGATTTCTGGGAAATTTTTTCAGAGTCATGAGTAAATACGAAATAACACTGAATTTTCATAAAAATTCCTTCACAACAGGAAACGTTTTCAAAAATTTTATAAGGTATGAATACATGAGTTCATAAGAAAACACCCGTTTCGAACAAGCAAAATATTTACTTACTGTGTAAAATACTCCCATTTGACACAACTTAGTAATAAAGTAAAAATGAATCTCTCCTGGAATGTGCTGCAGTATGTAACAGGGTTCGTACGGATAAGGGAATTTTCCAGGAGTTTCATCAGTATTTTTTTTTTTTTTTTTTATAGAAAAAGAAATCTAGATTAAACTTGTGGAACTCCGCCTTCTTTTAAGGAGAGATTTTCTGTAAGAAAATACTGGTACCGAAGAATTTTCTGGTCGCAAAATTCCAGGAGCCGTGCGAACCCTGATGTAATTTCTATAAGGCTATTTTAGTTGAAAATACTTGCAAGGAGAAAACCAAGCTTGGTAATCCCAGATTTTGATTATTTTTATATATGTTGTAGGGTATAAGCCCCTTAGACTCAGGTTCAACGGATTTTATACAACGTTCCTTAGTTCTCGAGAAATAGGGGGTCTAATATTTTAACGCAACTTAAATACTTTGTAACAAAATTACTGTGTTGGTCGTAGCTCAGTCATTGTGGCGCTTGCACGTTGATCAACGGGCCCTGGTTCAAGACTGGGAAGAGATACGTTTGTTTTTATAATTTTTTTTTGTTTTATAAATATACTTGTAAATATAATTTAATAATCTCAATTAAAAATTTTAATATCGTACATTGATTATAATGTTACCAAATTTAAATTAAATTAATTTTATTTTTTAGCCATTATTCAACATTTATCATCATTTATAGAGATTTTTCTATAAATGTTCTTATTATATATATAATATATTATTCTTCTGTTATCATCATTTATAGAGATTTTTCTTTAAATAGATCCTTTATTGACTAGTAAAAATTACAAAGTCGTTACAAAATCATAACTTATTTTATTAATTATAAATTAATTCAAAGCGCAAGCATACGTATTACAAATTTAAAAATCTTCAATATGCAAAAAAATATGTTGCAAATTAATTTTTATGCTAAATTTTAATATAATTATGCTTCTTACTTTAAAAATAGACTGTATTATCATCGCATTGACTTCCCTTGTTAAGGCAATATATAAATGATGTTTCTTTAAAATCACGAATTGCCACAATTGTTCAATATCATTGCATCAATAAAGCATATATGAAATACATTTTAAAAGTGATTAAAAAAATTAACTGTTTAATGATGTTTTATGCAACTATTTAGTTACAGATAAAGCATAAATAGGTTAACATTATAATTAATGCACAATATTACAATTTTTAACTAGGAATAATAATTACAAGTATATTTATAAAACAAAAATTGAGAAAAACAAACGTAGCTCGTCCCGGTCTCGAACCCGGAACCGCGGATCAATGAGCAGACGCTATAACAACTGAGCTATGACCAATGCAGTTGTTTCGTTACAAAGTAAGTATTTAAGTTGTGATAAAATATTAGACCCCCTATTTCTCGAGAACTAAGGAGAGTTGTATAAAATCCGCTGAACCTGAGACTAAAGGGCTTCTACCCTACGACATATATAAAAATAATCAAAATCTGTGATTACCAAGCTTGGTACTCTCCTTGTTAGTTTATCGTATAACTTTATTTAAAAAATCAAACATTTGGGGAAAGTTTAGACGTCACTAAATCACAAATCAACTAACAACATCAAAAATGACAGAAACACAACAGTATATTTTGTGGTGCTTTATGACAAAGTTGAATATTCTTGCATAAAGGGGAATTACAATATAAAACCTTAAAAATAGCCTAAAATATTCTACTTTTTCCATTTCCAATTTCGCCTTTCTGAGCACACTCTAAAATAGAGAAATGTTTCTTAATCTAACTAGAAGATTTACGAAAATATTATATTACCCATGATTTGGAAAAAAGTTCCTTTATCTTCAGAAACCAATAAGTTTCAGAGTTTCAAAGAATCATTTCTGAAACAAAAGTTTCTTTTGCTGCCCGTAATTCTCAGAAATGTTTCCGAGTAGTTTTTACAGTTTATAAGCAGTTTTCTCAGCCGAGTACCAACACAAAATATCGGTTTTTCCGATTATATCAATTCTCAAGTAAACATTTTCACCTTCAACAGACAAACATAATGAACATTATTTTGTTACTTTTGCATGTATAAATTCTGTTACGCAGCTGAAAATGTTTATTTGAGAATTGATAGCATCCGAAAAACCTATATTTCGTCTTGAGAAAGCTGATTAATGCACTATAAATCTACTGAGAAACTTTCCCGAAAATTATGGGTAGCAAAAGAAACTTTTGTATCGGAAATGCTTCTTTAAATCACGGAAATCTATTGGCTTCGGAAGTTTCTGAACACAAGGGAACGCTTTTCGGAATCAGGGATAACTTAGAAGAGGATATGAACATTATTGCTAGATCAAGAAATATTTCTATTTTTTACAGTACACGCAATTAAATAAAGTAGTTTTAATGAATTGACTATTATGAATTGTTTTAATGAATGACGCTTATAGTTTTAATGAATACCTCTTCCAAAACTTTTAAATGCGTTTTTCTCAAAGTGTTGTGTTTGAGCCATGTTTGGAGTATTCATTGATGAGCATTGTAGAACCTATCCACTTCCAATGTCGAGTGAAGCTCTATTGGATATGTATTTGTGTTGAAGATATGGGCGCTGGCGAGGATCAAACCAGGGATCTCAACCAGGACCAAACCAGGCGAGAACGTTAGCGTCAAGCAAAAGGCTAAGCCAGTTACTCTAAGCTAGTAACTCGCTTTATACTGTTCAAGTGTAATGAGATCGCTACACATTCCATCTCCAGTGAGGAAGACGTCTTGTTGACGTCAGACGAGCGATATGCACTCGTGAGTGATGCTGTCGTACGCATATGTGATGTGCGGGATGACAGGCTTTGTGCTGTACGCATTTCAGAAACTTTGCTTGCAGGTGATGATTTATTTAGTGCTGCCATCTGTGGGTTATTAGATCAGTTGTTGAAGGTTGTTGAGTGTTTGTCCGGGTCACCATTGAGGAGATTGGTGCAGCTGGTGGGAATTGAACCAGGGATCTCATGAACAGTAGGCGAGAACGTTAGCGTCAAGCAAAAGACCAAGCCAGTTACTCTAAGCTAGTAACTCTCTTTATACTGTTCAAGTGAGATGAGAAAGTAAACAAGATATTTTTTTTTTTTTTTTTTTTTTTTTTTTTTTTACAAAAGTGGCTTTTAAGGAGGGAAGCATCAGCCACTCTTGGCATTATTTCTAAGGAAGGATGCCTCCAGGGAGGACTTCTGAAGGGAATGACCCAAATTACCGTTATCGTACAAGGTAAACCTTGGAAACCCTTGTAATTCCCCCCCCCCCTGAAATTTCACTTAAAAATTAAACAAATAATCAAAATTTTTTTGTAAAATTACTAGTTTGCCTGATTCTTACAGTCAGTTTAAATGTTTTAAACCCTCGCTTGTTTGAAAACCACCATTACAAAGCAGTTGTATAAACCAGTCAGATGGAAGACTATGTATCATTTTCTTGTTATAACCTTACCGGTGAGCCGATTAATTTTATTTTTATGGAATCTGTTATATAAAGTTTGTCTGATTTAACGGGAATTTCCGTTTTGAAATAAATTTTGTCACCCGCTCCCCCGAAATCCTAAAAAAATTATCTTAAATTAGCGGACTTTGCACCGGCATCCCTACCTCAATGTACCCTTGTATTTATATTATTTTTTAGAATTTTACCGCTTTGCATATGTATCTGTAAAGTGTTGTATTAGTAATGTATTTACAGAAACAAAGATGTGTGGACCTGGTTCTGGAAGGGGTTCTGTAAACTTACAGTCGGTCAAAAGAAAAAATAAAAAGATAAAAACGAAAAAAGAAATAAGAAGAAGAAGAAAAAGAACTCCCAATACATTTTAATCTCCAAATTGTCACAATAAAAATGAAAATAGTGGCTCGATTGAAATTTGTCTTTTTCAATTTATCTTTAAAAAATAAGCTTAGAGGGTCGTCTTCATACTGAAGTATCCAATACAACTGCCTACTTTTGACAACATATTTGTCCTTTTCCGGTACATTTTACATTAGGATACCAAACGGGAAGATATTCGGTCAAACAACGTAGGATTTGTGCAGGTTTAAACTTTAGAACTCTTGATATTAAATTCATTTGCAATGGCTGCAAAACAGATTGCCATGCGGATAGTTTTTTTAAAATAACTCAAAAATTACTTGGCGGAATGAGCTGTAATATTGGATCCACATATTTGAATCTTCTAGAAATCAATTGCTGTTAAAAAGTTCATAGTTTATAATTCATATTTTTTTCACAAATTAATTCCAATGTACATATTTGATTTAAAAAACATTATGAACTATAATCTATAATTTTGTTTTAACAGAATTCGATTTATAAAAGCTTTAAACATGGGAATTCAAAGTTACAGCTCATTCCGCCAAGTAGTTCTTGAGTTATGCTTAAAAGAATCCCATATTTCAATCTGTTTTGAAGCAATTATACAAATGAATTTAACATTAGGAATTCCAAACTTCAAACCTTAATTCTTAAACTACTTATCCGAATGACTTCTCGTTTGGTATCCGAAGATAAAATTTACCAAAACATTCAAATATGATGTCAAAATCAGGTGTTCGTACTGAAATTTTCAAAGTTTGGTTTCAAATTCGGTAGACAACCTTTAAGCTGTTTCTTTCACATAAATTGAAAGAAGATAAAATTTCCAATCGAATCCTAGTTGCGTTTTTTCTTTCTTTCTTTCTTTCTGGGACAATTAAAATATTTAAGTGTAAGGGTTTTCTCTTTTTTAAGCCGGTTGTACATAACAGTTCGGATTCCCGAGCTTTTTTAACTTTTAGGATCTCGTTATTCAAGTTCGCGGGGGATTCTCACTTATCTCTTGCTAAACTTAATTTACAAGTAGAAAAAGGCAACACCAGACTTCATTTTTTTTTCTTTAAAATGCACAATTCTTGGATTTAGGAATATTGGTTAACCAATGGAATTCGGATTAATGTCTATATACAGGATTTTATGGAAGTGCACATTTAGCTGTTTTACGCGTTTTTCAGCTTACCCAGATTTTACTATATTATACGAATATATCATATTAGTTACTATTACTATATTATATTAGTATAGTATAATATAAATGTATTCATATGCATCGCTATACGTATGAAAGCGTATCGGATGTGTATAAACATATCGGATGTGTATAAACGTATCGGATGCGTATAAACGTATCGGATGCGCATAAATTGTCATCTACGGATGGCAATTCCCAGGAAAGTGTTTTAATTACTTTATACTTTTTACAACTGAATTAATTTTTAGTTGTAGTATGTGGTATGTATAACACTCTATAGATTATCTACAGGGCTATACAAAAGAATTCGCATGCATTAACGACTATGGGCAGGGATCATTTGTTACTTTTTCTGTTCATGAAAGTTAATTTCTTACAAAAAAATAAAAATAAATAAATAAATAAATCAAAATGTTTTAGAGGTTACGATAGAACACACAGAATATATTGAAAAATATATTTGATGAAGATTGATCAATTGTGATTTTTTAATTTATTTTTATAATGAACGGTGGTTTACTTGTTTATTTCCGTTAGATGTAATATCAGTAGGGTAGAAAGGCCGTTAGTAAAATACATCGGCGTCGGCGTCGGTGGTGGATTTTGGTGGATTACGGCGGTGGATTTTTGCGGACTTCGGTGGTGGACTTTCGTGGATTCCGGCGGTGGATTTCGACTTTGGAGTATGGATTTCAGCGATAAGAAGCGTGTCGCAGTACGATAAGAGGTGTTCGCCACTTTTGGAGGAGATAAGAAATTTTGACTGTGTTAGAGTAGGAGGCGGCGGAGATAAGATAATAGAAGGGGTGTTCGCCACTTTTTGAGGTTCGCCCACCCCATTTTGGAGGAGATAAGAGTTTTTGACTGTGTTAGAGTAGGGATGCATGATAAAAAGGAAATAAAATAAGAATTGAAAAAGAAATTAAAAAAATAGGAATGAACTTCTCTGTAGAATCGGTAAAATTTCTATAGAAATATGGAGGAATGCCCTCGATCTATTACCTCAAGATACAGACGCCTTCGCAAAAATAGTACAGGCCCCTTCATATTGTACAATGTAAAAATACTACGATTGTAAAAGTATTTTAAGAAATACTGTATTTAGAGTGATATCCCAAGTGAAAAATGAATGCGTATTCATGCAATGTATGCACTGTAAAAATAATGTAAGTCATGTTATAATTCTGTATATAAAAGGTTTTACACGGAATGCATTTTTAGTATAGCGTACAAAATAAAATATAGGAACTCTTCGAATAGCTTAACCTATAAGAAGCACGACCCATTGAAACGTTATGGGAATTTTCTTTTATAACGGTAGGTCTGTTAAAGAAGAGAAGAAATTTTAGGTATGTAATAATTTAAATAAAGTTTTTAATTTGTTAAGGGTTAAATTAATATTAAATGACACACTTACCTCTTTCGCAGTAGCTTGTTGAAACAAATGAGTGATGTCATGGGTTTTTCTGATAGAGTGGCCTCACGGATCTAAGGAGTGGTATATTATCTCAGTGGTCGTATCACGCTCCTCACCCTAATCTTATCTATGAGGTCATATCATGATAGTGCGATAAGAGAGAGTATAAATGAACTCACAGCAGAGGGTGTGTGTCATTCAGTCCGCATCTAGTGATTTCTATTGTTAGCTGCTTATTCTACTGCTCTCGCCTGGATACTGCCTGGATTGTACCTACCTGCTCTCGCCTGGATACTTGCTCTCGTCTGGCTACTACCTACCCGTTCCTGTGCTATCGACATAGATCTACTTTACTTTCAAAATGACATCGATTCACTTTAATGAAAATTACTTGAATGTTCTCTTCATCAGTAACTTTATTCATAAAAGTCATGCGGATCGGTATTTTGCCGAATTACAAACTTTACCTTTTTATACACCTGTGCTTAGAATCCGAGGAAGAGAGGATACACCCAGACGTTAAATGCTCGCTTTTGGTGATCCAAACACATCTTACTCCTTTAGCGGTACGACAATTCCAGCTATTACTTGGAACCCGTTGATGATTGAACTGCGGGATATGATCCAACGTGAAACTGCTTGCACTTTTAAATATGTGCTGTTGAATTTATATAAAGATGGAACCGACTACATTAGTCATCATAAGGATACTGAATCAAGCCTTGACCCAACTTTCCCCATCGTCAGTTTGAGTTTCGGTTCGCAAAGAACTATACAATTTAGAAGACCCAACTTTCCCTCCAGGTACATTATCCTGGAACATGGTTCGCTTTACATCATGAAGAAACCTACCAACCAACTTTTCACTCGCGGCGTTGCTGCGGATCCATCCATTAAAGACATGAGAATCAGTTTAACATTCCGACATTTAATTTCTCCGCTAGTTATTTTGAAAAAGCCTAAATTGAATTTAGATCAGCTCCCAATCTCTCTAATAAAGCAGAAGCAATCCTAAACCCTGAACAGAGTGGATTCTGAAATTCCTGTCAACGACTGGCTCACTAAAGTGATGGTGGAAATGGATACTTTAGAACCCTTTTTTAAACAGTGGAATATCACCTCGACCGATCGAACCGTATCCAGTTGGGATTTAAAGTGGAATGTTTTCACACAACTTGTGCTCGAAAATAACTTTTTATGAATCTGCATATTCGCACCTTTAAGGAGTGTAATGGTGGTCAATTAATTCCTACTAAAGAAGGAATTGTTATGACGAATGCCACTTTTTCACATATTTATAATCAAATTCGCAAGCTCAATTTCAGTTCCTTTAGAGATACTTTCACATCAAACAAACAACTTATTACTGCCTTTCTTGATGACCAGAAATGCCTTTTAAAGCATATATTCTTTTCCAAGTCACATAGGTTTTATCTTAAACCAAAAGGAATTAACAGTTTCAGGATCAGATTTACAGATTACTTGGAGTGATTGACGAAAGTTCTCAAACATTCATTAAATCTATCTTTATACTTCAACTTCCTGCCCTTATCATGAAGGAGACATTCATATGCGAATCCCATATCAGCATTGAAAAAGCAAAAGAACAGTTTATAAGTTCGATTTTTGCTGAAATTAAGGAATGCATAAACACTATCGGCTGTGAAGGTTATTATTTTGCAGATCCATCACAATTTAACCATCAATGCATGATAAAATCTACCTTTGAGAAATTCCAAATAACTCAGGAGAATGTTTTATTAAAATGTAATATTTATTAAATTTGCAAACAAAGCTGTAGACCGCTGCATGTGCCATTTTAATAATGGCTTTTTTGATCAATTTAATTCAATTCAAAATATCGTAACCCTGTTTGAAGATCATGCTTCTGAAGAAACAATGTAAAATGTATGATGAATAAATACATATTTTTTTTTAGTTTTTAAGACTTTTCTATGTTTTATTTATAAACATACTCTTTCTTTTTCAGCTTGTTAATGGATTGAGCAAAAGTGACTGTCTCTTTATATGAGAAAAATTATTTAAACTTAGAAATGAATAAGTGTTATTAGAAAGATTTTCTTTTTCAGCTCTCCAAATGAACTTTAAAGAAAGTGACTATCCCTTTATGAGAGAGATAGGGAAAAAAATTAACTTTTAATATTTAGGATAAAATTAGAATTATGTGAAGTTCTTATTTTGAGAAACCATGCTTGATAAGATTTAGTGCATAAAATAATTCTAAACAGAAATCACGAAGAAAAAAAATCACAAGTGTAAAAATTCTATGCATCACTTTATCACTTTCATGGAACTTCCACCGAGTATGAATCATTGTTTAGACTTGAATTTTTCAAACTCTTGCTAATATGGAATCTATTGTAATATTGCTAATATGGAATCTATTGATAGTTTGATTACTTGTTAATGATTTTAGTTTTCTTCAAAAAATTATAGAATCATGTTTACTTATTTTTTTTTTTACTTGTTTGATTATAAACGTTTGTTAAAGAATCTTATCTACTGGGAATACTTTAAATTTATTTTGGTAGAAATAAGTGCTATAAATTATGACTTCTATAATTTTTCGTAGAAAACTATTATGTTTTAAAAACATCACCATTAGATAAGTCTATCAATAGTAATGCATTAAAATATTACTTTCTTTTGGAATGAACAATTTATATTGGAATAAAGGTTTCAAATAGAATACATGTTTGTCATGAAGTATTTAGTCAATATTGAGTATAGGGATTATTTCTTCCTTGAGTAATTATAAGTTTTAAAATATTCCTCCCATAAAAGTAGGCTAGTATTAAATTTTTCTGCATAAATATTTGAAATAAATTCTATATTTTTTAAAAATTGTACTTGTAAAATATTTTTCCTATGAAAAGAGATTTGTTTTAAAAATATTTTTTGCATCAGCACTTAAAATAAATGTACTTGGAAATCACACCTGAAAAATATTTCTTACTTACAAGTAAAATTTTTACGCGAAAATTAAACTAATGCTAAATTATATCTGCAAATATTTCTCACTTAAAAGTAAATTTCTCACCTGAAAAAAAAAAAATACCCGAAAATATTTCTCAGTTAAAAGTAAACTTCACACTTGAAAATTAGACTTGTGCCAAATTATTTTGCAACAGCATTTAAAATAAATTATATAAAAATAAATTTTGCATGTAAAACAAAAACAAAAGTTTAAGAAAAATAATAGTGAGATTTGTTAACCAATAATGTTACATAGCAAAAACGTTATTCATATGATAGCGATGTATCTCAAAATCCATAGATGCAAAAAACGAGTGTATATACTCACACATACATTATTCCGCGACGTAGTCCACAAATTGTTGTAACATTGAAATTCAGCAATGCGTTTTCACTGTGAATAGCCCATAGTACATTTATTTTAAGTGCTGATGCAAAAAATATTTTTAAAACAAATCTATTTTTCATAGGAGAAATATTTTACAAGTACAATTTTTTAAAAAATGAATTAATTTCAAATGTTTATGCAGAAAATTTTAACACAAGCCTATTTTTATGGGAAGAATATTTTAAAACTTATAATTAGTCAAGAAAGAAATCATCTCTATACTCAATATTGACTAAATACTTCATGAAAAACATGTATTCTATTTGAAACCTTTATTCCAATATAAATTGTTCATTCCGAAAGAAAGTGATATTTTAATGTATTGCTATTCTATACTTATCTAATGGTGATACTCTAACCTATGTCAAATTTTTGTGAAGGGTTCTGCCCTATATAGAACATAATGTGTAACCATTCCATTCGAAGGCTCCCAATATTTATAACATAACTTAAATTCATTCTATTTTTGTGAAGTGAACTCTAGAGAACTTGAGCCTTGTATTAAAAAAGGGGGGTCTATCCCATTTTTGTGAAGGCCTCTGTATAGCCAGCGTCACTCGTATTAAAAAAAAAAAAAAAAAAACGGGGGAGGGGAAATAACAGATCGAGGTCATTCCTCCATACTTCTACAAAAAATTTACCTATTCTACAGAGAAGAACATCGTGTGAACTTTCTTAAATCCCCATTCTTCATTCCGATTTTTTTATTTCTTTTTTAATTCTTATTTTATTTCCTTTTTATCATGAATCCCTACTCTACAACTGTTAAAAAATATTATCTCCTCCAAAATGGGGTAGACGAGCCTCAAAAAATGGCGAACACCCGTTCTATTATCTTATCTCCGCCATCCCCTACTCCAATACAGTCAAAATATCTTATCTCCTCCAAAAGTGGCGAACATCCCTTATTGTACTGTAACACGCTTCTTATCACTGAAATCAGTAATGCAAAGTGGAGGCGGCGTCGAAATCCACCGCCAGAATCCACCAAAATCCACCGCCGACGAAGACGCCGACCTGTTTTACTAACGGCCTTTCTGTCGTACTGCTGTCGCCTGAATACTTGCTCTCGTCTGCATACCTGCTCTCGCCTGGCTACTACCTACCCGTTCCTGTGCTATCGACATAGATCTACTTTCAAAATGGCATCGATTCACTTTAATGAAAATTACTTGAATGTTCGCCTCATCAGTAACTTTATTCATAAAAGTCATGCGGATCGGTATTTTGCCGAATTACAAACTTTACCTTTTTATACACCTGTACTTAGAATTCGAGGAAGAGAGAATACACCCAGACGTTAAATGCTCGCTTTTGGTGATCCAAACACATCTTACTCCTTTAGTGGTACAACAATTCCAGCTATTACTTGGAAACCGTTGATGATTGAACTGCGGGATATGATCGAACGTGAAACTGCTTGCACATTTAATAATGTGCTGTTGAATTTATATAAAGATGGAACCGACTACATTAGTCATCATAAGGATAATGAATCAAGCCTTGACCCAACTTTCCCCATCGTCAGTTTGAGTTTCGGTTCGCAAAGAACTATAGAATTTAGAAGACCCAACATTCCCTCCAGGTACATTATCCTGGAACATGGTTCGCTTTACATCATGAAGAAACCTACCAACCAACTTTTCACTCGCGGCGTTGCTGCGGATCCATCCATTAAAGACATGAGAATCAGTTTAACATTCCGACATTTAATTTCTCCGCTAGTCATTTTGAAAAAGCCTAAATTGAATTTAGATCAGCTCCCAATCTCTCTAATAAAGCAGAAGCAATCCTAAACCCTGAACAGAGTGGATTCTGAAAATCCTGTCAACGACTGGCTCCTAAAGTGATGGTGGAAATGGATACTCTAGAACCCTTGTTTAAACAGTGGAATATCACCTCGACCGATCGAATATTTTCCTATTCTACAGAGAACATCGCGTGAACTTTCTTAAGTCCCCATTCTTCATTCCTATTTTTTTATTTCTTTTTTAATTCTTATTTTATTTCCTTTTGATCATGAATCCCTACTCTAACACAGTTAAAAATATTATCTCCTCCAAAATGGGGTAGACGAGCCTCAAAAAATGGCGAACATCCGTTCTATTATCTTATCTCCGCCATCTCCTACTCCAATACAGTCAAAATATCTTATCTCCTCCAAAAAAAGGCAAACACCCCTCAAAATGTGGCGAACATCCCTTATCGTACTGTAACACGCTTCTTATCACTGAAATCAGTAATGCAAAGTGGAAGCGGCGTCGAAATCCACCGCCAGAATCCGCCAAAATCCACCAAAATCCACCGCCGACGCCGACCTGTTTTACTAATGGCCTTTCTACCCTACTTGGTTTTGAAACGTAAACATAATTTTTTTAAATAAAAGAGGGTTTTTTAATTCATATAACCTATATAAAACTTTTTTGAGATATTTATTTCAAATTCCATATTCTATCTTAAATAAGTAATGCATTATGAAAAAAAAGGTATTTGTATCTTCGTTAGAATATTATTAAGGATATTATCTTTAAATTTTTGGAAAATAAATTATGTACCAAACAGTGAGAAGACTATACGACTCCCGACTACCTATATAAATCTTAAAAGTGGTGAAAGATGAACTACGAATATTAATATATTTTTTTTCGTTTGAACTTTTTATTAAAATTTTGACGCTCAAAAAGTGATGTTTTCCATAGAATGTTCCAACACAGTTATTAAAATGTATTTTTTACTGTGTTATGTGTTTTTGAAATTGTTTATATAGATATCCCATTTCATTGTATGAAAACATGAAATTTCTTGAAATATTCTTACAGTGGTGGAAAGTGTTTCATAATCTATGCCTAATGCGTGATCTTTCGTTCTTGCTTCAATTCTTAAAATAGTAATTGCCCTCAACTGCTTCAGTAAAAAATTACTTTTAGTGTGATTAATGTGGATGTTTTGTTTCAGACTATAGGAAAACAAAGAGATAACAGTGGTTTTGGGTACATTGCTATCTACAAAGAAAGAACTATAAAAATGCTTTCTGATAGACAAAGATAGGCCGAGGGTCAGATTTTGGATTTCTGTTTGTCAGATTTTTGTTATTTTATGTTGAACGCAAAATTTCGCGTATTTCCCCAGCCTAAGTTCGCCGGTCACTTTGATCCGCTCATAAAAACAATCCAAATTCAATATTTCTGCTCGATGTAATAAATTTTGTCCTCTTTTTAATAAAGTTTATTCGGAGTTCGTTACAACGATTTTTGAATTATTCGCTATTTTTTAAAAAGTCTCCTTTTCGCTAAAAATGGGAAGTTTTTTTCATACAGCTATTCTTATTTAAGAGTTAGAAATATTTTTGGAATAAAAATAAATGTTTAATAATATGAATCTTCTGCAATGGAGATTTTTTTCTATTTTCAGCATAAATAAATGATTTAGTTATTGTTTTTCAATATAATCCTCAGCATTTGCGTTGTATAATATTTTTATTCCTTTTTCCACTTTAGTTTTTACTTCAACTTTCTATTCTTTTATGAATATTTTCTAAATATGTCCAATATATTTTCACGCATGTTTTTTTCTCTCTTTTTTTATTTTTATTATTATTATTTTTTTATGTACTGAAACTGGAATAATCATCATTAAAATATCTATCAAATAATACATATATATGACTGTTGAAAGAGTGCAGCGGTTTTAAAGGTTATGAAATTTTTTCTGTTGCTTTGATACGTTTGAAACCTTTCAAATGCTCACTAAAAAAATCCTCCAACACTTTAAAATTAACAATTTTTTAACATGAAATAAAATAATAGCACTTTTTATTCTATAGCTATGTTATAACTGTAATTTATATAGCCATGTACAGTGCACTTTCAAGGTTTTTCCTGAGAGAAGAGATGTAAATATTCACTAAATTGAAAGAAAAATTAAAGAAAAATTTCTGTATACGATCATCCCAGATAAAACGTAAGTAAGACTCCGCAAAACTTGCATCGTTTTTAATTCATGTTCGATTCGATGTAAACGTGGGCAACACGACCCACGTAGGAACTCTAGACCTCATCTGTTTTGCTTTGATCCATAATATAATTAGATTCCAATACTATAAACAGACTTTTTAAAAACATATATATAATTATTCCGCCTCAATTAAATTAATGTAAATTGTAAGTTTAATGTAACATCTCATACTCAGATGTGCTTCTATGTACTTCGTATATAGTATGCACAAATTATACATAAAGTTTCCATTTTGGTTCAATCAAAGCTATTTTGGAAGCACGTAATAAATTCTTTACCAAATCAAACTTTCTGTAATCTACCTACTAATTGTATCATTATATAATATAATTAGTCCTCTAGAATTATTTTTTAGTTTGTGAAGAGAAATTGTAAAGTTTCTGACTTCTCCAAGTGTTCAATTAAGTTGTATCGCCTCATTTGAAAACGCAACAGATACTAAATCATCCACCAATAAGGTTTATTCCATAAACAGTAGTTACTACTCATGTGCTTATGTTATTTGCCATAATAGGAGTTTTAAGCTACTCATCTGAGATATGCTGTGGCATAATGCCAACATCTTGTCACCGAGTAATGTATTTATTGCCATGATACATTTACTCCGGATGCTATGGAGAGATCTGAAAAGAGTAGTTTAGCAGTGGGCTATTTCTATTTCTTTACTTGGCTCCGGATGGCATTGAGGAATAAAAAGAACATTTTCACAAGTATTTGAAGACACCTTTACATAACTTTAGACTTAAGAACAGCTATTAAAATAATTTATTCATTATAACAGCAGCTTGTAACTATGCTATTCTTTGGCTTATAATGAAGCTCTTCCTGCTTATTTTCTCACATTCTAATGAAGACGGAGAAAAACAAATCATTTTTGAATACTTTTATAATATATTCAATGCATAAGCAAGATTTATGTTAGCTATTTGGATTATGCAAAACTTAGAATTTTAATGTAATCAGTGTCAACGTGGATTCTTCAGAGCCCTAGCGTTGCCCAAGATATCGCAGCAGGTTATGCAATAAATACTTATGACCAGTTGATTGAAATTGCAACATAAAATGTGAAAAACCTCTCATTAGAAAAGCAATTTTTCAAAGCATATTTGTTTAAGAAATGTCATTTATTTGCCACATATATGTGTTTCTTTCATATATTTCTTCATTTATTTATTTCTATTACATTGCGCAAATGAAGGCTGATAATTGAACATCTTGTGGACGTGTTTACGTATTTTCTTCTAACTAAGATACACATACCTGTAGGACTCGGACAAAAAAATTCCAAATGTTATTTGTACATTAAACCCTGCTGCATTCATCTAAAGTCGGTGTTTTGTACGGCTTTACTGCCAGCGTCATATATTTATTATGAGGACTATTCTTTTTTGCACAGCAATCTGTGGCATAACCCGTCACATACTCTGTAGCTGCTGAGAGTTATAGAGATGTTTAGACGATCCAGTTTCGTGGTAGATAGTCTTCAACAGTGTAGCATCTTAGGTAGCACGGTCTTTATGTAAAAAAGTTTTGCACCCACAACTGGTACACAAATGAAACGGTTACTTAGGAAACGTTTTTCGTACGACAGAATTATTGGTTGAGACTGTCCAGTTTCATGGTCGCCTAGGTCACCAGATATTAACCCATGCGATCTTTGGCTATGAAGTCACTTCAAAAGCACCGTTTAATGTGACAACATCAGAAATTTGTCGGTGGTGAAAAGTGAGATATATTGACATATTCGTAACATTCAGCTATTGCACTGTAACCTGGTTGAAGAAAAAGCTCAAGTCATGATGGGCACATACTTAATTTGCCAACTCTTGTTTTTCATTTTAAAGAGAGAGAGAGAGCAGTTTCCGTTAATGAGAAATAAATATTTTCTTTGAGAGAAATATTAAAATTTGTAGTTTGATTTTACGATTAAATTTTTAAATTTGATTTGCCTGTCCACATAGACTATTGAACCACAACAGTGTCGATGTGTTTGACATTGCGAGAGGATGTTGTATATACAACATTATGATTTATGAAAATTTTATGTTGTCTTTTTTTCTATTATTATTACTAAGCTTACATATCGTGATTGTTTATTACAGAACACCAACCCTGTTGATTTTATTGTCGTGTGGACACATATATGCCAACTCGTGTTATTACTCTCACCAACCCTGTATCGTTAGAATGTTTCATATGGGCTTCACACATAAAATGAAACGAAAGCTCGCTCAGCACTGCAGATACCCGTATTCCTGACTTTAAACATTGAAAAGAAAACATTCCAAGAAAATTAAATATGACAGTGCGAAAATAAATATAACAATAAATAGCGTATTTAACAGATTTATAAAAGAAAAAAATGGACAGTGAAGGTTGAAAGTATTTTGTATAAATAAATTTATTTGGATTCCAAAGCAGTGTATGGTGAAATCACACAGATTCAGTAATGTCCAATTGTGAAATATTTGCAATAATTTAGAATGTGGCTATCTTTACAAAAAAAATTCTTGCCCATAGGAAATATCAAGTAAATGAGACAGCCTTGTCAACAATTCTAAATAGAACACTGAAAGTACTAACCCTCAATGATTTTAAAATATGTTTGTAAAATTTCTATTGCAAAAAGAGAGGATACTACCAATGCTTGAATGCAACAGGAGTTTTTGTGCATTACTTTTGCTTAGAAAAAGATTTTATCTTCTCTTATTTAAAAGTGCTACCACTGAAACTTTTTGTATCACGATTAAGACAGGTTATATGAACTCAGACTAATATCTTGATTGCTTGAAATTTTTTGCATTATGTTAAGCCATTAGCCAACTATTTAATCTTGCTCGCAGCAGATAATCTTCCAACATATTGTTCGGTTCTCGCAATTCTCGTTTTGTCTGAAAAGTACGTAAAATTTTTTACTCTTTCGAATCCCACGGACCATCTCTGAAAGCACCGTATGTAACTGAATCCGTCAATAGCTTATTAAACACACAGAAAATTTGAAACCAATAACTGGACTTACCGATCTATCAGGAATTTTCAAAGAAGCTGCAACAATTAAGTGCTTGCAGAAAAGCTCTTAAAGATCACAAGAGTCGTACCCTTTAATTTTGATTGTAGTAAATGCGTAACTATTTTCTAGATTCATTATTGACTGATAAATCATCAAATGAAGTTCCCGGTGAATCTGCTGAAGCTAATAACTCATTGTCAAAGGAAAAAGCAAAAAACTGAACTTCAAATAAAATAATTGTTAATATTCATTCAATTTTGTTGTTTTTAAAAAACAGAGGGGAATTAACTGCAAAAAAAAAAGGAAGAGATTCTAATAGATTATGAAAATAATAATCTTTTCACCTTTAAAAAAATGTTTCGGCAAAAAGAAATAGAAAAAAAGAAAAATTAGAGACGGGAAATGCAGAAAGAGTTAATTAAAATAACAGAAAAGATAAATGAAAAATTCGAAGTTTTAAAAAAAAACGGTATCTAAACACATAAAAAAATACCAGGAAATGATAAGTCAAAATTGTCTACAAGTTTGGCCTTTTGTTAAAGGAGAAGAAGATGATGATGATTTCGTTGATTGCCAAAAATGCAGAAATTCATATGCTGAGAAGCGGATCCATTGTGGTACCTGCAAAGAGTACTACACCACTTATAAAAGCAGGCCATGTTTACGATAACAGTAGGTGTGTGTGTTGACTTTACCACCTTATTCGTGTTTTCTTACCCCCCCCTAGTAGGCCAAGTATACACAATTGTTATTCATTATTTTATTTTATTTTATTTGTATTTTATTTTTAAGTAATTTCCTTTTTCGCGTCTTTCCTGATTGCTAAGTCGTCAACAATGTAATATTTCATTTATAAATTAATAACATTGTGTAGCGTTTGGAATCCAGCATCATTTTTTATTTTCATCACATGAAACCAAAAACCCACTAGATTCGCACTTTTCTTTTTCCATTATCTTTAGTTATTTATCGGGACAATGAATTTGTACCTTTTATATGCATTTAGATAAGTGAGAGAGAATGAGCATACGCACATTATAATAAAGAAAACATGGGACTTTATAGCTAAGTAATTTATTTTACTTACAGTTTAAAATTAACTTTACGTGGTAAAGATAAAAATTATTTCAAAGATTGTTGTACAATAAGTCGTATATATAATAAGTTCTTCTTCTTTGAATCGTGTACAAGATAACGAGCATTTTATTGGTCATTTAGAACTTGTTACAAACTAGTTTCATATTCGATGTAATACAAAAGTATCAGCAATTTCGAGCAACAAGAATAAAAAAATTGCTATATATTTGAAAAGATAGAAACAATATTAAATGGAGATGTATTTGGACAGTGATATCTAATCAAGCCCTAAACTGTCGTAGAAAATTAATATTGGTTTTATTGGGCCCAATATTGCTCCAAATTTGTACTAATCAAAAATACTTTCAATGAAATAACAATATTCGTTAAATACATTAGAAATGCCATTATTACAGAAATATTGGCTTTATATTAAAAACATATGCAGTCAAACATCAATATTGAAGAAATATTTGTCTTACATTGGAGGAATTGTTAACGAAATGGCGAAATACTGTTTGACAAAATGTAAACACCCTAATGTTGGTACAATATATTTCATGTCAATATTGGCAAAGATATGGCCAATAATGGCCAAATTATAACCAATACAAACAATATTGGCTTCATATTATTTTGCTATAAAGAAAATAGCACCCATTGAAATGATGTATTCTTCTGAAAAATCAACAGTTTATTCATATTTTAAATTTAATATTAAATTAAAGAAAGGATTATTAAAGTCATAATGCTGAAAGCTACAAAATCCCCCCCCCCCCAAAAAAAAAATGTAGATAACTTTTCCCTTATCCCATTACCTTATCCCCATAACTTTTCCCTTATATATCCGCATAAAAATATATATACAATTTTCATATTAATCAGAATACCGAGGAAATATAAATCAGTTGGTTCTTTAGTACGTTAACCCATTTTCTTAGTTTCTTAGCTTTTATCTTTCTTTCAGAATTACATTTGATCGCTTTTTTTTAAGTATATTTATATGTATAAATTTTTTTTTGAAAAATGAAGGAACTCTTTCAAATAATCCAAATTATTTTTCATTAAATTATAATGTATTTCCCCTTTTGCACTTTAAGTAGACCGTGAAAAAGTCTTTACTTTCATCGAGATTAAAACGTGATACTTCTGACAAGGGGACCGCGAAACATGATGCGAACAGATTTTGATGATTTTAAAGTATGTTGTAGTTGGCATACCCCTAACTATTCAGGTCAAAGGTTTCCTTCAAATGGGCTTTAGTTTTCGAGAATTTTCGGGTTAAAGTTCAGTGTGCATTTCAAATACCCATTAGTTCACAGACTTGCACAAGAACTCCGTGGTACTGAGGTAGCGCTCGGGTTTTGAGAACGGGGGATGAGGGTTCTGTCCTCCCTACTGACCTTTTTAATAAATTTTATATATTTGTTGCGTTATAAGTTTTATGCAGAATTATGAATTCTGCATCTTTGAACTTTTTGATATTTTCCTAATAAATTCCATTTACATTTTCGAATTTTTTGTAAAAATTTACATTTTTTTTTGAAGTTTTGAAATTAATATTTTTATTGACGAAATTCTAAACTAATTTATGTCTAGATTTTGTTTATTTTTTTTTATTATTTACCCTTTATATTTTAATAACCATTCTAAAATAATACTTTTTTTTTAACTTTATGAAATTTATCATTTTTTTAAATTTATACAAAATATTTTTTATCTCAAATTTTCTAAAGGTATTTATGATTAGGTAATTCCAACAGTATATCTTGAAAGGAGTAATAAAATATTAAAGAGTAACGCTTACATCCAAATTTTAGCCTGTTATATATATTTTTTTATGCTATTTAAATACATTTAGCTGTAAAGTTCAAACTCAACATAATTTTTCGATTTGCACAAATAAAAAACAATATATTACAATTATTTTTTTTTTCATTCTAACAAGTCGATGTCATACAGAAAAATTCAACTAGAAATGAAAAATCGTTTGTAAATTACAATACATATTAAAAATATCTGAAAAAAAAATCGTCTGCAATGACTTTTATGGTAATTTCAGAATACATAAAATTTTCTTTTTATTCATTTCGTTTAGCTTCCTTTGCAGACAATTACAACGTTTGAAATAATTTATTTTTCAACTTTTAATGCATTTTTAAATATACTTATCACAATTTAAGTATTTAAAGAAGATATAATATGCTAATTTATACATTCTTCCAATATTGTTAAAACAATTTACGTAAAGAATATATTTAACGGCGATTTTTAATACGGAATTTGTTTAGAATATTTTTGCGATAGGTATCACACAATTAGTTCCATATTTAATAAACTAAAAATGTCAATGTCGGTGATGATAAATATTTTAGTATTTCAGCAGTTAACATATTTCAATACATTTAGAACAAATCAAATATTAAAAGGATATATTATTTTGTTATTTATTTTTTTTAGTCATTAAAAATTTTTTAAATAGAAAATGCAAATAAAAATAAATGCATTATTTCATAAATACGATAAAAATATAAGTAAATACATATATATATGTAAACAATAATTGTTTTTAAAATACATAAATTAGTTTGGATTTTCGTCAACAGAAATATTAAAATAAAAATTGCGCAAAAACTATAAATTTTCACGAAAAATTCGAAAATGTAAATGGAATTACTACGAAAATATCAAAAAGTTCAAAGATGCAGAATTCATAATTCTGCATAAAACTTATAACGCGACAAATATATAAAATTTATTAAAAAAATTTGAAAAAGTCACTAGAGAGGACAGAACCCTCATCTCCCGTTCTCGAATCGCGAGCGCTACCTCAGCACCACGTAGTTCTTGCTCAAGATTGCGAACTAATGGGTATTTGAAATGCATACTGAACTTTAACCCGAAATTTCTCGAAAACTAAAGCCCATTTGAAGGAAATCTTTGACCTGAATAGTTAGGGGTA
Source organism: Maratus michaelseni (assembly GCA_963931845.1). Lineage (NCBI taxonomy): Eukaryota > Metazoa > Arthropoda > Arachnida > Araneae > Salticidae > Maratus > Maratus michaelseni. Next base: position 397,309,316 of record OZ007586.1, read on the forward strand.
TGACCCCTACAACATACTTTAAAATCATCGAAATCTGTGCGCATCATGTTTGGCGGTCCCCTTGTGAGTGCGGAAGGCAATTAATCAATAAATGTGTTTACAATGGAGTTGATTCATTTTTAACATTCCCTTTTTTTCTTTTACAGTCTAAGCTCTAAAATATTCTTCTTTAATAATCACCGGGAAATGTATGTATTTATGTATGTTTGACATGCCAGGTTTGTAATTATCGAAAATTTTGAGAGCTGGATAGTATTTTTAAAGAAATTAAAACACTGTTTCCATTATGCATTTTCGAGTTCTTGGATTAAATATTTGGTAATTAAATACTATAGGTCTGCTTAAAACTTTAAAGATTTTTTCTAAAATGATTAGTACTGCTCGTCCACTTTCAATTTTGATGCTATCACTACAAGACATACATATTAGTCTAAAATGGACATCTGCAAACTGTCAGACTCAAAAGTAGTACAGTTGATGCACCAAGAGAATTTTGTAAAGATGACTATTTCACTGTCGCAGGAAAAACTATCAAATCACCAAATTTGTGTCCTTGCTGTTAATAATAATAGAAAACATACATATTGCACATATGTGATGTAATACAATTTTTGTGCTCAAAACATAATTCCAGTACTAAATATAAGAAATCAATACTCTCATCATCACTTGACCTCAAACTAGGCCCTACAGCCTGCCTCGGTGAATTTGACTTTTGCTTTAACAAGCTGTAATTACTGAACAAACTACTTTAAAAGTTTGTCACTTTACCAATTAATTACCTATGATCATATCAACAAGCTGTTAAAGTCGTTTCCCGCCTGATTAAATGTTTATTAATTTATTCATCTTTGAAATCCTCTCAAAAAAATGAATTCATAAATTTAAGTCCATTTTGAGAATCCTAGAGTAAAGTGCCCAAAAATGAACCATTTTTTGTTGATGTAATTTTTTGATTATTTTTCAAATGCTCTTTTTTGATCAAAAAATTAACAGTTATAGATCTATTTCCTCCCTATAAGATTCTGGGCTCAAGTTTGTTCAAAAATTAATACAGCTTGAGAAAAAAAAATTGTGCGGTGTGTCATTTGCAGGTTTCAAGCGAAAGCGGCTCTTAATATGGTATACACTGGGTCCCTAATATGGCACCCAGTGCCATATTCGGCACCCACACCAAAAATGTCAAAGAAGATCAAGATTTCAGGGTATTAAAATAAAACGATACATCTTTCACATAAAATAAATTTATTAGACTAGAATATTTAATCACAAAAAAGTATTTTTCTCAAATATAAAATAAAGCTGGTGCAAAGAATCACATAAAAAATTTCCTAACTTAAGCTAACTAGCCTAAGATAGGTAATCAAAAATATTGAAATGAGTAGTTATGAAGAAATAAATGTAAACAGAAGAAAACAGAAAAACAAAACAAATAATTGACATAAAAGTAAAAAAAAAAAATACGAAAACAAATTAGAGAAAAGAAAGGTCAAAACATGGGGAGCACAGAAATAAGTCAGTTTTCCTCTCCCCACAATCCTCGTGAGCCACCTAACACACTGGGTACATCTAGCCCACTTTTCTCCCATGCAATCATCAGAGAATTTTGCTGCACAAAGGGGACACTCAACGTCTTCTTCTGTTTCACTGACCGATTCCGGGTCCATGTCAGAGTCTGTGTCGATCAGCGGAAGGTCATCCTCATCGAGACTATCATCAGATGATTCAATATGAATAGCTTTTCGGCATCTTTTCCGAGTCATTTTCTTCTCGGCTTTTGAAATACGATTTTTTGCTGCAGATTTTCCTGAAATTGATGTTTTAGAGGTCGATGGCCTTTCTTCATTGGTGGGAACACTTACTGCCAGTTTTTTCTTAGCCTTCTTCTTTTGTTCTTTAGCAGTTTTGTCATCCTTTTTTTAGCTTAACATCCTCTTGTAGGGAGATGATGTAATATGTGAGGCTTTCCCTGATCTTGATGACGAATAGGAAGCAGGTCGTGAAGGCATAGGTGAGATGTCGTTAGGTGACACGAAGTTTTGAGTATGTTATACTGTGGTAGCAGGATTCAAATCATTAGTGGAAGAAATATCCTGATCAGGCACTTCAGGAGAAATTGATGAAGCCTGAAGAATAACACCATATGAAGCATAATTAGAATCGTTTCTGTTTAAAGACTCCTCAGTATTATTACTTGGCATGAAATCAATATCCTAGAAAATGTGTCTGTTACAAGGGAATAGTCCAGTCTTCTTAAAGGCATTGATTGAAGTCAACATTGTCGCAGTTCTATAGTATGCCTTCCCAAACAATTCACCAACCTGATTGTTTGCCACAACTGTTCCTCAGCCGTGTCTCAATCTCTTGACTATAGTAACACTTGAGGGGAGCCATGAACCCTATGTCGAAGGGTTGCATCTTGTGAGTTAAGTGAGGAGGTAATGATACAATAGATCCATGATTTTCACGCGCCATGTCTATTATATCCACATTTCGAGTGTGACTGTAGCGGCCATCTAACACTAATAGAACGGGGTTAGAAGCAGTTGGCCTTGTTAACTGAATGAAATGGTTTAACCACTTTGCAAAAATATCTCATTGAACCCATCCAGAAGGGTGACAAGCCCAAACCGATCCAGCTGGTGTTCCATCTATCAAGTTTAGTGACATATTTTTCCAAGGATAAATCAATAGAGGAGGGACATAAGTGCCACAAGCATTCATGCAAGTAATGACAGTCATAAGCTTGCCTCTTTCTGCAGAATTTATAGTACAAACACTTTTCTTCCCTTTCAGACTGATAACTTTGCTTCGGTGGCTTTGTTCAATCGTTATACCAGTCACATCTACATTGAACAACCTTTGAGGATCATTATTTATTTTCTTTATTTCTTTTTCGAAAATGTCGAAGAATTCAGAGACGCTTTCAGGGGGAAAACTTTTGGCCCTTGACATTGATAAAGCTTCTGGCGTCCTCATTGACAGCTCACGATGCCTCTTCATAAATAATCGAAGCCACTTTTTGTCAGTAGCTTGCTTTTCTCGGAAAAAAGGGTGCTTCAACACATTTTGCATTGCAAGTTGGAATGAAAGGCGTCTAATGTCGCAGCTCTTCAACCCGTAAAAACGTTTCTCAATTTGGATGCAATAAGTTACTAGCTGAGCTTCAAAATCAGGTGGAAGTACAGTTTTTCTCCCTAATTTTGTTTCAATCACTTCCTATATTGACCGAGGGTCTTTGACATACCCTATAAGTATTCTCTTTGGAACATTATATGTTTTAGATGCCTTTAAGTAGCCCATCTTCTTTTCTTTGACAGCAGTCACAGCTTTCGTCATGGCCATCATGTCCCAAGCTTTTCTTTTTTGGATGTCTTCTCTTGGTCTGACATCTAAGCGCCTAACTAACTCACTGACAGCTAACTCTGCTCCGCTTCCATATATATGGGTTCGAGAGGATGTCCGAGAACATTCCATAATTTTCTAATGATAGAATTTTCTGGAATCTCCTTGAAAGACATGGAACAGCATTTAATGCATCTCCATACCTATAAGGAGGGTTACCATGTGGGGAGGACGTTCTGTCGCCAAATGTCGCCAAGTTTGTAGCCAACGTAACGATATATCGCCAAATTTGGCAACCAAAAGTAGTCGCCAAAAGTTACGCCAACTTGGCGATATCTCTAATATTTCACCAAATTCCCACACCATTGTAATCCAATAACGTTTACTTGCCTGCAGAAAATCAACAAATTGAAATATTTTAATGCAACGAAAACTAATGTTAGCTTATGAATAGAGCTTAATTGAACTAATTACATTATTTTTGAGCACAAACACTAACTATTTACAAAATCCTCAACAATATGTAAAGATAAAATAAATGGGTAATACACGAAAAAAAAGGAGGTCCAAATATGGACTATACCCATATTTGTTAATCCTTGGTAGTGCCATATTGGGAACTCCACATGGATTGCTAAATTGCTAATACTAGTTACTGACAAAAAGAAAATCAATTTCAACACAAACCAATAATTAGCAAGCATTAATATTAGTAAACTGAAATTAAAGATATGTTCAAACATTTCTACCTTCTTTGAAAAAGTTACTCTTGAATATGTAACCTTAAAAATATTCAACACGAGGAAACACTACTGGTGGAGTATCAATACTAAAATCGATAGAATGAATGCGAACGCACTGCATCCTGTTCAGTAAACTTGGAAAACTATTGTTTGAGAACTTTCTCACTAGAGTGCGACTTCTCCTTTACAACGTAAAAGATAGTGCCATACTAGGGTACTATACCATATTTGGGCACTTTACCCTATATCTTAAAATGATCAATTTTTATTTGATTACTGGTAGTACCACTGAAAAGACCGTACTTTTATTGACAAGAAAAATTTTGCTTAATTTTGGACTTCTTCCGTAAAAGGTAAACAAGAAAGAAAAATCATGCGTCCAGCATAGATCATGAAACACTTTCCAACACTTCCAGAATATTTTAACAAAACTTCGCTGTTAATAAGGTAAATAACATATCTAAGTAAATATTTTAGAAAACGCACAAAACATTTGAAAACCAGAGTTCAACAATTGCCATCCATAGCCAGAAAAGTACTCCAATTCTTTTATGCAGTCCTGTATTTGATCTATATATTTGTGTATATTCCACATAGTATGCTAACATTTAGTATAATAATAAAACGCTTAATAGGTTGTAAATTCACCTTCAGCAATTTCTACCAATAGACGGAAACATACTTGAATTCTTTTGTATATTCTTCCTGTATATTACCAACAGATTTTTAAACACACCACATATTAAGCTAAACATTTATTTATTCCTTAACATATTTTAGTACACTAAATATAATTCAGCTTGAAAATGCATAGTTCAATTTAAAACCACATTTAGGCGATTCACGCTCATACTCAGTAATGCTTACAAATTCTTTTGTGTAGCCCTGTATATGATCTATAGCGAATAGCGAATTTTTTTCATATTACACACCACGTAGTATGAAAAAAATTAGTTAAACTTAAAAACACGTCCCATAACTGAAAATGTACTTCCAGCAATTATCACCAATATACGCAGTATTTCGGATACAGTACTGTATCCAACATCTTTTGTGTGTCCCCGTAAATGAACGATAAATGCTATGCACATCTTTTATTCAACAGGTACCTTGTAGAGTAAGCCCCAGTTATGTATATCAATTTCATTATATTGTAACGCTGCAAACAGTTTTTCTCCTGTAGACCATTATGTAACCGAATACTTTTGTGTGGCCCTGTAAATGAATGATAGATGCTTTACACTCCATATTCTACAGAAAGCATGTTTTAGTGCACCTCAGAAATTTATATCAATACCATTTATGTTTGTAATAGTGTAACATGATTAAAATGCACCGCAAACATGTTCCCCCATATACCACAATATTGTTGTGCAGTATAAACCCTGATACAAAAACTTTCCTACTTTTATTAGAAGAAAACTTTTGACTTTTCTTTTCTGACATTCACGGATGATTTTGCTGCATAAGTGATTCTGTCACTTGTCTGTGGCTTCTGATGTATGTGTACTCCCGTTTCTTCATTCCATCTGTTGCTCTTCTCAAATTTAGTTGTATCTGACAATGCGGGCCGTTTTGTTCCCCGCTTATTATTTTTCTGAATTCATATAACTCACAGCCAAGAAAAATTAAAACTCAATTCCAAGTTTCAAAACTGGAATCCTTCTGAAAAGGGAATGCACATATCTCTGATCTTAATATATAATTAATATTTTTCTTCATTTCGTTTACCAGTGCCGCCCAGTGGATTAATGTGGATATACCCAAGGTGGATCCAACGAAAAAAAGGTAAGCGAATCTTTTCTTACCTATATTTTACCTATATATATTTGTATTAAAAGGGCTCCACAGTTCACCTACTGCGCACAGATCGTAAAAGATAATGAGCCTGAAGTAGTGCTGTTTATTTATATCGTATTATATTCGCTACATTTTTTAATGTAAGCAAAGACGAAAAAATATATTATTGATATTATTAAAATTATACTATATATATAATTATACTATATAATTATACGATTATAAAACAACTACAATGAGTATTTTAAAAGATACTGTCATTGAAAAATTAAATTCTGAAAATTATGATGTCTGGAAATTTCGTATAGAAATGTATCTGCAAAAGGAAGACCTTTATGACATCATAATAAATGATCCATCGAATCCACTGAACGAAACTTTTACAACCAAAAACAGAAAAGCGCACGCATTAATAAATCTGCTGATCGAAGATGATCAGATTATTCGTGTGAAAAATCTGGACACGACATGTTGGCAAGCTCTGAAAAATGTTCACGAATGAACGAATTCAAGTAGTCAACTATTTTTGATAAGAAAATTATATTCAATTAAATTATCTGAAGCAGGTAACATGATTGATCACATAACTAAAATTTATCAAACACGAGATAAGCTAAATGCTATTAGAGAAAATATTAATGATCAACATCTCTCAGCATTGTTACTATGCTCGTTACCTTCAACCTACAATTACTGCCTTGGAGGCAAGATTAGAACAGGGGTGCAAAAATCTAGGCGCCAATGGGCCGATTCCCACCACTAAATTTTTAGTATTTTTCGCCTAATAAGAATACTGATAAAATTTAAGCGAAGTATACTAATAAAATTTGACTAAGAATACTAATAAAATTTAGAGGTGGGAATCAGCCCATTGGCGCCTAGATTTTTGCACCCCTGGATTAGAAGATGAATTAACTTCAAATTTCATTCCCGTAAAACTCATAGACGAATATCCAAAACGTCAGGAAAATAATAGTGAAAGTGCAAGTAATCATTCCGCTTTAAAAGTAAAATTATATTAAAAAAAAATAAACAAATTCTGCAGATATTTCAAAAAGAACTCGCACAATATTGAGGAATGCTAGAGTCTGAAAAACAAAGAAAAGTTCAGACAACCACATTATCATTCTAAAAATCCCAATCAGCCCCATAAATCAGCTATGTGCTTTCAAGACAAAGTGGGCGTAAGTATATCAAAAACTAAGAATTTTGAAAAATAAAAACCTAATGATAAAAACGTAACTTTTTTTGTTGGTAATAGCTCAAAGGACCTCTGGATCATTGACTCAAGGAGTTCGACCCCAGTTTGCAAAGATAAAAACAAATTTCATGAATTTAATTATAATAATTCTAACGTAACAATTGCGAATGGTCAAGAATTACATTCCGAAGGTTACGGGTCTGTTAAATTAAACACTCTTATGTCAGCTAACACAGATAAAAACATAACATTAAAAATGTTTTATACATACCCGAAATCGAGACTAATTTAATTTCAATAAAAGGAGCTACTGAAAATGGATGTATAGCTATATTTGAAAATCAATCCTGTAAAATAACTCGCGAAGGTGTAACATATCTCGAGGGTTTTGTAAATAATAATCTATATGAGTGTAAGGTAAAATATGGCACCATTCACAATGTAAATATGATAAATGTCTGTCAAAATAAAAATTGTTTACATAAATGGCATAAAAGGTTAGGGCATAGAAACATCAATCACATAAAGGAATTAGTGAATAAAGATATGGCATCAGGGATTGAAATCGATAATTGTAAACACGGTGATGAATGTGAAACATGTATTGTGTCTAAACTTACTGATAGTCCATATCCAAAGGCCGTTAGCTTTAGAGATACACAGGCTACTGAGCTGGTGCACAGTGACCTGCGTGGACCTATGCAAACCACTACAGTAGGTGGTAAATATTATTTTCTAACCTTTGTTGACGATTTTAGCCGTTTTACTGTCGTATACCTACTGAAAAACAAATATGAAGTTTTTCAAAATTCAAAGAATATGTAGTGATGACCGCAAATAAATTTGGTAGGAAAGTGTAGGCGATTCGTTCAGATAACGGAGGGGAATACACTGCGAAAGAATTTGATGATTATTTGAAAAATGAGGGAATAGATCACCAGTTTACAGTTCCGTATTCCGAACCACAGAATGGGGTTGCAGAGCGAAAAACCGTACTTTAATGGATATGGCACGCTGTCTACTTAAAGAAGCCGATTTACCTAATTCGTTCTGGGGAGAAGCTATCTGTACTGCAACGTACATACAAAACAGGCTCCCAACCTCATCCTGTGATTGCACTCCCTCTGAAAAATGGACTGGTCGTAAACTAGACCATTCTAATATTAAAACTTTTGGTTGTCGTGCTTTTGCTTATGTGCAAAAAGTTCATAGAAGGAAACTAGATAATACGGCGAAAGAAGGGATATTTGTGGGTTATGACAATAGGAGTAAAAGGCCAAAGAATTTGTACGGATGGCAGAAATATTATCATAAGTAGAACTGTAAAATTTTTAGAGGATAAAAATCAGAAAATTATTAAAATTAACGTGTCACATGATGATAAAGAAATACCGAGCTGCGAAAATCCGCAGCCAAAATTGCAATTAATTGACGATGAAACGTTAAAAACGGAAACGATATGCAAAATTGGAATGTGATTTCAAACACTCCGCAAAATTTCCCGCGTAGATCAGAAAGATCTAATACAGGGGTTCCTCCGGATAGATTTGCATTCGTAATAAATGATACTAGGATAGTAGAGCCAAAATGTTGGGACGATATATTAAAATTGCGAAATCCTGTTGAAAAAGAACAAGAACGAAAAATCATGCGTCAAGCATAGATTATGTAACACTTTCCAACGCTTCCAAAATAATTTTACGAATCATACTCTTTAATAAGCTAAAAGATAACATCTAAGTAATCCGAATACTTTTATTCAGCCCTGTATAGGATCTATAGATTTGTATATATACTACATAGGATGCTAAATTTTAGTTCAGTTAGGAAACGTGTAGCACAGTTTAAAATTCTCCGTCTGGAGTTAAATAATACGGAAATGTGTTCTCGAACTTTTGTGCTTCCCTGTATAGGATCTACAGAATTTATACACACCGACACCACGTAATATACAAAAAGCGATTTAAAATTAAAATCGCGTACAGTAACTTAAAACACACTTCCACGAATTATTGTTAACATACAGTAGAGAATTCTTTTGTGTGTCCCTGTAAATGAACGATGACTGCTATACACACAATATTCTGTAGTAAGTCTCTTGTAATGTACCTTATATAAATTTCAATGCGTTTAAAATAGGGAAACATTATTTAAATAAACCGCAGACGATTTTTCTCCATAGACGTAATGTAACGGAATTCTTTTGACTGTCCCTGTAAAGTAACTATAAGTGCTATGCACACCCTATTCCATATTAAGCTTCTACTAATGCACCTTAGTGATATATATAAATTTCAATGCGTTTAAAATAGTGAAACATTATTTAAATAAACCGCAAATGATTTTTCCCCGTAGACCGCAATGTAACGGAATTCTTTTGAGTGTCCCTGTAAAAAAACTATAAGTGCTACACACTTCCGTTGAAATAGGGAACATGCTATAGATTACGACTATAACATATAAAAATTGCAGAGCAATCCGAGCATATTTACGGGAGTTAGAGCACGGACAGACGGCAGACGGCCAGACGGCAGACGGCCAGACGGCCAGACGGCAGACGGCCAGACGGCAGACGGCCAGACAAACCGAAGTCATAAACACTTTTCAACTAGGTTGGAAAGTGTTAAAAATGGATAAACGCGACATTAGATGAAATGAACTCACTTTATGAGAATAACACCTGGGAATTAGTTGAGGCCCCACTAGGGACGAAGGTAATTGGTTGTAAGTGGGCATTTAAATCGAAATATAACAATCAGGGTTTAGTAGAAAAATATAAGGCGAGGCTGGTTGCCAAGGGCTTCTCCCAAAAATTTGGTATCGATTATAATGAGACATTCGCACCTGTTGCGTCTCACACAACGATAAGAAGTTTTTTGGCAATGGCCTTGTATAAAAATCTAAGTCTTAGACATATAGATATTAAGACCGCCTTTTTACACGAAGAATTACAGGAAGAAGTGTACATGCATCAGCCTGAAGGTTATGTTGTTCCAGGAAACGTACATAAAGTTTGTCGACTTAGAAAAGCGATATATGAGCTTAAGCAGGCTGCTAGAGCTTGAAATTAAAAAAATACATCAATCGCTATCCAAATTCGGTTTTCACCAAAGCTCAATTGACAAATGCCTGTACAAACAAACCACAAACAGCAAAACAACCTACGTGATTGTTTATGTTGACGATCTCCTTATAGCAGCGGAAGATCAAAACATTAATAAACTAATAAATCAATTAAAGGAAGAACCCCCTGTAACCGATTTAGGCGAAGCAAAATATTATTTAGGTATAAATATAAAACGGCCCAACAAGGACACTATGACGCTCGATCAAATCAACAAAATTCAGGAGTTAGTAGCTACATTTGGTCTAGAAAATTCAAAACCAACCAACATACCAATGGAACCAGGTTATGTTAAAATAGAAGATGATGAAAATCTCTTACCGAACAACACTAAATACAGACAGGCCGTGAGGGCGTTACTTTATATCTCCACTGTATCCAGACCAAATATTAGTGCAGCAGTAAATATTTTAAGCCTTAGAAATGAGCATCACAGAGCAAAGGACTGGGAAGCAGTTAAGAGAACTGTTAGGTATATCAAAACCACAATTAACTTTAAACAAACTTATACCAATTTCGAAAAACCTGTCTTGAGGGCATATGCTGATTCAGATTGGGCAAATGATCCAAATGACAGAAAGTCAACCTCTGGGAACTTATTCGTACTGGGAAATAATCCGCTCCTTTGGATGTCAAAGGGACAAAAGTGTATAGCAATATCTTCAGCTGAATCAGAGTATGTCTCTGCTGCAAATGCAGCGCAAGAAATCACTTTCAGTATGTTGGATGAACTTGGTCTACCCCAACAACAACCAACAACCTTGCTGGAGGACAATCAGTCCTGTATAAAACTCGCGGAATCAGACAAGTATTACGAAAAGACTAAACATATCGATCTTCGTTACCATCTATTGAGATACTTAGTGGAAGAAGGAGTGATTACGCTCCAATACATCAGCACTCATGCCATGACCACTGACATTCTAACAAAGCCATTACCAAAACAAACTTTCGAATTGCACAAAAGAACTCTATAGAATTTTTGATCTATCGTTCCAGGGTTTCCGCAGGGGTGTTGTGCAGTATAAACCCTGATACAAAAACGTTCCTACTTTTATTAGAAGAAAACTTTTGACTTTTCTTTTTGACATTCGCGGACGATTTTGCTTCATAAGTGATTCTATCACTTGTCTGCGGCTTTTAATGTATGTGTACTCCCGTTTTCTCATTCCATCTGTTGCTCTTCTCAAATGTAGTTGCATCTGAAAATGCGGGCCATTCTGTTCCCCGCTTATTATTATTCTGTATCCATATAGCTTATAACCAAGAAAAATTAAAACTCAATTCCAAGTTTCAAAACTGGAATCATTCTGAAAATGGAATACACATATCTCTGATCTTAATATATAATTAATATTTTTCTTCATTTCGTTTATCAGTGCCGCCCAGTGGATTAATGTGGATATGCCCGAGGTGGATCCAACGAAGAAAAGGTAAGCGAATCTTTTCTTACCTATATTTTACCTATATATATTTGTATTAAAAGGCTTCCACACTTCACCTACTGCGCACAGATCGTAAAAAATATAACGGAAATATTTTGAGTTTCCCTGTAAACTAATTATAAATGCTACACGTACCATAATCGAAAGTAAGCATCTTGTAGTGCACTTCAGTGATGTATATCAATTTCAATATATTTGAAATAATGTAACGTCATTAAAATACACGTCAAATGATTTTTCCACATAGACTATAATGTAACGGCATTCTTTTGAGTGTCACTGTAAAGGAAGTTGATGTTCTACATACTTCATTTTAAATACTGAACCTGACATTGCATACCTCAATAACATACATCAATTACTGGGCAAGCCGAGTATATTTACGAGAGTTGGAGCACGAACAGACAGACAGACGACCAGACAAACCGAATTCATAAACACTTTTCAACTATGTTGGAAAGTGCTATAAAGGGAAGGTTAGAACACCTACTTTGCGTGAGATTCACAACCATATCTGTGTGCAAAGTAAATTACACTCAAATATCTCTTTAATGGATAAATCTATAATTATGTATCCAGTATCTACCTATAGTAAAATGACTATGCGCTATCATATGAGAGGGACTACAGCACCTCCTTGTGTCGAAAATTTGAAGTCATGGACCCTAGCATGAAAAATATGAGAGATAGTGAAAACATGTCAACTACAAAAGTGTAAAGCATTCATAATTTAGTATAAAACGACGTCTTAGATGTAAAAGTAACTTTATTAGAAGATCTAAAATCTTATTTGTTTGAAAACCAATCACCGGCTTAAATACATTACTAATCGCTTTTAAAAGTGTTGCATACCATCCTAAATATATTTTATTTTTCTACACTGTAAATGTATATAGTCCCAGCCTTTTTTCCACTTTTATTATAACTCCTTTTCAATTCATTTGTAATTATTTCGCTTTGCGTTCTCTTATAAAAAAAAAGAAGAAAAGAAATTATTTTGTTCGCCTAGCAACTGTGGATTTATCTCTATCCCACGCTCAGTCAAATTTACCAGACGCTCTCTGCTACCCTTTCTCTTTTTACATTTTTGTTCCTTTATCTTCCGAAATTGTATTATCATTGTAACGTACATGTCTATTTTTAATTTTTAGTAACACTCCTTAATACAATCCTATGTGAACCAGACTCTTGTGGTTTGCGAGGCTACTATATTCATTCCTCACTGTTGGCATCTAAAAATTCATATTTGTTCGTCATCAATCTCCCATTGACTTAACATTTAACGGAAAATAACACCTGCGTTTCTATCACATTCCTCTCGCCAAATGTACGTTAATCTGGCTACTTGGCTTTATGTAACTCTGTCATCACTGCTCTGTATCCACCAAAGAAATTGTCTAATTAATCATCATTCTCTCTCGAACCTTGTGATTGATAACAACATGTAAAAGCTGTATTAAGTGTACGTTTGGAGTCCCGGGTACCATTGCCTTCGGCAGCTGTACCTATTCGACGATGTACCTGTGCTTTATTTGAACCTGGATTAAACCTGCATATATATATTCAATTTTCGACTATTTCTTCAAGATGTCTCTCCTGTGTCTTCCTTTATTTTTTTAATAACTTACGATCACGACGCACGAAAATCACGACTCACCAAACTCCAGTACAGGCATATGTATATTTTCTAATAAAACTAACACATGTAATTAAGGTACAATTTATTATAATAAGAAATTCGAATTAAGTATGCTCAATGTGCACGATCTGCACTTGTAGCAATGTATGTAAATGCATGTTAGTGCACGCATATTGTTGCCGATGCTGGATACATCAAGCATACTTAACATGAATTCATTCATTATACTCTTCTTCATTCATTATAAATCTGTCATTAAAATAAATTATACGTTTCTTACATGTGTTAGTTTTACTAGTAAATATACACATATACCTTATAATTCCACGCTTCTAGAAGCGATTAGTGATGTATTGAAGCCGGTGATTTGTTATCGAAAAATTACCATTTCAAAGCTTCTAATAAAGTCATTTTTACATGTAAAATGTCATTTCATACTAAATTGAGGTTTCTCTACACTTTTGTAATTAACACATTTTCGCTCTCTTGCATATTTTTTAAGATACGGTCGTTAACTTCGAAATTTCACTACTAAGGGGCGCTTCATCCGCTCTCATATGATAGCGTATAATCGTTTCACTATAGATAGACACTTGTTCCACAACTGTAGCTTTATCTGTTCAAGAGATATTTTAGTGTACCTGGACTTTACTTTGATGCCATGTCTTACTTTGCATTCGTATATGGTTGCGAATGTAGCGCAAAGTAGATGTTTGGAACCTTGCATTTTATTACTTTCCAACATAGTTGAAAAGTGTTTATGAATTCGGTTTGTCTGTCTACCTGTCTGCCGTCTGTCCGTGCTCTAACTCCCGTAAATATACCGGATTGTCACGCAATTGATATACGATATTGAGGTTTACTATGGCATGTTAGGCATTGAAAAGGAAGTGTGTAGCATTTATAGTTCATTTACAGGGACTCTCGAACGAATTCCATTACATTACGATCTACGGGGAAAAATAATTTGCGATGTATTTTAGTGATGCTAAAGTATTTCAAACATATTGAAATTGATAGATATCACTGAGGTGACTACAAGAGGCTTACTATACAATATGGTGTGCATAGCATTCATCGTTCATTTACAGCAGGCATGTCAAACTCGCTTATCGCCGCAGGCCAAATTAAGCATTATATACAAAGTAGCGGGCCACATAAAAAACAGAAAATATAACATTATTACCATTGCACAGAATAAAATTTTTACGTATAGAAAACACAGCCATGTTGAAGAAATATTAACACAAAGTTCCAAAGTTATTATTATACATAGTTTATTTTATTTTATTTTTCGAAAAAATACTCAAAATTACTTTTATCACCCAAATCTATAAAAATGTAATTGACTTTTTAAAATTGTATTTATTTTAAAAATTGCTTGTACACGATGGTCTGTTAATCTTCATCTGGCATAGGCATAGTTGTCAGTCTTCTGTGTTTTATTCAAGTAAGAAATAATCATATTTAATCGGAAAATTTATTTAATAAAATGTGTCTTGTGTTTATGCGCTACTTATTACACAACTGTATTTCATTTATTAAACACATTTTCTGGTTCAAATTACGTTTATTTGATTTGAAAAATAACAAAAGGCTGACAGCTTAACAAAGATGTCGTATAAAAGTGCACTACCGAACATAGCTAAAATATGCCTAATTGCACACTATGCGTGATTCTATCGGTAAATTGACAAATAGTTAACAGAAATTTGGAAACTCCATATCCATATATTTTCGCTCTTATATGGAATCGTACAGAATTTTGATTAAACTCAGTAATCAATTCTAAAGAATAATTTCAACATCAATCATTAAAGGTGAAGTAAATAGATTACACAGATTTTCATATTTCTTGAAATTCAAAAATCTTTGTTTCAATTCATTTTTAAATATATAAAAATTCTCACTCCGATGATTTTTGTAATAATACCTAGAAACATTATTTAAAATGAAATACTTTTTCTTTTTGAAAATCGTTTTATCAAAGTAATAAATTCTATTTGAAAACACTAATACTATCTAATAACAAGATATAGCATTATGAAATTTGCCTTGAAGTTAAAGTTTACTCAGGTGCTTTGTAATTTCAAATGAAAACTCTAAGTACTTTGTCTATTGGTGGTCTTTTAATAATCCTAATTCATACTTTATTGATTTAAAATAAAAATTTTAATCTTGTTTAACAGTTCGAAATTAACAGTTAAAACTTTATGATTTAAAGCAGTCAAATATCTGTATAAGAAAGTAGATCTGTTTATCTTCATTACCCATATTTCCAAGATTTTTTTTTTTTGGACTGACGACGATTAAGCATGTGCGTCGGCTTTTATATATATATACACACACACACACACACACACATATATATATATATATATATATATATATATGTGTGTGTGTGTGTGTGTGTGTATCTGGATATATATAAATCTTTCTAGCAATGGCATTTATGCTTATAGTATTTTCAAAAATTTTTAACTGATGATCTAGACATTATTTCTTTAATTTCATAGTGAATGATTTCGATTCGCGTGATACGTAATGTAAAAACGACAGTAATTAGTTTGTTAAAGCAAATGTAATTTCTTTAATAGGCTTGGTGAAAACACTTTGATTCTGTTTTAAGAATTAAACATAAAATTCCAGTTTTCCTTTGAATATAATTGCATTGTAAATCATCTTTAAAAAAAATCTGCGATGTTCATCATCAGGTAATGATATTTATTCATTGTTGTAAAGAGCTTTAACATGTATTTGTATATCAATAGGAAATGAAAGCAAACAAAGAAAGATCACGCAGGATTCATTAACGATGCCACAATCTAAGTAGTATCTTACTAACCTAAGTAATTAAAGCAATTAAAGAGCTTAAATTCAAAGTCCATATGTTCGACTAAAGCCAAAATGAAGAACCTGGATGGCATATTCGGTGTTTTCTGTCAAGCACAGAAGTGATAAAAGTGATAATTTGTTTCACTTTCAAAGGGACTCATTTAAAGCTATACTTAATCTTATATTTTGATTTTTTTTTTCAAATTTTAACTGTTTTTAATTAGCGTCGAATTTTATTAATTTTAATAATTTCTTAGTATTTAATAAATACATTTTATTTTTTAAAGTGATGTGAAATCGAAGAGAATAGTAAAATAAAGTATTAGTTTCCACATAAAACAAATAAAATTTATATATAAAATGCCCACTTTACAATTCTATAAATTTTCAGACACGAGATTCCGCGCTATACGTTCCAATTGATTATCTTTGTATCGACAATTTTTTGTAGTAAAATGTAAAATTGAGTTTTAAAACTTTCGGTTGTCGTGCTTTTGCTTATGTGCAAAAAGTTCATAGAAGGAAACTAGATAATATGGCGAAAGAAGGGATATTTGTGGGTTATGACAATAGGAGTAAAAGGCCAAAGAATTTGTACGGATGGTAGAAATATTATCATAAGTATAACTGTAAAATTTTTAGAGGATAAAAATCAGAAAATTATTAAACTTTACGTGTCACATGATGATAAAGAAATACCGAGCTGCGAAAATCCGCAGCCAAAATTGCAATTAATTGACGATGAAACGTTAAAAACGGAAACGATATGCAAAATTGGAATGTGATTTCAAACACTCCGCAAAATTTCCCGCGTAGATCAGAAAGATCTAATACAGGGGTTCCTCCGGATAGATTTGCATTCGTAATAAATGATACTAGGATAGTAGAGCCAAAATGTTGGGACGATATATTAAAATTGCGAAATCCTGTTGAAAAAGAAAAATGGATAAACGCGACATTAGATGAAATGAACTCACTTTATGAGAATAACACCTGGGAATTAGTTGAGGCCCCACTAGGGACGAAGGTAATTGGTTGTAAGTGGGCATTTAAATCGAAATATAACAATCAGGGTTTAGTAGAAAAATATAAGTCGAGGCTGGTTGCCAAGGGCTTCTCCCAAAAATTTGGTATCGATTATAATGAGACATTCGCACCTGTTGCGTCTCACACAACGATAAGAAGTTTTTTGGCAATGGTCTTGTATAAAAATCTAAGTCTTAGACATACAGATATTAAGACCGCCTTTTTACACGAAGAATTACAGGAAGAAGTGTACATGCATCAGCCTGAAGGTTATGTTGTTCCAGGAAACGTACATAAAGTTTGTCGACTTAGAAAAGCGATATATGAGCTTAAGCAGGCTCCTAGAGCTTGAAATTAAAAAATACATGAATCGCTATCCAAATTCGGTTTTCACCAAAGCTCAATTGACAAATGCTTGTACAAACAAACCACAAACAGCAAAACAACCTACGTGATTGTTTATGTTGACGATCTCCTTTTAGCAGCGGAAGATCAAAACATTGATAAACTAATAAATCAATTAAAGGAAGAACCCCCTGTAACCGATTTAGGCGAAGCAAAATATTATTTAGGTATAAATATAAAACGGCCCAACAAGGACACTATGACGCTCGATCAAATCAACAAAATTCAAGAGTTAATAGCTACATTTGGTCTAGAAAATTCAAAACCAACCAACATACCAATGGAACCAGGTTATGTTAAAATAGAAGATGATGAAAATTTCTTACCGAATAACACTAAATACAGACAGGCCGTGAGGGCGTTACTTTATATCTCCACTGTATCCAGACCAAATATTAGTGCAGCAGTAAATATTTTAAGCCTTAGAAATGAGCATCACAGAGCAAAGGACTGGGAAGCAGTTAAGAGAACTGTTAGGTATATCAAAACCACAATTAACTTTAAATAAACTTATACCAATTTCGAAAAACCTGTCTTGAGGGCATATGCTGATTCAGATTGGGCAAATGATCCAAGTGACAGAAAGTCAAGCTCTGGGAACTTATTCGTACTGGGAAATAATCCGCTCCTTTGGATGTCAAAGGGACAAAAGTGTATAGCAATGTCTTCAGCTGAATCAGAGTATGTCTCTGCTGCAAATGTAGCGCAAGAAATCACTTTCAGTATGTTGGATGAACGTGGTCTACCCCAACAACAACCAACAACCTTGCTGGAGGACAATCAGTCTTGTATAAAACTCGCGGAATCAGACAAGTATTACAGAAAGACTAAACATATCGATCTTCGTTACCATCTATTGAGATACTTAGTGGAAGAAGGAGTGATTACGCTCCAATACATCAGCACTCATGCCATGACCACTGACATTCTAACAAAGCCATTACCAAAACAAACTTTCGAATTGCACAAAAGAACTCTATAGAATTTTTGATCTATCGTTCCAGGGTTTCCGCAGGGGTGTTGTGCAGTATAAACCCTGATACAAAAACGTTCCTACTTTTATTAGAAGAAAACTTTTGACTTTTCTTCTTGACATTCGCGGAAGATTTTGCTTCATAAGTGATTCTATCACTTGTCTGCGGCTTTTAATGTATGTGTACTCCCGTTTTCTCATTCCATCTGTTGCTCTTCTCAAATGTAGTTGCATCTGAAAATGCGGGCCATTCTGTTCCCCGCTTATTATTATTCTGTATCCATATAACTTATAACCAAGAAAAATTAAAACTCAATTCCAAGTTTCAAAACTGGAATCATTCTGAAAATGGAATACACATATCTCTGATCTTAATATATAATTAATATTTTTCTTCATTTCGTTTATCAGTGCCGCCCAGTGGATTAATGTGGATATGCCCGAGGTGGATCCAACGAAGAAAAGGTAAGCGAATCTTTTCTTACCTATATTTTACCTATATATATTTGTATTAAAAGGCTTCCACACTTCACCTACTGCGCACAGATCGTAAAAAATATAACGGAAATATTTTGAGTTTCCCTGTAAACTAATTATAAATGCTACACGTACCATAATCGAAAGTAAGCATCTTGTAGTGCACTTCAGTGATGTATATCAATTTCAATATATTTGAAATAATGTAACGTCATTAAAATACACGTCAAATGATTTTTCCACATAGACTATAATGTAACGGCATTCTTTTGAGTGTCACTGTAAACGAAGTTGATGTTCTACATACTTCATTTTAAATACTGAACCTGACATTGCATACCTCAATAACATACATCAATTACTGGGCAAGCCGAGTATATTTACGAGAGTTAGAGCACGAACAGACAGACAGACGGCCAGACAAACCGAATTCATAAACACTTTTCAACTATGTTGGAAAGTGCTAAAAAAGGAAGGTTAGAACACCTACTTTGCGTGAGATTCACAACCATATCTGTGTGCAAAGTAAAGTACACTCAAATATCTCTTTAATGGATAAATCTATAATTATGTATCCAGTATCTACCTATAGTAAAATGACTATGCGCTATCATATGAGAGGGACTACAGCACCTCCTTGTGTCGAAAATTTGAAGTCATGGACCCTAGCATGAAAAATATGAGAGATAGTGAAAACATGTCAATTACACAAGTGTAAAGCATTCATAATTTAGTATAAAACGACGTCTTAGATGTAAAAGTAACTTTATTAGAAGATCTAAAATCTTATTTGTTTGAAAACCAATCACCGGCTTAAATACATTACTAATCGCTTTTAAAAGTGTTGCATACCATCCTAAATATATTTTATTTTTCTACACTGTAAATGTATATAGTCCCAGCCTTTTTTCCACTTTTATTATAACTCCTTTTCAATTCATTTGTAATTATTTCGCTTTGCGTTCTCTTATAAAAAAAAAGAAGAAAAGAAATTATTTTGTTCGCCTAGCAACTGTGGATTTATCTCTATCCCACGCTCAGTCAAATTTACCAGACGCCCTCTGCTACCCTTTCTCTTTTTACATTTTTGTTCCTTTATCTTCCGAAATTGTATTATCATTGTAACGTACATGTCTATTTTTAATTTTTAGTAACACTCCTTAATACAATCCTATGTGAACCAGACTCTTGTGGTTTGCGAGGCTACTATATTCATTCCTCACTGTTGGCATCTAAAAATTCATATTTGTTCGTCATCAATCTCCCATTGACTTAACATTTAACGGAAAATAACACCTGCGTTTCTATCACATTCCTCTCGCCAAATGTACGTTAATCTGGCTACTTGGCTTTATGTAACTCTGTCATCACTGCTCTGTATCCACCAAAGAAATTGTCTAATTAATCATCATTCTCTCTCGAACCTTGTGATTGATAACAACATGTAAAAGCTGTATTAAGTGTACGTTTGGAGTCCCGGGTACCATTGCCTTCGGCAGCTGTACCTATTCGACGATGTACCTGTGCTTTATTTGAACCTGGAATAAACCTGCATATATATATTCAATTTTCGACTATTTCTTCAAGATGTCTCTCCTGTGTCTTCCTTTATTTTTTTAATAACTTACGATCACGACGCACGAAAATCACGACTCACCAAACTCCAGTACAGGCATATGTATATTTTCTAATAAAACTAACACATGTAATTAAGGTACAATTTATTATAATAAGAAATTCGAATTAAGTATGCTCAATGTGCACGATCTGCACTTGTAGCAATGTATGTAAATGCATGTTAGTGCACGCATATTGTTGCCGATGCTGGATACATCAAGCATACCTAACATGAATTCATTCATTATACTCTTCTTCATTCATTATAAATCTGTTATTAAAATAAATTATACGTTTCTTACATGTGTTAGTTTTACTAGTAAATATACACATATACCTTATAATTCAACGCTTCTAGAAGCGATTAGTGATGTATTGAAGCCGGTGATTTGTTATCGAAAAATTACCATTTCAAAGCTTCTAATAAAGTCATTTTTACATGTAAAATGTCATTTCATACTAAATTGAGGTTTCTCTACACTTTTGTAATTAACACATTTTCGCTCTCTTGCATATTTTTTAAGATACGGTCGTTAACTTCGAAATTTCACTACTAAGGGGCGCTTCATCCGCTCTCATATGATAGCGTATAATCGTTTCACTATAGATAGACACTTGTTCCACAACTGTAGCTTTATCTGTTCAAGAGATATTTTAGTGTACCTGGACTTTACTTTGATGCCATGTCTTACTTTGCATTCGTATATGGTTGCGAATGTAGCGCAAAGTAGATGTTTGGAACCTTGCATTTTATTACTTTCCAACATAGTTGAAAAGTGTTTATGAATTCGGTTTGTCTGTCTACCTGTCTGCCGTCTGTCCGTGCTCTAACTCCCGTAAATATACCGGATTGTCACGCAATTGATATACGATATTGAGGTTTACTATGGCATGTTAGGCATTGAAAAGGAAGTGTGTAGCATTTATAGTTCATTTACAGGGACTCTCGAACGAATTCCATTACATTACGATCTACGGGGAAAAATAATTTGCGATGTATTTTAGTGATGCTAAAGTATTTCAAACATATTGAAATTGATAGATATCACTGAGGTGACTACAAGAGGCTTACTATACAATATGGTGTGCATAGCATTCATCGTTCATTTACAGCAGGCATGTCAAACTCGCTTATCGCCGCAGGCCAAATTAAGCATTATATACAAAGTCGCGGGCCACATAAAAAACAGAAAATATAACATTATTACCATTGCACAGAATAAAATTTTTACGTATAGAAAACACAGCCATGTTGAAGAAATATTAACACAAAGTTCCAAAGTTATTATTATACATAGTTTATTTTATTTTATTTTTCGAAAAAATACTCAAAATTACTTTTATCACCCAAATCTATAAAAATGTAATTGACTTTTTAAAATTGTATTTATTTTAAAAATTGCTTGTACACGATGGTCTGTTAATCTTCATCTGGCATAGGCATAGTTGTCAGTCTTCTGTGTTTTATTCAAGTAAGAAATAATCATATTTAATCGGAAAATTTATTTAATAAAATGTGTCTTGTGTTTATGCGCTACTTATTACACAACTGTATTTCATTTATTAAATACATTTTCTGGTTCAAATTACGTTTATTTGATTTGAAAAATAACAAAAGGCTGACAGCTTAACAAAGATGTCGTATAAAAGTGCACTACCGAACATAGCTAAAATATGCCTAATTGCACACTATACGTGATTCTATCGGTAAATTGACAAATAGTTAACAGAAATTTGGAAACTCCATATCCATATATTTTCGCTCTTATATGGAATCGTACAGAATTTTGATTAAACTCAGTAATCAATTCTAAAGAATAATTTCAACATCAATCATTAAAGGTGAAGTAAATAGATTACACAGATTTTCATATTTCTTGAAATTCAAAAATATTTGTTTCAATTCATTTTTAAATATATAAAAATTCTCACTCCGATGATTTTTGTAATAATACCTAGAAACATTATTTAAAATAAAATACTTTTTTCTTTTTGAAAATCGTTTTATCAAAGTAATAAATTCTATTTGAAAACACTAATACTATCTAATAACAAGATATAGCATTATGAAATTTGCCTTGAAGTTAAAGTTTACTCAGGTGCTTTGTAATTTCAAATGAAAACTCTAAGTACTTTGTCTATTGGTGGTCTTTTAATAATCCTAATTCATACTTTATTGATTTAAAATAAAAATTTTAATCTTGTTTAACAGTTCGAAATTAACAGTAAAAACTTTATGATTTAAAGCAGTCAAATATCTGTATAAGAAAGTAGATCTGTTTATCTTCATTACCCATATTTCCAAGATTTTTTTTTTTTGGACTGACGACGATTAAGCATGTGCGTCGGCTTTTATATATATATACACAAACACACACACACACATATATATATATATATATATATATATGTGTGTGTGTGTGTGTGTGTGTGTGTGTGTGTGTGTCTGGATATATATAAATCTTTCTAGCAATGGCATTTATGCTTATAGTATTTTCAAAAATTTTTAACTGATGATCTAGACATTATTTCTTTAATTTCATAGTGAATGATTTCGATTCGCGTGATACGTAATGTAAAAACGACAGTAATTAGTTTGTTAAAGCAAATGTAATTTCTTTAATAGGCTTGGTGAAAACACTTTGATTCTGTTTTAAGAATTAAACATAAAATTCCAGTTTTCCTTTGAATATAATTGCATTGTAAATCATCTTTAAAAAAAATCTGCCATGTTCATCATCAGGTAATGATATTTATTCATTGTTGTAAAGAGCTTTAACATGTATTTGTATATCAATAGGAAATGAAAGCAAACAAAGAAAGATCACGCAGGATTCATTAACGATGCCACAATCTAAGTAGTATCTGACTAACCTAAGTAATGAAAGCAATTAAAGAGCTTAAATTCAAAGTCCATATGTTCGACTAAAGCCCAAATGAAGAACCTGGATGGCATATTCGGTGTTTTCTGTCAAGCACAGAAGTGATAAAAGTGATAATTTGTTTCACTTTCAAAGGGACTCATTTAAAGCTATACTTAATCTTATATTTTGATTTTTTTTTTCAAATTTTAACTGTTTTTAATTAGCGTCGAATTTTATTAATTTTAATAATTTCTTAGTATTTAATAAATACATTTTATTTTTTAAAGTGATGTGAAATCGAAGAGAATAGTAAAATAAAGTATTAGTTTCCACATAAAACAAATAAAATTTATATATAAAATGCCGACTTTACAATTCTATAAATTTTCAGACACGAGATTCCGCGCTATACGTTCCAATTGATTATCTTTGTATCGACAATTTTTTGTAGTAAAATGTAAAATTGAGTTATATCTGTCTATATGCATCACTGTTACCAGATTGGTGTGATTTTTTTAAATTCTGAAGATAAATATTTCCCTTATATAATAACAGAATAAATAAGACAAATATTACTATTCAAAAATAGTGGTAGTATTCTGAATTAACTAATAACTGAAACAACTCTAATAACTTAATTAAACACAAGAAAAATTCCAAAGGCTTCGCAGGCCACGTGTTTGACATGCCTGAGTTACAGGGACACACAAAATAATTCTGTTACAGTATTATGAACAGTAATTGCTGGAAGTGCGTTTTCAGTTATGGTGCACGTTTTTAAATTTAACTAAATTTTTACATATTACTTGATGTGTATAGCTCATATACAGGGCAGCACAAAATATATTGAGTACATTTCCGTTTACTGACGGAAGTTACTGAATGAGAATCTTTAACTGTGCTATGCGTTTCCTAACTGAACTAAATTTTAGTATACTAGTATGTAGTATATATAAGAATCTATAGATCATATGCAGGTCTGCACAAAAGAATTCGGATATTTTTCCGACTATTGATAATAATTCCTGAAATTGGGTTTTCAAATATGTTATGCGTTTTCCATATTGTTTACTTAGACATCAACTTTCACCTTATTAATCGGTAAAGTTTTGTTAAAGTATTATGGAAGTGTTGAAAAGTGTTTCATCATGTATGCTTGACGCATGATTTTTCGTTCTTGTTTAACTTTTACGAAAGAAGTCCAAAATGAAATAAAAGTTTTCTTCTCAATTAAGGTACATTATTTCCCGTGGTACTATCGGCAATCAAATCAGAAGTGTCACTTTTGTGGCATAGGCTTCTGAATTTATGATTTTAGTTTTTGACGGGATTTCAAAGTTGAATAAATATTAAAGGAGGCGAGAAACGACTTCAGCAACTCTTTGACATGTTCATAGATAATTAATTGGCGATAAACTTTTAAAGTAATTCTTTTAGTAGTTACAGCTTATTAAAGTAAAGGTCAAATACATCACGACAGGCTGTATGGACTATTTTAAGGCAAAGTGATGATGAATGTATTGATTTCTAATATTTAATACTGTATATATGTTTTTCATCACAAAAAGTTGTATTACATCACATATTTGCAATATGTAAGGTTTCTTGTATCATGAGCAGCAAGATTACAAACTTGGTGATTTGACTATTTTCCATGCAACAGTGAAATAGTGAACTTTACAGAAGCTCACACAATATCCCAACTATACTACTTCTGAAGCTAACAGTTTGCAGATGTCCATTTCAGACTAATATGTATGTCTTGTAGTGATTACACCAAAATTGAAAGTGGTCGAGCAGTACTAATTATTTTAGAAAAAATCTTTAAAGTTTTAAGTATTAGTCTGGCTCAATATTTGATTTTTGTTTAAATGAACTATAACTTGACTATAACTCCGGCAATAATAGAAAATTTTTAAACGTGTTTTTAAAATTGTATTCAGCAGTGCTTAAAACACAAAATATGTTAATAACGAAAAACAGATTTTTCGACTGATTAAAGGTACTTAAGGTAACTGCAGGCTTTGAAAAATGCAAACAATTAATTTTTTTTAAAAAGCCACCAAAGATAGGTGTTTGAACAATAGTTTTCTTTGATAAGCTATCGAGTTTCTTCTTAAATCATCATGATTTATGTTTAAATCTGTTCGAGTTGTAACTAATTTTATTCAGCTTAAAATATCACTATAACAGGTGATAGAAGTCTCATGCGAATTATGTTTACTCCCAATCTCTTTTGAATTTGTAAAGGTTTTGTTTTTCAAATAAGTGCATATTCGTATGAAAAACAAAAGTAACATCCAAAATTATAATTCTAAAAGCCAATAGAACTGCACAAAATCCTGAAAGTTTGTCGAATTTGTGAAAAATATTTTAGTAATACCACAGGTCTACAATGAAAATATTTTTTTAGATATTTTTAGCTGTTCTTGATGCTGATTTTAATTTTTTGTACTGATTTTAAAAATCACAATGGTTTATCATGTACCAATTTTCTGAAACTTTATTTTTATTATTTGCAATCGATGTTACAATCTGCTTATTACAACTACAACGCCTAATTTAAATAAAATATATATATATATATATATATATACAGGGTGTCCACGTATAACCTGACCGACCATTATTTTCGCAACCGTTGGTCCTAGATGCATACTTCCAATTACAAAAATGGTTTAAATAAGGTAAAGAATTATTTTTAAAGCGATTTGGGTCAAGGAAAACATTTATTAAAAAATTACGAAATTTAAATTTTTATACGGCCCCCCTATAAGTGATATTTAGTAAAAATTTACTGTGACACTAACAAGTAAGCTAAAAAAAGTCCCATTCATCTGCGATTAAAACTGAGCGAGTAATAGCTGTTTAAAGTTGGAGTATATCTTTTGTTGCGAAATAAGGGTCATTCACAAATGTAGTAGAAATATAAATAATCGTCAGATATATCAAAAAAATAGTTGAGAGCAAAATTATGTGAATGTTTTTCATTGCAATCTAATATAAATGTGAAATCTATAATCATTCTGACATATTAATGCAAAATATACAATTTGTACTGAACATATAAGAGGATAAAAATAACAGAATTTTTGTTAAATAAAAGGATGAAAAACAACAGCCTCAATTAAGATTTTAAAATGCTGTTAGATTACACTGTCTTTCAAATTTTGGGTTGTGCCATGTTTTTTAGCTTTTCAAAATTGATTCTAATGTATTTTTTAGCGCTGAATCCGAAAATGACCTTCATTTTAAATCATCACGTCAGGATTTTTCTCAAATCGAAAATTTCACAGTTAAAATTGATCCCCCCTCCCCCCCCCCCAACCTCATCGGACCCCTGAGCTATTTAGTTGTAAAAAACCCAGTATAAGCCAAAAAATTGAATAAATTATTGAATTAAATAAAATTAAACTGTATAAAAAAGTCTTACATTTATTTAATAGTATCAGATGTTTCGCTATTTTTTAACCTTGAAATTTACGATTTGCAAAAAATCTTGACATGATGGTTAAAAGTGAAGGTACTTTTTTTTATTCAGCGTTAAAAAATACATACAACGTAATTATAAAAGTTAAAAAACACAACCATCGCAGGTTTATGTTATCTAATCTAAAACTTTTTCTTAAACTTGTTGACGGTAATCTATCCGATTTTTTTTGTGTTATTCTCTAATATGAGTATTATTAAGATGGTAAGTGTCGAAAATCATAATAATATTACATTGTCATCGTATTTAAGTCAGTATGTAAAATTTAACTTCGATCGGACATTTGAAAGTGAGTTAAAGTTCGAGTACAAATTTTAAACTGGAAAGACGATCGTTGCAAGTTAAATAAAACCTTATGAAAATAATATAATTTTTGTTAAAATAAATCATAGCCAAAAAATCCTTACAAAAAACATATGATAAAATACAATTATTTTAACTAATCTGAAACTTAACTAATAAAATTTAAGTCAATCGTAATAGTTGTACGATTTCTTTCAATACGACCCCTGAAAGCACGGCCGAAATCATCTGTTTTGAGATGCAAAAAAGTCGTATAAGTCATGCATTTTAAAGTTTCATAATTCGGTCAATTTTAATGTTAGATGAGTGGGACTTTTTTTATCTTACTTGTTCGTGTCACAGTAAATTTTTACTAAAGATCACTTATAGGACCGAGAGACTGTATAAAAATTTAAATTTCGTAATTTTTTAATAAATGTTTTTCTTGACCCAAATTAATTTTAAAATAATTCTTTACCTTATTTAAACCATTTTTGTAATTGGAAGTATGCATCTAGGACCAACGGTTGCGAAAATAAAGGTCGGTCAGGTTATACGTGGACACTCTGTATATTGTTATTCCACAAAATTAAATGTGTATATTGTTACAAACTCCATTAGGAGAATTTATTTCATCTATTTTGAAGTGAAACGTATGGATCAAGATAGATCATGGGTTCCACACAGTTTGTTGTGTTCGTGTATAGAATTTCGTAATGTTGTCTAAAGTTAAATATAAGCATTCGGATTAGATATTCCATTGTGATAGAGGGGTCCTAAAAATTGCACTAATGATTGTCATTTTTGCTCATGTGATGTTAGTGGTTATAAGCGAAAAAAACAAAAACAAGATAGCCTTTATGTATCCTAATCTTCCTCAGTTTTGTCACTTGGTGCACGGATTTCTGACTCTTTTTCATAAGACATGTTTGAAGATTCAACTGATTCTGATTAAGATAATTCTGCTCATGATGCTTTTCAGTGTATAATAAGACAATGATATTCCTCAACTATTCAATGAATCTGGACATTCTGATTTAATCAAATATTTAGGGGTTTTAAGGAATCTCCTGAAGTTTTAGGCTCCAGACTAAATGAAAAAACGTGTTAGTCCCTAAAACATATATCAAAACACTATCTTAAAACTAATCTCCCTATCTACTACTGTGTATATAACCAGAGAACAAAAGTTTATCTCTTACTTTCTACTGCAAAAATATTATTAATAAATTGATGCGCAAGCTTGGCGTTAAATATAAAGGTCTTGGGAAAAGGAGACTTTTTACTGACTATACTAAAAGAAGTCTTAAAACTGTTCTTTTACATAATGGGAGAAAACATGTCTCTGTACTTATTGTATTAGGCTCAGTGGAACATATGATTGCTGATAATTGCTTGATATCTAATCGTGAAAATGTAGAATCATTACATAATGGAAAACCAAAAAACACAGCTTTACTAACAAAACAAAAAGGCAGTATAAAATTTTTGACTGAAAAATATAAATGAATTTAAATATATTTGAATGAATTCTTACCATATGTATACGTATATGTATGTATAAATTTCCAAATGAATTTTTTCTATTTTGTTTATTTGCCTTTATTAGGTCACATGTTATGTATAACAATGTAACACATACTTACGCAGATTGTGAAAAAAAACTACACGATAGAAAAAAACTGAGGTCATTTTCTGATTAAACATCCCATAAATGTAGAAAATGAGTATAATTTTTTTTAAAGTTTTCTTAAACGTAAATTTTGCCGACCTGTGTAATTGGTGCATATAAACAAACATACAAATATGTGTACTTTTAGGTGTTGAGCTCATATTAAAATAGTTATTTGTTTTGAATCATTTTCTAAATATGAATTCTTACACATCATTTTTAAAAAGATGCCCTTTTCAGCCAGAAAAATTTTATACGTCACTTCAAAACATGCTATATAAGGGCGAAGATTGCAAAAATCCATAAACATGATTTAGAAAGCAAAAGAAAAAATATATATCATTTCGTAAATTTACATTTGAAAATTTTTAGCAGCATGTTCTTCAGTAATAATAAAATTATTCTAAGGAAATAATCCGCATCTGTAATGTGCCTTTTAACGCTATTCCTCAAAAAAAAAAAAAAAAAAAAAAAAAAGGATAATTTTATAAGAATAACGTCAATTGCTTTGATTTCTTCTGAGGATGTCCTTCAGAAAGAAATAATGAAAATAAAATTTAATTTTTTTTATGAAAATCTTCACTGGTTTGCAAAATTTTAAATATGAAATATTAATGAACGAAATTATGATGAAATGTAACTAATTTAGTACTTAAATTCAGATATTTTTGTAAAATTGAGAATAAATAATACAAATTTATAAATAGAAAATCATTTCTTATAATTTTACTAAAGTATTTAATTGTTGCATAATGTTATCATTCAATGGACCAAACCTCTGTCACTGGTGGTCAAACCATCTTGAAGTGGGGATGTTTGGCCGAGTTTACGGCGTTTAAAAAAATATATATTTTTAATTATTTAAATACTTTTCAGAAGAATGATTTTAATGCTTTATTTTTATGCCCTAAATGAATAAAATATGCAATTTCGTAAGTTCATACTAATTATTATAGACAATTAGGTTCAAATATACTGAAAATATTCTGTCAAAATCTTTACCGAAAGCGTTTACTACATGTATCAATAAAGAAAGTCTAAGAGATTATTTCTAGTTATATAAAAAAAATCTTCAGCTAAATCATTTGATATCTTTTAAAATGCTATGTTATCTAAAAATTTGTACTTGATTGCCCACTTGCTTGTTAACTTTTCAGCAAAATTAAATGTTTAGTACAATACATGTTCTATATTTAGTTTTTAATTATGTTTTATGCAAATATACATCAAAAAGCTTCTAACTGTTAAGCATTGCTGTTACTATAATTTCTAAATAGAATCCTCACCTTATTTAACCGCAGAATTTCTGTGGTTAAATAAGGCGAAGATTCGAAAATAGTGCTAACAAAACAGCGTAAACATTAGCAGCTATGATATATATCCGAATTTCAATAGCAAACCGATGCTTTTTGAAGTTCACATATTACAAAGAATTCAAGCAAATATCTTTTTTTCAATAGGATATGAAATAATAATTATTGAGGAAATTATTCTTATATCTGCTTTTTTCCATTAAAGTTTCTTCATTTAGCTTGCTTTAAATTGTGTTTAAGTTAAATTATTTATTCGGAGACATAGTAAAAATTACTAATGTAATTTTCTACAGCTAAACTCATTTACAAAGACTGGGGTGGTAGGTGTAAAACGTTTTAACATATTTAAAAAGCTCAAACAAAATTCTATTTATCTGAGGCGCGTTGCAAGTCAATAACAAAAGAGTAGCACCTTATACGCAAGGCTGAATATAATGACGGGGAGATTAGGGTCCTGACGTCGGCAATTACGAGCTACATTCATTGCGAGGGAAAACGTGCCTACACCGGCAACATCCCTTTCCCGACTCCGGTTGCAGGAAGATCGGGAGAATTTGGCAAGAGAGCAGAATTATTCCGAAGCTGTTTCTGTCAGCCGAAACAATTTATTGCTTTCATATGTATATAAAAAAAAATGAAATATTTGGGGTGACTTTTTTTTTATATATTTATGAAAGAGAAAGTTTGCGAATACATAAATACGTATGAGATTTTTAATATGTATTTATTTTTTATTTAATGAAACGCATTACTTTGCGTATGAAATATTACAAACACTTTTTAATGAAAATCTGCCAGATATAATTTTACATATATTTTCGAATATAGAAATAACTTCTATAAATTTTAATTAAAAGTAATAATGTATGATGGTCGTATTGTTTTATGTTGAAATCATTTAAAATATCTAGATTAATTTATTATTTTTTATTTATTTTTACTACTTTCATGCAAGACAATGACATTAGTTTTCTAATTCTTTTGAATACATAAATATATTTTTGTGATATTTTATGAACACTTCTTGACAAAAATCTGCTTCATTGAATTTTTATATTCTTCGCATTTAGCCAATTTTTAACAAAAGTTGTATAGAACCAGTGCCTGCTCGCGACTCGCTTTTTAGGGCACAATGTGCATGAATCTAACTTTTACTTTTTTTGTTACCACTATATTTTAATAGAAATCTTTGCCTTAGTTTATCGTCGAAATTTTGCAGTTAAGCAGGGTGTAGATTTCTATTAGAAATAGTGGTAACAAAAAAACGCAAAATTTAGAGCAACATGTCAGCCCTATAAAGCCAGTCACGAGCGGCCACTGTGTAGAACTGTCACAAAAAAAAATTCTTTTGAATGTTGAAAATATTAAAAATCGGTATTTTAGTTTACTCTTTTCTATTTATTTTTATTATCTTTATACAAGACAATGATATTAGTTTTTTAAAATCCCATTAAAACATAATCTCCTACCATTCAGTGATTAGGGGGCGCCACTTTCTAGACACTGAAAACTGGGGCGACACTCCCACTTTTATCTATTTGCATTAGCCTAAAAATAAATAAACTAAATATACTGCATAAGGACCTTTTCTTTTTCTTTCTTTCTTTTACAAATTAGCTTCCAAATTTTAATAACATTTATATTTTTTATCATAATGAAAAACTTGTACACTTTAGACAACATTTATTTCTTATGAACATAATTAGAAATTTTTATTTGTGTTTTATGCATAGCTGCCAACTTTTAAGCTTTTTTGTTACCACTAAAATTTAAAAGAAATTTTTGCTTTATTTCATAGCAGATTTCAACCATTAAATAATGAAAATTTTTCATTAAATTTTAGTGGTAAGAAAGGGCGTAAAAGTTGGCAGCTATGCTTTTACGTAGCAGCTTTGAAATATCTGAAAAACACAAATTGCCAGAAATGAGAAAAATATGCAACAGATAGACTACACCGATAATGATTAATGAATCAGTATGCAACTCCAACATATAAACAAAGACGTTTGAAATAATTCTGGACATAGTAAAGCTATTGCCCCTAGAACTGGTGACTACAACGATAATGATTAGTCAATCAGAATGCAACTCCGACATATAAACAACGACGTTTGCAATAATTCTGGACATAGTAAAGCTATTGCCCTAGAACTGGTATAGATGCCACTGACACGGTTTGAAATACTTTCCACTGATAATGGAGAAAGAAATGCTAAGAAGGAGAGGGGGATTATATATTTTATTTTATTTATTTACTTATTTATTTGAAAGACTGGAAAACAATCTGACTTTTTTAAACGCAATTAATCTTTAAAAAATATTTGCCTAAAAGTTGAAAGGTGTAGTTATATTGAAAGTTTTGATTCAATTGGTCGGTGCATTGTATGTAAAATTAACTTTAATGGATCTATAGATATTTGAGCTTTTCAGATAGGTCGTTATAATGATACGGTCGCTATATAGGACTGTCGTTATACAGAGCATCTACTCTATTAATATCCAAGAAATTTTCAACTATGTAGTTAATGCTTCCTTTATTGAATGCTCTTCCTTCATTTTAATAATTGACTTTTTTTTTCTTTTTTTTTTTTAAGAATATTTAGTTTTTACAAAATAGCATAAAAACAAACGTCTTCACAATTTTTTTTTTTTTTTCTGCATAAAAAAAAACAAACAAAAAAACAAAAAAAAAACTCAATTTATATGAAACGTATTTGTTTTTCGAATAAAATTGATTCTTTATACTCATCTATTTGTGCAAAAAAAGAAAGTAAAATCAATATTCAAAGAATTTAAAATTACAGGGAATTCATCTAAAATACAAAGTGTTGAAATTCAGTGCAAGTATCAAAAACACTCTTAAGCGAATTTTAATACGTTTTCAGATAATAATAATTTCATTACACACAAAAAACATACAGTTTTATCACCAAATAATCGCAGTGAGATGATTTCCGAGAGAGAGACTTTATTAGAGATACCATTCGGGGGGGGGGGGACATGGAACTGTGTCTTCTTTCCGAATATGGATGCAGTTTTTTTAAATGGGAGTAGTCTACACATTAAAATTGCACCAATTATGATTTTTCAAATGGTAGCAGGCACTTTTGATACCATATTTGAGTACCTTGGATCAAATCATCTCGAAAAAAGATATAGTTTGTGCACATTTTCTTAAATCTTCATAAAGTTAGAAGAGGCCAAAGTTTGAGAATGCTTATGTTAAATCCATTGGACAAACTTTATATCTCCTCCCCCACCCCCCCCCAAAAAAAAAACCAAAAAAAAAACATCCTATGAAAACGTTTTTTTTTTTTTTTTTTTTTTTTTTTTAATGAGGTAGAATGAATGGACCCAAACATAATACAGGCATTTTTTTCGATTAAAAATATAAATTTTCAAATTTAAAAAAAATAAAAAATATTTTTAAATAATATTATAAATTATGAATTATGACATACATTAAATTTTACATAAAAAGAATGAGTGTCATTCAAAACATTGCTATTGGCATTTTTCAGCTTATTCCTGTAATTAGTTTTTGAGATGTAGGTAAATGTTACTTTCCTACGGTTTAAAGGGACCATCCCTTGTTATCGGTGGCATCCCAGAAAAGAAAAGCTTAGTCTGTCACCGTAAAAACGCTATATAATTTCCTTCCATATAAAGTGAGTTTATTTTTTATTTAGAATTTCTGTATAAATTTTCTGATGACTAACTAAATTTTTTCGGTGCATTTCCTTGTAAGATCATAATTTCATTTTCCGAAATTTATTATTGAAACCCTAACACATTTTTTTATAACTTTCTAAAGGTAAAGTACATAAACTGTACTTTTTTCATGTTTAATTTGATCCGAAGAACTCAAATATGGTGTCAAAAGTGGGTGTTATTATTTGAAAAATCAAAATTGTTGCAACTTTTAATATGTAGACGACTCCAATTTGAAAAACTACATTCATATCAAAAAGAAGTCTCAATTCTCAGTCAACTAATACTACCTGTTGCATCTCTCTGTGATAATTTGGTGATGAAATAGTACGGGGATTCCAGGGTTTTTTTCCCCAGGTAAAAGTGTAAAATAATAAAATTGAAAATGCATATATAGATTTAAACGAAAGCTTTATAAATTCAACACGAACCTCTAACTGTCTTTTGTGATAAATATTTGATATTCATATTCAGTATTATTCCATTCAATTTTCATTGTTGAATACTATATTTCATACAAATTTATAGCATTGAAACATATAAAATTTCAGCAGAAATTAAAATTCAATCGACAAATTAATAGAAAAGCATGTTTTAATGCATTAAAATGTCATAAGAGGTGGTTTAATTATATTATCAAAATATCGCATGAAATAGATATAATACAATGATATTTTATTGAAACTAATTTTGTTTCATTATAAGGTATCTTTTTTCTATTTAATCGCAGAATTTCTATATTATATAAAGCGAATATCTCTATTCGAAAATAGTGTTACTCAAAATTCCGAAGACTTGACAGTTAACTATCAGAGTGTTCATGATTTCGTTGTGTTTTTCAGCCCATGTTTGTAAACATAAAGACGGATTGCAACCTTTGTTAATCTTATCATTACTTTTATTTTATTGTCAATTTTTATAGTTTAACCATTTTAATGGAGTAATAATTTTATTGCATGTAGAAGAAAAGTTTAAAAATAGCATTAACTTGATAGAATTTAACTGAAATCTACCAAAAAACGTATTTTCAGCAAACAAGAATTAAAAGGTTGCAACATTTGCATAATAAAGATTAATTTATTTTTCAAAAAGCCTGAAAAACATTTTTAAATAGCGTTTTGATAAATATTAAACTTATATTCATCGGCAGATTGAAAAAACACCCATAAAAATTCGAAAAGAAAATGCAAAGATACGAATTTTATGATCACATTTTATGTTCTATTTTAATGAAGTAATTTTATTGCATTTTGAAGAAAAGTTTAAAAGTAACATCAAGTTGAGTAACTAAATAAATATGTGGGGTACCCAATGTTGCCAGTAAGCTACATTTTTTTTAAATTCAGATTGTTTGATTCTCACCACTTTTTTAAAATAGTATAATTGTCCTTTTTGTCGTATTATTTAATCTGCCATTAAATAAGGCAAATATTTCTACTTCAAAAAAATAATGGAAATCAAGCAATATGAATTTTTTAAAAAAGTAGCGAACTGGCAACACTCGGGGTACTTATAATAATAATTACTATCTTTTTTTTCACGAAATTTGTGTTTAATGTATCTTTTAACGCAACACTAAGAAATACGTTTGTAAATAACAAAACGACCGTACTTATGAATACCCTTAACATTAACACATCCGCAAACAAAAATTTAAAAGATTTCAACATTTTTATAATAAAGAATAATTTAAATTTTTGTAAAAAAAGACGGTAAAATATTTCCTCTTTTTTTTTTTTTTTTTTTTTTTTTTTTTTTTTTTTTAAATCAATATATTGAAAAAAGCTCAAAAATTATTTTTTAAAAGGCAAAGTTTCCATTTTTTAATTATATATTTTTTATATTTTGATTATTTTAATGGTATAACAATTTTATTATATGTTGAAGAAAAGTTTAAAAGTAACACCAAGTTGATTAAATAAATATATATATATATATAAATATCAGAAAGCGAGATTTTAAAGATTGCAACATTTTCGAATTAAAGACTAATTTACCGTTTGTGTTTGCAATCTAAATTGAATATTTCATAATAATGGTGTTAATAAAATTGATCATAAGTAATAGTAATTTATTATTAACTATATAATTGCCCATAAATAACATTAAAAATAACGATTCCATTGTAAAGGTTAAAAAGTAAATAAAATCTAAACAAAAGCAGTTTTAATATGTAATAAAATAATTATGACGGTTAGGATTTTAATTTTGTATGAATACAAATGTCAGTTTTAATTAGTATTACTTATATTTTATGCAGTCTTACTTTGTATTTATTTGATCCATTAGATGCAATCAATATCTAAAATTAGATTTAAACTATGTGTATAAATTAAGCCTGGTAAAACAGAATTGCTTTTGATTCATTATGCAACTCGTATATAATTTTAGAAACATATTTGAATTGTTTTAAAGGTATAACAGTCTACCTGTGCAATGCTTTTGCACTGCAATCTTTGAGATTTTTTGCTGATACGCTTTTCCATTAATTTTTAATTTCTATATATTTTTAAACAAAAAATGTGTTTTAACGGCATGTATGTGTACTATTCCAAAATTCTCTTCAAAAACCTTTCGTTTATTGTTGTGCATTTTGTATGTGTATAGGAAAAGGGATGTTTACATCAGAAATAATATATGATTTTCTCGAAAATATTATGTGATAGAGGACTTATCTGCTTAGACTCAAAATATTCATCTAAAAAGGAATAAATATACTGATTCGACAATACTGGCAGTTTTATTCAGTTTTATTTGTATACTTAAAAAGTTTATTTATGTAAAACATTAAATTAAAATTTTAAGTAATTTTTGTTGAAGGAAACTATTTGTATGTAAGACTTGTTACTTTTATTTCCTGTATAATTTAGGTAAACTTTTAAAACTCAACATAGTATATATGAGTATAATTAGAGAAGTAGTTTCTATTACATATTAAACTTATTTCAACATTTTTACAGGACGTTTTGTATGCAAGTAATTTTTTTAAATATTTTTTTTTCTTTTGTATCTTTTTTATAATTTGAGTCATGAAAAACTGAAAATTAATTGAGTTCTTAACGCATTTCCTGCAAATTTCAAGTATAATATTTCAAGTATAATTTAAAAATATGTTTTAATTTTTAGTTTATTTTCAAAAATTCCCATTAAGAAACTTTAAAACAAAGCAATATAAATTGTATTTAACTTTAAAATGAAACAATATAACTGTATCAAAATATTTCACAGAATTTAAAATTTTTATAATAAATTTTTGAAGCACTTTTTCCGGTTATTGTCCTATTTTAGATATTTAAACAATTTTTCTGTCTATTTAATGAATGAATCATGTATTTCTATTCACGCCACAATAAAGGTTTTCAAACTTTTTGACTGAATGTCGTTTTTCACCACAAATTCCAAAAGGTAATCTACGCCTAATTTAATCACACAGATTTTGTCATCATTTTTTTATTTTAAAATAGTGGTAACTTTGTGGCCTACCGACCACATGTTGAAAACCCCTACTCTGCAATATTTCATATGAAAAAAAATGCGCGTGAAACAAATTAGGAATATGTTCAAAGCGAACTGTCTTGAATGCATTTAACCTGTACATTATATGAAATAGCTAAACTGGGTACTATGCATTTTAGAAAACTAATAAATATTGAAATGGAGATCAGAGAAAAAAGTGCATTAAAGTTCAACATTTGGAGACTTTCAGCAACGTCAACTGTCTATTTATAAGGAAAAAAATTACGAGATTTTGTATGTCATTAAACTAATTAAAAATATTTTTTAGTACGTGTGATTTGTTTAGTAATGCTTAGAATGTAGGCCTCTTTAAGAGGATAGCAAAGTGCAAGTAATATCACATAACTGAAAATCTTTGTTATGAAATACGATACTCATTTGAATTAAATGTCTAAGTTAATCTTCTTTAAAATAAAAAATGTATTTTTTCATAAAGTAAAATTTCGTTTAAAAGAATGCAGTAGTTTTTTTTTTAGGTATTGCCTACTTCTTGGTTTACAATTAAATTTAAAATACAAAGTTTAAATTTACTTGCTCTTATGCTTTAAAAAATTCCAACGTCTTCTTTATTCCTGGGTTTTTTTCCCTTTCTGACTCTCTTTGAACACATGTAGATACTACTTATTCATTTTGTTAATGACATTTCAAATTTTGATTTATTCAAAACTTCAAGTGTGCAAATTATTAAATATACATTGTTAAAACAATAATTATTGCAAAACATTCTTCATTTTTCAATATTAGTTATGTCACGTAAGCATGAATTTTGTAGATCACAGAGCAAATAACTTTATTCCGTTAACTACTATACTCAAATGCATAGTAACAAATTTAAATAAAAATAATTTATAAGAAATAACATTATAAGTATTTTTATCCCATTAAACCAATTTAAAATCTGTATAGCACATTTTATTTGGTTTAGTAATACTGATAATGCTGGCATATGTAATTGTGCAAAAAGTAACATTCGTCTTAAAATAATAAATTAATTTATTTGGGGCATATCTTAATTTATAATTTAGAACTAAATTTAAACACAAAGCTTAAACTTACTTGTTTTATGTTTTAAAAATGTCCAACGTCTTCTTTATCTCTAAGCTTTCTTCAAAATAAATAAATAAATAACGTTTCTCACGACTTTCTTTGAATACATGTAGGTAGTACTTGTTAATTTTGGTTGTATAACTTCAAATTTGGATTTGTTCAAAATACTTCAAATAGAGAAAATATTTGACACTTTGATTGTACATCCAAAAAACCATGATTATTAGATTGCATTTTATAAGTTATGTTACTTGGCCATGCTTTTTTTCTAGATCGCAGAGCAAATAACTTTATACCACCCACTACTATGTTAAAAAACATAGTAACAAAATTAAATAGAAAAAACTACTTAGATAAGCAACTTTAAAAAGCAAATTAAAAATATATATATTATTTTCTTTGAGGCATTTCATACTTTTTCACTTAAAATTTATTTTAAATCACAAAATTTTAACTTACTTGTTTTTATGTTTTAAAAATGTCTAATATCATCTGTATTTCTGAACTTTTCAAAGGGGAAAAAAATTCCATTGGTGTAAAGATGACTCTCTTTTTAATACATGTAGGTACTACTTATTCATTTAGTTTGTAAGACTTGAAATTTTGATTTGGACAAAGATTTCAAATGTGCAAAATAATAGACACTTTCATTGTGCAACCTAAAAACTGCTGTTATTACAATGCAGTCTTTATTTTTCGAATAAAAATATATCACTTGAACATGCTTTTTCTAGATCACAGAGCAAATAACTTTATTCCACCAACTACTAGGTTCAAATACATAGTAACAAAATTAAATAGAAAGAACTACTTACAATAAGCAACTGATGGAATGGCAAAATGTGGGAGCGGATAGAGCGAAGAAGCGCAAGAGCAATCCCCACCCACTTTCTTGATCCTCATCCCGCTCTGGCCAATAAGAAGTGTGCGTGGGACGTTCCGATATGCTCCCACAAACTGTTTCTTGCGTGCCTTGATGCGCTGAGATCGCGGAACTTAAATACCGCATATATTAAATTGGGGAAATATGTGTAAAAACAGGGGATGAATTCTGCGACAGATTTGGTGCTTTCAGATACGAACGGGCAACCAAGGTAGTGACCATCTCCATAGCCATGGACAAGAAACAGAACACCAAAGACATAGGGTCACTCCTTTATACCGGTAAGTTAATTTGAGGTTTCTCTAGAAAAAGTTTCTTTTACCGAGAAACTTCCGAAAAAAATCAGTTTTTTTCATTCTGGAAATTTTTCTATGAAAAAAAAAATGTAATTTCCAGAAAGTGAAAATATAAAATGAATTCATGTATGATTCCCCTTTTAATTAAGAGTTCTGAAGGCTAATTGGTTAAGTTAGAATGATTTGTAAAAATAGTTTTGCTAGAATTTCAGAAAAAGCAAATGAAAATGGCGCAACTAGATTCAAGCTAGTTGTGAAACTTCCTATCTCCGTTTTAATTTACCATTATTTCAGTTATAATTGCAGTTTTAAAAAAGTTTAAAATTTTTTGTAATGCTCTGAAAAATTCTGGTTTCAATAATACTTTCAGACTGCTTTTAAAATAGTGAGTACGAAATACACTTTGATAATCTTTTAGCATTTGAACAGTAATATTTGTAAGCCTTAAACATGCTCTTTCTTAATCTTTATTTAATATTTCACGTTTAATATTCTTTTATTTTTAAATACGATAATTTAGAATAGTTAAAACGCTGTTTTAAAAAAAAATTCCCAAAATCCTACTCTTTTGGAACATTTACTACCTATTTTGAAAATCTTGTCAGAAAATTTTTTATAAACTGTATTTTTCATTCTTTTTACTTTTAGAAAATGAATTTTTTCATTCTATAATGCGTGAAATAATTTTATTTCTTTTAAAAACAATATTTTTAGAGTTATAGTAAAAAGTTTGTATTCTCCCTTTGTCAACGAATTGTGAAATACATCTGCCAGTGCCCTTCATTTAACCTTGATTCAAGCTAGGAGCACTTTGTTTCAACTTTGATCTTAACCGTGTCATCCATTTTGGTATTTGGATTAATAGTTGGTGATCACTTTAGATATCTGAATTCATAATTATAATCCAAATAATTCAGAAATTTTAAAAAGTTTATAGATTTTTTTTTTCAATTGAGTCTGAACAAGAATACAAATAAAATTAATCCACGTCCATTTTATGTTTGCATATTTCTTTTGAAAACGAAATTCCTCTTCAATAAGTGAACTTTTTTCCATAAATTATTGACTTTTTAATTACGAGATATGAAAGTTAAATTTTTAATTACGAAAGATTTATTACATTACAAATATAGTCACATTAAAAAGTGTTTTTCCAACAAATGAACACAGAAATCGCCTGTGATTAAAATGTGAGTTCTTAAATTTAAAGAACTTTATTACATTAGAACGATAAAAGTTCAGGAGATAACAAAATTAAACTTCTTGTGAGTGTTTTTTCGATTGTATGGATTTTCCTATTTGAAATTACTTTTTCTCCAGCAATATGAGGACATTCGTAATCTTTGATTTTAACAAATAGAAGATCATCCCTCTCACTTAAATTATAAGAAGGTTTGAAATTCTAAAAATAGTCCGTGTAATAACTTTTCAAATAAATTATTTTATTCTCGACTTTATGCATTTTAGAGATAATATTAATACATTCGTGCATGAAATAGTTATCTATTACAATGCAATCGCATTATAAATATTTTCTGGCGTGCAGAACATAATTAAAATATGACCACTTAATTATTTTTCAGAGAAAATCAACGATAAAAATATTATGATATTAATAATCATGTTTATTGAGTTCATAACTTTTTATTGAAAATTTCATAAATTTAATAAATTTATAGCTTTCATTACTTCACTTTACAATCACAATAATTGTTTAAATACTTTTGACCGCAAATATTGTATTTGTTCTTCAGTGTAACAATGTTTTTTTTTTTTTAATATTTACAAATATTATGTATCATCATTGATCTTGAAACTTTTAAATTATATAAAATACAAAACCTTTGATCTCGCTGTCAGTAATGAATTTTTTAATTAATGTGTGATTCAGAAGTTTCGTCTTTGTGTTGAAGGTTAATTTATAAATAATATTGAGGTTACATATTAATTTATAAATAATAAAAACATACAAATATTTCAATTTTAGTTACCACAAACTTTTATTGCCATTTTCATAAAAATTTCAAAACTAAGATTAAACAGACATTTTTATTTCCATAAAAGTTGTTAATAATTTTTCTTCGAAATTTTATAAATTCACATCTAAAATTTTATTAACTTACTATTTGTGTTACTAAATGATTGCTTTTCAAATTTCGAGAAGTTTGAGAAGATGACATATATTTCGTGACATTCTAGTGAATAAATTTTTAAAAGTATGATTTAAGAATAAGAAATGTAGATGGATATTCTGAAAAGTTTATAAAAATTTGCAATTTGTAATTTACATAGGCATTTGTTTGTCAACAAGAGATATATTAAATATTACCCAATTTTCTCGTAGAATATCGTAATAATAAAATAAAATTTTAGAGAGAAATTAGTTCTGATTTTCTAGTTCTGGTATTTCTTTAAATAAAGGAGATGAAGAGAAGAATGATAGCAATTTTATAATATATTTTTGATAAGTTAAATAAGTATACATACAATTGTTTTTTTCACAATCATAAAAATAAATTCAGTCAATCAGTAAAAAGTCGTTCATAAAAGCGTAATAAATTTTTACTGAATATTTTATGTTTCCTTTAATAATGTAATTTAAAAATATTCCCTTGTTCAAAACATTCTAAAACATTATGTTGAAGTATTAAAATTAAATCTTAATTACCACAAACAAGGTCTTGATAGCCACTGAGTCCAGTAATCCTCATCTATTGTAACCGACATGAACGCCTTTGCTAATCCTTAATTGTTAAGCTGATTAATGTGGAAGACGATTATGTCCGCTTCACTGACCAAATTCACTGCTATTGTTTGGATCTCCAATGGAATTTACAACGCTCGAATAAAGAGAAAATATTTCTGCATTTCTTAAGAAATAAGTCAAAGGATTTTAAACAATATTTTCTTATTAACAAGTTTAGATAATCGCGATAAATTAAGCAAATAGTATATTAAAATATTCTGCCCATTTGAAGGAGAAAATAAATATTTAAGTTAGTAAGAAAAAAAACTTTATTTTACTAACACTAAAAAAATTGTTAATAAAATATTTTTTTCCGTAATTTAATAGTACTTCTTATCCTAATTTAATCACTCTTACTACATGAACGAAAATTTAAAAAAAAAAAAATTAAAATTTACCCATGCATATATATTTGCAATGAGAAATTAGACTTAAATATATAGAATTTTTTTTCTAATGTTGGAACTAAATTCACCTTTGTATATAAATTAAAAACATGAAAACATTTAAAATGAGAAATTAGACTTGTTTAATGCTCGGTATACCTCTAGGTTTATCTCCACCCCCCTCCCCGGCCACCCACACACACCCACACTCTAAAAAATATTATACCAAAAGTACTGTGGAACCACTCTAAAAAGACGGACCTTGGCATGCTGCCAAAAAAATAGACCCATCCGAAGGGAGGGAAGCATTATATTAGGAGGAGACAAAATACAGGTTTCCCTTACCTTGCCTGACCGCTTGTCATTTCTTCACTGGCTGTTCTAGTACTATTAGCGTTTGTTTTCTCTCTCCTTATTTTGTTTGCTATTCATTTTGTATTTGTTTCTACTTTTATAAAATGGATTTAAAAGAATCTAAAAGCTCTCAAGGCAAACATTTTCACAGTGCAGTGAAAAATATGTTAAACAATGTTGTAAAATATTGTGATAATAAGTTAATGTAAAATATTGTGACAATAGAGTATGTATGGGCGGATATGAAGGAATTCATTCGAAAAAGAAATATAACGGCGGATTTAAATATGGATCAACTTTTTAAATTGACCAACCTTGCACTAGAAAATGTTAATGCTGAGAAATGGAAAAACTACTGCACGAACATAGAACACCTGGAAAATGAGTATTGGAAGAAAGACGGCATAATAGAAGAAATGTGTGATCCATTAATTATTTCGTTCGACGATGATGATGATGATTTTTTTCCGGATGATTCTGATGATGACATCGAAAATGAATAAGTTTGCCCTGCACTTTTTTTTTTTTTTTTTTTAAGAAGGTCTGTGATGATATTATGAAATACAAGCATTTTTATTGCTTTATTTTTTTCTGAGACCTTCACTTTAAAATAATTTTATTTTTACCAGCTTTAGCATATATTTTTTAAGTTCTTTCATCTCATTTTGACAATAATTTCATTTTTATTCCTATTTGCCTGAAATTTTTCAAGAATTAACATTCAAATACTTAAAAATCGAACAGCGTCTTTAATTTTCCTATAAATTCGGCACATTGTGAGTTACAATTACAATTTTTTCGTGAACTTATCCGAAAAATAGGTTCAAAGGGCGACCTTCAACGACATTTTCAGTAAGATTAGTTACTTTTATAATAAAACGAAAAACGCTGTTCGATTTCCTGATATCTGAATAAGAAAGTCTGAAACTTTCGCGTATTTATGAATTAAAAAGATTTAGAAAAAGGTATCCGAAAACTTAATTTGAATTCGAGCACATTTTTAAAAATATTTGAGTGTAAAAAATATTTTTCATCCTTTTGTATGACTCTGTACTCTTTGAACTATTTTCTTTTATTATTAATTGAGTATTTTGTCATACATTTTCACCATATTATTAAATGGTTTCATGTAGGAAAATAAACATGAGCAATCAAGAAAAAAAAATGGAATTCTTGCGGTAAAATTAAATATATGTATATATATTAATAATCATAATAATAAAAGAACATTTTAAAACCACACTTCTCCTACAATTACATAAGTGTGCCCTATAACTGTAAGGAACCGATATTTAAAATCGTAATTTATTTAAGAAAACAAGAAATTGCAATGTCATGTGTAAAAATACAGTAAAAAATAGTATTTATTTACTTAACATGTTTATATCCGATAATTAAATAATCTAAATTATCATAACATGTTTCTTTAGATTGAAGATATCCCCTTCATCGAAGTGAAAACTACAATTTTTATGTGCTTTATTACATAAGAA
Organism: Maratus michaelseni; assembly: GCA_963931845.1. NCBI lineage: Eukaryota > Metazoa > Arthropoda > Arachnida > Araneae > Salticidae > Maratus > Maratus michaelseni. The sequence goes on from OZ007586.1 coordinate 397,353,999, forward strand.
CAAAAATCCTTTTTATAATCTTGTAACAAGTAAACATGAAACTATCAGAAATCAACTCATTCCCCCCACGAAAGCAAAACTAGGGGAGCCGGGGAGACTCCCTTTCATTACCCCGATCCCTATTATGAAGAATAGACTGGTCATATTTGGACCTGTTACTCACGTGACCAGTCTTTAAAGCTTGGCTGAGCAGTACTCGGTTTATTTCTATAAACACAGGTTTATCCTTATTATTTCCCCAAAACAAGTTTATACCTTAAACACTAGGTTTTCCACTTTACTCTTTCAAACCCGGGTTTATTCTCAAAAACTGGTTTATTTGCAGGTTAAAACCGTGGTTTTTTTTTTCTTTTCTTTTTTGTTTTTTGTTTTTTTATCTTTAGAACTCTGTGTAAAATAGAAATTTTCACGTTATGTTACTACAGACACATTGTTTACTTTACATATTTTTAATTGAGCAGAACAAGGTGCGAAATTCTGTATTTATATATTATGATGACAGTTATATAAACCAAATTTAGTAAATAAAAATCTATTTATATATTAAATGAAAACTGCTTATTAATGATATCTATGTCAGCTTAATGATATTGATTATATCTTTTGAAGGAACTGCAAATGAAATGATAATTCTAGGTATTTAAATTAAAATAAATGGTCTATTTAATATAATATGTGTCTATTTATATTATTAGTATATTAGTCTATTTATTATATAATATTTTCTTTTGGATGAGATAGTACTCAGATAATCATCGTAATGTATCACTGGGAAGAGGTAACGCGCATGCGAAAAGCAACTCTTGTTTCCTCTCAAGGTGACTCTTTTACCAGCAAACGGCTTACATTCAAAAATGGTTTCGCCCAGATTCTGAATATTTTCTGTCTGAAAATAATTTTCATCATGAAAAGCATTTAATAAAAAAATATTTTTACTTGTTTTATTTGTCAGCATCTCTCAATATAAAATGAATTAAGTATTTTTTTTCCAAAAGCACGTTAAAATGCATTCAATTATTTTTTACAGTCTTTGTAATCGAAACATTTTCAGAGTTGCAACGTTCCAAAGAACGAAAGTCAGAAGATTTTTGAAAATAAATCCAGCAACTCTTTCACAATGAAAAGCGTTTTACTTTTTAAAATATAAATATAAAAAATAGTAGTACAAATTTATTTTTAAATAATGTTTGTTTAATATTGAAAATTGAAATATTGCCTTGCTTATAAATGTCATGTTCATAAATAATTGTTACTCAAATAAAAATAGTACTGGCTTTTCAAGTTAAAAAAAAAACTTTTAATTACGCAAATGACATTTAGAATTTTTAGTATAATTTTACATCCACCACAATTAGCAGGAACACATTTTGTCTTCCCATGAACTTACAGAAATTAAAAATAAATATCGTAAGTAATTCTTTAGTAATGGAGGCAAAATATTATTAATACAAATTAATATACAAATTCAATTGAATTTTCAATATCTTTGTAATCGAAATATTTCCAGAGTTGCAAAGTTCCAAAGACCGAAAGTGAGGAGATTTTTAAAAAGAAATCAGGAAACTCTTTCAGAATGAAAAGCGTTTTACTTTTTAAAATATAAACATATAAAATAATTGTACAAATTTATTTTTAAATGTTTGTTTAATATTGAAAATTGAAATATAGCCATGTTCATAAATGTCATGCTCATAAATAATTGTTACTCAATTAGAAATAGTACATATAGTACATGCTTTTCAAATTAAAAAACAACTTTTAATTAAGCAAATGACATTTAGAATTTTTAGTAAAATTTTAAGTCTATCACAATTAGCAGGAACGGATTTTATCTTCCCATGAACTTACATAAATCAAAAATAAATGTCGTAAATAACTCTTTAGTAATAGAGGCAAAATGCTATTAATACAAAGCAATATATAAATTCAAATGAATTTTCAACAATTTAACAATTTTTAACATGAAGCTACAATATTTTTATATTAGAAAATAAAAATTATAATAAGAAAATAAAAATAAAATTAGAAAATAAATTTAGCAGTATCATATTTTGAATTTAACGATAAAAGCTGAAAATTTGCTCATAATAAGACATGAGTATGAAATTTTAAAGAATCCTCATTTATGTGTGATCCCTTGTTCAAAAGGATTTCGTGCTTGCTTTTCTTGGAAACCAAGGGTTTCCAACAACTCAACCATGGACCGCAACGCTACCATTAATTTTGTAGAGTAATCTTCATCTAATTTAATCTCAGAATTTGAATTAATTTTCGTTAATTAATAAAGGAGAATATTACTATATGTAAAAAGTGGTAGCTCTGCGGCTGGTTGAGCTGTTGGAAACCCAAGATTTGAATTTAGTTTATTATATCAAATACCACTAATCAATTAAGGAAAAAAAATAAATGTTTGTAATTTGTATTCCCTAATAGCAGAACATTCTTGGATATAAAATAAATCATATATTAAAAATTGTATCAATGAAGCAGGAGAAATGTCTCAAAAAATCAGGAGTGAGTGTTAGAAATGAAGCAAAAACCAGGATACTCATTCCAGGGCCGTAACCAGACGGGGGCAGGATGTACTAACACCCCCTCCTCGGGTTTTCAATATTTTCAAAGATACTGCTCCTCGTATTCATTCTTTTCAGCAGAATTTTAAAAGCGTGGCAGAATTTCAGTTATGAAACTATATAAACTTAGACTAATGGTGTTGGCATTAAAAAGGAAACATTACAAAAAAAAATATTTCCTGTAAATGTATTTCTATATTTGAATCCTTTATCTATGTTTTATGGTATACATACTTGCAGTTATTTGATATATCTGCAGTATTTGATATGTTTTACTGTATAGTTAAAAATCTTTGTACTTTACGCCAATTACAAAATGAACTAACTAAGAAAAAAAATGGGTTTGAAATTTTTAAGTAGTAAGGTATGGTATATCGGAATAATGACATTCTGTGTTGCAGTTTTTTAATATTCTAAAGATGCTAGTCTATGTATTAGTCTATTGACAGGAGTGCCATTGGCGACCATTTTTATTTTCTCTACCACTATTACTAACTTTCAAACAATTATTTGTTACTATTTTATCTACCAATATTACTTAGTATTTTCTCTACCACTATTACTAATTAAAAATAATACATCTTGGAGATTAGTAGAAATCTACGACGAAATGACTGTTTTGAAATGGTGGTAGACAAAATAATAAAAAAATGTCGCTAATGGCACTCCTATATTGAGCCGTATTTGTAAAGCTTGATTGAATCTTAGTTATAAAACTTTAGAAACCTAGACTGATACTGATGGCGTTAAAACAGTTAAGACTTTAACCAAAAAAGAAATACTTTTATAAATTTATTTCTATATTTGAAAACTCACTTTTTTATACTTTAATGTGCAAGTATTTGTATTATTTGATACGTCATTTTTCTGGATTACATTCGATTATGATGTAGTTTTATTTCATGTTAGTTTGAAATTCTTCCATTTACGCATAACTGCCTAATTTTACGCTTTTTTCCTATTACTATTTTTGAAAATAAAAATTATCGTATTTGATCGCTAAAAATTTAGATTCAATGACGCAAATTTTTCTTTCCAAAAATAGTAGTAGCAAAAAATCATAAAAGTTGGCATCTGTGCATTTAGGTGTCATTTATTTTATTTTATTTGATATTTCAATGACGTTCTCTTCAAATAAAGAAGAAGGAATGGATTCAAAAATCCTAAGTGACAGGAAAAAGATTTAAAAAACAAACAATGAAAAGAATAAAATAAAATAAAAATATGTTACTAAAGACATTGAGGAAACCGGGAAGTGTTCAGATTCATACAATAAAAAGCTGTGAAAAAAAATTTTTTTTTTGAAAATGTTTTTTTAAAGAAATCATGTCTTAGTCAGGAGTAACAAATTTGACGGTGAAAAGTGCGACAATGTAAGAAGAAAAGTGATTCTTGAAGCCCAAAATTTTTAAAATGATTTTCTGAAACACTGACTTACACAAGGTCATAGAAGATTTATATTAAATGAATGATTTTATGAAAAAACTACTACTTTCTCGCTGCTACTCTAGCTCTTACTCTGACATACACAAGGTCATAGAAGATTTATATTAAATGAATAATTTTATGAAAAATTTACTACTCTCACTTTTACTCTGGCTTACACAAGGTCATCATAGAAGATTTATATTAAATGTATGATTTTATGAAAATGCTAACAAAGCACTAAATAACGACAAAAAAAACTTTTTCCATAACATTAGTTATTGAATAATACCTATCATATTAGATAATTTTCCAAAAATTGAACAATTTATAAACTATTAGTCAAAGATATAAAAATTATATTAACTATTTATATTAACTATCTGCTTCTTTTAAACTTAAGCTCAGCACAAATTTAATTATGTAGTTAAAATCATTTAAAGGATTAAAAATCTAATAAATATTTCTTTAATTTCAGTTTTTTCTCTTTTTAGAATTTTAAAAAAGATTGGTAGCAACATATTTTGGTAAAAATATGTGAAATATAGCTATTATGAGATAATTATTACAAATCCTTCATCATTGATTCATTTTTTTCATTATTTTTAACGACTTTACTAGTCTTGTGTTTATTTAACTAAAATAATCTCACATTATGTACTACTATTAATTATTAATATATAATTTTTTTAATTTGACTTTGAGTTAAATTTGTCTTTTACATTACTGATTATCATAGAAGAAAGACTAAGTTTAGATCTTTACTGTTATACTTAGATCGTTTATTATATTTAGATCTTTACTATTTGCGGATGTTGCATAATGATTTAATCTAATTAGCTTCTATCCAAGATTTAATCGAAGCCGCATTACAGGTTGGAGCGCTTTGTCCTTTAAAACATAGCTACTGTTCAAACGTTATTCTAGATTAAAATCAGATTCCAAGAAAGATTTTTTTGTTGTTGTTAAAACAAACATAAATCATACTTAGAACAAACTAAAACTAAGACAAAAACCAACAGACTGAAAAGTGCGAAAGCAAAAGCAAACAGCAAAAATTATGAGGCCAATATTTTAAAATTGAATTGAATTTATTTAATTTTTTTTAAATATTCAAAACATCGAATTAAAAAAATATATATTTTCAATAAATAGTACAGGTTTGTAAAAACGGGTATGTATTCCAGTTGCTTCACTGAGGTGTGTGAGAGGAGGATGGGGGACATTCTATATATGGCTTTTAAATAGCCTTAAGTACAAAGAGTTAAATAGCAAAACTTTGTCTCCAAGACTGGAATTTCTATTTCTCAAAGCACCAACGATTCCAAATTTTGTTTGTAAGTTTTATACAAGTATTCTTTAATAAAAGATGATACATAAATTATTTAGAAAGCATAAATGAGATTTTAATGTTGATATATTTGAATGATTTATTAATTAGTAAAATATTAAGAAGCTTCAGAGTTTGCTTAAAATTTCGAAAACTACCACTTCAATAATGTATAGATAAGTTTGAAATTGCTTAAATAATGTACAATAGTTGATAATGTAATCTTTAGATATTGAAATAATTAATAATTTCTAAAATTCAGACCTAATAATTCCAATTTCAAATAATCTAGTGCCAGTGGCGCAATCAAAGGGAGAATTCATTGTGTCCAGATCTTTCCAAAATAGAAGAGAAAAAGTAAAAAATAAAATAAAAAAAAAAGCAAATTAAAAAATATATATATATTTGTACGTGTTTATATATATATATATACATTTTTTTTCCCAAGCTCTTTAAAAGTAAAAATCTTGATAGCTTTTGTTCATTTGAACTAGGGAAAATCATTTTTTTTTAATTCTTCAGTTTTTTATTCTTAGCCATTATATAATTACCATTGCTACAAAAATCGCAATAATATCATGTTTGGAATTGCTAGTGTCTATCAAATCAGATCGACTGAACATTCAAGAGCTAAAAAATCTAGAAAAATATTATGATTCAAATTTCCATCCACAGAATTAGAATCTCAAAACATATTGTGTTGTGACAAATGGAACAAAGAAGAATCTAAATCTTTAAATCCATTTGCTTTAATGGATTCATTCATAAAATCATTGGATAGACATTTGTAGTCACGTGAAGCAAATTCCTGTCCAGTTATTAACTATTTACTTGCAAATTTAAACACATTTCGCCTCTTATTTATCAACATTATCAGCTAAGAGGCGTGTTTTTTGCTTGAAAGGGTGAAAACGTACTTAAGAAAGACAAGTTGGAAATTGTACGTCAAACGTTACAAATGAGGTGCGTTCGTACTATAGCTAGTTATATAAATATTCAGATCTTGAGGATTTTTAATTCTGTGAAATTAATTATATCGTCTGCAGATTAATTTCTGTAATAAAATAAGTATCTCGATCGCTTGACGATTAAACCTCGGAAGCTCCTGTAACAAGGAGGCACCGATTTAAAAAAAAAAAAATCAAATTTCTTAATAAATATTTTTATTAATATCTTCTAAAGTTTTGATTCGATTTTTATAAAATTTGAAATGTCTCGACAAAATTCTGCAAAGATAATATATATTAAATTTCAAACCAGTCGTTTGGGTAGTTTTTGTTTTGTTATATGCGGACAGACGGACGGACGGACAGACGACGACAATAGGTGCTACGTATTTATATAATTACGAACGCACCTAAAAATGAGTAAATACTAAATTTTTAGATCGACATATAATCTGCATTTACTATAATTGGAAATTTGTCACATCTAAGAGGTTATTAAAACATTTGCAATGGTTAATAGAAAAATATACTGTAATTTAATTGTTGTTTTTCTTATTCTAAAATATTTTTTTACTAGTACAGAAATCAAACATTTTTTACGACAAATAAATTGTCATTAGTTTTTCCTCAATTCCTTTAGCTCGTCCCGCTAAAACTTTCCTTTGGCATTCCTTATATCTCCCTTATTATAATAAAATAGAAACCGTTTCCCTTCTAATGGAAATATTTGGACACTTCCCGAAATAAAAGGAAAATGCTGGCAATGTTACTGTCTACAACATAATAACACATTAGCAGCCTATGCTAGTTTCAAAAGTAGTGTTTTATGCCTTTAAAAGAACAGAACAAACTGAATAACGAGTGTAAGCTGCTTAAGAACAATTTCGGTGGATTAAAACAACGCATAAACTCACCTTTCCCCTTACCTAATCGGATGAAGAAAAGATACTTCTTGCCTCCTGACCTCTAGCTTTCCTGCAGAAATGTCAACTCCTTACTTAGAAGACACCTATAAAAGATCGTCCTCTTCTTCTCCTGGGCCATTGGGAGTAGGGATTGAAAGGGATATGCAGACGATCCCCTGATTTATTGCAACCGAGGACACTCTGAAGGGAAACCACAATCGTGGATCATTTTCTAATACAGGAAATCAGTCCCCCAGGCTACTTGATCCACCCCGCGTATTACATAGTCTCTGCAAATACTTATTTTGTCCTTGCAATAATACCGGTAGATGATGAGGGTTCCTAAAGTATGTTATGCATTCCCTGGATTACTTCTAAATATTTACTCATGACTTTAGAAAAAGGTAATTATAACTCTAAGCTTTGATATATAAGAGTCGTGAGAATATTATCTTATATTATTTCCGTGTTTGTTTTGAAAGGGTAACAATACCCGGAATTTTATGACTTTTTTTTTTTTCATTTAAGTTTTCTCTATTGTCAATGTGACAATTCAGGCATTTTAATTTTCCTAAACTAATATTGTGCACACATTAAGAGATAATGAATGGTAAATATTTGTAAACTATTTTTTCAATTCAATTGTTATACAGTGGGAATGTGGAATTGTCATGGATTTTTTTAAAACTAAATAGTATTAATGTAAATTTTTCTGTTTTACAATATTTTATTTATTCTTCTATAATACGGTTGTTATTATTGTTACTATTATTATCATTGGCATCACTTAGAGAAACATACAAGTAATTAATATATAATCATTTTAAAAGTATTTTATTAAAATTACAGAGAGTTCGTACGGTCCTTAAATTTGAGTACCACTATTTCTGACCTTTGGCTTATTTAAGCGCAGAAATTGTAATAATTTTCTTCTATAAAATACGGCAAAGATTAAAATTCGGAAATAGTGGTACTCAAATTCAAAAATCGTACGAACCCTGTATAATGAAAAATATCAAAATAAAAATAAACCAATTTTTAAAGTAACTATCAAAATTGTGAATAACTCAACATAGGTGGAAATATTCGAATGACCGGATAATAAACAAGAAGAGAGCGATATTTTATGTTAAGTCATTTTTTATACTGTTTGCACATTATTTACTTAGCATTTTTTAAATAAATTTTCACTGCGTATTGTTAATTAACTATCGTTCTATGAAATACTTTAAAATTTACATGGGTATCGCAGAGGACAGTTTTGAAGGCTTATTGACCCTAGTCGGTAATGCAAAAATTTAGAGGAAAAAATATTGGCACTCGAACTGCTAGCAGAATTTACTGTATTTTTTCCACTTTTTTCTTACAGTGCTTGTGGGCTTTTAAATTGCATCCACAATTATATTTTTTTCATTTTAAACGTGTTAGTATTCATAGAAAATAAATCGCAGTATTATAAAACTTCTGTCTAGACGCGATATCCCCAAAAAGTCTCAAGAGAGACGAGATTGGCAGGAAAAAAGCATCAGTGAGAGCAAATCACTTAGGAGCCCGTTTAGGCTGTGGATTAAAAGACTCTCTGTTATCTAAACACTCGTCATAGCCCCTGGTTGCATTTTCTATGGATACAGAAGAGGGATTATTAGACCTTTCATAACTGCAACCCCTCAGGAAGGCCTGTGCCACGCGATAACGTAACTGCCTCCAAGTCTAGATACGGGGATGTTTTTTTCCTCTCACACGATCTATGTTTGCTGGGAAACTAGTTGTAAAGGATACACTGAGGGAAAAGTCGATGCCTGAAGCTATACGATTTCCGGAAGAAGTTTTATGAACATTTTGGGGATCAGGGTTTTAATCAAAGCCGTATTTGAAAGAGTCGAGAAACTATGTTGACATACATTAAATGGTTTTGTGGCAAGTTTTTCTCTAAACTGGTATATTAATTTTAAAGAATGTGAGAACAGTGTTACATATTTTTGTTACGTTCTTTTCAGTTTATTACAATTGAAATATATGTGTGTGTGGGTGTGTGTGCGTGTGTAAATACTTCTAATTTACTCAAATTAGAAAATGAATTCACTGAGAAAAAATAGAAAACGTTGGCGTTTGAATTTTTTAAGTAAAAGAAAAGTGATATTTCAGAATAATAGCATACTGATTCTGATTTTCAATATTCCAAAGGCTTTTCCTAGCAGTCATTAAAAAGTACAGATTATAAGAAATACACTTGCCCTAGCGATCATTATAAAGTACAGATTATAAAAAATATTTCCTATAATTTATTTTATATTTCTGTCTAGGCTTGAATCGAAAACACATTACTGAAACAGTAAATTAAATACGATAAAAACAGTTTTGAACATTCACTTGCATTTAACTGAAACTGTAATACATTAAATTTCACATATATTTAAACCTGACGCGTAAAAAATAAATAAATTTAATAACGGATAGGTAAAAACTGCTCAATTCTGAAAAGAAATGCCTGCATTTTCTAGTATATTTCAAGATTTATATTACTGTACAATTCATTCTATATTTGAAGCCTCACTTTTCAATGTTTTAAATCTATATGTGTTTGTAATATTTGGTATGTCATTTTTCCGGATTACGTAACTTACATTTGATTCCGGTGTCATCTATTTTATGTTAGTTTGAAATTCTTCCATTTAGCTGTCATTTATTTTATATTATTTGATTTTTTTTTTCTCCCTCAATAGAATAATGAGTTCAAGAATCGCAAGTGACAGAAAAAAGGGTTTCAAATACAAAATAATAAAAAGAATAGAATAAAAAATCTTTTTTCTTTATGTAAAGACATTGGGGAAATCCGGAAATGTGTAAATGCATACGCTTTAAACATTTGTTGCAAAATATTTTGACATGCAAGTTTTTCTCTACACTGTAAGAAAAAAACAGATGTTTTTTTAAGCTAGGAAAATATAATATAATCACGAACGAAAACAAACAATAACCTCTTCCTAGTTACTAACGATTCTATAAAGCGTTCTATCGTTTTAGAAACCTCAGAAACCAATACATTTTCGAGATTTAAAGAAGTATTTATGAAAACATAGTTTCTTTTGCTTCCAAGATTTTCGGAAACGTTACCGAGTAGTTTTATGGTGTATTAATAAGTTTTCTCAACCCGTAATCTAGGTTTTTTGGAAGCTATCAATTCTTAAGTAAGCATTTTCATGTACAACATACATGTTATACAGACAAACATGATAAATTAACAGACTTTACATTTACATTAAAACTAATATTATTTGTTACTCTTGTATGTATAAATTCAATTACGCAGCTGAAAATATTTAGAAAATTAATAACATCTTAAAACCGCTATTCCAGTTTGAGAAAATGATTAACACTAGCAATACTACTCGGAAATGTTTCCGAAAATCGGTGGCAGCAGAAGAAGCTTTTTTTATCAATGTTTTTTTTAAATCTCCAACATATATTTATTTCTGAGGTTTCTAAAGATAACGTACACTTTTTGGAATCATGGGTAACTCGGAAGAGGTTATTATATATTTTCGTTCGTGGTTCTGTTATATTTTAAGTAGATAAAGAAATATTTGTGTTTATTTACAGTGTACATTGTACATTAAAAAAAAATGTTTCTTGCTCTTATTTTACATAAGGTTTAAAAAATATAATATAACCTCTTCTGAGTTACTCGTGACTCTGAAAGGCGCTTATTTATCTTTAAAAGCCCCTGAAACCAATATATATCCTAGATTTAAAGAAACCTGTCCGAAGCTAAAGTTTATTTTGTTATACTTAATTTTCGGAAGCGTTTCCGGGTAATTTTGCGGTGTATTAATCAGTTTTCTTTACCCGGAATATCATTTTTTAAGATGCTACAAATTCTCAAATAAACACTTTCAGCAGCATACAGAATTTATGCATGCAACATTAGAAAAAAAAAAGAAAAAAAAAGTTAATGTTAATGTTATTAATTTATATTTAATAATGTTTTGTGAACATTTTCAAGTTCACCAAACATGAAGAATTGATAGCATCCAAAAAACTGATATTTCGTGCTGATAAAATCGATTGCACTGTAAAGACTACTCGGAAACCTTTCCGAAAATTACGGGTAGTAATAGAAACTTTTGTTTCAAAAATGGTTCTTTTTGCCCGCGTTTTTCCGTTTCCCAAAAACAACTTAAATCGGCTCTAGAGATTTTTTTTTTAACAAAACTGTATTTTAAGATATATGTAAAATAAAGAGGTATGAAGTGTATTTTAGAAACAAACGGGGAAAGAAAATTTAAATTATTTTAAGTTTTACAAATATTTTTATGAAAATGCAAGAAAGCCCTCAGACGCTCAGAGGGTTAAATCTCGGAAATATATTAGTTTCTAAGGCTTCTTAAGATAAAGTAACACTTTTCGGAATCGTTGGTAACGCGAAAGAGGTTATAATATATTTTCGTAATCCTTAATAAAGATAAGAGCTTCACTAAGAATCATTTGTCTTTTTTACAGTGTAATTTAGAAAATAAGTTAGAAAGAATGTAAGAACTGTTATATATTTTTTACTGTTCTGTTCTTTTTCTCTTATCAAATTACTCTGATGAATAATTGAGCGAAATAAATATTTAAAATATGTTAACGAAAATAAACTTAAAATAATTATTTAATGTAACATTTTAAATTTAAAATTCATTTAATAGTTAATTTTCTTTTAACAACATTATATGTATGTTTAAATTAATTTTAAAAATAAAATATCCGAAGTTAATTTTTTCAACACAAAATAATAAATATGAAATGAAATAGTTTTAAACTTTCAGTTGAATTTAACTGAAACTGCAATACATTAAATTTCATTTATTTAAACCAAATGCGTACAGAATTAAATAAATAAAATTACATATAAATAAAAATTGCTCAATTCTGAAAAAAGAAGAAAAAATGCTTTTTCTAGTGATTTTAATTTGTATATTCGACTGCAAATTAATAAATTTATAATACGTTTTCTTTTAAATAACAAAAGTTTATATAGGCGACTAATTAACTGAATATCATGAAATCACCAAATCCAATCAATAAAAGTTAAATCAGAAGTTTAAATAAAATTTATATTTTGCAGAGCCTTTGAAGAAGTCAATACTAGCAACATTTACATGATGTAGTCTACTAAGAAGTTTAGGAAAAGCTTTCAGTTTTTCTAAAGGAAAATCATCAGTATTCCTGTAGATAAATGTCTTTAATGGTAACCTGAAAGATGAAACAGACACTTTCAATTTTTTCTTTAATCCCAAATTCTTTTCTAATTAAAATCATGCTTCTCTTTTTGTCAGATCACCTATCACTGGAATTCTTTAACCACTATCTTGTGCGGGAAATTTTTAACCTGGTAGCCATTCATGTAATAACGATTAGTTGTAATAATTCTCGAAAACAATTCTTAAAAAACCTTATTATAGTAAGTCATATACATGTACCGAGTGCGCCATAAATTCGCTAAAACTTTAAAAGTTCATTAAAAAGGAACAAATCATGCTAAAAAAATTGCGATTTGCACGAATGAGATTAGAGGGAGATCGGATTTTTTAAATAACAAAAATAGTTCTGTTCAAAAAATTACGATAGATGGCGTTGGCATACATAACATGAAGCTAAGCAGATGTATGCAAATTAGGCTTATAGTAAAAGTCCCGTTTCTTCGAAGCGTCTGATAAGCTTCAGTATCATAGCACTTGAAACGGGCCTTTTTCTCGTCTTGAGTCCTTTTGCTGTGCAGAATTTTTGCAATGCGCCGGTTGCTAATTCCCCGTTCTTGTAAAAGAGCTTAGCCAACAACTCTTAATCTGGTAACGATAGCATACAGCTGACATCGAATGAAGAATCTGTGTGCATCGAAGGATTTTGTTTGACAGCCTAAATCGTATAAATCTGCTTCTTATTATACATGCCAGCGCCATCTATCGGTAATTTTTTAACCCCAATTTTTTTGTTATTAAAAAAAATTATCTCCTGTAATCCCATTCGTACAAACCGCAATTGTTTAGCATCATTTGTTACTTTTTAATGAATTTTAAAGTTATAATGAATTTGCCGGCGCACCCGGTATATACATTGAGTATAGGTATCCATGTATTCTTGGAGCTTAAGTATTCGATAAATTCTATTATTTATAGAAAAATGTATAGATTAATAATGGAGTGAAAACCCAACGAATGTTTCATACGTTGTTTTAAATAGTTCAATTAGCCTTGCAGTCTAGCAAAGCCTTCAAATTTCTTTTATTGCATCAGAAATAGGCTTCCATTTAAAACATTTTTTTTTCTAAAATTAAATTAACCCTTTGTATCACCGCCTTGCATGGCTACAACATACCTAAAAGTTAGTGTTATTTATACAGTGGGTTTTAAAAGACAATTTTATTTATTGCTTCTATCTTCTAACACAGCAGTTAATGTAAAATTTTCATATAATTCACAACAAACGGCGATAATGAGTTAATTTTTCATGCCAAAGTTTTATTTAACATTTGAGTAGTTTCACATCGTTATTGCTAAAATAAACTTCGTAAATTTTGTCAATTTAAAGGGCGTCCAAAACTAGATTTTTTACAAAGATAATTCTTTATTCTTTAATTTTTTCTATTAGAAAATTGACAATATTTATGAGAAGTGTGTAATTTTCTGTTTATTGCAGATAGAAAAAAAGTACATTTCGTCAATAATTTTTTTTCTAATTTTTTTAAAATTATTTTTGAGATGCTTAAAATGATTCTTTATTCTTTAATTTTTTTCTATTAGAAAATTGACAATATTTATGAGAAGTGTGTAATTTTCTGTTTATTGCAGATAGAAAAAAAGCACATTTCGTCAATAATTTTTTTCTAATTTTTTTAAAATTATTTTTGAGATGCTTAAAATGATTTATTCTAACATCTGCGTGAGTATTTTTTAATTGGAATTGTTGAGTCACAAAGGGTTAATTCAGTGGATATTATACTCAAGTGGCGGTGCTTAAAACTAAATGTGGTATCAATAGAAACAGAAAACGCTATAGGAAAATTTCTCTCAATAGGCACTTGTAGATTTTCTGTGCTTCAAATGTTATTTATATTAATTAATTAATTATATTTTATATTGAAAAATTATTGCGATAATACCATTATCTTTCACAGCAGTTACCTGTAGAAAAATTAAAGAATCGTGTGTTGTTTTAATTCACTAAATATCTTTCAGTTTATCATAATTCACCAAACTCTAACAACATTTTTGTTCTTTTTTAATGAAAGGAAAGAATAAAAAATATTTAATATTTTTAATTAATTTAAATTATACACAATCGTTCATTTGAGAGACTATCATTTAAAACCCATGATAGAGATATAAAAAGCTACAAAACACATTTGTTTCAATTTATATTTATTTTTATTAGACAATATCATTATTACGTCAGTGCATATATTAAAAAAATGGGGTTTAAATAAAAAACTTTATTGAAATCATTAGATGTACTCTATTAGTAGTTATAAAACTTTATGAATAAACGCGACTAATGTGATTTAAGAATAATTATTTAAGTAAAACTGCAGAAATATGAGATTTCCCTAGTAACAAAACAATAATACTGCAAAATTTGTTGTATTGGTTACATCTTAGACAGTATGAGCAATATCATATTAGCTATATATTGGTCATTCTTGGCAATAATGACATGAAAAATTTCTCTATCATCATACTGTTTAAATTTTTGCAATATTGTAGACATGTTGGCAAGGAATATTTCGCCATTTCATTGCCAATATTTCCAGTGTAAAGCTAATATTTCTATAACATTGCCAATATTTCCAGTGTAAAGCTAATATTTCTATAACATTGCCAATATTTCCAGTGTAAAGCTAATATTTCTATAACAATCCTGTTTTACTGCAAATATTTTCAATTCTAAGCCAATATTTAACCAATATTGGTATTATATTGGAAGTATTTCTAATAAATGCAATATTGTGCCCCAATATCACCAATATTGGTTTGGTACTAGGGTTTTCTCATCATTCTGAAAAAAAGTTTAAATAGTATGTTTCAAATTATAACATCCATGTAAAACTTCGACAAAATATTTCTTTGCAGATTTACACCCTTACGGAAAGAAAGATGCGGAAGAAAATACCCGAGAATTTCTTGTTAAAGTCCTTGACATCCTACTGGATTTTATTAAAAAGTCAAATGATAGATCATGCAAAATTTTGGATTTTCATCAACCACCTCAATTAAAAGAAATTCTGGACCTAGAAATCCCAACTGACCCAGTCAACTTAGAACAGCTGTTGACAGACTGCAAGGATACCTTAAAATACCAAGTAAAAACAGGTAAGAAGAATTCTTTACACATAACGTAACTATTATACGTAATTATACTTTCTGATATCATTAATGCTTTTTTTCTCCACTTTCATGAAGTAGATATTTTAAAATTGCGCAGAAAGAAAATGTCAAAATTTCAATGCATGAAATCGAAGTAAAGTATAGTAAAAAAGAGTTTCCAATTTTAAGCTCTTTTATGTTGCTTATTTTTTCATTTTTATAGTTTACTCACGTGAAAATAATCTGTTAGGAAAACCTTAATAATACTCTCAAAGCATTTGCGTGGTTATTTTTTTTTTTTCAAATCACAGAATCGATCTTAGATATTTGGCCAAATTTTAAATAGGCCGTTTTACACTGATCTTTTTTAAATTAAAGACAGGATATATTTTTTCATGTAAATTCGCAGGTATAAATTAAAATAGAAAGTAAAAGCAAGCAAAAATTATGTTTTTATTAAACATAATTATACTTGCTTAAATAAATTAATGGTATTTTTTTTTTCTTGTAGTAGATATTTTTTAAATACTGCAGAAAGAAAATGTCAAAATTTGAAAATGTGAAATCTAAGTAAAGAATTGTAATAAAAAGAAAAGTGCCCAGTTAAACTAATGGCATTGAGCTCACAGGCTATTCACACTAATTGCATATTATACTCTTATTTCAAAGAATAATATACCCCTCGAAAAATACAGAAATCGAAAATAAATTAAAGAGGGATTAGCCCCCCATTCTCCCTTTATACTTAACCAATGAACCCCAAAACTAATCAGGAAAGCGCCTTATCAGAATGAACCTATATACAAAATTTGAAGCAAATCGGATATTTCTATCAAGTTATCGCGTTACGTACATACATACGGACATATGTACATACGTACGTACATACAGAACCTGCGGGCACATTAGCTCTCAGGATTTGATAGCCTGTGAGCTAAAACTTGGTCTATTTTTACGCCTTTGTAGGGTGTCTATTTTTTTTTTTTCATTTTTACAGTTTACCCTCGTGAATATTGTGATGTACAAGGAAAACCTGAATACTACTCTTAAAGCATGTATGAATGTTCTTATTTTTCCAAAATGAAGAATCTTCCTTACATATGTGTAAATTTTTAAGAGAGTTGATATACACTGTTTTTTCTAAAATGAAAGACAAGTTACCTTTACACAGCGGTGTTGCAGCTCGGTACACACTATAGAATCTCTGAGATGTAAAAGTATGGAAAATGCGTAAGACACCATTTAAGAAAGATATTTAAAGAATGAAAAAGATCTCATTTAAAAAATTAGAAACTTGCATAAAGCCAGAAAGATGCAGTCTTCGACATAGGGTATGTTATCGTCTGGCTGTGATGCACGATGTACTATATCGTCTGCTCAGGCTCAGTTTGATGTTGTCAAGGAGTTCGCAAAATAAACAATGTCTCTTCTAGGGCAGTGATAGTTGAGGAATCACAATACTAGATTCCTTAAAAGAATCTAGGAATGTTCCTTTAGTTCGCTAAGAACATTGTAGATATTCTTAGTGTTAGACGATGTTGTTAGTGGATGATGACATTCTGTCAGGCATCTTCCAAGAAAATTCCACAACTGTTCTATTTTACTTAGGTTTGTCGAGTATTCTGAACACTGCAGCTGTAATTCTTTTTTGACTTTCTTATAGTTTGAGGGCAGTTTATGTATGAGAGCGTTGAAGTCCATAAAGAGGAATTCAGGCCATACGTTAATCCTTAAAAGTTCTCATGAGGAAAAATAATCTCTGTGCCATAAGGTCACTCGGAGGGTGTGGATCTACGAGCCAAATTTTATGCTTCCTAAAACGAGAATACCAACGCTTTCAAACCAGGAGTGATAGAATATTTCTCGCACTCTCTAGATGCATACATGTCTGGAATTCGAAATTAAACTAAATCGGTTCTCATCAATAAAAAGCACTTGACTACAGTGGTTAACTCATCAACCTTTCTTCTCGACGATAAATTAAACGCTGTTTCCTATGATTATGAGTTAGTGACACATATTGTTCTGGTCGCCAAACCAACAATTAACCTTCCTACAGCCTCATTCATGATTGAAAGAGATAGAAATATTGGGCTCTTCCAACAGTGCGTTTCATGTGTCGTCTATGATCGTCAACTGTCTGCCTTCCATCTCTCCTTATCTTAAGAGAAGATATTGGTCCCCAGTCAACGTCGTTCTTCGTGAAGAACCACTACCACGTCATCAAATATCTGTTCATATTATTCAAATGCTGTCCAAGCTCATGACACAGTGATGTGGGCAATTCCGAACTTTTCCGTCATGATAGCGTCAATTCTGTATTCTTGCAATCTTTCATTGATTCGATCTCATGGAAAGTCGTTCAGTTGTTGCCTAATTTACTTTATGTTTGTCATACGTATACGACTGTTATAGCAGTAGCACGTTGTTAAGACTGAGCAAATAAAACTGTCAAACCGCAATAACTTTGAATTATCAAATCGCAATATATTTGACTGAAATGCTGAGAGTATACCAGACTCGTGCTTTCTACGCTTCCCACATGTCCATTCTAAGTCATGCTACTTATACGATGTTCGCAATAATTCTAGATATGCGGTGATATTCTGGTCAATTTTTCCTATTCATTTGGAGATTAGGTTAATTTTCCCACATTGACCTTAATACCATCCCATACCATGAGTTTACGTTCTCCATAAATGTAAATGTGGCTATTATCAAGATGAATTGTTCAACGGGATTCGTCGGAGAATAGACATTGCTTCGTTCATTTCTCCTCGACATGCTCATTTGTCTTTGTGTGCAGCACGGTGACTTCCTATTAACGCAACACGTATACCATTAGTTTTCAGTCCCACAGATCTAAGGAGTGGAATCGATCTTGAACAATTTGAGCGGAAACTTTGGTGCCAATAGCCGAATAAATGTGTTGTTGGAGAAGAGTGGTATTAAAATGTCGGCTTCTCTTGGCCATCAGCATTAAACATAGATCCGATCCTCTTTTGGCATTGTTGGTCATACACAATCTCAGTATGATCTTCAGCATGTATTTCTAGTCTCCAAAACTATACTAGATGTTGAAAATTACACTTTCCTTTACTCCTGTGGCTTCTACTACTCAGAACTGTTTTGTTCCTTGTAAACAAC
This sequence comes from Maratus michaelseni, assembly GCA_963931845.1. Lineage (NCBI taxonomy): Eukaryota > Metazoa > Arthropoda > Arachnida > Araneae > Salticidae > Maratus > Maratus michaelseni. Next base: position 397,372,668 of record OZ007586.1, read on the forward strand.
TAATAACTCTCCAAGCTACATATTTGGTTAAATAACTTCGTTCAGACATCACTTTCACCGACACAAAGCAATTAACGCATGCCAATCGATCCATTTTCCCTTAAATAAAGTGAAAGCCAAGTTTCATTCACTATCGCTTACGCATGATATTGTTATTTCACCGAAAACTTCGAATAGCTTTTAATAATTTTGAGCAGTGTACATGAATACTACTAATGTTTCTCTCTTTCATTTTTTATTTGGATTGTGTATAAAAAATACCTTTAAGAAGTCTTGAAACAATTGTATGTTAAATTTTTTGGCTGTTTGTGCTTTTTTAAAATTTGTTTTCTACGTCACACATTTAAATTATCATAAACGATTTACGCATTGATATCCTTCAATTATATTGCTTTAGAACACCATTTTGAGTCTATCGTGACTCATCAAAGGGACTTTGTATATCGGTTTGTCTTTTTTTAATACTAACGAGAGATTTGGTACCTTGTTAAATGCTGAGCAACAGTCTCCCTCACTTGTCGTCAGCTCCCCTTTCAATCAGCCAATTATTCGGTGAAGGGAACCACTTCGCAGAGATTTAATAACGGACTTCGAATGTCGTGGGGACCCTGTTATTTATGGACCAATTATGGGTAGTTATTCTGTCTTTCTAGATCCCAAGAGTGCTGAAGCTAATAAATGATATACTTTCGTTTATGACAGGCATAGTTTTTCGTTTTTTATTGCAGCTTTCTTGAATGGTTTTCCCGCAGTTTAAAACTTTTTTCTCTTTGCCAGTTGGCAATAAAAATTGCTGGATTCAAGTAAATTTTGCAGTTAAAAAAATTCCGTATTCATTCAAATTTTTATGGTAAATATGCTAACTGCCAAACTGTCTGAAGATTTTGCTGTGGATTTCTCTGTTTTTTCATAGAGTGCGCTTATAGTGCTTTCCTGATAATTTCTGCATACAAAAAATATTTTTTTAATAATATAAAAGTTACAAATAATATGCCTAACATACATTCGAAGCACTTAACAGACAAGTGTTCTAAATCAAAAAAAAAAAAAAAAAAAAAAAAAAAAAAAAAAAAAAAAACAATGATTAAGGTATGTATCAATAAGGGTGTTTTTCTTCAACTTATGTAAATAACCTTCTACTGAATTCAGTTTGATTTAAAGGTGTAATTGTACAGTCCTGGAAAAAAGTCACATCACTCAATACTAACATTGCCACAAATCATCGTATAAAAATGTGATAAGTGCCAATACATTAGTAATTTCGTTTAGTAATCAATAGTATACATAAATTTTATTTAGGGGTAGCCTACATATAGATAATGTGACAAATTTTAACATTTTCAATACTAACACCTAATTTTGACATCACAATTAGATTCTTTGGTAAATTTCACCTTCGGGTACCAAACGGGAAGTCATTCGGTCAAGTAGTAAACTTAAATTATTTATTTGTTGAAAAAAAAAACTGCAATGGGGTTAGTTTTTGAATCATAACTTTACAATGAGTTTTAATTTTGGATTCGCATATTTGAAGCTTCTAGAAATCGATATATATTATAAAATTCATAGGTTACAATTTAGATCGTTTTCGAAAATTAATTTTAAAATCTTTTTTTTTAACAGAAATATTGCAATTCCAAAATTACAGCTCATTCCGCCAAATAGTTTTTGGGTTATGTTTAAAAAACTAACCGCATTGCAATTTGTATTGCAACAATTAAAACTTATAATTTAACATTAGGTGTATCAAACTTTAAACTAGGATAATTCCTAAACTACTTGATTGAATGTCTTCCCATTTGGTATCCACGAAGGTAAAATTTACCGAATAATCTAATTGTGAAATGTAAATTAGGTGTTAGTATTGAAAACTTTATAGTTTATTGCAATTTCTATATGTAGAAAACCCCAATGGAAAATGAAAATATATCATTAATTAGTAGACATTATTACTAATCGATTGGTACGAGTCAAGTTTTTTTTTTCTTTTTCTTAAGAACTATTCAAAACTACTAACCCCAACACGTAGTCTCATAGTTTTTTACATCTAACTTTTTTAATCCAGTTTCCGTGTGCTTGTACCATTTGTATTCCCACCACATATTTTATTTTTCGTAAAAAGTTATGTTTTCTTCATCAAATCACGATATACTAAAAGAAGAAATATTCAAAATCACTCACAAAAAACTTGCATAATACAACAGTCGAAATCTGCATCAAATGGCGATGCAAATTCGTGCAATTTGATAATAATACATAGAAATTATAAAATCACCTTCAGTGCTCTTGCAAACATTTCTCATATCAACATGATCAATGCAGGGTTTTCAATATCCAAGGTTAAATTCTATGATATGGTAGAACACACTTTAACAGTTATTCTATAGAAAATAGGGTCGCAATTCACTTATTCAGTCAAGAATAGGAAGAGTCTTTCTCTAATCCGAGTCTTTCTCTAATCTCTATAACTGTAACAATAATGAAGATATTTTGGCAAAATTTTCGACTAACTTACTTTGCTTTGTGTGAAATAGCATGACATCACGATAAGTACCCGAAGTGCATAGTAATTCAGTCAGTGACACCATAAATAATGTCAACCGCATTCTGCAATACGGAACTTCTAGTTCAGTGTTATTTGGATGCAGGTGATTGACACCTCTACCACTTTCCTTTATATTGTTGCATTTCACACAAAGCAAGGTCAGTTTATTGACAATTTCCTTAAAATATCTTCATAGTCGTTAAAGTTATGAACAAAAATCCGAATTCCGATTTGAATGATACATCCTAAATTTTTAACTAAATAAATGGTTTGCGAGTCTGGTTCTCTATACAAAAACTGTTTATTGTAGTGTACTCCACTACCTCTTATAGTTTTTCAAACTTTTCGAAACATACTGTATACATAACATGTGATATCACCATTATTAAGTTACGTAAATGAGTAAGTTGAGTTAATATCACTAATAATACTTAGAATGATAATGTAATAGGTTCTGAACATACCTTATTTAAGCAAATAACAAAAGGTTTTTAAACCAAAAATATTCATACATTTTTTAATAATTCATTTTCCAATATTTTCATTAGATTAACTATTAAAAATTATTTTACTTCATTTATCTTGAAAATAAATTTTACACCCTAGCTAAATAACCAAACACATAAGAACTGAAGTTATTTCCTTTCCTTTGATCTTGAACATATAGCTTTATTCAAATTTTCATCGAAAGTACCAAATTTTAAAAAAAAGCATATATATTATTTCTGATGTCAACATCTTTTTTTGTACACATACAAAACGCACAACGTAGAATGGAGTATCACAGGAAAAGGCTTTTAATGCAATGCTTTCACATTTCGTTAAAACGCGTTGTTTAATTAAAATTTGCAGTTAATTAAAAATAATGAAAAAACGTATCAGCAAATAATCTCAAGGATTGCCGTGCAAAAGCCTCGAACGGGAGTTACTGGTTTTAAAATAGTTTTCTTAACTACAACATAAATACAAATAAAATTCAGCAAACCGTGTAAAAATCCGATAACTACGTATTTTTTTATATCCATCAAAATATTTTTGCTAAGCATGAATTAGAAAAGATTTAGGCTGAACAAGAATTTTAAAAAAGGTGCAAAAGTGCACTTTTAAAAACGCGTTTACTAAAAACCTAAACGTTGGATTCCGTTTTACTTTGGGTTATTTAATCACTTGGCATGCACATTCCATAAAAACAAGAAATTTGTTTCTATGACACATAGAAAGTGAGCTATAGAGGTGTCAAAATCTTATTTTGTTCAGTCCGCAAAATATAAAATAGACAGAGTATAATAATTAACCTTGTAAGATCGTTTGGCATCAATTGGCGAAAATTCCTTTTGTTTGCTGTCCATTGCATTGTTGTTTCTGTTGCTTGGCGAGAAACTCTGTCGAGTTTCTGTGATAGAATAATAATTTAAAAATATATCCACTACATTTTAATAAATTTATGCCAAACACTTATTTGTTGTTGTTGCTGTTGTTGGAAATAGATAGAGATGAGGGTTTCTGTAATAAAATTCCATATTAAATTATAAGCTATGACATAGAAGGGAAAATCATGGGATCCAACTCAATATTTTCCATTAGTGCTGGGTTCAAAAATATCCATGAACAAATCAAAGTTATTCTTTGGAATGTCGAGCTAATAACAACTGAAGTTGTTGTTGTTGTTTTTCTAGGAGCACTGTAAAAAATGGGTACTCAAAATTGAGTAAAAAGTACTCAATTTTGAATACGTCACATACTCAAAATAGCTCCGATCCAAATGTACTCAAAATTGAGAAACACATGTACTCATTTTTGATCCCATGGATGTATTCAAATTTAAAAAATTTTATGTCGTTAAAATAAAATTTATAGGATAAAAAAAAGTTACTTCGCGAGGACATATACATACATTTCTGCTCATTTTTTTCATTCCTGCGTGAGTTTATAGTAATTAACCAACCCTTGCCCAAGAGAGGAATCGAACCCGCGATGTCCTGTTTACTAACCTGACGACCCAAACCAACGCGCCATGAGGGGGACACGCCTTCTTCTCAAATGTTGTTAGTTACTTTGAAATTCTCCCTCTATCCCTTCCTAACAGTATCTGGTATCTGGCACCATCTGTTAGGAAGGGATAGAGGTTTTAAATATGTTTTTAAGGATGTACAGTGCCTGTCTATATGTGTTAAAGATTAAAATAATGTCTGAAGTAACAGGTAGTTCGAAGAATTATTAATTAAAAAATGACATTAGAAAAGATCATAGATTGAAATACTAAAATTATAAACTTATTAAAAACTTGTAAAATTATAATTTATAAAATAATAAATTTTAGCGTAATTCATAAATTTGTAAGCCAAATCAGTTTAGTTTAATACCAATTTGCATAGCTATAATTTGCAAATATATTAGGTTATGAAACTTTTAAATAACACAATATTGTCTCACGTTAAAAAAGTTAAAATAAATTTTAAAAAAATTAGTGGGGAAAAAATCATAATTTTGAAGTACTATCAAGAAAAAAAAAAAGATGGGTAAAATGTGAGGAAAAAAAAAGAGTAAATGTGTTGCAGTGGATCCACTTTGATGAAAATCCCGAACAACCAGATCCACTTTTCATTTCTCTTATTCTTCGTTTTTCCTTCAAATAATAGCTTTTTAGGCTCCGTAATTTCGTCATTACACATTATGAAATATACAAGTATGTTGGGTTTGATCATATGTTCATTTTTGATCCAAAAATACTCATTTCGAAATGAGTACATGAACTTACTCATTTTTGAAAATACATATGTTCATTTTTGATCCAAAAATACTCATTTCGATATGAATACATGAACTTACTCATTTTTGAGAATGCACATGTTCATTTTTGATCCAAAAATAATCATTTCGATATGAGTACATGGACTTACTCATTTTTGAGAATGCACATGTTCATTTTTGATCCAAAAATACTCATTTCGATATGAGTACATGGACTTACTCATTTTTGAGAATGCACATGTTCATTTTTGATCCAAAAATACTCATTTCGAAATGAGTACATGGACTTACTCATTTTTGAGTACTTCATTTTTTACAGTGAGTCATTTTTCAAAAAGCAATATGAATGCGTCAAAGTATGTCTATATACAGAAAATTCAAATTAAAAATAACGAAGAGAAAACTGTTTTATAACTCCCTTTCCTCCCCCTCTCTGAAAGTTTGATGTAATTAGTGGATGACCCCTATGTGTATATTCAGAAAAAAATATGCATTTGATATGAAGTAAAAGCAAATATTCACTCGAAAAAATGATTAGCATAATGAGACATTGCTGTATGCTAATAACAAAATTAGTTAAATAAAGTTTACTTCAGTAAAGAAAATTCAGAAAATTTAATGATGTTGGTTTGACCTCAGGAAAAATTTATATCGTGTGTTTCGTTTCATTTATCTACATGCATTTTCTCGCAAAATTTTCCAGGAAATTTTTATCTAGAACACTGTCAAGTAAAAGGATTGTTTGTCTACCACATTGTGCAAAAATTGTGAAATATAAATAGACAACTCTAGGCACTTATGTCTAATTTGAACTGATGATTTTTATACATAACTAGGTGGAGTTGTCAGAAAATTTAAAAGTAAGATTATTTCTTAAAAACAGATTTAAAAATTTTTAAGGGGTCACAGGATTGTTAAATCTTCAATCAATTCAATTTTTTGAAAGAGAAATGTACATAAAAAACAATTTTTTGTGTGGGGGAGGGGGGATTTAAAACACCGCATAAAAAATTCTTATAATTACGCTATTTATGACTGAAAGTGTATCTGGCGTTCTCTGTAAATAATGATTAAAAAACACTTTAAAGAGATTTATAGCAAATGTGCTTTTTAAAAATTTTTAGCAATATATATCTTGAGTTATTTACTATTTTGCCAACAAATTTTCACAGGTTATATCTGCATTTTAAGACGGAAACTAAGTTTTTTCGCTATTTCAACCACACATACACACAAATGCATAAATAAACTACTTTTTTCTGAGAAAATAAAACTTTCAACTTTATATTAAAAATAAAAAAATTTGCTAAAATACAAATTTAGGTTCAGAATGTGCTACAACTTCTGAAGTATGTTAATAAAGCAGAATCTTTTTTGTTCAATTTAAGATATTTTTTTAATATCCATGCGTGTATACTTCCATATCTCTTTTCTCAACAAAAAGTTACTATTTTTAAACTTTCAAACACAGATACTTTCTATATTCTAAACTCAATAAATCTGTCTATTAATAAATCATACGTTCTTTTATTACCAGTAAAAAATGTTATTTTGGAGTATGTGCTTTCAAAGACATACAGTGTCAAAATTATTATTATTTTCTACTTTTACCAGTTCTATTATCCCTTAAAAATTTTGTATAACATTTAAAGATGACTTATACAAATTGTGTGGGGAGACAGGCGGAATAAGCCTGTCTTCAATCCTACAGAACCTAATACCTCTCATTTGTCTTCCATAATAATAGCACCTTAAAGCAAACATTTAAGCTTGGTCTACTTGATACGATCCCCAAGATCTAAAAATCACGGCTCGTTGAGTCGGGCCGGTGAGTCCCGGGGGAAGTCTTAACGACCCCTCAATGCTTCGTTGCCCATTGGCCCCGACTTGATAGATAGCTGTGCAGAAAACGACCGTCCTCGGGGTTATAAAGAAGAGCTTACTGCTGCCGAGGACGACTCCGATCTGTTGAGGCAATATGTGGATACTTTTTATGGTGCCTGTTTTATCATTAGCTCATGTGGGTGAAAAAACCATTTCACCGGAACATTCTTAAAATACGGAATGACTTCTTAAATTATACTCATAAACATTATTTTAGATTCGTGATATCAAAATTGCTTTCTGTAAGATATAAGTTTTTTTGATTTCAGAATTATTCTCGAGATTCGATTCACTTCCAGTATTTTAAAAAGCACAGTTTTAGGTGCGTTCGTAATTATATAAATACGTAGTGCCTTTCGTCGTCGTCTGGTCCATCCGTCTGTCCCGCTGTCCATCTGTACCGCATATAACAGCGCAAAAACTACCCAACCGAATGGCTTGAAATTTAATATATATATAATCGTTGCAGAATTTTGTCGAGTCATTTCAAATTTTATGAAAATCAAATCAAATCTTAAAAAGATACTAATAAAAGGTTTCTTCTTTCTATTAAATCCTATCATACGTAATTAATTCAATGATATCCCATGATAGGTAATGATTCTAGGTTGCCATGGTGATTATGTCATATTTAAAATGGAGTCATATCATTTTCCTGTTACTGAATTTAAAAACCGCATTTGTACACTAAAATTGTTTAATTATAGCAATCATATAATCTACCGACAGTTTTTTGGATAGATGTTTCCGGAGAAATAGATATTAAATGGAAAAAGAGTCTAAATATGGATTTCAAGTTCTGAAATTTTCAGAGATAGGGTTAAGTTTCCCATTGAAATTTTCAGTAAATGTCAAGAAAAGATAAAATAATTTATTTTATTACGGAAATTAATCATATCACAATAACAGACGATATAATTCATTTTTTTCAGGGAAATAATAACGATGATTTTTTTTTACATTGTCTTGTAATGGATATTTACGCTTACTATAATTTTAATGTAACAGAATTATAATTAATTGCTTGCAAAAGCGTATTGAAACTTAATTTCATGAAATAAAATTAATATATATAACATGAAAATCTGACAAAAAATTTGTTTTCATGCATTTTTGCATAAGAGTGCAACAGCTATTGCACCAAGATATGAATATTTATAAAACTAGTAATAGTACGAACGCACCTCATTTCTCACGTTTGACGTACAATTTCCACCTTGTTAATTCTGTAAATAATCTTAACTCTTAACTCATTTCCTGCTATTTTTTTCCCCAAAAAAGTAATGTTGTGATATAGAAACAAAAGTATTCCATGAGAATTTCAAGAATAAAATGAAACAATAAGTATTTATAATAATTAAATCTAAAAATGTCGCTGTTTTAGGATCACGATAAATACTACAGTAGCATGAATAATTCTATATATAAAAAAAAATCTTTAAATAATTTTAGATTTCTTATACATATTTTCTGGTTATTCTCATACCTCTCTTTCTTTCTTCTTTTCATATTTTCTGCAATATCTCACATGAAAATCTTATATACATGAAACTGCTTAAAACCATGTATAAAAATTATTTTCTTAAATACATTTAAGTGCAAAAATTTTTGAAATATCTAAATTGTGTACTTTCAACCTTAGAAAAGTAACAAATCATGAAATGTCACCACTGAACGTTATGGATTTAAACAAGTTGGAAATTGTACGTCAAACGTTACAAACGAGGTGCGTTCGTACGCACGTTTTAGAATTAAATTCATGATATCCCGTGCGTAGAACGGGTTAAACAGCTAGTTAAGTGTATATTTTATGACACTGTTCATACAAATATCTTAACTAGTTATATAAATATTCAGATATATATGTATCAGCTAGTTATATAAATATTCAGATCTTGATGATTTTTAATTCTGTGAAATGAATTATATCGTCTGTAGATTAATTTCTGTAATAAAATAAGTATCTCGGTCTCTTGACGATTAAACTTCGGAAGCTCCTATAACAAAAAAGCACCGATTTTTAAAAAAAATCAAATTTCTTAATAAATATTTTTATTAATATCTCCTAAAGTTTTGATTCGATTTTAATAAAATTTGAAATGTCTCGACAAAATTCTGCAAAGATAATATATTTTAAATTGCAAACCATTTGGTTGGGTAGTTTTTGCGTTGTTATATGCGGACAGACAGACAGACGGACAGACAGATAGACAGACAGACGGACGGACAGACGGACGGACCAAGCGACGACTATAGGTGCTACGTATTTATATAATTACGAACGCACCTAAAAAGAGAAGCCATTCAATATTACGATGGTTAAAAAGTACTATTAACTCAATGGCAGGAAAGAGGAATATGATAAAATGTATATATATAAAAGTAAAATGATGATTCTGCACAAACAGATCATTTCGAAAAATGACATTAAAAATAAAATAAACACCAAATTTTTGAAATTTTTAGTGAAGACGTAAATTAATCCTGGTTTGGAATCGAAATGTCTTCTGATAGCATTAATTTAGTCTGTGTGCGTAGAATAATTTAAAATTACAATAACAGACTTTTACCTTTGCCACCTTCATTTAATTCCTGGATGAAAATTAATTTTAGTATTATTGAAAAATGTAATTATATGTAAATCACTTTCTCTGAATACAATGGGATGCGGATAAAATGAAGGCATATTTTAAATGAAAATGTGGCATGCATCCCAATTCAATGAATATTCCAAATCTTTCTTGTTCAAAATGATTGGTTATTCAGTTTGCATGAAATGTTTGTGTAAAAAAAAAATCTTTCATTTCTGGTACGATAATTCGCTAAAAGGTATCATTTATATTTGGTAATAAAGTAGGGATTAAATATACATTTTCATATGGTGCTTTACAGACTAAACAGGCGCTATATCTTTGTATAGATCTTATTTTTCAAGTCATAAAAATCTTGTTTAACTCGGGGACTCCACACTGCGGTTCAGCACCCGTGCACTCAACACTAGTGCGATTTGGATTCCGTAACTTCAACTGTGTATAACATTGGTGGCAATATAGTGATATTGAAATATAATTTATCATTCCTATACGAAATGTAATGAGGAATAGAAATGTGATAATTATTTTTATCAAAAATTTCATTTTGTTAATGATAAATGATAATTAATGAAAGCATGTTTTCAAAAAATGCCGACATTTGGAATTTTGATCGGTGCGAATTCGTACCAATGTGGTGTTGTTCACGGGTTAAAAGAATTTCAGATAGTAGCACGAATTTTATAAAATATTTCAACAGTAGACACTTGTCAAGCTATTTGCGTTAGCTTTTATTTAATACTAGCTGACCCGCCCAGCGTTGCCCGAGCCCGTGTAATAAACTCAAATCTTTTAAAAAACGAAACTCTGGCCAAGGTTTCCGATGGCTTTGACACCGTATACCGGGCACGCTCGCACGCACCAGAAAATCTTTTATTTCCCCCTTCCACCGCCAAGGGAGTAACCTCTTTCGGAAAGAACCTCTGAGACAGGTTAACGTTGCCTACGGTACTGTATAGTAGGCGTGTGACAAAATCGACCTGGTTTCGAGAAGATGGGAACATTATAAGCCGAGTTATTGAAATAAGGCACAGTTAGAGAAAATAATCATGAGTGAGGTGCCGGGTGAAGGGGATGTTCAAGTGTCCTTCAGAAAATGACTAATTAGGAGGACTACGATGCATCTTTAAAAATTCGTTCGTTTGATTAAGCTAGGAACTTAATTACAAATTTGCCTTAAATTATTCTTCGGAAATAGTGGTAACCACTATTCATAAATTTACTTTAATGTTATAGATGGTGACTATTGAGTTAATTATGTTTGGAATCAGTTGCGTTGAAATCGGAAAGTAGTTGCGGAGATACGGAAACGGGGCATAGTTAGAGAAAAAACTTTGAAGGAGGGGCCGGGGGGAGGGGGCAGAGGATGTTCAAGTTCCCTTCAGCAAATGACTAATTAGGAGGACCACTATACATCTTTAAAAATTCGTTCGTTTGGTTAAGCTAGGAACTTAATTTGAAATTTGGCTTAGGCTATTTTTCGGAAATACTGGTAATTGCTTTACAGAAATACACCTTGAAGCAATGATTGCTGATTTTTACGATAATTTAGTAAAAATGGAACTAAATGGAGAAGTTCGGAACATTATTACTGAGATATTACTGAGAAACTGTGATTTAAAATAGCGGTATTCTGTATATAAAACAACAATTAAACGCTACGGGTTAAAATTGTTAAATGTAATTAGACCCCTACCCCTCGCCATTCCCGCAAATATATAACAAATAATCTGTTAAATAAAGTTTTCTGTAATAATAGTCTCTATCATAATAATATATGTCGTGTTTTTAAAAAAAACCTTAAACCCAGATAATTATAATGAAGAAAAACGTGTCTGTAAATGTCTTAAACAGGTGGCGTTTATGTAATTTGCCGTGAGTAGATGGCGCTGCATTAGCTTGGCTATATGCAGGTAACTGCAATCAATGTTGGCACTATTTCGTTATAAGTCCTTATCAATGCATTGTTACTCTGATTTGTTTAATGTGTTCTGAGAAGATATTCTACACAACCAACCAACCGATGAAAAAAAGCAAATTTTTAATGAGAGTTCTTTGTGCATTTTAATTAATATTTCAGAAAATAATTAAAATATTAAAATTCTGATGTAATGTTGCACCAGGAGAGGGTTTGGACTACCTAAATCTAAATTTCCAGCCTTCTAGGTGGCCTAGATTTTCCTAGCCATCGCCAACAGACACACACACAGAGCGAAACTTTCTTTTATTAGTATAGATAATTAGACTCGTAAATCTGCAGATCAGGGTCATAAACGTCATATCTGCAAGTCATTAATTTTTAATCTCAATTTCCTTAATATATAATATCCTACAATCCGAAAATTTTTTAATTTATCTATATATTTTTATAAGCATATTACATTCATCAATTCTTCGGGAAATTGTAGAAGGGTGACATTAAACACAGTTTCATGCAATGATGATCTGATGATCTGCTTATTCTTGTCATTTTTTCATAATGAAAAGTACATTCCGTCAGTGGTAGCCGCTCTGCCCCCCTGAACTTCCCGTAGTTACATTCATTTTACATTCGTAATTTCCTATTGGTTGTGCTATATCATGATTGTAGTATATCTTGGATTCCATTTTACACTATGGTTTTATTAGAATGAACATCATTTTGGACAGAGATTTTACGTTATCTTAATATCAAATTGCAATACATACTAACCAGCAAACTACGAAGTTTCTGCATCTGAGAGAAGTTGAATAAAATCTCCAGCAAGAAAGGTACTTATGGAAATGTAAACTGAGTTTACTATACTTATTTCTAATTTAGAAACCTAAATGTTTTTATAATTTTTATTTGGTAAAACTAGTTTTGGTACTCCTTCTATACTATTTAAAACTAAGATCATATCTAAATACATCCTAATTTATTTTTATAGCAATAGCATACTAAAATCATCCAAAAATAGGATATTTGGAAACTTCTAAACCTATTGGGTAATCATCGATAATCGTGACAAACGTCAAATGACTATTTTAGCAAAAGTGATTTGGCACTAGAAAGTGGTTTTTATGACAGCCTTTTAATAGTATCCAGGTGCAAATTAAACTGTAATGTTACTATCATCGTTCATATTTGACGCAAACTTAAGCTGTAGACCCGATTACAAAAGATTAGCTAACCTTTTATTTCCCTCATCCAAGCTTGCTTCTTCATATTTCGTAATCGGGATTATTTTAATGATTTTTTAATTCGTTATTAAATACATTTGCTGTAGAACATACAAAGGAAAAAGAGTAAAATGGAATGTGTATGGTGCCAAAGATATAAAATGATAAAACAAAATATTTTATACTTTTTGAATGGATTCATAAAATTCCAGCAAAAATTACGCACCTAATTATTAAAAAAATCTGATAAATGTGTTACCAAAATTTAAACTAACCAGAATAATTTACCCCCCCCCCTCCCCCAAACACACACACCATTGCGAAATTTTAGCATCCATAATTTAATATTTAAATTAATTATACAAATAATTTATAAATAAATTATGAATTTTCTTTTCAATGAATGGTAAAATTTTAAAATCGTACGAATACAAATAGACGCATTATAACGTAAAATTCTATTACACTTTCCGAACGAATCAACAAAATTTAACCCAAAAGCTATACAGCTAAATCCGAGTACCTTGCCCATCTACCTACCTAATTACAGGTTATTCGGATGCTTTTTGCATCAGTTATCTCAGTCAAGACAGACAAACAAACAGACTAACAGAACTCCAAAATTGTTCGTGTCTCCACAGTGCACATCAACTAACGCTCTGGCAATAATTGAAAAACTATTTTCTTTGTTAAAGATCATTATTCATAAAAAAATACAAACACAAAAATATTCAGTAAAAGTACCAAATCAATATTGTAACACATATAAACCTTCTGCTTATCAACATTTTAACTATACATAGAGTGCTAAATAATTTAAGGAATGGGTTGTTTCATTGTTGGAAAAAAGAAAAAAAAAGGAAGGAAGGAAGAAAGAGAAATAATAGGATTATTATACATTTTTGTGGCCATTTTCTCGTTGAAATTGAAAAGCAGAAAAACGCTTTCAATTTGAATAAGTGATATATGACGATTATCGTCTGCTATCTGAACTGGTGAACATATATCTTTAATTTTGTTTCATTTGCATAAATCTATTTAATGATTTTTTTTGTTTATTTTCTCTTTAAAAAATGTACTGTAAAGTATGTTCATTTGACTCATTTCCAGATTTATTTAATTATGAGCAAAAAATTGAAAGATTGCAGTATTATTGATCTGTATGAAATTCCATTTATCGAATTTGAAGAAATTGTAGATGAATGGCCTCTGATAGAACATGGCGCTTTCTTATTAAAAATTTATGCCGATAAATTCAATGTGTTCAACTTTTATTGGAAGGAAAAAGTAAAAGCATAAAAAGAAAGTATGAGTAAAGTAAATTTTATGACACTTTTGTTTCCTTTTTGAAAGAATCATAATATATATATATATTTATAATAAAACTTTTGTAAAAAATAACCATTAAACCACATAAATAATCGACAATAGATAAACCGATAATTACAATATAATACATAAATATATCCAAAAATTTAAGATTCTAAAAATTAAACTGAGTGGGAAAAATACGTAAAGATATGTAGAGGAAAAATCCAATATTTATATATATTACCTTTTAACATTAATTTAAAGAATAAATATAACAGGTTATACTTTTCAAAACAAAAGCTTTTTTAAATTATATAAATTCGGTCACTTAATTGTTAATTAACAGGGATATATAATGTGTTCTTAAAAGCACTCTTATATAAAGGTATTCTTAGTCTCAATAACTGCTTTAAAAATTCTGTAAAATTAATAATTTAAAATAATGATTGCATAATGATAAAAGATATTTTTGTAACATAGTTTCCGTTTCCATCATAACCTAAAATACAATTCTGACAAAAGTAGGTCACAGGTGCATATGTCAGATGGGTATCGTTTTAAAAGTGTCAACGTTTTTAAAACAAATTCAGGGTTTTAGAAGGCACGTGTGTTGTGATAATCATTTTACATTTACCGCATATTTGAAGTCCTTGGTAATATATTAGCATCTCTGTAAATAACTGGGATATTCTATCCCTTTTCAATGCCATATATAGTTTTGTTTTATTTACAATAAATTGTAGAACACAAATTATGGTTTAGAGAAACAGCAATTTCAATTAATAAACGAATTACACATTACAATATCGGAAACAAGTTATATGAAAGTAGATTTTTTGTGTGTGAAAATTATATCGGTTAGTAGATTATACAATCACAGCAGATGCAACATATAACAAGCACTCAGTATAGTACCACAATAATTATATTTAAAATTATCTCTATCATTTTCTCTTTCAAAAGTCTTCGTACAAAGTAAGTGAATAAAACTTAACAAATAAAAAAAGAAAAAACAAAAACAAAACTTCGTTTCTAAAATTTTAATACTTTATTTTTTACGAGAAAAACAATAATACCACTTAATGTCTTAAATCGATCAAAAAAATATATATTTATAAGAATGTATTCCTGGTTTTGCAATAAATAAAGTAAATAAAGCAAGAGTTTACCATTTGTTTTTTCAGCCTTTTGTACAAAGTTCGTAACATATCACTTCAAATACTTGTTTTTATTTATAATCAGCAATGGCAGCATAATTAAAATTTTATTTGCGTTACTTGTGTAATATTTAACTAATTTAGATAATATTAAAGTAATTGACAGGCAATAACAATTAAAATCTTCAAACAGGATTTCCTAGATACTCCTTTTTGGAAACTTTCACTTATGAAACATGATGAAGCTGCATACATAAGCATACTTTCTAATTTTTATAATTATTTATGAAAACGCATTAAACCAAGAACTTTCAATATTTTCCTCTTTCTTTTTAATCATACAAGTCATAGAAAAGTACGAAGTCTAAGAATATAAATTATCATAGACTTAGCTCATACATATTTTTGTATTTCTGTACCGAATGTTTTAATTAAAGTATATATATATGTGTGTGTGTGTGTGTGTACATTTAATAACCGTAATATACAACCGTAAAAGACAACACAGAAACATCATACAGCAAATGGGGGAATAAAAATAACATTGAACAATGAATACATACCTGTTTGAATAATATCCAGTAAAATATAGAAGAATATATATATATATATGAGCAAGATAAGGTAAAGGAGATTGGAGGGGTGGGAGGGGGAGTGAATTAAGGAAATATTTGTAGTACTATAGCAGTATCGTCAGGCCCAAATTACTACAGATACCGCAAAAAATGTACGATTTCATTCATGTGTATGCTATAGTTAGTTAAAATAATACATGATAAATCTATATTTAATACTTGGAAATATTTTTTCCCATAGAAAATCCGCCTTGCAATTAAAAAAATATTGAATTATCCTTATATATATTAATACATGATATTCGAGCAAACGTACACTAATAATAAAAAAATTGAAAGAAATTAAAAATGTAAAAGAAATAAGTGAAAAAGTTTTCCCCATAAAGAACCAGGAAAAACATGCTAACATGCATGAATCGACAAATCTTCACCTGTTGCCAAAAAATTTACTAATTCAGTAGATGAATTACAGGAGAAGTAAATGACTCATAAATATTCACTCTCAATGATTCAAACCATGACAAAATGAAGCTCAAATTTCGCGTTAAAACCAGAAATTAAGTAACATTAAGGAACATAGCTGCTATCTTTTGGCAGTTCAAGATAAAATATCAAAATTATTCAAGACAGGTGAATGATAAATTTAGGAACAGAACTTCCATCTAGTGTCAGTTTAAGAAACAAAATTAGAATTAGTCATTACAAGTGGAATTTTACAATTTAAAGTAAGTGCCTAATATGAAGCTAATAAATTAAGAAAATTAATGTAAATAATGAATGAAAAGTTGATAGGTAAGTGAAAACATTAATTAAATTAGTAATTAATGAAATTATGTAAAAAATTAATAAAAGAACATTAAATAAATGAATTAATACGATTACTGTGCATAATAGTATCATATCTATAAGAAAATTATAATAATAATTAAAGAGGTGTAGGAAACATTTATATACGACAAATATATTTATAATAAAGAAAGATGTTTGATGAAGCTATTTAGATATGGCAATGTCCCACAAAAATCAAATAAGTTAATTAAAATTCAATAGATTAAATTAAAACTGCATATTAGATGATATGAAATCATTTCTATTAATTGGAAAAGTAATTTCTATTAATTAGAATTCTGAAAGATTAATGATTAATGGGAAGGGTAAAAAACTGAGCTGCGTTACCAGGCGCCTGCGAGCGCCTGTTAAGCACGTCAACCGCCGTACCCAAGTCCTAAAGGACTTTTAACGATCACAACCAGAAGGTTCCTCCTGTATTCGCTACGGATGTGTGAGCACCGCCACCTGCTAACCACTCCCATTCTCCCAAATGAATTGACGACAAGGATCGCTGCGACATGCGATGGAGCCCAAACTTAGAGGACACCACAACAAAACATTTCAGGAGTTCGCCTGAGTCGCCCGACAGCTTCGGAGTCGGAACCTAAAAGAGGAGACCGGGCCGACAAACTCTTGCCTTATCGCAGCTTCCGAACATCGAGTCCTATGGAACGAGGAAACGACTGGCCTCATCGGCGGCAGCGAGAAGGGGCCTCTCGTCAGCCCGGGACCTCGAGGAAAGGGGCCCCTGAACGCATAGACAAGTCCTGGCTGAGTTTGTCTCCGCGTGGCCCCTGAAGCTTTTCCTCCGGCAGAACGCAGGCGTAGCCGATTGACTCAACAGGGGTTCATTCGGAAACACATATAAAACAAATACACACAAAAAAAACACAACAAATGTTAGACAACAACGGAAAGTTATGTTCATAAAGTAAATGCTATAAAGAGAATTTTGTTAAAAAATGAAGTGCACAGAATCAGCTAAAGAATAACATGTAACTAGATGGAACCCGTCAAAATTTGACGGCAAACAACTTGATAGTACCATAAAAATAAAATTTATAGTTGCTTTAACTTGACAAATTTCATAGTGGGGAGGATAATATGATTAAGTGGTCACAGACCTTTCCAATGATATATAACATGAGGGTTGTGTGCAAAATTTAGAAAGTACCCCTTGGGGAGGGGGGGGGGGCAAAGTGGGGAGATGGGCATCGGAGATGCATAATATGATATAAGTGGTCACAGGCCTTTCCAATGATATATAACATGAGGGTTGTGTGCAAAATTTAGAAAGTACCCCTTGGGGAGGGGGGGGGCAAAGTGGGGAGATGAACATCGGAGATGCATAATATGATTAAGCAGTCACAGACCTTTCCAACAATATATGACATGAGGGGTGTCAACAAAATTTAGAAAAGTATCCCTTGGGGGGGTGGGGGGGGGCAAAGTGGGGAGTTGGACATTTGAGATGCATAATATGATTAAGTGGTCACAGACCTTTAAAATGATATATAACATGAGGGTTGTGTGCAAAATTTATAAAGTACCCTTTGGGGGGGTGGGGGGGCAAAGTGGGGAGATGGACATCAGAGATGCATAATACGATTAAGCAGTCACAGACCTTTCCAATGATATATAACATGAGGGTTGTGTGCAAAATTTATAAAGTACCCTTTGGGGGGGGGGCAAAGTGGGGAGATGAACATCGGAGATGCATAATATGATTAAGCAGTCACAGACCTTTCCAACAATATATGACATGAGGGGTGTCAAAAAAATTTAGAAAAGTATCCCTTGGGGGGGTGGGGGGGGGGGGCAAAGTCGGGAGTTGGACATTTGAGATGCATAATATGATTAAGTGGTCACAGGCCTTTCCAATGATATATAACATGAGGGTTGTGTGCAAAATTTAGAAAGTACCCCTTGGGGAGGGGGGGGGCAAAGTGGGGAGATGAACATCGGAGATGCATAATATGATTAAGCAGTCACAGACCTTTCCAACAATATATGACATGAGGGGTGTCAACAAAATTTAGAAAAGTATCCCTTGGGGGGGTGGGGGGGGGGCAAAGTGGGAAGTTGGACATTTGAGATGCATAATATGATTAAGTGGTCACAGACCTTTAAAATGATATATAACATGAGGGTTGTGTGCAAAATTTATAAAGTACCCTTTGGGGGGGTGGGGGGGCAAAGTGGGGAGATGGACATCAGAGATGCATAATACGATTAAGCAGTCACAGACCTTTCCAATGATATATAACATGAGGGTTGTGTGCAAAATTTATAAAGTACCCTTTGGGGGGGGGGGGCAAAGTGGGGAGATGAACATCGGAGATGCATAATATGATTAAGCAGTCACAGACCTTTCCAACAATATATGACATGAGGGGTGTCAACAAAATTTAGAAAAGTATCCCTTGGGGGGGTGGGGGGGGGGGCAAAGTCGGGAGTTGGACATTTGAGATGCATAATATGATTAAGTGGTCACAGACCTTTCCAATGATATATAACATGAGGGTTGTGTGCAAAATTTATAAAGTACCCTTTGGGGGGGTGGGGGGGGCAAAGTGGGGAGATGGACATCAGAGATGCATAATACGATTAAGCAGTCACAGACCTTTCCAATGATATATAATATGAGGGTTGTGTGCAAAATTTATAAAGTACCCTTTGGGGGGGGGGGGGGGCAAAGTGGGGAGATGGACATCGGAGATGCATAATATGATTAAGCAGTCACAGACCTTTCCAACAATATATAACATGAGGGGTGTCAACAAAATTTATAAAAGTTCCTTCCTTAGGGGGGGGGGGTGGCGGGATGGACCCCGGAGATGCATAACATGAATAAGCGGTCAAAGACTTTTCCAGCGATATATCACATGAGAGGTGTCTGCAAAATTTAGAAAAGTGTCCCACTTGGGGGGGGGGGATAGACCCGAGATGCATAATATGATTAAGCAGTCACAGACCTTCCCAATGATATATAACATGAGGGTTGTGTGCAAAATTTATAAAGTACCCTTTGGGGGGGGGAGGGGGGTGGCGGGATGGACCCCGGAGATGCATAACATGAATAAGTGGTCAAAGACTTTTCCAGCGATATATCACATGAGATGTGTCAACAAAATTTATAAAAGTGCCTTCCTTAGGGGGGGGATGGTGGCTGGATGGACCCTGGAGATGCATAACATGAATAAGCGGTCAAAGACTTTTCCAGCGATATACCACATGAGAGGTGTCTGCAAAATTTAGAAAAGTGTCCCACTTGGGGTGGGGGGGGGGATAGACCCGAGATGCATAATATGATTAAGCAGTCACAGACCTTTCCAATGATATATAACATGAGGGTTGTGTGCAAAATTTATAAAGTACCCTTTGGGGGGGGGAGGGGGGGTGGCGGGATGGACCCCGGAGATGCATAACATGAATAAGCGGTCAAAGAATTTTCCAGCGATATATCACATGAGAGGTGTCTGCAAAATTTAGAAAAGTGTCCCACTTGGGGGGATAGACCCGAGATGCATAACATGAAAAAGAGGTCACAGGCGTTCCAACTTGCAACTTTTTCTCGAAGGCATTTGACAATATTAAATTTTTTTTTACCCAAGACAATTTAGCGATATTCTTAATTTTTTTGCGTAATTCGTCAAACGTTCATGGAAAAAATCATGAAATTCGC
Organism: Maratus michaelseni; assembly: GCA_963931845.1. Lineage (NCBI taxonomy): Eukaryota > Metazoa > Arthropoda > Arachnida > Araneae > Salticidae > Maratus > Maratus michaelseni. The sequence goes on from OZ007586.1 coordinate 397,393,139, forward strand.
TAATCAATAGTTGATAAATTATAAAATTCAACAATCGATAGCAGTAAAATCGGTCAATCGATAATGGAAAAATCACAAAATTCATCAAATGGTTCACGTAAAAAAAATTGTCCTGCACACTGATGATATGATCAAAAGGGTTTTGAAGTATAGGACAAAATTAGCACTTGCCAAACAGCGAGTAATCCTGAAAATTTGGCAATGGACTTTATTGCCACCACTGGTCAAACATAATAGTCACACTCACCAATTGCGATGATTGAATGGAAAAAGATTTTTTTCTCCGCTGTCGCTCGACAAATTTCGAAACCATTTGGCGAATTTCACGATTTTTTCTCCGAAATTGACGGATTGTGATTTTTTTTCTCGAAGCCATTTGACGATATTCGAAAACTTTTTCCCCCGAAACCAGTTGATGAATTTTGCGATTTTTCCACTGTCGATTAATGAATTTTGCGATTTTTCCGCTATCGATTGACGAATTTATCAACTATTGATTAATGAATTTCATGATTTTATCCATGAACGAACAAATTGCGCACTTTCTTTCCGCTAATGTTTGACACATTTCGCCCTTTACAATTCAGCCAATGAGTTGAACGTTGTTTCTTTCCAGAAATGTCAAGAATGAAACAATGATTCTTTACAATGAATTTTCTTCGTTCGATGCACCATGGAAGAAAGAATGTGTGCAATGCAGCAACGGGCGTCACAGACTTTTTAGGGCACCTGCAGACTAAAAACATCTAACCAATCTTCGGGGGGGGGGGGGGGGGGAATCACAGATTTCGTCAAATGATTGAGGAAAAAACACTAAATTCATCAAAGGATCATGGGGAAACATGACTTTCGTTAAAAGACATCAGAAAAAACATTAATTATGCAAAAGGATCGTGAAAGATAAGCAAATTTTGTCAAAGAATCGCAAAAAAGGAAAGTTCACCAAAAGGTCATGCTTTTTTACTAAATTTCGTCTAAAAATTGCGGAATAAAATGTATTTTATCAAAGAATCGCTGGAAAATGCGAATTTCGTTAAGGATCATGAGAAAAATGCGAAATTCTTCAAAGGATCGCTGAAAAAACATGAATTTCGTCAAAGAATTGCTGAAAAAACATGAATCTCGCCCAATAATAGAAAAATCATGGTTCATAATCATTATATCTAGTAGTATATGTAAATACAGTTTGTGATATAAGACAAAATTAACACTCACCAATCGGCGAGTAATACTGAAAATTGGTAATTGATGTTATTGCCAGTACTGGCTAAACTTAATAGTCACACTCGCCAATTGCGATGATTGAATGTAAAACGAAATTTTTTTCCCGCTGTCACTCAAAGAATTTTTAAACCATTTGGTGAAGTTTTTCCCGAAACCATTTTGTGAATTTCCCGATTTTTTCTTCAAAATCATTTTTCAACAATATTCGACCCAATACGCATGCGTCAAAAAAATCGCCGGCCAATGAGGTGAGAGTCTATTACTGTCTCTATTAACGTGTTTGGGATCATCTCCTGTTTTTTTTTTTCTTGCACATTGCATTAAACCTAGGAAGGTATTTATATAGAACTCACTGTGGAGTGTTTAGAAGGTATTTATTTTATTTATTATAATTTGTATGAATACTTAGGTGTCCATTTCGGATTTACTGTTTAAAAATGAATTTAGGCTCATTTAACATTCGCAAAATCAATCCCGATGGAAATTGTGTTTTTAGATCTCTATCATTTTGTGTATATAGTACAGAAAATAATTATTCAAACGTACGTAAAATATCGTAGAACACGTAATACAAAATTGGACCACTTATAGTCCGTTTATTATCGGGGATGAATCTTATGGTGTTCCGATTGCTAATGAAAACGATTATGTAAATATATGGTTCTTCATAGAAGTATGTGCTTCTTCACACTTCAATAGACGCATTGTTTAAATTAATATAATTCTACAAATATGATGCAGTTTTAAAATATTGAGCAATGATTAATATAGTCAAGGAATCTACTCATATACGTAATTAAGTTTTGGTACTTCTCTATTATCTCATCGACCACTTTTCATAACAAAAAACTATCGCCAAACTGTAACGCCAAATAAACGGGAGAACGTTGTCATTAATACGCGCAAATGTTGAATTAAAAACCACTTGACGACATAACAAACACGTATAATGCTTCCGACATCAAGTAAATGGGATTGCATTTTTGGCATTTAATCATACATTTTGGCAATAGTATTTTGTTATGAAAAGTGGACGATGGGATAATAGAGAAGTACCTAAGTTTTTTATACCAATTTTGAAAATTTATCTTTTTTTGACATTTAAAAAAAATAACAGAAAAAACATTACAAATTTGCCCATTTGCTCAGCGGTCAAAGGATTAAGAAAATATTAATGATTAGCGGAACTGGTTCTAGCTATGAAGTAATATTATTTTGCTCAAAAACCCCCAGCAAAAAAATAATTACAAAGAATAAGTAATCGTCTTTAAATATACAAAAAACAATGTGATTAATGGCCAGGATTTTTTTACATATAACATTTTTTATATACAAAATAAAAACCGAAATAACCTCATTCATTTCACCCGATGTCAAAAATAGTTTTGTTTTCCACATTCTTGGGCAAAGCACTAAATCAATAAAATCACCAATTTGTGACAAATTATGAGTTTCATATGAATCGCCCATGAACGGACATGCAAACTGGTAAAAAATGAATGTAATAAATTAAAACATTCAAGATTTGTATACATACAAACAATACAATGTAAATATTAATATTGTTTGTATATATACTTCTTTGTATACATATATTGTTTGTATACATACAAACAAATATAATGTAAACATTATTCAAATATTAAGAGTTTACAAATCAAAACATTCTAAATATTTGTATACATACAAACAATATAATGCATACATACTCTTTACAAATTAAATAGCACACTTATGTAATGACAAAACTTTTAAATCGAATAGAGATAATATATTTCTGTTAAAAAATAATGCTAAAGTTCAGACTTACATATATTATACATTCACATAAAGCTAGTCACATTCCTGCATATTTATTAAATATTTAGTTGCTAAATATAGAAATAATATTTTATAATTTATATTCAGGCGCTCAGATTCGCTTTTTTCGAACACATAATAATAAAAATATTACTACCGTGCGTACTGTCTTTTGACATTATATTTACATAATCGAATTCATTATCAATCGGAACACCATAAGATTCATTCCCGATAATAAACAGACCATAAGTGGTCCTATTTTGTATTACGTGTTCTACACGTTTGAATAATTATTTTCTGTACTATATAAACAAAATGATAGAGATCTAAAAAAAAAATTTCCATCGGGATTTCGCCAACTTATGAGCCTAAATTCATTTTTAAACAGTAAATCCGAAATGGACATCTAAGTATTCATACAAATTACAATAAATAAAATAAATAAATAAAATAAATACCTTCTAAACACTCCACAGTGAGTTCTAGATAAATATCTTCCTAGGTTTAACGCAACGTGACAACAGAAAAAAACAACAGATGATACGATCCCAAACACGTTTGTAGAGACAGTCATAGACCCTCACCTCATTGGCCGGTGATTTTTTGACGCATGCGTATTCGATCGAATTTCGATGGAATAGATTTGACAGAATTACCAAACAGCTTTAAATATATGGATGAAAGGATGCATTATAAACAATAACTCACTTTCTCTTTCTCTTTTTTTATATAATTTACCATTGCAATTTAATGATCCATACAACACCGCCACCCTCCATACTCTAACATTTACCCTCACTTGTAGCATTTTTAAAAAACTGAATTATTTAATCCTTTCACTGATAACGTCATATATATACGAATGTACGTCACTAGTCGCGTAAGTTACACAGTTACACTCATGCCCACTAGTCAAATAATTAAAACGTAAATTATGAAAATTTAACTTTTTCTTACGCAAATTAATTTTGTTGCTAGAATGTTGAAATAATTGAATCTGACCAGAATCAAAGAACAAATTGATTTTGAAAATAATTAAAGGCTTTTCGTCACGTACATTTATTAAAGCAAAATTATATTTAAAAAATGTAGAAACACATTTGGCATTTGAGGATTAAAATTAAGTGGGATATATACTTCCCATTGCCTTAGAAAAGGTTAAATATATGGATTTTTATTAATTTTTTGTGACATTTTATTTTCATTTCTGTAATGAAATAGAATTTGCATCCACAAATTTTAGAATAAAGCCTAATTGAATAGCTTGGAATAAAAGCTAGTGTTCTCTTTAACGCACTCTGAAAACGACATTTTCAAAACTGAGCAAAAAATACTCAAATGTGAGTATGTCGCATAGTCAAAATGGCTCCGAATCAAAATTACTCAAGTTTGAAACGTGTATATACTCATTTCTGAAAACGTGCACACACTCCAGAATAAAACATCATGTGCTCACGTTTGAGTATGTTCATGTTTCAAAAATGAGTATGAACTGACTTCTATGTGCTCATTTTTGAGTATTTCCATGTTTCAAAACTGAGTTTGAACTTATTCTAATCATTTCTGAATATGTCCATGTTTCAAAAATGTGTATGAACTGACCTCTATGTGCTCAGTTTTGAGTATGTCCATGTTTTAATATTCTGAGTATTTCTGGTATTATTGGTCCGTCATATTTGAAACAAAAAGTTTCATAACAAAATGAAAACATCGATTTACTCAGATTTGAAAGTGTCATTTTTCTCAGTGCACTTTTGTTCGGATACTAATCTGGCGAAGGAATAGTTATCATTTAGGGCTGTTTCTGTTAAATCGTTCGCCTTTTTTAAAGCTATCTAATTTCAAGAATAAAAATTAAGAACTCATGTAATACTTAATCTACAATTAATACAAAATTTTAAGCTTGCGTGCTGCGAATGGCGAACTAACACATAAGAAGAAATGCTCGGTATAAAGCTACTCAGAATAAACGTATCAAATTTCTTAAATTTCATGATGAAAAAAAATTGACTGATAAAGATTGATATTTAAATGCTTCTTCTCTAATTCACTGATTCAAATTTTTGAACTCATATAATCGTTTTCCATTTTAATTGCAGACATAAATTTCATCAACCATTTAAATCACTTTGTTTTAAGTAGATTTTGAATATTACAGTATAACTTCTTCTGTTAATTAACTGGATAAATTTTGTACTAGATTTAGCTGATTAGCTAATCTTCAGTTTTGTTTCCGTTTTTTTGAAAAAAAAATATCCATTTTGTGTCATGTATGTAACAACAATTTGCAGTATTTTTTTTTCCAAAATATTTCTATTTACACTATTTTTGACCCCATGGTAAATAATTATTTCAAATTCATTTTCAGTACTACTAATACAGATATTATAGTCAGAAAATATTCACTTTGTGCGAGTTCAAAGACATGAGACAAATATTTACAACATTAAAACACACAAATTCAACTACCACAACACTAAAATACATACGGCCGTTTCAAGGATAGGCCCCAAGGGGATTTGGGGTATCCTTAAAACGGCTGTATGTAGTTTAGTGTTGTGGTAGTTGAATTTGTGTGTTTTAACATAGTAAATCTTTGGCTCATGTCTTTAATACAGATTATTACCGCTTTCCAAGCCATTATAACAATCACACATTGTGAAAAAAGTATTTTGAAAGGGATGGCAACATTTTAACTTTATTATATAAAATAACAAATAAAGTTATAAATAAATAAATTATAAATATGTATAAAAATAAATAAAATAAGCGTTTCTGGTAAAAATAAACAAAATGTTTATTACTCAACAGCACGAATTACTCGGGATAATTATTTTCATATGTACGCAAGATAACTCAAGATTACTAAATAAGTAGTTCCCGTAATTTCTGGCGTATAAGCTACGGATCAAATAACCTTCAAATCAAATAATTTAAGATCAAATAACCTAATAATCTTCCGACCCAGAAATTTTATTTTATAAAATGTAATTTACTAGATAGCTGTAAATATTTGACTTCAGTTATTAAATAAAATTTCTGTGTTTAAACATGATTGTTTGATCTGCGGATTATGCGCCGGAAATTCGGTAAATGTTTAAATCTAACACCGTACCATATTCCTTAATATTTTTTAACATAATGTTTTTTACATTGAATTAATAATTCATTATTATGGTTTTTTTATACTATTTCACTTTTGATAGTATGTCTTAGATAAGAATAGTAACCAAACTTAGTTTCATAGTATTTTTTTTTTTAATATCTCATATGTTTTATTTTGCATTGCTGTATATTACAAAAATTTTCAGAAAAAACTGGTTTATTTTTAAATTAAACATTAACAGCTGAAAAAAATACTGAATATATTCATGTCATTAGTATAACGTCATCTAGTTATTTAACGCTTTGAAGAGCAAGTATATAACTGTGTTTCTGTAATGTTGAATTCACACCAGAATTTTCTAAACTTTTTATTTGAAAATAAGGAAGTGCAATTTTACAGCTTTTTTTCCCCAAAGTAAAATTTTCTTTAAAAATTCTGCTACAAATATTGATTGAAATTAAGTGGTACAAAAAACAGTCCCATCGCCCTTCAAAGGGCTAAACACATTACTTATATCTTATAACCTAAATATTGAAAAATATTGAAATAAAAAGTAATTCCGATGAAAGAATGTCATACATAAACAGTACTTAAAATAAATATAATACCCAGTGTGTAATTTTTTTAAATAGCATAACGCGTTTATATGGTGAGAAATCTTGTACGATGAATACGTGTTTGCATTAACATGAAAGGGGTATTTCATAAATCTTTTTGGTACTATTCTGTGATAATATTTTTCCACGTACACACCAAGTTACCGTTAGTAAATTTTAAATATAAATTGATGCTAAAGAAGAACGATAATGGTACAAATGATACACATGTAGAGTATGCTTACGGTAAGTATATTTCGAATAGAAATCGGTGAGAAAGAACGGTACAAGTACTACACAAGTAGATTATGTTACAGTAAGTAAATTTTAAACGCAAATTTATGTGAAAGGTGCATATGTTCCTCAGGTAAACCATATTACAGTAAGAAAATTTCAGGTAGAAATGGATGTGAAGGAGATATGATAACAGTAGAAATGTTGCAGAAGTAGAGCATATAACAGTAAGTACATTTAGATAGAATTGCATATGTGCCTTACAATATTTTTTTTTCCATATAAATATATAAATTACACAGGTGAATAATGATTTCCTAAAAGAAAGGCCTAAGATTTATTTTAAATATTTTATTGATGTTAAAATCATATTTCACTTTTAAAAGTCGCTAGTACGTTGCGATTTACTGTTATGGTAGTTCTGTATTTAAACATTAAGTTATATATCTATATATGAAGGGGTTAGAATGACAGTGAAGTAAGTCAATATTTAGTAATTTGAGAAATGAAGGGTTTTATGAAACCTGTCGTATTGCCGTTGCATTAAGTGGTCCAACTTGCTTTGCCCTCTAGCAACTCCCTAAGTGAACTATGACTTATTTGACTGTCGCACTGAACAGAAATTAATATACGTTCAGTGAAAATGTGGTTATCTAATTTTTTTTAAATTTTTGACTTAATGCACTGTCCCCCTCATATTATCCCAATATATATATATATATATATATATATATATATATATATATATATATATATATATATATATATATATATATATATATTGGGACCACAGCACATGTTAACAAACATTTTTTTGTATAAGGAACCAAGGTCGCAATCCTCTGATTCACTCAAAATGGCAGGGTATCTCAACTCGGATTTTCGTTCATAGCATTAACAATAATGAAAATACTGTAACGGTATTTTCAAACAGACTTACTTTGCATTCTGTGAAATGTGATAACATTGTGAGAAGTGATGGGAATAGTAATAATTCTCGTCCAAAAAATTCTGATCGTCACAAAATATGGTACCTGCTGGAGATTTTTTGCATACATATTTGAAATCAAAATCTGAAATTTAGTTTAAAACGTTTCATTTATTAACGTTAGGGGAAAAGTTGAAATAGCTATTAGTGTGCATGAATAATGTTATTAATTTTCATGAGACAAATTCGGAATTTTTCTCTAGTATAACTTCACCTAATGTATTCGTCTTATAAATTCAAATTTAATTTAGGCAATAAAATTTAATTTTCAATACAATATCGATTTCTGTATTTTCTGAATATGCATTTCAATTTAATATGTGTTTAGAATGCATCTTAATTGTGGAAATTTTATCATAAATATAATAAATATAACATAATATATGGTGTACAACATCTCATGATATTTCATTTGCGATAGCGATTTTTGAAAATCTACAGTAAATTTTGTCAATTATTCTACATTGTTTTTAATTTATCAAAATGCTTAGGTGAATTTAAATAACACAATCTCTGGCAACACGTGTAATATTTTTTTTTTCTTTAAATCCTTTGATTTTTAAATGATGTAAATATACTTATCTTGCCTTTCATTTATACTTTAGAAATTTTTTATTCTTTGCATAATTTAAAACACATAAATTAATATGAAACTTCTATTCTTTGCCGCATTTTAATTAAATACAGATTTTTTGAAATCCTTTCTTATTTTGAATTTTTGTTTTTAAATATAGCTATGGTAATATATAACCAGATAAAAAAAATAAATATTGATCCAACTACAGTGTGTAAAAGGCTTTAAGGTGATACCCCTCGAAACTTATTCTAAAATTAAAAAATGCAGCGTAAAAAATCAGCATTTGAAGCTATGTCAAACGATAAATGAAATAGAATACAATTAATTATTACATAAACATGTTTATAAAAATCAATGATTTACAAGCCTTAAAAATTCAAACAGTAAATTCATCGTCAGTTTTTAGTGATGATCAAATAAATAAAATAGACCAAATGTATAAAAAATAAAATTATTTTGAAAATCGTTATTTGGGTTGATTTTTCAGTTAGTGAATGAACCCGATTCAGTTTAAAGTAGTCTGAAACAAATTAGCACGAGGTTAAAATACTTACAATTATATGGTTGTAATATGTATAATTATATGGTAATATTGCTGCGAACTTTTACGCTATTTTCTTGACACTAAAACTTAATAGTAAATTTTGCCTTATTTAATCGCTTAAATCTGTGATTAAATAAGTCAAAAATTTCTATTAAATTTTAGTGCTAACAAAAAAGCGTAAAAGTTGACAGCTATGTTACTAATATTTCTAAATTATAAAAATTCATCTGTATCTATCGATTCAAAACGCTACAAGCTAAATGTGTTTTCACAAAACTTTTTCTAGTTTTCTAGAGTTTTTTTAAGTGTCATAGTTTTGGAAAATTTAAATATTAATTTCAAAAACAAGATATAATTATCAGAACTATAAAATTTTCGGATCAGAACTAGGGAACATATTGGTGAATATTTATCTTGTTTGTGTAAATTTCACGGATAATTCTAATTATAGTTGAATTATGTATACAAATATTTGTGTGTTTATGTAAAATTACCTTACGTTAAAAAGAAAACAGTGATTTTGAACCAAAAATATACTCTTTCGTTCAAATAATAATTTTAGCTTTTCTCAAAACGTGCAGACGAATTTAAAAGTGCTATAAATACGTCGTAGCATATGTTACAAAACTGTAGAATGTAAAATATATTTTTTTTCGTTGAATGTATATTTTTGTCTATAAAGGGTCAAACTGTATATAATCAAAACGCAAAACAATATATACGCATATATGTGGAACAATTGTTTTGTAAAGTTATACCTTAAAGAAAAATATTTTTTCTTTCTCTTTTTACGAAAAATAAACTCCTCTTAGCGAAAATGTCATTTTTCTTATTCCATTGTTGATGGAAAATGTTGATAAAAGAAACGCGCATTAAAACTTATTTTGTGAAACTGTCACAATACATTGTTTGTCTTTTGGGTAATTTTTGACAAACAATTTTTATCATTTATGCTATAATAGAGTAAATAAGTAAAATATCTTGCTTCTTTTCCTTTCTCTTTTTTTTAATTAACCAATAAAGATTTGTTTATCTTATACAAAATTTTTCAGATTTTCGAATACAAAAGGTGGCTAATATATTACAAATTAATTCATTTCATTATTATTTTAAGGTGATTAATATTAAAAATCAATTTACTTTCTAAATTTAAAATAATATTGCAAGTGTTTTTCAAAAGTAGAATTTTATTCAATTTAAAAAAACACTATTGTTCTTCAAATTTAGAAAAGTTATTCTTATTCTTTCTATTTTTATGATAGAAAATGCTCAGGATACTTCATTCTTGTTTAGAACTATTAAATGCAAAATATTTTACATTTAAATTTTTCCTAAACATTCTTATCTTCAACTTTTGCAGTTTTCAAGATTTCACTACAAACAAATAATATAATAATAGCATAACTCTTGGTATATAAAAAACAAACCTTTGCTGAATTTGTGATAACTGATTTATGATTTATGTAGGGAAGAAGGAGGCACATTCGAACATTTTTTAAATTGTTTTTTCACATCATTTAAAATTAATCAAACAAAAAACAATTCATACCTAATATTTACACTTCTTTATCTTTTGTGAACATTTTATTTATTTATTATTTGTGATGATTTTATAAGATTTGTAAAAATTTTAAGGAATGATTAAAATTTTTCACATGTGCCCCAAAGACGGGATAGTTGTTAATATGTTTAGAGTACATGTGAACAATGCAAAAAAAAAAAAAAAAACTAATAATCCTTTTCCAAAATTATGGTGTGTATTTACATTTCAAAACACAATAAGAAATAATAAAGTTTTGCCCTGTTATTTTTATTGGGTCATCCGGAAAGTTCTGCAATTTTTTAAAGCGTAGCGTGATTTCGTCTTGTTATAGTTTGCTACTGCTGATAAGGAGTGACATTGAATGACCCAGATATGTACAGTCGGTCATTTCTGCTCGCGCTGCATAATTCTCGCTTGAGTTGTGCCATAATTTTTGTTTTAGTGCAGTTCTAAGAATGGAGAACCAAAAAGTTCATTTTCGTCATATTATGCTCTTTCATTTCAAGAAAGGTAAAAATGCTAGTCAGGCTGCTCGTAAAATGTGTGCTGTATATGGACAAAGCGTTGTTTCAGATTATACAGTTCGAAGGGGGTTTCAGAAGTTTAAGCGAGGAAATTCCAGCCTCGAAGGTGATACTAGCTCTGAACGACCATCATCATCTGTAAAGGAGGACATCTTTAAAGCAGCTATCAAATAATGATGCACTGTACTTTTTGGAATATTTAACTATGTGATAGCTCTTGAACTGTGTAACCTGGATTTTCAGCGATAGCTTCTTTTAATAGGGCCTCCTTTACAGATGATGGTCGTCCATAGTGGACATCATTTTAGAGACTGAAATTTCCTCGTTTAAACTTCACAAACCACGTTCGAACTGTGTTATCTGAAACAGCACTTTATCCATATACAGCACACATTTTACGAGAAGTCTGACTAGCATTTTTATCTTTCTTGAAATGAAAGAGCATAAAATGATGAAAATGATCTTTTTTTGCTATCCATTCTTAGCACTGCACTGAAATAAAAATTATGACACAACACAAGCGAGAATTATGAATTGCAAGCAGAAAAGACCAAATGTATATATATCGGTCATTCAAGATCACTCCTTATCAGCAGTAGCAAAATAACTAGACGAAACTACGCTTCGCTTTGAAAAACCACAGAATTTTCCGGAAGACACAACATTTAAGTATACATACTTTACCCCAATACCAAAAAATATCTTTTAAAATAAAGAAAAGTCATATACCCTGCTGTATACGCAATGCCCAAACTTTCACAGGGTGCTTCCTTTTAAAAAAGCAGATTTTTCCTTACTTTTCCCATTTAGTAGTTTTTCCTTAATGTTTACTTTTTGTAAATACGAATACTCTGTTCAATCTGTATTTTCAGACTTTCTCAATACGATTTTTTTTCTGATCTCGAAGGATTTTGTGCATTCCATTTTCCCAGATTATCTTTTTATCACAACGCTGAGTATGGTCGTTTAAGATATCTAGCATAATTATAAACCATTTTTGCCATTTTTTAAGCGAGTTCATATTGCATTTTAGAAATCTTCTTGTGCTTTTCCTAGAAGGATTTTTTGTTGATTTGTGAACACTATCCTAATTACATATTTACTGAGAAGTGCATTTTGTAATGAAAATGAAGCTAATTGTTCATCCTTATCAAAATTTTTGACACTCCCGCAGAAACAGAGTAGGTTTCAAACTAAATATTTCTGTTGCTGTTCGAAGACTTGGCAACTGTTCACATCTGCTCCAAAAAGTTTTGTTCACAAGTGCCTCATCCATCAACTTAGACTTAACTATCCAAAATAAAATATTTTTAACTGAAATAAAATGACAAAATCTATAAAACCTCATTTTATTAATGCCTCCATACTTTGCAATAGTGATCTTTAACAAATAAAGTTTTTTGAACTTGTTTTTACTTCAGCAGGAATTTTAGTTACAAAATACCTTCTAAAACAAATGAATTGCTATCATTGCAAAACGAAATATGTGATTTCTCTACAAAATTTAGCAACAGATGATATTATTACAACCAAACATTGGAAATTGTTGAAAATTTTTAATCGGAATAAGTTAATTAGATGTAATGCAAGTTGTTTACATGTGACCGCTTTCTCTGGCATAATGACACAGAAATATAATTTTTAAGCTTAATGGAATGGCTTTTTACAAAAAATTCTTAACAGAAATATCATTACAAATGAAAGATTCAGTTTATTCATTTTTAATTTCAAAACTATTAAAACTGATATGAAATTGATTTTACTAAAACAATTAACACATAAAAAATTTTAACTGCTGTGGACTTTATTTATGACGCGTATTTAGTTAAAAAAAATTATGTAGAGAATTTTTTATTTTATGCACATTTCCTCTTCAGCATTTGTAGTCACGCAAAGGAAAATTACTTTTACAGGATTGATATTACTTTTTAACAAGAAAGTACTTTAATAATTTTTCAAAAATAGATTAATGTAACATTTTTATTCCAGATTTCTTAGCATGCCTAAAATATTTAAACAGATTTTTTTTTTAATTTTTTTTTAGAAATATTAATCAAACCTGATATAATTTACTAAATAAAAATGACTTTATTTTCCCCTACAAGCATTATCTTTTTTCCACCATGTAAACGCAAAGCAACATTCTTAATAGATTTTAAATAATCTTTCAAACATTTTTCTAGGATTATCTTTAATTTATGCAAAAATATAATAAACAAGAACAAAAAAAATCATGCGTCAAGCATAGATTATATAACACTTTCCAACACTTCCAAAATACTTTTCGAAATATTTACCGTTTGATAAGGTTTAATGTCTGATGTGTATGTAATCAATTTTGAAAACGTATAACACATTTAAAAATCGAATTTCAGGAATTACCAACAATATTCGGAAAAATATCCAAAGTCAAAAAACGCAAATGTATTCGAGATGTTTAATGCGGCCCTGTATATGATCTATAGAACTTATACACACCAAGTAATAGGCAAAAAAAATAGTTAAATTTTAAAACGCGTAACGCAACTGAAAGCGTACTTCCAGCAATTATTATTATTAACAGACAGTACTTTAACCGAATACTTTTGTGTGTCCCTGTAAATGAACGATAAATACTATACACACAGTATTCTATAGTAAGCCTCTAGTAATGCACTTCAGTGATAAATATCAATTTCAATATGTTTGAAATATTGAAACATTATTAAAATAAACCGCAAACGATTTTTCCCAATAGACCATAATGTAACAGAATTCTTTTGAGTGTCTCTGTAAAGAAGCTATAAGTGCTAAAAACTTCATTTTCAATACCAAACATGTCATGGTAAACCTCAATAACATATATCAATTGCATGACAATCCGAGTGTATTTACGCAAGTTAGAGTACGGACACACAGGCGGCAGACAGACAAGCGGACGATAGACTTACGGCAAACAGACAGACAAACCGAATTCATAAACACTTTTCAATTATGCTAGAAAATGTTAAAAACGATTTTGAAAATTTTCTTTGAAACATAAATTTTTAATCTATAAACATTGTAAATGGGATTCGAATTGTGTTTATAAAGAATACATAATACAAACTATTTTAAATTATTATCGTAAATATGAAAATATAACATTAAATGCTACTTATACCATTATCTTTATGATGCGCATTTTGTGCGAATTTTTTTTTTTCAAATAGCTGGGCAAAATTACTTTTCAACCTTCAATGTCACTTAAAGGAAAAACAACTTTTACAGGATCGATATTATTTTTTAATAAGAAAGTACTTTAACAACACTAGAACTTGCCTTTATTAATAGAACTAAATAATTTGCTATAGTGTTCAGTTTATTTTTAGTGTATTATAAGAATGTTTAAAAAGTATTTAAGTATGTTTTTTTTTCCTATTTTGTAAAATTCTTCGAAAGTATGAATTAGCCGATATTGTGCTGTCCTCTAAAAAAAAATCCATTTTTTGAATTTATCTTTATATAAAGTCTAATAAGGAATACAGAAAAATTAAACATAGCTATATTTTCACGGCTTGTTCTGGCTAAGATTTTAATGCTGAGCATTTTTCATTCTATCAATATGTTACAAAATGATAGCCAATTAAGCAAGAAATTGAAAAAAACCCACTTTTTCCAAAAAAAAAAAAAACCCACAAGTAAAAATACTTGGAAATAAAATTATTTGACAGCAAAATATTTTTGTTTCATTATTATTTATTTTTAAACCACAATTCTGCAAAAAAATATTTAATATTTCATTATTTTTGTAAATTGAAGGAATTTCAAATGCAAAATGCAAAATATAATTATTTGTAAATTCGCTCCAGACTTTTCACATTTCTTTGCATACATCTTCAGAAAATTTAAGAAGAAAATTATTAAATAGCATTTGTAAAATCTTCGAGAGTTTATTAATGGAGAAGCATCAGTAATAGTCACATTTTGGTTTCTTTTGTTCTGAATAATATGGTCATTAGATTCAAACTTGCGTACTCTTAATTTTTGTTGACATTAAGCAATTTATTCGACGATCATCATTTACTTCTTCAGTAATAATAACATGAAACTTTAAGTCATATTATTTAATAATCACCTACTGGCCACATTGTAACTTCTCAGGTTCTTGTACAGAACAGAATAAATCATTGTCTTCATTATCGGTAATATCACTTGCGGTGTTCAAAATTACGGCTTCTTCTGTATTATGCAGATCTGCATCTGATAAATCTGAGCTCCATAAAGATTTATTACTTTCCTAACTGCCATCTTCACTAGTAGTAGTACTTTCATTCTCAATGCTTGTTTTTGAATATCTTTTATGCTGTGAAGAGTGATTATACAATGCTGTTAAGTGCTTGGAAATTCGTGTGATTTTAACACTTCATCTATTTATTTTTGTGTAATAACTGAAACACTCATCTTTATTCTTTCCTTACATCTTGTACGAGCTGTAGTTTGTTTTATTAAATTGATCAGAGTCAATCAAGAAAAAAAATTATCTAATTGATATTAAAAAATATTGAGTACTTAGGTAATAAAGAGAATGGATTGGTGCTGTTCCCAGAACATCTGCCAACATTGCCACACAAAATCTTATTTTACTAATCACATTTCTTCAACATTTTTGCATGTGCAGATTTTTAATGCTCTCACTTTTTCCTACCATTGATGCAGTAATCCTAGGGACTGCAAGTATCAAGTCATACTATCATATCTGAACCTTTAGCCCATATTTGGCACCAAATAAATTTCCATTCCCTTTAATATCTAATTACATCTGTCAGCGACCACCTTAATGCACTTTTTCCCACAAAGAGAGGGTAAAATTTTCTTGCATTTTATCAAGGATTCTACTTTTGCTGGTTGCAATATGTTTATATTAACATATTTATTTGGGCTACTTAATTTTAGATTAATACTAATAAAAATTAAAAAATATATATACTGTTTAACACTTTTAAATAAAAAAGTGGCTACTAGTTTAAAGTTAGTGGCCACTTATAAAACTGCGACCACTGGCCACTAATGAAATTTCCCAATTTTGCCTATTACCTAATATTATTAGTCCTCGTTTTACCCAGGGTTGTATTGGTTTAAACATGGAAAATAACATCAAAATATGTTTTGATCATCAGTAATTAAGACTCATTTTGATTTGGAAAAAGAGATTAAAATTTATTTTATTAAAATAAATTTAATACAACATGCATTACTTATCAAGTAACAACTTTTTCTGTATTAAGGCTAACACAGATCAAACTTTGAAAATTATCTTTATTGCTGAAGAGTTTGCACAACAATTCACCAGGTACATTATGAAATCCAAAAATTTCAAATGTATTTTTAATAGAGTTTCAATTACTTTTGAGTGGTTGAAGTAAATTTGACAACTTTTAAAGGGTTAAAACCAGTTTTGACCACAATCCTGGTTAAAATGAGTTTTGACTGATCAAAATTACAACCCTGGCTTTACCTTCTCAGATGATAAAGCGAAGATGATGAAGTTCATCGATGACACAGAAAAGGTACACTCTTGTTCTTGAAAGAAGATTTGCTGATTAAATTGCTGCCACTTCCTTTCTGAATTGTATTACGATTTTCTTCTGTGGTATATTTTAAATTACATAGAAAAGGGGGAATGCATCAGATTTCAAGTTTTACCTTTTATGCGAAAGACAAAATGATATTTTGCAATTCACTTACTGTGTTTTGCACTAAACTGCACAAACTTACAGTTCATCTGTATGCTTAGAAGAGAAATAGTACAAAATAGCATCTATGCATATCACACAATTTAAAAAATTTTTTGGGTTTTTTTTAATTCCAGCATGGTTTTTTTTAGCTCCATTTTCAAAGGTTGCCAGCCAAGCCCTACATGACATAATCAGCTGGAAATGTAACATTTTATTCACATTTTAATGGTTTAGCATAAAAACATTTCAAAATTGATGCACATCATTCTAACAAAAAGTATTATTTATAACAAGCAAATATGTGAAAATGAAGCTCATGTTTTGCCAAAATTCTGCATTATTAGATTAAATTCTTTTAAAACTAAATAAACATTCCTTAGGCATTATCAAATGTTTTTACTGTTGCAAATGGTGTATAAAAACAGGGCAAAACCAAAAATTGACATCAGTGAAATATTTGATAAAGTACTAGGGTGGGGTTTTTTTAGGAAACATTTCACACTGGGTTTTTTTTAGAGGACAGCACAATATATTTTAAAAATGATCGTAGCTGCCAACTTTATCTTTTTTTCTTATCACTAACGTTTTACAGTAAATTTTGCCTTATTTAATCGCAGAAATCTGTGATTAAATTAGGCAAAAAGTTTATTAAATGTTAGTGGTAACATAAAAGCGTAAAACTTGGCAGCTACGAATACTATGGACTTCTAGACTATTCATTATTAATCTCCATATTCTAATATATGTTTAATTCGAAAGGCGTTATCTTTCTTCATTATCTGAACACAGATCAACATTCTTAAGTTTTTGAAAAATCTTTCCAGGAATATCTTTACTTTATGCATAAATATAAAAGAAACCTGTTGTTAAATTTTTCAGTAAAGGTTTCTAGAAACATGCGTGTGAATGAGATTCAAATAAAGTTAATAAAGGACACATAATACACACTATTTTAAATTATTACTTTAATTATTAAATATAACAAACATTAAATTTACTTAGATCGTTTTATGTACAACGTGCATGACATGTCAAATTTATTTAAGAAGTCACGTGCCTTATATTTAATCGAAAAAGCGTTATTTTTATTATTAGTATATACTTAATTTCAAATTGAGTTACGAGGGTAAGTCATTAAGTAAGTCACAAAAAGTAATTAAATAACTTACAATGATATTCACTTCAAAACTATTTTTATTTCTCAACATATTCTCCACCAATATGTATGCACTTATATCATAATTATCAGTGCCCCAACACCAGCTGCATACAATTCTTTGGGTTGCTGTCTCAGGGTTGCTGTGTCCACATTATGACTTCAAGTTGAACCTTTTCATCATCTGTGAACATAATCTTGCTTCCAAGATGGGTTTTTAGTGGGCTAAACAGATGAAAATCGCTTGGGAGTAAGTCGAAGCTGTATAGTATATATATATATATATATATATATATTTTTTTCCCTCAACATCCACCAGTTGAAGAAGTTGCAAGATGATGTTCACAGATGATGAAAAGGTTCATTGTAAGTTATTTGTGACTTACTTAATGACTTACCCTCGTAATTTGTAATATTGCATCCGATATTTGGTATTAAAACAAAGATTATAGAAAAAGTAACTTATCTGTCACTATATCTACAGTATAAGGGATGTTCACCTTTAAAGTCATTTTACTAAAAATGGTCATTTTGCAGCTGGCGAGCACGACTTCACAAAACTTTTTGAGCAGATTTTTGTACAATTTTAACGTGTTTTGAAGTAAAGGAATGTATTCACAACGACCTAAATTTTTTTTCTTTTAATTAATATTTCTTAGAATATGGTTATTTATGTTTTTAAAATGTTTCCGAATTTCATACTTTTATGAAATATTTACTTTTTATTATTGAAAAGATACAAGTTTTGTTTAGATAGTAGGTCATTTTAATTAACTATTTGTCTAAATATTTTTTATAAAACTCATGCGATTGATATGTTAATGTTATCCTGCGATTAGTACATCAAATATGCATTTCCTTATGACTTAAAACATGGCTCTTTTTTTTTTCTGGGTAGACGCGGAGACACGCTAAACATTTTGTGAATGTAAAGAGGAAAAGCAAAAACAAAATTTTAATTTTGTTTTTTAAATATTTTAATATTTAAATATTTAATATAAAAACATTTAACTAAACATTTTTTAGAAAAGAAAATCCTTGTTTAAATTTAATAAAAAATAATTATATTTAAATTCTTAAAAAGCAAAATTTAAAAAAAAAGTTAGATTGTATAAATATTCCATTTAACCCTTTGTAGCTCAACATCTCCGATTTCATAAATATTTACTCAGATGTTATAATTTAGAATACATCATTTCAAAGATGTAAAAAATACAGAAAAAATTGGAACATAAAAATTAAAAGTTATTGACAAAAAGGCGCTTGTTTCATATCTGTAACAAGAAAAAAACTACATATTTCTCATAATTATTGTAAATTTTCTAATTAAAAATTGTCAAGTATATAAACTTACTTTTATGAAAAATATATTTATGGGCGTCTCCTGCCTTTTTAATGTCACTAAATTCATAAAGTTTATTATAACCATAACCACGTGAAATAGCCCAAGTGACAAGTTAAACTTTTGTATACAAACAATTAACTCAGTATCACCATTTGCTGTAGATTCTAATTTCTAACGAACAATTAATTTTAACTGTAGTTTGGGAAAATAGCAGTAATCAATAAATTCGTCTTTTAAAGCTCACTTTGGAAATAAAATTGATTTTTTGGGATGTTGCAGATATGCAACACGGTGATACAAGGGGTTAAATTTTGTACAAGTGGGTCTAATGCTTTTAAAATAACAAACTTTGAAACGTTTCATAACATTTAACCTTTCAAATTTTCTTTTCGGCATTCATTGTCAAGTAAAGGAAAGCACCTTTTACAGGAAAAGAAAAATGACGATCGGTATTGTTTTTTCACCTTCGATAGAAAGAACAGTTGATGGTAAAAAATTAGCCCACTTTCTGCCTAATATTTATTTGGCTTTCTTTTTTTTTTCTACTGTAGAAAATATTTCTGTAGTGTAAAAATAAAAGAGATGAATGCAAAAATTTGAAGAATAAAATATAAAAACATATATTTTATTAAGTTTTTTTAAAAAATCGACATTCAAAAATGTAGTTCTTAATGCATTAACTGGAGAATTTTTTTTTTTTAAATATAATTTTATGTATTTCTATATTACAAAATTTTAAATATAACTTTTCCGGTTATTGTAATATTGAATATTTTTATTTTTTAAAAATTCCGCTTATAAGCATAAACTAATTATAAAACTACTAATTATTTAAATTTATTCATAATTTTAGCAAAAACTAAAACAGCCTTTATTTAATACTGAAATTAAAATTTATCGTTTCTGACACATTAAAGTTGTATTATGCCCTTAAGAGGCTACTTCACTCACGCGAAAACACCCGATCGCTAATGTTAATCCTATGGGGAAAATATTTTAAGATATCTCGTTCGCATTTCAATATTTTTAATTTTTAATTCTTTTTTCGTATTAGATAGCTGAGGTCAATCTCTATGCAGGCTCTTTTTTACTTTTTCGATTTTGGTTGCAGTTTTTTATTATTATTATTATTGAGGGTACTTTCACTTTCGAAACCGGTTCCGAAAGTAAAAGTATATAAATAAAAAAAAAACTTGTAATCAAAATCCAAAAAGTAAAAAAAAAGCCTGCATAGAGATTGGCCTCAGTTATCCAATCTAAAAAAAAAAATCATTTAAAAATATTGAAATGCGAACGATATATCTTAAAATATTTCCCCCATGGGATTAACATTAACGGGCGGATATTTTCGTGTGAGTGAAGTAGCCTCTTAATAAATAAATCCTTGTTTATTTTTTAAGTAATTCTGAATCTGAAAAGAATCAAGGATCATAGAAAATCAAAGAATTGCACTAATGGAGAAAATCGTATAAGCCTGATTTAGTCAGATTATAACATTATCGATTTTGAAGTTATACTTTTTTGCCTAGGAGATTATTATACGAGAAAAAGTGTGTGAGGGCGTTCATCCGTCAAACACACATGTTTCGCATAAAGGGGGGGAATGTCAGATACAAGTTTCTCGCTTTATTGATAATCGAATAACTATCCCACTCCGATTCAACTGCAGCAGATCGTACATTAATATTTTCCATGATAGTAATAATTTTGTTACTTGATAAATAAGCAGAAGACGCTTAAAACTAACTGAAATAGTGCAAGCACTTAAATACTTTTAGCTGAATATTTATACAAATGTTTTCTATAGTAATAATTAAAAAATGTTACACTTGCAACAGAAATCGATTGAAACGTGAACATATATATATATATATATATATATATATATATATAATATGTATATATATATATATATATATATATATATATATATAATTATAATATCTATGAATTTCAAAAAACATATCAAGTTCTATTCTACTTAAATCTCCAAAGAGATAATCAATGATACTGTGTATACAGAATACCACATAGCTAATAATTAACATGTGCAAACATAATATTACCATAGCTGATGCTTCAATGGTAATTGGCCAAATTTTACTCATACCAAAAGAATATTGAAAAGAGAAATAGAGAGAAAGGGGAAAAAAAAAAAATTATAAATTGGAGTTGCAATTAAGTAAACACAAATGGATTAACAAATTAAATATGAACCATACACAATGGAAAATTGGACCACATGAGAATTAAATATGAATTGGACATGGAAAAACACATG
This sequence comes from Maratus michaelseni, assembly GCA_963931845.1. Lineage (NCBI taxonomy): Eukaryota > Metazoa > Arthropoda > Arachnida > Araneae > Salticidae > Maratus > Maratus michaelseni. The sequence continues at coordinate 397,414,756 of OZ007586.1, forward strand.
CACATGTACTCATCAGCCTGGATGCACCCACATGTGTTTTAAATAATAATTCAGTGTTTCATAATTCTACTGGCATAATGCTAAGATCAGTAGAATCATCCAGGTACACTGAATTATTACCAGACAACAATTGGAAATATTAAAATTTGGAAATATTTAAATAGGAAATAAAAAACCATTAAGAAAATACAATATATTTCACTCACATCGATTATCCAAAAAACTGTAATTAACACCTCACTAAATTACCACGAGATATCAGTTTTGAAATAATAAAATTGGAAATATGAACGCGTAAAGTGTAGATAAAATATTTTACTCACAATAATTATACAGAATCCTTAAAATGTCACAACGTCTGCATAATATTCACATCCACATGGCAATGCATCATACATGTTGACTAAGTCGAGTTGAAAGAAATGATTTGTAAGACAAGTTGAGAGCACACTTTTTTTTTTTAATTTAATTTTATTTTATTTTATTTTTTTTTTTTTTTTAAACACAACCCCATAAATGACACCCAATCACAAAATGATTCAAAAACACTCAAAATAATTCTGGTTTTAATACACTTATAACAAATTTATATCCGTGAATATATATTACTCCATCCAATTTTAATTCCTGAAAGTAAAATTAATATACAATCAATAGCTCCCTCTATAGTTAAATTAAATATAATATTAACAATATTATCTACAACTACCTGAAAGGTAAAGTGTCGCCATCTATTGGTATTATAATAGTTCATAATTAATATTTAGTTAAATATCCACTTTATTAGTTACATACTCACTTCATTAGATTTATTTATATAAATAAACTTTAAAAAACAATACTAACTTGTAGTTTTACTTAAAATTCAAATAAAATATAATACTACTATATGAATAAATCTACACAGAATTAATTCAACTTGCACAGCATTTCAGATATTCTTAACAAGAATATATTATGTAAAAGAGATATTATTTTAATTCAAATTATTTTTGCTGCCAGCTGTGTTAATCCACTGATATTATAGACATTTATTAAATAATTAATGTTTTATTTTTACTACTACTTAAATATATATTAGACTTGTTTTTAAATAATTAATGTTTAATTTATACAACATTGTAAATATATTTAATATTTATAGATTAATTTAAATATCTAATTAAATAATTCATAAACAATTCAAAATATCTCAAAATTTATAATGTTGATAATTAATAGTATTACTACTGTTTTTCAATCAAATTAATGCAATGCAGTAATTAAAATACTTGTTAATTTTAATTTTCATATAGTAGTATTATATTTTATTTGAATTTTAAGTAAAACTACAAGTTAGTATTGTTTTTTAAAGTTTATTTATATAAATAAATCTAATGAAGTGAGTATGTAACTAATAAAGTGGATATTTAACTAAATATTAATTATGAACTATTATAATACCAATAGATGGCGACACTTTACCTTTCAGGTAGTTGTAGATAATATTGTTAATATTATATTTAATTTAACTATAGAGGGAGCTATTGATTGTATATTAATTTTACTTTCAGGAATTAAAATTGGATGGAGTAATATATATTCACGGATATAAATTTGTTATAAGTGTATTAAAACCAGAATTATTTTGAGTGTTTTTGAATCATTTTGTGATTGGGTGTCATTTATGGGGTTGTGTTTTTTAAAAAAAAATAAAATTAAATTAAATTAAATTAAATTAAAAAAAAAAAGTGTGCTCTCAACTTGTCTTACAAATCATTTCTCTCAACTCGACTTAGTCAACATGTATGATGCATTGCCATGTGGATGTGAATATTATGCAGACGTTGTGACATTTTAAGGATTCTGTATAATTATTGTGAGTAAAATATTTTATCTACACTTTACGCGTTCATATTTCCAATTTTATTATTTCAAAACTGATATCTCGTGGTAATTTAGTGAGGTGTTAATTACAGTTTTTTGGATAATCGATGTGAGTGAAATATATTGTATTTTCTTAATGGTTTTTTATTTCCTATTTAAATATTTCCAAATTTTAATATTTCCAATTGTTGTCTGGTAATAATTCAGTGTACCTGGATGATTCTACTGATCTTAGCATTATGCCAGTAGAATTATGAAACACTGAATTATTATTTAAAACACATGTGGGTGCATCCAGGCTGATGAGTACATGTGCATGTGTTTTTCCATGTCCAATTCATATTTAATTCTCATGTGGTCCAATTTTCCATTGTGTATGGTTCATATTTAATTTGTTAATCCATTTGTGTTTACTTAATTGCAACTCCAATTTATAATTTTTTTTTTTTCCCCTTTCTCTCTATTTCTTTTTTCAATATTCTTTTGGTATGAGTAAAATTTGGCCAATTACCATTGAAGCATCAGCTATGGTAATATTATGTTTGCACATGTTAATTATTAGCTATGTGGTATTCTGTATACACAGTATCATTGATTATCTCTTTGGAGATTTAAGTAGAATAGAACTTGATATGTTTTTTGAAATTCATAGATATTATAATTATTTAACATTCTATAAAATTATGCTGCATTGCGCAAATTGGTATGGAATGGTTTTTACATATTCTTTTCAATATTCTTTTCAACAATTAGCTAGTTAAAATATTGATTTTTATATGATACCATAATTTAGCCTAATTGGCTCACAAATCACTTTGATTAACTTCTATATATATATATATATATATATATATATTCAATTTTTATATTTATTCATACAAAGTTTTTTAATACACAAGACTAAAAATTTCTCAAAAAAAGAAAATAATTTTAATGCATTAATATTTAACAATTGCTGTGAGAATATTTTACATCTTCAGGTACTTTGCCTACGCTAGTAACGCGTAGACTCTCGCAAGGTAATATAAATTCAATGGCAGCGTTCTTTTCAAATTATTCATTTTCATTTCAATATTATTATTTTTTTCTTCGTTTGCATATGGTACTTCAGGTTGATGTTCTGATTTCGGTTGCATTTTCCTCCTTAGAACTTATAAATAAAAACTGCAACTGAAATCGAAAGGGTGAATCGCGACAGTAGCGTAGGCACTCAAGAAGCAATCATTAAAGTTTTTATAAAAATGGCTTGTTGAATAGCTTATAGAAAGTATTTTAAATATTCAACATTTTTGAAACACGTATTTTTAAAATATTGTTTGTCATCAAAATTATTTTTCTAACTAGAAAAAAAAAAAACGCTTAAGGATACGGTGGACTTTGGAATGAGCAAACATCGATTAAGAATACAAATTTTGTTTTTGTGTTATGATCTTGTTAATTAAAAAAAAAATCAATATATTGCCATATACTCCGTAGAAAGTGTGTTTTAATACTTCTTAAACGTAAGTAATGAAAATAACATGTCATAATGCATTTCAAATGCGTTTTTCTCATAACAAATATCTATAACATTCTACACACCTTTAAAATGTTCCGTGTGTTTAAATTTCTGTTAAAAATTTCAATATATGTGACTGACAATTAAGGTGCGTACTACAACAAATATATGCATCCGTTTTTGAATGTTAGTTTATTAAGGTCCTGAAATTAGTAATAAAGTCTATTAACATGTTAATTTTTAATAAAAATTAAATTTACCAACAGTTTTTTTTAAATAATTATCTGTCGGATTAAAAAATGAATGTATATTTTTTAATAACGTCCTTTTAAGAAATAAATTGAAAAAGTATTCTGAAAATTAAATCGCAGCATGGAGCATTACGTTCTTTTTTTTAACTTATAAGCTTTAAAAAAATTAATTTTCAGTAAATCGATTTTTTTTCCCCTCAAATATTTATTGAATTTAGAGTATAGAACACTTCTTTGAAGAATATTTTGGTGGAATATCATAATAATTTAAAACAGTTTTTAAATGCTCACTGTCCTCTTAACACATTTTAAGTGATCATTTAACTTTCTTTTCTTTCCATGAGTATACGCGCGTCCTTATTAAAACAGATTCACTGCTACCGCATATCTGTCAACTTCTACACTTTTTTAAATCATATAAATATGTTCTGAACTAAAAAATATATATATAATAAAATATGTGCTGCGTTTATTTAATGAAACGAAGCACGTATTTTAATTTATTTATTAAGTAAAATTTCTGTTTCAAATATTTTTATTCGACCTTAAAAAAATCGTAGAAGTTTACAGCCATACTCCCTTAAACAAATGTCAAATGTAGTTTTTGAATTAATTTTAATTGTCAGATGTATGAGAGTTCTAAAAATGTTCCACACACTAAAAAAACAAGCATAAATTTCAGTAAAATACTTTTTTATTAATATGTGACTTTTTGATAGTGAATTCTTTATTGTATTTTATGTTTTTAAGCCCAAATATATTATACATAACAGAATTTACTAACATTTTCTTTGAATTTTTTTCAAAATTTGCGCATAAAACTTTCTGTTGTATTATTGTTTTTTGTATTTCTACTCTTAAAAACTTTTGGATCTTACTCCCCTTTCATGTAAACTTAGATCACACTTACACACGTAACTCGAAATGTTATTCGACTTTCATTGCTGAATTTCTTCGACAGATTCAACAATAAATTATTTATATAAATCGTAAAAATTTATTCTTGCCTTAAAAAAAGACTGGAAATGCTTGTTTTTTCTTTTCTTAAGAGAATTCATTTCAAAATGCCTTTTGTAAAATATTTTTAAATGCTTCAACAGAATACTCTTGAGATGTATTCTAAAATTCTTGTCCTTACTAAAATTTTAGTTAATTTACTAGTAATATTTTACCTTTTTTATATTAAAAAAAATCATCTGTCTTCTCTTATGACAAGAGAGTTTTTAATTTATCTTCTTTTCTCTTCTTTTTACTCTTTAACTCACTTATCCAACAAAATATTTATTGAAAGAAACTACCTCGGTTAAAAGGTAAGAGATACATTTTAGTTATTAAAATATAAAGTCTCACACTAGAGAGAATACGTTTTATAACATTTTCCAACATAGTTGAAAAGTGCTTATGACTTCTGTTTGTCTGGCAGTCTGTCTGGCCGTTCGTCGGTCTTGTCGTCTGTCTGGCTGTCTGTTTGGCCCTGTTCTAGCTCGCATAAATATACTTAAATTGCCATGTAATTGATATATCTTATTGAGCCCTATAAGCTGCTATTTAGTATAGCAGGATCGCTGTTGGAATTTAAGTGAGTAGCAGTTATATTTCGTTTACAGTGACACTCAAAAGAATCCCCTTACATAATGGTCTACGGAGAAAATTTGTTGTCGGGTATTTTGACGATGTTGTGTTACTTCAATCATAATGAAATTATTGTGCATCACTGAGGCCTTGTTTGATGAACCCTTTAAGCGTTCGCCAGAAATTTTTCATATATATATAACGATTCATAAAGTAATAGATATGAAAAAAATTGGTATGAGGATTTATATTTAATAAACTTACATATCTATATTTCTTATGCACTTTAAAAAATTAACATTAATATGAAATTTTTGTTAATTCAGCCTTTGAAATCAAAATTTACGTGACGAAAAAACACAGTTAGAACGCTTAAAGGGTTAAACGAAAAATATATTAAACGAAGCATTTGTTAAAAGAAACTACCTTGTTTAGAAGTTAGATAATACTTTTAATTATAAAAAATGTATATTTTACGGCAAGTAATATTTTAGGTTTGTTTTTCATACCTTTATACAGGCATATAAAATAGCTTTTCAAAATTCGAAAAACTGATATTGGTATGTGAAAATCGGATTAACTCTGCTAGCATATGACAAGAAAAAGCTTTCTCCTCCTCTTCGGAACACGTGTCTGTCTCCCACAATGGTCCATTGTTTAGGGAAAGCCCGCGTAATCTGCTGTGTCCAACAGAAAGAGGCTAATTCCTTACTCAAATTCCTTAAATTTCTGTATGCTGCCCCCTCATTCTTCCATGCAATGAGACTCACATAATTGCCTATTCCCCCTCAATGGTAGTTTCATGCAAACCCTCTCATAACTTCTGTTCTTTGTTCTGGAAAATAGGGAGAGAGATTTGAGATGTATTGATGTCTGTTCTGTGTTATATAACATAAAGTTATTCAAACATGTTTCCCTTGATCATTTTTTACAACTCATCAATATTTTTCTTCGTATGTTACATATACATATATACAGGGTGTTTATGAAATAATTCTTTCTGTTCGGAAGCATTTGAACCTAAGACTAGTGAACGGAATGAGACCATATTTTATATTTACATTTTTGAAGGCATGAGGAGATAAAACACACGTAAGAAAAAAATAGCAATACTACTTGCCGATAGGAAAATTTTTGATATTGTTTGAGTAAAAAACAATCAGATATAAAGATAATCAGTCACTAATCAAACGGACTATGTGTTTTTTATTCAGTATTTATTTATTTAATTTTGCGAATAATTCATTAGAATGGCTGATGAATTGTACTCCGTATACGTTCAACATTGCTTTAGTACAACTTTTTTGAGTAAATCATTTCCCCATCCCGTCGAATGTCTAAATATAAAATGTGGTTTTACTCATTATTTTTTAGCAACAGATACCTCCAAACTGGAAAACTTATTTTATAATCATCCATCCATAATCTTATTTTATAAATCATATTTTATAACCATCCTGTATATCTTGCCATAAAGTACTTAATTACAAGAGCTGTATTCTAATATTTCAAGTATTTCAAAGCAATTTTAATAAGTAAGCATATCTAGAGATGAGTAAAATGTAAAATCTAAGTATTTCATTGTAAAACGTTTTCTTCTTAAACACTGCATCAATATTCCCTAACCAATAAACATTCGAATGATTTTTTGATATAATGAATGTGCAATAAATTTTGTAAAAGATTACTAATTATACTTGGTAATTCTTATAAAATTTATAATTAGATGTAGTTTTATTTTGATGCTTTGTAACTGCATTCCGTTAATTATAATTTAGTATTTTAATTTTTCTGACTGTAGAAAATTTGTCACTTCAACAAAGAATTACAAAATTGTAAAAGAGGTAAATAATGCACCTTTTCAGGAGGAAAAGAAGTTGGGGTTTAGAAAAGTGCTATATAATTCTTACTATTGAAAATTAAACTAACATAAAAACTATATATACATTTTTTCTCTTTTATTTCTTTACACATTTAACTTAATAACGAAATCCTTTGCAACATATGTTAAAAAAAATATTTCGTTATTCAAATACAAGGTGTGTAGAAAATTCTTGACACATTTTTAAATTTTAATTAAAAACCAAGTAAATGGCGTACGAGACTGTGGTTTGGACGAAAATGTTTCTCATCATCTAAAGTTTTACTTAATCAAATGCAAAAATTAATTCCAATAACTGTCTATAGATGGCGCTACACCCACAAATCTACCCAAAAATGCATTAGATAAGATTTGATCACCGCCTCCTGAATTCTAAGCCTACGCGCTGACACAAAAATGGCGATGTTTTTTCAAACTTTATACGGTCTCTTGAGCTTTAATACTCCTAGAATTTTTTCCGCCTTATTTTTATGAGATTAAATAAGTCAAAGAAAACTTTAAAAAAATACTGGTGTCTAAATTTAGGGGACAGTACAAATGCTTTAAAAAATCCGCCTACGACAGCCGCCAAATTTGTGTCAGGGGACGGGGATTTGATCACAGATGACGTCACAGGATGAGCTTTTTGAAAAAAAAATTAAATTAAGAAGTCACAACTTAAATTAAAAGGAGAGGTTGTGTGAATCATGCAGAAATAAAAAGGAGTAAAAACGAAAATGAATTTTTAGTAAAAGTAGTTAAAATATTTCTAAGAAGTATTTAAAGGATTAATTACATAATCAAAAACATGCTCATTACAACTGACCAAAAACTAACAAAATAAAAATGTGAACACTTCAGTAAAAATGTGAAAATCGCCAAAAAAGAGTTCAAGACCGTTATTTTTCCTTAATTGTGTAATTATTCTTTTAATAACATTTTAAATATTTTTAACAAGTTTTACTAAAAATTAATCCTTATTATAAAAATTGATTCTCATTCATCATTCCTCTGACTTATTTCTGCATGATTCACACAAATTCTGCTTTAAGTTGTGATTTCTTAGTTCCAATTTTTGCACTAGAAGCCAGCGTCAAAAATTATGGGAAAACAAAAACAAACGTCATACGTAACCAAAAATGATATTTGAAATACAGGAATAACTGGCGCAATCTGTTATCCATTGCTTGCGTAAGTTTTTAATATATTTTTAGATATATTTTGAAGGTGTAGCGTTAGTTATTGGAACTATTTATTAGTATTATTGTTTGCTTAAGGTGGTTCTCAAATGACTTGCTCAACAACGCGAAACTTTCTGACACATTTTTAAACGCAAAGGCATAAAATTGGCATGCTTCACTCGTAAAGCGATTTGGACTCGAGATGAGTTTTCCATTTTTGATACATAAGCTACTTATAGAGTTGTAAGCGATTCGTGTCACGTTACGACACGATTTTTTTTTCCTTTCTCGTGCTGCCGTGTCGGGAATTCGGCTCAAAACGCCGACTTTGACAGTATTTTTCAGAAGCTCTTCTGGCTTTACCAAAAAATGGAAAACATCTTTTCCTTACATAGATTTTGAATATGAACAACTGCCAAGTTCATGCGTTTCCGAACAAAAATGAATTAAAAAATGTGTCATAAATGGGCCAGTTTGGATTTGAGAACAGCCTTAAACAAAAATTTCGATCATAAAAAACATTTTCCTCCAAACCTCATTTTTCGTACACCAATTACTTGATTTGTTATTGATTTTTAGAATGTCTCAAGAACTTTTGACCTATTCTATATATGTATTTTTTTATTAAATTACGATGATTTTTCCTTAAAGTATATTTTATGTTAAGTAATTTATTTTAAAATACATTTCGAAAAATGTCTAGAATTATTTCTTTTGTCAGCTTCCAAACAGCGTTTTTGAAACAAATATTTTAAGTATGAATATCAGAGAATAAATAAAGAATTCTATTTATTCAATGAATTCTAAATATATATATATTATTTTAATGATGTATATAAAAAATGAATCATTTTAAAAAACTCTGTATTAATATTTTACTTTAACTTCTATCTTCATGTAAGCGCAAAATACATTTTACCAGCACAAGAAATTGGAGAATACTCGAATTCCATCAGTTTCTTCTGATAAAGTGAGCATTCCTGAACCAGTCGATTAATGTTTCTTCTCAGCTTTGATACACTTGTAAAGGGAAAACAACTTTTACAGGAAAGGAAAGAAGGAAGACGAACGAAAGTAGTGCGTGAGCATTGATGAATTTTCGATTGATATATCTTCTAAGTTTTTATAAATATGGGATGGAAGGACTTATGGTAAAAAATGAACAGCTGGAATTTCCACCAGTTTCTATTTGTAGAGCATTCCTTAGCCAGTCGATTATTATTGTTACTATTTTTACTTTCCGAACTTTTATGGAAAAAATGAACAGCTGGAATTTTCACCAGTTTCTATTTATAGAGCATTTCTTAGCCAATCGATTAATTATTATTACTATTTTTACTTTCCGAACTTTTATGGAAAAAAAATAAACAGCTGTAAATTTCACTAGTTTATGTTTTATAGAGCATTTCTTGGCCAGTCGATTATTATTGTTACTATTTTTACTTTCCGATCGCTTAGTCTAAGGAAAGTATTGTAATCATTATTTGTTTGTGTGTGTGTGAATGAGTGAATACGATAACTTCCAAACGATACATCTAATTGAGCTCCCATTTGGGGAATATGTTATAGACCACTATCGCAAGAACTGTATAGGTTTTCGTAAAAACCGACCGACGGATTATGTACTTAATCCATTTTTAAACCATTTCGCAACCGATTCTACACGGAAAATCACCAAGATAATGGGACAGAACATAAGTGATAAATATTGCGGCAGTGAAATCAAGCTTAGAGGTGCAGAAGTAACGTCTCCAGTTTCAAAGCGGGAGATCCAGCGTTCGAATCCTACCGATTCAATTGAGTTACAAATTTATAACATCAGCCCCCTTTCTTTTGGTTTACCGCATGGTGGAGTCATTTCAGATTGTTTCTGAAGATTTGATACACTTCTGAAATGAAAGAAAGGGAACTACAAGACGGACAGAAGTAGAACTTGGACACTTATGAAACTGTAGTTTTATGCATAATGTAATTGAACTACAAATTTTATTTTTTAGAAAGGTTGTTTTCCCGTTACAATTTTATCAAAGCCGAGGAAGAAGGAAACAAAAAATACCAATCGACTGGTTGAAGAATGTTCTTTTTATATGTAAAATCTAACGGAATTTCACCTGCCAGTTATTTTCTGTTTCCACAAAAGTTGCTCTTCCACCATAAATTTATAAAAGTTCAAAAGATATATTTATTGACAGTTTCAGAAGCGTCCAAGTATTTTTTTTCACAAACAATAAACGTGTAAGAAGTTATATCAATTTTTATACGTCTAATGAAAAGCATTTTCTTTTACTTTTTCGACAAGAATGATAATATTTGCTTTTATGAAAAGATTAAAAAAAAATGAATTGAAACACAAAAACATTACAATTAAAATGTAAGGGAATTATTTTTTTATAAAAATGGTTTTTTTACATTAAATTTTTAAAGCAAAATACGCTTTACCATGGGTTTTAATTTTTTATTGCACGAACACATTATTTTTAAATATTATATGTTTTAGTAAATTACTGAGTCATTTTCAGAACAAATAATTCAATCGAATGAAAAAGTTCAATCTAAATGTTTTTAGGTTTTTTATATGCTATTCCTGTAGCTGCAAATCTTTCAGGTTTTTTTTTTAAGTTAAATAAACATACTTTGTACTAGAAACTTTCCATAATAATTTAAATCAAATAAGTATCACATAGAAACAAAACGCATTATTAAATAATTATATTAAATACTTTTTTCTGGTTTTATAGATAATTTTTCGCGTGAAAAAAAACCAGGTTAGCAGCTATGCAATCAATGTGTTTTTCAAGGTGAAAAAATTTTACATTTGCAGATTAGAAGTATAATTTTCCTTAAAACAAGTCTACTCATTATTTAAAAGATCGACAAATAATAATTTTTTTTATTATATCACAAGTTATTTTTCAAATACCATTTGTAGTTCAAAAAAAGTGACTTATGTTTGAAATAATATGTTTTCATTTAAAAATAATTTTTTTCAACATTTCATTTTTATTATTTCTGACGTCTAAAAATTTGTGTCAAAGGAATGTAATTCTTTTTTTTTTTTTCTGTTTTCGGTATTTGACGTTGCTTTTCATTATAGAAAAATACTCGTTACCCAACGAGTTTTAAAAACGTGAGTAAAATGTACCGAACAAAACCATATTAAAAAAACCTTTGCGACACATTTAAATTTCGAATATAAAAAATGTGCATTCTTGCAGTAAATTCGGAAGCGGAATTTTTATCTTCGTATCCAAAGGAGAGTAAAATCGTTCAGGGGTCCAGGATACGACTTTGTGCCTTTTCCTCCTACCCCAATCATAAAAGGGGGACGAATTGGTTGGCGAGGGAGGGTGTCAAGTAACAAAAGCTTCTTTCGAGGGGGTTAAACTGGGGGAAACTGTAATCGTAAGCGAGTCATCCGTCACGAAGGAGTGAGGGAGTCATTGATTTGGGAAAATTGATTCTCACTCAGCCCAGATCTCGGGAATCTCGGCTTAATAGCGGGGTGTTCACCTTACAGGGAGTTTCTGACTGGACTACTCATGTTCTGAGGAAAAACCACTCGGCAGGCAAATTCACGCGCGGCGGTTGTTTTTGGCATCAAGGAATAAATAATTGCCTCAATAACCATGTATAGAGTTCACTTTAAAAAAAAATTCTTTCTATCTGTGTTTAGATATAGCAATATGGAGATAGTTTTGAAACTATCTTCCTTTATTTTACTTCACTTGCTTTATTACACGCTTTGATGTATATATAATTTGAAGATAGTTCATACGACTTCAAATTGTATTTTCATAAACAAAAAAAAATTAAAAAATTAAAAAATAACAATTTGCAGTAAGTGCAACTTATCAACAAAAAATGTGTTGTTGGGGTAATAAATAAATAATAATATATTTTTTAACTGAGACTAATAGCTTTTATCCCGTTATAGCTTTCAAATTTCTAAAATTACAATTTACACTTAGACTATATATACAATAAGATCTTTATTCGAAATACAGAAGACTGTTTGATCATAACTTATTTTTTTTAGTTTAATTTTTTTTTATATTGTTCTTTTAACTGGTAAAGAAGATTTAAAAGAAACAAGCGTTTTATTCTGCAGATTTCTATTGTTTACAGCCGGAAATAACGTTTGCGATAATCGAATATACTATATTCATTTTAAAACAAAAATGTAGCTCTTAGTTCTAAGGTAATATACGAACTAACAGTTCAAACATTTTTATTTGCAATAGTTTATCTTTATAACAATTTTATATAATCAAAATTAGAATATATAAACTATTTTTTTTTTCTTAGCATAGTTGAAACATGCTCTTATTAATGTTTCAAAGAAAAAAAACCGTTTATTGTCAAAAAACTCTTTTTTTTTTTCCCCAGTATTCAGTGTTTAGGAAGACATAAAATCATAGGGTACATACTTTATAAACTTTTTGAAACATTAATTCTGCATAAAACTGGATAAAATGTGATACTCTTTCAAGGCCAGAGCCTGATTAAAGCATGGGCCAACTGAGCCATAGCCCTGTGCCGCCTGACATTGTGGGTTCCTCAAATTTGGTATGCAATTATTCTAAAGCTGCTATTTAAAATCTATTTTGACCTTGTACTGAATATAATCAATATTTTGTACTTTTATAGTAGGATAAGGTCAAAAACAAAAAATATATTTATCTAAATATGTATTCATATATTAATATTTGTATTCTAAGGCATAGAAAATGCTTACTTTTTTGTGACAGTATAGGAAGAGGGGGGTCCCCAATGAATATCAGCTCCTGTGCCTCTCTTTGGCTTGATCGGACCCTGCTCAAGACGTATAACTATAAGAAACTTACAGCAATCTAAACTTTTCCAGTGAGATAAATTCAATATTTGCGCTGAAACTGAGCCCCTCTGGATATGTCATTTTGCCTAACTTTAGTCCCATAGTTGAGCACTACTTTTCGCATGTCTCTACCAAATAACTTCAGTAATCTAAACAATAACACATCTTAATTATATAAGCCGACCTTTTAATTAACTAGGACATTTAGTGAACTAATAGTAATTATCATCCGTAGTATTTGAGTGCAGTTCATAGTATGAAAGCCCTGATTCACGTTGAAAAGACTGTAGATTAGCGAGTATGTTCGTATAAAAGGAAGTAATCAAGAAAGTATAATAGAATGCAGGTGAGATAGTTGGTCAGTATGAAAGTATCCATGTCCAGCTGCTTAACTTTAAGTTTATATTATTTATATTTTCTGTCAATTGTGTGTGAGCTAACAAACTAACCCATCTTCCTGGAGGATGCTTATTACAATTACACAGCCAGCAGACTTAACTTAATTTATATTGCTTTGTAGATTAATTAATATTAATTATAGTTTATTAATTAGCAAAAAGTGCACTAACACATGGATTAACCAATGTATTAACCCATTTTTTTTTTTTCAGGTTCACCCTCACGACACGATTCACAGAATGAGTATCAGGCTGACCAGCCGATTCATGCGAGTGTTGTTTAAGAATGAGGTCCCCCCCCCCTCCCTTCTTTACCGAAATTCCCCCTTGTTTCTGGTGCAGTTTACTTTCCAGTGGCTACCCATTTTAGTTTACATCACCCCCCCCCCTTTCTAAATTACTCCCCTTGCTAAGTTTGCACTACACTTTCACCTCAAAAATATCATGCAAACTCCTTTCGTCCCGCGAGTCGTAGCTGAGCTGTACGGTGTCATATCGGCACAGTCAGAAATCAATTATTAGTAAACGGCCAATACAGGAAAGACAAGAAGGTAAAAAGAGGCACGGTAGTCATGACGGCTAAGGTGCTAGCCAGGAGCCTTAGCCAGGTGGATCACTGCTATGTGGTGTTCAGGTGAATTTCACCCAATGACCAGGTATAGAACCCGTTTAGCTAGGCACTTCGCCCGGAAGAAAGGGGCATGGTCAGCAGTATAAAAATATTCCATATTTGGAAATAACCAGAAAAACTTATAGTAAATTCAAAATATGTGGAGTTTTTTAACTTTAGGATTTTAGTGTACATCTGTAAATCTCGAGATCCTCTTTTCATAGAACACACATACTTGAAATAAGTATATATATAATATATAATTTGGCGGAAGGCATTAACGTGGTATTAAAAACAAATTTGAAAAAAAAAATTAGATGATGTTCAATTTATTTGCACAAAAAAAAGAGATCGTCTACAACAACACTGCGATTAAGGAAGTTCAGAGTTATGTGTAATTTGGACAGATAATAACATCTGACAACATCCTAGATTAAATCAATTGAATAATAAGAAATTTTTTATGGAATCTTCAGAGGAGCATCATAAGAATAATCCACAGTTAAGATATATTGCAGCATTAAGCCTAAAAATGACAATATTAAACTCCTTATAACATATCGGAAATCTCCAAAAAATGTGAAAATAATAATAGATCCGTAAAATAAAGAAAATAATAATATATCCATAAAATATATAAAAATCCAGCTGTAATATATAAAAAACTAAATAAAAATAGACATAACTCACCAGTGAAATAAAGAGAGGAGATTATTAACACAGATTCAAATATATGAACCATGTGCATGCCCAAAATTTCAGACTAGAAATACTATGTCATGGCAAAAAATAAAAAAAAGGAAATTAGAAAATTCGTAGTGCTGCCATCTAGCTTTAAATAAAAAAGAAAATACTGCAATAACTCAAAAATTCAGAAAATATAATATCAATTAAATATATATAAATAGAAAAAATATATAAGTAATAGATGAATATGTAAATGATGCATTAATGTAAATTAATAAAATTTAAGGGGGGGGGGGGGTGATATATAGCCATGCATGAAGAGACATTATGTAATTGATAAAATGATTGCGTCAATGTAAGAATGATAAATGATAGTGTTAGATGCATGAAACCCGCAATTTTTAATTATATATTTTTTTAATTGAATTATATATATATATATATATATATATATATATTATTTCTCTTTCTTTAAATAGTGTGTGAAGCATTTCATATAATTTTGTTAGATTGTAATCCTCTTAAACGTCTTTTCATTTAGATATAAAATTTAAGCAATGAACTGATCCAAATGTTTGATGTTTGATTTAAAAAGAATTAAATTATTTAGTTGAGGGTTCGTACGCCTCAGAGGATTTGAATACCAGATTTTTCGTAAAGTAATATTAGCCTTTTTCAATGAAGAAATTTTGTGTTTAAATATGGCAACCATTACGCTACGAAAAATGCAGTATTCAAATCCCCTGAATCCCTTGAGGCGTACGAACCCTGTAGTTTTTCTAACTTACTTATACACTTAGTTAAAATTAACAAAACTAAAATAAATAACGTTTTAAATAGTGCTATGGTATTTTTATCAGTGTAGTATGCTTATTTTAAAAGTCTGGTAAAATTTCATTTGAAATCATTTCCCTTAAATTAACTTTAAAATGCTGGCATTCCAATATTTATTGTAACGTTAAATACTTTAAAATTTTTGTTTTACTTTTATAGTACATTTGTCTTATTCCTGATACTGTACCAAGTGGTAAAACATTACTAAAACTAATATCGTTTGTATTAGTTATATATTAGAAATATTGGCATGCATTATTTGATCGTTATTTGCTAAAATTACAAATGTAAGGATAATATTTCTACAATGTTAGCATTTCAGGGTAGATATTTCCAATGTAAAACCAATATTTGACCAAAATTGATATCTGATTGGAAGATTTCCGGTGACTGCAACATTGGGTCCAAATATGTGATTTTACTACTAGGGTAACGTAATAATATCTTACCAATATAATTCAGCTTTCATACGAATTCACCTGATAAATTTTCCTGATAAATTTTCTTTAAATAATAAATTCAAATATTTGATACAGCTATAATTTTGTTTTTGCTATTTTTTCCCAGGAAGGTCATTTTGAAAAATTATAAGAATCCGAAATTTTACTTTGAAAATATTTTAAATATATTTTATAAGTATTTCTTTGTTTTTAATCTTCCTCTTTTTACGCACGAAGTAAAAAAATCTAAGCTATCTTCCCATAAATATTGACAGGGGCCGAATGTTTTCAACACTGACGTCACTTTTATTCCCGTTGCGTTTCCCACCCAGTGGTTTTGTTCGGCTTTTAGAAGCATGATTAGGTGGGCTTGTGAGACGGAAATTAAATTTGTGAAACTAATTTGTTGCTCAAACTGTCCCCCTCAGCTAACATCAAAGCACGATGATATCAGAAGAAATATGTTCTTGTTCCGGAAAGCAGAGGGAGAAACAGGGAATTTTGCCCATAGCTACCGAGATAGCAAAGTTGGGGGATATCTTCTCTAGACGATATCATCAACTCGTAACCATTTATAAACTGGAGACATTTGACGAAATTATAACTAAGAAACTAACTTTTATGCCAATAGAAATATCCCAAGCTCTTAATATTTTACGTACTAATTAAAATTGCTAATTAAATATTAATGATATCATTAATGGTAAAACAAATGTAACACATATAAGGGTTCTTTTTTTCATCTTCTTTTCAAAATTTAGCAGTGAGTAGAATTTTCACCTGTAATAAAAATAAAACCTAATTTTTAAGTCTATTTATATAAATGTTCGAGATGCTTTAATAAATTTTAAAATTATGAAACTATTTTAACATTAAACTTGTGTCGGTGAACTTTAAATATGTTTTATCGTAACTCATAAAATTGTAACTTCTCATTACTTAGCTTTTTTATTTTAAACTTAATTCCTTTAAAGTTTTTGAGAATAAAATAATATTATTTCCTTTCATTGTTAAATTATTTATTGAATCTTACTTTCCCAGGAGACTAAACTTAAATAAATCTTAAATTTCTGTTTAAATCCACGTGATAGTCAGAGCTTGGTTATCCAAAAGGAAGTACGAGCTTCCCCTCTAAAATTTAAGCGCCCCCCTCCCACCTAAAAATAAAAACTGTAAAATGGGGCCTGTAATGTCCATATTTATTTTTTACATTGTGTTTTTAATTTTTTGTAGACTAATGTTTGCCAAATGCAAGATAAAGTCCACACTACTTCAGGAAATTATCAAACCAGGAAATCTGAATATCATCAATCTACTATTAACCAATCATACGGCTTCCTGATATGCTCGTTAGAAACCACCCGGGTAGCTGAACATTACAAAAACTATATCTACTACAAATATACTCTGTCTATATAATATAAGGAACATAACTAACTATTTTATGAAATATGTGTGCACTCAGATAAGACACTCCTGGGAATAATATTTGTAGTACCCATGAGTTTCTATATTGCATATGTGGAATTTAGAAGACTTTTCCCGAATGAAAGGGGCCCTCAAAATTATACCGTGCTTCTTCTATAGCTTCAAATGTTAATCGGGCCCTGGTGATAGTCACCTTCATTGCTACGTCAATTTGCTGTGGGTTTAAGAAATGTTATTCTTCATTTTTGGCAAGTTTTGATACACTTATTTTTGCAGACTGATTATGTATTCCCAAAAGCTGACAAATTAACAATAAAACTAAAAACTTTAAAAAAAATTCTATTCAATTTTTATGGATATTTTAATTAACCTTCCAGTCTCAAATTTTACGACAAACGTGATTTTTACGAAATTTTATTTTCACATATGGTTCTGAAATTAAAATTATTTTTATACTGATATGTGTAACAGCTCTTCTAACATGTCTCTTATTACTGTTATGAAATATCTTGCATCTGTAATAGTACACAAAAAATATGTCACGAGCCTGCTCATGCAAAGAAAAATTAAGCACTCGTGCTAAAAGGTAAAAATCTTAAAGTCCAACTTTTTCAGATAACTTTCTAAATTAATCTTTGAACATATGCAATGAAGATTATATATTTGAAAATAATCTTTCAAAAACATTCACAAGTTTCTTGTTCACTCTGAGAAATAAAAATTTATATAATTTACAATGCATGTTGTTACCATTTTAATTAAACGTATCAGTACTACAACTTAATATTAAGATGAAGCCGCGACATGCTTAGTTAGAATGATTACAAAATGGATTAAAAATATTTCCATAAATAATAAAACATTTTTAATTATCTGATTAAAAAAGAAACTCACGAAAGTGTTATAAAGATTGTTTTAAATAATTAATGTTTATTCCACGAGTTAAATTAACGGCTTTTCGAGGAATGTCTTTAATTAGGACATTATTAGAACTTCCCAAAACTATATATTATGTTGAAGTTCTGATAAGCTTAATTAAAATAGATACAAAATGCATTGTCAAGCATTTCTTTAAATTTTGTGAAAATTTATAGCTCGACTAAAAAAAAATCACGTAGGTATTGGAAGTTTGTTTATTAACAAAGAATATTTGTTTTATTAGTTTAATTAGTGACTTAACAAGGAAATACTTCAACAAGAATAAAATTAATCCTACTTACTTTCTGAAATTATATATTAAGGTAAAGTCACGAAATGTTTAATTTAAAATAGCGACAATATGAATTAAAACATTCCGTAAATTATATAAAATTTTTATTTGTGAGTAAAATTTTATTTTCTGAAACTGTATATACAGTTTGAGAAAGTATTAGGATTAAATTTATTCTTCTTGTAGACTTTTTTGTTAAGTCTTTAATTAGACTCATACGACAAAATTTATCTGTTTTTAAAAATACTTTCCAATAATTCTCTGATTTATTTTTAATTAGGAAAAAAATGACATAATTTAAGGAAATATTTTTAATTAAACTTGATCTTTAACATAATCAGAAAGTTATAGGATTTATTATCCTAGTTAAAGACATTTCTTGCAAAATCAATAAATAAACTCATAAAAATAAATATTTGTTAAAAAACAAATTTTCCCAGATTTGTATGATTTTTTTTTTAATTAAGTTTTTCCTTCTTTCTTTCTTTAAAGAAATCATTTTCTTCGTCTCTTTTATTTTTATATTAAACTTGTCTATTAAGCTTCTCGTCATAATATGTATTTTAAAAAAGATCTGGAATATTTTTATATTCTAATTGAAGGCGTTGTTTGTAAATTCAATAATAAAGCTCATATATAACAAACATATATAGTTAAAAAAGAATTTTCAAACATTTGCATAATCTTTTATTAATTCGGCAAATAGAATTTTACACAATTTACGGATTTTTTTCTTTAGAAAGCATTCTATAACCATTTTATTAGAGCTTGCCGAATCTCATCGTAATATATACTTCCAGAAAGTTCTGGGATTAATTTTATCCCTATTGAAGGCATTTTTCTGACTTAGTGATTTTCCATCAAGGCATTGTGTCAGATTGTGGAGGGGAAATGTAACAGCTGTATTCAACGGGGGAGGGGTGGTGGCATATGGTGACTGTGTCACATGACGCTTCCCAGCAATCTTAAAAGGGGCGGATAAAACTCTACAATTTCTTTTCTTTATCCCCAATGATTTTATAATCCGCTTTTAAAGCATAGGAAGCACTTTCTACATATAAGTAGTTTCATATTGCCAATATTAGGTGTCAGGTACTTTAGAATCTCCCAAGAAAATCGATTTTTAACACTTTCCAACATAGTTGAAAAATGTTTATAAATTCGGTTTGTCTGGTCGTCTGTCAGTATGCCCGTCTGTCTGTACGTCCGTATGTCTATCTGGCTATATGACCGTGTTCTAACTCGCGTAAATATAGTCGTAAATATAGTCGGATGTTATTGAAGTTTATCGTGGCATTGTCGGTATTGAAAATGAAGTGCATGAGAAGCATTTATAGTTCGTTTACGGGGACACTCAAAAAAATTCCATTAAAATGTTGTCTATGGGGAAAATTCGGTTCCAATGTATTTTAATGTTGTTAAATTATTTCAAACATATTTAAATTGATATACTTCGTGAAGGTGCACTACAAGATGCTTACTATAGAATACGGTGTGCATAGCATTTATCATTCATTTACAGGCTCATACAAAATAAAATTCGGTTGCAGTACTGTCTATGAGTGTATATGTCTATCTTCATATATACCTGTATATATGATAGATATGTAGATATATTTTTATACATGTAGATATAACTGTATACATGTAGATATACCTGTATATGTCTATGATCATTCACAGGCCTGCACAAAAGAATTCGAGAACATTTCTGCTTATTGACGGAAATTGTGGAACGGCAATTTTCAACGGCGTTATGCGTTTCCTAGCTCAGCTAAATTTTGGCATACTATGTAGTAAAATAGCTAATATAAAGCTATAATAATCTATAGCTAATATAAAGGGCTGCCCAAAAGATTTCTCCGACAGAGAATTTCTCCGACTATAGATTTTAATTGCTGAAATCATGTTTTCAAATGTGTTATGCATTTTCCAAATTATTTACTTTACAGATTATATTTCACCTTATTAAAAGGTGAAGTTTTATTACAGTATTCTGAATGTGTTGGAAAGAGTTTCGTAATCTATGTTTGAAGCATGATTTTTCTTTCTTGTTTATTCATTTATATGAAAAATTAGTTAATTCGTAATATTTCAAACAAAACTGCAATCAAGATTTTATGTTTGAACAAATTAATGGTATAAAAAACTTCAGCTATTGCCATACCCTCATGGAGAATGTTCATTTTTAAAGTTATTGTATTCAAAACAGCGATTTTGCATTTTTTTGAGCAGGATTTCTCAAAAATTGTTAGCCAGATTTACATGAAATTTTAACTTTAACAATTTCCGAGTTTCCGACTTCTATAAAATATTTTTTTTTTATTAATGAAAAATATAAGTATTGTTTTGATAGTAGGTTATTTTAATTAGACACTGTTTGTCTAAGTAATAAATAAAAAGTATAGCTGATGCGACTAAGTTGTGTGGGTGTTAAGCTGCAAGCAGTGCATCAATACTTAGAAATATATGCAACTATTCCTGGCTTAAAATTGATAAAAATTAAATGTATTTTATTTCTTTCAAATTCAAATATTTCTTTCAAAATTCAAAAGAATAGGTATGTTTTAATATTCCTTTAAACTTTTGTACAGATGGTTCAAATAATTGTTAAGAAAAAAGCTTTGAAAGTTTTTCTAACTTTTGGTATTTCAAATATACCTGGGCACTTAACACAATTTAAAATTTTGAGACATGAACTATGTTTCGCCGTCATTTACCAGATTCGATAAAGATAATAGATTTAGAGAGTAAAATATTCTCATAATTCATCAAATTCAGAAATATAATATTTTGTTGGAATAAGAAAAAAATGTAACATTACACAATGTTTCATTAGATACACAGAAACGT
Source organism: Maratus michaelseni (assembly GCA_963931845.1). Lineage (NCBI taxonomy): Eukaryota > Metazoa > Arthropoda > Arachnida > Araneae > Salticidae > Maratus > Maratus michaelseni. Next base: position 397,436,279 of record OZ007586.1, read on the forward strand.
TATCTCATATTATAATTCATCAGATTCACATAAATTTAGTAGATTTCAAAAACGGCGATATTTTGTCAGAGTTCATTAAAATCAGGTAATTTTAATTTAGGATCTAATTCACCGGGCTATGAAATTACTACATTTCACCGCAATTCACTAAATTTAGATAAATGTTCATTATTCTAAAGATCTATTATGATATTGTTAATTCAGGAAATTCAAATAAATATGTAAACATAATAAATGAATAAAAGGCACGAATTTAACCTTTGAATCTTGAAAATAATGTGTATTTTCTTTCCCATTAAGCATTCAGCAACGCATATAATGTCTCAAAACTTTTGCCAAAATTTAATATATGATATATTACACAAAGAAAGAAGCTTTATAAAGCATCATAAAAATAAGGAAAGCACAACGCGTTTCAAAAGAACTTAGTCTTACTTCGTCGGGCACAAAAAGACGTTTTACAACTTTAAAAGAGGAGCGAAACACAGGAAACAGGAGGGAATGGTGCAGGAGCAAGGAGAATTGTAAAAGTTACATTCACTGGGAGATTGGGTTGTCGCATCTGGTGGCTCTGTCTCATAGCGCTTCTTAACAATATAATTATATTCATTATTCGTAACAATCTTAAAGTGGTAGTATGTCTTTTTCGGACAATGGAGAAAGATTAAGTTCTTTCGAAACGTGTTGTCATGATATGCAGTTAAATATAAAGTATGTAAAATTTGGAACATGTTTCTAGCAATATTTAGTCATAAAAATGACTTCGTATCTTTATAATTATAGCCAAAATGAAGAAAACAGATGCGTTATAGAATTACGAATATATGTTCTTTTACTAGAACTTCTAGTGGTAATGATCCAGTAAAAAAATTAATTATTTTAACTATCAAAAATATAATTAAACCATCCACTTTTCTTAATTATTGTTTTAAAAATAAAAATATGCAATAGATTATAGGAAATGTACGACTGATGTTTTCTAGAATTTCTAAGAGGTATTATGAATAATTTCATAATAACAACAAATTTTAAATTTAGTAAAATAAATTCTAACTAAATTTGACTCTCTAAAGTCCCTTTTCACAAATATTCTATTGAATATTTGCATATAACTTTTGTACCCTTACAATAATTTGATACTTATTCTTTGAATAGCAAATTTTAAATGATAAACATTAGTTAAAGCTTAACTAAAAAACTAAATTAGTTAAAACTTAATAAAACCTTCATTATTTTTCCCCATTTGCTCATAATGAAAATTACTTCATTATGAGCTAGATGATTTTCTAGATTCTATTGTTGCTTAAAAAAAAAAAAAAAAAGATATATTGAAAATAACATTTAAAGGGAAAATGTTCTTTGCCAAACCTTATAATAAAAATTAATTAAAATTTTAACTGAAACGTCCTGTTTCAATGTCTATTCTTAATATTTACTAGAATAATATTTTGTAATCTTTCATAACTAAAATAAAATTCGACTGTGAATCCGAGAAAGATAAAAATTAATTTAATGATTTCGGTAATTTCATCATTGGGATTTTTCTCTTTGTTTTCCTCATAAATGAAAAATATAAATTTTTACACACATTACTTACAAAAACTTTAAAGCAAAAAAGCAACTTAAATAATCGATAGAATTCTTAAATATTGACATCATGATTCTTTTACACACTTTTTTTTTACATTGCTGTGCCACTCTAATAATTTTTAAATATTGATGAAATAATATTAGTGACACTAAAGTATTATTTTAAGTTAATAGTGAAAAACTGTGAAAAGTGTCTTTAAAAGATTGTCAAACATTAAATTAAAAAATCTAATATGGAGCACATCATCTAAAGATTTTTTTTTCTATAAAATTTGTAACTTTTGTAGTAGCATATATGAAAAATAACACACCTATATCCATCTGACTAATGATAAAGAACTTTAAATATTTTTTTTTTCACTCATTCCATTGACAACAAATAATTTTCGCCTTAACTAAAACATTACAGGGCTTCCCCAATGAAAAAATAAAGTTAATACTTGTGCTACTAAATTTTCGGCACCATTTTAAGTTACTTTCCGTTATTGATTATATTTATTGATTATCTTTACTGATAGAAACCTATATGAAGTTCTTTTAAAATGCATCCAATAACAACTAATATCTACAGGATAACACTGCAAAATATTTGTTTAAAAAATACTTTCAAACCTGACTACATTTAATTTCACGGAAATGTGAAAAACTTCGAGATAAGTATGGTTTTGATATATACAATAATGATAGCTTAAATAAAATTAAATTTAAAAAAAAATTTTTAAGTAATGACAGTACAAAAAAATTATAAATCGAATTATAAAACGAATTTATTTATTTTTTGTTTGTTTGTTGTGCAACAACATCAGACTCGAATTCAAAACCATGTATTAAAATCATAAGATTATGGTATCACGACACTGCGCGTCGACTAAAAACTTCATTTTCGCATGTGCGAATATGAATGTGTAGCCATGAGAGAAGTGAAAACGTAAATGCTTACTTTTATCGCTAAAGCACGAAACAATCTCAACATCATAACGATTGTGAATAAAATTTGGCATCTATAGGATACGAATTCTAGACGTAATAATGAAACAGTTTGGTCGCAAAATACGACTAACAGTCGCTAATTTCCAAACCTGATGTAAGTCTCCTTTAAATTACACTGCATAAGAGATGCTAATAACTCAAACTACTGAAAATTAAACCTATAACTAATGTTTTGGCATGCTAAAGGAATTACGCCTGTGTTGGCAGTTGGACGGATTTCTTTTAATTCAAATTGCTTGATTGCTACCCCTTAAAAAAAAAAAAAAAAAAAAACTAACATTAGCCGTATTTAATGACAGATAAAATAAAGGTAAATAAGGCGAATATTATTTTTTTTAAAGTGGTAACAATCAAATTAACGGTAATCTTAATTTTAAAAAAAACCCACCTGGCAACGCTGAATTACGCCCAACTTAGGATGTCAAGAAGTTAGACAAAGGGGGCGGTGATGTAACAAATTAAAAATACAGTGGTAGAAAATATTCAACTTTACTACCAATTTAAAATTTAAATACATTTAAAATCAGACATTTATAGAATTATTTTAATAAAATCATTAATGAAAAAATTCATTGAGACGTAATTATGTTCAATTATTTGAAATTACAATACGTATCTTCTATTTTGAGACCGAAGTTTTAAACTCGCAACGAATAATCCTTTGTCTTATAACGAATCTTCTGTAATGGCATTACAAGGCTTCTTTAAATTACATTGCGTATAAGCAAACGCTAATAGCTTAAACTACTGAAAATTAAGCCTATAACTAATGTTTTTGTAGCAAACAATGCCCCCCTAAAGGAATTACGCCCAAGTTGGGATGTCAGGGAGCCGGACAAAGGAGGCTGTGAGGTGGCAAACGACACACTTATCCGCCTTATTAAAAGAGCACCTGAAACTAATTGTTTTCACCCACCCCACTTTCGACGAGCAAGATTAGATGCATATTAGAAGTCAGGGGAAGTTGGGAGTCATCGGCTACATTAAAGATTTTATAAAAGCGTCGCTACTATTTAATTTTGGATTTTTTTTACTATGAAATTACTGTAATATGAAATTGCAATTGATTTTAATTAAAATAATTCATGGAGTTTTGAGTATTTTTTGTTTTTATTCGCATAAATTAATAGAAATGTAATAATGAAGATACAATTTCAAATTAAAACATTTTTGTAAAAGATTTTTTTACTTAGAATTTATTTGTTGTTAAAGGAATTCTTAAGTTAAAAATCTTAATTTTTATAAAAACGGTAGCAATTAAAAATATCTATTTACACATTTAAAACCTTTTATACAACAGATTAGTGAATAGTTTTACGTATATCAGCGCTTACATCTACCTCATATTAAACATTATATAAACTAAAAACAGGATGCCTAGAAGTGCTTACTTTTGAGTACCACTATTTCCCAGTAACCTTCGCATTTTTTAATAACAGAAATATGCGATTAAATAAAGCGAGAACAAGTACTATTATTCGGAAATAGTGGTACTGAAAAATAGCACCCCGATGCACCCTTATAAAGTATCTAAAAACAAATAACTGTAAAACATTTTAAGATTAAAGTAAAAAAAAAAATAATAATAAAAAAATACGCGCATACGATCGTCAGAAAAATACGCCCATATCCTTCGCTGATAAAGACAGCTGTGAGAATTTTTTTTTTTTTTTTTTTTTTTTTTTTTAATTAAGGACATTGCGCCTAAATTCAATGCGATTTCTCATAAGTTTGTCACATTTAGGGTATATTTCTCATTTTATTATATATAAAATGCAAAATATAAGAAAAAAAGGATTCATTATTATGCTTCTAAGTCAAAACTAAGTTTTTATGAAAAAATTGAATTATTATCTGTAATCTAAACAAAAAATATATATCGTTGTCTCATTTGGGTCATTTTTGTCCCACAGTAGTTAAAACCTAAATGAGATGTCCAAAATACCTAAATGTGACAATGCCTTTTATGTATGTCAGTCCATCTTAATTTTATTAATTTAATTGTTATGAGTTTGTCAAATACTTAATACTGCATTATAATTGAATAATGAATCATTTAACATGCTTACTTCAAACGCTTTTCATTTTGATAATTAATTAAAAAAAAGGAGTAAAAATGAACGACCAATACAACATTAATTTTATTAATAGGGTGAACCCCCAATTATTGACACCTAACCAGTAACTGACACTTGAGCAAAAATTTAACTTAAATAAGCATTTTGTTGTAAAATTCTGAAAAGTAATGTCATCTAGTGGTAAATGAGACATTTATTTTTACTTTGGAGTTAAATTATTCACCACTAGAGGGCCAAGAACATATTCAATGAGGAACTTTTGAGAATACAATAAATGCCATTTTGAAACAACAATCTTATTTCTAAAATTAAGGAAGTGTTTTTCTAATTTATTTCAGGGTGGCTAGTGGTCAGGGAAAAATACAGTAAAAAAAATTATAATTACCAGTATATTCTTATAGAAAAATTCAAATTGATTATTTGATCGAATAATCAAGATAAATTTTTCTATAAGAATATACTGGTGTTTATCACTTTTTCTGACTGTATTTTTCCCTGACCACTAGCCATCCTGTATTTGTAATGCAACCATACAAAACTATTTTTCTTAAAGTTATACTTGTTAGAAATTAGTTTACACATGCATATGATATATTAGGGTCATGACTTAGGGTTTATAGTTATTTAAATTAGCTTAATGGGGAGTGCCAGTTATTGGTTCCTAGAATTTAATTTCACCAGTCTCTGACAGAGATGTTAGTTATTGGTTAAATTAAACAAAGTTGAAATATATTATTTGAACTTTTTAAAAATGCATAATAATAAATTAAATTTATCTCGTAGTGAACACCATTAAAATTTAAGGTCTTTTACCAGTGTCTGACACCAGTTGTCAGTTACTGGTTCATAAATGTCAGTTATTGGATATCTGCATTACTAATAATGCAGTACTAAATATTACTGCTATATACTCTTGCTATATACTCTGCATTACTAATAATGCAGCACCGCTTACTAAATCCCACTTTTTATAATAAATATTAATATATTTTGTTTTTATAATAAATAATAAAAAAATTTTAAAGCATTTTAATCTTTCAAAATAAAGTGTCAGTCACTGGTTCACTTTGTGTCAGTTATTGTTGTTTAAAAAAAGTGATGGTGTCAGTTACTGGAGTTTTTGACCATATTTATTAATAAAATTTATTTTTAATAATAAAATATATAATTTTTCAAAATTTTGCCAACAGTACTTTTTAATATATCTCTACTATCCTTTCAAAAACAAAAATAAGTATAAAAGAGATTCAAATTTTTGTAATAGTGATTTGAACAAGAAAGAATCCTTAAAGTGTCAGTTACTGGGTTTTCACCCTACAATCTTTATTTCTGTATGTTCTACACAACTATTTCATACACTATTTTTTTTATACTTAGGAATTCCTGGAATGCTGCAATTGCTCCTAAACTTTAAAAATTGTGGTAATGTCATAGCTGCCGGTTGTTTCCACGTCAAATAAACATAATTTGAAGGAGAAAATTACTTAATGAAATATTTCTTGTTTCTACATAATTATTTATAAAGTTTCTTATTTTATAAAATTTCTGGTTTTAGTTAATTTGAAAAAAAAAAAAAAAACGGAAGGCTGGCAGGCATGTCTTTTATTTTATTCAGGTCATAAAATGTTTTACCATACCATTTTGGTTACTTCCAACTTTTAGAACCACTAATTGACATTGTGCTTACTTCGGCATCTTTTTCTAGCTTAATAGTAACAATAGTACCTGGAAAAATTAACCCCCATGCTCAACAATTTCATAGCTGCTAAACATAACACAGTAGATGCCGCTGAATATGATCACGGTTATTGTTATCAATCGCATAATGTTATCGAGATCAGGCAGAACTAACAGACTATATTCAATTTTACACTAAAATCAGTCGCTTTGTGTGATCACTTTTTCGTTTAATGTTATCACATTTTAAGGAGACCAGTTTCTGTGAATTGTGTAGTTGAAAGAAAAGTTCTGTTATAAAGCATTACTTCCAAGAAAGATAGAATATAGCTTCCTGGGTCTAGATGAGGCTTCGATGGCGATTGACAACCGCATTTCTGTAGCTGCGGAGTTCACAAAATTGAAAAATTCCAAAACGACTGCAAAGAAATACAAAGTAATGATGATTATCAGGAAGACGGCGGAGCAAATTCATTAAAAAAGCACCTACAAATGCGGAAATGAAAAACGTGTTAAAAAATTCTAAACGGGGTACATAATATCGCTCGAACGATTTATATGAATTTGAAGAATTTATTATTTATCTTTTAAGTAAGAATTAGAAACAAAAATAAAATTACAGAATTCTTCCAATTAATGTTATCTACCTTTTATAAAAATCCATTATTTCATCAAGGATTAGTTATAATTTTCTCAATAATACTGAATGTTATTTTTAAGTATTTTTCTAAATCGCTTATTGTTATCAACCGGATCTCATAGTCCAATGTGATTATATTAAGTGGTATTTACTGTATTATTATTAGACTCTTCAATTAGCATTTTATCAAATAAGCTGGAGTGACTGCCCTCAAAATTCTTCAATAAAAAGTTAAAATTTCAGTGCAAATTCATCTTGTTTAATAATTAAAATTCATAAAGATACAACTAAATGTAAATATATTGCTTGAAGGTGCGTAAACACATACATAAAACATTTAAAAGCACATTAAAGTCCTTTTAAAAATTCAAAACGTTGCTTGATGGTGCGTAAAAATTCTTTCTTTTACTTGACCACGTATTATTGAGTAAGGATTATTATAATTCCTATGGGCCTGCCATGGTGTGTCGACTAACTTTAATATCCTCAATAGCTTGTTTAACTTCTAGGACTTTTTAGAAGTTCCCTTAAGCATTTTGTTGACTAGAAATTACATCGAGAAAAAGTAAATATAGTATTTGAATTGTACTAAATAATCCATGTGTATTCCATAATAAAAATATCTTTTAAAAAATTAAATGAAATTAAACTAAAGACAATAATTCTGATCATGCTTGTAAGAGAATTGGAAAAAAGCATTTTTGCGTTATCTTATACCCCTTGTATTCTAAACTTTATCCACTGATCATATTTCTTTATTCTTTGCTTAAATATACACCGCTATTATTACGTCATTTTGTTCTATAAAGACATAAATTTTCTTCTTTTGATCATTTGCAATACGTAATTACATACTCAGCCAAAAGAAAGCACTAATATATCACTATGTGGAAATTCCTAAGTATATTAATTTAACATTCACAATTTCTGCTTTTAAACATCATTTTAATTTAATATATGGAAATACCACATAAACTTACCTTAGTGCATCTGCTGAAAGCCATTACATTGGCTAATCGGTCTATCAAAAATCAGACACCAAGTTGCCAGGAAAATTTTTGAACAACTTCAACTCAAAACATGTTTTCTTTTCCCACTTGCGTTTTCGTCAGGTGAAACACATTCAATGCCGTAACGTCGACGGGGTGGTTTTTGACATTCAAATATAAAAAAACAAATGATAACCTCGATTTCGGGATTATTCATAGCATTTAGGAAGTATTGTCGGAGTTTGATAAATAACGATGTCTACTGCAATGGAAAATTCTCCTAGTAGAAAACGTTTTAAATGCAGTAACGGGTTTCACGTTTTGTTCCTGAAATGCGGATGTTTGATTGTGTCGCAATCACAATTATATACCATTCTTGCGGTACGGTTTAGGTATAAGAACTTTGTCATATTTACGGATCATCAGAGTTAGTTGACCTTATTCCTATTTTTTATTATTTTTTGGCGTTTATAAGGTGCTAAGAAAATTATGTTTGATTATTTTACCTTTTCCCGGTTTATTGTCTTATATAGACTGTTCTTTTTATTTTTCTCGCTCAACAAAGCAAATCTTTTTACACATTCGCATTTCCTATTTGCCTGAAAATTTCAAGCATTTAAGGATTAGTTACTTTTATAGAAAACAAATCCTTAGAACTTCCTTTAAAAAAAAATCCTAGAAAGAAATCTTTAGAAATGAATAACAATAAGGTAAAGCCAGGAGCGATGGCGCGGTTGGAGAGATTGCGCACATAGAGGTTTGGTGGGAAGGAGTAGAGTGAGGGAGCAGCGACTCCAGGTAGTTGTACAACAGCAGTAGTGGAGTGTCTACTTGAAAGTACACATTGATTGTTTTGAGCGTCTAAGATAAAGCATTGCTATTTTATTTTGTTTTCCCAAAGTAAGTGCTTGAATTTTCATAGCTATTCATCAGAATTTCTATACAATGTCAATAATACAAAATATTTTTAACTTAAATGATTTCTCATAAGCTACTAATCTAGACTAACAACATTAACATCAACGGTTCGTTTTAGTAGCGGCCATGTTTAAATAAAAGGCCGCGCAATCTCTCCTACCGAAATTGGAGAGTTTGCGCTTCTGCTACTTAGGAGAGATGGCGCGTTGTTCCCATTAGTTTCTATGCTAGGAGAGATTACGCAGGTTATTGGTAAATTTGCATAAAAAATGAAAAATGAAAATGGACTAATTTTAAGTTAAACGAGTTTTCAAGTAACTTAATGTTATTTTGTAATCTTATCTGGACTTGCTTTTTCTGATTCTTTAATTTTTTCCCCCTTTAATTCAAATTTTTTAATCGTTTTTAAAATTATTTCATTTTTCTGATTCTTTAATCATTATGTTGAAATATTCACTCCTAATACAATAATATTTGTTCACAAAAACCTTACAACAATGTCATTTAAGTGTAATTATTATTGTTAACAATTTAATTGTAGTTATTATTAGTAACAATCTCTCCTACCCATGTGCGCAATCACACCAACCCTGTAAGGACAGATTGCGCAAAATAACTTTCTTGGTTTTATTACAACTATTCTATTAAATTACAACATAACAACAAAATAGCAATGGAAATGCATAAAAAACAAATGAAGTGAAAATTATTCACGAATAGTTTAGCAAACAATTAATACTTAGATTTTTTATTGTTATTCTTTTGAATTGTGCGCAGACTATCCTAGCTTTCCCTTATCTGCAAATTTTATGCCTTTACAAAAAAAATTATTTCGTGAATGTGTTAGAAAGTAGAGAATTTAGTTTTGAAAACTGCTTTAAACAGAAACATCGAATCATCAAAATGCCAATCTATTTTTTCTCTATAAAAACACCTTTCTATAAATTTTAATGATGGTTATCATTTTATATTAACTTGTGAATTAAACTATCTAGTCTGAAAGCTCTTTATACAGCCTAAACTGCCTGAATTTTAATTAATGTTCTTCTCTATTATAGGTCATCCATACTTTTTCAACCAACTTTCAAGTGGCTTAGACATTGTGTGCATGGCTGGAGAATGGCTCACAGCAACATCAAATACCAATATGTGAGTTTTGGAAGGCTCTTTATATTTACTTAACAACTGATAAAATAAACATAAAACAACTATGTCAAAAGAAATAAATTCAGTGAAAAATGGTATAGTGAAATTAGATATATTTGATGTAAAATCTCTGTAGCCCCTGCGATGATTCTTAAACCGACAAACCAGAAAAAAAGCATAATGCACTGCTGAGATTGCAACTTGCTGTATAAAATGCAACAAAATAGAAATTATTCGGTGTTTTCTAGTGGGTTTTTTTTTTTTTTTTTTTTTTTTTTTTTTTTTTTTTTTAATAAATTTGTAAAGGGTTTCAGAATTTAGCGCAAAATTACTTTCACTTTAGCCAAATTTTGCAGTATTTCTCTTTTAAATTTTAGTTTGTATATCAAATTCAAGCTATCTTGAAAATTAAATTGTGAATAATACAGTTTCTTTCGTCCTTTTTGTTCAAACTGCTTATCACTGTTGCTTAACAGAACTTCTTTGGAATAAAGTTTACAATTTCAGTTTTCCTACAGTGAATACCTTCCCAGTATATTTTTTCCCCTTGTAAATATAATAATTTTAATAATAAGAAATAAAAATAGTTCTTTTAATGAACTAAAATCCAGTTTATTATTGCGTATAAAATAAACTATTTCACATAATACTCTATACATAATTTTCTATATTACATAAGCTATGTGCTTTTATAATGGTCAATTTCAAAAAATTACTATATCTATCTTTAATTAGCAAAAACATGTTAATTAACGTTTTTATGACGGAGTTGGGACACCGTACGTCTCAGCCACTATTTTTTTTTTTTTTTTTTTTTGCATTTTATCTGTACCACTTTTGGAAAAATAATCTCTGCCATACACTTATAATAGGATATTATCAAGATATATCTACCACAAAGAAATTGTTTTGTAAATTATGGTACGTCTGAACATTAAAAGAGTCGCCAGCCCTGGCCCGTGGTCAAAAGGTTAACGCTAAAATTAACTACATACGCTAAAAGAACGATTAAACTGCCAAACAAGCGTGCAATACGAAGATCGTTTAAAAGTAAAAATTGAGTGATTATTTTTGTTTTTGACGATATTAGTTGCAGATTTCGTGTAAAATCTTTTTTTTTTTTTTTAAGAAGAACGTGTTTTTTTTTTTCATCTAGCAGTGAGTTTAAATTAATTATATTATTTTCTTTATCGTACTACCTACACCAAGGATAAAAAATGATTTGATCAATACAAATATTGGTGTTCAAAAACTTACGAAAGTTTAATTAGTGTATAGTGGGGTGAGATAGCTGAAAATTATACCAAAACATTTCACATCTGGCAACCAATGCGCCACTTTGGATTCAGATAGTACATGGATAGACGAGTATAAAAAGCCCGGGACACAAATTTTTTTGGCCCTCTAGCGGCGTTGATGACGTAATCAATATGGCCGCCAAAGTTTTGTGATGCGCTTCCATATTTCTCTATATAACTCGGTATAATATTTTGATATTAACCTATATTGTTAGTGATTATTAATCCGGAGAAAACGCGCTTTCCAACGGTATATTTGACATCATTGTTTACGTTCATAATACCACAATTATTTTTAACTTTATTAAAATTTTTGGTTTTGATTTTGATTTTTTCGAAACATTATGCTAAATAACTTGAAATCCGTTGCATGCAGCTGAAAACTTGTAGTAAACTTTTTGTTTGTCAGAAAATTACCTTTTGAACGGCATATATGACTTCTATTTTATCACAAATATTTGCTGAAATTTTTCCAAAACAACGTAGCGTTGCACAGAGAGTCGTTATGGCAACAATGTAATTCATATGGGTTCCGAAAATTAATACAGTGGCTTTATAACTGTTTAAGTATCAAATGTAATTATTGTAATTTTTGATGTATATGTAAATAAATTCTAGTTTTTTTAGGGCTATGAAACTTTTATTTCCGTTTTAAAATCAGGGACATGAGGAACACTTAAGGCAACTGTAAAAAAAGTTTCAAACATTTATACGTATAAGAGTGAGAAACAAAATAATGTACAATACAATATTATTCCAATTTAATATCCAAATTTAATCACATCCTATAGATTGTCAAATACACTAGTGTCAGCCATAATATCTAAATAACATAATATCTTGCTGTCATATGCAATAATATCCAAATGATTTATGTAAATTCACTTGTGCTTTCCAATCATTGTCGGAGAACTGCCCTTCACATACACAAAGTTTCGTATATCGTATTCCCATTTTAACACATTTACGAGATGTGCATCTCTTGCGGCAAGTACAGGAGATACGTTGTTCACAGTGTTTTGCCATTTCTGGAATTGTTGTCCACACAGGTCGGTATGATCCCCCTGAAGTTACTATCCATCTCCACTTGGTTGGCGAAGGTATTGTGTAATGTGGAACGAGGCTGTTGTTCCAAAATCTTGCTTGGAGAGTAGCTCGTTTGATGTGTTGTGTCAAATCATCTGCTGTAGGAAATATGTTTTCGATGGCTCGATTCTTTCTTGTAAATAACACTCGTCTGCATTCATTGATGCTCTGAAGATCTGATGCTTGATCATAAAGTAGTGTAACAAATCGTGACATTCATCATCAATATCAGAGGTGCCTGTACAGAGCTGATGCCATACACAATCAATTTCACGAAATGACATCCAGACCTTCCAAGCTGTCTTCTTGCCAATGCCACAAAATGTGGAAATTGTGTCGCAACTAGTTACAGAGTGAAAATCCAACAAATTTCTGGTGAAAGTTTGGCACAGATCTCATGAATTGGAACGAATTTCCTGTAATTCCCACAACCGTACTCAATCCATAGTTTATCAATATCTTGTATTTGTGGGAACAGTGATAACCACTACATCTGAGCCCACAGTTCGTTTTAAGTTGCGAGTATGTCCACTTTCTACTGCATGCTTAACATGGAGAAGTAGGCGGCCATATGCTTCTTCGTGTGAGATGGTAGAAATGCTTGATACATCCCAAATGTTTGACGCGCAGACTCGGTCATCATAAGTACAGACAACATGTTTTCCTGGATACTCCTCTCCCACCATTTTCTTAGCTAGCAACTGGAACAATTGGGTCTTGTTTTCGTTGACACATAGGAATTGCTGAAATTAGTTTGGAATTGCAGTTGAGTCTGAGACTTTAATACTTATGCCACTCTCTCTTGTTTCTCGGGTATATGCCTTCATTCTGTTACTAATATATCTGTCGGATACAATATCTAGTCGTGAACTGTTCTTCAGTTGATTAATGAAATATGGTTTGAAAACATGATCATAGCAAGGGATGACCGCCCCGGGAACCAAGCTTTCAATGTTCATAGCATCCGGAAAATGTTGTCGCAATAGCAGGATTAAGCATGTGTATTACGGCTGCTCCATCAAATATTTTAGTTGTTACTTTCGGTTGGCTGTAATTAAAGGTATTGTCATATTTTGTTTGAATGCAGTAAAAGATATCCGACTTGGTGGTTGGTTTTCGGAGTACATTTGGTCTTCATGTGAAAGAAGAAATCATCAATGTTGCCATCCCGTGCTTCAGATGCAACATACAACCTGTAGAATAAGTAGGAGTCTTTACACGAGTAAGCAATTTTGGACTTTGCTTTATCTGTTTTTCTTGTTATAGTCTTGAAGACGTGAATATTAGTTCGAGGAATAATGTCATGAATTGAATTTTGAACTTGATCGAGACGTGACACAACATAATCATCATACTGTTTTAGTAATACAGTAAATTCTTCCGTAACACACTTGACAGCTTCGAAACTTGGAATTATTTTGGAGCTCCTTATTAACACTAAATCGGTTTCTTCAAATGGATTTCCTTGTTCGGTTAAGACGTTAATCATTTCTTTGGCATGGGTCAAGAACCTTTTCTCATGTGCACTGTTATCTTCATGATGCTTTGCGCCCACGTTTTTGTCATCTTTTAAATTTGATTTCTCTTCAAATTCCTCAATTAAAGAACTTATCCTAGGACCTTCTACCATCCACTTAAGCATAACAGTTTCACTATCAAGGATTCCAATAGCATCACCTTCACCCTTTATAACTTTGTTATTGTGTTCATGAAGCTAATCGTCAGATATTCAAGAAAACGGTGTAGCGGTTTTGCTGCTCGTAAAGTTGCCACGAAGAAATTCAGCATGTATATCTGGATGTTTTTCTGGAAGGTCCTGTAGAGTGCGCACGAATACTGGTAACCAACGATAATAGTGGACTGCGTCCAACGCAAATGTCCACTGACATAATTGAGCCAAAGTATCGACGTACATGGCAAAGTTAGATGTACGAATACTCAATACAAGATGTACTAGAAAGGACCCCAGTTTGGTGACTGTGTTCCAATACTGAAACTTTAATCGAAATTACAATTTTTAAGTTGACCTCCCAAAATTTAAATTTCGAGGGAGCTACGATTTTCAAAATTTCTCCTTAAAACTCTAGAATAAATTTACATATACATAAAAAATTACAATAATAACATGTGCTACTTAAATAATTATAAAGCCACTGTATTAATTTTCGGAACCCATATAAATTACATTGTTGCCATAACGACTCTCAGTGCAACGCTACATTGCTTTGGCAAATTTTCAGCAACTGTTTCTTATAAAATAGAAGTCATATATACCGTTCAAAGGTAATTTTCTGATGAACAAAAAGTATCCGACATGTTTTCAGCTATGTGCAACAGATTCCAAGTTATTTAGCAAAATGTTTCGAAAAAATCAAAATAAAAACCAAAAAGTTTAATAAAGTTATAAATAATTGTGGTATTATGAACCTAAACAATGATGTCAAATATACCGTTGGAAAGAGCGTTTTCTCCGGATTAATAATCACTAACAATATAGGTTAATATCAAAATATTATAACGAGTTATATAGAGAAATATAGAAGCGCATCACAAAATTTTGGCGGCCATATTGATTACGTCATCAACGCCGCTAGAGGGCCAGGAAAATTTGTGTCCCGGGCTTTTTAGACTCATCTATCCATATACTGTCTGAATCCAAAGTGGCACATTGGTTGCCAGATGTGAAGTTTGTTTTAGCTATCTCACCCCACTAGTAGATTTTAGCGCTAAAATGTCTAATTATTAATTATTTGATACGATTTGACATATCGTTCTGTAGATAGATTACAATGTACTTTATGTTATTTAAATTGTTTAAGTGAAATATTCTAAAGTACCTAAACGGCGAATTGAAAATATATGAAGAGTTTTTATGTATTAATCTATACAAAATAATGTACATATGCAATCTAACTGATTCTTAGTAAGCAATAGTTCAAGTTGTATTAAGCATATTATAAGTGCATGTAAGGCCTGAATAAAGTATAAGTCGGCAGAGGGGGTAGGGAGGAGGTGCACCAAATTTAGTATGCATTTTTAAACGTTCGAATAGTTTAATTAAAATATCTACAGGTGTTTCAGGTAAAGTCTTAATACAATATTTTGTTAAACGGTTACTTCACAAAGCAACTGAAACTAATCATTTAGGTTCAAGTGGTAATTTCAATCTAAATAGATAAAAAATGCACTTTGTTAATTTTATTGTTTATAATAAAGGGAAATGTTCAATTGAAACGATGAATTATGAAGGTATGATGAGTTATTATGTATTAACCCACAAACTAATGTAACTATGAAACTGGTTCTTTAACTGATTCTTAGTAAATATAAGTTCAATTCATTAGCATATTATAACAGTTTAGGGAAAGGCGGTGCACTATATTTAGTGCGCATTTTTTTAAAGTTTACATAGCTTAATTTAAAAATCTACAGGTGGTTCTGGTTAAGTCTTAAAATATATTTCGTAAAACGGTTACTTCTAAAAGAAACTAAAAATATTCATAGTGCTTATTTCACTCAATATATATGGATTAAAAATTTACTTAAAATGTAAGTTATTTAAATTGTTTATAATTAAATGAAATATTTTAAAGTATTGAAACAATGAAATAAATGAAGAGTTATGTATTTATCTATAAATGAATGTAAATATGAAATTTAACAAAGTTTTAGCAAGCGTAAGATTACGTCATATTAAGCATATTATAATTGTACGTAGGACTTAAATACAACAGTAGTGATGTAACAGACTTTAGTAATTATCTTAATAAGCATAATTTCAAGTCATTGTAAACAAAGTATAGTATAATTGTGTGGCAAGTGGTGGTGGATGCACCAAATTTAGTATGCATTTTTTTAAAAGTTGGAATAGTTAGACTGACAGAGGAGGAGTGGCAGTGCACCAAAGTTAGTAAGTAATTTTAAAAATTTAGATAGTTTGATTTCAAAAATCGACAATGTTTCTAATTGTCTTAAAAACAGTTTTTCGTGAAACGGCTACTTCTAAAACCAACTGAAAATGTTCATAAAGTGGTTATTTCACGCAATATATTTATTCTAGTACACTAATTTTCTACTTTCCACTTACTTTTGGCATTTGCTTAATTCTTATTTTCCTAAGAGTAAAAATGTATGTCAATAACACGTAGAATTCGTAAAATAATAACTGCATAACTGAAATTATAATATCTGTGTGTGCCTAGCGTTAAGAAAAATATTGAAAATGTTTAATTTATTGCGATAGCATAGGAAAGAAGGTTCAAAATGAAACGAACCTTGGGTCCTGCTATATCCTCATTGTACTGTATTTATGCATTAAAAAGTATTTATTTCAAGGTTCTACGAGAGCTCATATTAATTTCAGTGAGAAGATTATATAAATTATATAAACTGTTTAAAATAAATAAATGATATCTACAAAAAAAAATTAATTAATTAAAGCCAAACTTTAAAAAAAAGGTTGAAAACTGTGTCTAAAAAATTGTGTTAAATCATTTTTTCCAAGCTTATCTTCTGGTACTTATTTAACATTTTCTATTAATTTAGTTTTCATATGTACATAAGTCAAGTGCCTACGTATGATATGTTGATAGAAATCCTCCTCTCCTGTATTAAATACACAATCACATGTTTCTGAAAATTAAAAATTTTAAAAACTTATGCATGATGGGCTTTGTGGTCATCTTAAAATAATTATACAAAATCGCAAAATGTTAGTTTGAATAGCAACAATCTCGATTTTAACTATGCCCATGGGTGCTTAAAAAGTTATGTAAAATATAAAAATATTTCCGCCAAGCCCATCATGCATTTATTTTTTTATTTTTTAATTTTCAGAAACACAACATGTTGTGCTGTATTGTGTACAGGAGAGAAAACATTTTATCACCATATCATACGTAGACACTTGACTTATTTATATATGAAAACTAAGTTAATGGAAAATGTGAAATAAGTACCAGAATATAAGCTTGGAAGTTTGATATCACACCATTTTTTAGAAACAACTTTCAACCTATTTTTTTAAACTTGTTTTTTTTATGTGTGGATTATTTATTATATGTTAATGTACTTCGATGTTATTAAATATCAGTAATTCTTACACAAATTTATATTAGTGATATGATAGAACTGGTTAATTTTTGTTTAACCTCGAACTGTTTTGTTTTTGATGATACTTACTATAGACAACTTTCTGGCACTGCAATGGGCTCACCCATAGTCACCTCTTTCAGTGGTTGTCGCTGAGATTGTAATGCAAAGAATTGAGAACTGTTTATTCAAAAAATAGGCCATCGTATTTTGTTTTGGAAACGATATATTGATGACGTCTTTGTTGTTGCTTATTCGGATGATCTTGACTGTATTCTCGACATGGCAAACTCTATTTGTATGCCAATTCATTTTACTACTGAGTATGAATTGGGTGGTCAATTGCAATTTTTGGATATTCTTGCTCATAGAAAGGTCGGTTCATCTTTTCAGAAAGTTATCAGGTCAGTTTATAGGAAAAAAAATTTCTCGGGACAATACACCAATTTTGCGTCAAATTGTCCACTGATACATGAAACGTCTATTATAAAAACTTTAGCATTGAGAGCCTTGGAATTATTGTGATACGGAGGTTGATTTGATTATGGAAAATGAAAGAAATTTTATGGATTTGAAACAAAATGATTACCCCATGAGATGGGTTAAAAAAGTATTTAAGAGTGTACAGGATTCGTTTCTCTCAACCCCGCCAAAGTTTCAGTGCGTCAAACCTACTTTATTTATTTTTATTCCTTACTACAGCAATCTGTCTGAAAAACTTTCAAGATTTTTTAGACCATTTGGTATTGCTACTTCATATAAATCGCATAACAATTTAGTTTCATTTTTCACTAATCATAAATTTCGATATGAGAAATCCAAATGCAGAAGTGTAGTTTATCGGATCCCTTGCGGCAAGTGCAATTCCGTTTATATCGGCGAAACCGGCCGATCTTTTGAGACTAGAATTGGTGAGCACATATTTGTATTTCGGAAAGGAAAATTTAATTAAAAAATTGTACAACATGCTTTTGAGACGGACCATATTCCGAAATTTGCAAGTGCAGGTATTGTCAAAATGGGGTGCAAAAATTATTATGAGGGAGTTTTTCTTGAAGTTTGGTTTTCACGCATAGTGGATTTTACACTTAACGATTCTTGTAATATACCTGGTGAATACACTGTTTTACTAAATGTTTAACTATTTTGTAACTGTTTATGGTTGTTTTCTGAGTCTTTTCCAGTGTTGTTAGACAGCAAATGTTTGTACTGATGAGGTGTCACGATGTGATACGAAACGTCTATTATATATTGTAATTTAAATCTTTTTATATTTTATTTTATCAACTTCATTAACAAGTCTTATTTAAAGAAAATTTTCTTTATTTATATTAGCGGTTTCATTAATTTCATTTCCACTTTAATTGTAATAATTACAGGCCAGTCGTCCACCTTGATTAATATTCTACTTTTATATTTGCATCAAATATAAAGGGATACTTCGAAATTTCATTCCTTAAAATGCAATTATGTAGTAACCACAACCTAAATCTTCTTTACAAAAAAATAAAGAAAAAAGTACTCCTAGTATTATGTTAAACCACAGTATTATGTTTTATCACATATTAATTTTTAAAAATGCGTATAATTTGAATATAATGTCTGTCCAAAACATTTTACAACAGTTTGCCAAATTAATGTGGACAGTCACGATAATTGCGTAATTTGATACTATTGTTGGTGGAATTAATACAATATATCACTTGTTGCACACAGATATTTTTTATTTATGTTTGAGAAATATTACTTACATTAAATTAATTAACGTTTAAACTTAAATTATAAAAAGTTGATTGTCTAAGTAATGAGCTAACATAATACCATTATCAATATTTATTGACATTTCCTTTCAGGTTCATGAGAACTTGTATGCGGCCTTTTAGTACATGCTTTTGAACATTCTTTTTGTTTACGATTGTGATGTCACACAATTATTAACTTTTCCATCAGTTGTCTTTTGATGTGATGTTTTCGGTTTTCTTTGTTATTTTTCGTGACTATTGGAAAGTCGCATGATGTTCTAATTCCAGGAATTTTTCCAAATAGTGGAGGACAATTTTTAATGCATGGTTCAGCTTCTTTCTATAAAGCTAGAAGCATTATTAAATTTTTACCGGAGCAGAAAAAAGATCAGTTGTACCTTGAAAAGAACATTCTCCTGACATACACATTATTGAATCCATGGAAGACCGTAAAAAATAACTGTAATCCACATTCATGTAGAGAAAAGCATTACCAACAAACGACAACTCATGGAAAAGTTCACAAATCTGTGGCACCACATTTCTAAAATAAAAAACACAAAAACATGCTATGAAAGGCCACATACAAGCTTTTAACATGAAAGGAAATATCAATAAATATCGATTTATTCAGACAATTTTTATTTCCTAAATTTAAGCATGATTTTTTTAATATATTGAAATATATTTTCGTTTAATATATTGAAATTACTATCTATTAACCGTAAAAAGAAAAAATGTATTTAATGAAACAAGTAACATATTGCATTAATTCCATCAGCAATAATTTCAAATTACATAATTATCATGACTGTTCATATTAGTTCTCTTTTATTTAAAAAAAAAAAGTAAGTGAAAGTGAAAGTGAAAAGAAGCTATAAAATATTTGCTCTCAGAACTCCCAAAATTGCCTAATACGGCCATCCACAAATCTTTGCAATAACGCTTTCAATAATAATGCACATGCACTTGTCAATACACTGTTGAATAAAGTGTTATTTTTAATTGAAGGTTTACCTATGAAATCGCTCCTGTATTCATTCTCATGGAGCAAATAACATTAAGGAAAATGAGAGAGATCATCGGCTGGAATAATGGTGACAGCATTCTTGCTCCAGGTTAGAATTTCGTTATTTCTCCTATATTTTTTCTCTTGTAAATTGCTATTTCAAAAGGTTTTTTATATGATAACGTTGTAATGTAATAGTTCGTAATATTTAAATGTTTTGTTATTAATTGTATGGGATCAGCATTCGCGTTTACTTGCATTTTACTAGTACATTACAGAAAATTCATGAAACATAGCTCACAAATTTTACAACAGCGAGTCCGTAATCGACTCTCAAATTGACTTCCCTCCCCCTCTCTCCATAAATAATTACTAACTTTGAAAATATCTCAATGTTGTTGTCTACTTTCCCAAACCACATTCCTGCTACCTATCTCTTTTATCGGCAACAAATTAAAGGAAAATTTTGTGATATTTTTTTCTAAAAATTAAATGAATACAATGAATTAGATGTGGTAACTCCTTTAGATCCCCTATGCAATACCCAAAAGTATCTTATTGTTTTAAGTGACATAAGTTTGAATGATAAATATAATTTAAGTTCCATTATGAAAATACGAAAGTATTGATATGGATAAACTAGAAATTATTTGTGTACATATAGTTAACAAGTATTTTTTTTAAATAAAACCTACTTCAAGGGATTGTTTTTTACCTACGTGTTTTGTAGCAATCCTGCATTGTTATTCACATTAGAATCCTAATCCTTCCTGGATCACGTTACACCGATTGAACTCGAAAATTGTATTTGAAGTCAACCCGAAATTAGACCCAAAAACGATCCAAAACCCAAAATGAAAGAAACTTAATCCTTATTTTAACGTAATTATGGAAAAATACTCTGTAATTATGTTTCTAATGTCAATTTTATGATTTATATAGAAAAATAAACATATATATATATATATATATATATATATATATATATATATATATATAATATCTATGAATTTCAAAAACATATCAAGTTCTAATATCATTCTACTAAAATCTACAAAGAGATAATTAATGATATTGTGTAATCAGAATATCACATAGCTAATAATTAACTTGTGCAATCATAAAATTACCATAGCATGTGCTTCAATGGTAATTAGCCAAATTTACTCATACCTGAAGAACATTTAAAAAGAAAGAGAGAGAAAGAGGAAAAAAATTATAAATTGGAGTTGCTATTAAGTAAACACAAATGGATTAACAAATTAATTATGAACATTATTCAGTGGGAAAACTGGACCACAAGAGAACCAATCAAGAATTGGATATGAAAAAACATATGTGGATGTACTCGTCAGCTTGGCTGCACCCACATGTGTTTTAAAAATAATTCAGTATTTCATAATTCTACTGGCATGATGCTAAGAACAGTAGAATCAGCCAAGTATACTGAATTATTACCAGACAACAATTGGAAAAATTTAAAATTGGAAATATGTAAAATGTAAATAAAAAACCATTAAGAAATATATAATATATCACTTACAACGATTATCCTAAAATCTTTATAAATCACCACACTAAATTGCCACCAGATATCAATTTTTGAAATAATATTGGAAATTAGAACCCTTAAATTGTAGAAAAAATGTTTTACTCACAAGAATGATCCAGAATCCTCAAAATATAGCAACTTCTGCATAATGATCAATTCCACATGGCACGTATCAAACATGTTGACATTCGAGTCGAGTTGAGAGAAATGATTTGAAAGACAAGTTGAGAGCTCATTTTTTTTTTTTTAAACACAACTCGATCAATGACACCCCAACACAAAATAATTCAAAAACACACAAAACTATTCTGTTGATAATACTCTTATAACAAAATTATATCCGTGAATATATAATTACTCCATCTAATTTTAATTCCTGAAAGTAAAATTAATATACAAGCAGTAGGTCCCTCTATAGTTAAATTAAAAATAATATCTATAATATCATCAACTAACTAAAACGTAAAGTGTTACCATCTGTTGGTATTATAATTATTCATAATTAATATTTAGTTACATATCCATATTATTATTAACATAATCACTTCATTAGATTTAATCAATATATAAATTTTAATAAACAATACTTCCTTGTAGTTTTTACATTAAATTCGAATAAAATCCTACAATATGAATAAATATACACAGAATTTATTCATCCTGCACAGCATTTCAGATATTCTTAACAAGAGTATATTTTGTAAAAGAGATATTATTTTAAAACAAAGTGCTATGCTGCCAGCTGTGTTAAACCACTGATATATATTACAAACTTATAATTAAATTATTAATTTTTTATTGTTACTTCTACTTAAATATATTTTAGACTTGTTATTAAATAATTAATGTATTGTTTATACTTATACTTAATTATATTTTAGATTTCAGAGATTAATTTAATATCAAATTAAATAATTATTATTATTACTACTGTGCTTCAATCAAATTTATGCTATGCAGTGATTAAAAATACTTATTAAATTTAATTTCATAGATAAAAATAAAAAACTATATATATATTTATACACTTTGCAAATAGATATGTTTGTGAGTTATAATAACCAATGTTATCCATGTATAATTTTATGTGTTATTGTATAAGTTAAATTATAAATGTATGAAAACTGCTTATCAAAGACACCCTAAACATATGTGATCGGCAACACACAATCACATACTATACAGAGTGTATATAATGTTCAACCAAATTTTAAATTTCCTAATATGTTATAATTGTATTAATGTATGTTATAATTGTAATATTATATCTATTGTTATATGTTATCGCACATTAAAACAAAAATTTATTCCATACAGTATTAATAATTAAATGATATAATAAATGTTATTTAAAAGAGTTGATAATTGAATTTATCATAAAAATTGGATAACCATATATTTTTGCTTGATCTCGAATAAATCTAATATTTTTGTTTTTATTTATATCTGAGCATAAGTATTTTATACGATGTAGATAATTGATAATTATATTTTTATATACAGATTTATGTAAACATGAAGCATAATTGGTAAAAATATTTACTTTAAATGGAAAATCAAATCTCTTATCATAAATATCAAAAATTAATTTATAATTATTATTAATATTTATTTTTAAGTCAAGAAAGTTAATATTATTATTAATTAAATCATTTTCGCTTAATTTAAGTTGAGTAGGATAAAAATTGAGTGGTGATGTGCAATTTTTTTCATTGAAATAAAATATTATAATGTCATCAATATAGCGATAAAATACATAATCATTGTTCGTACTAATATTTCTTTCATAATAATATAAGTAAAGGTCAGAGAGAATACTAGATGCTGTTCCGCCCTGCGGAATTCCCTGGCATTGTTTATAAATAATATTGTCATATATGATGTAATTATTATGCAATGTAAAATTTAATAAAGTTTTAAAAAAATTTACTGAAATATGTTCTTTTAATTTTAATTGAGATTTAAATTCTTTAAATAATATACACATTGTTTTATGTAAGTCTTTTATATCAATGTTATTAAATAAATCATTAAAATCCAATGTTTTTATGAATTTTACCGGATTGATATTATGTATTTTATTAATGAGTTGAAAACTGTTTTTTAGGCAATGTTGGTTATTATGTTTTAACGTTATATCATATATCTGCTTTAAAATATTAAGTAGTAAATTACTTGCATTATTATTATATGTGTTACACCCGATGGTAACAGTGCGAAATTTAATAGAATTTTTATGAAATTTTGGAATTATAACAAGATAAGGATAATTTAAATTATTACATTTGATTTTTAGTAATTTGTGATAATTTAATAATTTTCTATTATTTATTTCAATATTTAATTTAGTTTTATTAAAAATATTACTTGTGTTGATTGCATTGTGAATTAACACTTTATAGTATTCTTTACAAATGATAGCATAATTATTTGGAGATTTATCTACATAAGTAATTATAAATTTGTTTTGTAATTCTGATATATGTTTATTTATATTATTAAAAGCTGCATGTGTAATATGATGATAATTTTTTATAATTTCATTTTTCATTTTATCTATAACAGAAAATCTCCATTCACTAAAATACTCGATTGGTTTATTGTAATCAATAGCAATTTTATATATAAATAAATCAATATCTTGAATAAACTGCAATATTATGGATTTGATATTACACTTATATGGAAGGCAAAATTTTGTTCCATTATGCATTAAGTTTTGTAAAATAGGTTGTTCTACAATATTAAGATCACCAGTAATGATATTACCATGTGTTGTATTTATGTACTTTTGATATTTTGGGTCATTACAATAACATGGGTAATTATTTGAAGAGACCATTTGTTTTGCAAAAGAATTGTAATTAAAAATTTTACGTCCAAGTGTGCGGTTATATTTGTATGTCTTGTGAATGGTAAAATTTTTTATTGGAAAATTGTTAGTAATGTTGTTTATTATATTGTGTAAATTGATATTATTAAATGCATGATTGGAAAAATTTATAATTAATTGTGTATTATTAGTTTTATATTTAGGTTTATTAGAAAGACATGTATTTAATAGGTTTGCTCTATAATGTAGAATATCATAAAAGATATCACAAAAATGTGTAGAATATTGATTCTTTTTAAATACCTTGAAATATTGGTTCAAATATTTCTTTTTTATACTAAAAACATGTTTTCTTATATCAAGCCAACAATAATCATTACAAAATTTTGCCTCAAGATCATCAAGCTCCTTTTGAATCACAATATCATCAGTGTATTTTTTGTTATTATGTTTACCTCTACCAGATCTTGAAGTTTTTTTTATGTTTGAAAAATTTAATCCTGAATAAAGATTTTTATAATTTTCATATTTAGTTAAATCTGAAAATACAGGATGTGATTTTTTGTATACTAATTGATTTAATCCATAAGGATATGTAGTATTAAAATGTCTTATATATTTAGATTCTAGGAAAAGTCGTTCAGTAAATTTTTTTTGTATTTTAAGTATTTTAATAGTAATATTTTTAAAATCATGATTTTTGAAATGAGTATATTCAATATTATGAGTTGTTTGAAATTTAGATTTTTTTATATTTATCAATATGAGAACGATGTAAATTTAGCCGCTTATGTAATTTTTGTCGAGACTGTCCTATATATTCCATATTACACGAATTGCATTTCAATGAATAGATTACATTGTATGCTTTGCAAAATTTTACCAAATTAAGATTGTTATTATTTGAAATCTGTGACTTATCAGCTAATGGACATGTAAGGCAACGCTTTGATTCACACTCACGAAAACATAGTACAGGCTTGGGACAATAGAATAGGTTATCTGATAACGATCCAGGAAGATCCCTAATAATCTTCCTGTACCGAGCATTAGTCCTGGATCCACCAAGGCCTAAATTGCCAGTATCTAACATTTTACTAATAACTGCCATAATTGTTTGAAAGCAATAGAAATTGCAAGAGATACATATAAAAATATATTTAAAGATAAAAAATGTTTTGAATCAACCTTATTGTTATAAAGTACTTGAATATCCATAAAAAATAAAATAAAATAAAATAAAATAAAAATAATAAGATTGCCTTTTTAATACTTGATTAAATATAATAAGGCTATATTATAAAACTATATACATATATACATAAAGTCCCATTAAGCAAGCTAACATCAAAAGACAACAATATAGAATCCCCTAGCATTCATAAGTCAATACAAAATTAATGTTGGTAAAAAAAAAAAAAAAAATTAAAAGAACCTGAATAAGATTTTTTAAAAAATGCATTTGAAATTTCAATAGATAAACAAATGATACCAAGAAATAATAGTAATATTCTAAAATTATTATTATTAAATTATTATTAAATACACCATTAAAAGCGCAATGCAGCTATACTAACTATGTATTTTAAACAGAAGTTAATCAAAGTGATTTATGTGCCAACTAGGCTAAATTATATACGCATTTATTTTCGAATATATAGTTTTCATCTAAAACCATACTGTGGACTTTCTTTTATAAAACCGGGGTTACCAAACCCCAGACGCAAGAGTCAAAACCCAACCCGAACCCAAAACAATTATAGTCAACCCGACCCGCAACGAAAAAAAATATTTCCAACGGTCGGGTTCGGGTAAGACCGGGTTATCCAACCTGAAGCAGGACTCTAACCTACATATTTTAAATCTCATTGTTATCACTATCGCTTATTTTTACACTCACTAGATGATGATATATTAAAATTTTTGAGGTGCTGCTGTAAGAACAACTATGAAATGATACGACAGTTATTTTTAAAATGTAAAGTAATATCATGTACCTTAACGTCATACTCAAAATTCCTGACGATTGACCAATTTTTACGAAAGCCTATAAAGAAAAAAAACATTTAAACAGACAGAGAGACAAACATATCATTTTTTGGTCATAATTAATACTGAAACGATGCCATCTGCAGAACGAGACGTTTCCAAACATAAAAAAGGTATGAAAATCAGACCATTCTGTTAAAAAGTTATGTGTGAACCAAAAATGCGATATTAAAAAAATACATATACAAGGTGAGTAATCTGCCAAACGAAAGGGGGTTATAGGTGGAGCATAGAAAATCTCTAACTCTGTTCTATCTCTAACCGTTTCCGAGTTATGCTAAATAGGAGGAAAATGTGTGCTTTCTGCGTTAAATTTACAAAAAACCAAATTTATGAGGTTTCTAAAAGATGGATTTTGGATAGAATTTGGAAAGAGCAAGAAAAACTATAAGTTGACATCATTTTCATGAGGATGTCTGGATTTAACGATGAGCTTTATACGCTGAAACATTGGCGAAGTGCAAAATCGAATTGTCGCTAAAATCTTTAACCAACAATATCACAACCCCGATTCTGGCTACAATGGGCCAAATTTACCAAACACGTCTCCATTCCACCAGCTTTTGAATGAGCCTATAATAAACCATATCAGTGTTCTAGTTCAGTAGAAATGTAGCTTTTTGTTTGCAATACATAACTGAAATCACTCGGGCTGCATGTTAAATTTACACAAATGGCTTCATTGCGCTCAATAAAATCCCTTTCTAACGCAAAACTTGTCGTTCCAGACGCAATTCAGTTTAAATGTTTCACTTGAAATTGCTGGATCGTCCACATGATTTCCAATACAGCGGAGTTAGCAATCATATCTCAAAAACGGTACGAGATACGGGAAAAAGTCAATTACAAAGTTGTAAAGCGTCCTCGATTAAGTATGAAATAATGGCTTATGTTTAAATATAATTTTATTATAAGCGCTTAAATGTAATTTTTTTATATCCTGATCTCACAAGCTTAAATACATCCCAAATTGCATGCAGAAATGTGACGCATTAAAAGATACATCCATATTTATAATGAAACTAATACATCTAAACAAGGTACAGTTTTTTTTAATAAGAAAATCAAGTTAAATCACTATCTGCGTAATAACTAAATGCCTCTCGCATTCACGATTCCCCCCTACAAAAATTGGAAGTCAATTTTTCCCCAGAGTACAGTGCCATCTATCGGTGACAACTGACATGATCTTTCAGTATATATCAGTAAATACCGTAAACCGCTACCGTAAACAAAGTCTGTATTGAGACTATTTATATAGAAAGTTTAAAAAGATAGCTTAAAAAAATTAACTTTGTTTAAAAAATTTGTAATTTCTAGAATTTCACAAATGTATTTATTGTCTTTTCCTTTATAAATAACAATTTAAATTGCTGTAGTTACTGATTGTTTATATTTGTTGAATATAAAAGTTCTTTTTTTAAAATTAATTATAATATATAAATTAATAACATATACCTTTATTTGTAAATAGATTTTCATACAAAAATAACGCAATGTTTATGGAGCGAAAATATGTATTAACACTATAAAATTCAATTAATAGATCAAAAACTATGAGTAACTTTTAAAAAGATTAATGCAAAATACCAAAGTAGTGGATTAAATTAAAATTACTTGTAGCAACTGATAATGCAAATGTAAAAGGAATGAAACACTGGCTTGAATGTTTTAAATACTAAATTAAAACAATTTTAAAATGAAATTGCAGAATGACGTTTGTGGCACCCGACCTGAAGACTTGCTAATTTCATTTTTACAATAAATGAAATCAATATTTATAGTATTCTTTTATATACAAATGTGACTAATCAAACATAATGAAGTAATAAATTTTTAATTAGTGTGACATAAAAAGTGCTACACGTTTGAATAAGGAGGGCTTGAGCCCCATAAACCCCTCCTTTCCCTATGCACTTGAACATTATTCGCTGCTTCCTGATTAGATTGATTGATTGCTACATTATAAACTATGCAAGGCAGAGTTTTAACAAAATAATAATAATGTGGTTTAATAATAAAAATTTTATTAATCACATGAAATTAATTAAAAACAGTTTTTATAAGAATTTTGTTCTTATTACATTCTGGTAAGAACAATTTAAAAATTAAATTTGATTACCTAGCTTTTCAGTTAAATCTAAAGATTTTATGCACTATGACCATTGCTGAAATTATACTTATAATAATCATCACATCGGATGTCCATTAATGGAAATTGACTAATTAGGCATTCCAGTAATGGACACTGGTCCTAAAACCTTTATAAAAAAGTGAAATTTTGTAAATGGTCATTAGTGTATAAAATTCAAATTTTTCTGTTAATATTAAAATAAAAACGTGAAATTTTGACAAGAAAATACAGAATATATAAATTATTTAAGTCAAACCAGATCTTAGTTTGCTCCGTAATTTTATTCCTGAAAGACAGCGGAACTGTAACACATTATATTTTGCTTCCTGACTGTTTTAATAAGATTGTCACCAATAATCCATATTTTTTATAAACAAAACATTTTGGAGGATACCCATTATTGACATAATTATCCCATATGGATTGAAATACTTTTGAAGCTTAAAATTTTTATAAATGATAAAGAGTATGAAGCAGATCCCTATTATATTTTCTAATTGCTTAAGAGGATACTTCCTTGTTTTTGCTCGATGAACGGCAATAAGGCACACAGGAGTACGGAATTTTAGTAAGAATACATTAATTTTCATTTACAAGTGAACTTTCAGTTAAAAAAATCACAAATCACTGTATAAAATAAGAAAATTGCAGGTTTGAAAGGCACGTCTATGAGGCGATCAATGTAAATATTAGGAAAGCATGCCCCAATCTGGGACATTCTGACGTTCATTTTTGAGTCAAATGCTATAGGCATTTAATTATTACGGAGGTAGTGGTTAAGTAAGCTCAATGAATCCACCATCGGTAGCAAGATATCATGCATTGTGCAGTGCATGTGTTCCAATGGAGGATGGCGGCCACTTTTCTATACCTAGACACTACGCTTATGACTATATCTGTCGCCATTCTGAATAGAATGGTGGTGGACATGATTTTATTGAGCCCTTGTATATAAGTATTTATTGTGTTACATATCGCTCTTAATTTCTCTAAGAAAATTATAATATGCGTATAAACTATGATTTTGTAGAATAACACTAAACATTTTCTTGTATGTTATCTTTCTTAATTTTGTATTGCGCTCAGTTATACCGCATTTATTTGATTGTATATCGGCAGACGCTACATAACGAGGGAGCACTCTATTAATAAACTCGTCGTATAAATTTAATCCTTTCTCAAAATTCGAAAGTAAAGGAGTAGGGACTACTTTTGAAAAGTAGTTTGTACTTTTTAAAACTAGTAGTTGTAGTTGTAGTTATCCACATTTTCGATGAAGTAGTTGTAGTTCGCTACAAAATTTAAGTAGTTTTTTCCGACCACTGTTATTATAAATAGATAGATAAATAGATATATATAGATATAGATATATAGATAAATATCATGAACTGTATTAACCAATTCTACACCAAATTTATCTTAAGCACCAAATAAACTAATAAATCCCTATCCCGCTATGACCATTTTAAATATATGAATCACTCACGGGGCTTAACATAAACATTGGACAACCTGTATTTTCAGAATTTGTTTAGTTAATTACAAAATATTCGAATATGCATTAAATCAATGTCAAAATATATTAAATTGCATTAATAAATCAATTTTGTTAAAATATATTTTAAAAACTTACGTTTAAATTAATAGATCTAAAAAGTTTTCAAAGCTCATTAAAATATTACTTTTCCAGGAGGATCGATTTCCAATCTGTACGCTGCCTTGTGTGCCCGTCATAAAATGTATCCAAGATATAAGCAGATGGGATTGATGGGACTGGGGCAACTTGTCATCTACACCTCAGAACACGTAAGTTGAATGATTTCATTTGAGCCGAAAAACAGTTTAACGACTGCTCTCAACGGAAAAAACGTGCCGAATAAGCTTCATTTAAGACCAATTGTTTGAGTTATAATTGCTCCACTTCCCAATTAAATGCTTGTTTTTCTTTACAGAGTCACTATTCGATGAGGGGAGCGGGGATGGTGATGGGTCTTGGCACTGATCATGTGATTGAAGTCACTTGCGATAGTAGGTAAGAACGAAAGTTTAGCGGCGATTAAATCTATTTTAGTTTACCCCTAACTTCTAAATTCTATATCAATACGTTGAATGTTAGCTTTCAGCAATCTTGACCTGCTTCCCTATAAGTAAAAGAGTTTATCAAAGAAAAACTTTTTTATTATCTTTGTTTGTTGTTTCGCGACTGTTGTATTCTTTAAATAATCAATTCAAATATAAATTGCCATTTTATATGTTTTATTTTATGATTTAATTATTGTAAATTACTTGGCATTCTTTACAGAGGTCGAATGATTCCAGAAGAACTTGAAAAGTGTATTCGATCCGATTTAGATAAAGGAAATAAACCATTTTTTGTATGCTGTACATCAGGCACAACAGTTCTAGGTGCTTTTGATCCTATCCACCCACTTGCAGATATTTGCGATAAATACAACATCTGGCTTCATGTTGATGTAAGTTATTTATATTTTCTTAACTATATACACTTTATCCAAAGCAATTATTTTTTTTATTTATCTTATGTTCTGTAAACGCATATAACATGCTCTACGGACTTGTTTTCCTCGTCCTCTTAGGCTATCAAATCAAACGCATATCACAAATATCCTAACGAGAAAGGCACAGTGTTGTCAAAATGGGGATATTTTTTATTCAAAATATCTACCACTGTTTCAGAATATTTCACTTTATTTAATAACAGGCATTACGTGATTAAACAAAGCAACGATTACTAGTCGAAAAGGTAGATACAGAGTGGCCAAGATAAAAGATGCCCGGTATTTAGAAGTGCAAATGCTTACTAATTTTTAATTAAAAGTAGTAAATACAGAATATTATGAATAACAACATACTGAATATTCGATAGTTCACAGGAGGTGTTGTTATTCATAACATTCTGTATTTACTACTTTTAAATAAAAATTAGTAAGTAAAAAAACTTCTGTATACCGGGCCTCTTTTATCTTGGCCACTCTGTATTTTGAATAAAACATTCCCCAATCTAGCAACACTGGTTTCAGTGGCACAAAATGTAGGTCGTAGCTTGGCGCCGATTACCTCAGCTACGATGCTGTATAACATACGTTAGGAATTTTTAATGAATGTTAAAAGTCCTGTATTTTTGTATAAAAACAAATTTTCCTACATATATCTATCCCATGACCATTTAAACCAATGTAAAATTTAGTTATAATTTCTCGATCAAAAACAACTCTATTTTCTGTGTGTATCTTTATCATAAGCTATATTTTTACACTTAACCTGCCATTGATCGTTTTCTTCTGGAATTATGAAAATAATATTGGGTATCATTTTAAAGGCATATGTGACATCTCGATGGCTAAAATGATGCAATTTTAACGCGAAGTTTAAGAGTATGCATTTTATTTAAAAAACCAAATCTGTGAATTTTAAACTTTTACACCTTAAAGTATACATATTGTAGTATATATATATATATATATATAACATTAAAATAATTATTATTTTCATATGTTTATAAAATACAGTTCCTTAAATTCTATTTACTTCTGATTAATTGATTTTCATACTGTGTACTTTTGATACGCTTTACTCAAAACTATAAAACCTATCACTTTCGATTTTTTATGGTCATTAGAAACATGTCATTTAATAATAATAGAAAAAAATCTCTAATTTAAATCTAATTCATCTAATAATAGATGTCAGTACATTAATATTGAACAAAATATTACGCTAAAAATTTAATTTTATTTCTTTTTAAACAAAATATGAACTGTTTCCGATTATCATTAAATGGCATGTTCTTAATGAACATAAAAAAAATTGAAAGTGATAGGTTTTGTAGATTTTGAGTTAAGTGTACCACACGGGCACACTATGAAAAGTAATCGAAAATAAGTAGAAATTAAGTAACTATATTTAATAAACAATTGTAAGT
This sequence comes from Maratus michaelseni, assembly GCA_963931845.1. Taxonomy (NCBI): domain Eukaryota; kingdom Metazoa; phylum Arthropoda; class Arachnida; order Araneae; family Salticidae; genus Maratus; species Maratus michaelseni. The sequence continues at coordinate 397,469,044 of OZ007586.1, forward strand.
AATAATTATTTTTCATGTTATATATATATATATATATATATATATATATATATATATCTACTTTAAGGGGTAAAATTTAGTTTACCGATTTTATATATATATAAAATACATAATTTTAAATTTAGCTTTAAAATTGCTTCATTTTACTCATCGGGATGTCACATTTGCCCTTAAGATATTGATGCTTTAAATAGGTGTTATTAAAGAAAACTTGGCTTGGTTTCATTTTACTTACAAAACTCTGATGATTCAGAGCAATTAAACTCATATTTAAACCCTACGCAATTCAGTCATATTTCAGCATTTGGACATTGTACTGTCATCGGAGTTTAAAAGGGAATTAAATATCCACGGAATTGTTCTTCCGCTGACTGGATGTATGTCAAATAATTCAATTAATGTATTTAAATGCGATAAGTAACAAAATTTTGTAAAAAATTGCCGTGGAAGAATAGTAAACGTAAAAGTAGTACAATTTGATTCGATCAGAAAATAACCCAGACCTACATCTTTCCACGTGTCTAGTGACAAGTAAATGTTCGTTAACTGATTTACGTGTTTGTTACCTCATTATGACTCGAAATTAAGTCAAAATGATCGTACTGCTTTTATTACCATTTCTATGGTATTCTTTTAGAAAATTTTTATCCAGTTGAATGTAATTTGTTAAATCGAAGCATTTACGTTCTTTATATCATTATAAATGTATTTTTAAATATTAAAAAAAAAAATAATTTTATTGAAAATATAATATACCTAAAATAAACCTATATAATATACCTAAATTTTATTGAAAATTTTGTATATAACATGAAAAAATAAATTAAAAAGACTTCTCCTATCCAATCCAAAAGACTCCTTCCTTATCCATCTTTTTTCCGCTTTCCCACTGTTTTTATTTCATTTTACATATGAATTATTTTCGATAAAGTCATAAAATCTTTACCACGATTATATTTTATAATCAGTTAATCTGTTCCATTAATTTGACTGGTATTTATCGATCTGATAGAAATTTCAAATTTCAAATTTTAATAACCGATCTCTCTCAAACCTTTGCCTCTTTAATTTCTATCACACCTCACTCACATATTTACTACAGAGAAAGGGATGGACTTGATTATCACTGTTCTAATATAAGAAATGACATTGAAAATAGGAATTATAATTTAAATTTTTAATCTGTAAAACAGCGAATAATTTAAAAGTTTTCTAATTTCAGGCAGCCTGGGGTGGTGGTGTATTGTTATCCCGAAAATGGAGATGTAGAATGAATGGTGTCGAAAGGTATTTATATTTAGATTTTTTCTACATTTATTTAAGGTTCTTTTTCTTCATTATGTGTATGATGTTACTTTAAATCATTTTAATCATCCATATGCTATGATATACAATATTTAAGTATTATAGAGATAGCAAGGTACACTTGTGTTTCAGACACACAGAATTTAGTTAACACGTTGACGGACACTTGCGGCTATAGCCGTCAAAGCAAAGTTCACAATGTGGCATGACGGCTATAGCCTCCCGAAACGAAACGGTCGTTTTTAGACACTACGGCTATAGCAGCACAAATGTGCATTTACCGGCGTACAAGTAGAAGCCCAGTGTCATGTTTTGGAAACAATTTTTTAGATTGAAGTTCGTTTTTCACCTGTTATACGAGTTGCAGCTTCAGTATGCACGTGCAGGGTGGCTAGTGGTCAGGGAAAAATACAGTAAAAAAAAAAAATGATAATTACCAGTATATTCTTATAGAAAAATTCAAATTGATTATATGATCGAATAATCAACATAAATTTTTCTATAAGAATATACTGGTGTTTATCACTTTTTTTGACTGTATTTTTCTCCGGACACTAACCACCCTGGCGTGGTTGTGAAGGGAGTAGTGCAACCTAATTAAAGGTGCTGAATTAATCAAAATTAAGTTTATTTAAGCAGAAAGAGTAAAACTATACTTCTAATATTCTAAAAATTACAAAAACATATAGTGTCAATTTGCGAACTTCACTATTTCCTACTGTCCGTCAACGTGTTAATATTTCTATAAAATTAATTTGTTTTTATTTGTACAGTTCTAGTGCTATTATATATATTTGTTATTTTAATAGGTCTTTATTTTGTGTTGTTTTATTTTAAAGTATCTAAGATGTGCTGCACACTTAGAATTTCTAAACTGTTCATCTAAATTGTTATTTTTCTTTTGAAAGAAAATATGTTCTGAAATTACTTTATTAGTACTGATTTGTTAAAAAAAGAAAAGCAAATGTTTTGTCCAATTAAATTGAGTTTTTTGGCGCTCATCCGGAATTCGATACGAGCTAAGATATTTATGCTCTTAAATATATCATAATTTTGCAGGCGAAAGGCATTAATTCAAAAGAAAAAATAATGAAAGAAAAATATAATTCTGAAAAAATAAAATTTGAAATATGTCACATTTTGGAATTTGTATAATTTCACCGCACTTTTGAAATTTGACCACAGTGTTGTTAGACATCCTGTTCCAAAAATATAGCCACAAGCGTAACATGCCATTCACAATAAAACTAAGAATAATATTATATGTTATAAAATAAAATCAAAACACTACAATAAAACTGTGAAAGAACTTTCACCTTAATTTATATAATAATTAAAAACATATATTTATTTATTTAAAAGGCAATAAAATATTAAAAACATATGTAAAGATGTTAGGTTTTTATATTATGCCCCGAGACCTTTCGAGACGCACACGCGCTCATTTTCAAGGGAAAGATTATGTCTGGAAGATAAAACATACGCAGAAAAACAAAAACAAAACAAAATAATGCTACGCATGTGAAACAAAGCCAGTCTATTTCTCTAAAAGAGGGGGTGGGGAAATGTAAGTTGAATTTTCAGGTGCTGATCCTCTTGAAATACCTAGAATATTGAACCAAATCGCTGGAACATTATAAGAAATGACGCCGTTGCATACACTTCCATTTTTAGTTATAATTCTAGGCACTAAAATGTTTTCTGGATAAATTTTAAGGTGTATCGACATACTTACAAATGCTAATACTTAATAGTGTTGCCATTACTTATATCTCTTCATAATTGCCAATTACCTATCGAAATAACTAAGTTTTTCATAAATTCTGAGAACAGTTCATGTTAGCTCATCTGGTGATTTAAGCTCCTTGATCCAAAAATACTGATGTCCATTTTCATACACTTTTGATACTAGCCTCCCCCACACGCTCTTCATATGATTAAGAACCTAATTAAGTGCAGGCCAGTCCGTGATTTTGATACTATTCTGATGAAACCCCCTTTTTTTTTTAGTTAGGCCTATGAATCTGTGCTCTGGGTTTTTGAAAAATATAAACAGGTTCTCTTAGAAGAAACATTAGTAAAGTTAAGGGGACGCTTCACTGAAACTCCCCGATTGCGAAATCTCATAACCTATGGGAAAAAATCAAAGCGCGATTGCTTATTACCTAATATATTTTTTAAAATACGGTTTTCACCATCAGAAAGTAGACGTCAGATGCCGATGATGTGCGTTTTTAAAAAATGTCCCAGGAAATTTTAAGTATTTTTAAGAACATGATAAAATTTCATCAAGTGGAAATTTCAAAGTTTACAAGTATTTTTTAAATACTTAAATCTTAAGGAGATAATTTAAAAAAACGCACATCATCGGAATTCGACGTCCACTTTCTGATGGTGAAAACCGTATGTTAATAATTATATTAGGTAATGAATAATCGTGCTTTTAAGTTTTCGCGATCGGGGAGTTTCCGTGAAGCAACCTCTTAAATGATGGTCTTAATGTTTGCTGATAGTCCTTAGAGCTCAGTTTTTTACTGCAAAAAGCCAAGAATGTTTGGACATTAATACCAAATCCACCCCAAAATCATTATTGGTCCTCCACCTTCTTGCCTACCAAAAAATCTTTTTGATTCGTTCCTTCAATCATGCTATTAAAATTTATATACATTGGGTTCATCTAAATTCTGCTTTTCCTCATCACTCGAGAGCCATTTATTACTCAACTATATCATTTTCTAACCCCTGTTCAGTCGTGCTGTTTTATGGTGTGCTTTTAAACATGACTTCAACATTTTCTTGAAAGTTATTCTTTTAAATTCGCTTTTTCTCTTCTGTGAATCTTGTTTTTTTATAGTCCAATGTTTGATACAATTCGCCAAAATTGCATATTTTCCCAGGATTCCAAGCGTAATATGATTGTCATCCCGTGGAGATGTTTTCTTTTTCTTTTGTCTACCAGATCTTCTCTTATTAGACCTTTTGTCACATTTTTGCAAAATTCTATCAATATTCCTCAAATATCTCTTTAAAATCTTAGATATCTCTTTAGAATGTTTCTCTTTAACTTTTAAATATAAAATTTTGATAACCTCCTCCTTTGAAATATGTTTAGTCCTCGGCATTTCGACGAAATTATAAAAACACCAAGTAGCAATTCTGGAACAAACTACACAAATATAATAAAGCTGTAAAAGTGACAAAAAATCAGATGATACTTATTTAAAAGAATTGTTAATAAATAAATGTCTCTAAAAAATAATTATTTAAAAGATCAGACAATAATTAAAAATATTTTTGAATTTAAAATCAGTCAATTTTTATATGTATGGGAGAGAAAATTTTTCAATTTCTGGATTTTTATACCCTTTTTAATCATTGCCTTATGTTTTTACAACAAATTTGAATACATCAATGAATAAAATCAAACTTAATCACTTCGGTAAGTACATGAATTGTTCTTTACTTTGGAATGCCATTTTCAATAATAAGCCATTTTCAAAATTAAGAAAAGGCTGCGAGAATTGGAAAAGCACTTTCAGCTCAAAATAGCCAAAAATTGACTTAATGCCTTTCACTTGTAAGTGGATTTCTAAAAAGTGCAAAACACCCATTTTAAACCTGGGAGTCAACCATAGTTTTGAGGAAGAAAATTTTAAAATACGTTCATTGTTTAGAAGCTCACAAAATGGCTTTTATGATAGTTAAAAATGCATTTTTTCTTTTATATTTTATCATTATCAATCAAGAAACTATTAATTATTATTATTTTACGATTAAAAAGTGATAGAATTAGTATTAAGCAATAGATTTAAAAATATGATATGTAGCGCCCAGAAGCTTAATGTTTAGCTTGTATAGGTTTCTTAACACATTGCTGATGGCTCGTTTTCGTCTTTTAAACAACAAGGTCAAGCTGTTGGGCGTTACTCTTGCATGTTGCATTTATTTAACAAAAATATTTCTGTGTTCGTGTTTATATTACAAATGAATGTATATAATAATGGTACTATTTCTAATCGAGACATACATGCATAGTACATCCAATTGTATAAATGCTTATATTTTGTATATTTTGCTGATATAATGTAAATTATAAAATGCAAAAGTACCGCCCCTGTATGGAATTATACATATCCAAAAAACGCGAATTCGTGTCAGCCGTCACAAGTGTGTTAAGAAAACATAGTATTTGTACAACAACATAATTTTTTTAACATAAAGGTTTTGAAAAATTTTTAAAAAGTGAAAAACAATCTCATAGAAAGTTAATAGAATATTAGTGTTTTAAAAACAGACACTGTTTTGAAAATTAAGATAAGAATAAGTATTAGGTTGTCGGGAAAGTCGTGACGCATAACTGCCCAATTTTTAAGCTTTTCGTTACCATTATTTCCGAATAGTAATCTTAGCTTCATAAATTATGTGGTTAAATATGGCGAAGATAGCTATTTGAAAATAGTGGGAACAGAAAAGCGTAAAAAGTTTGAAGCTATGTGTTATGACGTTCCGCCCACACAATAGAATATTTTCTTAATATCAAATTTTATGGTCTCAAAATTCCTGAATTTATTCCTCAAAATTCTCATGTTTTTTTTCCTGTATGTAAAAAATATTGTTAAATAAGTTACCATTGATAAAATATATATTTACTTTAGGGCCAAATCTGTTACATGGAATCCTCACAAATTAATGGGATCTTTGTTACAATGTTCTACCGTGCATTTCCAAGAAGATGTAAGTATATCAAGAAAGATAAATTAAGTTTAATTCTCAGATTCTATGTATTTGACCTCTTTTATTTTTAACATATCAGTGGCTTAGTGAGTAGGGTAACCATCATCTAATTTATTTTGTGGCAGGAATGGATCATAGTTAGGTTTGATAACCTTTAGCTAATATCCGAGCAATCTGTCCCAAAACTAATATCAGTGTCTAAGAACTATATTTAAGTTGGTAGGGATATTGTTGATTTGGCATAGCAAAAGGATGTCAAAGCTAATCAAATTCCATTCCTACCTCAAAATTTTAACTAAACCCTTCTAATTTCTTTTCAAGAAGATGTACATTGATCATGAATCATAAATTCAGTTTAACTAACTTTCAGATTGTGTAAATTTGACCATTTTTATTTTTAAGATATCATCAATTTAATGTGAATAAGGTGTAACTACTCTAACGTTGATTTTCAGGCAAGAGTGGGATTTTCTTAGCTGTGAAATATTTTAACCAATATCATTTTATGTCTCCAAAAAATAAGATCGGTGTCTACAGATTTTTTAAGTTGGTAGATACTGTCGATCTGGCATAGCAAAAAGATGTCAAAGCTAATCAAATTCCATTCCTACCTCAATATGAGCTAACTTTTAACTAAATCCTTCTAATTTCTTTTCAAGAAGACAAAAGTTTATCATGAATTTTAAATTCTGCTTAATTAACTCTCAGATTCTGTATATTTGACGATTTTTATTTTTAAGATATCATTGATTTAGTGTGAATAAGGTGTAACTACTTTAAAGTTCAATTTCAGAGAAATTTGCTTTGCTTTGATATATTTTAACCAATACCGGATCAATGTGTCCGAAAACTAACATCTGTTTTTCGTAGCAAAACAATATTTGGTCCACATTGCTTGTATTGGCTATATCTTAGATATATCTAGACCTGTAATGGCATGAAATATTGATCCAAAATTGAGATGTTTACATTTGTGAATATTGGTGCAACGTTGACAAGAAATATTTCGTCCTTTTTATTTTTTTATATTTTTAATATAAAATCAATATCTCTGCAATAGTGGCGTTTTATTCCAAATATTGCTGCTTTAAAGCCAATATTTTAATAATAGTAAGAATTTCATAGCAAATATTCCAATATATAGACAATATTTAACAAATATTAGTACGTAGAACAAGATATTCCTTTTTTTCCATATAATGAGTAGAGAACACAACTATAACTTCGAGAGCAATTAATTATTATCGGTTCTCTTCATCAGATAATTAGTAGTAGAGAGTAGTTAATACGAAAACGGGAAAACAAGTTTTGCCTTACTTGCAGCAAGAACATCCACAGAACTTGTTTTCCCGTTGTCGGATGGACTTACTCTCTGCTATTAATCACTTGATGAAGAGAGCCGATAATAATTAATTGTTCTCGAAACTATAGTTGTTTTCTCTACCCATTATATGGAGTAAAAAGAAGATCTTGTTCTAAATATTTTTCAGCTCCAGCTAATAATATCATTTCTGACAATATTGGTATTTCGTTGGTAGTATATCCGATTAGTGAAATATTAGTATAATTTTGGGCCGAACATAAACAATATAACCAATATTCATTTTCTGTAAGTTGCGTAGCTATAAACTAGTTGGTCGATTTAACAAAACAAAAAGGTTTCAAAAGCTAAGCAAATTACACTCTTACCTCAAAATGAGCAACATTTTAGTTACATCCTTCTGACGTTAAACTACTGAATATAAAGTATTTGATACTTGTAATTTCTACAAACATTGATAATTACTTAGACATTGGAAAACAAAGTAAGATTTTGTTTAACTTTTGTAGTTAAAATATTTTTAAAGATTATTATTGGATGACTATTTGAAGCAAATGAATTTTTAAAAGATCGTACATTTTAAGACAATATTCGTGCAGATCTTATAACAGTAAAGGAAAATCCTATGTCAACGAAAATAACACATACTATAATTTTAAGATCCATGGTTCATAAATTGTATTACTGTTTTTGTTGTTGTTTCTTTCACAAATAAGCATTCAATTTACCCAATATTTTAAACTTCTCAAAACTTTAATGAATGTATAATATATACATATATAACTTTTAATATTTAATTATTATTCTTAATTTTTTTACAATAGTCTAAAAGTTTTTCATGTGAATCATGTTCATTGAAATGAAAGTCAATAAAATTATGAAACATAAAATGACTGTATAGCTCTATGATCATCGAAGTTATGTTGTTATATTAAAGGAATCTTCTTCCTTAAATCTGTCTTAATTCAGATTTTCTTGTAATTTAGGGCCTTTTAATGAGCTGTAATCAATTAAGTGCAGATTACCTTTTCCAACAAGATAAGCATTATGATGTCAATTTTGATACTGGTGATAAAGTAATTCAATGCGGCCGCCACAATGACGTCTTCAAGTTATGGCTGATGTGGAGATCAAAGGTTCGTATTAAATGTTTCTTTTTTCCTCAAATATCGATTGTCAGATGAAAAGCATTTTAAACCATGATACGAAATGTTTCTTTTTTCTTCTTTTCTTTTAATTGTATGCACAAATACATCATGAAATGAAAATATTAAGTCATAATGATGAAATCTTAAATTTAATATTATAAGAACTTCTATACGATGAATTTATGAAATGGTAATCATTTATATAATAGGATTTTAAATATATTTTAGGGTGAAAGAGGTTATGAGAAGCACATAGATCATCTGTTTGACATGACAGAGTAAGTATGTCTTTAAAATAGCATTTTTTCGTTACCAGAGACTGTTTAAAATAAAAGTTCACAAACAATATGTTGCAAAGTATAACTTAAATAGCAAAAAATAAGTTATATTCGCATTTATATATATATATATATATATATTTTTACCCTTTACAATCAAATCATACTAAATTTAACTTTCATATGTTATCAATTTTCTGTTCAAATATATTGAATAAAACCTACATCAAAACCATCATACCATTGTAAGTGTTCTTTAAAAAAAAAAAAAAAAAAAAAAAAAAACAAGCTTGTAGTTGTTTCAAGAGATAAATGAATGCGTAACAATTAATTTCCTTTTTATAATTAATTAGCATATTATTTTTCAGCAATAAAAACAGATATGCATTTCTTTCATCACATGTATATACCTTAACATTTCATGCTCTTGTTACAAGAATCGTGGCAGCAAATCAAAATGTTTCTGCGTGTACAAAGCATTATTAAGATATACAATTTTATATGGTTATCATTTGCGTGTTTAAGAAGTTGTATAAAATTTAAAAATAACTTGCAATGTGTCGAATTTTTCTTTTTCTCTTAAAATAATAGAAATTAGTAACATTCTAGCTGCCAACTTTTACGCTTTTTCTTACCACTAAAATTTAACAGTAGCAGATTTCGGCAATTAAACAAGGCAGAAATTTCTATTACATTTCAGTTGTAACAAAATTTCGTTAGCAGCTATGCAATATGAATATAATAGCTACAAAAGAGGACTTTTCTGTGGGAGTTTCTTTTTGTGTTTTATAGCAATTTTCTTTTATTTGGTATAACAGAGAAAATGTTTGTTTCGCCAAAAGAAAATATCTACTATATTAAATTAAATTGTTGTGTTAAATTTTCCAAGTTATTTTCTTCTGTTGTATTCAAATGAGCCAATTTCCTTGTATTTTAAATATTTTGCATACTTAAGAGTATTTTTCTAAACTATTAACTAGAAAAACACACCTTCATAATAAAATAAGTTTCAAGGGCTATATTTCTCTTCAGAAAAAAAAGTGCTCTCAGATGTTTCATTTAGTCAATTAATTTAAAAATCTTCAAATCGTTTAAAAGCTGTGTATAGTCAGGTCAGTCAACTTTTGAAATGTATATATAAATGCATATAAATTCCTTTTATATATGTATTAATTTTACAGCATTATTTCGCTACGTTATTGCAATAATTATTTTAAATTTACTCCTCTAAATATGTTCAATATTGCTGGTTTATTTATAGGTACTTGGTTAAAAAGCTTAAAGAGAGAAAAGACCGTTTCTATCTTATAATTGAAGAGGTAATTATGATTCATTTTTACTAATATGTGATTCTAACGTATATTTGTAAACTGGGATATTTTAACTGTAAAAAATGAGTTTCTTATTCATATTTTGTTTTATCTACTTGAATATTTGATCACGAAACTACATATTATTTGCTTATAACCCTGATTCTGTAAATATTCATTGTTAAGATAACATTTCATTTTTCATATACTATTATTTCTTTATGCAAATTAAAAGGATATATCTAATCATGAAAATGCAAAACAAAATTTACATTGCATCAAGGATATTTCATTTTTGTATGTATGATCACTATAGCTGTGAGCACAACCTTCTGCTGTCATTTGTTGGGGACCTACAAAACTAATCCAGAACATGTTTGATAAATCTATATATTGCGTTCATCTGCAAAGCCGTTTTGTTCAAAGAGTATAATAAAAGAAAATTGTCTATTTTTTTCCTAATTGCTGACATTTATAGTAAAAGCTGAAAACCAATCCATGAATGCTAAAATGTATCAGAGCAATTTTAGCCCATTATTCTATTTTTATTACATTTATTGTCTTTACAATTGAAATACTTACAATTTAACATCAATATTTCGGAAACAATTGCATTCCTCTATAGGCTTTTAGAATGAAATATTGTCATTTTATTGCAAATAATTCAAGTTTACTCGAATTATTTCACTAATATATCATTAGTAAATGTTTAAAGTTCAATACCATTTTACCAATACTGGATAAATACTATTTGGCAACAGTGACTTTATAATACCAAAATATAAATACTCCCATACTGATGGAATATTTATCGATATAGATCTAATACGGTATCATGATTAAGCCAATGTTGTGCTAATATTGACAAAATATTAAATTCGTGGAAATAGGTAATTTCCTATGTGTTCTTATCTACTTAGTTTATGGTATCATTTGCGCATTTCATAAATCAGCCCAGTAGCGAAACAAAAGTAAGCCATTATTGTTTGTATTGACGATATCTTGACCATTATTGACATTAAATACTGTACCAACATTGGAGTGTTCATATTTTGCCAATATTTGTGCAATATTAGTAAGAAATATTTCTGAATTCCATTGCATATAATCTTGCAATTTTGACATTTCATTAAAAATATTCAACCAAGTCAAACCAGGTCAAAGCCAATATGTTTGCACCAGTAACATCGTGCCTTTTCATTGTTAATATTTCCAATGCAAAGCCGGTATTTAAAAAATCAAACAACTGACGCACAAGAGTGCGGTTTTTACAAAACTGCTTCTCGTGAGCGAAAGTTTTGTTTATGCAAATAATAAAATTAGTTAGTAAATTGGCCATAGATGGCTCTACTGCAAAGCTAACAAAAATTAAAAGAAAAAATATTTAGCAAGCATTTGATCATAGATCGCGCCATTTATTCAACTATTTTAAATTTCCTTTTTTTTTTTTATGTTTGCCTCTTTTTTCATAATATTTGACGCTGTGACTCGGAATGATTGGTTTGTAGGGCAAACATTTTAACTAGGCAGCTACAACTTAACTGAAATGTTTTGTGAATCGTGTAAAAATAAATCGCAGTAGAAATAAACATTAATTTTTATTGAAATTTTTAAACCATATTAAAAATGTGATTAAAATATATTCGAACCTCTATTTAACAAATCGTTAAATCCAGCAAATAGTTTGTTATATGGAAAATTCATTAAATAGATATTAGCTTTTTAAAATACTTTAACCTATATGAAGACAAATTTTAAATTCATAAACACTAAATATCATATTTAAAAAAAGTCATTAATCCCGCTTTTTCATAAATTATATCCGTTTGTTTCATTTTATTCACAAAAAATGCAGGAAAACAAGAATATCTGTTTTAGATTTTACTGTTTAGGATTAAAGTGTATTTTTAGATTAAAAAAATAGTTTATATTTAAAATTAATTACCACAGGCGTCTTTCAATTTAATTACTGGAGAAAGTCTTATGATTTTGTCGGAGTCTTTTGTTTGAAAAGGTGTTTCTGTCATATGACTCGCATATTTGCAATGCTCTAAAAACCTCTTCAGATATATATTATTCAAACTGTAATCCATGTCGGAATGCTTCGAAATATTTAATAATGCGAAGGCTTGTTGATTTCAGCATCCTGATCGTTTGCTTCTTCATCTCCATCGCAATCAATACATTGCTATAGTGTTTCTATTTCTCACATTGTCCTAAATATCTGATTCAGTTGCTGTTTACGAGTCTCAACTTCAGAATCAGTTGAACGAAAATCATCAATCTGCACATCGTTGTTAATTTTTTCCTTTTTCCTCAGCTGTATCCACATTTGTTTCTAATATTAATTCCTCTGAAAGAATACAAGGGCGGATCTAGAGAGTCTTAAAGGGATTGACGGTATTACAAACTTGGGATTTCCAGGAAATGATGGATTTACAATACCATTGAACAAAGAACAACTCAACAATACATATACAGTAGACGTTCGATATAACGATATAGTACAGTATAGCGACTTTCTCATTCTAACGATAGATAGAAAGAATGCGTAATCGTTCATCCAACATCACTTTTACATTGAATCGAACAACCAATTACATAAAATATTCCAATAAAACTATCCTATTCAGCTTTGCTACCACAGTTGTTTGAATTTGTGCACCAGAAAAACTTGATGATGTATCTAAAAAATAACTTGTTAAAACTGCTTGTTTCTTTATTTCTAAAGTACTAGTTTAATAAAGAATATTTTGAAACGTATTAGTGAAACATCTATTCAGTAGCTAAGAATAGATGGCTGAAAACTGAATTTTTGTCCTCTTAACCCCTTCGCGACGAGCTTCTTTTACAGAATTTTTAATCTTCTACCACCGGTTTTTCAAAACAGAAATTTTTGCCTAATTGAATCGCGAAAATGCTAAGATTTAATAAGGCAAAGCTTACAATAAAAAATAACTGGTGGGAAAAATCGAGGATTCTGAGCATCTTATGCGTCACGTATACGTGTCGTTCGTCCCCAAAGGGTTTCTAATTTCCGATCTTCCGTTAACTAATTTCCGATCTTCAGACTCATTCACAGTTGCTAATTTTCATTCATTATAGATATAGTTACCGTTGCGATGACAACCAGAATAGTTGTAAAAATATTTTTTTTTTTTTTTAAATAAAATTTTATATATATTTTTTTTTATGTTAAACATTTTTTAAACAACTTTTCTGATAATAATCGTATTTTATAATTTTTATTTAGTAAAGAATAAGAAAGACTGATGCATAATTTTAAGCACTTAGAGGTTAAAAAGCATTAAAAGTAACTTAGATATGACAGCCTGGAGTCATTTTTATCACTGCCAAAGGGAGGAGTGATATTCCATCTCCCCTCCTTTGGATCCGCCATTGATGGAATATCGTCTTCGTCTTCTATACTTGTCGAATACTTATTGCTGACAAAGAATCCAGCTTTGGTAAAACTGTTACGAATAGTACGATCTGTGACATCATAGTTTCATGCTTTGGAAATTTTTGATATGCTTCCTCGTATGTTTATCTTAGGCATGGGTTTATTGTTCTCAAGCACAATGATAACTTTTAGCATTATTCTAATGCGATACTGTACTTTTAAAACTTTTTATCACCCCTTGATCCATTGGCTGCAGTTTTTATATACTGTTAGATGGAAAGAAAAAAAAAACTTTTACAGTTTCTAGTTTTTGTTGGTTTCCTTAAGATGGGAGGGTCAATTCTCAAAAGAGTAATTTTGCGACTCTCTGCAGTCACAGATTTGTCCAACTTTTGAAGCCATTTTTCAAAAATTTCAGAGAAGACATCCATAATTTGTTTGTTAAAGTCATAATCTACCTCAAAAGATCGTATGTCTTTGAAAAATGTTGGATTTTTACTTCTTCCGCTAACTAAGGGTTTCAGTTTCTGATGCCTATTCATATTTTCACCTAATATAATAGTTATTCTTGCTTTTCCTTGTTTTCCTCTAAAGCATTTTCCATTTTTAATTGTTAATGTCTTTTATGGAAAACTTATAAAAAAATAAAGCAATCTTACCCGCATTAACTATGTTTTCTGATTTATATTCTATTGAAATTTTACTCGGTATGCCCGTTTTCCAATTTGCATCGTCATTATCATAAATCTCTTTATTTTTGCCAAATATTATTTTTACCACAATTCCGTTCTTCTCTTAAACTGTTCAAGCCATTCACTGCTTCCTCAAAGTTCATCGTACTCCATTTCTTTAGCAAATTTAAGAGCTTTCTGAATTATGAAAGAATGAAGACCGGAGCATTTTTTATTTGGCATTGCGTATATCCACTTCAAAATTGTTTCATCTACATTTTCATAAAAACATGTTTTTAAACGTTTTGAACAAAAAGAAATCAATGAATCTTAATTTTGTAAAATCACAAATTTTTATTATAGTTGATAAACTGTTTGGCGTAATACCAAATTTAAAACAATACCCTTTATCTGAGTTTCGCGTTTAATTTATTAATTGTCTATAAACATAGAAAATGATTACCATCAAGCTGACATGGAGTATGCAAGATTTTCATTTCAGGAATAAAGTAGTGTGTTTAGCTAGAAAAGGGAGATATTTTAACTTTTAACCCCTTCGCGACGAGCGTCCGTTACAGAATTTTTAATCTTTTAACACCGGTTTTTCAAAACAAAAATTTTCGCCTATTTGAATCGTAAAAATGCTATGATTAAAGAAGGCAAAGCTTACAATAAAAAATAACTTTTGTGAATAATAGAGGATTCTGAGCATCTTATGCGTCACGTATACGTGTCGCTCGTCCCCAAGGGGTTAACGAGCGAATGCCGCCATATTCTCGACAACCAATTTTGTTCTCCAAATGTGTTGTTTCCAATTATTATTGTATTGGCCCAACTTTTTCTGACATATTTTTGTGTGTGTGTGTGTCATTTAATTGCTGAAATTTTAAGATTAGATAAGGCGAAATTTTCTGTGCAAAAATACTGGTGTCAAATTGGAAACAACAGATTTGGACAATAAAAATTGGTTGTCGCGAATATGGCGGCATTCGTTTTTTAAAGGTTAATGTCAGAGTTTGAAAATAAAGTGCTCGTAATTTGCAGAGCTAAGAATAAAGTAAAACATATCGTCGAAATTATCACTAAACCATCTAAAAATAAATAACTTCAGAAATGAAAAAAATTGTAGTTCATTCTCAAGGTAGCTGAAAGTCGAAATCTTTATAAAATATTGATTGCGGCAGACTCCCTGAAACCTATAACCCATAAAATTTGGAAAAACACTTTATTAAAAATTATGGAGTTGTGATATTTATTCAAATATTATATGCGAGTCGGGCGGTTGCTAGAATTGTAGACCCCAAAAGACCTGGGTTTTAAAAGGTAGCCTGAAACCAGGGGTGCATTTGGTGCAAACTGCTTAAGCTGCATGAATTCAAGGGCGCATTCGTAGAAAGGGCGTTATAGACTTGTAAAAATATTTGTGTATATTTATTCTTATTATTAACAAACATCATAGAGAACTGATCAGAACTGTTACAATTAGCTAATTCCTATGAGTTTCACATTATTTTCTACTTCAATTGCTTTAATTTAAAACGTGTTTTTATGCTCAATTAACAGAAATTACGTCTATTCGTGAAGTTTTAATTTTAATTCACACCATGCCTCTACCTCAAATAAATACTCAAGCCTTATTTATACGCTACCATCGTGGCAACCCGATGTGTTGTATTTGCATCGCATGAGATTTCTCGATTTCTTCGGGTAAAAAAGAAATTCCATATTATTGTATATTTAGAAAAAATACATAACATTAATTTTATTAAACACTAAATTTCAAGTAAGAAATCATCTTTACAATGTAGAATAAATAGAGGTTGTGAAAATTACATTTTACAGACAACGTGATTTTGGATGCAAAACGTTATTTGTCAAAAGTATATTGTCACAAATATACTTAAAATATTTCGAAATCTTAAAAGATAGAAACCAAATCTTTTAAAATTTGGTTTCTAATTTCGGAGCTGGTGGAATGGATATGACGATACTTTGACAAACGTATCAAAAAATATTTTAGCATTTTTAATTAAAGTAAGTGCTTTACATCACTTTTACCCGATAAGCCATTTTACTTTTAGAGCCCGCGTGAAACATTTTAACCACCATCTTTCAAAAATAGATAATCTAAAATAGCATATGCTTTTTCTTTAAATTCAATTCTTGTGAATACGGGGCAATAATTGTCCACTTAAATGCAAAGAACTTAAATCTTCCTCTTTGGTTGAATGTAATGTCAATATGTTGGCAGACGATTTTTGGTTCTGTAAAATAGATTCCTGAAGCTTGAATATGTGAATATATGTTTTTCTTTCTTGGAAAATGTAATATAATCAATATTTTTTTTTCCATCATCTATACAAATTGAAATTAATTTCTCTGTCAATTTTAATGAGAAGATGACGTCAATAAAAATGTGATAATCCGTTGTATTTCCCCCTTTCTCTCAAAAATGGAATAATTTAGTAGCCATCTTTAGGGAAATTTTGTTAAAAGTTACAAAAAAATTAATATCCTGGAAACTGATTCAATTTTTTTCAAACGATAGAGCAGAACAGTCAAATATCTTAAAATTACTGTTGCTAACATGTTTGACAGCTACTCAGGATTGCAAAATAGATCAAAAGAAGACAATCCATTGATTTTCATTAATTACAGATTACATGGCCTGACCCTAGTAAGCATGTGGCTAGGGCGCTCCGGTTCCTTTTTTGTACGGAGACAGTCGAAGACCTTTGAGAGTTCTAATCTAAAAATAAATACATATTGCTATATAACATAGATGCCCCTATAGTCGGCTATGTATACCAACAATGAGCTACTCATTTTTAAAGTTTAAAAACGAGCCCCCAACGCATTTCTGAAAATGACCGAAAGAACTCCGATTGGCTTAACTCCTTAACTGTTAACTGTCCATACACTGTTTGGAATAATTGCTTTTCTCTGTTTGGGGAGAAGATTAATTTCTAGAGAGTCTTCAAAAACGAATATTTTGGCAAACTTTTACAGATTTTTTTAAGAAATGTTTTTATTTAATTTTTTTTAATATGATTTATTTTATATTAAACTTCCGTTGATATACTCTATCAGGGCTACTACGGGTATGGGAATTTTTCAGGGAAAATACCAATTTTTTCTTTTCGGAAAACTCGCCTTATGTAATCGCGTAATTACATAAGACGAGTTTTTCTATAAGAAATTACTGGTACTTTTCTTGAAAAATTCCTTGACCCGTAGCAACCCAGTCTATTATTCAATAACTAATTTTCTATATAAGCCGAAATGTTAAAAAATGAGTATTTTATTAATTTGGAAGGAGTGGCTCGCTTCTGGGTCACTTATTTCTTAAACTGTACCAATAATGAGTATGCTGACCCACTACTGGAACATATGCCAAGTTATAGTTTCATGTCTAATTTTTTTCATTAAATATTTTTTTGTGGTTCTAAACCTTTGTTTATAATTGATTTATTTTTTTTGTTCATCAGAACCAATAGTGGGCCAAGAGTATTGGTGCACAAGTGGCCCACTTTTGGAGCAGCAAATGGGTAACCACTAAGCCATCAGACCTGTGATTTTTAGAAGAAGTTAATAGCTAAATTAATTTATACTTCAAAGTTGGTTGATTGGTTACATTTTTATATAGTTTAAAATGAAATTTCTATATATATTAACATGCATTAGCTTTTCGCTGCACAAAAACTTTTCTTTCACTAAAATTTAGAATTTGTTCTCTTTATATTTTAATCATATGCAAAAATATCAGACTATTAAATAGTTAAAGATTTTTTCAATGGGCATAAAACATAACTTAAATAAAAGTTTTTGTAATTGGTTCTGTTGTAGACATACACTGCTTGACAAATGCTAAGGGACAATGAAGCTGTGCAAAACTGCGTTTCATTAAGCCGCGCAATCAAAAAAAAATTTAAAAATTAAATTTTTAAAAAAAAAACAGTAGAGGACGTTGTATGGCAAGGTCTCTTGTCTGAATTAAAGGCAGTGCATACACGCAGGGCCTGATTAATGCACAGGCCAACTAGGCCGTGGCCTTGGACCCACTGCTGATGGGGGCCACCAAAATGAATAAAATGATTAGAAAAAGATTCTTAAAAAAGAAGTTTTCTGCAATTATTTCTCAAAAACAAAACAAAAAGATTTTGCTTAGCTTGGCAACTGTATCATAATAAATCTAATAATAATTCTCCAAAAAGTGTTTAGCTACTATTTTAATTTGAGGGGGCCCCAAAAAGTTGCTGGGCCTTGGGACACAGATGAGCTTAATCGGGCTCTGCATACACGTGGCTTCCTCCTTCGAAACTGCAAGTAGTAACATTTGAGAAGGAAGTCACACTGTCGGTTTCTGAAAAATAGAACTGCAAATTTCCTATTTGGACGACAGTTTATTAACTGTTAAATGTCTGTAAGACATCATTTTATTGCGTACGATCGTGGTTCAGCAGTTGGATGTCTGAAAGTAGGGCAAAGTGTTACTCAAGTTACCAAAGCAAGAGATATGTCGAAGAGTCTAATCTTCTTGTTAAAAAAGACCTTTGGATTTCGAAGTGCTGCGATAAGGAGGTCGTGCATTCTGGAGGTCGTGGTAGGATCGTCACACCCCAAGAGCATCGATATGTCTGCCTAGTGGCCAAGAGGAACATAAATGGTACTTCATGTCAGATAACTTCAGATCTTGCCAACGCTACTGGTACTTGATTATCTGCGAGAATCATTTGTCGGTGATTACATAATGTTGGCTTACACAGAAGCTTGTTACATGCCTTCCACTATGAGCATATCCTTGTAGAGAAAGCTTACTTACTTTGCCGCTGGTGTAAGGAGCATATTCGTTGGGGTCAGAAACAGTGGTCCAGAATTATGTTCTCTAATGAATCCCGACTCACCATAAACAGTGATTCTGTGCACCATCTAGTGTGAAAATAGAGGGAGGAATTAATTTCCATCACTAGAATATCCCGGAAACTAATAACTATGGCCGAGGAATGATTGTGTGAGCTGGTATCAGGCACAATGGCAGAATTCTGCTTCAAATATTTAAAAAAGGTACAGTGACATCGCACAGGCGTTCTCTGGCGATATATCCATCTCTCCCGCGGTGTATTTAGTCCAGAATTTCAGTTTATGGATAACAATCCCCCCCCCCCCACACACACACATAAGAGAGCTGGTGGGTCCCTCACACTAGCAGGAGACGATATTGAGTGTATGACATGCCTTGCTTATTCTTCGAAGATAAATACCATAGATCATGTTTGTGATGCACTCGCTAGACGTATTGCTCAAAGAAAAACATCTTGTCGAACCGTGCAGGAACTGCAAATTGCCCTGTTAAATGAATGGGCAAAATTCCTCAAGCTCTCCTCAACTGTTTACTGAACAGCATGCACAAATGATTCAAAAATGTGCATAAGTGTCAGAGGAGGTCATACTTCATACTCACCAACTAATATGTTTTCCTTTTTTGGGCATAACAAGCATTTTTGGTAACTGTTGTAAAGTGCCGTAAGAAGCATATTTTGTTGTTTTGAGCATCTTGCTTTGTCATGTGATAATATCTGTATCGTTTTGCATAATAAAGATACATTATCACCTCTATTAAATATGTACTAAGACTCGTTTATTTAAACGATGTCTATCATTCGTTATGAGGAAAAATGTCTCTGTTCCTTAACAATTGTCAAGCAGTGTATATATAAGTTCACATGAACACAAATAGAAAACAAAAAAATTTCGGTGTTCTTTGGCTCCTAAAAGACCTTGTTTTGTTATTTTGTAAGAAATATCATAATTGTTTAAGGTAATATAAATCTTTCTAATAGTTAAAGTAACCACTTAAAACAGTTATTTAAAAAAGCAATTTTCAACATTCAAGAAGACCACCAAAATCTTCCTTCGGAAATAGTTTCAAAAGTTCCCTCTGAGCTTCTGAGGGCTTTCCTGCATTTTCATAAAAATGTTTAAAAAATAATATTAATTTATATTTTCATTCTCTGATTGTTTCTGAAATACAATTCATATCGCTTTATTTTACATATATCTTAAAATACAATTCTGTTAAAAAAAAAAAAAATTCTCTACAGCCAATTTAAGTCGTTTTTGGGAAACAGAAAAATACGGGACGCTTAGAGGGTTAATCCTTTTAATAGAGGGTAAATTCCGCTTAGGTGGTTAAATAAATAAATAAAAAAGAGAAAAAATAATTTGCCTTGCTTTTCATCTCTTCACCCTTATAGTTAAATGATTGACTGCTTATTTATCAATACTGCAAAGTAACAAATAGGGCAGAATTTTTTTTAGTGAAACAAGGCAGTGAAACAAGTTTAAAGACTATTTGGAACAGTTCGGAGATAATAAAGCGAAGTAGAAATTTCAGTAGGGAGGAAATAGTAATTTAGATGATTATTTGTTTTTTGTTAGTACAAAGTAAGAAATAGGACAGAAAATATAATATAATTTAAAGATTTTAAGCGTTGTATGCTGGATAAAGTAAAGGGGTAGTGGAAATTTTGGCAAGAGAAGGGTATGAGAGTATTGAAGGAATTGTTTTTAAGCAGAAATATCCCGAAACACAGAAGATTCTTACCCTGAAAGCTAAAAAACATGAAAGATAAAAACAAGGAATACTTAGCAATAAAGTACACCCTTCAACAAAAGGAAGCTTCCTCTAATACCTACTATTCTCGTTGCTACAAATTGATAAATTTTATGGGTTTATTTCCATACGAATTCTATCATTCTGGCACTAAAGACAGGAAAATACATTTTTGGGGGCCAAAACAGCTGAAAATTCATAAAATTCAATGATTTATTCAATGTATCATACATAGGTAAATTTTAGTCGTATAAGATGGGAATTTTTACTGTTTAACTTACTTAAGCATGGAGAAAGTTTTACTAAATATAACTTATAGGACCAGGAACTGTATAAAAATTTTAATTTCTTAACTTAAAACATAGTAACTATTTTGGCAGAAATGGATTTTCATATGGTGAACAACATTTGAAATATTTCTGAAATTAGAACTATAACTGTAAAATTTAGTGGCTTTAAGAAGTGTCTATTTGCCAACCCTAAAAAATACACCTTCTATATAACCTAAAAAAATTACATTGCAGATTGTAGGACATTAGATATTATGTAAAGTGACATCCAAATAAAAATGATTTGTGCAACTAACGTTGCGACCCATGATCTGCATATTTACTACTGAAATTATGTAATGTGATCATCTAAACCTCTAAGGACGTTTCATTATTGTATATATTTAATTCTATAACTGTAAAACAAATGATATCTTCTGTATGGTACACACTTTAGTGGCTTCCTTTTGGGGGCCCATTACTGGTACATAAGAAATTATGTATGCCCAGTATTGGTGCAGAGAGGAAGGTACAGTTTTTGCATTTTTTTTCTAAAGCATATACATTTTGAAACTTTGAATGTTTATTCTGATAGATGAAGGTTAGGACTAGGGCTAATATAATATACATGTTTAGGAGTTCACTAATTTTTTAATGATATTTCGATAAAATGTCCTTAAATGGACCACTATCGGTACATTTACCTTATACAAGGCATAATAATTAAACGCATTTTAAAAATAACTTAAATGTGTTCAATTTTTAGCTATCTCTTTAAAATGAGTAGAGAAGGTCAAAATATACGCTAGGGCTTAAAAACAGGCTAGATCAGCCATACTCAACCTGCGGCCCGCGGGCCGCATGTGGCCCGGCGACCATTTATGTGCGGCCCGAGACAGCATCATTTATCCATATTTATAAAATTAATGTGGATGAGTATAAAAAGTATTTAAGATTATCACTGTTGTTTGGTATATTTTCATGGGAAGGTCTTGTTATTTATAAGTAATCTAAAATCATGTTAAAACATCCTAAATGCTGTTTTCTTAGCCAAAAATTATTTTTATTCTATTTGTGCAACAGTGCTGTATACATTTCTTAATCTTCAACACTAATCAAACATTATCCAAAACTAAACTTACACTATATATTTGTACAATTAAAAGAAAAAGGTTGCTAATACTGCTTTATAGGGTTCAACGTTTGTCACAGAAAAAATTGTCACCAAAAAATTTTTTACACTGCTATTAGCAAACAAAAAAAAACTTCGCAGTCTATTTCTGCAACTTTTGCAATAGAAATCTACTACGATGTCTATTGTTTAAAAATAGTGGTGTTAAAATATTTTGGTAACATTTCTTCCGCGACAAACATTTGATCCTTCTGATGACATTAACTTTGTTATATTGCTTTACTATAGTACTTTTGTTATCTTTCTACTTTAATTGTCCTTTTTTAAGTGTATTGCGGCCCGCCTAACGTTGAAAACATCTGTTTGCGGGCCGCGAGAAAAAAAGGTTGAGTATGGCTGGGCTAGATGTTAAATAAGATACTAGAAGGTTCGGCATGAAAGCGAAGGCGTGAAACTATCACATTTTGGTAAGGATGTTGATAGAAGGAAGAAGGAGTAGTTGATTTCTCGCTGTCGCTCGCAGTCATAATTTCTTTTGAAAATCCCATATTTTCAGGCCTCGAAATTTTATCAGGAAAGTGAATTCGGATTTCGGTACATTTTAAGCGATAACTATTGCATGTTTCGTTTTTACCAACGTAACTGATAAAATAATAAGCTACGTTTTGAGATCCTCGATTAAAGGATATCTTTAACTAATAATGGCTGCCGTTCAGTAAAAGGTTGAACGTACTGTTGGTCTAAAAATGAGCTAGAAGAGATGGCCTAAAATCGGGCTGATTTTCAACGGGATAGACTTAAACCTCCAATCAATCTGGTGGGTCATCTTCACAATTGAGCCCATTACCTGGCCATCTCCATAACGAACTCATTTGATATCTCCCCAGTTCCAAACTGTTTCCAAGAAAAAGAGCACTCGAGGTTGCAAGTCCTCAAAGGCATGTCTTATTCAAGGCCCACCCTACGGGAACGAGTAAACTCAGTCCTTGTACAAATCAGCGCTAAAAGAACCAAGAAGATTGTTGTTGTTGCTGTTGTTGTTTCTAATGTTGTTGTTTCTAAATGATCTAGCCAATAGGCTATACCAAGTCCATGAGCCCAAAAATTTGGAGGAAGTCCAAAACGATGAAAGGACACTCCAAAAGGTCACTTCTAGTCAAGTCCAAAAAGGATAGGAGATGGTCAGGGTGGATGGCGCAGTCTTGCACTTTCCACAAATGGGAAAAATCTTGGTACCGTTGTCAAATATCAGGCATCGCAAGTGTCCACTCAAAAATCTTGAAATAGCAGACTGCTGGTCACGGCTACCCCCAAGAGCAATAGCTCCTCCAGGCTTTTTGCCACAGTACCAGTTATGAACTGGAGGGGAACGCCAAGATGTGCCGAAAGAATATTTGGCTCTCGAACAGATCTCCAGAAAAGTCAAGGTGGAAGTTTGCGGAGTCTCTTTATCCAATGTATCTGCCATTTCATTTCCGCCAATGCCAACATGCGAAGGAATCCATTGAAAGAATGCGTCATGGCAGCTTGAAAGTCCTCTCAGGTAGAGATAGAATAGATAATGAAGTTCTGTCGCCAACGTGAGGCTAATTTTGTAGGTGTTGTATGGAACTGTGACTGTCAGTTAGAATCCAAATATCTTTATAAGTGGTACAGGAAGGGGCAAAATTAAACCTAAACATGGCGCAAAGAGGGCTGCTAAGAATCAGCCTTCTGACTCCGAGGAAGAACATATAATGAACCCACGTTTAATGTTCCAAGTTTAAGTTTAAACCCAAGTTTAATCAGTCCTTGTGCAAATCAGCGCTAAAAGAACCAAGAAGAAGCTGATTCTAGTGTCTGTGAATGATGTAGAAGCTTCCAAAACAACAACAACAACAAATACTTAAACCTAAAAATGGCACAAAGAGGGCTGCTAAGAATCAGCCTTCTGACTCCGAGGAAGAACATAATGAACCCAAGTTTAATGATAGTGACAGTGATCTGGATACTCCACCAAAAGATTGCCCTGATGTCAGGAATGCGACCTTCATCTTCTGTAAAGGAATTTTCTCTGCTGACACAAGAGGAGAAACGTGGCTGCAATGTTTTCAGTGCCAAATGTAGGTACACACAGAATGTGCGGGTTCAGAAAAGGATATATGTGTGTGTGTGTGTGCGCGCAACTATTGAAAATAAATTTAAAAGGTAGCATTTTCACGATTGTTGATTGCTGTTTTTTTGTGTGTGTTATGGGAGGATAACATTTTGAAAAATTACTAATTATACAACTTTGCAATTAAATTTGTTTTAAAATACACAGAATATTGTAAGCTTTTTTCACCTTCTTATCTTGATCCTTAGATGTTTTAGATTGTATTAACACATTAATATATTTTAAATGACAAACATATAGCTGGTCTGACCTCAAAATGAAACATGTAGCCCCTATGTAGACCTTTTCCTCTACTATTACTATGAAGAACAAATCTTTTGCTTGATGATTGTGCATTCACTAAAAACTGCATTTTATGGGCCCGCTTACACTATGATTTTATTTGCATAAGCATCTTATTATTCACTATATTTCTTCCGAGATTTACACAATTCAAAACAGTAAATCTCATACAAATTCTCGTTAACCAAATGAAAACTGAAGAAGTGGGTTGTGTGGCCCAAGACTGAACTTATTCAGGCATGAAAAGATGAAAAGTTTTAAAATGAAAATTGAGATGTAACAGAATATTTCACATACTAAGTTAAGGAAAGATACATGAATAAGAGCATAAAGGCATGATAAAAGGCAGAATAAAGGATAAAAGGCAGAATAAAGGCATGATAAAAAGAAGCCCCTAGTGCTAAATATAATTATTTATTTTTAAATATTCTTTATTATGGTTGTTAATATGATGGTTCATATACAATTCTTAAAATAATCTTTACTGAATGTAAAATTTAAAAAAAAAAATACTTTGCGCAATCATTTTTCATATGAATGTATCATTTTTGTATCATTTTTCATATGAATGTATCATTTTTGTATCATTTTTCATATGAATGTATAATTTTTGTATCATTCTTCATGTGAATTCAATGTGTGTTTTATATTTCAATCGATATTGAAATTTTAAATCTAGTACATGTCAATACTGATGTTCGTCAGAAAGACGAAACATCAGTATTGAAGATGCCTGGGCCAACAGGCGAAAATATTTTACTTTTATGAAACTTTTAGCGTGTGGACTGGTTTTATGTGTTTTTAAATATGTTTTTAAGAATGTACAGTGCCTGTCAATATGTTTTAAAGATTAAAATAATGTCTGAAATAACAGGTAGTTCGAAGAATTATTAACCCTTTCAGGGGCAAGCACTTGTGCTCCTGTGACGTTGAATTCCCACCGGAATTTAGGAAAAGAATTTAGTTCAAAATAAGAATAAGCAATTTTTCAACATTTTCTCGTCAAAGTTAAAAAAGTAAAATGTAATTAAAAGTTTATGGTTTGAATCCGATTAAAATTAGGTGGTATATAATATATACCACCGCCCCTCAAAGGGTTAATTAAAAAATGACATTAGAAAAGATCATAGATTGAAATACTGTAGAAAAGTATTTGCATACTGACCTTCTTGCATACTCCATAAATTGCAGTAAGAAAAATTTGTACGGTAAGAAAAAAATATTGATTCCAAAAAAGTACCTAATGAATCCTATATCCTAAATCCTAAGATAATAATATATTCAACGATCTCCCATTCACCACAGTGCACCACTTAAAAATTCAATGCTATTATCTGTTAATGGTGGAAAAGAGCATTAAACTCTTCCGTCCTGGAGTACACAAATGTGAACCTCTATTCTTTTACTCATAAAAACTAAACTATTTGATTTTTTGTTTATGTTATAGTTTTTGTCGTATTTTGTTGTACTTTTTGTCGTACTGATTGTGCTCATAATAGCATACACTAGATGAATGAGTTTGTTTTTAATGAAATGGCAAAACAAATGTTTTTCAAAAAGTGATTAACAGAAGAAAAAACAACAAAGATGATTAAAAATTTCAAATTGTTTTATCAATTTCAAATAACTTCCATTGTAATTTCTGTTATTTTTCTTTTTTTCAGCCTGAATGCACCAATGTTTCATTTTGGTATATTCCTAAGCGGCTGAGGAGTATGCCTCATTCACCTCAAAAAGAAAAACTCTTAGGAGAGGTAATATATAATCTTTTTTCAGGTTATAAAAAAAGAGAATTCTGATAAATTTCACAATTTTCCTGTCATTAGAAGAAATAAAATAGTAACAATTTGCGGTGTTCCGCTCATTATTAATCGTTAAAATAGACTATATGTTCAGTAAATACACAAGTAAGATTAAATCCACAGTTTTATTAATATCTATGCGGAACGCACAGTAATAAATATGAATATTAATTACTGTGTATTTATTTTTAAATCGTTCTTCAAGAGCTTTAAATAATGATTCAAAAGTATCCTCACTTGTTTCTATAAATCTGGCTTCTGAACGAAGCTATCCGCGCAAGTTGGATAATTAGATAATTAGATGTGATATCAGAAAAGTTTTCCTATTTTGCAATTAAACTGGTAAATTGTTTTTAAATTCTAAAAATTCTTCACTTTTGGCGCTAAACATTGGCAAAAGAATTTCAGAAAGTTTAGACATCGTGTTCAACGAATTATTACTAAGCTTTAAATCCTTGTTTACCTCTTTAATAACATCATTTTTAAATTGAATTTAGAAAGAAAGAAGGTGAAACGTTTATGACTCTTCCTTCTCTTAAAGAGTTCCCGACTATAATGAAAAAAATCCGTATTCTACCAAAAAAAAAATAAGGTTAATTTGAATTTCGTAAATCTTTCTCTATATTAGAGTAGTTTTCTACATTTTTTTTAAAATAATATAGTAATTAGTAAACTGAATAACCTTGTTGAAGCAAGAAATAAATTTCATTATGTCTTAAAAAATTACTAATTACTAATAAAGTAGCGGAACTATCACTTTTAACAGTATTTCTCAGATGTGAATAAAAGTATTTTTTTACTCTCTCTCTCTCTCTCTCTCTTTTCTTTTTTTTTTTTTTTTCATTCAGTTAGAATACAATTCTGCTTTAGTTGAAAAACTAATTTTCAAAATGCCTCTTATTGGATTATTTTTAAATATCTGAAGCTAAAAATAAGTTAATGGAGATAAAATCCAATTGTTAACGGTAATAATACCAAAAGTGCTATTCGGCCATTTGAAATAATTTTAACGTCCCTCACACTTATTGACTTACTAAATTATACGTATGCTCTTATACTCTAATCATTACAGAAAAAATATTTAATAGAAATTTTCACTTCTTGAAATGTGGTTTTTACTATTTTTTTTCCTTTTTAATGAATTCCTTTACTTTACCTGGGTAAATTTTAATCATAAAATTATAAAAATTAGATCCAAATTTTTAATGCGCAATGCAGTCTTCATCCAAGCATCCATGGATGGAAGATGCAGTTGCCCTCCATTATTGCATACCCCTATCCTCCACCCCTGCATCCAATATATCCATGCATCCTCTTTCAAGATATAAGCAATAAAATCGGTATTTTATGCAATATCTGCGGAATGGAAAAATAAATGTATCAACGTATACTGATTTAACTTGCGTTAAAGGATGATGGATGTTCAAATTAAGAATGTTTTCTTTTCATTTAAAAGCTCTATAAACTAGGATTCACATGAAACAAGCATTTATTACGTGTATATAGCATGTTTTAAAACAAATTATAACAATTTTATGGACGCAAAAGAAAATTTAAATAATAATAACGCATAAGAAATTTTTATTTAAAAATTCCTCAAAATTATTTAAGATTATTTAAAACCAAATTTTTACTTTTACCAGAAGTCCAGATCCTAAAAGTATACATATTTCTGCCTTCGTTTTATATCAATTATATTTGTAAATACCATTGGCGAATCCTACTACAATCTAGGCATACTCTTTGCCACCAGTTTTTCCGAATAGTTTTCACCGGCTTCTTCAGTCATAAAAGCTTCCTAGCAAACTTATCAGAATACTATAAATTACTGGTGTAAAAGAGCACGCCCAGTTTGAATAGAATTCACTCCGGATTAAATAATACTTTCCGCCAAACTGAGCCAGCTTTCTCGATTTTTCTCGTAATATTGAATTTGATAGCTATAACTTCTTAATTATTGTTTGTTTTCATAGGTATACCCAATTATTTAAAAAACAAAACTACAGGGTGTTTCACAAAGGACCCCTAACTTTAAAAATTAATAACCCGGAAACGGTGATAGATAAAAACATGAAACAAGTGGTATGTTTATTAAAAAAATCGTAAGAATCTTATACATAAATCTAAAAAATTAGTTAAAAATTGCTCCGATAGATGGCGCTGCGATAAATAGGCGTATCACATTAAAAGTGATTCAAAATGTGCACCTTTTGCACAACAGACATGCGCAAACAAAGAATGAAATTGTCAGTGACTCTCTGCTGTATGTCACCGGCCTGTCTGTTGAAATTTTTTGAAAAGCTCACAAATCGTTTTCCCATCTGGACCGTTTGCGACTTGAAATCGCTTTTGAAAACTGCTCCTTGTGGCAGTAGGACTCTGATTTAATCGGTGGTACTCCAACACAATAAACACACGTTCCTCCACGGTATACATCACTTTCGGAATTAATTTCACCATACCCTAATAGCGGTCAGATTAAAATGGCGAAATCTTCGAAGGCTGGTCTTTCTATGCTTCTGAACTCTCTTTAGGGGGATTCTTAACGCCATCTATAGGTGCTTTTTTAACTAAATTTTGAGATTTATGTATAAGACTCTTACGATTTTTTTAATAAACATACCACTGGTTTCATGTTTTTATCTATCACTGTTTACGGGTAATTGATTTTTAAAGTTAGTGGTCCTTTGTGAAACACCCTGTATTAACATACTTGAGAAATTTGAATTGGCGAAAAAATAATTCACATGGAGCATATTAATCATTGGTTACAGGTAAGATTTTAAAACGGTCTAAAACAAGTTAAACACTTGATCAGATTTAAATCACTCTCAAGTTAATTTAATGTGAATCCAAATAATTTAACAAAGAAATTTTTAAATCGAACACTGATTTTTATTCGCTTTCTTAATTGATTTTTTTAAATTATTTTGTTCAATTTCAATATCCACTGTCCTCTTAAGACAACTTAGTACATAGAATTATTTTTTGAATTAACTTGTAATTTTTATATTTGGTTACTATTAAATAAGTACAAAAAATGTTAATTTAACAAAATCTTTTTTTTTTTTTTTTTTTTTTTTTTAATGTGAAATTTTCGTTTAAAATTTTGAAATACTACACGCATATTTTCTTTTTGAGGGTTCTTTGCTTCACCTTTTTATGTGTTCCTAGTAGTAATGTAAGCAACAAATTTAAATATCAGCACTTATTTAATAGCATTAGTTATTAGTAAAATAAATTATTGAAAAATAATGAACAATCCCATATTTCAATTTTCAATTTAAAAGTGGAAAAAAGGAAGAATAAGGATTTCGAATTATTCTCCATACTTATTACGCGCACTATAATGATGAACTAGATAAAAACATCAAACAATTTCATAAACATTTGACAGCGACTTACTATATTGAAAGTAAAAATTAAAAGAAAGAAAAGCAGAAAAGTACAGAAAAAGAGATAAATGCGTTTTAACATTTCTTTCACTTTTGCAAACAGTTAACACATATTTCTTAAAATTTTGTTGTTCACATAAAGGTTGAAATCTGAAATTTTACGGAGATGTACTTTAGTGCAGGGGTTCCCAAACTTTTAGATAGGCGTACTATTAAATCGAAGTTCATACTTCCGCATACCACCAGGTTACAAACATAAAGCTAATTTAAAAAAAAAAGAAAACCTGCAAAAACAGAACCTGACTAAAACGGAATATTTCCTAGGTCTTTAAGATTCCGTCTTAGCAGGTTTTACTGTACTTCAAATTCAAACTGCATGATTTGATTACTGGTACTTAGATTGGCTGCTTTATATTAACATTAAAAGACAAGTATTATCATCATTACATTTTAATAATATATACCACATCAAAATGCAGTGTTTTGGTTGAAAAACAACCACAATACTTTTTATATATTGGCCTATTGATTCATATATAGTAGCTTTATTGCAGTAATTCCCTAGTATCGTTAATGAGAAGAGTAAGCTTACTCTATTAAGCATAGCTTCCTCATGTCAAGTTTAGTATTAGTTACCTTTAGTAGTAAGTCAGATTCGATGTTTAGTTCTTTCCTGTATTTGTTTTTGATATATAGAATTCAAGAAAAATTACATTCACATAGATATGTTGTGCTAAAATCTACTAACAAAAAAGTTGACAATTTCCTGGGCGATAAACAGCCGTTTTTTCTTTCGTAATAATATGCTGTATTTCATTTCACATACCAATACCAGTATCTTACTTTTGCGTACCAGTAGCCAGAGCTTCGCGTACCATAGTTTGGGAACCCCTGCTTTGGATTATATGAAGATAATATTTTAGTATGAAAATATCAAAATCAACAAAATCGACCAGAGCCGCTTTATAGATTTTAAACAACAATGATTTTCTTTTTATGAAAGTATATGAGAGGACCCATTAAAACTTTTCAACTTATTACAGCGTCCTTCCTCTGGCTACGACCGAACATGATTTCTGTGTACAAAACACAATTCAATGCTTTTCACAAGGCTGAATTATCAAAGTTTAAGTGCCGCCCCCACATACAAAAATTTAATCCTGGATACTAGGTATGCCACTGAATGCAGCCTCATCTTAATCTACGCTTGGATTGGATTTTGGGGGAAAGTTTCCGTGCTGCCATCTAGTTTTGTAAATCACAATTATGCGTAGAAGATCGTAGCCTACGATGATGCGCGGCGCGCGACGTGCATCATCGTAGGCTACGAGAAGATTCATTATGGAATGCAAAAAACAGTTACCTTTCACTTTCTTCCACGAAACTTCTGTCTTTTTCATAAATTAAATAAGCAAATAGTATTTCTATACATCATATATGGAGATGATTTAATGCTTTATGTACTTTCATGATGCCTACATTTGTGCCGACTACGGAGCGGGAGGGGGAAAAGGTGCAGGAACTCCCTCTGGAAATTTTTAAAAGGGGCATTGCTGCTTGAAAATATAAATAATGGAAGGTATGCTCCTTCGATTGACTTCTGGGACCTCGGTGATTGCTCCCCCCCCCCCCCCCCTCACCGTGAAAAATTTTAAAAAGACGGAATGCGAAACCCTAATGAAAATGCCTAACGAAATATTTCATGATTTAAAAATAGTATGCTTTTTTTCCTATCTGTCATCATTTATTATAAAAAAAAAAAAAAAATTAATAATAATAATAATAGAAATTATTAAGAAAGAAAATTTACACCATAATATTGGTAAAATAATATAAATAATAGAAAAAGTCTACTCCTATTTTCGAATACAGTATTTGTGGTGCTGCCATCTTGTTTTAATATTGAATAAT
Source organism: Maratus michaelseni (assembly GCA_963931845.1). Lineage (NCBI taxonomy): Eukaryota > Metazoa > Arthropoda > Arachnida > Araneae > Salticidae > Maratus > Maratus michaelseni. Next base: position 397,500,773 of record OZ007586.1, read on the forward strand.
GGAACATTTCAAATTGGAAAAGAAATTTTTGTATAGATATCATGAGAAAGATAGTATGTCTTTTACAATAAATATTTGACCAAGAACATGGACCTAGAAATTATTTTTAAAATAAATCTAAAGAAATCGGAAACTATTAAATTGAACTCTGCGGTTATAATTTTTTTCATGTTATGAATTATGTTTTTCGTATCTTTTACAAAATTATTTAAAATCGTATAAGTAAACAATGCGTATAATATAATTATTTAATTATTAAAATAAATGCGTATTTATTTTAAAGTGTTTGTTTAACTAATTTGGTTTTAAGTGCTTAAAATAAATGCTGTTTTTCGTTAATATCTGGAAATTTTTATTATTATTATTTTTTTTTTATGTTTATAAATTTAAGAATTTCTACTATCATAAACTATGTAATTACGAGGAAGGACATATTGACTTAAGTTAAATTTAAAAAATATATTTTCAGGCAAAATAAAGTAGTTTAATGTCATTTGTCTATTTAGCTGTACCCAGAATTGAATTTTAACTTGTAGAGGTCCAAGTCGCAAATGGCCCCACCAGTGGCTGAGAGGTTCTGCTCTCGAAGCTGGTAGACGGGAGGTGCTGGGTTCGTTCCCAATCGCGCCCGTCGGCCTAATCGTTCGGAGTTTTCGTGGTTTTCTTCGAGCCGTAGATTTATCCATGCGTAAATACGGGTTAGGTTCCCTTAGAAAGACCCCCACGAAGGGCACTCCCCCCCCCCCCCGGGCCTATATCCCTAGTGTAGATAATTGGCCGTCAATAATCAACCCAACTCAACCCAAGTCGCAAATGGATGTCGCAAAAGTTCTGCTCTCAAAGCTGGTAGACGGAAGGTGCTGGGTTCAAACCCCTGTCGCGCTCGTCGACCTAACCGTTCGGAGTTTTCCGTGTTTTTATTCTAACCTTGCCGTAAATGCTGGTTAAGATCCCTTAGAAAAACCCCCCCTCCCCAGGGCTTCTATCTCTCGTGTTGATAATCGGCCGTCATAAAATCAACCAACCAACCAAGTCGCAAATTGTATTTCCTATCCCCCTCTACATCTCCTTTATTCCATATAGGTATGTGTATCTGTTCAAAGTCTAATAATTTTCAATAAATATTCTTTCTGGGGGGACAAGAGCATGCCTAGCGGGGGGGAGGGGGGTGTTGGGGGTGTAACACCCCTCACTTATTTATAAGAGGTGGTAAAATTTAGAATAGTCGGAAAGTTAAGAACACGCCCTGCAAAAAAGTCCCCTCCCCCGTCATCAGTTTCATTTCAATTCTCTGTTGTCCGTCTTTAAAGGGGAAAAGAAAGAGCTTCTCACACAAAACGGAAGATTGTGTATGATTCTGTGTAGGATAGAAGGGGGTGTCAGAGAGCGGGGGTGATGTCCAGGGCTAAGATAAAGAGAGATAATCGCTTTTCTGAGAATTTGAGGGGGAAAGGAAGGGGGGGGTTGCGATCTCTATTGCGATTTTCCCCATCAAGCATCTTTAATTGCTCCCTTCTGCTATGGACTGATTCTTAGAATTTGGTAACCTGACCTGGTAAGTAAATTTTCAGTGCTACTGAATCATTTGCTAGACTATTTCTTAATATAGAATCTGTAGTAGAGACAAGCATCTCGATATAGCTCTGTTCCGGATGGAGATTTTTCGCTACGCCTCTTGGATCTAGATTTGGCACTAATTATTTGAGGTTGTTGCATTTAAAAGACGAAGCCACGGACACAGAAGAAGAGCGTTTTTCAAAAGTTTGTTTTTGTCGCATGATTGCGGATATTTCAACGAAAATTTTATGCACACATTGTGATCACGTATTCACAGAAAAAAAGAAATTTATATCGGCACATAAGAAAATATCCTCCGAATGAAAACATCGACCTTCAGAAAGGAAAACGGATTCAATGTTCAATATGTAGATATTTCTTCATCTCTCTATTAGAGATCTGCATAGCCATATTCAAACAGATCATCCAGATGTGAAATTATATTTTAAAAAGGCTCCTGTATACTCCCTCACCTCCCCCCCCCCCCAAAAAAAAAAAAATCCGGTTTTATTCTTCAAATTGTCATAGTGAATTTTATAAACAGGTACATCTTGAATAGTAATCATGCCTAAAGTACTCCTTTATTAAAAACTTCAAGAGATGATGACCTAAAGCCCCCCCCCCCTCCTCTGACAAAAATAAATTTCTGACCTTTTTTGTAATAATAAATAAACTTCTAAATCCCTTTTCCCCCCGGAAAATTTTACTACCCCTCCCCCAAGCAAAGTACACAAAGTTTAAAATCTGTAAAAGTCCATTTTTATCATTTTCTGACCTATTTTTTTTTAATTCTCAGTACTGTAGAACAGTTGACTCCGTCGCTGGGGGGCGTAGGGGGGAATTAACACAAAACCTTTCTCACCCCCGATCAAGTACTCGGCAAAATTCAGTTCACACACCCCCACTGAAACAGCCTTCAGCACGCCCCTGGGAGGGGATGCATAGGATTTATTATGCAGGTATTGTTTACATGTCATGGTATATCAAAGGATTCTTTTTTAACACTTTTCAACATACTTGAAGAATATTTATGAATTCGGTTTATCTGTCTGCGTGTCTGTCGTCTGCCCAAGCTCTAACTCGCGTAAATATACTCGGATTGCCTTGAAATTGATCTATGTTAATGGTGTTTACTATGACAGGTTTGGTATTGAAAATGAGTGTGCAGCATTTATGGGCAGGCTATTCACACTAATTGCATATTATACTCTTTTTTCAAGAAATAATACCCTCGAAAAATACAGAAAATTGAAAATAAATTAAAGAGGGATTAGCCCCCCGTTCTCCCTTTATACTTAACCAATGAACCCCCAAAACTAATCAGGAAAGCGCCTTATCACAATGAACTTATATACAGAATTTGAAGCAAATCGGATAATTCTGCATGAAATACCCATTTAGCTAAATTAAGAGGGTTCTCCCCCCCCCCCCGTTTTCCCCTTTATACTTAACCAATGAACCTCCAAATTTAATCAGGGAAGCGCCTTATCAGAATAAACCTGCGTACCAAATTTAAGCAAATTGGATAATTCTGCATGAAAACCCCATTTATCTAAATTAAAGGGGGGGATTAGCCCCCGTCCCCCCCCCCTTTATACTTAACTAATGAACCACCAAAACTAACCAGGGAAGCCCCTTATCAGAATGAACATATATACAAAATTTGAAGAAAAACGGATAATTCTGCATGAAAAACCCATTTATCTAAATTAAGGGGGATTAGCCCCTCCGTTTCCCCCCTTTCTACTTAACCAATCAACCTCCAAATCTAATCAGGGAAGCGCCTTATCAGAATAAACCTGTATACTAAATTTGTGTTACAAAAATGCTGGTGTTTTCGCGTGAGTGAAGCATCCCCTTAATCATAGAATATTTAAAAGCATTACGGGTGGTACTCAAAACACAAATATATTACGGCATGATGTTTAACCATAGGATACATAACGTGGGTATTTTGTACTTGGCGGCAAATGCATTTTGATATGGTGATCGATATACTCATGTGTCCTGTCCTAGTGTTAACAAATATCTGTTGAAATTCGATGTACAATGTAAAAAAAGACATATCTTTCTTACTCTACGAAAATATATAACCACGTAATGAAATAGACAATACCTTCTTCCGAGCTACCCGCGATTCCGAAAAACTTTCTTTATCTTAAGAAACTCTAGAAACCACCATATTTTCTATATTTTTAAAGAAGCATTTATAAAAAGAAAATTATTTTGCTGCCACTGATTTTCGGAAATGTTTATAAGTAGATTTTATGGTGCATTAATCACTTTTCTCAAACCGGGTTATCGATTTTTAGGATGCTATCAGTTATCAATTAAACATTTTCAGCTGCGTAACTGAATTTATACATGCAAGAGTAAGGAAATAATATTAATTTTAATGATAATGTTGTTCATTTATCGTGTTTGTCTGTAAAACATGTTTGTTGAACATGAAATTCAGAATTGATAGCATCTGTAAAACCTATTATCTGGGTTGAGAAACGTTTCCAAATCGTTTTTAGCTCCCAGGCTATCAAACCCTGCCAGCTGATGTGCCCGTAGTTTCTGTATGTACGTACGTAACGCGATAACTCTTGATAGAAATATCCGATTTGCTTCCAAATTTGTATATAAGTTCATTCTAATAAGGCGCTTCCTGATTAGATTTAGAGGTTTATTGGTTAAGCATAAGGGGGGAGAACGGGGGGCTAATCCCCCTTAATTTATCAAAATGGGTTTTTCATGCAGAATTACCCGTTTTAATTCAAATTTTGTGTATATTTTCATTGTGATAAGGCGCTTCCCTGATTAGTTTTGGGGATTCATTGGTTAAGTATAAAGGGGGGTGAACGGGGGTATAATCCCCTTAATTTAGATAAATGGGTTTTTCATGCAGAATTATCCGATTAGCTTCAAATTTTGTATATAGGTTCATTGTGATATAAATCGCTTCCCTCATTAGTTTTGAGGATTCATTGTATATTAGTTTTGATGTACAGTTTGATTATATATTAGTTTTGGGAATTCATTCCCATAAGTATAAGGGGGAACAGGGGGCTAGCCCCCCCCCCTTAATTTAGATAAATGGGTTTTTCCTGCAGAATTAACCGATTTTGTATACAGGTTTATTCTGATAAGGCGCTTCCCTGATTAGATTTGGAGGTTCATTGGTTGAGTATAAAGGCGGGAAACTTAGGGGGCTAATCTCCCCCTTAATTAGTATGAATAGCTTATAAGCGCAATACCATCAGTTTAACTGGGAACTTTTTTTATTACAGTGTATTACTCAGTTTTCTCCAATCAGGTTTTTCGGATGCTATTCATTCTCAAGTAAACATTTGCATTTTCAACGAACATGTTTTGCAGACAAATATGATAAATTAACATCATTAACATTAAAATTTATATTATTTTGTTACTCATAAATTCAATTACCCAGATGAAAATGTTTAATTGAGAATTGATAGCATCCGAAAAACCGATATTCCGGTTTGAGAAAACTGATTAATGCATTATAAAAACTTCTCGGAAACATTTCTGAAAATCAGTTACAGCAAATTAAATTTTGTTTTTATAAATGCTTCTTTATATCTCGAAAATATATTCGTTTCTGAGGTTTCTAAAGATAAAGAAGACTTTTCGGAATCGTGGGTAACTCGAAGATGTTATTGTATATTTTCGTTTGGGGTTATATTATATTTTCTTAGATTAAGAAACATTTATCTTTTTTTTACAGTGTATATCCAATGAGTAAAATGCAATTTTATCTTAATCCTTAAAATGTGAATGAAAGCTTACTTTAATTTTTAGCAAATAATTTTTGTTTCTTTAATCTAAACACAAAATCATATTTCTGATCTACGCAATGTTTTCATTGAACGTTTAACACTTTGCTGCATTGTGTATGATATTATCTTATACATATCGACAAATGTTACATATTTCACCACGTGTCATAAATTTTGACAACATGAGCCTTGTCCCACATCGGGCGCAATCACACTAAACAACACCATTTCATTGCACTTAGTAGCATTATTATGCTAATTATTCTATTTTGTTTTCCAAAAACACAGAAATGTTAATCAAGCGTTGATAGTAAGATTTCATTTTTTATTTTTATTAATAACTATTTAAGAAATAAAACATTATCAGATAAAATATCGCTCACCCGCAAGAAAAGTGTCACAACTGCAAAAAAATTTATTTTGCGTATTATTGCACTATTAGGTCTGATTATAGTGTCTAGAAGATATAGTGTGGCAATCGGCCAATCAAAAAACTGCTAAAAAATTGTATCCCACAAATGTTGAACGATGCTGAAGGATAAATGTCGATCGCAGCGACATCTGGTAGCTCAAATATTGTAATTCAAATGTAGCGCAAATATTGTATAAGGATTCAATTGAGAAAGCGTTTCGGCCAGTGAAAAGCTAGCAGATGTCGCTGCGATCGACATTTGTCATTTAGCATCATTCAACATTTATAGGATTCAATTGTTTAACACTTTTTAAAGCATTACTGGAATAGCCGGTTGCTATACTATATCTTCTAGACACTATAGTCTGACTTAAGACTCCTATAATAGGAGCTGACACTTCTACATTTTGTTTCGGATTATTGATACCCAGTTCAGCGTTAATCTACCGCAGCCGGAGCTGGGGTTGCCTAAGACTCCTATACTAGAACAGGCTCTGATTAGCTTGGTTTTTCGACTGGGCTCCAAATGTGCAAGAATGCGTCAGCCTCTATTATAGGAGTTTTAGTCTGACTTAGGTGCGTCTTGCAACAGAAAAGTGTCATAAATATAGTTATCCGGTAGACCGCTAGATTACGATATATGTCACTTTGCCCGCCTCATAGAAGTTAACGAATTTTGTGGGGAGATAAATATAATCAATCCTCCCTATCGTCTTGATTCTTAAGGGTTTGACGCTTTTATGTTTGCTTTTACAGCTGCATTCAGAACTAAGTACTACAGATTTAAGTTTTAGTAAAAATTGCCACATATTCTTTTGTCTTTCATGTGAATCTAGTATTTTTGAGTTGTGTCACTTATCTTGCAGGCGAGCGATATGGTGTTCTACTAATTATAGTGGCATACATGTCATATCTGTCACACTGCTTTATTTCAGTAAACTGTAGTTTTCCCCTCTTGTCTCATGAAGGATATAATTCAAAATTTTTATTGACAATTTGAAGTAATATTTTTAAAGATATTTTTCGATTTTAGACTACACTCAGATTAGTATCAGATAGATTTTTTTTCATGAAGATAGACAAAATCACACAGTAAAGGGTTAAGTGACATACGTGTTTTTTTCTGAAACTAAACATAATCTATCTTTTCTCTTTCGACATTTTCAGCTTACGGCTACTCTCAAAGGAAGAATGATGAATAGCGGAACTCTGATGATTGGATACCAACCTATTGATTTACCCTCAATGAAAATACCCAACTTCTTCCGAAGTATTATATCAAATGCAGGTGTACAAGAAAAGGACATTGATTATATGTTAGATGAGCTGGACCGATTGGGTCATGATCTGTAAAATGGAATATCGTTATTTTTTAATGCGTGCTTGTTTTGTAGATCTGCATCGTATATAGGGTGAAGAGAATATTTGGCCTAATATATTTGAACTCTGTTTTTTCTATTTTTCTTCTTATTATTATCTATGTAATTTACTCGTATATTTGTTGAGTATTTTTTCCCTGTTATGTAATTTATTGTAGAATATATTTAAAGGCGGTCTGTGAGAATTTTATGTTGCAAGGCCATTGTTGATTTACGTTACTTTTAATTGGATAATTGTTGAAGAGTTTGTAATTAGATATTCTATTGTGTGATGAGAGGTTAATGTTTGTGTCGTCATTGTCATCGCGAAGGTGGACTGATGCTTCCAGATGTCGCCACCAAAATCCAACGTCTTCCAAAACTTAGAGTACCAAAGTGTAAGAGAATGAATCCCATTCCATCTTTGGTACAAGCAGATGTTTCTTGATTCTGTTCGTGCGTGTTTCATTGTATGAATGTATTTTTTTTTTTGTAGCAAATGAATATTATTATAGATGTATATTAAATAAGTGAATATAAGTAGACATATATATGGCTATATTCATATTTATACATAACGTAAATATGTAAACACATAAATATAATATATATGCATGGATATACATATGTCTATTCATGCACATGTATACAAGCGAAAAACATTTTAGTATTCATTATCGTAAAAGCACTAAATCTTCACAGCGTATATTTTATGAATTCTAATAGATATCGTTAGTGTCACATTGAGTGTATATAAATGTATTTAGAAAAAAAAAATATTTCCTTGATGAAGAGTAGAATATACATTATATAAATATATTCAGATGTTTATAATAAAAGAGAATTGTGTATTTAAGACAGGGACAGCTTCTAGCAATATTCGTAAGATAGACCAGCTGAGAGAAAGTATAGCAAATGGTGGCAGTCTCTGATCATTATTTGTTATTTGAGTGCCTATTCATGTGTTGTCCTTCTTTGATCCTTTCCAATTAAAAAAAAAAAAAAAAGCACTTGCTTTATTTCATTTTTTTCATTTCAAATAAGAGCTAGTCATAGAAAACAACAAATTAAAGTTTTTTATTCTATTTAGATAAAATTTTTGTACCTCATATATATTTCTTAAACATTGTGAAAGAGCAATTTTTAATAAGGTCATATTTTTGAAAAAAAATGAAATGAAGTTTTTAGTCAAATGTACTGAAAGATACATTCTATAGAATTGAATGTCGTTCATTTATTCTGATTCTTATTAAAAGACATAATAAGTTCTTAAAATTGATAATTTTGCTTAAATTGTTTTGTATTTAAGTTGTAAACACAATCTCGAAATATGTATGTGTTATTGTATATCATTTCTTTATGTTTGTTGTTACTTGTTAAAGAATATGTAAACGTTTTTAGATTAGAAAAGTTTAGGACGTCCAAACATTGATTATTATATAATAAGCAATGTGTGTTATCCTGTTAGATGTTTCAAAATGCTTGGTGTACGAATTAAGATCTTTTCGAATGAATCATTATATATTGTTAAATATAAGTTCAGAGATATAATATATGTATGTGTATATTTGAAATTATTATCTTCAATACAAATTTGAAAAGTTGTTGATTGTTCACAAACATATGTTTTCCATCCTTTAAAAGAGTTAATTTACAATTAGGAATCAAAAATTTCTAAAAATAAAATTAGAAAGTAACAGAGGAAAGTCGGTGAGAATAATGGTGAACACTGCCATTCTTTTCGTTATGAATCTTTTTACGCACATATAAATGTGCTTTAAAAATTCTATGTTTTTACACTGTTAAAAATTTGCAGCAAACTGTGCAGTCATTCGATCGTTTTTATACAAAACGCTTACATAACCGTAATTTAATTTTATTCTGACCATAATGTGGTCAATAATACGGTCAGATACGCTTAATAATATGGTCAAATAACCGTTATCTTTAAAAATGGTCGAATGACTGGACAGTTTGTTGCAGATTTTTAACAGTGTGCGTTACCTTCATGTTAACATGTTTCACCAAAAATTCAAATATCTTTTACGCCAAAGACATTAGTTTCACCTATGAAATATTCACGAGCATCTAAAAAATATAACTTATATTTTTGACTAGGGACAAGTACAAATGTCTGTCATTTATTCACACACATAGTACACATTTCATGTACAAAACCTATTAGTTAAAAAGGTGCTTGTGAAAATTTATTTATATAATCATGTATATATATTCATACACATAAGCACAATACGCATTTATTTGTAAACTTTTACAAGCATGCTAGCATGTTTTATAAGTTCTTGTTCTCTCTTTTTTCTTTTAAGAACTTGATACATTTAGAAAAGCACCAAAATAACACAATTTAAAATATGTAATTTTTGTCACTCTTGTACCAGATATTATAAAATGTTAATCACTTAGCAATACCCTCAATATCTAAAAATACACTTTGATCATTCCATATGTATGTTTGTGGATAGCCAGTTGTTTATTATCAATCGTTTTTTGCATATGTGTGGTACTTTTTTCATAATTCATTTCAAAATGAAAATTTAAAAGTGCATTAGTTCTCCGTAATATAACATCTCACGTTCTGTAGGTTGTCGTTTTCCCTAACCAAAATGTTCCTAGTGCTAATTTTTTTTTCAATAAGTTGATAAAACTGTTATGATTATCTGTGCAACAGTCTTCTGTGTAAACTCTCGTGATGCTATAGAAAGAAATAAAATATTGTTAATTGTGGGTTAAACATTTCCTGTTTTATTACGTGTTTAATTATATATTTTTTCGAACTGTATCTTCATATAGAGAAGGATTTCTTAGCGGGGGTTTCCCTTAGGAGCCCGTGCTGGACCAAGAGCATGAAAGAGGAAAAATCAGCACATTATGTCTATTTTATTATATCTATTTTAAATGGGATTTAAAACTGCATGCTTTCTTCTTTATAAATGAGAAAATTAGATTAATATTTATTGTATTTCTTATAAAGAACAGAAACATCATGTAGCATTATGGCGCATTACATTTCTTACATATCTGAAAACTCGTGCATTTATCTAAGCTTGTTACGATTCTAACCGTTTTTAGAACTTCCACTTGATCACCCAAACGAAAGTAAGCTAAAAAATGTTAATTGTTGTGGATACATATTCTTGCTTAAAATTTTAATTTCAGAGTTCTGTTATGACCAAATCTTATTTAAAACAATGCTGGTGAAATGCGGTCGAAAGTTACTTGCAGGCAGGTTTAAATTCAAGCAGAATTGATTAATTCATGAAAAGGTCCGTTGTTCCTTAGTAAGGGAGTCCGTGACTTTCTTTTAATTGGCTTGAGTGTGGCCCGACTAATTCAAGATGGGATGGGGCTCATCGGCAAAGGTTCACTTGGGGCCTCATGACACTTTTTCAACATCATTTTATATTTATTTAAAGAAAAAAGTAACCGGAAACATCTGAAGCACTAATATTTTAGAGGACCCTTAAAAGAGGGGCCCGAGGCAGTTGCTCAGTTTGTGATCAACCCTGGTGAAGTAGAACAAAAAAGTTAAGAACTTCTGATATAGAATGTCCTAAAAGTAGAGTTATAAGAGGTGGGAAAAACATCTACACGTACCTACATATTATTACACTGAAAAATGTACGTCAAAATGACGTAAATTAGATTTCAAGGGTTAAATCAGAATTTGTGTTTTTGTTGACAATTCTTCAAAAGGTGAAAACATTTTCAAGAATGAATATTTATTTAAAAACCGGGGTAAAGGCGCAAGAATTTCAGTTGAGGAGAAAATACTTTTAAAAAATCCTTAAATTAACTATACGAAAATATAATACATTTTCTTGAGATCTTAATTATTGTTTTGTAGATTTACCTAAAAGAAATTTTCTCATAATCACCTCTCCTTTTTTATCTATTTTATTTTTATTCTACTTCTATGACTTCTAACAAGTAATTTAGAAATAAATGTAAAAACTGCAACTTGAATGAGTTTTCTGTTCAACGATGTAGAGTTTTTAGATTGGAGAGATTGACTTCAACTATGGGACAACTTATAATTGGTCAAATAGTCCAAGACAGTTAGCCTGAAATTTGAGCTAACCTGGAACGAATTTTTACAAAAGCGAAACCTTTTGGAATGTATTTCATATAAACCCTTAATTATCCCCAGAGGTTTCCTAAACTTTCCCACTTCAGGAAAATATGCCGTTTTGAAAAGACAGCCATCCTCTTGGATTTTTAATTTTTATTGAAAATTTTCTGTATTAAGTGGCCTAGATTGTTTCAAAATATACAAAATTGTTCGTATTGCTATTCGCTACACTGATAATAATAAATGAAGTGTAATAAAAATGTATCCAAAATATCTGCCATCTTGGAAATTTAGTTTTTATTGGAATTTCTTTACATCAAGTGTACTTGATTGCTTCAAAATTTATCAAAATGTTCATATTACGATTCTCTACACTATTGATAAGAAATAAAGCCTGATTAAAATGCATCTGACATAATTATAATTAAATGTTATATGGAATAATGTGATTTGCTCCCTTATCTACGCATCACTAATTCATTCATTAACTAACGTTGCCGGGTTTTCATGCCTTGGGGCACTTTAATTATGCTAAAAAAGCACACGTATATACAACGGATCTAAAAACTATGTCAGTAAACTTTACTTGGAAATCTTGAATATTTTGTGGTAAATTATATTTTACATCTGGAAATTAGAGAAAGTAGTCTCAGGCACATGTTTGGAAATGATCATAGAGCAATATCTGATGCGATATATTGAAGCAAATGATCGGTTAAGAGGCTACTTCACTCAGACGAAAACACCCGCTCGCTAATGTTAATCCTATGGAGGACATTTTTGAAGATATCTCGTTCGCATTTCAATATTTTGATATGATTTTTTTTTTAATTGGATAGCTGAGGTCAATCTCTATGCACGCTCCTTTCTACTTTTTCGATTTTGATTACAAGTTTTTTTTATTAAGGTACTTTCACTTCCGGAACCGGTTTTGAAAGTGAAAGTATCCTCAATAAAAAAAAAAACTGCAACAAAAATCGAAAAAGTAGAAAGGAGCGTGCATAGAGATTGACTTCAGCTATCCAATGCAAAAAAAATCATTTCAAAATATTGAAATGCGAACGAGATATCTTCAAAATTTTCCTCCATAGGATTAACATTAGCGAGCGGGTGTTTTCGTCTGAGTGAAGTAGCCTCTTAACACATGGCCACAGAGTAACAATCTCGACGATAAAAAAATAAATTAAGATAATACCAGTCAATACCAATCTCGCAGAAGCTGTAGAAAAACTATCTTCAATCTCATCAGTAACTATTTATTAACTTATTGAGCTTTGATAGTCAAGAAAATGTGAAGATGACACAATGTCTCTTCCTCTAACATTATCGATTTTTTTTTTTAATGTCCAAAATACTGAACCTGATTGGGACAGTGTATTGATCTTGCAAGTATATTCGATGAATTTTTCAATTAAGTATGCTGTTCTTAAAAATCGTTTACAGAGACACACAAAAGTTTTCGATGTCATTCATTGAATGGTTGGGGGTCATACTATTTTGCTATTGGAGATTATCCTATATTCTATTGGATATAGAATATGGAGTATATTCCAAATTGAGATATATCCTATTGTATATAGACATATATTATTAACTAGTATCTATTTTGGGTCATGCATGATTGGAGGATATATTGCAGTCTACTCGCAATTTGTAAACTACAACAAATTTTTAGTATTTTTGATATAATTGCCTCATATCCATTCAACTACATTTGGTAAGCCTAATTTAAGATTTCCCCGCAAATTACCTTTCTCGCCAAAATAGTGAATTTGGAAGAAATGAGACCACTTTAATTTGTATTAAATCTGATGTATGTGCCTTAAAATAAAATATATAAATAAACTTACTTTTCCGACTGAGTCGGAGGGACTTGTTTTCATTTTTTGCCCTATTTTTTAATTACTACCAGCAATAAATAACTAATTATCTAAATCTTCTCACCTTCTACTCTTTATTAACTACTAGCAAGCTACGCCCGCTACGCTGGTCAATTTCTCTTAACGAACCTATAATCAAAAAAAATATTGACATTTCATAATTCACTTTTATATTTTAACAGAATAATAAGGATACTAAAATTTGTGACTCGTGCTATAGCCAATATACACGTCAGGACACGTCGCCCTTATCATTATCTTTTTACGCGTGAAGGTTTCGCTATGGTACTCTATTGTGAAATTTGGTAATTTTAGAAATTCAATAGTTGAAAAATCGCAGAATCATTAGATCATTTTTCTTTAGAATTTGTTCTTAGAGCGCATTTAGATCTTATAAATAACAATCATGCCGAACTTGAAGTTTCTAGCTCCTTCAGCATCGCAAAAATCGCAATTTTAGAACGTTTTTCGCTTCTGCACGCCCCTCGGGGTAGTGGCACCGACATAAAATATAGCCTATGTTGGAGCAGGGATTGTCACCATCCATTTGCCACCATCACTTTTGAAATCGCTTTAGTAGTTTTAGAGATTCCATACAAATTGTAATTTAGAATGTTTTTAGAAAATTTTTTGCTTATTTCAGCCTTTTAAATTTCGAATTTTTTTAGACTTTGTTCTTATAGAGCATTTAAATCTTGTGAGTAACGACCATACAAAATGTCAAGTTCCTAACTCCTTCATTATTGAAAATATCATAATTTTGGAACGTTTTTCGCTCCTGCACCCTCTGCGGGCAGTGGCACCGACAAAAAATTTAGCATATGTTGGAGCAGGGACTGTCACCATCCATTTGCCACCATCACTTTTGAAATCGGTTCTGTAGTTTCAGAGATTCCATAGAAATTGTAATTTAGAATGTTTTTAGAACGCTTCTTCCTCATCTCACCCTTTTAAATTGCGAATGTTTTTATAATTTGTTCTTAGAGAGCATTTACATCTTATAAGTAACTACCATACCAAATTTGATACTTCTATCTCCTTCAGTACACAAAAAATCAAATTTTATTTTAGAACGTTTTTCGCTCCTGCACCCCCCTGGGGGTGGTGGCACCGACATAAAATATAGCCTATGTTGGAGCAGGGATTGTCACCATTAATTTGCCACCATCACTTTTAAAATCGCTTCAGTGGTTCCAGAGATTACCCCCTACAAACAAACAATCTTTACTACTTTATATATTAGTATAGATAAGGGGGAATTATCCCCTTGTCCCCCCCCCCTTTATACTTAACCAATCAATCCCGAAAACTAATCAGGGATGCGCCTTAACACAGTGAACCTATAAATAAAATTTGAAGGAAATGGGATAATTCTGCATGAAAAACCCATTTACATAAATTAAGGGGGGTATTAGCCCCCCATTCCCCCCCTTTATACTTAATCAATCAATCCCGAAAACTAATCAGGGAAGCGTCTTAACCCAATGAATCTATAAACAAATTTTGAAGCAAATAGAATAATTCTGCATGAAAAACCCATTTATATAAATTAAGGGGGGGGGGGGATTAGCCCCTTGTTCCCCTCCTTTATACTTAACCAATCAATCCCGAAAAGTAATCAGGGAAGCGTCTTAACCCAATGAACCTATAAACAAAATTTGAAGGAAAACGGAATAATTCTGCATGAAAAATCCATTTATATAAATTAAGGGGGGGAATTAGCCCCCCGATCCCCCCCCCCCTTTATATTAACTAATCAATCCCGAAAACTAATCAGGGAAGCGCCTTAACACAGTGAACCTATAAACAAAATTTGAAGGAAAACGGAATAATTCTGCATGAAAAACCCATTTATATAAATTAAGGGGGGAATTAGCCCCTTGTTCCCCCCCTTTATACTTAACCAATCAATCCCGAAAAGTAATCAGGGAAGCGTCTTAACCCAATGAACCTATAAACAAAATTTGAAGGAAAACGGAATAATTCTGCATGAAAAACCCATTTATATAAATTAAGGGGGGGATTAGCCCCCCCCCCGATCCCCCCCCCTTTATACTTAACTAATCAAACCCGTAAACTAATCAGGGAAGCGCCTTAACTCAGTGAACCTATAAACAAAATTTGAAGGAAAACGGAATAATTCTGCATGAAAAACCCATTTATATAAATTAAGGGGGGGGTAATTAGCCCCTTGTTCCCCCCCTTTTATACTTAACCAATCAATCCCGAAAACTAATCAGGGAAGCGCCTTAACACAGTGAACCTATAAACAAAATTTGAAGGAAAACGGAATAATTCTGCATGAAAAACCCATTTATATAAATTAAGGGGGGGGAATTAGCCCCTTGTTCCCCCCCTTTATACTTAACCAATCAATCCCGAAAAGTAATCAGGGAAGCGTCTTAACCCAATGAACCTATAAACAAAATTTGAAGGAAAACGGAATAATTCTGCATGAAAAACCCATTTATATAAATTAAGGGGGGGATTAGCCCCCCCCCCGATCCCCCCCTTTATACTTAACTAATCAAACCCGTAAACTAATCAGGGAAGCGCCTTAACTCAGTGAACCTCTAAACAAAATTTGAAGGGAAACGGAATAATTCTGCATGAAAAACCCATTTATATAAATTAAGGGGGGGGAATTAGACCCTTGTTCCCCCCCTTTATACTTGACCAATCAATCCCGAAAACTAATCAGGGAAGCACCTTAACTCAGTGAACCTATAAACAAAATTTGAAGGAAAACGGAATAATTCTGCATGAAAAACCCATTTATATAAATTAAGGGGGGGGGGGGGGAATTAGCCCCTTGTTCCCCCCCTTTTATACTTAACCAATCAATCCCGAAAACTAATCAGGGAAGCGCCTTAACACAGTGAACCTATAAACAAAATTTGAAGGAAAACGGATATTTCTATGAAGAGTTATCGCATTACGTACGTACATACATACATACAGAACCGGCTGCCAAGCTCTCAGGGCTTGACAGCCAGTGTGATAACTGAAAAATCGCAATTTTAGAACGTTTTTTGCTCCTGCACCCCTTGGGGTTATTGGCACCGACATAAAATATAGCCTATGTTGGAGCAGGGGTTGTCACCATCAATTTGCCACCATCACTTTTGAAATCGGTTCGGTAGTTCCAGAGATTACCCCCTACAAACAAACAAACAAGAATTACTCCTTTATAATATTAGTATAGATTTTCAGTATTCGCCTTAGTCGGTCTCTTGAAAAATCATGAAGGCAAAAGAGGAGAGTTTAATTTATTTAAAAATATCTCGTTTATCTAACTATTTAAATCTGCTTAAACATCTATTTAAATGTCCAAGATTTTACTCTGATTCCTAGATAATATTTCAGTACATGTAAAATTTAAAAAGAAAATTCAGTCATTCACAGCTCTCTGACTAAGTATCTTTTCACGTTATTGGCCAAAATATTCCCCCTTCTATTTAAAAAAAAAGAAAAAAAGGAAAAAAAAAAAAAGAAGAAATGAAACAAAGAAATCTTGCTTCATCGTTCACTTTCTCCACTAATAAAGGAGGAAAGCTACCACGACGTTACCCGTAAAAAAAAAAATTCTCAGTCGACACGACCCAAGAAGAATAGAGTTCAGGCCCGCCCCAAGTTTTCTAAAATAAATTAAGTCCGAGGCCACGAGTCTTCAGATAAAAACGAAGCTTGAACCGAGTTTAATGAAAGTTTCACCGAACTCGGGCTTCGGGACAGGCACGGGTTCGTGTGAACCTCTAATATATATTACCAATTTGGCACCTCTTTCGGGGACACCATGCTTGCCCGTTGGGCAAATTCTGGCGCCGCCCTTGACAAGAATCCATGACTTGCTATACGAAAAAAATTTAAATAAAATTTCTAAAACAGTAGCAATGCGAAGATCTGTTTTGGGAGGATTTTAAGCGGAAGACGCTGATACAATTTTGCCAATAGGAGAGATTCGTATAATGTCTTCATATGACTGCGATCAACGAAATACACGGCCGATTCATGACGTTTAAAATGTCACACGGAGTGGAACGAGGCTAACGAAAAAGAAAGGCTACCGCGGTGCTTTCTGCGTATTTTTTTTTTACAGACCGCGGGAGTCACGTGATGCTCTAACGCACCAATACAGGTGTACGAAAAGAGCAACACGTCACTCTAGCAGTCTGTAAAAAAAGATAAGTGGAATGCACCGCGGTAGCCTGTCGTTTTTTTCGTTAGCCTCGGAGTGGAACAGCGATTGGTACAAAGCGGCGTGCCAATCGTTTTGTGCAAATCGCCGTGTAAAGATGATCCACTTCGAGGCTAACGAAAAAGAAAGGCTACCGCGGTGCTTAACGCGTATCATTTTTTACAGACCGCGGGAGTCACGTGATGCTCGAATCCACCAATGCAGGTGTACAAAAAGAGCCACACGTCACACTAGCGGTCTGTAAAAAAAGATAAGTGGAATGCACCGCGGTAGCCTGTCTTTTTTGTTAGCCTCGATCCACTTCGTGTGACGTTTTAAAAGTCATGAAACCGGCCGTGTATTTCGTTGGTCGCGATATGACAGTGGAGATATACGGGATATAAAATTTGATTGATTGAGACGATTCTAGACAAAAGTGAATCGCCAAGCTAATGCTTCTTAACTTGCATCACTCGTATAATCGAATTCGTCTAGACCATGAGACGAGCATGAGAAATCTGGAATGTAGGTTTGTCATAGCTTGGGCAAAAGCGTTTTTGTAAGCACCATATAGATTAACATATAAGATAGGCCAGATACAGCAAAATCTGTAATGACAGTAATTATAGCGTCATTAGTGACAAGAGGGAAAAACTAACAAGCTTCCGAAATTTACCTACCTATAACGTATATGAAATATATTTGTGCTCTATATTTTTAATATATATTATTTTCCCTTCGAGACAGACGATTCTCTTCAAATTGATCATGGGTACGTTGTTTCAGTCTCTTTTTAAACGACTTTTCTTTTATTATTATTGAAACAACAGTTCTTTTTTATAACGTTTTACTATGTCTAAACATGTTAAAATATGTGAGGCTTAAGTTTGTCAGCATACAAATCAGAATTCTAAACTTTCGTTTTTCGCTTCTCCTACAAAGTTGAATACGTAAACATGTAACATTTAAAAAAAGTAAGATCGTAATAAGATAGATGTTCAAAAGCAGAAAGGTTCCGTGCATGAGAAGTTTCTTCCCCCTGCCACTACAGACGCTGCGATCGTCATCGCGTTACCATTACCCTCTATGATAGTGCCCTAACTTGTATGTTAATCTATGGTAAGCACAATCTCAGCATGAGCCATGTACACAGTGCTTGATTTACGGCAGGGCATTCGGGGCACAGGCTTGGGGTCCCCAATTTTCAGGGGCCCCCAAATGCTACTGAAGATTTTTCAATTATTGGCCAAAATCTGATGAAGTTTTAAATATTAAAAAACAAACTTAATTTGGAAAGATCTGTTTATAATTTTTTCATTAAAAAAAAACTTTTTAACTACTGCACACACGCGAAAACACTCGTTCGCTAAATGTTAATTCTATGGGAGAATTTTTTTTAAAAAACTTTTAAATATCTCGTTTGCATTTCTATATTTTTAAATGATTTTTTTTTCATTGGATAGTTGAGGTCTATTTCTACAAAGGCCATTTTTTACTTTTTTCGATTTTGTTTACAGGTTATTTTTATTTGGATACATTCAATTTCGGAACCGATTTCGAAAGATGGAAAAATCGTCGACGAGATAGAACACCAAAGATTGATTATAAGTATGTTATAAAAACTTTTATTGCTAAAAAAAATTGCGAAGAACTTTTGTAATTTTGATAAAATCGTATATTTTGTCATGTATTTTTAATTACTTTATTACAGTGAAGTATTTTCTTTTATCTTTATCATTTTAAAAACATATTGTATTTTTAATTCTTATTTAACCCTGTTCTCAGATTATTATGCCCCAAAGACAAATTTAATTCTTTGTAGCCATTTCACCTTTAATTATTAGTGCTAAATATTTCCCAACTATGCTGTTATGGATATGTCCTAAAATATTAGGTTTCATTAAAGAATTGAATTTCCTTTCTTTTTTTTGTATTTAATAATTTAAGGTGTGTTTGTAGTATCAAAACTGATTTGTTGTTAGAGTTGATATGGAATTTAATTTTATTCAGTAAATGTTTTTAACTAATTGGTAGTAAATACAAGACTAAATAATGAATTCAATTCTGCAGTAATTTTATCTTTACCTACATATACATTCATTTTTGCCCCTATTCATCTCTTTTACCTATACTAATATAACAAAGAGAAAACTCCAGATTGACTGATTCATCAACACAGAGCTGAAACGGCTAAAGTCAGGATCACAAAATTTGGGCAGTATATTGCTGTTATGAAATTGGGAAACAATAAAAAAGGATTTTTGAAAATCCGCCCGGAAGTTAAATGTGGGGGAGTCAAAAGTTTTGGGTCATTTTGCCATATCTCAGCAGCAATTTTAGGTTGGAGCGTGAAATTGAGCATAGCAATTCTACTAAACAAAATAGTTAAACGCGAATTTCAGCGATTTTAAAAATTCGGGGTTAAATAGAGGGCCAAAACTTTAGGTCATTTTGCCATGTCTCAGCTGCAGTTATCTCTAGGAGCGTAAAATACAGTTAAATCAGTCTTCTAAAAAATAGTTAAACACGTATTTCAGCGATTTTATAGTTATTTTAGTGATTATGTTGCCAATATCGGCTATGAACCCGATTATGGAAGATTAGATGAATAAGACAACTATTGCTGATTTTTGATTAAATATTTAGAGCAAGACATTAATTACATTATATACATATATGCCATACGAAATAGTTTCGCTAAATGCTACGCCATATGGTTTTGTTTTTTTTCTATGGGGAAAGTCAAATATGGTGGACGCAAGAGAGAGGAAAATAATCCTTTGTCATTTAAATCCATAGCAATCTTCTCGATATAATGTCTTTTTTATCCAACCATGATTATTTTCAGCAAAATATAGCCTTGTCTGACTGTGTTGAATCTTTATCCCCCTCTGCCACCAGCATGCAAAGCAATTTAAAATCCTTATTTTTTTATTTATATAGCATAAAAATTTTACCCTATATTGTTGCTTTCTAGTGATAATATGTCAATAACCGATCATGTAAATTACCCCCTCTCGTTAAAATTTACGCTTCTCTACCCACCTTCGCCCCACCATAATGCAAAATTTCATATCTTTAAAACTCTTTAATAAAAAAAATTTCTTTCTCCAATTTCTTTCTCACTAATAACATCAAATAATCATCTAAATTATCCACACTTCCAACCTCCTAAATTTATGATCCCCAGTATGTAAAAAAGTTTGAAATGTTTTAAAATCTCTTTTTTATATAAAAAATCTTCTTCCCTATCCATTGCTCTCTAGTGATAATAAATAATCAATCATACAAATTATCCCCTACCCTCGAAATTTCTGCCCCCCCCCCTCCAGAATACAAAGATTCATATCTTTAAAACTTTTTGTTTTTAAAAAATATGCAACATATGTTGCTCACTTATAAATGTAAATAAATAATGATCATCTAAATTACCCCCCCTAACCACATAAATTTACACTTCCCTTTCCTTTGAAAACCCTGGCATACAAAGAAGTTTCAAATATTTTAAAACTTTATTTGGTACTTCTACATTATCCCGTCGACCACTTTCCATAACAGAAAGCTATCGCCAAACTGTATGATTTAACGCGAAAAATGAATGATCTTGGCGTCACATTCACTTGACGTCAGAAGCGTTGCACATGTTTGTTATGCCATCAAGTGATTTTTTTTATTCGACATTTATCTGTATTTTTAATTATATTTTACTGATTTATTAGTTATTTCGTTAATTAAAATAAAAATTACGCCCTTAAACGGCGGTGACATGATATGAAAAGAGAAAACCATTGGAAAAATGTTGCGATGTATAGATACGTAAAATAGGTCAGTTTCAACTGACGGAGCCGATGGGGATAATTAAGAAAAATAATGTAAATAAATAAATATCCAAGAGTATTTTTTTCCTGCTTTCATTAATATACTCGTATTGTACATTTTATTGTTTTAACATACTGATAATTCACACTTTGGTGAATGGGGCTTTTCCGAATTTCTCGTACTTTTTATTTATTTATTTATTTATTTATTTATTTATTAGATTCCAATGGCAACATTCTTCTATGTGTTTATTTGGTGTTAGTTTGACGATAGTTTTTTTATGGAAAGTGGTCGACGGGATAATGGAGAAGTACCCTTTATTTTTATATAAAAAAAACCTTCTGTCCAATTTAATGCTATCTAGTGACAATAAATAATGACTCATATAAGTTATCCCCTGGTTCCGAAATTTCCGCTTTCCCCAGCATACAGAGATTGAAATATTTGAAACTTTTTATTAAAAAAAATCTGCAACATCCGTTGCCCAGTAATAAAAATAAATAAATAATCATCTAAATTACCCTCTAACTCCCCAAATTTACTACATCCCCCCCAGCATACAAAAATATTTTAAAATCTTTATTTTTGTATTTAAAAATCTTCTGTCCTATTTAACGTTCTCTAGTGAAACCAATCATACAAGTTATTTTCCTGCCCCAAAAATTTCTGCTCCCCCCTTTGCACTCCTGCCCTCTAGCATACAGAATTTAAAATATTTAAAACTTTTATTTAAAAACATTGACACATTCATTTCTCACGAATAACAACAAATAAATAATCATCTAAATATATCCTAACCTACCATAATTTACGCCTCTTCCCCTTTGCCATCTCCACAGCAAAGTTATTTTTATTTCTATATAAAAACCTTCTGCCCTATTTGTTGCTCTATAGTGACAAAACATAAATAACAAGTCTTATAAATTACCCCCCCCCCTTCCTCTGACATCTCCGTTGCACCCCCTTCTCTCCAAATTAAAAATCTTTAAAACTCTTTATTTAAATGAAAAATTCACGCATTCGTTGCTGTCTAGTAACAATAATTATATAATCAATCATTTAATATACGCTCCTTTTCGCCATTGCACACTGTTTAAAATCTTTAAAAATCGAAAAAGCACAATAACCTAGGACAGGAATAGTTTCTGCCGCCCAAACAACCCAGGAGATGAAGCATGACGTTACATGTAAAGCGCTCAATGCCATCTTCTGGAGAAAAGATATAACTTCTCGCTTCAGAAAAATCCTGTGCAAGTACATTGCATTGCATGTATTTTTAATTTGTTCATAATGATTATTTTTCTGCACAGATTAGATTTCATGTGACATTAGTGTTTTGTGTTTATACGACAAAGTAAAAAATTCCGAATTTGAATATCTAACACTTTTAAACGTGTTTACAATAAATATTGACTTCAATGGCACTTTAGCAAGGCAGCACTAGATACCGGACTTGCTCA
Source organism: Maratus michaelseni (assembly GCA_963931845.1). Taxonomy (NCBI): domain Eukaryota; kingdom Metazoa; phylum Arthropoda; class Arachnida; order Araneae; family Salticidae; genus Maratus; species Maratus michaelseni. Next base: position 397,523,311 of record OZ007586.1, read on the forward strand.
TTCACTCTCAAAACGTCACAAATAGTGGCTGACCGCGACCAGCGATTGGTACAAAGCGACGCGCCCATCGTTTTATGTCAATCGCTGTATGTCTTTCGTCTCAGTCAGCCACCTTTTGTGACGTCATGATAATGAATGATCAAGCCCGGTATCTAGTGTAGCCCTGACTTTAGCATTATTTAAAGGGACAATGATTATCAGCTGACGTCACTCAGGGCAAAATTTTGACGTCACTCAGGGCAAAAGATGGTTTGATTAAGGCTATATAGGTTATAGGAGCTCTAGGTTTGATTGGTGTATGAACAGGGACGAGTTTGTCTCATTGGTTAGAAGAGGGGGAGATTGATTGACAGGAGTGTTTGTTTGTAAACATGCTCTTTTCTTCACTCTTCCCAAACAAGACAAACACGTGGAATAAGGGCAGAATTCATTGGACGGAGAGAGGCTGCACGAGGAACAAGGACGGGGAGCGGTTTTCAAAGCAAGCCGCCAGTTGTTTGGGCCGACTTTAGGGTTGCATTTTTAGCGTTACACCAAACGTATACATTTCATTTATATTTTTCTCTGAACTCAATGGTACCGACAGTGGCGATTTAAGTCCTCTTTAAGTCCAAATTTGATGTCATAGAGCAGAGGTAGCGAAAGTCTCAAGTCAACCAAACTAGAGATGTGCCATTTGTCAAAGAACGATTCCAAAGGAACGACTCCGGCAGTGAAATTGAAGGAACGATTCCAGTCTTTAAAAAGGAATCGGTCATTTTTGAACGATTCTGAAAAGGAACGATTCCTTTCGGAATCGGTCCAAAATGTACCGATTTCGAAAAGGAACGATTCTTAGGAATCAGTTCAAAGTGTACCGAGTCCAAAAAGGACCGATTCCTCGGAATCAATCCAGAACGTACCGACTCCGAAAAGGACCGATTCCTTGGAATCGATCCAGAATGTACAGACTCCAAAAAGAACCCAAAATGTACCTATTCCGAAAAGAAACGATTCCTAGGAATCGGTCCAAAATGTACCAACTCCAAGAAGAACGAGTCCTCGGAATCGATCCAGAATGTACCGACTCCGAAAAGGACCGAATCCTCGGAATCGATCCAGAATGTACCGACTCCGAAAAGGACCGAGTCCTCGGAATCCATCCAGAATGTACCGACTCCGAAAAGGACCGATTCCTCGGAATCAGTCCAAAATGTACAGACTCCGAAAAAGACCGAGTCCTCGGAATCGATGACTAGTTTTAATAAATTAAAATACGCTATCTTATTTTAAAATAGCAGATTTTGATTCTGTTAAAGCTGAGTTTCTAGCCAAAAAATCCTTCTAATGTGTACGTGATAAATAATAATAATAATAATAATAAGAGAGATAAGTGTGGGGAGGGGGAGGGGCGATTGATTAATAAACTACATCTGTGTATTAAATTCTGTTAAATTTTATCTTAAGATAAATAGAAGTATATTATTGTACTTCAGTTAAAAATATTGTCTATTATTTAGCTATGTACTTATCACCTGTGACTTAATTACATTACTATTGAAACTTTTTGTGCTAAATTGAGCAGAAAGAAAAAAAATTAAAAAAATTAAGTAAATGCTTGTTTAAATAATAGTGGGGAATATATTTTTTTATCTGATTAGAAACAGTTTTGAATAATATAAGAAATACATCGCTATACCCTAAACAATTTCATTTTAATCCGTTAATAATAACTAATTTTTGGATCTGAAAGAACTGATTTTCGATCAATTTTAATAATTTCATGGTTACGCATATTTCACTGTTTCATTTGTTTTCATCAAGCATAATTTCAATTTGAGAATCCTCTTTCTCAAAAGAAAAAATAAGAGTCGCTCGAGCTCGAGTACCACTTTGTTTCCTCAGTTTGGCGTCTTATTTTTCTTTCCTGAAGATGGTGATTCAAAAGATCTCGAAACTCTCGTAGATAGTTTTAATCAACTTAGAGTGGATACATAGAGAAAAACCTATTTGAACAAGGAATTTTTGCAAAATGTTTTTTATTCTTTCTTAAAATTCATATAATAAAGATTTTTAAAAAAAAAGCATAATGTCTAATAATAATAATAATAATATAACAGTAACAGTAGTGGGTGGGATTCAAATAATTTAACCGCAGTTCGCTCCCCTTATGGCCGTTTTGAGTTTGAAAACGGGAAAGAAAAATTACGTGCTACATATAGATTATCAGACATTTTCCAACATCTTGACATATATGTAAAGCTGCATATTTTATGCTTTTTCTGTTTCATAGATTTATGTTAAGATTAAATTAAACTAGTTTTACAATATACGTATATAGTAAAAAAGTATATAGCATATAGTAAAAATATATAGTAAAAAAAAATAAACATAATTTACAGTAAAGACATTTATGTTTTTTTTTTCTTTTCTTAATTGATTCTAGTGCTAATATAATTGTATATTTGTGTACGTGTATATAGATTAATAGACATTTTTATATTTTGCCAAAAAAATGGAGCAGCATTATTACGCTTATTTCTTCTTAATTATTGATTGCTTGCCAGTTGTGATTTTGTATAGTTTTTTTTTATTATTTTGTCATTTTATTTCTATTTCTTGCTAAAGAATTAGAAGTTAAATATGTTTGACTTTATTTTAATACAACGTAAAATAAAAGCAAGACAAAAATCGTTTTTCATAATAATTTTTTGTGACAATAGCGATTCCACGATCGGGATTGATACTCACAACTCCCGAAATCAATTCCCGGATTAATGCCTATTACTGTGGGGGTGCATAACAGATATTTGGGTTCTGGAAAATTTTAGTTCGATATTTCTAGGAAAATGATTGTGGTTGTATTCTGTATTCTTTTTGTGTTTTCACCTACTATTTTAATTTCCGATTTTTTTTTTCACTTCTGCATTAAAATTCTATTATTACAGATGTTTACATACAAATGGTTAGTATATATTTTACGTATTATAATTAGAAAACATTCTAATTTTTTCTCCATATATGCAAGTTTAAGAGAGTTTTGGAATTATACAGCAGTAATTCTTATTAAACAAAAATTATTAGAAAATAAAATCTATTTTTCTTATTTTTTCTGTTGTTGTTTACACCAATGAATGAAAATTTTTAGAAACAAATTACCATTCCTGGTTGTTTTATATTATTGATGTTAATTTTCTTTACTAACAGGAAACTGTTGTTGAATTATTTGTTGTGCTAACATTTTAGCTTGCTTTTTTGTTGCGGATTATTTTAGGATTTCACCAAATCAACAAATTTTATATATTCCTATTTTTTAAATAAAATCTTTTTTAAAAGTATCGTATTTGGTATTTTCTTATTTATTTTGTGTATTTGAAATCGTATTTGTATTAAACTGCAAAGTTGACGAAAGTTAGTTATGTTATTGAAACGTATTGAACTATATAGTTATGATTTGGTTTCTTATCTCAATATCCACAGATCTAATTATATGCAATTTCTAAATTTAAATATACTGGTATACCTTTTCAAAAACTTTCAATCACCTAAAAGTTGAATTTCAGAAAACACCTTTTTAATGGATTTTTATGTCATAACAGAAAGTAACAACTAAAATTTTACGATTTCAAGTGCAGGCATTTCGGTTTTGGCTGTGCATCGATGATGCAGTCAAGAAGGACATTGTTATATATTAAGACGCTCAAATATACTTCATTTAATCATTTATGTTTTCCCAAATCGACAAGTATCCGAATTTGATTTTATAAAAGATTCCATTCACGCATGAACTTAATACTAAAAGGGTCCTGGGAATTGTTTAGAAATGGGCAGACTGAGAAAATGACCGATTTCCGAATAATCGTACCGAAATGTAATCACTCTGAAAACGGCCGGTTCCGAGGACTGACATGTAAACGAATCAAGGATCAATGATAGGATTAAGAGTGCCTACATGGGCCGTAATGCCCGTGTTTACCACTGATCTATCTGGATAAGATTGATGCAGAGTTCATCGTGATGGTGATAAAGTTCTAAAAAGTTCTCGCAGCGAGCTGCGGTGGAAAATGCTGGATGAGCCTTGATGAATGATGAGCATAAGGGGAGGGGAGGGGGGAAGGCCCCATCAGAGCCATATAATTTCCTAATTTTTTTTCTAAATTAAATGCCAAATAGAATATTAAAACAAGAACGAAAAATCATGCGTCCAGCATAGATTATGAAACACTTTCCAACACAGCCAAAAAACTGTAAAGAAACTTCACCGTTAAATAAGGTAAAATAAGATATGGAAGTAAACAGTTTAGAAAACATATACTACATTTAAAAGTACAGTTTTCGAAATTACCTTCCAGTATCAAAAAAGTAGTTGAATTATTTTGTGCCGCCCTGTATATGATCAATAGATGTGGATACATAGCAACATAAAATTTAGTTCAAATAGAATATTCACATTTAGCAATTTTCTTCGATCGATGGAAATGCACTCGAAATCCTTTGTACAGTCGTGTATATTATATGAAGACTTATACACACCACATATTAAGCTAAAAGGCAACTTAAAATTCACTCACAGCAATTACCAACCGTAAACGACAATGTATGTTGTTCTTTGCGTAGCCCTGTATATGAATTTATTTATATTCCACAAACTTCTATTAGTCTACTAAATATATTATAGTTCAGCAAGAAAATGCGTAACACAATTAAAAACTACCCTTAAGAAATTCACTCCCATAGTCTGTAAAACTTACGAATTCCCTTGTGTTGCCCTGTATATGAACAAACAAATTTATAAACACACACGTACTGTGAAAAGAGTTAGTTAAATTTAAAAACGCAAACCAAAGTTGAAAACGCCCTTATTGCACATAGACTGTAAATATCGCACATGTACTGTAACCGATATCTTTTGTGTGTCCCTGTAAATAAACACAATGCACGGAAGAAAGCAATTTATAGTGCACCTCAGTAATGCATATAATTTTAATTATGTTTGAAATAGCGAAATATCACTAAATTACACTCCAAACGATTTTTCCCCATAGAAAAATGTGTTACAGAATTCTTTTGTTTGACCCTGTCAATGAATAATTAATGCTTTGCACCCCATATTCTACAAAAATCATGTTTTAATGCGCTTCATAATTATATATCAATTTCATCATGTTTTAAATGACGTAGCTTCATCAAAATGCACTTGAAACGTTTATTTCCCATTGACTGTAATGTAACGGAATACTTTTGACTGTCCCTGTAAAAAAAAAAACTATTAGTGCTACACACTTCAGTTGAAATAGGGAACATGCTACTGTAAACGACATGCTACAGTAAAAATTTCAGGGTGATCCGAGCATTTTTACGCGAGTTAGAGCATGGACAGACGGACAGATAAACCGAAGTCATAAACACTTTTCAACTAGGTTGGAAAGTGTTAAAAAGGATGCAACACATAATAAAAAATGGCACTAAACAATTAAAAAGTACGATGCCAAAAAACATACAAGTATAGTACAATTAAATAATAATATATACTTATATTTTTTTCCTATCAATAATAAAAGGATTTAAGTAGGAAAGTTGAAGTTAACCGATGTCAAATGCGAGGCAGGAAGACGTCAAATGTGCGATTTAATGAATTTATGCCAAAGAGAAAAATAATGCAAGTTAGCAAAAAATTTTTATTTTTGAAAAGCTCAACGAAGCGTTTAAGGTGGTTCCCTCCTCCTTCTTTTGGAAGGTGGAGCGAAACCGTCATCTCTACTCAAGATGGCGAGTGGTCTCTTCTTCCCTCTACTGCTAAGTACACTATAAGGTTAAATGGACGGCAACGCTTCGTTGGGAATTAAAGGGCGATCTTTGTGGAATTTTTGTGCAAGTTTTTTAATAACTTACGAGATAGACCTAATTTTGAGATCAGCATGAATGACGTCGTTCCGGACAAACGTTGTCGCCTTTCAGATCCTACGTTATAAGCGGTTTGGAAAATTTGAATTCTTTGCATCTGAGTCTCACAGACAACAAAACCGTATGTCATGGTTGATCTGATGACGTACTTATACAGTAATAATTTATTTTGAAGTGACAGACAGCTGTGGTAAGCCATGAAAGATTGAAGGGATCCTTGAGCTTTGGTAGATTTGGCAATTACGTCCCGTATATGCCTAGCCCAGGTTAATTTTGTATCTAGATAAATGCCTAGATATTTGTAACTGGTGACCCAGAGTATGAATTCACCATTTAGAGAAAGTTTAGCAACTGGGGAGATAGCTTTATTGGAAAAAATCATGACGGCACTTTTTGTAGCATTGACTTTAATGCGCCAATGTCTTAACCGAATCTGAAGGGCCAAAATGTAGGCTTGGAGTTTAGTTAGCACAATGTCGAGTGACATGTTGCTTGTCATGATGGCAGTGTCGTCAGCATAAAGTGCTAAGTGGACATCGGGAATGCAACGAGGAATATCATTAATGTAGAAGTTGAACAGCCAAGTGCTTAAAATACCCTCTGAGGGACGCCAGCCTCAATGATTCGTGAAGAGGAGATACATTTGTTAATTTTAACTGAGAAGGATCTATCTTTAAGGTGTTCAAGAATATAAGGATTAGTTGAGACGGAGCCTTGAACAGAATTAACTTATAAATAAGTCCATAATGCCAGACCCGATCGGAGGCTTTTGCAATGTCTATGAATACAACGCCAGTTTTTTGTCTGCGATATAAGCCCTCGTGAACGAGTTCAGTTACTCCCCAAAGCTTGTGCTGAGTTGAGTGTTTGGGACTGAACCCAAACTGCTCAGGTATAACAATCGAATTGGATGAAATGAACTCTTTCAGACGGTTTGCAAGTATGTATTCATAGACCTTAGAAAGACAGGATAAGAGGGAGATATGCCGGAAGCTAGAAGGGGCATGCCTGTCCTGTCCCGCTTTTGGGGTCGGGACAACCAACGCCTTCTTCCATGCGTCCGAGAACATACGAAGATTAAGCATGCAGTTAATTAGGATAGTTATAAAGAAAATGAAGTTTAGAGGAAGATGAAGGAGCATATTGGTAGAGATATTATTAAGACCGGGCCTTTTGTTCTTTTTGAGATTCCCGATATATGAAATCACCTCAGAGGGTAGAGCAGATTTAAGAGTATTATTGTGAGGTAAGTTTAAGAAACGTTCAACCCCTGTGTTGACGATGTCGACCGTTTTAGTATTTACGACATCGCGATTTAGTGTAAACTGACTTCTAAGACTGCTAGCAATGACCTCAGCCTTGTCTGTGTTTGAGTATGCCATACCACTAGGGCCATTTAATGCCGGAATGTGAGCCCGTGTCTTTCGAATGCGGGCCGTTGCTGACCAAATTGTGTTGTCTGATGTCAAAAGAGACTCAATGTAAGTGTTCCAACGTGCATTACTAAACTCCTTGATGGCAGCCGAAACCTGGTGGTTTTTTTCTATTTAATGCACTTTTTAAGTTGGGGTCCCTGCTCGTCTGCCAGTCCCGCCTTAAATTGTTTCTCTCTCTTTTCAAATTCCTGATGTGCTCAGGTAGTCTAAACTTGTCGACCATCATCTGCCTATGTTTCGCGACTCCTTGGAAAGCATTGTGGAGTGAGTCTACAAATGTTTGGATAGAAGAAGTTGCAGAATGAATCGCAGAATGAATCGCAGAAATCCTCTGCAGAATGAATCGCAGTGGGCGGCGTGTCCATGTTGTTAAGGACGTGACCGAAGTCTTCCCAATTGACCGAGAATGCTCGGGGGATGTCAAGATTGAAATTACTCACTTTGAATCTAAGCACAACCGGTAGATGGTCCGATGAGAGATCATTCACCGCTTGAATGGTGTGCGGGAAGGGGAAGTTGCGGGTGATAGCAAAGTCGATGATGGAGTGATGATTCGGGCGGGTGGACTCAAGGGGCGATAAAATTTGCGCATGATTTTGATCTGTCCACCAGTAACAGTGGAGCTACGAGAGCCCCACGAAAAACGATGAGCATTAAAATCACCCGCAATAATGAAATTTGGAAAAGTACGTGTTAAAGTAGAAAGTTCCTGTGCTAGCAGACGATAATCCCTCGTAGGGGGTTTGTAGATGGCTGCAATCAAAGGGTGGGGGTTGGTGGGAAAATCTAACACAATGGGAGTGGCTTCAATGCAGTGAAATTGAGGGACTTTAGCAAGGGTTGCATTGAGACCATTTCTAACATAAACAGCAGTGGCGCCACCACGATGGCCGCCAACTGTAGGAGGTCTGTCAATATGGAAAAGTACAAAGTTGGCGACACGGACAGTATTACCCTGGAAATGGGTCTCTGAGACCAACATGATGTCTAAATTATTACTGTAAATGAAATCTTTAAACTCAGATGCATGACTTTTAAGTCCGTTGGCATTCCATATGCCAACCGAGAGAGAGTTCAAATTCATTTGAGCTGGGAATTTGTCAAATGGGGGGAAGATCAAAAGACGGGAAATTTTAAGAAAATGAGAGGTTTACCGAGCAATTTCCGGTAAACTTCCATAGAGTATGAAAATCCGGTCAACTTCCGTGTGTACATCACGGAGTTTCGGTAAGCATTTTCTGTACGCTTGAAGAACGATTTGTTTTCCAAAGTGCTTTTCATATTGGAAGAGTTTTCCAATAAAATCGGCGTCCGAATTGGCTCAATTTTGGGGGGCCGATGTAATTTGGGTTAATCAGTAGTGATCAAGGGGGGTTCTACGACAGCGTTTGTGGCAACTTCCGCATATGAAAGTGCTCTGTCAATTTTCCTTGCAGGAGAAGTCTTTTGGGGATTCTGCTTAACTACAAGAGATTTAACATTTTTTTTGGTATTGTTACCCGGGAATTTCGGGCACATTCGGTAGTTCGCGGGGTGAGGGCCAAAACAGTTTGCACATCTGCAGGTCTCCTCAAACGGCTTAGGGTAATCAGGAGCAAGATGCTCCCCAGAACACTTGACGCATTGCATCCTTAAATGACATGCCGCAGCCGAGTGGAAGAACCCTTGGCAGCGGTGACACTGTTGGGGTCCCTTGCGCCCCCGGTACTTTTCAAATTGTACCTTCATCCCCAGGATCTCAGTGACCTGGAATAATTTGAAGAGTCAGCTAATCTGGGCAATTGCACCAGGAAGAGAGGCAGTGGAACCTTGTTTCGAGTGTTGCCCGGAAAAGTTGTTGAAAGGAAATAATTTCCAAATATTCCTCATCAATAAATTGTTTAATTTGATCAATGTTTGTATTTGCAGGGAGCCCCCTAGGTACGAATTTCTGGTTTTTTTTTTCATTTTCTAGCAGAAAGCTACGATAGTAGATCTTCTCCTGCTGAAAAATTTTTTGCAGTTGCCTATATTCTAATTCAGTATCAATATTAATTTTAATAAATCTGTTCTTCATCTCAGAACGCACTGAAGGTGTGTTTGTTTTGAGATGGAGCATGAGATGTGCCCAGTTTTCCACAGGCTCAATAAAAAAGGGAGGGGGATTCTTTCTTTTTTGAGGGGTGTGCGCTAGTCCCAGGTGCGGAAACATCTGCACTGTTTCCAGACGCAACAGAATTTTCTTCTGGTTTTTTGATTTTGTTATTCTTGTAAGTGACAGTTACGAATCCTTCATCATCATTTTCTAAGTAAATCGTTTTAAGCTTTGCTCGACGAGCATAACGTCCTCTGACGAATTTTACTCCTGAGGTGAGAGGGAAGGGGAGAGGAATTGGCATATTGCCAAAAATAGTAAAGTTAGGTATGCTCACCTTGATTGAATCAATTTCTTTATTGATTTTGTTATATCCGGACATTGTAACTGCTACTTTCCTCACAGCTTTTTCTACATCTTCAACCTTACATGTTTCTCTGAAACGTTTTGCATACCAAAAATCTCCTGAGAATTTGAGATGTGCCTCTTCCTATAACTGCCGAAGTTCCGCCACTGATTGTGCATCAAGAGAGTTTATGTTAAGTTCATTTCTAATGAGCTTATTTCGGATTTCGTGACCCAGTTTGTACTTAGGATCCGTCACAAAGTCAAAGTTTAGTTTGGTCATTTTGACTCAAAAGTCTCAAGAAAGTGCTCTTTTCTCTATTCATTATGTCTCAAGAAAGTTCTGAGAATTTAACTATATTCTTCACAATCACCAACGAACAGTAACAAAACACTTCGCGTAGCACGGAAAACAGGAACACCGGCGCAAAAAACTACACAGCTAGCGGCCGACGCGATAAAAATTCTGTAAACGAATGGTTGGTTACCTTGGGATGGGATTTTGAAGAGGGATCTAATTATAAGGCTTAAAATTGCGTAGTCTCTGGTGGTAAACATCAGAACTAGAATAAAGATTCCTGCATAAAATAATTAATAGTATAAATGGAGGGTCATTCTTTGGTATATTTTCAAGAGGAAATCTGATTACACTGAAAATCGAATGGGTCGCCACCCTGGTGGCCAAAACAGACAGCTACAATAAAATTTCTTAGCGGTAAATGAAAGGTCACCCAGGGGCCAAGGGTAAATTTTCAAGAGGAATTTAATGCTATAAACCATAAAGTCAAGGAATACTTGTATTTGATTAGAATTAATTGCTAATTAATTTCACACACTCATCAATGAAATGAACTTTTGAAAACAAAACCATCTGTCCAAAAAATCTAAAAATAAGGCGGATGGATGCGTAAGAAAATGGACAAATACGTAAGAAAATAAATTAGTATTATTTATATTATGGATTTCATGTTCGTTCCAGTGCTTTCGGATTCGTTCCTTTTTTCTTAAAATCATCCCTTTTATCTTGAAATCGTCCCTTTTTTTATCTCGGAAGCGCTTCTTTTTCTCAGAATCGTTCATTTTTCTCGGAATCGTTCCTTTTTTTTATCGTTCTTTTTTAGGAACGATTCCAAAGAACTCGTTCCTTTCAGTGAACGATTCCGGCTACTTCGCCAAAGAGTAACTTGTTTTATGTTTTGGCGATAAACAGAGGGCTAAATTTTGATTGGCCGGAGAAAGTGTCTGCCATTGCTGAATTATCAAGATGGGGCTGTTCGCGGTAGAAGATCAGGCGGCGCGCGGGCGAAGGATATTTGCGTATGGAGTAGGTCTTCTCAGAACAAGTATTTGTAATAATTTAATTCATGCTTTTATAGTTCAGAACAGGTAAAAACAACGACTACATATCCTTATCGTTCCAAAACAAAGGCTCTCGTAATAAGAATACATGCCTATATTTACTCAGACAAAATTCAAAACATACGTGATCTGATTTAGCCCGATCAGCGTTCATAACCCGCAAAATTTTCGCCTGCGCTGCACGCTATCGACCCAGAAAATGGTGTGGGTGGTTTGATCACGTGATTGGGCCTTTTGTGTTTATGTTTTACTTGGTTTGGTAGGTTGATTGATACAGCTGTAGCATCATGATCGGAAAATAATAATATAATACTGAAGTATGATGTATATATATACATCATCTATTTATATAACTGCTGTCAACATATGTCACTAAAACTACAGCGCCTACTAAAAATAAAATAAAGTAGTTTAGTTGACAGCAGTTACATAAGTATATGTGTTTTACAAAACAATGCATATAATAAAATAAAATAATTTTCTATAACCAGTGCATCTTTAACTAACAAGTAGAGGACATTCAGATAACCGATTTCCTGAAACACAGTGTTGGTTTCAATAAAATTAATGTAGACTCTCAAAAAAAAATGTTATGTACTTTACAGACGTTTGGGCTGTCCTTCACAGATGAACGTGGACGGTATGGATACTAAGTCCATGCTCGCCGTTTATTTCAGAAATTTTTTTTCTATCTTTATTAATTTAAAAATTAAAAATTAATTTATATATTTAAAAAAAATTAATTTTTAAAATTAATTTATAAATTTAAAATTTATTATAATAAAATTTATTAATTTAAAAACTTTTATTTAATTTATCATATTTATTGCTTTATATTTTTTGAGATAAATAGAATACTCTGTTAATAAATCAAGATCGTGATATCAACATGTTAAGAGATTTATTTCTTTATTTGTAATAGTACAATAAAATATTTTGTTAAAATTTGATAAAAAAAAAAAGCTTTTAAACATTTCATTAAAATATCTTATTCGATAACAACATTGGTGATATGGATAAATATATATAATTAGCAAAATTATTAATTTCTAAAAATATATTTTTCTTAAAATTCATCTTTTGATGTAAATTGCATTATTTATTATATTGCAATAAACATAATAAAACACGAGAAACAAATGCTAAAATACTTAACGTTAACGTTCAGTAGAAAATTTATAAACATTCTAACTATATTTTATTCATTACGAAACTAGACGGTAAACCACATGTATTTTACCTCTTTACAAAAATAGGTACTGATATTTCTAGTTTAAATAATGTATATATTTTACATTTTATTTTTATAATATTTTTTACATTGTAAAATATGCTTTGCATTCTAATCGTACTAAAAATTCACTGTTAAAGTACTCATTATAAAAAACCTGGAGAAATTCGTGCAAACTGATATTTCCATTTTATTTTTTCACTACTTATTTTACATTTGCTAAATGAAAATAAAATAATAATAATATGTAATGTAAAATTATAATCGTGAAATAGCTGAATTTGTCGTATTTAAATAAGTAATTGTTATTAATATCAAATTTTACTGTTATGAAATATATTCCAATTATGATGAAAAATACAAAAGCAACCGATAAAACATTTTAAAATAAAAAAGTAGTAAAATCAAACATAAATTTAGGGGAATCGAACTCGCAGTCTCCAGAATCAAGAGCAGTGCTCTAACCATTCGGCCATCAAGTTCACTAAACAAAATATCATTAAAATAGGCAAATTAGTCAAATCAATGTTTCGAACGCAGGCCTTTCAATATGCCGCTGAAATCGTGAATTTATCAATATGGCGCTGGGCATAAACAGACTGAAGTGCCCATTGAAAAAACATGGACTAAAAAATAAAATCTTCTAGGAATAATAATTTTCATATATAAGAACTTTCAGGCACTGTTCTGCAAAGTTTAATGTACGCTTTTCATTATGAATTCCCTCAAACTTCTGATTTTGTGATTTAAATTTGATCAATTTATTAAAAACTTATTTAACTCCGGTTAGAAGGAAAGGGCATGTTTACAAACAAACAGTTCTATCAACCAATCTACCACTGCATTTTTGTCGCAGCTATCATTGCAGGAAACGTAGACCGGTTTAACATAGACCAATCAAATCCCTCCATCTCATGTGTACTGTATTAGCCGTAAAGAACGAACAGGTTTTTCTCCCAAACCAACAGTAGTTTAACCAACAGTGACGTCAGTTGCCCTTTCCTTAGACAAACATCACGGTTGTTTACATTGGCTGAATCGGTGATATTTACATTCATGTCTTTCAAGATAGCTCTGTCTCTCTCTACTTATAAGTAAAACTTTTATTTAATTTAAATTAATAATTTTATATTTCAAAAATTTATTAAAGATATTTTATAATTTATAAATAATTATAATACATAAATTATAAATAATATTTAAAGTAAGTATATAAATTATACATTAAATAATATATTAAAAATATAAAGTATGATATATTATAATAATATAAATAAATATTAAATATTAAATTATAATACTAAAATATACTATATTAAATATACTATATTAAATTAAATATAAATCAATTTAAACACATTAAATTATTTATATATTACATTAAATTAATATTATGGATAATTAATACTAATAATAAATAATTATTTATCATTTTAAATGATTAATAAATATAATTGATAATAATAAATGGTATAAAATTAATTATTAATAATTTTAATTAATAATTATTTAATTATATATATATACATATATATATGTATATATATATATATATATAATTAACATTATTCTTTCCGAATGTAAACATAAAATATTTGTTTTCAATGTCTTATATATTTTTATTGACCTCTTAAAATGGGAGATCTTTATGCCCTACCCTGTACTGTTAGTTAATTTAATTATATTAATTAATTATATTGTTGATTAATTTAATTATATTGTTAATTAATTTAATTATTTAAAAAATATATATAAATTAAATAATAATTATTAAAATTATTAATAATTAATTTTATATTATTTATTAATATCAATTATATTTATTAATCATTTAAAATGATAAATAGTTATTTATTTTTAGTAATAATTATTCATATTGTTGATTAATTTAATTATATTGTTAATTAATTTAATTATTTAAAAAATATATATAAATTAAATAATAATTATTAAAATTATTAATAATTAATTTTATATTATTTATTAATATCAATTATATTTATTAATCATTTAAAATGATAAATAGTTATTTATTTTTAGTATTAATTATTCATAATATTAATTTAACCTAATATATATTTAAGTTAATATGTTTAAATTATTATTATTATTATTTTATATTATATTATTATTATTATTTATAATAATATATTTGTATTTAATATAAATTAATAACATAAATAATAATATTATTACAAATTATAAATTTAAATTATCATAGTAACATAATTTAATTATTATTAATTACAAATAATTATAATATAATAATATGAACTAAAATATTAATTATTTAATCATTATATTTCATATTTAAAAATAATTATTTAATATTAAAACTATAGTTAATATTAATAAAATATTTACAATTATAATTACTAGTATTAATCTTAATAAATAATTAATATTGTACATATAAAATCGTAATGAATTATATTAAATTAATACTTTATTAAATTAATAATATAATTTATTAAATTAAAATACTAAATTTTAATATATTAATTACATAACTATTATAATATGTAAATTATTAAAAATAATCTAATAATTTTTTTATTTTAATATGATTTTTTCTTTACTTATAATTAAAACATCAAATTACTTAAAAGTAAAGAGAGATAAATACATCTTGACAGACATGAATGTAAACATCACCGATTCAGACGATGTAAACAACCGCCATGTTTGTCTAACCGGAGTTAAGCTAATGACTTTTTAATAAATTATTCAAATTTAAAGCACAAAATCAGAAGTTTGGTGAATTCATAATCAGGGCCTGATTAACGCACAGGCCAACTAGGCCGTGGCCTTGGGCCCACTGCTGTTGGGGGCCGAAAAATGAATAAAATAATTTAGAAAAAGTTTCTTAAAAATGAAGTTTTCTGTAATTGTTTTTAAAAAACAAAATAAAAATATTTTGCTTAACTTGGCAATTGTATAATAGTGTCTAATAATAATCCTCGAAATAATTTCTAGCTACTATTTTAGTTTGAGGGACCCCCAAAAAGTTGCTGGGTCTTGGGCCCCAGACGACCTAAATCGGGCTATGTTCATAATGAAAGCGTACCTTAAACTTTCCAGAACAGTGCCTGAAATTTCTTAAATATGAAAATTTTTATTCCTAGAAAATTTTATTTTTTACGTCCATGTTATTTCAATGGGCACTTCGATCTGTTTATGCCCAGCGCAATGTTGAAACGTTACACTTCAGCGGCCGATGCTAACGAAAAAGAAAGGCTACCGCGGTGCTGTGTATTTTTTTTTACAGACCGCGGGAGTCACGTGATGCTCGAATCCACCAATGCAGGTGTACGAAAAGAGCATTACGTCACTCTAGCGGTCTGTAAAAAAAGATAAGTGGGATGCACCGCGGTAGCCTGTCTTTTTCGTTAGCCTCGTCAGCGGCCGAGGCTTGCGTAAAAGACAGGCTACCCCGGTGCATTCCACTTATCTTTTTTTACAGATCGCTAGAGTGACGTGATCTAGGGGTCTCTCAATACGCCAGCGAAGTGTGACGTCACTGTAATGGCTGCTGGAGACAAGAAGTTTCGGTTTCCCGTTGAACGTTAATGTTAGCAAAAAATAAAGTCGTGTTAACAGTATTAATAAATTTTTTTAAGAAATTTCTGTTACAGGTTTGCTAAATCTGAGGTAAGGCATTCATATGCATTCAACAAATTTCTGATTAAATGAGTCATTTTTTTAAAATTCATCAAAAAAGGATAATCTTTCATGAAGAGCACCAATGGCGGATGTTTTGAATATTTGAATGTAATTTTAAAATGTTTTTAAGGTTTTAATTTCTTTTAGTTGATATTTCTATTATTCAGGCGTACTCTTTGTTAAATTGTGCTTCTGCTGTTTTTTTTTTCTTCATTTGGTGTATTGGTTACATAAATTTCTCGGCTAAATCGCAGATCAAGGGGTGATATTTTAATATATTTTGCTTGTTATTCCTGCAGTTTAAATGTATTCTTCAGTCGTTTTCATGTTATTTGTGTTGTTTTTTCTTAATTATTTTACTTGATTACCGAAAATGTCTATATTCAGTTGTTTACTTTCCTAGTATTTAATAAATTTTTATAAATATAGTCAGTCTTCCTGCATGTAATTATGCGATGACTGCGCAAAAAAATATAATCTAGTAACTATGAAGAATCATTAGATAAAATTATCATTAGCGCTCTAGCTGTTATTTTCTGTTTATTCACCAGTTAACCATATTTTTCATTACGGAAACAAAAATAAACGATCATATCTGGTGTTTTCAACCTTTTATAATATGTGAAGCCATGCCTAATGGAATAGTAACATTTCTAAAATTCCGTTTAATAGTGTTTTGCTTTATTTAAAATCCTACCCCCCGCCCCTCTTTAAACACCTAGTTTCTCTCACAAGGAGATGTCTATCAATTTAATGTGCATTCTTATAAATACATTAGTAAGTTTATAAAATATCAAAAGGATGATATGCCTTCTAATTCCTGCGATTTGTATTTCAGAAATTGTTAAGGGAGGGGGGGGGATTTTAAATAAAACAAAACACTATTAAACGATATTTTAGAAATGTTGCTATTCCATTAGGCATGGCTTCATATATTTTAAAAGGTTGAAAACACCAGATATGATCGTTTATTTTTGTTTCCGTAAAGAAAAAAAAAATAGTTAACTGGTGAATAAACAGAAAATAACAGCTAGAGCACTAATGATAATTTTATCTAATGATTCTTCATAGTTACTAGAGTATATTTTTTGGCGCGGTCATCACATAAATACACGCAGGAAAAAAGACTGACTGTCTTTATAAAATTTTATTAAATACTAGGAAAGTAAACAACTGAATATAGACATTTTTGGTAATCAAGTAAAATAATTAAGAAAAAACAACGCAAATAACATGAAAACGACTGAAGAATATATTTAAACTGCAGGAATATCAAGCAAAATATATTAAAATATCACCCTTGCTCTACGATTCAGCCAAGAAATGTATGTAAACAATACACCAAATGAAAAAAAAAAAAAAAAAAAAAAAACAGCAGAAACACAATTTAACTCGGATAAAACTTAACATAGAGTACGCCTGAATAACAGAAATATCATCTAAAAGAAATTAAAACTTTAAAAACATTTTAAAATTACATTCAAATATTCAAAACATCCGCCATTGATGCTCTTCATGAAAGATTATCCTTTTTTGATGAATTTTTAAAAAATGACGCATTTAATCAGAAATTTGTTGAATGCATATGAATGCCTTACCTCAGATTTAGCAAACCTGTAACAGAAATTTCTTTAAAAAATTTATTAATACTGTTAACACGACTTTATTTTTTGCTAACAAAACGTTCAACGGGAAACCGAAACTTCTTGTCTCCAGTAAGGCTCCTATAATAGGAGCAGACGCATATCCATTTTGTTTCGGATTATTCCTGCTCAGTTCAGCATCAATCTACCGCAACCGGAGTTGGGGTTGCCTAAGACTCGATTCTGATTGGCTGAACCGGTTCTGATTAGCTTGGTTTTTCGACTGAACTCCAATTTGAGACCCAAATCTGCGAGGATGCGTCAGCCTGTATTATAGGAGCTCTAGTCTCCAGTAGCCATTACAGTGACGTCATCACTTCGCTGGCGTATAGAGTGTAATCTCGTACAACCCCTCCTGTAATCAGTGTAATCGTACTGTAATCAATTCTTAATCATGTCATCACATATAATCAGTGGTAATCAAAGAAATCTTAAATAGTATAATCAAGTATAATCTCGAATTAAAAATCTAGTTTATACTAACTACTACGCGGCGCCACTCTGTCTATTAGATGGAATTTGGAAACGTGGGATTTTTCAAGGGAGTGTGTTTGGTTTTATTATTCGTTGCTGCTTCGTCGGAGATGGCAAGTGCAACACACGCTCAATACACGAGACAATTTTTCTTTTCTGCATCATCTTTCTGATTGTTGAAGAGGAAATTCATCACACAATGGCACAGGTAAGATTAATAACACGCAGAGCAGTAGCAAGTATTAAGTATTCTTATACCGTAATCCAATACTTTCTTATTTTAAAGATAGTAGAAATAATAATATGAATAATGAATTATAAATGGTTGCCATTCAATTACGGGATAAGTGACCATAAAAATGATGGAGTAATTTTCTACCTTATTATTTTCTTTATCTTTACAAGAAGAAAGTATTAAATTCATAAAAATTTTCGACTTCCGGTTTTTGACGGATTTATACGTTTTAGAAGATCCTGAACATGATTTGACTGTTTTTAAAAAGTGTCTGTCCGTATGTACATAACAAAAATTTTGTGGGCGTTGTATCTCAAGAACTAATGCACGGAATTTAATAAAACTTTAGATTTAGTTAGACTTTGATATAAATTGGTGCTGATTCATTTTTGGTGTAAATCGCCCAACAGGTGACGCTGCTATGCTGCATTTTTCTTGACTTCCACAATAGCTCTATCTGAAGAACTAATGCATGGATTTTCATCAAACTTCAAATTCGGTTATACGTGTTGAACATAATAATCTCTTTCATAGGAATTACCCAAGAACACTTTCATTAATCTAAAGCAATAAATCCTCGAAACCACTCACGCTGCTATCTTTTACTGTCAACAAAAGAACTCAATGAACTGACACCCACACAGTAAACAGTGCCGAAAGTAATTTAAGTGATTTAATGTGTTTTTTCTCAGAGGATTATAAACAAGAAACTAATTAGTGCATTAAGGTCAGGAAATCCACACAGAACTTTAATAACATTTAAAAACTATAAACCATCTTTAATAACGCTATCGCACCCTTTTTCATCATGTTATGAAATGTATTTTCCCAATGTATCACATAATGAGATCAAGGAAGTTAACAAGCTTTCTGTTAGAGTTTAAATATAAATTTTTTAGTCTTATGAAATATAGAGCGCGCGCGCGCGTAGTAAGGAGACAAAGATGCTCCAAAAATGATGTAATAACGTTATGTTAAATTGTAGTGTGTAGAACGTGATTGTAAACTTTATTATGAATATATATCTTTAACCTAAATTATGTGTCTTAAATGAATTTGCATGATAATTAACATAAAACGAAAAGTCTTTACAGTAGTAAAATACTACACAGTGCCACATGAATTATTCAAGCAGAAGTCCCATGTATGGAATACACATTAAAAAGTAAGAGAATTTTATTTATCTTCCCTGAATGTTAATAATATTTTGAACAATTCTATCAGGCATTATATTTTATCTATTATGATTAGAGAAGTGCGCTAATGCGTTACAAACGAGAATTAAATATATCCATCAAGATGTTGACATAAGTTGTTGCTGATTAGGTTTTGTTGTAAATAGCTCAACAGGTGGCGCTGCTATGCTGCATTTTACAGGATTTACACGATTTTAGCGATAGTCATATCTAAAAAATTAATGCACGTAATTCCAACAAACTTCATATTCTGTTAGATCTGATTAGATTTCGTGTAAATTATATAACAAGTGGCGCTGCTATGATGCATTTTTGGATTCTAAACTGCATAATAAAAAAAAATATGCTTTTTTGAAATATTAACATGTATGAAATAAAAGAAAGTTTTGAGAATGGCATATCTGAGGAGTTTAGTTTTTCATAATTAATCATGAGTGCAGCTATTTCTGTGGATTCCCAACTCAGTCTTTGTTTAGCATCGACAACAAGTTTGATTCTGAGGAGGTTTTGCGCAGATGGGAATTCATTACAACAGAGTGCAACCAAAGGAACATAACAGTTATTTCTTTTGCAGCTGATGATGACCCTAAAGTGTTAAAAGCTATGATGCTCGTGAATGGGTTAATCGCTTCTACATTGCTGAACACACCAAGTATATGTAACCGTCAAATGAAAAAACACATTGAAAAATGTCAAAGCCTTAGAGGGATTCATTTGTAAAAATGTCGAGATGCCTTTTGTGTTTCAAGATACTGTGCATATAGGTGCAAGGTTGAGATGCCGATTTCTGAAGCCAGAAATCATTCTCTAAATAGGAAGATCCACGTGTGGTGTAAATCACGTAGGCAGAAGGCAATGCATTGTTTTCTACCCTCAGACTTGCAAATGGAAGACAAACAAATCTATGCATCTGCAGAGCACTTGTGTTCTACGACTGTAATTGAAGCCACCACCGACCCTAAATCAGAAGTAACCAAGCTGTATCTGAAGATTATGGGTTATGTTTTAGATTCATTCAGTAGTAAGAAAATTACTCCAGCCAAGCGAATTGAGATGATTTGGACAGCTGTATTTTGTTTGCAAGAATGGACATTGGGTTACAATCCGCAAAAATCCTGAACCTTTCGGACAACTTCATTACAACAAATGCCTACTATTGCATATGTTGAATGCCCACAGCCTTATTTTAACATAAATGTATCTAGTTGAAATTGATTAGCTGTATACCCTGCACTCACCTTGGTTGGGTTCACAACAATGCGAGTCTCTATTTCAAGCAATGAGGAGTATATCTGGTGTCTTTTCTACTACTGTTAACTTCAGTATAATGAGCCACATTCAACGAATTTATCGGCTAGATGTCCAAACTAAGGTTATGGCGAACACAAAAAGCATTGTACGTAGGTTGATCCAAAAAAAGTTTACAAGCAGAAGCATTTGAAACGTAATAATTGTGGAGCGAATATTTCCACTCAGGGTGGTTGACAGATGGCGCTAGTTGTCCTACAGCGATTCTACGAGTAAGTAGCGTCAGTACGCAGACACTTAAGAGCGACAGTAATGGCACGACGTCTAGAAAAGTGGTCTCACATAGAGGTGCGAGCTGTAATTCGATTCTTATGGGCCAAGAATGTGGCCGCATCCAAAATTCAAAGGCGTCATTATTCTGCATGACAATGCCAGGCCCCATACAGCTCGCCAGACTCAGGAATTGCTGCAAAGGTTCAAGTGGGAGGTCTGGAATCACTCCCCATACAGCCCCGATTTGGTTCCAAGTGACTATTTCCTTTTTCCAGCGTTGAAGCGAAACTTATCCGGAACAGGGTTCACCTCAGACGATGCAGTGAAAACAGCTGCCGAGAAATGGCTCAATGAGCAGGGCCCTGATTACTACCAATCCGGGATAAATAAGTTGGTCGAACGTTCTGACAAATGCCTAAACAGGTTTGGCGACTATGTGGAAAAGTAAAGGCCAGATGTGTCTCTTGATTGCCATTTGTATCTTGTTTCTATTGTTAATAAATACTTTTTCCTTTGCCTTGTAAACTTTTTTTTGGATCACCCCTCGTAATTCACAAGAAAAAAGATTCTTCTCATCGAACAAATCTAAATGCACCTGCGTCAGTCTGTATCACTGAAACAACGAGTGAAGACTTCTATAAAGAAGTTCAACAACCTCTGACAGCTGTACAACGAAAGGCCAAACAACTTCTTTCTACAGTCGGCATCATTGCTAGTAATGCACAAATTCCCAAAGTAAGTTTCAGGAAACGGAACATTGACCGACATGTAGAAGATGACATTGAAGACCTGGAAGATAGTACTGATGAAGATGCAGAAGGAGACACGTGGGATCACAGATAGTTCTACAGTTTATGATGAAACTGATATTTGTCAAGAAGAGGAGGTTAGTATATCAGATGGTCATTGCACGTTTACCCGTTGCAAACTTGTGGGCAATAGCTTTGAACCTAGTATACAATTTCAGGTGGTCCTTTGCCAGATAACCGTGCTTCCATTGAATATGAACACCGCGATTATTTAGAAGACTACTGCTTTATGGTTGCTTAGAAGTAAAGAACGGGTTTCAGCAGATCAATTAATAAGAGTTCAAGTTTAAACTTCACTAACTAGCTCAAAGTAAACGTGACAGTAATGGAGAAAATGTATGTCAGAAACTGTCTGGAATTCTTTTATTTGTACCTCAAGCAAATTGAGGGTCTTCATATTGTTTCTGTGGGGGAGGGTTGTTGCTAAAACTGTACTCAAGTCGTTCAATAATTGTTTTTCACCTCAACACTGAATTTTATAGAGTCGTACTACTTCTATCTTTCACCTATCAAAAGTTTTGTTTATGTGCAAAAAATCCAAAATATATACTCAGCATTATTTTTAAAGTATACCGTTGTTACAAAAAATGTTTTTTTCAAATGCAAGGGTGCTGTTCTGTACGTCTGTGCCAGACAACTTTCTGCTTCTGTTTTAATAATGAACTAGACGTACTACCTAGTAGCAATATATTCAGGCATGTTGTAAATCTTTATGGCTTGTGTGAAGCGATTGATGTACTTCCAACTTCCAAGTATTTGTCAAACCTTTGTTTTATTATAGTACTTGTCCAATTGTATCCAGTATAGGTAATCTTTAAATATTGAACATAATTTTTTGAGAAAAGTTCATGCTCTCCTATTGTTTACGTACCTTTTCTGTCATCAACCACTTACAAATAGTAACAGTAACCTATTGATTTTTTGACATACGGAAATACAACTGTTTTTGAATTAAAAATTATTGTTTTTTTGAGTATTTTGTACGGCTGTTTTATTACTTACCCATCATACGTAGTATAGGGTAAGTCTTGTAATCGTTTTGAAAATCGAAAATTTTTTTTTGACGGATTTACACGTTTCAGACACTGGAGATTCCGAAAAACATATTTTTAGAAAAAAAATTTTTGCCGTCCGTCTGTGTGTCTGTAAACGCTCTATCTCCCGAACAAATTGAGATAGAGAATTGCCATTTGGTATGTACTTAGTATGTAATAATGGGAAGAAGCCTATTTCATTTCAATAACCTCGATTAACCGGAACACTTTTTTTCGGACTCTCGAAATATTCGTTCTGATGAAAGGTATATAAAAATTTTCGAAATTGTTTATTTTAAGGAGTAAATATAAAAGACAATAAAAAAACATAAATTTTGCATAAAACATGAAGTCGATCGGATAATTAGTTGCCGAGATATTTGTAATCCTATTTTCCACACTCTTCGATTTTTCATGACCCTGTATTTCATCCAAATTTCACTTCAAATATATATTTTAATTGGAAATTTGACGCTTAATCAGATGCAATAAACCGCTAGTTAATAGGAGTATTATTTTTGGAGTTATAAGGAAAAACATCTTTCAAGCAATTCAGTAATCGAGCCTTTTTATGACGTCATCAAGCCACGATTTTATTTGAATATCAATGCATTTTATAAATAGTTTACACATTTTTATATTAATATTTTACATTATACATATACATGATGGGTAAGTATTACGGTGGCCCCCAACGACTAGTTTTTTTTTTCCTTGTTTGCTGTTATATCAGTTTGACAATCTCTTACAGTTGTCTCTGGAAGTTTGTATTTAGAACTATACTATTTTCTTACTTTGGACGACTTTAAAAAGTTAAAATGTATAAAAAATAGCTTTTGAAATGCAGTCAAATCGAATAAAACTGTTAAATTACAATCTTTAGCAATTTAATCACGTGTAATCATCTGTAATCACACATTTCCGTGTGTAATCAACCGTAATCAAGTGGAAACAACTGTAATCTATGTGTAATTTACAGTAATCAGCTGTAATCATTGTGATTTCGTAATCTCGTACACAATTTTTCTATCGAGAGTCCCTCGGACGTGATGCTCTTTTCGTACACCTCCATTGGTGCATTCGAGCATCACGTGACTCCCGCGGTCTGTAAAAAAAGTTATGCTTAAAGTACAGCGGTAGCTTTTCTTTTTCGTTAGCCTCGTTAGCGGCGTATTTCACTATGCATATATGTAAGACTCACTCCATATTTTAGTCTCCTTCGCCCGCGCGCCGCCTGATCTGCTTCCGTGAACAGCCTCGATGTGGTTTTGGTTTAAACTTTTAAAAGTTGTGGTCTTTTAAATGTACTAAGTTAAGTTGCACCTGTTGAAATTTTAAAATTTATATATTTTGCGTGTTTATTGAAGAAAAGGTAGTGTTTATTACCATTTTTTTGGTTAAAAATTGACGTAATCTTATGCATTTATGTTTGTTTTTAATGTAATTTGATTTAGAAAAGAGATTCATGTGTTGATGTTGATATGAAAGCCTCATAGAAGAGTTATTTCGAATATCTGCTATTTAAGTAATGTTTGCTAAAGCTCAGGAGATAATAACATGTCGATTTCTCTATTTAGTATTGTGTTTTCTGTGCCATTATTTATAATCTAGTATTCTTTTGCGTATAATATGTATATTGTATATATATATTATCGTTTTTAAGTAACACGTGGAAAAGGCATTTACAGAGTTATTATTGATGTAGTAATTACCTTGGAGAGATCCCATTATTTGGTGACACATACACCCTGATACATGTCAGTTTTGTCAAACAAGTCACTTTTTGTTTTATTTTTATCTAGTCAATTTTCAAATTTTAGCTGTATGAAGCTTCATTGTGAATCGTTTATATAATAAGAGATCTGTGCACATATCCTAACAGAAAATTAAGGAATTTTATATTTGGTATATATGGCTCATGAAAGAAAAGGAAAAATCTAGATAAACTTTTATTTCTGGTATCCCGACTCCAGTGTTGAATTCATGGGTGGGGCATTTCCCCTTAGAGCATTGTTGTGTCTCCCTGGAAGATTTGAGGGAACAGTGGCAGGGTGGTGCAAAATTTTAATTTGATTAATGATTGAAAATTGACAATTAAATGTTTAATCGTTAATCTAGATTGACGATTGAACTTCGTTTCAATCCTACTTATAGATTAATGATTAATAATTAATTTAATTTCAATCCCTCTCTCCGATTAACGATTAAATCAATTCTCAATCTAATTGATTAATCTGATTAATGATTAAAACCATCGTGTTTTGTTGCTGCTTTTCCCTTTTATTTTCTTTATTTTTTTCTCATGTTTCTTGCCGTTTTATCCCGCCGGGTTCACAGCTAGAGTCCTGTATCTGGTCGAGTACAATTTTACCTGACCCAACACGCGGATTGGCTTGGGAAGGGTTGACTTTAAATATTTTGTGTTTGGTTGTTATTATTTGAGGTCGATCTTGGTTTGACCGATTTTTCAAAAGAATGTCCTGAATATTTATCAAATAAAACAAACTATATATATTTTAATATAATGAGTGCACATAGGCTAGTTTTTATGCAAAAATGATAGAGTTGATATTAGAGGTTTAATTGCAGACTACTTTTCAATATTATTTTTAAAATATAGATTAATATTCTTTCACTCCGAGTTTGGGTTTGTTCGGGTGTGATACTTCGTGTTCAGGTCCCGTTTCAGGTTGACTTTAAGCAGAAATTTCAGGTTCGGGTACAATACAGTGTCGCCAGTGGGTATTTTTTTTTAGAATTGAGATTGTTTGATTGGTACCACTTTTTTAAAATGGTATTATTCGCCCTGTGTTCGGCTTATTTAATCTGACATTAAATAAGGCGAATTTCACTTTCTCTAAAAACTGGTGGCAATAAAGAAAACTGAATTAAAAAAAAGCAGCCCACTGCCAACAGTGGTTTGATATGGGCACAATGGAACAAATGTGTGAGAAATGAATGAGCTCGAAACCACTGCGGTTATCTGATGAATTAAAAAACCCTAGTCCTGATTGGTTTTTAATTGTCATATTTTAATTGGTTATTATCATATCATATATTAGTTATATTGGGTCAGTTAGTTAATATCATATATTAATTGGTTAATTGGTCATATTTTAACCCTTTCAGGGGCGAAGTTGAGGAGACCGGTACATAGTGGACCACTTTTTCAGTTAACATTTTTTTTCTCTTTAACAGACTGTTCGATCTGTATGAAAATATTTTTGAATATTCCTCAAACCTTCTTACATCCATCATAATTTTCTCACAACATAGATTTCAATACATTTAAATAAATAAAAAAAAATTATATACACTTGTAAAGTGGACCAGTGTACCCCGGAAGCGGGGTACAGTGGACCATTATTAGGTATTATCTAAAATACAATATAAATCTATTTTTCATTAATCTAATTCTTTTTTGTTGCCCCTTCACCTGCAAAATAACATAGTAATATAAATTTTGAAACAAAAACAAAAAATTAATTATATTTTGAAAATAATAACAGATTAATACAGGAACAATTGCAATTTAGTTGAAGTTATTACTTAAGTACAAAAAAATCAGCGTACATTAAAATTTGCAAATGAAGTTCCAAAGTACTTATGAGTAAGATTGAGCCTGGAATTTTCAAGAAATAATTTTGGATCTGAGAGCAACATTATGAAATCATCGACATCAACAGCAGATTCATCTACAGTTTTGGGAGAAATAAACTGATTTCCATTCAATTTGCGTCTCATGAATCTTACTTGAATAGAATCATCAACAATTAGACTACAGTTATATTTATCAAAGGCGGTAGATACAAAACAAAATATTTCTTACTATGTTAAATAAATTGTTATTTTTCTTTGTTTACTTTATTTTACAGTTAAATAACTACTTTAAAACACTATATTTCTTTATAGAAAATAAGCAATTATTAAATATTTTGAACATTCTGCATTACAGGAGCAGAGTGGATTGTGGACCACTGTGCCCCATGTTGCAGTTCAATAAATAATCATATTAATATTGTTTATAGCTTTCTTTTAAACATATTAACTTTAAAGTAAAATAAAAACAAGTATCTTAGCTTTGCAAAAAAGCTGTTTTATTTTATTTATCTACAACCTTTAATTACTAAAAAAATAAAAATATGATGATGAAAAATTTTACTTTTAGAAGCTCAAAACAACCAATCAGGATAAAATAGTTCAATCTGAGCTAAACATATTTTCTGAAGGCTATAAATAATCATTGCAGTGCTGTTGTCTATTAGGATAGAAGAGAAGCTTAAAAAAAATTTAAATAAATGAAATATTAGGGGGTGGTCCATTGTGTCCATAGGTCCAGTGTGTACCGGTCTCTCCTACTTAAGTTTCTAAAATGTTGAAAGCATTGAATCACACCGGAATTTAACAACAAATTTATTTTGAAATAAGTAAAAGCTTTTCTTCACATATATTATAAAAGTAAAATTTGATTCCAAAATTCAGGTGTTAGGCATTTGGGAATTAAAATTTTAAATGGGATATATTACATCTCATTGCCCTTCAAAAGGTTTTAAAAAATCAATGTTTAAGCTTTAATTTGGCAACAATTTCATCTCAAAACTTGATGGCGTGAAAGTACTGTCAAAATAACGCATTGGCGGCGCGTTCTTCTCATATCATATCAAGATATCACGAAGCAGATTGAAATATTTGCAATGTACTAGTTAAGAGAGATCGCACGCTAAAGTTTCATGCCATAACTCGAAAACGTGATAGTACAGTTAAAATTATTAATTGGTGCTCCATTCTACTAATATTGTACCCAGATATCAGGAGACAGATTGAAAAATTTGTATTGTACAAGTCAAGATATATGATATGTTAAAGAATCTTGTCGTAAATCTGTAACATAATAGTTCCATCAAAATCTCCTATTGGTACAAAATCATTCCGTTCTGCTTATATCGTACCAAAATACCAAGGCAGGTAAGTTATTTTTTCATCTATTAATAATAACTCTGCCTTATATCACAATTTCATCTCGTAAGTCGAAGACATAATCATTTTTGTCGCCGCCACCCGCTCTACCACAGTTGGTTCTTACAACACAAAGAAAACATTATTTAAGTATTAGATGATTAATAATTAAATACTAAATATTGATTGATAATGAAAATAATAAATAACAAAAACTTCTTAAAATTTCTGTTTTTGATATTGCCCATCGTTCCATATTTTAGGAGGAGTAACAATAAAATAAAAACGAACAGGCAGATTTTAATAAAACTATTTTTGCTATAAAGCAAATAAAGCTAGTTTCATGCCGTAACTTGAAAACGTGATAGTACAGTTAAAATAATGAATTGGCGCTCCATTCTGCTAATATCGTATCAAGATCTCAGGAGGCAGATTGAAAAATACACTAACATGGCTTAAACATGAAAAAGCAGCGGTCTGTAAGACAGCTAACAGGAGTTAAGGGTTAAATACAAAAGAGTGGAACAAAATTATTCATTTTCCTACAAAACAAAGATAATTTTTTAAGAAAATGGATCAAAGTGCGTACTATTTCCAAAGTATGGAAGCAAATAAAGGATGTTCATTAATTACTAAAAATTGTAAATGAACTGTGTATTTACTTTAAAAAAAATTTAAAACATCTGAAATTAATTGGCTTTTGAGTATTTTTTAAGGATTCGCTTTGGTGAGAGGGGGTAAAAATGGAGAGTAACCCTGATGATTTATTCCTATAGTAAAGCCAACATCGAACTGTTATATTTTGCTTATACAACATTCTTTCTTTTTCAGTTTGATGCAACTTCTTTATGATAAAAGCATAATATAGTATGTTTGTTTGAACGCAATTTGTAGAAACAAATTATTTATCTGATTCAGAATCTTTCATTTATAATTCTTTGAAATGTTTAAAAATTGCCTACAAAATATGTCATGAGTATATTTAACAATATCAATTGGTTTGTGAGCAAGCCTGAAAGATTCATTTTGGTGAAAGTGAAAAAAAAAAAAAAAAGAGCAACGCTAATGATTTATTCTTATAAATTTATGATGGACAGCCAACATTGAACTGTTTTATTTTGCTTATAACATACTCTTTCTGCTCCAGTTTGTCTCAACACTTTTTGTGATATAAACATAATTCAATTCTATTTCAGTTATTTAGTTCATCGAAAGTTTAATTATTTTATAACTTTGTTCGCCTTTGCCTATAATTATTAAACAAAATTATACCAGTTTTATAAAAAGGGACTCAACTGTCCCTTCTAATCTAAATGATTTACACATTTTGACCTGCATGTATCTGGATAATTTTATGTGACCCTGTTATAGGTGAAAATTAGCACTCGCCACGTGGCGATTAAAAAAATCAGCCATCGATCGCCCCCTAATTGCCACTCGCCAAGTGGCGATTAAAAATTCTTTTATCGATCGCCGAGTGAAATACACCATTTTTCATGGAAATATGCATCTCTACATTGATTACATCTAATTAGAGAACTAGTTACTTCTTTTTCCTACCAGATGCAAACTGATTTCAATGACTTAGTTGTATTTTCAATATTTCGGTTTTTTCCCATGTGCTCTTTAGTTGGATTATTTTTTCAAGAAATACAGTTTTATTCTGCAAAATATATTCACCAAGCTTTGATTCCACATGCATTTCAAGTAATTTATTCCTTTTTTCCCCACTGGATACAAGCAGATTTTAAGGACATTTCAAAATCTTCTATATTTTGACTCCTGCTACATGCTCACCAGTTGGATTATTTTTCTTCAAGAGATACTGTTTAATCATGCGAAATATACTCATACAATAGGTATAAAACTCTCATAGAAAAATATGTTTATATACAAATACAACGATTATAATTTATCTAGATGTCAAGAAAGTTTGAAACATAATAGTGGCCACTAACTTTAAAAAGTGACCACTAATGAAACTTGAGTCCACTGGCTACTAACTAAATTTCCCAGTTTTTACCTATAGACCCTGTATAATTTTTAATAAGGAAAATCATGTAGTGACCCTTAATAACAGTCTCATAGCGATGAAAGCGAATTTCAGAAAGTTAAATGGCGGCCGTATTTAATTTTTGTCTGTGTAATTAGATTAATGATTAAAGTAATCGCAATTGATTTAGTTCAGATTGAATTAATCATAAAACATTTTTTAAACATAATTACTTTTTTCCATTTCAATCATGATTAAATTTCTTGTGATTGAACGTTTAGTCGACTAATCAATCAATTAAAGAAGTAATCAATTACTGCCAACCCTGATTGTTGGTCTGCAGTATAAACTTGGCGATTTTTTTTTGTTCCAAAATGCAGTTTTCGAAAATGATCGCCAAACTGAAACCGAGCGAAAAACCCGTTTCCAATATAGAGTGATCACTTTCAAAAGTCAATAAAAACTGCGTTTATTTTTAAGATTAAAAAAAAAATTTTAAACTTTTAAAATTAAAAAAATAATATC
The DNA here is from genome assembly GCA_963931845.1 of Maratus michaelseni. NCBI lineage: Eukaryota > Metazoa > Arthropoda > Arachnida > Araneae > Salticidae > Maratus > Maratus michaelseni. The sequence continues at coordinate 397,553,688 of OZ007586.1, forward strand.
GTAAAAAATTATCTCTGTTTTTAAAGGTTATCTATTTTCTGACCAATGAGAACGTTCCAAGGGCGTTTATGTAGCATTCTCATTGGTCAGAAAATAGATAGCCTTTAAAAACAGAAGTAAGTTTTCGCGATATTTTTAACACTAGAACTACCAGAAGTTTTTTTTAACTATTCCACACCAGAAATTTTATTTAAAACTACTTAACTTATACATTTAACGTGTTTCTGTAAATTTTATACTTTGATATTTATTATAATTGTAATGATAATTATTTTTTAAACTAGTATATAACCCCCGTCAAAAATGACAGGATATTTACTCAATACAGTACAAAGTCCAAAATCCGGAATCCTCCGGACTTCAGCGATTCCGAATTTTGGATCATTTGCAGTTTGCCCCCCCCTACCCCCCTCGTTATTTATTTATGATGAACGCATTTCAATACTGAAAAATATTATACTGAAGCAAATTAAATATTTTAAAAAAGGTAAAAAAAATAATAATAATCTACACCCCACCCCCGTTTATTTTACTGAAATAAGGTAATAATAAAGCAAATATTTCAATAGAGGAATATTTTTTTTTCTTTTTTAATTATCACAATTTCAGGAAATTTTACTTACAAAACGTAATTTTTCTGTTAGGTAATTGAATATGTCTGTTATTTTACGCTGCTTTATCAATTATAAATCATTAAAAATTAATCAACCCCCCCCCCCCCCCCCCCACACACACACACCGATTTATTTACGTCAGGAAGGCATTTGCAATGCTGTATAAAGATGCACACTAATACGATATTCCAATAAAATAATATATTTTTTAAAAGGTTTAAAAAAAACATTATTATTTGTTTTTATGCTCCCTATTGTTCCCATTTGATGTTCTCAAAGGGTGCTGCGCACTGCCCTTTTTGTTTTAAGTGCCGATGCGCCCTGCTGTTTTTAGACGTGAAAAATGTGTCCTGCCCCTTTCCCATGTTATCTTTTTTACGTCGTCTATTTTTTTTTCCTTTAAAAATATTTTTCCTTTATTTTTTTCGTGCAAAAATAGAAGAAAACAGAAGCTTTGACTCACATGTCATCATTCCTAATCTGCTTAACAAGCCTAGCCTAATAATAATAATAAAAATCTGTGCATGGTTTTTTTCTGCGTAACGAAACATAGTATCTACTGAAAGCTAACGATCTCGTTCCGATAACTTTCGACTTCGACTTCGGAAGTTACGGACTAAAATAAACAAAACAAACAGCCAGATAATTCAATCCTTTCTTTTTCTTTTCAGTTACTCTAGTGGCCTTTTTTGTGTGGTGCTCCGATTTTGGAATAAATTATCATATTTTGATAAAATTTGGGAAAACAGTCTAATTTGCTATTATTGCAACTTGCTGTAAATTTGAACATAATTCGTCAAATAACGACGGAGATATTTTTATATTTATTTATTTTTTATGGCAAGGAAAACATTTTTTTCATTCTTTTCTTTTAATTACTTTTTTCTGTTTTCCTGCAGCTAAATACAACTATGAATGCGGCGCTTCCTATGGAATATTGGGAAGTCGCCAATAAAGATTATCAGACATCTATATCACGGCTTCAATTTATTGAATAAATTGATGCAATTTTCGGAGATTGGTGGGAGGGGAGGGCGTTGAGTAAGGAATGATCGAATAAAAGCGTAAAGATATCAAATTGGAAAATATATGGAGACAAATATAACAGAAGCGGAAAAACGATTCAGTCCAAAGCATATATAAATAAATATTTAAAAAAAAACAACTAAATATTTAAAAAAAAAGAAAAAAAAAAAAGCTAGTTTCCAAAATGTCCGGATTTTGGAGAATTTCGGATGTCCGGATTTGAGACTTTGTACTGTATTCAATTTTTGAAATAGTTCAACGAATGGACAAAACATTCAAATTAAATATTAAAAAAAATAATCCATGTGCGAAATTTTCTGTAAAAAAGGTGTTATCAATGAGTTTCTAAAGAGCTTGACTCACCACATAGCTCATTTTTTGATTATATAAGCAAAATTAAATGGAAATTACTCGGTACTATTTATTCCTTATATTTTAATTACGTTTCATAAGAAAAAAAAATATTTATTTACGATGGAAACAAAATTTTAAAATTTGTTTGTATTATCTACCGGTAGATGGCGCCATATTCCCTTATACGATCCAATGTTGCTTGTGATTGCCAAGCAAGCCATCTCGACTGTCTTTCTCTAATTAATCGCCGTCTACGTTCAATCGGCGTTTCATCATTTTCATCATGCATAGCTAAAACGATCCTTAAACTATATAAAACAACAATAAAAACTGATTTGATTGAACAGATTCAAATCCACCACATGTTCAAAACAGCATTTAGAAAGATCTATCTAGGTTCATGAGATCAACAGAGATGTTAAAACAGTAAAACAGACATTGCCAATTGGCAATCAGTACAGTACAAATAATTTTGATGAATGATTCTCAAAAGTGAATGACTTACCACATTTTTTCTTTTTGCAACAATAATAATAATGATTAGCAAAGTGAAATGTAATTTCTGAAAATTTCACATTAAATTTTAATATGCTAATTATATGCAAATATTAACTTGTATTTTTAACAAAGTTCGATTGTTTATATTAATTGATGAAAGATGGCTTCAAAAATAGTTTTTGAAAGTTTTAAACAAAATTAAAATATTTAAAGACTTTAATATGCTTTTACAAATATTTTAAGAACAGAATCAAAGAATTAACCTGTATTTTTTTAATGAAGCGTTCAAAGAGTCATTCATTTGTTTCAAGATTCAGAAATTCTAAATGGCAACAGTGTTTGTTTGTTTATATTTAGTAATCTGCTGTTTATAATAGCTGATTTTTAATTTGGAACTTAATACATTATAATTGGATAAGATATACATGTTTTATGTGAAAATATGCAGAACAGACATGATTTCACGTAAAAGAAATTATCGTTTAGTTGTTATATGTTAGTATATGTTTTTCATTAAGCCTAACATGGCGTTTAACTACGGTCGATTCGCTGACCAGAGTGGTCGTGCCCGGAATGGTTACAGACACTTTCTTGTCTTCAGATTTTATTATAAGTAGATTCTGGTTCGAATCGGAATATATTCATTTGGTAACTGTCAAAATGATGGCTCATGGTAGCTCTAGTGTTCATAGTGATTGTCGAAAGTGAGTCTATAGCAATACTGACAAACAATTTATGTAATCACGTAGATAGTAACGTCGATAAACAATATCGACTCCAGGAGAGTGGGCGCAAACCGAGCAAACTGTTTAAACTTTCTAACAGTGAGCCGCTAGAAGGCGAAAGGAGCGGCGAAGAATAAATTAGCATAATCACTTCCAAAATCAAAATGTCGCTTCGAAAGAAATTCGACTGTTGTGTGTGTATTCCCACGAATTATATTTGTCATTATTTATTTTTGTCATGGATGGTGAATGTAGTGATGATGAAGATTATATTCAAGGGAGAGACGATTCTGAGACCAGTGACTCAGAATTTGAAGACATTTCAGATGAAGATGTGGAAGCCAGAACAGTTGGTGATTGGACCTATGTTGTTGATTCTTTTTGTGATAGTCTCGAAACGGAATTGAAAGGATTTGAAAATGGATTTGATATCCACCCAGCCGTGGACATGGAAGAAATGGTAAGTCCCCGAAAATGTTTTGAACTATATTTTTCGAATGTAATACACCATCTATGTAAATGGACCAATGAACATGTAAACCAGTACTTTGAAGAAACTAACTAGCGCTCCTTGAAAGTACATAGGCTGACATGGCGTGAAGTGACAGTACTGGAAATGTATATATTTTTTTGATGGGGCTTGTACGCCTACCAGAAATGAGTGACTATTGGTCGTCTAGTAACTTGTGTTGCGGACCGAAATGTTTTTATGGTAAAATTATGAGTCGAAATCTTTTTCAAAGTATTTTGAATTTTTTGTGTTTTTCGAGTCCACAAGCAGCGAGAAAAGGATACCCAGTCACTCGATTTGTTCAGTATTTGGCAATATTGCGGGAGAGCAGCCAACTGATTTTAGATCCAGGTGAACATATTGCAATTGATGAGTGTTTGGTGTTGTACAAGGGGCAACTGCATTTCTGGCAATTCCATAAAATATAAAAGTTCCCGTTTGGCTTGAAGCTTTTTTGCTTAAGTCCAAGTGATTCCAAATTTCAAGGATACAAATGGAATTTTTCATTGTATATTAGCAAGGATATTTATGAAATACCATTGATTCTAGATTCAATGGATTTACCAGTATCGGAAAGAATTGTATTGTACTTAGCTCAGGATCTTCTCAATGAAGGGAGGCACATTGTTGTTGATAATTGGTACCTATCTGTGCGTCTTTGTGAGTACTTATTAAAATATTACACCTATGTAGCTGGAACCATCCGGACTAACCGTGGTGTAGTCCACCTGGCACCTTTGGGCTAGCACTTTTGGAAGAACCACTTGCTCAGGGAGCATCCTTATTTTTACGAAATGGTGAGAACATTCAAAGATAAAAGAGATATATACATTCTGACATCACGGTATGATGCTGGACTGTGTGAAAAAGTACGCCATTGTTTTGGTGGAAAGAAAGAATTTCTCTATAAACCATTGCATATTGAGAAGTACAACTCTTTGATGGGATCTGTTGACCATGTCCATCAGTTACTGCAACCATATAATCCAAATCGCAACTCGTACATGTGGTTTAACCTTCTTACCCTGAATGGGTCGAATCGACCCGTTTCTATAATTTATTTCATAGAATTCAAACCAGAAATTTCTGCATAAAATCAGTTACATAAAAGCCACAGAAAACTAAATTAAATAAATACCTTCAAATAATTTTAAATAAAAATTCCGGCTTGAAATGTTTTAAGATAGAGTAAAATTTCAACAGGGTAGGAAGGTTAAGAAGTTTGGTATTCATATTGCTTCTAGAATGCTTTTGAATGGTCTTGTCATTCATAGAAATGCTGTTGGTGAATATGTTAGGTTCAAGATTTTATTATAAAAAATTCCGAAGAAATACTTATAGAGTGCAGTGACAGTTATAAGGAAATGTTTTCTGCTCGTAGTAGTAAAGGAGATGAAACTAAAACTCTCCATAAACTTGTTTCGATTCTAAGCACAGATTGAAAGAAACGTCCCCAAAAGCGATGCCGTATTTGTACTACTAAACATGTTAGGAAAGATACTCAGATAATGTGTTCTGGTTGTGAAGATTTTCCAGGACTGTGCAGTAGAAGTCATTTTGATCAATATCATAAATCTTTAAAATAAATTCCTGAGTTTTATGTATACCGTAAAATACCGTTAATCTGCCCTTCCCGATTAAGCGCCTCCCTCCCACTTTGTAAACAAATTGGAAAATTCAAAAAATCCCGAGAAAGCACCCTCCCCCAAAAGAAATTTTGCCATGCACGTCAAGATCAATACCAAAAATTTTATCTCCCGAGTGTTTTTTTTTTCGACGGATCAGAAAGGCGTGATGATTCTTTGATATATAGCAAACATGTACAAACACATTGTCGAACTGAAAAAGCAATATAACTAAACATTAGTTTTGCTGTAAATTTATCTCCATGGCAATATGAAGGTAATAAAAATATTGATAGTGAAAGTTTCTCATGAAATAAGTTAAAAAAATGTGTATTTGATGCTGTGTGGAAAATATTTTGATTAAAAGAGAATCTATTTATTTTATTAAAGAATTTATAGACGTATTTAACATTATTATGAAAACCAATCACAAAAAAAAAATATTGATTGATTGATCAGATCAATCAATTTGTCGATACACAGTCGAATTTGTAGCGTAATTTGTGCTATCTTTGTGGTAGTAATGTTTTTTGTTTTAATAATCTGGAAACACTACCAATTCGTTCTATATGTTCTCAATTTTTGTGTTTTGTTTTATTTATTTAGCATTTATAGATACGAAAGCAAGATTTAAAAAAATGGTTATTTAATCTTCCTAACTTACAACAGATGGCGACACCACATTAAATGTTACTAATTCTAGAAAGTATTTCAGGACATTTTCAACTGCAATTTCTCAGTGTTTTTTAATTATTTTAAATTATTAAGTTCCCAGAGCTGCCAACTGCTACGAAAAAATCATAGTTGCTACGATTTTGAACCACAAACTACGATGCTATGAAAATCTGTCTAAAACTACAATTTTCTGCAAAAAAAAAAAAACGTGAATTTCGTCACAGGATCATTCGAAAAAAAACGTGAAATTTGTCGCAGAATCGTGCGAAAAAGGACTAATTTCGTCACAGGATCGCACGAAGAAACGCGAATTTCGTCAAAAAATTGGCGGAAAAAAGCAAATTTCGTCAAAGGATTGCCAAAAAAGCGTGAATTTAGTCAACCGATTGCTGAAAAAACATGAATTTCGTCAAAGGATTGTTTAAAAAACGCAAATTTTGTCAAAAGATCATTGAAAACGAGAATTTCGTCAAAAGATCGCCAAAACAAGGCGAATTTCGTCGATGGATTGCCGAAAAAAAGCTAATTTCATCAAGGAATCGCTGAAAAAACATGAATTTCTTCAGATAATCATGTGAAAAACGTAAATTTCGTCAAAGGATCGTTGAAAAAATGCAAATTTTGTCAAAGGATTGCTGAAAAAACGCGAATTTTGCCAAAAAATCGCTGAAGAAACACGATTTTCGTCAAAGAATTGCCGGGGGGGGGGGGGGGAAAGCAAATTTCAGGAAAGGATCGGCAAAAAAAACATTTAGGCGAAAGACCGTCGTAAAAGCGCGAATTTAGCCGAAAGATCGCCGTAAAAACGCGAATTTTGCCAAAAAATCGCTGAAGAAACACGATTTTCATCAAAGAATTGCCGGGGGGGGGGGGGGGGGGGGGAAGCAAATTTCAGCAAAGGATCGGCAAAAAAAAACATATTTAGGCGAAAGACCGTCGTAAAAGCGCGAATTTAGCCGAAAGATCGCCGTAAAAACGCGAATTTTGCCGAAAGATCGCTGAAAAAACACGAATTTAGCCGAAAGATCACAGTAAAAATGAGAATTTAGCCGAAAGATCACCGTAAAAACGCGAATTTAGCGGAAAGATCGCCGTAAAAATGCGCATTTCGTCGAAAGATCGCCGTAAAAACGCGAATTTAGCTGAAAGATTGCTGAAAAAACACGAATTTAGACGAAAGATTGCTGAAAAAACACGAATTTAGACAAAAGATTGCAGTAAAAACGCGATTTTAGCCAAAATATTGCCGTAAAAATGCGATTTTAACCGAAAGATCGCCGTAAAAATGAGATTTTTTATATTATTTACATTTATTTTACTTAAAAATATATATTTTTTAATAGCAATTATAATATTTGTTGCGCTTGAAATTCATAACTTATTGCTCAAATGTCGTTCGTGCAGTTTTCAGATTTTTGTGCTATTTTGTCAATCTCATCCCTGCTTTCGTCAGAAAATCGTTAAAAAACGGCAAATTTCGTCAGAAACATTGCAAAAAACGGCAAATTTCGTCAAAAGATCGCGAATAAACGGCAAATTTCGTCATGAGCATTGCGAAAAACGGCAAATTTCATCAAAAGATCGCGAAAAAACAACAAATTTTGTCAACAGATCACGGGAAAAATGTGACTTTCGTCAGAAAATCGTAAAAAAAGGGCAAATTTCTTCAAAAACATTGCAAAAAATGGCGAATTTCGTCAAAGGATCGCGAAAAAACGATAAATTTTGTCAACAGATCACGCGAAAAACGTGACTTTCGTCAGAGAATCGCGTAAAAACGTCAAATTTCGTCAAAAGATCGCGAAAAAACAGCAAATTTTGTCAACAAATCGCTTAAAATAGCAAGTTTCGTCAAAAAAATTGTGAAAAAAATGCAAATTTTATAAACAGATCTCGAAAAAACTGTAAATTTCGCCAAAAGATCATGAAAAAACGCAAATTTTGTCAAAGGGACGCAAAAAAAAGGTGTGGGAGTGGACACCCCCCCACCCCCCCTCTGTTGTAACTTTTCAGAAAATTTGCTGTGAATTTCAGAATTTTTTTTTTTACTCAGAATCACCCCTGATTTGCTCGCTTAAAATTTGCAGCGTAAAAAACAGCCACCAACCAACCAACCTTCAGATAAATTTGAATTTGGTTTGCTACTACAGTCAAACCTCGTTAACACGAAATCGCTTAACGCGAAATTTCTCTTAACACGAAATAATATTGTGGTCCCGTCAGATGAGTCTGAGAATCAATGTTAATTAATTCGTTTAACACGAAATAGAATTTCGAAAAATCCCGCTTAAGGCGAAAAGTTTTGTTTGCTCCAAAGCCAAAACATGATTCCGAACGCAATGTTTTCGATTTTTCAAACTTACATGTCACATCTTCTTATTGAAAAGGGAATTTCCTTATGGTTTGAAAAAGACCTAAAGTGGAAAAGGGTTTCAGAAAATGGTGAAATACTGAATTTCCGACTAAACTCTGCTTTTCTTTGATCACTGATATGCGGAAGTTTTCTCACATTAACCATATGAGCTATAGATCAGTCTCAATGAAAGTTTAGATGAAGGAATTTCTTTTTTGAAAGGGATTGTTCCATTACTCGGTTGACTGTATCGGCAGTAACATAAACCATAAACCGGGTTTTCGAAATCCTCTATCTTTGAGTGAAAGAAGTGACAATCCCCACTACACTACCTGACTAACATAATTGAAACTCTGTTCGCAGTTGCTCTGTAGAAAGATGAGTCGAAAACAGCAAGCTGTATCTTTAGAAACCAAGCAAAAAACGTTAAACAAAGTCAGCGATAAAGTGCTGTGATACTCCGAAATTGCGGCGAAGTATGGATACCCAATAGAACACACTTTGTACGATTTTAAAGAATCGTGAAAAGTTTGAAGCGGCTTATGCTGTGAGTCAATTCAAACCAGTAAGAACACGAATGTGTAGAAGAAATAAGGAATAAAATGAAATTGTTCTCTTGCGATGGATAAAATAGTTAATAAGCCAGAACATTGTTGTAACTTGTGGAGTTTTGCAAGAGAAAGCAAAGGCTTTTGCTGATGCTCTCGGTGAGAGCAATTTCACATAACAGATGAGATGATTGACAATATTTAAAGAGTGTCATAGAATTGTCTACAAAGTGATATGCAGCCGAAAAACGGGAATTCTTCGTTAGACATTGTCGTTCTCAGTGCATTTGCATAGATGAAGATGCGCTGACTTCGAATGTGACGATAGACGAAGAAATAATTGCTACATTAGCTAAAAAAGGATGACAAAATCAAAGAGTCAGACGAGGATGAAGAAATTCACACAAAGCGGAAAAGTTTAGTGTCATTAAATGAATCTAACGCAGCATTGAGAACTGTACAACATTTATCCTTATGGAACAATATGATACTTCCCGATCTTTGGACAAATTAGATGAGATCCATACGTTCCTAAAATAAGTTCGCTACAAAAAATTGAAGCAAAAGTCAATCACGGACTTTAAAAGTAAAAAAAAAAAAAAGATTACCAAGTAAATAAATTTATTATTGCCTAAAATGATGATCAATTCGTTTTATTGGTTAATATGAAATTGTCTATTTCTTATTAATTTATGATTTTATGAGCAGGGATATATTTGTAGGTAAATTTATTAAGTTTTTATACATAAGTTTTTATACATTTATTAAGTTTTTTAACATAGATGGCGCCACTATTATGACGGTTAACACGAAATTTCGGATAACACGAAAAAAAATCGTGGTCCCTTCAATTTCGTGTTAACGAGGTTCGACTGTATTTCTCATTTTCAAAGGTTGGCAGGTCTGAGTTCCTTTTATTTTTCTGTTACCATATTAATGACAGATATTAGTGTTATTATTTATCTAAATGCATTCCAGTTTCAAAGCTTCTGAAATCCAGAATTTTCTATAATCTGAAATCGCCATTAATCGTGAAGTTACACTGTTTTTCTATTTTGTCTATCTTTTTTTTTTTTCAAAATGTTTTTCTTTTGTTACTTTATTAAAATAATGCATGCTTTGCGATGATCAGCCATTAGCATCTCCCTCCCCCCCACCACCCATAAATATCATATACTACAGTTTTAATACTGTGTAAGCGTCCCCCCCTGCTTATTTTACGATTTTCCGTCGTGTTTAGGGTAGCAGATTAACGGGATTTTACGGTATATACTGTATGTATGTATATCAGCGTATGTATATAATGTGCAAGTTTTATATATTATTTTATATGTATTATGATAACGTTGTAAATCCTTTAACGACCTTACATTCATTACTATTGAATCACGGAAATTATGAAATGATTTATGAGACACATTTTGTACCAAACAGCCTGGTATATAGCCCTTCACTAGCGAAATTAAGCCTGGGAGTGAAGTGGTTAAGGCTGTAATGAGTAAATATAAGTTGATGCTGAAAAGTAGATTAATATTTAAAAAAATTGGTAGCTGGGGTCTAAGGAAATTGTTAGTGCTGTTATAAAGTAGCCAGAGGACCCTAAAACAATGTTAAAGAAAATCTGATCATTTTTAAAGAAGCTGCATCAAGGCCCCCAAGAAGGAGATTAATATTCAAAATTGGTGGTATCTGAGGTCTGAGAAATTTTTTTGTTGTTTGTGTAGTAGCTTGAGGACCTAAGAAGTTGTTAGAAAAAAAAAATAAGCTAGTGAATCGGGCTATTTTTAAGGGAGCTGTAGTAAGGGGCCCAATAGGGGACATCTGATAGTTGAGAGCAGGGTCCTAAGATGAAAACAAAAGGTCCTAGTACCTTGCACTCTATATCTTCAATTAGTCGAAATTAAGCATAGGGTATAAATTAATCGTTAGAATAAAATTTTATAGAAATGCATCAAAAATGAGGAGGGTGGGGGTGATGCTTAAAAAAGGGCCCTAGGGCCCCAATAAAAATATGAGGATGGTGGTCTGGGGATCGGAATCCTTGACTAAACTTCTCAACTTTATAGTTATCCTTTGAGATGGCCACACAATTAGGAGGGTGAAAAATGCATGGCACACCAATTGTTCAAGGGGCCCCTGACCGGGTGCCAGGGTCTCAAGGAGAATGTAGAAATGGGGAAATATGGAGAAAGGGCCCCCAAAATGAAGATCAGATGGATCCAGGATCTTAAACTGGAATGTAGAAATGAGTGCATAACTAAATGGAGAAAGGACCCCAAAAACAAAGAAGATTGGATAAAAATGATCACATTGATGTGGATCGGAAAATTGCGGAAGATCAAATAGATAAATCAGATTGCTGATGTTAGTTTTAAATTGATAATTTTGTTTTATGTCAATTTAAAGCCCAGGTCTAATACTCTGTCATGTTTTCCCAATGATTTTCCCTGCAGAATTGGCTGCAAAATGCCTAATTCATTGGCCAGTTTTTAGAAAATCTGTACAATTCTTGCTACAGTGGTCTATAACATAAGTAGGGTCTCAATCAGAAGTACTGTTTGGGAGTTAGTGTTTACTCACACACACATAAGAATCATGAGTACTCTACTATTCTTACACTATGTGTTCTGAAAGCAAAAATGTAGCGCATTTCTTCTTAACTCTCCCCCTCCTAACATTTTTTTGTAATAAGTCTGGTAAAATTGTCTGTATGTTCCTCTGTATGTTTTTTTCTGATTTTAAAATGCTTAGGATTTTTTTGTGGGGTTGATTTTCTTTCTTTTTTCCTTGACAAAAAAAGTGTCATCTAGTAATGAATAATAAGGACTTTCTTTTATATTATAGGTGGATAGAATATGGATGATGAATCAAATTTGGCTGAGATTGATTCACTATCAAAACCTGATGATGATGATGATGATGATGATATCAATAAAATCCTGCCTGAACAAATTGGAAGCATACAGATAAATTCTGTATTAGATGATTTGACTGTTGAAGAATATAAATCTATGCTTTTCCTATTGATGGATCATATTAATTTAAATGAATTCATGAATATAATTAAACAAGATAAAACGTGTTTGAGACAAAAAATAGATGAGGTTCTGGAAAAAAATAATGAAAATTTGCTTATTGAATTACTTGGCACACTGAAATTGTATGACAATTTAAAAACCTTACATACATGCCGTCATGCACACCAGAAGGTTCAGGACAAACTTGATAATATCGATGGAGTTTGGTAAGAATTTTGTTATTTAAATATGTTTCCTTGAATTATTTATTTCATTCTGTAGTTTAATATTTGACTGATAGTTTTCTTATCTGTTATGATTTAAATTAATAGATATTAAAAAAAATATATTTACAGTCCTTTTTAGTTTCATTTAAAACAGGTAAGAAATGTATTATTCCTTAAGAAATTGACCTCTTTACTTATTGCGAAAGAAAATAAGAACTTAAGAATCTTACTAACTAGAATAAATCCACCCATAAGAAATTTATGCTTCATTTCTTAGCAGACATTAAATAATTATTATAGGAATGTAAGTAGACATCTGACAAAACATTCAAATTTCATCAAACAATTATAAATTAATTATGAGTAACTCGCAAAAGTGTAACATTTAATTTTCTGTTGAAAAATAAATTGAAATGTTTTAACCCTCTGAGCATCTGAGGGCTTTGCCACATTTTCATAAAAAATTCTTGTAAAACTGATGTTAATTTAAATTTTCTTTCATGGTTTGTTTCTAAAATACTCTACACATCTGTTTATCTTATATATATTTTAAAATACAATTTTGTTAAAAAAATTTTTGTCTACAGCCGATTTAACTTGTTTTGGCCAAACAGAAAAATATGGATAAACGACTTAGAGGATTAATTAAAATTCATATTTTAATTAATAAACTCATAACATGTGCACAATAAAATATTTCTAAAGTTTATAAAATTTTAAGTTTTGGTTAGGCTACAGATTTAATATTATGAAGCTCCACTTTTACATTGACAATCTGCAACTATTAATAAAAATAATTTCACTTATGGATAAGATTTTACTGTACATCATTAGAAAAAGTATGCATATTTAATTTCTATTAATTTTTGTCACACCCACAACAGAAAATATATTTATATTTCTCACTATAGAATGGTTGAACAACTTAAAATGATACTCTTGATCTAAAAATAATTTAATCAGATGCAATAATCTACATCAAAAATTTTCTTTATGTAATTTTAAAATTCAGTCTGCATTCTTTATAATACACACCTTGGGTGAGAGGTTGTGTGTATTATAGAATTTTGTATTATATAGATCACATTTCACACATTATTAAACTTATCTTGTAAACATGACCAAATATTTCTGGAGCATATCAATATACACTAGGAGATCTTTATTGCATTCCTTGGGACCAGAAGTTAAGCAGATTATAAATTTTTGCATAATATAGATCAATTCACGGTGTCACATCAATTCGTTGTGCACAGTTCCCCGCAAAACAATGATGTGAATTACATTTAAGTAAAGTTAAAATTTAATTTAGCAGAGGTGTTAAATTGCAATGGAAAAACGTATTTGTTGACATACCTAACCGGAATAGAAAAGTTTTACCAAGATGAATAAATTATTGTACTTGAGTTAAAGAACTAAAAGTCGAACTTGCTGAAAACATTAAGTTGAGATATATACTGTCGCGATATAAAGAAAGTAAACAGGTTTAAACGATAACTTAAGATTTATTAAAAACAATTATATAAAATAAAACACACATAAAAGATGGTTGTAACTACATACAATTTCAGTTTCTGAAAAACATCATAGCCGAAAAATATCTTATTTATATTATATGAATTGGAATTAAAAAATAAGATAACTTCATGACAATTAAGTGCAACCACTCTCAGTGAAGGAAAAGCAATTCGATTTTCAAATTGAATAAATTAACTCAGTGCTCCAGAGCTTGAAAGGAAATGTTAAATAAATATACCACTATATTTTTACTTTATCACTGTATTGGTAGCCCAATTCAAAAACACTTTAAGTTGATGGATAAACAAACATCTTAAGAAGATTTACACTTGACTCACTTCAAATAGATTTAAATATACTGGCGTAATAAACCACATTCCAGCACTTCACCAACAACGCTAGAAGATATTGCAGACCAGGAAATGAACTCCGAAAGAGAAACTGCTCAAGAGAATTCATATTTACTCATCAATCACCATTAACAAGCATTGAAGAAATGAAAATGCAGAAAAACTTCCTTCATGATCCTTACTGGCACGACGCTCAATTGACAGACACAACATGACATATTACTTGCTTTCTCCAGCTATGCCCAATTAACAATGTTAAAAAGCAATCTTGAAAGTATGACTACATAAAATCAGCTTAAAGATTATGCTGATTCAGGACATCATTCATTGAAGACAGAAAATATAACTGCTAAAACTATTGAAAACGTGAACATGTAAATATAATTAAACTAGAGAAATTACTTCTGGCTAAAAGAACTTTAACAAGCATTACTACCAGCCTTCCTGAAATCTGTATCTCTTCTACATAATAAGAAAAGCATATCTAGGTAAAGAAATGCTGGTCGGAGGAATATTTAAACTGTACGTACATGTGAGCCGACTTCATTGTGCAAAATGTAAACTGCTTCTAGAACAAGCTAGAACGTGCCACTCGGTTACGAGTCTCAGTCAAACAAGAGATATGGTGCCCTCTTATAGCAGGTAAACTACCACCAGTTACTAGAGGGAAATGCCGATTGGAGCGAAAGTGCCAGCAGTAAATAAGATTAAAAGTCCGTACACAAAATGAAGCTTATGGAAAAACTAAAAAAATGGAAATTATGGAACAGAGAATATTATAAACTTGAAAAGATATAAGGTAAATAACTTTAAATAACAGAATTATTGTAAATAAAATAATATAACTTATATTGTAAATAAAGAAATAACTTAAAATAAATAAAGGTAGAAACTATTAGAAAAAGGTAATATGTTCATACAGTGATAGGAACTAAGGGGAAATATGACTATCAAACAATTCATCGCAGCATCAATACCTCACAGATTCAATTCGTCGTGCCGTCAACTCATCGCAGCAAAAATGTTTTTGAAGGCGATGATGATAAAAGTAAAGTTAATTTAGTAAAATTATTTAATGATTCCCCTTAGTATGCCCATGCCAATTTCTATTTTTGTCATTTTTCTAGCTTTATCCTTTGAATTTTCTTTCATGATCTTAGTACTTTTATCTTAAATCTCACTCCATTTTTCCAATGATCAGGAGCAATATCTAGTCCATCTGTAATTTAAAAAAAGAAATCACTTGATCTGGACTAGTGCATTAAACACATATTTCTTTATTGGGAACTTCCCAAAAACCACATATAAAAAAAAAAAAATCCTCTATTTTAATGATTGATATTTTTAGTCTAAAGCAATAACAAGAGAAATATATCTATATGAATATTTTAATCTGCATCTAAATTCGGCCTGTAAAATGTTAGTTAAAATTCTGTATTTCTAAAAAAAAAAATTAAATACATTATCATTAAATAATTTTACTAAATTAACTTTGCTTTTGAAGGTAAATTTATCTCTAACTGAATAATGCAGATCAATTATGCTACGTAATCATTGTCTTACATTTCAGTTTTTATAATATTACATATCTTAATACAAAAAGGATGATTACTGCAAAACACAGCTGATGTACAATCTATGAAAAATAAGCATTGTTGAAGAGATATTCAACATTAAGGCTGTTCTTAAACAAAATATTTTTACCCCCTCAACAATTCAGAAGTTTCTGACACATCCTCAAACTATTTTTAGATGTAAAAACATTAAATTGGTAAGGTTGAGTAATTTGGAATTGAATAGCATTTTTCGACAAATGTCACATCTTCGTTATAAGTGATTTTTGAGGCATAAAGACCTTTGCAAAACTGTAGCATCCTAAAATTTAGTTAAAAATGTCCACTCTGATAATATTATAAAAAATATTCTTTGTTTTTATTGAAAAAAAATATATATACAGGGTGATTCATAAAAGATGGGCAGAACTTTAAGGGGTTATAGTACACTTAAAGACAAATAATATTAAATAGGAGACTAAGGGTCCCAGACGTATTCCCAAGGAGATAGGGGGCATTAAAGTTTAGGGTCCGAAATTTCAAATGATTATAAAACATGGAAAAATTGGTCGATTCGTTTGCGGTTTTTGCAAAAAATTTTCTTTATGCCAGTATTTTCTTGAAATAAAATTTTAAAGTTCAATTTAAAAAAATGCCGATAGGGGGCGCTTTAGACTTTGGAGTAACAAACAACTATTTTTTAACGTTATTTTTTGTATTTCTTTAAATGATTTCGAAAGCTTAGACTTAAACTTAAATTTTGATCTAAAAATCTGAGTCCTAACGAGTAGTTAAGTAGCGTAAACTGAAATTTGAAATTTGAAACCCTTCTCCCCCCAGAACAAAAATCAGTTATTCCCGATCTTTGTGTCGTAGATTAGGCTCTAACTACTGCCGCGTTTTGCTAAAATTATTCTTTATGTCAGTATTTTCTTGAAAATAAATTTTAAAGAAAATTTTCAAAATTCTGATACAAAAACAAATTTTTGATTTTCCATCCCTGTATTATGAGACTCCACTTCAGAAGATTTGTTATTACTATAAAGTTGACTTTAGCCAATTAGCCAAAAGATTGGTTGTTCTCATTCTTTAGTGGTGGTGGACTGAATGTCATGAAGATTGTAAAAAACAAATTGCATGAAATCTACAATAATACTGTTGATATACAAGCATGCACTCTTCACAAAGTCCATAATGCATTTGGCTATAATTTTGAAATGTGTCTTATTGACTTATACCACTGCTAAAGAAAATCCACTGTGCAGTCTAGTGATTACTCACAGTTACAGTCATACTACTACAAATTTTGAAATTCTCAAATAAGTATTTTTTTCTTCTTGTTTTAACATTTTTTACATTTTATACTGTTGAAATTGTATATATGCACCATGTTAAAGAAAAGTTTATTAACAAAGCATATTTACCTTTAATTTGGAGCTGCTACAAAACGTAATTAACCCACTCCAAAATTGTAATTGACCTGCTCCAAAACTGGCATTTACTGCTCCAAAATTGCAATTTGACCTGCTACAAAAATGGATTTTCGATTTTCCACCCCTGAAAGAGTATAATGAAAAATATTGTCCCAATGTTCTCCTGCATGGAGTACATTAGGACAGTGTTAAATTTGTATGGGGACAGATTGGGACACCACATTGTTTTGAACTCTTAGGGAAAATTTAATGTCTATTTATGTATAGTAATATTTAATAATAATAAAAAAGAAGTTGCAACTGCTTTTTATTATTATTGAACATCAAAATTATTTAAATTAACACAGAATTTCATGGTTGATAATGCCCTTGATATGATGTTCCAAATGCAGTTATGGGCTCAGGAAGTTTTGAAACATCTTCTTTACTGATAGCACTTATATTTTCATTATTTAGGTAAGTAAAGTTCCAAGAATTCTCCTATTTTCTAAAAAAAAAAAAAAAAAAAAAAAAAAAATCACTTTCACTTGATTTCACACAGCCCACATAATACAGAAACTTAGGACAAGCAGTGACCTTTCTCACAAATTTGACAAGGACAAAATCATTTTTCACTAATTTATCAGTGATTGGTTCAAACAGTTTTAACTCTTCATCAAAATTTACTTCACTGTCAAGTTCAGGATCAGAATTGCTGTCTTTAAAAAAATTAGATTCAGAATCATTGAAGTGGAATTTTTACTTTAGATATTTTAACTTTTAGCTGATGCTTCACTTATAAAATTTTTCTTTCTTGTTTTGTTTTTCACCAACTTTTCCTTCTATTCTGTTTTTCTCTGGGGTAGAAGTTAGAATATGAGACTTTCCAGGTTTTTTACCCAATTGTTTTGTTTTTCTATGGAAGGCTTTTGGATAGGGTCTTATAGCTTCTGGAATGACTGGGGAAGAAACATTTGCTTCATGTTTTGATGCAGTAACAAAACTATTGCTAATGAGAATTTGAGTAGAGCTAGATGGTTTGGAGGGGAACAAAACACCATCACTATCCCCATCATTTTCAAAACTTGAGGTTTGAATGCAATCATCCACAAGATTGTCAGGACTTCGTGTTTCTGTAACATGAGAAGCTACAAAATCATATGCATTGAAAGTGCTTTGATTAAATGGCAAAATTCCTGTAGATTTATATCCACTTGTAATGTTGTGATGCATTATATGCAAGTGTTACAAGTTCTGGAATTTCATGTATA
This sequence comes from Maratus michaelseni, assembly GCA_963931845.1. Lineage (NCBI taxonomy): Eukaryota > Metazoa > Arthropoda > Arachnida > Araneae > Salticidae > Maratus > Maratus michaelseni. The sequence continues at coordinate 397,571,965 of OZ007586.1, forward strand.
GAAATTTCTTTTTCCGGAATTTGAAACCATCCAGTCATTGAAAGATTTTTGATGTGTGATTTGAATGAGCCAAAGACTCCTACATCAAGAGGCTCCAGCCGATGCAAAGTATGAGGGGGAAATGTTAATAAATGAATGCCATTTTCGCTGCAAAAGAGAATTACATCCAGGTTACAATGACTCTCATGATTATCAAGGATTACCAAAACAGGTTTTTCTTTTGAGCTTTTGGCATGATATTGGAAATGTTTCATAGGTTCCATGAAGGTGTTACCATTCATCCATCCACTTGGGGTTGATAAATCTTCACTCCCTGATGGAGCACCTTTCAAAATATGTTTTTTGAATTTCTTTCTGGGAAATATGAAAACAGGACGGACAGAGTTTCCAATAGCATTGATAATAGCATAAACTGTCACCAGTTCTCCCCCTTTCAGTAGATGTAGCTTGTCTTACTTGCTTTTGACCACATTTGGAAATAACTTTAGGAGTTTCCATAACAGTACTCACACTAGTCTCATCTATATTGTATATGTTCCCAGGAGTGAAACTGTGTTTTTTAAATAAAGTTTCATAATTAACCATGAAAGCTTTAACATCGACAACATTAAAAGCAGAAGCTCTTGCAACACTGGTATTCTCTGGTTTACACAAGGAAATGTCTCCATGCCAAGTCATAAATCCCTGCATCCAATCCATTCCAGCCATTTCATTTTCATTCTATGTTTCTGGATATGCAGACTGGAGTTTTTTGTTTGATATGTTAAGCCATAATTCATGTTTGAACAGGCTATAATATAATCTTTTAAACTTAGCTCTTCATCAGCTGTAAATACCTGACATGATGAATATTTTGACTGAAATTTCTTCCCTTTTATCTATTATATCAACATCTAGCCATATCCTGGTGTCATTCTTTTTCTCTTCCATTTATTTCAACCTGTTGAATAGACTTGATTTGGAAATACCATAGGTAGTAGCAGCTATTCGAATAATTTTTTTTATCTTCTTCTACAGCTTTTACTGCCTGTTCAATCTTCTCTTCAGATAAATCAGTTTGATTTGTTTTATACTTATATTGGCTCATGGAAACAAGATATTCCAGAATATCTTAGACAAATTGCATTAGGAACTATCAGTACTATTCCATCTAATGCCCTTCAAATTTTCATGGATAGTATTAAAAATGAGCATAATCATTGTGGCAGTGGCATATTTGTGAAAATGTTCTCATCCAAACTTGCCATAAAGATCAGAAATCCGGACCACTTGCTCAGTTTTTCGATCAGAGCTACTTGCGATTGAGGAGGGCCTCAAAACTGCCACTTCCTGTATCACTTATAAAGATATTTGGATTCTAACTGACAGTCGCAGTTCCATACAACACTTACAAAATTTGTCTTGTGTTGGTGAAAAAACTTCATTATCTATTCTATCTCTACCGAGAGGACTTTCCTGCTACCATGACATGTTCTTTCAATGGATCCCTTCACATGTTGGCATTGGTGGAAAAGAAATGGCAGATACATTGGCTAATGAGGGGTCTCTTTGACACTGCACACTTCAATCTTGACTTTTCTGGAGATCTGTTAAAGAACCAAATCTACTCTCGACGCATCTTGGTTTTCCCCACCAGTTCACAACTGGTACTGTGGCAAAAAGGCTGGAGGAACTCTTGGGGGTAGCCTTGACCAGCAGTCTGTTATTTCAAGATTCTTGAGTGGACACTTGAGATGCCTGAAATTTGCCAACAGTATCAAGATTTTCCCCATTTGTGGAAAGTGCAAGACTGCACCGCGTCCACCCCTGACCATCTCCTTTCCTATTTGGACTTGACTAGGAGTGACCTTTTGGAGTGTCCTTTCATCGGTTTTGGACTTCCTTCAAATTTTTGGGCTCATGGACTTGGTCTAGCCCAGCCACTCTCAACCTTTTTTTCAGGCGGCCCCAAACATATATTTACGACGTTTGGTGGGCCGCAACACACTTGTATAATAATGTAAAAAAATATATATTTCTATTGCAAATGCCGCGAAGATTTTTGTTTTGAAATAGTGGTATAAAACTTTTTGCTGCCAATTTTTTCTGCGACAAATATTTAACCCTAATAAGCCTTATTAGCTATATTATAAGTATACAAAGTTACAACAGTGCAGCAATTCCAAATTCTCTGAAAAAAAAAATAATCAAGGGATTTTTTCTAATAAATAAGTTTTTTTCTCAATGCAAAAACTTTTTTTTTAATGAAGAAATATAGAGTGCAAATTAAATTTATTTGGAATAATGTTTGTTTAGTGTTCAGTACTAAGAAATGTATACACTACTATAGCACAAGTAAAACTACATGTAAAAGAAGAAACATCATTTAAGATATTTTAAGGTAATTTTAAATTAGTAATTATAAGTAACAGGTCTTTCCATGAAAATATATAAAAGAGCAGTGAAATTATTAAAAACTTTTTATACATATCTCAATTAATTTTAAAAATAGGGAGAAATGATTATGTGTCTTGGGCCGCACATAAAAGGTCGCCGGGCCGCAGGTTGAGTATGGCTGTTCTAGCCTATTGGCTAGATCAATTAGGATTAGAAATATAACAACAACAACACTTCCGTACTATTTTGATTTCAAAGACTCGCACTGTTACCTAGGGGGTAAATATTTCAATTAATATCTATTAAGAAAAGAAGAAATTTTTTTAGTTAAAATGCAACTTTCAGTAGGAAAATTAAAATGTCATGATATGCCAAGTTTTTTCCAATTAAAAATTTCAAAATAAACAAATTATTAAGCCTAACCATGCTGATTATTTTCCACTAGTTGCTATTTAGTAATAAATGGCAAAAAGAAAAGTTTAAAAAGTTTTGGTATCGTATCTCATATGTCAATAGATGCTGGGACACATTGAGACTGTTCCAATGTATCCCACTTGTTCTTGTCCCAAAGGTGCCCCCTAAGGGAAAATTTTTAAAAAACATGTTAAGCCTAATTACTGAAACTTGATTGGATATATTTTGGAACTATAAAAATAGCCTTATTATATTCATATTCTTAAACATTCCTTACAATAACTAATCATAAAATCATAAAATGATTGTGAAAAGTTACTTTTAAGCATCAAAAGTAGATTTGCTTAACTAGAATGCTACTAGTTTTTCTGTGAGACTTGCAAACACATGTCGTAATAGGAAATACTTGCACACTCTTCTCACAATTTTTTGAATTTTTTTTTCCCATGGATATTTTGAGATAAGGACTTTGTCCCAATGTGCCCCCTTCTTCCCTATTGTTATTTTACATTGTGGGTGTGACATATTTCGAATGTATATTGTTGTGGGCATGACATTGATTAAAAGTGACACCTGCAACATTGAGTAATATGTATATATTAGGTTGAGTAAAAAGTTTTCCGCCAAGGGGAGATACCTTCGCGCAAACAGCTGTCATTTGTGCGGCTGTTAGTTTTTCAGCCAACCAATTATTGCATTCAAAAGCAATAGACAAGAACTACATGACTGTGTAATGTGTTTGTTAAAAAATTATTATCTTGTGCTTCAAAAAAGTGTTTAAAATGGAGCTATCACGTCAGCAGATCAGAACGATTATTTACTACGAGTTCCGTAATAAACTCAGTGCGACTGAATGCCACAGAAAGATGTGTGAAAGTTTAGGAATCAATACTGTTTCTTATGATACAGTCAAAGTTTGGTTTCGGAAGTTTAAAGCTGGAAATTTCGACAGTGAAGATGAACCACTTTCCGGCCTTCCTCTTGAAATTGATTGTGAGCAGCTAAAGCAAATCATTGATCAAGACAGAAATGTTTCAACACGAACTATTGCATTAGAGCTTAACGTTTGCCAAAAAACAATAGTTAACGTTGTAAAATGCATAAACCTAACGTTTAAGTTCAACCGCTGGGTGCCTCATGAATTGACTGCTGAAGACAAGCGCAGGAGAAAAAACTGTTGTTTGACTCTGCTCAGAGATCAAAGGAAAGGCAACATTCTGGGCAGAATTGTGACTTGTGATGAAAAATGGGTGTACTACAACAATACAAGCCATAAAGGAGGGTGGTCAGCACCTGGGGAATCAGCTGGCTCTGTTGCAAATCGTGCCTTAACTAACAAGAAGGTGCTCATCTGCATCTGGTGGGATTGTCGTGGAATTCTGTACAAAGAGTAGCTGAAAAGCGGACAGACTATCAACAGTGCAATATACAGCAACATGCTAATCAAAGTTCGTGATGCCATTCGCGAAAAACGAAGAAACGAGTTCAGAAGGAAAGTGGTTCTCTTTCATCAAGATAACGCCCGGCCACACGTTAGTACGATGACCGGATGGCTGCTCTACAATCTAGAGTGGGATTTGATGCAACATCCACCATACAGCCCGACATGGCCTCTTCAGATTTCTACCTCTTTTGACATCTGCAGCTGCATCTTGATGGCACAATCTTCCATTCAAATGAGGAGGTCATAAATGAGATCAATCTCCTCCTGGACTCGCGCACGCCACAATTTTTCGCAGAAGCAATTGAAAAGTTGCCAAAACGTTGGCAAACGATTGTAGATTTAAACGGAGATTACTGTTCTCATTAGCTTTGATGATTTTGTATGTATTTATCATTTTACAATAAAAAAAAATTGGCAGAAAACTTTTTACTCAACGTCAACCTGATAAAACTGCTACAACAGAGAAGTGTAAGATAAGCAATTCTAGAGAGTCAGACCAAGTGGAACTGCCAACCTATGAAGTTTATGGTTAGCACTTCTAGAGAATGAAAGGTAATCTTGTTGATGGGGAAATAGTCCTGCAGATTAAATTTACAGAGAATTACTCAACTGTAATTCAGTGTGAAATCCAAGCAGCCAGCTGATCAAATTCTCAAGTGCAAGTAACCATCAGTTATATGTAGTTGTTTCAGATAATTTGAAACATTGGAAATATGCAATCTGGTTATATATGAAAATCCTCATAAAATACTTCAAAGAGAAGTAAATCTGTAAACAAATTCATATATATTCTGCTGGTTATGCTGTTCTGTTTCAAAATACTAGGTACTATATTTTATCTTTAACATAGTACCAATTAATTGTAATATGGAGTCGTTGCAACATGGCCTTTTTTTCACACCACATGGAAAAGGTGCTGTAAATGAAGTGGGGGATGACAGTATAAAAACATTTTTCAATGCCGTTATAAGAAGCCTAGAAGTAGGGCAAAAACAGCTTTTGAAATTGCTAAATGTGTTAAAGACATTGTTAAAAAAGTTTTTATATACATTCCTGAAAGGCATGCTCATCCTAGTGGTTAGCATGCTGGCCACAAATGGAGGATCTTGGGATTATGTTTGCAGTTTCAAAAACAGGGTCTGAGTGGGGTAACTGTCTGACACTCCTCATCTGATTTCACCAGATTTATACTCAAATTTTCACTTAAACATGCCATTGTTACATAAGCATGTTTAAGAACAATAATTTTGGGACGCTCTCCCTTCAAATGTCCTTTCTGAATGCATCCCTGCTGTAGCAATAGGGCTAAAACTGGTCAATGCTTAACAAAATCTCTCCCTCCCTCCTGAAAAGCAAAATTTTACTGTTAAAATGCTTGACAAAAGTTAAAGTGAACTCTGTTCCAAACAGTAAAAGTATGCACTATATTTTGCCAAAGTAGCAATTGCTTATGTAACAATGGCATGTTTAAATGGAAATTTGAGTATAAATCTGATGAATTCAGAAGAAGAATGTCAGACATGTGATACTTGACCAGTAATTGATGATTTAGTGGTTGGTTCTTTGTCTGCATCTTAAAAAACAAGTTCATTGTTAAAGTAGTAAAGCTCATTGATTAAAGGACATTAATCTAGACTATCTGAAAACTGTCTCTGAGAATGTTAGACCAAGCAGCAACAGTAAGAAATACATACCATAAAATCCCATTAATCCACCCCAGGCACGACAAAAAATCGTAAAATAATCAGAAAGGATGCTTACACGGGATTAAAAGGATATGTAATATATATTGAGGGGGAGGGGTATGTTAATTGCCGATCATCACAAAATATGCATTTTTGAATAAATTGAGGAAAGAAGAAAACATGTACTATAATGACGATACAAAATAGAAAAACAGTATAACTTCATGATTAATAGCGATTTAGGATTATAGAAAATTCTGGATTAAAGAAATTTTTTAACTAGAATGCATTTAAATAAATAATAACACTAATATCTGTCATTAATATGGTAATAGAAAATGAAAGGAATTTGATAATTTAAAATAATTAAAAAAACACTGAGAAATTTCAATTGAAACTTCTTAAAGTATTTTCTAAAAATTATGACATTTTACGTAGTGTCGCCATCTGTTGTAAATAGTACAAAATGCTAAGCTACAAATTCGACTTTGGAACCATCTATGGATCAATTAATCGGTAATTTTTTTGTGATTAGTTTTCATAATCGCATTAAATACAACAATAAATTCTTTGAAAAAATAAATAAGAATATTTTTTGATCAGCGCATTAACTTATTTAATGAGAAACTTCCATTATCCATATTTTTATTATCTTCATATCTGCATGGAAGTAAATAAACAGCGAAACTAATGCTTGATAATATTGCTTTTTCAGATTGGCAACAGTTGCATTTTGTTTGTTACTTACTTTTGTGTTTGTACACATTATTTGTAAATGAGGAATGAACAGTATGAAAAAATATCTGACAACACTGCTGGGAGTAGAAAGACTGGTTCTAAATGTTGGTCAACCGGCAACCCTTCTGGTTGGTGATATCATGTTTAGAATTGGCCCCACCAGTGGCTGAGAGGTTGTGCTCTCGATGCTGGTAGACGGGAGGTGCTGGGTTCGATTCCAATCGCGCCCGTCGGCCTAATCGTTCGGAGTTTTCGTGGTTTTCTTCGAGCCGTGGATTTATCCATGCGTAAATACGGGTTAGGTTCCCTTAGAAAGACCCCCACGAAGGGCACTCCCCCCAGGGCCTATATCCCAAGTGTAGATAATTGGCCGTCAATAATCAACCCAACCCATGTTTAGAATTGGTACACCTTTCTGATGCAGTGAAAAAAATACTCAGAGCTCCGAAAAAAATATATTTGGTATTGACCTTGACGTGCGGGATGGAATTTTCTTGGGGAGAGGGAGTACTTTCTTGGGATTTTTCAAAAATATCTAATTTTCTTACAATATGGTGGGGGGGGGGGGGATTAACAGGATTTTATGGTAGTTCATTTATTAAAAGCTAACATTTCTAAAAAATAGAATTTATCATGGCAAAGCAAAAGGATGTTTCATTAGGTATGCTCTGCTTCATTGAACCCCATGTGTAAGACAATTTTTAGGTCTGTATTGCTTATTCATCTGTTAAAAAAAATATTTGAAACAGTTTACTGTGGTACCATCCCATCCCTCTGCCTGATGAAAAAATAATAAATGGTTCAATTTTTCATTTAAAAAAATGCTGACAGATTTATTTGTATTTTATTTTTTTATTTATTTATTTTTTTGGTTGCCTAATCTAAGTTTTCTGGAGGGACATAATAAAGGCCAATAGTAATGGAAGTTTGGAAGGAATGAATGGCTCTTTATTTAGTCAGAAAATGTAAGCAAATTTAATGCATACAAGAATGATAAGTAACAAATATAACATACAAAATGTACATAAAAATGGGCTAAAGCTTTGAAATTATGAACCAAAATTTTTTTTATCAACTTACAGCAATCATTATGACAGCCAAACAGCTCTGATGTCATTCAAAATAACAATAAAATAGTCATTTTTATAAATTTGGCATCATATAAACTCGTTTAAATATTAATCTAAGATCATTAATATAAATATGAATCCCAGATCTTTTTCTTTTTTTTAAATGCCAGAGAAATAGAAGTTAACTTATCCTTCATTTGAAAAATTAAACTGGATTATCTAAAAAAAAAAAAAAGGAATATATGCATCACATGCTAGCCTTGCATTTGAAATTGACGTCACACTTTTGTATTATTGGAGTTAAATTAACATTGTTTTGTTAGGTTTTTTTTTTTATTTTATAGAAAGTGGCCAACAAGAAAGCAGACAAGTACTGTATTTCTTTACTATGTTCTTCCTCAAACTATACACAGTTATATTCATGATGTTTTTTTTAACAGATATGCATATACAGTAACCTCTCATTATATCGTGCCTCGATTTATCACACATTCGGCTATTTCACTCTTTTTTTAGCTCTCGTCTGATAAATTTCTGGTAAAAGAATATACAGAATAGTCAGTGGCATTTCTCCCCCTTCAGAATTTGAATGGCATAACCCAGCGTTTAGCCATTCAACATTCCAATCAAAGAAAGGGGTTAACCTTGTAATAAAACTGGTTCACAGACTGATGGGAATGCATGTACAATTGTTTGCAGTATCTTGATTTCTCCCAAACAGCAATCTGTTTTCTTGCTATTCAGTCAGACATTTGTTTGTATTGGCGACCAAAAGTCATGTCGGTTAAAGAAAAATAAGAGCTATCGATAAAATTAAAAAAGGGTCTACACAAATCAACATAGCAAAAGAACTCTGTGTGGGTTCAGCAACTGTTTGTGGATGGTTAAAAGATGAAGTTAAACTATGAAATTTTCTTCAAGCCGTGAATGAAATACCTGGATTAGAGAGAAAAAGAATGAGAGTCTGCCATGAAGAATAAATTGACAAAGCTTTGTTTTTGTAGTTTATGGAACAAAGAGCCATTAGAGGTCCTTTATCTCGACCTATCATTTAAAATAAAGTAAACTTTTGGCTAAAATGATAAAAGATGATCCAAACTACAAATTTACAGAAAGTGATTGGTGGTTTTGGAAATGGCAGAAATGGCATGGAATAGGACAACTTTCAATACATGGATAAAAACGATCTGATTATGATTACGTAGAAAAATTTTCTATTGATTGGAGAAGCATTCTAAATAAAGAAAACTATGTAGATGAACAGATTTATAATGCTGATGAAGCAGCTTTATATTGGAAATGTTTGCCAAAGAAAACACAGGAAGTGAAAAGTGCACCTGGAACTTCAGGTTACAAAGAAGTAAAGATCAGATTTACTCTCTTATTTACTGCAAATAAGACTGGAACTCACAAACTAAAGTTGCTTTTAATTGGCAAAAGTAAGACACCAAGAATTTGAAAAACATGAATCGGAAGACCTTACCAGTTTTGTATGACTTCTCACAAAACTGTTGGACAATGCAAAAAATATTTAATTGGTGGTTCGATGATGTGTTTGTTCCTTCAATTCGGTTACACCTTAGAAACAAAGGATTAGAAGAAATATGGGCAGAAAAGAAAGTAAGTTATATGTGTATATAATGGCCTTATTATATGAAATAAATTATGCATACATTTAAATTTTTTAAGTTTGCGAGTGCTATTTTTGAAGTGAAAGCGATTGTCCATACAGCCCCATATTGTTGAAATAAGATGAAGGAAGCAGTGATTACAAAAGATAGGGGGGCAAGATATGTTTTAGTGAAATAGAAATTTAAATTTTTTTTTTTTGGTTTAAAACTTTTAATTTCTCAATTTTAACTTTTCTTGATGATAACGGCAGTTACAAATATCAAGAAGCTGAACACATTGAATTATGCTAAGATATAAAGAATGTTTTGATAGAGAAGGATCTTTGAGATATCATCGAAAATTCAGTTGCGAGATTGGTGCAAACCAATAAAGTAACAGAAGACAATGTGAAAAGTTTTAATCAGCATTCAGGGCAGGCTCTTTCAGTAATATACTTAAATGTGGAAACTGAATATAAGAGAATTTTGGATGATTATACAAATCCTGTAAGTGCGTGGAAGCAGCTCCAATTAAATTTTTGCCCTGATACTAGATCTTTTCATATAAAGGTGTTCACAGAATTAATTGAATGTAGAATACAGAAAATATAAATTTGTTAAATTTGTTGTTGCATTTTTGACGAATTATGAATAGTATTAAGTGATGACCCCGATGAAGGTTTTAGTGAAACATACCCAAGTTTTTAACTTCTGCATTATTTGCCAAGAAAGTTCAATAGTATAGTGCAAAATATTTTGAGATGGACTAGATTATTACATTATAATGTATTAAGCATATTAATATGAATATATTGACTTTAATATGGTAATAAAGTTTTATTAATGGATGGATGAATGATATATGAATGTGTGTGTTGATTAAAATAAAAAAATTAGGATAAGCGAAATGATGAGAACCAAATATTTAATAGGTTCATATCAATGTCCAGCTGTGCACATTACGCTTACATAATTGACGCTATTGACCAATGGCAGAGCACAATCAATTTTCTCATGTAATTATGTGTATGTTGCAATTATGTGACGCACCGATCAGAAGCAGACATTTGCATATGCAAACATTTCTAAGCTATTTTAATGTTAATTAATTGTGTCATTTATTCATGATGTAAAATTCTAAGATACTTTTCAGGAAGCATAGTTTTGTAAAATTGTAAATGAAACTAAAGAAAAGCACCTTGTTTTATTTGTTTGATTCATTTCTGTGTCACGTCATCTGCAATCTAGCTGTAAACATTTACATTTTAATTTATGATTAATCACTCACTTGTACAAGGCAAATAAAAATTTTAATTTTGTATTTCATAAAATTCTGTACCTTTTTTTATGTAACTTTGTAATTTATAATATATGTCCATGATCAATATTTAAGGAATAAAAGCCGAGGTCAATGTTTCTGAGACACCCTGTGTATTATATATATATATATATATATATATGTGTGTGTGTGTGTAAAACCCATGGCTGCCAGTTGGTCCCTATTTTCCTAAAAGATCCCTACTTTTTAACTTGTTCCCTAAAAGTCTATTTTTTTACTGAGAAGTCCCTAAAAGTCCTTCTTTTTTCACTACAATTGGCTCTAATTTATTTATTTTTCAGATTTTTCAAAATTTATCATGAAATTTTAGATTTGCTTAAAATTTAATGCCCTAGATGACAGCATGTAACTGAAAATAAGAAAAAAATTTACAAGCTCAATCAAGGCGAATTGGGAGTGAACAGAATAGATTCATTTTTGGCAACTTGTATCAATGCAAAACAGGCAAATGGAGAACTAAAATATCCAAACCTCTCTATGGTTTGAAAAGTAGCCTTAGTTATGGCAGTGCAAATGTAGAGTAAGTATTTTTCACTTCAAATCAAATTCCTTCCGAAGAACGAAACTCTATGAAAGAATGGATATTAAATGCTAGACTAAAAATAGATGTTTTAAAACATCATTATGAAAATTATGCTGCTCTAGTTCCAATAACAAGTAAAATGGTAAAAAAAGGCTAAAGTTGCTTAACAAAACTATCAGAGTTACCTAGAAAATGAAAAAAGAGAAAAAGAAAAAAGTACAGTACAACGTGAACTGCAGAAAACTGCAGAGGAGGAAGAAAGCAGAAACTAGTCGGATTTGCCAATCCCAAAATTTTCTTCTATCTCTTACATGTTTCACAGGCACCAAGAATGAATCGGTGCCAATTTCTATCAAGGTTTAACTGAATCTAAAGTTTTATTAAATTTTGTGCATTAGTTTTTGAGATATGACTATCTCTAAAATTGTGTAAATCCTAAAAAATGCAGAATAGCAGTGCGACCTGTCAGGAGATTTAGACCAATACCTAAGCAACAACAATTTGTGTCAACGTCTAACTGAATCTGAAGTTTGATGAAAATCTGTGCATTAGTTCTTGAGATATAGCAATAATAAAAATCATGAAAAAGTAGCACAGCAGTGCCACCAGTGTGCTATTTACACCAAAACCTAAGCAACAACAACTTATGTCAACATCTGACTGAATCTTAAGTTTGATGAAATTCTGTGCATTAGTTCTTGAGATTATAGCCAGTGGTCTATGCAGACTTTTCTCTCAAGGTCCTGTTTTTGTGAAATTGTGAACAATTTCATATATTTGTGAAAATTCTAGTCATCATTTTTGTGAATTTTATATTATTATATTCAGGTTCTTTATCTATCTTTAACAAGATCTTTTATGTATAAGAAAGCTAGATAATAGGTTCTTTGGCGACTTCAGTTGTTTTGTGACTGGTCAGATTTATTTTGAAATGATTAAATTTGGGAAAGGTCCAGTTTGAAGATAAAAAAAGTTTTGTGAAAGATTTACTTTTAAGACAAGGAATTTTGTGAAAGATCCTGTTTTAATGTGAAAAATTTTGTGAAGGACCCTTTTCCAAGATTAACATTTTTGTGAAGATTAACATTTTTTAAGATGATTTTTATGAAAGGTCCTTTAAAAGACTCAAATGCTTCCTAAGCAGATCCCTGATAGCTATCGTGAAAAATGTAGCATAGCCAATTTATATCAAGATCTAACTGAGTCTAAAGTTTTATAAAATTCCAACCATTAGTTCTTGAGATAGAGCAACCACAAAATTTTTGTCATATACAGGCAGACAGACATTTTCTAAAAACAGTCAAATCATGTTCAGGACCTTCTAAAACATATAAATCCGTCAAAAACTGGAAGTAAAAATTTTCCATGAATCCAATACTTTCTTCTTATAAAGATAGAAGAAAGTTAAAAAAAAAGCTGAAGAAAATGAAATTACAATTATAGATCTTGAAAAATAGTTGGACGATTTAAGAAAAATGTGAGTGAAGAAGTAACTGTATCGTCAGATTGATTGCTGTAAGGCAACCAAACATTGAAAATTACTTTAGAAGAAATAAACCTAACTGAAGCTAAAGTTATCTGTAATCTGTATCTGTAATCACAAAATTTGATTACAGATGGTATAACATCTAACAAAGAACTGACTGAAAGTGAAAAAGGATAAAGCTGATAGCTTGTCTACTATTATAAATAAAAGAAAAGATAATTTAATTACAAATTTTGTGAGTTAAAAACTTAAAAAAAGTTCATTTGTGAGAAATCTGTAATATTTCTTATAATTAAACAAGTTAAAAAACATATTTGGTGTACTTTTTCATTGTTAAAAATTGTATTTAATATATTATTTGATTTCTATAAATATTGCATTTATTTTTCAATTCTCTAAAAAGTCCCAATTTCAGACTTTCTGTCCCTAAAATGTCCCTAATTTTTAATCATTACATCACTAAGTACCTACTTAGACCAAAGTTGATGGCAGCCCTAAAAACCCCCTAATAACACAATTCTTAAAATTTTAGTAGCTACATTTTTTTTTCAATTATTAATTTCATTGTTAAAATATGAAAACACTTTTCATGTATCTTATTCCACTGTTAAAATGAAAAGAATACGTGAAATCAATAGTCTGAAAATTGTAGTGACTATTGTAATGTTAGCAAAGTTTTTCCAAGAAAAAGGTAAGTGATCAGTTGCATTACTGTACATTGTTAATGTCTTTCGGAATTACTAGTTTTGTAGAGACTTTGGCTTCAGTACTGGGATTTTTTCTAAAGAAAAGAACACTCACAAAGATAATACCGACTTTTTTATGTTAACATTATGATATTTAGTTTAGTTTAGCATTGGAATAATTACAGAAATTAATAGTTGTAATTCGGTTAAATATGTGTGTGTTTTTAATATTTTTAATATATTCATGGGTATTACAAGTAACGGTTAATACAAGGATTTTTATCATTCCATTGCTTCTCATATTAACGAAGTTTGACTGTAATTATGCTTGTGATAATTAATACAACAGCATGAAAAATAATCATTTCAAGAAATATGAAAGAATTCATTAAAAATTAGTTTAATAATAGGAGTTTAAAATTTTACACCAATTCCTAAACTTTTCAGAATGACTTGAAATTTATTTGATAATTTAAGCTAAAATTTACCTTAAAATCAAAATATTGTATAAAATTTTGGATATCATTATTGAGAATTTTAAAGTTTACCTGTATTTCAATTAGAATACAGCATTCTAAGCTTGCTTTATTCATCAAGCAGGGCAGTCGCTCTGCCAAGCCAAGCTATAAAAAAAAAAAAAAAAAAAAAAAAAAAAAAAAAAAAAAAAAAAAATTCCAAACAAACAACGCCAAGAACTGGACTCTAGAGACTGCTACTGCTTACTTATAGGAAGCAACTTCGCAATGTTAAATTGACCAAACATGTCAGATTAAAATATCAGATATCAAATGAACCAAGCGTCACAGAAAAAAATGAAAACTAAAATAATCTAATGAAGAAATTCTTCAATTTGAGACCAAACTCATCTTCATAAATGATTTATAAAGAGAGATATAGATATTTTTTAAAAATGTCAAGTTACTTAAAATTATCACTTTTTTCTTCATCATGTGATTTAACTGAAACTGATAGTGTATTTATGTTTTTTTCTTGTTTGAAATATTGTCCGAGATAACTTTTTGAATGGATATTGCTCATATGGGCATTTTATTTATTGGACTTCATCTATATAATTTATTCTGTGTGTATAATATTAAATAATTTTTTTTTTATCTGGATGCCCAAACACCAGCAGTAAGTTAAGCATATTAATGGATAATTAAACATAATAAACCAAAAATTGTGTGTAATACTCAGGTAGACTTTTACCTAAAAAAAGAAGCATGCATATTCTATCAGCCAAGAATTAATAATTTCATAATATTAATCATTATTTAATATTTCAGTAAATTTACTATACACATGAATAATAGTATGTTGTTTAATGTCATTAGTCATTTACAAATTTCTGTTTTATTCTGTATGCTAGAATTTTCATTTATCACATTTTGGATAAGATATTTAAAAAAGAGCTTTCACACAAACACACATGCATTTGCTACACTAAAAGTTTCATTTTTAAATTGTTGCCTGATATAAAACCTCAGTAAAAGGTTTAACATAATTGCGATTTTAAAACAATTTTTTCATCATTAACATAGCTGTCAAATTTTACATTTTTCCTTTCCAATTCTTGAACAAAAAAATTTGTCGCCTTTAATTATAAATTTTTCACGATTATGTAAGATAAATTCTTCTGTTTAAAATTAGTGGTAGGAAAAATGTTGTAAAAGTTGGCAAATATGCATTAATTAAACCTGTAGTTAATTTGTTATTAATTCAGCTTCCTTATTCCTTTTTTGATTTATTGTCAGAAATTTAAAAAAGGTTATTCCGGCCACTGTTTCATAAGAATTTGTATGTAATTAAATGTTGCATGAATTGGTATATAATATTGTCAATAATACTGTTTATTAGATGGATAAAAAATATTGATAAATTGTAATGAAATTTAAATTTTCATTACAGGAAAATGTTCTACTTAATATGTGAAGAATTGACAGATATTGATTTAGAAAATTTAAAGCAAATGCCACCAAAAAATAGTATTCAAATAGAATCAGCAGAAGAATGGTTTTGTTGGGCTTTACAGAAATCTATCATTTCTAAAACAGATTTCACCTCTTTAGAGCGAATATTCCGTGATTATCCAAATTGTTTGGCTATAATAAGAAATTTTGGTATGCAATTTCTTTCTTGGAGTCATTTTAAGATTACTTAACAGAGTTTTTTTTATGTAATTTATTTTTGTTTAGAAAATTATTTCAGAATATTCATGAACAGGGCTTTACAAATTTAATAATAAACAAATTTAATAAAATGTAGCCAGCTAAAAATTCTAATCGCCAGTAGAAAACATTTATGTCCCCCATCATTGATTTTCAAAAAACACATAAATTTTTTTTTTATATAAATTAGTTGAGAAAAAATAATAAGAAGCATAGCTTAGAATTATAAATTACATAGTTTAGAATAGTTACATGATTTAGAAAGATAATATAAACTAAGTTTTAAAATAAAATTTATTAAAATTTTATATCTCTGAAAAAAAAACTGTAAAGGCTGAATTAACCGACATTTTTGAAAAATGCTGATTGCCAAATGTTTTAAATGTCCAGATAGTTGAGTGCTACAAAATCTATATCTTATGAAGGGGACATCGATGAAATAGTGAAGCAGGGAAATAAATTTTTGCCTATTTTCTTATCCAAGTCAGTCAAAAAATTCTGATTTATTATATTAACATTTGCATTTGATGATCTTCCAAATTAATAAATAAAAAGAAAACTGTCCAGTTAAACTGAGGGCATTGAGCTCACAGGCTATTCACACTAATTGTTTATTATACTCTTATTTCAAAGAATTTGAAATAAGCTCCTCGAAAAATAAAGAAATCGACAATATATTAAGGGGGGATCATCCCCGTCCCCCCCTTATACTTAACCAATGAACCCCAAAAACAATCACGGAAGCGCCTTATCACAATGAACCTATATAAAAACTTGAAGAAAATCGGATAATTCTGCATGAAAAACCCATTTATCTAAATTAAGGCCCCCCCCCCCCCCCGTTCTCCCCTTTATACTTAACCAATGAACCCCCAAAACTAATCAGAAGTGCCTTATCACAATGAAGCTATATACAAAATTTGAAGAAAATCTGATAATTCTGCATGAAAACCCATTTATCTAAATTAAGGCCCCCCCCTCCCCGTTCTCCCCTTTATACTTAATCAATGAACCCCCAAAACTAATCAGGGAAGCACCTTATCACAAAGAACTTATAAACAAAATTTGAAGCAAAACGGCTATTTCTATCAAGAGTTATCGCATTACGTACATACACACATACAGAACCGGCGGGCACATAAGCTCTCAGGCTTTGATAGCCTGTGAGCTAAAAAAGTAAAAAAAATTTTTTTAAATATAATTTCTATATTTCTTAATATTTTGTGATTTTGCAACATCTATAATGAAACATCTTATATGAATTGCGAAAGAAAATAAAAATGCCATAAATGCTGATTTTTTTAGGTCAATTTTGAAAAAAAAAAAAAAATCGTATTAAATAACTTGGTTGCCAGATGAAAAATCATGGTTGCCAGTGGCGACCTGGCGACCGCATTTGTCAAGCCCTGTTCATGAAGCAAAATTAGTAAATGGTATTTGATACTAAGAAATGGGTGTTGCATAAGCTAGATCAGGATGCTTTTTTAATTATTACAGTAGAAGATCTTTATAATGCATGCCTTAAGAGTAGTAGTGCATATAGAATTTTGCATTATATAGATTACATTTCACACATAATTAAACTTACCTTGTGAACATGGCCAAATATCTCTGGAATAGTGGTCGTAAGTAGTACACTGCAAGTAGTAAAACTACAGTAGTTGCTACTTTTTCTGGTAATTTGTAGTGTAGTGCACTATATTTTGAAAGTATCAAGATACATAATACCAGTAATTTTTAGCAAACAATGATACTGCTTCAGAAAAAAAAGTGTGATTCTTCTAGTCATTTAATAGAAACTTGCTTCTTTTGTGCAAAATGTATTCTATACAACAATTTACGAATGTCAGCAACTCAGCTGCACCATTTAGCAATGTGCATCATTTGACATGATGGATTTTTCCATTGACACTTGCTGGTAAATCCATGTGTCAAAATCCAAATCAAATTAATTATCTTGCTGGAAACACATGTCTACAGACTTATTATCAGATTTTCATGTTTTCAAGCACTGTCTCTTCTTTTGGAAATGCTTTATTTTTCAGATTTATTGTTTTTTGACATTATGGCAAAAAAAATTAATATTGAATTGCTCTGGTCAGCATATAATGAGTAGTAATAAGTGCTTAAGTAACATTTTAGAGAATAACACATTTTCTTGTATGTTATCTTTCTTAAATGTTTTATTGTCTTTGGTTTATCACATTTATTTGTTTGTATCCTGGTAAAATAAAGTAGTTTTTCTGACCACTAGTCTAGAACATATCAATGTACATTAGATTTTTATATTTCATTTCTTGGTACCAGAAGTTCTGCAGATTATAATTTTTTGCATAATATAGATCATTGTTAAATTACCTTATAAATAAAATCCAAATATGCCCAGACCAAATCATTATATTACTAATTTCCAAATTTTTTTAATTTTATCATAGTAATTTTTTCATTAACAAATTCTCAATTAAGGTGATAAAGAGGAAATAATATTTGAAACTTAACCCTGTAGAGGTTAGCAATATTTCTACAATGTGGATTGCAGGTGCTTCTTAACTGTAAAATTCATTGTTTATATCTGAGAAGTTGTACATTATATAGAGAATTGCATTATATAGAATCTATATTATTAATGTTCGGAAATGCCTGCCTGTCCTGTGCCTGGAAAACTCTGCTCGCAGAGTAAAATAAAAAAATTTGGAAAAATCCCAGAATTGTTGATATTTAGAATCGAAAAGATCGGCCTTTAATTAAAAAAGTCTCGAAAATTAGCAAAAAAATAATTTCATTCCTGCGTACTTTCGTACCTCGATGCAAGGCTAGTGAACGTCCAATAAAATTGCTTCTTTTACCAGGACCTGGAAATTTTTTATTCTTGCAGCATTGAAACAACAGACATCTGTCTACATCAAGAAAAAGACTAGGACGTTTTAAAGGGGGTCGCATATTACGAGATCTAATTAAACTATGCTTTCAAAATTAACCATTTTTATCAGCTGCTCTCCACGATAAGTTTTAAAAATTTGAGATTGTGATTTAATTAGAACCTGAAATAGTATTTATTTTTTTAATTAATTGATTCCCCTTTTTAACGCAACCTTTCGTAGCAGAAACTTTTGGCTTGCTTTCATGGCAGACATTGTGACTACTCACAGAAAGATAGAAAATTTTTATAGTGGACCAATTCAAGGTCCTATATAAATAAATGTAAAAATATCGGAGTTTTGGATCTGAAAAGTATCCATCCTTGCTTAGAGTAGGCTGAGATTTCAGAGATTCAAAAAATTTTCGAATTCGACCCATAATTTTTTATTTTAGCAAAATCCTGATTTTTGTATAGAGAAAAAAAGAAAAAGCTAAAAATGTTGCTATTTCTTTTCAAATTATCTAGGGCCGTACGGGCTCAAACGTGACACAGTTTGGCTCATTTGACTCAATATCGATAGAACTTACTGATTTTAGTTTGGAGTTTCACCACCAGGGGCACTTTGCTATCTCTGGTTCTGTGGGGCGGTCACGACGAGGTATGGCTCATTGGACACAACATCAATAGCCTCAAAGATTTCAGTTATGTTCATATAGAACAGATTGCACTCCCTCACAGTGGAAGGTGGAACTAACAGATTTTGCAGCTAACTCTGGTTCTATGGGTCCCATCACAATGCGGTTTGGCTCATTCGACTTGACATCGACAGGGCTTACCTATTTTAGTTCCAAGTGTAAGCACCAGGAGGCAATTTCGTAACTCGGGTTCTATGGGTCCGATTACAACGGGGTTTGGCTCATTCGACTAGATTTTGATAGCTTTACAGATTTCGGTTATGTTCGTATAGGACAGATTGTCCCTCTAGTGGTGGAATGCAGAACTAATAGATTTTGTAGCATGCATGCTCTACGTTGCCGCAGACAGCGGGGACAGAAATCACGTACCTAAGGTTCGTATAGAACAGATTGCATCCCCTGGTGGAGGGAGGTGGCACTAATGGATTTTGCAGCGCATGCACAGCACACCTGTTATACGGTGCCACAGGCAGCGGGGACCCTAGCAGGAGGTTCGAGGAATTATATTATTAGAGGTGGAAATTAAGGGTTTTTCCGGTGCCTGTGCAGCATGCCCAGTATACGGTGCCGAAGGCAGCAGGGACTTGAGCTGGAGGTTTATTCGGTTTGAGGTTTCGTACAATTTGAGGCACTGATGTAAATTAAGGGCACGCTAGCGGGCTAAGCCAGCTAGTCTTTATTATTAATGTTCGGAAACCTCTCTCTCTGTGTGTGTGTGTGTGTGTCTGTCTGTCTGCATGAGGCGATTTTGGTATCAAAAGATTCGGGAAAATACGGGCCTCCAGGAATTACAGTTTCGAAGAAGTTGGTCCCTAATTAAGAACGTTATTAATTAAAAACCTCATCAAAATTAGCAAAACAAGGAACAGTTTTCTCGAAACGCAAAAAGAAAATTTCCGTTTTGATAATTGCAGACATCCAAATTGTCTCTTTTTGACATGTCATCGAATAAAAAAAAATCTACCGGAGGTATCTATCCGAAAATTGGGCTACACACACGGCCGATTTTTGTCATTCCAAAAATTCAAATTTTTTGAAATTCGGATCGTAATTTTTCTTTATTTCAGCAAAAAACTGACCAGACTTCCAATACTGACCCAGTCAAGAAAGAGG
The DNA here is from genome assembly GCA_963931845.1 of Maratus michaelseni. Taxonomy (NCBI): domain Eukaryota; kingdom Metazoa; phylum Arthropoda; class Arachnida; order Araneae; family Salticidae; genus Maratus; species Maratus michaelseni. Next base: position 397,592,172 of record OZ007586.1, read on the forward strand.
TTTGCCATAAATGTTGCGGGGTTGACACATACGAGATCAAATCGCTCCACTCTCTTTTCAAAACAACTAGAAATAATTACTCTATGTCCACAAAAATTTGCAAACATAAGTAAAAAAAAAAAATCACAAATTCAACAAAAAAAAATTCATAAAAATCGACCAGTAACTTTTAAATATATCAATTAAAACTTATTAATGAAACGGAAAATGAATTTATTTCTATTCCAAAAAGATACCTGCTTTTTTATTTCAACACTCAACAGAGAAAAATCATCTGCAAATAATTTATTTCTGAAAGATATAAAATGATGCATTTGAAAATGATTGCAGTTTTTATACGCTATATAAATTTTTCAAAATTGTCAATTTTTGAATCTGAAATATATCCATCCTTGCTCAGAGTGGGTTGACATTTCAGAGATTCAAAAAACTTTCGAATTCGGACCATAATTTTTTATTTTCACAAAATTCCGATTTTTGTATAGAAAAAAAAAAAAAAAAAAGACAAAGCTAAGGAATTTGCTATTTCTTTTCAAAATATCTCCCGTCGTATGTGTCCCATCGCGGCGCGGTTTGGCTCATTCGACTCAACATCGATGTAGCTTACTGATTTTAGTTTGTTTTTTCACCACCAGGGGCACTTACCTATCTCTGGTTCTATGGGCTGGATCACGACAGGGTGTAGCTCATTCGACTCGACATCTATAGCTTTAATGATTTCAGTGCCCGAGGTTCATATAGAACAGATTGTGCCACCTAGTGGTGGAAGGTGTAACTTGCAGTGTGTGCGCAGCACGACTGCTATATGGTGCCGCAGGCAGTGGGGACCAGAGCCAGAGGTTCATTCAGTTAGAGGTTTATACTATTGGATGTGCAAATTAAGGGATTATCTGGTGCCAAAGGCAGCAGAGACCCTTGTAGGAGGTTCGTTCGGATAGAGATTTATACTATTCGATGTGCAAATTAAGGAATTATCCAGTGCCGAAGGCAGTGGGGACCCGAGTTCAGTTGGAGGGTGACGCGAGCAGGAGGTTCATTCATTTCGGGGTTTTATACAAATGGAGAATTCAGTTTGATTCGAGGCCCCGATGTAAATTAGGTGCCCACTAGCAGGCGAAGCCAGCTAGTCATTATTATTAATGTTTCAAAACGTCTGTCTGTCTGTACCTGGAAAAACTTTGCTCTCAGAGAGAGCAGAAAGGCAGTCTTGATGTAAAAAAATTCAGAAAAATCCCGAAATTGTTAATATTCAATATCGAAAAGATCGACCCTTAAATTAAGACAGATATTGATTAAAAACCTCATCAAATTTAGTGAAACAAAGAACTGTTTTATCAAAACCTTGAAAGAAAATTAATGCTTTGATAATCCCAGACATCAAAATTGTCTTTTTTTCATGCATCATCGAATTAAAAAAAACTACCGAGGGTATCGATTCGATACTCAGAGTACACATGCAGTCAATTTTTGCCATTCCAAAAAATCACAGTTTTTGATATTCAGACTGTTACTTTTCTTTATTTCGCCAAAAGCTGACTAGACTTCCAATCTGACCCAGACAAGAAAGAGGGCTACTGTAAAAAATGCTGGTTTTCCACGACCAAAGTCAACTTGTTTAACTCGCTTTTTAAAACACGTTGAAATAATTGCTCTACATCCACAAAAGTTTGCAAACATATGTAAAAAAAATCACATTCAATGAAACAAAATTCATAAAAATCGACCAGTAACTTTTAAAAATATCAATTAAAAACTCATTAATAAAAATGGAAAATGAATTTATTTCTATTCCAACAGGACAGGTGCAAAAGATTTGCAATATGTTTTCTGTGGAAAGAGATGGATTGCTTAAAAATAGATGGATAAAAGGATGCATTTGAAAAGGCTTGGAATTTTTATAGGCTATATAAAAATTTTTAAAATATTGGTTTTGTGGATATGAAAATTATCTATCCTTGTTTAAAATGGGCTGGGATTTCAGTTTTAAAAAAATTTCGAATTCAGCCCATAATTTTTTATTTTAGTAAAATCTGATTTTTGTACAGAAAAAGAAATAAAAAGCTAAGGCTTTTGCTATTTCATTTCAAATTATCTGGGGTTGTATGGGTCTGATCGTGTTGCAGTTTGACTCATTCGACTTGGCATCAATAGAACTTATTGATTTTAGTTACTAGTTTCACCACCAGGAGGTGCTTTCCTATCTCGGATTCTATGGGCCAGATCATGACGGGGTATGGCTTTTTCGGCTCGACATCGTATGTCTTCAAAATTTGTTATGTTCGTATAAAACAGATTGAGGTCCTTGGCAGTGGAAAGTAACTAATGAAACTAATGCATTTTGCTGCTATCTCGGGTTCTATTGATCCCATCACAACACCGCTTGGCTCATTCGACTTGACATCGACAGAACATATATATTTTTGTTCCAAGTTTTACCACCCGGGGACACTTTTTTATCTCAGGTTCTGTGGGCCGATTACAACGGGGTTTGGCTCATTCGACTGGATTTTAATAGCTTTACAGATTTTGGTTATGTTCATATAGGACAGATTGCGCCCCATAGCGGCAGAAGGTGGAAATAATGGATTTTTCAGCACGTGCCCAGCATGCCTGCTATAGGCAGCAAGGACATGTGCCTGAGGTTCGTATAGAACAGATTGCACCCCTCTAGAGGTGGAAGGTTGAATTAATGGGTTTTTGCAGCACGTGTGCTATATGGTGCCGCAGGCAGCATGGACCCAAGCAGGAGGTTCATTCGCTTAGAGGTTTATACTATTTCATGTGGAAATTAAGGCTTTTTCTGGTGCATGCCTGGTATACAGCGCTGAAGGCAGCGGGGACCTGAGCCGGAGGTTCATTCGATTCGAGGTTTTATACAATTCAATTTTTCATGGATTCAAGGTCCCAATGTAAATTAGAGGCCCGCTAGTGAGCGAAGCCAGCTAGTTATGTTATAATGATCTTCTACCGTATTTATATGCTTGTTATTTTAATATACAATTTCTGTGGTAATATTTTGTTCGAGGTTTTAAACAATTCAATTTTTCATAGATTTAAGGCCCCGGTGTAAATTAGGGGCCTGCTAGCTGGTGAAGCCAGCTAGTTGTGTTATAATGATCTTCTACTGTATTTATATGCTTGTTATTTTAATACACAATTTCTGTGGTAATTTTTTTTTATATTACCTAAAATTTCTGTTTATCTGTATCATATCTGTTAAATTTGGTAGGGTTCCTTTTAATGTTATATATAAAACTTCATTTATCCTTTCTTGACTGAGTAAATAAAACTTGCATTAGTCTTATAAAATGTAATTAACTAGATGTTACGTCTGTATTTCTCTTAAGATGTATTGTGGATAACTATCAACTTTATTTGTAGAATATTGTTTTGCTAATCTAGTAAAACAAGTTGTTACTTTGTAAATAACAACCATAATAAAGAAAATAATGGAAACTAATTATACGTAAATCTAGCTCTTGGGTCATTTTAAATTTACATGCTCTTTCACATCCTGAAAATGAGAAATTTTCCCCTTGTAAAGTATTTAGCACTTTAACTCGCAAGGAGAGGACCAAGCTTGGTAATCACAGATTTTGCTTATTTTTATATATGTTGTAGGGTAGAAGCCCCTTAAGTCTCAGGTTCAACAGATTTTATACAACGCTCCTTAGTTCTCGACAGGGTTGTTTGATTTAAATCAGCTTGATTTAAATCGTGATTTAAATCATGATTTAAATCAAATGATTTTTTTTTAAAAATCTTTGATTTAAATCAGTATTTTTAACATTGATATTTACAAGCTGAATAAGGATTAAATTAATCATTCATGTTCAAATAAATGTCATAATTCATGTCAGATTAAAATTACCTTTTAAAATTTTTAAATAAAACTTTCATAAAATAATTATTTTCAACTTATAAAAGTAAATACTACATTCAAAATATTATTTATCCATGGTGCATCCTAAAACAAATACTGATAAATGCTCTCTCATTTTTAAACTTTTGTCTTTCTTAGATGATCACTTCATTTTTGCAAGTTAGATCTTGAAGTTAAAGTTAAATATATTCAATATAAAAGTATTTAATATATTAGTAGTTTATTTCATAGCAGTTTCAGTGAGGAGTTACTTCATGTAAAGTAGATTGTACACGATGCAAAAGTTTGATTTATGTTTAGTTGCTTAGACCTACAAATTTCAATGTCCCATATGTTGATGGGGGGATGTATTGATCATATAATATGATTAATTTCAGGACTAAATTGTAACATAATAAATATTTAGACTGTTGCTCTAACACAGAATTATAGAATTCCAGTTTCATGTTTCTTCTATAACTGAAAATAATTTAATCCCTGTGACTGATCCCTTTGCCCTTTCCTTTCCTAGAATTCATAGCTTACTGCAATGTAAAATATAAGATATGTTATTATACCTTATTTCTAAGCTAAACAGTCATTTCTACTGTTAAGTAAGCATAATTGATTGCTGAAATTGGCTGAGGGCTGGATAATGCTGACAGCTTCGTTCTTTTAGTTATGTGATTACTTTGCGTCTTGTAACTGTTTTGTAATCATTAATATAGTATAGTGTGAAACACAAGTTGGACAAGAATATCAGCACAGAGAGCTTTAGGATACGTTAATACATAAGAAAAATGGCTGGCAAAAAGAAAGATCTAATGTGGCTTTATTTTACAGGAGCAAAAAAAAAAGTCAGGAAAATGTGTGAAAGCAATATGTAAACCATGTAGTGTTGAAATGGCAGAGATTGTGGCCAAAAAAAAAAAAAAAAAAAAAAAAAAAAAAAACCCACAAAGAAACTTAGTCTATGGGATAAAGATGACAGTGAATCTGTATCTGTTGAAATAAGGTTGGTTTTTTGCCTTTCAAAAATGTATTTTGGAAATATATTTTTGTATTTTCAGAAATGTATTTTTGTCAGGACAGTGGCAAAAAGTGGAAAAAACAGAAGTTGATCATGATTGTAATTTAAATCACTGATTTTAATCTGTTAAAATTATGATTTAAACATTGAAATAATGTAATTTAAATAAAATCCTTAGAACCCTGTTTTAAAATACTAGCAATTTTTGTCAGTGGCAAAAATTATGGCAAAAGTATTTTTGCCGGGACAGTTTTTTCCACTTAGGCAAAAATTGGCCAACTCTGGTTGAAATACACATATATATTTAGCATTCTTTGCTGCATTTATTATGGGATTAGATATTACGTATATTATTGGAGTAATACCTTAATGAAAAATTTAATAAATTAACTAGAAATTATACACACAAGACACATACGTATATCTTATCTATAACAATTTAATTGTAGAAAAAGGATAGTAAATCCGAATTTGTTTGCAACAATCTTTTTTTTTAATTTTGAATTTTTATCTAGGAACTGTAATAAAATTAATAGAAATGCGTAAATCTATGCAGAGAAAATGAATTAATACTTGCACAGTACGCAAATAATATTAATAAAAAAAAAATCTTATTTAAATCAAAAAAATCTGATTTAAATCAAAAAAATCCGATTTAAATCAAATAAATCCGATTTTTTTGATTTTTTAAAAAAAATCGTGATTTTTAACAACCCTGGTTCTCGAGAAATAGGGTGTCTAATATTTTAACACTATTTAAATACTTACTTTGTAACAAAATTACTGCGTTGGTCGCAGCTCAGTTGTTATGGCATCTGCTCGTTGGTCTGCGGGCCCGGGTTCGAGACCGAGACACACTACTTTTGTTTTTCTCATTTTTTGTTTTATAAATATACTTGTAATTATTATTTAATAATCCTAATTAAAAATTATAATACTGTGCACTAATTATAATGTTAACCTATTTATGCTTTATCTGTAACTAAATCATTGTATAAAACATCATTAAACAGTTAATTTTTTTCAATCACTTTTAAAATGTATTTTATATATGCTTTATCGATGCAATGATATTGAATAATTGTGTCAATTCGTGATTTTAAAGAAACATCATTTATATATTACCTTAACAATGGAAGTCAATGCGATGATAATACTACTGTTTTTTTAAAGTAAGAAGCATAATTATATTAAGAATTAGAATAAGGATTAAATTACAATATATTTTTTTGCATATTAAATTTTTTTAAATTTCTAATATGTATGCTTGCGCTTTGAATTAATTTATAATTAATAAAATAAGGTAGGATTTTCTAATAATTTTGGAATTTTTAGTAGTCAATAATGGATTTTTTTTTTTTTTTTAAATCTCTTTAAATGATGAGAAATGGTTTTTTTTTCCCTTACAGACATTAATGTATTAAATTCTTCATTTATCCATCCCAAATAAACCAGATAAGCTGTCATCATAGAAAGAGACCATCGGTCATATATAAATTGATGCTTCAAATAAAATAATTTTAATTATGCATGGGAAGCAGAACACACTTTTTTTTTCACATTACTTGAACAAACAATAACAAATCAGCAAATGATAAACAATAAAATAATTATTTAAGATTGTATGACAGCACAAAACACAGCTTAATTTGTTTTTCTTCTTTCACCAATTTTTAGAGTTGTTTAATAAAGATTCTATGAGCTCCCTGTTTTACAAAAACCTAGTGATTTACAACTTGTACAATATCAGTATACATATATACAGTAGACTCCCTCCAATCCACATAGCTTAGGACCAGATGTTGTACAGATTTCTGGTCACTGTTTTGTTTGCTTTTTTTTTAAACAGTAATTTGAATGTAATAATGCACTCAAAATTATAATAGATGCTTACGATAAAGTAAAATAATAAAAATTAAGAGAATTTAAGAAATTGTTAAAAATTAAAAGTAACGGTGAAGTAAACAATTAATAAAGCATAACTAAATATGCATAATGGTGAGATAAATTTTTCTTGAATTATTCAATGAAACTCACCTCATTAAGGTATTATAATAATTTACATCAAAATTATAAAATAACAAAGTTTTATTTCATCTTTAGCCAGACTTAATAACCAAAAAAGCTTGATGATGTATTTGATAAGAATAACTCAATTACCTCTGATATCAGCACTATTTTGAATTTTTTTGGAAATAAATTGATACTTACTTCATGATAAAGCTTGAATTTAGTCATATTAAGCAGAAATACATATTAAAAATGTGTATGAAATGATATAAAAATAAGAAGATCTTGAATTTTTCCTCTATATTTTACTTGTAAGTTTCTTTGTTTACACCTGCAACAATGTGCAGATTTTAGGCATTTGCTGATTTTAGAATAGCGGATTTGATTGAGTCTACTGTGCATATATATATATATATATATATATATATATATATATATATATATATATATTCTCATTAGGATCTTATTTACTCAATTAGCTTAAAATTTATTTTTAAAACAGAAATACAGGGTCTCTATAGACATTCTATATTTTGCAGAACATTCTAGAAAAATATTGCAATGCAGGATTCTCATTGCTACAGTCTTCTAAAACTCTGAAACAAAGTAAAATTAAGTTGCATTGCATTATTATTTGATCTAAAATAATCAGAATTTTAAGTAAAGGATAAATAAATAAAATAAAACTGGTTTTAGAAAGGTGTATTTGTCAATTCTGTATTTTTTATTAGACTTTTTCAGTTTTGATTTTATTTGTATTTTATTTAAGATCAATAAATTTTGTTTTTAAATATCTAACCCATTAATTTTCTCTGGTTTATATTTTATTTTCTCATTTCAGAAAAGCCCCAGTCTTACGACATTAGAACTCCTGCTGCAAATATTGACTGTGGCATTGCAGTAATCTTGAATTTTCAAACATTTAATGTCAAGTATACAGAACGAATTGGGAGTGATATGGATGTCAGTAAGTTGCACAGTTCAAGCATTCAAAATAGTATTTAGCAGTACAAAGTAGAGATCTGGTATAAAATCTAAAAGTTCAGCTGGCCCATTTTATTTATTTATTTTTGCATTTTATATACAATCAATTAGGCTTGGGTTTTAAATCAATTTAAAGCTAACATCAGCGATCCGATTTATCTATTGACTTTAAATCGATTTAAAACAAATTATCTATTTAAAGCTAACATTTGCAAATTCGATTTAGCTATTTAATCTTTCAGCTCTGATTTACATTGATGTATTTATCATATGTGTGGCAATCCAAAGTTGATGATATTAATGAGTGTTTTGATATTGACATTGATGTAGTCAAAGTTTGTATGCTCCTACAAAATTCCTGATTTTAAATTATTTTTTCATAGAGACATTCAAACATCTGAATTTTGATTTCTCCTCCTGCAAAACTCCTACATTTCTATTTGCAGACAGTAACTCTTCAGTGAAAAAACCGTATTATATTTCAGAAATTTTCCACTGTTTTATAAATTTCTCAATCACTTTATCCCCTCCCCCCCCTCCCATATCCCAGTGACATTTATGTTTTCTCCATGCACCCCTACATAAACAAGTTTAAAATTAATTTTTTTTGTTAAATCTATTGCCTTACAGAGCCATCCTTAGCAAAAGTGAGGCCTAGTGCAAGAATATTTGTGAGGCCCTTCACTTTCAAACTAAGTCCATTCCCACCAATATTGTCAATTTAGCTATTTTTAACGCTTTCCAACATAGTTGAAAAGTGTTTATAACTGGTTTGTCTGGCCATCCGTCCGTGCTCTAACTCTCGTAAATATACTCGTATTGCCCTGAAAATTTTGTATGTCACTGACACTTACTATAGTTCGATCCCTATTGATAATGAAGTGTGTAGCATTTATAGTTTATTTACAAGGACAGTCAAAAGTTTTCAGTTACATTACGGTCAATGGGAAAAAATCATTTCAAGTGCATTTTGATCATGTTACGCCATTCAAAACATGATGAAATTGATATACAATTATGTTGTGCACTAAAACATGCTTTTTCTAAAATATGGTGCAAAAAGCATTTATTATTCATTTACAGGGTCACACAAAAGAATTGTGTTACACAATGTTCTACGGGGAAATATCATTTACAGTGTAATTTAATGATGTTTCACTATTTAAAACATAATGAAATTTATATGTATTACTGAGATGCACTATAAATTGTTCACTGGGTAATTGCTGGAAGTGAGCTTTAAGTTGCCTTATGCATTATGTACCTGAATTAAATTTTAGTTTCATATGTGGTGTGTACAAAAGTCTTTATATAATATACAGGGCTATACAAAAGGTTTCGAGTGCATTTTTATCAATTTGTAAAAATTGCTAAAAGTGAATTTTTTAATTGAACTAAGTTTTATTATGCTATGTAGTATATATCCAAGTCTATAGATCATATACAGGGCTGCAAAAAAATTAATTTGACTACTTTTTTGACTATGGAAGGTAAATGCCCAAAATGGATTTTTAAATGTTTCCTAAACTGTTTACTGCATATCTTTTTTCACCTTATTTAATGTTGAAGTTTCATTACAGTTTTCTGGATGTGTTGGAAAGTGTTTCAAAATGCTTGACACATGATTTTGAACTCTTGTTTATTCATCTACCAGAAATTTTGAATAATAATTTTTGCTTTATTTAATGATGAAATTAATGACCATGATTAAATAAAAGGAAGTTAACTATTCGGAAATGCTGGTAGATATTTTGAATAACAAAATCTGATAAATTGAGAACACTACTTTTCACAATACAATTAGTCTTTTGAAAAAGTTCATATGATAGGAGAAGTGTGCCTAATATCACATCCATTTTGAAATTTTGATCTAATTCGGCTTGACTTCACAACAAATTGAAACTGATTGACGGTATGGGTTCATAAAACATTTTTTGCTTATAATGGTTTTGAATAAAATAAACATTTAAAAAAATAAATAAATATGCAAAACGCCTTAGTACCAACTTTCAAAAAGTGTTCCTAATATCATGCAATATTAGAAATACAATAAAATTAACTCTTTTCAAAATTTTTTGTAAGAAGTTTGAGTTGTAATGTTAGTAATGAAGAGCCTTTGTGGCCAGCCAAGAAATTGTCTATAGGAATATATATTTAATTAATTATAAACAAACAAGTTGTAAAAAATATGATTTAATTAGATATTTTTTGACTTGCTTTTATAAAATAAAAATATAAATTAGGCACTGAATAAACTGCTTAAAATATTAATCTAAAATCCACCTATCCTTCTAAAAAAATTTCAAACTCAATATTGCATAGTATTTGGAGTAGTTAGTGGGTGCGATATTAGGAACGTATAAACAAAAATATAAATGACTGTGATTTGACAACTTCAAGGAAATAATAAGTCAATCAAAACATAAAAAAAATCAATTTCGATTAATAACAAAATTTTCATAATAATTCAAAACTTTTATTAGTTACCTTTGTATATTTATAATTTTCTGAAGATATACAAAAAAATATTTTTTAATTAAAAAAATAATAAAATTTTCACTACTTGGATCAACATTTCCCTATGGTAACAGGTATGACAGTAGACTAAAATTACTAATGGAGGATCAAGTTTAGACAACGACCGCCAGAATGTAGCAGGTACTTCACTTAAGAAATCACGAAGTACGATATAAGGCACTTTTACTCTATAGGCAGTGGCACACCAAGGATTATGTGTTTTGGAAAGGGGAGAATAGTATGTTTTAGTGGAAGTTTATACAGACTTGGGCCAATTTCCTTTCATAATACTCAGACAGGGCTCAGGCTATTCTTTTTTCTGCAGATTTGGGCCGGGACGGAAATTCAGTGTCTGCTTGTGTCATGTGAGGGTAGCATTTCTTTCTTTTTTTTTCTTTTTTTTAAATATATATTAGTGATATTGTACAGTTTTTAAAAAGGAGAGAGAGAACATCCCCGTACTTTTTAATCATAAAGTTGCCGCAGAGAGATGCAAGAGGTACTGTTTGACTGGGAATTGTCTACTTTTCGAATTCGATTATAAATTTTGAAATAGAAGTCATCTACATATAAAAATTGTATTTATTTTGAATTTTCCAATGGTAACACCCCCTTTTGATACCATTTTTTTGTTCATTTGATCAACATAACCTTTAAAAAGGCTCCAATTGTGTACTTTTTCTTAAATATTCATAGAGTTAGAGGAGTTAAAAGCTTCAGAATGCTATGCACATGACAAATTTTTATTTATCTTTCCAAAAATCATCAGATTGATTTTTTTTTTTTTTAATGTGATACAATGCATAGAAGCAAAGATATTTCGGAATTTTTTTTTAAATACAAAAAAGATTTTTGAATTATGAAAATTATTAATAAAATTATGGATTATGATCAACATTAATTTTTACAGAAAATGAAACACAATTATAAAAAAACATGGGTATGTAAGTGTACATCTTATTCCAATCATTAGTTTTCGAGATACAGATAAATTTCACTTTGTGATGGCCTAAACTAAAGGGACCATCCCCGTGGCAGAATGTACACGATGCTGCGACGGGCGTCGCAGACTTTTTAGGGCACCTGCAGACTAAAAACATATAGCGATGCCGTAGACGCGCTATAGCGCGTAAATTACGCGAAAAAAGGCAAACTTTGTCTAAGAATCACAAAAACAAACGTCAAATTTCATCAAAGAATCGTGGACATGGGTGCAAGTTTTCCGTCCACAGACAGAATTCAGTCTTTTGAAAATTTCCGAGGATGGAAACGGGACGGAAAAAAATGCCCGAGGACGGGAAAAAAATTCGTCGTTTTTTCGAGATCCTTCGATGAAATATGCCGTATTTTCGAGATCCTTTGTCAAAATATGCCGTAATTTCGAGATCCTTCGACGAAATATGTTTTTTTTTTCCAAGATCCTTCGACAGAATTTGCTGTTTTTTCGTGATCCTACGCCGAAATTGGCCGTTTTTCCGTGATCCTTCAAAGACATTAACACTTTTTTCCATGAACCTTTGACGAAATTGGTGTTCTTTCCTGCGGCCATTTGACGATTTTTTTTTCCATAGCCCTTTGGCGAACTTCGCATTTTTCCGCAATTCTTCAACAAAACTCTTTTTTGTTTTTTTTACGGTCTTTTCACGAAATTCATTTTTCTGTGGCCCTTTGACGAATTTTTTTTCGCAATCTGTCAACGAAATTAGCCATTTTCCGTGATCCTTGATGAATTTCCCATTTTTTCCTCGGCCTGTGGACGAAATTCGCGTGTTTTCCGCGATTCTTCGACAAAACTTGCCATTTTTTCCGCGATCCTTCGACAGAATTCGCCGTTTTTCCGTAATCCTTCAACGAAATTAGCAGTTTTTTTCACCGACGAAATTGGCATTTTTTTGGCAGCCATTTGACAAAATTTGCGTTTTTTCACGATCCTTTAATTAATTTCCCGTTTTTTCCTCGGCCTGTGGACAAAATTTGCGTGTTTTCCGCAATTCTTCGACGAAACTTGCAGTTTTTTTCGCGATCCTTCAACAAAATTCGCTGTTTATTCGGATTCCTCAACAAAATTGGCGTTTTTTCGGCGACCATTTGACAAAATTTGCCTTTTTTCGCTATTTGTCAACGAAATTAGCCATTTTTCGCGATCCTTTAATTAATTTCCCTTTTTTCCTCGGCTTGTGGACGAAATTCGCATGTTTTCCGTGATTCTTTGACGAAATTTGCCGTTTCTTTCGAGATCCTTCGACGAAATTTGCCGTTTTTTTTTTTTTTTGAGATCCTTTCACAAATTTTGTCGTTTTTTGAGATTCTTTGATGAATTTTACCTTTTTTTCGAGATCCTTCAACGAATTTTGTCACTTTCTCAAGATCCTTCGACAAATTTTGCTGTTTTCTCGAGATCCTTTGACAAATTTTGTTTTTTTCTCGAGATCCTTTGACAAATTTTGCCGTTTTCTCGAGATCCTTTGGCAAATTTTGCCAGTTTCTCGAGTTCCTTCGGCAAATTTTGCCGTTTTCTCAAGTTCCTTCAGCAAATTTTGCCGTTTTCTTGAGATCCTTCGGCAAATTTTGCCGTTTTCTTGAGATCCTTCAACAAATTTTGCCATTTTTTCAAGATCCTTCGACGAATTTTGCCACTTTTTTGAGATCCTTCGACGTTTTGTCTACGTGGACATGGTGTGTGCATTGTGCATTCGGAGAGGAGGTCTGGGTGGAGAATTCAAAATATTTTCAGTCTTTCCCACATCTCAAAGTCAAAACATGCGTTGTGTGTGCACACGTGTGGAAAAGTCAAAATATTTTCAGTCCTGGCCACATTTCAAACTTGCACCCATGATCGTGGAAAAAACGCTAAATTCATTTAAAGATCGCGAAAAACGGCTAATTTTGTTGACAGATCATGAAAAAATGCAAATTTAGTCAAAAGGCCATAAAAAAAACATGAGTTTCGTTGAAGGATCGTGGAAAAATGCGAATTTGGCCGAAGGGCTACGGAGAAAGCGCCAACTTCATCAAAGGATCGTGGAAAAAACTGTTAATTTCGTTGAAGGATCACAGAAAAATGGTCAATTTCATCGAAGATATGGCAAATTTTGTCTGATCACAAAAAAACGGAGAATTCTGCCGACAGATCGCAAAAAAATGGCAATTTTCGTTGAAGGAACGCCAAAAAACGATAAATTTCGTTGAAGGATCTAAAAAAAAACAGAAAATTTCATCAAAGGATCTCGAAAAAACAGTAAATTTCGTCGAAAGATCTCGAAAAAATGGTAAATTTCGTCGAATGATCTCGAAAAAACATGAATTTTGTCCAAAGGCCAAAGAAAAAATGCGAAATTCATCAAAAGATCTGGGAAAATGGCTAATTTTGTTGACAGATTGCGATAAAAACACAAATATCGTCAAAGGGCCGCGGAAAAACTTGATTTTTGTCAAAAGACTGTTTAAAAAAAAAAAAAAAAAAAAAAAAAAAAAAAACATGAGTTTGTTGAAGGATTGTGAGAAAAATGGGAATTTCATCAAAGGGCCACAGAGAAAACGCAAATTTCGTCAAATGGCTGCAGAAAAAAATGCTAATTTCGTCAAAGAATCGTGGAAAAAACTGCTAATTTCGTCAAAAGATCACGAAAAAAATGTGAATTTTGTCAAAGAGCCACGAAAAAAAAAAACATTAATTTCGCCAAAGGATTGTGGGGGAAAAAAGAAACGCTAATTTCATCAAAGGTTCACAAAAAAAAACGTGAATTTTGTGAAATAGTCCCGGAAAAGATGCAGCATTCCTTTAGCCACAGACACACAAAGTTCTATGCTTATTAATATAGGCATAATTTTTAATCTGCAACAATATACTGAACTAACTTTTGAAAAATTGGGTTAACCCGAACCCAATTTGCAAGAATCTACACTTAGCCTGAAATCGACTCGAATCAAAACCATACTTGATCGGACCTGCAACAAGAATAATTATTGCTGAGAGGGGATTTTCTCCCCTTCCCCCTCTGCTGTAACCTTTTAGAATATTTGCTGTGAATTTCAGAATTTTTTTTTTACTCAGAAAGGCTGATAAATGCTGATGCCTTAATTAATTTGCACTACAACTACAACAGCAGCAAGAATAGATTTATATGATGTATTGCGCATTGCAGACTATTTTCAAAAACATTATTAGCGTTGCAGACACTTGAAGATAGTTCTGCCACTGGGGGGGACCATCTCCTGTTATCAAAGCATCCATAGAAAAGAAAATGTTAGGCATTAACCAAAAAAAAATAAATGTATGGTATTTTTTTACATATAAAATGAGTTTGATTTATGCTCTAAATGATTAAAATCTGTATAATTTTTCTGTTAACTAATTGAATGTTTCTAATACATCTCTTTGTAAGCTGTTTTTATTTTTTTAAATTTATAGATAAACAAACTCAACACATTTTCTTTTTATAACTATGTAATGATGTATACCATGGCTTGCGGACTGAATCTGAAAAATGTTGTACTTTAACATGTTTGCTTAAATATGTGTGCAATATTCTTTTAAAGAATTTTAATTGCAGGATAATACTGGCTTATAAATATAAAAAATTCTTCTCGGAATTGAGTAGAGTCTGATTTTAATGATGAGGCCGGGACTGAGCTTTTTTAGCTTTTACACCAGGTCAGGATATTTTTCTCTTGACCCAGCTGGATATAGGTCTGAAAATTTCAACCCATGCAGACCTCTATTATATTAACCTGACATTCATGAGTAAATAATCAGTGATCAGCCAAGAGTCAATGAAAATTATGCAAAATGAAACAATTTTTGAAACAATTTGGTATAGAATATTGTTAATTCCTTTCTGATATTTGAAACGAACATAAACCAAAGATAATGCCTAAAATATTTATGTATTTGACCATGGCGAACGTATATGTTCCAACAATTTGGTATAGAAAATTAATTCCTTTCTGATTCCTATCTGCGCTATCATGTCATCATAAGAATGGGAAGAATTACTTCCTGCTGCTAGCTCCCCAAGGCCTGTGCCTTTGTGGTCTTCTGAGCTTAGCACACTTAGGAGAATTACCCTCAGGACTTTCAATAAAGCCAAAAAGGATAGTGAGTGGCACAAATACAAGATTGCACTCATCACATACAATAAGGCCATCAGAAAGTATGATTCTTGGAAATACTTCTGTGATGGTATTAAGGATGTCTCTTCTAGTGTTAAAATGAGAATCATGGCCAGAGATAAAAACACCAATCTCAATGCCATTCAATTGCCAAATGGGCAATATGCTAAAATGTGAAAGGAGATTCTCTCAGAAATGATGAGGATTCACTTTCCTGATTCTACTACTGATGGCCCAGACTTAGCTCAAGGTACATCTACTGTCTTCAATAGCAGTAGGGAGTGCTGCATTCCTGCTGGAATTATCGTCACTCACGATAGGATCTTGTGGGCAATCGATTCTTTGGGCTCTTTCCAGACTCAGAGAGACGGAATCATACCTGTTTTGTTGCAAAAAGGGAAGACGATCTTAGTCCCAGTACTTAGTCAGATTTATAGGGCATGTCTTGCTTTTGGATGCATACCAAATGCATGAAGACACACCAAGGGGATCTTTATCCTTAAACCTGGGAAAGACACATATTTTGAAGCAAAATCTTTTTGGCCAATCAGTCTAACATCATTCATGCTTAAGACGTTGGAAAAGTTAATGGATAGGCACATCAGGGAGCCCATTTTGAGTGTAAAGCCGCTCTCGAGCTCCCAACATGCCTATCAGACTAGCAAGTCAACTGACACTGCTCTTTATAATCTTTCCTTCATGCTTGAGAAAAGTATTAAGGCAAATGAAACTACATTTGCAGATTTTCTTGACATTGAGAGAGTGCTTTTGATAAGGTATCCATGGATTCCATCCTCAGGGCATTGAACGATAGGGGTGCGGATGAGGCGATTCTGAATTGGATCAAATGCCTGCTCAGGGATAGGTCTATCCATGCTGATTTGTTGGGGGATACAATTCATGTCAAGGCAAAGAAGGGTTGCCCACAGGGCAGAGTTCTCTCTCCTGTACTTTGGTGTTTGGTGGTGGATGGACTCCTTATGGTGATACATCTGCGTGGTGCATACTGTATTGGGTATGCTGATGGCATTGTTATCATCATTAGGGATAATTCGAAAATATTATTTCAGACATCCTCAATAATATCCTTAAACAGGTAGAGCTGTGGTGCAAGGAGGTTGTTCTTTCTGTTAATCCAGAAAAAACTACTCTTGTTGCCTTCACTAAGAAAAAAAACACTTCAATTCAATGAGGTGGTGTTCTTTGGGCACACTTTAACTTACTCAAAGGAAGTGAAGTAGCTTGGTGTCTACTTCGATGTGAGGTTGTGTTGAAAGAGGCACATGGATTATTGCATCAATAAGGCCAAAAAGGTTTTCTGGTTATGCAGAAACACCAATGTCAAAACATGGGGACTTAGTGAAAATGGTGATCTGGTGGATATACAATATGGTGATCTGCCCTATGATCAGTTATGGCAGTATTAGCTTGGTGGTCAAGAACTATGACTGACATTGCCACGTCTGAATTAGCAAAACTGCAGAGGATGATCTGCATGTCCATGACAGGTGTACTTAGGACAATGCCTACATCTTCTATGGAACTGCTGTTGGGTATGTACTCACTACATATGAATATTGAGACAGAAGCATTGATCTGCTCATTTTACATGGGCAATGGCAAAGTTACTCAAGATATCTTACTTGGGGTAGGCTTAACTGTAAAATCAGTAAGTACCCAGTCTTTATCATGAAGGGTGACGGTATGCTTTTAAAGCATATATTTCACAAGTCATTTAGGATTAGTCTTCATTCTAGAGCTGACTGGGAGACTTTTTGTGTAATTGAACTTGAGAGAGGCATGACCTGGTTCACTGATGGTTCCAAGATAAATGCTGGTACGGGAGCTGGGGTTTGCTGTCCAGCTGATAGTACCTCTCTCTTTTACCCGCTGGGTAGTTATACCATTGTCTTACAAGCAGAGGTTTATGCAATACTCAGGGGTGATTGTGCTCCGAGGTACCCCGGATTTCCGGGTTTTTCCATCGAACCTTCCGGGTTTTACTTTCGGCTCTTCTGGGGTCATACAATCATCCTGTTTAGTGGAAAAAACGAATCGAAACTGAAAATATGTTGAAAAATGTAAAACATTCACCAAATTAGCGATAAACGTTTCAGTTACGGCAACCCTTACCCAGAGCCTGATCGGAGTGAAACTAGCAAACCCTCTGTCCTGCGTGTTTCCTAATCCCCTTGTCTTGTTTTAACCAAAGACTATAAACGAGAATACCGATACCGAAAGATATTCTTTGTCCTACCCCTAACCAGGAGACAAAAACCAGTCTTTTAAAAGATACCTCTGAGTACGAATCTTCATCTCCCCCCAACCCCCTCCCTTTCGTTTAACAATGCTGATCCTCGCCAAATTCTGTTATGGGCTGCACCAGATGTCAATGAGTGCCTATTTTTCGTGAGTCTTCATTCAATACCCTTCCCATCGAAATTTGCGCTTTTCTATGGCGAAATGGCTCTCGCTCTCGGTAGAGCATAATTTGAAAAGAAGACAAAAATAAGTAGGCTGTAGATTAGGGTCTGCACGGGCCGGAAATTCCTGGGCCGGGACGAACGAAAGCTACCTTTCCCCGGCCCGTACAAAATTTAATGAAAACAGGCCCGGCCCGTGGAAAATCCATTAAACCACGTCTGACTCAATATCTAAAAAAATTCAGATTTTTCTTACATACAATTAAGATTCTATATTTATGGGATAATTTTATGGTATATTTTAAAATTACTATATGTTCTCAAGATAGAAAATACACTATAGCAACATTAATGATTACTTAGTCTTAAACGTTTTAACATTCAAATAAGGATTCATTAAAAAGTTAATGTAGTTTAGAATAAAAGAAAAAAAAAACATGATTTTTGAAACTGTATAACAAAAAGCAGATTTCTGAAAATATTTCTCTATCATTTATTAAGGCTTTTTTGAAATCTAAAGGAGCTACTTTCTGGCACATATCTGAATTAATTTCTTTTTGGAAACTATGTAATCAAGTGGCGTTATCCAATGTTGATAAAGGCGATATATATTTGAGAAAATACTATCAAAGTTAGTGTTTTGAATTGAATTTCCGGAAGCAATAGCACGTGAAAGGAGAAAAACCTGCAGTCACGGGACAAGAATCTCTTATATTTCTATAAGTAATTTATTTATAAAAAATGGAAAACGCTATTCGATTACAAATCCCTTCAATAGTCAAGCCTCTCAATTTTATGCCTTTACAGAAAAATTAGTCAAAAAAATTCGCATTGTTCAGCAGCGACTATCAGAACCACCTTAAGGCATATTTCCCCCCCCCCCCCAAAAAAAAAACTAGTTGTTGGGGGCCACCGTAATACTTACCCATCATGGATATGCATAATGTAAAATATTAAAATAAAAATGTGTAAACTACTTATAAAATGCATTGCAATTCAAATAAAATCGTGGCTTGATGACGTCACAAACTTTAAAGGCTGGATTACTGAATTGCTTGAAAGAAACATCCTTATAACTCCAAAAATAATAATCCTATTAACTAGCGGTTTATTGCATCTGATTAAGCGTCAAATTTCCAATTAAAATATATCTTTGAAGTTAAATTTGGATGAAATACAGGATCATGAAAAATCGAAGAGTGTGGAAATAGGATTCCAAATATCTCGGCAACTCATTATCCGATCGACTTCATGCTGTATGCAAAATTTATGTTTTTTTATTGTCTTTTATATTCATTTCTTAAAATAACCAATTTTGAAAATTTTTATATACCTTTTATCAGAACGAATATTTCGAGAGTCCGAAAAAAATAGTTCCGGTTAATCGGGGTTATTGAAATGAAATAGGCTTCTTCCCATTATTACATATTAAGTACATACCAAATTGCAAGTCTCTATCTCAATTTTTTCAGGAGATAGAGCATTTACAGACACACACACAGACGGACGGCAAAATTTTTTTTCTAAAAATATGTTTTTCGGAATCTCCAGTGTCTGAAACGTGTAAATCCGTCAAAATTTTTTTTTCGATTTTCAAAACGATTACAAGACTTACCCTATAATGGGTAAGTAAAAAGCCCAGGCACAGACACCATGTAACTGTCAGATGCCCGCCGATTTCTACTCTGAGCATGTTATATTTCTGCATTTATCTTGTCAAACTAGCATCGGCTCGTGACGCACATTTATACTTGTTCTAGCGAAAGTGACATTCGTTAAAAGTGGCTCCTATTTTATCAGCTCCCTTTATATTTTTATATCGGACCGGCAGGCCCGATTATTTTTTTTATGGCCCCGGCCTGGTCCGTTTGTAAGTTTGCCGGGTCGGGTACGGGCTAAGCCCGGGACCGTGCAGACCTTTACCGTAGATACACTCGCTCTGAAAACAGAAAGAATGATTTCCTTTTTACTTCTTTTATCATTATTTTCATAACCACTTCAAATGGACAAAATAAGTTTATTTATATTCACAAATGTCAAGTAGTCGTATAGTGTATATATATAGCAATATTTCTGCTGGTTCTCTCACTAAATTTTTTAAGTGTTTATGAAATAAATTCTAGCATGATAAACTATAGAAACAACTTCTCAAGTACTCTGAAGATCATTAAATAATACACATTGTATCAATAAACACTTTTCCCATTGCATAATCAGAATCTGCAGTGTGAGGATAAAAATACAGTTTACATTATTAGTCTGGAATTTACCATCAGAAAAGAATTTAAACAACAAATTGAAACAAAGAAGTTTTATGTATAGCATTAGAGTTTTACTTTTATGGCATGACATGATATATGATTTGATTATTTCTGAACATTACAAAATAAGAAGTATTCAAGAATTATTGCAGTTGATGCGCCTTGCTTCTGAATATTTTTTTCAAACTCAAATGGTAACATAAATAAAGAAAATTTTACTACTGACTACCTTTCGTGAGATGTGGCATCCGAAAAATCGGTTCAAAACGTCAACTTTGGGAGCATTTTCTGAACTATCGTTTTCTTTTATCAAAATATGGAAAACGGTAATCGAAGGGGGGAGAGGGGATCTCCACTCAACAACGTAAAATTTTTTGATACATTCTCGCGAGATCTTTTCAAAGTAAAAGCATGAAATTTGCAAGAATATTGGTAGTAATTTGGAATCTACCCTTGTTTTTATTTTATGATAAATTAATTGCATCTTGAGTTATAAACGGTTTTGGTCTCATGACCACCTTTCTTGAGCTGTCGCATTCAAAAATCGGTTCAAAACATCAACTTTAACGGCATTTTCTGAACAATCCTTTTCTTTTATGAAAATATGGAAAATGTTATTTGATTTCATTCTGAATAAGGACACAGAATCGCAATGGAGGGTGTATGGTAATATGCGCCGTATACATTCTGAAATTTTTTAAAAAGCTCCGTATACTAATCTTCTTTACAAATAAAAGCTATAGGGCATACTAGAGTCTTGCATGGGGTCGAGTAACCCGATTTTACCCGCCCTGTGGTCTGGGTCTGGTTTACTTTGTTTCCATTTCAGATTGGGTTTCGCTTTTTTTCTGGTTGAGTTCGGACAGTCCGTTTTTTTTTAAAAGAAAGTTCTAATTCATTTTCAGATGAAAAAAAATCTATATAGTTCAATATTAATGGGTGTATATATGTTCATTTTTATTTTTTAAATATATAAAATTGACAAGCACTGCTTGCACATTGCATTGTGGGATAGGGGGGGGGGGGGGGGTTAATTCAAACTTTTCGTTCTATATTTCATATTTAACTTGAACCCTTGACCTTTCACTATTTTCAGAATCAGAGAATGGGAATTGTGAATAGGGTGGCACCTGGCACCTCCACTCTTTCCTCCTTTTCGGACGATTGTGAAATCATTAGTACCGAGAAATTAAAATCACGTGTTGTTGGATTGGAGTGCGTCTTTTCAGAGACTTTAGCTTGCAATGCGGTAGATCAGAACGAAATCGTGTTTTCTTTGCGAAGTTTTTGCACGTGCAATATTTTTGACTTATATTTTCTGAGGTTGTGCGCAATTATCTTTCGTGAAAGTTAATTTCGCGTATTACTCGTTAGTGCTCGCATAAGTGCTCATTATTCATTTTTTTATGCTGCTGTTATTATGAAGTATCTTACGGGAAAAGAGGATATTTCTGAACTGGAAAAAGATGTTTCAAATAAGTTTCGATGGGAATGGCTTGAAAAAAGAGACAAATCTGAAGAAAAATTAAACGTATGGTGCAGAAAATTAGAAGTTTCTGGCACATGTTTTTGCATCGCTTGCAATACTAAAGTGAAGTATCAAAGTGAAGGATTTAAAGCTTTGTATAATCATTCCTTGACAACGGTGCATAAAAAGGCTCGGGAATCCGTAAAAAATGCACAGATTTTGCATTCTCTTTACCCTGGAGCGGAAGACGTTACAAGAATACAGAGCAGCCAACTCTCCCGTTTTTATGTTTAAGTATGATTTTCTCCTGTTTTTCACTCGTTCTGTAAAATTCCTAGAAACGTACTACTGAAAAAAAGAAAATTTCCGATCTCGTTAGAATTTTGCCATAGGATCACTGAAAAACGCAAATTTCGTCAAAGGATCCCGGAAAAACTTAAATTACGTCAAAGAATCGCCGAAAAACCCCTCAAATTTTGTCAAAAAACGGTGAGAAAACTGCAAATTTCGTCAAAAAATTGCGAAAAAGCACAAATTTCGTCAAAAGATCATGAAAACCCCCAGAAATTTCATCAAAAGATTGCGGAAAAATAAGGGGGGGGGGGGGGTCAGGGAAATTTGTTGCTGATCTGGAATAGACACCCTGTTTGTTTTATGAATATTTGGAATAAATTTCTTCAATGATAAAAAATAAAAAGACTGAACTTTCCATATCATATTTAGCAAGACAATGTTCACTCATCATTTAATGAAGTCATTCAATTTTCAGTGCAAATAAGGTAAGTTTATCAAATTATGTTTTCTTAATATTTACATTACAACAAGAACGAAAAATCATGCGTCAAGCATAGATTATGTAGCACTTTCCAACGCTTCTAAAATAATTTTACAAATCATTACCGTTTAATAAGCTGAAAGATGACATCTAAGTAAACAATTTGGAAAACGCATAACATATTTAAAAACGTAATTTCAGGAATTTTCAATATATACAATATTCGGAAAAATATCCGAATACTTTTATGTAGCCCTGTATATGATCTATAGATTTGTATATATACATAGGATGCTAAATTTTAGTTTAGTTAGGAAACGCGTAGCACCGTTTAAATTCTCCTTCTGGAGTTTCTGTCAATAAACGGAAATGTGTTCGCGAACTTTTGTGCTGCCCTGTATAGGATCTACAGAATTTATACGCACCACGTAATAGACAAAAAGCTAGTTAAGATTAAAATTGCATTTAGTAACTTAAAACGCACTTCCAGGAATTATTGTTAACAGACAGTAGAGAATTCTTTTGTGTGTCCCTGTAAATGAACGATGACTGCTATACACACACTATTCTGTAGTAAGCCTCTTGTAATGCACCTTAGTAATATATATAAACTTCAATGCGTTTAAAATAGTGGAACATTATTTAAATAAGCCGCAGACGATTTTTCTCCATAGACGTAATGTAACGGAATTATTTTGACTGTCCCTGTAAAGTAACTCTAAGTGCTATACACCTACTATTCTATATTAAGCTTCTTCTAATGCATCTTAGTGATCTATATAAATTTCAATGCGTTTACAATAGTGAAACATTTTTAAAATAAACCGCAAATGATTTTTCTCCATAGACCGCAATGTAACGGAATTCTTTTGAGTGTCCCTGTAAGAAAACTATAAGTGCTACACACTTCTGTTGAAATAGGGAACGTGCCATAGATAACGAAAATAACATATAAAAATTGCAGAGCAATCCGAGCATATTTACGGGAGTTAGAGCACGGACAGACGGCCATATGGCCAGACAAACCGAAGTCATAAGCACTTTTCAACTAGGTTGGAAAGTTGCTAAAAATTAGCAGTAATTATGGTATTCCTAGGTTATTTGAGTTTCATGCAGTTATATAATAAGTTATGGTGTAAATGGATATCAGTATTTTGCATCGGTAATTTTCAGGGTTTTTTACCTTGTGTCACAATCACCCCTGAATACTTATGTGTAGTTATATCTTCATTGGGAGGGAGTATAGTGGCCTGTCTGTCAATATCTACTCTGATAGTCAGGCAGCATTACTTGCCCTACAGAAACATACAATTACTTCCAGGATTGTTTGGGAGTGTTACTGCTCTTTGAACAGGCTTGCCAGAAATGGCAACAATGTTACTATACATTGGGTGCCAGGTCATACTGGCATCCCGGGTAATGAGCTTGCTGATAGTCTAGCAAGGACAGGGTCGGTTACTTCTTTCATTGGATCAGAACCAGCTATTGGCATTTCTAAGGACTGCATTAGAACTAATGTTTTTAAAATTCTAAGAGAGCAGCTGTATCAAGAACGGCTTGACTCAAGTGGACAGAGGCAAGCGAAAGAGCTCAACAGTAGCTGCCCTAGTATAAGGAACAAAAGAACTCATTGGGCTGAGAAGGAATAGTCTACGAAATATGGTGGAACTGTTAACAGGACACTGTAGATTTAATGGACACTTTAGCATTATGAAGGTGGTCAGTGATCCTATTTGTAAGGGTTGTATGTACGAGGAAGAGACTGCTTAACATGTTCTTTGTAGCTGTGAAGCATATGCTACATATCATCTTTCGATCAGTTGGGTCGACATTTGATTGTGCTATGGGAAATTCAGGATATTCCTACCAAATGTCTGCTGAATTTTATGTCAGCTACTGGCCTGTTTAGGGACTAAGTGGTGAAGGTTTTTCATCTTTGGGAGACAGCACAATTAGACCCCTGGTCGTGGTGCTTTGGCTTTCGAGCTACCTCCCCAGTAATACAGTATACAGTAATAACAGACATGTTACAATTCGTTTAAAAGATAAACTTCCCAAATTATTATTGAATAAATAATCAAACAGATTTTTAAAAAACTGCACTATCTTGTCACCATAAGAACTGGAATTTCAAAATCACATACTAATGGAGGATCGTTATAACAGATACTTTACAATTCATTTAAAAAATGAACTTCCTAAATTATTATTGAATAAATAATCAAAAAGATTAAAAAATCTGCACTGTGTCATCGTAAGAATGGGAATTTCAAAATCTCGCACTAACAGGGTTAAGATACCAAAAGAGGTAAATTTCAACCGCTAAATTCATAAAAAGAGCTTTCCAATACTATGTTTTGGAAATTTTAACTTTTAAACTCGTAAACATTGCAGTATTTCTTTCCTAAATTATGCTACTTTCTCCCTCTCTCCAAAATTATGCTTTCCTACCTTAACTCTCCCACAGCCACAGCATACAAAGTTTTAAAATCTTTAAAACTTTTGTTCGTTGTTCTTTGGTAAAAAATAAATCATCAATAATCTTATTTGCCCATTCCTCCCCCCTTCGAAATTTTCAATTTCTTCATCCTCCCCCCCCCCCCCCCTGTGTACAAAGTTGAAAATCTTTAAAACTATTTTTTGAAACTATTTTCAGTCTTATTGTTGCTCTTTCATAACAATGAATAAATAATCAATCATTTAAATTGCATTGTCCCTCCTTCTCAAATTTATGCTCCCCCCCCCCTTTGGTCCCCCATCAACATGCAAAGTTTACAAATTTTAAATCTTAAAAAAATAAACCCATTTTGTTGCTCTCTACTAACAATAAATAATCAGTCCTCTAAATTATCTCTGTCCCTCTAAAAGTTTGCTTCCTCCTTTTTCCCCTCCAGCATACAAAGTTTAAAATCTTTAAAACTCTGTATTTAAAAAATATATATTCTGCACCTTTTTGTTGTTCTTTAGAAATATTAAATAACAATCATCTAAATTAAGGGTCTTCAACATTTTGCACTCAAGGGCCACTTCAGCAAATTGTTGAAGTTCTGCAGGCCACCATAGGTCAGTTAAACAGGGTTGCCAGTTTGGCCTCCTTTTTTATTCAGAAATTTTGAATGCATACCAGTAATACCAAATAATAATTTTTGCTATATTTAATGATAAACATTTCATGATTACATAAAATAAAAATTCTTCTGGAATTTTCAGTATGAATTCAGAATTTCTGCATAAAAAAAGAAGACCAGACTGTCAGTCTAGCAGTTAAATCGAATTGACAAGAAATGTAAGCAGGCATTGGTTTCAAGACCAGGGAAAGGTTCTATAAGCACCGAAGAATTGGAAAATTCTATTTTTCTTCTTGATTCAACTTAAAAAAAAAAAAAAATTCTCGATAAAAAAAATATTTTACTTACATTTGAACGTAATATTAAAATTTACTATCAACACATTCTATACAAGTACCTCATTTAGTTGTACTACTAGTAGTAATAATAATAAAAAATAATGGTGATAACAATTCGTGATGCAGTAGCCTCTTAAAAGAGCTAGGGAAACTAGATATTGACATGGTGCAGTCATGGAAAAAGGGATTCCTCCCCACACATACTAATTCTATTTCAAATGATTGTATAAAAATGATACTAGTTCCAAAAATGTCTACTATTAAATGCTATGCATGGATCAGGGTTTGGCTTTTGTCTACATATGAAAAATTATATGAACTTTTTTTAAAAGTAGTAATACACACTTTTGACACCATATCTGAATTTCTTTAATCAAATCAGCCCAGAAGAATGTATACCTCGTATATATTTTATATATTTTTTTGATTTGTTGTCAACTTTCAGTCCACAACAAAGAAACCCATTAAATTTAAAAAAGGAATAGTTTTTGTCTGATGCCTCGCTACACGTAACCTGATCCAATACAGAGGCTGTTCACACATTTTTTAGATGAGTTTGTTTTGGTGTAAAAAAAATAATTTGCATGAAGCAATTTGTTTTTCACAGCTAATAAGTTTTTGAAAGTATACATTCTTGTCAGGCAGCTGGAATTTTTGTTTACATGCAAAATGGCGCTTTTAAAGAACCGAAGATAGAAGGCTACATTTCTGCACTTCCCCCCCCCAAAGTGCACTTCAATGAGAATTATTCATATTCAGTTATTTAAAAATGCTGTAAAAGGCATGATTTTTCTATAAGCAACAGTAGGTAATGTTGTAAATAAGATATGGCAAAAAAAGTGATTGTCTGGCCTCAAGTACCAAGTGGAAAAATTGTACCAAATATGTAACCAAAAACAAAAAAGAATTCTTCGAATATAGCTAAGGTAAGATCTTTTATGGTAAAGGAAAATCCTCCAAGTCAAAGGACTGCTGCTAAATCATTAAAATGCTCAGTGTCAACTGTTAACATTGATTTGAATTTTAAAAAGGCCAGAGAACACAGTGTTCATTTTCTTTCTCCACAACATATCACCAAATGTAGAACATGATGCAGAATTCTTTATGAGAGGCATTTATCCATAGAAAAATGTTGTTACAATAGATGAAGCTTGGGTCTATTTAAATGATTGTAATAAAGAGATCCATTTATTAGCATCAAAGAAGAGAAAAAAATACTTAAAACATGGTTTAACGTAGCTAAAGAGTTTTAGCAGTTATTTATGATTGTTGCTAGCTTTGTATATAATGGCAAATCAAAAATAAAGAGAGTACAGGAAAATGCTAAGATCCACTCCACATACTATCAGAAACATATTTTACTCCCAATCTTCAAACATGAAATACCATCTCTTTACCGCCAGTGCCATTGAACTGTTGAATTAAGTCAAGATAAAGCAAGCAGCCACACATCACAATCCACTGTTAATTTCCAGGAAGAAATGGGACAAGAAACGGGTATCAGGGCTATACCCTTCACAGATATGCCTGCTAAATTTCCTGATGTGTATCATCCATGGATTTTTTGCTTTTGGACTTTTAAAAATAGCATTATCCAAACATCAACCTACAACCCTTCATGGACTTTGGAAAGCTGTAAAAGAGGAATAGGCCAAAATACCTCTTCCAAAACTACAAAAAGCATTATTGTCACGGAAATTATGGTGTAGAAAGGTATTGCAGAATAAGCGTTCAAATTGAACATTTAAACCACAAATATCTTATGTAAAATAGTTCTGCAAGTATCATGAAAATCATCTGAAAAATATGTGAACAACCTCTCTGTACAAGAATCTAGTCTAGATTGAGAAGTGGTCGTCTGTAGTTCAGCCATATCACTTGTAAAAAATGCAAAATAGTTAACACTGTGGCTATGAATAATCCCTTTCTTCAATATTCTACATACATCTTTGGGTTTACCATACTAAAACCAAGGCTGCCACTGGTGACTATTTTTTAATTCTATCTCGCACCACCTTCTCAAAGCAAAAATCTTTTATATACACTTTAACAACATGTGCAAGAGAAATATGTTACAAAATTTATCTTTTAAAAATAGTGGTGCAAATAGAATATAAAAATAGTCGCTAGTGTCAGCCCTGTAAAACTCCCTGAAGGTCTTTTATCAATTTCACAGAAAGCTTTTATTTTTTTTATTAGTCAAAATGATATAGTGGGCCACTCGTGGTCCACAGAACTTGAGTTGAAGACTCTTACTTGAAATTATCTTTCTAACCCCACCCCATTTGTTACTTTGTAATAAAGATATATATATTGGGCATCTAAATTTTCTTCTGTGTGTGGGGGGGAGGAGGAGGCAAAGCAAAAATTCATCTGTTTTCACCTCTGTTATATGTATATTTTTGTTTCAAAAGTAGGTCTTAAAAATCTAGTTTTTCTCTGGAAAAACTCCTGCATTTTTATTTCCAAAATTGAGTAGTACCATAATTTCAGAGAGATAAGCCACCCTGCTGTATATGGTACATTTGTGAAATTTGATTTAATAAAAACAAAAAAATTCATCATGTATGCTGCAGCTGAAAATTTTACCTTGTTGAATATTCACCAGCATAACACGTTTCTCTTAATTTCAATTGAAATAATTATAAATAAACAATTTTTAAATAAGTAAATGTTCAAGTTGTTAAATAAATATAAAATAAAAACTATATTACTTTAAATTAGCAATCTCAAACTTCAGTGACTTCTTTATAAAATATGTTTTATTATTACACAAAGATTTTACTCAGACTTATTATTCAAAATTATCAAAATAACTTATTCAAAGCCATCAGAATCATCACTTTCCAAATTAAAGAGATTTAAAAATTCATTTCCGATTTCATCATTGACATTTTAACAATTGCTGAAGTCACATTTGCTTGACAATGCATCTCTTTCTTCAATTATTTGTGTTTCTGAAAAACTTGATATTATTGTTTTCGCATTCATGAAATTCCATTCTCTCGAAACCCAGGTGGCGACCTGTTCATAACTTGTCTTCTTCATTTTACCAGGTTTTGCAAAAGCATCTAATCTGTTCTGCATCTAATCTTTTGAGAGCTTTTGCACTTCATGTTTAAAAATTCTATATAGATATAATATACTTAAAACAAGGTCGGTGCATAACTGAAAGTAACACATAAAGGAAAAACACTTTAAGTCATAATTTTTTAGCAACATATATTATATAAAATGCAGAAATGAAGATTTTTTTAGAATATAAAATTATGCATAATAAATATTTTTAAAATTAACATTTAGCTATTTAATTTATTTAAATTGTTCATATTAAAAAACCCCATCAAATTATGTTACACACTTTACTCAAAAGAAACCTTAATTGTTATACTTATATAAGAGTAATTTTTTGAAAATGAACTATCAATATTAACCCTTTCAAGAGCAAAGTACTTCTGTTGCTAAAATGTTGAAACGATACATTGACACCAAGATTTACAAACAAATTTATTTGAAAATATGTAAAAGCTTTTCTTCATGTACATTATAAAAGCAAAATTTTATTTCAAAATTCTGGTGTTAATGTGGTATTTGGGAATTAAAATTAAGTGGGATATATTATATCCCATCGCCCTTCAAGGGGTTAATTGAATTTTCTTAAGACATGTTTATACAACAGCATTTTCAAATTCGTTAAAATGCATGATTGCATTTGATAATGCAACAATATAGCAGTCATTTTAAAGAGTATTTGCATGAAAACTTGGGATATTTACAAAAAAAACACAAGAACAAACTTCCTTTTTTTTTTTTTTTTTTTTTTTTTCAGAGATAAAATCTTGAAAAGATTTCTTATCCTTTGTTTCATAAGAAAAACTATAAATTTTGCCAGTGTTCAAATATAAACATGCATAACACAGGGAGGTGATTGAGAGGGATGCTTATGCCAAAAATATAAACTGCTATCTTCCCATTCCTTAAGATGGAACATTAAATAAGCGCAGTAATAAAATTTGCATTAATATAGAGAACCCCATAAAAATCAATATTAAACATAAAAAATTTTACTCACCGAGCTTATTATTTAAAAATCGCATTTAATTGAAATTTTTTTTTTTGTCGAACACAAATATAGCAGTATAAGTAAATATAGCAGTATGATTTTAATAAGTTGTTATTTATAAACAGTAATCAAGCAAATTAATAAATAGAAAAAAAAGGGGCTAATTTTAGCAAAATGTATACCACGAATATCTAAAGCTTGGTCATGATAAAAAAAAGTTTTTGAAAGTTTTATAAACATTCTTTGAAGAAAAAAATATATTCTTTCTTCTTGCAGAAATGAAGAATAGTATCAAAGGATTGTAAATAAAAAAAAATAATAAACCATCGGACCCGTATAAGGCTTTTTTACTGAAATTTTTGAAATTATTTGTTGATACATTGTTACATTAATTTTTAATTAACTGCAATTTTTATCAAACATGTTTTAACAAAATATGGGTGTACTATGTGAAAATCCTCTTCAGAACCTTTCATATGATACCTCATTTATCATTGTGTGTTTTGTATGTGCATAGAAAAAGGGATGCTGATATCAGAAATAAGTTTGCTTGGCATTCAGATCCAGTAATTCAACTTCTATATTTTAGTCAGGGGTCCAAAGAACTACTTTTTTATTGCAGTGAACTATAACTACAACTACTTTATCAAAAATGTAGTTAACTACAACTACATGTTTTAAAAAGTAGCGACTACAAACTACTTTTCAAAAGTAGTCACTACTTCATTACTTTTAGATTTCGTCAAAGGGTTCCATTTACACTATTAAATTAACGACACAGATTAAATAATAAAGCAACCCATTGTTATATTGCATCTGCCGATATATAATTAAATAAATGTGACATAATCGAGGACATTAAAAAATTTAAAAAGATAAGATACAAGAAAATGTTTTGTGTTTGTCTCCAAAATGTTAGTTTATACACACAGTAAAATTTCGTAGCAAAATTAAGAGTGATATTATAATCTAAAAAATTACAGACAAACAACTTTCAAAGAAAACAATAAATAAATCTGTAAATAAAGCAATTCCTAATAATAAGAAACCTGGTGTTAAAACATGAAGACTTAATAATCAGTAAATAGTTAAGTGTTGCCTGATCCAAACTTCATAACATGACTTTGGTAATAACTTCTTTTTAATAAAATCACAATGAAAAATCAATGAGAGGCGAGTCTCGATAATTATTTTAAAAGTTTACTTTTAACACACACTTAACTATTACACACGAATAACACTAACATATAATTATCTTCTAAATACACTTGGCATTAAAGCCGGATCAAAATTATTTGCTTCCTATTTACAATCAAATCATCTATTTCTGCAGTTTTTCATCGGGAGGGGACGACGTCATCCACCAAATTCCCCAATAGGGAATAGTTTTTACCCTGGCGCGATTGAGTTGCAACATTGCCAGCAAGAAAATCAATTCATTTGCTGGGTAAAAACTTGATTTTAGCAGCAAGTATCAATGGGAAAAATCTATGACTTCATGCATAACGTTGCTATACACTGCAGCTGAGATTTGCCACTGAGATTCGCAAATTGTTGAACAGAAAAATTTTTGCATAAAAGAAACAAGTTTCGGCCATGTGATTTGCAAAATGTTCCTTTTTTTCCCCCTGAAGTAGTGTTAAAAATAGTGTCGGTTCTCGCTACAAATTATTGATTTTTTTTATCTCTCTACTCGCTGCACTACATTATTCAAAATGTAGCACACTACATTACAAACTACTGTAAAAAGTAGCGGCTACTGTAGTTTTGCTACTTGTAGCGCGTTACTTCTAACCCCTGATTTTAGCCATATGTACCATGTTTTCTTTCTTTATTATTATTAAAAAAGTAAAATTTTTATTGTTATTACTAAGCACTTTATTGTTATCAATACTATTTGAATCATCAAACAATGATAATATGAATGAAAAATATCCAAAAGCACTATGGTCTGTACAAGGATTCGTGTAAGCTCGTACCAGATCTGACTATGGTTTTGATATGCAACGAATGTTTGGCTGTTTTTCTATCGAAACTGAATGCTCGTCAAAACTCAGTGAAAATTAACTTTCGGTCAATCTCTAATTTTGATACCTACACATATCAGGTAGATACAGTTACATTTAGTTTTAAAACATGTAATGTATTTTGATCTACAAAATTGATTGAAATTTTTTTATACCATTACTTGTACACTTAAAGTTTGAAAAAACAATGTATGACATTTATATGCATATGTGGTGTGTATGTATTTTAGTCTAATGAGTATATTTTATTTTTATAGAGGCTTTGAAAGAAGTTTGGGATTTATTTGGTTTTAAAACAGAAGAGTATCACAATCTTACTTATGAAGAAACTTTTGCCTGTCTCCAATCTTATGCTGATAAAGACCATTCGGACTATGATGCATTTGTTTGTTGCATTCTTTCACATGGTCAACCAAGTAAGTGGACAGATTTTCATGTGTTATCTAAGTTACTTTATTATATTTATAAAAAAAATGTCAAAAATTAATTTTCCATAACAATTTAAGATCTGACCTACACAATTGTGCAGGTGATCCTAAAGTAAAAGAAAAACAATTTCTTCTTTTTGTCTGATTTAAAGCCAAGCCTGCACATTGGTGTGAGTTAATCGGTTTCAGATGCTTTGATAAGACACAACTAGATGGCACCAGTCACAAGACAGGATTAGTTTTTCTGCTTTTAAGAAGACTATATCATCTGACACCAAAAGACAAATCTTAAATACTGTTGTAAATTCTTTCAAATATGATTTTTAGTTTTTGCTTTGATTTCATTTTTATTTTAATATATTTTATTCATGTTTTCAGTTGATTTTGGTCTGGATAAATTTAATTAGGCTTTACAAAAGTTGAAAAAACTAGCGACCTAGACTTATGCAAGTCCGGCTTTTACCATTTCAAGAATAGTTGCAATTCTTAATATTAATAAAATTCGTTATTTTTAAATTAATTTTTTTAACGACTCTTAAGAGGGGATAGAGCATTGAGCACGTCTCAGACAGTGGAATTTTAGTGGTCGAGTGGAAAGACAATAAGAAAGTTCTACTGGCATTGACTACTACTACAGGACATCACCCACTGCAGATCGTCAAGAGGTGGTTGAAGGAAGAAAACTTGAAAGTCAATGTCTCTTATGCAGCCATTGTAAAAAGCTGCAATGCATCAGTGAGAGGTGTGGACAATTGTGATTAGCAAATGGAGGCATATCGAACCTGGTTTAAAACAAAGAAGTGGACTTGGAAAACAACAGTTCATTTCCTTGATCTGGCTGTAGTAAATTCATGGTTTCTCTACAAATGAGATGCCAAAACAAACAAGTTCCCTGTAAACAGACACTTGATATACTATCCTTTCCTTTAAGTGTGGCTGAGAACATAAACACACGTGTGTACTTTCAGATGAGAAAAACTTACGAGTGATGAGCCACAAAGGAGTCATAAACAAGACACGTTATGGGTTAGACGGTTATAGGTAAATAAATCTTCTTCCACATTATACTTTCCATGATGCCATTTACTGTCTCTACCCCTCTAGTGATTCGCTGAAGTTTGTCTGACATAATATTCAAGCTTTTACGAACTTCGCTATGGTTATTTTTCATTTGTTGTGAATCCTAAGATAAGGACAGAGTTGTTGGCATCATGATTAGCAAAATTACAGCTGGAATTTTTCCATCTTTATGCTGTATTGTGCAAAAAAAAAAAAAAAAAAAAAAAAAAATTCAAGCTACCTGAATAGGCTACGAATAAGTTATCTGCGATCTGATTGGTCGATGATAAGCAAGTCTGGGATACCATTGGCTTATTTCGCATTGATGGCCCCTAATTGATCGCTAAGTGATGGCTAAAATGTAGGTAGATTGCTTTACGTTTACGGAAGAGTTTTTTTTTGCAAATATGCCCCATTTCATTAGAAATAGAATACCTTTATAAAATAATTTATAAACACAAACAAGTACAGTAATGAAAAATATGAAAAAAAAATTCATATGTTAATGGAAGCATGCCTTAATGTATTTTTCATGTAGTACACAAAGTGCATTTGGGGCCTCCTGAAACTGGAGACCCGGGGTACGTGCCCTGTGTGCCCCTACGGTAATCAAGCCCTGCTGAGAACAGGTTGGATGCGCCATTACAGAATAAGAAGAGATTAAGGGCTGTCCTCAGTGACAGCAAAGAAGAAGAGAGATTGAAGATAATGTTGCCGAGTCATGCAGATCCAAATTCTACAATCTGCCCACAAAGATACCATCTGAAAGTAAGAGGTTAGATGCAACTAGTCATTGGACTTGTTCCAATGATTTTAAAACTGTCGGGAGTTGCCGGTTTAAAACTGTTCCAACCATACAAGAGTGAGATGGGAGAAATGTGATGTTTATTTATGTTTGTTCAAAAATGAAAATTGTTTCAAATATTTTCATTGTGATGGATGAAAATTATCTTAATAAACAACAATGGGCTTTGCTTAAACTTTTATTTTTAGATATTTGTAATCCGAACCTACACAATTGTGTAGGTTTAGTCAAAATGGCTGCAGTAAGGCCAAACCCACAAAATTGTGTGGGTCCTCGCTCGATATAACCTGACATCGGGTATTTTTTTAGATTTTTTTTCAATCAAGTATGATCCTATCAATTAGGTGAAACTAACAAAACTTTTAATATCTATCAAAAAAGCTTCAGGTCTTAAAGGGCTAATACAGTGAAACCTGTGTATAATGATACTAAAAATAAATGTGCAACGTTAAATTAGCACAAACTAAAATCATTTCTAATGGTAAACAGCTGTTTCAAAGCCCTTAAGCTCCATCTTCAGTGCCAACTCAAAAGGTAAAAACGAATTAAAAACTCCTAAGCCATGACTGCTTGCCTGCCATCTCTCGCCCCGCGGCCAGACTGGCCGCGAGAAGGCACTGAAGATGGAGCTTAAGGGCTTTGAAACAGCTGTTTGCCATTAGAAATGATTTTAATTTGTGCTAATTTAACGTTGCACATTTATTTTTAATATAACGGCACAAAGTTTTAATCCACCTTTTAGATATAATGATACTGTAGGGACTTAGATAAAATATTGTTATAGACCAGTTGAACATGTAAAATAATATTTTTTTAACTTTAATAAGTAAACAAATTAAAAATATACATAAAAAGATACAAGCATAAGTTTATTTGGTAAGAAAATTGCAGAAACAAAAATTATTGCAAATGACATCTGCATGCACATATGTTTCAGTCCATCTAACAAGTTGAGTTCAGATGCCTGTCCAAAACATTTGGTACTGTTGCAACAAAATCCTGAAAAGTGTTTAACTTTTCTTCAAATGTCAATGCTTTACGCTGCACCATCACTTAAAATGAATAATGAAAAATACCAGCACACTAAAAGAAATTGCAATGAAAATGCGGTCAGCCCGAAGTGAGTGGTGTCTAACTTAGGAATAGGAATGAAAAGATTCAACAGTGACTAGTGGAACTAGGAGAAAGAGGTAACACCCTTCCCAATCCCCTATCTAAAACAAGTTAGACAATGATCACCTGTAAAGACTTATGCATGCAGCAAAGTGACACCCCCCAATCTCCCCTGATTCCTTCTACAAAAGGGTCAAAATGAAGAAAGATTCAACACCTGGACACGGAGATAAACACTGTCTTTTGCTATCTCACATTCCAGATGATGGAGTGTCGTTTTCCAAGAAAAAAATCTGTTATATTGGGAACCACCAGCTTTCGAATTAGGAAAAATTATTGTAGACAGCTGCAGCTAAAAATTGATTACCGCTGTACACAGGCTCAAAATACATTGAATAAATAGGAATTTCAGTGGTACCAAAGGGAAATATCGTTATAGACAGGTTTAACGTTATAGACAGTATCATTATACACAGGTTTCACTGTATAATCAGACATGCTATTTTTCCACAAAAATAGCAGAATTCCACTTTTTCGGCACTAAATTTTATTATTCTTGGGTTTAGTGGAAATCTGCATTAAAATTTGTGGACCTTTTTTTTGAGGGGAGGGGTGGGGTAGGGTGTGGGGGGGGGGGGAGAATACAAAATACAGCAATAGCACAAGAATTTTTGATAAAGAAAAATGCATCAATCGAATTTTGGGAAACTGTCACCGAAAAATCTGCAAATTAAATCGATCACGTGTCGAATATAACCACAAATTTTGTCATTTGTTCATGAAATAAAGCATGAATTTCATCAATCGCTCACAAAATAAAAGCTCTAATTTCATCATTTGTTTGTGGAATAATTCCATGAATCTGTTCTATCGACTGGGAGAAAAAAAAAATGCAAGTTTTATTAATTGATTGCAAATAAAATTGTAAATTTTTTTAATCTGTTATGGCAAAAAAATCAAGAATTTCGTCAAACAGTCACAAAAGAAAATAAAAAATTTTGTCAATTGGTTGCAGAAAAAAAGCATGAATTTAGTCAAGCAGCCACAGAAAAAAATTGCAAATTTCATCAATTGATCACGGAAAAAAATCCCGAATTTCATCAACCATTCATGGAGTAAAATTCCAAATCTCATCTATTAATCGCAGAAAAAAATCACTAATTTCATCAATTGGTTACCAAAAAAGTGTGAATTTTGTCAAACGATCGTGAAAAAAATCACGAATTTCGTCAAACTATGGTGAAAAATAATGCAAATTTCCTCTAATGATCATGAAAAAATCAGGAATTTTGTCA
This sequence comes from Maratus michaelseni, assembly GCA_963931845.1. Classification (NCBI taxonomy): domain Eukaryota; kingdom Metazoa; phylum Arthropoda; class Arachnida; order Araneae; family Salticidae; genus Maratus; species Maratus michaelseni. The sequence goes on from OZ007586.1 coordinate 397,628,810, forward strand.
ACTGATCATGAAAAAATCACGAATTTCGTTGGAGTCGTGGAAAATATCACCAAAATCGGCTATTTGTCCCAAAATTTTAAATTTATTTTCTGCATACGGTTTTAAAAAAATCCTAATGTCAACAAATGTCGCAATGGGGCTTATAGTGTTCAATCTTTCTCCATCCACAATATGAATGCCAGAATTTGTTAACATTAAAATCTAAAACCTAAAAGAAAATAAAACTTTTCCATATTTCTAGATTATATATTTTCATGTTAATAAATAGTAAAATTCACCACCGAGATCATTGAATCTGTTGCTGGGTAACCTTAATAGAAATAAAATATTGTGAACTAAAAGGAAGCAGGGGTACCATTTCAGAAATTTCTTGGGTGGGGGGGGCAGGTAAAGTTAAAGTTTTTTTAAGGTAGTGGCATAGTCAAGGGTGGAGTTGCCCCCCCCCCGCAACCTCTCCGAAAGAGAAACGTTTACTGAATCATATATACAGAGATAGACAGGTTTTCGTCTTAGCAAGTAGAATTTTAAAATATTATGAAAGTTTTCAGTTATAGACAGGTAACGTTTTTTTCAGGTATTCTTTAAGACTGTTAAAACTTCCTTTCTAATAAAGCACTTCTGAAGAGCATAGGTGTATTACAGTGAAAAGTGTCTAAGCAAAAGGTCTATGGCGAAACCTGTCTATAACATAATTCTTTCTCAAACGGGCAAAAAAAATCAAGTTTCAACGAAACAAACGCCATACAATTATGCTTGCTAAAATGGAGACCTGTCTAAAATGGAGCTTTTTTACAGTCCTTTTCAACTCCTTCTTTGCAGGTTTTACTGCAGGAGCGCCATTTAAAGAGTTTCCTGGGGAGGGAGGGGGGGGGTGACAAATTTTTTTTAGAGACAGGAGTTGAAATATCGCCCCCACAATAAAAAAATGCTGTGTGAGATTTTTCCTTCTTATCTTAACTTCTTTCACAAACATGTGATTCTTCAGCGAATATATTTTTAATTTTAGTGGTGGTCCGCGAATTTTTCTTCTTTTTTTTACGCAAAAACAATTTGTCAATTGATCGCGGTAAACATCGCGAATTTTACAAATTGGAATTAGAAAAAATATTTAATTTGGCAAAATTGGTCGCGGAAAAAATCGTTAATTTTTTCAAACGACAGTGGAAAAATATAACGAATTTCGCCGATCACTGAAAGAAATAGAGATTTTTGTTAATCGGTCACGGGAAAAAAAATCTCGAATTTAGTATAACTATTACGGAAAAATATTGCAAAATTCGTCAAAAGATTGAGCAAAAAAAATCACGAATTTAGTCAAAAAATCACAATTTTAGTCAAATATCGCATAAAAAGGGGGAATTTCATCAAAGATTGCGCAAAAAAAATCTACTTTTGTCAGTCGGTTGCGGAAAATGACTTCTAAATTTCAACAAACGATTGTAGAAAAGTCACGAATTGCGTCAAAAGATTGCGAAAACAAATAGCGAATTTCATCGATCAGTTGGCAAAAAAAAAAAGAAATTGTGAATTTCGACAAATGGTGGAAAAAAATTCACCAACGATCGGGATTTCGTCAAAGATGTCACAAAAAAAATAGCAATTTTTGTCAGTCTGTTGCGGAAAAAGACTTCCGAATTTCAACAAACGATCGTAGAAAAGAGTCATGAATTTCGTCAAATGGTCAAAAAAATCAATTCCGTCAATGATTCACAGAAAATAGCGAATTTTGGAAAGTTATCACAAAAAAATGAAACAATCATAAAAAAAAGTCATGAAATTCAATCGGTCACGACCTAATCAGCCCACGAACACCATCAAGAAGTTACGAAATTTGCAAATGTTGTAATCCATAGGTATAAGAAAATTTTCTTTAATGATTTTCTGTCAGTAAAAATTTTCCGCAATCATTTTTTGCCTTCCTCTTCAGACTATGATATAAATTCCATACAATTCAGAAATCTGCAAAACCCTTGGTCTCAGGTACCTTGCTCATGCATTGGGTGGGGCAACACGACCCAATCTGCAGTACGGATCGAGCCGGGTTGACGTGGCTTATTTTCGTTGCGGGTCAGGTTGACTTGGAATATTTGACTACAGTAGGGACATATATGTCCCAGTGGACTATTATTTATTCTATTAGTATGACTTTTTGAAATCTGTCATACACTTATATTAGGATATTTTCAAGAGAAATCTGTCACAAGGAATTTTTTTGGAAATTGTAGAACGAATGAATGCAAAATTAATAGTCAATCCTGGCCCGTTATCAAAGAGTTAATTGTTTGGGGTTCAAGTTGGGTTTTCACTATTTTGAGTCGGGTTCGTGTTGCCCAAGTTTTCAAAGAAATCCTAAATATTTTCAGATGAAAAAAAAAATAATTTTTCTATATAAAAGATAAAATTGCTGTTAGAGATATAATTGTAGTCTACTTTTCCAAATCATATTGAAGTATGGATTAATTTTCTTTCATTTTGGGTGGGCTTGCAGTCAATGAAAATTTTTTGGACGTTTCTGGGTTTACTGGAAATTACAGTCTTGCATCGGCTAACCCGAAATGCATTTCGTTTTGGATTTGGTTGATTCAATTTTTTTTTTGTTGTTGTTGTTGAGGGTCGAGTAAACTTTATACGCTTTGGGTTATGCTTTGACTCTTTCGAATCGGGTTCGAGATGAACCGATTATACAAAAGGAGGTTCTGAATAATTTTCAAATGAACCTCCTTTTGTATAATCGGTGTATATATGTGTTATTTTTTGTACATAAACAGTAAACTTGTAGATTACTTTTCCATAAATGTATTAAAATATACATTTATTTTCTTTCACTTCGAGTTCAGGTATGAATATTCTGGATTCAGCTTGAAGTCTGTAGGGTTAAAATCAGGGTTCGGGTTGGTTACAACCAAATTTGGATTGGACTCTAGTGTCAGGCTGTGGAGATTTTTAAGAGTATACTGTATATATAATATCATTTAATAAAGCAAATGATTTAATAGCATCATAACGATTGGAGTAAATATAATGTGACACTAATAAAACAAAATTAACAAATCATATAATTATTAAATTGAATACACATTTCCCATCGCCCCATCCCCGAAAAAAAAAAAAAAAATCCCCTTAAATTTTTGGCTAAAGAGAGAATTTATCATTAAAATTCTACCCTTGGGGGTGATGAGTTTTCTTTTAATCATGCTGTACAGAGCTCAGAAGCAATTCATAGTTTTTTCTCACATATATTTCTAAAACTAGCCAAAATACTCATTAATGATAAATGTCTCACTTATAGAATGTTGCAATAACAAGGCTTTAGAAAACATTTCAATGTTTAAAGTGTTTATTAAATGTTTATTATTTTCTTCTATCTTTACAAGAAAAAGGTATTGGATTTATGAAAATTACCACTTCCAGTTTTCGATGAATTTATATGTTTTAGAAGGTCCTGATGTCCTGAACATAATTGGACTATTTTTAGAAAATGTCTGTCTGCGAGTCTGTCTGTGTGTCTCAGTGTCTGTATGTGACAAAAATTTTGTAGGCGCTGTATCTCAAGAACTAATGCATGAAATTTGATAAAACTTTATATTCAGTTAGACATTGATATAAATGGGTGGTGATTAGTTTTTGGTGTAAATCGCCCAATAGATGGCCCTGCTATACTACATTTTTCATGATTTTTACGATAGCTATATCTCAAGAACTAATGCACAGAATTTCACCAAACTTCAGATTCGGTTAGACCTTGATTATGATTTGGTATAAATAGCCCAACAGGTGGCACTGCTATGCTACATTTTGCACAATTTTCACGATAGCTATATCTCCAGAACTTTCACGCATAATTTAATGAAACTTTAGATTCAGTTAGACCTTAATATACATTGGTGTTGATTTGTTTTTGGTGTATGTGAAACCTGTATGGAGATAGAAGAAAGTTTTGGGATTGGCACATCAGACTAGTTTTTTTTTATTGTAATCAAATCTGTGAAATCTGACGTTATTTTAGCTTTTGATCATATTTTTTTTTTTTGTCTAACCTGTGATAACTTATACATTTTCTGAAATTTCAAATTTCTTTGGAGGGGGGGGGGGGGGCGAAATGGCACCCCTGAAAGGAAGTTATGTTTATTTACTAAATAATATAACTTTTCATTCATAATGCATTAAAAGTGAAGAGAATAAGAATAATTTATTTAGTTCATTATAAACAATATAGTTTACAAAATTCATGTGTAAATGTGAAAAATATCATAAATTTTACTTTACGCGTAATTTTCTCTTTTTTGTTATTTTCAGAGTTTCATCCCTGTTTCTTGTTTGGAGGGGGGGAAAGGGGGGGGGGTGTGCATGAGGCAGTGAAAGTTCAGTTTTTTAGAGCTTGTACCCTGTCTGTATAATGCATAACAGTAGAAAAGCACAATGCAAGCAAATGCAGTATCCTATAATTGTTTCTTGTGCAGTAGACAGTGCAAAAGAATAGACATGGAAGAAAGACTGTTTTCATTTAACGATTGTTTTTAAAAGGTGAACATACTAAATGAATGGTCACAAAAAGTCAACTACTGTTCTGTTTCAATATTAGTTCTCCCCATTTCAAAATTGATACTTTTTTTGTACTTGGTGTACATAAATGATATTTTCACTATATAGGGTTAATTTTCCTATGTATATAGTGATGGGCTCTATTTATTTTTCTCTCTCTTTGCCCAAAGGAAAGAACAACTGTCTGCAACTTCTGATATGACCATTCATAGTTATATTCATATTATAGACAGTTATTTTCCTTTTCAGTTTTCCCTTGAGAAAAATGAATATGCTGAACAAAAAAATTGCCTATTTTTCATACCCACTACTGGCAAATAAAATGTGAAACGTTTGCGAGTTAATGTAGTATGTATATTAGGCATCAGTACTAAGTACAGTTTTATTATTTCTTTCAAATCTGACTGAAATAAACATGGGTACTATAGACAATGAATTTGATTAAGAAGGAAAAAAACAGTTTGTTGTTATGTCACTATGCTGATATTTACAAGGTTACTCTTATTAAATGACACTTATTTTCAGTGTCAGTTAAGAAATTGTTTCTGAAAAAAAAAAAAAAAAAAAACGAGCACTTGTTTAGTTAATACATTAATGAAAAGCTGGTTATTTAATAAAACATTTTCTATTTCTTATGTATAAGAAAATTAAAAACTTCAATATAATATATCTAAGGTTATTATGAAATATTGCAAAATTTTAATTTCTATTCACGAAGGATTGTTTTAATGGGAGATATATAGAAATTAAAAATACTAAATTTAAATCTTTTTATATGCAATGCATAAAATATCAGCGTGCTTACATTTAAGTACATTCTATACTAGAAAATTTGTTAATTTGCTTTGATTTTTTTTATAATTTGAATGTTTGAAAATTTTTTAGCTATCTGAATATATATTAAAATATATATATATATTTTTTATGAAGGATGTTGCTTTTTAAAAATCCAATAGGATAAGATATAATTGTTATATTCCAGCAGTCTTTATTTAGATTAATTTTTGTAAAGTATTATATTAAAAGCAATCCTCTTTTTTTTTTTTTCTAAACTTGTGAATTAATTATACACTATCAGTAAACAAATATATTACCAACAAGTAATTATTTAAGTACGAGTAGTTCATGAAAGTTTAAAGTCCAGCTATTACAATTATAAATTTAAGGGAAGATTCTACTTTGTAAGCCCAAAAAAAGTAGGCTTTTTTTTCTGTCTATGAAGGATCAGTAAAACAAAACTGGATTATTTCTCCACTAACCATCTGTGTTTCTGGAATTTTTTTCTGTTTGTAAAAAATAAAAAATCTGGTGGAGGTGTTCTTATTTTAAAATGTATGTGGCTAAGACTGAAAAGCTTTTCAATTAAAACTGATAGAATTAAATCTGTTATAATTGACATAACTTTCTTTAAGTAATCAAATTATTCATTATTTTATATACAATAAGCATAACAAGCATAATAAACTTCTGTAGGCATAAGAATTAGTAGTGATTCTTTTATTTTCTCATTTTACTTTTACAAATAATATATAACAACGAATTGAAGCTCAAGGAGAATTAAAGAATAACAGCATCTGCTCAACATTTATTGTGAAAGCTTGTAGAAGAGTAAAAGAGTTAATTAGTATAAAAATGCAATTACTATCAAAGAGCTTCTCTCTTCTTCAGTAGAGGTTGAAAAACTATTTTTTTCAACTACAACTACAACAAAAAGAGAAAATAGAGATGAAGAACTTAGCAAAACTTATGTTAAAATTTGAAGCACTGAATACCAACACTGTCTTTCACATAGACAAGACAACCAGAGGCACTGTCCTCTGATTGGCTGAATGAATTTCGGCACTACCAGAAAATATAAATGATGATGTCCTGTTGTCATGATTGTAACATTAGTAATGCATGTGGTTTTTTGTTTTGTATTTTAACAAGAAAGTCCAATTTTCTGAAACAGGTAATGGTAAACTACTTTTAATATACTAAATAATTTTATCTTCATCAAGAATTCCATTTGCTTAAATCACATATTTGTCCAATAGAGAATGTGCATGTTTGTCAACAAACCGGTTCCTCACTAGTCAAATCCTCTTGTGGTAGGCAAAGCGTTCCCCGCTCAATGCACTATTTCCTATGATAAAGCGAAATTTTTGCATTATGGATCATATCTATTCTAAAACAAATTTTGTTTTAACAGATTATGCGCAGAACTTAGCTTCTGTTGCTAATCGAGATTATTTAACAAGAAAATTTTACCAGCCAGACAACTGAAAAATGTTATGACAAAATGTATGCAACTGGAAACTGGAAAGATAGTTAATTACTATTACTACAATGAATTTTCATCCCCCCCCCCCTATAAAATTAAGAATATGAAAGTTTAGTATCAGATAAAACAACATGTTTACATCGTGCTGTATTGAAAAGTTGCAAAATATAACTAACTAACTATCGTCTGCAATTTTTCAAAGATTGTCTAAAATCCACTCGCTAGCGGTAACAAAAATGATGTATTTCCATACTTCTGAGTATATATTAATGGTTTTGCATAAAAACAATTAAAAATTTATGTATATAATTTTAACATGTTGTATTAAGACAAGGAAATCTATGAAACTGAAACATATGTTTTGTCAGAATTTGGTTTTATAATTTTTATACTAAATAAACACTCCTTAGGTTTTAAAAAAATATTTTTACTATTCTAATAATATGTATAAAAACAGGACAAAACAAAAAATCGACTGATATGAAACATTTAATGAAGTACTGGGGCGATATTTTTTTAAGAAACATTTTTCTTTTTTCTTTTCTTTTTTTTGTAGAAGAGAATTATATAATTTAATCTAAAAAAAAAAATAGATGCCATGTTTTTTAAAAAAAACTTACCATTTAAAAAGCATTTAATCAGGTGTCGATGCAGATTTTTTTTTTTTTGATGGGGGGGGGGGGGGGGCATTTTGTGAAAAATAAAATTTACTTTCTGAAATTTGTTACATTTTTGTGAAAAATAACATTTTGTAACAAAAGATGAAATCCAGTTACTCAAAATCGAACCAAACATTTATTAATAACTAGCTGACCAGCGCCCGTGATAAAAAAAAAAAAAAAAAAAAAAACAAGTTTTCAATATCGAGTCGAATGAACCAAACCCTGTTGTAATCGAGACCTTAGAACCCAATAAAAGAATGAGTCCCCAGACGGTGGAATATGCCCCCCTGTAAATTTAACGAATTTCCTTTATTATTAACGTGATATTTAATTTACGGATGAAATCGCCCCCCCCCCCCCCCTCTTTCTAAACTTAACCCGTTATCTTTAACAGTAATGCGATTTCTAATTTATGGCTGTTTGGAGTAAACGTAAGTTGATGCCGAAAAAGAAGATTCTCTCTATATTAAAAAAAAGTAACTACCGCCGCGGCCGCCGCTGTCAATTAAGATTTTGTGCCTTGAAGTCTTTCTGGACTAATATCCAGAAAACTATTGCATATAAAATTTTAAAAATTGGTAGTTTTATAAAGAAATGTTCGATAAACACGCTGAAGCAAACAGTTTTTAAATCGAAGAATTATTTTAAGAGATATTTAATATTAAAGTTGGTCAAAATAATTTTCTTATAAAAGTTTTATAGAAACGAAAACTATGCACAGGAATTTAACCATAATTTGTAAGGATATAGTTGACAAGGTTGGGGTGTGCAGACTGCAATTATTTTTTCAATTTGACTCATTTTTTGAAGTTATATTTCAATTTTGTATTCAAAATTTTCATTATTATGACGAAGATTTATTTCATATTTCATAAATTCCATTATTTGGATCGTTGCCAATTTGTAAAATAGCGCACGTAATAATATTCCCTTTCAATTAAGAAATGTATTAACACGTGACTATTAAAAACAGAAATAAAACTTTAAAATAATAATTAAATGATCACATGTTAAAAGCAATAAATGTAGAAAATAACGGAATAAAAAATATACTTGCGCGTGAATATTAAAAAGATAAATAATTAAATTATTCCGCATTTTCAAAGCATTAAGTAGAGTAATCTTAAAGAATTTGGGTGGTTAATCCACCGGGCTCAAATGGTAAAGTAAAAGTAAACTGACTCTGAATAAGAGGATGGCTTAAATTAATAAATAACATTTATTAAACATACTTTAACATTATAAGAATTAACAAACAGTCTGGCATACTTGCACAGACATTTAAAAATAACTAAAACAAAACATCGTACGATATGCAGCTGCCACATAAGCAAAAAAAGAAGAGAGCAGACAAGTCATGCAGTGATATTTAAGCTAGTTATTCAACACATGCGCAGTCATGGCATCCAATCAGGAAACGGCACCTGGCAATGACGCAATGCATACGTGGGAGCAAGAAAAACATGTGTTTTTGTTTACACTGTACGTAGGATCGATCCTGATAGAAGCACTTAAAGTAGAATATCTCAGTGGCGCGAGACCTAAAAGGAAAAACAACAAATATGGGGAAGTTAAGCTTCCACATTAAGGTTTTCACAACAAGTAAGATTAATTTATTTCGACAAAATATTTTATCTATTATTGCAAATTTTAAAACAGCGTAATTAATAATATTTCCCTTGAATTAAAAGCTATATTTTTACGTTTAAATCAACGAAATAACTAATAAATTGGTAAAATATAATTAAAAATACAGATAAACGTTGAATTAAAGATCACTCGATGACATAACTACCACGCGTAACGCATCTGGTATCAATTGAATGCGACGCCACAGATACGCACTTTTGGCTTTAAATCTTATATTTTGGCGACAGTTCTTTTATTTTATAGAAAGTAGTAGTTGGGATAATGGAGTAACACCCAATTTTCTATAGCATCGTTATAAAATTTCCCGATGCCATGACATTGCTTACTTAACCATTTTGCACGAGTTGATTTTCAAATGTTTAATTAACCTTATTTTATCAACAGTTGTTAGCTGTCTTGACAGCAGTTGATTCAGCTGTAAAATCCCATGGTCAAAGGAAAATGAATGGAAACCCGATTATAGTAGATATTACAGCGAGCAGCCGATTACAGCAGGTCGTTTAATTATAATTCAATCATCCGCAATCGTTTTAAGGTTGATCAAATCAGAGTGTTTTTACAGTTTACGGGGGTTGGCGAGCATAGCTCGTAGGGGGCAGAGCCCCCTAGTAATATTAAAAAAAAATCCTTGACAGCTCGGCCAAAAGGCACAGATACATTTCGAAGACACAGACCGTGGGCAGCCTATTTATTGGGAATGCAGAAGAAATGATATTTTTGCCATGAAGCGGCAGTTGGGACCGCTCACTTCGGAATCTACCTGTGTCTATAGGTGGAGCACGCAAAGAATTTTTTTTTCTGTAAGGGTTGGTTCTATTAAAAAACGTGTCAATATAAAAGTTGTAGATAATATTAAGAGGATTTGTAATAAATTAGCGGATTTGATATCTTGTGAATTGACAAAGTTATGATTTTTTTTCTTCTTAAACTCCTATTCCCCCCCCCCCCCCCCCCCCCACCACTTGAGGCCATTTTTAATGATATCAAAAATCTGTCATATATAAATTTTCGCCCCTTTTTCTAGAAGTAATAATAACTTTAAACGGATTCGATACGTATCATAATTAAGAAGTTATGGGTAATGTAAGGGGCCCAGATCTTGTCTGAGAAATTTTTCGGTCATTCATGTAGTAGCTGGAAATCTTAAGAAGTTATTAGAAAAAAAAAAGCTAGCGGATCAGACGATTTTTAAGGAAGCTATAGTAAGGGGCCCAAAAGGGGCCGCTGATAGTTTTGAGCAGGGCCCTAAGATGAACGGTCCTAAATGGAATGTAGAAATGGGGAAATAACTAAATGGAGAAAGAAAATGCCCCCCCAAAACGAAGATCGGATTAAAAGGGGACAAGGTATTAACAATTTAGGGAACAAAAACTTAAAGGGACCCGGATCTTCTCCTTTTTTTTTTTTTTTTTTTTTTTTTTTTGGGTTCATGTAGTAGCTGGTAGTTCTATGTTGTTAGAAAAAAAAAGCTAGTGAATCGGACGATTTTTAGGGGAACTATAGTAGGGGGCCCAAAAAGGGGCCAGCTGATAGTTTTGAGCAGGGCCCTAAGATGAACGCTCCTAACTGGAATGAAGAAATGGGGGATTAACTAAATGGAGAAAAGGCTCCAAAAACGAAGATCGGATTAAAAGGGGAGAAGGTATTAACAATTAAGGAAACAAAAACTTCAAGGGGCCCGGATCTTACCAAATTTTTTTCTGTCATTCATGTAGTAGCTGGAAGTTCTAAGTTGTTAGAAAAAAAAAAGTTAGTGAATCGGACGATTTTTAGGGGAACTATAGTAGGGGGCCCAAAAAGGGCCAGCCGATAGTTTTGAGCAGCGCCCTAAGATGAAGGGTCCTAATTAGAAAGTAGCAATGGGAGAATAACTAAATGGAGAAAAGGCCCCAAAAACTAAGAAAATCGGATTAAAAGGGGGCAAGTTATCAACAGTTTAGGAAACAAAAACTTCAATGGGCCCTCCCCGTACCAGGCCCTAAGCGACCAGGGTCATAACTAGAACGTAGAAATGGGGGTGAAAGCTAAATGGAAAAAGGGCCCCAAAAATGATGAGGATTGGATAAAAATTGAGCAAATTATTAACAATTTAGGACAAAAATCTTAAAGGGGCCCCAGGGGACCGGGGTCTCAAAAAATTAAAAATCCGAGCCTCAGGTGCATCAGGACCTACCTTGGACTATCCGCTGCAATTAAGAAAGGCTTAATTATATGAATTATATGAATAATTAATTTAAAAAATATGAATAATTAGCACATAACACAGCTAACTGTACAGTAGGCATGCATATGTTTTGCCTACCCTTCGTTCTTTACGGCTTCGTGGCGTCACATGCACATTCTCTATACAATTATTGTAGAGCAGTTCTGCCATCTATTGAGGAATATTTGAACTAATAATGTGCTAAGTCATAAAAGATAGTTTTTTAAATTAAGGTATACATTTTAATGATTTATGGTGTGTATAACCTGCAGTCAGAAATTAGTTGTTTATGTGTAATTACATGTCATCTATAAACAATGCTGCTTTACATCTCATAATATTCTGAACACTTTATTTATCATATTTTAAAATTAAAGCTCTGTAGTAAGAGTTCTATTTAAATTACTCTTTTAAACATAATTCTACTAGACTAACACATGATTTAAGCAAATGAAATTTTTGATGAAGATAGAATTATTTAGTATATTAAAAGAAGTTTATCATTATTTGTTCCAGAAAATTAGCCTTTCTTGTTAAAAATGTCACGTATTTTATTAGCTGGTTTACATTCAAAGAGCAGTTTGGTCATCTTTTGAGGAATACCTGAACTAATGATGCGCTAAGTCACAAAATATAGGTTTTTTTTTTTTTTTTTTTTTTTTTTAAAATTAAGATATAATTTTTAATGATTTATGATGTCTTTAGCCTGTAGTGATAAATTAGTTGCTTACGTGCAATTACATGTCATATATAAGCAATGCTACTTTACATCTCATCATATTCTGAACTTTTTTTTAACCTTTTGTATCACCACATTGCATATCTGCAACATACCCAAAAGTCAATGTTACTTACACAGTGGGCTTCAAGCTTTCGAAATATGTGTCTTGAGAACACAAATATAAAAAAGTTACCTTTCTCTAAGCACCGTAATTAGACATATTCATTTTCTAATGTACCAGTAGTACATTCCCAAAAGTAAAGCACTCAAACTGTGAATGTAGATATGTATCATACAAAAGTTATAATTGACTTTTTATAGTCTTACTAGCTGACCCACCCGGTGTTGTCCAAGTCCGTGTACTAAACTTAAATCTCTTAACCATTTCACGCTCAAGGGAAATATTTTTCCCTTCTACAAAAATCGTTATCGATTGTTCAATTATTATTGAATCGATATTTTTTTTACTGAATGTCAAAATAAAACGTATGTCCAAGGCGGCAAATGTGTTTCTGAATGAATAAAAAAAAAGAACTGTCAAACTTTATTGCGCCAAAACCAAAACATTCGCGGGCTGAACTAATAATATCTTGAAAATGTTTTGGACTTGAGAAAATTAGAATACCATAACTAACTATTTATTTTACTTTTCTGATAATTTTTATTATGTTTTTTGTATTACAAAGCAATAAATAAAATACCGATATAATAAACCTAATTCTTCGTTTATTTACTTTTATGGTCCATAGGGAAAAATATTTCCCATGAAATTATAGAAAACCTATACACCCTGCTATGTTTTTCTGGTGATATTCTCTTACTTTACACCCACAATAGCTAAAATATTGTGTTGTATTGGCATATTTAGTCTTGGACATCTTATGGTCCTGTAAGGGTTAAACAACAGAATTCTGGCCAGGGTCTCTGATGGCTTTGGCACTGTATACTGGGCATGCTCGTACGCTCCAGAAAATCTTTTATTTCCCCCTTCCATCGCCAGGGGAGCATTCTGTTCTAAACAAAACTCTTTTTGAATGAACCTCTGAGACAAGTCCCTGCTTCCTACGGCACTAAATAATAGGCATGCTACAAAATTGAGCTGGCTTGGTGAAGAAGGGAACATTATTAGCTGAGTTATTGAAATAAGGTACAGTTAGAGAAAATAACATTGAGGGAGGTGCTGGGGGAGGGAAGGGATGTTCAAGTGTCCTTCAGCAAATGACTAATTAGGAGGACTACTATGGATTTTTGAAAATTCGTTCCTTTGTTTAAACTTGGAACTTAATTACAAATTTGGCTTAAACTATTATTCAGAAATAGTGGTGACCGCTACTCATAAATTTACTTTAATGCTATAGATGGTGACTATTAAGTTAATTATAATGTTTTTAATCACTTGCGTTAAAATCGGACAGATAGTTGCTGAGTTATGGAAACGGGGCATAGTTAGAGAAAAAAACCTTGAAGGAGAGGCTGAGGGGGGTAGGGGATGTTCAAATGTCCTTCAGCAAATGACTAATTAGGAGGACCACTATGCCCCTTTAAAAATTCGTTAATTTGGTTAAGCTAGAAACTTAATTACAAATTTAGCTTAAATTATTCTTCGGAAATAGTGGTAACTGCTACTCATAAATTTACTTCAATATTGTAGATGCGGATTGTTAAGTTAAATATGATGTTTGAAATCAGTTGCATTGAAATCGGAAAGATAGTTGCTGAGTTATGGAAACAGGGCATAGTTAGAGAAAAGACTTTGAAGGGGAGGGGGGGGGGTTGTAGGGGATGTTCAAGTGTCCTTCAGCAAATGACTAATTAGGAGGATCACTATGCATCTTTAAAGGTTTGTTAATTTGGTTAAAGGGACTTTTCACTCACTTTAAAACACCCGCTCACTGATGCTAAACCTATGGGCAGGTTGTTTTCGAATTTCTCGTTTAAATTTGAATATTTTTAAACGATTTTTTTTTAATAGGATAGGTTAGGTCGATTTCTAATATGGCTATTTTTAGTTTTTTGATTTCGATTGCAGATTTTTTAAATAAAAGTACTTTTACTTTCGAAACATAAATTTAATTTTTATGAAAACTGTTATTCTAAAATAGCAGTATTCTCTATATAAAACAGCAATTAAATGTTACGGGTGAAGCTAAAAATGTTAAATTTGTTAAATGTTCTTCTGTTGAAATCAGAGCAGTAGATTTGCATTAATTAAAAAGGAGGGTCAATTAATGAAAAAGCCGCCACCAGGTGGCACGTAGTTAAGTAAAATAAATATGATATTTAATAAGTCATTTACCCCCCCCCCCCCCTCCTCCTCCTCCTCCCCATCCCTGCAAATATAACAAATAATCTGTTGTCCCAATTTTCAGTCTTATTGCTTTACTGGGGTATCTTCTTAAATAAATAATTTTACTACTCTCTCATATCGTATTTTTAGCCAAACATTCCATCATCTCTATTTATTTCATGCCTTCTTTAATATTTACTCATTGTTTTATCCGTTTGCTCAATTTAAATCTCACTTATCTTTCCCCAAATGCATCGTCCATTTCAGCTGGCCGCGATGCCTTAACTTACCAACAGATGGCGTTAGGCATCCGGCCGAGTTTCACAATTTGCATCTTTCAATGTCTCTCCATTCGATCATTCCAGCTTCGGGAGAACACGTCGTCATTCTGGCGATAGGATATATATACTTTGACAAGGCGTGCTTCGGTGGCTTCGTGACAGTATGATCAGAACAACCAGCGATGATGGATCGTTAAGCATCTTGTTTTGTTTTTACGTTTGTGGCAGAGGTTGGCTCGACCTAAGTGTGGATCGATGTTGTAAAATATTTCCTGTATTTTTATAATGGAGTGCAAATAATACAAAAGTCTATATGCTTTGGTGAATTAGCATAACATAAAGTTTTTCTAGCAAGACAACGAGGAATCAACAGTTAATGCCGGTGATGTTTTTGTTTTAGCTTACAGAAGGGGAAAGGCACTGTGATGGATAAACCTAATTTCAAATGAATGCAGGCTGTCTTTATAGTAAGGTTGTATTAACATTTGTTTTGGGATTATTATGTTGCATAATGTTTTTAAAGGACCGGTTATTTTGAGAGGATTGGTATCGTTCCGTCAGATACGTTTTATCTAGGTACGGAGATATCGGATATCCGTTTAGGCCTTTTTAATGCAACATCATCTTTCTTTTAGGCAGTTTAGCATCTTATTCATAAATTAAAGTTAACGTTATATTTCTTTTACTAAAGGTTTAAAATTAATTTAATTCATAATGTTTAGTATATTATAATGTTTAATTCATGTTATGGTTAAAAGTAAATATTAATTGTGTTAAAAGCAAATGCTTAACTTTAATCTTAAAGTAAATTAAATATAAACTGGATGTTAATTCCAGAAGTTCTTTTTAACATTCAAAGATGCAATTTTCTTGTTTCATGCACTTTGAATGTTTTTCAATGGTTTTGAAGATTTATGTTTAGATATCCTTTGGGCTCCAGTATTTATCACCATATTAGTTTTGGTCAAAGGTTGTAGTGTAGAATGAATCATCATTTGAGATTTGAATATCATTCATTTCCTACATTGACCTATTTTTGTTTATTGTTAGTTATGGTTTCAGAAATTAAGTAAAAGTTAAACTGTGATATATTTTATATTTTTAATAAAAGTTAGTTTATGTTTTAATCTCTGTCTTTTTATTGCTACACACTCTTCATAAGTAGATTTTACCTTTTTCCTTTTTAGCCATTGCATATGCAGTTTCTAACTTGCTTTTACCAAAATGGGTTTTCTTATTGGCATTTCCAATGTGCAATTATTTTAGCTGCTAATTTTAGACTTTTTTAGATTGGCATTACTATGTAATTACTATGTAAGGGGGGGGGGGGGGGCAAACTGCAAATGATCCAAAATTCAGAAAAATCTGAAATCCGGAAACGCTGAAGTCCGGAGGATTCCGGATTTTGGACTTTGTACTGTATATCTAAATGTCAGAAATTAAATCAGCAATTGCTATAATGGGGACCTCTTAGTTCATTTGGAAAGATTTTCATTCAATAAATATAAAGTCATACAAATTCAAAGTTCGTTAGCAAAAACAGATCGGATTGTACGTAGCACGCTGGGTGTGGCAACAGCAGTGAGGTTTCCAACATTAAATCCCTCCCAGAGATAAATATCTGAATTCAACACTGATTTTAGGAATGTTTAAAGTTATTATCGCAGGCCTGTGCAATGCTGGGCATGTCAGCTAGAAGACAAAAAAAAAATATATTTAGATATTTATATGGCTACATTAGATAATTTCATAAAAACATAACCCTACCTGTTTGTCAAGTGGTTAGGGCAATGGCTGCTGAACAAAAGGTGCAGATTCAAATCCAGACTCGGGCATGGACATTTGTAGCAAGTCAGATACTACTTTAAATGGAGGTTCGAGTCTGTTTATCCCTCATGTGTAAAAGATGATCATAGTGCCTAGGGTGTCAGTGATTTTAATCAAATGATTTTTTTTATATATAAACATTGATTAAAATCCTAATTTTTTTCTAAATTTTTAAAATGATTTTAAAAAGCATTAAACTCTAAGATGAACATAATTTGGATAGATTATAGGTATTTTACTATTATTATTTATTATTATTTAGTACTATTTATTATTATTTAGTACTAATGAATTAACAAAAAAAGCTTTAAACAATTGTTTATAACCGTAATTCCATAGGTTTGTAAAATAATTAAGTACACAAGGGTGAATCCAGGCAAAATTTGGGGCCTATTTAGGACCCCTTCACAAAAATCTATTTAATAAAACAGGCCCTTTCACAAAAATCGATTTGATGAAATCGGCCCCTTCACAAAAATCAGTGTGATAAAATCGGCCCCTTCACAAAATTCTTTTTGCCAAAATAGGCCTTTTCACAAAATTCTATTCCATAAAATCTTACTATATTTTGTGATGTTTTAAAATGTGTAATTTGCAATCAAACAATTTCACCAAAGAGGAAAACTTCAGCAAAATGATTGTAAAAAGTTTTTGTTTATAAATGCTTCGTTCGAATTTGATTAACTGGATTTCAACTTTCATTACAAAATGTTATTTTTCACAAAAATATAATAAATTTCACAAAAATAACCTTTACTTTTCACAAAATGGGCCCCAAGAAAAAAAACTTGCATCGACCCCTGGTGCAGTAAGTTTGTAAATAGCAAGTTTTTATCTGTTATAAACATCATTTCATTTAAAAATATTTAATCTAATATAATTTGAAATGTTGCAATTTCCTTTTGAGTAATCCAATTAATCATTATTTTATATTAAATAAGCATAGCAAGTATAATAAATTTCTTAAGTAGAAGTTGAATAAATGTTTATTTTTTCCTCTTTTTTTTTTTTTTTTTACTTTTGAACTAATAAAGTTAGTGATTGAAAAGTCAGCAAAACTTTTTTTTTATTACTATTTGAAACACTGAATGCTAATAATCCCTATTGTTATTTAATATTTTGAGGTTTTCAGATATAACTGGCCATTTTTATATTTACTCTGTATGTGTGTGAATTAATGGGTGTAACTCATTTTCATAAGTTTTTGGTTAGTATACACATACATGTTCGTAAGTTTAGATTTATGTAATTACTAATAATTTTTCTAAGTACAAATGCAAAAAGGGCTGGAAATGATGTGCTTTTTGTGTTATTATTTGTACTACTAACTAATGAAATTACTTATTTGTAGTTTTTATTATTTCTGTAATTACTTAGTGTACTTTCTAGGCCATTTTTTAAGGTTGCAGCAACCTGCCCTTTTTAAAATTGGCAAAATGTTTTTTTTTTAAAGTGGTGAAATTCATCCTTAGTTTTACCCAGACATTTCTTGTGAAATACTTCCCCCATACTAAAGTATTTCTAAATCTGTGTGCCCAAGAGTTTGCAAAAATTATAGAACTTTTTTATTTAAAAAAAAAAAAAAAAAAAAAAAAAAAAAAAGATAATTATGTTGTAATTTAGCTGTATTTTTCAATTTGTAATTCAGAAAATCAATAAAAATTAATGTCACTTTATTTATCATACTTAAAAATTATACACCTTTTTTCATATATTGTTACTAAACACATTACTAATGTCCTTTTCCACTGAACTAGTGTCCTTTTAGGGAACTAGCACCCTGTCCTTTTTCTGTCTAGAGTGAATACTGATTTATTAATTACAATTTTATTACTTAAAGCATAAAAATGTAGATTATGTTCCTAATTAGAGCATTAATTGTTAATTATTAATTTTAACTAGTGTTAACAATTTAATATTAAATGTGCAGTTATTAATTTTAATAAATGTAAATATCAGCAGTATTTAATACAGTTTTACATAATTACTATAAAATATTAATGTGTATGGAATTACTAATGGAATTACTAATTTGTAGTTTTTATAATTTCAGTAATTACTAATTATAATTTTATAAATTATATTATAAAGACATACATTATGTTAGTAATTAGAAGGTTAATTGTCTTAGAAAATCACAAAAATCAGATTTAATAAAAAAAAAGAAAAAATCTTATTGTTTTATATTTTTTTTACACGTTAGTAGCACCCACAACAAGCCAAGCCATGAACAACAGATAATCAAATATTTAGAAATTTGAATGTTGCTTTGTTTTTACAGTTTTTCTTTTACAGCTAACTTTTTAATTGCTCCCCTTTTTTTTTAAATCCAAGCATGCTGTTTTCACCTTCTATTTCATTTCTCTCTCTTCAACTTTAGCAATTTTAATGTATTTATTCTTAAAACTATGTATCATATGAGGGGAAGTAACTACAGCTAGAATTTTCTCTAGCTTCCATTTATCTCTCTCTCTCTCTCTCTTTTTTTTTCCCCTTCTGGCCAAAATAACAAGCACTCACATAAAAAGATATGTTACTTGATTGTCCAGTAATGTTTTGAATTTTTTCAAGAGACAGATTTGTAAATTAGCATTTTTTTAAAAATTCAATTGTATCTTCTCTTTTCTCTGCTTAATATGTTTGCTGTATTCATTATTATTTACTACTAGATAGTACCCATCAAGATTTGATGGTGAACAACTTGTAAGTTTCGTTGTAAAAATGTTTGAAATTTTATTTTGTTGCTTTTAAATTAGTTAAGTAAAAATTGGAAATTTGAAGAATTGTTATGGGTCATTCCATGTCAAATCGCCCAGACCATGGCCACTCACCATCACCAATTTTGATAAAATTTGGTGTATTTGTAGAACTTTTCATGCTGATTCCAAAAATATCCACCATATTGAAATTGATCAAACGGTTTAATCAACGGTTTTGTGCTATTAAATATCTTCCAAGATGGCCGATTTACCACCATTTTGAATAGCACATGTGACAACATAAAAGTCTAACTCCTTGCAGGTTTAACCTAGAACCTTCAAATTGTTTTTCTTTTGTTCAGAATAAAGTAAATTTTCATTGAAACAGATTTCTGTGCAATTTATTCCATTAAAATGCTTTCAGAAAATTATTTTTTGGCATTTTTTTAATTAAAAAAAGGTGTAACTTCAAGAACTGATTTCCCCTATTGCCCCCCCCCCCTTAAATTTTCATCTAATAGCATACACAGACAACTAAAAGTGTGTTTTAAAGTCTGATAAAAAAAATTTAATGGGCAATTAACAGACATTTTGTTTAAAGAAGAATTTCAATTTTACTGACCTTCCAAACATAATGGAAAACACAAGATGTTTGATGTTTCTTTTATTAACAGAAATATCATAATCTTTACATCTAAAAGTTTGATAAAGTTTTATCTTACATAACGATATTTTTTTTATAAATGCAGCTAAAATGAAGTGGAATCCCATGGAAATAAACAGGAATGCTTATAATGAATTCCTGCAGGACGTAAAAATATTGTCATGTCAAATTGAAATCTGTTGCAAAGTTTCAGTAAACTATAAGAGAAACAGAAATGATGAAAAAAAAAATCTACAAATAGTCACATTCTATAACTAAATCATACTTGTATAATATACCAAATATGATAAATTTACAACTCTTAAATAAAAAATATAATAAGTAAAAATTATCGTACTTTAAAATTATACAAAATGTTCAGTTGCTTATTGCAGCAGCAGGACTGAAGAAAGATATCAAGATTTGACCTAGAAGTTGGTTTGCAGTTCTAATAATAGGGATTGTATGTTACATATATGCAGCAAATGTCCCAAGAAAAATGTTCTTGGAGATTTTTTAAAGTTAGATTTCCCAGACTTTGATCCTGAAGAGAAATTTGAATCTAAACAGTGGGTATCAACTGACAAGTAGACTTAACATCACGTACATCTGTTCTGGGGGATTTCATCAATCTTGTTCTTAAAAAGATTGAAAAGCTCTTACCCCATACATACATATTCAAGTCCCAAACATAGACATCTTATACAATACCTCCTGTATAGTTTATTTTTAAAAAGAAAAGAACTTACTACTCATGGGGTTCTCATACAATGGATTTTAGTGAGAACTTTTCTTTTGCGCTGCATTATGTAGCATAAGGCTACCATTAGACGCATGGATGCTGTACTTTATAAACACTTATACTTGATGTAAAGGAAAATGGAAGCAACTCAAAAAGTGAAGTTTTTGCGTGGTTTCAGTTGATATGAACCATGATATACCAATGGTTTATCAGACTCAAAAATTAATCATGCAGTATTTAAATAACAGGGTAGCTACAGATTCTGGAAATCTGAAAGGTTTATGAATCTGTAAAAATCAGCGAATTTCGTAAAGATACTTGAAAATCATTTAAATTAGTCTATATGCGAAAATTTGTTTCCTTGCGAGACTGATTTGTCGACAAACATATGATAAAGAAAATAAATTTTATATATATTTTTTAAAAGATGCACATGATATAAGTTTTTAATATTTAACACACATTAACGTGATCAGATGTCCTCATTTTCTGTGGATATTGTTTATATTGAAGGCAATTTACCCATTTTTGAAAATTTTATGATACATTAGCATAAGCTGACTAGGTGGCTAGCTTAAACCGGTTAGCTATCCCATCAGATGTAATGTCTTAGAATTGAATATTCTTCAGAAAATGAGGAAATTTTTTTTTGTCATACATTCATTGGCAACTGTATGAAGTTATTAGACTTAATTTTGAGTTTGGGTTTATGAAACTGTGAACCAGTACTTTATGAATATTTTGCAATTTTTATGTTTTCCCTTGTTTTTTCTCCCAAATGAGGAATTGGCAAGCTGGATAAGTGTGTTATGCGAGAAAGTGGTATATATATTAAAAAATTTCATATGTATAGCGTTAATAATGGAAATCAAGGAAATCTGATAAAGGTAGTCAGGGAAATCGGAGAAAAATCAAGGAACCTTTTTTTCAAAATTTCTGTAGCCATCCTAAATAATAAGTATCCTTTAGTTACAAATGTAGAGTATTATACTATATAAAAATTGCAAAACATTTTCTAACCTATGTTACCATGAATAAAATTTTGGTAGAATAAAAGCAAAATGGAGGTTTTTTACTACAAGTCACAAAAAATCTGTTTGCGATGGTGTGGGAGAGACTGTGAAAATAATTGTGACAAAAGCATGTCTGCAAAGGCCACTGCATGGTCAAACAAATCTGACTATGATGTATGAATATTATAGATAAAACATTTAAGGTATAACATTTTTTACCATCGCAAAAAGTTACATGTTGAAACTGCAGCAATATGTCTCAGCAGATGCAACTTGCTACAAAAATTTCTGAAACACATAGTATGCATTATATTGAATCTACAGCATGTTTATTAATAAGTGGAAAAGAATAAGTACTGATGAAAAATGTTCTGTTTGTTCATCTTTTGATAGAAATGTTAGAGACTCTGAATATTACATCTCTTAACAGTTATGTAGCACATATATATGAATCGAATTAGTATATAAGCTTAGTTTCAGAAGTGCACAAAGAAGAAGGAGATGTAACTTAAATTCATGCATCCACATGGCCCATCACCTTCGTAATATCAGCCAGTAAATGACAGTTGTATTGTGCCTTTCATTCATATCCTTTGTGCAGTTGACATCAGTATCAGAACATATAAACTTATTGATATATCCAGTGCTTTAATAAGCAGAACATAAAAGGAGAGGGAAATAAAATCAAAAGATAAAATTAACAAATTTTAACTAAAACAATTTTGTGATTTTTCATCACTATTACAATAGTTATTTTTTTAATTAAATATATTTATTTAAATTGTTATTGATGTTATTAAAAAAGGTGATTTTCTATAATTTTGAGATACTACAATAATTTTTGCTTGTCAATATTTTTTATTTAAGAGGTGTAACTTTATCATATGTGATGTAAGATACACAATGATTTAGTTTTAAAATGTGACTATTTGTAGAATTGTTTCCATAATTTCTTCTTTATATATAATTTACTGAAACTTAGCAAAAGATTTCAATTTGACATGACAATATTTCTAGGTCCTGCAGGAATTCATTATTAGCATTCCTGTTTATTTCCATGGAATTATACTTCTTTTTAGCTGCATTTATAAAAAAAAAAATATTTATGTAAGATAAAAACTTATCAAACTTTTAGATGTGAAGATTATATTTCTGATAATAAAAGAAATATCAATATCAAACATCTTGTGTTTTCGTTTATTTTTGAAAGGTCAGTAAAATTGAATTTCTTCTTTAAACAAAATGTCTGTGAACTGTCCATTAAAATTTTTTTATCAGGCTTCAAAGCACACTTTGAAGCATGTGTGTATGCAATTAGATGAAAATTGAAGGGGGGGGGGGCAATGGTGGAAATCAGCTCTTGAAGTTACACTTTTTAATTAAAAAAAATGCCAAAAAATAATTTTCTGAAAGCATTTTAATGGAATAAACTGCACAGAAATCTGTTTCAATGAAAGTTTGCTTTATTCTAAACAAAACAAAAAAAAATTGAAGGTTCTATTTTAAACCTGTAAGGAGTTATAGACTTTTATGTTGTCACATGTGTTATTCAAAATGGCGGCAAATCGGCCATCTTGGAAGATATTTAAAAGCTCATAACTCTTAAACCGTTTGATCAATTTCAATATGGTTGATATTTTTGGAATGAGCATGAAAAGTTCCACAAATACAGCAAATTTCATCAAAATTGAAGATGGTGGGTGTCATTTTTAGAAAATTCTGGGTGATTTGACATGTAATGACCCTTATATAGTGCAAGCTATTCCTATACATATAAGGCAATAGATGGCCCTGTCAGTCCAAGATACTCAACTAATGAAGTGAAAGAATTTTAAAGCAGGAGTTTTAAAATATTAATTGAATGAGTAGTGTATTTATTTTTACTTGCTACAGTCCCTCTTTCTCTCCTTTTTAAATATCAATATTTAGTAATTTGTAAATTTTTTTAATTATGCGATCTTTAAAATTTTTTATTAATTTTATTTTTATCAGCCTGACAGAAGAACATGAACTTAAAATTTGCTGTTTGCCTCTAACGATTTGTAACATATATTTTTTTAATTACTTAAATTTTATTTTATATTTTCATGCATTATTTATATATTAAACCATGGATATCAAGGTGATTTCTATTATAGTTATTTTATTAATAGTTTTCCTTTCATTTTCTCTTTTCTTTTTATGAAAAATAATCACACACTTTTTTTAGTATATAAATATATCTTCTTGACATATTTATATACAAATGAAATGAAAGAGTTTTAAAGCAGGAGTTTAACTAAAAAATTAACTGAATGAGTAGGGAATTTGTTTTTACTTGCTACAATCTCTCTCTCTCTCTTTTTTTTTTTTAAATATCATTATTTAGTATTTTGCAATTTTTTTAAGTTACACGACCTTTAAAATTTTTCATTAATTTTATTTTTATCAGCCTGACAAAAAAACATGAACTTAAAATTGCTGTTTGCTGCTAACGATTTATATAATATATATTTTTTAAATACTTTGATTTTATTTTACATTTTCATGCACTATTTATATATTATACTATGGATATCAAGGTGATTTCTATTATAGTTCTTATATTGATTTTTTCTCTTTCTTTTTATTTTTACGAAAAAGAATCACACACTTTTCTCAGTATATAAATTATATCTTCTTGATATATTTATATACTATATTATAGTCTATAATAGTCATTCAAAATATAGATAAAAGTTTAAATCAATTTATTTAATTGATAACTACATGAAATATCCTTTAATTTAAATATTTTTAATATAAAATTAGTAATTAAAAAAAATATTGCTGCTGTTAAATTTTACTTAATTATAAGGCATTCGAATTTTAAAGAAATATATACAAATTAACTTCTCCTCCTGAAGTAACATATGACATTATTGAAATGACTGAACCTATCGCAATAAAATAATAAAAATCATTCTATCTTGAGTGAGGATCGAAGGAACAATCTCACAGTTGAAACCCAGTGTGTTACAACACTCAGCCACGGTGACCTTGGTCTGAATTACTCTAAAACTAAATACCTTCTAGATTTAATTTCACTCACATGCATAAAAGTTGAATTCGAAATGAAAAATTAAGATATTTGCTTTTCGCTTTTAAAGAATGCATGGAGTTCGTTCAGATCGATATATTGCCAATGAGCTCCATGGTCTGTATTTTAATGAATCTCAAAGGATGAATCAGAAACATTCATAATTAAACATTGGTTTTAAAATCGTGAAATGATTGCAAAAATGTTTTTAGTTTTATATTGTCATTGAGCAAAATTATTGCCTCCATGGTCTATATTTTGACGAATCTCAAAGGAGTGAATTGCATATTGTTTACCATCGCTGCATGATACAATTTTCAACGCAATATATATCGAAAAACATGCATATTTCGATGTAGCTGATCACTCAAGTTGTTTTTTGTTTTTCACAATCTTTCTAAAAAGGTTCATCCTATGCAGCTTTATTGAAAAAAATTAAATCTCTGAAAATAAAAATAAAATGGCTGATTTCAATGAAAGATTATCGGATCCGGATGAGTTCACTCCAGAAGTGTTATATGCTTAGCGCTATTATATATGTAATTTAAAATCTGTCATTTCCTTTAGCTCTTCTTCAAAAGATTCAGAAAATTAACCAGTATTTATTTTTTTAAGGAGTTAAGTATAGTCAGAGGTGTGAAAATATAGTCATTTAAAAGAATTAACTATTGTATCATGTTTTTTATTTTAAATATAATACCAAGTTTTTACACTATATTTTAAGAAAACTTCATGAAAATTTCAAATCAAAATATTACTTTGAAGCAAGATATCTGCTTGATTGTTTAATGCTCTCTTACAAATAGTGCCTTGCAGTGACCATCAGTATTTCTTAGTGGTTTATCTACAACCAATACAACAAGAAATATATATTAGTTTAATACTTTATCTAGTACTTAATTAAAGCTTTCTTTTTTTCAAATTAAACAAAATGGTGACGTTTGAAAGTTTATGAATTTTAAGAAAATAAAAGCTATTGTTTATATTTTTAAAAAAATACTTCGATTAAGCATCAGTTTTTTATGTCTAGAATATACTGTAAAAATTTCATTTAAATCTATTGAGTGGTTTTTAAAATATTGTGGTCACTGTCTTTGAAAATGTAGTTTTGAAAAAAAAAATGCATTTAAAGTTTCATGCTATTATGTTTGATGTCATACTACTCTGTGTTCATGGTTATAGTATAAATTGATTCTAATACAATATATAACAATAAATTTCGATGTATTCAATATACAGGTAAAAATTGGTTAGTAATAGCTTCCGTCAACTACCTGCCAACAATAGTAAAATGGTCCTATGGTAATTGTAGGATATCTCTAAAACTATCAATTGGATAAACTTGAAATTTTCACAGAATATTTTCAAAATATTATACTTTAAGAAAATGTTTTTTTTTAAATGATTTTTTGAAAATATGGCTAATTTTTACCCTTTAAACGGCTTGAGTAATACATTCGAAGTAAATATAAGGCTTTTAAAATAATTCACAAAATTAAAAAATCAAAATGCTAAGAGAAATCAATTCACCTGAAAGTTTGGTTCTGTATTAAATTTTTCTTTAGTTGTCAACCACGAATAATACACATCAGTTTGCCGTACTGAGGTTTTTTTAGATCTCTGTGAAAAAGCATTTAAAAGTGACAAAGTAAATTAATGGTTTTAATAAGCTGTTTTTATTCTGAATCTATTTCTTTTTGGTAAAGTGTTTCAGATATTCTAATAATTCTCAAGAATGTGAAAATTTATGATATATTTTTAATGTAAAAAAAGAGAAAAGAAATAGACTTTTGGCTGCTAATCAAGTACAGTTGAACCCAGTTATAGTGTCATTCAAGGGACCACAATAATTATGACGCTATAATCGAGTGACGTAATAACGAAGGTCGGGTCAGAAACATGGGGTATAAGTAAAGAATGCATACACGCTATGCTCTTTACACCTAAAAAGTAAGAATGGTGGTATAAATTTTATAATAAATTATAAAATAAGTATATAATGATATGGTGCTATGAATTGTATAATAAAACTAGGTTGCGCCACCAGGCATCTGAGCAACGCCCGGCACGTCTTCGACCACCAAACCCAAGTCCTTGAGGACTTTTAACACACACACCGGATTTGTCTCTCGCCAGACTGGAGGACCGCCACCTGCGGACCCTCCAACCAACCCCATTACCAGAGTCTGTGACGACATAGGTCGTTGTGGTGCACGGAGGATCCCACATCTCAGATTAGATCTCCACACAGACACTCGATGAATCGCCGAGACAACCCAGCGACTTCATCGCCGAGACAACCCAGCGACTTCATCGCCGAAACCCCATAAGGAAAATCGGTCCCTAGGTCATATGCCAGACTTCCCGACGGCCCTTCCCCCCACGACATCCGATCATCGAGCGCATGGAAGGGCAAACGACTGGTTCATCTTCCGTGGGTTAAAAAAAGCACTCGTAAATTGTATAATAAATTAGAAAATAAGTATAAATTACACTTACTATATTTTTCCATGGAAAAAAATTAATTTATTCCTGCATAACATCATATTAGAGCTAGGAGGATATATTTGGAGAGAAAAAATTTTCAATCTTCATTTGTTTATTTTTCTAGCAAAATAATTTTTGTTCTATGTGTCCGATAAATTTAAAGATCATTGTATCTGTGATTTGCGATTCATAAAAACGTGACAACAATGTTATTGCTTGCTGAGCATCTTTAATTCCAGGTGGTGGTACTACTTCATCCATTTCTTGCCCATCTTCGTCATCACTGACAGTTTCTTCTGTTTCTTGCACTACTTGGACAACTTCCAAATCAGATTTAAGTTCCGAAGTTATCACATTGTCATCTACAGCAACAAATTCGTCTAAATTTTCATGAAAAGGCAAATCATCAGACCTTTCGAATCAACAATTCCACTTTGATAAAGGCAAATCTTCATCATCTTCTTTTTGTGGGATTTCACTAACACTTTCTTCTGCAGAAACAAAACCGGCATGTCGAAATGCATTTCAAATCATTTTTTCTGAGACTCGTCTCCAGGCTTTATCCAAACAAATTAATTGCATTTAAAAGATTTATACTGTAAACCTTATTTTCGTCAAAACATTCTAAAATGTGCATAAGCACACACTTCTGATAGTTGCTCTTAAGGCTTCTGATTACATCTTGATCCATAGGTTGCAGCTTGCTTGTACATTTTGGTGATAGGAACGGCAACTGTATTCTCTGCAAATTTTTCACATGGGGATGGGCAGGACAGTTATCTACTAAGAGTAGAATCTTTCACTTTTGTTTGCAGAGTTCCTTATCCCATCACCTCAATTCAGCTTCAAACAACTCTGATGTCATCCAAGCCTTTCGACTGTGTTTGTAGTTGACTGGAAACGTTTTTGAAACATCTTGGACGTTTAGACTTTCCAATCACAGTCAAGGTTTTCTTCTGTGATCCAGTCATATTTCTGCACACAAGAATTATAATTCTTTCTTTTGATAATTTTCCACCAGAACACTTTTCATTCTGAAATGAAAGAGTCTTATTGGGAGTAAGCTTAAAAAAGAGGCCAGTCTCATCTGCATTGAAAATGTCATTGTCTGCATAGCCTTGTCAAACTTTCGGCCATACATTGCTTAGCCAATCCTGAACACACTTATCGTCGACACTTTTTTCTTCTCCACATACATTGTGAAACACTATGCTGTGACGTGCCTTAAATCGATCTATCCAACCATTGGAGTAAACAAAATTTGCATGCCCAAGCAATTTAGCAAGCTGTTCTGCTTTTGTCATCAACATTAAACCACTGATCGGTACATTCATAGTTCTTTGCTGTTTAAACCATTTTAGCAGTGCCCCATCAAGATCTTCCTTATCCGGCTTCCTCATTCGCTTAACATTCTTGCCATTTTGTTCAAAGGCACTTAAAATTTTCTCTTTGTTTTTCCAGAGAAAGCACACAGTTGAATTTACTAATCCAAATTCTCAGCAAACTTCAGCTTTCTTTTTCCCTTTATCCAATGCATTAATAATGTTAACTTTATCTCCCAAAGAAAGAACTTTTCTTTTTACGGATTCCATAATGATAAAAGTTTTTCACTCAAAGCACGAGAGAACTGAAAACCAAACGAATGATGTTGCAGTCAGGTCAGAAATGCTACCCTCTTTTATAATTTCATTGGTCAAGCACCAAGTGAAATTCGATTCCTCCCTCTTTTCCCTCATTGACGCTATTTGTTTAGATAGATAAAGAGCAGAAGTTTCACCCTGTTCACTGCATACCCTCCCCCCACCCCCCTCAAAAGTTATTTCCTGGCTGATACTGCAGGACAGGTCCGAAAAATTGTGTGTAGGGGTGAACTTGAACCAGCTGTGATTTCAATGTCTCCCATCAGTGACGAATTAGACTACCTTATTGTGAAAAAAGATTATACTGCCCCATTTTCTGAGAATAAATATATTAGTTTGTATATATTTTTTGACGCAATAACTGGGGTCGCCGATTAAATTATATCGTTATTTCTAAGTTACTATAACATTGGTGTCTATAGGAGTTTCATTTGACGTTATAACCAAGTTGTCACTATAACCAAGAATGCTATTACCGGGTTCAACTGTATGGACTGCAAACTGTAGAGTTTGTCTTCTCAGAAATGTTAAAAATACACACTACTCCATATACATGTAACAAATCTACAAAATTACTTACTTTTTTATTAATACATCTCGGATAATTTTTAAATTCAGTGGATTAAAGTTATCATGGGGAACAACAATTGAGAAATCACATGTAAAACAGCTGATGTTGATAACTGAGCTTTTTTATGAACTACTGAAGTGATTTTATTACTTTTAAAAATAGTTTTGGGATTAGCTAAACTATGATAAATTGATTGTTCGACAAAAAACAAAATAAAATTACAATAGGAATGCAGTTTCTACCCCAAAATATCACATGTAAAACAGCCAACATAGCTGTACTTTTTTCTTAAGAGTTACTGAAGAAATTCAAATATTTTTTTAATTGTATACTTTTTAATATATTAAATGAAATTACTGTAATTTCATTATCTCTGTATTTACAGAATTAGGTAGTGGCGGCTTGTGGCAGGAACTGTTCCCCCCCCCCTCCCTCCCTCCCTCCCTTCCTTCAAGAAATATTTTTTAAATTTATTTTATTACATTTGTGAAAATTTGGAATAATTTAATACATTATATATGCAAACATAAAATATTTTATGCCATTTCTATAGATTTTTCAAAAATAACTATAAAAAATTAAGATGATTTTGCACCAGAATGTTTCAAAATGATTGTGGGAAGGTTGAATTTTCATGATGAGATTTTGAAATGGTCATATCTCAAAAATTATTACACTGAAACAAACAATATATGCAGGTAATATTCATATTTTTGAATGATCTTTCTAAAAATGTAACATTTATGCAGCTTTTGTCATCAACAATGTTTTACTTTAAAAAAAAGCTGACCTCAAAGAAATTGTTTTAGAGCAGGTTGGGCCATAAATGTTTCAGACAAATATCTGAGGCTTTATTATATTAATTGTAAAAAATATAAGACAATTGAAACATGATTTTTTAGAAAATGTGATATTTTTGCTGTTTGAGCTATGCATAATTCATTTTCTTATTTACATGAATGCAAATATTGTGGAAATATTGGTAAATATCAATCTACTAAATCCAAGTGTCACTATAATTCACTAAATAAGTAGAAGCTACTTTACTCATAGAATCTGTTTTACCCCAATAAAATTAAAATACTGCATCAATTGTGAAAAAGCATTTGTTTATTCAATAACATTATTTTTCATGCTTAATGCATAACAGGATTAAAAGCATAAATTTTATTGCAAATTGAACTTCTTGCAAAACTACTCTTTACAAAAAATCAGTAGTTATTACATCTTTTAAACTAGTTGAAAAGTATTAGTGATTTTAATTTGAATTTCTGTTTTTCAGCATTCACAAAAATGCAAAGACCTTCATGATTTTTAAATATCTATGAAGTGGGTTTCTGTTTTTGAAAGTATTTTCAATTGCCGCACTGAAAATTAGATTAAATTTTCCTAGAGCACTTTTTTTTTTTTTAAGACTGAATTTTAATGATATTATGCTTTTTAAAATACCAATATAAAATATAGTTTAACTATAAGTTTTAAACATCATGTTCACCTTGAATATTAAATGAAATGTATAAGAATATTTATTTAATATATTAATATTATTATATATTAATAAGAATATTTATTTAATATATTAATATTATTATATATTAATAAGAATATTTATTTAATATATTAATATTATTATATATTAATAAGAATATTTATTTTTACTAAAAAGGTGCAAATATACATATAAAGGTTTTTAAAACATTAAAACCCGTTAAAAGATGATAAAAACCTGAGTGTTTTCAACTGTTCTAAACAGCGGAAATCATCAGCGGAAATTCGGAAAATGTGAAATGTCATGAATGTTTATTGGTTAATTTGCCAGAGACAAGTCTATTTCAAAGAAGAAGAAGGAGGAGGAGGAGAGGGGGGGGGGGGGGTTATAGTTAAGTTCTAAAATTGCCAGAGATATTTAGTGCACTATATCAGATCCTAGATATATTGTATGAGAGCATATCATTGCAAGTGTTATTTCTTTGAGTTAAAATCTTTAAAGATTCTCTGATAATTGATGCGTAGTAATTTGAAGTGCAGGCTATGATTCTTGCTTTACTAAAATCTATGTCGATGTCTTGTTTTTGGTTTAATCTGGATAGAGCTGTTGAGGGTTTACTATACTTTATAACTGCGATATGTTCTTTGAGACTGTCTTTAAATTTCCTAGATGTCATGCCTATGTAATTGAGTTTTTTCTGATTTAATTTATCTGTAAACAGTATCATATATACAACTGAAGTTTCGTCATTAGGAATTGGGTCTATTCAATTTGGCAGATGTTTTTGCGATTAAGTTGATATTATATTTCTGTAATGCATATAATTAATTCTTTCAATTAATTGAGGTGCGTAATTGAAACTGTAAAATTTGAGGATATTTTTAAGATTATTTTTTTTTAAATGGCACTTTTAACTGACTCTTTATGCTGAATGTCGAAAATTAATTTATTTATATGATGAGGAGGAAAACTATTTTCTTTAGCAATTTTCTTAATAGTAAGTAATTCTTGCAGGTAATCTTTCGTACAGAATTCGATGGCTCTTTTTTATATAAAACAATTTTAGTTTTTAAAATTCACGGCATCCATGCATGGAATGAATTCTTAAATAACACTAATAACCTTGATCCAAACATGCAGTTCACCTTAGAAGTCAAACAAAAAAGATTGTTACCATCTTTAGATGTGAAGTTAGTAAGGAACAATGCAACATTGAAAATAGATAGGAAGGTATTCAAATAATACAATATCCTACAATAGCTATCTCCCATTTAAATAAAAAAATTTTGATTAAAAAGAGCCATTGAATTCTGTTCTCACTATTAAGAAAATTGCTATAGAAAATGGTTTTCCTCCTCATCGTATTAATAAATTAATTTTCGACATCCAGCATAAAGAGTCAGTTAAAAGTGGCATTAAAAATAAAAATAATCTTAAAAATAATCTCAAATTTTACAGTTTCAATTACGTACCTCAATTATTTGAAAGAATTGGATATGCATTGCAGAAATATGATATCAACGTAATCACAAAACCATCTGCCAAATTGAATAGACCTAATTACTAATGACGAAACTTCAGGCATATATATGATACCTTTTACAGATAAATTAAATCAGAAAAAACTGAATTACACAGGCATGACATCTAGGAAATTTAAAGACAGACTCAAAGAACATATCGCAGACATAAAGTATAGTAAACCCTCAACAGCTCTATCAATATTAAACCTAAAACAAGATATTGACAGATTTCAGTAAAGCAAGAATCATAGCCTGCACTTCAAATTACTGTGCATCAATTATCAGAGAGTCTTTAGAGATTTTAACTCAAGGAAATAACACTTGTAATGATATGTTCTCATACAATATATCTAGGATCTGGTATAGTGCACTAAATATATCTGGCAATTTTGGAACTTAACTGTAATATACCCCGCCCTCCTCCTCCTCCTTCCTTCCCCCCTCCTTTGAAATAGACTCGTCTCTAGCTATTTAACTAACGAACTTTCATGCCATTTCACATTTTCCAAATTTTCCCTGATAAATGACTGTTTAGAGCAGTTGAAAGTGCTCGGTTTTTAGCATCTTTAAATTGGTTTTTGTGTTTTAACAACCTTTATATGTATATTTGCACCTTTTTAGTAAAAATAAAAGTAAATATTCTTATACATTTCATTTTTAAAATACATTGGTTTTTATTTAGAATTTGTGTATTTAATTTTGTACGCTGTCAGTGTACAAAAATCAAAGGTAACCTAAGAATAGAACTCTTTCCCTTCCTACCAGCTATTTGTAATCCCCTAGTCTCTTCTCCACCTTGAAAAAAAAAAATGCATCTTACCTCCTGATTTTTTTTTTTGTAAGCTATTTGCTATTGAAAATAGCATGTAGCAGTAATTATTCGATACCTCTTCCTGCAAGGAGACTTTCTTTACTCCTGGTGAGATGGAAAGGGGGGGGGGGCATTTTGAGAAATTCCCAGGAGAACAGCATTGTCAGTGTATAGAAAAGAAAGGTAACCAAAGAATAACACTACTTTCTCTCTCTAACAGCTATTTGTAATCCCCTAGTCTCTTCTCTGCTTTAAAGAAATTGCATTTTACCTCCTGATTAGTTTCCTAGTCTCTTCTCTGCTTTAAAGAAATGACATTTTACCTCCTGATTAGTTTGTAAGCTATTTGCTATTGAAAATAGCATGCAGCAGTGATTATTTGACACCTTTTCCTACAAGGAGTCCTTCTTTACTCCTGGTGAGAGGGCAGGGAGACATTTGGAGAAATTCCCAGGAGAAGACTTTTCTTTTCTGGATCATTAATGTAATAGAAGTTTCAAAATAATCCCAGAAGGTAAATTTCCTTCCTGGGTCACTTCCTGCATTTATCTAGACACACAGATCATCCATAAAAGACTGTCACTGAATCTTATTGTTATGTGTTTCATATGACTCATTTTTTTGCTTTCTTTTATATTTTCTATAACAGAAGTTTTAAGTGAGGAATATTTCAGATTCTATCATTACATCAGATGACAAAGAAGTACTAATTCCTGATCTCATCGCTGTAATTACTGAAAATTGTGGTACTCTGAATTTAAAGCCGAAGCTGTTCTTTATTCAAGCTTGCCAAGGCATGAATATCCCACAAGGGTTTGGAGAACCTGTTTTTAGTAAGTGCTATTTATGTGATGGAATGCTATTTAAAGTTGCTTGAAATTTGAAAATCTTAATTTTATGTCCATGATGGAGTGTTGTGTTAATTTCAATATATTCATCTTGTTAGACAGAACTTATTTTGTTTAATAAGGAATGATAGGCAACAAATGAAATAACTAAACTCTAGTTTAGAAGAAAGTTGATC
This sequence comes from Maratus michaelseni, assembly GCA_963931845.1. Taxonomy (NCBI): domain Eukaryota; kingdom Metazoa; phylum Arthropoda; class Arachnida; order Araneae; family Salticidae; genus Maratus; species Maratus michaelseni. The sequence goes on from OZ007586.1 coordinate 397,662,946, forward strand.
TTTGTATCTCAGATATAAAAAAAATGTATGATATTTAAATTATTAAAAAGGATAAATAGAATGAAGTCTACAAAATCTTATATTTAAGTGAAAATGGCAGTAAAATATTGTTAGCATAATGCAATGCAGTAGACTTTTCAAGTGGTTTACATAATCAATCATATTAACAGGATGGCAGCAGTATACAAAATTAGCAGCTGTTAGTTGTATTTTGTGACCAAGTTTTTCAGTTTAAGGACTAGAATTATCAGTCATTCTAATGCTGAGATTCTTTTAGAACTTGACAAACAAATCAAGATTTAATGGTTTCTTACAGAGGTACATATTTTATCATCTTACACATTTGTGCATGCTGAAATGAAGTTTGAATCAATCTTTCAGCACAAGATGTTCTTTTATACACAATTGTGACATTTTTTAATGCTCTGCCACATAATTTAGAAATTATTAAAGAAAATGCCATAAAAGTGTATAAAGGATTTGTTGTATGGCAAAATAAATAACTACCTTTTCTTGCCAAGTAACTTGGCAAAACTTTTGGTATGAATCAAATGTTCAAAATTGTACAAAAAAAAAAATCTGGCAATGTTTTAATTATCATTCAGTAAGGGAGATCTTTATACTGGCCACTTTTTGTTTAATGCATAAAAACTGAACTACTAACCATTTTAAAATTATTAAATTAATGTGCATGTGTGCTTATGGTATTTACTACTTCTTGGAAGTATCATGCATACTTAAAATTAGAAATGATGCCAAATACAATCATTTTCCTAAAACAATGCAAATTGCTCTGGAAATAAGAACACCAATGTACCTAAAGCCAGTAGTTGTTGTACCTAGGGCCATTCTCAGAAATTTTTAATTTTCACCCTATAATAAACAAGAAACAAACATTAAAATTTTATAAAACAATTATTATCAGGTCACACATGATTCAAAAATTCACTAATTTAAAATATGTTTAAAATTACATTTTATTTTATAATGTATAACAAATTAAATTAATGTATAACAAATTAAAAATAACTTGCAAATTAACATTTAAATTTCAAAATTCTAGCATGTAAGCTTTATGCATAAAATACCTTTTTTCATGAATTATTCTACATTACAATTTGAATTTTTCTCTAGGGTCATGAACTTATATATAAGGCAGTTATGTAGCCTTAGGTATAACATTAGGGCTATTTCACACAAAATGGTCCCTTATTTAAATTTCTACATGTATAGGTTACATATTAGATATCACATGTAGCACTTCATATAATAATTAAAAGTAGGTTTTGTTAAAAGAAAAATCAGAATAGTGTTGTGAAAGGAATTACCCATGAAACTTTCATTATAGATTATACTAATGTGACCTGGAAATATTAACATAGGTTAAATTTAATAAAAACTGATGTCAGAAATCATCTTTCTATAAATGTCCTAGGTAATCTATTGATTCTTAAATTTAATGGCCCATCCTTTGTAGAGTTTAATCCAGATTCAATTGTTATTTTTCAATTGTCAGAAAAAACGATTGAATTATGTTGCTGCAGGATGGATTTCTATTTTCTTGAGATCTCTCTATCAAAAAAATTTTCACATTTTCATAAGGTTCAAGAACATGTATTTTTTAAATAAATATTTTCAGTATTATGTAAATATTAGGTATTATGCTATGTAATTTTTTTATAATTTCATATGGAATTCTATCATTAAAGATGGTTCTTAGATTTTCCCCTTTGACATCTATAAGATTTCTTCAGTCTTCATAATGATGCCTAGCTTTAGAATTGCAATTTCTAACACTGGGTGACAGATGAAGTTTGCATATTTTGTTTGTTGTCTTATGAATAGGAAAACAAAGGTTGTAATGGTTCTCTAGAAGGGTGTATTATAGAAGGAAAACAGATGTTTTCAATGGCAAATGTGGCATAATTTAATGTTAAGATGAATTAACTAATTTTATATGTAACTGATTTTGATTCTGATACACTACGCAGATGAGCTTTGTAAAGAGACATATTTCCACCCTTGACTAGTCCATACAGATTTCAAGGGTGCCAATAATTGCTTGACTTCTTTTTAATCTTTGTGTGAGAGGAAGTACCAGAAGTAGAAAGTTCTACTGAAGGTACAAGTGAGTAGGGAAGTTGCTTTTGAGTCTTGATCTACTGGCACAATAATTTCCATGAAATCATTTCCATTTTGTGAAAACCAGTTATTCCATGTTGCTGCTTGATAAGAATTAGTGTTTTTAAACATAAATACAATAAATAACATTGTTATTTTGTGTTAGAAACTGTTAGTACATTAACACGTTATTGGAAAATTCCTATCAATTTAGGTTGTACTCAAATCCAAACTGGCTACTTTGCCACATTTTTTAATTCCTTTTTGTTCACTAATGTATCAAATTGGCAGGTGCTCTTATTAAAGAACTTTGTAATCGAAACACATTTTGAATTTTTTTTGGTAAAGGCAGGAGATCTTTCAGAAAATATTGTCAAAGTCGGTATTTTGAACTGAATTCTTGATGCAGCAGCATGAGAAATGGGAAAAAATAACTTGTTAACTAATTTATTTACCAAAAAATGAAAAACTCATTTTGATTTCAAATCGCTTCAATAGTCAGGCCTGCCAATTTTGTGCCTGAGTCAAAAAGTTTTACATTGTTGAGCAGGTGATTTGAGAACCACCTTAAATAACAATTACAGACAAAGAGCCTGTACTATCTCAGGCTGTGGTTCCCAGAAAATGCATTTCAAAATCACAACTTCGACATATTTTTTTTAAATATTCTATCTGTATTGAAAAATGCAAAATGCTATTTGATTTCATAATTTCTGAATAAGAATACATGCAAAGTTTTTTCATTTACGAATAAAAATGAGTACAGAAATGTGTCAGAAAGTAGCCAGTTTGGGTATGCCTTAAAGAAAACACAAAATGAGGGAACATAATTTCCATGAAAATGGGATAGTTCAGATAAAAATGTAAACTATATTGCTATTTTTACAAGTAAAAATCTGAGGCTCTGTCATAAAGAAGAAAAAAAAAGTGTGTTGAAATTTTCTAAAGCTACTGACACATCTCTCTCTTTCCTCCCCCCTCCCCCCAAACCATCAAAAAGAAAAAAGCAGAATTCTCTCTGCCTATTTCATATTTTTATTCAGTGAAAAAATCCCATTCGATGGAACCAAAATAACTGTTTAATCTTTGATGGCTCTTCCCTAATAAATGTGATACTTGCAACCATTTGGTTGCTGTTTCAACAATCAGACTTCTTTAATTTAAAAGACAAATAATGTGCTTTGGAAATTTTTTTTTCAATCCAGTTATGTTATGTACAGAAAACAACACTTTTTGTAAAATATTTTGTGGATAAAATAATTAAATATTCCTTTTGTGAGTTTAATCATCAAACAAAAATATAGGTTTGTATATGGGCTAAAACAGTCCAGTACTTACCATTGTTGGCCAGTATTTAACATTTGATGGTTTTTACTGTCTTCAGAAAAACATGTCTTTTCCGCATTTTTTACCATCTAATGGAAAACATCATTTTCCTTTCACAAATATGAAAATTTATATCAAAATTTTTTATGTTTTTCAATAAAAATTCAATTTTTTAAGCATTTAAACACATTACTGAATTCTTAAAATTATTCAAAAAACATGCATTTGGAAATATGTATATCCATCTTAATGAACTCTTTTTTTTTTCATATATATTATCATATTTTTGAAATTTGCTAAAACTCCCGAAATATAAAAATAAAAGTTTACTCCTTTGTTTTACGACCTTGTTGCAATGGACAAAAAGCTGTAGTTGAATTTTGCAAGCAAAGCAAAAATATTTTCATTGGTCGCACCACATGCACAAAACTAGAGTATAGCAATGGCTACAGATTGAAACAGAAACTGATTGAGTATAGACTACGAGCAATATGTTCTGCTCTTGAATGTCTGCACCTAACACTTTATTGATAAAAGTTTTAAATTTTATAAATAAACATTAAATAGCTAAATATTTTTATTAAAATGAAAAAAAAAATTTCCCTTGTGTACAAGACCCTATGCTACTGTACTGTCGCACATCTCTAAGGATGGCTCTACATATAAGCAGCCTATGCTACAATATTGTTTGATATAAATGTTTGGCACATTAAATGTTTATAGATATTTTTTATGAATTTTTGGCACACCTACATAAAAAGGTTTGCATCCCTGCCCTAGATACTTTCTCCTGTTTGCTGTCTCTGAAGCAAAATAAAAAGGGTTTTGTACTTATTTATATAGTAAATGCATGTGACACATTGAAATCCAAAGTCAACAAATCATTTGTAGATATGGATCAAGAATACTCAGAAATTCAAAATACTTACAATTTTTTAATGTTGTTTTCAATGTAGCATTTCAAGGGAATAAATATTCTTATACTTCATTGAAGCATGTGTCAAAACATCAAAGTTTGAGTTAAGCAGAGTCAACTGTATGTATGATTTTTTGATTTAGAGTGTTAAATTATGTAAAATAATTTTAATTATTTGAGGTGTAATAAAACATTCATACATATAGATTTCTCTGCTGATGAATTTTTATTTTATTTACAGAACTTGTATCTCCTGATATGCCAGAATTTGTGCCAACTCATTTCCATAGACCTCCCCTTGCATCTGATATATTACTTGCAGTTTCTTCTATTGATGGGTGAGTTTAACTATGATTTCAGAAATCTCTAATTTTATTTTATTGATTAGTTTTTATTTTTGTTCAACTCCTCCTTTCCATTTCCACTTAAGTGCAAGAATGCAATTTAAGTAAATATCAGAAGCAGGGTTGGGTTTCTTCCGGAAAAAACTGGGACAATTCCAAGACAGTGGAAGAAACTTGAAGAAATAAAAGAAACTAACAGTAAACAAAACAAATGTTCAAAAGCAAAATATATTAATTATAAAAAAGAATTTTATTCGAAGTTTAATTACATAAAATCTAAAGTGGAAAACTTAATATTAAAAATATTATTTTTTGGAAAAATAAGTTATTTTTAATAGCAAACTTCAGGTTTAGCAGATATTTACAGATGATGGTTTTTACAACTTTGGAGATGGTGGTGGGTAGCACTGGGGGATGCATTGATACATTGTGAAAAATCGATTTAAATCATAAATCATCAAACCGGCTTCTTGATCTTTGGTTTACCGATGTGTCGCAGCCCTACGATGCATCACACCAGATCGATGATGAACGAGATCGGCATGGCGGCAAAAGCCATTTCTTCCTATGATCTTTGATGTGGATAAACTACGCATACATAAATGAGACCGGTGGCAAAGAGCGATTTCTCCTGCAATCTTCGAAATGACTTAACAGCACACATGTGAACGAGACCGGTTTCTTTTCCGATTTTCGAACTGGACAAACATCCTACACATGAAGCACCACTCATACAGAGATCGCATTGCTAATTTAGACTTCGGGATGATCCTAAAACAACAACAATCGCAAATCACTGTATGCTCGATTATGATTACAAGTCTGTTTTCCTAGCTGTATAAATAGAGCAGGGAGCAGCACCACGATTTTCATTTCAGAATATATGGCGATATGGTATCGGTATGTGAAGTATATATATATATATATATATTTTTTTTTTTTTTTTTTTGCCCATGAACTTAGAAAGTGTTTGATAAATATTCAGAGCCAGCTGAATTTTCAACTTCTGATTTGAAGAAAAGGAGGATTGACCCAGCTGTTAATTTTGATAAAGGTGAGTCTGAATCTTACTTTATTTTTTATTTAATATTATTTCAAAACTGTTGTAGTCAACTGACATAATAAATAGCAATTGAAGCTGTTAGTTTGAATTAGAAATGTTCATAATTTTGCAATCCATTTGTATCCATTTGAATTTAAAAACAATACTGCATCTTTAGTAAGGAACTTTTATTTTAATTTATTTCTTAATATTATTGAAACTTATTTTCAGAACAATAATTATTGTGTTATTCTTAATTATTTATTTAAAAATACTTCATATTACTTTTCATCATACCTACTTTGGTTTTATTAATTTTATCTAAGATGTATTATATTATTGTCACCAAAATTAGGAATTTCTTTCTGGGTCATTCCATGTCAAATCATCCAGAATTTTCTAAAAATGACACCCACCATCTTCAATTTTGATACAAATTGGTATATTTATAGAACTTTTCATGCTGATTCCAAAAATATCAATCATATTGAAATTGATCTAACGGTTTAAAAGTTATGAGCTTTTAAATATCTTCCAAGATGGCTGATTTGCTGCCATTTTGAATAGCACATGTGACAACATAAAAGTCTGTAACTTCTTACAGGTTTAACTTAGAACCATCAATTTTTTTTCTTTTGTTCAGAATAAAGTGAACTTTCATTGAAACACATTTCTGTGCAATTTATTCCATTAAAATGCTTTCAGAAAATGATTTGTTGTCATTTTTTTTAATTAAAAAAGGTGTACCTTCAAGAGCTGATTTCTCCCATTGCCCCCTCTTCAATTTCCATCTAAATATGTACACAGACAACTCAAAGTGTATTTTGAAGCCTGATAAAAAAATTTTAGTGGGCAGTTCACAGACATTTTGTTTAAAGAAGAATTTCAATTTTACTGACCTTCCAAAAGTAACGGAAAACACAAGATGTTTCATATTTCTTTTATTATCAAAAATATCGTAATCTTTACATCTAAAATTTTGATAAGGTTTTATCTTACATAAAGTTAATATTTTTCTTTATAAATGTAACTAAAAAGAAGTAGAATCCTATGGAAATAAACAGGAATGCTAATAATGAATTCCTGCACGATGTAGAAATATTGTCATGTCACATTGAAATCTTTTGCAGTAAATTATAAATAAAAAAGAAATTTTGGAAAAAATTCTACAAATAGTCACATTTTATAACTAAATCATCTTGTATATTACACCAAATATGATATAGTTACGACTCTTAAATAAAAAATATTGTCAAAACTATTGTAGTATTTTAAAATTATACAAAATAACCTTTAGCATATACACAGTAAAAATACAGTATTAAAATATATATATACATCAAGAACAATCTAAAATAAAGATATTGAATTAAAAAAACTCTCTTGTAATATTGATGAAAAATCTCAAAATTGTTTTAGTTAAAATTTGTTCATTTTATCTTCCAATTTAATTTCCCTCTCATTTTATGTTTTGCCAACTTGGTGTTTATTAAAGCACTGGATATATCAATAAGTTTATATGTTGTGATACTGATGTCAACTGCACAAATTATATGATTGAAAGGCACAACACAACTGTCATTTACTGACCTATATTACAAAGGTGGTGGGCCATGTGGATGCATGAATTTAAGTTATATCTCCTTCTATGTTGTGGACTTCTGAAACTAAGCTTATATACTAATTCAATTCATATATACATGCTACATAACTGTTAAGAGATGTAATAATCAAAGTCTCTAACATTTCTATCAAAAGATGAACAAACAGAGAATTTTTCATCAGAGCTTATTCTTTTCCACTTATTCATAAATATGCTGTAGATTCAAAATAATGCATACTATGTGTTTCAAAAATTTTTGTAGCAAGTTGCATCCGCTGAGACATATTGCTGCAGTTTCAACATGTAACTTTTTGCGATGATAAAAATTGTTATACCTTAAATGTTTTATCTATAATATTCGTACATCATAGTCAGATTTGTTTGACCATGCAGCGGCCTTTGCAGACTTACTTTTGTCACAATTCTTTTCACAGTCTCTCCCACCCCATCACAAACAGATTTGTTGTGACTTGTAGTAAAAAAGCTCCATTTTTCTTTTATTCCACCAAAATCGTATTAATGGTAACATAGGTTAAAAAATGTTTTGCAATTTTTATACTGGGCAGCACAGCCGTCAGTAAAATATTCTACATTTGTAACTAAGGGATACTTATTATTCAGGATGGTTACAGAAATTGCAGAAAAAAGTTCCATGATTTTTTTCTGATTTCATGTTAAATGTCCTGTTCCGATTTCCTACCTTTATCAGATTTTCTTGATTTCCCTTATTAACAATATACATATGAAATTTTTTATTATATGCCGCTTCCTTGCATAACACACCTATCCAGCTTGCCAATTCCTCATTTGTGAGAAGAAACAAGAGAAAACATAAAAGTTGCACAATATTCATAAAGTACAAGTTCACAGTTTCATAAATCCAAACTCTAAATTTAGTCTAACAACTTCATATAGTTGTCAATGAATATATGGCAGCCAGAAAATTTCCTCATTTTTTAAAGAATATAAATTTCTAAGACATATTTATATCTGATGGGATAGTTAATTGGATTAAGCTGGCCACCTGATCAACTTATGCTAATATATCATAAAATTTTCAAAAATGGGTAAATTGTCTTCAATATAAATGCTATCCACAGAAAATGAAGACATCTGATCATCTTAATTTGTGTTAAATACTAAAAACTCATATCATGTGCATCTTTTAAAAAATATATAAAAATTTTACTTTTCTTTATCATGTACTATTATTGGCTTAAATATCATCTGTTTGTCGACAAATCAGTCTCGTGAGGAAACAAATTTTTGCATATAGACAAATTTCCCTGATTTTCAAGTACCTTTATGAAATTCCCTGACTATTACATATTCATAAATCTCTCAGATTTCCAGAATCTGTAGCCACACTGTTACTTAAATTCTGCATGATTAATTTTTGAGTCTGATAAACCATTGGTATATAACATGGTTCATATCATCTGAAACCATACAAAAGCTTTAACTTTTTGAGCTGCTTCCATTTTCCTTTACATCGAGTACAAATGTGTGTAAATCCATGCGTCCAATGGTAGCCTTGTGCTTCATCTTGCAGCACAAAAGAAAAGTTCTCACTAAAATCCATTTGTATGAGAACCCCATGAGTAGTAAGTTCTTTTCTTTTTTAAAATAAACCATACAGAAGGTATTGTATAAGATGTCTATGTTTGAGACTTGAATATGTATGTATGGGGTAAGAGCTTTTCAATCTTTTTAAGAACAAGATGATGAAATCACCCAGAGTAGATGTATAAGATGTTAAGGCTATGTTTAGATTCAATTGTATCTTCATGATCAAAGTCCGAAAATTCTAACTTTAAAAAATCTCCAAGAACATTTTTCTTGGGACATTTGCTTCATATATATAACATACAATCCCCATTATTAGAACTGCAAACCAATTTCTGGATCAAATCTTGATATCTTTCTTCAATCCCTGCTGATGCAATAAGCAACTGAACATTTTGTATAATTTTAAAGTATGACAATTCTTACTTATTATATTTTTTATTTAAGAGTTGTAAATTTATCATATTTGGTATAATATACAAGTATGACTTAGTTATAAAATGTGACTATTTGTAGATTTTTTTTTCCATCATTTCTGTTTTATTTATAATTTACTGAAACTTTGCAACAGATTTCAATTTGACATGACTATATTTCTACGTCCTGCAGGAATTCATTATTAGCATTCCTGTCTATTTCCATGGGATTCCACTTCTTTTTAGCTACATTTATATTAAAAATTTTTTTTTTATGTAAGATAAAACTTTATCAAACTTTTAGATGTAAAGATTACAATATTTCTCATAATAAAAGAAATATCAAACATCTTGTGTTTTCATTATTTTTGGAAAGTCAGTAAAATGGAAATTCTTCTTTGAACAAAATGTCTGTGAACTGCCCATTAATTTTTTTTTATCAGGCTTCAAAATGCTTTTTGAGTTGTCTGTGTATGCAATTAGATGAAAATTGAAGGGGGGGGGGGGGGGGCGTTGACAATGGGAAGAAATCAGCTCTTGAAGTTACGCCTGTTATTAATTAGAAAAATGTCAAAAATTAATTTTCTGAAAGCATTTTAATGGAATAAACTGCACAGAAATCTGTTTCAATGAAAGTTTATTTTATTCTAAACAAAACAAAAAACATTTGAAGGTTCTAGGTTAAACCTATGTAGTTATAGACTTTTATGTTGTCACATATGTGCTATTCAAAATGGCGGCAAATTAGCCATTTTGAGAGATGTTTAAAAGCTCATAACTCTTAAACTGTTTGATCAATTTTAATATGATTGATATTTTGGGATTAAAAGTTCTACAAATACACCAAATTTTATCCAAATTGGTGATGGTGAGTGCCATGCTCTGGTTAATTTGACATGGAATGACCCTTCTATTAAATATTTCAAATTACTTTTTAAATTTTTTAAAAATAGTTATTAATGATTATGTTATATTAATTATAATAATAAAATAATTATACATTGTCACCCTCTCAATGCATAACTTTAAAATTGAATCTTAAATTCCTCTCCCGGGATCACCACCTTTTTATTTTTATTAGGGCCCTAGGGCCCTTTTTTGAGCAGTTTAAAATTTCAATCTAATGATTAATTTATACCCTATGCTTAATTTTGACTATTTGAAGATCTAAAGTGCTAAGTACTACGATCTTTTAACATGTTATCATCCTAGGGGCCTACTCAAAACTATCAGTTGTCCCCTTTTGGGCCTCTTACTATAGCTCCCTTAAAAATCGTCTGATTCACTAGCTCTTTTTTTCTAACAACTTCCCAGGTCCTCCAGCTGCTACATGAATGAGAAATAAATTTCTTGGACCTCAGCTGCTGGGACCCGATATGGGGACCCCATTGAGCTACATGTTCCCTAAATTGTGAATAACCTATCCCTTTTAATCCGATCTTCATTTTTGGGGCCCCTTTCTCCATTTAGTTATTCTTCCATTTCTACGTTGCAGTTAGGACCCGTGGGCTCAGATCGGGGCCCCTTGAACTTTTTGTGTGCCATGCATTTTTCACCGTCCTAATTGTGTCGCCCTCTCAATGCATAACTTTAAGGTTGAATCTTGGACTCCTCTCCCCGGGCCACCACCCTCTTACTTTTGTTGGATCCCTTGGGCCCTTTTTGAAGCATTTCTTTAAAATTTCATTCTAATAGTTAATTCATACCCTATGCTTAATTTCAACTAATTAAAGATTTAAAACGCTAAGTACTAGGACCTTTTAACATGTTATCATCCTAGGGCCCTGCTCAAAACTATCAGTTGGCCCCTTACTATAGCTCCCTTAAAAATTGTGCGATTCACTAGCTCTTTTTTTTTTTTTTTTTTTCTAACTATTTCTTAGGTCCTCCAGCTACTACATGCATGAGAAAAAAAATTTCAGACCACAGCTACCACCAATTTTGGATATTAATATCCTTCTTGTGGCCCTAGATGCAGTTTCTTTAAAAATTATCCGATTATTTTGCAATTTTCTTTAACATAGTTCTCGGGTTCTCCAACTACTTTATAAACTACTAAAAATTTCTTTAGACCCACAGCTACCACCTTTTTTAGCATTAATCTTCTTCTTCGGCATCAACGTACGTTTACTCACTACAGCCATAAATTAAAAATTGCTTTACTATTAAAGGTAAGTGGTTAAGTTTAGAAGCCACAAATTAATAAAATTGTTATTAATATTAAAGATAATTGCATAAAATTTTGAGAGAGAATAGTTAGTGTAATATATCTCAATATCAGTATTTGATTTTTTGGCAGTACAGGTAGGCAGGCTGCACCTGCAAATTACTAAAATTGTTAATAAATAAGAGTGTCTGACAATGTTGTAAAGCTACCTCTCAAAGCCTTAACTTTAATATTTTGACAGTATATTTTCAAGATTATAATTTTCATAATATATTACTTTGATTATTAAATATTTAGTTTTTTTGTAAAAGATTTTTGTGCGTTAACTTTGATAACTAAAATTATTTGTATTTATTTTTTCAGGAAATCTACATTTTAAAATGTCTCTGACTCACCACACTGTACAGTGTTCTCCATATGATCAATTAGTTGCCAAAAAAAAAAGACTAAAAGTCCTATTTGGGCACACTTTGGATTGCCTGAAAATAGTTCAGAACATGCAATAAATGAAAATATTGCTATTTGCAAACATTGTACAACAGCTATATCAGAAAAGGGTGGAACAACTTCAAACTTAATTAGCCACTTAAAGTTATATCACCCTTCCCATTATAAGGTTATGTCTTTAATATCAAAACTGAGTCTATCAGTGCATGTACCTGCATTACAAGTAATCAGTGTAGACAATTACAATCCTGGTATGAATCCTGGAGATGATCAGACTGTTGACCTGGCAGCTCCTGTATGCAAAAAGCAAAAAACTATGCTTGATTTTCAGCCATTGAACTACATCATTGAACTACATCAAGTAATTGTACTGTGTTACCGAGTTAAGAAAGACTCTAGAACCGGTCTCGGCACAGTCCTGTTGCCAGGGTAACTGGTCAGTCGACTTTATTTTAGGGAAGTCTGGCATTTTCTTTTCATGCTAAGTTTCTCCTGTTCAATCGGTCATCCCGAGAATTATTGCAGTCTTTTGTCCTTTTGCTCCTACGGACGAAGTTCCCTCCCTACACGTTTTGGAACCTTCGAAAACAGGAAACTTACTCAGGGTTTTTCTAATGAGAGCCACACAGTACATTATAAGTCACAAAGTTCCTTGCTGCAACAATGTAGCCTTACAATTTGGTCAAGCATAAAATTTTCATTAATATAGTAACCACGTTAAATCCAATGTACAAGCTTCCTAGCAGAAAATATTTCTCAAAGAATAGAATCCCTAAACTTTACAGTGATACAGTAAACAAAATAAAATATCAGCTTGCTATGTTAAAGACATCCAAAATGTCAGTAACTACTGACTCCTGGACATCTGTAGAAGGCACATCCTATGTTGCTGTTACATGCCATTTTATTGATGAAAAGTGGGGATTTAAATCCTTTTGCTTAAGATGTGCACAGGTTGTTTGAGAAAGATCACACATCAGTCAATATCTCAGAAGCATAGCTGTCCTTAGGGGTGTGCACAGAGCCTCACGCTCAGAAAAAAAATTTTAATAAAAAAAAAATAATAATTTAGTGTTTGCATAAATGTTAAAATAATTGGCATTCATTGAACAATTCACTTTTATTTCGCGTGAGACTTTACCAGTTAAGTGTGTTACACTGTATATTTTAATTTCTAAATTTAACACCAAAAAGGAAAGTTGATTCTGCTCTTCTCAGCATACTATATACTTATTTAAAATTCAATAAGTTTCAAGTGTGATACTTTTCAGGAATGAAGTTGAACTAGTTCATGCCACTATACTTAAGACAATCAATAAAAGCTATAGTCTACACTGGACGAAATTTCCAGTTCTAGGCCAGTCCGACCATGTTAAAAACTTATTGGCCCGGTCCATGTAAAAAATTCAATGAAATCGGACATTACATGCAATGAAATCAGATGCAAAACATTTTCTTAAAATTAAAAGTATTTTAATAATATATTTTTTTTAATTACATTATTTTTCAGGTTATATGTTCGCAAGTCAAGGAATACAGAATAATATATGCTAATTGTGGAAAAGAAAGAAAGAAAGAAAGAAAAAAAGCACACCCCATGCTTTTTTAGCACCGAATTCTCACAGAGAGACTCTAAAGATAAATGTTCGACTGGAATTGTATCTATTTTCCGAATATGAATGACATTTTTTAATAGGGGCCATCTACATGTTAAAAATATACCAACTTTGATTTTTCAAACGTAACACTCACTTTTGCTATTTTATTTGAGTTCCTTGGATTAAGACATCCCGGAAAAAGGTATAGTTTATGTACTTTTTCCTAAATTTTCATAGTTTGGTTTTTCATATAATTTTAAAAAAAAATGAAATTAAGATATTACAAAGAAAAGAACCATGAACATTCAATTAAGTTACAAATATATATATATATATATATATATATATATATATATATATTCCAAATATAAAATAAACTTACTTTAATTGAAAGAAACTTTTAGAACTTCTTCCTGTTGCTTTCTGATTTTCTTTTCTATGGATGTCAACGAATTCAGGAGAAGGTTCTCTCAGACCGTTGAAAAGTAAATTTTCTCCATGTCTCAAAAAACTAATTATAGGAAGCAGCCTTAAAAACACATAGCTGGGTTTTCAACTACATTGATTCTTTTTATGAAAAAAGTTAATGCAGACCATACTTCGTAAATTTTTTAAATATAAAATTATTAATAATTTTTATAATAAAAAATATTTTTTTGAATAAAAAAAATGCCTGGAACTTGTTTTTGGGTCTGTTTATTGTATCTCACTAAAAGAGAAACATTCGAATTAGATGGTTTTTGGAAAGATATAAATTAAAATTTTTCACGTGCGTTAAGCATTAGCATCTTCAAATTTTGACCTTTTCTAGTTCTGTAAAGATTTTAGAAAAAGTATATAAACTAAACCTTTTTCCGGGCTGCTTTGATCCAAGGAAACCAAATAAAGTGTCAAAAATGGATGCTAACATATGAAAAAATATGTAGTCAACCCCTATTTAAAAAATTGCATTCATATTCAAAATATAGACACCATTTCCAGTTGTGCGATATGTGTCATACTTCTCTGTGAGAATTTGGTGATAAAATATACGTGGGGTGACGTATATTTTTTTTCTATTTAATTTTGTTAAGATTTTTTTTTTCAATGACTGTACTTGAACAACTTAGAAAAAAATAATAATAATGTGATTTAGAGTGAAATGGTTGATTTAGAAAAAGATGGTTGAAGAAAATCATAATTTGAAAGCTCTGCAAGAGAATAAAAGTAGATTTTTAAAACTATTTCTTACTAAGTAATTCTTAAGTGATACTAATAATTTGCTACTTAGTAATTTGTTATTTGTTGCTTTGTTAAATCAAATTAAATTTCTAAAGATTTAGTTAAACAAAAGTACAATATCACTATTTAAAAATAACATCTGCTAAACCGACATGGGCTTGGTGCAGTTTTCTTTTCTGGAAAGAATAAAGTCCAGTCCATTACTCAGCACAGATAAAAGAAGTCCATGCCCAGCCCGGCCAGAGTCAGCAGAAAAAAGTGAGGCTAGAGCCAGGCCGACATGAAAAGAATGAAATGCAGGTCTGGTCCTATCAGAGTCTGCAGAAAAATATAAGCCTAAGTTTGTCCAGGGCTTCGGTTTCGGATCTAGTTATGGACCCGTGAAGACGTTTAATAAGTTGCTGAGGCGTCAAACTGCTTCATATACAGTGCTAATACTGCTCGGTATAACCGATACTATACCTAGTTCACTTCATTACTTATTTCATACTGACTGACTTCATTTATTATTTTGAAGTTAATATCAGCGGTTAAAAAGCCAGTGCTGTTGATGATTTCAGATAAATGGTTACTATTATTCAATGATTATTTGTAATGTATGTGCGTGTGTGGAGGGAAAGATTAACAAATTTGGAAAGAAAGGGCCTCGCAAAAATTCTTGCACTGGGCCTCGCTTTCACTAAGGACGGCTCTGCTCAGAAGAATTGACAAATATTTTGTCTGAATGGGATCTTGATGTAAAAGAGCTGGCTTCCTGCACACCGATAATGGAGCAAACATTATCAAAACAAGCTGTGTGCTTGACCATACCCTATGTCCCTTGCTTTGGACACAACATAAATATTGGAATGAACAGAGCCTTACAATTGCCACAACTGAAAAAAGCTATATCACGACTGAAGAAATTACAAAGCACCATAGCTGGAAAATACAGCAAGACCTTGGCCTAGCGCAGGAACTCCTAAAAGTGGACAGAGTAGCCTTTCTTAGTGCATGTGAAACAAGATGGTGGAGCACTTTCAAACTTTGCCAAAGGTTTTTAACCAACCAATTGGCTTTGTATAAAGCAGGGGTGATTGTGCTCCGGGTTTTTCCGTCGACCCTTCCGGGTTTTTTTTTTTTTTTTGCTCTTCCGGGGTTATAAAATCATCCGGTTTAGTGGAAAAAATGAATTGAAACTGAAAGTATGTTGCAAGTAGTGCAAAACATTCGCCAAATTAGCGATAAACGTTTCAGTTACGGCAACCCTTACCCAGAACCTGATTGGAGTGAAACTAGCAAACCCTCTGTCCTGCGTGTTTCCTAACCCCTTGTCTTGTTTTAACCAAAGAATATAAACGAGAATACCGATACCGAAATATATTTTTTGTCCTACCCCTAACCAGGAGACAAAAACCAGTCTTTTAAAAGATGCCTGAGTACGAATCCCCCCCCCTCCTTTCGTTTAACAATGCTGATCCTCCCCCAAATTCTGTTATGGGCTGCACCAGATGTCAATGAGTGCATATTTTTCATAAGCCTTCATTCAATACTCTTCTCCTCGAAATTTGCACTTTTCTACGGCAAAATGGCTCTCGGTAGAGCATAATTTGAAAAGAAGATAAAAATAAGTAGGCTGTAGATTAGGGTCTGCACGGGCTGGAATTTCCAGGGCCGGGCCGAACGAAAGCTACCTTGGCCCGGCCCGTGGAAAATCAATTAAACCACGCCTGACTCAATATCTAAAAAAAATCAGATTTTTCTTAACATACAATTAAGATTCTATATTTATGGGATAATTTTGCGGTATATTTTAAAATTACTATGTGTTTGCAAGTCAGAAAATACACTATAGCAACATTAATGATTACTTAGTCTTAGACATTTTAAAATTCAAATAAGGATTCATTAAAAAGTTAATGTAGTTTAGAATAAAAGAAAAAGAAAAACATATTTGAAGCTGTATAATAAAAAGCAGATTTCTGAAAATATTTCTCTATCATTTATTAAGGCTTTTCTGAAATCTAAAGGAGCTACTTTCTGGCACATATTTGAATTCATTTCTTTTTTGAAACTATGTAATCAAGTGGCGTTATCCAATTTTGATAAAGGTGATATATATTTGGGAATATACTATCAAAGTTAGTGTTTTGAATCGAATTTCCAGACGCAATAGCACATGAAAAGAGAAAAACTTGCAGTCACAGGACAAGAATCTCTTATATCTCTATAAGTAATTTATTTATCAAAAATGGAAAACACTATTCGACTCCAAATCCCTTCAATAGTCAAACCTGTCAATTTTATGCCTTTACAGAAAAATTAGTAAAAAAAATTCGCATTGTTCAGCAGTGAATATCAGAACCACTTTAAGGCATATTTCACAAAAAAAAAAAAAAAAAAAAAAAAAAAAAAAAAAAGCAGCCCAAGTGCAGACACCATGTAACTGTCAGATGCCGGCCGATCTCTACGCTGGGCATGTTACATTTCTGCATTGATCTTGTCAAACTAGCATTGGCTTGTGACGCACATTTATACTTGTTCTAGCGAAAGTGACATTCATTGAAAGTGGCTCCTATTTTATCAGCTCCCTTTATATTTTTATATCGGACCGGCAGGCCCGATTATTTTTTTTTTATGGGCCCGGCCCGTTCCGCTTGTAAGTTTGCCGGGCCGGGTATAGGCTAAGCCCGGGACCATGCAGACCTCTACCGTAGATACACTTGCTCTGAAAACAGAAAAAATTATTTCCTTTTTACTTCTTTTATCATTATTTTCATAACCACTTCAAATGGGCTATTAAAAATAAATTTATTTATATTCACAAATGTCAAGTAGTCATATAGTATATATATATATATATTGCAATATTTCTGCTGGTTCTCTCACTAAATTTTTTAAGTGTTTATGAAATAAATTCTAGCATGATAAACTATAGAAACTACCTCTCAAGTACTCTGAAGATCATTAAATAATACGCATTGTATCAATATATCGCATTCAAAAATCGGTTCAAAACATCAACTCTGACGGCATTTTCTGAACTATCATTTTCTTTTATGAAAATATGGAAAATGTTATGTGATTTCAAATTTGAATAAGGACACAGAGTCGTAATGGAGGATGTATGGTATTATACGCCATATATACATTCTGAAATTTTTAAAAAGCTCCGTATACTAATCTGTTTTATAAATAAAAGCTATAGGGCATACTAGAGTCTTGCATGGGTTCAGGTAACCTGATTTTACCCGCCCTGTGGTTCGGGCCTGGTTTACTTTGTTTCCATTTCAGATTGGGTTTCGATTTTTTCTGGTTGAGTTTGGGCAGTCCGTTTTTTTAAAAAGAAAGTTCTAATTCATTTTCAGATGAAAAAAATCTGTATAGTTCAATATTAATGGGTATATATATGTTAATTTTTATTAAAAAAAAATACATAAAATTGACAAGCACTGCTTGCACATTGCATGCGGGGGGGGGGGGAAATTCAAACTATTTTTGTTCTATACTTCATCTTACAACTTGAACCCTTGACTTGACCTTTCACTATTCTCAGAATCAGAGAATGGGAATTGTGAATAGGGGGGGGGGGGGGGGGAATTCAAACTATTTTTGTTCTATACTTCATCTTACAACTTGAACGCTTGACTTGACCTTTCACTATTCTCAGAATCAGAGAATGGGAATTGTGAATAGGGTGGCACCTGGCACCTCTACTCTTTCCTCCTTTTCGGACGATTGTGAAATCATTAGTACAGAGAAATTAGGATCAAGTGCTGTTAGATTGGAGAGCGTCTTTTCATTTTCGTTTTCAGAGACTTAGCTTGCAATGCGATAGGTAGATCGGAACTTGGAACGAAATCATGTTTTCTTTGCAGAGGAGTTTTTGCACGTGCAATATTTCTGAGGTTGTTCGCAATTATCTTTCGTGAAAGTTAATTTCGCGTATTACTTAAGTACTCGTAATTAGTTTTTTTATGCTGTTGTTATTATGAAGTATCTTATGGGAGAAGAGGATATTTCTGAACTGGAAAAAGATGTTACAAATAAATTTCGATGGGAATGGCTTGAAAAAAGAGACAAATCTCACGAAAAATTAAGCGTATGGTGCAGAAAAATAGAAGTTTCTGGCACAGGTTTTTGCATCGCTTGCAATACTAAAGTGAAAGATTTAAAGCTTTGTATAATCATTCTGGGACAACAGTGCATAAAAAGGCTAATCCATAAAAAATACACAGATTTTGCATTCTCTTTACCCTGGAGTGGAAGACGTTACAAGAAATGATGAAACCCAAACTGTTGATCTAGCAACTAGAAAAGCTAGAAGTGAAGCACTCATATTAAGTTTTTTAGCAGAGCATTCACTTTCATTTTCATTGGCTCCTCGTATACTTGAGCAGGTGAAAACTATCGCGGGATACTTCGGCATTAAATGGATTGAATATGAGCAGGGCGACAGAATCCTATAAATTAAAATATGGACTTGCAAAATCCATAAAAGATGAACAAATCATGGAATTGAAAAAATCTTTTTTTTCGCGGAATGTAGATGAAAGTAAGAACAAAGCTGATGAAAGTATTCTGGCCATACTTGTTCGTTATTTTTTGGATGAACAAAACAAAGTTGTTTTAAGACACTTAGCATCAATCAAATTGCCTGACTGCACTTCGGAGTCTATATTTAATAGCATTGTATCGGTTTTTGATGAAACGGGATTACCTTGGTCCCATTTAATAAGTATTTTGATGGATTCGTGCAACACCATGCGCGGAAAAAAAAATGGAGTTGAAACAAAAATAAGAACACATAAATCACCACATCTATTAAATATTGATGGTGTAACGTGCCACACTGCTAATAACTGTGCTAAGAAATTTACGGAACCATTGCTGAAGCATTTGGAAATTCTGTGTGATAATATATATTATGATTTGAAGAGCACGGACAAAAGGAAAATATTTTTTAAAATCTGCTCACTTCTTAAATTAAAACAACTAAAACCACTAAATCTACCAGAGCACCGTTGGCTGTACATACTTGTAGTTGTCAAACGCCTTGTATATTTATGGGATGCGCTAATCATTTTTTATTTTTCGTGTTTTGGCGTAGATTCTATTGTGTATGAAGATTTTGTAAAAGAAATATATGAGAAAAGACAAATAAGTGCTGAAGAAATCAAAACCATTCAAAATTTACACTCTCTCCTGGAAAAAAAAAAAAAAAAAAAAAAAAAATTCTAACGGACGATAGAAAAAAAAAGAAAAAACAGAATTGTACAGAGATTATTTGTTCATAAAAAAAACCTTTATTTTATATTGCCGTGTACCAGGCCGTTTTGCCTCAATTCAACAAATATGTCAAATTGTTTCAAAGTGAGGAATGTCTTTTGGATGAACTGCATGTACAAATGTTTGGCTTAACTAAACAATTCTTTGCATTCTTTTTAAAACATGAACTTGTGTCCTGTATGAACACATATAAAAATATTTTAAAAATAGATGCCACAAATTCCGAAAATTACCTTCCAGATAAGCTAATTTTTACTGGAGTGAATGCTAATATCAGCAACAAAATATCAAATACTATTGTGCAGGAATTTATGAAAGTTCTAAAACAAGCCTATTCAAGATGTGCTGCATATATGCAAAAAAAACTTCCTTTGGATAATTCTCTATTAATAAAATTATCTGCCCTTGATCCTACCCTAAGAGGTGAAACATCAACATTTTCTGCTCTAATGAAATTGGCTGAATTTTTGCCAAGTGTAATTTCAGAGACAGAAAAACTCCAAATGGATTTAGAACTGAGAAATTATCAGACCGATAGTTCTTTGAAAAATTTCGAAAATAAATCTCTAACAGTATTTTAGAGAAAAGAGATTGATTTTAAAGAAGCAAATGTTCAAAAATATCCTGTACTTTCAAAAATGATCAAATCCATTTTAACTCGATAACTGGACTTTTTTTTTTTGGTATAGAAAACCTGGAAAAGTCAGAGAAATGCCAGGGAAATTTGTTGCTGATCTGGAATAGACACCTTGTTGTTTGTTTTATGAATATTTGGAATACATTTCTTCAATGATAAAAAAATTAAAATACTGAACTTTCCATATCATATTTAGCAAGACAATGTTTGTTAACTTATCATTTAATGAAGTCGTTCAATTTTCAGTGCAAATAAGGTAAGTTTATCAAATTATGTTTTCTTACAATTTACATTACAAAAAATAGCAGTAATTATGGTATTCTTATGTTATTTGAGTTTCATGCAGTTACATAATAAGTTATGGTGTAAATGGATATCAGTATTTTGCATCGGTAATTTTCAGGGTTTTTCACTTGTGTGTCAATAATTTTCAGGGTTTTTTACCTTGTGTCACAATCATCCCTGATAAAGTGTTCCAAGATTATCCATTGAAAAAGCATTTAATGCCTGAAGGCTAAATTTCGGCTCTGGAAGATTTTGTGAAAACAACAGAAGTTCTTAAGGACATTACAACAACGCTTTCAGGGGAAGAATATACAACTGCTTCATCTGTTTTGCCCCTTTAGAGGAAAATTAAAAAAAATCTCCAGTTAAAAGAGGAAGACGGAGAACTCATGAAAAAAATAAACTGTCTGTACTGTCTGTGTTAATGTGTGGATTGAAGAATGCAATATGCCTTTAATTCTTTTATTGCAGATGAAAACACATACACAGACATAATTACAAATTACAGCTACACATCACACAACTTATAAGATATAACAGATCCAAGCTGAAAATTTTCAAAGGAATTGCATACGGCTGATCGCCATATCTATCATTTTCACCTCATCAACTCCACTCGACCAACACACGTCGAGTCTCAGCTCAAACTCACTCTACTCCTCTTGGCACAGGCTGCCAGATGACGCAGTTGTTACAATTCTAAAAAATAACAGTTTCTTCCATTTCTTCTACTTGGAAGAAACCTATTTCTTCTGGCCAGTTTTTTCCACTTTGGAAGAAACTTGCCAACCCTGATCAGATGTTTCTTGTACTAAAGGAGATCTGTATGAGAGGGATGTGGTGAAAAGATTAAGTTACCCTCAGTGGACAGGCTACAATAGAATAAAATAAGAGAACCAAAAATTGTAAAATATTTGCTTTTTTTCCCCTTTTGCTTTCCTTTGGATTTTTCAAGTTTGTGGCACTGGAAGTAAAAAAATGTAACTTTCCCCCTTTCCCCCCCCCCAAGTAAGCAAGATCCAAAATTACATGAAAATTTTAAAATTTCACCTTTTGTTTTGTTTTTTTCTTTACCAGAATTTGCACAACCTGAAATAGCTCTGAAATTTTTCGCCTCTTTTATTTTTCAGTCCATAAATCCAAAATAATGCTCAAATTGTAAAATTAATAACATGTAAATTGTAAACATTTTGCTTTTTTCTTGAGTTCATGGGAAAAGAAAACTTTGTAATAGTAAAATTTTTGTTTTTATTTTTGTTCCTTTCCCTCAGATTTTTCAGGTTTGTGGAAACTGAGATAATGCAAAAATTACAAAATTCTGCTATCTTCCGTGTCAATGGACCCAAAATAACCTTACATTTTTGCTCTTTCTTTTCCCAATTATGTGGAACTCAAAGTGATATGACATTATAATTTTATTTATTTATTTATTTTTTGCCATGTTCATAGGATGCGGAATAACACCGAAATAGTAGTAAAATTTCCATTTTTCAATTTCGGTATTCGGATTTTTTTTAAGTCTGCTGGACCCAAAATAAATTTGAAATTGTAAAATTAACAATGCAGAAAATGTAAAAATTTTGTCCCCTCAACCACCACCACATACACACACATCAAGTCCACAGGATCGAAATATTGCTGAATTAGTAAGATTTTCACTTCTTTTTTTGCTTTCCCTAAAATTTTTGGATTTGTGGGATTCAAAGTAACACCAAAATGATGTTTTCTATTTCCATTCAATTTTTTTGGGTCTGCGGGCCCAAAGTTAAACAAAATTTTGTCTGCTTCTCTAACAAATTTGCATAAAAAACTTGCTACAAGTGTGTAAATGGAAACTGCTGCACCCAACCTGACCCCTTTTTAAACTTTTATGTTACAGTCTAAAACAGAAGTAATGCATGCAAAAAATGAAAATAAATAAAGTGTTTCATCTAATTTTCAAAAATTTGCCCTTTCAAAAGTCAAAATACATTTTATACTGGAAGAATTATATAGTGTTTGGGTGTAATATCAGTTCTTTATGCATGCTATAGTCATTTATTTGTTTATAATTTGATTCTCATCATAATCAAGCATAACATAGAAACAACCCAGTAGTTGTTTATAGTTTATTTATGGAAAATGATGCAATTTTTTATTATGATGGGGAAAACCTGATATAATTAAATTCTGAACTAATAAGCGATAAATTATTATCTTATAATGATTTTCAGATAATATATTGCCTTATAATGAGTTTCATATAAAGTATTATAATAATTTTCATGTAATTTGTTATCTTATAATGAGTTTCATATAATTTATTGTTTATAATGATTTTGATATAATTTAATGTTTATAATTAGCAATAAGTATATTATGTCCACATCAGGTTGCAATTTTAGATTGATGATGTCATTTGTTTTTTAAATATGAACAATCATGAAAGTTTTTAATCTTGTCTTGGATATCTTCAGTGAAACATGTAAAAATGAATATGGAAAGTTCAGTATTTGAAGCTGAACAAGTTAATCATGAAACTTGAAATAATTCTTAGTTCTTTATATGTTTAATAAACTATATTAATCTTCTAATATGCTCTCCCCTCCTGACTTTGTGGATATAATTATTTTTTCCTGGATACACGAATACATATTTTTGTTCCATGTAGAAATAATTTACATTTTAGACTTGTTTTTATATTTAAATAGTTTGTATTATTTTTCTGGGCAATACCGTGTTTTAGAATATTATACTTTTTCAGTTGTTTATTGAATTGTTTCAAATCACTTTGTAATATTTCACAAGAAGAAACTTTTACCAACAAAGCTACTTTAAGATATATCTAAAGCTGTTTGATCTAGAAACTAAAAAGTATTTAAAATCTCAAAACTAAATATTAGCAACCTTAGAAAATTAATAAGTTGTGAAATGGGGATCACAGAAAGTTAATGGTAATTTTTTTTTTTTTTTTGGTTCTGCTGTGAAAGTACATAAATATAACACATGGGCTGATAAGTTCCCGGTCTAATAAAGAAAACACAACTTTTTAACAAAATTTTATAACTTTAAAACTTTAATAAATAACATAAATTTAATAATAAATAATAATAATTTAATAATAATAACATTAATAATAATAATTTAATAATAATAATTTAAAAAATAAATAATAATAATTTAAAAAATAAATAATAATAATAATTTTATAATAAATAACATAATTTTTATAACGAAAAAGCTCCAAACCATGCTTAGAATCATCGATTTGTTGTTGTTGTTTTTGGTCAAAAGTCAACACGCGCGGCAACCACTTTGACAACAGCTTTTTCATACACAAATGTTCATTCAAAATAAAACCTACACGTTTGTTGGATATCTTCAGAGTCTGAGCTAGCTCCTGCAACTTCACTTTACGATTCCCCAAAACGATTTTGTGGACTTTTTTTATGTTTTCCGGAGTAACCACCTCTTTTGCGTGGTGCATCACTGGTGTCCATACGACCATGTTTAAATCAAGCCAGTCAATAATGGTTGATTTACCTGGTGCAGTGTCCGGATAAAGCTTATCAAGCCAACCTTTTGTTTGAACGGTGTTTTTTCCCATCAAATAACAATTCTTGAAATTCTTGTTTATCCATTTTTTTGTTTATCAACAAAGTCGTTCAACTAAAACCACTCTAACGTTTTATCCACACGCCGAATCGTCATGACCTTTTTCAGCTACCTTTTAAAGGTTAGTATTTACTAAAAAAAGCATCAGTTCGGCGATTGAAATGCCATCTGTGTGCCAGACCGGGAACTTATCAGACCATGTGTTATATTGACATATACATTTTAAATTTTCAAATCTGAATACACATGACAATCAATTGATGATAATTGGAAAGGGAAAGCTATTTAACAGAGTACAAGGTTATAATGGAAAAAAATGGCTGCTTTAAAATTAAAAAAGATGAGAAATGCTTATTGTGCATTGTGTTATTCATAAAGAGATCTTATTATCCTAAAATATAACTTTTTTTTTTTAGGAGACACTAAAATTAATTATAAAATGCATCAGTGTTATCAGAACTAATGTCCAATGTGAGCATCTTTTCAAGAAATTCTGTAAAAATAAAAATGCAGACCATATAAAATTTTTGTTTCACATTGAGGTGAATTGGGCAAGGAACAACAAAACTGTTCTTGTTGTAAAGGCAAAAATACATGGCTTTGCTCTTCATTCCATTTATAGAGTTACACCAAAAACATATTTTTAACAAAAATATGTTTCAGAATGTGTTTCATAGGTTTAAAAAATATGAAGTAACAGATACTGTTGCATTTGTCATTATTGTTTTTTTTTCCTTTTATTAAGGCACCTTCATGCAAATAAGAATTGTATATTAAGGGGGAGGGGGGGGAGTTAATGATTTTACAGAGGCTTAAGAGGAGCAAAGGTTGATCTACATATTTAATAAGTTAACTATGTGACTGCATATATTACTCTTTTTTTCTTATTTGATACTAGCTGACCCATCTGGCGTTGCCGGGTCCATGATAATAAATTTAAACAAACCTTAAGTTTGTATGATTTTATATCTTTTTCCCAATTTTGTATGAAATTATATTTTTAAATGAAAAATTTAAAAATATATAAATTTTTAGTGATAAAAGCACTTGTAAAAGATATTTTCTTGTTTTTCACATAGTATCGTTTCATAGTTTAAAAAAAAGTTTTTGTTGTACAAACTCTTTGAAATCTTTATTGGTTATAAGTAAAACTGTTTTTATAGCCTGTGTAAAAATTTCCTGAAAAATTATTGTCTAGTTGTAAAAAAAATATTTTTTCTTCTTGCTTTTTTTGTTTGTTTGTTTCACGTCTGCTCCTTTAACATAACAATAAAAAAATAGTTCTAATCTTCTGAACTCTCTGAAATTTCAACCAATTATAAATATAACTGTGTCCAAGCTCTCTTTAAAATTTTGTTTAAAAATATGCCTATTTAGTAGTGAAAACATGAGTTAAAGCAGAGCTAACCATGCCAAAACATCCCGCTTTCTTGAGTTTTTTTTTTAATTTTTGTACATTTTCTTTTTAAAAAAAATATTTCTGCATGTCTAGATAATTCAAAAGTTTTATAGGTGATGTAAATCTTGTCTACTAAGATTCTCTAAAAATATTGTCAAAATACGGACGTTTAGTCAGCATACAAAAGAGATTGTCTCCGTGAGGTGTGAAGTTACCTGCGTTCACCAGTGTTGTTAAAATTCATATTTTTAAAAACTTATTTCACATTTGATCAGAAGAAGGTTTTAACATTTAAAGCTCTCTTTTGGTTTGTCGATACCCTTAAAATTGTGTCCTGGAGCAATGTTAATATAAGGGAGAAGAGCGTCCTTTGGAAAAATGACCCTTTTTGAAAAGAAATTTCAAAAGGTTAACGACGACATTTTTTCGAATTGATTGCAGCATTTGAGACATAATAGCACGATCTTTCTGAATATTTTGTCATATTTTAACTGTTGCCAATTTAGGCTGATCTAAAACCATGAAATAACACAAAAAAAACACATTTGCTTCTTCAATCCCTCCTGATCCATAAATCGGGTTCTGGGCATGCTTGAATGTTTTTGCCAGCTCGGAAAGAAAGAAACAAGTTTTTGATTAGTGTTTAATTAATATCTCGGCTATTTATCAAATTATTAAAAATCTGAGCCTCAGGTGAATCAGGACATGCCTTGGACTACCTAAATCACAATTTTCAGACCTGTGCGAGCTGTAGATTTTGCTAACCATCATCAACAAACACACACACAGACAAAAATTTTCTTTTATTAGTATAGATATCTTATCTGCAACTGGAAGTTTGTTCTAAGAAAGGATGCATATTTAGGTGAATTTTTTTATAAAACAAATTGCAATTATAATAAAAAAAGTCTTTATTAAATTAGTTCTCTTTGCATATTTGATATATTTCTTCAACAAATATAAGTATTATGTTTTTATTTTTAACTTACTGATAATAAAAAAAATTTGTTTCATTTTTAGATATGTTAGCTTCCGTGAAAAAACTGGAAGCTGGTTTATACAAGAACTATGCAAAGTAATGAAACGAAAAGGAAATAAGTTTTCTATTCTTGATGTTATGATTGAAGTCAACAGCCGAGTTAGAAAACATTCACTCGATTTTGGAGATGGTGGACCAAGAAATGCGCATCAAATCGTAAGCTGCCAAAATACTTTTGAAAAAGTTCTTATTTTAAAAAGGCGAACCCAATGAAGTTCAAATGCTGAAAACGTAGTTTTGACAACATTTTCTATTTAATTTACATGTTTTTCTCAGGAGCATGAGTTCAGGAGTTAACATTAGTGTGAACAACTAGTCTAAGATTATACACAAATGTCTCACTAAGTTGTGGAAAGATATTTTGTTCTTCTGATAATATAAAACTTTAGTTCTGTACTTAGTGACTGAATGATCTTTTATTGACACTTGTTACTTCTAAAGGCACTTTTCACTGGCTTGACTTAATGACCCAAAGAACTGTGGCAACCTGACTTAACCTAAGAACGTTTTTCTGATTACTGAGGAACACTAACCAATCAAAAACAAGGTTCTATTGTGAAAGCCTGTACTTTTCAAATTTACATATCGGCTGTCATGTGTAGTAACTTATGAACAAAAACTGCTGGTTATAATGTTAGTAACAAAAATATTGTATGGAAAATAATCAGCAGTTTTGAGTGTTTTTCACCATTATCTTAAATAATGCCCCACAAATTAATGTTTATCAATGCTTCTGCTATGCATCATAATAACTATTATTCTTATTCTTCTTATTATTTTTTTGTGGTTTCAAATAAAATGTTCTATTTTTTTAATACTGTAAAATCTCAATTGTAATGTGTTAATAATGCTTCTGCTATGCATCATGATAACTATTATTATTATTATTATTATTATTTTGTGGTTTTAAATAAAATGTTCTATTTTTTTAATACCGTAAAATCTCAATTGTAAAGCCTCCTTCAAAAGTAAGCCTCCTACCCACTTTTAAGCAATTTTGATTTTATTTCCCATTCTTAAATATAAGTTCCCTCTCACCTATAAAGACACAATTTTTTTTTGCACAAAAAATTGATTTTTAAAAACTAAGGGAGAGAATTTTCAATATTGGCTTTTTTGGCAGATTTCCACTTATGTTTTTATATAATGCTAATGAAATCTCCCTTCCTGCATGTAATGTCCACTTCCATTCATTGCCCTCTCCAACATAAAAAGTTTAAAATCATGAGAATCTTAAATTATTCTGTCCTACTTGTTGCTCACTAGCAACAATAAGTAAAAAATAAAAAAATCAATCATCTAAACTACAATTTCTCTATCCTCCTTCAACATGCAAAGTTTAAAATCTTTAAAACTCTTTATAAGAAAAATTATGCTTTTGTTGCTCTCTAGAAACAATAAATAAATAATCAGACATTTAAATTGTCTCTCTATCCCCCAAATGTCTGTTTTCCCCTCTTTGGTTCCCTCCAGCATAAAAATCTTTAATACTCTTTAATAATTTAAAAAAAACACTTCTTTGTTATATTTGTTGCTGTCTAGTAACAGTAAGTTAATGATCAATCATCTAAATTCCCCCCCCCCCCTCTCCACATTTCTTTTGAAATATACACTTCTTTTTCCCTCTCTCCACTCAGCTCCGCCGACTCACTCAGAGTCATTTTCAAAAAACAAGGTTTTTTGAAAATGACTCGGAGTGAGTCGAAACATGTAAAACAACCTAATAAAAGTTATTTTATTTTGTATTATGTTATTAATTTACACCTTTTAGCATTTAAAAGAAATATATTATTACAAGGTGTTATAATTTATTATATTGTTATCTAAAATTCTATTTTAAAAAAATTACTGTATTTGTTATGCTCTAGTAACAATAAATGAATATTCAGTCATCTAAATTACTGCCCTTTCTCCTTAAAGTTCTACTTCCCCCTCTGTTCCCTCACCGAGTAAATAGTTTAAAATCTTTAATATTATTTTTTTTTTAATCTGTCCTATTTCTGATTTTGTAGTAAGGTGACTCATCTAAAATCTCATCTACATTATCTTGTATAAGTATCACTCATCTAAAATCATAATCCTTTTGAAATTTTTGTTCCGTCCTTTCCCTCCAAGGGAGAGGTTTCTAAATATGTAGGAGAAAAGAAAAACCTTTCCTCACTTTTGCAGTTTGGCGCTTCTCACCCTAGAGGTTGTTCTAGATAATTATTTAAGTATTGTTGCAAGAAAGTTATGAGAGAGAAAAAAACATTTTTTTAAAAGATTTGAAACTGTGTGTACTTGGGGGAAGGGGGAAATACAGGATTTTTTTTTTTTTTTTTTTTTTTTTTTTTTTGATGGGAAGGAAGTAATTTAGATGGTTATTTAACTATTGTTCAACAAAATTACAAATAGAACAGAAAAAAAAATTAAACATTCTAAACTTTATAAGATGGGAGGTGGTCTTCAGGAGATGAAGCAGATGCAGAGACAGAGCTGCCAACTCTCCCGTTTTTCGCGGGAAACTCCCGTTTTTTAGTCTGATCTCCCGTTTTTACGTTTAAGTACGATTTTCTCCCGTTTTTCACTCATACTTTAAAATTCCTAGAAACGTACTTCTGAAAAAAAAAAAATTTCCGATCTCGTTAGAATTTCACCATAGGATCGGTAAAAAACGCGAATTTCGTCAGAGGATAACGGAAAAAACATAAATTTCGTCAAAGAATCGCCAAAAAACCCCTCAAATTTCGGCAAAAAACGGCAAAAAAATACAAATTTCGTCGAAAAAACGTAAATTTCGTGAAAAAACGTCAAATTTTGTTAAAAAAAAATGTGAAAAAACTGCAAACTTCGTCAAAAAATGGCGAAAAAACTACAAATTTCATGAAAAAAATTCGAAAAAACACAAAATTCGTCAAAAGATCGCGAAAAAACATAAATTTTGTCAAAAATCCACTCAGATTTATTCAAAAAACGGCGAAAAAACTGCAAATTTTGTCAAAAATCCGGCGAAAAAATGCAAATTTCGTCAAAAAAACGGCGAAAAATGCAAATTTCATCAAAAAATTGCGAAAAAACACAAAAATCGTCAAAAGATCGCGAAAAAACGTAAATTTTGTCAAAGAATCACCAAAAATCCCCTCAAATTTTGTCGAAAAAACTGCAAATTTCGTCAAAAAATTGCGAAAAAAACTGCAAATTTCATCAAAAAATTGTGAAAAAACACAAAATTCGTCAAAAGATCGCAAAAAAAAAAAATTTCGTCAAAAGATCGCGATACAAAACACAAATTAAGTTCTAATAAATATTTTCTTTTTATTTGAAAAAAGTTTGTTTCATTTGTTGATGTCTTTTTTTTTTGTGTAATTTATAATACATGAAAGTAAGTGTTATTTTTAAATTTTGTATTTATTTATATATATATATTAATGATTATATTTAAGTTATTGAGTCAACCATTAATCTATTCTAAATGAATAACTTAAAATAACTTTTCATTCTTACGTAAATTCACTTAAAAAAATCTCCCTTTTTCTCCCTTTAAACTGCGAAGAATCTCCTGTTTTTTCTCTTGCTAAGGTTGGCAGCTCTGCAGAGAGAGAAACAGATATTGTGAAAGGAGGAGATAATTTAGATTATAATTATTTATTTATTGTTATTATGGAATATTAAATAAGTCTGAAAATAAATTTAAAATTAAAGTTATAAAGGTTAAACTAGGCGTGTTTGGTTCCAGAGGGGGGGATAAGCAGCAATTTTTAGGGGGGCGGGGTAGATGATTTCTTATTTATTGTTACAATAAAATAACAAATAAGAAGAAAAATTTGAAAAAAAAATAAAGATTTTAAATTTTGTTTGCTGGGAGGGGCAGAGATTTTAGGAGGGATTTAGATTATTTTTTTGTGGAAATTTACTTAATTTACGGAAAATTCTCACCCTTGTATTTACATTTTTTACTTCTTAATGAATGATAAATGATTCTTAATGAATTTCCTTAAAAAATCTCGATTATAAGCCCTCTCCTGCCAAATTTAACTGTTTTTGCTTTCGTAAAAGCTAGGGCTTACATTCGAGATTTTACTGTAATGATGTTTGTGAATCTAAAGGCTTAAAGGTTACTCAGAATTAAGTGAAAGTTCATTTTATCTGACAGTACTTTTTGTACCATATGGCTAGTATACCTAAAATTATTTTTCTACTTTTGACATGTTAAATCAAGTCTAAATATATATTTTTGATGTTCACCTCAGCACTGTGCTGAGTTTATTTGTACAGGTTTGTCTGCATTTTATATAGAATTTTTGTAAATAAAATTAAAATAGCTCTAAAAGTAAATACTCTTACAGTTGGTTTAATTATTATTTGAAATATGTATTTTACAGCATCACCTAAAGTTAATTTTCACTAATCAATTTACCATGCTTTAACTTGAGCTAGTTCTTGCTGTAAACCGGCTATTCTGAACTCTGCTGAATTCAATGTTGCAATAACAATTTTTTAATTTTTTGGCAGTACAGTATGCCCTTTGAATAAACAAAATCACTAAGTTACTATGATTTATTTAAAAACACAGAAGTAATAGGTACCTTTTGGAAAGTTTTTCTTTCCGGTAGATGTTATATAGGTTATGATAAATGGTTTCAAGACTCATGCTTTCTGGCTATCCGTCCAGAGTACTTGTTATTGTTATGACATGTACTGTCTGTTACAATTTCTAGGGAACTTCAATAGTCTGTACTCGCTGGAAGTTTCCTGGTAGACTAGCCACATTCCTGTTTTTCCGTCTGGGTGGACTGTCTGTGATATTTTTATCAAACATGTAATAAAGTTGTGTTAGATACTTTAAATATGGATCTGTTTTGAGAGGGGGGAGATGAAAAGAATCAAAGTAAATTAAAATATTTATTTGTTGTATTTTCAGTTTTCTGAGTCATTTACACATTGCTGTGTTTTATCATAAAGTATTCTTATGATGTGCTAGATTGAGTCAGCTAATTGTAATATGTAATTTGTCAATTATAATTAAAGTTCATTTATATTTGTTAAAGTTAAATATAAACTGACTTAAAGCTGGTTTGAATTGATTAAAGTTAAATTGAATTAAAGTAGGTTTAGATTAAAGTTTATTGAGGAGTAAAGTTTTAAGAGAAAATATATTTTTATTTAATGTTTTACTTTAAACAGCTTTTACTTTTTGGTGCTCTACTTTATTAAATTCAACATATTACCAAAATGTTAAATGTTTTTCCTGAACATTATGTGAGCCGATTTTTTTTAGAAAACTTGTGTCATATGTTGAAAATCTGGTTTTTATTTCAAATAGCTTTTTTATGTTTTTATTTAAATTTGTTTAATAAAGTTTTGGTTGTTTTAATTTGAATTGTTATCCTTTCCATACACTTACATATTTATGGCTTTTTCATATTTAACCTTTTATTGGATCCCATTACTGATAAGTTTTTGGGTAAACATTTTCAGCATAGATGCTCTACTTGCATATATGCTCTGCGTACATTTATTCCTCATTGGCAATTGCCTATGCTAATTGCATTCAGATTATGACATTAGAAGGGTTAGCAAAATGTGCCCTGGGTAAATATTTAATTTTAAGAAGAATCATCAGGTTTTGTGATGATTGGAAGCATTGTAAAACTAAATAACTTAAAGTTCTATATCGAAGGAACACAATTTGATTGTCAATGGAACTGGAACCTGGGCACAGTGGCAGCTTGTCTTACCATATCATCCCTACAATGTAGAATTATCAAATGTGGTTATATCTATTTTTTTTTTTAGCCAAAAAAAAAAATATTTCACAGCAAAATACAAAATAAGTGTACATAAAATTATAAATTTTACTTTATGATTTCAAAATTGAGACTTTGATGCTGTATGCTACTTGATAAAAATAAGTATAAAATAATTTTTTCATAATCAGTGATTCTGCATTGTTTCAATGATAGGATAGGGGCTGACTATGATTGAATATGGTATGGATTGGTAATATTTTTTAACAACAAAGTGGGGTGTCAATGATTTTAATCAGGTGATTTAAATCCTGATTTTAATAAACTGATTTTTTAAAAAATAAATAAAATATTTTTTCTAAATGTTTAAAATGACAAAGTATTAAAATCTAAGATGAACATATTTTTGAAAATTTCTGTAGGTATTTTGCTCTATTAATAAACAAAGAAAAATCTTTAAATAATTTTTGTAAGCTTAATTTCTAAGGCTTGTATAATATTAAGTACAGTAAATTTGTAAAAAGCAAGTTTTTATTTGGCATAAAAAAATTTTTATTTAAAAGTGATATTTAAATCTAATATAATTTGCAATGTCATAATTTCCTTTAAAGTAATCAAATTATTCATTCTTTTATACAAAACAAGCATAGCAAATATAAATTTCTGCAATCTGCATGGATCGAAATTTCCAGACCTGGGCTTGGCCCGACTCATACGAATAATTTTTTTTGCCCAGTATAAAAATTAAAAGTTCAGCCCAGTCATGGCATGGTATAAAAGCAAAACGTTCGGCCTGTTATCCTTATGTATTAAAGCGACAAGCCAAAAATTTCAGTGCAAAATCGATCTTTCTACACATGCTTAAACTTATTTTGAATATTGAATAAAGGAGGTAATAGAATTAACAAGAATAAAGAGG
This sequence comes from Maratus michaelseni, assembly GCA_963931845.1. Lineage (NCBI taxonomy): Eukaryota > Metazoa > Arthropoda > Arachnida > Araneae > Salticidae > Maratus > Maratus michaelseni. Next base: position 397,696,580 of record OZ007586.1, read on the forward strand.
ATTGGGGAAAGAATAGGTCGCCTATTGGCTTACTGCTTGCAACCTAGCACTCTTTCTACTTTTTCTACCCCTTACCAGAGTGTCTTAATCATGATCGATGAGCCACCTTCTACGTGCTTTGTTTGACAGCAGGGTTTACAATGAGAACTCCATTCGATGGTGTTCAATTGGAAAGGAGCATGGAAACCACATTTCTTTATACTCGAAGAAATGCAGCCCTATTAATTTTTTTTTAAATATTGCATTTATGGATTTGAAAATTATCAAAATGTATTTTTCAACGATGAATCCAAATATTTAATTTTTATAATGATGGGATAATTAGAAGTGGAAATATCATTTATTTTTTAATTAATTTATTCACTTTTTTAACGCATCTTTTCATAGCCGAAATGCGCAACTTTCACTCGAGACATTCAGCCTTATCCAGAAAATCAAATTTTGGGTAATCACAAAAAATCTCTGCTTTCATTGGTTTTTATTGTAAACCAAGATTTTACAATGCCAGAAATACATGCTGAAACTAATTTTTTTGTGGATTGTAGAGTTTTTTTGGTGTAGATTTACCAATAGAAATAGATTGATAGAAAAAATATGATTTTTTAAATTTTGGATAAGGTGAGTTTTGAAACTCACGTCCTCATATGTATTATATTCCTTTTGCACAGATCAAGGCATTTTTTCCATTTAAGACAGGTTCTATTTCACAGGTTTTACTGTGCTTTAATTTTTTGGCCTAGAAATATATGTACTATTATTTACAAAGAATTTCAATTGTAGAATGCCCATTTAAAAATCTATGCATCTTTCGCAAAAATTGTTATGTCAGGCCTCATTTTACTGATTTTTGCATGGGACTGGCCAATAACTTTCATGTGGGCGGAGTTGGAACCCGGCCTAGAAATTTCAGCCCATGCAGATCTCTAGGAAGAATGAAGTTCAGACATGCCTTGGCCTTGGAGAAAGTCTAGCCTGGCCCAGGTCTGCAGAACAAGTTAGGCCTTGCCAGCCCCGAGCCTGCAGAAAACGGTTAGGCCAGGGTGCGAAAAGTGTGAAAACCAGGCCCGGCCCAAGTCTCGTGAATGAAAATTGGCCCAGACCCACGCAGACCTCTATAGCCAGTATCTTATTTTCTTACTCTATTTTTGTAATAATAAATTGACAGTGAATTGGAGGTAAAAAAAAAAATGAAAGTGACACCTGCTCAACAACTATTGTAAAAGAATGTATAAGATGAAAGAACTAATTGTTATAGAAATGTTAAGCACAGCAAGAGCTTCTTGAGTAGAAGCTGAATAAATGTTTGTTTTAACTTTTGAACTCGTATACACCAAATAAAGAAATTGATTAGGGATTGAAAAGGCAGCAAAACTTTTTATTTAAACAAAAAAAATTGAAATACTGAATGATTATAATCCTCACTAGAGTCCTGCATTGGGTCGGGTTACCTGCACTCGACCTGACCCGCAGTTCGGGTTGATGTTATATTTTTCCGTTACAGTTTGGGTTCAGTCGGGTTGACTTTCATTGTTTCGGTTTCGGGTTGGGTTTTGATTCTTGCAGGTCAGGCTCAGGTTGACCTGCTTTTTCAAAAGAATGGCCACAATAATTTTTTAGGTTAAAAAATATATATAATGCAATAAGACCTCTAATGAACACTCCCCAAAAGCAAACACTTCTATTTAGTGAACACTTTTTCAATTCCTAACATATATATATTTGTACACTTATAACTTGGAATAGCGGGCACCTCCAAATCTACCCACACATAGCGTGTGTATGTGCACACAGCCCCACACCAAGGATATGATGGAATTAAGTTAAAGTTTAGGCTTTAAAAAGGTATATTAAATTAGCAGAGATAAGTTTACAGTCAGAAACGTAAAATGGCTGAACACCCCATAACCAATATGAAAAATAAAGTCAACATAAAATAAAGAACTAGTGTTAACTTCTAAATATAAAACTATACTGTTATATAATGATAGAAATAAAGAAAGTTTAAAACCAAACATATTTATTAAAACATTAAACACAAATTATGTAACTCAAAGGTAACTGAAAGATATTTATAATAATAGTTACTTACGAATATAAACAAACAGCTATTGCTAGAACGATGTAGAAATTACTTTATAAAACAAAAAAGGCTTAATAGGCTTCACAATTAGTACTGTAATAAAAACTGAAAACTGATATCTATTGTAACACAGGAATTATATACTGATGGCCCAAAGCAAAACTATTACAGTCGGCTCTCGTTAATTCGAAATCGGATAAATCAAATCTTCGCTTAATTCGAACTAAACATGAAGTCCCAAAATTTTCAATGGCAGAATAATGTTAACATTTTTCACTTATTCAAACTCATTTTCTCTTGACTTCATTTAATTCAAACTAATGAGAATTCAATTTTTTCATTTTTCCTTACTTTCTCATGGACTTCAGATCCTTGAAATAACTTTGTTCTTTCAGTTTTGTCGAATTGTTCTGAACTAGTATACATATAATCCCATGCATTTGATATCCGCTTTCTTAGTGCCCCGTCTGCCCATCAATGACACCTCCACCCCTTCTTTCATTGTGCTTGTTCCTAATCCCTTCTCTAGCATTTGACCCAGTGACATTCTGAGAAATCCACAGGGTGGACATCTGTTTTATCACTACACTCTACCTGCAGTGTAGGGATCGAATTTTTCAGTCAGTGGTTTTACTTACTGCTAAAGTGTTTTTTGAGAAAGTAAAAGATTTTGTTTCTTTAAAATATGGCTCCACGTGGAAGTTATAAATCTTTAACTCTAGAAGCTAAAGTGGAAATTATTAAAAAGGTAAGATGTGGCCAATCTAAGACAGGAATTGCTGCAGAATATGGAATAAAAAAGAATACACTCTCTACTTACTTGAAAAATAAAGAATTCACCCTGAAATCATGGGTGAAGGAAAGATTTGCAAAAGGACACAAGTGTATGAGAACAGCAGCTCATGAGGATTTGGAGGAAGCTTTACTGTTATGGACGAAGGATGCATTGGCAAGAAATATACCTTTGAGTGGACCTATATTGGCAACTAAAGCGAAAGAACTTGGACTACTCATGGAAATTAAAAGTTTCATTTGCAGTAATGGATGGCTGACACGTTTTAAGTACTGAAATAACATCGTATACAAAACTGTGGGTGGTGAAAGTGGTGCTGTAGACCTCGCTGTTTCCAATGAATTCTGCGAAAAGCTACCCAAACTCATTTCTACTTATGCAATGACAGATGTGTTTAATGCTGATGAAACAGGGTTGTTTTATAAACTTCTTCCTAATAAGACTAACATTTAATGGTGAAACATGCATAAGTGACAAACTTCGAAAAAACAGGATAATTGTGATGGTAACTGCCATTATGGATAGAAGTGAGATGTTAAAATTGTTAGTTATTGATAAATCAACTAAGCCACGTTGCTTCAAAGGAGTTAAAACACTGCCTGTTGATTATGTGACAAATGCCAAAGCATGGATGACGCATGAAATCTGCATCAGTTGATTAAAAGAACTGGATAAAAAAATTTTCTTGTCAAAACAGAAAAATTCTATTGCTGCTAGATAATGTGCAGAGTCATTGTAAACTACCAACACTGAGCTCTATAAAGATTGAATATTTACCCCCTAATACTACAGCACAACAGCAACCGATGGACCAAGGTATAATCCAAAATTAAAAAACTCATCGTAAAAGGGTTCTAGAACAAATTTTACTTTTGATGGATCTTAAAGAAAGCTACGACATAACATTACTCACGGCCATCAACAGTTTATCTGTGCCGTTGGATGCCAAACAACCTGAAACAATAGAAAAATGCTTTTGATATGCCGGGTTTATCCATCCATCTAAAAAGAGTGGTTGTAATGCAAATGATGAAAACAACAGACCTCTCGAAGAAATAGAATTTCCAAACTTTTCTGAAAAGTTCCAGTGTGATATTACATTTGCAGAGTATGTAGCAGCTGACAATAGTTTAGAAGTATCGACCCTTAACTGCAGAACAAATTGGTGAAATAATTCACAAAAAATGCAATGATGAGATGGAATCATATTCTGGCGATTCTGCTACTATCTCCCAAGTGCTTTCCTTACCCACAGAAAAGTCAATTGCACAACCAATTGAGTGTTTGCATACATTTATCCTGATGCAGCCATCATTGGACAAAGAGCTTAACTGTTTGTTAGAAATAGAAACACTGGCTAAAAAGTAAAAAATAAATAGGACTAAGCAAACAACAATTGATAATTTTTTTCATAGTGATGATAAATAGTGTAAATAATTTCTTAAATGTTCATCTAATTTCAGGTAAGAAAATTATAGTACAGTTAATAAAAAAATTTAAATGCAGTTGTTTTATTACTGAATTATTAAATTTTATGTTTTATTTATATTATTTTAATATTTTTAATTAGTTTATTATATCTTTTAATTTAATATTAAGTCATATTCTAACGATAACAGCCGAAATAAATTAAAAAAGTGCTATAACATTAATTCCTTTTTAATAGTACCCCTTTAAACATGTTTTCCTCTCATACTTTCCATAATTCAAACTATGGATAATTCAAACATTTCTTGTGGTCCCGACGAGTTCAAATTAACAAGACCTGACTGTATATTAATGAAGCTAATTTGATAACTGAGAAAATCGCTTCGTAAAGACATGATGAAGATTGCAGCATTAAGTAAAAATGATAATGCCGGACTTCGATGGGAAAAGAAATTTGCCAGGTGAAAGTTTATCACTGGGTTGAATGACGAGATAAGCATATCAACTTGAAAGACCACCGAAGATAACTTTTGATGACATATGGCTACTCCCTCGAGAGTTACTATTCCTCAAGGATAGCCATTACTAATGAAAATGAACTTCCTTAAAATGTTGCACACGCTGTGGAATTCATTCTTAAAGATGTAAATAAGTTCTTTGGAGATCAGTACAAGACAGCTTATATGAAATACTGTTCCAATTTCATCATAAGTTATTGGCATATTATTTTAGAACATTTCTGTTAGCATAGTTAAGTTAAAAACATATTTAGCAGACGCTGTTTTCCCATGGATGACATTATTAAATTTGTTAGTTACAATATGAAGAATGGCACAAAATAAAAACTAAACACAGTCAAGATGAGTCAGTAATCAAAGCTGATGATTGAGGAAGAAGGATTGCCTTTTATCCAAACTTGTCAAACAAAAGTATGACTGTTATACAAGATCTCCCACACAACAGATTGAACTCTCCTGGAAGAGACGACATCGCCGTGAGAGAATGCAGAAGCGATGTGCTGCAGTTGAAGTCGATCGACGTCATCTAGTTGCGGATACAGGAACTGTGTCATTTGAGAGAGATTGATGGCTGAGATCGTAACGTATGTAGCTGGAATGTGCGTGATGTCTGAACTTAGTGAAAAGAGTGAGATATAATACTGACATAATATAAAAATGGAAAAATATAGTTTGGAAAAGGAACAAAGGTAAGTAAAAGCATATATGGTTTAAATAAATGATTTAAATAAAGGTTATTGAAATAAAATGTATTTATGTAAAATGTAAATAAAGAAAATAACCAAATGGATATGTCAGCGTACGGTGACAAGAAGAGCAATATATTTCTTCTCAGGGTGGTGCAAGCGATTCCCCTGACCAGGTGCCTTCAGTTACCACTTCAATGCTCTGGGGATCGATAGAAATATGTACAAAATGTAAATTCTTATTTTTATGACAAATGCAAATTGTCACTTACAAACTAGTATTTCTTCATCTAGATTTATTTCACTCTAAACCATTTTATTTTATCATTTTTTTGTAAGCAAAAGAAAATGTATAACCTTGTTAAGATCTTTGAGCAGCACTATTATGTAAATGGCACACTAATTTTCGCTTACTGCTTTTAAGTGCAAAGTACTTCTGTTGTTATGATGTTGAAATGATTAAATAACACCAGAATTTAAGAACAAACTTATCTGAAAGTAAATAAAAGCTTTTCTTTACGTACATTATAAAAACAAAATTTTATTCCAAAGTTCTGTTGCCATAGTGGCATTTGGGGTTTAAAATTAAGTGGTATATATATAATAGACCATCGCCCTTTAAGTGGTTAATGGGCAATAAATAGTGCGCACTGAAGCCACAAATTAAAGTGACATTCAAAATTTTAGAAAACAACACAAATGAGTTAATTTAGGATAAAAGAAGTAATTCCAGTTTGTATGTCAAATGGATCTGCTTGACCTTCAATTTCATTTTGGTGAGGAGAAAAATTTTACAACGATGAATGCAGGAAAACAACTTTTTGAAGAACGATGCACGTGGGTTTCGTTAACATTATTTAAATATAATTTGTGCAGGGACCATAGAAATAAAATGATCAATGTGGGAAAACGATGGATGCGGGAATGATAGATTGAGGTTTCACTGTATTTTGTATTCATTATGTATGTTTGCCTTCTTTTAGGTAGCTTTCATTACAAAAAGCTACCTATTGCAGCCATTCGGAGGAAAGCAATTAAAAAAAAAATTGGTATATTTTCACTGATCATGGCACCCAGACCCCAAAACCACCCTCCATTCAAATGTTGATTTATATATATATACTAGCTGTTACCCGTGACTTCGTTCACATAACAATTAATGCATTAATTAAGAAAACTATACAATTAACAAACTCTTTATCATATTTCATAGTAGAAAATGCTTCTGATAATCCGAATTTGCATATTTATATATATATATATATGATCATTTATATTTTTTTCATGAGCTTGAAATTTCACACTCTATCACTAAGTTTAAGTATGGAATACATTTTTTTCTTTGTTATTCTAGTTTAGCATTTCTATTTATTATAATTTATATTGATTCCGTTCATGGAAATAGCTATAATTAATGTTTTCGTGTAGAAGAATATTGTTTAAAGTGATTATATTTCTAAATATTTTCAGGAAATTTGTTAATTAACATTTCACTTTAGATATTACTTTGCTTTGATTAGAATAATCTAAAAATCAACATACATTATGTTTCTGTTCCAAAACACTTCACATCTTGAAAAAAAATTGAAGTTATATGATATTTTAAAAAAATAAAATGTGGTGGAGCATAAAAGCTTAAAAATGAAATAAGTAGAAAAAATAGCTTTATTTCTGATATATTTATTGTATTTTTATTTCACAGTGTCACACTTTAAGCAGCTGTAGATCCACCAACAATATCAAAATGTTTATCACTCTCCAAAGAGTTTCAAAGCCTAAATGCTTATTTGTTAAGCAATAGAGTTGCTTATTTCTTTCAATGTCGAAAAAAAAATCTGAAAAAAAAAAATTAATATTTTGGAAGATTGTACGGTAAAAGGATATTAAACTTATGTTTTGGTGACCAATAAATTTTGTGGAAATAATGCCACTTTGTGTAATTGCTATAAAATACTAAAATATTCTGAATGAAAACCGGCACGTGATTTCAAATATGATGACACTTTCACGGGAGACAGTTTTTCCTATAGACTGATACTTGCCTTGATAAAACCAATTATTTCACTTCATGAATCATGTACAAATATGCATTTCTATTTCTATATAATATGCATGTTTGTCAACAAATTTGGTTTGTTGCCTGTCTACTCAACTTAACGTAGGCAAAACGTTGAGTTAAATTGCTTAAAGTTTCGCTAAATTTCTCGTAATTTTGAAGTAGTTAGATTACATAATATGAGGTATAGGAAATAATACATTATGAATTACTAACTCTGCAAGAATTGTTACTTTTTGCCTACAATTAGTTGAGAAATACGTCTTTACTTGAGTGTGACATGACATCCAGATTGTCTATTTAAAATATGAAAGCGCTGAAAGAAATCCAATATTATTGTACACATAGAAAAAATTTAAACGTTAATATTAAATTTAACTAAGAAATTATATTTAGAAGATAATTTAAACGGAATTTGCTAAAATTGCATTTTAAAATTACGTGATTTTTGATGCAAAACATTATTTCTCAAAAATATATTGTTCTTTTAAGAATTTGAATATAATTTCAAAACTGGTGAAATTAAAATGACGCCACTTTCTCGAACCTATAAAAAATATATCAGTTTTTAAAATTAAAATGAATTTTTTACACGAAACAAACTATATGATTTTTCTGATAAAATATTTTACTTTTAATAAATTTTGTTCTAACAGCCATCTTTAAAAAATAATTAATGAAGAATTAGTTTTATTAATCTTGTTTTCTTTAATTCCAATTTTTATTAAAATTGGGCAATCCACCTAAATCCATGGAGCTTACATATGCCTTCTTGGTTGAGGCTAATGTTAAAAAAAGTTATGATGTAATGATTTTTAAATGTCAATATTTGGCAGACTATTTTTGGTTACGTAGAATAAATTGAATCAAGAAGTTTGAATACACAAAAATATGTTTTATTTCTTGAAAAGTTTACCTTAATATTAACAAACCAGTGGAAAACAATTTACCTTTGTAAAATTAGGAGCAACGTTATTTCTTTTGATCTCCAAATGCATTTAAATAAATGTCCTATGTTATTTAAACACACTTATAGTAATGATTGTAATGTACGAAAATAATCACTATCTTCCCAAATTGACATCAGTTTTGGATTTCAAATTATAGTGAGAGAGTCTGAATTTTTATTGATTTATAAAAATATTGTCCATATGCAGTTTCTTTTTTTTTTGGCAACTGGAAAGAATTTGCACTAGAAATTGAAAAAAAAAAAAAAAAAAAGATTTATGTAATGTTGTAATTATAAACTATGGGAGATGTTTGAAAAAAGTAGTAAAGATTGGTCTGAGAAGTTTTTAAAGTTGACAGTAATTTTACTAGTGTTCTAAAACGTATGTACATCAAGTTTTGTTCAAATCGGGAAAAAAACTGTTGCTTGTATAAGGAACAAACATACCAAGAATGGCTTTTATATATATAGATATATCTATATATATATTTCTCTTATGTGGCACTGAAAAAGGGCTGAATTTCTAGGTTATCGTTTGGCAACAACCGTAGTTTCCAGAATCTCCAATATGGTGGCCAGCAACAGAGCAGTGAAACTCAAACTAGCAATTATTAAAAATAAAATAACATGTGCATAATCTAAAGTGTTTGAGATGATTCCTCATTTTAATTATGAGTAATATCGTTAATTTCAAATGAATTCTCAACTCTTATTTAGAATTTATGAAATCGAAGAGAATAAAAATATCAACTGTCTATATTGCACCTGCTGTCATCTATTTCTGTAGATGCAAATTATTGAAGTAAAAATAATTTCTTTTGCAAATATCTATAATCATCAATTAGAACAGTTTTACAAAATTTAAATGATTGATGATATATATATATAACTATCTTCCTATCACATACTGTTTTTAAAAAAAAAATAAATTTAAGCCGTGCTGTAGAATATTATAGGTGCAATGAGTTTTAAACTAAATGTGTTTTCAAGATATTTTTTTCATAGTGTTTAAATGATTTATGCCCATTAGTAGCACCAAACTAAATGCATTTTTAACTGTGCTTTCAATTATTTTTTTACATTAAAAAATTGTCAATTTTATGGTGAATTTATGGTAGTACTTACTTATTCGGCTAGAATTGCTGCAAAAATAAAAAGGAGCGACCGAACGAAGCAAACTGGGACCGCGTAGCAATCCCAGTAATTGTAATTGCTTCATAATTCACAGGGGTTAGCGAGTAGGGGGCGAGCCCCCTAGTATATATATCTGACATATGTCATGCTTAACTCTTTTATTTATGAACCAATATGATTGTGACTGATCATGTGTACAGAACATACCAAGGTCTCAACCGAGTTCATTGGCCTGTTTCATGCGCCATATTGTTTCAAAATGGTGGCAAGTTAAATTTTTAAATTTTTTTTAATTCAAAAAGATGTATGAAAAATTATAAATTGAAAAAGTTGTTTGTGTTAAGTGTTAGATCATGATATAAGGATTCCGGAACATTTTTTGTTTTGGCTTTATCTTGGAAAATGACTGAGATATGGCAGTTTGAAATTCTAGGGTAGGTGACATTTTGAAATAATCTGATTTTTGTTATGCTGTAACTCTCATGCTAAAATTCGCATTCAAATTGAGTATTAACGAAAACCAGGATTGAATCTTCTATAAACGGATTCCAAGCATCTTAGCTTCGAATGTTTGAGTAAAATGAGTTGAATTTTTAAAAACATGGACTATAAAAGCTACCTTTTCCTCCTGGTACAGGCTAGAAGGTCTTTTTTTTTATAGTATTGCTGTAATTTTCTGCATAATCCCGGCAGCTATTTTGAGGCTTAATTTGTTCAACAGTAAAATTATTCTGAAACAATCCCTTACTGAGAAGGATAATTGGCATGAAAGTAGTTATCGTTTTAATAATAAATAAATAAATAAATAAAATCCCTTTTAAAATATTATATGGAAGAAAAAAAAATCTAAACAAATAAATTTTTTTTTAATATTTATTTTGTTTTCGTTATTCTCAGAAATGTTGAATTTTAATATAGTATGATATATAGAGTAGAATATTTATTACCAAAAAGTATTATATCAAGCCATCCTCAACATTTCATATTTGTGTTTTTTTTCTGTTATTTAACGTAAAAAATAAAAAATAATTTATATATATATATATACATATTAATTATTTATATATTTTATAATTGTGTATTTTAATTATTTTTTCCGCACCAGGTGCCAGATAGCATTGTTGCGGCTCTGTGTGTGCATAAACTATCACAAATATGTTATATGTGATTTTGTGTGTATCATAAACAAAATGTTGGTAATGTTTTTCATATTCTGAGAAAAGAAAAAAGTGTTTCTTAACTGTACCATAAAGAAAGAATAATCTATGATTACATTTCTTATATACTTTTTTTCTCTCATGTAGTAAATTAAATTACTATCATTCATATTCAAATGCATATTTATTTTCATTTGAAACATAATTCTGTTCAAAGTTTATGTGAAAATCCCAACAATCAGACTTGAAAAAAAAACATAAATATGATCCAGAATAATTATTCTAGTACGAACCTGACATGCACAAAGAAAATTAGAGTCCTCCTGACCCCCCGACCCTCGCAAATAAATTAGAAACAACCCGATCCAATGCAGGTCTCTATTCAACGATCTCGAGGTGTCTGCTATTTAGAGGTTTTGCTATACTATAAATTTTAAGAAATATAGATTTGTCCATTTTTTTAATATAAAATATAAAATTTGCATTAGAGACACTTTTCATAGCACATTACTTTTCATAATAACATTAAAACATGATTTATTGTCCTTTCATTGCAGGTTCGGGTCAGGTTGTGGGTTGAAGTATTTCGGTTTCGGGTCAGGTAAAAATATGTCAGGTTCGGGTCAGGTTGCAGGTCACTGAAATTCTTTTTGCGTGTTCGGGTCAGGTTGCAGGTCAAGGAAATTTTTTTTTGTCAGGTTGACTTCAAATGGAATCTGCAGGTTCGGGTCAGGTTGCAGGTTGACTTCAAATGGAATTCGCAGCTTTGTGTCTGATACAACCCGACCCGTGCAGGACTCTAATCCCCACTGAGTGGTAATAATGCAACTATTTAATTGTTTGAGGATTCTAGATATAACTGCTTATTCTTATATTTACTCTGTGTGTATGAATGGGTGTAACTCCTTTTCATATATATATTTGGTTAGCATACACATACATGTGCACAAGTTTAGATTTAGGTGATTAATATGAGCTGCAAATAACATTTGTTCTATTAACTAATGAAATTACATATTAGCTGTTTTTATTTATTCTGTAATTATGTTCCCTCTAGGCCATTTTTTAAGAGTGCAGCACCTTGCCTTTTTTTAAATTGGCAAAATGTACCCAGCTTTTTTATTAAAAAAAATAATCTAATCATCTTTAGTTGTACCCAGAGATTTCTTGTAAAAAACTTCCTCATACCACAGTATTTCTAAATCTGTGTGCCCAAGACCTTGCAACAATTACAGAACTTTATTTCTTTACACAAAACAGGATATTAATAAATCATGTTGTAATTTAATTGTATTTTGCAATTCGTAATTCAAAAATGATGAAAAATGATGTCACTTTATGTATCATATTAAAAAATTATATACTTTTTTTAATATTGTTTCCTCGTGAAATAATGTCCTTCTCTACTGAACTAGTGCCCTTTTTGGGAACTAGCACCATGCCCCTTTTTGTTTGTAGAATGAATACTAAATTAGTAATTTTCATTTTAGTAATTGAAGCACAAAAATTTTATACTTTCCTAATTAGAGAGTTAATTGTTTAATATTTTTTTATTTTAAGCAGTGTCAACAATTTAATATTAAATGCAGTTATTAATAATTTTAATAAATGTAAATATCAGTAATATTTAATAGTTTTACATTATTACAAACTATTAATGTACATAATGTTATTGTAGTTATTATTGCTATTAATTAATGAAATTACTGATTTGCAGTTTTATCATTTCTGTAATTATGACTAACTAATAATTATTTATAATTTTATTAATTAAAGCATAAAAACATAGATTATGTTAGGAATTGGAGGTTTAATTGTTTTGGAAACCTAAAATTCTTAGTAGCTATTTTGTATTTTAATGCAGGGAAAAAATCATGAAAATCTGATTTAAATAAAAAAAACTGATTTTAATTTTTTTTAAATGCCTTTTTTAATATAAAAAAAATACATCCTACAACAAGGTGACTATAATTTTTGTTTGTTACAAAAACATTAACTAAATATTCTACAGCACTCTTATTGAAAATTCCTCAATTTAAATGTATATTTAGGAAGTTTTAGTTCAATGAAATCTTATTTATTTTTGTAAAAATCACCACCAATAAATTAGTGTATACTGCATTTAAGCATAATTATGAAATTGTAATAATTCTTATTTGACTAATGATATTCAGAGTAAATTACGTTTTTAGCTTTTGTGCACCAGCTTAAATAAATGTCATTACCTCATATAAATATTTAAGTATTTACATATTAACAAGTTTTCATTAACAAGAATGAAAAAATATAATAATAAAGATAGTGACAAGATGCTATTATGTATAACTTTTCAAATAGTGAAATTTTGTATTAATTTCAGTGTATATATACAAAATTACTTATTTTTCATTCATTTAAAATTTCATGAAACTATAGTTTACAATATTTTATCACATAAGAGAACGAGATAATAAATCCTCAAAGATGAAAAAAAGAAATTATTGGAATTTTAATAAAATATGTTTATTTAAATAAATCAAACCGCATGAAACACTTCAAGGTTGGGTATTGGAACAATAATGTGCAAATCAAGTGTCATCATAAAGAACCATTTGAACATTAACTGTAAAAAAAATCTTAATAATTATGTTAAGTCATTGAATACTTTTTTATATAAACAGTAGCTCACAAAAATTAGTAAATATCTGCTAATTTTTACAAAATTTAAACAAAATTCACATTTTTGTAATATAAAAAAATACATTTTAGGAGAAAACACTCTCAAAACTGAATTTGTTAAAATTGTAACTATTAAAATGTTTCTTCATCTTGCATATGCTATTTCTATTCTTCTATTTGAAGTTGTCACAACTTAATCATAAATAATTTATCATTTGTGTACATCATACATTTGATATGTGGAAAACGGAATGATATTTCATGCAAATATTATTTTATAATTACAAATATAACATATTCAGATACATGTACATTCAGACATCTTTAGAAATAAACAAGTACATCCTTACACATATTTTGTATCTAAAGAAAATATGTCTTGCTAAAATATTTTTTACAATAGCATGCTTTTTTATAAACTATGTGCTTCTAGCTTACAATTGCTGTGTGGCATTTTAAGGGGCCGCTTCACTGAAACTCCAGATTGCAAAATCCCATGTTAACCTTTAAGTAAACTTCAAAACATGATTAGTCATTATCTAATATATATATATATATATATATATATATATGTTAAAATACGGTTTTTACCATCAGAAAATAGATGTCAGATGCTGACGATATGCATTTTTAAAATTGTTTCTGTAAATTTTAAGTATTTTTAAGAAGATGATAAAATTGCATAAAGTAAACATTGCAAAGTTTATAAGGATTTTTGAAATACTTAAAATTTAAAGTGAAAATTTTTAAAAATGCACATCATTGGCATCTGACGTCTACTTCCTGATGGTGAAAACCATATTTTATTAATTATATTAGGTAATGAGTAATCACACTTCAAAGTTTTCTTATAGGTTAACATGGGATTTCGAGATTGGGGAGTTACAGTGAAGTGGCCTCTTAAGGGAATGAAACCAGTTGATATTGAGGTGCCATTTTTTTTTTGAACTACTGAAGTGGTTTCAATAATTGCTTCGCTATTAGCTATATTTTTCATAATTTTGTTTTTCTGGAAAATTAATTCCTTTTAGTAATATTAATTTATATAAAACCTAGATTTATAGATGTGTAATTATTACATAATTTTTATATCTTGCCAAACAATTAATTTATAGTTTAGTATGACTTTTACCAAAACTTTTTTTAAAAATTATTGAAATAACTTCAGAGAGAGAGAGCTATTCTGAGAAATAGGAACTTTAATATCAGCTGTTTTCAATAGGATTTTGCAAGTTTTGTTGCCCCCTTAAGGATGTTCTCAAATCCAAACTGGCTATTTTATAACACATTATTTAGTACATTTTTGTTCGCAAATGCATCAAATCAAAACAGCAAGTGCTCTTATGAAATCAAACTGTTTTTCCACTATTTGGTAAAGGCAGAAGATTTTTCAGAAAATACTGTCAAGGTTTGTGTTTTAAATTAAATTTCTGGGTGTGACAGTGCAGGAAAGGGAAAAAAGTGCCATCCTGAAAAAATAATTGCTAACTAAATGATGCAATTCATTTATCAAAAAAAGAAACTGTTCAATTACAAATCACTTTAATGACCATGCCTGCAAGTATCATGATTTTATGTTTAACAAGAACGAAAAATCATACGTCAAGCATAGATTATGAAACACTTTCCAACACAGCCAGAAAACTGTAACAAAACTTCACCGTTAAATAAGGTGAAAGAAGATATGTAAGTAAACAGTTTAGAAAACATATACCACATAGAAAAATACAGTTTTCGAAATTACCTTCCAGTGTCAAAAAAGCAGTCAAATTATTTTGTGCAGCCCTGAATATGATCAATAGATGTGGATATATACCATGATAAAATTTAGTTCTATTAGAATATTCACATTTAGCAATTTTCACCAGTCGATGGAAATGCACTTACAATCTTTTGTACAGCCCTGTATATTATCTGAAGACTTTTGTACACATCACATATTAAGCTAAAACGCAACTTAAGGTTGTATTCAAATCCAAACTGCTTATTTTGAGACACATTTGTAAATTAATTTTTGCTCTAAAATGCATCCAATTGGCAGGTTCTCTTATTCAGAAACTTTATAAGGTCCGTATTGTCTCGATTTTTTGATAAAGGCAGAATATATTTCAAAAAATGCTGTCAAAGTGGACATTTTGAACTGAATTTCCCAAAGCGATAGCGCTTGAAACAAAAAAAAATGATCGTACTTTTTTAAATAATTGTCTGTAAATCAATTTCTAATTAATTGAATGAAAAATAAAAACATGGGGCACTTATAAATGTCTTTATAAATCACACCGCCAAGTTTCCTGTTGTTACTTTTAAAAATGAGTCTAAAAATGTGTCTCAAAATTTTGAGTTGTTGAGCGTGGAAAAATATTTTTTTTGAATACCGCCTTAAAACTCACTCGCAGCAATTACCATCCGTAAACGACAATGTATCTTTTTCTTTGAGTAGCCCTGTATATGAATTTATTTATATTCCACAAACTTCTATTAGTCTACTAAATATAGTTTAGCAGGAAAATGCATAACACAATTAAAAACTACCCTTATAAGCACTTCACTCCCATAGACTGTAATACTTACAAATTCCCTTGTGTAACCCTGTATATAAACAACTGAGTTAGTTAAACTTAAAAACACAAACCAAAGTTGAAAACTCACTTATCACACAGACTGTAAATATCGCACATGTACTGTAACCGATATCTTTTGTGTGTCCCTGTAAATAAACACAATGCAGACCACACTTTAAAGAGAGCAATTTATAGTGCACCACAATAATGCATATAATTGTCATTATGTTTGAAATAGTAAAATATCGCTAAATTACCCTGCAAACGTATTTCCCCATAGAACAATGTGTAACATAATTCTTTTGTTTGACCCTGTAAATGAATAACTAATGCTTTGCATCCCATATTCTATAAAAAGCATGTTTTAATGCTCTTCATAATTGTATATCAATTCCATCATGTTTCAAATGGAGTTACATCACCAAAATGCAATTGAAACGATTATTTCCCATTGACTGTAATGTAATGGAATACTTTTGACTGTCCCTGTGAGAAAACTATAAGTGCTACACACTTCAGTTGAAATAGGGAACATGCTATAGTAAACAACAATAACACACAAAAATTTCAAGGAGATCTGAGCATATTTACGATAGTTAGAGCACGGACAGATGGCCAGACAAACCAAAGTCATAAACAATTTTCAACTAGGTTGGAAAGTGTTAAAAATGAGTCTCTAATTCTAGCGATTGTAAGTCACATAGGGGGATCTATTGAAACTCTTTACTAAACTGTCTCTGCACTTTGGCTATGTTTTCGGACTTCTGTTAAGAGTTTAGGGCAAATTTTCTTTGCTCAAAACTTAGTCATTATTTCAAGTTAGTTAAAACTAAAAGGAAAAGAACAGGCTAATTAATAAACAAACTAGATAGTACCTGTCAAGATTTGACGATGAACAACTTGAAAGTTTCATTAGAAAAATGTTTGAATTTTTATTTAGTTGCTTTTAAATTAATTAAGTATTGAAAATTTGAAGAATTGCTGTACTGTATAAACAATTATTATAGATATAAGGCGATAGATGTTGCTCTCGGTCCAAGGTACTCAATTAGTGAAGTGAAAGAATTTAAAACTTGTAATTTATAACACAGATGTGCCAAGCGCCAACTAATCTTCCGACTTTCTTCCGATTTTCTTCCGAAAATCTTCCGATTTTTATGTGGATTAACTTGAACTATTTTAAGAACGTTTCGAACCTGAAAATTTATTCAATGAATTTTTATTTATTTAATTTCAGGTTTCTATGTAGAATTAATTTAATGTCATTTCTCAAAAAAACTTCTGGTTCCAAAAATGTATTAAACCTGGGTAAAATAATGCACATATTACGGAAGATTAGTGACAGCTTGTCACTTTTATAACATATTATGCTTCTTTTTTAGCAAAAGTTTAACTAAAAATATTAATTGAATGGGTAGGGCATTTATTTTTACTTATTACATGATCTTTTTTTTTTTTTTTTTTTTTTTTTTTTTTAAATAACAATATTTAGTATTTTCTAATTTTTTTACCTTTAAAATATTTTATTAATTTTATTTTTATCAGTCTCATTCTAAACCACTAAAATAAAAATTTGCTGCTTGCAGCTAATGATTTATAATATATATTTTTTAATTACTTGAATTTAATTTAACATTTTTATACATTATTTAATTATTAAACCATGGATATTAAGAACATATATTTTATAGTTCTTAGAGGAATGTTTTTCCCTTCTTACTGTTTTCTCTTCTCTTTCTTTTTTATGGAAAATAATCACATAGTATTATATTTTACTTAGTATACATATAAATATATTCTTGATAATGGTCATACAAAATATGCAAAAGTTGTAGATCAGTTCAATTTATTTAATCAATAATTACATGCAACCTTTTTTAATTTATTTAATACAAATATTTATTATTTGTTTTTATATTTTTAATACAAATATTTTTTATTTATATTATTATATTTTTAATACAATTTTTAATTTGTAAAAATATTGTTTGGTGTTAAACTTTACTTAATTCAAAAGCATTCAAATAAAAAAAAATACAAATTATATACATAACTTCTTTTCCTGAAATTATGACAGTAATTGAAATGAATTACAGACAAAAGTAATGCAGAAATCATTCTGTCGGAAGTGGGATTCAAACCCACTTTCTTTGCAGAGAGCCAGAGCTTAAACGAACACCTTAAACCACTCAGCCATGCTGTTCATGTTCAAGTGCACCTTATAACTAAACAGGTCTTGGATTTAATCTCACGCATGCGCAAAAATGTCTAATTTGTACTGAAATCTTTAGCTTATCGCTTTAATATATAGGATTGTGTATACATTTTTTTTTAAAACATCCTGTACTTAGATATGAAACCAATTATTTAATAAATAAGAAAACGAGAAATATTTTAAGTCATCTCTCATGTAAACAAATATATCTGCACGTTAAGAGTATTATTTAAAAAATATATATTATTTTTCTGTGTAATTTCACTGCATATATTTATGGAGAAATTTATTCATAAATAGCAGAGTTCATTCTAGGGAAAGGACGGCAAACCTATGGCAAGTATGCTATAAGTGGCACATTACAGTATATTTTTGGCACAGGGCACACTGTGATGAAGTGGCATTTTTTGCAGACATTGACCATATATGATGTATGAAAGCCCAAACTTATGTTTCAATATGCCTTGTTATGTATTTTTTTCACATAGAATCGATTGGTGCCATTGAAAATACCAAAAAATTGCAACTATAATTCTTTTTCAAGTTTTATTAAAATATTAAAAGATTTTAGAATTCATTTCCAGACAAAAAATCTGTTACAAGAAAATGGGAGTGGCACTTGCCATTTTGGCAATTTTTATTGCGAGTCATTGTTTTCGAAAATGAATAATTTGAAAAGCTCCAGTAGAAACTCTTGCCAGATGACTCCAATTAAACTTGCACCATACTCTTAAAGATAATTAATTGTGAACTTGATATCAATTATTTGGTATCTAGGATACTACAACAGAAACCATAATTAGGTGCATTTGTAATTATATAAATACGTAGCACCTATAGTCATCATCTGGTCTGTCTGCATAAAACTACCCAACCGAATGGTTTGAAATTTGATATATACTAGCTGACCCGCATGACGTTGCCCGGGCCCATGATAATAATTTTTTTTAATCATGTTTTAATTAATTTATTTCTTTAACCCAATTTGAATTAAATTATATTTTAAAATGAAAAATTCGTGAAAAAAATATTGATATTTTGTGATAAAAGCGCTCATTTTCTTGTTTTTTCACGTAGGGTCATTTCATAGTTTTAAATAAAAAAGTTCTTTTTGTCCAAACTCTTTGACATCTTCATTGGTTATAAATAAAATGGTTTTACAGCCCGTGTAAAAACAAAGTGGGACTTTTATTTAAAAACATTTTTATCTATTGTATTTAAAGAAAATAGCATAATTGGTGCATTTTTTCAGAGAAAGTTTTTTTTAAATGCTTTTAAAATGTCTTTTACAAATAAACCATATGTTATATTGTGTAGACATGTATCTTATTTCAATAATATGTGCCTTTCAGGGGCACACCGACCTAGTGTGCAATGTGTGCGGCATACACAGCCGCCGAAGTAGAAAAGGCGCCAAAGATTTTGGTTGAGGAGAAACACCTCAAAAAGAAAAAAATCCTTAATTTAATTATCCTAAAATATATTAAATTATCTTGACACCTTAATTATGATTTACCTGAGACAAATTTACTTATAATCATTTAATTATTATTATTTTTTATTATTTTGTTTTTATTCTACGTCCGAGTCTTCTAATAAGTTATTTAGATAAACAATGTAAAACTAGAATTTGTATGAGTGTTCTGATCAATTTAGAGATTTTGGATTAGAGAGACTGGTGTCAACTATTCAACAATTTTTAATTGGTAAAAATGAAGTCACTTGTGAAGGTTTTGGAATTCCATACCGTAAATTTCACACTTTGTGATTTTAGCACTTATTGAATAAAGTCTGCTTTAGGGGTCTAAATAAATATTTTTTCAGCGCCCCTACAAATGATCACTTCTGTAGAAACTATTATATATTCAACAAAAATTGTGTGTTTATTCCGATCATTAGGGTTTAGACCTCCAAGCAAAACATATATTTTTTTTTATCTATTCTATCTTGTACTCTGGACAGCATGGCATACAGAGGAATTTTGTTCAGGGGGAGGAAGGAAAAAAAGGCTAAATCTGGCAAAAATTTCTTTTATTTTTCGAAGATTTAGATTGGCGACCCTCCCCTGTACTTCCTGTGTATGCCCATGTCTATCATAAACTCAATAAATAAATGTGATTATTGTCATATCTATTCATTTGAATTCAGAACATAAAATTGAAAGTAGTGAAATACATCTGCATTTATTAGATTTACATGTAATCTTAGATGCTACAGATACTGAATTGGTCGAAAAAGTTCAATTTAGACATAAATAATTTATGAGTTACAATGATGGCTCTAATATGCAAGGAAAAATGTATATTTATAAAAGATAGTTTTAAATTCCCATGCATTTTATGTCCTACTAACTGATTTGTCTGACACTGGCCAGGCGAAATCGACTTAACTACTCAAAATATATACAAAACAAACATGACAAACTATAGCTACGTATATTTTTCTTTCGAATGGTGCAATCTGCTAAAAATATATTAATGTTATCTCTTAAATATATATATATATTCAAAACTTCGAATTCGTGTTATTTTTTTCCCCTCTCTCATCTTTTCAAGTCTGCATCGGCTTAACTATTCGAAATACAAAAACAAATACCCACTTAATCTCAGTACCTTTGTCTCTTCAACAGTGCAGTCTGTTTTAAAAAATATTAATCCTTTCAAAAAACTTCATTACCGAACGACATTTCGGGGTTTTTCATTTTTCCTACATTTTTTTAAAAATGTGCATCAATTCTGGAAATCGAAATATGAAAAAAAAAAAAAAAACCCAAACCATAGTTCCTACGTTCATTTTTCTGTCGAACGGTGTAATCTGTTAGAAAAAAAATATCAATTTTAACCCTTTATACAAAAGAAATATTCAATTAATGAGAGTTCTTTTTTCTTTATAACGACATGTTGGGTTTAAAAATACATTAACTCTTTATGTCCCACAGCACAGAAATTTTTAACTCCAATAGAGTCCCGGCCAAACGCCCGAGAATTCATTCCCCCAAGAAATAGATACCGGCATGCTTTAGCTATTCAAATGAATGTGCTATGGTTCAACCCCTTTGCTGTAGTATCTGCCCACAGAAAAAGCTATTGTATTACCTTTTGTTGTCCGAATCCCCCTTATCCCCAATAACCGTAAAACCCATATCTTTGCTTTCCCGTTATCTTCTGCTAAGCGAAGTGATAAATTATTTTGAGTATGGCTATGACATCTCTTCAGAATAATCATTTTTTTAGTTCTTTGTTTTATAAACATAACTTTTACTTGTAAATTAATCATATATATTTGTAATAATATTTAAAAGCTTTTTGTTTCATTGGTAGAAAAAACAGAACCTATATTTTAAAATTTATACTTGCTACATTTTTTGAAAAAATCAAAATATTTAATTCATTTTTAAACCATTTATACAACATATTCTTACAGAATATCTATTTTTTTTTCCAAATAAAGTTATGTGCTGAAAAATGTTTAATAATGAAACATTTGTGCATTAATATAAATTATTTGATAAATTATATTACATAAATATTCATACGTTTGAACATTTTTTTTTTACTTTATTTGATGCAATTTTTTCTAGGTAACTTTTCCTTACTATAACAATGGATACAATAAATTTAATAAATAATTCGGTCAATTAAATAAATATATTTAAAAAAGGCAATGAAAAAAAATTATTATTATTTTAAAATATTCGTCCACTAATAGTTTTTATTTATGAAGGTAATTGAAAAAGTTAATTTAATGTTGGAGCCGTTCAAGTATTATGTAAGCAGTATGGAAGATGGGGAGGGGGGGGGCAGGATCTGCTTTTTTCCAACAAGGGGAAGGGAGAGTTACGGCAATTAATAATGTAATTTATCGCTAATTGTTTTCTTCTGGGAAAAAGTGTTGATGTATAAAATATTATAAAATCTTTCATAAGCAAAATGCGGGGGGGGGGGGGGGGGGGTCAAGCATTTGTTTATTTTTCTTTACAAGAGGGGGGTGGGGATACAAAATGACTAAAAATGACAAGGATTAAAAATGCTTATGTAATACTGGAATAGCTCTTTGACTAATTCATGAATTTAAGAATTTAGATAATTTTTAATTCAAAATATAATAAGATTTATTCATCAAAATATAGAACACTTAAAAAGGGTTCTGTAATGATTACAGCTGGTGGTATTAAAACAGATTATCAAAATTTCATGTGTCCATAACAACACTTCTGATTTAATCGTTGCATGTAATGAATTACTGTGAAAAAAAAGGGGTGTGTGAAAATTTAATTGCATTTTTCTGGTATAGACAAGTTATTATCATTGGGTTAATAGTGATTCTAATATAATAATCACATTTCAATCATAGTTTTCGTATGCCAATACTTTCGCCTTTGAAATCGGTTAGAACTCGTTTTGAAAATTAAATTATCCCCTTACAAAGAAAATAAAAACTATAATCGAAATCGAAAAAGTACAAACGCACAAAAATATATATAGATCTAAAGTATTCCGTGAAAAAAAAAAAAATGCGAGTCAATCTGCGAAAAAAATCTGCAACTATTCTACTTAGATTTCTCCCATAGGTTTAATATTAGAGTTCAAGTTTCTGATATATCTCTTGATGATATGCAGGGGTCGATGCAGGTTTTTATTCTTGGGGCCCATTTTGTGAAAAGTAAAAGTTATTTTTGTGAATTTTATTATATTTTTGTGAAAAATAACATTTTGCAACAAAAGTTGAAATTCAGTTAATCAAATTCGAACCAAGCATTTTTTAAACAAAAACTTTTTTTAATCCCTTTTGCTGAAATTTTCCTCTCTGGTGAACTTGTTTGTTTACAAATTACACATTTTAAAACATCACAAAATAATAAATAAATAATAAATAGTAAGTTTTTATGGAATAGAATTTTGTGAAGGCCCATTTTATCAAATTGATTTTTGTGAAGGAGTCCATTTTATCAATTTGATTTTTGTGAAGGGGAATCCCTTTTATTAAATAGATTTTGGTTTATAGATTATTATAGATTAAATAGATTCAAATATAAAACACTTAAAAAAGGTTCTCTAATGATTACAGCTGGTAGTATTAAAACAGATTATCAAAATTTCATGTGTCCATAACAGCACTTTTGATTTAATCGCTGCATGTAATGAATTACTGTGAAAAAAAAAGGGAAATGCAAAAATTTAAGTAATTAACTGTATGACTTAAACTGTTAAATATTTTTTTCATGCCTGAGATTCGGTGTTATAAATTGGCATGATAATAAGATTTCTTTTATAATTTTATATCTTTTTACTTGAAAAAAAAAAAAAAAAGTGAAAATTTATAAAAGAAGCAAAAATATTTATTAAAACTTTTTATTATTTAATTTGATTTTTCTACTGTAAACAAGCTATTATCGTTAGATTAAATCTCTCTCTATTCAGCGGACTCTTTCCCGACCTCCAATATCTATATGTTTGTACATTTTTATCTGTCAGTAGCGAACACCTCTGAATTCCTATTGTTGCTATTCCCATTGTGTTCCTATCTACTGTTCGTTAAGCGGAATAAGCAGTCACGCCCAATCCATGTTCGACGACTTGCGCCTCACAAAAGAGGGGGGAGAAATATACATGGCCGGTTTTCGGCCGTTACGGGATTGTAGCATCTCGGGCGGTTTCGGGCGGGTTGGGAATGAAAGAGTTAATAATAAACCTTTAAAATATATATATTCCTTTCCGTAACTCACTTCGCGAGTTTGGCAGACTTTATTCTTTCTCGGTGAAATCAAAAGATGGATTTTCACTTAAATATACAGGATGTTTCTTATGATCATGGGACAAACTTGGAGCGGTAGTACAGGACACTGTAACAAACAATATTTGTATAGGAAAACAGGGTTGGAAATCCATCTATATAGTCAAAAATACAGGGCGTCGTATTCCAATCCAAGGTCACATATTTGTTCATAACTTTAACAGTAGTGAAGATATTTTAACGAAATCCTTACAATATGCATATGATTCATACAAAGATGAGTCTGTCATGAATTTTGTTAAAATATCTTCACTACTGATAAAGTTATGAACTAAAATGCGACTTCGGATTGGAGTGAGACGCCCTGTATTTTTTACTATATAAATAGATTTTTGACACTGCTTTCCTATACAAAAATTGTTTGTTACTGTGTCCTGTACCACCCCTCCAAGTATGTCTCATGGTCGTAGAAACACCCTGTATAAAATAATATAAATTCGAGGATGCATGTACACTGTCGAAGACAGTAAGGCCCCAACATTAGGTTCGTTTGGACAGATTTTTGTTTAAAAATATAAAATCATTCAACAGGTATGTTTAAGGTTTGTATCACGGTCCCGGCAATGTCGTGCGGGTCAGCAAGTTCAATATATTTATTCAAGCAAATTAATCACTGTTTATCCAAACTTTACAATTGTTTTTATTATTATTATTATTATTATTATTATTATTATTTTGTCATTGTCAGTATCTATGGCATTTACAGTAAAAATGTGCATCAATTCTGGAAATCGAAATATGAAAAAAAAAAAAAAAAAAAAAAAAAACCATAGTTCCTACGTTGGTACCTAAACTTAAAATTATGAAAAAAGGATTAAAAAAATAAATATGTTTCATAATGGTGCAAAACAGACTTCATGTATTGTATAATTTTCTTCGAGGCAATGAAATGTTTCCGATTAATGCAGTATTCCAATACAGAAAGGTTCCATTTTCAGATGTTTTATTGTATTTCGAATTTTATTTACATAGCTGCCAACCTTACTTATTTTTCATGTTAAATAATCATATTTTGAACAAGAAATTTTATTTAATAAATGTAATCAAATAAGAGCCCTATAGAAAGAAAACATATTTCATTAAATACATTTTCTAGTTTGAAATATGTTTACTTGACCTGGAAAAAAAATTCCAGAAGATTGGCAGCTATGCATTTATACTCCTTAAAAATAATAATAAAACTAGGGGTGGGAGAAGGAGGACATAGGGTGCCAACTGAAGTTTTGCACACATGCGCCAGATACAGCTGGCGCGCCCCTGGTGCCTTTAAACTACAGCTGAATCTTGACCATTAAATCAGTGCTTCGGTAAGTTGGAGGGGGTTGGAGAGCATTTTGTGCTGCCAATCTTAGCCTGCTCTCTTATTTGGCTCACTAGCTGTCAATGATGCTAATATTTAATCGGTCATAAAAAAAATCACATGACAATGACAGACTTGTCTACATCTATAGTTCATTTTTTCTGAATAGGCGCTTTCCCTTGAGAGCCACCTTGACCGGTTGATAGGGAAATCGCATATGATACCATCTTATATCATTTTCCCCACTCCATTTCGACTATGTGATCATCTACAGAAGGGTGAAAGCATTTGCTATGTGTGTCACTAATTTCTCCGAATTTTGTAAATTAGCAAGGTTTTTACCAGAGTTATTACATTTATCAATGGATATATATTATGATATATATCCGACGTTTAATTTCAAAATGTCTTTATGTTTGATATTTTCATGTATTTGATATTTTATTTTTAAAATATCATTCTATAAGATATCTTTTATATTTTCACTCAAAACAAGTGTAAATGAATTTTTTAACTTTTATTGACAAAGTAGTTTTGTAGATAATGAATTCTTCTGTCATATTTTTGCCTCTGTCAGTAATTTTGACCTACCCTCCACCCGAAAAATAAATTTTCTAAGCTTTATGCTTAAAGATAAATTTTTAAATGTAGAACCCATTCGCATGTGAGACAATATCAACTTAGAACAGCCATTGAAAAATAAACTGTCTAATGTAAGTAAACATTTATTTACAGGTTTATTAGAAAGAATTCTTTCTGGTTTTGGTTTAGCTCAGTTTAACCTACACAACAGGTTAGGGAATAAAAAAGCACATGAACAAACGTACATTTATGTTCAAATTTTGAATTAAAAAAATATTTTGTATTTATTATTTTTTTGTATGAAATATAAAATTTTCACGTTACTTGATACTGAATTCTATATTTTGTTTTTCGATAGGTGTAAAAAGCAAATTGTTTCTGCTTTCGATTAGTTGATCTTCAGTTTTGCGGTAAGAGGGGAGAAAAAAATATAAAAAGATATTTAAAACATTGTTTTATTTAGCTTTCACATTAAGCGCAATATATTGCAGTTTCTAATTTATATTAAGTCTGAAAACATTTATAATCAGCAGCAAATATTTCTAAACTATCGGATATATACAGAAATATGGGATATATATCAAAATAACGGATATTTTTTACATTTGAATTTTGTGAAGGATTCTGTTTAAAGCTGAAAAAATGTGAAGGGCGCTTTTTTAAACAAATAATTTTGTGAAAGGCCTTATTTTATGCTGAAAAAAATTGTGAAGAATTGTGTTTTAAGATGAACAATTTTGTAAAGAGTTGTTTTTTCATATTTTAAGACGGAAAAAAATGTGAAGGATCCTTTTTAAAACAAAGATTTTTGTGAAGAGTCCTGTTTTAAGATGAAAAAAATTCTGAAGGGTCCTTTAATTAGGCAAAGAATTTTGTGAAGGGCCCTGTTTTAAGCTAAAAAATTGTGAAGGGTCCTGTTTTAAGCTTAAAAAAAATTGTGAAGGATCTGGTTTTAAGATGATTAAAATTGTGAAGGGTCCTTTAAAGGACCCTAATTCTTCCATAACAGATTTCTGGTAATGCTGACGTAATAATTTAATTGTAAAGCTTTCTTTCTCTTAATATTGATGTGTAAATATATTCTTCCATTGACAAGTGTTTGGAAATACTATTATTCGGGCTTTAAAAAATGTGGCAATTGTAGGTAAAAAAGGCTTTTTCACAATATATTTTGAATAAAAAATTGTAAAAAAAAAAAGCTTAGTAATTTCTACTCTTTACCTACTTTAAGAGCCGGGTTGATGCAACCTCGAATGCAGTGGGAGAAAAAGGATCTGAAAGGGAAATTTAGAACCCCTTACAGTAGAAACACCCTCTCAAGTCGTGAAGGTCAATGAAGGTTACGCGCCTCTCTTGGTGAAAAGCACTATAGCTGTAACCACTGGTCCTAAGAACATGAAAATCTGAAGGAAGGTAACATATGCTTATATTAAGGAGGAAAATTCCATAATTAGATCTACAAACATTTAGTGTATTTTAGCAAGTGTGGTTTGGCACATAATTAACTTTTAAAAAATTAATTCGATTTTATGTTTTTAAAGTTGATTCTTCGTTAATTGGATCTAAAGATGGTGCTGTAGTTTGGCGAAAAATCTTTTTCATTGCTAACCATTGTTGTGACTTTCATACAGTTGAAATCACATTGTTGCTACTATTGTTCATATTTGACATTAACCTTAGATGTAGATCTGATTACAAAAGATTAGCCTTATAAAAATTATATTTAAGTCTGGTAACAGAGGATGGAAACAATATTGGATGCAAATTTTAATTAATATCTGGCTATTAATCACCAATTTTTGGGTAAATTGCCATAATGGGGAAGTTGCATTCACTTTAGATTATGCATTCTTTTTTTGTTTAATTGATGAAGACAACTTTACATACCTCAAAACTTAACTCGGAATCGCAAAAATAATTTAAACTATGTAGTTATTGGAGTTTTTAACTCTGTTAAAAGCAAAACAAAACCACATGATCAGAAAACACGACGGGATTGGTTTGACGTCACTACACATGAAACGGGGAATTCTGCTTAGAGCCGAGTGCTCGCAGACTGTTTTATATTGCTTTCTATGTACTATAAAACTCTTTTAAAGCCTCGTTTACACAAAAACAAAAATTAAAGTCAAAAGATTATTTTATCATATCTAAATATAATGCACTATTAATTTATACATTTGCATTAATTTTCATTTAGAAAAGTGTTGAAATTGGTCGGATTCGATAAATACAAAATTATGTCTTTTGGAAATAGTTTTTTATTTTTTTAATTCAAATTTGCTTTTAGGACAGAAAAACTGCATTTCATGTGGGTAAAAATACAGGAAGCTAAAACTAAAAGGCACGTATATTGTTCACTTACTCTGATTTATTTAAACGAAATAAGAATGATACTTTTATTACAAAAGAAATCGTAAGTAAAATCTCATTTATATAGTTCTTTAAATGCATTATTTTCTTAATTCATTTTAATGCTTAATAATTCGTTTTAATATGAATATAATTTCGTGTTATGCAGGTTATATTACGGATAAAAAATGAACTCAAATTAATTATGAGAAAACGAAATTTTGAGCAACAATGCAGGAAACAAAACAAACAACAACAACAAAAAAATGCTTTATTTAGTACTGATTTATTGAATAAAAATTTTAATTAAATACTGACAATAATAATTGTGCATTCACTCTTCAGGAAAAAAAAAATACTCCAACATACGTGAGTAAATTTATCACTATTGTCTTTTATTTTCTCTTTTTATGTACTTACTTTTAAAAATAAGTAATTAAATTAAATATATTTTTTAAATACACATCTTTTATAAGCACCTAATGTTTATTTTGATAATCACGCCCCCTTTTATGATTGGAATTGGTGATTTTTCAAAAAATGTCCAATATAATGCTATAATTTGGCGTAGCCACCGAAGCTTAATGGGAAAATTCACCGTTTTTTTTTTTTTTTTTTTTTTTTTTTTTAACGCTTGGTAGAAAATGAGAGCTAATAAATTTATTAAAATAAATGTATAATCTTTTCTTTTTTTCTGTTTTAAGGTATGGAAAGAGGAATAAAAAAAGCATTATTTAAACTATCTTTTTAGGATTGCTAAATTGATTTCTAAACGTATAATCATAATTCAATTAATATAGAAAAGTGTAAAAATAATTTAATTATCGTTTTTAATTATTAAAAATAATATAAATTAATACTTTTACTTTATAATATTTTTTATTTTAATAATTAAAAATAATAAAAATTAATAATAAAAATTATTTAATTATCGTTATTTGCTTACGTATAATTTGTGAATGGATGCCGTACTTTTTGATTGTTTGAAATATAGTTTCTCAGAATGTCCTATTTTTAGATTTATCAGGTTCTAAAAATTTTATAGCTTTATTTTCCTCAATGTTCTAACTTTCGTAAAAAATAAAAATAATGAAAATATTTGAAAATCTTGTTAAAGAAAGCAGCATCTTAATTTTGAAAATAAGCATTATACTGCACAAAGCTTTTTTAAAACAGAGCGAGATGTGCTGAGAATTTGAATATGTTGTTGAAGTAGAGCCTACTCTTTTCACTTTTGAAAACAGCCATCTCATTACATGTAAACTTTTTATAGTGACATATAAAGAAATCAAGATATATTATCATTCAAGGTTTATTCTTTGTTTGAACAATGCATTAGTATCATAAGGGCAGGGCATTATGTTGAGAGATATTATGCTATAATATCACAATGGTTTTTAAATTCAATTCACAGGTAAGGCATGAATTTGCATGATTAATTTTTTTAATTATTTGGAAGGTATGGATTATATATTAATTTAGCAACAAAAATTTAACATAGAACCAAAGAATAAAGAAAACATTTATAGATCATGAACGAAAATTCAAACATACTGCCATTCTTTTAATGTTTAAAATGTTAATAACAACAATAAAATTTAAACATACATAACATTGCTTCAAATACATTTAGAATTATTATATTTCTGCATAATATTTCTATTTTGGCCTTTTTAATTTCTGTAGAAATATTATTAATTTATCACAAAAATAAAACAGATAATTTTTAAACTAAACATCATCTCTAATCTGCAAAGTTCTATAAAGCATAAAACCTCCAGTCCCACATTCTGAAAATTTCACAAAACTGACAGTATTTAAAATAATTACTTGATTGTTTTGCATGTGTGTAGTCCAGAGATCTGTTTAGGAAGAAACTGAGTCCTTTAAAGGGCCTTTCACAATTTTTTTCATATTAAAACAGGAACCTTCACAAAACATTCCACTTTAAACAAGACCCTTCACAAACTTTTTTGTCTTAAAAGTAGGCGTTTCATAATTTTTTTCCATCTCTAACCTAAACCTTTTACAAATTTAAGTATTTAAAAGAAAAATCTGACTTGACACAAAACAACTGAAGCCGTCAAAGAATCTATTTATATAGCTTTTACATGTATAAAGCATCTTGTCAAAAATTTATAAACAAGAAACTGAATGTAATAGTTATTTCAAATTCACAAAATTATAATTAGTTTTTTCACAAATATAAAATACTTTTCACAATTTCACAAAAAAAGAACCCTGTGAGAAAAGTCTGGATAGATCTCTGGAAACTTTTTTTTTTTTAAATTATTAAACTTTTCTCGTATATATTTATATAAAAATTCTGTAAGTCTGTCTTAAAGCTATCTCAGCACATTTCGCTCTTTCTAATAAGTTTAGCTGTTTTTCAAAGATTCAAAACAGTGTATTTAACAATTAAAGAGATAAAACATATAGTGAAACCAAGCCAAATTCATAATTCAAGTATAAATATAAATACAAAACCCCTTTTATAAGTTGATTCCACCCTTCCTAATGAAATAAATCCTATTTGTACCAGTTTATTTTATATTGTGCAATAATAATAATAATAATAAAAGTATACCTTATTCTATAAAATACAATATTGTAGTACGAGTATTAACCTGTACCGATACTTTATTTCTACATCGAGACCTGGAAATGAAAATTCTTAGAAACGTGATGGAATAAAAATATCACCTGGAATTCACAGTATTATTTATTCATCACAGCAATTTACAATACTTTTAATTTGTTATACTAATCATTTTTAAGAAAAGAAAGAAATCGTCCAGCGTAAAGCAAGCCGCCCCCATAGGAAATAAGAGGGAGAAATGCAGCGAATGTTTGTTTACATGTGTAGTGACGTCAGAACAGCTTTCGTCACGTGACGTGGCTTTTTCCGGCCACGGCAAAAACTGCGTTTTAAAAGTTAATTTAATGAATTATACAAGTTTTAAATATATGTAAAAATGATATCAAAATGTTCGTATTTTTACACTCTCTCAGATGCAAGTTAAATTGAAAAACATGCAATTTCCCCATTAGGACCCCAGTCAACTGGTGAATTAAGAGTATGATTTGACACAAAGTGAAATATGTTGTAGCAATCATATTTTTTCTTTTTGTGTGGCAAACATTTAATGGAGTCATAAGTGTTTAAAAGTGAAAAAGCATTTAAAAAAAAATAAGCTTTAATAATCAAAAACAAAATTTTGAAAATGTTATTTGAAGTTGCTATTAATTATAAATTTATATATTAATATCCTTTGTATATGCATATATATGGTTTCACACGAATAAAAGTTTTGTTAAAACGACTCAGTACTTAAAAAAATAATGGTAATTTAAACAAATATACAATAATTTTAAAAAATCTGCAATTGCTTTCATCTCAATGGACAATACTCTTTTGACATCACAGTTAGTACATGTATAGGTTGTTACTGGCTGATTAATGAAAAAAGATGAGTTTAAACATATTTATAATTATCTAATATAATTTTTGAAAAAAGTCCCAAAAACAAAATGCTTCCGTGTTGCCTTTTGAGTTAGTAAAAATGAAGAAAATTAGCCCTTCATCTGATGTCAATTATTAAAGTTTCCTAAAAAGAAATTTAAACATCCACTGCTTTTCTCTCTGCCAAAAGTTCATTTATATTAAAGGGTTATTTGCCCAAGCACAATCTAATACATTTCAGCATTGGTCATAAAACAACAATTGTAGGACCTTAATCTTACAAGGTTGGGATGCTCCTGCCATTAAAATATCATTTTCAAAAGAAAGAACATGCATTTTTATTCGTAAAACAAACAGTTTATTACAATGACATCATTTCCAAAGCCTTTCATTTCACTGTTACTGACATTAAAGCACATAATTTATGAAAAGCTTTTACATAAAGTTCTTAAAGATGCTTGAAAATAACCTTTTTAAATCTTTTCATTATAATGTAAAATCATCGTTACCTCACACTTTTTAAACAATAATATTACAAATAAATTTTTATGTGAGCAGAGATGCGGGTAACAACCAATTAAAGATAAAAATTACCAAAATGACTTTTTTTCAGAAATTAGTCATAGACACATTTTCAAGAGAAAAAGCATGGAGGATGGCCTATCCTGCAAAAAATGCCTAGAATGAACTCTGTAAAGGGTATCTTGAAGTATAAAAGTATCTTCATATATATATATAACAATTGATATAATATCATAACAAAAGAATAAATTTAGTGTGGTTTAAGCTTTTCATATGAAATGTAAAAATAACAAAGTAACGTAATAATCCACCATATATTTATTTTTCCAGTAGTTTAGAATCGTAGTTCATGTTTTATATTTCTGTATCAACTGAAGTAAAATAAAATTGGGAGTAAGTAATTTATGAGCAAGAATTTCATTTGTCATTGGACTTGTTTCTTTGCCACTCTGCA
Organism: Maratus michaelseni; assembly: GCA_963931845.1. Classification (NCBI taxonomy): domain Eukaryota; kingdom Metazoa; phylum Arthropoda; class Arachnida; order Araneae; family Salticidae; genus Maratus; species Maratus michaelseni. Next base: position 397,729,281 of record OZ007586.1, read on the forward strand.
ACCATTCTTCAATAGCACTTTTTTCATAACTGTAACCATCTAAAATAAAAAGAAAAATGAACTATTGAATTATACCAAATGTTACATTTCTAATCATATATAGAGTCAGAAAAATGATTCATTTAAGCTTTAGCATTTTTAACTGTTAAAAAGATTTTAAGTAACTACGAAACATTTTTCAAAAGAAACAAATTTGGCAATATTTGATTACTTCTACAATGTAAAAAGATTAGATACTGTATCAGATTTCTCAGTACACCATATAAACAGTGTTTAATTTGTATGGTGTATTCAAAAAATTTTTTCAATGGTCCTGTATTAGAGCTATTCTAAAGGTTTCTGACTGAATTTCTTCAAAGTGATAGTAACATAATTTTTTATGATCATAGTTTCAAGTCACAACTAACACTGGATTTTATAGCAGTCCTGACTCCCCCCCCCCACCCCTATATAAAACAAATCTTTTAATTAAAAAAAATGAAACAGTTATCAACCTTTAGAATGACTAATGTTGATTACATAGCACTAGTTGTTACTGCTGTCACAAATATTTGAAACATAAAGAGAATTTGTTTTTTTTCCCTTAAATGAAATTCTAAAGATATAAAAGTGATACTTAAGGAAAAATACCATTTATATGTTGCTGGAAAATTTTAAAAACCTTGCATCTTTATATTTATGCTTTATAAAAAAATAATAATAATAACCACAATAGATGTTCCTATAGCATGCTGAAATTATCTGGATATGAGAAAAAATCCAGATGCAACACATATGCATCATTAATTATTTTTTGGCACATATTTTTAAGCAATTACAATTATAAAAGTACAGTAGATCTTTATAACGCAATTCTCCATATAACGCACAACTTCTCAGATGTAAACAATGAATTTTCAGTTAAGAAACACCTGAATTCCCACATTATAAATAGTTGCTATTCTCTAGAGGACTAAATTTGATACATTAGTTCAACTTTATCTCCTTAATTCAGAGCTAATTACAGAAAAAAATGCTAATATTTGATACAGGTATGTTTGGACAATGTTTATAAAGTAAATTTAACAATGTGTGGAATGATCTATATTATGCAAAAAATTATAATCTGCACAACTCCTGGTAATAAAGAATGCAATATAAAGATACTCTAATGTATTTTGGTATGTTTCACACATATTTGGCCATGTTTTACAAGCTAAATTTAATGATGTGTGAAATGTGATCTATATAACGCAAAATTCTATATAACGCACAACCTCGTGTTTTTAGGTTTGCGTTATAAAGATCTTCTACTGTATTTTGTGAAAGTTGCTAATTTTGTTCTTTACTCAATTTTTTTTATGATCAGTACATCACATTTGCACTGTGTATAATGATAACAGCATGGTGGACTATATTGTTCTGTTAATTTAAATATATAAGAAATGAAATACAACAGAAGGTACTTTATTATACATGAAGCAGAAATCTTAGACTATGTTGTTTCAAGATAATTGCCACACTTATTGAGAAATTCATCTTAAGAAGATATCATAATTTGTATCCCCATGGTGCAGTGGTGTAGTGCTGGGGAAAAAGAGTGGGAGGACACTGATGGTGTCTGAGTATTAGAACAATAAAATTCAGAAATGCTAATTCAATCAAGCAGATTTTCATTAAAATTTGTTTTTGAAATAGCCGTAGATAACATTAAACCTGTTGTCTACTCAAACAATAAAAATTACTGCATTTTTACTTACTGTACATGTGTAGTATGTGAAAAGTATTGTAATCATTAAAAAAAAAAAGATTATGAAATTTTGGCGTAGCTTTTCGTTTTGAGGTTCCCTGGATCTGCTTTTGCTTTTTTTACAATGTGCATATGTTGGTATTTTCTTATGTTTTTTGGTCCCAAAAGTCAATTTTTGCTGTTTTACGATCAGTCTGTATGTGTGTGATTGAACATGATAGCATTTAAACGATGGTTTAGACTAGATACACCATTTTCAATAGTGATAATACTGCAATGAATCTCAAAAATATTAATCAATTTTGTCACAATTCAAGTAAGATATATAGACAGGCAGACAGATGATATGAAGTCATACACACTTTTCAACTTTCATGGAAAGTATTAAAATCAGTGCTTTATTTCTTAAATTTGATAATTTATTAGCGTACTTATCGGTTAAAACCATTAAGTGTGAAAAGTCTGCCTCCTCCCATGTCTCTAGCATCCCCTTAAAAATAAAAAGTAGGGGGTGTTATGAAGATAATCGATTTAATCTTTAATATCGATTTCTTCACACCATTGTTATTCCATCTCTAGTCTACTTGAACATTTAACTCCATGTTTCATTTCATTTATGTTCCGTTTCCAACTGTTATTTATTTTCTTTTCACCATGGTTCTAAAATCATACTTTTTCAGTATCGATAATTCTACATATTTGTTTCATCGATTTTCTTGTTTGCATCTAACTCAATGTATATTTGAATATCCAATTGTAATTCTTTTTATTTCCAGCAGTGCTTTCAAAAAACATGCACTTCTACTTCAAGCGTGGAATAAATTTATTCCAGTCTTTCTTTCCCATTGGTCAATTCGACTGTATTCTCGAATGTTCCTTCCAATTGCATTATTGAGCTTGTAGGTTGCCTATTTCGCCAACGCATCTTTTTCACTTTTCGGTTTTGCTTCAATGCTCTCCCATTACGCTTTTCATCTTGGCGATCTCGCCCGCTCCGGCTTGGCACGTTTTATTTTTATGGCAACCCATGTCTCGCTGCTTCCCGCTCTCGTTTCTTCAACCAGTTTGATTTGGATTTCTGCGTCCTGCCTCGAGTGGTTGTGTTTGCAACAATGATGTGACCCCAGTTTTTCTACACCATTTTGCCTCGTGGCGGTTCAAGACAGTGTTCGTGATGGAAAATATGTCTAAAGATAATGCCTGGTGCTCACCTTCTACTCTTTGAGGAAGTTCTCCCATCTACTCAGTTGTAAAGTAGATAAGTATAAGAACATATTTATTTTCTCAAAGGTTATTTTTCTTGGTAAATAACTATTAATGTATGTTAAAAAGAAGCGTGAAACTTTTTAGTAAATACCGTAAGAAAATATCATGCATTGGATAAAAGTAATTTTCCTTGTGCGTGGTCAAAAATTAAGAAAGCTGAATAATAACTTTTGTTCATAATATGATAATAAAATAATGGTTAAGTGAAATTAACTGTATTTTCCTTTTTGGTATTTCTAGTTGAAGTAAAACCATCCTTTACCTTTAGATTTGTATTAATTACTTATAGAAGAATATACTTATGAAACATATTTATTTATTTGCTAAGATGAACCAGTAACTTCTTATAATTCACAACCATGCTTTTAATGCATTTTAATCATAACATTACATTAGCACATTTTTAATCGTTACATGATATAATAAAATCGTTACATGTTTAAAATCGTTACAGGGGGATGTTTGAGATTAAATAAAGAAGTGAGTTGACACCATCCTGCGTACCTCCTCGACTACACCACTGACATGACAAAGAACAATGCTGCCTTTGATGATATCCAAGTGGTAACAGATTGTTTGACTGTATTGTCAACCTGAAATCTTTGGCCAGCAGAAATAGCTTTCAGGTGAGAAAAGGTTCTTCTTGTCAACAGAACGATTCGATTGTCACCAGAGTCAGCCTAGATGAAGAGATCGTCATCTACTGTATTCTTCATGAAGCAGACTGTTCCAGCCTTCGATAAACAGTTACACACATCTTTATACCAGAGAGTCTACTCATAATTTACTCATTATACATTTCACAAATTTGTATTTTAATGCATACGGCCCCTTGTAAAACAAGTGTCATATCTATATGCTATACTTGATTTGAACACATTTTGTAACTGGAAATATGTTTCTATCATCCACGGTTTATATATATATATATATAAGAGATAATCACCATAACATCTATTTTCAATCATCCAGTATATATATTTTAACAATGCTTAACACGTGTTTTTATATTTACAACAATAGTTTTCACTTAAGTAAATTACATTATAATCATTTTTTTTTTTTAAGTTAAGAGTAATTGTTAGCATACTTCTACTTATAGTCAGCTTTTTTTTTCCATACTATCTTGAAAACATTGCATTTGGGAAAGAAAAAGACAAAATATTTTTCTATAAATTCCAAAGAAACTAAATAAAAATGTGAAGAGAATAAGCAACATAAAAAAATAATGGAAAAAAAAAACACACAATTGCAAAAAATATATATTATATAAAAGCATTTTTATGACAATATCAACTTACCAGCAGCTACAACAGGATTTTGCATTATTTCGTGTGTTATAGGACAATAAAATTCACTCAAGATCATTCCCTCATCAGAATCTGACAAAACATGATGCCATAATGGGTTCTTAAGGCATTGAATACCACGCAAAACTTTATTTCTTTGACCAAAACTAGCTAATTAAGAGGAAAAAATGAATGATTTTTTTTAAAATAAATAATTTAAGTATTTTGCAATGCGTGACACATATGCAAAAACAAATAAATAGAATAAACTAGAACAGTATAACAAGTTATAACACCTTGTAATAATATACTTCTTTTAATTGCTAGAAGGCCTAAAATAAAAACTTTATAAACAGTAAAACAAGTTTTATTAGACTGTTGACATGTTTTGGCTCTATTGGGGCTATTATCAAAATAAATTAGAATATTCTACACCTGCACAGTCTATGAAGTTATATTTGAAACACCATCATTTAATTTTTCACATACTTTTTCAAATACATCTTCTCCATTTGCCTATAAAATTTCCCCCTACAGATTTTTTATAAGACGGGACATTTTAGTATGTACTGAAAATAATTTGGATAATATTTGCAGAATTGCTTGTAATAATGGTTTTAAGGTACACCATATTAATAAATTAATTGTGGATATTGCAAATAATAAGAAACCTGAAAACAAATTTGATTCGCAAAAATACAAACTTTATACTCTTCAACATTTTCCAAGATTTTGAGAAATTAAAATACAGCCTTAAATGTTTCAATATCTGCTTAATAGCCAACCCCCCTTAGAAAATAAAGAATATCATTTGCAGTAAAATTGACCAAATTAATTTTGAGAATTATTCAGGAGTAGGGGAGAGGGGGGAACATTTGAACTGGATGCACCTTTGAACACTGTAAATATTTTCCTTGAAATAAATTATATTTTTGAAATAGAGATGGCAGGGCATTACTGCTGCTTCAATGCACACTACGGTCTGTGCAAGGTATGTATTTTTCTCTTTCTTCAATCTAAACTTAACAAAATAAAGTTGTAAGCTTTTTATTGACAATCTTGTATCCCTAAAATTTTAATTGATTGTTCAATATTTAAATAAAGATGTTAGCTTTAGCTTATAAGCTTTGTTTTATTCAAATTCTTAAGCCTAATTGAGTAAATAGTTGTAATGCTAAACACCATGTGATGGGGCACCATTGAACAATTAAAATTATGAAGTAAAGAGTTATGGATGTATCTAAATATTATTCTTTTTAATTTTTTTTTAGAAAATGTGAAAATTAAGAGACTAATTAAGAATTATTATACTACTTAATATGCAAGTTGTACTGATACCGAGCTGCCAACTACTACACATTAGATGTAGAAACAACACTTTCTTTTGTCAAGTGGTTTTTTTAACATGAAAGATTCTTGTCTTGTCATATATTTGGATTATTTTTCATTTTTAAACATATATAAATTTTATTATGATTTAAAATGTATATTATATTGTGCAGGGCTTTGTATATTACATGAAATATTTTAAATAAAAATATTCAGTTTAGTTTTGGTTTTAGCCAAATTTTTATCTTTTCATGTCGCCTATTTTTATTAAAAATGTCTATTCACCCTACAAGATTAAAAGTTGATTATAGGTTTAAATATGAAAAAATAAATTTTTAAGCTTTGCATAGTTCTATAAGGGTTTTATATTTTTATTAATGAACTTTTTCTTTATGCTGTGTCATATTTTAATGTGTTTCATAATAAAAGCTGATAATTAAATAATAATAAATTAGTAATTTCAGTAAAATGTAGCTAATTTTATTCTGAATATTTTATATTTCTTAAAGATGTGCAGTTTTTCATAAAAACTCTTAATATTTTCATATTTTGTTTATTTGTTCAAAGGTGCCCCTAGCTTGTTCAAAGGTACCCCTACATGGGGCAGGTTTGAACAGAAATCTCTAAGCTTTCTAAAGTCTCACAACGTATTTAATTTATTTGGAAAACTTTAAATTTTTGGTTCATATGATGAAGAAATACTGTGTTTTTCTTATGTAATATTTAAAATGCAATAAATATAATTCAAGTAAGAAATATGTTGATTTTCTAGAAAAATGTTCAAACGTGTCCCCCTCTCCCCTATTATATGAAATACCATTTATTAAAGAAGACGGATCAAAGAATTACTATATTGGCATGACAAGCAGGAAATTTAGTTATAGAAAAAAGGAGCATAAAGCTGATATTAAGTATAATTTTAAAAAAACATTCAAATAAATTTCAATGAAAGTAAGATCATTTTCCCCTCCAATCTCTACTATCCATCCATTATAAGAAAAACCATAGAGATTGTAACACATAAAAAGATAATATGTAACGATACAGCATCATTAACTTACCAAAATTGTGGCTCAAGTTGGTTACAAATATGGAAATAAACATCCAAGTAAAAATAAAAAATAACATGTGTAATTTGAAAAAGTACTTGAAAAATCAAATGATGGCATTTCAAATAATAACTTCATAGACCGTGCAATTGTAGAATGTTCTTATTTGCTTTGATAATAGCTCCAATGGAGCCGAAACATGTCAACAGTCTAATAAAACTTATTTTACTGTTTATAAAGTCTTTATTTTACAGCTTTTAGCTATTAAAAGAAATATAAACTGGAACAGAATAAAAATTTATGATCAGACTGGTCTTGCTTATTTGGAGAAGGTACAAAACTTTGGTAAGTTATAGTATCATATCAGAAAATCTGAGAGAGATGGGACTTTTTTCCCCTTACAAAAATTTCTTATAGAATTCTATAAAAAATTTTTTTTATAGAATCCTATAGAATTATAGCCTAATAACTATTTTCTATAAGCTTGTTTAATCAAAATATCTGTAGAAGTTCAAACAGCTTTTATAAAAATATCTATAGAAATAATACAGAGCTTCTATAAAAATATCTATAGAAATAATATAGAGCTTCTATAAAAATATCTATAGAAATAATATAGAGCTGCTATAAAAGTATGTATAGAATTTTATAAGAGCTAAACCCAGGTGACCCCCCTTCCAAGTACTAACTGCACCCAATGCTGCTTGACTTTGGGGATTGAATGAAGAACCGGTACTTTCAGCATGATATAGCAATTGACAATATCTAAACTTTGTTTCTTTTGTGATTTGTGTTCCCAATCATATATAGTCTTGAAAAAAAAATTAAAAGTCTAATAAATTATTATTTGTTAAACTTGAAACAATTGTTTAAATATTTATACTTCAGATTAAAATATTTTAATAAAAATTATGATATTATTAAAGTGAATACAGTTTATTAAATTAGATGGATGGTTTTATAAGTTTAACAGCAAATTAATAAATGATTATAAAATTAACCAACAACAAACAAATTAATTAACCATCATTTAAATCAGTAGTTCGACTGATATATTATTACATTGACAATTGAATAACAATGTATTACAATTAAATTATATAAACAAATTAATACACATAAATTTTAAAAGACCAAAAAGTATTTTTTTTTAATCTATAGAATCATTAGTCTATAGAACTTAACTCTATCAGGTTTATAGCACTCTGCAAAAAAACTGTTCTACAGAAAAAAAATCTATGGAACTCTTTAAAACTCTATAGAAATAGTATTCTATAGAACTTGTAAAGAATTCTATAGTGTTTTATACAGCTCTTTGAACTATTTTTGCAAGGGTCTATAATTAGGTAAACTCTTCTAGATAAGAGGTACCAATAAAGGTACCATGGTACATATTTACTTAAAATCTAAGCCTAGAGGCCCTTTCAAAGACATGTCCAATGGAGGTGACAATGGGCATTGGCAAATTAAAAAAGAATGTGGTTTGATGGCTCTAAAATAATATTTAAAACTACATTAAGGTTTATTTATAGCTGATCAGATGAATTAACACCAATCAAATGGGTAAAAACACAGTTTGAGTTAAGCAAAAGTACAGTGACTGATTGGAATAACTATCTCCGAGAAGTTTGTATATCTAAACTTCTAGAAAGCTCGGAAGGCCTAAAATGATTGTAGAAATTTCTACAAAGTGAAAACATCCAGCCAGTCAAATTCTTCCTTAACAATGGTTGTTTGGTGGATTATGTAGAGAAACTGAGGAGTACTTTATAACAAGAATCCTGGACAGAAATGTAGCTAATCTAATGGGAGAAATGAAAGAATACAAAGAAGATGGCTCTATCATTTTTTCAAATTCATAGAAGGCTTATAAAACTGAAGAATTATGAATAACTGAATTCATATAACAATACAATAATTGTAATTGAATTTATGAGTTTGTAATTCAGTTTTGTAGATAATGCTGTAGATTGTAGCATGTATATTTCCTATCTGTTTTACAGGGTGTTCTAGAAAGGACTCCCCAACTTTGAAATGACATAACTTCGAAACAGTGAGAGATATAAATGTGAAACAAGTTGAATGTTAGACAGATAGGTCTGGAATTTTTTATACATCAATTTAAAAAAAAATAGTTCCAATATTGGACACGAGAGGGCGCTGCAATCACAAAGCTGTGTCTTTGAAATAGTTCCTGAAAGTGAGCTGTTTGAACTGAGATAAAAATCACATTACAATGGTTTCGATATGGTTACCTTTTTAAGCAACAAAATGACGCAATCTAAAGTTAAAGTTCGAAATCACTTGTTGCAATACTTCTATTGAAATGGATGCACATGCCTCACAGATGAATTGTTCAAGCTGTTCCAACGTTTGGGGATTCTTAGAGTAAACAGCGTCCTTCAAGTAACCCCACAAAAAGAAGTTGCATGGATTCAGATCCGGGGAATATGGTGGCCAATCCATACCAATACCTGTCACTTTGAGATAATTTAAAGCAATGACTCTCTCACTGAAGTATTCCTCGAGGAACTCAAACACTGCAGTAGTACGGTGCGGTCAGGCCCCATCTTGCATAAACCGTGAAATCTCTGGTGCATCCTCTAGAGCTTGAAATGTTCCAATAAACTGCTGTAAAATTTCAATATATCGAGATGCGTTAATCGTTTCCCTCCTGAAAAAGGGCCCAATGATTTCTTTACTGGACAGTCCTGCCCACACTGTAATTTTTGCTGAGTGCAGTCGTTTTGAAAGACACACAAACGGGTTTTCAGTGCCCCATATTCGCCAGTTTTGTTTGTTCATATATCCTTCTAAATGAAAATGGGCCTCATCGGTAAACCATACATGACCGACATCAATTTTATTTTCATCAATCATCTGCAGTAACTCATTTGAAAAAACTTCTCGTTGTTGTAGAGCTGTATTTGTGATCGCTTGATGGCACTGTATTTTATAGGGATACAGCTTCAGGCCTTTTCGCATTATACTGTACGTAGTGGTGTTTGACAATCCTGCTTCAGCAGCGACTCGCCTTATGGATTTTCGAGGACGTCTAACAATTTCTTCGACTGCTGGCACAATTTCAGGTGTCATGACTGATCGACTGCATCCCACATTTCCGCCTAAATCATCGGCCACACTGCCCGTCCGTTCAAACTTGTTGAATAAATTGCGAATTGTTTTCAAGTCTGGACCTTTTTTAACATTAAATTTTTTTTGAAAACTTCGCTTTGTCATCGTTGGACTTCGATTTAATCGATGGTATTCAAGTACAATAAAAATTCGTTGTTCCAAGGAATACGGCATGATATTCTTGAATTCCGAATTATTCTCTAATTGTATACAACTTTTTTACACGGGTCAGCAATGAAACAGATGCACGAATGAAATTTCTGTACTTCTGAGTACCATTTAAAGTTCCATGTGCTTGTGCTGCCACCTATTATCCAATATTGGAACTATTGTTTCAAATTCGTGTATAACAAATTCCAGACCTATCTGTTTAACATTCAACTTGTTTCACATTTCTATCTCTCACTGTTTCGAAGTTATGTCATTTCAAATTTGGGAAGTCCTTTCTAGAACACCCTGTATATTCTATAATAAACTTACTATATTAAAAGCATCTACTCTTAATTAGAATGCTGCAATGAACACTGAACCAGTACAGTAACTTTCAGTACAAGCATCATCCAGTCCCAATCAAATAAACAAACAGTACATTTCTAACTGGTATCCCAAGATGTACAACAAATTTCAAAAACATTAATTTCTTTAACAAGATATTTTTAAATTTAAAAACCTCTCTTAAATGGTAATTTGAAATAATTTCTATTTAAAAGCCTGTTCAAAGAAAATTAACTTTATGTCCGAATTACTCTCACAAAATAGATTGAAAAAGTAATAGCCCTTTAAGAAGTTTTAATAAAAATCTTGGTGTTTAAATGCAGACCTCATTGTGAACATAAATGTATACAATTTATTTTGCCATTAGAGTTATAATTTTTTCTACTGGATAATATGATTTATGACAATCTGCTCATCGGGGATGTTCTTCTTTGAGGCACGACCGTGTTCTCCATTGGAGGCCTCCACGTGTGCTCTCTCTGTCGGACTGCTGGAGTCACCCTAACGAATCCCCGCGTGCCAGAAAAAATCCTGGGTGGGGCGCTAAAGGTCTACGGTCTCGTTACTCAGACCGATCTGTCCCACTTAGGCATTAAATCATCATTGGATAAACTTTTGCCTTTCTCATTGCAAGATATATGTGGTTAATTTGTCTAAAAATTTCTTCAATTTTGACATGGAAAATATTCAGTATCATTAAGCATTTTCTCATTTATAAGAATACTGTTAATCCATATATTAGAGTCAGACTGAGAAAACTGCTTGGACTTCATTTTTTCTTGTACATGAAAGTGGATAAAGTATTCCAACCTGGACTTGAGTATGTCAAAAAGCCAAAATAATCTTAATAAAACAAAAGACTATTAGAAATTCTAAACTAAAATACATGGAAGAAACTATATTTCCATATATAAACCTTCTTTATGTGAAGAAATAATAAAACCAAATTGTTGTCTTAAAATTTTTTTTATTATTAGAACTTCTAAGTGTAAGGTATTGTCAAGCATCGAATTTTCCACATCAGAAGCTACTTTGAAAAAGAGTAAGAGAATTTCAAGATATGTACTTAGAAATGTTGGTCATATTTTTAAATAAATTTGAGAAAGCTTCTTAGTGCATATATACAGGGTGCAAAATGTTATCTATCGCTCACCTTCAATTTCTCAACCGTTGGTTGTAGACATATAGTTCCAATTACAAAAGCATTTAAAATGAGGTAAATATTCATGTTGTGTCATTAATTAAAGTAAAAAATCAATTTTATAGAAATTATGAAATCTAACTTTTTATACAGTCCCCCGGTCCCTATAGTTATATTTAGTAAATGTTTGCACATAACATAACAAATACAACACAAAAAGTTTGACACTTCTGTATGACAAAAATTGACACAGTTATTAAATTTCAAAGTTTGAGATTTTTTCACATGATTTTGTCTTTTATTCAGGGATCAGTTAAAAAATGAATTAGAGTAATTCGAGATCGAAATAAGGATGCAATGTCCTTTTTATGGCAAAACTACCTTTAGCTGGTATCGCTAAATCAGTGTATCACCAAAAAGGGTTATTTTATCTAAAAATTTGAGCTGACTTAGAGGGGTCATATACAAAGCGAAGAATGAAATATTGAAATTAAACAGAAAAATAAATATCAATTTATTATCATATTAGAAAACAGTCTATTATAAAAAATGAATACATCAAATACCAGAATCTACTATAGATACTGCTCAAAGTGTTCTCCATTGGTGGTATTGCACACTTGAATGCATGACAGTACTGAGTGCTGGACATGTTGGAGCATAGCAGACAAAACCACCTTTAACAGGTATCGCTAAAACCGGGTATCACCAAAGAAGTTTTTTTCATCTAAAAATTTAAGCTAATTATTAGGGGTCAAAAAACATTCAAAAGTCAAATTAGGCAGTGTTGAATTCAGGGAGGGACATCCCCCCCCCTTTCCCCCAGAGCAATGAAATGTCCCTCTCGGAAAATGTGAGATTTTGTGTTTTCAATCATCAAAAAGTGCAATTTCTCTCCGGAACTCTATATTGTCCCCCTGCCGGAGAAAAGCATCTGAATTCAACACTGAAAGTAGGTATTGCTTGTTATTGGAAAATAAAACCTTCCGCTCTTTTGCGAATGCATCCAGTTTGTTTTGATTTTATCAAAATGTGTGTTGTGTTGAGTTTGTTTAGCTGCGTTTGGCTGAGTGCCAATCTTAGTGACTGCCTACAAGAGAACACAAACTAGAACTTCAGAAAATACTCATATCAGCATAACACCCCTTTCGATTGTAGAATCATCCCAGAGTGCTAGGTGCAGTTTTCAAAAATGAACAATAGAATCGACATCAGTAAAATAAAATATACTCACTAAAAACTTGATAAATGGCAGCAGAATGCAAATGACCAACCGAAATATAACGAGCATGAAAATCAAGATTATGCAAATTATAATAGTACTGCAACACAACGTGTTCGGGATAAAACACAAGCCACTAGCAGTGGACATGCTAGTCAATGCAGAGATTGTGATGACAGGCTATATACGTACACACAATATACCGAAATAATACTTATTTATGGTGAATGTCAAAGGAATGCCAGAGCGGCTGTGAGAGTTTATTCAGAGTGTTTTCCTAGAGATCGCCATCGGATGCATTGCACCGTCTTAGAGAGACTGGCTCTGTTGCACCACGACCCAGAACAAGTAGATGCACAAGGGTGCAATGTTCGAGTAACACCAGAGGAAGTGCTGGCATTCGCCCTTTTAAATCCACAAATGAGCATGGTGGAAATAAGCGAGGTATGTGGATACACGTGTCAGCGTGTCTGGCAGTTATTACATGCACATGATGTGCATGTGCATCCATACCATCCAACACTGGTGCAAGCATTGATGTTGGATGACCACGAAAGACAGTTTGATTACTGTAATTTCATGCTTAACACTATAGATAAAAATCCATCATGCCTTTGGGACATTCTGTGCACAGATGAGGCAATGTTTACACGGAGTGGCATTGTGAACATACAAAATGTGCATTACTGGTCTCTGGAAAATCCTCACATCGCCCGCACAGTACGACACCAGGTACACTGGTCAACAAACGTGTGGTGCGGTATATGGGGAACTCAGATTGTTGGACCCATCTTCTACGATGGAACCCTAACGGGCGAACTTTACCTGCACATACTACAAAACACAGTACGTGACTGGTATGAAGAGCTGCGGCTGCCTCTCTGAAATGCATTCCAGGTGTGGTTTCAACATGATGGGGCCCCTCCGCATAAAGCATCAAACGTCCGTGTGTATCTGGCCAACGAATTCGGTCAACAGATCATTGGATATGATGGTCCGGTAGAGTGGCCACTGCATTCACCGGACTTGACCCCCATGGACCTCTACCTCTGAGGATACATCAAGGCACAGGTGTATGTGACTGAGCCCACTTCTCTGGTTGATCTGAAGCAGCGCATCATCCTTGCTTGTCACACAGTTACACCTGCTATGCTCCAACGCACGGTGGACGATTTGCTGATTCTAGCTGGCCAAAAGTCGATTTTTCAAAGTTTATCCAACTGGATTTTTTTTTTTACCACATGACCTTATATGTGCAGGTGGTAGACACTGCAGATGTTTTTGATATAAATGCAACCGTACTGCCAGTAGGTGAGTATGAAGTTGGCATTTATTAGAGGAGAATAAATCGATGATTTCTAGTATATTGTTTTAATATGTGAATGTTGAAGAAATTGTACATTATGGGTGCTTTAGAACAAGGCATTACTTTATTTTTTTTAATTTATAAGCATAATTTTTTCTTTTGTCAATAGTTATTTCACATTTAATGTTTTTAGTGACTTTATGTATTTTTAATAAATTTCATTTTGAAAATTCAAAAAGTTATATGATAAAGCTAGATAAATCTCAACTTTTAATTTTAGTAAATAGTTTAGAGTCTTAGATATTGGATAAACGTTTACTTTTCTGCTTCTATCTGCTTCTTTAGATTTTAAAGTTGTTTTTATCATACGAAGTCTAAAGTTATTATTATATTTTTTATTCTAAGAACACTTTTCTTTTTACCAGGGTCATCAGAATGTAAACCAATCACACGAATAAGCTTTTATAATATTATACAGCAGCAACAAGCTTCCACATTTACCGAAAAAATCGAATTGGCTTAATATGTTTTGTTGACAAATGAAAATTATAACGAAGTACAAATGAAAGTTTTCAAGCAGGAAATGATTATACAGAAGACCCAGTTTAGACAAAAGTGGACTGCTGTACATAGAGCACATGAGAAATTTCTGAAAAAATATTAAACTTGGCTGCAAAGCAGTTTTGAAATACCTCGTTCAATGAGTACTCGTAACTTACTGAGGAAAGCCAGAATGAAGAACTATTAGATGGTGAATTGTCAGAAAATTTCTACGCAATTTTCTTATTCCTTTGTATATATAATAATATGTATTACTCTTTAATATTTATTTTGTATCCCAATTTCTAGTAGATTATTATAAAAAATTACTTTTATAATTTGGTATCATATAATAAATATAATTCTATCGCTTAAATCTTAATCTTAATAATATTATAAAAGTTCATAAATATTGTCCTTTTTAGTTATCAAGTAAAAGATTAACTCATTCATTACATGTTTTAAAGCTTTAAATAATTTAAATATTTAACTGAATGGTACATCATAGTAATATAATAAAAAAATTCACATCAGGTGGCTAGTGGTCAGGGTAAAATACAGTCAAAAAAAGTGATAAACACCAGTATATTCTCATAGAAAAATTCATGTCGATTATTCGATCAAATAATTAACATGAATTTTTCTATAAAAATATATTGGTGTTCATAACTTTTTTTGACCGTATTTTTCACTGAACACTAGCCACGCTGCACATCTAATGTACTACATTAATAATTTTTTATTAAATATGATGATTTCTTATTAAACTACCGTTTAAAATTTCATATATTTTCTTTAAATCAGCCTAATATATCGTTTATATAAACGAAAAATAGATTTCATCAAATAGAAGTTGAAAAATAATTTTGGCCAGCTGGAATCGGCAAATCTCCCACCGTGCAACGTGTCCAGGACTCAGTACTGTCACATATTCAATTATGCATTGCCTCCAATGGAGAACACTTTGAGCAGTATCTCTAGTAGATTACGGTATTTGATGTATTCATTTTTTATAGTAGACCGTTTTCTAATATGATAATAAATTGATATTTATTTTTCTGTTTAATTTCAATATTTCATTCTTCGCTTTGTATACAACCCCTCAAAGTCAGCTCAAATTTTTAGATGAAATAACCCTCTTTGGTGATACACCAATTTAGCAATATCGACTAAAGGTAGTTTTGCCGTAAAAAGGACATTGCACCGTGATTTCAATTTCAAATTACTCTAACTCATTTTTTAACCGATCCCTGAATGAAAGACAAAATCAAGTAAGAAAATCTCAAACTTTGAAATTTAATAACTGTGTCAATTTTTGTTGTACTTCTTGTGTTGCATTTGTTATGATATGTACAAACATTTACTAAATATAACTATAAGGACCGGGGGACCATATCAAAAGTTAGATTTCATAATTTTTATAAAATTGATTTTTTACTGTAATTAACGCCACAACATGAATATTTACCTCATTTTAAATGCTTTTGTAATTGGAACTATATGTCTACAACCAACGGTTGAGAAATTAAAGGTCGGCGATAGGTAACATTTTGCACCCTGTATACTACACTATATTGCCAAAGGTGACCGGTCACTTGCGAGTTTAGACGTTTTGTTAACTATCTAAAAAAATACATGAGGAAATAACCTGAAACTGCAGGTGTGTAAACAGTATAGCATAGGTTATATATTTCCGCGAAGATTTTTTCCCGAAACCCCATAGAGGACTGTCAACAAATTGAAAAAGAACGAATATATTTTGGATTACCCTGTAAAAACTAATGTAGCAAAAGTGTTCAAACTCGAGATTATTAATAAGTGACTTATTGTAATATACTGTGTTCATTTTTATGAGGATAGTATGTATACTGGAAGAAAAATTAAGGTTTTTGTAAAAACAGTCCCATATTTCACCAAGTTTTTTGCTTATAATTTGCAGAGTTATTAATATAAAAAAAAGTTAGTTTGAGAAAATATGTCAAACAACATTATACATAATACTCTGCAATTGGAATTAAAAAATAATAAAAATTGGATGAAAAATGAGTAGGTTTACTGAAAAATGTTTCACTGCGCATGCGCGAATGCAATCAAAATATAATATGCATAATGTATTAGCTAAGTATATAGAGTAACTTTTGTGAAAGTCTAAAAATCATAGCTTGAAAATTCTGAAAATTATCGTCGATAGAATAAGCTCGAAATCCGTTGTTCCCAAAAAGATGAGGGGTTGTATCAAATATCTGTTTATTAGTGCCAAGATAGCGTACACAATATTGCATGTACTACTATATTTGGATACAACCCCTCATCTTTTTGCTTCCTTTTGGGAACAACGGATTTCGAGCTTATTCTATCGACGATAATTTTCAGAATTTTCAAGCTATGATTTTAAGACTTTTACAAAAGTTGCTCTATATACTTAGCTAATACATTATGCACATTATATTTTGATTAAATTCGCGCATGCGCAGTGAAACATTTTTTAGTAAACCTGCTCATTTTTCATCCAATTTTTATTATTTTTTAATTCTGATTGCAGAGTATTATTTAAAATGTTGTTTGACATATTTTATCAAAATAACTTTTTTTTATATTAAGAA
Source organism: Maratus michaelseni (assembly GCA_963931845.1). Lineage (NCBI taxonomy): Eukaryota > Metazoa > Arthropoda > Arachnida > Araneae > Salticidae > Maratus > Maratus michaelseni. The sequence continues at coordinate 397,746,385 of OZ007586.1, forward strand.
CTCTGGAAATTATAAGTAAAAAACTTGGTGAAATTTTGGACTGTTTTTATAAAAACCTTAATTTCTCTTCTAGTATACATGCTATCCTCATAAAAATGAACACAGTATATTTCAATAAGCCATTTATTAATAATCTCGAGTTTGAACGCTTTTGCTACATTAGTTTTTACAGGGTAATCCAAAAGATATTCGTTCTTTTTCAATTTGTTGACAGTCCCCTATGGGGTTTCGGGAAAAAATCTTCGCGGAAATATATAACCTATACTATATTGTTTACACACCTGCAGTTTCAGGTTAAATCCTCATTTATTTTTCTAGATAGTTAACAAAACGTCTAAAATCGCAAGTGACCGGTCACCTTTGGCAATATAGTGTATAATAAAAATCCATAAAAAATAAAGTAGCATAAGTAATTAAAGAAAGATACAAAGAACATTATCAGGAAAGAACAGACACAGAAATGATGTTCATTTACAGAATAAAACTGAGAATGGAATCTCAGATACATAATGATGTACCTATATTAGGACAGGTGTTGAGTGTTTAATTGTTTGGTTGTTTAGCATCAATGGACTATATTAAAGAACTATATTGGAACATTATAAGAGACATGGACTGGCTATTACGAGTACATATGGATGTACAATACTTTCAATATAATTTAGAACCATTTAATTATAAAGCATTCCACATTATATAGACAAAAAAGATATTACCTTAAAAATAACAAGCTGAAAGAAAAATTGTAAAAACCATAATCCATATACTCACCTATTTTCAAAGTGTTGAGCAAATTTTCATGATTTAAATACATAAGCTCTTTTCCATCTATGCCATTAGACTGGAATGTTTCAATCAAATCATCTAATTTTCGAGATTCTAACCATTTAGCTACATCTGCCACATCCCAATTTAAAATATTTTGCTTCTTTTCAATAGTAATAAAATTATTGCCATTTCTTATAAGTGAAATTTCATGAGTTGAATTTAAAATTTCATCTTTTTCCAGTGACCAAATAACAACACTTTTGTCATTTGATCCAGTGACTAGAACAGTAGGGCTACTAAAGGCGCAACATGTGATATATCTGTAAAAGAAACACATAACACTTATAAAATATGAAATATATTATATTACTGTGAAATATAAAATGGCTACTTTAATATAAATATATATTTTTCACAGGGAAAACTAATTTAAATTGTATATATAACATTTAACACCCAAAGTGCAGTAGACAAGTTGTAAAATATATAGCTTAAAATATTAAAATTATGAGAGAGGTAGCATTTTTATAAGAAAAATTGAAGCAACGCTGAAATCGCTGAACATTTATTTCGGTACATTTTATGTTTATATGTAGTGGAATTTGAATGAAAACTTTTATATACCTACTACTGCAATAAAATACAGACATTTGATGTCATATTCTGGCAATTTTGCATTGATAAAAATATTGATGATGACAAATTGTGGACATATGATGTGCTATTGTATTTTGGCAACCTTACAATCACCAAAATGTTAGCATACAATTTGACATTATTATACTCTAGCAGCCTTTGTACATGTCACAAACATTATTGTTGTTATTTTAAATTTCCATCATCAATTTATGTTAGTGTAGCATAATTCGTGATTTTGAATGTTTTTCCTGGTATGGTTCTGAGATTTACTTTCTAACAAAGAAGGTACCATTGAATTATTACAGCAATGCAGTGTGTTGCCTCTTGCCTGACAATCAGATTTATAATAATTCACATACTATGAAAAATTATGTTTTAAAAATGCAATACAGTAGATGCTCCTATATTTGAACTAATGTGGACAGGAGTAATCTGGATAAGAGAGGAGGATATACTTTTTTATTAAAAAAAGAGTCATAAATGTACCTATTTGACATATAAAAATGTTTATTATTTTTTTTTATATCTACACATTATTTTTGAAATTACAATTTTAAGTACATATATATAAATAATATTGCATTAAATTTGTCTGTTTTGCTCTTCACTGATGAGCTGCTACCTTATGCCAGTGTCTCATTATAATTACATCAGAGGAGTTGATTTGCAGTGCTGTTCTATGAATCACAAGACAGCGTTTTTAAAATGGAATTAAAAATGTATAAAATTCAGTGTCAACTTTAGAAAGTTAAAAAATATATTAGAAAAAAATGCTTACCACTAGTCTTTGAAATGCTTCCTCCAAAGAAACATGTTTCTCTGCAACAAGTACTTCAACGTCACTGTTAATCTCTATTTCCTTTTCATTTATGAAATTAAATTTTTTTTCCATCGGTCAGCTGGTGATCTACATCACTATATTCCCAGTCAAAAACTTCTGTTTCTGTGGCAGTTTTACAACCAAAAACTTTCCCTACTGTATTTGTTAAATCTAGATCTTCTTCTGAATTTTCACAACTTTCATTGATTGCTAACATTGAACATTTGATTGGACATTTTTCATGAACACATCGAAAGAATATAAAGAATTATAAGAACATAAAAAAAAAGGAATTTTCAAGCTTGCAATAAATTTTGAGCTTGTATCAGTCTGGATATGAGATGGCTGGGTATGGAAATGTCTACTGTATACAGAATTGTAAGAAACATTGTGGAATGCACACTAGAAATCAGTTTGAAGGCAGTAAAATTGCTTATTTTAGTACCTAGATAAAACTTATTTCTAAAGTAAAAAGATCCATCCAATTTGGAACCTAAGATTATTTTATAATATTTGTAGTTTATTTTTTTTACTCGATTTTAACTATGTATTTTCCCATTCAAGTTCCAGAATACACATTTGTTTACAATTTTATTCAATTCTAGAGCCTACAGTGAATGAAGTACATTGAAGATTTATTATACTTACAACAAATACATTATTATAAAAAGTTAAAAACTAAATATTTTCAATTGAAATTTTTAATATTTATTTTCAGTATAAGATAATGCTTATAACAGATAAAAAGATAACTAAAAATATTGTTTTGGTCAAAGTTTCATTAAATTTCAACAATAATGGATAAGAGATTTTTAACTAGTCTACAGTAATTAATATATATAATTGTATCAGTAATTAAACTTCCATCTGGCCTGTGAGAGTACATTTGACACTGTTACAGTAAATTTAATACATAGTTTAAAATTATTTAGAAAATCCTAAAGTTAATTATTATTGGGTAAACTATGTCAAGCAAATATTTAAAATATTAAATTAAGAAATGACAGACAAAAAACTTTTAAATGATAAATAATTTTAAATAAAGCAATTCACAATACAATTCACTGACCTGCTATGTCCTTCTAATTTTTTCAAAGCCTGACCAGTATTCTACAAAATAAATAAAGTATATAACTTGCTAATCATATTATTATTACACATTATATTATTATTACTCATCATTAACATAAGTTCAATTAATCATTTCTGGGGCAAAGTGCTTCTATATTTGTAAAATACTGAAATGATTGAAATTACAAACAAATGTTTTTGAAAATAAGTAAAAGTTTTTCTTCACATACTTAATAAAAGGAAAATTTTATTTCCAAAATTCTGGTGCCAATGTGGCATTTAGGGATTAAAATTAAGTGGTCCAAAAATAAACCACTGCCCTTAAGGTGTTAAAACATTTTTAAAAAGTAATGATCCAGGTAGGTTTTATGGATGAAATCTTCTAGGATTTGGTTACAACTTAGGTATCTATGAATTTTCAGAAGATATATTAATATTTTGAAAACATTTGCTTTTGTCATATGATCTGGGTCAAATTCAGACATAAGCTCAGTGAGGTAACAAAAATTTGAAAGTATTGTTTGTTTGATTTTGAAAAGCTGGTGAAGTTTTAAATACAAAATTAAACTTTGGGCCATTTATTCTCCAAGAAACATACAAAACGATGTCACAGAATATTCATTAAAAATATAATAGAAATTTTTAAAATGTTATAATGTAAATATATGGCATGGTATAAAGGAAAAGTACATGTAATTAAGTAAATAATAGAAAATGTGAAGTTTTCATAGAAATAATGTGTCCACAGCGCCTGACTAATCACATCCATGACCTTTTGTCACAGCCCTAATTTGTACCACTTAGACTTACTGGCTTTGTAAAGTTGATTTAAAATTTTCTTTTCAAAAATTTTGTGTATTCATGTTTACTTAAAGTTTTATTTGATAAATGACTTTTGTCTCAAGAAATTGAGTTATGACCATCGAGAGAAAACTAATAGCTTCTAAATAGCCCCCAAAACAGTCTTTGGAGTGAAAGAGAAATTTGTTAACCATTTTAAACCTAGCAATATGTTGCAAGTGTTATTTGTGTAAAACATCTATTTTTTTAAAAATAACTGTGAAATATCATGAACATAAAGATCACATCATCAGTTCCATGGGCAAGATTAAAAACAGGTAAAGATTATAAAGTAGTAAAATAGCATTGCATAACATGTAATTATTAATTACACAAAACTTAATTCAGTAGCATCATTCAATTCAATCTAATATTTTAGTGTGTTGCAAATAATTTATGAAAATTAACATCAGGAATGTAGACATCATGCTTATGAACATCTGATAAAATATTTCTCACAATCTGAAAAACTACTGATACGATTTTAGATAGGTCTAAATCAATATAAAAAATCTTTTTTACACTTAATTTGATTTTTTTCTTTTTTTGTTTTCAGAAAATTTAGTACTGAAAGTGTATGTTTTTGGGAAAATGACCTATATACTGTTGCAGACAGAGAAAGAAATGTTACAGGGTATATCTGGAATAATGGCCCAAAACTGTAAAGAGTGATAATACATGTTAAGACAAACAATATTTGTACAAGAAATCAGAGTTGAGGTCCACTTGATTAAAAAATATAAGTTATCTCACTCCAAATCACACATAGATTTTTGTTCATAAATATAACAATCATGAAGATATTTAAGTGAAATTTTCAAGAGTTACTTTGCTTTCTGTAAAATGTGATGAAATTACACAAAATGCTAGAAATGTTCACCATCCATGTCCAAACAACGCTGAGCTAGTTATTTCAAAATTAAGAAGGTAGCTGAGAGTGCATAGACTGTCACTGACCAAATTACACTACAACTCTAACACTTTTCTTGATATCATGACATTTCACAGAAAATTAGTCTGTTGAAGATACCACTAAAATGCTTTCATTATTCTTACAGTTATAAACAAAAATCCAGGTTTGATTTAGTGTGAGACACTCTATATTTTGTAGGGAATAAAAGGATTGTGACCCTAGTTTCCTATATAAAAACTGTTTGCCTTGATATGCATTATCAACCCTTACAGTTTTGACAATCATTTCAGATATACACTGTACATTTGTGGAGCATTCCTTACAGAGTGATTATCATTAAGCAATAATCATCATGAAGTAACAAGAAAATGAAATATTTTAATTCAACAAATAAGGAAAGCATTATTATATTGCTTTGAGAACTTATTGCAGAATTTGTCTGTTTTTAAAACATCCCTTTGATTTATGAAATATTCATTTCAAAGAGCAAAACATAGTCTAACACTCCAAAGAGCTAAATATAATGCAAGTTATTTTTCTTTTAGAATTATCTACAACATATGCAAATGTACAGTCCTGGAAAAAAAGTGATCACCCCTTACTAACTGTTGCAAATCATCATATAAAAATGTGACTTATAACAATTGATTGGTGCTGTGACATTCTCTTACAGATAGAAGAGAAATCATAGTGTGGACCTCTCGAGTTCTGAAGGGAACAGGAATAGTGGTATTCCAAAAGAGAAGCCCACCAGCACAGGGACAGCCAAGCCATGCCTATGATGGCTGGAGAGTTATGCAGTGCAGGAAGCTCATTCAAAGAGGTGACATTGCCAACCATCTATGATGGCTTCAGAGTTTCGCAGTGAAGGGAGCCCACTTAAAGAGGTCACAGGTTGAACTGCTCTAATGGTTGCAGAATTATGCAGTAAAGAACCTCTCACAGAAGTGGTAACAAAATTTGGGCATCAAACTAGAAGCCAATTGGAAGGTCCATACAAAAGGACCAACCTCTGGACCCTTAGAAACAGTGGAACTGGATGGGAGGTTTTTTTATCCCCAAAAGCAAATTGAAGAGTTAAAGTAAAAAACTCAGAACTTGCAAGAGAAAGGTCTCCACAAGCACATACTCAAAAATTTTTGAAAAAAATACTGAAGTTATTTCTTATGTGGATATACATAATTATACACAAATTTGGTGTGGAATCTCTTTATAACCTTAATTAACAAATTATGAATTTTTCATTATTTGGTAAATGGGTGACACAATAAATTTTCTGTAAGGAAAAAGTCTATTTCCTATGTATAATAATAGTGGCAAATTATCATTTGGATCAGAAATTTAACTATAAAAAACTCTGTTCTAAAGACATATTTTATTTAACTGCATATAAAATAATATTTCCTTTCAGTATAAAAGTATAGAAAAAGGAAAATTTCAATAAATAAAAAGACAAAAAAAAAAGAGAGATTTTGAAAAAGAAAAAATATTTCTGTAGCCATGTTTATTTATTACAAATACTTTCATTCGAGTGTTAGTAATACAAATGAATAAATGTATGACACATATTTGGGGCAATAAGAAAATGATTAAATTATTTAGACATTTTCCACCAACCAACCTTTCAGGAGATTCCACATACATGTTAATGTGTTTGGAATATTCATGTTGTTTTAATTATTCATAACATGGAATTAATTCTATTTGTTCTTCTGCAAATTCATCAATCCAAGTTATATATATATGTGTATATATATATATATATATTCCCTGAATAATATGCAGATGATATATATGTTTATTCTGATATGTACAGCTATGATCTCTCCTGAGAAGAAAAATAAGGTAACATCTTAATAATTTAGATTGAAAGTTAAGTGTTTGAAGATCATCTGAACTTGCTTTTATTCTTTAAATGTACATAAAATATGTTATTACTGGCATTTTAACTAAACAAAATTGCAAAATTTATTCATTTAAAAAATAGTGTCAAAATCATTACATTCACAAGCATTTCACAAATTTTGGCTTATAAATTGTGCCAACATAATGTTCATCAAAGTGTATTGAGTATGAGCTCTAGCTGAAATAAATTCAAGTTTATAATTTTATTCTGAGAAATCTATCGTGATTCAGCTGCTAAATTTTATTGATATTTTATTGTATTACATATATAGGTTCTTCTTTTTTTTTTTTCTTTTTTTTTTTGAGTGTGTGCTTTAAGGAGACCTTCCTTGTCAGTAATCAGTGATTTTGATCCAGACTAGGAGGTCGATGTGGTGAATAAAAAAAACAGTCGACTCAGTCACTTCCTGAAAATAAACATTTGAGTGGTGCTACTGACCGACTCTGTATTCTATATCCTGGCTCAAACTTAAGAAGGTGCGAGACTCTCTCATCAACTGTGATTGTTATTACATCACTTCATGAACATTGGTTTAGTGTTTCATGAAACTTTCTCATTTTCGATTGTATATAATTTCGTATTGTAACCCAGATCTCTGAGGAAATCTAAAATAATACAGACCAACATTTCAGTAATTTGCTTGTTATTGTTTCTAAGTTACGTGTCATTTATCAACTCACTGCTACCACTTGATTAACCTGAAGTCGTTACAGTAAAAGCATCTACTAATTAATGCAATACTTAAATTTTGCTTAGGGTTTCTCTACATAAAGAAATTGTACTAAAATTTAAAATTTTCCATACTAACATCTAGTTTTTATATAATATTTGAATTCTTCACTAAATTTTACTTTTGGATACCAAACGGTGAGTCATTCAGTGAAGTAGTTTAGGAATTATGCAGGTTTAAAGTTTGGAATTCTCAATCTTCAATTCATCATTAATCGTTGCTAAACAAATTACAATGTGGATGGTTTTCTAAGCATAACTCAAAAACTACTACGTGGAATGAGCTGTAATTTTTTATTCTATATTTTTAAATTATTTTTCAAAAGAAATATAAATTGTAACATATGAACTTTTTCAGAGAAATTAATTTTCAGAAGCTTCAAATATGCAAATTCAAAGTTACAGCTCATTCTGCAAAGAAAATTTTGAGTTATAAAAAAAATAATAATAATAAATTACACGCATTGCAATCTATTTTGCAATGATTAAAAATGAATTTAATATTAGGAGTTCCAAATTTTACACCTGCATAATTCCTGAACTACCTGATCAAATGAATTCCTGTTTGGTATCCGAAGATAAAATTTACTGAAGAATTTAAATATGATGTCAAAATTAGGTATTTATTGAAAATTTTTTAAGTTTGATACAATTTCTATATGTAGACACCCCCTAAACAAAATATAAGTATACTATTAATTAGTAGGCGTTATTACTAATCGATTTGCACCAGTGACATTTTATAAGATGGTTTGTGGCTGAGTTGGTAAAGAGGATTTTTTTTTTCAGGACTATATGTAGGTGAAATAAATAAGAAGAAAATTCCAAACAGTTTTCCTCATATTTACTAAAGTTTGATAAATGCAGTATTTATTTCAAGTTGGTAATAAGTTTAATGAAAGGATAAGATATGTGTATAGCTCAATTTCTTATGAATATTCATATTATCTATATATGTGTCATCCAGAGGTGGGCAAAATATATCAAAAAACCATTTTTGATACAAAATACAAAGTACTTTTCAAATTTCAAAATACAAAATACTTTTCAAAATACAAAATACTTTTCAAATTTCAAAATGCAAAATACTTTTCAAATTTCAAAATACAAAATACTTTCCAAATTTCAAAATACAAAATACATTAATTTTACTTTTAATTATTGTGCACTATCTTATAGAAAAATGTTTTAATTCCAATGTCATGTTTTAAATTTTTATCTACTGTATGAAAAGGTCCGTAACCCAAAAAAGAGGTCTGCACATACCGAAATTTCCAGATCTGGGCACAGCTTGACCCACAGAAAAAAAGTAGGGCCTGACACGGGTTATAAAAGTTAAAAGTTTGACCCAAGGTCCGGCTGTGTCCGTATAAAAAATTCTTTGGCCCGACCTGTATAAAAGCTAAAAGTATGGTCTGAGTCGGGTTCAGCTAGTACAAAAAATTTATTGGCCCGATTTAAATGTTAAAATTTCGGTCCTACCCCATATAGAAACTTAATTGGCCCGAATGAGTTCCTACAAAAGATAAATTTTTACGCCGATGTGGTTGACAATTCTCTTGTACAAAGCATTCTGACAAAAAAAAATTTAGCTATTTTTCATGTTTATATTCTTAATTTTTAAAAAAGTGCCTAGAGCTGCGAAATAGACACACACCCATTTAAAAATACTACCCTCCCTAAGTTTATTTCTGCCTGTGACCATATATACTATGTTTATTTTTTTATGAATTTCTATTTGTACGCAAATAGAATTAATCCATTTTTCATGGCTTAGAGACTTACAAATCTGAAAAATACTATACAGAAAAATCTGCTAGGACGGAATCGCATAGGAGCGAAAAAAATCTGTTATAGACAAGTTCCCACCTTATCTGGTAACATCACCTGCTGTAAATGCATTATATTCTTTTCACACGTATTATTACCTTCATTTTGCATGAATCAACAATTTTTTCCGTTTAAGACAGAATTCCAACATAGACAGGTTTATTTTCACAAGTTTTCGTGTACTTTAATTTTATTGCCTAGAAATATATGAAGGGGTCAGGGCAAGAGAGTGCCAAACCACATTTTTGAACTTCTGGGATATTTCAATTTGAAAATTTGATCAAATACTCAAATCAAGATATATAACCTAAGGTTTCTTTGCAAATGTCTTAGTAACATTTGAGATATTCTGAGTAACGATATGGCATAACTTTAATGATATTACTATTTACTTTTTTTTTATAAATTAGCTATCTCCATTGGGAGCATAAACATCTGGGGCAAAAACAAAACCTGTCACATATGCTGCCTGCCACCAAGTGACACTAGAAACAAATTATATGTTGGATATTATAATTTACAATATTAAGCAACAGATTACACTGTTAGATTTATTTCACCAAAAATGTGGCTTGGCACTTTCTTGCCCCGACCCCCTCATATATACTATTCTTCAGAAAGTATAAATTAAAATTTTTAATTGTTGAATAATGCTGATTTAAAAATATATGCATCTTTTTCAAAAATAGTTAAACCGGGTCAAACTTTACTGCTTTTTGCAAGGGCCAGGCCGGACCAATGATTTTTATATGATCTGTGTCGAGATCGGGATTAAAAATTTCTTCCCGTCCTGACGTCTAGGAAGAAGGTCCAGCTTCAGCTTGGTGTGGAAAAAAAGAAATCTGACCCTGCCCAGCCCGAAAAAGTAATGCCTAAACCCGGTTCGATCTGAAAAGAGTGATGACCAGGCTCAGTTGGTTTCGACCTGAAAATAGTTTTTTAGTCTTAACCAATTATCATCAAAAATATTCTTTTGAAATATTTCGAATATACTTATATCTATTGCATAGCGCGATGTATAAAAAATAATTATTTTTCTTTTATCAGGAGTTCTCAAGTATGTATTATCCATCTTTTCACGAGTCTATGCAACAACTAACTGCATTACACTGCTAACATAGTTTAAAAATCCAGTACTCAGGAAAACTCTAGACAATCCTACTTGTTTATCACACGACAAAATTTTATAATTCACATAGCAACATTAATAATTATAAAAGCATTTGATATAACCATTCAGAAAAAATGTTTCGGCCGAAGATAAAAATCCTTATCGTACCAGATTTGAAAAAAAAAAATTATATTAACTTCTAGATACCAATTCAAAGACTAGACAAAACAGACAAGCATATATTTTCCTGTTGTGAATCAGTAATTTGCGGTGTAAACACAAGATGTGCTTTAAGTCAGCTTCAAGTCTGGTATGAACAATTTGAAAAATCGAGAAATGTATTTTGAGTATTTTGAAAATACAAAATACATGGAAAAAATATTTCAAAATACATTACCAAAATACTTTAGTTTTATCTGTTTAAATTACAAAATACAAATGTGTTTTGAAAATGTATTTCAAATACATGTATTTTCGATACTGCCCAACTCTGGATCTTAAAGTAGACAATGTTTATTTTATTGTTATTAAATTATTTTGTATATATATATATATATATAAATTTAAAATATACATAAAAAAAGAGCATATTTGCTGCTGCTGCATTATCAACTAAGGCTTTAATTAATAATTAAACAAAAAATCCCCACATAACTTTTTTTTTATATTATTAAAATAAAAAGGATTTTTTTTATTAGTATCTTATAATAATCAGGAAAGAAGTTTGTGTGTGCCTGTTGACTGTATTCTGAAGAGACCGCTGCAGACAAAGCTAGGGGTAGGAAGTAAGCTTGGTAGGTATGTAGTTTTGTAAATCAAAGCTGATTTTGGATTAGATTTTTTTTAATTTAATTTTTTATGCGATTTTCAGTGTTTTTTAATATTACAAGGCGATTTTTCTATATGAATAAAAAGAATACGGCTTCAAATTTTTTTATCCCAATGTAGTAAATTTTGTCCTCTATCCATTGTTTCAAATTTCGTATAAATCGAACCATAATTACCAGAGATAATAATTAAATACTCGTTAAAAATCTCCCGAAAATATGATATTTATATCTCAAAACGATGAAAGAAATAAAACACCTGCCAAATGGGTTGGTTTCGTCTTTCATTAAATTATCCCATCCCTCTCTCCATTTTCCAGAAATGAAAGAAAATAAAGGGCCAAGTCAAACGAAACAAACAAAAATGTGCCATTTTGTTTTTGTTTCAAAAGTTATCCATATTTGTTGATGTTAAAGTTAATTGGTTAAATTTTAAGTTAAGGGGGGATTTCAGTAATTATAATTTAAATATCGCGTTAATGTAAAAGGTAATTAATTTATTTTTGCAGCGCGTGTGCAGCCATTGCCATCGAGACAATCAAGGCCAAATGACGCTCTGAAAATGTTCTCATGACGTCACTGTTAGTCGACCGACTCGACCTCTCGTCTGCCTCCTTCACTTTTGTCGTTTTCTGGCACGCCATATCAAACATAAACATATTTATTTTATGAAGTAACAGAATTCTTATTCATCATCTGTAAATCGTATAAATATATTAAAGAGTATATTATTCTGAGTTTTTGGCATACAATCATGCCACATAGGTGTTTCATTATGGGATGCAATGTAAATTACGACAGTGGACCTCATGTGCGAGTAAAAAAAAGATGGATAGCTTTGATTCCAAAGGCAAAATCAAAAGATAACAAAACAGTTTCATTAAAGGCAAGTACAATATTTGAATATTATTTTTTTATAGTTGCTGTCTGTTTTCGTTTTCAATTTATAAATTAAAAAAAAAATAGTTAGAGACGACGCTCTTGAAACAAGTTAACATGGATGGACTTTGCATATAATTGTTCAGAATGTTATATACAATTTAAAATATTATTTTTATTGCATTGAGAAAAGGAATAATATTATTATTAACTTGTGTGAGTAAGATGAGGAGTGTGGCTTAATCTATGTGTTTTGCAAGATTTCCTTTTGTTGTTATATTAATTATAATTAGCATTGTGCCTTTCCTTAAAAAATATTGAATGTATTTGCAAAAAATTTAATAGATCATTTAAATATTTCTTTTTCATTTAAAGCAAATAAATAATCTGGGAATTGTCATTATTTTGAATTAATAATATTGATAGAACAAAAGCTATTTTATTAAGTGAACTTTGAAGTTATAATTGAATTAAGAAACTGCAGAGGTAACAATTAAGAAGTAAAACTATTTTGTCACTGAAAAAAAATAAAAGATATCAAATTGCAATTCAAAAAATCTGATTAGTTTGATTTTAAAAGTATTTTTTTCTATACATTCTCACATAGGAACAGTCAACCAGAAAAAAAATCACGAAATTCCCACCCCCCCCTTTCAAAAAAGCTCCCGGAAATAGCCATTCAACTGAAAATTATGTTTTCTTTCAATTTACATTAAGAGCCTACACTAGTCACAGGAAAAAATGCTCAAGCTAATGTTAAGTCTATGGGAAGGTTCTAGCACAATTTCTCGCTCGCATTTTAATATTTTTAAATGCTTTTTTGCATAGGATAGCTGAGGTCAATCTCCAACTCTGTTAGTTTTTACTTTTTCGATTTTTGTTGCAGTTTTTTTATAAGCAGGCTTTTTTCAATTTTGGAACCGGTTGCAACCAGTTCTGAAAGTGAAAGTACCCTTATATAAAATAACTGTAACCAAAATCGAAAAAGTACAAACTAACAACGTTGGAGATTGACCTCAGCTATCCTATGCAAAAAAATCATTTAAAAATATTAAAATGCGAGTGAGAAATCGCGCAAGAACCTTCCCATTGACTTAACATTAGCTTGAGCGTTTCTTCACGTGACTAGCTTAGGCTCTTAAAACTTGATCGATTGACTTTCGATTTGGTATCTTGGTATCCTAGGGTAAAATTCACCAAAAAATCCAAATATGATGGCAAAATTTGGCGTTCGCATTGGAAATTTCAAAATTTATTACAATTTCACTATGAAGATTTTTCAAAAACATAAATTGAAAGAAGACATTTTTTAGGAGTGTGAGGGTGGGATTCAGTGTTTAAAATATAAGAGTTGTTCTTTTTTAGATGCGTTCATAATTATATAAAACATAGCACCAATAGTCGTCTGGTCCGTCCGTCTGTCGGCATATAACAGCACAAAAACTACCCAACCGAATGGTTTGAAATTTAATATATATATATAATCGTTGAAGAATTTTGTCAAGTCATTTCAAATTTTATGAAAATCGAATCAAAACATAAAAAGATATTAATAAAAGTTTTCTTCATTCCATTAAATCCTATCATACGTAATTAATTCAATGACATCCCATGATAATGATTCTAGGTTGCCATGGTGATTATGTCATATTTAAGATGGAGTCCTATTATTTCCGTATTACTGGATTTAAAAACCTAATTTGTATACTAAAATTGTTTAATTATAGCAATCATATAATCTACCGACAGTTTTTGTATAGATGTTTCTGGAGAAATAGATATAAAATGGAAAAAGAGTCAAAATATGGATATCAAGTTCTGAAATTCTCAAAGCTAGGGTGAAGTTTCTCATTGGAATTTTCAGTAAATGTTAACAAAAGATAAAATGTTGCCAACATAAAATGTACTTATTTTATTATGGAAATTAATCATATCATAATAACAGATAATATAATTCATTTTTTCAGTGAAATAATAATGATGATTTTTTTATATTGTTTTGTACTGGATATTTGCGCATAGTATAAATTTAATGTAACAGAATTGTAATTAATTGTTTGTAAAAGTGTATTTAAACTTAAATTCATAAAATACAATTAATATCTATAATATGAAAAACTGCACAAAAAATAAATTTTGTATTGATACATTTTTCATTACATTTCATGTTATTTTGTCTCATTACAATGAATATTACAATTTCAGAAAAATTATAAAACTCTTGTTAAACGGCTGTAATTTTATTTTTATCTTACATAGAAGCAAAATCACAGTTTTCTAAAAATTAGGTGTTAATGTCAATTTTTGGTGATTTTTCAAATTGAATAGATTATCGCAAAATACAGTAAAAACAAATAATGTCAAACCATGCTCATTAATATAAAATAACATTTTTATCTATAGTTAATATTTAGTCAAACATAGGTATTTTTCAATGTGCAAATATTCGAACTTTCAAAACTTTTTAGATAGTACCTTTTTGAAAATGGTAATTAATAATGTAGAAAATCTTATTACTTAGTTTATAGGTGTATTTAAGTTAAAACATCTAGCAAGAATAAGAAACTGCGATATTATTTTTTCAGCCATAAAAAATCATTTCGATTATTATTAAAAAAAAAAAAAAAAAAAAAAAAAAAATGCACAAAATGAGCTTGTGCTATATAACATACAGCATTTAAAATGTCAGAAATTAAAATTGCATAATTTGTTAAGGCTTTGAATATTTTGCTTGAATTTTAAAAGAAATATTTTAGGATAGAAAAAGGTAAATAAGTCCATGAAGAAAGAAATATGTGTATCAAGAAGTAGTAAAATCTTTATTAAGACAGTTCTCCGGGCTACTTTCTGACACATTTTTTTAATTCAATGTTTTTCGCAAACAGATGAAATTGGCAGTTGCTCTTATTCAGAAACTATGCAATAGAACTTTTTTTTTCATTTTACGGTAAAGGCAGAAAAGGCTGTCAAAGTTGGCGTTTTGAACTTAATTTAAAGGCACAACAGCGTGGGAGAGGAAAAGGACTGCTGTCACAACAGAACAATTGCTTATAACTGAAGACTTAATTAATTCAACGAGAAATAATAATAATAATAATAAAACTGTTCGATTACAAATCACTTTAATAGTCATTCCTGCAAGTGTCATACAATTCCTGCAAGTTGCATAACATTTAAAATTAAGTCAGAATAGGTGTAAAAAATTCTTGCATTGTTGAGCAGGAAATATATTTTTTTGAGAACCGCCTTAAAGGAGTTGGCCAGTCACATCTCAAATTCCCTTCGTTAATGTTAAATACATGGGAGTGGAGTGTATTCTTATTTTAAAAATATCTCCTTGGTAAATTAATAGTGTTTTCTGTATACTCTTCTTAAAGGATGTCTCCTTTTTTTTCTTAGATGTCAAAATATTTCTAAAATCTATGCTTGTTTTAATACTTTATGTGTTAAAATCGTACGAGCTTTGAGTAAGATTGTAACACTTCAGATAAAATTAAGCATATATTTTAGAAATATTTCGACAACTAAAACAAACAAGACCTTTAACAAGAGTACGTAAAAAAATAAGCTTAAAATAGGATTTTCCTTATGACATATTTTAAAAATAAGACTGCATTCCATTTCCGTAGGTTTAACGTTAGCGAGGGGAATTTGAGATCTCACTGTAAAACCCCCTTAAGTAAAAGGTAAATGAATTTTATATTTACACAAAATACAATTTTTTTCCTACCCAGTGAATATAAAGTATGTTATATATAATTTGAGAAGTTTTGATTATCATTTATAAACAAAAATGTTAAGGTATAGCTAAAGACTGTTAATGGATTTTTTTTATATATAATTATGTATTTTTTTCATTATTTTCTGACTAAATAAGCATGTATAACTATTAACTTAATGAAATCATGTATTTTAAATTAACCTCAGATGTGAGCTACCTTTCTTTGTTAAAAAAATACTGAAATCAACTGTGCTTTGATCTCTTCGCGACGAGCGTCTTTTACAGAATTTTTAATCTTTTACCACCAGTTTTTCAAAACAGAAATTTGTGCCTAATTGAATCGCAGAAATGCTAAGATTCAATGAGGCAAAGTTTACAATAAAAAATAACTGGTGGAAAAAATCGAGGATTCTGTGCATCTTACGCGACATGTATACGTGTCGCTCGTACCCAAGGGGTTAAACTTATAATTAAAAAAATAATAATAAATTTTGTTTTTCTGCATACGATTTTTAAATTTTAATTCTTTCGAACAAAAGCCCACAGAATATTCCATTAAAAAAAGTATAATGATTTTTTAAACGTTTAAAAAAATCATTTCATAATAATTTTAAAGTTATTTAATTTAGAGAATTTTTATTAATTTTCTGAGAGTAATATCATTCTGCAGAAATATTCTCAACGTATCTATCGTAACCACTGTTACCTTCATAATTCGCAATCGTATATACTCATACTTATATAACCAACCTAGTACCTTCGTAATCATATATCTCTAAAAATGTATTTATGCAGATTGAAATCATGATTTTGAAAGATTTGAGTAACTTTCTATTTATAGGTATTTAGAATAAATTAACAAAATATATCTACTTAAATAGGGATAAATTAAAACACCCTAGAACATTTATCTTAAAAAGACAAAAAAAAAAAAAAAAAAAAAAAAAAAAAACAAGCTTTGTGTGAAGTAATTGTTTGACAGTTTGCTTTAAACTAGTGAGGCACTCTCTCTCCAAATAACAGATATGTGAGAAATCGGTCCATTAGTGATGACGTCACATTCTTGTCAGTTGGCCTTGAGTGTTTCTCAATGGCAGTGGCGCAGCACGCCTGCTATTCAATGCCATAGGTAGCAGGGACCTGTGCCGGAGTTTCGTTTAGAATAGAATCTGCTCCCTGGCGGTGGAAGGTGGAACTAAAATATTTTGCGCCGCGTGCACAGCACACCTTCTATATGGTGCCACAATGGGCGGGGACTTGTTCTGCAGTTTCGTTCAGAAAGAGGTTTCTTTAGAACAGAATGAGACCCCTGGTGGTGGAAGGTGGAACTAAAAGATGTTTTAGTAATTTGAGGTTCATTTGGAAAATTCGACCAGCGAAGCGGGCGTAGTCTGCTAGTAAATATAATAAAGATAGAAGTTTGTGTGTGTGTCTGTCTGTGGACTGTGTTCTAAAGAGAATACTGCCCACAGAGCAACAAAATTTTTGAATTAGGTTCCTCTACATATGAAGTAATGCACCTCAAAGCCCGATTTTTGAATAGATTTTTTATGCGATTTTTAGAGTTTTTTACATTATGAAACGATTTTTCTACATTAATAAAAAAGTAATACGACTTAAATTTTTTATCCCAATATAGTAAATTTTGTCCTCTAGCCATTGTTTCAAATTTCGTAAAAGTCGGTCCATAATTACCCGCGATATTTATTAAAAACGCATTAAAAATCTCCCAAATATGCGATGTTTTTATCTCAAAATGGCAAAAAAAAAAAAAAAAAACACATGCTTGCGATATGAAATCGCAGACGATCGAATTTGCTAATTTTCACTAATTTGCTAATATTAAGAATAGCATTTGAGGTATCGATTTAAAACTCACCACACATACGTTTAAAAAAAAAAAAAAAAAAAAAAAAAAAAAAATCTGAATCCGAAAATCCAATTTTTGTAAAAATCGGCCAGTATTTTTTCTCAATTTTTGTAAAAAAAAACTGACCAAGACGAGGGATCGGCTTCCTCTTTCATTAAATTCTGTTTCCGGAGCCCATCCCTCTAGCTACTTTCTGAAAAGAAAAAAAAAAAAAAAAAAAAAAAAACTAAAGTGCGAAGTCGAACTCAAAAAACGCGCAATTTTGTTTCTGTTTCAAAAGTTACCGATATTTCTGAATGTTAAAGGTGATGGTTAAATTGGTTCGGTCGTGATTTAAATATCACGGTACTTTTAAGGTATATAGATCTCGCGTCTAGTTTTAAGGTATATAGATCTGGTGTCTGCTATTCGGTGCCGTATGCTTCGGGGAGCAGTGCTGGAGGGTCGTGTAAAATAGAATCTGGTCCCCGGCGGTGGAAGGTGGAACTAAAAGATTATGCGGCACGTGCGCACCACACCTGTTATACAGTGCCGTAGGCAGCGGGGACCCATTCCGGATGTTCGTTCGGAAAGAGGTTTGTTGAGAACAGAATGAGCCCCTGGTGGTGGAAGGTGGAACTAAAAGATGTATTAATCATTCAGGTTCGTTTGGAAAAATTGACCAGCGAAGCGGGCGTAGTCTGCTACTACCAAAATATCTTCATTTGAACAGGTTAATCAGGGATCTGTTTAGGAAAAAATTGGGTCCTTTAAAGGACTCTTCACAAAATTTTTCATTTCAAAAAAGGACCCTTCACAAAATTATTTTCCCTAAAACAGGACCTTTCACAAAATTCTTTGTCTTAAAAATAGGTTTTTCACAAAAATTTTCCATCTTTAAACCAAACATTTCACAAATTAATCATTTAAAAAAAGGATCCTTCACAAAATTATTTTCCCTAAAACAGGGCCCTTCACAAAATGATTTTCCCTAAAACAGGACCCTTCACAATATTCTTTGTCTTAAAAATAGGTTTTTCACAAAAATTTTCCATCTTTAAACCAAACATTTCACAAATTAATCATTTAAAAGTAAAATCTGACCTGTCACTTTTACATATATAAAGAAAATATATGTATTTTATATCCATATATAGTCTTAAAAATGCATAAACAAGAACCTGAATATAATGACCATTTCAAATTCACAAAATTATGATTAGATTTTTCACAAATATAAAAAGCTGTTCACAATTTCACAAAAACAGGACCCTGTGGAAAAAGTCTGGACAGACCCCTGTTAATGAATAATATGCTGTGATATTTTCTTTTGCTTGTCAGTAAAAAAATATATGTAATTTGAATACTTAATTAGAAAATGTAATAATGAATTTGTTCAAACTATTGAACCTCCACTTATCATCAAAATCTTTTTATGGGGTTTTGTTTGTCTGTTACATTTTAATACATTAAAAAAGTGAATAAATATTTACCGGATTCCACAATATCACAGTTTTATCTCCACCACTGAAAAGAAAAAAATTTATCATTTTTAATTTTGTTAAATTATTATTGAAGAATACACATACATTAGAAAATGTACGATTTTTAATGTACGTATATGCAATTTATTTAATTTCTTTAACTTTTTTCCATGAAAAAAATATCAACAAGTAAAAATTCTATAAGAAAACTATCACTTATTATAATTAAAAGCTTAAAAAACTTTTATTAATAAAACAGAATAGTTTCATACACACAAAATAACGGTGACATTCTTAAGGTCTGTAATGTTAAATAAACTAATTTTGCATAAAATTTGAAATATATATTTGATAAAAAATATCAGGAACCATGAACAGTGTTTGTTGCCAGTTCTCCTCTTTCGTTTAATTCAAATTGCTTGATTGCCACCACTTTTTTTAAATAATATTATTCGTCTTATTTAATGACAGATTAAATAAGGTAAAACTAGAAAGTGCCACCAGCGCCCTCACGGCGCCGAGCGAGTCCTTCTCCTCGTCGTTCCGAAGTCCTGAGGGACTTTTAACGCGCCAGCGGCTTTGTTTCACCGTGGCGCTCCGACCGATTCAGAGGGGTCACATTCCAGCGAGGCCTCTCAATCTTTGCCCTGGTGTCGACGACAGAGGTCGTTACGATTCGGCGGAAGTTCCCACTCTCTCAAAGGAGGCTTCCCCACGTGACACCTGATGAACCGTAGGAACTGTCGAACGGCTTCCTCGCAGAAACCCCATAAGGGAGTCGGGGATTCCACCTGATGTCCGGCATCCCTACGGCCCTTGCTTTCCCGCGGCGTCCGATCGTGAAATGCATGGAAGAGCAAGCCACTAGTCTCATCTTCCGCGGGATTAAATAAGGTAAAAACAAAGCAAATTATATTATTTCAAAAAAGTAGTGGCAATCTAATTTTTTTTTAAGTAGCAAACTGACAACACTGATCGTGAAAACAGGTGCTTAAAAAACAAAGATCTTCCATAAACGTGATTTATTTTACACTATTTTATTTCTAAACTTATGCAGCATCCCACGTCAAATTCTAGGTAACTAAAAAGAGGCTGATTCATTGCATATGCTCTTGTTGCGCATATAGATTTTTATTGACTCACAAATAATGGATAGGGAAAGAAATCTTGATGGATAAATTATTTTAATATTTTTAAAATTAATCTGCAAAGGTTCTATGTTGTGTAGTATGACTAAAGCTGTAGTTTTCTTGTTGCATTTGATATCTGCTATATGTTCTTTCCTCCTTGTTTTAAACTTCTTATTCGTCACTCCTATATAATATTGCAATGTTCCATCGGCTTTGGTGAACGGGATTTCATATACTCCCGAAAGTTGATTGGGTTCTATTGGATCTATCTTTCTGCAGGCTATGTATTTTAATTTTAGGAGGGTTTTGCAATAAGACAGGTATTGAATTTGTTAAGTTTCTATTTAAATCTTTTAAACAACCTGGAAAAATATTGTAAAGTAGATAGATTGGATTTTTTTTAATTGAAGTTTCTTCGTATTATCCATGTTCATAATTAATCTATTTATAATGCCTTCTTTGTATCCGTTATTTCTTGCGATATCAGATATTTTATTTAACTGCTCAGGGGTACAGACAGTCTCTCTTAATAAAATGCCTAAATGCAGAAAGTTTGTAAGAAAAGTGGGCTTGAGCATTTTGTGGGGCAGTAATAGCCAATCAAGCTATACTATACCTTCAAAATGCCCAAACCTCTTTTTCCTACAAAGTTTCTCCATTTAAACATTTTATTAAAAGAGCCTTCACAGTCTGTACCTCTGATCAGTTAATCAGATGACCTTGAGATTGTCACCGTTAGTTTGTGTGTATACGAAATTAGTCGGTTTGTTTAGTAAAAGGTTTTTAAGCCTTATCTTTAGTGAAATCTCTTTTAGCGTATGCATTTTATTTGAAATTATTTTTGTAGGTGTTAATTCATGAAGTTAATATAGAGAACGTTTTGATTAAAATCTACCATAACTATTCAAGAAAACACAAAATAAGTGGCTATGAAAGTATTACAGTTCATTAATAAAAGCTTTAGAAAACATAAAAACTGTAGAATAACAGTAAAATAATAACAAAATAACAACCGTCTATATGTTTAAAGCTAAAAGAGCATTTTGTCAAATTTCACATTCACAAGAAAATGACCCATTTGCGCATGCGTAAAATTAAATCTAAGACCTATCTAATTTTAGAGTACACGGAAGCGAGGAAATGGTGGTCGAGTGGTTTAAAGCACGGTGTTTTGTTGTTCAGTTCGTCGGTTCGATACTTAGTCCGATCAGAATGATTTTTCTTATTTTATTGGCAATAATTCATTTTAATAATGTCATATTTCTAATTCAGGAGGAAAAGTTATATAATTTGTATTTTTTCTTTATTCAAATGTTTTATAATTTAGTAAAATTTAACACCCAACAATATTTCGTTTTAATTACTAAATTTATATTAAAAGTATTTAAATAAATGCATGTAATTATCGATTAAATAAATTGAACTGGTCTACAATTTTTGTTATATTTGGTATAACTTTTATCAAGGTGTCATATATATACTAAGATAAATATGTGATTGTTTTCCGTAAAAAAAGAAAAGGAGATAAAAGAAAAAGAAGGAAAAATATTCATATAGGAACTCTAAATTATCTTGATATCTATGATTTAATAATTAAACAATGTATGAAAATGTAAAATAAAGTTCAAGTAATTAAACACTATGTATTATAAATCGTTAGCTGCAAACAGCAAATTTTAAATTCAGGATTTTAGAATCAGACTGATAAAATTAATTTTTAATGAACAATTTTAAAAGTCACGTAGTTAAAAAAAACAACAACAGAAATACTAAATATTGTTATTTTTTTTTCAAAATATTGTGACTGTGGTAAATAAAGTTTAACAACCGACAGTATTTTTTTAATTACTTATTTTACATTAACAATATCTAAATTAAAAGATTTGGCATGTAGTTATCGATTAAATAAAGTGATCTAAACTTTTATCTATACTTTGTATGACCATTATCAAGAAGATATATTTGTATAACTAAGAAAAGTATATAATTATTCTCCTTAAAAAAAGAAAAGAGAAAAAAGAAAGAAGCAAAAATATTTATATAAGAATTATAAAAGAAATCACCTTGATATCCATGGTTTGGTTTAATATATAAATAATGTATGCAAATGCATAAAATTAAAGTAATTAAAAAATATATATTATAAATCGTTAGCTGCAAACAGCAAATTTTAAGTTCTGGGTTTTAGAGTCAGGCTGATAAAAATAAAATTAATGAAAAATTTTAAAGGTCGCGTAATTAAAAAAAAATTTAGAAAATACAAAATATTGATAGTTAAAAAAAAAAGAGAGACTACAGTAAGTAAAAATAAATCATTCAATTAATATTTTTAGTTAAATTCTTGCTAAATTAATTCAAGCATAACAGGATGAAAATTAGAAGCTTAAAATTATTTCACTTCATTAGTTGAGTATAGGCTGGATTGACAACACCATCTATCGTCTTATATCTATAGGAATCGCTTACACAATATAACAATTCATCAATATCTAATTAATTTAAAAGCAACTAATTAAAAATAAAAGCATATTTCTAAAGGAACTTTCAAGTTATTTACCGTCAAATCTTGATGGGTACCATCTAGTATTTCTTTAAGTCACAGATGCCATTAGTACATCGAAAGATGAAAAAGATAGAGAGAAGAAAAACAAAATGAAAAGGAAACAGAAGAAAAAAAAGAGGAGAGAATAGAAAGGAAAAAGGAAGCAAAAAACTTATAATAAACTCCTTAAAACTGCCAACAAGAATTGACTGAGCAACTTAACCACTTTAATTAAATAGCAAACAAAAAAATAAAAGCAAGAGATAGACAGATGAAACTATGCATTATTTGCAAACAAGAGAAAGCGAATAAGTATTTGTTGCAGTCAATATAACATATTATATTGATTCCTCATTTCATATTTATTATACAATGCATTATATACAGTAAACTCTGTTTAATGTGGGCTCTGTGTGAGACAGAAATCTGTCTAACGCGGAAAAAAAGTCCCGCAGAATGATTTTCAATACAATAATCTCTGTCTAAGGTGGATTACTGTCCACGACGTAAAAGTTTTTTGGTCCCGATTGATTCTGCCTTAGAATTTACTGTATGTATGTATAAATGAATAACATGTGAATCCCTCCATGTACCAAATATTTTAATCTAGTACATGGTAAATGTTTTAAAAATTGATGACAAACATGTTATTAATACATTCCTAAACTAAACTCTGACAATTAATAATAAGGAAACATTTTTCTCTATGGTTGTTTGTATTCAGTATCTATAATAATAAAGACAGAAGTTTGTCTGTGTGTCAGCTGTGTTCTGAAGAGACTGCTGCACACAGAGCTACAAAATTTGGTGAGAAATGTACCTCTATGTATGTAGTTTTGCACCTCGAAGCCCGATTTTGGAATTTTTTGAATAGATTTTTTAATTTACTTTTGTATGCGATTTTTAGCGTTTTTTTTTTTCGCGTTTTGTTGTGATTTTTCCTCATCAGTAACAGGAATCCGGTTCCAATCTTTTAGCATCTTTAAATATAGTAAATTTTGTCCTCTTTTCAATAAAGTTTATTTGGAATTCATACAGCGATTTTTGAATTTTTGGCATTTTTTTTTTCTTTGACACAAAGTAATTTCCCCAGAATGCTTGATTGGTTCGTTGGATGTATATCGTTCATTTCGGCCTCAGTTATACTCAAAGTCGTGATTTTTTTTTCTCTTTTTAACTTGGAGAAAGTTGGTAATTCTTTACAAAAAAAAAAAAAAAAAATCATGATTTGAAAAGGGAAGAGCGGGTTATTAATTATCCCAATTTGGATTTTTTTTTATTAGTTTTTTTTTTTTTTTTTTTTGCGCTTTTTAACATTTTTTCGTGTTTTGCAGTGTTTTTTGTTTCAAATGATGTCACAGATCGCCCATTGGAAGTCAAACACCGTTGGAGAGCAGTTGAGACTGTTAGCTGAGAGGATTGTAGGCACAGCTGGAAGTCAACCGGCAATTGTGATTGGCAGATGAAAAGGTCATCAGCTGATTGCAATTCGTACAGCGATTTATTTTATGTGATTTTTCGAGTTTTTTCATGTACGTGACGTCATTTATGTATTTGATTTCAGAAATTGGCAACGATAACTTATTGTATTTGTATGTCAAAAAAAAAAAAAAAAAAAAAAAAAAAAAAAAAAAGAGCGTCATTTTGTTTCTGTTTCAATAGTTAACGATAATTCCTAATTTTTTAACGTCGTTGGCTTAATTTTGAGGGGGAGGGGAGTATATGGTCGAAATTTATGTATCGCGTTAACACACTGATCGAAACTCCCTCCTTCCCAAATCAGAACTTTTTTATTATTAGTCCGATTCAAACGAAACCTTTTCTAAATTTTTTTTTAGGTAGGTCCTCCCAGGCACCTATACCTAAGAAAACTTCGGTATAATTTTTTCAGCCCTGGGTTACCACTATTTCTGAACAGTAATCACCAGGTGGGGGATACTTTTTATTAGTTCACTCAACTTAACACGAACTAATTGAGATATAGATAACTCATTAAGATGCAGATTTGGCGCCCCCTGGTGGTAAAAAGTGGAACTAAAAGATTTTGCAACGCGTGAGCAGCACGCCTGCTGTATGGTGTTGTAGGTAGCGGGGACACGTACCGGGGTTTCGATCGTAAAGAGTTTTATTTAGAACAGAGTACGCTCCCTAGCAGTGGAAAGTGGAACTAAAAGATTTTGCATTTAAAATTGGTCTGATTCACACGAAATCTTTTCTAACATTCTTCCCAGGTCTCCCAAATACTAAATAAATTTCGTTATCATGTCATCTTTTAAGCCACTGGTTACCACCATTTATGAATATTAATCTCCAGGGGGGAGGACTTATTTTTTCGGGTTCTATGGGCCCGATTTCAACGGGAATTGGTTCATTCAACTTAACATGAACTAATAAAGATATAGATAACTAATTAAGATATAGATTTGGTACCCCCTGGCGGGGAAAGGTGGAACTAACAGCTTTTTCGCCTTCTATACGGTGCCGTAAACAACGTGGACGAGTGTCGAAGTTCGGAAAGAGATTTATTTAGAACAGAATGCACTCCTTGGCGGTGAAACTAAAAGATTTACCTGCACGTTCGCTGAAAATGGCCATTTTTATTGAAACCGCAAAAGAAAGTTACCGATTTGATAATCCCAGACAACGAAATATTCTCATTTTCACTCATCTTCGAGCTTCGAGTATTACAAAAGTATTGAACGTATCGATTCGAAACTCACAGTATGAACGTAGTTTATTTTTCTGATTCCGAAGATTCAAATCTGAAAATCCCGGGCGGATAAGCTAGTTTTCAATAAAACCAGAAAACGTCTATCCATTATTGTTCATTTTACATAGAAAAATAACTAAGCACTCAAAGATAGGAACAATGGTGGATAATAAGTTAAAATAAACAAGGATAAATATAATTAAATATCTCTAAAATAAGCTATAATTAATTATATAAATTCATTATCTATAAAATAAACAAGGAGAAAAACGTTTGATACATAGCAAACAGATGTACTTCCAGTTGAAAAAAATACTAGTATTTTTAGAAAATAATTTTTCTCTGAATTTCACGAATAAAAAAAATGTATATTTCTATCAATCAAACTAATGGTATTGAGATAATATTAGCAAAAATGCATATATTTAAGAAAGTGCTTAAAATTTCTTTATTGTTTCTGTACCATATTTAGATTATTTGACTAGGTAACATTTAACAGGTACAGATTAAGCTACATTCTGACTACTCATACAAATGTGAATTTACATATGCTCATAGCTCATAAAAAAATGTATTTTTAAAAACTTTTAATTTATCAAATTATCATAAAAAATATAGATTAGTATAAAACTTAATTTTTGCAATCTCTAACAAAATCTATATTAGTAATGAAAATTTTAAAAATTTGCATTTCACACTTTATTTAAAGGATTTTGTGCATGTAAACAAAAATATCTACAGCCATTGTTATTGTCTTAAAAGTTAGTCTTTTTTTAATTCTAAAATATCTATACATATTTTTTTAAAAAAACTTGCTTGTTATACAAATTTAGAAATACTGCCAGGGCTCCAAAATGGGCCACTTTTTGAATACCAGTATTTTCTAAGAAAAATTTTTCTAGTATATTTCAACAACATTTGTAATAGAATTAGCCTTTGGGGTAGGTTTATATAAAATTTGAATGAAAAATCTAAAAATAAAATTTTTCTTAGAAAGTATTGGTATACAAAAAGCGGACCATTTGGGAATCTTGTACTGAGCTTCCAACACGTGATAAACTTTAAATGCTTTTTGCAATTGATAAAAAGTAACTATATATTTAGCACAAGACATTTTTTTTTTTTTTACTTTTTAGCTGAAATTTCCTGGTCCACTAAACATTGGTATTAAAGCATAGTCACTAAATTAAAGAACAAAATAAAAAATATATAATTTAAGTCATATAATAGAATAAGTTATTTAAGTACTTACGTTGAAGCAAGCATGGATCCATCAGGTGAAAATCGACATGACATAACATTCCCGGAATGACCTTCTAACTTTATTAGAAGTGATATGTTTTTGGTTGAACCAGTTGTGATATACCACAACTTTACAAGATCATCATTACCACAGGTAGCAACAGTATAGTTTCCACTTAAAAATCCATTTTCAGCTAAAAATGTACACAAGAAATAAGTTCTCATAAAAAAGAAAAAAAAAAACTCTTTGTAAATGGTCCCACCAAACCATAAACTTAAAACATCAGCCATAAAAATATGTATCTGATGTGAGTGCCATGTGAAAATATATCACTATGGATAATTATTGCAAATGCCTTGGGGTGTGTTACAATTAGAGATCGACCGAAACAGGTTTTTAAGACCGAAACAGAAACCGAAACCAGATTTCGGTGATCTTCCCACTTTCGGCCGAAACCGAAACCGAAAGTGTAATTTTTTTAAAAAACTGATTAATACATACATAGCTGCATATAATTATTAAGTAATTAATTAATTAATAACAAATAATTAATAATTACTTAATAATAACTAATTACGTTACTAATTAATTTATTAGTTATACGTGTATTGAACCACATTTCTAACAAATAAACGTTCATATATATGTGTGTGTATAGGTTTCAAACAAAAATTAAACATAAATAATACAACATTTATATTTTACTATTTTATAACAACCAATAATTATATGCATTTATCAATAATTAATTAACAATGTTGTTAAATAATGTAAAACAAATTCAATAATGAATATTTAATTTTTAAATGTATTCATATATTTAGTTCGTTAATATTTTGCATTTAAATTGATTGAAATAAAGTACTTAAAAGTTTGTTTTTTAGGAAATTAACATTGAATATGTTTTAACCATTTTATAATTATAAATATTATTAATTTAATAGACGTTTAAATACAGATATTATATTTAAATATTGCTGAATATTATAATTAATTATTTAAAATTTTGTACAAACATTTTTATGGTACATATGTTTAAATAACATGTTTACTTAAAAAAAGCTTTGTCACTCCCTGCCTCCCTAAGGAAGTATTAAAATGGCACCCTGTTTGAAAATTTTATCTCCGGTGCCAAGTTAACTCTCTATGCCTCTATTCAAAACTATTTTTTTTTTCATATAAAATAAAACGTAAATAATTTATCAATAAGACAGAAATAGTTTCCCATTATACGAATTTCATCTAATAAAAAAATATTTTAAGTATACATACCTCGATATATCTTTCGTAATAAATTTCGTAAATCTCCATATGTTTTAACAACACTTTTCGCAGAAAGCATTCGAAACAATCTGGAGTTTCAAAGTAAAAATTTTCTATTACTATTAAGTTTGCAGCTTTTAAAGATCACGTGATAAGCATCTTTTAAGTTTAGTCATATATGCATTGTTTGCTTTATAATTTACACTCGCATCATGAATCAATCATGACGGATAATGATAAACAGTGGAGTTCACATCAATAAATAGTGTCTCATTTGAGCCGATACAACTCATATCAATGAGTAAAGTTGAAAATTTCCGAAAGAAGGTACGATATTTTGAAATACAGATAGTTTCGGTCGAGTTTCGGTCAGGCCGAAATTTTGGCAGCACTTTCGCCGAAAACGAATGTTCGGCGAAACTCCGATTTTGCGCCGAAACCGAAATTTCCGTCGATCTTACAATATGTGAAAACTGCATGGCGACCTGCAGGCTTGTGTACATATGTCTGTCCCTATCAGTGCATGTTTTGTAGGTTAACCCTTTGTATGCCTGCTCTATTTAACTGCATTTTAATCTTCTCCCTGTATATTCCTAAACTTGACGAATGCAAGCACAAAATATGCAGAGAACTAGGCATCGACATAGAACAAAACGAGGACAAAATACAGCTGCTAAAATCGCTACGGGCACCAGCAGGGCGATTGCATATACTGGTAGCGCTTCCTGAGCCCCTGGCGGATCACCTTCTTAAGGAGAGAACGATCTGCCTGGGACTCAGGGAATGTCCGATAAAAAACTATGTGACGATCCAAAGGTGTCACAAATGTCAAGGTTTTGACTACGTGGCGCACCAGTGCAAGCAGAGTCAGTACTGCCCGATATGTGCAGGTAGACACAAATATGAAGATTGCCCAAAAGGAAGGAAGAGGTGTATCATCTGCACTACATTTAACGAATGGAATAAGGCGCACTTACCGGCACAAATCCCTATAGACCACACGGCTCATGATGGGCAGTGCAGGGTGTACAGAAAGCTCCTCAAAATTAGACAAATTGAAATTGAACAAGGAAGACAAAAACTAACTACAGGTAATGATGTCCTAAACGACAAAATCACATTAAACACAACTAGGGGTGTGACACGGGTGCATAGGAGGTCACAGGAGGAACTTAACAACAGGCAACAAAGGACACACGAATTGAATTATGTTCAATATCAACGCCGCTAACACAGACGCGTGCCTAAGCGGCACCCAAGACAATCCTAACCTGAATGAAAATAAAAACCCAAAAGAAAACTCCAACAATAAAAATCAAGACAACATCAAACTAATACAAATAAACCTACATAACAGTCTCCATGCAACACAAACACTTATGGGATATATGGGAGACAAACAAATAAATATTGGACTCTTACAAGACTTTCACCAAAATAAAAAAACAGGAAAAATAACAGGTTTCAATAATGGTAATTGGAAAATAACAAAAACAAAAAGAAATCGATCAGCAATAGTAACTCACACAGGCACCAATCCAATAACAATAGCAGAAAAAGAATACACAACAGCAATAAAAATTGAAAATAAAAAAGAAACAATAACAATAATCAATGTATACGCACCCCCCTCAGTAGAAGACTTCGAAGATGTGCTGCAGGAGGTAGAAGACACTCTGAAAATAGCCAAGGGCGAAGTACTACTGACGGGGGACTTTAACGCACACTCTCAACAATGGGGCTATGCGAACATAGATGACAGGGGGGGTAAAACATACAGACTTCCTCCTCATGAATTCCCTCTTTGTACAAAACCCACCACACGCAAAAGCATAGTTCAGCACCATGAGAGGTAAAAGGAAGCTAGAAGGATGGCTGGATCTAACAATAGCAACAGCTAAATTA
Source organism: Maratus michaelseni (assembly GCA_963931845.1). Classification (NCBI taxonomy): domain Eukaryota; kingdom Metazoa; phylum Arthropoda; class Arachnida; order Araneae; family Salticidae; genus Maratus; species Maratus michaelseni. The sequence continues at coordinate 397,776,565 of OZ007586.1, forward strand.
GGAGAAAATATAACAGACTGGGAAGTAAGCGACGACGAATCAAACAGTGATCACAAATACATAAAATTTAATATAAAATATAAAAATACGTGCTATCAAAGGCATAGATTAGAAACAAAACACGGCAAACACGCAAAATTCGAGAAGAAAATTAAACAAATCAGAAACAAATATACAAAAGAACTAAGAAAAGCAACAAATATAGATCAGTTAGACAACATAACTCTAAGATTACAGAGAGAAATAACAGCAATAGCATTCGCCTGCTACAAACATAGAAAAACTCCAGAATTAATGGCACCACCATGGTGGTCACAAGAAGTCAAAATAGCAAGAAATAGAGTAAGGGCGTTCAGGAGAAAATTCCAGGAACAACAAGATGAGGAACTAAAACACAAACAACATATAGAATATAAAAAAGAACGCGCAAAATTAAAGAAAATAGTCCAAAAAGCCAAAAGAGACACATGGAAAAAATACTGTGAGGAAGTCACTAATACATATGGTCCTCAATATAAACTGGCATCAGGCAAAAAAACAAGCCCATCACGATTAGAAAATATCATGCCCAACAATCAAGAAGTAACAGTCAAAAAGACATTAAACCACTTCCTAAACAACCTATATCTAACAGATCCATCAATAGAACACGAATTAAAACCAGAGACAACGACATTTAATGAAACAAAACCACAGCTTATAACAAAACAAGAACTTAACAGGATAATCAAAAACATAAAACAAAACAAAGCTCCAGGCTTTGACTACATAGACCATAACCTAGTGAAAAGAATACACACAGCAGCACCACAACTACTACTAACATTATATAACACATGCCTTAACTTCAACTACTTCCCAAAATCATTTAAAATAGGCACAGTAGTCCTATTTCATAAAAAGGGAAAAGATCCAAAAGAACCAAAAAATTACAGACCCATATGCCTACTACCTACACTTGGAGACCACTGACCAGGCCCCTACCTACCGGGATTCGACCCAGTTTGACGGGTTTGAGTGCCTGGTCATTGGGGCGAAATTCGCCTGATCGCCCTATTGGGGCGGTCCACAAAGACAAGTACCCAGTTCGGCCAATCAACTGAGTCCGGATTTTTCTGTGTTGTTCACTCCTAAATTTAAATGTTCTGAGATCTGACGCCGCACACCACGTACTCGTCATGACCTACTACCTACACTTAGTAAAATACTAGAAAAAATAATACACGGCAGGATATCACATCATCTAACAATCAACAAATACTGGAGCGACAAACAATATGGGTTCAAACAAGGGTTATCAACTGAACACGCACTAAATAACCTAATAAAAACAATAAAGAAAGACAAAGAAGACAAATACCAAACATTACTAATAGCAATGGATATAAAGGGTGCATTTGGTAATATCAGATGGCCTATTATAGCCGAAAACTTAAAACAATCACCATGCCCCACTTACTTAATAAATTGGATACTAAGCTTTTTAGAAGATAGATACGTATCCTTAGAAGAAAACGGCATTAAAGTAACAAAACAAACATTTGGCGGCTGCCCACAAGGCAGCTGTCTGGGACCACTGTTGTGGCTGCTTATAGCAGATACAGCCCTAAAGAAAAACTGGGGTAAAAATGTAAGAATACAGGCCTTCACAGACGACTTTATTTTAATAATAAAAGCAAAAACAAAAGAACAATTAGTAAAACTAGCAAACAAAATAATAAAAGAATTTTATGAATGGGTAACGGAAAATAACCTAACGCTTAATTGGGACAAAACAGAACTACTGTACCTTAATAGAACACACACAAGAAACCTACCAACAGCAGACACATATAAAATTGAAGGAATTAAATTCAAAGAAAGGGAATTTGAAGGAAAAGAAAACATTAAGTATCTAGGTGTAATCATACATAAAAACCTAAATTGGGAAACACACTGCCAAGCACAAACAGCCAAAGTAAGGAAAGCGTTTTGGATGATGGGACAAATGGCCAAACGGGGTTGGGGATTGAAACCAAGCATCTTAAAAATATGGTATAGAACAGTAGCTGAGAAAACACTGACTTACGCAGCCTCAATATGGGGACATAAGCTAAACCAAAGAAGTAAACAAGTACTAACAACATGCCAAAGGCATTTTTTGCTGGCTATAGTTAGGGCATATAAAACTGCCCCAACAGCGGCCCTTCAGGTACTTGCTGGCCTGATTCCAATTCACCTCCAAGTTAAATACTAGGCAGAATACGACACAATATCACGTTTAAGAGAAACGACAGAAATACACGGAACCACTATCCACCATACAGACTATATAAAAAAGATTAATGTATGGGAACCACATCCCGCGGACACCATAGAACCAAGAATAGGCCATAATTACAAGGACATAGCAATATATACGGACGGTTCAAAATTGGAATCAGGCGCTACGGGTTCGGCATTCGTAGCTTTCAAAAATGAACAAAAAATAAAAACATGGTCAGCTCCATTAAGGAAGTACAACAGTGTTTTCCAAGCCGAACTACTGAATATACTAAAAGCAGCAGAATGGGGAAATAGCACAGGGAAGGAATACAGCATTCGCTCGGACTGCATGTCAGCCATCCAATCACTCAGTAAACCCTTCAATGTAGCAAAATTAATCGATACAATACAAAAAAACAGTAAAAGACTCAAACAATAAATTCAAAATTAGCTGGGTCAAAGCACATGTGGGTATCCAAGGAAACGAGGATGCCGACGAATTAGCAAAAAAGGCTGCAGAAAACCAAAGTAAAGAAATTCCATACCATCTAGAAAGACCGATATCAAACTTAAAAAGAAAACTAAAAGAACTCACTATCAAACAATGGCAGTTCGAGTGGGATTATGGGGACACGGGCAGGAAGACATATGAATACTTCCCAAAAGTAGATTCTCGCAGAATCACCAGCTGCAATCTACTAAGTCAAATTTACACGGGTCACGGAGCATTCCCGGACTACTTACACAGGTTTAAGCGCAAAGACGCACCAAACTGCTCATGCGGGGAGTTGGGAACCCCCAAACACTATCTAACAGACTGCCCACTAACCCAAACACTACATCTGATCCACATCACACCGAACAACGAAAAAATATGGCACAACCAGTTAGCGAACAACAAACAAGTACAAACAAAAGGAAGAGCAGTGATGAGATGGTTAGTAGAAAACATCGATCTCATATCACAATAAATACACCTTCCCAGCAGCGAGATTCCTCAAAAGCATTTCCCACCCTCAAAAGCCATCCCTTTGGTAAGTATATTTTCTAATATATCTTTAAAAAAAAAAAAAATTAATAAAAAAAAAAAAATAAAAAAAAAAAAAATAAAAAGTAGCAATGAAACCTCTTTGCTACGCCAAAAAAAATCGATTTTTTTCAGCACTAGTGAGAAGTGGAAGTCATCTGTGACGGACTGAATTTCACCAACTGATGAAGGCAAATAGCCAACAAAAAGTGAACAAAATAATTAAATGGTGAATGCACAAAGCACACCTGCCAAAGAAAGTTAATGGAAAAAAAAAACAGTGTCAAATCAAGTGAATACAGCCTCATAGATACATGACGGACTAACGGCCACGGAACAAGCCCCACTCCATTAGTGCGACAAGTTTCTCAAACAACAAATCAACAAGTTGCACAAAATTCAAAAGCAGTGATAACAGCCATTAGGATTCAATGGACTGATCGCAAAAAGCGTATTCACGAAGGAAAAAAAAATCAAATCCCTAATGCTTGGGTGAGATAAAGTGACAAAGACAGAAAAAATAAGCGTGCGACATCCAGAAATGTGACAACCACCAGTAACAGAAGTTACAATGTGACAACCACCAGTAACAAAAGTTACAATGTGACAACCACCAGTAACAAAAGTTACAATGTGACAACCACCAGTAACAAAAGTTACAATGTGACAACCACCAGTAACAAAAGTTACAATGTGACAACCACCAGTAACAAAAGTTACAATGTGACAACCACCAGTAACAAAAGTTACAATGTGTCGACCACCAGTAACAAAAGTTACAACGTGACAAAACCCACGATAGTGACATAATAACCAGTGAAGCTCTCGAAAGAAGACCAAGATTCAAAATGTGAAAACCAGCTCTATCACAAGCTAGAGGTAAAAATATATCAAGAAAGAGACAAAAAACCAATGAATGATAGACAAAAAACAACCCACAACAGGGGCGAGCCTATAAAAACGCCAAAAAGCCTTGACAGAGACAAATACAACAAGAAGAGAAATCAGCCCATAAAAGAGGCGATAAACACTACAGCGACAACCCACCATGAACGTGACAAGCCAACAGACATGGTAAATATGTAAATCTATGTACGCTAATGGCACCTGGTGCATGTAAAATCCGTCGTGGGTGCAAAGCCCTCCAAGTTACCTGTGAATAATACCTCTGGGGGTACCTAGTCAGGTGAGGGTCTCGTCACCTGATCAAGGTTCTAAATTACGAGACCTATTAAATCTGTCAATTCAACAAAGTTAAACAGAAACCTTGAACCGGCAAACAAAGATAACGGTAGCAAATCACAAGAGAGCAAGCACAGCAGCGATGTGAACAAATCAATAGTCAGGTGGATCACAGCCATGCTGTGATCAGGCGATTTCCGCCCCGCACCCAGGTACTAACCCGTTAAGCTAGGCATTCATGCCGGGCAGGTAGGGGCCTGGTTAGCGGTATAAAAAAAAAAAAAAAACTTGACGAATGCCCATTCTTAATTATCAGCTTCTACGAATAATTTATTTAATCGATTAGTTTGTTTTATTACGATCATCATATGAAAGGAAGACGTCAATGTGTATGGAAGAATACTTTTGGTATGCGTTTTGTAGTTGTAAAAATAAAAATAAATGAAATAAAAAGTAACATGTAAATTAAAATCGATGCACCATACAATGGACATTTAGGCTGCAACAAATGAATTAATCATGAAGCAGTAAATATATTATTGAAGATTATGTTTAAAAATAATTAGGAATGCAATTTCCACAATGAGTGCTTAGGACGGTTACAGCCGATTTCGTGTACCAGTTTACAGCGTTGTATGCTTATTTACTGATTCTCCTCCTACAATTAATTTCAATCTTTTCAGGTTCTTTTTTTTTTTTTGGGGGGGGGGGGGGGGGAGGGGTATTTTAATGTTTAAAAAGTTAAAAGTAGCTATCCAAATCGCGAAAATTAATGTCAAGTGAAATTTAACAAAATGTGTCATTTACCTAACGAATATAGTTATACTATGGATATGACAATAGGCTAAATGAAGAATTTTTGAAGACGTTTCGAAAATGTGGTACTACAATAGGATTAAGCAGACATACCAACTTTTCTACTATTTTTTTAATTTTTATCATAAAGTATTCGTTTGGAAAAGTAGCCCCTATTTTAAATTTAAAGAGTGGAACGTGTTTGAAGTAAAAGAATTACCAAAGGTGCAAAGACATTTAAGCTAACCACAAGTTTTTGATGTTTTATTACTAAATGCTGAAACATAAATGAAGTCATAATAAGAAATGTATAAACATGTACCATCGTTATTACATGCAGATAATTACAAAAATAGTTGCTAAGACAAAATAATAATAGTAAATACATGCTCTATTAATAGGACCAGACCCGAACGGGTTAAAAGAAAAAATCCGATACTTTAAAACGCATGCTTATTCCAATATTTCTAAATTATTATCTAAAATTTTCATGACTTACACATGCCTACAGGTCGCCAAGCAGTTTTCATATATTGTTCACACTCTGAGGCATTTTCAATAATTATGAATAGAGATAAATTTTCACACGGCACTCACATGGGATATCACTTCTTTTTTATTGCTGACGTTTAAAGTTTATAGCTTTCCGGGACCATTTACAAGGAGCTGTTTTTTGACGAGATATCACAACTTTTTGCAAGGTAACCCGCTTGTGTATTGTATTCCAGTGTAATTCAGAAAATGGAAAGAAAAAAAAAGTTTTAAAACGAATTATGCTTTATTAAAAATGCATGAAAATTAATGAAGTAAGAAGCGAAAAGTACTTTAAATAGTTTATTAGAAAAAAAGAATAATATTGTTCATAAAATTCAATTAGACATTTGATAATCACGAATAATAAAAGGGTTGGGAACCCTAAATAATAATGTATAAATAATTGCTTATTACATTTACAATTAACAATTGATTTGTCGTACTTTGAATGTGTCCATAGTTATTCCATCAAGACATGCCGATCAAAATTATTATATTGCTTCAAATTCGTTTATTTCGATTTTGCGTCAAAACTGAATTAGGTGAGAAGATTTTTAAAAACAATTTTAAATATTTTCATCAACAATATTTAAGTTTTATCGAGTTTATCATGGCCCACACATATGCTACGTGTTTTACCACTTTCACCAAACAGAAATTTTCGTTCATTTGAGCTTAAATTTCTTATGTAACAAACTATATTATATCTAGAAATAGGAAAAAATAAGAAATTTCCGCATAATTAAAATTCACAACTAGGCAGACTCGCTTTTATTAATCTAGATGTAAAACAACTGCAAATGAATTTTTTAAAGATAATAATGCACAGAAAAAACGAAATTTTACAAAAGTGACTTTCAAAATACATTTATTTTCAAAGGGTAATATTCCTATTTTTGGAAATGGATTTCACCGTTAGAAAGAGAAATGAACGTGCATGTGGTTTGGTATTTTTCTTTTTTGCGAATCTATATTTCCCGAGTCGATGCGTAATTTTGAAGTATGACGAGAAAAGGGAGCGAGGGAGGTCGTCGGGTACATTAAAAGTTAAAAAAAATAGTCGCTTTGCCCAACTTTTTAAAAATTTTATGAGCTACAAATATATTGTATCCGTAGCCTGTGTAAAATATTCGCGAAAAAACATTGATATCTAGTGATCAAGGCGCTTGTAAGACGATTTTTACCCCGTCGCACAGTGGTCCCAAATGGCGATCATGTGGCCAAAAATCATTTCTGTCTTTCCTAGTGATTCACTGTATATGATTCATTTGTGACTTTAGAGTGTTCTAAAATGATATTACATAGTAAATTCAAATTAAATGTTGCAGAAAAAACAGAATTCACGAAAGGGACTTACGGAAACGAACGTTTTTGAAAGTGTTAATATTAATATTTTTTTTAAACTAAAGGTGTCGTTTCAAAATAAAATGGACGTAGATGTGGTTTGGTATCTTTGGTTAATTTCGTATTTTGATCTACGGAGCGGATGCATAATTTTTAACATCGAAAAAAAAATTAAAAAAAGAAGGAAAGTAAGACATTCGCGTTTGTGGTTTTCGGAAACAATTTTTTTCAAAGGGTTAATATTAATATTTTTAACGGATTTCGGCATTCGAAGGTAAAATGAACGTAGATGTGGTCCGGTATTTTGATCAGAAGCCTGGAGGCAGATTTTTAAAGATTGTAGAAATCGCGAAAAACACCGAAACGACTCTCGGGGGAACATTTTTTTTTAAAGTTAACATAGATATTTTTTCAAACGGATTGCGGCGTTTTAAACCTAAAAGTACGATCTTTAATTTGGTCAAATCTGTTTTCCGTATTTTGAAAAGTTACGCCGATGCGGGGTTAGAAAGACGGGGAGGGGGGAGGCGGGTGACACAACGAATTCAAGGTTTCGTAATTAATTTTTTCAAAGGGTTAACTTTGATATTTTAAAAAACGGATTGCTTCGTTAGAAAACTCAAAGAACGTAGATGTGGTTTGTAATCTTTCGTTTTTCCGTATTTCAAACGGTTCAGCCGATGTGCGTTTCGACAGACAGGGGGTGGAAGGGAGCCGCTTTTGCACTTTCATATCTTCTCTGCTTCCTCGCTACAGAACGTGATTTCTGGTACGCGCAGACACGAAGTTTTTTCGGTCACCTTTTAATTGCGAGATTTAATTAACATTTCGACTAATTATTAAAAAAAGAAAATCTGAGCCTAAGGTGCATTAGGACTTGCCTTAGACTATCCTCATCCAAAATTTCAGACCTCTACATGCAATAGATTTTCTTAGACATCGTACAAAGATAAACTCTTTTCTCTTATAACTACAGATATTATTATTTCCAGTATGTAAAAACAGCATTAAAGCTGCACTTTGCTGTTTTCCTTACATGTTGTAATATTTGTTAGTTCCGGATAAACTTCCAATATTTAAATACATTAGTATCTGCACACAAATATCCGTAGGACAGATTTTGGAAAATTTAAATACTGTTTGGAGATTTACATAAGTGTTACTATAGAAAAAGAAAAGATATAGACTTCGAAATTCTAAGATATAGACTTTATATTATAGCACAGATTATATATTATTTTTAGATATAGATTCTTTATATTATAGATATAGAATTATACATTATATTGCCAAAGGTGACCGGTCACTTGCGAATTTAGACGTTTTGTTAACTATCTAGAAAAATACATGAGGAATTAACCTGAAACTGCAGGTGTGTAAACAGTATAGTATAGGTTATATATTTCCGTGAAGATTTTTTCACGAAACTCCATAGGGGACTGTCAACAAATTGAAAAAGAACGAATATCTTTTGGATAACCCTGTAAAAACTAATGTAGCAAAGGCGTTCAAACTCAAGATTATTAATAAGTGGCTTATTGTAATATACTGTGTTCATTTTTATGAGGATAGCATGTATACTCGTAGAAAAATTAAGGTTTTTATAAAAACAGTCCCAAATTACGCCTAGTTTTTTGCTTATAATTTGCAGAGTTCTTAATATTAAAAAAAAGTTATTTTCAGAAAATATGACAAACAACATACATATACTCTGTATATAGAGTGTACATAATACTCTGCAATCATAATTAAAAAATAATAAAAATTGGATGAAAAATGAGCAGGTTTACTAAAAAATGTTTCACTGCACATGCGCGAATGCAATCAAAATATAATATGCATAATGTATTAGCTAAGTATATAGAGCAACTTTTATGAAAGTCTCAAAATCATAGCTTGAAAATTCTGAAAATTATCGTCGATAGAATAAGCTCAAAATCCGTTGTTCCCAAAAAGGAGCAAAAAGATGAGGGGTTGCATAAAATATCTATTGATTAGTGCCAAGATAGCGTACACAATATTGCACGTACTACTATATTTGGATACAACCCCTCATATTTTTGCTTCCTTTTGGGAACAACGGATTTCGAGCTTATTCTATCGACGATAATCTTCAGAATTTTCAAGCTATGATTTTGAGACTTTCACAAAAGTTGCCCTATATACTTAGCTAATACTACATTATGCATATTATATTTTGATTGCATTCGCGCATGCGCAGTGAAATATTTTTTAGTAAACCTGCTCATTTTTCATCCAATTTTTATTATTTTTTAATTCTGATTGCAGAGTATTATGTACAATGTTGTTTGTCATATTTTCTGAAAAGACCTTCTTTTTTATATTAAGAACTCTGCAAATTATAAGCGAAAAACTAGGCGAAATTTGGGACTGTTTTTATAAAAACCATAATTTCTCTACGAGTATACATGCTATTCTCATAAAAATGAACACAGTATATTACAATAAGCCACTTATTAATAATCTCGAGTTTGAACGCCTTTGCTACATTAGCTTTTACAGGGTTATCCAAAAGATATTCGTTCTTTTTCAATTTGTTGACAGTCCCCTATGGGGTTTCGTGAAAAAATCTTCGCGGAAATATATAACCTATACTATACTGTTTACACACCTGCAGTTTCAGGTTAATTCCTCATGTATTTGTTTAGATAGTTAACAAAACGTCTAAAAGGAAATATAGTGTATATTATATAGACTTCAAAAATCTAAAAAAAAAAAATCAGACCACATCTACGTTTATTTTACTTTTGAATGCCGTAATCCGTTATAAAATATATTAATATTGACGTTTTGGAAAAAATATTCGTTTCCGAAAGTCATTAACGCGAATTTTTTTTTTCTTTCAACGATGTTTAAAAATTTTCATCGGCTTTGGAAATCAAAATACAAAGATACCAAGTCATATGTACGTTCATTTTCCTTTAAAACAACGCCTTCGGTTTAAAACAAATATCAATATTAACTTTTTTAAAAGCGTTCGTTTCCGTAAGTCACTTTTGCGAATCCCATTTTTTTCTGCATACTTTAAAATTCTGCATTTAAACATATAAAATCATCCAACACTTATTTTAGATATATTGAAGGCTATTATCACGAGCCCTGGGTACACGAGCCCAGGCAGGTCAGCCAGTAATAATAATAAAATCATATTTATTCTTCTGGCATTTGAGCATTTTTATAATGAATTTTCACGAACACTATTTACATACAGGGTGTTTCACAAAGGACCCCTAACTTTAAAAATCAATAACCCGGAAACGGTGATAGATAGAAACATGAAACCAGTGGTATGTTTATTAAAAAAATCGTAAGAATCTTATACGTAAATCTCAAAATTTAGTTAAAAATAGCACCGATAGATGGCGCTGAGAGCATTAAGAATCCTTCTATAGCGAGTTCAGAAGCATAGAAAGACTAGCCGTCGAAGATTTCGTCATTGAAATCTGACCGCTATTTTCGTATAGTGAAAATAATTTGCATTGACCACGTTGCCTGTCTGTTGAATTTTTTTTTGAAAAGCTCACGAATTGTTTTCCCATCTGGGCCTTTTGCGACTTGAAATCGCGTTTGAAAACTTCTCCTTGTGGCTGTAGGACTCTGATTTAATCGGTGGTACTCCAACACAATAAACACACGTTCCTCCGGTTTACACCACTTTCGGAATTATTTTCACTATACGCTAATAGCGGTCAGATTTCAATGACGAAATCTTCGACGACTAGTCTTTCTATGCTTCTGAATTCTCTTTAGAAGGATTCTTAACGCTTTCAGCGCCATCTATCGGTGCTATTTTTAACTAAATTTTGAGATTTATGTATAAGATTCTTACGATTTTTTTAATAAACATACCACTGGTTTCACGTTTCTATCTATCACCGTTTCCGGGTTATTGATTTTCAAAGTTAGGGGTCCTTTGTGAAACACCCTGTATATGCTGTTAGAGGTTTTGTAACAAGCTACAATTAAACAAGTTTTCAGTATAATGAATATGTATTGTTACAAAATTCAAAAAATGATTATGTCCAACAATGATAAGCTGCAAATGAACAGCAAAACCCTTTTATTGAAAATGTTGACTGGTCAACCTTGGCGAAGTATGTGGGAACTTTCTTGGCGATCATTTTGGGTTACCAAATACATGTCTAGAAATGTTGAGAAATAGAGGCTCTTGGATTAAAATTAGCAAATCTTATGCAGAACATTCTGGAATGACATACGTAATGAGTTCACATCATCATCAAGAAAATTAGGATTTTTCCGAAGAGAGAGTCAAATTAGACTTAAGCGATGCCAGTTTGCTACCAGAAATATTTGGCCTTTGCTGATTTCTATTATGCTATTTTCTTAATTTTTGTGATATGAGTTGTTGTCTGTACATCATATTGATGTTTTTGGAATGTTAATTAAATAAATCGCATTCATTGATCGTAACCCCACCCTCCCTGCCTTTCTATTACAAATCCACTTTCACCACACATTAGAAAGCCGAATGTGTAGCGAAAGTACTGGTCAGTATTGTTTGCATTCTTCAAAATAGGAAAATTCATAGTAATTCACCAAGAATATAAAAAATATTTATTCAGAATACTGCAAAAACCTTTTTGACATTTTGCTGTGTAACATTAACTATAATAAAAAGCAGGTACCTTACTATAATGATCACTTTCAAGAACTAAAGACAAAATAAAGTAGAAATCTTATTTTAATTGTGGTTACACAGTTTCTTTTATAATGTTTGTTTGACGTTTGACCACACTACATTTTTGTCCGAAATAAAGATATTTCCTAATTAACTGAAACTGAAATTAAAATTTGATAACAGCTTTATTTCCTTTTTTATCTATTTTTTAGATTACAAAGCTAAAAGTAAAGAATAACATATTGATACGGATACTTTTCTACATATAACCATTTAAAATTTCTTTATTGTGACTTTTTTTAAAAACACTTTTCTATTTTAAGTAAAAGAGTAATTCAAAAGGAGCTAATGAACCAGTAATTTCTCTAAAATGATCTCTTTCATTATTTTACCGTTCATGATAATGAAAAAATTTTGTAAACATAATTAAAACTAAAAAAAAATAACAATAATAAAAAGACCATACCTACAGCATCATATTGAGAACTAAAATCACAACAAAGAACTCCCAGATCATGTGCATCAGTCACAGATGATAAGCATTTTCCATGACCATATCGGGCATCCCATAGTAAAATATCACCAGCAGTAGAACAGGATAGAAGAAAGGCACAATCAGGTGTAAATGCTAAAGCTGTGATCATTGCTTCGTGACCAGACAAAACTCTGAACAATAAATTGAATTAATCAAAGCAATATTGATGCATCCACAGAAGAAATTAAAAAAATCTTAATAAATGGCATGGGGGGAAAGCAATATTTAATGATATTGCAGCCAATATAAAACATATCTTTTCTGATTTTCTATAATTTTAAAGCTTTATAAACAGTGATGTATTGTTTTAATAAATATATATTATCTATAATACACTAATACAACAACAACGACAAACTTAAAAAGAATTTGCAAAATGCAGAATGTATAATGGTAGTAGAAAGGAAAAAACTTATGTAGGGTGATTCAGAACAACTGTTCAATCGTTTGCAGTGTGGCATAGCACATTATAACTAACAATTTGTATGTAGGAAACTAGGTTTGCCCTTCATTTATTCAGTCAAAAATACAAGGCGTCTCATCCCAATCTGCATTCAAATTTTTGTTCATGACTTTAATGAAAATATTTTAACAAAATTTGCAACAGATTTACTTTGCTTTCTGTGCAATGTAGCGATATCACAGGAATTGGTGGAAATAGCTACCATCCGCATCCAAACAATCCTTCTTGTTTCGGAATAATACAGTCACCATTACATATTGTGCCAGGTGGTAAAGGAATTACTGCGCTCTTCCAGAAATTTTCATGATTCCGTTGTATTTCACAGAAAGAAAGGTAAGTCTGTTGCACATTTCGTTAGAATATCTGCATTATTGTTACAATAATGAGTAAAAATCGGTGTTCAAATTTGAGTAAGACATCCTTGTTATGAGGACCGTAATATAAGTATAGTGGGGAATGGAGACAAGGAATTAGTGAAAAATTCCTAACCTCATAAAATTATATATATCTGTTATTCCAAAAATTATCAATGAGAGAAAAGCTGAGCTGTAAAAGAAGGATTTGAAGAAAGTACAATAACAAGATTAAAATGAAAAATTACTAGGAAAATTGTCTTTTTAAAATTTTACTTTTTTTTTATATAAAAAAATATTGAATATCATCAATTAAATGGATATATAATGATAAAGAAAATCACTAAAAAATAATAAGTATATATACAAAGGGTGTTCCATAAAAACTGAGAGTTATTTTTTTAGGGAGTGGCCACACCACGAAGCTAAAAAATAAAACTGCAGGCGATTTTTTTTCAAACTGTTAACTGTACGTTTATAAATATTCTGAACGAAGCAGACGATTTTATTTTCCTAGTTTCGTGCTTGTTTAAAGAGCTGTTTTTATTTGCCCTACAGAAATGGAAGTGAGTGATTCAGAGTTAAAAAACGAAATGCGTTGTGCCATAAAATTTTGCTATCGTTTGGGCAAAACAGTTCCAGAATCAGTTGAGTTAATGAAAGAAGCTTACAAAGACAAATGTTTTGGTGAGTCTACGATTCTTAGATGGCATGGTGATTTCAATAAAGGACGTTTGTCTGCAGAACTGGCTCCTAAGTCTGGCCGACCGGAAAGTGTTGTGAGTGATCGAAATGTTAACACTGTGTGTACAATCTTGCAAGAAAATCGGCGAATGACATGTGAGGAAATAGCGGCACCAACTAATATTTCGAAAATGTCGATATTTCGCATGCTACGTGACATCACGATAATGCTCGCCCGCATGTCGCTACTTCTATTCAACAATATCTTACTAAATGCAATATTAAAATCATGCTACAGTCCAGACCTTACAGTCCAAATCTCGCACCATGCGATTTATGGCTATTTCCAACGTTGAAGGCGAAGCTCCGTGGCAGAAAATTTAATACAGATTCTGAAATTATTTCAGCAGTGCAGGGTTCTTTGAAGCAGCGTCCAGAAAAAGGGCTTCTCTACTTGTTTTGAAAAGTAGGTTGAACGAGGGAACCATTGCATACCATCTGAGGGAAGGTATTTTGAAAAAGAATGATGTATTTTTTGCAGTAAATATATTTCTTGATTTTTTATGATTTTACTCTGTTTTTGTGGAACACCCTTTGTATATGTATTATATTAAAAAAAGAGTAGATAAATGTATTATATATGATAAGTAATTATATATGAGCTCATATAAGAAAAAAAAACATACCACACACGACACACGTAAATATTTTCTTTTCCTTATGTTTTGTGATCATGAATATTTTAATTCGAGATTTTTGTTGAATGTGAAACAGTACAAGATATTTTTGTGATCTTTCTATAGTGTAGTGTATGCAGAAATCATGCTGCATTATTAGAACATACGATGCATACTTATAATAGGCACACATAAAAAAAAACTTTGACACTAATCACTAAGTAATGACACTAAGTAATCATTTATTTCCCTTTAAACACGCATAGGCAGCATAAACACCGATGAGAAGATTTCCTATTTAGAGGAAAGAAATCACATAAGAAGCATATAAGCACAGATGGATATCACAGGAAGAAGATACAGAAAGTTATTTGTTAACTGGCCTTATCCAGCTCAGAAAGGCACAAACACAAAATAAATTCCATTCTTGGAAACAAACAATTGAAGAATACAGATTGTTGTAGGAGCATGGGTAGGGGCTACCACGGATAGGCATTTTGAAGTCCCGGACACATGTCGGTGGTCCCATTATGCGAGCAACGTCTCAGAGATTTATGTAAAAAAAATTTCTTTACTGGTCAGTAGCTTCATTCGATTTCAACCAAAAAAGATCCAACGTTCCTGTGATAGTCCTTGAAAAATCATTAAGATTTTCAAATTTGAACGTTGAAAGTGTACGTTGTAAAAAAGTCTGGCCCAACCGCTGTTAAATTCCAACGGCTAGGCCGTCAGAAAATCCTTAGAACTACATCTTGCTACTGGTGGAGAGCCGCAACGTATCTGAGAAATCCGTTAACAGCGCATTGGAAATGTACGTTGGTATTTCCCCAGTCTGTCCTTGGCCTTGAGTGATTTAGAAAGTTTTAATATTAGCATAATTTATGAGAGGTTAAAGTAATTATTATTGCTGAAATAATGATTCGATATATAAACAGACTTTATTTCATTTCACATTATTATTTCAGTTATTGCATAATATTTTTGAAATAATGAAATGAGAAGGAAACAGATTGATTGAGTTATTACTACTTGATCTTGCTGATATAATGAAACGAGATGAAAATATATTCTGTTAAATTTCATATAATTGATTTATTGCCAGCTGCAAAAATTATCTTGAAAGGCTAAATCATTTCCATGATTTATTTATTGAATTACATATTATTATAGATAACCGTTAAACACAGCACATAAAAGATTTGAGCATATGAATAACGATGGGGTTTTTTTGTGATTACCTATAATAAATAGATGTAATTTTTAAAAGGAAATTTATTAAGCAATTTTGATAAATTATGTGGGTGAAAAAAAGAGAATTCAATATTACAATACGTCATACTTTATGACAATCCTGTATTTTTGACTGAATAAATAGATTGCGACACCAGTTGTAGTTTGTAGCGTACTCTAACACCTTTCAAATTATTGAAAAATTGTTTGGAATTACCCTGTACATATTCCCATCAAGAGCAATAAACAATATTTTACATTTGATTTAAGACATGCAAATAAAAGACTGTAACAGTAGAGTTCATGTTATCTGAACTCCAATTATCCGAACCTCTGTCAACCTCTTCTTTTATTTAATCTTTCGAATTAATATTGATTATTTTTTTTTTAAAGGGAAAAAAATAACAATACAACTGAAATAATATGAAAAAAAATGAGATTTTCGTGTTGTGATGCGTTAAATTGTTAATCCAAAGTAAGTCTTGAGAAATGCCAATGAATGGAGGAATGCGAATTCCCAAAGGTGCTGCAAAACACCATTAATCATCTAACCTCTAACACCTAGAGGAGGCTTAATCTTCTCAGCTATTCCAAACTTTTAAAAAGTAAGAACTTTATTCAGTAAATGAAGATTTCATCTTGAATAGCGTTCAATTGTGTTGGTCTCTCCTTTCTTTTAATGTAAGGGTTGGTAGACAGGAGCGGTCCCATTTTCATCTCTATATAATAAAACACAGTGTAACGGTGCCGGTTCCGACCACTTTGGTTTGCGAATCGACCGTAGCTAAAACGCCATGTTAGGCTTAATGAAAACCATATGCTAACATATGAAGCTAAATGATAATTTCTTCTACTTAAAATCATGTCTGTTCAGCATATTTTCGTATAAAACATGTATATTATATCCAGTTATAATATTTTAAGCTAAAAATAACAGATTTTTTTTGGTTGGTTGGTTTTGGACCAAGGGCCTGGTGAGCAGCTTTTTATTTCTATACAGCTGACATGATCCATATAACACAGAAACTAGTCTCCTAATTTTGAACCAATTCCAGATGAGAAACCTGCATCTGGATTGGTAACCCCAGAGGTAACGCTTACATAAAACTTGGAGGACATTAGAGCCACGAACAGATTTAACGTGCACGAGATCCCATTAACGTACACGGTCCCGCAGCAGAGGCAGTCGAAAGAGGTTGCACCCTCCCAAGCACTTGACCTTGGTCGATGCTGTTTGGTGATCTTACGGGAACCGAGCTTTACCGCGACCTAAGGCTCCTATAAGGGGAGCTAACGCATATCCATTATGTTGCCCAAAATAACCGCCATATTGTGACCTAGCTCAGCATTAGGAACCTCCTGAGCAGGTGTTTGCCGTCCCTGTTACTGTCACTCGCGGTTCACTAGTACGGTAAGCAAACCTGTTTTAGCTTGGTTTTTGGTCCGCTGGGTCATTAAATGGCGGTATGATTCAGCCTGTATTATAGGAGCTCTACCGCGACCTACGTTATACACGGTCGGTACATGACGTTTAAAACGTCACATGAAGTGGATCATTTTTACATGGCGATTGGTGCAAAGAGCCGCGCCCTCAGTTTTGCACCAATGGCCGTGTAAAAATGATCCACTCCATGTGACGTTTTAAACGTCATGCACCGGCCGTGTATAACGTAGGTCGCGGCTTTACCGTCCGCGCCACTGCGGGACAAAATAACAGATTAAACATCGAATTACCTGATGTAAACAAACAAATACTGTTGCCATTCAGAATCATAAATCCCATATCTAGAGAAAAAATGAACGACTCTTTGAACGTTTCATTAAAATATCCGATTATGCTCTTAAAATATTTGTAAAAGCATATTAAAGTCTTTAAATATATTAAAGAATTTCTTTAATTTATTTCTGTAAGCATTTTTTTCCTGTAAGCATTTTTTTCCTGTCAGCACTTTTTTTCAGAAATAGCCGTGATAGTTTTTATAGAGAGGCTTTTTTTTGCGATGATCCATCAGTATTTTACATTTCGTTCCTAAGTTCGTTCCTAGTTATGTTTATTTGACTTGCAAAATAATAAAAAGCTGGCAGCTAAGCACAGATGTCGTATAAAAGGGCGCTATCGAACGTAGTTAAAATATGTCTAATTACACACTATACTTTAAAAAATCAGTCGATTTATGATTATTTACAGAAATTTGGGAATCCCATATCTATATATTTTCGCTCTAATATGGAATCACACTCAATTTTGATTAACTGCAGTAATAAATTCGGAAGATAATTTCAACATCTATCATTAGAGTTAAAGTAAATAGATTTAACTGATTTTCATATTTCTAGAAATTTCTCATTTTTTAATATAGTTTTAGTACATCCTAAAAATTCTTACTTCAATTATTTTTGTAATAATACATGACAACATTTAAAATGAAATACATTTTCTTTTTGAAAACTGTTTTATCAAAGTAATAAATTCTATTTTAAAACGCTAATACTATCCATAAAACTATTCGTTGGGGGCCACCGTAATATTTACCCATTATAGATATGCATAATATAAATTATGAAAATAAAACATGTGCAAACTATTTATAAAATGCATTGCAATTCGAATAAAATCGTGGCTTGATGACGTCATAAACTTCAAATCGAGGCTAACGAAAAAGACAGGCTACCGCGGTTCATTCCACTTATCTTTATTTACAGACCGCTAGAGTGACGTGGTGCTCTTTTCGTACACATGCATTGGTGCATTCGAGGATCACGTGACTCCGGCGATCTGTAAAAAAAGATACGCGTAAAGCACCGCGGTAGCCTTTCTTTTTCGTTAGCCTCGCTTTAAATGCTCTATTATTGAATTGCGTAAAAGAAACATTCTTATAACGCCAAAATTGATAATCATATTAACTAACGATTTACTGCTTCGGATTAAGCGTCTCATTTTCAATTAAAATATATCTTTGAATTGAAATTTGAATGAAATACAAGGTCATGAAAAATCGAAGCGCGTGAAAAATATAATTACAAATATCTCGGCAGCTAATTATCCAATCGACTTCATTCTTTATGCGAATTTTATATCTTTTTATTGTCTTTGATATTCACTCCTTAAAATAAACAATTTCGAAACTTTTTATATACTTTTTATCAGAACGAGTATTTCGAGAGTCCGAAAAAAATAGTTCCGGATGATCGAGGTTACTAAAATTCAATAAGCTTCTTCCCATTATTACATACTAAGTACATACCAAATTTCAAGTCTCTATCCCAATATGTTCGGGAGATAGACCGTTTACACACACAGACATCCGGACAGACGGACGGCAGCATTTTTTTTCTAAAAATAAGTTTTTCAGAATCGCCAGTGTCTGAAACGTGTAAATCCGTGAACATTTTTTTTTTTCGATTTTCAAAACGATTATAAGATTTACACTATACTACGTATGATCAGTAAGTAACAAGACAACATTATAAAATTTACCTTGAAGTTTACTCAGAGTCTATGCAATTTTAAACGAAAATTCCAAGTACTTTGTCTATTGGGGGTCTTTTAATAATCCACATTCCTGATTCGGCTTTTTAAAATGCAAATTGTAACCATTTTTAGCAATTCGAAATTAACAGCTAAAACTTTATAATGGAAAGTCCTCAAATATCTGTATAAAATGGTAGATCTGAATACCTTCACTGCCCACGCCTATATTTCCACGATATTTTCTAGATTGACGATCCGATCATTAACCATATACGTGCGAATATAATATAAGTTTATAAGCACATACAAGGCTTTTATAAATATATCCATTATACATAAATCTTTTAGCCAATGGTACCTATGCTTATAGTATTTTCAATTTTCTCTAGACATTAATTTCGTAGTGAATGATTTCGACTCGCGGGATATTCAATGCAATAAAGACAATAATTAGTTTTTTAAAGCAAATGTATTTTATTTAATACTAGCTAACCCGCCCGGCGTTGCCCGTGCCCGAGATAATAATCTGTTCTATACGAATATGACTGAAATCTGTAAGGCTATCGAAATCAAGTCGAATGAGGCAAGCCCCGTCGTAATCGGGCTCATAAAACCCAAAATCGGAAAGCGAATCCTGGTGGTCGAAAGTGCAACACAAATATTTAAGGGTATAGATATGTCGAATGAGCCAAACCCCGTCGTAATCGAGCCCATAGAACCAGAGATACTCCTATAGTTCCACCTTCCACCGCCAGGGGGCGCAGTCTGTTTTGGAAGAGGCCTTTTCAGAACACTCGACCCAATCAAATTTCCTAGTAGAATTGAAATTTAACCACGGCTGAACATTGCCAAAATAGCGGAAATCGCGAAAGTGGGTTACGTAAACGATTGGTTTCGAAAGGGTTAATGTAGATATTTTTTAAAACCCAACCGTTCGTTTTGAAGAAAATGAACGTGTCTATGATCTGGAGTCTACTGTTTGTCCGTACTCGCATTTCCCGAGTCGATGTCGATTTTTAAACCTGGACCGAAAAACGAAAATCGCGTGAGTGTCGTGAGTTTTGGAAAGAATTTTTTTTCGGAGGGTTAAAATTAAAAATTTTAAAAACGGATACCAGATTTTAAAAAACAAAGGGATGTAGATTAGGCGCGGTATTTTTAGTTTTTCGTATCTTGTTTATAAACGTCAATTCGGATTTTTAAAGATAGGAGAAATAGTTAAAAAAGCGAAATTGACTTACGGTAAAAAAAGTTTTCGAAAGGGTTAACGTGATTTTTTTTAACTAAAGGTTTCTGCCTAAACCCGATAGAACGTAGATGTCTTTATGCGTGTTTGTTTTTTGTTTGGTTATTTTACAGAGCCGATGCCAGATTTTATATATCGCAGAAAATCTGAATTCGCAAAAGAGAGTCCTGCGCACGAATTTTTTTTGAAGGGTTAATATTCGTATTTTTTAAAAACAAATACAGATGTCGAAAAAGAAATAAATGTAAACATTGTCTGGTATTTTTAGTTTTTCGTACCTTTCTCTGAATCACTGATGCGAATTTTTAAAAATTGCCAAAATTGCCAAAATCGCAAAAATCGTAAAACGGCATACAGAAAATATACTTTTTCGAAGGGTTAATTTTCGTATTTTTTAAAACCAAAGGTGGATTTGAAAAGGACAAAGTCAGCTCTTTAAGTTAGTGACCTTTGTTTATCCGTATCTTTTGTATTCCGGTGGATGCAAGGCTCGGAAAACGGGAAAAAATAAATAACATGAATTCGATGCTTTTTGATTTGATTTGATTTTTTTTTTGAAAGGATTAAATGTAATTTTTTTTCAAACCAACCAGATCGTTCGAGACGTAAAAGTATGTTTTTTCAGAATATGTAGACAGTTTTTCCGTATTTCTAGCCGTTCACCCATGGCAAATTTAGAAAAACTTAAAAAAAAAACCCCGGCATGTCTTGTGATTTCTTTCTTCTATTCCCGAATATACGGATATTGGTTTCTGAGCATGCGCGAGCTAGCTTCGGAAGAATGACTTTTTTATTTGTGATCTTTGATCAGTTTTTATTTAATAACTACTCTAATTTTCAAAGTTTTAAAATTCTGAGGTTCAGGTGCACCAGGAGAGGGTTTGGACTACCTAAATATAAAATTTCAGACTTCTAGGTGGGCTAGATTTTGCTAGCCATCGCCAACAGACACACACACACACATACACACACACGCACACACACACAGAGCGAAACTTTATTTTATTAGTATAGATGTTTGGTGAAAGTACATCGATTCTCTTTTAGAAGTATCAGTTTCAATTCTGACAGTTTATCCTTCCGATGTTTAGCCAGATTTTTTGCGAGGTTTCTTTATACTCTGTGCTGTTGCACCTCTTAATGTTACATTCTTTCCAAACTCCAATAGTGTCTATACATATCAAACATAAAACTTCAGTTTTCCTTTGAATATAATTGTGTCGTAAACACCTTTAAAAAATCTACGATTTTCATCTTAAGTGTTTCATAAAGAATATGTTTGGTAAAAAGCTTTCACATTTATATATATATATATATAAATCCTGGGATATATATAAATCCTGAGTATATCAATGAAATGTGTGTATATCAATAAAAAATGAAAGAAATGAAAGAAAGATCACGCAGAATTCCAGAAATATCACACACAAATACAAACCTAAGTAATGAAAATAGTTAAAGAGGTTAAATTAAAAATCCATATGTTCAACTAAAGTCCAAGTGAAGAACATGAATGGCATATTCGGGTGTTGTGTCCAGCACAAAAGTGATAACTTGTGCCACTTTCAAAGGGACTGACTCATTTAAAGCTATTTAATTTTATATTTTGCTTTTCTTGAAATTTTTAACAGTTCTTAATTAGCGCCGAATTTTATTAATTTTACAATACATTTCTTAGCATTTAATAAATGCAGCATATTATTTTGTAAAGTGGTGTAAAATCGAAAAAAGTAGTACAAAAAGTATTAGTTTAAGCATAAAACAAATAAAAATGATAAGTAAAATACTTTAAAAAGTTCACGAATCTTTAAATTTTCCGACTCAAGATCCCGCGCTTTGCTACGTTCCGATTGGTTATATTTGTATCCACAATTTTTTTGTGCGAAAATTTAAAATTAAGTTATATCTCGCAGGGGTGATTGTGTTCAGGTTGTATACACGAATTCAGATATTTTTTTAATTTTCAGTTACAAATTCCGTTTTTTTTTTAATAGTTAAATTAAAAAAATAAGACTAAAATATCAATTTCATATCAATCGATTGCAATATATAATTAAAATTCATAATTTTCACAATTTGACGTAACTGCAATAAATTATATGTCCCCCCCCCCTCTCCTACGTAAACGTTTTCTCGCTAAAATTTCAGATATTTTTTCATGAACCCGCAATCACCCCTCTATCTGTCTATATACATCACTGTTGCCAGATGAGCGATAATTTTTTTAATTCAGGATGCCAACCAGAGAGAAATATTCCCCTTATTTAATGACAGAATAAATTCTACAAATATTTCTATTAAAAAATTGTGGTAGTATTCTTAATAAATAATTTTAAAAAAGCCCACCAAACTAGTAACACTGATATACAATTCTTTCTGAAAACCACGGTTCGGGCAAATGTGTTCGTGCAAAGTATATTTTTAGCATGCGTGCTCTAACAACTAAATTAAACACAGGTAAAATGCCAAAGACTTCGCGGGCCACAGATAAGTTGTCGGCGGGCCACGTGTTTGACATGCCTGTCCTAAGGGAAACTAAGCATGTTTACTTTCATCCGGTGCGAACGTTTATTTCTAGTTAAAGGTCTCGAAGCTGAACTTAAATGTTCAAGCAACGTCCAGGGCCTGATATCCACACAGGCTGACTAGGCCCACCGCAAATGGAGGCTCAAAATGAGTAAAATGATTTAGAAAAAAATCTTAAATCTCACAAAATATATTTAATTTCAAGTTCTGATTTCTAAATAACAGATACCAGATACCCAGTAGTAATAAAACTACTTTTTATTGTAGAGAACTATAACTACAACTACTTTATCGAAAATGTAGTTAACTACAACTATTTTATCGAAAATGTATATATTTAATTAATAAAGTATCTACTGATATATACGACTAAAATCAAAACGTTAATTATAGCAAAAGTTTTAAAACTTGATACAATAAACTAAATTCATCTTAAATACAGTTCTGCTCATTTGTATTAAACTTTTTGAAAAATCCCCCAATAACCCGACTCTCAAAAACCTAAATCTGACCCGCAAGAAACATTCTAGAGTGAACCCGACCCACAGAAATAAAATTACAGTCACCCCTATCCAAAAAAAGAAAATTATGGACAAACCGACCAGATAGGACACTATTCAACGATCCCGATGTGTCCGATATTCAGATATTTCACTATATTTGAATATTAAGAATATAGATATGTCCATTTTTCTATATAAAAGATAAAATTGCTATTAGAGATATTATTGTAGACTACTTTTCACAATTACATTAAAACATGAATTAATTTCCTTTCATTTAGTGTTCGGGTTGAAGCATTTCAGGTTCCGGTTGAAATATATCGAGTTCGGATCGGGTTGCTGGTCGACGAAAATTATTTTGTCAGGTTCGAATCAGGTTGCGGGTTGACATCAACTGGAATTCTCGGGGGGTCCGGTACAACCCGACCCGTGCATGACTCTAGACTGAGTATTTGGACAAAGAGCTAGTAATTTTCTAATTAGCCTACAACTGTATAGGCTCATAGCAATAAGCCTTAAAAAAATCAGGCTGCTTGAGAAAGAAGTGATCGTTTTTCAATTAGTCTAAAGCTGCATAGGCTGTTTGCAATAACTGGAAAAATATCAGGCTGATTAAAATAATTAAATGTAAAAAAAAAAAAAAAAAAAAAAAAAAAAAATTAAACATACTTTTATTAAAATTCACAAAAAAGTCAACTTATATTATAAAGCACAAATATGTGCGTCACTGAATGCTGACGTCATAATGATGTATGGGTAATAATGTGGTGAAAATGGATTGCAACAATGGAGCTATTTTTTCAATTAAACAATCGTAACGTTATTTCTATGGGGGAAATGCAAATTTTGGGCCAATGTTGACCCGCCTTAGGGATCGAATTAAAACAAAAGTGTCCGATTCATGCATTGCCCTCAGGAATACATATATATATTCCAAATTTCAAAGCTCTACGTCAACAGGAAGTGGGTGAAAAATGAGTATCAAGATTTGACTGCCACATACATACAGAAATGTAAGTTAAAGTAAAGTATGTAAAAAAGATGATTCTTCCATTAGCCTGGCTATTTGCAAACAGCCTCAATATTTGCAGAGTCTCAATTAGCATACGACATATATACAGAGTTTTTACAGCTCCAAACTTGATGCTTTCTGCCATATTCTCGAAATAATTTTTAGTCTTAAATGCACTAAATGTGCAGATATTCTTATTCGCATACTAAGAAATCTCTAAGTCGAAAGATCTTTCAGACAATAACGTCGAAGTTGGTACTTTAAGCCGATTTTTAAAATACGACAATCTGGGAAAGGTCGTCGTCAAAGAACGATCTCTTATAACTCAATATATAATGCATTTTTCAAAAAATGAAAAGTTCTATTCGATTCCAAAAATCTTCAAAGCTCATGCCTGCAATTTCCACTTTTTTTTTTTTTTTTTTTTTTTTGAAGGATTGGGAAAACTTCAGATCGAACTTCGGTAGTCATCTTCAGACCACGATGAATTTAATTCGAAAAGAGCTCAAAATGTCTTTTTGAACAGTTAATGTAAAAAAAATAAATAAAAAACTTGGAAACATGTACGTTTCCTTAGTATACTTAGTAATTGGAAATCGGAGTAAATATGCATTTTTTATTTTCCGCTTCAATAACGTTGTAAAGAATTCCCTTAAATTTTGAGAATATCCTAGTGCGTGGGAAAATCACCTTGAACCAAGACAAGTTCGTGAGAAACTTTGATTAAGAACATTTCAAGAATATTTTCCCACGTCGGTGGGTTTTTCTTTCAAGTAATGGCAATCCTTTTTTTTGGGGGGGGGGGGGGGCTTAAAAAAGGTTTCGAACAATAAGATCTAGAATTGCAACTTACGAAGCAAAGCCTTCGGGTACATGTTGACCGACCGCTGTGGTTAAAATATCCCCTTGGTGAAATTGGTAGTGCAACTTCATGTTTCCCTTTTAGGAACCAATAATGAGCTTAGTTAAAGGTGACATCACTTTTCTACTATCTAAGTGGCTGAGTTAAACCCCTCCCGGATTTGGTAGCCATGAAAAAAAGAGGAGCATTTGGGAAAGAAGTCAGTTCCTGAATTTTGCTAAGAACTGTAACAGCTCTTATTTGAGTTGTGGCCGAGACAGGATAGGAATCCTGTGGGTACGCCAAGTATCAGTGCGACGATTAGTATGAAGATCAGGGACTTGCCATGAACGCTGACTTGAAAGTGAAGTGGTAATAAGTATACGCAACGGGCCTATACCAATTAGTTGCGATCCAGTACACGATCTTTAAGTCTCATAGACTGCCCAATACTGCGAACTTTATACAAAAACTATTTAGTCAGAGTCCGAGAAAAGAACGGTGCTTCTTTTAGACGTTTCCTGACAGCTGTTAGACAGGGCCTCAATCACTTATCCAAGAGCAGAACTTTTCTTAATCTTCCGATAGAATGTCAACGAACCTAATTTATTATTTATTTTGTATGTAAAGCATTTTCTTAAAATAATCAAGAAGATTTAAATTGAATCAATAAATTTTAACTTTTGATTGAAAAGAAATTTAAGGTTTGTCTAGCGCTACTATCAATTCTTTTTATGGACATTCCTGACGCGTTTACAACGTGAATGTTTCTGATAGAATTTCAGGTACAGCATTTTATTATTATTATTTTACTGCAAATTTGACATATTTTGCTTATAGCTGATTGCTACCAGACAACCCTCATGTCGTATCTGGAAAATCAATTCGAAACCCCAACTTTCACGGTTATTTACTAAAAGGTCCTTTGCTTTTATAGAAAACGAAAAGGCTCTTTGATTCCTTGGTATCTGAATATCTGAAAATAGAACGCATTTACGAATGAAAGTTACCTCGTGAATGTATAAGGAAAGAGCAGCTGACGTCACTGTTGGTTAAATTACTGTTGGTTCCCAAGAGAAACCTGTTTGTTTTTTATGACTCCTACTGTATACATGAGATAAGGAAATTTGATTTGTCTACGTTAAACTAGTCTATGATATGACTGGCTTACGTCGCCATGACGATTCCTGCAATAATAGCTGCTACAAAAATGTAGTGGTAGATTGATTGATGGAACTGTTTGTTTGTAAACATGCCCTTTCCTTATAAGAAATTATCGAGTTTGGATTTCAGAACAATTCATTAAAATAAGAAAAATATTTTAGTATTTTGTAATCATTTTATACCTTTTCTTTTCAAAAAGTTCAGGCTTACATTTCAATTTAAAGTTTTATAAGAAACTTGCAATTTCCACATAGCATACATTGGAAAAATTTCTGAGATGCTAATATTTCGCGGTTTCATTATATTCCATACATATATTTATGGCTTAAAACACATGGAGTTCTCTTTATTTGCAATTTTACTATTAAAAAACAATTTATATGGTGGAATTTTTGAAAAGTTCTGCACTAAAGAAAAAACATTCTCTATTTTCTACATAATTTCTTTTTTTTTAGGCTGACCCTACCAATTTTATCGTTTAAATAGAGCACAATTTCAATCCCTTAAAAATCATGTTGAAATTCTGGGCTAAAAGTCATGTTTACATGATTTTTATTTAATTGCACTTTCTAAAGACAATAGGGTTTTACATATGACAAAATGCTTCCAGGATAAGACTGTATGTGGACGTACAGTCGAATGTCGTACAGTCTTATTTTAAATATTAAGATATTCAAAATTTCATTTAAAATTTAATAAATAATGTTGACTGCCAATTTTTAAAATTATGCTCGGATAATGGCAGAGCGAGTTTATAGAAATTTCCTTGAAAAATTCTTTTATTTTTAGACAAGATACTAATCACGCTTCATTTCGTAAAAAATACGCTGCTTAAAAAAAATATGAAAATTCCCAACATCATCGTACTGCAATGTCAAGCAGACGATTTGAAAAAGCAGACGAACTGGTAACGTATAGGGCAACTGTCCTACACATGTGCCACTTATTTGAAACATTTTTCGAGGAACGGTTTTCTTCTTCGAAAGATTATTTCTTTAGAAGTCCTTATCTATTTCTATGTTCATGTTTATTTGTCAAAGATGAAAACGGAACCAATGGCAAAGTTTAATACCATCGGGGGAAAGCAAATTTGGAGGAGGCGTTCTCCTTGCGGACTTTAAATGTGTCCGAAAAAATTAAATATCGACCAAATGTTTCATTTTGAAGTTTAGAATTCCTACTCAAGGCGCCAAATTTTTCATTTCGATGCCTAGTATAATTTTCATCCTAGGCAAATATTTTCCATTTCTGTGATGTTCTTTTTTCTGCCATCACACAAAATATGTTTCATTTAAAAAAAAAATTGTACCTGATGGTGGATTTAGTAGCAATATCCCAAAGAAAAACTTTTTCATCATCGCCTCCAGTAGCAAACATTGCAGATGAAGCTGAAAATGCACAAACACGAATGGGGGAACCACTTGAATGTTGAATTTCACAGACTTTTTCACCATCCTATATGGAAAAATAAATATTCCTCTTAAAAAAATTAAAACCAAACAATCTAAATTTTCGATATGTTATTAAGATTATAATTAAGAATAAATTAGATTCTTATCAATGAAAAAAAAAACTAAATTATTTGTTATTTATACATTTCTATATATATATAGTAGACCACTAATATGCATCACAGCTTGGTTCCACGCATTTTACGGATTTGAGACTTCTTGCGAATTACAGGTCAGTTCATATCTATTTAATTTTTGTTTACAATTTTTTTTATTCATACTTTGGGCTTAAAAATAATCAAATTACACACTTAAACATATAAACAAAGTAAGAATTATTTTTAAAAATAATTTATTGATTTTTATATACTTTTAAATCTATCATCAATAGTTGTTTGTATATATATATATATATATATACAGCGTGTCCACGTATAACCTGACCGACCTTTATTTTCGCAACTGTTTGTCCTAGATGCATACTTCCAATTACAAAAATGGTTTAAATAAGGTATAGAATTATGTTTAAAGCGATTTTGGTCAAGAAAAACATTTATTAAAAAATTACGAAACTTAAATTTTTATACGGCCCCCCGGTCCTATAAGTGATATTTAGTAAAAATTTACTGTGACACTAACAAGTAAAACAAAAAAAGTCCCATTCATCTAACATTAAAACTCACCGAGTAATAGCTGTTTAAAGTTGGAGTATATTTTTTGCTGCGAAATAGGGGTCATTCACAAATGTAGTAGAAATAGAAATGATTTTCAGATATATCAAAAAAAAAAAAGAAAAAAAATAGTTGAGAGCAAAATTAACATTGCAATCTAATATGAAAGTGAAATCTATAATCATTCTGACATATTAATGCAAAATATACAATTTCTACTAAACATATAAGAGGATAAAAATAACTGAATTTTTGTTAAATAAAAGTATTTAAAACAACAGCCTCAATTGTTTACAAAATGATACAGATTATAAAATGCTGTTAGATTTCACTGTCTTTCAAATTTTGGGTTGTGGCTTGTTTTTTAGCTTTTGAAAATTGATTATTATGTATTTTTTAGCGCTGAATCCGAAAATGACCTTCATTTTAAACCATCACGTCAGGATTTTTCTCAAATCGCAAATTTCAAAGTTAAAATTGACCCTCCTCCCCTTCCAACCTCATCGGACCTCTGAGCTGTTTAGCTGTAAGAAACCTAGTATAAGTCGAAAAATTGAATAAATTATTGAATTAAATAAAATTAAACTGAATAAAAAAGTCTTACATCTATTTTATAGTAACAGATTTTTCGCTATTTAACCTTGAAATTTACGATTTGCGAAAAATCCTGACATGATGGTTAAAAGTGAAGGCAATTTTTTTATTCAGCGTTAAAAAATACATAAAGCGTAATTATAAAAGTTAAAAAACACAACCATCGTAGGTTTATATTATCTAATCTAAAACTCTTTCTTAAACTTGTTGACGATAATCTATCCGAATTTTTTTTGTGTTATCCTCTAATATAAGTATGTATAAGATAGTAAGCGTCGAAAATCATAATAATATTACATTGTCATCGGATTTAAGTCAGTATGTAAAATTTAACTTTGATCGGACATTTGAAAGTGAGTTAAACTTCGAGTACAAATTTTAAACTGGAAAGACGATCGTTGCAAGTTAAATAAAACCTTATGAAAATAACATAATTTTTGTTAAAAGAAATCATAGCCTCAAATCCTTTCAAAATAAAACATATGTTAAAATACAATTATTTTAATTGATCTGAAACTTAACTAATAAAAATTAACTCAATCGTAATAGTTGTACGATTTCTTTCAAAGCGCAGATACCTTGAAATAAGTTTAAGTACTTTATATACGACCCCTGAAAGCATGGCCGAAATCATCTCTTTTTAGATGCAAAAAAGTGGTATAAGTCATGCATTTCAAAGTTTCATAACTCGGTCAATTTTAATGTTAGATGAATGGGACTTTCTTTGTCGTACTTGTTAGTGTCACAGTAAATTTTTACTAAATATCACTTATAGGACCGGGGGACCGTATAAAAATTTAACTTTCGTATTTTTTTAATAAATGTTTTTCTTGACCCAAATCGCTTTAAAAGTAATTCTTTACCTTATTTAAACCATTTTTGTAATTGGAAGTATGCATCTAGGACCAACGGTTGCGAAAATAAAGGTCGGTCAGGTTATACGTGGACACGCTGTATATATATATATATAATGTTAATGGTCTTGTATTGTATCTTGCAGTATAATAAACAGCCATAATAGTCTGGAAAACCACGAAACTTTGTTTTTAAAAATTTCAATATCCTTGGCTATATACTGTAATATACATGTGTAAGGATTAAATAAGAATTTATTAATTTTTATATTTATCACGATTGATTTAAGGGATTAATTGTTTGGCTTTTGAATAAATGGTTTTGTTTACAATTCTATAAATTGAAACTATTTCTAGATGAGAAATCAAATATGAGGAGCCTAGAAGCCAAGGGATACAAGTGAAAAAATTTCGATTTGGAGTAAATGGAGTTCAAAGCGTTGAGTCAATAGTAATTGACTGAATTAAAATATGAAACTGTTGCTTATTTCATAGTGGTTTTTTGAACTCTTATTTCAATAGGATTAATTATAAAGAAGGTGGAGTACAATTAAAAAAAATTAATTAATCATTATTGATAACAATGGGTACAAGTTTCGAATGCTTAAGTAGTTGACCTCTAGACCACAGCACATAATTAAAAAATCACTTATATTTATTTACGTACAAACAAATAGCCTTATTTCCAGATCGCCTGTGCACTTAGCTCAGTTTTTTCAATTTTGTCACTTATACCCTTTGACTTCTGGGGTCCTCATATATTGTCCACGTAAAAATCTTTCTTAACCTTCTCAGATCTGAGGTACACAAATGTGGACCTCTATTCTTTTCCTCATAAAGTCTAAACTGTTTGAATTTTTTTACATTTTTACTTTACTTCTATATAGCTAAATATTTTTTGCTTGGGAACAAAACCAATAAATGGCAGCACTGATGCTTGTTTCCTCATAAAATAAATGTTATTTTCATCTGAGTTTGCAAAATGCCTTCAAGACGGTATATCCAAGAAAGTAAGAAATGTTCATAATTATTAAACTTAAACGCTTTACAATAAAAATTTTTGAGGATTTGTAGATCATTCACTTGTATAAAGCTCTTAAATTTATTATTGCATGAATTTAGGTAATTGATAATTAAATTGATATTTTAAGGCGGCTGGTAATTTCAGGTTCATATTTGTGAACCTAAATTACCTATCCCCTAAAATAGAAAAATGGCTTTTTCTGTCATCTATGGTGTCATTTTGTTTGTGCAAAAGCAAAGAATGTGTATGTGTAGTGTTATTTTAACTTCAGGTCTCAAGAGGTTAATTTGTCACCATTTTTCTTTAAGACAAATAATATTTTGAAAGAATAAATTTTTAAAAGGAAACATTTTTTTTTTTAATTTACCATACCAATGATTAAATAAATAAAATATTTGTATATGTACTATCATTATGAACTATTAAAAGAGTATGAAATGATGCATGAAAATTTATACCAAAAATAAAATTAGTTGGAAGAAAAATGAAAAAAAAGTTGTCATTTGTAAATATTTTTTTAAGTATTAAATTTCTTGTTTTACATACAGTGCAGATTACAGGCATTTCCAGATTAGTGGTACTCTACTGTATACGTTTCTTTGACCAAAAAAAAAAAAAGGAGGGGGTTATAATGCAACAAAAGTCGCCAATTTAATTTAGAATAATAAATCACGCTCATCAAAGGTGCTAACCCAAGTGATTTTGTCACTCTCAAATAGAGGCCTGAAGTAACCCGATTTATCCGACTGTGTGTATAAGTTTCAGGTTGAGTTGACTCTAATCTTTTTGCTAGGGGTCGGGCTCAGGTATATCGATTTTCAAAAGTAAATGCAGAATTTTTTTTCCAGATGAAAACTATACATTTGAAATCTTTGAGTATACACAGAATGTCCTAAAGAAAATTGAAATACGTTTAAATTTTTTACTTGTTGGCAATGTAAATTGCAAAAGTGTTAAAAATAAACTGGGACATTATGTTAATGAAACAGTGGTCCCACTAATTTTCAAAAAAGTTACACTTTTTAAATTGGCTTTAAAAATTTTTACGTTTACTTTTTATTTATTTTTCGAAATACAGTTTTCACTATCGGAAAGTAGAAGTCCGCTGCTGATGAAGTGCGTTTTTAAAAATTATCTCCTGAAATTTTAAGTATTTAAAAAAAAACTTATAAACTTTGAAATTTCAAATTGATGAAAATTTTCACATTTTATCATGTTCATAAAAATATGCGATAGGGGAGGTAAAACGAAGCAATAAAATAATTGCATGAAATTAATTTTTAATTATTAATTGCATTAAAATATGCTATTATTATATCTCTTTCATTTCCGTTTTCCGATCGGGTTTGGGTTTGAGTATTTTGGGAACAGATCGTTTTCTGGTTAAATTGAAGTACATCGGATTCAAGGGGGATTAAGGATTGATATGAAAATCTCTTTTTGGGTGTAATACGAATTTTGTAGGACTCTAGTGTCAAATTTTATATTTATTATTATAGACGTTTTATGGTGATATTCTTCTTTCTGATTTTCGAATTTTCTAGTTTCTTCATTAAATCAAAATTATCATTTGCCAATAGCCAAGAAGTTAACATGTTTGCCATCGAATTTATAATTTGACATTTCCTAATGACTGAAAGATTTATGTTTCTAGTATAAGCCGAGAACGTACAACAATGACGTTGGTTAAGACACTTTGAGTCGAAGCATCATAGACGTTTTCTACTAACAAAAGAATTGCTAAGTATTTAGTTTTGTAAAAATACATACAAATTTGGAAAAATTTAATAAAATTTTCAAACAAATCTTGAGCAGTTGTAAATTTGTGAATTGAGAACATGTGTAAGTGAGATGATAAAATCATCATGTCATACCCCATAAATGTGAAATTCAAAATATGATTCTAAAATACATAAACAACATATGTCTTACTCCCTCCTTCTGTGATTCAGTAATGTTAAGCTTAAAATCGACACTAGATGTCGCAAGCTATAATATTGCTTGTGGGTATGTCACAATGAACCTTATTCACGCGACCTGAGTTCAAGGCTAAAATTCGTTTGCTGGCGGTATTTACTTTTGAATAATAGCATAGCGTTCTATGGAGTATGTGTTATTAATATTATTCTGTTAAAAATACCGCAAAACAATTCATTATTGTGGCAGTAGATATTTAATATATTGTAATATAAATTTAAAATGTTGTTCTATGTCCAATAATATTCATTAAATTTGCAAAATTTCGGTTACATTCTAAGCGCGTAACTTGGGACGAGTCTAAAAGTCGTCTGCTTTGCGGCTGTGCAGACTGGCATTCTGACGATACACTTGCAAGAATATCAGATCACGATACTGCCATCTCTGGCGTATGACATCACGTGCATAAGGCCCATTGCGTATTGTCTAAATAAAGATGCTTCTATTCTCTTTGACAGACGCCTCAAACACTACCCACACAGCACACTTTCATCTCTAGGACGTCGCATGTACGTCGCACTGCGACGTTGTGATGTCCCGCGAATATGTATGATCGAATACGCAGACCATACGTGACTGGATGCTCAGATATCACCGGAGCGGTTACTGCAACCCTCCAAGTCAAAATTGCCTTGGCGATATGTTATCCTTTCCAAGAACTAAAGCAAAGTCGACAATGGACGGCATATAAAAGTCTTATTACACGAGAAAATTTGAAGTGACAAAAATTCCCGCGACAGAATGATAAAGACTACTCTCTCATCAGTTTTTCAAGTATTTCATTGGCTGTTCCGGGCAAGGCTTTTCTCTGGTCAGTTTTCCAAGTATTTCTTTGGCTATTCCACGCGACATTGGTCCTTGACGAACACTACAGGCGACAAATATGCTCAAACAATAAAAAGTTGATTGTTTTTCGAGTAACTCTTTTAAAGCCATAAGTTAATATTGTGTAGCGGCAACATTGACGCATCGTGTAATATTACTTTAAGATATATGGATTGTGTGATAGATGTTTGCTTCCACATGAAGAAATCTCGAAATTTGAAGGTATGAATTGGCAGTGGGTACTTTTTTTACGCCTAAAAATCGATGTATTGAAGGAATTATTTCTTGCAGTATTTTGTTTTTGTTGCATGTTTATAAGGAATTAGACTCTTATTGAATAACTAATAAATTCTGTATTATTAGGCAATAATGTATTTACAATTAAATGTTTAATATGTGAAAAGTAGGTGTTTGTTATTATTTATTTTTTTTTACGTTCACTTTACAAATTTTCACCATTTTTGAGACAATGGTAATAATGATATATAATTTTCTGAAAAATTAAAACAATTAATGTTAAAGAGAAACGTCGGTTATTTAGGCACAGCCTGTAGAACAATTTACGCATTTCACTGCTTCAAAATTTAAATTTCTTAAATGCATATTAACATTCTGTATTTTTTAAATTAATGTAAACCAGCGAACTGGCTGACATTTTAAAAAATATATATAGTTAAAAATATGGTATTAGGTAGTTTTAAATTAACTTACGAACCTGAACATTCCATAAGATGACTTTACCATCTGTTGAACAAGAGGCTAATAGAGTACCAAAAGGTGAAAATCTAACACAATTGACTCCATATGTATGTTCCACAAGAGGTGAACAATCAGATTCAGTAAAAGATCCTTCGGAATTTTTAAACCACAGTCTAACAGTTTTGTCTCCAGAGCAAGTAGCTAAACTGTCACCAAAGCAATCGCAACTAGTGACATCACTAGTATGACCAACAAGAACTTGATTGACTGTAGCGGATGACATCAGAAATCTGTAAATAGAACAAATAAACGTAAGCAACAGTAGGCATATAGTAAAGTAGATTAAAAGACAGCTATACAGTAATTTGTTTGCATTGTATTGGCTGATCAATATATAAATTTAAATATTTGCTACAGTTGGTGTCATACGTATTCTTACACTTCATGTTTAACTTATTTAATTAGCTGTTACGTTATTGTTGTGAAAAGGAGATAATTATATAAAAAAAAACATTGTAATTATCATGCAAATAAATCGATTTAAAACCTTACATTAGAAATAAAAAATAGCTCAGCTGTCCTGTTCACCCACCTCTGTATTTGGATTTCTATGTACTAAAATTTTGCTATTACATCCAAAAATATTGAACTTTAATTCGTCTGCAAATATAACATCCATTCAGAAATTTACAGGCTTATTAACGTGCGCTTTAACAAATTCTAGTCTAGCCAGCCAGTTTTTCTTGGAGATATATGGCTTCTTACGGACAGATCTTGCATAAAAATTGCATTTTTTCAAAGTGTTTCGAATTGTTTGAGAAGTAACACCAATGTGTATGTAGTCTGAAGCAATTTTTGCTAACTTGAGCGTATTGACTCGAGGATCTGTTTTAACTTCTCGCACAATCCATCTTTCATCAGCCTCAGACAGTTTCTTAGGGCAATCACTTGCTTTTTCGTCCATTTTTCACAAATTCTTAAACAGAGCCAGGAATTTCCCACAATATTGCCGCTGTCGAATATAATTTTGACCTCGTAATTATGGGTGTTAATGAATTAATTCCTAATTTACGTTATTTCTTAAATTTATTAAGATAATATTGATTGAAATAAAAAGCAGCTATTGTTAGCTAATGCACATCAACTGGAATCTAGAAGTTTTTCTCATTTTTTAAATATAAGGCAAAACATTGGAAACTTCACGAATATTGAATCTTATTTGACAGCTGTATAAGATCATCTACCTACAATCCTTTTTATACATGAGATTTCCTGTCTGAAACTCAATAATGTTGTGATTTCAATAACCTAATACTTCTGTAATCTGAATTTCGTTTAGGATCTTACTTGTTCTGGTGAATCGATGTTACCAATGTTATAGTTTCACGTCCCAAGAGCTTTGGTACAGAAGATACGGGCCGGAGAAACTGGCTTAAGGCCTAGGGCCCAGCTCCCTTCTGGGTGCCTGGTTCCCAAAGCCGCTGGGGACTCTGGCACTTCCCTAAGTGTTGCGCGGTGGTTCCCCTTAAGGTACACGGGTTATGCCTTCAATCACTTGGAAGATGGGGATGATGCGCAGGTGACGGTACCCTCACCGACAGTAGAACACACAGGACTCATCCTGGTCGTGCTCGTTAAAAGTTCGATGGTGCTGAATTTTACCAATGTTGGAGCAGCAAATATAATTATAGATTATGCAAATGAAACTGACACTGATTGTATCGCATCAATTATTCTATATAGGACAACAGTATGGCAATCAGATCAATTTGATACTGGTGATGTAACCAATGACGAATTACATGACATTAAGAAGAAAGTCAGTTTTGTTGCCTAAACAGCCATACAATTTCCCAATAAATAAAAGAAAAACTAAAGAAAAGTTTAAAAATTCTAGCAATTTAATTTTTTTTGGGATTTATTTCAGTAAATGATTTTTCTTCTGACAGTTGAACCAGGGTTATTTTACAATGTTATGATGAATTAAGAGCCGACATTAGTCACGCGAAAACACTCGCAAGGTAATGTTAAGTCTATGGGAAGGTTATTTTCAAATTTTTTGCTCGCATTTTAATATTTTTAAATGTTTTTTTTTTTTTTTTTTTTTTGCATAGGATAGCTGAGGACAATCTCTAACGTTGCTAGTTTTGCTAAAGATATTCCAATGACTTCAGAGGAGCAACATAATATTTTGTGACATATATTCAGTTTTGCTTCAAGTGTCAAGACTCGAGAAACGCATATTCCAAAGTGAAAAGAAAGTTCCAAGACTCACATCCAGTCACGATATCTGCAAAACAATAAACAACTTCTGTTTAAGAATATTATAT
This sequence comes from Maratus michaelseni, assembly GCA_963931845.1. Classification (NCBI taxonomy): domain Eukaryota; kingdom Metazoa; phylum Arthropoda; class Arachnida; order Araneae; family Salticidae; genus Maratus; species Maratus michaelseni. The sequence goes on from OZ007586.1 coordinate 397,813,482, forward strand.
GGTTACCTTCTTCATTCCTTGTATAGAAAGTCTCATTCAAAATTTAAATGACAAACTCATTCAATCCTATTCGATCGATTTCCAGGAGTTTTTCCAATTATTCGGCTTATCTCGCTAAAACGAGCAAACTTGGGAATGTGTCTCTTTTATTGACGGTAAGGTAATCATAGGTCAAAAATGATTGTATGTGATGCGAAAAAGTTGCTATAATTGACACTGACTATGAGTACCAACAGTTCTGGAGTATTGTAATGCGACATATTATAATACTACCAAGTACCTATTGATTATATTGATTGTCTTGGCTACACTTATGTAACAACTACTAGTCCTTAAAACATCCTTTTCAACAACGAAAAGAGTGACATCTTAGACAGGATGGATATTGGGCGATGAAAGATTGAGTAACCTTGCCATGATTTCGATTCATTGAGACATTACCTGGGAACTGGATAACATAAACAGTATAATGACAAGAGAGTAGTCAAGAAAGTTGCTCCTGTAGCAAAAGAATGAATTTACTAAAACACGCAAGAATACTCTCTTAAAAGTGGTAAGGTGATATGTGAGCCGATAAAAGATGACAATTTTTATTACATATCTACTATAGCAATTGTTGCAAATTCCCAAATAATCTGCCTTTAAGAAAACCCATGATTGCATCACATCCTGGAAACTAGAATTATTTAATAAAAATAATCCTAAAACACATTAGGATGGTTTATTGGAAATAAACAATCAAATCTCAGAAAACATCAATCAAATAGAGTACTCAATGATGCAATCTATTTTCCACCCACACAAGCACAATTATATATTTACCAAGTTTATTTGAAAAAATTTGGAAACCTTCCAGGGTTTTTCCTAATGACTGTTTTTTTTCAATTGTAACTTTTTACTCTCAAAGTGATTTTCAGATCAGTTTAAAGTTATAGAAGAAAAGGATGTTCGTGGCTGAACATCTTAGAAGGGTTAGAAAATTTAGAACTAGAAATTAAATTTTAGAACTTTAATACTTTAACCCTAAATTTAACTTTGTATTAATAATTAAATTACATAAATTATTAAATAATTTATGTAATTTAATTGTAAATAGAGTGTCTATCATCCATATTGTACCATATGATATAACCAAGATTCTTCAATATATAATTATCTATATTCAAGCCTAGTGGATCCTTATTTTGTGTCTGTGTTACCTCACAATCGGATTATATTGGTTCTCTCTCTATCTCTCTGGATTAATGGAAAAATAATTAATTAAAAAGAAAAATCCCTCGGCATTTGGTTTGAAGATACAGGTAAGAGTTTTGTTTACCTATTTTTTGAATTGATGTTTATTAAAACCCAGAAATCCGATTGCAGAAATTACATTAGGGGCATTCCTGCCGGGATGTGATTTGTTTAATTAATTATAAAAATTAATAACATTTAAAGGAAGTATTTCTATTAAAAAGAAAAACTTAAACTATTTAATTAACAATGGCAGAACAAAATTTAGTCATTCCCAAGAAAGAAAGAGCTGTCATTAGAGACAGTATAAATAAATTTATAAATAAGATAGAGACACTTTTCAACGACACAGACACTGACATACAAGATTTAGAAGAATCACTTGAGCAATTAAATGCTTCAGAGGTAGAATTAAAACAATCAGATTCAGAAATAAAAAAGTTAGTTCAAGAAGGCCAATTAGACACAGAATTACAGAGTGCCAATTAATACAGAGAAAAAATAACTTCTTGGCGTTTTAGAACTAAAAGGAAAATTAAAGAATTAAACAAAAAAGGAATACATCATGAACCAGTTTCTAAGCAAGAATCTAGTTTAAAGGATACTATAAACATTAAGTTACCGAAGCTTAACATAGCGAAAATTTTCGGGTAATACAGCTGAATGGCTTACTTTCTGGTCGGCTTTTGAAGCTGCCATTCATAATAATGAGCCATTAGACCTAGTGGACAAATTTAATTATCTAAGATCCTTCTTAGCTCCAAACCCCTTTATACTTAACCAATGAACCTCCAAATCTAATAAGGGGAAGCGCCTTACCAGAATGAACCTATATACAAAATTTGAAGCAAATTGGACAATTCTGCATGAAAAACCCATTTATCTAAATTAAGGGGGATTAGTCCCCCGTTTCCCTCTTTATACTTAACAAATTAACTCCCAAAACTGATCAGGGAGGCACCTTATTAGAATGAACTTATAAACAAAACTTGAAACAAATCGGATAATTCTGCATGAAAAATCCATTTATCTAAATTAAGGGGGAATAGCCCCCGTTCCCCCCTTTATACTTAAACAATGAACCCCCAAAACTAATCAGTGAAGCGCCTTATCAGAATGAACCTATATACAAATTTTGAAGCAAATCGGATATTTCTATCAAGAGTTATCGCGTTACGTACATACAGAAACTGCGGGCACATTAGCTGTCAGGCTTTGATAGCCTGTGAGCTAAAAAAGGAGGATTTTTTTTATAGGTTTCTGACTCAATGACATCGGTTGGATTCGAACGCTGGACCTCCTGTTTTGGAACTGGAGACGTTAGCTTCGTGCGGCTAATGCTTAATGACCTCACCGCAAAATCACTTATACTGCGTCATATTCCCTTGGTGATTTTCCTAATAGAATCAGTCGCAATAAGGTTTGAAAAAGGATTAAATACCTAACCCATCGGCCTATTTTTACGAAAATTATCCAATGTTTGCGACAATAGTCTATAACATATTCGCCAAATGGCAGCTCAATCGGAAGTACTGTTTAAGAGTTATATTGTTCACACTTATACACACACAAATCATGATTACAATACTTTTACATAATTCGTTCAAAAAGTAAAAATCGTGCACTGCAGGGTTAAAAAATGATGAAAAAATTCGCTCGTCATTGTAGCTGTCTCTGATTTAGAGATGCTTTATGGTCGTCAAGGTCACTTGTTTAAAAAATGGTAAACTTGTTTTTAATTTTCGCGGAATACGGCCCCATTAACCGCTGTGACAAAAATTGTCGAATAGATACTGTGAGCGGTATCTGAGACCGCTTTATTGGAGGATGAATAAAAGGCACGATTAACTCATAGCGTACTGTTTCTGTACTAAACTTTATGTACAAGACTATTATAATTACAATTTACCTATTCAAAAGACTCTAAAAATAGTACTAGGGCTCCAAACGAAACAAAATTTCACTAGTATCTATAGTTAAACTGAAAATTATAAATTAAACTGCAAAAATTGAAAAAAGCAACGCTCGGTCTGACCGCTAACAGCATTTAACCCATTAACGCCACCATTATTTTTCTCTTGAAAAATGGAAATATTGCGTTTCATACCTCTTTTTAAGAATAAAAATTTTTGTCTTATTTTATCAAGGAGCTTTTGGTCACCAAAGAAAGCGAAAATTTCTTTTCAGAATTACTGGTGTGCAAACAATAAAAGTATTGTTAGCTATGGTGTTGCATTAATGCAACGCTAGGCTTTAATGGGTTAAGGGTTAACACGTTGACCACCACAGATTGCAACGACATAGCTTTTTTTGGCAGACAATTACAAAGCGGTTTTCAGTGTTTATCGAATCGGTGCACAATTCCCAATCGAAGCAATGTTTGTTAATTTTATACAAAGTATTAATTTTATACAAAGTATTATTTTTAACCCTTTCACGCTCAAGGGAAATATTTTTCCCTTCTACAAAAATCGTTATCGATTGTTCAATTATTATTGAATCGATATTTTTTTTACTGAATGTCAAAATAAAACGTATGTCCAAGGCGGCAAATGTGTTTCTGAACGAATAAAAAAAAAGAACTCTCAAACTTTATTGCGCCAAAACAAAAACATTCGCGGGCTGAACTAATAATATCTTGAAAGTGTTTTGCACTTGAGAAAATTAGAATACCATAACTAACTATTTATTTTACTTTTCTGATAATTTTTATTATGTTTTTTGTATTACAAAGCAATAAATAAAATACCGATATAATAAACCTAACTCTTCGTTTATTTACTTTTATGGTCCATAGGGAAAATATTTCCCATGAAATTATAGGAAACCTATACACCCTGCTATGTTTTTCTGGTGATATTCTCTTACTTTACACCCACAATAGCTAAAATATTGTGTTGTATTGGCATATTTAGTCTTGGACATCTTATGGTCAAGTAAGGGTTAATTCAAAAATATCACATTTTTTTACACGTTGTACACCAAACGGAAATCATTAAACATGCCTAGGGGGAGGGGGGGAGCATGGAGTTCTTTTTTTAAATACATGATAAATTATCAACAGTCCCGTTTCATAGCAGTAAATTATCTTCAATGAAAATACTGCTGGCACACGTATTCGTGTGCTATGGCGCCTCTGGGGAATATTTCTGGTACACATATTTGTGTGCTATGTGTTAATAGAAAACATTGCTGATATGGTACAATTTGCCAAATGTCGCATACGGTAAGGAATGGTCATTTTGCGCTGCATATAAATATTTTACGATACCATTCCTTCTGTGCCTTTTCAATTTATTACTACTGGTTACTTCTAGGATTGGTTATCTAAAATTTGATATTTTTGAAAATTTGAACATTGTTTCAACAGAAATTTACCATATGCTACATCAGAGTGGTCCAATTGAGAAAGGCGTGGAGCCACGCCGGCCACAGTTAATTTCTTACCAAATTACTTTCTTACAAAAAATTTCTCCTTCTTTAATTGTAAAAAAAAAAAAAAAAAAAAAAAAAAGTAGTTCCACGTGGGCCGCAGTTGAATCACACTGTACCATAGATCATACATCATACCAAACGAACTTTACACTCTTCCATTTCTACAAAATTTCCATTGTAAAAATTTATTTAACCCTCTGACAGCTTATCCCGCGATATCCACGGGCAAGGCATTTGTAGGAAAAATTATATAATACACAATTTTTTAACCCTGGAATGGAAGAATCCCGCTTACCCGTTATTTTCTTTAAGGTGGTTCTCAAATTCCTTGCTCAACAACGCGAAACTTTCTTACCCATTTTTAGCACTTTCCAACCTAGTTGAAAAGTGCTTATGACTTCGGTTTGTCATCCGTCTGCCGTCTGGCCGTCTGCCGTCTGCCGTCTGGCCGTGCTCTAACTCCCGTAAATATGCTCGGATTGCTCTGCAATTTTTATATGTTATTGTCGTTATCTATAGCATGTTCCCTATTTCAACGGAAGTGTGTAGCACTTATAGTTTTTTTACAGGGACACTCAAAAGAATTCCGTTACATTGCGGTCTATGGGGAAAAATCATTTGCGGTTTATTTAAATAATGTTTCACTATTTTAAACGCATTGTAATTTATATATATTACTAAGGTGCATTAGAAGAAGCTTAATATGGAACAGGGTGTGCATAGCACTTATAGTTACTTTACAGGGACAGTCAAAAGAATTCCGTTACATGACGTCTATGGAGAAAAATCGTCTACGGTTTATTTAAATAATGTTTCACTATTTTAAACGCATTGAAATTTATATATATATATCTAAGGTGCATTAAAAGAGGCTTACTACAGAATAGTGTGTGTATAGCAGTCATCGTTCATTTACAGGGACACACAAAAGAATTCTCTACTGTCTGTTAACACTAATTCCTGGAAGTGCGTTTTAAGTTACTAAACGCGATTTCAATTTTAACTCGCTTTTTATCTATTACGTGGTGTGTATAAATTCTGTAGATCCTATACAGGGCAGCACAAAAGTTCGCGAACACATTTCTGTTTATTGACAAACTCCAGACGGAGAATTTTAAACTGTGCTACGCGTTTCCTAACTGAACTAAAATTATCATCCTATGTAGTATATATACAAATCTATAGATCCTATATAGGGCTGAATAAAAGTATTCGGATATTTTTCCGAATATTGTATATGTTGGAAATTCCTGAAATTATGTTTTTAAATATGTTATGCGTTTTCTAAATTGTTTACTTAGATGTTAGCTTTTAGCTTATTAAACGGTATGATTTGTAAAATTATTTTGGAAGCGTTGGAAAGTGCTATATAATCTATGCTTGACGCATGATTTTTCGTTCTTGTTCAACTTAAAAGGCATGCAATGAGTAGGCCTGACTATTAAAGCGATTTGGAATCAAAGGGCGTTTTCCATTTTTTTTTAATAAATAAATTACTTATCGAGTTTTAAGTGATTGTTGTAACGTGACAGGTTTTCTTCCTTTCTCCCGCGCTGTCGCGTCCAGAAATTCGGTTCAAAACGCTAACTTTGACGGTATTTTCTTAAAGATTTTCTGCCTTTACCAAAAACTGGAAAACACCATTCGATTACAGTGGTGGAAAAAAATTATAAAGCCATTTGAAAATATAATATAATTAAAAAACAAAATATAGAACATTTATGAAATTTCATACATATATATTATATGCTACAAGAAAGTAAAGGAAAAAATAAATTCATTAATAACTACAGTAATAAAAGATTAATAGACTTAAGAAAATTTTCTGTACAAAGAAAGTTGGATATAATTATAAAGTCGATACATGTATTTCATCAATAATCGATGTGAGACCCATTTTTTTCGATGACTTGTCTTTTGTTCATTGAATCTATCAGACCACACAAAGTACTTGTATCAGTATTATTCCAGCAGTTTTTAAAAGCATTCATCAAATCTAACTTTAAATTGAATTTTCGTCCATTTCTGTAAACATTTCTAGCTAAAATTCCCCAATGATTTTCTATTACATTCAGATCGGGTCTATGAGCTGGCCATTGAAGGCATTTCACCTGATTATCTTCCAGCCAAGATTTAGTTGACTTCGAAACATGAACGGAAGCGTTGTCCTGCTGAAATGTCCAGTCTCCTGAAGTTATAAGAGGAGCAAATGGGTAATAAATTATCTCCTAACATTTCTTGATACATAACCCAATTCTTTTTGTTATGCATGAAAACAATTGGAGTGGTTCCACAGGCAGTTAATGCAGCCCAAACCATTACCGAGCCACCTCCAAATTGACGCTTTGAAAAAATATCAGGCTCCTGTCGTAAATCATGCCAAAAATATTTATAGCCGTCGGGTCCATCGAAATTAAATTTCTTTTCATCGGAAAAGACAACATCTCTCCAATTTGTGCCTTCGGTTACATGTTTTCGTGCAAAGTCTAAGCGAGTATTTTTGTGGTACTTAGAAAGAGGTGGTTTTCCTTTATTTTTTTTTTAAATTGAACAATGGGATTGTTACTTAAAACATTTCTTACCGTTCGGCTTGTACATGGTAATTCTAACTCTTCTTCAATTTGGCCTACGACATTTTTTGTCCGCAAACTAGCTTCCAGATGTGTCTTGATTGCCTTATGTTAAGGATTTCGGTCTTCCTGTATGCTTCTTACTGCCGTAATCTTCGGGATTTCTGAGAAAACTATTTACTGCAGCCTTGAACCTTCCTATTTTTCTTGCAATATTAAAACCAGACATTCCAACTTCATTTAAAGTTAATATTTTAATTCGCTGACCATCGGATAACTTTTTACCTCTTGGCATTGTATTAAACAAACCAAATACAAAATGAATGCACGTAACGCATTTACATTTACCTAAACTTTCATGGCGACCTATTCTCTTAAGTCTGGCATTATGCCAAATGAGGCTAGAACCATCGGCTTTATACTTTTTTCCAAGTTGTTTTTCATTGGTTGTAAGAAATTAGCATAATTTATGTTCCCCCTTCCGTTTTGCCAAATAAAGTTTATGTGTATTATTGCAATGTTGATCATGCAAATGAAAATAGAATTTGCGTTATCAACAATTCCATTACTTTTTGAATTTTGTAAATTTTTCTATCGGCTTTATAATTTTTACCAGCACTGTACATAGTTTCTTAATAAGAACACCTACCAATTTCATAAGTTTCCGAACAAAAATTAAATCAGAAATGTGTAATAAATTAGTTCCTTTAGATTTGAGAACAGCCTTACTGGAAGGACTCAAAATGACCCAATTCTTCCATTCCAGAGTTATACTATATACATATACCAATATATATACATAAAATACTATATGAATATCGATTAAAACCACCAGAGATAAGGAAAGATCTTTCAGCAATAGATCGGAGAAAAATTTTAACCAATGATCACAATGCAAAAAATAATTAGGAGGGAGTTTTATTTCTATGCTGTCATTATGGTAAATTAAACGGAACTAATTATATTATAGATGTGTGCGTCACAAAATATAGTAAACATGTTTATGCCAAACGAACTGGTTCCAATATAGCAGCTTTTATATCACGTCCCCACAGCAAATATTTAACAAAATAACCATTATTATAATTCATAATTTTGCAACTCTGAACAAAAACGCAACTGTTTAAAATATCAGGGATTTCATACGTTGTCTGGATAATCCTTAATATCTTAGAAATGTTGAACTAACATTTTTATTTAACTTCGTGCTGGTTGTTAACCTCTTCGCGACGAGCGTTCTTTACAGAATTTTTTATTTTTATCACCAGTATTTCACATCAGAAATCTGTTCCTAATTTAATCGCAGAAATTAAGATTAAACAGGCAGAAACTCTTAGAAATTACATGTAGGAGAAAAAAAATAGAAGATTCTGAGCATCCTATAAGTCACGTGTATATACGCAAAGGGGTTAAAAATGTTTAATAGTTTTTTGAAAACATAGCTGCCAATTCATTCGGAGCACTTTGTAAATTTAACCACTCCAATAAACATGTTTTGAACCAGAAAATTAATTTAATAAAATGTGGCCTGTTTCTTATGTGATATATATTTGGCTTAATTTATTAAAGAAAAATTCTAGTTGAAACATGCTTATTTGAATTGGTCAAATTGATACATTGTTTCGGAAGATTGACAGTTATGTAAAGGTGTACGCGATATTTACGTATTAATATAAACTAAGATAACCCTGGGTAAACTAAACTTAAATCAGAGTATTACAACTAATCGTATGACTCGAAAACTGCAAATTAACAACATCTATACTTTTAATATATATATATATATATATATATATATATATTATATATATATATATTTAATGTAAACATTTCATTTTATGCAAGTATAAGCTATGTATTTATTTTATGCAAGAATAAGCTATGCATTTATTTTAACAAAAATAGGGGGAATTTTCCCCCTGCTCAATTGAAAGAACCAAGGTAAATGGCGCCCGGTGCATGTAAAATCCGTCGTGGGTGCAAAGTCCTCCAAGTTCCCTGTGAATTAGACCCCTAGAGGTGCCTAGTCAGGTGAAAGTCTCGTCACCAGATCAAGGTTCTAAATTACGAGACCAACTCGAGTAGCGATGGCATGACGTATGGGTGAGCGATGCAGCGTTGAATTAGTAAATATCCCAGCATCTCACATCCGTCCGGCATGACTTCGCTACACTGCGCAGTGATGAACCGTCTCATCCAAAATCAATTAGCAACCGGCCAACTAAGAAAAAGCAATTAAGGCAACAAAACGTACTGAAACCACGTCGGCCTATAGATTTATCAAACATATCCTCGCCCCGTTGCCAGGCATCAACCCGTTAAGCTCGGCAAAAGCCTGGCACGTAGGGGCCTGGTCAGCGGTCTTTAGGGGAAAAAAAAGAAAAGAAAAAGAAAGAACTAAGTGTACGATTTGCCATAGGTGAGAGAGTGGTAATGAATAAGACATAACATCATATCAAAATGTTTTTGCTTTAATGATTTTAAGTTATATCAGTAGGTAACATTAGTTATCCTGGTAAACACAAAGTATTCAGTAGATTTGTGATCAGCTATTTTCTTACTATAATAATTTTTTTCTTTTGCCAAAATGATTATTCTGAAATTAATAATTTTGTTAAAAAGTAGCTTATAGGCTTATTTTAAGTTATTTATTTACATAGCGATTTAAAGATGTATCGGGTTAGGTAACTCCAGAAATAGCAAAATTTTCTTTATTTATGAGAAGTATAGTTGTGATTGAGCGAGGCATAGTTCCCCCCCCCCCCCACCTTAAAAAACGTGATTTTTTTCTTATCTTTTGTTTAAAGTGTGAATCTCTTAATAATGGTTATTTTAGAGCATTTATTAACTATTCTTTTTTAGGTGTGTTCGTAATTATATAAATACATAGCACCTATAGTCGTTGTCTGGTCCGTCCGTCTGTTCGCATATAACAGCGCAAAAACTACCCAACAGAATGGTTTGAAATTTAATATATATAATCGTTTCAGAATTTTATAGAGTTATTTCAAATTTTATGAAAATCAAACCAAAACTTAAAAAGATATTAATAAAAGTTTTCTTCATTCTATTAAATCCTATCATACGTAATTAATTCAATATGATATCCCATGATAGGTAATGAATCTAAGTTGACATAGTGATTACGTCATATATAAAATGGAGTCATTTACGTATTACTGAATTTAAAAACCGAATTTGTATACTGAAATTCTATAATTATAGCAATCATATAATCTACCGACAGTTTTCTGGATAGATGTTTCCGGAGAAATAGATATCCAAATGGATAAAGTCTAAATATGGATTTCAAGTTCTGAAAATTTCAAAGCTATACTTAAATTTTCCATTGGAATTTTCAGTAAATGTAGACAAAAGACAAAATGTTGCCAACTTAAAATGTACTTATTTTATTACGAAAATTAATCATATGATAATAACAGACGACATAATTAGTTTCACTGAAATAATAACGATGATTTTTTTATATATTGTCTTGTATTGGATATTAGCGCATAGTATAATTTTAATGCAACAGAATTGTAATTGTTTGTAAAAATGTATTGAAACTTAATTTCATAAAATAATTATCTATAATATGAAAATCTGCACATAAAATAAATTTTGTATTCATGCATAAGAGTGCAACAGCTATTGCACCAAGATCTGAATATTTATAAAATTAGTTATAGTACGAACGCACCTCATTTCTCACGTTTGACGTACAATTTCAAACATGTTATTTGAGATAAGCATGATATTGCAGACCGTGATGAACATCAGGTAGTTAAAACTCTTCCTGAAACCAAAATTTGTTTCCAAAATTATCGAACCATAAGCTTTATCAAGAAATTAAATTATTTCATTGAATAATTTAGTATATTTAGAAATGTAAACTGTTCATTTTCAAAGGATCAAAGGAGATGGATCATCGATTTTTGTGTATCCCCGAATAGGGTAAATTTATTTTTAGTTTTTCTAGAATGCTTAGATTGTTTTAATGTAATTGAGGATATTTACTGCCTCTCCGATTTTTGTTTCAAGAGAGTTTAAATGTGTTACACAAAATCAGAAAAATAGGTTTATTTAATAAATTTTAATGAAAATTCAATAACGCAGGATGACCACTAAATCCCCCCCTCCCCGGCCCATTAACTTAAAATCGGCGACAACTATAATCATAGTGTCCAGGGGCTGCTATTAAAGTGGCTGTGTGCTACACAATGCCACCAGCCTCAGACTGCGGAGTTAGCTCTCCTCGTTCGAAAACGGTATGAAACACGAGGAAGAAAACAAAGTTGTACAGCGTCCTCTATTTTGTGCGATATGATGTCTTACATTTAAAAATAACTTTAATAGTACCCTGAAATGTAATATTTTAAATATATCACCAGCTTAAATAAATCACTAAAATCCATTGTGTGGCATAAAACAGACACACATCTATATTAATTAAAAAAAGAGTTTTGCTCTATGTGTGTGCCTGTTGGCGATGGCTAGCGAAATCTATAGCACCTAGAGATCTGAAAATTTGGTTAAGGATAGTCCAAGGCAGGTCCTGATGCTCGGATTTTTAATATTAAAAACTAATGAGAAACTTATTTCTTTCCGTGCCGACGAAATTAGAAAGATCACCCCCCCCCCCCCCCCACCGCCCACACACACGGACCTTTATTCATCGTATGTCATCCGTCGTAATTGTACCATAATTACACAGAGCCGGCGAAAGCGTTTGCACATGCCCAGAACCAGATTTACGCAGCGAACAAAAATGAACAGTTTGAATGAAGATAGAAGTTAAAAGGAAATGGCGAAATAAACTATCGGCCTAAATCGTTCGATTTATTTAAAAACTGAAGACATTCTGAAATATCGCATTCTTACGTCTGAAATGCCGTAATCAATTCGAAAACAGTGATGTTAAACCTTTGAAAATACATTTTCAAATTTTAGCTCTCCACATGGCTGTGGAGAGCTGGTAGTGAGGCTGCTTGTAGCGGTACAGTTGAAAATTATACTCTGACTTTTGCATTATGGACTAGACAAATTTTAGAGCATAAGAACTATGTTCTTTAATTTAATTTAAAAAAAATGTTTACATAATTTTTACATTTACATTAACTGATTCGATTTCATATGGTTCAGTATTAGTTTAAGAGTGGTGTTTAAAATTTTAAGCACTAGTTTAAGACACTTTTTTTCAAGGGAAAATGTTCAAAGCTTTTAGCTTATTTTTAAAGCTTTCCGATAAACTAGGCCCACATATTAAATGTAGCTTCTATTAAATCTAAACATTGTGTTATTGTTTTAATTTTGTATAAATAAAGAAATTTAAGTTTATTCGTGATTTTACTTATTACTTCCCAATAATCAACCCATGTCGACATTACCCCGTAGGCATGTTATTACCCAGATACCAATAGAGAACACTATAAAATCTCCCCCCCCCCCCACTATCTTAATGATTGATATTTTAATCCAACATATTAGAAAGCAAAATACTAAAAAAAAACCTGATCTGAATTCGGCCTGCAAATGAATAAGAGAAAAGTAAATTCATGGATTTTTTTTTCCTAAGAACTCATTAATTCCATCAACTTCGGTGGTAATTTAAGAATATAGCAGTTTTAATGTATTTAATAAATCGTATAAAAAAAATGAAGATGCCATAAAATAAAAATTTTAACTTTAATATCAGTAGTTGAAATAAATTTTCAAAGATGTATTCCAATACAACGTTTCTTTGCCTAGTATTTAACAATCTACAATCATGTTACTTTAAAATAGTGCCAAGATGAACAATGCGCAAAAGTGAACGATCGTAGAGCACGTCATCCATCACGAATGTTACTATTTCAGTTTTATTCTAAACATTTGCGTACAATATAAAGAAATATCACAAAAAGGAATTTAAAGAACCCTTTATGGAGATACCAAGTTCAAGTAAAGGGATAAACGGCAAGCAAAAAAGGGGAGGGGGGAATACATAAGGGGTTTAAAAAAGAAAACTACAGATTTTTTAATTACTAACATTTTATTAAAATGTCACAGCACTTGGCAATGTAAAATTTGACTCCATTGAGTATTAAAGGCACTCAAACTTCATGAGAGAGTTTCATGCTGCAACTAACAAAAAACTTTCATTGCAATTTATTAGTTTAACTTTAGCACCATTTTGCAGGAATTAAAAACCGAACTGGAGCAGGAATCTCAGTCTAAAAAATGATTACACCAGAATAGCGTCCATTTTAAAAGAACAAATTCTGTACGAAATATGAAGAAATTAATTCTTAAACACTGAAGGAGAATTTTGTCTTCCTCTAAATATTCAGCAATTAGGAATTGTCAAATTTTTTATTAAATCCCACCTAAAAAGTAAATTTTGTAGAATTTTAAAATAAACACTTATTCTTGGTAAGTTTAATACAGTTATTAAATTGAAAACTGATGCTAGAATAGCACGATTTTCTTTTAGTAACATTTTAGAAAGGATAAATTCAGCATATTGAAGAAGTTAGTGTTTTACCATCCATTTTACATTTCAATTAAAACTTACAAGAAACTTGCCATATAAAAGTAAATTGTAAAAAGGGATACATTTGAAATGTTGAGATATTTTATTTATGGTCTTAAAGACTAATAAAGACAACATAACAAAATGTCGGCGCTAATATTGTGGATTGAGAAAGATTTAACAGAACTTTCCTTTAAAAAAATTTCTCCCAATATTCTTCAACGTTGGTACCTAAAATTATTAAAAAGGGATCAAAATAAAACAGTAAAAGGAAAATCGCAGATCAGCAGAAGGATTTTCCTCCCTGTAAACAAGCTTCATTCACAAAATTTAAACATTCTCCAAACAATACAAAAGAAATTTAATTTTATAAATACAAGGAAGAACAAGAGACTCGTGCCTAGGATAATGAAGTTTTCAAACAAAAAAAAGTGCAGCACTGAGAAAAACGTGATCAACAATAGCTTGATAGAGAGTCTTACAACAGAGCACAATTAAAAATTTATTCAGAATTTCATAAAAAAATTTCAACACGTAAGAGTAATGATATGCAAGTAATCCATATCATACTTCACACATTACAAAAGTTAAAATATCAGTAAAAAAATTAATCTTTTGAGCTCGAACTTTTAGCCATTTCAGCTTCATGCTTTGCAACTCTTCGTTTAAAATAGGCTTCTTTTTCATGAACATCGAAATACCATGTACTGACGGCAAATCTTCGAGCAAATGCTGGAAGAACTTCATGAGGAACTCTCTTGTCTGACCAAAATAATACCAGACGATCAAATATAGGCTCAATATCATGAAATTGGGAAGAAAAACAAGGATATGCTCTTAAAATACCACCATGCGTTGTATCCCAATTGTAGTTTAAATAATAAACAGCAGTAATGCACCGCCCATCTTTCTGTGGATTATCTACATGCCTCTGGTAGTGGGTTCCATTGCCGGGATAACATGCAACCATAATCCTGGTACGTTTCTCAATTTTAAGCCTGGATAACAAGCCATTATTCGGCATCTTACAGGCATTATCTATCATCACAGAAATTTTTTGTATTAAATTTTCAATGTTATCAGCTTCAGGTTCACTACCTGTAAGCCATGTAACAACATCACTGCGAATGTAGATGTCATTTTCAGTTGGAAAAATCGTTCTCCCCTGACGAAATACGCCTTTTCTGTATAGATTTAGAACTTCTCCTAATATTAGATTCCCGTATTTTGAACCCATAAAGTTATCCAGCACACAGAGTCCAACAGAATTCATATCTTTAATGAATTTCATAGACGCATCATTCAGATTTAACAGTCCAACCTCCTTTTCAGAAACGTTAAGACTGCTAGCACTGCTATTTTCAGTCTTTACAGAAGTGCTGGGGCTGAGATTTTCAGTCTTTACAGAAGTGCTGGGGCTGAGATTTTCAGTCTTTACAGAAGTGCTGGGGCTGAGATTTTCAGTCTTTACAGAAGTGCTGGGGCTGAGATTTTCAGTCTTTACAGAAGTGCTGGGGCTGAGATTTTCAGTCTTTACAGAAGTGCTGGGGCTGAGATTTTCAGTCTTTACAGAAGTGCTGGGGCTGAGATTTTCAGTCTTTACAGAAGTGCTGGGGCTGAGATTTTCAGTCTTTACAGAAGTGCTGGGGCTGAGATTTTCAGTCTTTACAGAAGTGCTGGGGCTGAGATTTTCAGTCTTTACAGAAGTGCTGGGGCTGAGATTTTCAGTCTTTACAGAAGTGCTGGGGCTGAGCTTTTCAGTCTTTACAGAAGTGCTGGGGCTGAGCTTTTCAGTCACAGTAGGTTTGCCGGGGCTGAGCTTTTCAGTCACAGTAGGTTTGCCGGGGCTGAGCTTTTCAGTCACAGTAGGTTTGCCGGGGCTGAGCTTTTCAGTCACAGTAGGTTTGCCGGGGCTGAGCTTTTCAGTCACAGTAGGTTTGCCGGGGCTGAGCTTTTCAGTCACAGTAGGTTTGCCGGGGCAGAGCTTTTCAGTCACAGTAGGTTTGCCGGGGCAGAGCTTTTCAGTCACAGTAGGTTTGCCGGGGCTGAGCTTTTCAGTCGCAGTAGGTTTGCCGGGGCTGAGCTTTTCAGTCGCAGTAGGTTTGCCGGGGCTGAGCTTTTCAGTCGCAGTAGGTTTGCCGGGGCTGAGCTTTTCAGTCGCAGTAGGTTTGCCGGGGCTGAGCTTTTCAGTCGCAGTAGGTTTGCCGGGGCTGAGCTTTTCAGTCGCAGTAGGTTCGCCGGGGCTGAGCTTTTCAGTCGCAGTAGGTTCGCCGGGGCTGAGCTTTTCAGTCGCAGTAGGTTCGCCGGGGCTGAGCTTTTCAGTCGCAGTAGGTTCGCCGGGGCTGAGCTTTTCAGTCGCAGTAGGTTCGATGAGGCAGAGCTTTACAGTCGCCTTAGGCTTGCTGGGGCTGAGCTTTACAGTCACATTAGGCTTGCTGGGGCTGAGCTTTACAGTCACATTAGGCTTGCTGGGGCTGAGCTTTACAGTCACATTAGGCTTGCTGGGGCTGAGCTTTACAGTCACATTAGGCTTGCTGGGGCTGAGCTTTTCAGTCACATTAGGCTTGCTGGGGCTGAGCTTTTCAGTCACATTAGGCTTGCTGGGGCTGAGCTTTTCAGTCACATTAGGCTTGCCGGGGCTGAGCTTTTCAGTCGCAGTAGGTTCGCCGGGGCTGAGCTTTTCAGTCGCAGTAGGTTCGCCGGGGCTGAGCTTTTCAGTCGCAGTAGGTTCGCCGGGGCTGAGCTTTTCAGTCGCAGTAGGTTCGATGAGGCAGAGCTTTACAGTCGCCTTAGGCTTGCTGGGGCTGAGCTTTACAGTCGCCTTAGGCTTGCTGGGGCTGAGCTTTACAGTCACATTAGGCTTGCTGGGGCTGAGCTTTACAGTCACATTAGGCTTGCTGGGGCTGAGCTTTACAGTCACATTAGGCTTGCTGGGGCTGAGCTTTACAGTCACATTAGGCTTGCTGGGGCTGAGCTTTTCAGTCACATTAGGCTTGCTGGGGCTGAGCTTTTCAGTCACATTAGGCTTGCTGGGGCTGAGCTTTTCAGTCACATTAGGCTTGCTGGGGCTGAGCTTTTCAGTCACATTAGGCTTGCTGGGGCTGAGCTTTTCAGTCACATTAGGCTTGCTGGGGCTGAGCTTTTCAGTCACATTAGGCTTGCTGGGGCTGAGCTTTTCAGTCACATTAGGCTTGCTGGGGCTGAGCTTTTCAGTCACATTAGGCTTGCTGGGGCTGAGCTTTTCAGTCACATTAGGCTTGCTGGGGCTGAGCTTGTCAGTCACATTAGGCTTGCTGGGGCTCAGTTTCACAGTCACATTTGGCTTGCAGGGACTGAGTTTTACAGTCACATTAGGTTTGCTAGGGCTGAGTTTCATAGTCACAGATTTTCTGGGGCTGAGTTTCACAGTCACATTGGATTTGCTGGGGCTGAGTTTCACAGTCACATTAGATTTGCTGGGGCTGAGTTTCACAGTTACATTAGATTTGCTGGGGCTGAGTTTCACAGTGACATTAGATTTGCTGGGGCTGAGTTTCACAGTCACACTAGGTTTGCTGGGGCTGGATTTTACAGTCACACTAGGTTTGCTGGGGCTGGATTTTACAGTCACACCAGGTTTGCTGGGGCTGGATTTTACAGTCACACCAGGTTTGCTGGGGCCGGGTTTTTCGGGGCTAGGTTTATTTATGCTTTCAGGCAAACGGACCGAAATTTCAAATTTTTTACACGTCTTTTTATGATAAGGCCAATCTTTGCGCTGGTGATCTTTAGAGCAGTAACATTCGTCACGACATCGTGCACATTTAAATATGCCAGGTTTACCACAAAATCCACAAGTTTTCGGGAATGAAACTTGTTCTGCCATAATATAGTTTTTCCTCTTCAATTTTTAAACCTTTCAGCACTTTATTCAATATCATGTAGTTTTCTATCAGCCTAATTTGATGCAATTGCAGAAAAATACATTCATTCTTTAGCACCAAACTGCATTCAAAATCGGTTTCCCAACTAAAGTGTACAACAGCAATTCCACTAGGTCGGCCGTCATACGGATGAATAATACCACAACTACGAAAGTGCAAATAACTTTTGGCCTAATTTCTAAATGACCTTCCTGATATAACCGCACGAATCCAGGTACAATTGCGAAATTCTTACACAATAGAAACTGTATAGAAACATATACGCTCTTTTCAGAAATCTCGCAATATGCAGGCTTATGATTGTTCAATCTCTTTTTGAAATAGAGAAAAAGCTATCTGAATCTTCGTCGTCAAAATTTATTAAATACACACAATTGATTGTTCATTTCACCATGTTACTGTGAACTAATGATGTTTTGGAGGACAAAATAACATTTTGCGAAAATTTCGCTTTTCTGAAAATCTATCTGGGATCTCATCTATTATTTTTAATGCGAAAGCTTTGAATGAAATTTCGTTTTTATATTTAATTTTCGTAGATTCTAAAACTTATTGTTACATAAAATTGCGTCATGTCCCTTCATATCGCAATAACATTTTGTGTGCGATTCTGAAAACTGTCGTTGTACATTTCGATACCGAAAAAATCGTTGCTTACATGGCTTATAACAGGGCTACACTAGATACCGGGCTTGCTCATTCATTATCAGGACGTCACAAAAGGTGGCTGGCGGCGACGAAAGACATACAGCGATTG
This sequence comes from Maratus michaelseni, assembly GCA_963931845.1. Lineage (NCBI taxonomy): Eukaryota > Metazoa > Arthropoda > Arachnida > Araneae > Salticidae > Maratus > Maratus michaelseni. The sequence goes on from OZ007586.1 coordinate 397,831,914, forward strand.
GCACAAAACGATGGGCGCGTCGCTTTGTACCAATCGCTGGTCGCGGTCAGCCACTATTTGTGACGTTATGAGAGTGAATGAGCAAGCCCGGTATCTAGTGTTGCCTTGCTTATAAGCAGGGAAACACTAGATACCGGTCTTGCTCATTCATTCTCATGACGTCACAAATAGTGGCTGTGCGCGACCAGCGATTGTTACAAAGCGACGCGCCTATTGTTTTGTGCCAATCGCTGTATGTCTTTGGTCGCGGCCAGCCACCATTTCTGACGTCTTGATAATGAATGAGCAAGCCTGGAATCTAGTGTAGCCCTGTTATAAGGAATGGCCAACGGACTTCGCTGTGGGATAAATTAGTGTGGAGAAGCAAGAAATATCTGCCCGTATTTATGACTCCTACTGTACATAAAACTTCAGGCGATCTGACTGATCTACGATTAACAGGTCTTTGACCGCAACCTATGTTATACCCGAGGCTGACGAAAAAGAAAGGCTACCGCGGTGCTTTAAGCGCATCTTTTTTTACAGATCGCGGCAGTCACGTGATGCTCGAATGCACCAATGCAGGTGTACGAAAAGAGCATTAGCACTCTAGCGGTCTGTAAAAAAAAATAAGTGGAATGCACCGCGGTAGCCTGTCTTTTTCGTTAGCCTCGGTTATACCGCGACCTACGTTATACACGGCCGGTGCATGATGTTTAAAACTTCACATGAAGTGGAACATTTTTACACGGTTATTGGTGAAAACGGCGCGCCCACCGTTTTGTACCAATCGCCGCGTAAAAATGATCCACTCCATGTGACGTTTTAAACATCATATGGGGTGGATCATTTTTACACGGCGATTGGTGCAAAACGGTGGGCGCGCCGCTTTGCACCAATCGCCGTGTAAAAAAGATCCACTTCATGTGACGTTTTAAACATCATGCACCGGCCGTGTATAACGTAAGCCGCGCTTTGACACGGATAGTCTACGTCGCCGTGACGCTTCCTGCAATGATCGCTCAGACAAAAATGTAGTAGGTAGATATGTATCGATAACATACCTCTGACTTGTGTGCTTGACATCAAGTGCCCAAGGAAATTTACAACACTAGCGAGTTACATCCGACAGCTCCACAAAGCGTGTGCAATGGAGCTGGCGGGAGTCGAAACCGCCGACCTGACTCCTACGCTCTCAAGCGTATACAGGACCTACGCTCCAAGATTGGTTGACGACAGTGTTTGTTTGTAAACATGCTCTTTCCTTATTCCTCCTATACCAATGATCGAAATGGTACCAACAGCGTTCAGAATCGGACACATTGTTTTTCAAAAAAGCTACAAGGTAATTTTTCCTACTTTGCAACATCTACGCTAGTTTTTTTTATATATATAATGAGATATTTACAAAGAATAACAGATTTTGCAAATTACAAAAGAGTGAAATCAATCAGAATTCGGCGGTGTCTACAAATTGTAATGGTTACTCTTAAGTAGGTATACTGTAAAAAAATCTTCAGATTTTGCTGTATAGTCACTCCACCGCTTTTATAGAATATCTCTATTTTGACCAATGAAAATGCTCCATAATATAGTAAAGTAACTGTTTTCTCTAAAAACGGTGGAGTGTGTCTGCAGCAAAAGCTGAAAATTTTTAACGATGTAGTTACATTTGTCACATAATGCGAAGATTTTCGAATATCTTATACAGTCTTGGGTTTATACATGTATACCTAGGGTGCCTCTATATGGAGTGGTAACGTACGGGATATAAAAATTGATTGGTCGAGATGAGTTTGGACAAAACCGAATCGCCAAGCACTTTGGCGAGACTGCCATTTTCGCCGAAAGTTAATGTTTGCTTAATTTGACTCACTTGCCTAATCGAACTCGACCACGCGAGTATCGTCACGTTCTGGAATGTAAGTTTACTACAGTGTGAACAAAAACGCCTGTCTGAGTACAGTCTGAGCATGCGCCTTGTGCGTAAGTCCCCGCCCTCATATAGAAGCACCCTGGTACAGCATCTAGAAGATAAAGTCTGGCAACCGGCTATTTTAGTAAGGCTTTGAAAGTGCTAAAAAATGAATCACAGAAATATTGACCGATGTTGAATGACAAATGTCGATCGCAGCGACATCTGTTAACTCTTCACTGGCCGAAACGCTTTTTCAATTTAATCCTTATACACTGCTAGCCATCCAAAATGCAACACTATGAAGGAATGCAAATAACAGAATGAAATTTATTGGACAAATACATTATAATTGGAAAGACAAGTGATTACATTTTCAGAAAATTTAGAGGCATAGTTCTTGAGAAAACACTACCCAGAGTTGCCACCCTGGCCGCAAAACAGCATTTATCTGCCTAGGTATGGAGTCGAACAGAGATTGGATGTCATGTACGGGTACAGCAGTCCATGCAGCTTCAACACTATGCCACAGTTCATCACGTAGTGACGGGCGAGTCGCTCAGAAGCCATTGACAGGACATTTTCAATTGGTGAGAAATCAGGAGAACGTGCTGGTAAGGGCAACAGCCGAACATGTTCTGTATCAAGGAAGGTCAGGATAGTACGAGCAACATGCGGTCGTGCATTGTACTACTGAGAAGTAGAATTCCAGAGGCCTCGAAGCTAGGGCAGAACCACGGGTATTAACACTTCCGAAATGTAACGGCTGCTATTCATATTGTCGGCAATGGGAATAAAAAGTTATCAAGACGTGTATTCAATGGCACCGCTCACTATCATTGCACGTTATAGGCCTCTATGATGATGTCGAATGCAAGCTGGCAAAGAGAATTTTCAAGGATGCCTCCAAACATGGATGCGGCCTTCATGATGCACACGGAGCCTGGATTCATCTGAAAAGACGACGTGAGTCGCCATTCCTGCGTCATATACAGCATCATGATGTCCGCATCCATGTTTGGCAGCATCGTGGAAAACGCACATTACCAGCATGCATTCGACATCGTCATACTGGCATATCACATGGAGTGACGGTATGAGGTGCCATTGGATACACGTCTCGGTAACCTCTTGTTCGCATTGTCGGCAGTTTCAACAGCAGCCGTTACATTTCTGATGTGTTACGTCCCGTAGATCTGCCCTATCTTTGATGTCTCCGGAATTCTTCGTTTCAACAGTACAATGCGCGACCGCATGTTGCCAGTACTATCCTGACCATCCTTGATACAAAACATGTTCGACTGTTGCCCTGGCCAGCACGTTCTCCTGATTTCTTACCAAATGAAATGTCAATAGCTGCTGAGCGACCGGCACGCCACCACTCGCTAGTCACTATGGTTGATGAATTGTGGCATAGTGTTGAAGGTGTATGGACTGCTGTACCCGTACATGACATCCAATCTCTGTTCGACTCCATGCCTAGGCAGATAAATGCTGTTATTGCAGCCAGGGGTGACAACTCTGGGTAGTGTTTTCTCAGGAACTATACCTCCAAATTTTCTGAAAATGTAATCACTTGTCCTTCCCATTATAATGTATTTGTCCAATAAATATCATTCTGTTATTTGCATTCCTTCATGGTGTTGCATTTTGTGCCAGCAGTGTACATTGTTTACGTTTAAACTACCAGATGTCGCTGCGATTGACATTTATCGTTCAGCATCGTTCAACATTTATAGAATATAATTTTTAGCACTTTTTGGTTGGCCGATTGTCACACTATGGGCCAACCAGATTGCATTCACGGACCTTAATCTGAGTTACGTAGGGTAACATATGGGCAGTGAGCTTCATATATAACAGGAGTTCTGAGTCGGCGGTCAGAAGATTGCAAATCAAATGACGCATGCAAGGCAAAGGTAAAAAATAGTCCGCATTGTCAAAGTTAGATATTAGTGTTCCTATTTACTATTATCCTAATTTATGTTTCTCTAATTAAGCTATCTAGCAGGAGCGACTAAGTATAGCGATTCCTCCGTTTAACAACGCATGCGTCAACTGATTCTTGGGTTGCTTTCTGCCGTTGACTTGGCGATGAAATGCCAAGCATTTTGAGAAAGTGTTGTGTAAAGCAGGCACGTGTTTTTTCGATAAAATCTGGTTGTGGACGATTTGGTCTAGTGGTTGAAGCCAAGAAAGGTTAAGGTTTTGGAGTTGTAATCGTAAGGTTACGCGTTCTGTACTTGCTGTGGCGCTTTTATCACTTTTAGAGTTTTGTTTGAATTTTATTAAGTCAGTTAATAACGATCAGTCGATCTTTATTACTTCTCTTTTGAATTAGATAATTAAATTAAATTAAAATTATAATTACGTTTATTTTTTTATTTAATTTGTATTAAATTAAATATAATTTAATTTTAAATAAATTAAATATAATTTAATTTTAAATAAATTATTATTAAGTTAAATAAATTTACATTAAATTTGTATTAAATTAAATGTAATTTAATTTTAAATAAATTTCAGTAATTAAATTTTAAAATTCATTTAAGGGGGCATATCACCTTTAAAATGGTCAAAAATTCAATTTCAAGGTTTTGATGTCAGTAAATAGTACATTTTATTCTGAGTAAAAAGTTACCAATGTTTTCAGAGGCGATAATTATTGATGAAGATATAAAGCAAAATACAATCGTCATTCTTTGTTTTTGAATGGGGAGTGAAAACTTTAAATTCATTTAATTCACAACAATGATTTATAAACTTGCGCGCACGATTTCTCCAAAAATAATTTAGATAGAGACTCAAAAATTTTCCAACTTATTAATGGTGTAACAATGAACAAAGTGAACTAGAATCTTTTAATTGATCAATAAATTAAAAAATAATTAACTGTAAAATGCGTTTTAAAATTAATTACAGTTAATTATTTTTAATTAATCTTTTCATTAATTATTATTCTAATTATCTTTAATTAGAATAATAATTAATTTTAATTCTATTTAATTAATTATTTTAAATTTTAATCTTTTTAATTTGATCGATAAATTACAAAATAATTAACTGTAAAATGCGTTTTAAAATTAATTACACTTAATTATTTTTTAATTTATTGATCAAATTAAAAGATTCTAGTTCATTTTGTTCATTGTTACAACATTAATAAGTTGAAAATTTTTTGAGGCTCTATCTAAATTAGTTTTGGAGAAATCGTGCGGTTGGTTGGTTGATTATTGACGGCCAATTATCTACACTTGGGATATAGGCCCGGGGGGAGTGCCCTTCGTGGGGGTCTTTCTAAGGGAACCTAACCCGTATTTACGCATGGATAAATCCACGGCTCGAAGAAAACCACGAAAACTCCGAACGATTAGGCCGACGGGCGCGATTGGGATCGAACCCAGCACCTCCCGTCTACCAGCTTCGAGAGCACAACCTCTCAGCCACTGGTGGGGCGGAGAAATCGTGCGCTCAAGTTTGTAAATCATTGTTGTGAATTAAATGAATTTAAAGTTTTCACTCCCCATTCAAAAACAAAGAATGTCGATTGCATTTTGCTTTATATCTTCATGAATAATTATCGCCTCTGAAAACATTGGTAACTTTTTACTCAGAATAAAATGTTACTATTTACTGATATCAAAACCTTAAAATTGAATTTTTGACCATTTTAAAGGTGATATGTCCCCTTAAGCTATTTTTCGATAATTAAAATAAACATTTACAAAAATGTAATAATAAATCTCCTAAGCTTACGTTAAAAATATTTTTATGGTAGAAGTTTAGTAACACATAAGTATAAAATTAGGAGAAATTATTTATTAAAGTTTTGATCTTTTAAAGTTATCCTTGATTATTATTATTATTATTATTATTATTATTATGGAGTTTTTTGTTTCTATCTTTACTTATTCGTTTGTTACCAGTTGCCTTGTAATTTTTATTTAAAATCAAATATTTTTAATGACATTTTAATATTTAGTACCACATATGAGATATTGTTAAATAATTAAACTAAAATATCCATTGAAATGCAATAATAGTATCTCTTAAACTCATATAGAAAACTATTTTCATATAAACACCTCAAAAACTTATTTTTAGTTACGCTGCTAGAAACTTAGCAATTATTGTATACATCTAAACAATTTTAAAAAATTACGCATCTTGTGATAGCAATCTCGTTATTTTCTCATAATTTAACTAATTGAGACATCATATATTGTTTTGGAATTTTTGACATTTTTTTTACTAGAAAGTAAAAGTCTATTCACCAAAACAAGAGATAAATTGCCAAACTAGCGGACTTCACAAAGATGAGATTACTGCCAAGCTGTGACGCATGCGCTGTTTCACGGAGGAATCGCTATACCTAGCCGCTCGTAGCTATGCTTATCTAATTAATAAATGATTCGCTAATCATGTAAGAGAATGCGATAAACAGCATGTTTTGCTATGAATGCAAACTAAAATTATCGTCACTATATCCTTCCGCGTTGACTGCTAGAAATCATGTTTGGGAATAGAAAACAGATCTTCTGTTATATAAGGAGATCAGTGCATATGGGTAACCCGAAGCGTTCAGCGACCGGTCCGAGGCTACCGAAAAAGAAAGGCTACCGCGGTTCATTCCACTTATCTTTTTTTTACAGACCGCTAGAGTGACGTGATGCTCTTTTCGTACACCTCCATTGGTGCATTCGAGCATCACGTGACTCCGGCGGTCCGTAAAAAAAGATACGCGTAAAGCACCGCGGTAGCCTTTCTTTTTCGTTAGCCTCGGACCGGTCTCAAGTGATTTTTTGTGGGTTACTCGTCATGTTCAGAGCCGGAAATTACCCAGACTTTTGGTAACCCACACTACCTACAGAATTTTGTTGGGTAAAGTGATCACGTGGTTGGGAAACATGCTTTATTTATGCAACTGTTAACTGTCGTTCTTTATGACTTCTACTGTACACTCGAGTCCTGATCATTTAATTGGTCTACGTTTAACAAGTCTATGATATAATTGGCCAACATCGCCAGGACGATTCCTGCAATGATCGCTATGATAAAAATTTAGTGGTAGATTGGTTGACGGAAGTGTTTGTTTGTAAACATGTCCACAATTTCACCCAAAAGCGTTCACAGCCGTTTTAACCTAACTTTTCCTCGAGAAACTCTTATGTCGCCACACCCCAATAATACGAGTAATCCGCGTTTCGGTCACTGAACGTGCCCTATATCTTCTAAAGACACTACAACCCTAGTATACCGCAGGGCCGAAACTAGGGGGGGGGCAGAGGGGGCACGTGCCCCGGGCGCCAGCAGAACAGAAGGCGAAGGGGGCGCCAAATGCAGGTTTTGTTTGTTGTTTGATATACAAATGTATATATATATGAAATTTGTATAAAAATCTCGCAGCCGGAAAATCCAAAAGAAAAACTGAACCAAATGCATTAAAATAGACAAATAGATAAAAATATTCGTCTACAATACAAGATAGCAAATGAATAAAAAATGATCTGTTAGGCTATTTTCTTTCTCCCATTCCAAATCTATCATGTTTATGACGTCTATCATTTAAATCTCTTCCTGTGGTTTAGGAGAATCACTAACAATTTTCAAGGTCAGTCCCTACTCATGTCTGTATATGACACTGTTCAACTGGAGACGGTATTGCACTGTCCAGCATGGATAATTGTCAAACGTTTCCCTCACTTTGACTTTTCTATTAGATAAACATATTCCACGAAGGCTGTTCTATTTTTTCCCTTATCTCACAGCGTGGAGCCTTCTTCTTTTTCCATTTTGTCATGGGCGAGGGGTGACTGCCGTGGAAAGTAAACACAAATTGGGGGATGAATGCCCAAAGTAAAATTCTCAGTAAAATCTTTTTCTTTTAAGTTTACTTAAAAGAAATTGTTTACTTCATTGTTTACTTCATTTGTAGAGGTACAGTAAAAAATCAAATCTCGGACAGGCGCCACCCTGGCTTTATCTTCCAAAAAGTTTTTTACTCGTCTTTTTGCGAAAGCTTTCTAAGCGTTTTGCCGCCCTTCTCGGCAACTGGAATATGCCGGCCTGTTACTTTTGCTGAAATTACTTTTTCATCCAGATCCAATCTAGTATTATTAGAGGGGGCGAGGTTGGGCGACTGCCTAGGATACTAAAAACAAATTATATTTGAAAGGATAATTTGAAAAATACGCAAAATAAAACTCTTTGTTAAAACTTAAAAAAAAAACAATTTGTATTGGTGCAGGGAGAAAACCATACCCAAGTTGCTATGACTAATAAAACCGCAGCCTTTAACCTCCCAAACTATTTTCTCGTCATTTGGCCATTTCCAGATAAATGAAAAATGCGGCAATACCATTTGTTACAATTACTTTTTTACATACAAATCCGGCTTTAAAGGGCACGAGGTTGGCTATTACTAACGACACTAAAAACTGAGGGGATGAAACATATGCAAGATAAAATAGTAACCTCTCCTCCCCCCCCCCTCTTTTTTTAAAAGAATATAGCAATTGTAGAGATGCAGAAAAGAACCTCGCATATGATGCCATGGTTAATAAAATCGTCTTTGTGAAAAAAAAAATGTTTTTGTCTTTTTGCCATTCTTAGGTGTTTTACCACCCCATTCTTTTGCTGTAATTATTTTTTTAGATCCAGATGTAAATTTCCGGGGTAAATACATCGTGTTTTTAATCTTATGCTACTCTAAAACTGCAAAATATCGATTATAATCAGTAACAAAGTCAAATGCATTCTAAATATCAGCTTTGTGTAAACAGCATACCAAGTGTGGGGGACCCCTAAATCAGGGGTCCCAGTGTCACGATCCAGATTTAGATTTATCAGATCTGATTTAATTAGACTCTGAATCTGTGTAATTAAATCGTCATAAAAGTCTCTAACAGTAACAGGGTTCCGTTCAGCTCAGATCCAATTGAGTCTCACTCCAACCCTCCACAACCGTTCACAGTTCTGATAATTGCTAATAGAAAAGAAGACTAGGAAAAACATTTAAACATAACAAAAACATTTCTGGGAATTGCAAATGGTATAAAAAATATTCTATTTAAATTACATGAAAATTATGTAGCAATACTAATTTTAAAAAAAAGTGCTAAGAAAATACTTTGATCAAAAAATAATTTTGCGGGGCCCTTTGAGGCCATCGCGACCCCTTAAATCCGCCCCTGAGAATATCAATAATTATACTTCCTAAGATAAAAACCTGTATAAAGCGGAATATTTTTCGGTTCCATTTTCAAGATTTTAATGAATCAGTATTTGACAAAGCTGATTACTTAGTTCAGTATTACAGATTTTCTGATTATATACTTTAAATTTTAGAAACTTAGTAAAAATTCGCTTTGGAAATTTTCTTTGGGGGGGGGGGGGGCGCCAAAATCCATCTTTGCCCCGGGCGCCAAAATGGCTAGTTTCGGCACTGGTATACCGAGTCGTGTATTTTAAAATCTATTGTCTCTACATTGAGTAGCGACGTAAGCACAGGGTGCATGTTCAAACTATGCTTAGACAGACGCATTTGTTCAAATTATGGCAAAGTGACATCCCAGAACTAGGCGATACTCGAATGGACGAGTTCAATTTGACGAGTGAGACAAGTTAACAAGCATTAATTTAGCGGTCATGGCAGGCTCGCCAAGGTGCATGGGGATCGACTTTTGTCCAGAATTGTCTCAACCAACAAAATTTTATATCGACTCTCTCATATCGACTTATATTCGACCGTAGATCGACTCTCTCATATCGAGACACCTTAGTTATTTAATCTCGAAGATCTTATATGAATAAAAATTATGTAATGCAAAGACAAATTTAAGAACTGGTTCTCATTACTCTCGTTAAGGCTAAATGACTTTCATATCATAGGGCCTGATTGTGAGCGCAATCGGTGTGATTTCGATATCGTTAGTGTCGGAGACAACATTTTTGACATTTAGAAGGGTGACCTTCAGCTAGAGGTCTGCACGAGCACAGGCCTGGACTGAGGACCGCCAAAATGAAGGCAATTTTTCAGCCGGGCCGGGTCGATAAAAGAAATAAACGGGCTGGGCCGTGTTGATAAAGAAGTTAAACGTGCCAGCCGGCCGATAAAAAAAATTAAGCGGGCCGATCGGCATGATATAACAAATTTAAAAGAATCAACCAAGTTGATAAAATATGAGCAATTTTCAAGGCTACGAAAAAGAAAGGCTACCGCGGTGCTTTACTCGTATCTTTCTTTACAGACCGCGGAAGTCACGTGATGCTCGAATGCACCAATGCAGGTGTACGAAAAGAACATCACGTCACTCTAGCGGTCTGCAAAAAAGATAATTGGAATGTACCGCTGTAGCCTGTCTTTTTCGTTAGCCTCGACAATTTTCAATGGACGTGACAGGGACGAGAAACAGTATGCATGTGCTGCAAGAGCCAATGCTAGCATGACAACATCAACGCAGAAATATAACATGTCCAGAGTAGAGATCGGCCTCGGACAGTTACATCGTGTCTGTGCCCGGCCGTAATTTTTTCACCAGATTCGGGTCAGGCCGGGATCAGGCTTACATTTTATTCTACACACTCGGGTCGGACCGGAACTGGACTTAATTGTTCCCAGGATGTGTCAGGCAAGCAATTTGTTTTGTAGAAATAGTAACAGCGATAATAAACTTCTGTTAACGGAATCTTTGGAAATATTACTTTAATAAATTATAGAGAAATATTTTCAAAAATCTACTTTTCCTTTTATTATACAGCTTCAAAATTTATAAAGTTTTTAACCACCTTTTTTCTTTTATTTTAAACTCTATTATTGTTTTAATGTATTTATTTTTTAATGTTATAGTCTAAGAGTCTAAGGGATCATTATGTTGCTATTCTGTATTCTATGGCTTGCGAACATATAGCAATCTAAAATCTATACTAATAAAAGAAAGTTTCGCTCTGTGTGTGTGTCTGTTGGCGATGGCTAGGAAATTCTAGCCCACCTAGAAGGCTGGAAATTTAGATTTAGGTAGTCCAAACCCTCTCCTGGTGCCCCATTTCGTCAGAATTTTAATTACTTTCTGAAATATTAATTAAAATGCACAAAGAACTCTCATTAAAAATACGCCTGTTTTCTTCGGTTGGTTGGTTGTGTAGAATATCTTCTCGGAACACATTAAATAAATCAGAGTAACGATGCATAGATAAGGACTTATAACGAAATAGTGCCAACATGGATTGCAGTTACCTGCATATAGCCAAGCTAATGTAGCGCCATCTACTCACGGCAAATTACACAAACGCTATACCTGTTTAAGACATTTACAGGCACGACGTTTTTTTCATTATAATTATCTGGGTTTAAGGTTTTTTTAAAACAGGACATATATTATTATGATAGAGACTATTAATACAGAAAACTTTATTTAACAGATTATTTGTTATATGTTTGCGGGAATGGCGAGGGGTAGGAGTCTAATTACACTTAACAATTTTAACCCATAGCGTTTAATTGTTGTTTTATATACAGAATACCGCTATTTTAAATCGCAGTTTCTCAGTAATATCTCAGTAATAATGTTCCAAACTCCTCCATTTAGTTCTATTTTTACAAAAATATCCTAAAAATCAGCATTCATTGCTTCAAGGTGTACTTCTAAAAAGCAATTACCAAGTATTTCCGAATAATAGCCTAAAACAAATTTCAAATTAAGTTCCTAGCTTAACCAAATGAATCAATCTTTAAAGATGTATAGTGATCATCTTAATTAGTTATTTGCTGAAGGTCACTTGAACATTCGTCACCCCTCCACCCCCGACCCCTCTTTCAAGGTTTTTTACCTAACTATGCTCTGTTTCCATATCTCAGCCACTATCTTTCCGATTTAAACGCAAGTGATTCCAAACATTATAATTAACTTAATAGTCACCCTTTATAACATTAAACTAAATTTATGAGTAGCGGTTACCGCTATTTCTGATTAATAGTTTAAGCCAAATTTCTAATTAAGTTCCTAGCTTAACCAAACGAACGAATTTTTAAAGATGCATAGTGGTTGTCCTAATTAGTCATTTGCTGAACGGCACTTGAACAATACCTTCACCCCCCGACCCCTCCTTCAAGGTTTTTTACCTAACTATGCCCTGTTTCCATATCTCAGCAACTATCTTCCCGATTTCAACGCAAGTGATTCCAAGCATTATAATTAACTTAATAAACACCCTTTATAACATTAAACTAAATTTAAGAGTAGAAGCTACCACTATTTCCGAATAATAGTTTAAGCCAAATTTGTAATTAAGTTTCTAGCTTAACCAAACGAACGAATTTTTAAAGATACATAGTGGTCCTCCTAATTAGTCATTTGCTGAAGGGAACTTGAACATCCCCTCTCCCCCTCCCCCCGGTCCCTCCTTCAAAGTTTTTTCTCTAACTATGCCCCGTTTCCGTATCTCCGCAACTACTTTCCGATTTCAACGCAACTGATTCCAAACATTATAATTAACTTAATAGTCACCTTCTATAACATTAACCCCTTGGGGACGAGCGACACGTATACGTGACGCACAAGGTGCTCAGAATCCTCGATTATTCCCACCAGTAACTTTTTATTGTAAACTTTGCCTTATTAAATGATAGCATTTCTGAGATTCAATTAGGCGAAAATTTCTCTTTTGAAAAACGGTGGCAAAAGATTAAAAATTCTGTAAAGGACGCTCGTCGCGAAGGCGGTTAAAGTAAATTTATGAGTAGCAGTTACCACTATTTCCGAATAATAGTTTAAGGCAAATTTGTAATTAAGTTCCTAGCTTAAGCAAACGAACGAATTTTTAAGGATGCATCGTAGTCCTCCTAATTAGTCATTTTCTGAAGGACACTTGAACATCCCCCTTCACCCGGCACCTCACTCATGATTATTTTCCCTAACTGTGCCTTATTTCAATAACTCGGCTTATAATGTTCCCATCTTCTTGAAACCAGCTCGATTTTGTCGCAAGCCTACTATACAGTTCCGTAGGCAACGTTAACCTGTCTCAGGGGTTCTTTCCGAAAGAGGTTGCTCCCCTGGCGGTGGAAGGGGGAAATAAAAGATTTTCCGGAGCGTGCGAGCGTGCCCGGTATACGGTGTCGAAGCCATCGGAGACCTTGGCCAGTGTTTCGTTTTTTTAAAAGATTTGAGTTTATTACACGGGCTCGGGCAACGCCGGGCGAGTCAGCTAGTATACTATAAAATTTTCCATAAATATGCATGCAGTATTCATTAAAATAATCTTAATTATATGTTACGAAAAATCTGAATATTTTGTAGAAATTGAATCGGGTCAGGTCGGGCCTTGATTTTTACACGGGCCGGGCCAGGCCTGATTACACTGATTTATGAACGAGCCGGGCCGAACCCAGGCTTGAAATTTTTGGCCCGTGCAGACCTCTATCTTTAGATGCTATGGCTTTTGTCTCAAATGATCTTTTATTTATTACATAATCTTAGAACACATACAAGACTTAACACAAATTTCTTCCTCTTTACATGTACAGGGTGCCCAAAAAGGACTGATTGTTTTTAAAATTCAATAACTTGAAAACGATGACAGCTATTAAAGAAATTCTTGCAGTTGATTAATGTATAAGATCAGAATTATTTAACTTCGATTCCTGATTATAGTTCCAATTACCAGCGATAGATGGCGCTGCAAGCAATAGGCGCTCAATCGAGGCAGAAACAGAAATCCGCCAGCCAGGGTGAATGAATGGTCTATGAATTATTCGTCTATAAAATCCTGTTTTTAGGGCCCGATTACGAACTCGATCGCTTTAGTTTCGATATCGTTGGTCTCCGATGCAACAATAAAGAAATGTATTTTTGCCATAGAAAAAACGACTTCTTCGATACCGAAATGTATAACGACAGCGCTCAGAATTGTGCATAAATATAATAATCTGTATTCGATTGTTCCGATGATTTTATATGTGTGTAATTCTATTTTCACGGATTTATTCCTATTTTGTATGATTTAAAATTTTTTTGTACGTCAAACACCCGGTGAAAAGATTTAGTAATGATTCTGCTAAACATTTCGGGCCTGATTCTAAGAGCTGTCGGTACGATTCCGATATGGTTGATGTCAGAGCAACAATGAAGAAATGGAAACAACGATTTCTTCGATATCGAAATGTGTAATGACAACTTTCAGAATACCGTCTGTTATAAAAATTGATACATTCCAAATAGTTTTAATTTTTTTTTAAACGGAGAGTTCTTTATATTAATAAAATAAATCTTTTTTTTAGACTAATAGGGAATTTGTTTTTGTGTTCAAACGTGTACTATAATGTGATATTGTTTTGAATCAGCATATACGATTACTAAACCCTTACCTGCTGTTAGCGGTCTCACAGATAGCTTCTTTTTTTAATTTTCACAATTTAACTTGTAATTTTCAGTTTAACAATAGAAATTAGTTAAATTTTGTTTCGTTTGGAGCCCTAGTACTATCGCTACAGGTTTTTGAATAGGTAGATTTTAATTATAAACTAGGGAATCGAACCCGGGCTTCCCAGGTTACAGAACATAGGCAAAAACCATTTTTTCCAATTATAATAGATTTTCATATTACATATATATATATTTTAATCTGATTCATTAACAACGCCAAAAAGAATTTTTATAAGAAAAATATCAATGATATAGACAAATAAAATGTTGAACTTTAATAAAGTGATACTTTTGAATTAGCCGCATGTAAGCAGTTAATGGCCAAAGAAATCGTCCAAGATTTTGCTGCTTACTTGCAGGTTTTTTTATTCTGAAATTTTCTACTGTTTGAGCGCATAGTTCGAGAACATGTCTGTTAAATTTGAATTTTATTTATATTATATTATTTTTATACTTAAATTTTGATGAAGTTTTAATTTATTTCTGTAATATTAGCCGGAAATAAGTGCGGAACTATTTATATTGTTTTAAATACAAACGGATTAATCTTTCGCAATCGGGGTGCACGTGATAGTTTTAAAATTGGAAATTATTTTAAAAACCATAAAATATCAGTAAATTCAAATACAGTTTTCAAAGAAATTGCATATTTCCCTATTCGACTGTGCAAAAATTGAAACTGTGCGATGTTAAGAAGTTTTAAAAGATGCAGCAAAAAATAAATTTATTAGTCAATTCGTTGCTATCATCAAAATGACTTCAGCAATAATCAGACATATGTTAGGTTTATAATATAGATTATTGTTAACATTAAACCATATTCTTGACAACATCATTTATGTGTGACGTCATCCTTCGACATGGACCCGATTACGTAAGATTAGAATCAAAATTTAATAAAATAATATTATCCTATATGTTTTAATCAAATATATGAAATCAAAATAAGTTTTGTTTTCACCAATTCTATCGTATGTATATTTAAGACTTTGTGAATAGAATGAAATATTTTCTTTTTAGCTTACATTTTTTTTTCGTAATACTTGACAAAATTTTACCTAGACTAATATGTATATTTTTATATTCCCCTTTTACCCTTTAACGGATAAAGCACTTCAATTGCTAAAATGTTGAAATAAATGATTGACATCGGAAATTATGAACAAATTTATTTGTATATAAGAAAAAAGCGATATTTCACTTACATAATAAATGGAAAACATTTCTATTAAAATTCTGCTGTCAGTGTTGAATTTCGTAATTAAAATTTTGTGGTTTCGTAGGGAAACCAATGTAAGTTAAAGGGTTAACTACATCAAGCTCCAAATCACATATTAATGCTTTATTTATTTCTGCATTTATTTCAACACTTCATTGTACGCAACATTATTTATTATACAACAAATTTTAACGTTTTCTTGAAATGTTACTCTGGATAATGCGCAATGCAATGTATAATTGTCCATGTATAAACACTGGTTTGGACAAATAGATGCCAACATGTTCAAGTGTTTACCCTTGAGCTTTATTTATTGTCATCGCATAAGATAGCTGCATGAAGAATTGTCTTCTGTTAAGATTAAAAGGGTATTCAGAATATGGAGCATCAAATATATTCTTGGAATGTAAACGCGATTGCCTATATGAGTTCCTGTTACAATTTCAGCTTCGATTGAGCGATTGTTTAAAGCCTTTATAACAAATCTCGTTCCATTGCAAAGACCCAAAGAGGGATTGAGGTTTCTCAACAACATAATTGGGTAAATTATTTGGCCACATGGTTTTAAATTGGTCAAATATTCAATTGGATATGATACTGCTTGATTTTCATTTACAACGGAATGAGCGGTATAATAATATTCTCAGTTGTCCATAAAATTGTTCAGTTATCAAGTTGTTAATTATTTCACCTTCTTCGTTCAACGGGGTTAAAATGCATTTTTTGTCAAATTAATACTCTGTATTTCCATCATTGGATATTATACAAATTCAAAGAAGCATTTTTAGCTTTTTGGTTGAATGATGAATTCAGTAAAGTTCACATTTTGACCTTCTCCAACTTGAATTAAACATAATCAGAAAAGTTCATATTTTGAATTTGATTCACTCGCATGTTAATTATGAGATTAATAACAGTTATCCAAATATTAGAAAATTTCAAAATGGCCAAAAACGATATCAGCTCTAATGTCATGCTTCACTACAGGCAAAAACAGGCATTTTACAGGCATTTGTCTAAAGTCGCCAGCATATACAACTACTATTTCACCAAATGGCGAATCATTGTTTTTTATGTCCTTAAGCGTATAGTCTACACATCCAAATATTAATTTACTCATCATGGGTCCTTCATCTCGGACAATTAACTTCGTTTCTCTTATTAATTCAGCAAGGTCAGATTGCTTACTAATGGCACACGTAGATATTTCGTTCAAATTCAGCGGTATTTTTGAATCTTGAATGTGTTGTTCTATCTTGATCTAATAACAAAGCTGCGATCCCAGAACATGCAACAGCTAAGCAACCGTGTTATATGATCTCACCCTTTTCGAAACTGCATTAAGTAAAAACGTTTTGCCAGTACCTCCTGGCGCATCAATAAACTAAACCATAGAATTTTCTTTAAAACAGCAAGCGAAACTTCATCATAAATTGACTTTTGATCGTGATTACCCTGGCGCAGACGATAAATAGTCAAATATTATTTTGAGTCAATATTTACATCGAAAAATATTTTTATGTATAATAAACATTCCTTTGATTTTTAAATTAAATTATTTTGATTTATAAAATTATCGTTCATCAAAATGTCTATTACTATTATTATTTTGTATTTTATATCAAATCAGTAACCGTTTTACTTTTCAAGTTGTCTGTATTAATTTCAAACTAATAATAGTCATTTCAATTCTTTAACCAACGATAATATGCGGTCGCCAAGAGGGAAAAAAATTACCAATGGCAACCATTGATCCCGAAAAAAGTAAAAAATACCATTTTTTTTATTTTAAAAAGCCATAAGAAATCATTCAATTAAGATACAGTTTTCAAACAAATTGAATTTGAAAGTAGATTTTTTCCCCTATATAACGGTGTAAAAATTGATATTGTGTGATGTTTAGAAATTAAAAAAATTGCAGTAGCAAAATTCGCAAAACCGAAGTTTCATCATTGAGTGTTGCCATTCGCAAAATGACGTCAGCGTTACGCACGGACACGTTTCTCCTTTATAGTATAGATAGATAGATAGTCCTCCTATGAGTTAATCGAGCTTTTTATTCCTCTTTCGATCGAGTGGTCTCAGAGACTACTCACAGTAGTTATGAGACAATTTCTGTCACAGCAGTTAAGGGTTAAAAAATAAATGCATTAGATTTAGAGTCCGATCAAGGCAACACTAGATACCGGACTTGCTCATTCATTCTCATGACGTCACAAATGGTGGCTGGCCGCAACCAGCGATTGGTACAAAGCGACGCGCCCATTGTTTTGTGCCAATCGCTGTATGTCTTTCGTCGCGGCCAGTCACCATTTGTGAGGTCATGATGATGAATGAGCAAGCCCGGTATCTAGTGTAGCCCTGGTCTGATTCTGAACGTTGTCTGAATACATTTCGATATCGAAGAAGTCGTTTTTTCATGCAGCAATAATTTTCTCTATTGATGTCTCTCACACCAAAGATATGGAAATTGTAACGACGGCACTCAGAATCGGGCTATCAGAATAATTTTATAGGAGTAAATACAGCCGAACTGAAAAAAATGGAATAGAAATTTTTGCTTTACTTAGTCATATCTAAAAATTCCACCTTCTTTCTTAGAGGAGGAGACAAAACGGGAAGCTAAAATTTCAGGAAGTGGGGAGGATTCAGATTACTGATCATGTAATTAGTTTTAGTAGAAAGTAACAAACAGGGCAGAAAATCGAGGCTAACGAAAAAGACAGGCTACCGCGGTGCATTCCACTTATCTTTTTTACAGACCGCTAGAGTGACGTGTTGCTCTTTTCGTACACCTGCATTGGTGGATTCGAGCATCACGTGACTCCCGCGGTCTGTAAAAAAAGATACGCGTAAAGTACCGCGGTAGCCTTTCTTTTTCGTGCAGAATGAAATGAAATGAGCGAAATGAAATGAACGAAATGAAATCGAGGCAGAAAATGAAATGAAGTAGAGTTTAAAAATTTTAAACTTTGCGTGTTTGGGGAGGCAAAGCAAATACAGAAATTTCTGGGAGGGGAATTTTAAAAATTGTATTTGGATGCGGATTATTCCGTACGTTAAATTTAACTTAGAAGCTTTTTCTAGTCGCTGTTGCACTCTTATGCTGCGTTTGCATTATAGCGTAATCGTCTCCCCAGGTCTACGAGTAGGGAGCCTAGATATTAAAGAGGCGGCATACGATGCTCAGACTGCTTAGAGACGCGTTTGTCCAAACTATGGCAAATGTAGGCATTTTCTATTCCAGAACTAGGCGATACTCGAATGGACGAGTTCGGTTATGCGAGTGAGACAAGTTAACAAGCATTAGCTTGGAGATAATGGCAGGCTTTCCAAGATTTTTGACGATTTTCTTTTGTCCAGAATCGATTCAACCAATCAAATGTTATATCCCGTATGCCGCCTCTCTCATACCTAGGCTTCCCGAGGCTAACGGAAAAGATAGGCTACCGCGGTGCTTTACGCGTATCTTTTTTTACAGACCGCCGGAGTCACGTGATGCTCGAAAGCACCAATGCAGGTGTACGAAAAGAGCATCACATCACGCTAGCGGTCTGTAAAAAAAGATAAGTGGAAAGCACCGCGGTAGCCTGTCTTTTTCGTTAGCCTCGTAGGCTTCCTATCTACGAGGTCTGGGAGGTACGGATTTCCCAACCAATCAGCGTGTTCATTAGTTGTTTACGTTGCCGCTGATTGGTTGGGTTTTATGATTTAAAACGTAGGGCGATAACATCATAATTTAAATGGAGCTTTATCTATGTGGTGATACTCCAATACCATAAATATTCTTTCTTCTAACGTATTGACCATTTACACAATTAATTGAAACTGGATTCAACGTACACAAAAATTTACTGGTGAACTTCCCACTAAATTTCCACTTCGTCAACATTCTGTGTTTCGGGCATCCTTCGGTAGAGCACCACTATAGGGCTACATGAACCTTCTGGCAAAAGAAAAAAAATCAATTAACCAACCAGTGGAAAACCAAGCTATTATATCTCCACCCATTGCTGATAACGGGAACTGAAACCAAGAACCATAATAAAGAAAACACCTGGCATCATACCGTTACTTTACCACAAGAATTACTGCAAAGCTCTCACCGATTACAAGTTATTGATTTTTAAAAGAAGTCAGCCCATTTTACGACATCTTATAATATATGCTTATACAAAGCAATATCTCAATACAGTACATGTTTAAAAAAATCCTATGCATTTAAAAAATATTATTTTCGTTGGCATAAATCGTTTCAAAAAATCTAAATCTTCTTAGAATGTAACAAAGTTTATGAAATTTTTTCAGAATAATTACTGAATCTTTCCACGTGGTGTTTAATTTGCGACGTACAAAAAATTCTTTAAATCATACAATAAAAAGTGAGCTAATCCGTTAAAATAAAATTTCATAAATATAAAACCATTCAAGTAGTTGAATACTGATTATTAAATTGATGCACATTTCTGAACGCTCTCGCTATACATTCGCGTATATCAAAGAAATCGTTGCTTCCATGGCAACAATACGTTTCTTTATTATTGTTTCCTACGCCAACGATATCGAAACCATGCCGACTGAGTTCAGAATCGGGCCCTAAGAACAAGACTTGTGTAGACGAATAGGACCCACTTTATACGTTTGACCTCCTTTAGCAATGTGGTTGGGTGATTTCTGTTTCTACCTCGACTGAGCTTCTATTTCTTGCAGCGCCGTCTATCGCTTGTAATTGGATCTAAAACCGGGAATTACAGTAAAAGAATCCTGACATCATAGGTATATTACACTGCTGGAAGAATGTTTTTAATAGCTGTCACCGTTTGTAAATTATTGAATTTCTGTCATAGTGTGGGATAAGTTTTTGTAGTCCGGTGTCACATATGCCGTCTGGAAATGGAGCCAGCTATTCACAGTTGTCTACATGTTTTCGTCTGTGGGAAAATGATGACCGGACAGGAATTTTTTCAGGTGCAAGAACAGGTGGAAGTCGCTGGGAGTAAGATCATGACTATAGGGTGGATAGTCAAACACTTCCAGCAAAACTTCTGCAGCAGATTTTTTGTGGAATTCGCTGTATGCAGGCGAGCATTGTCGTGGATCAACACAACACCAGCATTGAGCATCCCCTACCTTCTGTGCGGTCGAAAACTTTATCACGAACCTCATTTCGCAGTCGGCGGGAGAAGAAATGAGAGCCGACATCTTCGCGACGACGTTAATGTAAGCGATCGGGAAGACCTCCGTACTATTGTAGAGCTCAGTAGTCAAAGCACTGCCTGAGCACCGTATGTTGCCACTCTCATATAGGCAATATCACTATAAATCTCACTAAGCAATACCCAGTCGCTCGCATACTTCTCAACCAATCAATGAAGCCAAACGTTAGAATTAATCGATATAGATGAAACTGCAAATCACTAATTTGCGACCCTGATGCCTTCATTTGCGACTGTCACAATTTTCTATCCGGAATCACTCTTTTTGGACCGGTTATTTTGAATAATAGTTCTCAAACCTTCACAAGCCCTCAAGCAATCAGTTAGCTAATATTAAATGAACTAATAACGTTAATTTAATTAACTTAAGTTGCTAAATTAAGTTAAAAGTTAAATGCCAATGGCCACTCCCCTCTCAACTAAGTAAGTTGCGCATGCAAGGAGTTCCCTCCCACCGCCACAGTTATACAAGTATCAAGTAGAACTTAAAAAAGTCCTTCCGGCCTGTACCGGGAGGAAAAGGTAGCTTTCCTATATCTTCGTTTTAAAATTTTAGCTAAAGTTACACGAAAACAGCAAGCTAAAATGCAAAGAAACGTTTACAAAAGATTCGTTAATACTGAATTTGAATAAGAAATTCGCCAAATTATTGAGCAATAGCCAAATTGGCTTCATTTATGAAGACTTATTTTGGTCGCCAAATGTCGCCAATTTTGGCGAGAATTTGGCGCTAACGGATATGAATATATAGTTTTATGCGTATGATTGGGAAAATTATTACAACAATGAAAGAAAATAATTTGCGAGTAATCGCGTTAATGTGTTGTTTTGTTTCAAAATGTCAGCCACCCTAGAATTTCAAACTGCTCTATCTCAGCCATTTTTTAAGATAGAGGTAAACCAAAAAGTGCTCTGGAATCCTTGTATTAAGGCCTAACACGTAATTAAAAAATAAATTAAATTATTATTTTTTTGTATATTTATTTTAGTTTTAAATCTTTAAATGGCCGCCATCTTGAAACAAAATGGCGGACCAAGCTGCCCAACGAACTCGGTCGAGACATTAGTAACCTTAATACGCATAATTAGTTTCATCAAAATCGATTCATAAATACGGGCGTTATCGTATGACATAGGTCAGATATATATATATGGATATATATATATATATATATATATAAATCAACATTTGAACGAAGGGTGGTTTTGGGGTCTGGGGGTCATGATCGGTGAAAATATATCGAAATTTTCCGGAACTGCTTTCCTCCGAACGGCTGCAATAGGTAACTTCATACTTTTTTGTATTGAAAGCTACCTAAAATAATTAATCAGTATAGTTCATAGAGAAATTAAGATATATTTTTTTTTTAATTTTTAAATTAAACTAACAATTAAGTAGTGTCAATAATAAACAAAGTCAGGAATAGCAATTAATATCTAAAAAAAATAAAACATTGTAATAAAATGTCTAACCCCATTCCATTTCATTTTCCCCCTCTCCCCCCCCCCCCCCCATTTTCATTTATTAGTTTTATTTTTTTAATCCCCCCCCCCTCTTTTTTTTGACTGACCACCTCTTTATTAGATACACATAGTCGATGTCTGCACGAGCTACCGGACACTCTCCAATAGGACAGCCTACGGACCCAGTTTTAACCCGTTGGGGTACGGTAGAAAGGCGGAATCTCCTCCCCTCTGCAACGATGAGGTCGTTCTCGCATTTCGGCAACTAAATTATTCCCTTGGTGCAACTTGTCCAATTTTCATCCCTCCTCCAAAAAAATCCCTCATTGTGGACAAGTAATCCCCACCTATTTGGCAACAAAAAATCCAGGAGAAACCCTCCAATTAGTGTGACACGTGGATGTGTGGAGCAGGATATTAGAAAGATTTAGTTTTGTCATGTAACTGCCCAACTAGGTAACACAAAGTAACAATTAAGTCCTGTAATTATGACGGCCGTGGTGCCCGTCAAAAGGAGCGCCATTACACGGCGATCAGGCGATCTTCGCCCCGTTGCCAGACAGTAGGGATCTGGTCATCGGTTTGAGATAGCAGATACGAAGCCATGTACGCTAATGGCCTCTGGTGCATGTAAAATCCGTCGTGGGTGCAAAGTCCTCCAAGTTCTCTATGAATTATACCTCTGGAGATGCCTAGTCAGGGAAGGTTTCGTCACCTAATCAAGGTTCTAAATTACGAGACCAATTCCTTTCTCTTTTTTAATTTTTGCTTTTTTAGCTCACAGGCTATCAAAGCCTGAGAGCTAATGTGCCCGCCTGTCTTTATATGTACTTATGCATATATGTACGTAACGCGATAACTCTTGACAGAAATAACCGTTTTGCTTCAAATTTTGTTTATAGATTCATTGTGATAAGGTGTTTCCCTGATTAGTTTTGGGAGTTCATTGATTAAGTATAAACAGGGACACGGGGGCTAACCCCCCCCCTTAATTTACATAAATGGGTTTTTCGTGCAGAATTATCCAATTTTCTTCAAATTTTGCATATAGGTTCATTGTGATAAGGCGCTTCCCTGATTAGTTTTGAGGGTTCATTGGTTAAGTATAAAGGAGGATACGGGGGCTAATCCCCCCATAATTTAGATAAATGGGTTTTTCAGGCAGAAATTATCCGATTTTCTTCAAATTTTGTATATAGGTTCATTGTGAAAAAGCGCTTCCCTGATTAGTTTTGGGGGTTCATTGGTTAAGTATAAAGGAGGATACGGGGGCTAATCCCCCCTTAATTTAGATAAATGGGTTTTTCATGCAGAGTTATCCGATCGTCAAATTTTGTATATAGGTTCATTGTGATAAGGCGCTTCCCTGATTAGTTTTGGGGGTTCATTGGTTAAGTATAAAGGAGGACACGGGGGCTAATCCCCCCTTAATTTAGATAAATGGGTTTTTCATGCAGAAATTATCCGATTTTCTTCAAATTTTGTATATAGGTTCATTGTGATAAGGCGCTTCCCTGATTAGTTTTGGGGGTTCATTGATTAAGTATAAAGGAGGATACGGGGGCTAATCCCCTTAATTTACATAAATGGGTTTTTCATGCAGAATTATCCGATTTTCTTCAAATTTTGTATATATGTTTATTGTAATAAGACGCTTCTCTGATTAGCTATGGGAGTTCATTGGTTAATTATTAGGAGGGGGAACGGGGGGGGGTGAGCCCCTTAATATATTGTCGATTTGTTTATTTTTCGAGGGGCTTATTTCAAATTCTTTGAAATAAGAGTATAATATACAATTAGTGTGAATAGCCTGTGAGCTCAATGCCCTCAGTTTAAGTGGGCAGTTTTCTTTTTATATTATATCTGTCAATTCAACAAAGTTAAATAGAAACCATGAATCGACAAACAAAGAAAACTGTAGAAAACCACTAGAGAGCATTCAAGCGATACCAACAAGGCTCTTGTCAGGTGAATATCGCTCTGTGCCCAGGTACTAACTCGTCAAGCAAGGCACTCATGCCCGAAAGGTAGGGAATTAAAAAAAGTTATTATTTACAGCCAAGATGTTATGTTTGAAGTTTGATTTGTTGAACCTGTTATTTTAAGTTCATGACTGTTTACTTTTTTTTCAATAAACTCAAATTCATCCGTTACTTCGTCTCTGCTTTTGAAGTAGGGATGGGAAATAGAGTTACTTTTGGTTAACAGGTTGCAATGTTCCAATGTTGCATAGGTAACAGGGTTCAACAGCCTGTTATTTTTGTAACGTATAACTAATTGCTATGTATGGTGGCAACGGACGTTTTAAGTAATAACCTTTAAATAGAATTGTCTAGCCTTTAAATAGACTTGTCTAGCTTTTAAATAGAATGTTTGAAATAACTTTGGGACGTAAGTATAGACGAGATTTTCCGCTTAGATGAATCCACATCATTAAAATCAGTTTACAAGATTAAAACTCAATTTTTGCGCTACAAAAGTTTATCTAGTTATGATACTTTGAATTCCATGCAGTTTCAGCGTTTTTTGCTCTAAATACGCAGTTTTCCATTTTTGGTGACTAAAACACTAAAAATTATATAAATTCTAAGTATCATATCATAACTCGGCAAGTTTTGGTGATAGAAGAATAAACTTTTACTATTTTACTTGTTATTACACGAAGAAACAATTTCTAAATAAAACTTATAGGACACATGTATTCTACACAAATTCTAATTTCTTAACTATTTAAAAATTAATTTTACCGTAAATCGATTTTTATACGATGCAAAACAAAATTTGAGGCATTTTTTAAATTAGAACTATACCTCTAAAACTAGTGATTTAGAAATTAGCTATTAATAAACGATAAGAAGAGACACTCTGTATAAAAGTAAACACATTTTTAACAACAAGATTTGTAGAAAAATGAAATTTAATCCCCGAATTTATTGTGACCCTATCTATCAACGCATATCCAAAGCGAATCCCAGAAGAAAATGGAAATATTATTTACGAATATACATTTTTAATCAAATACAATACACCCAAACAAATTTTCCACAGGTTTTTCAAATGAATTACAATTATATTAAAATTAAGCTCCCGTACTAATAATACGATGCTAATTTATTTTCTTTCTTCTTTTTTTCAGTAAAATAAAATCACAGAAATTAAAATATTTGTCAACTCTCATTTCCTAAAAACGCAGCAAAAAATGAATAAAATAAAATAAAAGCACATGGTCTAAAAAAAGAGAATTTTAGTATCTTACTAAAAAGAAAAAACTTAAAACTCCATGAGTATATAGCAATATTCCTTATTAAACTTTCAAATTAAATAAAACCGCCACCTCCTCCTGCCAATTACGCTGGCCAAAGATGTCTGCCTCACTTACTCTATCAAACAAGCAACGATATCATTAAAATTCACCTTCTCAACCTATCCTTTACTAAAGAATATCTTTTCCTTTTCATTCAAAAAAAAAAAAAAAAAAAAAAAAACCCTACTAAGCAAAGTGATTACAAGCAACTGTAAGCCCCTGCACAACAAATTGCAAATTTTTAAGTTATTTCTCTTAAGTGTTAAAATGACTCTTTTATTCGTACTGAACGAAAGCAGTTATGCGTTTAAAATCAACAATGATGATTACTTGTAATAAAATAACTGTCATTTTATTTATCGTTCATTGAAACTGCAACGCTGGCAGACTTCTGAGAGGTATAAAGTAAGCGTTAAGCAGATTTTTAAACAATGTCACAATATGCTTTACCGCTAGCGGACTTTGATTGGTTGCTCGTGAGCTGGGCTTCTTAGCTTCTAAGGTCTAGTTATCCCCTGACAGCCATTGCTAGCCATTTATGACTTGGAAGGATAGATTTTTTACTCTGTTTTAGGTTGGTTGGTCAAGATTTTGTTTTCATTTTCGCTTTGATACTTGAAGCGTTCAAAGTAGGACTTTTTTATTTGAAAGTACATTTTTAAAGCTTCTTTTTATTAAGATAGAAAATAAATTTCGGAAATTTTAATATTATTATAATATAAATTGAATATGTATTTCTAAAACACTGTTTTTCTTTATATATATATATTGCAGGTAATACATTCCAAATTTAACAGGCATTTCCGGTAATCTGTTATAAAATAATTAGCTATAAAGCAATAACATTGTTATTTATCCTAATACGTTAAATAATGCCCATCTCTATTTTAAAGTTAATTATCTCAAGTCACAATAATACATATTTTTATGCTGCTACAAGAATGCTATTTTTGCAACTACTTTTCTCTTCACGACATCATATCATGGGCACTGCTTTACCAGCTACACCGTCTGTCTGAGTTTTTCTTTAAAATAAAAAACTCTTTATATTTTAGTAAGTGTTAAGTTTTTGCACTGAGTGATAATTTTTAGTAAAAACCCCGTTGCAAAACAGATACTGTTACGTATGTACGTGCGCCCGCACGCGTATGTGTGCAAATATTTTATGAATACCGATATATTTCTTCTTTTAAATATAGCTTCATTTGATGATATGGCTATGTAGTTTTAAGCGCATGAGAGTTATAATAATGGCTACAGAAATTAAAGTAAATCTGGGAGAAACCACATTCGTTAAAACTTATAAACTAAACACGATTATAGAAGAAAAATTTATTCTTAATCCGCTGTCTTGTTTCAAAAAGGCAGCCACACTAGAATTTCAAACTGGTATATCTCAGCAGTTTTAAAGATATAGCCCAAACGAAATATGTTCTAGAATCCTTCTGTAAAGGTTTAACACAACGAAAACAAATTTTGGCGGTTCTAATTTTTGTATATATTTTGGAGTTTGAAATATTTTATACATTGCCATTTTGAAACAAGAGGGCGAATCAAGATGATCATTGAACTCCGTCAAGATCTTGGCAAGTCCTACACACATGCTCAGTCACAAATACGAGTGCTATCACATAACAAATATCAGTCACTCACAGACACACATTCATTATATATAAACTACTGTTTGTAAAAATTGCAACACCATGAAGGAATCATGTCAGTGAGCTGAAACTGACAGCAAATGTAAATTAGTGTTGTATTCCAATGATTAGAATTACAAGTCACAGCGCAAGCCTGGGCTGAGAAGCGCCCTATGAACTGCTGATTTAGCAGTATAAGTAGAGACCTGTAGCGGGACGTTAAAAATAGTATATGGTTGTCTGCCAGTGGTAAGCGTTTCATGAGGTCACAATACCTCGACGACGACAGAGGGCGCCATATGATACTGAGTTTGAACGGGGATGAAGGAGTTATTCTTATCGTGCAATAGCCGGGGCGCAATGCCATGACAGTGATGCGAGTGTGGACGTAACGGGCACAAGAAAACCTGGTGAGTCGAAAATCCGGCAGTGGATGACGAAATGTTACGTCAACACAGGACGACAGACACATCTCCGCATAGCAGTGACAGACCGTACAGACAGTTGACAGAACATTGGAGCATTGCTACAGGTGTGTTATTATCTGCTCCAACAATTCGCCAGTTTCTGTTGCACCGTGGCTTGCATGCAAGGGTTCCTTTATACATGATTCCCCTCACGCAAAATCATCGGCGCCTGCGGCTACTATGGGCTTATCGACATGGACACTGGCATGCTGATTGTCAACAACTCGTCTTTTCCGATGAATCCCGCTTTAATTTGGGGAACAGAGGTGGCCGCATCCAGGTTAGACGCTGAACCAGTGAACACCACCTTCCAGAGTGTGTTATCCAACGTGGTACTGGATCAACGCCAAGTGTGATGATTTGAGGCGCTATTGGCTATCATGGACAATATCAACAGCTAAGAATTGTGGATATTCTCAACAGATAAGAATTGTGGGTGTAATCTCAACAGCAACCGATATACATCAGATATGTTCTAGAGCCGGAAGTCATATCCTGCGTTCAACGTATTCCTGGTGCTGTATTTCAATAGGACAATGCTCGTCCACATATTGCTAAGAATGGACAAATCTTCTTTTCAGCACAACAAATACAGCTTCTTCCTTGGCCTGCCTATTAACCGGATATGTCGGCTTTTAAACATGTATGGGATTTTGTTAGTCTGCGTTTCGATTGTGACGCCCAGTGGACTTTCTAACGATAGGATTAAAATTAAAATCTTTAAACGAAAATTCGTTATGGTGGCAAGGACGGACCGCCTTGGTTAACGTGTTTCACTGATTGGCCTGTGCAATCAAAGGAATTTTCAACTCAATTTATCGGGGTTTAACGCTTTTTGTCAATTTGAAGTCTCAGCAACTCAATTTTTCCATTTAACGGACTTGCTAACGAGAAGATTGAAATTGAAATCTTTAAACGAAAATTCGTTATGGTGGCAAAGACCGCCTTGGTTAACGTGTTTCACTTATTGGCCTGTGCAATCGAAGAAATTTTCAAATACGAATGACATCCCAGAACGTTGCAAAAATATTCTAGTTAATGAATGCACTATTGAGAACAATGAATTAGTAAACATTTTAGGAAACTTTACTAGTATGCTGAAACTACTTCGAACAATTGCGTGGGTGAGGCGTTTCATAGGAAAGTTATAAAATTACCTGTAAACGATGCTCCCTTATGTGCGGGTGAAATTCAAGAAGCGGAAATATTCTGCATTAAGTCAATCCAGAAACAATTTATAAGCCAAAAATCGACTTGCTTAAATCGACGAATGAGCTTTCAAAGCAGTCTAGCTTACTCTCATAGGCACCATTTCTTGATGAAAATGTTTTACTAACAATAAAGGGAAGATTGGCCGAGAGTAAATATACTTATGCAAAAAAGCATCCTATCCTCCTCCCAAAGAACTCTCGATTCACTGAATTGCTAATATTGTGTGAGCACAACAAAATGCTTCATAGTGGGGTTGCTGCAACACTATGTAAATTGCGAGAAAATTATTGGATTCCTAAGATGAGGCAAGCAGTTAAAAACAAATGACTCATATGCCGAAAACATGCAGTGAAGCCAGCAAAACAAATGACAGCGCAACTTCCCACAGATCGAATCGCCTAAACACCAGTATGCTCCGTCTCTGGAATAGATTTTACCGGACCTGTTTATATAAAAAATGGGAATAACACCGATAAAGCTTACATAGCTCTATTCACGTGTGCTGTGACCCACGCTGCTCACTTTGAACTAGCTTCAGACCTATCAACCAAGAAGTTCATATTGGCACTTAGACGTTTCCTCAGCAGTAGGTCGTATATTCTTCTCAGACAATGCCAAAATATTTAAATGTGCTAATAAAAAAAATTCAATATTTCTTTGACCTACTTAAGCACCAAGATTTTCAAAATTTTATCTCTACAGAAGGGATAACATGGAAATTCATCATTGAACTTGCTGAATTGTGGGAAGGTTTCTATGAGAGACTCGTGAAAAGTATTAAAGACAGCTTAAGAAAAATCTTAGGAAAAGTTTTGTTGACTTTTCAATAACTTATGACTGTGCTTGTAGAGGTAGAAAATGTTCTCAACCCAAGGACTCTAACACATGTCTCTGAACCTGAACCACTCACACCTGCCTACTTCTTGCTGGCTGGACACAAGGTAGATTACCCATTTAACTTTAACGAAGTGTTTAATGTCCCTATTTCTAGAAGCAGCTTAATTATAAAAAAAACATATCAGACAAAACTTCTGAACCAAATTTGGGAGAAGTGGAAATCTAAATATTTACTAGCAACTAAAAGCTTACATTCTTTCGGAACTCCTAATGCTGAAAAAGGACATTGTTTTGATTGAAGGACCGAGTAAATGAAAATTCTTAAGGACTTAGGATGAATTATCGAGGTTAATAAAGGTCGTGATGGTCTAGTCAGGTCTTGTGTTGTCAAGACCAAAAAAGGAAATTTAAGACGACCTGTACAACTTATATATCCTTTTGAAATTGCTAATTAACTAAATATTTTGTAAATAAAATTTTCTGTGAATTAATATAATGATAATTTTAGTATTGTGTAAGTGTAAATAATATGTTTTACTGTATTCATTTCTGTACACACACACACACACACACACATATATATATATCCGTTGCTATACTATAATATGGTTATATTATTTTATATTGCACTTATTATAATATTTGATGAAAGTTTCTTGCAAAATATCCTGGCCAGATATAGTTAAATAGATACATATTGGTAAGAAACATATATTTTGTAGTTATATTATGATTGTTTATTTGTGATTTATTTCAGGTCTTAAAGGTAAATGTTTGTAAAATGTTTTGTTTTGAATTATTGCATATTCTATAATTTTGATAGTTGAGATTGTATATTGTTTCAATAGTTATTGGTAAAATTACATTATAATTTATATAGTGATCGTTCTGAAAATTATCAGGTGGGGAGTGTCGAAAATATGATTAAAATTGAAATAAAATCCAGTTGTGTCGCTGCTAATTCACACTTCTCGTCAGTGAAATAAAGTGATATGACTTCAGAGTTGTGACTGAACCACTGATGAGATGTTGTTGCAAATTGTAGTCAAAGCTTTTAAAAACAAAAGCTGAAATTATAATGTACAAAATGGTACATTTTATTAAAGGAGTGATCCTTAAAATGTTGTGTAGATCTATGAATAAATGTCTTGGTTAGTATAACTTAGTAACTAGTAAAATTACAAAAAGAATTATTTTATTCTTTACATTTGTAATTATGATACCTGGGGGTAACTTGGAAGGAAATTAAGTTTTCTATAGCTCGAGAGTAATTGGCTGGTCATTGCTTTCTCTGCTACTAACGGTGTCTCGTCGTGAATCATAGGTGTTGGAAATGTGCTGGGCAACTGTTACTTCGGGATTTCAGCGTTTCTTTTCCTTCTACTTTACTTGGCTGGGGAGTATTACTGTAGTCCCTTTGACGTCACTCTGTAGCTGCTGATCCTTGTTTTCTCTGTCGGGCTTGCTTAGCCAATTCAATTACAGTCGAACCTCGTTAACACGAAATAATTTTCAGGTCCCGTCAGATGAGTCTGAAAATCAATGTTAATTAATTAGAACGCGAATGTTTTACGAATTAGAATGTTTAACGCGAAATAGAATTTCGGAAAATCCCGCTTAAGGCGATTTTTTTTTTCGCTTCAAAATCAAAACATGATTCCTTATGCAATGTTTTTGATATTTCAAACTTAAATGTCACATACTCTTATTAAAAGTGGAATTTTCTCATGGTTTGAAAACGATTTAAAGTGAAAAAGGGTTTCAGAAAATTCTGAAATACTGAATTCCTGAATAATCCCTGCTTTTCTTCGATCTCTGATATGCGCAAGTGTTCCCACATTAACCATATGAGCAATAAGTCACAATGATTAGTCACAATGAAAGTTTGGGGAAGGAATTTCTTTTTTTGAAAGTGATTGTTCCATTACTCGGTTGACTGTATTGACAGTAACATAAACTATAAACCGGGGGTCTGAATTCTCCTATCTGTGAGTGAAATAAGTGACTATCTCTACTTCACTACCTAACTAACATAATGGAAACGCTGTTCACAGTTGCTCTGTAGAATTCTGTGAAAGATGAGTCGAAAACAGCAAGTAGTATCTTAAGAAACCAAGTAAAAAAATTAAACGAAGTTAGCGATAAAGTGCTGAAAAAATCACAAAATGCGGCGAAGTATGGGATACCTACAATTCTTCTACAATTTTAAAGAATCGCGAAAAGATTGAAGCGGTTTATGCTGTGAGTTAACTCAAACCAGTAAGAAAACGAATGTGTAGAAGAAAGAATGAATAAATTGAAATTGCTCTCTTGCGGTGGATAAAAGAGGCAATAAGTCAGAACATTTTTTTAACTTTTGCAGTTTTGCAAGAGACTTTTGCAGATGCTCTTGGTGAGAGTGATTTCATATTTTCTAACGGATGACTGACAAGATTTAAATAGCATCATAGACTTGTCTGCAGAAAGATATGTAGCCAAAATCGGTAAATTCTTTCTTAGACATTGTTTTTTCCAAGTACATTTGCATAGATGAAGATATGCTGACTTCGGATGTGACGACAGATGAAGAAGTAATTGCTGAAAAATAAAGATAGCAGCATTGAAGTGTCAGACAAGGAAGAAGATATTGACACAGAGCGGAAAAGTTTAGTGTCAATAAATGAATCTACTGCAGCATTGAAAACTGTACAACGTTTCCTTATGGATCAAGAGGCTACTTCCCGAGCTTTAGACAAATTAGATTAGGTCCATACGTTCCTAAAAAAAGTACTCTACAAAAATTGAAGCCAAAGTCAATAACGGACTATTTAAAAATATGATTAGCATGTAAATAAAATTATTATTGCCTAAAAAACGATAGCTAATTTGTTAATGAAATTTACTATTTCTTATTAATTTATGATTTTTTGAGCAGGGATATATTTGTAGTTTAATTTATTTAGTTCTTATATCTAACATAGAGGACGCCACTATTATGACGGTTAACACGAAAAAAATTCCCAGTCCCTTCAATTTCGTGTTAACGAGGTTCGACTGTACTTGCTTATTATTACTATTTTAAAAAATATATTTTTAGAAGTATTTCGACCATTTAAGGGTTCATAAAACAAGAATTCATCTTTAACTCATCCCTCATCTTTATATCTTAAGATGTGAGAAGCCTCGTGTTTGTAATATCATTGCACTTAATGGCAACTGAATGGGGTAATATTGACTGGTTCTAAGTGTTTCAATTAACTGTACTTTAACGTTTGAAGTCATTTCTTCAATCCTGCATGATACAGTGTTATTAGAGAAAGGAATTAAGTAATGTCGTAGTCATCTAGCTGCTTTTTCTTCCAAAACAGCATTAATCATGTCTTCAGCAGCTCGCAACAAGAAAGATTCTCTAATACTGTGCGGTTTACCTGCTATTTAAAGAATTACATTACAAATATGAAAAAATGCCATTGAATGAATTTAAAATGAGAACTGATCGGAAAATGTACAAAATGCTTATTTTTATTTAAAAAAGAGGAAGAAAGTCAACTTTATATATACAACATCTATTTTTCAACTTTCACCAAATGTTGTGGACTCTTAAGAGGTTACTTCACTCAGGCGAAAACACCCGCTCGCTAATGTTAATCCTCTGGGGGAAATATTTTACGATATCTCGTTTGCATTTCAATATTTTTAAATGATTTTTTTTTGCATTGGATAGCTGAGGTCGATCTCTATGCAGGCTCCTTTTTACTTTTCCGATTTAGGTTGCAGTTTTTTTAATTAAGGATACTTTCCCTTTCAAAACTGGTTCCGAAAATGAAAGTATCTTAATAAAAGAAATGTGTAATCAAAATCGAAAAAGTACAAAAGGGCCTGGATAGAGACTGACCTCGGCTATCCAATTCCAAAAAAAAAAAAAAATAATAATAATAAAAAAAAAATAAAAAAAAATAAATAAATAAATCATTTAAAAATATTGAAATGCGAACGAGATATCGTAAAATATCCCCCTCATAGAATTAACATTAGCGAGCGGGTGTTTTCACCTGAGTAAAGTAGCCTCTTAACATTTGGGTTGTTAAATGAATTTCTGAATTTCAAGTTTATTCGATTTTGTGTACTGAAGCTTCTTTCACAAGGTACGCTTGTGACAGGCAGCACAAGAACAACTTCTATAACTTTGGAAAATAGCGGAAACTGATGATTATGTTCTCTTAAAAATATTTAAGAAAACTTTTCAAAATCTGATGTCCCCTCATTTTTAACTACATGCATTGAACAATGCATATTTGGGTGGTGGCATTATCAATATCCATTTCTGAATGGAATTGTTTTAGCCAAAATACAAATGAAATAAAGTGAAAACCGGAATCCCTGATATTTTCTTTGATTGAACTAGGTTCTATCCATTGAAATTTTAAATCCATGTCCAAAGTTTGAAAGGAAAACCGTGGATTCATTTCTTTTATTACACGGGAAATGTAGGTTGATTTTTAAAATGTAAAGTCCTAATTTCTAATGATTGCAAGAATAAATTAATTTGCTGTTTCTAAATACGTTTTTTTGCGGTTCGAGAAAAAAAAATTATGTTCATTACAAGATTTTTGCAGTTCTAATCTTATTTTTGTTTAGTGCTGACTCTAAGCCAATGACATGGCACAATGCCCGGTGGCTCTTACTGTCCTTTTGATTATTTTCCTTTTTTGATCATGGGAATAAAAATCGTAAAAATACGTCCATCGATCGTAGGAAAAAACTCGTGAAATTCGCCGATCGTTCGCGGGGGAAAAAATCTCAAATTTCATCAATCTGTCGCAGGAAAAAAAATTGCAAAATTTGCATTCCGTTGCTTGAAAAAAAAAACGCCAAGTTCGGCAAAAAGTCGCTGGAAAATATTGTGAAATTCGCCAAACGGTCGTAGGAAAATAACGCGAAGTTCATCAAACGGTCGCGGAGAAGATTTATCAGTCAGATGCGAGGAAGAACTCGGGATTTTCGTCACGGGGAAAAAAATCAAGAATTTGTCATTCTGTCACGGGGGAAAAATCGCAAAATTTGTCGCTCGAAAAAAAACCCTGCGATTGTATTTTTGCACCTATGTATTTTGGTTTTTTATTGTTTTGCTCTTTTCTGGTATAGCGCTGCCAAATTTCTGCATTGAAGATCCTGTGTTAGTCGCGTCTGGTACAGAGGTATTGGCAAATTCAGGCAAAACTGATTTTCTCCTAACTACAGTTGATTAAAAGTAACTAATATTTGAAAATAAATGAGATGTACAACAAACTTAATGTTTTTAAGAACATAATTTAAATTCAAACAGATGTAACAAAAGTTTTAATTAGAAATGCATGGAATTTGTCATTTTGTCTTTATGTTCACAAAATCCCTCATATGCAAAACTACAAAGCAGAGAGAAAGAAACACTGAGCCTATCGTTTCCTAACTCTGGTCAAGAAAGCTTAGTTAATCTATTCAATATAGACTCAACACAACTGTGTTAATAATTTGTTCCCTCAAGTGCGAAAGTAATTTTATGCAGTGGGCAAAAAACTTACAACTTCATGTACGTATATTTATGTAATACCACATTAATGCATATATTCAATGCTTTACCCAGTGGCGGCTCATAACTGGCTTTATTTGGCGCACTAAATACATGGCTGCCAAATTTATTCTTTTCTTACCACTATTATTAAAAAGAAATACTTTATTTTATTTATTGTCAGAAAGTTCTGCCTATAAACAAGGAAAAGATTTCTTGTAAAAAATAATGGTATGAAAATAATATGTGTTTTAGGCATGCACTTAATGCCCCCAAAAAAAGACAGTCATGAGTCGCCACTGACTTTACCTAAAATCCACATTGCATATGACCAGAGTTTTTGTTTGATTTCATATCACCCTTTTAAATAACTTTATGCTTTTAAAAACTCATGTAAATGAAATAGAACAGAAACTTACTCATTTAGAACAGGATAAGAGAAAAATTTCAATCAACAGAATGAAAGAAATTAAGGATTATGTTGGAAACAAAAAAGTTTTATTTTAACTCCTCCTACAAGCTATTCCAGTATGAACAGAAAAAATAGGTTATAAATTATACTTAGATTTTTTTTTTTAATTCCTCCTATCCACCCAAGCTACTTTCATGCAACCAATCTTTACTATCAGATAATTCAATTTAAAAATCATGTTTAAAAACAGTTCTTAATTAATATTTTTTCTTTATGTGGAGGTCAAAGTTGGATAAATTTTCCCAACAGAGTGAAAAGTAACTGGAGCAGGATTCAAACCTGGTGTCTTGGATATACACACAATGCTCTGCCACTGAACTACCCAGATGATATCTGCCCTGACACAATTCACTCACTTGTTCGTATCATCAGATATGCAAACCTGCAGCATTAGCAATGAAAGCATGTTACACATAGTAACTCCATGGATAATAATTATATATACACTCATACTCAAAAGTTAAGCATAATTGCTATTTAAGAGCAAACTTAAGGAATTGTACATCAGAATTGAAAAAAAAAAACATGGTATGTGGGTATAAAAGGATTATAGGAGAATAAATCAGTGAAAAACAAGGATAATATTGACTTTTATTATCAAAATAACAAGGTTGCAAGCAAAATGGTGAAATCAGTAGTTTGAAATTGAACAAAAAAGAATTATTTATAAAAAAAATTGCTACAGTTTAATAAGGTGTGTGGTTACCTCTGACAGCCATGCATGTCGCACAACGATTTCCCATACTTTTGATGAGAGAATTGATGAGTTGTGTGCTCAAAGAGTTCCAAGCCTGATGGAGAGCACTTTTCAATTCTGGAGCGAGCTTGGTAGGTGCTGACGGGCTGCAAATTGTCTCCTGAGCATATCTCACACATGCTCTATATGATTAAGATCAGGACACATAGAAGGCCAGTGCATGGACTGGATATCTTCAGTTTCAAGGAAGTCGTTGATGATGGCTGCACGGTGAGAACGTATATTATCATCCATGAATATGAATCCAGGACCGACAGCACCCGGAAACAGGCAAACGCAAGGCTCAAAGATTTCATCTCTGTATCTTACAGCAGGAACAGACCTCGTATAGAAGATGTGGAGGTCTGTGCGTCTGTCCAGTATTATGCCTGCCCACACCATGACTCCCCCTGAACGAAAATGATGTCTTTCCGTTATGTTTCTCGGGTGAAATTGAGTTCCATGTTCTCTCCAAATCATTATACGATGAGTATCGGTTTGCAGACTAAATCTGGACTTATCACTGAACATGACATTGGTCCATTGTGCCCGACTCCACTGCTGGAGTTCCAAACTTCACTGAAAGTGGTCGTGTTTATGTGCAGACGAGAGGGGAATGCAAACTGTTGGTCGTCTGACATACAGACCAACTTGGATAAGTCTCCTGTAAACAGTTCTCTCAAAACTCTCACTTCTGTGGTGGCTGTCAGCTCTGACGCCAATTGTCTGGCAGAACGGTCACACTGACATTGCACAGTTACTGTCAGATATCAGTCTTGCCAAACACTTGTCACTCTTGGTTGACATGGTACTAGTCATTGAGTAACATATGCAGTGCTTTGAAACCTCTGCCACAGTCTGGAGACTATACACTGAGGCACATTCAGAATTCGGGACACATCAGTTTGGGATCGTCCACTTTCAAGCATTCCAAAAATTCTCTCTTTCACAAACATATCCAGCTGGTACCTTTGTGACATATTTCGTCCTTCTTTATATTTACCAACGCTTTGTACCACAACAACTGAAAATAAAATTTGACTGAACAGGTCACGCCACTTCAGACCGTTATATCCCAGTTCTGACGTCTGCCGGTGCTATGTGCATGTCAACGTACACTGAAATGTTTTGCATATGCACAATCTTTTACCTTCATTTCATGATTCCCCACAAATGATTTCAAACTCTTTTATCATTATTTTTTCATATTTTTTTTTTTGCATTTTATGAATTATGCTTAACTTTTGGACACAAGTGTACATATGAAAATCAACCCTTATAACTGAACTTAATTAGGTGGATGTCAAAGTTGAATAAATTTTCCCAACAGAGTGAAAATGAGTGAATTGTATCAGGCCAGATATATGGGTAGCTCAGTGACAGAGCATTGGTCCCAGGAGCACCAAGGTCCCAGGTTTAAATGCTGGCCTAGATACTTTTCACTCTGTTGGAAAAAATTATTCAATTTTGACCTCCACCTAATAAATCTCAGTTATAAGGTTGATTTGCATATAGTATATATAAATGTTTCATTCATTATTATTAAATTAAAAAATAGGTCTTCACATTTACAAATTTAATTTTTTCTCATATAAATCTAATAATTGTGTTTTTAATTCCAGAAAATGGATTGTTTATCATATGGAGTTTGTGTGGATTTCAGAGTCTGCTATAACAAATATTTCTAGTAACAAGAAAAGAAAAACATGTTTACAGTCTCTAAATCGCATTCGAAAATTTCCAGAGGTTTAAGTTATTTTTTGGGGTGTCTATATCTGATGCAATTGGATCAGTAATGTTAAAATCAGCCACTCTATGTATAAAAGAGGATTTATTTTGAACCAAAAATATTTTTTTTCATTATACAAGCATGCTTTAATACGCTTCATTTTTAAAAACATTGTAAGTTATGAATAAATACTGTTTTTTTTTTTAATGTTATTCTCTCTCTTTGATTTGTAGCTGGAAGGTTTCTGCAACAGGTTGGTAGGAAATCAGACTTACCAGCCACATTTGCTGGTAGAATATATTCACTTTTGTGAAGCCTGATGGTGACAAATGCCAATTTTTTAATAGCCACTTTTTAGCATTAATTTGCCATGTGGTGAGTGGTGATCACAAATTTTTATTGTTACTTCAAGGTTTATTTAAATTTTCTTTTTTAAATTGGAAGTATCTGCTTAAGAAAATGCACATGGGAAAAATCACAAATTTTACATAGCATATGCAGATATATAGCAAAAAATTATATTAAGTAAAGGAAACACATTGTTTAAGGAACTAAAATTAAATCTATTTATAATTACTTATAATTTCAAACTTGAATAATTTTCATCTAAACAAATTATACATTGAAAAGTTTTTTCAATCTAAAAGATATTTTTGTAGTATTTTGATGTTATCCACATATCATTTATTAACTAGGGATGCACCGAATAGTGATTTTGTCCGAATACCAAATATTCGGCACACAAGTGAACTGAATACCAAATATTCAAATTGTAACTATTCGGCTGAATACCGAATATTCGACTAACTGAATACTTCTATGTTTCAGGGTTTAAAAGTTAAACTTTAAAATAATTTTACATTATATTTAACACAAAGGCAATTTTGATGAACAAAACCTTTTCACAATTAAACTTTACAATAAAAAAAAATCTATGCTTTGAATTATTATTTAAGAAGAAATGTCTTAAAACTGTTTTAACAAATAAAATATGTAACTCCACGACTTCTGCGAACTAAAGTATAAATGAATAAAATTTCTTATATTCTAAAACAAATATTTTAAAATCAAAAAGAAATTTTGAAGGAATATTTAACAGTCATGTACTGTTTATTTACCAGGAAGCGAGTAAAAAAAACCTGTTCAAATGGTGGCAACTTATTAAGAAAGTTTTTAAGTTTACCAGAGGGTCTAAAGAGAAACAATTTCTAAAGAGAACGATTGTTTTCAGAGGTTGGAAATGTACATGGTGTTCTTAAAATTTAAAAAGAAACTTATCATCATTATTTTTAAAGTTAAATGAAAATGCAAGTTTAACTTGGAGTGAGATACACTGTATTTTTGAATAAGTGGATTGCAATCCTGGTTTCCCGTACAAAAACTCTTTGTCTTGTTACTTATTATAACCCCTGAAAGCTGAGTATTATCTTCCATTATGTTTAATTCTGAAAAAACAAACAATATTCAGGGACTTGCATTTATGCATCATCATTAATTCTTGTGAATGTCATCATTAACAATTAATTTTCTTAATTGTTACTCTTCAAACAGCAAATAAATAATCTAAAAGAAATCTCTGTTATTTAAATATGATTCTATTTCTTAATTTTTCTGAATACCTTTATTAACAGTTAAAAATAAAAGTTATCTAAGGTTTTTAAAAATATTTTTAATAGTGTTTTCTTTAAGTATTCGGTTTGGCCAAATATCTTCAAATTTGGCAAAAACCGAATAGTTTGATATTCAGCCTAATATTCGGCAAATCAAGAAGTTTGATATTCGGTAGTATGGCCGAATATTGAATATTCGGTGCATCCCTATTATTAATATTAATTGGATAATAACATTGCATTGTAGTAAGTAACAATATACATCTCAGATTAGAATTTTTCAATACTTGTGAAACAGCAACTCAAGAAATAAGTATAGGTATAAGGCAGGCCACAGACCAGAGGAACAGATCCAGAGAGAGTTTTTTTTAGGGGGGGGGGGGGGGGAATACAAAGTTGCAAATAATACAATGTATTACCTGTGAAAATAAAACCTCTCTATAACAGAATTCTGTCTTAATTGGAAAATTTGCAGTGTTTCAATGAAGGAAAATCATACAATTATACCTTCTAAGATGAAACCTGTCTAAAAAGGAATTACTCATATATTCCAATTAGAGCCGTACCGAGTACTCGGCCAATACAGAGTAGTTGCAAGAATTTCATTTTTTAAGCATATTTAAAGACAAATTGATTTATAAGTGATCTATAAAAAGTTATTTGAATATAAATGTATAATATATGCCATAATTCATAAAAACTATTTAATCGGTACATAAAAATTTATCTATAAAACATAGAAAAAGGTAAGAAAAAACTCCCATGCAAAATTAATGTAAATTAAAGTTTAGTTTTATATTTATATTTTTTTTTAAATGTCATTTTTAAAACTGTAGGAAAAGACTGATTTTGGATAAAGAAGCAGTGTGTAGAAACAGAAAATACAATAAATGCAATTAAAATAATAATAATAATTAAATTTGCTGTATGGAAAATTAAGGTACAAAAACACTATAATCATTCTACATTTTCAGGAGATAGGGCATTTCTTTTATTGTTGTAAATTTGGCCTGCTTCAGAAAAAATGTGTTCACTGTGAGCACTGATAAAATACAATTTTAGCTGTGCACACACACACAAAAAAAGAAAAGAAACTGTAAAGCCCCCCTTTTTGGTGCTTTCGTTTTATAGTGGCCTCCACAATTACAATTATGCCAAGTTTTCAGCTCTGATTTCGCCAAAATCATTGAAAAGCTTATATATGCATCATATATACACATGTTATTCCAACCACCTATATACGTCATTACATACATATTATTTTGTCTTATATGTC
Source organism: Maratus michaelseni (assembly GCA_963931845.1). Lineage (NCBI taxonomy): Eukaryota > Metazoa > Arthropoda > Arachnida > Araneae > Salticidae > Maratus > Maratus michaelseni. The sequence continues at coordinate 397,872,939 of OZ007586.1, forward strand.
ATATATATACATCCTATATGACTTATGCACATGTTATATATATACATCATATATGTGTTATATATGACTAATAACTCAACCATATACATCACAAAAGTAATGATTTAACATAATAATATATCATATTATGTCATACATGCTTTATAATTTGGCGATAAATATTGGTCGCTTGGCGATTCATCCTCAGGAGCCGCTATTACACAAAAGTACCCAATTTTTTTAATCAAAAGAAAAGAAGGTACTTTTAAAAAATATGAAACATTTTGCATTATTCAAGGAATTGTTACAGCAAGCAATAACCATTTTTGATAGCCAGATTTCAGGTATCAAAAGGACAAATGGGTAAAGAAGTGTTAAATAATCAGTTTTAATTTCATATTGGTTAATTGAACTTTTTATGCATCAATTCTTTATATATATATATATTTTAAATAATGCTACTGTTTTAAAATTTTTGAATATACAAAAATTGTCTTTAAAAAGTCCACAATAAATGAAATTTCAAAAATTGAAGTTAATTTAAAAAAAATATGATTAGATTATATGCTCAAGATGCATGTTTATAAATAGGTATATATATAAACACACACACACACATATAGAAGTGTTACCACTAAGCACACTTCATGTTCGCATCAGTGATTCTTTCTTAAACATAATTACTCGGTACTCGGCCAAAGCACTACTTGGTATACCACTAATTCCAATATTAGCAAATTCATTGTTACATGTCTTAGCACATGTAAAACGATATAATGAGTTATTATTTGCAATAATTGTTTACATGTCATAATTATTGCTGGTTGTTGTTATTTCATATCCTCCATGTCCAGCGACAGCTAGGCTTGTTCCATGAGGTTATATACTTGCAAGAAGTTCAGAAACAATAGAGGATCTCTATTTATGTCATCGTGGGTGAATTGGAAACAGTCTAAAATGTGGTCAGGAGAAGCATTCCCAGATGCACACTTATTGCAAACCGGGTAAACCTTTTGTCCACCATAAAAAGCAAGTCCCTTCAAATGACCACTAGCAAATCTGGATAAGGTTGTCTGAGATTTTCGGACGCAAGTGTGGCCCAAGGATCCGCATGGACTCAATCTTGTGTACCATTCGTTTGCTGGAGGGACCTGCCACTTAACATTGTTCCTATTTTTCCTAATTGATGAGATTTCATTGAAAGTCCAGACAGGGGCAAGGGGCCTCTGAACCAGTCTTTGCAAGTTTATCGGCAGCCTCGTTTCCCTGAATGTCCACATGTAAGGGTATCTACTGCAGATGTATTACTTGAGTCAAGGAGATCCGTTTCAGCATATTTAGAATGGAAATAGTAGTGATATCACCTGCATCACTCCAGTCTTATAGATGTTGGATTGCGCTCCTACTGCCCGATAGAATCCATACTTCACCAAAGCGCTTTTCTGCCAGAATGGCCTTCAGCCCTACTTCAATGGCAATAAGTTCACTTCTAAAGACAGAGCAAAAGTCTGGATTTCTAATGCTCATCTTCTGTTCACTATCTGGAGTCTTGATAAAAATACCACTGCCTGATTGGTTATTTTCACCTTTACTACCATCTGTGTATATTTTGATAGCATCTCTCGGTATTCTATCAATAACCTCAAGAGAAACAGAAATAACAGAAATCTATTTGAGAAGCTCAGAGACACTTGAACTCTTAGTCACTGGGGTAAGCAGTTCAGTATGAAAAAAGACCCCAGTTAATCCAACAGAGGGATCAATTGTGGACTTAAGGGAATGAGCCTCGACATTTTTTATTGCTGGTTAATTATTACTGGCCACATTATTGCTGGTTAATTCATACAGTTAAATCTGTGAAAGTGCTACCAGTCTATAACGAAATTCTGTTTTAAATGGAAAGTTTGCATGGTCTCATTGGAAGTAGAATCATACAATTATACTACCTGCGAAGGTGAAACCTGTCTAAAACAAAATTTTATTCCGGTACTAGTAATACCATTGTCACATGTTTTAGTGTATGTAAAACAATATAATGAGTTATTGTTTGCAATAATTGTTTATGATGAGTCATTATTCTCATTGGTTAATTCATGCAGTAAAATCTGTGAAAACGGTACTTGTCTATAATGGAATCCTGTTTTAAATAAAAAAATTTCATTGAAGGAATACCATACATATCTACTAACTAAAACAGAAATATGTTTAAAACAAAAAAAAAAAATCCAATCTCTAGCGACTATTTTCAGATGTTTTACTGTACTTTGTAGTTCATTACTGATTGTTAATTAACAGAAAAATAATACAATAAAACCTGCTAAGATGGAATCACTAGGAACTAAAGAAAATATCTGTTTTAGAGAGTGATCTGTCTTAGCAAGTATAATTTTATGGTATTTCTTATATTTTTCCATTTAAGGCAGGAATCATTATAGACAGTTTTTGTTTTCAAAGGTTGTACACTATACTATGCGTATTTATAATAATTTACAAAAAATAAGTACAGTAAAACCTGTGAAATGGAATGATCTTAGCAGGCATAATTGCACGGTGTTCCTGCCATCTGCACCAGGAAGTTTCTCCGTTTAAGAGCAGTGAAACCTAAGAAAATGAAACTGTCTATGACAGAATTCTGCCTTAAATGAAGCATTTCATGCTGCAGATAAATAAACACCATACAATTATACCTACTAAGTAGGAAACCCATCTGAAACAGAAATTTTCAGTCATCCCTAGCAATTCCATCTTAGCAGGTTTTACTTTATTTTATTACAATTAGAATACAGTGCAACCTCGATTATCCGAGCTAATTGGGACTGCTAGTACCTCAGATATCGGAAATCTCAGTTAATAGAAATTGTGCATAAAAACTAACCGTGCTCGTGAATTTAACATCTCTTAGAATAAAATACAGTAAAATGTTTTTTTGAATAATAAAAATAAACATACATAAAGTTATGTTTCACAGCTCAACATATTTAAAAAGGAAATCAACTAAAAATAGTAAATTTTAAAAAGCAAATTGAAATTTTTTTAACTATTCTAAATTAAGTCCAGATTTTCTGTCAGTGGCTGTCCGATCACGCCAATTTTTGAGCAGCAGAAGATCTATCGGCGCAACATCGCTTCTTTGCTCCAAATATTTTAGGGCAGTTGTTAGTGCTTAAACATTTTCAGTATGACTTATAGTCCTTGAATCCTCAAAGTCCTGGTCCTCATTGTCAGCATCATTAATGTCCAATAGGAATTAACGGCTTGTATAATTTCTTCATCATTAAGGATTTGAAAACTTGGATGTTGGTTTTCAACGTCCAGCTATTCGGAAATGTCCTCTTCCAAAACTTCTTCACACCTTTTAATGCGATTAATAATCTCAAATAGTTCTCCGTCTGTCGGTGGGTTTACCTTTTGCTGGGATTCATCCTCTCTTCTCTTTTGAATAATTATGTAGCCTGTAGCATGGACAGTGAACTAAAACGCGTGGTATTTTTCAAGACTCATTCACACACAAAAAAATATATATATATATATATATATATATATCAGACTTTGTTATCGGCTCGGTTAACAGAAACCTCGGTTAATCGAGGTTCTACTGTACCTCTTTATGAAATAATTTTAGTTCTTTAAAAGCAGAAAAATTATACTGCAAACTTAGGAATGGAGATAATAGTACCTATTTCTTAAAATATTTAGAAAAGCAAGCATTAGGATAATCTTAAATTTCAACACAATTTCAGTAATACATATATCATAACTAAAAAAAATAGTAGTTACACTGAGTAGTTACAAGGGGAGAAAGGGAAATCTGTGAACTTCTCCAAAAATCAAGCAGCAAGAATGTGTGTGTGTATGTCTATAACAGGCTGTTAAATGTTGCTGAAGCTTAACTTATCTCTGCTAGCCTTCAGTATTTCTAAAAGACACTTTTTAAAACTTAAAATACCTTTGACAGACAGATTGTTTTTTTTTTTTTAATTTGTTGATATTCTTGCTGTTTGAAAAATGAATATTAACATTATCCCTATAACATTAGTGTATTAATGCATAAGTTATACTTTTCACAATGTTGAGTTTAAAGATTAAAGTAGGCTATGATGTCATACACTCACGCACAGTTTTTTTTTTTTTTTAAATCGGTTATAAAAAGGAAAAAAGTCACCAAATTTAGGGGATTTTTTCCTTTAATGACAACCTAGCCATTGTATTAAGTTATTTATTTGGCGCGGGCTTGAAAATTGTGCCAACCAAAAAGTTGCCAAACATATTTGAGTGAGTGTAAAGCATCTGTTCCTTAAATTATTCTGAAATTACAAAATAATTGGCTATCCTTGTGTATTAGCCCACAATCCGATATCTTTTTTTTTTTCTTAAACTTTTATTATTAAATATAAATAAATTAGCCAATTAAATTAAATAAAGTGTTTATAATAAGTAACTATAGATGAAAAATATTTTGGAAATAAAAAACAAAACAAATGTGTTTTGATTTAAAAATCAAGGTGGTGTATTGTAGGCTACTATGCAAGCTGTTCCAGATAATTTACTAGTACATGTATTAAATTATTTTACAAAAAAAAAAAAAAAAATCTGCTTTTTGGATTTTGTTCAATATTTAAATTATTATACCCAAGAAAGAAGCTTTACTCCCATGCAAATCTGCCAAAAATCTAGTCACTAATAATAAGACAGTTGCCGCCACTTAACTGCTAAAGCATAACATCAGATTTAAAATAATGACAGTAAAAAATAACTATAATTCTACAGCATACTGAGATCATTAGAAATAAATATTATTAATTTTACACACTGAAAATATTTATTTAAATGAAACTAGTGAAAAATACTTTAATTTAAAATACAATGCATTATAATTAATAAATTTCATACCTTAGATCGTAAAAATTTTGAATCTGTTAATAAGTTCGCTAAATGTATCTTTCATTGTAATAAAAGATGTAATTTTCATAAAACAGATTATTTCTTCTAATTCGTCTTACATTTTGAAATATTAAGAATACGTTCTAAATTAGCAGTTAAAATGCCTGACTGATTGATCGAAATATAGTAAAAGGAAGATCATTTCCCTATCTCCATAGTAATAACGACAACAACAACAATCGTAATTGTAAACAAAAGTCATTGTTGCCAATCTTAGATCACATATACCAGAGGTTGCCAATAATTAAACAATGAAATATTGCCGAATTTTGTATTTAGCATGGATTTAAGTAGTAAAAAGTATGGATTTACTCTATGACAGGTCAAGGGGGAAATATACAGCATGTTTGATGATGAACTGAACATCTTTAAACTGGCCAAAGGACGTACGTAACAGCACCTACACTACCTACCTCTAGGGGACGTTGCGTAAACTAACAAATGTCATTTTGTCTTTTTTCTTGCCTTGTGCCATGTGCACAAACTATATTTTTTTTACGCATGATTCATACAAACATTGCCAAAAGAGCGATTTCTAGCCAAACTATACTCGAATGAACAGTTTGCGCGCATGCTCGAAGGGCTGTTATTAAAGAACCCAGACTGCATCGAGATACTACGGCGCTAGCCTAGCAAGCATATAAATATCCATGTAAACAAAACGACCGAGGAAAGAAAATCGAAAGTTGTTCCATCTTCGTGTGTTGGGTCACGTACGCAGTTGAATTGGAAAGATGGGTTGTGGATTAGTACCCTGGGCTTCTGTTTTATGTGAATTGATGACACCAGATCCATGTTATTCAAAAGCTGTGGATATGCAACGATGTTTGAAAGGTATTTATTATTAATTTTTTACATAATTAGTTTCGTTATCGCTTATTAAATCATTTTGCCGGAACATGATGCAATCTTCCTTTAGATGATTAAGTGCGAAATATATCAAGTAATTTACTGCTTATTGGTCAAATTTTACCCATCCCTTATTTTACTGCATCATGTTTTTTACTACTGGCCTAGTGTCCAGGATCCAATAAATCTTCCAACTGAAGGGAAGTAGGTGAGACTGGTACACAGTGGACCATTTTTCAGTTAATTTTTTTTTTCTCTTTAACGGACCAACCGATCTGTATGAAAATATTTTTTAATATTCCTTAAACCTTTATACATTCATCATAATTTTCTCAGAACATAGTTTTCAGTACATAAAAAAAGAAAAAATATTATATGCACCCGTAAAGTGGACCAGTGTGCCCCAGAAGTGGAGCACACTGGTCCACCCACCGGGGCACAGTGGACCACTATTAGGTATTATCTAAAATACAATATAAATCTATTTTTCATTAATCTAATTATTTTTTATATCCCCTTACCTGCAAAATAACATAGTAATATAAATTTACAAGTAACATTTTGAAACAAAAAAACAAAAAATTAATTATATTTTGAAAATAACAACAGATTAATACAGGAACAATTGTAATTTAGTTGAAGTTATTACTTAAGTACAAAAAAATCAGTGAGCATTAAAATTTGCAAATGAAATTCTAAAATACTTATGAGTAAGATTGAGCTTGGAATTTTCCTGAAATACTTTTGGGTCTGGGAGCAACATTAGGAAATCATTGACATCGACAACAGACTCATCTACAGTTTCGGCTAAAATAAACTGATTCCCATTCAATTTGCATCTCATGAATCTTACTTGATTAGAATCATCCCCAATTAGACTACAGTTATATTTATCAAAGGCGGTAGATACAAAACAAAATATTTCTTACTATGTTAAATAAATTGTTATTTTTCTTTGTTTACTTTATTTTACAGTTAAATAACTACTTTAAAACACTATATTTCTTTATAGAAAATAAGCAATTATTAAATATTTTGAACATTCTGCATTACAGGAGCAGAGTGGATTGTGGACCACTGTGCCCCAGGAATGGGTGGTCCACTGTGCCCCATGTTGAAGTTCAATAAATGATCATATTAACATTGTTTATAGCTTTCTTTTAAACATATTAACTTTAAAGTTAAATAAAAACAAGTATCTTAGCTTTGCAAAAAAGCTGTTTAATCTTATTTATCTACAATCTTTAATTACTAAAAAAATAAAAATATGATGATGAAAAATTTTACTTTTAGAAGTTCAAAACAAACAATCAGGATAGAATAGTTCAATCTGAGCTAAACATATTTTCTGAAGGCTATAAATAATCAGTGCAGTGCTAATGTCTATTAGGATAGAAGAGAAGCTTTAAAAAAAAATTAAATAAATAAAATATTAGAGGGTGGTCCACTCTGCCCATAGGTCCAGTGTGTACCGGTCTCCCCTACATGCTCATTTGGAGGCTCCCCAGAGGTGGATTACTAAATAAACTGAGTAGGCAGGAGACCAGCAAAGAGTAAGAGAAAATTTTATTTTTTGCTTAGTTAATATTTTATGTAAAGAAGAAGGGTGGGCAAATTTACCAATAACTACCAATTTACTCAAAATTTTTCCTCCCTTAGAAAAAAAAAACAAAACTTTATTAAGACAACATTATTTGTTGCATCCTATAATGGACAAAGGAAACATAAAAAAAGCTGTGAAATGATACGATATGATGGAGATGCTAGAGAAAACAAATTCACAGGTTGTGATAATCTACAAAATAAATGTTTATTCAGGGTATCCCAAAAAGGGTTGAATTGTGCTTTAATATTTTATTTACTGATAAGCAGACAATGTAACTTGCAAATGTGTTCAAAATGAGGTAAAAAAAATGCTTGTTTTTTAACTATTCTTGTCATTAATTTAAAAAAAAAAAAAAAAAAATCTGTGGCTTCTTTCAAATCAAACTAGTGCTCCTCAAATTTCTCATTGAGCCAATTTGTCACATTTATAGTCTGGTGCACAAGTGCATTATCTTGATGATCATATATTTACAAACAGTAATGGCATCGCTTCCAGAAAATCAATTTCGTTACCATTTAATATAAGTTCCACATATTTTGAAATTGTAAAAAAGGCTTCAAAAAAGATTAAAAATCAATGAATTTTTCATTCCAAATTCTCTGCCACATAGACACAGCAAACTTTTCTGATAGTGTGTTTCACAAATAAAGGTTTCATATTATTCCATAAAAATTATCATTGCAAGTATTTGTGGTTCCCTCTTCTGTGAAAAAATATTCATCAGTGCACAGATTGTTCTTAAGAAAGTTTGAATCTATGTCTTGTTGGATATAGATTCGAACTAATATTGCTTATTTTCTCAAATGCTACACTCCTCTTATGTACATGACCTCTATACCTTCAGATCAAACTTCATCACATGAAGAAACCCTCTGAAAAAAATTCTGTTTATGTAGGGGAGACCGGTACACACTGGACCTATGGGCACAGTGGACCACCCCCTAATATTTTATGTATTTGATTTTTTTTAAGCTTCTCTTCTATCCTAATAGACAACAGCACTGCACTGATTATTTATAACCTTCAGAAAATATGTTTAGCTCTGATTCAACTATTTTATCCCGATTGGTTGTTTTGAGCTTCTAAAAGTAAAATTTTTCATCATCGTATTTTAATTTTTTAAGTAATTAAAGGTTGTAGATAAATCTGATAAAACAGCTTTTTTGAAAAGCTAAGATACTTGTTTTTATTTAACTTTAAAGTTAATATGTTTAAAAGAAAGCTATAAACAATATTAATATGATTATTTATTGAACTTCAACATGGGCCACAGTGGACCACCCACTCCTGGGGCAGAGTGTTTCATAAGCCACTCTGCTCCTGTAATGCAGAATGTTCAAAATATTTAATAATTGCTTATTTACTATAAAGAAATATTGTTTTAAAATAGTTATTAAATGTAAAATAAAGTAAACAAAGAAAAATAACAATTTATTTAACATAGTACGAAATATTTTGTTTTGTATTTACTGCCTTTGAAAAATATAACTGTAACCTAATTGGTGATGAATCTATTCAAGTTCATTCATGAGATACAAATTCTAAGGAAATCAGTTTATTTTTTCAGAAAACTGTAGGGGAATCTGTTGTTGATGTCAACGATTTCGTAATGTTGCTCTCAGACCCAAAAAGTATTTCACGAAAATTCTAAGCTCAATCTTACTCTATTTTGGAATTTCATTTGCAAATTTTAATGTGTGCTGATTTTTTTATACTTAAGTGTAATAACTACAACTAAACTGCAATTGTTCCTGTATTAATCTGTTGTTATTTTCAAAATATAATTATTTTTTTGTGTGTTTCAAAATGTTATTTGTAAATTTATATTACTATGTTATTTTGTGGGGTAAAGGGAAAATAAAAAAGAATTAGATTAATGAAAAATAGATTTATATTGTATTTCAGATAATACCTAATAGCGGTTCACTGTGCCCCAGAAGTGGGGCACACTGGTCCACTTTACGGGTGCATATAAAAAAAAATTGAAAAATGTATTGAAAACTAGGTTATGAGAAAATTATGATGAATGTATAAAGGTTTATGGAATATTCAAAAATATTTTCATAAAGATCGGTTTGCTCATTAAAGAGAAAAAAATTTTAACTAAAAAAGTGGTCCACTGTGTACCAGTCTCCCCTACCTGATTCAGGGGGGTCAGAAGTAGCGAAACTACAGTAGTCGCTATTTTTTCTAGTAGTTTGTAATATAGCATGCTACATTAGGGAAAAATGCCATTCTCCGAATCACTATATCATAACTTTCTTCTTTTTTATGAAATGTGTTCTCTGCAGCAGTTTGTGAACATCAGCGACAAATCTCAGTTGCAGTGTTACAAATTTTTCCATTGACTTTTGTTGATAAAGCAAAACAAATTGCTTACTCACCAAAAGAATAAATTTTCTTGCCGTTAACACTTTGTCTATTAACGCTTTCTTAAATCTTATGTTTTAATGCGAGGTATCTTCTTTCGGAATTAAAATTATGACAGAGAAAAACAAAATTGAACTGCCTGGTTGGTATATAACCAGTATTTTAAAGTTATCTAGTGGTAATTACACTGTAACTTGTAAACTTTGAACATTTAATAAGAAGTTGTCAGTTTCAAAATCATCCGCTTTGAACAGGAAGCTGCACATACAGATGAGTTAGGATTTTCTTTATTAATAATTACTGGATCGCATCTTGCACCGATTATCTAAAGCCTACGTATAATCATTAAAAAGAATATTTCCAAATTAAGATTTTTAGTTAAGGAAATATTCTCATTCAATTGTTTATTATTACAAAAATTTATCTTATTGACACGTCTTTTGATCATTGTAACGTATTTGTTCCATGCATGCATAAAAATTAAGTGAATGCATATTCCCTTCTTCCAGATTCCAGTAGATAAAAAAAAAGTGCTTGGGGAAAAAAAAACAAAAAATATATAACTTTATTTTTATCAGGAATATAGAGTATAGTAGACAACTTTATAGTCCTGATTTTTATGGTTATTTATTTTTATTTTAGCCGCACAGGTTCTTTATCTTAAATCTTATGTTAAGATGAAAAACATAATCGAACTATAGAAATTGATTCATAATGTTTTATAGTTGATTTGATATCGATCAGAACAAAAACTTGGTTTTTCAATATACTTTTGATACGAATCTAGAGCTAGACCTTCAAATTAGCCTAGTTATACATTTTTCAAGTTTATAATGATTAGTGCTCGATATATTCAATATTAAAAATTGGGTTAATTTTAGATGTCATCTATAAAGTTAAATCATTACAAAAAATTTTAATACTTTTCAACGGAAAATAACATTAGTATTTAAAAACCCTAAATAAATCAATTAAAAATTCCATCAAATACAAATAATTAACAGTGCTGTTACACCTATTAAGTTTTCTGAGATTAGTCACTTTTTTGATAAATTATGGTCTCTCAAGCTGTAGTTCAACTGATTTTTTAAGCATAACTCAAAAATTATTTGCCAGAATGTGATGAAATTTTGTAAAGAAGTTTAGAAATTTTTTAGAACTTCTTCTAAAATAGGTTACAGTATACAGTACAAATATTTAAGGTTTTTTCGAATATTAATTTCCTATTTCATATACAATTATAGCAATTAAATACAAGGGATTTTAAAACTTTCAGTCCAAGTTACTTGAAACTTGGTATATGGTCATAGATTTCAAAGTAGATTAAAAATATTTTTTTCAAAATAGTGTTGTCATTGAAAGTTGCCATTGACCCAAGATTTCAAAAGAAAGTCCTGAATATTTTTTTAATAAAAAGACTATACATTTGAATATTATGAGTGTATGTGTGTTTGTTTTTATACAAAAAAGAAAAAAAAATGATATCAAAGATATAATCCTAGACCGCATTTCCATAATTGTATAAAAATATGGATTAATTTTTTTTTCACTTCGGTTGCGGGTATAAAGATTTTGAGGTTCAAGTCACTTTCAAGTTGACATTTTTTTTTTTTTGTCTGGTTTAGGTTGGGTTGCAGGTTGACTTTAAGCAGAATTTTCAATTTCAGATCGGGTACACAATCGGACCCACACATAACTCTAATTTTGATTTTGTAGTTTGATGAATCCTTCGACAAAATCTAAAAGTAGCGAAGTAGTGACTACTTTTGAAAAGTAGTTTGTAGTTGCTACTTTTCAAAATAAGTTGTTGTAGTTAACTACATTTTTTAAGTACTTGTATTTCGCTACTAAAAAAAGTAGTTTTTCCGACCCCTGACCTGATTGAAGCAAAAAGAAAAAACACTTGTAAGTTCAACTTTTAAGAATCCATCTGCGCAAAATTGTGATGGCTTTAAAGATCAACTATAACATGTGGGGTTTTCAAACAAAAAATTGCCTCTTTCAACGTGAAAAGTAAATAAGTATGTTCAAATATTGTGAGTCTATGCAGAAGTTGTAGAACTTTCTGTTACGTATTATGATCTGTGTTTCCTCTTCCTCATATATTTGACAGATTTATTTTTCTAATTTGTTATAGCTTCTTTATTCACAAGAGGCAATTTTTAATTAAGCATAACTCACTCAATTAAAAAAAAAAACAGATACGCAGTTTTTGTAATGATCTTGTTTTGGCAAAAGTAAAAAAATTCTAACTAACCAACTTTGTTTAGGTAAATCTCAGGCATCATTCTAGAACATAAAAAAAGGGCAGGGGGCACATTATAAGATAAGGGCAATTTTGTTGAAAAGGGCACATCATTTCATAAAAAGGGCATTTTTTATAATAAGTGCATACAGTGATATACTGGCAGTTGGAGGGGGGGGGGGGGCAGGGGAGTTGGGCAATGAGTGCTGAAAAATCATATAGCTACTAAAGTCTTCCTTGGTTACAGCAATACAATAACATTAATAATTTACATAACTTCACAATATGAAAGTATTAAAAATAGTAAAACAAAACTTACATTCTTAATTTTTCCTGCAATACGATTTTCTCTTGAAATTACTTCTCAATTTATTTATAGAACTTGTGTAAGTTATTACGTGATTAAAAGCCAGAACAAATGGTTAGGACACCTGATCTAATACTATTTCACTACAGAAGGTGAAATGAATCAATGACCTTTATATAATTTGATTTTCTACCTTGCAAATTAGAGCCTGTATTTTTTTTTTTTTTTTTTTTTTTTGGGGGGGGGGGGGGGAGGGGATATGCCATAACCCTTAACAAAATCAAATTCAAGGTATGAAAATCTGAATGCAGTTTCTGTAGATTTCTATCCTATCTTTTGTATAATAATGTAGAGACAAAAAGTCAACAAGAACCCATAAAAAATATTAAATTTTATGAAGTTTTCCTTAACACTTACATATATTTAAATTTTTTTTTATGATTAATTGTTAAAAAGTTATATATTTTCCAGGCCTAAAAATTATTCTATGCTGAAAAGTAAGTGATTGGAAACTGAGCATTCTAGCAGAAATCTCCATTGAATCGAATTTACTCCATTCAACAAATATGCATTCAATTATTGACAGTTTAATCAATAAAAAGATGAGAAAGTTTTTTAACTCGTGAACTCCACACTAGTGCTAATTCGCACTGACCAAAATTTCGAATGTTGACAGTTGCTTTCATTTATTTGCATTTTTCATTAACAAAATGAAGTTTTTCATAAAAATAAATATCCCAGTTTGGTTCCGCACTAAATTTCGTGTAGGAATTGTTATATTCCATTATCACTGTATTGCCACTGTATTACCACTGTATGCCAACAAAGTTATTAGTGGAACTCCAGATATACGTTACCTGAGTTGTACGTTTCCCTCAGTTATACGTTTCAACTCAGCGGTCCCGACCACTTGCCATTAAAAATTAGCTGAGTTATACGTTTTGAATTACACATTTCCCTCAGTTATACGTTACGTATTTGCGTCCCCGGACGAATTTATTTTTCATTTATCCATTTTGAAACCAGAAACAACAACCCACTCAAACTTCAGAACTGATGTGAAAGCTTTTGACGTAGTAAATCGGTTCGTCAGTAGTAAAAGCAATAAACATAAGGCGGCTGCATTATTAACAGAAATGCAAAATTTGCTGTTTAGTGTCGGCTCTGCCGAAAAGAAACAATCGAAGATTATTGAATCTTGTTGAAATAATCACTGAACTACTGAAATGTCTTTTGATAAATGATTTATATGCCAAGGCGATTCCAACGATTTCTTTTAAGTACTCTAAGTATATTAAACATAATTTTAATAAAGTTTTTAAGATAAAATAAGTTCATGTGTACTTCTCTTATGTACTTTTTCTTCTCATTTCCATTTCCAAAAATTTATGTCATGGGTACAGTACTACTTAGGAAACTTCTGTTTTCAATATAAAATGTAGCAAACACCTCAGCGGATCAAAGTTTTCACGACATATTTTAACAAGAACGAAAAATCATGCGTCAAGCATAGATTATGTAACACTTTCCAACGCTTCCAAAATAATTTTACAAATCATACCGTTTAATAAGCTAAAAGATAACATCTAAGTAATCCGAATACTTTTCATCAGCCCTGTATAGGATCTATAGATTTGTATATATACTACATAGGATGCTAAATTTTAGTTCAGTGAGGAAACGTGTAGCGCAGTTTAAAATTCTCCGTCTGGAGTTAAATAATACGGAAATGTGTTCGCGAACTTTTGTGCTTCCCTGTATAGGATCTACAGAATTTATACACACCACGTAATAGACAAAAAGCGAGTTAAAATTAAAATCGCGTTCAGTAACTTAAAACGCATTTCCAGGAATTATTGTTAACAGACAGTAGAGAATTCTTTTGTGTGTCCCTGTAAATGAACGATGACTGCTATACACACAATATTCTGTAGTAAGCCTCTTGTAATGCACCTTATATAAATTTCAATGCGTTTAAAATAGGGAAACATTATTTAAATAAACCGCAGACGATTTTTCTCCATAGACGTAATGTAACGGAATTCTTTTGACTGTCCCTGTAAAGTAACTATAAGTGCTATGCACACACTATTCCATATTAAGCTTATTCTAATGCACCTTAGTGATATATATAAATTTCAATGCGTTTAAAATAGTGAAACATTATTTAAATAAACCTCAAGTGATTTTTCCCCATAGACCGCAATGTAATGGAATTCTTTTGTGTGTCCCTGTAAAAAAAGTATAAGTGCTACACACTTCCGTTGAAATAGGGAACATGCTATAGATAACGACTATAACATATAAAAATTGCAGAGCAATCCGAGCATATTTGCGGGAGTTAGAGCACGGACAGACGGACAGACAAACCGAAGTCATAAACACTTTTCAACTAGGTTGGAAAGTGTTAAAAATGGTTCCGGTAAACCATTAATTGAGTTGTACGTTTTATTGAGTTATACGTTTCGTTTGTCCGGTCCCGGTCAAAACGTATAACTGGAGTTCCACTGTATACCCAGTTGAAATTACGGATTCCCAAATCGCACTAGTGTGGATAAATATGCAACTAATTCCGAGTACCTCACCTACATACTGCTAATCGGTTGCTTTTTACGTCAGTTATCGCAGGACATACGCACAGACGCCAAAAATTTTTTGGATCCCCACAGTAAGCCTCAACTGATGTTTCATCAAATATGTGTGTGCAATGTTTATGATTGCAATTTTATTATTTTATGACAAGGTTGTGTCTAACTAATAAATTTTCAGATCAAGAGACAAGAATCGAGATCAAGAACAATTTTCACATCAATTTTTCAAGATATTTTAAAGTTTCATCTCACTTCACATAATAATCTAGCATCCTGAAATCCGCAATTTAATAATGTTAGATTATTGTATTATTTCTAAGCATATAAGATTTCCCAAAGTTTTAGAAAATCTATTTTTTAAGAACTGTTATATTAAATACTATTCTTTGGAATTATGCTCTTCATTTGCTTATTGTTAGAATTCTTTAGAATAAAAATGTATACATCTCTTCAGGGCGACTCTGCTCCCTGACACCTGTTGTCTCATTGAATTTATGTTTGTAATTGCCAGTAATTGTACTATTTCAAGTTTCTTCCTCATTGAATATGTTCTTGCCCGTCTACTGGTGAATAAATTGACTCCAAAATAAAAAATAAGTGTCTCATTTACCACTAGATGACATTATATGCAGAATTTTACAACAAAATGCTCATTTGAGTTAGAATTTTGCTCAAATGTCAGTTATTCGTTAGGTGTCAATAACTGGGGGTTTCACCCTATTTAATATCACTATGTTTACACGATTTAGTATCGCTTTATAATTTTTCATTAAAAAAAAATTTAACATTTGTAAAATATGGAAGTACTGTTTACATTTACTGGCTGCTAAAGAATAACTTTGTAAATTGATATAATTCATTTGAATTAGTAATTATCAGCACGTTTAAATAAAGTAGCAAATCACGAATATTATTCAGTTAAAAACAGGATGAATTGTAATTAATTGGCTAGCTGAGTTTATTCGAAATGAAATTAAAATGTTAAGAAAGTTAAAGTAAGTCGTGTTTAACTTAATGTATCAGATTTTATGCATATTTAAAAAGTTATTTTAAACCGTAAAGTATGGGCTAATTGATATTTCTAGTTAAAAATTTGTGTAATTAATTAATATTTGAATCCGTGATTTAAAAACTACATATGTCCAATATTTAAGATTTTTCAGCAGTAAAAAAAAACTGCTACACACAAATGCTAGACACTTTAAGATCTTTTCTGTGTTTACTATATTATCTGTATTCACTATAATTAACACTTTCCAATATAGTTGAAAAGTGTTCATGAATTCGGTTTGTCTGTCCGTGCTCTAACTCGCGTAAATATACTCTGATTGCCATGTAATTGATATACCTTATTCAGGTTTACAATAGAATGTTCGGAATCATTTAAAATAAAGTGTGTAGCATCTATAGTTCATTTACAGGGGCACTCAAAAGAATTCTGTTACATTATGGTCTATGGGAAAAATCGGTTGCAGTGTATTTTGACGATGTTACACTATTTCAACCATATTGAAATTGATATACATCACTGAAGTGCACTGCAAGATTCTTACTCTAGAATATGGTATGTCTAGAATTTATAGTTCGCTTATAGAGACACTCAAAATAATTCAGTTTTAGATACATGGAAAAAATCGTTTGCGGTGTTTTAATAAAGTTACCCTATTACAAATATAATCATTATATATTCTAATACGAGCAAATCTTGTATATTATAATACGAGCAAATTTGTGTGTGTGCAAAATATGCAAATTCTATCTTAAAAACGGCTCTAACGATTTTGACAAAAATTTTGTATCCTACCGTTTTGAGGCACCAGAAGACCATTGGGCTAGGTCACATGTTCGAAAAAATTTGATTAGTGGGTCATTACGGGTTAGTCTAATTATATCTAAAAAACGGCTCAAATGCTTTTGATTAAATTTTGTATCCTATCATTTTGGATTACGACAAAAGAATTGGGCTAAGTCCCATGTTCGTGAAAATTTGATTAGTGGGTCATTACGGATCAAGCTAATTATATCTAAAAAACGGCTTTAACGATTTTGACTAAATTTTGTATCATACGAGTTTTGGGCTCGAGAAAAACATTGGGTTTGGTCACATGACCGAGAAAATTAGATTAGTGGGTCACTGTAGGTCAAGCTAATTTTATCTAATAAACGGCTCAGACTATTTAGACTAAATATTGCATCAAATGGTTTTCGGGAAAGAGAAGACTATTGGGCTAGGTCACATGCTCGAGAAACTTCGATTAGTGAGTCGTTTTGGTCATGGGCCATTATGGGTCAAGCTATTTTTATCTTAAAAAGGCTCAGACGATTTGAACTAAGTTTTGTATCCTACAGTTTTCGGGAACGAGAAGACTATTGGGCTAGGTCACATGTTCGAGAAATTTCGATTAGTTGGTCATGGGTCATTATGGTTCAAGGTATTTTTAACTTAAAAACGGCTCAGACGATTTGAACTATCCTACGGTTTTGGGGCACAAGAAAATCATTGGTATAGGTCACATGCTGGAGAAAATTCGATCTGTGGGTCAAGCTAATTTTTCTAAAAAACAGTTCAGACTATTTTGACTAAATTTTATTTCCTACGGGTTTCGGGCACGAGAAGACAATTGGGCTTGGTCACATGTTCGATAAAATTCGATTAGTGGGTCATTTTGATTACGGGTCATTATGACTCAAGCTGTATTTATCTTAAAACGGCTCAGACGATTTGAACTAAATTTAGTATCCTACGGTTTTCGGGAACGAGAAGACAATTGGGCTTGGTCACATGTTCGATAAAATTCGATTAGTGGGTCATTTTGATTACGGGTCATTATGACTCAAGCAGTATTTATCTTAAAACGGCTCAGACGATTTGAACTAAATTTAGTATCCTACGGTTTTCGGGAACGAGAAAACTATTGGGCTAGGTCACATTCTCGAGAAACTTCGATTAGTGAGTCGTTTTGGTCATGGGCC
The DNA here is from genome assembly GCA_963931845.1 of Maratus michaelseni. Taxonomy (NCBI): domain Eukaryota; kingdom Metazoa; phylum Arthropoda; class Arachnida; order Araneae; family Salticidae; genus Maratus; species Maratus michaelseni. Next base: position 397,890,800 of record OZ007586.1, read on the forward strand.
ATTATGGGTCAAGCTATTTTTATCTTAAAAAGGCTCAGACGATTTGAACTAAGTTTTGTATCCTACAGTTTTCGGGAACGAGAAGACTATTGGGCTAGGTCACATGTTCGAGAAATTTCGATTAGTTCGTCATGGGTCATTATGGTTCAAGGTATTTTTAACTTAAAAACGGCTCAGACGATTTGAACTATCCTACGGTTTTGGGGCACAAGAAAATCATTGGTATAGGTCACATGCTGGAGAAAATTCGATCTGTGGGTCAAGCTAATTTTTCTAAAAAACAGTTCATACTATTTTGACTAAATTTTATTTCCTACGGGTTTCGGGCACGAGAAGACAATTGGGCTTGGTCACATGTTCGATAAAATTCGATTAGTGGGTCATTTTGATTACGGGTCATTATGACTCAAGCTGTATTTATCTTAAAACGGCTCAGACGATTTGAACTAAATTTAGTATCCTACGGTTTTCGGGAACGAGAAGACTATTAGGCTAGCTCACATGTTCGAGAAATTTCGATTAGTGAGTCATTTTTAGGTTACTGCGGGTGGAACTTATTTAATGAAAAATGGCTAACTATTTAATTGAATTTTGTATCTTCGGACACTAGACAGGACAAAGGTCATTGGGCTAAGTCACATTTTCGAGAAAAAAATCGGTTAATGGGTCATTTTGGTGTCACTATGGGTCAAGCTAATTTTATCTAAAAAACGAATCTAACGATTTTGAATAAATTTTTTATCCTACCGTTTTGGGTTACGGGAAGACCGTTAGGTTAGATCACATGTTCGAGAAAATTCGATTAGTGGATCATTTTGGTATTACTATGCGTAATGCGTTTCAATGGAAATGAAGAATGCAACAGTATTAAGTTGTTGAACAGTTGGCAGTAAACGAAGCCAGAAAGTTGTCATCATTTCGCCAAATTTGGAGAAATATTGGCGACATTAAGCTGGAAAATTGACTTTCAAGATTACCAATGACAAAGGATATACTTGGCGCAAATTGAATGATATTTCGTGATATTTGAACTCAAAGCTAATTTTGACCGAGCATAGCTCGGTCTTCCTTGCTCGTGAAATTTATATGAAATTCAGAGGTGCACTATAACATGTTTTCTGTAGGATATGGAGTACAACGCATTTATCATTCATTTACAAATGTCACACAAAATAATTGGGTTACATAATGGTCTATGAGGAAAAACTGTTTGCAGCATATTTTTTTCCACACTATTTTAAACCTATTCAAATTGATATACTTTACTGAGATTCACTACAAGATGCTTGCTGTAGAATAAGAGTGCATAGCATTTATCTTTCATTTACATGGATGCACAAAATATATCGGGTACATTACTGTCTATTAGCGATAATTGATGCAAGTGCGTTACCAGTTATAGTATGCGTTTTTAACTAAAACTAATTTCTTGCATATTGTGCATAAGTTCTATAGATTATATACAGAGCTACACAAAATAATTCGTAAGCATTACTGAGTATGGTATTGAATTGCTTAAAGGTAGTTTTTAATTGAGTTATGCATTTTCAAGCTGAACTATATTTAGTATACTAAGATATGTTTGTAGAATATAAATCAAATCATATCCAAGGCTACGCAAAGTACCGGAAACATGGCCGCCTATGGATGATAATTTATAGAAGAAACATTTCCGTAGTTTGCAGCGTGTTTTTTCCTAAATTAAAGTTTTGGTCAGGGGTGTCAAAGTGTGGCCCGCCGGATACCATGAAAATTTTATAGTAAACTTATCCTTATCTAATCATCGAATTTCTGCGATTCAAGAAGTCGACTATCTTTTTTAAAATTTAGTGGTATGAGGCGGGCCACAATTCGACACCCCTGGTTTAGGTTAATACGTGGCGTGTATAAAAAGCTGTAGGTAATATACAGGGCTTAAAAATGAATTCAAGTACGCTTCCGGCTATTGGTAGAAGGTAAATTTTCAACTGTGTTATGCGGTTTTTTTTTTTAACTAAATTTTATTATAGTATATAGAATTATATACAAACCTTAGATCATATATAGGAAGACTGCACAAAAGAATTGTATTGTAGTATCTTTCCAGTTATTGATGGTAATTTCTAAAATCTGGTTTTCAGATAAGTTATGCATTTTCTAAAATGCTTACACTGTACGGCCATAATTGATGGGAACTTTCAGTTTTAGACATTTTTTCGAATATTTTAAAATATACATGTTAGATTCTTTTGGAATTTTAGGATTAAAAAGAACAGGTTTGACTTCATATTTATCAAAGTCGATTTCATAAGGAGGACAATTAGGGGACCAACAAAAAATTAAAGAAAAAAAAATAACACTTGGGATCACCCTGTAAAATAAAATGCACGAAATGATCTATCGCTACAGGATATACATAGGCAGACATTGTTTAATATGTGTATTCATTTGTGTAAGAATAGCATGCATATTAATAGAGATATAGCGATTTTTTTTAAAAATTAAAAAAATTCTTGCGTGTTTTTTGCTTATAAAATACAGGGTTTTTAACGAAATTTAACGTCAGTTTCAGAAAAATTGACAAAATGTAGTAGAAATCATATAGTGTAATTGAAATATAATTATATTAAATATTTAAGGAAATATGGGCAGTTGTATAAAATAATTTTTTTCTGCGCATGCGCGAACGATAACAAAAAACTTTTTACCTAATTTAATAGTCAACACTATGGAGCAACTTATAAAAAAAAATCAGTCAAATATAGTAAAAATTCAGAGAGATATCGGCGTTAGAGTGAGCTGTTTTTTTAGTTTCTGACTAAAACTAGTTGAATGATAAGGGATTGTCCACATATTGTTATTTTTAGCTCACAGGTTATCAAAGCCTGAGAGCTAATGTGCCCGCCCGTTCTGTATGTATGTACGTAACGCGATAACTCTTGATAGAAATAAGCGTTTTGCTTCAAATTTTGAATATAGGTTCCTTATGATAAGGCGCTTCTCTGATTAGTTTTGGGGGGTTCGTTGGTTAAGTATAAAGGGGAAAAGAGGGGCCAATTATCCCCCCCTCCCTTAATTTTCATGCAGAATTATCCGATTTTCTTCAAATTTTGTATATAGGTTAATGGTGATAAGGCGCTTTCCTGATTGGTTTTGGGTATTCATTGTATAAGTATAAAGGGGGTAACGGGGGCAAATCCCACTCCTTAATTTAGATAAATGGGTTTTTCATACAGAATTATACGATTTTCTTCAAATTTTGTATGTAGGCTCATTGTGGTAAGACGCTTCCCCGATTAGTTCTGGGGATTCATTGGTGAAGTATAATGGGTGGAACGGGGGGCTGACCCCCCCCCCTCCTTTAATTTAGATAAATGGATTTTTTATGCAGAATTATGCGATTTTCTTCAAATTTTGTGTATAGGTTCATTGTGATAAGGCGCTTTCCTGATTAGTTTTGGAGGTTCTTTGGTTAAATATAAAGGGGGTAAAGGGGGTGGGGGTTATCCTCCCCCTTAATTTAGATGAATGTGTTTTTCATGGAGAATTATCCGATTTTCTTCAAATTTTGTATATAGGCTTATCAGTCAAATATCTTAAAAATTCAAAGAGATATCGGCGTTAGAGTGAGCTGTTTTTCAGTTACTGACTATAACTCGCTGAATGATAAGGGATTGTCCACAAATTGTTATTTTTAAGTTATCTAGCAGCGTTCGGAGCAAATTTTTAGAAAAAACTATTTAATTATAATTTACGCTTATGTTTAGGAAGATTTTGACTCTAAACTACGATGAAAAGGAAAATATAGTCCATACATTGATTACATTTAGGTAAATTGAGGAGTTTATGGTAAAATTTTGTGAAATTTAGCCCAATACGCAAAACACTCTACAGTAAATTCTATCGCATATGTATGTATTTTCTGTATACACGTAATTTGTATGCCAGTAGTGAAGATGATTAACTAAAATCTAGCTTTTTGAGAAATTACAGTTAGCGTATTAGTCCAGTCAAATTAGGAAAGTTTGCCATAATAAATGCTAAGGATATAAAAATTGGTACAGTTGTTCATTGATGGCTGCTGATGACTATGTAAAAAGTCTTGATGGATAGGAGATGAACGAGGGGAGGCAGGGGGGGGGGAATACTTTTTTAGTTTTTTACAAATATCTCAGAAACTGTCGGTTTTCATGAAAAAAATTACTCTGACATAAATTAAAGAACACAAAATTCTCTACAAATGACAGGTATTTACAATAGAACCTCGATTATCCGTCATTCAGAAAACCTGAGCCTTGACGGATTTTCGGGGGAAAAAATCACTTTAATTTCATATTTATTTACTTAATGTCTATTCAAATTTATTAAATATTGTTGAAAAAAAAGGAAAACACTAAACACTCCAATACTGCAATATTGTATGAAATAATGCCAGGTAAGTTGTTTATGAAAGATAAATATTTATCATTAATGAAATGTTTATTAATGTGAAATATTATAATTGCGAATATCAAACATGGAGAAAACTAAAAGTAGGTACATATTAATTTATAATTAAGTAAATATTATGTAATTATGAAAGTGGATGGATTGTTAGGATTCATAATCATCACCTCATCTTCTTCCTTGCCCTGTTGTTATCACCCTGGTCCTGAAGACAAATATTTATATTTATCATTAATGAAATGTTATTTCACGGGAAATTTTATAAGCGCGAGAAAACATAATTGAGAACAATGAAAGTACTAATTTATCATTAAGCTAGAAGAAGATATTTCAATGGCTGTTGTTACGATTAGGGTATCTGCATCGCCAGTACTCTCCCAGCAAGATATTCCAATCTCCTTCAATTTGGAAGAAAGCACATCAATTAATTTTGATTTGTTCTTTTCATTTGAAAGGAAGCTTTCTTGCTTGACGGAAACCTCTGTGTCCCCGTTCAAATTAATATCCACGGACTTCTTCAGTGCACATCTTCGGTTTTGCTCTGCTGATTTCGTGCTATTGGCAATGTCGGAGTAGCCATCGAAAATCACTGTACAGCTTTTTCCTTTATAATGTGTAGAGATATATTTGTTGTAACATTCACATATTGAAATAAAAGTGGAACCTCTTGACCAAGGGACTTTGTGAAGAAAGAATTCTTTTTCACCATCCATAATAATATCACAGTTTTGGAAATCAATGGGCTGTTTCAATAGTAGCTTTGATGTAATAAATTAGATGATATTCTGGTTTTACTAATATTGTTTCCAGATATTTTTAGTCCTTAATTTTCCTTTAGAAAATTAAACCTGAATCTAAAAAATATTAGATATTGTTAAAAAATATTAGACCGCAGTGCAAAATTTTTGCACGGATCCATTGGTATTTAATAAATTTGAATATATATTAACTAAATAAATTTGAAACTAAAGTGTTTTTTTTTTTTGCGGAAAATCCGTCAAGGCTCTGATCTCGTGACTGATGGATAATCGAGGCTCCACTGTATATACCTGTCATTTGTAGAGAATTTAACGTTCTTTAATTTATGTCAGAGTAATTTTTTCATGAGAATCAACACTTTCTGAGATATTTGTTTAAAACTAAAAAAAAAGTACTTTAGTTCCCACCCCTCCCCTCGCTCACTTCTATCCTTCAGGACTTTTCACAAAGTCATCAGTAGCCATCAATGAATAACTGTACCAATATTTTATCTCTATAGCATTTATTATGACGACATTAAGTAAATAAATTTGAAATTAAAGTGATTTTTTGCGGAAAACCCATCAAAGCTCCGGTCTCCTGACTGACGGATAATCGAGATTCCATTGTATATACCTGTCATTGTAGAGAATTTTATGTTCTTTAATTTATGTAGGAGTAATTTTTTCATGAAAACCAACAGTTTCGGAGATATTTATAAAAAACTAAAAAAGTATTTTGCCCCCCCCCCCTCCTTCCCCTCGTTCACCTTCTATCCATCAGGACTTTTTACATACTCATCAGTAGCCATCACTGAACAACTCTACCAATTTTTATCTCTGTAGCATTTATTAAAATTGAAATTAAAGTGAATTTTTTTCGGAAAATCCGTCAAAGCTCCGGTTTTCTGGCTGACGGATAATCGAGGCTCCACTGTATATAACTGTCATTTGCAGAGAATTTTATGTTCTTTAATTTATATCAGAGTAATTTTTTTCATGAAAACCAACAGTTTCTGAGATTTTTGTAAAAAACAAAAAAAGTAATTTATTTTAACCCCCTCGGCCCGAATTGGCCCCTCTTTTCCCCATTATACTTAACCAACGAACCCCCAAAACTAATCAGGGAAGCGCCTTATCTAAGGAACCTATATCCAAAATTTGAAGCAAAACGCTTATTTCTATCAAGAGTTATCGCGTTACGTTACATACATACAGAACGGGCGGGCACATTAGCTTTCAGGCTTTGATAGCCTGTGAGCTAAAAATAACAATTTGTGGACAATCCCTTATCATTCAGCGAGCTTAAGTCAGAAACTAAAAAACAGCTCACTCTAACGCCGATATCTCTCTGAATTTTTACTATATTTGACTGATTTTTTTTTATAAGTTGCTCCATAGTGTTGACTATTAAATTAGGTAAAAAGTTTTTTGTTATCGTTCGCGCATGCGCAGAAAAAAATTATTTTATACAACTGCCCATGTTTCCTTAAATATTTAATATATTTATATTTCAATTACACTATATAATTTCTACTGCATTTTGTCAATTTTTCTGAAACTGACGTTAAATTTCGTTAAAAACCCTGTATTTTATAAGCAAAAAACATGCGAGAATTTTTTTAATTTTTTAAAAAAGTCGCTATATCTCTATTAATATGCATGCTATTCTTACACAAATGAATACACATATTGTACAATGTCTGCCTATGTATATCCTGTAGCGATAGATCATTTCGTACATTTTATTTTACAGGGTATTATTTTTTTTCTTTAATTTTTTGTTGGTCCCCTAATTGTTCTCCTTATGAAATCGACGTTGATAAATATGAAGTCAAACCTGTTCTTTTTAATCCTAAAATTCCAAAAGAATCTGACATGTATATTTTAAAATATTCGAAAAAATGTCTAAAACTGAAAGTTCCCATCAATTATGGCCATACAGTGTATTTAGGTATCTTCTTTATCTTAGTAAACGACGAAGTTTTGTTAAAGTATTTTGGAAGAGTTGGAAAGTGTTTCATAATCTGTGCTTGTCGTATGATTTTTCTTTGTTGTTTAAATCTTTAAATATGTTTGTTTGTTATCAGTTATTACATAGCGGAAAGAAAAAGGAATTAAAATAAAAATTTTCGTCTACTAATATGATGCAACTATAGAGTTGCTATATGGTGAAATATTAGGACAGGGCGAAGGCCAATTGCCACCACTATTTCTGAAAAATATTCTTTAACTTATGTAATAAAAAGAAGTTCTGAGATTAAATAACGGGAAGAAAACTATTAATGAAAAGTGGTGGCGGTTGGCGTTCTGGCAGGCGGGTTTGCCGTCCTTGTACTAGGATCTAAGGCAGGGCATGAAAATTCAGTTGAAAAGGTACTTGCCAGACTAAAATTTTCACTCGCCACTATTTTACATTCATTCAGACAGCAACGTCGGCCACCACACCTGCCCAGAAAATGAACTATTTCTGACAAACTGAATTTAAATTGACCATTGTTAGAAGGAGCTGTCTGTGAAATCTAGAATATTTTACATTCATGAAAAATATGAACAATTTTTAAAATGTTAAAAATTTGGGAGAAAGCGAATAATTTTTACCGCGTTTCAAGGAACTTCGCTTAGGTGGCGAAACCTGATTCACTTCGCGCAGGAGTGAAGAGCGACCAGATTCGGCCTCGGAAGCGAAAAAAAAGCGGCCTTGGCGCTTGCGCAGTGCGAAAGCGGAGAAACAAATGCAGACGGGGTGAGTTCGTTCCTCCGTTGGAAAGAAACGGAAGTGGGTGATGCCGTATTTTTTCTTTTGAAAGATAAATGTCGTCGCTTGATTTTTGAACACTTCCGCGTGTTGCTGCATTGAGGCACGATATTCTCAGTGTATACAGTTTGATTTGAAGCACAACATTTCAAAAGACGAAACTTACTCGCCAACCTTAAATATTTGCTCGCCAATGTTTCGCGCCCTGAACTAAGGGTAGCTAAAATTTAGTTGTAACGATCGAGGGGCTATTTTTTTAATACAGTGTTGTTTAAATTACAAGCAAACATGCATTACTTTTTTTAAATAATTATTCAACAAGTTTATTTCCTTATACCGTATTTGAGAACTGCATTCGAATCGCTACCGGTTCCCGTAAACTTTCTCTGCGGCCCTGTTCATGCCAATATATAGTTGTATATTTTTCCATGTGCCATGCATTTGTACGTTGAGCTTTCTCCAACATCTGGTGCAATCAGGTGTATTAAATTACACTAATATAGTCAATTTGATGGTACTATTGTGAAAACACTGTACAGTAAAGAAAAAAAAATGGAACGCTAGCTATAACAGTTGTAATTGATTCAATAAGAAAAAAAATATCGTTTAAATTTGTGAAGAGCTCTCTGTAGTTCTATGTGGTTTATTTTGTCATAAGGAGTCCTCTACATATTATAATTCAATTCAACTTTAAAAAGTGCAGTAACAACAGCATAATTTTATTGCATATCTAAGTTTAACATAATTAATAATGCGATTATTAAAAATTCATAAGAAATATATATATATAGTCACTGTTATAATCCGCATTGTGGAAAACCCCTCAAAAGGAAATTCCGTTCACTTCTGATCAAAGTTATAAACAAATGCATAACATTTACAACTTTAAGAGGTCATATTTTAGATTAAAGTTAATGTCTTTCAGACAATTTCATGTATGATAAATGTTAGCAAGTCAACGACATATTTAGGGATTTCCGGATGAATATCGTTACTCAACAAATAACTGTTATATCATCCTTTTAATACACGTAAACGCAATATCGCTTAATCTTCCGAATATATTTTAAATGATATCTAACGTATTTTTACACGATAGAGAGCGATGAATGTTTGTATTCAGAATAAGTGCGACATGAGAAATCGATGAAAGAAAATGAGTTGGGTTGGGTTGATTATTGACGGCCAATTATCTACACATGGGATATAGGCCCGGGGGGAGTGCCCTTCGTGGGGGTCTTTCTAAGGGAACCTAACCCGTATTTACGCATGGATAAATCCACGGCTCGAAGAAAACCACGAAAACTCCGAACGATTAGGCCGACGGGCGCGACTGGGATCGAACCCAGCACCTCCCGTCTACCAGCTTCGAGAGCACAACCTCTCAGCCACTGGTGGGGGAAAGAAAATGAATAGTGTTCTTGTTGGGATTTTTAAAGTTTGAAATATGTGTATACATTTCCTGGTGTAAATTTAAATATAACAGTAATATAGAGAATCATAAACAAGCAACTTTGAACAGAGCTTTAAACGGAAGTTATGATTAGCGTTGTTTTCTTTCTTTGAGTGTATGGGTGTGTGGGTGGTGGTGGTGGGGGGGGGGGGGGGGTACTGTACATTTTGTTTTTGTTTTATAAAAATAATAAAACTACTAATCAGTTGTTAATGCAAGATTTTTTTATTATTATTAATAAATACTGAAAGGTAGAAAATAAAATATTATCAGGCAAATATACGGTATTTTATTAGTTTGGCCTCTGTATTATATTTGTCACACTACTTCAAATATAAGTAAGTTATGTCACAAATAAGCTTTTGGCCGTAAATTTGAATTAATAGTTTTATTAAAACTATTTTCTTCTTTTTTTACACTACTAAAATAGTAACATATAGTCTTTTTTCGTAAAGATTTAAAAATATATTGCAGTAAAGCGTTAAAAGTTTTAAATCTAGGTGTTGTCGTCTCTCCAGGCAATGAACATATAGTCTAATGAAATAGGAAGTTAGTTTATTTTCTGTTACAGCTAAATGAGAGTGACTTCCTTTTATGGCTTCGTTTATTTACCTCCGTTGTTTTGATGAATGACACCTTTTAAACCGGCTTCTCTCCGTGTTCTTTTTATTTATTTGTTTATTTATTTATGTATTTGTGTGTACAATAAATGATAGCTTTTTCTGTAAACAAGACAAAGGCTTCATTTTTTTAAACGTGCTTTTAAAAGTTTATTTGAGTCTGCACGGAATTAATAACAACATTCACATATTTAAGAACATATTAATTCAGACACAATTAAATACAATGAACCCAACATGAGTGAAAAATTGACGTGGACCAAGACTCGAACCTGGGACCTTCAGCGTAACGTGCTGTTGCTCTGAAGGTGCCAGATTAGTCCTGGCCCAGGTCAATTTTTCACTCATGTTGTGTTCATTGTATTTAATTGTCTGAATTAATATGTTCTTAAATTGTACTTAAAAGTAATCAGACGTGTATTGTTTATATGCTATAACAAACATTCACGTAGTTGCCAAACTCCTAGACTTTAATTAAATTTTTCAGTAGAGCTGAAATTACACTGGAAATTAATGAATATAACAAAGGATGTGAATTATCACTTGCTACACAGTGTACAACCAACAGAATGAAAAAATACGCTGTGTAGTATGGGATAATTCACATCCTTCGTTATACTCCTAGTCTTTTTCAAGTCAAATGAACATATTTTGAGATAGAAAATTTATTTGATTTAAAGGGACTTCTATTTGTACTTATTTGATTTCATTGAATAAGTAAATTTTCTGATTTAGAATATGTTTGTCTTGAAAAAAAAAAAGTCTTGGCAGCTGTGTATTAATAATTAACTTAAAAAATATAAACAAAGGGCTTTTAATGTTTAATTGTTCTTAAGTTAATGAATCGTGAAATCTTTCATTCATTCTATCTTAAAAATTCATGCTCATATTTTTGTGAAATATTTTTCACTGATATTTTCCCAAAATTATCAGTAATTAAAAGTAATGATTTTTTTTTTTTAAATCCAACATTAATACACTCACAAGATTAATTTTAACACAATTATTCAAATTGGTAAAAAAAATCATATGAGTTGTAATTTTCCAACTGGACGAAAAATGCCCGGACATTTTTCGTCCAGTTGGAAAATTACAACTCATATGATTTCTTTACCAATTTGAATAATTGTGTTACAATTAATCTTGTGTAATCACGTTTACTGGAGTTCCAAAATACCTGCGATTTATTCTGTTGAGCTGATTCAGCTATCAGACCAGATGCTATGATCAATAAGGTTAACTGGATGAATTAGGTCCTCCAGATTCGACCGGGATGGCTCAGTTAGTAGAGCATGGCAGCTTCAGCCAAGGTATCCCAGGTTCGAATCTTGGCCCGGACATTTTTCGTCCAGTTGGAAAATTACAACTTATATTAATACAAACATTTGAAATAGTTACACTATTTAGGATTCTATATTACAGCCAGGTCATTCTTCAAAAAAGGGCATAGTTCAAAATTTTGTTTCTTAATTTTAAAAACTCTTTTTTTTACTTAATTTTTTTTCCTGGGTTTTATAAACAAGTGAAGAACACTAATAAATCTATGGCCCTGTTCAATTCATTTTATTTATTTAATAAAAAAAATATTTTAAAAATTTACTAGTAACGGAGGTGAACCTTTGGTAACGGAGTGGAGATGTATATTATTATAAATGTATATGTTTATTAAAAGTAACTAACAATTCCTAAAATTAACACAGAACATTTTATTACAGTAAGTATAGCAGTAATACATGGGTGGATTTTTTATAATGGGCCCAAATGGATACTGACATTTTCAAAAAATAAAATTTAACTTGGAGCGTATTCAAAGTCATTTTTATTATCACATATGATGAAAAATTATGTAGTATGAATACTTGAGCTACAGTTTCTAAATAAGTTTGTTAAATCAATTGGGTGACGTTTTTAAAACAGTTGTTTACAAAAGTATTAGATGAAGAATGATATATATTTTTAAGTATATAAAAGGGGCTGAATAAATTTTTAAGAAAAAAGTCTTAAAACAATCTAATTGAATATATTTTTTCACAATTGAGGATGATTATTCCATACTGGACACACCATTATTATATTTTAACCATTTCAGTGACAAAGTACTTCCCGTACTAAAATGTTGAAATAAATGACTGGCACCGAAATTTACGAAAACATTTATTTGGGAATAAGAAAAAGGCTATATTTCACATACATATTAAATGGGAAAGATTTTAGCAAAATTCTGGTGTCATTGTGGCGTTTGGGAATTAAACTTAAGTGGTTTCATAAACATACCACTGCCCCTGAAAGGGTTAAATAAGAATTTTATGGGTATAGAAAGGAATATAACACATTGAAATAACAACAAATACATATACTGCTCCAAAATTTTATATTTTCAAAATGATCAAAAACAAAATTATCAACAATCATTATGAACTCTAATTAATCTTAAAATTATAATAAATTATTTTAAAAATTCTGAATTATAATAGTCGTCTTGCACTTGTTTTGCTTACTTCGAGTTAAGAAATTTTGAGGATTAAATCAACAGAGGTAAATTATTAAAACATAGCTAGCGAAAGCCATGAAATGTTTGATAGCAACTAAAATAAAAATCTAGGCTACAGTTGATCAATCCAGTACCAGAAATAAACTAGATCAGCATTTATTATACAATGTTACTTAAATAATTATTATGTAAACAATTACTTTCATTTTGATTAATTTTAAGTACTTATATTTAATTTAATCTCACCTACGTGATTAGTATAGGTAACGGAGGTGAGGGTAATGGAGGTGGTGAGGATATTTCATATAATGGTGCACTGTTTGTAAATATTTGAATTGAAACTAATGTCATTTACACAGTATTGTATGTGTTGCAATAACTTTTAAATTCAAATGTAAAATAAATAAATATAACGCATTGCTTACCTTTCACTGGCAGTAATGGAGTGGAGTATCCCAAAAGACAAAATACAGAAATTCTGTTTATTTGTATAAAATAAACTTAAACTGAGAGCAAATGGTAGATCTTCCCCACAAAGCTAACAAAGAAGCTTCTTTTCCTTTGTTACAATACAAATTATTCACAAGTACTGCCATTTATGAATGAATGTTTGAAGCTAAAACCTGATAGTAATGGAGTTGAGAATTTCATTTGGGACAAACAAAAGGATAACTTAAAAATGCATTTGCAAAAATTATATAATTTATTGAAACCAATTTTTAGATTGGCCAAGATTTATTTAAAAAGGAATTCACAATAAAAAACTATTTAACATTTAATTTATTTCACTTTGTAATAGAAGAATTTTTAAAAATGTGATTGGGGACAAACCATGGAGGTGAGGTTTCACATGTATTACTTAATATTAATACATAAAATGAAATAGCTATAGAATAGTAAATTGTATAAAAAGATTCTCTATTCTTTTAAATATTCATAACAATAAAAAAAATCACAAATAAATAAAGCAAAATTTTTAAAATGATGCTAGGACTGTAATCGACCCTTTTTTGGAGAATGACCAAGCCACCAGTTTCATTAAATTTCCAGTGGTTAAAATTTATAATTTTTTATAAGTGGAAAGAGTAGGGGAGAGATATATTCTCCTAACCTTAGTAACTTTTAAGATCGCTTTTATATGATTGCTAGTACATGGTGGCTCAAAATTCATTAGGTGCTTTAAAAATGCTGCGCTTCGAATCTGAATCAGACCGAAAATTGGGTGGGGAGGAGCGTTATTTCTGATGGACCGAAAACCGAAACGTTACATTTATTTATTTTTCTCCAAATCAGGACCGTGAAAACACCATTTAAAATTTTTTTAATGACATTTATAAGATTTTCAGGAGAGGAGCCATTGACATAATTTAATTCTGGTCTTTAATTTCTACAGGCTTGCGAAAGTTCCACAAGTTACAGTTGAAGACATTAAGTTAAACTTAATGTCTTTAATTTTACAGAGTAATCATTGTTAGTTTATTATTGCCATTGAAAAAAATTGAAAAACTGAACAACATAACAGAAATTGTACGCATTTTCAAAAATAAAATATATGTTGTTTCATTTATTTGCAAACGAGCCGAAACAGAAATTTAACATTTTAATTGAACCGAGACGATAACCAGAACAATACATATGTTTCGAGGCCCTATTTCAAAATTAATAACTTTTGATTTGTCATTTTTTTCTTTAGAGGAGTTTTACCAAGCAGAAATCACAGGTGAGCAAAAAATACATAATCGCTCAATTATGGCGACTCGGAACATAATGTAGATGTTTAATGAGAAAATCTCCTGCAGAAATGAGAATTCGAAATTTAATTACACGCATTTTAGACAATGTTTTGTAGCTGGCTTATCTGGTTTAGTCAGTCGCGTTCTGCCTTTATGGCATATAATATTAGCAAGAAACATTTGAGCGTTCCTTTCGAAAGAAAAATTCTACCGTAGTTACATTTGTTCAACTGTTCCTTGTAGCAAAACAATGTTGGGTCAGTATTGTTTTATATTGGTTATAGCTTGACAAATATTGGCAGTATCTGCATGAAACATTGCACCAACATTGCTGTGTATACATGTTGCCAATATTCCAAGAAATATTTCGCCATTTCATTGCCAATATTTCTGAAATATGACATTTCAGATATTTACAATGTAAAGTTGTTATTTAACTTATATTGTTATTTCATTATAAGTATTTCCGGTTAATGCAGTGTTGGCGCATCAATCTGGCCCAATATAATCAGAGCAAACAATAATGGTTTGATACCAGGTGCGTGTATCTGAATGTTAAAACATCAAAGTATCCACATTCTACATCCAAAAGAGAGAGAGAAAAAAAAACTGAATCGAAAGCTAGTAATAACTTTTAAAATCCTGTAATAACCTTCGTTCCACCCTGTATACTGCTTCTTACTTTTACGAATTTTCCGATTACCTTTCATACTCCTCAAAAATGTAAAAAAAAAAAAAAAAAAAAAAAAAATACCGAATTTTATAAATTATTTAAAGTCTAAAAACTCGAAAGGTTTTGTGTATCAAATGTATTTATTTTATGCGCTTTTTTTTTAATCACATATTTTCTGAAAAAAACTGAACTAATCTACCTATCTATTCTGTGCTTGTCAATATTTTTGAGGTAATTGACTTTTGTGTATTTAAACTCGTGTTTGTAAATATTGCAAGTACCATGAAGGAATCACTCGAGTGAGCTAACTGTTGTAGAAAACTTAGGCTGTTGTATTCAAATGATTATAATTTAAGAATAATCGCGCAGGCGAATGAGAGGCCTGAGCAGCGCCCTCTGAACTGCTGATTTAGACGTATAGATGCAGAACTTTACCGGGGACGTTGAAAATAGTCTGTGGTTGTCTGTCACTGTGTCAGTGGTAAACGTTTCAGTCGAAGTCAGTATGCCTCGACGACGACAGAATGTGTCATGTGAGCAAGTATACGAAGTTTAAACGAGGACGAATGATCGGAATCCCTGAAGGTTTTTTAATTATCGTGAGTGAGCTCAAAACCGCCGCGGTAGTCCGACGTATTACACGCCCCAGCCCTCCCGAATCCGCCGATCAATGTCTTTAACTTAACGAAAATCGCTTTTAAATGCTGGCTCCTTCCCAACAGTCTTGAAGGGCGGGGGATGCGCTTCCGCCTGTTCCGCAAGTCGCGGAAACTTGGACCAGTCTAGGCTGCCCGTAAAAATAGTAGACCTGATCGCGGAAGATCCCACCGGAAAAATTAAAAAACAATTCAATAAATTTAAGACATCGACCAGCGGGTTCGGGAGGTCTGGGACGTTTAATACGTAGAACCACCATGCACGGCCCTCTTCTAAGACTTGGGAAAGACGTAGTCCCGAGCACGGAAGATCCCACCATAAAAATTTAAAAGTTATTTTCGTTTAGTTTAACGCATCAACCAGCTGGTTCTGGCCGACTGGGGCGGTTTATACATCTGACGACCACGGCGGCTTTGAGCTCGTTCCTCGAGCAGCTCGTATGGAGCGGAATGCCACGATAATGATGCGAATGTGGAAGCAGTGAACTTAAGAGAACCAGGTGAGTTGGAAATCTGGCAGTAGACGACGACATCTTACTTCAGCACCGAATGATGAGACACTTCATCCGCTTGGCTGTGACGGACCTTACAGCTTCATTTCGACAGTTTGTAGAATGTTGGAGCTCTGTTATACGTGTGTCATTGTGTGTTCCAATAATTCGTAGGTGTCTGCTTCACCGTGGACTGCGTGCAAGAGTTTCCTCGTACAGGATTTCCTAATTTCCTTCATGCAAAAGCATCGGCGACTGCGGCTATTTTTGGGCTCGTCGACATAGACACTGTCGTGCTGATTGACCACAAGTTTCCGATTAATCCTGCTTTATTTTAGGGTATAGTGATGGCCGCATTCTCGTTAGACGCTATACCGGTAAAAGTCGTCTTGCCGAGTAGGTTATCCAACGTCATATTGGACGAACGCCAAGCGTGATGGTTTGGAGTGCTTGAAGTGTATCATCTACTATCTCAGCTGCTAAGAATTGTGGATAATCTAAACAGCAACCGGCACGTCAGAGAAGTTCTGGAACTTGAAATACCTTTCTTTCAATGTATTTCTAGAGCTGTATTTCAACACAATGCTCGACCATATATTACTATGAATGTTCAAGCCTTTTCAGCAAAACAGATGCAGCTTCTTCTTTAGACTGCTTATTCACCAGATATCGTCGGTACCATGTCAAACTATCGAATTTGAAAATAGCTACTTTTCAGGAATGCAAAAAAACTGTTTTAATTATGGATTTAAAATCAGCGCTTGACGGAAGTAACTAATTGTTATATATTTCTTGTGCTGTTTAATATCCTATTTAAGCTTGCTATCGAGATAAATCATTTGGCTAATTTTTTTCGCCAAAAAATCACATTCGATACTTTGAAATGCTATGTTTATTTGTACTTTTCCGCAGTTTTTGCAAAATTTTACAAGTCAAACTAGCGAATTTGCCGTATTCGATAGTTTGACTTGTAAAATTTTGTACTTTTCTCAGTTTTTGCAAAATGTTACAACTCAAAGTAGCGAATATGCGTATTCGATAGTTTGATTTGTAAAATTTTGTACTTTTCTCAGTTTTTTGCAAAATTTTACAAGTCAAAGTAGCGAATATACCATATTTGTATCAATATCAAGTCAACCTAGATAGTCACTTATCAACTTAGTTGAAAAGTGTTTATGACTTATGTTTGTCCGTCTGCCGTCTGTCGCTCTGTCCGCGCTCTATCTCTCGTAAATGTACTTGGATTGCCCTGAAATTTTTGTACGTTATTGTCGCTTACTATAGCATGATCTCTTTTGAAAATTAAGCATGTAAAATAGTTTTTTTACAGTGACAGTCAAAATTATTCCACTACATCACAGTCAATGGGAAAAAATCGTTTTAAGTGCATTTTGATGATGCTACGTCATTTAAAACATGATGAAATTGATATACTATTGTGAAGTGCACTAAAACATGCTTTTTCTAGAATTTGGGGTGCAAATCATTTATTATAATTCATTTATAGGGTCAAACAAAAGAATTCTGTTACACATCGTTCTAAGGGGAAAAATCGTTTGCAGTGTAATTTAGTGATATTTCACTATTTCAAACATAATGAAAATTATATGCATTACTGAGGTGCACTATAAATAGCTCTCTTGCGTGCATTGCGTTTATTTACAGGGACACACAAAATATATTACTTACAGTACATGTGCGATATTTACAGTCTATGTTAGATAAGTGCGTTTTCAACTTTGGTTTGTGTTTTTAAGTTTAACTAAATTTTTTCATAGTACGTGTGTCTTTATAAACTGAGTTGTTCATATACAGGGCTACACAAGGGAATCCGTAAGACTATGGGAGTGATGTGCTTAAGGGTAGTTTTTAATTGTGTTACGCATTTTTCTGCTGAACTATATTTAGTAGACTAATAGAAATTTGTGGAATATAAATAAATTCATACACAGGGCTACGCAAAGGAAAATATACATTGTCATTTACGGTTGGTAAATGCTGCGAGTGAGTTTTAAGTTGCATTTTAGCTTAATATGTGGTGTGTACAAAAGACTTCAGATAATATACAGGGCTGCACAAAATATTTCGAGTGATTTCAATCGATTCGCGAAAATTGCTAAATGTGAATTTTCTAACTGAACTATATTTCACCCTTCATGTATGAAATATCCACATCTATAAATCATATACAGGGCTGCACAAAAAATTTCGATTACCTTTTTGACAATGGAAGGTAATTTTGAACACTGGATATTTCAATGTGTTATATGTGTTCTAAACTGTTCAATTGCGTACCTTCTTTCACCTTATTTAACGGCGAAGTTTCGTTAACGTTTTCTGGATGTGTTGTAAAACGTTTCATAATCTATGCTTGACGAACTATTTTTTGTTCTTCTTAGTTGATTTACAGGGGAACTGAAATGAATTCTATTACATTACGCTCAATGGGGAAAAATAAGTTTGCGGTGTATTTTAATGATGTTACACTATTTCAACTATAAGGAAATTGATATGCATTTATGAAGTGCATTAAAATATTTTGTATGTAGAATATGGCGTGCAAATCATTTATCATTTATTTACAGTATCACTCAAAAAAATCAGTTTACATAATAATATACGGTGCAAAATTATTTGAAGCGTATATTTATAATGTTACACTATTTGAAACATGATGAAATTATACGCATTATTGAAGTTCACTACAAAATGCTAACTGTACAATATGACAAGGCATGACAGTTATCGTTTATTTACAGGTATACACGAAAGATATAGATTATAGTGCTCTCTATTAGTGGTAATTGCTGGAAGTGCGTTTTAAGTTATGGTATGCGTTTTTAAGTTGACCTACTTGCATACTACGTGGCTTATAGCAATTCTGTGGATCATATACAGGGCTACACAAAAGAATTTGTAAGCATTACTCTGTATGGGCGGGAATGCCTTAAAAGTATTTTTTAGTTAAGTTATGCAATTTCGGTCCAAATTATATTTAGTAATTCGTAGTATATAAATAAATTCATAATATACAGGGGTACGCAAAGAACTGGATATATTGTCGGCTATAAATCGTAATTTCTGGAAGTGTGTTTTTAATAGTGTTAAGCGTCTTTCACCTGAATTAATTTTTGCCATAGTACAGTACAGTAAGCTACATGATGTGTTCTGTACATAAAGCTGTAGATAATAAACAAGTCTCTACAAAATAATTCGAGTACACTTCCGTTTAATTATCGAAATTGGTGAAGGTAAATTTTTGACTGTGCTATGCATTTTGTAACTAAGCTACATATCTATAGACCGCGTGTAAGGATAATCAAAAGATTTCGGATACTTTTCCGGATTTGGACTGTAATTTCTGAAATCGCGGTTTCACTTTGATATCTTCTTTCGCCTTTTTTAAACAGTGTTCTTTACAGTGTTCTGGATGCGTTAGAAAGCGTTTCATAGTCTGTGGTTGACGAATGTTTTTTCTTTCCTTTTTGACAGAGCAGCATTTTTAAACTCAAATCACTGTACATAAAGTTGTACATTTGCACCAATTTCCGATCAATCAGTTTGATGTTTTTTTGAAAATTAATCGTCAATAATTATATCAATTAACATGACTAACTGTATAATCAATTGACATGACTAACTGTATAATCAATTAACATGACTAACTGTATAATCAATTAACATAACAATATAATATATATAACAATTTAAATTTTATAGTGAAATGCGACATTACTATGTCAAACTATCGAATAAGAATATTAAAACTTTTGTGTGGAGAGCGAGAAAATGTTGTAATTGTGGATTCAACATCAGTGGAAGGCTGAAGTTGATTGTTATAGTTTTCCTAATCTGTACCATTTAATATTGACACCGAAATTTACAATTTCATTGTTTTAATCGACAAAGAATACATTCGTTAGTTGAATCACTAAGCTGTTATGTACTTTTTCAAGGTTCCTAGCATCAAAGTAGCGATTGTGCCATATACGATAGTTTGAATTGTTTTTTTAGTATTTTATTTCTATTTACATATTCACTATCAAACGCATAACAGTTTTCCTTAGTGAATTATTTGTAAGTAAATACTAATTTAATAGAAAAAATTAATTTATTTTCAAACGTTACATAAGTTTTATAAAATGTAGCAAAAATTAATATTAACTTGAATTGTGATAATCAATTCTATCTTCAGTTCTATCAACTAAATTAATCTTAATCAATTTCTTCTTCAATGTCACACCAATCAGGTTCTGCTAAATTATCGCATGCAGTGGAAGAAGTTGGTAGTAAATTGTAGAAATCGTGATAGGATCTTGGTATTAAATTGTTGGTGCATAACAGCAAAAGATCTTTTTTCGTTTCGTTTGAAATTGGTAGACGCTGCTGGTATGGTTTGACTGGTTTGCTATTTAGTTTTCCTTTTCGTTTTTTAATGTATAAAGTAATGAAATTTTCATCTTGTATGCGTGTTTTCATAAATATTTTGTTTTCGTTGCTTTTTCGGTACTGAAACCAAACAGCGTCACTAAATTTATATGGCTGAACATTTTCTCTGTGATTGTTTATTTCTTTTTCCTCATTACTGTCTCCATATTTTTGGACTTTTTTAATGTTGCTTTTCTATTTCAAATTTTGCCTCATGTGGATTAAAATTGAGAAAGTCATCATGAAATAATCTAATAACATTATAAGGACTAGGTTTCGTACAAGCCATTCTCACAAGCTGTGTCCATTCTTCAGGTGTATATATAGGAGTATTTTTTGCTTTTTTCTCTATTTTTGACTGCATGGAATCGCATTCCATGTACGAGTGCCCGGGCTCAAAATTAACGTGATCTATGGTGGATAACGTTGGGTGTACTTTGACAGCATGAAGACACATAGCAGAAAAATGGAAATTTTTTTGCTGGCCACCACAGCTGTCCGACATCATTTTTACGTGCTCTATTTTTGGATGTGCCATAATAATGAATATGCAAGATGAAATTTCAATGCTGCGTCTTCTTCCTTCGGTTTCATCCCACATATAGCATTGAACACTCGAATCTCCCAAATTATAAATAGTTAAATTATAGATGGCCAATTTTTGAACATAGAAAAAAGGTCCTGCAGCTCCTTTTGGAGTTGATAAAACTGACTGCAGATCAAAATTGAAAGCCAGTACTTTTTCACTTCCTAAAATGGATAGTTTGTCTTCGTTCCTTTTCATTCTTGCGGCTTCTTTTCTTTCTTGATGTCGATCAAATTCTTCTCTGTTTGTATTTTTCTCCGCCTCTGAGCTCGCCTCAAAAGTGGCGCATACTTTACATAAATCTTTTTTGCGCTGGTGGAATTTTAATTTGAAGGATTTAAATGTTTTCCGATATGTTTCATAACATCGTTCTTTTCTACCTTCTGCTTTACATTTTACCTTATACAGTCGATACATGATTTTTATATTTAAATTTGCATCTAAAAATTTAAAATCAGTTGATTTGCGGCAATAATGTGACTCCACAGCAGGAAATGAAAGGGTGTGATGTTTCACATAATCTTCACCATCATTCAAATTGATCCGCGGGATACTTCCTGGATTTTTTTTTCTTCTGCACCCCCTCTAGTATCAGACTCTATGACACCAGTCTTGTTAATTTTTTTAAAGGCTCCCTTAATTAGTCCCTCACTAATACCAAGGGTATCTAGAAAAAAGGCGCTACAAACAATGTGTTTCTCATTGCCATAAGTTAATGTGTATGCTTTTGTGGATTCTTTTCTAGATATTTCACTACTATGTATTTTGGGTTTTTTCCGAGTGATGTGCCTAACAAAGAATTCTCGCTGCTTGTGTAATGAGTCAAGGGAATGAAAATTATCAAATATAATCTTTCTTTTCTCTTCTGGAAATTTAGCACAACACTGATGTTTTCTATTATTCATGCAAGTAGGTCGTTTCATTGGTTTGGCAGGAATTATTTTATGATTTTCAGTTTCATATGCTGCACCTTTTAATCTTTTGGCTTTATTTATATTTTTTCTCCACTTATTGGGATTGGACTTGTAGCGTTTCACAGGCTCGGTAATTTCATCTAACGTAGAATCATGTGAACAACAGCTATTTGCAGCAGGACAGCATTCCTTGTTATTTTTGTTGGCAGAAGAGCTAAAAGTATGTTCTGAACCAACGTTTTTCACACATTTTGCAGTCTGGGAATGGTCTAGTTCTGAACGGAAATCAACTTTTTTTTTTTACTTACAACTTTCGTGGGTTTCTTTTTCTTATGAATTGTGATTTTAGATTTTCCAGCTCCTAAAAAAGCATAACAATTAATAATTATAATAATGAAAACAACAATCATTTACAGGGTGTTTCAAAACTCTCTTGGCATTTTCCTTAAAAATGCTTTTACTAAAGAACTTGTTAGTACAAATAAGAAGTACAAGGTATAATCAGTGCATTTCAATGTGGTTGCCCTGTAAGTCTAAGCCTAGGCTGCATCTTTTATGGGTGGCGCGAAAGGCATCTGCTAGCATAAGTGGTGTTATTTGTGCTGCTACGTCAGTTATTCGTTAATTTATTTTTTCAATTGTGTGAATCTTCACTGCGTACACTTCGACTCCATGAACTTCCACACAAAAAAATCTAGGGGTGTTAAGTCAGGAGAGCGCGGCGCCCACAACCGCGACCTATCCACCTATATCGGGGAATTGTTAATCCAGGTTGACTTGAACAATTCATGCGAAATGGGATGGTGCAGTGTCTTGCTAGAAAACAATTACTCTTTTTATACCACCACTTTCTAATTGGGGCTGAAAAAAAAATTTCAGCATATCAAGGTCGATGTTTCCTGTAACTGTTGGCTCCGAGAAAATAAAAGGTCCATAGATCTTTGTTTTAGATATTACCATCCACACATTCAACTCAGGAATGTCCCTTTAAACATTTCTTAAATAACCTGGCAAACAAAGGAATCATTACAAAACTTTTTACATGAAAATGTCAAGACACTTTTGAAACACCATGTAGAGTATTTAATATTATACATAAAGAAAACCAGAAAAGAGATTAAGCCGAACTCGAATTTTCGTTTAAACATTAAGAAATTTTTATATTATAAAGCAAAAATATATCCGTGAGTAACACTGGCGTCATATTGACGGTGGCAACAACGGATCAATAAATGCTGATTTTACTATTTTTTTTTTAACTTCTAGACACAGAACAATTTCAATTTTTATAACGTCGAATAGGGATAAAAATATTCTTTTAACTACAATTTATTTGAAAACTGTATCTAAAACTGTGTCTGAAAACTCTCTCCATTTTTTATGGCTCTAAAAATAATGTCTAATGTAAGTAGCGAAACATTTGGTGATTTATTTGGCTATTAAATTCGGGCATGCGGCTAATACGAAAGTATCAGTTTTAATAAATTACAAAATTTTTTTTTAATACATAATTAATATTCTTTATATAAAAATGTATTTTCGCATTGTGTATGTAATATATATATATGTATAATATATATATTAAATACAAAAAAATCTATTAGAGTTTTCAATAAAAAATGATTTTCACCTATATTAAGGTAAAGCCAGGAGAGATGGCGCGGTAGGAGAGATTGCGCACATAGAGGTTCGGGGGGGAAGGAGAAGATTTAGAGCGCAGCGACTCCAGGTATTTGTACAACAACAGTAGTGGAGTGTCTACTTGAAAGTGCACGTTGATTGCTTTGAGCGTCTAAGATAAAGTATTGCTATTTTGATTTGTTTTCTCAAAGTAAGTGCTTGAATTTTCATAGCTGTTCATCAGAATTTCTATACAATGTCAATAGTACAAAATATTTTAAACTTAAACGATTTCTCATAAGCTACTAATCTAGACTAACAATGTGAACATCAACGGTTCGTTTTAGTAGCGGCCATGTTTAAATAAAAGGCCGCGCAATCTCTCCTACCAAAATTGGAGAGTTTGCGCATCTGCTACTTAGGACAGATGGCGCATTGTTCCCAATTGTTTAAATGGTAGGAGAGATTACGCAGCTTATTGGTAAATTTGCATAAAATATTGAAAAATAAAAATGGACTAATTTTAAGTTAAACGTGTTATTAAGTTACATAATTTTATTTTGTAATCTTATCTGGACTTGCTTTTTCAGATTCTTTATTTTTTTCCTTTAATTAAATTTTTTTAATCATTTTTAAAATTATTTCCTTTTTCTGATTCTTTAAGCATTAGGTTGAAATATTCACTCCTAATACAATAATATTTGTTCAGAAAAACCTTACAACAATGTCATTTAAGTGTAATTATTATTGTTAACAATTTAATTGTAGTTATTATTAGTAACAATCTCTCCTACCCATGTGCGAAATCACACCAACCCTGTAAGGACAGATTGTGCAAAATAACTTTCTTGGTTTTATTACAACTGTTCCATTAAATTACAACATAACAACAAAATAGCAATGGAAATGCATAAAAAACAAATGAAGTAAAAATTATTCATGGATAGTTTAGCAAAAAATTAATATTTAGATTTTTTATTGTTATTCTTTTGAATTGTGCGCAGACTATCCTAGCTTTACCTTACAGAATTTCATTAAAAACGGTTAAAAGAGTAAAGTGCGTACATCATTTGGTCCATTCTCGACCGAAAGTATCAACCCTTTTCCCAATGGTTAATAAAAACCGAGCAATAATAAAAAGATTACTGTCTAAACCATAAAAAACAATATGCAATTAAAATTAATTAAATAATACCTTGGTCAATATAGCTGCCATCTGATTCAGTGGTGTGGCTTGGAGAAAATGTTGGGTCTAAATCAGTGTTAGCAGAAGAACTTGGATATAAATCTAACAGAAAAAAATGATAAAATCAAGAAAAACGCGTTAAATTTATAAATAAACGTTTATCTGGCTTAATGAGCCACTTACCATTATGCAAAGGAAAGTTTGAAGCCTGTTGATCTGTATAATTCTGTTCAGCTGCTTTAAAAGTAACATCAAAATTATTAATATTTCTGTACTTTTCTCCAACATTAGATAATTTGCAGTTTTCAACACCTAAAATAAAAATAAAATATTATTAGTATTCGAAGGATACAAAACATAGCAAGATAAATAAATAAAGGCATTGTTTACCTTTTTCATTCTCCGCATTGGATATCGGTGTTGAAGGGGATGGTCTGATCAAATTTAAATCGTGTACAGGGTGAATATTCCAATCTAAATAAAGAAGACACAATATACAAAATTAAAACAACATTCGAATTCATATTAATTACGCAGAATAGCGGAATATTAAAAATAGAATAAATACCTGTGTTAAAGGGGATATCGTTTTTATCTCGGAGTCGAGATGACGACGGCGAACTCGATGTATAGACTTCTTTAATTCCAATGTTTCTTTCTTCTTGATATTTTTTTAATAAAATCCGTTTTACCATTTTCGTTACATTACAGAGGATAGAAATGATTGGAATAAAATTTAACAAACTCAACCAGATTTAAGAAATAAGTTATTAACTACCGCAGACGATTTTAAATTTGATGAAATACAAGTGTATTCTAGAATTAAAGTTTCTTAAAACAAAAACCAGCAGAAAAAAAATTAAATTACCGAGTTGTCACGATTAAAGAAATCGTACTAAAAATTTAAATAAGAAAAAAAAAAACATCATGCGTCAATCATAGATTATGAACCATTTTCCAACGCTTCCAGATTACTCTAACGAAACTTCAACATTTAATATGGTGAGAGAAGATATTTTAGTAAATAATTTAGTAAAAGGCATTATTATAAAATGATTACCGTCTAGCAATTACCGTCTATAGACGGAAAAATAATCGAATTCGTTTGTGAAGCCCTGTATATGATCTGTAGATTTGTATATCTTCTAGATCCCCGTATATTATGAATTTATTAAATTCTACAAACATCTCTTAGAAAAATAAAATTCCGCTCAAAATTCCGAAAAAGAATTAAAAACCTCGTTTATGTAATTTACCACGTATACGAATTAATGCTTACAAATTCTTTTGAGTAGCCCTGTATAGTACGATCTGTGGAATTTTTACACACCACGTAGTATGCGAAGAGTTAAACTTAAGGAAGCATACCATAATTAAAAACGGTTTCCAGCAATTATCCCTAATACAAAACATTGTAACCGAGTTGCTTTGTGTGCCCCTGTAAATTAACGATGAGAAGCATGCACGTCATATTCTACAGTAAGCATCTTGTAGTGCACCTCAATTACGTATATCAATTTCATTTTGTTTGAAATAGTGTTGTAACATTATTAAATTATGCTTCAAACATTTTCCCGTACGCCATTACATAACCGAATTCTTTTGAGTGGCCCTGTAAATAAATGATAAATGATTTGCATACTATCTTCTAAATGAAAAATGTTTTAATGCACTTTAGATATGCAATGCATGTCAATTTCTATATTGTTGAAATAGATTAACATCATTAAAATACACCGCGAACGTTTTTTCCCCCAATTGAGGGTAATGTAAAAGTATTATTTTGAGTGCCCCTGTAGATGAACTATTAATGCTACACATTCCATTTTCACTAGAAAACATTCTATACTAAAATAAAAAACATGCGTCAATTCTGTTAATTTTGAATCCATAATTAAAAGTTTTAGTTCTTAGCTTTCCTACAAAGTGACTATTTTCAAATTCGATAGTTTGACATGGTACAAATGGTTAAAAAAGTAAACAAAATGCAAAAATTTACGGCAAAGTATCGAATTTGCCGTATTCGACACTTTGACATGGTAATTTTTGGAAAAAATGTGCAAATTCGATAGTTTGAAATTTGCATTTCCTAAGTTTCAAGTAAGTTCTAAGTAAGCTAGAAACGTGACGATTTTGCAACGAACGTGTCATACACAATATAAGAGAATGGCACAAAATATGAAAAATGCATTTTTTCACATTCGATAGTTTGACATGGTACCGACGATATGTCCTATTGAACATGTTTGGGATTTTGTCGGTTGACATCTCGCTGGTGACGCTCGTTCCATAGCTGATTCTTACAAATTATGGGTTCGGATAGAAGCAATCAGGAATGCTCTTCCTGAAGTACTGATTCAATATATATTTTAATCGATGGCACGTCATATAGAAGCACTTATTGCAGTGCGTTGTGGCTTCACAAAATATTAATTTTCTTCAAGTAATATTGTTTTGGGTTTATAAATTTAATTGTTTTTATTTGTATCAATTTTTGTATAGTTTGTGAAATAAATTTCGTTCAGTGCAATTTTTACAAACACAAGCTTAAATAGTAAACAATTAAATTTTAATTCCTTCCAGCTTCTATAACATTTACTTTTTTCAAAAAATATATTAATTATATTACTGTAAATAAATTTTCGTTACCGTGTCTTTTTAATGTACTATATATTTTGTCATAATTTATCTTTATATTATTTTTGTTACAATTTTGTAGTGAAGAAAAAAAACACACTGTTTTATGTCAAATTTACCTTTCATTTAATCTGTCGAGATTTTATTTCCGCGCTGTTACATTTTACCATTTTTTTTGTCATGAAATGCATTATATGCTAAATCACTTTATACTATAAAAGTCATGCTGAAACATTGACGAAAATTCAGTGTAATCTCGTTGTTACCCACATATCTGAAATCGTTTCCTATCTCCAGAGGAGAACGATCAATCAAAAATCAGTAGGTTCTCTATATTTAAGTGCGCCAAAGAGGTTCTTTTATTTCTGAAACGTTTCCGTGAACCTCGGAAGCCTCTTACTTTCTGAGGTTTTTCGATTGGTACTTCTCTAACTATTTCTGAAGGTAAAGAGAATTTTTTCAGAAACGTATGTAAGTACAGGTTTACAATGAATTTTCATTAACGTTTCTCCGGTATCAAGAAAAATTCCTAGAATTTTGTAATTTTCATTCTCTAGAGCTTGAGGTTTGATAGTATATTTTTCATTTAGATATTGCGATGTCAGGAAAAAAACTTTATTGTCAATGTTTTGAATGCCCGAGTATTCTATTTAGAAATTTTATTTATCCCGTTTTCTAAAACAACCAGTTATTAATATGCTCTTGCTCGTTTTGGATGAATATGTCGCATTCTCTTTGAATAGAACTTTCTTGAAAACAATCCTCTTTTGATAATATATGGCTAAAACTGGGTAAGCCTAATTATACCCCCCCCCCCCCCTTCTTTCTAAGGAGATCAGTATATACTTGATACGCTATACTTGTTAACCTCCGGCTTTTTTTTTTTAATATAAAAAAATATGCTTTGAACCAAAACAAATTTTAATTAAATGTGACTTGCTTCTATGTGGTTAGTCATTTGAAATCTACTTAATTTCATGCATTAAGAGCCTACACTAGTAACACGAAAAAACGAGAACGCTAAATGTTAAACCTATGGTAAAAATCTTTGTAAATTTCTCGCTTGTATTTTAATATTTTTAAAGGATTTTTTTTTCATAGAATACTTGAGGTTGATATCTAATGTTGTGCGTTTGTACTTTTTCGATTTTGGTTACAGTTTTTTTTATATGAGAATGGTTTCACTTTCAGAACCGTTTCCAAAAGTGAAAGTGCCCGCATATAAAAAATAACTGTAACCAAAATTGAAGAAGTACGAACGCATAGCATTAGATATTGACCTCAGGTATCCGTATCCTATGCAAGAAATAAAAAATTAAAATACAAGCGGGGAATCTGTAAAGATTTCTCCCATAGGTTTAACGTTAGTGTTCGAGTTTATTCGTGTGACTAGTGTAGGCTCTTAAATAAATATAGATGAATTTCTGATTCGAAGTATGTATTTTTTTTTATTTGAAAAAAAGCCGATGGTTGGCAAGTCTGGACGTTTCATACGCTTGATTATTATTAATGGGGATTTGTTTTGGAAACTGAAAATAATGTATCGCTTACACACAAATAAAGAAAGTAATTTGCTTTGTTGGCTGTCAAAGTTCATTGAACATTGGCTGGATGGGCAATGAATGTCCTTGTCTTATGGCAAGTGTGTTAAGTTTTTTGTCAGTACATTCATCCAAAATGTGTAATGTTCATCTGACATTTAATATGTCTCATTTTTCCTTTAACTGTTCTGCATTTTAATCTACCGAGTCCGTGTGTTTTGAGGCACAAAATAAAAAAGATATAATCGCGAATTGAAATAAAATAATTCTTTGTAATAAAAATTCTATCCTTTTATAAGGTCACGAGTATTGATTTCAGAGCATTTTGGACGTCTCATTGATTATTGCCGGTTTCGTTTTTTCGTATCTGCATATTATTTCGTATCCGTGGCTTTTATGAATAAAAACAAATCTTGATAGATAAGTAATTAAATACGTCATTGATAAGGAATGGTATTATTTTAAAGGGGTTTTGTTTATTTTCTTCTGACATTACAATAGATAACTAATTATCATAATTTTTTTAAGACACCTTTCTTTAATATACGATTGTTTTAAAAAATTATATGGAAGTGTTTTTGCTTTGTTATAAATTAAGAGAATTGGGGAAAGCAAAGCTGTACCATTTTGGGGTATTTTGAAATATTTTTTATTGATTGATTGATTTTTGTTGTTGAAATGTATACTAGTGTAAAATCACTTATGGAATAAATTTAACAAAATTGTCGAAATGTTATTATTATTTTTTTAATTTAATGCTATTTCTACCTGTGTCAAATGACACTTTTTAAAGGATTTCAATCTATGGTTATTTTATTTATCTTTTTAAATTAAAACAATCACAAATTATTTTTATTAGACTTATTTTCATACTTATTAGCCTTAAAAATTACATGTAAAACAAATCAAAACTTTAAATGGTGTCATTTGGCAGCGGTATGAATAAAGTTAAATTTTTAATTTTTGGAATAACTCTTTAGCCGAAGTTGCTTATTTTTTTTTCCACTTTTAAGTATGAACAAGAAATAAAAATCATGCCTCGCACATAAATTGCGACACATTTTCCAATATTATGAGGTATTACTGTGCTGGTTACTTTACACGTTTCACACTAGCTTCAATAATACACTGCTTGACAGTTGCTAAGGAACAGAGGTATTTTTCGTCATAACTAATGATAGACATCGTTTAAAAAAATGGAACTTAGTACATATTTATTAGAGGTCCTTATGTGTTTGTATTATGCAAAACGATATACATATTATCGCATGACAAAGCGAGATGCGCAAAAGTGCAAAAATGCTTCTTAAAGCATTTTTCTACAGTTATGAAAAAGGCTTGTTTTGCCCACAAAAGGAGCACATGTGAGTTGGTGAGAATGGAGTATGACATCCTCCTACACTGATGCACATTTGGCGTTGTTTGTGCTTGCTGTTCACTAGACAGTTGAAGAAAGCTTGGTGAATTCTGTCTCATTCATTTCACAGGCTGATTTTCTGTTCCTGCATGGTTCGAGGAGAGTCCTGTCTTTGAGCTATACGTCTACCGAGTGCTACCCAAGCGTGCTGTATAAGATTTATGTCCAGAGAATAAGCAACGCATGTCATACGCTCAATATTGTCTCCTGCTAGTATGAGGGACACTTCAGCTGTCTTTATGTGGGTGGGCATTGTAATCCATGAATAGAAATTCTGAACTAACTGCACCACGGGAAAGATGGATCTAACCCTGGCGATCACCTGCTTAATACCATTGCGATGTCACTGTACCTTTTTCAAATATGTGAAGCAGAATTCTGCCATTATGCCTAATACCCGCTCACATAATCATTATTTTGACATAGTTATCAGTTTCCTGGACATTCTGGTGATGGGAATGAATTCATCTGTCTTTCCACTCTAGCTAGTCCCCAGAATCACTGTTTATGGTGTAGCGGGATTCATTAGAGAACATGATTCTGGACTACGTTTTCTGACCCCAACGAATATGCTCCTTACACTGAAGTAAACTTTCCTATGATGATGTGCTCAAAGTTGAATGCATGTAACAAGCTTCTGTGCATCTAAGCCAACATTATTTATTTACCAAGAAATTTTTCTCGCAGATAATTAAGTAGCATTAGCGAAGTCTAGGGTTATCTGACCTGGAGTATCATTTATGTTTCTCTTGACCACTAAGCAGACATATCGGCGTGATGTTCCTACCATGGCTTCCAGAATGCCTTCTTGTAGCATTTCCACATCCAGAGGTATTTTTAAACCTCAAAATTACACTTTTCAACACGTCTCTGGCTTTGGTAATTTGAGTGACACTTTGCCCTACCTCGAGACATCCCAGCTGCTCAACCATGATTGTACGCAATCAAGTAATGTATTACAGGTAGAACAGTCAACACCTGCCATCCAAAAACTAAATTTACAGCTCTATGTTCAGAAACCGATAGTGTGACTTCTCCCTCAAATGTTACTACTTGCAATTTCAAAGAAGGAAACTACGTAGATGCACTGACCTTAATACAGATAGGAGATCTTGCCATAGAACATCCTCTACCATTGTTTTTTCAGTGATTGTGTAGCTTAATAAAACTCAATTTTGCATAAATTCGTTGTTCCTTAGTATTTGTCAAACAGTGTATTAAAAATTCATTTCCAGGATACATCAAATTTAGCTAGGAATTTGTGCTATTAATTACGCTTTTTATTTTGTCTCATGAATGCTGTGCATCTTGAATTGCAATTCATTGCACCCTGGTGATGACTTTTCCATAACTGCCATGTTCCAAATCATTGGCTTTTAATACCAAATTTGACAATATTTTTGAAAAATCTTTTGCCTGTATAGAAAAATGATAGATGCTGTTCGATTTTTTGCAATGTAATAAAGAATATTTGAAAGTAAAAAAAAAAATAATAATAACAGATTAAAACGACTTCGTTTCTGTGTCAGAAAGTAGGGAGTTTGGATTAGAGTACAGTTTTAATTCTAATACCTAGTCCTTAAAAATTGCTTTAAACATAATTATGTCATTTTATATACATTCTGGAATTTTTATAAGCAATGTTTTGGAAAAGATATTTATTTTTTGTCTGCATTATTAAGAGTTTCTTATTTAATTTCAGCCAATCGCTATCAAGAAGGGGTTTGTTTTGGTTCGATGGCCATGATGGAAAAGTGTTGCTCAAGGTGGAAAGAAAGATCACCTTGCTGCCTCACTTATGAGAAACTGAGACCTCAGCATTCGAAAAGCTCCATACCTGGTGAAAAGCTCAATCAAGATATGCATTTTATATTAAGTGAACTATTCTTGTCTAACTGAAATGTTACGTTTTTAATTCACCTTTTACTGTTTTTCATGCCTGTGATAGCATAGTAAACTTTGAATTCCAGTTATTTAGAGTTAACATCCCCTATTAATAAATTTTGAACTTTTCTAAATACATGTTATTCAGTGGATTTTTTTCTTTTTGTGATAAAATGTATGCTATCCTCTTTCTACAGTAGGGATGTTAAGATGGGTTTAAGTCTGGTCGATACTTTAAGAATGCTCTGTTAGATCTCCAGTGTACGTTATTTTAAATGCCTTTACCATTACTTATTATGGAAAATTATTTTGAGTTAGATTTTAAAGCTTAAATTTAAAACAAATATATAGTAACCCTCATTAATCTGGATTAATTGATGTTCTGAGTCTCTCAAATGAATGAAATTTTGGATTTAAAAGAAGAACCTATAAAAATGAACTATTGTAGAGTTAAATGTATAGTAAGAAAAACGTTTTATTTTGCAATTGAAATAATCCAGGATGTAAATTAATACTTAGAAAAGAAATTAGCACAGATTAAATTATATTTAGGTTTTATAATTATATAAGTATATTGAGAGCAACAGGTTCATCCACACTCACGTCAGTTAATATGCTGGCTGGTTTCAAGAAACTATTGATCTCCTATTTTCTGTTTTTACATTCAGCTAATTTCTTGAACTATACTTGTTTATGCAGGTGTCTCAAAAGTTCATTATATCAAAAAATGTTATGTTTTTCATTGTTACTGACTTTTGCATATTTGATCACAAAATTCAAGTGGTTTTTAATTTCATTATATTTTGGCTAATATGAAAAGGACTGTCCAAATGAAGCTAAATCTAGATTAATAAGGGTTTACTGTGTATTGTTTTCCTTAATTTTTGATTGAAATTCGGTTAATACAAATAGGACTTTATATTAATACTATATTGTTCTTTAACTTAATAAATAAAAATTGAGACAATCTTTAGTTGCATATAATAGAAACAAAGCTTAGAGCAAATGAACTGTGTTCAATATCTAACCTGATACCCTGTGAGTGACCCCATTTGTTGATTTTAGGATAATATTTACATAGTATTATTTTTCTTGTTTTTATATTTTTGTTTTTAAAATGTGTTCGTGCATCCAAATAAAAAAATCAGTATTAGTAGTTAATACTGCTTTTGATAAAATAGTTTTTGTGTACCTCGTGTAATTTCAAAAATTCTTCTGCTTGAACACAATATCTTAATTAACAGAAAAGAAACTTTGCATTTTTTTAAATTTTAAAATTATATACCTTTTCTATTGTTACATTTTGTATCTTTTACCTGTTTATTTTATTGATAGATTCTATATAAAAGTAAAAGTATCAGCAGTAATTATCAATACTGCTTGTTTGATAAATTGTTTCATGTCATTGTGCAAATGCATTTCAGTGTTCTTTCTTCCCAGATCTATTACATCTTCATTAACTAAAATGAAAGCATGTTTTTTCATATCTGCAGTAATTTTGCTTCAAGCAAAATGTTGAATGCAGAAATTTAAAATTTGCTATTCAGTACATAACATAGATTGATTTTATTCTTAACAGCACAGAAATGAAGCTGCCAGTTTTCATTATAATTCATTAAAATAGAATTCTTTTAGAAGACCAATTTGTTGCATTGTTCATGCACCCATTGCACTTAATGCAGCAGTTGCTTCATTACTGTTAAGGTTATATGTGCCTTGTTAGTATTATGTGTTGCGAAGTAGCTATTAATATTTCTTCAAAGTATTTTATTTTTTATTTTATATCTGTTTTCCCTGAGTTATTTATATTAGTGTGCTTTTATTTATATAGGTACTCCACATTTAACAATAAAATTTTATTCCTATTATTTGCTTGTTGAACAAATGTAATATGCAAGTAACTTGTTTTGTATGTACATGATTGTTATAAAATATCTATCCTTGTTTGGAATCTGTAGTTAAAACTAATGAGACCACATATTTTATTTAGACTTTTTTAAAGGAATGGAGAAATAAATTTTGTAAATAAAAACTTAGTACAAAAGTTGTTGATAGGGAAAGTTTTTGCATAAGTATCCAACTTTATTGTACTTAAGCAACGCTGTACTTGACTTTTGGTACTATTTTTTCCTGGAATTCATTTTCCCATGTCTTTGAAAGCATAAGTATATAAGTGGTTTTATTCTGTTTGATAGTTTCATTTGTGAATTGCTCCAAACAAAGAAGGTTTTTTAAAACCACCCTGTATATCAGTCTTATACATACACTAATCAGTCACAGAATCCTTTAGATTATATTAATCATAATCATCATTAAAACATCCCATGTATACAATATGGTTGAAAACCAAAAGTTTGGATAATTGTTAAACAAGTTCGTTAAATAAAGAGTACCTATATAGTATTTGAAATTATAACTTTTTCATCAAAATGTTAGACTGCATTTTAGGTATCCAGCCATTCAGATGTGATCTTTGTATGTAAATATTTGTTTTCAAGGTTATGGTGTTTGTGATATATTTATCTTTTTGACTATCAGTTTGACACGTAGTCATTTAGAGAATTTCCTAGTTATGTTTTACAAGTTCCATGTACAGTACATTACGCTGTATACTTAGTTATTGCTCAAAATAAAAGTGAAAATTTGGATTTAGTTTGTTTCTTTTTTTATACATTTTGTCTAAAATCTTTTGAAGTTTCTGTTTCATATTGAAGTATACATTTGAAGTTTCTGTTACATAATCTGTAGTAGAAATATATTATTTATTCACTGCAAGGGGGAATTTTATTCTTTGCCCACAAGGAGTCGAAAAGTGTAGTCTACACCTCACCCTCACAACCTCTGTGAATGTCCTTTTTTTCTACACCTAACCCATACCTGGGAAGGTAAAAAGTAAAACATAACAAGGGACGTGTGATCTCTAAGACTGCATTTATTTATAGGTCCAATAAAGCTTCATTATTTAAATATTAGTTTGAAATTGTACAGATGTATATTTTTAACATTCAACATAGGACAGACAACAAGAAAATTTCAGTTTCCAAAGAAATAAATTTTTGCTCAGACAATATTTCTGAAATATGGTGTTTTTTTCATCAAACAATCTTCACAGTGTGGTCACAGAAACTCTCCACTGGGAGGGGGGGGGGGTTCTAATAAAAATAAAAATCCCTGCTCAACAACATGAATTTTTTTGACACATTCACAAATTCATTTTTATACATAAAAGCAAGAAAAATGCAGATAGTAAAGTGTTCTTGAATTGAACAGTGTTTTTTGCTTTCTAATAAATATACAAAGAGAAATGCTATTTGATTTCTTAGTTCCCTTTTAAGACGTAATTTAGTGCATTTAAGATTTTACAACAAATGAATTCACGATTATATCCTAAAGTAATGAGTTTGTTTTTGAGAAAAGCCAAGAATTGCATTGACATATTTAGACAACTTTAAAGAATTAACCTGATTTTTCCTATTAATATTTTCCCCACCAGCTTGTCTAGTGGTTAGGACGTTGGCTACTAGACAACAGGTGCGGGTTCGAATCCAGACTCATTTATAGATGTTTGTAGTGGATAGGATTCCACTTTAAGCTGAGATCCCAGTCTGTTTAGCTCACATGCAAAAGATGACCATAGCGCCAGCTACTAACTATCCTCTAATATTTAATAATCTTAAATTTGTACCGCTTATTTGTCTGTAACATACTGAAGCTGTAAGTGCTTCCTCCTCTTTCTTTTTTTTCTTTTTCAGAATTTGTTTCAACTGCATGTTGTGGAATAATCTGAACACATTCTTAAAAATGCTTAAATATTTACTGTAATTAATATACAAGGTCATATTAAGTTTTGTATGCCGTCTTATAAATGTATCTTAGGGTTGGGGAGGGGGTCACCAAACTTTCGCAGAGAAACGCAAAATATACAGTCGTGGGGGGGGGGGAAGCATACCCCCTTCTGCACGTACACATTAACTCTGCTGAACATTCATCCTATAAAATTGATATTGGTGCCAACTGACTGATAATGACATCTACTATTAAATGTTATGCATGGATAAGGCTTTGGGATCGTCTACACACTAAAAATTGTACCAACTTTGTTTTTTCAAATGGTAACACCCAAATTTATCGCTATATTTCAGTTCTTTGGATCAAATCAGTCGGAAAAAGTGTAATGTTTATGCATTTTTCTCAAATCTCCATAGAGTAAGAACAGAAGTGGTCAAAATTTGAGGATGCTAATGGTAAATCCATGTGTTATATTTAATTTATCTGTTCCCAAAAATCATAAGATTGACATGTTTATTTTTAATGAGATACAATGAATATGCCCAAACACAATCTAGGTATTTTTTCATTCCGAAGAATATTTTTAATTATGAAAATCATTCAATTTTTATTAAAAAAAATTATTAATTATGGCCTACATTAAGTGTTACATAAAAAGAATAAACATCATCAAAAGCGCGGCTATGTGAATTTACAGATCATTCCTATCAAGTTTCTGAGATATAGAGAAATTTTACTTTTCGATGGTTTAAGGCATAAATGCCAACGTCTTCGGAAATGTAGGAAAGAATACATTAGTATGGTAATAAAGTAGAAAATACGGAAATCTGCACCTACGAATGATTCCCCTATTGAATTTCGATTTCAGTTTCCCTGCGAGCCACAAAACGATGCGATTTTTCCGCGAATTACAACATTACGAATATTCTTTATTTTTCGCCGTATTCCGCGAATAATTTTTTCTTTCTTTCTTTTGGATTAGAGAAAAATATTACTAGCCAAAAAATAGATGTGAAGCATTTTTTACGTTACTCATAAACATGTCTACTAAACATTAAAAAAAAAATGCCCATTTTATCAATAGGTCGTGGAGAAAATCGCGATTTAGCCAATTGCTCAAGAAAAAAAATCGCGAATTTCATCGATCGGTCGCGGGTAAAATTGCGAATTTCGTCAATTTGTCGCGGGAAAAAATCGCGATTTCGTCAGTTTGTAGCGAAAAATATCAGGAACTTCGTCAATCAGTTGAAAAGAAAAAAGAAAACATGCATTTCGCCCACCGGTCATTGAAAAAAATTGCAAATTATGTCAATCGGTCGCGAAATTTTACACAATTATATCGATCATAAATATTTCGCCCTGTAGGGATAGCAAAATTTTAATTCTTTTTTACGAATTTATTACAAAAAATCATTTACATTTAAATAGTAAAGTAAATTATCTAAGCTTTATTTCAAGTATGTTTGCATAGATTACTGAAAATGCTGTAAGGGATGAGAATTGAGACAATATGTGTAAAAAAATACTTTAAAATATAGCTTGAAAAAAATTGTACCACTCCTGAAATGCTAATATTTAACTCCTGAAGAGTGTCCAAAACTTTTGAAAGTTAATTCGTTTATTCCTGATATAGTCTTTACAATGTTGCCGTCTGTGGTCTAAGGGCAACTGTGTCTCTTGTTATCGTTTGCTCCACAGAAAAGCAAATCTTAGAGATGGTAACCGGAAAAATTTTAATTTTTTTTTATATAAAATATAAAATATTAGTATATTTTGTATTTAGATTTTTTTATAGAATGTTTCCCGTTACTAGTTGAAGGACTCCTGTACTTTTCTTTGTAAGCTCTTAATTTTGTGTTTTTAAATTTATGGAGAAATCCTTAACCCACTTCTTTTATATATATCTATGAAGATTTAAGAAAAACTGTATAAAATAGATACTTTTCTTTATACTTACCCTACCATAGCATAACACTGA
Source organism: Maratus michaelseni (assembly GCA_963931845.1). Taxonomy (NCBI): domain Eukaryota; kingdom Metazoa; phylum Arthropoda; class Arachnida; order Araneae; family Salticidae; genus Maratus; species Maratus michaelseni. Next base: position 397,928,817 of record OZ007586.1, read on the forward strand.
ATAGTATAGACGTTATTAATATTCGGTTAGTACCACTATAATTTTTATACGATGATTTTTGGCAGAATTAAGAGGGGGGATATACTTAATTTTTTAACGGCTGTACCATTTGCCTCTAAACTGCGATACTAATCTTTCAAAAATAATATTTAATTTTGATGCCAGAATACAATTCTAGATTCTCAAATCAGCCTTAATGTAAATTGTCACGAAGTATTTATGAATAATATTCATGGAAATACTTAGACTAATTTTGAGAACAGTCTCTAAAGTGAAATCCGTTACTGTAAGGTTTAAATTTATTGTAAAAATTATCAATACTGTTCAATAGAAAGTGTCGTATGTGTTAGAAAAAGACATTAAATAAATCATTTAAATATTTCATCGATTAACTGGATGGCATCAAGTAACTGGAATAAATAATGTTACATTTATTTAATTTTATAGAATTAATATTTTTTTCAATGTCTGTACTGTCTCTCGAGCTGTTGTTCTGAAGTATTTTTAAGCATGACTCAAAAACTACTTAGGTGAATATGCTGAAATTTTGTATACGTAAAACGTAATATTAGAAGACTCTAAAAATGGATTTCTATTAACATATTTGTAGGTTAGGATTCATAATTTTCTCATTAATTTTATAATTCATTTTTATGCATAAAATTTTGATGAAAATCATGCATAAAAATCAAATAATTATGCTTGCGCTATTTAATAATACTATAAGACTTTTTTAAACCTTCACCCCACATATAACGTTAGTTTTTTGAAGTCCCGGGCAAAAATATCCTAATAAACTGTCACTCAAATATTAGACTCGGTTAAATCGTCCCTTTCAACTTACGATATCACTTCTTTATTCTTTTTTTTTTCTACGAACAATAGCTTCAAAATACTGAAAGAAACAATTTTGTGAGAGCGACAACAAACTCGTCGAAGAGAATTCGACAACACCGAAGTTCCAAGATTCTGTAGTACTTTATATAGTTTATTATTTTATTTTTTTTCGTTTAAAAAAAAAGAATTTAGCATGTCTAATGAAATTAGAAAATAAAATTGAATCAACGAAACTACAAAGGATATGACAGACTCTTTTAGACAATGTTTGTTTTATTTGCTAAATTCCAATGTATTGTAATATGTTTTAATAATCGCATAATTTTCCATTTTTAAAACAGCAAAATATTTTGTATTGGTGATTACCAGGGCTTGACAAATACGGTCGCCAGATCTCCACTGGCGACCAATTTATTTTATCTGGCGACTAAGTTTTTTTAACTACTTTTTTTTTTTTTTTACTTTTTTTTTTAAATTTTACAAAAATTGAACTAAAAAATGAATACAAACGACATTTTGTCATTTCAACACCCCTACTCGTGCGGGCAGCAAGCGCAGTGATCTCCCTCTCACTTGTACTTTTAATGGAAAAGCCAAGTTTAAAAGGTATTTACCATTTCCTGCACATAAAACGCCATTCTTTTTCTGCTTCTGCTCTCAAAGTTGGTAGACGGGAGGTGCTGGGTTCAAACCTCGGTCGCGCTCTTCGACCTAGTTTTCCGTGGTTTTTTTCGAACCTTGCCGTAAATATGGGTTAGGATCCCTTAGAAAGACCTCTACGGAGGGCACTCCCCCCCTAGGGCCTATATCCCTCGTGTAGATAATCGTGAATTTTTTTTTTTTTTACTGGCGACTAGAATACTAGAATTTATACCAGGCTACCAGATATTTTCAAATTTGTAAAGCCCTGGTGATTACTATAGATGAATTTTCTCCTTTTAATGTTTTTTTTTTATTATTTATTTATTACGTAAGTATTGCAAAAACAAATTAGCTCTACTATAAAGTAAACTAATGTAAAAGCTCATAAATAAATTTCAATATCATGATCAATAAAAATGAATATAAATAATTTAACTAAAATAAATAAAATAATTCGCTTGTACGGCACTCTACTTAAGGCTTCACAATCGCCGAGTACCAGGGGGTGACGATTTAACAAGGTTTCAAAATTCCTACAAGGCTTAAAATTTTACATCTATGTAACTCCTAACTTCTTCACCAGATGACTTAAATTTGGTATCTGAAGCTAAAATTTACCTAAGAAACGAAATATGAAATGAATTTTGGGTTGGGCATATTATTATCAAAATTTTTAAAGTTTGTTTTTATTTCAGTATAAAGACGGTTCCTAAGCATATTTTATTCATAAATATATAAGACAAATAGTACTCCTGTATACGCTTAAGTTCCTTGTTTATCATTTTCTTGACCGTATACATATTTATCTTTATACGAACTTTGAAAATTTCAATATGAACCTCTAGTATATTTTTTTCTTGCGATTTATCATGCAGCATTTACTCTAGATATAAATTCTCATCTCGCAATTTTGCAAAGCACATTGAATATGAGTTAAAATGTGTATGATCCCTTAAAGATGTCAATTTTATTTATATTTTTTATAACTTCATAACCAGTGGTCGAAAGTGTACGAAATTTATTAGGGATCATGCTGATTCCGATGGTGACCAAAACAGTGCATTTTTTATTTGAGAATTTTTAATAATCGAATTAGTTAATAATTAGTAGTAATTTAAAATAAAGAGGTGAGAAAATGCCAGTTTTAGCATACTGCTTATAATAGCGCAATATTTTAAGCTATACTCATTGTTAATTTATCGGCTTGATTTCTCTACCAAGTGGAAATGATTTTATTATATTTAACTTAGAACTATACATTGATTAAATGGGAAATATAAACACTTCAAGTTTACGTCATGAATATCTGCAGGTGGTTATAAACAAATATATATGTATATATATTGCGTGTTATATTTTGAAAACTCCAGATGTTTTTATTTTCTTCCTCAGAAGTAAAAGGGTGTATTGACGCGTTACATGTTTATTATGTATTTTCAACTTACCTTATCAGTTCGAGAGACGTTATATAATTCTATCGTAGAGTAATGAAAACAAACTTAAGAAGCTCTATTGCAAAGGTGAGAAGTGCAAGTATTACTGTATAATCTCGAAAATCTGATATAAACTAACTTGGTAAGATTAGATAAATGAATTTGTTAAATAATTCATGTAACTGAGGAATTGGAGCAAAACACGTGGATATATGCCGCCATACACTGCGTTGCATATTGATAGGTCCACCCTTAAAAATCCGTTTAACTTCTAAAAACATGTAAATTTTCTTGCAAACAAATTCTACACGTTTTCATATTTAAAATTGTGAGGGTAAGAAAAAAAACTTTTTCAAATCATTTTAAAACAAAGCTGAAAAATCACGCGTTAAGCATAGATTATGAAACACTTTCAGAATATTCTAACAAAACTTCATAGATCAATAAAGTGAAAGATGATATCTAAGTAAACAAGTTGGAAAAAGCTTAACATATTTGAAAACCCAATTTCAGCTGTAATCGGAAAAATATCCTAATTTTTGTGTGCAGCCCTGTATATGATCAATAGATTTGTACATATACTACGAGGGGCAGTCGGAAAATAAGTTTCCTCTGGCGACTGTGGACAGAGGTGTATGAAAGACAAAAAATGTAATGAGACATTAAAGATAAAACACAACTTTATTTTTCCACATAATAACCAAGTACATTGAGACATTTGTCATACCGCTTTATAAGCTTCAAATAGCCTTCCAGAAAAAAATCAGGGCTTTGCATACGGACGAAGCTTTGAACGGCTATGGGCGAAAGCCGACACAGCTGGTGAACGCGAACGTGCAAGACACCGATACCATTGGATAGAGGTCGACCGCGATCAAGCAGATGGCGCTGTTGCAGTGACAGCGCAATTGCAGTCAACAGCGCCATCTGCACAGGCACTGAAACAGCGCCATCTGCTTGATCGCGGTTGACCTCTACCCAATGGTATCGGTGTCTTGCACGTTCGCGTTCACCTGCTGTGTCGGCTTTCGCCCATAGCCGTTCAATGCTTCGTCCGTATGCAAAGCCCTGATTTTTTCTCGGAGGGTTTTTTGAAGCTTATAAATCGGTATGACAAATGTCTCAATGTACTTGGTACTTATGTGGAAAAATAAAGTTATGTTTTACCTTTAATATCTCATTACATTTTTTGTCTTTCATACACACCTCTGTCCACAGTCGCCAGGGGAAACTTATTTCCCGACTGCCCCTCGTACATAGTACGTTAAAATTTAGGTCAGTTAGGAAGCGCATAACACAGTTGCAAATTCCCATTCGTCAATTTCCGTCAATGAGCGGCGATGTACACGATATCTTCTGTACACGATCTATAGAATTTATACACACCAAGGAATATGCAAAAAATTAGTTAAATTTAAAAACCCGTGATGCAACAACGGCAAACGCACTTCCAGCAATTATTGTTCATGGTCCGTAGTCAGTACGGTAAACGAATTCTTTTGTGTGTCCCTGTAAAGGAACTATGAATGCTGTGTACTCCATAATCTATAGTAAGCATCTTTTAATGCACCTCAGTGATATATATGAAATTCAATATGTTTGAAATAGAGAAACATCCATTAAAATACACCGCAAATGATTTTTCCCATAGGCCGTAATGTAAAAGAATTATTTTGGGTGGCCCTGTAAATGATCTATAAACGCTACACACATCATTTTAAATACCGAACATGCCGTAGTAAACCTCAATGACATATATCAATTGCATGACAATCCGAGTATATGCACGCGAGTTAGAGCACGGTCAGACAGACAGACAAACCGATTCATAAACACTTTTTAACTTAGTTGGAAAGTGCTAAAAAGACTTTTTTTTTTTACTGATCAGGATGCGAAATTCCAAATCTAAAGTTGGTCGTCAGACTATAAATACTGGTCGTCACAATCTTATATCATTTGAAAATTCTTTATTTAACGTCTGAAGAGTTTTTCATTTGCTGTTGTTGCAGTTTACTTGTCTGTAATACTTATTATAAATTTATATGATGTATAAAACCTATATATATATATATATATATATATATTAATAAAAATTATTCAAGTTTTATCTATGAAATGATAAAAAGCTGTGAAACTGCTGGAGAGAACGCGAACTTTCAGGGTTTCTATATATATAATCGCTGATAGCGAAAAGTCCGCGTAATCATAAGTTCACAAATAATAATTCTGCATAGAATACAGATAGAAAATGCATTTTTGAAGTATTATTTTAAGAATCATGAGTAATATATATGTACTAAATTTAGTTTTGTATAATTAATTGATTATTATTAGTGTTTTGTATTTTAATGTGTTTGTCTATGGCAGACCAATGTATAGGAGAATTTATTTTATTTTCATCGGCGCCAGAATGTCACTCTCCAGTCTTGTAAACACAATGTCATTGAAAGCTTTATTGCACATATCATAGTCAAAAGGTTGTCTGAGTGAATTGTGTCGTTCAGGTAGCTCAGATGGTAGATCATTGGCAATTTAAGCCAAAAGAGATCTTGTGTTCGACTCTTCGCCTGAACACTTTTGAAAAAATCACAATTCGTCTATAAGCAAATATTTCTTATTCTATACAATCTAAAACGCCATTTTAAGTATATATCAGTACGCATGATTTTTTTTTATTTTTTTTTTCCTAATTTGTGAGCGAGAGGGTTAATTCAATGCTAGAAAGAATTTATGAAGGGATTCTGAAGAAAAGTGGAAAACTTTCCTATTAAAAAAATATATAGGGGAAGATCGGGTAGCCCGGACACTTTTGGATAAATTGCAAATAAAAAACAAATGAATGAAATTTCTGCCTTTATTTTATACTTAAAATAAAATTACGAACTTCTTTAATTATTTTCATTAAATATTGCTAATAATATTGAATAATTTAACGAAATATACTGAAAATAGTTTGGCCTTATTTTTTTAGCGTCACAAGAAACAGCGGGTAGCTGGTGTCCCAACAGTCAATGTTACAGTTAATCAAACAGTTAATCAATGGTGTCTCAACAGTATTTTGGCCTTACAAACATCACAATTATAATACAAATCCGATGCATCTATATAAACACAATCTTAATGTCTAATAAATATAATCTAAAATAAGATCTAATTAATCTTTCGTAATAACCTGCAATAAAGTTGACAGGAACAACGAAAATGTATTGACGAAAACAAAACACTCACTCACGACTAACTTACTCGACGTCCACGTCGCAATTAAACTGTATTTGTTTCGACTCTAGAGGTCGTTCGTTTACAATAACTCTTTATTTACGAAACACTTTGAATTTCTTAGAAATTGAAATGTACGCGGTTACCCGCCTTCCGCGGCTACCCGACTTTCCCCTATATCTTAAGAATGAATAAGTAGCAAATTTAGGGGAAATGTTTTTGGAAATAATTAATCTGAACTCCATATTTGTTTCCATAAAACTATAAAAATAAATATTAAAAATTATATTATATATGTTATAAAAAAAATACTGTTTTTTTTTTTGTTTTTTTTTTTAGAAGAGAATGGGGTGTCAACATTTACATTTTGCTTCCAGTTTTTTGTTCCCTGATATCAGGTTATCTCTGTTTTACGGAGAAATAAAATAAAAATCTAATTTTTAGGCGCGTTCGTAATTATATGAATGCGTAGCACCTATGGTCGTCGTCTAGTCCGTCCGTCTGTCTATCCGCATATAACAGCGCAAAAACTACCCATCTGAATGGTTTGAAATTTAATTGCAAAATTTTGTCGAGTCATTTCAAATTTTATGAAAATCGAATCAAAACTTAAAAAGATATTAATAAAAGTTTTCTTCATTCTATTGAATCCTATCATACGTAATATACAAGGTGGCCATAATTAAACTAACGGTACTCAGAGTGTTCTGTAGCGCGATCTAATTGCGAGAATGGTGCCAAATTTTGTAGGAAGATTAAACAAGACGGGAGACGAAGGATTCCGCGAAAAAAAATTAGTTCCAAAAGTCACCGCCAAGGGAATATGTGGCGCTGTGTATTCGAAAAAGAGAGTTTCAAAAAATGAAGAATCAATACTGAAATAAAATTACCGTTTATTTAACGAATTTAGCAATTTAATCCAAGCTCAAAATGGTAACAGTTTATAAAAAGCTAAAAATTTACATAAACACTGCTAAAGTTTCTTTATCTGCAATTTCATTTACAGAGCCCCCAAAAAAGCAACAGCAGAAGAAGAAGTTGTTTATTCAAATTTCACGTTACATCTTTTGGCCCAATGCCAGCTTGTTCGGCTTTAAAAGGTAATGTGCTACTGTTAGAAGCAATTTCATTGAAAGTTATCTTTCATAATGTCTCCTTCTTTAGTCGAGCGAGCTCTACTAGTCAAATTCTTGTACCTCAACCAGTGTAATGCGCCAGCCGCTCTTCGTGCTTTTAGAAACCACAAAAAAATGCGTAAAGGTAACGATCCTTTGTCAGTTAATGGTTTAAAAGCAATGGTTGAGAAGTTTGAGAAAACCGGTTCTCTAAATGTTCAGTCAGGCAGAGGACGAAAACCCGTATCACAGGATACAATCGAAGAAGTGGCAACGGCGATTGTCGACAGAGCACCCGACAATATGGCTACCACTTCCAGCGCTCGCGAGATAGCTCGGAATCTGGATATGCCTTATTGTACGGTATGGAAAATCCTACGAAAGATTATCCACTTCTATCCGTACAAGATCACCCGTGTACAAGAGTTACGTCACACCGACTATGATAAGCGATTGACTTTTGCTCTCGCTTTTCTTGCCAGAATGGAGTTGGATGATGCTTGGCACTGGAAAATCTTATGGGGAGACGAGGCTCACTTTTACCTAAATGGAACTGTAAATACCCAGAACTGCCGAATTTAGGATAACAATAACAAGTCACCAAGAGCATTCAAGGAAATTCCTTTGCATTCACCAAAGATAACTGTTTGGTGTGGTTTCACAGCAGATATGATCATAGGTCCATTCTTCTATGAGAACATTACTCCGACAGGACCTGTAACTTGTTTTGTTACCAGAGACAAATATCGCCAAATGCTAAACAACTTTGTTATTCCGGCACTTCAGCAAAGACAGTGCCTGGAGAAAATCATTTTCGTGCAAGATGGAGCCCCTCCACATATTGCTTTGGGGGTACAGCAGCTACTACGACAGAAATGCACAACAGAAAGAGTCATTAGCCGCTGTTTTCCAACTGCATGGCCACCTCGGTCCCCTGATCTTACACCCTGCGACTTTTGGCTATGGGGTACTTTTGGCTATGGGGTTACCTAAAGTCCAAGGTCTATCACGGAGGTGTTCAGGACCTGGCTACGTTGAAGGATAACATATCGTGAACTGTACGGGAGATTCCTGCAGACATGTTATTCTCTGCTGTTGTAAATGCTGTGCACAGAATGCAATATGTGGTCCACAAAAACGGCGGCCACATCAAACCTGAGTTGGATGTGATAAATAAACGGTAATTTTATTTCAGTATTGATTCTTCTTTTTTGAAACTCTCCTTTTCGAATACACAGCGCCACATATTCCCCTGGCGGTGACTTTTGGAACTAATTTTTTTTCGCGGAATCCTTCGTCCCCCGTCTTGTTTAATCTTCCTACAAAATTTGGCGCCATTCTCGCAATTAGATCGCGCTACAGAACACTCTGAGTACCATCAGTTTAATTATGGCCACCTTGTATATAGCGTAAGTGGAAATTAGGGCTGAGGAAAACAAATACAGGCTAACCACTTCTTTTTTCATATTCCAAGCGGCCATTTTTATTCAAAACTATTTTTTCCAATAAAATTCCATAAAATTTACATTTTTAGAAAGATCGTTCCAAAAAATGTTTGCTTGAGAGATGAGTTAATTCAAAAATGTCTAGATTCTGAGATAACTTCAGTGGAAATTAGGTTAACAGCCGAATATCTCAATCCATTAAAGTAAATAAACACAAGAGATTCGTTCATCGTGAGTCATAGAAATATTAAATCATGGAGGTAATCATTCGCAAAGCAATATTTCCATGGTGAATTTCGCAGCTCTGCCTGGTGTCAAAAAAAAATTCGCATCTGTAAATGTGGCATACCTAATAAGAAAAAAAGGCATGCTCATTTCGTTCATAACAGCCGATATAATTCATTTCACTAAAATAATGATGATTTTTTTTTTTTTTTTTTACATTGTAAAACTAGTTATAGTACGAGCGCATCTCATTTGTCACGTTTAACGTACAATTTCCAATTCGTTAAAACCTTTTTTAGAATGGATCTAAATTGTGTGTGTGGTTTAAAAAAATAATAAAAAATTAGTAAAAGAATTTTGTAAACATTTTCAGTATTATCAAAATAGAAATTTTATTTAAATCCTGAATTTTCAGCCAAAGAAAATGAAATTTGAGAACAACTTTAAAAGATAAACTTGAGGATTGTTTCTTATATAATTCCTTTTAATCTTCTGAGAATAACGTAAGTAAATCTTTTATTGATACTAAACCTTCTTTTAGTAGTGATGTACGATATGATAAGAAAAGTTTGCAATATTTTTTATAGTTGAATGACTGTGATATTCTGTCAACTGTAACACAAATGTACCATGATCTTTTATTCTTCTCATGTTCTTTTCTGTTTTCCAGAGAAAATGTTACACTCGATAGAGTTGCAGTTGATCTGGAAAAGTACCTAGAACTTTCTAAAAGTAGAGGATGTGCAGATAAACATGTGTTATGGAACAGCAGTTTTAGATATTCCATGGCATGTATGAAATGTTCGAATTTTTTTTTTTTTTTTTTAGTCTTTATATATACAGGGTACACCATAATTAATTCAGCAAGGTTTTTCAGTAATACTTTTTGAACCATGTTTTTAGATTTACAAAACTTGCATCAAAATAAAATAAAAAATATGCAAATTATTTACAAAACTAAAAAGTAATAGATTAATAAGATTTTATTTCTTTATTGGTTGTTTATTTTCTTTCTTTCCTTTTTCAACACTTTCCAACATAGTTGAAAAGTGTTTAGGAATTCGGTTTGTCTGTTCCTGCTCTAACTCGCGTAAATATATCCGGAAAGTCATGTAATTGATATAAGTTATTGAAATTTACTATAGCATGTTCGGTATTGAAAATGAGGTGTGTAGCACTTATACTTTTTTACAGGGGCACTCAAAAGAATTCCGTTACATTACGGTCTATGTGGAAAAATCATTTGCGGTGCATTTTAATAATGTGACACTATTTCTAATATATTGAAATTGATATACATCACTGAAATACACTACAAGATGCTTACTATCGAACATGGTCCGTCTAGCACTTATAATTAGTTTACAGGAAAACTTAAAAGAATTCCATTACATTAGGGTTTAATGTGGAAAATCGTTTGCGGCGCATTTTAATCATGTTACACTATTACAAACATAATGATATCAATTTCTGAGATGCACTAAGACATGTTTTCTGTAAGAAATATGGAGTATAAAGCCTTTTCTCTTTCATTTACAGTGCCACACAAAAGTATTCTTTTACATAATGGTCTACGGGGAAAAAACTGTTTGAAGCGTATTTTAATTATGTTACGCCATTTCAAATATAATGAAATTGATATATATTATTGAGGTTTTACTGCAAGATGTTATCTGAATAGCATTTATCGTTCACTTACAAGGGCACACAAAATATTTCGGGTACAGTACTGTGTCCGAAATATTGTTTATAAGCCATAATTGGAACTAGGATTTTAGTAAGGTATGCGTTTAACTAAATTTTTGAATGCTATGAGGTATGTATGAATGCTACAGATCATATACAGGGCTATACAAAAAAATTCGTAAGCATTACGGTGCATCAGCATAAATTGATTAAAATGGGTTTTTAATCGAATTATGCATTTTGAGCATGAAATATATTTAGTAGACCAAGAAATGTTTGTAGAATATAAATAAAATCATATACAGGGCCACGCAAGGAACAAAATCGATGGCTGCCTATGTATGATAGTTTATGGAAGTGTGATTTCAGCGTGTATTTGCCTGAATTAAAATATAGCTTAATGTGTGGTGTGTATAAAAAGCTTAAGAGGAGCTGTACAGGGCTGTACAAAATAATTCAAGTATGTTTCCGTCTATGTTCCGTATAAAAAGCTTAAGGGGGGCTATACAGGACTGTACAAAATAATTCAAGTATGTTTCCGTCTATTGGTAGAAACTGCTGTGTTACGTATTTTATAACTAAACTAAATTGTAGCATACTATAAGGTATATACAAACAGGGCTTAATTTCTAGCCAAAAAGTACCGGAGCCCTAATATTCTGCAGTACTAATAACCGCAGCATGCCCCTCCCCCCTTCCACTCCACTGTCACTCCAATCTGCATATTTATATTTCATACATTATATGTATTTGCAAAATTTGAAGCAATTTTTCTCTTTAGCAAAATAAAAATTTTAAATATATCTATCTGCATTTACTTAGCTGTCAATTATTCCACTTTTTAGTTACCCCCCCCCCCCCGTTCTGATTTCGCAGCCTCTTAAAACCTGGTAATGTATCATGTTTTAAAAAGATGATGATGATATCACGAATGGCGGCTATCTTCTGTAATCAGGTTATAATGCTTTTTTTATTTAAATGGAGTATTTTTCGGTTACCATGACCTTACCCACCGCTGTCGCGACATATTACGGTTGTTTTGGGAATTGATAAGTAAGATCAATTACTAATTTGGATTATTTAATTATTATTTTAAACTTTCATTATTGTTTTTAATAGTCTCGCGCAAATACATTTTTTATTTGAGATAAAACATAATTTTTTGCGCTGATTTAGGAATTGGCAACAATATAAAAAAAAAAAATGACTTTTTCAATAAAATATTTTTTACTTTTAAGGATTTTTTTAGTTTTTATTGTGATAGTTTTTTGAATTTCTGAAAGCTTGTTATATTTCGCGTCTGGTGGTAGGATTTTCGACTCCGTAGGATGGCTAGGAAAAAGTAATCGCTCCTCAAAAAAGTCCCTAGTAAAAAGAGATGGGAATAACCCGGAATATCTACGCAGATTTTCATTGGTCCATTTCCAAATCGTTAGTTTTTTTTTATATATAGATAGAGAGATAGATGAATAAATAAATTTTTTTATTTACAGACAGATTGAGTTCGAGCAAGCACAAGCCCGAAGAGTGATATAAAAATTGATCCCATTTCATCTCGATTTCCTATGCGTGCAATACATTATGTCACATATAGTGTTTTGCTAGAAACGAATGCAAAAGCTTCGATATGGGAGGAAAAGGACAGGGTAATTTAGGCATCGGTTTTTCGGAAGCTCTTGCACTGGGCTCCGGTGAATTCCGACCAATATTTAAATATTTACTAAAAGCAGAGAAGTACCGAAGCCGGGCTCCGGTGGGCTCCGGCGCAATTTAAGTTCTGTATACAAATATATAAATTATATACAGGGCTGCAGAAGAGAATTGGAGTACTTTTCCGGCTTTGACGGTAATTGCTGAAATCTGGTTTTCAACTGCGTTTAGTGTTTTTCTGAAATGTATACTTAGAGGCTATTTTACTCTTAGATACCTTATTAATCAGCAATGATTTGTTAAAGTATTCTCTTAGTGTTGGGAAGTGTTTCATAATCTATGCTTGGTGCATGATTCTTCTTGTTTCTTTTGAATTTATGGTTTGGCTACCGTTAAAAAGATTATTAATCAGAATGAAAAAAATATATAAACGTATTCTCTTGAAGCTTTAAATTAAATAGTTCTATCGACCGGAAATAACTAGCTTTTATTTCATTTTTTAATTTTTTGTGTGCTAGATTTAAGTTGGCCGAAATTAGTAAAAATGGCTCCATCTTGATCGACTGTCTAACAATGAGTCGTTATTGAAATAAATTATAATTTGTGTAATCAGTCATTCTCTGAATTATGTAAAATTTGCGGAAGAACATTTGGAAGGCATACTACGTCTCACAATTCTGTTGGAAATTCTGGCTTTCAAGAAGCCATTAATAATAATATAAGGTATGCGGTTTTACCATACTTTCCCCTATAAGTTTCTCTATAATTTAAACGCTTTTATCTCGTTATACAAATAATAGTACTGCGTGCAGGATAGTTTCACAACCATTGGATGAAAGGATCTGAAATTTTCATAATTTTTAAATGTAATAATTATTTGTAAAATAAATTAAAATGTTGTACATAAAAGTGGTTAACAAATTCCAGTAATATTCAAATACTTCATGTTAATTTGGAAATTTTAATATTAAATATTTATTTTAGTTCAATCTATGGGGAATTATAATATTTATGTCATTAATTTCCATGAAAAATGTCCTTATACCCAAGTTAAAGACAACTGGGAGTATTGTGATGTATTTCAATTATACCAATTTGGTTTTTGTTGATATGAAACACTCGCAACGCCATCGTACTTCTTACATATGTTAATATGTGACAAATTAAATATAACATATGCAAAAACTACCATGGTATTAAAAGCCCTTTATATAGAAAAGAATATCAAACTGATATAATTGAATACATTACAATTTTCTAAAACAACTTATATTTCTGAACTTGTATAACACATTTAAGATGGTTCTCAAATGACCTGCTCTATAATGCGAAACTTTGACACATTTTCTGACTCATTTTTAAAAGCAAATTGGCAGGCCTCACTGTTGAAGAAACTTGGAATCGAAATGAGTTTTCTATTTTTTGATAAATATATTACTTATCGAATAATAAGCTATTCATGACACGTGATGGCACGTTTTTCCCGCTTCTCGCGATGCTGCTTCGGAAATTCGGTTCAAAACGCCGACTTTGACAGTATTTTCTGAAAGATCTTCTGCCTTTACCAAAAAATAGAAAATGTGTTTCGATTACAAAGTTTTTGAATAACAGCACCTGCCCAATTTGATACATTTGCGAACAAAAATGAAATTAAAAAATATGTTATAAAGTAGCCAGTTTGGATTTGAGAACAGCCTTAAACAATCTTCAGACAACAATAAATTTGAGAGTCAGTGAATACGGATCCTAAGTTATATTAAAACAGTCAAAACATCTTAGAACAAACAGGGAAAATCATGCACCAAGCATAGATTATGAAACACTTTCCAACACTAACAGAATATACTTTAACAAACCATCGAGAGGTTTAATAAGGTAAATAAGGTAATCTAAGTAAACATTTCAGAAAAACACAAAACACATTTGAAAACCAGATTTCAGCAATTACTGTCCACAGCCGCATTAGTACTCCATTTCGTTTCTGCAGACCTGTATATAATTTATATAATAGTATTATACACTATAGTATGCTACAATTTAGTTTAGTAATAAAACACGTAACACAGTTGGAAATTCATCTTCAGCAGTTTCTACCAATAGACGGAAACATACTTGAACTATTTTGTACAGACCTGTATATACCTTAAGCTTTTTATACACGCTAGCTACTTATTAAGCTATAGTTTAATTCAGGCACATACACGCTGAAATCACACTTCCAGAAACTATCATACATAGGCAGCCCTGTATTCAGTCCCTTGCGTGGCCCTGTATATGATTTTATTTATATTCTAGAAACCTTTCTTGGTATGCTAAATATATTTCACGTTCAAAAATGCATAACTCTATTAAAAACCCATTTTAATCAATTTACGCTGATGCACCGTAATGCTTACGAATTTTTTTGTGTGGCCCGGTATATGATCTGCAGCATTTATACATACCTCATCAACCAAAAATTTACTTAAACGCATACCTTACTAAAGTCCCACTTCCAATTATGGCTTATAAACAATACTTCGGACACAGTACTGTATCCGAAATATTTTGTGTGTTCCTGTAAATGAACGGTAAATGCTATGCACATAACAAGTATCTTTTAGTAAACCTCAATAACGTACATCAATTTCATTATATTTGAAATGGCGTAGCATAATTAAAATATGCTGCAAACAGCTTTTTCCTGTAGACCATTATGTAAAAGAATAATTTTTTGTGCCACTGTATGTGAAAGAAAAAAGCTTTACACTCCATATTCTACAGAAAGCATGTCTTACAAAGAGAGTGCCAAGCTTGGTAATCACAGATTTTGATTATTTTTATATATGTTATAGGGTAGAAGCACCTTAGTCTCAGGTTCAATGGGTTTTATACAACGCTCTTTAGTTCCCGAGAAATGGGGGATCTAATATTATAACACAACTTAAATACTTACTTTGCAACGAAATAACTGCATTGGTCGTAGCTCAGTTGTTATGGCGTCTGCTCAATGTTCAGAGGGCCCGGGTTCGATGCCGGAACGCGCTGCGTTTGTTTTTCTCATTTTTTTAAAATAAATATACTTGTAATTATAATTTAATAATCCCAATAAAAAATTTTGTTAACATAATTAAATTTTAATTTAGCATTTTTGATTTTTAAACCATTATTAAACATTTTTCATCATTTAAAAAGCATTAATTTTCTGATTTTCATCGATTCCCGACACTTCAGATTGATCTTCTTGTGAACTACAGCTGTCTTCTTCCATTTTTATACGATTATGAGCTGTTATAGAATGATACCACTTGTGCGATAAATTTTGAAAACAAAAACCACTTAACACATCAAACTAAAAAAAAGAAATAACAAAAGTCTGTTGTGGCGCCCTCTAGTTAAAATAAAATAAAACATAAATGTGTTGTAATTTAATTCTTATACTAAAGATTAATATAATTAAGCTTCTTACTTTAAAAACAGAGTAGTATTATCATCGCATTGACTTCCCTTGTTAAGGCAATTTATAAATGACGTTTCTTTACATTCACGAATTGACACAATTGTTCAGTATCGTTGCATTGATAAAACATATATAGAAATCAAAAAAGCAAGAAGGGTTATTACAAGACGGGAAGACGCATTTTAAAAGGAATTTTAAAAAATCAAAAATGCGAAATTAAAATTTAATTGTGTTAACAAAATTTTTTATTGAGATTATTAAATTATAATTACAAGGATATTTATCAATATAATAAAATATAACACCTTGTAATAGTATATTACTTTTAAATGCTAAAGGTGTAAAATTAACAACTATAATATAAATTAAAATAACTTTTATTAGTTGTTTTACATGTCGAAACATGTAAAACAACTAATAAAAATTATTTTAATTTATATTATAGTTGTTAATTTTACACCTTTAGCATTTAAAAGTAAGGATATTTATTTTTAAAAAAATGAGAAAAACAAACGTAGCGCCTTCCGGAATCGAGCCCAGGCCCTCGGAACAACAAGCAGACGCCATACCAACTGAGCTACGACCAACTCAGTTATTTCTTTACAAAGTAAGTATTTAAGTTGTGGTATAATATTATACCCCCCATATCTCGAGAACTAAGGAGCGTTGTATAAAATCCATTGAACCTGAGACTAAGGGGCTTCTACCCTACAACATGTATAAAAATAATCAAAATCTATGATTACCAAGCTTGGCACTCTCCTTGTTAGTGCATCTCAGAAATTGATATCAATTTCATTTATGTTTGTAATAGTGTAACTTGAATAAAATGCACCGCAAACGATTTTCCACATTAAACCCTAATGTAATGGAATTCTTTTTAGTTTCCCTGTAAACTAATTATAAGTGCTAGACGTACCATGTTCGATAGTCAGCATCTTGTAGTGTATTTTAGCGATGTATACCAATTTCAATATAATAGAAATAGTGTCACATTAAAATGCACTGCAAAGGATTTTTCCCCCGTAGACCATAATGTAACGGCTCTCTTTTGAGTGCCCTTGCAAAAAAGTATAAGTGCTAGACGTACCATGTTCGATAGTAAGCACTTTCTAATGTATTTCAGTGATGTATACCAATTTCAATGTATTTGAAACAGTGTCACATCATTAAAATGCACTGCAAAGGATTTTCCCCTGTAGACCATTATGTAACGGCATATTTTTGAGTGCCCCTGTAGAAAAAAAGTATAAATGATGCTACACACTTCATTTTCAATACCGAACATGCTATAGTAAACTTCAATAATATATATGAATTGCATGACTATCCAGATATATTTACGTGAGTTAGAGCACAGACAGATAGACGGCAGACAGGCAGACAAACCGAATCATAACCACTTTTCCACTATGTTGGAAAGTATTAAAAAAGAAGAAAAAAATTATCTTATTGGAGGAACGAAGATCAATGGTTATCTATCCATCTCTTGTATGTTTCTATGTTTTTTATTTAAAAAAATATCATGCAAAGAAAAAAAACATTTCTGTAGAAAAGTTACGGTAAAACCGTATAGTCGGGTGATTCCAGTTTGACTCAATTTGAGCAGCCCTCTAGCGGCTGATGGTTGAAATACTTATCTCAAGGCAAGGAGAAGGAGCAGCTATTACGGTATCTCCATACTGGCAATTGCATCTTTCTGTGATGAAAAGTTTATTTTATCCCCTTTTGTTTTAATGTTTTCTATTTTTTTAAATTCTTAAATAGGAATACATCTAAAATTATTAAACTTTTTATATTATTATGTGTAGCATAATTAATAACTATTTATTTCATATAATTAAACTGTTGCTAGCATTTAGAAGTGCAGTTTTATGACCTGCTTTGCGACCCT
This sequence comes from Maratus michaelseni, assembly GCA_963931845.1. Classification (NCBI taxonomy): domain Eukaryota; kingdom Metazoa; phylum Arthropoda; class Arachnida; order Araneae; family Salticidae; genus Maratus; species Maratus michaelseni. The sequence continues at coordinate 397,946,399 of OZ007586.1, forward strand.
CATACTGTTGAGGATAAAACAGGATATCCTACGTGGGATAAAAAAGGACATTGGAAAACAATGATTGAAGAGCCCGTAAACAATGTAAAAAAAGGCAGTAATAAATACATGGACAAGAGGGATTACGATTTTTAAAAAGCTGATAAAGGGATGAACTTTTTTTCTGCAATTTCTTAAATTTTAATGAAAATAATTATACTTTTTTCTTTAAATATTAAATCATAAGAATTATAATTGAAATGTTATTACTTTAGTTCCTTAGTTAAAGTTTTAAAATAAAATATATTGTTCCTTTTACTTACCCATCATACGTAGTATAGGGTAAGTCTTGTAATCGTTTTGAAAATCGAAAAAAACTTTTGACGTATTTACACGTTTCAGACACTGGAGATTCCGAAAAACATATTTTTAGAAAAAAAAAATATTTGCTGTCCGTCTGTGTGTCTGTAAACGCTCTATCTCCCGAACAAATTGAGATAGAGATTTGAAATTTGGTATGTACTTAGTATGTAATAATGGGAAGAAGCTTATTGAATTTCAGTAACCTCGATTATCCTGAACTATTTTTTTCGGACTCTCGAAATATTCGTTGTGATAAAAGGTATATAAAATTTTTCGAAATTGTTTATTTTAAAGAGTGAATATAAAAGGCAATAAAAAAGCATAAATTTTGCAGAAAAAATGAAGTCGGTCGGATAATGAGTTGCCGAGATATTTATAATCCTATTTTCCACACTCTTCGATTTTTCATGACCCTGTATTTCATTCAAATTTCAATTCAAAGATATATTTTAATTGGCAATGAGACGCTTAATCCAACGCAGTAAACCTTTAGTTAATAGGATTATCATTTTTGGAGTTATAAGGATGTTTCTTTTACGCAATTCAGTAATAGAGCATTTAAAGTTTATGACGTCATCAAGTCACGATTTTATTCGAATTGCAATGCCTTTTATAAACATTTTATATATTTTTTTATATTATGCATATCCATGATGGGTAAGTATTACGGTGGTCCCCAACGACTAGTTTAAAAGAAAATCTAAACCTTTTCATTTCCTGTAAAGATTAACATATCCATGCAGCTTTTTCCCACCGTTGAGGTGAATTTGACTTTTCATATATAATCATTTATTAATAAAAAGCATGAACTAATCATGTATTTAAAATTGATATTATGGTACAAGGAAAATTGCAGAGTATGCACGCATTAAATTATGTTGGAAATTCTAGCTAAGAAGCAATTAAAAATTAATATGGTATGCGGTTTTACCTTACTTTCCCCTATAAGTTTCTCTTTAATTAAAACGCTTTTATCTCGGTATACAAATTATACTACTGTATGCAGGATTGTTCCAGAATCATTGCATGAAAGGATATGAAATTTTCACAATTTATAAATGTAATAATAATTTATAAAATGAATTAAAATCTTGGAGATATATTTAAAAAATAAAAATGTTATGCCTGAAAATATTTAATAAATTCTAGTAATATTCAAATTCTTCATGGTAATTTTGAAATATTTACATTAAATATTTATTTGTGTAAAAAAATTTAGTTCAATCTATATGGGAAATTATAATATTTATGACATCTGATATTTCAAATTAGCGTAATATGGCCGCCAGTTGTCAGCCCAGGTAGCTCAAACGGTAGAGCATTGACAATGTAAATAAAAGGTTTTGTGTTCGAGTCCCGGCTTGGGAATTTTTTCGTCCAGTTACAAAATTTGAATTCGTATGATATCTTAGTAGATCTACCTTTACCGAAAAATGAAAAAAAAAATCAATTAGTACATAGTTTCTGAATAAGAGTTTTGCCAACTTCATGCGTTTGCGAACAAAATTGAATAAAAAAAATGCGTCAGAAAGCAACCAGTTTGGGTTTGAGTATTTGGGGCCTTAGAATAAAAAATTTTAATTCGATTTTTTCATGTGTTAAAGTGCAGTTTCCCCTTTAAAATACTATGGCTATATTAAAAGTATTTCTCATTTTTATATTATTCCTTATTATTATTTTTTTTTTCATAACAGAATCTCGATTCACAAGGGTATAAGGTCAATGATCCCTACTCTGAATCTTGTCGCCCCGGTCTGCATCAGCCTTGAGTCTTCTTTTCCGACACAAGAAGTAGAAGTAATTCTCTGATCGATTTATATGAACCCCAGATTTTAATGCACTTAAACTACATGAGCATGACCCCATTATTTACGGGTCGACAAGTCTGGTACCCGTATACTTGGTACATGTGTTATTTGAGAAAAATTTAACCTCTTAACTGGGAATTATTATTAGGAGTGTATTTTATGTTACTCCCAGTTCAGAGAAATAAAAAAACTAATGACAAATATCAGGCATAAACTTGTTATTATTAATTTTTAAATACGTGAATTTTATTTATTTAACTATACATTTGTTGTCATCATTCTTAACACTACTATGTTCTTTTAACAATTTATGTGCCAACTGAATTGTAAAGTCCTATTAAATAAAAGTTGATATAAAGCTAATTTAACCCTCCGCCTACCAGACGGGTCCAATGGACCCATTGGACGGGATGGGACCCGTAGACGGGGGCCCAATGGACGGGAATAGTTCCCGTACATTGAAAATAATGACTATTCGAAACAGAATTTGTTTTATAAAATAAGTTAAATATAAACCAGAGAACTAAAATAAGTAAATAATATATAGTTTTAAAGAAAAATTCTGGTGTGAAATGTTTTTATCAGGGTTGAACAAAATTTTCAGTAGTTCTAGGGTTAATATGTCTATTAATAACATATGTTAGATTTCATAAAAAATATCTTACTTTACGAAGTTAAATATTTTCAGAAGTGGACATTTTGTCAACAATTTACATATGGATATTGTTTTTTCTGTTGAAAGATGCGCATTGGAAAATGTTTTACACCTAAAATAAATCTCTCATTTACAAATTAAACAGCAATATATATGCTTTTATTATTTTATAAGAAATGAGAGCTTTCAAAAAACAATATTATTTTTGTTGTAAATATTTTACAAAAAGGCATCCGATTTAATAAGTCAGTTTTACTGGACAAATACTTTCAAAGTTTCATATTATTATTACATAAATTTTCCTATCTATCTTCAAATGTCAAAAGAGAAAATTATCGAAGTGGAATTTATTTTTAAATTCATAACTTGGAACATAAAGGTTTTTTGGTCAATATAAAGTAACTGCTTTTAGAAACTTTTCCAATTGTTTGAATATAGAAATTTCAAATCAAGCTCTAATTTTCTCGATTTTTTTTTTACATAGATTTAGAACTATTTGTAAACGATGCTGTAATTAACATTATGTTTAATTTGCGTTAATTTTTTAATACAAAAACATTATTTTTATTTATCTTAAAATTACGCATTAAAATATCTAGAAAAACCTAAAGTGTATTTACATTAATTTAAAATAAAATTATTCCGTTACAAGATGGTTTCAGTTGAATTTAAGCAAACGTAGCTTCTCTGCGAGTTCTCACTCAAATGAAGTTTTATTGGTTAAATAAAATTCAAAGGCCCTTGCTGGAGGGTTAAGTTTTGAGGCCCAACCTATAATTTTGGGCAAGTTTTGCGGAATACAATCGTGATATTCAGAGTAATGTCTATGAGAACATAATCATGAACTGAGTAGTAGGAAGAAATCATAGGGAATGGACAAGCATTTTTATGAGGTTTAAAACAATTATTTTTTCAAGTTTATATCATAAATACCTTGAAATGTAACAAATCCATTGAAAAATAAATTCAGTTAGAACATAAATTATGTTTTAAACACGTCCGACAACGCAGATTTGCCTTTTAATTGTGTGATATTAAGTAACCCTTAGAATACCATTTTTATTACAGGTTGGTACACATGTGTACCGTCCGTACTCTAAGAGTTGAAGCACTTTTTCTCAAAGAGGAATTTTCTTTGCATTCGTGCACTTAATAACAATAATTAAAAAAAAAAAAAAAAAAAAAAAAAAAAAAAAAAACTAATCGCGTAATGTATTTTAGTATCTATATTTTTAAAAATCTAATTTTGCCGTTATCATTTAAATAATTAATTTGTTTATTATATATATATTTATATATTAACAAATGAAATCACATGTGTGAAAATCAAAGGAAAATATATTGTAAAAATCAAACACAATAAAATACAAATGCAAATATGAAAAACTATGAATATCTTATGGATTCGTCAGATTTGCTTCATAAGAATAATTCATAGTAAATATATGTTATTTCGTCGAATATTGTCAGCATTAAGCCGAAACATGACAATATTAAGCGCCTTATAACATATCGAAAAGAATAAGAGATCCAAAAAATAAATTACGATTAAACTGTAATAGATAAAAAACTATATAACAATAGATACAACTTACCAGTAAAATAAAGAGTGTAAGTGATTAAATAAGATTTAAAAATATTGTTCTTATGCAGGTCCATAACTCATCACTAAGGAATGCTGAATAGCTGAGTCATTGACAATGCAAAAAACAAGTAATAACAAAAAAAGGAAGAGTCTGGTGCTGCCATCTAGCATTAAATAAAAAAGAAAAAACTGGAACTACAATCTATCTTTAACAAAAAGGAAAAGGGAAGAAAGAGGAGCTTTTTGCTTAAGTTGAATTACAGACAATGTAGTAATTAATGTAAATTAAGATATAAATAGATATGAAGATTAAAGGGGAATAATATGGTAGTAAACAATATTTAAAATAAGAAAGTATGTAATTAATAGTATTTAAAAATATGGAAAGATAAAGGTTGGTAATAACATACAAATTGAATAGATAAAGAAGATAGCATTAATTAAATATATATACAAATATAAGAAAAATAATACGTAAAAAAGATGAATATGTAAATGATAAATTAATATTTAAAAAGTAATAATTTAAGGAGGTGAAAATATATAGCCATGTATGAGGAGTCATTATGTAAAGGATAATATGATTGTGTTAATGATATAATTATAAATGATTGCATTAAATGCATGAAACCCGCTTTTTTAAAAATTAATTTTTGTAACTTTTTTTAGCAGTTATATACATACAGAATGTTCGGGCTAAATTTGGCAGTAAATAGTACAAAATTATGGGTTGCCGTGAAAAATGTGACACGTATGTTTATAATTCTTTGGTTTCAGATACACACTTGATGTCAAAAGTAACGGAAAGGGATGAATGGAAGTCATCAGAATATTGGTGTAATTATGACGGCCGATATAGGCACGAGTGATATCGGACCGAGGAGGGAATGCCCTCCGTGGGGGATCTTTCTAAGGGAACATAATCTGTATTTTTCACCAAGTTATCCAAGGTTCGAATAAAAACCACGGGATTAGGCCGACGGGTGCGATTGGGTTCGAACCTAGCACCCCCTGTCTACCAGCTTTGAGAGCAGATCCTCTGGGCCACTGGTGGGGATCATCAGAACGTTGGAAAAGAGTAAACTATATCATGATGATTCGTGCCGGTCACCCAATTTCGCAATCAAGGGAACTAATTGCTTCCTTAATACCGGACCGGAAAAAAATATGAAGTGCAATGATGAGGTGCAAAGTGCAAAACATTGAGTTTGAATAAGGCGAAGCTTAAATTTCGAAATTTATGGTGGCAAACGACTTTCAGGTAAAAAAAGGTTCAAGACCTTTTATAAGGGGGATGTCCTGTTCCCAACGTCTGTCCGTCTAATTCTCCTGTTTGCATTCCTATAGATTGTTATGTGCGTGGCGTAGTTGAGCATTTAACCAAACGCATTGCCAGTGTCGCAAAGACTCAACTCATCGACAAAATTAGGGCAGCATTTGTCAAAATCGTGTGCTAGGTTTCGGAGCTACCTCGAGACCGTTATGGCTGCTGAGGGAGGGTGGCTTCTTTTATTAAAGTCTCTTTGCACTGTTGTAATTTTTATGTAACTTATGCATTTTTCGATTAAAATTTCTTTTTGATTCGGATATTGCATGTTTTCGTCTTTCACTAGCAACTGTCAGATTTTGCCCGAACACCCCATTTATATATATATATATATATATATATATATATATATATATATATATATATATATATATATATAATTATAATATCTTTGAATATCAAAAAAACATTAATCAAGTTCTCGCAACATTCTAACCAAATCTCCAAAGAGATAATTAGTGATAGAGTGTATATATGCAGGGTGTTTCAAAAATGACTGGTATATTTGAAAAATCAATAAAAACTAAACGGGCAGCGATAGAAATACACCGTTTGTTGCAATATGCTTGGGACAACAGTAAATTTTCAGGCAGACAAACTTTCGAAATTAGTTACAATTTTCAACAACAGATGGCGCTGCAGTCTGGAAAAATCTAAACCACGATATTTTCCACATATCCACCATGCGCAGCAATAATATGGCGTAGTCTCTGAACGAAATTACCAGAAACCTTTATAAATCTGTGACTTCTTTCTGTGGGGACACTTGAAAGACCAGGTGTACCGCCACAATCCAGAAACAATTAAACAACTGAAGCAGTACATCTCTTCTGCATGTGAAGCCATCCCGCCTGACACGTTTACAAAAGTTTCTGGTAATTTCGTTCAGAGACTACGCCATATTATTGCTGCGAAAACATCGGAAAATATCGTGGTTTAGATTTTTTCCAGACTGCAGCGCCATCTGTTGTTGAAAATTGTAACTAATTTTGAAAGTTTGTCTGCCTGAAAATTTACTGTTGTCCCAAGCATATTGCAACAAACTGTGTATTTCTATCGCTGCCCGTTTAATTTTTATTGATTTTTCAAATATACTGGTCATTTTTGGAACATCCTGTATATATTTAACATTTTGAAAATTAGAAGTAATCAAAATCAGAACAAAAATTAAAACTTGAATGAATCATCACATATGACAATAATACCCCAATCCAGAAGTATACATGAAATATAAAATACAAAAAACTGCAAAAATATGAGAAGGAATTGGCTTATACTGTATATTTATATCAGGGTTATTACTGGTGCTTACTTTTGAATACTATTATTTCCGAAAAATATTTTAATACTATTTTTTCCGCCTTATTTTATCGGAGATTCTTGCAATTGGATAAGGCGAAAGTTACTTTTGGGAAATAGTGGTATTTAAATGTAAGCTCTTGCACGAGCCCTGAATACACACACACACATATATATATATATATATATATATATATATATATATATATATATAAGTTAATATATTTTTTTTAATTATAGGAATATATGAAAATACAGAAAAATGTGTTATAATTGGTTTAGATACGACAGAGTTTTTTGAACTATTTTATGTAACCTGATTTTCACGCTGCTCAACGTGATCTCCCTCTCATAACTTATTTTGGCCTCCGGTCCTAATGATCAACAGGTCAACTTCAGGTCAACAACCTGACTTACCCTCCTTCTCGTCAAACCAAATCACAGAAGAATTGCTTTCAAAATCAATGCATATCTAAATTTTTGTTAATGTAACATCTGTATGCTTCATATAATTGGATATTTATATATATATATATATAAAAGCGTAGCTTTTATTTTTGTCGCTTATTTAAATTAGAATATCAGAGCAAAAAAATTACAATAGCTGTCGACAATTAGGGTAAACCTTAGTAAATTACTTCGAGAGCATCTATATAAAACAGAAATGTACTGTATAGAAAACATTCTAAAAAATATAGGTTATCATCTCATTCTGTCAAATTACTTGAATTTTAAATCATAGATTGACTCAGAATAGTAGCATATAAAACGGTAGGTCTTTATGAACTATTGCCTGGATCAAATCACGAAATTCGTAAGTTAAGCGAGATGCATAAGAAAGAATGGGGAATTCAGGAGTTGAAATACAGATCCCAGAGTATGAAAAACTGATAAAATAAGAAATCACCTGTGTTACGATGAATACGTGGCATATAAAGCTATCATAAAGAAAAACACAAATAACATGAATGTAAATTAAAAAAATTTCATATACAAGCTGTATAAAGAGAACTCTTTCGATGCAAGTGAAGCAATGAGAGACAGCGGCAGCAAACACGTTATAACTATTCTGGTTAAATGATCTTTTCAGTACGTTGTTTTTAAACATTGTACATTCATCAAAAAACTAATATTTGTACACGCATAAAACAATGGATTTGATCATGTTTTGTACTTTTATGAATAAACATTGTTCAAAATAGCTGCACACGATCATCCTGGCTACCAGGGCCTGATTACCGCAGGGGCAAACGGGCCGGCTGCCCCGGGCCCCCATCTCAAGGGGGGCCCCAAATGACAAATTTTCGTAGCCCAATGTTTATGTTCCTGTATATAAGAAAAAATAGATTTTTTTTTCATTCTCTTTATATAAGATCTAAGATTTGCGGGATCTACAATCAGCTGATCAACCATTGTACTTAAACTGGAGGTCAGGGTAGTTCTACCAATCAGAACTGCCTATTTGTCATGTGTGACCTCCAGCATGATGACGTCAATTGCAACCGCCCTATTTGCGATTCCAGCCCAGAGTTTATTCTCTGAGTGCTCTAATATGCTACCTGGTAGCAGATGTTCTAAATATTTATTTCAGTTACACTGAGCGAATCACAATGCATTCAGCGAAGGTAAACAAACTGTTCAGCGAATTACAATAAGGTAAATAGCTGGAATTATGCACCATTATTATTAATTTCAGTGCCACCTGAAGGGTATTTGTAATGCGGATACTACGTAGTAGAAACTTTTACCTCTCTGCCGCTACGTAAATCACTTCTTTTCTCTATGGATTTTCCCTCATTCACTAACCGCCACGATAACTTAACTGCAACTGTGCCGTGCCTATGTGTTTACATTTTTGTTGTTATCTTACATGTGTATCTAATGCACTTGTATTACCTCGTTTGGTGCTCTAGCCACGAAGGAATACAGATTTTACGAACTTTATTTATCTTTTTATAGTATATTAATCGATGCTAGATTCCTATATTTGCATAAGTCATGCAGCGAAATCAGGGGCGCCATTTCAGAACTTTCTTGGGGGGGGCAAAGTTTTTTTTTAAGGTAGTGGCATACCCCCCTCCCCCGCAACCTCTCCGAACGAGAAGCGTTTACTGCAATACTTTTAATACGGAATCTCAAGTGACCTCTGAAAAATTCCGTTTAAGACAGGTTTTCGTCTTAGCAAGTAGAATTTTAAAATATTATGAAAGTTTTCAGTTATAGACAAGTACCGTTTTTTTTCAGGTATTCTTTAAGACTGTGAAAACCTTCTTTCTATAAAGCACTTCTGAAGAGCATAGGTGTATTACAGTGAAACGTGTCTAAACGAAACGTGTCTATAACATAATTCTTTCTCAAACGGACAAAAAAAATCAAGTTTCGACGAAAAAAACGCAATACAATTATACTTGCTAAGATGGAGATCTGTCTAAAATGGAGATTTTTTACAGTCCTTTTCAACTCTATTTTTGCAGGTTTTACTACAGGGGCACCTTTTCATGAGTTTCTTGGGGAGGGAGGGGGGGGGGACAAAGTTTTTTTTTAGAGACAGGGTTTGAAATATCGTGCAGGATTGCCCAAATCGTGCACAAAATAGAAATAGGCCCCACAATAAAAAATGCAGTGTGAGATTTTGCCTGCTTATCTTAACTTCTTTCACAAACATTTGATACTTCTGTGAATATATTTTTAATTTCAGTGGTAGTCCGCGAATTTTTCTTCTTTTTTTTTACGCAAATGCAATTCGTCAACCGATCGCGGTAAGCATCACGAATTTTACGCATTGGAATTAGAAAAAATAGTTAATTTGGCAAAATTAGTCGCTGAAAAAATCGTTAATTTTTTAAAACGACCGTGGAAAAATATTGAGAATTTCGCCAAAGATCACTGAAACAAATAGAGATGTTTGTCAATCGAACGCGGAAAAAATCGCGAATTTAGTATAACTAATGCGGAAAAATATCGCGAAATTCGTCAAAAGATTGAACAACAACAAATAAAATCGCTAATTTAGTCAAACAGTCGCGCAAAAAAGGGGAATTTCGTCAAAGATCGTGCAAAAAAATCTACTTTTGTCACTCGGCTGCGGAAAATGACTTCCGAATTTCAACAAACGATCGTAGAAAAGAGTCGCGAATTACGTCAAAAGATCGCAAAAACAAATAGCAAATTTCGTCGATCAGTTGTCAAAACAAAAAAAAATCGTAAATTTCGACAAATGGTGGAAAAAATTTGTCAACGATCGGAATTTCGTCAAAGATTGTGCAAAATAATAGCAATTTTTGTCAGTTGGTTGCGGAAAAAGACTTCCGAATGTCAACAAACGATCGTAGAAAAGAGTCTCGAATTTCACCAAAAGATGGCGAAAACAAGCAGCGAATTTCGTCGATCGGTTGAAAAAAAATGTCGCGAATTTAGACAAAGGATTGAAAAATCAATTCCGTCAGTGATTCACAGAAAATAGCGAAATTTAGAAAATTATCACCAAAAAAAACAATCACGAAAAAAGTCGTGAAATTCAATCGGTCACGAGATAATCACCACACGAACACCATCAAGAAGTTACGAAATTTGCAAATGTTGTAATCCATAGGTATAAGAAAATTTCCATTAATGGTTTTCTGTCAGTAAAAATTGAAATAATGGCAGAAAATGATGTCGCGCAGTCATTTTCTGCCTTCCTCTTCAGACTATGATCTATATTCCATACAATTCAGAAATCTGCAAAATCCTTGGTCTCAGGTCCTTTGCTCCTGCATTGGGTGGGGCTAGGGCTCCTTTAATACATAGGTATATATAGGAGCCTTAGGTGGGGCAACACGATCCAATCAGCAGTACGGATCGAGCCGGGTTGACGCGGCTTATTTTCGCTGCGGGTCAGGCTGATTTGGAACATTTGACTACGGTTGGGCATAGATGTCCCAGTGGACTATTTTTTATTCTATTAGTACAACATTTTCAAATCTGTCATACACTTATATTAGGATATTTTCAAGAGAAATCTGTCACAAGGATTTTTTTTGGAAATTGTAGAACGATTAATGCAAAATTAGTAGTCAATCCTCACCCGTTATCAAAGGGTTAATTGTTTCGGATTCAAGTTGGGTTTTCACTATTTTGAGTTGGGTTCGTGTTGCCCGAGTTTTCAAAGAAATACTAAATATTTTCAGATGAAAAAAAAAATAATTTTTCTACATAAAAGATAAAATTGTTATTAAAGATATAATTGTAGTCTACACTTTTCCAAATCATATTGAAATATGGATTAATTTTCTTTCATTTCGGGCGGGGTTGCGGTCAATTAAATTTTTTTGGACGTTTCCGGGTTTACTGGAAATTAGTTCTGCATCGGCTACCCGAAATGCATTTCGTTTTGGGTTTGGTTGATTCATTTTTTTTTTTTTTTTTTTTTTTTTGCGGGTCGAGTAAACTTTATACGCTTCGGGTTAGGCTTTGACTCTTTCGAATCGGGTTCGAGATGAACCGATTAAACAAAAGGAGATTCTGAATAATTTTCAAATGAAAAAACTATAGTATATTTGAATATTAATGGGTGTATATATGTGTTATTTTTTGCACATAAGCGGTAAACTTGTAGATTACTTTTCCACAAATGTATTAAAATATACATTCATTTTCTTTCACTTCGGGGGTTCAAGTATGAATATTTCGGATTCGACTTGAAGTCTATCGGATTAAAGTCAGGATTCGTGTCGGTTACAACCAAATCTGGACAGGACTCTAGTGTCAGGCTGTGCAGATTTTTAAGAGCATACTGTATATATAATATCATTTAATAAAGCAAATGATTTAATAGCATTATAACGATTGGAGTAAATATAATGTGACACTAATAAAACAAAATTAACAAATCATATAATTAGGAAATGGAATATACACCCCCCCCCCCTGGCCCCGAAAGAAAAATAAAAAATTTCCCCTTATTTTTGGCTAAAGAGAAAATTTATCACTAAAATTCTAGCCTTGGGGATAACGCGTTTTCTTTTAATACTGCTGTACACAGCTCAGAAGCAATTCATATATTTTTTTTCTCGCATATATTTCTAAAACTAGCCAAAATACTCATTAATAATAAATGTCCCACTTATAGAATGTCGCAATAGCAAGGCTTTAGAAAACATTTCAATGTTTAAGGCGGAGGGGGGGGGGGGGGGATCTAAATCTATAATTAGATTTTAAAAAAAACATCAATTTCGGAAAGGTAGTTTTAGCCCCCTGGGTTCCTTCCTTCCCAGTCAACATATTCAGTTTTGTGGGCAGCCTGCCAAGTCTCCGGCTTTTTGGTTACCAGTAATTTAGTACAGAAAATGTTGTTTTATTTAATCAGAGCATTTTGCGATTTAAGATAACAACATTTTCTCTAAAACATTACTGGTGTGCAAAAATCCGGAGACTTGGCAACTCTGTGTAGGGAAGGATATATCAACAGTTTACATTTGTATTTATAAAAGAGATATAGTTAAGATTATTTTCAAAGAGTGAAAATACTCTTTGACCTTATTTGAAGGAGTAAATTTAGCTTTAAAGATTGCCAGTGCCGAAAAAAAAAAATTGTGTTTTCAAGAAAGAAGGTGGGAAGGAGGAGAAACATATTATTCTAAATTGTACTTCTTAACATATTCAGTCATAAAATGTGGATATCAAGTAGGGGTGCTCAACATTTATAAGAGGTAGACCAGTCACAAAAATGACTGGATTGTCGAGAGCCAAAATCCGTAGTGTGGACAAAATTTTGTTTTGGGGAAGGAGGAGGAGGATCGGCCTAAAAGTTCATAAAAATGCTAATTTTAAAAAGAGGGTTAGCCCCCTATACTCAACCACCTCCTTAGTCAACATAACCAAATTCAGTTGGCAAGGATGAAAAAAATTTACAATATTCGCAGTTTTTCCCTAGTCATTGACGAAATTCATGATTTTTATGCGCCCGTTCGGCAAAATTTACGATTTTTTCGCGCCCGATCAGCGAAATTTGTGATTTTTTCGCACACGATCGGTGAAATTTATGATTTTTTTTCGCACCCGATCGGCGAAATTTACGATTTATATGCACCCTACCGGCAAAATTCACGATTTATACACACCCGATCGGCAAAATTCGCGATTTTTACGTGCTCGATCGGCAAAATTTACGATTTCTACGCGTCCGATCGGCAAAATTTATAATTTATACGCACCTGATCAGTAAAATTCATGTTTTTTACTCGCCCGATTGGCGATATTAGAGATTTTTACGCACACGATCGGCAAAATTTACGATTTATACGCACCCGATCGGCAAAATTCACGATTTATACGCATCCGATCGGCAAAATTGGCGATTTATACGCACCCAATCGGCAAAATTCGCGATTTTTACAGACCCGATTGGCAAAATTTGCGACTTTTACGGGCCCGATCGGCAAAATTCGCGATTTTTACGCGTCCAATCGGCGAAATTTGACAAAATTCGCGATTTTTACGCACCCGATCGGCTAAATTGATTCCCGAGCCACCAGTAAACTCATCGCGGGCCACAGGTTTTGCATCCCTAGTCTAGCCTGTGAAAACTGATAAATTTTCTGAAATTTCAGATTTCTTGGGGGGGGGGCGGTTGCCCCCCCCCCAGCCCCCCCGAAATGGCGCCCCTGAGCGAAATTACTTGTCCGGTGCAGCAAAAAGAAAATTGAAAAGATCTCATGAAGAACAAGCTAAGAAAATGAAAAAGATGATGCTAGAATACACGAAGAAAAATTCCAGTGAAAAAGAAACAGATAAAAGCAGTGATTAACTACCTGAAGAAATAGATAATTCGAAAAATATAAGTGGTGATAAAGATGATTTTCAAGAAGAGGTGATGAAAACAATAGGAAATGTAACGACAACTGATGATTCATTGGTTGTGAGTTCAGGTCACAATTTTGATCCAGCATCATGGAACATTGTTTCACCAGACATGATTGAACATTTTATTAACAATCCACCGAAACAAAATATGGAACTCTTGAGTGAAACAGAAAAAATTATTTCTGGTTGTAAACGACTTCTGACTGAAAATAACTTTTATCGCATTAAAATAAATAATGAAAAAGTACTCAGAGAATGGCTTGTGCTTTCTCTAACAAATAAATCGATATTTTGTTGGATATGCAACATTTTTTCCAACAATACAAGCAAACTTTACACTTTTAGATTTAATGACTGGGAGCATGTTTCTTTGAGGTTGGCAGAGCATGAAAACTCCTTTTCGCACCAAGAGTTAGTTTTAAAAATGTCTTTTAGACTTAAAACCAGCCAAAGAACTGATTGTGCAGTAGTACTTCAGTATAAAAATGAAGTGGATTATTGGCGATCAGTGCTAATGAGAGTTGTTGCCACTATAAAATTTTTGTTCCTTAGAGTATGTACTTTGTGACTCCTTAATAAGCCATCTCTCAAACAGCAAACAGCCGTATGATAAAATGACAAAAATGTTTTTTTGCTCTTATAAGTTTGCATTCAAATGCTTCGCTGCATGAAGATGCAAAATCTCTTCAACAAAGTTAACCGTCAGATTTAGAAGAGGAATTTTCTGATGAACTGAATCAATTTAGCTCATTTGTAAACAAAGATGATACTGTTCTCCAAATGCTAAAGACATTACAAAACCCCCATTTATCTTCAGCATTTCCTAATGTAGAAACTGCTTTACGAATTTTTTTAACAATGCCTATTTCTAATTGCTCAGGAGAAAGATAATTTTCTTTACTGAAAAGGTTAAAATCTCCCCTTCGATCCTATCTTCATCAGAAAAAGCTCTCATGCTTAGCTATATTATCCTTAAATGGAGATGTTACTAATAAACTTGATTATAACGATATTATAGATTCTTTTGTTAAATGCAAAATTAGAAAGAAACCTCTAAAAATAAAATAAGATATATGTTCAACACCATTACAAGGCTTAAAAAAGCAAGTGAGTTAAATTAACCAAATACATATAATATATTTTTGTAATTGAAAATATGTTGACGATTTCATAATAATTAATTTTAAGAAAATAAGACTATCACACAATATTGAAATTGCATATATTTGCATATGAAATGTATAAATGGAATTTTCTGATATTTATATTTAACAATAACATTTTTTCTGTGTATATATGGGAGATCTTTTCAGGATATGTGTTTATTGAAGAGTTTTTTGTAATTTATCTTAAATTCCATAGTTATCCATTGCATCTAACTCAATGCATCATAACAACAGGTGATTCATTTTAGTTGTGCATTAATTCTGAAAAAAATATTTTATGTTCCTTAAAACATTACATAATTTTTAAGATATTTACTTAAATTTTGCTCTTCTACTTGTTCAATGTTAAATTCATGAATTTTTGCATTTTCAGTTCACAACCTTATAAGATGTTATTTAATTTGCATTTGTTTTAATCTACCTATTTTTATATAAAGTAATGATGAATTTTATTTACTGTCTTGTTACCTGGTGTATAGAATAAAACGACTGATTTTTAATATTTAAATTAGGGTCAGGTGGGGGAAAGTTGGGGTAAAATCAAGCATTTTGTTTTCAGAGAAGGTTCTAAAACAAAACTAATATATTTTTTATAAAACTTTTGGTGCATTTTATATACATTGGATTCATATAGATTAAATATGAAGCATATAAACATTCAATGCTCTTTGATTGTTGTCTCTCAGTGATGCATTTAAAACAGCATGTTTTGATACCATCACCTTACTCCATGGTGAAAGTAGTTCTAAAATTAGTGTATATTTAAATAAAAATATGTAAATATTCTTTTTGAGATAAATTTGAGATATTTTGAGACTTTTTGAGATATTCTTTTTGAGGTAAATTTTATATACTGTCTTGTTACCTGGTGTAAAGAATAAAACGGACTGATTTTTGATATTTAAATTATACTTTTTAATTCAATATTGTTCTAAATAGAATATTTATCAGAGAGTAATCAGTTTTTCTGAGTTAATATTGAAAATAACTGACAAGTAAGTGAAATATATGTACATTTGCAGGTGTCGATGCAGGTTTTTTTTTTCCTGTTTATTTTGTGAAAAGTAAAGGTTACTTTTATGAAAAATAACATTTTATAACAAAAGTCAAAATCCAGTTACTCAAGTTTGAACTAAGCATTTATTAACAAAAACTTTTTAAAATCCTTTTGCTGCAGCTTTCCTCTCTGGTGAACTTGTTTGTTTAAAAAATACATATTTTAAAACATCACAAAAAGTAAATTGTGAGTTTTTATGGAATATAATATCGTGCATGTAAAATTATGCATGTAGCATAATCTTATCTGATTGGGAAAGTTTCAGCCCAATCCAACTAGCAGAAGCCAAGATATCAAATCAGAATGTATAGTTTTAAATTTGTTCTATAATTTCAAAAATTTTAATGTATAAAAACACTTTATATGTGCAATGGGTACTTTTCCATTAGCCGGGCGCCAGTTAAAGGGCAATACTGGGAAATTCCATTAGTAGCCAGTAGTAACAGTTTAGTAGGCCACTTTCTTTAAACTAGTGGACACATTTTTATTTAAAAGTTCTAAACACTAAACTTTTATTAAAATTTTAATTAGTATTAATCTAAAAGTAAATAGAATCCTTGGTGAAATGCAAAAATTTTTTACTCTTTCCTTGTAAAAAAGCTGGTGGCTAGTGCTTATTTTGTCCTTTTAACACCAGTGATATATATACATATGTATACACATCTGTACAGATATATTTATATTTATATACACATGTGTATATATATGTGTGTATATGTATATATATCACTGGTGCTCCGCTAATGGAAAAATACTGTGTAATGTTATCGTAGCAAAAATATTGCATATGAAAATTTTGTTATGGGGGGGGGGCCCAAAAATTGAAGTCTGCCCCGGGCCCCAAATGATCTTAGTCGGGCCCTGCTGGCTACATCACTGACTTTATTTTTTATGTTTCTGCAAGGACAGCGCTCATCAGATGACGATATAGCCATCATATATTGGCAATTAACCCTTTTATACAGGGCTAAAATTTGACATTAAATGGGCGACAAAATACCTATTCGCTTGAGCTTCTGCATGTAATTTTTCAACCAAGATTAGTTCAGAGCTGGAGTCGTCAACCACATGCCAGCGGGCGTACTTGCGCCCACCTACTGCTTTAATTGCGTTTAGGGAGCCAGGATTTATTTATGTATCTATACTAATAAAAGAAGAGAGTTTGTCTGTCTGTGGCGATGGCTAGATAAATCTACTGCACGTGGTGAGGATAGTAAAAGACAACTCTTGATGCACCTGATGCTAAGATTTTTCATTGTTTGATAATTAGCCATGACATTAATAACAAACCGCAATTATAAATCACATCGCCGACAAAAGCGTATCAGGTTACATCCGATCGCACCACCGGAGGGCGAGACAGAAAAAAACCGAGTGCTCTTCATCGGTGTTTTGTCAAAGCGTGCGTCGACGAAACCGTTCAAAACACGAAAAAATGAAAGATATATTCTTAAATTTCGTATATTTATGTTTAAAACGCCCCAATTCATTCGAAAAAATATTAATATTAACCCTTTCAAAAAAAATATATAAGATAGGTGTTAAGGCACATGGTGCCCCAAAAACACAAGCAATTGGCAGTTTTAGTTGAAACAGGGCCTTGTAGATGACTTTTAATTTCGGATGTCATCTGGGAAAGCGATTGTTTGTGTTTTCTGGTCACTATGCGCTTCAATACCTGTCTATCCTTTTCTGTCATCATTGTCTTTCGCACACTGGGTTTTTTTTTAATACACAATCTTACCGTTTTCCACGTAAACTGTCATATTGTTGATACCTTAAATTTTGGACATCCTAAAAATTTTTGCTGTTTACGGCCGTGAGACTCCAACTAAAGCCTGCCAACAATCATGCCTGTTTGGAAGTCATTTGAGTCTGATGTTGCAGCGTCTCTCAGAGAAAACCACGCATACATGGAACACCTAATGACAGCTGTTGAGAGGGTTGAGAGACTGATACCTTCCCTTTTACGACCACAAGATAGCTGACTATTCTAGGTAACGCTACTGTATTGCAAGTTTTAAATGTGATGGAATTTTTTTCAAGTGTTCGTATTATTTTGTCCCCAATCCATAGTTTTTTATTTATCCACTGCAATTTAATATATTTAAGACATCTCATTTAAAATATCTCTAAGCATAATTCGTATTAATATGTATATTTTTCTTTTCGTTTCGTTTCCTATATCAACACTTACCAACAAAGTTGAAAATTGTTCATGAATTCGGTTTGTCTGTCTGTCTCTCTATCCGTGCTGTAACTTTGGTAAATATACTCGGATTACCATGTATTTATATATGTTATTAAGGTTTAATATAGAATATTTGTTATTGAAAATGAAGTGTGCAGTATTTGTAGTTCGTTTACAGGGACACATAAAGAATTCCATTACATTATGGTCTAAGGGGAAAAAAATCGTCGACGGTGCAATTTATTGATGTTACGATATCTGAGACATAATAAGATTGATATGATTCAGGTGGACTACAACATGCTTTCTCAGGAGTATAGAATAAGTAGCATTTATTCTTCATTTACCAGGGACACACAAAGGACTTCCGTTACATAATGGTCTAAGTGGAAAATCGTTGGCGGTGCATTTTATTCACTTTACGATATTTGAGACATAATAAGATTGATATGCTTCATTGAGGTGGACTACAACATGCTTTCTCAGGAGTATAGAATAAGTAGCATTTATTCTTCATTTACCAGGGACACACAAAGGACTTCCGTTACATAATGGTCTAAGTGGAAAATCGTTGGCGGTGCATTTTATTCACTTTACGATATTTGAGACATAATAAGATTGATATGCTTCATTGAGGTGGACTACAACATGCTTTCTAAGGAGTATAGAATAAGTAGCATTTATTCTTCATTTACCAGGGACACACAAAGGACTTCCGTTACATAATGGTCTAAGTGGAAAATCGTTGGCGGTGCATTTTATTCACTTTACGATATTTGAGACATAATAAGATTGATATGCTTCATTGAGGTGGACTACAACATGCTTTCTAAGGAGTATAGAATAAGTAGCATTTATTCTTCATTTACCAGGGACACACAAAGGACTTCCGTTACATAATGGTCTAAGTGGAAAATCGTTGGCGGTGCATTTTATTCACTTTACGATATTTGAGACATAATAAGATTGATATGCTTCATTGAGGTGGACTACAACATGCTTTCTAAGGAGTATAGATAAATTCTAAGGAGCATTTATAATACGTTTAGGGACACACAAAATAATTTCCTTACATTTAGATCTATAATGGAAAATTGGCTGTTTAATGATGTTATGATACTTCAAATATGATGAAATAGAAAAGGAGCTCTGAGACACACTGCAACAAGTTTTCTATACATTATGGAGTGAGTAGCATTTATCATTCTTTTAGAGACGCACAAAAGAATTCAGTTGCAGAACTGGCTATGATCGATAATTGCTGGAAGTGCATTTTGCCCTGTTGTATGCATTTTTAGTGTATTACGTGGTGTGCATAAATTCTAAAGATCTTAAACCGGACTGCACATCGGAATTCTCACACATAACCGCATATGGATAATAATTGCTGGAAATGAACTTTGCTAAGAGTTATTTGTTTTTTAAATTGCATATTTAGAAATCTCATTTCATTGTATGAAAAAGGGGAAATTTTCTTAATAATTTTCTGTTACTGTGAAAAGTATTTCATAATCTATGCCTGACGTATAGAAGTCTGCACGGGCCCGGCAAAATGATGAGAAATTTTCAAACGGACCGGGCCAGCAGAATAAAAACATTTTTTTAAAGGACCGAGCCGGGCAGATAAAAAAATTAAATGGGCTAGCCGGGCCGATAAATATATTAATCGGACGACCGGCCCGATATAAAAAATTTAAAAAGATCAAACTAAACCGATAAAATATTAATATTTTTCAATGGACATGACCGAGGTGAGAATAAGTATAAATATTCTGCACGAGCCGATGCTAGTTTGACAACATCAATACAGAAATATAACATGTCCAGCGTAGAGATCAGCATCGGATAGTTATATCGTGTCTGAGCCCGGGCTTAATTTTTTCAGCAAACTCGGGCCGGGCGGGGATCAGGCTTGCATTTTTTTTGTACACACTTGGCCGGAACTGGACTTAATTGTTCGCAGAACGTTTTGGACAGACAATTTGTTTTATAAAAATAGTATTAGTGATAAGGAACTTCTGTTAACGGAATCTTTAGAAATATACTTCATAAATTTCAGAGAAATATTTTCATAAAACTACTTTTTTTTTAATTATATACAGCTTCAAAAGTTATAACGTTTGTAACTTTTTTCTTATTTTATTCTTAACTACATTATTTTTTTAATGAATCTTTATTTGAATATAATAGTCTAAGACTCTAAGTGATAATTAATGTTGCTATTCTGTATTTTATGGCTTAGGGACATATAGTAATCTAAAATATACTATAATTTTTTTTGATAAATGTGTATGCATTATTAATTAATATAATCTTAATTGTATTTTAAGAAAAAATCGTAATTTTTTGTAGAAATTGAGTCGCGTCGCGCTGGGCCGGGCAGAGCCAGGTCTGTTTTCACTTATTTTTGCACGAACCGGACAGTGAACTGCGAAAATATAAACAGGCCGTGCCTGTAAGTTTCGGCTCGTGCAGACCTCTAGCCTGATGCATGATTTTTTGTTCTTGTTTATTTATATGTGCCGGAAAGCATCAAATCAAATTACAATACATTTTAGGAATTTGTTCGTCAACTAGCCAGCAGATGGCGACACCAGAATATTTGAACTATTCCGCGGGATTCGGAAATGTTTTATTATCACAGCCCGGATCTTATCGGCCTGGAAACTCCTAAAAAATACGAAAAATACCTTTGAAAGTCGAAAAAAGCTGCTAGAAACGCTTAATGCTTCAATGGGATATTTTTTAATTCTTGAATGTTTGAATTTTCACTTTAAGAGGACTCTACGTTTGGAGCACATTTTAAAAGATACAGTAGCATATATGGATTTATAGTTGAGTTATGATATAAAACTATGAAAACAAGTAAACGTTTACCTGTATTTAATCCATTTTTTTATTATTGGCATTTTTGACAAGAAATTAGGTAAAATTTTATTTTTACGCTAGCAACTGCACATTCTAGAAGTGTGCACGGGGCTAAATTTTCAGGCGTCGGACCGACTAAATTTATGCACAAATGGTGTGATACTTTTAATCAACATTATTTTGCGATTTAAATTATTTTAAAAGAATATTGTATACTTTTTTCTGCAAAAATTTCAAAACATTTAATTGTGTTCAATTCTAATGTTCAAATTCTTATGTCCGCAAGCCATGGAATATAGAATTACAATATTAACCCTTTGCGGTGCAGAGCATTTCCATTGCTTAACTATTGAATTTAATGAATGACATCAGAATTTGAAAACGAACTTTCTTGTAAATATGAAAAAGCTATATTTCACGCAACTAATAAACCGTATTT
Source organism: Maratus michaelseni (assembly GCA_963931845.1). Taxonomy (NCBI): domain Eukaryota; kingdom Metazoa; phylum Arthropoda; class Arachnida; order Araneae; family Salticidae; genus Maratus; species Maratus michaelseni. The sequence continues at coordinate 397,967,979 of OZ007586.1, forward strand.
TTTTTTTTTTTTACCAAAATTCTGGTACCAGTGAGGGTTTTGGGAATTAAAATTAAGTGGTTTCATAGACATACCACCGCGCCTCAAGGGGTTAAGGCTGTTCTCAAATCCAAACTGGCTACTTTATGACATATATTTTAATTCATTTTTGTTCGCAAATGTATCAAATTGGCAGGTGCTCTAATTCAGAAACTTTGTAATCGAAACACGTTTTCCATTTTTCGGTAAAGGCAGAAGATCTTTCAAAAAATACTGTCAATGTCGGCGTTTTGAACCGATTTTCCGACGCGACGAAAGCTTCCGAGACATCACGTGACACGAATCACTTATTACTCGATAAGTAATTTATTGATCGAAAAATGAAAAACTCATTGCGATTCCAAATTACTTCAATAGTCAGGTCTGCCAATTTCATCTCGTAATTATATAAATACGTAGCACTTTTCTTTTAGTCGTCGTTTGGTAGTCATCGACGACACATTTTCAAACGCCTCAAAAAGTTTCATGTTTGAGCAGGTCGTTTGGGAACCCCAACCACCATAATGATCAATTAGAAAATTACATATAAACGACAATTTATTCAAGGCTGTTCTAAAATCCAAACTGGCTGCTTTTTGACACATTTTTTAATTCACTTTTGTTCACAAACGTATCAAATTAGAAAGTTTATTTTTTTCGGAAACTGTCTAATCAGACTGTTTTTTTTCATTTTTCGGTAAACGCAGAAGATTTTTTAGAAAACGTTGTCAAAGTTGTCGTTTTCAACCGAATTTCCGGATGCGACAGTGCAGGAAAGAAAAAAATTGACGTCGTGAGACACAACAATCGCTTATAACTCAAGATGTAATTAATTTATCGGTAAATGAAAAAACCGTTCGATTGCAAATCACTTCAATAATCATGCCTGCAAGTATCATGCTTTTATGTTTTAAAATGAGTCAGAAAATGTTCCAGAAAGTTTCGCGTTGTTGAGCAAGGAAAAATATTTATTTTGAGAACTGCCTTTAAAAATAATGTGATGTAATATTTAAAAAAAACAAGTTGGAAATTGTACGTCAAACGGGGAAAATGCGGTGCGTTTGTACTGTTTTATAAATATTCAGATCTTGGTGCAATATCTGTTGCGCTCTTATGCAAAAATGCATGAATACAAAATTTATTTTATGTGCAGATTTGCATATTATAGACATTAATTTTATTTTATTAAATTAAGTTTCAATACACTTTTACAATCAATTAATTACAATTCTGTTACACTGAAATTATACTATATGCGCAAATATCCAATACAAGACAATGTAAAAAAATCATCGTTATTATTTCAGTGTAATTGATTATATCGTCTATTATTATGATATGATTAATTTCCATAATAAAATATGTAACATTTTAAGTTAGCAACATTTTATCTTTTGTTGAAATTAGGCCAATGAGAAACTTAAGCCTAGCTTTGAAAATTTCAGAACTTGAAATTGACATTTAGGCACTTTTTCCACTTAATATCTATTTCTCCGGAAAAATCTATTCAAAAATCTGTCAGTAAATTATATGAATGCTATAATTAAACAATTTTATTATATATAAAAATTCGGTTTTTAAATTCAGTAATACGGATATAATATGACTCCATCTTAAATATGACGTAATCACCATGGCAACGTAGAATCAATACTTATCATGAGATATCATTGAATTAATTAACGTATGATGGGATTTAATAGAATGAAGAAAACTTTTATTAATATCTTTTTAAGTTTTGGTTCGATATTCATAAAATTTGAAATGACTCGACAAAATTCTGCAACGATTATATATATTAAATTTCAAACAATTCGGTTGAGTAGTTTTTGCGCTGTTATATGCGGACAGAAGAACGAATAAGGCGACGACTAAAAGTGCTACGTATTTATATAATTACGAACGCACCTAAAAAGGTTAAAGAAAATTTCAATTTTAACGCTCTATAGAGAAAAAAGGTAGATTAAAATAAAAAAAAAATTTGTACATGTGCGTAACCAGGGGGGGGGGGGGGTCATCACGCGCACACATGTAGAAGAAAAGAGAACCGCATTAGAAAACCGAAATCCATGTACGCACTAAAAATAGACGCTGGAGAAAGAAAAAGAAAGAAGGAAATCAGTAATAATCAATCAATCATATAGAATAATTAATCAATATATTTATAATAACAGAATAGAGAATACTTTTGAACAGAATACAGATTTCTTTAGTATGGTAATATGTATTTTATAAACATATCACATTAACCCCTTCGCGACGAGCATCCTTTACAGATTTCTTAATCTTTTACCACCGGTTTCTCAAAACAGAAATTTTCGCCTAATTGAATCGCAGAAATGCTGTTATTAAATAAGGCAAAGCTTACAATAAAAAGTAACTGGTGGGAATAATCGAGGATTTTGAGCATTTTATGCGTCACATATACGTGTCGCTCGTCCCCAAGGGGTTAAATTTGTACTTATTCTTCTTTTTCAAATGTGTATTTTAAATCAAAAATCATAAAACTGAAAAGGTGAGATTTTCGTATCGATAGAAATTTTTTCAGAACGAGTGGCCTGAATTAGACAGTGGAAGTCTGAAAAATAATGAACTCAATGGTAAAAGGAATCGCTGTTTAAAAAGTTTGACACTTTTCTGGCAGGATTTATTTGTAATCTAATGAAGAATATTTTAAATTGTAGATATCTAATTTTGCATATGACATAATTTTAAATTGCTTTTTAAAATGAACAATAGCAACTTAATAATAGAATAATGAACAAAAATGAATTTTCATATCTGCATATATTTGGTATAGCACAATAAAATTCCAATCTGAACATGCTCCTTGTGTGTATAGCGTTACTCTCTTATTTATAAAGGCACTCTACTGGTAACAACGAATTAAATTGAATGTGGTTAATAATAAAGCACAAATGTCACAAAAAGCATTTTGTTTTGCCAAACCACTCTCGCTAAAATACGCCAACTAGAGCGCAATAAGTAAATAAAGAAAGATGCAATGTTGATAACACAGTTCTATATCTGCTAAGTCCCCCGTATTTTTAATACCACTATTTTCGAATAGTAATATTCGCTTTCTTTATTCACAAAGATTTGTGATTAAATAAGACGAAGGTTACTATTTGCCCTATTAATTACCCCATTAAAAAAATATTTTAAAGCTCTTTTTCGCGATTTTGGACTACTGTGTGCCCGTCTTGAAGGCATTAAGGCAATAGTTTATTGCCTTTGTAGATCTTTTGTTTAATTTAAAGACTCAGAGGAGACAGAAAAATGAGATAGTTTTATCGGTAAAAGAATCGTCAAAAAGGGACAAAATAAATAATTTTTGGTGTTTCATTTAATTCGTTTGCTGGCGCCATGAGGTACACAAAATCTATGCGAGAGTATGTTTAAAAATTAAACAAACTAGATGTTTCCCTTCTTTAATACAATAATTTGCCAAAAACTCTAAGTAAAAAAAAAAAAAAAAAAAAAAAAAAAAACACTTAAAAGGAAAGATAAATAGAAATACGTTGGTTTCAACACCCTTCCTTTAAAAAAATAAGTTCTTCTGATAAAACAAGAATAATTAATTATTAAAATATTCTGAAACATATTTGTTATTCACAATGTAGCTGTAATAACAGTCTCCATCCACATCATAATGATTATGTTTCCACGCAAAGCATATTAAGTTTTCGCCGTGCTTCCGCAATTTCCCTTGAATAAAAAATTAACAATGCATTTATTTTCCATGTCAAAAATAGAAGGTAAATGAAACTGTACCTGCTTAGAAAAATATTGTAATTTGAAGACTATTTATCGTACAGAAAATGTAATTCGCCTTTCAATGTGGAATGCAAAATTGATGGATGAAGTCTTTTGAAGTCCTTCCCCGTAGAAAAACACTCACAAACTTTAAAGTTTTCCACTGGATTAATTTAACATAATTATTCAAATTGGTGAATAATTCATATAAGATAATTTTCCAACTGAGTGAAAAAGTGTACAGGCCAAGTATTCGAACCAGGGACCTCTTGGCTTAAACTGCCAATGCTCTGCCAACTGAGCTATACTGGACGAATCTGGCGAGCACATTTCACTCAGCTATCCTTATTGATTATATCATTCTGGTCTGTTATCTGAATCAGGTCAACTTGCGATCTATTAATCGCTAGTAATGGAACTCCAGTAAACGCTGGATACGTAATTATATTTGATTAATTTTAATACAATTATTCTAATTGTTAAAGAATTCACATAAGTTGTAATTTTCCAAATGAGTGAAAAAATGCCCAGGCCATGATTCGAAGCAGGGACCTTTTGGCTTAAGATGAGGATCCTTTAAAGCAGGTGTTGGTGTTGTTTATGATGGCTGTTATCTGCAAGAGGGATATAAGCCCGAAGGGGAGGGGGGGGGCTGCCTTCCGTGGGGGGTCTTTCTAAAGGAACCTAACACGTATTAATACAAGGTTATCCGAGGTTCGAAGAAAACCATGGAAACTCCGAACGATTAGGCCGACGTGCGCGATTGGGTTCGACCCCAGCACCTCCCATCTACCAGCTTCGAGAGCAGAACCTCTCGGCCACTGGTGGGACCCTTTGCAAGCAGGAGCAAGGCTTTAAAAGCAGGAGCTAGATGAGAGTCTTGCTCCTCTGCGTCTTCAAATTAATAGCACGTTTTCTTTGCGTCTGAAGGAGAAAGACAAAGTTCTTTCGAAAGACCTTGCGCATTTCTTATTTTTATCGTGTTCTTCAAACGTTTTTTGCATTTGTTTATCGTAAATAATCAATTTTCTAGATAAATAAATCTGAAACTTGCCTGAATAATTCCGAATTGTAAAACATTTTTAGCTGATTGTCTCATTCACGTCATGTATTACTCAGTATTTTTGCATTCAGAATGTACTGGAGTATAATACAAACTGCAATAAAAGAATTGTTTTTAACTGCCAAAAAATCAGATAAAATAATTGAGATTTTGAATGAGAAAATGTTTTAAGTATGTTTATAACAAGCTGATCCGCCAGGCGTTGCCCGGTCCCGTCAAAAAATAATACGAAATGCGAAATCACTCTAAAAATCGCTGCACGAAACCGTTCCTCCGGTAACTCTTTGTCTTTTGGAAATTAAATAGAGAGATAGACACCGAAGCGGAGGAAATTCAATACCACCCCCTCAAATGTCTGGATGATTTGATTCAAAGCGGATCGGTTTTTGGTCAAAATTTTTAAAAAGTTACCGTCGTATTTTCACAAAATTTGCATTTTTGGAATCAGAAAAATAAACTATACAAACTGTGAGTTTCGAATCAATACTTCCATTAATTTTCTTAATACTCGAGGATGAGCGAAAATGAGAATATTTCGTTGTCTGGGATTATCAAATCGTTAACTTTCTTTTGCGGCTTCAATAAAAATAGTCATTTTTGGCGCACACACCGGAAAATCTTTTAGCTAAACCTCCAGGGAGTGCATTATATTCTAAACAAATTTCCGACGCGTGTACCCGCTGCCTACGGTACGATGTATAGCAGATGTGCTCCGCACACGCTGCAAAATCTTTTAGTTCCAGTTTCCACTACCAGGTGGAGCATTCTGTTCTAAATAAACTTCTTTCTGAACGAAACTCCGGCAATCATTCCCGCTGCTTATGGCCCCGTGTAGAAGGCGTGCTGTGCACGCACGGTAAATCTGTTAGTTCCACTTTCCACCGCCAGGAGGTACCGAATCTATGTCTTAATTAGTTAGTTATATTTTAATTAGTTCATGTGAAGTTATCCGTTGAAATCGGGCCCATAGAACCCGAGAGAATAAATCACCACCCTAGAGGTTAATATTCATAAATGGTGATAACCAAGGGCTGAAAAAATTATACCGACGTTATTTAGTACCTAGGAGACCTCGGAAGAATGTTAGAAAAGATTTCGTTTGAATCGGATGAAGATTAAATGCAAAATGTTTTAGTTATATTTTCCACCGCCAGGGAGCGCAATCTGTTCTAAACAAACCTCTTTCTGAACGAAACTCCGGCACGTGTCCCGGCTGCTTATGACACCCTATGAAAGCTGTGCACGCACGGAGAATCTTTTACTTACACTTTCCTCCAGCAGGGGTCACCATATCTATGTCTTAATTAGTTATCTATATCTTAATTAGTTCATGTTAAGTTCAATGTATCAGTTCTTGTTGAAATCAGGCCCTTTGTTTGATTCGGTCAACTTTAAATGCAAAATCTTTTAGTTCCACTTCCCACCGCTAGGGGACGCACTCTGTTCTAAATAAAACTTTTTCCTATCGAAACTCCATCACGTGTCGCTGCTGCCTACGACACCGTATAGCAGCGTGCTGCGCACGCGCTGCAAAATCTTTTAGTTCCACTTTCTATTGCCAAAGGGCGCTAAATCTATATCTTAATTAGTTATCTATATCTTAATTAGTTCGTGTTAAGTTGAATGGACTAATTCTCGTTGAAATTGGGCCCATAGAACTCGAGAAAATACCCCTCCCTGGTGATTAATGTTCATAAATAGTGGTAACCAAAGGCTGAAAAAATGATACCGACGTTTATCTAGCACCTGGAGGACCTGAAAAGAATGTTAGAAAAGGTTTCGTTTGAATCGGACTAATAATAAAAAAGTTCTGATTTTGGAGGCTGATGGGAAGGAGAGAGTTTCGACCAGAGCATTAACGCGATATTTAAATTACAACCGGACACTCCCGTCTTTCTCTCAGATTTAAACCAACGACCTTAAAAAATTAGGAATTATCATTAACTTTTGAAACAGAAACAAAATGACGTTTTTTTTTTTTTACATACAAATACAGTAAGTTATCGTTGCCAATTTCTGAAATCAAGTACATAAATGACGTTACGTACATGAAAAAAATTTAAAAATCACTTAAAACAAATCCCGAAAAATTAACAAATCGCTGTTATAATTGCAGTCAGCTGGTGACCTTTTCATCTGCCAATCACAATTGCCCAGTTGACTTCCAGCTGTGCCTACTATCCTCTCAGTTACAAATCGCAACTGCCTTCTTAACGGTGTTTGACTTCCAATGGCTGATTTGTGACCTCATTTGAAACAAAAAACGCTGCAAAACATGAAAAAAAAGTTTTAAAACCTATAAAAAGTTAAATTAAAGAAAATCTAATAAAAAAATCCAAATCGGAATAATTAATAACCCGCCCTTCCCTTTTAAAATCATGATTTTTAACACTTTCCAACCTAGTTGAAAAGTGTTTATGACTTCGGTTTGTCTGGCCGTCTGCCGTCTGGCCGTCTGGCCGTCTGCCGTCTGGCCGTCTGGCCGTCTGCCGTCTGCCGTCTGTCCGTGCTCTAACTCCCGTAAATATGCTCGGATTGCCCTGCAAATTTTATATGTTATAATCGTTATCTATAGCATGTTCCCTATTTCAACGGAAGTGTGTAGCACTTATAGTTTTTTTACAGGGACACTCAAAAGAATTCCGTTACATTGCGGTCTATGGGGGAAAATCATTTGCGGTTTATTTAAATAATGTTTCAATACTTTAAACGCATTGAAATTTATATATATCACTAAGGTGCATTAGAAGAAGCTTAATATGGAATAGGGTGTGCATAGCACTTATACTTACTTTACAGGGACAGTCAAAAGAATTCCGTTACATTATGTCTATGGAGAAAAATCGTCTGCGGTTTATTTAAATAATGTTTCACTATTTTAAACGCATTGAAATTTATATAAGGTTCATTACAAGAGACTTACTACAGAATATTGTGTGTATAGCAGTTATCGTTCATTTACAGGGACACACAAAAGAATTCTCTACTGTATGTTAACAATAATTCCTGGAAGTGCGTTTTAAGTTACTGAATGCGATTTTAATTTTAAATCGCTTTTTGTATATTACGTGGTGTGTATAAATTCTGTAGATCCTATACAGGGAAGTACAAAAGTTCGGGAACACATTTCCGTATTATTTAACTCCAGACGGAGAATTTTAAACTGTGCTACGTGTTTCCTAACTGAACTAAAATTTAGCATCCTATGTAGTATATATACAAATCTATAGATCCTATACAGGGCTGAATAAAGTATTCGGATTACTTAGATGTTATCTTTTAGCTTATAAAAGAGTATGATTCGTAAAATTATTTTGGAAGCGTTGGAAAGTGTTACATAATCTATGCTTGACGCATGATTTTTCGTTCTTGTTTTATCTGTAAAGAATTATAAACTCTCTCCAAGCTAAACAGAGAATAAAAATGACGATTCTGAGCATAACTGAGGCCGAAATGAAAGCAACTAACGAACCAATCAAGCATTCTGGGCAAAATTTCTGAGTGTCAAAGAAAAAAATTCGCCAAAAATTCAAAAATCATTGTACGAACTCCGCATAAACGTTATTGAAAAGAGTACAAAATTTACTATGTCGGGCTAAAAGATTGGAACCGGATTATTATTACTAATGTGGAAAAATTGCAACGAAACGTGAAAAAACACTAAACATGGCATACAAAATTAAATTTAAAAAAATCTATTTCAAAATTCTAAAATCGGGATTTGAGGTGCAAAACTACATACATAGAGGTACCTTCTCACCAAATTTTGTAGCTCTGTGTGCAGCGGTCACTTCAGAACGCAGACGAGAAACACATACACGCAGATACACAAACTTGCTTTTTAACACTTTCCAACCTAGTTGAAAAGTGTTTATGACTTCGGTTTGTCTGGCCGTATGGCCGTCTGTCCGTGCTCTAACTCCCGTAAATATGCTCGGATTGCTCTGCAATTTTTATATGTTATTGTTGTTATCTATAGCATGTTCCCTATTTCAACGGAAGTGTGTAGCACTTATAGTTTTTTTACAGGGACACGCAAAAGAATTCCGTTACATTGCGGTCTATGGGGAAAAATCATTTGCGGTTTATTTAAATAATGTTTCACTATTTTAAACGCATTGAAATTTATATATATCACTAAGGTGCATTAGAAGAAGCTTAATATGGAATAGGGTGTGCATAGAACTTATAGTTACTTTACAGGGACAGTCAAAAGAATTCCGTTACATTACATCTATGGAGAAAAATCGTCTGCGGTTTATTTAAATAATGTTTCACTATTTTAAACGCATTGAAATTTATATATTTCACTAAGGTGCATTACAAGAGGCTTACAGCAGAATATTGTGTGTATAGCAGTCATCGTTCATTTACAGGGACACACAAAAGAATTCTCAACTGTCTGTTAACAATAATTCCTGGAAGTGCGTTTTAACTTACTGAACACGATTTTAATTTTAACTCGCTTTTTGAATATTACGTGATGTGTATAAATTCTGTAGATCCTATACAGGGAAGCACAAAAGTTCGCGGACACATTTCTGTTTAGTGACAGAAACTCCAGACGGAGAATTTTAAATTGTGCTACGCGTTTCCTAACTGAACTAAAGTTTAGCATCCTCTGTAGTATATATACAGATCTATAGATCCTATACAGGGCTGAATAAAAGTATTCGGATATTTTTCTGAATATTGTATATGTTGGAAATTCCTGAAATTATGTTTTCAAATATATTATGCGTTTTCCAAATTGTTTACTTAGATGTCATCTTTTAGCTTATTAAACGGTATGATTTGTAAAATTATTTTGGAAGCGTTGGAAAGTGTTACATGATCTATGCTTGACGCATGATTTTTCGTTCTTGATTATTATATTTAGAGGTATACATATATATAATAACTTATTCTTAATTACTTACAGATTACGATAATTTCTTAAAAAAACGAATTCTTCTCTAAATAATTAAATTAAAGAATTCATCTTTAAAGAATTTTTATTTTCAAAGTTCCAAAAACTATGACTGACATTCAAAAGCATTTCCTATATAGCCTGTTTTGAAATATGACAACTGTCTGGACAAAGAAAGTCGTCCCCAAAGAATATAATTGATATTTAAAAATATGCCGCCTTGCGATTTCTAAATGATTCAGAACTAATAATTACTTTAACCTGTAATTGGGGAGGTGCGTTCTCTGTGACCGCGTTGTGGTGCCTACAGAGATTTTCTCTTTTTTTTTTTAACACTTTCCCACACAGTTGAAAAGTGTTTATGAATTCGGTTTGTCTGTCTGTCTGCCATCTGTCTGTCCGTGCTCTAGCTCACATAAATATATTCGGATTGTCATGCAATTTATATACAGTGGTGGCCAATAGTGTGGACATTTTTTGAAAGTTTCATGTTTTTCAACTTTGTGTGCTTGTAGAATATATTAATTTTCACTTAAATACAAACGTTTATATATCAAATTGAAGGTAATTTAATGTAGAATTTAATCTGTATTACAAAAAAGTTATGCAACTAATAGTAAGATCTATCTTAGATTTGCATTTTTTTAAAGTGATACTTACACAATCAATACTTAGTAGGATAACCCTTATTTTTTAAGACAGCTTCACAGCGTCTTTTCATCGAGTGAACGAGTGTTTGGAGTTCATCTTTCGTAATTACATGGTGCCAAGAATCAATTATAGCTTCAATAAGTTGTCTTTTATTGGATGGACGTTTTTTTGGTACAAGAATTTTCAAACGTCGCCACAAATTTTCAATTGGATTGAGATCAGGGCTGTTTCCTGGCCATGGTAATATATCTATGCCTTTATTTTGAAACCATGCTTTGCATACTTTTGCTGTGTGGCATGGAGCTGAATCCGGCTGAAAAATAAATGGTGCGTTGTTGGGGAAGAGATCAATGATGGAAGGTATCGATTTTGGTTCCAAGACAGTTTCGATGTATTTTTTGGCATTCAGGAGGCCATCAATCACTTGAATTCGGCCCACACCATCTGCAGACATACATGCCCAAATCATGACATTTGTTGGTTTTTTTGTAGTTGCTTCAATGCAATCAGGATGAAGTGCTTCTCCGACTCTACGTCTCACGTATTTTCTACCATCACTACCAAAGAGCGATATTTTACTCTCATCGCTCCAGATTACTTGCTTCCATTGATTTTCTGACCATTTAATGTGTTCTTTTGCCCACTTAACTCGTTTTTTGCGTTGCTTTTGATTTAATTATGGTTTTCTTCTTGGAATTCTAGCTTGTAGTCCAAATCCTGATAACCTTCTTCTTATTGTTCTTGAACTTACTGCAATACCCGCTGCATTCATTTCACATCTAATGGCATCAGATGAAATTTTTCTATCTTGAAGGCATAGCCGTTTATTTTTCTATCGGCAGTACCACTTGTGCATTTTTTTTCGGCCTGATTTGGCCTTATCTTCCACTGATTTCGTTTTTTCATAACGTAAACAGAACTTTCGTACACCAGAACAAGTCACTGAACCACCAACCTGTCTTGCAATTTCAGCATAAGTGAGGCCATTTTCTCTCAATATGACAATTCGGCTTCTTTTTGTAGATGTCCAATTAGTTCTTCTTGTTGATGACATTGTTTAAAATTAGTTTAATTTAAAAAAAAGGACTTTAAATGTTCAAAAACAGCAATACTCTATTTAATTGTACTAGTATGCATCATTCCGCAAAATATTTCCACAACAATAACTCTTTTACCATCCAAATAACCTAAACTATAGTTACAGACATTTGATTGGTCCTCAGAACAGTGTTTGTGATTGGCTAGTACGCTTTTATTACAAAACACGTCCTTATTCAAAACGATTTGTGTTTGTTTGTTCTACTAAAATGAGCATAACTTTTTTTGTAATACAGATATTGTAATACTGTTTTTATTATTAAATTTTACATTAAATTACCTTCAATTTAATATATAAACGTTTGTATTTAAGTGAAAATTAATATATTCTACAAGCACACAAAGTTGAAAAACATGAAACTTTCAAAAAATTCCAAACTTTTGGCCACCACTGTATGTTAATGAGGTTTACTATGGCATGTTTCGTGTTGAAAATGAAGTGTGTAGCACTTATAGTTCCTTTACAGGGACACTCAAAAAAGTACGGTCTATGGGGGAATTCATTTATGGTTTATATTAATGATGTTATACTATTTCAAACATAAACATATTGAAATTGATATATATCACTGAGATGTACTACAAGAGGCTTGCTATAGAATATAGTGAGCATAGCACTTATATTTCCTTTACAGGGACACTCAAAAGAATTCCGTTACATTACTGTATTTGGGGGAAAATCATTTGCGGTGTATTTTAATAATATTTCACTATTTAAAACATGTTGAAATTGTTATATACCACTGAGGTGCATTACAAGAAGCTTACTATAGAATATTGTGTGTATAGCAGTCATCGTTCATTTACAGGGACACAAAAAATATTAGGTTAAGTACTGGATGTTAATAATAATTGCTGGAATATTCAGTTGCGGCACGCGTTTTAACTAATTTTTTGCCTATTACTTGGTTTGTATAAATTCTAGAGATCATATACAGGGCAGAAGAAAACATCTCGAGTACATTTGCAACATACATTTCTAATAGAAATTGCTGAAGGGAAATTTCCAACTGTGCTATTACATTTCCTAACTGAACTAAATTTTAGCATTCTATGTAGTATATATACAAACCATCATATACAGGGCTGCACAAAAGAATGAGGACATTTTTCCGAATATTGTTGGTAATTTCTGATTGGATTTGTAAATGTGTTATGCGTTTTCTAAATTGTTAACTTTGACAACAGACATTAGACCTTATTAAACGGTAAAAATTTCTAAAAGTAATTTGGAATTGTTGGAAAGTGTTACATAAACTATACTTGACGCATGATTTTTCATTCTTGTTTATGAAGGTGGCACTATGTGTTATAAATATCTTCTTTGCGCATTTAAAAACTGATTTATTTTTCTTTCTGTCGTAAGTTGAATGTTCAAAATACATAATATGTAGAATTTCATCTAGAATTTAAAATTTTATTGGATCCATAAATAAATGCGGTATTTGCCCGTCCCCTGTTATGTTTTCCTAGTTTTGCCTCCCCATTTATGGATTAATATAAGTTCAGCTCCTAAAAGTACACATACTTATGCGTTCGTCTTAATATACATAAATTATTATTAAATTTATAAAAATATAGCCCGAAAATATAGCCTTTCTTATTTTTCCCCCTTGATAATTTAATAATTATAATTTTGCTAATTATTCTTTGTTTCCATGCGATAACTTATTTATCTGAAAAAGAAAGCCATTCACATACTTGAGAAGTTGAAAAGGAATTTAAGAAAAAATAATTTGCGTGGGACACTTTAATCATTGGTTACAGTCTGTACTTTAAAATTGCGTAAAAGTAGTTAAAAATTTGATCTGAATTAAATCATACTCAGATTTATTTATAGTGTGTTTAGATAATTTATCAAGAAAATATTTTAAATTAAACACAGATTTCTGTTGGCTTTCTTTTTGATGATTTTTTTTTTTCACTTTTGATCATTTTTAAAATCCCCTTAAATTGTAAAATTGGTCCTTTCTCGAGGGGAAAGGTTTCGCTGTTGATATTAAAATTGGAGAGAATTTTCGCAACTCATGAAAATACATAAGAACTGATACGGGTGGGTAAAAAAAATAATGCGGGTGGGTAAAAAATTCAATGGGATATGTGATGCGGGTCTCCACTTAATTATTTTCCGCTGGGTTGAAAGATTTTAGGAAAGTGTGTATTGTAATGAACTACCTATAAAAAGGTAAGTGACAAAAATAGATTTTCTCCCGGGAAATAACTGTATTTTTACATTCTTGATAATAAATCGTCGTATCATAAGAGTTTTTGTAGAAAAGGTTTGTGAAGCATTAAAAAAATAAAATAAAAACTTTAATGTTTTAGTAAAATTAACCAATTGGTTCTTTACTGCTTCCCAAATGTAGTTTTACTTTCCTAATTTTCGAAAAAATAGCTGTTTTGTCAAAATAAATATATATATATATATGAAGGACATTTAATTTTTCATCAGATGTTAACCCCTTAATCGTCGTGCCCGAGACATTCACTGGCACCGTAGGCTACGCTTGTTTTATTTAGATTTTTTTATTCCCAACAGTTATTTTAATTAGTATATTTGTCTTTATTCTCGCATTATTTCTTCTGACCATTAAATAAGGCTAATATTTCTGCTTAAAAAAAAAAAAAAAAAAAAAAAAAACTGGTGGTAATCAAGCAATTTCATTTTTTTTTTTTTAAGTAGCCTACACTTATCGGCCGCGACAATTAAGGGAGTAATTTAACAAGATATCCCTTTTCGATATTTTGATTTTTAACTCTATTTTCCTAAGAACAATCATTTTTAAGCTAACAATAAAAAATATTTTAATATTTTAAGTGATTAACCCTTTACTGTATCTTGCACAACATATGATACATGCCAATGCAGTGGTCAGAAAAAAACTAGGGTAAGCCGGTGTAATTTGGTGCCTCATTTTCAAATATTATTATCATAATCTTATTGTATGGTATGAATCTTTAAAAATTTTTTACAAGTAATTACACATGTGTACTGTGCATTAAATATATCTCTATTACATACCTAGCACATTTTCAGGAAGAAAAAAAAATATTTTCTTGAATCTGTCAAAATCTGCGTAAAATGACTACCTTTGAAGTTTCGATATTTCTCTACTTACATGAAGCCACATGAAAAGTGAGATGACGTACGTATGAATAAAAAATTGTACTGGCATGTTGAAAGTACACTCTAATAAGTATTGCCTTTCTCCCTTTTGCATCTTTGAAAATGACCTAGAGAAAAAATAATATTTGTGCAAGCACCAAATTACACCGCGTAAAACAAAAATCGAGGTAATTTGGTGCCTCTGGTATTTTACTTATAAATGGATTTATTTTACTGCAGTTTTATTATGTTTGATGATTGTCACTAAAATTTTTGTTTATTATTTATTATACAACTGACTTTTTTATTCCAGATTGATTCAGATAGGAATTAGGCTACTGAAATGTGTAAGATCTGAGACTTTACTTGTGTTTAAAGATGTTTACGCTGTGGCAGAAAATTTATTAAAAAACTGTTGGAGAAAGTTATATTTTATATAGACCTATTATTCAGAAGACTGTGTAATGTCTAAAATATCATTATTTTCATTCTAAAATGTTGCACTCTGGCCTATATCATTGAGTAGGGTTCATTTTGTCGCCTTTGTCAAAAATGTTGATAACCACTTCTTAAGAAATTGTTTGAAGAAGTTTTTTTTTATTATTACTATTCAGAAGGTATCTTATCTAAACTATCATAATATCCATTTTAAAATGTTTCCCTCTATATTATTGAGCTGTATTAAAATCTTCTAATTATCATTTATGTTTTCACTGATGTAAAAAAAGTGTGTTTTAAAGCTTTTATTTCAATTAATCATGTTGTATTAATTTTTTTATGGTTAATTTAATTTGAAAGGGCATAAAACATTATGAATTTCAACATAGCCTTTAAAATTCTTCATGTAATTAATATTTCAAACTGTCTCTTTAAACATATGCTCTCAAAGAGAAATTCACAGTGCTTTTAAATGTTATCTGATAAAAAAAAATTATCAGTGTTCTGAATAGCACATTGTTAATGTTACAAAAAGGCATGCACCTTATTATCTTAAAATATATCATTGATAGTGTGGCAATGGTTAAAAATATGGGACACCAAATTACCCCTTGAGGGGTAGGGTAATTTGGTGTTTCCTGTTTTTTTATTAAAAAAATAGCTCTAACTTACTATGTACTGACTGAAATTCCTTCTTTCTTTTATGAATTCGTCCTTGAAAAAGGTATATTTTGCCTTGTACATTTCAATCTTTTAAAACACCTATAGATTTTTTTTATTTTAGTTTAAAAAAATGAATTACCAAATTACTCCCCATTACCCTACTTTATCGAAAATGTAGTCAACTACAACTACTTGTTTAAAAAAAATAGCGACTACAAACTATTTTTCAAAATTACTCGCTACTTCACTAGTCGCAGATTTTGTCAAAGGATTCAGTCTACCACTTCGAATTGTGGACACGGATTAAGTAATACAATGGTACATCGTTATATTGCTTTTACCAGGATACAATCAAACAAATGCGATAAAAAACCAAAGACAATAAAACATTTAAGAAAGAAAACATACACGAAAATGTGTTATTTTCTAAAAAAGCACATAATATTACTCATTATATGCTGACCAGAGCAATTCAATATTAATTTTCTTTGTCTAATGTCAAAAACAACAAATCTGAAAAATGAAGTAATTCCAAAAGAAGAGACATAGCTTGGAAACATGAAGATCTGATAATAAGTAAGTAGACAAGTGTTTCCAGCAAGAAAATTAATTTGTTTGATTTGGATTTTCACATTTGGATTTACCAGCAAGTATTAATGGAAAAATTCATGACGTCATACGATGCGTTGCTAAAGGCTGCAGTTGGGTTGCTGACATTCACAAATTGTTGCGCAGAACACATTTTACACAAATGAAGCAATTTACGATCATGTGAATAGCAGAATGGCCCATTTTTTTCTTGAAGTATTGTTAAAAATTACGTCAGTGTTCGCTACAAACTATTGATTTTTTTAATAACGGTACTCGCTACGTTTTTACTTACCCATCATACGTAGTATAGGGTAAGCCTTGCAATTGTTTTGAAAATCGAAAAAAAAAATTTTGACGGATTGACACGTTTCAGACACTGGAGATTCCGAAAAACATATTTTTAGGAAAAAAAAAATGCCGTCCGTCTGTCTGTGTGTCTGTAAATGCTCTATCTCCTGAACAAATTGAGATAGAGACTTGAAATTTGGTGTGTATTTAGTATGTAATAATGGGAAGAAGCTTATTGAATTTCACTAACCTCGATTATCCGGAACTATTTTTTTCGGACTCTCGAAATATTCATTCTGATAAAAGGTATATAATTTTTTTTAAATTGTTTATTTTAAGGAGTGAATATAAAAGACAATAAAAAAAAACATAAATTTTGCATAAAGAATCAAGTCGATCGGATAACTAATTGCCGAGATTTGTAATTATATTTTCCACACTCTTCCATTTTTCATGACCCTGTATTTCATTCAAATTTCAATTCAAAGATATATTTTAATTGGAAATGAGACGTTTAATCCGACGCAGTAAACCGTTAGTTAATATGATTATCAATTTTGGAGTTATAAGGATGTTTCTTTTACGCAATTCAGTATTCAGTAATAGAGCATTTAAAGTTTATGCGTCATCAACCCACGATTTTATTCGAATTGCAATGCATTTTATAAATAGTTTACACATGTTTTATTTTCATATTTTATATTATGCATGTCCATGATGGGTAAGTATTACGGTGACATCCAACGACTAGTTTTTCAAATGTAGCGCGCTACACTAAAAATTACCGGTAAAAGCAGTGACTACTATAGTTTCACTACTTTTAGCACGCTACTTCCGATTCCGACTACTGTGTCAATGAATGCCATACATTTCTCCATGTGCCCTGCATCCGGAATTTTCGCAAAATAAACCTTGTTACACACCTGGAGATATAAGATGTATTAAAATACACAAATATAGTTTATATAGTGGCACTATAATGCTGCAGTATTGAACATTTTGTTTTATAAAAGCATACAAATGTCAATCAGCAGTTAACTATGTAACAGTTATTTATATTTATAAATACGCGAAGATATAAAGTAAAATGTTATTTAGGTAAACATATGGACATATTTTAGTCAGAGTGTGCTCAGTATCATATCTGTTACACTGCTCCTATAGGTAAGCTCTACTTTGTGTATCACTTACTACGTCACAAACGATAAAATTTAAAAAAATTAAAGAAAATTTGTGGTAATATTTAAAAAATATATTTCTTCATCTTTTACAACACTCAGATAGTGTAACATATATTTTTTTTAACGATTCATGAAGTAAAGAGCTAATTTAAACACATCGTTTCTCCCTATTTTGACTTTTTACCTTTCAAGAATAATTATTTTTAAATGCACAATAAAAAAAAAGTTTTTAAATTGTTTAATAATTCTATTTAATTTCCAGGATTCTACTGACTGAGAGAAATAATATTTAAACGTTCACCGTTATTTTATTATTACCCATTTCGCCTTATATTTCAAATAGCTAACTATTAAAGTCGATCAATTAATATCATGGAGTCCCCTCTCCCTTTAAGCCCATCTCCTTAAAATCAAACTTGTTATTTTTTTTTACATATTCACGTTATCATTTCTATTCTTAAAAGCAGAAAATTTGTAAAACTTCTTATACTCTTACTAAAAAATCAAATAGCATTTCTCTTTTCCTCGTAAAGGCAAAGGACAAAGAAATTTTCCCAAAATTATGCCAAATTTTGCCATTCAAACCGCTTTCAGAGACACAACTATCAGTGAAAGGTTGTCAACGTGAAGCAATTGATTATAACTCAAGATGCAATACATTTACAGTTGCATTAAAAACACTATTGAATTCAAAGTACTTAAAAAGTAATGGCTGCAAATTTCATGCTTTTACATATAAAAACGTCTCCATGATATGCGTGGAAAATTCGCGTTGATGAGCGGGTTTCTTTCTTTTCTTTTTTCATTTTCCAATATAGTTGAAACGTGTTTATGAATTCGGTTTGTCTGTCCGTCTATCTGCCCGTCTGTCCGAGCTCTAACTCGCGTATATTCGGATTGCCATGCAATTTATATATGTTGTTGCGGTTTCTATGGCATGTTTGGTATTCAAAATGAAGTATGTAGCATTAAATCGTTTACAAACATTCTCAAAAGAATGGTCTACGGGGGGGGGGGGAATCTCTTTCGATGTATTTTCATGATGTTACTTTATTAAACACACTACGTTCTAACATGTGCGGCATCTCTTATGTGGCGAAGCGCTCCTTTTCATCTTTTATGACTTTTTTAGCATGTCTAAAGGTCAGAGATCAAGAGCGGGGGCCGTTGTCAGGTCGAAAAACACCCATTTCTTTTGTTAAATCTCTCCTTTTATAACACTTTCCAACCTAGTTGAAAAGTGTTTATGACTTCGGTTTGTCTGGGCCGTCTGCCGTCTGCCGTATGACCGTCTGCACGTGCTCTAACTCCCGTAAATATGCTCGGATTGCGGTGCAATTTTTATATGTTATTGTCGTTATCTATAGCATGTTCCCTATTTCAACGGAAGTGTGTAGCACTTATAGTTTTTTTACAGGGACACTCAAAAGAATTCCGTTACATTACGCTCTATGGGGAAAAATCATTTGCGGTTTATTTTAATGATGTTACACAATTAATTTCAAACACATTGTAATTGATATATATCACTAAGATGCATTACAAGAAGCTTAATATGGAATAGGGTGTGGATAGCACTTATAGTAACTTTACAGGGACAGTCAAAAGAATTCCGTTACATTACGTCTATGGAGAAAAGTCGTCTGCGGTTTATTTAAATAATGTTTCACTATATTAAACGCATTGAAATTTATATATATCACTAAGGTGCATTACAAGAGGCTTACTACAGAATATTGTGTGTATAGCAGTCATCGTCCATTTACAGGGACACAAAATAATTCTCTACTGTCTGTTAACAATAATTTCTGGAAGTGCGTTTTAAGTTACTGAACGCGATTTTAAATTTAACTCACTTTTTGTCTATTACGTGGTGTGTATAAATTCTGTAGATCATATACAGGAAGCACAAAAGTTCGCGAACACATTTCCGTTTATTGACAGAAACTCCAGAAGAAGAATTTTAAACTGTGCTACGCGTTTCCTAACTGAACTAAAATTTAGCATCCTATGTAGTATATATACAAATCTATAGATCATATATACAGTGAAGCACAAAAGTTCGCGAACACATTTCCGTTTATTGACAAACTCCAGAAGAAGAACTTTAAACTGTGCTATGCGTTTCCTAACTGAACTAAAATTTAGCATCCTATGTAGTATATATACAAATCTATAGATCATCAGGGCTGAATAAAAGTATTCGGATTTTTTTCCGAATATTGTATGTGTTGGAAATTTCTGAAATTATGTTTTTAAATATGTTATGCGTTTTCCAAATTGTTTACTTAGATGTTATCTTTCAGCTTATTAAACGGTATGATTTGTAAAATTATTTTGGAAGCGTTGGAAAGTGTTACATAATCTGTGCTTGACGCATGATTTTTCGTTCTTTTTTTTTTTTTTTTTTTTTTTTTTGTCGATGACTGCAAAAAGATTCGTGAAGAATGGGAAGGGAAAAGATTTATGGCTATCTCAGGACGACTTGGTCAGGAAAGCACTGAACTGATCTTAAATATATTGAAATTGGTATCACTGAGGTGCACTACAAGATGATTAGTGTAGAATAAGGTGTGCATACAGTGCAAAAAAGAATGTTGATTTTACGGTATAATACTGGCATCCCAGCTACCAGTATTATACTGTAAAATCAACACTTTTTTTTTTCAGTGTAGTATTTACCTTTTATTTACAGTGACACAAAAAAGGATTCGGTTACAGTAGTTTATCAGCGATAATTGCTGGAAGAGGGTTTTCAACTCTGCTATGCGTTTTTGAATTTTACTAATTTGTAGCATGACAATCTTATCTGGTTGTGTAACTACTGTAATCTTATCTTATTTGGTTTGTATAAATTCTATAGATCACATACCAGGCTGCACAAAAGAATTACAGTTCATTTCCATCTTTTGACGAAAATTCCTGAAAAGGAATTTTCAACTGAGTTGTGCGTTTCATAACTGAACTAAATTTTATCATACTGAGTAGTATATAGACAAATTGCAGTTACAGGGCTTCACAAAAGAATTCGAACACTTTTCTGACTTTTTATTGTAATGCTGAAATTGGGTTTTCGAATGTGTTATGCGTTTTCTAAATTGTCTTTTTAGATATCATTTTTCACTTTATTAAACAGGGAAATTTTGTTACAGAATTCTGAATATGTTGGAAAGCATTTTATAATACATGCTTGACACATAATTTTTCATTCTTATTTGAGAAAAGTCTTAAGACATTGTTGACCGGTGACAAGTATACTCGTATTCGCATATCTGCCAATTTTTATGCTTTTTTATTACCACTAATTTAAAATAAAATTATTTGCCTTATTTAATAACAGAAATTTACGATTAAATAAGCAAAGATTATTATTGAAAATTTGTGGTAACAAAAAAAGCGTAATAAGAAACAATTTCATATTAAATTGCCGATCAAATAAGTGTTAAAACAAAAATACGAAAGCGTAAAATAACTAAAAATAAGACAATTTAGACGTTAATTTATACGTGTATTTAGATGCAGTCATTTCAAATAGAAACTTTTATTTATTTTTAGCTTTTAACACATATTTAACCATCGTCCTATTTATAGGACAGCTCAGATTTATCGAGTTTTCACAAGTAATATAGTTTTTTTTTTTTTTTTTTTTTTTTTTTTTTTTTTTTTTTTTTTTACTGCCAAAATAGACTTTGAAATTTACAAGTGCCACTTGTAATCATATAAAGTTCAATTTCAAGAATTTAATTTTCTTTTAGATTTTTTAAGTTGGTCGATTTTTATTATTATACCGAACATGATTTTTCTCTTAAAAATAATAATAATAATAATAATAATTGTGGGGAAAAAATACCAAAATTATCTTCAAATTTAATCATGACAAGTTTTATATGCTATTGCTGAGTAATTGAAAAATATAGGTACACAATTTATAGTACTTTATTGTATACCATCGTCCTTCATATAGGACAGTTTGTATCAAGGAAACCAATAACGTTTTGATAAGTATTTGAATTTAATATTTATATTTGTTATCTTATTAGTCTGTAATAACATTTTTTGCGAAAATATTATTATTTATATATATATTTGATAAAATATGGGTTAATCTAACCGGAAATAAATAGAAAATTAAATATTTGACAAGCTGGTCATTCAAGATGAAAAAAATACGTAATAATAATATTTAGCATGCTCGAAATGTTAATAATTTAAAAAATAGTCTTACTTTTTTCATTTACTTTTTATACAATTAATTAGTAATGTTCTGTAGGAGTTTTTAATCTTTATAGAAGTTCTGCATAGGTTGGGTTGCACATAACTCGAGCCCAAGAATTTCATTCGAAGTCAACTCGAAACCCGACCACCCGACAGGAAAATTTTCGTCAACCCTCAAACGCAATCCGAAGTTGAAATACACTACTCAAAACAATTAAAGGATATTTGAAGTTTTATATAAAATAAAGATATAAACGAAATTTTTTTTGCCGAAAATAGAAGAAGAGAATCACAAATGCAAATTTTTCTGGTTTTCAAACTGTGGAGTATGCAAATTTTGAGTTCGACGTCAAAAACGTCGCTTCAGCGGCAGCGAATGAAATTTGACTTTCAACTGGATAAAAGAGAATGAAGACAAGGATGATCGGCATTCAGTGATTGCTTTGTTTCGATGAGTACGATGTCTCAGCGGAGTCATTTGACAGATTCAGAAGCTTGGAGAATTGTTGGTAGGTTAGAAGGGGGCCAAACTCAAGCCGAAGTAGCGCAAGCCATTGGAGTGTCACAAAGTGTCATTTCCAGGATCTGGAACCGTTTTTTGGAGAGTGGATGTGCAGGCCGAAGACCAGGGCAAGGTCGTAGACGGGCAACAACGCCGAATGAAGATCGGTATTTAGCGTTAACAGCTCGGAGACACCGAAACATGAACGCTACTCTTCTCCAACAACACCTTCGCTCGGCTACAGGCACCACGATTTCAACTCAGACTGTCCGAAACCGGCTCCATGCTGTAGGTCTGTATGCTCGCCGACCGATGGTATGTGTTAGATTAACATCAAGGCATCGTCGCGACCGCAGGGAGTGGGCAACCGAGAATGTCAACTGGAGGAGAAATGAATGGAGCAATATTCTGTTTTCTGACGAGTCACGTTTTTCTGTGCATCCGGATAATAGGCGTATTTTCATCTGGAGGGACCGTGGCAGTAGGAATAATCCTGCGTTCGTGCACGAAAGTGTCAGATTTGGCGGTGGAGGAGTGTTGGTGTATGGTGGCATCTCCATTGATGGGCGCACTGACCTCTACATCATTCGAGATTGAGCTCTGACTGGTCGCCGATATAGGGATGAGATCCTCAGACCTATTGTAGTCCCTTACGCTGCAGCAATCGGAGATAACTTCATTTTAATGGACGATAACTGCAGGCCACATCGTGCAAACCTGGTGGAGGATTTCCTTTTCGAGGAAGGAATCGTTCGAATGGAATGGCCAGCGTGTTCTCCAGACATGAATCCAATCGAGCACGTTTGGGACGCTCTAGGAAGACGAGTTTCTGGCCGCCAACAACCCCCACAAACTCTCCAAGAACTGGAAAGAGCTCTTCTGGAAGAGTGGGGCAGAATACCCCAACTCGTCATTAATAGCCTCATTGAGTCCATGCCTCAAAGGTGTTCAACGTTGCTGGCCGCCCGTGGAAACCATACCCCCTACTGAAATTGATTTTCTTTGAAGAAAACACCTTTTCTTATTCTTTTTTTCTCATATGCACAAATTGTGTTTTTTTTTTCTTTTGTACACAAATGCGCAATAAAATGCATTTTTTTCTTCCAAACATGTGTAATTTATTCTCATATAACCTACTATGTCTGTCGACCATGTATCAATCAGCTAAAAAGTTTCCCAGATACAAAATCCACCTAAAACTGCAATATCCTTTAATTGTTTTGAGCAGTGTACTTAAACCTGACCCGACACCCTAAACGATAAAAAATTAATGCCGTTTTTTAATGTATAATAATTGTGCAAAAAGTATTTACAATCTTATTAGAGACATGCTTGTAGACACTTTTTTTCATTTTGTAGATAGATTTTCTTTTCTTTTTCTTCTGAAATATTAATTATATTTTAAGAAGAAAACTAAATGCATACGCTCGTCACATTCAAATATTATACTTTCATTTATCATCTGAAAGAAGTCTGTTTTTTTTTTTCTTTTGAAAAATCGGTTATATCTGAATCCGACCCTCAAGAACGAAAAATCGACATCACGAAATCGTTACGAATACAATATAACAAGAAAGAAAAATCATGCGTCAAGCAAATTATGAAACACTTTCCAGCATATTCAAAATATTGTAACGAAACTTCCTCGTTAATAAAATGAAAAATGATATCTAAAAAAAAACAATTTGGAAAACGCATAACGCATTTGAAAACCTAATTTCAGCATTCCCATTAAGAGTCGTATTCAAATTATTTTGTGAGGCCCTGTATATGATCTGGGGAATTTATAAACACCAAGTATGCAACAAATTAGTTAAATTTTAAAACACATACCACAACTGAAAACGCACTTCAGCAATTATTGCTCATAGACAGTGCTGTAACCGAATTATTTTGAGTGTCCCTGTAAATGAAAGATAAAGTACTATGCAAACCCTATTCTACAGTAAGCTTCTTGTAGCGCACCTCAGTTTTGTATATCAATTTCAATATGTTTGAAATACAGTAACATCATTAAAATACATTGCAAACGATTTTTCCCGTAGGCTATAATGTAACGGAATTCTTTTGAGTGTCCTTGTAAAGGAACTATAAATGCTACACATTTCATTTTCAATACCGAACATGCCATAGTAAACCTAAATAACATATCAACTACATGGCAATCCGAGTTTACACGAGTTAGCGATCGGGCAGACAGACAGACGGACCAGACAAACCGAATTCATAAACATGTTTCAACTATGTTGGAAGTGTTAAGAGGCTACTTCACATACGAGAACACACCCTCTTGCTAATGTTAATCCTATGGAAGAATTTTTTTAAATATCTCGTTTGAATTTCAATATTTTAATATATATATATTACTTTGGATAGTTGAGGTCAATCTCTTACAAACGCCGTTTTTTAATTTTTCGAATTTGTTTGCAGGGTTTATTATTATTATTTATTTATTTATTTATTTGTATGAGGATACTTTCACTTTCCAAAGCAGTTCCGAAAGTGAAAGTATCCGAATAATAATAATAATAATAATAATAATAATAATAATAATAATAAACTGTAAACAATATCGAAAAAGTAAAAGACGGTGCGCGGCGTTTGTAGAGATCGACCTCAGCTTATCCAATACAAAAAAACATCATTTAAAAATATTTAAATGCAAACGAGATATTTGAAAAAAATTCTCCCATAGGATTAACATTAGCGAGTGGGGTGAGTGAAGTAGCTTCTTGCAATGAAAACTAGAATTAACCGGACCCGAACCCGACACGCTTCAAAGAAATTTGAACCATGACGATCCCGCTCACAAAGCGGATTGGGTAATGGTAAATTCTGATTACTCGACACGAAGCAGGACCCTTCTTTTTATCACTTTCAAAAATCCTTGCATTTGTATATGATTTTTTTTTTTCAAACATCCTGTAAATAAATTCTCTGTATACAGTTAAACTCGTTTATAAAGAACTCGGATGTAATGAGCTTAACGGTGTTAACGAACAAAATGAAAAGGAATGGTTGGTTTAATTACAAAATAAAATGCAGAAAACTTTGTTATAACGAGCAAAAATTTTAGAAACTCGCAAAAATTTTCCAATTGTAATAATAATAATATTCCTCGTTTTCCCTCATTTTTAAAAAGCACTTTGTTTTTGAATGTTAATTTTAATGAAATAAGGTGAAACATCTCGAAGAGATTATCATTTGGGTAGCCATTATTCTTAAATGGCTTAACTGCACTTCAACAAAACATCTTAGTTTCTGAACTCATTGAATTACAAGAAAAATACACGTGATGTAAATGTACCCCCCCTCCCCCCCCCCCCAAAAAAAAAAAAAAAAAAAAAAACGTAAAGGAAAAACGTCTTACTTTAATGTATTGAAATGACAACCGTGCTTTCTTAAATCGTTTTTAAGGAATTTTATCGTGCTTACAAATTTAGAATTAAAATATTATTAAGATAAATGTCATTAGTAATTCAATTCCGCCATGCTAATCTAGAAATATAAAATTACTCATATCAGAGTAATCGTTCTGTCATTTTTAATGATTTTATTTTATTTTCACTTATTTTCTTGCGTTTCGTTATTGGAAATCGTGGGTATAAAGAGAACTTTGATATAACGAGCAAATTCTATGGTCCTTTCTTCTTCGTTATAACCGCGTGTTCGATTGTAGTTGTTTTCATTTCTAAAACATACATTTAAATGTCTTTGTTCATTTGCGGAAATACATGTGACGTGTGTGTATAGTATTCTTACAGAACAGAAACTGGCTAGTTGCCTAAATTACTCTTTTATTCCGCTGAAAGGTCTTTTGAATCCAGAAAGAGTTTGACATCATGCATTGTTTTCAAGAAGGTTGCTTAAGTATTTGTGTCAGATGTTTAACACAACAAATAGGTTTACTTCCTGCCGTAATGTTTAAAGAAAGCTATAGATCGGTATTTTTCACCCGGTGTGTTTCGCCTGATTTCGCGAAATATTAAAAATGCAGTGGACCATCAAAATCAACTTTTTTTTTAAATCTGCAAATGCACTTTTTTTTAATACAGTAAATGTTTGAGTTATTGGATATCAATATGCAAATGTTGGTTAAAATATCCTTAATGGTTCTTGAGATAATCAAAATCTTTTTTTTTTTTTTTTTAAATCTCGAATAATTAGCAGTTTTCAAAATGATCCAGGCCCATTTCCTTTTTACGTACGGGTTCAAAATTCTTCCACAATAAGCATTTTATGCATTTTAAAAATGGAAGCAGTTACTAAAATATTTTTGTTTATTTCATAAATAAAGCTTCAAAAATTAACTTGAATGAAATAAAATGAAATTTTAATTAAACAATTATCGACATTTTTATTTTTTTAATTACCTTTAAATGACATTATTTTCAGTGACTTACACGTTTATACATATATAGAGAGCATCTGTGAGAAATTTCAATAACATTGAAAAAACTGAAATGCGCATAAAGCATTTAAAAATCATGAAAATGATTAAAATTTTGAATCTGTAAAAAACAAGTTTTAATCAATAAATTAGTTAGAAATGTTCAATATATATATTTTTTTAACCATTTTACCTATATCGCTAAAGTTTTTAATATTATTTATAACTCATTTCCTAGATTTTAATATTAAATGTAGCCACTTATAAATTTTACTAAATACGCTGTTGTCCAGAAATTAAAGTGCAGTGACCAATTTCAGACGTTTCGTCGAATATCTTACTGAAACTCGTGAGGAAATGCTCGGAATGGCCTTGAACTTTCGGGATGTAAAGAACATGTTTCACATCATGTTTTTCAGTGACGATTTTGTCGCGAGGACAATTAGTGGGGAAAATAATAATTTTAATAATAAAATAATATTTTCGATCACCCAAGTAACAGAAAATAGTAAAAAGGGTCTGTTACTGTAGCAAATGACTATGCAGGTCCTGTTTAAGATTTGTTTGCATTTGTGTAAGCACAGCACGTATATTCGTGACGATGTTAACGTTTCTCTGAAAACTTCAAAAGGTTTTTTCTTT
Organism: Maratus michaelseni; assembly: GCA_963931845.1. Lineage (NCBI taxonomy): Eukaryota > Metazoa > Arthropoda > Arachnida > Araneae > Salticidae > Maratus > Maratus michaelseni. Next base: position 397,995,490 of record OZ007586.1, read on the forward strand.
ATAGCATGCAGAGTTTTCAGCCGAATTTAACACCGCTTTCCAAAAACTTGACAAAAAATCGTACAAATAGTATATTGTGATTAAAATATTAATATATTGAATATTTGATGAGATATAGGTATTTTTATGAAATAAATTTTAACTGCGTATGCGCGAATTACAGCAAAGATTTTTTGTCATAATTTGATAGTCAATACTAATGGGGAACTCATATAAAAAGACCAGTGAAATATCGTGAAAACTCCAAAAGTTACAGCAATAATTAATAAATTGAAAAATAAGTCCCATATAATCCTATGGGACTTATTTTTCAATTTATTAATTATTGCTGTAAATTTTGGAGTTCTCACGATATTTCACTGGTCATTTTATATGAGTTCCCCATTAATATTGACTATCATATCATGACACAAAATCTGCTGTAGTTCGCGCATGCGCAGTTAAAATTTATTTCATAAAAATACCTATATCTCATCAAATATTCAAATATTAATATTTTAATCTCAGTATACTATTTCTACGATTTTTTGTCAAGTTTTTGGAAAGCGGTGTTAAATTCGGCTGAAAACTCTGCATGCTATAAAGAAAAAACCTTTTGAAGTTTTCAGAGAAACGTTAACATCTTCACGAATGTATGTGCTGTGCTTACACAAATGCAAACAAATGTTAAACAGGACCTGCATAGTCATTTGCTACAGAAACAGACCATTTTTACCATTTTCTGTTACTTGGGTGATCGAAAATATTATTTTATTATTAACATTATTATTCCCCTCCCCCCCCCCCCCTAATTGTTCTAGAGACAAAATTTTCACTGAGAAACATGATGTGAAACATGTTCTTTACATCCTGAAAGTTCAAGGGCATTCCGGACATTTCCTCACGAGTTTCAGTAAGATATTCGACGAAACGTCTGAAATTGGTCACTGCCCCTTAATTTCTGGACACCAGTGTAGATCCGCTCATAAATTCTTCTGTAATACTTGAAATAGCAAGATTTTGACATGTAACATATATTCCCCACATATTACTTAAAAATGTGTAATTAATATATGGAAACACACTAATTTGTTATTCCGACATATCTATGACCTTATTTTCTATTATTATTCAATATCTTAAGCTATTTCTAATGTTAAGATAATTAACGCACTGGTGAGGTATAATAAAGCAAACAAACCTCTTAAAAACACGATAAATTTAAGAGATGCGCTAGGCCTTCGAAAGAACTTTGTCTTTCTTCATCAGGCGCAAAAGACGGCTACCACTTTGAAGGCGGGAGCAAGACTGACAAAGTTCTTTCGAAAGGCCTAGGACATCTCTTAAATTTATGGTGGTATTAAGAAGTTTGTTTGATTTATTTCTAATGACATAATAATTTTTTAAAAATTCCTGAAACTTGATTTTTTAAAGAGATAAAATGCGCAAATAACTATTTTCTACATAAATGTTTTGTCGCTGGAGAAGTAGAAAAAGTAACTCAAACTCACCTTTATAAGTGTACTATCCACTTGCATTACTAAAATAAAATTTTGATCAGCATTTTGTATATTTTTAATAACATACTCCGTGGAAGAATAAATAGTCATCATAAACAAGAACGAAAAACCTGCGTCAAGCATGGATTGTGAAACATTTTCCAACATTCCCAGAATACTTTAACAAGGCTTTGCCGATTAATCAATGTGAAAGTTGGTGTCTAGGTAACAAGGGGGGGGTGACAAGGGATGACCGCAACAATTTGGAAAACGCATAACAATTTTGAAAACCCAATTTCAGCAATTACCATCAGTAGTCGGAAAAATATCTGAATTCTTTTGTGGAGCCCTGTATATGATCTATAGATTTGTATATATACTACATAATATACTACATAATATACACTATATAGTATGCTAAAATTTAGCTAAGTTAGGAAACGCATAGCACAGTTAAAAATTCCTATTCAGCAATTTCCGTCAATAAACCGAAATGTATTCGATATCTTTTGTCTGCTCTGTATATGATCTATAGTATTTATACGCACCAAGTAATATGTAAAAAAATAGTTTAATTTAAAAACGCGTATACCACAACTGAAAACGCTCTACCAGCAATTATTATTCATAGACAGTACTATAACAGAATTCTTTTGTATGTCCCTGTAAATGAACGATGAATGCTATGCCCACAATCTTCTATAGTAAGCTTCTTGTAGTACACCTCAGTGATTTCAATAATTCAATAATTTCAGTAAATTTCAATATGTTTAAAATGGTGCAACATCATTAAAATACACCGCAAACGAATTTTCCCCCATAGACCGTAATGCAACGGAATTCTTTTGAGTGTCCCTGTAAATGAACTATAAATGCTACACACTTCATTTTCAATACCAAACATGCCATAATAAACTTCAATAACATATATCAATTGCATGACAATCCGAGTATAGAGCACGTACAGACAGACAGACAAACCGAATTCATAAACACTTTTCAACTATGTTGGAAAGTGTTAAAAAAAGGCAATGAGTCTTCTAAAGTAACCCTTCACAGAGGAAATAAATCAGCGCAGTCCTGACAAAGGCATAAGCTGGCAACTTTTATGGTTTTATGTTACCCCTAAATTTTAATAGAAATTATTGCCTTTTTTAATCGCAGATTTCGGCGATTAAATAAGGAAAAATTTACTATTAAATGTCAATGGTGAGAAGAAAGCGTAAGAGTTGGCAGCTATGCAAAGAGTGTTTTAAATGGACGTGGCTGAAACAGCTATTACCTGCGACTGCTCAAAAATGCGCATATCTCGTATAAAAATGATAGTAATGGAAAAATGTTTTTGCAATCGGAAGTTGTTGGTCATAAATATTAGTATTATCCTAGGAATAGAAAATCAATATTTTAAAGATTCTTTTTCGAATTTTAAAGCCTACTCAACCATTAAGCTGATTAAAATTTTAATGTACGCTGTCATGAAATTTCGGTTAACTTTCGTCACTTTTATTAAGGAAAATAGTGGATATCGTCAATCCCTCTAGCTTTAGCCCATTCAAAACAGGAGTAAATACAGTGTGCTCGTAAAGTGTTTCAACAAAATAAGAGGAGTGTATGAACAAAGTTAACAATATTTACAATGGAACTTAAAGTATCAATCGGCTTATTCAGTCAAAAAAACAGGGTGTTTCACCCAAAGCCTAACTCGGATTTTCGGTTATAACTCTACCCAAAATGAAGATATTCTAACGAAATTTTCAACCCTCTAATAACTGTTTTGTGTGAAAAGTGATGCCATCTCAGCAAGTGCTGGATGAGTATTGTAATTCTAACCGTGATACCGTATATGTACTTTCAGCTATATTCTGAATAAGGGACCGTCTAACTCAGCATTCTTTGGATGATAATGGTTGCAATTTTTTGCATACAAGTATACGTATCTCGTGATGGCATCATATTTCACAGAAAGCAATGTAAGTTTGTTGAAACTAGTGTTACACTATTTCATTATTTGTAAAATTATGAACGTAAATCCACGTTTTGATGGGGTTAGACACCCTGCATTTTTTACTGAATGTTGACATCCTAATTTTCGTTGATAATATTTTTTGTCTTGATGGATACTATCAAACTTCTTACTTTGTTGAAACAAATTGCGATTACACTATATATGCAGAGACACTTCCAAGTTAAGAAAAGGCAGAGAAGGAGCTGGTATTTTGTGTATCACCGTATTTTCGAACGTGCAGAATGTTTTTTGGGATATATATTTTTTAATAGTCAGGTTTTTGATACCTACTAACGCTTTGAAATAATTATTGAACGATATGCTTGAACAAGTCAGAGTTTAATAATTGTTATTAACGTATTAACTCAAATATTTAAAAAATATATCACTTATATTTAAAAAAAACTTTTTATTTTATAAATTTAAATCGTGTTAAATTCAGATCACACATTTGGATTTGACACGATAACAATATATTGGTAGATAACGATGTAGATAAAATGCAACACCAACAGGCTGAAATATATCAGTTTAGAAATTGTTAACGTTTAGATATCTTTCGGTTAAATAAATGATTTTGTTAATTAGACAATTTTTATAATATATCTTCTGCAATAAACACACACATGCATATAACATATTTTAATATTCTAAATTTTTCCCCAATTTAATCTACTATTTTTCACCTTAAAATACTTTTTCTTTCCTTTCCCTTTCTCAAGTTCCAATTGTTTTTACACCTAGTAATTTTCGCCTAAAAATTCATTCCATTTTATTATATTCTATTTAAGCTGTAAGCCTATTGTTAATTATGTTAGGGACGCTTTGGATAGCTTTCTCTGCTTAAAACAAAGCCGTAACACATCAATTTCTTCCTCCACCAGTACAGAGCCCCGGTGCGTTTTCTGATTGGTGCGGAACACTTGGCGCAATGGGCTTTTTCTTAATCTTACGCTAATACCCCTCGACTCGACCAATATTATCGCCTGTATCAGCTCAGAGCCCACTTTTTCGTCTTTTTCGTGTTTTCAACTGTCAAATAAACCCTGACGACTTCAGAGAATGTCTTTTCCGCTGATCTTTATGAAGTTTTGAAATGTTTAATACTTCCTAATAATTTCTAATAGCTTTCAATCCTTTTAATAGTTTGAATGATCATGAATTAAGTAAGAAGTGATATGAATTGATTTTTGGAGAGTCTCCATCTGCTGAATGGACTGGAAAGTAGGCTGTGTTAGAATTTGGAATTTTTCTTTCAACGGGTAACATCATTTTGGGGTTCGTCTATGTGCCATCCTGCAGACCATTCGAATTCGGCTGGACGCTTGCATATTTTTCTCCGACAGTATAACGCTAGATCATAATCGTTCTTGCTCATAAGATCTTGGTTGCTATTTCTATAGCGGCCATATTACCAGTGCATTCTTACCAACTCACATCCTACTACTTGCACCAGCCACAATTAACCAGTAATTATACAGATTTCAGTAAGCTTACGGATAACACGACATACATTATCTCATGTATTTTGGTATTTTTAAGCAAAAATATAGTTGTGTGTCGCAAAGTTTCTAATAAAATGAAAATGTGTCGCTTATCAGAAAAGATTAAGAGATAATTTTAGAAGCATCTGCAATTGACAGGAGGAAAAAGTCCGACACTTTTCTCAAGTCTTCAACGGAATTCGAACGTGCGATCTTCGGTGTGGGAGAACACTGTGCTGCGTCCTTCGCCAGTGGGACGTTGCATGAATTTGATTTTAAATGTATCTATGGGATGTTGATGTGCGTTTATATTTTTAGAAGTATTTTTATCGGTGCTGTTATAATTTCTGCATGTTTTAATTAATAAGGCTATATTATTATTATGGTTTTTCTATGGTTAATAAATAATTAGAATAGGGCTTGATTAATATAATTTATTAGAGAAATTTCCTTTGTTCAATGAATGATTTGAATATGGTCTAGTTAATTTGTTAGTCAGAAATAATAAATTTTGAAGTGCATATTGAAGGAGAGTTCATCTATTTTAGATGATAAGATTTTAACACGTTACTGTTTATAGAGGGGAAAGGGATCAGTTATGCATATTTTAAATTTGATTGTTATATGAATATATTTCTTAAATAAAAAAGAGCTCCTAAAATTTTGAATTTTTTTTTAACTATTGGGAAAATAGTTGTTGCTTTCGGTCGAAAATGGACCAAATGATGTTCGCATTTTACTATTTTAACCGTTTTTAATGAAATTCTGTAACTTGAAACTTCGGGAAAGTTTAAGAAGACAGTGCGTAAAAGCCTAGCTCCGCCTAATCACAACCTTTGGCTTAATTAGGTTGCCATATCGGGCGATATATAGCTCGTTTTGGCGACATAAATAGACTGCTTGCAAAAACCTTATTTCTGGAATTTTTTTTTGTCTTCTTTTGAAACATTAAATATAATTGGTTATTTACAATCTATCACGAATGCACATTATTTGTGATAAATAATTAAATATATATAAAATAAGCCGTTTATAATAAAGTCGAACGAAGAATCCAAATAATTAAAGCATAATCAAATTACTGCATATATACACTATAAAAACATGTAAAATAAATTTATAAGCTTAAAAAATATTTTTAGACTTCTTTTGAAACATTAAATATAATTGGTTATTTACAATCTATCACAAATGCACATTATTTAAATTATTGATAACATACGTAAAAGGTTCAGTGAAAATTGTGATGAATAAATAAATAAAATATATATATAATAAGCCGTTTATAATAAAGTCGAAAGAAGAAACCAAATAATTAAAGCACGATCAAATTATGTTTCCATGTTTGAAACAAAAATCCCAGAAATAAATTGCAAGAAAAACACAATCGTAAAAAACGAAGCATAAAAACGTAGACGTTTGTTTTGCGAGATAAGTAAAATTTTGCTCTGATATCCAGTTTTCACACGGCTAAAGAGTTAAGCTGATAATACAGGTATGGAAAACAGGTTTAAAATTAGAAACCAAGTGTTTAACACATAAGGTGTATGTCATATGTTTAACACATGTGGCAAACGTAAATTAACAATGTTGCATTCATAGACCTTCTAATAAATTCATAGACCTTCTAATAAATTCATAGACCTTCTAATAGATTCTTTCTCTGAGGTTGCATTAGAGCCATATGACTATTGTTGTCATATTGGAAGAAAAAAAAAACCTAACAGTGAATTTCTGTCTCTCTCTCTCTCTCTCTCTCTATATATATATATATATATATATATATATATCCGTTTGGACAAAGGAAAAGCGAAGATCAAGCTTGAAAGAGGAGTAAGACAAGGAGACACCATTTCGCCTAAGCTTTTTACTGCTGTCTTAGAGAGTATTTTCAAGAAGCTGGATTGGGAAAACAAAGGGATTAGAATAAATGGGGAATATTTAAGCCATCTCCGGTTTGCTGATGACATTTTAATTTTCAGTAATAGCCCTGAAGAATTGCAAAATATGCTAAAAGATTTGGCAGAAGCTAGCATTAATGTGGGATTAAAAATAAATTTGGAAAAGACTAAGGTGATGTTCAATTCATTTGCATCAAAAAAGAAAATCGTCTACAACAACACTGAGATTAAAGATGTTGAAAGTTATGTGTACCTTGGACAAGAAATATCTTCAGACAACAGTATCATGAATGAAATCAATAGAAGAATAAGAAATGGATGGAGTGCTTTTGGGAAGAACAATATTATTCTGAAAAGTAACATGCCTCTTTGTTTGAAAAGAAAGGTGTTTAACCAATGTGTTTTGCCTGCACTAACTTATGGAGCAGAAACTTGGACACTAACAAAACGGATGGTACAAAGATTACAAACAACACAGCGAAGTATGGAAAGATGTATGCTAGGCATAACCAGAAGAGACCGAAAGAGAATAACGTGGATAAGAAGTCAGACGAAAGTTTTTGACATTATCGCGAGAATTAAATGGCTAAAATGGAAATGGGCTGGGCACATTGCAAGAAGACAAGACAATAGATGGAGCACAAACACCCTACAGTGGTATCCCAGAGATGTAAAACGACCAAGAAGACGACCTCAAGTAAGATGGAGTGACGAAATCAGAAAAGTGGCCGGTGTTAATTGGATGACTAAAGCACTAGACAGGCAACAATGGAAAAATCTGGGGGAGACCTACATCCAGCAGTGGATTGAAAACGGTTGATGATGATGATGATGATGATGATGATATATATATATATATATATATATATATATTGCTAAAACCAAGCCCTCCCCCGCAGGCACATACACCAACAATGTTAGTATATCGTATCGTAATTGTAATCGTAGCATTACATCTTAAATTTTATTGGATGATACTTTTGTGTAAGCTTTCTCGCACGTCCGGGAACATGACTGGCAGAATCCCAGACGAATTTATAAATATAAGTGATGTTCAATTTTCAGTTTAGTTACTATGTTTTTGTCATTGTGTAATGTTCTTTCGTAACTCAATATATATATTCGATCCAAGGCCTCGCCTGTTTATTTGCTTTGTTATTTCATCAGCAAAGCTTGGTTTAATTCGCAGACAGAGTTACGCTAGTCCCTTTTCATATTTATTGCTGTGGTTTTGAGAGAGAAAATTTATTTTTCTTTTGTTTCTGTTTTTTTTTTACCCAGCGATGGAAAGTGAAAAAGAATTATACGGAGTTGCTCTTTTTGACGGCGACGGTAAAAATTTTTCTGTTTGGAGCGTGTTAAAGCAATATTTGCGGCGAAAGATTTGGATAAGTTTTTAGACAATGAAGCGACAACTGAAACTGTCGAAGTTGTAAAATCGAAAAAGGCTTATGCTTTATTATTATCGCTTTTAAGCGATGGGGTTCTTGCGTCATTACAAGAAGAAAATACTGCGCATAAGATATGGAATAAATTAGAACGAACATATGATACCAAGCGTACAGTTAATCAAATTTTAATTAGAAAGAGGTTAGCAACTATTAAAAAGGATCGTGTTGTATCTATGAGAAGTCACATTGATGAAATAAATAAATTAATTTCGGAACTTAAAATTTCCGGTGCTGAAGTAAGTGAAACCGATACTATTGTTTATATTCTAATGTCGTTGCCTCAAGAATTTGAAAATGTTAAAACTGCGTTAGAAAATCAACCGAATACTGTTTTGACTCTAGATTTTGTCACACAACGGCTGTTAGATGCTGAAGCACTTCTGCTCGACTCAAAGAAAGAAAAAGTGCAGTCCAAAACTTCTCATGATAATACCGCGTTTGTATCAACTCGCAAAGAATATGTGTGCAAAAACTGCAATCCAAAGGGGCACATAGCTAAATATTGTAGAAAGAAACTTACTTGTTTCAAGTGTGGACTTCCTGGTCATTTTAAACGAAACTGTAAAACTGTTAAAAATTCAAATGAGGAAAAATTTGCTTCTTCAGCGGTATCTTTTGTTGCGGGGAACGTTAAAAAGAATGAATTTATAGTGAATTCTGGCGCGACTTCCCATATGTGCTCTAATGAGAAATATTTCACGTCTTTACAACCACCTTCAGGAACTATTAAGTGTGCGTCGAAAACAACGAATCTTGAAATTAAAGGTGTTGGAAATATTATTGGAAAATTATCAAACGGGATGGAAATTACACTAAATAATGTTCTTTACGTACCAGATTTAAGTGGACAGTTGATTTCCGTTAGAAAAATCGAAAACGAAAATTATGCAGTTATTTTCAAGAATGAAAAGGTGTTCATAGAAAAAGGAAGAAATCGTTTTTGTTTTGGTGAACGTGATTCAAATGGACAATATGTTAGTTATTTTGTCCCAAATTATGAAACTGTTCTCACATCAAAAGAAAGTGATTCTGAAATTCGGCATCGCAGAATGGGCCATCCAAGTGACAAAGTGTTGAAGGAAATGAAACTTCCAATACCCCTTTCTTTTTGTGATGTTTGTGTTCGAGCAAAACAGAGTGCAACACCAATGGGAACAGGACCTAGGAAAAGAGAAAGTACCCCAATGACTGCTATTCATTCTGACATATGTGGCCCTATTGTTCCGAAAACTTTTTCTGGTGAATGCTATTTTATGACTATCATAGATGATTTTTCGCGATTTACTGAAGTTCGATTATTGAAGCATAAAAGTGAAGCATCAAAAGAATTGAAAGTTTTCTTAAAAACTAATCCTACAGTAAAGAAAATCAGATGTGATAACGGAAAAGAATATTTAAGCAATGATTTAGTGTATTTTACTCGAGATCTTGGTATAGTGATTGATCCCGCTCCTCCATACACTCCAGCTTTGAATGGAGTTGCTGAAAGATGCAATAGATCGCTCCTGGTTATAGGAAGGGCTTTAATTGCTGAATCACATTTACCTAAGACTTTTTGGGGTCAAGCTATTCTTACAGCAGCTTACTTGAAAAATCGAATGCCAAGCAGCTCCATTGAGAACTTAACGCCGTATTTCTTAAAATTTGGAGAAGATCCCGATTTGAAGCACATACGTGTTTTTGGATGCAGTGCCTACATGCTAGTTCCTTCCGTTCATCGTAAGAAGCTTGATGATAGGTCTAAACATATGATCTTCATAGGGTATTCTTCAATGGGATATCGATTGCTAGATCCTGAGACGAAACGCATAACTATTTCAAGAAATGTCAAATTTGATGAAGAGAAGAAGCATACCATAAACTCAAAACAACACATAGTGGAAAATTCAGAATTGACTGATTGTGAAATTAAGCCAGATTCTCAAGAAAGAACTAGTGAAAAATCAGAAGATTCTGAAGAGAAAGAAGATAAAATGAGAAAATCCGAGAGATCAAGAAAACAACCTATTCGGTATCCAGCTCCTGAGGTGTATGAAGCATTACTTTGCCAACAAGAAACTTTATCTTTTGATGAGATCAAATTTCTCCCTGTTGATGAACAACGTTTATGGAAGGAAGCTATGGATGCAGAGATAGAAAGCATGAAAATCAACAACGTCTGGGATCTCGAAAAATTACCACCTGACAAACGAGCATAATGGGTGTATACCATCAAAAGAGATGGACGTTATAAGGCTCGACTTGTAGCCCGTAGATTTATGCAAAAAGAAGGACTAGACTATAGTGAAACTTTCGCCCCTGTAATAAGTATGCCTGCTTTACTTTTAGTGCTTTTTGTGATTTTAAATGATGACTTACATGCATTTGTTTTGGATGTAAAAACAGCTTTCCTGAATGGTAAGTTAAATGAACTTGTTTTTATGGATCAGCCGCAAGGATATGATGACGAAAGTGGGTTAAAATGTAAACTCAAACGCAGTTTATATGGCCTGAAACAGGCCCCACGACAATGGTTTGAAAGGTTTCTTGAATTTGTTTCAAAATTTAAATTTAAATCTCTTGATAATGAACCTTGTATTTTTATTCGTTATAGTAATGGTCATAAAATAATTATTGCTCTGTATGTTGATGATATGCTTATAGCAGGTTCAGATTTAAATGAAACTAATGTAGTTATTTCTTTACTCTCTAAACAGTTTCATAGGTGAAAATCAGAATGTGTTTCAGAATTTCTGGGTATTCAAATGAAATTTAAATCTGATAGTTTAATAATGGATCAAGAGTCTTATATAATTAAATTGTTAAGTAAATTTAATATGCTAGAATGTAAACCTAGTGATATTCCTATTTCTCCTAAATCCACTCCATCTGATTTCAAAAATGGAAAACCATTTAATGGTCCATACCATGAACTTGTAGGTTGTTTATTGTATTTAGCATATATTTCACGACCTGATATTTTATATAGTGTTAATTGTTTGAGTCAAATGCAGGAAAATCCTACTGAAGTTGCATGGATTGCACTAAAGAAAATCTTAAGATATTTGAAAGGAACTTTGTCCTTAAAATTTGTGTATAAAAAGCAAAAATCTGATCCTAAATTATCTATGTATGTTGATTCTGATTGGGGGGCTAATACAAATGATAGAAAATCAATATCAGGTTACATTTTAATGTTTTGTAACATGCCTGTTCTCTGGTGTTGTAATAAACAAAAATCAGTTGCATTATCTTCAACTGAAGCTGAAGTCATTGCCTTAAGTAAAAGTTTGCAAGACCTGTTGTGGTTCAAAAATATTGCTTGTGAAATTGTAAGTATTAAGGATTTAGTTATTTTAGAGGATAATCAGTCTTGCATAAAATGTATCAGTAATGAAAGTAGTTATGGTAGAATGAAACATATAGATATAAAACTAAACTTTGTTCGTAATGTTGTAAAAGAAAATAATATCAAAATTGAATATATTCCTACAAATATGCAAATTGCTGATATGTTTACAAAGGCATTGCCTAAAGTTAAATTTTATGAATTGTTGGTTCTTTGCTGTTTGTATAAGTAATGTTTTAACTCTGTCATACTTTTAATGTTTGTTTATTGTAATTTTTTATTCTATGTTTTCTAATGTAATGCTAGATTATGGGCGGGTGTTAGTATATCGTATCGTAATTGTAATCGTAGCATTACATCTTAAATTTTATTGGATGATACTTTTGTGTAAGCTTTCTCGCACGTCCGGGAACATGACTGGCAGAATCCCAGACGAATTTATAAATATAAGTGATGTTCAATTTTCAGTTTAGTTACTATGTTTTTGTCATTGTGTAATATTCTTTCGTAACTCAATATATATATTCGATCCAAGGCCTCGCCTGTTTATTTGCTTTGTTATTTCATCAAACAACAACAAAAATATTACATTTACATTTTTAAAGATTTTTTAAAATTATTAAATTTTTCCAAAAATTTAGAGGGGTGCTTCTCCTTCAACCCCCCCCCCCCCTTGCATATGTCTATATTTCTGTTTAATGAAAGATTCGTGTTGTTGAGAGCAATTTTCCTTTGTTTATTTGTATTACAAGGCAGCATTTAATAAACACATTTCCATTCATTTCAAGGAGATTTTTAAATTCCTTGCTAAATAACGCGAAACTTTCTTACTCGTTTTTAAACATAAAGGCATGAAATCAGCAGGCCTGGCTATTGAAGCGATTTGCAATCGAAATGAGTTTTACCTTTTTTGATAATTAAATTTCTTATCGAATTATAAGCGATTCGTGTCACGTGACGACACGTTTTTCCCTTTTCTCATGCTGCGACAATGGGAATTCGGTCAAAACGTCGACTTTGACTGTATTTTCTGAAAGATCCTTTGACTTTACCAAACAAGTTGGAAATTGTACGTCAAACGTGACAAATGGGGTGCGTTCGTACTATAGCTAGTTATATAAATATTCAGATCTTGATGATTTTTAATTCTGTGAAATAAATTATATCGTCTGCAGATTAATTTCTGTCATAAAATAAGTATCTCGGTCACTTGACGATTCAACCTCGGAATCTCCTCTAACAAAAAAGCCCCGATTTAAAAAAAAAAATTCAAATTTCTTAATAAATATTTTTATTAATATCTCCTTAAGTTTTGATTCGATTTTTAAAAAATTTGAAATGTCTCGACAAAACTCTGCAAAGATAATATATCTTAAATTTAAAACCATTTGGTTGGGTAGTTTTTGCGTTGTTATATGCGGACGGACGGACAGACAGACGGACAGACAGACGGACGGACAGACGGGCGGACCAAGCGACGACAATAGGTGCTACGTATTTATATAATTACGAACGCACCTAAAAAGGGAAAACGTATTTACATTAAAAAGTTTTTGAATAAGAAAACCTGCCAATTTCATGCGTTTCCGAACGAAAATGAATTTAAAAAGGTCATAAAATAACCAGTTTAGTTTTTAGAAAAGCCTTAATTATATAATTGGCATCTCGAGATGCCAATTATATAATTAAGGCTTTTACGTTATATTATATAATTAAGGCTTTTAAGTACATCTATAAGAAGTACTGCATGTTGAAAAGTGATCTATGCTTGGACGTCTTATAGACTACCTGGATATATTGGACGTCTAATAGAACTCAGAGAGATCACACATAACATCTCCATAAGAGGTGAAAAGGGTGTATCATGGATGTTTATAGACTTCTTATAGATGTGTCGGTTTTTTGGGGTTTACAGCTTGTAGATGTCTTATAGATGGGTGTGTGCTGTTTGGGTCCTCTCTTCATATGCCTATGTTTCTGTATCATGAAAAATTCGTGTTGTTCAGCGTGATTTTTTTTTATTTATTTATTTACAACCACAGCATTTAAGGCTGTTCTCAAATCCAAAGGAGCTTCTTTTTGACACAATTTTGGATTCATTTTTGTTCGGAAACGCATAAAATTGGCAGGTGATCTTATTCAGAAACTATGTCATCGAAATTGGTTTTCCATTTTTTGGTGAAGGCACAAGATCTTTCAGAAAATACTGTCAAAGTCAGCGTTTTTAACCGAATTCACGAAGAGAGCGAGAACGGGGAAAATCGTGTCGTCTCGTGACGCGCATCTCTTATAACTCGATAAGTAATTTATTTATCAACAAATGTAAAACTCATTTCGATTCAAAATCGCTTCCATAGACAGGCCTGCCAATTTTATACTTTAGCGTTTAAAAATGATTCAGAAAATGTGCCAGAAAGTTTCGCGTTGTTAAGCACTTCATTTGAGAACACATTTCCCATTCATTTAATTTTCAAAAGTTTTTTTGTTGTTATTTTAAATATATTATTGGCATGCTTAGTATGTATTTCAGATAAAATTTCCCGAAAAGTTCATATTCACAAACATTTTTGCTTTTTTTTTATAGTTTCAAAAATAAAAAAACATATATTGTGCATTTAAAACCACTATCTTAATGTAATTATCTGAAACTTGGCGGAAGTGGGGTCAAATTATCATCATTAGGTTTGCAGTTTCTCTTCAACCTGTCCCCGTCTTTCGCCAAAATTCCGCCAAGCGAATAGATACATTCTTTATAAAATATTAATATATATATATATATATATATCATAACAGTGGCACATTTTAACTTAAATCAGTTTCATTTAAGTGGTCCATCGTTTCTTTATTTAAAGATTTTTAAAAAAAGCAGATACAGACAGATATTTTATCAAAATAGGCAGCGCACTACTTCTTCTCGCGGAGGTATAATGTTCACAGTATATTGTGTACTGTCAACTTCCACGTTCTTCAAGTATGGAAGAATTTTTTAAGCGTTTTTAACGAAATTCTGTAACTTTAGAAAAAATTATCTTTGAATAGGCAATAGAAATGCATAAAATCGTTACAAAAGGGATAGACGCAAATTATCAGATATGAAAAATAAAGAAGAAATTTGGTACTTTCGTGTTATAGCGGCCCCCAAGGATGAAATATTTTTGTTTCTGTTTTCATTAATATATTGTAAATTTGGTACTTTCGTGTTTTTTTTTTTTTTTTTTTTTTTTTTTTTTTTTTTTTTTTTTAACGATTTTGTAAAAACAAAAATAATCTGGCCGAGAATGGGGGAACATTTTCGTCAAATATTTGAGATTTTCCGTTTCATTAAAAATCACTTAATTTTGAGACGAAATGATTGTCAAAAATGATGAAATCTAGCTGAAGAATTGCTGAAGCGTCAAAAGTGAGAGTTTTATTTTTTGAAAGTAAGGAAACAGTTTCGTCAGATATTTGAGGATTCGCGTTTCGTCAAAAACCACGTTACTCTGCAGGGGTTGATCCAGGAAAATTTTGGGGCCTATTTAAGGCCCCTTCACAAAAATCTATTTAATAAAATTGGACCCTTCACAAAAATAAATTTGATAAAATGGTTCCCTTCACAAAATTATATTCCATAAAAACTTACTATTTATTATTTATTTATTATTTTATGATGTTTTAAAATGTGTAATTTGTAAACAAACAAGTTCACCAGAGAGAAAAACTTCAGCAAAAGGGTTTAAAAAAGTTTTTGTTTATAAATGCTTGGTTCGAATTTGATTAACTGGATTTCAACTTTTGTTACAAAATGTTATTTTTCACAAAAATATAATAAATTTCACAAAAATAACCTTTACTTTTCACAAAATGGGCCCCAAGAAAAAAAACCTGCATCGACCCCTGCTCTGTGATGAAATGATTGTCAAAAATAACGAAATAAGGCTTAAGGATTGCCGAATCGTCAAAATTGAGAGTTTTATTTCTGAGAGTGTGGGTCTTTTGGGAATTAACCTGGGAAATAACCGGGTTTATTGAAAAAAAAAACTGGGAATAAACCAGTTTTTTGCAACTCTACCAGCGACTACACATCTAGGAATATATGTCTTTGTTCATTCATACAAAACTCCAAAATGCCAAATATTCACGCAAAGCAACACGTGATATGATTTAGCCCGATTACCGTTCACAGCGGGCAGATTTTTCAACCGGGTTTCGGTTGCTTGAGCTCCAGGAGTGCGGGGTTTAATCACGTGATTGGGCTTTTTGTGTTTATGTTTCACTTGCTTTGGTAGGTTGATTGATGCAGCTTTTAAGAGCTCAATCGGAGATCTAAAATTTTTCAACATCTTCACATTCTAAAATTATTTTTCAACCTTCATATTTCCTAATGACCAAGTGTAAAAATTAATGAAATAAATAATAAGTAATAAGAAGTATGATATATCAGTTTTAGTGACGTGTAAGTTGATGGCTGTTTTAAAAATATCTGTACTATTGTACAAAACAATGCATATAATAGAATAAAGTTTATTGTTCTATAACGAATGTATCATTCTATTGTGAATTCGTAAATATATTTTAATTAACAAGGAGAGGACCAGACTTTCGCATTACCGATTTTCCTAACACAGTGTAGGTTAATAGAGGAGCAACGATAGAAAATAGTCACTAGGCGTAAACTCTCAAAAAAATTTAATTTACAAATATTATAAATACTGTTACATATACTTACAATATTTTGTCGCATTATACAGACAAGCCTGGACGATAAATGTAGAACGCCCATGCTCTCCCTTTATTTCAGATTTTCCTTTTCAATTTTATTTATTTAAAAATGCTTCATTGGTCGCTTTATATTTTTCATGATAAATAGAATACTGTTAACAAAACAAGATTCGATATCAACATGCTATGATATTTATTTGTATTAGTAAAATGAAATACTTGTTAAAATTTAATAAAAAGAACGTCTGAGCATTTCATTAAAATATCTTTTTCGATAACAACATTGGTGAAACATAAATATATCTAGTTGTCAAAATTAATTTCTAAAAATACATGTTTCTTAAAATTAATTTTTGGATTTAAATTACATTTACAATATTTCTTTTTTTATGATTCCATATTTTAATAACATACGGACAAAAAGGGCAATATAGAACATAAAACACGAGAAACAAATACTAGTGTCACTCAAAATCATGTTAGTGTAGGCAAAATACTTATTTATGTTTTAAATATATAAACATTCTAACCACATTTTTAGTTGCGGGCATTCTAAACCCGATTACTAATTATCGATTAAATGAAATATTGCACTTCACAAATTAAGAATACATTTAAAACTTAATAAATTATATTTAAACTCAAAATACACTCTTCGCACCAGTGTGCGGCAATTCAGCATTAATCGTTACATTAGCACGCTAAAATACGTGCGTTCAACAGGCAGTCCAGAGGCCAACTAACTGTTTCTTCCCGCTCAACGGCGAAGGCTTGTTCCGTGCAGTTTCCCGTTAAGCACAGATGAAAAACCATGGATCCAACATCCGAAATTCTGGACCCAGCTCATTAGCTGGTTTTAAGTTTTCGGCGATGCCAGATCCCCACAGTAGCCCCCCCCTGAGCGATAGCGAAACAATTTTCACCATCAGAGGTAGCGAGGGTTAAATCTGACACGCCGACCAGCACGAGTAGTTACTGGACTTCTTGGAGCTGGAATTTCCGCTTCTTCTGTGACTGTTGCTGCTGGTGAATCTAATTTAGAGTGGTTTTCTTCGGATTGAGGATTCGACGGCTGCTCCTCAGTGCAGAAGAAGGCAGGTTTTACTCTGTCAATATTTACCGTAACAGTTCTGTCGTTGATCTTAACAGTGAAATTTTTGTCGGTCCGTTGCAGAACCTGGTAAGGCCCCTCGAATGGAGCTTGCAGACTCTTCTTAATACCCTCTCTGCGCAAGAAAACATGTGAGCAAGACTTCAAATCCTTGCTGACAAAAATTTTACGCTCAGGTGTCAACCGAGAAGTGGCTGGTTGTAATCGTCGCATCACCTCCCGTAGCCTGCCAAGAAAATCGACTGGGTTAGGTGAACCGGCTACTGGAACAAGGAACTCTCCTGGAAGGGCGATGGTGGTACCATATACCATTTCCGCTGCTGTAGCCTGCAGATCTTCTTTCCACGCTGTTCGTATGCCCCGGAGTACAGTTGGCAAAACTCGGGCCCAATCCGTGGTGTTGTGGGCCATAATTGCAGCCTTGAGCTGTCGATGAAATCTCTCCACCTGGCCGTTCGCTGCCGGATGGTATGGGGAAGTATGAACTTTCGAGATGCCCAGGTAACGATTCAGCGCCGAAAATAGTGATGATTCGAATTGGGGACCTTGGTCAGTTGTTAGACGTAAAGGTGGTCCAAAACGGGCGATCCAACTGGCGTAGAAGGCCTCCGCCACACTCTCAGCAGTAGTATCAGCCAATGGAATTGCTTCTGGCCACTTGGTGAATCTGTCAACACATGTTAAGCAAAACCGAAACCCGTTAGACGGTGGCAATGGTCCAACCAAATCAATGTGAACATGCTGGAACAGAGCAGACGGTTGTTCAAATATGCCAATAGCACTTCTCGTGTGCCGGTGTACTTTGCTCCTCTGGCAGGAGATGCAGGATCGTACCCATAAAGCAATATCTTTCTGCATTCCAGTCCAAACATAGCGTTCAGCAATCAGTTTCTGTGTCGCTTTGACACCAGGATGGGACAGTTCGTGCAATTTCTGAAACACTGTTTTTTGCATGTCTGCTGGCACAAAAGGTCTAATGCGACCCGTGGAAATATCACACTCTAATTCAACCGCTGAATCACCTACTGGCATTGGTTGAAGTTTTAAGCTAATGTTGTCTTGCTTCGCATGTTGTAAAGCAATATCGGTCGCTTGTAATTTGGCCATCAGCTCCAAATCAATAACACAAGACTTGATGGAGGAGATATTTATCCTGGAGAGAGCATCAGCCACAACATTTTCCACACCACTAATATGCTGAATGTCCGTGGAAAATTGGCCTATAAAGTCCAGCTGTCGAGTTTGCCGCGGTGATTTGCATTTGTCTGTTTTTTGTCTGAATGCAAAAATAAGTGGTTTGTGGTCAGTAAAAATTGTAAAGTTCCGACCTTCAATCATATGTCTGAAATGTTGTACTGCGGAATACACCGCCAAAAGTTCGCGGTCATAAGCACTATACTTTTGTTGAGCCGGTGACAGAGATTTTGAAAAAAATGCTAGAGGTTGCCAATTGTCATTCACCTGCTGCTGCAAGGCTGCACCCATTGCAAAGTCTGATGCATCCACTGCAATAGATAGAGGTGCCGTAGGTATGAAGTATGCCAAGGTGGCAGCATTTGCAAGTTCTTCCTTGCTTCGTACAAAAGCATCATTAGATTCTTCTGTCCACTGAATTATGCTTTTGTCATTCTTTTTGGCTCCTTGCAAATATTTGTTTAAAACCCCCTGTGTGTGCGCAGCATGGTAGATAAACCGGCGATAGAAATTAAGCATGGCCAGATAACGTCGCAATTCTTTAATGGTTTCGGGACGGGGAAAATTTTTAATCGCGTTAACCTTATCCTGAAGCGGGCTAATACCATCCGCAGAGATGTTATGCCCTAAGAATTTAACATTAGATTGGCCAAAAACACACTTAGATGGGTTTAAACGTACCCCATATTGAGATAGACGCTCGAACACCATTTGTAAATGTCTGACATGCTGCTCGTAATTCTCCGATGCTACTAGTACATCATCAAAATATGGAATGCAAAATTCAAGCCCATATAACACTCTATGGATAAATCGCTGAAACGTCGCAGCAGCATTGGCTAAACCGAACGGCATATACAAAAATTCAAAAAGACCAAACGGAGTTGTGACTGCTGTTTTTGGAACATCCTCAGGTCGTACCGGAATTTGATGATATGCTCTAGACAGATCTAAAGTCGAAAAAATCTTTGTACCGTGGAGCGCTTGTGTACAATCCTGAATATGAGGAACAGGATAGCGATCCGGAATTGTAGCAGCGTTTAAATGACGATAATCCCCGCACGGCCGCCAATCGCCTTTCAATTTGGGTACCATGTGCAGCGGGCTAGCCCAAGAGCTGCTAGAAGGTCTGCAAATACCGGCCGACATCATAAACTGAAATTCTTGCTTAGCCGCGCGAAGCTTATCTGGAGGAAGTCTGCGAGGCTTAGCAAACACAGGTGGACCTTTGGTCTCAATAATATGCTGCACATCATGCTTTGGGGGGTTAAGGGAGGCTGAAGTATCGGTTAGGCTAGGGAATTTGTTGAGCAGCGTATGGAATGTTGTCATTTCAGAAACCGTGCGTATATTGCTACTATTTGACTTATCAATTATACCCTGCGCCTGCAAATTAGTAATGGGGTCGTGTAACGTTCCCTGACGCACATCAATGAGTAAACCAAAATGTCGAAGAAAATCAACCCCTATAATTGGTTGCGAAACATCCGCCAGAATAAATAGCCAATGAAATTCCCTGCGCAGGCCTAAATCTAGCTTTAAGAGCTGCTGGCCAAACGTAGGAATGATCGTGCCATTAGCGGCAAAAAGTTGTAGCTTATCTGCTGTACGTGTTCTATCAGCTTTTGTCACAGGTAAGACAGACACGTCCGCCCCCGTGTCAATTAAAAATTTCAAATGAGTAGTTCTGTCATTGAGATAGAGCCTATTTATCTGAACTGCGCCGTCACTCCCAGAATTGAGTGACGGCTGTACTAGTTTCCCTCCCATGAACAAGGCTTGCGGCATTTACTTGCTTTATCAGCAAAAGTAGCATGGTACCAACATAAATTCCTTCCAACAGCATTCCTTTCTTGACTTTTATCACATTTATAATGCCTAAAACGGTCACGGGACTTGGAACGACTCTGCCTGCTATTATTCCCCTGCACTTCCAACTTCTCCAAGCGTGTGGAGAGTGCAAGAATTAATGTTTTGAGCTCCTCATTACCCGATTGGATATTTTGAACCATGGGGGGTGGACCATTCGCTGCAATGATACCATCGGCCAATTTGTCAAGTGGGTCATTCGAAATTGCTAATATTTGTCGCACATGAGTGGGTAGGCGCTGGAGAAATAAGGTTTTTAGCAAATCATCCTTGACCTGACTACCAGCCTTACTCCGCATTTCAAGGAGCAAACGGGAAGGTTTTTTATCCCCCAGTTGCAACCCAGAAATCAACTCGCGAATGCACTGATCCTCACTCATGGAATATTGATTTACGAGCCGATTTTTGAGCCTTTCGTATGGCTGATCCGTGGGTTGCTCACTAATGATATCGCCTGCTATCGCCAGTTCCTCCGGTTGCATTGCTGCAACTAAATGGTGAAACTGGGTAACACTGCCGGAAACCCCTGCCAGCTTAAATTGGGATTCCAAATGGAAAAACCAAAGTTTCGGGTTTGCACGCCAAAATGGGGTCGCCTTTACCCCAACCCTATGAATGCCTGGAACGACAGTATCCGGTGTTTCTGTTGACATTTTTTTGAATTTTACTACACAATTCAGCCACGAAAAAAAATATAAATGCAGGACATATACTGTATACAGAAAAAACTGGTTTCAACAACCCTACCAAAAACTATGTACACAAATGCTATTTAAGACATAATAAAAAATAAGAATGCAAGGAAAAGTATGGAAACAAAAATTTTAGCATAATATAATACGATAAACCATATTTTGGATCACCTAAACATGCGATTTGATCGGGCCAGGCTTAACGATAGTATGTCGAAATAAATCGCGTCATACCCCGAATTTCAAAATAAGCATATATTACCAAAACAAACAAAAAATATTCAATTTGAAAGCACTTAAATAATGCTGTACTGAAAGCTTATTAAATAAAATGCGCAAAAAATTAATGTCAAATTTATCTAGGGGCAAGTAAAATTTATATGCACACACAGGGGTATTACTGATTTGAACACCATCAAAATAGATACGACTCACCGGGATTCGGGATTCGGGATTCAAGCTCTTTACCTCGTAGCACTGATGTCTCCACATGCCAATAGGTGATTAACAACACAGTTTACCGATAATGCACACAATCGTGTTTCACACAAACTCTTGAAGAAATATGAGAAATATATCCGCTTGGGTCACTAATGATGTACACACGCCGTAATTAAGGCCATTATAAGGTCGATGCACTTAGATTATCAGACGAACTGTTCAAACACCGAGGTCACCACTTTAGTTGCGGGCATTCTAAACCCGATTACTAATTATCGATTAAATGAAATATTGCACTTCACAAATTAAGAATACATTTAAAACTTAATAAATTATATTTAAACTCAAAATACACTCTTCGCACCAGTGTGCGGCAATTCAGCATTAATCGTTACATTAGCACGCTAAAATACGTGCGTTCAACGGGCAGTCCAGAGTCCAACTAACTGTTTCTTCCCGCTCAACGGCGAAGGCTTGTTCCGTGCGGTTTCCCGTTAAGCACAGATGAAAAACCATGGATCCAACATCCGAAATTCTGGACCCAGCTCATTAGCTGGTTTTAAGTTTTCGGCGATGCCAGATCCCCACAACATTAACCATTGCAAAACTAGATGGCAAACCACATGTAATTTGCCTCTTTCGAAAAATAAGTGCTGATATTTCATGTTAAATAATGTATATCTATTACATTTTATTTTTACAGTATTTTCTACATTGACTTTTACATCGTAAAATATGCTTTGCATTCTATACTTAATAAGCTATTTAAATAGCGTTTGCTGATGTCCATATATAACAGGAGTTCTGAGTCCGCGGTCAGAAGCTTGCTAGGCAAATGAAACTTTCAAGGTAAATGTCAAAAATAGTCCGCGTTGTCAATGTTAGATATTAGCGTTCTCATTTGATATTATCCTAATTTATGCTTTTGTAACTAAGCTATGCTTATCTAATTAGTAACTGATTCTCTAATCATATAAGGGAATGCGATAAACAGCATGTTTTTCCATCAATACGATCTAAAGTTATCGTCACTGTATCATTCCACGCTGACCGTTGTAACTCATGTTGGGAAATAGGAAGACAGAACTCCTGTTATATATGGAGCTCCGTGCATACCACTGAACTGCATAATAGAACGTAACTCTTACACTATTAGTCTAGGCATTAGGGGATAAAAAAGAGCATATAAAGGAAAGTTTTGGTGTAGTTTTTTTTTTTTTTGGGGGGGGGGGGGGGGTTCCCTTTATGTTTTTTGGGTCGCTGAACACGAATCCGAGGTTTTCCAACAAAATTTTTTCCGGGAAATACGTTTTTTTTTTACAAAAAAACGTGTAAAAAAGCGGACTTTTCTCCGTTTTTTTCAAAATAATTCCAAAATTGTGCATTTTCAATTCACAATTGTGCATGAAAGTCGGCAGTATATGAATTAAAGAGAATAAAATTTCCTATATTTTATGTATTGAAAGTTATTTTCTCTGATCAGTGGTTTAGACGTGAGAGTGCCGCAAAAAAGGGTGTTAAAAACAAAAAACTGTAAAAAAAAACGGGAATTACGGTAGTGTATGTCGATGTAACATGGAAACTAACCATTTTACGCAAACGGTAACCATTAATGATACTAACGATTATATGTTTGACTATATTTTATGCATTTGAGGTAGAGGAAAAGTGCAGGTCCTGCGCCAGGGGAAGGTGGGAGCAGTGGAGCATTTCCACCTTCTCTCATGAGTCGAAGGTGCTCCTCCGCCGGAGTGCTCATACTGTAAGAGGTGGTAAAATTGGGACGTGTTAGTGACAAAAATATGTAAAAAACGGGAATTATGGCCCTGTATCGATGTAATATGAAAATTAACAATTTTAAGCAAACGTTGACTATTAATGATACTAAAATATATAGGGTTAACTAAATTTTACAATGAAGTTGCCTGATAATAAATACGGCGACTCATTATGAATCATTATTTAATTATAAATTATTATGTACATTAGTAACAAACATTAGTATATTTACATGAAGTCAAAAAGCAAAATTCTTATTTCCCCAATCTTTTATTTGAAAGTCCCTGCTGTTCACCGACATCTACAACATAGAAAATAGACGTATGGAATTAGTGGGTTTTTTATTTACTACCAATATTATAGAATAAATGTTTTCTTAATGGTAAATATTTCATACCTTGTGGCATGACTTGTTCCTCTTCCATTGGGTGGATTCAATGGATGGGCAATCCATCTCCAGCTCGGTTTGAGGGTATAACTCGTCTTCCTCATCTTGATTCACCACTGAGATGTTGTTGCAGTTCCCTTCGCAGTTGAGGCACATGTTGGAACAACAAAGACCTGCCTTCTTATACCCACAATTTTGTTGACAGTTCTTTTTGCACTTACATGATACTAGCTTCAACAACGCAGGGGAGCAGGGGGTAGTAAAGTAAATACAGGTTCAAGGCCAATATTTGTCTTTTTCCATCCCCACTCTTTCAGCATTTTTTCAACTTCTAGCCATTGCTGCACCTGGTGATATAATCTTAAAGAGTGCTGTCGTGCTGCAGCTACAGATGGTGGTAAAGCAGCAATATTTGAATGCTGACTTCTTGTACGAAATATACCTTAGGTGGTTCAGTGAAAGGCACATTCGTCCCACTATAACCGTACAGCAAGACCAGGAAACGGTCCCCAGCAGCTGCAATCATCTCTTGAGTAGCGTTGGAGTCTTTAAATACTTTAACAGCGTCAGCAACATCTGAATTCTTCACACGAGTTTTGAGGAACTTCATTTTTCCTTGCATAAATGGTGCTGACATTGTATCACACCCGCTCATAGCATGTAGGAAGAGGATGTTTTCCGCAACCGTTGAACTCACAGCATTAATTGGAGAAAATATCACTGGAGAAACAGTGTCCTTTATAGGTTTTAAAAAGAAAACGTTTTCAGCCCTGCAGAGAGCTATCAAAATGACCAAGAGGTCTACATCCTCCCCAACTATAATCACCGTCTCATTTGATGGAGCCAAGGACAAAGAAGTGTTTATAATCAAGGTGTCTGCGTCTTCTTTTGCTTGCTTGCGTCTTGCATGTAATATCTGCTGATGAGAACTTATCACTCATCATAGATATTAACCGACCCTTGTTTTTTGGGTTAGCAAGAAACTTTTCTTTGCAAATAGTAGTTATCATTGTACCGTCAAATAATATATCCGTTGAAGAATGTTTCCTTGCTCGTCTCATACGCTCAGCAGTTTTTGTATCACCTTGTAAGTCATCAGGGGTAGTCATCAAAGACAACTACTGCCTGCGGTTGGTACCGTGACTGTACGTACTCAACATATTTATCGCAGATTGTTGAAAAAGGCTGTTTCTTAGGCCAAACAACCCTATGCAATAAAAACTTTTAGGAACTGAAGTACGTGTCAGCTCTTCTAAGCGAAAAATTGTTTTACTAATTTTATTTTTCTGTTATTAAAAAGGCAAATTAAAAAGTTTATTTTTTTATTATTATTTTATTTTTATGAGCAAATAGAGATTTTGGTCACAGACATACCATTTTAATTTTTTTTTAGCTATGAAGAAAACAATGAACCTCAGATGCATAAAGTATAGTTAATCATATGACGTACCTACAGAGCCGTAATTCCCGCTTTTTGTTTTTAACACGTATTTTTGCGGCACTTACTAATATTTGTTGCTAATGTACATAATTATTTATAATTAAATAATGATTGATAATGAGTCGTTGTATTTATTATCAGGCAACTTCATTGTAAAATTTAGTTAACCCTATATATTTTAGTATCATTAATAGTCAACGTTTGCTTAAAATTGTTAATTTTCATATTACATCGATACAGGGCCATAATTCCCGTTTTTTACATATTTTTGTCTCTTACACGTCCCAATTTTACCACCTCTTACAGTATGAGCACTCCGGCGGAGGAGCACCTTCGACTCATGAGAGAAGGTGGAAATGCTCCACTGCTCCCACCTTCCCCTGGCGCAGGATCCACACTTTTCCTCTACCTCAAATGCATAAAATATAGTCAAACATATAATCGTTAGTATCATTAATGGTTACCGTTTGCGTAAAATGGTTAGTTTCCATGTTACATCGACATACACTACCGTAATTCCCGTTTTTTTACAGTTTTTTGTTTTTAACACCCTTTTTTGCGGCACTCTCACGTCTAAACCATTGATCAGAGAAAAAAACTTTCAATACATAAAATATAGGAAATTTTATTTTCTTTAATTCATATACTGCCGACTTTCACGTAAAATGCATAATTTTGGAAATATTTTGAAAAAACGGAGAAAAGTCCGTTTTTTTACACGTTTTTCGTAAAAAAAACGTATTTCCCGGAAAATTTTTTGTTGGAAAACCTCGGATTCGTGTTCAGCGACCCAAAATACATAAAGGGACCCCCCCCCCAAAAAAAAAAAAAAAACTACACCAAAACTTTCCTTTATTTTCTACCAAATGACTGGACTACTATGTTCACATCGGATTTCGAGATATCTCAGACCTTCCCCCCTCCCAACTCACTGAGAGGGTACCAGAAACCTACTCAAGTGAGTCACTGACCTCCATATATAATAGGCGATCAGCGCGGAAGGATACAATGACTGTAGTTTTAGTTCACATTCATGGCAAAACATGCTGGTTATTGCATTATCTTAAACTGTTAGAGAAACATTAATTAATTAGATAAGCATAGCTTAATTAGAGAAGCATAAATTAGGATAATAGTAAATGAGAAAACTAATGTTTAACATTAACAACGCGGACTAATTTATCCTTTTACCTTGCAAGCTTCTGACCGCCAAAACTGATATATGGCAGAGGGGTCCGCCGAGGATACGTCAATGCAGGTCGTACGCCACGTAGCGGAAGGGGTTTGAACTACTGGACATTAAACACACAGATTGTGATAGAAAGTGGAAGTTTGTGGTAAATGTTGAAATAAAGATGTGCAATAAAATTTCAGTATCCATCTATCAAAATACGTGATTTCTTCAAGCCACCAGAGTTACCACACTTTATAATATAATTTTCAACCCGTTTGTTGACAGTAACGCTGAAATATTTTTATTTCGTCTGCAACTAAATTATTTTACGCTATAGTTGTTGAAAGTAGATTGTAATTTTTTTCGTGAATGGCAATGGAACTGTTTGTTGTCATGAGAATGAAATGTCGTTTGGTTTGATGCGTGGAATAAAGTTTTAGTTTTGATATGTTTTTGTTTATCTATCAGTCAGATAAATAGTCAGATCAATATCAGATATGTTATCTATCTGATTTGATATGTTTTTTTACTATTGGGAATTCAAGCGCTCGAATACGCCATCTGGTGGAAAAAAGATATAACTTCTCCCTTCAGGAAAATCCCTTGCAAGCCCATTGTATTACATGCATTTTTAATTTGTTCATAATGATTATTTTTTAGCACAATTTCAGATTTCATGTGATATTTGTGTTCTGTGATTATATGACAAGGTAAAAGTTATCCAAATTTGAATATCTAACACTTTCAAATGCGTTTACAATAAATAATGATTTCAATGGCACTTTAGCATTAGTTAAAGGGACTATTTTCCTGTAGCGAGGGGCTGCGATCAGCGCCTCTATAGGCCGTTTTAAGTCCCAATGGTTGGTTGGCTGTTGGGAACGCTACATTGAAAAAACAAGTTGTTCCTTATACTACGTTCAGATCGGATAGTTAAGATATCTTAGACCGCTGAACTCACTGAGTGAGTTCCAGAAACTCACTTAGTGAGTTCGAACTTTCCATTGCTAGATACAGTCAGTACCGCTCACTCTGATTGGCTCTGGAGGCCGATTGGCTGTTGAGTTTGCTTTTAACATATGCGCATGCGCACTGGACACGGTGATGTTGAGTGAGTTATCTTAAATGCGTTTGGCGGTGTGGACAGGTATTCAATTCCGGGGAGGTACCACCTCAAAAATGGCGGTCTAAGATATCTTAAATGTCCGATGTGAACAGGTTATTAGCAATTGTCAAGCAGTGTATTTTTTTTATAATTTATTATAACATATCAGTTGCTTTACAACAATGGCGGCTGTGAATTGGTAAGGATTTGAATGTTTCTTTATTAGTTAAAAATGTTTAATTTCTGTTAACTGGCTTATTTACTGTTCAGGCTGTCATGTCGAGACTCAATGAGCTACTTGACTGTAACCGCGAGAGTAACTGTTTTTGTTTTTTCTGGAACCGAAACTAAAACCATGATGCGCGCGTGCAGCTCTTTATGTAGAGGATGTTCGATAGAATACTGTAATAATCGCTTTGTATGTGGTTTGTCTGTATAGTGTAACTTGTCCAATCTAAAGTAGTATGTTCCATAATAATATCAAGATTCTTTAATCTGAAGCAATCTTTCACCCACTCTCCATGACTAATTTATGTCACAGGCATACTCTATATTAATTTTCTTGTGAGTTGCAGTGTATTTTTGCATTGATTTCTTTTAGTTTTGTTCGTTTTCTTTTTTGTTTACATTGTCTGAATCGGAGAATAGGAGTGATGTTTATATTCATGTCAGGCAAGATGAATCTGTCATCTGCATCTCGCATTCTTTACGTATTCACGATTAAAATATCAACTTACTTATGCTATTTTAATTTATCTTGCTTAATATTTCTGCAGTATAAGCATATATTTCATTAGGTCATGTAGCGTTGCCAAGATTATAAAAAACTCGGTTTAAACCTGGAAATAAACCGTTTTTTTTTTTTGGAAAAAACAGATTTTATGGAAATAAACCGGGTTTTTGGGAATTAACCGAGTTTATTGGGAAAAAAAACCTGGGAATAAACCAGTTTTTTGCTACTCTAAGTTCATGTAAACTGTGCCATTTTTCTGTATTTATGTTATGGACAATATTCTTGTGACGTCACATTAGGTAAAACGGCGGCGTGATCGTTTGTTTACGCTTTGCATTCACGAAGGTTTTTTTCACTATTTCTCTTAGTCATATTATTTTATTGTCACACTTATGACCTCAGAAAACAAATTAATGAAAAAAAATTGCATATTCTTTCATTATTTAATGATTAATTAATGAAAAATTTGATAAAAGCATGATTTACACAATTTAAATGAAAACTTTTAATATTAAAATCATGAAATAAAATCATATTTAAGTAAAATAAGTTTAATTTACATAATTTATAAACAAACCCCAATTTAAACACTTGC
Source organism: Maratus michaelseni (assembly GCA_963931845.1). Classification (NCBI taxonomy): domain Eukaryota; kingdom Metazoa; phylum Arthropoda; class Arachnida; order Araneae; family Salticidae; genus Maratus; species Maratus michaelseni. The sequence continues at coordinate 398,024,360 of OZ007586.1, forward strand.
AATTTCACTCAGTTTGGCTATAACCTAATTTGTTTTAACGTTATATTTCTAATAAATTTGATAATTAAGACAAAATTAATCTGAAATTGAATGAATATTCCTTATATTGTTCAGATCTATTGGATACATTTATATCGTTTCAGTAGCAGGATTAAAAATAAGCGAATTTGTCAACAGCATAATGCTTTCAAATGGAGCGATTTTTCACATTTTTCCTAAACAGCTGCTTTTTCATAACCTCGAACCGAACGAAAGAATACTATCCATTGGTTTTGTTTACATTTGTAACAAAAAATTTTGTTTACAAATTAAAAAAAAAATCATGATTAAAACTTTCTGAAAACTCCCTGGAATTTTTAATATTTCCCTTCCAAAAAAACTCGTTTTTTTTCTACGCTTTGCCACCACTAAAAACACACAAAGAACTATAATGCGTACATCATTGCATATACCGATATGCCTTGCATAAAACATATTTACAAATAAGGTGCATTAGCTAAAATATACACTAATTTTGTAAAACTCTGAATTATATTTGGGGATTCTCGTAAACGGTTGTCTGAAGTATCAACTATTAAATGTAAGAAAGGAATTTCTAATAAAATAAATAATAATAATAATAATAATACCAAATGTACTTACTCGTGGTTACGATAATGTATATATGCATTAGCCAAAGGAAACTTGTGGAAAAAAATTCTGTTTCCATCTAGAACCGCTAAAACTTAAAACTAACAGCCATTCATCACCCGAATCACGTGATATTTATAGCCTCGAACTCAGACCAGCAGACCCAATCTCGCTGTTGGAGAGATTGGCAGTGATTTTATTGGCTGCCAAGCTTTAGTTGTTTAACCAATGAGACTTTTCATGGAACTTGGATTTTAGACGTGTGTTTATGTTTTGAGAACAAAAATTAGTCACGGATTGACAGATCCTAGTGCACTCGTTGTAAAGTCAACATCAAGCTGGGCTTTTTAATATTTGTGTTTCTTTAAAGTAGGACCAGGTATAATTTAAACCTTATTCCAATTAATAATTTAACGGATTAAGAATTTTATTGATTATCGATTGTGTCAAAATATTGAATGTAGTTAAAGCGGTTATTTCAAATCAATCATAGGAGTTATTTTTTTAAATTATGTGTTTTGTACTGATCTTTTTTTTTTAAAAAAATATACGCTTTTCCTTTAATTTTTTTTTTCATTATTTGCATTTGTTTTCTGTATCAGAAACATTATTGTTTTTGCAGCAGAATTTAACGATATGTTATGAATCTTTTTTTTTTTTTTTATTAGAAGTAAATTTGATTCTTATTCATTGTTAACCATTGCGAAGGCAAATGTGTTTCAAAATTGCTCAAATTTTTAAAATGTGTGTACTATTATTTATAAGGGAACTGATGCTTTACACTCACGCAAACAAATAAATATAAGTTTGGCGACTTTTTGGTTGGCGCGATTTTCAAGAGCGCGCCAAACGAATAACTTAATACAATGGCTAGGTTGCTATTAAAGGAAAAAATCCCCTAAATTTGGCGACTTTTTTCCTTTTTTTAACAGATTATTATTTTGTTTTCTGCGTGAGTGTAAAGCATCTTATACTACGTTCAGATTGGATAGTTAAGATATCTTAGACCGCCGAACTCACTGAGGGAGTTCCAGAAACTCACTTAGTGAGTTCGAGCTTTCTATTGCTAGATGCAGCCAGCACCACTCACTCTGATTGGCTCTGGAGGCCGATTGGCTGTTGAGGTTGCCGTTAACATATGCGCATGCGCACATTCTATGTTTGTTCAGATATCGGTCACAGTGATGAGCAGTGAGTTATCTTAGATGAGTTTTGCGGTGTGGACAGGTATTCAATTCCGGGAGGGTACCACCTCAAAAATGGCGGTCTAAGATATCTTAAATGTCCGATGTGAACAGGGTATTAGCCTTTACAAGCTACTATTTTCTGTTGCCATTTTGGAAACATAAAAAACAGAACATTTATAAATAACGTATTCGAAAACACAGAAAATCTTATTTCTACACAACAATTAAAATAAACCAAAAATACATTTTTTATAACATAAATTTAATAGAAAATGTTAATTACGTCATTTCAATCTTTTAAAGTGAACTACTATATTACAGTAATCCTTCGCTGATGCTAATTTTAATTTCACACAAACTTTTAGTTAAAATCATTACCTCATTTCAATCTTTTAAAGTGCCCTACTATATCAGTGTAAACATTCGATTATTTAGTTTCTAATTTCATGACGAACACAACATTTATAAATAATGACGTATTAGTAAAACCAGAAAGTAAATATCAGAATAAACGAAAAATAATTTTTTTTAACATAAATTTAATAGAAAATACATTACTTACGTCATTCTTCTAAAGTGGACTGCTACAATCAGAATAATCATTCGATAACTGATTTTGTAATTTCGCACAAACCTTTAGATAAAATTACGTCATTTCAATCTTTCAAAGAGCACTACTATATCACGGTAACCATTAGGTAATTCAAATTCTAATTTAACACAAACTATTAGATAAAATCATTGCGTTATTTCAGTTTTGAAGTGCTGAACTTGCCTAAATGCGTAATCCTTACTGGATCTCTGGGGGATGTGCAATTTTGATAAACAAAATAGAATGATAAATTCAATTCTACCTCTCTAACTGCCACTGTAATAACCGCCAATACGTAATAAATCACATGACAATTAAAAACCAATCATTAACTCAACAGTTATGCAAATTTATTTCCCTCCCATATATGGTTCTATAATACGCGACTCTGAATCCAATAACGTGCAATAGAACGTTCTTCTACAACCAATCACGTTTTCTCTACTTTTCATCATCAATGACGTAATACAGACATGCGCAAACATTTCTCTTAACATCCATGCAAATACGGATTACAATAACAAATTTTAACACCAGTAACTAAATACGAGCTTAATAGCCAGGTTGCTATAAAGAAAAACAGTCCCCAAAGTTTGGCGACTTTTTTCCTTTTTTTAAACCGATTAATTATTTTTTTTCAGCATGAGTGTAAAGCATCTTAGCCTAGTTTTTTTTTTTTTTTTTTTTTTTTTGGGGGGGGGGGGGGGGTGAGGAGCTACAGTCCCCCTTCCCGGAAAGTGTTTTTTAGCCTCATTTTGGGCACAATTTATATAATTTCCATAACTGCATGTAAAGACATTCCTACTCACCCCTACCCGATGAAACAGAATCCTGAATACTCCTCTCCTCTGGTATTATGCTCTAAATCAAGGTTAAAGTTTTGGTCAAGACTTGTTTGTCTTTGTTACATTAAGTTTTCAGGGCTGATTAATTTTAAAGATTTAAATAATATTGAATCTCTTATTTGTTCTGTTATGACTTAATCCTCATTATTATAGAATTTGATAATATGTTATTTTTTATTTCAGAATCATGGCTGATGCTATTGCTACATTACAAAATGGGCTTCAGACTATAAGAAATTTAGCAACTAGAATGTAAGATCTTATGTTTATATATATATATGTATATATTCTTTTTATAAATTTAAGATATTGAAACCAGTAAAGTAATTACTAATACTATAATGTGGTCTAGTGTCATTCCATACCAAATCAGTTTTCATTAAAAGCAATGAACATTTTGATGAATTTTTAAGCCAGGCTATTTTACAAAATTATTTAATATTAATAATAGGTATAACATTAATAAGGGTGTTCTGAGATAGTGGTTGTGTGGGGCTGAGGAGCTATAGCCTCCACTATGTCATGTCATGCCATGTACCATTTTCCTCTAAATTTAGGCCACTTTGATTATTGAATTGCCGACTGAAGATAATTTTGATCATAACAAAAATAAATAGAAACAACTTAAAAATCTTAAAGTATTGAATTTTTGGAAGATTATTGTGGCATTGAAAAAAGTTAACCTCTGAGCATGTTTTTCTTAAGTTTTTTATATTTTATTCTTTTAGTTAAGTAAATAATCTTCATCTATCACAGACACAGTGAATGGCAAGGCAATGCAGTAGAGTTTCTCCTTGTCATTTTTAGGAAGGCACAGCATCTTGCATGTTTCTAATAGCTGTAAATGTGCCCTGCCCCTTTTTATATAGTTGCAAATGTGTCCTGCCTCTCTTGGGTTAAATAAAAATTTGCCGTTGACATATTTCAACCACTGAATTCTATGAACAGGTTGCGGGAAAAATCTAGAATTTTGAAACTCGATTTCAGGAAAAAATCGCGGAATTCTGTAGTTGGTTGCAGGAAAATACAGCAAAATTCGTCGATCGATTGTGGAAAAATATTGCGAAATTTGCCAGTTGGTGAAGGGGAAAAAAAATCTCAAATTTTCAGTCAGACAGGGGAGGGGAATCTGGAATTTTTAAAATTTATCACAGGAAAAAACTGAAATTCGCCCATCACTTGCGGGGAAAAATTAGAAAAATTCGTCAATGTGTCGGACTGGGCTAGAAGAAGGGGTGCAGAACTTTGATTTTCAGAGGGCGCAAAAATTTTAACGAACTCAAGGCAATTTACCTGCTTGTGTTGTATTTGATTTGATAAGGTTTAACACATTCGCATAGCACCAAGTATGAAAATGGCTTAAGGCTGTTCTCAAATCCAAAGGAGTTTCATTCTGACACATTTCTGAATACATTTTTATTCAGAAATGCATGAAATTGGCAGGCGTTCTTATTCAGAATCTATGTAATTGAATGGCATTTTCTATTTTTGGTAAAGGCAGAAGATCTTTAAAAAAATACTGGAAAAGGCAGCATCTTGAATTGAATTCTTGACGCAATAGCTCAAGAAAGGGGAAAAAATTCCGTCACTTGACGAGAATCGCTTTTAACTCGATAAGTAATTCATTTATCAAAAATTGGAAAACACTATTTGATTCCAAATCGCTTCAATAGTCAGGACTGCCAATTTTATGCCTTTCCGTTTAAAAATGTGTCAGAAAGTTTCACGTTGTTGAGCAGAGAGAGAGAATTTGAGAATCACCTTAATAGTATTATATCTCTGAGACTCTACAGAAGCCTTCACTATATTCCCTGTGCATGTTTGAAGTCCCATCTAATGTACACAATGCTACAAAATGTTTTATAACAAATCATGTGATATTCAAAAACTCAGAAAGTTCAACATAGATTACCTGGATGTAGATTAACTGATATCAAGGCTAGAACTTTTTATGTTTTTGGCTTAGATATCTTAGAAAGATAGATAAACTGGGAAAAAAAAGTTATCACCCTACTAATTCTCTAGAATATAACTGCCTAAAAAAGACATAGGTACGAACTGATTGGAAACAATGTCTATTACTATTAAATGCTTTTAATAAATTTTGCTTCGGGATTGTCTGCATATTAAAGATTAATTAAACATTGATTTTTCAAATGGTAGCATCCACTATTCACACTGTATTTGAGTTCCTTGGATCAAGGCAGTCGGAAAAAGATATTGTTTACACACTTTTCATAGAGTTATAATAGAAAATATGTTGATGGTTTTATCATAATTTCGAAAAATAAAATTTTTACAAGAAAAAAGTACCGGAAACACTCAATTATTCACCAGTAAAATTATATAGGATTTTTAAATTTATAATAAACTTGCTTTATATGGAAGAAAATTTTACAAAATGTTTTTGGTAAGTTTCTACGTTTTTTTTCTGTGGATCCTTTGTTAACAGAAGTTGGTCTGCTTAGAACAGGGCTGTCCAACCTGGCGCCCTTTTAAGGATATATCTTGACGCCCCTTCAAAGGTTTTTAGCTTTTTTCAAATATAAAATCTAATTTAAAAAATGTTTTCAAATTTTAAATAATTAGTGTTTGCATGTTTTTGATATTGTAGGCAGCATTAAGATTGTGGCTCTTTACCCGGCCAAAGTTTTCGGGGAAATATAATTCTAAACTTACATATATATTTTCTCTGTAGTCTGTAGTCTGTTTCTACATAGGCTTGATTATCCCTATGAGATGTTTGTACATCGTATAAGACGTGTGTGTGCGTTTTGAACATTTCATGCTACTAACTTCTTTTAAAGTTGAAAATCCATTTAAAAAAATGTTTTATTTTTAAACCATACTAACATTTGCATGCTTTTCTGTTGTAGGCATCATTAATGTTTTGGCCCCTTATCCTGCTAAAGCTTTTAAAATATGCTCTACTCCTTTCACAGATATGTAATTTTAAATTTACTATGATTTATTTAAATTTTTGCTTCAGATTATTTTTACATGGACATATTTATTTCTGTAAGATGTATGTGCATCGCAAAAGACAAGTATGTGACTACCAAATTAACTTTACCGAAGTGAGATAACATTGTATGTTTCCAGTCATGTGAATAATTGTGCCTTTTATTGTTTGCCAACAGCTGAGACGCACCCCTGATAACTGAAATGTTGGACAGACCTGCCTTAGATCATCAAGAAGTAAAATTTCTCTATATTTCGAAACCAATAATTCAAATGAGCTGTAAACTTATACACGCATGTGTTTGACGATTGTGGTTTCTTTAATGTAAAAATTAATGTATGTCATAAGTCTTAATTTTTTTAATGTGAATTTAGTAATAATTTTCACAATTACAAAAATGTTTTTGTATAGGGAAAAAAGTCTGGAATATGTTTGGGTCCAATCAATGTATCTCATAAAAAATAAATATAATTTCAATCTGATGATTTACGGTGATATAATTTAAAGTTTGCCACATGGATTTAACATTAGCATTTTCAAACTTAAACTATATATAGAGTTAAGATAAAGTATATAAACTATACCTTTTTCCGGGCTGTCTTGATCCAAAGAACTAAATTATGGTGTAAAAAAAATGGGTGTTATTGTTTGAAAATTCAAAATTAGTACATTTTATAATATGTAGATGACTTCTGAAAAATAATTTATGCGTTGCATTAATTAGTAATCACCATTTCCTGTCAATTAGTACCTGTAGATTTGTTTACGTTTATTTTTAGCGGAATTAGAAGGGGTAATTACGTTTTTTTTTCTTCATGAGTGTAAATGAACATATAGTCTAACTTGAAATATCCATGCTTTTGTCCATTAATGCAAAAGAAAAAAAAAAAAATCCTTGCTAGAAATTTCAGCATGGATTTCAAGTCTGACGATAGTTATGTTTTTTTAAACCGGCAACTTGCTGTGACATATGACTTTAACAACTCTTCCCTTTGTTTACAATTATTTTTTCATTCAAGAGCAGATTCTCAAGCAACACAGAATTGTTGAAATATCATTAGTACATTGTTTCTAGCTCAGCTGACCAACAGTTGAGTTTCGCCGTCTCCCTACGTTGGCCTAACATTTAGATGTTAGTTGAACCAACAGCTAGATTTGTGTCTGAGCCAACGATATGCTTAGACTAAAGTCTGAAATGCAAATTGACTGTCAGTTATGTTCACCGTCAGAACTGCGTTAATAATAATAATAAAATATAGTGATAATTCATCATATTTTAACTAGAAACTTCGATTAACTTCTTTAGGTTTTAGATTTAAAAAAAAATGATGCCTCTAGAGTCTAGAATTAACAAATAAAATTGCTTATAATTTGGTTTCTATAATTTAAAAAATGTTTGAATATTTATTGTTTGTATTTCATCAAATATCTCTAAACCTATTATGCAAATAAATTTTACTTTTATGACTATACAGTATAAAAGAATATCAGCATGCAGTACTTCTCCATTATCCCATCGACCACATTTCATAACAAAAAAACTATCGCCAATCTGTAACGCCAAATAAACAAATGGAAGAATGTTGCCTTATAATCTCAGAAAAAAAAAATAAATACAAGAAATTCGAAAAAGCTCCACTCACCAATGTGTCAAGTTAGTAAGCTTAAACAATAAAATTTACCGTATATTAATGAAAACAGAAAAAAATATATAATCTTAGATATTTATTTATTTACATTATTTTTGTTAATTATCCTTCTCAGCTGGTGAAAAAATATTTGTGACGTCAGTTGAAACTGATCTGTTGTACGTAACTATGCATCGCAACATTTTTTCAATGCTTTTTCTCTTTTAAAATCATGGCACCGCTGTTTACGGACGCAATTGTTATTATTCTAATTAACAAAATAACTAATAAATCAGTAAAATAGAATGTAAAATACAGGTAAATGTTGAATTTAAAACCACTTGGAGTGTGACACAACAATCATGCATTTTTGGCCTTAAATCCTATAGTTTAGCGATAGTTTTTTGTTATGAAAGTGGTCGACGGGATAATGGAGAAGTACCCAGCATGCTAACAGTTCCAACTTCCTTTTAAAAAATACATTTCTTTAAAGTAATATGAATTAGTTATCAAGTCAGTTATAAATGTGATATGCAATTTCTGTTGATAATCTGACAACAAATGCTGTTTATTTATAAGGGTTCCTTTTTTTTTTTTTTTTAAATTGTTATTTTGTTTAAAGAAAAGTAGCATCTTTAAGTGGTGTCTGCATACTACGTCTCCCTCATCACAAAAAAAAAAAAAAAAAAAAAAAAAAAAAAATGCAGTATACAAATGTTTGTTCAAAAAATATTTATATATAGAACAAAAATGTATTTTTTGTATGGAAATAGATATTTTGAAAACTAAAGCTCATCCTTGTTTTGTTCTTTTACAAAAGTACCACATATTGTAGGAGTATTTGAATTATGAAATATAGAGGTATTTAAATGAGAAAATAACTCTTGATTGTCAAAATAATGCTCATTACACTTACAACATTTGCCATAAGAAGAGTCGAGAGGCAAAGAGGTATTTTCTATCTTTAAAAATGACTTTATGCATCTTTAAATTGCTAAATTGATATTGCACTATGAAAAGGTTTCTACAGAAAGAGTATATCAAAAGTAGTCACTTTAGTAACCTAAAATTAATAAAATAATTAAGTATATTTACTTTTCTCAGCACACTCTCCTCATGATTTACAAAATTCTTATCATAATTATTAGAGTTCAAGGGGAATATTTCAGTTTCCATATTTGAGAGAAGTTCTCCAGAGATTGTAATCCTGGAAGCTGCAAGTTTGGGTGGCCAGTGGTTTTTTTATTTAAAAACCTACCATAAATTTCGATCAGTAATCATCCCTTGATTTAATGATAAATTTTTCCGTGATTACGTGAAATATTTTTTATTAAAAATATACACCAGAATTTCGAAATAGTTATTTAATCATGGAAAGTTTGTAATTAAAAAAGTGAACTATTAGGAAATTGTGGTACATTTTTGAATGAAAAACATTGGTCACAGAGTACTACAGCTTGCAGGGATGCAATACAGAAGTGTCATCAAGGTTGTATTTATTCCTTGAAAAAAAAAATTATCATGTTTTCCTATCAACAACAAAATCCGTGCAATGCCCTTCTTTCTTTCTTTGTTTTTCAAAAAGCATGGTTTGAATTATAGCTGCATTGAAGGCTGGGTTTGGAGGGAGGGGGGGGGGGGGGAAGGTCTAGCAAACACCCTGGGTGGTAAAAGGTAAGGAAAGGAAAATACCTAAAATATTTGGTTAAAACATAACAGGTATCATTTCAATGGACAATGAAAAAAGTCTCACTCCGGATGCCATAACTACTAAAGTTCTCCTTGGGTGCATGTTTTCGCCCAGTATTCTATGCAAACATGTTCAATTTGGTTTCTGATACTGAAAATTCCTTTGATGCATCTTCAATTTCTTTGTGATAATAAAATTCTCTGTCTATTAATTGAGGACTATCCCTAAACAAATCCGCAAAATTTAGTAACTCATCAGAATGCAGCCAGGGGGAAATATTGGAGTGGCTTGACGCAAAGCTTTCCCTAGACGAGGGCAAAATGGGCTGGTGGACCGGCAGTCCAGTCCGAGCTTGGTGCCGCAGGAAAAAAATTGTGAAATTCATCCATGATTGCATGAAAAAAAAACTTTGAGTTGTTCCAGTAAGGCACAAAGAAAAAAAAATCTGAAATTCGCCAGTTGGTCATAAAAAAACCTTTAGCAATATTTGATAACAGGGAAATATCATGAATTTTGCCAATAGATTGCAGGAAAACAGCAGCAAAATTCTTCAGTTTTGTTACGGGGGAAAAAACTGTGAAAATCATCAATCAGTAACAGGAAAAACTGCAAAATTCGTCAATGGGTTGTGGGAAAAATTGTGAATTTCACCAATAAATGATGGGAAAATGAAGCAAAATTCGTTAATTGGCTGCAAAAAAAAAAAATCTTGAAAATGGTCATGGGAAACACTGCAAAATTTGTCAATTGGTTGCAAGGAAAAATTTTTTGCGAAAATCGTCAATCGGTCATGAAAAAAAAAAAACAAAATTTGCGAATGAGTTGCTGGAAAAAATTTGCGAAATTTGTCAATTTGTCCCAAGAAAAAAATCATGAAAATGGTCGATTAGTTGTGGAAAAAAATGCGAAATTCATCAATGTATCACGGGAAAACCCATGAAATTCACCAATAGGTTGCTGGAAAAAAAATCGCAAAATTTTTCATTTGGTCATAAGAAAAAAATCGGGAAATTTTTCAATCAGTTGCAGGAAAACCACAAAATTTGTCAATGGGGATGCAGGAAAAACCAAGAAATTCATGAAAAGGATGCAGGAAAAATTGTGAAATTCGTCAAATGGTTATAAAAAAGAAATTGCAAAAATTATTGATCAGTCACAGGAAAAAGTCTCAAAATTTGTCAATTGATTGCAAGAAAGAAATTGTGAAAATGTTCGATTAGTCGCAGAAAAACCATGAAATTCGTTAATGATGTCGCAGGAAAAACTGCAAAATTCACCAATAGGTTGCTGGAAAATGTCTCAAAATCCATCAATTGGTTACAAGATAAAAATTGCAAAATTCATCAATTGGTTTTGGAACAAAATCCCAATATCATTGGCAAAAAATAGAAAAAAAAAGGTACATCTGTCGTGAAAGAACATTTATTTCTCTGAGAATGCCTTATTGAAATATATGGAGAGAGAAGGGGGAAAAGATGGCAATTTCATCTTCCAGAAAGTAATTTTTCTGAGGCAGAAAATATAAATCTATTTTTTATCAAATTATATCATTTTAAAGGAAAAAGTAACAGGAATAAATGGGTATTTTTTGTATTTTGGCCCATATAACGTATGGACAGCATCAAAGTGCAAGAAAAGAATGTCAAAGCCCAAATTGATCTTGAGGAAATAATTTTTTTGGAATAGGCAGATTAAATGATATTAAAAAAAACAGTGGTGATTGATTTTCTATAATTGAGTGTCTATTCATTTCCTTTTGACTGGGGAATTTTTTGGTTCTTAAGGCCGATTAACCGCTGTTGCAACAGCTGATGGCTGTTTTCATAATAAGATCAATTACACATATGAAAATCAGGTTGTATATAAGTAGTTAAGTAAAAAATGTCACTGCCTTCAGGATTTTTTTAACAATTCTATATGAAAATCATTTTAAATATATGACATAATTTACACCATTAAATGGTTTTCGCACGCAATAGATTAATTATTTTAAAATGGTCTTTCTATTTTAATATTCACGTGCAAATATATTTTTCTATTCAAAAGTGTTTGCAAATTTTATTATTTGGGCTTTTTAAATTCTGGCAACATAGGTAAAAAATAGGGTATTTCAAACTATGAATTCATTCTTCATTCAAATAATGAATTTTAGAATGTATTTTTTTTAAATCAAAAATATAGACATACTTAAAAAAATGATTGGGCACTGCACACCCTCATTTAGTCAATGTCACCCTGCAAAAGACTGTAAAATTACAATGCTTAGTTTTTGATCCTATACAGCTTATGTAACCGAACTAACTTGATGGATTTCAACATTAAATAGCACTTAAAATAATACTTCAATTTAAAAACTGTCTTTTAAGCGTGTCATACATTTCTCTATAAAACCCGAAAACTGTAGTCCGCTGTCAACAACAGCAGTTGATTCGGCCTTAAGAACCAAAAAATTTCCCAGTCAAAAGGAAATGAATGGGCACCCAATTACAGAAGATTGCCATTGGTCAGGGTTGGCAAAAAACTGGGTTTTTTTGAAAAAAACCAAAAAAACCGTTTTTTTTTTGGTTTAAACCAGGTTTTTTTGGTTTAAACCGGGTTTTTTTGTATATTTTTTAATTACATATATGCACATCAGTAAATAAAATTTAACATTGACAAGAATGATTAATATTACAATAACAATATATATATATATATATATATATTCTGAAAACAGTTTAAACAAAATAAATAAACAATTGTTATTAATTATGTACAAATTCAAATCATTAAATTTTATTTAGAGCTGAGCTAACATCATTTACATTCAAATTCAAAACAGTTATATATATACAAAAGTTTCCTATGTAATACATAGAACATGATCACTTGTGCCGTCAGGTTCTACAGTAATGGTGATAAGTTTTAAATAATTTTTAAAGATTACTTTTTAAAAAAGTTGAAGAAATAATTGCTGTTTTATATATACATATTTCCAAATGCAACCTGTAATTCATGTTTACCAAATGATTTAGCACACTTATAAAACATATTAATATGTTTATGTATTTCATATTGCATTCATAGAATGGATTCTGTATCTTAATGTTGATACTTAAAAGTTTTTGATAGTATTTAATTGCAAGATTTATATTAAATTCTTTAAAGACTTAATCTATTGCCTTCCTATATTTTTTCATTTTAATAAGCAACACTTAGTTGTGTTACATAAGAATATAAAGATATAATGTAGAATTTTACCTTGGTATGCTATACTAATTTTTTTTTTAAATAAAAATAATGCAAAGAAAAGAAAGTGAGACTTACTTTTTTATTCAATTTAAAAAAACAAATTGAATTTCAGTAAGAAAATTAAATTGAAATATATTTTAAAAAAATATATAAAAGAAACATTTTAAAAACATGGAAATTGAATAAATTTTCAAAATTTTAAGAAAATGGAAGTACGACACATGTCTATAAAGATTCTATGTTAATAAACAGGATTATTAGGGTTTAATGTTTTAAACAAAAAAACAAGTTTTGCCGCTTTTTGTAAACCCAGTCTGTTGCGTAACTTTGATTGTACAACACCAAATGAAGAAAAAATTCTCTCTACATTTGCAGTAAGAATCGTTTCAACTTCTTTCAACACACCATCATTGAACTTTTTGATTTCATTTTCTTGAATATGCCACCATTCTATAGCTGATACATCTTTACTAAAATCATTCTCAAAAAGATATCTTTGAAATGGAGAACTTTTGGCACAAAATTTTAGTATCAGAGATAATAAATTGTTTTTGGGAAATTTTGTTTTAGCATATTCCAATGCTTCTTTTTTTTCCTCCGATGACAATTCGAGATCAGCATCCTTGGCTCTTGGATCCAACAGATAAGCAAGAAGATGGGCTGGTGTTATTGCCATTTTATAACGAGTATCTAGTTTTTTCATAATGTCTTTATTCAGTTTCAAATCTTCCATCTGTTTTTTTAAATTTTTAAAAAGAAAAACAGTTTCTCCAATTGTACAATTTTGGCTTTGTACTTTATCTAAAGCTACACTAATTGGCTTTAATTGTTGAAAATAGTCTTCAGCATTTCTTTTCAATGAAATGTTTGAAACTAGACTTTGGATATTTTTATCAATTTTGTCTTTATTATTTTTGCATATAGTTACAAGAACTGACCATGATTTCAGATAGCTGTCTAAAGCGTCAGCAAATGAGTTCCAGCGAACTTCACAAGGCATTATTAGTTTTGATGTAGTACTTGCATCTTTTCTGAAGCACGCATTTGCATATTGGTTGTTTCTGAAGTATTTGATTACATGCAAAATTTGTTCTTTTACATTTGGATAACTTATATCATTTGCCAGTAAATTTAAAATATGGGCTGCACATCCATAAGTAATAATATTAAACTCTTCTTTTTCATCAAACATATCCCTCATTTTTCGGACATTTCCAGTATTGTCTGTCACTAATGCTTGTATTAAACATTGAAATTCCGATTGGCATTTATTAATGGTTGTAGTCGCAATATCATACAGATTTTCACTTGTATGAGCAATTTCCGATGTATCAATAGTGTCTGCTAAGTATGTATTCCCGTCTTTTGTTGTTAAAGTAACACAGATCACAGGTTCGTTCTGAATGTTTGACCATCCATCTAATCCTAATGTGACAACTTCATTTTTTAATATATTTGCACATTTTTCTTTTTCTTTGCTGTATGTATGATCTAATAAATCCCCAGCAATTTGTTTTCTTGATGGTGGAGAATATTCTGGGCGGAAACTCTGAACCATTTTAATAAACTCAGGATGCTCTACAGTGCTAAATGCCATATTTGTAGCATATATAAACCTAGCAACTTGTTCATCAAACATTTGCTTTTGAGATGGTGTTGATTTACTGACAAAAAAGTCCATAGTATCTCTTTTCCTTTTTAAAGAACCAATTTCACTTGTTGCTCTTTGTGTTATTGCTGAATCCAAAGAACTTGAAATACTGGATAGTGACACTGACACATCATCTACACAAAAATAAAAATAAGAATTGCTTAATGATACAGAACATATTACTTCAAAAATCATAATCATATAATTAACAATAATTCAATACAAAGACATTTTTTTTTCTTTGTTTTACTGCAAAGTAAACATCTCTATCATATTGATATATTTATTTTTGATAATTTATTTAATACTCGAGATAAAATTACCATGTCTTTTATAATTTTGGATATTTATGATTGGTGAAAACTTAGTTAATCTCTAAGAGCCATGTATAAATTAAAAATTAACAATTTTATTTAATAACAGTTCTGATCACATAATTTGTTCTTAATAATATGATTAATTTGTAACACTTTCAAACTTTTATCAAATGTAATTTTAAGATTATCAAAATAAAGTTCTCTAACAAAAAAATGTCTATTTAAAATTTTCTTGTTTTTTCCAAAATTTCATTACTTAGAATTACATAAATATTTTTTATTTCATAGAATATAACTTTCTAAAATCAAATAGCATATGCAAATTAAATAATAATATATGTGATTTTTATAATTTATCTTCTCAATCAAATAGCATTTCAAATAATAATGTAATTTTTTTATAAGAGTTTAGAATCATCTGAATGAAGATATACATAATGTGTTCTCAATATGCATTACTTGTAATTTTACAGATAAATTAAAAATTTTGAATTTAACAAATATTTAACTTATTAACAAATTTTTAACAATTTTCTTTCAAAATTAAAAATAATATCAGAGTTTCCCCCAGGTTTATAAAAGGGCAGGGTGCTGCTGGTGAGAAAAGGGCACTTTTTTTATTCTTAAGGGCACTTTTTGGATTTTTTAGGGCACTTTTCAGATTATTAAAGGCCCTTTTTTAATTGTTAAAGGTATTCTTTTGGTTTTTAAAGCCACTTTTGATATTTCAAAGTCAAAACACTCTTTTTAAGACAACATTGAGTCAGTTTTTACTATGAAAGTAAATTTTTTAATGCAAAAAAGGAGAAAGGGCACTTTTTTTACTGAGGGCAAGAAGGGTGCTAATTATTTTACTGGAGAGGGCAAGAAGGGTGCTAATTCTTTTTATGAGAGGCAAGAAGGGTGCTATTTTGTAAACCAAAGGGCAGGCAGGGTGCAGCACCCTTCTGAAACTGTCTGGGGAAAACTCTGTAATAGCAGCAATAATAATGAAAAAATAAGTACTTACCATTATCAACAGAATTAGAATCAGAATGATGATGAGAATTATTACAAGTTTCAATGTGTTTCTTCATTTTAGCTACTTGACCTTCCATTTCTTTATTACAATTTTTGCATCTAGCTCTACAACCTTTCCTTTTATCATTTTTTACTTCATTAAAATATAACCAAACTAAATCTTTTCTTCTACCAAAATTAGACATTTTTTGTTCTCAAATGCTAACTCTTGGACCATTCATACACAGGTGCAACTATGATGCAACTGTGACTTATGCAGGTTGACTGCTGAAATGAGTTGAGCTGTTCAGTTAGAAGTAGAAGTTATTTGTACATCAAATAATTTGAAAACTTAATTATATAAGAAAAAAATCTTTAAAAAAATTAACAAAAAACCAATTGGTTTTTTTTCAGAAAAAAAACCATTTGGTTTAAACCGTGCCAACCCTGCCACTGGTTATTTTAATATCATTCAGTCTTTCATAATTGGCTTTTAAAAACAGAGCAAATAATCTTGTTTTTAAAGCCTGGACAGTGTCTGGCCAATGGTTAGCGAACATAACTCTATTTTATGTTATCTGAGAATTTTCCTGCCTTTTTATATGACCCATGGAATTTCCTAATTAACTAAATTACCTTTAAAAAGCAACTAAATAGTGCCTGCAAGATTTGACAGTAAACAACTTAAAAGTTCCATTAGAAATATGTTTTAACTTTTAATTAGTTGCTTTTAAATTAAGTATTGAAAACTTAATGAATTGTTACATTGTGTAAGTGATTCCTATATATATATATATATATATATATATATATATATATAAGATGATGATGGTGTTGTCAGTCCAGCCTACTCAACTAATGAAGTGAAATAATTTTAAGCTTGTAATCTAGCAGGAGTTTAACTAAAAATATCTCAATCTGAAAAAAAAAAAAAATAGTATTTTCTAATTTTTTTAAAATTATGCAACCTTTAAAATTTTTTATTAATTTTATTTTTATCAGCCTGATTGTAAAACCCAAAACTTAAAATTTGCTGTTTGCAGCTAATGATTTATAATATATATTTTTTAATTACTTGAAATTTATTTTACATTTTCATACATTATTTATATTTTAAACCATGGCAAGGCAATTTCTTTTATAGTTCTTATATGAATATTTTTCTTTATTTCTTCTTTCTCTTTTTTTACGAAGAATAATCACATACTTTTCTTAGTATACAAATACATCTTGATAATGGTCATAACAAAATATCAGATAGAAGTTTAGATCACTTTTTTTAATTGATAACCGACATACAATATCTTATAATTTTTAATATTTTTAATGTAAAATTAGTAATTTAAAAAAGTATTGTTGGGTGTTAAATTTTATTTACTACAGTCCCAATATTTCATCAAACGATCATGGAATAAAATTGTGAATGCCGTCAAGATGTCATGTAAAAAAAATTGCAAATTTCGTCATATTATTGCAGAAATTAATCTCAAATTTGTTCAAAAGATTGCATAATAAAATTGCAATTTCGTTGAACAATTGCAGAATAAAATTGTGAATTTCGTCAATCGCTCGAGAAAAAAAAAATCTCTAATTTTGTCAACTCATCAGGGAAAAAATTGTAAATTTCGTCATCTGTAAAAAAAAAATTGTGAACTTTGTCAAACAATTACAGCAATTAATCCTGAATTTCATCAAATGATCATGGAAATAAAAGTGCAAATTTCGTGGAACAAGTGTGGAAAATATTGCAAAATTTGTTAAAAAATTGCAGAAGTTAATTGCGAATTTCGTCGAATGATTGTGGAATAAAATTGCCAGTTTCGTTGAATGATTGTGGAAAAAAAATCGTGAATTTCGTCAAACAATTGGGGAAAAAATCACGAATTTCATTAAGAGGTTCCGAAAAAAATATCGTAATTTTCATAGTCGATCATAGAAAAAAATCATAAATTTGTCCCAAGTTCAGGTTTTCTGTAAATACAAAAATGATAGTTAACTATTTAATATTCGCGTTATTTACTGGTTGAAATATGTATATATTAATATATTTATTTGGGATATTTAATTTTAGATTGATATTAATTAAATCTTTTACACAAATTTACTGTTTAGAAATTTAAATAAAGTGGCCATTAGATTAATGAAAGGGGCCACTTATAAAACTGCTACTACTGGCCACTGGCCACTAATGAAATTTCCCAGTTTTGCCCTTCAGTTCCAAATTTAATTTTATTTATGCACAGTTATGTCTTTGTCTACTTCTTTAACTATTTGTTTTATGCCATTTTCTGTGTTGTTTAGTAGCCGAGTAGTCTCCCAAAAGGTTTTAGATGCATTCTTTAGGTGTGGATTACATTTGATGGTAAACCATCCTTTGGCCTAAACTCAGATCACATACTTTGTGAGTGAAAATAAGGACTCTGACATGCAGTCAATGCTTATGTAAAGGCGAAGCATTCTATTCACCATTGTGAGCTGTCTTGCATGGGGCAATTTTCCTGGGCTCCTATTCACTAGTTCTTTTGAGCAATATCCTGATGAAATAGCTTTGCAAATACCCAGCAGGTATTTCTGGTCTGTGCTGAGTGCCTTTTCATAGATTTCAGGAAATACAGAGCTGCCAACTGCTACGAAAAAATCGTAGTTGCTACGATTTTGAACCACAAACTACGATGCTACGAAAATCTGTCTAAAACTACAATTTTCTGCAAAAAAAAAAAAACGCGAATTTCGTTGCAGGATCACTCGAGAAAAACGCGAATTTCGTCACAGGATCGCACGAAGAAACGCGCATTTCGTCGAAAGATCGCCGTAAAAACGCAAATTTAGCCGAAAGATCGCCGTAAAAACGCGAATTTAGCCGAAAGATCGCCGTAAAAACGCGAATTTAGCCGAAAAATCGCCGTAAAAACGTGAATTTAGCCGAAAGATCGCCGTAAAAATGCGAATTTAGCCGAAAGATCGCCGTAAAAATGCGCGAATTTAGCCGAAAGATCGCCGTAAAAACACACGAATTTAGCCGAAAGATCGCCGTAAAAACGCGAATTTAGCCGAAAGATCGCCGTAAAAACGCGATTTTTTATATTATATATATTTATTTTAGTTAAATATATATATTTTTTAATAGCAATTATATTTGTTGCGCTTGAAATTCATATTTATTGCTCAAATGTTGTTCGCGCAGTTTTCAGCTTTTTTGCTTTTTTGTTAATCTCATCCCTACTTTCGTTAGAAAATCGTTAAAAGACGGCAAATTTCGTCAAAAACAATGCAAAAACTGCAAATTTCGTCAAAAGATCGCGAATAAACGGCAAATTTCATCAAAAAATCGCGAAAAAACAAATTTTGTCAACAGATCGCGGGAAAAACGTGACTTTCGTCAGAAAATCGCGAAAAAACGGCAAATTTCTTCAGAAACATTGCGAAAAATGACGAATTTCGTCAAAGGATCGCGAAAAAACGATAAATTTTGTCAACAGATCGCTGCAAAAACGTGACTTTCGTCAGAGAATCGCGTAAAAACGGCAAATTTCGTCAAAAACATTGCGAAAAACGTCAAATTTCGTCAAAAGATCGCGAAAAAACGGCAAATTTTGTCAACAAATCGCCTAAAATGGCAAGTTTCGTCAAAAACATTGAGAAAAAAAAAATGCAAATTTTATAAACAAATCTTGAAAAAACTGCAAATTTCGCTAAAAGATCGTGAAAAAACGCAAATTTTGTCAAAGGGACACAAAAAAATGTGCCGGAAGTTGACCCCCCCCCTCCTCTGTTGTAACTTTTCAGAAAATTTGCTGTGAATTTCAGTATTTTTTTTTTTACTCAGAATCACCCCCTGATTTGCTCGCTTAAAATTTGCAGCGTAAAAAACAGCCACCAACCAACCAACCTTCAGATAAATTTGAAATTTGGTGTGCTACTATTTCTCCTTTTCAAAGGTTGGCAGGTCTGGAAATATGTTTTCTAAATTACTCTCTATGGGTTCAAAAAATGGCACATGGACAAGGATTTTCCTATTGGTCCAGTGAATACATGTGGGCCAGAAGTTTTACCATCGATTATGCCTAACAAATCACACGGACGCAATTCATTGGAGAGGAGCTGGCATATGATCCATTGTAATGGTTTTGCAAGCTTTTCTTACATTCGAAGGATTACTCCAGTATGCTTCCCCGTATTCACAGGACACTCATCACAACCCAAGCATGAGAGGCTGGACAAATTAATATTTTCATCTTCTAAAACTTCCATATGCTTTTAAAAATATCTTTTGATGCTTCAGATGAGGAAATGTTAGGCAAAATTAGTCCTCAAATATTTGGAGACAGGCTCTTCTAAAATAGCAACACGTTCTTCTTTCACAATTCTATGATTCACATGTTTATCACTTCTCTTTTCTATACACATTGTGTCATCTTTTCGGGAGTCAAAATATAAGCATCTTACTTCTGTTTTAGGGTGCTGTTCTTTACGTTAAGACAAACGACAAACAAGCCGATAGGCGTTCATGCCTTACCTTGCTTCTATCTATAACAGGTACGGGTACATTATGTTTTCCAGTGTCATTTGCTGCATGTGCATAATCCTGGAGAACCACCAAAGCTAGAGCTGCAGTAGACCAATTAGAAATTCCATAGCTGTGATATGTTCTAGAAAAAGTTTCAAGCTTCATTCTAGTTTTGGTGTTGGAGGATGAAGATGTTAATTCAATTGTATCTGTTATTGAATCATTGCATACTGATTCATTCTCTTCAATTTCCCATGCAGTATCTTCTAATTGCGGTGCTTCTTTATTTAATCTTCTTTCTATTAATTTTTTTTCAACGATTCATTGTATGCTGTACCAGAATGGCAACGTCTTTTTTTTTTTATCCGAAAGTTGTCAGTTTTGCTCCAGTTATACAGAATAAAGATATTGTTTTATTGTTTCAATATTTTAAATCTTTATTAATAAAGTTTCAAATGACACTTTTAAATCATAACCAGTTTAACCCTCTAATGTCCATAGTAGCATATATGCTACCACCACTGTTTCCAATTAAGTAGATTTTTTTAAATTCAGATATTCCATATTCATTCCAGAAATTTAAAATAGCAATATTTGCTTCATTTAATAACAAATATTCCATCATTAAATAAAACAAAATTTATTACTAAAATTTTCTGGTATGAATTCAGATATTCTGAATGACGGAATTTCTAGAACGTATTTTACTATGGGAATTAGAGGGTTAACAGAAAAATTTAATTGTTTTTGAAAAATTGTCAAATTTTACCCAAAATTTCGACATTTGGATGAAAAGCGCAGACCCAAGCCTTTTTTTTTCAGCAGTAAAATTGCAGACAGTTGATGTACTAGTATAAAGGCAACTTTTGACACCTACCCGTTTTTTGTAAAAAAAAAAAAAAATTCACTCACACACCAATCATCATATCTGAGGCAGAAACCAAATTAGTCTCTCAAGATTACAGTGTCCCATTCAGCACTCTATGCAATTCTACTCTCACATTATTGCAACTGTTCATAACAATGGGTCACTCTTATAAAGAAGGGGGGATTCATAAATGATAGCTGGATGACAAACCTTCATCACAAAATTCTGTGTGTTGATTATAGTAAAGTTGAAATATGTTGTACAGCTAATACAATGTCAAATAGTTCATTAAGGTGGTTATAGTTGTTTAGGAGGGTTACAGTAGAATGAGTCCACCAGTGATCAATCATGATCTAATAATATCCTGCAATGAAGTTGATCATTCAAAAACAAGAATGACGCATCTTCTATTGATCTATTTCCTTTAGCATTCTGTAAAATAACTTATGAAAAAAAAAATGGAAGAAAGGAAAACAAAACTAACTTTTCTTTCATTATAATAATGAATAATACAAAAACCAATGAATACTAGAAAATACAATTTCATAAAAATAATTTTAGGATACAATATTGCTTCTCTAATTGTGTCGAATGTGTTTTTAAATAGATCTTTTTTTTTGATAGGTCAGTTGGTTCTTCATTATTTAGTCCTGAAATTAAGCCATTTAAAAATCAAGTTTATGAAGACTTGAAATCTCAGGCTCAGGCTTCTCAAATTTTATTTGAAGATCCTGAATTTCCTGCCAATGATTCATCATTGTTTTATTCAGGCAATATTGGGCAGTTACCTGGTGAAGTTATTTGGAAAAGACCCAAGGTTTGTACAATTTTTTTTAATTTAAGAATATACACGATTTGAGGTGTGTTTCTTCCCCAACTTTGTTTTTAATGTTTATAACACAGTTACAAGAAAAAAGAAATAAGCTATGTAAAATTTCATTTCATGTCTTATTCTCTTTTGATGCATTCAGTTTTTATATTTGTTTGCTGTTTCTAGTCCTCATATATCTTGTAAACATGCTTGATTCCAGTATGTAACACATAAGCTAAATTAGTTATTAATTTACTACTTTTATGTCTTGAAATATATTAATCAATTTTCTTCGGTCATAACAACTTTGTCACAACTAATGCAATTTATTTAGTCACAAAATTAAAAAAACAAAACAAACATGCATTAATCCTTGCATTAAAATGTTCTTTTCTTTCTTTCATTCCCCCCCCCCCCCCCTCAGAGTAGTTCACAAGTGCTAATTGTGAAAAAGTATCATCTTAAAATATTTTATTTTATGCTTGCTAGATGGCACCACCAAATTTCTTTTAACTTGATGCAGTTCATGCGAGGATATGTTTACAAACAAATGAATGACTTTTGGAACATTTCATTACTCCATTTTTCACAAACACATGAGTTGGGTTGAATCCGATATGAAAAGTGAAAAACACATTTGAAAATATTTAAAGGCTTTAATATGTTTTTACAAATATTTTAAAAGTAGAATCGGATGTTAACCGGTACTTTTTTAATGAAATGCTCCAAGAGTCATTCATTTGTTTCCAGATTTAGAATTTTTGTTTCTGAATGGTGACAATATTCGTTTATATCTAGTAATCTATTGTTTATAATAGCTGGTTTCCTATTATCTTTAATTTAGAACTTAAACCATTATAATTGGATAGTTTTTGAAAGTTGTAGAACAAATGAAGAAGAATAGATGTGATACAAAGCAGATTATGTGTATATTTCTATAAGTTGAACAATTGGCATACTTAGGCATCAGAATACTTACGCCTAACATGGCTGCAATAAGTTTGCATTTCTTAAGGATGAGTAAGAACTGGTATCTTCATCTCACTTGCATATTATATAAATAGATTGTGTAAGAATTGACTTATCAGCAGATTTTTTTACGCACTTGATTAATAACTAAGATTAATAAATACTTGTTTTATGTTTTAAAGTTATATTTTGCAACCTCTCTACCTGTATCGATAAAACTACAGATAAGGCAGACTTTTAATGTTTCCAATTTAGAAACATTTTGCAATGTTTTTTCTTTTACATTCCATAATTGGAATGTCTGTCCATTTTTCATGATTAGAATCATATGGAATGATCTACAAAATATATTTTTTTAAATGAAAATATTAGGATTTTAATATAAGAAAATATGTATATAGTAGGCTAATTTAGAAGTCTGGCTTAGAATAGAGACTTTATTATATCACTCCATAGCACAAAAAGGAACGCCAATTGTACAAAAGGCACAGACATCCAAATTATGCAAAGTGAACAAAAGATAATTAAAAAAGATGGAAATTAATCAAAATATGCCTTATCAGCAGTTTTCATTGGTACATCTCCATGTGCGGAGGGGTAAAATATGCACTTAAAATAAAAATAGTGTTAAGTAATTTCAAGTGCACTGTGTACTTATTTATTTTTTTAAAGTCTGCTATACCTAGACATAAAATAAAGTAGTTAATAGTCTCATTCACTCTTGTGTAAATCATATATTGGGTATGTTTATGCAAAAGTAAGTTCTGTTTTTTGGTTAAAATTACATGTTTATTTACGAAGTATATAAAAATAGAACATCATTGAAAGTATGCTCCATCTGAAGCCACAACCTTCACCCATCTTTCAGGCAATTTACGGATTCCCTGCCTGAAAAATTCATTGTTTTTTTAAGTGATCCATTCGTCAAGCCAATTTTTGATACTTTCATAAGATGTGAATCGTGAATAAGATGTGAATCTTGAAGGGCTGACTGCATCGACCAGAATAAATAATAATCCAAAGGAGCAATATCTGGTGAATATGGCGGGTGGGATAGAACTTCCCAGTCCTGGCCTTCTAAATAGGTTTTAATGATGCTTGCAGTATGTGGTTTTGTGTGTCATGCTGCAAAATAAGTTTGTGTCTATTCTCCTAAAATCTGATCGATTTTCTTCAAACGTATTAGTTGTCATCTGTAGACTTTGCCAGTAACAGTTTGCAGAAGGTTTCAATTGCTCATAAATTGCAACACCTTTAATATCCCACCAAATACAGAGCATAACCTTATCAAAATGAATATTTCACTTTGGCTGTGATGGACTAGCTTCGCTGTACCCAAGCTTTTTTACATTTAGGAGTCACATAGTAAATCCATTTTTCATCTCTTTGTTTGTTGTCTTTGAAGAAGCATTTCACAAGTGATTTTTCGACATTCCATCTGTCTTTCTGTTAATTCATGTATTATCTAATTTCCAAATTTTTGAACCATTCTCATTCCATGCAGATGGTTACTGACAACGGATTGATCAACATTAAATGCTTCTGCCAATTCTTGTTGTGTTTGTGTATTGTCTTCATCCAATAATGCTTGCAATGTTTCATCTTCAAATTTTTAAGGTCTACCTTCACATTCAGCATCTTCAACATTGAATAAACCTTTTTTAAATTGCCTGAACCACCTTCTACACATACTATCAGAAAAAGCATGTTCCCTGTAAGCTTCTACAAGTAAACAATGACTTTCAGCAGCGCTTTTCTTTAAATTATAGAAGTATAGCAAAACTTACTGCAAATGATGATTATTTTGCACAAAACTATCTATTTTAAATTGAATAAAAAGCTATGTTATTTTACACTTTAATCAAATGTCATATACTATGTTTTGGAGGTTATGAAGAGATGTTTCAAAAGCATGTATTGCCATATTCACACAATACATATAAGAGCACTTATGCCATCTATTGGAAAAACAGAATTTACTTTTGTGTATATCCAATATGTCAATAAGGCAGTTTTCTTAATTTTTCATTATTTTGTTCATTCAGCAACCAATATTTTCTGTGTAATTATGAGAAAACATAAAAAATCTGCCTTATCTGCAGGTTTTATTTATACAGTTCTTTTCTTATATATTTTTATATTTTCATTCAGTAACTAATCTTAGCAATGAATTCTGGGAAACCATTTAGAATCTGTTTCATTTGCTTCTTTTTTATTCTTCTGCATGTGAAGTTCTTGCAAAATATACTCTTAAAATAAAACTGAAGCATTCACTAATTTTAGACAATCAGGTGTGTAAATCAAATCTGTCAATTGTCTTATACTTTTTTTATAAACATTTTAAGGTCCTATTGTCATTTTAATATTAAAATTATTCATAAGCATTCACTAACTTGGACATATTGCAATAAGCCTAGATGAAACCAGGCTGTATTGATAAACATTTGGCCATCTTTCAATTTGCATAAAGTGGCATAGGCTCTTTACAATAAGCGTGAAAATTAGCAGGCTAATTGGAAAATAGTAGATATTATGCAATTAGCCTGGCTCTTTGCAAAGAGCTGGATTTTCAATTCGCTTACAACATATACATTGCCAGGTTAGAACAAATGCTGTTGCCAGGTTGCCACTGGTGATCAAAATATTGTAACTGGTATTAGTGTTTATTTTTTCAAATTCATTAACTGAGTTGAAGAGTTAAAACAATTAATGATATATTATTGCTATACTTGCCATTAGTCTTCCTTTCTTCCTCAATCAGTTTATTAAAACATATGAGCTTTTGGAAATGCCATGATTAAAAAATGTGTAGCTGTGTAAGGGGGAGTGGCAAAAATGTTTTTTCAGATTTTTTTTTTATATTATAGTAGAGTCCTGTACATTACTGTAACCTCCTTTACCCCTTTGCAACAAACATTGCAATAGGATGTGTACAATCCTTGATTTTACTCACCAGTCCTTTCCTATAGTAATTTTTCTCTCATTTAATCACAGAATTTCTGCAATTAAGGGGCCATTTCACTGAAACTCTCCCATTTTGAAATCCCATGTTAATCTATGAAAAAATGTAAATATGTGATTACTCATTACCTAATGTAATTATCAAAATACTGTTTCCACTATCCGAAAGTTGACATCAGATGCCGATGAGGTGCATTTTAAAAAAATGTCTCCTTAAATTTTAAATATTTAAAAAAAATAAACTTTGAAATTTCTCCTTGATGAAATTTTACCATCTTCTTAAAATTTAAGGAGATTTTTTAAAGCACACCTCATTGACATCTGATGTCTACTTTCTGATGATGAAAATCATATTTTGATAGTTATATAAGATAATGAGTAATCACATATTTAAGTTTTCCCATAGGTTAACATGGGATTTTGCAATCGGGAATTTCAATGAAGCAGCCCTTTAAATTAGATAAGTACTTCTACTTTGGAAATATTGGTGCAAGAAAATTAAAAATTATGTAGGGAATGCTCATCACAAAGAGGTTAAGAACTTTTCTTACTATTTATTTTGGAAGTTCATAGTATCTTGTTTGCTTTTAGGAAATTATTGAAAACCCAAAGCTGTTTGTTGATGGTGCATGCAGCTGTGATGTAATTCAAGGAATGTTGGGCAACTGTTGGTTTGTTGCTGCATGTTCTTCACTTGCTCAAGAAAAAGAATTATGGAATAAGGTATAAACTATATTAAAAATTTGTTCTTTAAGAATTTTGCAAAAAAAAAAAAAAAATTATAATATTATTAATTTTTAATTTGTAAAATCACGTGTGTAATTTGTAAAATCAAAAATTAATATTTGTTATAAAAATCCAAGGTTCAATATTTTGTGATCTTATAATTTAAAAAAAAACTATATTTATAAAACTCCACATCATGAATTATTTATATTTTTATAGTGTACTAGCTGACGCCCAGGTTCAGGATATAACCATAAACATATCTAAAATCAGTGTTGAATTCACATTTTTTTCTGAGATGTATTTCTGCTGCTCTGAGGGAGACTGTGAAGTTCTGGTTCATATGTTGAATAAAAAAAAAAAAAGCTGACCATGGATCAGGTGGGCCTTCATAGTAATTATTTTGACAATAAAGATGGTTACTTATAAAACCAAACAGAAAATGGTTTGAAATAAGTTTGGTAAATAGTGCAACTTTTCCCTCTCTCTCTTTGCTGCATTTCAGTGAAAAAATTGATGCCTTAATTTAAAAGAAAATACAGTGGAAGATCTTTATAATGCAAATATTAAAATGCAAGGTTGTGCATTATATGGAATTTTGCGTTATGTAACTCTCATTTCACACATCATTAAACTTATCTTGTAAGCACATGTCCAAATAACATATCAAAGTACAGTAGAGTATCTTTATATTGCATTCCTTGGGACCACGATTTGTACAGATTATAAATTTTCGAATAATATAGGTCATTTCACACATTGTTAAATTTACTTTATAAACGTGGTTCCAATATGCTTTAGACCAAATCATTCATTATATTACTCATTTTCAAAATATTTTAATTTAATAAAAGGAATTTTTTCATTAAAATGCTCTGAATTAAGGAAATATAGTTGAACTAATGTATCAAATTTAGTCCTCTAGATAAGCACTTCCCAACATTTTTTCTTTCACATACCCCTTAATTATGCTTTTCATTTTGGAGTATCCCTTTTCTCATAAACATACCTTGGCTCCTCCTCTCACCCACATAATGCAAATATGCTTGTTTTTTAAAAATTATTAATCTTCTTAGCATACTAAATAGGGATTGACCGAATACTGAATAGTCCATTCGGTATTCGGTGATTCGGCACATAAACCAAATATTCGGTTTCGGCCGAATACTTTTAAGTATTCGGCCGAATTTTTTAAATAATTTATGAAAACTAAGTATTACTAGTTGTAAAAATACATGATGACCAATGCTCATTTAATGTTATTTTAATATGCTTCAGTTATAAGTGATAATTTATAAAAGTGATACATTATTATTTGTAATTGAAATTTAATATGGGCAAATTATGGTGTAAAAGAAGAGTTTTTCGCCATTATCTGGTTGTAATCTGTTTCTTTTCTGTTCATAAATCTGTCCAGCTTTAGAAAATAAACGTTCACTGTAAATATTGCTGGCAGGTCCAGATAAATATTTTCTAACTAATGATCAAATCATTCATAATTGATTAACTATTTTAATTAATTTTTTTTTTTGCAATTTATGTTTAATTAGGGTCTTAAAAAAGAAATATGCTTCGTTTGATCAAATAATCCTTATCCCTGTAACTTGTAACAACAGTCTGTAAAATTTAATATTTTCATAATTTATTTTGGATATTGACTAGTGATAAAATAATAACAAATAAGTGATGGATTAATGAATTTGTCAGTGGAAAGAAGTCATTTATTTTTTAAAGTAAATAGATTTAAGAATAAAAGTGTAACTGAATTAAATTAAATTTTATTAAACAAGTAATATATGCAAAAATATTTATTAAAAATTTTTAAGTATTCAGTTGCCAAATACTGAACATTCGGTGTACACTTTGACCGAATATTCGGTATTCGGTGAAATTCCTGATTCTGTGAATCACTAATACTAAATAATAAATCAACATAAATTACATTGAAATTCCTAACCTTTTATTTTTTATCTTGCATTTTAAAGTTAATTTTACTTTTTATAATATTAGCTAAACATCAAAAGAAATCAATATAGCATTAAAAGAATTTTTAACTAACTTATGAGGAAAGTTTATAACAATTTTGCATCATAATATATAAGTAATCAAATATGGCTTTTACTACTCTCAATAGGATTCTTGATCTTGTTTCATGGAGCTGCATTTCTTAAAGTAAGGTTAAAACAAATACAGAGTTCTAGAAACATCAGGAGCATCATCAAGTTTATTGCAATATTTGTTCTTAATATATGCATAAGATGAAAATGCCCTTTCGACGAACTCTGTATTTGTGAAAGGCAACAAGTATTTTATAGTTTTATCACTGAGTTCTTGGTGCTCTTTTTTTACTGCTATCCAAAAGAATGTTTCTTCTTTTGAAATCAGATTGTAAAGAAAAACTAGTCAATTTTGCTTTTTCAGAAACAGATAAATTTTCGGCTTCTTGAAAGAACAAATTGTTAAATGGGTTTGTAATCCAGTTATTTTCTTCACCACACAAAATATTGTCTAAACAACATTTTAAGTCTTTTAAGTGAGCTATTATAATAGATTTTACTTATAATTTTAGCTCATTTTCAGATAAGGAAGTGTAAAGTGTCTCAAAAACTTATGGCTGGTGTTTTTAACCCTCTCGACACCCTGGGCCTCATATGAGGCTCCTACTTCAAATTGCAATATTTGAAAGAAAAAAAATATTTTTGTTAATTCCAGCACCTAATAGTGATAGCATATGTCGATACATTTACTGTTATGACGTTACTTATGTTTCAGCATTTAATAATAATAATATTAATAAAAGTTTTAATAATTATTAGTAAACCGTTGCCGTTTCTTTTAATTTAAACATATGTTTCATGCTTTAAATTTAAATTAGGGACTCCTTTTCTGAATTAGTAATTTGTGATAAAAGATAAAAAATACTACTAAATTTTTTGTTTGTTTAATCTGGTTGTAATACGACATTTTCTAAACGTCTTAAAAAATTCTTCCTTAGACTATTTTCATAGGGAAAACACGCAACATAACTACATTAGTTAGATTTCTGTAAAGAACACATTCGTTAAATTTCAATAAACTGTAACTTCTGTGATTTCGATAGCTACTTTTAATTTTGTTAGCGTAAAAGTAATTTTTCCCAAAATTGGAAAAAAAAAATTAGTGCCGAGAGGGTTAATACAAGATTACCAAACATTTCTTAATCATATGTTCGATTTTGTCAGACGCCTTTAAAATGGTTACAGAATTGTTCTGCAATCCTAAATTAAGGTTATTTATTTCTGAAAGACTCTCAGATAAGTATGCAAGCATTTGGAGCCATTCTCTTTCATGAAATTTAGAACTCATCTGAAAAGGATGATTTAAAAAAATAAAAACTTGGACTTCACAACTTATTTCAAACAATCTTTCAAGTACTTTTCCTTGTGACAGCTGCCTCACTTTGTTGTGAAAAAGCAATGCAATATTGAGGCTGTTCATCTCTTCACAAAAATATTTGAATAGTCTGGAGTTTGTTTAATTGGCCTTAATAAAATTAACAACTTTGACAGATTGATGGAGCACTTAATTCAATGTGTCTGACTGAGGTTTGGTTGTTATACTGTGTCTGTGTATACAGCAACAGTTCCAAGCTACATAGAGTGCAATTTCTTTGATGAGAGTTCCAGATTTCAACCATTTATCCATTTTAAATTCAAAACAAAATAGCTCAAATAATAAGTAAAACATTTCAAATAATATAATCATTGAAAAGAAGGAAGCTTTCCTATTAATATGCATTAATGACTTATACTATATATTCTATATATATATTATAATATATATATATATTATTATTGAATATATAGTATATATATTAATATATATATATACTATATATTCAAAAACAAAAATATGGGCCTGCTTTACAACACATTTTAAAATAAAACATTAAAACAGGATCTCTGACATAATTTAGGCATTCTGCAATTATTATTAAAAATGAAACAATAACAAAAAAGTGGTAGAAAAGAATATTGTATAATGATCAGTGACAGTTGTTGCAAAGATGGGAGAGAATATATAAGCAGCCATGCAATATGATTAGCAGTGGGCGGAGC
Source organism: Maratus michaelseni (assembly GCA_963931845.1). Taxonomy (NCBI): domain Eukaryota; kingdom Metazoa; phylum Arthropoda; class Arachnida; order Araneae; family Salticidae; genus Maratus; species Maratus michaelseni. The sequence continues at coordinate 398,055,031 of OZ007586.1, forward strand.
TAGTAACATTGAATTATCAATGAATTATTTAGTCTAGTGGACCTTTTCCCTCATTTTGAGCATAACATATTGGAGTTACACATGAGGCTAACTTTGTAATCCAAAACTATCAACTTTCTTTGTGTCAATGAAATATACATTAAAACATGCTTAAAAGGTGACAAAAGATGTTAAAAATGTTAAAATACAAACATTTATATCCTGAGACTTTCGATCACTAATGCGATCTTCTTCAGTGGGGAACTGTTGACTGAGCTGAGTGTACGAATGTCGCTACTTTTTAAGCATGTTTTAATGTATATTTTATTGACTTTAAATACAAGGTGAATATTTCATTCCACTTCAATTTCGTTTTTATTCCGAATTTTCTGTTTCTTTATGTGTTTTCAGTTAAATGATTTTTGTGATTTCTGCCATTACTGATATTATTCTCACATACCCCAGGCTGGGAACTGCTGCTCTAGATAGTAGCAATTTTTTACAATGTAGGAATGCATGTGCTTCTTAACTGCAAGATTTATTGTTTACATCTGAGAAGTTGTGTATTATATAGAATTACGTTATAAAGATTCTTCTACTGTATTTCTTATGTTTTGAATTTTTTTTTTTAATAGATTCCTGAAAGTCTGCTCCATACAGCAGTATAAAATATAAGATTGGATGGATAACGTATTAAAAAGAAATTGGTTGATAAAAATAAACTTGTCATTTTTAGTGAAATGGACTAAAAAAATAATTGCGAAAAATTCATAAGTCTCTGTGCAAATTCTGAATAAACTTTATTGAAAAGAGGACCAAATTTACTATATTGGGCAAAAAAAAATTGAAATTGGATTGTGTTTATGAGTGGGTCAAAATAGGCAGTGAACTTGAAAGATTGGGTAAATATTTGAATTGTTCTGTTCTATATAAAATAGCGAAAAATCCAAAATCTGAGCCTCAGGTGCATTCAGACCTAGACCTCTACAGGTGAGAGATTTCCCTAGCCATTGTCAATAAACCCATTTTTCTTTTTAATATAGATTATATTTCATTTGTCTTCAGAGTTTTATTAATTTTATGAATAAAGTGCCTTTAGATTTAGTAACAAAAACTGTCTTGCATATTCCTGACCTCAGCCACAGCAACACTAGTTGCAGCCTGTTACGAACAAAAAAACTAAAGGTAGAAAACTAATTATCATTTGATGTCTCCCCCAACTTCTTCCTATTTTTTATTTTGTTTAAACTTAAAAAAATAAAATGTCTACCCTTTTTCTGCATTGAAAAATTGATGGATAGCTATTTCACACAGCATGGAGGGGGGGGGGAGAAAAATCTTTGACTAATTACATGTTCCAAAAAAGAAACCAAGTGATAAACACCAATGTAAGACTGAGTTTGATTTTTTTTTATTTTTTGTTTAATCCAGTTGCTAATGTTTTCAGAATTGTGCAAAATATTTTTTTGTTGTGAATAAAGAGATATGGATATTTTATATTGCAAAAGAGTTAAAATAGCTCAAATGATGTGTTTGATATGATCTTTAAGGGGCTATTTCACTTACACAAAAACACCCACTCACTAATATTAATCCCATGGGAGAGTTCTTTTAAAAATATCTTATTTTCATCGGATAGCTGAGGTTGATCTCTACAAAGGTTACTTTTATTTTTTCGAGTTAGTTTGCAGATATTTTTTTATTAAAATACTTTCATTTTCAGAACCGGTTTCAAAAGTGAAAATATCCTCATTTAAAAATAAACAAAACAAAATTGAAAAAATGACTTTTGTAGAGATCAACCTCAACTATCCAATGAAAAAAAAAATCATTTAAAAATATTGAAATGGAAATGATATAATTTTAAAATAATAGGATTAACGTTAGTGAGCAGGTGTTTCTGTGAATGTGATGACCCTTAATGTATTTTTCTTCACAATGTTACTCTTTATGTAACAATGCAAAGCTGAAACTTTTAGGTGCTTCAAAAATGAGCTTGCTGTGCACAATTCTGTTATTTTGACTTTAAAATGTTTCAATGGTTATTTTTTTAATGGATAACAGTTATAAATATATACGATTATTAAGAAAAAAATACTTTTAAAATTGTTTATTATTCTAACTTAATCTTCTCCTAAAGATTTTAAACCATTTGTCATGTTTTTTTTTTTTTTTTTTTTTTTTTGTAAATGAAAACTGAAACAGTCAGACACTTAATTAATAAAACTGAAGTAAGTGCTAGTTAACTGAATGTTTTTTGCGCTTAAGAACCTTGTTCAATTAAATAGCTAATTTCAGTACAAGATTAAAAAAAAAAATGCAAATTCAATTTTGTTCTTAATTGTTTAATTTCCAAAAGTAGCTGATGTGGTTAATTAGTCATTCATATAAGCAACTTCTACTTATTATTAAAAAGCAGTGTAAATAGTGTTTAACTATTAAATTATGTCCATAAGTATTTCTGATATAGACATATTTCCTTTGATCGAAATATATGTACCTATACAAAATTGATTGGATTAAATATAGTCTCAAGTTGCATTTTGCACAAAATTTCACATAAAAATCCAGATTATTAGTTTATATAGAACTAAGAAATCCGGGAGTAAAGCTTGCCTAAGGATTTTTCTAAAATCCTACCCCCCCCCCCTCCCTTTTTTTAAAATGTTATCTCTTTCTCGTGGAATTAATTTTTGAATTTTATTCAGGTGATTCCCAATGCAGAAGAACAAGAATGGAATGATGAGCATCCTGAAGAGTATGCTGGAATATTTCATTTTAGATTTTGGCTTTTTGATGGATGGTACGATGTAGTTGTTGATGACAGACTTCCTACTATTGATGGGCAGTTAATCTATATAAAGTCAAGAGATAAAAATGAATTTTGGGGTGCTTTGCTAGAAAAAGCCTATGCTAAGTAAGTTATATTTAAGAATGATTCTAAATTGTCGACTATGTTAGAATTATATTTACAATAAATTTTAATCAATTAAAATTTTGTAGTGGCACTTCACCATTTCACTTTTTTCTAAATGAGTGCTGAATTAAACAAACTTGTGGTTTAGGGCCTCACTGCCTTTGGTAGCATGTGTCTGCTTGGTTTTGAACTAAGCAAACCTTAAATTATTGTAATTTTTTATTTTTAAACAAAAAACTTTCCAACTGAACCTACAATTGACGGCCTCACTATCTTCAATGATGCACACAAGAAATTATTTTTCATCTTTAAAAAAGTCATATTTCAAAGGGCAAACTGCAGTTGATCCATGTTAAATGAAACAGTTCGGCATTATCATTTGTGTTGCTATAGGAACCGATTTGGCATTCTTCTAATTTTGATTTGGAGTTTTTTCCATTTCAAGAAAAAATTCTATTACGTTGCTGTCTTACATAATTAAAAAAATCTATTTTATATTTTTTGAATTTGTGTTTTCATGAAAAAGTTCTCTTCAGCAGAAAGGGGACTTTAAAAAAAATTGCTGTACCAAATAAATGTTATTAAAAAGAGGACAAAATAGGGCTATAGCGAATTCTGATTAAACTTTATATACAAAATGACACAATTTAGTATACTCAGGGATGCCACTTTTCTGCCTAAAGGCAGAATTCCTTTTTTTTTTAAATTTCTTGATTTCTGCTTTTTTATAAAACACAATTTTAAATTTTTATATAAAATCAACAATACCACTTTTTTAAATATCAAATCTGTGATTTCTGCAGATTCTCCTCCATAATTCCGCGATGTTAGCTTTTTTTTCTATTGCCCACAATTAAAAAATATATACATTAAACAACATGACTTCCTGGAGTTTCATCTCACTACCCTGTATGGTTTGTTACACAGCAGCACATTTTCCCGGAGATGTGCAGGAGTTGCGAGGGACGAAGTTTTACTCTCCATCCTGCCTATTATCAGGTAGGGATTCTGCTTTTCTTGTTTTTTAAATCAATCAGTGACTTTCGCAGAATTGTAAAGAAGAAAAAAATCGCACTGGTGTTCGCCGTGAAAAAAAAGCTGAGAATTGCATCAAACGATCCATGAATAAAATCACAAAATTTGGTCATTCACTCGAGGAAAAAGTTGCGACTTTCTTCAAATGGTCACAGAAAAAAAGTTGCGACTTTCATCAATCAGTCATGCTAAAAAACTTAAATTTCATCAGTCAGTCATGAAAAAAAAAGTCACACAATTTCCGAAATTAATCACAAATTTTGCCAAACAATTGTGCAATTAAATCGCAATTTTCCTGATACGATCGCAGAATAAAATTGCAAATTTCTTCAATTGCTTGAGAAATAAAAATTGCAGATTTCATGAATCGGTGATGTAAAAAGTCGTATATGTTGTCATTGGTCACAAGAAAACAATCTCAAATTTCATCAAGCAATTACAGAAATTAATTGCAAATTTCATCAAACAATCACGGAATAAAAGAGGCAATTTCGTCAAATAATCACAGAAAAAAATTGCGAATTCCATCAAAGGATTACAAAAATTAATTACAAATTTTGTCAAATGATCACAGAATAAAATCACAATCTTTGTTGAACAATCGTAGAATAAAATCACAATCTTTGTTGAACAATCGTAGAATAAAATCACAATCTTTGTCGATCGAGTGGAAAAAATTGCAAATTTCATCAGCAGGTTGCATAAAAAAAATTGTAATTTTCATAGTCTGTTGTGGAAAAAGAAAAACTTAAATTTGATCCAAGTTGTTGTTTTCTGTACATACAAAAATGATAGTTAAAATTTAATATTCACGTTATTTGCTCCTGATACATGAAACCAAACTTAACATTTGGATGAAAGAATGTAAAAGGGCAGGGTGCTGCTGGTGAGAGAAGGGCACTTTTCTATTCTTAAGGGCATTTTTCTATTCTTAAGGGCACTTTTTGGATTCTTGAAGGCATTTTTTTATTCTTAAGGGCACTTTTTGGATTCTTGAAGGCACTTTTCAGATTCTTAAGGGCACTTTTTTAATTGTTAAAGGTATTATTTTGGTCTTTAAGGCCACTTTTGATATTTAAAAGTCAGGGCACTCTTTTTAAGACAACACTGAGTCAATTTTTACTATGGAAGCAAAACTTTTAATGCAAAAAGGAGAAATGGCACTTTTTTTACTGAGGGGCAGGAAGAGTGCTAATTATTTTACTGGGAGGGGCAAGAAGGGTGCTAATTATCTTTATGAGGTGCAAGAAGGGTGCTATTTTGTAGACCAAAGGGCAGGCAGGGTGCAGCACCCTTCTGAAACTGTCTGCGGGAAACTCTGATGTTAATGTAGTATAAAACTGTACATGTTGACAGGTAGTCATTTTCTTCAACTCAACTATGAAAATGCAATATATTTATTGCAGAAAATACTATAAGATATTTTAACATAAGAAACTTGTTAGTGTTTTATATTCAATACAATATAGTTCACAAAATTCACTCACCAATGTTGTGAAAAAAGTTGTAAATTTTACTTTCATGTGTAATTTTCTTCCTTTTTGTTATTTTCTGAGTGGCATCCCTGAATTTAACCTGAACAAACCTGACTTTGAACCTGACTATAGTGTCATCCAAGGGATAATAATTATGATGCTATAACCAAGTGACATAATAACCAAAGTTGGGTCAGAAACATGTGGTGTAAGTAAATAACACATACATACTATCCAATTATCTTACATCTTATAAAATATGGTATAAATTATAAAACAAATTATAGATTGAGTATAAATTACACTTACCATATTTTTTCAAGGAAAAATTGAACTTATTCCAATATAACACGAAAATGTTACAGCTAAGCATGCATATTTTGAGAGTAAATATTTTGAACATTCTTTTTTTGTTTTTCGAGTAAAATAATTTTCATTCTATATCATCTTCAATATGTTTGTTAAATTTAAAAATAGTATCTCTGTCTTGAGATTCATAAAAATGTGACAACAATCTTATTGCTTGCTTGAGTGTCTTTGACTCCAGGTAATGGTACTTCATCAATTTCTTGCTCCTCTTCATCATAACTGAATTTTTTCTTTGCTTTTTGCACCTCTTGAACAATTTCTAAATCAGATTTCAGTTCTGAAGTTATCATAACATCATCTACATCAACAAACTCGTCCAAATTAAAAAGGCAAATTATGAGATCTTCCGAAACTATTCCACTCTGACAATGGTAACTTTTCTTCATCTTCTTCTCCTTGCAGGAATTCACTTACCTTCTTTTACAGAAGCAAAACTGACATGCCAAAATGCCTATTGAATAGTTTTCTCTGTAACTTATCTCCAGGCTTTATATAAAACAAAATTATTTCATTTAAAACATTATGCCTTGTCAAACTTATGGCCATACATTGCTTAGCCAATCCTGAACACACTTGTTGTCAACACTTTTTTCTTTACTACACACCTTAAGAAACTCTATACTGTGATCTACCTTAAATTGATGTATCAAACCATTGGAGCAAACAAAACTTCCATACCTAAGCAACTTGGCAAGATGTTCAGCTTTTGTACCACTGATTAGTATGTTCAGACTTCTTTGCTGCTTAAATTATTTAACAATGCCCCATCAAGGTCTTCTTTGTCCAGCTTCCTCATTTGCATAACATTCTTTCCACTTTGTTCAAAGACACTTAAAATGTTCTTTGTTTTTCCAGATAGAGCATACAGTTGAATTTACTAACCCAAATTCTGGACAAATTTCAGCTTTCTTCTTCCCTTTACCTAGTGCATTAATAGTATTAACTCTCCAAAGAAAGAAATTTTCTTTTTATGGATGCCATAATGTTCAATGTTTCTTACTTAAGGCACGCGAGATGAAAAGCAAACTGATGATGTCGCTGCCAGGTCAAAGACTTTTACTACATGAAGAAGAAAAGCTCCCATAGGACTAACGTAAATTGCGATTCAACAATTCTAGTACATACGCACATTCCCAAGTATTGCTGCAACACAAACTCTTTTATAACTTCTTTGGCCTGGTGTTTTCAACCCCTTTCTCCACCTTATCTATTTAACTGTTGTAAATTACAGACCTCATATGTTTTATCATTGCACTGATACAACTCTTTATTTACTCTGTTTTAAAATAACTTTTCTTTATTTACATAAACTATATAATAAAGTTACTTACCTCACATCTTCTATAGCCAGTAATAGTTCTTATTTCTATAAATTTAATTTTCGTTTATTTCTGAAATCTTTAGTTACTGTATGCATTCTATTATCTTTCTCTATTCTGATCTGCCAGTCATACAGTCTGCCCACAGCAGCAAAAAGAATCATGGGATATGAAACTATCGTCTGCTAAACTAAACCGGTTATCTTAACTCTCTGCCAATCGGAATGAAGTACTCTTCTCTTTTGTGACCGATTGCTCATTTGTTCAACGCATATCATTTGCCGTAGTAAAAATTGAAGCAAGGAAGCGAAGCACAGAGGAACTCCGTGGAAGCGAAGTGACATCAGCCCAGCATGGGTGCAAATTGATGCGCCAGTTGTCAGAAATTCTTCATGGTGGACAGATTCTCTTGTTACTTACCCATCATGTGTAGTATAGAATAAGTCTTGTAATTGTTTTGAAAATTGAAATTTTTTTTTTTGATGGACTTACACGTTTCAGACACCAGAGATTCCGAAAAACATTTTTAGAAATTTTTTTTTGCCGTCCATCTGTAAATGCTCTATCTCCTGAACAAATTGAGATAGAGACTTGAAATTTGGTGTGTACTTAGTATGTAATAATGGGAAGAAGCTTATTGAATTTCAGTAACCTTGATTTTGATTATCCAGAACTATTTTTTTCGGACTCTTGAAATATTCGTTCTGATAAAAGGTATATAAAAAAATTTTGAAATTGTTTATTTTAAGGAGTGAATATAAAAGACAATAAAAAATCATAAATTTTGCATAAAGAATGAAGTTGATCGGATAATTAGTTGCTGGGTCATTCCATGTCAAATCAACCAAAAATTTTCAATATTCAACCTGACCATTTCAGATTTTAATGAAACCTTCAGGAATCATTCTCCCTGATGATACAAATGAGAATATACTTTTATTATTTTTTATATCTGTAAATTTTCATACAATTATTTTTTTTAATTCTGAAAAATCATCATTTTTTGGCTTATATACATTTTTTCAATTTTGAATTTGTCAAGTTCTATCATAGAGAGTTGTTTGACCCCTCATTTTAAAGAGAATTTCATAAGGTTTAATTTGATATGCAAGTTGACTATGCTTGGCTAAAAAATAATTAATTTAATTAAAAAAAATTTGAAATAGTGTTTTTAAAAATTTTGAAAAAATATGTTTGTAATATTATAAACTTTAAATTCTGAAAGTTTTAGAGTGGGATCTCAATGGGATCAGCAGTTATAAAAAAAATAATGTTTAAAATTAATAAGATAATACTATCTTTAACAATCATAAAGTTGGTGAGGTGCCAACTTTAAATACCAGCCTCAATTGGTGTTTAACATTGTTTTTGTTTTTTTACATAACTGCTGATCCCATTGAGATCCCACTCTAAAACTTTCAGAATTTAAAGTTTACAATATTACAAAAAACATAATTTTTTCAAAAAAAAAAAAAAAAACACTATTTAAAAAAAATTTAATTTAAAAATTTTAAATTAAATTAAATTAACTTTTTTTTTAACCAAGCATAGTCAACTTGCATATCAAATTGAACTTTATGAAATTCTCTTTAAAATGAGGAGTCAAACAACTCACTACGCCTGATAGAACTTGAGAAATTCAAAATTGAAAACATGTATATAAGCCAAAAAATGATGATTTTTCAAAATTAAAAAAATTGATTGTATGAAAATTTACTGATATAAAAAAATAATAAAAGTATATTCTCATTTATATCATCTGGGAGAATGATTCTGTAAGTTTCATCAAAATCTGAAATGGTCAGGTTGAGTCATTGGTTGATTTGACCCTGCTGAGATATTTGTAATCCTATTTTCCACACTCTTCGATTTTTCATGATGCCGTGTTTCATTCAAATTTCAATTCAAAGATATATTTTAATTGGAAATGAGACTCTTAATCCAACTCAGTAAACCATTAGTTAATATGATTATCAATTTTGGAGTTATAAGGATATTTCTTTTATGCAATTCAGTAATGGAGCATTTAAAGTTTATGATGTCATCAAGCCACGATTTTATTCGAATTGCAATGCATTTTATAAATAGTTTACACATGTTTTATTTTCATATTTTATATTATGCATATCCATGATGGGTAAGTATTATGGTGTCCCCCAACGACTAGTTTACGTAGTATTCTATGTGCTGTTCTGCATGGGACTTTTCTTTCAGTGAATTTTTTTACTTATTCTGTTATTCTAATAGGCTTTAACGTAAAAATGCCTGGAGAATGCACCATATCAATGTGTTCCCATAACTACCAAAAACAGACAAGTCTGTATTTTATAAGAGAAATAAAAGAGCTGTGGATTATCACATCCAATCAAGGAGATTCTCGTTTTAATGTTGATACTTCTCACGTTTTTTTCAGTTTTATGCTTACTGTTATGTAAGAAACTTACAAGCTGAATTGATGGGTTATGTTCATGATAGAAAAATGATAATTTAACACTTTCAAAAAATTCCTTTCCAAAACTAACTTTTGTTTTTTATGAATACTTTAAAATTCTACATGCAGGTTTGATATCAAAATACGAAAAAAATAAAAAATCCCACTTACTTAACAAGCATACATTTAGCTTTAAAAGGATGTCTTTGATGCTCTGGGGGGGGGGGATGTCCCCCCCGTGCCACCTCCTGAATTCAACACTGTGTAGATAGCACACAGTATGGAAAAGTAAACAGTTTTATCATCATTACTCAGAAAGGCATAATATATAAGTGAAAGTGCATCTATTAAACAAAGTTCAAGGCTGCATCATAACAAGACATCCATCTATGTGCAATAAAGGAGAAATGTGAAACAAATTTTATACTTAAAACATCACAATTTTTACCAAGAGAAGTTTTAATATCTGCAGACCATTTACTATCATTGTATATATCTTTGAATAAATCTTCTAACCACACATTAAATGTTATGCAAAACTTCTTATAGGCCTTATGATTGTGATGACATGAGTCAAAATGCACATCCAACAATTGTGGAGCCTTTTCAATACTTATTCTGGTTTCAAGACCTGCTTTGGAACCCCTCGTCACATTGCAGGAATCCAGAAGAACTGATATTAAATTTTCCCATGGAATATCATTCTTGGCAAACAATGCTTGATTTTCATTGAATAAGTTTTCTGCACTACCCTTGAGGAAAAATAACCACATAAAAGAGATACTATCCACATGTAGTTAGCACTTGTCAATTCATCAATATTTAAGGAAAATTTTTAAGTTTTTAAATTTTCAACTGTAGATTCCAAAAATGTTTTTCTAAACCAAATCTCATCAGCAGATTTCTTTTATTTTATAAACATCTTTTGCAAGGGAGCTGCCATTCCATGATACCCCAAATGTGTAAGATCAAGTGAGTTAAGCGGCCAGGACATTAATTGGAATTCAGCATTATGTTCCTGCAACCACTCCAGCACAATTTGGGCATTATGACATAGGGTGTTGTCCTGCTGGAAGACTCCATTTCCAGTTGGGAAGACAGATGCCATGTAAGGGTACACTTGGTCTACAATGATGTTTAGATAGTCTGCAGGTTTCTGCAACAACAGGTCCCCAAGATGTCCATGAGAACATCTTCCAAAGCATAATTTTGTCACCATCAGCCTGTGCATGACCTGCTTGCTGTACATTGGGGGAGCAACTATTTTCCTAGAAGATGGAGTGCCCTAACACGGCCATTGACATGATGAATCATGATTCATCTGACCAGGCAACTCTCTCCCACTGATTTATGGTCCAGTTACAATGTTCCTGGGCCAAGTGTATACATAGTTGACGATGACGCTTGGTCAACAGAGCCACATGAGTGGGATGTCTGCTGCATAGTCCCATATCCAACAGTGTTCATTGAACTGTGTGTTCTGATACAGTTCTACTTTGACCTGCATTATATTGGCCTGTCAGCTGAGCCACTGTCTGGCAACAATTTTGCTTCACTAAGTGGTATAGTCTCCAAGGTCCTTTTTCCTTGATAATACATAGACATCCAACGCCATGGTGTTTACTGCTGTTTTCATCGTCATTCATACACTTTTCATAACTACTAACAACAGCAGGTTGCAAACAACCCACAAGTGTTGCAGTTTTAGAGATACTTGTTTTGAGCCATTGGGACATTACAATCTGCCCTCTATCAAAGTTACTTAGATCAGCAGCCTTTCCCATCACATGCAGAAGTTAACACAAGAATGATTCCTCAGACTCCCCAGCAGCAGTTAAATACCATTCCCACCTGATCATGTGCATTTCATATCAACCAGGTGAGTTCATTGTAAAATGTGGGCAGAGTTGTATAATATAGATGCATGCCGTGCGCAGAAAATTTTCTGTAAAATTTGAAACTTTACAGAAAAAAAAAACTTTTTAAGATATCAAAATATAAAAAAGTATTCCCCAATTTTATGTACGATTTATTTACAGTTTGCACACAATTCAAAGTTTAAAGATGCAAAACTTTGTTGTGACATTACAAACGCTTGTGAAAATATTAAGGATTGAGCTGTTTCTAAATGCATTGGCAAAATATTTTATAAGAATTCAGCTCTTGCTATCATGGATTTTTAGCTTTATTATTTTTTTAACCAAAATAATTATTCTTTAATTAATATTAATTAATTTTAAACTACAGTTTTTAATTCATATCATCAAAATAATATAACATGTAATTTTATTAAACATTAAATTAATTTGCAGAAAGTTTTTGACCTAATATTTATGTGTGCAGATAGTTTTTGGTTTTATGCAAGTCTGAATGTGGGGAAGGGTCATGTTTTGACTCTTCAGTGTATATGAATCAGTGTACACTAATATGTCATTAAGTATTTTGGCTTTTTTGCTACCGAAACACTGTATTTTGATATTGTATGCATTATTAAAATGTAATGATTCTATTTTTATTTGAAAATTAATATAGAGCACCCAGTCTAAGTACCACTTTATTAATGTGATTAGGCATTTTAAAATACAGTAAAACCTGTTAAGACAGCAACACAAAAGACCAGAGAAATATTCCAGTTTCTTAGTTTTTATGTATTAGTTTTATGTTTATCTTGTGGTACACAGAAGTATAAACTTTGATTTCGTGGTAATAATGGTCTAAAAGTTTGGGAACTTCTGGCCTAATACTATATATATGTACACATACACTATATGGCCAATGATGACCGGTCACTTGCGATTTTAGACATTTTGTTAAATATCTAGAAAAGTACTTAAGGAATTATCCTGAAACTTCAGACGTGTAAACTGCATAGTCGACATCATATATTTCGGTGAAGATTTTTTCCCAATAAGTTGAAGAAAAATGAATATCTTTACCCTGTAAAAACTAATATCGCAAAAGCGTTGAAATAGTAGCACATGCTTAGGAGGCTTCTTTTAATAAACTATGTTCATTTTTATGAGGATAGCACATATACTCATGGAGAAATTAAGGTTTTTATAAAAACAATTCCAAATTTCACTAAGTGTTTTGCTTATAATTTTCAGAGTTCTTAATATAAAAGAATGTTCTTTTCAGGAACGATGACAAACAACATTATATACATCTAACTGCAATCAGAATTAAAATATAATAAATATTGGATGAAAAATGAGCAGGTTCACTATATATTGTTTCACTGTGCATGTGCGAATTCAATCAAAATATACTGTGCATAATATATTAGCTAAATGCATAAACCAACTTTTGTGAAAGTCTCAAAAACATAGCTTGAAAATTTTGATAGTGATAGTTGATAGAACAAGCTCGAAATTCGCTGTTCCCAAAAGGAAGCAAAAAGATGAGGGGCGGTATCCAAATATACAATGAGAGACACTTCATTCTTATTATGGCAACTTTCATAAGCTAGTATATTTGGATACAACCCCTCATCTTTTTGCTCCCTTTTGAGAACAGCGAATTTCGAGCTTATTCTATCGACGATTACTATCAGAATTTTCAAGCTATGTTTTTGAGACTTTCACAAAAGTTGGTCTATGCATTTAGCTAATATATTATGCACAATATATTTTGATTGAATTCGTACATGTGCAGTGAAACGATATCTAGTGAACCTGCTCATTTTTCATCCAATATTTATTATTTTTTAATTCTGATTGCAGGGTATTGTATATAATGTTGTTTGTCATCGTTCCTGAAAAGAACATTCTTTTATATTAAGAACTCTGAAAATTAATTATAAGCAAAACAGTTGATGAAATTTGAGATTGTTTTTATAAAACCCTTAATTTTTCCACAAGTATACGTGCTATCCTCATAAAAATTAACATAGTTTATTAAAAGAAGCCTCCTAAGCATGTGCTACTGTTTCAACGCTTTTGTGATATTAGTTTTTACAGGGTTATCCAAAAGATATTCGTTTTTCTTCAATTTGCTGGCGGCCCCTTATAAGGTTTCATGAAAAAATCTTCGCAGAAGTATATGACGTCTATCATGTTGTTTCAACTCCTGAAGTTTCAGGATAATTCCTCATGTATCTTTCCAGATATTTAACAAAACGTCTAAAATTGCAAGTGACCGGTCATCATTGGCCATATAGTGTACTTTCACAATCTGCCATGCTAAACTAAAAAAACAAAAATATGCCATATGGCTGTTGATGTTTTATTAAAATATTTTAATATTATTGTACTAAAAATGTTTTATTTAAATAAAATATTGTAGTTTGCATTGTGTTGATTTAATTATTTTACAAATGTAGACTATATACTTATATTAGTTTTGGCTAAAATATTTTGTTTTGTAGGTATACAGGAATGCAACAAAAATACTTATTTGTTTTTTTTTCGTATATTGTTTGGGTTGATTTGAGTTACTCATGATGCATTCATTCACTTATGTATATGCAAAATGATGAGTTTAATTTGTTAATGAATTTTCATCCAAATTGTGAAGAATATAACTAGTTTTAATCAAAGTTCAGCAATTTAACATTTTATTTAAATTTCTGAGTGTTACATAAAAATATGTTGTACCTTTTTGGGGAAATTTGCACTAGCAATGATAAAATCATCTTCAAAATAACATTTTTTTAAAGTAATATAATTGTGAACATCTATTGAGATTCTAGGCTAAATTTGAAATACATTGCTTGAAAATTCAAATTTGGGCTTGACATTTTACAGTATTTGACAAAAATTCTTGGTGAACTGAACAAAATAAATTTTAAGATAATATTTATGAAAATGTTATTTTAAGGCTATGTTAGTTATAAAACCATTTTATGTTATACCAATATTACTACAAATATTCCCATTTTATATACAAATATTCTTAATTTTATATTGCTCCATTATTAAAATACTTTACATAGTAGAAATCAATTTTTCACAAAATCAATAGCTATGCATTCTGCATTTTTAACCGTATTCATTGAGAAATAAATTGGATTTATGAGGAAATTTATTAAAGTTAATTTGGTGTTAATATATATATATACTAGGTACACGACCGGCATTGCCCGGGCCCGAGATAATAACAATCTCAGTGCAAGGCGTTAACCCCCTCCCTCCCCATACCCGCAAATATAGCGAATAATTTGTTCAAGAAAACCACCTTCACCTACATTAACGCGATCATTAAAAAAATAATTACATTTTTCTGATAATTAGAACATAACGCAGACACTATGCGAAAATAGCCGGCAGATGACAACACTTACCATCCTCAATTTCAGATCTATATCTTAATTAGTTATCTAAATTTTTGTTCATTAGTAAAAATTGTCAATTATTTCCTTTCATTTTCGCAAACTAAATGGAGGGATCGGCCAGAGAAACAGATCTCTTTGTAGTTCAGTTTTTAATGAAAACAGATCCCTGTCTGAAACTTTCTTGGATTTTTTTTTCACAGGCGCCAGAGCAGATTTTTAGCAGTTTTTTGCATAAATTAAGAAAAATTACTGGCCGAATTTTTCAAAAATTGCATAGACGGATGCAGAATTTTTTTTTACATATGCTCAGAAATTTTCAAATTGATATCTTAATTAGTTTTCTTAAACTTCGCTAATTAGTAAAATAATTTCGAATTCGTTCATTCCGCTTGCAAATCCACAACAACAGTTTCTTTAGCCATTTTGATTTAAAAGACGGCATTTTCGATGTGATGTTTAACCCTCTGAGTGTTTTGAAAAAGGGTAAAATTGTAATGTTGTTTTCTCTGTATTTTGTTTTAAATGCTAAAAAAATATGATTCTTTCAGCATTGTAAATAAAACTTAATTACAAATATGAATGTAACCCTTGAGAGTATTAATCATTCTTCAATGTTTTGAAAATTCATTAAATCTTTGGAATTATATTATTTTAAACATTGCATATATTGCAGTGAAACCTGGAGCTTAATGAACGGAATATTATGTTCCACACGCTTAGAGGGTTAATGATATTCTAATTAATATCTAGAGTAAGTATCAAAATATTAAAATTCTGAGACTCAGGTGCACATGGTCAGAGCTTGGACTATCCACACCTAAATTTCCAGACTTCTAGGTGGGCTAGATTTTGCTAGCCAACACCAACAGACACACAGACACACACACAGAGTGAAACTTTATTTTATTTGTGTATATATATATACATACATACATATATAATGAACTGCTTTATTTAAGAAAAACCCTCCAGTTTAATTTTTTTATTGCAATTTTAATTTATTTTTTATTTAGAGTTGCTGGCTCATACGAATCTTTAGATGGAGGTAATTTGTGTGATGCTTTGATTGATTTCACAGGTGGCATTGCTGAAACATACGAACTTCAAACTGAAAAATACTATGAGGATCAAGAAAAAAAATTACAGCTGTTCAATATGATGAAATCTGAATATAAAAGTCATTCACTACTTAGTTGTGCTATTTCTGTAAGTTGAGAAGTTTTATTTTTGATTAAGTTTTTATAAATAGTCAAAATAATTTCAGATATGCTAAATGGAAGTACAGTTATTGCCTGGAGCCTAATCAAGGGATGTTTTCCCTTGATTAGAAAAGTACAGACTATTTTAAAATGCATTTTTTCTTGGTCTTCAAATTTTTTTTATTAACTCAATATTTTAGAACAATTTACGAACACAGACTGTATCTATTTAAAAAAAAGGAAGTATATTTGTTTGCATACCTGTATATGTTCTGGCATGAAGACCACTAATGGCAGCATTGCTGGATTAAGATATCTTTCCCTCGGAAGAATTTCTGCAGTATTAAGGAGGGATGAATTTGTACTTGTAGAGCACATTTAAACACAAAATCTTAAATATTCTAGTAGAGGGGAGAATTTTGATGCTCTGATGGGAAATGCCCCCCCCCCCTTCTTCCTACCTCAGGCTGGTCCCTGAATTCATCACTGGATGCATAGCTAAGAAACATGACACATATGTACATGAGAACATTTATTTAAACACCTTGATGCCTAATTCTTAATTTGTAAAATAAAACTTTATTTCTAATTGGCTTCTTTTTGGTAATATATCGTACATTGACTAATACACATCTCACAGGGAGTTGCTAGAATTTCCTTTGTTTGTGAAAAATGATTTATGTAAGAATATTAATGGGAAATTTTATTTTAACTAATGATGAAGATTATGTAGCCTGTTTCAAAGGGATTAGCTTGTTTATTGGATTATTACTTTTATAATGGTTCTTTTGAAGAAAACGGTTATAAAGATATTTTAAAATCCAAATAGTTGTTTTTTTTTTCATTGTGAAAATTTATTTATGTCCTGATTTAAATAACAAAAATCACACACACAAAAAAAAGCATACATTATGTATGTATTTTTCAATCAATTCAATTAAAAAGCAGTCAAAATTTAAATAGAATTTTCTTAAATAGAATATTTATTTGCTGAGCTTAAATAAAAACTGCCTTTTCTTCTGCTTTCTTGATGTATTTAGCATTATTTTGATGCTCAAATAATAATAATAATAATAATAATAAAATTGTGATTACTTAAAAACTGGTTTTCAAGAATTTTTTTTAAATTTTAAATATAGTTTCATTGTATTTTTGTGATTTAACACAGATTTTATTCTTTTTTTTTTCTTTTAAAGTACTTTAAATTTTCTGTGGTTGTCCAGTTACATTTTATTCATAAAAAAGAAGTAATATGAAATCTGCATTTGATGACTCTCATGTTTATATATATATATATAAGGCTAATTCAGAAATCCAGTGAAATAAAGAGCCAGGCTAATTGGAGAATAATCTCACTTTTCCAAACAGCCTGATATTTTTCAGGCTTATTGCAAAGAACCTATGAAAGTTTAAGATAATTGGAATAGAACCATATTTATCAACTATCCTGATATTTTTTTAGGCTTATTGCAATGAGCCTGTACAGCATTAGGCTAATTGAAAAATTACTGCTTGTTTCTTAATCAGCCTGATGTTTTCAGGCTTATTGCAGTGAGCCTATGCAGTTTTAGGCTAATTAGAAAATGACCAGCTGTTATCCAAACATCCATGCTCATGAAGTCAGAAGTAGTAAATAAATGCATAATTTTAGAATAAAAAATAGGAGCAGGGACTTAAATGCTTATAAAAATGTATAAGAAAACAGTCTTAATGACAGACTTAATTTTTATTTTAAGGATATATTTTTGACAAACACCCCTACAGAAGTATCAATCAAATCTGGAAAAGAAGCAGGCATTTAATGCTTTCCCAGCATTATATAGAGAATATGGGATACTGAATAAAAATATAAAATTATGTAAGGAAATGCTATTTCAATGAAATCTGCAGATGAGGCAAATTTTTAATGTTTTCCCAGCATTATGTAGAGAAGATAGGTGGATGGATGAATGAATGAATGAATGAATGATAATTATATAAAATATATATGAAAAATTCTGTATTAATCAAGTCTGCAGATGAGGCAGATGCTTA
Source organism: Maratus michaelseni (assembly GCA_963931845.1). NCBI lineage: Eukaryota > Metazoa > Arthropoda > Arachnida > Araneae > Salticidae > Maratus > Maratus michaelseni. The sequence goes on from OZ007586.1 coordinate 398,073,061, forward strand.
ATATTTTTCCAGCATTAAGCAGAGAAGGTAGGTAGCTACTGATAAGTTATATTTTGCTTTATTTTTACTTCTTTTTTACTGATATGTTATATTTTGCTTTGTTTTTACTTCTTTTTTCTATTCTTTTCTTTATATTAATTTGTTAATTAGTTGTTAAATATAATTAATTTATTAATTACTTTAATCATCTCATTACCAATTTTTACCTTAAGAAAATTGAAATACACTTTATATTATAATTTTATACAAACATATTTAATAATATTAATTCATGTAATTACAATTCATATAGAAAATCATTTAAAATACTTCTTTCAAACATGAAATAAATATTTTTTAAAGTTAAAACTTTAAATTTTAAGTTATTTACTACTGTGTGTTGTGTTCCACACTCTGAATTCAGTCCAATTAATTTATAAGAAAACACAATATCAAATTCCTCAGGAAATTAAGACAATATAAATTACTTTAAAGTGATTTGAAGAAACTCTCTTGAAATTAATATAAAATTTAGAACACTTATTCAAAACAAAACAAATTTCCATTTAATACATCTTTATAATGATGGTAATCACATTTTAAATTATATATATATAGCATTAAATATTTCCAGTAAATTAAGAGTTTGGTCATATAATAACTAAGAGTAATAGCAATACACTCATTATAAGATATGATGGTAAAATAAATACATACATTACTATTCAGGATGCTATTGACACCATAAAATGATAAAAGAGATTTACCCAAAATGAGCAGCTGGTTTCTTTTGGAAAAATAGATATCCTACTTAGTAATAAAAAGTTCATTATGAGTATAGTAAATGTTCAAACTGCGACTAGCCTAAGTTGAAATTTTAGAAAACTGTTTCACAAAAATGATTAAAAGTCCTATTTCTATAACAATCAATGCATCACTGGAATGCAACTAGGAATCATAAAATTCTTCTCTCAGATAATTGAAGAAACATCAGGCTTAAACTTTACCTTAGCAGAGATGCCAACTGCTACGAAAAAAACGTAGTTGCTACGATTTTGAGCCACAAACTACGATGCTACGAAAATCTGTCTAAAACTACGATTTTCTGAAAAAAAAAAAAAAAAAAAAAAAACGCGAATTTTGTCACAGGATCACTCGAAAAATCACGAATTTCGTCACAGGATCGCGCGAAAAATCACGAATTTCGTCACAGGATCGAGCTAAGAAATGCGAATTTCGTTACAGGATCGCTGAAAAAACGCGAATTTCGTCAAAAAATTGGCGGGAAAAAGCAAATTTCGCTGAAGAAACGTGAATTTCATTCAACTGATTGCTGAAAAAATGCAAATTTCGTCAAAAGATCGTTCAGGGGTGATTCTAGTCCGAATTTTCCGAAAAATTAAGGCAATGATTTCCGAAAAAAAAAAAATATCGGTCATAAATCCGAAAATTCGGGCATTAAATGTATCGGTATTTCGGCAAATGATCGCCGAAAAAAATCAATCTCGTCTTTCGTTCGAAGAAAAGTCACCAATTTTGTCAAAGGATCGCGGGAAAAACATGACTTTCATCAGAGAATCGCGAAAAAATGGCAAATTTCATCAAAAGCATTGCAAAAAGCGGCAAATTTCGTTAATAGATCGCGAAAAAACAGCAAATTTTGTCAACAGATCGCGGGGAAAAATGTGACTTTCGTTAGAAAATCACGAAAAAACGGCAAATTTCGTCAAAAACATTGCAAAAAATGGCAAATTTCATCAAAAAATATCGAAAAAAATGCACATTTTATCAACAGATCTCGAAAAAAACTGCAAATTTCGTCAAAAGATCACGAAAAAACGACAAATTTTTGTCAACAGACTGCGGGAAAAACGTGACTTTCGTCAGAAAATCGTGAAAAAACGGCAAATTTCGTGAAAAACATTGCGAAAAATGACAAATTTCGTCAAAAGATCGCGAAAAAACGGCAAATTTTGTCAACAGATCGCGGGAAAAACATGACTTTCGTTAGAAAATCACAAAAAAAGGCAAATTTCATCAAAAGCAATGCGAAAAATGGCAAATTTTGTCAAACAATATCGAAAAAAACGCACATTTTATCAACAGATCTCGAAAAAAACTGCAAATTTCGTCAAAAGATCGCGAAAAAACGGCAAATTTCGTCATAAACATTGCAAAAAATGGCAAATTTTGTCAAAAAATATCGAAAAAAAATGCACATTTTATCAACAGATCTCGAAAAGAACTGCAAATTTCGTCAGAAGATCGCGAAAAAATGGCAAATTTCGTCATAAACATTGCGAAAAACGGCAAATTTCGTCAAAAGATCGCGAAAAACGGCAAATTTCGTCAAAAGATCGCGATAAAACGACAAATTTTTGTCAACAGATCGCGGGAAAAACGTGACTTTCGTCAGAAAATCATGAAAAAACGGCAAATTTCGTGAAAAACATTGCGGAAAATGGCAAATTTCGTCAAAAGATCGCAAAAAAAAACCGACAAATTTTGTCAACAGATCACGGGAAAAACGTGACTTTCGTCAGAGAATCGCGTAAATACGCCAAATTCCGTCAAAAACATTGTGAAAAACGGCAAATTTCGTCAAAAAATATAGGAAAAAAACGCATATTTTATCAACAGATCTCGAAAAAAACTGCAAATTTCGTCAAAAGATCGCGAAAAAACACAAATTTCGTCAAAGGGACGCAAAAAAAAAGTGGCGGGAGTGGACACCTCCACTCCCGGTTGTATCAGCTTACTCGACCTGATGAAGGACTCTAACTCAGACATTTTTCTCTGGAAGATATACCCATAGTTCCATCACCCCCTCCCCCTAACTGCCTTGGAATCTTTCAGAAAATTCAATGTGAAGTTCAGAAATTTGGCCTAGGAGTGGACAGAGCATTAATTGAATAGGAATAATTATGTTTAATCACTCCCACCCGCAACAAAAAAATTAGCAAAAACAAAAGAGTCTCCTACTTCGTGTGCTTATGGATATACACATGCGTTTAATTGATTAGTATTTGCTCGCTTAAAATTTACAGCGTAAAAAACAGCCACCAACCAACCAACCTTCAGATAAATTTGAATTTGGTGTGCTACTATTTCTCATTTTCAAAGGTTGGCAGGTCTGCCTTTGGTTAATCTTTTCACATACTTTCTCTTTCAGCGCATTAAGCAGAACTCATTTCACTGATAAAACCATTATCACTGTTGTCCTCTGACAAACTGAAAATACACATTGTGAATATACAGTGACTCTGGTGCTGCCCCATAGATAAGTCGGCTCCTTCGCAGTTCAAGACTCATAACTGAAACCCATGATCTGACATCGGTCTCACAATGCAGACAGAATCTGAGACCCATGATCTGACATTGGACTCATGGTGCAAACTAACCATTCAAACACTAGGATAGAATGCTGACGACTGAGAAATCTTCTGCCCATACACAAAACCAGAACACTAAAAGCTGGACTGCTGCCGCATAATAGTTATCTGTCCTGCAAAAACACAGGTAGACATTAATCCAGATGGTCCACCAATGCTTAGAAGTCCCAAAGAGGGAAAACTTCTGACATTTTAAGACAACACCAAAAAGAGGCAATAAGGGATGAAATGCATGAATAGAATGAATTTTTTAACTCTCTCTGTCTGTTTTACTTACAACCTTCTGGTAAAGGAGGGCAGCATGCACTAAATTCTCAATTCTCCAACCAGCAAATCCCTGTGCACCTACTGCTAAACTTTTACTGCTAAAAAACTGAGAAGAATATTTATAATTTTGATAAAATCGTATATATTTGTCAAAAACATGTATTTTTAATTACTTTATTATAGTGAAATATTTTTTTGTATCTTTATCATTTAAAAAATATATTGTGGTTTTAATTGTTATTTAATCCTGTTCTTTTTCACATTATTATGCCCCAAAGACAAATTTAATTCTTTGTAACCATTTTACCTTTAATTATTAGTGCTAAATATTTCCCAACTATGCCATTATGGATATGTCCTGAAAAATTAGGTTTCACTAAAGAATTTTTTTTTTTTTTTTTTTTTTTGTATTTGATAATTTAAGATGTGTCTGTAATATGAAAACTGATTTGTTGTTACAGTTGATGTAGAATTTAATTTTATTCAGTAAATAATTTTAAATCATTGGTAATAAATACAAGACTAAATAATGAATTCAATTATATGCAATAATTTTATTGCCCTTATACATCTTTTTTACCTATACTAATGTAATAAAGAGAGAACTCCTGGCTGACTGATTGACTCATCAGTGCAGAGCTGAAACGACTAATTTCAGGATCACGAAATTTAGGCAGTAGATTGCTGTTATGACCTAAGCAAGCAATAAGAAAGGATTTTTAAAAATTCACTGTGTGTTAAATGGAGGGAGGGAAGTCAAAAGTTTTAGGTCATTTTGCCATATCTCAGCAGCAATTTTATGTTGGAGCGTGAAATTCAGCATAACAATTCTACTAAAAAAATAGTTAAACGTGAATTTCAGTGATTTTAGAAATTCAGAGTTAAATAGGAGGCCAAAACTTTTAGTCATTTTGTCATATCTCTTCTGCAGTATGTGTAGGAGCGTAAAATACAGTTAAATCAGTCTTCTAAAAAAATAGTTAAACACGTATTTCAGTGATTTTATAGTTATTTTAGCGATTTTGTTGACAATATCGGCTATGAACCTGATTATGGAAGATTAGATGAATAAGATGTTTTTGATTTGATATTGGTTGGATATTCGTCTGATTTTTGGTTAGATATTTAGTGCAAGACATTAATTACATAATATGTATACATGCTATACAAAATAGTTTCGCTAAATGTTACGCCATTTTTTTTTTTTACGCATTGTCAGGGAAATTGTATGTTTTTCTGTTACATGCACCAAAGAAAATGCATTCTCATTTATACAGCCAAGGTTTTTTTCCATGATTGTTAGTAACTTCATTTTTTCCTGATTGTCTTTTAACGATTTATGTGCGGGGATGTACAGAACTCCGTTACTGGGATCGCCATATTATTGTATTTTTATTTATTTTACCTGTAAGGCCTCATCATTAACATGGGTAAAGCCAGGTGGCTCTGTTAGTACTTGCATAAATTTACTTTTTATTTTTTCAGTGAAAGTTTCTATTTGAAAGAAAAAGTTATTTGATTAATAGGATATGCTAATATTTTAAATAATTATAGCTTGGTACTGCAGAAAATTTATTCTTAGGTGCGGCATACTTTATCATTCCAGATATATGGACTTGCATAGAGGAAGGTAATCAGCACTACACAATTTATTATAAAAATAATTATTTAAAAGCAAATTAATGATTATCAAATTTAATTCTTTAATTGATATTTTACAGAAATTATTAAAGTCAATAATGGTTATCTTAATAAGTACCACTTTCAATAATATATTTTATTTTTTTTACTCAGTCACTGTAAGCATCAGTGCAAGGGGTGCCCCCTTTTGATAAGCATTTGTGCCCAGGGCCCCCAAATTTGTAAATCAGTCTCTGCCTGTGTGTATTTTAAGCTGAATTTAATATATTTCTGTGAATTATATTCTATTGTTCAAGAAATGCAAAAGCTTTTTTTTTTTTTTTTTTTTTTTTTAACAAACTTATGTAACCTATGCATAGTTTTTGGCTACTAGCTGCCAACTTACATAAAAGAAAATTCAGTAGATTTCTAAAAAAAAAAAAAAAAAAAAAAACAGAAAATCAGTTGATTAAGCTGCTTTAAAAAAAAAGCCTTGATTCAAAGTAACATTTTTTTCACTTTTTAGAACTGAAAAATAGCATTAATTTAGGAAAAAAATATATTTTTATATTCCTAAAATTTTTAACTATTCTTAAATTTTTATGCACTTTAAGCAAAAATTCATGTTCAAATTACAGTTAAAAGCAAAGGAAATATAATATATTTTTTTTCCTCTGGAGGTTGGCTTTTGCAAACACAGTTTTTGGGGTGATTTTGATGACTTGCCACTATTGGAAGGATCGCACATAACACAAGATGACAGTAAGATAACATTACAGAAATCCCATATTAGATCTCCAATTAAAACACATGCAATATTTCATATTATATCATCTGTTTAAATGAAATAACATGTCAGTAATATGACTTAATGTTCTAAACTTAAAATATCACTTTTCCGTCATTTTTGATGGGGGCATATGTTAGTTATATTGTATTTGTAAACAGAGTGAAGAGTTCACTGATTATTCAATAGAGAGTTATTGTTAGAATAAAGTTTATCATAAAATTAAATATGTTTATAGTCTCTATAAGATGTATAATTTAGCAGAACAACAGTAGTTGAATATCAGCAGAACGGGAAATATGACGTCATCAGAATGTAAACTTATGATGAGGATGAAGTTCACAGATTATAAGTAGCATAAAAACTTTACATATCTAAAATGCAGATAGGATGAATGTTTCAAAAATCTTTTATTCGTTTATAAATGCCTATTTTTATTCTCTGCATCACTTAATATAAAAATGAAGATGCAGCTGGATAAGTTAATTCAAATTTCAGTGAAAAATAATTTTTAATCATTAAATGAAGAAAATATAATTCGATGAGTTGATACAAAATGACAGAAACATGCTATTTGATTATTAAAAATAATTTGATTGACAAATCATGAAGTTAAAGGTAGTAGGAACCATTCCACTGGAGAAATCACTTTTTCATTTTTTGATGCAACGAACATCCATGCAAAATACCTATCTTGCTCTTGTAATCTTTGGCAATCATCTGCCGAAAAAACGCTGAGCCATCCTGTGACCCGAAAGCCGGACATTCCAAAAATTGAAACCTGCTGCAAAGACTAATTTTTTGAATAACTCACTGCATCTTCCAGAAATTTCATTCATGCTAGGAAGTAAACACTTACCCAGCAGCCAATGAGCATACTTCCGGAACACAAAAAGAGTTGTTTCCTCCCTGCATTATCAAGCTACAATTGAAGTTAGCAAGCAAAACAGAGTTTTAAATAGGGCATTATCTTAAGTGGCAATCGTTTTTTGGGCGAAAGTTATTGGGGTCAATGTTCTGAATACAGGAATGTTGTTGTTTAGGTGCAGGCGGAGGGTATGTTAAAATGCCAATATCCTAGAGATATTAAAGAATCATGACGTGATGCTCAAAATATAGGAAATAAGTAAAAACATTTTTTTTTGCTTAAATGCCTTATTTTTTAACCGAATTAAATGAAATTTTAACAGGGAAGAGAGAGAAATAACTTAATCTATAATAGATTGAAAGGGGAAATTTAAATATTTTGGAAAACAAGAATGTAATTTGAAGACTTAGAAATTTTGAGTGATTTGCTGAATTTTGAAAGATTTAAAAAAAGAAATACACTTTATTTAAGTTAATAATAAATAATGAAATAGCGATTAACCGATTTTAGGAAATAATCTAAAAGGGAAATACACTATATAATGAGATTGTTTATTAATTAAAGAGTGACTTATAGGTTGTCATTACAAATTATATTTAATATTAGAAATTATTGTATTAAAAGGAAATGTACGTATTAAGTAACAATATGTATTTTCATTCAGCAATATATTATTTCTGCATAATGCTGAAATATATTTCTGCATAATGTCTCATCTGCAAATTTTATTTAGTTAACAATTTTCCTATGTAATTTTATATTTTCACTCAGCAACCCATTTTCACCACATAAAACAAGGAAAACATTAAACATCTGCATCATCTGCAGATTTCATTAATACAGAAATTGCCTTATATATATTTTATAAATATTTTTATTCAGCAACCCATATTCTCTGCATAACACTGGGAAAACATTAAAAATCTGCCTCGTTTGCAAATTTTATTCATACAACAGTTCTTATAAATGTAATTATTTTCAGTAGGAACCTATCTTCTTTGCATAATGCTGGAAAAGCATTAAAAATCTGCTTCATCTGCAGTTTTTATTGATACAGCACTTTTGTAATATAGTTTTATATTTATTTTCATTCAACATCCCTTATTTTCTATATAATCTTTGGAAAACATTAAAAATCTGCCTCATCTGCAGATTTTATTGATGCTTCTGCACGAAATGTTTGCAAAAAATGTACCCTTAAAATAAAAATTGTCTTCACTAACATACTCTCACTTGCATAAATAAAATCTGTCAATAAGAAAGTTTCCTTTTACATTTTTTATAAGCATTTTAAGTTCCTGCTATTATTTTTATACTAAAATTATGCATAATTATTCAGTATACCTTGGATGTATTGCAGTAAGCCTGGATGTTTGGAAAAACAGCTGATCATTTTCTAAGTAGTCTAAAACTGCATAGGCCCATTGCAATAAACTTGTGGGGGAAAAAAATGGGACTGATTAAGAAACAGTCATTTTTCAGTGGGCCTAATGCTGTATAGGCTCTTTGGAAAAAGCCTAAAAAATATCATGCTTATTGAGAAACAAATGGTCATATTCCAATTAGCCTAAAGCATCTTAGGCATCATAGTCTAAAAACCTGAAAAATATCAGTCTAATTGGAAAATGGAGGGTTATTCTCCAATTAACCTGGTTCTTTGCAAGGAGCTGGATTTCTCAATTAGTCTATGACATATATGTAATTCATGATTTAATCTAATGCTAAATGAAATTCCTCTGATATTACTACTTTGTGCATGTCTGTCCAATATTAATATTCAATAATTCAGTTAGTTTTTGCAATTACAGTTGAACCTCATTATCCCCACACTCTCAGGACCAGAAAAAGTGTCGTCATAAGCGGAGTGTCGCGGTAACCAGAGTTGGAGAAAAATATGTTTTGCTGTAATAGCAAAGTGCAAGCTGTATTTTAAATTAATTTAAGATAATTTAAAATCCATAATTGTTCTTGCATTTGTAAGCAATAAAACATTATTATTAAACAAAATAAACATAAAAATAAAATTGAAAAGAATAAAAATCAGATTTTTGATGATTTACTTTTTTATTGTTAACATGAAATATTGATGAATTAAGGTTTGCTTATCCCTAGATGTGCATCCTACAATTCTTTTTTCAACATTATACAATGAATTGCAATCAATATCCATGGTTTCAGAAATAGATGTTAGATGATTTCTGATCGTTTCAATGCAATGCAATGCTTCGGTTTTAGTCAGACGCTTGTTTTGTTCCAGTTCCATATCACTTTCGCTCTCAGAGTCTGATGAAATTTGTCTTTTTGTCTTTTATTTCTTTTGCAATTTCAGAAATCGTTGCCCCTGGTCATGTGGTGACATCCTTATCAAAATCGATATACATCTGGACATCCCCCATTATATCTATTTTGCAATCTAACAACTCTTTAAACAATATTGGAAGAGGGATGCCCTCTTCTACATTACCTTCTATACACTCGGGATCTGATGAACTTGGATTATTTTCTGTGAAACTAGCATGTTTGAAACAGTTATGAATTGTCTCAGAAGATACACCAGCCCAACTTTTATGAACGATATTTTGAGCATCTGGAAGAGACGGTTTGAAGTTATGGCCTTCATCAATGACCTTTATCGAGTCTTTAACCAGTAGTTTACGGTAATCTTGCTTAAAGTTCAGAATGATCCCTTGGTCTAATGGCTACAAAATTGCAGTATCATTCGGCCTCAAATAAATCTGTTCAGTTGAGTTTAGGCCTGGTACTTCAACATGTACAGCACAATTGTGTACTATGAAAGCTACTTTTCGATTCATAGAGTGAAATTTTCTGTCTAGAGATTTTAAAGTCTTTTCCCAAATTTTGGATGACATCCACTATTTTTGGTTACTTTCGTAGTACACTGGAAAAAACTTCACATTTCGAAAGTAACACATGTTTTTGCTTTTCTTTATAACTAATGGCTTAAGCTTTTCAGAACCTGACAGGTTTGCTTTCAATAAAACAGTTACCCTTTCCTTACTCTTTTTACTTTCTGAGCAAGTATCAGACTGAAAACACAAAGTCTTTTCCTGTAAGAGTAAAAAAAAAAGAGACCTGTTTCATCTAAATTAAAAACATCATCGGAAGTGTAATGTTCCAATATATTTTTCAATGATGAAACTTTCCAATTACTGACTTGACTGTGGCTTACTGCCGCACATATTCCTGAAAGAAAGTTTATTCCATGCCTTGAATCTTTTGATCCAACCATTACTTCCTGATAACTACAAAGCACCCATTTCTCTCGATATTTCTATTGCTTTTTCTTTTAAAGGTACATCTGAAATCGGCACATTTTGAGATCTTGCATAGGTGAACCATTTAAGAACTGCTTCTTCAACATGTTTGTAGTTTGATTTTTGCATTTTCTTCCATTTAACTCTATCTTGAACACATAAAGAATTTTCGAGCCTTTGTTTTGAAGAAAGTATAGTCACAAATGCCGTTCTAGGAATTCCTTTTGTTTTAGCAAATGCAGTCTTCGATAATCCAGACTTTTCATAGTCTTTTATCATTTTTAATTTTTCATCCAGCGTCCATGAACCAAGTTTCCTTGCCATTTTGCTGTAAACAGCTTTAAACAATACATATAACATGTGGAAATGAAATGTTTTACAGTTCGAATGTGCATCTGCGTATGCGCCACAAGAACAAGTCCAGTGACACCTGCTGTTTTTCCTCTCACATTTCCTAAATGAATATGTATTGCACTCTCAGTGTGAAACACAGTGGGTGAGTAATTATGGTTGTAAGGAGGGAGGATAGAGAACGCACAGGAAGAGGGGAAGAAATCTCTCCTTCACTGACTTAAGTGGGTCATTCATAGTGTGTGGGTTTGTTTAGTCAGATAAAGGATTGAAATAAAGTTTTTCCTTTATCTCAATGGGTATTTTAGACACTTTTGTAAAAAGTTCGGCTAAGACATTTCTTACCACTTAATTTCTGTGCTTGTAAGATGGATTATGAAAAATGGACAATTTTCCTAAACCGTCAGGATATCCAGAGTTGAAAATTATTCAGTGACGTAAAATCTGGAGTTTGTTTACATTATAATCATATACAGAAAATCGGGAGTTTGAAAAACGGATGTGATAAGTGGAGTGACGTGAATACCGGGTATCAGGATAACGAGGTCCAACTGTATTTTGTTTACAATAGATATAATTTTTTGCAGTTTCAAAGTATTTATAAGATTTACACTTAAAAAGATATTATTAAAATTTGATATGCTGGCATACAGATGTAATTTTATGACTGGAGTTCATTAATGCTTTAAATAAAAATGAATGCATATTGATCTTTGTACATTTCCTTAAATTGTTCTATTTTTCTTCTCTTAATGTATTTAATACTTTTTGTTGTTTTATTCTTTGGCTACATAGGCTGCATCTCAAGAAGAAATGGAAGCAAGAACTGAAGTTGGTTTAGTTAAAGGCCATGCATATGGAATAACCTCTGTTAAGAAAGTTTCTATTACAGAGACATCTCTTTTTAACTTGTTTAGCAAGAAGGAGCAATTATATATGATTAGAATGAGAAATCCTTGGGGTCAAAAAGAATGGAATGGCCCTTTTAGTGATGGGTATGTTTATTTATTTAATATAAAATCAATTCTTTTACTAAACTTACTGAAATATGTGATATAAATGCTAGTGCATTAATATTAATTATAGTATGATGTTGTAGTGTCTATTTTCAGTACTTTTGTAGTTCATATTAATCTATTATATTAATCTTTAATATTTCCATTTAATTGATTTATTTATTGCTGTATCTTATAAGTGAAGCATAGTTTTATTCATGTTCTTGGGAAATTGTTAATATTTCACATTAAAAATTTAAGCATACTGTATCAAACAAGAAATTAACATTGTTTAGAAATCATTTCACAGTGTTAGAAATATTAAAATACATTCATTTGTCCATTTAACTATTGTCTTTAATGACACACGCAGTGTCAAATTTTAGTGCTTCATGAAAGGCAATTGTAACAATATTGATACATTGTAAAACCTGTTATAATTTTCAAATTTGTAAGAGTTATAACTATTCCATAGTTTTTCTGTTGACAACAAAAGAACTTAAATAAATAAAAAAAATATGTTTTTGAGTGAACAAAAATGTGCTTTTGAATTGAAATTTTTTTATTGGGTATGGATAGAAAATGTCAGAAAACAAATTTTTGCAAAAATCGAAATACAGTAGCCTCTTGTTATATTGTACTTTCTGGGAGACAAGGAAAAAGCATGATATAATGAAGGTCATTAAGGCATTAAGAAAGATAACTTAAACGTAAATGATTTATATTTGTCTTCCAAATATTAATTTAAATGCATATTACAATTTCCTTAATAAATTAACAACATGGAATTATATTTATTTTTATTTGCATACAGATACTGAAGGTGGTTCTCAAATTCCCTGCTTAACAACACAAAACTTTCTGACACATTTTTAAATGTAAAGGCATAAAATTGGCATGACTGACTATTGAAGTAAATAGTTTTCCATTTTTTGATAAGTAAATTATTTATCGTGTTATAAAGTGATTCTCGTCACAAGATAACAAGTTTTTACCCTTTCTCGCACTGCAGCGTTGGGAATTCGGGTCAAAACACCAAGTTTGATAATATTTTCTGAAAGATTTTCTGCCTTTTACCAAAAAAAAAGTCTTTCGATTACATAGTTTCTGAATAATACCACCTGCCAATTTCATACATTTCCAAGCAAAAAGGAATTCAGAAATGTGTCAGAAAGTAGTTCTTTTGGATTTGAGAAGTGCGATGGAAAGGTAAAGTTTGAAGCCACTACAGTCATCTGATGTGTTAAACATTCCTGTCCTCCCGAACCCATTGGTCAATGTCTTTAACTTATTGAATTTTCTTTAAAAAATTTTCTAGTGAGATCTTCCGTGATTGGGGCACCCTTCCCAACAGTCTTGTCTTGAAGGTTGTGTTCTGCCTTATTTGCTTTACAGCTGAGCATGATGATAAATTGTGAAGTTACAATCCTTCTAATTTCAATATATGACACTTTCAAAATCTCGCATCCTGTGAAATGAGGAAATAAAAACACCTACTTTTAAATTGTAAAGATTTGTTTAAAAAAATAAAAGGGTAATGGTGTACAATGTAAGTTATAGAAATACACTATATTGCCAAAGGTGACCGGTCACTTGCAATTTTAGACGTTTTGTTAACTATCTAGAAAAATACATGAGGAATTAACCTGAAACTGCAGGTATGTAAACAGTATAGTATAGGTTATATATTTCCGCGAAGATTTTTTCACGAAACCCCATAGGGGATTGTCAACAAATTGAAAAAGAACGAATATCTTTTGGATAACCCTGTAAAAACTAATGTAGCAAAGGTGTTCAAACTCAAGATTATTAATAAGTGGTTTATTGTAATATACTGTGTTCCTTTTTATGAGGATAGCATGTATACAAGTAGAGAAATTAAAGTTTTTATAAAAACAGTCCCAAATTTTGCCTAGTTTTTTGCTTATAATTTGCAGAGTTCTTAATATAAAAAAAAAGTTCTTTTCAGAAAATATGAAAAACAACATTGTACATAATACTCTGCAATCAGAATTTAAAAATTAAAAAAATTGGATGAATAATGAGCAGATTTACTAAAAAATGTTTCACTGTGCATGCGCGAATGCAATAAAAATATAATATGCATAATGTATTAGCTAAGTATATAGAGCAACTTTTGTGAAAGTCTCAAAATCATAGCTTGAAAATTCTGAAAATTATCGTCGATAGAATAAGCTCGAAATCCGTTGTTCCCAAAAAGAAGCAAAAAGATGAGGTGTTGTATCAAATATCTGTTGATTAGTGCCAAGATAGCATACACAATATTGCACGCACTACTATATTTGGATACAACCCCTCATATTTTTGCTTCCTTTTGGGAACAACGGATTTCAAGCTTATTCTATCGACGATAATTTTCAGAATTTTCAAGCTATGATTTTGAAACTTTTACAAAAGTTACTCTATATATTTAGTTAATACATTATGCATATTATATTCTGATTGCATTCGCGTATGCGCAGTGAAACATTTTTTAGTAAACCTGCTCATTTTTCATCCAATTTTTATTATTTTTTAATTCTGATTGCAGAGTATTATGTACAATGTTGTTTGTCATATTTGCTGAAAAGAACTTTTTTATTATTAAAAACTCTGCAAATTATAAGCAAAAAACTAGGCGAAATTTGGGACTGTTTTTATAAAAACCTTAATTTCTCTACGAGTATACATGCTATCCTCATAAAAATGAACACAGTATATTACAATAAGCTACTTATTAATAATCTCGAGTTTTAACGCCTTTGCTACATTAGTTTTTACAGGGTTATCCAAAAGATATTCATTCTTTTTCAATTTGTTGACAGTCTACTGTGGGGTTTCGTGAAAAAATCTTCGCGGAAATATATAACATATGTTACACTGTTTACACACCACCAGTTTCAGGTAAATTCCTTATGTATTTTTCTAGATAGTTAACAAAACATCTAAAATCGCGAGTGACCAGTCACCTTTGGCAATATAGTGTAGTTCAACTAAATCCCAGCAGTTTTATTTAGTATTTGCCCAAACATCAGGTAAAATCTCAGCATATACCACCTAGCAAAAACATAACATACATGAGAAACTCTCTCATTTTATGAGGATTGATAACCAATCACACATAGCCAGCACATGCTGGATTATTTTGCATAAGTACTTAAAAATCAACACCTTTTTGCAATTTGCAACATGCCAACAAAACTATGCTACTTGTGCAATTATTACATGCTTGGCAATTAGGGGTTAGTGGTAGTCAGTGGCATAAAAAATAGGCATATAATTTTTACTTTCTTCTATCTTTACAAGAAGAAAGTATTGGATTCATGAAAATTTTTGACTTCCAGTTTTCGACGGATTTATACGTTTTAGAAGGTCCTGAACACGATTTGGCCCCACCAGTGGCTGAGAGGTTCTGCTCTCGAAGCTGGTAGACGGGAGGTGCTGGGTTCGATCCCAATCGTGCCCGTCGGCCTCATCGCTTGGAGTTTTCGTGGTTTTCTTCGAGCCGTGGATTTATCCATGCGTAAATACAGGTTAGGTTCCCTTAGAAAGACCCCCACGAAGGGCACTCCCCCCGGGCCTATATCCCTAGTATAGATAATTGGCCTTCAATAATCAACCCAACCCTGAACACGATTTGACAATTTTTAGAAAATGTCTGTCTGTATGTGACACAAATTTTGTGGGCGCTCTGTCTGAAGAACTAATGCTTGGAATTTAATAAAACTTTATATTCAGTTAGTCCCTGATATAAATTGGTGCTGATTAGTTTTTGGTAAAAATCGCCCAGCAGGTGGCGCTCCTATGCAGCATTTTTTGTGATTTTTGCAATAGCTCTATCTCAAGAACTAATGCTCGGAATTTAATAAAACTTTATATTCAGTTAGTCCCTGATATAAATTGGTGCTGATTAGTTTTTGGTAAAAATTGCCCAGCAGGTGGCGCTGCTATGCAGCAATTTTTGCGATTTCCGCAATAGCTCTATCTCAAGAACTAATGCTCGGAATTTAATAAAACTTTATATTCAGTTAGTCTCTGATATAAATTGGTGCTGATTAGTTTTTGGTAAAAATTGCCCAGCAGGTGGCGCTGCTATGCAGCAATTTTTGCGATTTCCGCAATAGCTCTATCTCAAGAACTAATGCTCGGAATTTAATAAAACTTTATATTCAGTTAGTCCCTGATATAAATTGGTGCTGATTAGTTTTTGGTAAAAATCGCCCAGCAGGTGGCGCTCCTATGCAGCATTTTTTGTGATTTTTGCAATAGCTCTATCTCAAGAACTAATGCTCGGAATTTAATAAAACTTTATATTCAGTTAGTCCCTGATATAAATTGGTGCTGATTAGTTTTTGGTAAAAATTGCCCAGCAGGTGGCGCTGCTATGCAGCAATTTTTGCGATTTCCGCAATAGCTCTATCTCAAGAACTAATGCTCGGAATTTAATAAAACTTTATATTCAGTTAGTCTCTGATATAAATTGGTGCTGATTAGTTTTTGGTAAAAATCTCCCAGCAGGTGGCGCTGCTATGCAGCATTTTGCAGGATTTACACGATTTTAGCAATAGTCATATCTCAAGAAATAATGCACGGAATTTAATAAAACTTGAGTTTCAGTTACACCTTGATATAAATTGGTGATGATTCTTTTTTTAGTGTATGCGAAACCTGTGTGAGATAGAAGAAAGTTTTGGGATTGACATATCTAACTAGTTTTTTTTAAAAATTCCCTACTGGTAAAGACTGTATATTGAAGTAACTGCTTGGTTGTGATTTGAAGTTATATGTAAAAGCAAATCCAAGTTCAAGAAAGTGTGTGATAACTTTTATGAAGACAAGAAAAAATAAATACAAGTATATTAAAATACAATTGATTTTATTTTTCAAGATAAGACATCACAAGAGAAATAGTGCCAGAGATGATTGATAGAGTTACCAGAGAGGGACCCAATGTTACTTGTACAAGAATTAGAAGGCAGAATGCCCTGTCTACCATCTTAAAAGGAATGAACAGTTTTGTACTTCAATTGCAATGCATCAAGCAAAAAATGGTAACCTTGATGTATAATAACCCTAACAGGAAGCCCATTTTAATGAAATTTTGAATTTCAATCCAGCCAAGCAATTTATTGATTGGTGTAACTGAAATTACAATGTACATATTTGAATGGGTGTTGGTAATGTTTATATTAAGATGCAAAAGAGAGACAAGTGACAAGTATGCAGGCAAGTATGCAAGTATGAGAGAGGCAATTTTTAAACATAAACAAAGTACATAATTATGGTTGAAATAAGTACTTGTATAGACTACATTTGTGAGGGAAAAAAAAGTTTAGATTAATGCAGAAGGAAAGGCATATTGTAAAGGATTTTTTTAAAATTTATTCATTGGGATGCAACAGATTTCCAGAAAATATCCGAAATCCGGCATATCCGGCTGATTTTTCAATATCTGAATCACAATCACTGGATATCTGACTTTTCTGCTGGATATCCAGCTCTCTACTACAGAAGTTCTTTCAGTAATATGCATAGGACAGGATGGTAAATTGCATTTGAACATCTCTGATAAAAGTGATGCATAAAGCTGATGAATACATTTTTTAAACTGATATGTCTTATCATATGCAATCAAATTGAGATGTGATATCATTCTGTACCAATCTTTAATATATGACTGACAACAATCAATTTTATGTCAGAGTTTCAAAAATCAGTACAATGTAAGAACAATTACAATTTAATTGCTTTGAAATTCTAAGTTCTCATAAAAATAAAAAAGGAATCAAGAAAATTTTACATCATGCAACATAAATTTTATAGATTCTTTACTCAAATCATTACTATTAATGTATTTCTTAATAAAGTTTTTGAAATTGAGTAATTTATTAAGAATCAAAATTCAAGTAACCTTTTTAATAGTAAAATATAGTGGAGATTGTAAATAGTAGATTAAAAATGTCTTTTTTCCTCTAGCGAGTAAGTAAAACCAATACTACAATTTAAAGAGCAATTAATTAAGATTTAAGACTGCTAATTAATTGTTTTGGAAAATATTGTTGTGATTAGACTGGCTGTCTAAAAATGGCCTTAACTGATTTTAAAATTCAATAATTTGCAAATAGTGATAGGTATTAAAAAAATTCTTGCAGGACACTAATGTATGATGTCAGGAGTTTTTTTACTGCCTTTCCCAGTTTTAGTTTCATATAGCAGCAGTAGATGGTGCTGAAAGCAAAAGGTACTCAATCGAGGCCAAAACTGAAATTGCCCAGCATTGATGCACAGGAAGGAGGTTAAATATACAGAGTTCCTTCTCATTCACCAATACAATCTTGTTCTTAGGGCCTGATTCTTAATTCAATCAGTATGATTTCGATGAAATATGTTGTTGCCATGGAAATAACGAATCATTCGATACAACAACAGTGTTTTTAGGATATTGTATGAATTTGAGCATTATTTGAGTGGGCAGACGATTTTATATTTATCAAGATTGTATTGGTGAATGAGACCCACTCCATATATTTTGTTAAGAAAAGCCAAGGCTTCATCTCATAATTAGGTCTTACTGCCTCAAATACACTCTTTACATGCAAGCATTCATTGCCATTTACTCAAATCTCATCTTTATTTACAGTTATTTAATCTCAGTATAAAGTTCATAAACAGTACATACCAACATAATAACTTTATTATAAAAACATAATTATTATTTTTAAAATACTTTTATCTTACCAATAATCTTTTGATTTCTGATTTATATTAATAATTCATTACCTAAATCCATTTATTTCACACTTTACAATAGTCTTTAACTTGTATTTAGTTCATAAACATTGCACGCTATGCTTCATCCATAACAGCAATACATTTTGGGCATACAGCGATATTCAATACAAACGATAATTGAATGATGTAGTATGCTTTTACTTCGATAGATAGCACCAGGCAAATCGCTGTCTGATTCAGTGATCTCGTAATTATTCACATTTTCAACCACTGCCTAACTTCCGGGAACATTCGGGAAGAAGCATTTCCTTGGCATGTGTAGTCATTCTATGGTATATATACGCTGTTTGTATCTGCTTTAATCGTAGTTTTGTTTTGATATTACTAATCATATCTTGCAATCAGTCTTATGAAAAATGACTGCTGTTGTATTGTTATATTGAATTTAATCAGGTCCTTATTGAAACGGCAGCTTAGTTTTTCATATTGGTATGTTTACGTTTTTGTTTTACTTAATTTCCATTCTGCAGTATGTTATTTAAAATATATTTCTCAGTGAACTGTTGCAATAATCTACGACTGTGATAACTCCTGTGATATATTTAAACAATATCTGTGCAATTACTTTAAAGAAACTGGTTATGTCATCTTCATAAAATTATCTTTGAATAAATCTGCTGGACTGTATGTAACGTTTCATCTATTGGAATCTTCATTCACAAAACATCATTTGTGGACTTTGATAAATATCTTATACACATTTACCCAACCACTACATTTTACAGGACTATTGAGCTATCTAATGAAACCAGCATATCGCTACATTGTGCTATCTAGACTATGTGACATACTCAGATGAGTATTTTTTGCTCAGTTTTGAAAAATCCATTTTTAGAGTGTACTTTTACTTTCAGATTGTAAAATAAAATTTGAAGCTGTTTATTAAAGTATGACTTTATTAATTTTCTTTCTTTTAAGTTGAACAATTACACAGACCTATTTTTATTTTTGTTTTCTAACTTGTATGTTAAATAAAACTTTATTCATATTATTTTTAATAAAGGTATTTTAATGCATAACCTGAAATTCTGTTTCATACCTGTACAAAACTACAAGGGAAAGTATAACTTCATTATAAATATTTAAAGTTAAAAGTAATTCTCTTTTTACTTATAAATCTCTAAAAGTAATTTAACTTAAAATAAAACTAAATGACTTAAAGTAAAACAGTATTAAATAATTAAAACAGAAAAAAGGCATCAACTAAACCTATGTTTGTAGAAAATAACTCTTCAACCATGGATATATTAGTAGATATTTTATGCTTAAATTAAAGAAAGAAAGAAAGAGTATGTATTTCTTTGTGAAAATACTGTACAATTATAGGTATATTATTAAATGTGTCATGGTTAAAATTTGTTTACTTCTGCCAGCATTGTACAAATAAACAGAATAT
Organism: Maratus michaelseni; assembly: GCA_963931845.1. Classification (NCBI taxonomy): domain Eukaryota; kingdom Metazoa; phylum Arthropoda; class Arachnida; order Araneae; family Salticidae; genus Maratus; species Maratus michaelseni. The sequence continues at coordinate 398,092,783 of OZ007586.1, forward strand.
TTTAATGTTTAAATTACATATTTATACAACATTATTAATATACGTATATTTAAAGAGATATAGTTTTTGTAAATTATATTTCAATATATTTTTAATGGTGTGTGAAACATGTTTGTAATTTATTGTTCTGAGATGGCATTATATAAAGATATAAATAAACATACACCATAACTAAAAGCATATCTAGTTCCAGTTATCCGATCAGATATCTGTATCTGGCAGGCAAGGGAGCTTCGGATATCTGATATCCGGCAAAATCAATATCTGGTTCATCCTTATTTATTCGTTAACAGCCAGAAAAATATACAATTGCACTGTTAATGTTTTAAGATAGCAAAGTCTATTTTTGTTTCCTTTTATTAACTTTTGAACAAGCTGGTGAGTATTAAAAGAAATTATTATTATTAACTGCAAAAGAGATGAAGAAATAGATATATTTTTAAAAGGGAAAGGAAGTTTTAATTATATCTGTAAAAGAGGAATTTTAATTGGGATAATTAATGATATTTGATGATTAGCTAATTACATCATCACAGGTTACATAATACAATTACATAATGTAATTTTAAAATATAATTTATTTTCTAAAAGTCACATAATCTGTTGGTTGTCTTATGTATATGTCTTTATTTATGTTTTCATACAAGTACACACAGCTCATATCAAGAAGATAATGATTCCTCCCCATAGATGCGTATAAAGCTAAAGCTAATGTAAAACTTTCTGGACTGAAGGTCTTTTCATAGTCTAACCCTTCTGTCTGGTCATAAAAGGAATCCAATCTTTTATCCCAATATCATAAATTTTGTTCTCTTTCCAATACAGTTTATTCAGAGTTCATACCATGACTTTTGAATGTTTCTCAAAAAAAAAAAGTCCCCTTTCTGCTGAAAATGAGGACTGTTTTTTGGTGAACTATTTCTATTTGAAATCTATATTTCTGTATGGAGGAAACCTTCAGTTATCATTAATATATATATATGTGGTGACTGGAAACAGACTCTGTGGACTCTGTACCGCAAAGCCAGCAGATTCCTTAATGAGGCTCTTGATGAAAACATAAACTGCCGAACAATAGGTTTTGATGAGTTGAGTAATTTTTACAGCATGAGAACGAAGTAGAAGCAGTCGAGAGACGGAGTCAGACGGACTCTCGGAGAGATGCTCTTAAAATTTTTGCGGCCAGCCGGGGCGAGCTGAGCTGACCAATGTTTGATCGGAAAATGGCATTTACGAGCTACGGAATCTGCCATGCTGTTAGAATTATCTGTAAACTTGTAAATATTTAATTATTTGATATATATCCAAGAAAATTAAACTGTGATTTCATTAAAAATCTGACCTGGACTTTATTCATTCCCATCTAGACGACCGAGCATAACATAAAATATATCTACATATATATATATTAACAATCTGAATATAAACACATTTATTAAGATTCTAACAGGATTCAAAGTTTCCGACAATAGAAAAGAAGATCCAATGAAAGAATGAAAAAATTCCCATTCCATTCATTTGTATAGTAACCTTTTATCACCATAGATTTATGACGTCATTGGTTACATTTATTATTAGTGACGAAGGACAGGATCTCTATTTGTGAAAATGTAAGAAATTTGTTGTTGAATGTGATAAAGTGTTTGCATGGGCTTAGAATTGAAATCAGAGTCTGAGTTTATATCTTTAAAAATCTCGGTGGTCAGATTTGGAGTCAATCATTTTTCCTACTGACTAAATAAAATAGGTTACTGCCCCCTGACCTTTTAATTAGTTTAAATGTTTAAAACAATTAATTATTCTTATAAATATTTTATTAATTACAGATAATACTAATTGTTCAATTTATTTCAAATAGGCTACTTGAGGCCCTCCCACAGTTTTTGAAATGCTACACCACTAAAATATACAGATGTTTATAAAGTCATGTTATCATTATAAAACATTATAACTCATGAATATGTGATATGAATATTAGTGGTTATAAAAAATTATAATACTCATATTGAATTTGGGTGGGGTCCAAGTTATAGCCGTTTTAATGTGTTGGTTATATTTAGACCGGGAGGCGGCAGCACAAACAATCACCTCATCGAGTTCACGGCTGAAATTCCAGAATTAGTTAAAACTCGATTCGCATATTAAAACGCAATCGGTTTGCCAAGTCATATCTTGGTGGAAAACACCTGAAAACCCGATTTTAACGGCCCCACCAGTGGCTGAGAGGTTGTGCCCTCGAAGCTGGTAGACGGGAGGTGCTGGGTTCGATCCCATTCGCGCCCGTCGGCCTAATCGTTCGGAGTTTTCGTGGTTTTCTTCGAGCCGTGGATTTATCCATGCGTAAATACGGATTAGGTTCCCTTAGAAAGACCCCCACGAAGGGCACTCCCCCTGGGCCTATATCCCTAGTGTAGATAATTGGCCGTCAATAATCAACCCAACCCAACCCGATTTTAGCGGTTGGCTCGTAGGTTTACCATTGTGTTTTCCTGCACCCAGTTCTCCATGTTTTCATACTTTTGGGTGCAGGAAAACACAATGGTAAACCTACGAGTCAACCACTAAAATCGGGTTTTTTCGTGTTTTCCACCAAGATATAACTTGACAGACCGATTACGTTTTAATATGCGAATCGCGTTTTAACTAATTCTGGAATTTCAGCCGTGAACGCGATGAGGTGATTGTCTGTGCTGCCGCCTCCCGGTCTAATTATTTCATACTTTTTTTAGGGAGAGTGGGAAGCAGTTTCGATAAAAAAATCTCCTCAAACAATCCCTCCCTATAAGTATAATGTTTATCCTAACAGAAAATGGCAAGACTACATCAATTACAGCCCAAGTTATAACCGTTTAAATTTGTCAGATGTTATATTTACTTAAAACTAAAATTTGGAGTCTATGATAAAATCCAATAAAGTTCACTTATAATGATTATATATATGTGTATAAAATTTAGGCTGGTTTCATTAATTAAATCTCAAGTTATAGCTGTTTTAATGCGGTTGGCCCTTATATTCTAATTACACTAAACTTTGGGGAACAGGGTGTGGGACTTTGGCAAAAACCAAAACAAATGCCTCCTTATAAGGTTTACCTTTACCCATACAATAAATGCATTGTCTTCATCATTAGGGTACAAAGTACGAGTAATAGTTGTTTGAATATGTCGGGCCTTATATTTATTTTATACTAAAATTTTGGGGGGCTTAAAAAACGGACAAAATTTTAATAATATTTGTGTATATTCATATAAAATTTGGGTGGGTTCTGTCAATTAGAGCCTAAGTTATAGCCATTTTAATGTGTGAGGCTCGTATACTTAATTTATACTAAAATTTTGGAGGTAGGGTTTCAATAAAAAACTCTTTAAAATCCTTATTTAGGATGATTGTTTATCCATACAAAAAATGGTAAAACTACATCAGTTAGGGAACGTGTTATAATTTTTTGAATTTGTCGGGCCTTATATTTATTTCATACTGAAAATTGTGGGGGGCTTCAATAAAAATCCATCAAAGTGCCCTCTTATAATTATGTATATGCATATAAAATTTGGGTGGGTTGTGTTAAATAAATCCTATGTTGTAGCCATTTTAATGTGTTGGGCCCTTATCTTGCAATTATAATAATAATTCAGGAGGCTTACATTAAAAAAAATGTCAAAAATCCTTCCTTATAAGCTTGTTTATTCATATAGAAAATGGCGGGGCTACATGAATTATGACTCGAATTATAGTTGTTTGAATGTTTCGAAACTTACATTTATTTAATACTAAAATTTGGAGGAGAAGAGGGCGCTCAATAAAAATTGACAAAGTCCACTTTTATAATAAATATGCTAGTATAAAATTTGGACGGGTTGCATCAGTTAGAGCCGAGTTATTACCGGTTAATGCATCGTGAGCCGAGTTATTACCGGTTAATGCATCGTGCCTTTATATTTATTTTATACTAAAATTTTGGGAGACTTCGATAAAAAATACTTAAAATAGCTCTTCTTATAATGATTATGCTTACCCGTACAAAAAATGGCGAAGCTACAGCAATTAGAAACAGAGTTAAGGTCTTTTGAATGCTTTATATTTATTTCACACTAAAATGTTGTGAGTCTTCGATAAAATATCGACTAAGTCACATCTTATAATATTTATATTTAGCCATACAAAATGTTGGCAGTTTGCGCTAATTAGGGACCAAATTATAACCTTTTTAAAGTATTGAGCCTTATATTTAGTTTATATTAAAATTATATTTAGTTTATTACCCATAGAAAATTTGACAGGGCTAAAACAATTAAGATTCGTGTTATACCGTTTTAATGTGTCCAGGTCTTATAATTTGGTTATATTAAAATTTGGGAGACAAAACTTTATAGCAAAAGACAAAATGTTTACTCCTTTATCTTGTCAATACAAATTTAATGTTCCAAGACTGAAGTCCAAAGTTATTCCTTTACAAAAATCTTGTCTTCCCCTTCTACGACAACTCTTGACCTCCCAATGTGACCCTCTTATATCCAGATTTCCAGAGCTCAATTACCAATTAGGTCATGTTGACGGCTCAACAGGTTCAGAGTTTTGTTTAGGGAGAGCTAATTTTTAATCCACAATATTTTTGATTGGATTGGTTAAATTTCAAAAATTGATTAATTATGTGAAAAAGAAAACAAAAAAAATTCTAAGTCTGTATAATCTCCAAATTCTTATTTCTTTTTCTAATCCAAAGTTACAAATGAGTAAAGAATACTTTTTGTACTTTGAGAATTTTTTTAAACTTTAAGACAATTTTTAAAATACTCGAAATTATTTTTAAATATTTTAAGCGTGTAGAGGTATAGAGAACTTTCCTATCTATGTGCTGAAAAAAAAATAGTGTTGAAATTTAATTAAACAAGAAGTATTTTCTCCCATAGGATAACATGGGATTCCAAAATTTTTCTCTCCTATCAGATAAGTCCCCTTAATTCATTATGCCAGTTAAAAAAATAAAACACTGAGAAAAGAATCTTTATTAATAATTATGTCAGATACTTTTTTTCTATTCATTTATTATTATTAATTTAGACTATCTCATTATGAACAATTTGACATATTTTAAAGCAATCTAGCTTACTTCATATGGAAAATATCTAGTAAAAACTAAATTTCAAAGATGGTAGCAATTCTTTCAAAATGGCAGATTTTTTCTAAAGTGGGGGAGGATTCGGAGCTTATGTGGAACATACTTTAAAAAGTTTCATTTTTGTAAAAAATTGTTCTTGCTTAAATGCTAAATACACTGACCAGATGGTGATAGAGAGAAAATAACATGTTTAAAAGATATACACATTTTCATTTGTAAAAATGAAATAAACATAAGAGTAAAAATGAGGTTTTTGCTTTTTTTCCCATGCTATCTCTTGTAAAAAAAATTAATTTGCTTTTAAAATGATAACTTCAAATTAAGTGTTCATTCATTAATTACATCAACAACTACGTGGTTAAACTACGTGGTTTTTTTAAACCCTCTCTCTCCCTATGTCAGAGGTTGTCACACTCGAGTGATATCCCCTTCGCTGTTGTAATGTCACATTTTTTGCAGTTGTTATTTAGAGTTAATTTTGATTTACAAAATTGTAATTATTTTTTTGCATGTTATCTATTGTCTACTGAAATAAATATACTATGAAAACATATGCTTTTACTACAAGCTTGCAATTCAAAGGCAAAATTTGCCAAATGCTTCTAGATAAAAAAAAATATATATGTTTGTTTTGAACTTAATCTTTGCTGCTTGCAAACAACGTCTACCTAAATGTTTTCATATTTTAGATGTGATGTCATAACAGGCTAATCCACCCCTTCCTTTTGTCACACTCTGTCACACTTTTGGACCTCCCTCTGCTCCTCTTGGAACAATATAATTGTGAACTAAAAATGTGAATTGTGATGTAATTGAAAGATAAATACTGAATACATATTCCTGAAACCTTCATTGTGATTAGGTGCATTTATTTAAGTCAGAATGATGTCTTAGAAACTACAATTTAAAGAAAATTAAGTAAACTAATTTTTAGGGAAGGGCTATTTCAAGCATCCTGTAAAATCATGCTAGAGCTAATTTTCTGATTAGGATTTACTTTCAAAGGAAACATGGTAAAATAATAGTTATTAAAAATATTCGCTGTGAAACTTTTTGAAAAAAAAAATGTGTTTGAGAGTGGAAGAGAGGGAGGGAGAAAATAAACATATTTGATAAATTTGATTTTGTGAAAATTTTTCTCATCTTGAAATATATCTATTTAGTGTTGAATAATATTAATCTTGAATTCCTCTAGTTATGAAACTGAAATATTTTTGTTTTTAGATCTCCAGAATGGGAGCAAATTTCTGTCGGTGAGAGAGAAAGAATTGGTCTAACATTTGAGGAGGACGGTGAATTTTGGTAATGCTCTTTTTTAATTCACACATATATTAATGTAAATAATATGCAAATGCTATTAATGTTTTGAAAAACAGATGTCCTTCAGAATATTGTAAATGCATGGAATTATACAGAAAAGTGTAAAAAAAAAAATTAGCTATGTTTGGAGAAATCAAGATTTTTGGCTTTCAGTCAGGCCAGAAAAAGCTGGCCAGTTCTTTCTGGTTTAAACCACTTAAAAAAACTATTAAAATGAAAGTGATATAATACCATTAGTTTATAATTACCTTATAATTATCGTAATACAAATCAACTTCACAAATCCCAATTGCTATAACAAAAACAAATGTAGGAACACACTTAATTAGAAAATTTTGTTCTGTCTAGTACAATTATTTGAACTAATACAACAAATTTTTTACTTAAAATAATTATTCAAATGACCCATAGTGCTATAACGGCATGAAATAAAGGCGTTATTATTGACCCATTACGAGATGAGACTTCGGAAACACCTACTTTCGGAAGAATCTATTTTATGAAAGGTATGCGCATGGGGAAAACAAATCCGCACTTTCAGTGTTGACCAATCACTGCATGGAATAAAGGGTTGCAATGAAATAAATATTTGCGCAAAAAATTCTTATTTCACTCCACAGAAACCTGTTTTCCTGCCTTTGGTTAACTGTATTATATTTTTTTCTCTATCTTTTAATTTATTTTGCAATATTCAAACTGTTTTTTTTTTTTTTTTTCAAAACGAATTGTTATTTTATTAACAAACTAGCTGACCCGCCCGGCGTTGCCCAAGCCCTTGTAATAAACTTAAATCTCTTAAAAAACTGAACTCTGGCCACGGTCTACGATAGCTTCGGAACCGTATACCCGGCATGCTCGTATGCTCTAGAAAATCTTTTATTTCCTCCTACCACCGCCAGGGGAACATTCTGTTCTAAACAAACCTCTTTCCGAACGAACTTCTGAGACAGGTCCCCGCTGCCTACGTTACTGTATAGTAGGCGCACTACAAAATTGAGCTGGTTTCGAGAAGATTGGAACATTATTAGCCCAGTTATTGCAATAAGGCACAGTTAGACAAAATAACCTTGAGTGAGGTGCTGAAGGGAGGAGATGTTCGAGTGTCCTTCAGAAAATGACTAATTAGGAGGCCCACTATGCATGCATAAATATTCGTTCGTTTTGTTAAGCTAGGAACTTAATTACAAAGTTGGCTTAAACTCTTATTTGTAAATAGTGGTAACCGCTACTCATAAATTTAATTTAATGTTATAAAGGGTGACTATTAAGTTAAATATAATGTTTGGAATCACTTGCGTTGAAATCGGAAAGATAGTTGCTGATATATAGAAACGGGGCATAGTTAGAGAAAAACCTTGAATGATGGGCGGGGGGTTGTTCAAGTACCCTTCAGCAAATGACTAATTAAGAGGAGCACTATGCATCTTTCAAAATTCGATCGTTTGCTTAAGCTAGGAACTTAATTACAAATTTGGCGTACCCAATTATTTGGAAATCGTGGTAACCGCTACTCATAAATTTAGTTTAATGTTATAAAGAGTGACATTTAAGTTAATTATAATGTTTGGAATCACTTGTGTTGAAATCGGAAAAATAGTTGCTGAGATATGGAAACGGAGCAGAGTTAGAGAAAAAACCTTGAAGGACAGGCCGTGGGGGGGGGGGGGGGTGTTCAAGTACCCTTCAGCAAATGACTAATTAAGAGGAGCACTATGCATCTTTCAAAATTCGATCGTTTGCTTAAGCTAGGAACGTAATTACAAATTTGGCTTAAACTATTATTCGGAAATAGTGGTAACCGCTACTCATAAATTTAGTTTAATGTTATAAAGAGTGACTATTAAGTTAATTATAATGTTTGAAATCACTTGCGTTGTAATCGGAAAGATAGTTGCTGAGATATGGAAACGGAGCAGAGTTAGAGAAAAAACCTTGAAAGACGGGCCGGGAGGGCTGGGGGGTTGTTCAAGTGGCCTTCAGCAAATAACTAATTAGGAGGATCACAATACATTTTTAATGATTGATTCATTTGGTTAAGCTAGGAATTTAATTTGAAATTTGGCTGACACTATTATTTGGAAATTCTGGTAACTGCTTTCTAGAAATACACCTTGAAGCTTAAATGTAATTAGACCCTTGCCCCTCTTCATTCCCGCAAATATAAAAAACAATCTGTTAAATAAAGTTTTAATCTCCATCATAATAATAAATGTCATGTAAAAAAGAAAAAAAAAACTTAAACCCGACTAATTGTCATGAAGAAAAATATGCCTGCAAAATATTTCAATCAGTGGGACGTATGTGTAATTTGTCATGCACAGGTGGCGCGACAATCGCATGGCTTCTCTACGTTGATAACTTCAATCCATGTTCACACTATTTAGTTAGAAATCCTTATTTATGCATCGCTACTCTGGTTTATTTAATTACTTATGTGAAGAATCGATGCAACCAACCCAAGAGAATAAAAGCGTATTTTCAATGAGAGTTCTTTGTGCATTTTAATTAATATTTCAGAAAGTAATTAAAATATTAAAATTCTGAAGTAATGTTGCAACAGGAGAGGGTTTGGACTACCTAAATCTAAATTTCCAGCCTTCTAGGTGGGCCAGATTTTCCTAGCCATCACCAACAGACACACAGACACAGAGCGAAACTTTCTTTTATTAGTTTAGATATGTCCTCAAAAGGGAAATATGACTTATTTGCTGTCACACTGAACAGAAATTAATATACATTCAGTGAAAATATGGTTATCTAGATTATCTAGATTTTTCAAAATTTTTACTTACTCCACTGTCATCCTAACCGCCTCATATCTCAGTTGCAGTTTTAGGTAGGAGCATGGAATTGAGGACAATAAATCTACTTAAAAAAACAGTTAAACACTTATTTCAGTGATTTTAGAAATTCACCCACTAAGGGTGTTAAACATTGGATATGAACCTGATTGTGGAAGATTAGATGAATAAGACAACTATTTTGATTAGATATTTTGTATAAGTCATTTTTGAAAGAAATTTTTTTTAATCATTTATAAAGCTGAAGGATTTAGTATGCTTGCGTCAAAATAACATAAGTTTTTTCTGATTGTCAATTTGATGGTTTATGGACGTGAATGCGTTATTGTGATTGGTATATTTTTAGGATACAGCCATGGAAAAAATTATAAGGACACGTTGAAAAATGAGTAATATGTGTTAAATTAATCATCAACTGAAAACAAAATCAAATCTAATTTACTACTCGTAATTGGGAAACATTAAGAACCTATTAATACGACATTAAATTACAATAAAATTTATAAATCACATATTAATAGAAATATATGACGTGAAACATGGAAAAAATTATAAGGACATAATAAAATATGTCTGGACATAAATTAATATTCTACAAAATCACCTTTTTTCAATGACCCTTATTAATCGTTCAGCCATTGACTCAGAAAGTGCAGTTAAAGTTTGTTTAGAAATGTTTTTTCATGCTAATTCTATGGATGATATCAAATTGTCTGTATTTGCATATTGTGTGCCATGCTTATATACTTCTCTAGCTAAAATGCCCCACAGATTTTCTGTGGGGCATTTTAGTGGGGTTTAAATCTGGTTTTAAATCAGGGCTTTCTTGGTGGCCAATCCCAAAATTGGACAGAATTGACCTCGAACCATGAACGTCATGCACGAGACACATAGTAACTTGCATTGTCGTTGAAACAAATAATCACCACCTGTGATAATGGGTGCTTCAGGCAATAATTTTTTAGCTAGCATATCTACATATGATTCTAAATTCATGTGTCCTCAAATGGACACGATTGGTGTTGTTCCGCTGCCTGCAAAATCTGCCCACATCATCATAGAACCTCTTCTGAATTGGCGTTTAGAAAAAACAGGTTTATCTTTTCGCAATTCATACCAATATTGGCAAAAACCATCTGGTCCATCCTACTTAAAAAAAATTTCGTCCGAAAATATCACATCTTTCCAACGAGATCCAAAATAAACGTGTTTCTTAGCAAATTCCAATCTAATCTTCTTATGTAGTTTTGTAAGTGTTGGTCATGACCGTAGTTTAGCATATCTAACATTGGGATTCTTTTCCAGAACATTACGCACTGTTTGGCTAGTGCATGGTAGATTAATTTCTGTTTTAATTTGAGTAGAACTCTGTTTTTAGCTTGATGCACAGTTCCACGTTTCTGGCACAAAGTCAGCGAAACAGGCCTACCTGTATGCTTCTTCTTGCCATAATCTTTTGGATTCTTCAAGAAATTATAAATTTTTGTTTTAGATCTGTTTATATTTCTTGCAAATTCACTTCCACTCATTCCACATTTTCTGTAAGCAATGATTTTTCCTTTTTCGAATTCAGATAGTTGTGTCCCCTTTGGCAAGGTGAAGAACAAGAGAAACTTCACAATGTTACTGTGCAACAGTTTTAGGCTACTTTAAAATATCCTATGATACTACGAAATATGTAAAATGTTGTTTGCAATTTCAAAAGAAATGTGTGTCCTTATAATTTTTTCAGAGCAGCAAGCTATTAAAACCTTCTAAAATCATGCCTTTAAATGATTTTTGAAATTTTCAACTTAAAGTTTATTTGGAAATGTTTTGTTACAAGCCTTTTTATCATACAAATATTTGCATAATTTTCTAGCCAAGTGGCTCCTACATTTGGTGACTTTTCGCTTGTCCTTATAATTTTTTCCGTGGCTGTATTACATTTTTACTTATGTTACCCATGATAAAATAAAGTAGATAGTCTCTTATTGAAGTAAGCAGAGGATAATTTAATTATCACGCCTGTGAAAAGCTTTTGCTGGTTTTAAAAGGGAGCTATTGTATTAGAAGTTAAAGTTCAATAGTGGAAATGCAGAATGTATATATAGACTTCAGTGAAGACAAAAGTTATTCAAAACACAGGTAATTTATTTAAGCAAAGTACTCACATATTATCGGGAATACAGCATCGTGACATTAACAACTTGAGATGAAACAGTTCCATTTTGAAGATAACATTTTACTTTCAATGAACACATGATGTAGATATTTAACAGATAGACGTAGATAGAACAAAGCATAAACTTATTTGACACATCAGATATACTTAGATATACTTGCATTAAGCTGCTCAAGTTTAAACACTAACACCATTAAAACGACGACCATCATTTACTTTTAAAACACTGTATTAATCCAGACATTCTATCGCTACAACGATATCTTTAGAATGAATACCGCCGATTGCTTGAACAACAATCGAATTTCAATATACACCGATGTAAAGACTCAGCAACTATTTATACTAGCAGAATGTCGGCTAATTACCCGAAACACCCACTTTACTAAAATAATCCATCGAAATTTGCATACACGTGCCATTGTTGATTCGACGTTCGATCTTCTAATCCGAACGACCTATGTGTGCCGCCATCTAGTGAGTAGCCGAGGCACTAGCTCAAATGCACTTATGATGTTTACAGTGTATCGTGGTTCTCGTTAGAAGTAAAAATGAGTTAGTGTTTCTGTATTTACGTTTTAATGATGGACTAATTAAAAAGTATTTGTTCATGAAACAGCTCAAATTATCGGAATAGTAAAGTGTAAAAGGTAAGTAAAAACGATGTATTCATAAAAGTAGAATATATTTATGAAGTGTATTTTACATTTAATAAAGATGAAACTTTAATGTTTATTACATAATACGAGGAATGCCAAGAGTGTGTGAGTGATAATGAATGGTAGTTTTATGAAATACTTTATGAAAAGTATTTAAGTAAATGTGTTGCTTGAGTCAATAAGACCAATATATATTCTGGAGGCATGTGATTTTCCTGACAACCCGGAATAGCCAAGGTTAACTTGCGCGAAGACGGGTGGTTATACTATATTAAAATAAATTTATTTGTTTCAATATCTACATAACCGGAAAAAAATATTTATCACATTTTTACAAACTTTTATTTAAAGTTAAAAATTTGTAAGTACTGCAATTTTGTCTCACTCCAGCTTTTATCCGATTTAGAACAATTAAAAAAAAAAAATATCTATCCTATATTGTAGTTGACACATTTCCACCCTTGCGAAGCTGGGACAGCCGCTAGTGTTTTATAGAATTGGAATTGCAGTATCTGAAAATTTTATGCACGGGTAGATGAAAAAATTAGTAAAATGTAAGTGACATAAAATAATTAAACACTAAAGCATAAAAGAAATAAGATTTTTTCGCATCTGTTTTTGCCCCTCCTTAGATTTTTTTAATGTTGGCACCCAGGTCCATACAGTTAAAAATATACTTGCAAAAAGATTATTGCAATAAATAAATAAAATAATAAAAATAAGAGATAATTTTACATTAGGACTGTTCTCAAATCTAAACTGTCTACTTTCTGATTCATTAAGTTAACTTTTGTTCAGAAACATATCAAAATTGGCAGGTGCTCTTATTCAGAAACTCTGTAATCAAACTATTTTTCCATTTTTCGGTAAAGGCAGAAGACTTTTCTGAAAATGCTGTGTTTTGAACCACATTTCTGGACTCGACAGCGCAGGAAAGAAGAAAAAATTTCCTTCCTGGGACAACAATAGCTTATAACTCAAGATGTAATTCAATTATCGGAGAAAAACTGTTTGATTAAAAAAAACTTCAATAATCATATAATCATGCTGCAAGTATCATGCTCTTATGTTTAAAAATGTGTCAAAGTTTTGCGTTGTGGTGTGTGTGTGTGTGTGTGGGGGGGGGGGGGGGGAGGATTTTTTTTTTTTTTTGAGAATCGTCTTAAATTTAATTAAAATGCGTACATATTTTTCTTCAGTTTGTAGATTCCACACTCAGAATCACTTAAATTATTTTTTTAAATAACATTTGCAGTTTTTTTTTCAAGAATTGTAGATTTGTGTATAAAATATAATACTTTATTTTATTAGTTTCTCATTCAGAAGTTCAGAAAAGCAAAGAGGAAAATTTTATTTAAATTGTTTTTTTTTCCCTTTGTCCTGTATAATAATTGTTTCTTTGAATATTAAAAAACAAAAAATAAAGTTATTTTTAACAAAGTTTGTAATAAAGCCTATTTAAAACAGAAATAATTAATTATTGTCATTATTGTAATAATTTTAAACAATGTAACATAATTTATGTTACATCTTAGTCATCTTAAACGAAATTCTCCTAGTGTACAATAACAATAAATAATACATAAATGACGCCAAAATGTTGCGAAGGTGGGAAATATGGCAACCTTGACGTTTATTCTCTATGCCTATTTGGAGGTAATAGGATCGTCTGTCGCTACGTCATTGATGATTGACAGGTCTCTTCTCATGAAAGGTCAATAATACCAATCATTTGGTTCATTTTTAGGTAAAGGTACACTTTTACTATTTCTTCTGCTTTAAGCATCCATGGTATTTCTCCTCTTGTACCAAACAAAACCATAAAATGAAAAAACCTTTTGAATATTTTCAGAAGTTAGAGGACAACTATGTACTATTTAAAAAAAAAAAAGTCTAAACAATCATTGGGTGATAATTCTGGAATTTTTTATTTGTAAAGCACATACAAGGGTGACTCTCTTCAATTAACAAAGAAACAGTTTTATATTTTGTTCTGAAAGTAATTCACCATGTTCATTTATAGTTTTATGGTTGGTGTTTTTAACAAAGTTGAAGATCAAAGTTGATGGAAGTTTCTTGGTGCTTTTTTATTTGTCTGCTAATTAACCTAAATCAATTTCCGTATTTCCATTAAGAGTTTGTATATAATAACAAAATGACAGGAACAAGAAGCCATTTTATATATTACAAAAATGGTAGGTTGTATTTGTAACTCTAAAGATAAATGTAAAACACTATGCAATTGAGCAATCATTTTATGTCTTTTGTTGTTTTAAAGGTCCAACATTGCTTTGTAAAAAGATTTTTTTTTAATGTATGCAACAGCCTTATTTATGTTCATATATGAGGGTGTTAGAATGACAGTGAAGTAAGTCAAAAATTTGAAAAATCTAGATAACCTTAATTTCTCTGAACATATATTTATTTCTATTCAGTGTGGCAGTCAAATAAGTCATAGTTCAATTGGAGAGTTGCGAGATGGAAAAACAAGCTGGATCACTTAATGCAATGGCAATACAACAAGTTTCACAAAACCCTTCATTTCTTAAATTACTGAATATTGAGTTTCTCCATTTACATTCTAAGCCCCTCATATGATACACAGATGAAGCAGCACTGACAAACGTGATAAATCACAATTAAATAATGAAATTTTGTATGAATTACCATAAAAACAAATGAAGCGTCCTGTGTGTTTGTTTGTTTTTATCGTGATTCCTACAAAGTTTCATTATTTAAATATGATATATACAAGAAGTAATTGTTCAAGTAGAATTCTTCATAGCAATTTCAATTTGTATATTATTTAACTATAATTCTTAAAACTTTAAAACATTAATATATCTTTAATATGTCTGAGAAATACCATTACACCTTACATTATGGATTGTTCTCATCATATTTGACTGTTCCCATCATTATGAGTATTTTGACATGTATTACTTGGGTATAGAAATGCAAGTCTGAAGATGATTTTAAACAAATTTTATAAGAAGATGTTAGTTTTTTACAGAAAATAGTCATTAGTAAAATAATTTAAGATAATAGAGGTGTTAAATGTGAATAGTAAGATATGGTTTTAAAAAGTCAAAGACAGTCTTTATTGTAGCCCTGGTATATTATACTAGCCAGTTGCTTCTGTGTGTAGCCTACATACCTTCTGCAGCATATAGCCTGGACTTTGCTTGAGGCACAGAAAGTGCATTTAAAAAATATAAATAAAATACTTAATTTTAAACTAAACAAAAAAACTAATAAGAATATAAAAGCAGCACGTATGTAAAAATTTTGTGACATAAATATTTTTTTTCATGAGCGCCGTGACAAAGATTCACTCGGCCCTGCCCATAGAAAAGTGAGAGCTTTCAGATAAAATAAACAAAATAGCATAACCTAAGATACATGGTGATCATTGTAAATGGGCACTGTGAACACTCATAAATTGTTAATACGGTGATTAAAAAAAAAGGAGGGCCCTGTGGGATTCTCAGCCATATATCATTAATACAACAATCCCTATAACGGGAATTTTGTGTGCATAAATTGTTAAAATGACAATCATTTTAACAGAGCCTCGTGGGTTTCATGCCTATAAATTTATTATACGGCAATCACTATAATGAAGCCTTGTGTTTACTCAAGCCCACAAATATGGCAATCAGTATTTAAATCGCAAATCTTTACTTCAAAAAAATGTATTTTTGGAAGAGGTGGAAATGTACTATATTTTGTATAAATATTTTCTTATTCGTCTAATCTTTCTTAATCGGGTTCATAGTAGATTTTGGCGACAAAATTGCTTTTAGCCCAATATAAGAAATTTTGTCCTCTGTGATTTTTTGAAAATTATGATTTTTTTATGTTTTTGTGCACTTTGCTGTGATTTTTCCAAGTTAGTAAAATAAATCTGGTTTCAATCCTCTAGCCCAATATATTAAATTTTGTCCTCTTTTTAGTAAAGTTTATTCAGAATTCATGCAGTGCTTTTTGAACCTTTTTAACAATTTTTACAGTTTTCAATTGTGTTTATTTTATTTTTTGTGACATGCCTGGGCAATGCTGGGTGGGTTAGGTATTTAAAAATAAATAAAATTTAGTGAAAATAAACATTTCTACATATGCAAAGGGTGTTGTCACCTTTTGTCAATTAATAGTATTTTTAATTTAATAATAATGGTATTGTTTTTACAAATCAAAATTTTGTTATTAACTGAAGAAAATAATAAAGGAATGTTTATCAAACCCACATATATTAAAAAATAAGCTAATGAAATTTAATAGTTGGTAATTTTCCTGTGTTGGTAAAAATCTACTTTCTGTTACTGAAATACATAAGATTATCTGAATATTTTTTATGAGAGTGTTTCCCTGGATATTTTAAGTAGCTTAAGTGTGATCTGATGAGTCTTTAATTTTGAAATTTGTTAAGTTCATAAATATTTCCAAGTATCTACCAATATGTACTATTTAACCAACATTTAAAATATTTTTTAGGATCCTTTTTGATGATTTCTGCAAGTATTTCACAGATTTGTCAATATGTCGTATGGTTAATACTAGTTGGTTCAGTTTTAAAACAGTATGGAGTGAAGCGCACTTTGTAGGAAAATGGATTAAAAATTCTGAAATTGATAGAGCTGGTGGTTGCTTCAATAATAGAAGTACCTTTTTGAATAATCCTCAGGTACATAAAAATATTTGTTATATCTCATATCACTGTTTGTTAAGTGTAGGAATATTTTAATAAATAGTATATCTATTTTATAATCATAGTTTGTATTTTTTTTTTATTTCTGTGTGATAAAAATTTATCTTGTTTCTTCTTTTTAGTACCGTTTTGATGTAGATAATGATGATGATACTGTAATGATATTCTTAATGCAAAAGGATCGCAGATCTCTTCGATGCAAAGGAATAAATCACCTTGTTATAGGATTTCATGTCATGAAAGTAATTTTTTTTAACCTATTTGCAAATTATGAGCTATATACATAATTTTTCATGAACTTTTTATTTGTAGTTTTAAATATTTAGTTTGTAAAATATATAAGGTTGTAACCTGATGTTTCAACATTTAATAAGGTGGAACATAATAATATGGGATAAGAACACCTTTAAGAACCTATGCTAGTCACACAGACACTCATAAGCTAATGTTAAACTGCAATGGTAGCATTCTTTTCAAAGGGTCTAGCCCAGCCATACTCAACCTGCGGTCCGGCGACCTTTTATGTGTGGCCCGTGACACATAATCATTAATTTCTATTTATAAAATTAATGGAGATATTCATGAAAGGTTTTAAAGACATTTACGTTTCTTTTATATATTTTCACAAGAAGACAAAAACTGTCCTGTTATTTATATTACTAATGTAAAATTTTGTTAAAACATCTTAAATGCCAGTCAAAAGTTATTTTTATATGTAGTCCTATTTCTTCTACAGAGGTGTACACATTTTTTAATCTTTAACACCAATCAAACATTATTCCAAATTAATTAAATTTGTGTTATATTAAATGACATTAAAAAAAATAGTAAAAACTTTTTGTATAAAGCAAAAGACTGAGTTATTAAAGAAAATCTCCTAATCTTTATTTCTTTAGAACTTGGAAATGCTGCATTGTTATATTATTACGTGTTATATTTACCATATAGCTAATAATGCTTATCAGGGTCAAACGTTCATTACGGGAAAAAATTGGCAGTGAGACGTTTTACACCACTATTTCCAAACAAGAATCTTCGCAGCATATTTCTACATCATTTTCGGAAAAAATCAGGAACAAACTATATGAAAATAGTGGTGTTAATTTTTTTATAACATTTCTTCCGCAACAAACGTCGAATCTTACTGATTACACCAATTTTATTACATTGCTTTGTTATACTACTTTTGTTATTGCACTATTTTAATAACCTATTTTTTACATTGTTATATATGTGTATTGCAGCCCGCGAGAAAAAAAGGCTGAGTAGGGCTGGTCTAGCCGGATAAGCATAGCAAAACGGCCTCCACGGCCGATGTTTGAAATAATATGTATGGTAATAAAGCATACCATGAGAACATAATATAGTGTTTTTAGTCCCTGACCTGGAACCGTCTTTGGTCTTTGAGATAATTGTGAAAGTATGTGCTGGCGTCACTATTTTTCAAATGCATTTTTCTCAAAAAGGATAAAAGTTAAAAAATGAAACCAACACCAATTATTGAAAAATATATTAGTTTATATTATATTTTTTTTCACATTTTTACACAATTTTTAATATAGTAGTAGTATATTTACACCAACCAAAAAATCACAGGATAATGCTCAAGGTATGTACTTTAAGCAAAAAAAAAAAATTTGTTAAAAGCAAAGATGCGCTTTTTGAGTTGTAACAAAAATAATGCTAACAACGTGTTAGAATTTTCCTATCTTTTTCGGTTTGAATTTGTACAATTATGCATGCATTATTTTTACTGCAAAAAAATACAATAAGTGGGTTGTAAGTAAATACGTAATAGTCTGCAAATAATATCTCGCTCGTTTAATAGAAAATGACATAACTCAAAAATAACAAATTTTCAGTACAGCTGTTTAAAAATAATTTAATTAAGCAATCTTTTGTTCATTAATAAAATATTCTTAAGTATACTTTTTTCCTGCGATTTCTTTTTAAGGTTAATAGATTTATTTATGTTATTCCAGTAGCAATAACAACTCAAAAGTGTCACTTTATCACAAAGAATAATGTAAATACGTTGGAAAAGCATAGTGACACTTTAGCCTTCTGACGGCATAATTGAACAACTGCCACTGTGCTGTTTTTCCAGATAAAAATCAGTCCTTAGGATTTAAAAACTGTCTTTATCTCAGAAATGACGATTTTTAAGTTGCTTCACTTTTCTATCAAAGGAACGATGCTGAGAGATCCTTTTTTAACAATTGATTAAACATTACAATATTAACCAATATTGTTTCATATAACAGTGTATTTTTAATCAGTTATGATTAAGAGTTCATGTTTTACTGTGAAGCAGATAATTATAAAACATTTCAGAAAAAAAGAGCCTTTTCAAAAATATTTTAATCATCATCACTATTTTCATTTATCACAACATTAATATTATCAATCGAAAAGATTTTTGATAATATTTCAGCAGGATGTATTATTTGTGACAAAGATCTTCCATGAGATAAGTAATATATTACACTTGCCATATGGGAGCAACACCCAATAGTCCTGTTACCATTAGGACAATCACAGCAGTACTTTTGAATGCTGTCGATGTTATAACTGTTAGGGATATAGTCAATGTGCACGCAATTGTGCTGTGTTAAGCTGTACAGGCTTGTTCTATAAGGAAAGAGCATATTTTCAAACAAAAACTTCTGTCAACCAATCTACCACTACATTTTTGATATAGCAGGAATCGCAAGATGATGTAAGCTAATCATATCATAGACCAATCGAATTGCCCCATCTCATGTGTACAGTAGGAGTCATAAAGAATGGACAGGTGTTTCTTGCTATCCAACAGTAATTTAACCAACAGTGACGTCAGCTCCACTTATGTGATAATCATGCTAGGCATGGTAAGCAAAAGTTATTATTTGATTTGTCAGTTCTTGATATTATTATGCAAGAAGGATGCGCAGTACACCAAAATAACAGAATGTTTACCAATATAAAACAAGCCTATAAGGAAATGGTATGTATGGAAACTTTCTTTTATTTTGGTGTACTGCGCATCCTGCCTGAGTAGAAATATCACAAATTGACCAATCAATTGATAGCAGTGTATTTCTGCTAATACAAACAGGAAAATTTCAAATATTTTAACAATTTATTTGCACTATTTTTGTTATAACTCAAAAAGCACATCTTCGATTTTAATGAAAATTTTTTTTGGTTAAAGTACATTGAGCATTATTGTGTAATGTTTTGGTTGGTGTAAATATAATATTATTATATTAATAAAAATTTAAAAAATTTTTTTTGTCTATTTTTCTATGTTAAAAATTGTGTAAAAAAAGTGAAAAAAAATAATATGAACTAATATATTCTTCAATAATTGGTGTTGGTTTTATTTTTTTTAACTTTTATACTTTTTGAGAAAAACGCATTTAAAAAATAGTGGCGCCGGCACATACTTTCCTGATTATCTCAAGGACAGTTGAAGATCAGGGACTAAAAACACTCTATATTGTTTTCTCATGGTACGCTTCATTACCACATATGTTATTTCAAACATCGGACATGGGGGGCCATTTTGCTATGCTTATCTGGCTAGACCCTTTGTTTGCGTTTCAATATTTTAAAATAATTTATTGCAAGTGTCCTCAGAAATAACAACTCCAACCAGAATAAAAAATAATTAGACTGGCTAGACATCGACATCAAATATCTTATGGGAAAATAAAATCATTTAAAATTATTGAAATGCAAATGAGAAATGTGAAAAGAACACTGCCATTGGTTTAACATTACCTTGTAAGCATCTTCATGTGATTAGCATATAGGCTCTTAATCTTCAGAACTGTTAAAATACATGCATATAGATAAAAAGCCTGTTTTATGCTTCATCTTTACTACTGTGTAAGCTCTTTAAGGTGTACTGAAGAATGAAGGAATTGCTCTTTTTTTTTTAACATATGGACACAGATTACTATGTCTTCATTTTCTTTATTATTTAACACTGTGGATATTCATTGAATTGTTCATGAGCATTTCAGGAGGAATTTCCTTCTTTATATGAAACAAAATAAACATTTTCTGAAAAATATATATATAATATACTGTATCAAACTACTTTAAGGTTGAAGTACCATTATTCACATTTTACAGATTATTTTATATACTTTGCTCTTGAATGAACAACAAAAGATTTATTTCTGTGGAACAGTGCATATTATTTTTCATTCACTAGGGTAACAATGAATCTTGACTTGTTAATTTTCTATTATCTTATAATGTTGATTGTTATATTTATGTATAACTGTGTATTTCTGTGTTTAAAGTAATGTACTAAATTATTGTAGGTTGAATCAAACCGCAAATATCGCTTGAATGTAATTCATGAGAAAGCTACTGGATCTGATTATGCTATGTCTAGAAATGTCTTTAAAAGATGCACTTTGAAAACTGGTCGATATGTAGTGGTGCCTACTACTTTTGAACCAGGAGAGGAAGGGGAATTTTTATTGAGGATATTTGTTGCAAAATTTGTCCGTAAAGCTTGTAATGGAAAGTAAGCTAATCCTTTTGATTTCTATATCAAACTAAAAAATTGGATTTAATGAATACATTATAGTACAATAGATAATCTGTTTGATATCTTTCATAGTTATATGAATTATTTTTACAGTAATGTGAAATGTTTTACTTTTTTTTTCTTTTCAAGAGAACTGATGTACAGTGTACCCCAAAAGAGCATGTGGGCTTGTATTTCTTATCCTTGTCTGGTTACTAAAGTTCGCGTTATAGGTGCTAAGGATTTAGAACAACAAGACCACTTTGGAGGTAATACTGTTATTTAATCATTTAACTATATTGGATATTTTTTTAAGACAAAGTTCAATAATCAAAATGTTTTAAAATTTATTTTGTACTGATATTTGAATATTTTCTTGTTTTTGGTAAAATCATAAAGCACATATGCTTTATAGCAATTTGTAGATCAGTCAGAATTTTTTTTTATGTTTTTAAAGTTTTTTTTTCAAAATATTTTCAATAATTTCTTTTAACCTTTTACTTACAATCTTGAACAGAAGAGAAAAAGGAAAATTTTTTGAAGTATAAAAACAAAATTACAAAAATAATTTTACAGTACAAATTCTTAATCTTCATTAATATAAAAAATCCCATTCCTCTCTTTTTACATATTAACCCCAAGCACTCTAGCGCTGTTAGCGGATGTATGTCATTAGCCACAAGGCTTTGTGACAATATGAACTTTTTGACAAAAACTGTGTCGGCTATGCCAAATGATTATAGCATGATAGCTATATGTCATATGTGTTGATGAGTTTGTAAAAAAACAAATTTAATTAAGCAAGTTTAATTAATTAAGCATATTTAAGTAAAATTTGTTACTAATTTCAAGGTTATTGCGCTAACTTTCTATATTGGGTACATAATCCTCGTCGTCGCTGCTGTCATAATCCATATTCAATTATGCATAAAAACAATTAACGCATTAAAAATACATAAATAAAGAAGCACAATATCCAAATGGCATGAACTGATAACAACTATGCAGCTAAGATTCCTTCTTTTTGAATGCCTTTTCAAATTACCTTTCTAGCACCTCCTAGCAGATACCAAAATGAAATCAAGGTCATTATCCACACATACCAACGAGTCTTCATTTATCTCTATCAAGGATAACGACTGTAAGGGAATACATTTTCAAACCTATTGCATGACATACCCTGCGTACGTCATATACAACTGCATACGACTATATTTGAATATTAAAGAATATAGATTTCGCCATTTTTCTATATAAAATATAAAATTAATATTAGAGATGTAACTGTACATTACTTTTCATAATAGCAGTAAAAAATTATTTATTGTCCTTTCATTGCAGATGCAGGTCGGGTTAAGGGTTGAGGTATTGCAGGTGCGGGTTGAAATATGTCAGGTTGCGAGTCACCAAAAATTATTTTTGTGGGAACAAAATACATTACTTTCATCCATTAATTTTATTGGAGATATTTTAAAAGTAAGATTTATACGAGACCAAATCCAATGACATTGAGGAGCTGAAACAGAGAATATTCAATGTGGCAACTTTGAATTTTCTAATGAAAACCCCCTTTTATTTTTGCAGATTCGGATTCTACAGAACAAAATACATTAATTTCATCCATTAATTTTATTGGAGATATTTTAAAAGTAAGATTTACAAGACCAAATCCAATGACATTGAGGAGCTGAAAGAGAGAATATTCATATATATATCTGAATTCAGATGAATTTTGATGAAATAAAAATTGAATCCAGGAAAGGTACTATAGCCAAATCTAAAAGCTTTGGTAAATAATTAGAAGGCACTTATTAGATTCCATCTATGAAATTGAAAAGCAAAATTGTGCTACAATTTAAAAAAATGAAACTGTATACCTTGGATTTGATGGATGGTCAAATGTACATAATGAACCAGTGATATGTGTAACTGTTACAACCAAGACAGGTAATGTGTACTTAATTGATGCAATCGATACTAGTAGCTCATACATCTGAAAAATTGGAAAAAATGGTTATTTCTTGTATCAAAAAATGTGAATTGGAATTGCAGAGCTCTATTCAATCAGTTGTTATAGATAATGTTGCAAATGTTTGTTACCAAAATGCAACATTTAGGAAGCACAAATGAGTATTTAAATGTTATTACATAAGGCTGCTCAGCACATGTGTTAAATTTAATATCCAATGATATTCAAAATCAGATTTCCAATCAAAGGAAACTTGTTAGAAATTAAGTACTTTCACAATAATCACCTTCAAATGCACTATATAATCACATACAAATGCTTTGAAATTAATTCTCTCTAGCAAAACTCGATGGAATTCAGTGAAAGATGTACTTGAAGTTTATGTTAAGAGGTAGGCTTAACAAAGAAAACAGAAAATTGACGCAAACATTAAAAACCATATGTCCAATTTTGTCTTGTGAAAAGAAATATTTGAACATCTGGAATCAAGTACAAATGCCCTCGACAAAATTCAAGAAGATAACTGTAGCATTGCTGATACTGTGTATATCTGTAAAGATCTTATAAAAAATTTTGACAAAAAATGAGAAAATAAAGTAGTGATGAAGCACCTTGATAGTCCATATAAAATGGCTTTAACACCTATGCATTTTCTTGCATTATATGCTGCATCCAAAACAGAAAGAAGGTTTAGAATTATCTCAAAAAGATGCTTCTGATTTTGCAAAGCAAAGGTATCCATTAAATTCACTGATACCATTAATTATTAAATTCACTGATACCGTTAATTATTAAATTCAATGTAAGAAGTTCACCTTTCCAGGAATGCTTCTTTAAATCTAGTATTGGAAATACTGTAACAGCATATGAATTGTGGAAGAGCCAAGAAAAAGAAATTTATAAATTTAATTGCAAAGTTTTTTTGTGCAATTGAATAGCTTTTACAGCAAAGGCATCTTTTGCGAGTGTAGAGAGAATATTTTCGAAATTTTGACTTGTTAAATCTAAACTGAGAAATTTATTCAGATTCGAAAAAGCATAAAAGTTTTTAACTAAAATGTAAATACTCACAAGTTGTAATATTGAAAATTTCTATAATAATGATTTATTATTATTATTTTTTATAAATGATTACACTTTTTATTATTTATTATTATATGTAAAAACATAATAAAAATATTGTAAAACTTAAATTAAAATAGTAAAAATTATATTACTAAATTTCAACAAATTAACTTAAAGTAATTTTTGTTTAATGCCTGACTTCAAATATTTGAAAATAGGAATGTTCAGCATTCTTCAAAAATGTAAAATCATTTAAACAAACAAAAAAAAAAGGTTTAAACCGAAAAACCTGCTTATTGGTTAGAAAAAAAAAAAGTTACAACCCTGATCTAAACTGAAGTCACCAAAGTCAACATCATCACCTTTACTGTCTATAAATAAAGATGCTGGCCACAAATTATGCATTGCGTACAGAGACCCATGCATCAGCACAGAGAAAAATACAGCTTTTAATTGTAAATTGCCTTCTATACTGCTGCATATTAGCCGATAAATTAGAGGTTATAATTTTGTACATAAATTACATTTTGTATAGGCATATCATGCCACAAATAATTCCCTGGTCCATTGGCTGAATAAGAGCATTTGTATTTGGAAGTAAAAGTAATGTAGAGACGTTGTATTTTTGTAATATTTTTGGATGTGCAGCACAATTGTCTAAGATCAACAATATTTTATAGTTTACAGGTAAACTGACCTTTGTATTACAATGCATATAAGCTTCTGTTGCAAATGGTTTTCAAACCATTCTGAGAAAATTTGCAGGTGACACCACATTTTTTTATTGTTACAATATGTAACAGGCAGGAGAAAATGTCTTCTAATTTTTTTTTGAAAAATAATGTTTTACTTCATTGAAATGGGGCAGGGGGGAACTGACTACCGATCTTCAGTCAAATTATAACCATTTTGAATTTCTTTCACAAAGTTAACAGTAACCAAATTTTCATTGTTTACATCTGAAACAGTGAACGGATTAAAGGGAGTTAACTGTATTTTGTTCTGTGAAATTCAAATTCGCAAAAAAATATGAGGGTTCCCATTTCCTAAGATGAGTGAAGGTGGCTAATTTTTGCACAATTAAAAAGCTTAAAAAAATATTCAACACACATATTTTCTTGTTTTTTTATCGGACGTCTATTTCTCAAGCTATTACATCATTCCGGGACTTATTATTCATCTGGATGTATGCATAAAATAACTAATGCTTCCTGTTGATTTTTATTTATCTGCTGGAGAAGCATTAGTACTGTATAGTGTTTCTCTTGAGCAAAATTCATTAAAAGGGCAAATTTTACGGAAAGATAAATTGGAATTTTATTATTGCTGTTTGAACAAATGAATTTAGCCTTAATTTCTCTATTTTAAAAGTTAGTTATTAAAGTTAATATAATTGGTTAATTAAAAAATTTAATTAGTACAAAAAGCCATTAGCATTAATTTTTTATTCCAAATGTTAGTCCTAATAATCTATTTGAGAATAAAATTCATGATTCAAATCAAATTGTCATATAAACATTGCTTAATTTAGATAACGCAAGACTCAAAATGACTTTCTTTTCAAAAGAAATAGGAAAAATATAAATAGAAAATTTTAGAATAAATTTGATTTGATTACTGAAATTTAGAGCCTCCTAAAGCTTATTGAAAAATCAAACATCACATATACATGAACTTAAGCATGGATTGACAGCCTTCTGCATAATGTTGTTTATTTGTAAGTCAGAAACAAGGTTCAGTGATGTATATCAATGGATATTATATTTGCTATTTATTTTCAAGTATTACACATGACATTTGATATTTTTAGTCAATACAAATGTACATGAAGTTTTAAATTGCTATAGAATGTGTTGTTCTGTAGGTCAGGAACTGTTGCTGCTGGCAGTGATTTTTTAGGCCAAAAAAAAAAAATAATAATAATAATAAATAAATAAAATATATAAATAAATAATAAAATTTCCAAGCTTTATGTTTGAAGCTGAATTTTATAGTGTAGAACCAATAATTATGTTGGAGAATATTATTTTAGAACAACCATTGAAAGATAAACTGTCTAACTTGGATAATCAGTTATTTACTGCTTCATTAAAAATAATCTTTTCTGGTTCTGGTTTAGTTCAGTTTAAACTGCACAGCAGGTTAGGGAATGAAAAGTAGGCAAGCTCCTTACATTTATTGTGAGAGAGGTGCGTAACAAGTTTACCATTTATTCTTTTCGCCTCAGGAAAAACCACATGCATGAGTGCACCTGAGCATTTAAAACATTAAAAAAAAAAAAAAAAAAAGGAAAAAAAGAAGGTTGGTCAGAAATAGGGAGCGAAAATATTCCGGACATAAAATAGTAGTATTATAACAGCACACATTCGTAGTAACAGGTTACAATGGGAGATATCTATATGTGCACCTAACAAAGTTCAATAAATAATGAAAGGTGTGAATTTACAGATGTATCTTTCAAAGAGTAAAAAGTATTCTCAGGCATACGGAAAAAAAACACCTGAGTAGGGGAACCTTTTAACAATGATAAGAATTTAAAGTGGCACTATGGCTGGGGAAGAGAAGAAAAGGATGCTTGCTCTCTTGCAAGTAAAGAAGGGGGAATGTAGATTCATGTATTGCAGCGAAAAACTCTTAATGATGGGAATGCGTTAGGAATACAATGATATAAGAAATACTTAGTGTGAAAATTACAAAAGTTATTTCAGCCAGCTGTGGTCAAAAGTCACGTACAAATATGATAATATTAAAGGGGAAGCTATGAATAACGAAAGAAATTCTTCCAATCGTTGGATTTACATTGATATACTTAAACCAATGCAGAACTCTGGAAGGGATAAAAAAATATGGTGATTGGATTTTACGTAGATAATAGAGGTGTCAGCACAGGGGGGTTTTGGGAAGGAAAAAGAGGACGCAAAGAGAGAGTGAGGGTTATGTGGGATAAGGTCTTGGAGATGTGCTTTGGAAAGATAGTGCGATAACTTAGATTTGGATTAGTGATTATAGAAAAGCAAAGGGACATGCAGATCGACGGAGTCCACGGAGTAATGGTCCGCTTCATCATAGGTGAGCAAACTTTTATTCTTTCCTTTCTTCAGCAATAAAAAAAAAAGGTAAACTTTAAATGTATATATTAATTCAGTCTAAATTCAATTCTCCAGGGATAGATTTTACTAACTGCCGGTCAGATCATTGGCAATAATTTCATATTGTATTTAACTGTATACATTCTTTATTTACAATTTTCGTGTTTTACTTTAATTACATAAAACTGTATACTTTATGCTTTACTTTTGATCATAATAAATTTGTTTTGTTATGGAAACATCGTTTAATTCTTAAAGCTCAATTTATTTACTTGTTTTATTAAGATATTCACGGCCATTATATTTTAGTTAACCTAACAGTTAGATCATGGTGATGTACAATGTCATGATATGATAGTAATTATACTTTAAATGAACCTGTGTAAGGAACGGGGTGACAGTACTCCAACAATGGTGCCTAAGACTCCAGGTACATCTATTCAGATGTAATTAATAAATTATAAATTATTATTATTTTTTTAATTGTACATCACTATTTCAAATTTTCAAATTCTATTTCACTATCCCTGGAATATGCATTATTGAAAACCACTTGCATCGAATTTCTAAATTGTGGAATTCATCAATAATAATATGTGTACTTTATTTTCTTTGGTATTGTAGTATTACTTTTTATCTGATATATATCCTTCATTTCTCGTACTTTATTGAATTTACTTTTTACCCATCACTTCTATTTTCACGATATTTTAATTCAATTTCACACTTTCCTATTCTTTATTGCATAAGAATCTTAGTTCACGTATAATTTTCTGATATAATATTTCAGAATATTATTTGGTCACTTTATATTTATTTCTTTATTACCGAACCTATCGAACAATTTATGAAATTTATGTACTATTTACTTAATATATGAAAATTTACATACACCTTATTTACATTTACTGTTTATTTTCCAATAACTGCATTTTATGAAAGGTATTGATTTTTCGTATTAATTTTTGTCAAAACTCGATATTTTATACACAACATGGGTGACGCCCCTACACCATTGCAAAAACTTGCAGGACTGCAAGGTATAATTCCTCAATTTGATGCTGTTTCTGCAGTTACTCCTACTTTTTTCATTGATAATTTTGAAAGCATAACTACCGCAGTTGAATGTACCGATGAGGAGAAACTCTTGATATTAAAATCGAGAATTCGCGGGCAAGCATTATCGCATTTAATTAATTGTCCAGATCTTAGTAACGAGACCGATTATGATACATTTAAAACGAAATTTTTGGATTTTTTCGATAAAAAGGTTAGTCTCGCTACTCGTCAACAGCAATTTGCTAGTTGTAAAATGAAACCAGGTGAATCTATGAAAATTTATGCGGCTCGTGTTGGCTTAATTACACAACGATTTTTTAATAATCCCGACCTTACCGTAGAGGCTGTCAAGACGTTATTCGAACAATCGAAACTCTCTAAATTTTTGGATGGATTAAGATCTGAATTCAAACATGCAACTTTGATGAAAAATCCGGAGAACTTTCAAGACGCAGTTGATTTCGTAGAATTATTAGAAACTAATCAATCGTGCATTGATTCCAATACTTCGCTCGATTTTCCCACAATTAATGCAACAACCAGTCAAGTTTCCAATGAGGACATAAAACTTATGCTAGAAACACATGCAAAACAAACACACGAATCTATATGTTTCCTGACGAAAAAAATCGAACAATTAAAAATAACCAACAGTAATTCATCTACTAACTCCAATTCTCAACCAAATTATAGAAACTATCCAAATAATCGCAACAACATTACTAAAAAGAGATTTTTTGATCCATGTGAATATTGCGGGAAAACCAACCACACCTCTTCTTTCTGCTTTTACAAAAACAGAAACCACCAGCAACACCGTACTACCAGACCAAGTAGTTCAACAAACTATAATAATAGAGAATTCGTTCCTCAACCGCAGATGAATAGATACCGTTCTGGCTATTCCGATAACACCCCACCTTCGGATCGTTTAAACTACCAAAGGGGGATAGGTCACAAATAAGGCAAGTCCTCTCCCCCAACAACAAAGACATAATCTCAGGCGATCGTGAGTTAGGATGCGCATTTAAAAGCACCACGGAAAAAGTCATAAACACTCAATTATTGGAGACAGGAATTACTAATTTTAATTTACCACTGATAAAAACTAAAGTGGCGGATCGCGAATTAACTTTATTAGTGGATTCTGGTGCAGGATTAACAATTTTAAGCTATAACGCCTATAGGAAAATTCAAAGTAAAAATCTGAACTTACACAGAACGGACATTAATATTAAATCTATTTCTGGTAACAATTTAAACGTTACGCATAGCGTAATTCTGCCAATTTCTCTAGATAATAGACAATATACACATACTTTTTATATTGTAAATAGCAACCTTTCTGATCACTATGAAGCCATTTTGGGTTTCGATTTTTTAAAACGATATGAATTTAAATTATGCATGGCTACGAATTCTTTAACCACGGGCAACATTTTGCTAAATTTAATGAATGAAATCCCAACTAATACGCAACAACATGATTCTGTACTCAAACATGTTGCAATAGATGAAAATTTTGATTCGCGAGATATAAACGAAATTAAGGAAATCAGACGAAAAAATTTGCGCGAATCAGATTTCAACTTAGCACATCTAGAACCATCACTAAAAGAAAAATTATTGAATTTACTTTTTGAATTTGCAGATATATTTAGTAAAGATTTATACACTATCGGGCGCACTACAGCAATAATTCCAAATTTAAAAGTTGATAATACCCAATTACCAAATTCACGCCCATATAAAATCCCACAAATTTTAGAAGCAGAATTGAAACGACAACTCTCGGAATTAGAAAGAGCCGACATAATCGAAAAATCTTATAGTCATACTAACTTTCCGGTTATAATGGTGAAAAAGAAAAATCCATCTATGGACCCAAAACAACAAAAATATCGTCTCGTTGTTGATTATAGACGTCTGAATAAACATTTATCATATCCTCGATACAAATTGCCTTTAATTCCTCTGCTTGAAAATTTAAGTGGAAATAACTTATTTACGACGCTAGATTTATATTCATCATTCTGGCAAATTGTTCTAAGAAGCCAAGATCGTAATATAACATCATTTTGCACACAATACGGATCCTTTAGATTCAAATGCTTGCCACAGGTGATTTCGTGCGCCAGTGAGACGTTCAGTGAATTAGCTGACATGCTTCTACGACCAATAGCTGATCTCAATATCTCTAACTTTATAGATGATTTTGGACTAGCGTCTAAAACCGTTGAGGAAATGTTATATAAGTTGAGAAAGTTATTTGAACGATTCAGGGAGTTTGGTCTCACATTAAATCCAGAAAAATGCACTTTTCTTGTGCCTGAAATTCAATTTTTAGGACACGAAATATCATCGAATGGAATTAAACCATTAAGTGATAATATAGAAAAAATTCGAAACTTTCCTGTTCCAACAACGATCAAAACAGTTAGACGCTTTCATGGACTAGTAAGTTATTATCGAAAATATATAAATCATTTTTCTGAATTGGCAGCCCCTCTCACGAACTTATCAAGGAAGAATCAAAAATTTAGATGGAGCACAGAAGCACAAAATTCATTTGATATTTTAAAAGAAAAATTGATTAGCTCCCCGATTCTAATACATCCAAATTTTGAAGAGGAATTTATTATTTCGTGTGATGCTGGAAAGTTTGCTCTGGGCGGTATGATAGGTCAAATGGACAAAGAGGGAATAATCAAACCTATTTCGTATTTTTCAAAAAAATTGAATCCGACACAAATTCGCTACACGATTTTTGAGAAAGAATTAATGGCAGTAATAAACTGCATAAAAGCTTTCAAATACTACGTATATGGAAGAAAATTTACAATCAGGTGCGACAATGAGGCTGTGGCTAAATTATCAGACTTAGAAAATGCGAGTGATAGAGTTTGTCGATGGTTAAGTTTTCTTTCGGATTATAACTACGAATTTCAGCCCATCAGATCAGAGACAAATATTGTTGCGGATATATTATCCAGGGATTCGTTTGTACATACTAATAAAGTAAATAAAAGGATGAATATATCCTCTATAAATTTTTCGAATGATAATAAAAATGCTGAAGATTCCGATAATCCTCAGACGAATTCAATTACTACGCATAAAAATTTGAATTCTCCTACTGAATATGATAGATACTCAGGTATCATGCAAAAAAATTCAGACTCTCATATCACATCTTCTGATCGGTTGAGTAATGTAAATAATAATATTAAATCAGGTGATTCTATTGGAAAAATGAATACTGGGGATACAAACTTTATAAATCCTTCGAACTACTCTAGTGATTTTAATATTGCAAATGTATGTTATAATAAACAATGTCAGATTCAAGAAAGTACTTATCAAAATAATGACATTATAGGAGCAGGTTTAACGAATTTTGGATCAACATGTTACATGAATGCTGTTTTACAATGTTTATTACACTGTTTACCTCTTAGGAATATATTATTGAAAGATAATGTACATGATCCTCCCTGTGATAACTCGATATTTTGTATGATATGTGCTTTGAGATATCTTATGAGAATAATTACAACTAACGTTGGTCAGACAGTTTCGCCTAGCGAAATCTATTACAATTTACATAACATAGCACCTCATTTTTTACAACATATGCAACAAGATGCACATGAATTTTTACTTTATGTTATTGAAGCTTTAGGGCAGTCATTTGTTAGGCAAAATAATGCACGGAAAATTACACCTACGGACAGATTTTCAGGACCTATTTATGAAAACTTTCACTCTTACATAAAAACTCAAATAACATGTCTATCATGTAAACGGAAGAGTTTTACTTTTGATCAGATTATGGGCGTCACACTTGATATAACTAAAAATGTGAAAACACTAGTAGAGGCATTACAACATTACGTCTCACCAGAGATTTTAAGTAAAGAATGTGTTTGTACATGCGATATTGAGAGAGTTAACGCGAAAAAGGAATGCTCATTTTCACGCATCCCTACAACTGCTATTTTTACGATTAAAAGATTTGCCTACCGGGACGGAAAGAATATTAAATTGCAAAATGCATTAAGTTATCCAGAATATTTAGATTTTCGTCCATATTTAGAAAACTCACAAGGAAATCCTATATGGTACGAACTCACATCAATTATTGTACACTCCGGTCTATCTACTAATAATGGACATTATTATGCATATGTCAAAAATCCTTCAAATAACAGCTGGTATCTCATGGACGATACAAAAGTCATTAGGGTAAGCTTAGATGAGGTTATGAATCAAAAAGCATATACATTATTTTATACGGGAATGGGACATGTGCATAGGAAAATTTCGAATAACTTTAGAATGATAGAACATCCAAAGGAAACTGATGTATCACGGAACATAGAAATTAATCATATACAGATTAATCTTCCAACTATCGAAGAGTTAAAAATCGCACAACGAGAAGATGAAAATTTATTGGAAATTATTCAGGAATTAAAGAAAACATCCCAAAATTCATCGTCATTGTATCCAAATTATCTTTTGCAGAACGATCTATTGATGCATTCTGCATACATCCCGAAGTTTCGTAAATCTAAAAATATACTTTGAATTGTTATTCCACGTAAATTTAAGTCATGTCTTTTAGCCGCGAATCATTTACCTCATTTTGGTGTGTTTAAAACTTACGATAAGATAAGATAAAAGTATTATTGGGATAATTTATATTCAGACACAAGAAATTATGTCAAATCTTGTGAGAATTGCAATTTCTATAAATCTCCAAATACAATTCCCCCGATTCCTATACAAAGAAATTTTATACCAAACCGCTCCATGTGTTTAATTTCAACAGATTTCGTGGGCCCCTTCACAAAAACTGCCAAGGGAAACGCATATATTCTTACATTTGTCGATCATTTCACAAGATACATTCGTCTGTACACTGTACCAGATCAAACAGCGATTGTTGCTTCCGAAAAATTCTTAGATTTTATTAGTATTTTAGGAACTCCAGAGAAATTACTCTCTGACAAAGGGCCCGCATACACTTCGGATCTCTTCCGAGAACTATGTAAACGTTTTGGAGTTACTTAGCAATTTACAACTGCACTAAATCCACGTTGCAACGGAAAATCGGAACGGCTAAACAAGTGTCTCAAGAAATCTTTATCAATATTTGCTCAAAATACACTGGAATGGGACAGTTTTGTGAATTTTTATGCGCTATTATATAATTCAACTATCCATTCCATGACAAATGAAAAACCATCTTTTGCTCATATGGGCTATGACCAAATCCTGCCTACTGACATCTTAAATGATAGTAATATTGAAGAGGAAATACCTTTTCAAACATTTTTAGATAAGAAAATTACTCAATTACAATACACTTATAAACAAATCTTTCTTAACAGTGAGGCTGCAGCTGATAAACAAGAAACATATCAGCACAAATTTGCTAAATACCGTGATTTTTATCCGGGGCAGCTGGTATATTTCTACGCACCTGAAAAGGATCGGTTTCATAAAATAATTAAAGGCCGTAATTATATCGGCCCTATGCGAGTATTACAAAAAATTAATAAAGTAAATTACATAATAATTGACGCTAAAGATGTTAAGGCTAAAGAGATAAAAACTAATGCTCACAGATTAATTCCCTATACCTCACGTAAACCCGAACTTAACTATTTTCCCAATAACTCCTCAGAATACACACAATCGACTAAAGCTGTGCCTTCGGACGACAACACAATACAAAAACCACACGCGAAATTTGATACGCAAGATGATCTATCACTTATTTTCTCACACCCTACCCAGCGATTGAGCACTTTTCAGCAAAATTACACAACAGCCGACATTCCTGCAGAAGACCACATTTCTATGCATAGCACTCAATCAGAGAATTATACTTCCTTGCAGGATACTGAAAATTATGACCCACGGTTTTCCCCTTCTCAATTATCACACCAAACTTTACCACCTCAGGCTACGGACAACCTCCCGATAGATGACAGAACTCCCTACTCCCTCCGACAATCGCGTAATATCAACTATTATGCCGAAAGAGTATATGATACATTATGGGACTGGACTAGCTAAAAAAAAAAAAAAAAAAAAAAAAAAGAATTCTGCGAATATTTGATTAATAACGACATGAATTAATACTTAATGACTGGACTAGCTAAAAAAAAAAAAGAAAGAATTCTGCGAATATTTGATTAATAACGACATGAATTAATACTTAATGCCCTTTAATTTTCTCTTTTCATTTTCTTAACATTAATAATAAATATAAATATTGTATGGAGCTTTCTATATTCATATTGCAAGTACATAATTAATTTCTGCGACAACCATGTCGAAAATTTAAGATCATAAAAATTATAACTTTATTCATTGTACTTCTTGAACCGAAAATTCAAATTTTATCAATATCTTTAACATACTCAGTGTTGAACTAAATTATATTACAATAAAACGTTATTTATTTCTCGAATTAAATTACGGAATTTATGAATAACTATCATACAAGTAAGTTGGTGTGAATAAACGAATTATTATATTCTCAATTCTACTTAGGCGAAAATTTAAATTCCTTCATAATTATAATAAAAACGTGTTTTATTATTTTAAAGCATTCCCATACAATTTCTTTTTCTCTTCTTCTTTTCATCTACATACTTTTGTATTGTTATCTGATTTTCATACTTTGCGGCCGCATATGATTTTTTTGGATATCAATTAACTTTCTTGTCTAAATTCTCTTGATATTCACTATTCTATGGTACAAGTTTTCGTAATTTCTGCTGGCGGAATATTCGACATTGTTCCAATCTTTTTTTTCCTGTTCAATCTGCACTGTCGTATGATAATTTTTTTTTTCTTTCATGTCAACCATCCATTTCAACCATTTTCTTCTTTTCTCCTTGATGTATTTTCTTATATAATTTATTTAAATAACAAATATATGATAAAAAAAAAAAAAAAAAAAAAAAAAAAATTTTCTTTCCAATTTCATCGAAATACTTTTAATTATATTTCTTTCAACAATCTATAAGTCGATACTTAGGAATTTCTTTCATTCTTTTACAACAAAAATGCTTTTCTCAATAATTTTCAAATGTTAAGTATTTTTCAAAAAAAAAAAAAAAAAAAAAAAAAACAGGAAAATTAATGATAAGTCAACTTTGTTTGGTTTTCAATTTTGCATTGTACATTTTACATAAAGTAACTTAAATAATCTTGTGGTATGTGTATAACTCTATTATGCTGAAGAGAGGAGTGAATATTAAGTGTTTGCTTTTATATTGCAGTGATTTTCCTTTCCATCGCTTATGCTAAAAAAACAAAGGCACACTATGCAAATTCAATGGACAATTTGTATGCGCAAATATGCACAGACATGTTGTTTCCAAAATCAGTCTACCCCCATCTTCCTGTTTAATCAGAGATTGCTCCAAATGTATTACGGGGAAAAACAACATACATACTGACGCAGGATTATGAACTTTTGACTCCTACAACAT
Organism: Maratus michaelseni; assembly: GCA_963931845.1. Lineage (NCBI taxonomy): Eukaryota > Metazoa > Arthropoda > Arachnida > Araneae > Salticidae > Maratus > Maratus michaelseni. The sequence goes on from OZ007586.1 coordinate 398,128,779, forward strand.
TCGTACTTCGCCACCTTCCCAATACAACTGATAACACTAGCACATCATATGAATGCCTTTCAACACTTGGCCAGCCCTGTGATTGCACAAAAGATATATGTACAGGTTCTCCAGACTTTTGTAGTATGCGGACATGTCATCCCTCAGGTTCCTGCTTTTGTGTTCTTACCCACCAAAAACCTCAACTACTAGCTATAACGGACTCCCAACCACTCTATGACCCTTAACTGGTGACATTTGACTCCTGTATTTATGACGACCGCAACAACTTTCCACGTACCCATTCCAGGAGATTGCTTGAAGGAGAATCGGCTGCTTTTACCCACCAGAACTTAATAATACACTTCAATGACCCCATCCTTCGTTTACCTGATTTTGGACAGGTTATTATTAGAACCTCTGATTTTGAGTACGTCGTTACTGTTCCAAAGGACTTAACATTAACAATCCCATTTGAACTACTTGCCTTCAAAACTGACATTAATATAATTTACATTCATAAATCAGGAGTAACAATTCATGGTTTAGTGCATGTAACAGGAAAATCTGTCTGTCAAATTAAGACTTGCTTAATATGTCAGGAAGTTTTTTTCACATTTTAAATGCCTTCCAAAAATCATACAGTATATTGTATATATTTTTTCTACTATCATTATATTGGTATTTTTAACTTTATTGAAATCATGCCTGAAAAATTGTATATATCTTTTTCGATTTACCTTTGCATTTTTGTATATATTTATTCGTGTATTTAAGTTTCTAGCTAGATGTTCATTGCTTATAGGGGCATTCATTGGTAACACCGTTAGGGAAGTAATGATTAATTGTTATGGAAGATTAGAGAATCATCACAATCAACGGGCTAACTTAAATATGTTACCTCTAGTGATTTTAGCACTCACTCTCCTGATCTCATGTACCAATGCAGATTGCAATACTCAAGAAATAATCAGTTCGGATCTTCGAACCTGTGAAACAATGCAAGATGGCTCCCGATCTTGCCAATTATATTCGACCGCAGAAATTACTCTCCCTACAATATTATCGGAATCATGTTTATGGTTCACGGACAAAGACAAAAATAATTTGTTTTCATTGAAAATGAAACTAGAAGCCGTTAAGTGTGACTTCTCCACCGAAAGACAATATTTTACATTCCCGGTCACTGCGAATCATATTTCGCAAGTTTCATGCATTTACAATGAATTCTGTGGGCAGGGCCTCCACTGCATTCCGAGACATATCGGTACTAAGGGAATCCGATTTGAGGCCGAAACAGATCAGAGCAGAGACTTTCCAGGTGTTTCTGGTTGCATTCCAGGTTCTTATGGTAATGGATGTTTTATTTTGACACACGCCTCTTGTAACTTCTATAGAACATGGTATCAACCAGATCTTTTACGTAGTTATGAAGTCTCCAAAATTAGAGGACACAGTTGCAAGTACCATATTTCTCTAAAACATGAAGAAAATAATACGATCTCCCACCTTACCATCACAGATTCGACATTTACGAAATCTGGCATCAAAGTCTCAATATTAGGTGCTTTCTACCAACCCCAATTACACCTCGACGACTATTTTATTCAAAGAGTGGGCCGGCCATCGGAGGCATATTTAGCACCAGCAAGTCAAAGAAATCATCCCAAAGCGGGTGAAATTGGTGCAATACAAGCCAATATCTCTTACACCATAGATTTCATTTTCAACCCCGAAATTTCAAAATGCGATTTTTTTTAGGACAGACTAAGGTGTATTATTGCTCCTGACGTCCTAAATAAACTAACAACTTCGAAAGAACATGCATTACCAATCCAGAGAGATGCTCATTTATTCAATATCGAAAATGATGTTCTCAAATCGACATTACTCATCTCTGCGGCAGTTAGAATTCAACTATATTTTACAAACTACAAAATCACTGTTAAGGCTCATACGATTTGTCCTAAATTTGATGGAGAAATCATTACAGTGAGTGGGTGTTATCAATGCGCAATTCTAGCTCGTATCTCTTTCAATGCTCTCAGCACATGTGAAGCTGGAGTGGTAAACATAGAATTTCAAAAAATAAATATTCATACAAAAGCAATTCGCCTAGGTACAGAAACTCAAAACTTTATCATTCAATTTTCAGCAACCTCCCGTTGCTATGATGAAAAATTGTGTCTCAGGTCGACCTCCTTAGTTCAATGCCAACCCTTCAAATTTTGTTTGGACGAGCCTACTGTGGAGTTATTACAACTAAATTTAAATTATACGAAGACTTTGAGTTCTGCTTCCTCAAAAACTTGGTTGGATTTATTCCAATTACCTGACCTGACGAATTCTTTTTTCATTTTAAAGTTTATTGGCTCCATTCTTTTTATTGTTTGCATTTTAATTACGATATTTTCCACTATGATAACATGTTGTTGTCGCTCTAGGTAAACAGCATTATTTATGAAGCTTCAATGAATTGACAAATATGTATTTCTGAGTCCACTTTATTTTAGTGAACATTATACTGTATACTTATTTTTAAATTTTTTATTTATATCACCCATATAAGTGTTTTCTTCATATTTATTATTCCTTCTTTCACTTTACATATTAACTATGCTAACTTTATGAAATTGTATTTTTTTTTTGTCTTATATCATATTCTTATTGCATAATCACATCTTATGATATTTATTTTATTTTATATCTTAATTGTGCTGACATTATGATTGTTCAATTTTATTACCTTCTCATATATAGTTTTCAATTATCTTTATGATGTCTCTGAAATTATGCATTTGACCGGTAGTTATCGCATTTTTTTTTTCTCTGATTTTTTTTTTTTCCGAAGGTGTGAATATATTGTGAGAGAGGTGCGTAACAAGTTTACCATTTATTATTTTCGCCTCAGGAAAAACCACGTGCATGAGTGCACCTGAGCATTTAAAACATAAAAAAAAAAAAAAAAAGGAAAAAAAGAAGGTTGGTCAGAAATAGGGAGTGAAAATATTCCGGACATAAAATAGTAGTATTATAACAGCACACATTCGTAGTAACAGGTTACAATGGGAGATATCTATATGTGCACCTAACAAAGTTCAATAAATAATGAAAGGTGTGAATTTACAGATGTATCTTTCAAAGAGTAAAAAGTATTCTCAGGCATACGGGAAAAAAACACCTGAGTAGGGGAACCTTTTAACAATGATAAGAATTTAAAGTGGCACTATGGCTGGGGAAGAGAAGAAAAGGATGCTTGCTCTCTTGCAAGTAAAGAAGGGGGAATGTAGATTCATGTATTGCAGCGAAAAACTCTTAATGATGGGAATGCGTTAGGAATACAATGATATAAGAAATACTTAGTGTGAAAATTACAAAAGTTATTTCAGCCAGCTGTGGTCAAAAGTCACGTACAAATATGATAATATTAAAGGGGAAGCTATGAATAACGAAAGAAATTCTTCCAATCGTTGGATTTACATTGATATACTTAAACCAATGCAGAACTCTGGAAGGGATAAAAAAATATGGTGATTGGATTTTACGTAGATAATAGAGGTGTCAGCACAGGGGGGTTTTGGGAAGGAAAAAGAGGACGCAAAGAGAGAGTGAGGGTTATGTGGGATAAGGTCTTGGAGATGTGCTTTGGAAAGATAGTGCGATAACTTAGATTTGGATTAGTGATTATAGAAAAGCAAAGGGACATGCAGATCGACGGAGTCCACGGAGTAATGGTCCGCTTCATCATAGGTGAGCAAACTTTTATTCTTTCCTTTCTTCAGCAATAAAAAAAAAAGGTAAACTTTAAATGTATATATTAATTCAGTCTAAATTCAATTCTCCAGGGATAGATTTTACTAACTGCCGGTCAGATCATTGGCAATAATTTCATATTGTATTTAACTGTATACATTCTTTATTTACAATTTTCGTGTTTTACTTTAATTACATAAAACTGTATACTTTATGCTTTACTTTTGATCATAATAAATTTGTTTTGTTATGGAAACATCGTTTAATTCTTAAAGCTCAATTTATTTACTTGTTTTATTAAGATATTCACGGCCATTATATTTTAGTTAACCTAACAGTTAGATCATGGTGATGTACAATGTCATGATATGATAGTAATTATACTTTAAATGAACCTGTGTAAGGAACGGGGTGACAGTACTCCAACATTATGTTCAAATTTTTCCGTAAAAAATATTTTAATTTAAAATTTTGTTGTGTAAAAGGTAAAATTTTCTTGATAATTGGTACTAAATCCTGTAGTTAATTTTTCTCTGAGCGTAAAAAGCAAATTGTTTAATTTTTCTGAAAATTGTTTCTATTTTCAATTAGTTTATCTTTAATTTTGTTCTATCAAAAAGAAAAAAAAGAAAACTGCCCAGTTAAACTGAGGGCATTGAGCTCACAGGCTATTCACACTAATTGTATATTATACTCGTATTTCAAAGAATTTGAAATAAGCCCCTTGAAAAATAAAGAAATCGACAATATATTAAGGGGGGTTATCACCCCGTTACCCCCTCATAGTTAACTAATGAACCCCTTAAACTAATCAGGGAAGCCTCTTATTACAATGAATATATATATACAAAATTTGAAGAAAATCGGATAATGCTGCTTGAAAAACCCATTTATATAAATTAAGGGGGGATTGGCCCCCCGTCCCCCCCTTTATACTTAACCAATCAATCCCGAAAACTAATCAGGGAAGCGTCTTAACCCAATGAACTTATAAAAAAATTTTGAAGCAAATGAGATAATTCTGCATGAAAAACCCATTTATATAAATTAAAATTAAGGGGGGATTCCCCCCCCCCCCGTTCCCTCCCTTTATACTTAACCAATCAATCCCGAAAACTAATCAGGGAAGCGCCTTAACACAGTGAACCTATAAACAAAATTTGAAGGAAAACGGAATAATTCAGCAGGAAAAACCCATTTATATAAATTAAGGGGGGGATTAGCCCCCCGCCCCCCCTTTATACTTAACCAATCAATCCCAACAAAAACTAATCAGGGAAGCCTCTTATTACAATGAATATATATATACAAAATTTGAAGAAAATCGGATAATGCTGCATGAAAAACCCATTTATCTAAATTAAGGAGGATTAGCCCCCCCCGTCCCCCTTTATACTTAACCAATGAACCCCCAAAACTATTCAGAGAAGCGCATTATCACAATGAAGCTATATACAAAATTTGAAGAAAATCGGATAATTCTGCTTGAAAAACCCATTTATATAAATTAAGGGGGGATTGGCCCCCGTCCCCCCCTTTATACTTAACCAATCAATCCCGAAAACGAATCAGGGAAGCGTCTTAACCCAATCAACCTATAAACAAATTTTGAAGCAAACTGGATAATTCTGCATGAAAAACCCATTTATATAAATTAAGGGGGGGTTTAGCACCCCCCGTTCCGCCCCCCCTTTATACTTAACCAATCAATCCCGAAAACTAATCAGGGAAGCGTCTTAACCCAATGAACATATAAACAAATTTTGAAGCAAATGGGATAATTCTGCATGAAAAACCCATTTATATAAATTAAGGGGGGATTAGCCCCCCATTCCCCCCTTTTATACTTAATCAGTCAATCCCGAAAACTAATCAGGGAAGCGTCTTAACCCAATGAACTTATAAACAAATTTTGAAGCAAATTAGATAATTCTGCATGAAAAACCCATTTATATAAATTAAGGGGGCAGATTAGCCCCCCGTTCCCCCCCTTTATACTCAACCAATCAATCCCGAAAACTAATCAAGGAAGCGCCTTAACACAGTGAATTTATAAACAAAATTTGAAGGAAAAAGGAATAATTCTGCAGGGAAAACCCATTTAAATAAATTAAGGGGGGGACTAGCCCCCCCCGTTCCCCCCCCCCTTTATACTTAACCAATCAAACCCAAAAACTAATCAGGGAAGCGCCTTAACGCAGTGAACCTATAAACAAAATTTGAAGGAAAACGTAATAATTCTGCATGAAAAACCCATTTATATAAATTAAGGAGGGGGGATTAGCCCCCCCATTCCCCCCTTTATACTTAACCAATCAATCCCGAAAACTAATCAGGGAAGCGCCTTAACACAGTGAACCTATAAACAAAATTTGAAGGAAAACGGAATAATTCTGTATTAAAACCCCATTTATATAAATTAGGGGGGGGGGGATTAGCCCCCCCCCTGTTACCCCCTTTATATTTAACTAATCAATCCCGAAAACTAATCAGGGAAGTGCCTTAACACAGTCAACCTATAAACAAAATTTGAAGGAAATCGGATATTTCTATGAAGAGTTATCGCGTTACGTACGTACATACGTACATACATATATACATACATACAGAACCGGCGGGCACATAAGCTCTCAGGCTTTGATAGCCTGTGAGCTAAAAAAATCTATGTTTTCATGTTAAGTACAACATGTTTTAATTTCTAATTTATATTAAGGCTGAAAATATTTATAATCAACAGTAAGTTGACTATTTTGAAAGTATCAAATACATATAAACAATATTGGATATGCAGTAGAATATCTTTATAACACAATCCTATGTAATGCAATTCTCTATATAACACACAACTTCTCAGATGTAAACAATGAATTTTGCAGTTAAGAAACACCTGCATTCTCATACTGTAACAAATTGTTACTCTGTAGGTGACTAAATTTGATACATTAGTTGAACTTTATCTTCTTAATTCAGAGCCTTTTAATGAAAAAATTGCTATTAATACAATAAACATTTTTGAAAATGAATAATATAATGAATCGTTACTTTAAGTTAAAAAAAATTAAAAACTGTATGGTTATGGGCAGTAATGTTTAATAGAATGTCTTCTACTTTCAATTTCTTGAAATTTATTTAAAAATCTAGCCTTTCCTCCAGCACAAAATTTTCTAAATTTAAGACTGCTTAATGTTTTACCCACTCCATCAGAAAATCCACTGGTCATCGGCGAGTAGATTGATGTAATTCACCACCTCTGAGTCAGAAAGCTGCTTATATATGTAAATTTGTTCAAATGTCATTCTTTTTTTTTTTTTTTTTTTTTTTTTTAGTTGATTTATGTAGTCACTGTTTTGATAACTTTTTATTCTTAAAATTTAAAAATGAAGAATGATTTAAGAGGTTTTATAGCCTTTTAGTTTTTCTAAACTGTGTTGAAAAATGTTCTTTTCATTCTGAATTGAAAACATTTAAACTATACATTGATGCATTTTTCTGCTCTAGGTGCAGATCCTTATTGTATTATTAAATGTGAAGGTGAGCGAGTGAGAAGTAAAGTATGTGATGAAACTTTGAATCCTGAATGGAACATAAGTGCATTATTTTACCGCAAGAAATCAGACTCCTTAATAAAGATTGAGGTAGCTTATTCTTTTTTTTTTTAGTTTAATAAAATAACTGTCTTTTTTTCAGGGCTGCAGAGTTGGTGGGAAATTGAAATTTTAAAGGAACTGACTCCGACTCTGACTCCAGGATAGCTAAAGTACTAGTATTGCCTGTTGTTTCCTATTATTCAGATTGCTTTATTGCTGTAATTTGTTTTGAAATAGTAATAGTCACTTTATTAAATTTGCATTAAGTAAAGTAAATATTACTATTTAAAAAAAAGTGGCTGCAATCAAGCAATCAGAATTTAAAAAAAAAAACCAACTGGTAACACCACAACCTACTTACTGGCATGCTCCTGTTTGATCTTGAAGCATATGATGTGCATATCAATCGATAATGTTTTTTACATTTCATTTCTTTGGATGAATTATGGGTGTAAGCTGTGTAATTTGTTTGAGATTTGTTGTGTCAGGATCATTCAGGATTCAAAATCAACTTTTAAAAGCTTCAGCTTAATATCATATCTTTCTTAAAAATCTAACTTGGTTAAATAAAATTTTAATCGCCTAGCTTATATCCAATTAAATTCTGAAATTTTGCTTGCAAGTTAAAATGAATATTTCTTATGAAACACAGTTAAAATATAAGGAATATGTAGTACCGAATATCATATATGTTAATTATATCAATGCAGATTCAAATTTTGATTTTTAACATAGTAACGTTTAAACCTAACTTTATAGTGAAAAAAAAATGTAATTTAATAAGAGAATGTGAAAAGATATTTTCCAGTCATACTAATGCATTTAATAATTTCAATTTACTTAAGAAATAAAATAAGATGATTTTTAATGATCATAATTTATTTTGTTTTTTTCAGGCATATTTTTAAAATAAGACAAAATCAGGTTTTAATTTGATGAATACTTTTAAAAGTTAAAGTTATATTATCTACTTTCGTCGTTGTATTTATTTGAACTATTTCTTCATTACTGGAAAACTTCATTTTTTCTGACATTTTAAATGGGATATTTTCCTACTGTGAATTAAGAAGCTAATATCCATAAAAATGCAATTTTCTGTCTATTTTTATGTTTTTCTGCTATGTATTTGTTTCTTCATGACTGGAAAACTTTGTTCTTCAAGAAATATGAGGATTTCTTTAATAAAGGATTTCTGTAATTTATTTCTGTAAGCATTTTTTTTTTTGTAAGCGCTTTTTTCAGAAATAGCGATGATAGATAGCTTTCATAGAGAGGCTTTGCGATGATCCATCAGTATTTTACATTTCGGCGCAGTTCTGGCACCATCTATTGGCAATAAATATAAACGAAGGAAGTTTTTGTTGAAAAATATATTTTATATAAAATATTAATAAAGTTGTAAAATAATATAAAATGTATGTAAGCATATTTTAACACCATCTATAGACAATTAATATAAACAAAGATCTTTCTGTTGGAAAAAAATATTATACAACATAATAAAGTTGTAAAATAATATAAAATGCATATAAGCATATTTTAAATTAAGAAAAATTCAGGGTGTATTGATTTATTTCAAAATCAACTTTTAAAAGCTTCAGCTTAATATCATATCTTTCTTAAAAATCTAACTTGGTTAAATAAAATTTTAATCGCCTAGCTTATATCCAATTAAATTCTGAAATTTTGCTTGCATTGTAAAAGGAATATTTCTTATGAAACACAGTTAAAATATAAGGAATATATAGTATCGCATATCACATATGTTAATTATATCAATGCAGATTAAATTTTGATTTTTAACATAGTAACGTTTAAACCTAACTTTGTAGTGAAAAAAAAAATGTAATAAGAGAATGTGAAAAGATATTTTTCAGTCATACTAATGCATTTAATAATTTCAATTTACTTAAGAAATAAAATAAGATTATTTTTAATGATCAAAATTTATTTTGGTTTTTTCAAGCATATTTTTAAAATAAGACAAAATCAGGTTTTAATTTGATGAATACTTTTAAAAGTTAAAGTTATATTATCTACTTTTGTCGTTGTATTTATTTTAACTATTTCTTCATTACTGAAAAACTTCGTTTTTTCTGTCATTTTAAATGGGATATTTTCCTACTGTGAATTAAGAAGCTAATATCCATAAAAATGCAATTTTCTGTCTCTTTTTATGTTTTTCTGCTATGTATTTGTTTCTTCGTGACTGGAATTCTTTGTTCTTAAGGAAATATTAAAATTCAACTCTATTATACCATTAACTTAGACAATTTAAAACGAACAAAATTTTAATGTTTTGTACAATCATTAAACCATTTCAGAATTCGCATTTAATTTTTCTTATGTAACCAAACAATGAGCTGCGAGTCAAGCTCTTTAGAAACTCATTAATATTTTTTTTTTCAAAAACTTTTGCACATGGATTATTTTTTAAATATTTTTGAATGTTTTGTCTAATCGTTGAACCTTTTCAGAAATTGAATATTGAGTAAAAAAAAAAAAAAAAAAATTCCTCATCATTAGTATTTGTAGAAATCATTTGCCATTCTTAAAATGTACTTTTCTACAATACAAACCTTTCAGTAACAAAATCTTCATGGTGTTTGTTTGTATGAAGTCTTATGAAAATGAAACGCAGATCAACATTCTGTCATTTTTGACGGGCGTTATATACTAGCCGTTATATACTATTTTTTATAGGACCAACTCTTACGGTAAAAAAAAAAATAATAAAAACAAAAAAATCCCTGCTGGCCCCACCTACAGGCAGAGGTATATTTCGAAGTGGGTTGTCTCAAATGCCACATCATGGCAAATAGGTCTTTCTTCTGCAATTCCGAATAAACATGTGCCGCACGGTCTGCGGCTTCGAAATCTACCTGTGCCTGTAGGCCGATCCGTCAGGGATTTTTTCTTATGAAACATAATTAAAATATAAGGAATACATAGTACAGCATAATTTGCATTTAATTTTGCTTATGTAATCAAACAATGAGTTATGTGGTGAGTCAAGCTGTTTAGAAACTCATTCATAACACTTTTTTACAAAAACTTTTGCACATGGATCATTTTTTAATATTTAATTGGAATGTTTTGTCCAATCGTTGAACTATTTCATAAATTTAATATTGAGTAAGTATATATATATATATCCTCATCATTTTTATCTGTAGAAATCATCTGTCATTTTTAAAAAGTACTTTTCTACAATTCAAACCTTTCAGTAATAAAATCTTCATGCTGTTTGATTTTTATGAAGTCTTATGAAAATGGAACGCTGATCAACAATCCGTCATTTTTGACGGGGGTTATATACTAGTATATGATAAAACTATCGGATATGCCACAATTTTTTTTATTTATTTCACCAACAAAAATGTTTTTCTGAAAAACTTTTTTATGGAGGTTTCAAAATAAAATAATATATTTTATCAAGGTTTTCCTGCAAAAACCCATCTTTTCTTACATTTTCTCTGAAAAAATGCAATTCTAACTCAGAATTTTTCGATAAAATCTGTGTTTTTGCCAACTCTGATGAATATGTCAGCAAGTTTTACTTCGTTGAGCAGGAAATTTCTATTTTATTTAATTTTTTTTAACTGCCTTAAAAATTGAAATACATTATCTGTGTATAGTTTATGTTCAAATTTCATTTTATTGTCTTTTAAAGATTACAAAATCCACAAAATTAATGTATTTAAATATATTTTAAAGATAGCTATAAATAATCAAAATCTTATAGTTAAATGTAAACCGAATATTCTATTGTTACCTTTATCTTATGAATTCCTATTTTTTTTTTGTAACAGTAATTCTTAATTGCTTTAATTATTTTTTAAAATATTTATTTATATAATTTTTTTTTGCTAGCTTTTGTTATTTCAATTAATATTTTATTCTTAGGTTTGGAATCGAAATCTTGTTATGGATTATTGCATGGGCAAAGTTTCTGTAGAAGCCCCTTTAATTCCAGAAACAGTTGAAAAAGAATTACAGCTTTATGCTGTAACTACTCGTCCAGAAGGAGTACAGGAAGCTGACAGAAAGCCTGGTGTTATTACTGTGGAGATAACCACATCTGATGATCTTTTGAGATTTTAAGTTTATTCTTGGGTTTGCTATTGCTCAAGCTTTATTGCCTATTCTTGTAAACAAGAAAAATGTATAATTGACAAAAGTGTTCAGAACCTCAAGAAACTATTCCAACACATTCATACATTTTGGCCTTTATCATCATGTAAAAATATCATTTGTTTTATTTGAAGTTGTATTTTTGGCATTTTGCTGTGAGCTTTTATACTATTGCTTCAAGTTTCAAAGTACATTTTTTTTTCAAACTTTTAATATGATAACTTTCAGATAATCTGTGAACAATTTTATATTGTGCTAAGACACTTGCTCCTTTAAATATATGCTGAGTTATCACTAAATACAACTTGCTTGTATATGCACAGTTTACATATGTTATAAAATTTATCAAAGTTTCAGTTTAGGGTTTAGGTGCATTGATCTTTTGAAATTACTTTTAAATTGCCTTTTTAATTTTTTTATGTGATTATGCTGAAATCCCTAGTCTTCAGATTTAGAATATATAACTTAAATAACTTGTTATACAATGTTTTAGTATATTTTAACTATAGTTTTATGCAATTTTATAAACATGCAGCTGTTGGTTTGCTTTTTACGCAAATGTTTTTATAGTTGTTGTACTATTGGTGCTAGTTGTATATCTTTTTCACTAAAAAGGTTTTACTACAGTTTTATGAATAATATTAAGAGTGTTTTATTAACGTGTTTTAGTAGCTGATTTATCTTTGCATGTATTTGATTATTATAGTATTTGTAAGCATTTTTAGGCAGGTGATGAACAAACATTTTACAATAAAGAAAATTAGATGTTTCAACATTCTCATTGAATGATTTGTCCAGACCATGGTAATATTTTAAATATTGAATGCTTAAAGTTTGATTCTGTCAGTATATTTCATATTTTATTTCAATAAATTAGAAAACACATTTCCTATTTTTATGGGGAGAGCATTTAACTGTTCAGATTTGAAAGAAAACATAGCAGATTATATGTTATTTAATTTTCCATTTATTCTGAAATTCGATTTAATTTACATTTTTGTTATGTTCTTGAATATGATGAAAGTGTAAACATTAATGCATAAGTCTTAAATATCCATTCTTTGGAAAAAACTTTCTGCTCTTAGATACATATCACAAACTTGATTTTAAAACTTTAATATGAGATGAAACATATAAAGATTTAAATATAACATGAGTAAATATCTCAAGAATTTAAAGCAGAAGAAAATAGTTTTTCCTTTGCACCTTTTTAAAATTTAATGCAATGCTCTTCTCCTTTTTCTTTATTTTACATGAGGTAGAAACATCCGTGTATGCTTTGAGGAAGTTTTTAAAATCCAACAATGTGATATTTTGTTTTGGCCTCAAAATTTTAAAATATGGGATTGCAATCCTTTAACTGGGTTTGTTCATCACTGTCACATCAGATTTATTTTATTAAGTGTATATTCTGTTTCTTAATGAATACTTTTATTATTGTTTTCTTTGGATTGATTTTTATTTACTTCAACAACTCATGCAGCTATATACCAATTATATATTTTATAAAATTTTTGAGTCTTAATGTGTTTTCTTTTCATTATTCTTTCTTGATTTTGTTTTTAACACTTTCCAACCTAGTTGAAAAGTGTTTATGACTTCAGTCTGTCTGCCATCTGCCTGTGCTCTAACTCACATAAATATACTCGGATCGCCCTGAAATTTTTGTATGTTATTGTTGTTTACCATAGCATGTTCCCTATTTCAACTGTAGTGTGTAGCACTTATAGTTTTTTTACAGGGACGATATTTACAGTCTGTATGGTAAGTGCGTTTTCAACTTTGTTTGCGTTTTTAAGTTTAACTAAATTTTTTCATAGTACTTGTGTGTTTATAAACTCGGTTGTTCATATACAGGGCCACACAAGGGAATCTCTAAGTATTACCGACTATGGGAGTGAAGTGCTTAAGGGTAGTTTTTAATTGTGTTGCGCATTATCCTTCTGAGCTATATTTAGTAGACTAATAGAAGTTGTGGAATATATATAAATTCGTTTATAGGGCTACACAAAGAAAAAGATACATTGTTGTTTACGGTTGGTAATTGCTGCGAGTAAGTTTTAAGTTGCCTTTTAGCTTAATATGTGTTGTGTACAAAAGTCTTCAGATAATATACAGGGCTGTATAAAAGATTTTGAGTGCATTTCCATTGATTGGCGAAAATTGCTAAATGTGAATATTCTAACAGAACTAAATGTTATCATACTATATATCCACATCTATTGATCATATACAGGGCTGCACAAAATAATTCGACTACTATTTTGACACTGGAAGGTAATTTCGAAAACTGTAGTTTTTAATTTGATATATGTTTTCTAAACTGTTTACTTATATATCTTCTTTCACCTTATTTAACGGTGAAGTTTCCTTACAGTTTTCTGGCTGTGTTGGAAAGTGTTTCATAATCTATGCTTGACGCATGATTTTTCTTTCTTGTTTCATAATTGTGTTCAACTTTGAATTTTTTAATATTTGCATTTTATTTAACATTTACATAAATTGTGCTTGCAAAGTATTTTTTATTTTTAGTATAAACATCTGGGTGATATGCTATTTTCTGTTCATTTGAGCTTATTTTTGCTTGTACTAATATCTACATCTATTTTTCCTTCTTAAAGAAAGAGTTAAAGTAGCTTTAGCATATAAGAGTTACTTACAAAGAAGAATATAATCTCAGCACACTTTTTAATGCTTATATTTATTTAAAGCTCAATTACCTTTAATTCTGACATTCTTTCTTATTTAAAAAGTTCATAGTCTTAAAATTTAGAAAGGTTTTGTAATATATAAAAACTTTAAATTTTCTCTGTTATTGTGTGAAAAGCCTTTAAAGTTCTTTTTTTAAAAATTCTTTACTTTGTTTAAAAGCCCTAATACCACCATGATCATAATGTGACCAAAATGTGAAAACATCGTGACTCAAAATGTCATTTTTATTGTTCACATTGTCATCATGTGATATATAGGATGCACATCACTCCGAAGTCGGTATGTCCCATTTTGTGACAAACTGCAGTTGACTCAAATTGGTCATAATGACATATCAGTGGAGTCACAAAGTGACAAATGTTATATTTTGGTTACTGTTGTGACTATGATCATTTTTTATCTTTCATAGACTAGTTGTGCTGTTAAGGAAATGACTTTTTTCTGAAAGGACTATATTTGACAGGGCTGTTTGAAAATATTATTAATAATTTATAACTTAAATATGAAACAGATCTGCCTGAAACCTCTTAGTAAGATAAATATTATTTATTTTATGTAGCTATTCTATTTAATACAGTTACATATAATTTATAAATTAAAGTTATATTTTGTGCCCAAGTTACATCTATATGTTAAATCTCTTCTAATTATTCATATAACATTTCTTTATATGAATGTCCTACTTCTGTATGAAATAACTTATCTGTTATATTTTTACTTAAATTTTACTGTACAAATTTATATATTAAGCTGTTTTATACATTGTGTTTATAGTTCATGAAATATATAAGTATTTTTACTTATGTTACTGTGATAACAATTGAAACAGTGTAATTATTTAATAATGCCATGTGCATTCTTCTGTTGCTAAATTTTAGTGTTATTACAGTGAGTTTTTCTGCACATTATCTTTGTTGTTTTGGGAAAAACTGTCACTCATATATTTATTTTTCACATTATTTGGATGCTTTTATGTACAGAAAAGAGTATAATAGTTAATACATAATTATGTTTGCATATCAGTTATAAAAACAGTTCTATAACTGTGACTATATTGTTTTCACTATTTTTTAAATGTTTGTGAATAATTTCGTGATTATCTAAGTTATATGATATGAACTTATGTATATATATGCATTTATTTGGTTACCCGCTCATTCTTCTATTTGCACATAAATGTTGTATGGTCTATTTTCAGTAGCACCAGACTTTTAAATCTGTTAATTTGAGAATAAACCCTTTTAACTTTTTTCTGAAAGGACTATATTTGACAGAGCTGTTTGAAAATATTATTAATAATTTATAACTTTATTTTTTTCTATGTAAAATTGAATAAAGTTTGTTTTGGTTTTCATTTTGAAACTTTTAATAAAATTTGTTAATTTTTTATGTATCATATGCCAGAATCACTCTGAAAGTTTTATTATTAGCTGATTTTTTAAAATTTATATTCATGTTGAAGTTCATTTCTTAAATTAAATTAATTTTTTAATGATTTTTTTTGTATATGTATTTCTTTTAATTTTATAGAAATGTGTACATGTGCAAGTACATTCATTTTCTTATAATATGTAAAGTTAGTTGAATTTTTGGTGCATGTTCCTATTGTACCATGATTCTGCTTCTTGTAATTTTAGTACAAACCACCTTTTATTTGGTGGCACAATCTATGTCTCCATTGAAGTTTTCCATAAAGATTATGATCTTCATCGATTCAGATTATGATCTTTATCCGTTTTCTGAGAGCTATTTCTGATAGAAATCTTACACAATACAATCTTAAACCCATTTTACATGGTTACCCAAATGACATCTTTTCAAGTTTTTAATTTTGATAGCTTGCTTACAAAAAAATTCTTTTTATAGCAGCTCCATAAAAACTGGAGAACTTACCAACAACAATATATTTGTATTAAACTTTTAGAAAAATAAATGTGACTTATTAACTGTTACTTTCATAATTGATAGTGTGCTAAATCACTAAGATGATTGATTTCACATCAATGTGATGTAGACCGATCAGCTTACATTACAATAATAGAGATATATGTATGAATTATTACTGAGACAATGCATAGTATTTATACCATATTACTTTTAGTTTTAGGAAAATAATTTCATGAAGTCAACTGCCAGAAAATGTGCTCATGGTTCTTACTGTTTGGCTTGTATTTTACTATCAAAATTTTTATAGATCCACTAATTTTCTTTAATGAATTGCTTATTTTAATGTAACTTTTAGTTATATAAAAGCCCACAGAAAACATTCTTAAACAAGTGTAACCAAGGTTGTAATAAAATATTACAAACAGGGGGACTGACAAACATGATCTAGATGGATTTTGATGAAATTGAAATATGTTGTATAGTTTCTATTCCTAATTATCCTGTTCAAGACATTATTTAAAATGGACATTGGATTTTGAAATATTGGGGGTTGAAGTTTAGTTTACACTTGTACTTAATGAGTGATAATTTGTTGGTCCTATTGCGCTGTCCTGGCAGAGGCTTCATCTATGGAGTGAGTGGTCCTAGGTTCAATGCCCACTTATGACATTTAAATTATTTTCATTTTTTATATTTAAACAAAGCAGTGAAAAAAAATTAGCATGAATTTCTTAAACCTAATTTTTAAAAATGAAATGAGTTAGAAATTCCCCAGTAATGTTCAATGCTTGTTTGAGCACTTAAGAAACATTTCTACACAGAAAAACAAAGAATGTATGGATAATATTCATGTTTAACCATTTGCATGGTAAATTAAAATATAACATAAGTAAATATATTAATTTTGGTATAATGTAGGATAGAATCGAGACCTTTGGAATTGAAATTTCAGTAATTTATTCTGAAAGCTTGTGAAGTTTGAAAAAATTCTAATTAATGTTAACCATTCATATATATTTTAAATACAACTTATATAATCAAATTAATTTTTGCTATTAAAAAAAATAAAAAACTCATTTTTGTTTAAATTTTCAATAAAATAAAATTAGCTCCCCACATGTTTAGCTTGACCTATTAATAGTGCAGTTCATAGACCACCAGAAAATTATAGCATTTGGATAAAGTATAATTTAATATTAATTTTCTTGTTTTTCTTTATATTCGTGATGCTTTTTTAATATGAATTTTAATAATTTTTACCATTTCTTAAAAGTTTTTTTTATTAGTCATTCCTATAAATATAATGCTGCCTTTACAAGAAATTCTTTTTAATGTGAAACCTGATTTTATTTTTACAAACTATTTTATGTACATTCGTCCATTTACTATATGTGATTTACCATCTTTCTTTTAATAAAAGATTCCAAATTTGAAAAAGGCCTATGTTAGAGAAATATAAAAATTGTATAAGCAAATTTAAAAATCAAATCTGTTGTATTACAAGTCTGAAACATTAAAAAAAAATGTGCTGTAAGTGGGTGTTCAGGAATTGCCCGATCGGTAGATGAAGCCTCTACCATGATGCCACAACGTGCTTAGATACACTGCCATCCATTAAGTACTTAAATTGTAAGCTGAATTTTTATCTTCAATATCTCAAAAACTAAGAGTTTATTTGAAAGAACGTCTTGTCTGGGATAATTTGTGATAGGAACTCTACAACATATTTTCCAATTTAATCAAAATCTATGAGTTTGATCATTTTTGGCAGTCCTCTTGTAAGTCAATTTTCTTTCTTATAGCAAAATTTTTTAAAGTCTGTTCTTTTCATTAAACCTCTATTTATTGCTAAATCAGTTTTTCCGGTTTGATTTTGGTAGTTGACCAATGAGGATTTGTCCCTTCATCAATATGAATCCCTATATCAGTACTATGATAGTTGTTTATTCTATATTTTATTAAATGCCTATTCACTATTTTATCGAAAGTAATATAGGAAGTTAAAAAATAACTATGTACAAAATTCAACATGTATGTTTTTATGAAATGAAGACAAAATTTAAGGCATATTTTGTTTTAAATTGTTTTTATATATCTGTAACAGACTTTTATGATGCATAATTACAAGTGTATGTATGTGAAACTGATAGTAAATTTACTTCCTAATTATTTCATTAATTCAAAAAGTATTCTTACACACAGGATTCTTAATATCTAGATTATGAGTTTCCTACAGTTTTTAAATTTTTTATTTTCATTAGGAGTGAGAATTGTGCACGTTTTCTCTTATTTCATACCTTTGTATGGACTTAGTTCCATGGATAATGTTAATTTCCAATGTGTGTTATTATATTTTAGAGTTTTAAAATATAAGTTTTATTCAAAACTTTTTTTCATAAAAATTATTTATATATTTGAAAAAATGTGTGAATATTAATAAATTATAATGTAAAATATTTTATGATATAAATGTAAAATATTTTGAACATTTTATAGAATTATAGGCCATGAAACAGAGATCACCGATACATTAGTAATATTTATAATAATAATACATAAGTATTATTCATGCAAAACAAAAAAACTCTTTTACGCATGTATTTTTTTTTCTTTTTAATATTCAGTGTTCCAGGGCAAACATCTTGATTCTTATATAAATGATAACTTTTCTCTTAGTAATTTCAGACATGCATAATTAAAAATAATTTTAAAATCTTAGCATTAAAATGTGTCAAAAAAATAATAAGTTTGAATTTTCACTCATTTAAAGTAATTAAAAACTTTGTTTTGTGCTACATAATGCAGCTATAATTTTCTCTCTTAACCAAACTATTGTCACCGAAAATTTATAATATAGTAACTTGTGAGATTTCAAAATTAGTTAGCATTCAAAAACTTAATTAGGAATGTAGGCAATTAATTTTTTAATTCTTTTGCAAAGTTATAAGTATTTCATGTTTCTAAAAATTCTCTCACATTTAGTATTACTGAATGTAATAAGTATTGTAGATAACATCACTGACAATGAGTTATTTGTATATTATATAAGCCCAGTAGTGCCTAAAATTTTTCATTTCCGTCCATTGAATATATATACCTCATTCTGTAGATTTGTCCAAAACAGCTGAAATAATTTCTGTTTGTAGAAATTAAAATTAATTCTAAAGTTAATCCATTATCTCATTTCTGAATCTCAGCATGTTTTTGCTGTAGTAAACATAAAAACAAACATAGCAGAAAATTCACATTAAAAAAGTGTAAAATCATCCATTCAATAATTTTACTTCAAGTAATTTTATTTATCAATGCAGTTTTTTTTGTTGGGGGGGGGGGGGGGGAAGTTCTGTATTTTAAGTATTTTTATAGACTAAGAGATTAGCATAGTTGATGGCAGCCAAGGACATATTATGTTAACTATAAATGCTATAAATAGTGATTCTTCACAAATTACATTTAATGAAAAAAAAAACAAAAAAAAAACAAGAGTGTTGAATAATATGGTTTCCTTTAAGTGCTTAGTTGACATGAATTACTACAAAAAAAAAAAAAAATGAAATGCCTTACCCACTGGCATGTGTGATATATACCACTAAAATCGCTTTGGCAGATTCTTTATCTTTCCTTGATGATTTTACTCAAGCATATTCCTTCAAATAACAGTCTTTAAACATTTAGAAATATATTTTAGTTTTATTTAGAAGCATTATATTACATTCAAAAAATTAAATAAACATGAAAAAAAAAAAAACATAACAACAACAAAAAAAAAACCATGGGTAACTACACTGTAGAAACAAACCCTATCACCAACAGATACTAGCAAATGTGTAGGTATACTTGAGCTGCAGTAAGATTAGTACATACCTGATAAACAAATAAATTTAAATTATGCCTATGATTGAACTTGTAGCAATCAACATTGAGGAGAACTTCCAGATGTTCATCAACATCATTGAGTTTATCAACCAGTCAATAGTAGTTTAGTAATTATAACATTTACAACTATTTTATTTTTAAGAGAAATGTTTTAAAAAACGATTAAAAAGTATACAATAAATTAGAGAGAGACTGTAAGAGAATAGCAGAATTAAAATGACCAATAGGAATATAGGTGAGATGAAACTGGAAAAGAAATATAATAGATTGACAGATTTTCAAATTTGAGAAACAGATTGTGTGTTTGTTATATCATTTATTAAAAGCTGAGACATTTTGCACCTGTAAAATGCTTCCTAAAATGAAAAATTATGTATAGAAGACAACTTTACTTTCACATGCTTCTGAAATATTAAAATTATGGTTGTATGATTAACTTATGAATAGCTGTTGCAGAGATTTAAAGAACGCATAAATTATGTAGAAATGTTTTATTTTTTGTCACTTCTTTTATTTTTGCTGTAAAGAAGCAAATTTTAAGCTTTCAAATCAGTTATATGTTAGTGTTTTATTTTTACTTGAACTTTTCTGAATTGGTTTTACACACAAGGAAACCATTGCAATTATATATATATATATATATATAAATGATAAAATACACCAGATTTATGTACAATGTTTCTAAGAAATAGCTTAGTCTTTTCATTAATTTCTTAGTTTTCCATCCTCCACTGGCCTTTAATAAAAAAGCCCATCTAAAATGTCATTCACAAACACAATTTATCTTTGAAATTGAGTATCTTAGAACCACATGAAAATCATTGGAGAATTTATATCCTTCAAACAAGAGTTAAATAAAAGAATTTTTCATGTAAACTGATAACATTACTTGGCTGTAATGAATTCAGATTCCTTGGTATCTATTTATTGCAGTGACTATAATTCTATCTTTGCTTATTCAGAAAGATCAGAAATATTGCAGGAAAGACCATGAGTAATGATTATTCTGTTCACACAGGGACAGATTTGAATATGTTAAGATAGAATACATCATATGAAAATGACCCTGGAAATTTTTTATATTATCTTCCTAAAAATATAAATTGTATAATGGTTTATATTTATTATTTAAACATTACATACAATATTTTAAATGGGATCTTTTTTCATTCCTTCCTTTTAATTTTGAGTTTTCTTTTTATGTGGCTGCTTGAATTTTAACTTTATATACAAAATCTCTTGTTTTATTTAATATTTAAAATTGAATTTGCATTGTTTGAAAAGTGTGTATTTGATTTATTTTCTGCTGTAATTGCATATATTTATTTTTGACTGAAAACTTAATTTTTCAAACCATATTATGTTATGTAAAATGCTTGATATAAAATAAATACATTTATTCATGCAATGTAGCTGATTCATTCTTAAGATGAAAAGTATTTTTTTTTTTTGTTGCAGAAAACGTATCACATGTACAACTTATTAAGTATTCAATGTGCACTTTTTGCTATTTTAACTGAAATGCAAATTTTCACTCATACGATACCTAGTATATCAAGATTGATAAGTGCTCTAATAAGTCATCAATAAACACCTTTCACTATTTTTATTGAAATGTCAAATTTTAGTCTCTATGATACATAATATACTAATATTGTGATAAGTGCTGCATCAATGATGAAATTGTTAAAAAATAATCTCAGCTGCTAAGTTCTGCGAGAGATTGAAGAGATATAAATTCAGTTTTCTCAAAATTAAGGTTTTTTTTTCTCTCTTTAAGGCTTTAAATGACAATACCAGTGTAACTGGTTGAGCTAATGAGATGAAAACTTTTTTCCACTGGCAGGCACCCTTTTAGAATCTGACACTATTGTCGGTAATTTTTGCTGACCATTTTATTAGGTGTGTACCACATCAGTAATAAGCTTTATAACAATCGCACAATATTTCTAATCAGCGACGCCATGAAAGTATGATTCCTATTGACATGCCTGTTTGTGTTCCGGGGAATCCCCGGAATTCCGGGGATTTGACAAAAAGTGCCCCGGACAAAAAATTCCGGAGTTACAATGCAGCTGATCGGCATCATTTTTTTTTTTTTTTTTTTTTTTTTTCACTTTTCTAAAATCTTTCATCCAGACGTTAATAGCTGAGAAGCGTGATTCGAAAGCAACAAATCACAGCGAACAAGCGGATAAGCTACGTCTAAGTGACGAAAGGCATTTTCACCACTAATGGATTCTGATTGGTTACTCGGAAACCAAGTTTCCTAGCTGCTAAGGTCTAGTAGTTTTTGTTCTGAAATATCGCGTCAAAATCTCTCCTTGTGTTCTCCCACTGAAAGGGTGAGACTATCGCTCTCCGCATGTCAGCCAATAGCAGGCAGGAGAGGGTATGATCTTCCAGAGCACAGATGTAGAAGAGAACGGAAACGCCGGTCCACAGTCCAGTTTGATTTCTTACGCTGTGCAGGGGAGAACCATTTGTTCAATGCGCTAGTTGTGAGAAATTCTTGATTTCTTTCGCATTACGTCACCTGGCAGACAGATTCTCTTGTTTACGTAGTAATGTGCCGTTCTGCACGGAAACTTTCTTTCCATGAAGGTCTTTAGTTATTCTGTTATTCTAACAGTCTTTAATGTAAAAATGCCTAGAAAATGATCCATATCAACGTGTTCCAATAACTAAGCGAAAACAGACAAGTCTGTATTTTATAATATAAATAAGAGAGCTGTGTATTATTATCCAATCCAATCGAGGGGATTCTCATTTTAATCCTGATACTTCTAGAGTGTGCTCAGTTTTATGCTTACTATTATGTAAGAAACTGCTGAATTGCTGGGTTTTGTTCCTTATAGAAAAAGGATAATTTAACCCTTTAAAAAAATTCCTTTCCGAAACTAACTTTGGTGACTTTCAATTTTTATGCATACTTTAAAATTCTGCATTCCGGTTTGATATCAAAATACGAAAACAAAAAAAATCACACTCGCTACGCTTGCATTTAGTTTTAAAAGTACGTCTCCTGATCTGGTTAATGACGAAAACAAACCTTCCACATCTGGAAATCAAATGAAAAGAAAAATCAGTTCCATAAACTCTTCTTCTAAGAAAAAAAAAAAAAAAAAATCAGATTTTTTCTTTTTTTACAAAAAAATAATTCCCCCCATTTTTTTAACTTGTATATTTTTCATTGTATTAACTGTATATTAATGTTATATTTTTTAGGACATCTTTCAATTGTTTTCTCTTGATATATTATCCATAAAGTAATTTATGTAATTTTTCATTTATTTCTTTTAATATTTACTTTCAAGTTGTACTTTTTATAAATGAAATTTGGATTTAAAATCTAGGCTTCAAGAAATCTTCTAAGCTATTTTGTTTGGATTGTATGTTAATCCTGAAATAAAATAGTTAATTTTACTTTTTTTTTAAAAATTGAAACCATAATTGAGATAAGAAAATTTAAAACATGTCAAAATTTTAATTTATTACTTTTGCTGCAATGGAAATTTTATGGAAGTGACCACTTTAATTTATTTTTAAGGCAACTGTAAAATATTTTCTTAAGATTATTCATAAAGTATAATTTAACATTTTTTTAAATTACCGATTACAAACTGTACACATTTCATTATTTACTTCTTGTGGCAAATTTTAATTAAATGCTGCATGTTTTGCATTTCATAAAAACACTATTGTGATAATTGTGCTTACATCCGACCAAAGTGATGACGGAATGATTGCATCAGATTTATAGAGCTTTTTCTTTTTTGGTGGATAAGAATAAATGTGCAAGGGGGGATAAAGGTAATTAAAGTTTTTTGATGTTTTTATAGTTCATAACTATTATGGGGGGGGGGGGGGGTGAGGAATCCACAAAAGAATAAAATATTTGCATGTTAAAGACAATTCTATGTAGCGACTCATTGGATACTTATGAAGTTAATTGATTATT
The DNA here is from genome assembly GCA_963931845.1 of Maratus michaelseni. NCBI lineage: Eukaryota > Metazoa > Arthropoda > Arachnida > Araneae > Salticidae > Maratus > Maratus michaelseni. The sequence continues at coordinate 398,152,668 of OZ007586.1, forward strand.
ATACGAGTTATATACTTTCGTAAGTTGCATCTTTTTTCCAAAATGGGGATTTATTTTTTCAGGGGATTTCATCAAGTGTTACAAACAGGCATGTATTGATAACATAAGCAATTAGAAGCCAGTTAGATGAACTCTGTGCATTCTGCTTTATGAAAATTATAAGCACACCACTTTAAAGTCCAGTACTAAAAGTACATATTTATTTGTTATATTTATTTTCAAATCATTGTTTATAGTTATCAGTATGAATCATGTTAACAGTGACATAACTAATTAGAAGTGATCGTTAATGTTATCTCCAGTTAATAGATAACAGCTTGCATTATCATTTCTCCCAAGGTAATAATTTCTTTTTATTTATATTATTCACACTTTTATATAAATGTCTTTCCATTACAGTATAAATGTAACATAAGTTTTTACTAGGTATAAAATTTAAGCAGATAATCGAAACAATAATATTAGAGTTAAGATATAAATAAAATTAGATAAAACGTACTCTAAAATAGTGAATGACTAATCTAACGAATAAAAGTTAGTAGTTCAGCTAGTTTTGGTAATAGAACTTTGTTCTTTTTGAACAGAATAAAATTTATTAATTATGAAAAGTAAAATTAATGTGGGGAAGGAAAACATTGGATTATTTATTTTTAAATATTAAACATTCTATGATTTTAATGCAAAGAGTTTAAAAAATTTAAGCCAAATGCTTAGAATATATACAGTGTGATTCATAAATATCGAAACAATAGCCTATCTCCTTAAATATTGCCCCTAGGCACATACTTCCAATTGCAAAGTTTCATAAAAAAAGGTGCATAATTTGATGACATAAGTTGCAACTCCATGGGGGGTCTATTTGAGAAAATACAAAAATTAAATTTTTATACGGTCCCCGTAGGATAAAATTTCCAATTAGGAATTTTTTCCTTATCCACTCCAGAATTAAACAAAAAAAAGTCCATCTTGATATCTGCAAAATTCACAGAGTTATTAAAATCCAAAATTCGTGACTTACACCACTTACGCATACTTCTGAGCGAAACGATATCAGCTCATTTGAAATGCAAGTTAGGGATCGACCATAAATTTACACATTATTAAAAGTCGATCTAAGACACTGCCTTAACTTTTAGATATAATATAATAGCGTAGACATGTTTGCGTAAACTTGCTTGAGAAATATGGTAGAGGTCTGCATGAGACCCAGCTTTGCGCCAGGCCTGTAACTGGCACAGCCCGCTGGCCAGGTCGTGCCGGCCCGTGTCTTTATTGTTCTTAAGACGTGTTGGACAGGCAATAAGTTTTGTAAAAGTAATAGCGATAATAAAACTTCTGTAAATGGAATCATTGGAAATATATTTTAATAAATTACACAGAAATATTTTCAAAAATCTACTTTTTATTATACAGCTCCGAAAGTTATGATGTTTTTAAACCTATTTTTCATTTATTCCATGCAACATTGTTTTTTAAAATATTTATTCGAATGTAATAAGTCTAAGAGTATTAAATAATCATTAAAGTTGCTATTGCGTATTTTTTAGGTAGATTTCGTAAGAAATACCACCTATTACACTCTCCCCTAAGTTGAAATTTTTGAAAATTTTTTACAGATCTACGTCGATTATGACTTCCAGAACACCCCCCCCCCAGTTCAAAACTTTATCTATCTATCTATGTCCCTATTTTATGGACATGATAACTCCCATAATTCTGCACAAATCTCTTCCAAACTGATACATAAAATCAAGGGGCATAAAATATTGGTCAAGTTCGTTAAAGGGCAACATCGAACCAAGGGAGGGGGGTAATGGGGGAAACTTTATTGGAAAACAGAAAAAAATCCATAACTTCTTAATTATGATACGTATCGAATCCGTTTAAAGTTATTATTACTTCTAGGAAAAGGGCCGAAAATTTATGTATGACAGATTTTTGATATCACTAAAAATGGCCCCAAGAGTGGGAAAAAGGGAGGGGGGGTGGTTAGAAGAAAAAAATTCATAACTTCGTCAATTCGGAAGATATCAAATCCGTTTAAATTTATTATAAATTCCCTTAATATTATCTAAAACGTTTATATTGACAAGTTTTTAAAAGGTCCAACCCTTATAGAAAAAAAAAAAAAATCCCCACCGGCTCCGCTTTAAAACAAGTTAGATTCGAAGTGGACGGTCCCAACTGTGGCATCATGGCAAAAAGATCATTTCTTCTGCAATTCCCAACAAACAGGCGCCCCACGGTCTGCGTCTTCGAAATCTACCTGTGCCTGTAGACCGAACCGTCAGGGATTTTTTTTTAATATCATAGATGCCAAGCTCCCACTAATCTTCCGTTGTAATACTACGTTCAGATCGGATAATTAAGATATCTTAGACCGCCGAACTCACTGAGGGAGTTCCAGAAACTCACTTAGTGAGTTCGAGCTTTCTATTGCTAGATGCAGCCAGCACCACTCACTCTGATTGGCTCTGGAGGCCGATTGGCTGTTGAGGTTGCCTTTAACATATGCGCATGCGCACATTCTATGTTTGTTCAGATATCGGTCACAGTGATGAGCAGTGAGTTATCTTAGATGAGTTTTGCGGTGTGGACAGGTATTCAATTCCGGGAGGGTACCACCTCAAAAATGGCGGTCTAAGATATCTTAAATGTCCGATGTGAACAGGGTATAAGTGTGTTTATTTGACCCAGGTTGAATACGAACTCTTAAGAAATTCAATTGAATAAATTCGACTTTAAACCTTTAAATTAAGTAACTCAAAGATTCATTAAATAAATTTTCTGGTTATAAAGTGGTTAACTGGTTCAAATTAATCTACATATTACAGAGGATTACTGGGAGGTTTGGCAGCTATGTAATTGTCATGCGAACACATAGTAATCTAAAATATACTGTAAAATTTTGTTATAAATATGTATGTAGTATTTTTTTAAATAATTTTAATTGTATCTTAAGAAAAATGGAATTTTTTTGTACAAATTTTGGCTTTGTCAGAAATCTAAAATATGCACAGACACCTGTCTAGATAATGAATTAAATAAAATTAAGTGCATCGCCCATGAAAATGGTTTTCGAAACCCATCTATCACCTAAAACATAAACTGCATAAAATAAATTTATATCTCTAATAAACCTAAATTTTGTAACTTTGGCTGTATACCAGATTTGCATGAGAGCTAGGGTATGCATTAAACACATTTAATATCTGTACCCGAGAGCCAAACGATCGAAAAAGAGGATACTATTAGGTGCAATCTTTGTTTAAAACTTTAAATGCATTTTTCTGCATCATAGGTTTTTTTTTTTTTTTCAAAATGTCATGTTTAAATTGATATAATTCTTTAACCATTAAAGATAAATGGTTCAAACTTAGAATATATCTTTTTCAAATATTTTACTTAAATTTTAATTTGGTAAATTTGAAAAAAATATTCACTTTTGAAAATATGATGTGTTTAAAATAAGTTGCATCTTTTTTTTTTTTTTTTTTTTTTTTAATTGCTATTTTAAATATTTTTATTATTTTTTAAATTAATATTTTTTTAAATGCTGAATCAAAATTAAAACTTATATTTTTCGGTTTAATTAAAAGAAAAAAAATTCAATTCGACAAATAATATTTCAAGTTATAACAATTTTAAATTACTCTGAATTTTTTGAAAAAAAAAATATTTTTTAAAATTTTGTAAGAAGTCTTATGATGCAATTCTGTTTACAAATTATATGGTTAACCATCACAAAAAATTCAGAATTCTAACTCTATAAATAAATAGAAATAATAAATGTTTCCTGGATACCTTACAGTAACATTGTTTCTTGAATTACACGCATTTCAATTTGTGTCTGATCCCTTGAAACCTCACAAATTATTAAAACGGACATATCTCTCTGAGTTTTGCAGATATCAATATCTGCAATCATTATTTTTTTTTGTTTTAATTCAGGAGTGGATCAGGAAAAATTTCCTAATTGGAAACTTTATCCTACGGGGACCGTATAAAAATTTAATTTTTGTATTTTCTTAAATAGACCTCCCATGGAGTTGCAACTTATGTCATCAAATTTTGCACCTTTTTTTATGAAACTTTGCAATTGGAAGTATGTGCCTAGGGGCAATATTTAAGGAGATAGCCTATTATTTCGATATTTATGAATCACACTGTATATATTTTTTTAATGTATTTTATATTGTGAACAACAAAATATAGTACACAAAAATTACAATATATGATTTTTTGAAAAAGAAATTATTTTATTAACTAGCTGACCTTTATGATAATAAATTCATTATAGCTCTTTATGATAATAAATTTAAAGAAACCTCAAGTTTGTATGATTTTATATCTTTAACCTGATTTTGTATGAAATTATATTTTTAAATGAAAAAAAAATATATATTTATTGATAAAAGTGCTCGTAAGAAGACATTTTCTTGTTTTTTCACATAGGGTCATTTCATAATTTAAAAAAAAGTTCTTGTTGTCTGAACTCTCTTAAGTTTTTTTTTTTTGGTTTTAAATATAACAGTTTTACAGTCCGTGTAAAAATTTTGTGAAAAAGTATTGTTATCTAGTTGTAAAAGAAATATATTTTCTTCTTGTTTTTGTTTGTTTCTTTGTTTTCATGTCAACTTCTTTACAATAACAGTAAAAAAATAGTTCTCACCTTCCAAACTATCTAAAATTTTAATTGGTTATCAATGTTGACCGTTCCAATAAAAGCAGTGTTTCATGTGGAAGACTTTAAAAACAATAGTTCCTTTAAAAGCAAACTACTTTATTCAAAATAAGATGACTAACAATAAAAACAACATGACTCTGCTGCTAAATGAACAAACTAAAGAAACTATAAAATATGCAGCTACATTAGGGTGGTCCAAAAAAGGTCGATTATTATTTTTTTAAGTTTTTTACTGGTGCTATCCTCTTAATTTGTTCATTTTAGTTAAAAAATAAATATTATGAAGTTTGAGCTTAAAATTTTAATATTTAGAGGTAGCTCAACACTCTTATAAAATTTCCTTTTTTGTAAATTTACAATTTAAAGAATTCAACTGCTACTAATATCTAAAAAAGATTTATTTGCCGTACATGGGGGTAAGAATCTGAGAATTCTAAGTAATTAAAGTACACTTATATATGCAATATATGTTATAAATAATTAACAAGTAAATATACGCCATTAATATTTAAATAATCATGTATTTGTCAGTACCTGCCAAACTTTGTTTTTTGCAGTCAGGATATGTTCGTCGATGTTCTTCAACCACCTGCAATAAGTATTGTAGTTGTGTCTCACTGTATTTTATTTTTCCACAAAACTCTTGAATTAGGGCTATGCCCCTTTCAGCATGATCATTAACAACTTTTATTGATTTGACAATTTCTAATGCTTTACAGAAAGTCTCCTGATCTTCCCATATTTGTGGGTCTACTTGGAGGAATGCATCTGGTAGGCAAAAGGTAGGCACATTTGTTGGAATAATAAAGCTGACTGCTTCGTAAGTCTTCAAATTTCATGTCGACAAAAGTTTCAAGTGTAATGTTAGGACGCTTTATGGATTCTTTTTTACAATTAACGCCTTTCATGGCCTTTACTATGAGCCTTTTAAGGCAATGAGGTACTTGATTGTCGAAAAGAGCTAAGGCGACAAGATCCTCAGATAAATACCAAAGGTGTTTGGCTAGCTTTTCTGATGCTGTTTTAGATATTTCATCATCAATATTCTTATACTGTAACAGAGATTTCATTAAATTGAAATCATTGAAAGGTGCACTTTGTGGCAATGGTGCTGTCATCCAAGCTTTTAGATATACTCGTACCGCAAATACACATATATTTGGCAATCCTTTTTTTTCTCTTGAAGTAATGGTGAACTGGCTACTAAACATCCATATTTTTAGACTATACAGCACTTTGGACATCCAGCGAGCATGGTGCATGGCTCCAGGTGCCATAAATCTGACTCCTCGAGAAAGGGCTCGCCTAAAAAGATTAAGATAAGTTCAAGAAATTCTCGATAGTCATCTCTTGGTTGTTTATTTTTGTCCAGTAGTATTTTTAGAAAAATTAATTATGTCATCTTTTATATCTATTATTTGATTCAAAATTTCTGTATTACCAACCCCCATATCATACTTCTATTTGTCAATAAAATTCCAGTTGGCTTGGAATCTTTTAAATCTTGGTACCTGTGGTGATGAAGAAAATCCTAAGCTTTTTTCGAAAACTGCCTTAATAATCAATTCCATAATGTGGTGGCGACATGCCAAAGAAAGCAGCTCTTTATTCAATTTTGTTCAAGTAAGTTACAAGTGCCTTTAATTCGACCAGTATTGACGCTTGTTGGGTCAAAGCCCATGGCACTTACTTTATCATCTATACCCCAATCCTGTAAGGTCGCATATACTGCGGCAGCTTGACCTTCTCCGTCTCTTGATGGAAGCTTGGGCACTGAAAGTAACTGAGAGCTTTTCCAGACACAATTACTGGAAGTCTATCAATTTTCTCTTTCAAAGTTAGGTGTTATAAGAGTTTACCATCCCAATGAACTGTTAAGTTAACATGGTCTATAAATTCGGCTTTGAGCTGCTCATACATTTTAGACCGGTGTTCAATACTTTCTCGACGAATGGAACTTCTACTAAGAGTTACTTCATCTACTTCACAACCCAAGCTCTTTACTGTTTCGGCAACAACAAACACAGCTTTTCGGTCTGAAACTTTGGTCCTGTCTAAAGCTGCAGACAGATTTGGAGTCATAATTCTCATTTTTTTTCTTTTCTGTTTGGATGAGCTGTTCGTTCCTTTCTCTGTTACTGGGAATGATGCCTGTTCGATTTCATTTTCAACTTCGTCTGATTCTTCTGACGATAATAAATGAACAGTTGCTTCTGCTTCTTCACAAACTGCTTTCATTCTTTGATTTCTTTCAGAGATAGCTTTCCTTCTTAAATTTGCCATTTTTTCTTTCTTCTCCAAACACTTATCCACACCTAGCATAGAACCCTTTCTCCCTTTCTCACGCTGTGCTAACAAGAAATTTTTATCATGTTAAGAGCATTAGCATGTGCAATATCAAACAGTTCATCAAATTTCGAAATAAATTCATCTTCTTTGCTCTTTTGGGTAACTAATTCTATTTTTATTTTTCTTTAATAGCCTCCACTTCTCAAACAATTTTTCCAGCTTTAACTGACTATTTATGAGCTCTTGCACTGGGATTCTAGCTTTCTGCCAAAATTTTGTAATTTCTCTTATTGTAGTTGCTCAAGATTCCCTTATAGTATTGTTCATTTCAACATGGTGATGTAAAAAAAGACCCAGTGCCATGCGTATTGAAGGTAGTTTATTGCCAGTAAGCTCAGTTATAGTAGAACCAAGGAGATAAATGTTTGTTTTTGATCTTGTTGAAGTAGATGATGATGCCATAATAATACTTAAAATTAAGTATTATACTTTACAGAAAAATATTTATTTAATCTTCTTTTTAAAAACAAAAACAAAAGTGAAGACATGATCCTGATTACTGATGCTTGCTAAACACATCACTTTGGAAATCAAAACATGCTATAAACACACTGTGAAAATGTTGTAAAGCTGTTTAAAGACAAGGAACTATCTCACAAAAGTTATGGCTTAGAATAAGCTAAAAGTTACGGTTTAGAAGTTATCTGCTAAAAAGTTATGGTTTAGAAATTAGCTGATAAAAGTTATGGTTTAGAAATTACGTGATAAAAAGTTATGGTTTAGAAACAATCTGATAAAAAGTTATGGCTTAGAAACAATCTGATAAAAGTTGCAGTTCAAATGATATTTACTCACTGGGTGCCACTGTAGTACAATGTTGCAAACTTAAATTACATTGAGCTACCTCTAAATTTCACTGAAATGCTCTCAAATTTGATCTGCTTTAATTTTTAGTACATTGGAACAAAACAGAAGGGTAGGACCCAATAAATTCTCACCTTCCAAATTTTGGACCACCCTAAGCTACATTCTAAAAATAGAAGGGAGAAAGGCAAAAACATCATAGAAAGTCCAGCCATTTAAACAAACTGTCAGCATATATTTTGCATAAACATGTGGCCATTTAAAGTATACAAACTCTTATCTGAAATGCCATTGGCTACTTACACAGGATGTTGTGACCAGCCAATCACGGTGAATAACACGATCCTGAAATCACAGTTACTGCTTGTTACTAAGTAACTTATTTTCATTTGAAGCCAGTGAATGAAACAAAAGTGTCAGATACACTAGTATAACTATTCAAGAGATGGTGAAAAATAGAAATGCATCGATATAAAAGTAAATACTTTTATCTTAAACTTATTTAAAGATAACTTTAAATTAAGGATGTATTAAATATGCATTATATAAAATTCTGAATAGATGCATAACAATCGGCCTCCTTTTTCATCATCTCCTATATATTACAAAATATATGAAAATTTCAAAAAGTTTACAAAAATTACACTTGAAAATTTCAAAAACTAACAATCTGATCAATGTCAGGTCATATAAGACTATTGGCAGGACATTGGCCAGAGTGAATAACATTGTAAGAAAAATTATAACCCCACAAATAAAAATTTAAATAAAAAAAATTCTTTTACAAAATTTCATCAATTGCTCTTTCACTTGTGGCTTAGTAAAACTATCTGCAAGGTTAAGTTTACTAGGAATATATTTAAGTTTAAACATTTTATCAAAAACAAATTTTCTAAGAAAATGATATTTTATGTGAATATGTTTTGTCTTTTGGTTTTCAAAAGGGGAATTAGAAAAAGTTATGGCGGCTTGGTTATCACAGAACAGAGTGCAATCTCTCAAGTTAAGTACTTTATTTTGCAAGACATTTTTTATCCAAATTAATTCTTTAGCAGCTTCATTTTAAACTGACATATTCGGCCTCCATGGTTGAAAGACTTACACATTTTTGTTTAAATGTTTTCCATGAAATGGGAGTTTCATCCAGAAACAAACAATATCAACATATGGAAACCTGATTGTCTCTGTTTGCTGCAAAGTCTGAATCAGAATTACATGACACATTTAAATTACTAATTCTAGATAACTCAAGCTTGTAATTTTTAGTATATTTTAAATAACCTAACAATTTTAATAAACTAATCCAGTGAGTACTGCTAGGATTCTTTTGAAATTGAGATAATAAATTTACTGCTTGCATAATATCAGGTCTAGTCCTTCCAGCTATATAAGACAAACATCCTATAAAATTTCTATATGGAAATTTAGACATTTTTTTCAATTTCTTCCTTAGTTGAAGGGGAATCTTGTTTTGACAATACCAAGCCCTTAGGAATAGGTAAAGAGCTAATTGGAAACTTAAAATTTGAATACATTTCACAAACTTTCTCAATATAAGATGTCTGGTGTATATAAAGACTATTTCCAATCTCTTCAAACTCTATGCCTAATAGCTTTCTGGTTGTTCCCAAAATTTTTTTGCAGCAAATCCATCCCAAAATTCAAATCATCTTTAGTTTTGGCAAAAAGAACAATATCGTCAACATAAAGCAAAAGAACTAATCTGGTTTGAAACATCACACAATTGCACCAATCTAGTTTGAAAAAATTTTATTTGGATAAAACATGACCCATTTCAAAGATCCATTGTCTGCCACTTTAATGCTATGTTTTCAAAATTTGCAATGAATCCGCCTCATTTGAATTGCCTAAAATTTGTTTCACAAAGAACCCCTAACTTTAAAAATCAATAACCCGGAAACGGTGATAGATAGAAACATGAAACCAGTGGTATGTTTATTAAAAAAATCGTAAGAATCTTATACGTAAATCTCAAAATTTAGTTAAAAATAGCACCGATAGATGGCGCTGAGAGCGTTAAGAATCCTTCTAAAGAGAGTTCAGAAGCATAGAAAGACTAGCCGTCGAAGATTTCGCCATTGAAATCTGACCGCTATTTTCGTATAGTGAAAATAATTCGCATCGGCCACGTTGCCTGTCTGTTGCATTTTTTTGAAAAGCTCACGAATTGTTTTTCCATCTGGGTTCTTTTGCGACTTGAAATCGTATTTGAAAACTTTTCCTTGTGGCAGCAGGACTCTGATTTAATCGTTGGTACTCCAACACAATAAACACACGTTCCTCCACGGTATACGCCACTTTCGGAATTATTTTCACTATACGCTAATAGCGGCCAGATTTCAATGACGAAATCTTCGACGACTAGTCTTTCTATGCTTCTGAACTCGCTTTAGAAGGATTCTTAACGCTCTCAGCGCCATCTATTGGCGCTAATTTTGACTAAACTTTGACTTTTTAACTAAATTTTGAGATTTACGTATAAGATTCTTACGATTTTTTTAATAAACATACCACTGGTTTCATTTTTCTATCTATCACCGTTTCAGGGTTATTGATTTTTAAAGTTAGGGGTCCTTTGTGAAACACCCTGTACGTATAACTTATTAATATTAATAGTTTAAATTACCATTTCTTTTTGTAATTTTAAAACTACGCCCACAAGATCTCTGGGACACGAAATTGCCACTTTTCTGAGAATTATTCATACGAAGATTCAATTGCAATAAAATGCTGCATTTAAAGCTTTGTTATTGAAATGTTCAATGCTGCAAAATTGTTAAACTTTTAAGATTCACTTTTTTTTTCAGCTTTTGACACAAGTTTATTCTTTTCATTGTAAGAAACTCATTAGTGTAACAACAAATACCTTTTTAATAAGGACTTTACGTTGCACATATAAATACTCATCAAACACTTGCTTTCAACGTAAATTTGATTTAATAAATATGAGTTACTTTAACTACATATATAGAAAAAAAACCTCGACGTTTCGGTTAATCTTTATAACCATCATCAGGAGAAAAAACCTTCATAAATATGAACAGCAAAAATTAAAGTGTGTTACATGATTGAGTCCTATTAATAAATATGAGTTACTTTAACTACATATATAGAAAACAAACCTTGACGTTTCGGTTAATCTTTATAACCATCATCAGGAGAAAAAACCTTCATAAATATGAATAGCAAAAATTAAAGTGTGTTACATGATTGAGTCCCATGTTAAAGTGTGTTACATGACTCAATCATGTAACACACTTTAATTTTTGCTGTTCATATTTATGAAGGTTTTTTCTCCTGATGATGGTTATAAAGATTAACCGAAACGTCGAGGTTTGTTTTCTATATATGTAGTTAAAGTAACTCATATTTATTAAATCAAATTTACGGTGAAAGCAAGTGTTTGATGAGTATTTATAAATACCTTTTTGTTAGTAAAATATAAATTTCCAGACGTTTGGTCTTTTATTTGACGTTTTCTCCAAGAATTCATTTGTATCCACTACTGGAACAGACAGGTGTCCATAAATAGATTTTGCGCGTCCACTAGTGAGTTTAAAGCTCTCCAAAAAAAAAAAAAAAAAAAAAAGAAAAGAAAAGAGTGCAGTAAAATGTTTAAAAAGCAGCAATTTTTGCAGCACAGTCGTCTGCAGAATGAGTAAATTGAGATACCGAAAACTCGCTGTTGTCGCAGTCAGTCACTAACACCAAGAACGATGCACCAAAAATAGGTGAAAAAGGTTCTTAAAATACTAAACTACTGGAAACTAACTGGTGCAGTTACCTTACATGTATTTTCTTTTTATTATCTTTTGGTGAAAAGTTTTATTTTTTTATAGGTACTATATCTCATATTTTTCGTAAGAATTATTAACAAGTATTACTAAAATCATTTATAAAATAAATCTGTAATAATAAGGAAAAAAGTTTGTGTGAGTGTGTCTGTCTTCTGTGTTTTGAATCCGTTGTAAACAGAGCCACAAGGTTTGGCAGGAAGGTAGCTCAATACCTGTAGTTATATGCACCTCGTAACCTGATTTTGGATTTTTTAATTAGATTATTTTAATTTAATTTTTTATGCGATTTTTAGCGTTTTTTTATCATTTTGCTGTGATTATTTTACATTGTCAAAGTGAATCTGATTTCAATCTTTTAGCCGAATATAGTAAATTTTGTTCTCTTTGCAATAAAGTTTATTCAGAATTCGTGCAGAGATTTTTGAATTTTTTGTGATTTTTTTTTATGCGACTTTTAGTTTTTTGGCGTTCTGCGACAGTTTTTTGAGATTGGTAAAAGGAATTCGGTTTCAAACTTTTAGCCTAATATAATAAATTTTGTTCTGCGCAATTTTTTAATTTTAGCAATTTTAGTGCGATTTTTAACGCGATGTTTAGCGCTTTTTCGCGTTGCGTGGCGATTTTTTAACATTCATGAAATAAATTCGATTTCAAACTAAGTTAGTAGTAAATTTTGTCCTCCGTGATTTTAAGCGTTTTTTCGCGTTCTGCGGCGACTTTTTGACATTTGTGAAGGAACTTCCGTTACAATGATTCAGCCTACTATAGCGAATTTTGTTCTCTGCGATTTCCAATGCGACTTTTAGCGTTTCGCGGCGATTTTTTTACCTTCGTAAAAGGCATTCGGTTTCATACTTTTAGCCTAAAATAGTAATAATCGTCCTTTGCAATTTTTGATTTTTAGCGTTTTTATTGCGATTTTTTGACATTCGTAAAAAGAATTCGGTTTCAAACTTTTAGCCTAATATAGTAAATTTTGTCCTCTGAGGTTTTTGAAGTTTTTGCGATTTTTAATGTGATTTTCAAATGTTACTTTTAACATTTTCTTGTGCTTCGCGGCGATTTTTTGACATTCGTAAAAGAAATTAGGTTTTAAACTTTTAGCCTAATGTAGTACATTTTGTCTTCCACGATTTTTGAATTTATAACGATTTTCAGCACTTCTTTTGCGTTCCGAGCCAATTTTTTGACATTCGTGGAAAGTGTTCAGTTTAAAAAGTTTTAGACTACTGTAACTAAAGTTTGTCCTCTCGTATTTTTGAATTTTTAGAGTTTAGCGGGTTTTTTTGGCCTTTCACAACGATTTTTCCACATTAGTAAAAATATATCTGGTTTTAATCTTTTTCTCCAATCTAGTAATTTTTGTCCTCTTTTCAATAAAGTTTATTCGCAGAGCAATTTTTGAATTTTTCGTGAATTTCTTTATGCTATTTTTAAACATTTATCGCGTTTCGCGGCAATTTTTCGACATTTGAAAAGGAATCCTGTTTTAATCTTTTAGCCGAATATATAGTAAATTTTGTCCTCTGCAATTTTTGAAATTTTAGCGGTATTTTTATGTGATTTACAGTATTGTTTTGCAATTAGCTGCGATTTTTCCACATTGCTAAAATGAATCCGGTTTATTATGCTCTAGCTGAATATAGTACATTTTGTTCTCTTTTTAATAAAGTTTATTTTAAATTCGTGCAGCGGTTTTTAAATTTTCGCAATTTTTTATTGCGTCTTTTAGAGTTTTTTCGTGTTTTGTGCGATTTTTGACGGGTTCGGAGAACGCCCACCGTGTCAACTAGTAAAAAGTAAATCAGTAAAGGCACAGTGCAATTAATGAATACAATCTTTTATTCAAACAATTGACTTATACACACACACATATATACAGAAACATACAATTAATATATAAATGAATAATTTAACGAGAGTAGTAAGATAGTGGGTGTTCAATGGCCAGAGGAAGAGCGAAGAGATGTGCAGCAGACTCTTGCCTCATAATATCTTTACAAGGTTTATATTTTCTGATTAACAAACTCTCTTCATAACTATAGTTTTTGTTCCTTTTGCTGCTATATCTGACATTTTCTTAAATAGTTTAGTTCATTATATGTACATACATGTATATCTGTTTGTCTGTCCATATATGTGTTTAAAGTATGTTTATATGTATTTGTTTGTGTTTATGCATACAGTTTACAAGTTTTTATAAAAATTTTATGATAATTAAAAAATTACAATTTAATTTTAAATTTAAAAAAAAGTTTTAAAAAATGAAACTTAAAAAAAAAATAAATTAAAAATTAAAAAAGGTTAAAAAAAAATAAAAAGTAAAGTTTAAAAAAAATCTTAAAAAAAACTTCTTGAAAAAAAAAAGTTTTAAAAATTGAAACTTAACGTTAAAAAGTAAAAAAAAAATCTTTAGAAAAAGTTTTTGAAAAAAAAAAAGTTTTACAATATTAAAAAAATAATAAATAAAAGAAAAAAGTTTTCAATCATTTTCGATTTAACCGCAAAAAAGTTTTAAGCATGTCATAAGGTAAATAAAATGTTATAAATCTTTCAAAATTATTACTTTAACGTATTTCATAACTTATAGAATATTTTACTAAACATTTCGAAAATGGTAAACACTTTAGATCGATTCAAAAATCATTTTGTAATGTTTTAAACAAGGTAAACTGTTTTTAAAACATGGTAAACCGTTTTGAACAGTGCAAACCTCATAAGACGGCGTGTGTGAGTGTGTGTATATGTGTGCATGCATGCGTGCGTGCGTGCGTGCGTGTGTATACATATAGATAACGTTTTGCTAGATAGGTCTGTGTACAAATTTTAAATAAGTACACAAAAATAAAATTAATGCTTTTTATTATAACAAAATAATTTACAGAAAAGGTTTATATACAAAAAGATATTTACAGATCAAAATCTTCAGCACGATTTTACAGTAGCGATACAAATCAACATTTTCTTCTTCATTACAATCTTGATAAATTCATAATGTCCATGCGCTAAGCTGGTTTTCCCATCTTCTAAAATGTATCTTTTATCATCAAAGGGACTTGGGCTAATTTTATTTTGGGTTAATGTATATAAATTATGGGAATCTTTAGCGATCCTTATCTGTTTCTCCTTGCTTGTTTTTTGCTGCTGGAAACACGCCAAGTAATCTTCATGTTTGATTTTCTGTCGAACAATCTGCGTATACACAACTTTTGCGCGCTTTTTCTCGTCTTTAAAGGAGTTCAGCGTGTACATTTTTTGATTTCAGTCCGACAAACTCAAGGGCTAATTCAACATTAAGTTCATCCCTGAACTTGCCAAGAACTTTCCTATTATCCTTAGAGTATAGATCATGAGATTTTGGATACTCGGAGAAGTCAAACAAATTAAGGTATTGATCCATATCCTTATAAATATTGTTTGTTTGAATATGATAAATTAAGGAATCTGTATCAGTGAATAATAGGGTTGCCTTATCTTTATATGTTTTCTTTATGAAGTTATAATGAAAATCATACATAACTAATTTAAGATAATTCTAAAATAGCGAACCCAACATAGATAGGGGCGGTTCATTAAAATACTACTTTTCAGTCGTTCTACAGCGGTTAAGTCTTCATCAAAGGTTTTAAATGATTTAAAAGTAGGCAAAGATACTAATTTTTTTGCTCTTTTTTCACCATTATAAAGCGCAATGTTTCTTCTTTTCCGAAGATTCTCCATTGTCTACCCAAAAACAGAATTGTTCAATAATTTAAAAAAGTTCTTTTCAAAAGAGTCCTCTTTACGTTTCTCAGTATTAAAATTAATATATTTCTATAGCCTGTTTAAATTTTAAGGCTTTATGTATAGCTGTAATTTTTAAACCACGTTCTAAATAAAATTTGAGATTACGATAATGTGTTATATAATTTTGCTTATTATTTAAATTAGGTATAAGTTTAGGGGTTCCCAAGAATTTTCTATTGTTAAGTAAGTTTTTTTTTTTTGCATGAGAAGAAAACATGGATTCTTCTACAGTGATCCACTCCGAAGCAATAGGGTATTCATTGTGCAGAGAATGTAAATGTTTTGGGTACTGGAAGTCTACCTCGAAAAGGTAACCAATTTCAGAGCTATCGGATAGCGATACAACCCACTCTTCTGTGATATGACTTATTTCACACCATTCAAAACAGCCACAAGGCAAAAATATACTCATATCCCACCCATATAAGTTATTGGTATCCTAGAACATGATGTAGCTGGGTGCATCATTCTTCCTATATTCGGGCTTCCCAGGGATGTTTGCGCCAGCGTATCTTTGACTAATCATACTGATACCGCCTCGTATTCCATTTTCAACCATGAACAGCATATCTATATCACTGAATAACTCTAAAGGTGTTTCAGACATCTTCAAGCAAGCTTGCCATGCGAGTGAAGGTACAGTGAACAGATGAGCTGGGTCAATTTCATAATACTGCTGACATAATTTCCTAAAGTTTTAAAATACATCAGCAAGTAGTAGAACATCTGTCTTGACATAAAGGTTTTGGTAATCACCAAGAGTCTTCATATCAAATGTTTCCCATACATTCTGGGCGTGTTGATACTCTTTTCCATCTATTGTCTCATTGGTTAAACTATTAAAAAATGCAGAAGGTGGGGGAAACTGCTTCTCATTAAATTTTTCAAAAGACGTAAAATAACCATAGGGGTAAACCCCTTTACGTATGAGTAAAGATAAATTATTATTTTGTGGGGGTTTCTTAAAGTATAGTGAATTGATCAGGTTGAAGGTTTTTAACAAGTTTTCCCAATGACCTGGACAAAAATTGAAAAGAATCGATAAACACCATCTGAATAGAAGATGTAAGGCTTTCTGATTTTAAAGGTGATATAGTTTTCCATAGAAGTAGCAATAACATCGATCTCATGATCTTTAAATTTTCCAAGTTTTGTCATAATATGATGACCATCATAGTTTTTCAAGTTATGGAAATTAACAGGAATTGTTTTACACTACTTATAGTTCAAGTTACATTCCACGTGTGCAGCTCCTCTGTACGCACCTGACAGGTAATTATGGTCACGTGTCCTTTTTCATCTAAAGTTTTCTTGCAAATATGACAAAACTCTGCTTCTCGAAATGCCTTTTCTTCCTTGGGAGAAAGCTACATAGGTTTAATATTTAGTAACTTTTGTCCTAAAATTTCCTTCTCTTGCATCATTCGGTTTTAAAAATGTGCAACACAGTTTCTACCAGGATATACCTGTACTTTCTTCACACGTGTTCCATCAGATCCGATAATCACATACATCCAGAAAAAGGAATTGATTAAAACTACAAAACATGTTTTGTGGAGTACATTTTGGTTGTTTCAAGCAAAATTTTTAGTTGAAGTAAAAAGTTCGTTTGTTGCATGGACAAAAATATATTCTTAACACTCTTACAAAATTTTAACAAAATTTCATCAATTTTACTTGAATTAACAAAATCTGTTTTTTTATTTTGCCATAATTTTGTAATTTAAATTTCTAATTCCAGCAAAATTTTGTTGTTTTTGCAAAATTTAAATTGTTGTGTAGTAGCCATACCTCTCTACGTAACTTGGTTTATTTGACTTATATAGCTACATAATTTAAGGATTAGCAAAATTTTTGTATAATTAAAACTTTTTTAATTGGGACAGACCAAGGTAGTTTTAAAACCCCGTTCTCCCATGTATTACTTTCTTCTATCTTTACAAGTATGTATTGGATTTGTATTGGATTCATGAAAATTTTCGACTTCCGGTTTTAAACGGATTTTAGAAGGTCCTGAAAACGATTTGATACTGTTTTTAGAAAATGACTGTCTATGACTCTGTCTGTCAGTATGTGATAAAAATTTTGTGGGCGCTCTATTTCAAGAACTAATGTACGGAATTTAATAAAACTTTATATTCAATTACTTCCTGATATATATTGGTGCTGATTAGTTTTTGGCGTAAATCGCGCAACAGGTGGCGCTGCTATGTTGCAATTTTCGCGATTTCTGCAATAGCTCTATCTCAAGAACAAATGCACTGATTTACATCAAACTACAGATGAAGTTAGACCTTGACATAAATAGAACCTGATTACGTTTTGGTGTAAATAGCCCAACAGGTGGCGCTGCTATGCTACTGTTTTCCTGATTTTCACTATAACTAAATCTCGAGAACTAATGTACGGATTAATTTTTAATTCATTTTCAGCAGTGATTTACGCCTGTAATTCTTAAATAATAACCAGTGAATTTTTATCCTGCTTTTTTTTCAAGCTTAACCGACAGAGTGAAAAATGTCCCAAGCCGAGAATCGTACCCGGGTCCTCAGAATAATGCTCTGAGGCCCCAGCATACGGCAACACAGTTAATTTTTAATTCCGTTTCTGCAGTGAATCACGTCTGTAATCCTTGAATAATAACCAGTGAATTTTTATCCTGCTTTTTACAGGCTTAATTCACTGCTGAATATGAATTAAAAATTAACTATGTGTTGCCGTATGCTGGGCTTTGTATTTTCGTCTCATTCCGCAGAAATTTGCATGCTCATGATGATATTTCCATCTTGTGCTGCGGTTGCAGCCGGTCCGAAATATATAAGAGTGAGAAATTTCGATTTGGGATATCGTTCCTCGTAGCTGTGGTATAGCCTCAGGTGGTTATTCTGAGGACCCAGGTTCGATTCCCAGCTTGGGATCAGCTTGTTCAATCTGTCGGTTTACGCTTGAAAAAAAAGCAGGATAAAAATTCACTTGTTATTATTCAAGGATTACAGGCGTAATTCACTGCTGAAAATGAATTAAAAATTACCTCCCCCCCCTCAAAAAAAAAAAAAGTCAAGATTACGTATTAGATTGGTTCTAATACAAAAAGTAGATATTAAAATTGTTGCTTTAACAAAAACCCTTTGTTGTTAAAACAAAGAAAATTCTTAAAATTACACAAAACAATTGTTCTTTAAACAAAAGTTTTCGTTGCCGAAACTAAAAAGGACTCTTAAAGTAACAGATAATTACATATTATTATAATATTATTTTATTACATATTTTATTTTATTACATATTATTATATTATATTATATTTATTTTAAGAAAACTTTCAACAAAAGAATTTTTTTAATTCAAGTAAAATTGGACAATTTTACTTGAATTAACAAAACATTTTTTTGCTGACGATACAAAATTTTTTTGTTGACATTGCAAAAAAAAATTTTTTTGTTGATTCAAACAAAATTTTCATTGACCCATATTTAAACGGAAGGTTTTGTTGGGCCAACGAAATTTTTGTTGATTCAACAAAACTTTTCTCTGGGGGCATATCCACACGGTAAGTGGTAGGTTGTTTTCTCTGTATAGGAAGCTTTAGAAGAAGGTGGGGATGTTGAAATAGATATAAGTAGACTCTCAAAGTCCGCATAAATCGTATAGGCAACAGGATGTTGTAGATGAGTACCAGAAAACTTTAATATATTATCATTTTTATTAGGCATCTTTATAGCTTGCGCAACATGTCGAGAACAATATTCATTATGCTTATCCAATAAATCTTATAGGATCGATAGGAATAGTAGGCAGCGGCTTTTTGCTTGGTAAGATAACCTAAAAGCTTTGAAAAGCTTCTTATCAAACAATAGTGTTGCTTTTCACCATCACCAACTAGTAACGAATTAATCACAGCTTGATCCTTCTTTTCAGATATATACAAGGGGTAAACTTCATCCTCTTCCTATCCAAACACATTAACCCGTAAATTGTTGAGTTGTTCAATAACAGGTATCTTCTGAAGGGGTACAGGACATTCTACACTACCTAATTTAATATCATGTTCATATGGTAGATAATGTGAAACACGTTCAGGCTCTTTTGTAAAATCTAAGTTCAGTTTAAAAGCCAAAAGTCACCACAACAAACATTTATTGTCTTCGTTTTTTATATTCAGCACTGTTTTTTTATCATCCAGTTTTTTAGACAGAGCACCCAGAGAAAAGTTTTGTTGAATCAACAAAAATTTGGATGGCCCAACAAAACTTTCTGTTTAAATATGGGTCAATTTTTAATTCATTTTCAGCAGTGAATTACGTCTATAATCCTTGAATAATAACAAGTGAATTTTTATCCTGTTATTTTTCAAGAGTAAACCAACAGATTGAACAAGCTGATCCCAAGCTGGGAATCGATGAATACCTTGTTGCTCCCGAGAGTATCACTATAGAAGAATCCATGTTGTGTTCTCATGCAAGAAACTTACTTAACAATAGAATAAGCAAAATTATATAACACATTATCGTAATCTTATTTAGAACTTGGTTTAAAAATTACAGCTGTACATAAAGCCTTAAAATTTTAACAGAATATATTTCAGAAATATATTAATTTTAATACTGAGAAACGTAAAGAGGATAAGTCCTCTTTTGAAAAGGATTATTTTACATTATTGAATAATTCTGTTTTTGGGAAGACAATATGGGGAATCTTCGAAAAAGAAGAAACATTGTGAATTGTAATGGTGAAAAAAGAGCAAAAACATTAGTGGCTTCGCCTACTTTTAACCCTTTCAGGCTCAGTGGTCCCACTCCGGGCACACCTAATTTGAATTCCAAACTTGCATACGTCCCCAAGAATATTGTAATAACATTTTGTTTCTGTAATGAAAGCTTAAAGTAAGAAGTTCTTATTTTCTAAAAAAGTCGTTTGTAAATTCCGGTGTCAGTCAATAATTTCTCATTTTACGAACAGAATTTGTCTGTGTAGAAAAGGGTTAAATCATTTAAAACCTTTGATGAAGACTTAACCGCTGCAGAATGACTGAAAACTAGTATTTTAATGAACCGGCCAAACTATGTTGGTTTCGCTATTTTAGAATTATCTAAATTAGTTATGTATGATTTTCATTATAACTTGATAAAGAAAACATATAAAGATCGGACAACCTTATTATTCACTGAAACATTCCTTAACTTACCATATTCAAACAAACAATATTTATAAGGATATGGATCAATACCGTAATTTGTTTGATTTCTCAGAGTATCCAAAATCTCATGATCTATATTCTGAGGATAATAGGAAAGTTCTTGGCAAGTTCAAGGATGAACTTAATGGTGAATTAGCCCTTGAGTTTGTCGGAATGAAATAAAAAATGTATACTCTGAAATCTTTTAAAGACGAGAAAAAGCGTGCAAAGGTGTGTCTTCGCAGATTGTTCGACAGGAAATCAAACATGAAGATCACTTGGGGTGTCTCCAGCAGCAAAAAACAAGCAAGGAGAAACAGATAAGGATCGTTAAAGATTCCCATAATTTATATACATTAACCCAAAATAAAATTAGCCTAAGTACCTTTGATGATAAGAGATACATTTTAGAAGATGGGATAACCAGCTTAGCGCATGGACATTATGAATTTATCAAGATTGTAATGAAGAAGAAAATGTTGATTTGTATCGCTACTGTAAAATCGAGATGTAGATTTTGATCTGTAAATATCTTTCTGTATATAAACCTTTTCTGTAAATTATTTTGTTATAATAAAAGCGTTCCTTTTTTTTTGTGTACTTATTTAAAACTTATTCACAAATCTATTTAGCAAAACGTTATCTATATGTATACACACGTACGCACGGACGCATGCATTCGCATATATACACACACTCACAGACGCCGTCTTATGAGGTTTACACTATTCAAAACGGTTTACCATGTTTTAAAAACGGTTTACCTTATTTAAAAATATTACAAAATGTTTTTTGAATCGATCTATAGTGTTTACCATGTTCGAAAAGTTTAGTAAAATATTTTTATAAGTTATGAAATTCGTTAAAGTAATAATTTTGAAATATTTATAACTTTTTGTTACCTTATGACTTTCTTAAAACTTTTTGCGGTTAAATTGAAAATGATTAAAAACATTTTTATTTTATTTATTTATTTTACTTTTTCGAAATATTTACTTTTTTTAAAAAACTTTTTAAAGTTAAGTTTCAATCTTTAAAACTTTTTTTTTCAAAAAGTTTTTTAAAGATTTTTTTTAAACCTTTACTTTTTAATTTTTTTTTTAAATTTAAAATTTTTATTAATTTTTTTTTTTTTAATTTCAATTTTTAAAACTTTTTTTTTTCAAATTTAAAATTAGGTTGTAATTTTTTAAATTATCATAAATTTTTTATAAAAACTTGTAAATTATATGCATAAACACATACAAGTATGTACATATAAACATAGCTTTAACACTAGGACTACCATGAGCTGTCATTTTGACGGTTACCAAATGAATATATTCCGATTCGAACCAGAAATTTCTTTTTAAATTAAATTAAATATAAAACTCACAGAAATACGTTAAATGAATAAGTTAAGTAGTTTTAAATAAAATTTCTGGTGTGAAATAGTTTAAAAAAACTTGTGTAAAATTTCCGGTAGTTCTAGTGTTAAACAGATATATGAACAGACAGACAGATATACAGACATATATGCACATATAGTGAATTAAACTATTTAAGAAAATATCAGACATAGCAACAAAATGGAACAAAAACTATAGTTATGAAGAGAGTTTTTTAATCAGAAAATATAAACGTTGTAAAGATATTATGAGGCAAGAGTCTGTTGCACATCTGATGTGCAGCTGCGCATCCCTTCGCTCCTCCTGTGGCTGTTAAACCCCCACTATCTTACTACTAACGAAAAATGGGTAGTACTACTGATGTAGAGCAGGAGAGAGTGACAGAGAAGGATTATACAAACACAACAGTGTGGCAGGAGGGAAAACAAATGCCATCATCAGGTTTAAGCTCAGGTTTCTACATTGGAATATTTTTTGATGGAAACTGATTCTTTCAACACTTCTACTGAAAAAGAAAATATTCCCAATTAGCTTTTTAACATCGCAATAATTCGCAATTTGATTTAAAATTTACTCGAGTATAATAAATGTCATTGTAAGCATAAAAAATAAAACAACCTTATGTTTTATTTTATTTTATTTTATTTTTTGTGTATACCGCTAACCAGGCCCCTACCTGCCGGGCATGATTGCCTAGCTTGACGAAAGGTACCTGGGCGCGGGGCGATATTCACCTGATCATAGCATGGCTGTGATACACCTGACAAGAGCCTTGTTGGCATCGCTGCAGTGCTCTCAAGTGATTTGCTACAGTTTTCTTTGTTTGTCAGTTCAACCGTATGTTTTATTTAATATTTATAGAGAAAAAAGATGCATAGTAAGAAAAAAAGAAAAACATATCAAGAAACTGCTTACATTTTTTAGTCAATGTTTTGAATTTTATCATGTTTTGAATTTTTCATGATGCAAGTGGCATACAAAGTGCAGTTTACATAACAGAGTGACAGGTATGATACATAGCCCACTCTAATAACAGGCCACACATTTACTTGAAAATATTTTGTTTTTTACCCGAGTATTTATCGGTGTTCCAACTGGGAGTTTTTAACTTTTTATTCAAAATGCTACCAGTTTTTTCGAATAGTAAGTTCTGGCGTATTTAGTGACAGATTAAATAAGACGAATATTATTATTCGAAAATAGTGGTAGCATTCCGAATAAAAAAAATCCCCGCCCTACTGGCATTACTGGTATTTATTAATAAAAATAATATTATTAACGCTTGTTTTACACTCCTATGTTTTTCGCAAAACAAAATGTACAATATATACAGTGTGATTCATAAATATCGAAACAGTAGGTTATCTCCTCAAAAAATGCCCCTAGGCACATACTTCCATTTGCAAAGTTTCATAAAAAAATGTGCAAAATTTTATGAGATAAGTTGCAACTCCATCGGAGGGGGGGGAGGGGGGAGGGGGCTATTTGAGAAAATACAAATATTAAATTTTTATACGATCCCCGTAGAATAAAATTTTCTATTAGGAAAGTTTTCCCTATCCATTCCTGAATTAACAACAACAACAAAAAAAAATCATCTTGATATCTGCAAAATCCAGAGATATATTAAAATCTAAATTTCGTGACTTACACCACTTAAGCATACCTCTGAGCGACGCAATATCAGTTCATTTGAAATGCAAGTTAGGGATCGACCATAAATTTACACATTATTAAAAGTCGATCTAAGACAATGCCTTAACTTTTAGATATAAAATAACAGCGTATAGATTTTTGCGTTAAACTTGCTTGAGAAATATGCTAGAGGTCTGCATGAGCCCGAGCTTGGGGCCAGGTCCGTAACCGGTACGGCCGCTGGCCCGGACGTGTCTTTATTGTTCTTAGGACGTGTCGGGCAGGCAATAATTTTTGTAAAAATAGTAAAAATAGTAATGAAACTTCTGTTAACGGAATCATTGGAAATATATTTTAATAAATTACACAGAAATATTTTCAAAAATCTACTTTTTGTTATACAGCTTCAAAAGTTATGATGTTTTTAAACCTATTTTTCATTTATTCCAAACGACATATTTTACCTAAATTTTAATTCGGCAAATTTGAAAAAAATATTCACTTTTGAAAATATGATTTGTTTAAAATACGTTGTATCTTCTTTTTAAAATTGCTATTTTAAATATTTTTAATTTTTTAATTAATATTTTTAAAAATGCTGAATCAAAATTTAAACTTATATATTTCTGTTTAATTAAAAGCAAAAAATTCAATTCGACAAATAATATTTCGAGTTATAACAATTTTAAATTACTCTGAATTTTTTAATTTCTTTTTTCTAATTTTGTAAGAAGTCATATGATGTGATTCTGTTTACAAATTATGTGGTTAACCATCACAAAAAATTCAAAATTTTAACTCTATAAATAAATAATAATATATATAAATGTTTCCCTGATACCTTACAGTAACATTGTTTCTTGAATTTCACGCATTTAAATTTGTGTCTGATCACTTTGAAACCTCAAGAATTATTGAAACAGACATATCTCTCTGAGTTTTGCTGATATAAAGATGGAATTTTTTTTTGTTTAATTCAGGAAAGGATAAGGAAAATTTTCCTAATTGGAAATTTTATTCTACGGGGGCCGTATAAAAATTTAATTTTTATATTTTCTCAAATAGGATGGAGTTGCAACTTATCTCATCAAATTTTGCACCTTTTTTTTTAAATGAAACTTTGCAATTGGAAGTATGTGCCTAGAGGCAATATTTAAGGAGATAGCCTATTGTTTCGATATTTATGACTTACACTGTGTAATAATATTGCCACCAAGAAGATTATATTGGCATCAGTGAATACGCCTGATTGCTCTAGATGTGAAAAAGAGTCTCATTGTGCAAATGCATAACACATAAGGAAATATATAATATTGATTGGTATGTATCATATATGATACAAAATGAGGATTAAAAGTACTTTTGCCCAAAATCGTTTGTATCAATCAAATTTTATTGCCCGTATGTCGCTACTCTCTTACAGAGGCCCCTTAGTACTTGTTCTCAACATGAATATTGTTTCCAAACTACAACTAATCCCAGGGACGTAATTTTAGTGTGTGTGTGTGTGGGGGGGACTCCCTCTGCAATGAGTTCAAGTAGTAGGGTGCCTTCAGGCACCCAAAAAGAAAGAATATAATTAGTAGTAACAAGCAGTTAAACAAGAACATTGTTTTAAATGTTAAATTACAATGTAAGGTAATTTTAAAATACAAAATCTGTACAAGACATTTAATTTTAGAACTGTTTCTACCTCTATTCCCTAACGAAAACAATTTATACATGGGGAAGAGAAAATTCTGAAAACAGGATTTGGTAATCAATTGCCGGTCAGTAAGTGTAATTCGATCCTTAGAAACAAAGTTCTTCCCTTATTCAAGTAGTTGTTGGAAGTCGAAAGACCCATGGTAGTGGAAAGAAAGTGTAAAGAAGTGAAAGTGACTGGACGATGGTTAGAACGGCTTAGAGAGGGTGGAAGTGGTCATATGGCAATTCATCTGAAAGAATCCTCTGAATAAAAACTTCCTCCACCCCATAGATTAATATACAAGATAGGACGCTATCATAGGGCGTAATGTTAACGAGATGACGATTGCAGCGCCTGTAGTGATAAGGGGGAAGAAACTTCTCATAGACGGAATATTTCTAATTTTGAACGTCTATCTTATTATGATCCTTCTTTTTTTAAATGCTACATGTTTACATTTTCAACTTTGTAGGAAAAGCGAAAAACGAAAGTTTTAAAATTCCGATTTGTATGCAGACATAACATACATGACATACATTTTAACATCTTTAGTCGTACTAAAAGTTTTCTGAAAAGAAACGTTGTTTCAATAATAATAAAATAAAAAATAAAAAGAAGTCCTTTAAAAAGAAACTTAACACACCAGCGGCCGATTTGAACAGAAGCGTCTGCCTCGAAGTGAAAAGAATTGATATTAAAAACATAGAGAATAAACAGATTTCATATACATGGGTAAATTTCGTAAGATTCTTAGTTTTCCCCCCTTGTCACTAGTGACGCTATTATTGCTGCCGTTACAGATTTTGCTGTAACTGTCCTATCTTGTATGTTAATCTAATGCTCCACCCTGGCCTTTGAATTCCCTTCTTGTGCAAAAGGATACAGCAGGGGACACATGCAACGCCCCCCTAGAGACTCGCAACACTGGATTGAATGACGTATTTGCAGATCGGCCATTCGCCCTTCTCTCCTTTGTGCTGCAGCATAAGGAGACGGAGAGTAAGCCATGCACGTTGTGGCGGCAACGTGCTTCGTAATCAGAAAGTTCTTGTCGTCTAATTCTAATTTGATAAAAGACCGGATTGCTTTCAATTAAGGTAAGTACTTATTTACAGTATATATGTGCATTTTTATGAGTATTAACTATGTTAATCACTATCTATTAAAATATGTTTACTTTTGTCCTTGTTGCACGATTAGGCTTAATCGCACAGCTTTGTTGAAGCTGGTAATGTGACAGACTATTTTCTCAGGGTCCTGTTTTTGTGAAATTGTGAACAGCTTTTCATATTTGTGAAAAATCTAGACATAATTATGTGAATTTGAAATTATCGTTATATTCAGGATCTTATTTATACATTTTTAAGAAGATACATGGATGTAAAATACACTGCTCAAAACAATTAAAGGATATTTGAAGTTTTATATAAAATAAAGAGATAAACGATCTTTTTTTTGCCGAAAATAGAAGAAGAGAATCACAAATGCAAATTTTTCTGGTTTTCAAACTGTGGAGTATGCAAATTTTGAGTTCGACGTCAAAAACGTCGCTTCAGCGGCAGCGAATGAAATTTGACTTTCAACTGGATAAAAGAGAATGAAGACAAGGATGATCGGCATTCAGTGATTGCTTTGTTTCGATGAGTACGATGTCTCAGCGAAGTCATTTGACAGATTCAGAAGCTTGGAGAATTGTTGGTAGGTTAGAAGGGGGCCAAACTCAAGCCGAAGTAGCGCAAGCCATTGGAGTGTCACAAAGTGTCATTTCCAGGATCTGGAAGCGTTTTTTGGAGAGTGGATGTGCAGGCCGAAGACCAGGGCAAGGTCGTAGACGGGCAACAACGCCCACTGAAGATCGGTATTTAGCGTTAACAGCTCGGAGACACCGAAACATGAACGCTACTCTTCTCCAACAACACCTTCGCTCGGCTACAGACACCACGATTTCAACTCAGACTGTCCGAAACCGGCTCCATGCTGTAGGTCTGTATGCTTGCCGACCGATGGTATGTGTTAGATTAACATCAAGGCATCGTCGCGACCGCAGGGAGTGGGCAACCGAGCATGTCAACTGGAGGAGAAATGAATGGAGCAATATTCTGTTTTCTGACGAGTCCCGTTTTTCTGTGCATCCGGATAATAGGCGTATTTTCATCTGGAGGGACCGTGGCAGTAGGAATAATCCTGCGTTCGTGCACGAAAGTGTCAGATTTGGCGGTGGAGGAGTGTTGGTGTATGGTGGCATCTCCATTGACGGGCGCACTGACCTCTACATCATTCGAGATGGAGCTCTGACTGGTCGCCGATATAGGGATGAGATCCTCAGACCTATTGTAGTCCCTTACGCTGCAGCAATCGGAGATAACTTCATTTTAATGGACGATAACTGCAGGCCACATCGTGCAAACCTGGTGGAGGATTTTCTTTTCGAGGAAGGAATCGTTCGAATGGAATTGCCAGCGTGTTCTCCAGACATGAATCCAATCGAGCACGTTTGGGACGCTCTAGGAAGACGAGTTTCTGGCCGCCAACAACCCCCACAAACTCTCCAAGAACTGGAAAGAGCTCTTCTGGAAGAGTGGGGCAGAATACCCCAACTCGTCATTAATAGCCTCATTGAGTCCATGCCTCAAAGGTGTTCAACGTTGCTGGCCGCCCGTGGAAACCATACCCCCTACTGAAAATGATTTTCTTTGAAGAAAACACCTTTTCTTATTCTTTTTTTCTCATATGCACAAATTGTGTTTTTTTCCTTTTGTACACAAATGCGCAATAAAATGCATTTTTTTCTGCCAAACATGTGTAATTTATTCTCATATAACCTACTATGTCTGTCGACCATGTATCAATCAGCTAAAAAGTTTCCCAGATACAAAATCCACCTAAAACTGCAATATCCTTTAATTGTTTTGAGCAGTGTACATATATTTTCTTTATGTATGTAAAAGTGACAGGTCAGATTTTACTTTTAAATGATTAATTTGTGAAATGTTCGGTTTAAAGATGGAAAAATTTTGTGAAAAACATATTTTTAAGACAAAGAATTTTGTGAAGGGTCTTATTTTAGGGAAAATAATTTTGTGAAGGGTCCTCTTACTTTTAGGGAAAATAATTTTGTGAAGGGTCCTGTTTTGAAATGAGAAATTTTGTGAAGGGTCCTTTAAAGGACCCAATTTTTTCCTAAACAGATCCCTGAGTTGTTTCTCATTAAAAAAAAATGTAAATTTTATTTATAAAAATAAGTTTTGAGAAATTCACGATTGTTTCATTCTGATGCTCCCCCCCCCTGTTTAATGTATTTTATCGCTAAAATATTGATATATTTTTTCATACAGAGATTAAATTATAAATTTATTAACTTAATTAAATGTTTCTCTTGTCACTAATTCATATTCAAAAATATATCAATCAGTTAGTGAAAAGTGTAAGATAAAACTTAATATAATGTACTGACTATCGTTTGATGATTACATAATTTATTTATTTCGCCATATATGCAGTTTTTCTATAATCACTAATAAAAATCACCAGAGATATTTTACTATTATTAGAAAATATTAAATATATATTTTTACTAATGTTCAAATGAAATTATTACGGCTAGCATTCAAATCTGCCTTTGCCTTAAATATACTACACTTAGCTAAAAAATGTTTTTTTAATTACTTATTTGTTATATAAATGCATGTTACATGTATACCACACTGATTACACCCTCTTCAAATAAGGTCTAAAAAACAACATAATTCCGATTACAATTTATTTTATTTTTATATTTATTATTACATAATTTATTATATTTTTGGGATTATATTTAGTTTATCTAAATTCTATCATTATGACATCATTATCATTTAGTTTATCTAAATATAATCACATTATTCAAATAAGGTCTAAAACATCATACTTCCGATTACAATTTATTTTATTTTTATATATTTTATATTTATTATTATATAATTTATTATATTTTTGGGATTATATTTAGTTTATCTTAATATAATCACATTAATCATATAAGGTCTAAAACATCATAATTCCGATTAAAATTATATTTAGTTTATCTAAATTCTTATTTTAGGGAAAATAATTTTGTGAAGGGTCCTCTTACTTTTAGGGAAAATAATTTTGTGAAGGGTCCTGTTTTGAAATGAGAAATTTTGTGAAGGGTCCTTTAAAGGACCCAATTTTTTCCTAAACAGATCCCTGAGTTGTTTCTCATTAAAAAAAAATGTAAATTTTATTTATAAAAATAAGTTTTGAGAAATTCACGATTGTTTCATTCTGATGCTCCCCCCCCCCTGTTTAATGTATTTTATCGCTAAAATATTGATATATTTTTTCATACAGAGATTAAATTATAAATTTATTAACTTAATTAAATGTTTCTCTTGTCACTAATTCATATTCAAAAATATATCAATCAGTTAGTGAAAAGTGTAAGATAAAACTTAATATAATGTACTGACTATCGTTTGATGATTACATAATTTATTTATTTCGCCATATATGCAGTTTTTCTATAATCACTAATAAAAATCACCAGAGATATTTTACTATTATTAGAAAATATTAAATATATATTTTTACTAATGTTCAAATGAAATTATTACGGCTAGCATTCAAATCTGCCTTTGCCTTAAATATACTACACTTAGCTAAAAAATGTTTTTTTAATTACTTATTTGTTATATAAATGCATGTTACATGTATACCACACTGATTACACCCTCTTCAAATAAGGTCTAAAAAACAACATAATTCCGATTACAATTTATTTTATTTTTATATTTATTATTACATAATTTATTATATTTTTGGGATTATATTTAGTTTATCTAAATTCTATCATTATGACATCATTATCATTTAGTTTATCTAAATATAATCACATTATTCAAATAAGGTCTAAAACATCATACTTCCGATTACAATTTATTTTATTTTTATATATTTTATATTTATTATTATATAATTTATTATATTTTTGGGATTATATTTAGTTTATCTTAATATAATCACATTAATCATATAAGGTCTAAAACATCATAATTCCGATTAAAATTATATTTAGTTTATCTAAATTCTATCATTATGACATCATTATCATTTAGTTTATCTAAATATAATCACATTATTCAAATAAGGTCTAAAACATCATACTTCCGATTACAATTTATTTTATTTTTATATATTTTATATTTATTATTATATAATTTATTATATTTTTAGGATTATATTTAGTTTATCTTAATATAATCACATTAATCATATAAGGTCTAAAACATCATAATTCCGATTAAAATTTATTTTCTTTTTATATATTTTATATTTATTATTATATAATTTATTATATTTTTGGGATTATATTTAGTTCATCTAAATATAATCACATTCATATAAGGTCTAAAACACCATAATTCAGATTACAATTTATTTTATTTTTATATATTTTATATTTATTATTTTTCTGGTATTATTTTAGTTCATCTAAATATAATAATCACATTATTTAGATGACCACGATGAATACATAATTACATTCACATTATATGTATTTTTAGGTATTTATAATAATTATTTTATAGTTAGAATTATTATATTACATAATAAAACATCTTTGGTTATATTTTGAAAAAAAAAAAAATTAAATATTACATTGTATAAAATATAGTATAAAATGAAAATATCTAGCAAATTTTTTAGAGCTATCATTTAAATTTTGTAATTACATTTGTGTTAAAAATATTTAAAAAACTAATTAAAAGTTAGTTTTTATCTTATCATGTTTTGCATAACAAAAACAAAATATCTAAATATAAACCAAAACAAAATTATATCTTTTCAATTGCACATAACTAAAATATATATTTAATATTTTCTAATAATAGTAAACTACTACTAGTGATTATAAAAAAAAAAACACTGCATATATGGCAAAATAAATGAAATTTGTAATTATCAAATGCAAATATTCAATCAAGTATTCAGCAGTGACAAAGTAAATATATTTTAATAGATAATGATTAGCATTGTTAATATTGATAAAAATCCACATATATACTGTAAATAAGTACTTTAATTGAAAGCAATCCAATCTTTAATCAAAATATTATTAATTTTCATGAAAATATGCTAGAACTCAAATATGTGAGCTTTCATTTGCACATTAACAAAAAAAAAGTGTTAATGAAACCTCAAAAGATAGCTTTTATTTTTCAATAAAAATAACTATTTTGTATTTCAAATTTTGTTACATAAAACAAATTTTTCTTGATACTAAATCCTACAGTCTTTTTTTTTTTTTTTTTTTTTTTTTTTTTGCGCGGGTGTGAAAAGCAAATAGTGTGTTTTGAATTGATCTTAATTTTTATTATGGGAGTTAAAAAAAAAAAGTCATTTAGAATTTTGTTTTATTGTGGTTGCAGGAATGGTAGGATGTTATCAGTTGAATCATTAGCCGATCTGCCGTGACGTCAAAATTGAGCTCTTAGGCATTATCTTTAGGGGGCGTTGACACATCCCGGTTGTTTGGAGGCATGTGTTTCTTGGAGAGAGTGTATATATATTTTTGAAAACTAATGTCTCAGGTACGACTGCTTCAGGAGTAAATAAATGGAAAAAATAAATTAGGTACATTTTACACAAATCAAAACAAACAAAAAAGAATTTCCGAAGGAAGCAGATGATGCAACTTTATTTAACAAAAAGTATATTATTTTCAAATTGATATTGATGTAGCAGAAGTTTGAGAATGTACAGTTGTTTGCTTCAGTTGAGGGTGGAATCCATTTCAAAATATTACTTTTGACACATTCCTGAAATCATCATCATCTGTTCGCATATAAAATTTCATATATTTTAAATCAGGTCTCTAAGAAACAAACAGCATTGTAATTTTTATGTAAAAATCAAAACTGGTATTTTAAACAGGTTTTCGAGACGTGATAGTGACGAGAAAGTGATTACTAGCTAACAATTCAGCGTGTGTTTCACTTATTTAAAAAGAAAGAAAACTTGGTCAGATTTTTTGCATTTCAATAAGAAAATCTAACAGTTTCATGGATGTAGACAATATTCTAACTGTATTGTATCAAAAATTTTTGCATTTTAAAGTGGAGTAAGAAACATTTTGAAAACATTACTTTTTAGGACAAACTTTTCTATTTAACACTTTTTAACTTAGTTGAAAAGTGTTTATGACTTGAGTTCGTTTGTATGCCTGTCCCGTTTCTTACTTCCTTAAATATGCTAAATCTAAATAAGTTATTAAAAGTCATTCCAGAATGTCCCTATTGAAAATGGTATTTATAATTTTTTTAAAGGGACACACAAAATATTTCGGATAAATTACAGCCTATGTTTGGTAGTAGTTTCTTGTGCATTTTTAATGATGTTTCTTCTTTTTCAAACAGAGCAAAACTGATATATGTTATGTTGGTTTTGTACAGCATGCTTTTTATTGAAAATGTTCTGTATAGCATTTGTGATTCTGTAAGAAGACACTAGAGAATTTGTCTGTGGGAGCACGTTTTAATGATGTTAAACTATTTCAAACAGAATAAAACTAATATATGTTACTAGGATTCGCCATGGCCTGTTATATGTGAAAAAAAGTGCATTTAGATATAACTTCTTATTTAATACTTGGAAATTTTTTCAGAGAAAAATTTTTTTCACATATTTTCACTAATGGCTTTTTCACTATGTTGGCTATACGCCTATTAAGCAATTAAAATTTGAATATTATGAATGCAAGGCTTGAGAAATTTTCTCTGCAAAAATTTCCAAGTATTAAATATGAATTTATTCAACTGTCGATGCTGGATTTCCTTTGATTTCGTGTTTGCCCCAGGGTTGGTGGCTCACGGAAAATAGGAACAGATGTGTTACACTCACGCTAAAATGTAAACAAAAGATTGGCGACTGTTTGGTTGGCGCGATTTCCAAGACTGCGCCAAACGAATAACTTAATACAATGGCTAAGTTGCCATTAAAGGAAAAAATCCCCTAAATTTGGCGACTTTTTTCTTTTTTTTAACAGATTAATTTTTTTTTTTTTTTTTTAGCGTGAGTGTAAAGCATCTAAGCCGGAAAATATTCCATCTTGTGCTGCATTTGTAGCCTTGCCAACATGTTATGGTGAAAATGTTCCAGGCTGAGTATCGTTCCCAAGTGGTTCAGTTGGTAGAACGTCAGTGCGCTAATCTGATGACCCGGGTTCGAGTCCCGGCTTGGGTACTTTTTCACTATGTTGGCTATACGCCTATTAAGCAATTAAAATTTGAATATTTAGATATAACGTTTACAATTTCTTTTAAGTTTTACAAGCCACAGAAAAATTACATTATGGATACATTCGTGTTTATTAAAGATAATTGTATGGAGTTTATTTTAATAATGTTGTACAGTTTTAGCTCATCCATATTTATACTACTAAATATGACATTATATATTTTTTTGCATGGAAAAAAATGTTTAAAAATGCATAGAAAAAGCTTAAAAGTGTTCAAGAAACGTGTAAAACTTAAAAATAAAGCATACACATGCATCAAACTTTGCGTTCAGATTGAAGTATGTTCCCTATTAAAATATCGTATAGTAAGGTGTGTCCCACCGAAATAAAGCCACCGTGTGCTGTAACTAGACATGAAACAAACCAATGAAAATGAAACAAATATGTTAAGAAAGTCTATATACAAACACATATTTACAAGGAGTAACTCACTCCCTGCCCCACCTCGGCAGGAAAAAAACATGAAATATAAAAAAAGAGGGGCGGGGGAGTGTCCCAATGAAATAAAGCTACAACCCCTATCACTGTTTATGGGAACTCCCGACATTCGGCTGCTACAGGTCAACAGGTTTATGACGTCAGGAAGTTTTCAAATACCTGATTTATGGCAATTGAACTTTGTGCAGACTTCAGAAGGTTGTATTTTCTATTTCTCCTGCAGTATTGCAATGGGAAAAGGAATCCAGCTATCAATGTTCAAGAAAGGTCAGAGAATAACCTTCAAGGAATAAGGACTTTCTCAAAGACAAATATCTAAGCTCATCACACGATCTAAAACCGTAAGAGACAATTTTGTGAATCAAATTAATGCGTATGGATATAAAAAAAGGAGGTGTACATGCAGAAAAATGACTTCCAGGCAGGAAAGAGATGTTGTGCGTCGTCTTTCACGAGGTGGTATTTTCAAAGATAATTGGCCAAAGAGGATAACATTCCTGTGACAAAATCAACCCTGTCACGAATTGTAAAACGTACAAGCAACTTGCGATATAAAAAAAGGAAACAGCAGCCCATGTTGAAAGCTATCTACAAGCAAAGAAGAGTCGATTGGGCCAAAAATCATAAAAACTGGAAGGACCAGTGGCACCGTGTTACATTCTCAGATGAGGAAAAAGTTAATTTGGATGACTCAGGCGGACTTTCTTTCTATTGGCATGACATGAGGAAATAAGAGGAAATTTTCTCCAAAAGACAGCAAGGTGGAGGCTCATTAATGGCGTGGGGAGGCTTCGGCTATGGTGGTAAACTTAACCTGGCTTTTCCCCCAGGCTGCATGAAGGCTACCGATTACCAAGAAATGCTAGAAACACAATTACTGCCATTTGCAGAGAGAATTGGTGGCCTAAGTTGGATTTTCCAGCAGGACAACGCCCCCATTCACGTTGCAAAATCCTCCTGGCAATGGTTTTTGGATAATGGGGTGCATGTCATGGAATGGCCTGCCCTTTCCCCTGATCTTAATCCCCAAGAAAATGCGTGGAGTATCCTCAGTAGGGCTGTATATGCCAATGGAAGACAGTTTCAGTCTGTGGCAGAATTGAAAGCCGCCATCATTGAAGGCTGGGGTAATATTAATGCTACTGTCCTCCAAGCATTGGTAAATAGTATGTCGCATCGTATATTCCAAGTAATATATAAGCATGACGGATATATTGGCTATTGACAGTAGTGGCTTTATTTCGGCGGGACACCTTTTCCCCCCCTCTTTTTAAAAAAACATTCATTTTTTCTGCCCATTTTTTCTGGGGCAGGGAGTGTTACTCCTTGTATATATGTATTTGTAATAGACTTTCTTAATATATTTGTTTCGTTCTTATTGGTTAGTTTCATGCCCAGTTACGGCACACAATCACGGGGGCTTTATTTCGGTGGGACACACCTTACATAGTCCATATGCAAGGCCTCATAGAAATACTCTGACAGATTATTGTCTTTGTGAGATATTGTATATATGTATTTGTAATAGACTTTCTTAATATATTTGTTTCGTTCTTATTGGTTAGTTTCATGCCCAGTTACGGCACACAATCACGGTGGCTTTATTTCGGTGGGACACACCTTACATAGTCCATATGCAAGGCCTCATAGAAATACTCTGACAGATTATTGTCTTTGTGAGATATTTTGTTGAAGTGCATTTTCAAATACATTATGTGTTTTTCAACTTAACTAAATTAAAAACTTTATGTGATGTATGTATCAGCTATAATCTTTAAACAGAGCCGTTCCAAATACAGCAATTTCCGGCGTGCGGCGTATAATTCGCGAATGAAACAATTCTGTTTCAACCCATAAATATTATTCAATAATTGAAGTCAGATATTTACAGTGATCTAGTAAGTTACATTTTATAAAATAAAATTTCTGTGTCGAAACATGATTGTTTGATCTGCGGATTATACGCCGGAAATTACGGTATTTGAGATACATTACCACTATTGATTGAAACATTTTTAAGTTAATCAATGAAGTATACATTTAATTAATCCATTTTAATTTTTTAATATAAACAAAATTTTACAATAGCTATACAATACCAAAATATGGCTTCTCAGCATGCGTATTATAATTGATGAGAAAGTAGTTTTACGGACATGAATAACGAGCAGAATGTAAAGATTTCATAAAGAGTTTTAGACGTTTATATAGACGAATTTTAAAATTTAGATTTTTTTCTCTTGTTTAAATGAATTGAAGGAAAATTTATTCCTAAGCTTAAATAGAACGAAATTATTTTTGCAGTAAAAAAAAGTATTGTTATTTAAAAAAATTTCACAATATGTTTACATAAAATAAATAATAAAATAAAAAATAATTACATCTAAATGTAATATTCAAATGAAAAAAGTATTTATATACAATTCAAAAGATATTCATATACATGAGTTTAAAATCTCTAGAAAGGAAAACTTTTCAAACTAATTGTGATATATTTTTATGCATTAATAATTGTTTGAAAATGTTTTGGGATCGAATTTACTAAATTCAAATTCAATTGTTACTTTTAAGATCGCGGTTATTTAAGATTCAACACTGTGTAGTTTCATTTTAATTTTTCGTTCTCAGGACAAAATTGATGCATGGGCATACATACGTGACACTGGCCCAGCGCCCTCTAGGTTTTTTTGGGGGGTTAGGGGGATACAATCTGTAGACAAAGTTTAAAAAATTACAATTGAGTTTCATAATTTACACAGTTTTATATTGTACTATACCAAAATAAATAAACTGTTATGTATAATCTTGAGTTATAATCGATTTCTAACCGAAGACAACCTTTCTCTAATTGTTCTATCTCAAAAATAGGTTGAAAATGTCAAATTTAAGAACTTTTCTAAAATATCATTTTTGCTTTATAGAAAATACTGTTCCGCATTTCATTGCATTTGGAAAGAATACCTGTAAATTCCATGCACTTATAAATGCAATGAATTTCGTGGAATATACCATAAATCAACAAGATTAAATTGAAGTACAACCAAGATCTTATGGCTGTATTCCAATTTAATTTTAATGCATGTATCTTGAGATACAAGCATAAAAATTATTTCAGCTTTACATAACATAAGTATAAGGATCCTATGCCATATTGGTGCTCAGGAACTTCAAAAATCATTGTCGGACCCTGGTTGCTCTCATATGTTTTAAAATGGATTAATGTCTGCCGATTATGATGGACTGTGGATTTTTCAGAATGTACAGCACATTGTATAGCAACTATATCCTTATAATACATTAGTTACTATACTGTTTTGTGTTTATGATGAGTGTCTAGTTAGTGTGAAAAAAAACCTAGTTTCTGAGCTCTTTTTCTCATTTTCAAAATTATTATTTAAGTAATAATACAGGTAAAAAACATTATCAATTCGGAACAAGCTTACCATTCGAAGCCTTAGATCCCCACCATTATGCTCCCATCATTGTGGTAATATTTTCTTTATTTTTAGTTAATTTTCTCTGCTCTAAATCGTGTTCATTTGATAAGTTTTAATCTTATCATCTGTATAATGTTTATGGAATTTGTCATGAATAAACTGGAAACTCTTAGATGATTATAGAATCTCCTCAACTAGATGCATATAGAGGCACCCTAGTTGAGATGATCTTGTCAATCTTTCCTTTCATTATTGTGCTTAGACCTTTGGCCTGATCGTGACCTACGTTATACACGGCCGGTTCATGACTTTTAAAACGTCACACGGGGTGGATAATCTTTACACAGCGATTGGCACAAAACGATGGGCACGACGTTTTGTACCAATCGCCGTGTAAAGATGATCCACTCCGTGCGCGACCTACGTTATACACGGCCGGTGCATGACGTTTGAAACGTCACATGTAGTGGATCATTTTTACACGGTGATTGGGGCAAAACGGAGGGCGCGTTACTTTGCACCAATGACCGTGTAAAAATGATCCACTCCATGTGACGTTTTAAACGTCATGCACCGGCCGTGTATAACGTAGGTCACGATCAGGCCAAAGGTCTAAGCACAATAATGAAAGGAAAGATTGACAAGATCATCTCAACTAGGGTGCCTCTATATGCATCTAGTTGAGGAGATTCTATAATCATCTAAGAGTTTCCAGTTTATTCATGACAAATTCCATAAACATTATACAGATGATAAGATTAGGTCGCGCTCCGTGTGACGTTTTAAACGTCATTAACCGGACGTGTATTGTATCATGTAGGTCGCGGCCTGATTAAGTTACGCGTAGTTGGGAAACATGACGGATGTTTGACTACTGCTGATATAGACAAAAGTGTTATCATGATCTGTCTAATTCTAAAAGGACTATGGCAATTAAAATTTGATTCGTCGAGAGTATTTTGGACAAAAAATTATCGAGATCATTTGAAAAATTCAAAATTTGATGGTACATGCGCGACCTACGTTATACCAGGGCTACACTAGATACCGGGCTTGCTCATTCACTATCATCACGTCACAAAAGGTGGCTGACCGCGACGAAAGACATACAGTGATTGGCACAAACCTACACAAAACGATGGGCGCGTCGCTTTGTACCAATCGCTGGTCGCGGCCAGCCACTATTTGTGACGTTTTGAGAATGAATGAGTCAGCCCGGTGTCTAGTGTTGCCTTGGTTATACACGGCCGGTTCATGACTTTTAAAACGTCACACTGCGTGGATAATCCTTACATGGCGATTGGCCAAGGCTGCACTAGATACCGGGCTTGCTCATTCATTATCAAGACGTCACAAAAGGTGGCTGGCCGCGAACAGCGATTGGTGCAAAGCGACGAGCCCGTCGTTTTGTGCCAATCGCTGTATGTCTTTCATTTTGTCGTTTCGCTTTGAACCAATCGCTGGTAGCGACCAGCCACCATTTGTGACGTCATGATAATGAATGAGCAAGCCCGGTATCTAGTGTAGCCCTGGATTGGCACAAAACGATGGGCGCGACTCTTTGTACCAATCGCCATGTAAAGATGATCCACTCCGTGTGACGTTCTAAACGTCACGAACCGGCTGTGTATAACGTAGGTAGCAGTACATGCGAGGCTAACGAAAAAGAAAGGCTACCGCGGTGCTTTACGCGTATCTTTTTTTAAGACCGCTGGAGTCACGTGATGCTCGAATGTATTAATGCAGGTGTACGAAAAGAGCATCACGTCACTCTAGCAGTCTGTAAAAAAAGATAAGTGGAATGCACCGCGGTAGCCGTCTTTTTCGTTAGCCTCGCAGTACATGTGGGCTTAGTTCTTGTTCTCAAGATTGTTTACCAATCACAGCTGATGGTGTTGAAAATGTGTAATTGGTCGAGAGGATCTTGTTAATATTTCCTGTCAGTAGCGTGCTTAACCCTTTCCGGCGCGGAATAAATCTGTTTGTAAAATAATGAAATAATGGACTGACACCAGATTTTACAAACGATTTCCTTAGAAAAGAGTAACTTGCTGATTTTCCCTTACTTTATAAAAGGAAAATTTTAATTAAATATTCTTGGTGCCGTTTGTCAGTTTTGGAATTAAAATTAGGTGTCCTTTTTTGTGCCCACCGCTCGCTAAAGGGTTAAAGTGCTATTACAGGAGGCGTCAAAGTTGCCGCTATTTTCGGGCGACACAATGTTAAAAGTCTTACTTCAAAAGTGACTTCAAAAGATCTGCTCGAAAAACAAGCAACTTTTTATTGTCGGAGCAATTTTGTCGCCTACAGTTTTCGTCTCAAGGAACAAGGGTCCATGTCGCGTGGAACAGTCGATGAAATGCTTGGAAAACTGACGAGGGAAAAGCCTTTCCCGGGACCAACGCCACCTATAGATAATGCCTAAGAGCTCAATTTTGACGTCACGGCCGATCGGCTAATAATTCAACTGATTACATTCAACCATTCTTGCAACCAAGATTCTAAATGACCTTTTTTTTTAAACTTGCATAACAAAATTGAAGGTCAGCTAACTCAAAACAGACACAATTTGCTTTTTACACTCGCAAAAAAAAAAAAAAAAAAAAACAAGAAACAAAACTGTAGGATTTAGTAGCAAGAAAATTTTGTTTTATACAACAAAATTTGAAATACAAAATAGTTATTTTTATTGAAAAATAAAAGCTATTTTTTTGAGAGGTTTCATTAACACCTTTTTTTTTTGTTAATGCGCAAATTAATGTTCATATTTGTGTTCTAGCTTATTTTCATTAAAATGAATAATATTTCGATTAAATATTGGATTGCTTTCAAATAAAGTAATACTTATTTACAGTATATATGTGCATTTTTATCAATATTAACAATGTTAATTATTATCTATTAAAATATGTTTACTTTGTCGCTGCCAGGGGTCGGAAAAACTACTTTTTATTTGTAGCGAACTAAAACTACAACTACTTTATGAAAAATGTAGTTAACTACAACTACAACTACTTCTTTTAAAAAGCAGCGGCTACAAACTACTTTTCAAAAGTAGTCACTACTTCGCTACTTTTCGCTACTTTAGTTATCATCACTAATTAAATACACCGCAAACGATTTTTCCCCATAGACCATAATGTAACAGAATTCTTTTGAATGTCCCTGTAAGCGAGATGTAAATGCGACACATTTCATTTTCAATACTGAACATTCTATGGCAAACTTCAATAACATATAAAGCTTTCATGGGAATCCGAGTATATTTACAAAAGTTAGAGCACAGACAGATAGACAGACAAAGCGAATTCATAGACACTTTTTAATTATGTTGGAAAGTGTTAAAAAGAGGACTTTGAAAAAAAAATTGTAATAATCTTACAAAT
The DNA here is from genome assembly GCA_963931845.1 of Maratus michaelseni. Classification (NCBI taxonomy): domain Eukaryota; kingdom Metazoa; phylum Arthropoda; class Arachnida; order Araneae; family Salticidae; genus Maratus; species Maratus michaelseni. Next base: position 398,193,552 of record OZ007586.1, read on the forward strand.
TTATGAGAGTGATATAGCTCAGTAACGCTTAAGGTGGTTCTCAAATTCCTTGCTCAACAAATGTGAAACTTTCTGATACATTATCTGACTCATTTTTAAACACAAAGGCATAAAATTGGCAGGTCGGACTGTTGATGCAATTTGGAATCGAAATGAATTTTTGCTTTTTTGATGAATAAATTACTTATCTGGTTATAAGCGATTCGTGTCACGTTTTTTCCCTTTCCCCTGCTGCGGCGTTGGAAATTTGGTTGAAAACGCCGACTTTGACTGTGTTTTCTGAAAAATCTTCTGTCTTTACCAAAAAATAAAATAAAATAAAGAATAGTTGAAAACGTCTTTGGGTTACAAAGTTTCTAAATAAGAACACCTGCATTTTCATGCGTTTCGGAACAAAAATGAATTAAATAATATGTCATAAAGTAGCCAGTTTGGATTTGAGAACAACCTTAAGAGCGGATAGCCCTTGGTAAATTTGAATATACACTATTTTTTTTTTTAAATAGAGCTAAAAAGTCCTATTTCTTTACAATTTAAATATAGTTCCTGAAAGCAATTTAAAAATTGAACAAGATCATATAGACTTGCATAAGTTAAATCCTAGCTTTTCTTTTCCTTTCTATCTCTTTTTGTTTGTTTCCCATTGAAAACCCGAATTTCAACATATTGGGTTTTAGATTCATTCTGGAGACAAAGATAAAGATATTTCATTAAAACACCTAACCAATATCAAATCAAATATAAAACATTATAAATCAATTATTTTAGCGATAAAAAACCTGTGCAGCTAAAGTAAAAATAAATACACATCAAAATAAAATTACGCATTCTTAGGCATTTTTTAAAATAATATATTTATATTTCCAACCACCTTTGTTTTATCTATTAGAATCTTCAAAAGAAAATATGCAGTAAATTAATTTGTATACATATGTTGGACAAATATTTCACAACGATCAAAAGACGTATTAATAAAATTTTTTTTTGGGATAATAAACAGTTCGATAAGAATAATTTCTGAACCAGGGATCTTAATTCGAAAATACTCTTTATAATGATTTATGAATTTCAGCGAATAACGATTTAGATATTCGGTGTGAGATGCGATCCAGTAATTATTATTAATAAAGAAAATGCTAACTCACCTCTATGTTCAACTTCAAGTTGTAAGCAGATGATTTTGATACTGATAGCTTCTTATTAATTGGACAAAGTTTACATGTTACAGAATAATTACCGTAATTTCCGGCGTATAAGCCGCAGCTCAAAGAGTCGTTTTTCGACCCAGAAATATTATTTTATAAAATGTAATTTAAAAGATCGCTGTAATTATTTAACTACAATTATTGAATAAAATTTCTGGGTCGAAAAACGACTCTTTGAGCTGCGGCTTATACGCCGGAAATTACGGTACCACTTTCTTGTTGTTCTATAACTTCAAAATATTTATTATATGCCTACTAGGGCAATTCTATACTATTTTTGTCTGTCATTGTATTACATTAATCTCGAAAGAAGCATCCCCACATTAAAACACAAGATCTAATAATGAGTAAGAAGACAAAGGGTTGCCAGCAAGAAAATTAATTTTTTTGATGAGTGAGTAACTTTGCAGTTTTATTAGCAAATTCAGCAAATAATAGATGACGGGCATGCTGACACTTTACGTTTCAGCTGCTAGTTTGTTTAAAGACAGAAATAATTCCTTCCTAGTGCACTTTTAATAATAATATGGTGTACTTGTTCTTTTTCTGTGCTTTTTTGAATATATATATATTTTTAATTAGAGTTCTAATGATTTTAAACTGGCAGGAAGCGAGCAGAAATTTTGTTCAAAGGTGGAATATTTTAGATGATTGATTATTTATTTAATGTTACCAGACAGCAAAGAATAAGGAACTTAAAAAAAAGAAGAGTTTAAATTTTGTATATGGAGACGTGGAGGAGATTTTAGGGGAAGGGGGATAATTTATAATACTGATTATTTATCGTCAGTACAGAGCACTATTTAGGGCAGAAAATTATATATATATATATAAGTACATAAATACAACACATGGTCATATCATTACTGGTGATCTTAATATTGTAGAACAACCTATTTTACAAAACTAATGCATAATGGAACAAAATTTCGCCTTCCATATAAGTGTAATATCAAATCCATAATATTGCAGTTTATTCAAGATATTGATTTATTTATATATAAAATTGCTATTGATTACAATAAACCAATCGAGTATTTTAGTGAATGGAGATTTTCTGTTATAGATAAAATGAAAAATGAAATTATAAAAAATTATCATCATATTACACATGCAGCTTTTAATAATATAAATAAACATATACCAGAATTACAAAACAAATTTATAATTACTTATGTAGATAAATCTCCAAATAATTATGCTATCATTTGTAAAGAATACTATAAAGTGTTAATTCACAATGCAATCAACACAAGTAATATTTTTAATAAAACTAAATTAAATATTGAAATAAATAATAGAAAATTATTAAATTATCACAAATTACTAAAAATCAAATGTAATAATTTAAATTATCCTTATCTTGTTATAATTCTAAAATTTCATAAAAATCCTATTAAATTTCGCACTGTTACCATCGGGTGTAACACATATAATAATAATGCAAGTAATTTACTACTTAATATTTTAAAGCAGATATATGATATAACGTTAAAACATAATAACCAACATTGCCTAAAAAACAGTTTTCAACTCATTAATAAAATACATAATATCAATCCGGTAAAATTCATAAAAACATTGGATTTTAATGATTTATTTAATAACATTGATATAAAAGACTTACATAAAACAATGTGTATATTATTTAAAGAATTTAAATCTCAATTAAAATTAAAAGAACATATTTCAGTAAATTTTTTTAAAACTTTACTAAATTTTACATTGCATAATAATTACATCATATATGACAATATTATTTATAAACAATGCCAGGGAATTCCGCCGCAGGGCGGAACAGCATCTAGTATTCTCTCTGACCTTTACTTATATTATTATGAAAGAAATATTAGTACGAACAATGATTATGTATTTTATCGCTATATAGATGACATTATCATATTTTATTTCAATGAAAAAAATTGCACATCACCACTCAATTTTTATCCTACTCAACTTAAATTAAGCGAAAATGATTTAATTAATAATAATATAAATTTTCTTGACTTAAAAATCAATATTAATAATAATTATAAATTAATTTTTGATATTTATGATAAGAGATTTGATTTTCCATTTAAAGTAAATATTTTTACCAATTATGCTTCATGTTTACATAAATCTGTATAAAAAAATATAATTATCAATTATCTACATCGTATAAAATACTTATGCTCAGATATAAATAAAAACAAAAATATTAGATTTATTCGAGATCAAGCAAAAATATATGGTTATCCAATTTTTATGATAAATTCAATCATCAACTCTTTTAAATAACATTTATTATATCATTTAATATTAACACTGTATGTAATAAATCTTTGTTTTAATGTGCGATAACATATAAAAATAGATATAAAATTACAATTATAACATACATTAATACAATTATAACATATTAGGAAATTTAATATTTGATTGTACATTATATACACTCTGTATAGTATGTGATTGTGCGTTGCCGATCACATATGTTTAGGGTGTTTTTGATGAGCAGTTTTCATACATTTATAATTTAACTTATACAATAACACATAAAATTATACATGGATAACATTTGTAATTATAACTCACAAACATATCTATTTGCAATGTGTATGAATATATATATAGTTTTTTGTTTTTATATATGAAAGATAGAATTTGGCAGGTGTTTTAATTGCTGCATTGCATAAATCTGATTGAAACACAGTAGTAATAATAATAATAATTTAATTTGATATTTAAATTAATCTATGAAATCTAAAATATAATTAAGTATTAGGACAAATAATACATTAATTATTTAATAACAAGTATAAAATATATTTAAGTAGTAGTAACAATAAAACATTAATTATTTAATTATATGTTTATAATATATATTAGTGGATTAACATAGCTGGCAGCATAGCACTTTGTTTTAAAATAATATCTCTTTTACATAATATACTCTTGTTAAGAATATCTGAAATGCTGTGCAGGATGAATAAATTCTGTGTATATTTATTCATATTGTAGGATTTTATTCGAATTTAATGTAATATTATAAGGAAGTATTGTTTTTTAAAATTTATTTATATGATTAAATTTAAGGAAGTGATTATGTAAATAATAATGTGGATATGTAACTAAATATTAATTATGAATAATTATAATACCAACAGATGGCGACACTTTACGTATCAGGTAGTTGATGACAATATCATAAATATTATTTTTAATTTAACTATAGAGGGAGCTATTGCTTGTATATTAATTTTACTTTCAGGAATTAAAATTAGATGGAGTAATTATATATTCACGGATATAATTTTGTTATAAGAGTATTATCAACAGAATAATTTTGTGTGTTTTTGAATCATTTTGTGTTGGGGTGTCATTGATGGAGTTGTGTTTTAAAAAAATGAGCTCTCAACTTGTCTTTCAAATCATTTCTTTCAACTCGAATGTCAACATGTTTGATACGTGCCATGTGGACTTGAAAATTATGCAGCAGTTTCTATATTTTGAGGATTCTGGATCATTGTTGTGAGTAAAATATTTTTTCTACAATTTAAGGGTTCTAATTTCCAATATTATTTCAAAACTGATATCTGGAGGTAATTTAGTGTGGTGATTTATAAAGATTTTAAGATTATCATTGTAAGTGATATATATATATATTTCTTAATGGTTTTTTATTTCCATTTTACATATTTCCAATTTTAATTTTCCAATTGTTGTCTGGTAATAATTCAGTATACTTGGCTGATTCTACTGTTATTAGCATCATGCAAGTAGAATTATGAAATACTGAATTATTTTTTAAAACACATGTGGGTGCAGCCAAGCTGACGAGTACATCTACATGTGTTTTTTTCATATCCAATTCTTGATTGGTTCTCTTGTGGTCCAGTTTTCCATTGAATAATGTTCATATTTAATTTATTAATCCATTTGTGTTTACTTAATAGCAACTCCAATTTATAATTTTTTCCCCCTTTCTCTCTCTTTCTTTTTAAATGTTCTTCAGGTATGAGTAAATTTGGCTAATTACCATTGAAGCACATTCTATGGTAATTTTATGATTGCACATGTTAATTATTAGCTATGTGGTATTCTGTTTACACAATATCATTAATTATCTCTTTGTAGATTATAGTAGAATGATATTAGAACTTGATATGTTTTTTGAAATTCATAGATATTATAATTATATATATATATATATATATATATATATATAACTTAAAGATTTTAGATTTATTTGTATGCTGGGGGGGGGGGGGGGGCGAGAAGAGTAAATTATGGGATGTTGGGGGACAATTCAGATGGTTACTTATATATTATTATTAAGTAGAAACGAATATGGCCATTTCTTTTAAATAAAGAGTTTTAAATATTTGAAACTGAATGCTGGAGGAGGGGCAAAAAGGGAAGCGTAAATTTTGGGGATAAGGAAATAATTTTTATTTATTGTCATTAGAGAGCAACAAATGGAGTGAAAGATTTTACTTTTGTATAAAAATAAAGATTTAAAAATACTTTAAACTCCTTTGTATGCTACTAGGAGGAAGCGTGAATTTGAGGGGTTAGGGATGATTTAGATGATTTATGTTTAGATAAATCCGTTCTCTCTCTCTCTCTCTCTCTTTTTTTAAAATAAAGATTGTACATTTTTGAAGTGAAAACTTCTTTAGGCGCGTTGGGCATTTTTTGAGATGGGAAAAAAACATTGAACTCGCGACACTGTTACTGTAACCGACACTGTTACCGACACCTTTGTATATTTGAAGTGAAAACTTCTTTAAGCGCGTTGGGCATTTTTTGAGATGGGAAAAAACCATTGAACTCGCGACACTGTTACTGTAACCGACACCTCTGTATATTTGAAGTGAAAACTTCTTTAGGCGCGCTGGGCATTTTTTGATGGGAAAAAACCATTGAACTAGCGACACTGTTACCGACACCTCTTTATATTTGAAGTGAAAACTTCTTTAGGCGCGTTGGGCATTTTTTTAGATGGAAAAAAACCATTGAACTCGCGACACTGTTACTGTAATCGGCACCTCTATATATAAGTATGTAGATGTATTGAGTATAATTCGGTATGAGGTAGGACGGGGCGGCCGCGTCGCGCGCCCCATGCTTGCCTGTGCGCTATTGTTTTTTTATGAAAATTATTTATATATTATATTTAATATATATTTATATACTATTTTTATGTAAATTAAACAGCAGTATTATATTATATTATATTATATTATATTATATTATATTATATTATATTATATTATATTATATAATGATTCTATATAAGTGATTTTTCGTTAGTATTTTGTGTTTGGTTATATTCGTATTATAGTTTTAATTGGTTATATTTTAGTGTTCAGTTGATATAATGTTATTTGTTTTGGCTATATAGTGTGGTTAGTGTAAATTTATAATTGTATTTTAGTATATATATTATAATATATATATATTAAATATTTATATAATTATATATTAATATATAATTATATATATATATATATATGCTAGAGATTGAGACGGTGTGTCTCAAGAGAATTATACTAGGTTAACTAAATCTATTAAAGAGCTACAGAGTAATTTTATAATTAGATATGTCGATAAAGCTAACACAAGTTATGCATTAATCTATAAAAAAATTTATGGTGAAATATTAAATGAAAGTTATAATAAGAGCGATAACTATGAGCTATCGAAATCGAAAGTTTCAATGATGAAAAACAGGGTTAAGGCACTATATAAAAAAGTTAACTTGAAGCAGAAAAGTCAGTTTCCCATATCTTGTTCTAGTGCCAAAGTTTCACACAAAAACAGTGAAATTTAGAATTGTAACTTGTGGGTATGGTTCATACCTAGAGTCTGCTAATAAGAAATTTTTGGGAGTTTTGAGTAGTGTGTTTGATAGAGTGTTGAGTACGGAGTCCACATTTATTATAAATAACAGTTACATTTTATTAGATAAATTAAAAAAACATCAAAACATAAAGAGTTTGTTTGCATATGATTTTGCAGACCTATACAATACAATTAACTTACTGGATTTAAAGGACAAGGTTATAGATTTTTATAACAAAAACAGCAATATAGATAGCGATAAAGATTGGTTTTCTAACTTGTTTCAGTTGGTAGTGCAAGAGAATTCCTTGTATGAGGGGGGTAGAGTATTTTAAAAGATTCGTGGAATCCCAATGGCGGGCAGTTGCAGTTCAATTTTAGCTGACATCTACTTACATATATATGAGAATAACAATATTTGAAATAGAGAAATATTGAGTTATAGGTATATTGATGATGTTTTAATAGTTGGATTAAATAATGAAAATATAAACCTAGACTTTAAATATTATCCAAATACTTTAAAACTAGAACTCTCCTCCCGGAATATTAAAAACATCAATTATCTGGATGTGAATTTAGAGTTGGAGAATGACAATTTGACAACAAGGGTTTATGACAAGAGAAATGATTTCGATTTTAAAACTTTAAAGATCTTAAATTTTGAATCGAACATGCATATTTCAGTATTTAGAAATGTGTTTACAAACGGTTTAGTTCGTATTGAGATATTATGTTCAAGATTTGGCGATGCAGTTGGCGAATTCATAAAGTGGATTAACATGGCATTGATGCAGGGTTACCTTGTGAACTTTGTACGGAGAAATACGATTAATTTTATAGGTATAAGTAAATATAGAATTGAACTGAATTCATTTTTGAATGCTAAGGGTGGTCTAAATCAGTTGTTTGATGAGTTCAGATAGGATTGGTTACTGCTGTGTGTAGCTTAGTGTTTTGGTTGATAGTTTGAATTAATTTGGCCTCGGCAGGAGAAGGGGGACGTTGCTTGAGTAGAAACCGGTTTTAACTCTGCAGTGCATGTTGTTAGCCATGCCCTCCTGCCTTCATGTTTAATTTTCTTGGTATTGATTTTTCGTTAGTATTTTGTGTTTGGTTATATTCGTATTATAGTTTTAATTGGTTATATTTTAGTGTTCAGTTGATATAATGTTATTTGTTTTTGGCTATATAGTGTGGTTAGTGTAAATTTATAATTGTATTTTAGTATATATATTACAATATATTTAATATATTATATATATATATATATATATATATATATATATATATATATATATAACCATAAATGAAACATTATCATAACACCAACTTAAACAATGAAATAATTAAGTATGAAATAATTAGTTGACAATGAAAGATTCCCCAACACACTTAATATGGAATCAAAAACATTGAAAGAATAAGAAATTAAATAAAAATTGAATAAATGGAATTAAATGAATTAATTGAAATGAAATTTGTGGAATTTAGACAGAATTACCAAGTCCCAATTGCCTAAATACCACAAATAAAATGAAATGAGATGTTTCATCATCATATTAGCCATACATTGCTAAAAATATGATATTGGGACTACATCTCAAATACAATGAATCAAATCAGTGATAAAATAAAAAATAAAATAAAATATTAAAAAGGAAAGAAGCCATACTTATAAATTACAGAGAGAACAATTAATAGAGACATTAAGTATAAAATCCATAAAGATGAAAATAGATATAAATAAGATACCTTGCAGTTCATGAACCATCATGAAAACCAACATGACTGGGGAATGAATTGCATAAAAAATCATAACATGTTGCCAATTTTAGAAATATAAATTGTTTAGAAATATAAATTGCTTTGCAGTGATGCCAGAAATAATGTTAAAATATAATGGATTATAAAATAAACAGGAACATTAGTGCTGCCATCTATTAGTAAAAGTGAATATAATCTGAATCGAAGGAATTGGATGGAAATAAATGTTTCATAATTCAACCGAATTACTATCTTAATTGATACCAATTAGTTAAATAATAAATAAATGAAATTAATTAATAAATAGAAAATCGAATTACATTAAAGGATGTATTAATGAATAATACTATGTTATAAATAAGTATTAAGATGGAAAAATTAATAATAAAAAACAACTTAAAATAGTGCTGCCCTCTAGTGGTAAAAGTAAATATAAAGTAATGGATGGAAATTAGTGTTTAATAATTCAACCAAATTACTATCTTAATGATAGCCATTAGTTAAATAATAAATAAATGAAATTAATTAATAAATAGAATGTTGAATAATAACTAAGTAATGGATGTATAAATTAATTAATATGTTATAATTAAGTAGTAATATGGAAAAATTAATAATTAATGCAACATTAAATGACAACAACGATTAAATAACTGTACTAAAAATGCAACATCAATTAAAATAAATTAAATTAAAATACTAAAGATTTGAATTAATAATCAAAGAATTTAAAATTAATATTGAAATGAATTAGTCACAAATAATGTGGCTTCAAACAAAGTTAAATTAAATAAAAACACTTAATAAAATTAAAACATATTATATTAACACTGTATAAAAGTAAACATTATCTTAGAAGTAAATATGATATTGTCCACCAAAGGTATTAATCCAAATCATTAGATCAAATACATTCTTAATATTAATGAATATAAATTCATTTAAAAAATGAATAAGTAAATCTAACTAAATGAATATACATATAAAAATAACACATCACAGTCCATTATAAAATGTGTATGATCAAACAATTGTGTAAATCAAAATGCCCCCCCCCTTTTTTTTTAAAAAATATAAATTAACCATGCGTATTTTTCCATACAACGCCGCCACACACCTCCTCAATCCAACGTTTACCCACCCAACCGTCCTATTATAATTTTTTTTTTGTAAATATTTATAAGATTATATGATTTTTTTATACATTTTTTAAACGCATGTGTTAATTTGGTTGTAAAGATCAAATAGGAACTAACTATATATTAAGGAATAAATGAATTTTTTTGGAAAACCATGTTGTAATGCTTCATAGATAAGTTTTTTAATATTTTTGTTAATAAGTAGAGAGGAACATAAACTTTTTATTCTATAAATATGATTAAGGAGTATATTACGATATACAGAATTATGAAGACATGATTTAAAATTAGTAAATGAATTAACTTTAAATTTAAATTCTTTACGTTTATCAAATAGATCTATTATTGTTTTGTTTTCTTTTAGTGTAATTTTAAGATCTAAAAAGTTAATAGTATTGTTAGAAAGGAGGTTTTCCGTTAATTCTATATATATATATATATATATATATATATATATATATATATATATTCCCGATTATATTGCCAATGATTTTGAGTAGGGATTTCAACATCAACTTTACGGATGATAAAAATCTACCATTAATTGAATTTTTACATAGAGAATTTCATTTAACGATGACAAATGATCGCAATCTTAGCACAACGAGGTATAAAACTACAATTGATGGAGTCTTTATAAGATATTTAAGTAGATTCGAATCCCAATTGTTTGTTTCCTATTTTAGTTACCATAAACCTATAGTATCAGTTCTAGAATATAATGATAATAATGATGATGGAAGAGTTGTTGAAATTGTGGATGAAAATTCATAAGTTTCATTGGTAATCATTTCAAAGAATACCAATTAATTAAATTTCATATTTCATGTATTTGTAAATTTACGTTTTAAGCAATAGATTGCAATTTTTGTATGTAAAATAATATGCATTATTTTTCATGTATTAAATGAAAATTGTAATATAATTTTTGTAGTAGTAGTTTATAATAATGAATAAAAAAACACTTCATTTAAAGTACTTCCTGCACAATAAAACATTTCCTGACGATTCAAAAAATACACACGTAATTGTTCCAGTTTTCACTTCTGCCGGCACTCCCGGAGTGACATTGTTTTTTTTTCCTTGCTGGGGGTGGGAGGCAAAAGGGAGAAGAAATTTGTCAGATAAAGACTTAACATAGCCAGACGACTATATTCTGGTAAAAACAAACGTAGTCGTATAAAAATACATTACATTGAGAAGATTTCTATGGATTTAAATAACATACACGAAGTTTTTGACACCCAAACTGTGAAAATGACAGTTAATTTGTGACCGTGCCCGTCGTCTATGGAAAAGTATATGACACTGCAACTGAGATTTGTCGCTGACGTTCGCAAATTGTTGCAGATAACATATTTCGCACAAAAGAAACGAGTTATGATCACGTGATTTGAAGATTGGCACTTTTTAGCTCCCTCCTAAAGTAGCGTCAAAAGTAGCGCCGATGCTCGCTACAAACTACTGATAATTTGTATCACGCTACTCGCTACACTACACTTTTTTTAATGTAGCACGCTACACTACAAACTACTGGAAAAAGTAGCGGCTACTGTAGTTTCGCTACTTGTAGCGCGCTACTTCCGACCCCTGGTCGCTGCTATATACTTCATTGAATATTTGCATCTGATAATTACATATTTTATTTATTTTGCCATATATGTAGTTTTTTTTATAATCACCAATAAAAATCCCAGTGGTATTTTACTATTATTAGAAAATATTTATATATTTTTAGTTATGTGCGATTGAAAATATATAATTTTGTTTTAGTATATGAAATATTTTGAATAAATTGATTTAAATTCATAGCAGTATTAAAAATATTTGCATAAATCGTGCTAAGTCTTTGCAAAGAATCGCATTGAAAAATATGAAAGCTATCATAGCGAACAAATATGAAATACATGAAATTATTTATGCACAAATTTCTATTGATATGCATGAAAAGAAATGAAGTTTTTAACTAAAAAGTGTTACATTTACAAATAAAGCAAATTCATATTGAATGCAAAAATTGTTGCGCGAGACATTAATTATTTACTAAATAAATAAATAGTGCAAAATTAATACAATATTTTTCACATAGAAAGATTCGACAAAGCTGTGGGATTAATCCTACTCGTGTAACAAGAACTTAATAGATAATGATTAACATTGTTAATATTCATAAAAATGCACATATATACTGTAAATAAGTATTTACCTTAATTGAAAGCAATCCAATCTTTAATCGAAATGCTATTAATTTCCATTAGAAGACAAAAAATATTTCGATTCCGAAGCACGTTGATGTTGTCGATGGAACGCACGGTACATAGGTTACTTTCCGCATACTGCAGTACAAGGAAGGGAAAGGCAAAAGACTGATCCCCAAATACGTCATTCAATCTAGTGGTGCTAGTCCTGAGGCATTATATATAGGTAGTGTTGCCGGAACAGGCGAGGAAATGCTTGAAAAACTGAGTAGTCATGGCAATTTTTGTCGTTAAAAATTATGCCGTGTAATAACACTTTTAAAATGTTCGTCTAATTTAGTCTCATGTAGTTGGGGAACACGATGTTTGACTACTGCTGATGTAGGCAAAAGTGTTGCCATGCTCAATCTGATTCTATAAGGTATGTGGACGAGCCTGCCGTTATCGCCCAGCTAATGTTTACTTAGTAGTCTCACTTCTCTAATCGTCTTTCTCAAGGCGAGTATTGCCAAGTTATGGATTATGAGTTGATATATTTTTGACAAAAAATTCCTATCTGAACTTTCGTCCTATGCGTATGTCACCTCAGCCTTATTTACAATGGCACACTACTAGAAACAATGTAAATGAAATTAAATGTAACAATAAAGGTTTGTCACAAAAAGAGAATTCTCTTGTGCCTACCACTCTCTTTACACCAACTGGCGCGCAAACAAACAAAAACAACAAAAGTGACAATATTAAAAATATGAGAGTGTTTTTTCATAATTGAAAGCAAGTTGAGACTCAAGAAAAAACCACTTGAAGTTGCTTTAATTTTTTGTTTAAAAATTAATTGTTCGAATTTATTTGTGCATATAATGGTACAGTTCTGGAAAAAATTATAAAGCCGATAGAAAAATTTACAAAAGTCAAAAAGTAATGGAATTGTTGGTAACGCAAATTCTATTTTCATTTGCATGATCAACATCGCAATAATACGCATAAACTTTGTTTAGAAAAACGGAAGGGGGAACATAAATTATGCTAATTTCTTACAACCAATGAAAAACAACTTGGAATAAAGTATAAAGCCGATGGTTCTAGCCTCATTTGGTATAATGCCAGACTTGAGAAAGCAGGTCGCCATGAAAGTTTAGGTAAATGTAAACGTGTTACGTGCATTCATTTTGTATTTGGTGTGTTTAATACAATGCCAAGAGGAAAAAAAGTTATCCACTGGTGAACAAATTAAAATATTAACTTTAAATGAAGCTGGAATTTCTGGTTCTAATATTGCAAGGAAAATAGGAAGGTCCAAGGCTGCAGTAAACAGTTTTCTCAGAAATCCCGAAGATTACGGCAGTAAGAAGCGTGCACGAAGACCGAAATCCTTAACTGTAAGGCAATCAAGACAAATCCGGAAGCAAGCTTGCGGACAAAAAATGTCGTCTGCCCAAATTCAAGAACAGTTACAATTACCATGTGCAAGCCGAACGGTAAGAAATGTTTTAAGTAACAATCCCATTGTTCAGTTAAAAAAATTAAAGGAAAACTCCCTCTTTCTAAGCACCACAAAAATGCTCGGTTAGACTTTGTACAAAAACATGTATGTGAAGGCACAAATTGGAGAGATGTTGTCTTTTCCGATGAAAAGAAATTTAATTTCGATGAACCCGACGGTTATAAATATTTTTTGCAAGATTCACGACAGGAACCTCATATTTTTTCAGAGCGTCAATTTGGAGGAGGCTCGGTAATGGTTTGGGCTGCATTAACTGCCTGTGGAACCACTCCAATTGTTTTCATGCATAACAAAAAGAATTGGGTTATGTATCAAGAAATGTTAGGAGATAATTTATTACCCATTGCTCCTCGTATAACTTCAGCAGACTGGACATTTGAGCAGGACAACGCTTCCATTCATATTTCGAAGGCAACTAAATCTTGGCTGGAAACTAATCAGATGAAATGTCTTCAATGGCCAGGTCGTAGCCCCGATTTGAATGTAATAGGAAATCTTTGGGGAATTTTAGCCCGAAATGTTTACAAAAATGGACGACAATTCAATTCAAAGTTACATTTGATGAATGCTATTAAAAACTGCTGGAACAATATTGATGCAAGTACTTTGTGTGGTCTGATAAATTCAATGAACAAGAGACTAGTCAATGTCATCGAAAAAAAAAGGGTCTCGCATCGATTATTGACGAAATACATGTATCGACTTTATAATTGTTTCAAACTTTCTTTGTACAGAAAATTTTCTTAAGTCTATTAACCTTTTATTAATGTAGTTATTAATGAATTTATTTTTTTCTTTACTTCCTTGTAGCATATAATATATATGTATGAAATTTCATAAATGTTCCATCTTTTGTTTTTTAATTATATCATATTTTCAAGTGGCTTTATAATTTTTTCCAGCACTGTATTTTAAAAATAATTTAAAGCTGTCAATATGAAGGTAATTTCATAGATTTTTTAAATTAAAAAAAGGTAATATTAAATCGTTTTTAACAGTTATGCTTTTTATGCGACATTCTTTCTTTCATAACTCTTCGTTTATTTTAAAACGGTAAAAAGTTTTGAATAATACAAGGTCTTTCAGAAAGAAATAGTGGATTTCAAGAATTTATTTCATACAAACTGGTACAACACAGAAGTACATTCTGCACATCATTGGACACTGGAAAATCCAAAGTTTGGTCTATGGACCTATATACATATATAAGATTTAAGCCAAGAAATAACTATGAAATTTAATGAAAAGCATATATATATATATATATATATATATTATAGTCCTGACACGACTTTTAAAGTTCCTAATAATAAATTTAATATTAAGGTATTAATAACTACGCAGGGTGATTCTTTATTTCCGTTTAGTCTCAAATAAGTGGTGAACCAAGTTAGCCACAACCATGAACGCAGTGTCTAGGTATAGTAAAATGAATATGTTCTACATGATGAGGTACCTCGTAGCGTCCTTTAGCGGTAAACTGCGGAGCTAGCGTTCTTTCCTCAAAATTGTAAGTGATACCGGAAAATGTCAATTACAAAGTTGTAGAGCGTCCTCTATTTAGTATGAAATGATGTGTTACATGTAAAAAATACTTTAATACATATATAGTTATATTTTAATATTGTAATACATACATAATTATACTGTAATATTGTAATACATACATAGTTATACATATTAAATTGTAATATGTATAACATTATTAGAAGCCCGAAATGTAATATTTATATCCAATCACCAGTTTAAATACGCCACTAATTGGATGAAGAAGTGTGGCATTATAAAGCGGATGCAGATTTACTAATGAAACTAATGCATATAAGCTAAGTACAGTTTATTTTAACAAGAAAATGATCTACATGTTAAGTATGTTAAATATGCTCAATGTGCCCACCATTGGGTGCAATGCATCATTCATTCTACATGTATCCCTATGGTGAACACACTGAGCATACTTAACTTGATTATTTTATTAAAATAAATATTGTACCTTGTGCATTTGCCTTTAAATGTGCATCTGTCTTAAAATGCCACGCTTCTACATGCAATTAGTGGTCTATTTAAGTTAGTGATTGGATAAAAAATATATTTCAAGGCTTCTAAAAACTGTTTTAAGTGTACGACATCATTTCATACTAAATTAAGGATGCTTTACAACTTTGTAATTGACTTTTTTACAGTATCTCACACCTTTTTCTAGATAAGAACGCTGACTCTGCAGTTTGCTGCTAGGGGTTTTGCCAGCTACATCATCGTACATGTAACCGTTTTTCTATACCTGGATGCCACTTTCGTGGCTGTAGCTATCTCAGTTCACCAGTTATTTGTGACAAAACTGAATTAAAGAATTACCATGTAGTATCTGATCAAGTATTTTCCAAAATGTTTCTCAAGTATAGCTCAATTTTACTGAAAAGTTTTACACTATTTTGATTAGGCATAATAATTTGGAATATAAAATCTTAAGAAATGAAATGGATAAGGAGATTCATCATAACGAAAGTTCCCGCCTTCATCGAACAGATTAAATTTGCTTCTCAATGTTTACAACATTTTGCGTAAATGATACCTTTGGTAGCCGTAAGATGTTCTAGAATTCTGGAGACGGCAAGAAATAATCCTTTAAATGGCGAGTACTGTGACTCCTAGGGCATGTTTTTATTGTTTTATACACTATATTTCCAATGATGACCGGTCACTTGCTATTTTAGACGTTTTGTTAAATATCTGGAAAGATACATGAGGAATTATCCTGAAACTTCAGGAGTGTAAACAACATGATAGACGTCATATATTTCCGCGAAGATTTTTTCTCGAAACCCCATAAGGGGCCATCAACAAATTGAATAAAAACGAATATATTTTGGATAACCATGTAAAAACTAATTTTGCAAAAGCATTCAAACTGTAGATTATGATTAAGTGGATTATTGTAATAATTTGGGTTCATTTTTATGAAGATAGCATGTATACTCGAAGAGAAATTCAGGTTTTTATAAAAACAGTCCCAAATTTTATCAATTTTTTGCGTATAATTTGCAGAGTTTTTAATATAAAAACAAGTTATTTTCAGAAAATATGACAAACAAAATTGTACACAACACCCTGCAATCAGAATTAAAAAATAATAAAAATTGTATGAAAAATTAGCAGGTTCACTAAATATTGTTTCACTGCGCATGCGCGAATTCAATCAAAATATACCGTGCATAATATATTAGCTAAATATATAGACCAACTTTTATGAAAGTCTCAAAAACATAGCTTGAAAATTCTGATAGTAATCGTCGATAGAATAAGCTCAAAATTCGCTGTTCCCAAAAGGAAGCGAAAAGATGAGGGGTTGTATCAAATATACAATGAGAGACATTTCATTCTTATTATGTGAACTTTCATAAGCTAGTATATTTGGATACAACCCCTCATCTTTCTGCTTCCTTTTGGGAACAGCGAATTTTGAGCTTATTCTATCGACGATTACCATCAGAATTTTCAAGCTATGTTTTTGAGACTTTCATAAAAGTTGGTCTATACATTTATCTAATATATTATGCACAGTATATTTGGATTGAATTCGCGCATGCGCAGTGAAACAATATTTAGTAAACCTGCTCATATTTCATACAATTTTTATTATTTTTTAATTCTGATTGCAGGGTATTGTGCATAATTTTGTTTATCATATTTTCTGAAAATAACTTGTTTTTATATTAAAAACGCTGCAAATTATAAGCAAAAAACTTGGTAAAATTTAGGACTGTTTTTATAAAAACCTGAATTTCTCTTCGAGTATACATGCTATCTTCATAAAAATGAACCCAAATTATTACAATAATCCACTTAATCATAATCTACAGTTTGAATGCTTTTGCAATATTAGTTTTTACAGGATTATCCAAAAGATATTAGTTTTTCTTCAATTTGTTGACGGCCCCTTATGGGTTTTCGGGAAAAAATCTTCACGGAAATATATGACGTTTATCATGTTGTTTACACTCCTGAAGTTTCAGAATAATTCCTCCTGTATCTTTTCAGATATTTAACAAAACGTCTAAAATAGCAAGTGACCGGTCATCATTGGAAATATAGTGTATACAATAGAATCTCGTTGTGAACGAGTTTTGGTTCAATTTAAGAAATATATTTATATATTTTCTTGAATTGAACACACACATTTAAAACATTTTGATGAACATTTTGAACATTTAAAAAGTTTCAAAAGTTGAAAATCTCGTGCATGACAAAATGCGAGAGCAAATAAAATTTAATGCAAGCGCACTCTTACTAACAACAGAACACTGCCGCATCCAACGACAAAGGCAGGCAGCGATATTTACGACCTTTCTTGGCTGTCACGGGATTAAGATAGGTTGGTTTCCACCAATTTTCGAATGTCGAACTGTCATGTGATCAAGATAGGCTGAAAAACAGCCGAGATCGGCGGAGTACCACGGCCTGTCTCTTTCATTGGATGCGAAAGTTACAAAAATTCTCATAGACGATAATTATAGAAGTAATTTCACTTACTTTAATATCCATAACCATGAATGTGACCATGTCCAAAATGCCCGGCACCAGCAAAACCCAGAATTCCAGGAGCAGCGGGTCCTTTTCCATAACCATGTTTACCATAATCATGTCCAGTAAAAACAATACCATGACCATGTCTATATCCGCTATATCCACCGTGGACAGCAGGATTACCAAAATGTGGGTGAACAGAGGAGTGAATGTTAATATCAGCTGGATTCTGATTGGCAGTTCCAGGCTCATTCATTTTCACTTCTGCACGAAATCCTGCCTTGTCTGCAATGTAGTCAGCTTGTCTGTGAATACCACGATGATCTTTAAAATTATAACTTCCTTTCACAGAGTTTCCACCAATACCAGATTCCTCTCTATTCTGTTCGCCATGGTGATCTTTAACTGAGTAGCCGAAAGCATAAGGGTGATGGTGCTGAAATGAGAAAAAAAGGTTACCAAACGTTCTCAAAATTCAAGGACGTCCTCAAACTTGGGAAACACAGTTACCGCAATTTTTGATATAAAACACTTATTACATTTTAAGAAGATGATAAATTCGCGAAACAACTACATAAAAATATATAAAACTTAAATTTTAAAGTTTTAACCCTTTGTATCACCGTGTTGTACATCTTCAATATAAACCAAAAGTCAATGTTACTTATACAGTAGACTTTAAAAAACGATTTTATTTATTGTTTAATTTTTCATACCAAAGTTTTATTAAACATATTGCTTAAATGCTAAAATGAACTTGGTAAATTTTGTATAATTGAAAAGGCGGGAGACGTCCAAAAATAGATTTTTTAAAGGAAAGTTCGTATACTTTACAATTTTGTATTAGAAAATTCACAATGTTTATGAAAAGTATGTAATTTTCTGTTTATTGCAGATATGAAAAAGTACCTTTTAGTCAATAATTTTTTATTTTTATGTTCGAAATTTTTTATATTATGTTTTACATGCTTAAAATGATGTATTCTAATATCTGAGTAAATATTTTTGAAATCGGAGTGGTTGAGTCACAAAGGGTTAATAAAGTCCCGTTATAAAACCATTATAAAATTTGGTCATCCTATTTAAAATCACACAGTTTTGATGAAGTGTAATTTTAAAGGTATTCTTGAAGTCGGTTTTAGAAGAATGGCTACTTGTTTGTTTTAAATTGCTGAGAAAAGTATACATTAAAAAACTATATTAGATTGAAATATGTAAAAACTAGTTATTTGAGTTATTTTAATGTTTATTTTGTAAAATCAAATTTCTCAAGAAGATACGTTATAAAAAAATTTGTAATGTATACAAGAATGTTAAAATTTTCAACAAGAAAAATAAAAATAGTTGTAAACTTACCCCAGTGTGACCATCAGCAAACATCATGCTGAAAACAACACAAGCAACAACAAGCTGTAAATTAAAAAAGTTATTAAAGTGAAATGCATAAAAAAGTAAATGTGAAATGAACTGTTATATATGCAACTGTTACGAGATGAAACTATCTACTAAACGTCTATGGACAGATGCGTATTTAGTTTTAAAATACAAAACATGAAATCATTTCATTATAAAAATAAATAACCAAACTTTAATTTAAAAACACTAAAATAACATTGAAATTAAAATCAAAACAGACGTTTCGTGCTATAAACCTCATCAGTAAAAACATCAATATCATAAGCAATTGCAAAAGAATCAGTCAT
This sequence comes from Maratus michaelseni, assembly GCA_963931845.1. Taxonomy (NCBI): domain Eukaryota; kingdom Metazoa; phylum Arthropoda; class Arachnida; order Araneae; family Salticidae; genus Maratus; species Maratus michaelseni. The sequence continues at coordinate 398,213,421 of OZ007586.1, forward strand.
TCAGAATTAAAATTAAAGTTACACATAGAGCAAAACTGTATATTCCTCTGGAACGGCGCGCAAATCTCATTCAGGGTTGATTTTTCTAATTTAGTATACCATCCTTCCAGAAATATTCTGGTTGCATTATGTTGCATCGCAGTCTGATTTCAAAACACTAGCATCCATAAACTCCGGGCCGGGTGTGATTTGTATCCAGTAACATGAAAGGAGAAATATTTTTGGAAGGATGGTATACTTAATTAGAGAAATCACTTTTGCTCGATGTGTAACTTTAACTCAGAATGACTGATTTTTTTGAAATTGCTTATGATATTGCTGAGCTTGTTCACGTCGGACGATCAGGTCGCCCACGAGCAAAGGAGAAAATATATATGGAGAGGGTCATATTCGAAGCATGGAAATAAGCAATAATTTAATTATTTCAATTATATTATGTTTCTGTGGCTCAGAATAGGTGAAGCCAGCGACTATATGTCTTTATCCTTTCAAAATGTGGCTCTCATAATAGGAATATCATAATAGAAATCATTCACACAAAATCCGAAGCATTCATGAAAAGTATCACGTGATCTGATTTACCCGGATCAGTCTGCAAAATCGGCAAATTTTTCGTGCAGAATTCGCTCACTTGACCCAAAATAATTTTGTGGGTGATTTGATCACGTGGTTGTGCTTTCCGTTTGGAAGGTTGATTGATACATCTTTAACAGCTCGATCGATAAACTACACGTTTTCACCACTTTCATAAAATAAGTGTTGATATTTCTTGTTAAAATAATGTACATTATTTTATACGTTATACGTATAGCTTTATTTTTATAGTATTTTACACATTGAATTTTACATTGTAAAATATGCTTTGAATTTTATTTTTAGTAATAATAAACCAATGAGGTATTCCATTAAAAACTCCCATTGTATGCGCACGGATATTTTCGCACAATTCTTATTTGCTTAAAAAATATTAACGCATTGAAATTAAATTTTAAATATTAGCCCTGTAAAGTAAAATTTTAATCGGGAGATTGCCCATTTATCGTATTTAAATGAGTATTTTATAATAATAATAGAAATAAATCTGTAATTGTGATTAATATCAAAATTTACTTTTATTAAAACATTCCATTTATCATGAAAAACATAAAGCAACCAATAAACATTTTAAATAAAAAAAATGTTTTATTTTAACAATAAAAATTAATCTGTAATTGTTATTAATGTCAAAATTTACTATTTATCATGAAAAATATATAGCAACCGAAAAAACATTTTAAAATAAAAAAGCAGAAAAAAAACTGAAGAAGGGATGGGATTCGAACTCAAACTATCTAGATGCAAAGTCAGCACTCTAACCATGCCCCCATCAAGTACACACCCAAGCAGCAACAAAATATTAATATAAGTAGTAGTCTAAGCGCTAGCAACGTCAGAAAACACGTGATTTTAGCAAGGCTCATTTTTCTATATATTCTCCGTCTTTATTGTGTAGTACGAATGCGGCCGGTCTGGCTGGTGAAAGTGGTTGCGTTTACCTGTGGGGGGAGGGGCAATGCAGGTAAAAAAGTGACAAAATTACGTCATTTTAGCATGCATTTTGTTTATAAAACTTGAATCTGCTAACTATTTGTGATATTAAATTATTAGTCTGGCACCGTTTTAACGTTGCCAACACCGTGCCAGACCCTCATTTATAGGCAAAATGAGGTGTCAAATTCACGTCATTTTAGCATAGCTGAAATTTTAGTATGTTATACTTTGGCTATCAGATAAGCCATAATTCATTTGCCAGACCGAAATTCGGTTGCTAAATTACTGCCAGACGCCGATTTAAATCTGGTAGAGAAAGCTCCTATTATGAGAGTTTGCAGATTTTGTAGTGCTTTGTCTACTTTCAATACACAATAAAGCCGTAATTGTTGCCAAAGCAACGATCCTTGCTTTAGATAAAAGTATCTCTCTCTCTCTCTCTCTATATATATATATATATATATATATATATGAATAGCCGCCCGTCCCGACTTCGTGTGGGTTACTATCAATACACAGCCAAGCCGTGATTGTCGCCAAAGCAACGATTGTTGCTTTCTATAAAAGTACATATATTTATGATTTGAAAAATGCCACGCAAAATATCTAATAAAAAATTAGGAATAGATGTCTTATTCGTTTAGTCTTTCATAACCGAGTTCATAGTCGATGTTGGCTATAAAAATTACTGGCTCTAAAATCGCTTGTTCTAAAATCGCTTGTTCCAAAATCGCTGAAACAATTGATTGTTTAACTCCTTTTTTAGTAGAATTGGTATGCTGAATTTCACACTCCAATCTAAAACTGCTTTTCAGATATGGCGGGGAAATGACCTAAACTCATTTAACTCCTTTAGTGATTGAATTTCTAAAATCCATGAAATAAATGTTTAACTATTTTTTTAGTAGATTTGTTGATCCTGAATGTCATACTCCTACGTAAAACTGCTGCAGAGATATGGAGAAATGACCTAAATCTTTCGAACCTCCCATTTAACCCCCGTAGGGCTGAATTTTCAAAAATACTTTCTTAGTGGGTACATATCTTCCAAATTTCGTAGTCCTAGGAGCAGCGGTTGATACTCGGCGTTGATTCTGAGTCATGAGGACATGCTCTTTTATAAGTATAGAGATGTATAAAATCGCCAAAGGAGCGAAAAAAGAGCAAAACTGAAACTCCACCGTAAATTGTCAACCATTTATTTAAATTCGGTCTTAATTTTTAAGTAATATTATAATTAATCTTTATTAATATTCGCTTTTAATTTTAAACTATACAACATATATTTTTTTCTCTTAATTTTCTAAATAAACTTATAGTGGTTAGAAAGAAATAGGCAATGTTAATGATGATAAAGATGATAATAATTCTTATAATGATGACAGCAGTGACGAAGATGAAGACCTTGAAAATGCACAAGGCGAAATAATTTTGAAATAATATTTTAAGTTAATGTACTTTTTATTTTAGCACTTATTTTTCATTATATTCATCACTTATTTTTATTATTATATATAGCACTTATTTTTCATTATTATTATATAGCACTTATGTATAGCACTTACTTTTCATTATAATATATTTTTTGAAAACTAAAAATGGAATGTATTCACTTTTTCTTTCGTTTACCTGTTCGCTACAGTTCGCTGACCTGTTATTGCTAATTTATGCCTATTATTATATTATTTTTAATTATTTATTATTATCAACTACGACGTATTTTCATACTTAATTTTATTGCTTGCTTACTTCTTTCTAGATGTTAGCATTAATTTAGCAACGGAATTGGTGTCTGGCTAATTAATTATGGTTTGTCTGATACACAAAGAATAACATATTTAAATTTGAACTGTGTGTAGATGACGTGTTTGACGTGTATATGATTTATTTTTTACCTATAAATCAGAGTCTGGCACGGTCTTAAAAACGTTGAAACCGTCTGGCATTAATGGCTTAATATCACAAATAGTTTGCAGAAACAAATGTTATAAACAAAACTCATGTTATCAAAATTTAATGTTGTAATTTTTTCACCTGCATTCCCCTTACTCTCACAAGTAAACACAACATCTTCTGCCAGCCAGACCGTCAAATAAGGTTATATAAGTTTATTCAGATAATTAAGAGAAAATATTTACTAAATTATTTAAAAGTTAAGAGAGAATATTAAAAAAAGTTAATTCACTAAGGGGGTTAAATGCAGGTTCGAACGTTTTAGGTCATTTCACCATATCTCAGCAGCAGTTTTAGATAGGAGCACAAAATTCAGGATAACAAATCTACTAAAAAAAAATAGTTAAACACGTATTTCAGCGATTTTAGAAATTCAACTACTAAGGGGGTTAAATGGATTGTCAAACGTTTTAGGTCATTTCACCGTATCTCAGCAGCAGTTTCAGGTATAGGAGCATGAAATTTAGGATAAAAATTCTACTAAAGAATAATAGTTAAACACGTGTTTAAAGCAATTTTAGAAATTCACCCACTAAGGGGGTTAAACAAAGGATATGAACTCGATTATGGAAGATTAGACGAATAAGACAACTACTGCTAATTTTTTATCAGATATTTTGCGTAAGACATTTTTTAAAAGAAATTCATTTAATCAATTATAAAGCTGAGGGATTTAGCATGATTGCGTCAAAATAACATATGTTTTTTCTGAATGTCATTTTGACGGTTTATGGACGCGGATGCGTTATTGTGATCGGCGTATTTTTAGAATATTGAATTTTTACTTATGTTACCTGGTAGGCCAAGGCTAACTCGGGTGAATCCTGGTGGTTCTGCTATATTAAAATTAATTTATTATTGTCATTATGTACATAAATAGAAAAACATTACTTATCACATTTTTACAAGCTTTTATTTAAAGTTTAAAATTTGTAAGTACTACAGTTTTTTCTCACCTCCACTTCTATCCTATTTAGAATTATTTTAGAATATTATTTAGAATAATGTTTAATTACCTACCACCTACCCTGCATTGTAGTCGACACATTGTGCACCCACGCGAAGTCGGGACGGGCGTCTATTCATATATATATATATATATATATATATATATATATATATATATATATATATATATATATATAGAGAGAGAGAGAGAGAGAGAGAGAGAGAGAGAGAGAGAGAGAGAGAGATACTTTTATCTAAAGCAAAGATCGTTGCTTTGGCAACAATTACGGCTTTATTGTGTATTAAAAGTAGCCAAAGCCCTACAAAAGCTGCAAACTCTCATAATAGGTGCTTTCTCTGCCAGATTTAAATCGGCGTCTGGCAGTAATTTAGCAACCGAATTTCGGTCTGGCAAATTAATTATGGCTTATCTGATAGCCAAAGTATAATATACTAAAATTTCAGCTATGCTAAAATGACGTGAATTTGACACCTCATTTTGCCTATAAATGAGGGTCTGGCACGGTGTTGGCAACGTTAAAACGGTGCCAGACTAATAACTTAATACCACAAATAGTTAGCAGATTCAAGTTTTATAAACAAAATCCATGCTAAAATGACGTAATTTTGTCATTTTTTTACCTGCATTACCCCTCCCCCCACAGGTAAACGCAACCACTTCCACCAGCCAGACCGGCCGCATTCGTACTACACAATAAAGACGGAGAATATATAGAAAAATGAGCCATGCTAAAATCATGTGACGAAAACGTTGCTAGCTCTTAGACTATAGGTAAATGCGTAATCTGAACATTTGGCTCTCAAGTTCACTATAACTGTATGATTAAAGACCTACTGCATTTTTCAATCTCCTTTGCGCGTGTACGACCTGATCGCCGTTCGTGAGCAAGCTCGATGTTTTTACTGATGAGGTGCTATGTTTTCTGGCTCGAAACGTCTATTTTGATTTTAATTTAATGTTTTTAAATTAAAGTCTGATAATTTATGTTTATAGTGATATTTGGGATTTCAGACGTAGAATGTTTATATATTTAAAATCAAACCATTTATTACCAACTGATTACCAACCTTTGCTAGCGAAACACTGATAAGATCTATTTTGATATACCACGAAAATAAAACTGTTATATATATTTTTAATATGTTTATATTAAAAAATGAATGAAAATGAATAAATGAAATGAAAAAATGAATAAAAGCGTATTTTAACAAAGATACTAAATATTTCGGTTTTATTAGTAAAACTATTTTCGTTGTATGGAGCTTAAAAATGTAAAAACAAATTTCTCTGCTTGTTGTGTTTATGTAACATTCCTGTTACGAAATGGAAATTTTAGATTCAGAAAATTCATGTATTTATAAATAAGTTTTCTGAATGTATAATATTTGGTGTTCGAACAGATTATCAAAACCAGTGGTGCAGTCAAAAAAAAAAAAAAAAAGTTTATACGCTATACGCAAAATGTATACATCAGAGACTATATACTATAGCTACGGAGGGTATTCGGAGTTATTCAGAAGGTATACGGCGTGTACCACCGTATACCCCCCACACAGGAAAATAGACCCAATTCCTAACAACGAAACTTCAGGAGTATATATGATACCTTTTACAAATAAAGGAAATCAGAAAAAGCTCATTTATATAGGGATGATATCTAGAAAATTTTAAGACAGACTTAAAGAGCATATCGCAGACATAAAGTATAGTAAACCCTCAGCAGCTCTATCAATGTTAAACCAAAAACAAGATATCGGCATAGATTTCACTAAAGCAAGAATCATAGCCCGTACTTCACACTACTAGTACTACGCATCAAAAATCAGAAAATCTTTAGATATTTTAACTCAGGGAAGGAACACTTGCAATGATATGCTCTCCTACAATATATCCAGGATCTGGTATAGCACACTAAATATCTATGGCGATTTTGGAACGTAACTATCGTATTTTCAACCCGTTCTTCTCCTCCTCCCCTTCTTTGAAATATACTCGTCGAGGTTTTTAACCGAAATTATTTTACATATTTTCATAATAAATAAAAATTGTTGACCTTTTCTTTTTTGGTGTGTGTGTGTATGAATTTTTTCTTTAGTGAAAATATCTTCTTGTATCCAAATAATGAAAGAGATAGCTTCTGTAAATGTTTGTTGGTATGGCTTAATATACTTTCTACTTTACATGTTTACGTACCCGAAAGGAGTTACAAACTTATTAAATGGGGGTGGGGCGTCATATTGAGAGATGCTTTAAACAGATATTATCTCACATATTTTGACAATAAATACGGATTATAGACCTTATTGTATATGTGTGTGAATGCTTTGAAGAAATTCGGAGAAGGAGGGAGAGTGAGTGGAGAGATCTATTAAGTGGCAATCGTGGATTGAGGCTCCTCACTGTCTCCAGCTTATAAAACTAGTCGGATGTGCCAATCCCAAAACTTTCTTCTATCTCACACAGATTTCGCATACACTAAAAAGAATCAGCACCAATTTATATCAAGGTCTAACTGAATGTAAAGTTTTATTACATTCTGTGCATTAGTTCTTGAGATATGACTATTGCTAAAATCATGTGAATCCTGCAAAATGTAGTATATCAGCGCCATCTGTTGGGACATTTAGACCAAAACCTAATCAACAACAATTTATGTCAACATCTAACTGAATCTGAAGTTTGATGAAAACCCGTGCATTAGTTCTAGAGATATAGTTATCGTGATAATAATGAAAAAAAAGTATCACAGCAGCGCCACCTGTAGGGCAATTTACACCAAAACGTAAGTAGCAACTATTTATGTCAATGTCTAACAGAATCTGAAGTTTGATGAAATTCCGTGCATTAGTTTTCGAGATTTTGCTATCGTAAAAATCGAGAAAAAAGTGGTATAGCAGCGCCACCTGTTGGGATATCTACACCAAAACGAAATCAGCGCCTATTTACGTCAAGGTCCAAATGAACCTGAAGTTTGATGAAAATAAGTGCATTAGTTCTTGAGATAGAGCTATTGCGGAAATCGTGAATAATGCAGCATAGCAGCCCCACCTGTCGGTCGATTTTCACCAAAAACTAATCAGCACCAATTTATATTAAGGACTAACTGAATATAAAGTTTTATTAAATTTCGTGCATTAGTTCTTGAGATAGAACGCCCACAAAATTTTTGTCACAGACAGACATTTTCTAAAAATGGTCAAATCGTGTTCAAGACCTTCTAAAACGTATAAATCCATCTTAAAAACGGAAGTCGAAAATTTTCATGAATTCAATACTTTCTTCTTGTAAAGATAGAAGAAAGTAACAAAGAGCCATGTGGCTTCACTTTTTGATATTAGAGGAGCCTTTATTTATTTCTCTATTAGTTTTCGCGGTGATTTTTATGTTCTCAGCGTTTTATCTGAATATTTTCGGGTAATCGAGGCTTCTCTGAACCAGTGCAAAATGAATTTAGTTGGAGGAACTGCAAGTAAATATATAATTTCTTATTTATTGTAGTACAGATGGTTGCATGGAAATGGAATAAAATCAAAATTATTCTCTTGGCTACGTTTAGTGTTAAATGCAAGTAAGAGTGTGTGATCTTTAATGAAAAAAAAGTTGCAAAAGTTAAAAAAAAAAATTGATCTCAGATAAAATTAATTTAAAAATTGTAACTCTGAATCATTTAAAGGAAAATAAATGGATGCAGTAAGAAAACCTTTTTTTCACATATTTAAAATCATTGGATCGTTAGATAACTTCACCGGAATACTATAATAGGGATGTTTAAATACCTTTCTAAAAAAAAAAAAAAAAAAAAAAAAAAAAATTGAAAATTGATATTTTTGGCATTTTTTTCAAAGAAGAGTACCCAGTCCCCTTGAAGAGGAAATGTACATTTTAGGTAGATTTCGTAAGAAATACTACCTATTACATTCTCCCCTATGTTGGAATTTTGCAGATCTACACCGATCATGTCTCTCAGAACCCAAAACCACCCCCAGTTCAAAAGTTTATCTATCTATCTATATCACTTTTTTATGGACACGATAACTTAAAAAATTCTGCATAAATCTCTTCCAAACTGATACATAAAATCAAGGGGCATAAAATCTCAGTCAAGTTCGTTAATGGGTAAAATCGAACCAAGGGAGGGGGGGGGCTTTTTGTGAAAACAGAAAAATCCCCATAACTTCTTAATTATGATAGGTATCGAATCCATTTAAAAATATTATTACTTCTAGGGAAAGGGTCGAAAATTTATGTATGACAGATTTTTGATATAATTAAAAATGGCCTCAAGGGACGGAAAAATAGGGGTTTCAGAAGAAAAAATTCATAACAAGATATCAAATCCGCTTAAATTTATTATAAATCCTCTTAATATTATCTAGAACTTTTATATTGACAAGTTTTTTTTTATAGGACCAACCCTTACAGCAAAAAAAAAAAAAAAAAAAAAAAAATAATAATAATAATAATAAAAAATTCTGCCGGCTCCGCCTACTTGACACAGGTTGATTTCGAAGTGGGCGGTTCCAACTGCCGCATCATGGCAAAAAGGTAATTTCTTCTGCAATTTCTAATAAACAGGTACCCCACGGTCTGCAGGCCGAGCCGTGGGATATTTATGTTACAAAGGTCGATTTTTTTCTTCTTATTTGAGTTACAGACAGCGTTGTTTTCACGATTAATCAGTCTTCTTATTCAAATTAATTAACAATAATAAAAGTAAAATATAGTTTTTTGAATTTCACCTTTATAAACATCCTATAGCTTAAAAATCATACTTTGCTTTTTCATGACTGGAATTCCTGTAGTTCTAAAAACTTTTATGTTACAATATGTTAATTTGGCTTGGGCCCCGACAATTGAAAATTATTTGATTTACACTTGTTAGAAAGTGCTAACTGGTGATTTTATTATTATTTTTTTAAATTATAATGTTTGTTCTGTTTTATAATTATTATTTTTTAAAGCTATGCAATAGAAAATAAAAGCATTATTTAAATTTTCTTTTCAGAATTTCTAAACTATTTTCATAACGTAAAGTCATAATATATTTAATATCGATTTAATGGCAAAAGAGTTTTTTTTTATTATTACAACTTTTATTTATTTTTAATTTATATTTTCTACAATTTAGTGCTTAAAATATTTCATTGTTGCACTTTTACAGCCAAATGGGATATTTTGGCAAGCTTGGTTTAGCGCATAATTAACTTCATTGTTTTCGTAACTCGTAACAGTTGTAACCATAAAGATTATTTGACAATTTATCGTCTGCGGCCCGCTAACGAAAAAATGCCTTAAAATTGCTTTAGTTTATAATTAAGTTCTTAAAATATTAAAATGATGTATTGTCATAGGTAATATACCTGCATACATAATTTTTATATTCTAGCCTACCGGAAAGTTAATGAAAAATTAATTAGAAAATGTCATCTTTTCGTATAAAAACCAAGTTAATTTAAATAAAAGAGTGTAATAAATAAAAATAAATTACTGTATTATGAAACCTTTATTATTGAATAAAGACACAAGTATAAAGATGCAGTCCAAAGGTAAAAATAACGGTAATCATAGATAATTTTACAACTAAAATGTTTTATTAGATCTCCAGAAATGTTTTTTTAAAATAGAGAAAACTTCATAAAATAAATAAAAATAAAAATTCATTAAAGCTACCAGAAAAACGAGCAGACTGTACCCCAAACTTTTGGATGTTTTCTATATTGGAAATCAAATTTCCCGCTCGTTGTATCCGAGATGTATTTTATAAGTCAGATATGCCATTGCAGAGATAGTCTGCATACTTTTTATGACTAAGCTACAATATTATATTTTTAAGCTACAATATTATATTTTTAAGCTACAATATTATATTTTTATAGCCAGAATATTATAAGTTTTGTGACGCAACCAAAGTTACACCGCTACTTTTAAACAACAAACTCATAAATTTTGTAAATAGATTTTTAGATTCTTAAAATGTAAAGAAAATTTTAAAACTACACTTTTCCTACAATTTTTAACTTTTCACAACTTGTTTTTCTCATACTTTCCTTACAAAAGTGCTCTGAACTGTAATGACTAGATTTCCAAAAAGTTAATTAGTTAAAATGTCATTACAAATTTTAAAATACAATTTGTATTGCTGAAAATCCTATTTTTAATTTTATGAAATGCACCATTTTATATATATAAAAAAAAAAGAAAAGAAAAGAAACAGTGAGTCAAGTGAAAAATGAAAATTCAAAAAGTGTAAAGTGTATGAAGCGGTATTGGCTAAATATCCCGAAATTTGGCGATAAAAGTAAGTCGCCTTACATGAAGTCATCTTGGCTATAGCTGACTAAGTGTTCACCTAATTCAGTATCGGTGAAAACTAGGAATATTCTATAACCTGGTTCGCGCAATCTAGCTTCGTGTGGTTGAGTAAGATTAACTGAATTCTGAAAAACTAAGAAGAGAGAAACTACCTTTTCCACGCGGAAGGACTTTTTTTCGTCTAGAGAAAAAAAAAATGTGGTTATTTTTTTATTTGGAGGGGGAGGGGGCGCAAAGTTTGATCTTGCCACGGGTGCCAAAAAACATAGCTGCGCCACTGTTTAGTAGCGTTGAAAGCGCTTCGGTTTCAACATCTTTTGATGGTTTTAATGTTTTAAAAACATTTTTATGTATTTTTAGCACATTTTTAGTAAAATAAATCATAAGTTTCAAATCTTATATATTTCATTTAGTAATCAAAGTGAACATGACGTTCGAAAATTATAGTTAAACTATATTTTAGTACTGATACTTCTAGAATAGTACTGATATTTCTCGTATCTTTCTGCGATAATTTAGTGATAAAATATTATTGGGGGTTCCTTTTTTTTTCTTTCTCTTTTGACTGACTGTACGTTAGGGTATATGGGTTGTTTCAGTATAAAAATCTCAAAATCAATACACAACGAAACATTTTAAAATTTAGTTTAATTATTGTATACACCGTTTGATGGACTTATCGCGGTTTAATTCTGCGCAATCAAATGAGTTGATAATAATGTTTTTAGGGTTTTGCTTGCGGTTCATTTTTCCCATTAAAATCACTGCGCCTATGGATATAAATGAATTTAACGTAACTTATGTAATGGAAAAAAAGGCTGAGTTTCGTTCATTGTTGAAGTAAAAAATTCTATAGGCAACTATACAGTGTGTCCACGTATAACCTGACCGACCTTTATTTTCGCAACCGTTGGTCCTAGATGCATACTTCCAATTACAAAAATGGTTCAAATAAGGTAAAGAATTATTTTTAAAGCGATTTGGGTCAAGAAAAACATTTATTAAACAATTACGAAATTTAAATTTTTATACGGCTCTCCGGTCCTAACTGATATTTAGTAAAAATGTACTGTGACACTAACGAGTAAGACAAAAAAACTCCCATTCATCTAACATTAAAATTGACCGAGTTATGAAACTTTGAAATGCATGACTTATACCACTTTTTTGCATCTTAAAACAGATGATTTCGGCCATGCTTTCAGGGGTCGTATATAAAGTACTTAAACTTATTTCAAGGTATCTGCTCTTTGAAACAAATCGTACAACTGTTACGATTGAGTTAACTTTTATTAGCTAAGTTTCAGATTAATTAAAATAATTATATTTTAACATATGTTTTATTTTGTAAGGATTTGAGGCTATGATTTCTTTAAAAAAAAATTATGTTATTTTCATAAGGTTTTATTTAACTTGCAACGATCGTCTTTCCAGTTTAAAATTTGTACTCGAACTTTAACTAACTTTTAAATGTCCGATTCCGATCGAAGTTAAATTTTATATACTAACTTAAATCCGATGAAAATGTAATATTATTATGATTTTTGAAGCTTACCATCTTATACATACTTATATTAGAGGATAACACAAAAAAATTCGGATAGATTACCGTCAACAAGTTTAAGAAAGAATTTTAGATTAGATAACATAAACCTGCGATGGTTGTGTTTTTTAACTTTTATAATTACATTTTATGTATTTTTTAACGCTGAATAAAGAAAATACCTTCACTTTTAACCATCATGTCAGGATTTTTCGCAAATCGTAAATTTCAAGGTTAAAAAATAGCGAAAAATCTGATACTATAAAATAGATGTAAGACTTTTTTATTCAGTTTAATTTTATTTAATTCAATAATTTATTCAAATTTTTGGCTTATACTGGGTTTCTTACAGCTAAACAGCTCAAGGATCCGATGAGGTTGGGAGAGGAGGGGGGATCAATTTTAACTTTGAGCTTTTTAACTTTGAAATTTGCGATTTGAGAAAAATCCTGACGTGGTAGTTTAAAATGAAGGTCATTTTCGGATTCAGCGCTAAAAAAATACATAAGAATCAATTTTTCAAAAGCTAAAAAACATGGCACAACACAAAATTTGAAAGACAGTGTAATCTAACAGCATTTTAAAATCTGCATCATTTTGTAAAGAATTGAAGCTGTTGTTTTTCATCCTTTTATTTAACAAAAATTCTGTTATTTTTATCCTCTTATATGTTCAGTAAAAATTGTATATTTTGCATTAATATGTCAGAACGATTAAAGATTTCGCATTTATATTAGATTGCAATGTTAATTTTGCTCTCAACTATTTTTTTGATATATCTGACATTTATTTATATTTCTACTACATTTGTGAATGACCCCTATTTCGCAGCAAATAATATACCCCAAATTTAAACAGCTATTACTCGGTCAATTTTAATGTTAGATGAATGGGACTTTTTTTGTCTTACTTGTTAGTGTCACAGTAAATTTTTATTAAATATCAGTTATAGGACCGGGGGACCGTATAAAAATTTAAATTTCGTAATTTTTTAATAAATGTTTTTCTTGACCCAAATCGCTTTAAAAATAATTCTTTACCTTATTTAAACCTTTTTTGTAATTGGAAGTATGCATCTAGGACCAACGGTTGCGAAAATTAAGGTCAGTCAGGTTATACGTGGACACCCTGTATACGGAGTGGGTCGGTCGGCTGAAGAGAAAGTCGACCAATATTAAATTTATATGCAAGCACACCATATCTCTCTGATAGAGTTAAAGTTTTCTTATATAAATGGATATTCTATGATCTTTGTTTCTAGGGAATCAGACCTATTACTACTCTCGATCGAGAAGTAATAATCTAAAGAGTTAAGTAAGTTTTATTTAATAAAATTCACATTTATATCTAATTTTGATATTTTCGGGTTTTGACCATCGCAGAACCTATGAATGTCTCTGTTATTTAAAATGTCCATGGCAATATATTACTAATCTTAAATAAAATAGGAGGAATAATAAAACTTAAATATAAAAATATGGTGCTAATTTAAAAGTTTCGGAACCATATGTAGTTGTAAGGATTGTAGGATTACATTTTCTCTTTTAGACAAACATACTGAAAGAAATTGAAATAAGAAAGTTTTGTGAAATACAAATATTACGCTCAGAAAACGATAAGAAATGAAAACTTACTTACATGATAAAGCATCATTCTTTAAACTAGAAAGTTTGTTCGTTAAACTTCCACAAGTTTGCAGGCTTTTATGCAGATTGCGATTTGAACTATGCTTTTATATCATTAACCAAACATTAAAAAAAATCCAGGTCAGTATATAACTTAATGAAAAAATAAATTAAACAACCTGACGTTCAAGTATATAATTATTGTCCCAAATTACTGATAATGCATTATTTAGAGTTTCAGAAATCACACTTCTCTAAGGTGTTATTACTTTTTAATTGTTAAATGCCATTTTACTTCATGGAATCTGTGATAATTTTATAATAAAATCTAGTTCATATTCAATTTGGGTGTAACCCAAGTTGAAGTATGTCAACTTAGACAATTTTCAATTTTATGAGAGTGTTAAAGAAAAATAATTTTAAAAATCATGTTTCTATTACAACGCAGATAAAGCAAGAAACAAATCTTTACAGCAAATACGAATCAAGTGGGAAAATTAGAAAATTATATTCGAAACCTAAATATTTTTCTGCATAATATTTCGCAAATACATTTTAATATATAACGAACTAATATTTAGCATTCCCATGTTCTACATTTTTGTCATTGCAAAAATTTTGTAATTACAACTTTTTTCTTCTTTTATTCCTGTCCCAATATATTTAAAAGTAAAAGTAAAAGACACACTACTGGGAAACTTTACATACGCTTTCTGAATTTTCGAGAATAAATATTAATTAAAGTAAGAGAAACATTTCATCTTTGTTTGATACCGATTCATGTTATTGCAAACGTTTGATAATTTAAACCTTTGTCCTTTCGTTCTGGCAATCTGGAAAATCCATGTTAAATTATTTTTGCTTATTCTAGAAAAAAGAAGAAATTAATACATGTAAGATGTTTACCCATTTCCTTGATCTATAGTTTCTTTATTAAATGGAAGAAATCGTACGCATATATGTGTACGTTTGAACATTTTATTATTATTATTTTTTTTATTATTACGTTAACCCATTTCCTTCCGTGGCCTCCATTTGAAGATTTATTAGTTTTCAAGTATATAATTTAGATATTTCACATATTTTAATCATAAAATGTGTTCAGAACAGTCAATTTTAGATGTACATTTTAAGTACTGGGTGATCCAAGAATAACGAAAATATATCTTAATTAATAAAATAATTTGTTCATCCTGAGGTGACTTTGTCCCACCCCGCGGTTAAAGACAAAACGTGTAATAAATAAAATTTGTTACAATAAAATAATTAGTAATGTGGAATTCTGATAGATTGGAGCAGTATCTTAAGCATAAATTATTTAATTCAGCATTTTACAAATTGAGTTTGTCACCACTTTCCTTGTTGTTTTGTTTACTTTTTTGCGCGTGATTTTACTGGGGAAAACTTTTGATTGGAAAAGTTATTTATACCTGATACTGTAAAGTGGTAAATACATTTTTTTAATTCCTTAATATGTTTTCTTAACAAATGAATGGGATTTATATATATTAATTTGATATTTTAGATTTTACATTGACTTTATTCACAACCAACATTTTGAATACCAATTTGGGATGAGATTGTCTCCGGACAAAGTCACCAAAAATTTTATTTTATTTATTATATTCAACTTTTCTGAAAATATAATCGTAAAAGCAAACATTTACTGCAAATGTAAACGTTGTACAAGTATATATTTATTATTTTTTGGTACAGGTGCTGGTGTAATAATGCCTCGTATGTAGAAAACTTCTGTAGGTAGTCGTAATAATAAAAGTTATACTTAGAAGACGCTGCAGAAATTGGTAGACATTTCTACAACATGTATTAAGCCAAAGAAAATTGATTGAAAAATATTCAATCTCAATCACTACTTTAAAGAATAAGCCAAATGTCCTAAAAAAATTAGCCCCTCAAAACCTATTTCTTCTAAAAGAAATGTTTTTTCAGTGCCGAAATAAGTAAATATATTTAAAATTTTGCCCCTTGAAAACTTAAAGAATCTTACATGTCATAATTGTTAATTATTTTACATATTTTGCATAATGGTTATTTTTTAATAAAATTTCGTTTTTTAGTTAATTTTATACAAAATTTGAGTTTTTTAATGAGGAAATGACATATATTTTCTAATATCTTTTATAACTCTATCATAATAGTGGGCTTGCATTGTCTTAAAAGGTTTATACACTGTAAAAAAATTTCGGAACGTTTCAGTAAATTATCCCGAAACATTTCGCATATTTTACCGGAATTTCGAATTTCTTAAGTCCCACGTCAATTACGGCTATAACTCGTGTAATAGTTTTGAGACGTTTCAACTTTTCCGTAAACCACATTCTGCGCATGCGTGCTCAATGTTTTATGTTCCATTAGCCATTTTGATAACTAAAGAAAAATAAAAAACAGCTGCCTAGGTATGTAGAGACAAATGCAATCTGAACAAATGTCATTCTTTGTTTGGATATCAACCGATAAAGTAAGTAGCTAATATAAATCTTTTTATGCTTTATTATTTGAATTTTCATTTTATCTGTAATACGAAACTTTAAAATTTAGTTGCTTAAATAAGAGTTAATTTAACACGTTATAAAATTTATTTTTTTTAAGCTAAACATCATATTTTATTTTAAAATTTTCATAGAATTGCAGTATAATCAAATTCAATTATGCTATTAAAAATTAATATTTTTAATAATTAATGAAATAAAGCATATTTTTAAATATTTCACAAACGGTTTTTATAATTTTTGCATTGCTTAATGAAATTTAGCTTTTTTAACCCTTTAACGGGTGCCGTTTGCATGGCGCAAATACCAAAAATTCCCAAATTTGCCACAGGTATTTTGGATTAGAAATGTTTGCTTTTATAATTTGGAGATTTTACACGTAAAAATTATTATAGGAAAATACTGTTTGTAAAACATCGTACTTTTGACATGTATCACTGCCCTTCAAAGGATTAATGCATTTGCATTATAGAGGAAATGCTACAAGTGTTTTTATTTATTTATTTATGTATATATGTATTTTTTAAATGAGTAATAAAATCAGGTCCATGTTCAACTTTTGTTATCTTTCAGAAATTTATATATTTTATTAATCAGTTTTTGTACTTTCTTTAATTTATAAATTAATAAAAATGTCTTTTAAATACATCATTAAGCCTATGTTATATGTAAACTGTTTTCAAAAATCTTATCCGTTGATAGAACCATATATTGTCTTTTTTTTCGTTCAATTAATTATAAACAAAATGATTTTAATAAATTTGTGTCTTAGGGGCAAGTGAAATACTTTTAGAATTTTTAATGTCCCGCCTTTCCTATTGTTGGAAACAGTTCAGAAATTGATTTCATCTGTTCCCCCGTTTGTGATATATGCAACCCGTTTGTGATATATGCAACCCGTTTGTGATACATGCAACCCGTTTGTGATATATGCAATTCGTTTCGTGGACTGCCAACAGGTGTCGCCACTACCTGAAATGGAACTCCCTCAAAACATCATAGATGGCAGCACCACAGATCTACAGAGACATAATCACTACAAATGTGCATTTTAAAGAAGGAAAAAACTGTTTAGTCAGCAATAAACCTTGATATGTGTTCAGCAGACTAATACCGTGAAAGAACCAGCCCCACCAGTGGCTGAGAGGTTGTGCTCTCGAAGCTGGTAGACGGGAGGTGCTGGGTTCGATCCCAATCGCGCCCGTCGGCCTAATCGTTCGGAGTTTTCGTGGTTTTCTTCGAGCCGTGGATTTATCCATGCGTAAATACGGGTTAGGTTCCCTTAGAAAGACCCCCACGAAGGGCACTCCCCCCGGGCCTATATCCCAAGTGCAGATAATTGGCCGTCAACAATCAACCCAACCCGTGAAAGAACTTTTAAGAGCTCCTTTTTATTAGTTAGTTGATGCTGAAACTACATGCCAGAAAGACATAAACAATTCGCTCGTCCAATTTTAATCAAACTGCGTTCTGGAAGCAATATGCTCTGGAACTAAGACGAAGCACAACTTTTTTATGGTTTTAAAATACCTTTACTCTTTATATTGTATCCATGTAACATATTTAATCGAGATCTTGTGAAGTTTTTCAGATATATAAAGTTTGTTCTCTACAAGTCGTGATCCTTTGGTATTCTACAAAGATTCCAGTTTCACTTAATAAATTGAATTTAAATGTTCGGATAACAAGCGCTATTCGCTGTATCATAAATATGGATTACGCTTTATAACAGGTAAGCCAAGATTACATTTTTTTAATATAAATAATTAAGAAGAAATTTATTTATCTGGTCCTTTTAATCAAGTAAATATAACTCACGTCCTTTCAGATTATATAGACTGAATAAGAGAGAAAAAAAAAACTAGACCAGAAAAAAAAAATAATATAAGCATTGTATTATAAATATTGAATAAGTATTATATAACAGAATTTTTATTACATATACTGGTATTATTTTTCTGAGATATATTATTCATATTATTTTTTCTTGGTACATATAACGTATAATTATTGCTATTGATCATTGATAATTGTAAAAGTAAATAATAAACATTGAATAGAATATATGATGAACAAAACGGTAGATAATTAACCTAAATGAATATTGAAGTATTATATAGGTCATTATGTTGTGATATATATGTATAGACTAATGATAAACATAAATAACTGAAAAATATATATACATATTTATATAACGTAGCATTCAACATTTAATTATGGCTACTTCGTCCGCGAAAGAAATATCGCTTGTCGAAAAGCTGAATGACAGTAATTACGAACTATGGGCCTTTCGAATAGAAATGCTGTTAATTAGGGAAGATTTATTTAAATTTGTTACCCAAAACCCACCTGCAACTCCCGACGATGCATGGAAGAAAAACGATGGGAAAACTAGGGCAACAATAAATCTTTCGATAGATGACAGCCAAATCTGTCATATAAAGCACTTAAAAACCGCCAAAGAAATCTGGGACACATTAAAGAAGGTGCATCAAAGATCCACCTTATCGTCTAAATTGTTTCTCCTCCGAAAATTATACTCACAAAAATTAAGCAACGGAGGAGACATGAACCGCCACATCAACGAAATTCTAACAATAAAGGATAAATTGTACGCCATTGGCGAAGAAATTCCGGAGACTCATATCGTAGCACTTTTATTGTGCAGTCTCCCTAGATCATATGATCCTCTCATTATAGGCCTCGAAGCTAGGGATGAAAGCGATCTCACTTTAGAGTTTGTTAAGACAAAACTACTAGATGAATTCAAGCACCGGGCTGAAAATAAACAATCCAACACATATGCACGTGAAACCGCGTATAGAGTATCAAACAGACAGAACAAAAACAGAAAATATTGCGGATTCTGCAAACGACAGAACCACACAACATCAGAATGCTACCATTTGAAAAATAAAAACCAACACTGCAATAACGCAAGACCTGACTGGAACAAAAATAAAACAATTAATAATTCCAGTAACTATAGAAACAACACTATTGGTCATAAAAATGCCCAGAACAATCCCAAGGAAACAGCGAACTATTGTTTCAATAACAAAATTGAAAGTGATCAAGATTTAGATAGCTCGGTTCCCCCCGGCGACGACAAAACATCAGAAGATAAAATCGAACCCATCTCTGTAAACAGGACGCAAACACCAAATGAAGAAAAATATATAATTGACTCTGGATGTACTAGGCATGTCGTAATGTCAAAGCATAATTTTGAAAATTTTACGCTAGGAAACTTCGGGGATATTACAATAGCGAACGGAAAGCGGCTATGCTCACAAGGTCTGGGAGACGTGAACATTAAAATAGACTCACAAAATTCCATTACACTTAAAAGCGCATTATACTGTCCCGAATTGCAGAACAATCTGCTATCGGTAAAAAGGGCCACCGAAAATGATATCAAAGTAATATTTGAAAAACAGAAATGCTCGTTCGTGAAGGATAACCACACAATTTTAACAGCTAGGTTAAATGACAATTTATATGAATTACAACCCAAAGACGATTACGGATATAACGCGCAAATTCAAACATCTTGCAGCGATAAAAACTGCATATCCATTTGGCACAGAAGGCTGGGACACAAAAATTTTGAAGCGTTAAAACATCTCGCGAAACACAAACTAGCTGAGGGCATAGAAATACACAATTGTAAACATGAAACTGTTTGTACAAAATGCGTCGAGGGAAAGCTATCGATTGCACCCTACCCCAAAACCGCTTCTAATAGATCAAAGGAAACATTAGATCTGGTACATACAGATATCTGCGGAAAAATGCATACACAAACACTCAGTGGAAAGAAATACTTTATAACTTTCACTGATGACTACAGTCGGTTTACAATGATTTATTTGATTTCGCATAAATCAGAGGCAATAACAAAACTCAAAGAATTCATAGCCCTAACGAAGAATAAATTCGGAAAAATTATAAAAGCAATCAGATCCGATAACGCAAAGGAGTATCTAGGAGATAGTTTTGAGAGTTACCTATCAGAAAACGGTATAGAACACCAGTTGAGCGTCCCGTACTGCAGCCAGCAGAATGGTGTTGCCGAACGCAAAAATAGGACTATAGTTGAGATGGCGCGCACAATGTTATCTGACGCGAACTTACCGAACCAATTTTGGGGCGAAGCCGTACTTACAGCAACATACCTGATAAATCGCTTGCCTACCAAAGCAAACGAAAACAATAAGTCACCTTATGAGCTGTGGAATGACAGAAAACCCGATTTATCGAACATACGGACCTTCGGATGTAAGGCATACGCCTATGTCGAAGAATCGAAGAGATCCAAATTTGACAAAAAGGCCGTTGAAGGCATTCTATTGGGTTACGATAATCGTAGTAAAGGGTATAGAATATACACAGGGGGAAACAACATGATAATATCGCGAACCGTAAAATTCCTTGAGAACGGAGCGAGCGAAATTGACAAAAGCATAAATGATTCAAAGATACCTACTGAAACCGTGGAGATTGAACTAAGTAATGATGAACAAAATCAAAACGACACCCACAGCAAAATACCGCTGAACCGCGAAGGTCACTAAGAAGCAACAGAGGTGTCCCCCTTGACCGCTACGGGATAAGCGCGAATATCTGTAAAATACAAGATCCGAAAAATTGGGAAGACATAAATAATATCAGGGATGCTGAAATAATAAACAAATGGATAGAGGCCGCAAATGAAGAAATTACGTCGTTAAAGAAGAATAACACTTGGGAATTGTTGAAACCAACACCAGGAAAACGTACAATAGGGTGTAAGTGGACATTTAAAACAAAATATAACGCACGCGGAGAGGTAGAGAGATATAAGGCACGACTTGTCGCGAAGGGCTACTCGCAAAAATACGGAAGCGATTACGATGAAACGTATGCACCGGTGGTAGCGCACACCACAATAAGAAGCTTCCTAAACGCCGCCGTGTATAAAAATTTAAATATTACACACCTAGATGTAAAGACGGCATTCTTACATGGAGATTTAGACGAAGAAGTCCTAATGAAGCAACCCGAGGGATACGTTGTAAAAGGGGAGGAAGATAAGGTGTGCAAGCTAAAGAAAGCAATATACGGGCTAAAACAGGCCGCGAGGGCCTGGTACATAAGAATTAACAAGTCATTAAGAAATTTAAATTTTAAGGAGTGCAATTCAGATCAGTGCTTATATAAGAGAAATGAAAACGGGGATATTTCCTATATAATCGTGTACGTGGACGATATTTTAGTTGCCGCGAGCGAAGAAAACACGCGCAATATATACGCGTAATTATCTAAGGAATACGAAATTAAGAATCTCGGCCGGGTATCGCAATTTCTCGGAATAAATATTAAAAGGCTAGACAACGGAAACCTTGAGATAGACCAAGAGAATAAAATTGAGGAAATAACCGAAAAATTTAAATTGTCCAAATCAAAGCCCACATACACGCCCATGCGCACAGACTATTTCAATGCAGACCCAAACAGTGAAACACTAAGTGACAACAAACAATACAGACAGGCTGTAGGAGCGTTATTATACATAGCGACGTTAACCAGACCGGACATAGCTGCCACGGTAAACATCCTTGGAAGAAGGAACGAACATCCCAGAAAAGCAGATTGGGAGGCGGTAGAAAAGGTAATAAGATATCTGCATACCACTAAGCACTTGAGGCTAACCGTAAACAAAAATAAGCCGCCCATACTAACTGCATATAGTGACTCAGATTGGGCAGGAGACAGAGAAGATCGGAAGTCCACAACTGGGAATGTGTTAAAATTAGGGAACAATCTCGTGTCCTGGACATCAAGAAAACAAAACTGTGTAGCGTTATCAACTGCAGAGGCAGAGTATATCTCTGTATCCAACGCCACGCAAGAAATTCAATGGGTTCTTAATCTACTAAAAGACCTAGAATTGCATCAGACTTTACCAATCGTAATATACGAAGATAATATCGCGTGTATAAAGTTGAGTGAAAATGAAAAACAGCAATCCCGTGTGAAACACGTAGACATCAAGTACCACAACGTGAGACATTTAAAAGAAAGCGGGGTGATCACGCTGGAATATTACCCTTCGAAAAAGATGGTAGCTGACATCCTTACCAAGCCCATCCCCAAACCTCAATTTGAGCACTTGAGAACAGAACTTCAACTTACACCACCACAGGGCTCAGATGAAAAGGGGGGTGTTGGAAACAGTTCAGAAATTGATTTCATCTGTTCCCCCGTTTGTGATATATGCAACCCGTTTGTGATATATGCAACCCGTTTGTGATACATGCAACCCATTTGTGATATATGCAATTCGTTTCGTGGACTGCCAACAGGTGTCGCCACTACCTGAAATGGAACTCCCTCAAAACATCATAGATGGCAGCACCACAGATCTACAGAGACATAATCACTACAAATGTGCATTTTAAAGAAGGAAAAAACTGTTTAGTCAGCAATAAACCTTTGTGATATGTGTTCAGCAGACTAATACCGTGAAAGAACTTTTAAGAGCCCCTTTTTATTAGTTAGTTGATGCTGAAACTACATGCCAGAAAGACATAAACAATTCGCTCGTCCAATTTTAATCAAACTGCGTTCTGGAAGCAATATGCTCCTGAACTAAGACGAAGCACAACTTTTTTATGGTTTTAAAATACCTTTACTCTTTATATTGTATCCATGTAACATATTTAATCGAGATCTTGTGAAGTTTTTCAGATATATAAAGTTTGTTCGCTACAAGTCGTGATCCTTTGGTATTCTACAAAGATTCCAGTTTCACTTAATAAATTGAATTTAAATGTTCGGATAACAAGCGCTATTCGCTGTATCATAAATATGGATTACGCTTTATAACAGGTAAGCCAAGATTACATTTTTTTATATAAATAATTAAGAAGAAATTTATTTATCTGGTCCTTTTAATCAAGTAAATATAACTCACGTCCTTTCACCTATTTATAAAATATGATAGACGTAAAATAAGTGTAATGTACTATTTCTCTCATTTTATTACGTAAAATTAGGAAAAAAATTAACACATAAAAGTAGTTTTTGGACGTTTTAGGTAGATTTCGTAAGAAATACTACCTATTACATTCTCCCCTAAGTTGGAATTTTTGAAAAATTTTTGCAGATCTACGCCGACCATGACTCCCAGAACCCAAAACCACCCCCAGTTCAAAACTTTATATATATATATATATATGTGTGTGTGTGTGTGTGTCACTTTTTTATGGACACGATAACTGCAATAATTCTGCACAAATCTCTTCCAAATTGATACATAAAATCAAGCGGCATAAAATCTCGGTGAAGTTCGTTAATGGGCAAAATCGAACCACGAGGGGAGAAATGAGGGGTCTTTTTGTGAAAACAGAAAAAAACCCATAAATTCTTAATTATGATACATATCGAATCCGTTTAAAGTTATTATTACTTCTAGGAAAAGGGCCGAAAATTTATGTAGGACAGATTTTTTGTATCATTAAAAATGGCCCTAAGGGTGGGGGGAAAGGGGGGTTTCAGAAGAAAAAAATTCATAAGTTCGTCAATTCCCAAGATATCAAATCCGCTTAAATGTATTGTAAATGTCCTTAAAATTATCTACAACTTTTACATTGACAAGTTTTTTATAGGACCAACTCTTACGACAAAAAAAAATTAAAAACAAAAAAATCCCTGCTGCCTCCGCCTACAAGCAGACGTGAAAACAGAAAAAACCCCATAACTTCTTAATTTTTATACATATCGAATCCATTTAAAGTTATTATTACTTCTAGGAAAAGGTCTAAAAATTTATGTATGACAGATTTTTGATTTCATTAAAAATGCCCCCAAGGAGGGGGGGGGAAGAATAGGGGTTTCAGAAGAAAAAAAATCATAACTTCGTCAGTTCCTAAGATATCAAATCCGCTTGAATTTATTATAAATCTTCTTAATATTATCTACAACTTTTATATTGACAAGTTTTTTATAGGACCAACTCTTACGGTAAAAAAAAAAGAAAATCCCTGCTGACTCCGCCTACAGACAGAGGTATATTTCGAAATGGGTTGTCCCAACTGCCACATCATGGAAAATAGGTCTTTCTTCTGCAATTCCCAATAAACAGGTGCCCAACGGTCTCCGTCTTTGAAATCTACCTGTGCCTGTAGGCCGATCCGTCAGGGATTTTTATACTTATCTTTTGTATTCCTTATCGAATGTTCTAGCAAGGATGTAAATTATTAAATCAGAAAAATATTGATTAAAAGGAAATTTTATATTTTCTAAAAATTTATGATTTTAATAAAAGAATAAAAATAATGTTTACATTTTTTAAAAATATAATTAACAGTTTTATACTTTATTTACTTGTGCAAGTCCGAGCTCGGAATTCAATTTTAGCAAATATTTTTTTATATGTTTAGTCGTGAGTTTCGATTAATATATTTTTGTTGTACAGCTTCGATTTTGTTACCTGATAAATAAAAAATATTTTCAGAATTAAAAAAAAAAATAATAATCCGAAAAAAGACGTTTCGTGAAACTGAAACATTTCAGTATTTTGATATGAAAGGTTCCGAAAAAAGACGTCCCGTAAAGTTGGAATGTTTCAGCATTTCGACATGAAAGGTTCCGGAAGAAAGCGTATCGTGACGCTGAAATATTTTAGTATTTTGATAGGAAAGGTATCGGAGTATATATTACGGAATGTTTCAGAAAAATTGGAATGTTTCACTACTTTGTTTTGAAACGTAACAGCAAAAAGCCGTGGCATCTTAATGCCACGGCTTTTTTCCGGAACCTTCCGGAAATTTTTTTACAGTGTAAGGCTTCTTCAATGATTTTTTAGCTAGACAGGATATATCACTTTCAATCGCATTTTCGACTAGAGCTCGAAACGGAAAAATCCACGAACCGGAACGCTATTTCAAAATTATAGTTCACTATTTTTTTGTTTTTTAAGTTAGACAAATTTATTTGTAACCATACAAAAACAATTTAAAAAATGATTTCAAGAGTCTAACTTATAATAATAAAAAGTTACAGAGAGCACAGTAAGCTATATCTATACTAATAAAAGAAAGTTTCGCTCTGCGTGTCTGTGTGTGTGTGTATCTGTCTGCGATGGCTAGGAAAATTTAGCGCACCTAGAAGTCTGTAAATTTAGATTTAGGTAGTCCAAACCCTCTCCTGGTATACCTGAGTCTCAGAATTTTAATATTTTGATAATTAGCCTAGATTTTAATTAGATTCTCATTAACCATCGCTTCTAAAATGATATCTTTTAAATCAAAATGGCGAAAGAAAGGAACCGGTGCATTGGATTTGCAAACGGAAATGAACGAATTCGAAATTATTTTACTAATTAGCGAATTTTAAGAAAACTAATTGAGATATCAATTTGAAAATTTCGGAGCATATGTAAAAATATATTCTGCATCTACTATGTGATTTTTGAAAAATTCGATCGGTAAATTTTTTTAATTTATGCAAAAAGCTGCCAAAAATCTGCCGGTGCCAGTGAAAACGATCCCAGAAATTTTCAGACAGGGATATGCTTTCATTAAAAACTGAACTACAAAGAGATCTGTTTCTCGGGCCGATCCCTCCATTTAGTTTGCGAAAATGAAAGGAAATAATTGCCAAGTTTTACTAATGAACAAAAATTTAGGTAACTAATTAAGATATAGATTTGAAATTGAGGTCGGGAAGGGGTGTCAACTGCCGGCTATTTTAGCGTAGCGTCTTTGTTATGTTCGAATTATCAGAAAAATGTAATTCTTTTTTTAATGATCGCGTTAATGTTGTAGGTGACGATGGTTCTCTTGAACAAATTATTCATTATATTTGCGGTTATCGGAAAGGAGGGGGTTAACGCCTTTCTCTGAGATTGTAATTATCTCCGGGCAACGCCGGGCGGGTCAGCTAGTAATATATAAAACACTACGTTTACGTGTCTAAAAAATTGCGAATAATTTCTCCTTTGCCGATAGCAACGAACGGAGTGTAAACAAACTCCGTGTCTCTGGTAAAACCTAAATTCAGTCTGCTTGGCTTTCATATCTTCGTTATATCAAACGATTAAATTAAAAATCTTGGAAGTGTGGCCTGTCATATTTACTGTTTGATGCAGTTTTCAATCACTTTTAGATTGTTCATTTTCTTTAGAGTAGGCAGTCTGAGTATGCACGTTATTTAGATTTGAAAATACTTTAGTCAGTCTCGGTCATCATCTTATCATCCATTAATACACGTGGTAGAATGATTGCATAAACCAAATTATTATAAATGATAAATTTAAATACCGTAAAAGTTTCCCAAAACACTGCAATTATAAATGCACGAGTCATGTAGGACTATTAAATACGATGTCCGAAATTCAAATATTCAACAGAAACTGTAACAATATGTTTCAATAATTGCACGAACCGGAACGATATTTACCGCAATTTCAGGAACCGGAACAATATTTGTCCTAATTTCACGAACCGGAATATCGTTCCAGTTTGCTCCGTTACATTTCGGACCCTGTTTTCGACGATAAAAGTAGTAGCAAGTCAATACTGAATATATTGGTTTATAATGGAACCCAATATTTCACCAATATTGTATTCATCAGAAATACTTCCAATGAAATACTAATATTGAAAATATTGGCTTTAAATTGAAACTTTTTGCATTGAAATGCTACAATATGAAAAATATTGGCTTTACATTGGAAATACTTGCAATGCAACGCCAATATTGCAGATACATTGTCTTTACATTGAAAACATTGATCATAAAATTGTGAAATATTTTTTGCTATATTGTTGCAGTATTGACAGATGTAACCATTCAAATATTGAGCCAATATTTCATGCCTGTATCGCAAATATTGGACAAAATATACCTAAAATGTAGCCAATATATAGATGAACATTCCAATATTGAGGCAATATTTGATGCCAATATTGGATTAGATCGGGAGTCGGAAAAACAACTTTTCTATTGTAGCGAACTATAACTACAACTACTTTATCGAAAATGTAGTTACTACAACTACAACTACATGCTTTATAAAGTAGCGACTAAAAACTACTTTTCAAAAGTAGTCACTTCTTTGCTACTTTCAGATTTTGTCAAAGGGTTCAATTTACTCCTGAAACTGAAAACACGGATTAAATAATGAAGTGACACCTCGTTATATAGCGCCTTCCGGGATACAATTAAATAAATGTGACATAACCGAGGGCATTAAAAAAATTAAGAAAGCTAACATACAAAAAAATGTTTTGTGTTTGTCTCCAAAATATTAGTTTATACACACACTAGAAATCTCGTAGCAAAATTAATAGAGATGTTATAATCTAGAAAATGACAAAAAAAAACAACTCTAAATGCAAACAATCATAAATCTGTAAATAAAGCAATTCCGAATAATAAGAAAACAGATGTTAAAACATGAAGACCTAATAACGAGTAAATAGAAAAATGTTGTCAACAAGAAAATTAATTCCTTTGGTGGGTTAGTACTTGATTTTAGCAACAAGTGTCAATGGGAAAAATGGATGACTTCATGCGATGCATTGCTATACACTTCAGCTGAGATTCACAAATTGTTGAGCAGAACAAATTTTGCACAAAAGAAGCAAGTTTTGGCCACGTGATTTGCAGAATGGCACATTTTTTCTCTCTGAAGTAGAGTTAAAAGTTGCGTCGGTTGTGGCTACAGATTACTTTTTTTTATACCGCGCTACTCGTTGCACTACACTGTTCAAAATGTAGCGCGCTACACTACAAACTACTGTAAAAAATAGCAACTACTGTAGTTTTGCTACTTGTAACGTACTACTTCCAACCCCTGGCTAAGATATAGCCAACATATCGCCAATTAAACTAACACAAGTAATATGGGCCTAGTATTGTTTTGCTATTAGGGAACAGAAAGATATACAGTGCGTTTCAAAAGTATATGGACAGGCGATTTTTTGAAATAACAGTTAAAAAATAAAGCAATAATGACGAAAAAAATAATGAGCATATGTAATCATAACACAAGTTTATTACAATAAAGAAATGCAGTATAAGTTTTACAGAATTTTTATAAAAAAATCAAAATCAAAATAGATTGTCCTAAAAATATATGGAATTTTCCAGCATTTTGTATTTAAATTAACATTTTGGATCCATTCCTTTGAATTATCTTGAAAATCATATCAGGCATGCTTCATACTTGTATTTAGATAATGTGTAGCTGTAAAGAGACTGAACTCTACTTTACTTGTTGCTTTAATTCCTAAATATTCAAAATCTGATGACCATGGGCTTACACCTCCCGTGAAAGTACTCCCCAAAAGCTTTCAGTTGGATTCAGGTCTGGGCTGATGGTTGGCCAGTCTGTAACAGTCACTTGATTCTGCGTAAACGAAGCTGTTGTTGAGTGGGAGCTGTGAATCGACGCATTGTCCTGTTGGAATTTCCAGTTTTCCCTACCTAAGATGTTTACAATTGGAACTAGATTGCTTTTGAGAAAATTTTGATAATTCTCAGAGCATTGTAGACCATTAAGAAAAGCAATATCCGTTCTTCCGTTGAAGCAGAGCGCGCCCCATACCATGAGAGAATCCCCTCCTTGTTGTCGACTAAAGAACTCACGATGTTCTCTTCGTAGATCATGTCAATAGTATGCCGAGCAATCAGGGCCATCCAAATAGATTTGTTTTCGTCATTTACCCATTCATCCGTCCAATGTATGTGTTTTTTAGCCCAAAGTATGCATGCCTTTCTATGGTGCAATTCCAGCATAGGTATCTGATACATTCTGGGATATGTATGGAAATTGCTTGCCTCTATACGATGGGGAACAGTAGATCTCGAAATAGGAAATTCTAAAATTCTCGCAATTTCACGAACAGACTTCTTTTGGGTTGAAACTATTCGCAAAATCCCTCTATCTTGTCGCTGAGATACTTTTCTTGGTCGTCCTGAATGCTTTTTACTTACCAATCATACGTAGTATAGGGTGTCTTGCAAACGTTTTGAAAATCGAATTTTTTTGACGGATTTACACGTTTCAGACACTGGAGATTCCAAAAAAACATATTTTTAGAATTTTTTTTTTGCCGTCCGTCTGTCTGTGTGTCTGCCTATAAACGCTCTATCTCCCGAACAAATTGAGTAGAGACTTGAAATTTGGCGTGTTCTTAGTATGTAATAATGGGAAGAAGCTTATTGAATTTCAGCAATCTCGATTATCCGGAACTATTTTTTTTCGGACTCTCGAAATATTTGTTCTGATAAAAGGTATATAAAAATTTTCGAAATTGTTTATTTTAAGGCGTGAATATAAAAGACAATAAAAAAATAATTTTTGCATAAAGATTGAAGTCGATCGGATAATTAGTTGCTTAGATATTTGTAATGTAAAGAATTGAGCCTCTACGGCCAGGTGCACTATGTGTCATTCTAGCATTTCCTGTGAGTACACTTAACTGCATACCTTCCCTCGCTATTTTTGCCTTGAAGACTAGCAGACGCCGAATTCTATTGTACTGTGAGCGGAAAGTTCGGACAGTGATGTAGTGGTAAGGCGTTACCCAAAGAGGGGTCTTATGCTTTGATCCTTGCCGAGTTCGTGGGAAAGAGTTCATCTGCGAGAGAAGCGATCTCTGCACACGATTTTTAGGTTTGCGCCCGAAACTTTGCCCTTTGTCTTAGAACGTCCAATGACGGACTTAGTGAAAACGAAACAGAGGGATCTCAAGGCTGCTAAGAGGCTGGAGAGTTTCGAGGGGCCCGCCACGACAAGACCCCGCCCTTAGAAGAAAGTCCCCTGCGAGAATGAAGAAGAGAGACGACAGTTTTTGAATAGATCGGAACGAGAGTGGTGACTCTCTGGAAATAGTGAGGTCTGACATCTATTTAATTGATACGGCAGGTATCAGGTGAAAATCCCAGCGAAGTGAAAAAGCACGACAAGTGCGATAGTGAGAGTTCTTTAACTCTGAAGCATCGTGATTTAGTATATTTCTCCGAAGAGAAGGAACGGACGAGCCTTGTTCCGAATGAACTTTATTTAGAAGTTACGACTGACAGTAATTTTCTGAGACTTTTGATTGATCGAGTTGCACTTAGAGTTAAGAGGACTTTAATTTATAAGCGATTGACCCACGAAAAATAATTAAATTGCTGTAATAATATCTTGTGCATATTTTAACCAGAATTAATATTGTTATGCAATAAAAATTCCATTTTCTAATTTATACGAGAAATTTCTCTTTGCCAAAGATCTGAACTCGCTACCACTCAACATCTTAATCAGGTCGGTATAGAGGAGTTATTACAACTGGTGGCTTGTGGTGATGGATTAATTAGCAAAAATTAATGACATTCTCTAAAGACAAAGAGTGGACTCCGAAATTTAAATCATCAAAGTGCTCCAAGAAAGAGTCTCCTTGTGACTTGTGACCTGAGTCTCCTTAGACGCCCCTGTGGATCAACACAGCATCAGAAAGAGAAATCTACCAAGAATTCTGGAGAGTGTTCCCCCATCAGAAAGAGAAATCTACCAAGAATTCTGGAGTGTTCCCCCATCCGGAAGAGTCCCTATCCGAAAAGTGTGATAGAGAACCCCGTCTGTGCTCCTGAGAATCTCTGAAGTCTGTGCTTCTGACGCCCTGAAAGACTCTTAGTAATGGAGGTAAGCTCTTTTTATACTCAGAGTGGCTTAAATTGTTATTAGTGTTTGTAAAGGAGTTGTAGGCTTCAAAAAAAAAAGTTGTATGTTTATTTTTGTGAGAGTAAATATTTTGAGAAATTTTTCCGGTAGAAAAAAAAAGTGTGATGAGATATTTCCGATATAACTGTAACTTATTTAATAGACAAATTTTGTAGTTAAGATTAAATTATTGTTGAATTAATTTAATGCAAACTGAGAGTTGTGCAGTGTTACAAAATTTTAGCTGAATCTATAAATGAGAGTTCATTGAAAAAAAAAAAAAGTATCGAACGCATTTCATATTTTACGATAACAGAGTTGATTTTATATGTTTTTTGTGAATTATTCTAAATTTTTTTAAGAGTGGATGCAGAGACTAAGACCACCATTGATTAAAAGAGAAAGGAATTGAATAAGACTTTTGCAATTTAAAATATTTTTACTGTGCTTTTTGAAATTGAAAATTGTTGTTTTGCGTAAAATTGACCCCATATGTATTTTATAACCAAATACCAAGGTGAATGTGGACGATAGGATAGGGTTGCTTATTTTTATATGTTGCATATTTCTTATATATTATTGTTATGCGTACTTTTTATGAGTGTATATTTCAGTATTATTTTAGTGCACTTGGTAGAAATTACATTTAATCTTATTGTATTGTTTTATAATTGTGGGAAAGATAATTTCTAATTTTAAACTTTAAAAATGTCGGAGCTTAAATATTTTAGGAAAGCTGATTTGCAAACGTTAGCTTACGAATTTGAGGTCATTTTAGAGGAAAATGATACTGTACCGAAAATTATAAAAAAAATAGAGTCGTCAGAGGGTTTTGATAAAGAGCTAGCTTTAGCACAAATTAAACTTATAGAAAAAGACAGGGAAAATAGATTATTGGCAGCGAATAAAGAGAAAGATAGACTGTGGGAAAAAGCAGAAAAAGAAAAAGAGCGGGAACATGAGTTGGCTAGATTAAAAGCAACACAAGAGTCAGATGACCGAAGTACAGCATCCAGTAGTGTCTCAGTTAGGACGAGTAATTTACCCCTAAAAACAATTATGCATCGCTTTGATGAAAAGAATTCGGATATTTCGTTGTTTTTGAATTTATCCGAGAGACAGGCAAAAAAATGTAATCTAAATTCGGATGAGTTGGTGACGAACTTACTATCATTATTACCTGTGGGAATGGCCGAGTTAATTTTGAGAGAACCCGAAGACAAAATTGATGATTTTCAATATGTGAAAGAAAAATTGTTAGAACGATATCGTTTGAATGCAGAGACGTACAGACAAAAATTTAGTCAGCATCCCCGAAATCCTAATTCAGTTTGGAAGGACCTGATCTTTGAACTTAATAGTTTTTTAGAAGGATGGCTGTCATGCTTACAAGTTTCGGATTTTGAAGGATTGAAAAATTTGCTTGTCACGGACCAGATCAAACGGAGGGCGTCTCCAGAAATGCGCGAATATTTTATGGATAACTGGGCAGAGATTAAAGACCCGGAAGAATTAGTAAGGCTTTTAGATGCGTACGAGGCAATCAAGCGCCCCTCTAAAAAGACGTGGAATCCGAAACTCCCTTTAGAGAAGAAATTTGAAAGACCCAAGACTTTTGAAAATGGGCGAAACGGTAACAGAAATCCGGAGACTAACTTTAACTGGAGGGATCGCGATGATCATAAAGAAAGGGAAAGGGTTTACGAAAAAAGGCGAGAAGTTAAGTTTCTTGCGTGTTTTCGAAGCGGGCACTACAAAGTAGATTGTCCGGAAATTAAAAAGAGAGATGTTGCGCGGGTCAGTCACTTAATAAGTAAGCCGACACTTGAAGAAACCTTCTCCCCTTATTTGAGCAAAATATTAGTGAATGGAATTCAGGCAACTGCCTTAACGGACAGTGGGAGCCAGATAGATTTGGTCCCGCACCATTTAGTCAGTCAAGATAATTTGAATGGAGATCATGTTTGGATTAAAACCCCGGTGGACAGGAAATTGTACTGCATACCTATAGCAGAAGTCACTTTAGAAATTGAAGGTGTAGGAATCATTGAAACCAAGGCAGGAGTAAATAATAGCGATTCAGACATGGATTATTATTTGTTGGGTAATCAATCTCAAAAGTTATTAGAGCAGGCGAATATAAAACCCGAGTTAGTAAATGCAGTTTTGACGCGGGCTCAAAAGAAAAAAATTGACCATACTCCAAAGCTGGAAGATAAGCGGATTATGTTTTCCGATAAGGAAGGGGAGAATGTTCACCGACGCGATGAAGCGGAAACTTTGAATCCGGTAAATAAACAAATTATGATTTCCGAGGGGGAAAAAGAAATTTCTAGCGGGAATGTTGAAGCGGAAACTTTGAATTCCGCGGAAGAAAAAGAAATTTCTAGCGGATATGTTGAAGCGGAAACTTTGAATTCCGAGGAAGAAAAAGAAGAGGATATTTCTAGCGGGAATGTTGAAGCGGAAACTTTGAATTCAGTAAAAGAAAAAGAAGGGGGAATTTTTCGCGAGTGCAGTGAAGCGGAAGCGTTGAATTCAAAACTAGAGGGTGAAAATCTAGAAAGCCCTATTGAATTGGTTAGTGTGGATAAGGGATTATCGCCTTCGTCGATATATGAGAACTCTTCGATCTTAGCAAACATTGAAAGAGGGGTTAGTAAAATGGAACATGACAGGTATCCATCATTCGAAGAGATTAGAGGAAAAGGGGAATTTGCAGAAACGCGTTGTAATGCGGGAGATTCTGTAATAGTGGAAAAAGCCAGAGACGAACGCATAAGTGGAAGGGCGCGAGTGCTGGTCCCATTGCATTGTCAGGTGGATATTTTTGGCGCGTGCCTAGAAAAAGTGTCATTACACTTAGGGAAAGGGAAAGTTAAAGGAAATGTGTCAAAATACTTGGACCTTGGGAAAAGATTGATAAGCGATTTACCTACCGCATTTCTAAAAAGGTTCGGTGTTAAATTGAAAAATCCGAGAGTGTGTCGCACAATAAGCGATAGTATTGCATGTTGGCATCGAAAAGTTAGAAAGCGTTTGAAAGCGTTAGTATTTGGAGAATGGATAAGAGAAACGGAGGAAAATAAATTCGTGAAGGGATGTGTGTTTAATCTCACGAACAGGTTAAAAAGAGGTCGAGTTTTAGCCGTTGAAAATGTGTCAGAAAAACGAGAAAAGAGGAAATTTTGGTTTGACAGAAAGGCGGTAAAACGGAAGCTTAATGTGAAAGATGAGGTTTTAGTTTTAACCACCAGAAAGCCAGATAAAATGTCAGATAGTTGGATATGGCCGGGAAGAAAGGAGTCAATAATTACGGAAACAAATTATATTGTGAATGTTCCTGGGAGGCGACAGAAATCCCAGATTTCTCACTTGAGTTTAGTAAAGCCTTACAGAAAACGGGTGGAGTTAGCAGATATCTTAACGCGGGAAATAAACGCACTTGAGGAATTCTGTTTACCGTATCTAGATGATATGGCGTTTTTTTCAGACAGTTGGGAGGACCATATGCGTCATCTAGAAACAGTATTAAAAAGGGTTAATGACGCGAAACTAAAAATCAAATTGGCGAAATGCAAGTTCGCTCAGAAAACCGTAAAATATCTTGGGCATATTGTAGGGGAGGGCAGACGGAGGCCAGCTGAGGCGAAAGTAAGGGCAATTAAGGAATTACCGGTTCCGAAATCGAAAACTGAAATTCGTAGATGTTTGGGAATGGCTGGATATTATTCCCGGTACATAAAAGATTATGCAGTGATTGTAGAACCATTAACGAGGGCGCTTAAAGGGAAAAATAAAAAAGAAAAGATTGCATGGAGCGACGAAATGGGAAAAGCCTTTGAGACTTTGAAAATGAAACTTACTGAAGAACCGGTGCTTTACGCTCCTAATTTTCAGAAAGAATTCATAGTACAAACTGATGCTAGTGACTTAGGTATTGGCGTGGTTTTGGCTCAAAGAGAGGGATCGGAAGAGCACCCCATAATATATTTAAGTCGAAAATTTACTGATAGTGAGAAAAGTTTCTGCGCCACTGACAGAGAGTGTGCAGGGATTATTTTTGCGATAAAAAAGTTAAGGCATTATATTGATGGACAAAACTTTTCTATCGAAACCGATCACAATCCCTTGGTGTTTCTAAAAAGAAATTCTGGAAATAATCCCACGTTATTAAGGTGGTCCTTGGCTCTGCAACCTTATAATTATGCCATTTCTCATCGCGCAGGCAAAGACATTCCGCATGTTGATTGTCTGAATCGAGTTTAATGAGATTTCTTGATAAACTTTTGTATATAATTATTTTAAGTTCTTTTTATTTTTATTTCACTGTGTTTTATTTCAATATATGTTCATGACTTCTTATCAGAGCGCGCAAAAAAGAAAAGGAAGGTAGTATTATCTTATTCATGTATGTTTCATTTCTTGCCACTCTGATGTAATTTGAGCTTGCAATTCTTTATTCGACTCTTAGAGATTCATAGTGTTTCACCCTTAAGAATCGTTTGAGGAGGGGGTGCTGTAAAGAATTGAGCTTCTACGTCCAGGTGCACTATGTGTCATTCTAGCATTTCCTGTGAGTACACTTAACTGCATACCTTCCCTCGCTATTTTTGCCTTGAAGACTAGCAGACGCCGAATTCTATTGTACTGTGAGCGGAAAGTTCGGACAGTGATGTAGTGGTAAGGCGTTACCCAAAGAGGGGTCTTATGCTTTGATCCTTGCCGAGTTCGTGGGAAAGAGTTCATCTGCGAGAGAAGCGATCTCTGCACACGATTTTTAGGTTTGCGCCCGAAACTTTGCCCTTTGTCTTAGAACGTCCAATGACGGACTTAGTGAAAACGAAACAGAGGGATCTCAAGGCTGCTAAGAGGCTGGAGAGTTTCGAGGGGCCCGCCACGACAAGACACTGCCCTTAGAAGAAGGTCCCCTGCGAGAATGAAGAAGAGAGAGGACAGTTTTTGAATAGATCGGAACGAGAGTGGTGACTCTCTGGAAATAGTGAGGTCTGACCTCTATTTAATTGATACGGCAGGTATCAGGTGAAAATCCCAGCGAAGTGAAAAAGCACGACAAGTGCGATAGTGAGAGTTCTTTAACTCTGAAGCATCGTGATTTAGTATATTTCTCCGAAGAGAAGGAACGGACGAGCCTTGTTCCGAATGAATTTTATTTAGAAGTTACGACTGACAGTAATTTTCTGAGACTTTTGATTGATCGAGTTGCACTTAGAGTTAAGAGGACTTTAATTTATAAGCGATTGACCCACGAAAAATAATTAAATTGCTGTAATAATATCTTGTACATATTTTAACCAGAATTAATATTGTTATGCAATAAAAATTCCATTTTCTAATTTATACGAGAAATTTCTCTTTGCCAAAGATCTGAACTCGCTACCACTCAACATCTTAATCAGGTCGGTATAGAGGACTTATTACAGTAATTATATTTTCCACACTCTTCGATTTTTCATGACCCTGTATTTCATTCAAATTTCAATTCAAAGATATATTTTAATTGGAAATGAGACGCTTAATCCGACGCAATAAACTGTTAGTTAATATGATTGATTATCATTTTTGGAGTTATAAGGATGTTTCTTTTGCGCAATTCAGTAATAGAGCATTTAAAGTTTATGACGTCATCAAGCCAGGATTTTATTCGAATTGCAATGTATTTTATAAATAGTTTACACATGTTTTACTTTCATATTTTATATTATGCATATCCATGATGGGTAAGTATTACGGTGGCCCCCAACGACTAGTTTGTAATCGCATTGTCATATTTTGATAAAATCTATATATATATTTGTCTTACGTGGCGCGAAAATAGGGCTGAATTTGTAACTTATGGTTTGGCAACAACTGTAGTTTCCAGAGCTCAGACCAATGAACAGACTAGATTGTGTTAGATCAGCTCCGCCTCCGTCCAATATGGCGGTCAGTTTGAGAGCAGTGAAACCATAGAATGAAAATCAAGCTAGCAATTATTAAAAATAACATAACATGTACGTAATCCAAAGCATCTGAGATGATTCCTCATTTTAATTATGAGCCAATATCGTTAATTTCAAATGAATTCTCAACTCTTATTTAGAATTCATTTACGAATTTCACTCACTCAAAAGACGAAGAAAAAAAAAATCAACTGTCTAGATATCACGTGCCGCCATCTGTTGCTCTATTGATGAAGTAAAAAATAATTCATTTTGTAAAAATCTATAATCAATTAGAACAATAAAATGTCGAACGAAATTTAAACAATGGCAAACAAACTATCTTCCTCTCACGTAGTTTTTTTTCTAATGAATTTAAGTCGTGCTGTACAAAAGATCCCTTTTTCATAGTATTTAAATAATTTATATGTCCATTTGTAGAGCCAACTAAATGCATTTTCAGTTGTGTTTTCAACGGAGAATTACTTTTTTACATTAAAATAAATTGTCAATTTCATATGTTCAAATGTTTTATGGTAGAACTTATTCCGGCTAGAATTGCTGAAAAAAAGGGGCGAGCGAGCGAAGCGAGCAGTGACCGCGTAACGATTTCAATGTGAATTGCTTCGCAATTCACGGGGGGTTGGCGAGCGTTAGCGAGTAGGGGGCTGAGCCCCCTAGTTTCATAAATTCCAGATCTGCTATACTTAATTTGTTTAGCAATATCAGAAAACTTTTAGCATTTTGAGTCTTTAAACACCGAATTTTAGCTTTATGAGTTGCAGAGAATTGAACGTTGCGAAGCATTTCCCAACTATTTGAAAATTGAAGAACGAGCAGTGATTTTATATTTTGAAGTGCTTACGTCACATATACAGAACCGAGGCTAACGAAAAAGAAAGGCTACCGCGGTGCTTTACGCATATCTTTTTTTACAGACCGCCGGTGTCACGTGATGCTGGAATGCACCAATGCAGGTGTACGAAAAGAGCTGCACGTCACTCTAGCGGTCTGTAAAAAAAGATAAGTGGAATGCACCGCGGTAGCCTGTATTTTTCTTTAGCCTCGATACAGAACATAGAATATGCATTTTTTTTATACGGTGGTAATAAAAACGAATTTTTTCATTGTCCATATATTTTTGGGACAGCTTATTTTGAATTTTATTTATTTTACAAACAATTTGTGACATAAGCATGATATTTCCGTATTATAATAAACTTATGTTATGATTCCATATGCTAATTATTTTTTTCGTGATTGTTGCTTCATTTTTTGAACTGTTATTTCAAAAATTTACCTGTCCATATACTTTTGAGACGCACTGTATTTTCATCATATTTAATAGAATCAGTCATTCTAGAAAGGGCACTGGTGCAAAATTGTCAAAAATGGTTTTATTGCAGAATATGATACTTTTCCCCATATTCTATTGCTTCTGAAAAGAAAGGGCACTAGTCTGGTC
This sequence comes from Maratus michaelseni, assembly GCA_963931845.1. Lineage (NCBI taxonomy): Eukaryota > Metazoa > Arthropoda > Arachnida > Araneae > Salticidae > Maratus > Maratus michaelseni. The sequence goes on from OZ007586.1 coordinate 398,251,975, forward strand.
TCTAGATCTTTAATTTTTATCTTCTCTGTCTTTAAAAGAAGAGCAAAACAACGTTCAGTATTGAAAAGGCACTTGCCCATGGGCAAATGTCCTTTCAGAAATTACTTCTTTGTTAAGTTATATGAATCCATTATAGAAAAAGCGGTAAAAAAGGTTGATCGAAATGTAAAAGAGTATTGTTCCTTAATATTACATACACCAAAAAATGTAAAAAAAAAATACTATGACTGTTGTTCAGACGGACGATATATTAAATTTTGTTACTTGTTGGACATCCCTGTACAAAAGAGGAGGCATTTCAGAAGAATCAAGTGGGAGAAATGTCTAAAAAAATGCTAAAGTATGATTTCAGCCAGCATCTTTTATGCACTTTGAACATACACTTGACAGTCCGGGCATTGTCACTACAAGAGAATACATTGATGAGTTAAACAGCAAGTTGAGCTGCCAACTGAAAAAGCATATGAAGAACCAGTTCTCATTAATGTAGAAAAAAAGAGAGAGAGAGAGAGATTTTAAATCGCCTGTGGGCCTATATTTCTAACGAATTTGAAAGATTTTATGAAGAAATTTTATTATGGCCAAACAATGACGTTGAACAACCTGTTGATGAATAAAAAAGTATTTACAGTATAGTTTTTCTATGTCTCGCATCATGTATCAATCTATGTATCTTAGTAATAGTTCAAATTATCTTATTCGTCAGTTTTGTATTGCATATTCTACCTGTTTGAAGTCAAGCTATCTTTTTTTATATATAATTTATTCTGATTTATTATAGAAAGGGCATTTGTCCCAAATTTTATTTAATTTTATTACATCATTTATAGATAATGAAGAAATTTCAACGATCTCAACTAATGTTAATTTATATTTATTGTAACTTAAGGTAGACGATTCAAAACATGTACTTTTATATTTCTCAGAAAATCGTTTTTTGTGTCTTCTGAAAAGTTCATTTTTAGAGTTTTGTTCATCTGACGAAAACCTATTCGTCTCACTCCTCTGTCTGTATATTGGCGCAGCTTATTTCCAATGGAACCTTGTGCTATTAAACTCTATACAACCAACCTGTCTGTCTGCTTGTCACAGAATTCGTTCACGGAAACTGTATAAGTTAGATACTTGAAGTTTTGCATACTTATAGCTAAATACATCCTGTCACACGACAAATCATAAAATTTTGAAAATTTTTTTACATTAATTTAATTAAATTAATAAATTTAATAACATCCGACCATTTTTGAGATTTAGATTTTAAAACAGAATCTTAATTTCCGTCTTTTTTGCGTAGGGTAGGTGGTTCAGTGGTAGCGCATTTCCCTTCTAACCCAAAGGTTCTGGGTTCTATTCTCGACGACGGAAGTTGAAATTTCCGATTTCTTCCATCGGACAACATTTCATTGTCCTATGCTTTTTAGATATACACACATATGCTGTTACGCTTGTCTGAAAAGCAGTTCTTGAATATTTTTAATTTGATTAAAATATAGCTTCCTCTTGTTATCATTCTATTATTAAAGTTAATGGTACTGACGTCTATGTTCTGCCGTATATTTAATAATTATAAATTAATGATTTGGATAATAAACATAACTTTTTACATATCTAAACTGAGCGTAAAACCGACGGAGTGAAAAATGTCCAAGTCAGGAATCGAGCGTTATTCCAAGGGCTCAGGTTCGAGCCCTGGCTTGGACATTTTTCACTCTGTCGGTTTTACGCTCAGTTTAGCAATGTAAAAAAAAAGAAAAAAAACATGTTTATTATTCATTAGTTTTGGGCGAATTTCACTCCTGAAAATTAATTGAAAAATTAATTGTAATTTACTTTTACTTGATTTGGATTTATTAATTAAATGATAAAGTGTTTTGAAAGGAATATTAAGCGAAACCCTTTGTGCGATCTTCAATCACACTTACTCAATTGTTGTGTCCTTTCTAGAATGACTGATCCACATTCAATTAAGTTAGAGCTCAGCTCATGTGACAATTTTTCTGGAAAAATGTGTGCATAAATTAGCATATTTTATAGAATCTATTATTATTCTGGGAAGTTAGTCAAACTATTCCCAGGCTGATTTATTGCTGTATGCTTTTAAAATTTCGTTAAAATATTATTTACCTTTTTGATGTTGAAGTGAAGTATGAGCGAGATGTAAAATATGCTTGATAAATACAATTTCTCATACATCCAAAAATGAATACTAGGAGATTCAATGCTTGCATTGAGATCCTATCTCATTAAGAAAATTGAAGTTATTTATCTCTTTGTCGACATATGCAATGATTAATGAAAGATAGTATGTAAAACAGCGTCTTGAGCTATCAACTTTTCTATTTTCAGAGAACATATAAGGATGCCAGGTCATTTGTTTATGAAATAGATGATGAGGGTTACCGAAATAAGAAAAGAAAGACTCATAATGATTCACGATCACTTAGATAAGAGATAAAATCATGTTAGCTGCATTTATGGTATTAAAAGTTTATTTATTTTTTTTATTACCTAATATAATAAAATACCGGGCATTTAAAAATATTTTATTTAAATTGACAACCTGGCAGTAATAAAACAATAGTAAGCGAATATTGTTGTTATTGATTATATCTTGAGCAAAATTGGCTATGCCTTGTCTATATGTTTGTCAATATTAGTATAAAACATTGTCTCAACATTGAGGTGTTTACATATTGCAAAGTATTAGGTAGAAATATATATCAATTTCATTGCCGATGTAAAGTCACTATTTCTGTAATATTGGCGTTTCACTGGAAATTTTTTGAATCTGGTGCCACTATTTATGGAACAGTGGCATTTCATTGCAAATATTTCCAATGAATGTAATATCGGGTCATAATAAAATGAATAATGGTTTGCTACTAAGATTGTATAACTATTATTTTAAGCATTATTATAATATTTACATTCCTATTCTCATTTATTTGATTACGATTTGTGTGAAACAATGCTTATGGCTTAATTTTGAACATGATTTTTCTGCATTGATTTGTATAGTTTAACATCCCATCCACACTGTAAAAGAAAAAAAAAATGTAATGTTATGCGACCCTTTTTATGCGTTTTTTTAGTAACTAAACAATTTGCTGGGAAATTATAATTATCTTTCTTTTCTGAAATATTAATCGTAGAACTTCTGTCATTAAATAAGTCGAAGGTTACTATTTGGATGTGCTGGTGATAATTAGCTCACAAGCACGCGGGTCCGCCACTCCTGTCATACAAAGAAAGCCATCTGTGATCTTACGCATTAACAAAAAATCCAGGAAAGTTACTTAGAAATAATGGACAGATGGATTGCGCAGTATTTCCAAGGAATGCTTCTTGGAAATCATTGGAACTTCACCGAATAATTCTTGAATGTTCCACAGAAATATCAGTAAGATTTCTGTGAAACATCAGGATGCTCCTGTTTATTTTACGCCCACATGCTAGTCTAGTGATTAGAGCGCTGGCTACTAGACAAAAAGGTGTTGTGTTCGATTACCGACTCAGGACTGAATGTTTTTAGTGAGTCGAATTCCATTTTAAACAGAGGTCCAGTTCTGTTTAGCCCTCGTGTGCAAAAGATGACCGTAGCACCTGCAACCAACCAGCCTGAACATTTCACAGGAAGGTTACAGATTTTTCAGTGGAACGTTCCGTAATTACTCACCAAAATCTCCCTTGTTTTTAATAAACGTTTCTGGTTATTTAATATATGTACTGCAGCGCAAATGTACTCCTAGAAACTGCAATTTGGGAATGTAAAATTCGCGATGCGAAATAAAAGATCCTGGATATTTTTATCTTTTTATTAAGGTAGTTCCCATGTCATCTTACATTCTTAAGCGCTGGAGAAATGTATATGTTAACATATTATGTGTATGTGTCTTTTATTGTTAAATGGTTATAATGGGATATTTTATTACTAAATAAAAGCAGAATAAAATTATGACATCGTAAGCAATTTTGAAAGCTGTTAAACATTTTAACTTAAAAAAAACGGAAGGTGTATTGTGTATGCCAGGGATGACGAACCCGTGTGCCAGTAGGCCAACTGTCATCGCTATTTTTAAATAGTAATCCTTGACTTATTTAACGACAGAAGTTCTGTGATTAATGTTTCAAAATAGAAAACCAGAATATTTCAGCAAATTCTTTAATTATTATCAAAACGTTTGAAAAGTGCAAACGTTTCTGGAATATACGCGGTATGTTACTATTTGTTTTACTGTTTAAATGTTAAAATATTTAACTGCTTTCAAATGTGTTTACTATGTGATAATTTTACCTTACTAATGAAAAATTTCATTGCCATCAGTTTTCACTAAAAGAAATGTTAAAATATATATTTCTCCTGTAGTTTTGTATTTATACTTTCATGGCCTTGGAGCATACCTTGAACAAAAAGGATGCTGGTGGTCTCTTATTGCGTATCGAAAAGTATACCTTTGCACCGTGCTGATGCTAGGCATGTTTTTGCGCGGAATTGTAACAATAAATCTTGTTTATTTAGTATAACAGAAGATTTACTTAACAATTCTGGACAATTCCGCTGAAATATGAGTAAGTTTCCTGTGAAATATAAGGAATATTTCTTTTGAATATCGAAACGTTCCACTGAAATGCCAGTAAGCTTTTTGTAAAAGGAACAGAAACATTCCTGGTGTCTCACAGGAAGCTTGCTGACACTTCAGTGGAACGTATACAGTAAACTTTCGGTTATTTACAAAAAACCTTCCTTGGAGACAATGGACAATCCAGCTGCCCGTATTTCCAAGGAATGTTCCTGAATTTTGTTTACAGAGCATGGCATGGAGAGTAGGAGTAGTTTCAGTTCAGTTAAGAGATAAGACTGCGTTGTGAAGCTGTTTATCTGAAGCAGTTCAGATCTCTGTTTTGGAATACTTGTTCCTGGAATTTCTGTTGTATTATGCTGTGATAATTTTCCGGCAATTCAGTGCGAACATTTCGTCGTGCGTAATTCGCCACGGCGTCTATTCATCGTGGCGATAATTCATCGCAACATGGAAAACCCCATAGCAGGATATATCTGCAATTAAATATTTGGGAATATGGCTCTTAGATAATATTCTTAATACTTTTTATTGATTTGTGATGCTATTTAATAGCTGACACAGTGGCAGCCCGTGGTAGAAAAAGTAGGTGAAGATTCAGCTGTATAAAATGCTTAATCTTCCTAAGTGGAAATTTCGATGTTCCGGTGGTAGGGAATCCCTGGCCACCCCTGAATTCATCACCGAGAGTAACAAAAATAGTATGAAAAGGTGTTATGAATTTTCCAATGGAAGACTATGGTTTACCAGAAAAAACCCTCTTCATTAAGAACTTTTAATAATCGTGCTTACACCTTCCCATTAAAATAATGAACAGCAATACAACAAAAAATTCCAACATTTAGTTATTTTTGGAAAACTCTGCTGTAAAACAAAATTCAAACGATGGTCTAAACAGTGAACGAAAACGGCTTGTGGAGCTTTGTCTTTAATTTTCTAATGCAGTCCATTATAATGTCCCAATGTTAAGCTGTCCCTTCATAACATTGTCGCATTAATTTGTGTTAACAATTAAATTTCCCTAATATTTTATCAATTATTTTGTATAAAGGATCAGGGTCCATAAGCCGTGTTTTTGGCCCATGAAATAAGACTAAAATTCCATTTTGTTATACCCACTTAATTATTTCACATTTTAATATTAGAGGTTTTTCCTGTACGATTTCAACAATAGTTTTTGTATTTTTGTCGGATTTATATGACTTACACAAGCTTAAAGTTCGTATAATTATTCGTAGTTTTGATATAAAATACGCAATTTCTCCTAATGTTACCTCAATTATTTATATAAGCGCAATCGTGCAACACTTTCTTCTTTATATATATTATAAAACTCATCAAGATATACAAATAGGTAAAAATAAAAGTGTTGCAAGGCTGCGCTCATAGTAAACTATTAAAAATAGAGAGTTAAGCAACTGCGCTCCTTTACGTCACTAAGAGACTTTAGGATGCAGCGGCGTGTTTAAACGTGCTAAAATGAACGTAACTATTGCTAATAAGCATGAACATAGAATAGAGAAGGGCTTCAAACGAAATAGAGTTAATATCAAGTTGTGACTTTGTAATGCTATTACGCGCGATCAGCTCCAATCGAGACATACGTATTCGAAGATATATAAAGCATGGATTCAGTGCAATAACTGTTATTTGCCTCCTATTAATTCTTGGTATTATCTGTGTAAAGTAGGAGTCTGTGTAGTGGGTTGTTGTGCACATATTGCAGCCATTTTGTAGTATTTGGGATACCAAAGGCGTGTGACAGAAGAAAAGCCTCATACTGCTGACTACAAGCATTATGTTCCGGATGTTGCTACCTCCCATTGGTCAGAAAGTGAGCAATCTGTCACAGGAGAGTCTTATTAATTAATTTTGATCATATTTTATATGTTTTATTCGTCCCATAATGTTTTATTAATATTCTAATATCTTAAAATATTTAATGCCATTTCTACTTTATGCCATGTAATATCATGTTATTATTAAACTTTTCAACTTATCTACTATATATTTATAATTTATATGACCTGCCCTAACACATACATAAATATAAGCATCAAACTCTTTTGAGCCAAAAACTCCGCTTATGGACCATGATCCTTTTCCGATATTCTGTCTTTACTCATATTGTGAAAACCCCAAACTGTCTCGACTAATGCGTTTTCAGAATTCATAAATATTACTATTAAGGAACACTGAGAAGTCTGATTTATATCCGTGCTATCATCTACTTGAATGGAAAAAAATTGCGATTCGTTGTTGACGTGATTATCAATATAATCAGAAATACGCTGGATTAATTCGTTTTGAATCCTTTTCAATTTTTAAGTAAATACATTTTTAATCTTTTCATATTGATTTTGTGTTGCTTCAGGACATCTTGATATCAACAACGTAAAGCAATTTCTTAAAATGGCCATAGTGGCATTGATACTTGCCACGGAATACAAGTCCACGGAAAACAAGGTCTTGTTTACTCAAATATAAAACAGCATCCCAAAAGTCTGCAAGAAGACTTTAAATGCACATTTTCATTGAACTGAATTGTGAATATTCCTGAATTTTCTTTTAGTACATCAGCAATAGTGTTCGGATTTTTTTCAAAATTTCTCAAGCTTAATTCTCATTATAAATGCTATCCAAAGTCACTATATTTATGTAGTGATCTTGTTATATTTAACAAGTTTGAGAAGCACTCTTTATTCCACGCAGAATGCTTATTGCTGAAAAGCAGGGCCGACAATATAATTTTCTTAGTGCAGTTGACGTACATAGCCATTTATATTCTTTAAACCAAACGAGCAGGGAAATCTGAACTACTCTAGGTCAAAATTAGCTTTGAGTTCAAATATCATGAACCATGACCAAAATGACCCACTAATAAAATTTTCTCGAACATGTGACCAAGCCCAAATGTCTTCTCGTGCCCGAAACCCGTAGATATAAAATTTAGTCAAAATAGTCTGAGCCGTTTTTTAGATAAAATTAGCTTGACCCAAAAATGACCCACATACTGATTTTTTCCAGAATCCGACCTAGCCTAATGATTTTCTCGTGCCACAAAAACCGTAGGATACAAAATTTAGTTCAAATCGTCTGGGCCGTTTTTAAGATAAAAATAGCTTGACCCATATTGACCCGTGACCAAAATGACCCACTAATCAAAATTTCTCGAACATGTGACCTAGCCCAATAGTCTTCTTGTTCCCCAAAATTGTAGGATACTAAATTTAGCTCAAATCCTCTGAGCCGTTTTTAAGATAAAAATAGCTTGACCCATAATGACCCATGACCAAAATGACCTACTAATAGAATTTTCTCGGACATGTGACCTAGCCCAACAGTCTTCTCGTGCCCGAAAACCATAGGATGCAAAATTTAGTCTAAATAGTCTGAGTCGTTTTTTAGATAAAATTAACTTGACCCAAAAATGACCCACTAATCGAATGTTCTCGAACATGTGACCAAGCCCAATAGTGTTCTCGTGCCCGAAAAGGGTAGGATACAAAATTTAGTCAAAATTGTTTGAACCATTTTTCAGCTTTAATTAGCTTGACCCTGACTCATGGTGACCCAAAATGACCCACTAATTGAATTTTCTCGAACATGTGACCTAGCCCAATGGTTTCCTGGTTCCCCAAAACGGCAGGATATAAAATTTCGTCAAAATCGTTAGATCCGTTTTTAAGATAAAATTTGAATATATATATAACCACACACACACAAGATTTGCTCGTATTAGAATATATGATATTTTGAAAATTAACTTTAAAACATTTTTCGTTCTTCTTTATTCCTTTTATGGCTGCAATTGCTAACAATTCTTTTAGACGACTATACGATTAGACGATTTAACGTTTCTGGTCCATGATGAAATAGATCCCTTTTATCTTCAACTTTCAATCAGTTAAATGGTGTTTATAATAAATGACAAACAATATCATTAGCAGGATACATACTAGAGTTCGAAATATACATTAACTAAAATTTATAAAAAAATAACTGAAAATGGTTTAAAAAAGACCCGCCATTTTTATATAATTAAATGAATAAACTCGAATATTCTTAAAATGCAGGACTGCTAGTGAAGCGTTTGCACCCTATTCTAATTACTCTTCACTTTCACTCCCTACTCTCGACAGTGTCATTCGAGGAATCAAAGGCTGATGTCGCGGTTACTTACCTTTTCACCCCTTCGTATGTGTATGGACAATATTTTTCGTTTGGGTTCGAGGCTAGAAAAATTCGCCTGCTTGGGAATAACGTTCATAACCGTGCCATTGAAAAGCATTGTGTTTATAAAATTTATGCATATATATATTATATGGAGTTTTAGACCTTTAAGCATATTTTTCATTTATTTATAATATATTTTAAATTTTAAGTAATAAGTATATATGGATTTTAATTAATATGTATATATGGATTTTAATTAATATGTATATATGGATTTATCAAAAATAATTCGTATAAAATAAATCTGCAATATTTTACACATGCATTTACCTGTACTTATGCTTATTCAAATGACGCTACAAGGTAAACAAACGCGCTAGCTGCTATTTTTACACCACGTGATTCTCACTGTGACGTCACATGAATATTGTCGAGGCTAACGAAAAAGAAAGGCTACCGCGGTGCTTTACGTATATCTTTTTTTACAGACCGTGGCAGTCACGTGATGCTCGAATTCACCAATGCAGGTGTACGAAAAGAGCACACGTCACTCTGGCGGTCTGTAAAAAAAGATAAGTGGAATGCACCGCGGTAGCCTGTCTTTTTCGTTAGCCTCGAATATTGTTGTTCATAGGTGAAGATCTTGATACATTTTCCCTTGAGTTCTGAATCATAGATTAGAAATATAAGCTCGATACACTTCACTGACCCGAATCGAAAGAACGAAAATGTTTTGACGTGACCCTGTCGTTGTGTGGTTTATTACTTATTGAAATTTTCACAGAAATCTAAATTAAATTATGTAAAAAAAGACAAGGAAAAGTAAAGAAAACAGAACAAAGTATACTTAGTCAAAAGATTTTTTAATAAAATGTTAGGTGAAGAGGCACTTCACATACTTTACTTGACGGGCCGCCACTACCGCAACGTTGCTAGGAAGAGATCGTTTTATGCACATTGGGCAATAGCAGCTAAATGAAGTGTTATTGAAATGATGATTTTCTGATCTCATGGCCTTCCTTGTTATTCAAAGGAGAAGTGCATTGGAATTTTTTTTAAACCTTTTAAATTTCACCACTAACGGTTCAAAGCACTTTATTGAAGGAAGTTTGGTAATTTAATTATCATGAATCATTTCTTAAATATCACAAGTTACAATTTAATTATCAAAAGTCGGGAATACTGAATTAAATTCTATTATCATAATAATAAATTGGCATTAGTTTCATCACTATTATCTTTAATAACATTATTTTGCGTCGAATTGTTCCGCAACGAATTGTACGCAACAAATTAATGCAATACCTGTTGTGGTTTATTTGTGTAATTGTAGTTATCTGCTTCTGTAATTGCCTTATCTTTTTATAATTTCCTCTAAATAAATATTGTGTGGTTTAGTACTGTTTGATTCGAATTTCAATTAACACGAACCCCGTAAACTATAAAAAAAAAAAAAAATAACCTGAGGTTACTAAATTTTTTTAGTAAATTTGTATTCCACAGAATTTTTTAGTAACCAGTATTATAAACCGGAATCGTTGCTAGCTGTTTTCTAGTAATTATTACTGATTTTCTTGTAACTGAGTAAGAATACAAAAATGTTTTAGTAATTGCAAGGATCAACGGGAAATACTAAAATTTTTTTAGTAGATCGACCCATTTTTTTACAGTGTAGTCGGAACAATTCTGGTGTCAGGAATAGTGTTGAACTCTCATATTATTACCAGAGGTACGGAGGAAGATATGAAGAAAACGTCTCCAAGGTTTAACAGCCCATTTAAACGAAATGAAAGCCATACTAATGAATTATGAAAGCCACAAAAGACCTACTGAGGAAAGAAATGAAATCCACACTGAAAGAAATGAGGAAATAAGGATGATCTCGTATTTGTGAAAAGATGTATGAGATGAGAGACTCTCAGTTATATAAAACAGAGTTGAGGGCGTAGAAGAAAAACAAATTCGGCGGGCATAAAGAACTATATAAAATATCTAATGTTGCCTATGCGAGCTAACTTGTAATATTTTCTGTGCGTTACATCTGATTACATATCTGTATCTGCTTTAGAGTGAGTAAGTAAATATTGTGCCCATGATTGTAGGAATCAGTTTTACGTTCTCATAGATGGTATAGATCTAATATAACTCTTATTAAAAAGGCCGTTTTATAGAGTGCTGTTTTATTGACAGTGCTGTTGATGACTGTGACACTTATGACACACTTGCTTTTATGCAAGGCGCAAATCTGTAATTTTATCAGCATGATGTAATTGATTTACACTATTGAAAACCGCAACTTTATTGTGCAAATACTACATTTAATAGCTCCTATTTATATATGACACTGTAGACCTATATGACTTTTGAAGTCTCATGACTCTTACATGCTCGAACGTCATTCGAAACGGATTTCAGTTTTGGAGTCAACAATCTCCCTAAGTCGACAATCTTTCTACGATCCAAGTCTCGTTTCAAAACTCAACGTACACTCTGTAAGCTTCCCTTGTCAGTCAGCTACATCAGTGGCATTCAATATTCTGTGAGCTGAAGAATGCTGTAAATGGGGCGCGTCATCAGTGTCCGGTGCCTGTCTGAAAAATTCCCTCTAAAAATTATAGTAAAATCTGCTAAGACGGAATCGTAAAAGACCGGAATATTTTCCGTAATTTTCCGTTAGTTTCACCGTCTATTGAAATTGAATTCCTTTCTTTTCATCGTTATCATGGAAATTTTCCGTTTAAGGTAGAATTCCATTATAGACAGGTTATACTGTGTTTTGTATTTGATTTATACTAATCGAAAAGTTTTTATAAGGTATAGTAAAACCAGTGAAAACGGAAGATGTCTACCGGAATCTTGCCTTAAATGAAAATTTTTCATAGTCCTGGGCGGAAAGAATGCAATACAATTAAATAGACAAAACGCAAAAATTAACACGAAAACCTTTTAAAACGAATTTTTCCTCCTCTCTTAGGATTCCGTTTCAGCAGGTTTTATTGCGTATTAATTATAAGTTATTAAAAAAATACAAATTATGCAATACAAACTATGCAATAATACAATAAACATGTAAGAAGTGTACAAATAAATAAATAAATAAATTAACACATGAAAATAAAGTAGTTTATGTGTGAAAAAAAAATCATTTGGGGATTGAACCTTATATGGTTTTATGTAAATTAACAGTTTTACTAAAATTATTAAATATTTTTGGTACATATTTAAACAATATTTTATTTGGCAAAAGAAAAAAAAATGTTATTTATATTTTGTACTGGTATAAATTAGAAATACATAAACTTGCAAATATATAACAAAAAATATTATTATAAACATTATTTGGTAAAAAAATATTTATGCAGAAAAACAATCTTGAATAAAAATTTCTCGCTTTCATAAATGAAAATCATCGAGTAATATGAGTGTATCAAAAAAAAAGATTGACTTCTTGGAGATACGAGTAATATAAATTGCAAAAGTGTTCAAAATAAGGTAGAATTTAAGATTGCATTGATAAATTGCCATTAATTTTCAAAAAGATACATTTTTTATTTTTTATATGGACCTTGGGTCCTGTAAGTTATATTTAGAAATGCTTTCTCTATGCTCTGACAAGTACGACAGTAAAAATGCCATTCTTCTACGATAAAAACTTACCTAGTTATGATACTTTGAGCTTTCCGACAATAAAAAGAGAAGAACGCATTTTTAGTGCAAGAAAGTTTCTAAATTTCATAACTATAATTATAGCACAATTCTTACACTTATATTAGTTTAAAAATAAGTTAAACAGACTATCCAATAAATCTGAAAAAAGCATTAAAAATGAATAATTTGCATTGCTCTGCCAAATATTTCCCCAGGTTTCGCAATTAACTTTTGTCAATGTATTTATGAAGAAATCAGTTTTGATATTTTCTAATATCGAGAGGTAAGTCGCCGATACTTTAAACTGGGGCCAAGGCTGGGCGACTACTCCAGGTATTAAATACAGGAAACTTTTAGTCAATACAAAATATTTCCTAAAGAAGTGGTCAATTGTAGGAAAACTGACAAAAATCTTTCTTAGGGCGCCTAAAGCCGGCTCATACAAGTTCTAGTTTTGATATAAGTATATGCGGTGGAAGGGGAAGGGCCTAAATCTTTGAATAAGCAAGAATGTAACACACTTTTAGCGGCTAGTATTCATCTTTTAAAAAAGAAACTCCGCTTGTGGGCGTTACTCTAGCATGTTTCATTGTATAACAAAAATATTTTCTCTGTTCGTGTTTATATTATAAATGAATGTCTATATAATAATTGTATTGTTTCTAATCAAATTATTTATATGCACAGCAGTCTAATTGTAAAAATACGAATTGTATGTCTTTTGAGATATAATGTAAACACATAAAATGCAAAAGTACCACCCGTGGGCGGAATTACATTATATCCAAAAGACGTGTTTTCACGTTTCCCGCGTAAGATGTCTTAAAAAGTGTACTCAGGTATGTAAATATAAAAGCTTCTTTGCGGTTGTTATTGAACTGATAATTGCATGATTGTGATTTTACTATATGATAGTTTTAAAGGTTTTCATTATGTTTCATTACAAGTGCTAATTGATTTTTACAGCCGAAGTTACCAACTGTTTCTCATTGCCCTCCCCACACCCCCATCAAACCTAACAAAAATACTGTGTAATTTGACATTTATTCTCTAAACCACTTATTAGAAGACTTAATAGAAGTAGGATCAAACTAAAATGAATTTTTTTTTTAGATCGTGATTAAATGTTTATAAGTAACTTGTTTCAGGTAAATCTAGAAAACCTAATTGAAGTATCAAGAAACTGCAATACATTTTAGTATAATTTAATTAAGGAATAATTTTTTCCAAGTATTTTCTCTTCAACTGAAATCTTTAGCGCATTTGTTACCTTGGCGCCTGTGAACGCCGCACACATTGCATACTGTGTCCGTGCATTCTTGAGTGATTATGGAATCATTTGAAAAAATCGTCATAATGATATAACTTCCTGAGAAAACGAAGCCTGGAAACAGAGAATGCCCAGAAAGTACTTTTTAGTTTTAAAACATGCAAACTTGTTTTTTTCTTTCTACATATATATTTTTCATTTGATAAGTCTGTTGATCTAATCAAGCATGTGCACATATCTTAATTAATAAATCATATATCAAGAATGAAACAAAAATATTATACAGCTTTTCGCGATCGATTGTTCATTATTTTTACATATTTGTATTTTATTTTTTATAATAAAAAACAAACTTTCTGTTAAACAATATCCTAATTTGGAAAATTACTCTTCCTGTATTTCAAAATTTCAAGCGTTGAATAAGATAGAAAATTCATAAGAAAAACTGAATAAATCTACTCTAAAAAAATGAGTATCTTCAGACCGTCTGGATTTATTCAGTATTCATGTTCTCTTTTATACATCATTGTAATGAATGAGGTATTAATGCAAATAATAAAGATAAAGCAAAAAAAATCTCTTTAAATTCTCATTTTCGTTATCATAATTTAAATTCACGAAATGATATTGCCGAAATAGATCTTCTGTAACATTATCTTCTGCGTTCAACGGAGTTGTATAATTTTTTTGGATAATTTATCGAATGATAAAGGATTTATGCTAGTCTTTATTTTTTTTGTCGATTCATTACATATTAAGGAAATAAAATCCTATAAATACTAAGTAATTTTCGAAGTTTGAAAATTTGTAATAATCGAATCTAAAAGCATATTTAAAAACTTTATTTTTAATTTTTAATCGAAAAGGAAAAAACAAATATCGCGCATATAAGAGGATTAAATAAAGTCATTAAATAAATTAAGAAAATATAGTAATCAGCCAAAAAATTAAAACAACATACTGTGTGATGGAGCTAAAGTTGTATGCAGGACCAATCAAATAGAAAAAGTGGATTTTGAGGCACTATAATAAGAGTTTGCCGCATTTTAACCAAGGGCAAATGAAAAGAATTATTCGAGTTCGGCAAAGAAAAAATCGTGAGCGCCAGGGAACTGGGTAAAAGTGTTTTGGAGATTGCAGTTGTTGTCAAGTTTTCAGGTTGTGCCGTAGTTAGTACATATCATAAATGGTTGAAAACAGATGAAATATATAACCGAAGAAAATGTTTTGGCCGACCAAGAACCATTGATCTATTTAGAAGAGAGCAGAGTCTTTGTTTATGCGGATAGACAGACTACAGTGGCCACTATAGCAGATTCGCGATTTAACGACCATCATTAAATCAAAAGTTGCTAATATTGGTTGTTTTTATTGCAGTTGAAAAATACTTAACAGCCTAATGTAATAACAAACAATTGAGTAATAGAAGTTTTAAAAAAAATATTTGTAGTAATTTAATTTTCTAAATTTTAGAATTAAAAAATGAATAAAAAAAATGGAATAGTTTTCTAAACATTAATTTAAACATTTTACAAAATTAAAAATGACTTACATCAGTTAATTAACATTTTTAGAAAAATTATGTTATACTTTTTTTGCTTCAAATGACGGCTGAAAATTTGCAGAATGCCGCTTTCGAGGATATTGATCATCTGAAAGTATTCGTGAGAACTTTTTTAAAAGTTCCCTAGAATCATGATGCATCCTTTGCTTCTTTTGATGTGGGATGTGTTTCTGGAACATCATCAATTTCATCATCGGAAGAATTATTTGGAATGCCCTGTTCAGGATTGAGAAAACTGCAGATTAAGTTATCTTACATTCCCCCTCAGGTTCTAACTTATCGTCCACAGCAACATAATCCTGAAATGTGAGAATTTCCGGCAAAATACAAGTTTCCGCAATGCTTGTATTTGATGATTGAAATCTTCAGTTTTTTAGTACAACGTTCAGTTTGTTCATGCTTTCGGAAAGGTCGCTAAATCAAGACGTGGATTATTTACGAGTCATTAAAACGAGTGAGGAAAAACATTATGACTGTTGGAAAACGGTCGGGACCTGATCCAATGGTCGCTAAGTCGCGAAGAGTCACTAAATCGGTGGTTGCAAAATCGTGAGTCTACTGTATTAACAATGAATGTAATAGTGGTGATGTAAATAATGTGTCGAAATGTACAGTTTATCGTATACTGTTGGCTATGGGACTACGAAGTCGTTCCAAGCCAACAGTGTCTATATATGTGCGAAAATGTGTCTATGTTCACTGCAATTCCCCTATGTAAACCCATGCTGCAGACACGTAGTCATGTAAATGAGTTACTGAGGGATGTAAAAGAGGATATCTTGTACAGACGAATCTTGCTTTACTTTATATCATCTGGATGGGTAATTTCGTGTGTGAGAATCACTGATGGAAAGATTCTCATCTAACATAAGCAGTTTGTGATAGGACACTTTTAGCTCCATCTATATCTATACTTATAAAAGTACATGTCCTGACCGACTCATAATCAACGCTGAGCGTCAACCATTGTTCCTTTGACAGTGAAATTTGGAAGACGTGTTCCTTACACAATGTAGGCACCCAATGCGATTTTAGAAATTCAAACACTAAGGGGGTAAAATGGGGGTTGAACGTTTTACGTCATTTCGCTTTTTCGCCATATCTCAGTAGCAGTTTTAGGTAGGAGCGTGAAATTCAAGTTAACAAATCTACTAAAAAACAGTTAAACAAATATTTCATCGATTTTAGAAATACAACCACTAAGTTGGTTAAATGAGGAATCGAAAGTTTTAGGAAATTTGGTCTTTTCACCATATCTCACCAGCAGTTTTAGGTAGCAGCTTGAAATTTAGGATAAAAAATCGACTAAAAATAGTTAAACATGTATTTCAGCGATTTTAGAAATTCAACCACTAACAGGGTTAAGTAGGGGGTCGAAAGTTTTAGGTCATTTCACCATATCTCAGTAGCAGTTTTAGGTAGGAGCGTTATGTCGGCGAGCATAAACATAATAATTCTTTTAAAATTATTATTATTAGTAATTCTATTTGTTATGTACATATTTTTCATAAACATGTTTTCTTCTTTCAGCCTTAAAATAGTTTTATTGTCCTTCGTCCCCAATCTATCTACGACGGGATAAAGGCTTCAATACAGGCTTGACACTTATGTCAAGAGGTAGCTTATTACCCCAGTCAAGTATAGTTTGTGGTTGACCACAGGATAAGCTCACCAGAGTAGCCCCAGTTAGTTCAAGGGCTGAACAAAGTTTTGCGTTAGCAAATAGGATTTTACGTCCATTTGAACTGCATTCACCAATCACAAGAATTGAATCCATAATTAAAAATTTGAGCAACGCCCCAAATCTCCAACAGTTAAAAATTTGTCTGATGACAAAAGAGGAGTTTAGCTAAAGATGTCCGAGCAAAAAGTCTTATGAAAAATAATATCGCATTGAGGTCTAAAAACAGTTTGTCATCGTATAAGTTTGCATCGCTTTTCCTAAATTATTTCAGCACGTAAAAATGTTCAATTCAGCATTTTAATTTTATACGTTTACTCAAGAAATATTAGGTAGCTTTCAATAAAAAAACGTATAAAGCTACCTATTGCAGCCGTTCGGAGGAAAGCAGTTCCGGAAAATTTGATATATTTTCACCGATCATGACCCCCAGACCCCAAAACCACCCTCCGTTCAAATGTTGATTTATATATATAGATATATCCATATCTATATATATATGTATATATATATATATCTGACCTATGTCTTACGATAACGCTCGTATTTATAAATCAATTTTTATGAAACTAATTGTGTGTATTAAGCTAACCAATGTCTCGACCGAGTTCGTTGGCCAGCTTGGTCCGCCATTTTGTTTCAAGATGGCGGCCATTTAAAAAATTAAACTAAAATAAATATACAAAAAAGTTAAAAATTCAAATTTATTTTTTGCTTACGTGTTAGGCCTTGGTACAAGGATTCCGGAGCATTTTTTGTTTTACCTCTATCTTAAAAAATGGCTGAGATAGAGCAGTTTGAACTTCTAGGGTGGCTGACATTTTGAACACATTGCAAGACAACACATTGCAAAAAACCAACGATTAATTTATGAGTTTTAGTGAACGCGATTTATCGCAAATTATTTTCTTTCATTGTTGTAATCATTTTCCCAATCATACGCATAAAACTATATATTCATAACCGTTTGAGCCAAATTCTCACCAAACTTGGCAACATTTGGTGAAATATCGCCAAATTTGGCGACCAAAGTAAGTCTTCATAAATGAAGCCAATTTGGCTATAGCTTAATAATTTGGCGAATTTCTTATTCAAATTCAGTATTAACGAATCTTTTGTAAACGGTTTCTTTGCATTTTAGCTTGCTGTTTTCGAGTAACATTAGCTAAAATTTTAAAACGAAGATATAGGAAAGCTACCTTTTCCTCCCGGTACAGGCTGGAAGGACTTTTTTAAAAATATTTTTAAAGTTGTTTAGCGATCAACCACTCGTTATACTTTTATTATGGAAATTTATTGATAACGTGACTAAAAGGGGTCACTCATCCCCATGGATAATATTCAATACTGACATAACAGTTTCAGCACCTCCCCACTTCTTCTATTAACGAGGACGCTAATCCAGTTACGAATTTATTAAATTCTATGTGCATGTAACCTGTAACTTTGTATTTCACTATGAAGGCAGGGCTAGAAGTTGTATTTGGGAGCAGTGTGTTAATTTAAATAATAAGATTTATAATAAATGAATAATAATTTCACTCAGTAATGAGTAAATAGTATTTCAGAAAATATTATATTTTTGCATAAGAAATATATATTATTAAATGTTTATATTTTCTAGTCTGGCTACAAATGGTCGCCTCGTTTTAATTAATTAATGTCGTTCTCAATTTTCTTTTAATTAATATGTAAATATGTTTCCTGTAAATAAAATATTTATGTTATTATTTAATGCCTTATCATTTAGCATTCCTGTAATGATTTCTCATATTATAGATAATTTAGTATATCTTCCACAGATAACTTACAGATGCTTAGTTATTCGAACTAACAAACTTCACTTTTAAGGCGGGCTAGTTTCAAAAACTGATCACAACGCGTACTAACTGCTTTTTTAAAGCACTTATTTTAATTGAGAATTCATGTTGTTATATAATTGCTTGTCTTTATATTGTACCTAATTCTAACCTAGTTCCGCCTAGAGTAGCTTAAATCTTTACGATCGCTTTTATTTTATTGTAATTTTATTATGCTAATTACCTGTCAAACACCTGTTGTTCTTTATGTTGAATGATTTTAGATAAAATCGTAACCTCTCGAGCTTATTCTCATCGAACTAAACTCATCGAACTAATTCATCCCAACAGTTTTATAGCAGAAGTGTTATGGCTTGAGGTGCATTTTCCTGGAAAATACTTGGTTTCATTGTGATTGTGTAAGGATATATCAATACTCCCCCCTATCTATCTAAGTATCCAGAAAGTACCATTTACACACTTTCCTGTCCACTGTCTTTAAACGTGACAATGGCGTCGTTCAACTGGAAAATGCTTCTCACAAAGCTTCTATAGTTTTGGAATAGTTCGGGGATTGTGATCAGTGTTGCGCAAACTCATAAGAAAGGGAACGAATTCTAACTTAAATTCACCTTCTGAAAAATGGGTTAAGTCCGCGCTCAGATTCAAAAACTATAAAACTCCTCCGATCAATTCAAACTCATTTTTTAAAAAGAGCTAAGCTCACTATGGATTCTTAAAAAATAAAAATAAGAAGGGAAATCGTGAGAAAAAGGAAAAAATTATTTTGTTTAACGTTTAATTTAACTTACTCTATAGGTGATGTCAAAATCTCTTTAATTAATTTAATATTGGAACAAGACATAAATCCTCCATAGAAATGAAATATTGTAATTAAAATAATTAATTTTTGTCAATTAACCTTAAATTCTTAAAGTATTTGAGTGATTTTTTGTAATAAATTCTCAGGGTATTCTTCTCTGTAAATAATACATTAGATAAGATATGACTTTTTAAAACAAACATGAAAAAAATCGGGAATGGCCAGTATTTTTCTTTTTCTTTACGTTTGTTTAAACCCATTTTATTTGCAGAGACTATTTTCAACGCTGCTATGCAGGCAAGTACATGCTTTACTGCTTTGTTTTTATTTTCTTTCTAACAAAATTCGGATAACGCTGTGGTTAAGGAAAATTTCTTTTTAAGAATGATTTAAAAGCCCAAATTGAATTTCGGAACTCACAAGTATTTTGTTATTTAAAAAAACAGTATGCCTGTATTTCATTAGTACTATCGATTACAAAGAAGGCGTCTTGTAAAATATTTTTAAGGTGCTCAAAAGGTTGGGGGCAGATTGCTGTGAGACATTATAAACAACGCACACACGTTTATCACTTATATGTTCTCAGAATTCCACTCTGGAGTTCAGCTAGTTTGTACGAATTGGCATTTAAAGGAAAAAAGAAACGGGTTTTTAACGGAGAGAAAAATTTTCAGGAAATTATGAAAACAATTAAATGAGTTTGAACTGTAGTCTTTCAGATCTTTTTAGTCTAACTCAACTCAAGTTCGTTTTACAAAAAGTGAATCAAACTTAAAACTCGCAGAAAGTGAGACAAACTCACAAGTTTCAACTTAATGAGTTCGCTTCTATACAACACGGATTATGATAATGTGTTTTCTTGAATATCACGTCCCTCAAATTTTCCGGACATGAATCCCATAGAGCACCAGTGGTTTAACCCTTTCCGGCACAGACAAAGTCTGTTCGTAAAATGAGAAATTTCTGACTGACACCGGAATTTACAAACGACTTTTTTAGAAAATATGAACCCCTTATTTTATGCTTTCATTATAGAAACAAAATTTTATTAAAATATTCTTGGTGCCGAATGCAAGTTTGGAATTAAAATTAGGTGTGCCCGGAGTGGGACCACTGTGCCGGAAAGGGTTAACTTAGCATAACTAATAACGCATCCGAGCATCAACAAGAATGACGGAATTTACAAGAATCGGGCCAAATTCTATTGCAGTTATTTTATAATATACCCCTAGTAATCTATCAACATCTAGTTGAAGGCATGCCTTGCTGTATAAAATGTCTTTTGCGTTCCAAAGGAGAAGATAAACTTTATTTGATAGGTGATTTTAATGTTTTGTCTTTTTTGATTTTATAAATTCAACGAAATGTTTGAATTGTATATGCGTAAGTAATTTTGCACGGGATACATTGGTTTATTTGCAATGCGAAAACCAGTTACTTTAATATTGAATTCAAAAAAGCATTTCCTGTTTTATAAATAACTGCCGTTTCATTTCAGTCTATAAATATTTTATATATTGTATGTGATATCATTAGCTGGGTCAAAGAATATTTTATTTTGGATGAAGAAATGGTTTAGTTGCCATATGTTTCAAACATTAACAGCCATCAACATGCAAAAATAGAGTCTATGGCAGTATGGTCAAACTACGGCCCGCGGGAACGACTATTTTCTTACAGAATTTTTTGCCTTATTTAATTGCGGAAATTCTGTGGTTAAATAGGGCGAAATCACAAATAAATAGGGGTTACATCTACTCTCTGTACTCTAAAGATGCCATTACGCGCATGAGATAAAGATGTCAATGAGATTGTCTTAAGAAACAGTTGATTTTTAAGGTAATGCAATTCGTTTTATACATTTTGTAAAATGTATATGTAAATGTATGTAATATACTTAAAATGTATGTAAAATTCATTTTGAATAAATGAATTTGTATGTAGAAGATATTGTCTCTAGTTTGTTAAAAATCCACATACACTGCAATTGTAGCATCCAAAGTTTTTTTTTTAATATGACAAAATAAATAAATTTAATTCAATATTTTAATTTATTAAATGTATAAAGTTTTGAAAAATGATCTAATCAAAATATGACAGCAAAAAATCTTCTGCAAACTTTTTATGTCTTTCATCTCTTTTTATCAAGGAAGAACTTTTTTGTCCATTTTATCAAGCGAAATAAGAGAAAAAATCCTCTTAAATTGGGGAGAAGTCAACATCCAATTACGCGATCCTACAAAGAACAAAAACATCTTGATTTTTTTTAAAATTTATCAAATCCTTTGAAAGAATTAAACGCAAATGTATATTATTTTACAAAAACCTTTAAGAAAAAAAAAATAAAACATTTTCGTTGATTTTTAGATCGTTCATTACCATTTTTTTTTCTCGTTCAGTTTTTTTCATGGAACTTTGATAAAAAGAAAATTCTTTTATATTTGTATGACTCTATTTATACAATATCTTTAACCATGAAAAAATATTCAAAGAAACAAAAATATTAAAATTAGGAACAATTATATCTAAATTAGCTGTTTCACTTTAAAAATCTAAGTAGAACCAAGAAGTGGAAAAAACAAATCAAACTTCATCATAATTGTATAATTATACTTAAAAGCAGAGAATACAGCAATATCAAGTACGATGAAATTATGTTTTAAAAATACGTAGAAAAGTAAATAGATACATTTGCATATTGCATGAGTTTCAGCTCATGATCGAGAAAAAAAATGGAAAGAAAGAATGAAAAAAAGCGCTGAAAATATGAGAATAAGAAAACAAACATAAAAACCAACATGGGACTCAAGTGCTTAAATTTTAAACGTACAGAAATTTTAAAGAAAATTTCAAGAGTTTAAAAATTACGCTGTGTTCTTTTCTGCATGAATATTTAAATGGATGTATTTAATAAAATTCAGACTTTTCATATTATTATACCATAAAACGCTTTTTTTAAACAATTTTCTCAACTAACTAGGGAACATATTCAAGTGTTAGTTCTTGATTTTGTCAAGAATGGTATCGTTGAAAAAGTCTGTCCATTAGGATCAAGAAAAATATAGGAACTACCCTACCGAATCCAACCGTTTACGAGATATGGGTATATTTCTTCCATGACGTCAGGCAGAAAGAAGCCAAAATGAAAAAAAAGAAGTCTCCATCACAAGCTAAAGCTAGGGTCTTACTTTAGCCTCGTCAGTTAGTTAATCCTCATGACAAGGGATTTCCAACGATACCATTTTTTAGGAAATCTGATTTCTTTTATATTTTTCTTTATGTATGGTGTCACAGAAGAGATTGGTCCATATATAGTGAACGTTTAGACTCGGGCGGGTTAGTTTTACATTTTACTTTGCTCATTGCCAGTGGCGCAGCCAAGGGGGCGGGCTTTGGGGGTTAAAACCCCTCCCAGAGCTAAAAAAAAATTACTTTAATTGCTGCTTATATGAATCAAAAGTAAAGTTAAAATTAAACTCTTTGGTTTTTCCGCCTTGGCGGAATCCGCCGCTTTGTTAAATTAAATTCTATTCAACAATGTGATTCAATTAAACGGCGAAAATTCTACTTAAAACTGTGAAAGCGCATATTACATGTCAAAGTTAAAACTGGTTATTTGGATTGCGTCACTTTGTCGAGACGTCTTATAGTAAAAGAGGGGTCATATACAAAGGGTACTAGGAAAGTTTTGCAATATGGATTTATTTATCAAACTTTTTCAAAGTAATTTCGTTACAAGCAATACAGTTCTCTATCCTCCGCAACCAGTCCTTAAACTAGCTCTGCCAAGTTTCACTAGGGAGTAAGGCACACTCGTTGTCCCACGCCCTCAAAAGTGCCTCATCACTGCTAAACCGAATCTCTTTCAGCTTCATTTTCACATGCGGGAACAGTGCGAAGTCACAGGGGGCAAGATCTGGACTGAAAGGGGGGTGTTCAAGAAGTTTCAGCCCTGTAGTGGCCAAATATTTAGTTCAGGCTTTGACCCGGTGAGCTGGAACGTTGTCATGATGGAGGAACCAGGTGTTCCTTCGTGACTTTGGTCGCAAGTTCTTCAAAGATTCCATGACTTTAGGGAGGCACTGTTCAGTGTACTAGTTAGCTGTAACTGTCTTCTGTGTGTCCAAAACGATACGCTCAACAATTCCACTCGATTTGAAAAATGCAGCTATCATTTTCTTCTTGACAGATCGGGATTTTCTGACAGCTACCAGTGTGTCCTCATCATCAAACACCCAAATTTTGTTTTGAGAGTCGGCACATCATAATAGTATAACCAGGTTTTGTCACCACTTCCACACAGACGCTTTGAGTTATATAGTATACAGTGGACCATTTCTTCTTTGCATTTCTGCCTCTGTTCTATGTTCGAAACAATAACAGACCATCGAATTCCAGGGAAAAAATAAAGCATATATTTTGTAAGTCTCTCTCAGTTTCAAATGGCTTTTTTTTGCGTTTTTTATTCTCAGTTACTAAGACCAAGCTATGTGCAAACCCAGGAAAAAATCTTTGCAAAAGTAAGAATTAATAAAAAGTACTTTAAATTTATAAAAAGCTATTTTTCGATTATTTTTCGAATAATTTGTTTCCTAGGGGGTCTGTATACAAATTTAAAGACTACTAGATGAAACCTGTCAAAAATTGACGGAAAAAGATTACTATAACAATATCAGCAAAATAAGCTTCTTTGTTACATAAGAAGGGGTGCGTAGAAACAGTCTTTCAAATATTTTATTTTAAAAGTCTCCCCCCCCTCCCCCAGTAAAATAGAGTACTGTTTCCGATGCAAACTCCAAACAAAGAATCCGTGCCGAGCATTTGCATCTTAAAAGTAATTTCTATACTAAATTTCAAGTTTCTAACACTAACAGTTTCAACTAAATCATAATTTAGAACGCGTTTAGAAAGTTTTCCGCTAATTTCATCCTTTTAAATTTGGAATTAAAAAAAAATGTTCTAAGGAAGCATTTACTACATAAAAGTAATCATCATGCCAAATTCCAAGTTTCCATACCAATGTATCACATAAATTGCAATTTTAGAATGCTTCTTACTCTTGCAATCTTTCAAATTTCGAATTAAAAAAAAATAAATTCTGGGCGAGCATTTACGTCTCTTAAGTTACATCCATATAAAATTTCAAGACTCTAGCCCTAAAAGTTCTAATTATATTATGATTTAGAACATTTTTAAAACGTTTTTTGCTCATTTTACTTTTTTAAATTTCGAATTTTGTAAAAACCATTTTGGACGAGTATTTATATATCTTAAAAGTAACCACTATTTCAAAAAACAAGCATTTATACCAACTGTATCACACAAATCGCAATTTTAGAACTTTTACATTTCGAATTTTTAGAAAACTGTTCTGGATGATCATTTACATTTCTAGAGTAACAGCCGTGTCAAATTTCATATATCTAGCTCAAACAATTCCTAATTAAATGTTTTTAGATTATTTTCAGACCGTTTTCTGCTCATTTCATCCTTTTAAATTTAGAATTTCTTTAGAAATCGTTCTTACAGAGCATTTACATTCCAAAAGTTACCACCATACCAAATTCCAAGCTTCTATACCAACTGTATCGCACAAATCGCAATTTTAGAACGTTTTTTTATTTTTTGCTACTGCAAACTGTTCTGGACTAGCATATAATTTTTTAAAGTAACAACCATGCCAAATTTCATGTTTCTTGCCCTAACTGTACAAATAAATTGTAATTTAGAACCTTTCCTGCTCCTTTTCCCTTTTTAAATTTTTAAATTTTTAGAAACCATTTTTAGTGAGCATTTATTTTAGTGAGTGCTTTTTAAAGTAACCGCTAGACAAAATTTCAAATTTCTTAGAATCAACAATATCGTAGAAAGTACAATTTTAGAATGATTTTTGTTCTTTCACCCCTTTGGAACTTGACGTACCGAAAAAATTGTTTGGAAATTGTTGTATAAAATATAGCATATGTTAGAGAGGAGATGGTTAACATAATTTTGACACCATTATTAACCCACCATTAACGGAATAGCTGCCAATCATTTTGCTGTTTAAGTACCAGTATTTTTTAAGAGAAATATTCGCTTTATTGGATGACAGAAATTCCGCAATAAAAAGGGACCAAAGTTGCTATTCTAAAAAATTGGTACGAAATGCAATTTTTGCATTTTAAAGAGAAAAATAATTCCGTCATTAATGGGTTAAGGTTCCATACTTAAAAAGTAAAAACGGAACTATTGTAAGATCCCTCATGTGTCTTATTCTTCTGGCGCTTAGCGGGGGGTTAAGGGTTGTCAACGCAGAATCATCTAAGGATTGTTGGTAATGATTATCGAAAAAATGTGTTTGTAAATAGCTGAGACATTAATTAAAAACCCATCTAGAAAACAATGGTATGGATCAAAACAGTGTTGCTACTTTGCGACCTACTTTTGAAGCGCGCTTGACACAATGCTAAGATTAAACTTTGTACAAGATTTTTGCTTTAGGTAAGGCGAATCTTGATAGTCAACATTTTTCATACCAACTGAATTCAATTATTGAGGGCAAATATTGAAAAATAATTCATAGAATAATTCTAAGACATTAAGAGTAAGTTATTTTGAGACAACAATCGCTTATAATTCAATATATAATTCATTTATAATGAAAAATCTTTTCGCTAACAAATCACTTGAATTATCATGCTTGCATATGTTTTCATTTTTGAAAATGAATCGGAAAGTTCCGCGTTGTTCAGCATACTTTTTTTAAATGCTTTAAAATTGTCTACTATTACGACAAATATGATTGACAAGTAACTTTTCGTGTGAAACTCAGTGACTTCTTCCGAAGCGTGATTGGTTTTCTACCAAGTTTAAACTTTGTACAAGGCCTTTGTTTTAGAGGGAGATATATTCATTGTTTTCCATTCCAATATCAATAAAATTAAATTATGGCGTGTAACATTGTTTCATGTATGTGACTATGTGAGCATATTGTCTTTGAACAGTTCTGATATTTAATGTGGAACCCTTTGTACGCGAATAAAACTCGCATATGACCAATTACTTTTTAAATCCGTTCTGTAGTTCCAGAATTAACCCCTGCAAAAAGAACAAATGTTGCTGTTTTATAATATTAGACGACTTCAATAGACGACAGACGTATAATATTATACGACTTGAATCCAAACTCGGATATTTTTAGAGAA
This sequence comes from Maratus michaelseni, assembly GCA_963931845.1. Lineage (NCBI taxonomy): Eukaryota > Metazoa > Arthropoda > Arachnida > Araneae > Salticidae > Maratus > Maratus michaelseni. Next base: position 398,278,703 of record OZ007586.1, read on the forward strand.
CTTTAACAATAATAAATATATTTTAACGAAATTTTCATCAGATTTATACATTAGATAATGCGAAATTCGATGTCATGTAAAGTACTATAAGAGCACAGTAATTTAGTCTACAATACCGTGTTTAATATGAACTACATTCCAAAACATCGATTACCTTAATTGAGTTGTTACATTTGGCAAAAAGCAAGGTAAGTAAGTCTATTGAAAATTTTGTTAAAATTGCTTCATTTTTATTAAAGTTAGGAATAAGAATTTGTGATTCTCATGTAATGAAACATTGGGGATTTTTGATTGAACAAATGGATTGCAACTCTGTTATTTTCTATGTAAAAATTATTTGCTGTACTGTGCTCTTCCATCTTAAAGTTTGCCCCTCATCATTTTTAAACACTTTATAAATCTAATCTAGTTTTGTGTTATTTCATTGGTGTATTTTATAGTTTGTAACTCTATTATTGTAAACGCTGTTTAAATGAACCATAACCAATTATAATTGCAGAGAAAAGCATTATGATTTTATTCATTTAAAAGACTGATTCCATTAACCGGTGATTCATATAACAGGCGACCACCTTTATCAGAAACTCAAAACCCCCCTAGAACCGAATTCTGGCTGCGCCACTGCTCATTGCAAGACCTTTCCAACGATACCACTGTTTACGAAATAGGATTTCTTTTTAATTTTTCTTTATGTATTACGTTACGGTAAAAATTGGCCCCTATCTCGTGAACGGTTGCATTCAGACGGGTAGTTCTTATATTTCTCTTCATGACAAGACCTTTCCAACGACATCACTGTTGCAGAAATACAGAACTAACACATCGTCCCCCCCCCTCGCCTGAATACTAGGCCTGAGCGCTGACACAAAAATGTCGGCTGTCGTAGGCGGATTTTTTTAGCGTTTGTGCAGTTTCCTGAATTTACACATCAGTAATTTTTAAAAGTTTTCTTTGACTTATTTGGAATAAGAATTTCTAACGAAATAGTGTTACTATCGTGTCGCGACTTTCGAACTTAATGGCTTCTGCGCAGCCGGCGAGCATTCCTGCTAAGATAGCGCCACCTACAAACAACAAACCGAAACTGTATATCGGATACCCACCAGACGATGGTGGTCAAGCAGACGAACTGGTGACGTATAGAGCAACAGTCCTACACAGGCACCACCTATTTGAATCATTTTTCGAGGAACGGTTTTTTTCTTCGAAAGGCTATTTCGTTAGTAGTTCTTATTTGTTTCTATGTTCATGTTTTTCAGCATGACCATGCAGCTATCTAACAGACAGAAGAAAAGGCATTATTGTTTTTTAAGGCTGTTTTAAATCAAAGCACATTAGTTTTTGCCACAACCACGAAAAAATATTCAGCAACACAGACAAAAGTTTCCTACGTTTCATACTCTTATTCCATATAAATATACAGGGTGTCCTTCTTATCGTTTATAAATAGCTAATTCTCAAATGGACAGTTTTAATTGCAAAATTGTTTCAAATGCTCTTCTCTATTACGAGTATATCAAACGACATTTACGTGAAAATAGTTATTATTATTTTTTAAAATAAAAGTTATGAAATGTAATTTTTTTCAGGATACTATAAGTTATAGTTCTTAAATTTTTCTTCATGCTCTAACAAGTAAAACAGTGAAAATTCTATTCTTAAACGACCAAAACTTACTGAGTTATGATTCTTTTAATTTTATGAATTTTTGACGTTTTTTGTCACTAAAACAATGAAAATTCCTAAAATTCAAAGTATAATAACTCGGTAAGTTTTGGTCTTAAAAAATGGAATTTGTCCTGTTTTACATGGTTGAGTATGGCAAATTTTTTTCTAAATATAACTTATAAGACCCAGGGACTGTATAAAAATTTAAATTTTGAAAGTTTTTCAAAAATAACTTTTTTGACATAAATGGGTTTTCATATGATGAGGAATAATATTCGAAAGATTTTTGCAATTGGAACTATACCTCTAAAACAAACGGTTTAGGAATTAGCTATTGGTCAACGATAAGAAGGAACATCCTATACAGGGTGTCCCATCAAGAACGCCTAAACTTTGCATTTTTTATGTACTTCATCGCTTGAAGTACATAAAAAATGCCCAAAGAACTATACCTCTACGACCCATAGTTTTCGAGCAAAATGCGAAAACAAAGTATAGCATCATATCTGGTGCAACAACAACAACAAAACTTTATTGGAAATATGAACATCGGCATTTGGATATGTTTATGTAGGAAGATGTTCAAAATGTCCACCACATTTCGCAATATTCACGAGCGGAATACATTGTCACCATGCGAAAAGTACCGGAAGATACTACATGCGGCCTTTTAAATACGATTCAAACGACGGTTTGACGTCATTCTATGACGCGCGATTCTCGATACGCGCGGTGGATATTTTGTGCATCTTCGTTTCCAAACATATGGAAATACCGATGTTCATATTTCCAGTAGTTTCTTCCCTTCCACGACGTCATATGACGTCATACTTTTCTTTTGTATTTTCTTCGAAAACTATGGGTCGTGGAGGTAAAGTACTTTGGGCATTTCTCTGTATTCCAAGCGAGGAATCTGGCTGTGCAGAGTTTGGGCGGTAATAACTTTTAAAACATGTAGGTGTTACAAAGGGCTTCAGAAAAAATCTAAAGGATTCTTCAGCGCCGGGGCTTTAAGACCCCTAGGTTTCAGCCTACTCAGCCTATTTGATAATCCGCCTTTGTTTATATGGGATGAAATATTGAGGAAAAATATATGTTTAGTTTAATATTTAATATATTATTACATTTATACTTACCCGACATGAATCACTTGCGCCGATGTTGAGTTTTTATAGTTCAACCACCTGTAAAAAATTCTATTTGATGGCCCTTTGAAGAACTGCTGCTAGCGCATAACCACAAAGCCACAAACATTGTATAAAAGGGTCTATCTCATAGGCGTACAGTTTTGAAAATTACTGGTGGGGCTTAACTCTTTTTTACACAAATATGTGTATGTGAGTGTAAAAAAAGGTTGATTACCAATTTAATGTTGTTTTTTTAACTTCCATTTTAAAGAAATTAAACGGAATCGTATACTGATAAATGATCACAAGTTAAATAAAACATCAAGATGAGAAAAAAATTCTAATATACAACCCGTTTATAAAATGATATTCGCGAATCGTTTATAATAAAATCACAACGGAAGTTGACTTTGAATAACGCCTTTTTTTTTTCGAAATATGGATTTTTTTCTTTTTTCATTTTTTATATAAAAAGTTTCAACGTGAGCATTTTATTCTAATTAAAAAAATAGAACATAAAGTGAAAAAGTTTTTCTAATGTCGTTTATCCCTATAACAAAAGAAAAATAGGAAAAAATGGAGCATTTAAAAATTCTATAAAATACTAGAAAGTAAAAAAAAAAAAAAACTTTTTTTACGTTAAAAGGAAAACAAAACAGTCCATTTTAGGAATTATTGGTGGGGCTCGGGCCCCACGAACCCATATACTCTACGCCTATGGTCTATCTTCTAGTAATAACATACAAAACGGTGTATGAAATATTCAATGCAGTAGTCGTAAGAAAAATCAGAAAGTATGCGCTAGAGACTAGAGAGTCCACGCTATACCTTTAATTAAAAAACAGAGTACACTGAGATTCTTAAAAATATATACGCCGTATATCACCGTATACCTTCCACTGAAAATATTTATAAAATTAATAACTGCAACTGAAAATATGTAACAGTGAAAATGGGGTATAGTATAATTATAAAACACCCGTAATTAATTAAATAATACTAGATAGTAAATTTTTTTTATAAAAGTAAGGAGTCTACAGAGTATGTCAAATAATATTCGTGGACTGTCAGAGGTCTAGTTCATACAAACTACTGAATCTAGAATGTTAATTGACTTTTTTCTTGATAAATTATTTATTTTTAATTCAGAGCTTTTAAAAACTAATCAAGAATTAAATTTCAAAGGATAATTTTGGGTAATTATACTTTCATTTGATAAATAACTAATGTCACAATAAATTAATTGATTGATATCCACAGAGAGAAAATTAATATCTGCTAAACAGCTCAACAGATGGCAGCAGTGAAGCATAAAATTGTCAAAACCCGATCCAATATGGATACATAATGATTTATAAAGCAGAATAATAGTTTAGATAATGGGTGTTTGGTACACCTATAAAAATGTTGAATGATTGAAACATGGTTTATTGAAACTACAAAATGTAAAAGAATCCATTTATTGTCGATACAGGATATTTTATTAAATGTATATCATATACGGTGTGAACAGTCATTAAATAATAAAATTGTATCAACACGGGTTAAACTTCGTCAAATCTCTAAAAAATTGCAAAATTGTTTTATGATAGAGTAGAAATATATACAAAAATGTCATGTAACAATGTAGTTACATACGATTTTGTAAACTTTTATCTTATCTACAAAAATTAAGGGTGTATTCAAATCCAAACTGCTTATTTTTGAGACACATTTGTAAATTCATTTTTGCTCTAAAATGCATCCAATTGGCAGGTTCTCTTATTCAGAAACTTTATAATGTCCGTATTGTCTTGATTTTTTGATAAAGGCAGAATATATTAAAAAAAAGGCTGTCAAAGTGGACATTTTGAACCGAATTTCCCGAAGCGGTAGCGCTGGAAACAAAAAAAAATATCGTACTGTGAAAAAAATTGTTTGTAAATCAATTTCTAATTAATTGAACGAAAAATAAAAACATGGGGCCCTTATAAATGTCTTCATAAATCACGCCGCCAAGTTTCTTGTTTTTATTTTAAAAAATGAGTCTGAGAATGTCTCAAAATTTTGAGTTGTTGAGCGTGGAAAAAAATTCTTTTGAATACCGCCTTAATTGGAGAAATATCAGTCACCCCCCCCCCCCTCCCCTAAAAAAAAAGGAATAGGTTTTCGTGGTTTATGGACAAGTTTCTGAAATAAAAGGATTCATTTTGGCGCGGAAGTTCCGAAAAGACATTTCTGTTAATTTCGGGAACCTACTGGTTTCACTGGCGCACCCACGGGGGTGGGGGGCTGAAGCCTCTCCCAGACCCCGAAACTAGACTAATTATTTAAAGTTTTCTCAAACTATGAAAGGTTATTTTTATTATTTATAATAAGTTCTTAAATAATAGAAATTTTGAAAGACATTGATTTTGTCCCAAAAGTTTTCCTTAATTATAAATGTTCATATTAAATTTGAAATATTAGCATGTTCAATATCTATAAATTAAAATTTTTAAATATTTTATTATCAAACATTTTAAAAGCATTCAGAATTAGTCCCACCAAAATTTTCAGAGTCCTCTATGGCTTTGTTGGCTGGTTACAGCTCTGTTTAAATCAGGAAAAAAATTTAATTCAGGGTCGTTCCATTTCGTGTCAAATGAAAGAAACCTTGACCGAGCTCAGCGAACAGGCCGGTCCAGATCTGGGCACATGCAGGTCGGCGCCAGAATTTGCCTGACGGGAGGAGGATTTGGTTTGCCCGATAGGGGGCCAAATTGATAATGTACATTAGAGCAGGCCTACATTAGCCCCGGTTTGCCCCGAAGCCCGGGCACGAAGAAATTTTCTTTCATTAAATTTGGTCTGGGCATAATTGTTAACCGAAAACTCGGGTTCGGGCTTCATTTTTATTTTGTAGACTTGGGTCGGCCTGCACTTTTTTCTTTCCGGACGGGACCAGGCATATATTTTTTCTGGAAATTCAGGCTGGACCGAGATTGTATTTCATTCCTTCCTGGCCATGTCGGCTGAGCTATTTATTTTTTTCACGGGTAATATCATGGAAGCTTTTCTCTTTAATTTGTGATGAAATAAATATTAAAATGATATTTCTTTTCTTTTTGGATTTTCTAAATAGTTGTATGTGTTCGTTAATCACGTGAAAGATATTTGGCCAGAGTTGGCAGAGTGGAGCGAATTGCGAATGGCTGATTTTTCTTTTAAATCTTACATGTACTCAAATCTTATCCAGTAATCTGAGTAAATTCTTAGACATCTAGATAAATGTTTCAGTCGACAAAAACTTTAAATAGTTAGATGAAAGAGTTTTTTTTTTCCAAAGAAAAAAAATCTGTCATATTTTGTCTTCATAATTTTTTGAGATGCTGACAATACATGAAAAATCCTTTTAGAAGAATTTCAGATGTAGAATAATGCTGATTTAAGGATATCTGTACTTTTGCAGAAATTGGGCCGGGCCGTGTTGAGCCTGATTCCATTAATTTTTGCACAGGCTGGGCTATATGTGCAAAAAAGTAAACAAGCCAGGCCAGGGCTGACTCGAACTTTCAGTTTTGAAATCGGTCTCAATAACAGATTTGTACGATTACTGTTGTAATGGCCCGGGCCTGGGCCCAAAAATAGCTGTCCATGCATGTCTCTAACTCTACACTCTCACTAAGTTATTGAATCGTCTGAGGCCAAGTGATTATTTTGTTTCAAGTACAAATTTCATAGCTTCTGGAAGAATAGCTTTAGGAATTGCTTATTATGTGGAAAAATAGCTTTTTACAAAGATAATTTTTATGGGTGGACACATAAGAAAAAGGTTCCTCACAAATTGGATCGTTAGTGGAATGGAGAATATTTGCTTCTTACTCTTCTTAAACACAGCTTTCAATATTACAGATTTTACATACACGTATATGCATATACACAGCAATGTTCCAAAGATTAAGTATGGTATTCGAATCTTTCTGCTATGAATGCGGCCACTGCGAACCACTCCCTCCAACAAATTAAATTAAAAAAAAAATAATATTAACGTATAGAATCATGCATCAGAGATAGGGTAACACGATATTTTCCAAACCAGACCCGAACAGCAGATCGTGTTCGGTTCAGGTTGGCTGTAATTTTTTACTATAGGTGCAGTTCGTGTCTTTTGACTCTGTTTTTGATGTCAGAGATAACTGAAAACGAAAAGAACCAGTTGACAAATAACTCGCGGAAACATATGAAGTGCCCCAAAAATACGGTAGCATATAACATACTGCAGGCATTTTAGTGAACTCTGACACAAATTATTTTACACACACACACACACACACACACACACACAAAAAAGAATGAAGACTTTTAATCATTTTTAGATACTTTATTATTCTTTCTTTTGTGATTTTTTTAAAATTTGATGGAGAAAATGCCATCGTGAAAATTAACAGTTAAATGTTACTAACTATGAATACCCGACTAGAGTCTTGCTAACCCCCATTTTTTTTACAGCCGACCAGATACTAGAATCATGCGCGGCTCGAGTTATATCCACCCCAAACCCAAAATTTCTATATCGAGTCTTTCCGAACAAAACATCAACAACGAAACAATTCATCTGAAAAAATACTTTAGATATTATTTTGAGAAATCTGGTCAATCCGAACCCGACCGGAAAGTGCCAAAGCTCAATTCGAACTCGAAGCAATTAAAGTTAACCAGATTCGAATCCGATTCGCAATGAAAAAATAGAAGACAACCCGTAACGCAACAACAACAAAAAATAGCTCCAACCCAACCTGATCGAACGCTGGTCGGGTTGGGTTCAGGTTGCCCGACGTGACACTGGACACTTCACGTAACCCCACACAACAAAAATATTTCGTCGATCCACATTCCTACCAAAATCTGAAACACTTCAACCTGAACCCGAAATACTTTAACCAAATGCGACTCGAAATCCGCAATAAGAGAAAATTGATCCTCAGTTTAATGTTATTATGGAAAATTTGTCTATAATCATACCTCCAGTATTATAATTTTACCTTTCATATTGAAAAATCAACATTTAATAAGTCATTCATATTCAAATATATCGTTTCTCATCTGAAACAATATTCTGGACTTAAAAAAAAATGGATTACTCGACTTACTTACTTGCAAAATCCGACATGCAAGACTCAACCAGGAAACGACGCGAAGTCGAAAAAGATAGTTTAGTCATAGAGCAACCCGCGGGTCGGATCGGGTGTGGGTGAAATCTGGTTACCTGATCCGATGCAGGATATTACTCCCAAGGTCCCAAGTCCATATATTTTTCCTGAGGACATTTAACTTTTCATACCGATGTGTGGCATGTATGCGCGATGGGGGTGGGGACATTTAACCCCCCGGACCCTCTCTAGCACCACCCTTGGATACATGTAGACCTCTAAAATATGTTAACCCTGCCCCCCCCCCCAAAAAAAAAACAAAACAAAAAAACAAAAACATAATCCTGGGTGGTGCGCGACTGACTGGTTTATATTATAGATTGTTGCCAAATCTGGCGAGTATTTCATTCAGAAATTTCGAATTATCACCAAAAAGTTTGAATAATTATTATTTTTTTATATAGCAATTGATATTTCATGAATAATAAAAAACAAGAACGAAAAATCATGCGTCAAGCATAGATTATGTAACACTTTCCAACGCTTCCAAAATATTTTTACAAATCATACCGTTTAATAAGCTAAAAGATAACATCTAAGTAATCCGAATACTTTTATTCAGCCCTGTATAGGATCTATAGATTTGTATATATACTACATAGGATGTTAAATTTTAGTTCAGTTAGGAAACGCGTAGCACAGTTTAAAATTCTCCGTCTGGAGTTAAATAATACGGAAATGTGTTCGCGAACTTTTGTGCTTCCCTGTATAGGATATACAGAATTTATACACACCACATAATAGACAAAAAGCGAGTTAAAATTAAAATCGCGATCAGTAACTTAAAACGCACTTCCAGGAATTATTGTTAACTTACAGTAGGGAATTCTTTTGTGTGTCCCTGTAAATGAACGATGACTGCTGTACACACACTATTCTGTAGTAAGCCTCTTGAAATACACCTTAGTGATATATATAAATTTCAATGCGTTTAAAATAGTGAAACATTATTTAAATAAGCCGCAGACGATTTTTCTCCATAGACGTAATGTAACAGAATTCTTTTGACTGTCCCTGTAAAGTAACTATAAGTGCTATGCACACCCTATTCCATATTAAGCTTTTTCTAATGCACCTTAGTGATATATATAAATTTCAATGCGTTTAAAATAGTGAAACATTATTTAAATAAACCGTCAATGATTTTTCTCCATAGACCGCAATGTAACGGAATTCTCTTGAGTGTCCCTGTAAAAAAACTATAAGTGCTACACACTTCCGTTGAAATAGGGAACATGCTATAGATAACGACTATAACATATAAAAATTGCAGAGCAATCCGAGCATATTTACGGGAGTTAGAGCACGGACAGGCGGACAGACGGCAGACGGCAGACGGCCAGACGGCAGACGGACATACGGCCAGACAAACCGAAGTCATAAACACTTTTCAACTAGGTTGGAAAGTGTTAAAAATTACCATTAAAAATTTTCTGGTTTGAATTCGTAATTTTTGAATGAAAAGTTCGCCAGATTTGGCAACATTGTGTAAAGTTATCTTAATTGGTTCTCCTTACAAAGGTTCTTAAAGATAAAGGAAATGTTTCCAGAACAGCGGTTGTCTATGAGGTTACAACTGAATTTACGGAAACGTTTTTTCTATATTAGGAAATGGTTCGGCAATTTTTTACAGTATAAAATATGAATGATGATTCACTTAACAGTTTTCCCACTATTTTAGCATATTATTGTATCTGTTCTTCTATATTTGCGTAAAACTGATTAAAATTTGATAAATAAAAAGGTAGACATCATAACTACACTGTAAAAGAAATGAGGAAAAGTGCCTTATAGCAGAAACGTTTAAAAAGTTTAGTGTAACGTAACCTGGTCTTTACCCGGAAATCTGGGCAAAGATGAGACTTCTGTTATCTTCAGAAACCATTCAGAGGAGTAAGAATAATAAACCTCAGAAAACAATAAATTTCTGAGGTTTACCTTTGAAATAAAAGGTATTTTTTGTTTCTCTCAAATTTTGGAAAAGGCGTTTCTGTTATTTTTGGAAAACTGTTGTTTTTTTTTACGTTTATGATTGGTCTTTTGCCAAATAGATTCTGAAGATAAAGAAAAAAGTTCGAATTTTCGAAAACGCTTCGTCCATGTCAGGACACGTTCCTGTAATATATATTTTAAATATCATACCACGCAAAATGTATTTTTTTAGGCACGCAGAGAAAAAAATAGAAAATTGAATTGAATAACAAAGCATTATTAGAATATACCGGGTGCGCCATACATTCGTTAAAAATTTAAAAATTCATTAAAAAGGAGCAAATGACGCTGAAATTTGCGGTTTGCACAAATGGGATTAGAGAGAGATCGGATTTTTTTAACAAAAAAAATAATGTTTCAAAAATTACCGATAGATGGCGCTGCATGCACAATATAAAGCAGACTTATGCAAATCAGGCTGTCAGTAAAACCCCTCCATGCACATAGATTCTTCATTCGATGACAGCACTATGCTATCGTTACCAGATCAAGTGCTGTTGGTTAAAGTCTTTTAAAAGAACGGGGAATCAGCAGCTGGCCGTATTCCGAAAATTAAGAACAGCAAAAGGACTCAAGACGAGAAAAGAGCCTGTTTCATGTGCTGGGATACTGAAGTTTGTCAGACGCTTCGAAAAAAATTATCTTTTACTATAAGCCTAATTTGCATACATCTGCTTCATATTATGCATGCCAGCGCCATCTATCTATTTTTTGAACCACAACTTTTTTTGTTATGGAAAAATCCGATCGCTCTCTAATCCCATTCGTGCAAACGCAATTTTTTAGCATCGTTTTTTCCTTTTTAATGAATTTTTAATGTTTTAACGAATTTATGGCGTACCCGGTACATAGCATGCAAATGACGATTACAATTAACTGTTTTTTAATTAGTTTTAGTGATTTTGTTTCGTTTATTAATCCTAAGTTAAAATTAAATATAAAAGTGAAATTTCGTGTCTTCCATTCAAAACCTATTTATAACGCCAAATAACTTAAAAAAACTTATAAGTTCGAAGAAAATATTAAGGGTCAGATCACAAATATCTAAGCCGGGTCATTCGTTTCGTCTACAGAAATGCTTAGTTTCCTTGCGTAACACAAAGTCAAAGAATATTTATTAAACTAGATTCCCGGACACTTTGTCAGGTTTGACAAATTTTATCCCTTAATGGATTATAAGAAATAATAATACATGTGAACTTAAAATCATTTATTAAAAAATTCCCGACACTTCGAAGAATGGAAAATAGAGATAACCAATATATTTTCATTTATAACACGTATCGTAGTGTTTTTTTTTCAAAGCCTTAATATTGGATGAAATTTCTTATATTTTTTTACTTTTACGTTAGGGAATGAGTGAGGAAAATAAATCATTTGTATAAGATGAATGTTTAGATATGTTTTGAAAAAGAGTTCGGTTCTTAATAGTTATACTGACTCATTTGGTTAACTTGACGGTATTTCGTTGATAGGATATATTATATTCTCTGATGTTTTCTAATGTGTTAAATTGGGTGTGGAACTCGATTTATCAACAGGTCAGTGGGAAAAAAATGTGACTGATGATATTTTAATAGCTTTTTCTTTTTTCTTGATAGATGCTTAAGAATGAGACAAATTTTGCAAATTAACCTTGGTCTTTAATATTCATAACCTATAACCGAGATAACTAACTGACAATGATATTTTCTAAAAAGTTAATTCAATATTTAACTGTACTGAGAATTTTATATATTTTATTCTTGTTTCGAATAAATTAAACTAAGAATGGACAATGTCGTCCCTTTAGCGAAACTAGTACAAATCATATAGTTCCCTTTTAGGTAGCTTTCAATACAAAAAAGTATAAAGCTACCTATTGCAGCCATTCGGAGGAAAGCAGTTTCGGAAATTTTCGATATATTTTCACCGATCATGACCCCCAGACCTCAAAACCACCCTCCGTTCAGATGTTGATTTATATATATATATATTATATATATATATATCTGACCTATGTCATACGATAACGCTCGTATTTATAAATTAATTTTGATGAAACTAATTGTGTGTATTAAGCTCACCAATGTCTCGACCGAGTTCGTTGGCCAGCTTGGTCCGCCATTTTGTTTCAAGATGGCGGCCACTTAAAAATTTAAAACTAAAATAAATATACAAAAAAGTTAAAAATTCAAATTTATTTTTTAATTTAGTGTTAGGCCTTGATACGAGGAATCCAGAGCATTTTTTGGTTTACCTCCATCTTAAAAAATGGCTGCGATAGAGCAGTTTTAAATTCTAGGGTGGCTGACATTTTGAAACAAAACAGCACATTAACGCGATTGCTCGCAAATTATTTTCTTTCATTGTTGTAATAATTTTCCCAATCATACGCATAAAGCTATATATTCATATCCGTTAGCGTCAAATTCTCGCCAAAATTGGCGACATTTGGCGAAATATCGCCAAATTTGGCGACCAAAATAAGTCTTCATAAATGAAGCCAATTTGGCTATTGCTCAATAATTTGGCGAATTTCTTATTCAAATTCAGTATTAAGGAATCCTTTGTAAACGTTTCTTTGCATTTTAACTTGCTGTTTTCGTGTAACATTAGCTAAAATTTTAAAACAAAGATATAGGAAAGCTACCTTTTCCTCCCGGTACAGGCCGGAAGGACTTTTTTAAAATCAGCTCAATTAATTTTCTGTTTAGGTTAGATTGGACTTTTAAAATCATGTTTAAAACAATGTATAAAACTCATGGACAGAGAAATGTTTATCACTACTGGTTAATATTTCTGATAATTGTATTTGCAATGAAAAACCAATATGAGTATTTCATTATAAGTATTTCTGATGAACGCATTATTACCACAATATTAGGTCCCAATATATCCAACATTGGTTTTCTACTAGGGTATAATTCCATGCACGTGAACTGAATAACAGATAGTGCATATTTTTTATAATATGCGTATAGTGTCTTCATTAAAAAAAAATACTGCTTAAAATTACAGTAATTTTATTAAATCTTCCAAAGTGTAAATATTGTTTTGAATCTTTGTCTTTCATTAAGCTGAGGGAATATTCAGAAAAAAGCAATTTTAATTTTAATAAAATTAATGCATTTACATTCGACAAATATCCACAACTGCAACTTGAATTAGAAAAAACAAACAAAGAGAGCAGCAAAATTCAATTATGAGAATGCTATGCCTCAATAAGACTCCGTGTGAAATATCTAACTACGAAAGCAGCATTTTGCTTACATAATCGATGTTTGACAAAAGAAGAACGGAAAATCATGCGTCAAGCGTAGATTATGAAACACTTTCCAACACGTCCAGAAATACTTTAACAAAACTTCACCATTTAATAAGGTGAAAGATGATGTTTAAGTAAAAAATTTGTAAAACGCATAATACATTTGACAATCCAATTTCAAGAATTTCCATCAACAGTCGGAAGAATGTCCTAACTCTTTTGTGCAGTCGTGTATATGATCTATAGATTTCTGTGTATACTACATAGTATGCTAAAATTTAGTGCAGTTAGGAAACGCATAGCCCAGTTGTAATTCCCCTTCAGCAATTTCCGTCAATAAACGGAAATGCACTCGAGATCTTTTGTGCTATCCTGTATATAATCTATAGAATTTATGCACATCAAGTAATAGGCAAAAAATTATTTTAATTTAAAAACGTTCCACAACTTAAAACGTACTTCGAGTAACAATTTTTGTGCTTTGACAGTGCTCTAACCGAATTATTTTGTGTGTCCCTGTAAATGAACGATGAATGCTATGCACACCATATTATATAGTCAGCCTCTGATGGTGCACCTCAGTGACATATATCAATTTAAATATGTAGGAAATAGTGTAACATCATTAAAATTTACCGCAAACGATTTTTTTCCATAGAGCGTAATGTAACGGAATTCTTGAGAGTGTCCTTGTAAATGAACTATAAATGCTACATATTTTATTTTCAATACCGAACATGCCATAGTAATCCTCATTAACACATTTCAATAGCATGGCAATCTGAGTGTATTTGCGCGAGTTAGAAAACGGACAAACAGACAGACAGATGGTAGACACACAGACAAACCGAATTCATAAACACTTTTCAACTACGTTGGGAAGTGTTAAAAACCAATCCTAATGAGAAATTCTAAGAATGACGTATGAAATTATCGTAAACAGACATGAAATTCCAATCTCTATTTGAGGTATGGATCATAAAAAAGTTCTCGTACAACATTTGTTTGTGAAAATCTCAAACTCAATACAAAAAACGCCTGTTAATACTTCTACTGCGCACAGTAGATTATTTGACCCAAAAACCTGGCCAAAAATGTAAAAATTAAAATTTCGTCAACAATTGTAAAAATCATATTTTTTAGTAGCTAACTAATTGGCGCGTCGATCTGTGTCTATTTCAGGAATCTGAGTTATATCAGGTGGCTCCTGGCCTCAGTTTAAAAGGAAGTTTCTTTGTGAGAAGACGCGTGGTTTTTTGTTGCTTTTTGGCATTGTTGTTATGTTTAAATATATTTTTTTGTGGCTGAATGAATTGTTGAACTGAAACTAAACAGGGATTACGTGTTTGAGAAAGGTCAGAAGTTAGTGTTAAACTATGTGTTAATTTAAATAGTTTAGTTTTTAATATAATAATTAAAAAAAATTGTAAAAGGATTTGTTTTAAAGCGTTTTTGGCTCCAATTTAAACATATCGAAAGCTGTCTGGCTTTGTTGGACCATTTTTGAATTATAATCGTATTAGTTATAGTCTTGGGTGCCAATTTCCCCCAAAAAATCTTCCGCATATTGTTGCCATTTATATATATATATATATATAAATTTTTTCGGGATGACTATTTAACTGCTCTGTTTTGTAGCCACCGAATTGAAGAGCTAAGAACTATATTTTTACTGTCGTATTGCAGGTTTTTAGCTCACAGGATATTACCTGAGAGCTTTTGTACCTACAGATTCTACGGGCATGTATGTGCGTACGTATGTAGGTACGTACATACCCACGCAACTGGATATGTCTTGATAGAAATCCGATAGATCCGATCGCCTTCAAATTGTATGTACTTATTTGTTGAAAAAAGGTTCCCTAATTAGTTTCTGGGGATCATACGTGAAACATAAGGAGAGAAAGGAGGGAATTAAAGTCTCTGTTAAGAGATGGTAAATTAATATTTTTTTTATACGGACGGCTTTTGGCTCATGCCGTTGTGACAATTTATTTAGACCCTACAACTCCTTCTTCCAGCTGGGTCCGATGGTAGTCCCGATAAAAGCCTAGAAGAGAGTGATGAAGAAGATGAAGAACAGAGTTCTGAAGAATCATATTGCAACTGGTAATATATAAAATACACTTAAAAACTAGCATATCTATACTATATAGACTCCCACTTTACTAAACCTATTACTAAATGTAATTCTATTAAATATAAATTAAATGCAATAATTATTACTAAATATAATTTAAATGTAATAAGCCTTATTAAATGTAAATAATAAGTTTTATATATAGTAAAATTAAATGCATTTAATTAAACATTAATAGTAAATAAGTTGAATCTATCAACAATTACTTTCCTCTTATAAACAGTAAATAGTTAAGGTTGCAAATCGCTCAACTTCCAAATTCCCTTCACTAATGTTGAGCCTACGGGCATGAGATGATTTCGTATTTTTAAAATATCTTCTTAAGAAGGGGCCTCCGTGGCCGAGTGGTTAAGGCACCACTCCGCTAATCCCTTCAGAGCGTAGGAAGCAAGGCCGGCGGTTTTCGACTCCCGCCAGCTCCATTCAAGGCCATCTTGATATAACAGGCCGGGACAGCGTATTCGCCGCTAGGGGAATGGAGGGAAGGTTGAACTCTATATCCACTATGCTACAATATGAAGTTTACATGTAAAATATTAACACATATATGTATTTTTTCATTTACTGTCGTTGATTTCATAAATAAAAATCATTTTGCTTTTCAGTACTTAATTTTTTTTTTTGCAATTCTTATATATATATATATAAATTACAGATAAATATAAATTTACTTTCCTTCACCAACACATATGGCACAACAACTTGCAGAAACTAGTTCACAATAAGTAAAGGCAAATTTCAAAAAGAAATTAAGATGTTATTGTATAATTTTTTTTAAATCACATTAACGTTTAAAAATGAACTGAATGTATAAAAACATGGTTTATTCTAATATTTTTATCACACAACTCAAACAAAAATTTAAATCTTTATTAAAAATTCAGATTTAAATCTTTCCTTTTCAATAAATTTAAAATGAAATCTAATGATAATATTCTTTCATTTATAATTTTTGGTATTTACTATATATATTTAACGTGCATCAAAGGGTAACACGAATAATAGGTTATGGACTTTAATCAATTACATAGTCTTTTTTTCTTGAGGTTTTGTTTGCTTGTTTGTTCTTCACACAGAATAAATAATTCGTATAAGGAATTTTGTTTTATTAAAATAACTTACTAATAAGGATAAAAAGCAGGTGTATTCGCTATACGAATTATTTATTCTCTGAATATTATACAAATTGAATTAAAAAAATTCTTTATCGTATTTAAAGACTCAACCATTTTTGTTGATAAAATTACATCAAAGATGGAACAGTTACAGAATATCAAATGAAGTATCTGGACAAACTAAATGAAAATTTACTGGATATTTTTCTCATGATAGAAAAAAATAAACTCTATTTCGGATATTGAAGAATTGAAAAGAGAAAATAATAGGATTGATACCTTACTTAAGGATAATTATGTGTAACTAATATTACCTAACTAAATATTACCTTGAATTGATGGAGAAAATTAGAAAATATTTTAACTAGTGTTAAAAATTAAATTTTTGAATCCCATGAAAATAAAATAGATAATTATTCTAAGACTTGGAAACTGTTTTTATATGAAAATTCTAATAGTGACATTTTAGATCAACTGTGTATTACTTATACTTATATAATTCTAAATTACTTTGTTTGCCATCTTAAAAAGGCATTTAAAAAGAATATCTGCAAATTTTAAAGTTTCTCCAGGTTTTGCAACAATTAGAAATAAATCATTAAAAGAAAAATGTGTTAATTTGAAACAAAATTTACAAAATAGTCAACTTTTTATAAAGTATTCCTACAAAGCCCACAAACTTGTGGGATTTACAAACAAATCAGAAAATCATGCGACTACTATACAGGCATTTATGTACACGTCAGTTTTATTTATTTATTTATTATTTTTAAATTAAAGAAATTACTTAATTATTTGAATATTTAAATAAAAATATTATTATTTGTGATATACCTTAATGCGTATAAAACAATTTTTTATTAAGTAAATATTTTAAATTTTTTATTAAGTAAATATTTTAAATTTTTTATTAAGTATTTTTTAATTCAATTTGTACAATATTCAGAGAATAAATAATTCGCATAACGAATACAACTGCTTTTTATCCTTATTGGTAAGCTATTTTAATAAAACAAAATTTCACATGTATTCTAAAATATCCCCTAAATGAATGAGAAGATATTGTGTATTCTAGATATATTTACTGTATAAAACCAGGGATCTGTTAAGAATTTGGTCAGTTAAAGAACACTTCACAATTTTTTTCTTCTTAAAACATGACCCTTCACATTTTTTTTGTCTTAAAAAATGACCTTTCACAAGAGTTTTTCATACAAAAATGGGCTCTTCACAAGATTTCTTATTAAAATAAAATTCCACCTATAACAGCTGTAATCCTCGAGGACCCTATTATCTAGCTATATGTATAATGTAAATATGTTTACATGTAAATATATCAAAATTTAATGCATTTATATATATTTTTTTCGTTAAAACAAGACCAAGTTATAATTTAATTGCCTAAACAGGAACCTAAATATAACTCTAATTTCAGATTCCCCCCAAAATTATTAAATTTTTCACAAATATGAAAAGACGCTCACAATTTTCAAAAAACAGGACCCTGTGAAAAAAGTCTGGACATACCTCTGAAAATAGCTTTAATAAAAACCTTTGCTAATATTTTCTTTGCAATAGATGAAATACAGTTTTCTTTCATAAGGAAAAAAATATGAATTTAGAAACCTGTTTAATATGCATCAAAGGGTATCACAAATATATATTATGGAGTTTAATCAATAGCATAAAATTATATATCGAGTTATTTTTTCACAATTCAGAGATAATAAACATTTTATATAATGAATACAATTGATTTTTATCGATTTTAATAATAAAACAAAATTTCACATATATATTTTAAAGAATCCCCGAAGTCAATGAGAAGATATTGTATATTTTAGATATATTTATTGTATAAAAGAGCTTTAAAAAAATTGTAAATCTTCGTTTTCAAATAGATGAACTACGGTATATTTTCATTTAAAGAAAAAAAAATGTAAATTCACATACATGTTTTATACGCATTAAGGAATATCACAAATAATAATATCTTTATTTAAATAATATCATTATTTTAAAAATAATAAATAAATAAAACTGATATGTACATAAATGCCTGTATAGTAGTCGCATGATTTTATGAATTGTTTGTAAATCCCACAAGTTTGTGGGCTTTATAGGAAATACTTTATAAAAAGTTGACTATTTTTTAAATTTTGTTTCAAAATAATACATTTTTCTTTTAATGATTTATTTCTAATTGTTGCAACACCTGGAGAAATTTTTAAATTTGCAGATATTCTTTTTAAATGCCATTTTAAGATGGCAAACAAAGTAATTTAGATTTATATAAGGATATAAGTAACACACAGTTGATCTAAAATGTCACTATTAGAATTTTCATATAAAAACAGTTTCTAAGTCTTAGAATAGTTATCTATTTTATTTTCATGGGATTCAAAAATCTTATAATTTTTAATACTACTTAAAATATTTTATAATTTTCTCCAACAATTCAAGATAATATTAGTTAAAAATACCTCGAAATTATGAATTATTTGCTTACCTGTAAAGACAGCTACTTGTAAATTCATATCTATTTGTACCGATTCCACAACTTTAACACATTTGTCACACATATATAAAAAAATTAACGCATTCATCGCAATAATGAATATCTAATAATTATCCTTAAGGAAGGTATCAATCCAATTATTTTTTCTTTTCAATTCTTCTTCCACATCCGAAATAGAATTTATTTTTTCCACCACGAGAAAAACTCCAGTAAATTTTCACTAAGTTTGTCCAGCTACGTTTTCTTTCTTTCAATTGTTGCATGCCTCGCGAAAACATTTTCATTTTCAGATACTTCATTTGATATTCTGAAACTGTTCCATCTTTGATGTAACTTTATCAACAAAAATTCTTGAGTCTTTAAACATGATAAAGAATTTTTTTAATTCAATTTATACAAAAAATTGCATCTAACAAAAAAAACAAACGAAGCACGTGTTTACACCGTAGCAATAACACAACACAAACCAAATTTCAACTCAGGCAAGAAATCGAGTGGGGTGAAGATTTCAAGTCGTTCTTGCGTTCCCTCTTTTGATCACATGACTTTCCCGGAGTGGGTAGCTGTCAAAGCTCGGTATATTGAGACAGCCCTGCTCCATTGCACGCACTTTGTGGAGCTGCCGGATGTAACTCTTGGTGTTGTAAATTTCCTTGTACTTTCTCGTCAAGATTTATGTAATTGTTGAAGTCATGTATGTGTTTCTGTGAATAAAAAAAATGTATATGGATCATTCGAGACGACAGCCTTGTAGCTATAGGTCTCAAAGCATCACCCCCTTCAAAGTTCAAAGATCTTCTTAAGAAATTAATAGTTTAAACTTCTTTTTCCTTTGTACTTTTCTTAAAGAATGTCTCTTTTTGTCTAAGTTGTCAAAATAAATATAAAATGTATACTTATTTTTATATGAAGTGTTAAAAATCTTACTTACACTTCGTCACCTTTTAAGATATAAAATATTAAAATAAGCATAGGATTTAGAAATGTTTTGAGAACTAAGAAAAATATAAACATCTTTTAAGAAGAACACAAAGAAAAAATGAGTTAAAAGTATCAAATTATCGAGGAGATATTTAAAATATACAAAGGCATCACATGCCCATTGACTTAACATTAGCGAAGGGAATTCGATAGTTGAGTGACTATAGAAGCCTTAAGTAAACTTTGTACAATATATTTATTTTTTAAATAAATGCATACATTTATGTGAATATAACATTAAATAAGTGTATTTACTTATAGTAAATCAACAGCAATGTTTTTTAAATTTATAACACTGGAAAAAAAAAATTGGCCAAGATTTTGGGTTAAATACTCCACTGTGCGGCGATTCGTTTTAGGCACTCAATAGCCATGTATGTTTACAGGGACACAAAAAAAATTAGGTTACAATACTGGCTGTGACCGATAATCGCTGGACGTGCATTTCCAAATGAAGTTTGCGTTTTTAAGCTAAAAACAATTAATACATTACGTCGTGTGTATAAATTCTATATCTCAATACAAGGCTGCGAAAAAAATAATCGTCAGCATTACTGCCTATGGGCGTGAAGTGCTTAGAGGTGTTTTTAATTGTGTTATATATTTTCCATCTTAACCGAGGCTAACGAAAAAGAAAGGCTACCACGGTGCTTTACGCGTATCTTTTTTTACAGACCGCGGGAGTCACGTGATGCTCGAATCCACTAATGCAGGTGTACGAAAAGAGCATCACGTCATTCTAGCGGTCTGTAAAACAAGATAAGTGGAATGCACCGCTGTAGCCTGTCTTTTTCGTTAGCCTCGATCTTAACAATATTTAGTCACATATAGTCTTAACTATATTTACAAGCTAAGATATGCTATATAAATAAAATAAATAATATAAATAAACTGATATACAGGACTACACAAAAAACTGGATATATTGTCGCTTACCACATATATATGCTGGATATATGTCGCTGGATATACTGTCGCACTTCCAGAAATTACCATAATTACTGGACGTGCGATTTTTATTGTGTTATGCATTTCTTAGCTGAATTAATTTTCACCTTAATATGTGCCATGTATAAAAATCTGTAGATCATATACAGAGCTGCACGAAAATATTATTTTACTTTCAATGGGCGGTAAATGTTGAAAATAAATTTTAAATGTGTTATGCGTTTTAGAGCCGAATTAATTTTTTGCAAACCACGTGGTGTGTATACAAATCTATGGATCATATGCAGGGCTGCTCAAAAGGATTGGAATATCTTACCGACTATGGGCGCTAAATGGGCTGAAATTGAGTGTTCAACTATGTTATACATTTTCTAAATTGTTTATTTAGATTGGGCGGGGCTAGCTGAGCCTAAGTCGAAAGGTAGGCCTCCCCGCCCGGTTTGACTTTGCCCTTGTTTATTTAGATATCTTTTTTTTTTATTAAATAGTGAGGTTTCGTTACAGTATTCTGGAAGGGTTGGAAAATGTTTCATAATCTATGCGTGACGCATGATTTTTCTTTCTTGTTTTAACGGAAGCGAAGCCATAAATTTGAAGGGGACTGAGTACCCTCAAAATGATCGAAATATAAAAAAAATTATGTTAATATTTATGTAATTATATATGTTAATAAAATTACGTTATTATATCTATACTAATATTATAAAGGAGTAATTCTTGTTTGTTTGTTTGTAGGGGGTAATCTCGAGAACTACCGAACCGATTTCAAAAGTGATGGTGGCAAATTGATGGTGACAACCCCTGCTCCAACATAGGCTATATTTTATGTCGGTGCCACTAACCCCAGGGGGTGCAGGAGCAAAAAACGTTCTAAAATTGCGATTTTTCAGTTATCATACTGGCTGTCAAGCGCTGAGAGCTTGGCAGCCGGTTCTGTATGTATGTATGTACGTACGTAATGCGATAACTCTTCATAGAAATATCCGTTTTCCTTCAAATTTTGTTTATAGGTTCACTGTGTTAAGGCGCTTCCCTGATTAGTTTTCGGGATTGATTGGTTAAGTATAAAAGGGGGGGGGAACAAGGGGCTAATTCCCCCCCCCCTTAATTTATATAAATGGGTTTTTCATGCAGAATTATTCCGTTTTCCTTCAAATTTCGTTTATAGGTTCACTGAGTTAAGGCGCTTCCCTGATTAGCTTTTGGGATTGATTGGTCAAGTATAAAGGGGGGGAACAAGGGTTTAATTCCCCCCCCCTTAATTTATATAAAAGGGTTTTTCATGCAGAATTATCCCATTTCCCTTCAAATTTTGTTTATAGGTTCACTGAGTTAAGGCGCTTCCCTGATTAGTTTACGGGTTTGATTAGTTAAGTATAAAGGGGGGGGATCGGGGGGGCTAATACCCCCCTCAATTTATATAAATGGGTTTTTCATGCAGAATTATTCCGTTTTCCTTCAAATTTTGTTTATAGGTTCATTGGGTTAAGACGCTTCCCTGATTACTTTTCGGGATTGATTGGTTAAGTATAAAGGGGGGGGGAACAATGGGCTAATTCCCCCCCCCCCCCCCTTAATTTATATAAATGGGTTTTTCATGCAGTATTATTCCGTTTTCCTTCAAATTTTGTTTATAGGTTCACTGTGTTAAGGCGCTTCCCTGATTAGTTTTCGGGATTGATTAGTTAATATAAAGGGGGGGGGATCGGGGGGCTAATTCCCCCCTTAATTTATATAAATGGGTTTTTCATGCAGAATTATTCCGTTTTCCTTCAAATTTTGTTTATAGGTTCATTGGGTTAAGACGCTTCCCTGATTACTTTTCGGGATTGATTGGTTAAGTATAAAGAGGGGAACGGGGGGCTAATCCCCCCCTTAATGTATATAAATGGGTTTTTCATGCAGAATTATTCCGTTTTCCTTCAAATTTTGTTTATAGGTTCACTGTGTTAAGGCGCTTGCATGATAATTTTCGGGATTGATTGGCTGAGTATAAAGGGTGGAACAAGGGGGGGGGCTAATCCCCCCCTTAATTTATATTAATGGGTTTTTCATGCAGAATTATTCCGTTTTCCTTCAAATTTTTTTTATAGGTTCACTGAGTTAAGGCGCTTCCCTGATTAGTTTTCGGGATTGATTAGTTAAGTATAAAGGGGGGATCGGGGGCTAATTCCCCCCCCCCTTAATTTATATAAATGGGTTTTTCATGCAGAATTATTCCGTTTTCCTTCAAATTTTGTTTATAGGTTCACTGAGTTAAGGCGCTTCCCTGATTAGTTTTCGGGATTGATTAGTTAGGTATAAAGGGGGGGATCGGAGGGCTAAACCCCCCCTTAATTTATATAAATGGGTTTTTCATGCAGAATTATTCCGTTTTCCTTCAAATTTTGTTTATAGGTTCATTGGGTTAAGACGCTTCCCTGATTACTTTTCGGGATTGATTGGTTAAGTATAAATGGGGGAACGGGGGGATAATCCCCCCCCCCTTAATTTATTTAAATGGGTTTTTCATGCAGAATTATTCCGTTTTCCTTCAAATTTTGTTTATAGGTTCACTGTGTTAAGGCGCATCCCTGATTAGTTTTCGGGATTGATTGGTTAAGTATGAAGGGGGAAACAAGGGGCTAATTCCCCCTTATCTATACTAATATATAAAGTAGTAAAGATTGTTTGTTTGTTTGTTTGTTTGTTTGTAGAGGGTAATCTCTGGAACCACTGAAGCGATTTTAAAAGTGATGGTGGCAAATTAATGGTGACAATCCCTGCTCCAACATAGGCTATATTTTATGTCGGTGCCACCACCCCCAGGCGGGTTCAGGAGCGAAAAACGTTCTAAAATTTCGATTTTTTGTATACTGAAGGAGATAGAAGCATCAAATTTGGTATGGTAGTTACTTATAACATGTAAATGCTCTCTAAGAACAAATTATAAAAACATTAGAAATTTAAAAGGGTGAGATGAGGAAGAAGCGTTCTAAAAACATTCTAAATTACAATTTCTATGGAATCTCTGAAACTACAGAACCGATTTCAAAAGTGATGGTGGCAAATGGATGGTGACAGTCCCTGCTCCAACATATGCTAAATTTTATGTCAGTGCTACTACCCGCAGAGGGTGCAGGAGCGAAAATCGTTCCAAAATTATGATATTTTCAATTCTGAAGGAGTTAGGAACTTGACATTTTGTATGGTCGTTACTTACAAGATTTAAATGCTCTATAAGAACAAAGTCTAAAAAAATTCGAAATTTAAAAGGCTGAAATAAGCAAAAAATTTTCTAAAAACATTCTAAATTACAATTTCTATGGAATCTCTGGAACTACTAAAGCGATTTCAAAAGTGATGGTGGCAAATGGATGGTGACAATCCCTGCTCCAACATAGGCTATATTTTATGTCGGTGCCACTACCACGAGGGGGGTGCAGAAGCGAAAAACGTTCTAAAATTGCGATTTTTGCGATGCTGGAGGAGCTAGAAACTTGAAGTTCGGCATGATTGTTATTTATAAGATCTAAATGCGCTCTAAGAACAAATTCTAAAGAAAAATGATCTAATGATTCTGCGATTTTTCAACTATTGAATTTCTAAAATTACCAAATTTCACCATAGAGTACCATAGCGAAACCTTCACGCGTAAAAAGATAATGATAAGGGCGACGTGTCCTGACGTGTATATTGGCTATAGCACGAGTCACAAATTATAGTATCCTTATTATTCTGTTAAAATATAAAAGTGAATTATGAAATGTCAATATTTTGTTTGATTAAAGGTTCGTTAAGAGAAATTGACCAGCGTAGCGGGCGTAGCTTGCTAGTATATTAATAAAATTATGTCATTATATATATTAACTTTTTGTACATATGTGATTAAAAGCTTAAAATGTGTGTACAGGAGTGATGTACAGACTGCAGTTCAAGGGTTCATGCACACAAATAAAAACTTTAAATGACTTTTCTGCATGTTCGCTCTTCGTTTTCATGTTTTAAAAATGCTAAAGCTTTTTTTGTACTTCAGATAGAGGTTATTTTTTACATGTTCCTTATTATGTATGTGATAAAACTGTGCAGGGAAATAACATTATGATTTTTAGTTTTTCTTTAATAAATAAAATTATATATGAAGGGGCATTAGATTAAATCGTTTTTCGCGTTATATATATATATATATATATATATATATATAAATCTATCAAAAATGCAAATATTTAAAAAATAGTAAAAAAAAAAAAATTCAGAATTAAAAAAATTTAATTAAATGCGCAATTTTAAAAGATTTTATTTTTCAAAATATGCTTTTAGTTGAGTATTAAAATGCAATACAATAAGGCTTTTTAGCATAATTCGTAAAATAAAACAAAAATGCTGAAAAGGACCCCGTAAGGGTGTCCGGGGGTCAAATTTTTCTTTTCTTTATTTATAAGCATTTGTTAATGAATTTTTTTCCTGAAATTCTTTTCCTTTCTATAAAGAATATTTTCAAATAAGAAGTTTTTGAAAACTTGAAATTGTTTTATAAATATTTAAAATTTAAAATTTTAAACGTATTTAATTTTTGATATAACTGAAGACCTACATGCCCGATTTCATTACGTTTTCCACTATTGTGTGCAGAAAAGGTTTCTTGTTAATTTGTGTTCAGGATTTATAAAAACATTACTTACAAAATTTTTAATAAATTTAAAAGTGGAAAAAAGAGAATTTTTGATAGTGATTTTTACTTCGAGGAATATATTTTCAAAATTTTTACATGAAATTAAAAATCTTCAAGACAATTTATTAAAACCATAACATAAAAACTCTGTACAAAATTTCATACACATGTCTTGCAAGGAAGTTTAGATATATCATTTTAAACATGACAATTAGTTAAAAATTCCATTCTCAGATAAATGGACCTGAAGTTTTATTTACGGGCGGGACAGAACTGATAGTGCAACACAGAAATTGTTATTTCTCCTGATGTAATCATCGTAGAAATATACGGTTTGCTTTATTTAATTTATTTAACTTTGTAGAAAAAGAGGAAAATTCATTTTTTTGAGAATTTTGACCACAGGACCCCCTTAAAAGAGTTACACCAATTTTTAATATATTCACTAACAAAAAAGAAGCTTTTATCATGCTATTCGTATTTTTCATTTGTAAATAATTTTTACATTTAAAATTTTATTTTTACGTAAAATGTTTACATATAAAAGCATTGGCTCAAAAGTTATTAAGAAAAAACCTTGTTGAGTTAATTATGGTCCACCCATTGATGCCAAACATAGAAGTGTTATTGAAAACATATAACGAGCTCTAAAATATCTAAAAAGCGACTTGTCCAACATCTCTTCAGAATGAGAAAACTTTTATCGATTGCGTCTTAATGGAAAAGCACACTCAAAAAGTAGCATCTCAGAGGTTAAAAAGTATATGTCTGAAATGATTGATGTTACTGTCAACAGAAAATTACAAAATTTTATGTAGAACCTTTAGAATAACTTCTCAGCTTTAGTACGCTTTTACTTCCTATTTTTCAATGATTTTGATATATTAAGGTTTTCTTCAGTTCGACTTTTAAAATGTGCATTTATAAAAAACTTCCATGAAAAGATTTTAGGTTTTTCATTATCGACAGCTGCTAGATAAGATAAGCATAAAGAAGAATTACATCTTTAAAGAGAAAATTAAAATTCAATTTTTATTTTAGATAATGTATTGCGAGTTTTGTAGTTCTTTATAAAAGTATAAAGTAAAAGGCAATAAAAGTTATTCATTTGATTTATTCATTTTGGTAGCTGTAAGTTAAACTGTGTTAAGGTACTGAATGAAGATATATGTTAACTTACTCATATTAAACCAATTAAATATAATTTATAATGCAATGGAAATAATATGTGCCATAAGGGGTTAAAAAAATACTAGAGTCGATAAAATTATAACATAAGATTTTTTTTTATAAATATTATTATATATTTTTAATTGCTTATTATATCTATTCAATGTTATATAATATTTAGGTTCATTGCAATTGTTAAACAGATTTTTCCTGGTGGCCAAACTTGGCTATATTTTTCAGTTTTACCATGTTTTAAACATTTATCCTATTTATTTTATACAGAGTGAACAGAAATAGAGAAATTTTAATTGTTATATATGTTTATATCAAGGGTATAAAAATTTACAAAATGTTAAATTAAATTTGGCACCTCAATTTGCCCATACTCAGAAAAAAAAACTTGTTTGTTTGTAAGATAGATAAAAATTATTATATATTTTTATATATTTGATTTGTATATTTGTATGTATTTATATACAATTATATTTCTGCAATATGAATTAATAAATTGTATTTCTATAGAGTCAAATAAATTATTTTGATAAATTATAGAATCGTATTAAATCATTTTTATCACTCGTTAAATATTATATGCCTAGCATTTTTTAAATACTTTTAATTGTAATTTAATAATTTTAAAATGGTATATTTTAAAATTTACATGAATGCCGCAGTGGCCAATTTTAAAGTATTTCGGCCATACTCCTTTACTTTTTAAAAAACAGGAGATTTCATAAAGTTAATACGAAAATGCTTATTGTATATAACTCATATGTGGGTGCGGCATAAGTTCGTTTAAATAAAAAAAAATCAATAAAAAGAAACAAATGATGCTAAAAAATTGCGGTTTGCAGGAATGGGATTAGAGAGGATCGGATTTTTTTTTAATAACAAAAAAGCTGTGGTTAAAAAATTACAGATAGCATACTCTGGCATGCATAATATGAAGAGATTTATGCAAATTAGGCTTCTAGTAAAAGACCCATTTCTGCGAAGACATATCTTGACAAGCTTCAGTATCCCAGCACACGAAACAGGATCTTTTCTCGTCTTCAGTCATTTTGCCGTGTGGAATTTTCGCAATGAGCCAGTTGCCGATTCCCTGTTTTTGTAACAGAGTTTAACCAACAGCGGTTGAACTGGTAACGATAAGCATACTACTGGTATCGAATGAAGAATCCGTGTGGGGTTTTAGTGACAGCCTGATTTGCATAAATCTGCTTCATATTATGCATGCAGCGCCATCTATCGGTAATTTTAAAACCAAATTTTCTTGTTATTAAAAAAAAATCCGATCTCCGTCTAATCCCATACCGCAATTTTTTAGCATCATTTTTTTATTATTATTTTTAAAATTTTAACGAACTTATGGCGCACCCAGTAATGTATCATTAAAAAAAAAAGGCATTTCTGAAATATTTCCAGCAGAATTTAAGAAAAAATTTCTTAGTGAAAAAATGAACTACGTATATTATAAAGATCTATTTGTGAATTTAAGTGCTTTAATAATTTAACCGAAAAGAAGTTTACGTATACTTTAAACTGTACTTTAATCTCCTGGTGTGTGTTATCCTCGTGTGTAGAAAATGAGCAACTGCTACCAAAGCAAAATAATCTTCCAGTTTTCAATGAACCCTCCAGGGCGATCCTCATCCCCCCCCCGAAATTCTTGAAAAATTTGTTGCAGGCTAGTTCAAGTCCCTCTGTTAGCTTCCCGAAGAACCAAGGAAGGTGTTTATATCTAATCAACACTTGCTGTTATAAATAGATGCTTTTTATAACTTTCCAAACTCCCTCGTACTTTTTTGACTCGCGGCACTTTGACTTTGTTTAACCTTTATGTTTGC
Organism: Maratus michaelseni; assembly: GCA_963931845.1. NCBI lineage: Eukaryota > Metazoa > Arthropoda > Arachnida > Araneae > Salticidae > Maratus > Maratus michaelseni. Next base: position 398,307,278 of record OZ007586.1, read on the forward strand.
CGTACAAAGTGAGTATTGACATTTTTTCACGATTTATATTTGATATCTAGTTTTAGAGATCTTGAGTATGAAAATTTTCAAGAAAATATTTCTCCAGTGCCCAGTGCATACTGCAATGTGTGGCACTACAACATTCAAATATAACAAAATAAAACGAAAACTATTTAAATTGCACATATTTGCCTTATTTAGAGGCTAAATAGCTAGAAAACAAATTTAAAAACAAATTTGCTGCAGCATATCTTGAACGGTTAGATCCAATAGAACTTAAGGTTTAAGAAACCGATACGCTTATTGAAAAAAATATTTAAGCACTATAAGTTATATTCAGAATTAATATTTCTCATAATCTTGAAGATCAAATAAGCATCAGTTGAAGTAATCAAATTAGCAAAATGCAAATTTTTAATGAATTTGGAAGGATAGAGTTACAGTTATTTTACGAAAGATTTAATACTGCATTTTTAAAAACGAACTTCAGTAACTTTCTATAAAACAAAAAAAAAAAATGTGTATATAGAAATGTTATTATTCACAATTTGTTAAATCTAACACAGTATTTGTATCTTTTAAAAACAGCACAAATTGTCCTGTGTTATATTGTCAAAACAAGAAGTCCCGTAATATAATTTAAAACGCGGCATCATTTCACAACACCATTTATAATACACAACGTAAAGCCATTGATTTCACAATTTAATCGTTACTAAAATCGGTGCAAATACAATAGCAAAGTTTTAAAACATTAAAATCATTATGGTGTTAAAACACAGATGTGAAAAATATTCTGAGCGCTTTCAGCTAAATACTAGCCAGACCATCAGAGGTGTTAAAATGAGACGAAAACTGTAGCTCTAAAAAGAAGTACACTGGATAAGTAGAAAGGGTCGAAACCAAAAACAAAAAATTGGAGGGAGGAGAGAAAAAAAAGGGCGATGCCACAGAATGAAAAAAAAAATACACCGGTGATACCAAGTAAATTAAACCATATATGCGGTGTAGGATATGATAATACATCATTACATGTATTATTGCCTCTTGTTAATATTTCTAGAGATTCTCTGATTATGAAAATGGTGATACGTGTGCAATGATTTTAGCTTTATTGAAAAATACATCAATGTCTGTATCTTGATTTATCCCGGATAATTTACCTCTTTTGATGTCTGCCATATGTCCTTTAATCCTTTCTTGTAATTTTCGAGTGACCATGCCTACTGCCCACATAAGTATGTGTTTTAAGTCTGGTATTATCTTAAAAAGAGATGATATAAACACCAGATTTATCTATCAACAGGATTTATCCTTCTATGTACAAGATATTTTAACTTTACTGGTGGCTTTGCAATGACAGTTATATTATATTTCTTTAATGCATACTTAATCCTTTAAAAAAGGTTGTGGAATATATTCCACAACTTTTCGTTGAATTCATATATTTGGCACACTAGGAGATTTAATTTTATCAAAGCATTGTCTTTATTAGTTTCATTCTCAAAAATATTTCTTGTATTACAAGATTTAAACAGTTTGCTATGGCCACCACAAATCTTTCTTCTTCATCAGTGTCTTCAGTTGAGAGATCAAAACCAAAATAGAATGAACATAGTTTTTTATAACAAGTTTAGATGCCGAGTTATAATAATTATGCATATCATGAAAAGCAGGGAATTTGAGCGCCAACTTTTGATGATACATTAAAATCTGATCAACAAAATCCTCTTATGAATGTAGAAAAGAGCATGCAATATGTAGTAGCGTTCAGAAAATGTAAATAATTGTTAAACATTAACTGTTTTAAGTATCGTTATTGGATCTCCAGTAGCACAGCAAATGTCGTAAACAGATATCTTGCAACATCGGCCAATGTCGTAAACAGAGATTTTGCAATATCGGTCAATGTCGGCCAAAGCTGAACATTGAACTGATAACTTTTTTCAATATTGGGTGATAATTATTATCTGCATCGGGGAATATTGGGCTTTAGCGTAAAGAAGGGATTTATAAGTAGAGTACGGATTCCATTGTTCCCCCTGGAGAAAGTTGAAACATACATCTTCCCGCTTTCATCGCCAAAAGGGTGTCATTTTTTTGGCGTTAATCCATTTCTTGGGTATGCAGATCTCGGTGGTAGCGTCCAATGACAGTTTGGCGGGGAAAACCGCTTTGGAGCGCTATCTCCTCACCTTCACGTGATGGTGGGAAGGAGATGTTTGTTTCAAGAAAAAGTTCCCAATCCGTGGTCTATTGCAACAGTATCGGCTAAAGCCGGAGAGGCAAATATCAGTCGAAGCTCAACAGGCCAATTTACGATTTCAGTCTATATTTTAAAAATTATTTCGGTTATATAATTAAATACTTACATTAGCACCCTGGAAACTTATTTTAGTGCTATTTTTATCTTAAATTTAACACATTTTTCATTAATAAGTTTAATCTAACAAAGATAAGTTTAATATAACATCTGTGAAAAATATATAAGACATATTTTACACCTTTCACAGATGTTAAATTAAACTTACGTTTTCATTATATGTTATCGTTTTTAAAACATTTTATTATTTTTTTGTTATTTTACGCTTGCGGATTTAATTAGTTATCTTGGTGTAAAATCCATTATTCTGTTGTACTTGAATTATGTCTTTTTCTTTTTCTTTTCTTTTTATTATTTTTCTGTTTTCTTTTTTGCTAAAATTTTTTTAGGTGCATCTATTTAAGAGTTGTCAATAGGCGAAGCAAGAAAAAAGAAATTAGGAAAAGAAAAAAAAAGCTGCAATTTTATTTTTCATCACAATTAGGATTAAGCCTATAAAAATAGTGAACAAAATGTAGCACATTAATTTTTTACTGAGCAAGAGCGAATTAATTTTCCGAAAAAAAAATCTCTTATATCTTTGAGGCGTTTTATGTTGAATTAAGTAAGAATATAAGTTAATGAAATATGCTGCATAAAAACACAGAAAGATATACTGATACTTGTTCATGACAACCATGAAATATTAGGAATCAGGGGTAAATTGGACATTCTGTTATTTGGATCCCATCACTCACCTTTTTGTACTCTTATTTAAGTTATATTCGGAATGTTTTCAGGTTTTTTTTTTTCAGGGGATGTCGAAAGTTAAAATTTACAATATTTTCTTTTTATTTAAAAGCTCTATAAACTATGACTGGTATGAAACAAGCATTTCCTACATCCATATAACCTGTTTAGAAATAAAGTATACAAATTTTCTGGACAAAAAAAAAGTTTCTTTAAAGAAAATAGTGCATAGGTAATTTCATATTTAAAAAAATACTCTTTCTAAATGGTTAAAAACCAATGACTACTTAACACCAATGATAAATTAAATCAAACATGCATATATTTTTTCTCATTTTAAAATATCTTTTTATATTAAATACACATATATTCTTTAATTACATATATATTTTGTAATTCCTAAAAAAAATATCTACTGTTTTCTTTCACTTTCTTATAATGTAGTTTTTTGTGTTTAAATGTGTGTATTCCTTCTTACAAGTAATTTTTATTTTTTTATCAAGATTATTTTAGCTTTGATAAAATTATATCGCGCAGACCTTTTTTTTAAAATTTTTTTCAAGCGTTGCGAGCAAAATAAGTAACATCAAGCCCAAATTCGAAAGACGTTTACTTTGAAATATTTTACCATCATGTTTTATTTAATATAAGATCTTATACATTCACTATTATATTTATAATTTTTTAAACTGAAAACTCTTGAACCGTGACTCTTACTATGATATTTATATCCACATTTTTCGAATAATTTCTCTTGAAGAAGAAGAAGAAAGAAAAGGAAATAAATATCATAAAATACTCTAAATAAAATTTAAGGTTTTGCTATTATGAAAAATGCAAAGCGAATATAAAAAAATGCTATTTTTATTTTAAAGAAAAGCTTTTAAGGTAAATTATGTCACATTAAATTTTCTCAAACATGTTTCTACTTGTCAGTTCATAAGTATATGGAAAGTCTTTGAGAACAGTATTGTGCTTTTATGCAGCAGAATTAATTTGGAGAAGTATCGGCATATGTCACGTTTGATACATGAAAACACTTTAAAATTTTGAGAACACAACAAAGAAGCTGCCATGCAAAATAAAATTTTACGAAAAATTTTTATGAACATACGAAAGCATAAAGTCATATTGACGTAGACGACAACGTCTTCAGAAAAGAGTTATAACAGAAGCATTTTTCAAGAAAAGGAAATCACTCAGAATTAATCTTCTTATTCATGTGCCAAGTTTTGCAAATTATGTGTCAGTATTTAAAGCTGCTTTACACTTATAATTAAGAAAAATATATAAAAAAAAAAAAGAAAAACCCAAACAAGCAACTCTTAACATTTTTATAGTAAAAATAAAAAAATAAGCCAAGATTGTGATATGTTTTTAAAAACAATTTAGAAAATTTATTTATTAAATTTATTTAACAAAATGAGAAAACACCGATGAGAATTGCTAGAGGTTAAAAAGATATGAGTATTTTTAGCTGTAAAATAAATACAGGATGGGCAGAAAATCGTATTAAAAATATCTATGTAAAAAAAAATAAATAGTGATACGCAAGTGCGGTTTGCAATAAAAGCATTATCAGGATGCGGTATTTTGCTTTACAGCAAAGACGGCTATAGTTCAAAAAGTCACCGATAGAGGGCGCTAATAGGATTGAATTTTTTGGAAGCGCGCAAATGGGGATGATTAAAAAAGAACTGATTACTCGATGGTTACTTTATTCCAGTGTATCTTCAAGTTGGAGCATAGAACAATTTACTGAGTAAATGTTGCCTATGATTTCCGTAAACAGAGAAACGATAATGAATGATTTTCTAAAACTTTTACTATAAAACATCTAAAACGGAAAATGTACCCGGTACGCATTAACTTATTTAGACTCGAAACTGATGCTTTAGTCGAATAACGGATACACTGAGTAGTCGGTTCTTTTATATTCATCCTCATTTGCGTACTTACGAAAGATGGTATCATATTAGTGACTTTTTAAACTACAACTATTTTTTATGTTTAAAAAACATCTCGTACACTGACAATGCTTTTAGTGCAAGTCACACTTCTGTATTATTTTTTGTTCTTTATAAAAATGAATTTTTAAAGTTTATACGGACTTTCTATACCCATCCTGTATATAGTATTAAATATTTCGACAGTTAGTATATAGTGTTATATTTATGTACGTTATTTCAGCGTTATTTGTAACATACGTAGGCAAGTCAAAAATATTAATGAATTTATTTTTTTAAAATGCAGATGACATATATCTGCAGGATGTCCGAAAAATATGGAAACGGTCGAATAACTCGAAAAATATACATCAGATTGAAAAACGGAAAAATGCATGTTAAATAGTTTTGAAAAATCTATTTAGGGATATCAAAGTTGCCCCCCAACTCTGCCCCTGGGGAGAAAGGGGGGTAACTTTGAAATCTTAAATGATAATCCCCCCATTTTTATTAAAGATTCGGATTCTACGTGAAAAAATACGTAACTTTTGTATTTAACATTTTCTTCGGAAAATCGTAGATAGCGCTGTAATCGAGTAAAATGCAGTGCAAATCGTTTCCATTGACAAGTCTGGAAACGGTCGAATAACTCGAGAAATATACATCGGAATGAAAAACAGAAAATATGCGTTCAATATTTTTGAAAAATCTATTTAGGGATATCAAAGTCCCCCCCCCCCTCCCCCCAAACTCTGCCTTCTGGTAGGAAAAGGAAGGCAACTTTGAAATCTTAAATGAACACCCCCCTTTTTTTATTGCTGATTTGGATTCTACGGGGAAAAATTCGTAACTTTTATATTTAACATTTTCTTCGGAAAATCGTAGATGGCGCTGTAACCGAGTAAAATGCAATGAAAATCGTTTCCATTGAAAAGTCTGGAAACGGTCGAATAACTCGAGAGATATACATCCGATTGAAAAACGGAAAAATAAGTGTTCAATATTTTAGAAAAATCTATTTAGGGATATCAAAGTTTCCATTTTTCTAAAATATTCAACACTTTCCGTTTTTCAATCCGATGTATACTTCTCAAGTTATTCGACACTTTCCAGACTTTTCAATGGAAACGATTCTCACTGCATTTTACTTGATTACAGCGCCATCTACGATTTTCCGAAGAAAATGTTAAATACAAAAGTTACGTATTTTTTCTCGTGAAATCCGAATCTGCAATAAAAAGAGGGGTTATCATCTAAGATTTCAAAGTTGCCCCCCTTTCCCCCGGGGCAGAGTTGGGGGGCAACTTTGATATCCCTAAATAGATTTTTCAAAAGTATTAAACATGTATTTTTCCGTTTTTCAATCCGATGTATATTTCTTGAGTTATTCGACCGTTTCCAGACTTTTCAATGGAAACGATTCTCACTGCATTTTATTCGGTTACAGCGCCATATACGATTTTCCAAAGAAAATGTTAAATACAGAAGTTGCGTATTTTTTCCCGTCGAATCGGAATCTGTAATAAAAAATGGAGTTATCATTTAAAATTTCAAAGTTGCCCCCTTTTCCCCTCAGGGGGCAGAGTTGGGGGGCAACTTTGATATTCCTAAATAGATTTTTCAAAAAATTTGAACATATATTTTCTGTTTTTCTGTCCGATGTATATGTCTCGAATTATTCGACCGTTTCCAAACTTTTCGGACACCCTGTATAATAATAAGGAAATAAGTTTGTCTGTTGTTTGTGTTGTGTTCTGAAGAGACCGCTGCAGGCAGAGCTACAAAATTTTGGAATTAGGTTCCTCTATATCTGAAGTAATGCACCTCGAACCCCGATTTTTGAATTTTTGATTAGATTTTTTAAAATTAATTTTTTATGCGATTTTTAGCGTTTTTTAAACATTTTCCAACCAAGTTGAAAAGTGTTTATGACTTCGGTTTGTCTGTCCGTCTGCCGTCTGTCCGTACTATAACTCGCGTAAATAAACTCGAATTGCCCTGAAATTTTTTAATGTTATTGTTGTTTACTATAGAATGATCCCTATTGCAAATGAAGTGTGTAGCACTTATAGTTTTTTTACAGGGACAGTCAAAATATTCCGTTACATTACAGTCAATGGGAAAAATTCGTTTGAAGTGCATTTTGATGATGCTACGCCATTTGAAACATGATAAAACTGATATAGAATTATGAAGCGCACTAACACATGCTTTTTGTAGAATATTTGGTGCAAATCAATTATTATTCATTTGCAAGGTCAAACAAAAGAATTCTGTTCTACGTGGAAAAATTGTTAACAGTGTAACATAATGGTGTTTCACTATTTCAAACATAATGAAAATTTTATGCATTACTGAGGTGCACTAAAAATTGCTCGCTTAAAAGTATCGTGTGCATTCCGTTTATCGTCGACACACAAAAGATATCGGTTACAGTATACTTGCGATAATAATAGTCTATGTGTGATAAGTGCGTTTTCAACTTTGGTTTGCGTTTTTAAGTGTAACTAAAATTTTTCATTGTACGTGGTGTGTATAAATTCGGTTGATCATATACAGGATTACACAAGGAAATTCGTAAGTATTACAGACTACGGCAGTGAATTGCTTAGGGTAGTTTTTATTTGTGGTACGCATTTTCCTGCTGAACTGTTAATAAACTTATAGAAATTTGTGGAAAATAAAGAAATTCAAATAGAGGGCTACTCAAAGAACAAGGTACATTGTCGTTTATGGTTGGTAATTGCTGGAAGTTCGTTTTAAGTTGCCTTATGCATTTTGTACTTGAATTAAATTTTAGCTTAATTTGGGGTGTGTACAAAAGTCTTTGGATAATATACAGGGTTGTACAAAAGATTTCGAGTTAATTTCCATCGATTGGCGAAAATTGCTAAAAGTGAATTTTCTAATTGAACTAATTTTTATCATGCTAGGTAGTATATATCTAAATCAATGTATCATATACAGGGCTACACAAAATATATTGATTACAATTTTTACTATAGTTGGTAATTGCTAAAACTGTACTTTCAAATGTGTTATGTTTCCTATACTGTATACTTACTTCTTTCACCTTATTTAACGATGAAGTTTCGTTACAGTTTTCTGAATGTGTTGGAAAGTGTTTCATAATGTATGTTTGACGCATTAATTTTCGTTCTTGTTTATATTACGAAGGGATGTTTTTACACTAATAAAAAGAATACGGCTTCATTTTTTTTTAAATCTCAATATAGTATATTCAGTACTCTATCCATTGTTTTAAGTTTCATAAAAATCGGTCCATAATTAACCGAGATATTAATTAAAAACTCATTAAAAATCTCTCGAAAATGCGATGTTTTTACTGCTTGACCAGTCTTAAAAGACGAACTTTGGTATGCTGTCAAAAGAATTGATCATTCTAAAGGGAGGGAAGCATTGATTAAGAGGCGACAAAGTTCAGGTTTCGCTTAAACCGTCTGATCGTATGTCATTTCTACACTGGCTGTTCTTATACTAGTAAATACGAAACCATCGTAATTCTCCTATTCATAACGGTTATTAAATCCATAAAAAGAGTTGTGCTTCGTCTTAATTCCAGAGCATATTGCTTCCAGAACACAGTTCGTTAAAATTGGACGAGCGAATTGTTTATGTCTTATTGTTACGTAGTTTCAGCTTCAACTGACGAATAAAAGGGGCTCTTGAAAGTTCTTACACGATATAAGTCTGCTGAGCACATTTCACAACGGTATATTGCTGAGGTAAACAGTTTATTCTTTCTTTAGAATGTACATTTGTAAGGATTAAGTCTCTGTAGAACTGTGGTGCTGCCATCTTATGGGGTTTAAAAGAAGTTCCATTCCAGGTGGTGGCGACGCCTGTTGGTAGTTTACGAAACAAATTGTCGCATATATCACAAACCAGGGAACAGATCAAATCAATTTATAAACTGTTTCCAACACCCCCCCCTTTTCATCTGAGCCCTGTGGTGGTTTAAGTTGAAGTTCCCTTCTCAAGTGCTCAAATTGAGGTTTGGGGATGGGTTTGGTAAGGATGTCAGCTACCATCCTTTTCGAAGAGCAATATTCCAGTGTGATCACCCCGCTTTCTTTTAAATGTCTCACGTTGTGGTACTTGATGTCCACGTGCTTCACACGGGATTGCTGTTTTTCATTTTCACTCAACTTTATACATGCTATATTATCTTCGTATACTACGATTGGTAAAGTTTGATGCAACTCTAGGTCTTTCAGTAGATTAAGAACCCATTGAATTTCTTTCGTCGCGTTGGATACAGAGATATACTCTGCCTCTGCAGTTGATAGCGCTACACAGTTTTGTTTTCTTGATGTCCAGGACACGAGATTGTTCCCTAATTTTAACACATTCCCAGTTGTGGACTTCCTGTCTTCTCTATCTCCTGCCCAATCTGAGTCACTATATGCAGTTAGTATGGGCGGCTTATTTTTGTTCACAGTTAGCCTCAAGTGCTTAGTGGTATGCAGATATCTTATTACCTTTTCTACCGCCTCCCAATCTGCTTTTCTGGGACGCTCGTTCCTTCTTCCAAGGATGTTTACCGTGGCGGCTATGTCCGGTCTGGTTAACGTCGCTATGTATAATAACTCTCCTACAGCCTGTCTGTATTGTTTGTTGTCACTTAGTGTTTCACTATTTGGATCTGCGTTGAAATAATCTGTGCGCATGGGCGTATATGTGGGCTTTGATTTGGACAATTTAAATTTTTCCGCTATTTCGTCAATTTTGTTCTCTTGGTCTAGCTCAAGGTTTGCGTTGTCTAGCCTTTTAATATTTATTCCGAGAAATTGCGATACCCGGCCGAGATTCTTAATTTCGTACTCCTTAGATAATTCCGAGTATATATTGCGCGTGTTTTCTTCGCTGGCGGCGACTAAAATATCGTCCACGTACACGATTATATAGGAAATATCCCCGTTTTCATTTCTCTTATATAAGCACTGATCTGAATCGCACTCCTTAAAATTTAAATTTCTTAATGACTTGTTAATTCTTATGTACCAGGCCCTCGCGGCTTGTTTCAGCCCGTATATTGCTTTCTTTAGCTTGCACACCTTATCTTCCTCCCCTTTTACAACGTATCCCTCGGGTTGCTTCATTAGGACTTCTTCGTCTAAATCTCCATGTAAGAATGCCGTCTTTACATCTAGGTGTGTAATATTTAAATTTTTATACACGGCGGCGTTTAGGAAGCTTCTTATTGTGGTGTGCGCTACCACCGGTGCATACGTTTCATCGTAGTCGCTTCCGTATTTTTGCGAGTAGCCCTTCGCGACAAGTCGCGCCTTATATCTCTCTACCTCTCCGCGTGCGTTATATTTTGTTTTAAATGTCCACTTACACCCTATTGTACGTTTTCCTGGTGTTGGTTTAACCAATTCCCAAGTGTTATTCTTCTTTAACGACGTAATTTCTTCATTTGCGGCCTCTATCCATTTGTTTTTTATTTCAGCATCCCTGATATTATTTATGTCTTCCCAATTTTTCGGATCTTGTATTTTACAGATACTCGCGCTTATCCCGTAGCGGTCAGGGGGGACACCTCCGTTGCTTCTTAGTGACCTTCGCGGTTCAGCGGTACTTTGCTGTGGGGTGTCGTTTTGATTTTGTTCACCATTACTTAGTTCAATCTCCACGGTTTCAGTAGGTGTCTTTGAATCATTTATGCTTTTGTCAATTTCGCTCGTTCTGTTTTCAAGGAATTTTACGGTTCGCGATATTATCACTTTGTTTCCCCCTGTGTATATTCTATATCCTTTACTACGATTATCGTAACCCAATAGAATGCCTTCAACGGCCTTTTTGTCAAATTTGGATCTCTTCGATTCTTCGACATAGGCGTATGCCTTACATCCGAAGGTCCGTATGTTCGATAAATCGGGTTTTCTGTTATTCCACAGCTCAGAAGGTGACTTATTGTTTTCGTTTGCTTTGGTAGGCAAGCGATTTATCAGGTATGTTGCTGTAAGTACGGCTTCGCCCCAAAATTGGTTTTGTAAGTTCGCGTCAGATAACATTGTGCGCGCCATCTCAACTATAGTCCTATTTTTGCGTTCGGCAACACCATTCTGCTGGCTGCAGTACGGGACGCTCAACTGGTGTTCTATACCGTTTTCTGATAGGTAACTCTCAAAACTATCTCCTAGATACTCCTTTGCGTTATCGGATCTGATTGCTTTTATAATTTTTCCGAATTTATTCTTCGTTAGGGCTATGAATTCTATGAGTTTTGTTATTGCCTCTGATTTATGCGAAATCAAATAAATCATTGTAAACCGACTGTAGTCATCAGTAAAAGTTATGAAGTATTTCTTTCCACTGAGTGTTTGTGTATGCATTTTTCCGCAGATGTCTGTGTGTACCAGATCTAATGTTTCCTTTGATCTATTAGAGGCGGTTTTAGGGTAGGGTGCAATCGATAGCTTTCCCTCGACGCATTTTGTACAAACAGTTTCACGCCTACAATTATGTATTTCTATGCCCTCAGCTAGTTTGTGTTTCGCGAGATGTTTTAACGCTTCAAAATTTTTATGTCCCAGCCTCCTGTGCCAAATGGATATGCAGTTTTTATCGCTGCAAGATGTTTGAATTTGCGCGTTATATCCGTAATCGTCTTTGGGTTGTAATTCATATAAATTGTCGTTTAACTTAGCTGTTAAAATTGTGTGGTTATCTTTCATGAACGAGCATTTCTGTTTTTCAAATATTACTTTGATATCATTTTCGGTGGCCCTTTTTACCGATAGCAGATTGTTCTGCAATTCGGGACAGTATAATGCGCTTTTAAGTGTAATGGAATTTTGTGAATCTATTTTAATGTTCACGTCTCCCAGACCTTGTGAGCATAGCCGCTTACCATTCGCTATCGTAATATCCCCGAAGTTTCCTGGCGTAAAATTTTCAAAATTATGCTTTGACATTACGACATGCCTAGTACATCCAGAGTCAATTATATATTTTTCTTCATTTGGTGTTTGCGCCCTGTTTACAGAGATGGGTTCGATTTTATCTTCTGATGTTTTGTCGTCGCCGGGGGGAACCGAGCTATCTAAATCTTCGTCACTTTCAATTTTGTTATTGAAACAATAGTTCGAAGTTTCCTTGGGGTTGTTCTGGGCATTTTTATGACCGACAGTATTGTTCCTATAGTTACTGGAATTATTGAATGTTTTGTTTTTGTTCCAGTCAGGTCTTGCGTTATTGCAGTGTTGGTTTTTATTTTTCAAATGGAAGCATTCTGATGTTGTGTGGTTCTGTCGTTTGCAGAACCCGCAATATTTTCTGTTTTTGTTCTGTCTGTTGGATACTCTATACGCGGTTTCACGCGCATTTATGTTCGATTGTTTGTTTTCAGCCCTGTGCTTGAATTCATCTAGTAGTTTTGTCTTAACAAACTCTAAACTGAGATCGCTTTCATCCCTAGCTTCGAGGCCTGATAATGAGAGGATCATATGATCTAGGGAGACTGCACAATAAAAGTGCTACGATATGAGTCTCCGGAATTTCTTCGCCAATGGCGTACAATTTATCCTTTATTGTTAGGATTTCGTTGATGTGGCGGTTCATGTCTCCTCCGTCGCTTAATTTTTGTGAGTATAATTTTCGGAGGAGAAACAATTTAGACGATAATGTGGATCTTTGATGCACCTTCTTTAACGTGTCCCATATTTCTTTGGCGGTTTTTAAGTGCTTTATATGACAGATTTGGCTGTCATCTATCGAAAGATTTATTGTTGCCCTAGTTTTCCCGTCATTTTTCTTCCATGCATCGTCGGGAGTTGCAGGTGGGTTTTGGGTAACAAATTTAAATAAATCTTCCCTAATTAACAGCATTTCGATTCGAAAAGCCCATAATTCGTAATTACTGTCATTCAGCTTTTCGACAAGCGATATTTCTTTCGCGGACGAAGTAGCCATAATTAAATGTTGAATGCTACGTTATATAAATATATATATATTTTTTTCAGTTATATATGTTTATCATTAGTCTATACATCTATATCACAACATAATGACCTATATAATACTTCAATATTCATTTAGGTTAATTATCTACCGTTTTGTTCATATATTATATTCAATGTTTATTATTTTCTTTTGCATTATCAATGATCAATAGCAATAATTATATGTACCAAGAAAAATAATATCAATAATATATCTCAGAAAAATAATACCAGTAGTATATGTAATAAAAATTTCACAGATAACTGTTATATAATACTATTCAATACTTATAATACAACACTACACTTATATTATTATTTTTTTTTTCTTTCTGGTCTAGTTTTTTTTTCTCTCCTCAGGGTCAGTCTGTATAATCTAAAAGGACGTGAGTTAAATTTACGTGATTGAAGGACCAGATAATTAATAAAAGTTTCTTCTCAATTATTAGAATAAAAAATTGAAGCTTTGCTTACCTTTTATAAAGCGTAGCCCTTATTCATGACACAGCGAATGGTGCTTGCTATCTGAACATGTAAATTCAATTTTTATTAAATGAAACTGGAAACTTTGTAGAAAACCAAAGTATCGTGACTTGTTGAGAACAAACTTTATGCATCTGAAAAACTATACAAATTTTCTTGGTTAAATATTTTACACACATGCACTATAAAAAGAATGGTTATTAAATCCATAAAAAGAGTTGTGCTTCGTCTTAATTCCAGAGCATATTGCTTCCAGAACACAGTTCGTTAAAATTGGACGAGCGAATTGTTTATGTCTTATTGTTACGTAGTTTCAGCTTCAACTGACGAATAAAAGGGGCTCTTGAAAGTTCTTACACGATATAAGTCTACTGAGCACATTTCACAAAGGTATATTGCTGAGGTAAACAGTTTATTCTTTCTTTAGAATGTACATTTGTAAGGATTAAGTCTCTGTAGAACTGTGGTGCTGCCATCTTATGGGGTTTAAAAGAAGTTCCATTCCAGGTGGTGGCGACGCCTGTTGGTAGTTTACAAAACAAATTGTCGCATATATCACAAACCAGGGAACAGATGAAATCAATTTATAAACTGTTTCCAACAAAACCGTCTGATCGTATGTCATTTCTACACTGGCTGTTCTTATACTAGTAAATACGAAACCATCGTAATTCTCCTATTCATTCCCCACAGGAGCAAAACTAGGAAAGATTTCTTTTCATTACCTACTTCCCTATTATCAATGATAGACTCGTTTTTCCGAGACCTGTTACTCACGTGACCAGTCTTTAAAGCTTGGCTCAGCAGTATTTCAATATGGCGAAAGAAATAAAACACCTGCTCGCGATGTGAAATCCCAGACGATGGAATTTGCTAATTTTCACTAATTTGCTATTATTAAGAAAATATTTAAGGTATCGATTTAAAACTCATCTTACATACGTCGAAAAATTTTCTGCAACCGAAAACTAATTTTTGTAAAAATCGGCCCTTCATTTTTCTTAATTTTTCAAAAAACTGACCCAGACGAAGGGTTTTTATTGAATTCTGTTTCCTAGGCCGATCCCTCTAGCTACTTTCGGAAAAGGAAAGAACATAAAGTGCGAAGTCAAACCAAGAAAACGCAACATTTTGTTTCAAAATTTACCGATATTTGTTAATGTTAATGGTCATTGGTTAAATTTTGATGGGGTGGGGGAAGAGCTCGGTCGTAATTTAAATATCGCGTTAATGTTAAAGGTATATAGATCTGGCGCCCCCTGGAGGTAGAAGGTGGAACTAAATTATTTTGTGGCGCGTGCACATCACGCCTGCTATTCGGTAACGTAGGCAGCTGGGACACGGTTCGTTTAGAACTAATTGCGCCACCTGGCGGTGGAAGATTTTACGGCGCGTGTGCACCCGTTCCGGAGGTTCGTTTGGAAAGAGATTTTTTTAGACCAGAATGAGCCACCTGGCGGAGGAAAGTGGAACTAAAAGATATTTTAATCATTCGAGGTTCGTTTGGAAAAATCGACCAGCGAAACGGGCGTAGCCTACTAGTTAATCAAATAAAGCTTTGCATATAGGCCATTATCGTCTGCTATGGGGAAAAATTATAAGTAATTTGGCATGAATAAAACATAAATACAGGGTATTATCTGTTGCGACTGTGAAAGTTTTCATTTATTCTCAGAAGTCCACTTCAGAGTCGTATAAAATCTTGCAACAAGCATCTGGCGAAAATGTTTTATCCAAATCAGCAGCGCCTCGTTAGTTTAAAATCTTTTACCAGTCTGTGTCACCAGGCATGCGGCCGAGTATTTTTTTGCAAAATCGTCTTTACCCTAGCATTTTTTTTATGCATGCGCAAACACTTAGTACAAAAAATCATATCTCATAAGATATATAAATATTATTATACAAATTACATTTGTAAGTTCAGAATGAATCATAATGTTAAAACTTTTAATAAAAAATGACTTTTTTATTTACCGAAATAGTCTTTAAATGAGACTGTTAAGTGGTTAAATAATTCAAAAAATGTCTCGTTTTGTTTACAAAGTAAGGTAGTTCGATTGATCATGTTAGCTTGGTGAACGTAGACGTCATGATTAGAACATCTGCTGTCATTTTTCGACAAGATCGTCGATCACTAGTGTACAGCAGGCAGAAATGTCATATAATTCACCGGTAGCGCATTCACCGTTTTCTATTATCACCTACACAGGATGGGTGCCGAGATTGTAAATCACTGAACAGAAGCAAGGGTGGGCAAGCAAGCTTTAGAGTTGGGTAACGGAGCATAGTGAAGCATATATTAAATTCATCATTATTGTTGATAAGAATAGCAACACGTTTACGAACCTGACAGCAAACAGGCAAGCACAACCCGAAATCAAAAAATTCTTATACTTCAAATTAAATCAAATCTGGAAAAGAAATTTACATAAGACTTGCCGATATAAAATATCCATATATTTAAAGCCAAAAACGCTTTCCTTAAGATAATATTCACACAAAATTGACCTTAGTGCGCATGCTTCAACTTTTTTTGAAAGCAGGAATGGAAGGGAAAATGGGAGGGGGGAGTTCTCCCCTTCTATAGTTTGAGAACAAGATGAACAAAGGGGAACAGGGCACGGTTAAAACCCACACAATGTGAACTCCATTCGTCATTCTCCCTACTTCGGATGGGATGAAAAATTTTCTCTATCTTTGAAATAGCGGCTTTTCCTTCAGATGCTGTTTACAAGAGGCCATTTTGTTGCCTGGGTCAATTTTCGTTGAAGAGAAACGCCTCACCCTTCGGTCAAAAAGGGCAGACTAGAACTCCTATAATAGAGGCTGACGCATCCTCGCAGATTTGGTACCCGAATTGCAGCCCAGTCGAAAAACCAAGCTAATCAGAACCGGTTCAGCCAATCAGAACCGAGTCTTAGGAACTAATACTCGGCTACCAACTCCGGCTGCGGTAGATTATATGCTGAGCTGCTTACCAATAATGCGAAACAAAATGGATATGCGTCAGCTCCTATTATAGGAGTCTTAGGGCAGACAGATTGAGAGTGATACAAATGACCCATTTCGTTTGACCGTTTAACAGTTGACTTTCAAAAATGCACTAAAGAAACCCAAGCTATTTAAAATATCTTCTAAATTAATTGTAATAACGAAAACATTTTTTATCGGATAGAGTTGGGCAAGACATATAGCTATAAATATTCACTATTTGTAGATCATACAGTTCCATACTAATACAAGAAAAAAAAGGAAGTGAAAAAAATAAATCAACAATCACAGTTTTTAAATATACGCTCATGCAGTTTCTGAAGGATTCTAAATGAAATTTTTTTACTAAAAATAAATACATGAAAATATCTTTATCCAAGAAATGGTATTGTTTTTTATTTAAATCCGTGTTTTGCGGCGATTTTCAGAGACCGGATCGGAAGACAGTGGGCGCCGAATCCTAAGTTCCTTTAATTCAAGTTCAGTTTGGAATAAACCGACCAGCGTAGCGGGCGAAGCTTCCCTAGTAAGTAAATAAAAAACACCGTTTGAGACCAAAAGATTTATCACGAGTCGGTAGCATCCAGTGTATCATCATCAATGCAAACACTTCTATACATGAACTTAACTTCCTTGAAGTACTTCAGATCCATAAAAATTATAAAAATGTTAGTAATTGTAATTTCGATGTCTTCCCATTGTCAGGTGTTGAAAGTCTTACATAAAATCTTCCTTTTCTTAATTTCTTTTTTTAATTTTCGTGTTAAAAGTTTATTTTCCCTTTGCATATTTCTATTGGCTGCTCTCTTAAATTTCCGGCAATTCTATTGGTCGAAGAACTTATCTCTCCAAATCCGCTTCTTCACTATATATATGAGCAAAATTCCGTTAATTTTTGCACTGATGACGGTACGCTACATACTACCAAAACTAGTATGCAATATCTGGTAAATCCTTTGGTGCTCAAAACATTGCTTTATTTACAGAAAGCTAAAATGTTTGAAGGAAAAGTAATTGGTCAGTATAACTGAAGAGTTTTGATAAACGTAACGACATAAAATTGACTAAAACGACCTGAGTTGTATGTTTCTGGTTATCGCTTACATCCTGATAAGGTACTCACTCACGTTTGTAATATTGTTACCCATTATTTGGTTCGAAAAAGAATAGAATATCTGTCACACCACCATGCAGCTCGGACCTGACTCCATGCGACTATGCCTTATTATCTTGTCTAAAATCAGAGCTTCAGGCCATCGTTTTAATTCATCAATGGAAATTCAACCGTTTTGAAAAAAGCAGAGGACATTTTAAAACGGGACCGAAAACTTGGTTCAAGCATGTGTCTCAAGAGTGGCGACATATGGAGTCAATCGGGGGTAACGAAAAAGACGCTACCCTATGAGCTAATGTACAACATATAAAGGTGATTACTTTGTAAAACAACATAGCAAGATAAACTATCTTTAATGTACTTCGTAAGAACAAAATCCATTCTCGTTATTTTGGAAGTCATTGTTTAACTAAATTAACTACTATCTTAACTATTAAATTACTGACATCCATATATTTAAAATTGATATCTAAATATAAGCAGTCTTTTTAACAAAAGTAAATATGGGCTGTTTATAAAAGTTGAAAATTTCTATTTGCGTTCAAGAAGATTTTATAAATCTATTTTTATTGAAAAAAAATGTAAACAAAACTATAAATAATAATAAAATAATATTGTTTCGACTTTATAAATATTTATTTATAAGTTAAAAATGAGAACTTAAAAAAAAATTTGTTTCACACCTATATTTCATGATTTCACTAAAAAGTCATAAAATTTTAATTCGGGTTGCTTAATTTTATATTAATAAAAATCAGTATTAGATAATTAGTTATAGATAATTTCTCAAAAAATGTGAACGAAAATATGAGAAAAATATAATTTAATCCTTTAAACTCCAGTGGGTTTGCTAGGGAGATATTCAATATATGACGGTCAATAAAAACTGGACGGCAAAGGCTTAATATTAACACAAAATCTTATGTCCAATTTTTTATTTTCAAAACTTTTTCTATATACGATTGTGAATTTCGTATCTTAAGACAACTTTAGTTTTAGATTTTAAAATTTGGTTAACAATTAGATATTTATGGTATAGTTTTCAAAGTTTGTGTTTATTTTAATAAAAAGCTAACCTCATGAGAAAAATTTACGAACACGATTTTAATACGGCGAAATTTGCAGTCGGTTGTTACTGTTGCCTACTAGCTTTTGGTAATTTGTAAATGTATACATATTTCGGAGCGTACAATAACTATGGTTAGTGGGGAAGTTCATTTAAATTTTGAAATGGAATTAACTTTTTCATATTTGTAGGACTAAAGTGTAAAATTTAATGTTTCAAAAACTTGAGAAGCAATAATTGCATATCTTCTTAAATTTATATATAAGAAAATATTTATTCAATGAAAAAACTTACAGTGAAAAGTACTAAGTGCACAAGTGATAATTATTGTTTCAAAATAAAGTGTATATTCTTTTTTATTTAAAAGTATATTATTCAATCATTTACATGTTGTATTTGATTAAGTCTGAATAAATTTTGATTGTTTATATTTAACCCTAGAAGAAAAACAATATCGGAAAAATATTGCTAAAATATTGAGGCTTTTGCTGTGAATTGACTATATTTTTTTAAAATCAAATATTACCCCAACATTACGGGATTTTACATTTTGGCAATATTGAGTGGTTTTCATGGCCTTTCATTGCAAATATTTCCAGCATAAAGCCCATAATTTTGCAATATTGGTCGATTGCAAATATTTTCAATGCAAATTCAATATTTCTCGAAAATTGGCATTTTATTGTATTTCCAACATAAAGCCAATATTTAACAAATATTGCCATACATTAGAAATATTTACGATGAATCAAATATTGGCGTGATATTGGGCCAATATTGGTTTACTACTAGGATAGCCAACAACATACAAATTTCCTTCGAGTTATCTGATAAATTTCAATTTTTATTTATAACTTGTGATATAAGAAATCTAATTTAAATTAGATTTAAAATGGTTCTGAAAAATATTTTAGGATTTATGTAGCAGATGATCTCTATTTAAATAAATTTAAGAAACATTTACTTTTTTTATACGCTGATAAAATTCCCAGTGTTTTCTTTGATAATAAATAGCCCAGGGATAAGAGTGCTAATTTATTTCTATTGAATATTTAAGATTTCATTGACATTTAAAAATGATGATTATAGTGCTAACTTTTTTCCTGCTGAAAAGAGAAATCTTTCTTCAGGAAATATTAGTGTCTGAAAAAATCTGCAATATTTTTACTGAATATGAAATGTCAAGATGATTAATTAGAATCATTTTCATTCAACTCATTTGCATCCTTCATTGTATTCTTTGCGTTCCTTTCAAAAGTTTTTCGCAATGCAGTATAATCCAATAAGTAAAATTAAAAAATACTTTAATCTTGGCAACTTAGTAATTTGTATAATAAAAAGCTAAGTTTTCCCTTTGTTCCAATATTTTCATTACTCGGAGTAAATGCTAGTGTGCTGTGGCCATAATTATTTTTTTGTATGTTACTCTAATATATTAATTCAAATAGTGCAGTTACACACTAATTGTTATGAATATGAAGTATAGCCTATTTCTCTGAATTTAACATGTAATTATAGTGATACTCTTCATAATAAAAAAGAATAGCTCAACAGAGACCGTGTTGGATATTCAAAGCCAAAATTGGACCAACCTACATATTTACATTAAAAACATCATATATAAAATGAAAAAAACAATCACATCCATCGCAAAAATAACAAGAAAGAAAAATCATGCATCCAGCATAGATTATAAAACACTTTCCAACACATCCAGAACGAAAATTTACCGTTAAATAAGGTAAAAGAAGATATGTAAGTAAACAGTTTAGAAAACATATAACACATTGAAAATTACAGTTTTCGAAATTACCTTCCATTGCAAAAAGAAGTAGTCGAATTATTTTGTGCAGCTCTGTATATGATTTGTAGATTTGGATATATAATACATAGCATGATAAAATTTAGTTCAGTTTGAAAATTCACATTTAGCAATTTTCGCCAATCGATGGAAATGCACTCGAAATCTTTTGTACAGCCCTGTATATTATCTAAATACTTTTGTTCACATCACATATTAAGCTAAAATTTAATTCAGGTAAAAAACGCATAAGGCAACTTAAAACTAACTTCCAGCAATTACCATACATAAACGACAATGTATTTTCATCTTTGCATAGCCATGTGTATGAATTTATTTATATTCCACAAACTTATATTATTACATTACTTACTTATATTATTACTAAATATTCTTCAGAAAGAAAATGCGTAATACATTTAAAAACTACCCTTAAGCAATTCACTCCCATAGTGCGTAATACTTATGAATTCCCTTGTGTAGCTCTGTATATGATCAACCAATTTTATACACACCACGTAATATGAAAAAAAAAAAGTTAAACTTAAAAACGCAAACCAAACTTGAAAACGCACTTATCACACATAGACTGTAAATATCGCACGTATACTGTAACCGAATTCTTTTGTGTGTCCCTGTAAATGAACGATAAACGCAATGCACATAATACTTACGAGAAATTTATAGTGCACCTCAGTAAAGCGTATAATTTTCATTATCTTTGAAATAGTGAAACATCATTACATTACACTGCAGACGATTTCCCCCCGTAGAACAATGTGTAACAGAATTATTTTATTTGACCTTGTAAATGAACTATAAACGCAATGCACACCATACTTTTAAGGAAGTAATTTATAGTGCACCTCAGTAATGCATGTAATTTTCATTATGTTTGAAATACTGAAACATCATTAAATTACAGTGCATTTTCCCCCATCTAACAATGTGTAACATAATTCTTTTGTTTTATCCTGTAAATGAATAATAAATATTTTGTACGCATATTCTACAAAAAGCATGTTTTAAAGCGCTTCATAAATATATATCTCATCAAAAACAACTCGTTGTAAATGATCCCGCCAAGCCACAAACCTAAAACGTCAGTCACAAAAAGAAGTGATATCACATAAAAAGAAGCGATATAGAAGTGCATACTCCGACTCCCGTGTAAAAATCTATCACCACTCATAATGTTTCCAAAGGACTCGGAGTGAGGTACAGTAGGTGAAAACTGCTTGGCGACCTGCAGGCTTTTATAATATATGTAGTATATCAATTTTGAAAATCGAAAAATAAATTTTATATTTTTGTTATACCACTTTTATAAATATTTTTGTATGCGAAAGAACTGACAGAACGGATTTTCCCCCAGACCTATGCCATTCCCTTACACTAGAAGTACTGCAATATATCTCAATTTAGTTAACGTTTATTATAAGGTTTATATATATATATATTACAAACTCAAAATCTTTATACGTTTACTTAAAAATCTTCTTCGTAAGAGTGGTGTTTTTAGTTTAAATAATGGTAAATAAAATCAACAAATTGATTTTTCAAGCTCATAAATAAGAAAGGACATGCAAACACAGAAGCTTCAACTTTTACAATTTTATGGGAGCAAAATAAATAAATAAATAAATAAATAAAAGAAAAGAAAAGAAAAGAAAAGAAAAGAAAAGAAAAGAAAATAAAAATAATATAGCCATATGTAATTGCAGGAAACGCAAACATTATAAAAGCCTACAGGTCGCCAAGCAGTTTTCACATACTGTACCTCACTCCGAGTCCTTTGGAAACATTATGAGTGGTGATAGATTTTTACACGGGACTCGGAGTATGCACTTCTATATCGCTTCTTTTTATGTGATATCACTTCTTTTTGTGACTGACGTTTTAGGTTTGTGGCTTGGCGGGATCATTTACAACAAGTTGTTTTTGATGAGATATCACTCCATTTTGTAAGGTATTTAATTTCAATTATACGGATTCCATTTTTATTCAGAAAAGAAAAGATGAAAGGGGCAAAAAAATAATAGTGATGCTATAAACAGAATTATACAATTTATTGAGTGACTTAATCCAATGTACATGTCGTTACCATAACAACGGGGAAACTTTTATATTAATTTCCTTACATTGTATTCATCAGATTATTTATGACATATTTATTTTCCTTTTTCTTTTGTTTATATCACTCTTCCGTTTATATACATTCAAAAACAAAAAAATTAGACAATTTTACAGTAGTTTACAAACTAATTAAAATACTACAGTTTCAGAAAAATATGGAAAAATAAGAAGCACTTTTTTTCGGTCAACTACAACGATAAGTTTATGGAGCATACTTTACCGAGAATAATCAACATTTTTTTTTCTACGAACCTATTTCTATTAGTATAAAAAATTACAGGGATTTTTATACTAACATATTAAATATATTATTTTTGAAAATTACTGAACAGCTTAGAAGTTTTTTATTTGTTTAAGTTTTGATAACTCAACGTTTCGAGAATTTGAAAAATATAAAATTCGCAACGTTTGCAAAAGTATACAAACTATTAAAGTGATTTCTGTTTATATAGTCTGTTCATTCCAATTCAGTGATCCTAAAATATAGGTCCCCAATCTCCGGCAGTCCATGAATTAATTAGGACATATGTATGCAACTGTTAAAATGTTCTCAAAGTTGACAATAGAGGCAATAAGTATAGCTCGGCAATTATGAAACACGGCATTGCTTCATCATGGCTTTGTTTCGTGAGGTGTTCGTTCTCCGAACATAAAAATCTCACGCGAAAGTGTTCGTTAACCGATTTATTCGTAAACCGAACAGTTCGTTACCGATCACCTATTGTATACGAAATTTAGCATTTTAAGTTCGTCATAGCCGGAGATTCGATGAACGGCAAATATTTAAACGCAAAACTTGTAATCTTGGGGTAGCAACATTTTTTCATTCTATTACTCAGCGCATGAACGTAAAGTTGGAATTTTATAATCGCTATTTCAATCAATTCCTGATACGCTAGAATTATATATTTATAAATAAACACAGTTTTTTTAATCGATGAAAATACTATATTTTAATAGATTTAGAGCTTAACATCGAAGAGATTTCAGACGGACAAAATGAACTCATATTAAATTTTAAAGCAAGATAATGAAACCTTACAGAGATTGAAACACTGTAAAATCATTAAAATACATCTCACTCCGTAAATATACATCGGTTGTAATGTAAGCAAGATCTTCTAAGAGACTCTGTAAACGAAACGTACATGCTTCAATGCCGCTTTACAATAGAGAGGATGTAGTAACATATTTGAATATCTTGTGTATATAGCCAATTTGACAAAAGTTATGCAATTTACTATTGTTTTTCCCCTGTGTTAAGTACAGGAATCAGGTACTTCAACGTAAAAATTCGCTAATTACACAACTTTTTAGTCTTATTAAAAAATCTTTTGAGTTACCCTGTAAACGAGCAGTAAATTCTACAATTCTGTTTTACAATAGGAAGCTAACTTAGGTCGTTCGTAGTAACATATTTTAACATCATGCGCATACGTTCTTTTTGAAAAGAGTTAGACCATTTAATATTTTTTTTGTTTCATCTTAAGTATAGGAATAAATCACTTTAAAGTGGTATACATAAAAAACTAATTAATATTTTTACACGAAATATTAAGCATTTGAACTACTCATAAAAACAATTCAAATTCTGCAAACCGCGTAAAAATCGGATAATTACACAACTCTTTAGCCCTATATCAAAAGATCTTTTGTGAGACCCTGTAAACGAACCTTAAATGTTACGATTTTTTATAATAGGAAGCTTACTTGGGTCGAGTGTAATAACATATCTTAATATCATGTGTATACGACCATTCCTAAAAGAGTTGGGTCATTTATTATTTTTTTGCTCTATGTTAAGTATAGGAATCAATAACTTTAAACTGATATAAATCAAAAACTAATTAATATTTTTACATGAAACTTACAAAGGTTTGAACTACTCATAAAAACGATTCAAATAACGTAAACCGCGTAAAAATCCGATAGTTACACATTGCTGTAGCCCTGTGAACAGTTTTTTGCTCTATGTTAAGTATAGGAATCAATAACTTTAAACTGATATAAATCAAAAACTAATTAATATTTTTACACGAAACTTACAAAGGTCCGAACTACTCATAAAAACGATTCAAATAACGTAAACCGCATAAAAATCCAATAATTACACATTGCTGTAGCCATGTCAACAGTTTTTGGTCTGAACAAGATTTAAAAAGTACAAAAAATAGCACTTTTAAAATCGCATTTACTGAAAACCTATTCGTCAGATTTTGCTTTACTTTTGAATTCTTAGTCCCTTGGCACGCCCCATTCCATAGAATTAAGAATTTTGTTTCTATCATAAATAGAACGCGAGATATAGATGTGTCAAAAACCCGTTTTGTCCCGTCCGCAAAATATAAACTAGACAGAGTGCTAAAATTTTTTTGTAAAATCGTTTGGCATCCATTGGCGGAAACTCCTTTCATTTACGGTTCAATGCATTGCTGTTTCTTATGCTTGACGAGAAACTCTGTCGAGTTTCTGTTATTAATTTCATCATGTTTCAAATGGCTTAGCATAATCAAAATGCACTTGAGATTATTTCCCATTGACTGTAATGTTACGGAATACTTTTGACTGTCCCTGTACAAAAACTATAAGTGCTACACACTTCTTTTGAAATAGGGAACATGCTATAGTAAACGACAATAACATACAAAAATTTCAAGGCAATCGAAGCATATTTATGCGAGTTAGAGCACGGACAGACGGTAGACGGCCAGACGCCAGACGGCAGACGACAGACAAACCGAAGTCATAAACACTTTTCAACTAGGTTGGAAAGTCTTAAATACGTGACTATTCAGTGATTTAAAACAAAATTCAGCATATCTTTTCATAACAATAAAATTACCTATTACGTTTTTTGCAATTCTATCTATAGATGTTGAGATATAGCTACTATGTACATCGTGAAAAGCACAGCATAGCAGCTTCATCTGTTGGACGATATACACTAAATAATAATCAGCCCAAATGTATGACAAAATCCAACTAAATATGATATTTAAGGAATTTCTTGCATCATTTTATGTGTTACAGCAGATAGACATCGGCTGAAAAATAATCAAGTTGTATTCAAGACATTCTAGAGATGGATTTACAACGTTAAATCCAGCTATGTATAGTCGGCCAAAGAAAGAAAAAAAAAAGCCTAATACATTTTAATCTCCAAATTGTTACAGAAATAAACACCTATTTTGACATCATATTTAGCTCTTTGGGTAAATTTTATATTAAGATACCATACTGGAAGACTTTCAGTCAAGTTGTTTAAGAATAATAACGGTTTAAAGTTTAGAGCTCCATATTTTATAAAGTTAAAATCAATTGTAATCGTTGCAAAACAGATTGCAATGCGGGTAGTTTCTTAAGCATATTGCAAGAACTACTTGGCGGAATGAGCTGTAATTTTGAGTTAGCATACTTGGATCTTCTACAAATAGATTTCAGTTAAAAAAATTCATGGGTTACAATTCATATTTTTTTCGAAAATTAATTTCTAACAAGGTTCGGCCATCTGCCGGCAAGGGCATGAAACTATAGCACTTTAGTAAGGAAGAAGATAGGAAGAAGAATGAATAGGGGATTCATTGTTGCCGTTCGCAATCGTCATTTTATTTGAAAATCACATATTTTCAGGCCTCGAAACTTTATCAGGTAAATTAACTCGAATTTTTATGCATTTTAAACGATAACTATTGCATGTTTTGTAGTTACCACGTCATTGCTATGATATTAAGTTGCATTTTGAGACCTTTGATCAAAGGATATCTTTAACTGATAATGGCTGCCTTTCAGTAAAAGTTGAACACATTGTTAGTCTAAAAATGGGCTAGGAGAGTCGGTTAGAAAACGGGCTAGTCCTCCAATTAATCTGTTGGGCCATCTTCACAACGGAGCCAATTTGATATAGCTCCAGTGCCAAATGTTTCTAAAAAAGTGATCACTGGAAGTTGCAAGTGCTCCAGGCATGTCTTGTAATGCGCCCACACTATCGGAATGAGTGTCTTCGTCTTTGTGCAATTCAGAACTAAACAGAACCAAGAAGAAACTGATTCTATTGTCTGAAGTAATATAAAAGCCTCAAAAATCAAATAAACTAAACGTAAAATGGGCAAACTAAAAGGACTGTGCACAACGTTAACTGTTAATCACAACGCATTTATTCAAAGCTTTTTTGAGAAACTCACTTCTTTAGAAATCTGTACTATTGAATATTACATCAATTGCTTTATGTTTCAGAATTTGTATTGAAATTTTCGAGAAAATAAATTCCTGCTTTTAAAAATTAAATCTAAGCTAATTAACAGCCACATCCTTATAATTCATTGAAAAATTAATTATTTTAATATTTTCAGAACAAAAATTGACAATTGAAAAAAAAAATAGCCTTAGATGTAAAATAAAATCTTTTTTTTTTTAAAAATTATAAATAGATTTTATATAATGTAGATAATTATAAATTTTTCGATGAAGAAAGTTTCATTATACATTATTTTAATATCATTACTTTATAGAAAAACATTCTTAAGAAAATGTAAAAATATACTGGAAAAAGTTAATTATACAAATAAACGTTATTAATTACAAAGGATCTTGACAGTATAATAAATTACTGGAAAATGTACAGTCGACAAAAGAAGAAGAAAAAATGGACTATAAAGGGTAAGTACTATAAGGGTAAATACTAATAAAGAACCTTATACATTTCATTAAATATACAGAATCCCGAAATAAAGTCCCGAGCGCTTTCGACCAGAACTTAGCCATCTTGTGAATAGATGATCGGTTACTGAACAATTCGGATAGTGGATCAATATTGCTACGATCCTATTGAATCTTTATATCAAATATTTAGCTTCGAAATAGTATTTTCTGTTTTTTAGAGTCTCAAGCATTTAAAAAATGTATCTCGAATACAAAAAACCCCAATATTTGTAGATATACATTTTTATGTTCCCGGCTAAAGATAACGATTTTATCCCACATTAACAAAAAATTTCTAAAAGTTAGTACTTTAAGTATTTATTTGACCAAGAATTTCTTATATATATATATATTGAAAATTATTATTTTTCAAAATGAGTGTTTGATAAACCGCTTCTTTTTTTAAGAATGCTTTTGATGTGTTTTAGAGATTCTATAATATAAAAATAATAATTTTAACAAAGATGCTCTTTTCTCGTTCTGGAAATAGGAAGAAAAAATATAAATAAAAAATAAAGAATGTTACCTTTTCTGTTGAAGAAAAAAAATCATTTTTTATAAAGAAATAGTGGATTTTTTAATTTTTATTAAGAAATTAATGGGGACATCACCTTACCCACTTGATTTAGTGTGATCATTCTGGAAAAAAGCAAAATCAAAGTAAAAAAATGGATATAGTTTGTCTGCATGCATGACTTTGGAATGTGGGAACCGTTCATTAATCATTATTTAATAGTTTATTAGTAAAACATTACTAGTATTATTTCTTTTTACGTGATTAAAAGAAAAAAAATATCAATAGACGAAAATTGAACACCCGGAAAAATTTCAATATGACAGAAGGTATTTAATTCTGGATTTCAAACTTTAAACTAATATTTTTCTCCATGTTAACAATTGGAATTTTCTTATTAAAAAAAAGACGTATTTGAAAAAAATATAACATAAAAAAGTGTTTATTGTTAAAAATGAGTTTTTTTTACCATGCACACAGTGAGAAAGTTAGAGAGATAAGTTACAGTTAAATAGATAGATAGCAATAGATAGAAAGATAGGTAGATTGATAGTTAGATGGTTAGATAGACAACTAGATAGATAGACGTAGAGATAGAGATAGATAGATAGAATTAGAGAAAGAGAAATCTTACTTCGTATATAAGTATTCGTATATAAACTATATATCAAACGCAAAGCATAAAACAACAACGACAAAAAAAAATATATATATAAAATGTAGAAAATACTTATCAGTTTCAATGAAAAATGCAAACCAGATTAAATTTGAAAAGATTTTGATAACTTACAATATAATTAATCGCAAAATGTAGTTTTCTATTGCCTTTATCTAATTTTATTCTTGTTAAAAAATCAGAGAAAAAGAAAGAACAACCGGACGCTGTAAAACTAATAATGTATCAAGTATATTCACATTATCTTTTTCATCAGTCTTATATTTCACTCACTTGTCACAAAATTAATGATTGCTAAACTGAAATCTTAACTGCAGACTTCTTCTTTCATCTTTGGGTCGATGGCATATTTTTATTAGCTTTTTCATTTCGTCACACTAAATATAAAATTTTAAACTATAATTCAGTTTTTGACATGATTTTAATCTCTTTTTGGAGGCAAGAAATTTAACATTATAAATATGCGTGCAATAAATTCTTATTTTAAAATATTAAGAAATCATTTTTCATTTTTAATAAGCTAGAAAGAAAGACATATTCATTTTTATTGTAATTTAAAAAAAAAAAATTCTCATAAAATATTAAAAATAAATGCATGATCAAATTTAAAACTGAAATTTCGTTTCTTTTACTTTTAAATTAGATATTTTCTTATGCAATTATAATGCAAATTTACATGCCATTTGAAATGTAAAATCTACATATTTGATTGAATTCAATTACAGAAAAGCCATTAAGAATGAAATATTTACATTTTATACATTTAATCTGTCGCAATGATCATTATTTTTAAGCAAAAGAAATTGTTTGTCAATATATTTCAGTTCAGTAAAAAACATTCATCAACGTCCGCGCATCGCGTGTTTGTTTAAATTACTTTCGTTTTCAAATTATTGTTATTTTTTAAAAGGATTTAAGTTTGTTAAGCGTCTAAATTCTGTTTCAACATTCATTATTAAAATTTTCTGTGCTCCTAAAAACGGACAAGTTGAAAATAAAAAGATTAAATAATTCGGAATATTTTAGAAATAAATTAAAGATATTAAATAGAAGAAAATTTGTAATTTTGTTTGAAAATTTTAAAATACGTATTACTTTAAAATAATCCATTAAAATTTATCTTAGAGTTATTTAAAAAAATATATTGGCGTGCCCAGCGTATGTTCTGCAATAAATAAGTGTGATATTAAAATACAAATAGACAAAGTGATAAAAAAAGTACAAATTAATTTTAAACGTAGACAGCAGACAGCTGTATTGGAGTTTCTAGAACTCCATCGTCAGTGCAAGTTTAACAAGTTGGAAATTGTACGTCAAACGTGACAAATCAGGTGCGTTCGTACTATAGCTAGTTATATAAATATTCAGATCTTGATGATTTTTAATTCTGTGAAATGAATTATATCGTCTGCAGATTAATTTCTGTAATAAAATACGTATCTTGGTCACTTGACGATTAAACCTCGGAGGCTCCTATAACAAGAAAGCACCGATTTTTTTTTTAAATTCAAATTTCTTCATAAATATTTTTATTAATATCTTCTAAAGTTTTGATTCGATTTTCATAAAATTTTAAATGTCTCAACAAAATTTTGCAAAGATAAATTTCAAACCATTCGGTTGGGTAGTTTTTGCGTTGTTATGTGCGGACAGACGGACGGACGGACAGACAGACGGACAGACAGATGGACGGGCCAGACAATAGGTTCTACGTATTTATATAATTACGAACGCACCTAAAAAACATTAAAAACAAATACATGAGAATATGAAAGTTTGAGCAAGCAATAAGCAATGCAGCTTATGACCAAAGGAGAAATGGCAAAGAGCGAGGAGACAGCGAAAATAAGTAACCTCGGTATGTATGACATGCCCTAGGAGACCAATGAGAAGGCAGTATTAAGGCTTCTATAGGAGCTCTAGGCAGTACCTAGCTCATTCAGAATGGGGTAGAAAATGCTTGAAGTCAGAAGCGAGTGTAGGTAGGGGGTGGGCGAGTTGAAGAAATGAAAACCAAACTTGTGAGAATCGGGGAGTACTTGGAAAGTCCTTTACATATAATACATCCAGATTCTCACAAGACTGGTTGCCATTTCTATGCATTTTCTATCCCATTCGAATGAACTAGGCGCTGCCTTCTCATTGGTCACCTATGGGCTACATCACACGAGGTTACTTAGCTTCGCTGTTTTCTCGCTCTTCGTCATTTCGCCTTCGGCCGTAAGCTACATTGCTTGCCCTCACCTTCATATTCTCATGCATGCGTTTTTATTTTTTTAATGCTTTTTAACCTTGCACTGAAGATGGAGTTTTAGAAGCTTCGAAACAGCTGTCTGCTATGTAAAATTAATTTGTGCTTTTCATCACATTGTCTATATGTATTTTAATATATTGGCACAAAGTTCTACCCATTTAATTCAATTTATTAGATTTGAAATACAGGCAATATATAAACAAAGCTCTGTTCAAATCTGATTTCAAGTGAAGGGAATCAAATTATTTTTTATATATTTTTAAAACCAGAGAAAATATTTTATTACGAGACCTAATCCAGACTTATTGTACATCATTAAAATGGAAATCATTAAAACTGGCAATATATAATACCAGAAATTAAATCCCAGAAAGGTAAAAGACTAAGTGCCCTGATATTTCAAACACAGCTTAATCCATATTTGGCAGCGATACAAAAATGGAAACACCTCCGTTTTGGTGTTTTTCAGTTTAGTAATTGCAGCTTGGACGTTGTAAGATGCGTGCGTTATACGATGATTTTAGAAATCATTGATTTTGTAACACACACATCCTACAATGTTCATAGATTACATCGACCTTCCTTTATTTCCCGGACTTACTTTTATTCCATTCAGCTTACAAACATCTGTTAAAAGATTAATTTTCGATTTAAAAAATATTTCTAACTAGCGGAGCTTTGCCTGCTTCACTGGTTGGTTTATCCCAAACAACCCTCGAATTAAATGAACCTGGGGTCCCCTCTGCCTTCTGTAGCGCACACCCATGCTGGCTACGCCATTTCTAACTAGCGGAGCTTTGCCCACTTCACTGGTTGGTTTATCCCAAACAACCCTGGAAATAAATGAACATAGGATTGGGAGCCCCTCTTTTTAGGGTTTCGTTCATCTCACGAAACACTATTGCTCTCGGTCCGTTGTCTGTCTGTCACAGAGCCATTCTCGAAAACTGTGTAACTTACAGAGTTGAAACTTTGTGTATAAATCAGAATATCAGCTGTAAAGAGCTGAAAATATTAAAATTTGAAAAATTCGTATTATTTTAATAAATAGAGATAAAAACCAAAATTCTAACAGCCTTTTCTTATTAAATTTGAACATTTTTCCTTATAGCAGATGCCAAAAATTAAAAATCCATGATGAAATTCTATCTACAATAATTAATTTTCTATCAGACGATTTCCACGTGAAAAAAAAAATGAAATAAAAAGTTTCACCAATTGAAAGAAAAGATTAATATGAAATAAAAATGATTGACGTCATAGTGGTAATAAAACAGAAAGATTTCTCAATAATACAAGGAGTATGAGTAGTATGAGTATGTGTGCATGCACACAAAGCAGATTAATTACACGTCATTAGAGAATTAAAAAGAAAATCTGACGTCATATCGCAAGTTTAACGGATTTTTCAAATGTTTCAGTATAATACAAAGCGAGTATGAATATGAGTAATAGAGAATAGTAAATATATGAGTTTGAGGAACGTATTGAATCAAGATAAAAACCCGATTATGGAAATATCAGCATATTTTAACATTTTGAAGGTGTACAACATGTTTAATTTTGAAATTATTTTTTTTTTAAATATCGCATTTAGTCCACATGACAGATATTATTATGACAGAATATAATAGTGGGCTTCACCCGCTATCGGGCCGGTTCAGATATTCGAAAAACCGAGAAAAATAGACATTTTTTTTTTTTTTAGAAAATGAAATTTATTTGGATTTTTTAAAGAAAGGATAAAGTGTTTTGAAAGGAATATTAAACGAAACCCTTTGTGCGAACTTGGATCACACTTACCCACTTGTTTCTGTTGCGCACACCCAAGTGGGCTACGCTCGCTCGGATCTTGGATCAAGCTAACCTTAAATTCCAGTGATTTTTTTTATTTCGATCCAGATAAATTCAAATTTTCAGCATCGTCGTTAATGTGTCTATGGAACCGATCAGGCATTCTTCCAATTTGAATTTAATTAAGGCAGTAGGGAAAATTACCGGGGAGCTCTTTCCGTTTGAGAAAAATAATGTCGAAAAATTGCAGCGAAACGCGCAACCCAAATAAAAAATTTGGGAAAAAATAAAAATTAGCAGATAACAAAATGTACTATATTGGGATAAAAAAGTAGGATTTATTTCGAAATTCAGAAAATCAACGCAAAACGCCAAAAAACTCTAAAAATCGCATAAAAATGTTCACGAAATATATTCCAAATTCTAACAAAAATTAATTCCATAACAAAAGCGTACGATTTTCAAATGCTTCACCATTTAATTTTGGTCTAAAGCAGTATAAGAAATTTCATTCCGTACTGATAAAAGATTGTTTGGTTAAAGGCTTGTTTTGTTTAAAGCAAGCAATATTCGATATTTTAGTTATATTGGGGACCAATATTGCGCCAATGTTTTATTCATAGACAATACTTTCAATGAAATGCCAATGTTGGTAAATTATTGGATCTACATTGGAAATATTTGCCATGAAGTGCCGCTATTACAGAAATATTTTCATTACATTATAAATATTTGCAATGAATTGGCTAAATAACTTTTGCCAATATTGATGCATTGTTTCAAAACGTCAAAATCGCTATGTTAAGTCAATATTTTACGCGAATATTGTCCAATCACCAAGATATACCCAAAATATTGCGAATGGAAACAGTATTATCTGAAGATTCCTTTTCTAACAAAATAGAAATTTCAAGTATCAAATCGCTTTTTTTTTTGAAAAATAAAAATAAAAATAAAATTACTTAATATATTACACTTTATATATGAAGTGATTTTATTTTTTATTTTTATTTTTAAAATAAAATGCAATTTGATACATGAAATTTCTATTTTGTTAGAAAAGGAATTTTCGTCAAATATTGTTTGTATTGACTAGATTTTTAAATAAAAAAATATTAAATTATGATATTATGAACAATTTATTAAGCAGTTATTATTGTGAATTCTTTTATATTTTTATTTATACGATAATTCCTAATATTTTAAGTTTCCTATTTCTTTTCTAAGTCACCGTATATCATCTAAATTAATGGATCTTTTCTATGAAAGTTAGAGAAATACGTATATCACCGTTTTAATTTGAAAACAGTCTTTATGTTTTAGGAAAGCGATAGCCTGGTAAAATTTTAATCACAACGTTTTGTAACAGGAAATCTTGAGAAAATTGCCAGCTGAATTTGGTACGTCGTTTAATTTGATTGACGTGAGGTATGCAAAACCTGACTGTTATAAAGTAACGAAATACCTGCTCCAAATACTTGCATAAGTATATTTAGAATGTACGTAGTTTATCAGTTTGTAAAATAGTATAAGACACATCTGTATGTAGATTAAAATTTAAAATATAAAAATGTATTTTGATACTTTTCTATTTCTTTATTACTTTCTTCTATATTCAAAAGAAGAAAGTACAGGGTGATTATAATCAAAGTTTCACTTTTTTCGCTCCATAAAACGAAAAATACTGGACCGAAAGTTACCAAACTATGAAACATTATGAAAAAGGTCATTAAAAAAAAGTTTAACAGTCGCTTCCAGCGAGAAAATAAAAGTTTATTGCAAGATCATTGTCCTGGCCAAGGCTTTACAAATTTGGTAGTCAGCAAAAAATATTTCACTCGCCTCCCCCGCCATTGATTTTCGATACCCCACCCCCCCAAATTTTTTTATGAATTAATTGAGAAAAAATAATAACAAGCATAGCTTAGAATAGTACATAATTTAGAAAGATAATATAAAGTAATATTTCTAATGAAACTTATCAAAAATATATCTCCCTCAAAAATAAAAAATAAATACTGCAAAGGTTGAATTAACCGGCCTGTTCGGAAAATACTGATTGCGGAATGCTTCAAATGTCCGGATAGTTGAGTAGTGCAAAATCTATATTTGGTAAGGGGGTTTCGATGAAATAGTGAAGCAGGAAAGCAATTTTTGTCTATTTTCCTGTCTAGTCAGTCAAATAATTCTGATTTTATAATCTTAAAATTTGTATTTAATGAACCTATTTTTGCCAAATTAAAACTAAAAGTTAAAAATGTTTTTTGTTTGAATACAATTTCTAAGTCTATTTCTTAATATTGGGGGGGGGGGGGAGGGAGAGAAAAAATGCAGTTTGTGCTTATTTCTTAGGTCAATTTTTGTACACTTCAACCAAACAAAAAACAAAAAACAAACAAAAACAAAAAAAAAAAAAACAAGAACGCCAGATTAAATAATTTCGTTGCCAGATTAAAAAAAAAAAAATAGTAGCCAGTAAAGCCCTGGTCATGGCATGTTCAATGATTTATCCACCATTTTCTGCAACCAGGTTAAAGCGAAACATCCCGCTCTCTATAGTAGCGCTTTCTATGAAAACTTCATATTTTAGTTAGACCTTGATGTAAGTTGGTTTCGAGTAGATTTTGGTGTATATCGCTTAATAGGTGACGCTGCTATGCAATCCTTTTATGATGTTTGATATAACTATATCTCGGAATCTATGGGATGGAACTGCGTAAACTTAACATATACGGTGCTTATGATGAAAAACTATGTAAATTATATTTTCTGCTTTGCTAGGTTTTTGCGATGAACTCCGAGTGTTGTATCTCAGTTTCTATGAGGTAGAAATGTGGCAAATTTTGAATTTGAGGTTAATGATTAAAAATATGTGTATACATTGATTAAATTTTGATTTTGAATACCCAATAGGGGGCGTTGTTGTGCTATGCACTTTTTAAATTCCTTAATCGCTGCAATTCCAAGATAAAGTAAACAAAAATGCATGATACTTCCTATTCATAATTGTTGGCGTGTAACTGCGCTGTTTAAATTAGTATAAATCAAGATATTAGAATGATATGGAAAAAATGCCCCATCATGCTAGTTTTTATGTTTATATATGATACAGGTGATAATGCTTGTTGCTTTTTATAATATTAGTTGTCACATTTCAATGGCACATACAAGAGAGGGGGTGGGAGGTAAATGTTAACATTATTTTAGAATAGAAATTTACGCCTTATTTAATTGCAGAATTTTGCGATTAAATAAGACGAAAATTTCTTGCACAATGCCTTTGTGCGCGCCACTGTCACGATTGAAAAAATCGACATATTTTTTGACTAAGATTATTTTTCTTATATGCTGACATTTACAAGAAACATGTTGCCTTGATTTTTAATGTGAATCTGAATCTGAATTAAAATAGGAAGAATAAACGAAAACATCATGTTCTCGAAAACAAGTTGAACACAATTTATTTTCTAAAACAATAAACAATACACATAAAATATTACGTATATCGAATTCGTCAGTTCATTAATTTCTTAATATATTTTTAAATATGTGGAATGTCATGCACTAATACATGAAAAGTATCATTTATGTATAATAAAATAAATTATTTAATTAATCTTTTGATAGTAGTAATAAGGCACAAAGTTAAAAGTTTTCTGTTAGAGAAGTTAATTGATAATTTTTAAGAAGTCTTTAATTTATGGTGCTGTTACCTTTAGAAACAAATACAAATGTTTTACAGTTCTAAATTTAGACACAGTACTAAATTTTAAGTGTAAGCTTTTAAATTTAAAATATCTCTAAAATCAGTTTTTATCTTAGAGTACCAATCTGAACACCAATAGTCTGAATTCCACACAATTTGTAAGAAAAAGTCGAATATTTTAAGATAGCGAGGAAAAAAATTACCCTATCTTTATTTTTCTCACCTTATCAGAATTGCAAACGTCATTTGCACAAAAAGAAGAGAATCCAATGGAGATTTCTGCAAGAATACAATTTATATAAGTTTAGATACTTTGAAATAACTCAAAGCTTGCTTTATTTTAAATAAGGCAAATTTAAAAAGAGAATACCCTTGTTGTAAATTTATTCATGAGATTGTTTAACCGAATCTTTTGAAATTTTATAGCATTAAAAGACATATTCATTCATTTTATATCACCGATAAGATTTACTTGATATTTTAAAGTTAAAGTATTTCAATTTCTGATATAAAATATCTTATTTCATAAAGTTTTATGCCTGTTGAAGCGTTTATTAACACTATGGACTGGATTATTTTCTGTTTACCTTTCCGGACACATAATTTTTTGTTGAGAAATTGATTAAATAAGATTTAATAATTTAGTAAGTGTTTCTATTTTCTAATCTTCATAATTGGCTCATTTTTCTTTAAAAATTACCTTGCTATTTCTTCTGAACACTAACACGCCAACTAATTCGATTTCTTACACTGCTGCAATGAATTCATACAAATAGAAGAAAAACTATTACCACCTAATATTTTTATCCCAAACACTTTTTATTTACTGCATACAATTATCATTGACTACAATAATTAGAAAAAAATATATCTCTAAGGAGAACAATATACAATCATCAAAAGTGAAATTGAAACGCCATGAAGGAATGCATGTAGCCATGTGAAAATCATTCGACTAATACAGGAGAGATACATACAAATAATTAAAATACAAAGAAATATATCCAAATTAAAACTTTTTATTCAGTAATTAGTGTGCCCCCACGGACAGCTATACAGGTTGTCGATGTATACTGTGATTGAGGCCTGAGCTACTTCTTGCCAAACCGTGTCCATTGCAGCACTCAGCTCATCTACGGTATGTGCCGGTGGTATTACGGCGGCGGTGTCCGGTGTAGTTCTGCAGCTCACGTCCGATGAGGTCCCATACATGTTCCAAGGAAGTGAGATCGCCAAGGCTGCCGGCCAGGGAAGCATGCCAGTTCCAACCACACTGTTCGCTGTGCGACGTGTGGCTGTATATTTTCCAGCTGGAACAGTGTGTCAAGGGCATCCTATACCAGTGGCAGAACTACAGCCAAAATAACTTGGTTGAAGTACCGCTCCGCTATCAAACTACGGAGAATGTGTACAAGAGCTGTCCGTCGTCCAAATATGATACCTCTCCAAAACATTATGCTCGGTATGGGGGCAGTATGACGCTCGATTATATGGCCTGCCAAGAGCCACTTCTATTGAAAGCACCGCAACCGCCCATAACCGCCATTTGTACATAAATAAAAGCAAGATTCGTCTGTGAACATTACCTGATGCTATTCATTGGTCCAGCTGTAATAGTGTAGACAGCCAGCTAGGCATGCAGCCCTATTCCGAGCGTTTAACAGAACTCCGATGATTGCTTGCTGTGCGGTCATCCGTACCTCATGCAACCTGTTGCGGTTTGTTTGGGTGGATGC
Source organism: Maratus michaelseni (assembly GCA_963931845.1). Classification (NCBI taxonomy): domain Eukaryota; kingdom Metazoa; phylum Arthropoda; class Arachnida; order Araneae; family Salticidae; genus Maratus; species Maratus michaelseni. Next base: position 398,345,206 of record OZ007586.1, read on the forward strand.
AGATACACACTTTGACGGTGGCAAACGGCTTCGGATGTCACATGATGTGGCAAACGGGTCTTCGACGTGTTCGCAGATGGTCCTGCATCCACCTGCCACATATCCCTAGATGGTACTCACGTCGTGTCCAACACACGTGGCAATTACGTGCATCGACAAACCGAGGTAGCGCATTTCCGGTATTCGGTTTCGTTCTCTATCCGTTAACTACTGATATCAGCTCTGACATCTTTGAGGCACTTCCTACGCTTCTTCAATCGTTCCGCTGCTGCAAGCGGTCGCTGATAGTACATGACCAGCCAGCTCCTGCACTTTATAGCTATAAACTGGGTACCATGCATTTTTTACAGTATTTTTTCCGAAAACTTATTATTTTGCAAATTTCTTTCACTATTACCAGTCTTGGGATTTGCATATGGCTAGGCGCATTCTTACATGGTGTTGCAATTTCCCTTTTAATAACAGTACATGCGTTGACTTTTTGAATTCTCTTTACCGCGAAAACGGAGACTGGATTCAGAAGACTTAACAATATTATTATTACGCGGGAGATTAGCAAGAAGGAGAAATTCTAAAAAGTACATATAAAACACCGGTTCTGCGCCAGCGGCGTACGCGGCGTGACCTCTGTATACTGTAGAGGTCATTGCGGCGTAAGGCGGCGTGAAGGTCACTGTGTGGTGGTGGCGATAAGAGCATTGTGGTGGAGAAGGGTTCGGTGGGGGGCGATAAGGATGGTGATAGAGATAAGGATTTCTACTGTATTATTTTAATTAATTTTAATTGGGGGACTTATAAAATTTCGAAGCATTTTTTTTTCGGGGAGAATTGTCTACTACAGTACGAGGTGAATTTCAACGGATTTAGTTTAGCGAATTCGATTTTTTTTCTGCACGGAATAATTTTGAATAGATTTATTTGGGGGACATAGAAAATTTCGAAACAATTCGAAGAGTATGCAATTTAAATATTAGAGTAATTAAAAATGGTCATTAAAATTACTCATTAAGAAATATGTTAATGAAGGAACTTTACGTGAATTTTTTTTTCTTCTGAACTGCTAGATTTAGCGATATTCATTGAGTTTTCAATGAAAAATATTAATTATAATAATTAAGAAATAAAATAGTAATTAAGTGAGGATTGGTCTTATAAAATTTTTGGGGTAAGAGATAGTTAAAATTAAATAAGTTAATGAATTTGATACACATTATGTTAAAAATACAGGGGCCCCCATATGAATTATACTGCACTAAATTTAATAGCTCCCTTCCCCCCTTTTTTTACCCGTTAGTCTCTTGGATATAATTTAGGCTAACAGTATACACTTAAAAAAATATAGAGTGCCCGCAAAAAGGGTGCGAAGAATTCAAATGTTAATACAAACTAGTACGTAAACAAGAACGAAAAATAATGCATAGCGGTATAGTTTATGAATCCCTTTCCAACATTATCGAAATGTTATGTGAATAAAATATAATTTTACGATCTAGTGCATTAGTTAATTAAAATAGTGAAAAGTTACAGGGCCCCCTGTATGAATTATACTGCACTAAATTTAATATCTACCTCCCCCTCCCCTCCCTTTTTTTACCCAGAAGTCCCTTGGATATAATTTAGGCTAACAATACACACTTCAAAAGGTACAGAGTGGCACAAAAAGGATACGAAGAATTCAAATGTTAATATAAAATAGTAAGTAAACAAGAACAAAAAATCATGCATAGCGGTATAGCTTATGAATCACTTTCCAACATTATCGAAATGTTATGTGAACAAAATATAATTTTATCATCTACTGTATTAGTTAATTAAAATAGTGAAAAGTTACAGGAACCCTTCAAAAGAAACTGGAAAAAAATATAGATATTATCTCTTCACAAAAATCCAATTAGGCATAAGGACCAGATCTCTTCCTAAAATCCGCTAGTTTACACCTCACCCTTTTTTTAAATTGAAGTTAGGCAAAAAATACAGCTTGCGCATCGATATGTTCAAAATACAGGGACCCTTCGCAATGTACTCTGTAAAAATACTATGATTGTAAAGGTATTTTAAGAAATAGAGTGCTATTCTCAAATGAATACGTATTCATGCAATGTAAAAATAGGTTTTACACGAATGCATTTTCAGTATAACATGCAAAATATAGCGTTTAGAAAAAGATACATTTTTCACCAAATTTATAATATAAGTCTGTAAAATAGGGTACAACGTTTCATGAAAAATAACTGAATTTCGAGTGATCATGCTTTAAAATATATATTTTTTAGAATTGAAACTAAGAAAAACAAATGAGTGTTCTTCAACAGACAGATTGCTGAGTCATATTTTTACCAGAAGGGATGTGATAAAAGCCTTGCTTTCACTTGTACCCTTTCTTAGATTATGACTCACTGCGTGATAAGGAATACGTATATTGGAGGTGTTTACAAATTTAAACAGTTTCTGACACATTTTTTGTAGGCAAATGTATGAAATTAACTATTTAAAACCGTTAATGTATGCGAATTATTTCGTGTAGGCCTATATATTTATTATATTCCACTTATTAATCTATTAAGTTTTAAAATGCTTCATTGAGTATTCATTGAAAAATAAGAACTAAGAAATAAAATATTAATTAAGGAGGACCAGACTTATCAAATTTTTGGGCAAACAGAGAGGTTTTAATTAAATAAGTTAATGAATTCGGTACATATTTTGTTAAAAATACAGGACCCCGTATGAATTATACTACACTAAATTTAATAGCTCCCTCCCCCCCTCCCCCCTTTTTTTCCTCAGAAAGACTTCGATATAATTTAGACTATCAATATACACTTCAAAAAATACAGAGTGCACACAAAAAGACGAATGAACGAAGAATTTCAACGTAAATATAAAATAGAATCTACAGTAATTAACAATAAAACAAGAACGAAAAATCCTGCGTTGCAGTATAGTTTATAAAACACTTTCCAATTTTATTGCAATATTATGTGAAATATGTAAATAATATAATTTTACCATCTAGCGTAAGTCAGATTTTACTTTCGAATGTTTAAATTTGTAAATGGAGTGGTAACATGCTTGTGAAAGGTTCATTTTTAAGACGAAACATTGTGTGAAGGGCCCTGTTTTAAGGTTAAAAGTTTTTTGAAGGGAACTGTTTTAAAGTTAAAAGTTTCGTGAAGGGGTCTGTTTGAAGGACCCTGTTTTGAAATGACTTAAGAACGGTCAATTTATTCCTAAACATATCCATGACTACAAATAATATAGTTTGTATACATTATGAAAAGGCATGAATATATTTATACATTATGGTATAGTTTTTGAAATATTTTTCCAAGTTAGATTCATACAATGAAGCGCGATTGATAGCGTTAATGTATACGAATTCCTTTATGTAGCCCTGTATAACTTCAACTCGATTCGTTATATATGCTGCATTGAGTATTCAATGGAAAATAATAACTAAGAAATAAAATAAAAAATAGTAATTAAGAGGTACCCTTAAGACTTTTTGGGATAAGAGATGGGTTTTAATTAAATAGGTTAATGAATCTAATTCGATACAAGTCTTGCTAAAATAGAAATTACACTAAAAATATAGAGTCCCCTATAATATACAGTGTGATTCATAAATATCGAAACAATAGGCTATCTCCTTAAATATTGCCCGTAGGCACATACTTCCAATTGCAAAGTTTCATAAAAATGGTGCAAAATTTTATGAGATAAGTTGCAACTCCATGGGGGGGGGTCTATTTGAGAAAATACAAAAATTAAATTTTTATACGGCCCTCTAGGTTAAAATTTCCAATTAGGAAATATTTCCTTATCCATTTCTGAATTAAACAAAAAAAAATTCCATCTTGATATCTGCAAAACTCAGAGAGATATGTCCGTTTTAATAATGCGTGAGGTTTCAAGGGATCAGACACAAATTGAAATGCGTGTAATTTCAAGAAACAATGTTACTGTAATGTGTCTGGGAATTTGTTTGTTCTTTTTTTTAAATTTATAGAGTTACAATTTTGATTTTTTTTGTGATGGTACCATATAATTTGTAAAGAGAATCACATCATAAGACTTCTTACAAAATATTTAAAAAAATATTTTTTTTTTCAAAAAATTCAGGGTAGTTTAAAATTGTTATAACTCGAAATATTATTTGTCAAATTGAATTTTTTTCTTTTAACTAAACAGAAATATATAAGTTTTAATTTTGATTCAGCATTTTTAAAATATTAATTTAAAATAATTAAAAATATTTAAAATAGCAATTTAAAATAAAAGATCAACTTGATCAACTTATTTTAAACAAATCATATTTTCAAAAGTGAATTTTTTTTTGAAATTTTTCGAATTAAAATTTAAGTAAAATATTTGAAAAAGATATATTTCAAGTTTGAGCCATTTATCTTTAACCTTTATTGACTTATATCAATTTAAAGATGAGAAATGCTGAAAAAAAACCTATGATGCAGGAAAATGCATTTAAAGTTTTAAACAAAGATTGGCTCCTAATAAAACGTTTAAATGCTTCTTCAAAGCTTCCAGGCAAGTAACGCCTGCCTGTAGCTTCAGTTTCTGATTTAGTTTAATTTTTGCTTTTCTCACCTTATTTCTTTACTGTTCTTTACTGTACTTTACAGTTGATTTAAACAAGACTTTTCTAACATGTCGATTTCGAGTTTTTTCACCAGTTAACCACTTTTAAACCCGAAATTTCATTTAATGAATCTTTGACTTGTTTAATTTAAAGGTTTTAAATCGAACTTATTCTATTTAATTTATAAAAATAATTTCTGGTTCAAACGTATTAAACCTGGGTCAAATAACGGAAGATTAGTGGGAGTTTGGCATCTATTAAAAAAATACGCAATAGCAACTTTAATGATTATTTATATTGTTAGACTATTACATTCGAATAAAAATTTATTTTTAAAAAACAATGTCGTTTGGAATAAATGAAAAATAGGTTTAAAAATATCATTACTTTTGAAGCTGTATCACAAAAAGGAGATTTTTGAAAATATTTCTGTGAAATTTATTAAAATATATTTTCAATGATTGCGTTAACAAAAGCTTCATTATCGCTATTACTATTTTTCCAAAACTTATTGCCTGCCCAACACGTCTTAAGAACAATAAAGACACGGCCCGGTACCGCCCGGCCAACCGGCCGTGCCGGTTGCGGGCCTGGCACCAAGCTCGGCTTCATGCAGACCTCTAGCATATTTCTCAAGCAAGTTTAAAGCAAAAATCTATACGCTGTTATTTTATATCTAAAAATTAAGGCATTGTCTTAGATCGACTTTTAATAATGTGTAAATTTATGGTCGATCCCTAACTTGCATTTCAAATGAACTGATATCCTGTCGCCCAGAGGTATGCTTAAGTGGTGTAAGTGTACGAATTTTGGATTTTAATATCTCTGTGAATTTTGCAGATATCATGATGGAATTTTTTTTTGTTTAAGTCAGGAATGAATAAGGAGAAATTTCTTAATTGGAAATTTTATCCTACGGGGACCGTATAAAAAGTTAATTTTTGTATTTTCTCAAATAGACCCCCCATGGAGTTCCAATTTATCTCATCAAATTTTGCACCTTTTTGTGAAACTATGCAATTGGAAGTATGTACCTAGGGGCAATATTTAAGGAAATAGCCTATTGTTTCGATATTTATGAATCACACTGTATATTTATTATACTGCACTAAATTTAATAGCACCCTTCCCTATTTTCATAGAAATGCCTTCAATATAATTTAGGCTAACAATATGCACTTAAAAAATGCAGAGTGACCACAAGAAGGATACGAATTCAATATGTTCTACTACTTATGTAAAATATAATTTCTCTTATCGCATAATATATATTAACAAGTCCTGTAAAAATATATTGACAAGACATGAACTATTAATACATGATTTAAAACATACTGGTTTTACAGAACATATTTCTTTTTCATTATATATTCAATAAACGAAAACACTGAAAAAAGGCCTTTCATCGTTGAACTTTAACGTTTTAGAACTGCGTTAATCATATGCATACACTGAAAAATAATATATTTCTGCTGCTTTGCATAGAAAATCTGATTAAACTATATTTCTTCTATGATTGTAAAACACTATAAAAATTAAATAAATATATTTCCTAACGATAAAAAGCCATTGTTTTAAAACTAAATAAAATAAAACTCAAATGAAATTACATTCGTTTATGCTTTTTGTAACTTGTATAGTAAAGTATAGAAAAATAATACTAAATTGGGTTTTTAGTATTCTGGTTTAAAAATTTCTTTTGAGGAAGGAATAGGATAAATAACCTTTTAACTTTGTTTTTTATAAAATATTTATTTTTCTGACACATTTTTTATTTATTTTTGTAGACAAATGTATGAAATTATCTATTTAAAACCGTTAATGTATGTGAATTATCTCGTATAGTCCTATATAGTATTCCACTTATTATATATTTATTATATTCCACCTATTAATCTGTTAAGTTTTAAAATGCTTCATTGAGTATTCAATGAAAAATAAGAACCAAGAAATAAAATAGTAATTAAGAGAATATCGGACTTATAAAATTTTTGGGCAAACAGGTGTGATTTAAAAACACCAAATAAAATAATTTAAAACAGACATGAGTACACTTAAAATAAAATTTATAAAAAATATACTTAAAAACAGTTAAAAATACAAAATAGTAGACGTTTCGCCAAGCGACACGCAAGGCATCATCAGTACAAAAACAATCTATTGCATAACAAACCACTGAACAAATCAAGGACAGTTGAAGTTATTTTAAAAACAGATAATATTCATTAGGGACAGAACGAGCTTCATTCAACGTCTGCGATCGCAATTGAGTGAATTGTGATTTAATTAAATATGTTAATGAATTCGATACGTCTTGCTAAAATAGAGATTATGGTGAAAATACAGGGCACCCTATAAGATATATGAATTATATTTTAAATAATATAAAACTAATATTAAATTACATTCGTTTATGCTTTTTGTAACTTGTATAGTAAAGTATAAAAAAATTATACTAAATTGGGTTTTTACTATTCTGGTTTAAAAAAATTCTTTTCAGGAATGAATAGGATAAATAAATAACTTTTCTGACCAACCTTTTGACTTTGTTTTTATAAAATATATATTCTACTATTTAGTTAGGGCATTATTTAAAAAAAATTGTTTTTAATATTGAAAACACACACGCACACGCACACACACACACACACACACACACACACACATATATAAATTTATCTTACCTAAAAATTTCAAGCATGATTTACTGGACTTTACCCAAATTCAACTGGATTCTTCACCACGTAATAGATTAGTAACATCACGTGATTTGATGACATAACTAATCGCGATAACATTCTAGATAAGATTCCCTGATAAGAACACATTCCAATTCATTTCTTCTAAAGCAGGTTTACAAGCTGGTCGCGGGATACACTCGAGGTAAGTAGAAATATAGTAGGTTAGTAGTAATATATTTTTAAAGTTCTTTTTATTATGTATTAAAAGAAACAGTTATTTTTTCTTTATGTAGGATAGGCAAAAAAGGAAACCATAAAGTATTACATTTTAAATTTAATCTTTAGTAATACAAAGACTTACACCTACAGAAACGCATACATACTTTTAGTTATTTTCATGTAGACTTTAAGATCCCGAAAATCATTCCTGTAATAATGTAAAATATTCTACTTTTCCGATACGAAGAAATTATCTTTCGATACGAAGGAATTATCTTTCGATACGAAAGAATTATGTCACGTGATCTACATCGCACATCAGTTGAAGAAAAACAGATATGGAACAAATGTGTCCGATTAGAACCGTATCTTCTGCTGAACCATGTCATTTAAATTAGTTCGATCGTATATGCCGCATCTCTAGCTGAAAAAGAGACATCGATATGGAAGAAGATCGTTAATTTTTAATTTGTCCGGTTCAAACCATATCTTTTGCGGAACCCATGGCTGCCAACTTCTACACTTACTTCGAATCAAATAATTATTTTAGTACCGGAAATTTCTTTTAACAAACGAAATAAAGTATAAAATATTGCATATCATTAAATAAATGCAGCATACAATTTATTAAATTTTTTCTGGTTCAAAACATGAATTTTTGATTTAAAGAGGCGTAGAATTTGGCAGCCCTGGGAACCATGTCATTTGGACTAAGTAAATCGCGTAAGCCGCATCGTTAGTGGGAGAAAGACAGACAGAGAAATGGAAAGGTTATTCAGGACACGGGCACATCATTGAATTTAAACGTGTTCTGTTAGAGCAATTTTCTTTTGAAGAATATTTCATTGGAACTAGCTCGTTCGCGCACCCCACATCTGTCGGTCAAAAGGTTTTCTCCGGGTAAAGTGAGACAAGCTGTACATTCCACTCAGGATGCATTTTTAGCTCACAGGCTATCAAAGACTGAGAGCTTATGTGCCCGCCGGTTCTGTATGTATGTATGTATGTATGTATGTATGTATGTATGTACGTATGTACGTACGTAACGCGATAACTCTTCATAGAAATATCCGATTTCCTTCAAATTTTGTTTATAGGTTGACTGTGTTAAGGCGCTTCCCTGATTAGTTTTCGGGATTGATTGGTTAAATATAAAGGGGGGGAACAGGGGGGGGGGCTAATCTCCCCCTAATTTATATAAATGGGGTTTTAATACAGAATTATTCCGTTTTCCTTCAAATTTTGTTTATAGGTTCACTGTGTTAAGGCGCTTCCCTGATTAGTTTTCGGGATTGATTGGTTAAGTATAAAGGGGGGAATGGGGGGGGCTATCCCCCCCTTAATTTATATAAATGGGTTTTTCATGCAGAATTATTCCGTTTTCTTTCAAATTTTGTTTATAGGTTCACTGCGTTAAGGCGCTTCCCTGATTAGTTTTTGGGATTGATTGGTTAAGTATAAAGGGGGGGGGGAACGGGGGGGCTAGTCCCCCCCTTAATTTATATAAATGGGTTTTCCCTGCAGAATTATTCCTTTTTCCTTCAAATTTTGTTTATAGGTTCACTGTGTTAAGGCGCTTCCTTGATTAGTTTTCGGGATTGATTGGTTGAGTATAAAGGGGGGGGAATGGGGGGCTAATCCCCCCCTTAATTTATATAAATGGGTTTTTCATGCAGAATTATCTCATTTGCTTCAAAATTTGTTTATAAGTTCATTGGGTTAAGACGCTTCCCTGATTAGATTTCGGGATTGACTGATTAAGTATAAAAGGGGGGAAGGGGGGGTTATCCCCCCTTAATTTATATAAATGGGTTTTTCATGCAGAATTATCCCATTTACTTCACAATTTGTTTATATGTTCATTGGGTTAAGACGCTTCCCTGATTAGTTTTCGGGATTGATTGGTTAAGTATAAAGGGGGGGACGGGGGCCAATCCCCCCTTAATTTATATAAATGTGTTTTTCAAGCAGAATTATCCGATTTTCTTCAAATTTTGTTTATAAGTTCATTGGGTTAAGACGCTTCCCTGATTAGTTTTCGGGATTGATTGGTTAAGTATAAAGGGGGGGACGGGAGCCAATCCCCCCTTAATTTATATAAATGGGTTTTTCAAGCAGCATTATCCGATTTTCTTCAAATTTTGTATATATATATTCATTGTAATAAGAGGCTTCCCTGATTAGTTTAAGGGGTTCATTAGTTAACTATGAGGGGGTAACGGGGGATAACCCCCCTTAATATATTGTCGATTTCTTTATTTTTCAAGGGGCTTATTTCAAATTCTTTGAAATACGAGTATAATATACAATTAGTGTGAATAGCCTGTGAGCTCAATGCCCTCAGTTTAACTGGGCAGTTTTCTTTTTATTGATCTTTGCATTCACAATTTCTTATTGCTGTGATAATATCTTTGTAATCATAGACTCTCCAAACAGTCCGAGAAAATAAAAAATAAAGAAAACTGCCCAGTTAAACTGATGGCACTGAGCTCACAGGCTATTCACACTAATTGTATATTATACTCTTATTTCAAAGAATAATGCCCCTCGAAAAATAAAGAAATCGACAATAAAATAAGGAGGGGATTATTCCCCGTTTCCACTCTTTATACTTAACAACTGAACCCCCAAAACTAATCAGGGAAGCGCCTTACCACAATCAATCTATATACAAAATTTAAAATAAAATGATAATTCTTCTTGAAAAACCCATTTATCTAAATTAAGGGGGGTTAGCCCCCCGTTCTCCCCTTTATACTTAATCAACGAACACCCAAAGCTAATCAGGGAAGCGCCTTATCACAATGAACTTATAAACAAAATTTGAAACAAAACGGCTATTTCTGTCAATAGTTATCGTGTTACGTACATACATACATACATACGTACATACATATGTACATACAGAACCTGCGAGCACATTAGCTCTCAGGCTTTGATAGCCTGTGAGCTAAAAAATATGACAACGTGCGTTATAATATAATTTCCATATTTCAGTGTCAGAATAAAAATATATATTAATCTTTCCAAGTTCTGAAGTTAGCATATGAAAATGATATTAACTTTAAAGTATTACCAAAGTACAGTTCCTTGAAAACTTTCAGACATTTCAAATCTTATTGCAAATTTTGTTTTGCTATTGATAAATTTAGTTAATTAATCAAGTACTGATTTTAAAATGACGGTATTTTGTAAAAGTTATTTAATGTAGTTTCCGTTATAAGTGAAACCTTGAGTTTTAAATCATTTTAAGGCTTGAAAAAGTATAATATCTGTCTTAAATAGTATATGCATGAATGTGCCTTAAATGAAAATTACCTTTTTAAATCTTTTTTTTTTCTACTGTCATATCACTTTAGATATTCCTCAAAACAATTCACCGTTCATTAAAAGCACGTGTATAAAATAGTAATATAAAAAAAAGAACAGTTTTTCCACGAAAAAATAGCTTTTTCACTTATTTTATGATTTCTAGCATACATTAAAATTAAGTAGCTTGTGCACTCCGTACAGCTTAATTTACTTCCCATATTTCTGTCAAAACTTATTTCGCTTAGTAAAACAACGCAAGAAAGCTTTTAGTAAGGTTCTGACACAGCTTTCTTCTATCATTAGATCAGACATTATCCTAAAGTTCTCTCCAGTTTATGATCTTACTAAGGCACTAGATGAAAATAAAGTTTAATTGATAAACGTAATTTTCTAAGTCATTACTTTGTTTTGTTAGCAATTAGTTTTGTATTTTATCCGTTCTGAGAGTAAAAAAAGATAATAAAATGCGTACCTTTTTTTGGATAAAAGTATTAAATTTTCTCTCTAACAAAAAGGATAATGGAAAAGTTTTTCCATTTGTAAAATATAAATAAATATTTAAGAGTTAAAAACAGTTCTTTGCCTCTCTATTTGCAATAATAATAATAATAATAATAATAATAATAATAATAATAAATACTTATTCAGATGAAAAGTCAAAAAAAAAAAAATTCCGTGGAGATCCATGTTTACATGCTTTGTTGTTTTGTCTTGTTTTAGTAGCAGTTTTAATGTAACTTTGTGTATGAACGTGTGTGTGTGTGTACGTGTGCTGAATGCTCCGCGTTTCCAAGTACCATGAAATATCTTAAGAAGTATTACATAGTACCCGTCAAGATTTGACAGTAAATAACTTGAAATCTCTTTTAGAAATATGCTTTTATTTTTAATAAACTGCTTTTAAATTAATTAAGTATAGAAAATTTTATGAATTGTTATATTGTGTAAGCGATTTCTTTAAATATAAAACAATAGATTGTGTTGTCAGCTCAGCCTATTCAACTAATGAAGTAAAATAATTTAAGCTTGTAATTTACATCCTGTTATACCTGAATTAATTTAGCAAGAATTTAACTAAAAATATTAATTGAATGATTTATTTTTATTTACTAGTCTTCAAAATTAAAAAAAAATAATATATCAATATGTAGTATTTTCTAATTTTTTTAAATTACGTGACATTTAAAATTTTTCAATAATTTTATTTTTATCAGCCTGACTCTAAAACCCAGATAAACCATGGATATCAAGGTGATTTATTTTATAATTCTTATATGGATGTTTTCCCTTCTTTTTTTTTCTCTTCTTTTCTTTTCTTTTCTTTCTTTCTTTACTTTTTTTAAGGAGAATAATCATATACTTTTCTTAGTTATACATATATATCTTATTGATAATAGTCACACAAAATACAGATAAAAGTTTAGATCACTATATTTAATCGATAACTACAGGAAAAATCTTTTAATTTAAATATTTATAATATAAAATAAGAAATTAAAAAAATATTGTCGGTTGTTAAATTTTATTTACCACTGTCCCAATATTTTGAAAAAATAACAATAATTAGTATTTCTGTTTATTAATTTTTTAACTACGTGACTTTTAAAATTTGTCATTAAATTAATTTTTATCAGTCTAATGCTAAAACCCTGAATTTAAACTTTGCTGTTTGCGGCTAACGATTTATAATACATATTTTTTAATTACTTGAGTTTATATTTTCCATTTTCACACATTGTTTAATTGTTAAATCATGTCTATCAAGATAATTTAGAGTTCCTGTATGAATATTTTTCCTTCTTTTTGTTTTCTCTCCTTTTATTTTTCCTTTTTTACGAAAAATAATCACATACTTATCTTATTATATATATGACATCTTGATAATGGTCACACCAAATATAATAAAAGTTGTAGACCAGTTCAATTTATTTAATCAATAATTATATGCACGATCTTTTAATTTAAATACTTTTAATATAAATTTACTAAGTAAAACAAAATATTCTTGGGTGTTAAATTTTGCTTAATTATAAAGCATTTGAATAAAAAAATACAAATTATATAACATTTCCTCCTGAATTAAATATAGCATTATTAAAATGAATTATTCCCAATAAAATCAGAAAAATAATTCGGCCCGGAGTGGGTTTTGAACCGACAAGATGATCAGAACAGAGAAGGATCGCGCGTTATACCCCTCAGCCACCCTTTTTTCGTTTCAGAGTACTCTAAAACTGGTTAGGTTCTAGATTTAATTTTACGCATGCACAAATGGGTCATTTTCGTGTGAAAAGTGGATTTCACGAAAATACCTTTTCGTTTTAATATATAAGATTGCAAGTTGTTCAGTGATAATCTTTAAGCGCCTGTCACGATTAAGGAAGATGTAAAGTCTTTTTTCATCTTCGCCCCGATGTTACAATAGATAGTACTAGAGTACTTTTATATATAAGAAAATGGCGACATACGCGCAATAAAATTTGACTGATCTAGAGGATTTCCTACAATTTAAAAAAAGGACTTTGAGATCTTGCCATTACCGCCAAGCTGACGTTTGTTGATTTACTTCACTAGTCCAACCGAACTCTTCCAGACGAATATGACCAAGTTCTAGAATGTGTCTTGGTAATGGTTTGGACAAAAACTTCAATCTGAGCATGCGTCCTGTGTGTATGCCGCCAATCTTTTATGTATGAAGGCACAGGGGTGGCGAACCCGCGTGGCCTGTCACCATTATTTCCGAATAGAAATCTTCGACTTACTTAATGACAGAAATTATGTGATTAAAAACAACGATGATTATTATTCGAAAATTGTTATGGCAATTTGTTTGCTGGCACTCAGGTTTACTACGCCTGTCTCAAGATATTGAAACTCGGCGCACAGTGGAATGATATGCGGAATGATACCTTATATCTGATTGGGAATTAACCCGGGAGTTGGAGGTAACATTTGATAAAGTTCCTAATTTTATTTATTATGACAATATTGAAAATAAAATTATTAACAACCTTATATTGTTTGTAATTGAAATCTCTAATAAGATACCATAAAAAGGATTTTTTTCGAAAGCGGAGAAAATCTTTGCAGAAAGGAATCTTTTCTGAAACTGTCTTTGTGATAACAATTTCAGTTAGCGGCTTAAATAATTTTTTTCCAAACTAGATTACATTTAATAATAATAAGAAGAAGATTTAATCATGTGAAAATAAAGTGTTTGAAAACTTAATACCATATTTTAAATTTTAGTAAAACTACTTAAAAAATATGGAGTGATCAAAATATGCTCCGGATGTGTGGTGATCGTGAATTACCACGTGTGACTATTTGTAGTATGATATCAAATTATCTAATAATTCTGCTATCTTTTAATCAACATGGCATAATGTTTATTTATGATGTTAATGTAAATGCTAATGTTAATGCAAATGTTTATTTATGAAGGTACTTTATTTAAACATGATGCTTTAACTAAATAAATATAAACAAACAAAATAAAAAAAATCATAAATTCTTTCTCATTTTTGGCAAGAGTTAAAAAAAAAAAAGCTCAAAATCTGCAAGTGGCACGTTATTCCACATTTGTTGAAATACGCATCCCTTTAAAACATCTCGTTCGCATTCGCTTTTTTTTTTTTACTGAAAATATCTTTATTCCCTCGTGCTGAACTTCTTTTTAACCAAAAAGTTAAATAATAACATTAATGTATTTACTTTATAAAAGAATAATAATAAAAAAAAAACACAAGCTTTGAAATTACCTTAAATAAGATATTACGGAGAAGATTTGCTTACCTATATACTACTTACCTATTTCTATATTCTTGGTCTTGGCCAGTTCGGGAAGCAGAAGAAAAAATACTGAAGTGAAATGGAAAGAAAAAGGAATGACTCCGACCCCTTTCTCACACTTTGAAGATCAAGGATGGGGAAAGTGTAAGCACCTGATAAGACTAATGAGATAACGATGTACTGCTTTATGATTTCAACGATGAAGCGATAAATAATTCTCTTCTCTTGGAAGTTAAAGGGCCATCGTTCGAATTGCGTTTGGGATGTAGACTTAACACATAAAATACAAAGAAAAAAAAAGATTCTTTTGTGAAGATTTTTGTTTTTTGAAAAGATTCTTTTTGTGAGTGCGTGAAGAACTTCGACAAAATAGTGGTATCCTAATATGAAACACCTAGAAAAAGTAAAACAATAGTTAAGTAAGTGATCAGTAAAAGTAAAACAATAGTTAAATAAGTGACCATCTGGGCGTCATAAAAACTGCCTGACTTGCTCGTACTCGGCATTCGTTGATGTTTGGAAACAATGTGTTTATTGTTCCCTTTCTTGATAATTAAACAAAAGAATTTGCTTTTTGGATATTCCGCAAGGACTATAAAAGATGTACATGTGCAGTTTGCAATTTATTTCAAATATTTTTTGAGTATTTTTAGATAATAAAAGATATTCCGAAGTCGTCTCAAACTTTTGGCTGGCAGTGTATAGCGAAAACACTATGGATATAGAAAACTGAAAGGGACTCAAAATTCTTTGAGAATGCTGTAATAGAGACAGAAAACAGACTAGTTTAAGGACAGGGATGCCTTTTAGAACATGTTATTAAATAATGAAAAGGTTGGAATAGGATGAAAGCATTTAGACAAAGGCTGAATACCATGACTTGAAGAAACTTTTGCAAGCTAATGATTGGTGTCGTCTGGCTCAATTTACAGTTTACCATCCAATATACGGTCTCCAAAAGTAATGCTTTAGTCTTTCGATGGTATGTTTGTATAATTTTGAAAATACTGATTATCTGAAATGTGTCCCAAAAGAGTACCAAATACTAAATTTTTGAGAATCATGAAACACAACTCCCCAGATAATCTCAAAATTTCCATACTTTAGCCTACTTCAAAATTAACGGGATACCGGGAAAAAAAGCACCTATTTAGGGTTCCGCACTTAAAAAGTAGAAACGGAACGGTCTGTCTCCCCGTCTGTCAGAGCCCCTTTTCTCGTAAACTATGGGACGTGGAAAGTTATAAAGCCTTTTTACCCACATATTTTCGGATTATTAGCCATTCACAAATATGTTTAGGAAAAATTTAGGGGGTTAATTAAGTTACTTTAAAAAAAAGTTTTCTTTTTGTATACCATTTTGGGGTATCGAATGAAAGATCTCGTAATATCAAACTCAAAAATACATTTGTTTTAATTTTAGGTATTATATTTTCAGAGATATCGTCGAAAACGCACTGCAAAAATATGCTCCCTAACTTCTATTTCCGAATCTACGGAAACTAAAATTATGAAAAAATTAGGGGTAGTAGGAGTTTATCTAAACCTTGTAGGAAAACTATAGCGATTTTCCTAGGTAATATAGTTTATGAGAAAAACGCATTTTTCTGTTACACACATACTTTACTTTTCGGGCGGTCAGCGGGGCAGTCGACGGGTGCTCGCGGTATCCATCGATGCAGAATCATCCACGTAGATTTGATAATGATTTGCGAAAACAATGTCGGGTAATTAGCCGAGATGTTAATTAAGTTACTTGAAAAAAAAAACCTTTCTTTGTATATATCGCGTATGGCATCGTTCGAAAGATCTTGTAACATCAAACTCAAAATTATATTTATTTTAATTTCAGTTATTATATTTTCAGAGATATCGTCAAAAGTCTACTGGAAAAATATGTCCCCCCTCCTATTTCCGAATCTATTGAAACTAAAATTATAAAAAAATTAGGAGAAGTAGGAGTTTATTAATTAATAAATAGTAATTAATAAATTTAATGTACGGAACCTTTTGAGCACGAGTTATACTCGTACTTGACCAATTTTTTTTTAAACAGGATTCAAATAGAGTTATTGATTAAAAACGCATTGTTGTGAATTTATGGGACATGCCATGACATTATGGAATCCCTTTATTATTGTATGCCCAGAAATGACGAAAAAAAATGAATGAATCATTTTCTATTTTATAAATTATCATTTTTTGAACAAAATAATGTAATTTTGGTCCAATAATATTGGTTATAATACCTTCCTTACTAAGCGGTTTTATTTATATGTTTGCCAATTATTTTACCCCTTTATAATATTAATTAAAATATACTTAAAATTACCACGTATAACTAGTATATCATTGTTCAACATGCATAAGTTTATGGTTTAAGGGGATGGTGGATGTTCAAATAGTAATAATAATAATAATAATAATAATAATTCTCTTTTATTTAAAAAATGTATAAATTATGACTGAAATTAAATAGCATTTTATCCGTGCATACAGCATGTTTTGAAATGCAATTTATAAATTTTCTCTACAGAAATGTTTCTTTAACCCCTTGGGGACGAGCGACACGTATACGTGACGCATAAGATGCTCAGAATCATCGATTATTCCCACTAGGTATTTTTTATTGTAAGCTTTACCTTATTAAATTTTAGCATTTCTGCGATTCAATTAGTCTAAAATTTCTGTTTTAAAAAACCGGTGGTAAAAGATTAAAAATTCTGTAAAAGACGCTCGTCCCGAAGGGGCTAAAGAAAATAATATTTAAAAAGTTCATATTTAAAAATGTTCCATGCGATTTCGAAATGATTGAAAACCAATGATTACTTTAATATAGACTCAGTTTCTAAAAATCTGAGCATTCCTTTTGGTACATCAGTTATTACTAAATTAGTTCGCATGGGACATTTTAGCCATTGGTTACAGCTGATATTTTTAAAAAACTGCATACAATTAGTTAAAACGTAATTGGATAACATGTTCTGAACCAGGAAATGTATTCAATAGAAAGGCTGCTGAATTCATTTTACGATATGTCGTGATACATACTTTTACTTCATTTCTTAAGTAAAATTTATGCTTCAAAAGTGTTTATTTGATTTAAAACAAGCGTAGAAGTTGGCAGTCAAGCATTTGTACATTTTACAGTTTTTCAATTCTACCACTATTCATAATTAGCTAATCGTTATATTCTTAAATGATTTTTGTAGCTTATTTCTGTTTCGTAATGTAAATTTTTTATTTATACTTTTGTAAAAACTACCTAAAATTCCGCAACTCCTTATTAAAAAAAATTTATTTACATTTTTTTGGTGCTACTTTTGATGCTTTTTTCGTATTATGAAATCTCGAGTTTAATTTAGAAACAAAAACTTCAACAACACGAAAATGTTGAAAACGTACAACATTTCAAACTCTACATATATGTAATTCTAATTAATTTCAAAATTTATAAATAATATTGGCGCTAGCTTTATCGGATCAGACTGGTGTAATGTGCTTGTAGGCTCGGTGCTTCAGAAAACTGCTTTAGACTTTCATTCGTTAACGAGATATTTATTGCTCGCATTCAAAATAATGCAGTATGTTACAAAAAATTAACAATACACCTTTGCATGTCAAAAAAAAAAAAAATTACATTTTTACATTAAAGTGAAGCTATTTTAGTTTCGAACATTTTGATATTAAATTTATTTTTCAATGATTTTTATTTCAAAAATATTACCCAAAGGAAGTACGTACTTTTGTACATTTAACCTTTAACGCTTTGAGGGGCAGGTAATTATGTTTATGTAATGTTGAATTCACACCAGAATTAAAAAAAAAATTGCATTTTAAAATAACGAAGTTCAATTTTACAGACCCTTTTTTTTTAAACCAAAGTTATAAAAGTAAAATTTTATTTAAAAATTCTGGTACAAATCTTGATCAAAATTAAGCGGCACAAATAATATACCCTTCAAAGGGTAAAGGGGTAACATCATTTTGATCGGTTCAAAATTTCGAAATTATTTTATCACTTAAAATACTTTTATGCACACAAAAATCACATTTTGTTAGTTAGAAATCGATATCGAAAGTGAAAGGGCAATTTTGAAGCTATAGGAAGTAGAGCACGCCATAGTAACAAAACAACAAAGAAAACTTTTATCTTAGAACAGCAATTTCAAAATTGATGGGCACTTTAGCTCTGCAAATTTTTAATCAATCAACTTGAATCTTTTTGAAAATTAATCGTTACATATTTTTCTAGTGAAATACGTAGCATTTTTTCGAAATAATAATATCTCGTTTTTTTGTGTAACATTAAGTAACGGAATTCTTCGTTGATATTTACATTTCATTTTAAATCGATGCCATTTCGCTTAAAATATATATTTAAAACGGCTACGTGCAATAGCTTTTGAACAACAACAAAAAAAAAAAAATACATTTTTAGTTTTATGGTTCAACGTCAAGTCTACGATGAGTTATCATGCCCACCGTTTGATCCTCTTTTTTTGAAGCGCTCTCGCTTTTGAAGCGCTCAGATGTCAAGCTGCTATTTTTTAATATTTCGACCCAAAAGGAAAAAAAAAATACAATTTTCAACTTAAATATACATATTGGTTATATAAAAAAAAAAACTTTGCTGATATATGAGCTTCTAGTGACCGTAGCGTTCAAGGAAACGGGAAGCCATTTGGTATGTGGGCCTTTTATAGCATGAGCTCAAGAATGTGTAAAGAACAACAATCGAGCTATCACAGTTACGGTTACAGTGACAAAATTTTGCAAATTTCTAATGGTAACAAACAATTTTTTTCATCACAAAATGATCTGAACTATGTAAAACCGTAAATGGCGTTACAACTAATTTTAACAGTAGAAATGGTAACACAAAACAAACGCAAAAAAGCATCATTAACAACAAATGCGCCCATACAGGCAACAAAAACAAACCGTTTTACTCAGATTTAAAAAAAATAAGTATTTGTGTTCACAGACGATGATATATTACGAAGAAACAAAAATCGACGTGTATTTGAATGATTTAGCCGACCACAGAAACGTAAAATGGCGGTAGATGACATACGTTCTTGCAACACATGTGGAGCGCAAAATGATCTTCTTTGCATTTGTTCTAAAATAGGTTTTTTAAACGCCATTTATGGTTTTTCACTGTAAATGTCCTTTATGCGATGAAAGAAACTGGATGTTGCCACTTGAAATGTTAGAAATTTAGTTACTGTAACCGTAACTGAGAGAACTCGATTATTGTTCTTTACCTCATCCTCGAGCCTATGCCATCACATATCCACTTTCTAATTAACATCCCGTTTCCTTTCCTAGTGTAAATAACGTTTTATAAATACTTTGCGTCTCTTAAAATTAACTTCCAAAAAATCTTTACATTTTAGTGTGTTAACTTGGTGTTAAATTTTTAAATGCTTTTAACTCTGAGTATAAAATTGGGTACTGCCCACGGAATAGCTTCACAGTCATTGAATGAAAGGAAATGAAAATTCTGGAACTTATAAATCATATATTATAATACGAGCAAATCTTGTGTGTGCGTGTGTGGTTATATATATATGCAAATTTTATCTTAAAACAGGCTCTAATGATTTTGACGAAATTTTATATCCTACCGTTTTGGGGCACCAGAAAACCATTGGGCTAGGTCACATGCTTGAGAAAATCCGATTAGTGGGTCATTTTTGGGTCACTGTGGGTCTTGCTAATTTTATCAAAAAAGCGGCTCAGACTATTTCGACTATATTTTGCATTCTATGGTTTTCGGGTTCGAGAAGACTATTGGGCTAGGTCACATGTTCGAGAAAATTCGATTAGTGGAACATTTTGGTCATGGGTCACAATGGGTCAAGCTATTTTTATCTTAAAAACGCCTCAGACGATTTGAACTAAATTTTGTATCCTACGGTTTTTGGGCACGAGAAAATCATTGGGCTAGGTCACATGCTCGAGAAAATCCAATTAGTGGGTCATTTTTGGGTCACTATGGGTCAAGCTAATTTTATCTAAAAAAGGCTCAGACTATTTTGACTAAATTTTATATCCTACGGGTTTCGGGCACGAGAAGACAATTGGGCTTGGTCACATGTTCGTGAAATTTGATTAGTGGGTCATTTTTGTCATGGGTCATGATATTTGAACTCAAAGCTAATTTTGACCGAGCGTATCTCGGTCTTCCCGACTCGTGTAATAATTACCTGTAAAAGTTTTAAAATCTTGAGATATTTTAACAAATAAAAATGTTATGCCCGAAAGTGCTTAAAATATTCTAGTCATATTCAATGTCTTCATATTATTTTTGAAATTTTAATATTAAATATTTATTTATGTAAAATATTTTAGTTTACTCTATAGGAAGCTGTAATATTTGTGACTTCTGAAAATTTCATTATTTTATAAAATGGTTGTAAAAAAGTCCTGATCGCAATATCAAAATATATTCCGAGATAAAAGCATTTAAAACATTTGAATGAAAGGCAAACATACAAAAAATATGCTCATTCACTCTATGATAATTTTTAAACACAAAATCACTGAAACTTAAAGTTCGTATCAACATGTTCAGAACTAAAATAGCTTTCTTTCATTTAATACAAAAATTGAACATTCGATTTTTTGACTCGTTAAAAATATACTGTAAATTGGGGTTACTTGGACGCAGCTTTGTTACTTGGATTTAAAACAGAAACGTGTTTTAAATCTTACACGTAAAACAACTTACTTGTAAAACACTTAAAACAGAAACGTGTTTTAAATCAATTTTGGAATTACTGTGTTTAAACTATTAACGTGATTCACCAGCACTCTACAGGTTACAACACTAATTTGTAACAGAATACCTTCAGGAATGACTTAAAATAATTTTTATTTGGGTCAAAGTAGCCTTCTCCTGTGTCCAATTTCCCCAAGATATGGTACTTACAAGGAAGGTCTCCATAAGCGCATACTCAGAAAATTTTGAAAATAAAAATACAGAATATTCCTCTTATGAGGATATATACGTTTATAAAAAATATTGCTGCAGAACCTCGATATAACGACCGTAAAAAAGTTATGAAAATTCGTGTTATTGCCGATTTATATCTGGTTGGAGAGACAATGAAATAATAATAAAAAAAAAACAATGTTTTGGTAAATACACTTTTAGGAAAAACTTTTTCTACTCTTTATACTGAACTAGTTGAAGTAAATATAACCTAAATAAATACACTTTTATAACTATGGTTTTGCCATACATATTTATCTGTATATATAAAGAAAATTAACGATCACATTCTACGGTTTTGAAAAAAATTTAAATTGATTAAAAAAGCTTTAAACTTAAAATTAATGCCCGATTCTGAGCACTGTCAATTTGACTTCGACATTGTTAGTGTCGGAGACAACAAGAAAAAAGTATTGTTGCCATGAAAACAACGATTTATTTAATATCGAAATGTATCAATGAGAACGCTCTTAATCGGGCAGTTACTGTTAAAATACACTTAAAACTTATCTTATCTTTCCGGCGAAACCATGTAAATCAGTAATATCCAACTTGTATATGTATTATATAAGCTTATAGAAAAAAATAAACTATTTAGTTGTTTAAGTTTAAATTCATAAAGTACTACGCATTTAAACACTCATTTAACGAAGATTTTTCAAATGCATTAAAATCGCTTGCATTTAGCAAGGAAAAGGTTTTGCTTTACAAATCCGTCTTTTTGCGCCAAAAACTTGAAAATATTTTATTTTTTTACAGATTTTCTACTGGGATTCCGCAGCTAAATTTGACTGATACTTTATAACGTACACGAGAAGTTCCAGTAGCATTTTTCTCAAAAAATTCTGAGTATGCTCTTTAAGAATACCTTCTTTGTTAGAAGCATTTGCCCAGCAAGAAACAAAGTGAAAATTGCATTTTATGTATGGACAACTTTTTTATTCCGTAGTCCCAATATATAAATGTCAAAACTGTTAAAACAAATTAAACATGTATGGAATCTAACTAAGATTTACACATCTTCATTCTGATTTTTATGCAACATAATCTTGTTTTATTCATTAATATTTTACCCTGATAATCGTTTATTTATATACAAACTCCACAAATAAAACAGTGAAGCAACGGAATCTTATAATTTCTAAATTTAATTTTTAAATTAATTTGCAAGTAATAAAGTTGTTAATTTTTTCAAATATCTAAATACGTACATTTTTCAAAACCAAAATCATTAGCAAAATATGTATTTTTTGAAAATATTATTAAATCGATAAGTCTTTTTAGGAAATGCTTAAATTTATTGCCGATTTTTGCCTTCCCGTATCAGCAATATAATATTTTTCTCAATGAAGTAACTGCACCCTTGAGCAGTATATACCAGAAGAGAAAGGTTTATTATCTTTCAAAACAGACAATACTTTCCGAAAAAATAATCTATCTGTGTTTAATATAATCTCGGCAATTTCCACAGAGATAGCAGCTCATATATAAAAGCAGAATCAGTTTTATGAAGCATATCAGATTTTGAAAATAAAAATATGATCATGTAAGTAATCTATGAATTCTGGCAATGTAAGTGAAAAATTTCTTATTATTATTGTTATTATTTGCAATCGCCTGTACTTCATATTTGTACGATGGAAACACACAAACATATTTATACAGGATATCCCCTTTTATCGTTGACCAATGGGTAATTTTTAAATCGTTAGATTTAGAAGTATAGTTTCAATTGCAAAAATGTTTCAAATGTTGTTCCTTTTCATATCAAACGCCGTTTAAATCAAAATACTTGATTTTTAAAAGTTACAAAATTAAAATTTTTATACGGTCTCCGAGACCTATAAGTTATATTTAGAAAAGCTCTCGCATACTCTAACAGGTAAAACAATAAAAGTTTCATTTTTTCATCAAACCGAATTATGATACTTTGAATTTGATGAGTTTTCTGCGTCTTCTTGTACTGAAAACATGTCTTTCTGTTTTGTCGATATATGAAGCCCTAGAAATATGAGAATTCAAGCAACTGGAATGAAATTTGAGATGTATTTCAAAGTATGCACTCCAGAATGAGATGAAAACAAGAACGAAAAATCATGCGTCAAGCATAGATTATGTAACACTTTCCAACGCTTCCAAAATAATTTTACAAATCATACCGTTTAATAAGCTAAAAGATAACATCTAAGAAATCCGAATACTTTTTTTCAGCCCTGTATAGGATCTATAGATTTGTATATATACTACATAGGATGCTAAATTTTAGTTCAGTTAGGAAACGCGTAGCACAGTTTAAAATTTTCCGTCTGGAGTTAAATAATACGGAAATGTGTTCGCGAACTTTTGTGCTTCCCTGTATAGGATCTACAGAATTTATACACATCATGTAATAGACAAAAAGCGAGTTAAAATTAAAATCGCGTTCATTAACTTAAAACGCACTTCCAGGAATTATTGTTAACAGACAGTAGAGAATTCTTTTGTGTGTCCCTGTAAATGAACGATGACTGCTATACACACAATATTCTGTAGTAAGCCTCTTGTAATGCACCTTATATAAATTTCAGTGCGTTTAAAATAGGGAAACATTATTTAAATAAGCCGCAGACGATTTTTCTCCATAGACGTAATGTAACGGAATTCTTTTGACTGTCCCTGTAAAGTAACTATAAGTGCTATGCACACCCTATTCCATATTAAGCTTCTTCTAATACACCTTAGTGATATATATAAATTTCAATGCGTTTAAAATAGTGAAACATTATTTAAATAAACCGCAAATGATTTTTCCCCATAGACCGCAATGTAATGGAATTCTTTTGAGTGTCCCTGTAAAAAAACTATAAGTGCTACACACTTCCGTTGAAATAGGGAACATGCTATAGATAACGATTATAACATATAAAAATTGCAGAGCAATCCGAGCATATTTACGGGAGTTAGAGCACGGCCAGACGGCCAGACGGCAGACGGCAGACGGCAGACGGCAGACGGCAGACGGCAGACGGCCAGACGGCCATACGGCCAGACAAACCGAAGTCATAAACACTTTTCAACTAGGTTGGAAAGTGTTAAAAAGGATCGAATTCTCATGGTTACGGCAAGAGTGCTAATATTTCGAAGTTTTGAAATAGCAACTCCCAAATTTTTGCATCACAAAATGATCTACAAAGTTAAACCCTATTGTGTTGTTCGGAAAGTTTTTCCATTTGGGACAGTTGGTTCGTACCGGAAAATTCTATCATTTAATTATTAGAGATTATTTCCGATATCTAATTTCTAATAATTGAAGGGCAGAATTTTCCGGTACGAATTGGTTTTACCAAACGGAAGGAAATTCAACATGTATATGTTAGATTTAGAAAATCCGCGGAGTCAGAAACTCATTTAAATGTATTTGGGCGATAATGGCGACCACGGAAACGGTATAGGACATAATGTCACCTGTCACCAAAGGCTTGTAGAACACACTGCTTTTATTCCCTTATAAGAAGAATAAATACCCAGGTAAATACCCAAAATGGGTATTTGCTCTTAAAAATAAATACCCGGGTATTTTACATCACTGAATAGGTGTAGGGACACACACTTCTCTCATGGAACTTATCCATTCAGTTGTCAGATTTTCACCCATATTTAGTTGTTTCTTACACCATTTTATCGATGTTAATTTCTCTGCTTAACAGTACATAAACCTTAAAGCTTTTACGAACGGTATTCTCGAAGCACTAAACTATTTTTCAACACGGGGGACCTTTTTTCACAACGTTTCACTTTGCATCTCTATATAGTTTCATCATCAGTAACATACAGTTTCATATCATGGTCACTTCGCATAGCTGTTTCTTAGGTAAAAGCCCTCGCTTTGGATAAAAATGAGATTGCATCAATCTCAAAAGGTAAAATAGGAGAACTAGGTAAATCAAAGATTGTTTCCATATTTATAAAAATAAATGCAAGTGATTTAAGAAAAAGTACATATACAATTTTAAAAAAACATATGAAATATGTTCTGGAACATCAACGAAAAAGCAATATGACGATAATGTATACACGTGCTGTTTCTTTAGGATTGCAAACCGTTTGACGAGATTTTACAACCTAACATCTTGGCGATGTATCTCTACCATTTGGTTATCTCTGCCATCAGATTTTGTCAACGGATTCAATCTACACTTGAAATTGACGACATGGATGAAATAACACTATAGCCCATCGTTATAGGGCGTCTGTTGGGAAAAAATATAAATGCAATAAAATCTAGGGCTTTAAAAAATTAAACAGAACGTACAAGAAGATGTTTTGCGTTAGTCTCCAAATTGTTAGTTTACACACCTACAACAAATATTTTAGCGAAATTAAGAGACATACATAATGCAATTAAAAATTATATTTCGTTACATAAAAATGTGGTTAAACTACAGCCTATTAATATTATTATTTGGGGAAGGGGGGGAGGGGCAAAACAGAGTAATGTACCTGAACAAGTGATACAACGATGTGTTACGATTGTATGTAACATTTTATACATAACCATACACTGAATGTAATTTATTTACTTTTGTACAATAATTTGTTGATGCCATTCGCAAATTATTGCGCAGAACACACTGTAAAAAAAATCACAGTATTTTTACAGCAAAAAATGCTGGCAATATGGGTGCCAGCATATTTTGCTGTGAATTTACAGCAGTTTTGTTTTTCATGGATAAACAGCACTTTTGTAAATTCACAGCATTTTTAGCGGTTAATTTTACATCAGTTCAGTTTTTTTATTTTACAGCTGATTTGTTAGTTTTACAGCAATTTTTGCAGTTAATTTTAACGCAATTTTAACAGCATAACTGTAAAACTTTTAACATTTGTTATTGATATTTTTATCCCCCCTCCCCCTACTCTCCGTGTATTGTTTTTTTTTTTCTTATTTTAACCTGAGACATATTTCAAAGACTTTGGGCAGTAAGTATTACCTTTTTGTTTACTTATATCATGTTTTAATATCATTATTATATAATAGATTCTGTTATACATATATAAGATACAAATTTCGGTTTTTTGTCAAGTATATCACCCACAAAAATTTTAGTCATTTGCCTATAGATAAAATGTTTTTTCAATAAATCATAACAAAGGAAGATTTTATCTAGCTTTTAATTAATTATTCAGTATTTCTTTACAGGACTTTGTTTATCTGTTTGTTTGTATTTGAAAATACCTACTAATTTAAATCATATATATATTTTTTTCTCCAACAAATTTAGGGTTATTTTTTGTATCTATTTAAATATTTTTGTTTATTCAATGTAGTCATTATTTCCCCACCCCTCCACACGGATATACAAAACTTTCTGATATTTAAACTATCATGCATATATAATTAATATCAAGACCTTATTGTACGGAACTTGCCGATATGGAAACTTTATATTGATAAAAAAAATTATTGTATGCTAAGATAATTTTATAAGTCTACATTTAATTCCATAAATATCAGGTCCGATTGAAAAATGAACACGGGGAGAAAAAAAAACACTTATGAGTTCAAGAAACGTAGAATAAAATAATAATTAAAAAAATCTGCTCACATAAAACTTTAAAATTAAGCGTAAAAATAAATAGATAATGGACAAAAACATTAAACGAGTTGCTGCAAAATAATTCTGCGACAGTAAACAAACTCAAGGAATATTTTAGGAATTGATAAAAAAGTGCATCCAGATTACTCATAATAAATGATTTGAAAATTGAAAATAAATCATTGACCGAAATATCGGCTAAATATATTAAATAAATAAAAATATTTAAATTACCGTCGAAAGTGAACCGGAAACAGTAGGTTCGTAAAATATTTATAGGATTTAAAAAGTATATTCGAATGCCAACGTATGAACTGGAGTTTTGAAAAATATATAATAGCGTAATAAGGCATAGCTAAAAACAGGGATCTTCTTTTAAAAAAAATCTGCTTGCATAAAAATTGCCTGTGGTACTTATGCAAATTATACGTAATAATAACAAAGTCCTGGGAGAAAATACGGAAGAAAATAAAAAACCACATAACCAAGCAAAATCATCTATTTTTACGATTTAAAACAAAATATTTATTCTAGACTTGAAAGCTAACTGTCGTGATATACACGTGGTTTAACAACAAAATTTGTATCTGATAATTATATAACAGAAATTATATGATATTAAAACAATAATATAAGAAAACAAAGATAAAACTTACTTTTATTCTTTAAAATATGTTTGAAATAATCCACTAAGTGGTGTAATTAATAATTATTACACCTTTATACGCTCGCATGTAACGGCGGCCATTTCTCTCATAGCCTAGCGACATCGTGCCGAGACTTCGGCACGAAATGGCAGCTGCACAGCTACGCGCACCGTTCTGCGCAGCTGGCCAAAAACCGTGCTGCACTAGCGCCACCATGAACCATGGCTGTCACTGTCAGTGTCAAACGGTGAAGCAGACGAATTTAGTGACGTAGGCAGAAACCATCTTCACATGCGCCACCTATTTGAGGCTTTTTTCGAGGAACGATTTCCTTCTTGGAAAGGCTATTTCGTTAGAAGTCCAGGTATATAGGTTCATGGCGTCACTACTGCAACTGCCTGCACCTGCCCTCTGCCCCACTGTCCTTCTCTGCCTTCTCTTTTCCCCCTCATTTGAGAGATATAGCCAACAGATGTCGCTTTCTATACTGCTGTTATCACTGTAAATTAACAAAAGTGCTGTGTTTGAATTCTAGATGAAATATTAACTGCACTTTTTGCAGTTTTTTCTTCCGTTTTTTTTACAGTGCACAATTTGTACAAAAGAGGTAAGTTATGATCCCGTGATTGTAAAAAAGGCAAATTTTCTTTTTCTGAAATAACGTTAAAAGTAGAATCACTGCTCGCTACAAACTACTAATTTTTTGTATCACTCTATTTGCTTTATTACATTTTTCAAAATGTAGCGCGTTGCACTACAAATTACTAGATTAGGTAGCAACTACTGTAATTTCGCTACTTCCAGCGCGCTACATCCGACCACTGTGTAGCTACTTGTAATTTCATAGCATTTACGCTATATAGCAGAAATGTTTGTGATTAGCCCCCCCCCCCTTCGTTAGCCCCTTTATACTTAACCTATGAACCCCCAAAACTAATCAGGAAAGAACCTTATCACAATGAACCTATATACAAAATTTGAAGAAAATCAGTTAATTCTGCATGAAAAACCCATTTATCTAAATTAAGGGGGATTAGCCCCCGTTCCTTCCTTTATACTTAACCAATGAACACCAAAACTAATCAGGGAAGCACCTTATCACAATGAACCTATATACAAAATTTTTAGCAAATCGGATATTTCTATCAAGAGTTATCGCCTTACGTACATACATACGTACGTACATACATACAAAACCGGCGGGAACCTTAGCTCTTAGGCTTTGAAAGCCTGTGAGCTAAAAAAAAGTACAAAGAAAACGTTTGTTTTATTTCCAGAAACCTTGCTGTTTGAGGTTTTTAATAGCTTCTTTTCCTAAAGGTTTCTTAGAAAAATATTTCTAGATTGTTGGTTTTCGAACACACCAAATAATAAATTTATTTAAATTATTTTTGAAGAATTTCGTTTAAATAAAATATTACATTAATTAATCTAAAGTATTTTTTATTTTATGATGTGTCTATTAAATTAAAATAAATAAAGGCTTCATATTATTTGACAACAGGCAGTTTTTTGACTAATTAAAAAATTCCTTAATATATAATAAAATTTTATACATGTATCTTACGAGCAAATGAGGATATTAAAATGATGTTTAAGCTGAAAAGATAAATTATTTTTAAGAATTAAAATATTATTTTTAATCACATCAGTGTAAAAGTGTATAGAAGGATGTAGCAAACTTAATAACCATGTCATGAAAGGTTAACAAATGTTGTTAATATTCATGAGAGAAAATATTGATCATCCACAGCTGCTTATCAGTTCATTTCATGTAATTTATCTTTTTTTTTCTTTACTTTGCAAAAGTAAGAATATTTTGGAAAATTTCTTTAACACAGCTATTGAATGGACATAAATTTTACACGTCATGAAGAAGTGACAGAAAAAATTACTTTCTTTGCATTCTTTTGACAATTTAAGCAACACTAGGGATTAAGTTTACAGGAATTTTTTTTATTGAATTTTAGTTTTTAAATAGACAGACTTCAGGGTTTTCAGAGATAAATTTTCAAAGTAAATAGTAGAAATATTTTGTTGATATTATTAGGAAATAATGAAAAATAATTGACCGACTGCATTTATAATATTACGCGTACAAAAAAGTTCTACCCGTTTTCAATTGGTGACGTTATCTGAAAAAGAGTTACATGCAGGTTACTGATTCTCGTAAAATTGAATACAACTGATACTATACTCTGCAAACAGATAACGTGCGCAAAATGTTAACTTTGGGTATAATTTTTTTATACGACATAAAAATTGGAAGTTTTTTGAGGGATAAATGAGGTGTGCTGTATGACGAGCTCTTCAAACCAGGAGAAACTGTTACTGGCGAACGTTGAGCTCTTTAATTCAATCATTTAAGGGGTTACATATGCTCTCAACTTATAAAAAAGAAATCGATTTTTTTCTGAAGAAAATTAAATCCTTATAGTGTGTAGAATTATGGGCAAAAAGATTTAAAGTGATATCTCAATTATTAAGAAAGATGTAAGCAAAAATGTGAGCGCGTGCACGATCGATAAAACCGACCTCGTCGAAAATATTCTACTAAAGATTCTAGTCAATGAGCAGATTAAGGCGCAGGAGGGTCCACAGTATGGCGCAGAAATAGCAAATTAAGTGTAAGTGGAAAAAAATATCAGTATATTTTTTTCTTCTAAAACTTCTAAAACTTAATGTGCGATTTTCTGGAAACTACATTTTTCAACATGGGCAACATGGTAACTCGAACAATTTTTAACTTTTCTGGATAAAATTTGCGCTTATCTACGCATCATTAAATTGTCTAAGAGACATTGAGTCATTTTTTGAAAATTTAAATATTTATATATATTTTTAATAAGTTTAAAGGTGAAAATTTTAGACTAAAAATGAATTTTGTTTTCAAAACAGCACAATTTTCTTATTTTTCAAAATTCAAAAATTTGAGCCTATGGCTCTTAGCTTTAACCTTATTTTTCAAGAAGAAACTGAGATTTTAATAATTTTTTGTTTCTACAGCAAGTTAGGATGCTGCTCATCGAGATTGCTACAAACAGCTAGAACATTTTTGTACACACATTAGTTTTTTTTTTATACAAAATTAAATATAGACAGAAGAATAGTAGAATTCATATTACTTATCTTAGGCAGTTTTAAATTCATTTAATACGTTTAAAATAAAGAATTCTTTTATAGCTATTTCAGACATACATGATGAAACTATAAAAAAATACCTATTCAATAAATGAAGAGAAAAATTAAAAGTGAATACAATTGATCATTTTTGTCTATAACTTTGTCAAGAAGTTTCATAGCGAAATATAAAAAGGCTAAAGAACATTACTTTTCGGTAAGATTTCTACCACATCATACACATACGTACAGCCATAGCGTATCGTTAAAGTGTTTTTTAAATCATTGTACAGTGAACACTTGATAATTATTATATATAATAATTATCATTATATTATATATAATAATATAATTATATATTTAAATAACACTTGATAGATATAACTAGCGCAATGATAGAAATTTTTTATGCGTTTTTTAAATCTACAGAAAATATATTTCCCTTTGATATAGGGTTAATCGGGGCTAGTATTAGACACCTAAAAGAATGGGTTAATGTGATATACACAAAAAATTGCATAATTTTTTGTACTAATAAAATTGGCTTTGTTATTATTTTTTAATCAATAAATCATTTTACTTATTTCCATTATGAATACACTCAAAATTTTAAAAGAAAACAGTGTGTGGGATAATATGAGATAGTGTATGGGGCTAATATGAGACAATGTATCGGGCTAATATGAGACATTGTTGAGGCATGTAATAATACTATCCTATCATATAGACTGAAACATCCACCACAAATAAAAATAGAATGTGTTAATCTTTGATTGTCTTTTTGTTTTCAGTTATGATTGTTATGCCTGTTATGTTTCTCCTTTTTTCTAAGTATATTCTTTTATGTTTGTTGCAGATTTTTAACCGAATGATATGAAATGCTAGCTTATTCTACAACTTAGTTTTACACCTCAAGATAAAAGTGACATAAATGTGCCATTGAAGATTAAAACCTGTGTAATTTTGAACATTGACCATTTACAAACCAAACAGAATTAGGAGAGTTTATCCAAAAAATAATTTAAATAAAGCCAGAAAAAAAGGATATTTAATGATGAATCATAACTTTGTTTAGCTAAAAATCGTAAGATTGATGGATCGTTTTTGTACCGTAAAACTATTTCAAAGGAAACCAGTTTCAAAGGAAAAAACATTCTACATCTCCTGTAATAACTCCTGCGAGAAATTCATGATTTTCTACATGTTATTTTGTGACGTTGCTTTTACAGAAAATAAAGAAAAATGGTGCTCCAAAGAAGAAAAGGAAAAGAATAGATGCCAGTTCAAAAGTGGTTATAAGCGAAGAGTGGATAGACAACAGAAACATTAAGAATCAAAAAGAAAATCAAAAGAATTAAGAAAAATCAAAATTAAAAGAACTCAATTTTATTAAAAACTGCAGTAAAGGAGAGGCGCCAAAAAGGGAAGTAAAACCAAAGAAACTCAGAAGAAGGACCAATCAAATTCTAATCTTATAAGAAGAAAAGAAGATACAAGTGTTGGAAACTATACAGGAGAAATTTAAGATGCAAGCACAGAATTTATCTCCCAAATAGCAGGTGAGATACTGGTAAGGTAAACTAAAAAGAAAGGAGTTATAAAAATACAAAAAACTAATAAAAAATACAAAAAAGAAGTTGATTAATAAATTGCTCAAATGAGACAGCACAGACAGTGAAGAATTGCTTTTTCTGCATGGTAGTGATGAAGAATCATTGACAGATTTCATTGCGAACACCACATAGCAAGAAATTGATTAAAGTTTGTTTACGACACACCAATATTTCAAGAGAACATTAAAAAAAGGAATTTCCGTTTTAGCTGATATTAAACGTGGAGTTAAAACGTCTACTCACTACAAATACGTTTGTCCCATAAACGAAGTATACAGGGTGCAATATGTTATCTATCTCCGACCTCTAATTTCTCAACCGTTGGTCGTAGACATATAGTTCCAGTTACAAAAACGTTTCAAATGAGGTAAATATTCATGTTGTGGCATTGTTTAAAGTAAAAAAAATCTATTTTATAAAAATTACGAAATTTAACTTTTTATACGGTCCCCCAATCCCTATAATTATATTTAGTAAAAGTTTACCCATACCATAACAGATAAAACACGAAAAGTTTGATTTCTGTGCTACAAAAATTGACACAGTTATTAAATTTCAAAGTTTGAGATTTTTTTCACATGATTTTGTCTTTTATTGAGGGATCAGTTAAAAAATTAATTAAAGTAATTCCAGATCAAAATCAGAGTGCAATGTCTTTTTTACGGCGAAACCACCTTTAGTCGGTATCGGCATATCGGGGTATCATCAGAGAGGGTTATTTCATCTAAAAATTTCAGCTAACTTTTAGGGGTCGAACAACATTTAAAAGTCAAAGTAGGTAGAAACAACACCCGAAAAATAAAACATACTCACTAAGAACTAGATAAATGGCAGCGGAATGCAAACGACCAGCCGAGCTATAACGACCATGAAAATAGGGATTATGCAAATTATTATAGTACCGCAGCGCCACACGTTCGGGATAAAACACGAGCCATCTAGCAGTGGACATGCTAGTCAGCGCTGAGATCGTGATGGCAGGCTACACATACACGTAATATGACGAAATTATGCTTATAAGGGACGTTGAAAAAGAAACGAGTCGGAGACTGGAATGTGCAAACCGGTGACTTTTTATACGGTCCCCCAATCCCTATAATTATATTTAGTAAAAGTTTACCCATACCATAACAGATAAAACACGAAAAGTTTGATTTCTGTGCTACAAAAATTGACGCAGTTATTAAATTTCAAAGTTTGAGATTTTTTTCACATGATTTTGTCTTTTATTGAGGGATCAGTTAAAAAATTAATTAAAGTAATTCCAGATCAAAATCAGAGTGCAATGTCTTTTTTACGGCGAAACCACCTTTAGTCGGTATCGGCATATCGGGGTATCATCAGAGAGGGTTATTTCATCTAAAAATTTCAGCTAACTTTTAGGGGTCGAACAACATTTAAAAGTCAAAGTAGGTAGAAACAACACCCGAAAAATAAAACATACTCACTAAGAACTAGATAAATGGCAGCGGAATGCAAACGACCAGCCGAGCTATAACGACCATGAAAATAGGGATTATGCAAATTATTATAGTACCGCAGCGCCACACGTTCGGGATAAAACACGAGCCATCTAGCAGTGGACATGCTAGTCAGCGCTGAGATCGTGATGGCAGGCTACACATACACGTAATATGACGAAATTATGCTTATAAGGGACGTTGAAAAAGAAACGAGTCGGAGACTGGAATGTGCAAACCGGTGACAGAATGGTAATATCATTGCGTCAGTAACAAAGATTGTTTCTGACAAGAGCGCGGAAGTCCACATGCCCGCCACTAGAGGGTCCCGAGTGCAAGTCACGTGACTACAAAGCTAGCAGAAGCATGCATCAGTCGTCCAACGCTCATTCGTGTTGTAAGCAGTGAAATGGAGGCGTCAAAAGAAGAGCAAAGAGGTGTTGTTCGTTTTCTAACAGCGGAAGGAGTAAGGGGAACGGTCATTCTTCGAAGAATGTCACAAGTGTACGGTGAAAACTGCATGTCCCTTGCAAGGGTCAAGGCGTGGCACAAGCGCTTCAGGGAAGGACGGGTTTCCTTAGCCGATGATGCACGGGCTGGAACACCAAAACGCATTACCGATGACATCGTCCAGCTGGTTGATGGACTCGTTACTCTATTTTTGGTCCCCTAAAAAAGGCTCTGAGGGGCAAATGATTCACCTTGGACGACGACGTCAAGCAGTACGTGAGGAACTGGTTCACATGGCAGCCCCAGGAATTTTACGAGACAGCCATTCACCGCCTTGTGTCTCAGTGGGACAAGTGCCTCAACAGCCAGGGCCAATACTTCTGAAATACATGTACTAGTTTCTGTTCCTAGGCCTGCGACTCGTTACTTTTTGAACGTTCCTAATAGTTATGGTGAATGTCAAAGGAATACCAGAGAGGCTGCTAGGGTTTATTCAGAAGGTTTCTCTAGGGATCGACATCCAACGCATGAAACTATAACTGATGCGTTGCACCGTCTTAGAGAGACCGGCTCTGTTGCCCCACGACCCAGAACAAGTAGACAGACAAGGTATAATGTTCGAGTGGCATCGGAGGAGGTGCAGGCATTCACCCTTTTAAATCCACAACTGAGCTGGTTGGAAATAAGCGAGGCATGTGGATACTAGGGTGGATCGATGTTATATGGTGAAAAAATAAATATTATTAATCAAAACCTACCTATTCGGAAAAGATGTTCTATTGTATGGAGATTAAGAGAAAAATAATTAAAAAAATTAATTTTAAAATTTAATACTGCCGCAAAGAGTTTGAATTTTCAAAAAAAAATTGGAAAAGACCTAATT
Source organism: Maratus michaelseni (assembly GCA_963931845.1). Taxonomy (NCBI): domain Eukaryota; kingdom Metazoa; phylum Arthropoda; class Arachnida; order Araneae; family Salticidae; genus Maratus; species Maratus michaelseni. The sequence continues at coordinate 398,380,559 of OZ007586.1, forward strand.
TTGATTAGATGATTTTTGTTTCAAAATAATTGTTTTAATTTTAATCAAAACATACCTATGCGGAAAAGATGTTATATTGTATGGAGATTAAAAGAAAATTAATAAAAAATAATAATTTCAAACTTTGATACTGCCACAAGGGGGTTGGATTTTCGAAAAAAGGACAATTCCAGCTTTTTCATTCTCCCGCTTTATCCTTCCACCCCTCCATAAGTTGGAAGCGCTACGTCATGGAATCTTCCTTACGTCATATGATACGTCCACGTGGCTCTGAATTAGGGCTCCTATAATAGTTAAAGGAGCCTTACTCTGAATAATACTGGATAAAAGTGTTCCCACCGCTTGCTCCTTCAGTTCAAAGCTAGCGGCTTACGGAATCGGGCGCTGTTCTCGCAAAGTTAAATAAATTTCGATTTCATTGCGTAAGTTTCCTTTGTAAGTGTATTGTGCTGCGTAGTGTACTTTGAATATTATTGCACTATGGCGATGTTAAGAAAAGACATGATTTGCCCTATATATTGGTCTGGTTATGATATGCCAACGAAAATGCTTCCTACCTACAGTAACGTAATAGAGTGCGTATGTTGGCATTCAAAAGAATACAGAAGCAAGGAAACATTGTCTACATCTACACTTTCCTCCTCATGTGAAGAAGTTGCTAATAAGTTAGAAGAGATCTGGAACTGAGCTTCAATCCCAATAATTGACCACTATAGCATTTTGAGAAAAGTTCGATTATACCATGACAAATATCGCGGTATTCTTAAATATTACAAAGCCAGAAAAGGGATTGAAAGCTATCGCAAGCAGATTGACGTTTTCCGTAAAAACGCAAATGCTGTTTTTGATATATCGGCGTGTACTTGTAAATAATTTGAACGTTACTTCTGTAAGAAAGAACGGAAAGTACCAATGAACGAGAGAGAATTTCTATTAGACATGCGAACTGTAAGAAAAATGGTAATCGGGTCGCTGGATCGGAAAGTCACTTTACAAATAACTAAGGCCGAGAATCGAAAATTAAAGCAAGGGCGATACGTGGAGAAAAGCAAAACACTGCCTGATGTTTCTTCCAGTTCAATATATTTGAATACGAATATGAATAACGGGTGTAAATTGAAGCGGCGTATGTGCGAGCATACTGACTTTTCTTCATCATCAGCTATCATTGAAAGCGGCGCCCAAAACGCTGACTGTGTCACTGTCACATCTGTAGTGACGAACTTACATGCCGTAGCAAATACATTGGACCGTTTTAGAATTTCCGACCGAGCAGGCGCTGCCATCGTGTCAGCTGCGCTTCAAGATTTGGGCATTATCTCACAAAGCGATGTATCGAACGTCGTTGACAGAAATAAAATTCGACGTGAGAGAAAGACAAGAACCACTCTACCGTCTCAGTCAGTTGTGAAAGATTCTGACCATGACCAATTTGGTTTATACTGCAATGGACGTAAAGACAGGACTATATCACTAGGAGATAACAGAAGAAAAGTCATAATAGAAGAACACGTAAGCTTGGTAAAAGAACCTGGTTCCGAGTACATCGGACACGTATCTGTAAATTCTGGGAGAGTGCAAGTCATTGGAAAAGGCATCGTAAATTTTTTGTCCTGCGTTGACAACAATATAGATGTAACAAAGTTGGTTGCGATTGGTTGCGACGGAACATCTATTAACACAGGTGTTAAAGAAGGTGTTATTCGAAATTTAGAACTGATTCTGAAGCGTCCACTACAATGGTTTGTGTGCCAGTTACACGCCAATGAGCTTCCACTACGTCATCTTTTCGCGTACGTAGATGGAACCACGGCTGGACCCAGAATCTTCACTGGTGGAATAGGACCTTGTTATTAGGAGAAATGAATTTTTTGCCATCCTGAAAATATCCTGATATCGATGTTACCTGACGACGGAACTCACATAAGGCAATTGGCCCTTCGAAGAATTCTAAAAGCGAGCGAAGTCAAACGGTCTACTGAATCCCAAACATTTCAACGAATATTATCCGTATCTTCAATTTACCAGCTTTTGAACTTTGTGCGACGGATTATATTGATTTGATTAAATGGGAAAATGTGACAGAACCTCCACTAACTGAACGATTTAGTGACGACATGATTTTAGAAGCAATAGTAAATCCAGCAATTATTCCAGCGGCAATAATATCTACTATCAAGGGGTTTCCGTGCCACACTCAAGCTACAGAACGGATAGTCAAAACAGTCACGGAAGTATCTTCTGCTGTTTGTTGATCATATAGAAGAGACGGTTTTATAAGAAATCGCATTGAATCACGAAACCTCATGCCAATTTTCAACACCAAACGTGATTATCGCACACTGTAATTTCGACGATTTTATAGGTTTTTCTTTATTTAATAATAAAGAAGCTGGTAAATAAGAAGCTGAAGTTTTTTCTTGTAACCAAGTAAGTGTCCTCTTATTGCAATTAATATTTAAAATTACTAAAATGTATATTTCATGTAACAAAAATCACTTTGACTTTTTACCGTAAAAAAACTCAAATACATATATTTCAAACACCTTGCGGCAGTATTAAATTTTGAAATTAATTTTCTTAATTATTTTTCTCTTAATCGCCATACAATACAACATCTTTTCCGCATAGGTAGGTTTTGATTAATATTAAAACAATTATTTTTATTCAAAAATCATCTAACCAAAATTATGTCTTTTTTCATTTTTTTTTAGAAATTTCAATCCCATTGCGGCAGTATTAAATTTTGAAATTAATTTTTTTAATTATTTTTCCCTTAATCTCCATACAATAGAACATATTTTCCGCATAGATAGGTTTTGAAATTGTGAAAAAAAAATTCGATCCACCCTAGTGGATACACGCGTCAGCATGTCTGACATTTGTTACATGCACATGGTGTGCATCAATACCATATGAGACTGGTGCAAGCATTGATGCTGAGTGGCCACCTTATGGCACCTGAGTGCTCAACACCTTATAGGAAAATCCGTCGTTCCTTTGTGACATCCTGTGGACAGATGAATCAACGTTTACAGGGAGTGGCATTGTGAACATGCACAATGTGCATTACTGGTCTCTGGAAAACCCCACATCGCCCGCACAGTACCACACCAGGTAAGCTGGTCAACGAACGTGTGGTACGGTATATGGGGAATCCATATTGTTGGACCCATCTTCTACGGTGGGACCTTAACGGGCGATCGTTACCTGCGCCAACTACAAAACACGGTACGTGACTGGTATGAAGAGCCGCCTCTCCGACATGCATGCGGCTGTGCTTTCTATATGATGGGGCCCCCGCATAAAGCATCCTAGCTGTATAAAGGAACAATGCATTAATCAGTCAAGATCGTGGACTTTATTTTTGATTTTTATGGTTCCGTACCTCAAAAGGAATAAAATGGAACCCTTATGGATCGCTTTGTTGTCCGCCTGTCTCTCAAGACCTTTTTTTTAAAAGAAAGGCTGAAAGCATCAAGTTGAAATTAATATCAAATAATAAGGTTCATAGTGCCATTGTTGTGTAAACATTTCGAGCTCCTAACTCAATACAATAAAAAATGCGGGCTTAAAATATATTTTTAAGACCGAGTCAGACGAGTTTGTCACCTAATAAATCGATATAGATTTATAAATTAATTATTTTTAGACTTTGTCCTTTACATGTGCTATAAGAAATTTCCTTCGTGCCAAATTTCAAGAGTCTGGGTCAATGGGAAATAACTAAACAGGTTTTGCGAGTGAGTTTGTATATTGTCCGTTTGTCTGCCAATACCGTTATTTTCAGGAATGGCTGAAGGTATCAAGTTGAAATTAATATCAAATAATAAAGTCCACTTCCCCATTGTTTTGTAAAAATGTCGAGCTTCTAACTGAATGCAATAAAAAATTACAGCCATAAAACTTTTTTTTTTCATACAAACTCACTCCCAAACCTACACTGTTAAAAATTTGCAGCAAACAGTCCAGTCATTTGATCGCTTTTAGAGAAACCCGTTACATAACTGTAATTTAAATATATTCTGACCAGATTATTGCCCATATTATGGCCAGTATAGAGTTGAATTATAGTTATATAACCGTTTTCTACAAAAACGGTCAAATGACTGGACAGTTTGCTGAAAAAATGTAATAGTGTATAGGCTAATTCCTATCGACATAAAAGCTTAAAAATTAGCACGAAGTGCCATGTCTTACAGTGCATGTAAAGGAATATTTTCGAAAATCATAAATTTATAATTGTATGTCGATTTATTATCGTGTGATAAATTCGTCTGAACGTCTATCTGTCAAGTCAAGACCGCTGTTTTTCAGGAACGGATCAAGTTGAAATTAATATGAAATAATGAGGTCCATGGTGCCATTGTTGTGTACAAATTTCGAGCTCCTAACTCAATGCAACAAAGAGTTGTGGCCTTAAAACATCTTTTTAAGGCCGAGTCAGATGAGTTTGTCACGTAATAAATCGACATAGAGTTAAAAATTAATGATTTTTAGACTTATTCCTTTAAATGTGCTATAAAACCTTCTTTCATTCCAAATTTCAAGATTCTACGTCAACGGGAAGTAACCTATAGGTTTTGAGAGTGAGTTTCTATGTCGTCTGTCTGTCTGCCAATACCATTGTTTTCAGGAACGGCTGAAAGTATCAAGTTGAATTTAATATCAAATAATAAAGTCCACGGCCCAATTGTTTTGTAAACATTTTGAGCTTCTAAATCAGTGCATTAAAATGTTAAGGCCATAAAACAACGTATATATTGAAAAAGAATGAAAACTGAAAAATTGAAAACTGATATATTGAAAAAGTACAAACTGAGAAAAATGAATTTAAAGGTTGCAACATTCAATCGTTTAGAGGGGAATGGATGCAGAAAAAAGCCATTTTCGTATATTTTTAATTTTAGGATATTTACGAAATTTCGTCAGAATATACGGATGTCTAAATTCATTTTATGCAAAAAAATTAGAAATTGATTTATGATATTTTTTTCATTTATTGCAAGATTAAAGGTGCCAAGCTCTTTTAATATGTGGTTTCGCTAAAAGTAATGTTGTTCTCTAATTTTGTATTAGACATAAACCTATATTTTGCAAAAAAAATAACATTAAAAAACTGTCCTAATTTAAGTTAACCAATATTTGATAAATGAATCTAATTTACTTGAAATTGACGTAAATAACTATATTCTATTTATTTGCAAATAACATATGCTTTAAACAAACCACGATAGAGAAACAGAGCAAACGGAAAACATATTTCTTTTATATTTAGAAAAGTGTATTTTAAAAGAATTTTTAAATATTTTCTCAGAAGCAAAGTTAAGGTATAGCGTTATTAAATGAGAAAAAATTATTTAGTTCACTATTTAATCATTACATTCGTTAAAAATTTGCGGAAAAAATCTATTTGCTATTTTTTGAAAAAGTTTTTAACTGTTTCCTCTATGTTGTGTTCATACAAGAATATAAAATATAAGATTGGATGGTAAGGATTAGATATTGAAATAGTTTAAAGAAAGACCAAGGTCCTCATTTATGCCAAAAAGTGACTTAAAAAAATTTGTAAAAAATCTAAAAATTACCATACGGACTCAAAAAGTATTGAAAAAAGGATGATATATTTAGATCCCGGTTAAAAGATTGAAATTTTATTGCTTTTACGACTGCATCAATTTCACTGGCGAACGCGGAAATTTGAAAAATAAAAATAGCAAATTTTCATCTTCAACACACACACACACACACACACAAAAAAAAAAAAAAAAAAAAAAAAAAATGAGTGTCAGGTGAGACCCTGTCTTTGTCTATGCAGACCAAATGTACAGATTTCTACGCGCGATATATTTTCCTGCTCATCGTCTCCTCTACCACGCAAAAAAAAAAAAAAAAAAAAAATATTTCAATTTATTAACATAAATATAAAAATACATTTTTGATGAATTGCAAGACATTTTATTAGTATAATGGGCGTACACTCCTTCGAATTCCAAGGAGTCTGGCATCACTATTTCAGATTAGAAAATTTCTATTTAATATTTAAATCGTGGAAATTTTATTCACTTCGTCTAATTGCAGAATTTATAATACTTTTCTGCGATTAAATAAGGTGAACAATTCTATTAAAAATTATGGACCCTGAAAAATTACGCACCTTGTTAGTCTGACATAGAGGTCTGCAAAGGCCAAAATTTCCATGCCCAGGCCAGGGATGGTATAAAATTTAAAAGTAAGACTCGAGCACGGCCCGGCCCGGTTTAAAAATATAAAGTTCTGCCCGGCCTGTACACATTTTTTTGGCCCGGCCCAGCCCGATATAAAAGCAAACAGTTCGGCTGGAGCCTGGGCCGGACCGTACATCTTTTTGGTCCGGCCGGACTAAATTTCTACAAAACATGCCGATATTTCGGAAGCAACATTATTCTAAAGTTAAAGTTATTCAAAAAGCACACTTACTTATGCATAGTATTTACAGATTATGTTCGAAATGCTTGGAATACAAAATATCAACAATATTAACGACCACTTACTTAGTCAATTACGTACATAAACACTGATTTATAGAAATGACTTACAAGGAGAGGACCAAGCTTGGTTATCACCGATTTTTATTATTTTTATATATGTTGTAGGGTAGAAGCCCCTCAGTCTCAGGTTCAACGGATTTTATACAACGATCCTTAGCTCTCGAGAAATAGGAGTCTAATATTTTAACACAACTTAAATACTTACTTTGCAACGAAATTACTACGTTGGTCGTAGCTCAGTTGTTATGATGTCTGCTCCTTGATCTGCGGGCCCGGGTTCAAGACCCGGACGAGCTGCGTTTGTTTTTCTCATTTTTTGCTTTTTATAAATATACTTGTAATTATTCTTTAATAATCCTATTTAAAAATTATAATATTGTGCATTAATTATAATATTAACCTATTTATTTTTTATTTGTAACTAAATCGTTGTATAAAACATCATTAAACAGTTATTTTTTTTATCACTTTTAAAATGTATTTCATATATGCTTTATCGATCAATGATATGGAACAATTGTGTCAATTCGTGATTTTAAAAAAACATCATTTATATATTGCCTTAATAAGGGAAGTCAATGCGATGATAATACTACTCTGTTTTTAAAATAAGAAGCATAATTATATTAAAATTTAGCATAAGAATTAAATTACAACATATTTTTTACATATTAAAGATTTTTAAAATTGTAATACGCATGCTTGCGCTTTGAATTAATTTATAATTAAAAAAATAAAGTATGATTTTGTAACGATTTTGGAATTATTACTAGTCAATAATGGATCCATTTAAAAAAAAAGGCTTTAAATGACGAGAAATGTTTAATGATGGCGTAAAAACCAAATAAATTTAATTTAAATTTAAATATGTAAACATTATAATTAATGTACGATATTAAAAATTTTAATTGAGATTATTAAATTATAATTTCAAGTATATTTATAAAACAAACATGAGAAAAACAAATGTAACTCATCCCGGTCTCGAACCTGGGCCCGCAGATCAAAGAGCAGACGCCATTACAACTGAGCTATGACCAACGTAGAAATCTGTTACAAAGTAAATATTTAAGTTGTGTTAAAATATTAGACCCCCTATTTCTCGAGAACTAAGCAGCGTTGTATAAAATCCGTTGAACCTGAGACTAAGAGGCTTCTACCCTACAACAGATATAAAAATAATCAAAATATGTGATTACCAAGCTTGGTCCTTTCCTTATTAGACAATTACATTCAAATGAAAATTTAGTAAGAGAAGAAAAATAAGGATAGAAGAAAATCCATTATAGACAGATTCCATTCTTAGCAGCATGCTCGTCTGTTGTATACATAGAGGAAAAGGTCTAAATACCGGATACCACTTTATTTTCAATCTAGATCCTACAATTTTGAAAACTAGTGGATGAAAATGTCCTGGTAGGTACCTTGATATGTTTCACATCCTCTTAGAAAAAAATCAGTTTAAAAAGCGTTTTTTGTTTATAAAAAGCAAATTCCGAAAGTTTGCAAATTTTGAGTTTTAAAAATGGGGTCTAAATACCGGCTATCTTAGTTTTTTTTCCCCAAACGAATCTCACAAATAGAGCTAATTTTGCTAATTAAGACGGTAGGACATTGTTTAATAAATTTTATTAATTAATGACATTTAATATTTGCTGAAAGAACATAGGATTTTTAATAGATATTTTTTCAAGTTTATAAAAATCTTAACGACTATCTCTGACCGTCTTCTTTACATTCTGTTCCCAGTTTTTCTTTTATCGTGCCAAAAAAAAAAAGAGAAAAAAAAGCCTGCTGCTTGAAATGTAGGTTATTTTATCTACAAAAATCACAAACACAGTAATCACTCTCTACGTCGGTGCAGTCGCTATGGGTCCACATATCGCATTCTAAACATTCAACCCAGAGTCCCCTGCAGACCCCTTCTTGTCTGCAGAGAAAATACCTTCGCCGAAGACATAAATTACATCATCTTCCTACAGGGTGTTTAACAAAGGACCCCTAACTTTAAAAATCCATAACCCGGTAACGGTGATAGATAGAAACATGAAACCAGTGGTATGTTTATTCAAAAAATCGTAAGAATCTTATACGTAAATCTCAAAATTTAGTTAAAAATAGCACCGATAGATGGCTCTGAGAGCGTTAAGAATCCTTCTAAAGAGAGTTCAGAAGCATAGAAAGACTAGCCGTCGAAGATTTCGCCATTGAAATCTTACCGCTATTTTCGTATAGTGAAAATAATTCGCATCGGCCACGTTGCCTGTCTGTTGCATGTTTTTGAAAAGCTCACGATTTTTTATTTCCATCTGGGCTTTTTGCGACTTGAAATCGCGTTTGAAAACTTCTCCTTGTGGCAGTAGGACTCTGATTTAATCGGTGGTACTCCGATACACCGATTAAACACAATCAACACACGTTCCTCCACGGTATACACCACTTTCGGAATTTCTAGATTATCGTTTGGCAACAGCCGTAGTTTCCAGAATCTCCAATATGGCGGCCAGTGAGAGAGCAGTGAAACGAGTGAAACTCAAACTAGAAAATTATTAAAAATAAACTAACATGTGCGTAATCCAAAGTGTTAGAGATGATAACTCATTTTAATTAGGAGTAACATCGTTAATTTCAAATGTATTCTCAACTCTTATTTAGAATTTATTTATGAATTTCCCTCACACGAAATCGGTGAGAATAAAAATATCAACTGTCTAGATTGCACCTGCTGCCATCTATTGCTGTCTTGGTGAAGTAAAAAATATTTTCTTTTGCAAATATCTACAATCAATTAGAACAGTTTTACGAAATTTAAACAATGATTGATGATATATATAAACTATCTTCCTATCACGTAGTGTTTTTTTTTTATTTAATGAATTTAAGCCGTGCTGTACAATATTATAGGTGCAATGAGTTTTAAACTAATTGTGTTTTCAAGATCTTTTTTTCATAGTATTTAAATGATTTATGCACATTGGTAGCACCAACTAAACGCATTTATAACTGTGTTTTCAACGAAGTTTTCGATTATTTTTTTTACATTAAAAATTGTCAATTTTATGGCGGTTTATGGTGGATTTATGGTAGTACTTATTCGGCTAGAATTTCTGCAAAAATGAAAAGGGGCAAGCGAGCGAAGCGAACTGGGACAGCGTAGCGGTCTCAATGTGAATTGCTTTTTAATTCACGGGGGTTGGCGAGCGTTAGCGAGTAGGGGGCTGAGCCCCCTAGTAGTTTAAAATTATGTTAAGATTAATAAAGTATACTGACGTACTCAGCGTTTACTTGGAGTTCCATTACCTGCGATTTATTCTGTTGAACTGTTTCAGATGCTTTTATCCGCCCTTATGAACTGACCAGATTCCCTTATCAAAAGGTTGACTGAGAGAATTTTGCCCGCTAGATTTGTGCAAGATAGCTGAGTTGACAGAGCATTGGCAGCTTAAGCCAAAGGTCCCTGGTTCAAATCCTGGCCTGGTCATTTTTTCGCTCAGTTGGAAATTACAACTCATAGGTGAAAATTGTTTGACTTCGGTTTGTTTATTTGCCGCTTGTAAGTACTCCAACTCTCGTAAATATACCATGTAATTGATATATGTTATTGAAATTTACTTTGGCATGTTCGGATTGAAAACGGAGTGTATAGCATTTATAGTTCGTTTACAGGGACACTCAAAATAATTACGTATTACGGTCAATGGAGAAAATATGGAGGTATATTTTAATGGTGTTACACTATTCATACATAATGAAATTGATGTGCATTTATGGAGTGCACTAAAACATGCCTTCTGTAGAAGATGGTGTGCAAAGCATTTATAATTCATTTACAGAATCACGCAAAAGAATTCGGTTATATAAACGTCTAAGCGGGAAAATTGTTTGCAGGGTATTTTATTGATGTTATTTTATTACAAAGATAATGAAATTTATATAGTTATTGAGGTGCATCGCTAGATGCTTACTATGACGTGCATAACAGTTATCGTTCATTTACAGAGACACACACAAAAATTTGGTTACAGTACTGTCTATGAGCGATAAAAGCTGGAGGTGCATTTTCAGATGTGATATGCGTTTTTAAGTTTAAATATTTTTTTCCATTCTACGTAGTGTGTGAATATTCTGTATACCATATACAGGGCTACACAAAATAATTCGTAAGCATTTTTGTGTATGAGAGTGAATTGCTTATGGCTGTTTTTTAATTGAATTATGAATTTCTCAGCTTAAGTATATTTAGCACACGAGGTTTTTGTAGAATATAAATAAATTCATATACAGGGCTATGGGCTATGCAAAGAACCGGATACATTGACGTCTATAGATGGTAGTTTCCATGGTTATGGATAGTTATGGATGGAAGTTTTCAGCTGTGTTGTGCGTTTTTTTTTTCGAAATTAAAATTTAGTTTAATATGCGGAACTTATAAAAATCTGTAGATAATATATAGGGTTATACAAAATTGTTAGAGTGCATTTCCGTCTATTGGTGGAAATTGCTGAAGGGGAATTTTCGAATGTGCTATGCGTTTTGTAACTAAGCTAATTTTTAACACGCTATGTAGTGCATATACAGATTTATAGATCATATACAGGGATGCACAAAAGAAATCGAGTATCTTTCCAGCTATAGACGGCAATTGGTGAAATCTGGTTTTGCATTTTTAAACGGCGAAGTTCCGTTGCAATAGTCTGTTAGTGTTGGGAAGTGTTTCATAATCTATGCTTGACGCATGATTTTTATTTCTTGTTTAAGTTTATTCCTTTTTATCATCAATATATAAAATTGGAGTATCTGTCAGTGATTTTCAGAAAAACACCTATTTCTAAGTTCATTCAACTATTTAGGTGACGTATAGTCAAAAATAGCATTAATGTTTTTTTGTCTGTCTGAATGTCTATTTACCCGGAATAGGTTCGGAAACTTTTTCATAACATAAAAATTAAACTTATCAGGGACAAATCATAGAGGAGGGATTTATATTAGATGTCTATGGGACAAATAGAGAATGTTTCTGGTACAATCTGCAGTTTATCGCTTTCCGAGATCTAAAATAGTTTTTGAGAAAACAGGGAAAAACCTGGAGAATTAATCAATCAACCAATCTTTGAATTCTCAAAAACTCGGGAGCTAATTGATCAATTTTAAGGAATCTTATGGCAATTGAAAGATCTAATTAATGTTTATAAATGATAATTAAGGCTACAATCTATAGTTTGTCGCATTCTGATATCTAAAATAGTTTTGAGGAAACATGGAAAAACCGGGAGAATCAATCAATCAATCAATCAATCAGTCTTCCAATGCTCAAAAATTCGAGAATTAATTGATCAATTTGAAGGAGTCTTACGGCAATTGAAAGGTCTAATTAAGATTTATAATTGCTAATAATTACTTTTTTACCTTATGACTTATACATTTTAATTAAAAAACTTATTTTTCACCAAATACTCGAAAGCTCTTTTAAAATACAAATACAAAACAACGGAGTGCTACGCAGCTACTATATGAATAAAAGCAGAATTTTTTTGATTCTTCATTAGTTTCACTCATCTAATCGAACTTGTACAGGCGCCTTTTGCCTAGTTCTGGAATGTCAATTGCTACAATTTGGACAAAAATGTAAACCAAATTAAACCAATTGATTAAACAAATCTGAGCATGCGTTCCGTGCGTATGTCGTACCCTCTTATTTATAAAGGCACTCTACTGGCAACAACGTAAGTTGAATTGATTATGTGCAACAATAAATGACTGTCCCAAAACCACTCTCACAAAAATGGATCGCAACTGGAAAGCAATAAGTAAATAACAAAAATAGCCAATGTTAATAATATGAGTGTCTTTGCAGAACTGCAATCAAGTCATTTATGAAGCAGCCATTTGAAGTCGCTTTCATTTTTCTTTAAAAATTATTTGTTAAAAATTAAAATTAGGATACATTGATAAAAATTAGGCTAAGTTGACCAGATGATTAACTTATCCTAATTTTAATCTTTTAAAACTACGAAAAATGCCTTAAAAATATTCCCTGCCCACTAAAAAAGATAATATATTCAGGTTATTCATAGTGATTCCAACATATGCGCACACAATTGCTTAGATTTTCAGCACGTGAAATTTGGAAATACAGTCGAAGCAGATTAAGACGCTCACGGATAATACGCGATACCGCTTAATACACGGATTTTTCAGGTTCCTTGAACATTGTCTATAAGACTACTACAAAAATATCGCGTTTAATACGCGAACGTTTAGTACGCGATACCCCTTAATACGCATTGAGTTTCGGTCCATTGAAGCAAAAATTTTCGCTTAATCCCTTGTAAGGGCGGTGGCTTTTTTTCGACCACTTAATTTTAATCCCTAAATGCCACGTTGGCACCAGAATTCTGGAATGAAAATTGTCCTTTTATTAAGTACACGAAGAAATGCTCTTACTTATTTTCAAATAAATTCGTTTGTAAATTCTGGTGTCATTCAATTAGTTCAGCATTTTACGAATGCATGACTTTGTCCCTGAAAGGGTTAAGACGCGGATTCATAGACCAAGATTCGAATTTCTTCTCTATTTTCCAGTGTTGCCAATTTAGCAGGTTTTTGCAATCAGATAAAAACCCCTGTTTCCGTATAGTAATAATCGCCTAATTTAATAGCAGCTTAATTAAGGCGAATAATACTAATCGGAAATAGTGGTAGCTATTTGAACAAAATAGCCTCGCTAAATTAACAACACTGCAATTCTTTCATCCTGAGTCCCAACATTATTTGTTTCTCGCTTCGTGTATGTTTTTACGGAAGTAGAGAGAGAGATAGACGAATTTTTATCACTTTTTGTTTACTTATTCTTCTTTCTTTGTGTGGTGTATACTATCTATTCCCTTTTTCTGTCATATAATATGTTGGATATAAAGCCACCCTCTCTAGTAGAGTTTATCTGTTTCAATATACAAAAATATGACTCTAAAGGCTATGACAAAGACGTTTGTCATATATCTTGCTTTCAGTTCAACCCCCCCCCCCCTCAAAATTTTAACAAGTTAACATAAGCTTTTCCATTCCTCTTCCAACATCTAGCATACATGTATTGATTGCATCTTCTCCTCCCCCCCCCCAAAATAGAGATAAAAAAAAATAAATAAATAAATTCATAAAGATTCATTCATTCCCCCCCCAAATAAATAAATAATTATAAACAGTTAAAAATAATAAACAATTATAGTTTATAGATTTTAAATGTCTGTAATTTCCCCCCCCCCCACCCCCAAAATAATTCAATATGTTAACTAAAATCGATTTCTGATTTAATTTAGATAACGAATCTACTTTCTTCATTCTAAAATGCAAGTCACTCGCATACATCAGAAACCTCTCTGTGCTTAACTTTGCGGTTATGCTAAAAATAAGTTACAAATGTTCACATATTTCTAATTCAACCGTTTTCTTCTCATGAAATCAAAAGTGCATCTGTCTTAAAAATTAGACAAAATATATAAGCAGCTGTGCTCTACTTATTAAAGTAATGTAACGTATAACCGATATTCTTTATGCAAGCATTAGCACTTCTCATCCGCTCTCAAAAGAATTAATTAAAAAGATTAAAACTGTAATATGCAAGCTCATATCTTTCACACCCTGTTATTAGAATTCGAGTCATAAGTAACCGTTAATTGCAGCTGTCTTTTAGCAAAATCAAACGCCAATCCCAAAATTATTTTCTTTTCTTTTTCCTTTTCTGTCTCCATGAAAGAATCTTTACAACCCTTCCCCCCATTCTCAAATGAATGCATAATCATAGACAGAATCTAGCATTTATCGTTTTTTCCCATACGCTTCCGAAATTATCTCCAAAAACTCTCTCGCCAAGTACTGGCGATTTTATCATGCTTTCCGCGCCAACACCCGTACATGTAACTTTTAAAACTTCATCACTTCGGCCGTTTCATTTGACCAGACCAGCTGTTAATTTCTTCTGCTGATTTTGTGGAGTACCTCCCCTTGCGCTTTCGTCTATTTGTTCTTGATGCCCAATACTATTCTTGATTATTGGTTCCAAATAAATCACCTTCATCGCTAATCATGTTTCTTCTTTGTGCCCGCGTGTCAACTGCCTTCCTTCATGTGCTGTCAACAACCGTATATACGTAACCATCGACATTTTGAAATTATAAACTGTCAACGTATCAATCACCGAAGATCTTCTTTATAAAATCCATGGTAACTAAAACAGTATTCGCAAAATCAATAAATATTTCGGAATCAATGTTACGTATCCTGCTAAAAAAATCCAGATACATTCGATGAAATTTCAGCTGCTCATTTGTCCAAGAGAATGAAGTTAAAAGCCAAGAAATACGATGGCGTATAAAGGATACTGTTTGACTGGTACATTAGAACTCGAGCTTTGAACACTTCTCTTAATGGACTAGATTAATTATAACACAATTATTCAAATTGGTAAAGAAATCATATGAGTTGTAATTTCCCAATTGGACGAAAAATGTTCAGGCCAGGATTCGAACCAGTGATCACTTAACTGAAGCTGCCAATATTCTACCAACTGAGCCATCCCAGACGAATCTGAAGGACATAATTCCCCCAGCTAACCTTATTGATCATAGCATCTATGGTCTGATATCTGAATCAGCTCAACAGAATAAATCGCAGGTAGTTCTAGGATTAATCTAGTGTAATTACGTATCCAGCGTTTACTAAAGTTCCATTACCTGCGATTTATTCTGTTGAGCTGATTCAGATATTAGACCAGATGCTGTGATCAATAAGGTTAACTGGGTGAATTATTTCCTCCAGATTCATCCGAGATGGATCAGTTGGTAGAGCATTGCAGCCTCAGCCAAGTGATTCCTGGTTCGAATTCTTCCGACATTTCTCCCCAGTTGGGAAATTACAACTCATATATATCTCTTAATGGTCGGTAGTGAAACAGACGGCTTCACGGATAGCTCTCAACAGAAAATTTGAGCTGTCAAGTGGATGATTGGAACGTTTTAAAAATTGGTATGGAATCATATACAATCATGTTTCTGTGGAAGAGGTGACAGTGAACACCGCAGATGTAGAGAGTTGGAGAACCAGCCGGCTTCCACAAATTGCCAAAGTATATTTTTGTTGTGATATCTTTATTGTGGTCAAATGCGGACTGTTATTCAAAGTAATCGATTAATGTCTGATACAACATTCGCTGTGAAAAGGGACAACTACACTGGAGGTGAGTTCAATAAAGATGAAGTGCTTATCGGAAGAAATGCAGACGGCACGGAAAAAATATAGGTATTCGTGATAGGCAAATCACAAAATCCTTGCTGCTTAAAAAAAGAAAAATGAAGAGTTTAGTTTGCTCTGTAAATATGTAAACCAGAAGCAGATTTGGATGATTGGGTGATATTTTCGTCTCATAGATGCGCAGCTTCCACCTTCAAATGGTCCTGCAAAGGGAAAAAAAGAATGTAGAGCTATTTGTGGAGAAATACCCATCCCACCAGAAGAACATTTCGGGTTTTAAAAATGTCCACGTCCAGTTTTTGTCACCAAATTCTAGGTGTACCCTGTCAGATGGATTAGGGAGTAATTAAGACCTGAAAACAAAATTACTAGTCTAGTTCTTTCGGTTCCCTATGGAATGGTATAAATATGAACAGCAGGAATCTGCTAGTTTGCTGAATAGAATGCAGCCTCATTACATTGGGATAACATCAAACAAAAAACAGATGCAAATTGTTTCCAGGAGGTCAGTTTTACATCAAACAAAAGTGATGCTCAACGCGAGAAATTGCATGACCACTTCCTGTCTCAAAATTTAATTGCTCTGAATCAACTCATTAGGAAAAAACAGATCTCCCTCGAAGAGTAATTGAAATTGACGAGACCATCAGTACAAGCCATTTTTGAAGTTCAGAAAACATTATCAAATACGCAAAAGTATATCTCCTTGTGTTCATGACTCCAAGAACGAATCAGGTAAGGGCAAGTACGACGATGAATCCAAACTTACGACTATTCTGACAATATCTGGTGTAGCAAATGCATTCAACGTCTTGCTCAGATACGTCATAAAAATATTATGGTTAGACATGATTATATTTATTATTAGTGAGGATTTTTAATGTATGTTGTATCACTACTATGTTTTATAATGCATATTATAGGCAAAGAAAAAAAAAGAAAGATGAAATTCGTGAAGATGAAACAAATACGACAGTTATATTTCTTTCATATTTCCTATGTTTTGTTTACTTTTTTCCATGTTAAAATATTTTTTACACAATCATTAAAAAGGATAGTTTTTTGTTATTATATTAAAAATTAAGGGGTTGATTATAATGGTTTTCATTGCCACAAGTACTAAATATGATTTTTAAAACTGGGTTGCTTTATAGATTTAATATTTTTAGTTTGGGTTAAAAAAAAATCACTCTAGCAGGAATTTTTTTGTTGTTTTATTTTTGATTGTATCGTATTAATATCGTAAGAAGCCATATTTGAACCCCAGATCCTACAGCCTTCTTCAAATCAAGTTTTATACGCGACTTTTGTCCAGTCCCTTGAAACGCGTTTTAACCGGGTTCAACTGTAATCAGGTATTTTCAAGGTGCAATATGTTAATCTCAAGAATCAAAATTCACTCACTCCTAAATATGAGAGAAATAGGTCTAAAGTATTATTTTTCATCTTCCTACAAATTATCACTTGCATCTGGTGTCTTTGTAAATAATAATTTGACTATAATATTTTTAATTAAGTGACTTTTAATGAAAGGACAATCATATAATATAAGCATTCAATCGCATACATTCATGTAATCGATATGGAATCTATATATAATCATGTCACATCCATATAGGAGTATAATCATTGAAGATGATATAATTGAAAACAAATCATGGAATCTGACTTCCGCTTTCCGTGCTTCACATTTACTAATAAGGAAGTATTAAGACAAATAGCATATGTATAAGGAAATCTTATTCATTTTGAATCCCTTAAAAAATACACGAATAAATCTTTTCTTTATTTGAGAAAGATTACTGCATTAATAAAAGTTCCCATAATGAATGTTTATAGACAGCATAATGAAGTAAAAGTATGTAGTCAATGCAAATAGATTGATATTTACAAGACACGATGTTTTATGAGTAGAAAACCAAATTAACATTATAAGTCATTTAAAGAACGAAAGGCATATATAATCATTACCTATAATATATGTTTCTTCTTTGGAACGAAAGAAGTGAATGAAATATATTCCAATTTTTCCAGCTAATAATAAGATAAGACATTACACAAGAAAACTCTATTCTTATTACATGTCTTTCATAATGCTCCCAAATCTAAGATATAAAAGAAACTTTGTAAGTCATAGAAATATTTGAAAAAGTTTTCCAAATGATATTATGTAATAATAAATGTAATAATAAATGATTATGTAATAATAAATGTTGTCTTTTTTTAACTCATTTACAAAAAAGAAGGTTTTATTAGTACTATTCCAATTTTTTTTTCTCTTGGAAAGGACTAGTTTTTGTGATGGTTTTGTATACATTTCATTAGAAACCAAAAATCGCATGTTTGTGTTCCTGTCTGCTTTTCGTTTTGTCTAGACTAATTTTTTGTAAAAATTGGTCAATTATAGCGAAAGTGGAATATGTTGTTAAAGTAAGCAGTAGTGCTTTACATTTAAAATATAGTCATCGTATTGTGTACAATCTTCTTACAGGGACACGTCAAAAAGTTAATATATGATCGCTTACTGTGCCTGAGATTTAAAGTGAATGTGAATAACAATAAAGGATATTCACAAAAAACTCTCTTTTGTGCCAAATCGATACTACACTCGCTAAAATACGCAAACTGGTGTTCAATAAGTTAAGAAAAGATCACAATGAAATTCCTTTTATTTTTTTCCTTAAAAATTATTTGTTTCATATCTGTTGAAATAAGTTACCCACTATTTAAAATACCCGCTAATAGTTGTTGAAAACTCAAACAAATAATGCAGAAGAGAAACATTGGTATTTAGGCGCAGGAGCTAGAATAATATGTGTATTTTCATTACTTTTTTATTTCATATCATATCTTCGTAAACATAACGAGCATGCGTATTTTGGATGAAACTATTTTTAAATATTAACTACAAATTAGTAATGCAATATTAAAAATCCATAAAGAGAAGCATAAACTTTGTATAGTATCTTTAGAATGAGCATTGTTCAAAGGAATATTTCTACCCATTATGAATTTTGGTTGGCACACTAGTACACTTACGTAAAAACTCGGAGACATTGCTTTATAAATATGCGATGAAGAAAAGTCAAAACAGCACCAGATATTAGTGTTTTCTGCAATATAGATAGATAGTGCTTTCAGGGGAACCAGTTCTTCTTTTTTATTCTACTAAATGGAAATGCAGAAATAGTAAGTCTTGTTTTTTGGGGAAAATGTTTAATTGTTTATGGAGTTAAAAAATAAATATTTTAATTAGTTAGTGGAGATTTATTAAATTATTAAAACATTTAATTTTAATTAAAATAGATAAAGATAATGTTATTCATGTTATTTATAAATATAGTCTTCTAATATAGTCTTCTATAGTCTAAGACCAACTTGTTATGAGGGTCTTCACTGCAGGACAGTAGTTATATGATTCTTGCTGTACGCGCGATTACTCCTAAAACTGCATTTATTCGCAATTTTTCTAAGCAAGTCTGCCTGAGAGAGCCATAAATAACAGGACTTCCCATTCTTTCCGACGGATTTTGTGGTCATCAGCAAAAGAAAGGGGAGTCTCAACAAAAGAAAGAGGCGTTTACCAGCTGTCGGCAAAGTTCCCTGCTTGACCTTTGAACTTTAGACATGCTAAGAAAGTCACGAAAAATCAGAGTCCGAATCACTACAAAAAAGAAGCCGCGAGTAAGTATGATAGTCTATTCGAATCTTAAGGCTCGAAAAGTGCGTAGACTTACGTCGGTTTTTTTCTTGTGGCTTTTCGGAATCTTGGATGTTTTATGACTTTCTCGGGATGCCTAAAGTTAAGAGTTCAAAGCGGGAGCAGTTGACAGCCGTTGACACCACCCCTTTCTTTTGTTATATCCTCCCTTTCTGTTGTATCTGACCACAGCCCGCAGTGGCGCGGACGAATAACCTCGGATCCCGTAAGATCACCGAAAGTGAAGCAGCATCGACCGTGGTCAGTGGTTGGGAGTGTGATAACCTCTCTCGACTGCGGCTGCTGTGGGACCGTGTACGTTAATGGGAGCTGGTGCACGTAAAATCTGTTCGTGGCTCCAATGTCCTCCAAGTTTAGAATAAGCGTTACCTCTTGGGGTACCAATCCAGGTGCAGGTGTCTCATTTGGAATTGGTTCAAAATTAAGATACCAACTCTTCTGGACGTGGCTAGTGAGTGCTTAAGCCATTTGGTAGGCCTCTGACTCTGTATCTGACCACAAATTGATTAGAGAGGATTGGGAAGATTCATATCATAGGCTGACTTGCATGTTTGCGCACTAAACGCAAG
Organism: Maratus michaelseni; assembly: GCA_963931845.1. NCBI lineage: Eukaryota > Metazoa > Arthropoda > Arachnida > Araneae > Salticidae > Maratus > Maratus michaelseni. The sequence continues at coordinate 398,400,625 of OZ007586.1, forward strand.
TTGAGCTGCTCCGATGTAATCAGTTTGTGTTTGACCGTGATATTGTAAAACTGTAGTTTCCTTGGGCAGTAAAATTCGGTTTTGTATCTTGTGCAGTAAAGATGCACTTTACGATATGGTAGTGACATTTTAGTGCGAATTCTATAGGCATAGTGAAACAACATTATGTTTCGAACACGTTGTAAATATCGCGTGTTGTGCCGTGTAAAATTTCTCTATGTGTAAATAAACTCCAAAAGTTTCAAGTTAGTCTGTTCATCATTGTGAAACAAGCAGAATTAATTTATCATTTTTATCATCCATGGTCCAGCGATATTTTCAGTTAAAGCTAACTTTTATAATCTATCAAACTGTGTCTATAGTCATTTGGGCAGCTCAATTTCACAGCTAAAACAGGGTGAAACGGATTTAATTCATTAAAAGAAATAAAATTGGATAAAATACTTGTTTAAATTAAATAGTTTTTTTCAAAGATATGGAAGAAAAATGTATTGCCTGGATCTACTTTTAATAACCTGAATTATTTCTAAAAACGTTGTTAATTTTTTTAAAAAAGAGATTATTTTCTTTTTTATATCAACTTTATTGATGGTTATAATTGCTTATAGGTTTCCCTTTCAAATTCATGTCGCATTTTTAATCTTATTTTTTGCAAATAAGATGTATGAATTAAACAAAAACGAATTTGACTGCGAAAATGTTCCTTCTAAATATTAGATATATCTTGGAACGCATGTCTTTCATTTATTGCTTATGTTATTGAAAAATGTATATGCAAGTTTCGCTTTTGGAGAAATGAAATCCATATTTTGTAATCCTTGAAACATATATATTTCCGTTCGTTTTATCGTAAGATTTCGTATATTTTGCGTTTTTTTAAATATCCCACCGTAACTTTTTGAAATTTTTTACTTAAGCGTACATTATTATTTTCTTCTCTTCTATATAAACCAAGATGTTTCATATAAAGCATTTTAATATGAGAAATGTCTTCTAAATTTCATGCATTCATGGTTAAAAAAAAAAAAAAAAAGATTAAAATATCAAGATTTTCTATTAAGTATTAAAATTTGAACATTTATAAAGAAAGAAATATGACCCCTTTATATGAAAAAAATATAACCCCTTTATATGAAAAAAATATTACCACCAGCTTTGATGACTTAAAATATTTATGGTAAAAAGTAAAGCATGAAATTTTAAGTAAAAGGAAAAAAGTATGGTGTTTGGATATAATACTCGAAAGTTCGAACAAAAATAAAGATAATGATAGTCTTTCAAGATTACAAGCATCTGTTACTAAAATAGTATGCATGTAATATAAACAAGTAACTTTCGTGCAAATGGCTTTATTCTGTGATTTATAGACCATAGTTATGACTAGTTTTTCTGATTGTCCCTATGCATAACTATAAGCCAGAGTTGGGCAAGATCTGCTAACAAAAAATGAAATTACGGATTACCATTAAATTCTGTTTTCAGAAGCAATCCAATATACAAGTAATGCATTAAAAGGTAATTACGATTACTCTTTTCAAATGTATAATCCAATTAATGTTTAACGGATTTCAAGTCAATTTTAATTACCTGTTTTAAAATAGAATTCTGTTACTCTGTAATGGATTACAGATTAATGAAATCACATTTTATAGAATTTAATTTAGATTAACGTGCAACAGATTACAAATTAATTAAATTGCATTCTGAACCAACGCAATTGATTTTAATTTATAATCTATTACAAATAAATCGAATTATATTTTAAAAGATGTAATTATAGCAGACTTGAAATCCATTATATAACTGAATTATACATTTAGAAAGCGTAATCGAAAATACCTTGTTTGTAATATATTACTTATTAAGAGATTATAATTTAATGGTAATCCGTTATTTCATTACTTTGTAATCAAATTCCGCCCAATTCTGTTGGAAGGTATTTGGTAAACACCAGAAGTTGATGGTATTTAACGGGGTCAATGTTCTTGCAAAATATATTACTAATTTATATATTTTAATTCTTTTTTTTTGTGTGTGTGTGGGGGGGGGGAGGGAAGGCAATAAAAGAGATATTGAATAGAATTTCTTTTTAACCTTTCGAAAGATCATGGAAAATATTGGAGGGTAATTAATTTGAATTTCTGTTCATTGAAAAGGCTTTTAGAGTTTTTTAATCATTATTCATTCTCAAAAGGAATTTATTAATAGTTCTATTATTATAACCGTTGTTCCTGTTTCTAGCAATGGTGCACATGGTGATTAATTCATCACTCAGTTTATTTTCAGCACAAACTGTATAAGCTCCAAAATCTCCACTTTTAGATATTTCATAAATAATGAAATATCTAAAAGCGGAGATTTTGGATTTAAATTTTACCATTTAAGGTGAAAGATGATAATGAAAGTAAGATAATGAAAAGGGGCTTGAATATTATGCGATATAGTAGAATGATTGACAATAGGTTTGCGATAAACGGACCTTTCAACACGTTAGGGAGTTTTAGTTAAAAAACACCAATAAAAGGAAGGGTTTCATTCTATTCAGTTTTAAAGGTCAATTTAATATTCGTGTCAAGTTGATAGGGTTGGTCTAAGAAAGTATTGAATAAAATACTGAATGCAAATGATACAAATTTATAAATTACAAACATACTTCGCTGTAATTTTATTAATCCCTTCGCGACGGGTGCGTTACCGTGGGCGTCATAAGTTCGTTAAAACTTTAAAAATTCATTAAAAAGAAACAAATGATGCTAAAAAATTGTAGTTTAGATGTATGGGATTAAAGGAAGATCGGATTTTCTTTAATAACAAGAAAAATTTGGTTTAAAAATTACCGATAGATGGTACTGCCTGATAATATGAAGCAGATTTATGCAAATCAGGCTGTCAATAAAATCCCGCAATGCACATAGATCCTTCATTCGATGCCAGTAGCATGCTATAGTTACCACGTCAAGCGCTGTTGGTATCTCTTTTACAGGAATGGGGAATCAGCAACTGGAGCATTACGAAATTTCCGCCCAGCAAAATGACTGAAGACGAGAAAAGGGACTGTTTCATATGCTGGGATACTGAAGCTTATCAGATGCTTCGCAGAAATGGGTCTTTTACTATAAGCCTAATTTGCATATATCTGCTTCATATTATATGCCAGCACCATCTATCGGTATTTTTTTTAACCACAATTTTTTTTGTTATAAAAACAATCCGATTTTCCTCTAATAGCATTCCTGCAAACCGCAATTTTTTAGCATAATTTTTTACTGTTTAAAGACTTTTTAAAGTTTTAACGAACTTATGACGCACTCGGTTTAAAGGATGTGCAAAATCCTTGAATTTGGACACCAGTATTTTTACACAGAAAACGTTATCTTATATTGTCACGTAATTTTGGAGATTAAATAATATTTAAAAATTCTTTTCAGTAAAAGTGGGGCGAATAAATAAAATAAGTGTAATTGACGCTCGTCGAGAAAGGGTTAATATATTTAATTTTTGTGTAATATTCTCCTTTTAGTGGTCTCCCTGAAGTGGCGAAGTTTGACCCAGTTTATAGAGTTACAAAAAATATTATTTTTAAATGTTATTTAATGCACTTTCGCAGTTATGGCTCTGTAAAAAAATACAATATATTATAAGCTATTTGTTTGAGAAAAACTGAGATGCTATTGGATATTAGGAGCACTTTAACAAAAAAGGGCAAGCATTCCAAATCTTCCCTACAAAAATTGTTTTTTTGTACAAAATACATTTTCTCAGATGATATGAATTTGTCCCACTGTCTAGTCTACTTTTCAAAAAAGTGGCAAAGCATTTTGCGGAAACGACTTCACTGAACTTTACTAGGCTAAAATAACGTGAGCATCTAGAACAGATTATAGCAAAGTGGAGCAGATTTTTAGATGCAGATTAAAATATAGCAGTATAAGCAGGGCTGCCACTGGCAACCAATTTTTAAAAACATTTATCCTAAAATTATTTCTAAAAAATAATAATCTACTTTGAAAAAAAAAAAACTGCTACGAAAATTATTGCTTTTAAATAATGGTAGAAATAAAATATTCTTCAGTGGCAGCCCTGTATAAGTGGTAATACATGAAATATCGAATTTGTATCTGAAAGAGATTTTTTCATTATTTTTGCTAGTAAAATGTATATTTTAGTTTTTTTTTTTTTTTTTTAAATTCTAGATATTCAAAGTAATAGAAATGTGTGCGAATATAAAAAAAAAAAACCAAGTTGGAAATTGTACGTCAAACGTGACAAATGAGGTGCGTTCGTACTATAGCTAGTTATATAAATACTCAGATCTAGATGATTTTTAATTCTGTGAAATGAATTATATCGTCTGCAGATTAATTTCTGTCATAAAATAAGTATCTCGGTCGCTTGACGATGAAACTTCCGAAGCTCCTATAACAAAAAAGCACCGATTAAAAAAAAAAAAAATTCAAATTTCTTAATAAATATTTTTATTAATATCTCCTAAAGTTTTGATTCGATTTTAATAAAATTAGAAATGTCTCGACAAAATTCTGCAAAGATAATATACCTTAAATTTCAAACCATTCGGTTGGGTAGTTTTTGCGTTGTTATATGCGGACGGACGGACAGACAGACGGACGAACGGACGGACAGACGGACGGACCAAGCGACGACAATAGGTGCTACGTATTTATATAATTACGAACGCACCTAAAAATGTTGTATTTCATTCTTGTTTTTGAAATAAAAAATGTTGTAAAATTAAATATTATTTTAAATTTTTGTACTGCTTAGACCGTGACGTGACTTTCAGACCGCTTGACATGATTTTATTCTTCAAAACCTTTTGTGGTTATATTTATTTTTAAATTGTTTAATAATCTTTTGGAAAACTATTTCTGAGGAATTTCTTCAAACTTCTATGGAAGTGTCGGGAAACGACACCACTGACGCATATCTCTATGTGGTTACATACATTCTATTAACTGAATAATTATTTAGTTCCATTTCAGTTTTTTATTAAATACAAAATATTTATGTGTAAACTTACTATTACGCATAATAGAAAAAAAAAAAACCCCATTTCTCTACTAAAGTAACACACATTTCAACCTTATAATTTATCTAATAATTTAGTTAGTATCCTCTTTTCAAACTAGATGGCAGCACATAGCCTGCTACATTTTAGAAATATTTGCAAACAATTTTCGAAAGTGTTATTGATTTTTCTCCGACTTTCCTTTTATCAATGAAACAAATGATGTAATTGTTACTTAATAAAAGCACAAGTGCAATTAATCCCAGGATTTTTAAAATGGAGTAATTCTTTAAAAAAATTCTTTTTAACTTTTTTAAATGTATATGTTTATTTTAAGAGAAATAACGAGTAGCTCTGCTTGATATTCTTTAAACGTTTTTAAAAGAAAAGTTGTAGATTATATGAAAAGGGTTGTGGATTAGATTGTTGATTAATTCAGAAAAATATTTGTGTATAAAACTTTGATGAAAATCTGAATATACATGTCTGTAGCATCAGAGCCGAAACTAAGGGGGAGGGGGGGGGGGAGCAGAAGGGGCATCGGAGCCAGGCGCCAAATTAAGATTTGGTTTGTCGTTTGATACAAAATAATATATTTATATATGACATTTGATTAAAAATGTTTTGCAGCTGGAAAATCTAAAAGAAAAACTGAGCCAAGTGCATTTTAAATTGATGACTAGATGAAAAGATTGGTGAGGTCGGGTGACTTCCTGGGACATGAAAACTAAGTGATGGAAAATACGTAATTATTATTATTATTATTATTATTATTATTATTATTATTATTATTTTAACATCCATATCCGGCTTTAGTGGAGGCGAATGTCTGGGACACTAACAACTAAGGGGTGGAAAATATGTAATTATTATTATTGTTAATATTATTATTTTACTGCAATTACTTTTTTACATCCAGATCCGGCCTTAGAGGGACACTAAACATTAATGGGTGGAAAATTTACAAAATAAAATACTTAGTAGAAACTTAATATTTTTTTATTTGTTCTAAGTTACTATTATAATTTTGATAATTAGCGTTAGGTTCAGGAAAGCATCGGGGCATATCAGTCTATTAATAGGAAGAGCGGTGTCAGTTTCATGAAATTGGTTGTAGATAGCACACAAATATATTTTCATTATTTATACCTACAGAAAATCCTGTTATTTCAGTTCTTAAGACATTGTGACTTTAAACGCCTGCTCAGTTGTAATGTAATACTACAACTACAATAAATCAGGGTCGGAATGGGTCAGAGGAAAGGGCGCACACCTTGGATTTTCAAAGGGCGCAAAAGTTTTAACGAACTCAAGTCAATTTTACTTACTTGTGTTGTGTCTGACCTGACAAGGTTTAACACATTCGCATAGCACCAAGTAAGAAAATGGCTTAATATTATAACTTTGAGTCTACATAGATGACTTCGCTATATTTCCCGTGAATGTTTGAAGTTAAATCAAATCTACACAATTTTCCAAAACATGTCATGTAATATTGAAAAACTCTGGAAAGTTGAACACAGATTACCTTGCAATAGATTGACTGTAGGCTAGGACTTTTCTACTATGTTCTGTTGATACATTAGAATAGTCATGAAAAAAAGTGATCACCCCCTACTAATTAAGATATAAAAATACATAGGTACCAATTTATTGGTACCCTTTACCTATATCTACTATTAAATTCTAAATACAAAGGATGTGAATTATCACTTTACTACACAACATACAACCAACAGAGTTAAAAAATGTCCAGACAGGGGGTCGATCCCGGATACCTTGGCATAGCCCACCAAGTGCTTTACCATTTAAGCCACCAGGACGACACCCAGTCTATCATTCTCTCACTCTTATATGGTAGGCTACAACTTCTGCAGCACAAGATCGAACGTCAATCATGAGCACAACTTCAGTGGCATGCATGAGACAAATTAAACCCAGTATTGGTGAATATTTATATATCTAATTAAATTTTTAGCAGAGCTGAAATTACGCTGAAAATTAATGATTTTTAAATTTTGATAAAGGTTGTACGCTGTATAGTAAAGTGATAATTCACATCCTTTGTCTTTTTCCATTTCCAGCGTAATTTCAGCTCCGCTGAAAATTTAATTAGCTATATTAAATTATATTCATTACTATAATATATATTGTGTTTCGGGGACTGTCTACATATTAAAAGAATGCACGAACGTTGATTTTCTAAATGGTAACACCTATTTTTGACACTCTCTTTGAGTTCCCTGGATCAAGGCAGCCTAAAAATATAGGTACTTCTCTTAAATCTTCATAGCGTTATAAAAGAAAATGTACTAGGGGTTTATCTAAAAATTTCGAGAAATAAAATTAAACTCTTACAAGAAAAAGTACTGAAAACACTCATTTAGTCTCGAGTAAAATTATACAGGAATTTTAAATTTATTACTAGCTTTCTTTATATAAAAGTAAAATACTACAAAATGTTTCTGGTAAGAATCCACGATTAATTTTCTGTGGATCATTTGAAAACAGAAGACGCTCCTTTTAGATTTAGACTGATGGAAGGTACTCTATATCTCGAAAACTACTTCGATGTGAAACTTGCACACCGATGTTTTCAATATGAAACGATTCTATAAATTTTTAATATGAATTTATTAATAATTTTCATAATTAAAAAAAATCTTTGAATACAAAAAAAGCCTGGAATACGTTTGGTTCTATTAAGTGTATTTCATAAAAAAATTAAAATTCAAACTGGTGATTTTTAAAAGTTTTTCAAATGGATTTAACAACATTAGCATCCTCAAACTTTAAACTCTTCTAACTCTATATGAAGACTTAAAATAAAGTATATAAACTATACCTTTTCGCGGGCTCTCTCGATCTAAGAAACTCAAATGGTGTGTCAAAAATTTGTGTCATTGTTTGAAAATTCAAATTTGGCATAATTGTTAATATATAGACAACTCCTGAAACATAATTTATGCATAGCATTAATTAGTAGACATTACATTCAATCGATTAGTACCTATAGATTTTTTAAAATTACTTTTAGAGAAATTATTAGGGAGAATGATCACTTTTTTTTTCCAAGGACTGTAAATTAACTCATTAGTATAACTTGATATAGCCATAGATGTGTCGATTACCTCGAAAAAAAATTTCTTTACTTTTTTAGCAATTTTAGATTTTTCAAAACTTACAAAAATTACAAAACAATTTTAGACTTTTTTCTTTTTTTTTTTTTTTATCACAAGCTTGACGATTATTTATGTTTTTTTTAACCGTCATCGTGCTGTGAGATATGACTTGGCTAACTCTTCCCTTTTTTATACAATTTCTTTTTCACTCAAGCAACGCAGATATGTTGGAATATCACCAGTCCATTGTTTTCTAGCTTCGTTGACGAATGATTGAGATTGGCTGTCTTTCCTACATTTGAATAGCATTTGTCTGTTTCTGTTAGTTAGACCAACAGCTAATACTGCGTCTGAGCCAACGGTTGGGTGATCGTTGGTCAAAAAGTTAAGAGTTGCCGTTTGGCCAACAGTTATGTTTACTGGGAAAATTGCGCTAGTAATAATGATAAAATATGCTAATAATTCATCTTATTTTAATTAGAAACGTCAACTAATTTGATGATTTTTAGGAGAAAATTAATTATGCTTCTAGAATTACCGATTAAAACTGCTTATAATTTGATTTTCTTAGTTTCAGAAATGTTTCACCATTTGTATTTTAACAAATATCGCCAAAACTACTATGCAAATAAATTTTACTTTGAGGACTATTAAGATGCAAGCAATGTTGAATTCGGAATCCCCGGGGGGAGGGGGGACATCCCCCGAGGCATTGAAATGTTCCCCCGGAAGATTTGAGAATTTAAGCTTTTAATGGTTAAAAATTACAATTTCCCCCCTGAACTCTACAATGTCCCCCCTTACAACCTCGGAGCCACAAAAATCCCTCCTGGAGAAAAGTGTCTGAATTCAACACTGGATGCAAGAATATCAGTGCTAAGGGCTCCAATCTCTTTAAAAAAAATATATTTCTTTGACGTAATATGAATTAATTATCAAGTCAGTTAGGAATAGTAGATTGGCTGTCCTTCCTACATTTGAATAGCATTTGTCTGTTTCTGTTTGTTAGACCAACAGCTAATACTGCGTCTGAGCCAACGGTTGGGTGATCGTTGGTCAAAAAGTTAAGAGTTGCCGTTTGGCCAACAGTTATGTTTACTGGGAAAAATGCGCTAGTAATAATGATAAAATATGCTAATAATTCATCTTATTTTAATTAGAAACGTCAACTAATTTGATGATTTTTAGGAGAAAATTAATTATGCTTCTAGAATTACCGATTAAAACTGCTTATAATTTGATTTTCTTAGTTTCAGAAATGTTTCACCATTTGTATTTTAACAAATATCGCCAAAACTACTATGCAAATAAATTTTACTTTGAGGACTATTAAGATGCAAGCAATGTTGAATTCGGAATCCCCGGGGGGGGGGGACATCCCCCGAGGCATTGAAATGTTCCCCCGGAAGATTTGAGAATTTAAGCTTTTAATGGTTAAAAATTACAATTTCCCCCTGAACTCTACAATGTCCCCCCTTACAACCCCGGAGCCACAAAAATCCCTCCTGGAGAAAAGTGTCTGAATTCAACACTGGATGCAAGAATATCAGTGCTAAGGGCTCCAATCTCTTTAAAAAATATATATTTCTTTGACGTAATATGAATTAATTATCAAGTCAGTTAGGAATAGTAGATTGGCTGTCTTTCCTACATTTGAATAGCATTTGTCTGTTTCTGACCAACAGCTAATACTGCGTCTGAGCCAACGGTTGGGTGATCGGTGGTCAAAAAGTTAAGAGTTGCCGTTTGGCCAACAGTTATGTTTACTGGGAAAATTGCGCTAGTAATAATGATAAAATATGCTAATAATTCATCTTATTTTAATTAGAAACGTCAACTAATTTGATGATTTTTAGGAGAAAATTAATTATGCTTCTAGAATTACCGATTAAAACTGCTTATAATTTGATTTTCTTAGTTTCAGAAATGTTTCACCATTTGTATATTAACAAATATCGCCAAAACTGCTATGCAAATAAATTTTACTTTGAGGACTATTAAGATGCAAGCAATGTTGAATTCGGAATCCCGGGGGGGGGGCATCCCCCGAGGCATTGAAATGTTCCCCCGGAAGATTTGAGAATTTAAGCTTTTAATGGTTAAAAATTACAATTTCCCCCCTGAACTCTACAATGTCCCCCCTTACAACCCCGGAGCCACAAAAATCCTTCCTGGAGAAAAGTGTCTGAATTCAACACTGGATGCAAGAATATCAGTGCTAAGGGCTCCAATCTCTTAAACAAAAATATATTTCTTTGACGTAATATGAATTAATTATCAAGTCAGTTAGGAATGTGGTATAGATGCAATTTCTGATATAATCTGAGAGCAAATGCTGTTTATTTACTACAACTTTTTTTTCTTTAGAAAAGTTGTATCTTTAAATGGGATCTTTGCGGGTGTCTGTCTCACCACACACACAGAAAAATTCATTGTGCAAACTTCGTTAAAAAAATATTTATATCGAAAAAAAATATATACTTTCCGTATGGAAATATAAATTTTAAAACTAAAACTCATGCTTGATTTTAAAAAGTACCACATATTATAGCAGTACTTGAATGGCCAAATAGAAGGGGTATTAGAATGGGGAAATAATATTTACTTGTGAAAATAATATTACACTTGCTGCATTTGGGATAAGAAGATGCAGGAGGGGGAAGAGGTATTTTCTATGCTTAAAATTTGCTTTATGCAACCTTAAAATACTTAATTGATATCGCACTATAAAAATATTTCTACAGAAAAAGAACATAAAAAATAGTGATTGTAGCCTTAAATCACTAAAATAATTGAGTAAATTTACTTTTCTCATCACACTGTTCCCATGATTTGCAAATTTCTTATCATATAATTAGGGATCAAGGAAAATATTTAAGTTTTCATAATTGATAGAAATCCCCCGGGAATTGTAATCCTGCAAGCTACAGGATTCTGCAACCAGCATTTTTTAATTACAAAAACCTACAATTGTTTCTGAATAGCTTTATTTAATGATAGATTTTTCGGTGATTGAATAAAACAATTTTTTATTGAATATACATACCATAATTTCCAAATAGTTATTAAATTACGGAAATGTTGTCATTAAATAACACTAAGAAAACTATCAGAAAATTATGATAGGTTTTTTGAATGAAAAAAAGCGCTGGCCGCGGGTTCCCGCAGCTTGCAATCCAGAAGTGTTATCAAGGTTGTATTCCTCGAAAACACAGATTTATGTTTTCCAGTCAACAGCAAAATCCATACAAAACGTTCTTGCCTTCTAATATTTATCTCTTTCTTTTATCAAGTTCTTTTTCGAAAAGCATGATTTCAATTATAGCTGAATTCAGGGCCGGCTTTAAAGGGACGCAAGGTCGGGCGACCACCCTGGGTTAAGGGACACAGTTAAGGGACGGAAAATGCGCAAAATATTTTAATCTAAGATTAAGACCTAAAAGATATTCTAAGAACACATGAAAAAAAATCTCTCTCAGGACGCAGGAGTAGTACCTGGGAGTAGTGGTAGATCTTTAGTAGCCGCGGCGTTCCTGTGCTATTAAAACTTTCCCTAGGTGTACGATTTCTCGCTCAATCGTATGCAAACATGTCCGCTTTGGTTTCCGATTCTGCAAATTCGTTCGATGTATCTTCAATTTCGTTATGATAATAAAAATCTCTCTCGTTTTCTATCTGTCTATTAATTGATGATTATCCATAAGCAATTTCTTGAAATTTAGTACACTAATCAGAATGTATGCGTAGAGCAGGGGAAAATATTGGAGCAGATTAGGGGCGCGAAATTTTCCCTGGCTGAGGGCGCACCGGCCCTCGGGCCGATGGGCCGGCGGGCCAGTCCGAGCCTGCAATAAATATGTGAAAATGAAATCTGTCTATAACGGAATCCTGTCTTAAATGAAAAAATTACATGATCCCAACAGAAATAATATCAACAATTATACTTGATCAGACGGAAATCTGTATAAAGCAGAATTTTTTCCGGTTCCTTTCGATTTCGGTTTCACAGGTAATCCTAATAATATTATAAATGTGATTGTGTGTGTGAAGTGAATGTTTGGCTGAAATAAACGTCGAAACGGAGAATTTAATGGCCCTGTATCTTTGCATATAGGTAGATTATAACTCAGAAATGAACATATGCTAGGTTTTATTTATTTTCTTTCAAATATTTTTCTTATAATTAAAATTTTCATTATTTTTAGAGAGAATCAATAAACATTTTTCCACAAAATTTAACCATGTTTTTTTCTTGTTGCCGATAAATAGAAATCCGAAACAATATTTCCCCCAACAATTAATTTTCAATTGAACGATTTGCACGTGAAAAATGAAAATGAAAAATAATTCAAAAGAAGGTGAATTTCCGTGATGTTTGAAACAAAAATATGGAGTATTTGTATAATACATGAAATATGAATATTGATTAAGTTGAGAAGAGATTTTCTGTCAAAAATTGCGTTGTAATTAGAAGGAAAAATGAACAATAATTATTATTAAGAAAAGATTTCGCTTGGACCATGGAACTATGAAAAGGATCCTCCTTGGCTTGGAGAAATATGAAGTCATAAATAAAACATTATTTTCAAATATTCGTACAAGGAGCATGGATATCAGTGTATAATGAAAGTAGCTAGATAATGGAGATCATATTTAAGATGGAAAACTGAAATAATTTTAATCGATTCTGATTAATAAAAGTCCTTCCGGTCTGTACCGGGAGGAAAAGGTAGCTTTCCTATATCTCCGTTTTAAAATTTTAGCTAATGTTACACGAAAACAGCAAGTTAAAATGCAAAGAAACGTTTACAAAAGATTCGTTAATACTGAATTTGAATAAGAAATACGCCAAATTATTGAGCAATAGCCAAATTGGCTTCATTTATGAAGACTTATTTTGGTCGCCAAATTTGGCGATATTCCGCCAAATGTCGCCGATTTTGCCAATTTTGTCACCAATGTCGCAAATTGTGGTGCTAACGGATATGAATATATAGTTTTATGCGTTTGATTGGGAAAATTATTACAACAATGAAAGAAAATAATTTGCGAGTAATCGCGTTAATGTGCTGTTTTGTTTCAAAATATCAGCCACCCTAGAATTTCAAACTGCTCTATCTCAGCCATTTTTTGAGATAGAGGTAAACCAAAAAATGCTCTGGAATCCTTGTATCAAGGCCTAACAGAAATTAAAAAATAAATTTAAATTTTTAATTTTTTGTATATTTATTTTAGTTTTAAATTTTTAAATGGCCGCCATCTTGAAACAAAATGGCGGACCAATCTGGCCAACGAACTCGTTCGAGACATTGGTGAGCTTAATACACACAATTAGTTTCATCAAAATTGATTTATAAATACGAGCGTTATCATATGACATAGGTCAGATATACAGTGTGATTCATAAATATCGAAACAATAGGCTATCTCCTTAAATATTGCCCTAGGCACATACTTCCAATTGCAAAGTTTCATAAAAAAAGGTGCAAAATTTGATGACATAAGTTGCAACTCCATGGGAGGTCTATTTAAGAAAATACAAAAATTAAATTTTTATACGGTCCCCGTAGGATAAAGTTTCCAATTAGGAAATTTTTCCTGATCCATTCCTGAATTAAACAAAAAAAAATCCATCTTGATATCTGCAAAACTCAGAGAGATATGTCCGTTTTAATAATGCGTGAGATTTCAAGGGATCAGACACAAATTGAAATGCGTGTAATTCAAGAAACAATGTTACTGTAAGGTATCCAGGAAACATTTATTATTTTTATTTATTTATAGAGTTAGAATTCTGAATTTTTTGTGATGGTTAACCATATAATTTGTAAAAAGAATTGCATCATAAGACTTCTTACAAAATTTTAAAAAATATTTTTTTTTTCAAAAAATTCAGAGTAATTTAAAATTGTTATAACTTGAAATATTATTTGTCGAATTGAATTTTTTTTCTTTTAATTAAACCGAAAAATATAAGTTTTAATTTTGATTCAGCATTTAAAAAAATATTAATTAAAAAAATAATAAAAATATTTAAAATAGCAATTAAAAAAAAATGCAACTTATTTTAAACACATCATATTTTCAAAAGTGAATATTTTTTTAAAATTTACCAAATTAAAATTTAAGTAAAATATTTGAAAAAGATATATTCCAAGTTTGAACCATTTATCTTTAATGGTTAAAGAATTATATCAATTTAAACATGAGATTTTGAAAAAAAAAAAAAAAAAAAAAAAAAAAAAAAAAACCTATGATGCAGAAAAATGCATTTAAAGTTTTAAACAAAGATTGCACCTAATAGTATCCTCTTTTTCGATCGTTTGGCTCTCGGGTACAGATATTAAATGTGTTTAACGCATACCCTAGTCTCTCATGCAAATCTGGTATACAGCCAAAGTTACAAAATTTAGGTTTATTAGAGATATAAATTTATTTTATGCAGTTTATGTTTTAGGTGATAGATGGGTTTCGAAAACCATTTTCATGGGCGATGCACTTAATTTTATTTAATTCATTATCTAGACAGGTGTCTGTGCATACTTTAGATTTCTGACAAAGCCAAAATTTGTACAAAAAAATTCCATTTTTCTTAAGATACAATTAAAATTATTTAAAAAAATACTACATACATATTTATAACAAAATTTTACAGTATATTTTAGATTACTATGTGTTCGCATGACAATTACATAGCTGCCAAACCTCCCAGTAATCCTCCGTAATATGTAGATTAATTTGAACCAGTTAACCACTTTATAACCAGAAAATGTATTTAATGAATCTTTGAGTTACATAATTTAAAGGTTTAAAGTCGAATTTATTCAATTGGATTTCTTAAGAGTTCGTATTCAACCTGGGTCAAATAAACACACTTACAACGGAAGATTAGTGGGAGCTTGGCATCTATGATATTAAAAAAAATCCCTGACGGCTCGGCCTACAGGCACAGGTAGATTTCGAAGACGCAGACCGTGGGGCGCCTGTTTGTTGGGAATTGCAGAAGAAATGATCTTTTTGCCATGATGCCACAGTTGGGACCGTCCACTTCGAAATCTAACTTGTTTTAAAGCGGAGCCGGTGGGATTTTTTTTTTTTTTTTTTTTTTTTTTTTTTTTATCTATAAGGGTTGGACCTTTTAAAAACTTGTCAATATAAACGCTTTAGATAATATTAAGGGAATTTATAATAAATTTAAACGGATTTGATATCTTTCGAATTGACGAAGTTATGAATTTTTTTCTTCTAACCCCCCCCCCCTTTTTTCCCACTCTTGGGGCCATTTTTAGTGATATCAAAAATCTGTCATACATAAATTTTCGGCCCTTTTCCTAGAAGTAATAATAACTTTAAACGGATTCGATACGTATCATAATTAAGAAGTTATGGATTTTTTTCTGTTTTCACAAAAAGTTCCCCCATTACCCCCCTCCCTTGGTTCGAGTTTGCCCATTAACGAACTTGATCAATATTTTATGCCCCTTGATTTTATGTATCAGTTTGGAAGAGATTTGTGCAGAATTATGGGAGTTATCGTGTCCATAAAATAGGGAGATAGATAGATAGATAGATAAAGTTTTGAACTGGGGGGGGGGGGGTTCTGGGAGTCATAATCGACGTAGATCTGCAAAAATTTTTCAAAAATTTCAACTTAGGGGAGAGTGTAATAGGTAGTATTTCTTACGAAATCTACCTAAAAAATACACAATAGCAACTTTAATGATTATTTATACTCTTAGACTTATTACATTCGAATAAATATTAAAAAAAACAAAACAATGTCGCTTGGAATAAGTGAAAAATAGGTTTAAAAACATCATAACTTTTGGAGCTGTATAATAAAAAGTAGATTTTTGAAAATATTTCTGTGTAATTTATTAAAATATATTTCCAATGATTCCGTTTACAGAAGTTTTATTATCGCTATTACTTTTACAAAACTTATTGCCTGTCCAACACGTCTTAAGAACAATAAAGACACGGGCCGGCACGACCCGGCCAGCGGGGCGTGCCGGTTACGGACCTGGCGCAAAGCTGGGTCTCATGCAGACCTCTAGCATATTTCTTAAGCAAGTTTACGCAAACATCTCTACGTTATTATATTATATCTAAAAGTTAAGGCAGTGTCTTAGATCGACTTTTAATAATGTGTAAATTTATGGTCGATCCCTAACTTGCATTTCAAATGAGCTGATATCGTTTCGCTCAGCAGTATGCGTAAGTGGTGTAAGTCACGAATTTTGGATTTTAATAACTCTGTGAATTTTGCAGATATCAAGATGGACTTTTTTTTGTTTAATTCAGGAGTGGATAAGGAAAAAATTCCTAATTGGAAATTTTATCCTACGGGGACCGTATAAAAATTTAATTTTTGTATTTTCTCAAATAGACCCTCATGGAGTTGCAACTTATGTCATCAAATTTTGCACCTTTTTTGATGAAACTTTGCATTGGATATGTGCCTAGGGGCAATATTTAAGGAGATAGGCTATTGTTTCGATATTTATGAATCACACTGTATATATATATATATATATATATATATATAAATCAACATTTGAACGGAGGGTGGTTTTGGGGTCTGGCGGTCATGATCGGTGAAAATAGATCGAAATTTTCCGGAACTGCTTTCCTCCGAACGGCTGCAATAGGTAGCTTTATACTTTTTTGTATTGAAAGCTACCTAATAAGTTTGAATATTAGTTACATACAGATATGGGTTTTTTGCTAAAATTTACGTCATGATTGCCATTAAAAGAAAATTAGAAAGAATTATATCATTAAAAAAAGATTTCTCTGGGGAAAAAGTGACGTCATATTTGAAATAAAACGGGAATTTTCAAATATGTTTTAAAAGGAGCGTGAATCAATTCCTTACATTAATTATACAAGGATAAGTAAGTATAGAAAGTACACGAGTTTCACGCCATAGTTGAAACGAAAAATTGAAATATTTTTTATCTATACTGATTATTAAACATGAGTATCAATTACATACAGATGAGAGTTTTCTGCCAAAAATCCCATCATAATTATTAAGAAAAGAAAAATGAACACGAATCTATTATACCAAAATCTGACCGTCTGTTTGTATTTCGCAACTACTCCTCTTAGGCTATCGAATGCAACGCGATTTACTTAATACCGGTTATCAATAATCCGAAGATGTCACACAAACTGGTGGATGTTTTGAATGGAAAGAAGCGGCGGATTTGGCTTGTGATATTAAGAAACTGGATAATAGAATAGATGTTTATTTTTGTTTCTACAAGGCAGAGGACTTCTGTAGTAAGTAAATTATTGGATATTTTGTCCATTTCAACTTTTTCTTTTAGGTATGGACGGAGACCGGCTGCCTTTTCATTCATTTTAATTATATTTTACAGTTTAAACTATATAACTTTATTTAAACTTAATATTATTGATTATTTTGACTTTAAATATATGCTTATTGTAATAAGTTTTTAATGTGTTTTCTATTACAATAGTAACTTTTGAATTGTATTTTAATTTGCTATTAATATGTTTGTTTTTTTAAAAGACAGCTTTGTTTTGAATGCAAGGTTAGCTCGTGTTTCGAAACCTACAAGTTTATAGAGAGGGGGGGGGGGGGATAGTTAAATCTGTCTGTCCGTCCACTGATGAGAAACAGACTGCCTTCCGCCGGTGTAGTTTTGATGTTATAATGTTGTGTTTATAGTTAACAGTTAATAGTTATATAAAAGTTTTATATACACCTTCTTTCATAAAATTAAAATTTTTGAGTAACTATATGCTTGTTGCATATGTTATGTGCTGCTTTTGCGCCTGTTATGCAACAATTTCTTTTATATATAATTGAATTATATATATATATATATATATATATATATATATACATTGTAAATTTTAATGATGTTTCTCTAAAAACGGCAACTAAATTACAGGGAGAAATAAAATGGATCAATATATTTTTACACCATTTTCTCATTAAAACTGAAAACAGAATTTATTTTCAATTTGAATAGAGGGTGATAAAAAATCTTGATTTCAGTACGATTTCTGAAAAATAAAAACATATTTTCACATATTCAAATTTGATGAATCAATTTATTCTGCAGAATAAAAATCGTTTGCCAGCATATTGTCATTTTGAAAACACGATTTGTTTCAGCTATACATTAAACCAAGGATGCGGAATTGAATTTAAAGAAAACACATATTCCAATTAATTATTTTTCAAGGATGGCTGTTAAAACGTTTCACACAGGTATTAAAAGTAAAATGGTTTATCAGGTAAAATTGACATTTGTTTTTACCCAATTCGTCGAC
Source organism: Maratus michaelseni (assembly GCA_963931845.1). Taxonomy (NCBI): domain Eukaryota; kingdom Metazoa; phylum Arthropoda; class Arachnida; order Araneae; family Salticidae; genus Maratus; species Maratus michaelseni. Next base: position 398,419,084 of record OZ007586.1, read on the forward strand.
TTCCACGAATTAGTTGGCCCTCCCCGCACAGCATGTATGATCACAGTGACGTCAGTGTTACGTCACAGTTGTCACGTCACAACTGCGACCAAAATACTACCATATTGTGAATTCACGCTGCGACAAAAATGGGAATTTTAAAAATCTTGGAAAATGAGAAGAAACATTATGCATAGTGCCATCTTTACGTACTCTAGAGCCTTAGTAATTTATTATGCCCCTTGGAAAGTAATTTATATTCAGTATTCATTTATCTAACTAAAATAAAATGATCAGCATAATATATATGTATAAATCTTTGTAATTATGCAATTGTAAATTATCATAGAAGCATAATTATTTATGAAAACTAGAAAATATAATTTTTAAAATTTATTTTTAAACTTATTTTTTAATTAAAAAAATATAAAAGTTTTATTTTCTATGGAAAATTAATAATTATTGTTAATAACTTCAAACAATTTTGTCAATTATAAATTACTTGTAATCATCGAAACTGACGGAAAAATAATATAGTGGATGTGGAGGAAAGTGGTTATTCGCTGCGAAGTGCCATTAAAATGTAGACAAAATGTGAATAGAGATAATCCGATATATTCAGGAAAGTAAAGTTTATTTTTTGTATGCTAGTGCTTTATTTAAATTGTTTTCGGACCTTTATGGATGAAGCAGGTTATGAATATTACAAACGTATAAAATAAGTAATTTGCTTCTGTTATACGGAAAATACTATTTCATTTTATTTTATCTCCAGAATTTCCAATATAATTGTTTTAGCTATTCTAGCCCGTATTTGAAAAATAAAACAATTTTCACAACATTATTTAATTTAAAAATTGCATTTAGAAAACCTGACATAAAGTAAAATAAAATAAAATAAAATAAAATAAACGGAAGTTTTGTCTTTTATCGTATCATCTGCAAAGCGTTATGTTGAAGCCTGAAAAACAACATATACATATTGAACGGCGGAGGGGCAAGGGAAGTTGAAAACATTTATTTTTTGGTTGGAAAGGAAATTTGCCAGCTGCTTATTACTTATACTATGGACTTGTCTATCGTCTGCGGTCGAGATAAATTTGAAAAGTGGTTGTTTCATTCGGAGTGATTATTTATTCAAAGTGTTGTAAGAATAAGATGGATTCAAGTTTAGTCTTATTTATTTTCAAATTTTGAAGAATTCTAGCAGGGAATTTCGTGGTAGTTTTGTAGTTACATTAAACAATCAACTATCCGAAATTTCTTGCTGGAAAACATTACCTCCAATATGACATCATTAACAATTTGGTGAAAATGGATAAAGGAACACAGAATTTTTAGATGGATATGCATTAAGGATTTGGTAAGTAAAAAATATGCTAAAATTAATTTCAATTTGTCTATACTTAAGAGTTAGAAATTACATTGTTTTAAATAAATCATTTGTAATATTTTAAATTCATAATATAAAACAATATATTCTTATTTTAGGAGGTTTTTAGAACTTAATAGATTTTTAAACATAAATATAAGATTTTGTGAATTTCCGTAGATTTGTTTACAGGTACTATTTTTTATTAATAATGTATTTCATTTTAAAAAGACTTGATCAAAATTATTAATTATAATATATCGAAGGTCTTGCATAAAATATGAGGTTTATTATTAAACATTGGGAATTAATTTCTAATATAGAACTTCGCAGTATAACGGAAATAGCTCGATGGCTATTACGTAAGGAAGTACTTGGAAATTTTAAATAATTAATAGAGAAATTTATGTCTGAGGAATTAATGTAAAATAATTATAATTATATTATAGTAATAGGGTACACTTTCCAGTAACGGGTACTTTTAAGTAATTTCTTTAAAAAATATGTTTTTAATTACTAAATTATCGTTATTGTATTCCATTTTTAAAATTCAATATATGAATCAATCAACAATATTAAACCAATCTCATAGTCAGATTTACACTTGTGAATGTAAATTTAATTGTAATAATAGAAATAAATCAAAATACTTAAAATTCCTGCAACGGGCATCCACCATTCCAGTATACTGGAAATACACTGTGCCAGTAATGGATTTCATATAAAAAAGTAATAGATAATTGTTTTATAATTGCGCTTCGAAACTGAACTTAATGAAATTCTACCAAATAAAAACGATATTCATTTTGAAATACATTTACCAATCAGGATATCAATAATTAATAAACTATTTATGTTAAATAATTAATTGTTCAATCTAATTATTGTTATTACAAGTTATCACAACATGAATACTTTATGTATTTCGATAGAATATTTAAAATACTGAATTTTAGAGAATTACATTTGTTAAATTACTGAGACAATGATTTTTTATATAGTTTATATAAGGTAAAGCTAGGAGAGTCTGCGCACAATTCAAATGAATAACAATAAAAAATCAAAATATAAATTTTTCGCTAAACTATCCATGAATAATTTTTACTTCATTTGTTTGTTATGCATTTCCATTGCTATTTTGTTGTTATGTTGCAGTTTAATTGAACAGTTGCAATAAAACCAAGAAAGTTATTTTGTGCAATCTGTCCTTACAGGGTTGGTGTGATTGCGCACATGGGTAAGAGATATTGTTACTAATAATAACTACAATTAAATTGTTAACAATAATAATTACACTCTAATGACATTGTTGTAAGGTTTTAGTGAACAAATATTATTATATGAGGAGTGAATATTTCAACCTAATGATTAAAGAATCAGAAAAAGGAAATAAATTTAAAAACGATTACAAAAAATTAATTAAAGGAAATAAAAATTAAAGAATCATAAAAAGCAAGTCCAGATAAGATTACAAAAAAACATTAAGTTACTTGATAAGACGTTTAACTTAAAATTAGTCCATTTTCATTTTTCATTTTTTATGCAAATTTGCCAATAAGCTGCGTAATCTCTCCTAGCATGGAAACTAATGGGAACAATGCACCATCTCTCCTAAGTAGCAGATGCGCAAACTCGCCAATTTTGGTAGGAGAGATTGCGCGGCCTTTTATTTAAACATGGCCGCTACTAAAACGAACCGTTGATGTCACCATGTTGAACCATTGTTAGTCTAGATTAGTAGCTTATGAGAAATCGTTTAAGTTAAAAATATTTTGTACTACTGACATTGTATAGAAATTCTGATGAATAGCTATGAAAATTCAAGCACTTACTTTGGGAAAACAAAACAAAATAGCAATGCTTTATCTGAGACGCTCAAAACAATCAACGCGCACTTTTAAGTAGACACTTCACTACTGCTGTTGTACAACTACCTGCAGTCTCTGCGCACTCACTCAACTCCTTCCCCCCCAAACCTCTATGTGCGCAATCTCTCCGACCGCACCATCTCTCCTGGCTTTACCTTATATAAATTAAGAACATTTTTCAGAGTATCAGAATAACATGGAATTGTGTTTCCCGTTACGATTCTTAAGGCTGTTCGCCAGTGAACTTCCCTACTGCCCTCGCTAATGTTAAACCTAAGGGCGAAGGATGCATTCGTATATTTAAAATATCTCCTCAGGAAATTAATATTTTTAACTTCTGTTTCCTGTATCCTCTTCTTAAAGGATGTTTCTTTTTTCCCCTCGTTATCAAAATATTTATAAAATATATACTTAATTTTATGTGAAGTGTTAAATTTTTGTTCAGTTTTGCTAAGATTTTAACACATATAATTATAAATTAATCATCTAAAATTATATATTTTAGAAATGTTTGGATGACTAAAAAAAAGAGACACCCTTTAAGAAGTATACACAGAAAACAAAAATTTAAAATATTAGTTTTCTGGAGAGCTATTTTAAGAGCTACACGAATGCATCCTATACCCATATGTTTAACATTAGCGAAGGGAATCGGGAAGTTTACTAACGAACAGCCTTAAGAGTTAAATTTCCAGAAACTATTTGATATATTACTTGTAGTAATTAGCAATATAAAAATGATACAAATAATATTGTTGAATGTTTTAAATTCCTATAGAAAATGATTTCGATATAAAACTATGGAACTGACATTTGAGACCCCTGATCTGCTGATTTACTAGCTTCATTGATATTATAAATGTAATTAATACCTATAGCATTTTGTATATGTAGTTACTTTGTCAGAAATGAAAAGTCAAACACTGAAGACAGAAATTAATAGATTTTTAAAAACTCACGTGACTTAAAAAAAGGTTTTATTTTAATTGGGAGGGCTTTGAGGCCCCCTGAGCTCCTTCTTTCCGATGCTTTTGAACATTATTCCTGCTTCCAGATTGACTTTACAGATTATAAAATATGTAAAGCAGAGTTAATAATAAAAATATTAAAAATAAACTAGTTTAATAATAAAAATTTTATTAGCTACATTAAATTAATTAAAAACAGTTATTTATAAAAAAATTTGTTCTTATTATATTCTGGTAAGTACATTTAAAAAAATAATTTTTTACTTAGCTGTTTAGTTAAATCAAAAGATTTTATGCGCTAAGAACATTATTGAAATTACACTTTTAATAAGTGCCACATAGGGTGTCCATTACTAAAATGATTAATTAAGAATTCGAGTAATGGACACTGGTCCTAAAATCTTAACAAATAAATTAAGTTGTGCCATTGACCCTTCATATATAAAATTTAAAGATTTTGTTTATCGCTATCAAAACAAAAACTTGAAATTTTCGCAAGAAAATAAAGAATATATAAAATTAATTAAGTAAAACCAGCTTGCTCAGTAAAATTTTCACAGAAAAACAATGGAACTGTGAAATTTTATTTTCTGTTTACGCACTGGTTTGATTAAGAGTCTGAACAATAAACTAGATTTTAAAACATGCAAGGAAGAGCAATGGAAAACTTGATAAAGGCTGAATTTTTATTGGTTATATTTTGATAAATCAAAAATGTTCGGGTGTATCCATTACTGTCGTATTTAGGCTTATGTTTCATTGATTAATTTTTAGAGAATGCAAAAAAAAAGTTTTTAAACTATTTGATATATTACTTGTAGTAATTAACAATATAAAAATGATAAAAATAAAATTGCAAGTTGAATGTTTTAAATTCCTATATAAAATGATTTCGATATAAAACTATGGAACTGACGTTTGAGACCCCTGACCTGCGGATTTACTAGCTTCACTGATATTATAAATGTAATTACTACGTATAGCATTTTGTATATGAAGTTATTTTGTCAGAAATGAAAAGTCAAACACTGAAGACAGAAATTAATAATGCTCGACCGGAATTTCAAGATTACAGAAAAATCATATATAAAAAAAGTTATGAAAAAAAATCTACAATCATGTGCATAGTTTAAATATTATTTGCATGAAATAAATACAAATAAAAAAAATACAATATATTCAAAAATAAAGATATTTTTATCTGAACTAAAGTATGGGACTTTCTTAACAGATGGTGCCATGTATGCCCAAATCCGACCTATTTGAAACAAAACACAACCCAAATTCAACTCTCAGAAAAAAAATCTGCCAACCCGACACAAACTTTACCCCCCCAAAAAAATTGCAGACAATTCAATAGGCGGGTTGAATCGGGGTACAGCCAATCCTTATCCACATAGAAAAAAAAGACAACCTGAACTAGACGTACACAAAAATCTGTAATGCCTAGCAGAAACTGACTAGCTGCAAATCACGGGTTAGGTATGACGAGTACCAATGACCAATCCACGAGTACCAAATAATAGCTCAAACATCCCTTAAAAAAGAGAGAATATGTCAATCCAACTCAAAAGAAAATAAACTAAAGCGAATTTCCCACGGTGTGAGCTGGGTGCATGCAGCCTTAAGAGCCTACATTTGTCATGCGAAAAAACGCTGAAGCTAATGTTAAGTCTATGGGAAGTTCTAGAGCGATTTCTCGCTCGCATTTTAATATTTTTAAATGCTTTTTTTTTAATAGGATAGCTGAAATCAATCTCCAACGTTGTTAGTTTTTACTTTTTCGATTTTGGTTCCAGTTATTTTATATAAAGGTACTTTCACTTTCAGAACCGGTTCCAACCGGTTCCAAAACTGAAAATGCCCGCTTATAAAAAAACTGTAACAAACTCAAAAAAAAAAAAAGAAAACTGCCCAGTTAAACTGAGGGCAATGAGCTCACAGGCTATTCACACTAATTGTATATTATACTCTTATTTCAAAGAATTTGAAATATGCCCCTCGAAAAATAAAGAAATCAACAATATATTAAGGGGGTCCTCCCCCCGTTACCCCCTCATAGTTAACTAATGAACCCCTTAAACTAATCAGGGAAGTCTCTAATTACAATGAATATATATACAAAATTTGAAGAAAATCGGATAATTCTGCATGAAAAACCCATTTATCTAAATTAAGGGGGGATTAGCCCCCCTTTCCCCCTTTATACTTAACCAATGAACCCCTATTCAGAGAAGCGCATTATCACAATGAACCTACATACAAAATTTGAAGAAAATCGGATAATTCTGCATGAAAAACTCATTTATCTAAATTAGGGGGTTATCCCCCCCTTTCCCTCTTTATACTTAACCAATGAACCCCCAAAACTGTTGACAGAAGCGCATTATCAAAAAAATGAACCTATATACAAAATTTGAAGAAAATGGGATAATTCTGCATGAAAAACCCATTTATCTAAATTAGGGGGGGGGATTAGCCCCCTTTCTCCCTTTATATTTAACCAATGAACCCCCAAAACTATCCAGAGAAGTGCATTATCACAATGAACCTATATGCAAAATTTGCAGAAAATCGGATAATTCTGTATGAAAAACTCATTTATCTAAATTAGGGGTTATCCCCCCCTTTCCCCCTTTATACTTAACCAATGACCCCCCCCCCCCCAAAAAAAAAAACTATTGACAGAAGCGCATTATAAAAAAAAAAAAATGAACCTATATACAAAATTTGAAGAAAATGGGATAATTCTGCATGAAAAATCCATTTATCTAAATTATGGGGGGTTAGCCCCCCGTTTCACCCCTTTATGCTTAACCAATGAACCTCCAAAACTAATCAGGGAAGCGCCTTATCACAAGGAACGTATAAACAAAATTTAAAGTAAAACGGTTAGTTCTATCAAGAGTTATCGCGTTACGTACACACATACATACATACATACGTACGTACGTACATACAGAACCGGCTCGGCGGGCACATAAGCTCTCAGGCTTTGATAGCCTGTGAGCTAAAAAGTGAAAACTAACAACGTTAGCGATCGACCTCAGCTATTCTATGCAAAAAAAAAAAAAAAAAAAAAAAAAAAACCTTTAAAATGCGAGCGAGAAATCGCGCAAGAACCTTCTCATAGACTTAACATTAATTTGCGCGTTTTTTCGCATCACTGATGACTGATGTAGGTTCTTAACACAAAGAGCAGCAAAATACTCTAAAATTCCAATCCAGAGTAAAATAAATACAGTAAACACAACTAACTGCTACGGTCGGGTTTGAATAAATTCAAATCATCCAGCACAGCGCAGAACTCAAATGGCCTCACAAAATTGTCACTGTCGTCACAGATTCGTCATAAAATTAATGGCAAAATCGTCACAAACGACACATTTTCCATAAATTGGTCACAGGGTGACTTCACAACATCGTCACTGGTTTCATGTCTTCGTCACGAAGTTAAAGACAAAATCGTCACGAATCGCACACTTTTCACAAAATTGACACATTGTGACTTCACAATATTGTCACTGTCGTCACAGGTTAATCACAATGTTAATGACAAAATCGTCATAAATTACACATACTTCACAAATTGGTCATAATGTGACTTCAAAACATAATCGCTTTCATCACAGATTCATCACAAAGTTAATGGCAAAATCGTCACAAATGACAAAATTTTCTCAAAATTATCACACTGTGGCTTCAGAATATTTTCACTGTCGTCACAGATTCGTCACAAAGTTAATGGAAAAATCGTCACAAATCACACACTCTTCACAAATTTGTCATACCGTGACTTCACAAAGTGGTCACAATGTGTCGTCACAAAAGAGCTCTAAAACAGCCATAACGACTTCACATTCAGATCACCGTGACTTAACATCGACGGTCACAAAGTCACAGTGTGACTTCAAAGTGACGTCGCCGTGACGTCCCCATGCCTTAGAGATCTTGTTTGCATTGGTCGCAATTTCATTTTCGCGATTATTTGATACAAAATTTCACTTTTTTATGACTGAGTTATGTCAAGGTCTCTATAACAAAGAAATACCGTACTATCTCCTATGAAATGTGGGAAAGAGTTACTTAATTATTTACGTTTTACTTATCCATCATACGTAGTATAGAGTAAGTCTTGTAATCGTTTTGAAAATCGAATTTTTTTTTGATGGATTTACACGCTTCAGACACTGGAGATTCCGAAAAACATATTTTTAGAAAAAAAAAATTTGCCGTACGTCTGTCTGTGTGTCTGTGTGTGTGTCTGTAAACGCTCTATCTCCCGAACAAATTGAGATAGAGTCTTGAAATTTGGTATATACTTAGTATGTAATAATGGGAAGAAGCTTATTGAATTTCAGTAACCTCGATTTTCCGGAACTATTTTTTTCGGTGTCTCGAAATATTCGTTCTGATAAAAGGTATATAAAAATTTTCGAAAATGTTTATTTTAAGGAGTGAATATAAAATAGAATAAAAAAACATAAATTTTGCATAAAGAATGAAATCGATAGGATAATGAGTTGCTGTTATATTTGTAATGATATTTTCCATACTCTTCAATTTTTCATTACCCTGTATTTCATTCAAATTTCAATTCAAATATATATTTTGATTGGAAATGAGACGCTTAATCCGACGCAGTAAACCGTTAGTTAATATGATTATAAATTTTGGAGTTATAAGGATGTTTCTTTTACGTAATTCAGTAAAAGAGCATTTAAAGTTTATGACGTCATCAAGCCACGATTTTATTCGAATTGCAATGCATTTCATAAATAGTTTACACATGTTTTATTTTCATATTTTATAGTATGCATATCCATGATGGGTCAGTATTACGGTGGCCCCCACGACTAGTTTAATTATCGGGAGTGAAATATTTTCCTTAATTAATGCATTTATACTTCTTTTAATATTACGTGAGCGAAGTCACGGGTAACAGCTAGCATTGAATAAATATTTCACAAAGTTTAACATAGTTCAATATTAAGTATTTTTTTATTACTTATTTTTAATTAAAAAAATAAGTCGGCTATTAGAAATTTAGTAAAGCTCGGTTTCGGCGCTGTGTAGCATTTCAGTTTACATGTAGCATTTGAGCTACAACGCTATTTATTCACTATCTTTTTCCAACAATAATTGGCTCTGTCTTGAGTTTTTTTATGTAATATTATCTTATAAAGCAATATTAGTTTGTGTATTTGTTAGCCTATAATTTTAAAGTTGATATATATAGAAAATGAACTTCTGAAAGGGTTGATGTTATTACAGTTTGATTAAAATATAGCCGATGCATGAGGACTTGGGCCCCAAATTTAGTATTCATTTTTTAAAAGCTTAAAAATTATAACTAACAAGAACGAAAAATCATGCGTCAAGCATAGATTATGTAACACTTTCCAACGCTTCCAAAATAATTTTACAAATCATACCGTTTAATAAGCTGAAAGATAACATCTAAGTAAAGAATTTGGAAAACGCATAACATATTTAAAAACAATTTCAGGAATTTCCAACATATACAATAATTGGAAAAATATCCGAATACTTTTATTCAGCTCTGTATAGTATCTATAGATTTGTGTATATACTACATAGGATGTTAAATTTTAGTTCAGTTAGGAAACGCGTAGCACAGTTTAAAATTCTTCGTCTGGAGTTTCTGTCAATAAACGGAAATGTGTTCACGAACTTTTGTGCTTCCCAGAATAGGATCTACAGAATTTATACACACCACGTAATAGACAAAAAGCGAGTTAAAATTAAAATCGCGTTCAGTAACTTAAAACGAACTTCCAGGAATTATTGTTAACAGACAGTAGAGAATTCTTTTGTGTGTTCCTGTAAATGAACGATGACTGCTATACACACAATATTCTGTAGTAAACTTCTTGTAATGCACCTTAGTGATATATATAAATTTCAATGCGTTTAAAATAGTGAAAGATTATTTAAATAAACCGCAGACGATTTTTCTCCATAGACGTAATGTAACGGAATTCTAAATTAGGGGGTTATCCCCCCCTTTCCCCCTTTATACTTAACCAATGACTCCCCCCCCAAAAAAAAAACTATTGACAGAAGCGCATTATAAAAAAAAAATGAACCTATATACAAAATTTGAAGAAAATGGGATAATTCTGCATGAAAAGCCCATTTATCTAAATTATGGGGGGTTAGCCCCCCGTTTCACCCCTTTATGCTTAACCAATGAACCTCCAAAACTAATCAGGGAAGCGCCTTATCACAAGGAACGTATAAACAAAATTTAAAGTAAAACGGTTAGTTCTATCAAGAGTTATCGCGTTACGTACACACATACATACATACATACGTACGTACGTACATACAGAACCGGCGCGGCGGGCACATAAGCTCTCAGGCTTTGATAGCCTGTGAGCTAAAAAGTGAAAACTAACAACGTTAGCGATCGACCTCAGCTATTCTATGCAACAAAAAAAAAAAAAAAAAAAAAAAAAAAAACCCTTTAAAATGCGAGCGAGAAATCGCGCAAGAACCTTCTCATAGACTTAACATTAATTTGCGCGTTTTTTCGCATCACTGATGACTGATGTAGGTTCTTAACACAAAGAGCAGCAAAATACTCTAAAATTCCAATCCAGAGTAAAATAAATACAGTAAACACAACTAACTGCTACGGTCGGGTTTAAATAAATTGAAATCATCCAGCACAGCGCAGAACTCAAATGGCCTCACAAAATTGTCACTGTCGTCACAGATTCGTCATAAAATTAATGGCAAAATCGTCACAAACGACACATTTTCCATAAATTGGTCACAGGGTGACTTCACAACATCGTCACTGGTTTCATATCTTCGCCACGAAGTTAAAGACAAAATCGTCACGAATCGCACACTTTTCACAAAATTGACACATTGTGACTTCACAATATTGTCACTGTCGTCACAGGTTAATCACAATGTTAATGGCAAAATCGTCATAAATTACACATACTTCACAAATTGGTCATAATGTGACTTCAAAACATAATCGCTTTCATCACAGATTCATCACAAAGTTAATGGCAAAATCGTCACAAATGACAAAATTTTCTCAAAATTATCACACTGTGGCTTCAGAATATTTTCACTGTCGTCACAGATTCGTCACAAAGTTAATGGAAAAATCGTCACAAATCACACACTCTTCACAAATTTGTCATACCGTGACTTCACAAAGTGGTCACAATGTGTCGTCACAAAAGAGCTCTAAAACAGCCATAACGACTTCACATTCAGATCACCGTGACTTAACATCGACGGTCACAAAGTCACAGTGTGACTTCAAAGTGACATCACCGTGACGTCCCCATGCCTTAGAGATCTTGTTTGCATTGGTCGCAATTTAATTTTCGCGATTATTTGATACAAAATTTCACTTTTTTATGACTGAGTTATGTCAAGGTCTCTATAACAAAGAAATACCGTACTATCTCCTATGAAATGTGGGAAAGAGTTACTTAATTATTTACGTTTTACTTATCCATCATACGTAGTATAGAGTAAGTCTTGTAATCGTTTTGAAAATCGAATTTTTTTTTGATGGATTTACACGCTTCAGACACTGGAGATTCCGAAAAACACATTTTTAGAAAAAAAAAATTTGCCGTACGTCTGTCTGTGTGTCTGTGTGTGTGTCTGTAAACGCTCTATCTCCCGAACAAATTGAGATAGAGTCTTGAAATTTGGTATATACTTAGTATGTAATAATGGGAAGAAGCTTATTGAATTTCAGTAACCTCGATTATCCGGAACTATTTTTTTCGGTGTCTCGAAATATTCGTTCTGATAAAAGGTATATAAAAATTTTCGAAAATGTTTATTTTAAGGAGTGAATATAAAATAGAATAAAAAAACATAAATTTTGCATAAAGAATGAAATCGATAGGATAATGAGTTGCTGTTATATTCGTAATGATATTTTCCATACTCTTCAATTTTTCATTACCCTGTATTTTATTCAAATTTCAATTCAAATATATATTTTGATTGGAAATGAGACGCTTAATCCGACGCAGTAAACCGTTAGTTAATATGATTATAAATTTTGGAGTTATAAGGATGTTTCTTTTACGTAATTCAGTAAAAGAGCATTTAAAGTTTATGACGTCATCAAGCCACGATTTTATTCGAATTGCAATGCATTTCATAAATAGTTTACACATGTTTTATTTTCATATTTTATCGTATGCATATCCATGATGGGTAAGTATTACGGTGGCCCCCAACGACTAGTTTAATTATCGGGAGTGAAATATTTTCCTTAATTAATGCATTTATACTTCTTTTAATATTACGTGAGCGAAGTCACGGGTAACAGCTAGCATTGAATAAATATTTCACAAAGTTTAACATAGTTCAATATTAAGTATTTTTTTATTACTTATTTTTAATTAAAAAAATAAGTCGGCTATTAGAAATTTAGTAAAGCTCGGTTTCGGCGCTGTGTAGCATTTCAGTTTACATGTAGCATTTGTGCTACAACGCTATTTATTCACTATCTTGTTCCAGCAATAATTGGCTCTGTCTTGAGTTTTTTTATGTAATATTATCTTATAAAGCAATATTAGTTTGTGTATTTGTTAGCCTATAATTTTAAAGTTGATATATATAGAAAATGAACTTTTGAAAGGGTTGATGTTATTACAGTTTGATTAAAATATAGCCGATGCATGAGGACTTGGGCCCCAAATTTAGTATTCATTTTTTAAAAGCTTAAAAATTATAACTAACAAGAACGAAAAATCATGCGTCAAGCATAGATTATGTAACACTTTCCAACGCTTCCAAAATAATTTTACAAATCATACCGTTTAATAAGCTGAAAGATAACATCTAAGTAAAGAATTTGGAAAACGCATAACATATTTAAAAACAATTTCAGGAATTTCCAACATATACAATAATTGGAAAAATATCCGAATACTTTTATTCAGCTCTGTATAGTATCTATAGATTTGTATATATACTACATAGGATGTTAAATTTTAGTTCAGTTAGTAAACGCGTAGCACAGTTTAAAATTCTTCGTCTGGAGTTTCTGTCAATAAACGGAAATGTGTTCACGAACTTTTGTGCTTCCCAGAATAGGATCTACAGAATTTATACACACCACGTAATAGACAAAAAGCGAGTTAAAATTAAAATCGCGTACAGTAACTTAAAACGAACTTCCAGGAATTATTGTTAACAGACAGTAGAGAATTCTTTTGTGTGTTCCTGTAAATGAACGATGACTGCTATACACACAATATTCTGTAGTAAACTTCTTGTAATGCACCTTAGTGATATATATAAATTTCAATGCGTTTAAAATAGTGAAAGATTATTTAAATAAACCGCAGACGATTTTTCTCCATAGACGTAATGTAACGGAATTCTAAATTAGGGGGTTATCCCCCCCTTTCCCCCTTTATACTTAACCAATGACCCCCCCCCCCAAAAAAAAAAAAAAACTATTGACAGAAGCGCATTATAAAAAAAAAATGAACCTATATACAAAATTTGAAGAAAATGGGATAATTCTGCATGAAAAGCCCATTTATCTAAATTATGGGGGGTTAGCCCCCCGTTTCACCCCTTTATGCTTAACCAATGAACCTCCAAAACTAATCAGGGAAGCGCCTTATCACAAGGAACGTATAAACAAAATTTAAAGTAAAACGGTTAGTTCTATCAAGAGTTATCGCGTTACGTACACACATACATACATACATACGTACGTACGTACATACAGAACCGGCGCGGCGGGCACATAAGCTCTCAGGCTTTGATAGCCTGTGAGCTAAAAAGTGAAAACTAACAACGTTAGCGATCGACCTCAGCTATTCTATGCAAAAAAAAAAAAAAAAAAAAAAAAAACCTTTAAAATGCGAGCGAGAAATTGCGCAAGAACCTTCTCATAGACTTAACATTAATTTGCGCGTTTTTTCGCATCACTGATGACTGATGTAGGTTCTTAACACAAAGAGCAGCAAAATACTCTAAAATTCCAATCCAGAGTAAAATAAATACAGTAAACACAACTAACTGCTACGGTCGGGTTTGAATAAATTCAAATCATCCAGCACAGCGCAGAACTCAAATGGCCTCACAAAATTGTCACTGTCGTCACAGATTCGACATAAAATTAATGGCAAAATCGTCACAAACGACACATTTTCCATAAATTGGTCACAGGGTGACTTCACAACATCGTCACTGGTTTCATATCTTCGTCACGAAGTTAAAGACAAAATCGTCACGAATCGCACACTTTTCACAAAATTGACACATTGTGACTTCACAATATTGTCACTGTCGTCACAGGTTAATCACAATGTTAATGGCAAAATCGTCATAAATTACACATACTTCACAAATTGGTCATAATGTGACTTCAAAACATAATCGCTTTCATCACAGATTCATCACAAAGTTAATGGCAAAATCGTCACAAATGACAAAATTTTCTCAAAATTATCACACTGTGGCTTCAGAATATTTTCACTGTCGTCACAGATTCGTCACAAAGTTAATGGAAAAATCGTCACAAATCACACACTCTTCACAAATTTGTCATACCGTGACTTCACAAAGTGGTCATAATGTGTCGTCACAAAAGAGCTCTAAAACTGCCATAACGACTTCACATTCAGATCACCGTGACTTAACATCGACGGTCACAAAGTCACAGTGTGACTTCAAAGTGACGTCGCCGTGACGTCCCCATGCCTTAGAGATCCTGTTTGCATTGGTCGCAATTTCATTTTCGCGATTATTTGATACAAAATTTCACTTTTTTAAGACTGAGTTATGTCAAGGTCTCTATAACAAAGAAATACCGTACTATCTCCTATGAAATGTGGGAAAGAGTTACTTAATTATTTACGTTTTACTTACCCATCATACGTAGTATAGAGTAAGTCTTGTAATCGTTTTGAAAATCGAATTTTTTTTTTTTGATGGATTTACACGCTTCAGACACTGGAGATTCCGAAAAACATATTTTTAGAAAAAAAAAATTTGCCGTACGTCTGTCTGTGTGTCTGTGTGTGTGTCTGTAAACGCTCTATCTCCCGAACAAATTGAGATAGAGTCTTGAAATTTGGTATATACTTAGTATGTAATAATGGGAAGAAGCTTATTGAATTTCAGTAACCTCGATTATCCGGAACTATTTTTTTCGGTGTCTCGAAATATTCGTTCTGATAAAAGGTATATAAAAATTTTCGAAAATGTTTATTTTAAGGAGTGAATATAAAATAGAATAAAAAAACATAAATTTTGCATAAAGAATGAAATCGATAGGATAATGAGTTGCTGTTATATTTGTAATGATATTTTCCATACTCTTCAATTTTTCATTACCCTGTATTTCATTCAAATTTCAATTCAAATATATATTTTGATTGGAAATGAGACGCTTAATCCGACGCAGTAAACCGTTAGTTAATATGATTATAAATTTTGGAGTTATAAGGATGTTTCTTTTACGTAATTCAGTAAAAGAGCATTTAAAGTTTATGACGTCATCAAGCCACGATTTTATTCGAATTGCAATGCATTTCATAAATAGTTTGCACATGTTTTATTTTCATATTTTATAGTATGCATATCCATGATGGGTAAGTATTACGGTGGCCCCCAACGACTAGTTTAATTATCGGGAGTGAAATATTTTCCTTAATTAATGCATTTATACTTCTTTTAATATTACGTGAGCGAAGTCACGGGTAACAGCTAGCATTGAATAAATATTTCACAAAGTTTAACATAGTTCAATATTAAGTATTTTTTTATTACATATTTTTAATTAAAAAAATAAGTCGGCTATTAGAAATTTAGTAAAGCTCGGTTTCGGCGCTGTGTAGCATTTCAGTTTACATGTAGCATTTGAGCTACAACGCTATTTATTCACTATCTTTTTCCAACAATAACTGGCTCTGTCTTGAGTTTTTTTATGTAATATTATCTTAGAAAGCAATATTAGTTTGTGTATTTGTTAGCCTATAATTTTAAAGTTGATATATATAGAAAATGAACTTCTGAAAGGGTTGATGTTATTACAGTTTGATTAAAATATAGCCGATGCATGAGGACTTGGGCCCCAAATTTAGTATTCATTTTTTAAAAGCTTAAAAATTATAACTAACAAGAACGAAAAATCATGCGTCAAGCATAGATTATGTAACACTTTCCAACGCTTCCAAAATAATTTTACAAATCATACCGTTTAATAAGCTGAAAGATAACATCTAAGTAAAGAATTTGGAAAACGCATAACATATTTAAAAACAATTTCAGGAATTTCCAACATATACAATAATTGGAAAAATATCCGAATACTTTTATTCAGCTCTGTATAGTATCTATAGATTTGTATATATACTACATAGGATGCTAAATTTTAGTTCAGTTAGGAAACGCGTAGCACAGTTTAAAATTCTTCGTCTGGAGTTTCTGTCAATAAACGGAAATGTGTTCACGAACTTTTGTGCTTCCCAGAATAGGATCTACAGAATTTATACACACCACGTAATAGACAAAAAGCGAGTTAAAATTAAAATCGCGTTCAGTAACTTAAAACGCACTTCCAGGAATTATTGTTAACAGACAGTAGAGAATTCTTTTGTTTGTTCCTGTAAATGAACGATGACTGCTATACACACAATATTCTGTAGTAAGCTTCTTGTAATGCACCTTAGTGATATATATAAATTTCAATGCGTTTAAAATAGTGAAACATTATTTAAATAAACCGCAGACGATTTTTCTCCATAGACGAAATGTAACGGAATTCTTTTGACTGTCCCTGTAAAGTAACTATAAGTGCTATGCACACCCTATTCCCTATTAAGCTTCTTCTAATGCTCCTTAGTGATATATATAAATTTCAATGGGTTTAAAATAGTGAAACATTATTTAAATAAACCGAAAATGATTTTTCCCTATAGACCGCAATGTAACGGAATTCTTTTGAGTGTCCCTGTAAAAAAACTATAAGTGCTACACACTTCCGTTGAAATAGGGAACATGCTATAGATAACGACAATAACATATAAAAATTTCAGAGCAATCCGAGCATATTTACGGGAGTTAGAGCACGGCCAGATGGCCAGACGGCCATACGGCAGACGGCAGACGGCCAGACAAACCGAAGTCATAAACACTTTTCAACTAGGTTGGAAAGTGTTAAAAATGTATTGTTTCTAAAAACAATATTTTATGAAACTTTTACATCCAAAATTAAATGAAAATACTGACAACATTGGTTATTTCGACCCAGAGCCGTCCTCAGGGAAGGCAAATGTGAAAAAACTTTTGCGAGACACTTTACTTCCAAACTTGTTAATCCACTCCTACCCTACTACATAACGCATCCCATAGGATTATATGGTATTTCCTCCCCAATTTTTCAATTATTGCTGTAACGTTTTGAGTTTTCACTATATTTCACTGGTCATTTTATATGGGTTGCCCTATGGTATTGACTATCAAAACATGACAAAAAATCTTTGTTGTAGTTCGCGCATGCGCAGTTAAAATTTATTTCATAAAAATAGCTATATCCAGGGATCGGAAGTTGCGCGCTACAAGTAGCGAAACTACAGTAGCCGCTACTTTTTACAGTAGTTTGTAGTGTAGCGCGCTACATTTTGAATAATGTAGTCTAACAAGTAGCGTGATACAAAAAAAAAATAGTTTGTAGCGAACCGACGCTACTTCAGGGGGGGAAATAACATTTTGCAAATCACATGGCCGATACTTGCTTCTTTTATGCAAATTTTTTTCTGTTCAACAATTTGCGAATCTCAGTAGCAAATCTCAGCTGCAGTATATAGCAACGTTTCACATGAAGTAATAGATTTTTCCCATTGCAGTGAAAATCAAGTTCTAACCCAGCAAATGAATTGATTTTCTTATTGGCAACAATTGTCTATTTTCTCATTATTAAATCTTCATGTTTTAACGCCGGGTTTCTTATTATTCGGAATTGCTTTATTTACGGATTTATTTATTGTTTCCATTGAAAGTTGTTTGTCTGTAATTTTTTAGATTACAATATCTCTCTTAATTTTGCTACGAAATTTTAATGCGTGCATAAACTAACTGTTAAGAAACTCCTTTCACAACTCAGCCCAAGTCATCAAAAAACTTTTACAGTACAGCGCAATATGCGAAAAGAACTGTTTTTCCGTTTCAGCGCAGATGTCTTTACAATTCAGCGAACGCACCAACAAACATCTCGCAAGTATTCTACAATATTCGTAGCAGCAAGCGACACGCTTGAATACGAAAAATTTTCTCTCGTTGTTTCTTCTTTAGCCGAGGTGCGAGGTAGCGGCAATCCCGGAATTTTTCGACCAAGGTTTCTTCGACTGGAGTGGCATCGTATCTGATTTTACTTGTGTGTTTCAACGACCGCGTGTGTGTGTGGAAAAAATTCTTCAGAGAGAGAAGGGTGGCTTTTCGATCATTCGAGAATTTTTTCTCGAGTGAGGAAGCTAACCTAGTGAGCGAACGTTTTCTCTGTTTTACTTGAGTTGTGAAAAGTGAAGAAGATTGTTTAAGTATTATATATTTGTGTAGTGTAGTATCAGTCTACTAGTTTCAAGAATGATATCGACAACTGCAAAATAGTGAATAATTTATGAATTGTGAATCTTCAAAAAATCTATTCGTGAGTTTACGCTGATATTCAACGTTAAAAATGTGCATACAGCTAAAACAAGAATTTCTTCAGTGCAAAAAATAAGTATTTTTATTTTCAATTAAAAATATATGTCAGTGGATGCAGAAGGATTCAAATAGTTATAATTTAAACTTAATATTGAGCATCCACATGTAACAAAAATGTAATATCTGATATTTTAATTGAATGCAGCATTCTTTTTGAAATTAATATTAAATTAAGTGTAATAATTAACTTATGTTTTATATTTAAATAAACTAATCGAGATCAATCTCTAATGTATTTATTATTTTTCTTTTAACTGGCATGAAGTGTTTTTATTCTATGTGCTTTTATATTTCAGCTAATTTAAGTTTTGACACTCAGGTTGCTAAGGTGGTTTGTTATTTGCGGCCAACATAATTATGTACTTTCTATTCGGTCAGGGTGTAGTTTTTTTAACATGTGTTCCCTTTTAAATGTTTAATCGTGTCCCCCCTTCAGTTTCTCATTTTGCACCATAAAGTTGTGTTTTTCATCTGCCTTTTTTATCACTAACATTTTGGAGACAAACACAAAACATTTTCTTGTGTGTCATCTTTTTAGCTCACAGGCTATCAAAGTCTGAGAGCTAATGTGCCCGCCCGTTCTGTATGTATGTACGTATGTATGTATGTATGTACGTAACGCGATAACTCGTGATAGAATTATCCGTTTTGCTTCAAATTTTGTTTGCAGGTTCATTCTAATAAGGTGCTTCCCTGATTAGTTTTGGGAGTTCATTGGTTAAGTATAAAGGGGGGCTAACTCCCCCTTAATTTAGATAAATGGGTTTTTTATGCAGAAGTATTCGTTTTTCTTCAAATTTCGTATATAGGTTCATTGTGATAAGGTGCTTCCCTGATTATTTTTGGGAGTTCATTAGTTAAGTATAAAGGGGGGCTAACTCCCCCTTAATTTAGATAAATGGGTTTTTTATGCAGAAGTATTCGTTTTTCTTCAAATTTCGTATATAGGTTCATTGTGATAAGGTGCTTCCCTGATTATTTTTGGGAGTTCATTAGTTAAGTATAAAGGGGGGAAACGGGGGGCTAACCCCCTTAATTTAGATAAATGGGTTTTTAATGCAGAATTATCCGATTTTCTTCAAATTTTGTATATAGGCTCATTGTGGTAAGGCACTTCCCTGATTATTTTTGGGGGTTCATTGGATAAGTATAAAGGGGGGAAACGGGGGGCTACCCCCCTTAATTTAGATAAATGGGTTTTTCATGCAGAAGTATCCGTTTTTCTTCTAATTTCGTATATAGGTTCATTGTGATAAGGTGCTTCCCTGATTATTTTTGGGAGTTTATTAGTTAAGTATAAAGGGGGGAAACAGGGGGCTAACCCCCTTAATTTAGATAAATGGGTTTTTCGTGCATAATTGTCCGATTTTCTTCAAATTTTGTATATATGCTCATTGTGATAAGGCACTTCCCTGATTAGTTTTGGGGGTTCATTGGATAAGTATAAAGGGGGGAAACGGGGGGCTACCCCCCTTAATTTAGATAAATGGGTTTTTCATGCAGAATTATCCGATTTTCTTTAAACTTTGTATATAGGCTCATTGTGATAAGGCACTTCCCTAATTAGTTTTGGTGTTCATTGGGTAAGTATAAAGGGGGTAAACGGGGGCTAATTCCCCTTAATTTAGATAAATGGGTTTTTCATGCAGAATTATCCGATTTTCTTCAAATTTTGTATATAAATTCATTGTGGTAAGGCGCTTGCCTGATTAGTTTTGGGTTTTAAATTTTTAAGTATAAAGGGGGGAACGGGGGGGCTCACCTCCCTTAATTTAGATAAATGGGTTTTTCAAACGAAATTATCCGATTTTTTTCTAATTTTGTGTATAAATTCATTGTGGTAAAGCGCTTGCCTGATTAGATTTTGGGGGTTTATTGGTTAAGTATAAAGGGTGGGAACGGTTGCTTATCCCCCCACTTTAATATATTGTCGATTTCTTTATTTTTCGAGTAGTATTATTCTTTGAAAAAATAGCATAATATACAATTAGTGTGAATAGCCTGTGAGCTCAATGCCCTCAGTTTAACTTGCAGTTTTCTTTATTTAATTTTTTAATGCCCTCGGTTATGTCGCATTTATTTAATTATATCTCGACAAACGCAATATAACGAGGGGTCGCTTTATTATTTAATCTGTCTTCAATTTAATAGTGTAAATGGAACACTTTAACAAAATATAAAAGTAGCGAAGTAGTGACTACTTTTGAAAAGTTGTTTGTAGTCGCTACTTTTTAAAACTTGTAGTTGTAGTTAACTACTTATCCAATAAAGTAGTTGTAGTTGTAGTTCTCTACAATAAAAAAGTAGTTTTTCTGACCCCTGCTGCCTATATATCATCAAATATTCAGTATATTAATATTTTAATCACACTATTTCTATGATTTTTTGTCAAGTTTTTGGAAAGCAGTATTAAATTCGGCTAAAAACTCTGCATGCTAAAAAAAACCAACAACAACAACAAAAAAAAAACACTTTTGAATTTTTTACAGAAATTTTAACATCTTCACGAATATACGTGCTATGCTGACACAAATGTTGAACAGGACCTACATAGTCATTTGCTACAGTGACAGAGCATTTTTTGTTACTTGGGCCTAAAATTGGTCACTGCCCCTTAATTTCTGGAGTTTATTAGTTTAACGAAATTAGAAATATAATTTGGTTTAACCCTTTCAGGGGCAAGCACTTGTGGTCCTGTAACGTTGAATTCCCACCGGAATTTAGGAAAGAATTTAGTTCAAAATAAGAATTAGCAATT
The DNA here is from genome assembly GCA_963931845.1 of Maratus michaelseni. Classification (NCBI taxonomy): domain Eukaryota; kingdom Metazoa; phylum Arthropoda; class Arachnida; order Araneae; family Salticidae; genus Maratus; species Maratus michaelseni. Next base: position 398,440,774 of record OZ007586.1, read on the forward strand.
TTTCAAATTTTACTCGTTAAAATTTAAAAAGTAAAATTTAATTAAAAGTTTCTGGTTTTAATCCGATTAAAATTAGGTGGTATATAATATATACCACCGCCCCTCAAAGGGTTAACAAATTACAGAGTAATGTTTTAAAAGTCTACTTTTTTTTCGTTACAGAGCTTTAAAATTATGATTTTCTTTATTCTAAACTACATTAATTTTTTATGTGTGTTCACGTGCAGACGTGGAAAAAAAAGTACCACTCCATAGATTTTATCACCGAATTATTGCAGAGAGATACGACAGGTACCGTTCGACGGGGAATTGTGTCTACTTTATGAATATGAACGCATTTTTTGAAATGGGGGTCGTCCACATGTTAAAAATTGCACAAACTTTCATTTTTCATAGGGTAACATCCACTTTTGATATGTTATTTGATTTCCTTTGATAAAAGCATCTAAGAAATGCTATAGTTCATATACTTATTCAGAAATCTTCATAGAGCTAGAAAAAAGTCAAAGTTTGAGGATGCTAATTTTAAATTCACGTGACAAACTTTAATTTATATCTTCCCAAAATATCGCACGATTATTTTAGTGAGATACAATAAATAGACGCAAACATATTCCAGGCATTTTTTCGATTTAAAAACATATTTTCATTTACGAAAATTATTAATAAATTTGTATAATATTTTTTTATGACTTACGACATACATTAAAGTTTTCATAAAAAAAATCACCGTCGTTGAAAACATGACTATGTTCTTTTACAGCTCATTCCTATCATTGGTATTCAAGATGTAGAGAAATTTTACTTTTTGACGGTCTGAGGGGACCGTCTGCTGTTATAGTTGGAATCCACAGAGAAGAAAATCTTAGAAAGTAACCAGAAAATAAAATATAGAATTTTCTTTTGATTAAATTGAGTTTATTTTTTATATAGTTTTTCTGAATATTTTTTCTTGGTAACTGATTGAATACACCCGGTACTTTTTCTTGCAGGATCTTAATTTTTTTCAAAATTTATCTATAAACACCTCATACATTTTTTTAAATACCTATATGAAGATTTAAGAAAATGTGCATAAACTATACATTTTTCGTGACTGCTTTGATCCAAGGAAATCAAAGTATCAAAAATGACTGCTATCTTTTGAAAAATAGAAGTTGGTACAATTTGTAATATGTAAATGACCCCTATTTCTAAAATGTCATTCATATTAGGAAAGTAGATACAATTTCAGTCAAACGGTATCTCTAGCAACTCTCTGCGAGAATTTGATGATAAAATAGCAAGGGGTGGCACGATTTATTTTTCTTTTACTATGTCTATACCTAATTGTCTAAGTGATCATTGATATTTTTATTCCGTATTACATGGATTGTGAACCTGAAAAATGCTGTACTTTAATTTTTTTACACATATAAGTATACAATATTTTTAAAGAGACTTTTGATTTTAAGATAATGTTGTTTAAGAAGTATCGGCATGCTTTGTGCCTGATTTCATTGCACGTAATGCTCGTTTTCACCGATTTTTTACACTGGGAAGGATAAGCTATTAACTTTTATACCGGGTCAGTTAGGTTTTCACACGGGGCAGAATGGGCTAGTCCTGGAAACTTCGGTCCGTGCAGACCCATAGTTTTCTTGATTGTCTTGAGCATAGACATTTAGTTGATTGGCATGAACTAGTTCAATTTCATTCCTGAAATATTTCACACTTGTAACTTGTTGCATTTTAAATTGGTATATGCTCAGGGGCGTATTTAAGCAGAATTTATTGGGGGGCGTATATGTCGATTTTGCCGACTAATTTAAAAAATATTATATCTTTAAAAATACGTTTCTGTGTCTGTATATATGTATCTATGTTCTATATAAAATTCAACATTACTAACCTATCGGGATCAAATTTTGCACTTTAGAACGTCGGATACTTTACACTTTAGAATAAAGCTGAGAATAGACCAGTTTCAACCACGTGATCAGCCAAGCGCGGACCCAAAGGGGAGGGGAGATCATGAGGGTCATGACCCCCCTCTAAACGTAAAACATTTCTATATAGAACAATACATTTTTTTATATAAGTATGTATCAAAGGTGTTTTCATTTTCGTCTTTTTTTCCTGCTTAAAAATTCTAATCTATGTGACACATTCACGGAGTTATTTTTATACAGAATACCATGAAAATTCCAAGCATTATTGTTTAATCACCAAAGAATCCAACAAAATTTTTAATTGTCTTGTACATATGCTACATTTTGATTGCTTCCTAAGACGATATTTCCATGATTGCCAAGCCCCAAAAATTGGCTTAAAATACGAACTATGAGAAAAAATTCTGAAAAATTCTTTGCTTTTAAAAGAAAATGTGAAACTCTGATTTCTTTGCATCTGAATAAAATATGCAAATTTTATACATTTACGAATATACCCGCAAATTTCATGCATTTACGAAGGAAAATGAATTCGGGCATATGTCAGAAATCAGCCAATTTGAACATAAGATATAAAAATTGCTAATTATGACTGTGACCCCCCTCCCCACAAAAAAAAGACATGACTCTCCTCTAAATGGATGGTTGGATCCACTTCTGGTGATCGCAAGCCTCCAACTTGTATTCAATCAATCAGAATCGTAAGGTTACCAACCTGTATTATCGCCCAACCAATTAAAATCAACAAAAACCGATGGCAAACAAAAAGCCGATCTGGTTATTTATGTAGTTGGTAGGGTTTGACGTCAGTTGAAACTGATCTATATAGGGTACAGTTAAAGATGGATACTTTCACCCTTTCATTTGCGTTCCTTTGCTGTAAATATTCCAGCATTTTGATATTAAAAGAAAAATCTGTTTATATTTTGCTGAATATGTGGACGGAAATTTGCACTTCGGATTAATTAAACAGGTTGGAGTTTTTAGTAAGATGCTACTAATAAGTTATTCACAATCAGCTTATTTATTTTTATTTACATTAAAAGGAATTAAATCATAACCTATTTTAATTACATCTTTGTTCATTCATTTAACAACATGCATTTTAACCTGCCGCTTCTTTAGACGAGCACATCTTTTCACAATGGTGTCCAAATCTAGGCAGTCCAAAATGATCTTCTCGCACGTCAGCAACATAAGTGCATTCAGACGTGGATCGGTCATTATTGCTCTCAGATAGTTTTTCACAATTTTTAATTTACTGAATGTTCTTTCAAACGAAGCAACTATGTGACTGTAGAAGTTAGCGCCAGGTGGCTTACACTGTTCGCAAGCGGTAAAATGTTTTTCAAAGATTCTGATTTTTTTTTAAATGTCATCCATTGTTTGAGCCTCTGTTCAGAAGTCTGAAAAAACTTCTAGCTCTGCGTGTAATGTTTCCATGTCAGCAACTGCCTGGGTTTTAGGAAAGAAATCTGCAGCTTTCTTAACCAGATCTAATGATAATTTTTCTCTTGTAATGGGAGGATTCATTATTTGATACAGTGGTGTTATAAAGCTGATGGAAGAGTTGAGACTATCTGCCATCATCACTAGTGGTACTGAATACCCTTAATGCTGTAATGGTATCCAGTACCTTCTTAAATTCCATGCGATAGAACGTTAAAAGTTCGGGAGTAAAGAGATTGTTTCGATTATCGTCTAACTTCTTTGGGCCAATCTTCGTCGATAACAAATTCACTTAACGGATCTATACCTTGCTTAGTTGAAAAAAGAATTGCGCTCTGTATTTCTGTATTCATGTTTTCATCGTCACTGTTTATTATTTCCAATGATTTGATACATGTCTTCAGTATTTTCGTAGCGTCAATTATGTTAAGATTCTTCGACTCTAACGCATCGGCTGATAAGTTCCCGGTCTGGCACACAGATGGCGTTGCAATGGCCGAACTGATGTTTTTTTTAGTAAATACTAACCTTTAAAAGGTAGCAGAAAAAATGTCATGGCGATTCACCGTGTGGATAAAACGTTAGAGTGGTTTTAGTTGAACGACTTTGTTGATAAACAAAAAAATGGATAAACAAGAATTTCAAGAAATGTTATTTGATGGGAAAAAACACCGTTCAAACAAAAGCTTGGCTTGATAAGCATTATCCGGACACTGCACCAGGTAAATCAACCATTGACTGTTTTGCTGAATTTAAACGTGGTCGTACGGACACCAGTGATGCACCACGCAAAAGGGGTGGTTACTCCGGAAAACATAAAAAAAGTCCACAAAATCGTTTTGGGGAACCATAAAGTGAAATTGCAGGAAATAGCCCAGACTCTGAAGATATCCAAGGAATGAGTAAGTTTTATTTTGAATGAACGTTTGTCTATGAAAAAGCTGTTGTCAAAGTGGGTGCCGCGAGTGTTGACTTTTGACCAAAAACAACAACGAGTCGATAATTCTGAGCACTGTTTGGAGCTTTTTCGTTTTAAAATTATGTTATTTATTATAAAATTATTATTATTGTTTATTTATTAAATTATTATTATTATTTATTTATTTTATTATTATTAAATTATTATTATTATTTATTTATTAAATTATTATTATTAAATTATTATTATTATTATTATTATTATTAAATTATTATTATTTATTATTAAAGTTATGTTATTTATTAAAGTTATAAAGTTGTAAAATTATGTTAAAAAGTTGTGTTTTCTTTATTAGACCGGGGACTTATCAGCCCATGTGTTAGTTTTTCAGTAACTAACTTGCACTTGTACAGAACGTTCTTGAGAAACATCAGTGAAGCACTGAAGTCGAGCGACAACATTTTCTTTCTTAAATCTCGTGCCTTGGTCTTTGTTTTGCTATCAAAAATAGAGGAATCAACAATTTCTGTCAACATTTGTAGGATACATTCATATGAGATCCATACCGCTTTCAATGATTTCACTCGAGCAGATCCTCTCGTCTTAGAAAGATTCCGCAGTAGAAGAGCATTTTCTATTTCTTTGAGCTTGTCCACTAATGGCTTGTTTCGTTTAGTACTTTCTGTGAAAAACACATAAAGTTCTTCCAGCACGGAGAAAACATCAACTATAATATCGCTGGCGTTGCAGATATGCTGAACTATAATGTTGAGTCTGTAACCTTGACAAGGAATATACGGTGCAATTCGAACCACCATTTCTGAAAACTTCTGCTGTGTGCCGTTGAAATCTCAAGACATGCTGCTTACAAAATCGTATGACTAGAAAGTACCTGTTCTTATAGAGCTCATTCTTCGTAAGGATGTGCGATATCTCGCTCGCAAAGCCGACGCCGGTTTTACAGAGTTCTTCTACAACTTCCAAAAGTCGCTCCTGAGGTTTTTCATCTTTATTGACATACCTGACCCCAACAGCCAATCGATCCTGGTGCGAAGCATCTGGTTTCGTATCTGCCATAAAATTCTGCTTCTTGAATCTCATTGACTTTCTTTTTGCGCATTGCTGTCCCAAGAACTTCAATCATCTTGTTTTGGGATGAAGCGGAAAGGTAAGTTGTGTGATATGGCCTGAATCGTGCGTCCTCAAGCCATTTCCTAAGTACTGAGTAATGTTTGAAAATTAATGTCACAATTTGCCGAAAGTTTTCATTTTTGTCTTTGTCACTTCCCCTGAATGCCAGGCCTTGTCTACCCAGCGTTCGCGTAATGTACATCAAGATGGCTACCACTTCAGTGTTGAATGCAAAATCTTCTTCTAGAATAATCTGTTTGCGCTGACTCTTGTCGAGTGATACATCAACGTGGTTATGCATCATCATGAACTGGCAATAATCTGAAAGAGCAATTCGGTGGGAGTTGGAGAAGAAATGTTCTGCAAGCTTTCCGTCCTTTTCTTTCCCTACGCTCTTCATTTTGTGCCATTTGTTTACATCAATCTCAACCCAAGTATTTTGTGCTTTTGTCTCCCAGGACCTTCATGAAACAGGCAACAAACAAAACAAAAAGCAGCGTTCAGTTCTGCGCGATATTCATAAAACGGATACTCTCTGTACCAAGCGCTATGGAAACGTCGTTGTCTATCCCGATGGAATCGTTTATCGGATATGCACCACATTTTGCTGCTGTTGTAAGTTGTAAACTTACCTGGAAGTTCTCATTTGCCGTTCCTGTATTAACCAGGACTTTTGAGTAAGACTTTTTGTTTTTCTCATTGAAGCTTCGAATGGGTTAGGAGCACCCGCCATTTTTACTTGGAATCTCATTCCTCTGTGACAGTTCTGTTCGTGCTTTTTTCTCCAGTCATCATCGAACTGGCTACCACACTGCAAACATTCTAATTTAACGCGTTTACGTGCTTTCTTAGCAGGAGGTTCATGTTCCATTTCAATTATGAAATATGATTATCAAACGATTACTACTTTCGAAGTCTCAAACAACTTAGAAAATAGGTAACACGAGACAACGTGTCGGCCGGCTTTTCCCCGCTCTCAAAGATTGACCCATGAGAAGGTCGCAGGACGCATGCGAGTGTTGTTTTCTATCTGTAGCGACGCCATCTTGTACGGGCAGTAGAAAACGAGTATCTCGCAGTAAGCGAACGAGCTAGCCTTTTGCTCGGCACTTAAGATCTCACCTACTGCCCCTGGGTTCCCAGGTTCGATCCTGGCTCCCGCACATACTCCGGCATATTTTATTGCTTGGCGATCAGAGGTAATGTTTCGCCAACGCACTGAAAAGCAAAAAGCTTTTTTTCTCTAATACCAGCTTTGATAAGAAATTCAAGGCTTACTGGTTTTTAGAGTATATTTTAAAAAATTTGAAAAAAAAAATCAATTTTTTTAAAGTTGTGTCGATCTATAATGACTACCGAGAATTTGCCGACTATGATCAAAATTGCCGACTATGATCGAAATTTCCGACATTGGGGGGGGGGGGGGGGCGAGACCCCCCCTACGCCCCCCCCAGTAGCTTCGCCCCTGTATATGCTGAAAAAAGAGCAGAATCAACTTTCTTTTTTGGTGTTAAATTTAGAAATTAAAACACACAATATATGCTTCATATCATAAAAGGTTAACATCTTATGCGAAATACAGCGAATTGTGCAACGAATGCTAATTATTTAACTCATATAACACGTAACACTTTTATACGGCACAAAAAATTTCCCAATGAGTTGACTCTTGTGTTCCATACACTAATGAGGTTATGCACAAAATTTCAGCATTTCATCATAAAAAGTCGCAGAGATATGAAAATACATAAATGCTGACTTAAACCACGTTTTGATACCTGGATATGAGTTCAAAAAAGGGAAAAATCATGTCGGATGATCACGCTTCAGAGGTCGGACACAAATTACGAAGGAAAACAATGATTGATTTCTAAGTTGTTTTAATGTTCATTGACTGTGCCATTTCTAAGTTTTATTCGGTAATTCATCACGTAAAATTGTAAGGTATTTTTCAGGAAGCATAATTTTGTAAATAGGTAAATAAAACTAAAGATAAGAGCCGTATTTTATTTGCTTATGATGCATTTCTGCGTCGCGTCATCTGCACTCTAGCTCTAAACATTTACATTTTAATTTATGATTAACTGCTCACCAACTTTGTTTATACATATCTCTGCGACTTTTTATGATAAAATGCTGAAATTTTGTACATGATCTTATTAGTGTGTGGGACACATTTTACTTACTGGGAAATTTTTTGAATGGGGGGGGGGGGAGCATATAAAAATATGAATTTCGTATTTCTTCAAATTTAATCTCCTGAAATTTTAACCGATTTCATAAATTTCTGTATTATTTTTTACATAACTTTGTAATTTATAATATATGTCTGTGATCAATGTTTATGGAATAAAAACCGAGGTCAATGTTTTTGTTACTTCCTGTATAACTTAGTTAGAATGAATATACAGTATATAATACACCAGTAAAGAATTTTTTGCTTTAGATGTTATATAAAACGGGAATAACCAGATAAATAAGATGGGAATTTTAAAATTTCTGCTCATAATAACAAGAAAATTGAAGCACCACATATCCTACTTGAAATAAATTAAAAATGACTAAACTCGTGTTTAATTTCAGTTTTTATTCCAAATATGCTGCAAAGAATTATTAAATTGGGAAAGTTTTAAGCATTTAATTAATGTTTAAGTAGAAATTATTGATTCCCGATTTAAATGTGAGAGAACTGATAATTTTAAATCGTGGACTAAAGCATTTAATTCTTTGAAAAAATAGGTCTAAAATTTTATTTGAACTCTTTTCATTTATGGTAAAGCGTTCATGATTTAAATTCTGATGCATCCAAGATAATTTCTCAAATATTTTTTTTCTCGTGAAAAGAACATTATCATTAGGGTAAGCGGGGGGGAATTGGGTGTTAGAGGTAATTGTGTGCTGATGTTTTTTAAGGAGAGATCTTTTTTTACTCCTCAGACAAAAAGCTGAAAAAAAAATTGGAGCGAGTGATAATGAATGTAGCTGTTCTTGATCCGTTCTTGTTCATGATTGTATTTGTCTTAAAACAAGAGAGTAGCGTTATAAAAAATAAAAAAACGTACAACATAGTAAACAAATAGATATACTTATTGCTCTAGCATGTAGGTTTACGAAAATATAATTTAACTTGTTCCGAGTTACCCACGATTCCGAAAAGCGTTTCTTTAACTTCAGAAAGTTCAGAAACTAATAGATAACGTGAAAAACCACTATTGTGTAACTCTTGAATGTATAAATTCTGTTAAGCAGCTGAGATAATTGATAAACTTGATAATTGATAACATCAGAAAAAATTATATCGCGTGTTGATACTGGGTTGAGAAAACTGATTAACTACACGTTAAACTACACGAAAATATTTCCGAAAATTACGAAGCAAAAATAAACATTTGTTTCATAAATGCTTCTTTAAATCTGGAAAATCTGTTGGTTTTTGAAGATAAAGAAACATTTTCAAAATCGTGGGCAACTCGGAAGAGGGTATATTATATTTTCGTAAACCTTCTTGCTAGATCAAGAAACTTTCTTTTTTTGTTCGTACTGTAGCACCCAATTTCCGCACATACTCTATATCAAAATGGGAATTTACCAACAACAACAAAACAAAATTCACAGAAGTAGCTAATGATAACATCTTACTAATATCTTGTTTATCCTCTAAACATAAAGGAAAGAAACATTTGTTGAAATATATGAGAAATGTTAAGCAAAGAGTTTTTAATGTGATAAACGTATTTAACATTTAAAACAAAAGAGGAAAACCAGTTCTTGTTATAAAATCGTAAATAACATATTTTTATTTTCCAAGAACACCGGGTATCCCATAAATTTGTTAACATTTGAAAAATTCATAAAATGTGAAGGAACTGATTTATTTGATGGCGGTTCGTGATAATATTAGAAGGATCTCCGCACCTACAAAATTCCCAACCATTAGTCAACTTTCTCATTCCCAATCTCACCTTTTCCCAGCGGTTTTCACAAACTGCCAACGATGGCCGAACAAACTGTGCTAGTTCAGAAACTGTTCCTTGCAATGAAAAATGAGCCTCATCTGCCCACAAAATGGTGAGAAGCCACTGTGCATCACTTGAGACTATTCGTCAAAGCCTACCTTGCAAATTCCTCTCGCTTAGCTATTTGGTAAGAGCTGTTGAAGTGATTGCAATTTGTAAGGGAGTTTAACACACGATGAAGGATACGGAATACCGATATCTTTGGTATGATAACAGCTATTCTCCTTACGTTTCTCGCGCTATTTACCCATTCGAAGAAATTCATGATTTTTACGCGCCCGTTCGACAAAATTTGTGATTTTTAAGCGCCCGATTGGCAAAAATCATGATTTTTATGCGCCCGTTCGAAGAAATTCGTGATTTTTACGCGCCCGATCGACGAAATTTAAGATTTTTATGCGCTCGATTGACAAAATTCATGATTTTTACGCGTTCGATCGACGAAATTAATGATTTTTACGCTCCAGAATGACGAAATTCATGGTTTATACGCACCCGATCGACGAAATTCACGATTTTTACGCTCCCGAATGACGAAATTCATGGTTCTTACGCACCCGATCGACGATAATCATGATTTTTACGCACCCGATCGGCGATATTCATGATTTTTCCACGCCCGATTGACGAAATTAATGTTTTTACGCGCGATCGACGAAATTCATGATTTTTACGTTCCTGAATGACGAAATTTGCAATTTTTTCCGAAACTAATTGGCGAAATACACACAATTCCTGAATTTCTGGAGACCGCTGGCCACAGGTTGTGCATGTGCATGTGTAATGCATATCATGTTGTGGGTTATTATTTAGTGCATAAACATACCTATTTTATTATTGTCAGATCTTAATTCTGGAGAAATATATTTTTTTTTAAAAAGGTACTTATATAGTTAGTTACACAAGTACCTAAGCTTAGTGTGACTTATGTAGTTAGGTACATAAGCATGTTGTGTATAACTTTGCTGTTAACTTATTTTAAAATTTAAAATAGATTGGAAATTAATATCTAAAGTTTATTCAAACAATATAAATTAAAATATTTTTATTTAGTACATAAATTACTTGTTTACTGTAAAGTCAGTATATTTTTAAAAAATTAAATATTCAGTGACATAAATGTACTTACTGGCTGTTAAATAAATTATTCTCACTAGCGAGTCACTGGCTATTAAAAAGTCAACCTACCGGCCAGTGGCTACTAAGCGAAATTCCTTATTTTCAACTTTATTGGGAACTGTTCCATCCAATGAAAAATGAGCTTCATCTGTTCACAAAACGTTGAGAAGCCACTGTGCATCACTTGAGACTATTCGTCAAAGCCTAACTTTCAAATTCCTCTCGCTTAGCTATGTCATTTGGTAAGAGCTGGTGAAGTGATTGCAATTTGTAAGGGTACAAGTTTAACACACCATGAAGGATACGGAATATCGATGTCTTTGGTATAACAGCTATTCTCCTTACTTCTCTTGCGCTATTTACCCAACTCGTGAACTGTTGAATTAGACAGTGTTCGTTTGCGAAGCTACAATGAAGGCACGGGCTTCTGATAAATGTAGTGCACCGTTCCGAGATCGATTAAGCAAATTTCTAGTTTATTTGAAACGTTGAAAGAAGGAGAGCTATCCAGGAGGAGTTATTGGACCTTTTCCCTTCTTCATTCCTTTATGTGTCCGAAACCGTCGTAAAACCTCGATCGTCGATTCCTACCTAAGGTAAAACAGCTTCACCAGTAGTGCCTTATCCACCAACGTCAACATCGCATTGAACGTCGTAGATATAGGGGAGACCGGGGCATGTTGGTCCATCCGTGATATTTTTCAAATTATCCGGTGAATAGCGTTACTAGCTAAGTGACATGTGTCTTATCACGTCTTTTTTCATCCACAACAGCATCATCAGTGAAGGAGCAATAAAATGAATGCCACATCAAATTTTCAAATTTTCACTCAGGTAAGTTTTTTTTGCACTTATAAATAATCGTTTCTGATTTGTTTGTAAATTAAAGTTTCACTTTGCTGAATAGCAGTCTAAAAGATCGTTCTTCAGAGCTTATTTTCTACCTACTGATTTTTAAAAATATTATCAGAATATTTTGATATGATGATCAAAATCCAAAATGGCGATATGGGGCAAGTTGGCCCACTGGGCCAACATGCCCCGCAGCCTAAGAGTTTGTTTTCTACATTCATAAGCCTGTAACAGTCAATAAAATTCCTCAATTAAGTGTGTTACTGGGCAGGGTTGGTATTATCTAATAAGCAAATAAGACAGGGTTTTGGCACGTAAATCGGAGGTGCTCGGCTTTATAAACAGAAAATAATAATAATAAAAGTAATATTAAAATTCCCTAAAAATCTAATTTTTATATAATCTAAAATTTATAAGTTATCTGAATTCACAAAATAATTTTTCTTTTATTGCGTAAATAGCCGATGAATAAAACGGCGTAATGTAAAATAGACTAGAAGACTAGTTGTTTCTAGAAAGCTAGGAAGTTTCTGAAAGTTTATTTAGAGAAACTTTATTATAAAATTACTGTATTAGTTTATTGTATGCTCTATTATTAATAAAAACTGTAAGTGACATTATTTAAGATTCCTTTAAAAGCTACTTGGTATTAATATGGGTCCCAATTAAAATTTTGTTTATGGCCTGCTAGAGCTACTGCCTCATCTCTAGATGCCAAGGTGGTTCGTAATTATGTTAAAAAAATAGACAGAGGAAAGATTCCAGAAGAAACAATGAAAGTGGCTGTTCTCAAATCGAAATTAAACAAGATATCAATTAAAGAAGTAGTAGATCTGTCCAGTGAAGAAGAATTTTCTATGTCTTCTCTGTTTTAAATCATTCAAAAATAGTAAATCAGGAGAAGAGTGTATTCAATGTACCAGGTGCAAACGTTGGGCTCACGAATCATATGTCACTGTGGACATGATATTTTATATTTCATTCATTGTGATGATGAGATAGATTTCGATGAAGGCAGTAGTTAAGTTGAACAAAACATCTTTTCTTATCTTATCTTTTATATACCAAATAAAAATTACATTTTTTATGTTATGTGTTTTTCATTTCCGTTAGCAATTAAAAAATAAAAAATTATTTATTGGGCCAAACTACCCCATTCAACGGGGCAGGTTGGCCCAGTGACTTGATGTTCTTCTGAGCCTCATATAGAAACTATTAATTAATATTTTCAAAATTTTTCCCACGTGGCTATGCTTTAAGGTATGCTAATTGTCCAAACTAACAAAGAAATTAAAATTTTAATAAAATAAAATAAATTAAAAATATTGTAGAAAAAATGGGCCAACAAGCCCCGGTCTCCCCTACATCCTGTTCTGCGTCAGAAACAGGAAAATTTGAAATAAGCTGTTAAACGCGCACTCGGTATTTTATAGGAATCGAATATGCATATTTCCTGTAATTTGAATGCGTAAAGCGCCCTCTATTGACAAAAAGTTTCACTAAAAAAAAATATTCCTCCCGCATGAGAATAATTGCGTCGCAAATCTTATTCAGAGAAAATGATTCCTTCACTTTTTATGATTTTTTGAAATATAACAAATGTATGGGACAACTGGTACATTTATATGATTATGAGTGTGAATAAAAGAAAAATATGTCTCTTTTATTTTTGTAAAACAAGAAGTCAGCTTTCATAACAGCATGTAATGAGAGCAATTTTTATTTAAATTTTCTGCATTTTATTTTGTTGCAACAATGAACAACACAGCAAGAAGTAAATTGTTGTCACTCGCAGCAAAACGAAAGAGTGAAAAATTTGAAGTTTGAAGAAAAAAAATTTATCCTTTATAAAAGAAAGGAAGAAAGAAAAATTATTCACACTTTTATGTAATAATAAATTAAGTTCTCTCTTTTGCGTTTTATAGCCAGAATATGCAAAAAAATTTCTGTTAATTACGAACATTGTATATTAATTGAACAAAAGCTTTTTGTATATTTTTGTAAAATTTAAAGAGTAATAACAATAGACAAAGAGTGACATTTTGTATTTATAGTGAAATAATACATTTATGTGAAATATACAGCTTATACAACATTTGTAAACAAATTTTCATTTTAGATACTTTATAAGACTACTCGCAGGCTACGCCCACTGCGCTAGTCCATTTTCCCAAACGAACCTTAAATGAAACGAAATGGTGAATTTGACCTTGTATTTTAAAGAAATATGGACCTTCACCTGGAATTTCCTTCCGCATTGCTGAATACCATGCGAACGCCATTGCGCTACTATATTAACCTATGTGTTAGACAAAATTCGGGCCATCTAGAAGCAACTTTTTTAGTTGATCATTTATAGTAGAATTTGGTAGAGAAATGCCCGTTATGGCCAACAGGAATTAAAATGTTCTCTAGTCACCAAAATACTAAAAAGAGAACATTACAATGATTCAAGGGATTGACTAATGAACTTAAATTTCAGGTTATTCATTTCTATTTGTTAGTTCTTGAACTCCGGGCCTCTCAGATTGGTGCTATGTGTGGTTCTTGTAGCTTAAATATAATCTCACTCTACGTTGCATTATATTTCGTAATATACTTCTTCTTCTGGCAGGTCTACGACAGTTTTCAATCTTTGGATTCCAGGAGCGTAAATACATCGAAAAATGAAATAAAATATTTGCACAAAAAGAACAGTGTTTAACTTTCATATTTAAAAGAGATGTCAATCATAAAAAAGTGGATTTTTAAAGCTAAATTGTTTGAATAAAATTAAAATTACGTCATTTTCACTGTCTTTTCATTTTATATACCAGTTGCAATCATACAACCATTAACCTAGAAAATACCCCGATAACCGATTCTGGTAGAAAAATAAACCTCTAGTTTGCATCCAATAAAATCTTCTAATCTTCCTTAATCAGGTCCATAGCCAAATTTGACGTCAAACATTAGAAGTGCTTGCAACGTTATGATTACAAATGTTCCAGAATTAGTTACAAAACGAAGTTAATTACGCGTTCCACTATATAATGTCAAATTGATGTTGACTCACTTTTAGAGTTTTCACCAACAAAACTCCATGTCTTAAACAGAACTGAGAATAATAAAAAAAGTTATTTATGCAAAATTTTTAGTAATAATATTTTTGGTAAATACTTGAACCGAAGATTTTTTTTTGCATTTCTCTAATGAGCATAATAACCTGGAAAAATAAATAGGCTTTCTACTTCTCTTATATTCCAGATTAAATTATTTTTCAGTCTGTTGCCTAAGTAACCTCTATAATGAAAGTAATCCTTAATTTGTCGCTAAGTTTAGCTTTTAGGGCTGTGCGTCAGCCGAAATTGCGGTTATAATGATTGAAACTTTATCTAATCTGAATTCCAACTTTATCTAATCTGAATTCCAGGTACTTTTTTCTTACGTAGCACAGTGGGGCGTTTTGATGATCTAGGTGGACACAATTCATTTTTCCGATTATCTCGGAATTTACCAAGACCGCGTATACTGATAGCTGAATGTCTCTTTTGTCGAGATCCGTACGAGTTTCGTCGAAAAAACCCGATGTGTCGATTAACTACGACCGTAAAGAAGGCAGTTGATTTGAGAGACTTTCAACAGTTGCATTATTTTTCTGTAAGTTCGAAAGCAAGTCGTGACTTTTCTGTTTTATTTGAAAGCAGGAGTTTACTGGACATATGTCACATGTTTGTCACACGATTTAACCTATTGTTGTTTGAAAATAAGCGCTATCTTGTTTTCAAACTTCATCTTGACTTTTAATACAGTATTAAGTATTATTAAGCAATAAGCATTTTTTTAAATCAAAGTGCCATTCCTAAAGTATTGAAAACTTAAGACAGCTCCTGCGAAAGTTTGCGAATAATTAAGTTATATTAACTTGAAGTGTGCGTCTGAGTGTTTAATTCAAATCTTGCAAGTCAATTTTCACCACTTTTAATAATACGATTGAGCTGAAACTTTGAATACATGTGTAGTTTTAAAGACAATACAATATTATAATTAAAAAAAATAATAATATAAGTAATAATATAATAATAATGATAATAATATTAATAATAATAATAATAATATAAATAATTAAATAAGTCAAATATTTATCACTGTTTGGTTATTTTATTACTGATACATTCGAAAACCCAGCAAAACCTAATTAAACTTCAACGCAATAATTTTGTCCACCTATATCCTCAAAACGCCCCACTGTGCGTAGGCTAAAAAGATAAATCATGAAATATTGTTCCATTCGCAACTATTGGCATTTCAAAGTTTTTATCGTACATAGCAAGTATTACGTTTTGCTGATAGTAAAATAACTGCAGATGAAAAATATATAATAGTAAATCTTCTTTTGTCCGTTTTCTTCATAAAGAAAAAACACAAATTTACTAATCACTAAGTGAATCTCGTGTAATCTTCAGTAATCGGATTCACCGTCTAGAGTCCTCTTCAAATACAAAACAAGAACGAAAAATCATGCGTCAAGCATAGATTATGAAACACTTTCCAACACATCCAGAAAACTATAACGAAACTTCACCGTTAAATAAGATGAAAGAAGATATGTAAGTAAACAGTTTAGAAAACATATAGCACATTGAAAAATACAGTTTTCGAAATTACCATTCAGTGTCAAAAAAGTAGTCGAATTATTTTGTGCAGACCTGTATATGATCAATAGATGTGGATATATAGTATGATAAAATATAGTTCAGTTAGAATATTTACATTTAGCAATTTTCTTCAATCGATGGAAATGCACACGAAATCGTTTGTACAGCCCTGTATATTATCTCAAGACTTTTGTACGCACCACACATTAAGATAAAAGGCAACTTAACTCACTCGCAGCAATTACGAACCGTAAACGACAATGTATCTTTTTCTTTGCGTAGCCCTGTATATCCATTTATTCATAGTCCACAAACTTCTATTAGTCTACTAAATATAGTTCAGCAGAAAAATGCGTAGACGCAATTAAAATCTACCCTTAAGCAATTCACGCCCACAGTTCGTAATACTTACGAATTCCCTTGTGTAGCCCTGTATATGATCAACCGAGTTTATAAACACACACATAATATAATAAAATTTAGTTAAACTTAAAAACGCAAACCAAAGTTGAAAACGCACTTATCACACCATAGACAGTAAATATCGCACACGTTCTGTAACCAGTATATTTTGTGTGTCCCTGTAAATAAACGCAATGCATACAAGAAAGCAATTTATAGTGCACCTCAGTAACACATATAATTTTCATTATATTTGAAATACTGAAGTATCACTAAATTACACTGCAAACGATTTTTCCTCATAGAACGATGTGTATCAGAATTATTTTGTTTGACCCTGTAAATGAATGATAAAGGCTTTGCATCCGATATTCTACAAAAGGCATGTTTTAATGTGCTTTATAATTATATATCAATTTTATTATGGTTTAAATGACGTAGCGTCATCAAAATGCATTTGAAACGATTACTTCCCATTGACTGTAATGTAGCGGGATACTTTTGACTGTCACTGTAAAAAAAACTATAAGTGCTACACACTTTCGTTGAAATAGGGAACATGCTATAGTAAACGACAATAACATGCAAAAATTTCAGGGCACTCCGAGCATATTTACGGGAGTTAGAGCACGGACAGACGGGCAGACAGCAGACAAACCGAAGTCATAAACACTTTTCAACTAGTTTGGAAAGTGTAAAAAAAAAACTTTCCAACAATATATTAAATACGCCAATTAGCGGGTGACTCGATTACGACAGATTAGCCCAATATCTTTTAAAAACCTTCAGAAAAGAAGGAAAAATATGCAAAAAATAAGTAGAATTGTATAATTAAAAATAATATCGAAAATTTATTTCAGCAGACAATTTTATTTGCAAAATGTTGTTTTTTGTGATAATAATAAAGCATAATTGCATAAATTTCCTTAAGAATAATCTTGTACAGTTCCTAACATTAGAAGCAGTGAATGGTTCTATAAGTGAAATTGGCGACATGTTAAAAGAAAAATAAAGAATGGACAATATTCGCTGATCTGAATTTGAGGCTATAAAAATCCAAAGTTTGGGGAAAACAAAGCGGCAGGTTTCCGTATTAGAATATGGCAAAAAAATATAACATCAGAAATTAAATTATTTTAGAATATGTGTGTGTGGCAGACATTTACACTAAAATTTAAATATTTAACTAAATTTTTTTAACATCAACTTCTATTTATATAATTTACATTTGAGTATAAAAATATGTTAAAAAATGCTTTCGTACACTTGAAAAAACACCATTCATTGAACATCACTCAGACTGATGTCACGTTTATGCATTTTTTCTTACAATCACATTGTTTGGCGACAAAAGTAAATTCAAAATCGTAAATAAAAAAATAACATGTAACTCACAACTACAGTCATTTTTACAATTACATCTGCTAGTTTCTCCCGTAAGTCCCATGATTCGGTGTGTTAGATGAAAAAATAATTATAATAATAAAATAAATAAAAAAAAGTTACACAGATTTTATCTAATAAATTTTTCCGATGCATTTTTCTTAACCTGACGCAAAAGATAAATTGCCAAATATTGTTTCAATTGGAATCTTTCACGTTGAATATTTTTTTAAGCATTACGAAAATTCCTTTGATGTTTAAATTAAATATTTTCGTTTTATATTATTATCTCTCATCAAAACTGTTTTTCTTTTTTTTCTTTTTTCTTTTAAAAAAAATCTTTACTAATAAAATAAAGTTTCGCTCTGTGTGTGTGTGTGTGTGTCTGTTGGCGATGGCTAGCAAAATCTAGCCCACCTAGAAGTCTGGAAATTTAGGTGTGGATAGTCCAAGGTCTGACCATGTGCACTTGAGTCTCAGAATTTTAATGTTTTGACAATTACCCAAGATATTAATTAGTTTCTCATTAACCATCGCGTCTAAAATGCCATATTTTTATGAAAATGGTGCAAAAGAAATGTGAAACCGCAAAATGAGTTGTGTGTTGGGAGAGGGAATAAAGATTTTAGGTTTACTGGAAAAAGGTTGGGCTACCACAATGACATTTAACTACGCCTTTTCGACACATGTCAAAATAACAGAAACTATTAGGTCTTTCAACACGAAAATTTGCAGATCTATATAAACAAACAATCGCAAATTCAAAAAGTCAAATTAAAAAAAAATCCATCCACAACTTTCAGAAATATTAATTAGAAATGTTTAATTTTTCGAGCAGTTTAATCTTGCAATGATCAACACGTTTTTTGATAAAAATTTGAACCGTCGCAGGTGTCTCGATAATGAAACCGCAAAGAAAGAGGTACTAAGAGATTTTTTAGGTGACTCAAATTAACAATTCTAATTAAGCTACGATTTTAAAATTAACACCTTTCGAATACTCTCTGTTTCCACATTACAAGTTTGTAAAAATTAAGATTATCCGATCTTATAACCGAAGATATTTATTATTTCGCATTAATTTGACTGCAGAAAAAAAAATAACGTGTTTCTTTTTCTTTTTTTCTTTTTTTTTCTACGAGCAAGCATAGCAGACAAGATGTCCGTTATCTCTCGAATAAAGAAAGATACAAAACAAGTAAATAAAAATTTGGAATGGTGCTATTAGAAGCTGTATAAAATTATTAAAAATCTTGGAATTTTTTTATTGGAAAATTATGCATCCTTATCGAGTTAAAGATATAAAATCATACAAAATTTTGGTTTAACTTTATTATCACGGGCCCGGGCAACGTCGGGCGGGTCAGCTGGTTTTAAATAAAATTAGTAAGTTTTTTCTTTTAATTTTCGAGGTGTTTGTATTATTTTCTAAATGATACAGGCGTTTCAATTCTTTCACCAACAATAATGGTCGCCAAAAAATGCCCAATGGACATTTTCGTCCAAATAACAATGAAATACCAAATTTTATTATCAAAAATCATGATTATATCGATATATTATACATCATAGTGAGCGCGGGATTTTTGTCAATACGGTGTTTTACGGGAATTTTGTCAATACCACAAAAACATTCTTTGGGTAGATTTTGAAATTACTCTGGACATACACTTTTAGTGCTTCTTGCTAATATATATGATAAGTTTCTGATCATAATAACCGAGAAAATTAAAACAAAATCACCATGCCTAAAGTAAATTCAGAATTAATAAAATCGACACAAATTTCAAAGCTTTGGAGTCCAAATATCTGGAAATCAAAAGCGAAATATTAATAATTTACAAAATTTCAAGCATTTAATTGATGCATAAGTGTAATTTATTGATTTCAAAGTTAAATATCATGGTACTATTTTTTTTTATCCGTAGAGCAAATTTAATGATTAATTAATTTAAATGAAAGCAGCGTAAAATTTTACTCTCACAATTTTCATTTATGACAAAGCGTTCACAATTCAAACACATACAAGATGCGTTTTTAAATATTTTGTAAAAACAACTTCTTTATTGTCTCAAAATCGAGTTTAACAACAGCAAAAATAACAAAAGAAAAATACTTAACAGAAGTAGCTGCTAAAATATCTTACAAATCTTTTGTTTATCCTTTAAAAATAAAAGAAGAAACACTTGTTTAAATGTATGAGAAATGTTAAGTAAACAGTTTTTAATGTGATAAGCATGTTTAACTTATAACACAAAAGCGGAAAACAAGTTATCTTCTATTCAAATCATAAATAGTATGTTTTTATCCTTTAAAAAGGCATATATGACACTATAAGTGTTAGGAAAAAGAAAATGTGACTTTTTTATATTTAAAGACCAAAAAGTCAGTTTTAGTGAACACATGTAGGGAGAGAAAATGAATTTTAAATTTTTTTTTATTTTGTTTTGTTTCAGCATTTGAATAACTTTTCTGACAATTACAACACTGTGAATTAATTGAACAAAACCTTGTGTATTTTTTTTTTGTAAGTTATGCATTTTATGTTGTTTTTAATAAATATTTGTAATATTTGTAATTAGTAATCATTAACTTTGGAACATGAAAAGTAATATGATTATATGCGTCTATTCTTAATAATCAAGAAAATGGAGACACCATCATCATTTTAAAAATAAATTAAAAATTTTAAACTTGTCTTTAATTTTTGAAATTATGAATACAAATATGTTAGAATTAGAAGCAAAGGATTATTAACTAGGGAATTTTATGAGCACTTAATTAATGTTTAAGTACAAATTATATATTGATATCAAATTTAAATATGAAAGAACCGATAATTTTAAATTAGATTAAAGCATTTAAATCATTAAAAATATACCTCCAACTTTATTTTAACTCTTTTTATTTATGAAAAAGCCTTTAACATTTAAATTCTGATGCATCAAAGATAATTCCATATTTATTTTTTGAGAAAAATATTTTAAAGAAAAAGCGGAAAATGAATGACCTTGTTTTTAAATTTTTAAGGTTGTTCTCAAATCCAAACTGGCTATTTTCTGACACTTTCTGAATTCATTTTTGTTCGCAAACGTGCTGGCGAGATCTGGGTAATGAATAATAATTGGTTACAAATCCCATCAGTAATCAAACAAAGAATCTAGAATTGGACAGGGTCAGCCTTCTACTCTCTAATTTGACGGTTAACTAAAAGCAGGTAATTACATAAAATAAACGTGATCGAAATTCTAACTGGAATAAAAGAGTAAATTTTAAACCTAAACTCTATAAGTAATAGAAAAGTACTTGGCGCTGTGTATTTTCGCAGATTCAAGTATATGAATTGTTGATTGGATAATTAAAGAATTAATTAATCAACTTACACAACCCAATAAAACCAAATTAAAACTAACCTAAGTAAATAATCAGTTACATGATGCATAAAAGGAAAAAATGACAAATAATTAAAATTAACAATAAAAATATTTATTTACCTATGTATACAAATACGTAAAAAATAAATTAAACACTAAAGAATTTTAAGCTACAACGTAGCTGACTGCAAAGATCATTTGATCTCGAACATAAACAAATTCTCCCAATCGGAGATTAATTGCAGGTAACTGCACTTTTGTCATTTTGTAATATTTCATTAACAATTATATTAGAATGGTATTACATTAGAATTATCTTGCACAAATTATGAAATAATTACTTAATTACATAATAATTTATATCTGAAAATAATTAGTTAATCACATGAAATTCAGTTTTTAAAAATTACTTATTTAATTGGATAAATATCCAAGAATTTAAAACTTTATAATTATTTAATAATTATTTAATTATTTAGATACTAATCGCAAGTCTCACACTTGACGCAAACTACCTAACCAGCAACTCGTATAAATTGATAATCATAGAACTAATAATGATGTTGACGGTACCTGGTAACTTCTATAGGATAGGAGTTGACTATCATCTGAGGACGTCCGGGGAACTTAGCGATATTTGAAGCATAATTATAAATATTAATTAAACACGGACCCAAAGGGTCTAACTCAAGATTCATTATTTTAGCTTAAACGTTCGGATTTAATAAATTACGCATGGGCGTAGGCTTCTTAAGTAAGTCTCGTAAATAGAGACTAAGTCAAGTCATAATCAGCTGGCACAGAGAGATTCATTCTACCCGAAAATCATCAAAAAATTATGTATATGCTAAATCATAATTGAACAGAGAACGCCTCAAGAAACATGTCTCAAGTCAAGTCAGGAAAAAGTGAATGCTTAAAACCAAACTCCTCAAGTGTAAGTCAGAGTATGAATGTGTCTTTAACGTGACACTATACTATTTGTATTGGTGTGTGTGTGTGTGTGGGGGGGGGGGTTAAAACTAAGCCCCATGAGAAAAACAGAGCCCTCACTGGCCATCATCATTTAGATAGTTAGCCACTCTTCGTCATTCTGTCATGATCATTCTGCTATGGTCTTTCTTTCAACACCCAAAACTATCATTGGTCATGGATGCGTCTAGAGCAAGCCCGGGCGTCACTTTTCCATGACAGCCCCTCAGCACACCCTTGACCACAATAAATCTGGCTTAATAAAGCTGTCTTTTCTTTTCTTCACTTAAGATATGTCTGCGATGTAGTGGCGCTTCGACTGCCACAAAAATATGTATACTCTATTCTCTTTAACACTATGCCCCCATGAACATAAAATTATAAATAAAAAAAAATATACAAAATATGAATAAAATACATAAAACTAGTATATGATACACATTTCATACAGTAGATTACAAGGATATTAATTTCGTATTAGTGTATAGTCCCATTAATGAGTTATCGATGTGTAAACATTGTTTTACGTTGCTTTTGCGAAACTGTTAAAAGTTTGCTTTGCACGGAAGCAAGGCTGCGGGATTTCATTCCACAAAAAGCATGAAATTGGCAGGTACTCTTATTCAGAAACTATATAATCGAACAGTTTTTTTCAGTTTTCTGCAAAGAAAAAAGATCTTTCATATAATGCTGTCAAAGTTGGCCGGACGCGACAGCGCGGAAAGGGAAAAAGACTGCCGCCACGAGAAAACAATCGTTTATAACTCAAGAGTAATTCATTTAGCCAAAAAAAAAAAATATAGAAAAAAAAACAGAAAAGGTTCGAATACAAATCACTTGAATTCCTGCAAGTGTCATGTTTTTGTACCTTAAAAGGAGTCTGTAAATATTTCAGAAAGTTTCGCATTGTTGATCGGGAAAAATATTTTCGTGTGTGAACCGCCTAAAATAAAATATTTTTATCCTCCAAAAATGCCCTTATGAGACTATAAGTGTGAGGAAAAAGAAAAGATGATTCTGTTAATATTTGAAGAAAAAGAAGTCTTGTTTCAACAATGAACAACGCAGCAAGAAGTAAATTTTTGCCACTCACATCAAATGAAAGATTAAATAATTTGAAGGTTGTCGAAAAAAGTGTTTTCTTTCAAATACGTAGGGAGAAGAAAAATATTTAGGCTTGAAAATAGCGAAAGATGATGCAATATTTGAAAAATTCTCCTATCAATTTCTAACACAATAAATAACTGAAAAAAATGTATTTTTTAACATTTTTCAACATAGTTGAAAAGTGTTTATGAATTCGGTTTGTCTGCCTGCCACCTGTTCGTACTCTAACGCAAGTAAGTATAGTCGAATTGCCATGCAATTGATATATGTTATTGAGTTTTACTATGGTTTGTTCGGTATTGAAAATGAAGCGTGTTTAGTGAAGTGCATTTATAGTTTGTTTACAGGGACAATCAAAAAATTCCATTGCATTACGTTCTATGGGGAAAAATCGTTTGCGGTACTTTAATAATGTTACACTATTTCAAACATATTCAAATTCATGTAGTATATCACCGAGGTGCAATACAAGATGCTTACTATAGAATAAGGTGTATATAGCATTCATCGTTCATTTACAGGGATACACAAAATAATTCTCTTACAATACTGTCTATCAATAATAAGTGAATAATAATTGCTGGTAGTTTTTCAGCTGTGGTACGCGTTTTTAAATTTTGCTCATGTTTTGCATATTACTCGGTGCATACAGGGCTGTGAAAAAGAGATTTCGAGTACATTTCCGTTTATTGACAGAATTTGCTGTAAGGGAATTTTCAATTGTGCTATGCGTCCCTAACTGAACTAAATTTTGTAATGCGTTGGACTGCTCTCTTTTATGCACCTGTTTTTCAGTTTTCCAAGACTAATTAGTTGTCATTGCTTTTCAGTGGTACTTTTTTTTTTCTTTAAATCCTTGGAAGTTGCAGTGATAATGTTTCTACTTAGTTAAAGTCGTGCGACTACTCTTTAGTTAAAGTATTGATTTACTGAGTTGGCTCTTCTTCAGCTGTCACTCTTGCAGTCGGTTTGCTGATATGGTCTGGAACGTTACCTGTGAATGATTCTTTGATGTTTTTATTCCCATTTCCTGTTTCATATTTTTCAGTGTGATTTTAGTGCTGGATTTAATACCTGCAATTGACTTTTGTGGCAAATCTGGACTTTACTTGTTAAATAACATTGACATTCAATTCTGTCTGCTACTTTAACTACAGTTGTGAACTATTGTTGCTATCTTATAATATGCGGTGCTTTCATTGGATCTCGGTCAGTAAATGGCTAATCAGTATTTTTTTTTTTTAAATAAAGAGACCTCATTTAATAGCTTGGTTTCTGCAGTAATGAACTCTACTATATCAAACTGGATGTTGTAAATTCTGGTGATCTACATTGACTTTTGCATTTTCAGTTGTGTATGTATATGGGTAGAAGTTATCTGCTCACATCTCAAGTTTTATCTGTTATATACTGTAACTCTCCGTGGTGAGATGCTCTGTAATTTTATTGTTTTTTTTTTTGTTTTGCTGGAAATTTTGTGATTTCAGTAGCTTTATAATTGGTTATTGTATTTTAACACTAATTGCCTTGTATGGGATGCTATGCATTTTTTTAAGCTTTAGAATTAGGTTTAGTGTGACAGATGTAACCAATCTGTCTTTAGAGCCTCTTATATTTCTTAGTTTGTAATTTAGCTTTAGTAGAATTCTGTTTTCGGTTCGCTTCGTTACTTTTTCTAGTTCCCTGCGTGAAGCAGTATTTTCTCACTAAGTCGGTGGGGTGTTGTTGTTTTGATAATCCCATCAACCCTTGTTCGGGTTCGTCTTTGAGCTGTGTTTTTGCTGGGTGGTGAAGGGGATTCTACCGCCGGAGGTTTTACGCCGCAAACCCTCACAGGTTGGTGCTCCGGCTGGGTGATCTTGTTTACTTAGACAATTTTCGGAATTTTGTAATTTCAGAATTCGTATTTCAGTATTACATAGTATAATTATTGCTTAGTATGAAAAAGTATTATTTAGTATCGCTCAGTATAGTTAGTAAATTATCAAAATTTACTTCTCCTAAAAATCTCAGTTATTATATCATCAAAATTTGAATATTTGGAATTTGTGTTTCAGTACTACTTCTCATGTTGGTATTTGATTTGTGTTTATTCTATGATTATTTCTTTTGTCTTTATCGCATTTATTAATTGTTTATCGTTCAATAAGTGAGCTATTAGTATTGTTTTGCATTTGTCTTCTCTCAACTTTAATAATTATCTTCCAAGGCTTTGCCGCATAGTAAACAAACCTTCTGGACGGGGTTAGTTGAGCTTAAGCTGAAAGGTAGGCCTCCTCTCCTGGTTTGACTTTGACTTTGTTTACTTAGACACCATCTATACTGTGAATCTTATTACAGTATTATGAATGTGTTGGAAAGTGTTTCTTAATCTATGCTTGGCGCATGATTTTTCTTTCTGGTTTAAATATAATTTTTAATATCGGGATAAAAAGTTATATTTTTATTTATTGTGGAATAACACATTTTTGAGAAATATGCAGCTTATAATACAATTGTTTGGTTTGGTTTTATGGGGGCGCAACGGTCATCTTTTACACACAAGTACTAAATAGTAATAAAAGAAAATTCGAAACGAAGGATTCGCCTTTGTTTATTCACTATAAGAAAAACATTTTATAAAAATGATTTTAATTTATATGTTACTAAAATAGACGTAAGATAAAACCAATGTACAAATGTCTTAAAAACTTTAAAACATAAGATCTTAGTAGTACATAATTCCTAGTACTTTCGGCTATACACTAAGCCATTATCAAGGACACTGGATCAGCGGATACCACAGCACAGATGTTGTTCAAGATCTGAACTGAAAAATGACAGGAGAAACTCATTATGGGCACGTGCTGGTGGATGAACCCATTGTTGGTGAGGGGGAGACCCAAATCACGACACTTTCGGGAGACCATACTTTCCCGTAACTCGGAGCAGTTCGTACCAAATACTTGGTATTTGGTATGATAATACATCATTGCAGCAGTTGTTTGCTTGCGATAAAATTTCTAGTGACTCTGAAATTACACAACTTTTAAAATCAGTAGCTCGCATAATGATTCTTAGTTTATGAAAAAATATCTCAATATCTCTTAATTGGAATAATCTAGGTAAGGCAGTATTGTGCAATTTTGGAGTCACTAGAAATTTTATCGCAAGCAAACAACTGCTGCAATGATGTATTATCATACCAAATACCAAGTATTTGGTACGAACTGCTCCGAGTTACGGGAAAGTATGGTCTGTCGAAAGTGTCATGATTTGGGTTTCCCCCTCATCAACAATGGGTTCATCCACCAGCACGTGTCCGTAATGAGTTTTTCCTGTCA
The DNA here is from genome assembly GCA_963931845.1 of Maratus michaelseni. Lineage (NCBI taxonomy): Eukaryota > Metazoa > Arthropoda > Arachnida > Araneae > Salticidae > Maratus > Maratus michaelseni. The sequence continues at coordinate 398,467,389 of OZ007586.1, forward strand.
TTTTTCAGTTCAGATCTTGAGCAACATGTGTGCTGTGGTCTCCGCCGGTCGAGTGTCCTTGATAATGGCTTAGTGTATAGCCGAAAGTACTAGGAATTTTGTACTACAAAGATCTTATGTTTTAAAGTTTTTAAGACATTTGTACATTGGTTTTATCTTACGTCTATTTTAGTAACATATAAATTAAAATCATTTTTATAAAATGTTTTTCTTATAGTGAGTACTAAATAGACCGGGACTTTCGTTTAAAGTGGAGTCCGACGCATTGCAAATATTTAGCCTGAGTCGAGATTCGAACACGGCCCCCTTTGTCCTGCTGCCAAAATTCTAACCACTAGACAAGCAGGTGGGCATAATGCATTTGTAAACAATTTTCCCCTTTAAATTATTTACAATATTATAAGCTTCTGTTCATAATAACGAAGAAAATTTAAATACTGTCATCATGCTTGACATAAATTTAAAATTATTAAAATCGTCTTTAATTTCATAGATTTGGAATGCAAATATCTTGAAATTAAGTGCAACGTTTCATTCACGTGAGAAATTTTCCATCATTTAACTGATGCATAAAGTGAAAATTATCGATTTCGGAGTTAAGCATGGGAGTACTAATATTTTTAAAAAACGTCGAACAAATTTAAGGAATTGTTAGTTTATTTTGAAAATTTTCATTTATCATAAAGTGTTTACGATTTAAACATATCCAAGATACATTTAAAAAAAAATCAAAATGGGGTTTTTACAACAGCATAAAAAAAATCCACAGAAATAGCTGTTAAAAATATTTTAAAATTATCTTGTTTATCTTCTGAAAATTAAAGAAGAAACAATTGTTTAAATATATGGATAAATGTTAAGCAAGCAGTTTTTAACGCAGAAAACGTGTTTAACTTTCAAAACAAAAGAGGAAAACGAGTTATCTTGTTTTCAAATCTTAAATAACAGCTTTTTATCCTCAAAAAATCCATGTATAAGACTTTAAGTGTTAGGAGAAGAAAATATGACTTTTAATTTTCTAAAAATGAGCTTTCATAACCACATGCAAGAAGAGCAATTTCATTTTTTAATTTTCTATTTTTTATTTTCTTTAAAGAATGAAAATTACAGTGAGAATTAACTTTTTGTCTCTCAGATCAAAACAAATGAGCGAACAATTTAAAAATTGTCGAAAAATGTGTTTTCTTGTATACACGAAACGGAGAAGAAAAAAATATTCACGCTTTTATACATAGTGAATTATATTCTGCGCCAAAAAGATGTTACTGTATACAAAAAAATTCCCTGTCAATTATGAGCACTGTGGCTTAATTGAACAAAAACTTTAGGTATTATTATTATTATTCTTATTATTACTTTTTTTTTTTTTTTGTAAAATACGTTTTTATGTATAAATATTTCAAATTTGAAACAAAATAAGTAACATGAGAAAACGCTTCTGCTTATACTAATGTGCTGATTCGGCGGGAATTAAGATATTTTGGTAGCTGACTGTTTATTTACCGAAAAGGAGCACACGATCTTATTTCTTACAAAGTTATATTTTATTCACAAAAAGAAATATGAGAATAAAAGCTCAATAAGAAAATAATGTATTTGTAAATTGAGTTTGTTGAGTGTTGACGGATAATAAAAGAGGTGGCAGGAGGAACTGAGTAGTAAAATCTAGGTTAACGGTTGTTCAATACGGCACCGACTCGGTGTCTTAAGAATAAGTAAAGTGTTTCAACTATTAAGAAAAGTTCTGATCAATCCAGTTGATTTGCTGGTTCGACATACCTTTCCAAGGAACAGGGGGTTCCTTATAATTTGCTCTTTCATGTAAACGACTAGAGCTTAATTTCACACAGAAGCTACCTTGCTTCGTAATCCTTAAGAGGCTACTTCACTCAGACGAAAACACCCGCTCGCTAATGTTAATCCTATGGAGGAAATATTTTAAGATATCTCGTTCGCATTTCAATATTTTTAAATGATTTTTTTTTTGCATTGGATAGCTGAGGTCAATCTCTATGCACGCTCCTTTCTACTTTTTCGATTTTTCTTGCAGTTTTTTTTTCTTGAAGATACTTTCACTTTCAAAACCGGTTCCGATTTTGAAAGTATCTTAATAAAAAAAAAAACTTGTAATCAAAATCGAAAAAGTGCAAAGGAGCGTGCATAGAGATTGACCTCAGCTATTCAATGCAAAAAAAAATAAAAAATAATTTAAAAATATTGAAATGCGAACGAGATATCTTTAAAAATTTCCTCCGTAGGATTAACATTAGCGAGTGGGTGTTTTCGTCTGAGTGAAGTAGCCTCTTAACTTCTCAGGACGAGAATTCAAAGAGAGAGCTCTGCTCTAAAAATCAACAACTGACTCCGCGCTTTTTCTTTCAATCACCCCTCACAGGAGAAGGGGGTGGGGACAGGAAGCGAGAGGTCTTTAACCCTTTCCGGCACAGACAAATTCTGTTCGGAAAATGCGAAATTACTGACTGACACCGGAATTTACAAACGACTTTTTTAGAAAATAAGAACTCCTTATTTTAAGCTTTCATTTTAGAAGCAAAATTTTATTAAAATATTCTTGGTGCAGAATGCAAGTTTGGAAGTAAAATTAGGTGTGCCCGGAGTGTGACCACTGTGCCGGAAAGGGTTAACCTTGGAGGACATACTTTCTCACTTCGCTGGAACATAGTGTAGGGTAAAGATGTTACACTAATAAAGAAAATTGAAGCACCTTTATTATGCTTCAAGTAACTTCAAAGTTTTTTTAATTAAAAAAACTTGAATCCAATTAGACTGGAATTAAACTCAAAGGATTATTAATGAGCAATTTTCAAAAAATTAATTAATGCATACATACAAATTATTGATTTCCAAATAAAATATCAGAAAACTGATATTTTTTAATCGCCGACTAAAGCATTCAATTTATTTAAAAAAAAAAAGAGAACTGCAATTTTATTTTATGTTTTCATTTCTTTATCTTTCTCTCTGTGTGTGTGTGAAAACAACAACTTAATTTATGTGAAAATAAAGATAAATCCACAGAAGTAGATGAGAAAAAAATATTTCAAATAGCTTGTTTATCCTTTGAAAATAAAAGAAGTTGCACTTGTTGGAATGTATGAAAAATGTTAAGGAAACAGTTTTTAATGTGATTAAAGTGTTTAACTTTTAAAACAAAAGAGGAAAACGAGTTATCTTGTTTTCAAATCTAAAATAGCATGTTTTTATCCTTGAAAGATGCCTTTATTCATGAGACTAAAAGTGTGAGGGGAAGTGAAATATGACTTTTTTATTTTTTAAGAATAAAAAGTCAGCTTTCATAAACGCATCTAAAGAAAACGATTATTTTATTTTAATTTTCCTATATTTTTTTTTTGTTTCAACACTGAATAACGCAGAAAGAAGTAACTTTTTGTAACTCACATCAAAACAAATGAGTAAACAATTTGAAGATTGTAGAGAAAGTATGTTTTATCATAAACGAAAGGAACAAAGAAAAAATATCCAATCTTTTATGTAATGATAAATTAAGTTCTGTCTTTTGAGTTTGATCGCAATAAAGATGGTACAGTATTTGAAAACTTTCCTGTCTTTTAAGAACACTGTATATTAATTTAACAAAAGCGTTATGTATTTTTTTTTGTAAACTATACATTTTATGTTTTTATAAATAAATATTTTTAATTTATTTCCAATAAAATTAATACATAAAAAGGAATACGAGTAAGCTTCTGCTCATACTAACTTAGAAAATTGACGTCCATAATCATTTTTGAAATAAATTTCCAATTAATAAGCAATTCTTTACTTCATTTAATTTTGTTTCCAAGTATGATGGAATTAAGATTAAATGATTATGAACGCGGGACTTTTCGAGGCATTTAATTACTGGTTAATTTATTGATTTTAAATTTAAATATGAGAGAATGGATAATTTTTAATCGTTGTCTAAAACATTTAAATCCTTTTAAAACTGACCTAAAATTAAATTGTAATTGTTTTCATTTACGGTAAGCCGTAATAATTTAACGTTTAATTTCACGTTAAATTTAAAGTTCAATTTCATGATTTAAATTCTGACGAATACAAATATCCCGCCCCCCTCTTTCTCTTCATGAAAAAAAAAAAAACATTTTATTATGCAAAAGTAGAGCTTTCACAGTAACAAATAAAAAAAAAATCTCCAGAAGTAGCTGCTAAAAATATTTTACAATCCTTTTGCTTATCCTCTGAAAATAAAAGATGACACACTTGTTTAAATATACGAGAAAGTTTTCGAAAGCCATTTTAAAACTACAAAACTCTTTAACTTTGTTTAAAATAAGAGGAAAATGAATTATCCTATTTTAAAATCTTAAATAACAGTTTTTTATCTTCCAACAAGAACGAAAAATCATGCGTCATGCATAGATTTTGAAACCCTTTCCAATACACCCAGAAAACTTTAATGAAACTTCACCGTTAAATAAGGTGAAAGAAGATATGTAGTAAAAAAGTTAGGAAACATAACACATTTAAAAATCCAGTTTTAGCAATTACCTTCCATAGCCAAAAACGTAGTCGAATAATTTCGTGCAGTCTTGTATATGATCAATAGATTTGAATATATACTACATAGCATGATAAAATTTAGTTCAGTTAGAAAATTCACATCAAGAAATTTTCAGCAATCGATGGAAATGCATTCGAAATCTTTTCTACAACCCTGTATATTATATAAAGACTTTTGTACACACAACAGCTTAAACTAAAATTTAATTCAGGTAAAAATCGCATACGGCAATTTAAAACTTACTTCCAGCAATTACCAACCATAAACGTCAATGTATCTTGTTCTTTGCGTAGCCCTGTATATGAATTTATTTATATTCCACAAAGTTATATTAATCTACTAAATATAGTTCAGCAAGAAAATGCGTAATACAATTAAAAACTTCCCTTAAGCAATTAACTCCCATAGTGCGTAATACTTATGAATTCCTTTGTGTAGCCCTGTATATCATCAACCGAATTTATACACACCACGTAATATGAAAAAAAAAAATAGTTTAAACTTAGAAACGCAAACCAAATTTGAAAACGCTCTTATCACACATAGACTGTAATTATCGCACGTTTACTGTAACCGAATTGATTTGTGTGTCCCTGTAAATGAACGATAAACGCAATGCACACCATACTTTTCAATGAGCAATTTATAGTGCACCTCAGTAATGCATATAAATTTCAATATGTTTGAAATAGTGAAATATGATTAAATTACGCTGCAAACGATTTTCCCCCTTAGAAGATTGTGTAACATAATTATTTTGTGTGATCCTGTAAATGAATAATAAAGGCTTTGCGCTCCATATTTCACAAAAACCATGTTTTAGTGCGCTTCATAATCGTATACCATTTTCATCATGTTTTAAGTGGCGTAACATCATTAAAATGTACATGGAAATATTTTTTCCCATTGACTGTAATGTAACGGAATACTTTTTACAGGCCCTGTAAATAAATTATAAGAGCTACAGGATTTACTTTCAATAGGGATCATGCTATAATAAACGTCAATAACATACAAAAATTTCATGGAAATCCAAGTATATTTACGAGAGTTAGAGTACGGATGGACGGCTAGATAAACAAAAGTCATAAACACTTTTCAACGAGGTTGGAAAGTGTTAAAATCATTTATGAGACTATAAGAGCAAGGAGAAGAAAGATGTAACTTTTAATTTTCTAAAAATCAAGAAGTGAGCTTTCATAAAGAAATTTAACAAGATAAATTTTATTTTTTATTTTTCTATATTTTATCTTGTTTTAACAATGAGCAACACAGCTAGAAGTACCTTTATGTCACTCACATCAAAACAAAAGAATGAACAATTTGAAGGATGTCGAAAAAGTTTTTTCTTTCATAAACTAATGGGAGGAGAAAAAATAATCATGGTTTTATTTAATAGATTAAGTTCTGTCTCTTTCGCTTTATTGCCACAACATTTCACAATATTCTAAATCTTTTCGGTCAATTAGAAACACTTGTAGATTAATTGAACAAAATCTTTATATATAATTTTTTTGTAAACAATGCTTTTTCTGTTGTTATGACAAAATATTTCAAATTAGTTATAATTATTTTTAAAACATTACAAGTATTATGAGTATTTAGCTCATAATAACAAAGCAATTTAAAATACCACCAACATGCTTCAAATCAATTTAAAATTAAATACTCGTCTTTAGTTTCTCAGATTATAATTCCAAATATGCTGGAATTAAGACTAAAACATTATTAACGAGGGAATTTACCATGGCTTTAATTAATGCTTAAGTACAAATTATTGATTTCAAATTTAAATATGAAAGAATTGGTAATTTTTATTCGTAGATTAAAACATCCATTTCATTAAAAAATAACCCTAAAATTTCATTTGAACTATTTTTATTTATGGTAAATCTTTCATCATTTAAATTCTTTCGCGTTCAAGCTAATCTACTTAATTTTTCATTTTTCTGAAATAAACAGCTCTGTTATGTGAAAATAATGATATTACAGCAGTAGCAAAATATTCACAGAAATAGCTGCTAAATAGTATATCTTACAAATATGTTGTTTGTGTATCTGTGTGCAAGAAAAAAAATAAACACTTGTTTTAATACATGAGATATGTTAAGTAAACAGTCTTTAATGTGATATACTTGTATACTTGTATACTTTTATCACAAAGCGAATAACGAGTTATATTTTTTTTCAAATCTTAAATTACCTGTTTTTATCCTCCAAAAATGTATTTATGAAACTATAAGTATTAGATTGGAAAATATTCCTTTTTAATTTTTAAAGAACAGTTTTAAAGTCATTTATTTTTAAAGCCAATTTTCAGAACCACAAGAAAGGAGAAATTTGTTTATATTTTTCCAAAATTTATCTTATTTCAATAAGGATGAACACATCAAAAAGGTACTTTTTGCAATTCAGAGCAAAACAGAATTATCAACTTGACAATGGACGAAAAAAGTGTGTTCGTTTATAAACGGAAGGTGGAAGAAAGAAATATTTACGCTTTTATGTAATAATGAATTATGCCTCTTCTCTTGAGTTTTATATCCAAAATATGTTACAACTCTTAAAAACTTTCTTGTCAATTACAAACACTGTACAATTATTGAAGATAAGCTTTATGTACTTTTTAACACTTTTCAACCTAGTTGAAAAGTGTTTATGACTTCGGTTTGTCTGGCCGTATGGCCGTCTGTCCGTGCTCTAACTCCCGTAAATATGCTCGGATTGCCCTGCAATTTTTATATGTTATTGTCGTTATCTATAGCATGTTCCCTATTTCAACTGAAGTGTGTAGCACTTATAGTTTTTTTACAGGGACACTCAAAAGAATTCCGTTACATTACGTCTATGGAGAAAAATCGTCTGCGGTTTAATTAAATAATGTTTCACTATTTTAAACGCATTGAAATTTATATGTATCATTAAGGTGCATGACAAGAGGCTTACTACAGAATATTGTGTGTATAGCAGTCATCGTTCATTTACAGGGACACACAAAAGAATTCTCTACTGTCTCTTAGCAATAATTCCTGGAAGTGCGTTTTAAGTTGCGGAACGCGATTTTAAATTTAACTCACTTTTTGTCTATTACTTGGTGTGTATAAATTCTGTAGATCATATACAGGGCAACACAAAAGTTCGCGAACACATTTCCGTTTATTGACAGAAATTCCAGAAGGAGAATTTTAAACTGTGCTACGCGTTTCCTAACTAAACTAAAGTTTAGCATCCTATGTAGTATATATACAAATCTATAGATCCTATACAGGGCTGAATAAAAGTATTCGGATATTTTTCCGAATATTGTATGTGTTGGAAATATATCTTGGTAATTCCGGAAATTACGTTTTTAAATATGCTATGCGTTTTCCAAATTGTTTACTTAGATGTACTTAGATGTTATCTTTCAGTTCATTGAATGATAATGATTTGTAAAATTATTTTGGGAGCGTTGGAAAGTGTTACATAATCTATGCTTGACGCATGACTTTTTGTTCTTGTTTTTTTTTTTTGTTTTTTTTTGTAAACGATGCATTTTACATTGTTATGAATAAATATTTCAAACTAATTATCATTATTTTTGAAATATAATAAGTAACATGAGAATAAGCTTCTGCTCAAAATGTCCAAGAAAATTGAAGCACCAACATCATTTTTGAAATAAATTTAAAATTAGTAAACTTCTATTTAAGTCTAAAAATTTTAAATCCAAGTATGCTGAATTATAAATGATTAGATTGAGGAGGGAATTTTCTAGGCATTCAATTACTGCTTAAGTACAAATCATTGATTTTAAATTTAAATATGAGAGCATGGAAAATTTTTAATTGTACACTAAAGCATTTAATTATTTTTTATAAATTGAACTAAAGTTATACTTTAACTGTTTTCATTTATAGTAAACCGTTTAAGATTTAAATTCTGACACATGCTAGATAACTCTTTCTCTCTCTCTCTTTCTCTCTCTCTTTATGAAAACAACAATTTTAGTTTTTAAAAATAGGGATTTATCAGGAAAAAAAACATAGAAGTACCTGTTAAAAATATTTTACAATTATCTTGTTTATCTTCTGAAAAAAAAAAAAAGAGAGACACTTGTTTTTATATATGAGAAGGTTTTAGCAACCAGTGTTTAACACGACAAACCTGTTTCACTTAAAAAAAAAAGGAAAACGAGTTATCTTGTTTTAAAATCAGAAATAACAGCTTTTTATCCTCCAAAAATCATTTATGAGACTATAAAAGCTAGGATAAGAAAAATGTGACTTTTAATTTTCTAAAAATCGAGAAGTGAGCTTTCATAACCACATTTAAGGTGAATAATTTCATTTTTAAAATTTTATTTATCTTGTTTAAAAAATGAACAACACAGCCAAGAACTTTTGTTACTTAACAAAAGAATGAACAGTTTGAAAGTTGACGAACGAAGTGTTTTGTTTCATAAACGAAAGATAGGAGAAAGATTATATCCACGATTTATTTAATGGATTAAGTTCGGTCTCTTGCGTTTTATCGCTAAAAAATGTCAAAATACTCGAAACACTATTCTTTTAATTACGAATGCTGTAGATTAATTGAAGAAAATCCTTATACATATTTACAGAGTATTCCAAAATTCAACCGACAAATTACGAGGTATGATAAAAGGCATCAAGAGGATGAAAACGGGTCGTAAACCAAGTTTAGTGGGAGAAAATCCCAAAAATAGTTATGAAGGGTGTGACGTCGAGTGGAAAAAAAGGGTCAGTAATAAGTAGGAAAACATTTATATGACATCAAGCATAATTACAATGCATTGCAGTTCAACGTCCGAAAGGAGACGACCACACATTTTTAAAGAAATTGTTCGAAGTTCCGGCCACGAAGGTCATTGCACAGCCTACATCGACGGACGAAGGATTGCCGGACGCGTTAAAACATATTCCTATAGAAATGTCTCGTCGTCTGCTTTCTGACGTTGAACTGTAATGCATTGTAATCATGCTTTGCGTCAAATTAAATGTTTTCCTATTTATAATTAGTCCTTTTTATTCCACTCGACGTCACATCCTTCATAAATATTTTTATGATTTTCTCCCACTAAACGTGGTTTGCGACCCCATGTTCTGTGGTAAGTTTTCATCCTCTTGATGCCTTTTATCACCCCTCTTAATTTGTTGGTCGAATTTTGGAACACCCTGTATATATTCTAAACAACGTGTTTCTTGTTGTTATGCCTAAATATTTCAAATTAATTATCATTACATTTAAAACATTAAAAGCAATATGAGTATAAGATTCTGCTCATAATAACTAAGAAATTTAAAGTACCATCATCATGCTTGAAATAAATTTAAAATTAAAAAACTCGTCTTTAATTTTGCAGATTTTGAATCCAAATATTCTAGAATTAAGAGTAAAGGATTATTAACGAGGGCATTTTCTAAGCATTCAATTAATGCTTATGGGAAAATTATTAATTTCTAATTTAAATATGAAAGAGCTGGTAAATTTTATTCGTAGATTAAAAAAAAAACATTAAATTCGTCAAAAAATAGTCCTAAAATTTTATTTTAACTAATTTTGTTTATAGTAAAACTTTCAACATATGAATTCTGACGTATCCAAGTGTTTTCAATCTTTTGAATTTAACAACTCTATGTGAAAGTAGGGATTTAACAGCAACAGCAAAAAATCTGCAGAAGTAGCGGAAAAAAATATATCTTACAAATATGTTGTTTGTGGTTACAGAAAAAAAAGAAACACATGTTTAAATATATGAGAAATATTTAGAAATTAGTTTTTAATGTGATATATATTGTTTAACCCTTATAAACAGAAGTGCAGAAAAAGGTTTTATTTTCAAATCTTAAATGGCCTATTTGTAGCCTCCAAAAATCTATTTATGAAACTATAAATGTTAAAGAATGGAAAAAAACGTTATTTTTATTTTTAAAAGTCAGCTTTCATAACCACAAGAAAGGAGAGTAACTTTATTTATATTTTTGTATAATTTATCTTGTTTCAACAATGACGAATATACCAAGAACTAACTTTTTGTAATTCACAGCAAAACAAAAGAGTGAACAATTTGATAGTTGATGAAAAAAGTGTTTTCTTTTATAAACAAAAGGGAAAAGAAAACATATTCACGCTTTTACGTAATACTAAATTATTTTCCCTCTCTTGCATTTTATGGCCAAATGATGTTAGACTACTTTAAAAATTTTCCTGTCAATTACCAAGACTGCAGATTAATGGAACAAAAGCTTCATGCACTTTTTTTTGGTATACTATGCTTTTATGCTGTTATGAATAAATAATTCAATTGATTATCTTTAATTTTGAAATATAATAAATAACAGGAGGATAAACTTCTGCTCAAAATATCCAATAACATTGGAGCACCAACGTCATTTTTGAAATCAATTTAAAATTACTAAACTCGTACTTAATTAAAAAAAAAGAATTCAAATATGCTGGAATTAAGAGCAAGGGATTTGTAAAGGAGGAATTTTTGAAGTATTTAATTAATGCTGAAGTACAAATTATTGATTTAAAATGTAAACGTGAAAGAACTAATAATTTTTAATCACCAACAAAAGTATTTAATTTATCTAAAAATAGGCCTAAATTTTTAACTGTTATTTTTTATGATAAAGCTTTCACCATTTAAATTGTTACACATCCAAGTTAATTTCTTAAGTTTTTGTTCTTGTGATAACAACAAAATTATTATGTCAAAATAGGGGTTTAATAATAACAACAAAAAATCCACCAAAGTTGCTGCTAAGAATATTTTTCAAATATCATGTTAATCATCTTAAAATAAAAGAAGAATCACTTGTATAATTATACGAGAAATGTGAAGCAAACTGTTTTTAATGGGATAAACGTGTTTAACTAAAAACAAAAGCGGAAAACGAGTTACCTTGTTTTCAAATATTAAATAGCATGTTTTCATCCCCCCCAAAATGGATTTATGAAACTATAAGTGTTGGAGAAAGGAAAATACGACATTTTATTTTTTGAAGAACAGGAAGTTAGGTTTCAGAACGACAGCGAACTACAGGAGAGCGATTTTATGTTTATATTTTTTAATATTTTATCTTGTTTTAACAATGTATAACACAGAAAGAAGTAACTTTTTGTCCTGTACAACAACAACAAAAAGAGTGATAAAGTTGATTGGTGTTGAAAAAAGTGTTTTTTTCTTTTTTCTTTTCTTTTTCTTTAAACGGAATGGAGAAGAAAGAAATATTAACGCTTTTACTCGTATGTAATAATGCAAAAGTTCAACATAATAAAATAAGTAAATAAATAATTCTTCTGGTTTATCGCAAAAAGATGCTGCAATGTTTTAAAATTTCCTTCTCATATACGAGCACTGTAGATTTAATTGAACAAAAACTTAAGTAATTGTTTTGTATAAGCTATGCGTTTTATGTTGTTATGAATAAATATTTGAAATTGGTAATGATTAAATCGAAAAATAAAAAGTAACAAGGGAATAAACAGTGGTATTTTTTCGTTTATTATTTAGTAATACATTTATGTGGATATATTTATATTTTTACCGGAAGAAAACTTGAATTTAATTGGTTTTAAACTGAATATAATAAATATGCGAGTAAAATCTTTATGTTAAATGTCATATTTTTACAAATAGAAATGTTTGTTAAGTGTACTTAAAAGCTTTACTAATTCAATCTTTTAAACTTCGCATATTTCTTGGTTCAGATTTTTCTTGTTTCCAAATTATGAAAAAATGAAAATTTTGTTTTACAAAGCATTTTTTCTAAATTTTTGAAAGTATGTTAGAAAATTTATACAATCATTAAATAAAATTTAGAAAGATTCCTTCAATTAAAAAAAACTAAATTGAAATTTATATATATTTTTTGTAGAATATTTACAATTGTATCCAAATCATTTCTTTAAAATATTGTTTTTAGTATTTACTGAATACGAAAATTCACAAATATAATGGTCTTGCATATAAATATAGATTTTTTTTTTTCAGAATTGAAAATTTTCACCTTATGTCTTTCAACATCAAGACGCTGAATAATTATATTTGAAAAATAAATTATCCATTTAATTTTTGTTTTTTAATTTTGTGAAATGAATAATGCTTTTGTAACCTAATAAATTACAATACCTGGAACTCATACTAAATTGTAATAATGCCAATTAATGTGACCACAAATGTACCACAAATATACCACAAATGATATTTATTACTAGTTTATGGTACCTTAAAGTACACTCGGGTTATACGGGGTTAATTAAAGATCTTAGTTAAAATTTTATTGGTCTTGTATCTATGACATAGCCGTGCATTTAAAATATTGATTAGGTTTTAGTATTAAACAAGATGATCCGTCCGGCGTTGCCCGGAAATCAGTAACTTTCTTTTACGGTTTCGATAAAAATAGTCATTTTATGCGCGCATCTGTTCTAAACAAACCTCTTTTCGAACAAAATTCCGGCACTCGTCCCCGCTGTCTACGGCATTGTATAGCAGGCATGCTACGCACGCTCGGCAATATCGTTGAGTTTCAATTTTCACCGCTAGGGGGCTCGAAATAATCTTACTTACTTTTCTATATCTTAATATCATTTTAAGTTGAATGAACCAATTCCCGTTGAAGAAGATTCCAAACATTTTTTAGAACATTTTGGTCGAAATATGAAAATGCCCTTGCTCGACCACTTTGAACCACCATATTTCCCCCCCCCCCCCCCCCCACTGCTACCAACATGCAACCACCATAGTGCACGATGATGAGACTCGAAAGCTACCACCACACACAAACACCAGCGGTCTGCGCTCGGTAGTTGTGGCTGCAAAGTGAAATATAGGTACACATGCGTCTATTTATATATATATATTAGATAGATTAGATCGTATGAGAGAGAAGAATGATTGAAAATTCACGTTCTGTGGATTATTTTTATTTTCATCATTCAGCCTTTTTTTTTTAAATCAGGAATATTTCAAAGAAGCGTTTATTGTCTATTTATACCTGAAAACTGCTTAATTTTGTGCTATGTTCCTTTATTCTAAAAATAATCACTTTAACCCCGAGTTAAATTCAACAGTTTTAGTAAAAGGGGTTAACACGTTACAACTGCAGTCTGCATCATTGGTGGACGTAGAGAGAACAGATTTTAATGACAGCTGATCAGCTCCAGTAAATACGAGAACAGACGTATGACACAATACTCAGAATAGCAAACTGTGTTATTTAAATTAATATATTAGTACGATATGCAGGATGCAGTAAAAATTTGGTGCATCTGGTTTTTGGCCCGTTTGGCTGGTACAAACTACAGCGCCTAGAATAAGTAGTGTTGAAACCGGCTAAAAATAGTACTAAAACATTGAATCCGATAAATGTACAACGATGCTGAACGATAAGAGGTTGATCGCAGCGACATCTGCTAGCTCTTTTCAACGTAAGCATTGTATATAAGAATCAAATTGAGAAAACGTTTCGGTCGGTGGTAAGCATTTTAAATCTTAAATTACACTGACGGGAAAAAATCCCAACACCAAGAAAGACTTGTGTTAGATAAACGAAATTTGGTAGGTGTGTTTATACATCTGAAAGATGACATCGATCCAAGTTTCGCGCTTCACGCATAAGTGTAGCGCTAGTAGCACCACTCTAAACTTTCAAATCAGGTTTGCTTTAAATGCGTGCTGTAAAGTTCGTGAGCGTTATTTATCTTCGAAATTTGATGTATTGAGTTGATGTTAGCCAAGAATGCCTTTAAGAAGACGAAGAAGCCATTATCAACAGCTCACCGAGGTTGAACGAGGTTGTATAGTAGGGCTACGAGAAGCTGGGTTTTCTTTCCGCGATATTGAAGAAAGACGTGGCCGGAATGTATCCACTGTGCATGATTCTTGGGAGCAGTGGTCAAGGGATGGTACTGCCTCAAGAAGACCGGGTTCCGGATGGACACGTGGCACTACTGAGAGGGAAGACCACCGTATTCGGCGTACGGCTGTGGCGCATCGTATTGCGTCTGCGGCAAAAAGTGGAGATGAAGTTGGTGCCACAGTGAGACAACGAACTGTTAGAAATTGGTTACTTGAAGAACAGCTGAAAGCCAGGCGCCCTGTAGCGTGCATTCCACTGACTCCAAGTCATTGCCGTTTGCGACGCCAGTGGTGTCAAGCCAGAGCTCATTGGAGGACGGAGTGGAAATCTGTTGTGTTTTCTGATGAAAGCAGGTTCTGCCTTGGTGCCAATGATGGTCGTGTGTTGGTCAGAAGGAGGCCAGGGGTACCCCTGCAACCAAACTGTCTGCGGCCTACTCACACTGGACCTACACCTGGAGTCATGGTCTGAGGAGCAATTTTCTATGACAGCTGGAGGATGCTCGTGATTATCCCAAACACACTGACTGCAAATTTGTACGTCAGTCTGGTAATTCAACCTGTAGTGCTGCCATTCATGAACAGCATTCAAGGGGGAGTTTTCCAACAGCATAACGCTCGCCCTCATACCGCTGTTGTAACGAAACGTGCTTTACAGAGTGTCGACATGTTACTTTGGCCTGCGAGATCACCAGATATGTCTCCAATTGAGCACGTTTGGGATATCATTGGACGACTCCAGCCTCATCCATAGCCAGCACTGACCGTCCCAGTATTGACACAACAAGTACAACAAGTATGCACTTCATATCACAAAGTGACATTTGGCACCTGTTATGATACAATGCATGCACGTTTGCAGGCTTGCATTCCAAATTCTGGAGGTTACACCGGCTATTAATGTAACAGCATTTCACATTTGAAATGCATTTTCTTGAGCTTAAATTAACCTGTGATCTTGAAAATCTAATCAATTAAACATGTTAACTAGACAAATGCATTGTCCAAATTTCATTACTCTACAATAATTTTTTCTTGGTGTTCGGATTTTTTTTCCGTCAGTGTATATCCTGTTTCCTCTGACTTAGATAGGGATTTTCATAAGATTTAAAATTATGAAATATAGTGATCATGGTGATACGCATTGTTTTGTGCCTGGTTACAATACACGATAACTAACAGCAAACTATCCCTAGTTAGCGCATTAAAGGATGAATCTCTGCTGGAAGAGTGGAAAAGATTAAGGCTAGAATGTCTTACACTCACGCACAGTTTTTTTAATTGGTTATAAAAAGGAAAAAAAAAGTCTCAAAATTTTGGGGATTTTTTCCTTTGGTTTGGCTTGGGCTTGGAAATCGCGTCAATCAAAAAGTCGCCAAACATCGGTGCATGAGTGTAATAGATCTGTTCCATAATAATAATCAATTTACAGTATCATGTATGCATACAGCGGAACTAATTCATATGTGTACGTGCATTAGTGATTCAGAAATTTCTTTGAACAAAAATTTTCTTATTTTTAATCGTCTTTTTTTATTGAGTAATAGGCTAAAGCTGTCCGGATTTTTGTAAAAACAAATCCTTTTTTTTTCATTTCATTACTGAAGCGATTTAGCAGTGATGATATATAGTTATCCTCTTAAAAGATATTCTGCAATTTATTTTATGTCATTGCTTAATTATCAACTTATAACTGTTCAAAATACATATCATATTTACTTAATTTGAATTTGAATTTTGAATTTTAGCTTTGAGGTATTTTGCTACAGCTACATGCCGGCATGACCTCAATTGATCACAGTTTATTTTTCTCACACAGAAGCATATATAATACATGCAGGACATGACAATTTTTCTTCCATTTCATACATCTTCAAATTTCTGGGCTTTATTCCTTTCCTCTGCTCATGATTTTCAGAAACACGAGGGAAAAACCCCCTTCACCCAACATGGCGGTCAATGTCCACCCTTACTTAATTTTTGCAATACAATAATTACTTTGAAAAGAGCTAGCTGATGTCGCTGCGATCACCCTATTATCGTACAGCATCGTTGCACATTTATCGGCTACAATTTTTTAGCACTTTTTAAAGCATTACTGAGATAGCCGGTTTCTACACTATGTATTCTAGGCGCTGTAGTACAGATTTCTGCTGAAAAAACAACTTTTTTAAGTAGTAATTTTAGACCCATGCCTTGGCAGTGTGTTCAAGGATTGATCTTCATAATCTTTTTGAGTGATTTTAACACCAGTTTCTACAAAATCAAGTAGAGGTTTTGCCAGGGCTACACAAGATACCGAGCTTGCTCATTCATTATCATGACGTCACAAATGGTGGCTGGCCGCTACCAGCGATTGGTACAAAGCGGAACGACAAAATGAAAGACATACAGTGATTGGCACAAAACGACGGGCTCGTCGCTTTGCACCAATCGCTGGTCACGACCAGCCACCTTTTGTGACATCATGATAATGAATGAGCAAGCCCGGTATCTAGTGTAGCCTTGGTTTTGCATCTCGTTTTACCCCAATCCAAATTATCATGAAGTGGGATGTGAAGACCATCCAACACTAGCTAAAATCCTATAATTTTGTTTGTTTAATGATTGTTAAGTTGTAAACCGCTTTTCACCTGTCCACAGAGCATTTATGTACAATCTTTGTTCATTACAACTTTCTATACATGCGTAGAGCATTTGAAACACATAACTAAATACCTATTTCATCATATAATATCAATATATCTAATCTATCTATCCAATATATCTAATCTATTAATATATTTAATAATCTAAAGAAAAGAAATGCTATTTTTCGAATGCACGAATAATGTATTTGGTTGTTTATAAAAGATGGGCTTCGCAATATGAAATAAATATTCGAGTATGATAAATAAACCTCAATTGTGGTTTAGTAAATAAGAAATGCCGATACTAATTAAAACACCTATATGTGGTTCAAGCACTCAAGAATGTGTTCTGTAATAGGTTTACATTCTACTTTGTTCTATTAAAATACCTACAACTGAATTATAATAAATATTTAGTTGGTTATGAAAGTTGGCTTCGCATTTTGAAACAAAGATTAGAATATGATAAATAACTCTGAATCGTGGTTTAGTAAATAAAAAATGCCAATTACGATTAAAACACAGCTATTATATGTGATTAAAGCTCTCACGAGCATGTTCTTTAACAGGTTTACTTTTTACTTTGTTCTATTCAAATACATACATACAATTAAATTATAATAAATATTTGTTTTTTAAGGGGTCAAGTAACTTTGAAAGTGTCAAAAAATAATTGTTTAATATAATGGCTTAAATTAAAATTTAATCCTTTTGGAACATTTTAAAAGAAACCCCATGCAAAAATTTGCTTTAGAAGGGAAGTTATAACCAAAACAATTTGAGCTCTATTTATATGATTAAGGGTGATTTGATCTTTAAAGTCAATTTTCTCAAAACGGTGATTTTAATTATTGCGCGCATGATTTCAGATAAATGGGTGGATAGAATTTCAGGAAATTTTGACTGAAGGTATAAGCCTTATAGATGCACAAAATGACCTACTATTATCTTCATTAAGTAAGAAATTTAGAAATTATAACTATTTATATATAAAAAAAATCTAAAATTATTTTGAGATTTTTTTTATATTTCTTTTTCAGGAACTATTTATTACTATTTTTTCCAGTGTAGGTCATTTTAAACACATTTATATATCTACATAGAACAAAACAAAATTGGCTCACTGTGATAGTTTAATTATGAGAAAACCTGCGCGCAATGCACATAAGATGAATTCCTTTATTAAAAACGTCTTAAATGTCAAATTAAATTAAAAAATATTTTATGCATTTAGACTCTTTTTCAGAATATTAACTGTTAGCATATATCTCTTTTAATGTGTGTTTAAAATTTCATATCTAAAAGTTAATGAGATATAGGTTTATGTCAATCTATATTAGGGTCACATTTACATGTAATTTCTGAATTTCAAAGATACCTGACCCCGTAAGTTACCCCTTACGTGCACAATTATTATAATGCTACAATGTTAACACAAAAAACATCGATATCATAAAAACCGTTCTCATCCTGTTGGGTAACCAGAACAATAGTTTGTAATTTTACATCTTTTAGATAAAGCTTGCGGTTTAATGTTTTTTAAAGAATTTGATATCTATTGAACTAAATATGTAAATAATGCTTAAAGTAATAAAAACATTACACAGAAAGGTTTAAAAATACCTTTTAATATTAAGATAACATGTTTCATACACTCAAACGGCCACTTCTTCAAGATCGATAATGATAAATAAACTATTTTTGCAAAATTTTTGAAAATGATAAACATAAATCCCAAGATCACATGTATAATGCAAGCAGGTGCTTAAAATGTTCAAACTGTAAACGTGAAAATTATTATTTTACTTATTGCTTTTTTAAATATCGATTGATTATAGTCAGTGATTTCTTCTTAATGTTTTGCAATTTCTTCTTTCAAAAATATATTGTTTTCGACGCTGACTATATCAACTATTAGTTCACGTGAGAGCATCAGTTTTTAAATTATTTATGAGAAAGATTAACCTTTAAAGACACAGGCGGTGTACCGAGTGCACGACTCAGTGTAAAAAGTAGTTGTGATTTTTTAAAAAAAATTACGCGATTAACATTTGCACTACATGTACCTTCTTCCTAAAGATCCTTCAATGAATAACCAATGTTAAAAGCAGAAAATTCAATTTTTTTCTGCTTTTTTTTCATTATTTTTATTGGTAAGTTACCACTGGTGTATGGAATACGCTGCCCCTGTATGTGTGTTATTTATTCTATTTACTTTTTTTTTCTTCTATAAAATTGATGTCTGTTACTTTTATACTAATGCTAGGCATAAGAAACTATCCTTCTTTAGCATCCAAGTTTGGTATTTAGGCTTTGAAAGGCGTTGGCGCACGGTATACGCCACCCGTGTCTTTATGTTGCTACAAACCGGCCGAATTTCGGATTAATTTATTTAGTTTTTTAACAAGTTGATGTTTATTACTTTCATAATACCACTGGGCATTGCATTAAACAATAATATCATTAAAATTTGTTATTTATCTTTTAAGAACTGAGCCCGTGTCTTTATGTTACAAAAAACCACCCGTGTCTTCAAAGATTAATGCATTTTCTTAAATTTTGTGGAAGAGTGTGTTGTTTTTCATAAATAGAAATATATATGACTAGCATTTCATGTCATATGATTTCACATCTGTAACAGGGGATATTAAAATTTACAAAATAATATCAGCGCTTATTGGGAAGTTTTTACTTATTGGGAGTGGCACAAATGGCTGCCTTTTATCAAATCTATTAAAACTTTACACTCCTTTTGTCGAATGTGACTCGACATCGCACAGTGGGGCATTTGGAGGATTTAGCCGGCCAAAAGTCAATTTTTCAAAACACAGTTGAGGAGAAAAATATTCAACTAACTGTGAAGGTAAATAGTTGGGGATTATCCGTACAGTCATAAAATTTTTCCATGCGTAAGCAAATTAGTGCCAGGCAAGTTAAAACTTCCTTGTAGCGATAGGCTGGTTATCTGTGCTCTCAACAACAATTTTGTGATTGCTCATTTCTGTGGGATTTTTTTATTCAAAACTTTTACTTATATGAAATAGTTATGGATGATGAAAGACCAGGTAGGTATGTTTATATTTCACATTAATATGTTTATATTTGCTTAATAGTGCCATATGATAAAGCGGCATGAAATATACCGTATCGTTTGCAAAATTTTATTGTTAATTTAAATATTCCATAAGGAGTTAGTTTACCTTAAGGGTGAGATCTGATGATATTTTTTACATGAATTGAGAGTTCCAGATATGTAGTTAATAACTTTGAAGACAATAGCCGCTAATAACCGCTAATTTAAAAGAATTTCTTTCAAACGCAAATGTGTATGTTTCTCTAAATGATGATGCTTTTATTTACCCCCTTTTTTTAAATATATTCTACGATAGCTAAATTGCAAATCTATCCACAATTTGTCATCTGCAGACAAAAAAGAGTTCAAATTTGCATATCTGGTCAATGAATTTATATCTGGAATGGAAATTACATTAAAATAAATTCTCTTTGATCTTATAAATAATCAGCATTTCAAATATTTAGATAAGAAATTTTAATTTCTCGAGGATTACCTTGTCAATAAAGAAAATTATTAAGAAAATCAAAAGCATAAGATAAAGCATGATTTAAGAATTTTTTCTGGGAAAAAAGTTAATCTTGATTGCAGGAAATATTCCAATTGCCGTAAGTACGTCCAGGTTGACCTCAGAATTTTGTCTGTGCATTGTTGTCAAAGAAGGAAAAGAAGAAAACAAAAGAAGTACACAGCAAAGCAAATCTTGAAATCCTTTCTCATGCTACCCAATCACAATAGTATGTTACTGGATACAGCAGGAGTGCTTTTACAGAAGTGAAAGAAATCACATGGGCTCTATATCTTGCAGCTAAAAGTAAACATATGTTTTATAATCAACATGCAACAACTTATTAAAAGCTCTCGACTGTTTAGGCTTTATCAATGTTGAAGCAAACATCTCTAGAATGCATTGCAAAATAGTCAGACATTCACATAAGAAAACATATGCGCCCTTTATTTCGCTACAAATGGAAATATCTATTACCCAAATAAGAACTACTACAAAGTTACCGAGACTTCTGGAAAAGTTCAGTTGCAACATTTATTAGACCATACAATTACACACTTCCTGCACTATATGAAAGACGTGGTGGAGACAAAGAATGATTACTAACGCTGTGTAAAATTGAAAGTGAGTATGTGATGGCTTTGAACAAAGATAATAAAATAAATCTAAAGAATGATGTCAATTTTGATGGAAAATGTTTTTGGAAATATTTTGTACTTTTCCAAATTGTTGTTAAGCCAAAGAACGAAAAATCGTTTGGCAAAATCTAACGTCTTCCACGCCTAGATTCTGCCGACCCATAAGAATTACGATTGTTAAGCATATCTAGAGAGCCGAAGTGTAAGATAAATCGTGTAACATGGATATTCTAAACTGGGAACTGCTCAGTTAAGATCCACTCTTATCTTGTAAGAGACGTATACCGAGTAAAATAAATCTGAATCCTTTTAAAAGGCTTTAGCACTACTTATTTCAGTTGAACATATGTGAGCTATAACCCATCAATATCAAATAGAATCGGATAATGATGACAACTATTGCGATGACAATTTTGCATCATCTGATTAGTATCCTTCGATTTCGTTATCAAATATGTGCAGAAATATATTCATTTATGTATATGAAATACACACACACACACATATATATATATATATATATTCATTTATGTATCTCATATATGATATTTCAATACATTATTGATTTACTCTGTAAAAGCGTCAATGGAAAATTTCCAATTTAGAAATGATTAAGGTGTAAAAATACTTAAAAAGAGAGCTTTCTAAAGTTGGTACAGTTTTTTTAATCAAATATTGTGTAATTTAAAATCGATTTCAGAAATTTCAAAGACGCATGAAGAAAAACGTAAAAATTTTATCTATATCTGTATATAGAAATATATAGCCCCGAATTTTTTAAACGAATTAGAATATGATTTCAAAAAATTGAGTTATTCTATATAAAAAGTTAGGTTTATATTTATGGATAAAATATAATCACAACCAGAAATTTAATCACTAATTATTATATTTATTTTGCTATTATAATTAAAATTAGTGTTACTAATACACATATAATATTTTCACATACCCTGTATATACAAAAAACATTTTTTCCAAAGAAAAATTACTATAAAAGTATAAAAATATGATAAACTAATAAAATATAAACGTTCCATCATTTTTTCAGGAATAGATATTTTTGGCCGGCTAAATCCGCCAAATTCCCCACTGTGCATCGGTTTTCATCCCAGAAATTCTAATATCGAACCACACTCGACATTTTTAAATTCCCAGTTAAAATATCCATTATATTTTATAACATTATTTTTCCTTAAACGTCCAATCTACGTGTATACAAAAGTTTCAGATCCATATTTAATATATTTAGTACCAAAAATATGCTTTAATTTAGTATCAGGGAAGGAAATGTTCTTTGAAGTAAATTTCAAATGATACAGTTAAAATACTAGGAAGTTATTGTCAATAAAATTAGAAATAATTCGGATTGCAAAGAGTTAACGTATTAGCAAAATGTACATCAACAATTAATTAAATACTTTTATTGCATCGCAACTTGTGACAATTATTTTATGTCAACGCTTTTTATATCATATAGTATCGCAGCTTTAACAGTTGATATTAAAATACACAAAATACGTCAACGACATTTTTACTTATACGGAATGATACAAATGGCTGTCTCTCATAATTGTACCAAAATTTTAACAAAACTTGCATTAGGAGCTAATTAGATCCTTTTATTGCATCGATAAACTGGAAATATCTCTCATTTCGATATTTAAAATATAGTTTTTTATGTCATATGATGCCCTGGCTTCAACAAGTGATATTAAGGGGCATCGTCACTCAGAGAAAATATCCTGTTTCGCTCAGAGAGTCTATCAGTGCTTTCCCCCTCCCTGCTGTCAAAGAGGCGTTTACCGTTAAATACCGTCCTGTATCGGCAGTCTGTTGACATAATTTTTGTCTCTGTGGTCAGGGAAAAGTGACCCACAGCTCTCCCCCTTTAGAGGGAGCTGATCTATTTTCGTTAGAGAATGCTTTTGCAGAGAATACGAGGTTCTCTTTGAGTATTTTTATGTGTGCAACCAGGGAGTTTGAAACATTCAGAATAATTTCGACTTTTATACCGGCATAAATTTATTAAATACCAGCTCTTTAGCAAATGCTAGATGGAAATAAAATTTGGCAATAAAAAATGATTCAATGTAATTTTTCTGGCCAAAATGATTTAGATGTACTTCTTGCTAAAAAGCGTAAAATAAAAATATTATAAACAGTAAAATAAGTTTTATTAGACTGTTGACATATTTCATAATTTAGATGTTTTAGCTTACTTTATATTATCTTTATTGTATGTTCACCTTTATCTTCAAATTTTAAGATACATTAAATCAAATTGTTTCTGAACATTTTCCAAATTTAATTAGATAATTTGCAATATTAAAAAAAATTTCTTTAGATTGTGTAAAGCAACATTAATTTAGCACTGAAAAACCAATACACATTCGATTGTAATTAATTACTTCAATGTGCATTTAAAACAAACAAGCACAAAGTATTTTTATAGATAAAAATTTATTAGACATCATCATGTAAATGAAATGGACGGAGAGTGAAGATTTTACTAAGTCTATAAGTTGCATAATCCTTTTTCAATATAAGATATTTAAACATGTTCCATAAATTTATTAAACACATTGAAATTCGATATTTTCTTGGGATTTTGTGCCTATTTTATAAACGATAATATATAGCCATCAGTATTTCGCTTTGGATAAAATAATGACAATCTTTTGTGAAATTGTGAATGTAGTAACTTCCGCTCTTAAAAAAAGCACCAAAAAACAAAAAAGTAAAAAGACGTCAGAGAATTTTAACAAAATATCTTTGATTATTGAAATTATTTCATGTATTGGCATTTATTTTAGCATTTTCATAATGAAATTAAGGTAGAGTGCAAAATGAATATAAATTATACCAAAAATATTCCAAGTGGTGTTTTCTAATAGAGCTTTATTTAGCAAACACATGGTATGAGATTTACAATACTGCAAAAATGAGGACATTACAACAATATTTGAAAAATATTATTCTTTTTTTTTTTAGTTTTGATCATCTGTTAATAAAATTGACACTAATAAAAAATATTAAAATTTCCGAAGCTCAATACATAATACTAATTTTCAGTTATTTCTGCCATTGTCATCTATGCAATTAAATGATACAATATTCAATATATATACACTATATATGCAGCAATATATATATGATTCACCAAAAATAAAATACTAGAGTATAATACTGTTAATATATGTACATATGAGAAAATGAAAATCATTAAATAAAAATTAGTTTTGCGCATGCTAAGAACCCCCCCCCCTCCCCCCATTCTTCCCACCAAAAATATCCATAACAATATTAACTGAAAGAAAAAAAATAATATATTTGGCGTTGCATATTTAAATTTTCATTTTCAGAATTATACATTTGTAAATATAGTTACAAAAACAACATATATCTATTGACTGCTTGCCCTAAAAACTTTAATTTTTTTTATCGAATCTTTCTTACACTTTTCCTTGAGTTTATGAAAATTTTGTTATTTTAAACAGTACAACACAACTGTTATTTTAAACAATACAACACAACAATCTATATTATAAAGGCCAAACGTGTCCGTGCGTAACGCATACGTCATTTTGCGAATGGCAACAGCTGACAATGAAATTTCGGTTTTGTGATTTTTGCTATTGCAATTTTTTTAATTTCTAAACGTAGAACATTTTAAATTTTTACACCGTTACAGAGGAAAAAAAAATTACTTTCAAATGCAATTTGTTTGAAAACTATATCTTAATTGCCTGATATATTATGGCTTATAAAATAATTTTTAAGCATGAATTTTGAAACGCCCAATAAACAAATGGAATAATGCTGCCATTATAAATTTTTAAATAGTTACAGGTAGTAAAATTAATGAATTTTGAAATAAAAAGGTCACAAGAATAGAGTGCTTTTATATGAGAGTAGCGTTATACCGGATACAAAATTTGATTAGTTCAGACGATTTTGGACGACTTTGTAATAATTTAAAAATTTAAAAGAAAATTATTTGCTTACACCATAAACAAACATCGGATATTTTAACAGATAATATGAACAGAAGATATTGTTTTAGCTATTGCATTTTTATGAATAAAATATAAAAAAATTATTTCACAAATTTAATAAAAATGCATATAAAAAGTTAATATGAGCAGTAAGAAACAACGTTTTAATTCATATTTCATCAGTATTACAAATAATGTTAACGGTCATTGCGAAGTTGGAAAAAACGAATATACATCGAATTCGTTAATATCGCGATCACTATATCGCATGCATAAGATGATGAATAATAAATTAACAAAGAAGCATCACTGGATGCAGCGAACTCCCTGTATTAATAATACCAAAAAAATAAAAAATAAACAAAACCCTTGAAATTCGTTAATGTCGCGATCACTATATCGCATGTATGAACGCTTAGTACAAAAAAAAAAAAAAAAAAAAAAAAAAAAAACTGGATGGATACCGCATGTATGAGCGCTTCACGCACAAGAAAAGCAAAGAAACCAGTTTAAAAAATTCTCTAAATGCAGAAACTTTGACAAATAAAAATATGAAAAATCTATTAGATTTAGGGAAAAAAATGGTTTTCGCCTGCGTTCTGTAACCCGGGAACCCCGGGTTCGATTCCCTAGTTATTTTAAACAATACAACTGACTGCTTCCCCTAAAAACTTTATATATATATATATTTCGAAACTTTGTTACACTTTTCCTTGAGTTTTTGAAAATTTTGTTATTTTAAACAAGACAACACAACTGTCATTTTAAACAATAATAATAAAAAAAAAAAACTGACCGCTTCCCCCAAAAACTTTAATTATTTTTTTCGAAGCTTTGTTACCCTTTTCCTTGAGTTTATGAAAATTTTGTTATTTTAAACAAAGAAACTGCTGCAATTTCTATATCATTTCTGTATGTATATACTAGTCACATTCTGAATGTAAATAATATCTGAATTTTCCTTTTTTTATACAGGACATATAAAGAGCAGTATTTATGTAGATTGAAACTTAGCAACTAAACAAGATTTTAAAAACCATTAATTGTTCCAAATATACCATAGTAGAGTTTTCCCATTCATTAGGAAGACTCATAGTTATCTCCCACATATTTTAGTAAATTATTATTATTATTATTAGTTTTGATCATATTTCAATAAAACTGACACTATTAAAATATATTCAAAATTCCGAATCCTCCCATTGTCATCTATTCAGTTAAAATATACAATATTCAATATAGATACAATATATATGCAGCATAATATATATTTAAAAAATTAGTAAAAAATGCATATCTTAGCAAAAATGCATGAGTAATTAAAGCAGGGTATCTATCTCAGAATTTCATGGCCTTATTTACGTATAAGGAAAATTCTCATAATTTTCTCGTAGAAGATTTTCCTGAAAGATTACATAAAAATCAAACCAATTCATTAATCAGATATGGGGTTAAAAAATAAAAGTTATGATTTTTTTTTAATTCTCCCCCGTTATACAACAATACATTGCTAACGAAATCCATTTTTATGTATTTATTCTTTTACTTTTTAAAGTTTTTCATCTGTTATTAAAACATTTTTTGAAACAAAATTCATCTAGATATATCACAAAATATACTGGATACTTTTAAAGATCGCCTTTAGGTAAAAATAATTTCTAAAAAATAAATTAGTAAAATGTTCATTTATAACCTACTTTCTTAATCCTACTTCACTAATCCTATATTTCTGATGTCAATATCAGCATCCCTTTTTCTATGCACATATACAAAACGCACAACGATGAATTAGGTATCATACGAAATGTTTTTGAAAAGGAGGTTTTTTACAAAGTACACTCACATTTCGTTAAAACATGTTGTTTTATTAATAATTGTAATTAAATAAAAATTAATGAAAAACACAACAATTAATCTCGAAGATTGCGTACGAAAGCTCCGTAGGAGTGCACAGGTATTATAATAATAAAAGATACAACTTACTGAGTCTATTATTAGGAAGACTTCCATCAAGGTATTTTCTTGTGCAATTCAAATACAATGTACACAAAAAAAAGAAAGAAAAAAAACTTAAAATTTGCTTTAATTTTTTAGTTGTTGGAGATGGAAATGTTCCAAAGGTAGAAACAATAAAGTTTCTTTTTATTTCTTATCTTACAAAACTGTACTCCACGAAATGAATCTATTACACAGAGAGACCGGATTATGAATGAAATTAATAGCTATTCAGAAATACCAATGTCCATCCTCTTAATGTCCTCTCTATTAATATATTAAGAAAAAGTCTGGAAGATTGATTGATACACTTGTAATTTGACCTGATAAGTAGACTTATTTACTCAAAATAGAACAAAAATCATAATGAAAGAGTTTCGTAAATAATTCAGTAATCAGCTTGAATTGCTACTCAAACAGTAAGAAAAATGAAAATATATTCAGATTAAAAGCAAACGTAAATATATGGTTATTTTATTGTTGAGGGTAAAAGCCATGATATTACATTACGGGGAAAATTTTTTAAATTTTGAATATCTTAATTAAAACAGTTTTTATTGTAATAACTTTGCAATTTTAGGTGGACGTTTTATTGGTGCGCTTTTTTCTGGGTGTGCTTTTCTCCGGTGCGCTTTTTTCCGCCTACCAATGTATTTATGCTATGTCAAGTACTATAGCAAAAATTTTAATATCCCGCATGCAAAATTAACTGAGTTTTGATGCTATGAATTTTGTGACATTTCGAATCTTTTCATCAATAAAAACGCCAATAAGTATTTCCGGTAATAATATTTTCTAGTTTTAGTGCCAGAAAGCTCCAAAATTTCATATTAAAAAAAGGTTCTAAATTTACGAGTTTCGAAGAGGTATTTTAAATGGAAATAAGCATATCATAAGATAAAACGATAGACCCTGGATAAATCATGATAAGAGGGCGCAAACACTAAAGGGTAAAGCCAAATGCCCTTGAAAAAAATACGTGATTTTGACGCAATTGTATAATATTTTTTTTCAAATTTGTGAATGAAAGAGTACGTTTATGTTATATCTTATTGATGGAAGCAATTCGATATTTTGTATTTTAGGGTTCAAGAACAAGCAAAGACGTCTATATATGAAAAATTGTAGATGCGTAAATATTTATTTAATTAAATTTTCTGAAACTGTCAAGCCATGCAGTTCCTATAGTTGCCGCGCGTGGCGGGGGATTTTGCCCCTAAATCAAAGTTCGTTTCGATAGATTTTCATTTAAAAATATATAAAATCCTACAAATTAGAGAGTGTACGCTGTCGAAAATAGCGGTACCCCCCATATTCGCATATAATATAATTTCCATAATATTAATATATATTTATAATTATATAATTATATTAAAATATAATACATATTTTCCATAATATTATTTCCATAATATATAAATTCCATAATATTTCGCATTATGCTCAAGTAATAGTCATTTGCCAAATACAAATATACATGCAATTTCCAAATAGTATATAGCATAGTAATAACGCTTGACGGCAGTATTTCAAAAAACTAAAAAATATTATTTCATGATTGCATTATTAGTAACGAAGAGACTATATATAATTACTTTGATACAGGTGAAAAATTTTAATTCATCTTTTAATAAAAAAATTTGCGAAAGAACATACAGAGGCTAGAATTAAAATTTGTGCTTAAAAAAAATGTAATAAGAATTAACATAATAATAAAAATAATTATTTTTTATGTTGATGTTAAATATCATTTGATGTATTATTTCAATTATAATAACTCGTCTACCTTATATAAATTCTAAAAGTGAATGTAATTACGTAAAACAGTAACAAAATATGTAACAAATGTTACAAATTATGTAAAACTAACTATAATGCAAACAAAGTGTTAAAAATATATTTGAAAATCATTGAAATAAACTACATAAAAATTTAAAATAATCAAATTAAAAACATGGAAATAAACTGTGCTTATGAAAAACAGAATTCTGAATAAGAAATACACTATACTAGCTTGAAAATTTCTTTCCTTTATCCCCTAATACTAACCCCTGAAACATCTCCCCCTACCTAACTCATTACTCAAATCGAACAAAGAGAGCGGGGAATCCTTTCATATCGAGTGATAGATTGCCTAGCTGGGGGAAAGCATCGAACTGATCAAAATAGAAATATATATTTTATTTTAATTATAGCTACTTCCCTAATAAATTAAAATAAAATATTTTTATATCAATGTATAAATCAGAAACACTAGTTTTTTCCGCGTTTTTTAAAATTTTCATACAACCTATTAGAACTGCCAGAAATTCCAATTTACTGAGGCATAGTAATTATTTTGATCATATTCAGATTATTTCACATGAAATCAAGTATTTAAAATTATTTTTAATAAAAAATGAAAACTGGGGTAAAGAACGACAAGTTTTAAGAATTGTATGCAAAAAACAAAATTTAAAAAACTCCATTATTTCATGAGATATCCTTAGAAAAGTGAGGAAACTTATCCTCATTGGATTAACATGGAGAACGGAAAAGGGAAATTTAACTGACGAGCACCCTTAAACGCCATAAAATACCATAAATAACATTTTATAATTATAGGAGAATAATATGAATAATTGATTTTCATAAATCTATTAACTTATTAACAATACTCACACTAGCAATTAGAAACGTTTACTACATCTCAAACTATGAGAATCATTTTATTTTTTTCCCCTTAAAATTGTTAAATAAAATTTTAGTTGTGAACTTCTATCAAAATATAACATTACTATAATTCAAAATAAGTTTCTTTATGCTTAATATAATTTTTAAATTAAATACAATATTTTGTATGAAATTAATAATGAAAACCACTTTTATATAACAATGACTGCAGAAGTCATTGTTGTTACTGAATTTATTACGTCTACGAATATTACGAATATTTAGATAGGTTTACAGAACTTTTAAAAAGCAATTTAAGTTATGCAGATTGATTTTTTGTAGAGAAGTAAATTAACTATATAATTACTAAATTGACGCCTACTGTTGATTATTAATAATACAAATAATAAAGTAATATTCGACGTGGTCACCACAAAGCTTTCATCTACGTCATTCTACTATACTAATTTAAATAGCGCTCTAAGAATTATAAATATGAAGTATAGCGCATTACTTTGAATTTAGCATGGAGTTATAATGACCACTTAAAAAAAAAAAAGTAGTGCAGCAGTGCTCTTTTTTGGGGTTCAAAGCTAAATTTAGACCAACACAAATATCAGACATCAGTGACCACACAACAGACCAGATATAAAATTTGACGCATATATTCCCAAAAGAAATTGAGATACATCGTAAAATTCGTTGCAAAACACATAACATAGCAGCGCCTCTTAATGAGTGATCAAAATCAAAATTGAATTAACGTAATCTTTCATAATATTACATATTAAGTTTGGTGAAATTTCATCGCATATACGCCGAGATATAGCTTCATGCAACTCGTAAAAAGCATGGCTCTGACTCGCCAAAAACATGGCTTAACAACGCCACGTGTTAAACGATATTCACCATAATCTAATCAGCACGAATGTATATCAAGGTTTTATTTAATATTGATTTTCATAGAATGTTTGTGCAATAGGTTTTAAGAGCCTACATCAGTCACGCGAAAAAACGCTCAAGCTAATGTTAAGTCTATGGGAAGGTTCTTGCGCGATTTCTTGCTCGCATTTTAATGTTTTTAAATGATTTTTTTTGCATAGGATAGCTGACGTCGATCTCTAACGTTGTTAGTTTTTACTTTTTCGATTTTGGTTCCAGTTTTTTTTATATAAAAGTACTTTCACTTTCATAACCGGTTCCAACCGGTTCCAACATTTAAAATGTCCGCTTATAAAAAAACTGTAACCGAAATCAAAAAAGTAAAAACTAACGACGTTAGAGATCGACCTCAACTATCCTACGCAAAAAAATCATTTAAAAATATTAAAATGCGAGCGAGAAATCGCGCAAGAACCTTCCCATAGACTTAACATTAACTTGAGCGTTTCTTCGCGTGACTAGCGTAGGCTCTTAAGTTAAAACCAAATTAGTGTAATACACAGATAGATAGATACACAAACATCGGTCCAAAAATAGTCAAATCGTATTCAACATATCACAAAACGTATAAATCCATCAAAAAATGGGATTTTCATGAATTTAATAATTATTCTATGAATATAGAAAAAAATAAAAAACATTCTGTAGATATT
The DNA here is from genome assembly GCA_963931845.1 of Maratus michaelseni. Classification (NCBI taxonomy): domain Eukaryota; kingdom Metazoa; phylum Arthropoda; class Arachnida; order Araneae; family Salticidae; genus Maratus; species Maratus michaelseni. The sequence goes on from OZ007586.1 coordinate 398,498,898, forward strand.
GAGATATACGTATATAGCATGTGATAGAATCAATAATTTCTTGAAAATATTTAATAATCTTAATTCTTTTCTGGCAAGACATAACATTATAATGTCAGTATTTTATATTTCTCACGATGATATACGAAGTTAAAATAAGCAAGTAATAATTATAAATAAATTAATGTCATAAAGCTTTTAGACAATAAAAAACTTTCTAATTGAGTAAGGTTTCAGTAATTGAATTTTAGGGATGCCACTGACTGCCAAGAGAAGATGCTAAGTGCATAGCAAAAATATCGAACGAAAAAAATTCTTGAACTTTTAATGAAAAAGTGCTAAAAATAAATAAATTTATTATTAAAATGTAACTTATTTATTATTATTACGTATTTAAAAAGAAAGATAAAAATAAATACATTTGTTGTAAAAGTTATTAATTTATTATTAAAATTTAACTTTTTTTATTAATATGACGTATTTAGAAGAAAGATAAAAATAAATTTATAATAAAAGTTATTAATTTATTATTAAATATATTAATTTATCATTAAATTTATTATTTTATTTATATCATCATTTAAAAATAAATAAATTATAATAATAAATAAATCAATGTACAAGAACTAGAAATTTTATGTGAAAATGTGATGTTAAAAAACAAATTTATTATTGAAATTTAACATTATTATTATCACTTATATAAAAATGTGATAATGATAAATAACTTTATTAATATCATTTATTTGAAAATAAATAAAATAGAATACTATATAAATTAATGTCATAAAGCTTTTAGACAACAAGAAGCTCTCAAATTGATTAAAGTTTTTTAAATAAATTAAATTTTATGGTTCACTCTGCTGGACTGTCAAGAGAAGATAAGTGCAAAGAGAAAATATCGAACGAATAAAAACTTGAATTTTTTCTCTTTCAAATATTCATCCCAATAAAGATAAATGCATTTACATGGTTTTGAAAAAGTGTGAAGTGAAGAAAACGTATATCGGAAAAATGTTGCTTCTGAAATTTTCCTTTGTAAATGTGAGTTTTTTTTAAAAAGAAATCCAACGAATTGAAATGTCGATTTTAAAAAATGGAACATAAAAAACGAAGAAACTTTTATCCTAATCATAAATGTATGACATTTTTATATATCATACTTCGGAGAATAAATGATAGCGTAATATTAAATCTTGAATAGATATATTTTACTGAATCTTCTTTAATGACATTTGAGAGTGCTTCGATAAAAATATCTACCTAATATTAATAAAGAAAAGAATATTTGAAGGTATATGTTATATACGTATTACACACACACATATATATTACTTGTTATTCTTTAATTGATTCAGTACGCTTTCTTTCTACCTAACAGAAATGATTTCATATCATCTACTTTATGCAGTTTTAATTTAATTTATTAATATTTAATTAACTTATTTGATTTGTGTGGGACACTGTCATATCTAAATCACGTCATCAATCATCTTACATTAACATACCTGTATTTGTCTTATTTAATTGTTTCCTCCACCCCTTTAATTATCTATATATATATGCATATACATAGTATATATATAATATTATTCTATACTGTCATAGAATTAATTCATTTATTTAATTTTCTTTTAATTTATTTTATACATAATTTTATTAATAATTCATTTAATTAATGTATTCTCCTTCCTCTTAACTTTTCATTCATTATACACATCAATTGTCTTAATTTATTAATTTAATTTAAGTGCATAATTTAAAGTGTAAGATTTTTCCACCAGTTATGAATAATTCTGATTTTCCATACTATACTGCTATTAGATGGCAGCACTGTTCCTTGTCTTCCTGGTTTTATCACGATATTAAAACTTCTGTGACCACTTGGTTTAAATTATGGAGATTGAATAGTTTTGAGTCGTTCATTTCTCATTTAATACATATACAATTTGTAAATAGTTTTTGTGGCAACATGTGGAGATTTGTCAAATCATACATGATTTTCTGCGATTTTTATGAGAAAATTTTTCAACACTTCAAACTTTTTCATCTCTCATTTTATTCATTTTCTAGTCTATTAACGTGCGATTGCCCAAATATTGTATTATTTTAATCATTATAGCTTGTACAGGGATGAAATGCAACATTTTTTGTGGTAATTTGGGCCTGATGTGACTGCTACAGTTCCACAAATATTTCATTAATTCACTTTTTCCAATTCGATTTATCTTTTCTTAGTCACATTATATATTTTTTCTTCTTTTCTGGATATTATTCAAACAGGCATGTGTTCATATTTCTTTGAACCATATTTCAATTTTTGAATTCTATTTTTTTATTTCCCCATTTGTGTTTGATGTTTCTGTGTTGTCTTATAACTGTTATATATATATATATATGTGTGTGTGTGTATAATAATTAATATTCTTAACTTTTTTATAATACTCTTAATAATTCTTTCAATATTCATAATATTTAATTCTTTTAATATTCTTTTAACCCCATTCTCTATTAATTACTGCTACTGCTTATTAAAATATTCCATAACATGTTTTTTCTTTCAGTCTTTCTAGAAATATCCTGTAAAAAATGTTTTGTTTCCGGTTTCAATAAATAAATAGCATGCGTTGTCAGTGATATCACTGATTCGTGACTGACCAATCACCTTTCTGCTACTTACGACATTTGTGCTTTCTTCTCTCTAATCATTTGTTTTTAACTCAGTCTCAATCAGGATTTCAAAGTTTCAATATCCACTAGATGGTTCTCAGGCAGTGATGTACAGGGCACGCGCAATAATTTGGCAATAATTTTGCATCTCCTTATTTCAAACGTTTCTCATAAATTTAGAAAAAAAAAACTATGTTTTTCTAAGGTTAAGATTTAACACTTTTTTCCACAATAAATGCTAAATCCTGATGGAAATCATCATTTCGAGCGAATGCGTAATTAGATCAGCCCCTAATTTCTGAACTGCGTGTAGAGAGAATTGCTAAGTAAATTGCATACTTCAATAACACCCTTTTTCGTAGTTTACAACGTGAAGAAGATGTAACATGCTGAACTTGATATCGCCAAACCAGCAAGAAAAACACATAAGGTATGCAAGGATAGCAATATCTGGATTTATTGTATCCTTGGGCACCTTATCCTTTATCCTTGAAGATGTGGCGGAATTGGGATAAGCGACTTGCACCATTATGTAAAAGAATGCCATTTGTCTTCAGTTACCTTAGCAAATTCTGGTTGTTGTAATTTGGAATTTCTTCGACATGATGATTGATATCATCATTTAACACATTTATGTGGATAAGATAAATGTTAAATCATAACCCAAGAAACATAGTTTTTCACAATTAATAAGAAACTAGTGAAATAAGAAAATGCAAATTGATGGCCAATTTGTCGTGCGCATCTTGTATTTTATGACCAAAACTCATATTTCTTTCAGATTTATCACGAATATCTTAGCACGCACATATATCCATGTATGTAGTCCACACAGAAATTATTAACACGCAAACAAATAGTAATGTTTCTTATTGATTAACATATTGCAAGAAAATACCGATTTCATTATTTCAGCATGTCCAATTTTACAGCATAAAAATAGACAGGAGAGGTTTTCAGAAACTTTCGTATTCACTATGACAAGGTTTACAGATTACAAAACACACTTATCTGTTTATATTATCTGTTAATCCAAATTTAATTCTAGAATCGAATAGAAAGAAACTCGGATGTCTAAAAGAGCTGCAGAAGAAAGAAAAAAAAAAAGAGAGAGAGAGAGAGAGAGAGAGAGAGAGAGAGAGAGAGAGAGAGAGAGAGAGAGAGAGGTCATAACTGGTTTCGAGTGATCTTTAGCTGACATTATCTTTAGCGGCTTGCTGAGTGAGCTACTCATAACAACTGAGAAATAGTTCGCAGGCATAAAGGCCTGCATATATTTCTGTATAGATTACAACTTTTTGTTTCAATTTAGAATGAATATTAAATACTTGGATACTTTTATTAATTAATTTCTTTAAAGACATATTTGGTAAATATGAACAATGGATAAAAGTTGGTATAGATACTAGGCTATAGATAAAAAAATCTTAACTAAAGTTTCAGCTGATCTATTATATAATATTACTACCTGGTTTATAAAATTAACTACCTGGTGAGAGCTATTCATAGTAAGGAGGTGTTCCAAGAAATAAAATTCTGCATATGAAAATTTATAGATTAGATTCTTTTTTTCCGTTTAGAATGAAGATGAACTACGCAGGTACTTTTATTAATAGTACGGGTGATTCGGAACTCCTAGGCAAAACTTTAAGGGGTAATAGAACACGCCTAGACAAGCTGAAAATATCATATAATGCGTGGTCGTAACTCAAGCAATGATTTCTGATTGTGGAGAGAACCCTGTTTACTACACAATTGGGACTTCCAGAACGCTTACAACCGCAGCACCATGCATGAAATGCATGTCCGCCTTTTCTTGATTGGTAAAATCAGCCATCATTTTTCAATCCACGGTAGAAATGACGATGTGTGTGAAAAACCAGCGCTTTGTGTATTTAAGACAGCGCCACCTAGTGGTTCGTCGCTTGCGATACGCCCATGCATTGTATGTCAGAAATAGCTTGTTTAAATGTGTTCTTACACCCCTTAAAGTTTTGCGCATGAGTTCTGATTCACCCTCAACTTCTCTGAAGGAAATTTGGTTCTATTTACGACACAGCCCCCCACCCTCCCACTCGCTTGAGCTACTTACTTTTCAATTTCTTTATCTCGTCTTCTAATTTTTATCCATATTAGCAGCCTAGTTAATAACATTATTTCGCATAAATAAAATCAGAAATTATTTGTAAGATATTGTGTAGAAAGCGAACGGCAATACCACACTGCTTTGGTTAAGACCATGCATTGTCTGGTGTTTTGAAATTGCCTAGGCGTATTATATCACCCCTTAAAGCTTTGTCCAGGAGTTCCGAATCACCCTGTATATAGGTTTCAGAAACTTTAAAACCATTTAGTAAATATGTGTGATAGATAAAGGTAGGCTATGGATAATATACTACAGATAACAAAATATCTTAAATAAAGTGTAATCAGTTATATAATATTTAGCGCCCTGCTGAGAAAGCACTTTATAGAAAAGGAGATATAGTTACTGGGGATAAAGATCTGCATAATTTTATCTTTATATTAGATACTTTTTCTCTAGTTTAGAATTAAGATGAACTATGCTGGTAGTAGGTTTCAGAAACATTAAAAACATATTTGGTAATTACAGGTAATAGAGCAGCTGGAGCAACACCAACATTTGGCTCAACGTAGCACCAAATATTTAATTAAACTATTGGTCTTTCATCGTGTTTTATAGACTCTCACCTGTCGATAACTTTGTACACACATTTTTGAACTTACTATTACATCAAACAAAATTTAAATATAAAGGCAGTTTGCTATTTAAAATTTTATACAAGTTTTGCGTTTTCTACAGTAAAAATTTCTTTAATTAATCCAATCAGAATAATAAAAATCTTGATATTTTTTGTTTTAAAGTGACAGAAATATTAGTAGAGAAGTACTGAGAATTTTTTTAATAAATTTTTCATTGTTCATTGAATGAATGGTGAATAGTGAGTTGACATCAGAGAATGATTCATGGTTATTGAAGATTGATATCGTATTTTTGCGGGTACAATGCATATGCTGTATTTGACAGCAAAAACTGAAAAAAAGAGTTGTCTAGCATATATGGACCAAAATCGCATAAGTGTGACGTCTCAGTCGTCAGTATATCTCTTGGCCTTTCTTTGCAATACAAATTCTCATTTAGTGTTAAAATGTTTCACTGTAATTGTTCTACAATATTATGTTACTTGTACTGTGAAAATCTGTTTTTTAAATCTTTAAAATGGAATTTAAATATCTCAAAAGTCACTACTGTCCCCTGTCCTCAACCAATAACTTGATCATTAAAACCATCAACAAACAATAACTATTAAAGATTTTGAAAAAATAATGCATTTATTATAAATATTAATCTCGTGGAGATAATAGTGTAATTTTTATATGAGTCAAATGTGTAATATTTTTGTTGGGTATAAACTTGTGTCCGTCATTTTTTTGGTCACTATAGTCCCGGTGTGTGAATTTCCTCATATTTCCCCCAGATGGCAGTATGCAGTCATTTTCAGTATAGTTTCCAGTAGGGGAGAACTGTAGTTCTTAAAAAGTTGCCATTGCTTTCTGCTTGTTCATAAAGATTTTCTGGATTGAAAAGAATGAAGCAAAGGTAAGCGTGCCTTTATTAACCATCACTAGTGTCCTCATTGTTTCTTTAAATATTGATATTTATAGATTAACCTATATATAGCCATTTAATCGTAGGTTTAATATGTCTCTAAAAATGGTGCAGACAACATTTCAAAACTGTTCTTTTTTAAGTAAAGTGGCAAAACTGAAATAAAATGTCACTACTGTCCCTGTCACTTCTGTCCGTTACAATTTGTGTTTTATCTGATAAAAACTGCCGTATCATATTTATTTTTCAATAAAGTTTGTATTCATCTACTAATTATTATTCTGAAATATATCGGTTTAAAAAAAAATTCAAATTGAGCATAATATGAGACTTTTAAAAATCAGATATTAGCAGTAAATAAGCAGCCAAAAATCACACTTATGAGTTTTGGCCCATATAAGAAGCAGCATAATAATTTAAAGGGCTTAGAGGATGAACGTGCTAAGTGACATTTTTGAAAAATGGAGATTTACGAATAGATAAACGTATTATGGTCTTATTTATATATAGAACATTTTATTTTTATTTTTATAATTTTTCAAATAAGGCAGTTTGCAGTGGATGGACATGTTATGTACACGGTTTCGTCCATTAGTAGAAGAACATGTCAAAGGTACTTGATATCTACCATTAGAAATGTGTTGACCTTGAGTAACATAACAAATCATTTTTAGGCAAATATATTCAGTAAATATTAACTCAATTTAGGGGTGTTATGAAAAGAAGTGTGTCTATGTCTGTGTAGTATAAAAATAAGCAAAGAAGAATTTGAAAATTGTTTCTATAAATTGAACGTGAGTGGCAAAAATGTGTTGTTGTACAACTACATTTCAAAGCCAATATACAAAGTAAAGTTGCAAACAAATACAAATATTCGTTTTTGGTTGTGAAACTGTTCGTGCGTGCAAAACTAATTTAGTAATTTAGTCATCATTCTACAAAAGTCGAGGGAAATTTGATCATATTCATAAGATTATAAAGCGGACCAGAGAGCATTCTGCCCTCTACCTCACAGACTAGACACATGACTAGGTTCCATACGATTGCTTAAGATAATGGGAACAATATCGAAGATCACATAAGAAATTTACCTTGTCTAAAATAAAATTTTTCACGAATTTAAAAGATGCACAAAAAATACTGGGTGACTTTTAATTAACCTACAACTTTTAACTGAAATAACACTTGAGTCCAGGTAGCACTACAAACATTTTTCTATTGAAAAGAACGTAGAAAAAAAATTTAATGGATAAGGTTTTCAAAGTGAGAGCCTTCAGAGGAAGTACAATAGCGCAACTTAGTCACAACGTTGTCAGTAACAAAATCGAGCGTTTCTTTTTTTATGCTTTAAAATGGGTTAGTTATGGAACTTTTGAGGCTTATAAGGTCTGTCGGTTTCTTCTTGTAAACCGAATATTTCATATGATCCCAAAGATAGAAATCACATGGATTCATATCTGGTGAATAAGGTGGCAAATGCAATGAACCAGGATAACGATTTGGATGTTGATAGGCAATAACTCGGAGCTTACATGAATGAATACAGTACTCGAGTGAATACAGTATTGGAGCAATATTAGACTCCAGTATAACTAATATAACCAATATTGGTCTGCTACTGGGGAATTTATCTTCTTTTAAAAATACAAAAGGAGCTTTTGAGTGAGAGTGCGAATTATGAACCCATAATTGAGGGGGTCGGGGCAACAAAGTGACAAACTACATTTTTGGTGAAATAAATCTAACATTGTAATCTGTTGCTTATTATTGTAAATTATAATATCCTACATATTATTTGTTTCTAATGTCATTTGGTGGCAACATATGTCCCAGGTTTCGTTTTTGCCCCAGACGTTTATGCCCCCAATGAAGATAACTAATTTACAAAGGACATAATAGTAATATCATTTATTGCCATATTTTTATTCAGAATATTTCAAATGTTAATAAGACATTGCCAAAAAAAATTATGTTATATAACTTGATTTGAGTATTTGGTCTAACTTTCAAACTGATATATCTCAGAAGTTTATAAATGTGGCTTAGCACGTTCTTGCCTCGACCTCCTCAGTTGTACTAATCGTTATATAACACATGGGCTGATAAGTTCCCGGTCTAATAAAGAAAACACAGCTTTTTAACAAAGCTTTATAACTTTATGACTTTATAACTTTATAACTTTAATAAATAACATAACTTTAATAATAAATAATAATAATTTAATAATAATAATAATAATTTTATAATAATAATTTTATAATAATAATTTTATAATATTAATTTAATAATAATAATTTAATAATATTAATTTAGTAAATGAATAATAATAATAATTTAATAATAAATAACATAATTTTATAACGAAAAAGCTCCAAACAGTGTTCAGAACTCGTTATTGTTTTTGGTCAAAAGTCAACACACGCGGCAGCCACTTCGGAAAAAACTTTTTCATAGACAAATGTTCATTCAAAATAAAACCTACACGTTCCTTGGATATCTCCAGAGTCTGAGCTATCTCCTGCAACTTCACTTTACGGTTCCCCAAAACGATTTTGCGGACTTTTTTTATATTTTCCGTAGTAACCACCTCTTTTGCGTGGTGCATCACTGGTGTCCGTACGACCACGTTTAAATTCAGCAAACCAGTCAATAATGGTTGATTTACCTGGTGCAGTGTCCGGATAACGCTTATCAAGCCAAGCTTTTGTTTGAACGATGTCCCATCAAATAACCATCAAATTTTCCCATCAAATAACAATTCTTGAAATTCTTGTTTATCCATTGTTTTGTTTATCAACAAAGTCGTTCAACTGAAACCACTCTGACGTTTTATCCACATTGCGAATCGTCATGCCATTTTTTCCGCTACCTCTTAAAGGTTAGTATTTACTAAAAAAACATCGGTTCGGCGATTGCAACGCCATCTGTGTGCCAGACCGGGAACTTATCAGCCCATGTGTTATACTCATAGATAACATGGATTTAATATCACTCTAATTAATAATACCGTTCACTGCTTTCAAATAGTACTGTTATGGTAGTAATGTTGATGACTGTGAAGCTTGTTATGCATTTACTGATACTCTAAGTGCTTATTGTGCCTTTTCGTATTGTTACTATCGTGCTCTAAATGATTCATTCCGTTGTAAATAATAACCGATGAACCTGTAAATGCCATCAATAAATCATATTTATATACGAGAGTGTAGTGCTACATGACTTTTGAAGCCTGTCCACTCTAGATTGCATGAACTTTAGCAGAAACGGTTTTAGGTTTGGAGTCCACTATACCTGTTTACTTTCTATGACTCATATTTTATTTCGTAACTCAACAAACTTCCCTTTTTATTGTCTTACAAGATACAGTTGTTCAACTTAAAATATTCAATAAATAGTTTTTAAAATAAACATTTATCAAGAAGATGTTTTAAATAGGTTATTTATACCTTTTTTTTTTAATCGAATGACAAAATCTGCAGTCGAGAAAAAAACGTTTTATTTTGCATTTTTTAGTGTAATTAATAATTGCAGCAACATTAATAAAGTTGTTGACAATTGCTGTCATGTTGATATCACGTAATAAATTATTCGCAATTACTCTGATGCGCATAAAAATACAAGAAATAGAAAAAGAACTTAACCCTTTTCTAATGGCTTGTTATTTTAGTTATTAAAATATTTCTAAGTTAAAAAAAATAATTCATTAATCTCATACTTATGTAGTGACAGAAATATTTTGACATAAAACAGTCATATAGCAAAAATTTCGAGAAAACAAATATTTCTCCCCGAAGTCAGGTTACAACTTTAAATGTTATTCATGTCAGTCATTAATTTTGTTTTGCTTGGCAAAAGCAGAGATTTAGTAAAGATTAATGTACACAAATAATTATATCAAGAACAAGAAAAAAAAATGTAAATTATTTTTGTTATTTAATTCCTTACTTTAATTTTTTGAAGCTGTGCAATAAAGAGTTAAACAAAGTAGAAGTTTATCAGACTTATTTATGGTTAACAATTGATTTTATAAAAATTGTAGATGATTTCATTGGTACTTTATACAGAGTGTTTCAGTACCAAAGTTACTTCCTTTAAAAGGTGGTAAGGCACATTATAATAAAACATTTTTTGTATAGGAAACCAGGGTCATAATACATTTATTTAGACAAAAATACAAGGTGTATCATTCCAATTCAAAACCTAATTTCCGTTCATAAATTTAAGAATTATGAAGACATCTTAATAAAAATTTCAAAAGACATACCATGCTTTATTAGAAAAGCGATGATATTACGGAAGCACCTTGGAATTGCAGAATAATTTGGTCAATATATGTAATGCCAACCACATTTCAAAATGGAGCGTCTAGTTCACCACTATTTGGATGTGGATGGTTGCAGTTTCTACACTGTGAAAAATGACGCTTTCAAATCTGAGTAAATCGATGTTTTCATTTTGTTATGAAACTTTTTGTTTCAAATATGACGACCCAATGCTTTCAATTCTGAAATACCAGAAATATTCAGAATATTAAGACATGGACATACTAAAAATCTGAGCACATAGAGGTCAGTTCATACTCATTTTTGAAACACGGATATACTAAAAAACGAGCACATAGAAGTGAGTTCATACTCATTTTTGAAACGTGGACATACTCAAATATGAGCGCATGATGTTTTATTCTTGAGTGCGTGCATGTTTTCAGAAATGAGTATATACATGTCTCAAACTTGAGTAATTTTGTTTCGGAGCCCTTTTGACTATGTGAGATACTCAGATTTGAGTATTTTTTGCTCTGTTTTGAAAATGTCATTGTTAGAGTTTATCACTTCTAGCGATATCTTTTCATTTAACACAAAGTAAGGTGAGTCCATTAAGAATGTCGTTAAAATATCTGTATTATTTTTAAAGGGTTACGAACAAAAATTCGGGTTTAGATTGGAGTGAGACCCCGTCTTTTTAAATGAATGAATGAACTGACTCATTGGTTTCTTTTACAAAAATTATTTGTTGTAATGTGCTGTACTATCTTATAAAGTCTGTACACTTAAGGGTGTATTCAAATCCAAACTGCTTATTTTGAGACACATTTGTAAATTCATTTTTGCTCTAAAATGCATCCAATTGGCAGGTTCTCTTATTCAGAAACTTTATAATGTCCGTATTGTCTCGATTTTTTGATAAAGGCAGAATATATTTAAAAAAATGCTGTCAAAGTGGACATTTTGAACCGGATTTCCCGAAGCGATAGCGCTGGAAACAAAAAAATGATCGTACTGAGAAAATAATTGTCTGTAAATCAATTTCAAATTAATTGAACGAAAAATAAAAACATGGGGCCCTTATAAATGTCTTTATAAATCACGCCGCCAAGTTTCCTGTTGTTACTTTTAAAAATGAGCCTGAAAATGTGTCTCAAAATTTTGAGTTGTTGAGCGTGGAAAAATATTTTTTTTTTTAATACTGCCTTAATACTCAAATACCTTGTAAATTTAGGATACAATTAAGATACTAATACTAAATACAATTAAGATACTAACTATACTAAAATAACTGTTTCCGCGGAACTTTTATTGAAAGTTTCTATGAAACAAGTATTTTAAGGACTCTCCTTGGAGTTTCAAAGGAGTCTACCACCAATGTTTGTGACTGGAAAATTTCTATTTAATATTTAATCGCAGAATTCGGAGTCACCACATTTAATTGTAGAATTTGTAACATATTTCTGCGATTACATACGGACAAAAAATTCTGTTAAAATTGTGGTAGAACTGTACACACTCAGCTTCTTCTTTAAACGAAAAATTCTCAAAATTTTTAGTACATATAACTGTTGCGTTTGTGAAATATCTTCGTTTGAATTTTATATCATACGCCACACTTGAATTTTTAACATAAGAATAAAAATTAGATGTTCAGCTAAAATGCCACCATATTAGAAAATGCCTCAAAATTTCGTTTAAAAAATGAGGTAAAGGAATAATACATTATGCGGCAAACTAAATTGCTATTGTCTATGTTTCGGAAAGTAATTCAAGAATTCTCGTGTGAGAAAGAAATGTGCTGAAAGCTACAATGCCTGAATATACGTATATATTCTTCAGCTTTGTTTTCTTAATCACAAATTTTTGTCATTAAATAAAGCAACTATTTCTGTTCTGAAATAAAGGTATTAAAAATAGGAAGGTTTGACAGCTGTGTTAATGTTAAAATTTATTTTTAGTAACATGATAAATATACATTTTGGTACAAGTCTGGACTGTATGTTACTTTTATGGAATATTTTTATGTACCACTATTTTTCAGTAAGCGTACTGGATTTTACTACGCAGTGCACAGAATCTGTATTGCACCAGTATTAAATTTATGAAAGATACACAATAGGGACAAAAGTTACCAAACACTTTCGATTATAAAAAATTCGTCAAATAGCTGGATATATACTTGACAAATATTTTTGGAACTTCACTAATGTAAAGAACATTTGAATGTTTGACTTCATATTTTTCAGCGAAGGTTTGACAACGAGGGCAATTAGGGGACCAATAACAAATTGAATAAAAATATTTTCCTTTAGCACGTGACTATGTAGATATAGAACACCATTTGTGTTCATTTGTGTAAGATAGCACATAAATTCATGGTAATATAAAGATTTCTTTACAAAATTCAAGAAATTTCGCATGTTTTTGTATACAGCATGCAGGGATTTCAACTAAATTAAATGCCACTTTCAGGTAACTTAACAAAATACAGTTGAAGCATCATACTACAATTAGAATATAAATATATTAAATATTGATGAAGTATGAGTATTTGTACGAAATCATTTTTAAATGCGCATGCGCTAACAATAACAAAATGTTTTTGCATAATTTAGTAGGCAACTATATCGGGCAACTCATATAAAAATTCCAGTTGACATCGTGAAAATTCAGAAAGATATAGTGAGTGCTAAAATCTTACTCACAGCTCGTCAGCTTCGCTAAAATTTTAATATTACATAAAATATTAAATTAAACATACGTTTTCGAAACATTTTGTCAACTAAAAAAGAAAGAGGCATCCTTTCAAACGATTACAAAGAATAAAGAAGTTAAAAATACTAATTTTCTGAAGACATATTTTAAAAATACGAATGCACCCTACACCCATAAGTTTAACATTAGCGAGGGGAAATTGAGATCTCACTGACCAACACCCTCAAATACAGAGTGTTCATAAATTATTGTCGGGGTTTCTTTACTTCATAATCTTTTATTTAAGAACATGACGAAAAATATTATTACATAAAGTACAACTCAAAAATGTTTTTAAAACACAAAAAAAAGTTAAGTATTCTCCGCCGTTTTTTGTGGCAACCCTGCACGCGGCGTCGCATTGTAGAAAGCTGAGAGGTGATAATTCAAAATAGAGAGTGCACGATAGCAAACAATGTGCGTATTGAGGTTCTTCTATACAAACTAACTTTGTGCTCATAATTCATTAATAATTTTTGATTAATTTGATATATTTTTAAGATCAATTATTATTTGATCATAATCGTTATTTGATTATTAATGTTTTCAGTTGCAACGTTACGCATATGTAACTTTGTTTTAAAAATATCTTCTTGAGTTGTACTTTATGAATAAGTAATTTTTCGTCATATTCTTAAATAAAAAATTATGAGGTAAGGAAACCCTGACAATAATTTATCGATACCCAGTAATATACAATAATCACAAATTTATTTTTCCTCCAAAGAAAAATTATGAAACTTCTAGATTATGTATGTCTCGTAACAGGAGCTTAAACTCGCATTAATACATTTGTTACATTAGTTTTAATCCAACTTCCGTAAAAGATGCATTTTTTTCGTGGTTGAAAGGTAGATAAGTATTGATAATACTAGTCTGCATGATATCAGATGACTGAAAACTAAAAACTGTCCTTAGCTCATTTTTTATGCTGATTACAGAACTGTTCTTAGTTTTTTTCGATCACGTACAGTTTGTTTGCAATTGACCCGAGTTTATTTTGGAGTTTCATCGCTGAGAGCATTATGTGTTAGTCATACATAACATAAGTGTAAGCAAAAATCAAACACTTTGTGCGAATTTTAATACATAAACTAAAACTTTTAACAACGTTTTAACGCACATATACGTACAAACATGGCACAAAAAATCATATACGGCCGTTTTGAGGATTGCCCCCTCATCCAATCATCTCCCATCAAAAACTTGCAGCTTTCAATACTCTTATTTTACGTGCACGTAAAATTTGTTCAAATTCTGAGTTATTTAATAGTGGAATTAACTATTTTAAAGCAGTCACCATCGATCGTGGATTTAGCTTGAATATCATTAACCGTATTTCATCTAAACCTCCGACAATCACTGATTCTGTTCCAGCAAATAAAAAATTTAAAAATGCTATTGTCTTACCTTATTTTGGTAAACTCAGTACACGAATTTCTCGTATGCTAAATAGGTTTAGTTTCAAAGTTGTTTTCTCTTCAACCGATAAATTTTCTTTCTCCAATCTTAAAGATCCAAATGACAACCACAATACTTGGGGCATTTATAGAATTTTTTGTGAGTGCGGCCTCTCTTACATTGGGCAAACGAAGCGTGCTCTTAGAATTAGTCTGAAAGAACACCAGAATTATGTTAGAAGGCAGAAATGTGAGAAATCTACAATAGCTAAACATTGTTGGAATTCTAACAACCAGTTTAATAACCAGAGGGTAAAATTATCTAAAAATGTAATTCAGTTTTGGATAGAGACTTTTGCGAAGCTTACTATATTCATAAACATACTTCTTCCTTAGTGAATGATATGACCAGCACCCTTTTTTTCTCGCTAGTGTGGAGGGATCTGCGCAGTGACTCCTTTTTTTCAGTTGGTTCCGGTCAATTACGTCTTTTCTTTAAGATACATAAAGTCTTTCTTTGGCCTTTCGACCAAGCCAGTACTCGGGGCTATAACCGAGGGGTTATTTAAAACCATTTTAATCTTTTTTTTTCTCGCACTGAGGAAGGGAATCCAGGAATCCTAGAAACGGCCGTATGTGATTTTTTGTGCCATGTTTGTACGTATTTGTACGTTAAAACGTTGTTAAAGTTTTAGTCTATGTATTAATAACGTAAGTGTACTTTTGGATACTTGCCAATGGAACGAAATTTAGAATACAGTTTGACTGGCTGGAATTAGTTGGCAAAAGGCCAAAAAGTTATATTAAAACAGTCAGACGTTCGTATTTCCAGTTCATTTCTCTTTCTGTTTGCATTCCCACAAGTTGTTCACTGTTTTTGTCACGTTGCTTTACAATGTCCACACGCAAGTGTGTAAACAATCCTGATGTTTTCTGTTATATTTGCGGAAATTTTGTTGTGCTTAAGCAAATAACGGATATAACGTACTTTGCGAAGACAGCTTACTATGCTAATTTTCAAGTCAAACTAGGTGATAAAGATAAGGCATGGGCGCCGAAGAAAGTTTGCCGCTATTGTTTTGAAAGGTTAAGGTTATGGACAAAAAGAAAGAAAACGTGCATTCCGTTTGCAATTCCTATGGAGTGGAGGGAGCCTAAAGACCACCTTAATGACTGTTACTTCCGCTTAATTAGTGTAAAGGGGCGGAATGCGAAAAATATGAACAAAGTTGTGTATTCAAGCATTCCTACAGCCACACTGTCAGAAATGGATACTCAAATTCCACGAAATTTTCTTCGTTTTTGACGAAACTGTTACCTGGGAAATGCTCCGAGCGAATATTTCGTTAAATCGACTAAATTTGTATCCTCAAAAAAGTGAGGAAATTAATTTCGTCAAATTGCTTATTCGAAAGTGTAAAAAAAGGCATGGGGTGTATCTATTGACAATTTTAGAAGCATATGAAATTGCACGAATTAGATTTTAAATGTATCAAGAGATGTTGATGTGTGTTTATATTTTTAGAAAGTAGATTTTTTTTATTGGTGCTGTTATAATTTCTGGAGGTTTTAATTAATAAGGCTAGATTATTATTATGGTATTTCTGGTTAATAAATAATTATAATATGGCTTGATTAATAAAATTTATTAGAGAAATTTCCTTTGTTCAATGAATGATTAGAATATGGTCTAGTTAATTTGTTGGTCAGAAATTATAAAGATGATGGGGGTTAAGATTTTAACACGCTACTGTTTATAGAGGGGAATATACTTATGTATATTTTAAATTTGAAGGTTATATGAATATATTTCTGAATAAAAAAAGCTCCTGAAATTTTGATTTTTTTGAACGATTTTGTAATAACAAAAATAATCTGGTCGCGTGAATGGGGAAAAAGTTTCGTCAAATATTTGAAATTTTCCATTTCATTAAAAATTACTTAATTTTGAGACGAAATGACTGTAAAAAATGATGAAATATAGCTGAAAAATTGCTGAATCGTCGAAAGTGAGAGTTTTATTTTGACAGTGAGGAAACAGTTTCGTCAGATATTTGAGGTTTCGCGTTTCGTCAAAAACCACGTGACTCTCTGTGACTAAATGATTGTCAAAAATAACGAAATACAGTTTAAGGATTGGCGAATCGTCAAAATTGAGTGTTTTATTTCTGAGAGTGCATTAGGCAAGTTCCACATAGACCAGAACTGTCTGCCCCTGTTCTTCCAGCTTCTTTAGAAAACATGGCGGACGATGTTGAAATTTACGAAGACGATAGTGATAATGACTATAAGCCTGAAGACAACTTTAATCTCCAACGGTTCTGCCAGAGTGAACTTAATGATATAGTGCGTTATCTGAACTTGTCTAAAGAATCTACAGAACTACTTCGCTCCCGCCTTAAAAACAAGAATCTTCTGGTACCAGGAACACGTTTTTCATGATACCGACACAAAGAAAAATAACTACTTCCCTTATTCTCACAGAAAGTTTCATTGGTTTACTGCAATAACATAAACGAGTTGATCCACCTCTGTGGTATTGAACATGATCCTACTAAGTGGAGACTTTTTATGGACTCGTCCAAGATGAGCTTCAAAGCCGTTTTACTGCATAATGGGAATGTGTATTGTGTATGGGTCCATTCCTGTGGGTCATTCAGTTCAAATGAAAAGACATTCGAGAACATGAAGATATTGCGAAGACATATTCAGTATGAGGTACACAAATAACTTATCTGTGGTGACTTAAAAGTTATAGGAATACTATTAGGACAGTCTGTAAAGAAAAAACATTGGATTGTGAGAGTTTGGCCAGAGCGAAGAAATTTTGTTCCTGGAACTCAAAACATCCAGCATGAACCGCTCGTAGACTCCCCAAAAATCTTGCTTCCACCATTACACATCAAATTCGGATTGATGAAGCAGTTTGTAAAGGTTCTACCACAAGGTGGGCATTGCTACAATTACCTTTCTATGAAATTTCCCTTCATCACACACGAAAAATTGAAAGCTGGAATTTTCGGTTGTCCTCAAATCAAAAAACTGATGAAGGTCAAAGATTTTGGAAAAACTATGAATGAGATAGAAAAAGACGCATGGACCGCTTTCATACATGTTACCGAAGACTTTCTTGTCAATAACAAATATACAAATTACAGGAACATTTTTGAAACAATGTTGGAAAGTTTCAAGAAGTTGTGTTGTAACATGAGTGTAACAATCAATACACTTTCTACCTACCCATATCGATTGCTTTTCGGAAAATCTGGGACATTATAGTGAAGAGCACGGTGAACGCTTTCACCAGGATATCAAAGAGATGAAAAATAGGTACCAGGGAAGATGGAATGCAAATATGATGGTGGACTACTGTTGGATGTTGAAGAGGGACAGAAATGACGAAGGAGGATCTAAAATGTGTAACCAAATACTTTGTATGAAATGGTGATTGAGTTTTGAGTTTGAATGGTGATTGAGTTTTGTTCTCGCATTACATTAATTAAAATATTGAAAACACGACTTCTTATTTTTTGTAAAAACCTGACGGTATAAACAAAAATGGAAGTCATGTCCGGAATTAGCATCAAAAATTGATTCAGGAACACTTGTTCATAAGAAATCATCTGATAAAAAGTTTATAAATGCATACTGATCCATTTCTATCTATTATAATAGTATAAGATAAAATCTCATGTTCCACAAGATGCTAAAGCGTAAAACGCACCTGTACATATACTCAAATCCCAAAATCATACAATATTTAAAAATTGCGAACTTAAAATTAATGAGACAACAGGGGTTCAGGGGTACTTCCCCCCGAGAAAGTGTATTTTTTATAATTTATAAAGAAGAAAAAATACAAAGACATCATCAAGCGACATAGTGTTTAACATGACCGTCATTAATATTTGAATTTCCTGAATATTCGAGATATCTTATATGCTTATAAATCTTCAATAAATAAATAAATAAATCTATACTAATAAAATGAAGTTTTGATCTGTGTGTCTGTTTGTGTGTGTGTGTGTGTGTCTGTTGGCGATGGCTAGCAAAATCTAGCCCACCTAGAAGTCTGGAAATTTAGGTGTGGATAGTCCAAGGTCTGACCATGTGTACCTGAGTATCAGAATTTTAATATTTTGATAATTACCCAAGATATTAATTAGTTTCTCATTAACCATCGCTTCTAAAATGCCATATTTTTATGAAAATGGTGCAAAAGAAATGTGAAATCGCAAAATGAGTTGTGTGTTGGGAGAGGGAAGAAAGATTTTAGGTTTACTGGAAAAAGGTTGGGCTACCACAATGACTTTTAACTACGCCTTTTCGACACATGTCAAAATAACAGAAACTATTAGGTCTTTCGACACGAAAATTTGCAGATCTATATAAACAAACAATCGCAAATTCAAAAAGTCAAATTAAAAAAGTTCCATCCACAACTTTCAGAAATATTAATTAGAAATGTTTAATTTTTCGAGCAATTTAATCTTGCAATGATCAACACGTTTTTTGATAAAAATTTGAACAGTCGCAGGTGTCTCGATAATGAAACCGCAAAGTAAGAGGTACTAAGAGATTTTTTAGGTGACTCAAATTAACAATTCTAATTAAGCTACGATTTTAAAATTAACACCTTTCGAATCATCTCTGTTTCCACATTACAAGTTTGTAAAAATTAAGATTATCCGATTCTTATAACCGAAGATATTTATTATTTCGCATTAATTTGACTGCAGAAAAAAATAACGTGTTTCTTTTTTTTTTCTACGAGCAAGCATAGCAGACAAGATGTCCGTTATCTCTTTAATAAAGAAAGATACAAAACAAGTAAATAAAAATTTGGAATGGTGCTATTAGAAGCTGTATAAAATTATTAAAAATCTTGGATTTTTTTTATTGGAAAAATATGCATCCTTATCGAGTTAAAGATATAAAATCATCAGCGGGTCAGCTAGTAAATAAATAAAATAAATTGTGCATGAAATTTAGATATTTTGTAAAGCGTGATTAAAATCAAAATGCAATTTGAACATCTGACGTTCAAGCCTGTGATCTGCAGACTTACTAGTTAAATTAGTTTTTTTTTTTACTTTCAGAAAAATTCACCTACTTAAAATGATTTTTTGGAAAATAAAAAATATTTTATTTTGAAAAAGTTATTTTTTATGCTTCAGAACTTTCTCAAAGTATATTGAAATATAAAATATATATCTAAGAATGAAGACTGTCGTAGAAAATTATTATAAAAATAATTTGACTTTCTTTTGGTCATCATTTTCTGTCAATGATTTGGAGCGAATATGATTGATAATGATAAATGTGGGACTGAATTTTCAGAATTATTAGATTTTTTTTCATTTTCCATTTTCATTTTTAATTGATAAAAATAGAAATATATTTTATTCTGAGCATGAAAATAAATGTAATTTTATATGTTATAACATATGAAAAATTCCATCATTCATTGTTAGAAATCTTGTAGCTACTGGATTTGCTTAACTTTAAAAATCAAATCTGTTTAATGTTAAATTTGTGAAACTTAGTCACTTAAGTAAATAGTTTTAAATAAAATGGTGAAATGATTAAAGCAAAATTAATCTAGTTGTAGAAAAAGTTAATCAAAATATTAAAGTCAAATTCTTGGACATAAGTCAGTTCAGTGTTTCTCAACGATATGTTGTCATACACAAGTTCCAATTTGTTTTGCTATTTTAACCGGTTACGCTTGAGATTACAGTATAATGTTTAACACTTAATATCAGGATAAATGTGTGTATTTTAATATTTCACATAGCCTTTTATAACTTTTAACTTTTTTACCAAAAACATGCTTATAGATGAATCGCATAACGTTACTGCAACCGTGTCAAAACAAAGAAACTGGTGTAAATTATAATCTGTTTACTGCATGAATTTCAAAATACATCCAGGAGTAGATTGTGCAATCATCTATCACGACCTATTTTTAATTGTATTTATTTGCTCTACAAATTCTGAACATACGACAAACCATGTCTCAAGGTGCTCTATCATCCATTATATCCACAGTTTTTATTTCGGCACACGTTTGACTACTTCTGTTATTGACTGTTATCGTTATTACTATACAGGGTGTCCCCAAAACATTGTCTTCGGCTTTTATTCCTTAAATATTGATCATAGACATATATTATAAATTACAAAGTTACGCAAAAAATGGCACAGAATTTTATGAAATCGATTACAATTTTCAGGAGATTAAATTTGAAGAAATACAAAATAAAAATTATTTTTATATGGCCCCGTACAAAAAATTCCCAATAAATAAAATGTGCCCCATACACTAATAAGATTATGTAAAAAAATTCAGCATTTTATCATAAAAAGTCGCAGAGATATAAAAATACATAAATGCTGATTTAAACCACTTTTCCATGCCTGGATATGAGTTCGCAAAGGGGAAAAATCATGTCGGATGATCGTATTTCAGGGTTTGTACACAAATTATTAAAGAAAACATTGATTGCATAAAAAATGATAATTGCGCTATTGATTGCTAAAAAAATATGTAAACTGTGTAGAAATAATAACTTTACGGAAAGATAACAATAAAGCTTGTTTAAAATGTTTTCCAGCCATGCCGATACGGAGCTGCATTTGTCTGATAATACAGGGTGACTTGAACTATATGAAATAAAACGTAAAATATTTAAAAACTACTGAGTGCACAAACTTTATTCAACATGTAAACGTCACTACAGATATTAGGATTTAGATTATGACATGTTCGATACGGCTGCCATCATTGGCTATGAAGTGGGGCAGACGAATTGAAAAATTCTGCATGACCCGCTGAAGTGTCGGAACATAGATGCTGTCGATGACCACCTGAATGGTGGTTTTCAGTTCAGCAATGGTTTTGGGGTTATTTCTGTACACATTGTCTATAATGTAGCCCCCCAAAAATGTGTCACATGTGTTCAGATCCGGAGAATATGGCGGCCAAGAGAATCCCATTCCAGTTGCCTCTGGGTACCCCAGAGCCAGAATGCGGTTCCTAAAGGGATCCTCCAGGTCATCAAACACTTTCTTGGATCGATGGGATCGAACCGACATTGCCAACACTATCATCACAAACACTACCAGTTCTCTCAAACTTGTGAATCAAATTCTTTATTGTTAGCACACTTAGACCAGTGGTCTTCAGCTTGTACTCGGTCGCAAACTGCCTTTGAGCCACAATCGGGCTGTTATTGCTTGCATAGTAGGCCTTCACAAGCGATATACGCTCAGTCACGTTGTACTGTGACATTTTCACTTGCAAATGGCCGACAACAACAAGTTGCGTGCGCACGCGCATACAAATTCCCATCATGCCCTGTTGCCAACCACGAAGTTTGAACTTCATCACGCAAACTGTTCAGGAGTTATGACGGTTTAATTTAATATAGTTCAATAATTGTCACCCTGTACTTGTGTGCACTCGATCAAATTCTTGTTGAGTGACGTCATGACAACCATTTTGAATGACATCCATTTACATTTTAATTTATGATTATAATGTTAAAAATGAACTTCATTTTTTCTACAGAAGTGCAGTATTTTTGAAGTTTATCTAGAGTCACCTGTAAATTTTCTGTACTGCAATCACGACTGTAAAATTTTTGAGTTATTTTGAAGCTAATGTGAATTAATTTTGCAGTAATTTATTTCAAAAATACTTTGAGCTATTATCTGCAAAAATACTGTAATTTATGTGAAATCATTTTACAACCATAAATTAAACATAATATACAGGGTGATTTTTTTTTAAGTTGTGAAAGTAAAACCCTATAACAGAAGAACCACTGATCCAAATGACCTAAAATTTCACCAGTATGCTCCCAAAGCAATGGGTGTTTTTTAGGCATGGTTAAAAAAAACATTAAAAATCGCACCGACAGATGGCGCTGTACATGCAGTAAATTCGGGAGACGAACTTGCGCCCGGCACACGCACATTGGCGTTAAAAGCGTGAAGTACGCACACCTCGTGTTCATTATTCTACGGAAATCCACGCAATGACTGCGCCATTAACGGACTGTGCATTGTTAGTGAAACTGTATTATCAGAATAATGACAGTGCAGCAACTGCTCTTCTGAGATTTAGGACACTTAAGAATTTAAGAAAAGGTCCAATAACGGCAGAGGGCCTACGGAAGATGGTTTCTCAAAGTACCGTCTACTGTTTTCCTCCCACAGACGATATTCTTTGCTTCTGCTACCTTACAGCGCCATCTGTCGGTGCGATTTTAAGTTTTTTGAACCATGTCCAAAAAATTCCCATTGCTTTGGGAGCATACTGGTGAAATTTCAGGTCATTTGGATCAGTGGCTCTTTTGTTATAGTGCTTTACTTTCACAACTTTAAAAAAAATCACACTGTACAAACAAAATATTAAAAAAGGACTTTGTTTAAGCTTTAATTTGGTACCAATTTTTTTCGGAGCTCGATGCCATGTTAGTATCGCCAAAATGACGAATTGGCGCCCTTTGCTCCTCATATCGTATAAAGATATGCTGAAGCAGACCAGTCATTCTTTCATCTATTGTTAATAATCTACTGTTAATCATTTCATCTCGCAACTTGATCACATAGTCATTTTGTCATTGCTGCCCACCCTATTTACGCAATTATTAAACAAGTTGGAAATTGTACGTCCAACGTTACAAACGAGGTGCGTTCGTACTATAGCTAGTTATATAAATATTCAGATCTTGATGATTTTTAATTCTGTGAAATGAATTATATCGTCTGCAGATTAATTTCTGTAATAAAATACGTATCTTGGTCACTTGACGATTAAACCTCGGAGGTTCCTATAACAAGAAAGCACCGATTTTTTTTAAAAAATTCAAATTTCTTAATAAATGTTTTTATTAATATTGTCTAAAGTTTTGATTCGATTTTTAAAAAAATTGAAATATCTCGACAAAATTCTGCAAAGATAATATATCTTAAATTTCAAACCATTCGGTTGGGTAGTTTTTGCGTTGTTATATGCGGACGGACGGACAGACGGACGGACCAGATGACGACAATAGGTGCTACGTATTTATATAATTACGAACGCACCTAAAAATAGTCTACAATAATATCTCTAATATAAATGTTATCATTTTTATATTAAAATAAGCTTATATTTATTATATTTAAGCACTTTTTTTACATTTGGAAAATATACAAGAGTTTCTTTTGAAAAATCGGGTCATCCTGCGCCCAACCCGAACGAGTCAAAACCTAACCCGAAATCGAACCAAACCCGAAACATTTAAAGTCAACCCTATCTGGGTGATTTTAATACTAATTGGTTTTAATACTTTTATCACCCGGCCCCAATTTACTGGGATGGGTAAAATTTGGTTACCGACTCGAGGCAGGAATCTAACAGCGATCCAGTGCGATAAAACCAGAAGAAGTTTCAGAGAAAATAAAGGAAATAAAAGGCCCCAAAGGCGGAACAACTCATGACATTTTTAATGATTAATTAGATGAACTATTTCAATCGAGAAAATTGATTTAATGGTTAATCAAAGAGAACGATTGCTATTAAATTCATCATTAATCGTTAGTCTATGAATAGGATTGAAACGAAATTCAATCGGTCAATCATTAGTCAGGATTAAAAATCTTATCGTTAGTTTTCAATCGTTAATCTAATTAAAAATTTCCATCACTCTGTGCTATGTATAGAGACAATATCGTTACAGAGCGCAGTGCCAGAAGTGGTTTGCAAGGTTTCGTTTAGGTGAATTTTCGGGACAATACAAATCCTATTTAGGCCGACCGTGTACCGTCACAGCCAACTTCAGTACCGGCCGAGAAAGCTCTTGTTTGTTTCTCCCGTCTTAAGACGGAATTCATGACGTCAGACCACGTGATCTTCGGTCGACCGAATCGGCTGAGAAAACTCTTATTTGTTTCCCTCCTCCCTAGGACAGTTTTCTCGGCGAGATTGGTTCGGCGGAGATCACGTGATCTGACGTCATGAACTCCGTCCTAAGGCGGGAGAAACAAACAAGAGCTTTCTCAGCCGGTACTGAAGTTGGCTGTGGTACCGTCAGGCTGCCATTGGCTGCTATTTTTATAATCGTAAAATTATTTACAAAAATTTTCTTTGTAGTAGATTTCTCTAGAAAATCTCCTAGAAATTTATGGACAAAATAATTTTTTTTTAAAAAGTGGTAGGAATAGAATAAAAAAAAGATTCGCGCTAGTAGCAACCCTGACGGTACACGATCCATCTGAGTACAGTTTGTCTTGAGCCGAAAACTCGCCTAAACAAAACCTTGAAAACCACTTCTGGCACATACGCTCTTTTAAGACAATGCCACGTACATGGTAGCTAGCTTTTTAGAAGTTTGAGTGCAGTATTGCCTTTATAAAAATAAAATAGCATGGCAGGCCGATAAAGTTCATTTTGATTCTCCATTTCTCACGAGAACTGTTTCTTACAAAACATCGGTCAAACTGATGTCAAATTAAGCTAAAGGTTTATTCTATATGTGTCTTAAACAGTTGCCTGGTTTAAATTTATCTGGGCAGCAATTTAGAACACTGATAGCGCGCGGTCGATAAAAACCGAAAAAACGTATTTGTGAACCCAATATTTCTTATCAAATTAGTAATCTATTTCTGAACATTTCTGAAATTCTTACTTGTTAAGACACTTAATTTATCGATAAAGTATATAAAAAGTCTTTAGAAAACGACAAATAAAGCATTGCTTTGTACAAAATAATGCAATAGATCAGAAAATTTTTGTCGTAGTTTCACGGGAGACATTTTTCAACAAAATGAAATGAAACGTAGAGTTTGTAACGGATTGAAAATAAATTTATTTCTTCAAATCTAAAATAGCCTTTAGCAAAATAAATGAAAACCATCACAGTAACACCACTGAGACCACTTGGACCCCTTAAGCAAAAAAAAAAAAGAAAAAGAAAAAGATAGGAAAACAAGCTAAAAGAAGCACACTATTCTTTTTTTCTTCACTGAAATTCTTTTGACATGTTACATAGCGATTTCACGAGATAATTACGAAGTTTGTCGGAAATAAAAATTTATGAAATCAATAAAACGACATGAAATAAATTTTTGACAAATTTGAAAGATGTTACTTCTTATATTTTAAAATATCTTTTGGGAGATGTGTTACTGAAAAAATATTTTGAAAAATACTCCAGAGAGTTCATTTGAGGGAAGTCAATACATAGTCACATATAATCAACCTAGTATTTTACTGCAAAACCCATGAAAACGGAATCCTGTATTAAAAATAAAAACATGTTTCCGACGGAAGGAACACCATACAATTATGCCTGCTAGGACGGAGACCTGTCTAAAACGGATTTTTTTCTCTGGTACCTATCGATTTCATTTTCACAGATTTAGTAAAATATTGCTTAAGATTATATATAAATCATAATTTCTATTGATTAACTCATAGAGTAAAATCTGTGTAAACTTAGTTCGTTTATAACGAAATCCTGACTTTAATAGAAAAAATTCACAGTCTCGACAAAAGAATACCAAAAAAAAAATTACCTTCTAAAACAGAATTTTTTTTGGTCACTAGCGATTGCGTTTTCAGAGGTTTGCTGTACTTTGTAGCTCATTATTAATTTTTATATTAATAGAAAACTAATATAAATATCGCAAAATATTAAGAAAAAATATATAAAGAATATAATAAATATAAAGAAGTATATAGAACTATGGGTATAGAAACTAATATATTAAAATGTGTTAAGACGGAGTTGGTGGAGACCAAAGGAAAACTCTTTTTTTAAAGAGGTTTCCGTCTTAGTAGGTATAACTATAGGGTATTTCTTTCAACGAGATCATGAAAGTTTTGACGGTAACGAAAGAGCTGTCTATAATGAAATACTGCTTTAACGGAGGAATTTTATGATCCTGGAGAAAGGAATACTATAAAATTATACTAGCTAAATCGGAAACCTGTCTAAAATGGAACTATTCTTTCAGCCCTAGAGATTCCTTCTTATCAGCCTTTACTATATTTTATTACCATTAGAAAAACTCTTTAAGAAATACTTTCAGTTCTTTAAAAGAAGAAAAAATATTTTGAGAATTTTTATGGAGAAAATAGTATTTTTAATATATTTGACAAACTTAATTGTCAAAAGCATTTCAGTAATATCGAACAAGGAGAGGGCCAAGATTGGTAATCACAGATTTTGATTATTTTTATATATGTTGTAGGGTAGAATCCCTTTAGTCTCAGTTTCAACGGATTTTATACAACGTCCCTTAGTTCTCAAGAAATAGGGGGTCTAATATTATAACACAACTTAAATACTTACTTTGTAACGAAATTACTGCTTTGGTCGTAGCTCAGTTGTTATGGCGTCTGCTTGTTGATCCGCGGACCCGAAATCGAAACGTGTTACTTTTGTTTTTCTCATTGTTTTGTTTTATAAATATACTTGTAATTATAATTTAATAATCGCAATTAAAAATTATAATATTGTACATTAATTAACATGTTAACCAATTAATTTTTTTATTTGTAACTAAATCGTTGTATAAAACATCATTAAAAGGTCAATTTTTTAAATATCATTTTTAAAATGTATTTCATATATGCTTTATCGATGCAAAGATATTGAACAATTGTGTCAAATCGTGATTTTAAAGAAACATCATATACACTAGTGTGCAAAACTTAAGCAACAAACACAAAATGCCAATTTCTGAACACGTGAGTACTCAAAAGGAAATTCTATGTACAGCAAGTGTAGCAAATAGGTACTACCCTAACAGCACAGACAGTCGATGTGAAGTCTTCTTGACATCACAAATGGTCACAATTGTCACAGTCACTACAATGAACAGAAATATGATATCTTTAATTCGTCTCATTTTTACTCTCATTTGGTCACTCCACTGAACAGTCACCATGACTGCTGCTGTTTGACGAGTCACCAGGTGACTTTACAATGAAGTCATCTTGTGACTCTCATGTGACTGTCATTTTGATACTCCATTGTAAAGTCATCATGATAGCTGTTCTGTGAAGAGTTTCCAAGTGACAGAAAATGAAATCATCTGGTGACTTTTCACAAAGGAGTGCAATGATGACTTCACAATAGAGTGTCGATAACCGGAAAATCAACATGCGACTTCATTGTGACATTATTTGGCAACTCATCACAATGCAATGCTCACAATAACTTCAAAGTTCAGTCTTCAACTGACAGTGGCTTGAGAATCACAAGGTGACTTCATTGTAATGTCACCTGCTGACTCATCACAAAGCGACAGTCACAGTGACTTTTCAGTGTTAACAATCATTTGAGAGTAATAATGAGACAGTGAAATATCGTATATTTTGATTCACCGTAGCGATTGTGACACTTCTAACCATGTGTGCCGTCAAGGGGACTTCACATCGACTGGCCGTGCTGTTAGCCTCTTTTCTACACTTGCTCGTTATAGACTTCTACACTTGTCCTTTTACACTTTTCTTTATTATTTTATTTTCTTGCTTCTTTACACTTTTTCTACACTTGCTCTTTTCCTTTTGAGTACTCACGTGTTCAGAAATTAACATTTTGTGTTTGTTGCTTAAGTTTTGCACACCAGTGTATATATTGCCTTAACAAGGGAAGTCAAAGCGATGATAATACTGCTCTGTTTTTAAAATAAGAAGCATAATTATATTAAAAAATAGCATGAGAATTAAATTACAACACATTTTTTTTGCATATTAAAGTTTGTAATTTATATGATGTTATTAATAAAATAAGGTATGATTTTGTAACGATTTTGGAAATTTACAAGTCAATAATAGATCCAATTTTTAAAAAAAATCTCTTTAAATGATGAGACATGGTTAATAATGGTTTAAAAATCAAAAATGCTAAATTAAAATGTAAATATGTTAACATTATAATTAATGTACGGTATTAAAAATTTTAATTGTGATATTATTAAATTATAATTACAAGTATATTTATAATACAAAAAATGAGAAATACAAACGTAGGGCGTTTCAGTTTCGAACCCGGGTCCGCGGATCAATGAGCAGACGCCATAACAACACAACTTAGATATAACCAACGAAGTAATTTCGTTACAAAGTAAGTATTTAAGTTGTGTTATAATATTAGACCCCCTATTTCTCGAGAACTAAGGAACACAGTTTAAAATTCGCTGAACCTGAGACTAAGGGCTTCTACCTTACAACATATATACAAATAATCAAAATCTGTGATTACCATGCTTGGCCCTCACCTTGTAAAGTATAAAGAGTAAAATCCGTAAAACCTGCGAAAACGGAAACTGTCTAGAACGGAATTTTATCTTAAACGGAAAAATTTCATGGTTCCCACTAACGGAATACCATACAAATATATCTACTCAGACAGAAACCTATCTAAACGGATTTTTTTTTTATCCCCAGTGATTCTGTCTTAGCAGGTTTGCTGTACAGAAAAGGAGGGGGGATTTAGGGGTTAATAAGAGAACTTTAAAACTCATAAGATAAGTACAATAACTCTTGTGTTCTGACAGTCGCGCATAAAAACAATGGAAATAAAAAGAAAAAGTGCTAAAAAATAGCATAAAATTGCTTCGAGGCTGCATTACAAGCAACTCTTTTAGAGCAAAATGCAATATAAAAGATAAAGAGAAACAGCAGCAATGAAAACAGCAGTTTTTCATTCTATTTTTTTATTGCATTCTGAAAAAGGCGAGTTCCTTTATGAAGCCGTCAAACAACTTTAAGCTCTTCATCTATCTGCAGGCTTAATGTAGCTGACTGTGTGGTTTAGTTTACATGAATTATTACACTTCACTGTAAAACCTTGTTAAAACAAAATTTCTAGAAACCGAGAAAAAATTCCATTTTAATCAGGTAATAATATGTATGGTATTCCTTCAGTCGGGACCATCGAATTTTTTCGTTTAAGAGAAGATTATGTTTAAGACAGGTTTCATTTTCGCAGCTTTCAGTGTATTTCGATTTTTTTCTTCAGAAAACTTCTAGAGAAAAAAATTGTCCCTAAGAAAAGCCTAGTGGGTAGAGGAAAATAAAACAAAAGGGTAAAATTAAGCACATAGCATAACAAAAGAAAAAAAAATCAGAGAATTCCAGCTTTCAACTAATTCAGAGTTCCCAAGAAAACACGTCTGCTTTAAACGATATTTGGGAGGAGTGATCGCCCCCTTCCCCCCTCTCCATCATGGATCCACGCCTGCTCTACGTTTTCTGCTATATTTCACTTATTTTTTCCATTTTAGTAGCGCCAAGTAGAATAAATATATAATGGAAAAATATATAGATTAAAAATTTACAGAATAACTAAACATAAAACTTGTACTTTTTTAAGGGTTCTATTTGTATAATTCGGTATATTATTTTATGTATTTACCAGCTTTGCTGCGTTATTTAGCCAACAGCTAAATCATTTTTTCTTTTCTCAGAAATTCCTTATTCAGCATTATATTTCTAATAAAGAAGAAATATGCTGTATACATGAGTTGAAAATCCTTTTTAGCATTTTATTAGCGCAATTTGAAGTCCTATTTTATTTCATGTTTAAAAAAGAACAAATCAGAATACTATTTCAAATGCACGTTATGTAGCGACCAAAGAAATCATTTATCTGTAAATAAAATAAAATTACTAAAAACTAATATATAATAAAACTAGTGTGTGAATGAAGAATATGTAAACAGAATTTCGTGAATATTATGAATTCTTCGTGAAAATTATCTATCATACACACTTTTAACATTCATTAAATATTCTACTTTTGTATGTATATTTCTCTAGTTTTTCTTAGGATACACGTTTTAAAAGTTTAGAGTTGACTCTTAACATCGTTACTTTTTACTCATAAAAGTTATTAATAGAGATAGATACATTGATTTAAATTTTATTATTTTGTTCATTGATTTATTATTATTTTAAAAGTTTCCGCAAAGATAATGTAACATTTTTTATTAAATTAATAATCGATTGCTGAAATTTTCTAAATTTACACACACATAAAAGCTTAATTTACCAATAAAATATATAAACATTTCTTTAGAAAAAAACACATACAAATAACTGCTTTATATAAATAACAATCTAATACGTCAGAAAATTTGAGTTGTATTTTCACGGAAAATATTTTCTACAATATAAAAAGAAACGTAGAGTTTGAAATGGATTGAAAATCAATTTATTTTTTGAAATCGGTAATAGTCTTCTGTAAAATCAATGAAAAGCATCAGAGTAACACCACTCAGACCACTGGGACCACTTAAGTAAAAAAGATATGAAAACAAGCTAAAAGAAACACACTCTTCTTTTTTTCAATGAAATTTTTTTGACATATTATACTGCGCCTTCAAGAGATAATTACGATGTGTATAGAAGATAAAAATTTATGAAATCAATAAAATGACATGAAATCAATGTTTGACAAATTTGAAAGATGTTAGTTTTTACTTTAAGATATCTTTTGAAGGAATATAGTACAGAAACAACTTATCAAAAAAATTCTATGTAAAGTGTTGAAATAAATAGTTAACTCATTTTTAGCAATTGAAGATGAATTTTTAAAAATAAAATGTGAAAATATATAGAACTATTTATATAACTTCTATATAAAATATAAAAATATAGAAGAAATAATTACGAAATAGGAAATAATACAACTAATAGTTTTTTAAGACTTATATTTGTATAAACGAATTCCCATAGTGTATTATGTTATATATTTATCAGCTTTGCTGCGTTATTTATCCCACAACCAGATGTTTTGTTTTCTTTTTCGAGAAATTCATCATTCATCATTAATTTTCTTTAAAAAGAAGAAATATACAGCATACGTGCGCTTAAAATTGTTTTAACATTTTTTGGCGCAATTTGGATGTTATATGTTATTTAACGTTTGAGATAACAAATAACTAAATGTTATTTCAAAGCGCGTTATGCTTGGAATACGAAATCAGTTATCTGTAAATGAAATAAAATTTTTAACTGACGAAGAATACAATGAGTGAGTAAATAAAGAAAGTTTAAACATAATTTCATAAATTTTATAAATTCTTCATGAAAATTATCTGGCACACATACGTTGTACACTCACTAAATGGTTTCCTAGTACATACATACATACATACATACATACACGCACACACACACACATATATCATCATCAACCGTTTTCAATCCACTGCTGGATGTAGGTCTCTCGCAGATTTTTCTACTGTTTCATGTCTAGTGCTTTAGTCAGCCAATTAACACCGACCACTTTTCTGATTTCGTCACTCCACCTTACCTGAGGTCGTCTTCTTAGTCGTTTTGCATCTCTGGGATACCACTGTAGGGTGTTTGTACTCCATCTATTGTCTTGTCTTCTTGCAATGTGCCCAGTCCATTTCCATTTTAGCCGTTTAATTCACTCTATGTTGTCAAATACTTTCGTCTGACTTCTTATCCAGGTTATTCTCTTTTTTTCTTTTCTAGTTATGCCTAGCATACATCTTTCCATACTTCGCTGTGTTGTTTGGAATGTTTGTACCATCCGTTTTGTTAGCGTCCTTGTTTCTGCTCCATAGTGCAGGCAAAACACATTAGTTAAACACCTTTCTTTTCAAACAAAGATACATGTTACTCTTCAGAATAATATTGTTCTTCCCAAAAGCACTCCATCCATTTCTTAATCTTCTGTTGATTTCATTCATGATACTGTTGTCCGATGATATTTCCTGTCCAAGGTACACATAACTTTGCACTTCTTTAATCTCAGTGTTGTTGTAGACAATTTTCTTTTTTGATGCAAATGGATTGAACATCACTTTAGTCTTTTCCAAATTTATTTTTAATCCCACATTAATGCTAGCTTCTGCCAATTCTTTTAGCATATTTTCGAATTCTTCAGTGCTACTACTGAAAATTAAAATGTCATCAGCAAACCGGAGATGGCTTAAATATTCCCCATTTATTTTAATTACTTCGCTTTTCCAATCCAGCTTCTTGAAAATATTTTTTTAAGACAGCAGTAAAAAGCTTAGGCGAAATTGTGTCTCTTTGTCTTATTACTCTTCCAAGCTTGATTTTCGCTTTTCCTTTGTGCAAACGGATGGTTACTGTTGCCTTCTTGTAAATCTTTTTTATGATATTGATGTAAGGTTTGTCTGTACCAATGCCTTCCAGAGAATCGACTACTTCAGATGTGTAGACCGAATCAAATGGTTTTTCATAATCAATGAAGGCAAGAAAGTTCGGTGCAAAAGTAAAAAAATAGAAAACGTGATAAAAAAAGATCTATGAGTTGGATTAATTCTATATTGCTCACACAACGCAAGATTTGTATACAAAAAACATTAGAGAATACTGCATGTATAATTTTATTACGCAAAAATATTAATGGTGCGTGATGTTATTGTGATTGAAAATTACACATGATAACCTACTCATATCATGTGAAAATGTATCATCTGACGTCATATGACGTGAATACAGGAATGCATTGATAAATGCTTGTGAACAATAAATAATAAATAGGGAATTTTTCCATGGAATTATCTGCAGCAGCGCCCTCTATTGTCGGGATTTTGAACTAATTTTTTGTGTCATATAAAATCCCGTGCCACGCTGAATATTTATCTGCAAACCGCACGTCTCTCCGACCCAATAGATCTTTTTACGCGTTTTACTTTCGCACCGAACTTTTGAAACACCCGGGTATATATATATATATATGCATAAATTAAAATGAAATCACATGTGTTAAAATAAATATAAAAATAAAAGATAAAAAAGTTTTAAACGAGGGAGTGAAAACACAAAAATAAAAATCTATGAATGTCATACATCGTTAGAGGAGCCTCATATGCAACATTCATAGACAAAATATGTTATTTCATAGAACATTTTCGGCATAAGGATATTATATAATATTATAGAATATTAAGCTTCTTATAATATATCGAAAACTCCAGGATGATTGAAATAAATTAAGATAACCAAGAAATAAATCAAAATTCAACAAAAAAGACAAAAACTTAAAAAATATCCAAAACAATTCACCAAGCAAAAAAATTGCCAGAGATTCAGCCGGATTCATAACGACGACAAGTTGGAGAGAGAATGAAAAAGAATGTACAATAACATGTGCTGCAGTCTTGAAATGCTATGAATAATAACATTACAATTACCTTAATGTAAGCTAATATGTGAGTCAAATGAGTAAGAAAATAGCAAATGAAATTACGTTGTTAAAAAGCTAGATAAAAATAAAATGAGGATGAAAGAAGGATAAGGTAAAAAGAAAAAAACAATAAAAGAAAATTCATTATTATTATAAAAAAAATCATTATTATTGTTGAAAGGTATAGATTGATGAAGTTAGATGTTAAATCAATGTTTAATAACTATTAAAATAAATATTAAAAAAAGGATAGTAGAGTATGCAGACGTTAAATTAATATTAAATAAGTAAGAGTATATGAATTTAAGATGTATATAAGTATAGACAAAAATAAGATACCATTATGTAGAATCATGCGTGATATAGAAATGTGTAAGTCATTACTCCCCCTCAATTTTTAAATAAAATTTTTAAAACCTTTTTAAGCAATTACGACCTAAATCATCTTTAGTGGCATATTGATTTTATTTTTATTTATTTATTTATTTATTTTTGGGAGGGGGGGGGGTGGGAATTTCATTGAAATTTTAAATAATGTTCATGGACACATTTTGTATTTTAATTAAAAAGCATTTTTAATATATATATATATTATTATTATTATATCTATTAAAAAAATAGCAATTTGCTCCTACCATCCTTAATTTTGTGTTCAGTTGTATAATTTTTTAAATACATAATAAATATGTAAAATGGTAAATAGAAATGAATATTTAATTTTTATTAATGATGAAACATTATATATTACTAGCCGCCACTGGCGACCAGTTTGGTCTCCCTTAAATGTATGTTAAACATTGCAACACGTTACATTTATTCATAATTTAATTTTCCCTTAATCCTTCGCCAAATCGGAAGATTCTAATAGACAAATCATGAACTTTTGCGATCATGGTAGCATTTCGCATTTTTTTTGGGCACAAATGTCACATACGCACGTTGGCGCGATCCCCCCCCCCCTCCCCCGCCAATTTGGCGAAAACTTTGTTATGGAAATGGTTGTTTATTTACTTTTATTTTTTATTTTAATTCTATAAATTATTTTTGATATGTATATCAATATTTATTTACAACAAACTATCATTTATTTATTTTTATTCTTTTTTTAAATTATGAGTATTTTTGTTAGCCGGCAGCAGATAATAATTCGCCAAATATCGTTCCCATCACCGTCATTCATACTACAATTAATTTAATTTTAAATTATAAACCTGTCACTCATTTCATTTAAAATACTTAACTTTAATCTAAAATGCTTATATTACATAAATTTAAAATACTTCACACTTTTCATTTAAAAGAGAAAATAAATAAATAAATAAGAAATAATATCATAAATCAAAACATTTGATTTCAAAATCAAAGTATCATTTCTAATTTGTACACGCGATAAATAAAAGCTGTATTAGCGATTTTAAAAATGCTAAAAATCTGATTCATTAAATATTATTACATAAGTTCAATTTACGTCAAGAAAAGGTCCGAAAGTTGAGTTGTATAGCACATAATTATGGTAAACTTTGATTGTCTCACTGGTGCGAATTATTTTTTTGACGCGAGGCAGCGGTCCAAAAATTCATTCGCGGAGAACTTGCTTTGCGAATGATTACCTCCATGATTTAATATTTTAAATGTTCACGACTAATCAATCTTTTTTTTGTTTACTTTTATGAATAGAGAATTTGAACTGCGAATCTTTCGACTGAAGTTATTGCAGAATATATACATAATTGAACGCAAGTCATCTCTCAAATATTAATTTATTTTGAACGATCTTTCTTAAAATGTAACTTTTATGCAGTTTATTCGAAAAAATAATTTTGAATAAAAATGGCCGCTTGGCATATGAAAAAGCGATGCGGCATCCCGGAACTGTTGAGGACAGTCACATGACTTACAGTTTTATTATAATTTTAAATGTTCACGACGAATCAATCTTTTTTTTGTTTACTTTTATGAATAGAGAATTTGAACTGCGAATCTTTCGACTGAAGTTATTGCAGAATATATACATAATTGAACGCAAGTCATCTCTCAAATATTAATTTATTTTGAACGATCTTTCTTAAAATGTAACTTTTATGCAGTTTATTCGAAAAAATAATTTTGAATAAAAATGGCCGCTTGGCATATGAAAAAGCGATGCGGCATCCCGGAACTGTTGAGGACAGTCACATGACTTACAGTTTTATTATAGAGATATATGTATGTCGACAGTTTATGTTTTGCGGCACACGTTTTAAAGCTCCAGTGATCGACTCTTATCAATGTTATTTGTTACAGTGCAATCTCGATTATCCGTGAACGGATTATCCGGTTTGCGGATTATCCGAGCTCATTCCGGACTCACAAAAAAAAAAATAAATAAATACAAACATTTTCACGCTTATCATGCCCGTAAAATCGAAGTTGATATGAATTAGAATCCGGGTTTTTCCGGTTTAGCTGACAGTATTGTGAAGTTCGTAGAGGTAAAATCGAACGCTCTGGAACCTGTTTGACAGGTAGGATTAAAGGAGAGTGGGGGGGGGGGGGTTCGGACTGTTGACTGTAGCTATCTGCTCTTTCTCTCGGCCCTCCCACCCACAGCTAGCGACGCTAGCGAGTAGAAATTTTCATTCGGCCAATGGTGTGTGGCGCATTTCTTCCCCCCGCTTTGCTGCGGAGGGGTTTGAATCACGTGATCTAAATCTCTTGGAGCTCTGCAGGTGTTCATAAGTTATTCTCGCAATGAGGTTTACGACATACTATCTGGCTGTGTTATCGTCAGTTAGTAGCGTGAAATTTTTTACTGGTAAAAATGATTGGTGTAAAACGAAAACGAAACGCTTTAAATGTTAAACAAAAATTAGAAATCCTTCAGAAACTTGATAATGGAGAATCAGCTAGCAAATTAGCAAAGGATTATCAAATTGGAGTACAAACTGTACGTGATATAAAAAAAAACAAAGAAAAACTCATTACCTTCACGAGAGATTGTGATGACGAATCTGAGATTTCGAAACGAAAAAGTCTGAAAACGTCAACATACAAAGATCTATATTCTGCTCTACTACAGTGGTTTAATCAAAAAAGAGCAGAAGGTTTAAGCTCGTTTAAGGGTACAGAACCAAAAAAATTACCGGTTGTTTATTTCAATCAAAAGGGCGCATGGATGACACGGGAGATTTTTCTCCGATGGTTCCATGAACAGTTTATTCCTGAAGTCAGGAAACATTTACAAGCAAAAGGCTTACCCCAAAAAGCAATATTGCTTTTAGACAATGCCCCTTCACATCCAGATGAAAGTTTCCTAGTGTCTGATGACGGATTGTTTACCAGTAAATTTCTCCCTCCAAATGTTACAGCAGCGATACAGCCTATGGATCAAGGTGTAATTTCAGCAATGAAACGGCACTTCAGATCTGGCCTTTTGAAAAATTTGATTCATGAAATTAAAACACTACCAAATTTCTGGAAGCAATATTCGTTATTGGAGGCAGTATATGGAATATCAGCAGCATGGTCAAAGGTAAAATCGTCTAAGTTATCACGATCGTGGAGAAAGATCACACCGCTTGATGAACAATCTTCTTTAGATATTCAAGAAGAATATGAGAACAGTAGTACTATTCTTGAACAAGCAAATATTTTTACAACATTTCTCATTATTCATTTTATGTGGATACCATCTATTGAGTGTATTGCACGGCTGACAATAGAAATCTCTGATTTATACAGTAATATAAAATATCAAAATGTTTAAATTAAATTAAATTCTGTCGTTATATTGAAAATTGGTATCTACTTTAATTTGTACTTTCCTTCCGGAATACTGCACACTTGGGTTGTAGCACAGTTTTTTTTTCAAAATGTCTTGCTTTATTTCTCTTCAGGTTAAAAATTTTAAAATAAAATTGGTATATGGATTCGTGTCTATGTTGGTGGATTTTTATTCAAAATTTAGTTTTTCCCTTGTTAAATATTAAAATATTATGTGCTAAATTATTTTCTAAATTAATTCTTCGTATGCGCATTAAATACTTTATTCGAAAAGCTTTCCTCTCATCATAATGTTAATTTAATAACCGTTAAAGATATCTTACTCTATTATTCAGTTTTTATGCTTCCAATCTTCTCTTTGTGGTTTTTACATCTGGAAGCAGATATTTCAACTATCCTTTACCCTTTGTTCAGAATATAACGAATGCATATCTATCTAAATTTCCATCTGCTGTTTTCGGACTTAATAATAATTGTATATACAGTTCGTTCCTATCAAAACCGCATTTCCCATGCATTTTTCAGATGGTCACTGCGTTGCCGTCCCATTTTACTTATTTTGACTAGCCTGCCAATTATGGAATCCCTTGGTATGCCTACTGTTCGAAATTAGCATTGCGCTCTCCCAAACGGTTGTGAATAACTCCGCGCCATTGGCTTGATTCAGCATTTTTATGTTAGCATTGTAACTTAATGAAAAACTTCAGATCATCTCTGACTTCCAAGCTAGAAGCATCTAACCTTCAAGTTAAGCTACGGAGGCCACCCCTTGTTTTTCATCGTTATGTGTTTGCAATAAAATAATTTCCATGGATACCGTTTACTTCCCTTCAATGCATTCTCTTTAACATCTACAGGATGAGAATGCTGTGTTCTTGCTTTAGCCACAACGCAACTTTTTGTACTTCCACCGTTTTCACCGCCCTTCATGTTTTTGTTTATCAGAAATATATTATTTGCTGGATACCATCTTATTTACAACTACTACAACACAAAAAACTACTCCACAGGTGTTAGACGGTTTCGAAAATCTAGATGACGGAAATTTAGAAGATTGGTTTCAAAAGGATGCATGTGAGCTTGGCTTCCAGTATTTGACAGATGAAGACAACGTTTCTAAGTGTGTTGTGAAATCTAATAGTGATGATAGTACTGATGCAGAAGATGTACTAAATGAGGGAAATACAATTTCTCATTCTACTGCTCTACAATCTGTAGAAACTTTGTTAGACTATATGGGACAAAGAGGATTTGATTACGGGGACATTACTGTGGTTCGTAAAGTATGTGCCTATATAAGGCAAGAGATGAACAAACAGCAGAAGCAAAGATGCATTACAGATTTTTTTAAGCAGTAAATATTAAAAGGAAATTCCCAGTTTGATGTTATACAGATTGCAAATGTAAGTAATTTTTATATATTTGTACTGATGTTGATTTTTTTCTTTAATAAATTTTTTCAGATTATCCGTGTTTTTCGATTGTCCGTGCGACCTCTCCCAGTGATTAATCCGGATAATCGGGAGAAATGTGTAAGTCATTACTCCCCCTCCCTTTTTAAATAAAATGTTTAAAATCTTTTATAGCAATTACGACCTAAATCATCTTTAGTGGCATATAGATTTTATTTTTATTTATTTATTTATTTATTTTTGGGAGGGGGGGCGGGAATTTCATTGAAATTTTAAATAATGTTTTCGGACACATTTTGTATTTTGATTAAAAAGCATTTTTAATATATATTTATTATTTTATATATTAAAAAAAATAGCAATTTGCTCCTACCATCCTTAATTTTGTTTTCAGTTGTATAATTTTTTAAATACATAATAAATATGTAAAATGGTAAATAGAAATGAATATTTAATTTTTATTAATGATGAAATATTATACATGTATGTCGACAGTTTTTGTTTTGCGGCACACGTTTTAAAGCTCCAGTGATCGACTCTTATCAATGTTACTTGTTATTCCTATAAATTATCAGTAGAGCTTGATCACTTAGTTTAAACTTTATTGTTTTACTAATTGATTTATTATTATTTTTAATGTCGCTATAAAAATTAATGAAATATTCCTAAGGAAATTAGCAATATTAAGCTGGAAATTTCTAAATTTCTCACTCATATAGTGACTTAATTTATGGATAATGTATATAAAAATTTTGAATTTATAAATAAATGTTTCATACAAAACATAAAGATCTGAAACACATCTGAAACAACACATCTGAAAATTTGAGTCATAGCTTCACGGAAGACAACTTTGCAGAAAATGAAAAAAAGGTCCAGCTTGAAATGGATTGAAAATCAATTTTATTCTTTAAATCTGGAATAGCTTTCGGTAAAATCGATGAAAACCATCAAAGTAACACCACTGAGACCACTGGGTGAACTTATGTGAAAAAAGATATGAAAACAAACTAAAAGAAACACGCCATTCTTTTTGACATATTATACAGTGATTTCAAGAGATAATTACGCTGTGTCTTGAAGATAAAAGTTTATGAAATGGACAAATGACAAACAATCAATTTTTTGACAAATTTCAAAGATGTTAGCTCTTATTTTAAGATATCTTTCGGGCGATGTAACACTGAAAATATTTTAGGAAATCTACTCTAAGTACACTCTTGAAATAAATATTTCATATATTCCTTCCATTTTCTGTAGTGTCAGGTAAGATAAATTAAAAAAATAAAATGAGAAAGTATAGAGATGAAAAAATTACGAAATAAGAAATCTAGTATAATTTTAGAAGTACTATATTTGTATAAACGTATTCTCACTGCAGTTTCGCCGAAATGTATTATGTTATATAATTTTCAACTTTGCTGTGTTATTTAGCCCAGAGATATATCTTTTTTTTCAGAAATTCTTTATTGAGTAGTATTTCCCTATAAAAGTAAAATATATACAGCACACATGAGTTTAAAAATATTTTAACATTTCATGATACAATTGTAATGTCATATTTTACTTTATGCTTAAAATAACATGTTACTAAATATTTTTAAAATATGGATTTATCTTATTCACTTCAATACATTCTAAAATTGAACCGCGAATTGACACGTATTTTTCCATTTATAATGTTTGAACGTTATCCTTTTTTATTTGTTCATTTCCCACCAATTCACGTATAATTTTGAAATATAAACCAAAATTGAAATAAAATTCTCAAATCCAAGCCATATTTCAATAAAATCACCTAGGATTGACGACAACTGTGTCGCAGGGTGTTTTTAAACAACGCTAAAGAAAAAAAATGTTTATTTTTTGGGCGTTATTTATGTATGTCTGGTATGCAGGTATGTACACTGTAAAAAAAAAATTCCTGAAAAAAACGGAAATTGTACTGGCAATCGAGACGCCAGTACTATTTCCGTTTTTTAACGGAAAAAAAAAAAATCCGTAAATTCCAGGAAATTTTCCGTGATTTCTGAAATTTCCGTTTTATAACAGATATCTTCCGTATTTTTTAGAATTTTTTATAATGTTAAAATAAACATTATAGGACCAAAAAAAATAAAAGTTTCTTCTCAAGAACAACCTTATACAGATATACCGCTTTTTTTTTCTTCTCATTTCTGAGTGAGTTTTGTGTAAATGACCAATCCTTCCCTCGATATGAATCGAACCCGCAATCTTTCGCTTACTGAACCGGAGGTCCCAACCCCTACGCCATGATTAGATGTTCGACTTATTCAAGCGTTGCTACTTATTGCAGCCACTTTTTATGATGCAAAAATTTGAAGGTTCCATAGATTTCTTTCAGTTCCAAAGTTTTTAATATTTTCTTTTCATATTTTTCAATATTTTCTTTTCATATTTTTCAGTATTTTGTTTATTTAATGCTTTATAACAGATAAATTTTAACTTATTATGTATCATATGCGTAAAA
The DNA here is from genome assembly GCA_963931845.1 of Maratus michaelseni. Classification (NCBI taxonomy): domain Eukaryota; kingdom Metazoa; phylum Arthropoda; class Arachnida; order Araneae; family Salticidae; genus Maratus; species Maratus michaelseni. Next base: position 398,540,461 of record OZ007586.1, read on the forward strand.
CATATGTATTAAGAGTCATTGTATGATTGCATCCTTTTGTAATGGTACAACATTTTCTTTTTTTTTGAACATATACTTTTTTTAATTATGTGTCTGATGATCTATGTATCAATTCCAATAAAAATAATAATTACCTGATGGAGACGTATTTATTACATGCTATTAAAATAACTTCTCGTTATCTCTTATTTAAAAAAAATATACGTAAATAAACAATTTTATAATAAATTAAATTATTATATTTGAGCTATGCTGAGAACTTTTGTGTACTGTTCTGTCAAACTGAATATTTTTAATAATATTAAAACAAAAAATTTATTCTTAAAGACAATTTCAAAATTAATGATCTTGTGATAGGTAAGATTTAAATTTGGACTTGCTTTTGATTTAGTTTAATTTATAAAATTATAAGCTAAAGAAATAAATTATAAAGTTAATAAAATCATAAACTTCATTTTTATAAAAGTAAAGAAAAATATTAACTATTTTTATAAATTTAAAGAATAAATTTTAACGCTGTAAAATTATAATTTATAGAATAATAAATTTTAGTTTAATTCATAAATTTATAAGCCAAATCAGTTTCGTTTAATACAATTTACGTAGGGATAACTTGCAGAGATATTGTGTTATGAAACCTTTAAATAACCCAATATTGCCTCACGTTAGAAAAGTTAAAATAAAATTTTAAAAAATTAGTGAAAAATAAGAGTTCTAATTTGGAAGCACTATCAATAATAATAAAAAAAAACAGATTTAAAAAAAATTCTCAAAATTATAAAAACAAAATCAATTTCTCACTATTTCATTAAAATATTATAAATATTGCTATTATTTTCACAAACAATTACTGTCCAGACACGGCCCCGGTTAGAATGGGCCAGCATGTCGAGCCGGGTCAGGCCTGGATCCTTGAAGAACTCTAGTAAATACAACAATCTTAATTCACATTTCAAACAACGATTTCTGTACGCAAACCTCTAAAAGTTATTTACGGAAATTGCACTGTTTTGGAAGAAATATGGACAAAATCTATTAAATTTACGGAAAACTTTCTGCATATTTAAGGATTTGAAATCTCCTTTACGGAACTAATGTCATTTACGGAAATTATACTGTTGTTTTGGAAAAATGAAACTTCTCCGTGAAATTTCACGGAAAATCTCTTGTATTTTCACGGATTTTTTTTAGAGTGTATGTATACCCGCAATTTTCTCAACAATCACTGATTGGATTTGAATGTAACTTTTTACACTACAATTGTAGTACACGAAGGAAGGTTTTAAACTAAAAGAAATCATCGTATCGTATAGTGTTTTTCTTACAGGGACACGTCAAAACATTTTAATATATAACTGTCTGCTGGTTGTAAAATGTAAGTGATGGTGGCAATTACATTGCCTTTATAAATGAGAAAGCTTAGGCCATTTAGAACTAGACGGTGCATGTGGGCATAGTCTTTGTGTACAACATGAACGTTGTTTCCCAACGTATTGAAGGGGCTTAATTATTCGAGGGATATTGTCAATATTGCACGCAATTCCGCAAAGTAGATTTTGAGTTATTCTTAAAAAACTATTGGCATTGCAATCTGTTCTGTATTGTTTAAAAATGAATTTAATATTAGGAATTTCATGCATAATTCCTTAACTACTTGTCCAAATGCCTTACCATTTGGTATTCTATGATAAAATGTTTTAAAAAATCCGAATATAATGTCAACACTAAGTTTTAGTGTTGATAATTTTCCAGTTTGGTACAATTTCTATATTTATTGGACTCCTAAGAAGAACTTAAGTTTAACTTTAATTAGTAGATGTTTTTACTGATCGATTAGTGCTGATGCCTGAGAAGAACTTAAGTTTAACTTTAATTAGTAGATGTTATTGCTGATCGATTTGTGCTAATGCCTGAGAAGGACTCAAGTTTAACTTTAATTAGTAGATGTTATTACTGATCGATTAGTGCTCATGCCATCGGTTGGTACTAATCGATTGGTATTTTTATACGATGATTTGCGGCAGAGTTAGTAGGGTTGATCATTTTTTTTTACCATCACTGTACCATTACGAAAAGCTTTATTTGATTCACAATTTATAATAAAATTAATTCTATCAAACATTTTGATATATCAAACATTTTGCGATAAGTAGTTTTCACTGGCGACTAGAATGTTTTGCTGGCTGCCAGATTTTATCAAATTTGTAAAGCACTGGTTATTCGTCTTACTTCTGCATATAATGACTGTTTGAAAACACTTTAAATAAAATACTATCGTATTTATTTTTTTAATTGTATGCGAGGAAGACAAATTATTTTCAGATTCAAATGAAAACATCTGAGTATTCACATATCATTCTTATACCCTTATAAAGATAATGCATGGAAATTATTTTGTGTTTTCTACTTAAAAAGTAAATTTGTCAAAAGGTACAAAATACGTACTAAAAAGTAAAAGAATTAATGCCTTACAAAAATGTAAAATAATTTTAAATTACAGGTGAGCAAACATACTTGAATATACGTTTATTACTTTAATAGACATAGCATCTGCTAATGTAAATTTATGTTTACAGTGATAGTTCTTCTTCTTATTCGAAATTATTTTTCAATATTTTTCAATATTGCAGTGAAATTATTTTTCAAAAGAAGGCTATTGCGTGGCGCGTTGTTACTTTATCATACCTTGACACCACGATTACTATAGCTGTTTAGTTAATGGGGATGGACAGGATTTTAGTGGGCAACCTGTGTAACGCAAAATAAAATTGTTATATAAAAAAATAAATGTAAATTAGTTATTAATATTTTTGCAATTCAATTTTGACAATTGCAATTCAATATTGACAATAAAGCAGAAATATACGTTATATAAATATTATACAAATTACTACCCGATATTTATTCTTATCAGTATCATTTTATATAACTCTGTTACATTGTATAAAATAAATAGGTGAGGAAATTCCGTTTACCTTATATAGTTGTCCAATTATAGTTTTCTTCAATTTTGCTCAGGGTTAATGGAATGTACACATATCGTTTTCATATGTGTATAGTCGTTGTAATCATTAGTAAATAATTTAAATTAATTGCAATCAAGGCAGAAATTACATCAAAGCTTGTCTACTTTTAAAAAGAATATATGTATTAGTTACAATTATATGTAAAGATTAATTGCTTAAACATGAGTTCTGTTCAAGCTGGAACAATTGTCTCAGGGTATAAACACTGTTAAAAATTTGGGGACAGGTTGAACCAATTTTTGGTGTTGCAGTAGCTGCAACCATAAGATGGTGAAACGTTGTTCCAACATTTGGTGCTAAGGTTGAACCATAAATTGATGAAATGTCGAACCATAAATTGGTGAAATGTTGAATCCTTTCACCAATTTATGGTTCAACCTTAGTACCAAATGTTGGAAATAGGTTTCACCATCTTATGGTTGCAGCTACCACAACACCAAAAGACGGTTCAACTTAGCACCAAAAGATGCAGGTAGATAACCATAGATTTTCGACTCCCCAATAGAGTAAAAAAATTGTTATTTTTGCTAAGAATTTTTGACTGCTTTAATATAATTTAGGATGTAACATTTATGGCTTCTCCGATTAATTTTTGTTTGAAGATTGTTTACAAGATCAGAAACCTAGATTTTTTTAGAAAATTATAATATATTTCAATTATAACAATTTGTTGTTGTTTTTTCAATATGAAGCGCTTATAGCACCATTGTAGTTTTTACAACTTTTTAGGTTTTACATCGTACGTTTTACACTTTCATTCATATATTACCATATATAAAAACTGCAGTGGTGTTATGAGCGTTTCATATTGGAGAAAAAATTACAAAATGAAATTGATATAATTGAAATATATTATAAACGGGTAAATAAACATAGGTTTCTTACTTTTAAAACACATTTAAACAATGACAAGCAGTAAATATACATCCTAAATTATATTAAAATAATGAAAACATCTTAAAAGGAAAAAAAAAATTACACATTGGAAGGGGAGGGGGGGGGGCAAAAACACGGAAGCTTTTGAAAAACTGCAGGAAATTTAAAAAATATGGTTAATCAAGTTATATCTTTACAAAAATTTGATTTTCAACATCAGTAAGTTTATGTCAAATATCGAAATAATGTGTTTTCAAAAATTGCTGCCTCAATTTTTATATTTTGCTTATGACAATGAACTTTGAAAAAATCAGTTAAGTAAAATTTTGAAACTTGGCTTTAAAAATAATAAATATTTAAAAAAATGTTTTAATGCAGTATGTCTGTATCTGACATAAACTTTATGTTGGTGAAAACAGAATTTTGAAAAAATGTATTAATTAATGTGTCATCTTTTTTAATTTCTTCATATATTAACAATAGCTGAGCTGTTAATGGGATTTTATTTTGCTCCCCCCCCCCCCCCCTAAATTAATACACTGAGAGGCAGCGATACATTTTTGAAAGGGATTTCATGCAAGCCAATTTTCAATTTCTATATATTTGCTAAATAAACCTAAGTTTTGGAACTGATATAGCGCATGCAAGCAATCTATCTACAAAAATCTATCAGAGAAGCAGTAAATATCAACCCTAATTTAGATAGAAACAATGAAAGCATCTTAAAAAGAAATAATGCTCTTTATCGGAAGGGGGGGGGAGGAGGGATGGCAAAAAGTCTTTTCTTATAATTCACCTTTTTTTATCAAGTTCGGTCATTCTAAATGACTGTGTGTAAGAATGTTTTTTTATGTGTAGTGATTTGTAATTGTTTAATTAAGCATGATTTTTAAAATGTGTAATATATGTGGAGGTGAGTAATATAGATTGTGAAAACACCAACTTGGAGTCTAATTTTATATATTCTCCTGAATATGCATATATTTTTCTTTTAAGCATATTCTTTAATCACGCTTTCAAATTTTCGTCCGCTATTGCTGAAAAATAGATATTAATACAATGGTTATTTATGTATCGACACGATAAATCATATTTAATTTAAATTTTTTATTCCTGTAAATTTGTGAATCTTGTGAATATGAGCTAAATAGATTTATATGATTTATAGGAAAATATTGATCTCGTTTTCATTTTTAAAAAAGTCCACGAAGACTTTTCAAATTTATGTATGACTGTTATGTATTTAAATTATTCCCTTATCTGCTTTTGTTATAATAATATCAGGGTTAGATTTAAGAGTTTGGAGAGAGATCTTAACTGAATTATTCAAATTACTGAAGTTTATATTTGTATTAAAGTCAACATTATTTTTAATGAGATGCCTAATGTATTCCGTTTGCAAGGGGGATAAAGCGTTATATAGGTCACATTAATCTGGGGTTATTTCTCATCATAATTTTTCATATTTTGACAAAATTTCTTGCAATAGAGCACGCTCGTCTGCTCATTACCATAAAACTAGTTTGGAGAAGAAATTTATTAAATTAGTTGAACGTTTCGCTCCTAGGGTCCCTGGTAATTTACCTATAGTAAATAGTTAAGCTGTTGTTAATTTGTCTCATTTTGAACTTGATGTTAATCATATTAATGCTCTAAAACTAAATAACAATTTTTCAATTAGTAAAAATCCTGATGTTCCAAAATTAATTGCTGCTATTGAAAGTGCTTTTAAATTTAGTGCTTTATCCTACTTGCAAAAGGATTCCATTAGGCATCTCATTAAGAAAAATGTTGACTTTAATACGATGCTAAACCACAGTAATTAGTATAATTCAGTTAAAATCTCTCTCGAAACTCGTAAATCTAACCCTCTAATATTATTATAACAAAAGGAAATAAGGAAAGTCAAATTTTGGTATTAAATAAAGCAGATTCTGTAGAAAGTGTCGTGAAATTAATTAATGAGGGCCCATACATTAATATTAAACAAGAACGAAAAACCATGCGTGGAGCATAGATTATGGAACACTTTCCAACACATCCAGAAAACTGTAACTAAACTTCACCGTTAAATAAGGTGAAAAAAGATGTGTAAGTAAACAGTTTAGAAAACATAAAACACATTTAAAAATACAGTTTTCGAAATTAACTTCCAGTGTCTAAAAAGAAGTTTAATTATTTTGTGCAGCCCTGTCTATGATCAATAGATGTGGATATATAGTATGATAAAATTTAGTTCAGTTAGAATATTCACATTTAGCAATTTTCGCCAATCGATGGAAATTCACTAGAAATCTTTTGTACAGCCCTGTATATTATCTGAAGAGTTTTCTACACATTACATATTAAGCTAAAAGGCATCTTAAAACTCACTCGCAGCAATTACCAAACGTAAACGACTATGTATCTTTTTTACGTAGCCCTGTATTGTATATGAATTTATTTATAATCCACAAACTTCTATTAGTCTACTAAATATAGTTCAGCAGGAAAATACGTAAACACAATGAGAAACTACCCTTAAGCAAATCACTCCTATAGTCTGTACTACTTACGAATTCCGTTGTGTAGCCCTGTATATGATCAACCGAGTTTATAAACACACACGTACTATGAAAAAAAAATGTTAAACTTAAAAAAGCAAACTAAAATTGAAAACGCACTTATCACACATAGACTGTAAATATCGCACATGTACTGTAACCAATACCTTTTGTGTGTCCCTGTAAATAAACGCAATGCACACAAGAGAGCAATTTATAGTGCACCTCAGTAATGCATATAATTTTCATTATGTTTGAAATAGTGAAATATCACTAAATTACACTGCAAACGATTTTCGCCGTCGAGCAATTCTTTTGTTTGACCCTGTAGATGAATAATAAATGCTTTGCACCGCATATTATACTAAAAGCATGTTTCAATGCGCCTCATAAATATATATAATTTTTGGCATGTTTCAAATGACGTAGCTTCATCAAAATGCACGTGAAACGATTATTTCCCTTTGGCTGTAATGTAATGGAATACTTTTGACTGTCCCTGTAAAAAAACTATAAGTGCTACATACTTCAGTTGAAGTAGGGAATATGCTATAGTAAACGACAATAAAATAGAAAAATTTAGGGCAATCCGAGTATATTTACGCGAGTTAGAGCACGGACAGACGGCAGACAAACCGAAGGGATAAACACTTTTCAACTAGGTTGGAAAGTGTTAAAAAGATCCGTCTGGCTCTGAACTTAATAAAATAAAATCTGCGGTAAAATCATCTCCCATAATATGTGATTTCTTTAAACATTCTCTCATTCCTTCTGTTGGTAACTGTGCTCGTTTATATCCTTTACCTAATGTATATAAACCCGATATTCCTTTTCACACTATCGTTTTTAATATTGATTTGTTTTATTTGTTTTATTGAGAACATACATCTGACTTGTGTGCTTGACGTCAAGTGCCCGCTTATAAGCCATCTTCAATATACAGGGACGAGATAGCCACAAGGAAATTTACAAACACCAGAGAGTTACACATCCGGCAGTTCCACAAAATGTGTGCAATGGAGCTGGTGGGAGTCGAACCCGCCGACCTGACTCCTACGCTCTCAAGCGATTAGCGGAATGGTGTCTTAACCACTCGGCCACGGAAGCCCCTTCTAATATTGATACTATGGCTTACAAATTAGCTAAACATTTAGTTTCGATGTCCCCATCTCTCATGGTCAACAATATTTATACGTCGAAAAACTCAGTTCAATGTGCCAATAAAATTCATAACATTAATAAAACATAACATACTATGGTTTTTTTTTATGTTAAGTCAATTTTTACAAAAGTACTCGTACAAAGTACTTTGGATTGTTTAAGAAATAGATTGAATGAATTTCACTTTTTTTTTTCAATTAGAGATTTATAATCTAATTTCTTTATCTAGCATTTGTTTGTGTCAAAATACTTTTGCTTTTCAAAATAAGTTTCACAAAATGTCTGAGGTTGTATCTATGGGTAACCCCTTGATCCCCATCTTAAGTGATATATATATATATATATTATATATGTAGTAAATATGGTTTACTATGGGGCTTTTTAACGAACAGTTAGTAGCCACTCTAAATATTTATATATAACTGTTTTCAGATTATGTAAGTAGGGGTAATTTTATCAGTATATTTATAATTTCCTATCTTTATTTAGTAAATAGTTGAAAATCATATTAAATAGGTAAATTCTTCTTACCTTCTGTTTTCAGGATTCTGATTCGGTGTATCCATTTGTATTCTGTCATTTATTTATGACTCGGATTCACTTCACTTATTTCTTTCCTTTTTATCACTTAATTCTGTTGCTTATGTAAAGGAAGAAAATCATTATTATAAATGTGAATATTTGAAATTAGATAGGATCCGTATCTTTGAAAGTAAAGAAGATTTTTAATGTTATTATTTACATATATTAAGGTTACATAGTTAAAGATAGAATATTTTATACGCTTTAGGAGCGATCATGAAGAACGTCCACTTAGTTCAGAAAAGTCATGTTACACTGAAGTTAAAGCAGTCTTTTTTGGTATTTAGTGTCTATGATTGCATGAGGCCCATTTTAGGGTATTCACAGTTCAAGGATTTACTGGAGTTCACGCACAGGGCTTTGACGTCATGAGCCATATGGTTTCTTAAGTGCCGAATGTTTTCGGTTTGATTATTTCTTTCTGAGTGATAGCTGGGATTACGCGTTTGAGAGAAGAAGGTTTACAATATATATATATATATATATATATATATATATATATATATATATATATATATATATATATATATATGCACTACTTTGAAGTTAAGTTATTTAAATTACTACAGTTTTCGTGTTATACTCGTTACGTGGATGATTCTTTTGCCTTACTTGATTTGTCTCAACATAATATTAATGCTGTACTTAATTTATTGAATTCAATTGATCCGTGAAACCAGTTTACCTTTGAAATTGAATGCCAACAACGTCTTGCTGTTCTTGATGTCCTGGTAATTCAACATGATTCTGAGTTTTGAGGGAAGTTTTTCGTAAACATTTTGTGGTTAGTTTCCCCTCTCATTTTAGATCCAAGCAAAAGTTAAGCTTCTTTCAATAATTTTGTTTTCCGTGCTCGTAATATCTGTTCGAATTCAGAATTATTTAATAGTGAAATTAATTATATGAAAGCAGTTGTTATTGATCGTATTTTATTTAAGTATATTATCAAGGTCACTTGTTCTGTATTTGCAAATAAGGAATTTAAAATTGTTATTGTGTTACCTTATTTTCTAAAAATCAGTGCTCAAATTTCACGTATTCTCAGCAACTTTAGTTTAACAGTTGCTTTTTCTCCCATTAATAAAGTTTCTCTTCCCAATCTTAAGGATCCTATCTATATATTTAAAACGAAAAGCGCATTCTGTCAAATTTCCGCACGAACATCGTCTCTTTACGCATGCGTCAACGTTTTTTGAAGGTTTTTTGAAGTTTCCCCTCGGAAAGGGGAAACTTGATGGATTAGCCCTCACCTGTTTAGCTTAGGGGGATCGAAAAGGGTTGATTGAAAACGGAGTCACCATTGTATTGAAACCATAGACCTTCTAATATATTTTTGCTCTGAGATTGAAAGCTAAAGATTTTTTTTTCTCTCGTTTCCACGACTAAATATGCATATTTTTCGCAAAATTTTAAACAGAGCTTGGATGCAGTTATATTTATAACTGATTGAAATGTCAGAGAGTTCCGAAGATGAGAATTTTTTATTGCTATGTTAAAGGAGCCGACGCGAAATCAAACAAACAAACAAAAAAGCGAAAAGAAAACATCTATTTTACAACTAGATAACAATATGTTTTCACGAAATTTTTTACACGGGCTGTAAAACCGTTTTATTTATCACCCATTATTATATTATTAAGATTTCAAAGAGTTAAAAAAACCTTTTTATTTTAAAACTATAAAACGACCCTACAAAAAAAAAAAAACCAACAAGAAAATGAGCACTTTTATCACTAAAATCAATATTTTTTCGCGAATGTTTAATTTTAAAATATAATTTCATACAAAATCCGGTTAAAGATAAAAAATAATAAAAACTTTCTTTTTAAATTTATTATCATGGGCCCGGGAAACCACGGGCGGGGGTCAGCTAGTTGACAGTTAAAATAGTTGGGGTATCTATAGAATTTTTGTGAACGTGGACTCTCTTATGTTAGGCAGATGAAACGGTCTCTTAGATTTAGACTGAAAAAACATGAAGAAAATTATATTAACCCTTTACTGCTGTCACAGAAATTGTCGCATAAATACTGTGACATGTCCTCTCAGACCGCTTGATCGAAAGATGAATAAAAGGCTCGATTAAATCATAAAATACCGTTTCTGAATTGATCTTTATATACAGGACTAGTATAATTAAAATTCACCTATTTAGAAGTCAATAGCGATGGTACTAAGGCTCCAAACGTAATAAAATTTTACTAGTATCTATAGTTAAACTGAAAATTACAATTTAAACTGTGAAAATTGAAAAAAGCAGCAGTCTGAGAGACCTCTAGCAGCATTTAAGGGTTAAGAAGCAGGAATTAGATAAATCCACAATAGCAAAGCATTGTTGGAATGTCAACCATCAGTTTAATTTTCCGTTGCTAAAATTATTTAAAAAGGCAATTCGGTTGTGAGATCAAGATTATAACATTAAACTATAACACGAACGAAAAATCATGCGTCAAGCATAGATTATGAAACACTTTCCAACACAGCCAAAAAACTGTAACGAAACTTCACCGTTAAATAAGTGGAAAGAAGATATGTAAGTAAACAGTTTAGAAAGCACATAACACCACAGTTTTCAAAATTACCTTCCAGTGTCAAAAAGTAGTCGAATTAATTTGTGCATCCCTGTATATGATCAATAGATGTGGATAAATAGTATGATAAAATTTAGTTCAGTTAGAATAATCACATTTAGCAATTTTCGCCAATCGATGGAAATGCACTCGGAATCTTTTGTACAGCCCTGTATATTATCTGAAGAGTTTTCTACACAGCCACTATTAAGCTAAAAGGCAACTTAAAACTCACTTGCAGCAATTACCAAACGTAAACGACAATGTATCTTTTTTTCGTAGCCCTCTATATGTATTTATTTATATTCCACAAACTTCTATTAGTCTACTAAGTATGGTTCAGCAGAAAAATGCGTAAACACAATTAAAAACTACCCTTAAGCAATTCACTCCCATAGTCTGTAGCACTTACGAATTTCCTTGTGTAGCCCTGTATATGATCAACCGAGTTTATAAACACACACGTACTATGAAAAAAAAGTTAAAAATGCAAACCAAAGTTGAAAACGCACTTATCACACATAGACTGTAAATATCGCACATGTACTGTAACCAATATCTTTTGTGTGTCCCTGTAAATAAACGCAATGCACACAAGAGAGCAATTTATAGTGCACCTCATTAATGCATATAATTTTCATTGTGTTTGAAATAGTGAAATATCACTAACGTATACTGCAGACGATTTTTCCCCACATAACGATGTGTTAAAGAATTATTTTGTTTTACCCTGTAAATGAATAATAAATGCTTTGCACCCCATACCCTACAAAAAGCATGTTTTAATGCGCTTCATAGTTATACATCAATTTCATTATGTTTTAAATGACGTTGCGTCATCAAAATGCGCTTGAACCGATTATTCCCTATTGACTGTAATGTAACGGAATACTTTTGACTGTCCCCGTAAAAAAACTATAATTTCTACACACTTCTGTTGAAATAGGGAACATGCTAGTAAACGACAATAACATACAAAAATTTCAGGACAATCGTTAGAGCACGGACAGACGGCAGACGGCAGACAAACCGAAGTCATAAACACTTTTCAACTAGGTTGGAAAGTGTTAAAAACGAGATATATCTATTTCTATAAAACATAAAAACTATGTAATTCATATTTATAATATACAAAATCTACAGGAATCGAAGATTTAAATTAAATAACACTTACCTTTTCGTTCCATAAATAATTATCTTAATATCCATTCCTTCTAATCCTAGCAATGGCGGAGTCAAATTTAATTTTTTCTTTTATCTCATAAAGGTGCATAGACATCCACAGAAATAAGTATTTTGATTGGCTGTTGAGTAGTACCAAGACTTGGTTAAACTAAGCGCAATTTCCCAAATTACACCATGAAGTAGTGATTATGAAATTTAAGAGTGTACCATATTTTGGTACTTCTGATTATTTTTCTCCATATATTGGTTCAACGTTGAAGGGTAATTTTTAACAGTGAAGTTCAGTTTCTGTGTGCGCCGCCGCGACTGTCTATGCCAGCAGATTTGACAACGTTGAGTTCATGATTTTTTCTCCGTCCTCTTTGAGGAAATTATGAATTCTCTAATAATAAATACGAAACATGGTTTTTAGGTTTGCAATTTTTTCTGGATAAAGGTTAAAATTTTCTATCCTTCATATGTGTCTTTTATGTATAAGAGAATACAGACATTTCTTTGTTATTGGACATATGTTTGTCGACTGTGCAATACAAAAACATATTGGTAACTTGTGAAAGAGGTATTATCATAATTTTATGTATAGGATTCAGATGTTACTAATATTGATTCAAATGCATTTTTTAAAGCTTCATCTTAAGAGACTTCTGCTTTATAATTACAGTTGTTTAGCATGTTGCATTATTTTGTTTGTGATTGAACGGGCCTTTTAAAATAATTTTTTAGTTTAATATTGATGAAGAATAAATTGTCTTTGTAAATTCTTTTCTTATTAAAAAATCGATGAAAATTATATGGCTAAAAACATTTTTTTAATGCTATTGTTACTTTCTCGTAAATAAATGGTTCTATAGTAAAAGGTTCATTTGAATAGTGAATGATACAAAATTGCTCCTTATATTTTTCGAAGACCATGTAAACCACAATATTTAAATGACATTTATTCCAAAATCGCAGATATGCAAAAAAATATAAGTTATACATAATTCAAAAAAAAAAAAAAAACTGCCCAGTTAAACTGAGGGCATTAAGCTCACAGGCTATTCACACTAATTGTAAATTATACTCTTATTTCAAAGAATTTGAAATAAGACCCTCGAAAAATAAAGAAATCGACAATATATTAAGGGCGGTCATCCCCCGTTACCCCCCTCATAGTTAATTAATGAACCCCTTAAACTAATCAGGGAAGCCTCTAATTACAATGAATATATATACAAAATTTTAAGAAAATCGGATAATTCTGCATGAAAAACTCATTTATCTAAATTAGGGGGTGGGGGATTATCCCCCTTTCCCCCTTTATACTTAACCAATGAACCCCGAAAACCACTCACAGAAGCGCATTATCAAAATGAACCTACATACAAAATTTGAAGAAAATGGGATAATTCTGCATGAAAAACCAATTTATCTAAATTAAGGGGAGTTAGCCCCCCGTTTCCCCCTTTTATACTTAACCAATGAACCCCCAAAACTAATCAGGGAAGCGCCTTATCACAATGAACCTATAAACAGAGTTTGAAGTAAAACGGTTATTTCTATCAAGAGTTAGCGCGTTACTTACATACATACGTGCATACATACGTACATACATACATACATACATACATACATACAGAACGGGCGGGCACATTAGCTCTCAAGCTTTGATAGCCTGTGAGCTAAAAAGACTGTTAAACATTTAAAAACTTGAATTTTCGTTTGTAATGCATGCTGGATATTTAAAGAGATATAAACCTCATACAAACGATTAAACATATTTAGAAATTTAATTTATTTAGAGATTATACACCCATATAAATTATATCAGGCTGATAGAAGAAATTAGAATAGTCTTAATATGATATTTAAAACATTTCCTGCTGTTTTAATTTTTAAAATTAAATCTTCTGAAATTGAATCACATTGCTTGTTTAACCTAAAAATATACAATTTCTGAATTTTCATTCGCTTATTATTTGATTTGAAAATACTAAACTTAAAAAATATCATTAAAAGTCATAATAAAAAGTCATTAAACCCATTTTTTTCTTAAATTGACGGAAAACAGCTTTATATAATCTCCATCATCTTTGTTAAAAATGTTTACGGACAATTTTTTTAATGTATTCGCATGACAGCCAACTTTATAAATGAAATCTTGTACCTCCACTATTATTAAACACAAAAGCATAGATTTTTCCGTTTACTATGAAAGTTATATTGAAGAGAAAAATTAAATTTCTATATTTCGTCACTTATATAGTCATGATATGTAACGTGAAAAGTCGAATTAATTTACTATCACATCTATGTATTTTTAGTTTATTATTATTCCAAATCTTGATGGAATTTCCCATTTTTCTTCAAATAACTGAACATTCTTCAATCGAAGCTAGAAAACAAAACAAAACAAATCAGGAATTTCTCAGTTTTACAGTACTCACTAGTTTAATCTGATTTAATATTGATTATAGCATTTGTGGACTTCATTTATGAGTTATTATCTTTTTGTTAATGTACAGAGTGTTTTGAAGCCATCTGAAGCTAAAACAAATGAACGGTAAGTTACATTTTAATTTTGGACCTTTGAATGCACGGGGAAAATTTGTTTGTAAAAGAAATGATAAGAAAAATTTGCAGATACTGGAAATTATCGCCATTATTTGTTTCAAAACAGACAGAAAAAGGTCCGTCTCAAAAGTTTAAGCACGAGCATAAAATGTCGATTTTCAAAGAATTTTAAATATTAGAATGAATAACATTTTTTTATTTGCAGATTTCGCAACATTATTTAAATAAATGATATCAAAAGTAGAAGAAAATAAATTACATAATTGTAAAAAATATAATAAAAAAAAAGTTTAAAAAAAACTGTCTCAAAAGTTTATGCACAATGTCAAAAACAACCAGATTTATAATTTTTACAGAACTTTTACTTACAAATTATTTTTCCGTGATTTCGGATTAGTTCAAATAAACATGCGTCCATCGAAATTATTAGTTTTTGTAGGGTTTCTGGTGGCAAAGAGTACCATGCTTTCTCAATAGCCTCTTGGAGTTCTTCAATAGAGTCATACTTCTTTCCATTGCCGTAAACCTGGCAGGTTAAAATACCCCAGACATTCTCAATCGGGTTTAAGTCTGGACTTAAAGCTGGTCAGCCAAGAACTTTAACATTTTCCTGAGAAAGCCAAAGTTTTGTAGAATGTGATACGTGGATTGAGGCATTGTCTTGTTGAAAAGTCCATTCAGGACTCCCCAAAATATCCCCGAATGGAAGCAAATGTTGGTTTAGCGTCTCTTGATACTTTTTTTAATCTTGTCTTCCTTTTAGAAAAGCCATAGAGGTCTGGCCATTGAATCCAAATGCCCCCCAAACCATAACAGATATACCGCCTTGCTGCCTGCTGAAAAATGACCTTGGTTCCTTTCGTAAATCATGCCTATACGCGTTCCAACCATCAGGGCCATCTTTTCCACTTTTTCATCAGTTCCACTTTTTCTCATCGCTGAATAAAACAGTAAGCCATTTGTCCCCGTAAGACATGTGTTTTTTAGCCCAGTTCATTCTTGCCTGTTTGTGATGTAATTTGAGAGACGGTTTCCGAGCCATTTTCTTTAGTATGGTGTTATAACACTCTTTAATACGTCTATGTACAGGATCTTTGTACACTTGTACACTGACAAGGAGCGTGCCAAACTTGGTAATCACGGATTTTGATTATTTTTATATTATGTTGTAGGGTAGAAGCCCCTTAATCTCAGGTTCAATGGATTTTATACAACGCCTCTTAGTTCTCGAGAAATGAGGGGGGGGGGGGTCTAATATTATAACATAACTTAAATACTTACTTTGTAACGAAATAACTGCGTTGGTCATAGCTCAGTTGGTATGACGTCTGCTCGTTGTTCCGAGGGCCCGGGTGCGATGCCGAAACGTGTTCTTAAGTATACTTGTAATTATAATTTATTAATCTCAATAAAAAAATTTGTTAACATAATTAAATTTTAATTTAGCATTTTTGATTTTTAAACCATTATTAAACATTTCTCATCATTTAAGGAGCATTATAAAAATTGGATCTATTATTGACTAGTAAAAATTCAAAAATCGTTCCAAAATCAGCCTATTTACTATCGAATTATAGAATTCTTCTCCCATCGCCATAGAAAACGAAGATATTTCAGATGCTGGATTATTTGTTAAAAATCCATTGTTTTGCATTAAAATTTTATAGTGTTTCAGCGCATTTGTGAAGTCACTTTTCTGATTTTCATCGAATCCCGACACTTCAGATTGATCTTCTTGTGAACTACAGCTTGCTTCTTCCATTTTTATACGATTATAAGCTGTTATAGAATGATACGCACTTGTGCGATAAAGATTGAAAAAAAAAAACACTACTTAACTGCACCAAACTAAAAAAAAGGAAATAACCAAAGTCTGTTGTGGCGCCATCTAGTTACAATAAAATAAAACATAAATATGTTGTAATTTAATTCTTATGCTAAATTTTAATATAATTAAGCTTCTTACTTTAAAAACAGAGTAGTATTATCATCGCATTGACTTTAAGGCGTTTCGTTATGGCAATTAATAAATGATGTTTCTTTGCAATCACGAATTGACACAATTGTTCAATATCGTTGCATTGATAAAGCATATATGGAATACATTTTTAAAATGATTTAAAAAAAATCAAAAATGCTAAATTAAAATTTAATCTAGTTAACAATTTTTTTTAAATTATAATTACAAGTATATTTATAAAAAAAAAGAGAAAAACATACGTAACGCTTTCCAGCATCGAACCCGGGCCTTCGGAACAACGAGCAGACGCCATACCAACTAAGCTACAGCCATCGCAATCATTTCGTTACAAAGTAAGTATTTAACTTGTGTTATAATATTAGACCCCCCCCCCCCCATTTCTCGAGAACTAAGGAGAGTTGTATAAAATCCATTGAACCTGAGACTAAGGGGCTTCTACCCTACAACATATATAAAAATAATCAAAATCTGTGATTACCAAGCTTGGCACTCTCCTTGTGAGATTATTTTTAATTTGCCGTACGGACATATTTTGTATACATACCAATCTCCGTATTCTCCGATCAGTCTGAACAATCGTTATACGTGGTCGTCCACATCTTGGTTTCCGCTTAAAATTATCATTTCTAGAGAGTACTTGATATATACCTCGCTTTGATCGATTTAAAACTTTTGCAATTTCAGAAACAGTTTATTTTGCGATTTCAATTTAAAAACTTTCAAAATCTCACATTTTGTGAATTTTTTACCCTTCGGCATTTTTAAAACGAGAGGAAATAATTTCTTCACCTTTTATACTTATATAAAAGTGCAATATGATGTCATACAACGTACGTATTGGCCATGTATCTTTACACATGGCCAATCCCGTGTTTCTAAAAAGATTTGCATAAAGGGCTTAAACTTTTGAGACAGCGTTTCTTCAAGAAAAAAGAAAAATTAAATAAAAATAAATATATATTTTTATTTTAACCACCCAAAATGGCTTATTTTATTTTATTTTGATTAAATGTCGAGTATTTATTGTAAATTAGCATACAATATTTTCTTCTTCAATTATTTTAAAATAGATTTGCAGAGTACTTAAACTTTTGAGACAGACTATAGTTGTATTAATCGTAAATAAAACAGGTTATGCAAGTTAGCTTGCGCGGACGTAACAGCAGTTGCACTAGTTATTCTTGAAAAGGTACAGAAATCTTCTGATACTTACACTCTAAAAAAAAAGTTCTTGGACATATATATTTTTTTGTTAATTATCAAAAGTTTTTCGTTTTGATGTGCCCATTTTCCCTCAAAACTCGGAAACTTCACCAATCTAACCTAAAAATTAGCTGAAATAATCCAATCTAAGGTTCATTTCCGTCAAATCATGGGGGTGTTCCAATAACTGTTAAGGCAGCAATGTTCCGTTTCTTAAATTAAATATTTTATGTATGTCCCTTTTCTTTCAAATTACGAAAACTTTGCAAATCTGAGTTCTTATTTCCTGATATCCTTTAATCAAAACATGGAATTTTCATTAAATAATACGTTAAATAATGTCATTCACAAAAGAGGTAAATGTGCTGCCTGTACTTTTTGCCAGGTTTGGTGAATTTCTTTTAGAGTTTAACTTTTGCTATATATTTTTTTCAAAATTCATATCCCCATGCCTTCAACAAGCTAAATAAAAAATGAGGTGACATTCCGTTCACTAGTTTTAGATATAAATGCCTTTAAACTGGAAAAGTTGTTTTATAACTTCCGTGTATAATTTTCTATATTAAATGAATGATCTTTCTTTATTTCACATTTCGTTTATATAATCTTAAGGTAAATATAGGGATATCATAATTATTAGTGACCGAACATGCTTAACTACATTTTACCAGCGTTACTGACTTTAGTAATACATTGTATTTTTTTAAGAAAAAAAGCATTCTAAAGCAAATAATAAGTAATAATAAATTAACACTTGGCGAAATGTTTTATATAAAAAGCATTTACTAAAATATTAACGAAAGTAAACGAAAAGATAGTTTGTGTTCAACTTCATTTTTCTTAAAATAATGCAATAAATTTACTTAAATATGCATCACTCGTTTTTCTAAAAACATTTATTTTATGATTATCTGACATTCCCTAGGGAAATATATCCTCCTAACGCTGTTTTGAAAATGAACGATAATAAGCCTAACAAGCAGAGCAAAATCGTTCAACTACAGATTCTTCTAACTAAATAAACTTCTCGTCATGCGTCTTATCTTTGTAACAACCCAAAATATAAATTTACTTTCTCTCAGGGAAAACCTCAAAAATTTAATTAATATTTCTTGGGTGTTCGTAACCAGAAATTTCGCCATTTTAATAAGAACAGTTTATTAACCTCGCTGACGCATCATGTTAGAATAATTTAATTAGATATTTATCAAATAACATAATTTTTTTTTTCTGTTTTAAGATTCATTATTTAAGGATTATCATCTTGAAAAAATATTTATTATCAGTAAAAAATTAAATTAGATGATTTTTAATAATTTAAATTTACAATAGATTATATGGTAAAATATCAATAATTCTTTTTAGCATTTCTTACAAAATAAAATACGCTGAGTTAATTATTAATTAAACAAAATTCACAGTGTTGTATATACAGTAGCTTTCCGTTATATCGCATCTCGCTGTATTGTTAAATCGGATATATCGATCTTTTTACTTGTTTTTCGAAAATAAAGCACAAGTTCTACATTTATTGCATTTTAAATCTTTTATTAACAGGTGGATTTCACTTAGTCTTCCAAACGAAAAAGGTTGGTAGAAGATCCCATAGGGTGTATAAACACCATAGCATCCCCATACTATCTTTAATCGATTGTGTTATGGTAGATTGAAAAAAATGCGATTTTGTCTGCAAAAACCCTATTTTGTGAGGTTTCTGAAAAACGTACACGGAAAATATGCACATATTTGGAAAGAACAGAAAATAATTCTATAAGGTGACACCATTTCCATGAGTGTACCTGAGCTTAATGGCGAGCTATAAACTCTGAAACATTGGCGAAGTGCAAAATAGAATTATCGCCAAAGCCTGTAACCTGCAATATTGCAAATACTTATCTAGCTGCAATCTGTCAAATTTATCAAAAAACTTATCTATCCCACCAGTTTTCGAATGAGCCTACACCAGATATATCGTTATTTCATGTCAGTAGAGATTTAGTCTTTTTTTAGCAATACATCACTGAAATCATCGTTCGTCGAGAAAGGAGACTCGTGAGATGCCTTACATTCCTTTGTGAAATACGTGGGCAGAGGTACCAAACTACCACTAATCTTCCGTAATATGTGGATTAATTTGACCCAGTTTAACAACGTTTCGAACCACGAAATTTATTCGATGAATCTTTCTTTATTTAATTACAGATTTCTACGAGGAATATATTTCATTTCATTTCTTAAAAAAATTCTGGTGTGAAACATATTAAACCTGGGTCAAATTAACCCACATATTACAGAAGATTAGTGAGAGCTTGGCACTTCTGGACGTGGGAAATGTCAAACTTCTTGTTTACACTGTATTTGTAAACTTAATACAATACACAGTGTACTACTGCTACTTTTCTCGTTTTGTTTTCGTTCTTGCACCTGACAAAACAGCAAGTTGAAAGCGGACATAAATGAAAATCAGTGTCGATCATGTGTTGTCTTTTCTCGACGAACGAAGATTTGAGTGATAATTGTAAACAAAAAGTCTATACAGGATGATTATAATAAAAGTCCCACTTTCAAAATGCTGTAAAAAAGTAGACCAAATTTGAACTGAATATACTGGAAGAAGGGGGAAATGGTATGGCATAAGAAAGAAAAAGTTCCTAAGTATATCAATAGATGACACTGTAAGCTGCATAACGAAAGTGAATTCGGCTAAAAGTGACATTTTTAATCGAAATACGACGTCTTTGGCATGAGTTGCACGTTTTAAAATATAATGATTAATAGATTAATGGTAATAGATTAGAAAATTAACTAACCGTACTGTTCAATGTGCATGAATGTTTCGGTTGTTTGACGGAAAAAATGACTTCCAAATCAGTCAACCGTTGTGGTACTGTTAGTGGAAAGCCCACCCACCACGCCAAAGTCGTACCACATTGGATGGGAAAAATTGATTTTTAATTGTCCTTGGGCCAAAAACCGCATAAAAAGCACTTAATGATTTGGTTTTTAACTGTGCATGAGTGTGTTTTAATTTGCATAGTATGTCGCTTACAGCGTCATCTATTGATACACTTTGGAACTTTTTTTTCTTATGTCATAACGTTTCCCCCTTCTTCCAGTATATTTACTCAAATTTGAAGTCTGACCAGTGGTGCTTTTTTTACAGCATTTTGAAAGTGGGACTTTAATTATAATCAACATGTATTTACAGAAAAAAAAATGTCGCCCATTCCACCAGATTTCGAATAAGCTTACTATAAACCATATAGGTGTTCTAGTTCAGGAGAAATTTAGCAGTCAAAATTTTAATATACATATAAACTAACGTTTTGGAGATAAGCATAAATTAATTACTTGTTGATTATCATCTTTCTGAATCTCAAAAACATCTGAGATATCTAAATAAGGTGGGAGATGGTTTAGCATTTCGCTTTATTAGCCTAGCAGTAGATTTCGTATCAAATAACATTTCCTTTGTTTTGGAACTACATAAAGCTGTATCTTCAGATTAGTTAAAAGTTTGATTAGAACAAGAATTAAACAAAAACGTTCCATGGCAAAAGGGTAGAAAATTAAGTATGTATATTTACCAAACTAAATTACGTCTGAAGGCAATAGATAACTAGCATATGTATCAAGAAACCTTTGGTATCCCTATGGATTAAAGATCTTATTTTATGTTGCAGCTTATTATGAAGTGAATAAAAACAATGTTTCAAGAAACCTTTGGTATCCCTATGGATTAAAGATCTTATTTCTTGTTGTAGCTTATTATGATGTGCATAATATTGTGTAAATAATACACAATAAAGTAAAGAAAACTGCAAAATAGTATGATTAAAATATAGGAAATATTACTGATATTTAAAAGAAAATTAAGAATTATTTGTTATAATAAGAAAAAAATTAGCACTTTGACAGTTTTCAATTTAGATAAACTTTTCAGTATTTCTTAAATTTCAGTTTCTAATTCTAACCTGATTAATAGAGAACAAAAATTAATAAAAACATTACTTTTTAAAACAAAAAAAAAATATTTATTTAACTATAAAAGGGGTGTAGAACATTTTTGAATTTTCGTCACTATTTCCGAATAGTAATTTTTACTTTATTTAATCGCATAATTTCTGTCATTGAATATTATCTTTTGAAAATATTGGTAGCTTTGTGGCACTCGGGCTGCAGGTTTAGCACCCCTGATTTACATAATCCTAATACTATAAATGCGAAAGTGCGGAGAATGTTTGGCTGATTTCAGCGTCAAAACGGAGGATTTAATACTTTTGTAAATTTGTATACAGGTAGATAATAACCTAGAAAAGTATCTAGGCAATTTTTTATTTGTTTTTAACATTAGTTCTTTAAAAAATTCAAAGTTTTATTATTGTAATACGTAATTTTTTGACTTTTCGCATATAAAAGTAACTGTTTTATCTTTATAAATTGCCAAAACCGGGAAAAATAATGTATCTAAATCAATTAATTTTCAATTGAAACAGTTACACGGTATGGGATTGAAAATACAATAGTTATTGAAAATGACTGAAAAATGATTTTATGAACATTATGAACAGTTATTCACAAAGAATTAACAATTTTTCACACACACACACACACACACAAAAAAAAAAAAAAAAAAAAAAAAAAAAAAAAAAAAGGTTTTAATTGGAGTCTCGATTTTTTATGGTTTATTGTATATTAAATATCAATATATATTGTATTTTTATACTGTATTCTCTTTTAATGATGTAAATTGATATACATTGATATATATTTAAACAAGCAGGGACCATGTGAGCCAGGAAAACAGGAAATCCAATTATTACTTACCCATCATACGTAGTATTGGGTAAGTCGTGTAATCGTTTTGAAAATCGACTTTTTTTGACGGATTTACACGTTTCAGACACTGGAGATTCCAAAAAGCATATTTTTAGAAAAAAAAAATTTGCCAACCGTCTGTCTGTGTGTCTGTGTGTCTGTAAACGCTCTATCTCTCGAACAAATTGAGATAGACTTGAAATTTGATATGTACTTAGTATATAATAATGGGAAGAAGCTTATTGAATTTCAGTAACCTCGATTATCCGGAACTATTTTTTTCGAACTCAAAATATTCGTTCTGATAAAAGGTATACAACAATTTTCGAAATTGTTTATTTTAAGGGGTGAATATAAAAGACAATAAAAAAACATAAATTTTGCATAAAGAATGAAGTCGATCGGATACTTAGTTCTCGAGATATTTGTAATCCTATTTTCCACACTCCACGATTTTTCATGACCCTGTATTTCATTCAAATTTCAATTCAAAGATATATTTTAATTGGAAATGAGACGCTTAATCCGACACAGTAAACCGTTAGTTAATATGATTATCAATTTTTTAGTTATAAGGATGTTTCTTTTACGCAATTCTGTAATAGAGCATTTAATGTTTATGACATCATCAAGCCACGATTTTATTCAAATTGCAATGCATTTTATAAATAGTTTACACATGTTTTATTTTCATATTTTATATTATGCCTATCCATGGTGGGTAAGTATTACGGTGGTGCCCAACGACTAGTTTTTTATGTGTAATAAATACACAGTAAATGTTGGGCTGCGACAGGCTATAATTGATGGGCCACAGCAGTAAAAAATAAATAAACAAAAGTCATCAAATTGATGTTTTAGCTTCTCCCACAACTCTCAATAACTGTAAGGATTTTTACTGGCGGAACAATTAACCAACGGCATTCAGCCAGCAATAAGTTATGTGGAAGAGGCGGAGAGGAAGTTATCCAATGATGAGGATTTGAAGAAAAATTCACTTACAGGTCAACAAGGTCAACAAATGATGAGGCACCAAGAAGACAAAAATTTACATATAGATACACCCTAGGATAACCCCTTGACGGACGCGAAAGAAAATGTAAAAAATTCATTCTGCCCTGGAATTTTTTGAAGTGAGAAGAAAAAAAAAATATTTTGGCTTGCATTATTCAATTAACTGAGAAGACGATGCCGCAAGAATTCTATGAAAAAACTTTATGCTCTACCACAGAAGAATTCGCAAGTAAAGAATGTTCTTTGCGTTGAACCAGATCCATGAATTCAAAGCCTCTGAGCCCGGTACAAGTCAACGCTTGAATTGAGCCCTTCTTTCCGAAAGCCATGCTCCCGATGCAAGTTGAATATATCTGGAAGTATAAAGTATAAACGGACTCTATACTGTGTGAACACTTTGTGCCATTTAAATGTGTCGAGACCTTCTTTCCAAAGACCCTGTTCCCCATGCAAGTCGAATAACTAGATGTATACGCGGACTGTATACTGTGTGAACGTTTTGTCCCAACTAGATGTGTCGAGATATAACTTAGACAAAAGAGTGGACACTACACATAACAATGAAATCATACATACTAGGATTATCTCATAATTCACATGGTTACAGAAACTCATGTGGTAAGTGATATTTTTCTATCATTAGTTTTACTGGCTACATGGAAGTTTTATTATTATTTATAATTTACACGTTTAATTCAAATACCAATTTTCTAAATCAAGCTTCTACTTTTTTGGTAATATCTATTTCCAGTTTAATTGCAGAATTGACATATTTGTTTATCAAATATTTTTTTATGCGCTGTGACATAGTTAATCATTATATTAATGAAGTCTGTTAACTGTTCATTTAATTTTAAATAATTAAATAAATAATAATTCAACGCATTTCGTGTATTTTCATCTTGTTATTCTTCTTTAGTCATACTAAATTATAAAAAATAAACTTTAATCTATCTCTTAAGTTTCAGACGATGCTTTCTGTTTATGGGTTCAGTCAGTAAAATAATACGAACCGCCCGCCTTATCTTAATTTTATATAGTGCCTCACAACACCGCTATATGATAAGGCAAGAAAATGTACTAACTGCGATTCTTTTCTTTCTTTCTTTTTATTGAATGTTGCCCCTCCCCCTCCCTCATCAGTTTTCGGCCCAACACACGTGAATAATGCAAATGAAATAAAAGTTTACAAGATTTAAATTTCTGCGTACAAAAAGTATGCCATATTTTAAGCGAAAAATTGATACATGGAGCGTGAGTTATGTACGGAAGAGAGTTTGGAGTAAAAAATGATGGCTTGTTTAACAGCAAAAGAAATGCAATAATTATATTATTAGGAAAATATTTCGCTGGATGAAAGACTTCATATTTTAAATAAAATACGCATTTTCAAATAGTTTGTAATAATACAAGGAGTACGATTATCAGTAAATACAGAAAAATTATTACTTTAAAAAATAACACTATGATAATCAGATAACGTTTATTTGTATCATATTTAGATAAATTATTAAATTTTATAAGATTTTTGAAACATTTCTTTTCAAAATTATCATTTGACACCTTCGATATGGAACACTTTCTACTCTTTCCTGTTAAAATATTTTTAGATGAAATATATCATTTTGATAACTGTTCATTAATTTTCAACCTTGAATATATGGTTTTAACATGCGAAACTAAAGTCATGAGTGTATTTTAATTTAAAAACATGAATTTTTTATTATCTTCCAAATTGTTTTTATCAAATATATAGTATTTATTTAGGCTTAGTAAATCAATTATTTAAATACTGTCATAAAAGCTAAATTTGCAGTTTCATGTTTGATATAAATTAAAATGTATATTTGCATACGCTTCAGGAAGTGAAGTAAAACATTTTTTAAAATCTAGACATGGATTAGTCCGCACAAAAAAAAATCGCTGTTGAAAGTGTCAGCATATTTTATATCATGCGCCCATTTTCATTCAGAAAAATTATTTTATTGCAATCACGCAAAGTGGCGTAATTTTCAGACTTTGTGGTCCGCAAGCCCATAAGTTTAATGCAAGAACACCCTTTTATATATAACGAGCATTCTTCCATAATTCTGATTTCACTAAACATTATATATGTATTAAGTTGATGTAAACATTATGAGCATTGAATTTTAATTTCAGACTAGCTTTTCCATGTGAAGTAGTTCACGTAAAATTCAAAGAAGAGCCAGTATCACAAATTTAGCAAGAAATTCCACCTTTCTTCAACCCTCTATTTTGTAATGACACCTTGGTTATGAAAAAGCTGAAGAAAAATGCCAGTTAAATATCTAGGTATGTGATAAGGGATAACTGATAATTCCTTTAAATTTTAAAATATCTAAATCTATATTTTAAAATATCTCTGCGAGGTATTCTTTGTCGCCCATTGGAGTAAATTCCCGCCAAATTTCGAATAATCCATAATCCTAAATTACAACACAAGAATCAATATGACAATGTTCATAATTCTAAATTACAACACAACAATCAATATGACAATGTTCCATAATCCTAAATTACAACACAACAATCAATATTACACTGTTTTTTCCATAATAAAGATGCCTTTTTCATAAATAACAGATTTGTTTAGGTGATCGAAAGTAATAAGCAACACTATTGCTTAAGAAATAAGCATTCAGGCTTTGAGAATCTTTTGGATGCCATGAATATTTTTCCACTGTTGATAGATCTACATTGCAGAAAATATGGCACTGTGAAATAAAAATGAAATAAATATAGGGCAGTTAAAAAATTTCCTTTTTTTGTGATTTATTTTAAATTTTATGTTTCAACACGTTTTAATTTACTTTTTAAATAGCATATATCACCCATTTTGTTCAAAATGTTGGGTGTTTTGTATTAGACACTATGTTGCGCGTTGATTTTTGATTTCACTAATTACCTCAAAGTCATGTCTGAAGTGACAGGATAATTAACAAATTTCCTAAAAATATTTGATAACATAATTACAAACAATATTCTTTTACAGGAAAAGATAAACTAAAAACCTATCTATGACCACAATAAATGTAAATTAGAATAAATGGGAATAAAAAATAGAATAATTAGAAAGTAAGTTTCCTCAATGTATTTAATCTTAGAGAAAGCGCATGAAATTTCAAGTTCATGAAAGAAATAGAAATGACCTTATCTATAAAAACATAAATATGCAAAATTGAATCATGAGAAGCATTGTCTAGTATAAAATGCCATAAAGAGTTGGTTTCTTGCATATGTTTTAATTATCGGTAAGTAAAATTAATAAATACATGTTAATAATAATAGTAAAAAAACAGAAATATCAAACGAAATTTGTAACTTTTTTTTGCATTGATTAATGCATTGACTTTTCTTTTCTTTAATTCTTACGTACGTGAGCGAATTCACGGGTAACACGGGCTAGTAACACGGGCTAGTAACACGGGCTAGTATCTGATATACAGGATGAAAATTTTACAGTTCACAGATTTTGTTAGCATAGCAATTGGTTTCGTACGAAAGGTCATTCTTGAATTTCAGAACTACACGAAGCTGTATATTCTGATTAATTAAATTTTAAATATGACGCAGACTAAATAAAAACGTTGTATGACAAATGAAACAAAACTAAATACCTATGCTTGCAAAACTAAATTAAGTTATATTAATGTGAAGGCAGTTGATACATACTTTGTATTTCAAGTAACATTTGGCACTTTTAAAGATTAAAAGGCCTTTTTGTCTGTTATAAAATATCATGAAGTGTATAAAAAACAGGAAAATTATATAACTAAAACAGAAACAACTTACGTTAAGTTTTACTAAAATAATTTTATAGAAAATGTTTTTTAATCAAAACAATGAAATAATAGAAACTCATATAATTAAATGCATTAAAATAACATAAATGTTTATAACGAGATAAAAATAAAAGAATCTAAACAAAATGACATGTTAAACTTGTTAAAACTTATGAAAACTTTGTTTAAATTATTATTTCTTTATTCATTTTAAAAATATCTAACTTTAAGAGCTGCATCTACGAAATATTTTCTTAGCAAAAAAGTTCTTTG
The DNA here is from genome assembly GCA_963931845.1 of Maratus michaelseni. Lineage (NCBI taxonomy): Eukaryota > Metazoa > Arthropoda > Arachnida > Araneae > Salticidae > Maratus > Maratus michaelseni. The sequence goes on from OZ007586.1 coordinate 398,568,049, forward strand.
GAATCTTATTTCAAAATCTTGAAAATGTACTTTAGACTAACCGATAGAGTATTTATGTTTGTTTGAACTAAAGTTGTTTATTTCGTTAGGAAATGTAGACTTTTACAGTTTGGAAATTCGTGCGCCTTTTATTCTCTAAATTATTCAGTAGACGAAAGTATTTTCTAAAGTTATCACTTTTCGACGTTGACTTTTCGAATCAAATGTCAAGTTAAATGTCCTTAAATAAGTATCATTTTATTTGACTGAAGAAATGCTATTAGAATTGATTCTCTTGATTCATTTTTTAAGTCCAAAGTTTAAAATGCTGAATTTTTCTAAGATTAGCTCAAAGTAAAAAAATAGATTGGTATAAAGAGCGTGTTTCATTTTTTATGTACTCAAAAAGTAGCAAGATATAAATAATCGTTAGTGAAATAATAGTCTTTTATAATTATCCAAATGTATAAGCTACATAACTACAATTTTGAAAGGAATTGATGACTCCCTTCGTCAGTTGGCGCATTTCTAGATATACCATGTCAGATGTAAATAATTTGAAAAAAAAAAATCCATTTTCTCAAAAACTATTAAATTGTTTATTTAATTAATTTGACTGTTATTTTGTAATTTTTGAATACGTTATGTTATAAAAACTGATCTGAGCTAATATAAGTTTCTGAAATGTTATACATATGGGGGCTGAAACTCCGGATACGGTTATGAAATATTCATGTTTTTTATAATTTCTATGTTTACAAGAAACAAAATGTTTTGCATAAAACAAATATTTATTATTTAAAATATAAAATTGAATTCTTAATTCAAATAAAAAACAAAATTTAAATATTTTAATACAAAAAATTATATTTTAACTTTAATATCAAAGAAGTTTCGAAAAGTGACGTTTGACACCACTGTACATAAATAGAAATATATTCTCAGCAATAAAAAAAACAATGATTGTTGCGTTTTTGGAAATTCTTTTCTGTGCTTTGAAATTTTATGTAAATATAAATAGAAGCTACTTTAAATGTATACTTCATGTGTATCAGATATGTTATATATCCACAAATGCGTCATATTTACCTATTTGCCATATATCTACATAAAACGAGCCTTCTTCGATTGCTATACATTTTCAAAAAGTGTTAACAATTTTGTAACCACTGTATACAATAGAAATATTATCGCGTTTGCAAGAATTCTTTTCGGTGCATTGTACTTTTATGTGAATATAAACGGAAAACTGTTTACTTCACGGTGTATCATATCGGATACATACCAAAAATAGATATGTCGCATGTATTTACCCATATGTCATAAATTTACACAAAACGAACCATCACCAGCAGTAAGCGGACACACCAAATACCGCTAATTATGTCTAGTCTAAGGCGCTATAGTCAGGACCCGCTTAAGACTTAGGAGTAGGGGAAGCCCGACGTCACACAGGGCCCCCCTTTTACTCTGACGATTATGCTTCAACAGTTTGAAATTTTACCATCAAAATATCGAGTAAACAACAATTTTAATATTAAACTAAAACTAACTACCTATATACATATAAAAATATTTTATTATATACATAATTATGCATAACAAATTAATTTTGCAAACGAAGTAACAAATATGGAACAGGTGCGAATATTTGAACTTCAAAATATATTTTATGCTTACAAATGCCAGGATTTGCCAATGCTAAGAACAATCCAGTGACAACAAATATTTGAAGTAAACTTATGCTTGGCTGCAAAACGATTTTGCTTCTATTTTATAAACAGAAATTTGGTAGCACCTGAATGCTAATTACTTTCCCCTTTATTTTAATAACCTATTCCCGATATTTTATATTATTTCTCCACTCTTTATGAATATAAACAAAATATAATTAAACAGATTAATTTTTCTATTATTTTTAGCACGTTTGAAATTAAAATGTAAAACATAAGAAAAATGAAAATAAGTTGCATTTAAGGCGGTATTCAAGAAAAATATTTTTCCACGCTCAACAACTCAAAATTTTGAGACATATTCTCAGACTCATTTATAAAAGTAACAACAGGAAACTTGGCGGCGTGATTTATAAAGACTTTTATAAGGGCCCCATGTTTTTATTTTTCGTTCAATGAATTAGAAATTGATTTACAGACAATTATTGTCACAGTACGATCATTTTTTTTTGTTTCCAGCGCTATCGCTTCGGGAAATTCGGTTCAAAATGTCCACTTTACAGCATTTTTTGAAATATATTCTGCCTTTATAAAAAAATCGAGACAATACGGACATTATAAAGTTTCTGAATAAGAGAACCTGCCAATTGGATGCATTTTAAAGCAAAAATGAATTTACAAATGTATCTCAAAATAAGCAGTTTGGATTTGAATACACCCTTAATCACTGTTTTTATACCATTTATTATATCAACAGAAAAAAATAGAGTATAAATGTGTCAGTAATAGTCTGAGGGGAAATTTAGTAGCTATAATTAAGAAAATAAAATACATTTTTTACCCTGATTAAAATTCCACCCCCCCCCCCTCTAAAAATTAGTTTTGAAAGGTAAATTTGGAGGGCCCTTTGTATTTTAGTGGGTAAGCTCGGGCCTCACGGGCCTGTTTGGTAAACAGGCCCTGGCTATAGGAGCTCTAGTCTAGGCATCTGCGCAGACACGCCGCATGGCCGCCACCTGGTAAATTTGTCACATCACCACCTCTGGCTACAAACCCAGCTGGCCTCGGCGCGAATTAATAGATAGAAAAGATGACGACTTTTCGTGTTAATGTTATATAATATTTTTATTACTGACAGAAAAATGGGAAGCAAAAAAAAAAAATGCTTTAATTGTTTCATTTTTTGCTCTTCCCGTTTTGGTCAAACAGTTACAAGTATTCTTGAATACCTTTTACACTTTTTGGGAATCGCCATATAATCATCAATTAACATAACTAGTCCCCTTTTAAAAACTATTCTGCAAAGATTTTTGTTTTCCAAGGAATTTTTTTAAGTGGAAATGTTATCCCTTTTATTAGAAAATTTAGCTGTGTACATTCGCCTCATAATATCTTTTGTTGGGAAAATATTTTAAATGTATTTATTTTCATTTTATAATAAATTATAAATTGAAGATTCGCTTTTTCATACTGAAAAATATAATGGTGTGTAACAAATAGCATGATTTTTTTGTACGGGGGTCGATCCAGAAATAAGGTTCCCAAAGAGCTCCAGCCGCACGGGAAGGTACGAGGCGAAGTACGGCAACGACGCTGTGTGCGGCTGTTCCTGCACTCGCGATTCCCCCAGCCGCGCTTCGCTGCGCCACTCATTTTTGGCTCAGCAGCCGTCCAAGATGGAGGTTCCCATTGTTGATCCCGCCAAGTGCGAGATTCGTTCCGTACACTGTAAAAAAAAAATTCTCATGTTACTAAAATTTTTTTAGTATATTTGTATTCCACAGATTTTTTTAGTAACCGGTACTAAAAATTGGTACAAAAAGACTAAAAATTTTTTTGTATTCCTACTCAGTTACAAGATAATCTGTAAGAATGACTAGAAAACAGCTAGCAACATTACTAGAAAACAGCTAGCAATGATTCCGATTTTTTAGTACCGGTTACTACAAAAATATGTGGAATACAAATATACTAAAAAATTTTTAGTAATTTGCAAAAAAAAAAAAAAACTGTTAGAAAAACTAAACTTTTTTTAGTAGATCGACCCATTTTTTTTTACAGTGTAATTCGCTTTTTGCACGTCAGAGGGTCTCCGCCCGTCCAGAACCACCAGGAAGGACGACTGACTGCCGGTGTAACGCTGCTTTACGACAACGCCAGACATTCCGTCTCCCGTTAAACCCAGGAACTTTTGACACGATTTGGGTGGACTGTCATGCCCCACCCATCTTACAGTCCGGACCTCGCACCTAGTGATTATCACTTGTTCCCCAAGTTAAAGGAACACTTGGATGGCCAACGCTTCCGGAGCGACGATGAAATCAAAGAAGATGTGAAACGTTTCCTCAACGGGTTGGCGGCGAAGTTCTACGACATTGGGACACAGAAATTAGAGCACCGTCTACAAAAATGCGTTGAAAAAGATGGCGATTATATAAAGAAATAGAGCAAACTTTCTTCTTTCCAACGATGTAAATTTCTATGAGGATAAACAATGTTGTCTATTTGTAAATTTGATGGGAACCTTATTTCTGGATCGACCCTCGTAGTTTTCTAAGCAAGTGAATAATTACATTTTATCGATTGTAGAATTTGTAGTAGATATTATTTTATAATTGGTTCTCTTAAAAACTCTTCTAAAGTGTAAAAAATAAAATAAAATAAAATAAAAAAATAAAATAGAAGACGGAAAAAGTACTGGCAGCAAAGATGTCGTCTATTCGCGTTTTTTCATAAAACGTCTGTTTTGGTATTTCTTCACTTTCCCAATGGAAATTTTTCGTTATCCAAGAAGGGAAAAAAATATGAATTTGTAATGCAAATTATTAGGCGTATGTTCTTCAGTAGCATTGCAAAGGATGAAAAAAAAAACTGGTTTAACCCCGGGAATAAACCGGTTTTTTTGATAGGGAAATTTTGAAAAATTCCGGGAGTTTTCAAAAATTTGTAAGCATGGATTTTTTAATTTATTTTATTTTTTCAATGAGTTATATTTTATTTTAGGATCTTTACTGAAGTATTGCACAATTTATTATTTAGGCAAGCTATTTATAAATTATACATTCAAGATCAGTGGAATTTTAATGAAGTATATCAATTAAAGATAAAATAATTAGATAGCTTAATTTCATTAATTATTTTTGATAAAACCTTTTTAATTCATTAATATTATTTTAAAAACTCAATTCTCAGCATAAAATAAATCATACATTACTTAAATAAAGTTTAAAATCAATTGTATTGCTTCAAAACTTTAAAAAAAAATTAGGGGAATCAACCCGAGCTTTCCGGGTTGCTGAATATATGTGAAAATAATTTTTTTATTGAAAACTCTATATAGTAGATCTTTTACATTTAATATATTTTTTAGATTGCGCACTAAAATCTCCAAAATGCATTTGTATATGAAATATATCAATTTATGTATTGAAATAAAGTTTGGTATTCAAAGTATTCAAAGTATTCAAAAACAAGTTGGAACTTGTACATTAAACGTGACAAATGAGGTGCCTTCGTATTATAACTAGTTTTAAATATATTCAGATCTTGGTGCAATAGCTGGTGCACTCTTATGCAAAAATGCATGAATACAAAATTTATTTTACGTACAGATTTTCATATTATAGATATTATTTTTATTTTATGAAATCAAGTTTCAATACACATTTGCAAACAATTAATTACAATTCTGTTACATTAAAATTATACTACGCGCAAATATCCAATACAAGACAATGTAAAAAAAATCATCGTTATTATTTCACTGAAAAAATGAATTATATCGTCTGTTATTATGATATGATTAATTTCCGTAATAAAATAAGTACATTTTAAGTTGGCAACATTTTATCGTTTGTTGACAATTTCTGAAAATACCATTTGAAAATTTCAGAACTTGAAATCCATATTTAGACTCTTTTTCCATTTAATATCTATATCTCCTGAAACATCTATCCAAAAAACTATCGGTAGATTATATGATTGATATAATTAAGCAATTTTAGCTTGGGTTTTTAAATTCAGTAATACGGAAATAATATGACTCATATTAAATATGACGTGATCACCATAGCAACCTAGAATCATTACCTAACATGGGATATCATTGAATTAATTACGTATGATAGGATTTAATAGAATGAAGAAAACTTTTATTAATATCTTTTTAAGTTTGGCTTCGATTTTCATAAAATTTGAAATGACTCAACAAAATTCTGCAATGATTATATGTATTACATTTCAAACTATTCGGTTGGGTAGTTTTTGCGGTTTTATATGCGGACAGACGGAAGGACCGGACGACGACTATAGGTACTAAGTATTTATATAATTACAATATAAATATTTATGTATTTATATAATTATAATGAATATGTACGATTATGAATACTACTCTAATCGCTGTTTATATGAAGAAGAAATATTCAAGTCTAACGAATTTTCAAATTCAAGCCTTCCGCCTATTATTTTCTATTAAGAAATATTTTTTGCAGTGTAAAATAAGAAGCTATATCTTCTTTTCTCAATATTGTTACGAAATAAAAATGTCGCCTTTTTTTTCAGAACGAAAAACAATATCTTGATGTGCATGAAGAAAAAAATTGCTGGAAAACACCTTAAACATTTTAGTTAAACTTCATCTCCTGTATTCATAATTGACAGAAAGTCAAAAAGTGTTTATATAATATAACGGCCTTTGGCGACAAAACGCAAAAAAGAAAGTTATTCCGTTTTTTGTCTCCAAAGAGAAATTAATATTCCCCCTTACTTTTATCTTATAAACGAAAGCACATTTTCCTTTTAGCGTGTCAAAAATTATTCTGTTGTAAGTTTGCTGTGAACAGCAAAAAGTTAATTTTTTGTAGTATTGTTATCGTTTCAAGCAACAAAGGAAAATGTGTTTGCAAAAACATCCCTTCTATTTTCATACAATTATTGAAGCTGTTTTTTTTAAATAGGCTATTAAGCTTTACTTATATTTTCTACTGCTTCATATTTGCATCTATGAAAGATAAAAAACAGGCTATTAAAGATTTGATAACGGAGTATTTTGTCACGATATTTAAGGATATTGAACTGTTAAAATAGAATATAGACATAAAAAGTTTGGTTTATTTATACAATGCATCAAGATATACTTTTACTGATTAAATTTAATGTTCCTAAAATATTTTTGGTAGCTTTTATTTCATTGATTAGTTTTCTACAGTTTTACTGATATATTGCAGAGCCGCATATTTTTACTTTTTTTGTGCTATGTCGCATAACCAAAAAGAGAGCATTTTACAAGTGATAAAAAACACCGAGAATCTTGCATTAGATAAAGTAAAAAACTGCGTTAAAGATCATTACAAAGATACTAAAAATTATGAATATGTTCAGGATCTTATTAAACTGCCTTTTTTACAGCTGGAAATCTGTTCATGGTTTGAATGAAAACACACAATGGTCGTCATTGTGAATTATCAGATTCAGAAAATGATTCATAGACATTTTGTTTTCAGAAATTTCAAGAAAAGTATATGCCCATCTTTTAAAACAAAAATGGTCTACAAATATGAACGAAGGGAATTTTTTTAATACTATTTTCACCAAACGGGAAGTCATTCTGTGCGGCACACTAGCTATTCAAAAGTATCCGGGAACTTTCGATTTTAGATGTTTTGTCCAATATGTAAAAAAATGCTTGATAATATCTTCTGGAACTTCAGGACTGTATAGCGAATGTTTAACCTCATATTTTTCAGTGAAAGATTTGTCAAGAGGACAATGAGAGGGCCACAACAAATTGAATAAAAAATATTGGCGATCACCTTAAAAAGTAAAATGCTCGAAATAATCTGTAGCTATAGCACATGACTATGTGGATTTTGTACAATACTTGCTTTCATTTGAGTAAGAATAGAACATATATGCAAGGAGATATAACACTTTCTTTAAAAAATTCAAGAAATTTCCTGATGTTTTCTGTTTATAGCAGGAAGAGTTATGAACTAAATTAAACGCCATTTGCAAGAAACTTGAGAAATTACAATAGTAATAATATACTGTAATTGGAATATAAATACGAACGATAACAGAATTTCATTTACATAAATTCAGAGTCGAATATTTAGAGCCAATTTGTTTAATTTTTATATAAATAAGACTTATAATAATGAAATATAAAATATATCATATGAATAAGCCATATAATATTAGGATTTTTTCCATTGGTCAACTTTTCAGTTTTCTTGATTGTTTATAATTTTTGGCGTGAAATTGCACTCTCTTAAGACTGAGTTATGCCAAGGCCCTTACAAAAAACACGTGCCGTAAACTCTATGCCCAGATTAGATTTCTATAAAAAATTGTGTGCTTTGAAATGAATGTGGGATATCCACTGAAATTAAGTGTCTTTTTTGACTAACTGTGTAACATTTTTAATATTTCTATTGTTAAATTTTAAAGAAAATTATTCATTTTGTTTTGTTTTAACCTTTTGTGACTTAACAACTCCTAATTAAAAATAAATATTTACTCGTATGTTAGACTATATCATTTTAAGCATGTAAAAAATAATTAAAAAAATTTAGAATATGAAAAATAAGAAATTATTGGGGACTAAAAAGTACTTATTTCACATCTGAAACAAACAGAAAGTTATATGCTTCTCATAAATATTTGCAATTTTCTAATACAAAATTTTAAAGTATATGAATTGACCTTTTTTAAAACTCTATTTTTCGACGCTTCCAGACTTTTTAATATGACAAAATTTACGAAGTTCATTTTAGAACTAACGATGTGAAACACTTAAATTATAAATAAATCTCTGGCATAAAAAAATAACTCAATATCGGCATTTGTTGACAATCCTATGACAAATTTATTTTAACTTCTGTGTTGGAAGATAGCAGAAACAAATAAAATCGTCAGTTAAAGACCACTGTATAAGTAACGTCGGCTGTTGGGTATGTTGGAGATATGCAACGCGGCGATACAAAGTGCTAAATATTCCAGTTTTTCCGCTGAAACTGTGGTGTTTATTTACATTTAGTGTGAGATAATATTATTGATTTACATTAAATTATAAGCCCAGCATAGATTTATTTAAAAATTAGTGTGCTTTAATTGTCGTTAAAATGATTAAGCATTGAGACCCCAAATAATTTTATTTTGGTTCAAATTTTTTTTAGCGGCCTATTATATTAAAATACACTGATTTTATTTTAAGGATTAAGCAGTGAGGTCATCTTTGATAGGGTTTCTTAAATATATTTTTTAAAGAACGAATAGAGTTTGAATTTTCTATTTAAGATTTTTACATTATATTTTCTAGGGAAATTATTTTATAGTGATCGCCAGTTTAAAGATAAGACAATGGGACCCACACCAAAAGGGACATAAATTTTAGGAGCCCCATAACAAAGGGGCCTTGGAAAATATTTTAGAAACCCATTTTATAGTAATTTTTTTTATCAATAATTAAGCGGTGAAACCCCGTGTAAATAAGGATATATGCCAGCACTTTTAGAGAAAGAGTAAATTTTCGTAAAACTGATATAAACTTATTTCGACCTTAAAATGATTATAATCAATATTTTAAGCTTTTACATTACGATGAGGTTAAATACAATGTATATACCATTTATTCTAATATTTGTTTATGTGTTCATACATATTTTAGGCTATCGAATGTGTTTAGTATTTGTGACAGTATATGGAAATAGGGAGGGGCAAATGAGTGAGCGCCGCTGGGTCACACATACATATTTCTATTCATTTACCTCTGAAAAGCGCAACCCAACCCCCCCTCCTCCCGCACAAATTCCGTGGTGTCCGCTATTTAGATGTTTTACTGTATCCTACTCTAAAAGTTCAAATTATTGGTTATAAGCAGTACAATGTCGAAACAGATTTAAAATATGAGCTTTACTCGAATTGCATACCAAATTTGGGGCCTCTAAAATCATGGGGGAGGGGTGAAGTCACTTCCCACTTTGCCCATGCTTTATTCAGGTTCTGCTTCTGGAAGAAACCAGACACTACTTTATGGCCAATATTTTACAATCTATTAAGAGCGATTCAATGTGGTCAATCATGGGTGCGTATAATGCTAAAGAAAGGTAAAAAATTAAAGAGGACCATTGACGAAAAATGGAAGGTCGAAAATGGTCACATTTCAGACGGAAAATCAGATAGAAATAAGGTATTTTAAAACGTCTTAAAATTGCATTAACCGTCTCAGAAACATATGTGCCTGAATTTCAGACATTTCAGTTTACAGTGTTCTTGACGATGAGATTTAAAATTGAGGGATATCTGCCTATATATATATATATATATATATATATATATACTTTCTGATGTTTGCCATTTCTAAGACCCCGGCTGGTACAATTATGTTCGTGCACATTGTATTTTCTGTATGTGCATTTGAACAACTGAACTTAACACAGCTAAATTCTAATGCCTGGCAGGCCACTTATAAGTGGTTGGCGGATCAAATGTGCTCCATGGGCCACGTGTTTGACATGTATGCTCTAGAGAAACGTTTCGTATTTTTGAGATAACCAAACATCGTTATTAGATATGGACATGATTAATAGTTCGGACTTCGTCAATTTTAATTCTGGAAACGTCGGGAAGGATTTTTGACCGGCTTTTTTGTTTAAACAAGAACGAAAAATCATGCGTCAAGCATAGATTATGTAGCACTTTCCAACGCTTCCAAAATAATTTTACAAAACATACCGTTTAATAAGCTAAAATATGACATCTAAGTAAACAATTTGGAAAACGCATAACATATTTAAAAACACAATTTCAGGAATTTCCAACAGATACAATATTCGGAAAAATATCCGAATACTTTTATTCAGCCCTGTATATGATCTATAGATTTGTATATGCTAGGATGCTAAATTTTAGTTTAGTTAGGAAACGCGTAGCACAGTTTAAAATTATCTTTCTGGAGTTTCTGTCAATAAAGGGAAATGAGTTCGCGAACTTTTGTGCTGCCCTGTATAGGATCTACAGAATTTATACACACCACGTAATAGACAAAAAGCGAGTTAAAATTAAAATCGCGTTTAGTAACTTAAAACGCATTTCCAGGAATTATTGTTAACAGACAGTATAGAATTATTTTGTGTGTCCCTGTAAATGAACGACGACTGCTATACACACACTATTCTGTAGTAAGCCTCTTGTAATGCACCTTAGATATATATATATATAAATTTCAATCCGTTTAAAATAGTGAAACATTATTTAAATAAACCGCAGACGATTTTTCTCCATAGACGTCATGTAACGGAATTCTTTTGACTGTCCCTGTAAAGTAACTATAAGTGCTATGCACACCCTATTCCACATTAAGCTTCTTCTAATGCACCCTAGTGATATATATAAATTTCAATGCGTTTAAAATAGTGAAACATTTAAATAAACCGCAAATGATTTTTCCCCATAGACCGCAATGTAACGGAATTGTTTTGAGTGTCACTGTAATAAAACTATAAGTGCTACACCCTTCCGTTGAAATAGGGAACATGCTATAGATAACGACAATAACATATAAAAATTGCAGAGCAATCCGAGCATATTTACGGGAGTTAGAGCACGGCCAGACAAACCGAAGTCATAAGCACTTTTCAACTAGGTTGGAAAGTGCTAAAAATATATAAAATTTGTTTTTTCGACCATATGTCGTATAATATTCTTTCCAACCATCTCAAAAAGGTGCACATGGACATCATCTTTGTCATTTGCACATGTAATAGTACTTCTGAAATATGGGTCTGTTCAGAATGGCGTACAAGTTTTCACCTGATCATTTCCAAATTACAATAGTAGGGTGGTGCAAAATTTTAATTTGATTAACGATTGAAAACTAACGATTAAATGTTTAATCATGACTAAAGATTGCCAATTGAACTTCATTTCAATCCTACTCATAAACTAATGATTAATAATTAATTTAATTTTAATCCTCTCTCTCCGATTAACGATTAAATCAATTCTCAATCTAATTGATTAATCTAATTAATGATTAATGATTAAAACCGTCATGTTTTGTTCTCGCTTTTCCCTTTTACTTTCTTTATTTTTTCTCATGTTTCTTCTGGTTTTATCCCCCTGGGTTCGCAGCTAGAGTCCTGTATCTGGTCAGGTACAATATTACCTGACCCAACACGTGGATTGACTTGACAATGGTTGACTTTATTTTGTTTTGTGTTTGGTTCTTTCAAAAGAAAGTCCTGAATATTTATCAAATGAAATAAACTATACATTTTAATATAATTGAGTGTATATAGACTCGTGTTTATGCAAAAATGATAGAATTGATATTAGAGGTTTAATTGCAGACTACTTTTCAATAATATATTTTAAATATAGATTAATATTCTTTCACTTCGAGTTTGGGTTGTGTTCGGGTGTGATACTTCATGTTCAATTCGCATTTCAGGTTGACTTTAAGCAGAAATTTCGGGTTCGGGTACGACACAGTTTCGCCAGTGGGCTTTTTTTTTCTTCAGAATTGGGATTGTTGGATTGGTACCACTTTTTTAAAATGGTATAATTCGCCTTGTGTTCGGCTTATTTAATCTGTCATTAAATCAGGCGAATTTGACTTTCTCAAAAAACTGGTGGTAATCAAGAAAACTGAAAAAAAAAAAGCAGCCCACTGGCAACATTGGTGCGATATGGGCACAATGGAACAAGTGTGTGAGTAATGCATGAGCTCCAAACCAGTGGGGTTATCTGATGAATTAAAAACCCTAGTCCTGATTGAGACCGCTGATTGGTGTGCTTAACTTAATTAAAATTACTTTTAAATTTTCTGGTGGAATCTTCTGTGATATATCCGACAGTTTGAAAAAAAAAGAGTGGGGACTGGGTATTTTCTTACATTTAGATTGTAATAAATATTTTAACCCTTTAAGGGGCAAAGTACTTATGTTTTTAAAATGTTGAAAGCATTGAATCACACCGGGATTTAACAACAAATTTATTTTGAAATAACTAAAAGCTTTTTTCACATATATTATAAAAGTAAATTTTGATCCCAAAATTCCGGTATTGCGGCGTTTGGGAATTAAAATTAATTGGGATATATTATATCCCACTGCCCTTCAAGGGGTTTTAAAAAATCATTGTTTAAGCTTTAATTTGACAAAAATTTCATCTCAAAACTTGATGACGTGAAAGTACTGTCAAAATGACAAATTTGCGGCGCGTTCTGCTCATATCATATCAAGGTATCATTAAGCAGATTGAAATATTTGCAATGTACTAGTTAAGAGCGATCGCACGCTAAAGTTTCATGCCGTAACTCGGAAACATGATAGTACAGTTAAAATAACGAATTGGTGTTCCATTCTACTAATATCGTACCAAGATATAAGGAGACAGATTGAAAAATTTGTACAGTACAAGTCAAGATATATGACATGTTAAAGAATCTTGTCGTAAATCGGTAACATTAGTTCCATCAAAATCACCCTGTTCTGCTCATATCGTACCAAAATACCGAGGCAGGCAAGTCATTTTTCATCTATTAATAATAACTTTGTCTTTTATCACAATTTCATCTCGTAAGTCGAAGACCTTTTTGCCGCCACCGCCCGCTCTGCCACAGTTGGTTATTGCAACACAGAGAAAACATTATTTAAATAATAGATGATTAATAATTAAATACTAAATATATTGATTGATTATGAGAAAAATAATAAATAACTAAAACTTCTTAAAATTTCTGCTTTTGATAATGCCCATCGTTCCATATTTTAGGAGAAGTAACAATGAAATTAAAACGAACAGGACGATTTTACTAAAATTAGCTTTATAGCATATAAAACTAATTTCATGCCGTAACTTGAAAAAGTGATAGTACAGTTAAAATAACGAATTGGCGCTCCATTCTACTAATATTGTACCAAGATCTCAGGAGGCAGATTGAAAAATACACTAACATGGCTTAAATATAAAAAAGCAGCAGTCTGTAAGACCGCTAGCAGCAGTTAAGGGTTAAATACAAAAGAGTGGAACAATATTATTCATTTTCCTATAAAACAAAGATCCTTTTTAAGAAAATGGGTCAAAGTGCATGTTATTTCCAAAGTATGGAAGCAAAGAAAGGATGTTCATTAATTACTAAAATTTGTAAAAGAACGTAAATCAAACGTGTATTTACTTAAAAAATATTAAAACATCTGAAATTAATTGGTTTCTGAGTACATTTTAAGGATTCGCTTTGGTGACAGGGGGGTAAATATGGAAAGTAACATTGATGATTTTTTCCTATAGTATGGTGTAAAGCCAACATCGAACTGTTACATTTTGCTTATACAATATTCTTTCTTTTTCAGTTTGGTTTAACTTCTTTATTATAAAAGTGTAATATACTACGTTTATTTGAACGCCATTTGCAGCAACAAATTAGTTACCTGATTCAGAATCTTTCATTTATAATTCTTTGAAATGTTTAAAAATTGTCTACAAATATGTCCTGAGTATATTAACGATATCAATTGGTTTGTAAGTCTGAAAGATTCATTTTGGTCAAAGTGAAAAAAAATAAAGAGCAACGCTAATGATTTATTCTTATAAATGTATGATAGACAGCCAACATTGAACGGTTATATTTTGCTTATAACACATTCTTTCTTCTCCAGTTTGTCGCAACGATTTTGTGATATAAACAGAATTAAATTTTATTTCAGTTATTTAGTTTATTGAAAATTTAATTATTTGATAACTTTGTTCGCCTTTGCCTATAATAATTACAAAAGAAAATTATACCAGTTTTATAAAAAGGGACTCAACACTCCCTTCTAATCTAAATGATTTACACATTTTGACCTGCGTGTATCTGGATAATTTTATGTGAGCCTGTATAATTTTTAATAAGGAAAATCATGTAGGACCCTTAATAACAGTCTCATAGCAATGATAGCGAATTTAAGAAAGTTAAATGGCGGCCATATTTAATTTTCGTCTGTGTAATTTGATTAATGATTAAAGTAATCGCGATTGAATTAGTTCAGTTTGAATTAATCATAAAAGTCGTAAACATAATTACTTTTCTCAATTTCAATCATGTTTACATTTATCATGATTAAATTTCGTATGATTGAACGTTTAGTCGACTAATCAATCAATTAAAAAAGTAATCGATTAATGCCAACCCTGCTGGATAGTGTGATACTCGATGCTGATGATTGCTTTTTGTAGGTAAGGCTATTGAATTCTTAATTTGCTTCGTTGTATTGAGATGTGGCAGGTGTGAATATGGTCCACAAACTAGATAATAGAAGATAAACACACCAAAATAGATGCAAAAGACAATTCTGATAAACAAACCGACAAGTTAGCCAACTGTAAAAGAAAAAGTTGATACGAAATCTTTTTCTGTGCTATATGAATTAAGAATAGGATTTTGGCGCTGGTCGCCGCTCGGAACAAGCCTAAACGGGGATAGAAGCTGCATAATTGGCTGTTATAAGTGCATATTGTTCAAAAGTTATTTTACACCCTCTGAATGTATACTAATATCCTAAAACATAGAGGTAGCGAACTTTACTTTTGTAGGAAGAAAACTACATTAGATAATTGACGCACATTTTGTACTCCATCTTGAAAACTGGGCCTTTCCGGTTGTCAAACTTTGGTAAACTTTTAGTATATTCTTCACCAGCAAACCTGATAATACAAAAACTGTTGAAAAACCGTATGTAGCAGTTTTTTTGAGGGAAAGGTGTATTTTTTTTTCATAACTGCAGTTGACTGAAAGAGACTAAAGATCTGCCTGCCTTCCCAGTCTAATTGGACTTTTACCGAGTCACATGGATTTTCTATGAAACACATAGACACCCTTCATGAAATGAGGTCTCTCCTCTTCTTTCAAGAAAATATTCGTGCAGTGTTCAGTACTTTAAATTTACGCTTCTTTCCAGTCTGAATTATTTTCATCCTGGAAATCCCCAAAAACACAACGTAAAGGCGCTTGATTTTGTGAAGAAAAGACCAAAATTAATTCAACATGTATATAAATGCTTACAATTATGAATTAATTTATTTAGGTCATTCTAAAATATCTATCAACAAGAACGAAAAATCAAGCTTCAAGCATAGATTATGAAACACTTTCCAACACAGCCAGAAAACTGTAACGAAACTTCAACGTTAAATAAGGTGAAAGAAGATGTGTAAGTAAACAGTTTAAAAAATACATAACACATTGAAAAACACAGTTTTCGAAATCACCTTCCAGTGTCAAAAAAGTAGTCGAATTAATTTGTGCAGCCCTGTGTATGATCAATAGATGTGGATATACCATGATAAAATTTAGTTCTATTAGAATATTCACATTTAGCAATTTTCGCCAATCGATGGAAATTCACTCGAAATCTTTTGTACGGCCCTCTATATTATCTGAAGACTTTTATACACACCACATATTAAGATAATAGACAACTTAAAACTCCCTCGCAGCAATTACCAACCGTAAACGACAATGTATCTTTTTCTTTGCGTAGCCCTGTATTATGAATTTATTTATATTCCACAAACTTCTATTGGTCTACTAAATATAGTTCAGCAGGAAAATGCGTAAACACAATTAAAAATTACCCTTAAGTAACTCACTCTCATAGTCTGTAATACTTATGAATTCCTTTGTGTAGCACTGTATATGATCAACCGAATTCACACACGTACTATGAAAAAAATTGTTAAACTTAAAAAAGCAAACCAAAATTGAAAGCGCACTTATCACACATAGACAGTAAATATCGCACATGTACTGTAACCAGTATATTTTGTGTGTCCCTGTAAATAAACCCAATGCACACAAAAGAGCAATTTATAGTGCACCTCAGTAATGCATATAATTTTTAGTATGTTTGAAATAGTGAAATATCACTAAATTACACTGCAGACAATTTTTCCCCATATAACAATGTGTAAAAGAACTCTTTTGTTTGACCCTGTAAATGAATAATAAATGCTTTGCATCCCATATTGTACAAAAAGCATGTTTTAGTGCGCTTGAACCGATTACTCCCCATTGATTGTAATGTAACGGAATACTTTTCACTGCCCCTGTAAAAAAACTATCAGTGCTACCCACTTCTGTTGAAATAGGGAACATGCTGTAGTAAACGACAATAACATACAAAAATTTCAGGACAATCAAAGCATATTTAAGGGAGTTAGAGCACGGACAGACGGACAAGCGGCAGACGGCAGACAAACCGAAGTCATAAACATTTTTCAACTAGATTGGAAAGTGTTAAAAAAAAATCAATAATAAGGAAACAATCATAGATCGCATAAAAACATACGGTTACAATAGACTTATTATTGAAAATAATACAGGGTGTCTCATTCCAAACTAAATCTCAATATTCATTCCTAATTTTAACATTGATATATTTATTTTTTTTAAAAATTAACAGATTTGCGATGATTCATGAGAAATGTTATGATTTGTCGATATATTATGGAAGTGATCATTTGCCGCATCCATATAAAACTAAAGAACACTTTTTACATCTCAATATAGCTGACAGTATGCAAGGGGTTACTTTTATCTGTATGCACACCTTTCGTCCTATGGGGGTTATTTTTGTCCAATAACAAACAATAAACGCTACATCATAATATAAAAATATATTATGAAAATGAAGTTTGTTGCATTTATATGAATTTAAAATGAAGCTACAGTGATCCCTTTTAGGATAAAAAGTCTAGTGCAAGAGCCCCACCTGTCGGTTATTCAAAGCTAAAATTTATCCAACATATATATTTATATTGATGAACTTAAAAATAACAATTTATGCATTTCTACTCAATAGAAACTGAGATACATTTATAATGTTCACGACGGTCAGCAAAATTTTTGAAAATATGTAGCCTACATGTTAAGTTTGGCGCAGTTCCTTCTCATATATGCCTAGATGTATCGCTATCCCGTAGATCGTGAAAAATAATGAGTAGCAATGCCACCTCTTGTGGTAAACACACCAAAATCTGACCAGAATCAATGTTATCAAGGACAAACGAAATATAATGTTTCAAGAAATTCCGAGCATTAGCTCTTGAGTTATAGCGTTCAGAAAACTAGCGTCAGAGACACAGACAGGCACAGAGAAATCTGTGAAAAATTATTCAAATCTTATTTAGTACATCTCTAAACATGTAAATCCATCAAAAACTGCAGCCAAAAATTCTTGAATCTACTACTTTCTTTTAATAGGCACTCAAGAAAGTAAAATAGAACAAGTTGGAAATTGTACGTCAAACGTTACAAACGAGGTGCGTTCGTACGCACGTTTTAGAATTAAATTCATGACCTCCCGTGCGTCTTTTTCTACATATTACATAGATACATTGGGTTGTACTGATTTTTATTTTTAATATTTGTTTTAGAATTGAATTCATGATCTCCCGTGGTAGAACGGGTTAAACAGCTAGTTAAGTATATATTTTATGACACTGTTCATACAAATATCTTAACTAGTTATATAAATATTCAGATATATATGTATCAGCTAGTTATATATATATTAAGATCTTGATGGTTTCTAATTCTGTGAAATGAATTATATCGTCTGCAGATTAATTTCTGTCATAAAATAAGTATCTCGGTCGCTTGACGATTAAACTTCTAAAGCTCCTATAAAAAGAAAGCACCGATTTAAAAAAAAATCAAATTTCTTAATAAATGTTTTTATTAATATTTTCTAAAGTTTTGATTCGATTTTTAAAAAATTTGAAATGTCTCGACAAAATTCTGCAAAGATAATATATCTTAAATTTTAAACCATTCGGTTGGGTAGTTTTTGCGTTGTTATATGCGGACGGACGGACAGACAGACGGACGGACCAGACGACGACAATAGGTGCTACGTATTTATATAATTACGAACGCACCTAAAAAGGAAAGAAAGAATGGCGCTGAATTGGATATAAAGAATGAAAGTAACTAAAAACCCTAAATTGTAAGAGAATATAAATGTATGAAATAAATGTAAAACACAAATAAATAAATGGACGTACCACTAAAAAGATAACTTCAAATGAATAGCATTGCCATGTATTAAAAGGATGTAGAAAAAGAAGAAAAGCTATATTTGAAGAATAAAAGAAAAGAAGAAAAGTGGTGGATATTATAAAAATTAAACAATAAAGTGCTAATAGTAGCTTTATTTGAACAAAATTAATAAATACATGTAAATGTAATTTATGCACATGTAAAGGAGACTTTAATTTTCTTATAAAGTTTGCCGTCCTGGTTTTTTCAACCATGACGTAACTTTTGCAGTGAACCACATAAATGAGTACAATACACCCATTCACTGCAGATTTGAATAGGGATGGTGATACGGGTGTACTTTGCAACCTATGTAACTTCAGTGTTTGAGTTATACTCTTCTAGAGTCCTTCTAATAACTCTTGAATAAAAGGAATAAATTGGACAAATTGGACAGCTTGAAGAAATTGGACAGCGCCTCGGTTTGAGTATCTTTTAGTGTTCGTCCTGATCATAGCTAAAACCGCAAAATTAATTAAAGAAGGGACGATAAAAATAAATCTGCACTATAAACTGTAAACTGAGAATGAACAGAAGATTTAAAATATATAAATTCTATAGCTCGTATTGATAGTCTGAGAGGGACGGCTCAGATGAGGAGTCCAAGTCTGTAGAGCATAGATGTCTCTCCCGGTTCCCTTTAATAAGGTTTTAAAAATACAGTGTTCAGCCGCGGCTGAACCAGCCTATAGACAAAAGGAGAAGACGGGGCCTGTTGACAACATATACATGACAAGCAGTGGCGGCCCGTATCAATTCGAAAGTTAGATCAAATAATCAAATCAAAATATATAACATTAAGTCTTTTTGAAAACTTCTTAGTAACAATTGAGGTATTCTGAATAAGAATATGAAATTACTTTAATGATATTACTTTAATGGTATACACTTTCTTCCCTGTAAAAAAATTCTAGAAACGCCTGGGGGAAATAGAAACCTGGGACATATGTTGCCAACTAATGACATTAGAAATGAAATAATGTGTAGGATATTATACTATACAATAATAAGCAACTGATTACAGTGTCAGATTTATTTCACCAAATATGTGGCTTGGCACTTTGTTGCCCCGACCCCTCAATTGGAATCTATAGCAAAATTTAAATTAAATTATACCAAATTTCTTATAATTATTTTTTTAGATTCTTGATATTACTATAAAATATTTTTATAATCGCATTTTTAACAAATTAAATATTACACTAGCGTTTGTAATTGTAATTACAACACGGATTTCCACACAATTGTTCAACTGTCATGTGATCAAGGTAGGCTGAAAAGCAGACCACATCAGATGAATGTCGCCTGTCTCTTTCGTTAATTGATTCCGAAGTGTACATCTGTTGAAATACGTATTTTACAAAAAAAAAAAAAAAAAAAAAAAAATGACTATTCAGTAAGTTCTAAACTACCGAGGCTATATCTACAGGATCTTTAAGTTCAAAGCTTATCCATAAGTGTCCTGAATTTTTTTTTAATTTTCAAGTGTACTACGGTTATAAAGATGGGAGGCAGGGGCTATTTTGTTATTGATTTATCAGTTAGACTGATTTTAACGGATCATCGTCAATTTATTAGTGAATGTTTTTAAATTTAATCAACCATTTTTCGTCTTAAAATGTTGTCAAATATACAGCAAAAGTTCTGGTTTCAGTTCCTTTAACCACAAGCCACTAAAAATTATTGTCGGTATTTGAGGTTAAAAATAAATGTGCAACGTTAAATTAGCACAAATTAAAATCATTTCTAATGACAAACAGCTGTTTCAAAGCCCTTAAGCTCCATCTTCAGTGCCAACTCAAAAGGTAAAAACGAATTAAAACTCCTAAGCCATGACCGCTTGCCTGCCATCTCTCGCCCCGCGGCCAGATGAAATGGCGTTGAATTTTTCAAAAGAACAGCGGAGACGAAGAAACACACGTGACAGAGAGACCAATAGGAACACTCCGCCGACCGGGAAAGTTTAAGTGTGGAGGCGAATAAAGGAGGGGGGACGAAGAGAATGAACTAAGCGAAAACGCAGCCAGACGTTTGAAACGCTTTGTACGGCAGAGAAAAAACCAGAAAGGGGGGGGGGGCAATGAGGATGAATTAAATGAAAGGTAGCCAGACATTTGAAAAATTTGGTGTACTGGACAAATCATTAACCAAGCTGCTCAAATTTTTCCATATGTAATAAGCTTCCCAGAAATTTAGGTCGTAAATTGATGAGCATTTCTGAATTATCGCACCTTCCGAAAAATTAAAACTGTGACCTTCAGACCAACAATGGTTAGCTATTGCAGATCGTTTAATATCACAATTTTTAACATAGTTTTCATGCTCCCCTAAACGGATTCTAAGCGGTCTCTTAGTTTGACCTATGTACATTTTATCACATTCGCAAGATATTTTATAAATTCCCCAATGTGAAAATCTGTCTATTGGATGTTTGAGGTCTGTAAATTTGAATTTGTTAAACGGTGCATAAACTATTTTTAATATTTTTAATATAACGGCACAAAGTTTTAATCCACCTTTTAGGTATTTGAGGTTGTTTACATTACCATGACCCTTAATAGGATGTGTTTAATTTCAGCGTGATTACCAAGAATATAAAAGGTTGGCCAAATCTTCTTTTTGGGGTTCAATTTAAGTAAAAAATTGTCGTGTTACATTTATATAAATTCTGTCTTTCTTTTCAACTCACAATTAGTCTTTGTTTCAATTTATAAATGCTTACATAACATAAAACACTTTTTTTTATAAACATACAGAATTGCAAAACATAAACTTTTGAAAAGTGTACACCATTTAAGACCTGCACTACAAAATATATTAGCTGATTTGCCAATGTTGATTTACTTTCTAAATTTTAGTAATATCTACATTTGTCAAAGTAGATAAAAATATATATAAATATTTTAACAATATCTTAGCTGTCATAAATAATCTGACGATTTTGATTAAAGTATTAGTGGAAAATGATTTACAGCCATCCTGTATCACTTGTTAACATTTCCAAATTTTCTTAATGACATTTAATTTCAACAACTCATTACATGGTTTGTTTCCTATTATAATACTCTAATTTGAAGAATTCATTTACGATGTGCAGTATTATCCATTATGTCGTTAAGAACCAATATTTCTCAAATCTTCATTAAGAAATTCTATAACCTTTACTTTAGTTAATTACTTTTCTATAAATCTCAGAGAAGAATGTATTTATCAATTCATTTTTCGCAATGAATTAAGACAACTTAATAGAACTCGTGCATAATTAATAAATGTGTGAATATTTGTAACAATAATGATAATTTGAAATATATTCTACTGTCAATGCACAATCGAAAAAAGAATAAATGCATGCCATGGAAATAGTAAATATAATATGATTAAATCTGTGGGAAATTATGTAATAAATTTAAGTTAAACTTTTAGAAATAGTTTTTGAACAAAAAATGAAATCGAATTCAAGTGACTCTTTCTTAACCTCCAGATTTCCATAAGTAAACTTATATATATTTTTTCAATTTCATGGGTTGTATTGTATTACTTTCACAAAAAAAAAGAGTAATAAAAAACAAGTTTTATCAAAAACTACATGTTATCACATAAGTGATGCACAAATTCAAGATCGCATCACATCAACAAAAAATAACCAAACATTCGAACTCCTACATATGTTTATTCAACATTTAGTTAACTTTAACATTCAGGCAAAAAGAAATATGAGACTACGGAGTTTTTGATATTTTTATCCCTTCCAAAAAAATCAACTCACGTCCTTGCTTAATTAGAGGAGATACAAAACTTCGGAAGAAATACCGAAAGGTATGGGATTCTTTTCTATGATTAGGTAAACTCTTCTAGATCCTAATAAAGGCGCCACAGCACATATTCACATATAAACTAAGTCTAGAGGTCCTTTCAAAGACGTGTCACTTGGATGAAGAGTTACCAGGAAAATACTAAAATGTTTTTTGAATACCGCGATTTTCGTTTGGTATTATTCGCATGATTTAATCACAAAAGTTCTGTAATTAAGTATGGCAACTATTTCGCTACAAAAATACTTGTATTCAAAACAAAATTTTAGTATTTTCCTGGTACGGTGCCTGGAGGTGACAACTGGCTTTGACGGATTAATCGATGATGTGCTTGCAATTGTGTTAAAACACTCATGTTATAAACATTGCCATTTTTTACTTACTTACTATTTACTTGTTGCCTGGGATGAATTATCTAAAATCACTTTAAATGTAATGTACAAAAGAGCCTAAAGAACTTTCTACCAGTAAATAAAATAAAGTATTCCTTTTTAATGATAGTGGTACGAAAGGAATAAATTTAGCAGCCATGCATTTAGTGCCCCAAATAAAACTAGTCACGAGCAGCCACTGGTTCTGGGCCGCCTTCTTCATCGTAACAAGCGCTCGAGAAAACGATCACTATAACAGATTCCCTTCATTAATATATGAAACTGTAAAAATAACTGCCCGAGATTACCTTAAATATACCTAAAATTATCCTAAATACAATATACGAAAAACTTAGTGATTGGGGTGAAAGCAATTAGCCGTAGTACTGAGCAAGCGTGAAAACGGCATTCATAATAATAATTTACACATTGTACAACAGTAGACGAACTCAACAAGAAAGTCTTGCATTTTCACAAATAATTACAATCCCTCGATTAAATTCTAAATTTCAGCATCGTTTTTCACATCGCTATAGGAACCGATTTGGCATGCTTTCAATTTGGATTTCATTACGTGAGTTGAAAAATTCGTTGGAGGGTTCTTTGTTCCGTTTCCGAAAAATATCGATCACGTTACCTTCTTTAATTATTAATTATAAAAATATTTCATATTTTTTAATTTTTTTAAAAGTTTTCTGAATGTTTGAGTTTAATCCATACAGTGATATAAAATATAAGATTGTATGACTAAGATCACAAATAGAAATTTATTAATAAAAAATTCTTCTTCTTTCGATAAAATTGCGGACATACGTACATACATAACGGCCGGAAACATAAAATACTTTTTTTGAAGTTGCTTAAGAAATAGGTAACATTGAATAAAAGTAATATTAAGTAGGATTTAAAAAAATAAACTTTGTGTGATTTAAACATCTGAAACTGAATAAATAGTCTACGAAAAATCCAATAACTAGAAAAAAAAAACTGTGAAAAAAATCCTACATAGAAATAATAGCAGTTTTGATATCGAGTATTTTATTACAGTTTGTCTTTTTTTAAACATAGGAAAGTCTGTGAAATCCCATGACAGTTAAAACGTACAAGAAAGAATTTCTATTTAAACATTTTTACATAGTTACACAAAATAGATAAAAACTATCATTCGATTTAAAATTAAATAATATTGATAAATATATAAAACAACGAAACACAGTATTTACATAAACTGTTATTAAAAATTGGGATATTCAAATGTCTAAATGAATTAGTCTGCAAAAGTCTTTAGACTCTTAAGTCTGAAGAATTTTGTATAAGCTATCACAATTTGATTTATATTAATGTATATGATGAAACAAAATAGGTTCAAGTAATCTTTTACGCATAAAATTATCAATTTCTTTATTTTTATTATGTAAGCATTTTTTATCACGAAAATGATTTGTTATCACCTATATCTCTACGAAGTTTTTTTTAAAGTTAAAACTTCAAATATGCTTTATGAAAAACTCTTTATTCTGAAAGTTTGGTTTGCAATAAACTTCCGCAATTAATTATTTTAAAGGTAATCTTATATTACGTTTCCACATAAATTTATACACCGTTTCAAAGTTTTAAGCTAAAAGTTAAACTCTCTGTGTCATTTTGTGAATTTACAGCCATTTTAAAAGAAGAAAATCAAATTTTTCTTTAAATAAAAATTCTAACTTATTTATAAAATTATTGTATTTCAGCTTATGTTTTAAAAATAAAACGCTTAAAAATCTTTGGTTAGTTGTGTTGTAAAGTACCAGGACCGCATTTGAATGAAAATACATAAATATACATAAAATAAATAGAAAAAAATATCTCTAAAATTTTTAAATGGAGATGATTAAAAGGCAGAATGTATGCCAAGTGTAATTTGAAAACTAAATTAATTTATTAATCTGGTAGAGTAATGCTTAATTAGTTATGTATAAATACGTTTCATGAAAATGTACATGAATACCAAAATCTTATTTATTCATAATATTTGCATATAATTCTACGATATGTATAAAAAGTCTACTTTTTTATACATAATTTTATAATTCAATTTTAATATTTTATTAATATACCTATGCAATGCAGCTTTTCTATTCTATAAATTTCTAAAAAAATAAAATAAAGTATTTAAAGTTTTAATAATTATGTAAGAAAATATAATGGTATTTAAATAGTTTTGTTTCGAGGTTTAAAAATAAAGAACAGTTAATAACAAAAAGTTAATCAGAAATCCCCCTTTTAATTGGGTCTTATTTCCAGAAGAGAATTTCCAGATTATTTTCATTTTATACATTATCATTTTAAAGACTGGTATAAAATTGGAAAAAATTATTATTGTTGTCATTAGTTTATTATGATATGTTTTAAAATTTGTATATTACATATATAACTAAAAATGTTAGCGATTAGAGATTGTCATGAGCTAAATTTATTTATGCTCTACGATATTATTAAATGACATTAAAAATATATTAAATTTATATATATATTTTTTTTACTTTTTTTACAAGCAGATTGACGTAGATAATTTGAAATGAGTAGAAAAATTCCAAATTAAGAGTTAAATACGCAGAATTATGTCAAAAGATAAGGAAGTGCGTTAAAGAAGATATCAGAAATTTTAATTGTGATCTTGTCAAGAATGTTCTAGAAGATAAGGTAAAAAGGTTCACGTCAGCTAAGTGCAAACTATGTGTCAGAAGAAAAGGTACTGATTTACTGAAGAGTTAGATGAAAAATCACCAAAAACAATAAGGAAATCGCAATTATTGTAAAAAAAACATATAACAATCTGCATAAGTGGGTATGTCAAAGAGAAATAAACCTACATCTTATCAGAGAAAAAAAATATTACAGAAGTGGAAGAGATAATCCCTGTAATGACAGATGGATTTTCACAAGTCACTGAATGGATGAACAAGAACAAAAAATCATCCGTGAAGCATAGATTATGAAACACTTTCCAACACAGTCAGAAATCTGTAACGAAACTTCACCGTTAAATAAGGTGAAAGAAGGTATTTAAGTAAACAGTTTATAAAACATATAATACATTGAATAATGCAGTTTTCGAAATTACCTTCCAGTGTCAAAAAACTACTCTAATTATTTTGTGCAGCCTTGTATATTATCAATAGATGTGGACATAAAGCATGATAAAATTTAGTTCAGTTAGAATATTAACATTTAACAATGTCCGCCAATCGATGGAAATGCACTCGAAATCTTTTGTACAGCCCTGTATATTATCTGAAAATTTTTGTACACAAGCTATTAAGCTAAAAGTCAAATTAAAATACACTCGCAGCAATTACCAACCATAAACGACAATGTATCTTTTTCTTTCCGTAGCCCTGTATATGAATTTATTTATATTACACAAACTTCTATTAGTCAACTAAATAGAGTTCCGCAGAAAATACGGAACACAATTAAAAACTACCCTTAAGGAATTCACTCCCATAGTATGTAATACTTACGGATTCCTTGGTGTAGCCCTGTATATGATCAACCGAGAGTATAAGCACACACGTACTATGAAAAAGTTTAGTTAAACTTAATATCGCAAACCAAACTTAAAAACTCACTTATCACACATAGACTGTAAATATCGCAACATGTACTGTAACCGATATCTATTGTGTGTCCCTGTAAATAAACGCAATGCACACCGCACTTTCAAGAGAGCAATTTATAGTGCACCTCATTAATGCATATAATTTTCATTATGTTTGAAATAATGAAATATCACTAAATTACACTGCAAACGATTTTTCGTCATAGAACAATGTGCAACAGAATTCTTTTGTTTGACCCTCTAAAAGAATAATGAATGCATTGCACCCGATAATCTACAGAAAGCATGTTTTAATGCGCTTCATAATTATATATCAATTTCATCATGTTTCAAATGACATATCATGATCAAAATGCACTTGAAACGATTATTTCACATTGACTGTAATGTAACGGAATACTTTTGACTATCCCTGTAAAAAAAAAAACTATAAGCGCTACACACTTCAGTTGAAATAGGGAACATGCTGTTGTAAAAGACAATAACATACAAAAAATTCAGGGCAATCCGAGTATATTTACGCGAGTTAGAGCACGGCCAGACGGCAGACAAACCGAAGTGATAAACACTTTTCAACTAGGTTAAAATTTTTAAAAAGATCCGTCTAGCTCTAAACTTAATAAAATAAAATCTGCAGTAAAATCATCTCCCATTATATGTGATTTCTTTAAACATTCTCTTTTTCCTTCTGTTGTTAACTGTGCTCGTTTATATTCCTTACCTAAGGTATATAAACCCGATATTCGTTTTCGCCCTATCGTTTTTAATATGTGGATACTGCGTCTTACAAATTAGCTAAACATTTAGTTTTCAGGTCCCCATATCTGATGGTCAACAATATTTATACGTCGAAAAACTCAGTTTAATGTTCCAATAAAATTTATAACATTAATAAATGGTTATAAAACAACTTTCCTTGTTTGGAAGTATCTAAAAAATTGAGTTCTACGCCGCGAGAAAAGTGATGACGGAGGGGCGAGAAGTAAAGTATTTTGGTGGCAGGGACTCATCTCGGCGTGGCATGGAGTGAATTAAAAATTTTCTGTTAAAATATTTACTATAAAATATATGAAAGTTTTATTTATTTTTCGAGGCGCCACAAATGTCGGAAAAAAATGTAAATTTAAACAAATAAGTAAAACATTTTTATCTATTACAATTTAAGGAAATTTTAATTATAAAGAATAGAAAGATGGATAGAAGAATAAAAAACTAACGTGGGTCAAAACTTTATTTACAAAGTAATGAAATAACACGAAACAAAGAGAAACAAAATAAATGTTTAACTACGAATTGTAACGAAAAGAGCATGTATAACATTTGCCATTTATTAAAATAACCCCCAAAAAATCCCAATTTTATAAGTACATCGAAGAAGTATTTCAGAGCACGATGAAAGGTAAAAGCAAACTAAACTATTTAACATAAGTACATTTTCTAGCAAAGTGAAGCAAATCTTCTTTTGAGTAAATTTAAACAAACAATATATATATATATATATATATATATATATATATATATACAGGGTGGTCATAAAAAAACTTTGCCGATATATCGAACTCTAGCGACCGGTCCGTTCAACCGATCGAGAGGCGATTTCAGATATAGTTATTCACATGTATGAACTCGGTATTCTGTGAACGGCAACAAATTGGCGCTCACGGTTACGGTTATAGATACAGAAACTCAAAATTTTCAAATGGCAACGCCCATTTTTTTTCATCGCAAAATGCTCAGCACACGCGAAAACCCTAAAGAGCGTTGGAACGGTACGTGTATCGCAAGAAACGGACTCGTAATTCACGCACAAAAACAGCTCTGCGAACGGCAGAATAAAACATGATCAAGGCGCACGAAGGAAATTTGCATATGACAGAGGCAAAACACCAATCACGGAACGTCGTTCGCCAGGTATTCATCATTGATAAAAAGTGGGGTGGGAATGTTAGTTCTTCAGTCGGGAGCATGCACACGTCGACGAAATGACTCTTCCAGCGACAAATCGTGGTGAATTGGTAAAACTCTATTATCAAAATGGGATGAATGCTGCGAAAAACTTGCGTGTTTACCGTCGAAACCATCGCCAAATACGTGGCCCATGTAGCCCGCAAGCTCTCCATGATTTAGTAAAGAAATTCGAAGAAACTGGCTGCACTTGTGATAGACCGCGATCCAGACGACCAACTGTTCCTCAGGATACTGTTATGGAAGTGCATCACACAGTGACTACAGGACACATGCAAACTGCAAGAGGTGCATCTCGTGTATTGGATATACCGAAATCAACGGTCCTAAAGCTACTGCGCTCTGTAATCCGCATGTTTCCTTACCGGTACCAGCGCGTCCAGACTTTGGAAGTGGGGGACCATCAACAACGTATAGACTTTGTTAATGAATTTCTTATCCGATATCATGGAGATAACGACTGGCCACTTCGCATATTATGGACGGACAAGACAGGCACCTTAACTGGCAACGTCAACACAAAAAATTGTGTGCACTGGGCAGACATGAATCCGCACGCTGTGGCACCAGTACCTTTGTACGACGTCAAAGTTACTGTGTGGTGCGGCATTGCAGGCACAATTATTCTCCGGCCGTACTTCTTTGAGGAAGCGACACCAACGGGATTTGTAACTTGCTCTGTAACAGGCTCCTGCTATACGGCAATGCTGCAAAATTACGTCATACCAGAATTGCTGCAGCGAAATGCACTGAATGACTTCGTTTGGATGTAAGATGATGCACCTCCACATATAGCGAAGACTGTTCGCAGGGTCTTGGAACAGCATTTTGGCGACCGTGTCATCTCACGCCATTTTCCATTTCCGTGGACTCCGCGATCCCCCGATCTCACTCCTATCGATTTCTGGTTCTGAGGGTATCTCAAATCTAGAGTGTACATGTGCAATCCGCAAACTTTGCCGGATTTGAAAGATTCTATCAAACGTGAGATTGCAAACATCCCTCATGCGATGTTACGTTCGGCTGTATTGTCCACAGTCGCCCGCATGCAATGTGTAATTGCCTGTGATGAGGCACCCATGTGGAAAATGTGTAATAAAAATAAAAGTTTTCTTTTCTCCGATCTGTGTTGTAATCGGTGATTGGTGTACTGAATCTGTGTCATTTTTTTTTTTTTTTGGCCGTTCGCAGGGCTGTATTTTGTGCGTGCATAACGAGTCCGTTTCTTGCGATACACGTACGGTTCCAACGCTCTTTAGGGTTTTCGCATGCGCTGAGCATTTTGCGACGAAAAAAAATGGGCGTTGCCATTGGAAATTTTCGAGTTTCTGTACCTATAACCGTAACCGTGAGCACCACTTTGTCGCCGTTCACAGAATCCCGAGCTCATACCTCTGAATAACTATATCTGAAATCTTACCTCGATCGGTTGAACAGACGGGGCCGCTAGAGCTCCATATATCGGCAAAGTTTTTTTATGACCACCCTGTATATATATATATATATGTTTTTAGAAAGTTATTAGCTTCAGAAACTGATAAAGCATATGGAGATTTCCAAAAATTGTAGAAAGGTCAGTTGCGAAAATTGGAAAAATTTTAATAACACTCTTATTCTTTTCCTTGGATTTCTTTCAAAACTAAAATTGTGAATTCAATTAGAAAGCACAGTGAAAATGATAAGAATGAATATTCATAAATGATAAATAATGTCCTTTAAAATCAAAGGCCACTTCTGCGAAATACTGTTATACATTTTTACTTTGCTATATTTTTATAAGAAACAGCTTGGATTCTTGAAAAATTTGTTTTCCGGTTTTGGTTGAATTTATACGTTTTCGATGTCCTAAATATGATTTGACTACTGTTGGACCAATTCCTATATTTCTGTCTTTGTGATTCACTAATTTTGTTGACGTTGTAACTCAAAAACATGGTATGAAATTTGATAGAAAATTGCGGTATTCTATGAATTTTTTAATTTAGTTGTAATTTGACATATATTAGCAGTGATTAGATTTTGATATATATCACTTCACAGGTGGCGCTGGTATACCCTACTTTTTATGATGTGCGTGATTCGGCATTTATGGTGTCGAATTGCAGAAAATTTAATATATAAGATACTCAGGATAGATAGATAGATAAATAAAAAGATTTTGTCATAGATAGTAATTATCCATTTTTTTTTTTTAAACAGCATGTTTTAATAATATTTTACATTTATTCACAAATTTAGCTTTAGTTTTACATTAGATACTGGAAATCCAGTATTTCCTGGTGAAGGTTATAAAAAATTACATTATAATTTACATTTTTCACAGACTTATTAAACGTTTTCCCAGTTTATTGTTTTCGCATACTCACATATATATGTCAGTTTTTACTTTTTTAATTTTTACTTTAATTTAAAACAACCTATTTTTAATAGTTAACAGTTCAGGTGTTAACACTGTCCGACATTGTTGGAAAGTGCTTATGATTTCGGTTCGCCATCTATCTGCCTGTGCCTCCGTTTGTCCGCGCTCTAAATCTCGCAAGTAAACTTCGATTTCTACATTATTGATAAATGTTATTGAGATACACCAAGGCGTGTTCCCTATTTAAAACGAAGAATGTCGCATTTATAGTTCGTTTACAGGGGTATTCAAAATAATTCCGTTTTATTATGGTCTATTGTAAAAAATCGTTTGCAGTGTATTTTGATTATGTTACACTATTTCAAACATAATGAAATTTATATGAATTTATGAGGCGCAGTAAAAAAATCTTTGTAAAATATGGAGTGCAAAGCATTTATCATTCATTTACAGAGTTACGCAAAGTAATTTAATTACGAAATGGTCTACGGGAAAATAAATCATTTGCATCATATTTTAATGAGGTTACACTATTTCAAATATAATGAAATTATATACTGTACTGAGGTGTATTAAAATACTGATACTGTAGAATATAGGGTGCGTAACATTTACTATTCATTTACAGGAATACACAAAGGAATTCGGTTACAGTACTGTCTATGAAAGATAATTGCTTGAAGTGCGTTTTCAACTTTTTGGTTTGCGTTTTTAACTTTAGCTTAATTTTTGCATACTGCATGCTTTTTACTGTGTAAAAATTCTACAGATCATATGCAGCGCGACACAAAATAATTCGTATGCATTACTGTCTATCCTCGTGAATTGCTGGTGCCTTTTAATTGTGTGATGTATTTTTCAGCTGAATTATATTTGGTACACTAAAAGATGTTTGTAGACAAAAAAAAAAAATTCTTATAAAAAAATTAATAATAAATTCTACACAAAAAAAGACAGGATATATTGCCCTCTATGAATATTTATTGCTGGAAGCACATTTCTAGCTGTGTTATGCGTTTTTCACCTAAATTAAAATTTACTTTAATATGTGATGCGTATAAAAATAATGCTACAGATTTAGTTTAATAGATAACATACAGGGTTGTACAAAAAAATCGAGTTCATTTTCGTGTATTGGCGGAAATTGCTGAAGATGACTTTACTGCAGAGTTGAGTTATGCGTTTTCTAACTGGACAGAAATATGTAGCATATACACAAATCTATTGATTATATACAGTGCTGCACAAAAGAATTCGATTGTCTTTCTGTCTATGGATAGTAAATCCTGATATTGGGTTTTCAAATATGTTATGCTTTTTTAAATTGTTTGTGAATATATCTTCTTTCACCTTATTAGACGGCGAAGTTTTCTTCAGTATTATGGAAGTGTTGGAAAGTGTTTCATTATGTATGCTTGAAACATGATTTTTCTTCTTCTTTGTTATGCATTTGTTGCATTGGATATCATTCTTTTAATGTAAACTATTGACTTCTTTATTGAACCTGTTATTTATCTGTATCTTCGTATCAGTATTTTACAACATGATTACATGAATTGTTTTAATTTTAAATATGTATCATTTTTACTTACATCTATTGTTTTTTGTTTTCTGTATGTGTTTAGCGTGTACTTATAATTAATGACTATTTATCAGTCTTAGTTGGGTTTTAACTCTTTCCAATATAATTGAAAAGTGTTTATAACTTTGGTTTGTACAGAGTGATTATAATAAAACTATACCGACATTTGGGCCCCTAACTATCATACCATTCACAGAAACTGAATAAAATTTTGGCAAAAGGTATTTTGAGGTATGCGCTCGAGAATGATATGGAAAACAACAGTGTCACTCAAACAATTACAGTTACAGGAAGAAAATTTTAAAAATAATCAAATGGCAACACCCAGTTTTTTGTATTGGAATGTGATCTCCATTGTGAAAAACCCTAAATAGCGTTGGAATGGCAACTGTAGCATGAAAATCACCGGCGGTAGATAGGCTAAAAGTGAGGACAACCAATAAGGACAGAGAAGCAGTAGAAAATAAAGCACTTTATTGTGTTTCAAAAATTTTCCACATGACTTCCTTCACACACGATGACACTTTGCATGCGGCTGATGGTGGATAGCACTACAGCACGTATCATGGCAATAGGAATCTCTTGAATCGCAGTTCTGATGGCATCTTTCAAATCAGATGCAGTTTGGAAACGAAACTGATACACTTTGGATTTCAGGTATCCCCACAGCCAGAAATCATTTGGTGTCAGATCAGGAGACCTTGGTGGCCACGGAAACGGGAAATGACGGTAGATAATTCTGACACCAAACTGTTGAGTTAAGACACGTTTGACTAAAGACCCGACATGTGGAGGAGCACCAGCTTGCATCCACACAACTTCAGATAGGGCATTTTGCCGTTGCAATGCGGGAATCGTGTAATGAGTTAACATGTCCAGATAGCGAGCACGCGTTACTGTACACGTTTGTAGATCACCGGCAGTAGCCTCTTCAATAAAGTAAGGGACGAGGATGAACGTACTTGTTATACCACACCACACAGTCACTTTTTCCTAGTGTAATGGACGTGCATGCACATCATGTGGATTATTATCTGCCCGGTGTACACAATTTTTCGAATTCAGGTTACCAGTTAACGAGAAAAGCGCCTCATCTGTCCACAGAATGCGTAAAGGCCAGCTGCTATCTTCATCGTACTGGATAAGGAATTGATTTGCAAAATTCAGCCGTAATTGATAGTCTCCCGCTTCCAACATCTGGACACGCTGGAATCGATACGGAAACATGTTTAGAACAGAGCGCAGAATCTTGCGTACAGTTGAATTCGGCAGATCCAGAACACGTGAAACACCGCGTGCAGTTGCGGGACGAACTGTGCTTATCGTCTTATGGACTTCTGCAACAGCTTCCACAGGAACGGAAGGTCGTCCAGACCGAGGTCGATCGCATGTGCAACCAGTTTCTTCAAAATTTTGAATCAAGTCCCGTACAGCTTTGACAGTGCACGGGTTTCGCCGTAATCCATGGTTTCTGCGGTAAACACACAATGTCTCTGCGGCATTTTGTCCATTCAGGTAATAAATCTTTACGATTTCCCCACGTTCTTTCCTTGAAAGCGGTATCTTGTTCGGAATGGCAGAAAGGAACATACGCGGCTCGCATTTCACAGTGCCTTTTCTTTCACCTAGCGTGACGACGTCAGTCATGACTGTGTCATACGTAGAACCCGAAATTTGCGTTTCTTGGTTTCTTCTTCTCGTTTTGTGGAGAACTAATCAGGCTGGGATATCAGCCAAAGAAACGGTGTGACGTGTGACGTAAATGAAACGAAAATTAATGCTCTGGTGCACGGCAAAGTTCTTTTTACTTTTCCCTTGCTTAGTTCCGGTGATTTTCATGCTACAGTTGCCGTTCCAACGCTATTTAGGGTTTTTCACAATGGAGATCACATTCCAATACAAAAAACGGGGTGTTGCCATTTGATTTTTTCGAAATTTTCTCACTGTAACCGTAACTGTTTGAGTGACACTGTTGTTTTCCATATCATTCTTGAGCGCATACCTCAAAATACCTTTTGCCAAAATTTCATTCAGTTTCTGTGAACGGTATGATAGTTACGGGCCCAAATGTCGGGATAGTTTTTTTTATAATCACCCTGTATTTCTGGTAGTCTCGTCGTCTATCCGGGCTCTAATTATCGTAAATATACCCGGATTACCATGTATTTTTATAGTTATTGAGGTTTACAATATTATCTTTATAGTTCGATTACAGGGACACAGAAAATAATTCCAACACATTACGGGGAAAATCGTTTGTGGTGCATTTAAATAATTTTACTATACTTTAAACATAATGCAATTGTTATGCTTCAGTGAGGTGGACTACATCATGATTTTCGTGGTGAATAGAATTCGTCGCATTTATAGTTCGTTTACATGGATGCACAAACTATTTCCATTACATTACGATCTATAGAGAAAATCATTTGCGCGGCGTTTTAATGATGTTACGATACTTTAAATATAATGAAATTTATATGGATCACTGAGGTGCATTACTGCAAGTTATCTATAGATTATGGAGTTCATAGCATGTATCGTTCATTTACAGAGGACACATTAAAAAAATCTGTTACAGGACTGAATATGAGCGATAATTCCGATTTAATGAGTGCGTTTTCAGCTGTGGTATGCATTTTTAAACTGAACTAATATTTAGTGTATTACTTGATGTGTATAATTTCCATAGATCATATACAGGGTGACACGAAAGAATAGGCACACATTACCAGATGTGGACAGCAATTTCTGAAAATGGATTTTTACAGCGTTATGTTTATTTTAAATTGCTTATTTAGATCTCCTATTTCATTGTATGAAAAATGAAATTTCTTAACACTATTGTATTAGTTTTGGAAAGTGTTAATAGTCTATGCATAATGCATGATATTTCGTTATTGTTTATATATTTGTTGCTTACAAAAAGGGTTTTTAATGTTAAAAATTTGCAGCAAATTGACCTGTCATTCGAACATTTTTATAGATAACGTTTATTTAAACGTAATTTTAATCAATCCTGAACAATGAGAACGCTTCACAATATGGTCAAGTAACCGTGCTTTACAAAAACTGTCGAATGTCTGCACAGTTTGCTGCCGACTTTTAACAGTGTACAATTCGGTCACCAGTCCGTATGACCTTTCAAATTGAAGCCCAGAGTCCTTTTATTTACCGTGTCTTTAGTCAATAATTTTGTTTTTAACTTGTAATAGCAGTTACATATTTCATATATATTTGGTTAATAAGATTAAATGATTATATACATACACAGCGGTGGGAAAAATGAAACGGACAAAATTTAAATTGCTTTATATGCCAATTATTTCGCTTCAACAAAAGGAAATAGATTTAAAAGTGTTTGTTATGTCAAACATTGGATAGGGACAGTGTAAAAGTCTGGAAAAGTAAAGCTAGTAATTTTGTAAAATTACCATTATTTTTAATCGATTTTATTATTTCTAGACGTCATAGTTTCAGAGAGTCTTTTAAGAGTAAGTTTAAATATTTTTACAGGATATTTTGATAGCAGATTTTGTTCATCTTCATTGATATAACACTTAACTTTTGCATAAGTACCTCTCACTAATATTCCCCTATACTTTTTCTACTGAATTTATATGATTTTCCTGATATGATGCATGGATTGGGCCAGTATCCTGCTGAAAAATTTATTATTTGGATATAATAAAATATAATTCTTGCAATAAATTTTTAAAAGAATACTTTAATATGCTTTAGAATCTATTTTATTATTATAAAATGCTATTAGAGTTGTCTTATACATTCAAAACTATCCAAACCAAATCACTTTCTCCTAATCGAGTGCAATTTGCTAAAATGCATTGGTAAGAAGTAGGAAGATGTACTTTTCTCAGACGAAAAGAAGTTCAAATTAGATGAGCGGAATGGTTTCCGATATTATTTGCAGGATCTTTGAAGTGAAAAAGTAATATTCTGTAAACGGCAGTACGGAGGCATTTTAGCATATAATGGGACATCTCCAATAGCATTTTTCTATATTAATAAAAGAAAGTTTTTGTCTCTCTCTCTCTCTCTCTCTCTCTCTGTGTGTCTGTTTCTTTGTTGGCGATGGATAGGGAAATCTATCGCACATAGAGGTCTGTAAAGTTGTTTTCTGATAGACGACAAGTTCAAATGCATCTGATTATGGCTTTTTTTAATAGAGTTTTGTTATTTTTTCCATGAACGGGGAAATTAGTGTATTTCCCCGATTTTCAGAGCTTGCCGGCAATCTTGAGCCACTCATAAAATAAATTAAAATTCAATGCTTCTGCCTAATATAGTAAATTTTATCTTTTTTCAGTAAATATTTGGAATTCGTACAAAGACTGCTGAAGTTTTCGCGATCTTTTAAAAATAGACTCCATTTCTCCGAAAATAAGAAGTTTATCTTTTATCATCTGATATGTATTTGATACCTTATCCAACCAGCCTTATATTTTATACCTCTGTATGGAGCAGACTTTCGGGAATAGATTAAAAATACATTAATAATTCGAATTTATATTAATTTTTTAAACTTTAAGGAAAGAAAAATTTCCGACGACCAAATGAATATCCGAGAGAGAAATTTCACGAGAGTGAAGTATTTAAGTTTACCTTTTATAGCCAAAAATTCTGCTGTCATAGCAACAGTGTTCCTTCGTAAGTGAAAAAATAAGTTACAGCCCCTTGAATACTGAACCTACGCACTGACACAAAAATGGCGGCTGTTGTACGCGGATTGTTTCAAGTGCTTCTATGGATCCTTGAATTTGAATAACAGTATATTCTAAAAGTATTCTTCACTTTATTCTGCAATTAAATAAGGTTAGGAATACGTTTATAAAATACTGGTATTCAAATTCAAGCACCTGTACAAACGCTGAAAAGAATCCGCTTATGCCAGCCGCCATTTTTGTGTTAGTGCATAGGCCGAGTACTTGGAGGGCTGTGGATAAGTGATTACGTCATACGTCTTAACGGTAGTCAAAATTTCCAGATTAGTTTTTTTTTTTCTCTTTGCAAAGATATTATTTTCAATTGCTTATTTTAAAAAAGATACATTATAGATTTCGCGTAGAAAATAGAAAAAGTGATTTCGTTTCTAATTTATTTTAAATTTATTTATTTTGCGCGGGGATCAGAAATCCACGGTGTTCCCCCGTATAGTTGCAGAAATCCATCCCGGA
The DNA here is from genome assembly GCA_963931845.1 of Maratus michaelseni. NCBI lineage: Eukaryota > Metazoa > Arthropoda > Arachnida > Araneae > Salticidae > Maratus > Maratus michaelseni. The sequence continues at coordinate 398,605,672 of OZ007586.1, forward strand.
CAGCTTGTCCCGAATAGGACCTTGCGCCATAGAACCCTATACAACTAACCAACCAACCAACCATCCTGGACAAAAATATCTGAATAAAGCACTGATTTTAGGTATATTTAAGGTGAGCCACCCACCTAATAGAAAATAAAATAAATTCTGAAGCATATCAAGATACCCTTGCCGACAATTTATTATTAGAATTTGTTCTTATTACATCAAGCGAAATTTTTTTTAACAGGATAATGCCCCAATTCACATATCGTCATCATCATAATCATGGTTTAATCATCGGTGTTTCATTGCTGGACTGGCTAACACAGTGCACTGACATAAATCCAGTAGAAACTTCGTGTGAAATGTTAGTGCGAGGTATTTATACACAGAAGGCAAGTGTTATGCTAATACAAACAAACTAAAATCAGGTATAAAAATTTTTGGATATTTTCTCCAAAAGTACTCTGAAAATGTTCTCTGAAATCTAGAATGATGAAACTGATTAAAAATATTAGCTATATTTAAATAACTACCTTTATTTTCTAGAATTCTACGCTGTCCCTATCTTTTTTCCAGCTTACGTCCTTTATAAATGTAATTAAAAATACATAAAAATAAAACTATGCAATATTTTTCCGAATGTTTGATATAACAAACTTTTTAACCATATTTATTTTTGTAGAAATGTAATAATTTGCATCAAATTCTGTAGTACTTTAAATATAGCAAGTTAAATTTTGTCTCTATCTATTTTCCACCAATGCATACGCATAATAAATGTTTTAATTTTTTGAATAAAATAATAATACGAGTACACAGTTCTGTAACTAGATTTGGTAATTTAAATTCTCTGCCAAAATGCAACAATTTCTTAAAACGATTATTTTTGTATAAAAAGAGATTATTTACATGAAAAGATTATTTTCATTTTAATTTAAAAATAGGCTTTCTTTTTTCTTTTTAAAACACAACGTATTTTCGTAAAAAAGTGGCAATTTTGTAAAATAAAATTATTTACAAACTTTTGTTACAAAATTATTTTTTAGGGAAATAAATGTTCTGTTATTTTTTTAAAGCATACCAGAAACCCTTTCATCAAATAAATACAGATTTCGCGTTTTTAGTATAAGAGAATTCATCAAGAAAACATTAAAAGTACATTTTCCATGAAATTTAAGTCTGTGAAGTATTATATTGATTTTCTAACTTTTATTTTACCCTGATGCTCTATTTACTTAATGATAAAGCTGTGATTTATTTCGCCTCACTTAATATTAAGATAATAAATAAGTATTTTTACTTCATGTTTCATTTTGTTCGTTTATTTCCATTGAATAAGAGTGCTTTTCAACATACGTTAGTTGAGAATTACTATGTTAGGCCATATAAAAATTTTGTTTTAAATCATTCTACTTTATTAATTTGAATTAGCAGATTCACCAGCAGTTGTCGATGCACACCTAGTGGGACTCCCAGTTAAATAAACGAACATGTAATAGCCTAAATAATAAGGAAGCCGATGTAACTGGGCCTGGTGTTCTTTGTACAGTATAAATAGTTAAAGAAATCGCTATAATGGAGCCTTGAGGGCTTCGCGCCTATAAATCTATACTCCAAAAAAAAAAAAAAAGTTTTGCTCTGTGTGAGTGTGCTTGTCGGCGATGGCTAGCGAAATCTACCACACCTAGAAATCTGAAAATTCGGTGAGGATAGTCCAAAGCATGTCCTGATGCACCTGACTCAGAATTTTAACATTTTCATAATTAGCCGAGATATGAATTAAAAACGCATTAAATATCGCAAAAATGCTATCATTTTATTTGAAAATGGCGCTAACAGCAACAGTAATAAATGTATGCAGGTGCAGATTGTTTCAGAGAGAAGGAAAGAGGTTGCACAATGGAGGGTTTACCAGATAAAGATTCCAGACAAAAATTTTAAGGTATACACGAAGTTTTATAATTATAGAAGATAAGGATTTGAAAATTGGTATATATACGCAAAAAATATGCTGATTAAGAATTTCTAAATATCGAAAAAATTGGCCGGTAAGTTTTTATTTTATCAAAAAATAAATATTTCATTTACTTTCAGATACAAAATCTGTAAAAAAAAAAAAACAATGCTCAGAAAAATTAAAAACTGCACTCACAAATTTTAACGTATGTTCAAATTTTTAAAAATATATAAGGCTGGGATTTGAAAATTGGTATATATACGCAAAATCATTTGCACACGATTTTTTTTTCATTTGATTTATAGAAAAATTGTGGTAGTAAAAATATTTTAAGTAACTTTAAGTCGTATGACACTTGTATCTCGTTATTTTACCGTTTGGCACATAACGAGCTAGACTCGGGATTTTATTGGAAGAGATTAAGAAAAATATCCATGTCTAAAAACTCATTTATATATAGATTTAGAGAAGTATAATTTTTAATTCAGATTTCTGAGGAGAAATACAACTGATGTCTTAAGCAGACCTGACAAGTCTCCAGCTTTTTGGATACCAGTAATTTAGTACAAAAAAATTTGTTTTGTTTAATCAGAGTATTTTGCGACTTAACAGAACAACATTTTCTCTAAAATATTACTGGTGTGCAAAAATCCGGAGACTTGACAACTCTGCCTTAAGTTAAGAAATTAGCATTTGATTTTCGTCGGTGAAAAACATTAAGAGGTGAAGCTAAGTGAGGGTTAATTTGAAAATTAAAAGGAAATTAATTTTTAAACTCTCATGGAGATAGAATAAAAATAAAGCTAAATTTGAGAATTACAACCAAACATATTCTTTATTTTATTTTTTATTTACAAGGCGGATTACGCGTTATGCAGTAAATATATTGACATTCGAATTGCATTAAATGTAATTTAATATAATGACAAATAATACAATTCAAAAGAAGATGAAAACAATTTTACAATGCAATATTTTTTAAACATTGATGAATACTGTTTTTATGCTGAAGTTATTTTTTTCTTTGAATGACGAAATGTAGCAAAATCATTCAAACTAGCGATTTTAAAACATTTAATTTAAAAATTCTGGAAAAGTAATTTCTGAATTCTAACATTCATAGGAAAAAACTTCAAATAAATCTCTTGTTCTGAAATATCTTTGGGAAATTTTCAAAGAAATATTTTTCTTCCCTTTTTTTATTTATTGAGATTTCCATTTAGAAAACTATTTTTTCTTTTGTGCGTAGGTTTTGGAAATAAATCGTTAGGCTTGATTCAAATCAAGCAACACTATTATTTATATTTATATACTTTTAAAAAAATGTTGAGGAAGTAGGTAAAATGCAATAATTTGTGGCCACCATAATTTGTATGTTGTGGACAACACAAAACATTCTTCTGTACCATTATAATATATTAATTCAAATTGCTCAATTGTGTTATTTTTGAAAACTCTTGGAATAAAAAAAATCGAGCCGCGAAAGAGACATGTGTTGAGTATTGCATATAAATATGTAATCTCAAATATAAAATTTGGTGTATCTCCACCCAATAGAAATTGAGATTCATATATAGTATTCATATAAAAAATAAAAACATACAATAGTTTATTAAATGATCAAAGCAAAAATTGAATAAACAAAGTTTTTCATCAAAAGCATTTTACATATTAAGCATGCCATTGCATCACATAGATGCCAATAATAGCGGCCTATATTCAAAAATAGCCGCGCCTATATTCAATATTTTTAAAATTAGGTGATTCCTTTCTCGGCATGCATGGATATACCAGGTGATCGAAAAGTCACAAGAGTAATAAAATTCAATAATTCAAAAGTATAGACAGTACTATGATGCCGTTTTCATAGAAACGACAGAAACACATGGGATTTTTCATAATAATGGACACATTTGTTGCAAGAATAGTTGCATTCACTACCGACATGTGGCGCAAACAGTTATGTTGTTGTATAGTTGTGTTCAGTTTCTTCAGTGATGCAATAAAATTTTAAATGCAGCTAGGAATACAAATACTCAATTTGACGGCCGTCATATTTATCATAATATCTGTCAGACGTGACATGACTCTGTGCATAGGATCAGAGAAGGTTCCAGCTGTAATATCTGTTACTTGATAGCGAATGCTATTCTTCAGCATAGCGAATTATGTAGATCGATCTTTATACAATTTTTTCTTCAAGCCCCATAACCAAAAGTCACGATTATAAGGTCTGGAGACAGCTGAAACCAATTTTGATGTTGGTAACAATGTCATGTTATATCTAACGTCCTTTCTCATGAATAACGGCCGTCACATTGAGTATTTATACGACTAGATGCACTACAAACTTTGCTTCATTTCTGAAAAATTCAACACAAGATAAGAGCCACAGAAGTGAAGCGCCACCTATTGGTTGTAAATGCAGCTATTCTTGCTATAATTCGGTTCGGTATTACATAAAATCCCATAGTTTTCAATGAAAACCGCATCGTACTTCTATTTATATTTTTCGAACTATTAAATATTTATTTTGTTACTTTTGAATCCTTTGGTGTATATTTTGGGACAATTTAGTTCATAAGTAAAATAAAAATAAAAAAGAACATTTTGTTTTCATGTCTTCAGAATGTTTCCGAATTTTTCCGAATTGTTTATTGTATTTTGACTCAAATCTAAACTGATATAAGTCAATTTTGCAGTACAATAAGAAATTCAGTTACAGTACTGTCTATGAGGGAGAATTGTTGGAAGTGCATTTTAATTGTGGTATGTGTTTTTAAGTTGAAACATTTTTTTATATATTATTTGGTAAAGTCTATAGATCATATTAAGCTGCACAAAAGAATTACATTTCCGCTTATTGATTGAAACACGGAAACTGCTAAACGGGAATTTTGAACTGTGTTATGCGTTTCCTAACTGAGCTAAATTTTGGCCTGTACTACATATATGTAGTACATATACAACTCTGTACATCACATATAAGGCTGCGCAAAATAATTCGGTTTTTTCCCGACTATAGATGGCAACTGCTGAAATTGTGTTTTACATTATGTTATGTGTTTTCCAAATTGTTTATTAGAGATCATCTTTCACCTTATTAAACGGTGAAATTTTGTTACAGTATTCTGAATGTGCTGGAAAGTGTTTCATAATCTATGCTTGCCCTTTTTTTCTTGTTTATAGTGTAGTTACGCCTAACTAACGGATCCAGCTAAACTGATGTACAAGGTCTTTTCAATTGGACTCTACAATAATGTTTTATAGAACTCTTCAAGATTAAGTCATGATCTGCCTTTGAATGATTATTGCGTTTCAGAATGTTAGAAACGCATTTTGCTCAATGACGTTTATGAAACAAAAGCATATAGTAGGAAAAAGTATTTTCATGAAATTGGACGGGTACTATTGTCGATGTCCTCGCTGATTTGCACACCTGTCTCTCTGGTAATACCACTATAGAGATAAAATTTTGTTTAATATGACCTTTCATTTAATGAATTCATAATTTCAGTAATCGGTAAGTTTAATTAAGTGATCGATTAATTAAATATTTACCAGAAATAATTTAACTAATTTTTATGGGTTTTTTAAATAAAATAATATCAAAGAAAGTCTTCAAAAGAAGAGGGTTTTTATAAACTTACAACATACAACCTAACAAAGAGTGTTAAAACAGTTAGTTAACAAAAAAGCAGATGTAAGCTAAACAAAACTTTAAAACAAAATTATTCGTGAATAAATAAAAAACTATAAAAGATGTAAGCTAAACAAAACTTTAAAACAAAATTATTCGTGAATAAATAAAGAACTATAAAAGATGTAAGTAGCTGTGCAGAAAAATTTAAACACTGGCCACAAAAATCGTTGTTAAAGAAAAGTGAAGGCGACGTCAAGTACTTCTTTTTTAATCCATGTCTTGCTTGCAAATGTAACAATAAACTTATAATATTGCCTAATTTTTATTTAGTTGTTGCGCGTTAACAGGCGTATATATTAGAGAGTTTTTCGCACACCAGCGTGTTTTTGTGACAACCGTTTATCGTAATCTAAATTCAATTTGATCTACTTTTGTTGACAGAAATTCATACTTATAAATAAGAGAATGTCAACATTTTGCTCACGCCGCAGCCTCAAATTAGACGTTTTTGTTCAAACTGTGGCAAACCTCATTCCATAACTCTGGGCGAGTTTTATTAGATGAGTGAAACGAATCAACAAATATTACCTTGACGATAAAGTCAGGCTTCACAGGTTTTTGTTCAGGTCCCCTCGACCAATCAAAGTTCATTTCTCGTATATCGCCATTCTCTTATCCACAAAGGTACTCTTGCTGCCAACATATCTCATGTTAAATACGCAGTAGGCAATCACATATAAAATGTTTTGATGTAACCCTGTAAAAAACTATACACGATACGATGGCTATATTTTCTGCTTAAAACCTTCCCTGGTTAGTTTACTCTCTAGAATTATAATGTCAAAAGTTACACTCAAATCCGATTAGTGCTTGTTGAGCAAAATTGCGGCCAATGGCCAAAAAGAAACAATCCTTTTTCGCAAGTCGCTTAAAAATGAAATAATAATTTCAGATTTTTTGAATATGCTTCGTGTTTCACCACTTTTAAAATGATACTAAATATAATTTTTAATAAAATGCACTTATTTAATATTTTTTCTGAGTACATACATATTAAACAATTTATTAAAATGCAAAAATTCAAATATGTCGTTCGAGTCTACCTAGCTTAACTGTAAAACAGCGGGAACTATTATGTTATTTCTTGAAACATAAACACAGCTTTACAAATTATTCTACACACGAAAAGATGTAACTAAGCGAGTAAATTTTATCAGTTATGAAGACTTAATTTTAAATAGTGTTTTAACCTAAATTACTTCTCTAACAAAGGTTGATTTTTCAAAACAGTTACAACTTTGGAATCAGGTTACGTAAGTTATTTAAATAGAGTATTTTCGCTGAAACATTCTAATTCCATTTCTTTTCTTTTTCAATAAAATAGAGTAATGTAAGCATTTCTCAAAATTTTTCCTTCGAAAGGCATTAACGAGATTTCTTTCAAAAATTAAATTAATTTTACCGAAATAAACTAATAAAGTTGGCGACGTGTGAACATAAAAATATTTAATAACTTTAAGGAAATTTTAACAGTCACAAATACAACATTAATTAAGATCTAGAAAAATTTTCTGTTCCGTATTTAATGTTCTATATTTAGTTAAAATATTTCAAGTTCTGAAATTCGTTTGTTTTTACAATAAGAGATAATATTTTTAGAAGCTGACTTCTCTAGATAAATTTGATGAATCTATTAATTAAAATACGTTATTAGTGAAAATGATTTGGTGGATATTTATAAAAATTTATATTTGTCATTCATATCTGTATAAATGTGCTGCAAAAATTATTTTGAAATTAAAACGTGCTTTAATATGTCAACGAAGTCTAATATGTATATATATATATATATAAAACTTTAAGTAAAATTTAATCATTGAAACAGTATATATATATTATATATATATATATATATATATATATATATATATATATATACAGGGTGATTATAAAGAAACTTTGCCAACATCTGCACTTCTAGCGCCCGTTCTATTTAACCGATCAAGATGAAATTTTAAATATAGTTGTTTGAAGGTATGCGCTCGAGATTCTGTGAATGGCAATACAGTGGTGCTCACGGTTACGGTTATAGTTACAGAAACTCGAAAATTTCGAATGGCAACGCCTACTTTTTCCTGTCTCAAAATGTTCAGCGCATGCGAAAACCCTAAATAGCGTTAAAACGGTACCGATATGTCCAAAAACAAACGTGTTATGCATACACAAAGAAGAGTTCTGAAAACCGGCCAACAAAACACGATCTGTGCGCACGCAGTAACTTTGCATATGACACAGGCAAGATACCAATCACAGAACGCCGTTCGCCAGATATTCAGCGGAGGAAGCCTATAAAATACCAAGCGGGTATGCGAAGTCGTCATTCATGAACTCGCACATGCCGACGATATGACTCTTCCTGGGAAAGTTCGCGGTGAATTGATCAAACTCTATTATCTAAATGGGATGAACGCTGCGGAAGCCTTGCGTGTGTATCGCCGCAATCATCGACAACGACGTGGGCCATGTACTCTGCAAGCTGTGCGTGATTTAGTGCGCAAATTCGAAGATACAGGCTGCACCTGTGACAAACCGCGCTCCGGACGGCCAACAGTTTCTGAGGACGTTGTCATGGAAGTGCATCATACAGTGACTACAGGGCACACAGAAACTGCAAGAGGATTATCGCGCTTGTTGGATATTCCGAACACAACGGTCCGCAAGCTCTTGCGCTCAGTACTTCACATGTTTCCCTATCGATTTCAGCGCGTCCAGATGTTGCAGCCGGGTGACCCACAACAACGTCTGGACTTCGCAAATGAATTTTTATTACGATATGATGCTGATAACGACTGGCCACTTCGCATACTATGGACGGACGAGGCGCATTTCACCTTACATGGCAACATTAACACAAAGAATTGTGTGCACTGGGGAGAGACGAATCCTCATGCTGTGGCACCAGTACCATTATTTGACGCCAAAGTGACTGTGTGGTGCGGCATTACAGCTACATTTGTTCTCGGCCCGTTCTTCTTTGAGGAAACGACCCCAGCGGGTCCTGCAACATGTTCTGTAACAGGCTCTCGGTATGCAGCCATGCTGAAAAATTCTGTACTACCGGAGTTGCGTCGGCGGAATGCACTCAATGACGTTGTTTGGATGCAAGATGGTGCACCTCCACATATAGCGAGGTCAGTTAAAAGGCTCCTAGATCAGCATTTTGGTGATCGCATCATCTCACGCCATTATCCTATTCCGTGGCCTGCGCGATCCCCAGATCTGACGCCTATGGATTTCTGGTTTTGGGGATATCTCAAATCCAGAGTTTACCTGTGCAATCCGCAAACATTGTCGGGCTTGCAGGATTCTATACGGCGTGAGATTAGAAACATTCCTCGCGTCATGTTGCGTTCAGCGGTATTGTCCGTCGTCTCCCGCATGCAATGCGTAATTGCTTGTGATGGCACCCATGTGGAAAATGTTTGATGCCAATAAAGGTTTTCTTTTGTCTGATATGTGTTCTCATCATTCAGCAGTTTCTTGTCTCTGTCGAATGCATTATTGCTTGGTGCGCCTTAAAGAACGGTTTGTATGTCTATAACACGTCGGTTTTTGGACATATCGGTACCGTTTCAACGCTATTTAGGGTTTTCGCATGCGCTGAACATTTTGAGACAGGAAAAAGTAGGCGTTGCCATTCGAAATTTTCGAGTTTCTGTAACTATAACCGTAACCGTGAGCACCACTGTATTGCCATTCACAGAATCTCGAGCGCATACCTTCAAACAACTATATTTAAAATTTCATCTTGATCGGTTAAATAGAACGGCCGCTAGAAGTGCAGATGTTGGCAAAGTTTCTTTATAATCACCCTGTATATAATATTAACGACAGAACAATTTAAACAATATATATATATATATATATACACTAGCCAAAAATCATTGGACACTTTCGATTTTACACATTTTGCCGAACATCTAGAGACGAATTCTTCTGAAAGTTCGGGAATATAAAGAAAATATTTGATTTTACATTTTTAGAGAAGGTTTGATCAGAAGAGCAATTAGGGAACCAACAACAAATTGAAGAAAATAATGATATTTGGGATTACTCTGTGAAATAAAATGCACATGACTATGTGGAAATTGTACAATATTTGTATTCGTTTGTGTAAGAATAGCACGTATATTCATAGAAATATGAAGGTTTCTCTAAAACATTCAAGAAATTTTGGTATGTCTTTTGTTTATAGAATGAAAGGTTTTCAACCACATTTAACGCCACTTTTAAAAAACTTGACACAGTACAGTTGAAACAACAAAGTTCAAGTAGAATGTAAATTTATTAAATATTTGATGTTATATGAGCATTTGCATGAAATATTTTTTAATTCAGCATGCGCAAAAGATATAAAATATTATTTTCATGATTTGGTAGTAAACTCTACACAATAATGCATATAAAAAGACCAATCGAATTTCATGACAATTCTGAAAGATTCGTAGAAGATACAGCAAACGAATAACCTGGATACGAAATCGGTCGATAGTTTTTGATATCATTGAGATAATTATACAGTTAAAATAGAAATGGGCTGGACTTATTGCAAAAAGACAAGATAATAGATGGAGTGAAAACAACCTACAGTGGTATTCCACAGATGTAAAACGACCGAGAAGACGACCTCAAGTAAGATAGATCAACGGAATCAGAAAAGTGGTTGGAATTAATTGGATGACCAAAGCACTAGACAGGAAACGATGGAAAAATCTGAGGGAGGCTTATATACAGCAGTGGATTAAAAACGGTTGTTGATGATGATATACAGGGTTTGTATAAAAAGTAATGGAGCCTAGTTTATTCTGACACGGCTGTACGTCGCAGTGCGCATACTCCAGGAGGTTCGATGGAGACGGAAGTCGCCTACGAGCTTCCGTGAGCTTCGTGTCGTGGTTTTAATGGCCCCTGTCCCTAGGATCGGTTGAAGGGGGTGCGGCGTTACGTGTGCTTTGTACAAATAAGTATTGAAAAGATGGAAGGGAAGGGTCAATCGAGTGAGACCAGGCATTGCCGCCAATTGGAAGCTGAACCATGACAATGTACCAAACCACACCTGCTTCGTAGTCTACTACCTGGTCCGGAACGGCATCGAACGTTTTTCCAGCCCTCCTACAGTCACGATCTGGCCTCGTCGGACTTTTTCCTGTTCTCCAGAGTGAAGACAGCCTTCAATCAACACTACTATGGGACCGTAGCAGAGGTCAAAGCGGCTTTAGCGCGCTGCTTGAAGGACATTCCGGAAAATGACTTCTAGGGCGCCTTCCAAGCGGGGAAAAACTCGTTGGCAGAAGTGTGTCGACGTCCAAAGGGTTTATTGTAGTAGCAATATCTTTAATACATTTTTCGAATTTGGTCTCATTACTTTTTATACAAACCCACAGTATTACAGTATTTTTTATGATTGGTAGTGCTTTATTCATTTTTCAGTACTAATTGTACTGCATTAATTATGATAAATATATAACTACCATTAATCTTGGTTAATCTACTCCCGCTTGTAATAAATTTCAATTTAAAGCATTATTTATGACGATGTCTAGTTTTAATGTATCAGTGTAGTGTATATTATTGTTTATATTGACTGTCATTTACTGTAGTATTTTTGAAATCCTTTCAGTAATGTTATAACTGAATTAAACTGTTTTCAATTACGTTAACCTGTTTTAAATATCTCGATGATGCTCATCATTAACTATTATCTAGGTTTATTATTATTATTATTCTTTCCTTTTTTCTACTCTAGTAACACAAACATACAATCTGAATAATAATAAAAAAAATTCAACGTAACTATGAAGAAAATTCAGTCTTAATATGAGCTGGAATCATTCAGATAAAATCATTATAATTATGTGGAACGTTTACTTTTAAATAATATTTTAATTTTCAAAAAATTACTTTTTAAAATAAGAGTTTAATTTAATTTACATAATTTTCATATTAAGGTACTTTAATAACGTGAAAAACTTTGATTAAAAATTTGTATTCCAAATCTTCTGATAACAGTGTGTCAAAATGTTTATTAAAACTACTACTAATCTATCCAATAAAAGTAATGAATTCGAAACTAAAATGCAATGCTCGTATAAACTTTTTAAATTAATAATTAATTTTTTTGGACTATTTGCATATTCATCTAAATATTTTAAATTGTTACTTTAAATACAAATGAGCTTTATGCTGAGTAATTATCTTGCTAACAATATGAAATAAAATATAACTCTTCATAAACATTACAGCGATAATATTATTCTTTACTTAGCTAAATATTTTAAAATATTTTATGAGAAAAAAATTCATTTTAGATGCTTTTATATTTTGAAACTAATTCTGTTTTGTATTAAAATTTAAATATTTCAATATTACCTCGCCTAAATGAGTCCATATTGTAAGAGAATGGCAGTTTGAAGAAACCCACTTGTTTATAACCTAACTACTGAAAACAGTCATTCTGGGATTACAGAATTTTACAGAATTTATCTGTGACGGCAAGTCAAAGATTCAAAAGAAATAAAAAGAAAACGCGTATCCAACAACAAGGACATAAAAAATAAATCGGTCCAGTGCGAGTATAACTCGCGCGCAAAGGGTACCGTACATTAAATTTATTAATTAATAAACTTCTACTACCTCTAATTTTTTCATAATTTTAGTTTCAATAGATTCGAAAATAGGAGGGGTGGGGGGGGGACATATTTTTCCAGCATACTTTCGATGATATCTCTGAAAATATAATACATAAAATTAAAACAAATATATTTTTGAGTTCGATGTTACGAGATCTTTCGAACAAAACCAGGCACGATACATACAAAGAATTATTTTCAAGTAACTTAATATCTCGGCTAACTACCCACATGTTTTTACGAAAATCATTATCAAATATCCTTGGATGATTCTGCGTCGATACATATCTCAAGAACCCGTCAACTCTCTCTCTCTGACGGCCTGAAAAGTAAAGTTTGTGTGTAACGGAAAAATGCGCTTTTCTCAAAAACGATGTTACCTACGAAAATCGCTATAGTTTTCCTGCAAGGTTTAAATAAACTCCTACTACCCCTAATTTTTTCATAATTTTAGTTTGAGTAGATTTGGAAACAGGGGGGGGGACATATTTTTCTAGCATACTTTCGATGATATCTCTGAAAATATAATACATAAAATTAAAACAAATATATTTTTGAGTTCGATGTTACGACATCTTTCGAACAAAACCATGCACGATACATACAAAGAATTATTTTCAAGTAACTTAATTAATATCTCGGCTAACTACCCACATGTTTTTACGAAAATCATTATCAAATATCCTTGGATGATTTTGCGTCGATACATATCTCAAGAACCCGTCAACTCTCTCTCTGACGGCCTGAAAAGTAAAGTTTGTGTGTAACAGAAAAATGCGCTTTTCTCAAAAACGATGTTACCTACGAAAATCGCTATAGTTTTCCTGCAAGGTTTAAATAAACTCCTACTACCCCTAATTTTTTCATAATTTTAGTTTGAGTAGATTCGGAAACAGGGGGGGGGGAGGACATATATTTGCAGTGCATTTTCGACGATATTTTTGAAAATGTAATACATAAAATTAAAACAAATATATATTTGAGTTCAGTATTATGAGATCTTTCACACGATACTCCACACGATATACAAAAAAGAAAACTTTTTTCTTCACATAACTTAATTAGCCCCCTAAATTTTTCGTAAACATATTTGTGAATGGTTAATAATCTGAAAATATGTGAGTAAAAATGCTTTATAACTTTTCCAAGCTTTAGTCCACGTCCCATAGTTTAGGAGAAAAAGGGCTGTGACAGACAGACGGACAGACACAGGAGTGATCTTTTAATGGTTCCGTTTTTACTTTTTAAGTACAGAACCCTAAAACAGACAAAGTAACTTTATGAGAAACAAAATTTTTAAGACGATAAAAATTTGAATACATTACTGTCTACTTCACTATCAAGTATAACTGATCAGCTGGCTTATCTCACCTGTTTGGTGGTATTTGAGACATAATTCAAGTCATAGCCAGTAGGATGTATCTCCATATTACAGTGTTCAATATTACCAGCAGCGCCCATAGTATCACACTTTCCACAACAACAAAATAATATTTTAAATGATTTAATTTCATATTGAACCACTTATATACGGAATGTTTTTTTGAAAAACTGTTCAAAATTGAATAATATTAGAAGCTTGATAATTCTGGTTTTATGAAGTTGATATAGATGTGAGATTAATAGTTTGTTAAAAAGCTAAATTTTAGGTACTGAATTTTGTATTTAATAACTTCACATATTATTATTTGTATTACATATTACATATTATTATACCTATATATATAAAAGCCGTTCTTGGTATGTATGTATGTATGTTCCTTATACAAATCTACAGTTTTTATCCGATTTGGACGAAACTTGATGTACATACGTTTTAGAAAACGAGTAAAATCACTCTCAACTTAAAAAAAAATTATCAGACCATTCTTTATCATATTTTTTCAAACATCTCCCATAGTTCATCATTACAGAAATATTTTTTTTCTCAATTTCTAATGTAATAATTATTTTCTGTTGCCACACTCTAAAAAAGGCACAAAAATTTAAAAACAAATGATAACACATTTATTTTCTTTTTATAAGCCAATACAAATTCAGAATCATTCGCTACAATTTTTAATTTCCGAAATTGAAGTGATTCTAAGAAAAAAATGCGCATTTTGTTTCTATATAAATTGAAAACGATAACTTTAAATGCATTAAAATGATGTAGTATCTTAATTTAAATTTATTTGTAGCTAACACACCTACTTTAATACAGATGTTTCAATTTCAAGAAAACAATTTAGTAAAAATGTTTAAAAAAAAAAGCTAGGTATGACGTCATATTCTATTAAAGGATTTCATTTTAATTTCAAATTGAGTCTAAGTAATCGTCTGGTATGTTTTATTCCTACTTTGGTTGTATACTACAGCTGTATCTAATAGCTATACGTTATATTGCTAAGTGATTTATTGATTTAGAATCAGTGGTAACATTTTTCTTTGATTTATATTAAAGAGAGGGTCATTTCTTTCGTTTTTCAACAAAAGCTTCATGACTAAAAGTGCATATTAAATTGACATGACTTTCATCTAATTATTATAGATTTAATTTTTATTAATGAAAATTTAAGTTTCAATTTTAAATGTTTTATTATCAGTGAAAAGTCTTGATTTTGTGAAATTAACGTTTATTTTTATCTATAAAGTAAAGGCTTACCCATAATTACATTTAAGCCATACGAAATAAATTTTTTAAATATTACTGTACTGCCTTGGTTATGCAATTTAGACCCAACTTAAAAGTAAATATTAAGATACTCCTTAATGTCATTTTTACTAACTCCATGTTTCCATTATTTAATTTTATTTTTACGGTTAAAATTATCAGCACAGTATTTAATGAAATCTGGCAACTTTCCAGTTTTATAGTTTTTTAGAACAATAAAAAAAATAAAATGTTTTATTTGGTGATATTGATTGTGGTTTAATTAATAAGTGATATTAAAACATTTAAAACTATGAAATTAATATATTTTGCACACCCCTTCTAAAATTATGCGAGGCTTCCATATTTTTGTTCTTTATTTTTTTTAAGTTTTAATTTAATATGGTAATTTAGTTATGGAATATTACACGTAAACCAACAAATGCTGAATTATTTACATTAATTTAAGAGCAAACCAGTTAATCTTTTGTAATTGAGTCGCACGCAGATTTAAAAATATCCATTCTTGAAAATTACTTTAAAATCCATAAAACATCAGTAAATTGTGATACGCTTTTCAAACAAATAACATTGAAAGTACATTTTTTTTTCGACCGCATAAACATTAAATATGCTATATTTAGGAGTAAATGTCTTTACTTTATAAAGATCAAATAAGTTAATCTTTCGTAATTGAATTGGACACAGATTAAAAAATATACATGCTTTAAAATTACTTTAAAATCCATAAAAAATCCGTAAATTGAGAAAAACATTTCAAACTAAATTTGAAAGTGCATTTTTTCTAATTGATAGTTTAAAAAATGAAATTATGCGATACTTAGTAGTTACAAAAATGCTGTAGAAGCAAAATTTAATGGTTAGGTCGTTGCTACCGTCAATATGATGTTGACATTACTCACATGTATGTTTTTGCTTTATAATACAGATAGATGCCATATGAAAGCGAATTTTGCAATGTGTTACGACATTTGGTTGATTTTTTTTTTATCATTGACAGGAAAATCGTATATTTTTCTATTGTATGCGCAAAGAAAACGCTCATTTTTATTTATAAAGTTGAGAAATTTTACTATGGCTGAGTCAAAGTAACGCTATTTTTTCTAATTGTCTTTTTTTTATCGATTTATGGTCGAGAATACACAAAGTTCCGTCATTGTTATTGTCGTATTATTGGATTTTTATTTTAATTTAGTATGTTAACCCGGGCAAAGCCGGGTGGTTCTGCTAGTATCAAATATAAAACAAAGTTTTTTAGGGAAAATAAGAAGTAAAAATTTGCTTCATGAAAATTATCGAGTACCCTAACATGTCTTGCCAAAAAGAAAAAAAAAAAAAAAAAAAAAAAAAGTTGTTTGTATGCAATGAGAGAATAGAAAATTCAATAAACATTTAGAAACATCGTTTCCAACAAATGAACCCTTACTTTTGTTTTAAAATTCATAGTTTATTTAAACTGTTAGGCTTTCACAGTTAATGGAGCAGAAAAAAGCCATTAACGCATTTTTAAGCCAAGGAAACGATTCTAATTTAATTTAAGTCTTTTTTCAACTCCATTACATTAATTGTTCTACAACGAGAAAAAGAAGGGCAGTTGTCCGATGAAACTTTTGAAATTGGAAAACTTCTTAAAAGAGTTTAAATTACATCCGGTGATAAAATAGCCTTCTGAATTCATAATGTATCGCAATTAGATACGTATGAACTCGCGTTTAAATACTAACCTCATTTTTATAAAAAAAATAAATAGAAATAATTATGTTCGAGATAAGAATTTATCATTTTAATATGTGTTTCTTTAGAAATACTCCGTATGTGTCAGAAATGCATTTTAAATGACAAAATATATAAGTCAGATTGATTAAATCTAATAATGACGACTTTTTTAGTTGTTACAGACTGTGAAATGGCATGCATTAGTTTACCAAATATACGGATACCGTATGGTTTTGTTTCATTTTATTGCATTGCTACCGTATACGCGCAATGAATTTTTTTACTAATTTTATAGCCATAGAATGGAAAATTATGCAACTAAAGTTATTTGTTTAGTTGAATTTCTTATTATATTTTTGAATTCGCCTCTCGCTTTTTTGTTGTTGACATTTGCAGTTACCTTATCCAGGATCTCAACTAATTATAATTAGTTAATTAAATAATCATTTCAACCAAGTATGAAAAAATTTAATGGTAATTATTGGCTTAGTTGTATTTAAGATATTTTTATGTTTTTATAATCTAATTGAAAAGGTGGATATTTAAATTATAGTTATGATCAATTAGTTCCATGTTGAAGTATTTAATTAAAAAAAAAGCATGAAGTCTTCATTTTTTTCTGTTTGTTTCCTCCTCTTTATTCTGAAAAATATGTTCATTTTCAAAATTTCCCATAGAAAATATCATCATTAAAAATTTTAATGTTCTTAGAATTCCTATTAAACGCAAAGAAGATTATGAATACATTAAAAATATTTAGAAAAATTTAAAAAGGAAGATAAATTCTTACATTTTTGAAAGAGGAAAGGAAAAAAGGAAAGAAAAGGGAATGAAGAAATCGATATCGTCAATTAATAGGATGACTTGCGTATTTACCTATGAATTTTCACGTTCACTTCAAAAATAAATTAGAAAAACCTCATTGAATAATTTCGAAAAAAAAAAAACGATACTTTAAAGACACACAAGATAAAGAACATATATTCCAACTAACAAGGCTAGTTAGATAAGTGATACACTCCAATTTTTTAGATGCTTCGTTTGTTTAAATGTCCTACCTAGGTATAAAAAAACCAGTATGAAATTTGGGTTGATGCGCATAAACAAAAACGTTTTATCTGATTGAATCTTTAAGTATTTTAGAGCTTTTATATATTGTACTCCAACTTACCCTTTTTCGTTGAAATTATCTTCTATTTTTTCTTAAAATGTGTCACACGAATTTACATTCATCTTCCTTCAATAAACTTGTTGTTAATTATTGATATATCTAAAATAATATATACAGGGTGTTCACTCTTATCGCTGTCTAATAGCTTATTAATAAACCATTAATTTTAGAGATATATTTCCAATTGCAAAAATGTTTCAAATGTTGTCCTTAATTCATATTAAAAGCCATTTATGTCTACATAGTCATTTTTGTAAAAGTTACGAAAATATATATATATACACAGTCTTTGGGTCCTATAAGTAATTTTTAGAAAACATTTCTCCATGTTCTAACAAGTAAAACAATAAAAGTTTCAGTTTTGTACGACCAAACTTACATAGTAATGATATAGGATAGCATGAAGCATGGAAAAAGGTTTTCTAAATTATGGACACTGGGACCTATATAAAAATTTAAATATCGCAACTTTTACAAAAACAATTATTTTGACGCAAATGACTTTTATTATAATGAACAACAACTAAAACATTTTTCCAATTGGAACTTTTATGTGTCTAAAGATAATGGCTTAGGCACTATTGTAGAACGATAAGAGTAGGCCCTTGTATAGTGTAAAAGAGTTTAGAGATGTCATCAACTAACAACAGGTTTAATGAAGGAATACCAACATAAAGTCATGTGGCACATTTTAAGAAAAGCGAGAAGATGATTTATTGAAACAAATGTACTGAGTACTTATAAAAATCTTATATGAGGCTCAAAATTTTATTTTCTTTATTTACAGGCATTTTTTAATGAACTGTTTGCCTGAAAAGTGTCTTTCTTTAAAAATTACTTTTCAGATAAAAAGTTTTTTTTAATTTTTAAATAAAATGAAATAAATTTTAAATTTTAAACTAATTTAATTTTTGTTATAACTCATAAGCCACTTGCCTCGTTTCTACTTTCTTTACTCATCCGTGTACAAAAGATTTCTTCTTAATTTGTCTTCAGGATTTATAAAAATAATACTTACAAAATTTACAATAAATTTTAAATTAAAAAAGCGGATTTTTTGAGAGTGACTTTTACTTCGACGATTATAGTTTCAAAATTTTCATAAGAAATTAAAATTCTGAAAGTTATTGAAGGTATTAAAAACATAATATAAAAACTCTGTAAAAAATGTCAATGTATCTTGCAAGAAAGTATCGATAAATCCTTTTAAACATAAGAAATTATGAAAAAATCCATTCTGAGATAAATGGAAATAAAGTTTTTTAACGGGCGGGGCAGAACTAATAGTACAACACAGAAAAATGTTATATCTGCTGATATAATCATCGTAGAAAAACGCGGTTTGCTTTGTTTAATTTATTTAACTTTGTAGTATTTTATTATCAAAATAAAAGAAAAAAGAAAGAAAAAAATGAAAAGAGAAATGCATATTTTTGAGAATGTCGACCTCTTAACCCCCTTAAAGTACTCAAAAATTCAATCAGCTACAACATTTTTGCTTATGCATATCAGCCCACATTTCAATGGGATTTTTTATATCAAGGTAGGACCTCTAAACCACCAAAGTTTAAAAACAAATCGGAGTGCATTATTTACATAACTCCCCTTGTAAGGGAAAACACTTTTAACTGCACTTGTTGACGGCGAAAGAGCTCTAGATGTCCATGACAAAAAATCTTCTCCTGAGCATATTTTTAAGTACTCCGACAATACAATATCTTGGGAGCTCAAAGAGAAGGAAACTGTAGTCTTATCCATGTCTGAGACTGAGTACATGGCTTTATCAAAAGTTGGTAACGATAAACTACATCTAAGATATTTTCTATATGAATTTTCTCCTGAAATCAGGACTTTGTACATTATAATATTGTATGGCAATAGATTTACAAATACTCGGTATGTGGTTAACAACCATGTACATAATATATCAATAGTCGCCACAGCATTGTGCGTAAAGTATTTAATAACTGTGGGATAGATGTTAGATGTATAAAATCCAAAAATACGTTTGATGACATTACAACAAAGTAAGCATAAAGTAAGCTTTCAAGCATAAAAGCTGTCGTGATTAAATGTAATCAATTGGTTAAAATTTTTAATAGAATTTTGAATCCATTATCTTAGTTGGTAAGTGTCTGTATGTTGTATTATTATATAGTTAAGGCGTTTTATTTGTATTCGCGTATGGTCCATAATTTTTATTGGGTGAAAAGGCCTTCCTAAGTAGGGAGAAAGGTCTGATAGGTCTAAGAAAATGGTGTCGAGCGTAAACACTTAACGCCTGGCACGGTATTGATCTCACAATTTTGAACCTTGCTATCAGGTGACGACTTATGCAACCAGGCATCCAAACAGCCCCGTAAAGCTTTAAATTCACGACGGATTTTACATGCACCTGGATTTATCTACGTAACTGCTAATCTGTGGTCGAAACTGGAATTATATAATTCTATCCGGATTTTTATTATTTTTAACAGGAGAAATAGCTTTCTTAGCTGAAGGGTGGCCTTTCACAAAGTGAACGGTGTAGAACACGTATCACCAGAAACGGCTCTGGCATCGTGATTTTGAACTTTCTATCAGGCGACGAGGTCTTAACCCAACAAGTTGCACAAAAACTCAGTATTACTTTAGATTCACGACAGATTTTACATGCGACAGGTTCCATCTGCGTAACTGCTGATCTTTGGTCAAAACTGGAATTCTATTATTCTATCCTGATTTCTATTTTTTAATAAGAAAAACAGCTTTCTCAGCCGGAGGATGGCCTCTCACAAAATGTATGATGTAGAACAATTAACGCTAGACATGGTTTTGGCCTCGTAATTTTGAACTTTTTGTCAGGTGATGAAGCCTTAACCCAACAAGTTACACAAACAGCTCCGTAAGACTTCAGACCCATGACCTATCTTATATGTTACAGGTCCCATCCGCGTAATTATCAGTTTTTGGCTGGATCTGGAATAAGACTGGGGGTTGGAATCGGGGGAACTTCGGGGTTGGAATCAAATACACCTACTGGGTCACAGCTAACACAGAAGAAGTATGCTGTAAACTATTGTTAGGTAGAAAATGTGCATTGTGAAAAGGAAGTGTTGGGAAAACAAGTCTTATTTCTTTTTTTTTTCATGCGAACGCAGTGCGCATGCCTGTGCAGTCATTGAACTCACGCTCCTTCCTGCGAGACGTAGATGTAATTCCGATGCAATGCTGTTAGTTGTATGTCGCGCTTTTATGGTTCTGAAAATTACATTAATTTGGTTTGTAATTAAATGTTGGGTGCTGCAATGTGTGGTTCTGTACGTGCTCTTAACATCTCAATATTAATTCTGGCAACCAATATACGGGAGGCCGGGGCTTGTTGGCCCATTTTTGTTTCAATAACTTTTATTTATTTTATTTTATTAAATTTTTATTTTTATTTTTTAGTTTAGACAATCAGAGCACCTTAAAAATAACCACGTATGAGAAAATTTGAAAAATATTAATTAACAGTTTTTATATCATGCTCAGCATGAGATCAAGTTACTGAACAAACCTGCCCCATCGAACGGGTTGACCCTCTAAATTGATTCGATTTTTGGATTGCTAACGGAAATGAAAAAAATATCAAATGTAATTTTAATTTGGTATATAAAAGATACAAATGATGAGAAAAGATATTTTGTTTAACTTAACTACTCTCTCCTACGAACTCTTTCTCATCATCACAGTGAATGCAAGCATAAAATATCGTGCCCCTAGTTACACATGATTCATGTGCCCAACGTTTGCACCTGGTACATTGAATGCACTGTTCTCTTTATTTACTGTTTTTGAATGATTTTAAAGAGAGAATACATAGAGAATCCATCCTCTTTCTACCCTTGTTCTTTTTCACTGGACGGATCTATTACTTCTCTGATTGATATCTTGTTCAATTTTACTTCGAGCAACTTTCATTGTTTCGTCTGGTAACTTTTTTCCAGTCTGATTTTTAACATAATTACGAACCATCTTGGCAGCTAGAGATGAGGCAGTAGCTCTAGAAGGCCCTAGATAAAATTTAAATCGGGATCTATATTAGTGCAAGTTGCTTTTACAGAAATCTTAAATAATGTCACTTACATTTTTATTACAAATAGAGATAAAATAAACTAACACAATAATTTTATAATAAAGTTTCTGAAAATAAACTTTCGTAAACTTCCTAGCTTTTCAGAAACAGGTAGTCCTCGAGTCTATTTTACAATACACCGGTTTTTTTGTCACCTATTTCCGCAATGAAAGAAAAAACATTTTGTGAATTTAGAAAAGTTATAAATTTTAGATTATACAAAAATGAGATTTTTATGTAATTGTATTATTATTATTATTATTATTTTCTGTGTATAAAACCGGGCTCCTCTGATTTACGGGTCTAGACACTTGTCTTATTTGCCTATTAGTTATTACCGCCATGCCCAATAACACACAAAATTAGGAAATGTTATTGACTTTTGTAGGTTTATGACTGTAGAAAACAAACTCTTGGTCTACCAGCGGATTAAATACACCAAATTGCCCCCATATTGCCATATTGGTTTTTGATCGTCGTATTAAAATATTCTGTTCATATTTTAAAAAATCAGTCAGTAAAATATAAGCTCTCAACATCAGTCTTTTAGATTGCTATTCACCAAAGCAAAACTTTAATTTAGAAAGAAATGAGAAACGATTATTTATAAGTGCAAAATAAAACTTACCTGAAGGAAAATTTGAAAATTTGAAGTGGCTTTCGTTTCATTGCTTCTTCGCTACTGACGTTTTATGGGTCTAAGAAGACGTGATAAGATGCTCGTCGCTTTGCTAGCAATGCCATCTACCGGATAATTTGAAAAATTGCGGATGCGCCAAAGTGCCCCTATGGCTAATATGCCCCGATCCACCCTACTGAATTACATTTAAACTATATGTTAAAACTTTGCTGTAATTGTCGAATATAATAAATGTTAAAGAACGACAAATAAACAATCCGATTAACTATGTAATAAACATTATAACATAAAAACAAACCTGCATAACATAACATGTAAAAACATGTTTTGACTTTAACATAAGGCTTTAACACAATTACATCGTAATAAAATCATATGGGTGCACCTAGATGTAATCTTTGAAAAATATTAAATAAAATAAATACAGTTATGTCAGAGTTGCACTTTAGTAGTGGCCTTTGATAACTATCCTTCACTATTTAATGTTCGTTAACGTAAATGCATTCTTAATTATAGTTTTAAAGTTAATATTAGAGAATTTTCAGAAGCAAATCAATCTAGATATCAATTAAAAAAGAGTTACGCATTACGAAAATAATATGACTGTAACTAAACATTTTTCACATTCATCATTAGTAAAAATCAGCGAAATAATTAATAGTATTTACACTTTAATTTTTCATAGTTGAATTAATTGCAACACTGTTTTACATGCAGAACAATTGTAATTTATTTCATTTCCCTATTCTAACTATAGAAATATTTCTTCCCAATTCCAATAAATATGATATATATTAAAGAAGGTTCTTCTGTTTCTAAATGAATCCCGACAGAACACCTTTTCGATCCATATAAAACGAATCGTTGGGGCCACCGTAATACTTACCCATCATGGATATGCGTAATATAAATTATGAAAATAAAACATGTGTAAACTATTTATAAAATGCTTGCAATTCGAATAAAATCGTGGCTTGATGACGTCATAAACTTTAAATCAAAGCTAACGAACAAGAAAGGCTACCGCGGTTCTTTTCGCGTATCTTTTTTTACAGACCGCCGGAGTCACGTGATGCTCGAATGCACCAATGAAGGTGTACGAAAAGAGCATCACGTCACTCTAGCGGTCTGTAAAAAAAGATAAGTGGAATGCACCGCGGTAGCCTGTCTTTTTCGTTAGCCTCGCTTTAAATGCTCTATCACTGAATTGCGTAAAAGAAACATCCTTATAACTCCAAAATTGATAATCCTATTAACTAAAGTTTTTTTTGCATCGATTAAAGGTCTCATTTCCCATTAAAAAATATCTTTGAATTGAAATTTGAATGAAATACAGGGTCATGAAAAATCGAAGAGTGTGGGAAATAGGATTACAAATATATAGGCAACTAATCATCCGATCGACTTAATTTTTTATGCAAAATTTAAGTTTTTTTTATTGTATTTATATTTTCTCCTTAAAATAAGCAATATCGAAAATTTTTATATACATTTTATTAGAACGAATATTTCGAGAGTCCGAAAAAAATAGTTCCGGATAATCGAGGTTACTGAAATTCAATAAGCTTCTTTCCATTATTGCGTAATAAGTACATACCAAATTTCCAAGTCTCTATCTCAATTTGTTCGGGAGATAGAGCGTTTACAGACACACACACAGACACACACACAGACACACAGACAGACTGACGGCTAATTTGTTTTTCTAAAAATATGTTTTTCAGAATGTCCAGTGTCTGAAACGTGTAAATCCGTCAAAAAAATTTCGAATTTCAAAACGATTACAAGACTTACCCTATACTCCGTATGATGGGTAAGTAAAAACCCGAATATTTAGAATTTTCTAGTCGAACATGCAACCTGCAAAAAGACATAGAAATTCGTAAAATTAAAATTTTACAATTTAATTATTTTCATGGAATCTTAGGTGAACAAATGTCAACATTTGGAATGAATTCAAAATTTATTTCAAAATTTAGTAGACGCTGAAGAAATATCTTGAATAACTCTCTTTCATAAAAACACAAAATGAATCTTTAATTTAAAAAATAACTTTTCCAAATAACACTGCAATGTAAAAAAAATACTTAGGTGATTATTTTCTAAAAAAAAAAAAAAAATTATTTAACTAAACTTTAATTTAATGATAAATATTTAATTCAACTCATATATATCTCTATATGAAGACTTTTAGAATTATTTTAGTATCACTTGTTTGGTATTCATTTGAAAACAGTTATACATTACGACACCAGATAGAGAGTCCCAATATAACTAAAATTTTCTAGAATTTATTATTAATGGGAGTTAGTGTGAAATAATTAATATTATCTACATTTTAAGGTTTAATAGTTGAATTAATTGCAACACTCTCTCAATGCAGAATAATCACAATTTATTTTACATGTCTCTCTTCTTAACTCTAAAAATATTTCATCGCCATTTCAATAAATATGACAGATATAAAAAGAGTCATATTCCATTCTTAAAATAGAACTCTACAAAATTATTTTTTTTATCTATATTTTAAAAGATTGGAATGTTTGTAATCCGAGAATGCGACCTGCAAAAGAAATGAACATTTATACAAACAAAAATTCGTTGATTTAATTATTTTCACGGAATTTTAGATGGATAAGCATCAATACTTGGAAAGAATTAGAAATTTATTATAAAATCTGTACAAATATTTTTATTACCCTCTTTTTTTATGAAAAAGTAATAGAATCAATAGTTAATTTAACATTGAACTTTTCCATGTAAAGATTTTTACATTTTTGTTTAGGTGCTCCTTTTGAAGTTTTAAAATACAACACAAAACATTTAAATGAACTTTAATTTATTTTTAAATATGTAATATTCAGGGTGTCCGAAAAGTCTGGAAACGGTCGAATAACTCGAGAAATATACATCGGATTGATAAACGGAAAAATACATATTCAATGTTTTTCAAAAATCTAGTGCCCCCCCCCCTCCCTTCAACTCTGGGGGGGGGAAGAGGCAACTTTGATATCTTAAGAAAACACCCCCGTTTTATTGCAGATTCGGATTCTACGGGAAAAAATACGTAACTTTTGTATTGAACATTTTCTTCGAAAAATCATAAATGGCGAGTAAAATGCAGTGAGAGTCGTTTCCATTGAAATGTCTGGAAACGGTCGAATAACTCGAGAAATATACATTGAGTTGAAAAACGGAAAAATACGTGTTCAGCGTTTTAGAAAAATGACAACTTTTATATCCCTAAATACATTTTTCTAAAATATTGAACACATATTTCTTTCGTTTTTCAATTTGATGTATACTTCTCGAGTATACCCATGTTTCCATACTTTTCGATGGAAACGATTCTCATTGCATTTTACTCGATTACAGGGCCATTTACGATTTTTCGAAGAAAATGTTAAATACAAAAGTTACGTACTTTTTCATGTAGAATCCGAATATGCAATAAAAAAGGGTTGTTATCATTTAAGATTTCAAATTTGCCCCACTTTCCCCCCAGGGGGACAGAGTTGGGGGGGGCAACTTTGGTAACGCTAAATAGATTTTTCAAAAATATTGAACATGCATTTTTCTGTTTTTCAATCCGATGTATATTTCTCGAGTTATTCGACCGTTTCCAGAGACTTATATTAGTGCTAGGTAGCTATGGGATTTGGATACTAATTAATTTTTCAGCAGAGCTGAAATTACGCTGTAAATTAATGAAATACAAAGGATGTGAATTATCACTTTTACTAAACAGCGTACAGCCAACAGAGTGAAAAAATGCTCAGACCGGGGTTCGATTCCGGATACTTTGGTATAGCGCACGAAGTGCTTTACCATTTAAGCCATCCAGACGACATCCGGTCTAGCATTCTCTCACTCTTATATGGCTAGGCTACGACCTCGCAGCACAAGATGGAGCGTCAATCATGAGCACAACTTTCAGTGGCATATATTAGACCAATCAAACCCAGCATCGGTGAATTATATACTAATTAATTAACTGACGTTCCACCTTGTGCTGCGAGGTCGTAGCCTAGTCATGTAAGAGTGATAGAATGCTAGACCTCATGTCGTTCGATTGGCTGAAATGGTGCGCACTTGGTGCGCTATACCAAGGGATTCAGGATCGAACCCCGGTCTGGACATTTTTTCACTCTATTGGTTGTACGCTGTTTAGTAAAAGTAACAATGCACATCCTTTGTATTTCATTAATTTGCAGCGTAATTTCAGCTCTGCTGAAAAATTAATTAGTATATAATTCACGGATACTGGGTTTGACTTGTCTCATGTATACCACTAGACGTTGTGCTTATGATTTACGTTCCATCTTATGCTGCGAGGTCGTAGCCTAACCATATAAGAGTGAGAGAATGCTAGACCGGATGTCGTCCGGATGACTTGAATGGTAAAGCACTTGGTGCGCTATACCAAGGGATCCGGGATCGAACCCCTCTCTGGACATTTTTTCACTCTATTGTTTGTACGATGTTTAGTAAAATTGATAATTCACATCCATTGTATTTTATGAGATTTGGAACTTGAATACAGCAATTCCTGAATAGTAATTATTGTCTCTTTTAATAGAAAATTCTGCCATTAAGTGACTAAAATATTACTATTCGGAAAGAGCTGTATTTAAATTCTGTGACCCGTGTTAGTTTTACTTGTTTGACATATATTGGTGATCATTTGGAGAAAAATGTAACACATTACCATGTTTTCGTTCAAAATTTTAACAGTAGTGAAGATATTTTAACAAAATTTATATCAGACTCATCTTAGTATGTATAACTGAGCATCTATCTAAATATCATTTTTTGCATTCATTATGAATGATGGTGGTAGTGGTGGTGGTATTTTCTACGGCCGATTGTCTGCGAGAGGGATATAGCCGAGCGGGATTGCCCTCCGTGGGGCTAACCTTTCTAAGATAATCTAACACATACAGAGTGATTCCAAATTCATAGTACAAACTTTAAGGGTTGGTACATGACACTGTAACAAACAATTTTTGTATAGGACAGCAGGGTCGGAAATCCATTTATATAAGGTAAAGCTAGGATAGTCTGCGCACAATTCAAAAGAATAGCAATAAAAAATCTAAATAATAGTTTTTTGCTAAACTATTCATAAATATTTTTACTTCATTTGTTTTTTATGCATTTCCATTGCTATTTTGTTGTTATGTTTCAATTTAATAGAACAGTTGTAATAAAACCAAGAAAGTTATTTTGCGCAATCTGTCCTTACAGGGTTGGTGTGATTGCGCACATGGGTAGGAGAAATTGTTTCTAATAATAACTACAATTAAATTGTTAACAATAATAATTACACTTAAATGACATTGCTGTAAGGTTTTTGTGAACAAATATTATTGTATTAGGAGTGAATATTTCAACCTAATGGTTAAAGAATCAGAAAAAGAAAATAATTTTAAAAACGATTAAAAATTTTTAATTAAAGGAAAAAAAAATAAAGAATCAGAAAAAGCAAGTCCAGATAAGATTACAAAATAAAATTATGTTACTTAATAACACGTTTAACTTAAAATTAGTCCATTTTCATTTTTCATTTTTTATGCAAATTTACCAATAAGCTGCGTAATCTCTCCTAGCATGGAAATTAATGGGAACACTGTGCCATCTCTCCTAAGTAGCCGATGCGCAAACTCTCCAATTTCGGTAGGAGAGATTGCGCGGCCTTTTATTTAAACATGACCTCTTCTAAAACGAACCGTTGATGTTCACATTGTTAGTTCAGATTAGTAGCTTATGAGAAATCGTTTAAGTTGAAAATATTTTGTACTACTGACATTGTATAAAAATTCTGATGAATAGCTATGAAAATGCAAGCACTTACTTTGGGAAAACAAAACAAAATAGCAATACTTTATCTTAGACGCTTAAAGCAATCAACGTGCACTTTTAAGTATACACTCCACTACTGTTGTTGTACAACTACCTGGAGTCGCTGTGCGCTCACTCAACTCCTTCCCCCCGAACCTCTATGTGCGCAATCTCTCCTGGCTTTACCTTAGTCAAAAGTACGGGCGTCTCACTCCAATCCGAGGTCGCGTTTTCGTTCATAACTTTAACAGTAGTGAAGATATTTTAACGAAATCCTTACAATATGCTTACGATTCATATACAAGTAAATCTGATGCGAATTTTGTTAAAATATCTTCACTACTGTTAAAGTTATGAACAAAAACGTGACATCGAATTGGCGTGAGACACCCAGTAATTTTGACTAAATAAATGAATTTTTGACCCGGGTTTCCTATATAATTAATGTTTTGTACAGTGTCCTGTACCAATATATTGTAAATGTCATTTATTGTATAGGAAACCAGTGTCAAAAAATCCATTTATTTAGTCAAAATTACAGAGCGTCTCACTTCAATCCGATGTCGCGTTTTCGTTCATAACTTTAACAGTAGTGAAGATATTTTAACGAAATCTTTACAATATGCTTACGATTCTTATAGAAATAAATCTGTTGCGAATTTTGTTAAAATATCTTCATTACTGTTAACGTTATGAACAAAAACGAGACATCGAATTGGCATGAGACGTCCAGTAATTTTACTAAATAAATGAATTTTCGACCCTGGTTTCCTATATAATTAATGTTTTGTACAATGTCCTGTACCAATATACTGTAAATGTCATTCATTGTATAGGAAACCAGTGTAAAAAAATCCATTTATTTAGTCAAAATTACAGAGCGTCTGACTTCAATCCGATGTCGCGTTTTTGTTCATAATTTTAACAGAAGTGAAGATATTTTAACAACTTTGCAACAGACTCATCTGTGTATGAATTGTAAGCATATTGTAAGAATTTCGTTAAAATATATTCACTGCTATTAAAATTATGAACGAAAACGCGACTTCGGATTGGAGTGAGACGTCCTGTATTTTTGACTATATAAGTGGATTTGCGACCCTGATTTCCTATACAAAAATTGTTTATTACAGTGTCCTGTACCAACCCTTAAATTTTGTACCATGAATTTGGAATCCCCATGTATTTACGTAAGATTCAAAGAATACTTTCAACTCTCTGTTCAAAGAAAAGCAATCACAATTTATTTTACTTGCCTCTTTTCTAACTGTAAAAATATTTCTTCAACATTCCAATAAATATGACAGATATAGTAGTAAGTAATATTCCATTTTTAAATTTTAATCGATCAAAACACTTTTGTGATCTATATTGAAAATAAATTGTAGAACTGTGTTGGAAACTAAAACTGAAAACTGAAACTGAAAACAAACTGTGTCGAACTGTGCGAACTGTCGAATTGTGTTGTGTTGCAATCTGCTAGCTGAGAATGCAACCGGAAAATATACTATCACTGGCAAAATTATGGAATCAGCACTCTCTATTCGACAACTCCCAATAAAATATATATATTTCTATTATAACTGAAAAGATATAATTATTTTCTTTTTAACGGACGATCGGACATCACTGAGATACGCAGATCTAGCGGAAATTTCGAAATAAACGCTCAATTATTATTTGCAATCTTTTTTGTAAAACGTGCATTAAAAAAATTTCGAGAAAACATTTAGAATCACTTGCTTGTTTCTGCAAATTTCCCTGCCTGATGATCAACTTAGTGTTACGCAATGGTCTTGGTCAGTTTTACTCGAAGTGGATATAAATACATTAGGCTTTTTTTTCTTTTGCTCATTTCAAACCAGTAGATAAAATGGAATGTGCAAAGAGAGCTGAATTTGAAAACTTGAGAGGTACTCATTAAGCTGCTAAAGTAAAGAAAGTCGCAAAGAAATGTGGAAAAGACATTCTCATGCTCACAATCTACTGTTTCGAAAATTTCAATAAAGTTGACAGAGCTTAAAAGTGTGAAAACTGCCCCTGTTTTGGTATACTACAAGCTACATCAGTACGTCAGGATCGTACTTCATTGAAATATTCAAAAATGTGAGATGGAAGCCATCTAATGATATGAATGTTAAATAGAAGAAAGCATTAAATGATAAAGCATCAAATAGAAGGTTGCACAACAGATTAAATGGAGCTAAATAAGATTATCGCAAAGCCAAGGCAAAACCCAAGCTGACAATGCGGCACAAGTAAACTAGATTGGTGGTTCAAAAATACCGTAACTACTCTGTTGATGTGGTGTTAGCGATGAATCAAAAATTTGTATTGGTGTAGGTGACGATAGAGGAAAATGCATTTGGCGGTTTAAAATTGAAAGGGAGAGTAAATATAGTCGTAAGTTCCCTGATTTAATCGCGATTTTGGGATGAATGTCTTCCGAGAGGGTTGGAAGACTGTGTGTTGTGAATGGGAATAGGAATTCACAGAAATGTGCTTTACTTTTAAAAAAATTCTTGATTGCTACTTTAGAAGAGCAATTTGGATACGATGATGTTACAATCATGAATGACAATGTGTCGTGCCATAGGTCCGGGATAGAAAAAAAGTTTATTTCTGAAAATAATGTTCCCCAAACGGAGTGACCAGTGTGTCGTCCTGATATCAATCCTATCGAAAATATATGGTATATTTAGAAAAACATGGTATTTAAGCAACAATTAAACATGAAATTAAAATACTCCATGTGAAAAGCATGGGCAGCCATCGACCTAAATAAGTGCAAGTCTATGCCTGACAGAATCAAAGCGATCATAAAGGCAAAGTGAGTAATATAAAATATATTTATTAACAATGTATTTTGACCAACTTTTTTCTCCGATAAGCGTGATTCCACATTTTAATCTAACAGAAATTGGGGAAGTAAATTTATATAAAAAACTGTGATATAAAAAGATTTATATAAAAGTCATTTTGCAAATATTTTTAGAAAGTGTGTGTTCTAGATGTGTTTATGATTCTTTAACAGTAAACGAAGTTTCACTTACTTAAGAACTTTATGTGAAATTGCTCACATTACATTGAGCGTTCGAAAAGGTAGATGCTGTTTCCATATTTTTTTCCATAAGTAGAACACAGAAATTAATAAAATAAAATATTTGATAGAAACTTTAAAAAAAATCTTAGTTGGAAAAATGTGAACACTAAGAGTAAATTCGAAATTTATTTCAAAATTTCGAAGACGCGGTAGAAATATCTTCAATTTATTTATTTGTTTTTTAAATAACAAAATTATTATTTAATTTAACATTAAACTTTTCACGTGAAATTGTAAGTTTTTAAACTTTTGTTTAGGCGATCATTTCGAAAGTCTAAAGGAGTAATACAAAGTATCTAAATAAATTTCTTTTGTTCATAAATATTTAATTAGTTAGAAAAACATGTTTTTTGTTTTTTCAATAATAAATTTTAATTTATGTTATTATATTTTCATTAGAAATGCATTCTGAATAGTATTTGTAAAAAGTAACAGATTACGAAATTAGAAGTACTCTGAATGTAACTAATAATTTTTCGCCTTCATTACAATTAGAAGTCATTATAAGTATTTAAAATATTATTTAAACTTCAATGTTTATAGTAAAAGTAATTGTAAACCTTTTTTGAAAGCAGAACAGTTTAACGATTTATTTCACTTTTCTATGCTAACTGATAATTTTTTTTACCATAAAAATAAATATTACAGTCGCAAATAGCAGGTATTATTGTGATTCTGAATAAAACATGACAATACACAGTTCAGATCAACATAAAAAAAAAATAATAATTAAGCGAATTTTTATAATCTGCAGGCCGAGAATGCAACGAGCAAAATGAAATGGAAATATTAACGGTTGGAAAGAATTCGAAATTTATTTCAAAAATTAGAAGACTTTAGAGAAATATTTTAAATATCTCTCTTTCATTCAACATAATCAATATTTAATTCAACATCGAAATTTTCCAAGTAAAATTATAAGATTTAAAAATAAATCGTTAGACGATCATGTTGAAGTTCTAAAATAAACACAAAGTATTTAAACAAACTTTAATTTATACATAAATATTTAATTTATCTCATATAAATGTCTATATGAAGAGTTTTATAGTTATTTTAGTACTATTTGTTTGGCATTCCTTAGTAATCACTTGAGAAACGTAACACATTACGATATTAGAGATAATCTGAATATAATTAAACATTTTTCGTATTAATTAAAAATGGAATATCTTGAAATAATTAGTATTATTTACATTTTCATGTTTCATAGTCGAATTAATTGCAACACTTTTTTCAACGCAGAACAACCACAATTATTTCACTTGTCGCTGTTTTAACTGTAAAAATATTTTTTTTACCATTCCAATAAATATGATAGGTACGAAAGTGGATAACATTTTATTTCTGATTAAAATTCGGCAAAAAAACTTTTCTGATGTATATTAAGAAAAAAATATCGAACTTTTATAATCTGCTAGATTAGAATGCAGCTTGTAAAAAGAAATATAAATTCATAAAATAAAAAATTCTTGATTTAATTCTGTTCATGGAATTTTAGATGGAAAAATGTTACAATTGGAGAAGAATTCGAAATTTATTACAAATTTTTTTTATAAAAAAAGCTGTACAAATATTTTTAATTTCTCTATTTTTAAGGAAAAGTATCAGGATTATTATTTAATTAAAAACGAACTTTTTCACATGAAATTCTGAGAGTATTTTTACATTTTACTTTATGTGATCATTTTGAAGTTCTAAAGAAATAACACAAAGCGTTTAAGTTAACATTAATTTGTTCATAAATATGCAAATTATCTCAGATATATCTTTCTGAAGACTTTTGCAGTTATTTTAGTAAATGTTGCTATATGTTAGAGAATTTGAATACCACTAATTTTGAATAGTAATCTTTTCATCATTTAGCCAAACATTTCTGACATTAAATTAGGCAAATATTACTATTCCGAAATACTGCTATTTCAATTTCTTCACCTGTAGTAACCCTGTTACTATCCTGTGTCTGACATTGGCAAGCATTTGAAAAAAGTTCCAAATTACGATATTAGAGATAATCTGAATATAACTAAATATTTTTTGTATTCCTTAAAAATAGAATAACTTGAAATAATTAATATTATCTACACATTAATCTTTCAAAGTAGAATTAATTGTAACATTTTTTGCAATGCAGAACAATCACAATTCATTTCACTTGTGTCTCTTCTAACTTTAAAAATTATTTTTCACAATTACAATAAATATCACAGATATAGACGTAGGTAATATTTAATTTTTTAAATAGAACATGACAAACACATTTTTGAACTGAAGAAAAATGTCGTACGTTTGTAATCTGCTAGTCAAGAATGCAACCTTGAACGATTCATGGAAATTCACAATATAAAGTATTTGACAGTTTAAATTGTTTCGCGAAATCTTAGTTGGAAAAATGTTAACACTAGCAGATAATTCGAAATTTATTTAAAATTTTAAAGATACTGTAGAAATATTTTGAATTATTTAAATTAATTTTTTTAATGACTAAATCAATATTTAGTCTGGCATTGAAAATTTTTAAAAACTACTTTATAAAATTCTTTGAATAGGTGATCAATTTGAAATTTTAAGAATCAACATAAAGTATCTAAATAAAATCAAATTTGTTCATAAATATTTAATTTGTTTGATAAAATAAATGTATATTTAATTGTAGTTTTTAAATTAATGGGTTATTTAAATCAACATTATAATTTTTTATTTAATGTAGAAAACCGAACTAAATATCTTTAAAAAAAATTGCCTCCATTCAAAAAAATGTATCACATTACGATAATAGAGATGATGTAACTAAGCAATGTTCCCATTTGTTGCAGTTAGAAGTTGTCGTGAACTAAAAGCTCTCTTATAAAGGGACTGTAGTTTTTTGAATAAGAAAGTTTTCTCAACATTAACCTGTGTGCGCAACAGCGACAGCTGTCCTTTCTTTTACTCTAATTTTCCGAAGTGTGTTTGGAGCTCTCCGAGTCTGCGGTTAGTGTAGATAGTTGTAAGTTTATACAAATTGAGCTTCGTTGGCTGATCTGCAGAGTATAAAAGAGAAGCAAAAGTTGTATCTGCGGATTTTGGTCGAGTCCTACCTTTCTGGAAATCAAGGCCTCTGACGAAGGATTGGAGTTGCGAGTTCAACAAGTGTTTAGGAGAAAGTTAACCTAGCCGAGTGCAACGTGCATGTTGGGTAATATTGTCTTTAGTTTTTATTTGCAATAAAACTTAACGGTGACCACGGGTTCCTAACGTTTGTGAAATTTAGACTGTATTAAAAGTTTCGAGTTAACTTTTTCCTTTACAGTCAAAGCTTTACATGAGTTTGGACTTTGATAGTGCATTGAGTCGTCAGTAATTTGTATGTAAGTGAATGTTTTACTTTTAATAACCTTCTGTTTACTTTGAGTGAATATTGAGTTAAATCTCTCTTAATGTCGTCGACTAAATGTACAAAGAGACCTCAACACGCCCCTGCCCGATTAGTTTCAATAAAGTGTTTTTAACTTTAAAATCTAGTCATGAATGATCAAAGGGACGACCTCGCCGGTTAAGTCACAAAGTTATTAGAAACGATTAAAATTATTTACACTTTAATGTATTACAGTCGAATTAAAGAGCAACACCACTTTGAAAAGTTCAAAAATTTGATTTTTTTTTTCGTTCTGTTAGCACTTTTTATACACACGAATATCATTAAGCTGAGCAAGAGAAGATCTTATGCTTCCAATCGAATGGTAACTTTGTGATAATACTTCTCCTACTCCTCCTAAACTATTTCTCGGAGAACCATCTAATTCAGCCTGGTGTTAGCTATCCATGGTTTCTACATTTCAGGGAATTTTACAGGAAAATACCAGCATTTTCTTATAGAAATATTTGCCTAATTTAACCTCGTGAAACTTAAGGCGAGTTTTTCTATAGGAAAATACTGGTTTACAAGAATTTTCTGGTCTGGAAATTCGCTGACCTGTAGGAACCTCGCTATCATTGCCGACATTGTTCGCGTAAATAAAATCTAATACAAATCGTGTTCTTGTGGAATCATAATAATCTTTGGAATCATAGATTATATTTCCAAATCAGATATCTCCAAAGTGTTTCAAAAGAGATTTCTGACTTACTGTGTGTTATAAATTAACAGTCGTTAGTTGTGTTTTTCGATCGAAAATTTACTGTGATTTAAGGAAATCCGTCCAGAAAACAAAGCACCGACCATACAGGAAATAACAAGAAAATCACTTTGTGTGAGTTCAAAAACATGAGCCAAGATTTACAACGTTCAAACACAGAAATTCAGCTATTACAACATTAAACTACATACGGCCGTTTCAAAGATACCCCAGATCCCCCTCATTAGTGTAAAAATAAAAAATAAAAACAAAAAATAAACACATAATTAAACACATAATATAAACGCAAAAATTAAAACGAAAACACTTTGTTTTCGAAGAAGTTTTAAAAAATGTCTGATGGTTTAGCCTATGGGTAACCCCTTGAGCCCCATTTTAAGTGATATGTATATATGCACTACTTTGAAGTTAAGTTATTTAAATTGCTGCAGTTTCCGTTTTATACTCGTTATGTGGAGGCCTCTTTTGCTTTGCTTGATTTGTCTCAACATAATATAAACGCTGTACTTAATTTAATGAATTCAATTGATCCATGAATCTATTTTACCTTTAAAATTTAAAGTCAACAAGGTCTTGCTTTCCTTGATGTCCTGGTAATTCGGCATAATTCTAAGTTTTTGACGACAGTTTTTCGTAAACCTTTTGTGGTTAGTTTGTCCCTTATTTTTAGATCCAACCATCTCCCAAAGCAAAAATCAGCTTCTTTTAATAATTTTACTTTCCGTGCTCGTAATAGCTGTTCAAATTCAGAAATATTTAATAGCGAAATGAATTATATCAAAGCAGTTGCTATCGATCGTGGTTTTCACTTGGATATCATTGACCATATTTTATTTAAATTATCTAAGGAAACGGCTTCTGTATCTGAAAATAAGGAATTTAAAAATATTATTGTGTTACCGAATTTTCCGAAAATCAGTGCTTAAATTTCACGTATTCTTAATAAGTTTAGTTTCAAGTTGTTTTTTCTCCCGTTAATAAAGTTGCTTTTTCCAATCTCAAGGATCTTTTTGTCAGTCAAAATAGTTGGGGGTACTTATAGAATTTTTGGTGAATGTTTACTCTCCCATATTGGGTAAGCGCTGAGATTTAAATTGAAGGAACATGAAAATTATGTTAAGAAACAGTAATTGGATAAATCCTCAATAGCAAAGCATTGTTGGAATTCTAACCATCAGTTTAACTTTTCCGGGGCTAAAATTATTGAAAAATGCAATTCGGTATTTTATCTGGACTTTTACGAGGCTTATTATATCCATAAATATACAAATTCCTTGGATAATGACATGACTAGCAAACCTGTTCTCTCCCTTACGTGCAGGGATCCTGCACAGTCATACCTGTTTTTCTGTGTTTTCCTGTCATGTACGCCACTTCTGCTTTATCTGGTATAAGCTCTTACCATTATCATTTGTGCTTAGTTCATAAAGCAGTAGTCGGGGCTATAGCCAAGGGGCTTCTTTGAACCCTTTTTAATCTTTTTAGTTTTTATTTATTTATTTTTATTTTTACACTGATTAAGGGGATTTGTGGTATCCTTGAAACGACCGTATGTAGTTTAATGTTGTGGTAGTTGAATTTATGTGTTTTAACGTTATTTAAATCTTAGCTCATTCATGGATATAATCTACAGTGGATTCCTTCCCATGTCGATCTTGAGGGAAATGAGATCGGGGACACCTTGGCCAAGGCGGGTGCATGTGATGTTTCAGTGCCTTCTGCACCCCTCAGATATTTGGACACTTACTCAAGAACAAAAAGCAAGAATAGGATCACTTGAATTGTTCCACCAGAGCACCACAGGTACCAGAGTATTCGACCGGGAGGATCTATTGCTCTTGTTTATAACAGGCAGGAACAAACCACTCTTGCTCTCTTTCGTAGTGGGCACCTTAGAACTAAGAAATTTTCTGAGGGCATCAAGTGCTTTGAAATATGCGCCAAGTTTTCCAATGAGCAGGCTTCCCCTGATCACATCCTTGTGTGCCTGCGGCTGTTCAAGCAGGATCTTGCTGATGATCCCTTGATGGTGCTGGATTTTCTTAGGGTCTATAATATCATGGACCTGGTTTAGCCTGCTGGCCTAAAGGGATGTTCAACAACAAATCTTGGCTCATGTCATACAAGAAATAATTTTTCTATGCATGCGCGGCTGTTTTTGTTTGTCAGTTTGAAACAGATATCAGAATGGAAATTATATTGGTGTTTTAAGTTGCATGCTTAAGAATTTGAAAACAAAATTGGTAAATATTTTATTATTGTATGCCTATTTAAACATTTGTTAGTTAATGACATTTGGATAAGTTAATTATTTGAATTATTAACCGACTTCACGCAGAAAGGGAGAATAAGGTTTTTACATTGGGCAATGTAAGATTCTTCATTGAATGACAAAATTGGAACGATTTGATAGGAACGACTAGGAATTTTATAAAATGGTAACAAAACTTTTCGCTTCCCTCTGCAAGTATCACAGCTTATAGACCTAGAGTCATAAACCTATGTTGCCTTGAATTACCGGATATCTCCAAAACGCTTACAAATGGCTGTTGTATTAAAAAATATAATTCTGAAAAGTCAAAAAACCCTTGGCTTTTAGATGTAGTCGCTCCAGCTTCCAAGCGGAAGTTTTCGGGTTCGAAACTAGCCGATTTCACTATAACATAAAAAGTTCACGTTGCACTCAAAAATGGTGTTAGATTATTCATTCTTTTTTCATTAATAAATTCATATTCTGGAAATTTCCAGAACAGTCTTTAATTGTCACAGAAATAGTTTTCGGAACATTTGATTGCAGTATGCAAACTCATTTCCCTTCAGTCTGTGGGTGTTCTTTAGTATAAAACGCTTGGTAGAGCCCCAAATTTAAATAAATATGTGTGTGCGTCATTAGTCTTCCTGTTCAATTTATCTTGAGTGTATATTCAAGTTTTGAAAATTTAATAATTATTCATCTCTAATCATAATAAGATAATAAATAAAGTTAATAAATAAATAATAAACAAATTAAAGAAAAATGTCTTAATGAAACATGAAATCGTATGGCTCTAAATATTGAATTAATTTGATTATATCATAAACAATGGAACGTTTGTGCTTTTCTTTTGTTTTCGTACGATTTAAAGAAATTGATGTAATGTCATGTGTCATTTTACGCTATCGCATTTTTTTACTAACAAATTGTTACTTTCTTCTATTTAAAATTTGAAATGTTACTTTCTTATTTTGTTTACGAAAGATTTATAGATGAACTTCGCTAAATCCAAGAACCAAAAATTCGATTCTGGGATAAAAGTTACATGTGGAGAAATATTAATTTCTAAGTTTCATGTATCATATTATTTTGATTATGTTAATATACGTAAATATATGTTTTATTTATGAACTATTTGTTTCACCACTTGTTTGTAATTATCACAAATACTTTGCATTATGTGAACTTAGTAAGTATATAAAGAAATTATGTTTATTAATGTTTCATTCAAAAAGTACCGATGACAAATCAAACATATATCGAGCAAATCACACTGAAAACTCATATTATAAATCGAATCGTAATGTTATTGAAAGTTGTATGCTTAACATTTGCTTTGATTGAGCTGAGCGAGAGAAGCTCTTCCCATCCACTTCAATGGTAACTTGGTGATGCTACTCCTCCTAAACTTTTAGGCCAATGATCACAAAT
This sequence comes from Maratus michaelseni, assembly GCA_963931845.1. Taxonomy (NCBI): domain Eukaryota; kingdom Metazoa; phylum Arthropoda; class Arachnida; order Araneae; family Salticidae; genus Maratus; species Maratus michaelseni. The sequence goes on from OZ007586.1 coordinate 398,644,969, forward strand.
CATGTCCATGACGAAAAAAATGTAGAACATTAGTGCTATAGACATAATGTTAAATCACGAGCGGGTTTCAATTTAAGTTTTTTTTCACGCTTTAAAGATTATAAGTACCATATGCAAAATGTTAAAACGGGTGCGGGTTTGAGTTTAAGATTCTTTCACATTTAAATAATTATAATTCCACGTACTTATTATAAAAAAGGCGCACGGGTTTCAATGTAAGCTTTTTTTACGCCTTTCAATTGAGATTTTTTAAACAGCTCTCAAGTAGGTAACACAAAAAGGTGGTGGGCATAAAATATGCTGGCTTGCTTACTGCTGGTCGCGGCCATTGACAGTCAAAACTTTAATAGAAATTTGCAGATATCTTGTTTCTACCTTGAATAAAAATCAGGTGGTGTTAACGGCAACTCGGCTGTCGTATAGGAGTAGAACATTTGAGAAGTTTACCGTCGACCGGTCAATTCGTTAGGTTTAATCTGTATACATTGTTTCAAAAATTGTCACCGTCATGCCGTGGAACATAAATTGGTTTTTGTCAACGGCAGCATCTTGTATCGCATAGCAGTCGAAGTTTGAAATGTGGGCAGAAAATGCATCCGAGACATCTTTAAGAATAGATTTTGAAACGTGGTCACAGTGCAAGTATGAAAAATCAAGATTTTGAAATGCTTGAAGACAACCTTACTTTCGACAAGTAAAGTAATATTAATGTTCATTTCTAAATAATATATTATCAATGTCTACTTGACATCAAATGACTGTTTTCAAATTATCTTGTTCAGCTTAATTTTGTGCAGGCAACGTATGCGCTTCCCTAGTATGTTATTAATTTAAAATCAATATCGAATATGAAAGGACAATTTTGGATCTATAGAAGTAAAGCGCACCACAGAAATGGAAACTCTAAGCGCGTTTTTGTCTCAGAACATCATTTTGAAGTTCAATGGACATTCTAGCTTCTCCAATTTTTAACAAATTAACTGGATATTTTTTGAAAATTAATCGCCATATATTTTTATTGAGAAATATATAGTACTTTTTAGAAATACTGAAATCTCGTATTCATACGTAACTTTTAGTAACGGAATATTTGGTTAAAAATCTCCACTTTACCTTGAATTAATACCATTTCATTAAACATGTATGTTTTTGAAAGGAGCTACGTATTTAATAAGCTTTGAACTTAAAAAAACTGTTTTCTCTCTCATTGTTCTAGGTTAAGTCTACCAACAGTTATCGTATCTACTGCTTGACCCTCTTTTTTAAAGTGCTTCTGCCCATCAGCTGTTAAACCGCTATTTTTTAATACTTCAACTAAAAGAATACAATTTTCTTCTTTAATATGTGTATAAAAATATTTAATATTTTTATAAACACTTAGTATTTCTTAAAAACAATTCCCGAAAAAGCCTTAAATTTCAAGGCGTGAAAGTGGTGTTACTCCTTAAATGCAAAAAAAATATTTTGAATGCAGAACAATCACGATTTATTTCACTTGTCTATTGTAATTATAAAAACACATTTCATCATTCAAATAAATATGACAAGCATAAAAGTAGATAAAATTCCGTTTCTAATTAAAGCCTTCCAAAACATTTTTTCGATCTATAATTCAAATGTTATCGACGAATTTTTATAATCTGCTAGACGAAAATGCAACCTGCAGAAAGAAGTTGGAATTCATAAAAAAAAATGACAATTTAATTCCCTTCACGAAATCTTAGTTGGAAAATTGTCAACACTGTGAAAGAATTCGAAATCTATTTCAAAATTTAGAAAACAGTGTATAGAGATTTTGAATTTCTCTCTTTTTATTGTAGGGAAAATCAGTATTTAATTTAATACTGAACTTACTACGTAAATTTTAAAGTTTATTTTTTAAATTCTTGTATAGATGATCATTTTGAAGTTCTAAAGAAATAACACAAGGTGTTTAAATTAACTTTATTCATAAATATGTAGTTTGTATTAGAATTAGAGACATCTCTAAATGAGGAAATTAGGTGTTGTTAGTTTAGTATTATGGATTTTTGTGTAAGCGAAGAGAGAAAGCAGTTTCTGTCAGCCTCTCCTAATTTCTTTTATTAAAGGGGTGGGATGCTGGAGTAAAAATTTGAAAGTTTTTTCTATAGCCTTAAAATCTACGATTTCTACTATTTTCAACGCTGTGCCACTTTGCTCAGCGCTCATTTAAAAATAAATAAAGCAATAATCATAATACTAATAAAAAAATACGTTATTCCAGGTTTTTATTTGCATTGTCTTCAAAACCATCGATATATCGTTAATAAAAAAATAAATGTTTTTTTTTTCTCAAAGCATAGTTTTTTGAACTGGTGTGTATTGTGGAAAAGTTAGTAATTCAGCTATAGACTTCAAGTATAGAGTGAAGCTACATGCGACGTGTATGTATCTGGTGAACTATTAAAGTGGTCTTTTTAATTTCTATTTTTTTGAGAAACGTGGCTTCTAGGAAAATATTTTACATTTGGTTTTCAAAATTCTACTTAAATAAATGCATATATAATTTTCTTTTGTCAAAATAAATGGCTTTTCACGTTTTTAAAGCTTGTTTGCTTGCTTCCGAACCATCGCTGTCAAGTACAGAATTGCCCACTATTCAAAAGGGTGCTGCGGACTACGAATAGCTTTCCTTTTCTGATCTTCCTTATGAGCAGATTAGTTTTATTTTTATGGAATTTGTTGTTTAAAAATTTTAATAATTTAATGGTGATTTCCATTTGAAATAATTTGTCAATTCGTTTTGTTTTTCGAAAAATCTAGAAAACGAATCTTATTTTAACGTGAATTCTAAGAAAATATTTTGCATTTTTCCCAAAATTCTTCTTAAATAAATACATATATAATTTTGTTTTGGGAAAATAAATGTTTTTTCATGTTCTTAAACCTTTTTTCCATGCTTCGAAACCACCGCGATCAAGCAGCACTGCCCATTATTCAAAAGGTTGTTGTGATGGAGACTACGAATAGCTTTCTTTTTCTGAGCTTTCTTATGAGCAGTTAGTTTTAATTTTATGGAATTTGTTGTTTAAAATTTGTATAATCTAATGGTGATTTCTATTTGAAATAATTTGTCAATTTGCTTTTTCAAAAAAAAAAAAAAAAAAAATCTTAATTTAATGGGTTTTAGACAGGCTTTTCCATTAATCTCCATTATTTCTTCTTTTTTCCTTTAAATACTAAGATGGGATTTTGAAAAAAATAAAATAAAACTTTTGACATATGAGAAAATCTTTGCGAAATGTTTAGAATATTTAGATTTCATGTATTTTATTGTACAAAAATAGACGTGTTTGCTTTCCCTAGGTAAAATTCTTGCATGCATTTATATGTTTTCAAACTATATAGTGAAACAGACATTATTTGAGACGCACAATTTACTTCAAACGGTTCAGATGACTGTTTAGATGAATATTATATTTCGAAACTTAAGATATAAGATTTCGCGCAAAAATAGTCTCAAATATTTAAATTTCTTAAAATGTTTTCTTTGATTACATATGTAAACATTTAAAGGGCTTACAAGAAAAACAAATCACTCCATTTCTTAAAAAATTGTGCAAAATTAATTATTTTTATCAGAAACTATTATGTTACCTATATTCCTCACAGAAAACAGTTTAAAGATTGTATTTCACGAACATACTATTAAATATGATTCAAATAATCTTTCTTACGTAATTATTAGTATGGAAAAATCTTGAATGAAATTCGCAAATGCAGTTAAAAAATGATGAATTTTAAATCGACATTTCCTTTAAAGTATTTCCAAATTTTCAGGAAGCACAGAAGGCATCTTTTTAAAGTTTAAACATAAAATATTTGCAAAAATTGCTTCTTTAAAATATGATCTAACAGCATTACTATCGAGATTTGGACTAAAGCTTACTTGTTTCGAAATCCGTTTTTAAAATAAATAGTTCTCATTCCATTAACAAATATATTTTTGCTTATAGAATACTTAATCTCAAAACAATATTTTCCCCCGTATCTGAACTGACAAATGCATTTTTGCTTAAAAATATAAAACTTGATAATGAAATTCGGAAATATCATATGACTATTAAACTAACAGGGAAGTTTACATGAATTTATTTTAACTATTTGAAATGGAAATATAATCTGTTTCTTGAATTTATTTCAACATACCTTTTTTAATTGTTTGCAGTTATTTAGAATATATTTTAAAGTGAATATGAAATTGCTGATTACGCTATTGGAAAAGGTGTTGCGCACAGGAATGTTTTTTTTAAACAGTTATACCTTATCATACGCTTCTATGATTTTCTAAAAGTATAGGTAAAATGCTTTTAAATAATTAGGGGAATGTCGAGTAAAACCAGATATTTTAGTTTTGACTCAGTTTGAGCAGACCTCTAGCGAGTAAAAGTTGAAGTACATAGTTTTAGGTTTGAAGGAGAAGCAACAATTACGATATCGCCATACTGATATTTATGAAGTTTCTGAGTTTAAAAGTTTATTTTATCATACTTCAAACGGTTAAACAAATATTTGATAATTTTATGCTCCTAGAAAACCAATCCTTGACTAAAATAAATTCGCACACTGTTTATCTAAAGAACGAAATATACATACTTTACTACTCAACTAATAAACAACTTTTTCTATAGTGAAATTAAACACGGATTCCTTATGAAAAAGCTCGTTTCGATGTATACTGTCTTGTTCAGTTCTTTAATCGAGACGCTAGTAGCAGAGAAATATATTTGGCTAATTTTGGCTACATATTGGCTAAAAATTGGAGCTTTGGTTAAATATTGCCATGAAGTATTGCTCAATATTGGAGCTTTGGTTAGATATTGCCATGAATTATTGCTCAATATTGCAGTTTTTATATTTTGCCACTACTGACAAGAAATATTTCTCCAACGTAAAGCCATTAAAGCTAATACTTGTATATGTATAATATTGGCATTTCATTTAAATGTTTCCAACATAAAAACTATATTTGTGCAATATTAGCCTTTCATTGCAAATATTTCCAATGTAAATTCTCCTATGCATAATGATCCTACAATGCTGATATTCATTGTAAATATTTTCAATGAAAAGCCAATATTTCAGCCAATATTTCGATACAAATATATCCAGCGTAAAACCAATAGTTAACCAAAATTGACATTACATTATGAATACTACAATAAATGCTATATTGGCGTAATATTGGGCTGATATTTGAATCTTGGGCAACTTATATTTTTTATAATCTAAAATGATAATAGAAAATTCTAGAAAAATATTTGAGATTTTATATAAGAAAAATAAAAATCTATTACATGATTTCTCTTAATTTATTTCCTTAAAAGTCCCATTTATATATACAAGGTGGTAATAAAAAATTTGCATGCAATCTGGTTTCATCTCGAAAAAAGTTAGCATAACCTGTACCACCAGGATCAGTTCCTTTTAACACTTTTAATTTATAATAATTAATATCTTTAAAAAAATACACGTAAATTATCGTTTTTGAGATTTCTTTTGTGGCTGGAAATCATCCTCCGAGTCCGACGCTTGCAGTACATTCTGCTTTTCCGCTGCCGTAAGTGCATGAGATGGGCCTTCGAAATAATGCGGCGCTGGAACCTCCTGCGAAACATACTTTAATGTCTTAGGTACAGAAAGGAACTGATCTTTCGGGTTGTTGGCATCCCGTTTTATAACAGATATCTGCTCTTATTCTGACATGTGAACCTTATCAAATCGCCTCCAGATATCGGCGTACACTGGCCCGTTAAACATCTGTTCAATCTTGAAATTACTTGTTACTAGTTACTACAATCTTTAAGGGGTGAATTTGCATACTCGCGCCTTTCATTTTGGCCATAAAAGGATACCGATTTGCCCAAATTTTTAAATAATAACCTAACCAACCACTATTAAATGGTTCTACATCACCTATTAATACATGTTTTTCAGTACTATATCCATCCCACGATTTTGTTAAACTTCTAACATATAAAGAATCCCCCAAAAAAGAATAAATTGAATAATCCTTACCTGAACCAGGTGGTCCAAATTGCCAAATTCCACAAATATCACTTAATTTATCCACATTAAACTTATACAGGTTCTCCAAAGTCCATTTGTAACGGAGATAGAGCTCTGGGTAATCTGTTTTAATGGTTGTAAATTCACTCCTCTCAGCGAGCGCAATACATTCACTAAACGAACTAGATTGGCCTGAAGTAACCGGGCCGTTGTATGAGATCCTAATGATCGTACCGTTCAAGTAAACGGGGTGTCATTTGAAATGTTGTAATTTTATAGTATGGGCTCGACAATGAGGTAAGACTAGTGACGACATTGGTACTCTTCCAATGCTGGACATGACCGGCGATTTAGAAATCTGAAATCTGGACGCTGCGCAAGGCACCCACCGAGTAATCGAGAGGGGCCAGATTAGGTCCGTTCCCAAAGGGGAAGCTCGTAGCATCGGCGCCCTGGAGTTTCTACTAGAAACCCACAAGAACGAACCAGAGCCCCAATAAATAGCCATGGTCTCTCTCCTGAGAACTGCTCTACCGCCAACTCGGATCATGGAAAATGTACAGAGGGAACCACTAGCACTTCACTGGTGGACTAAAACACACAAAACAAAAAAGGAAAAATTATAAACTAGATAAACATAAAAAATAGGAAAGTTAGTCCCCCCCACCCAGTGCACCCCAGGGTGACTAGGCCTGAACGTCCGGAGGGCGAAGTAGAAAATAAAGTAAAAAGGAAGACCCGTAGGACCTGGTACCTTCCATGCTCCGCTAGCTCATTCGTTCTAGATACAGTGACCAGCTTCCGGCACTCTTAACCAAATGGCATCACGGTTGGCCCCAACCACGCAAAAAGAGTGAATTAGCGTCCGCAAGATGCTGCATCAGGATTGGAATCCCCGGGTGGACTTGAGCCCGATGGTTACTTCCAGAAACCACAGCACCAGACGCACCCATAGACTCCGTCGGTACCCGCTCCTCTCAGGGACCCCGCTTTAGCCATTTTCCGAAACTGGAAGGGACCGCCACGGAATCCTCGGATGAGCTCCAGGTCCTCCTTTCACGCATAAACCGGATTGAGTCGGGACCACTCGGAGAAGCTGCCCCTCCGACAATGAGGTAAATCTAAGCTACGCTGCCGTAGGCGGACGTACTTTTTCCGTCGAATCTAGGTTCACAGAACCCTTTCGGGTGATTCGCCAGGAGGGACTGGTTTACCGGGACACCCCACAAGCGGACTCTTCAGCCAAGAGGGGTACCACCACCTGTGTGTCACTCCCCTGCACGGAAACTATTGACGACAGAGGTCGTTGCGACTTGCGATGAAACCAAATATCTCAGGAAACCATCGCTTCACACTTGGAGACGCAGCAGAGTCTCCCGACAGATTCGGAGCCGGACACACAAAAAGGCACCGAGCCCTAGGCCGTATGCCGAGTTTACCCAGCACGCCTTGCTTTACCGCGGCCTTCGATAATAGTCGACACGTCAACTGCGGTGAAGAAACAGGTACCTCTCGCTAGCCCGGAAGGTCGAGGAAAACACGCTCCTTGGACGCATAGACAGGTCCCAGCTTAGGATGTATGTCGCAGGGTCGGGACCCCCGGCTCACGAATTTCAACACACTTTACATCCCAGTGACCTGGTCCGAAGACTCCAAGGTCCCTTTCCCTTCGCCGTGTTAGGTCACCGGTACGAGGAATCAGTTAACGCCACTCACGGCGCTAGAGAGTCGTAGAAGGCTCCCTCTCAAGCGCCAAACAATCCCTCCCGTTCGGGGTTAGTAGCCTGAAAGTTAGTTGCTAGACTCCTGCTAATCCAATCCTGCTAATGTCGTCGGGCAAAGAAAGATCCAACAGCGCAAAGACACGCTGAACTTGTTGACGACTCAGTCTTCGACTTTGGTCTAGACGCCGTCACTTGACTGACGAGACTCCATCCCTGTTCCTCTAAGTCAGATGGTCAATACGCGCCATGAGGATCTGACCACTCCGGTGGTCACCCGTGGAGACGAACAACCTGTGGTGAAGCTGGGCGCCTCTCTATTCTTAACCAAACCTCGAAGCTTACTCACAACTACTCCAGATGCAGAGGGAACCGCAAGAGATGAACGATCGTGAAGGGCGAACACTAAGCCCCGGCTTTCGCTGAACCTCAACACTTACGTCGTTGTCTACGTTCTACTGCCTGCCCTCATAGATGTGGAAGTGGTCCTATAACCTTAGTTAGCCGTTGCCGCTCGTGTCACCAATCGACTCTAGTCCGACCACGAGGGATTGGCCTACGAGGTACCTTCCCCCAATCTGCCTTAACATAGCTTTGTCCAGAGAACCGGGCTGGTCCAAGGGTGGTTCGCTGAGATCGCGATCGCTGGGTTTATGTGTACCTCTTTACCCGCCGAGTGCCGTAGGAGGTGGTGATTCGTTCCCTTACTTGCACCCGTCGCGTGTTGTGTTGACGCTGTTGCGCATAATGCTGGGCTCTCGGTCATCTTCTACACTCAAGGGGCCTATTCACAACCACCTGGATGAGCACTCAGCACAACAAAGAGGTAAAACTAATATTACTGCATTCGTCCACCATGGGACATCAGAAGATTCCACTTGATGACTGTCATGCAAATACCTGGACGCTTGGTCCTCCACCGCATTGATATCTATGTCTAAGTACACTTCGCCCCTTCCCCTGTCTGGCATTCTGCTTTTTTCACATCGGAGGTTACCACCCCAACAGTGCTCCGGAGGAGTATTACTATTGGAATTAACTATTGGAGTTGCTGAACTGGGAGCTGCATAGATTACAACGTTTGTGTAATCATAGATTTCACCACTTAATACCCCTTTTTTTTGAGAGGTAACGACTTATCTCTCATAAATGAACTCAATTCCTTTAAGAGGCACCTAAGTACTCTCAGGCCGGTGTCTCAAGCCGCTGTACTATGTGGACCTTACATCAGTTCCTGTAAAATGATACCACTACAGTCCTAGTCGGTGTCTCAGGCCTCTGGACCGCATGAACCATGAAGCTGCGGCCGTAGAGGAGCACAGCACGTACCTGCACATGCCTTGTTACACATCGCTCTTACATTTACATCACATAATCACTACATTAACTTACAAATATTACATTAATAACTTACATTTTAAACATCTACATTACTACACTATCATATCACTACATTAACACTTTACACATTAACCACCACCTTTCATATTTAATATATGTAACCTCTTGCTACAGTTTCTTCTAACTTCAACCTTAGTATCATTCCACCATTATTAATAAGCCTATGCTTATTACATGTTCAAGCTCCCAGCCATTTAAAACAACTTTCTACCCGTCGTTTACCTTACCTTACCAACGTGACTAATTAATTACCTGTCACGGTAAGAATGCGTTCAAACGAAATAACTGGTCTCTTGTTTCAGGTATCATAACCGCGTTTATTTATAAGCCTCTGCTTACTTCAAGTTAAAGCTCCCAGCATTTTAAACCTTTTATCTGTCGTGTTACCTTACCTTACCTACATGACTATTTATCCGTCACGCTGTTATTGTGTTCAAAGAACCGACTGTAACTTGTCGTTTCAACTTCTTAAACTTTCAGATGTTCGTGAATCAAACTGCAACAAATGTGCATCAAATCGCACCGGTCTTGTCTTTGTTCTTTACTACCACATGTTATCTGACCTTCACTGTCGCTGTAATTGTGAAGGACTGAGTCTGTAGACACCACCTTTCAGCCGTGCCATCATCCTCAGACACTCCGGATGGCCGCCTTTGACAGCGGCGCTCCGAACGAAGCGCGCCCACTTTGTTTATCGGCACTTTGCCTACTTATGCACCATCTTCTCTTATCAATCTAATCAGATAAAATCGACGACAGCTATTCCTTGGATCTAAGCTGCCGCATATCAGTCTGCTGTTTCTTCTCGATCAACAAGGTCAACACTGATCAGGTAGTCTAGTATCCGTTCTGAACAACTTATTCCAACCGTCGACGTGGAAGGAAAACTGTTGGTAGCCGGACAGGCTTCTAGGGCAGGCTGAAGGAAACACAGCAGAATGCAGGAAATGCAACAAAATATTTGCAAAGTGGTATTAATGGAAATGTAAGTCCGATTTCATTCATAGAAGGTAATACGGCAAAAAAATACGAGAGTAGCTGTAGAGGAAGAGGGAGGCAGAAAAAAGGAGTGAAATACTCACCTTGATGTTTATGTTTTTCAGCAACAGTTAACATTTCAATGTCCTGACGGACACCACTCTGCCAGGACATCTCCTTCTCCACAAGTTAGCTTAAAAAGCTTTCAAAATGTGATAATTCTAGGTTGAAACCTCTCATTACAACAAAAATAACAAAGGAGGAAAAAAACCCATCACTCAGGGACCCCAAATCTGAGCTGATGGGATAGACAATTTGAAGAAAAAAATAAAACAAACTAAAAAATAAATAAAAAACTACAAAAAAACAAGCAATAAAAGATTAAAAAACTTCATCACCCTGAGGCGCCTAAAAATAATATAAGCTAACCTCTTCCGAGGTGATGAAAAACAATCTACAAAAAGAAAACGAAAACGAAATCAAAACTCCGATAACTCAAAACTCAAAAAAATAAAGATGCTCTTCTCGAAGCCCCCTCCCCGAGAAGAGAACCATCCCACAGACTTAGAAATTTTTCATTAAAAAAGACCCCTTCCAAGAGGAGGATTCCAATGAGACTCCCCGGGAGAGGAATCGATGACCATTGGCTCTCACCATGCCACCAATTGCTAGGCATTTGGCCTCGAGTTTTTTCGATAGTCTCCCTCGGATACCCCTGAATTGCAGTGTACCCTGCCTAGAGGCACACCAAGACTGACACCTCTTACTTTTGCTTTTACAGATTACCTCGTTACTCACCACCCACATTTGGCACTGCCCGTCGACCGTTCGCTTCCCTGAGACGACAAACGTAATAGTTGCAGTCATTCAGAGTCCTCGACCACACTTGCCGTCATCAACACTGCGCCCATCTCTCTGCGAGGATGGAAGTGATAGGCCGTCGGTGCCCACTCCTATCAGTCTGGACCGTGGGGTATCAGGGGTCCCTAACGTGGTCGACAATGAAGTAAAAACTTGTATTACTGCATTCGTCCACCATGTGGCATCACAAGATTCCACTTGATGACAGTCATGGAAATACTCGGACACTTGGTCCTCCACCGCATTGATATCTACGTCAAAGTACGCTTTACTCATCCTTCGTAGTCGGCATGCTGATCATCGCTTCTCCCTCTACCTGACGTTCTGCCTTTCATTGATTTACTTCGCGCAGTAGGAGGTTACCAACCCAACTGTAGCAAGATTGCGGTTATTTGAATGTGAATCTTTGTCAGCCCATTCTATTGGAGTTACTCAACTGGGAGCCTCTTAAATCGCAACCTTTGTGTAATAATAGATTTCTCCACTTATTAGAACTTTCTGTTGAGACGTAACCTCTCAACAATGAACTCAATTCCATTAATAGGTACCTACGCAGTCTCAGACCGGTGTCTCAAGCCACTGGACTACGTGGACCTTACTTCAATTCATGTGAAATGGCACCACTACAGTCGAAGTCGGTGTCTTAACCCGCTGGCCCACATGGACCATGAAACAGCGGTGGATAGGGCCACGCGTGACCACACTGTCCCGTTGTGGTAAAGTCACTTTTACACTTACATCACATAATGACGACAATAAATTACAGGTATTACAGCAACAATTTATACTTTACTCATCTACCTTACTACACTTCACATCACTTTATTATCACATTACAAAATTTACACAACACTTTACTATGACATCACTACATTAACACATTACACTTTAACCACCAACTACATATTTAATATCTGTAACCTCTTGCTACAGTTTCTCTTAACTTCTACCTTGGTATCATTCCACCAATTTAATAAGCCTCTTCAAATTTCATGTTCAAGCCCCCAGCTATTGAATACGACTTTCTACCTGTCGTTTACCTTACCTTACCAACATGACTAATTACCTGTCACGATAAGAATGCGTTCAAACGAAACAACTTGATTCAAGTTGTCTCTGGTATCATGACCGCCTTTATTTATAAGCCTCTACTTATTTTATGTTAAACCTCCCAACTTTTAACGACTTTCTATCTGAGTTTTACCTTACATTAGCTGCATGACTATTTACCTGTCATGCTCTATGCATTCAAGGAAACGACTGTAGTCTCTTGCTACAGTTAGTTCTAATTAATCAAGTTCGGTATCATTACCGTTATTATTCAATTGCCACTGTATATCATATTCAAACTTCCAGCAATCTACTACGACTTTCTACCTGTAGTTTACCTTACCTTACAAACTTGACTAATAACCTGCCACGCTAAGAATGCGTTCAAAAGAAACAATTTGTTTCTACCATTGCGTTCAATTGAGATGACTGTCTTGTCGTTTTAGCTTCTCTACCTTGCAGATATTAGTGCTTGGAGTTTTGGCAAATGTGCATCAAAGCGTGTCGGCCTTGTCTTCGCTCTTTACTACCGCTTGCTATAGAAACTTGGGAATGCGTTCCTGGATTTGACCATCCAACACTGCCATGTTTGTGAAGGACAGAATCACTGGACACCGTCGTTCAGCGATGCCATCTTACTCAGACCCTTCGGATGGCCGCCTTTGACAGCGGCCTTGAACAATGCCTTGAACACTGCGCCTTGAACAATGCCGCCTTGAACAATGCGCACCAACTACACTTCACGGTAATTTACTTACTCATGCACCATCTGCTCTTATCAATCTAAACAGACAAAATCGGCGGCAGCTATTCCTTGGATCTATACTTCCGCCAATCAGTCTGCCGTTCCTTTTCGATCAGCAAGATCAACACTGATCAGGTGGTCTAGTATCTGTTCTGAACAACATATTCCAACCGGAATGAAAATGGATGGAAACCAGAATGGCTCCCATGTCTGCACATGAATGAAACCTAGAAGAATGCAGAGTTTTTAATAACATATTTACAAAGTGGTATTAATAGAAATGAAAGGTCTGATTCCCTTCATTGAAGGTAATACGGTAAATAATATCAGAATAATGATTAATGAAGGCGGAGGAAGCAAAAGGAGGAAAATACTGACCTTTTTGTTTATGTTTTTCTGCAACAATTAAAATTTTTAATGTCCTGACAGGCGCCACTCTCCCAGGACATCTCCCTCTTCACCAGGTAACGTAAGAAGCGTTCAAAAGTAGATAATGATAGGTAAAAACCTATCATTACAACAAAAAAAAAACGAAAGAAAAAATTATAATAAAGCTTAAAAATCCGAGTAAAAAAAAGAAAAACCCATCACTCAGAGGTCCCACTTCTGAGCTGATGACATAGAAAATTTTCAGAAAAAAGAACTGTAAAAGAAAGAAACTTTATTTCCCAGAGTCGCCTAAAAAAAAATTTAAGTTAACCTCTTCCGAGGTGATGAAAAAAACAAACTAAAAACGAAAACGAAAAATTAAAACTTCGAAAACTTAAAAAAGAGAAAAAAACACGAAAAAGAACAGAGGTGCTTCCCCCACCCCAGACGAGGGAGAAAGAGCAGGCTTCTCGGGACCTCAAACTTTGTCCCTGTAACACTTGTTCTTAGACTCTGAAAACAGTTCAGAGCACTGGATCACACCTCAATAGGTTTTGCCCATTAGGGTATTTAAAATTATAGGAATACACGTCAAATTTAATTAGTGAATCTGACATGCAAAATGCCACCAAATGTGATATTCTACATTTCTTTCATGTCGTGTTTTATTGTTATCCATAGTTTCCCGTATGCAATGTGTCATCGTATGTGAACGCAAACACTTAAAAATTTTGTAAACCGAGTAAAAAAAAAATCAGTCGCTTGTATGGGCTCATTTTTTCCTTCACTGTCTTTCTTTGCATTTGTTTATGACTCCATTTACACAACTAAACTTAGTATTTTCTTATCCAGTAGTTTTTTCTTATATTTTTCTTATCCTTTTCTATACATAAAAATGTATTTTATGATCACAAAATGAAATGTATATTATGACCATTTTACAATGAAAAACATTGGGTGTTACCATTTGAAATGTTTGAAATTTTGTCACTGCAACTGCAACTATGAGAGCTCGATTGTTGTTCTTTACATCATTCTAGAGTCCATGCAATAAAATAATCCCATTCCGCATAGCATACTTTTTCTATGAATGATACGGTTGCTAGTGGCTTATACATCAGCAAATATTTTTTTGACGGCCTTGTATATTCATGCAATCTACACTACACTTTTGTTAAATGGTATTCCAGTAGATTCATTTTAATTATTATTCTGTTATAAAATGTATTTTCGATGCAAATATTTACAATAAATGGAATGATTTTCAAATTTTGAGTTCAACCAATCAATTAAGTTGAAATATATGAAATGAAAGGAATAAAAAGAAATGTTTTTATCTATTCCGTTTGGAGTAGAAAAAAACTTGTTTTTATATTATGCGAAATATATCAGAAAAAAATAGATATTTTACTTATTTTGTCTTTAGAAATGATTGTGCAAATGAAAGTAATAAATGATCCATATTGCATTTGATAATCGGAGAAAATTGTTATTTTTAAAATCCCTTCTCTCACATCAGCAAATTCATCTCATGCATTTACAAAATTGTAATATAACTACGAAAAGAATAGAATATTTTTCAAATACTAATCATCGCGGTATAACTTGTAGCTGCAACACATTTCATTTTAGAATTATAATTAAAAGATGGAAAAAATCTTAAGAAACACACATTGGAAATAAATAAATAAATAAAAAATAAAATAAATGCTACTTTTTTTAATGCTATTACTTTCTCTCCAAATTTCTCCCACATATTTTTTTTTAAATATATGAAATAAATTTAAAAATAAATTTAAAAATGGTATGTAGAGCTTTAACCATGCACATTGTTTATTACTTATAATTATTTTAGTGAGCGTTCAACTATGGATTTTTTGTATTTCGTAAAAATAATCTTAAAAAAATTACTATCAATTTTATGCTGATTTGTCAAATAAATGAAATCATCTTAAACAAGAACGAAAAATCATGCGTCAAGCATAGATTATGTAGCACTTTCCAACGCTTCCAAAATAATTTTACAAATCATACCGTTTAATAAGCTAAAATATAACTTCTAAGTAAACAATTTGGAAAACGCATAACATATTTAAAAACATAATTTCAGGAATTTCCAACATATACAATATTCTGAAAAATATCCGAATACTTTTATTCAGCCCTGTATGGGATCTATAGAATTGTATATATACTACATAGGATGCTAAATTTTAGTTCAGTTAGGAAACGCGTAGCACAGTTTAAAATTCTCCGTCTGGAGTTTGTCAATAAACAGAAATGTGTTCGCAAACTTTTGTGCTGCCCTGTATAGGATCTACAGAATTTATACACATCACGTAATAGACAAAAAGCAAGTTAACATTAAAATCGCGTTCAATAACTTAAAACGCACTTCCAGGAATTATTGTTAACAGACAGTAGATAATTCTTTTGCGTGTCCCTGTAAATGAACGATGACTGCTATACACACAATATTCCGTAGTAAGTCTCTTGTAATGCACCTTAGTGATCTATATAAATTTCAATGCGTTTAAAATAGTGAAACATTATTTAAATAAACCGCAGACGATTTTTCTCCATAGACGTAATGTAACGGAATTATTTTTACTGTCCCTGTAAAGTAACTATAAGTGCTATGCACACCCTGTTCCATATTAAGCTTCTTCTAATGCACCTTAGTGATATATATAAATTTCAATGCGTTTAAAATAGTGAAACATTATTTAAATAAACCGCAAATGATTTTTCCCCATAGACCGCAATGTAACGGAATTCTTTTGAGTGTCCCTGTAAAAAAACTATAAGTGCTACACGTATTTCACGTGCTTCCGTTGAAATAGGGAACATGCTATAGATAACGACAATAACATATAAAAATTGCAGAGCAATCCGAGCATATTTACGGTAGTTAGAGCACGGACAGACGGCAGACGGCAGACGGCCAGACGGCCAGACGGCAGACGGCCAGACAAACCGAAGTCATAAGCACTTTTCAACTAGGTTGGAAAGTGCTAAAAATGAGCCCTTTGTTCGTTTTTACAAGAAAAGTGTTAGTATTTATCGTTTGGATGAAAATAATTTTACATAAGCTTTACCAAACATTTTTTACCTTATTTTCAACATTCAGATTTTACTGAATAATAGCAATATTGCTTAAATATATGAATCGCTACAAAATTTGAACCAGTGTATGAATTAATTAAATTTTAAAATTCAAATACAGTTTTTTTAAGTTCTATTTGGAGTAAAAAATGTATAAAATGCTGGAACAGAAGATATATTTAATAAAAAAACATTTCTTTAATATTTGTATGCAAATTAAAAATGTGTTGTTTATATGAACATTTTAAACTTATTTTCTTAAAACAAAACAGATATTTAAAACTATATTTAAAGCTAAAATTTAAGTAACAGAAATTGCAAAGAAAAAATACACTTACATCAAAACTGGAGGTATTGGTTTATATTCTTAACATGTGATGAAGAAAGTTAAAATGGCACTAGATTTGTTTTTTTTAAGAAGTAGTTTCTGCAATATAAAGTAGTAGGGGGATCTGGGGACGCGGTTTTTATTATTTATTCTATTAAATGGAAATGCAGTTACAAAGGTTAGATTTTTCTAAGACAAACGTTAAATTAATCAACTAGAACAGATTTATTAAACTACTAGCTGATCCGCCCGGCGTTGCCCACTCCGTGAAAAAATAATACGAAACGCGAAATCACTCTATAAATCGCTATGTGAAACCATTCCTCTGGCAACTGTTTGTCTTTCGGAAATTAAATAGAGAGTTGGAGACTGAAGCGGAAGTAGATTCAATACCACCTCCTCAAATGTCTGGATCATTTGATTCAAAGCGGGTCAGTTTTTGGTGAAAAAAAAAAAAAGGGTTACCGTCGGAATTTCAGAAAATTTGTATTTTCGGAATAAGAAAAATAAAATACGTACAGACTGTGAGTTTCGATTCAATACCTCCAATACTTTTCTTAATGCTCGAGGATGAGTGAAAATGAAACTATTTAGGTGTCTGGGATTATCAAATTGGTAACTTTCTTTTGCGGTACAATAACAATATCTATTTTCGGCGCACGCGTAGGAAAATCTTTTAGTTCCACTGCCAGGGGATCCATTCTGTTTTAAACAAATTTCCGACACTTGTCCCCGCAGCCTACGATACCGTGTATAGCAGAGGTGCTGCGCACGCGATGCAAAATCTTTTAGTTCTAGTTTCCACTACCAGGTGGTGTATTCTGTTCTAAATAATCCTCTTTCCGAACGAAACTTCGGCACTCGTTGCTGCAGCTTACGTCACCGTGTACAAGGCGTATTGTGCACGCACGGAAAATCTGTTAGTTCCACTTTCCACTGCCAGGGCGTATCAAATCTAATTCTTAATTAGTTAGCTATATCTTAACTAGTTCATGATAAGTTGCATGAACCGATTCCCGTTGACATCGGGCCCATTGAATCCGAAAAAATAAATCTCCCCCCTGGATATTAATATTCATAAATGGTGGTAAACAAGGGCCAAAAAATTGATACCGAAGTTTATTTATTTCCTGGGAGACCTCGGAAGAATGTTAGAAAAGATTTCGTTCGAATCGACTAAGATTAAATGCAAAATTTTTAGTTACATTTTCCACCGCCAGGGTGCGCACTCTGTTCTAAACAAACCTCTTTCCGAACGAAACTCCCGTTGCTTGTGGCGTTGTGTTCCCGTTGCTTATGGCACAGAATAGAAGGCGTGCAGTGCACGCGCTAAAAATCTTTTAGTCCCACTTTCCACCACTAGAGGCCACCAAATCTATGTCTTAATCAGTTATCTATATCTTAATTAGTCCATGTTAAGTTGAATGAATAAATTCTCGTTGAAACCGGACCCTTTGTTTGAATCGGACCAATTTTAAATGCAAAATCTTTCAGTCCCACTTCCCATTGCTAGGGGTCCCACTTTCCATTGCTCTGTCTTAAATAAAACTCTTTCCTATCGACACTCCGGCACGTGTTCCTGCTGCCTACGACACCGTACAGCAGGCGTTCTACGCATGCGCTGCAAGATATTTTAGTTTCCTTTTTTACAGATGGGTGGCGACAAATCTGTATCTGAATAAGTTATCTATATTTTAATTAGTTCGTATTAAGTTGAATGAACTAATTCTCGTTTAAATTGGGCGCGTAGAACCCGAGAAAATACCCTTCCAGGTGATTAATGTTCAGAAATAGTGGTAACCAACCAAAGTTTATCTAGTACCTAGGGGACCTGAGAAAAGGTTTCGTTTCAATCGGACAAAAAAAAAAGTTCTGATTTTGGAGGTAGAGAGGAAGGCGGGAATTTCGATCAGAGCAATAACGCGATATTTAAATTACAGCCGGACACTCACCTCCCCCCCACAGAATAAAACCAACGACGTTAAAAAATTAGGAATTATGATTTGAAACAGAAACAAAATGACTTTTTTCTTTTCATTTTCTTTTCTTTTCTCTTCTTTTTTTTGACATACAAAATCAGTAAGTTATAGTTGCCAGTTTCTGAAATCAAATACATAAATGACGTCAAGTACATGAAAAAAACTCTAAAAATCGCATAAAACAAATCGCGAAAAATTCACAACTCGCTGTTCGATTTGCAATCAGCTGACGACCTTTTCAAATGCAATCACAATTGCCCGGTTGACTTCCAGCTGTGCCTACAATCATATCAACTACCAATCACAACTGCCCTCCAACGATGTTTGATTGCTAGTCAGCGATTTGTGACGTCATTTGAAACAAAAAACGCTGCAAAACATGAAAAGAAATGTTAAAAAACTCATAAAAAGCTCTATCTAATCAAAAAATCTAAATCGGGATAATTAATAACCCGCCTTTCCCTTTTAAAATTATAATTTTTTATCTGGAATACTTATCAACTCTCTCCAAGATAAAAAGAAAAATAAATAAAAGAAAACTGCCCAGTTAAACTGACGGCATTGAGCTCACAGGCTATTCACACTAACTGTAAATTATATTCTTATTTCAAAGAATTTGAAATAAGCCCTCGAAAAATGAAGAAATCGACAATATATTAAGAGGGGAGAACCATCCCCCGTTTCTCCTTCTTATAATTAACCAATGAACCCATAAAACTAATCAGAGAAGCGCCTTTCCACAATGAACCTATATACAAAATTTGAAAAAATCGGATAATTCTGCATGAAAAATCCATTTATCTAAATTAAGGGGGTGGGGGTTAGCCCCCCCCCGTCCCCCCTTTATACTTAACCAAAGAACCCCCAAAACTAATCAGAGAAGCGCCTTATCACAATGAACATATATATAAAATTTCAAGAAAATCGGATAATTCTGCTTAAAAAACCCATTTATCTATATCAAGGAGGGGTAGTCCCCCCCGTTCCCCCCTTTATACTTTACCAGTGAACCCCCAAAACTAATCAGGGAAGTGCACAATGAGCCTATATACAAAATTTGGAGTAAATTGGATAATTCTGCATGAAAAACCCATTTATCAAAATTAAGGGGGGGGGGGGTAGCCCCCGTTTCCCTCCTTTACACTTCCCCAATGAACCCCTAAAACTAATCAGGAAAGCCCCTTACCACAATGAGCCCATATAGAAAGTTTGAAGAAAATCGGATAACTCTGCATGAAAAAAATCATTTATCTAAAATAAGGGGGGAGGATTAACCCCCCCGTTACTCCCTTTATACTTAACCTATGAACCCCCAAAACTAATCAGGAAAGAACCTTATCACAATGAACCTATATACAAAATTTGAAGAAAATCGGATAACTCTGCATGAAAAAAATAATTTATCTAAAATAAGGGGGGAGGATTAACCCCCCCGTTACCCCTTTTATACTTAAACTATGAACCCCCAAAACTAATCAGGAAAGAACCTTATCACAATGAACCTATATACAAAATTTGAAGAAAATTGGATAATTCTGCATGAAAAAAACATTTATCCAAATTAAGGGGGGTTAGCTCCCCGTTCCCCTCCCCCTTTATAGTTAACCAATCAATCCCCAAAACTAACCAGGGAAGCGCCTTATCACAAGGAACCTATAAACAAAATTGGAAGAAAATCGGATAACTCTGCATGAAAAATTCATTTATCTAAATTAAGGGGGAGTATTCCGCCCCCCCCGTTAGCCCCTTTATACTTAAACAATGAACCCCCAAAACTAATCAGGAAAGAACCTTATCACAATGAACCTATATACAAAATTTGAAGAAAATTGGATAATTCAGCATGAAAAAACCATTTATCCAAATTAAGGGGTGTTAGCTCCCCGTTCCCCCCCCCCTTTATAGAGTTAACCAATCAATCTTCAAAACTAATCAGGGAAGCGCCTTATCACAAGGAACCTATAAACAAAATTGGAAGAAAATCGGATAACTCTGCATGAAAAATTCATTTATCTAAATTAAGGGGGAGGATTCCGCCCCCCCCCCCCCCGTTAGCCCCTTTATACTTAACCTATGAACCCCCAAAACTAATCAGGAAAGAACCTTATTACAATGAACCTATATACAAAATTTGAAGAAAATTGGACAATTCTGCATGAAAAAACCATTTATCCAAATTAAGGGGGTTAGCCCCCTGTCCCCCCCCTTTATAGTTAACCAAGCAATCCCCAAAACTAATCAGGGAAGCGCCTTATCACAAAGAACCTATAAACAAAATTGGAAGAAAATCGGATAACTCTGCATGAAAAATTCATTTATCTAAATTAAGGGGGAGGATTCCCCCCCCCCCCGTTAGCCCCTTTATACTTAAACAATGAACCCCCAAAACTAATCAGGAAAGAACCTTATCACAATGAACCTATATACAAAATTTGAAGAAAATTGGACAATTCTGCATGAAAAAACCATTTATCTTAATTAAGGGGGGTCAGCCCCCCCCCGTTCCCCCCTTTATAGTTAAACAATCAATCCCCAAAACTAATCAGGGAAGCGCCTTATCACAAGGAACCTATAAACAAAATTGGAAGCAAAACGGTTATTTCTGTCAAGAGTTATCGCGTTACGTACGTACATACGTACATACATACATACATACATACATACATACAGAACGGGCGGGTACATAAGCTCTCAGGCTTCGATAGCCTGTGAGCTAAAAACCTGTTGATTCTGAGCGTAACTGATGTCAAAATGGAAGCAACCACCGAACCAATTAAGAATTCTGGGCAAATTTTCTTAGTGTCAAAGGAAAAAAATTGCCAAAAATTCAAAAATCGCTGTACGAATTCCGAATAAACTTTATTGAAAAGTGGATAAAATTTACTATATTGGGCTAAAAAATTGGTATCGGATTCTTGTTAATAATGCGAAAAAATTGCAGTAAAACGCTAAAAAACGCAAAAAAATTTAAATAAAAAAATATATTCCAAAATTCCAAAATTGGGTTTCGAGGTGCAAAATCACATGCTTAGAAGTACTTCATCAAAGTACCATCAATTTTTGTAACTCAGCGTACAGTGGTCTCTTCGGAAAACAGCGCGCAACCACACAAACTTCCTTCTTTATTATAGTTAGGGATTAAAAATTTAAAAATTTTAATTTGATTAAAATATATAAAGATTACATTAATCATGATGCTTAAAAATATAGTTTATGTAAAACTAGCTGTTACCCGTGACTTCGATCACGCAACATTAAAAGAAGAATAAATGCATTAATTAAGCAAAATATTTCATTCCCGATAATTAAAAACGTAATCAATTAACTAACTCTTTATCACATTTCATAGGAGACAATACGGTATTTCTTTGTTATAGGGACCTGGACATAACTCAGTGTTAAAAAAGTGAAATTTTGTACCATATAATCGCGAAAATGAAAATTCAACCAATGCAAAAATGATGGCCAAATAAAATCGTGGAAATCGACGAATTGGATAAAAAAAATGTCAATTTTACCTGATAAACTATTTTACCTTTAACGCCTATGTGAAACGTTCTAACAGCCATCCTTCGAAAAAAAAAATTAATTGGAAATAGTATATGCTTTTTCTTTAAATTCAATTCTGTCTCCTTGGTTTAATATATAACTGAAACAAATCTTGTTTTCTAAATGACAATATGTTGGCAGACGATTTTTATTCTGCAGAAAAAATTGATTCATGAAGTTTGAATACGTGAAAATATGTTTTTATTTTTTTTATAATTTATTGAAATCAAGATTTTGTTTTCACCATCTATTCAAATTAATAATAAATTCTGTTTTCACTTTTAATGAGAAAATGCCGTAAAAAATATATTGATCTGTTTTATTTCTCATTTTTTATCCATAAATATGGAGTAATTTATTTGCCGTTTTTGAGCGCGTTCAGAGACCGAAACGCGGGTTACTCGTATAGTTGGGGAAGGACTTCATATGATTTACTCAGGTTAAAGCTGGGTTAAAACGGCTGTGAACGCTTTTTGGTAAAGCTGTGGGCATGTTTACAAACAAACTCTCCCGTCAACCAATCTACTACTACATTTTTATCATTACAGGATTCGCCCTAGCTATGCTGTCCAATTATATCTTAGACCTGTTAAACTTACAAGGGGACCGCCAAACATGATGCGCACAGATTTTGATGATTTTAAAGTATGTTGTAGGGGTCATACCCCTAACTATTCAGGTAAAAGGTTTCCTTCAAATGGGCTTTAGTTTTCGAGAAATTTCGGGTTAAATTCAGTATGCATTTCAAATACCGATTAGTTCGCAGTCTTGAACAAAAACTCCGTGGTGCTGAGCTAACGCGCGCGATTTGAGAGCGGGCGATGAGGGTTCTGTCCTCTCGAGTGACTTTTTTAATAAATTTATATATTTGTCGCGTTACAAGTTTTATGCAGAATTATGAATTCTGCATCTTTGAACTTTTTGATATTTTCCTAATAAATTCCATTTACATTTTCGAATTTTTCGTGCAAATTTATAGTTTTTGCGCAATTTTTATTTTAATATTTCTGTTGACGAAAATCCAAACTAATTTATGTCTTTTTAAAACGATTATTGTTTACATATATATATGTATTTACTTATATATTTATCGTATTTATGAAATAATGCATTTATTTTTATTTGCATTTTCTATTTAAAAAAATTTTAATGATTAAGAAAAAAATAACAAAATAATATATCCTTTTAATATTTGAATTGTTCTAAGTATATTGAAATATGTTAACTACTGAAATACTAAAATATTTATCATCACAGGCATCGACATTTTTAGTTTATTAAATAATGAACTAATTGTGTGATACATATCGCAAAAATATTCTAAACGAATTCCGTATTAAAAATCGCTTTTAAATATATTCTTTACGTAAATTGTTTTAACAATATTGGAAGAATGTATAAATTAGCATATTATATCTTTTTTAAATACTTAAATTGTGATAAATATATTTAAAAATGCATTAAAAGTTGAAAAAGAAATTATTTCAAACGTTATAATTGTCTGCAAAGGAAGCTAAACGAAATGAATAAAAAGAAAATTTTATTTATTCTGATATTACCGTAAAAGTCATTGCAGACGATTTTTTTTCAGATATTTTTTATATGTATTGTAAATTACAAACGATTTTTCATTTCTAGTTGAATTTTTCTGTATGGCATCGACTCGTTAGAACTAAAAAAAAAATAATTGTAATATATTATTTTTTATTTGTGCAAATCAAAAATTATGTTGAGTTTGAACTGTACAGTTAAATGTATTTAAATAGCATAAAAAATATACATATAACAGGCTAAAATTTGGATGTAATCGTTACTCTTAATTATTTTATTACTCCTTTCAAGATATGCTGTTGGAATTACCTAATCATACATAGCTTTAGAAGATTTTAGATAAAAAATATATTGTACAAACTATAAAAAATGATAAAATTTCATTTAAAATTTCATAAAGTTAAAAAAAAGTATTATTTTAGAACGGTTATTAAAATATAAAGGGTAAATAATAAAAAAATTAATCAAAATCTAGACATAAATTAGTTTTGAATTTCGTCAATAGAAATATTAATTTCAAAACTTAAAAAAAAAAAAATGTAAATTTTTACGAAAAATTCGAAAATGTAAATGGAATTTATTAGGAAAATATCAAAAAGTTCAAAGATGCAGAATTCATAATTCTGCATAAAACTTATAACGTGACAAATATATAAAATTTATTTAAAAGTTTAAAAAGTCACTAGAGAGGACAGAACCCTCACCTCCCGCTCTCAAATCGCGCGCGCTAGCTCAGGAAGACTGCGAACTAATGGGTATTTGAAATGCATACTGAACTTTAACCCGAAATTTCTCGAAAACTAAAGCCCATTTGAAGGAAACCTTTTACCTAAATAGTTAGGGGTATGACCCCTACAACATACTTTAAAATCATCAAAATCTATGCGTATCTTATTTGGCGGTCCCCTTGTTAGTCCAATCAGAACTCAAGTGTACAGTAGGAGTCATAAAGAACAACAGTCAATAGTTGAAGTTAGGTATACAGAAAACAAACAAACCAGGTTTCCCAACCACGTAATCACTTTACCCAACAAAATTCTGTCCGTAATGGGGGTTACCGGAAGCCTGGGTAATTTACGGCTCTGAACGCTACGTGTAACCCGCAAACTGTCATGTGACATCGGTCTCTCGACGCTTCTGGGTTACCCATGTGTTACCCTACGTTACTCAGGCAGCGGTCTGTGACTACGCCCTTTAGAGAAACTTCGTTAAAATTTACAAAATAATAATAATAATAATAATAACAATAATATATCTGAATCTAATTTAATTTTTTTAATTCTGAGAGTTTGTGTGACATTTTCGGATCAATGATAACCGATATTAAGTAAATCACATTGCGTTCGATAGTCTAAAAGGAGTAATTGTGAAATACAAACAAACGGTCAGATTTTAATGTAATAGATTCGGGTTCATTTTTCTTTTTTTTAAATTATGATGTGATTTTTAGCAGAAAACTCCCATCTGTATATAACTGATACTCATGCTTAATAATTAGTATAGATAAAAAAAAAAAAAAAAAACATTTAAATTTTTCGTTTTAAATATGGCGTGAAACTCATCTACTTTTTATATACTTACTTATCCTTGTATTATTAATGTACTGAATTGATTCACGCCCCTTTTAAAATATATTTGAAAATTCCCGTTTTATTTGAAATATGATGTCCCTTTTTCTCCAGAGAAATCTCTTTTTAATGATATAATTCTTAAATTCGGGGTTGTACGCTGTGTAGTAAAGTGATAATTCACATCCTTTGTATTGATATAATTCATGTTAATTTAC
Organism: Maratus michaelseni; assembly: GCA_963931845.1. NCBI lineage: Eukaryota > Metazoa > Arthropoda > Arachnida > Araneae > Salticidae > Maratus > Maratus michaelseni. The sequence continues at coordinate 398,670,422 of OZ007586.1, forward strand.
TTTTCCTGGCAAATATTACGTACATTTTAGCAGAAAACCCACATCTGTATGTAACTGATATTCAAGCTTATTATTTATCAGTATCGATAAAAAATATTTCAGTTTTTCATCTTAAATATGACATCTATTACGTATCTACTTTCATTATATACTGATATTCATGCTCCTCATATTATTACGAATATATGAAAATACATGTTTTATATATGACGTTATATTTGGGCAAACCAAGGAGGATCCTTTTCATGGTTCCATGGTCCAAGCGAAACCTTTTCTTAATAATATAATTATTGTTCATTTTTCCTTCTAATTATAACGCAATCTTTGACGGAAAATGCCTTCTCAACGTAACCGATATTCATACTTCATATATAATAACAAATATTCCATATTTGCTTTCAAATATCATGCCAATTCCTTTTCTTTTGAATTCTTCTTAAATTTCATTTTTTACGTGGAAATCGTTCAATTCAAAAATAACTGTGGAGGAAAAATTATTTTTCCAGGTTTTGTATTTATTGGCAACGGTAAAGTTTAGCAACGTAAAATGGTTAATTAAATTTTACAGGAAAAATATTCATTGATTGGCTATGAAAATAGTGAAAATTTTAATTATTAAGCAAAGTATTTGAAAAAAAAAAATAAAATCTAGCCTATATTCATTTCTGGGTTATAATCCATCTATATGCAAATATACAGGGCAATTAAATCCTCCGTTTGGACGTTTACTTCAGCCAAACATTTATACACACAATCAGATTGATAATATTATTAGGATTGCGTCTATAGTGTTTTGGGCAGTCTAAATTGATAGCTTGAAAAGTTGATATGAATCTAATTGAGAAAAAATAAGAAAAGTGGAGAAAAAATCTATTTAAACTAAATGGTTATTAATTTTTCTGAAAGGTGACAATAACAAAATGTTATGGTTCCTTAAATGTAGGTAAAAGTATGGTAAAATCGTACAGTTGGGTAAAATGGGAAATGGGATATTCTAGATTTGTAGAGATGTGCAAAACAGTTATTTTCTGTTAATATGTTCCATCGTTCCACCAACAGCTAGGTACAAGGTAACAATAGCCTATATATTTTGCAATGTATTGCTGAAGCCTCTAAAGCTTTCCTTTTTACTAATTTTGGTCGATAATACGTTTTTTGAATGTGGGGGGGGGGGGCGTGTTGTTGACAGAAAGTATTTTTTATTTTAGACGAGAATTTTGTTTTAAATTTTAAAAGATATTTTGTATTTTCTATAATTTTTGAAACATTAAAATTTTATAAGAATTATACACTGAAATTAAAAACGCAAAATTTGCGGAAAATGAAAATAAATTTATAAAAAGAAACCTTTGTTTTCTTTTTTATAGATTTGTTTAAAATATGTTTAATGGGCAGCGGAGGTAAGGCAGCATTGAACTTCCTTATCTCTTTATGAAGCTGATATCATACGTACTACCATACGATATGAAATATATGCTATTGCATCTTGCTTGCTTGGAGCTACCCTTTCACGCTGCAACTAGGTTTATTTTCAATACTGAAAGTTATCTCCAAATGTAAAGAGAAGGCGTAACATTTGGCGAGTAATTGCAGCTAGGTGTTTTAATATTTAGTGTAGAGTTTAATTGATAAACAGTAAGCATTATCGCATGCTAATATTTTATATATTGCAATTTCTGTTCGTTTCAGTTCTTATATTAATATATATATATATATATATATATATATATTATGATTATTTTACATAAAATTCCAAGATTATAAAAACAATACTCTTACTGACATAGCATTAAAATTCTAGGTTAAATCCTAGAACAAGCGAGAAGCTTGGCGGCGTCGAATTTGGTGAAGCGATAAATGAGTTTTTTTTGCTACCGGTTTGTTTCTTTCGTTTTTTCCACGCTTTCTGTCAAGGCAACACTAGATACCGGGCTTGTTCATTCATTCTCATAACGTCACAAATAGTGGATGGCCGCGATCAGCTATTGGTACAAAGCAACGCGTCCATCGTTTTGTGCCAATCGCTGTATGTCTTTCGTCGCGGCCTTTATTACACCTTTTGTGACGTCATGATAATAAATGAGCAAGACCGGTATCTAGTGCAGCCTTGACAGAAAGCGTGGAAAAAACGTAAGAAACAAACCGGTAGCAAAAAAAAACTCATTTATCGCTTCACCAAATTCGACGCCGGTTCTGGTACGGACAGAATGCATGGTTCTGGAAATTGAGTTGGTTTTTAAAGGAATTAGATTGGATTAGTTGATTGACAGATTAGAATATTCTAGAATAGAGCTCTATAGTCTGTGGGTTGGTTTGTTGTGTGTAGGATTTGTTGAATTACGTTTATGGAATGTGTTTTATGAACTTTAATGGTTTGACATTTTGTCGTATGTCATAAAGGATAATTCCTGTGAAATAAAAAAAAAAAAAAAAAAAAAAAAAAAAAACCCGAAAGATGAGAAATAAAGGTAAGTGCATTTTTATTGATTTTACTTGATAAGATGTATTTTATACACTTTAGAGATTGCTGTAAACCGATTTTTGTGCGAACATTACTGACCGCAGCTTGAATGGATATCATGCATTCTAGAGAGTGCTGTACAGCGAATTTCGTGTTTCCAAGTTTTATTTGTCGGTTAATGTACGCGAAGCGTACATATATATAAGTTACTAACCGCTATTTGAATGAATTCCATGCATTCTAGAGATTGCTGCACAGGGAGATTCATGTATCCAGGGTTTTTTTTACGGTTAATGTACGCGAAGCGTACATATATATAAGTTACTAACCGCTGTTTGAATGAATTTCATGCATTCTAGAAATTGCTGCACAGAGAGTTTCATGTATTCAGGGTTTTTTTCGGTTAATGTACGCGAAGTGTACATATATATGTTACTAACCGGTGCTTGAGTGAGTTTCGTGCATTCGAAAAATCAGAAATCTCAAGATTCTCCCCAATCATACCCGGTGTGCTTTGTGCAGAGAATTCACTACTTACACAGTTTCTATGAAAATTTCTTTCACGAAGTAAACATTGATTTTATTCCGTTTAGTGACAATTTACAAAGTTTAAGAAATAAAAGTTTGTAAAAATAGAAATATCCGGAGAAAAAATTGCTAAATGTTTGTAAAAATCGAAATATTTTTAGGAAATATCGCTAAAAGTTTGCGAAAATAGAGAAATACGGAGAAAAATATTGCTAAAAGTTTGTAAAAATTGAAAAATCGTGAAGAAAAACTTGCTAAAACTTTGTAAATAGTCCTAAAACGAAATAAAATTTATGTTTACTTTGTGAAAAAGCTTGCAGTAAGCAGTGTGTAAGTATTTGCTTGCCTGCCGACAGCATGCGTTCTGATTGGCTAGAGTTTGGAGGGTAAAGATTTTTCTGTTGGCGCGCGTCGGTGCTTGGCGCGCGTAAAGAAAATCGCTAAATCAGGTGTCTCCCTTGTTCTAGGATTTTGCCAAATTTTCTTGAGGGCTCGTCTCATACAGAAATCTTATCAAGCTGTAAAATTTTCAATACGAATACCTGATTTAAACCGTAATAACAGCTTCTTCTTCTGCCTTAGAGCTAAGTATTTTAACGATTATCATCTAGAGGGCTTCTAAAATTGAATCAAAACTGAGATATTGAATGTGTATCCAATATTTGAATTTTTCAGAAAAGTTTACATTCAGATACCAAACGGCAAGTCATTCGGTCAAGTAGTTCTGGAATTATGCAGATTTAAAACTTGGAACTCATAATGTTAAATTACTTTTTAATCATCGTGAAACAGACTGCAATGCGAGTAGTTTTTTAAGCATAACTTAAAATTTTCTTGGCATAAGAAGCTGTAATTTTGGAGTCTGATATTTGAAATTTCTGGAAATCTGTTTCTTCTAAATATTATTATTAGTTACAATTCATATTGTTTCGAAAATAAATAAAATACACATTACCGAAATTAATTCTCGAAAAAAAAGTAAGAATCTTAATCTAAGACCCTTTTTTAAACAGAATTTCATTTCTAAAATCTGTCAAATACGCGAATCCAAAATTACAGCCAATCCCGCTCTGTAGTTTTTAGGTTATGCTTAAAAAACTACCCGTATTGCCATCTGTTTGTCAACGATTAAAAATGAATTTAAGGGTGTTGTTCAGTTAGATCTCAAATTTCGCCAATGTTAAACCTATGGGCGTGGTATAATTTTTATTTAAAAAATACCTCATCAGGAAATTAACTTTTTTAACTTCTTTTTTCTGTGTAATATTCTTAAAGGATGTCTCTCTTTTTTCTTAGTTTACAAAATATTTCTATAATACATGCTGAAATTAAAATTTTATGTATTAAAAGCTGTCGAGCTGTGAGTAATATTTCAACATTTCCAATAACTTTAAACATATATTTTAGAAATAATTTGTTAAGTAAAAAAAAGGAGAGAGACTTTAAGACGAATAAACAGAAAAAAGAATTAAATATTAATTTCCTGATGAAATATTAAAAAAATAATAATGCACATAATAATGCTCAAAGGTTTAACATTAGCGAGAGGAATTTGCGATCTCATTGACCGACACTCTTAATATTAGGAGTACCAAACTTGAAATCTGCACAATTGTTAAACTACTTGACCGAATAACTACTCGCTTGGTATCCAAATGTAATGTTTACCGAAGAATCTAAATATGATGTCAAACTTGATAATATTGAAAATTTTCAAGTTTGATACAATTTCAGCATGTATACAAGAAATTTTCACTATAACAGCATTGCAGAAAATAATAAACATGCAGCTTTGGTGCAAACAGATTTTTTTCTGAGACTTTCAGGTACCTCCCATTACAAAAAGTAAAAGATATCTATTGCAGACGTTCGGAGGAAAGCAATTCCGGAAAAGTTCAGTATATTTTCAGCGATCATGACTTTCAGACCCCAAATCCACTCTCCGTGCAAATGTTGATATATAATATACACTGAGTGGCCAAAAAATTAGAGACACCTCTTATTTGAAAGTAAACCAGTCCGACTGTGAAGTTGAATGACGTAACAACGCAGAGTTGCTTATAATGAACTTTCAGTTTCGTACGACGTAGTTAGCATGTAAGTTACTGCAAGAATGGATAAGACGACAGATTTAAGTGACTTTGAACGAGAGATGATTGTCGGTGTAAGAAGAGATGGTGCCAGAATCTGTGAAACGACGATTTGTTTTTGGATTTTCTCACTCAACAGTCTCTTGGGTGTTTACAGAGTGGCAGTTGAGAAAAAACTTCAAGCGAGAAGAACCATTCTGGTCGAAAAAAGATGGTAAACGGGAGAGGTGAAAGGCGAGTAGCACGCATAGTTCGCAGAAACAGAAGGGCAACAACATGAAAATTACAGCTAAAATCAATGCAGATGCATCATAAAGCATATCCCAATGCACAACAAGACGGACCTTGCAAAGGATGGACTTTAGCAGCAGCAGACCCTCAAGAGTGCCTTTGGTATCACAGAAAAATAGGAAAAGGCGCCTGTTGTGGCGAAGGAATGACGAAATTGGTCACTTGAGGACTGGAAGAAAGTGGCCTGATCTGATGCATCTAGTTTCCTGCTCCATCATGCAGATGACAGGATCAGAATGTGGCGCAAACAGCATGCATTTATGGACCCCTCTTGCCAAATGACAACTCTTCAGGCTGGTGGCGGCGGAATTGTGATGTGGGAATGTTTTCCAGGAGTACAGTGGGTCCCCTGATATCGTTGGACACGACTCTCAATAGTACAGCTTACCTCAACAACGTTGCCGATCGCGTGCACTAGTTTATGGCTATAATGTTCATTTATGGAGATGGACACATTCAGCCGTACAATGCACCTTGCCATCGTGCTCAATTGGACTTAAATTGGTTTGAGGAACATTAATCAGAGTTTAATTTTCTTCCATGGTCAGCTCAGTTTCCTGATCTCAATCCTATTGAGCATTTGTGGGACGGAGTTGGAAGAGAATTCAAAGCTTGGAAACACCATCATGCTTTTTGACCCAACTTACAGCTGTCATTATGTTAGCATGGGCCAACATCTCTCAACAACGGTATCAGCAACATTTTGAGTCAATGCCAAGAAGAATATCGGCTATGATCAAAGCTAAAGGTGGACTAGCACGTTATTGGAGAGTGTCTCTAACTTTTGGCCCACTCAGTATATATATATATATATATATATAACCATTAATGAAACATTACCGAAACACCAACAAAAACTATGACATTATGAATTAGAATATAATAATATATATATATATATATATGTATATTATTTTTTTCATGCTGTAACACTCGTATTTATGAATCGATTTGGATGTGACTGAGTATGTGCACAGGACTTAACAAAGTCTTAACCGAGTTCGTTGGTCAGTTTCATCCGCACTCTTGTTTCAAATTGGCGGCCCTTAAAAATTTCAAATTCAAAAATATGTAAAAAAAAAAAATTAGAAATCCGAAACTTCTTTTGTTTAAATGTTTGGCATTGATACAAGGACTCCGGAGCATTTTTTGTTTCGCCCCTATCTTAAAAGATGGCTGAGATATAGCAGTATGAAATTCTAGGATTTCTGACATTTCGATACAATCTGATATTTGTCATACGATAGCACTCATATTTATCAACTATCGTAATTTCCTGTGTATAATCCTCGGATCAAACAATTCTGTTTCAACCCAGAAATTTTATTCAATAATAGAAGTCAAATATTTACAGCGATCTAGTAAGTTATATTTTATAAAATAAAATTTCTGGATCGAAATATGCTTGTTTGATCCGCGGATTATACGCCGGAAATTACAGTAATTTGGATGTGACTGAGTATGTGTACAGGACTTACCAAAATCTCGACCGAATTCATTGATTAATTTCATTCTCCATCTTGTTTCAAACTGGCGGCCACTTAAATATTTTAAATTAAAAAAATTAAAAAAATAAATCAGAAATCCGAAAATCTTTTTAGCCTTAAGTGTTCATCCTTGGTAGAAGGAGTCCGGAGCATTTTTTGTTTTGCTTCTATTTAATAAAATTACTGCGATAGAGCAATTTGAAATTCTAGGGTGGCTGATATTTCCATAATCAGGTTTCATTTGGGCTTCAGAAAAACGTGGTTTCTCGCAAATGTACTTTAATTGTTGTAAACATTGTGCGTTGCTACTCCTATCTACCTAACACTACATAGGCGTATCCTCCAGCGTCAAATTCTCAGCAAGATTTTTCCTACTTGGAGAAATATCGACAAATTTCGCGACCAAAATAAACCGTCATAAATGAAGCCAAGTTTGATAAAGCTGAGTAATTTGGCGAAATTCTCATTCAAATTCAGTGTTGACGAATACTGGAAATGAATCTTCTATAATCGGGTTCCATGTACTTCAGTTTTGCGTGTTTGAGTAAAATTAGCTGACTTTTTAAAAACAAGAAATAGGGAAGCTACCTTTTCCTCCCGATACAGACCGGAAAGAATTTTAGAATTGGAATAATGACATAGATCGAGGGGTCTGGTGATTTTTGACGTACTGTCAAGGATATATGCAAAGTACAATGAAAATTTCCCTAAATTATGTTGGAAATTATGGCTTTAAGAAGCAACTTATAATAAGGTTTCTGATTTTACTTTACCTTCACCTAATTCGAAAAAAAGTATTGGTTTTATCCGCATATGAAATCCAATTTAAATTATTTCATTCCCCGAAAATAATTAGAATAAACAAACGATGAAAATTGCTTCAGTTGAATTTATGAGCCAATGAAAATAAAATACAGGTTGGTTTTAACTTTCTCATTTTGTAGACATCTGCAGTTAAATATTATCTCAAAAATGAGAGATTTTAATTAAAAAAAATTATTGAAATGATACAGCCAATACAAACAATATTGTCCAAATAATGAAAAATTTCAAATACAACAAAATTATTGAAAGAGTACAGGATATTCTTATATGAAGTACTATAAGATATAGCCAATGCCAAAAATATTGTTCCAATGATGAGCGATTTCAGCTACAAGAAAATTATTGAAAGAGTACAGAATGTAGCAAAGATATAGCCAATGCAAACAATATTTTTGCTACTAAGGATATTCAATGTTTATGTCATACTGAATGTCACTATTAATGCTAAAAATAAAATCTACAAATACGAAATGAAAATATCTTAAAATGCAAAAAAATATTAATAATAAAAATATAATCTGGAAGTTAAAATATTTTTCTTCCATGATGACAAATATTAATTTATAAAATTAAAAATTTTACAACTTTCATTTCTTAAATTTATGGGTGATAAAAGAAAAGTCAAGCAGTTACTTCGAACAAGTGGTTGCTTTTATTCAAGTTGTTTCTTTTCGACTTAGTTAACAAAATTCGTCCTTTCGGCATCGATCATCTGAATAGAAGATAATGGACTCTTTCAAAATCAGCTCGAACCAAGTTATTAGGTAAGTTTTCATAACACTATTATTTTCTCCGGAAGTGGATCAGGATTCCTAAAAGATCTTTCAGTAAATTACATAATGCATTACTCAAATTTATTGTGTTACTTTAGGGTGATTTATAATCCATTAAGTAAAATGAAGTGTAATAGCAAACTCTTTCATAAACGTCGTGGTATAAAAATGGTAGAAGAAAATACATTTATGAAAATTTGTGAAATAATTATGGAAATAAAGACATCATTCTCGTGCGTAACAGACTATTAATTTTGAAAATATATTTCTGCGTCAGAAAATTAAAAAGATGATAATCGTAGCTAATTTTCTTGTAATGGTGTTGTTCAGATGTTGGTTTTGAAAGAATTATATTAACATTTTCTGTTTATTCTTGATATTTCCGAATAAGGCTTTAGACATTTTTGGAAATTGTTATTCAGATTTTTACCTGAAAATATATTTAATGTAAGCAACAAAATAAATCCATATTCTATTCATTCCATGTTAAAAAAGGAAATATTCAATGTGCTATTTTGTAAAGTTTAAAAGACTCAAATTCTCATATTTTTAGCACAGTATCTAGAGACACATATGATTTCTTTAATCAGATATTTAGTCTTTCTCATTTCTTTTATTCTCATAATAAAAACACTGATGTACTAAAACGTTCTTTAAAAAAGCAAACAGTTAAAAATGAACTTCTTTAATTAACATATTAGTGTAAATATTGAAAAAAGCTCTCGTGAAAATGCGTGTTTGAGTCCTATGATTTGCTTATAAAAATTTTAGGGGAGGTCAGGTAGTACCGGATAGCGGATTGTATCGGACAAGTAGTGTTTCAAACTTTTGCCGATGATAGCAGCACCTTTCACGCTACTGTCGTAGTTATTAAGTCAGAAGGAAGGCACTCTCACCATTTTGGACCAAGTGGTATGTGCGTTTACAACTGATAGTAAGTTATTAGTTTTTTGCGAGTTTCCTAGTGCACGAAGATAACTTTGGAGCTACATAACTTTTGTGAAAGAAAGTATAAAAATGTTTTTAGTATTTTGTTAGATGTATGGGTTACTATGATTTATACTGTTGCTGTAAATATGTCTAGACCTGGCAATACGCATGATAGGTAGTCAAAGCGTCGGAGTGTAGCGTTCGGATTGTATCAGGCAAACGGTTAGAAGGTTGTATCGGGTAAAAGTTTACAGGTTTAAAAAGTTAAATTCTTACAGTTTTCTCTATTTTATTGTAGGATGGAGAAAATATGTCATAAAGTGGGATGAAAATCTCATGAAGGAAGCTATAGAAAAGTCCTACGTTATGAAATGACAATCAATAATACTAGTAAAAGATACTGTGTACCTAAAAGCAATCTTAGATGATAGACTGAAAGAAGTTAAATTGAAAAAGACAAAGTAAAGTCAACAGCAAATAAACAATAGAAGAAGAGTGTTTGACCTAATTCTAAAACCGAAGAAAAACCTCTCTAAGCAAAAGCTAGAAATTCTTTAAACTTTGACGAAGAATTGACTCATTGTATTATTTGCAATGAAACTTTTCAAGAAGTTTGGATCCAGTGCAATATGTGCAAAGGTTGGGCCCATGAAAACTGTGCGGATCTTGAGCTTAACAGGCTTTTCTACGAGTGTGATACTTGTTTTTATGTATAAAAAACCCATAAGTGTCATAATTCAAATAACAAAATGGGTTTTCTTCTTTATACATCTCATTTGTAATGTCTATAATTTCTTTTTTGTATAAAGATGTATACATGTAGTAATAATAATTTGTTTCTAAATCCTAAAATGACGTTCTTTCAAGCACAACACCATGTTCAATACAACCCTCCTAATATCAGAAAGGTCAAAATGTAAAGTTTATAAAAAGTCAAAGACAACCAAATAAAGATGATTCTAAGAGAAATGAGCTTTTTAAAGCATTGGGATAAAATGTTAAAGTTTTCATTAGAGTAGAAAATATTCAAATTTAAAAATAATTTGTTTTTCTGAAAATTCGAAATAGCTTAAGCGTCCGTTACTACCAGACCTTCCTTATAGGAGAGTTTTTACGAAAAGGTAGATTTTGAGATTAAATATGTACTTTTGAGAAATCGAACTGCAAAGAAAGGGTGAATATAGAGAAATAAGTGGCCTCGAAGTCGCTTTGGTCGTCCATATATTAAGGACCTTAGACATCTCAAACTAATTCTTTGATGACTTTAACTTATTGAATTTTGTCTTTCAAGTTTTCAGGTGGACTTTTCTGCAGTCGGGCATTAAAAAAAAAAAAAACCAGCGGCGTATATAGGCGTCAGTCCTGCCCATCTCTAAAAAAATGTAATACAACATTTTAAAAGTTAATAATTTTACTTTTTTACCCCCCCCCCTCCCATCAAAAAAAGAAAAAAAATTCTCGATTTGATTTTGTTGTTTATCTTAATTAATATAATGTGAAAGGATAAATATTTTTGAGTCCAAAAAGCGATGTATAAAGACTGAACACACAGGTTACAGGTTCAGTGACCCGAAATTTACGGAAGGAATTCTCCATATCTGTAGATAAATTTATAAAAAACTTTAGCAGAGTTTCCTTATTTACATGATTTTATGTTGTATTACAGAAAGATGCAAGTACTAGGTCATTTAGATGTTGCATCAATAAATCTGTCATAACAATTCTGAAATCTTAGAAATAAAATTAGAAAAAAAAATTGTTAAAATATTAATAAATTAAATATATTAATTTTTTTCATCATTTACTTGGTTTGCTTGGAACCTAAAATCATAGAATAAACAATAAACTTGTTTATTCTATGCCTAAAATGAATTTACTTTTATTTCCGTTTTATAACGAATGTATTCTGTCACTCGTATTCATATATTATGCATAGATATTAGGGCGTATCGAAAAAGTCCAAATTTCTTAGATCTTTTTGCGGTAGTGCGGAAAAGTTGTGAACTCCCTTTATTAAAAAGTGTGCGAAATCTTAAAACTGTGGGTTGATATCTTCTGTCGCCTCAGTGGGCCGAAATTTCCAAAAATTGGACTAAAAATGATTAAAATACAAAAATTAATAAATAATCACAGATTTCGCTCATAGGTTTGGGGTAGTGCTTACAAGTTACTGTTTTGTAACAGCAACAACCATAGAAAATTGTAGAATTATAGATTAATATCTTCTGTCGCCTCATCGGCATCTAATTTTGGAAATTTTGACGCATTTTGGTAGTTTTCTGCATACCTGTTTACGGCTTGCACAATATACAATCGAGACAGACTGGGTTTGGCGGTCTGCCAAAATAGTGAAGACAAATTGGGCACCAAACATGCGTCTTACACAGCGTCTCTTCAGCAGACCACAAGGAGTGTTCAAATGCTTTTAAAACTGGACAACACAGTTCTTGTCAGTCCAAGGGATGGTGTCTCCAACAGAACCACGGCTGCTATTGTATCGAGTGTTATGCAAGATTTGGGTTTAATATCGGAATCAAGATACCAGGCTCGGCACAGACAAAAATAAAATATGGAGGGAAAAATCGAGAATTTACAAAACATTGGTCTCAAAATCAAATGAAAATCGTTCCACTCTATCTGGCCTTTATTTCGATGGACGACAGAAACACTCGAGGACCAGCAGTTCCAAAGAACAATTGTAGAAGCGCATTGCTGAATTGTATCGGATCCTGGTTCTACGTACATGGGACATGTTACACCAGAAAGCGAATCTAGTCTTGATATATCTAATAGTATTTACGAATACGTAACAAGTGCTTTATTGGATGATTTTAGCAACCTTATTGTTCTCGGGTGTGACGGCACTGTAGTGAGCACAGAAGTGTCGAATGACGTAATTCGCAGGTTTGAATTGAATTTTCAGAGGCCAGTTTAACCTGTAGCTTACGGGAAATGAATACTTTAAATATCCTCCGATTACGGGAAAAACTTGACCGTTTCATCCCCCTTTCTTCAGAAGCATCACACCCCAGGTGATGGTAGAACATCTGGATATCATTAGGCGCGTCCGCTAACGACTTTCAATCGTGAGAAATTTCGGGATATACTTTGCCCTAAAGGAAACCCTTTCATATGTTAAATGTAATAGCTTATCGTTATAAATAAGGTTTAAATGTTATACGGACATGAAAATTGCACTTTTTCTGTGAAGTCATTAAATTCAAGTGATTAGGTTTTGAAATAATTGAGTGATGTCTCTTAAAAATAAGCAGAAAAACACTTACAATGAACGTTTAAATAGTGGTTTATAGTTTGAAAAGGAGAATATAAAAGAAAATGTTATAAAAAAAGAATTTTTTATGCTAATATAAAAATACTTTATTTAAAAATAGCTTTAAACTTTCAGATACTTTAAAAAATTAAATAAGCAAATAAAAATAATTTCCTTAAATAAACATTTATTTTCTTTTTATCATGACTCAGATTATAAGAAAAAATAAATTCCATGATAAGAAAAATGTAAAAATAAATATATGGGTATCGCAACAAAGAACAGTAAGGAAAAATAAAGTTTTATCCAACTGAATTAATGTTCCCAATCAGGCATTAACTTTTTTTTATTCAGAAATAAACTTACACTTCCAGTGTTTTATAATTTATTTTGTACTTAAATTGGCGAAAATTCGGAAATAGTGACAGAAATCTGAATAAAAACAATTAAACTAATGTGATAAGCAAAACATTTACATACTCATTTTATAACACAAACAACTAGGCACAATACTAATTAAAAATAGCTGTAAACTTTCAGATACACTTAAAAATTAAATAAGTAATACAAAAATAATTTATTTAAAAAAAAGTTTTTTTTCCCCGTTACAATTTAGATTATAACTAAAAAAAAAAAAAAAAGTAGAAATAAATACATAGAAATCGGTATAAACAGTAAAGAAGAATAAAGTTATATGCAACGGGTTTGGTGTTAACAGTTGGGCATTTACTTTTTAAATTAAAAAATAAACCGCTATTTCCAAATTGTATTATAATTTATGTTGTACTTAAATTAGTCGAATATTACTGTACAGAAATAGTAGTAGAAATCTGAATAAAAATATTAAGCAAATGTTATAAGTAAAATAAGAAAAAAAATTGTATGCTAATACAAAAATACTTTATGTAATAATAGCTCCAAGCATTCAGATACATTTAAAAATTAAATAAGTTTAATAAAAATAATTTCCTTAAATAAGCATTTTTTTTCAATGTGCAAAAAATGAGAGAATATAACTAAAAAATACCTAGCTCCTCTAAACTGATGGTCGGTTGGTTAGTTGATTTATGACGGCCGATTATTTACACAAGGGATATAGGCCCTAGGGGGGGGGGATGGCATCAGTGGGGATCTTTCTAAGGGATCATAACCCGTATTTACGGCAAGGTTCGAAGAAAACCACGGAAAACTCCGAACGGTTAGGTCGACGAGCGTGACAGGGGTTTGAACCCAGGACCTCCCGTCTACCAGATTTGAGAGCAGAACGTCTCAGCCACTAGTGGGGCCTCCTCTAAACTAAATGTGAATACCTCCTCTAAACTAAATGTGAATACCTCCTCTAAACTAAATGTGAATATATATATATATATATATATATATATAACTTTTAAGGATTTAAAAAAAAAAAAAAAAAAAAAAAACATGTACATTTTACGTGTGTGCTGTGTATTTTCTAACAACTCAATACTATATTTCCCGTACGTGGAATTTAAAACCGCTGTGTTGAAATTAAATTATGCCTTGCTAATTTATGAAATGTGCTTTTTTGATTTTGAGTCTCTCTAATTTTAATGCCCCCCCCCCCTCCCAAACAACCTTAGAATAATAATACTAAAGCAAGCAATAACACTAGAGAAATCATATAGAAAATAGCTGGGAGTAAAGTTCATTTTTCTCGAGAATTACTGAAACGATTTAAAAGAAATTCCTTTTCATATTTTTGACGTTTATTAAACAATAAATGGTCATTCGGCAATAAATGAAATTAAAAAGTGCAATAGGTGTACGATTTCACAAACTAAACATTCTACTTTATTTTGAATGTGGTTCTCAAATGTTCTGCTGAACAACGCAAAACTTTCTGACGCATTTTTAAACGCAAAATCATAAAATTTGCAGGCCTGACTGTTGAAGCAATTTGGAATCGAAATGAGTTTTCAATTTTTTGATAAATAAATTAGTTGTCGTGTTATAAGCTATTCGTGTCACGTGACAACAGGTTTTTCTCCTTTCGTGCGATGAAGAATCAGGAATTCGGTTCAAAACGCGGACTTTGACAGTGTTTTATAAAAGATCTTCTGCCTTTACCAAAAAATGGAAAACGTGTTTCGATTGCGAAGTTTCTGAATAACAACATCTGCCTGTTTCATGCGTTTCTGAACAAAAATGAATTTAAAAATGTATCTGATAGTAGGCCCTTTGTATTTGAGAACAGCGTTAATTAACTTTGTTGAAAATGAATGAATTTTGAGAGACAATCCTTATTTATATATAAGTATAATACAAAGTTTAATAAACATAATACTAATTATATAATAAGTATAATACCTAAGTATAATACAAAATAAAAATAAAATAAAGTATTGAATTAGCTTCAGAAGTTTCCGAGAAAAAAGTACGACAATAACAATTGTTTTCCGAAACGATTTTGGAACAGCTATTGCCTCTTTGAACATAGCAGAAAAATGCTTAGGACTTACATTTGTACGACATATATATTTGTTTATAATCATATGTTTAAAAAATATATAAAGAACAATTAATGTAACTTGTATTATTTTTTGCATAACTTCAATTACTTTTTTTTGAATCAGATGATTGCGGAGTAAATTAATTGTAAATATCGTTAGAATTTCATTACTTATGAATATCATTCTGAAACAGACAAAGTTCAATTCCATGCAAATAATATAAAACATGATTATTAAGTTGTGTGTGAGCATAAAACTATTTTCTACTGTGTAAAAGTAATTAATTTTACAAAAAAAATTCTACATAAAAATTTTACAAAATTAACTGTATTTTTGTTAGATAGTAATATATATATAATAATTTCATTTTTGTTGAGTTCAATAAATAAAATTACGTATATTATTTTAAGATATCTAGTGTACTATTGTCGAAATAAAAAAAACCTGCAATACTTAACATTCTAAGAAGAAAAACTTAATCAAAATCAGCGATACAAAAATAATAAAACAATTTACTGAAAATAATCTATTCTCTTCATATTAATATCACAAACAAAAATTATCTTCCACTAATTTAGAGGAAGTGAGGTAGAAACAGCTTTAAATCGTGCGCTTGAACAATGTTTACTTTCTTTGCTGCATAAGTTTTCCCTGCATTTCCCTATGATAACTAATATATTCCCTATAGAATTTCCCTTCTCCAATACCCAATGAGACCCCCGTTGAGCCAAACGCTATTAAGGATTTCCTGCACTCCATCTTTGAGGGGTGGAAATTTTCGGGATGACGATAATCCCAACCCCGTATTTTTCAACAGTCTTTTTCTTGGGACTACGGTAATCTCACCGTAAGCAAAAGGTTAATGAATTATCTGCTTACTTCATTTCAGTGAGTTGCTATTACGACACCTATTTGAGTCCATAGATGGCAAGTCATTTGGCACCACATCTTACACCGGAGGCATTGGACGAAACCTCAAAAGATGGGAAAAGCTTTCAATTGTTGCTTTTAATAGTATTGAATGCAAGTTGCCAGACATTGATCCTACCACCCTCAGTTCAGATCAGAAATACTTATTGAACATTTGGACCGCCATTAGTTGTGGCGTTTGTTGTTCAGATCTAGCTATCCGGGAACCGGGAACGTTGAATTTGTCCCGCTGGCTAACAACTTCCAATCGAATACTGAGGTTATATATATCTACATCAGACCCAGTAAATTAATTACTAACTTTGGTTGTATTCATTCTAAGAGTCTACGCACCCTCGTGGTTCCGAATTAAGATTGGTCATTCCATAAAGGATGGTGCTAGACACCTGTGGCATTTAATCAGTTCATCTCGGTAATTGCCAAAAAAGTATTGTGACGTAATCGACCCAGTTATTCCTAGCAACGCTTACTTTGCGGCTCCAGAAAACATGCTTTTAGCCATATTAACTGATGATAGGTTCCATATTAGGACCCTTGCGGCTCGGTAGATTATCAAGGCAAAAGTAATTAGCCCAGACGGAAATTGTGTTCGCAAATTCGTTATTCCTGCTGTTAACTTTGGAGCTACAGACTATGTAGATCTCATTGACTGGCAAAGCTTGTTATGTGATATCGCCTCCTGTTCTCAGAACGATAAGTTCTCAAGAATTTCTGAAGATGATACAGGGCAGTATCCCAATGTATTGCTGGGACTTTATTAAATTTGCTTCCCACACACAAGCGGTTGAGCGGATTGTGAAACTAGTCACTGCAGCCTCCGGAAAAACAGTTGGGCCGCAGAACAGGGATAGATTTATTAGAGCGACACTAGAATCTAGAAAACACATGTTAAAATTTGAGATAAAAAATGATTACAGGCAGTAAAGCTTTTGTCATTTGTATGTTCAAAAGGTAAAATAAACTTTGTGTTCGAATTAAAATGAGGTAAGTGTGACGTGTATTTATTTAATTTTTTGCATTCATTTTCCAAAATTTGGTCTCGATGAAGCAGTAGAAGATATTAACGTATAATTCTAAAATTTTTTATGGCTGTTATTGTTGTTTCTCGGCAGGAAAATAGGGGTGTTTCACTATTTTGGCAAACCGCCAAACCCAGTCTGTCTCGATTGTGCATTGTGCAAGCAGTAAACAGTTATGCAGAAAACTACCAAAATGCATCAAAATTTTCAAAATTAGATGCCGATGAGGCGACAGAAGATATTAATCTATAATTCTACAATTTTCTATGGTTGTTGCTATTACAAAACAGTAAATTCTAAGCACTACCCTAAGCCGATGAGCGAAATCTGTGATTATTTATTAATTTTTGTATTTTAATCATTTTTAGTCCAATTGTTGGAATTTTCGGCCCAATGAGGCGACAGAAGATATCAACCCACACTTTGAAGATTCTGCACACTTTTTAATAAAGGGAGTTCACAACTTTTCCGCACTACCGCAAACAGATCTAAGAAATTTTGATTTTTTCGATACGCCCTAATAGATATGTCAGTATGCGATATTAAAAATGAATGTTCTGCAGACTTTTTTAAGAATATGTTGAATAACATATATTTTAATGAGCTGTACGAACAGTGTAATCTTGTTTGTGGTATTAAAAATGTACAATTATGGTTACATTATATAAAAGCTATATATTTTATATATAAACAGCAGTATATTTATTGTGTATGTCAGTATATATATCAGGTTGATCGAGAAATAATGGCTGATTTTTCAAAGTACCGCGTTTTATTACCTTCCAACACGTGTAGACCAGACTGATTACAACATAACCATATGTGTTGTAGGTTCACTAAAAGTGTTTAATACATGGTTAAGCTAACAGTAGTTCATAATAGTTTCATAATTACCCAAAAATTATATTGACAAAATAAGGATTGCATGTGAATTTGATGCGCAAGTAAAAAGTTGGATCAGAATGCGGCTTAATCTTATCGTAAAGTAGTTGAGGCATGTTTTGAGAAGGCTACGTCACAATGTCCTAAAAGTCAATGGTTTACAAAACATTGCTGTGGCGATACTTCAAATTGAGAAAGACTGTGGATGGCATTCAGATTTTGATAACTAAAAGAAACTGTGGAAGAAAATCCACAACTCACAATCAGGGAACTCGTCGAACAGTACAATCCTCTGACAGTCCAGCAAAAGGGCTAAATTGTAATGTTGTTTGCTCAGTATTTCACTTTAAATGCTAATAAAGGTGATTATTCTAAAATTATATAAAAACACGTAATTATATATACGAATGTAAACCTCGAGGGCATTAATCATTACTCAATGTATTAAAACTACATTATATATAAATATAATTATATTAAATTTGAAAAATGCTCGTATTGCAGTGAAAACTGAAACTTAGTGAGCGTATTAACACGGGCTTGTCAGTGAGAGTGTTAATGTAAAAACATTACTAACTATTCCGAAAACTATTACTAACTATTCCGAGTGTAAAAACTATTTCCGAACACTTTTGCAAATTACTTCTTTTTTAATCATTTTATTTTCTTCTGTTACTTATATCCCAAAGTACAGTTGATCAAAATATAAAGCAGAACAGCCCATACATTTTAATCTCCAAATTGTCACAAATGAAACGGATATAACCATTTGGCTAGAAATTGAGTCTTTTTTCAATTTATATTAAAAATTGTTGCATAGTGCCTAGTTACTCTTTTATAAAGGTATTCTCTGGTCAAGTGAGTTTTGAGATTATGAGTAAGAGCTTTTCTGTCATTTCTTTAAATTCCACAAAGTGTGAGTGAATCTCTGGGATCTGATTGTCACGGCTATTTCTTGCAATGGCATCATAAATGAATTTTCTCCGAAATATGTTTCGCTGTAGCAACCGCAGCTCGCAATCTAATTGGTTGTTGCTCTTGGCAATGTTATAGAGTATCTTGTCTATGATCATACTTGGTGAAAAATACTTAAAGTGTCTGTTTATAATTTGTTTTGAGCTGTTTCGGAAAGAGTGTGTAGAAACTCCGTGGTATATTATTTGTCTCTAGTTCTGTACAGCCCAGTTCGGATCAAAGAACCATAAAAAATGAAAAACTGGAAAATTTCCATTTTTCAATATTTGATTGTTATATATTTTGTAAACAATATTAACAATTCATATAGTGTAAATTTTTTTAATATTCGTTATAGTGATTGTGACTTTAACGAATTTCTTATATTTAGAGATTCCAATACAACGATTTAGCTGAATCCACTTATTTTGTTTTGTTTTCATGGTTGAGAAACTCTCATACACGCGTTATACTGATAGCAGCTATAAAAAAATCATACTTTTAAAGATTCCAATACAACGATTTTGCCAAATCCACTGATTTTGTTTTATTTTCAAGGGCGCGAAGCGCTCATACACACGTTATATTGACTGCGGAAAAGTAACCAGTTTTTCTACCATAACTATGCTTAAACAAAAACTAAGGCATTTTTATATGCACACCCGACAATTGATTTTGCCATCAAATTACTACCTCATACTATTTTCCTCTAAAATAAACTCTCGCCAAGTAGCTCTAACAGCAGCAACAGATTGCAAGATTAAAAAATCCTTAATAAACAAAAAGTATTTTCTAAACTTTTAAAATGATTCATCCGATTATTTTATGGCCAAAATCATTTAAAACTTTTAATTTTAAAAGTTATAAGTTTATTTCTAATATCTTCAGTTTATTCAAACAGTGAATAGTCCAGAATGCGGAGAATATACACTGAATTCCAAAAGTTAAGGAACAACCAGTTTTTTGACGCTCACTATTAAAAGAATGAAAATAAAGATAAAAAATATGGTTTATATGAATGACCATAAGTAACTTCAATAAAACCTTATGAAAAAATTATACCCATCTCAATTATTTTAATGTATTGGATACTAATATATGTGTCAGGAGGAACTGCAAAAATCCCACTTTGGGAATTTGTGTGAAATTTTTTTATGGTTGATGATCTTGAATTGTTGGTACTAAAATAGTGTTGTCAATGTCTAGAAGATATCGTTTACTTGATTCGTTAAGATGGCGGGCAATCTGATGGATGGAAATTGGGTTATCACAAGCTGGTTTTGCTAGACCTCTTAATGTGTCTCGTAGTGTGGTCCAAAGGCTCTGAGATCAATTTTAATCTAAAAATCCGTTATCAATAAGACTTGTTCCAGACCGCTCATGGGTTACAACCCCTGTACATGATTGCTTTTTAGCTCTTTTGGCCCGAAGGAGAAGCATCACTACTGTGGCTCAGCTCATTTCAGATCATCGTAAAGCAAGAGGGATGGCAATACCTGCGGTTACGATGCATAGACGTCTTCACAATTAAGGACTCTATGCAAGACGACCCGTTGTGTGTGGCCCTCTTAATCGACAACACAGAAGTGCCCATTTATGTTGGTCAAGAGAGCACAATGCCTGGAACACACAATAATGGGATTCCGTACTGTTCACAGATCAGTCCCAGTTTGCTTTGGAGAGTGATTCAGTTCGTGTGCTGATCTGGAGAGAACAAGGCATCAGATTCTACCTATGAAACATTGTTGAAAGACACAGTTATAGAGGAGGTGGAATCATGGTTTGGGCTGGAATCTCTCTTTTTGCCACAGTAACTTTCATGAGTGCCATGGAAGAATTCTGACTGCTGTGAAATATCGGGACGAGATCCTTGTTCCGTTTGTCACACCGTATGGTGGTGCTATTGGTGATGAATTAATCTCAATGGTTGATAATCCCCGATCGAATTGAGCTAGAGTCGTTGATGAATATATAGAGGATCAAGGTTTGGAGCGATTGGAATGGCCAGCACAATGCTCGGACCTTGATCCTATAGATCATCTTTGGGACTATCTCAGCATGACAGGTGGCTGCCGTAAGTCCTCCAATGAAGTCGGTAAATGAGCTGGAACAAGCGTTGTTCCATGTATGGGAGTTGTTTCCCTTTCTAGTGTCCAACAACTTAATTGACAGTATGGAAAGTCGATGCCACAAATTCATTACAAGTATGGCCGGACACATGCCTTATTAATATCCGTTTAATTTTTTTTCACTAAAAACTGCTATTTATATTTTTATCAAACAGTGGACTTTTGCAAAAAATGCAATGATTTAATTTGTAAATCATGCCTGATGTAAAATTAAGTAAAATTCCATAAATAACTATTTAAAGCACAATTTTTCTAAATTTCATGTTTTTATCTTCATTTGTTTTCAAATTAGACACAAAAGACTGGTTGTACCTTAATTTTTGGATGCCATTGTAGATTAATAGCATAGTTGCATTCATTCAATGAATAAAGAAGCAAAGCTTTCTTATTAAAGGATATTCTTCTTCTAGCGATGTTTTAGCTACTTTTGTCTGATTTTCTGATAAGAAGAAAATTGATATTTACATAAACGTCTCTTTTTACTCATTTTCGTTGTTTCATAGCTAATGTTCCCAATGAACGTGCCATTTCTTAACACTCTAAAAACAATTAACATTCTTAACATTCTAAACAATGTTTTCAAAATAATAGTCTGGTTAATCAAAACAAAATATTTCCGTTGTTTCATATAAAACTTGGGCTTACCAAACAATTTATCAAGATTTAGTTGAGAGAAAGAACATTTTTCAAACACCTTTGTGACTATTTCGCAGGTTTATCCAAAGCAAAACTGAAAGAAGGTGTATTTGTAGGACCAGATATCAGGAGACTGATAAAAGATGAAAATTTTTATACTAGAATGGAAACAAATGTAAGGAAAGTCTGAAAGTCTCTCAAACTAGTTGTCTCTAGTTTTCTTGGAAATAACAGGGACCCAAATTACAAATCTTCTTTGATAAAGTTTCTAAAAAACTTCATTATTTGTGGATGTAATATTACCATAAAAGTTCTTTTTCACCATTCTCTTCTAGAATATTCTACTCAAAATCTAGTGTCAGTTACCTAAGAGCAAGTGGAAAGATTTTACCAAGATATAAAGGAACTTGCGAGGCGATATACAGGATAATGGAATAGCAGCATGAAAGTCAACTACTGCTGGATGTTTATAAGATACAATCCCTGCAAAGTTCACAAGAAGAAAAGTGGTTAAAAAATTTGAGAGAAAGAAAAAACGTTATTATAAGGACTTGTGATAATTTGCACATAATTGTTTTTGATCTCTAGTATAAATGTAATTGTATGGATTTATGAATTAATAAATCAAAATTTTAGTTCAAAATTTTGTGATTTCAGCTATTTCCTTCAAAACATGCTGTACTTTTTGTGGAAAAACTTTACGCGATAGGAAAAAATGAATCTCATTTTTGGAATCAGCAGTAAAATTAACGCGAAAATCGGTCATGAAAATTAATACAATTTTCGAAAACTGCTTTTTAAAGACCTTTGTGATGAAAGTTATTTTCAGTTAATTTTTTTAAGCTATATTTAAGTTGTTATTAAAGAAACTAATATGATAATAACGTAATTAACATTAATTTTTCTCATTAAAGTCACGCTCTTAGAAACTTTTATAGTCAAACAGCAGTAAATATATTCATAATAATAAACAATAGTTATGACACAATGGGATTAATCGCTTCTCGGGAAAGGCACGAGCTTGAATATTTTCCTCCGCTTTTTCACAGAGACATTTCTGCCTTTACTTTTGGATGAGTTCTTATTAAATTAAAAACTTTTAATATATCGGATTGTTTTTTCGAAATTTTAAAATAGATCACTTTTTCATTAGAGCTTCAGTTGTAGTTACTTTATTGGCTAAAGACATTTTAAAGTTTATAGTTAATAATTAAAAGTTATTTATAGTTATTTTATAAGTTAATAATTAAAAGTTAACTTAGTTAAAACTATAATTTGGAGCATCTGGTATGATGAAAATGTATTTCTGAACCCGTTTCATTAAAGTCATTATTTTAGATACTTGATACTTCGATAATCAAACAGCAGTTAATAGAGTAATAACAGTAAGCAATAGTTAACTCTTAAAATGCTTAATCTCCCAATGCTTAAAAGGATTAAATTTTTCCAAAATAATGTACAAGTTGTAACTATAACCACTCGCTTCTTCGAAAAGACATTTCCATAGGTGCCAATCTCTCATTAATATTCCGTAATATGCGGGTTAATTTGATCCAGTTTAACAACGTTTCAAACCAGAAAAATTATTGGATGAATCTGTATTTATTCAATTTTAGATTTCTACGTGGAATTTATTTAATTTCATTTCTTAAAAAAATTTCTGGTGCGAAACGTGTTAAACCTGGGTTAAATTAACCCGCATATTACGGAATATTAATGAGAGGTTGGCACCTATGCATTTCTGCTTTATTTTCTTTTGGATGAGTTCTTATTTAATTAAATAATAACTTAGTATATCAGATTTTTCCGAAGAGTAATTCCATTTTTCATTATAGCTTTAACTTTAGTTACTTTGATGACTAGATTCACTTAAAAATTTATAAATTATTAGTTAAAAACTATACGTGGTTTCCTAGTATCTGCAGTTTATTTCAACAATTAATATCTGACAACGCAGAAAACGTACACTGATATGGCACCGTTTATTCACTGAATGTGTAAACAAAGCTTCTTAAAAAATGATTAAATTTTGACAGCTTCCAACATAATTGAGTGTTTGTCTTTGGTTTGGTTGCCCATCTATGTGTCTGTCCGCGTTCTAACGCTCGTAAATATACTTGAATTTCTACGACAATAATATATATTATTGGGGTTTATTATATAGCATTGAAGATGAAGTATGTACCTGATATAGTTCGCTTACAGGGCACGTAAATGGACCCCTTTACATTACGGTCTATGGGAAAAATGTTTGCGGTGCAGTTTGATAATGTTATGATTCACAAAACATAATTATATTAATATGCATCACTGAGGGGGACTGATCAACTCACTGGAAACACGCTTTCTATAGAGTATGGAGTAAGCAGCATTTATAGTTCGTTTACAGAGCCCCACAAACAAATTCCATTATATTATGATCGATAGGGAAAATTTGTTTGCGGTTTATTTAAATCATTTCAAACTACTTGAAACGCAATGAAATTGATATGCATCACTGAAGTGTATTACAACATTCTTGTTTTAGATTATGGACTGTGTAGCATTTGTAGTTCATTTAAAGAGACACAGAAAAGAATCAGGTTACAGGACTGACTTATGAGCAATATTGCTGAAATGTGTTTTTAGCTGTTGTATTATTAAATTTAACAGAATTTTTATGTATTATGTGGTGAGTATAAATGCTGTAGATCATATACAGGGAGGACTCTACTAAACAGTGCGTTAGCATTACCATCTATTGGAGGAATTCCCTAACGTTTATTTTAATATGTGTTATGCGTTTTCCAGCTGAACTATATTTTAGTGTAATAGCTTCTAGGAAACTATGCTTCTAAGAAAATAGAAATTTATATACAGGACTTCCCAAAATAAATTGGATACATAAGATGGTACTATGGATGGTAATTGCTGGAAGTGTACTTTTATTTGTGTAACGCGTTTCCTAGTTGAGTTAAATTTTACTATATTATGTGATGTGTATAATTTTTTTAAATACAGATTTGCATAAAAGAATTCCGATTAATATCTATAAACGGCATTTCATTAAAGCGAACTTTTAACTGTTTCACACATTTTTCAGCTCAACCAAATTTTACTATATTATATGGTGTTAGTATACTATAATAAATAAATTCATATACATGGCTGAACAAAAGAATCTGATTATATTGTCATCTATTGATGATAATTCTTAGAAAGCACTTTTAGTTGCTTTATGCGTTATTCAACTGAATAAAACTTTAGCTTCATTTTGTGCTATGTATAAAAACCTGTAGATCATATACAGGGATGCATAAACGTACTTGCTTCCATTACCGGATATGGACAGCAGTTGCTGAAAATGGATTTTTAACTCCTTTAGGTGTCTTTTCAATTATATATTTAGATATATCATTAAATTGTACAAAAAATGTAATTTATTAAGTATATTCTCATAATGTTGGAAAGGTTTCATAATCTGTTGCTGATGAATGATTCTTCTTTCGTATTTAAACTTCATTTTAGCTATTTTCGTCTGACTTCCTGATAAAAAGAAATTTGATATTTACTTATTTCTTTTATTTTATTCATTTTTTGTTGTTTCTGTGCTTATGCTCAAAAGTACATACCATCTCGTAATTTTTAAAAGGATTAATTGCTTGTGGAGTAACAGATGGGAAAAGACTTGAGCGTAAATATTTTCCTATGTTTCTCCGGAAGGAAACTTACATCTTAATTTCTTTCTGGATGAATTCTTATTTAATTAAATAATAAAAAAACAGTATGCCAGATTGTATCAAAAATTTTGCCAACTCAGTATATTAAATTGTTTTTCAAAATTTTAAAAATAATTCTCGTTTTCATTAGAGCTTTATATTTAGTTACTTTGATGACTAAAATCATTTAATTTTTTTAAAATTAGTATTTAAAAATTATAAGTACTTTCCTATCATTTTAAGTTTATTTCAACAGTTGATATTTCAGAATGCAGATAATGTAGATTTATGGCATCGTTCATTGAATGAATGAATAAACGAAGCTTCTTTTTAAATGATCCATCTTCTAACGTTAAGGACTTTTATCTGGTTGGATGTTTGGATGGGGTTCAATGACACAAAGTTTCTTTTGGGGCATGCTGCGCCAAAAAGAGTGAAAACAAACATCAAAATATCTTCGATAACACCTTAAAACCTTGTCATGAAAATGAGTTTAATAAAGAATTAATGAGATGAAGAACGTGGCTACTTTTATCTGACTTCCTTATATGAAGAAAATTGATATTTCCTTAAAGTTATTTTTTCATTTATTTTCTTTTGTTCCTGTGCTTATGTTCCAAAGGACATGACATATTTTAACTCTCAAAAGGATAAATTGCTTCTGAAATTAAAGACAGTGAAAGACAAGAGCACAAATGTTTTCTACCGCTTCTTCGGAAGGAAGTTCGTGTCCACTCATGTCTTTCCTTGTCCATTTATTTTTGGAAGAGATTAATCCACTTCAAAAAATGTACTGGGGAAGAGCGTAATTGTTTCCTCCTGCGTATATGCTTTCCTCCGCTTCCTCGGAAAGACATTTTTGTTTTAATTTTCTTTTGGATTAATTCTTATTTAATTAAATTTGCATGTATTGGTATATAAGATTGCTTTTCCGAAGTTTTAAAATATTTCTCTTTGACATTACAGGTTTAGATTTCATTACTTTATTTATCATTATATATAAATAGATGTGTGTGTCCCCATATTTTACTCTGCTGCCACATCTACCCAGCGCAGACCACTGGTGTTTGTGTGTGGTAGTAACATTGAGTCTCCCATCATGCACTATGATGATTTCATCTGGGTAACTATGGGGGTGTGGGAGATATGTTGGTTGAAAGTGGTCGACCTAGAGCATTTTTATATAGACGCGTGTGTCCCTATATTTCTCTTTGCAGCCACAACTACACAGCGCAGACCACTGACTGGTGTTTGTGTGTGGTAGTAATCTCTATCCTTTCATTATGCACTATGGTAGTTGCATGTCGGTAGCTCTGGGGGTGTGAGAGATAGGGTGATTGAAAGTGGTCAACTTAGGTCATTTTCATATAGACGTGTGTGTCCCTATATTTCTTTTTGCAGCCACAACTACATAGCGCAGACCACTGGTGTTTGTGTGTGGTAGTAGTCTCTAGTCTCCCATCATACACTGGTTGCATGTCGGTAGCTGTGGGGGTGTGGGAAATATGGTGATTGAAAGTGGTCGACCTAGGGCATTTTCATATTTCGACCAAAGTGTTTCAAAAATATGTTTGGAATCTACTTCAACGGCAATTGGTTCGTTCAACTTAACATGAACTAATTAAGATATAGATACTGTAAGATGATTTTACGCCCCCTAGTGGTGGAAATTGAAACTAAACGATATTGTAGCGCGTGCGTACTACGCCTGCTATACGATGCCGGAGTTTCGTCCGGAAAGAGGTTTGTTTAGGAAAGAATTGGCGCCGAAAATGACTATTTTTATTGAAACCGCAAAAGAAAGGTACTGATTTCTGGGCAACTTCAGACGGATGCGCTAGTAAGTAACTAAAAGACTGAAATATATATTTTTAAAAGTTAAAAGTTATTTTATAATATCTGTACACTGAATAGTCCAGAATGCGAGAATGTAGCTTAATGCACTGCTAAATTAATGAATGGATAAACAATGTTTTTTGTTAAAAGATCCATTTTTCTAGCGATGTTTTAACTACTTTTATATGATTTCCTGATATGAAGGAAATTGATGTTCACTTAAAGTATTTACTCATTTTCTTTCGTTCTATTGTTTATATTCAAAGTACGTATGATCTCCTAATACTTAACGAATTAGCTGCTTTCGAAATAATAGACAGGTAAATACATAAGTGTGTTTTTCTCGACTTCTTCAACGAAAGAAAAGTTTTGTTTTCATATTTTTATGAGTGAATTCTTATTTAATAATATTAAAAACTCTTAGTATACCAGATTGTTTTTCCGAAATAGCCAAGTAATTAATCTTTTAACTGAAGCTTCAGTTAAAATTACTTGATGTAAAAAAAAATTTTAAATCTTTTAGTCAATAATTAAAAGTTATTTTTTAATTAATATAATAAAATCATATTTATGTTAGCTAAAATTATAACAACTGATATGATGTAAATGTAAGTTGAAAGTATTTTTTTCATAGTCCTATTTTAGATATCTCAAAAGTCAAACAACATTTAATACATTAATGACAATAAACAATAGTTAAGAGTCAAAAGGATTAATCACTTCTAAAAGTATGGACTTTTTTTCGACTTCTTGTTAAGGAAAATTCTTTCTAAATTCTATTTCGGATAAATTCTTATTTAATTCTGTTAGAATATTCTTTATACGAGATTGTTTTTCAAATTGATTAAATGATTCAGATTTTCGTTACACCCAGAGAAAAGTTTTGTTGAATCAACAAAAATTTGATTGGCCCAACAAAACTTTCCGTTTAAATATGGATCAATGGAAATTTTGTTTGAATCAACAAGAAAAATATTGTTGAATTTTTTTGCAATTCCAACAAACATTTTTGTATCGACAGCAAAAAAAGTTTTGTTAATTCAAGTAAAAATGGTTCAATTAACTTGAATTAACAAAATTATTTTCTTGAAAGTTTTCTCAAAACAAATATAATTATCTGTTACTTTAAGAATTCTTTTTAGTTGCGGCAACAAAAACTTAAGTTTAAAGAACAATTGTTTTGTGTAATTTTATGAATTTTCTTTGTTTTAACAAAAGGTTTTTGTTACAGAAACAATAATATTTACTTTAAAATTATTTTTTGTATCAGAACCAATCTAAACTTAACTATTTTTTAATTCATTTTCAGCAGTGAATTACGCCTGGAATCCTTGAATAACAACAAGTGAATTTTTATCCTGCGTTTTTTCAAGTGTAAACCGACATATTTAACAATGTCCCAAGCTGGGAATCGTACTCGGGTCCTCAGAATAACGATCTGAGGCTCTACCACTCAGCTATAATGAACGATATCCAAACTCGAAATTTCTCACTCTTATATATGTCGGACCGGCTGCAACCGCAGCACAAAATGGAAATGTCATCATGAACACAGGGCCTGCTTAAGACATAAAAGTAGGGG
The DNA here is from genome assembly GCA_963931845.1 of Maratus michaelseni. Classification (NCBI taxonomy): domain Eukaryota; kingdom Metazoa; phylum Arthropoda; class Arachnida; order Araneae; family Salticidae; genus Maratus; species Maratus michaelseni. The sequence continues at coordinate 398,699,215 of OZ007586.1, forward strand.
AAGCCCGCGTTACTCTGGGGCCCCCTCCACCAATTGCTTTGTTATTTACTAAATCTATTTTTGGTATTCTGCAACAATTTGAAATTTTACCATCAAAATTTCGAGTAAACAACAATTTAGAAAGAGCGAGCTTCTTAGATAAAAATTTCGTAAAAAAAAATGTTTTTTTTTGGTAAAAGTTATTTTAAAAAGTAAATTTGGGGGCACCTTTGTATTTCTTTGGGCAAGCATGGGTTTCCTGGGTCTATTCGGTAAACAAGCCCTGCATGAGCATGCAAATTTCTGCGGCAAACATGAGACGAAAATACAAAGCCCAGCATACGACAACATATAGTTAATTTTTATTTCATTTTTAGCAGTGAATTACGCCTGTAAAAAGCAGGATAAAAAATCACTGGTTATTATTCAAGGATTACAGGCGTAATTCACAGCAGGAAATTAATTAACTGTGTTGCCGTATGCTGGGGCCTCAGAGCGCTATTCTGAGGACCCGGGTATGATTCACGGCTTGGGACATTTTTCCCTCTGTCGGGTTGCGCTTGAAAAAAAAAATCAGGACAAAAATTCACTGGTTACTATTTAAGAATTACAGGCGTAAATCACTGCTGAAAATGAATTAAAAATTAATCCGTGCATTAGTTCTTGAGATTTAGTTATAGTGAAAATCATGAAAAAGTAGCATAGCAGCGCCAACTCTTGGGCTATTTACACCAAAACGTAATCAGTTTCTATTTATGTCAAGATCTAACTCAATCGGTAGTTTAATGTAAATCAATGCATCAGTTCTTAAGAAATCGCGAATCTATTGCAGAAATCGCGAAAATTGCAACATAGCAGCGTCACCTGTTGCACGATTTACGCCAAAAACTAATCAGCACCAATTTATATCAGGAAGTACCTGAATATAAAGTTTTATTAAATTCCGTGCATTAGTTCTTGAAATAGAGCGCCCACAAAATTTTTGTCACATAGAGACAGACAGAGTCATAGCCAGTCATTTCCTAAAAACAGTCACATCGTGTGCAGGACCTTCTAAAATCCGTCGAAAACCAGAAGTCGGAAATTTTCATGAATCCAATACTTTCTTCTTGTAAAGATAGAAGAAAGTAATAAGTGGGAGAGAGGGATTTTTAAAACTACCTTGGTCCGTCCCAATTAAAAAAGTTTTAATTATCCAAAAATTATGTTAATCCTTTAATCATATAGCTATATAAGTCAAATAAACCAAGTTACGTGAGAGAGTTCGGCTACTACACAATAATTTAAATTTTGCAAAAACAACAAAATTTTGCTGGAATTACAAATTTAAATTACAAAATTATGGTAAAATTAAAAAAAAACAGATTTTGTTAATTCAAATAAAACTGATGAAATTTTGTTAAAATTTTGTAAGAGTGTTAACAATATTTTTTTGTCAATTGAACAAAACCAACTTTTTACTTCAACTAAAAATTTTGCTTGAAACAACCAAAATATACTCAACAAAACATGTTTCGTTGTTTTAATCAATTCCTTTTTCTGGGTGTAGTGTTTTATATGTAGTGTTTTTGGTACATGATGGAATTAAAAAAAAAATTGTAAATTAAACGTTATAAGTAGTTTTCTAATATCTTCAGTTAATTTTTATTAAATATTCGAGAACACGAAGAATGTAGATGATTAGCTCTGTTCATTCTCTGGATGAATAAACAAAGATTTTTGTTAAATGATTTATTTTCGAATTTTATTTTAGCTACTTTTATTGACATTAACTTAAACCCTTTTTTTCACACATTTTATTTTTTGCCATTTGCGTTCCAAATTACGCGTCATCTCCTAAAGTTATAAGTAATTAACTGCTTCTAAATTTATATATAGGGAAAGACAAGATAGCAAATGTTTTCCCTCGCTTCTTCGGAAGGACATTGTGCCTTAATTTTCTTTTGGATTAATTATTATTTAATTAAATAAAAAACTCTTGGTAAACTAGATTTATTTTCTGAAATTTTAAAGTAATTCAATTTTCCATTAAAACATTATATTTAGTTACTTTTTTGATCAAAATAATTTACATGTTTTGGAATTAGTATTTAAAAGTTTTACGTACTTTCCTATTGCTTTCACTTTATTTCAAAAGTGAATATTCCACGACAGCAAAACGTAGATTAATGCCACCGTTCATTTAATGAATAAATAATCATAGAATCTTCTAAATGACTCATTATTTTTACGTTGTTTTATTTCCTGTTACCTGATTTTTGTTAAGATGTAAATTGAAATTAACTTAAATTTCTTTTTTTACTCATTTTTTTCCAAAGCACGTGTTACCCCTTAACACTTAAAATTGATTAAATTCTTCCAAAATAATACACAGTGAGTGGCATGAACATAAATGTTTTCTTCCACTTTTCAAAGAAATTTCTTCCTTAATTTTGGGTGACAAATTCTTATTTAAAAAAAAACAAAAAAAAAACATAGTATACTAGATTGTTTTTCTAAATCTTAAAGTAATTAATTTTCAATATAGCTTCGATTGTAGTTATTTAAAGGCTAACGGTTTTTTAAATTTCTCATCATTCTAGTTAATTTGTTAGTCAAACAACAATTAATACAGTAATAACAGTAAAAAAATATTAACACTCAAAACTATTAATCGCTTCTAAAATAATGTATTGGGAGAGAAAGAAGTTTAAGGAAAAGTTTATTTTTTATCTTTCGGAAGGAAATTTCAGCCTTAATTTTCCTTTGTGTGAGTTTTTAGTTAAGGATGTTAGAATATCCTTAATATACAAGATTTTTTTCAAAAATTTTAAAGTGATTAAACATTGTATTAGAGCTTTAGATTTAGTTAGTTTGATGGCTGAAGTCACGTTAAAAAAATTATAATTAGATTTCTAATATCTACAGGTTATCCTAACAGTGACTATTTCAGAACGCAGAGAATGTAAATTAATGGCTCTGTTCTTTCACTGAATGAATAAATAAATATTCTTGTTAAATGATCAATTTTTCTAAAATTATTTTAGCTAATTTTATCTGACCTTCTGATACTAAAAAAATTATAGTCCCTTAAACTTCTTTTTATTTATTTATTAACTTTTGCCCCGGTGCTTATGTTCAAAAGTACGTGTCACCTCCTAACACTCAAAACTCTTAATTGGTTCCAACATAATAGACAGGGAAAGTCAAGAGCGCAAATGCTTTTCCTCGATTCTTTGGTAGGAAATTTCTGACTTAATTTTCTTTTGGAATAATTATTATTTAATATAAAAAAATACTTTTACTAGATTGATTTTTTTTTCAAATTTTCAAATACTTTATTTTTTCATTATAGCTTTAGATTTAGTTACTTTCATGACTAAAAATTTAAAAATTTTGAAATTTGTAGTTAAAGTTAAACGTAGCTTCCTATCTTCACTTTTTTCCAACAGTGAATATCCTAAACGTGGAGAACGCAGATTAATGGTACCGTTCATTAAATGAATGAATAAATAAAGCTTCTTATTAATGAATCCATTTTTCTAACTTTATTTTTGCTTCTTTTATCTGACTTTCTTATGCGAAGAAAATTGATACCCCCTTAAACTTCTTTTTTACTCATTTTATTTTGTTTTGGTTTTTATGATCAGAAATACGTGCCATCTTTTTTTCCAAACAGATTAATTGCTTCCAAAATAATAGACAGGGAAAGACGAGCCCAAAAGATTTGCTCCGTTTCTTGAGAGGGAAAGAAAATTCTCCCTTAATATTTTTGTTGTGGAATTCTTATTTAATTAAATTAAAAAATCTTAGTGTACCAAAGAGTTTTTTACGAAATTGTCAAGTAATTCATCTTTTTTTTTGACACTTCAACTTTAGTTACTTGATGACAAAAGATATTTTAAAATTTTCTTGACAATAATTAAAAGATATTTCTTAGTTAATTTATAAAATAATTTTTATGTTTATTCAAATTATGTTTATATCAATCATATTAAAATTATATTTATATCAATCATATTAAAATCATATATTTATTAAAATCATTTTTATGTCATTTTTATGTTAGCTAAATTTGTAATTATAACAACTGATACGATGAAAATATAAATTGAAAGGAGTTTTTACTTTTAAGTCATGTTTAGATATTTTGATAGTCAAACAGCAGTTAATACATAAATGACAATAATCAATAGTTAACACTCAAAAGATTATTTTCTTCCAAAACTATGCAGCATATAAGTTTTCAGTAGAGCTTCAGTTGTATTTATTTAACTCCTTGACCGCCGAGCAAAAGGGCAAATTTGTAATGTTGTTTTCTCTGTAATATTTTAAAAATGCTAGAAAAAGATGAATTTTCAAACTTGATATAAAAAACTTTATTATGTATATGAGTATAATCCTTGAGAGTATTAATCATTACTCGATCTTTTAACACTGCATATTTGAAGAATTATATTAATTTAAACAACGCTTCTAATGCAGTGAAATATACAGAATAGTGAACGGATATATCAGTTTACGGCGGTGAGAAGGTTAAATGCTAACGGTATTTAAAATTTTTATGTTTAATAAATACTTTTTAAAGTTAGTTTATTATAATTATAGTTACTTTAAAGTTGCTTCGGAAGCAACTTATATGATGAAAATGAAATTATCAATAACTTTCTTTTTCATTAAACTCGGCATTTTATATCGTTTCACAGTCAAAAAACAGTTAATAAACTAATAACAGTAAACAATAGTTAACTCTAAAAAATGTCCTTAAGAAGAAGCGAAGGAAAATATTTACGCTCATAGTTATTCTCTGTCCATTATTTTGGAACCGATTAATCCGGTTCCAAAATAGTAGACTGGGAAACAGAAGAATATTTTCCTCCAAGCATATGAAAATAAGTGTATTTGAACGTAAATATTTCTCTCTGCTTCTAAGCAAGGACATTTTTAAAGTATTGAATAAACTGGTGTGATAGTATAAAAGTATAATAAAACTTTTTAATACCACCATAAAATAAGGAATGCGCTTGGTCTTTAGAAATAATTTTGTCTTTCTTTGTCAGGCGCAAAGAAGACGTGCAACCACTTTGAAAGCAGGAGCAAAACTGAAAGAAAATGGGAAGGAAAGAGGGACAAATTTAGGGAACAGCCAATAGGAAAGCAGAAGGCATCATCCAGTCACAGATGAGAATTACCTAGAATGCAGAAGAGAAGGAAAATTATGAAGAAAATTGGAAACAAATAGAGTGAAAGAAAAAAATTAAACTGAAAAATAAAGAAAGTAAAATAGAGATTTAAAATTAATTATATAAACAAACATAAAAATAAATACTAAAATGATAAAAAACTATATATAAAAAAAGAAATTATATGGTTGAGCTGAACAAGTTTTTCCAAGCTGCAGACAGCATGGTGCAATCGGATATTTCATTAACTATAACTTCACCATTAAGATAAATAGCTAGATTTTCAAGAAAGTCCGATTCTGGGGGCTATTGACATTAAAGATAAGTTTAGCATTTTGAAAATTAAAACTATAGCCGGAATCCCAAGAACACTTGGCAATAGATGATTTAGAAATTTCTTTGTTAGTGACATAACGGAGTGTTTTTTTAAGCGGGTTTCAAGACTGCTTTTAGTTTGATCTATATAAGATGGATGACAATCATTGCAAGGAACTTTATAGATTCCCCATTTCCGAAGATGAAGAATGGGTGACTTAGTGGAGGGGAATTTAAATTTATTGATAGGTTTAAAGATAACGCTAAAGTTGAAGCGTTTTAAAACTTTAGCTAATTTCAAACATAAGGAGGCTAAAAAGGCAGAACAATTAAATTATCAGGTTTGGTTTTAACAGACTTAAAAAGTGTAGATTTACTAGAGGGTCTATTGAATTTATTAACAGCATTATCGATAACAGAAGGGTTGAAACTTAAAATAAATTATTAATTTCATCATTAAGGAAAACTGAATCTGAACAAATTTTCAAGGCAAGGTTTACATAAGTGTAAAAGACCCCGATTTTCTGGCTGACTACAGAAAAGCGTTTTCTATAAACACAGGTTTTGACGAAAGAATCGCATTTAGTTACCAAAACATCAAGGAAGGGGAGTGTAATACAATTTTCTATTTCAAAAGTAAACTGAATATCTGGGTCGATAGAATTGACAATTTGAAAAATGGTGGAAATATCCAAAGGATTATCAACTAAAACAAAAGTATCGTCGACGTAACACATCCAACATTTAAAATTTAACTGGTTGAATAACTTTTCTTCAAAATAATGCATATAAATGTCACAGAGAATTGAAGATAAAGGATTTCCCATACTTAAGCCGTCAGACTGTTTGTAAAATTTACTATTAAATTTGAAAGTAGTATGAGTAATGCAAAGTTTGGTTAATTTAATAAAATATTTGACTTCAATAACAGAATAATGAAATTCACGTAATCTAGTTTCTAAACACGAAACAGTACCTTCAATTGGAACATTAGTAAATAACGATTTGACATCAAGTGAGAAGATACACTGTTAAAAATAAATCCGTCAATTCACGGTAAAACTACTGGCAGCAAAGTTGCCGGACTTTTTCCTTTCCGTTAGTACATTTTCCGTTTTGAAAGATAAAAGAAGGGTAAACTTTTTTATTTTGATTAATTTTATTTTTAATTTTAATTTTAATTTTATTTTTATTTATTTTTATTTTTATTATACTTTATTTTTATTTATTTATTTATTTATTTATTTTTGTAAATAAACTCGGTTTTAAAAAATGTCATCTCTATTTGTGCTGCCATCTATTGATTATTACGGGAGTGTTTAATTTAATATTTGATATAATGGAAGAACATTTTCTGCCAGATCTGAGTATTGAACTGGGGACGTTAGCGGCTTGAGCTGAGTGCTTTACCGCCAGACCAGCGGGTCCTTGCTAGAGTGAGAGTAGGAAACGATTATACGGGATGTCTTCAAATCGCAGCTTGGGACTTAAACAATTTGGGGTTTAGAAAACTGGTAATTTTGAAGCTAATTGCGGGGATATTTCGTAATGAGATGATGGTTGAAAACTATAGTATTAATAGAGCATAAAAACATGAATTATATATATTCTTAATTTGATTGTTAGATGTAAAATATAAAGATTATATTTTGAATTAAATTCGATATTTTTTTTTTGCTTTTTTGCGAAAATCGATTTTTAGTCAACTGTTATGTATTACTTACCCATCATACGTAGTATAGGGTAAGTCTTGTAATCGTTTTGAAAATCGAAAAAAATTTTTTGACGGATTTACACGTTTCAGACACTGGAGATTCCGAAAAACATATTTTTAGAAAAAAAATTTTGCCGTTCGTCTGTGTGTCTGTGTGTGTGTCTGTGTGTCTGTAAACGCTCTATCTCCCGGAAAAATTGAGATAGAGACTTGCAATTTGGTATGTACTTAGTATGTAATAATGGGAAGAAGCCTATTTCATTTCAATAACCTCGATTAACCGGAACAATTTTTTTCGGACTCTCGAAATTTTCGTTCTGATGAAAGGTATATAAAAATTTTCGAAATTGTTTATTTTAAGAAATGAATATAAAAGACAATAGAAAAACATAAATTTTGCATAAAGCATGAAGTCGATCGGATAATTAGTTGCCGAGATATTAGGAATCCTATTTTCCACACTCTTCGATTTTTCATGACCCTGTATTTCATCCAAATTTCACTTCAAAGATATATTTTAATTGGAAATTTGACGCTTAATCAGATGCAATAAACCGCTAGTTAATAGGATTATTATTTTTGGAGTTATAAGGATGTTTCTTTCAAGCAATTTAGTAATCGAGCCTTTAAAGTTTGTGACGTCATCAAGCCACGATTTTATTTGAATTGCAAAGCACTTTATAAGTAGTTTACTCATTTTTATTTTAATGTTTTACATTATGCATATCCATGATGGGTAAGTATTACGGTGGCCCCAACGACTAGTTTTTTAAATGTGTTCGTTTAGAATATATTTTCAGTGTGAGTGTTTTTTATAACTTTAAAAAATAAATTGCGAATAATTTTAAAGGAATGAGTTTAATTCGAAAGCATTACTTTTGTTTGTTGCTTTTTTAAATAGAATCGATTTTTTTTCACTTAACTTAGCTATTATATATATATATATTAATCTGTTTCTTTAGAATATATTTTAAGTGCGAATACTTTTTTTTAACTTTGAAAAATGAATTGCAAAAAATATTAAAGGAATAGAAACATTTAATTTTTGCTTTTTTAAATTCGAAAGCACTATTTTCTTGTTGTTGTTTTAAATAAACTTGAAATTTTAATTTATTGAATTTTTAGTTTTTCTGTGCAGCAACATGTCAGTTTTTGAAACATTGAAAATAAACATGCAGCAAATAACGGAATATCTTCGTTGGCTGCTTTTTTCTTCGTCCGTTCCGTTGTTTTCAGGAAAAATGAGGAAATTTAATGCAGATATACGGGATAGATTCCATTTTTCTAACAAAACGGAAACTTTCTGATCAAAATTCACGGAAGACAACCTGTCAATAAACGAAATTTTTTAACAGTGTAGAACAATTGACAGGATTGATATTTCTTTTTTTAATTTACTGACAAAATCATAAGAATTCTTTATAGTATGCGTATTAGTAAAGCATAAAGGAGAAAAAATAGAAGTTAAAAATTTGGCAAGAGTGTAAGCTGTGCCTTCTTCTTTCCGACTGGCTGCTCCCTTAACTTGAACCTGTTTCCCTCCCATATCCTTTCAGTTTTGTACCTGCCTTCAAAGTGATTGAACGTCTTCTTTACGCCTGACGAAGAAACACAAAATTGTTTCGAAAGGCCTAGTGCATTCCTTATTTTATGGTGTTAAGGAGTTTTTTAATGCTTTTAAGGACATTTTTGTTTTAATTTTTTCGCATGAGTTTTTATTTAATTAAGTTAAAAAACTCTTATTAGATTATATTTTTTTCCAAAATTTTAATATAATTCTCGTTTTCATTAGATGTTTAATCGTACAAGGGAACTCCAAAGATGGTGCACACAGATTTTGATGTTTTTAAAGTATGTTTTTGAGTTCATGTTTATACTACTAACTAGGTGAAAGATTTTCTGCAAATGGGCCTTAGCTTTTGAGAAATTGGAGATCAAAGTTCAGCATTCGTTTCAAATATCTATTAGTTTGCGCTTATCAACGCGGTCTTCGTGGCGTCAAGGTACAATGTTCGCTCACCCACTATTCAGACTGCCTAGATTTTGTCCTATGTTCTGCCATTTCTTTTCTTTTTTAATTAATTTATATTTTTCATACGTTGCAAGTTTCAAGCAAAGTTCTGAATTGCAGCAACTTTGAGCTTTTTGATATTTTTCCAAAAGAAATACATTTACGCTTTTGAATTTGTCATGAAAATTTATATTTTTTTCTATAATGTTTAAACGAATATCTCTGCTGACGAAAATTTAAACTAATTTATGTCTAGATTTTTTTTTTATTTTAATTTTTTTTATATTTTAATACTAAATATATCACGAACCGCACATTTGACCGGTACCAAATGAAGATATTTCGATTCGAATCAGAAATTTCTTCATAAAATAAATAAAATTTAAGTCATACAGAATTAAGCTAAATAAAAATTTTAAATAGTTTTAAATAAAAATTCTAATGTGAAATATTTTTATAAAACTTAAGTAAAATTCTCGGTAATGTGTAGTGTTAAGCACAGTTCTGAAATAATACATCTTAATTTATTATATTTTATTTTTTATTGTTCTTTTGTAATGAAATAAATTGTTGTAAATTTTAAGTGATTATTTATTGCTATTTTGTATAACTTATAAATAGTATTTATGATGTCAAACATTCCCAACGTAATTATGTTTAAATAATTTCAATAGCACATTTTCAAAAAAGCAATAAAATATTAAAGCAGCAACGCTCATGTGTAAATTTTTACTAGTTGCATAAGTTTTTAGTGTCATCTGTATACATTTATCTGTAAAGTTCAAACGCAGCATCTTTTTTACTTTGCACGAATAAAAATTGACAGACAGCATTTCAAAATATTTTTTCATTCTGACTAATCAAAACAATGTCGAAGTCAATTCTTAAAAATTAAGTCTACTGGAAAAGTAAAAATCATCTGCAGATGCAACATAAAACTTACAATGCATATAAAAATATTTTTTAAAAAATCATTTGTTAAACTTTCACAATAATATCAAAACAAATAGTATATTTTTGGTGATATGGTTTAGCTTTTTTTTTTTTTTTTTTTTTTTTTTTTTGACAAAACCCTGGCTATCTGATCAACGAGCGATCTTGCTACCCTGCCTCCACGAAAACAGCGTTGAGGAACGTAACCCTCCAATTTCTCAATAGCTAAAGTCCATTTGAATAAAAACTTTTACTAGCATAGTTAGGGTACGAGTAGCACGTAATTATAGAAATGCGAATTCATTTCGTCGAAAACTGCGCAAAAATCATAGCCAGTTTTAGCCACTTCGTTTAGCACAAACCCTGCACAAATTACCATTGAATCAGCTGATTTCTACCCTGCGCAGATAGCGGATTGGTCAGAGTCAAACTTTAACTTTGGTTCAGAGTTTGCATGATTGGTCAGAATTTGAATTGTAGATTTTGGCGCTTTCTAGTGATGGACTTCACACTTTATAAGCAAATGAGTATGCCTTCTTTATATCGTACGCCTCAGATAGGAGTATGAACTGTACAACATACTTTAAAATAATAAAAATCGGTGTGCGCCATGTTTGGTAGTTCCATTGTTAGTTACTTTGATGGCTGGAGTAATTTAAATTTTCTTACAAAAATAAGAAGTTAACAGTTGTCAGAAGCTTTCTAATATTTTGAGTTTATTGTAACAGTGAATAAACTATAACCAGAAGAATGTAGATTAATGGTTACGTTCATTCCTTGAATGGATAAACAAAGTTTCTTTTAAAATGATCCACTTTTGTAACCATGTTTTAACTACATTTATCTGGCTTTTTGATACGAAGAGAATTGATGTTAACTTAAGCTTCTTTTTTTACTCATTTTATTTTGTTCTGGTGCTTATGTTCCAAAGTACGTGCCATCTCCGAAACTCAAAAGAATAAATTGCTTCCAAAATAGGGAAATATACTTGAGCGTAAATGTTTCCCCGGTTCCTTCAAAAGAAAAGGAAACTACTGCATCAATATTTTTGAGAGCGAATAACTATACAGTTATATTGAAACCCTTAATATACCAGAGTGTTTTACCGAAATTAAAACCTAATTCATTTTTTCATTGGAGCTTCAGTTGTAGTTACTTCATTACAAGAAACGTTTTAAAGTTTTCTATTCAGTAATTAGAAGTTATTAACCATTGGGAAAATGGTTGTTGTTTTCGGTCGAGAATGGACCTCTTGACGCCGTCACTTTATTTTTTTTTTAATTTTTTAAGCGTTTTTAACGAAATTCTGTAACTTTAGAAGAATTGTTCTTTGAATAGGCAATAGAAATGCATAAAATCGTTACAAAAATGTTAAAGTTACAAAAAGGATAGATGTAAATTATCAGATATGAAAAAAAGCCGAATTCAAAAATTGACGTCGGATGAGAAATCATTATAAATTTATTGTTTCTGTTTTCATTAATATATTGTAAATTTGGTACTTTCGTGTTATAGCGGCCCTCAAGAATGAATCGCCAAACGAAAAGATTTATCGCCAAATTATAAAGCATGTATGACATTATAATAATATATATATATAACATTTTTGTTTCTGTTTTCATTAATATATTGTAAATTTGATACTTTCATGTTATAGCGGCCCCCAAGGATGAATCGTCAAGCGACCTACATATAAGCTTTGCGATGATCTTGATCTTGACGAAATCCTAACTGCAACCTTGGCATAATCATAATTGTGGGGGCCGCTATAACACAAAAGTACGGCAATGTTTTTTTTTTTGTTTTTTTTTTTTAAGCTTTTGGAACATTTTTGCATTTTCTCCAATGGTTACTGTAATTTGTTAAATTATAATTTTTTTTCCTAAGTTAATTTTTAAAATTCATATTTTATGTCTAAATTTTAATTAAAACTGATATAATAAAATTCATAATTTTTTTTCTTTAAAGTCATATTAGATATTTTGATAGTTAAAAAAACAGTTAATACATTAACGGAAATAATCAATAGTTAACACTCAAAAGATTATTCGCTTCCAAAATAATGGATCATATAAGTTTTCCTCGACTTCTTTGCAAGAAATTTTCAGCCTTAATTTTCTTTAGACGAATTCTTATTTTAAAATGATTCATATTTTTGTTGGAGCTTGGGATTTGGTTATTTTGATGGGTGACCGCATTAAAAAAAATTAAGTTAAAATGGAAGTTAAAAATTTTAATTAGTTTTCTAATATATTCAGTCATTCTACCAGTAAATATTTCAGAACACGAAGAATGTAGATTAATGGGGCTGCGTTCATTCACTAAATGAATGAATAAATAAAACTTCTTGTTAAATGAGCTATTTTTTAATGTTATTTTAACTTATTTTATCTGGTTTCCTGATACGAAGAAAATTTATATTCTCTTAAACTTTTTTTTTTTACTAATTTTCTTTTGTTCCGGTAGTCATCTCCTAACGCTAAAAAGGAATTGCTTCCAAAATAATTAACAGGGAAAGACATGAGCGTAAATGTTTTCCGCCGGCTACTTCGGAAGGAAATAGCTGCCTTATTTTTCTTTTAGGCGAATTCTTATTTAATTAAATAAAAATCACTCAATGTACCAGATTGCTTTCCTGAAAATTTAAAGCGACTCAGTTTTTCATTAGAAATTCGGTTATCGTCAATTTGATGGTTCACCAAAGTGACTACAGCACAAAATAAATAAATAAAAAATATATTTAATAATTTAAAATGATTTTCAGCTTATATTGAAAGTGTAATACCGAATATTTTTAACAATTTCCAACATGGTTGAAACTTGTTCATTAATTCGGTTTGTCTGTCTGCCGTTTGGCCGTGCTCTAACTCACGTAAATATACTTGGATTGCCATGAAATTGATAATGTGTTGTTGATGTTCGGTACTGAAAATGAATTTTGTAGCATTTATAGTTCGTTTACAGGAACACTCAAAAGAATTCCGTTACATTATGATTTATGAGGAAAATCATTTCCGTTATATTTTAATGATGTTACACTATTTTAAATATATTAAAATTTCATATATATCACTGAGGTGTACTACAAAAGGCTTACTATAGAATATGGTGTGCATAGCATTCATCGTTCTTTTACAGATATAGACAAAATAATTCTGTTACAGTAATGTCTATGAACAATAATCGGTGAATGTGCGTTTTCAGTTGTGGTACGCGCTTTCAAATTTCACTATGTTTTTGCATATTACTTGGTTTGTACAAATTCTATGTGTCATACAAGGCTTCACAAAAGATCTTGAGTACCGTTTATTGGCAGAAATTGCCAAAGGTGAATTTTCAACTGTGCTATTCATTTTCTAACTGAACTAAATTTTAGCATGGTGTGAAGTATATATACAAATCTATAGATCATATACAGAGACGGACCAAAGAATTCGGATATTCTTCCGACTGTTGATGGTGATTGCTGTAATTGGGTTTTGAAATGTGTTATGCGTTTTCCAAATTGTTTACTTAGACATCGTTTTTCATTTTATTAAAGGGTGAAGTTTTTTTACGCTATTATGTGTTGGAATGTGTTTCAGAATCTATGCTTGACGCATGATTTTAAGTTCTTGTTTTAAATTAGTCATTATTTTAAATATTTTGATAGTCAAACAAGAATTAATACAGTAATAATTGTAAACAACTGTTAACTCTCAAAATAACAAATCTCTTAGAAAATTATGGGCAGGGAAAGACATAAGCATAAATATTTTCTTCGTAGTTTTCGTAAGGTTACTTCTGCTTTAATTTTCTTTTGAATGAGTTCTTATTTAATTAAATTTAAAAAAAACACTTAGTATATCTTAGCTGTTTTTTTGCAATTTTAAAGTAACTCTTTCATTAGAGCTTCATTTGTAGCTAAAGACATTTAACATTTTTATAGAAATTATAAGTTAATTAAATTAATTTATTAAAATTATATTTAAGTTATTGTTAAAGTAATTAATATGATGAAAATGCTTTTCTTAATTTTTTTTTTTTCATTTGAGCTACATTTGTAGTTACATTGTTGGTTAAACACATTTAATTTTTTTATAGTTAATAATTAAAAGTTATATAAGAAAAATTCGCTTTTTATCGTTAAAACAAAATACATATAATAAAAATGATTAAACTAAACATAAAAGCTTAAAAAACTTTTAATAAACAATTCAACTAGTTTCATACACATAATAAAGTGACATTCTCATGATCTCTAACAGATCTTATTAGACCTTTACAGATCTTGAGAATATAACTGCTATTGTGTGTACAAAAATAATCAATTTGTTTATTAAAAGGATTTTAATCTTCTATGTTTACTTTATGATCACTTTTAACATGTGTATTTTATTTGAATTTAAAGTTAGTTTTATTTAATTTATTAAGCTTATAGTTATATTGTTATTAAAGTAACTAATATTATGAAAATGTAATTATTAAGAATTATTTAATTAAATGAGTTATTTTAGATAAGTTGATAGTCAAACAGCAGTTCACAGTAATTACAGTAAAGGTTAGTTAATTTTCTAACGGATTAATCACTTCTATAATAATGTACACGTAAATAACTGAGTATAAATATTTTCCTTCGCAAGATCACTTCTACTTCAACGTATTTATTGGACGAGTTCTTATTTAATTAACCTAAATAAACTTAGTATACCAGATTTGCTTCTCTGAAATTTTAAAATAGTTCACATTTTCATTAGTGCTTTAGTTGGCTAAAGACATTTTAATTTTTATAGTCAATAATTAAAAGTTATTTTTTAATTAATCTATTAAAATTATATTTCAGTTGTTATTCGGATAAGTAATATGATTACAATGTAATTCTTAATATTTTTTAGTTAAAATCATTAATTTTTAAGATACTTTGATAGTAAAACAGCAGTTAATACAGTAATAACAGTAAACAATAGTTAACTATATAAAAGATTGATAGCTTCCTAAATAATGGAGAGAGAAAGGAGTGAATATTATTCCCTGCTTCTTCGCATAGTCATTTATGCTTTAATTTTCCTTTGTATAAGTTTTTTTATAATTAAATTTAACAACCCTTAGTGCTGTTTGTCCCCCCCCCTAAAAAATCAAGAGTGAAATTAAAAAAAAAAAAAAAACATTCTAAAAACAAATTTATTTGTTTTAATTGCTTTAGATGTTCAAATTGCTCGACTGTAACTTCTAAATACGCATTTGCATGCTTAATTTTGTTGACCAAGACACGTTTCTGGATGGCAAGTTTTTGTATGATCATTACAAAATCCCTTCTTTATTCACATAATTGTTGAATTGGATAGCGTATACTGCTCACCACATTTATCACAAAATAGTGTGTTTCAGTTTTTTCAACGATTTATTGCTGTAAAAAGTAAGCTTCGGTAATCTAACAACACTCTTCTAAGAAATGCATTATGTTGACTTACACACGCATGCACATTTCTCGACATTATTCTGAACTTCGTTCGACACGTAGATTTAGCCAATAGCGCAATAGACGGCAGTGTTGCACCTAGAAGTTTTCAAAATTCTCTTGTGCTTGTTTTACTAGCGTAACGACTATTTCAATTCCTACCATCGCCTTTTTTGTGACACTATGTATGTAACATTTCATTTTATTTAAAATTGTCTATTTTTTCATTAGAATTTTGTTGGCTAAAAAAAAATTAAGTTTTACATTTAATAATTAAAGGTTTATTTTTAAGTTAATTAATTAAAATTTTATTTACATTAGCTAAAATTGTAATTAAAGTTTCTGGTAGAATGGAAAATGTATTCCCCAACCTTTGTGATTACATTCAGTATTCTAGATACCTTGATAATAAAACAAAATATTTTGATACAGTAGTAACACTAAATAATTGTTGACACTCAAAATAATTAATCGTTTCCAAAATATTGTTTTTCCCCGCTCTTTCGTAAGGTAATTTCTGCTTAATATTCTTTTGGAATAATTTTTATTTAAATTACATGGGTATATCTTTTGTATACAATATTTGTTTTTGCAAAATTTTAGTGACACCTTTAAAGCTTTTAGTTTTATTTACTTTGGTGGTTAAAGCCATTTAATATTTTTAAAATTACGTTAAAATTTATGGTTAATATAATTTTTATGTTAATTTATTAACATTTTATAGCTAAAGTTCTTATATAAGGAACTAGTAAAGTTATTAGGGATTGATTGTGTGTCTAATAATGGTGAATCATAAACACATTTTGCGTTACTTCTTCTCGACGTTTTATCCATAAGTTTTGCTCACTGGTGTTATTCAAGCATGCTACATTATTCACTAAGATAATTTTTTTATTTATGCTTATTTTAAAAATGAATTCAGTTAATGACTGCAGTGTTTCTTATCAATATTCCATGTGCACAATACTCTGATTATATAAATAAAAGTAATATGTATATTTTTCAGAAATAACTTAATATTCATTGTTTAACAGTAGCACCCATAGGTGGGGTTATAGATAACCAAAGGGCGTAATATAGCGTGACCCCCCGGAAAATTTGTTTTATCGTGAATAATTTAAACAAGAACGAAAAATCATGCATCAAGCATAGATTATATAACACTTTCCAACGCTTCCAAAATAATTTTATAAATCATACTGTTTAATAAGCTAAAAGATAACATCTAAGTAATCCGAATACTTTTATTCAGCCCTGTATAGGATCTATAGATTTGTATATATACTACATAGGATGCTAAATTTTACTTCAGTTAGGAAACGCGTAGCACAGTTTAAAATTCTCTTTCTGGAGTTTCTATTAATAAAAGGAAATGTGTTCACGAACTTTTGTGCTTCCCTGTATATGATCTATAGAATTTATACACACCACGTAATAGACAAAAAGTGAGTTAAATTTAAAATCGCGTTCAGTAACTTAAAACTCACTTCCAGGAATTATTTTTAACAGAGGGTAGAGAATTCTTTTGTGTGTCCCTGTAAATGAACGATGACTGCTATACACACACTATTCTGTAGTAAGCCTCTTGTCATGCACCTTAGTGATATATATAAATTTCAATGCGTTTAAAATAGTGAAACATTATTTAAGTAAACCGCAGACGATTTTTCTCCATAGACGTAATGTAACAGAATTCTTTTGACTGTCCCTGTAAAGTAACTATAAGTACTATACACACCCTATTCCATATTAAGCTTCTTGTAATGCACCTTAGTGATATATATCAATTACAATGTGTTTGAAATTGTGTAAGCTCATTAAAATAAACAGCAAATGATTTTTCCCCATTGACCGTAATGTAACGGAATTCTTTTGAGTGTCCCTGTAAAAAAAGTATAAGTGCTACACACTTCCGTTGAAATAGGGAATGTGCTATAAGTAGCGACAATAACATATAGAAAATGCAGAGCAATCCGAGCAATATTTACGGGAGTTAGAGCACGGACAGACGGCAGACGGCCAGACGGCAGACGGCCAGAGAAACCGAAGTCATAAACACTTTTCAACTAGGTTGGAAAGTGTTAAAAATGAAAATATATAGAATCTGTAAACCCTCCTAGTACCAGGTTTTGATTTTTGATGAGCGTTCTTAGTTTTGGATGATTTGAACCAGAAATTTAATTCTGTTAAATGTAGATCCTTCCTACTAGGTGTCTTTTTTATTGTCTTTACTAAGTTTAAATTATAAATTTGTTCTAGTTAAAAACTAGAAATTATAAAAATCTTAGTGTACTAGGAGGGTTATTTAGTAAGATAAATTAGAAAGCAGATTTAAAACCTATTTATACAGATTGTAAATGGTTTCTGAATTTATTAATCCGCGTCAGTCTTTCTGTTATGAAAATAAATTCACTGGAAATTGAAGCAGGTATTATATTTTTTGAAAAAGAACGAAATTGTCATAGAAACAAGTAATAAGGACTTTTAAAATGAAACAAAGTAAAACGAATTTATTTTAAAAGAAATATTTATTCCTTTGTAAATGAATAAATACTATTACAAGAAATGTTTAATTTTTTTCGCCATAGTACTTTGAATATGATTTTAAATTATTAGTTCTTTTAACATTTTGAATTATCGCAAAAAGTAAAGTTTTATTGAATTAAATCCTTAATGTAAATAAAAAAAAATCATTCTAAAAAATTAATAATTGATGCTAAAAATTGATTTTGATGTTTAAAGGTGCATGGTTAAAACTCTTAATTATGAAAAGTGAAATGAATTTTAGATAACAAGACTCTTGTCGATGTAATCAGAACGAAAAAGAAAATTGTTTTTGGTTCTTCCGAATCCTTTATTTTTAATCGAGTATTTTATGTTTCGGAATTCTGTTACTAAAAGTAGTTAAAATAACTTGTGATATTTTTTTAATCTAGGGTAATTGAGTTCAGTTCGGTAAGTACTTTTTGGAAAATGTCCGTTAGATTTTGCAATAAATTATGATAATAACTAATTATCTAAAGAATATATGTGTTTTGATCTTTTGCATATCATTTATTATGGTTAGTTCCAACTGTATGGTTCTGATTATAATCCTGGATAAGGTTTAATGAAATCAAGGTTAGTTGAAAAGAAAGAAAAACTAGCAGGAATATTGAAGAAAAACATTTTATAGCAACGCAAAAACAAACCTCAAAATCCTTACAACTTCTCTTTGTGCTAAAAAATCCTGTTTTTGTTTTCAGATGCAAACATATGCAACAAGAAAATTCGTCTTCTAAAGGAATGTGAAAATATATTACTCAAAGCAAAACAGAATATAGTAATGATAAGGAACTGATCGTATTTATTTGGTTTAAACATTAATAAATGTTCTAATTGCCCTTCTGTATCTTCTAATCATGTATGTACATGTTTAATCATGTTAAATGTGAAGACTCATGTTAAAGAAGACGCCTTTCGGTATATCAAGTTATTTTATGATTATTATACAAAATCGCTGCATTATTCCTTTTATTGTTGGGTCGGAAAGCGCACACTGTTCACCAGACTTTTCATGAAAATATCTTATCAATTAATTGAACGATTTATGAATGGAAAAATAAACTTGAACAATATAACGGCATTTTTCAGGGAAAACACAATGTTGAAGTGTACACGTGGGCTCGTTTTTCGAGATTATTCCGAATTCCGTTCAGTACGCTGACTGAGTAGCTAGCATAGCAAACTCCACTGTTGCATTTGATGATTTTCTAAAGTCTATTGCACTTCTCTTACTATGAGTTAAGTATGAGTTATTTAAATTACCACTAGCGCATTCTTCAGACACCCTGTTCTAAATAAAAAACTGGTTTACTTGTAGGCCTGGAGTTTTCTTTGCGTATCATTTTAATTGGTCACTGCTCCTCCCATGTAATTGTACAGACTTTCGCTCTCAACGTGTAAATGTTTATATGAAACAGGGTGCCCAAAATTTTACTGATACATATTGAACTTCAAAATAAAATCAAGTAATTGACGTACAACTGTGCGATTTGTACTAAAATAATAAAAGTTTTGTATATGGAAATAAAAAACTCTAAATTCTACAGATGTTGGTTATTCGTCAGAACTCATCTTTGAGGGTCATTCCACAGTATTCATGTGTTACGTACGGAAATTTTTTGAGATATTTGTACTTTTTTCAGTATCAAAATATAAACGAGAAAGTTTGCAATTATTTTTAATGCATTATATATCACTTCAACTAGATTCTTATGAAATTTCTTTTAGTTTGAGCCAATACATATATTTTTTAATTAATAAAGTTGTGTTACGTACGGGACATCACAAAAAATTGTTTTAAAAGTACCTCTAGCAATTTGGATTTTGCTCTGAATTTATTTAATATTTTCACAAATAAATTTAATGAGTAGAAGCAGAAATATAGATTTTATTAATTAACTTTAAAAATATTTTTTAAAGTTTCGTCATTAATTAATAAAAGCTAATTATTTCTGTTACGTACGGGACAAAGCTATTTGTTACATATGTGACCTATGGCCAAATTTTTCTATATGGCTGCAAAAGAATGCTCTAATTTTGATTTGATTTAAAAAAAATAATATTTTGGATAAATTTTAATAGAAGAGATTTAAAGCTTTAAAATAATGTATTACACTTAACTTTTTATAAAACTTTTTTTTCAAACTTGCGAAGCCAAATACTGTGGAATGACCATTATACAAAAATATAACAATAAAAAAGCATTAAATATCAAGCCAAATAGTTAGAGTATTTATTTTGTCACAAACCGTTTCAGAATATTTATTTTGTGCAAGTCACAATCATATACAACCAAGTATGAAAATAATACATTCTCTTATGCTATCATGAGTAGCAATCACTTGGATTGAAATTGAGTACCGTTTGGTTGTGGTCTGAGTTACGATAGGTGAACGAAGTGGACTAATGTCATAAATTGCAACAGATTAATTCTACTTTCATATGTATAAAGCCATCTGTTTGCAAAATTTTGAACTATTTTTTTATATTTTTGTATATATCTTTAGCGTCGGAGTCCGTTTACTCCATACCGCACACTCGTATTTCAATTACATGATTATATTATGAAGTTTAAAATGAATTGGTTAAATTTTGGATACTTTGCATCTTATCACAAGAAATCAATGTCGTTTCAGCCACTGCACTCCTGCATAACAAAATGGTTGCGTAAGATATGGGATACGTTAATTAACATTTTGGGACCATTAATAAATATGTCTTCTGTTTCTTAAAAAAATTAGTATTTTTCTATATATGATAAATATGAGATTTTCCTTTTCTTTACAGCAATACTTCGTTTTTTCAATAGAAGACTATTCTGACTTTTTGAAAAGGTTAAAACTAACTTCTAATTCACCAATTTTAACTTGCCGTAAAAGTCAATTTTTTGTCCAATAAATTAGCTTAAATGGTGCTGTAATGTCAGGGCAATTTGGCTGGACAAGTTCTTCTCACTTATACTTTCAAATTAAAAAATACCTCGTTTAATGGACGCCCTGTAGATTTCAAAGAATATGTTATTGAAGTAAATTAAAGCCTTTAACGCTTACCAAAGGAGATACTTCCCTCTCTTTACGATATATCGTTTTTCGGCTACGCTAAATAGCTTGCTCGCTCTGACATGGATGATCTGCAATGGCCGTACCTAAGTTTCGACCTATACGGGTAGTTTGTGTTCAGAACTCATCTATCAGCGAAAGCTTCACAATTTATAAGAAGAAAAAATCACGTGCCAAAACTAATCATCATAAATTCGCAAGTTACAAATGGACACTTCGATTTCAGTTAAAATGTTAAAAAGTGGTTCAGTCTCGCACATTCGTAAGTGAGTACCTTAATACTCAGAGCAACGACTGCTCCTATTACAAAACTAAACGAAATCTTGATATAAACTTGAAAGCACACACCTGTTATGTTTCTAATCAGGAATTTTCGAAGTCATCCTTTGCTAAGTGTTCTTGGAATTCTGGCCATAGTTTTAATTTTCAAAATGCTAAAATTATCTTTAATGCTAATTCCGTTTTTGAATTAAATTTCTTCGAAACTTTAGCTATCTATCTTGTTTGTGATGTTATTTTTTAATGAAAAATCTTATTAAACTATGCTGTCTGCAGTTTGAAAAACTTTTCAGTTTAACTTAATTTTATTTTCTTGATTTTCATTTAAAATTTGAATTTTTATACATTTATACAATTACTTAATTCTTTTTACTTATTTATTACTCTATTTACCCCCTTTCATTCTTTTTCTTCTGTTTGTCTTTTTGTTCTATTTGATTTGTACTTCTTCTACTGTCTTGTCCTATTAACTTCAAATTGGTCCTTATCTCCTGCTTTCCTACTGGCTGTTCCTAAGCTTCTAAATGGTCGTTGTCGCCTGCTTTCCTACTGGCTGTTCCTAAGCTTCAAAATGGTCGTTGTCGCCTGCTTTCCTACTGGCGGTTCCAAAACATCTGTCCTTCTCTCTTACTTTCTTACTTTCTATACTCGTGATTTCAAGGTAGAAACCCATATTTTTGCGCTTTATGATGAAAGACCATGTTTTTCCGAAACGCATTGTGTTTTTTTCATTTTTATGGTGGTTTAATGATGTTTTTTCTTTGTATTGTATTTTACATCAATTTTTAAATCTTTTGTTGTAAAAAAATCATGTTCTTAAATTTTTAAGATAATATTGAAGGAAAATTACTAAAAAAAGTTATTTTGTGCAGAAGATTACAAAAAATAACTATATATAAATTAAAAAGCTCTTAATCTTAGTGTTCTATAAAACATTGTTTTTTCTTTTCAGGTTTTCACTCTCTATATTGCATAGATTACTTTTTTCCTAAGGGAATGTCCCTTAATTTTAAAGTTCATTAAATAGAATTTTTACACTTTCGAGACAGAAGCCATCAGTCTGAATACTTTCTAAGCTTTAGGGGTTTGAAGCGAAACACTCAGGGTACAATAAAAAGGTAATGTGAATGAATTTATGTATCAGCTTTTAAGTTTTAAAAATATCTCTTTTTCTACGTAAAATATTTATAAACAAATTAAAAAATAAGATAAATGTAATCATTCAGAAACTTATTTTTAGCCCAAGAGATTTTGGTTTTTATTTTATTTGAATTTATTTACCTGAAAGGAATTTTTTGTTTCAATTTGTTTAAAAGGACTATTTATACTTCTCAACCAGGACTAATCAGTTACATAACGAACCATTTTATCGTTCATTTTTAATTATATAAAAAATTGTTGTGAATGAATACTTTTGTTTTGCTAATTTTTTTGCTTGTATTTATTATGGAATTTCTTCTTTATATGAAAAATGTGATTTTCATAAAAGATTTTAATTCAAAAAATGATTTTAAAAACATGAAATACAGGATGTTTATAAAGTCGCTATAAATTCTTTGATAAATAGGTGTTAAATCCATATGTCCCGTAATTTAGTAAAATGCTTTCAACAGAAGAAATAATAGCAAAGGTTTTTGATCGTGTAAGTGGATTAAGGTAGAAAAATGTGCATGAGATGTTTAATTTCCAATTCAGAAAATTAGCTTCTACCTGAGTAGCTATTAAAAATCTGTTAAATTTTTTTTATTGAACTGGTAGCCTTAAAAATGAAGATAATATACACAGACATTTAATAAAATCAGATACTGTGCAATGAGTACAATAAGCCGTTATGTGTGGATCCACCTCATCCACGTGACGATTCAGCATATTCCTAATTCTACTGTTTTTGAAAACTCTACTTTATCATTTTTAAAACTTACCTACCACAATTAAATTGCCGAGAAGCATCAATTTGAAGTAATTTTTTTTTCGAAATTACTTTTGACGCGGGGTGCAAAAGTTGCCTTTTATGTATATTAGTTTACTCGTTTTTTATTATTGAAATCCATTCATATCTTCCGGTGCCCCAAACGCCCCAAAAATAGTTAAAAATTGAAAATTTTAGGAAAACTTATAATTTTTTTTGTTTTTTTATTTGTTTTAAATTACTTTTGGCGCGGGATGTGCAAGTTGTATTTTATTTATATTAGTTTCCAAGTTTTTTTTTTAAATCGAAATCCATTCATATCTTCAAGTGCCCCAAGCGTCCCAAAAATAGTTAAAAATTGAAGGTTTTGTGAAAATGTATATTTTTTTTTTGTTTTTTATTTTTTTTTCAAATTTCATTAGGCGTTGTGTAAGAAAGTTGTGTTTTGGGTGTATTACATAATTCTGTAGTTCACATATTTTTGTTTTATCGAAACCATTCATATCTGCCGGTGTCCAAAGTATAGTTAAAATTTGAAATTTTTAAGTTAATGTATTTAAAATTTTTAATTTACGAAAATTATTTAAAAATTTCGCAAAGTGTTTAATTAACAAAGTATAAACTTATAAATAACAATAATTTTATAATAATACATGAAGTATAAATTTAAAATCAAAGTACTAAATCATTAAAATTATAAAAATTGAACTTGTAATAGCAAGTTATTCATTTCTTTTAATTTGGAGATTTACATACTTCTGAAGTTTGTAATCCATTTTGAGATTAAAATGTTTGATATGGCGTCTTGATTTTATTCTATTCAATGTGACCCGAGTCTCTTTTCTCATCCAGATACACTTTCTGATGCCTCAGGCACTAGGAGAATGCATCTTTTATCATATCGTGTACGGCATGGATATTTTGACCATTCCTCCGTTTTACCTACTGTTACCGTGGCCTTTATTTTTCCGTAAGGCACGTTCATGAAAAGAGATTGTTCAAAACCTCCAACTCATTGCCAGTCAATAAGTTTACAATAATACTTTGCTTTGAAGTATATTTTTGGTACTTGAAGAATTCTTACTTCTGGTGATCCTCTATTTTCATTTCTAGCACAAAATAGTTTTCGTATTGCTAAAGACCTGATAGGCTCTCTGTTATCCGAGAGCATTGATAATAACAAAGTTTCAGGATGACAAAAGAAGCTATTTAGTTGAACACCAGCGTCTACAAACTTTCTTAGATTGGGTTCCAAATATCTCGAAAATGTGATAAGTTTCCAAATATAGCGCTGTACTTCTGTTATGGATGGCTTTGTTTTGATATGGAACAATATAGGTCCATACTTTCATAATATATGTTGTAAGAATATTGAGATTCTCAGATGGATTTTCTGTGGCCACCTACAACCTTAACGTTCTACCTGCAGCCGTTAGCCATCTTGAGTAAACAACTGGAACAGGGTTTTTAAATGTCAGGTCAGATCCACTTTCACCACGTGATATGTTTACGCAAATATCATATAAATATTGTTGAGTATTGCTGAGAACCATTCTATCTATGTTATCTGGCATTTTCTCCACACTTATTGAAGAAAAGAAGCTACAAGTAGCTCCTCGCAGGTTTTGATTGCTGTACCAATTGGGCCCACAAAAGGCTTTAGTACCAATTGTTTCACATCTAAAGAATGTAGTAAATGTCGTAAAGGCCTTTAGCTTCTCCTGTTGCAAATGTAACGTGTCCAATATGCAGAGAGTCAGGTCCCTTTACAAGAGTATAATGTTCCTCCTTTGTGATCTTTGTGTAGTACATTGTGCTCTTCGTAACTAGCACTTTTGTATTGTCTTTTTCCCATCGGAAAATATTCCGGTTAAAATAGACAGAGACACGGCTAAATTGCTCGTCTCTGAAACTAAATTTCGAACATTTGTACGCTATCGATGAATTTTGTTGTGATCTACTAAATTCAAAGTCTCTTTTTTGTGTCTAATTCCAATATCTTGTAAAACAGCACTGGCAAATTGAAGCATCTGGTCTATTAAAAATTTCGTGTATAACAATATAGTATAAAAAATAATTTTATACATTAATTATATTAATTATGTCTTATTAGTAGGTTTTATTTATTAGAAATTTAGGAAGACGCACTCAATAAAGAAATAAAAAATAAATGCTTTTTTATTTTTTTAAATGCAGTTTAAATGGGGAAAAATTAATTTTGAAGCATTTTAAAATGAAAAAGGAAATAAAATATGTGATTGCATCACATATTATCACTCAAAAGACCGTTAAAAAAAATTTTTTTAATTTAATTGAATTTTGAAAAAAAAATCTGCATTTTTTTTAAATATTTAAATTGTTGGGAATCTATGTACAATACACTAGCACAATAAACAATTATACACTAAAATAAATGAATATTCGTAATACTATAGAAGTTATATGACATAAAGAACATATTATTTTTTATTGTATTCTATACGTAAGAGAATACCAAAATTTGAATATCATTTGATGTGATGCCTAGGTCTGTTTTTTTCAGTCTTTTCAAACAGTTCAATGTGTTGCCTAGGTCTTTTTTATAAGTCTTTTAAAACAGTTCAATGTGTTGCCTAGGTCTTTTTTATAAGCCTTTTAAAACAGTTCAATGTGTTGCCTAGGTCTTTTTTATAAGTCTTTTAAAACAGTTCAATGTGATGCCTAGGTCTTTTCAAACAGTTCAATGTGTACACACCAATATTTGTTTAATATATGTAGTCATCTTTTCAAGTGAAAGCGCTTATAAAAAATATTTCTTCTGCAGAAGCAATTTTTTTAAAGATGACATATTTTCTCTTATTTGTTGAAACTGTTCATAGTTCTTATAGATGTTGCTTAAAAATATTTGCAACTTGATTTATAGTTATCATAACAGTCCAATAGTCTGTTTTGAACACAGAATGGAATAAGTGCTTAATTTGCTATAAGTATATAAGCACTTTTTTATAATGTAGGATGAAAATATAATGTAATATTAAAAAATCCAATATTTATTCTATGCGCAAAGAAATTACCAAATAGTAACATTTATTAGTATTAGACAATGTTTAGAAAGTATAATTAATGCAATTCCAATAAAGTGCAGAGAAAACTTACATAAGTATATTATAAAATGAAAGCATTAAAATATTACAGTAATTAACTGATAGATATTTGTGACAAGAAAACAAAATATAAAACCAAATTTGTATACTGCATAAATAATCTTATACACCATAAACTGTACCAGCCAGTAAATTAGTAAAAGATTGAATATATATAGCACACAATCAAACATAGTTCCATATCCTGGCCAGTTGACATAAAACATGTGGTATTACATTTATTTTCTTTTTCTAAGATTATATCTGGATATTATATTATAAGGAGTGTTGTTATTATTATCTTGCTGATAATTATTGTTATTATTAGTACTTGAATTATTGTTAAAATTAGAATTAAGATAGGTATTTCTAGGTGGAGCTAGTAAAAGTCTATCAATGTGCACTTTAAAGGAAGCAGCATGTGGATACTGGTACTTTCTTATAGTGAATGAAACAGGTGAATGTTTCATAATAATTTCATAAAGTCCAGTATATTTAGGTTTATATTTATCTCTAGATTTCAGATAAACAATATCTTGGACAGTTAACGGTCTTAATTTTGCATGTTGAGAAAATTTTAGGTTTTTTTTATGTTGAGCAGAAACACTGTTTTCATAAGCTTTTTGGTACATTGAGTCAAGTTCTTTTAACAATTTATATGTGTCAACATTATCAAGAAATGGTTGATTTGCATGAGTGTCGTATGTGTCAAAAATCAATGATAATTCACGCCCAAAATGTAAAAAATTAGGTGAGAATTTAGTAGATGAATGTGTAGAGTCATTGTATAAGCATTTGTGAATCAATAATGCATGTTCAAAGGAATGTCCTTCAAGTAATAAGGTATTAACTGAGGTTTTAATTGATAAGTTAACCCTCTCAGCGATAGCATTCGCCTGGGGGTGTGAAACGGATGCATGAGATATTTTTATACCAAGGGTTTCGTTAAAGATGTTATAAACATTAGAAATGAACTGGGGACCTTAATCTGATAAAATTACGCTAGGTCGCCCGAAACAGGTGAAATATTTGAATAGTGATTCAACAACTCGATTAGCAGTAGTCTCTTTTAAAGGGAATAATTCCATGTGTCTGGAAAAATGATCTGTTACCGTTAAAACTGA
The DNA here is from genome assembly GCA_963931845.1 of Maratus michaelseni. Classification (NCBI taxonomy): domain Eukaryota; kingdom Metazoa; phylum Arthropoda; class Arachnida; order Araneae; family Salticidae; genus Maratus; species Maratus michaelseni. The sequence continues at coordinate 398,726,803 of OZ007586.1, forward strand.
ATAATTATTGCTGAAAGGACCAACAATGTCAATTCCCACAGTATGACCTGGTTGTTTAGGAATATAAGTTGTTTGTAAGGGTGCAGGTTGTGTTTTGTGGTGCTTATGTTGCAAACATTTAACACATGATGCAACGTAATTTAATGTGTCTGTATAAATGCCCTTCCAAAAATATCTTTTAGTTAGAAATTCATAGGTTTTCTTTAAACCAAAGTGTGAAAGATGTGAAATCGCTAAAACCTTAGCTTTTAACGAATGTGGTACAACAATGTGATATGAAACTGTAGAGTTATATGGAATGATTTTTTTAAACATCAGAACTTTGGTGTCTGGATGAATATAATAAATATTATATTTCTCTGAATTACCATTGTTCAATATTTCCTGATATATAACAGATAATTCTGTATCTTTTAATTATTCATTGACAAATGTTTGGTTTGATATCTCAAGGAGATGATCTTTATGATGTTCTGCATTACCGACATTCAAATAATTAATTGAGTGTGATTATGTGGAACTTTTGTCTTGTTTATCATTTTCAACAATTGGTAGAATATGGTTAGATTAGTAAATCAACTCAGGATTTGTATCCAAAGTTTGTTGATTATTTTTGAAATCATTTCTAGAGAGATAGTCTGCAAGAACATTAGATGACCCTGGAATGTGCCGAAACTCGAATGAATATTCTGGTAACTCAGTGAGCCATCTAGTTATAATGTCTGCCGGATTAGTGGTTTTACGATATTTGTCTAAGGGTGCACTGTCACACAAAACAGTGAAATGTCTGTTATAAAGATAATATTTAACGGCAATAATTGCTTTATAGATAGCCATTAACTCTAATTTAATTGCAGGGTATTTTTTTTCAAAAGGTGATAGTGCTTTAGAGAAATAAGCAACAGGAAGTAAGTTATTGTCAAACTCTTGGAGTAAAGCAGCTGAGATAGCAACTTGTGATGCATCAGTATTTAAGAAAAATTGTTTATCCCAATTTGGTAAATGGAGCACGGGTTCAGAAAAAAACATTTTCTGTATATCATTGAAAATTTTATTATGTTCTGGTGTCCAATGAAATTTTGCTTTAGGTGTAGTAAGCTGAATTAACGAATGTATAATCTCAGAGAATTTAGGTATCAAATTTCTATAAAATGTCGCTAAACAAATAAAAACCTTTAAGTTGGCGTTTAGTTTTAGGGACAGGAAATGAAGTGATTCGCAAAATTTTACTTTGAATAGGACTAATTGTATGATTTTCTATATGAAACCCTAAATTCTTAGTAGAGGTCTGATGAAAATTACATTTATTGGGAGCAAAAGTCAAGTTATACTTTGAAAAGACCTGTAAAATTTTCTCGAGTTTTTGAAGAGTTTCTTCGAATGTGTTTGCACCGAAAATAAAATCATCTTGATAAGAGAAGATACCTTCACAAATCATTTCATCAATAGACATGTCCATTAATGTTTGAAACACTGAGGCTGAATTTTTTAATCCAAATACCAAGAGTTTATATTTAAAACAGCCAAATTGAGATGTAAATGTTAGTTTATCTTGTAAATCTTGGGGTATGTCAATTTGGTGATACGCCTGTTGTAGATCCAAACTAGTGAAATATTTATAAGATGACAAACTGGTAATGATATTTTGAATTTTGGGAAGGGGGTAGGAAGATCCCTGAATAACTGAGTTAAGCATTCTTAAGTCTAATGCCAAACGAAATTTCTGCTTGCCTGACCCATCAGGCTTTTTTTTACAAGTAAAATTGGGCAAGCCCATTCAGAACAATTCCTTTCTATTATTCCTGCTTCCACGAGTTGATCAATTTGTTCTTTTGCTTCGGCCTGAAGCGCTAGTGGAATACTAAAAGGCAGAGTTTTTATCGGAAAATCATTGATAAACTTTATCTTTGGCACAATGCGGTCAGTGTGACCAAGTGTTTTTACTGATTTTGAAAATGCAGGGTAATGTTTTAATAAAAGTTCAGAAATTCCTTTCTTTTCATTATCTTTTAAATGGTCTAATTTAAAATCAGTAATAGAAAGTTCCTTTTTTCGCTGCGCAAGCATTTCATCAGATGCAGTAATAAAATTACACTGAATATCAATATCATTACTCTTAGAAATATTTTATTCTTTTACCATGTAATTTTGATCAATAATTTCATCAGGAACACTCAGATGACCCATTTCCATATTCTTATTCAAATGAATAACATGATCAGACAAAGTTTCAACATACAAATGCATAATTTTAGGATACGAAATATTTTGATGATGAAAATCAAGTTTTATGAGGGAATCATGACATAATACATTAGCAGACGAAATGTCACTACAAAATAACATCTCATCGTGTTTTGGTGAGATGGGAATTTTAATCTTTACAAATTTTTGTTCGTAAGGATCTAAGTTTACTTTATGTGCAAGATATGCACAGATCTGATCATGTGATTCATCTACTTTGACATTATTCACAATATCATTCGAAATAATTTCATTATACATTATATGACTTGAAGAAATTTGATCAACACAAACTGCACTTATTGGATTTTGCGTGCGGTTGATTTTTAACTGTATCACAACACCATTTATTGAGGCAGTATTATCACTGGGATTAATGACTATATTATTTTGCATAATAAAATCATATCCCAAAATCCCAACAAATTCTGAAGAATTTCCAATATCAACTATATAAAAAGTGTGCCGAAAGAATACTTTACCAATTTTGATAGATACAGAGATACAGGACAAAAATTTGACGGCAGAATTAACAGTTGAAATAGTTACTGACGAAGCCAGATGTTTATAAGAAATATATTTTTTTATTTCATTAAAAAAACTGCACGATAAAAGCGAAATTGAACTTCCGGTATCCAGTAATAAAAATGCCTCAAATTTACCAAATTTACTAGAAACAATAGGTAAAAAAGAACATTTATCATATACATTGTAAATTACTGCTTTTTCATCAGTCTGAGTTGATTGACTGTTACAAATCTGAATTTCATTAGACGTTTGGGAATAAGTTGATTTTACTAATCTTTCACTGGACAAAATAGGCATAATTGCTGATGATTGGTATGAATTTTGAGACGACAGCTCACCAGCTGCACTGTGTCTCAATGGTGGTTTAAAGATTCAAAATGGTTAGAACCATAATTATCTGAATTTAAATTTCTGTATGATGTAGAATAATTTCGATTAAATGCCTGCTTTCTTTTACACAAATTCTTATATTTAAAACACTGCAGAGCAACATGGCCAGTTTTAGAACAAATCTGACAGATTTCTACATTTTTGTTATTTTTATTTCGAACTTTAGAACCAAAATTTCTAGAATTCTTTGATTTATATAAAATACGATTGTCCTTCTTATAACTAGGACGTGTGTGATTGTTAAGAGTCATCAGATTGTGTATTATTTACAAATGACAAAGCATTTATTTTTTCGGTTAATTCAGATATTTGTTTAGAAAAATCAACATGATTCGAATACTCATTATGAATGTTAATTAATTTTTCATTGGACAAAATATTTTGTAAAAATTCTGCTCTTCCGACAGCTTTATCGTAATCATCAATTCGTTCTTCTCTAATTTTGATTCTAATATCTGATGGTAAGCATTGCAGGAGTTTCTTATATTTTATTTCATTAAGAAATCCTGGATCTTTAGTTTTGAAAGCTTTATTAGCCAATGTGTTTAATCTATGAGAAAAGTTATTAACACTCTCATTTGGTAAAAGTTTGATATTATCAAATTCAATATCAACAACTGTTTGAGATTCTTTAGAAAAGAATCGAGAAAATTCCTGTTTAATAAAATTGACATCATTTGAGTTTTTTATCTTTTCATTTTCAAGAAAGAATTTTAACGCGGGACCAGCTAATTTAGTTTTTATAAACAAAACCTCCTGATCATTGGTCCATTTGTTAATTTTTGCATAATTACTAACAATATCAAAGAAAAAATTTAAAGTATTTGGTTCCCCTTCATAAGCGGGTACTGCAATGTTAAAATTACACTTTGAATTAGTCATAATGAAACAAATATATTCTCAAGAAATAAAAAAATATTTAAGTAAATTATAGTTATTTATAAACAACTATATGAATTATAAACACATATTTAATAAACAGTGCAAAAGAAAAACAAAACATGTACTTTACCTGTACTATAATATGAGTAGAACTTGAAAAAAACAAACCTTTCTTCTTCTTGTTTTTTTCTTTTTTTTTTAATCACAAGATAACAAAAAATTTTTTAATTCACACGCGAGTCAGATTTCACTTATAGTCATCCATTGTAGGATCGTAGTAAATCTGTCTTATTCGTTATGAGAAGATAGAACAGCTATACTAAATAAAATCACCTTTAATGCAGACTAGAAAAAAGAAATAATAAAAAATTATTCGGAGCAGCTCCTCAGATGACACAAATCCGCATTTCCAACGCTGAAATCGCTGTAAATGCACAATAACAGCGAACATCTCTTGTTCCTTCCCAATTGCACATTTTGTAGAAATTCCCGAGAATTTATTGATGCTGAGGCCTCTCCAGCCCTACTGACAGTTAATACGTACTCAAGCATTCCACACAACCACAATCTCTCAACTACTGGAATCATACAGAGTTAACGCATTCTTGTGTACTTAAAAATTGATGCATCCAAACACAGGAACAGTTGAAGCCAACGTAAATATGAAGTATCACCTCCAAGCAGTGCACAATAGTACTATGATGACATTTTATCAATCTCTCCAAAAATTTTTTTAGCAGGTAGTCACAGTCTGTATTTTTATATATCTCAAACGACCGATCCAGCAAAAAAAATTCCTTTTGTCACGCACCAATTGTATGTGATGGCGTTCGACCATCACGTGTGCCATTTTCGTATAGTGGAGTATACAATCTCAGGTTCGAAAACATTTTTCACTGGCAGAAAAGGTCGATTTTTTAAAAATGAATTAATTCTATTCCGTGCTCGACAAAATCTTTATTTTTCAGGCAATGCTGAAGTAATAAAATACAGATGAGCTACGAGTTAAAGGATCAGCAGCAAAATAATATTTAAAAGGACATAATTGCTTTTCATTTAATCGACACTAAGGAGAGCGCATGACCTCATGTCACCGTAACAGTTACATAACTAACTAAATTTTTATCTAAACAATATCGCCAACACAAATACTGGCGAAAAAAATATATTCCCAACTAAACGTACGGGTTACAGACGTTAGATAGAAAATAAATGGAAAATTTTAAATTGAGTGCGCAGAAAGGGAAAACAAACATCGCCCTTGGCGAAACGAACATGCCAAGTACGACAACCCTATAAGGAGCCACCTAGTCTAGCGACACCTCTGTGCTATTACTTAAAATACCGTTTTTATTTAAATAAAAACAGATAACCGAAATAAAAATGAATATCAAAGGGATAAAATTTAATTGTTAAACTGTAACGGAAAAAAAATAGAAAATAAATGATATTTTTAAAGTAGTATATTAATTATGTCTTATTAGTAGGTTTTATTTATTAGAAATTTAGGAAGACGCACTCAATAAAGAAATAAAAAATAAATGCTTTTTTTATTATTTTTTTAAATACAGTTTAAATGGGGAAAAATTAATTTTGAAGCATTTTAAAATGAAAAAGGAAATAAAATATGTGATTGCATCACAGGGGCGGTTCCAGATACAGTGGTGCAGGAATTTTTTACGGCATATAATTGTAACTATAATTAATTACATACAGTTAATTTGTAATTACATTGCAGATAATTGTAGTTAGAAATTTTCCCAACTCTGCGTCACAAGCACCTGTTTATACCTTAATTCATAGAGACGGGCAGAAACAATGAATTCTGTTGAAAGTATTTTATGAGATCACTTGTAAAGAAATCGGATTTAGAATATGTAGCATATGTTCGTTTTAACATTCTCCAACATTGTTGAAAAGTGTTTATGACTTCAGTTTGTCTGGCTATGCTCTAATTTGCGTAAATGTACTCAGATTGCCATGTAATTACTATATGTTGAGATTCACTATAGCATGTTTTCTATTGAAAATGAAGTGCGTAGCATTTATAGTTAATTTACAGAAGCACTCAAAGTATTATATTATGGTCAATGAGGAAAAATCATTTGCAGTGTATTTTAACGATATTACATTATTTCAAACATATTAAAATCGATATGCTTCACTGTGGTGCATAACAAGATGCTTATTGTAGAATGTGATGTACACAGCATTTATCGTACATTTACAAAGGACACACAAAATAATACGGTTACAGTACTGTTTATGAGCTATAATTGCTGAAAATGCAATTTCAGTTGGGATATACATTTTTAAGCTTAATTAAAATTTTGAACATTGTGTGGTGTGTATAAATTTTATAGATCATTTACAGGTCCGCACAACAGAATTCGTAAACATTATTCTATATGGTTATGAAATTCTTAAGGGTGGATTTTAATTGCGTTATGCGTTTTTCTCCTGGATAATGTTTAGTACACTAACAGATATTTGTAGAACATAAATGAATTCATATACAGGGTTACGCAATGAAGTTAATGCATTGTCACCTATTGATGGTAATTACCGGAAGTGCGTTTTCAATTTGTTTATACGAAATTTTCCTGAATTAAATTTAAGCTTAATAGGTGATGTGTACAAAAATATGTTGATAATATTCTGTGCTGTACAAAAGAATTCGAGTACATTGCCATATATTGTCGGAAGTTGTTGAATGTGAGTTTTCTGCTGTTTATGCGTTTTCGAACTGCACTAAATTTTAGTATATATTTATCATATATATCCAAATCTATAGATCATATATAGGGCTGCATAACAAAATTCGAAAATATTTTGCATTATCGATGGTTATTGCTGAAATTTGATTTTCAAACGTGTTATGTGTTTTCTTAATTTTTTATTTAGTTACTACTATAAAGCGAAAACTGAGTTTCTCGGTCAGTCATCCCTTGTCATCCCTTGTTTACTTAGATAAAACCTTTTACCATTTTGAAACGGTGAAGTTTCGTTACACTATTCTAAATGTGTTGGAAAGTTTTTCAGAATCTATGCTTGGTGCATGGTTTTTGTTTCTTGTTATTTTTTTACTAAGAATAATTTATTATTATTAGTTGATTGATTGATATTGATTGATTCATCCACATTACTGATTATTGTTTATTATTTTATTGTTCAATCTCATTCAAGGTCAAAAAATTTGTTGTGAAGGAATATATATTTGATTGATTGTATTTATTTGAGGAATTTCATATTTTTATGAAAAATGTGACTTCTACTTAAAAAATTATGAAAACATTTTTATTTGATAAACATGAAATACATGTCAGTTTTTATTTTACTAAGAACCAATTATTATCCTTAAATGATTGGTATTCATTGGTTGATTGATATTGATTGACATTGATTAATTCTTATTTAATGATTATCGTTGATAATTTTATTATTGATAATTTTATTGATTACTCTCAATTAAGTAAAAACAAAATGTTGTGAATGAATCTATTTCTTTGTATTTATTTAAGAACATGATTTACATGTCTGTTTTCCTTATTTTACTAATAAAATCATTAATTATCCTTAATTGATTGATGTTCATTGATTGATATCAGTTGGTTGATTGATATTTACTGATTATCGTTGATCACTTTGTTATCAAACATTCTATTATTCATTCTCAGCTAAGTGAGAAACTTTATTGTGACTAAATCTATTTGTTTGCTTGTATTTATATGTGGAATTTTATATTTATACGAAAAATGTGATTTCCATGTAAGAAATTAATAAAACATTTACTAAGAATGGATGGATGGATGGGTGTTGTTAAGCATCGGTCAATTTTAACCATATTTCTGTGGGAGATATCTTCATTGAGGACTTTTGAAAGGAAAGTGACCTGAATTATCGGTCTCCTACAAGGGAAATTTAATAATGTTCAAACATTATATGACTAAAGTAATACTCTCACTTCCTATGAATAATCAATAATGTATGATAGTATGCATAGACCAAATCAGTGTTTCGTTGATGTTAGTTGAGGATGTTGGTTTCTCAGTTTATTACTACCTACAGACTGTTCACAACGTTTCCAATTATTGTATAAACCCCATTTATTGTCGCACATTACAATACAGTCAAGAAAGGGAACGTTTTCTTTCAAATTTCGGAGCAGAAAATGACCGCAGTTTCAAATTTGCATTGCTTCTGCTATTTAGTTAATTGATGTGGTATCAATGCACGGCTCCTATGGAAACTCTGCAATTGAGTTTTGAATACCACTGTTTATGTATTGTAATATTCGCTTTATACTATTGGTGAATTTCTGTAATTAAATAAGTCAAATATTATTAATAGGAAGAAATAGTTTTCAAACATGCCTGGGGAACCTTTATCCATTTGTCTAGCTTCTTAACCTTTTCCAACTACCAAAATTGTTCGAAAATGGTTGATATTGAAACATCAAACTGTTCGTCGAGGATTTGCTTGCACAGTTTTCTTTTCAGAGCGTCACTATTAACAGTGGAACATCGTCCTCGGTCATCCTTATCTTGAAAACTTGTGTCACTGTAGGGAAATTTGCAAACTATCTGTTTACCGTACCTTGTGAGGGACCTCACCTCATGCATCGACAACATTACCAAAATTTTGGACCACATTTCAGCCCAATTTTCACCCGTGCAGCTAAATCCCACGGAATTCTTCATTTGTCAACATAAATTTTGGAGAGCTTTCAAACGATTGGGAAATATAGTAGCAATCCATTAGACGCCAACGCTCCCATTCCGGGAACATCTACGTTTTACTTTTTTCTCAAAATATTTTAAAACTATTTTTAAAAACAAATTTTGTATGGAAAAGTAAATAGTATGGAGTCTGATGTCTTTTTTACAGAATGATATTTTTCATTTTTCTATATTTTGCAGATTTTTTAAAAGATATTTTTTGGTTTTCCGACTATCTCAAGAAAATTACTGAAAAAAAAGGGATTTTTACAATTTCAGTGAAGATTTAAAACAAATATTTCAAATAACAACGTAATCCAAACCCGAAGTAAATAGATCCATTTAAAGCCATATTAAAAATTATTCTTTGGAATGTTTCGACGAAAGGAGCGTTGGCGGCTTGTTGTATAATTTCCGTTCCTTTGTCTGAGAGTGCGTTTCGACAAAGAAAAGGCGCAAAGTAACCAGTTAAACTGTTCCAAGAAAATAGTTGGCGACTTGCTTTGGAGAGATAATAATAATGTAAAAAGTATTGTCATCGAAGTAGGAACCTATAACTGGAAGTATAACGTCAATACTTTAACATAAGCCGCTTTATACCTGAACGTTGCCACTATGTTTGAGCCTGTGGAGTATTATTCCCAGAATTCATAGCAGAAGATGGGAATAGTATGATGCGTTTATCGCTGTTTGCCTCTTTTCGCGCTTTACATTTACTAATTTTATTTGATTGTTAGTTCGTAAAACTGAGCTCCACAATATCTTCCTATTCTGACACATTGAATCCAGCGGTCCGCCCATGAATACAATGCTAAAGAATTTCCGAGGAAAATGTTTGGCAAAATACAGATTTCTTCCCATAGAGAAGTATGGAGTAGATATTTTCAAATTGGATTATCTTTTAAAAATATGACTTTTAAAAATATAAGTTGCTACAATTTTTACTGATATATATTTCTTTATTGAAAAAAACTATAGATTTCATTAAAATATCTCGCAAATATTTAATTTGATATTAGTTAAAAATGAAACTTTATGAAAGGTCAAAAAAAATGAAAAATGTGTTAAGTATTACTCATAAAAATATTAAAAAGACATGGAAATAAGCAAAAATGATACATAGTATGCGGGAAAGTTTGAAAAAATGCCTGTAATATTTTTAAAAATGCAGGATTCAATGCTTGCGCGCATTGAAAGTGTGATGCAGTTGTGGTAGAAAGTGGACCGGTGAGCTAGCTCTCTGTTTTATTATGGAGGTCAGTGGTTCGTACACAGACTTAAATGTAGAATTAGTACTCCGAGTTCATCGATAACTCATTTTCTCTCGGCGAATTGTTGATTAAGATATTTTAATGTTTATTAGCGAATCATTCTAAACTTTAACAGACTGAGAGATTCTAACTACTGAGAATTATAAATTTTTAAAACTGAAATTAAATTGTTATAGACTTTTTTATAATAGTTATTTAAGTTGATCAATATATGTATTTATTATTCTGTTAAAATGATGCATTTGTTTTTAATTCTAGTGATAATTTTACCTTCTTGTATTTTTTTTAAACGTCTAATGATCCGCTCAAGGTTTATTTGATATTAAACAATTCTTTTAACTTTATTAGCTCAATTATTGATAAAAAATACAGTTACGAAATGCCATTATTAAAAAAATAAATATTTTTCTCCTATAGCAGCAAATAGCTGCTTTAATTAGAAAAGAAAAAGTATTGAATTCTCTGAAACTTTAGATTTCTCTAAATTGCTCAAAAAATGTTTTTTTTTAATGCTTCTTTTAGAAAAACCTAAACATATTTAAAAATACTTTGATAATTTGTGCATACGAGTTTCAGAAATTCTAATTCAAATCCAAAATATATGGAGTCATTTACTAACAGTGTTGAATTCAGACACTTTTCTCCGGGGGGGGGGATTTCCGTGGCTCCAGGAGGGGAGATTGCACCTTTTAACCATTAAAAGCATAAAAGCATAATCTTCTGGGGAAGGACATTTCAATGCTTTGGGGGAATATACCCCCCTGAGACGCAGCCTGAATTCAACACTGCTCTCTAATAAGGACACCTTTAAGAAATTTAATAAAAAAAATTATAGCTGCATTATATTTCAGTTTTTAATACTATATTAATCTATCAATGGTGTATCTAGAAATATCATATCGGGGGGGGGGGGGGTACTGAGATAGAGTACACCTTGCTAAGATGGAATTGCAAGGGACTGGTGAAAACTCCGTTTAAAACAGGTTTTTTTATCCTAGCAGGCATCAAACTGCATTTTTTCCATCGGAACCATAAAAATGTAGGCAGGATTTTGTTATACGGAAACCTCTGTTTTAGTATCTAACTTTATTATAAAATTCGACTGTAAATATTTTTTTAATAACTGTAAAGAATTATTTACAGTTGTCTGCTAAACATTTTTTCAAATTTAAAAAAGGCATATCCATCTCGTTAGGTGCAAGGCCCGAGTGCAAACCTTTTTAATAGCAGTGTATAAAAAATATTTTTACTCAGATTGGACACCTGACGCACCCGTTTGTGGCTGACCCTATCGTTGTATCACAGAATATGTAGAAATATATAAGCAATTTATATATATGTGATGAATTTGATTTGTTGGTTAGATAATATGTAAGGCAGTGTTATGAAAACAAATTAATCTGGTTCAATTTTGGGAAATTAATTAAAACCAGATATAAAAATTTTGTTCATATTACATTCTGGTAAGTGCAATTAAAAATTTAAATCGGTTTACTTAGCTTTTCAGCTAAATTAGAAAAGATTTTATGCCCATTACTGAATATATATATATATATATATATATATATATATATATATATATTCTTAATATTTGCATAATATTTAGTAAGAAAAAGTTGAAGCTTCCAAGCAGTGGCACAGTGAAAGATAATTTAGGAGTCCCCCCCCCCCTACTTGCAAAACTGTCACTCTTTATATCTTTAAATACATCAATTTTTACATTTTTATAAATAGAAATTTTAAATTAAAATAAGATAAATAAGAAAACTTGAAAGCTGAATGGCTTAAAAGACACCTGTGGAGCTCGTGCTTAACAGAAGGCTTACAGAAATAATCATGGTTGAAAAAAAACATCGAAAAAGGAAAAAATAACGCCAAAACTTAGTCAAGCACTTTAGATTTACTGGAATCCCAATCCCACAATTCCCGGCCGAAATGAGAACGAAAGTAATTTCTTATTCTACTTCCAGTAGTTTCCGAGTATTGTATTTAACGGTTTTTAAGTTCGTTTTTTTTTTAATAAGGATAGTGCATTTCAGTGTCGTTTGAAAGTCGATAGGTATTACTGTAAAGATAAATAACAATTTAATATTTTCGGTATGTGTGAGAGTACCATACTTTTATTTAGTTGGGAAGATTACATCTAATATGATTTCTTTACTAATTTGAATAATTGTGTGAAAATTAATCTAGTGTGATCACGTTTTCAGCGTTACTGGAAGTCCCATTACCTGTGATTTATTCTGTTATGCTGATTCCGATATCAGACCAGATGCTATGATCATTAAGGTTAACTGGGTGAATACGTTCAGCCATATTCGTCCAGTATTTCTCAGTTGGTAGAGCATTGACCAACTTCAGCCAAGGGATCCCGGGTTCGAATCCTTGCCCGGACATTTTCTCCCTGTTGGTAAGATTACATTTCATATGATTTCATTACCAATTTGAATAATTGTCCCAAAATCCATCTAGTGTAAATAGCTTATACTTTAACTGAAAGTTTCAAAATGCATCATAAGCTAAAAGAATATATCAATAATGCACATACGCACAGTGTTATTACGATAGAAAAGTATAGTTTATGTGATTATAAGAGTAGAAGATTAATAGATAAGTCAAAGTTTCAGACATTTTTCAATAATATTGGAAAATATTAATGGCACAGAAAAAATATTTTCTATTTGTAAAGGTAAATATAATGGGATTACACATCTAAAATTAAAACAATGTATTATTTATCTTGCATAATTTCACCCATTTTTACTCATGTTAATTATTTTACTTCGACATTATTATACGTAGTACGATTAATTTACACCACTTTGTTTAATTTTAGTTAAAAATAATAAGTAAAAATAATGACTTACTTAGCAGGAGTTTTCAAGAGTCATTTTTAATCAACAGTAAACTCGTGCTAAATTTAAAGATAAATTAATAAATAAACTAAAACGTTTATTTTTTATTTGCTATCTTAGAAATATTCTCCGTAAGAATTATAATTTCCGTGTATAAATTTGAGCAATATAACAAATGTTGTTTTTTTTCTCCTGCCATTAAATTTGATCAAATATTTTGAAACATAAATTATTTACTGTGTATTAAACAATTTAACAATCTGTTTAATCAAATTTACCTAAAATCAAAAAAGAAAATGTTTCTCTGAAATGTTATCTTAGAAATATATTTATCCTTTCTTATGATTGATGCACAAATTAAAAAAATTCAAAATCTATAAACTCATACATTCTGATAAATAGAAAGTAACGTTTTTAATGAGGATCAGCGTGTGTGAAAAAGTTTGCATATATTTAAAAGAATATTTTATACCATTAAAATTGCCTTAAAAGCTCTACAGAAATTGACATAATTGAACAACACTATCTTAAACCCTTTCTTAGAGCATGAAAAATTCTAAAAATAGTACTTTTTAAAACAACTTATTGAAACTACTTATGAAAGAAAAAACAAGTAATACTTTATTAATTTATAAATTAATTGAAATATGACATCTAAACAAAATGATTCATTCCCTTTCCAGAGCAACAAACTTGTAGTTCTCAAATAATGGTATATGCTTATAATGCTACATGCTTAAATTTAACATTAAAATGTAGTTTATGTTCCTTACTACATTTTTAGTTATGTTTGAGCTATTGAATTAGCATAAAAACAATCATGTTCTGTTGTAGTCATAATTATTTGCCAGAAACATTCCATATTTTAAAAGTACAATGTGGAAAATAACGATTTTAATCAACACTTGTGACAAGGAAAATAAATTAAAAACACGAAGCACTAAAGCATTACAGATTTTCTTACAGCTTATATTTAAGTAGTGTGTTTAAATGGCAAATAAAATTAATTAAAAAAATAATTTCTGCGTCAATTCGTCGCGCACAATTCACTGCGGAACAGTTCATCGTGCACAATTCATCGCGGCATCAATTCATTGTGGCGTAAATTCATCACAGCGTGAATTCGTCGTGGTGTCAATTCATCACGGCGTCAGTTCATCGTAGCGAAAATGTTTTTAAATAAAGCAATGATGATAAACGTAAAGATAATTTAGTAAACTTATTTAATAATATATTTTTTCAAATTTAGCGAATTATGATAAATAAAATTTTACAGGCCGATTTTAGATAAAAGTATATTTTAAATTATTTTTATATATTACTTTGCTTTCTACTGATTTTGTCTAAATTAATGAATAATTAAAATGGAGAGGAAATGTTTTTGTGAAGTTCCGAATTGAGACTATGAATGTTTAATGTACTGGAGCAATTCATTTCTTATTGAAATTAGAGATAGAATATTTATTGCTTATGGTCACCGGGAAAATGCCATGATATTTATGATAAAAGTACTCCAATCATGAAAGATAGGACGAAAGATAATGGTAAAATTAAAAAAATAGATCAATTGGCGTGGGCGTACGTGTCAATGTATTATATATGTCAACGTATGTATTAATGTCATGGGAGGGGGAGACAAGTGAGTTGGTTCCCTCTAATGTATGAAAAATTAAGGATAAAAACATGTACAAATAGAATGTAAACCCAAGGTGCTGTTTGTGACTTTGATTGAACTGATTACTGCATGATTGAATGTTATTGTATGTAAGTTTTATTTTAAAGGTTTTTTTCATTTATTTCATTGCAAAAGTAAACCGAAATCGTATTATAACTTGATCATTTTCGTTAACTAATTCTGTTTAACATAATTAGTGAGTATTTTCAATTTTCTACTGTATATTATTTTTTAATGTCGTTAGCTTAGAAAACTGAATGAGTTAAAAATTCAAGCGCGTACGCAGGACTTTATTTTTGTGTTTGAAAGAGAGGTTGGTATGTGGGTTTAGTTACAATGCATCCTTCTGCCGCCCTCTTTCTTCCCTGTCTGATCATGGACTTGAAAAAAATGAATGGTACTTTTGACAATATTACTCATGGTTTTTACCGCAAAACTAACTATTTTCGTTGTTATATAAGGCAGGTACGTATCCGTCTTTCCCGCTATCCAAATTCTGCATGCATTCATGTAATTGGAAATATTAAAAGTAAATCGTATCTACAGATTCAAAAGAATCGCCAACGGGCAAAATATGTCTTTTAAAATATAAATTAAAAGTATTTATTAAACTTTGTCACACTAAGCGCATAAATAAAATAATTCAATAAGTCAGTTTTCTTATTTTTTATTTTTTTCAAATAATATTTATATTTTATATTCTTCTAATTATATGAATCATGTTAAATACGTCTATCGATACTTTGAAATATGGGATCGTCTTTCAATAAAATAAAATATTAGGCACTGTGAGAAATGACAAAGAAAAAAAAAAGAGTGTAGAATGAGTTTGTGAGAAATGTCACTTTTATGACTTTTTGTACATTACCCATTTTATGACTTAAGATTAATTTCTAACTCAGACATAGAATTAGTTTCGAAATTTACCTTAATTTAATAAATTAAAAAGAAATATTGTAAAACGTGTTTGTTTCTTTCCAGAGCTTTAACAATGTGATTTTAACTACTTTCCTCTGTATTCATAAGAAGAATATATTTAATTTGTGAAAATATTTGTTTTC
Organism: Maratus michaelseni; assembly: GCA_963931845.1. Taxonomy (NCBI): domain Eukaryota; kingdom Metazoa; phylum Arthropoda; class Arachnida; order Araneae; family Salticidae; genus Maratus; species Maratus michaelseni. The sequence goes on from OZ007586.1 coordinate 398,742,427, forward strand.
AGTTTCTAATAAATTTCATGTTTTGCGATAGCTTGAATATGAATTGACTTTTTTTGACAGATGCTTGTCTGTCTGTTGTGAATCCCAGTTTAAAGGACGCCCGAAAAAATGTCCCGGAAGGGCACCAGCAGAAAAAGTAGTTGAAAATTGGGCTCTGTCTGTGTCGGATTCCACTTCTCCGTCCACACAACCTCGAAATAGATCCGGTCTTTTGATATGCTGCCACCACCGATATGAATACGTGATATCGGGCACGATACTTGATATATATTCAAGAAAAACTTAACTCTTTCAATTAAAGTTAAAGTAACAATTTATTAACAATATTTACACTTAAACTCGGAGGTAAAGTATTCGGTTTAATATTAAATCAAAATAATTACAGAAACGCTTTACGTGTACCGTTAGACTACGTTGCTTCACTCAGAACCGAGATTTCTCTTAATCTCACACACGCTATCTCTCTTCCTTTAGAGAGATGCCGTTCCATACACGTGCTCAGAGCTGCTCTCTGAAAAACCAACCTTCACACTTCGCTGCCACGCTAGAACTCAACACCGGTCTCAGAGCTCCAACTCTGAACGACCTTACACCTTCGCTTCCTACGTTAGAACTAACTTCACCTCTGGTCATTCCCCAGCGCACCCGCTATCTCTCTCTACGGGGCTGCTCTTTTATTTTCAAGGGTCGCTGACAACGCTTCCTTCCTCTTGACGCATCTGTCTTCCTAAACAGAAGAGGGCCATAGCTTTCTTATCTATGAAAGACCACATTGCAATGGAAATACTTCTTTCATTCTGTTCCACCCGCCACCCTTCGGATTAAGATTTTCTAAAGGACGCCTTTAACGGTACCCAATAGATACATATACAATACATACAATATGCTAATCCCTTAAGAATAGCTTTCAACTCTTGCACCTGTGAGAGAACCTGACACCCCCCACCTTAGCGGAAAATATGCCTTTTAGGGCTAATTTTCCTCAAACTATGTAATGTCTGAGAAGAGTTCAACAGTTCCTTGATAGGTTTCTTCATTACTACAATTACATAAATATTTCAAGGTGTCTGAAAATTACCTACTGACATCTCTAATGAACCATATACTAATGTGAGAAATACCAAAAAAAAATTACACAATATGCTAATACACTATTATAAACACATGATGCAAATACAATTATAAATACACAAAAAAATAAAGTTACACTAGTATTATGTCATTTCAATGTCAGTCCTTAGGCTGAGATTGCTGGAGGCGGAACTTTTTCCTTCCAGTGCTTCCTCGTTAACTTAATTGGTACATCCCTTTCTGCAATGCACCCGCTTGAATGGCTAACTTCTGCCTCTGAGGTCTTAATTAAATTTTCAACTAACCAATCAGGCACTTGCCTGTCGAAGTCCTCTTTGTACGTAATAAAGACATTGTACAATTTCTGCCTTATCTTACCCCTCTCCGGTTTACGACCAATCCGATTTTTTTCCATTTCTACCAGTTCGATAGGACCCATAAATAATTCCTTATTTTTCCTTAAGATTGATTTTATGTCCCCAACTTGAATATTTGTTAACCCTTTTATCTCAAATCTCTTCCTGTCTTTATTTTCTGGTTGTTCTCGGTCTAACAACAGATATTTCCTACAGTCTTCAAACTCCCCGTCACTATACAAAACAATATCGACTACTTTATTTTTAGCCATAAATGCTCTCATTTCATCTTGATACACCAGTTTCTTACTTCCGTCCCCTAACTCAACTATAACTGCAGGTCGACATATTTCCTCTTTCTCCTTATTACTCACATTCATTTCCCTCGTTAATCGACATTTTACACATGATTCGCAATATATTTTAGCTTCCTTCGCCATATTTTCCCAATAAAATGAATGCTTGATTCTTTCTAACATTTTCTTAACCGCGTGATGTTCTCCATATAAGGAGGTATGCGCTAGTTTTAGAATTTCCTCCCTTCTAATTTTAGGTATTACTAATTGAGCTACCGTTTCATCTACCAATTTCTCTTTATGATATAACATCCCATTCACAATATAATAAGACTCTCTCTCATTTTCAGCCAATTCCAAAGCTTTCTCTAAATCCTTACAACTCATTTGGGATTCCTGAAATACATTTAAACTACTTTCCGTAGCTTGATTGATCCTACTTTTCTCTACCTCAGCTTTTTCCTTCTCCTGACTTTGTAAATTTTCCGATCTCGCGTCTACGACATAACGATTATTATTACCATTTCTAATCCTCTCCCCTTCTTTCACTTTATTCCTACTGTCTTCCTTACATTCCCTTTCTACCGATTCTCTTAATGATTTCTCGTTGTTTAACCCTGACAATTCATTAGCCACGTCAGGATGTAAAATTACCTGTTCCTTACTATTATCAATTATTGCACAAAGTACATCCTGATGAATTACATTAGTTTGACCACATTTTGGAATAGCTAAAGGTAATTGAATTAACGGCGATTTAACTGCCTTACCAAATATCCCTTGTAAATAGATGCTCCCAGCCCCTCTTAATTTTTCTGCTGGTACTAAATCTTTATGAACGACGCTAATTTGGCAACCAGAATCCACCAATCCTTTTGTTATCTTCCCATTTACACTAACTTCCACTTTCTCGAGATTATTTAACTTATCTCCAATAACTTTAGCTCTCCAATTCCCCCTTGCTCCGATTCTTGCCATACTCGCTCCCCTTGGTAATTCTTTAATTCCTCGCACTGAGACATTATTGATACTAGCCCTTGGTTCTTGTCGGTTATTAATTTGATTACTTCCCTCATTATTTCCTTTTGTACAAAATCGTTGAACATGTCCTCGTTGACCACACTTGAAACAGGTAGGCGTCGCCTCGTTAGGTTTCCTATATTCCAGTTTTCTACCCGAAAATGGACTAACCTCATTATTCCCATTTTGTCTCCAATTACTACTAAATCCCTCATCTTTTGCCCTTCTAGAATCTTCATTATTAACATACCTTTCTTTACCTTTATAACTCTTATAAGTTACCGAATAAGATTTTTGTTTAGCATCAAAGAAATTATCACATTCCTTAGCAATTTTCGAAACTTCTAACCAATTACTGTGCTGAGTTAATCCAATATGCGTCGCGGTTTCCTCATCTAGAGTAGTTAACAACTTATCCGTGACAATTAACTGATTAACCTTCTCATACGTATCTGCACCTCTAATCTTACAGTAATTTTCCCACGTTGCTATTAAACGCGATACAAATAATACATGAGTTTCATTTTGATTCCTTCTAGCCTTCTTGAAGTTTTCCAAACACGCCTTCGGTGTCGGCTCGTGTTCCCTTAGAACTAATTCCTTTAACTTCTCATAACTCTCAATTTGTTCTCTAGTCGTGTATATTAGCAAATTATCGGCCTTATCCCCTAGCATATTTAGTAAAATTTCGGCCTGCTGGATTTCCGGTACATTTTTTGTTTGGAATGCTCGTTCTAAACTGCTAAAAAACAGATTCCATCCCTCAGTCCCTTCTGGAACCTTGATAGACAAAGTTTTAACACTTTTAATCAATTTCTCTAGGCTACTCTCATTATTATATTCTCTAGACCCATTAGAATTATTTGCCGAACTTTGAATTTTTATCCTTTCCAACTCTAACTCATGTTCCAATCTCAAATTTTCAGACCTTTCTTCTCTATCTAACTTTTCACGGTCTAACTCCCTTTCTAACTTTTCTCTTTCTAACTTTTCTCGTTGTAACTTTTCCTCCCTTTCTAAGCTTTCTCGTTGTAACTTTTCCTCCCTTTCTAACTTTTCTCGTTGTAACTTTTCCTCCCTTTCTAACTTTTCTCGTTGTAACTTTTCCTCCTTTTCTAACTTTTCTCATTCTAACTCCCTTTCTAACTTTTCTCGTTGTAACTTTTCCTCCCTTTCTAACTTTTCCCGTTCTACTACTAACGCTTCTTGTTCTAAGCGTTCCGTAACAATAGTGCTAGATAATTCCATAACGGCTCCCTCTTCATATTCGTCGCTCTCCACTATATTTTAGTTAAGCTTAAACCTGGTATCATCTTCCGAGACCTCAATTCCTAACTCTCCACATATCGCCTGAAGATCCACCCTTTTTAATTTTCATAAGAAAGCCATACTTTCTACTGATAAATATTACCACCCTACAATAATACTTAATCACAATATCAAATTAATACTTCCTCAAATCCTACCCTCATAAGTTACCTCCACATATTATACTATTTAACATATTTCAAATAAGTAATAATACAATAATAAATTTCCTTAAACAATGATACCCCACAATTTGCTTCCAATAACAAAGTAACAATAATCTCAATTTTACTATTATGCAATACAGATTTTAAATTTATACCATTAAATAATAAAATACAATTTACACAATAATACTGATACGTTGCAATTTGAATAAAACACTGATGCCAATCACTACATAAAAATATCCACCTAACAAAAATTTGCATGAAATACACATAAATTCCTAAATTTAATTTCAATAAAATATTTCAATTTCAAAATTAGTTCTCACATTAAAAAGTAAATCACAGCACTTTTTTTTTCTCTGGGCCTTCAGTTCTTCCTTGAAGGTTATTTCAATTTAATTTAAATTCTACACAAATTTGCCTTCCTCATTTACTATCAATATTTCAAACTTAAAGCAAACAATATCACTTAATTTAAATATTACTTTAATAATAATTTAAATTTAAGAAATTTCAATTATTCCTTCCAACTATTAACACAAAGCATTAATTTTAATCATTAATCTTATCCGTTTAAAACAATTAGAAAATCACTTCTAGTGATTAATATAAGATCCTTTTCTTAAAACAATAGTGTAAAATGGTTGTTAATATCTCATTTGATTTAGACCAATTATTATATTGCACATAAATTATTATAAATTAACCACAACATTAACCCAAATTACCATCAATTATACACAATAAAATAAAAAAAATAGGTTCGAGAATGTCAGCAGAGTAAAATGATCAAAACACCTTACCTCGTACTTTATTCGCTGGGCAATTCTCTGCTCACTTTTCCACAGGGTAAATCTTGCACTCTCGGGCCACAATCACTGCACCTTGCTTCACAATGCACAAAAAACACTACGCACAACACTACACTAACACAGCACCACCACTAATTCACTTCACTGTAATGACGATAGGCTAGCTGGCACTGGTCTACGACGATAGGGCACAAACACTTCCACAAGACGATCCGGCATAAACTGACTTAATACGGCTAACTGGCGCTGGTCTTCGACGATAGAGCACAAACACTTCCGCTAGACGATCCGGCACAAACTCTCAGTAACACGGCTAACTGGCACTGGTCTTCGGTGATTCAATCCCGTCGCTGCCACCATTGTCGGATTCCACTTCTCCGTCCACACAACTTCGAAATAGATCCGGTCTTTTGATATGCTGCCACCACCGATATGAATACGTGATATCGGGTACGATACTTGATATATATTCAAGAAAAACTTAACTCTTTCAATTAAAGTTAAAGTAACAATTTATTAACAATATTTACACTTAAACTCGGAGGTAAAGTATCCGGTTTAATATTAAATCAAAATAATTACAGAAACGCTTTACGTGTACCGTTAGACTACGTTGCTTCACTCAGAACCGAGATTTCTCTTAATCTCACACACGCTATCTCTCTTCCTTTAGAGAGATGCCGTTCCATACACGTGCTCAGAGCTGCTCTCTGAAAAACCAACCTTCACACTTCGCTGCCACGCTAGAACTCAACACCGGTCTCAGAGCTCCAACTCTGAACGACCTTACACCTTCGCTTCCTACGTTAGAACTAACTTCACCTCTGGTCATTCCCCAGCGCACCCGCTATCTCTCTCTACGGGGCTGCTCTTTTATTTTCAAGGGTCGCTGACAACGCTTCCTTCCTCTTGACGCATCTGTCTTCCTAAACAAAAGAGGGCCATAGCTTTCTTATCTATGAAAGACCACATTGCAATGGAAATACTTCTTTCATTCTGTTCCACCAGCCACCCTTCGGATTAAGATTTTCTAAAGGACGCCTTTAACGGTACCCAATAGATACATATACAATACATACAATATGCTAATCCCTTAAGAATAGCTTTCAACTCTTGCACCTGTGAGAGAACCTGACAGTCTGCATTCAAATAATTGAGGGGGAAACGGGGCAAGAAAATGCCAAGCCACATTTTTGGAAAATAAATCTGACACTGTAATCTGTTGCTTAATATTGTAAATTATAATATCTTACATATTATTCTTTTCTAATGTCATTAGGTGGCAGAATATGTCCCAGTTTTTTTTTTTTTTGCCTCAGATGTCTCTAGAACTTTTTTCTAGCAAGAAATCATTAAAGTAATATAATTAAATTAATATTATTAAAGTAATATAATTAAATTAATATCATTAAAGTAATGCCATATTGTTATTCAGAATACCTCAAATGTTACTCGGAAATTGGCAAAAAAACCTTTTGTTATATATTCGGTTGGCAAGAAAGTAATTTTTGTTTTCACACATTCAGAGATTTATGTAAATTTTTTTGAATGAATTCTGCTAGAAATGTTTTTGGCATTTTGCCATTTGATAGCAGTGACCTTGAGGTTGCTTTTTAAGCCATCGCAGTGTGATTTAGTTCGCAACTATTTGTTGAGGGTCAATTTTAACATGGAGTGCAAAAACGAACATTTTCGGCATATTTTACTTTTTTATTTCCGGAATGAAAAAAAAAGCTGCAGAGGCTCATAAAGAGATATGTGAAGTTTATGGTGTTGACTGCATCACAGAGCGCACGTGTCAGAATTGGTTTAAAAAATTTTGTTCTGGCGATTTTTCACTGAAAGATGACCAACGTTCTGGTCGACCAACTAAAGTTTCTGATGATCAAATCAGTGTCATTATTCAAGAGGATCGTCATGTAACTGTTCGAGCGATTGCAGAGAGGTTAAAAGTATCTCACACAACTATTGAAAATCACTTAAAAGGTCTTGGACTCGTTAAGAAGCTCGATATTTGGGTTCCGCGTGAATTGAAAGATATTCACTTAACACAACGAATCAATATTTGTGATATGCATCTTAAACGCAATAAAAACGATCCTTTCTTGAAAAGAATCATCACTGGTGATGAAAAATGTGTCACCTACAGTAACATCATTCAAAAACTATCATGGTCCAAGCATGATGAACCAGCACAAATCACATCGAAAGCTGAATTGCATCAAAAAAAGATCATGCTGTCTATTTGGTGGGATTACAAAGGTGTTGTGTATTTCGAGCTTCTCCCAAGAAACCAGACAATTAATTCAGATATTTACTGTCAGCAACTAATAAAACTGGATGAAGCAATAAAAGCAAAGCGGCCGGCATTGGCAAATCGTAAAGGAATCGTCTTCCACCATGATAATACCCGGCCTCACACATCTTTGCTAACTCGTGGGAAATTATTAGAGCTTGGTTGGGAAGTGATGTCGCATCGCCCCTACAGCCCTGACCTGGCACCATCTGATTACCATTTATTTCGAAGTTTGCAGAATTCTTTGAATGGTAAAAATTTCAAAAATGACGATGACCTAAAACAGTTCTTGGTTCAGTTTTTGTTTGATAAGGACCATAAGTTCTATGAACACGGAATCATGCAGCTGGAAGAAAAATGGCAGAAGGTCCTTGAACAAAAAGGAAAATATATAATTGATTAAAGTTTATTCTTTGTCTTAAAAAAATGAGTTTTCTTCAATACTACAAAACCGAAATTACTTTCTTGCCAACCCAATATTTTGATTTGAGTATTTGATCTAACTTTCAAAATTATATATCTCAGAATTTGAAAAATGTGGTTTAGCACTGTTTTGCCCGACCCCCTCAATCCTTTCTTTTCAATTTCTTAACTAATACCCATAAAGAATGTATTCATTAAAAAAAACTTACTACTGCTAATATACAAGATAATAATACGAAAAAGCTAACAATTTTTGTATTATAAATATAGGTCTGTATCTACTTCGTGTATATCTTACATTTCCAATAGCTTAAAGTAAATATTTAAAATATTCATTTTTACACTAGTCTTTTAAAGTGTTAAGATTATGTTGTCCTTTGACATATTGAGAGAATTTTAATTTTATTGTAAGAGTACGCTTATAGCATGCTTGTAGGAAATAACAATTATTTGACGGATTTTACACCTGAGAGGTAAGTCGATTTCATTGTGTCCATTTATACGTCCGTCCATTGTGTTGCTTTTGATGGAATGCGACAAATTTTGTGTAATATAATGCAGTTCTAAAAGAGAAAAGAAAGAAATTAAATTAATGCTGCCACAAAGTATCGTTTAAGAATCACACTCACGTCAATGAATAGGGAAATATATCTACTAATATGGTATCTAGTAACAATATGGTATCTACTGATAATATATCGTGAAGTAGAATAATATCTACTTAAGTAGTATGAATAAATTATATTTTGCAGACCCTCTCCATAATAAAAACTTTTTTTTACTCTCATTATAGCAACCTCCCAATATAAATGTTTTTGTCCCTGACTATTTTGTTGAATATTCCATGAAAAATTTAATCATACGTTGAGAAAAACAATTTAAAAACCTAGAGAGTTTAACTAATTTTCAGGCATTATTTAAATAAAAAATTATTATCACACGACCCAACAATATATATTTTTTAAATTACAATAATCTAATGTAACATTTGCAGTAATGTGAAAAATTTGCTTTTTTTCTTGTTGTCAAATCTTAAAAAGAAATTGACCAAAAAATGAAATTTCTTGATAACAGTCCACTATTTTTTACCTTTAATGAATGGTACTTACATGTGAATTCGACATTATATAAAGAAGGGGAATCTTCATTTACAAAATATGAATTTTAAATTGACTTTGAGGTAATTGACCTTGAGTAATTTTGATAATTATATACCATTTTTTAAAAACTTTTATTATTATTATTATTATTATTATTATTATTATTATTTTACGTTTAAGATTATTAATAACTACAAAACAAACTGCAATGCAGGTAAGTTTTTAAGCATAATGCAAAAACTAATTCTAGACATTGATTTCTGTTAAATTTTTATAATTTTATACATATTTCTTTCGGATAGAAATTTCATAATTTAAATATTGTGAAATTAATTACTAACAAATGTTGTGGGTTTTGGTGTTCTTTCTAAAATAACTTACTTAAACTTAAAAGGCTCATTTGTTACTCAATCTTCACTTGACATTTAAGTATTTAAAAAAAAATAAGTATACCCTGATTAGCTCTACTGAAATCTGTTGCCATGGAAAAGGGAGCAAATTATATTAAACTAATCAAAATATCAAGACTAAAGAATCCGAATAGGTTAATACAACAATGATAATTTTGAACTCATCATTTTAAGACAATATTAAATGTAGTAAGGGGCAACAGATTTCTAAATCAAGTAGCATACTGGATTGCATAAAGAACACCCAACTCCACTCCAACCCGATCAAGCTCAAATCTCCATATACATTAAATTAACAAAAGTGTAATCATCATATAATTTGGAAAAATGCAGACAACCTGAAATTCCTCCAATATGAGGACCAAAAGGAGAAGGAGTTAAATCCGTTAATAGAATAGGGATATGATGATGTACTAAAATTTTAGAACAACCATGGAGATTCTGAACAAGATCCGATCGGTTAGCCAAGAATCGTATAGTGGTATAAAATAACTGGAAACCTTTTTTTTTTTTTTTTTTTTTTTTTTTTTTACTTTGTTAAAAAACAACCATTTTGTTGTTTGTTTTGAAAAATACTTCAAAGAAAGGATAATTAAAATTTAAATTAATCAATCATGAAATTAGACTTAATTTTACTTTAGCATCAATTATCAGTATATCCAATACTGAGATAGGAACAATAATTACATCTAATGACCTTACGTAAACCTCAATTAAATTTTCAAATAAACTATTACTATGAATTTAAAATTTAAGGAATTTTAAAGTCTTAATTTAATAAAGTTGGATTCTCCTTTTTTTTTTTTATATTACTCACAGAAAGGTTAAGCCTTTCTTATAGGTTTACTATGAATATAAAATATTAATTATTTAGAGATTTGTACAAAGAAAAACATACCATTCTTGATAATAAACAAAAAAACTCAATTTACTTGAACATTTTAGATTATGAAGCAACTAAGTTATCAAAAATAATCTTAATAAGACAATATAACAGCTGATCTTTTAAGTTGAAACCACTCACTGGTTACTTTTAAATTACACATCATATTTTTAAAATTATCATCACATTACCATTTAATGGTCGTTCAATTATACAAACATCATATATTAACCTACAGACTATTTCTATTCATAAAATAAATTCTTATTGAAATTATCCAAAGATATTCATTTCACTTTTAAACTCTGGTATAGCAAACATATTTTTTTTTTGAAAGATGTACAAAAAAAAAAAAAAAAAAAAAAAAAACTATGCAAGGAGTACTTACAATAAGTGGAGAGTTCTACAATTTTTGTCAGTGGACACTTAGGAACATTTCGTCCTCTTTCAAAATCTGTTGAATACACTTAAGCTGGAGTACTCAGGCTGGGGAAAAAGTTGCCACTTCGTACCTCTCATCACTCTGCATCACTTGCCATCAACTACTAGGTCCATCATCTTGTCAGGAGGGGGAAATTGTCCCACGGCCCAGAATTTCACTGTCGGAGCCAAAAGTTTCACTTTCATGAAACATGTGTTTTATTCTAAGATGGCCATCACCTTAACTCAGAACACTACTATTTCTAACGACCGTTTAGTTCAATCTCTATGATCACCTCTGAGGATTACGAAGTCATAATAATGTAGTACTATTTCTTAGAATGCCATTACGCAAAATGGGGCTAAACATATCTTCTTTTTAATCTCTCGCTAACCGTTATAGATCCGCAACTCGAAAATGCCCTTATAGCCTCTTTTCATCATAACACTATGATTTAGGATAGTTAGTGTAGGACCATCAATGCCCCATTTTCAATAATCTTTCAGAAACCTGTCCGCCTTCAACAACTTCGCGATCCAGCCCACAGGCCAGTTTTCGAACCCCGCAACAAGTCCAATTTTTTTACGAGCCAAACGACAGGTATCTCGGCCAAGCAACAACTGTCCTAAACATTCACTCTCCCGCGCCGCTTGAAAAACGGGACCGATCCACTCTGCCAAAGGGGGTACGGGAATGGAAACAAAAGGAAAAAAGGACTCTTCCTGAAGACTCCAGCTTGTCGCTCCACTCTGCCGGCCGCTTCATGGGGGAAGGCAGCCATGCTTCACCCCCATGGCGTGTGCTGAAGGGGGTCCTGTGAGCCTCTGTTTACATGGGCGCCAGCTATCCGCCTGATAGCAGAGCCAATTGAAGCCTGTCGTAAACTTACAAAGCCTAATTGCGTGTATAGTACACTCATAAGATAACGTAATTCTTATACAGGGCGGTCGGTCATTCTTATATCAAAGTCAGACTAGATGACTCCAAATTTTCCACCTGTGCGGTCTTTAACTGACAAAACATCCCTCCCTTGCTGTCTGCTTTTCGTATTTGAAAAACAGGAAGCTACGTTAGACTATGAAAGTTGAAATTGCTTTGCTTAAAAGAAATGGAAAGAAGAGGAAAAAAAAAACTGCTTTTATTATTAATATTACAATTACATTTATTTATATATTTATTTAAAACAGAAACAAAAAGAAAATTTCTAAATAAATGTTGAGAGAGTGATTTAAGGTAATTAATGTAGATTAAAAAAAAAATTGGTTGAAACCAACCGTAACAAGATTGCTCCCCCCGGCTAATTAAAAAAAATTTTTTTTGAGAAAACAAATTATTTTTTTGAAAGGTAACTGGGTACCACATGGCATGCTGGGACCTCAACACTGAAAAAACTGACCCACAAACACAAATCATACATCGATCCGGGACGGGATCCAGAGAGTTCACCGCTGGAATACCACCCTGACAATATATTCCGGATATATACAACCAGAGCTCGCACATCCGTAGAAACCATTACCTAAAATATTACCTGAAACATGACCATAAAAGAGTACTACCAGAGGAGGGACCACAAGGCTGATTTTACCACTAAAATGACCAAGATATTTTCTGCACCTGTAAAAGAACACGTGTTCCACCTGACTGTGAAACCTCACTTCCCTACTACTGTCATTCCTACGCATAACTGCATCCTACCTGAAATTTCTGGTAACAGAACTGTAAATAATACATAAATTGAATTTTGAAAAAAAAATTAGCCGAAAAAGAAGAGAAGTGCCCACTGATTAATTGTCATTATACTGCTTATATACATAACTTCAATAATTGGCATCACAGTATATTACAACACTATCTATTAATGTAAATAAGTACTAGTAATATCATAGTTACAACACTGTAAATGTCAATGAAATTTGTAAAACACATATTAATTCTATTATACAAAAATACACAAGAGCAACTGGTGACACACAAAAAAAATATACATATACATCTGCAAGACACATATTATGGTATCACAGACCATGTTAGAGAATTACGCACACAATTGTAACAATTTTATATGAGAACACATGTTTGTTTTCGAACACAGTCTAATGATTCGGGATATTATGTAGATTTTACAAATGCACGTACAAGTAATGTGCATGGGAAAGAGTATCTCTGCCTCTGTGCTACTTATAGCAAAAAGCAGTTTCGGGCCTTTGGGCACTACAGGGAAAACATTCCACAAAAACTTTAAAAAAAAAAAAAGGGTGGTGAAGTACATCACCAGGAGGGAAAACACACACTCCACAAAAATAGGAAATAGAAATAAGAAAATAGTTAATTTTAGCACTTTTAGCCATACACAACAACATACAGGCATGTACATGAGACAGTATGTACAAGAAAAAGAAAAAGGGCCCACACTCCTTAAAGTTTAAGCTCAAATATAACCACAAACTGTATAGTAAATAATAAATCTATCTAGTTAAAATGTAGAAATTAAAGTAAACACATACTTAAAAAGTTATATACAAAACACTGATGCATTAAAAAAAACTGAACTAAACAGATCTACCTCGGCAAAAGGGCATACAAAACACAACATCCTAAAAAAATTTTAAAGTAACAAAAATTACATTCGTTTTTTTTTTTTTTTTTTTTTTTTTTTTTTGCAAAAATACACCCAAAATCTACGAAAACGGGGTGCGGACGGGTATATACCACATAATCTACCATAAAACAGACAAAAACCTTAAGTATAGGCATAAAAAGGGTTAAAAATGCCTACATGAAAGTATCAACACACAACCAAAACAAACCTTTAATACGCTAGAAAAACTAAGTTCCGTTTTAAAAATGTCAAAAAAAAATAATTAAATATACATACACATTAACTAAACTATAAATAAATACAAATAAACAAGGTAAAATTGAATAAAAATGCTTGAATAACGAAAAAAAGGTAGTTAGTATTTATAACTCGGACGGTCTCGTCTATCCCGTAGCGAATAGTCGGTTCTAGAAATCGATATTGAACGACTACTTCTATTCGATTTAGCAGCTGGACGAATCGATGAACGAGACCTGCGCGAATCGCTGTGCTCAGCAGTTGAACTGCTTTCTGCCGTGGCTGAATTTTTACCTACGCGCATTTCGCTGCCTTCTGCCGTTGCTAAATTTTTATTTACGCACATCTCGTTATTCTCTGCCGCTGCAATCTCCGGAGAAATGGGAGGTGGGGGAGAGGGATTTATGATTTCAGTCGCGTCGCTGTCTGTTTCCTCCACTTCCGGCGCTACCGGAGTTTCGTTATTGTTGACGTTCACTACTGCTGGTGCGCGGTTACTATCATATGGTGCCCAGGGAATGAATCGGTTGCGTTTACACCTGCGTACAGGAGGAGAATCGCGCGGTTGGTGTGGTGAATCGATGGTCAGGTTTTCAGTCGATCCCAGGCCAATTGTTTGTTTTGGTTCACTGGACCAGATGGGGAGTCTGTCTTTGAAAGAAGACAACCTGTCAACATGGACAACCTGACAATTTTTGGGATTAGCAACTAGCGCTATTTTAAAATTAACCTCATTTAGCTTCTCAATTATAGTAAAAGGACCATTATTTTGCTTGCTTAATTTTTTTGTATTACCAGGGGCGACTGTGGGTGTAAATAACCACACAAGATTTTCTATTTTAAAATTTTTATCAACAGCTGTCTTTTCACGGTATTTTTCCTGCTGCTCAGAAACTTTAATTAAATTACTATGTACTTCAGTGTATACTTTTTGAAGAGCTGGGATTAAGAGTTCGCAAAAAGAGGGTGCATCATTATAATTAAAAGAAGGTGGCTGGGAAAAGAGATTATATGGTAGATTCATATTTCTGCCATACATAACTTCAGCTGGGCTAAGTTTAGTTGAAGAGTGGACAGCTGAACGCATAGCTAGTAGTGCAAATTTGAGTTTAGTGTCCCAGTCAGATTGATTTTGATTGACTATGTGACAAAGTGCATTTTTAAGAGTACGATTCTGTCTCTCCACTTGCGAGTTGCCAGCCGGGTGATAAGATGAGGTCTTAATATGTTTAATACCAAACATTTTATACACGTGTTCAATCGCATCTGAAATTAGATTCTTCGCGTTGTCCGTCGTAATAAAACAGGGCGCTCCGTAGCGTGAGATGAAATCAGCTAAAGTGTCCGCAATGACATCTGAAGTGGTTGAACTAACCGCATATGCTTCTGGCCACTTAGTAAATGAATCTATATATGCGACAATATACTTATTTCCCAAAAAAGTTTGCGGTAAGGGTCCAATGAGATCCAAATGAACCTTGTTCATGGGAAACTGGGGGGTCGGCATACGTTGCAGAGGGGCGAGCTGGTTCGCTCTATAAGCTCGCTTCTGCTGGCAACTAATACATGACTCCACTAGATGCTTGACATCTGACGACATTCCTGGCCAATAGAAGTGCTCACGAATGCGATCAATGGTCTTTTGAAAGGCTTGATGACAAGCCGCTAGGGACTCATGTGTTAGTGCAAAAACTTGAGTAACCAATTCTTTTGGCACGATTAACTTTACAGATTTATTCAAAATAGCTGACTCCCCTGTATCCTCACAAACTAAAATGTCATCTCTAAAAAAAAATTTCATGTATTTAGGAGCAATTTCTACACCTTGGTCTAGTTTTCTTGCAATCTCGCAGCATTTCTTGTCTGATTTTTGCAATTCACCAATTTTTTCAAGTAGATTGGAATGAGGCATAAAAGTAACTTCCTTTTCGACTTGTATACAAAAATTACAATTAACAGTATCATTGGAGTTATCATTGTTGACATACCTCGAAAGGAAATCTGCGACACTGTTACACTTACCTTTAACAAACTTGATTGTAAAATTAAAGTCTGAGAGAGTGCAGATCCATTTAGCCATGCGTGATGTGGGGTCGTGAATTTTTAACATAAATGTTAGAGGTGCATGGTCTGTATAGATGAAAAAATGGGTATTAGCAATGTAACATTTAAAGTGGGCAGTAGCCCAAACTAAAGATAGTAATTCCCTTTCAGTGGTGGAGTAGCGGGTCTCAGCATCTTTCAATTTTCTGCTGGCAAAGGCAACAGGATGGAGCATGTTATTTTCATCTAATTGTGATAACACTGCCCCTAATGCTTCGCCACTGGCATCACTATATAAATGGAATTCTTTCTCAAAATCAGGGAGTGCAAGACATGGTTTTGAAATAAGAGCCATTTTAAGGTCTTCGAATTCTTTCTGTGCATCTTCATTCCATGAAAACTTTCCTGTCTCTTTCGTTAAGTTGATTAGATTTTTAGCTCTCTTAGTAAAATCTGGTATAAATCTCCTATAAAAGGATAGAGTTCCAATGAATGACCTAACAGCCTTTCGGGTAGTTGGAGGTTTAAAATTTTCTATTACGGCAATATTTTTATTGATAGGTGATACTTGGCCACTACAAATCTCAAAACCTAGATATTGTATTTTATTCGAAAGGCAAGTGCATTTACTGGGCTTAAGTTTAAGTTTATGCAGTCTTAACCTTTCAAAGACCATGCTAAGCTTCTCAAAATGAGAATTAACATCACTGGAGGCAATTACAATGTCGTCGATATAAACAAGAATTCCAAGATTGCCTAAATCACCGAAAATAGCATTCATAAGTCTCTGGAAACTGTTACCTGAATTTGAGAGCCCAAAACAGTTACGGGTCCACTCAAAAAGTCCCTTGTGGGTGATTATTGCAGTTTTATGCCTATCCTCTGGGCGAATAACCTGTTGAAAAAAACCACTAGTTAGATCTAGCGTTGAAAAAAATTTAGCCCCACGTAAAGCATCAACAGAGTCGGTAATGTTAGGTATTGGATAAGCATCTTTAACAAGATTTTTATTTAGTCTTCTGTAGTCAACAGCAAGTCGATAGGAACCGTCTGATTTCCGAACCAGAATAACCGGAGAAGCAAATTCAGACATGGAAGGGGAAATTATGTCCGCCTGTAATAAAGTATTAAGTTGGTCTTCCATTTCTTGACGTAGTTTGTAGGGGACTCTATAAGCTTTGCCTTTTACTGGTTTATTTGAAGTTAAGTTAATTTCATGAGGGATTGTATCACAGCCGGGTAAATCTAAGACCGACGCTGCAAATACATCTTTGTTTTTGTCAAGAAAATTTTGCATTTTAAATTTTAATGGGGGTTCTAAATGATCTAAATTAATTTCAGAGCTCCAAGTGAGATCAGCGTGATCAAAGTCACCAATTGGAGGGGCCAAATTTACATTACAAGTAAGGTTATTTTTAGTTACGGGTACATTTGACTTGTCTACACATTTTTGAATTTTGGCAACAAAGGTTCCTTTATTTAAATGAATACTATTGTCTGAAAATTAAATTAACAAATGTGTAATCATCATATAATTTGGAAAAATGCAGACAACCTGAAATTCCTCCAATATGAGGACCAAAAGGAGAAGGAGTTAAATCCGTTAATAGAATAGGGATATGATGATGTACTAAAATTTTAGAACAACCATGGAGATTCTGAACAAGATCCGATCGGTTAGCCAAGAATCGTATAGTGGTATAAAATAACTGGAAACCTTTTTTTTTTTTTTTTTTTTTTTTTTTTTTTTACTTTGTTAAAAAACAACCATTTTGTTGTTTGTTTTGAAAAATACTTCAAAGAAAGGATAATTAAAATTTAAATTAATCAATCATGAAATTAGACTTAATTTTACTTTAGCATCAATTATCAGTATATCCAATACTGAGATAGGAACAATAATTACATCTAATGACCTTACGTAAACCTCAATTAAATTTTCAAATAAACTATTACTATGAATTTAAAATTTAAGGAATTTTAAAGTCTTAATTTAATAAAGTTGGATTCTCCTTTTTTTTTTTATATTACTCACAGAAAGGTTAAGCCTTTCTTATAGGTTTACTATGAATATAAAATATTAATTATTTAGAGATTTGTACAAAGAAAAACATACCATTCTTGATAATAAACAAAAAAACTCAATTTATTTGAACATTTTAGATTATGAAGCAACTAAGTTATCAAAAATAATCTTAATAAGACAATATAACAGCTGATCTTTTAAGTTGAAACCACTCACTGGTTACTTTTAAATTACACATCATATTTTTAAAATTATCATCACATTACCATTTAATGGTCGTTCAATTATACAAACATCATATATTAACCTACAGACTATTTCTATTCATAAAATAAATTCTTATTGAAATTATCCAAAGATATTCATTTCACTTTTAAACTCTGGTATAGCAAACATATTTTTTTTTTGAAAGATGTACAAAAAAAAAAAAAAAAAAAAAAAAAACTATGCAAGGAGTACTTACAATAAGTGGAGAGTTCTACAATTTTTGTCAGTGGACACTTAGGAACATTTCGTCCTCTTTCAAAATCTGTTGAATACACTTAAGCTGGAGTACTCAGGCTGGGGAAAAAGTTGCCACTTCGTACCTCTCATCACTCTGCATCACTTGCCATCAACTACTAGGTCCATCATCTTGTCAGGAGGGGGAAATTGTCCCACGGCCCAGAATTTCACTGTCGGAGCCAAAAGTTTCACTTTCATGAAACATGTGTTTTATTCTAAGATGGCCATCACCTTAACTCAGAACACTACTATTTCTAACGACCGTTTAGTTCAATCTCTATGATCACCTCTGAGGATTACGAAGTCATAATAATGTAGTACTATTTCTTAGAATGCCATTACGCAAAATGGGGCTAAACATATCTTCTTTTTAATCTCTCGCTAACCGTTATAGATCCGCAACTCGAAAATGCCCTTATAGCCTCTTTTCATCATAACACTATGATTTAGGATAGTTAGTGTAGGACCATCAATGCCCCATTTTCAATAATCTTTCAGAAACCTGTCCGCCTTCAACAACTTCGCGATCCAGCCCACAGGCCAGTTTTCGAACCCCGCAACAAGTCCAATTTTTTTACGAGCCAAACGACAGGTATCTCGGCCAAGCAACAACTGTCCTAAACATTCACTCTCCCGCGCCGCTTGAAAAACGGGACCGATCCACTCTGCCAAAGGGGGTACGGGAATGGAAACAAAAGGAAAAAAGGACTCTTCCTGAAGACTCCAGCTTGTCGCTCCACTCTGCCGGCCGCTTCATGGGGGAAGGCAGCCATGCTTCACCCCCATGGCGTGTGCTGAAGGGGGTCCTGTGAGCCTCTGTTTACATGGGCGCCAGCTATCCGCCTGATAGCAGAGCCAATTGAAGCCTGTCGTAAACTTACAAAGCCTAATTGCGTGTATAGTACACTCATAAGATAACGTAATTCTTATACAGGGCGGTCGGTCATTCTTGTATCAAAGTCAGACTAGATGACTCCAAATTTTCCACCTGTGCGGTCTTTAACTGACAAAACATCCCTCCCTTGCTGTCTGCTTTTCGTATTTGAAAAACAGGAAGCTACGTTAGACTATGAAAGTTGAAATTGCTTTGCTTAAAAGAAATGGAAAGAAGAGGAAAAAAAAAACTGCTTTTATTATTAATATTACAATTACATTTATTTATATATTTATTTAAAACAGAAACAAAAAGAAAACTTCTAAATAAATGTTGAGAGAGTGATTTAAGGTAATTAATGTAGATTAAAAAAAAAAATTGGTTGAAACCAACTGTAACACAAACATGTATAGCCAGTCATTGTCAAAATCATTTCAGAATAGAAAGTAATTGGCAAAAGTTAAAGGCAGAAATTCTGGAAAAAAAAGTCGGAGACTGAGACTATTCCGAAAAATAATGGTAACAATTGGTCTGCTGGCGGGTTCGCCATCTATGGCGTTATACAATCGAATGCGCAATATTTGACAAAAAAATTCAAAATGTATTTTGAAAATACAAGTATTTTGGATTTGGATTTTTTTTTAATTTGAAAGATATTTTGTATTTTTCATCGAAAATGTTTTAATTTTTTAATGGTTGATAATGGTTTTAATTTTTAATTTTAAGAATTTTAATTTTGTAATCGTTTTAATTTTCAATTGGTTTTGGCCAACTCTGATACTCTGAGTAATACAAAAAGAAAAAACTCTGATTGTATTTACGTGCCAAAGTGGCTAAGATTAATAACAATGGACAATATATATAACCCAAAATTTATATTAAATTAAAATACGATAACAATACTTCAAAATATCAGAGGACGTATTTGACATGATTCACATAATAAGAATATCATGAAATATAAAAATTATAAAAAGACAGAAAAAATAAGAAAATTGCCTTAATGGCAGAAATGTTTACGCGCCAGAGAGACTAAGATTAATATATGCATTTAATTGTCAACTTAAAAAATTTGTTTGCCATTTGTTGAATTTTCTGAGTCTGTAAGTAATGTTGATTATTATTTCCAATTACATGAATGTATAATAGATTTTCGTTAGGGATGACGGGTGCTAGTATGAAAAGTATCTACTTTTAATTAAGAAAAAACAAATCAGTAATATTTTCAAAAGTATCACCGAATTTTTATCAAGTCAATGACACAACGAGGCTAGGGCAGTGAAGGACGGACTATCCCGACAAAAATGTGGTAAAATATATAGTAATACACATTTTTAAAAAGAATGTATTGTAGTTCAAAATCTATATCCCTCACCCCACCCATGAAAAAAACCTGAGTATGGGGTTAAATGTTTTTTATTGTTAACTTCATTAATTTAAAAACACTCGCTGACTATAGTTAACAGCATTAGAGGACGAAACGGTTCAAGCTATAATAAAATTACTGCATACTTTTGTAATGACATAAATGAAAAGAAAAAAATTTAAAACAAAAATATCATACAATGAAATAATTGAGTCATGCAAGGATCAGTTCAATCACAATCACAAATATTTTTTAAGTTTACATTCTCTCAGTAATTTTTAATTCAATTTTTTTTTCAAATATAAAGGAAATGGGTTACTTTTTTCACCCCCCTCTTTATGCACAAACATGCTATTTGATAATTTTTTTTGTGATTTTTCCAGAATTTTAATCGTTATCTTCTCTGGGGATCGAAAGAAAAATCTATCCTATCTCTAATTTAAATAAGAAATGACTTTTTTTATTTAATTTTTGGACTAAAGTACTAAAAAGAGAATTTTATAAATATATATATAAATAAATATTTAAATAT
This sequence comes from Maratus michaelseni, assembly GCA_963931845.1. NCBI lineage: Eukaryota > Metazoa > Arthropoda > Arachnida > Araneae > Salticidae > Maratus > Maratus michaelseni. The sequence continues at coordinate 398,763,177 of OZ007586.1, forward strand.
AATATATAAATAAATATATAAATAAATATATAAATAAATATTTAAATATAATGTATAAATAAATATATAAATAAATATTTAAAAAATATACATGTATCAAAAATCGGCCTGTAAAATGTTTGTTATCATAATTCGCTATATCTGAAACAAAAAAATATCATCATTGGCTTTTAAAAACAGTTTTGCTACTATGAACTGACACCACGACAAATTGACACCACGACAAATTGATGTCGCTACGAATTGGCGCCAGGACGAATTGTGTTTAATGAATTGTTCTGCGATGAATTGTGCGCAACGAATTGACCCGACAGCAAAAAAAAAAAAAAAAAGGAAGAAGTTTAAGGAACATATTTAAAAAAGAAATTAATTTTAAAAACAATTACCATTTAGAACCACGTACCATTGCGAAAATGTAGTATTTATGTTCAAATGTCAGTTAGTTAAAAAATCAGTTAAAAAAAAAGAAGTTTAAAAGAAATGTAAAAAACCGGAAGTAATTTACACTATTTTCAGTTGAACACTTTAAATATATTTATCTTAAATTTCTAAACTTTGAAAATGCGCTTAAAATACCCTAATATAATTTTTATAATGATATATTTTATTGAAAAACGCATGTATGCTACGAAAATTAAAATTATTGACAGATGAAAACAACTAGACGTTCTATGACAACTTTCATTGCTTTAATGCAACAACATACGTTTAAGGCCATTTATATTTACAGCATAAAATTTAGTTTGAAAGCAATGCTAATTAAAAATAGTTTATCAAAATTGACATTAAATGACCCATCATTATACTTTGAAAGTTAAAGTATGCAAAGTTGCGTAATTAATGAATGCACCATCTGAGTAATTATCCGTGAAATGGTGTGGTAGAATGTGTGTCGTCTTTATTTAAAGATTTATTTCTGTTATTTTCTTCCACATGTATTTCAGAACAATATATTTTGGTTACATTATATATTTATATACAGGGTGTCTCTCTTATCGTTGTCCAATATATAATTCGGAAAACATTATCTTTAGAGAAATAGTTCCAATTGTTAAAAAAAAATTAAATTGATGTTAAAATAGTAGATACTTTCCTAAAGTTACGAAATTAAATTTTTTATACGGTTCGCGAGTCCTATAAGTTTGTAGGATGATGCTTAGCTACTCTTTTATAAGGGTACTCTTGTGGTCGAGTGAGTTTTGAAATTTTGCGTGTGATCGTGTTGGTCTGAATTCTAACATTTGTGCGTGAATGAGCTACATATTTTTTCATTTTTATAAGTTTCAGTAAGAGCGCGTTCAGAGATCAAAACATGGGTTACTCGTATAATTGGGGAATGACGTTATATGAGTTTCTGAGGTTAACGTTAGGTTAAAACATCTGTCGACACTTTTGGGTAAAGTTAGGGCATATTTACAAAAAAAAATTCCGTCAAAGAATCTACCATTGCATTTTTATCATAGCGTACATTGTAGGAATCGTCCTGGCGACGTTGGCCAATTATATCATAACCTGTGAAACATAGACTTATCAAATGGTCAGAACTCCAGTGTGCAGTAGGAATTATAAAAAACGACAGTTAACAGTTGCAGTTAGCTAGAAAGCGAACAAACAAACCAGGTTTCCCAACCTCGCTTTGTCATCACTTTACAGAAACTTCTGTAGGTAATTAAGTTTACCAGAAGTCTGAATAATTTTCAGCTCTGAACGCTGCGAGTAACTCCCAAAAAGTCACGTGATATCGGTCTCAAACGAGACTAACGAAAAAGAAAGGCTACCGCGGTGCTTTACGCATATCTTTTTTTACAGACCGCGGGAGTCACGTGATGCTCGAATGCACCAATGCAGGTGTACGAAAAGAGCAACACGTCAGTCTAGCGGTCTGTAAAAAAAAAATAAGTGGAATGCACCGCGGTAGCCTGTCTTTTTCGTTAGCCTCGGGTCTCAAAGTATGTTTGAATCCCCAGGAATCTGATTGTCAACATTATGTTTTGTAATCATATGATAATTAGGTATCAGCGGTTGTGCAGTGGCTGTATTGTGTGGTAGGAGTTGGATTCGATTAATTTTGAACGCATCCTGCATTTAAGGTATGCACTTTAGTTCTAGATTTGAAAGCATCCTGCACTCTTGGTATTCAAGTTTTGCACGCGTGGAGTTCAAGGGCACTTTCCCATTATCTATTACCAATCGAATCTACGGCTGTGAGTTTTGACAGCGTGTAAAGAGTTAAATTTCGTTATTCGAATAAAAGATTACTAGAATCAACGGGGTTTCATTTTATAATGACATTACAGCCCCTACTGTGATATTTTTCATTGATATTAAACTGACTTTCTTAGTTTCTCGAATAACGGACAGTGAGGCCATTTTGATTCGAATTTAGCACTTTGAGTTTAGTAATTTGTTTCGGAAATGAATTTTCCTCTCCCAGCTTTTAGTAAAATTGAGCTTAATTTTGATCGTCTAGAATTAAGTTTGCCCATTACACTGCCATTCACACTTTTTACCGTTTTAAATAAATTGTTGTGTTTTGTTTAAGATCTGTACATGAGCAGCTCAGAAGAGTAGTCACAAGTAGCAATTAGAAAATAATGTTTTCTATGTTTTAACAAGTGACACATTTTTCGTCCTTTTATTTAATAAATAAATTCTTTTTAATTCAAAGATTATGTAAAAATTAGATTTTGTAGCTTTTGTAATAAAAACAATTATTCATGAATGGAGTAATTTGTTTATGCAAGGTAGAATTATGTTCAACAATGGCAAATTTCTAAAATTTCTGAATCTGCTACGAAAACAAGCTAATACTCAAATTGGAGAATTGCGTTACTAATAACTGGGTGTCTTTATTTTATAAAACAATTTTAGAGTTTACAATAGAGTTTACAGATATCCTATAGTGTATGTTTTTGAATATCAGTGCATAATCGAAGCAATTTCATGCAATTATTGGAATGAAATAATTAAATAATAAAACCGCAGTTCTTGTTAGTTATCAGTTAGTATCAACATAAAAAACAAGGTAATAATATCATTCATTTAAAATACAGGTATGTGAAATGTTTTCAGTGTTTTTGTATATTATATGATATTTTTTAGATATGTTGTATTATCATGAATAGCTGCATATCGTATTTTCAAGATAAGATATTTAAAGTCATTATAATTTTGGTGTTGGCAGTGAAATGATGTTACATAAATTAAAGAAATAACTGTTTGCTTATTATTAAATTATGATATATTTAAGGCTTCTAATAATTTAACATTATTAAGATTTTTATTCATTAAATTTTCTGACCCATCGCTCAGAGTTTTCGTTACTAATCGCAAAGAAATAGATTTAGAGATGCATAATAGTAATAATGAATGAAGCACAAATTGTTGAATTTAAAAAAATGAGTTTTAAGGTTAGTTTTAACACTTTCCAACCTAGTTGAAAAGTGTTTATGACTTCGATTTGTCTGGCAATATGGCCGTCTGCTGTATATCCGTCTGCCGCCTGTCCGTGCTCTAACTCCCGTAAATATGCTCGGATTGCCCTGCAATTTTTATATGTTATTGTCGTTGTTTATAGCATGTTCCCTATTTCAACTGAAGTGTCTAGCCTTTTTAGTTTTTTACATGGACACTCAAAAGAATTCCGTTACATTACGGTCTATGGGGAAAAATCATTTGCGGTTTATTTTAATGATGTTACACAATTTCAAACGCATTGTAATTGATACATATCACTAAGGTACATTACAAGAAGCTTAATATGGAATAATCTGTGCATAGCACTTATAGTTACTTTACAGGGACAGTCAAAAGAAATCCGTTACATTACGTCTATGGAGAAAAATCGTTTGCGGTTTAATTAAATTGTGGCGACGTTAATTCGCCTTATATGAAAGTGGAAAAGAAGCCTAATTCAGTTCAGTTTCTCCGGCGGAGCAAAAAGAGCGTTCTCCTATTTGGCGAAAGTCTGGCGTGGTTTTGCCAAGTATAGAGACTGACGGTGGACTCGGCGGAAATTTTCTACACTCGCTCTTCGGCAGTCTCCGGTGATGCATCGTCTTTTGGAACGGCTGCAGGACGGCTGTTAAACATTATATTTATTTAGTAATTATGTTTATTTTAATATGTTGAATTATTTATATATTTTGTTACAGTTTAATAAAGTTTTGGGAACTGATGCTTTACACCCACGCAGAGTTGTTTGGCGATTTTTTGGTTGGCGCGATTTTCAAGCCCGCGTAAAACCAATATCTTAATACAATTGCTAGGTTGCCATTAAAGGAAAAAATCCCCAAAATTTGGCGACTTTTTTCCTTTTTATAACCGATTAAAAAAAGCTGTGCGTGAGTGTATGACATCATAGCCAAGTTTTGTATAGTCAAATATGCTGTATATATATCCACAGCGTAACCTTACATTCCCACAAATGGTGACCCCTTATACACGCTTTTGGAGCTGTGGTTAAAAAGACAAAAAGAAAGATGTATTCACAACGAGTTCTCGTCAAATCTAATGAGATATCTTTCAAGGTTTAAGGTATGAGAAGATTTCGTTTTGTTTATTCCCTTTAACATGTATCCTCTGGGACATTTAAACTTGTTTTAGTTTCCAATGGTTGGATGGTTAGAATTCGATATTGCTGGGTTAAGGTGTTAAAATGTTTTAATCTTCGTCCAGTTTGGATTAAATTGTTGTTTGGTTCGGGATTTTGAGATTTCTGTTCGTTTTTTATATTGTACGGGATGCCGGACGACATTTCTAGTGAAACTGTGAAAGGGGGGAGTATGAGATGTCATAGAGTGTAGGTGAAAGTTCCCAACAAGACAGAATAAAGTAGCATATGGCAGATATAGCAAGAGGAAAACCATCTACAGCATTATCTAGTTTAAATTTAAAAACTGAAATTGATATATATCTCAGCAAAGTAAAGATTACAGCACAAATGAATGATTATAGTACATGTATACTGAGGGAGTCTGTGGCAAGTGGTAGGAAATCCTGTAATGATATGTTATCATGCAATATACCAAAAATCTGGTTTAATATACTTGGTGTCAATGGTGCATTGGATTTGGAATAACCCACCCCGCTCCATCCTGCTCCCGTTTTTCATTTTTGGTTTCGCCTTCTGATATTTAACCAGCGTGCATTCCGGAAGTTACAGAATTTTTCTCATTTTCGCCCTCTTGATGATAGCCATTTTCTGGTCGAAAGCGCTCGGGATTTCGACGAAAATTTTAACATTTATAGAACAGTTTTAATGTTTTAAAACCTTCATTTTCATTTTACACCTATTTTAGTAATGAATAATAAATTGTTATACATTTCAAATGTTTTCATGTTTTTAATTTATATGCAAAATGAGGGAATTTTAGTGTTCCGACAATAATTTTTTTCCATATATTTAGTTCAAAGTTACTGAATAAGTCGGGGGTCTTGGGTACGAGCCCCGATGGCTCGCCGCTTAAGACGGCACTGAATGCATAGGGGAGAAAAGTTATGGAAAAAAAATCAAAACATTACATTATTTCCCTTTAAAAGTTGTAGATGTACTCTCATTGGTTAATGTAGACTAATATTCGATTGAAAATCGATTTTCTTATTCAAAATTCTTACGTGACGTCATCCGATGTGGAAGATGAAAGATGTTTGAAGAAATTGCGATAACTAGTGCTTTCCTTTCTTCCCTCGTAAACGCCCCCTTTTGCGGAGAGGTTTTCAAACCTTTGCTGATATTTGCCGACTATTCGTAGGAGGCTGTAAAGTAGAAAGGGTCGGTCAATGCTTTCGTAAGCAAGAAAAAATAATAAAGACCCCAAATTACCCAACAAATTCACTATATTGCGAAAAACATTTAATGAGATTCTTCATCTTCATGAGATTCTTCATCTTGCATAACATGATGAAGAGTTTGCAGATGTTTGTTCACTATCCAGAAAAAATGAAGCTTAAATAAAAAGTTTTCAGCATATATCACCTGCATATGTCACCGTGTTCATAAAAAAGGGAAAGTAAAGAAAGAAAGAAAAATCTGTAAAAACATGATTTTTTTTTCTGAAAGACATATTGCTCTCATTTTAAATTTAAATTATTAGAAAGTAACTGTTAGTGATTATTCAATAAATTATAATCTAGATTCATAAACAAGTTGGATGATCAGGAAAATAGTAGCAAGAAGTTAAAAGTTGAGAGTTTTTGAAAAGTCCGTTTATCATCATCTTAATAAAAAGATAAAGATAATTTGGTGCCATGTTTCGGAAAATAACTTGTATTTTGAGGAAAGATAATTTAGAGGCCAATATATTAAACAAATGAACTCTCATTGACATTGCCGCAGACATTAGTGCGCTACAGAAAATGTACAGAAAAATATAATAGTTAAGAAAAGTAATTATTTAGATGATACATAATTTTAAAAAAAACTAGCTGTACAGCAACTCAGACATCAAAATAAAAAAAATAAACGTTTACTCAAAAAAGATAAAATTTATTAGATAATATGTGTAAATTATAATAAAATATTTGTAACAAATGCGTGTATTATAACTTTAGTTGAGAGATAAAATTAAATATTAATTTTTTAAAATAATACTATTACATCAAGTTCTAAAATGTAAAATGTAAACACCTCAGAGTAACCATATATGGACTACTATATACCATGGTAACGATATATGGATATGGGTACTCTGAGGTAAATACTGATGCTGAAAAGTCTGATGTAAATGAGATTAAATATGTTCGAAATTGTTTTGACTCTTTCAAGGGTTATACATGCATGAAACGTTGCATAATTTTACATGATGAAAATATAAAAATAAAAATATAATACCGACATTTTTATGATTTAAAAGTATAATTTTAAATGATATTTCGTGTATAGGCTGCTGAATTAATAAAATGAGTGTATGATAAAAGAAATACATCTGTATAGTAGAAATTATAATATATTTTATACAATACGTAATATATACAATTCTTTTTGACACCATGAAAAAGAAAATACTCTTGCAATAGCAGTTTTATTTTTCAGAATTAAAAATTGGAACGAGAAAACGAAAGAATATTCTTCAAATAAAATAAGTTATGCTTTTGAAAGTCATTAAGTTTCGTAACGTACATTAACATTATAGGCACAAAGTAATTGTTAAATATTACTTTCTGTGTATAATTCTACATTTTCAGAAATGTTATACCATATTAAATAGCACAGGTGGTTTTATTTTTGGGGTCATTCGGAAAGTTCTGAGGTTTTTCAAAAGGTTTTGTCTAGTTATTTTGCTACTGCTGATAAGGTGTGACCCAGATATGTAAATTCGGTCTTTTTTGCTTGCGTTGCATAATTATTGTTTGGGTTGTGGCATAAGTTTTGTTTCAATGCAGCGCTAAGAATGGAGAACCTAAAAGCTCATTTTTGTCAATTATGCTCTTTTACTTCAAAAAAGATAAATTCTAGTTAGACGGCTTGTAAAATTTGTGCTGTGCATAGACAAAATTTTGTTTCAGATGACACAGTTCGAAGGTGATTTGAGAAGTTCAAGCACGTAAATTTCAGCCTCGAAGATGATACACTCTCTGGATTACCATCATAATCTGTTAAGGAAGACCCCTTAAAAGAAGTTATCAAATTATCATACACTGTACTTTTGGGAATATTTAGTCTGTGTGATAGCTTCTGAACTGTGTAACGTGGATTTTCTGCGATAGATTCTTTTAAGGGGTCCTCCTTAAGTGCAGAATGGAAGTTTCAATAAATATCTTAGATCTCGAATAAGTATGTAATACATCATACATTTAATTTCAGAATGGCTCATTTTATGCCACAGCACATTCTTAAACAGCAAATATCTCAGGAAATATATAAAGTCTGAATATTTTATGGTGTGAAAATTTAACTGTAACTATTCGAAATTTAGATCTTTGCAAGCATTTATGTATAAAGAGCCCGTTCACAAACTGTCTTTTCTACTACTTTATCGAAAGCATAATTTGAAATTAGTGTACCTTTTTTTGGAAAAAAGTATTAGAAATTGGCTATGTTACGGGTTTTCATCTGAAGAAAAAATAGTATACTATTGTGTGTGAGTAAAATATTCTTATACAGGATCACGCAAAATTATTTCAATACATAACACGCAGGGGGCAATTTTTGCTTTAAATTACTACAAGCAATATTATACGTATCTAATTGAAGAACATTTTATTTTTAATTCTAGCTTTTGCCCGCGGCTCCCAGAGTATTTCAGTTCGGAATTAAAATTTTACATATAATGTTTACATTTTTTTTTGCATAATTTATCTAATTAATAATGCAATACCTATCAAAATCCGTTCAGTAGAACTTTTTAGAAAAGCTAATTTTCACAACCGGGTTGACCTAATTATAGGCCTTTCTTCAATAGCAGTGTAACTAAGCAATGTAGAATGATGATTTATATGTTACAATCTTCCCCTAAAAAATCCCTAACTGACAATGAAAATCCGATAAAAATCAGTTTCGCAGAGCGTGAGTTATAAGCGTTCGGAATGAAATTTCCATTTGTATTTTATGTATATAGTAGATAGAACTTTCTCCATAGCTTTATAACTAAGCAACGTAGAACGATGTGTTATACACTAAAACCTTCCTCCCAAAATACCCTAACTGACGATGTAAGTCCTATTAAAATCCGTTTCGTAGAATGTGAGTTATAAGCCTTCGTAATTAAATTTCTATTTGATAATCAGGTTGACCTAATTATAGAACTTTCTCCCATAGCTCTGTAACGAAACAGCGTAGAACGATGTGTTATACACAATGTTGATCTCAAAATTATCCAACTGACAATGTAAGTATCACAAAAATCCTTTTTGCAGAAAGTGAGTTATACGCGTTCGGAAATAAATTTGCCTTTACTTTTTATATATATAGTAGATGAAAAGTTATATTAAATTTCTTAAACATGTTCAAATGTTTCTAAAAAAGCAGCTTCACAAGTGTATGTGAATAAGGAGTATAATATACTGTCACCATCGAAATCAACCTTGTGATAAACCGGTCGATTTTATTTTAACATAGCGATTTTGGCGATAGACCGTGGTGCAAATTTTTTTTTTGGAATAATCGGGAAATGAAACCTCTGAGACCCATATGAATCGAATTTTTGAGAATGGTGCTTGTTATCTGTGATGTACTTATAAGTTATAAATAAGTATAAATAAGAATTATACATATTGAATGATAATGTAAAGTGTTATGCTTGCAATATTTAGCGAATCCAGCGGTAGCTGACATTAATATCTGTCAAGTTACAGTTTTGCTAGAAAATTCGTTATCTATTTCTCTAGATATTTGGCATAATATCTAAAATCGAAAGCGTCCAAATACTTTGATCAGATACAGATACAGGTTTATACAGATTTAAATATCGAAACTTTTAAATTAATTTTTAGGTGTTGCAAAACAGATTGTAATGTAGGTAGTTTTTTATGGATAACTCAAAAACTACTTGACAGAATAAGCAGTAATTTTGAATTTGCACATTTAAAGTTTCTAGAAAACGATTTCTGTAAAATATTCTTAGGTTACAAATCATATTTTTTCGAAAATAATTTCAAATAATATATATTTTGAAATTGATTCTTAAAAATGGAAATGCAAATCTCAAATAATATTCTTAAATTTGTAGCCCAAACTTTTTTTCTTTCACTTGAAAAGTTGTAAAACTTGTTTGCTTGAATTACTAAACCGAGATGATTATTTTCCTTTCTTTCCTAAATGTTCTTAAAATATTCGATACTCAGCCCTTGATGTTCTGTTATCTGAATGAAAAATAGTATCGAAAAAGTAAGGTTTGTCCTCAACATGCAAATTCTGCCCGATAAAAAACGATTTAACAAGAATAAGTAAGAGAGACCATCTTTAAAATTAAATAAAAGTGCAAATGGAACATGTCAAAAAAAACCCTTCTTCTCTTTAGGCAGAGATTTGAATTTCACTTTAATTTCGTGCACTGATAAAGAAAACGATTACATAAAAAGGTGGTGAATATATATGTTAGAGGAATAAACAAATCATTTTTTTCTTCAATAAGATATCTAACTTCATTACAATCTTTATGTTGTACATCACGTAAAACATTTCAGATAATGGGAATTCAAGTCATGTAGCACGAATGCAAATTGTAGCTGAATGAAGTGGCTGAAAATTTACATTTTTAATTTAAGTGTATATGTGGTGTTTTATCTTTTTAACATTTTTTCTCTTTTCTCTGCTTACTAATATAAAAGGTAATCCATTAATTAAGTCACGCAAATTTCGTGTTTTTTATCCCTCCCTCGTTACAGGTGACACCAGAGAGTCACTGTTTTGATACCCCCTGTTTTGACGTTACTTTTTTGCAACTGTTAATTTAGAGCTAATTTTATTCAAAAAAGGTTATATACAATTTGTTTCCTGCGTACTATAAAACCATTTAGATCTCGCGTGTTTTTACTTCAAACTGTTATAAATCAATGGAAAGGGGAAAATATAACTAATATTATCTGAGTTAAAATGCACATTTTAATGAACTTTATAATATAGTCTTGCAAGTAATTCCTACCTAATTGTTTCATATTTTAGATGTGACACAGCGGGTTAACTTAACCTTTCCTCTTGTCACACCGTGTCACAATTTGTGGACCCCTCCTTAAATAGTTGAATTTATAAGAAAATAATATTCCATGAATATTTCTTTTAAGCTGTTGAACGCAATAACTTACTTATAAAAAAATTAAACGATATCTTGTATTACATTATAAAGACAGACACAGTCATATACTGCTTTTGGAATAACAATGTCATTAGCACAGAAAGAAGTGTAACCTAGCTTAGTAAATTTAATATATAATACAGTCAAACTTGTGAAAACGCAATTTGTTTATACTGGAATTCCTTTCGGCTGCCTAACGTTTCCGTTTTGACAGGTTTTACAGAAAAAATGTTTCTGTCGTACAAACAACATAAGGATTTAGAACATTAAAATAGTTTTAAACTATTATTTTGAGAATTTTACATTTGATTCGATTTTAGAAAGTAAGCAACTTTCAGAAATGATATTTATTTTAGAACTGATAGTAAAATGTTTTTGTATTTCTTTTAATGCTAAAAGTTGTGAACTAACAACATAATATACAGTAAAATAACTTTTAGTAGATTGTTGACATGTTTCGACTCACTCTGAGCCATTATCAAAAACAAATGAGAATATTCTATAATTGCATGGTCTTTGAAGTTATTATTTGAAATTATTTGAAATTTCATTTAATTTCCCTGTAATTTAAAAAAAATTACGCACGTTATCTTTTATTTTTACTTGGTTGTTTGTTTCCATATTTGTAACCATGGAGTAACTCAAGCTACAATTTCCGTAAGTTAAAAGATGCTGCATCGTTGCATATTGTATTTTTACGTGTTACTATCCCTATGGTTTCTCTTATTATGGATGGATAGTATAGACTGGAGGGAAAAATTATTTTACTTTCATTGAAATTTATTTGGATGGTTTCTTCTTGATATAATCTTGCCAGGGCTGCGGTTTTTCTATTATACTTAATATCAGCTATATGCTTCTTTTTCCTATATCTAAATTTCTTGTTTGCCATGCCAATATAGTAGTACTTCTTAGATCCATCTTTTTAAAAAAAGATATTTCATATACTCCTGAATAATTTTCAAAATTAATTGAGTCAATTTTACTGCAAATGATATTCTTTAATTTCTGAAGGGGTTTGGCTATTAAGTAGATATTGAAACGTTTAAGGCTGAGTTTTAATTTTTCAAAAAAGCTTGGATAATATTGAAGGGTATAAAGTTTGTATTTTTGCGAATCAACTTTGTTTTCTGGTTTCTTATTATTGGCGATATCCACGATTAATTTATTAATATGGTGTACCTTAAAACCATTATTACAAGCAACTTTACGAATATTATCTAATTCATTATCCAATTTATTTTCAGTACACACTATAAAGACCTGTCTTATGAAAAATCTGCAGGCTGAAAATTTATACGTATATGGAGAATATCCGTTATTTGGTATGGTAGAGTGATTAGCCATACTTTTTTGGAAAACAGATCTGTAGATAGATTTATTTGTTCTGGTTAACATTACATCAAGGAATGGTAGACTTTTATTATGTTTTTTAAAAAGTACATGAAAATTAAATGATAGCATTTCAAATAATAACTTCAAAGATCGTGCATTTATAGAATATTCTCATTTGTTTTTGATAATGGCTCGGAGTGAGCCGAAATATGTCAACAATATAATAACAGTTATTTTACTGTATATTATGTTGTTAGTTTACACATTTTAGCATTTGAAAGAAACAAATTATTACAAGGTGTTATAGTTTATTATATTTTTTAAATGTTTTTGTTTTTAGCTCATTTTTAGCCATCGTTTTTTTGTTATTATTACCGCAACATGTAAAACTGTAAATGCAATCAAACTTAACGAGTTTCATTTCTGTTGAAGAAAAAAAAAATAAGACATTATTTTCTATTTCGTTTTAAAATTATAAATTTCAAAATTTCTTTGTTCGAATTATATAACAGACGATGATTATTTTGTTTTCTGTTCAAGATTTAGTTAAAATACTCGATACGTACTCTTGATTTTCTGTGATCTGAATAATGAATAATATTGGAAAACAAAATACTTCTTCAACATGGAAATTCTGTTCAATAAAAACGATTTTACGAAAAGACTAAAAAATAGCGAATATCTTTACATATAAATAATAATACAAATGGAACTTAAGAAAAAATAAACTTCTTGCTTTTTGGGCAGACTTGAATTTCCCTTTAATTTCGTGCTTTGATTTCATGCACTGATAAAGGAAACGATTACATGAAAAAGGTGGTGAATATATATGTTAGAGGAATAAACAAATCATTTTTTCTTTCTTGAAAAAGATACCTAACTTCTTTACAATCCTTATGTAGTTCATCACGTAAAACATTTCAGATAATAGAAATTCTAGACACGGAGCACGAAATGTAAATTGTAGCCGAATTGACTGAACGGAAATTTGCATGTTTAATTTAAGTATATGCATGGGTTTTCTCTCATTTTTTATTTTTCTTGTGTTTCTCTGCCTTTCTTTTTTTATTCTTTTTATCTCGTCTGAATCTAAGTAGTTATTTTTAAAAGAAAGATAGTGTAGTATAAATGGTTTGTGTAACCCAATTCCTATCAAATTTTCTTGGTTCTTATTTCTAGAAAAAGTACTGCTGCATTGTAAAAATAAAAGTATAAAATTCATATTTTAAATTAAAAATGAAAAAATAAGTTTTTTTATTCTGAAAGTTTTTATTCAAAAATTTAAAATACGGAAGTACTAATAGAATTGTATTAAAATTTTTAAACATAATAAACTGAAATATCTCTCATAGCAAGTAATATAGAAATAAAATATAAAAACCGACTTTAGTGTATTGTTTCTTAATCGACAGTTTGTTTATACTTCTGCAAAAAAAATTCATGTAATTATCTTTTCTTATATTATTGTATAATTATTGCATGTCAGTTGGCGTATTTTAATGAAAGTTGTTTGTCACATCAGATTGTTTTTCGTGACAACCCGTTATTAGATTGATTTCTTTAGAAATTGATCAGTTCGTTTATCTGTCTGCCTATGATGTAAATCTTGTCATCACGATATTGTCCGAAACACCGAATCAATTGGAAACTAATTGTGCATAGAAGTAGAACAATAATGGAAGGAAATAGACAATCCCGTATCACAGTCTACATTGTATCTGGTACATGCCACTATTTTTGACTATCTTGACTACCTATCCAAACATTCATAGCAGGAAAGCGTATAGTTCGGCGCGTTTATGGCTGTTTGAGTTTTTCTCTTACTTGACATTTTCTTTTTAAGGTGCGTTCGTAATTATATAAATACGTGTAGCACCTATCATCGTCGTCTGGTCCGCCCGTCTGTATATAACAGCGCAAAATCTACCCAACCGTATGGCTTGAAATTTAATGCATATAATTGTTGCAGAATTGTTTCGAGTCATTTCAAATTTTATGAAAATCGAATCAAAACTTAAAAGATATTAATAAAAGTTTTCTTCATTCTATTAAGTCCTATCATACGTAATTAATTCAGTGATATCCCATGATAGGTAATGATTCTAGGTTGCCATGGTGATTACGTCATATTATTTCCGTAGTACTGAATTAAAAAACTAAATCTGTATACTAAAATTGTTTCATTATAGCAAGCATATAAACTACCGACAGTTTTTTGGATAGATATTTCCGGAGAAATAGATATTAAAGGAAAAAAAGTCTAAATATGGATTTCAAGTTCTGAAATTTTCAAAGCTAGGCTTAAGTTTTTCATTGGAATTTTCAGTAAATGTCAATAAAAGATAAAATGTTGCCAATTTATTGTGTTTCTTGTATACCTAGAATTATCCGTGTGGGTTATAGCTGACCCATGTAATTTAGTCAAGTTATTTTTGTTTTGTGCGGGAGATACAGACACACAATAAGGTTCTATGTTTAATACAATGATTTTTAATTAATGATTAATAAAATTTAGCTTCTAGAATATTACATAATATGAAATATAATAATCATATAGCACCAAAAATTTTAATTTCTTATTTCAGAATAGATACTTTGAGATTTTAACAGCTTGTATGAGTTGCAAAATAACAAAATCTTTCAAATAATATGCATTTAATTATCAATTTGAATTTCGTAATGATGTTCCTACAGATTAGTAAGATAAGAAAACTGAATAAAAATTAAATATATATAGATCCATGATTTTTTTCTTACATTTTACGCACGGTAATTCTAGGTATGCAGACTTTTAGATTAAAAAGTATTCGTTGGATTTCAACTAAATTCGTGTCAAGGCAATGTACTGTATATTTAGAAAACGTGAAGCAATTTAAAATTTTTATTCTGAAAAACAACAGTGATACGAGTTAAAAATCACGTCTTGGGTGATTGGTGACCCGCCTCGGTTGTTCCAGTTTTAAAATGACCTTAAATATTTCATAGAAGTCAAAAATTGAGAAAAATTTTAAAAACATAAAGTTAAAAATAATTGGTCACTTTATGTACATTCATCTACTGCATTGGCTGTTACAATTTCATGAACATTTGGTCAGCCATTTTCGCAAAATCATGCAAAGCTCTAAAAATTTCTTTTTTCAAAAAAATGCACTTTTCTTACATAAAAATTACTACATAACATACTACTACTTTAGTACATAAAAATGTACTTTGTATATGGCGATAACTGAAGATATTTATTGAAACAACTTTTGTTCAAAAGCAAAATTTTGCGTGCGGTTTTGTTTAAAATATTTGAAATCCAATTAAATTTTTAAAAACTTGTTTAACAAGGCGAAATTTTCAGATAAATTCACAGACTAATATTTAAAAGTACAAACATACTTTTCACAAGCATGACTCTTGATGTGATTTGGAATCGAATAGCCTTTTTCCTTTTTGATAAATACATTATATATTTAGTTATAAGCAATTGCTGTCTGATGTGGACTTTTCCTGTTTCCTCCAGAAATTCGTTTCAAAATGCTAATGTTGTCTTTTCTATAAGATCCTTTGCTTTATTGAAAAATGAAAAACGCTATTCCATTTCATACCTCTTTAATAAGAGCTAAGCCAGATTGTTCAGTTTACAAATAAGTATGAATTCAAGACTGTCTCAGAAAGTTTACAATTTGAATTTGAGAACAGCTTTAACATGCGTGAAAAATAAAAAAGAATTCCATATTTTGGTTACTTAAATGGTACAAGACCTGAGAGACCCCCTTAAATATAAAAAAATAATATAGTTTTAGAAAATGAAGATGTTTGTAAGTATTTTTTCAGAATACATTAGGAAATTTTAATCATATTAAATTATTGCTTCCGAGATTTTATTTGAATTAGTTAGTTATCAAATATTTACTGTCTTTGAACACAACTGAAACATTAAAAACAAATGCTGTGAAAATAACGAAAAATGCCTAATTAAAAGTTTTAATAATATTTAGTGTTGTATAACATGCAAACAAGTTTTATTTATATTAAAAAAACTTAGGAAACTCAAAGTAATAAATCTGATATGAATCACTAAATTAACTTTTACATTCTAAGTATGACATAAGTTTTGTTACTGTTGAAATTGATTTGAATTATATATTTATGGAAACCACAGTTTTTCCTATTAGATTTGCAATTGCAAAATATCATTTTATAGGCTTTCGAAAGAATATGTCCCATCAACAATGTAAACGCTTTCGTATACAAACGCTTTTTGTGTGGCTAATAAGGCACCACGTCACCTGGAAAAAGTACAAACGTAAGCTCGTCAGTCAAACAAAAATGGGAAGGAATTGAAATCTTTGGTGCATCCTGAAATATATATGAAAACTGTTGAGTGCATGGGAAAAACCTGCCAAATTTTCGCCAATCGGTTTGGGTTCATTGGAATAATCTTCCCAAGAATCCCAGAAGAAATGAGAACGAAATTAGTTTCACATGCTCCTTGCATATCTATATTCTTTATTCCAATGTAACTGGGACAAACTATGGATCTTGCCAGTATGATGGATGAGTTCGTTAACGAATTATGTAGCTATTACAGTTTGTTCGCAGGGTCACACAAAAGCAAAAAATAAACATGGCAAACTTTGTTATCTATATTATAAAGGACAAACATGTCCGTGCGTAACGCTGACGGCACTTTGCGAATGGCAACAGTGACGATGAAATTTCGGTTTTGCGATTTTTGCTACTGTAATTTTTTTAATTTCTAAACATCGCACATTTTAAATTTTTACATCGTTATATAGGGAAAAAAATCTACTTTCAAATGCAATGTGTTTGAAAACTGTATCTTAATTGACTGATTTATTATAGCATTTAAATTAAATTTCAAGCATGATTTCTTTCATCTATCTCTATCGCTTGCAGACGATTACAAAATATTAATCTGTATGCACTTTAAACAGTACAAAAAGTTTAGCATTTGTTTCCAGCTAATATTCAATAACGAAATTAAAACTTCATTAAAGAGTAAATAAAATAGTATAAACAAAACACAGATTTAACAGACATGTAATTGAAATAAGCACTTAAAACTGCTGCAGATAACGAAATTTTTAGCGATTTCTTCGGCTATTAACTTCTGACTCAAAAAGGCAATACGAAATTACCGGTTTTAATAAATTTAGAAATTTTATTTGAATATATAATTGACATATTTCATATAAAAATGCTCTTTGGTGTTGTTAGCGGGCAATCAAACAAAAATTATTAAATGTAAAAAATCTATTAGAGTTTTCAATTAAAAAAAAATAAATGGTTTTCACATATATTCTTTATCTCGGGAAGCTCGGGTTGGATGCCCTAGTTACGATAATGTTCGAAATGCTGGCTAACTCAAGTTTAATTGGGACAAAATATTAATCTTGCAAGTGTCTTGAATAAGTTTTTTAATAAAGCATGTAGCTCTTATAGTTTATTTACAAAGACACACAAAAGCAAAAATGACGCCAAATTTGTCATCACGATAACGTCCGAAATACAGCACTAAATGGAATCTAATTGAGAGAAAGTTTTGTTCTTGCAGGTATCTTGGAGGAGTTTCTGAATAAAGTATGTAGCTCTTATAGTTCGTTTATTTAGAGGGACACGCAAAAGCAAAATATGCAAAACTTCTCATTACGATCTGAAATACTGAACCAATTCAAATTTAATATGAACAGTGTAATGATCTTGTAAATATCGTTTTCGATTAATCAAGTATAATGCTCTTATAGTTCGTTTATAGGGGTACACAAAATTTTTGATGGCATTGATCGAGTGGGGTGGGTTATATTACAGCTTACGAGCGATTCGTAAACTATGTTTTTTCTCAAAATTGTAACAATTTTGACTTAATTGCCTCATATACATTAAATTACAACTGTTATTCCTAAATTAAAATTTTACCACGAAATGCCTTTTTTGCTAAAATATAGAACTTGAAATGATTGAGATCCATTTGTTTAATTTGTTTTAAATCTGATGTATATACCTTAAAAAATAAATACATAAACCGTCTCTTCCGAATGAGCTGAAAGGACATTTTTATTTACATGTAGTTTAAACCACATTGTTTCTAGTACCAGTTATTTTTTTTATTCGTCTAGACGATCCTGTCTTATATATTTTGACGAATGCCTTTAAAAAATTATGCATTATACAATAATTGTTTCTAAAACGTTAAATATACAATTTACAAAAAATCGACATTTTCTATGACAAAAATCAGACTAAGTTCATATATAGAGTGAAAAGAAAACAAGAGAGTAGGATGATTTAAAGTGAACTTTAGACAAAAATATTGGCGGATATATTTTAGCGATATCTTCTGTTTCAATTTGAAATTTTGTATAATAGTTTTTGCTGTGGTATTGTAACGATTAAAGGTATCTATGGTAAATTTTTCAAAACAAATTATTTTTTTACCTTCAACGTCATTTTCTTGCATGAACCTTTTACCCAAAATTAGCTGTTCTAATGGAAAAGTACTTATTTGGAAATAGGAATTCAAGTTGCTGAGTATTGATACAACTCTGTTTGTTTTTGCGCACTTTTATTTTGATGTAATGTGAAACCGGAAAAATTTCTCTAAGAACCAAGGCAGTAGCCAGTTTGTGTTTGGGTTACTAGGATTCCCCCCTCCCTTTCCGAAATTTTTGTCAAGAGGAGTATAAATATGCCATTAAGTGAATCTTATAAATATACATTCAAATTACGTAAAAAAAATGAATGAGAAAAACTGAAAAACATTTGAAATATAGAATATTCACCGTCAAAAGTATTCAAATTTATATTAGCTGACAATAAAAGAGACTAATTTTTCATTAGTTTGATGAAATAGCAGCCACATGCTTCCATGTTGTGCAGAGAACTAATTGCCATAGAATACAATTTTCAATTTTAAAAGTGTTGGAAACATTTGCTATTTAGACGCATTTTGACTTAGAGGATATTTTTGACATTTAATAATTTGAATTCTGGAAAAGCTCCACCGATCGAAAACATTAATTTTGATAATACTAATGTTCAAACATCAGCAAATTATCTTTAATATAAATAAGGTTACACATTTTCATAAAAAAATGGGCTGATTACGCATTCTTCTGTAATAATTTGCTGATTGACTTTTTAAAATTCTAAATAAAACCTGATTAGTATTTTAATTTTATTGATAGAATTAATTTAAAATTAATTTAAAATCAAGATAATAATTATGAAATTTGTTTCCATAAATCCCTCTCTGAAATATGTTTCCGGCTACGGCCTTTCAAATAATACTTATCTCGAGATATTCTTGCATGTAGATGTTCGGGTGTGGTGTGTCAGACTTACAGTAGTGCAGACGTTCTAAATCTACAAATTAAATGAAGTTAATAAATGTAATTTTAAAAAATACCTCAAAACAGCACACTTTAATATATTAAGTTGAGGAATAAATCAATGCTGTTTACTTTTGTTTCTAGTGTTTTTATTGTATATTTATTTTCCATTGGGTTAATTAAACTGGGATATCAAATTTTTTTTAAATGTAACACGTACTGTTATCTGCATTGAATAGGAGCAGGAAGGATTCAATATTCTTTAATTGTCAAGAAACAAAGATTTCTGTACTGCATCATTACCGGAAACAAAAACTCGGTATATTTTAACATGAAGGAGTGCAAAGAATCTCCCAGGTCCACAAAACAAATAATATCACAAAAAGAACAAGAACTTCATCCTCGAAAGTTCATGTCCTGCCTGTTGTGGGATTGGAAAACTTCCATTCACTATGAAGTTCTTGCGAACAATGAGACAGTGAATGTAGATCTCTATGTTCAACAAGTGCATCGATGCAACATAGCGATATAGCAAAAGCGACGCTATTGTCATCATGGTGTCCTTCTGAAACACGAAAACATTCGCCCTTGCGCAGCCAATATGATAAAAGCCTACATCCAAATGTTCAATTTGCTATAAATGGATGTCCTGTCACATGTTTCATATTCTGAGCACTTGGCTCTATCTGTTTTATTTTTATTTTTCGATCGCTTTCTAACAGTATGCGTGGCGTTTCATTCAATGCTGACGTGGATTTACTACCGGGTTAGATGATTTCTTTGCATCAAGACTAGCAGATTCTGTCATCGTGAACCCGAAAAAACTTGTTAAGCGTTCAAAGGAAATAATGAAAACAACGAAAAAACATAAATCATTAAATTACTTGTAGAGTTGCGTTAACAATAAAGCCTTTTGACTTTAAAATCCCTTAAACGCTCATTTTTAAATTGACAGTACATTTTAATGATCTAAAAGAAAATAAATAAGTCTACAATATAATAAATATAATTCACTAAAAACATAAACGGTAATCACTTATTCCTAAATTCAGTCAATGATATTTTAAGACACTTTAAAATTGTGTAAGGTTTTTAATTATTCTCTAAGATATCATTGAAATTCTTTGGAATTAAAAAGAAAAAAAAAAAGATATCACTTAATTATCTCAATGCTCACATTTTTATAACCAAGTAATGTTAACAAAAATTGCATTAAAAGAAAATATCACCAAAATTTATTTTGTAATTTAAAACATCCGTCACGATAAAAATCTCCATTTTTAATTTGCTAGTTATTTTCTTTTAATCTTACAGTTTCTAACGGTGCATATAAAATCCCCCCCCCATCTTTTTTTGAAATCATGAAGAAAATCTATAAATTAACATGCAATACTCCTCTAACAAGTTCATTAATGTTCAACATCGATGTTTTCACCAGTTGTAGCACAATTATACCCTCAATCGATTATTCACACCGTGTATTAAATGCTCACGAATAATAAATTGAAAAAATCGAAGTCTTTTCTCGACTTGTTTTACTTCTCATATTATTTAACTATCTGTTGCTGATTAATATGTAAAAAGAAATAGTGTATATCGGGTCTGAAAAGCTGCTTCCATTTTTACTAATTAGTCAGCTTTTGTATTCAAATTTTATTTATTATTTTTTTCTCAATATGGGGATATAATATGACAATTCAGAGTAATGTTAATTAATAAATAATAAAATATAACAGGGTTCCTACAGATCAGGGAATTTCCAGACGAACAAATGTTTAAGATTCAGTATTTCCTTACAGAAAATCTCAACTCAAATAAGGCGAAGTTTCGAGCGATTAAATTAGTCGAAGTTTTCTATAAGAAAATATTGGTACTTTCAGGAAAATGTATAACCCTGTATAACATAACAACATTGTGCTAATTTTAAAAAGTTTTATATTTTAGTAACCTTAGTTAGTTAGTTAGAATTTTATGAAAAAGCAATAAAATAAATTTGTAGGAACCAATAACATTAAGAATATTTATTGTAGGTGGTCTACTGCATTCGAAGCACAGTCTCAAAAAGTAGCTTACACACAGATTTTAGTAGATTACACACACGTGAGACGTCAAGACTAACCGAAACGGTGAATCTCTTGTAGGGAGCACTTGTAGGGAGTTTCATTTTGTGGGCGATACTCTACACGGATTGTGTGAAAACCAGAGATTTCTATATGTGCAGTACAATTGTTCACGACTCTACGCTTCTCTGTTGAAAAACGACTATCTCTATCTGTCAACCATTTTTCATAAACATCGCTAGTCATCCAAGTCTTCGTGATAGCATAGAATGCAGAAGAAAGCTTCTAAACATTCTGGGAATTTTTGGAACATTTTTCAAAGTACCTAGTATTAAGACACTTTCCAACAAACAGTCAAGGCAATTTTAGTCACAAGTCATGGTGGCTGCAAAGCAATCTTTAAGTCTCTGTTTAGTTTTCTTAGTTCCAACACGTTTATCTCTTTTGAAAGCTAATGTTTTTGGAAAAATCTTATAAAACAAAGTCGTTTCTCCCGCGTTAGAAGCATTCTACAAACTATTCTGAAAGAAAGAATTCTATATTTCGTTCTTTCCATTCAGTTGCTGATGAAGTATCTGCTGATTCGCTTTCACAACACAGTTTCTTGAAACTGAAATTATTCCCAAATTTAAATTTCTGTAATCAACCATCCGACACCTTGAAGTGAACAGATGAGAGCAGACCTTAGATGTTTAATTCTATGATTTACTTAGGGCACGTTTTCACCAACTAGAATATTTAAGTTTCTCATCTTTTGAAGCCAAGTGAGCAAAGCAATTCCCAAATGGGAGTGTTTTGTGTCGCGAAAATATTTTTGAGCGGGTGCACTTACAATGTTTCCATTTTTAGCTTCAAAGATTTTTCCTCGCGCTTTTACAATTGCCTATAAACTATTCTCCGGAATTCCATATTTCTGAGAAATGTGCTTCTTGCTTACTGTTTTACATCAACTTCTTTTAAATTCTTCTTTTCACCTCAACCGATAAACATGTCCGTTTCTTTATTTGCGACATAACTAAATATCTTTTTTTAACTAAATCTGTCATAATATTCCTGTCAGTTAACGAGACTTCACTGATTGCGTTGTGCAGATGAAATAAAATTACAAGAAATAAGCACTCTTTTTAAATTAAACCCATCATCCCTTTAACAACAACGGTCTCACTGTTCTCTAACAATACCATGCTCACTAAAGTAAAGAGAGGAAAGTGAGATACTGTCCCAACCACATTACATTGTCTATCTGTAGCGCAACATCATCTTTATCATGTTATTTATCGTTTCTCGGAATGTTTACAACTGCTGCCTCAAAATTGTGACAGTTTATTTGACATTTTTATTATGTTTCGTGGAAATAAACTGATTTCGCACAAAAGAGAAATTCCTGATTTGAAGTTCGTAAATAGAAGCAACAAATTACATTTTATCAATGGGAGTGTATTCTGAACCATTCGCTAGTTCGTAGAAAAGAAGTTCGTGGAAACCATCGTAAGCTGTACTATTAAAAAGTATGAAAATCGAATGTTGTTCAGTTTTCTGTTTTACAAAGTTGCAAAATATTTTCAGCTACATTGACTCGAAGCTATTTAAATGTACCGATTCAGTTTATTAACTCTAATTAACGAATAGTTTTTAATTTTATATTATTATTGTATAAATCTTCTAATCTGCTTTTATGACGTAATAGAAAAAAGTTTTGAGGAGATATATTTTTTAATTCATAATTTGGAGTATAAAGGGTATGACACAAAAATAGCTGCGAAAAATATCTTTATATCTCTAGTTTACTGAGTAAAAATAAAAGGAGAAAAACGTGTTAAAATGTATGAGAAATGTTAAGTAAACAGTTTTTAATGTTAAAAACTTGTTTTTATCGAACAAAAATGCATTTATGAGACGATAAGTGTTAGAGAAAGGAAAATATGATTTTTTTTAATTTTTAAAGAACAAGAAGCCAGCTTTCATAACCGGATGTTCTACACTTAACGTTGAAAACAAAAGCGAAAAACGAGTTATCTTGTTTTGAAATCTAATATAGCATGTTTTACCGCACAAAAATGCATTTATGTGACGATAAGTGTTAGAGAAAGAAAAATATGATTTTTTTTTTTTTTTAAGAACAAGAAATAAGCTTTCATAACCGCATGTAAGAAGACTGTTTCTATTTTTAATTTTCCTTATTTTATCTGACTTGCTTCAACGATTAACAACAAGGCAATAAGTAACTTTTTTGACACTCATATCAAAACAAAAGAGTAAACAATTTGAAAGTTGTCATAAAAAATGTTTCTTTCATAAATATAAGGAAGTAAAATGAAATCTTGCTTTTATCTAATAATGAATTAAGTTTTCTTATCGTCAAAAGATGTTATGATTATATGAAAGTATTTCTTGTCCAATTAAAAACACTGTAAATTAATTGAACAAAATGCTTATCCGCTTTTTTTGTTACTACGCGTTTTATGGTGTTATACTTGAATTTATCAGAGTTATAAACACTTATTTTTAAGCATAAAAAGTAACATGAGAATAAATATGGGAATATTTATGGATTACGGGGACACATTTGTGACAGCTAATTTTATGAAAATTACTATTGTATGCTACATTAGACTTTCTGTGTTCTAGTTTATATTACAAATGAATGTATATAATTGCGATACTGTTTCTAATCGGATTATTTGTATGCATAATATAATAAATGTATAAATACGAATTTGGTGCATATATTTGAGCAATAATATGTAAAATTAAAAAAATGCTTCATGTGGATTTGATTAAACATATGCAAAAGATGCGAATTTGCGTCATCCGTCATGAATATGTTACAAAACCCTTAAGCAGAAATTTCTGATCAAAAACACATACGAATTTAACAGCATTTAATTGAAAATTTCAAACATATATGCAAAACGATTTTTATGTATTACACCAAATTCTGTTTTTAACCGATCATAAGTTGTTTACGGATACTGTATACTACTATTTTTAATAGTATTCTTCTTCACATTTAATCGCATATTTTTGCGATTAAGAGGTCCTAAAATAATCTTATTAAATTTTTAAGTAGGTTTAACATGCTAATTTTTATATCTTGCGAAACTTTAAAAAAAATTAAGCTACATAAACCAGAAAAGGCATAAAATTAGCTAATTTGAAAATGCATGTTCTGCAGCATGAAATATTGACATTTTAGAGAAAAGCATTGTAAAGCCATACCTTTTAAAAATCCTGTGTACATTATACAAAATCATGAAAATTTCAATGAAAGTTCAACTTATGTATGTCAAATTACTTCTTCATTCGATATATATATATATATATATATATATATATATATATATATATATATATAGATGAGTTATTATCAAAATCCTATATATAGTTAATTTTAATTCATTTTTCAGCAGTGAATTATCAGTGAATTTTTACCCTGCATTTCAAAGCTTAAACCGACATAGTGAAAAACATGCGACATAGCGCTATACCAAGAGTCCGGGTTCGGTCCCCGGCTTGAACATCACATACTACATATATTTTTAGAAATAAATTGCAATATTTCCTGTATTTAAACATAATGTTAAAAAATTAGTTATTGGCCAAAAACACGTTTTATTTTAGGATGACATTTAATAACTATAATTAATTTTGACTGCTCGAATTGTTTTTTCATCAACTGTAATTATGTAAAATTATGTAATATTATTATTATTTATTTTCCCCCCCTCTACGCTTTTTTTTTTAAATTCAAGTCATTTTTACTTTTTTTTCAGGCTTTTAAAAATCATAATTTCATTTTTGGTGTTACACTTCGGAATTAAATTTTTAAATTACAGTAATTAATTATTCATTATTCATTTTAAAGTGCTCTGAGATTTCCTTGAAGAATAATATGACACTCAAGTGATTCAAAATTAGATTTGATATGCTTGGCATATTTGTTTAAATTGAAACTATTACTAATAAAAGAGTTCAGCTTTGAAAGCTGAATTTATTATACTTATTAACCTTATTACTATATCTTTGATCATAAAATGTATTTCAAAAAGTTGTTGTGAAAGTTCGAAAATTAATTCCTGTGATTCAAATAGTCAACACAGAATAGAATGGGTAAATTATTTCTCTAAGTAAAAATACAACAGCATAAAATATTGAACATTTGATGGTAAACTTTTTACATATCTCGTGATAATATGTAGGGTTAAAATAAATTAGTGGTAATAACAAAACAATATCGTAATGTTTTTAGGCAATAAAAAACTTGAAGTTTGGGTAAAGTTGTTACAGCAATTGAATAGTATGGTTCAGTCTACATGAAGGCGAAGAGAAGTTAAATTAAGTGCTATATCAAACGATAAAAATGTGAACATTTTCCTTCCAAGCATTCACCCAATGAACAATGAAAATATGTGAAAAATGAAAACGCATATAAAAAAAAATACTTTTGAATTTTACTTTTGCAAATGCGGATGTCATTTTTGCTTTTTTGAAAACATTCCTCCGAATTGAAATGTCGATATTTTAGAAATAAAAGATGAAAAACGAAAGTTTTATTTCTTCCTAATCATAACAGTACGACATTTCTAAATATCATACACTGAAAAATAAATGATATCGCATTATGAAGTTTTGAAAGAGAGTATTTTAACTAAAATTTTATTATTGACATTCCAAAGTGCTTGAGGAAATACACTGGTGTCCATGAATTAAGGGGAAAGACAAAATGTAAATTTTCGTTGGCAAAATTACTTGTGAGTAGTCAGATTAAACTGATATAAATAGCAGGTGTAGCAAATATATCTTGATATTACGAGGTGACGTCACTCTGATGTCACAAATGGTCACAAGTTTCACTGTGACTATAGTTAAATAACATTTGATACCTTTTATTTGTCTTATTATTACTCTCAAGTGATCGCCATTTGGTAACTCCACTGTGAATTCACCGATACTGTTAGTTTGTAACGAGTCATCACATCACTTTATAATGAAGCCATCTTGTGACTCTCACATGATCGTCATTTGGTGACTCCTTTGTAAAATCACCAGCGCCGTTACATTGTGACGAGCTTCCAAGTGACGTCACAATGAAGTCACTTTGTGACTCTCAGGTGACCGTCTCTTGGAGACTCTACTGTGAAATCACTGTTACCATCGCTATGTATCAAGTCACCAGATTATTTCATTGAAACATCACCAGGTTACGTCATCGTTACGGCAACAGGTTACTTTATTGTAACGTCACCATGTTACTTCCTTGTTACGGCACCAGGTTACTTCATTGTAACGTCACCATGTTACTTCATTATAATGTCACCTGGTGACTCGTCACAAAGCAACAGTCACCATGATGTCACTTCTTAGTGGAGTCACCAAAAGACAGTCATTTAACCCCTTCAAGAGCGATAGTTCATTTTTGGACCACTTAATTTTAGTCCCTAAATGCTACATTGGCACCAGAATTTTTGAATGAAAAATATCTTTTATCAAGTACATGAAGAAAATATTTTACTTGTTTTCGAAAAAGTTTGTTTCTAAATTCTGGTGTCAACGAATCATTTCAACATTTTACGAATAGTACTACCTTGCTCCTGAAAGGGTTAAATGTTATACTGATACGAACAAAAGTATCACGTTTTGGTTCTCCATAGTGAGTATGAACCCTTTGACCGTGATGTCACAGTGACGTCTCAATGACTGACTGTGATTTTAGGATCGTACATAGTTTCTCCATCAGCCACTTTCTTTTTACCACTCACGATTATTGTGTTCGAAAGAAATTTTTGTTTGTCCCTTAATTTATGGACACCAGAGCAAATAGGGTAGAGCGTCACTAATTGGCCAGTGAAGCACAAAAGAAGTTCTCCCTATTAAACGTTTATACGAGTTTACGTGTAATACGTATGATATGGTCCAGTCGGTTCTACGCATTATACGAAACAGTATATACGGTCCAGCGTATATACGGAACTTACCAGAGCTGTTAAACGTATAAACGTTTAAACGGTTTTCGTTCATTGCGTGAAAAAAGATACTTTTCTCCTTGCTGGTCTGCGCAAGGTTACTGTATCATTAGGTTGCACCATTTCACCCTGCAACCAATATGGAACTATTTGCTGTTTGACGTCACTTAGAGTGCTCGATTCAGTTTTCCAATTGATTTGGCTTAGAAACGCGCTATATTTAATTGAGAAGTATCAATACAAATTTTCGTGTGAAGAAGTTTTAAAAAAAATATTCTTTATACATAGGATAAACATTACATCTAAAGTTTAAACAATTATCTCTTTTCAATTCTCCGAATTTTGATTTGTAGATTTGCTATCTTTATCATTAAATTTTATTTGCTCCTCAAAATGAAAAGTTCATTTTAAAAAGATGCAAATAGTAATTTTTATAAATAAAATCTTAAAGACCTACCAGAGCAGAAAATTTAATGTTTATATGACTGCAGTTAATATTCTGTTAATAATTTAAGTATAGTATATTTATAATATTTGATCAGTATTCAATTTGAAATCTATAATAATTCTAATATTATTCTAAATTTGATATGTCTTTCATAAAAACCTATAAAAAAGTTAAATAAAAGTTAATCACTTAGATTTCAACCTCATATCACATATACACAAGATTGAGTTTTGCGTAATTAGATTCAAAAGACAAATAATATAAAAAAATTATAAGTAAATAGCTGGATATTTAATATTTTCAAACAGAAATATTCATACGATATAATTACATGGATTAATGGAAATAAAATTTGAAATTCAGATTAATATACATTAAAAACACATTCCAAAATGTTTATTTAAAATATTATTTTAATGCTACATAATAAACATAAGTGCACATACAAAATTGAAAAAAGTTAAGGTAAATTATTGCGTGAAAGAGAGTTTTACGTTTACGCAACTTTTTTTTTATTTCCAAATAATATTTAAAATTTAAAATTGCATCTCTTTTCAGCGTTTTAAAACTTAATTTTAAAATTTACTGTTTCTTCAAATTCTATTCAGATAGTTGATTTGATTGAATATCAAATTGATATATTTTTCATAGAATAAAAAGTAAGATAGCAGTATTTATAAAGGAGATTTAAAAACAAATAAAAATAGAAACTTTAATTTTTAAATTGCCGAATTTTTAAAACTGGAAGATTTGTGTGACATAGAAAAATTAAATTTGAAATTCAAAATAATATACTTTTATAAATATCTTCCAAAAATATTATATAAAATTATATTTTGATGCTGTATGATTCTAAAATTATAGAAAAATATTTTAATAATTAATACATTATATTTCCAATGATGACCGTCACTTGCAATTTTAGACGTTTTGTTAAATATCTGGAAAGATACATGAGGAATTATCCTTAAACTTCAGGAGTGTAAACAACATGATAGACGTCATATATTTCCGGGAAGATTTTTTCCCGAAACCCCATAAGGGGCCGTCAACAAATTGAAGAAAAACGAATATCTTTTGGATAACCCTGTAAAAACTAATATTGCAATAGCATTCAAACTGTAGATTATGATTAAGTGGCTTATTGTAATAATTTGGATTCATTTGTATGAAGCTAGCATGTATACTCGAAGAGAAATTCAGGTTTTTATAAAAACAGTCCCACATTTTACCAAGTTGTTTGCTTATAATTTGCAGAGTTTTTAATATAAAAATAAGTTATTTTCAGAAAATATGACAAACAAAATTTTACACAAAACCCTGCAATCAGAATTAAAAAATAATAAAAATTGTATGAAATATGAGCAGGTTTACTAAATATTGTTTCATTGCGCATGCGCGAATTCAATCAAAATATACTGTGCATAATATATTAGCTAAATGTATAGACCAACTTTTATGAAAGTCTCAAAAACATAGATTGAAAATTCTGATAGTAATCGTCGATAGAATAAGCTCGAAATTCGCTGTCCCCAAAAGGAAGCAAAAAGATGAGGGGTTGTATCAAATATACTAGCTTATGAAAGTTGACATAATAAGAATGAAGTGTTTCTCATATCTCTATCTTGAGTGTTTCTCATTCGAATATTTCAATCCATTAAAGTGAATAAACGAAATATTCATTCATCGTGAGTCATAGAAATATTAACCATGAAGGTAATTATTCGCAAAGCAGATCTCCATGGTGAATTTACAGCTCTGTCTGGTGTCGAATAAAAAATTCGCATCTGTAGACATGGCATACGTAATAAGAAAAAAAAGCCATCCTAATTCCGTTCACAGCAGACGATATAATTAATTTCACTGAAATAATAACGATGATTTTACTTACCCATCATACGTAGTATAGGTAATATAGTCTTGTAATCATTTTGAAAATCGAAAACAAAATTTGACGGATTTACACGTTTCAGACACTGGAGATACGAAAAATATGTTTTTAGAAAAAAAAATTGCCGTCCGTCTGTCTGTCTGTGTGTCTGTGTGTTTGTAAACGCTCTATCTCCCGAAAAAATCGAGATAGAGACTTGAAATTTGATGTGTACTTAGTATGTAATAATGGGAAGAAACTTATTGAATTTCAGTAACATCGATTATCTGGAACTATTTTTTTCGGACTCTTGAAATATTCGTTCTGATAAAAGGTACATAATAATTTTCGAAATTGTTTATTTTAAAAGGAAATATAAAAGACAATAAAAAAACAAATTTTGCATTTTTTAATAAAAAAAATTGAATTTTATATTTTTGAAAAAATTACACTTGAGTAATTTATACACTCGAACCTCGTTAACGTGAAACTCAAAGGGAAAGAATTTTTTTTTCCTGTTAACAGTAGTTCAGGTAATCAGTAACTAAATCTTTGCATTACTTCGGCAGGGATTGCCAAAACAATTCATGTTAAAATTAATTTATATTAAGCTTCTTCATGTTAACGAGGTTCGACTATATATATATATATATGACTATATATATATATATATATATATATATATATATATAAACTTAATGTACAATTTAACCATTGAAACATAAGAAACTGACCATACACAATGAAATCACAATACCATATAGCAGTGTCAAATTACAAATTAAATTATGTAGTCCTAATCTTAACAATAGAAGCCCTTACAGAATAAACAATCCAAATTATTCAAAATGAAATATGACCATACTAGTTTGACACAAACAAAAACAATGCAAACGGCCAAATTAACATGTTATTTCAATAGCAAACATACAAAAAGTTATGAATGCAGCAACGTAAAATGATGTTAATGAAATACAAGAAATACATCATATTATGCGCATAAGCAGCATTAAAATAATGTATTTAATAACTATGAAAATATATATGAATTTTCCCTATTTACCTGAAAAATTCCGTTTTAGAAGAAAAGTATAACTTTTCCTGGAATTACTGGATATTTTCCGTTTACTGTTAACTTGATAACTGAAAGTTTCCGTAGCTGATAGTAAACTCACCAAGAACGGAAAATCTCCGTCCGGCGAGAAGCATGTTGATTTATGTTAGCATCGGTTATCAATGCGCCTACTACGGAATGGATTTCTGCGATCATTTGAGATCATGCCGCTGTTTACCTACAGCACACATCTCAAAGCCCTACTAATAATAAATAAACTTGATTCATAGGATCATAGTTCGAGAGTATAACAGTAGTGACATTTCCTTACACGTTGACCTTGGCTTAGCACTTGGCGGCACTCGGCAGTTGGCTAGCATGCTATCACGGAGCTCGTACGTCCAAGTGTTTTTGTTGTGTACTTTCTGCAGGTCATCCTTTAGTTACTGTGTAACAAAAGGTAAGTTATTCAGTTTTATTTTGTAATTTTTTTTTTATAATGATCGTGTATTTATTCTAAATGAATGCTGTGTTTAAATGAAACCTCTGTAAGTATTACGATTGCACATGAGGCCTATATGCTATCCAAAGGCAGGTTGTTTATCGTTCTCTAAGGTAGTTTTTTTTCCTCCGAATATTTAAGAAAACGTGGAGCATTAATATGTTTCTCTTCTGCATGTTTTCTAATTGGGGTTATCGTTGATTAAAGATCTTTATCAACGAGTCGAGAAGAGGAAGATGTCAATCGTGTTTCAGTGAAAATGAGCATGATTTTGTTTTGATTGATAGTTTTATAATCGGGATTTGGAATACGAATAACATATTTCACGTTATGTGGAAACGTGTTTATTTGAAGAAAAGCTCGGTAATTTTTTTTTTAAGTTTCTGGAATTTCTCGCCATTCAAAGATATATGTAGTTATTATACGATCGTGATTAATATTTTTTCAATCTGTTCTTAACAAAACGTTTGTTTTTGGAGAATCCACGATTTAATTAAAAGATTAGGGGGAAAAACTGAGAACGGTGGAATAGGGTAAGGAGAGGGGGCTACCAATTTTTTTCCAATTTGTAGAACTCTGTGCATCAGTATAGTGGTCAAATTATTCAAAAGTAGAAACACACAAAGGAGAAAAAAAAAAAAAAAAAAAAAAAAAAAAAAAAAAAAAAAGTGGCGACTAGATATAGATCCAAGGGATAATATGGGCCATTTTTAAAATTCGCTTACATATGCTGTTCCAGAAGGAAAAAAGAAGAAAATTCAAACATACATTACTATTTAATGTGTAATTTGACATATGCATTATACAAAGAAGACTATATTAAACATTGCTAGCATTAAAAATTAAAAAAATCAATAAAAATTGTTAAGATGTAAATCAGTATATATGAATTTGTGTCAAATCCGTTACCACACAAAATTACTGAAAATAGTCTCATTTTTAAAGTTTAAAAAATTACCTTACTTTGAAGTGACTTATATCTCTAAATTTCAGAACATGATACTTAACAATAATACTTAAATTACATTGAAATGTGAGACATTTATAACCACAAATTTTGACCACATAGAAATTAATACAAAACGTTTTCTAATAATAACAATATATATTTATGTAAATTATTGAATTTTAAGAAAATTATATCTCTTTCTTAGTTGAGAGAAAAATAATAATAGAATGGTGAAAAAAATTATATTAATATTAAAATGCATTTTAAAAATGTGATGTAATGGATTTGACACTAATCCATTTATACGGATTTATATCTCAACAATATTTATTGATTTTTTTTATTTTTAATGCTAGAAATATTTAATATAGTCTTCCTTATATAATGCATAGCTCAAATTAAACATTAAATATTAATGTATGTTTGAATTTTCTTCTTTTTCCTCTGGGACAGCATATGTAACCAAATTTTGAAAATGACCCATATCCAATTTTTTCAACATGATATCAACAATATTTAACCATTCTCATAGTCTTATTTCCCAATATGAATCAAAAATTGGAATGTTAATAACAGAAAATTATCAAAACATCCAAAATTCCAGTAATGGACACTCTCTGTTCCAGTAACGGATACCCCACAAAAGTAATAGATATAATTGTTTTTATGACTTTATTTAGAATAAGAATTTTATGAAAGGATAATAATGAAACAAAATTGTTATTTTCAAATAAATTTAACAATTAGGATATCAACAGTTAATAAAATATTTGTGAGAATTATTCACTGTTTAAATTAATTATTGTGATTATCACAAGATCGATATTTTATTTATTTTAGATAGATGTTTTAAAATACTAAATGTCAGTGAATTACAGTTATCAAAATATTGAGACAGTCCCAGGTTTAGAAGGGTAATAAAGAAAACCTGAAAAAAAAGTTTTGTAATATTAGTGCATAGATTCACATATTTTCCGCTATTTTTAACAGTTAAACACCTCAACTACTTGGTTTAATTACTTGTAGTAATTAGTATTACAAATGTGAAAGAAATGATATTGCGGGTTGAATATTTTGAATGCTAAATAAAATAATTTCAAAATAAAACTGAAGATTTGAACAGCTATTGTAGGTAAATAGCAAAATTCGCCAATCGGTCATGAAAACAATCGCGAAATTTGTCCACAATCACGTATTTAAAAATAACGCGATTTTCACCTGTAATGCACATAGAAAAAAATTCAGAAATTCGCTTATTGGTCGGCAAAAAAGCAAAAATTTGTCAATTGGTAGCAGGAAAATATCACAAATTTCTTCAATTGATCGCAGGAAAGTAATCGCAAAATTCGTCAGTTGCTGCAGGAAGTAAACATGAAATTTGTCAAAATGTCACCTGGAAGAAAACCGCTTAATTCGCCAATAGGTTGCTGGTAAATATCGAGAAATTAAGTTAAAAAATTGCTTGTAACAGTAATACTTTATTAGATATTAATTATTGATATACAGTAAAAGATTTTTTAAACATTACATGCAATGTTGTATTGTTTCATATAATATGTGGGATATTTAATGTAAAATTTTACATATCAAATGTAGTATTTGAGGTTTTTGACGTTTTTGCTAGATTTTTTGGACACAACAGTTTAAATTCTCAAAAATGGACACATGTCAAAGACCTGCCAATCGTAAATTGTAACAGTTTACCTGCAGATTATTTTCTGCCGCTGAAATATCTGTCGCAGACACATGGAGAATTTTCTGCTACTGGGGAGGGGGGGGGGGGGGAGGCGTCCTGTCAGTTCCCACATTTTCTCCATGCCTTAAGAAGTAAAACACCAAAAGAATCATTACTGTACTTGACTAAAATTTAGCGATTTATTTGAATTTCATGAAATTTCGGCACTAAAAGTAATTTAAGCTCTGAAATTTTATAAAATTCAAAGTATCGTAACTTGATAATATTGGTTATGTACCAAAATGACGATTCTAGTGTTTTATGTTTTAGAACTTTGACAAACTTACTTATAGGATCCAGGAGATAATATGAAAACTTAGATTTGCATTTTAATATGAAACAGACAGACAGACAGCGCCCAACCTAGGGACCAGCTTATGGCCAGGACGAACCCCTAAGCCTAGGGAAGGAAAAATATTACTATCCGGCGCTAGCTATAATAATTACAAGTTAAACTACAATTTTACAAAGTATAAACGTTACCCAATTTTGCCACAAGGCTGGGCGAACGCTAAAATTATTACAATAATTGATATTTTACATAAACATTAGTTATAGTTATTTATATAGCATTTTGAGATAAACATTATAATGACAATTATTTACAATTGTACATTTTGAATGCATTAATACGTATACAATAACATTTAGAGGTATAATATATTTTTTAAAATGATTACAATATATAATTACAATATAAAATTCAAACAATTTTATTTACATACAATAACATTTTGAAATACACTATATACAGTAACCTCTCACCCACACGCGAGACACGGCAATCATTCCTCGTCACCAGTTTCTTTTATAAAAGTAACTTCCTTACTCAAATGCAGAATTAAAAAAAAACAAATTTTACTGTTTAAAATAGTGGTACGAAAATGCAACTACCGAACATCGCGCATAAGTGAGAGGTCACTGTATTTACAATTTTGTACTGGTACAATACATGAAACAAACATTCCCCTTTTACATGCTTAAATATGAGTTAAAAATAACTTTTTTTTCTGAAAAGAGATAACTGACTATAAGAGAAAATGGTATTTAATAATATTTAATATATTTAATTTTTACTTAAATTTATATTTAAATATTTAATATATTTTTGATTTAAGATATTATAATTTTCGTAAAGTTGAAATAGTTGTTTTTTGTCAGATAGTATATCTAGAATATTGTCAAGAGTTGTTTTAGTTTCCTTATATGTGAATTTATACTTCATAAATTTACATTTGCCAAATAAATAATGTAGTGGGTCACCTCTTTGACCACACTGACACAAGTCATCATCTCTTTTGTCAATACTATGTAAGAATGTAGGAAAACTTCCACATCCAGTGAGGAAGTAGAGTGAGACTTTATCTTTGCATATAAGTGAGCACTGAACCTTTGGAACAATACTATGAGTAAACCTGCTGCACTTTGAGGAGTCCTAGTTGTGCTGGCACTTGTCCAGCAATTGTAATTTAATAAGCTTATTAAGTAAAGAGCATACTTCCTTGCTTACTGGCAAGTTGCAGTACTGTGCGGCCTCGCACGCCAGCTTGTCCGCCAGCTCGTTGCCCACAATGCCCACGTGGCCGTTTACCTACGTGATATAGAAAATTTTATTTTTATTTTCTTTTAGTAATTTATGAAGGTCAAACATTTGTTTATATTTAGGGTATAAATTGTTTATACTGTTTATTTGCTGTCTGAAAAAAATGGAGTTATTTTTTGATTTGTTGAGATAGCCCATTTAATATGAAACAGCCCTTTTCAAAACAAATGGCATCTAAAATCTTTATTGGATTTGTAATTTGTAACATTTGTCATAAGTAGTTTAAAATATAATTGCCATAACCTCTATTCTGAATTATTAGATGTGTCTAATCTATCTACATACATACTTATACTATTATCTCTATTATACATACATATATATAATTTCTTTTCCTTTATTCATTTTTTTAATTTAGTATGGAAGAACTAATTAAAAAAGATTTACCCGGTGTTGATCAGGATGTCATACAAAAAGTTATTGATCAGCTAAAAGATTTTTGCATGGCTTATGAAGATGATTGCCAATTTGTAGAAGAGTCTTTTATATCGGATATCTTAAAACTAATCCAAGTAAAAAAGCTGCTATCTTTCTGCCCAAATTTTGTTTGGAGAGCAATACTGCATCTCAACAGCAAATTGTATACATTGTTGAATAATGATGTAATAGTGTCGAAATCACCTGTACCAGTACAGTTTCAAAGCTCAAATAATCCCTTTGAGTCTTTCAAAATGATCCAACATTGCAGTCCACCAGTAATTCATTCAAATTGTTGCAGCCATTTAACAAAAATTGGGCTGAAAGTTTCAGCGTACCATGGAATTTATTTCCTAAAGAAGTTATGGAAGCCTGTGATAAAAAAAAAACAGGATAAGAAAATGCATATATTCGGAAATGATTAGAATTTTAACAGAAAATATTTCAAGATTTAGCCCCTCATCTGGATGCAAGAATTTGAGAATCATTGCAAAGAAATTAACATCAAAGTACCCGGCTACATTTGAAGACAGACGGTGTGACACAATTAAAGCTGAGGGTGCCACAACTCTCATAAAAAATGGAGAGCTCTTTGGAAAATGAACAAGAACGAAAAATCATGCGTCAAGCATAGATTATGTAACACTTTCCAACGCTTCCAAAATAATTTTACGAATCATACTCTTCAATAAGCTAAAAGATAACATCTAAGTAATCCAAATACTTTTATTCAGCCCTGTATAGGATCTATAGATTTGTATATATACTACATAGGATGCTAAATTTTAGTTCAGTTAGGAAACACGTAGCACAGTTTAAAATTCTCCGTCTGGAGTTAAATAATACGGAAATGTTTTCCCGAAGTTTTGTGCTTCCCTGTATAGGATCTACAGAATTTATACACACCACGTAATAGACAAAAAGCGATTTAAAATTAAAATCGCGTTTAGTAACTTAAAACGCACTTCCAGGAATTATTGTTAACATACAGTAGAGAATTCTTTTGTGTGCCCCTGTAAATGAACGATGACTGCTATACACACAATATTCTGTAGTAAGTCTCTTGTAATGAACCTTATATAAATTTCAATGCGTTTAAAATAGGGAAACATGGTTTAAATAAAGCGCAGACGATTTTTCTCCATAGACGTAATGTAACGGAATTCTTTTGACTGTCCCTGTAAAGTAAGTATAAGTGCTATGCACACCCTATTCCATATTAAGCTTCTTCTAATGCACCTTAGTGATATATATAAATTTCAATGCGTTTAAAATAGTGAAACATTATTTAAATAAACCGCAAATGATTTTTCCCCATAGACCGCAATGTAACGGAATTCTTTTGAGTGTCCCTGTAAAAAAACTATAAGTGCTACATACTTCCGTTGAAATAGGGAACATGCTATAGATAATGATTATAACATATAAAAATTGCAGGGCAATCCGAGCATATTTACGGGAGTTAGAGCACGGACAGACGGCAGACGGCAGACGGCCAGACGGCAGACGGCCAGACGGCCAGACGGCCAGACAAACCGAAGTCATAAACACTTTTCAACTAGGTTGGAAAGTGTTAAAAACGAAGAAAAGGTTTTGCTGATCTATTTGATGTTGAGTCTGAGAAATGTATAAATAAAACAGTTCGAAACAGTTATGGATGCAACTACTGGCAACTTAATGAATTACCAGATGGGGAAACAAAAGCCTCCCAGTTGGCTCATAAAAACTGGCTACTCAGCGAAAGCAAAAAGTAATACGAGACGAAAAAACAATCAAAGAATTGATGGAATTAACTTATGCTTCGTAAAGATGCATCGTTAACAGCAAAAACAGCGTTAAGATAATTAAAGTAGAATGGCCTGTGTTGTTTGAAAACAACTTCTTTATTAGTCATGCTAATATTTTGCTGGCAACAGAAGCTATTGCTGATAAAATATCTGAATACATAACCATCAAAGGCAGAATTATTCATAATTTTATTGTTTCTAAATCCAAACAAGATGCTGTTTCTGAATGTTTAAACAAGATTAAAATCGCTGAGAAACTTGGTTGTAACACTGCAGAAATTATAGGAGCTCTATGTCTAATTCAGGCATATTTTGGTGAAGAAGAGGAAGAGTTGTTTCAAATTAATGCGGTAAGTATTACATTTATGTATTAAAATTATTTTCTTTTTGTATGAAATATGGTATAATAAATATCCTTAAAAAATATATTTAAAAGGTAAATGTATCTAACAGGGTTCGTACAGTCCGTAAATTTTTCTCCTTGAAAGTTCTTATTTTTATGCAAAATCTGCAAAAGATTATTCAAAGTCCTTAATTTTATTCTCCAAATAACTCTTAATCAGGAGTGAAACTCTTATTTCACAAAATTTCTGATTTACAAAAAAAAAAAAAAAAAACTTAATTTTTAAACTTTTACTGCTCTATTTCTTTATTGGAACATTGAATAATCGATCATATAAATTTCATTCAAATCCCCCCTCCCCTCTCCTGCACCAAAATTGGTTGGAAATTTAAATAATTTTTCCGCTCTCTAAAAAAATTTGTTTTTACTTCTTTAGAAAGAAGAAAGTATTGCAATAGTTTTTTTTTACTTCCGGTTTTTGCCAGATTTACATGCTCTATGCTTCAGAGATCCTGAAAAATATGTTTACAAAATGTCTATGTCTGCCTTCTACCATCTAAAAGTATATGCAGTTATGCATAGATCTAAACCAAATTTTTGTGTATGTTTTGGCTCCTTCTTGAATTTGGAAATATTCTGCCGGAAGGAAGCACTGTAATAGTGATTTTTGTGCCATTTTCATTATTGTACCAATGAAAAGTGCATGAAGTTATGCATAGAATTGAAACAAATTTCACATGTATGTTTTTGGCTATAGCCAGCAGGTCTCGCGTGAATTTGGGAACAATCTGCCGGAAAGGGATACTGTAATAGTGATTTTTCTCTTTTTTACAGTTCTGTTGTACCTCTGCTATTCATGAATTGGCAGACAATTCTCTTCCAGATTCTCACACAGCTGATGTAGAACAGAATAACAAATGTTGATTTTACTAAATGTTAGGATTAACTCATTTTTATTCTTAGTAAAAAAAAGCAGAAACTTAAGATGACAATCAAAGTTGGTGTAGTATTGAAGTAAACACTGAAAGCTTAAGATGTGTAAAAAAATTTTGAAATATTATATGTATGAGAAAAAAGAAAGTTTTTAGGATTGACACATACGACTAGTTTAAAAATAATTCAGAAAGTGCAACCATATTGAATATCATTATGTGTCAGGTTTAGCCAAATATTATGCGGAATATTTTTGAATGTTTAATTGCCAGTGGCGACATGGTGACTACGTTTGAAGAGCTCTGGAATATTCTTTTCTTAGTTAATAATTTTCCCCTGCATTCTATCTTTTTCGATATTAAATTACTTTTATGTAAAACATCTTTGTGATCAACATACTTTAAAGCAGTTTCTGTAAAGATATTAATGAATAATTTTATCTTAGGATCCAGTCTCCTCAAAAGATGTGGAAGCTAATGTTTCCAGACTAACACCATTTATAGCAACATAAGGTATATATAGCTCTGTTTGATTTGTATATTTTATATTTAAAAAAATACCGGATAAATATTTCAATAATTAGTGCGGTCTTTAAAAATATTAGTCTCAGCGGGTTTTGCCAGCTATAATTAGTTTTTCCAAACAAAACTCGAATCTAAAAATTTACTTGGGAGAAGCTCTGCATTGGGCCCTTGTTGCCTTTGGCGGCATTGTAGTTTGTTTTGGTAAGCCTTCTCATTTCTAAAAGAATGTAATTTTAAAGGTTTTCAAAATGAACCTTTATAATTGGGACTTCCTGCATCCGGTTTGATTTAGTAACTTATAATACATGAGACATTTCTCCCATGATAAATCATCACTGGCAGAATTCTAAGTTAGATTTCCATTACGGACTTGTAGTTTTCCGAGGGGGGGGGGGTGCCGAATCGGGATGTACATTCCAAGGAATTGTGAATATCAAAATTCTTCCCCACGCCTCTAAAAATGTTCTTTTCAAAAATAGTTTTAATCATCCTGTATTTCAAAAACATATGTAAAGCCAATGATCAAAATTTTTTCGAAAACTAACTGCATTGTTGCAGAAAAGGTCTCTTTAAATAATTTCAGCATATCCAAAATTCATGTAGATTTAAGCTAAGATTTAAAAAAAAAAAACGTTTCTTAATATATTTTTTAAGAGGTTAAAATTCAAATATTTTTGAACCATTTACAGAGTTACAGATAGAAAGTATAAATTTTCTGTTTTGTCAGTGCGTGTTAATAACAAGAACGAAAAATCATGCGTCAAGCATAGATTATGTAACACTTTCCAACGCTTCCAAAATAATTTTACAAATCATACCGTTTAATAAGCTAAAAGATAACATCTAAGTAATCCGAATACTTTTATTCAGCCCTGTATAGGATCTATAGATTTGTATATATACTACATAGGATGCTAAATTTTAGTTCAGTTAGGAAACGCGTAGCACAGTTTAAAATTCTCTATCTGGAGTTAAATACTACGGAAATGTGTTCGCGAACTTTTGTGCTTCCCTGTATAGGATCTACAGAATTTATACATACCACGTAATAGACAAAAAGCGAGTTAAAATTAAAATCGCGTTCAGTAACTTAAACCGCACTTCCAGGAATTATTGTTAACATACAGTAGAGAATTCTTTTGTGAGTCCCTGTAAATGAACGATGACTGCTATACACATAATATTCTGTAGTAAACCTCTTGTAATGCACCTTATATAAATTTAAATGCGTTTAAAATAGTGAAACATTATTTAAATAAACCGCAGACGATTTTTCTCCATAGACGTAATGTAACGGAATTCTTTTGACTGTCCCTGTAAAGTAACTATAAGTGCTATGCACACCCTATTCCATATTAAACTTTTTCTAATGCACCTTAGTTATATATATATATATTTCAATGCGTTTAAAATAGTGAAACATTATTTAAATAAACCGAAAATGATTTTTCCCCATAGACCGCAATGTAATAGAATTCTTTTGAGTGTCCCTGTAAAAAAACTATAAGTTCTACACACTTCCGTTGAAATAGGGAACATGCTATAGATAACGACTATAACATATAAAAATTGCAGAGCAATCAGAGCATATTTACGGGAGTTAGAGCACGGACAGACGACAGACGGCCAGACAAACCGAAGTCATAAACACTTTTCAACTAGGTTGGAAAGTGTTAAAAACGAAAAAAAAAGTGTTCTCCCTACTGTTTATTTTCTTCTGCGAAATCTACTGGAAGATTAGTAATTGGGCATGTGCAAGCCAGCTTGGGAAAGGATTCTTTTCTAATAAGTTTTTAATTATTCTGCCTAATTACCATTTGATTTCATCGATTATCAAAATAATATACCAATACAGTTCATCTCATCGTAGAATTTTTAGAGTAACAAGCATGCATTTAAGGAAATAGCAAGGATTAGGAATAATAAGGACTAGCAAGTTTGCTCACTATGCTAGTCTGTTTTTCCAAACAAACCTCGAATTGTTAAAACCTGTGTTCATAGTAATTTTCAAAGAAACCCAATATCGAAATGAACTTTCAATGAGTTTTTGCTGCTTTCAGTAGCATGCAGTCCTGAAGGACCCGAACATTCAGGGAACTTTAGTTTGTATGTAAGAATATTTTTAATTATGTGCAAAGGTACTTGATAATACCTGAATAAGTCTCTAAATTTTCATTTTATATTTTTACTATTTCACAGGTGGAAATATTTTCACAGCTGAAGAATATTTTGTAGTAGTAGACGGCATCGTGGCGTTGAGGACCGGAGAATTCAAAGTAGCAGTTTCACTTTGCATTTTATCGTTCTTCGTATTCAACATAGAATATCCAGAAAAGGCCGCTTTAACTCTGGAGTTTATTCAAAGGTATTTTTGTTTTAGCGTGAATCTGACAAATATTAGGTTAACAAGTGCTATTGTGTATTAAAATGTTCTTAAATTATGTAACAGATGGTGACGTTATTGCTATAGAATCTGGTAACTTTTTTTTCTTTAATTTTCTAACATCTGGGAAAATTGACATCACTTTCTCAAGTAAAATGAGTTACTAGGAAAATATACAGTAGACTCACTCAAATCTGCATAATGTTATGACAGTTAAGTTTTAACTGTTTTATTGCTTTAAATGTAAGTTTTCAGTTTTCTTCTAGACTGCCCCCCCCCCCGTTTTGTAAAAATAAAATAAATAAATAAATAAAATTTAATAAATAAATAAATAAAACATTGTGTAAAATTTCGCCCACAGTTTGTATAGCTAGCAAATATTTTTCCTTCTCTCAAAATAATATTAGTTTTAGACATTACGGGTGACTGTCGTATGGTTTAATTCCCCTCCCCGTAAATATTTTACTTGTAAACAAGATGTTCCCACGAGACATAGGAAGCTAAAGAAATTATGAGACCACCAATGCAGAAACTTTGAGTTTTAAGTGGACAATGGCGCATGTTGTCATAACCTCATAAAATAGGTCATCACTTGGTACTTTGCAGCAAAATTGCACGTTGATGTCAGGTGAGAATAATTACCTGCTTTTCTAAAACTCATAAAAATAAGGTTTGTTGTTGTTCGTGGGTATTTAAAGTGCATCATAAATGCACCTTATTGCTTCACGGATGGGATGGGCCTGTCATCATAAATTGACCAGTTTTTTTCTGCGAAGCGTGGGCCTACAGAGTTGTTTTATCACGTGGTTTCTGCATGAAAAACGTAAAGGGTGGACCTCGCAACTCAACTTTGACCCTGTGTGCGCTCTTGACCAATTGCAGGGGCCTCGGTTAAGTGTATGCGAGAGGGTGTATAAGAGGGTCCTTTGATTGGATGAGATTATGGAGGAGAATTAGCTGGGCTGGTGTGTATGTCAGATCGGAGGGTTGAGATGAAGAAGGAATGGTGACTTTTGACAGAGAACGGGAATAATGAAGGCAGCATAGGAAGATCGGCTGATTTTTAAAAAGCTGGGTTAGCACGGAAAAATGGAAGGAGTGTTAGCGGCATGAGTGACGTAAGAGCACCGGTCTTGGAGAGCGAAATTTACCGGAGGTCGTAAGGCTTGTCGACAGGCGACTCAAGGCTCGCAAAATAAAATTCGCGGCGTACATCAGTAGCGACGCATGCACAGGGATGCACCGACTCTGACGGCAAAAAAAAACAAGAAGGGACCTTTTCGCTTGTATTTAGTGGAGATCATATTGCTGCGACCCTGTGACGGTAACATCATCAACGAGATGCGACGAAGGACTTCCGTGGTCCGCTGGCAGAGGAGTGGAAGCTGAGCTTAGCGAGCGGTGGGAAATTAGCGAAACGGCGCCGG
This sequence comes from Maratus michaelseni, assembly GCA_963931845.1. NCBI lineage: Eukaryota > Metazoa > Arthropoda > Arachnida > Araneae > Salticidae > Maratus > Maratus michaelseni. The sequence goes on from OZ007586.1 coordinate 398,806,583, forward strand.
TACGAGAGACCGTAAAGATCCCTCTGTTCCAGTGTGTGGATGGACTATTTGTGAGAATTAAACGGTTATGAAAGACTTCTCGAGGCTGTCTGGTGAGTGCTGAAAAATTGTTGTTTTATATGATGTTAAGAAAATATCTTGCTAATTAAAGTGATAATATTAATTATGTAAATGTCGTATCTTTACGTTGGTTTTATTTGAAAATCATGGTTCTTATCACCATTCTAAAATACTTGTTTAGAAAATATGAGCACATTAGGGTTGGTGCTCAGGTATAAGTTTTATAACTTCTTGTAACTATGTCTTGATTCAGGATTCGATGATTGTGATTCTACGATATTGATCTCAATTGATAATTCTTGTGTTTTATCCTATAAATTTAGTAGGTGTTCTTGAAAGAATTGATGTGACTTTAAAATACTTTCTTCCTTTTAAATAAACTTCTTAACTTTGTTCAATTAAGTGCATGATTATTGTCTCCAAACTGACTTAATGTAATTGAAGAACTCTTATACTTTACAAATCTTAAGGAGGGATAGTTCCACCTATTTTGAGAGTTAAGATCAAATTTGAAGCTTATTATTTTAAGTCATAAGATACACTCTGTGTGAAGTCCTTAGTCAGCTTACTACATACTTTCGTGGCTTCTACATTTAATATTATTCACACAAAGTGAGGAATTTAAGAGTGTTCTAGAATATCAATAAACATGTTGGTTACAGGAATTTATGTAATCTTTCAGGAAATAAGATAATCTGATTAAATATTATACAGGGATTTTCACAACGCAATTCCTTAAGTATTCATGTTTAAGACTTCAGCAGCATTTATTCTAAGTTTTGGATGTTTCATGCTTACCATGAAACAGAGTGTGTTTTTGTGATTTGCTCATCTTGTGGTCAGGTGCTGTCTTTAACCACCACTAATTATATTCTTCACCTCAATTTCAGGTGGTTTATTCAAAATTTAAACTCTTGACTGCACCTACCAGTTTACTGTCACTTGTGGATTCTTGGTTGCTTGTCACAAAAGAACACAAATAGTAGTCTCTATTCTATTGTTATGAGATTTAAGTTGAGCTTATATATATATGCATATGAAGGTTCATGCTAATTGTAAGTAGATTAAAAGAAAGGTAATTAATGACAATTATAATTAAATTAAGAGAAACCATAATAAAAACCTCCAACAACAACTTCAGAGCAGAAGTTATGTAGATTTTAGAATATTGTGCATTTCTAATCACTGTTTATTTTTAAACAGTAATATGAATGCAATTAATGCATTAGAAATTATACTGAATGCTTACAATAACGTAAAGTATTAAATTAATAAAGTAAAGTAAGAAAATGTTTAAAAAATGCTAAAATATAAAAATTAAAGTTCAGTAAATAAACTCGTATCGGCCAAATGTTAAGTATAATTCGTAAAATGTGAAAAAATAGGAGAAAATGCCTTGAAATAATTTGTTGGGAATGATGAGATGAAGGTAAGATTGTGCATATGCAAAACATTTCAGTGTACGTTGACATGCGTATAGCACTGGCGTACATCAGAATTGGGATATAACAGCCTGAAGTGACATGCCCAGTTCGGTCACATTTTTTGCAGTTATTTTGGTACAAAGCTTTGGTAAATACCATAAAGGACGTAAGATATCACAGAGGCAGAGATTTCAGTTGGATATGTTTGTGAAAAGGATAATTATTCGAATGCTTGAAAGTAGACGATCCCAAATCGTGTCCCAAATGTCTCGAATTCTGAATGTGCTTCAGTGTGTAATCTCTATACTATGGCAGAGGTTTCAAAGTATTCCAGATGTTACGTGACGATCAGTACAAGAGTGACAAGTGCTCAACAAGACAGACATCTGACAGTAACTGCGTGATGTCAGCGTGACCTTTCTGCCAGGCAATTGGCTTCAGAGCTGATAGTCGTCAAGGGAGTATGTTTACAGACAAGCTGTTTACAGAAGACGTAACCAAGTTGGTATGTATGCCAAATGACAAACAGTTTGCATTCGCCTGCACATCTGCCCCTCTCGACTGCACATAAATGTAACCGCTTTCAGTAGAGTTTGGAAACCAGTAGTGAAGTTGGGCACAATGGGCCACTATCATGTTCAGTGATGAGTTCAGATTTAGTCTACAAACCGATTCTCGTTGTATAACTATTTGGAGAGAATGTGGAACTCTTATTTTACCCGAGAAATATTAAGTAAAGATATAATTTTTTATTCAAGGGGAGTCATGATGTGGGCAGGTATAATGCTGGATGGTTGCACAGACCTCCACATCTTCAGCACATGGTCTGTTACTGCTGTAAGATACAGACACAAAATCCTAACGTTCGTCTGTTTCAAGGTGCAGTCACTCCTGGATTCCTGTTCATGGATGATAATGCATGTCCTCACCGTGTGGCCATCATCGACGACTTCCTGAAGATATGAAGATATCCAGCATATGCACTGACCTTTCTATGTCTGCTGATCTTAAACCTATAGAGCATATGTGGGATATGCTTAGAAGAAAACTTGCAATCTGTCACCATCTACCAAGCTCTGTTCGAGAATTGAAAAGTACTCTCTATTGATTTACAGATTATTAAAAATAGCTAAAACAGTGAAAATGCACATCTTATGCTTCTTCCTTTTTTTTTTTTTTTTTTTTTTTTTTTTTTTTTTTTTTGAGAAATATGTGAAATATGCAAATTGTAAGATGATGGTAAAAAAGACCCTTATGTATTGTAATAATTATGAAAAAATCAATTTGAATGACAGAAAATGCGTTTCTCAAATGATTGATCAATTTCTTTATAAATGCATTTCAGCTTCATTAATTTTAAGTGTCATTTATTATTTTGTTTTCATAAAAAATAACTTGTCAACTATTTTTACATAAAGATGTACACTCTAATCTGTAGGTGAAAATATAAATTATTGTAAATTATCTTTTAAGAATTTTTTGTCTCGGTTATATTGCCTGCAGCTTTTCTTGTATATCAGTATGCATGATATAATAGAGGGCTACTGCAAAATAAAATAGAAGGTATAACCGTGGCAACCATGTGTCACACATCTTGTTACATATTTTAAATTTATCAGTGTCTTTTATTACAACCTTTTTTTTTTTTTTCATTTTTTAGAATCTTTGCTGACATTATCCCTGATAACGGAAGCAAAGCCCCCAAGGTGAAGGGCAATTGAAACAATATGGTTGCTAAGCCTGTTATTAATCTAGTGAATGGACTTAGAGATTCCGAAAGTCATTTTAATATGTAATGCAACAATAAACTGTTTTTTTTTAATTTAGTGTTATCTACTTTACTGCTACTTTGAGTTTATATTTATTTTCAATGTTATTTGTGTTCATTTGGGTAATTATGATTGTTATATTCTTTCTCACAGAGGCCAATATTAAGAAGTTAAGGGTGGGGGGAATTTGCGAAGAAACTATTATGAATTTATCTAGATGTTTGCCATTTTGTTCAGTATTTTGAAGTAATTGCATTTTTATTTACATCTGAGCCTATACACATATAAATTCCTATTATGGTTTTTGTTTCAAGCGCAGCGCTTTTTAGTATAGAATTAAACAATCTAGAGTTTTTAGGAGTTTAATAATTTAAAATATACCAAATGGAAAGGTGAAATTGTTCTTACTTGTATGTAAGAAACATGGCCTTTTAAAGGAAAAAAAAATTATTGTGTGGGACAAATATTTAGAATACACCCAGAAAAAGGAATTGATTAAAACTACAAAACATGTTTTGTTGAGTACATTTTGGTTGTTGTAAGCAAAATTTTTAGTTGAAGTAAAAAATTGGTTTTGTTGCTTGGACAAAAAAATATTGTTAACACTCTTACAAAAATTTTACTTGAATTAACAAAATCTGTTTTTTTTTAATTTTACAATAATTTTGTAATTTAAATTTGTAATTCCAGCAAAATTTTGTTCTTTTTGCAAAATTTGTATTCTTGTGTAGTAGCCATAACTCTCTCACGTAATTTGGTTTATTTGATTTATATTACTATATAATTAAAGAATAACATAATTTTGGGATAATTAAAACTTTTTTTAATTGGGACGGACCAAGGTAGTTTTAAAAATCCCCCTCTCCCATTTATTACTTTTCTCTATCTTTACAAGACGAAAATATTGGATTCATGAAAATTTCCGACTTCCGGTTTCCGACGGATTTTAGAAGGTCCTGAACACGATTTGACTGTTTTTAGAAAATGATTGTCTATGACTCTGTCTGTCTGTATGTGACAAAAATTTTATGGGCGCTCTATCTCAAGAAAGGAATTTAATAAAACTTTATATTCAGTTACTTTCTGATATAAATTGTTGCTGATTAGTTTTTGGCGTATATCGCGCAACAGGTGGTGCTGCTATGTTGCTTATTTCGCGATTTCTGCAATAGCTCTATCTTATTTTCAGCAGTGAATTACGCCGTAATCTTTGAATAACCAGTGAATTTTTATCCTGCTTTTTACAGGCGTAATTCACTGCTGAGAATGAATTAAAAATTAAATATGTGTTGCCGTATGATGGGCTTTGTTTTGACGTCTCATGTGTGTCGCAGAAATTTGCGTGGTCCTAATGACATTTCCATCTTGTGCTACGGTTGCAGACGGTCCGACCGACATATATAAGAGTGAGAAATGCCGAGTTGGGATATCGTTCCTTGCAGCTCAGTGGTAGAGCCTCGGAGCGCTGTTCTGAGGAACCGGGTTCGATTCCTGGCTTGGGGCATTTTTCACTCTGTCGATTTACGCTTGAAAAAGAGCAGGATTAAAATTCACTTGTTATTATTCAAGGATTACAGGAGTAATTTGAATTTAAAAATATTGAATAAATTTGAATTAAAGAAAAAAATAGTTAAAATTACATGTTAGATTGGTTCATTTAACACAAATTTTTGTAGTATAAACAAAACAAGTTCGTAATATAACATATTTTATTATTTAAACAAACAAAATATATTTTGTTGTAAGAATTATAACTGTTTCGTTAACAAAAACCTTTTGCTGTTAAAACAAAGAAAATTCTTAAAATTACACAAAACAATTGTTCTTTAAGCAAAAGTTTTTGTTGTCGAAACGGAAAAGAACTCTTAAAGTAACAGATCATTATATTTATTTTGAGAAAACTTTCAACAAAAGAGTTTGTTAATTCAAGTATAATTGAACCATTTTACTTGAATTAACAGAACTTTTTTTGCTGACGATGCAAATTTTTTTGTTGGAATTGCAAAAAAAAAAAAAAAAAAAAAAAAAAAAAAAAAAAAAAAAAAAAAAAAAAACACAATATTTATTATTGATTCAAACAAAATTTTCATTGACCCATATTTAAACGAAAAGTTTTGTTGGGTCAACCAAATTTTTGTTGATTCAACAAAACTTTTTTTCTGAGTATAGAATATATTTTTTAATTCTTTGTTTACAGTTTTGAAGGTCTAAGAAATTTTTTTCAGTGAATGATAAATACCAATTACCACTTGATTTTAGAAAAATGTGTCACTAAAAAGTCACTTGGGAAATCTCAGGTTGAAAATAGTCACTAATAATTTAGAATACACACACGAAAGAATACATTGCGAAAACAACATCCCATAGCGAAGAGTAATAGTAGAACTGTGGCAGGAATATATATGGCCGCATTACGCAACAGCTTGACATATTTCATTCGAAAGGTTTCCTTTCCTTTCCTTTCTTTATTTTTTTTAAATTTTGATTCGATTTCGTAAGGAACACAATCCGTGCCGGTTAATGACATGCTTTGCCGGTTTTTATGATGATTTGAATCGTAAGAACACACATCCTACCGGCTGATGAAAAGATTTTCCATTTCATAGTGAATTATCAACATATTAGTTCTGGTAAGCGATGATTTTGTAGAATAAGATACGGTTTTCAGTCGGAAAGGCTCCAGATGGAAGACGATGATTATGAAATACATTAGGAATTTCCCCGTAGAAATAACAGAAAGCTGCATTATTATCAATAATTTTATTGGCACTTCACCAATCAAGGGCAATTTCAGAAATGGTTATTTTTAGAACTCCGATCGAGCTGCGTTACATCGTAGAAAAAGAGCATGAAGATGTTAAAGATTATTATAGAGATACACCAATTTAAAGACACTTCTCCTTCAAGTGACGGGTTTTGCTTAGCAATTCAAAAACGTAAAAATTCTGAGCTCCGGGGCTGCGTAGGTACGTTTTAAATGTAGCGAGGTGAATGAATATTTCGCCAGTGCAGGGGTAAATTAACCAATGAGCGGCTTGTAAGGCTGTGGAACGTATTATTATACTCGGCATAATTTTGAAGTGAAAAAGTTAGACGCGCGAGTCGAAATGAATTATGGGGTATCGAATGACAATTTTAATAAAAATTTAAATGATATTAAGAGACGTTCTAAAGAAATAAACATTGAATGTCTCAAAAGAAGAAATAAATTAGGGTTTTTTACAAATAAGTGTTTTAAGAAGCTTTTAACAGATTAAGATTTTTAGAATAAGAATTAAAAGAATATGTTGATTAAAGATATGGAATTAAAATATAATTTAGATTTAAGATATTTAAAAGACAGGGGAAAAAGTAGAATTGTAAGAATTTGGAATAAATTAATTAAGCAAAAATTGCGATTTTTTTAATTATTACATATTCCCCACCTAAAAAGACGGATGAACTGGTAGGTCATATGATTTGCAAGTCCATATTAGGGAAATGTTACACAGACATGGGTTACAATTTTGTCACTTGGAGTAAGGCTAAATAAATAAACTTATATATATATATATATATATATATATATGTCAATTTAAATTTAAATTTAGTAGTTATAACGCAAACTAGTGGGCTTGTTAATTAAATACAATGACAAGATATTAATCTTGTTTACAAATTACAAAAATAGTTTTTCTAATATAAACATATAATAAGAAAATTATTGTAAATTTTGAGAGTAATCAGGTGACAAAGCTTTTATCTTATTTACAAAATACTAAATTGGCTTATTGAAAATGTGTATTTAACTTAAACACGTTCATTTTTGTAAATTGTTTGGCTAAGAAGTTCTTTCAGTTCTTTTATAAATGATAGTTCAAGTAAAGAAAGTCTTATTGCATACTTCACTAATAAGAAGAAAATGAACTGAGTATATAACAATATTAAGTCTGCTAGTGGAATTACTTTGAAAAATGTCCTCAAAATTACTTATCAAAGTCCATATTCAGAATTTAAATGTTCATCTGAAATACTTTATCTTTATACTAACAACTTAATTTTTTAAATCTACTCTCAATCTCAGTTTTAATAAATAAGAGTAAATATATCACAAATAATAACAATATTGAATTCATAATATCAAATTTAATAACAACAATAATAATTACAATAAAAACTAAAATAATAATACTTAACAATAACAATAATTACGAGTTCAATAGTTGAAAATTCTGAAAACTCTTAAGAGGTCTCAGGAGTCTTACTTTTCCTCTGAATAGGCAAGTTTGCACCATGTCACATTTTGTTTTATTTCTGATTTCACATAACACACAATAAAATGAAATTTTTACCACTAATTGGTCAATATCTGCTTGATTTACCATAATTATTTCAATATTGTACAATTCATTTTTAATTATTTTTAAAAAAGTTTAAATTAAACAAAAAAAGTAAAAAAAAAACTTTTTCGTCTGGTATTCACTGCGCGCAAGGTTGTAGAAAAAATATTGCCTCAAAAATAACAAACAAAGCTGATAATGATGTAAAATTGATTATCTTGAACTTATACTTCAATTTCAAGCAATTAAAAATTTAAGTTTTTTAAATTGGCATTTTTTCAACATTTTACAATTTAAATTTAAATTAAAAAAATTAAATATTTAATTGCTTGAAATTGAAGTATAAATTCATTATACATCAATTTTACATCATTATCAGTTTTGTTTGTTATTTTTGAAGCAATATTTTTTCTACAACCTTGCGCGCAGTGGATACCAGACAATTTTTTTTTTTACTTTTTTTTAAATTTAAACTTTTTAAAAATAATTAAATATGAATTGTACAACATTGAAATAATTATGTTAAATCAAGCAGATGTTGACCTATTAGTGGTAAAATTTTTATTTTGTTGTGCGTTATATGAAATCAGAAAAAAATGTGACATGATGCAAACTTGCATCTTCGGAGGAAAAGTAAGACTCCTGAGACCCCTTAAGAGATTTTTTTTTAATTTCATGGTTTGTTATGTTATGCTATGGTATAGCTGGTCAAATTGGCAATTAATTTTCAATTACCTACTTATATTCTCGTACAGTTCTCGTCTCGTACTTAGATATCTAGTGAGTCTAGAAAAAATCATAGCGTACTTCATAGCGTATCATAGCATCAACTTCTAGAAGTAAAATTTATATATCTCAACATATTGAATCTCAAGTAAAATTCAATCTCAAGTAGTATTTAATCTCAAGTATTATTTAATTCATCTCGTTTATCACAGTAATCACTAGTATTGTTCATTATGAATTTTCTCTCAATATTAAATAATAAATAGTGTAACTAACAATAATTTCAGCAATAACAAGCAGTACAATTAAAAAAATATCACACAATTTCTTTAATTACTTTCTGAAGTATATAATTAATATCTCATATATAAATGTGCATTTCAAGAAACAAAGTGAATAAAAGTTATTTAGAAATGAAGACAGGTAAAAAATCATGTTCGCACCATCTTAAATTTGTGGTGAATAACTGCTTTTATATAACTACACTACATAACAATTTCAGTGAATTATATTTATTTTACAATATAAATTTAATATATTTTCAAATGCTCTAAAGTTCTAGTTTTTGCGAAACTTTACTGCAATATAATGAGATTTGAGATTTACGTTTTAGTTTGAACTAGAAACTGTGAAATATTCCAGTATATATGGTTCTTTCTTTAGCAAAATAGCTTCTTTTTGTTCTTGTTTTACGCTATTTACTTGGAAAGTCAACATTAGAAGTTATATTCTAAGAAAATACATAAAAAGTCTTTTAAAAAAGAGTAAGAAATAACACTCTAGAAGGGTAAGTTAAAATGCTTATGTTTAAGTTTTGAAAAAGAATTCTTATATGGAGAAATAAATAGGCAAAAGTTACTGCTGTTATTTATTTAGTTACAATAAAAAATTTGAAATAAAATTTTTCATACTGTTTATAATTATTAAAATTTACTGTTTGAGACATAGTATATATTTCCTAACACAACTCTGGCTTATTCTTATGATCTGTTTATAGTATCATTCAATATATTTATTATATACTTCATCTATTAATCTTTTTTAGAGAAACAAAAACCATAACGTGTTTGTGGTTTCAAAATACAAGGTTAGCATATTAAATGAATGACCGGATTAAAAAAATATATATATATATTCTCAAAACTATCACACAAATATAATAAGTAATGCAGGAAAAAAAAAACATTCGAAGGTTTCTTTTTGCCGTCGCTAAACGCTGGATTGGACGTGCGGGTAACGATGACTTACCCTTGTTCACATGGCGTAGGATCCGGGTATGAATACATGGTTGCTTCGGTAATCTGTTCGGTGCATGTTTCTGTGTAAAACTAAGCGATTAAATCAAGTAGCTAGCATTTCATATCAGTCGATTAAAAATTGGCAACAAACATAGAAGAATATACCGTTAAGCCCTAAAAAAATTAATATATTAAAACACAAAGAGAATTAAAGATTAACGAAATCTGTTTTTATTTGTGGTGAACGTTTCAAATTATATGATAGAATAGTGTTGTCACAACCACAAGTACTCTCTCATATTAGCCCCATACACTGTCTACATTAGCCCTATATACTGTCTCACATTAGCCCATAACACCGTCTCACATTAGCCCCCTGGGTTTGTTAGTTTATTACTCAGATTGCAATAAGCATATTTCAAAATTTAAAAGATAAAAAAGACTCGACATTCCTTACTAAATAAACGTCAATTAGTCATTTACCTAAGATTTTTCTAAAGTGTTGTACAACAAAACTTAATAAAAAAATGTCTCTTCTCATAAAAAATGTAAAGTTATGTAATGTATATTTTTTGGTATATTTTTCCTTAAATTTTGAGTATATTCGTAATGTATATAATAATGATGTATTTCTTACAAAATAATCACAAAGCAAATTTTATTACTTTTTTTGTATGTCTCTCATTAGCCCCATTTTTTTGGGTGTCTCATATTTGCCCCGATTGACCCTATTTATTACATATTTGAGCCGAAAAAAAAATTGTTTGCTTACAAGTGTCTGTTAGTCTTAATGTAGCATATAATATAAGAACGTCATTTCAGTAAACATGCATAATGCCATTATCTTTTTAATTTTCAGAGTTTTATAAAATGTTGTCAACATGAGAAAGATTATGTGTAAAGCTACAGTGATATCAGTAATTACATATTATGGTATGGGAAACGTTTGAAATGACAAAAATTGTCTGAAGTTTCATTGTGTATCAGGAAGCCTGTAACTAATTTAGCCTATCATTTCTTCTTGCATTTATTTATTTATGTTTTATAGAAATAAAAATATTTGTTAAATTGTAAAAAACTATCACAAAAGTTTTAACATTGTCTTTTGATTATACCTAAAATAAACAAAAACAAATTGTAAAAAAATATATTAAAATATAATAAAAAATAAAAAAATAAATTGATCATATTTTCTTGTTATAACTTCATAAAAAAATGTGTTTTTTTCTTTCCAGAGAATTTAACTTTTTGTATTTAAAAAAAAATAAAGAAAACCATGCGTCAAGCATAGATGATGAAACATGTTTCCAACACTTCCAGAATACGTTAAAAAAACGTCGCTGTTTCATAATGTAAATAAGCCACCCAAGTAAACATGAAATGAAATGAAAATCACCCTCTCGTAGAGATCCAGCCGTTAAGCATAGGAACGTTTCACCACGAGGGAAATGGTTATTTAAAATTCATATTTTAGAATACAGATGTTGAATATTGCATTAGACATTACAATAAAATTAGTACAAAGTTAGTTTTTACAATACTGGCTGAAATCACATTTTTTAATATTAAAAAAATTATATAAGAAAATGTATAAAAGAAAGTAATAAGAAAATTTATGAAAAGAAAACGTAATCATAACACAACTAGTCATTTTTCATGGTTCAAACAGTAAGCTGAAATAGGAACAGTATGAGTACAAAAATGCGATCAGTATGTGAACTGTAATATACAAATTACAAAAACAAAATATATTCTATTAAAAAATACTTTATAAATGTAGGAAAAAGGATTACAGATTCTTTTTAATAAAGGAGAAATGTTCATTCAGAATGTTGTAATTTTCTTTTAGTTTATCATAGTTTAAAGGATCAAACAGAGTTATATTCAGATTTTGTCTCACTGTGACATATTTATTGAAATTGAAAGTATGTCACATTAGAGGACAATTACCATATATGTAATGTAGAACAGTTCGTGAGCTTTATACATGTTGGGGAGGAGCGTTTTCCTATTTTATTTAAAAAATGATGGGAAGCTATCGTGTCCACTAATGTAGTAAACTATGACTGGTTTTCTGCGAAAAAAGTTCAGATTCACTTTTCGTAAAATTTCATAAGTATCTCGGCCTTTTAATGAATATGACCAATCTTGCTGCCAATCTGTGACTATTTCTAGTCTAAAAAATAATTTGACTTTTGAAAATGGGAATAAGAGAGTTTTCTTCTCGACCCAAGTAAACATTTTAGAAAACGGACAACACATTTGAAAACCAGATTTAAGCAATTACTGCCCGTAGCCGGAAAAGCACTCCAATTATTTTGTGCAGCCGCCATAAATTTGGTCCATAGATTTGTATATATCATACATAGGATGCTAAAACTTAGTTTAGTATGAAAACACATAATAGGTTGAATATTCACCTTTATCTATTTCTAACAATAGGTGGAAACATATTTGAATTATTTTGTACAGCCTTGTATATTACATATCGACTTTTATACAAGCCACATATTAAGCTAAACTTTAATTGAGGCTAAAGAAGCTTTAAGCTACTGAAATCACACTTCCAGAAATTATCATTCATAGGCGGCAATGTATCCAGTTCTTTGCGTTCCCATTTATATGATTTTATTTATATTCTACAAACATCTCTTAGTATATTAAATTAATTCATCTTAAACATATAACTGAAATAAAAACCACCTTTAAACAATCGACGCTCATACCCAGTAATGCTTACGAGTTCTTTTGCGTAGCTCTGTATATGATCTATTACATTTATAAACATCACGTAATATGCAAAAATTTAGTTAAACGTAAAACGCATACCATAACTGAAAACGCATTCAACAGCAATTATCGTTAATAGACAGTACTTCGTATACAGTACTGTATCTAAAAACGTTTGTGTATCCCTGGAAAAGAACGATAAATGCTACGTACATAATATTCTACAGCAAGTATCTTGTACTAAACCTTAGTAATGAATGTTAATTTTATTATATTTGAAATAGTGTAACATACTTAAATTACGCTGCAAACAGTTTTTCCTCGTTGACCATTATGTAAAGAAATTCATTTGTGTGGCCCTGTAAATGAATAATAAATCCTTTGAAGCACATATTCTACAGAATTCATGTTTTAGTGCACTTTAAAACAGCATATTATTATGTTTGAAATCGTGTAACATCATTAAAATGCACTTGAAACGTTTTTTCCCCATTGACCGTAATACAACGGAATACTTTTGTTTTAACCGACCTTGTATACGAACTATAAATGCTACACACTTCATATTCAATAGAGATAGTTCTATAGTAAATGTCAATAACTTTGAAAGTTACAAGGCAATCCGAGTATATTTACGGGTGTTAGAGCGTGACCTACGTTATACACGGCGGGTGCATAACGTTTAAAACGTCATTTGGAGTGGATCATTTTTACACGGCGATTGGTGAAAAACGGTTGGCTTTGCACCAATCGCCGTGTAAAAATGATCCACTTCAGTCATGCATTGGCCGTGTATAACGTAGGTCGCGGTTAGAGCACGAAGTAACGGACAGACGGACAGACAATCCGAAGTAATAAACAATTTTGAACTATGTTGGAAAGTGTTAAAAAAAACATGTGAATCCGTTAACTTGTTCAAAAGTTATCGTGGCAAAACAGCTGACAATATTGTTTGAAATAATAGAGTTTAAAATTTTGCCTTTAGTAGTTTTCGTCGGTCCTCGTAGCTTAACTGTTACGGCTTGTACGATCGTAATTTCAGGATTTTTTCTATCGTACTAACTGTGCGACATTATTAAGGTTTAAGGAGTATAAAGAAGTAATATATATGTACATTTTTGTCATTTTGTACCTGTCTGGCCCTTTTAATCATATAAAATAAATACACATATTTTGTAAATGTCGATGAATTTATAAGGTATGTCCAGAAATTTGCTGAACGTTTTAAAACTTCAATAAGAAGTAAACATTGACAGCTATTGAAGATTTTCTTGAAGAAAATTTATCTGTGGTCAGGCTTTTTAAAAAAGATTATTTTGTTTAGTTACAAAAATCACCAATGGATTGTCCTGCGCTGTATTAATCTGTTAGAACAGTCGCGATTATATATGAAATTAGAACAATTTTTCCTCTGCTTTTAACCTCTATTTTGTTTAGCTGTTAAAACACAAAAAATAATTTGAGGTTTGCGATTGAAATATTATTTTGAACAGTATTGCAGTATGAAATAGTGCTGCGTCATCTACCGCAGAAACTAACACAAACGGCAAAGTTGTTGAAGGGGCGCAGAAGTGATGAGCTGCAACATTGTTTTAAACAATGGAAGACATTATGCAGCTGTGTATAGACAAGGAAGGAATGTGTGTTAAAGGGCATAAAAGTTAAATAAAAATTTATTTGGAATAAGTATAATTTCTGACACCAGTTTCAGTATTTAATAGCCACACCTCACCTCGTATAAGGCGAACTTTTAACACTATAACTCCCCATGAAGTCAGTTCGACTCTGATCAAATTGTTAAATGTCGATTCGAACCAGAAATTCCTCCATAAAATAGGCTTAATATATAGCGCACAAAAATAAATAAGTTAAATAATTTTAGATAAAACTTTGGTGTAAAATATTTTTGTAAAGCTTGAGTAAAATTTCCCAGTATTCTAGTGTTAATCCAAAGAGTGTGTTAATCCGTCTTCTTAATTTTTAGTAAGAAATAATATAATTGTTTTACATTATGAAATATTTTATTATTTTAATGGACATAATTATAAAGACACTGCTTATAATTTTGAATGGATACAATTTTAATAAGTTTATTCATCTATATTCTGGAGAAAATTCGACATATTATTCGACATGCTTGTAACTAGCGTTCATTATTATGATGTGAATACAGCTGCCCAGAGATTGTAAATAACTTCCTGAAGTCCTGTAATACATGAACATTGTTTGCCAGTTATACTAGAAAGCTCACCGTTGCTATCGATTAAATTTTTATAATGTTCATATAGTGCGATCGAAGTGCCAATCAAATAACGGGTTATTGCTATCATTGAAAGCAATTTTCGTAGCTTTTGAGATATGGTACGATGCATTATTTTGTTGTAAAATTAATTTTTCATCTCCTACAGTTAGTCACATGGCAAAAGTCGTGTTTCTAAAATAGGGGATTGCACTTTAAAATTAATTTTCTTAGAAACAATAACTAAATTAGTTTTAATTCAAGCTGACAGAGCACCTCGGCACCATGACTGATCGGATCCTCCTTTATTTTGATGGGTCTATGCAACGTTTCTATTCCTTCTCAAATTGTACCAGTATTAGCGTATAGCTTAGGCAAATCAATATTGAACCTTCGTTATTCCGTCTGAAGTTATTCGTTAATACTGGAATGATTTGTGGAGGAAGAGATACATCGCATGAAAAATGAAGGAGGGTCAGTTGTGTTTTGGGATTATGTGTCAGCTCAAGGTAAGACTAATCAAGTTATTATTTCTAATAAAGTAATTTTAAACGTCTACACCCGTATTTTAGAAACACGAAATTAGACACATGTTTGCTTTTAGGGGGGGGGGGGTATTTATTTCTTATGAAGATAATGTATCGTGCCATAGCTCAAAAGCTACGAAAAAGGGGGTTCAATGATAATAATATCCCCTTATTTGATTGGCCACCTAGATCGCACGATATGAACATTATATAAAAAAATTAATGTAGTACCATGGTGCACTTTTTTATGTAAATGGCAAACAATATTCACCCATTTCAGAACCTAAGATTTTTCAGAACCTATATTTACCATCCTTGGGTAGAGAAATCCATATCATAATTATCAAATCGGGTTCCAAGCATATAGAATGGCAGGCTAAAAGTATTGCTATATTACATGAATTGCATGGTTCAGTCTCTCCAGAATGAAGGTGATTACATGTCTTATTAATGGGGCACACCTTTAAACTTCCAAAAAATCAATTTTCAGATTTTGTTTTATTCTGAATATTTAAACATTTTTTAACAATATGCAAAAAACCACATACAAAAATCTGCATTGTTTCTTGAGTTATAATAATTTATAGATAACTTTACATGTATACTTTAAGTAGATATTGAAACTTGACGATGCGTTTTCTTAGATTGATAAATTTTGAGTTTGCGCGCAGTATTACTTTCAAATTATATAAGTTAAATAAAAAAAAAAATCTCATGTGCATTACTTTATAGTCTTCTCGCTAAAAAGAAAAAGCAAAATAACATATTTTGTTTTTTTATTTTTTTGCACTTGAAAAATAGGATTTCATTATTTGAATTTTTTAAATTTTGTATTAAAATTAATTTTTGAACAATACTTTTTGTCTATATTTTGGTTTTAACTTAGTAGCATGCTTGTTATTAGGAGTATGTTATTATTCTATTTTGGTCAAAAATTGTTTTTATATGCATAATTTCTAATTTTATCATGCGCGCAGCTCTTAATTATTTTCATTCACGTATTAGTGATATGAATTTTTAAAATTAAAATATTATTTTTGAGCATACAACATTTATTCACCTGTATAATATACTTAAGAACATAGGCAGGAAGTAAAAACAAATTCTTAATTGCATGTTATGTGAGTTTTGATCATTTGAAAATGGTGATGTTTTTGCTCGTTTCGACACATTCAAAGGTCCTGTGCCCTTAAAATTGTATATATTCGAACTTGTAAGCAGTGCCCTTAATATTATGGCCATTAAAAATGTAATAATTTTTCTTATTTCATATTTTTAAAAATATATAAGTTATAATAAAAATGAGCAAGACAGTTATTTTTCGGTTATAAGTACATATTCTATAAGATATATTAAATATTCAAGCAAAATGTATTCAACCAGTATTGTGTCAATGTATTCAACCAGAATGAAGGTGATTACATGTTTTATTAATGGGGCACAACACCTTTAAACTTCCAAAATATCAATTTTCAACTCCGATATTTAAGAGACTATGTAATATCCCAATAAAAATGTAGAAGAATAATCAATTAAATATCAGCTGCTAAAATTATTAGAAATATTAAAAATAAGGGAAATAAAACATGATGCACCGTTTAAATAATTAGAAAACATTATTATTTTCCATTATTTTGAGTTATTTATCCTGTAACAGAAAAACAATACACGTTTTCATATATTCAATAGCATTTTTTATTCCATACTTGCAATATGTCTTAAAAAATGCAAATAATGCTTGGTAGCTTTAATTTTAAGAGCAAAAAACCAACTTTAACAACTGAATAAAAATAAGAATAGATGTTTTCAAAGGATTTTCTTTTATTTTTTCCAAATTTTAAGAATGTTACAAAATATTAGCTTTTTGTTCTTCCCAGCAAACTTACGATAGAATAGTTTTTGACACGTTAAAAGGAAAATGCGCTTTAGTTTTTAGATGGAAGAAAAAAGAAATATTAATTGTTCTTCATCAGAACAAACAATTTTTTTCTTTTGCATTTTGTCATCAAAAGCTGCCATATTACATGAATTTTTTATGTTGTTTTGTCAATTATGAATTCCAGAGCTGCATTTTGATTAAAATCTTTCTGCGTATTTCCGACAAATTTTGCCTCACGCTATAACGATTTTATTTTTATTCGAAGATTAAGAAAGAAAAATTATTTTTGTTAACATATTGGGGAAAATATGATACTTTTTTATTTTAAGCTATGAATTTCATGCATGATTTTTTAAATGTTAAGAAACTATTTAGCTGTGGCCATCACAAAACTTTCTTTTACATCATTCTAATACATTGACTAAAATGGTGGAGATACACATCATACCACATTTTTATACACATTTCTGCAGAGTTAGAAGAGTGGTATCTATTTTTTTTCACGATTGTAAAATTCAGTTACTTGAATTAGTGATAAAAATACTATACAATGTTTAATGTAACTGATAAATACCATATATTTACTTAATAGTGTTTTACTTTCTTTTTTGAGTATTTATTGATACAGAAAAAAATAAATATACCCATTGGACGCCTTATTCACACATATATTTTTTCAAAACAGAGTCTACAATGTTTAGAGTTATAAAACCCCCATCTAAATTATAGTATCAGATGTAGAACAAGGCTCACGTATTGTAAATAGATAGTGCGTGGGAAAATATATAGTGACACGTATCGTATATGATTTAAAATGAAGTGTAGGGTTAAAGATTTAATAATATTACATAAATAATTTATCTGATTTATAGAAGACTATTTTTATGTAATTTTCCAATAAAAATTTGGAAGATAAATCAATTAAGTAATAGCTTCTAAAATTATTTTAAAACAGTATTGTTTGACACGTGAAAATAAAACATGATGCGTCGTTTAACTGAACAAAAAAATAATGTGCTCATTTTTATGAGTTCATTATTCCTAAGCACAAACATTAGAAACTCTCGTTTCTAATCTTTAATAGCATATTTTGTTTGACATATTGGCATTTACGTTGCAATATGTGTTACAAAATATAAGTAATGGTTTTTAGCTTTACTTAGAAATGCAAAAACTCAGATTTAATAACTATATAAAAGAAGAATGGAATTTTCTTTTTTTTAAATACTTTAAACTATAACAATGAGAGAAAATAATAACTTTTTTCTACACACAGCAAAGTTATGACAGAATGGCTTTTTTGCCAAAAGAAAAATGCGATTTATACGTTAATAGAATGAAGAAATAAGGGATATTAATATTGTTCTTCCTACAAATAGACAGAACCTTTTTTTTTGTCGCCAAAAGCTGCGATATTTCAAGAACTTTTCACGATATTTTGTTAACTTTGAATTCAGGACATGAATTTTGAACAAAATCTTTACGCGTATTTACCAGAAATTTTGCTTCACGCTATAATGATTTTTTAAGGATTATGAATTAAAATTTATTTAAAAATATCGGGGAAAAATAATATTTCGAATTTTCAAAAAAAAAAGGTTTTTTTGATGCAAAATGCAGATAGATGTGTTCAATTTGAAATTTTGTTTGATGTGACTTTATTTCAGCTTTATATAAACAGATATTTAAATGGTAACCGCAATACTCTTTTTTATTGGATGTTAAATTAAGAATTCCCTTAAGGGGTCATAGGACTTTTAAACCTTAAAAAAGTTCAATCTTTTAAAAAGTATACATATTAAAGAGTAATGATTTCAGAACTCTTTAAAACACAATGAATGATAATCTTAATAGTTGTTAAATATGGAATATTTTCAAAGAGAGAACTATAAAGAATTTTTTTTCGAAATGAGATTTTGGGCAATGCGCTCTACATATTTAAAACACTTTTCAATATTTTTTCAAGATATGCTCAGATATATAGTGTATGGTAGATTCTATAAAGTAAACTCAAATTTACATCTTTTTTAAAAAAAAAAAATATTTTTTTCTTGCTGTTACACTGCTGAAATTTTGAAAAGTTTATATAAGCAAGCTACCGTTTTGATTTTAAAACATACAAATACTATAAAAAAAACCTTTTTAGTCTCAGTGTAAGTAAAAGACTCTCAAGTATCATTAAATACCAAACACTTTGTTTTGCATGAAGACATTCTTTTGTAATCATGCGCGCATGATTCCAATTGTCTAAAAGTTTTAAAAAATCTATGAAAAATAATTTTCTCCATTATAATTTGAAGGAAATGAAACATGTACTGCCTTAATAAATTGTTTTTCCGAATGTATACTTTTAATATATAAAATGACAAAAATGGTCATTTTTTATTTCCCTTTTAGACATTTAAGTGTCCTACGTCCCCTTAAAACAAATAACATATTGAAGTATTTAATTTCTTGAACATCTGGAGGATGTTTTTCTAACCCAGATCGAGTCAGAATTATTTAAAAGATAAAAGTTTACGAGAGATTTTTAAAATAAAATGAATCTAAATAAAAGACATTGATTAAATTCACATTCCCCAAATACTTCAAGGACAGTTTGTTGGAAATATTAAGAAGCTCGATTTACATATTGTTGCGTTATCAACTTTGATTAAGAATGTTTCATTTAGAAAACCAAAATTTTCCAGGGAATTATTTTGCACAACCATCTGCCCATTAATTTCGAGGAACATTCCAGGATATTTTTACAGCGTGTACTCTATCCCTTGTAAAGCTCTATCATCATATGTAGGGCTTGATGAAATAAAAGTGAGCAGGCAATAAGAGTGTGCATTCGTCATAACAATATATCTGAGCAAAGTACAGGGTGATTGCAAATGAATATCCCAACTTTGAAGGACTATTAAAAGAAAACAAAAAAAGTACAACCTTGTTGTTAATCAGAAATCAAAACTAACAGTTGAAAGTTTAAATTCAACGCAGTTGTAAGTGTTCAATCTGATCCCCTCTAGAAACACGAGCAATAGCAAAGATCAAAGACGATTACTGAAGAAAGCTTACATGGGGCGTAATGCCCACGTTTACTTCATATCTAGATGAGAACAGTCTATGGAGGTGGCATCAAGAGATTCAGAAATATAAAAGTTCTCTCGCAGCAGGCTGCGGTGGAATGATGCTGATGTAGGAGCAATCTGGATGTGCGCTTTGATGCTTTGATTGGAGTCAGAATGGGGAGCATAGGGGGGGGGAGGAGGGAAAACGGCCCCATCAAATCAAATCATTTTTTTATTTTTATTATTTTTTAAAAAATCTAATATCTTATGAAAACAATTTATTTTAAATAAGATGCAAACAATTAGTTTATATAAGAATCATATAATTAAATTATGAAAGATTCAAAGAAAATTAAGTATAGTTACAATTGCAATTAAGATGCAAAAAATAATATAAATAAATATTTTTTTCCTCTTACAATACCTTTAGAGAGCTAAGGAAAGTTACCAGAACCCGAAGCCAAAAGCAAGGCGGAAAGACGTCAAAAGGAAAATTGTAGTTCAGGAATGTCAAAACTGAATAACAATGCAGTTACCATATTTTTTTTTTAATTGGAATAGCACAACAAAGCGTTTAGGGTGGCTTTTTTCTCCTTCTTTTGAAAGGCGGAGCAAAGCTGTCATCTTTACTCAAGATGGCAAGCGGTTTCTTCTTCCCTCTATGCTATTTATAGTGTAAGGTTGAATGAGCCGCAACGCTTTGTTGGGTATTAAAAGTCGATCTCTGTGGAAATTTTGTGCGAGTTTTTTAATAACATGCGAGAAAGGCCCAATAGTGAGATCAGAATGGATGACGTCATTCCGGACAAACGTTGTCGCCTTGCAAATCCTACGTAATAAAGAGTTTTGAAAATTTTGAATTTTCTGCATTTGAGTTTCACAATACGAACCACAGATAACTGACCCGTAGGTCATGGTTGATTTGATGAAGGACTTATACAGTAATAATTTATTCGAGAGTGACAGACGGCTGAGTAAAGCCAGTAAACATTTAAAGGATCCTTGAGCTTTAGTAGATTTGACAATTACGTCTTAAATTTGCCTAGCCCAAGTTCATTTTGAATCTAGATAGATACCTAGATATTTGTAATTGGTGACCCAGGGTATGAATTCACAATTGAGAGGAAGAGTAACAATTGGGGAGTAACAAAAAATCATAGCCGCACTTTTTGTTACGTTAACTTTAATCGCCAATTTCTAAGCCAGAACTGAAGGACTAAGAGGTAGGCTTGGAGTTTAGTCATCACAATGCCTAATGAAATATTGCTGATCATGATGGCTGTGTCGTCCGCATATAATGCTAAGAAGACATCAGGAATAATGCGAGGAATATCATTAATGTAGAGGTTCAATAGCCAGGTGCTTAACAGACTGCCCTGAGGGACGCCTGCCTCGATAATACGAGAAGAGGAAATAAATAACTTTAACAGAGAAGTTTCTACCGTTAAGGTACTTCCAGAAAATAAGGATAAGTTGAGGCGGAACCTTGAGCAGAATTAACTTATAAATAAGTCCATAATGCCAAACCCGAACGAAGGTTTTAGCAATATCTATGAATACGACACCAGTGTTTTGTCTACGAAGGAAACCCTCGTGAAAGAATTCAGTTACTCTACAAAGCTGGTGCTGAGTCGAGTGTTTGGGCCTGAACCAAAAACTGCTCGGGTATGAGAATCGAAATGGAGGTAACAAACTCTTTCAGATGGTTTACAAATATGTATTCATAGACCTTAGAGAATCAGGATAAGAAGGAAATAGGTCTGAAGCTAGAAGGGGCGTGCCTGTCCTGACCCGGTTTTGGGATCGGGACATTCAGCATCTTTTTTCAGCATTCAGGAAACATACAGAGATTTTACATGCAATTAATTAGAATAGTTAGAAAGAAAATGAAGTTAGTGGGAGATGCAAGAGCATATTGGTACAGATTCTATCGAGACCGGGTAATTTGTTCTTGAGATTCCCGATATAAGAAATCACCTCAGAGGGGAGTGCAGGATTGAGAGTGTTATTGTGTGCAGTGTTTAAGAAGTGTTCAACCTCTGTGTTGACAATGTCAACAGTCCCAGTATTTACGATATCGCTATTGAATGTAAATTGTCTTCTAAGACTGTCTGCATTGAGCTCAGGCTTGTCTGTGTTAGAGTAGGCCATACCATTTGGGCCATTTAAGGCCGAAATGTGTGTTCGTGTTCTACGATTGCGGGCGTTACCGACCAAATTGTGTTGTCAGCTGTCGATAAAGACTCCATGTAAGTGTTCCAACGTGAAGTAGTAAGCTCCTTGATTACAGCAGAAACCTGGTGTTTTTTTCTGTTAAGTTCAGTTTTTAAGAAGGGGTCCCTAAACCGTGTGCCATTACCGTCTTAAACGATTTCTATCTCTTTTCAAATCCCTGATGCGTTCAGGTAGTTGAAACGCGTCAACCACCCTCTGCCTAGGTTTCGAGACTTCTTGGAAAGCATTATGGAGTCAGTCTCCAAATGCTTGAATAGAAGAAGTTACGTTCTCGGCCAAGTGAATCTCAATGGGCCATGTTTCCTAGGACATGACTGAAGTCCTCCCAATTGACCGAGAAGGCCTGGGGGATGTCAAGTCTGAAGTTGCCAACTTCGAATCTAAGCACACCCGGGAGATGGTCCGACGAGAGATCATTCACCGTTTGGATGTTGTGCGGGAAGAGAAAATTGCGGGTGATGGCGAAATCAATGATGGAGTGATGATTGTGGCGCGTGGACTCAAGGGGCTCCAAAATTTGCACGGGATTTTGATTTGTCCACCTGCGCAATTTATAAATGTTGTTGGAGCTATGAGAACCCCAGGAAAAATGATGAGCATTAAAATAATCTGCAATAATGAAATTTGGTAAAGTACGGGTTAAAATAGAGCGTTCTTGTGCATGAGGCCTCGAACGATATCGAGGTGGTACGATATCTCATCACTGACATCACTCCATGTGATTTTATTGGTGGGGCCTCTTCAAAGATCAAGTGTTTGTTTCATCGCTACCAACCGACGTTGACGAACTTATGACACGCATATCTGCAGCCATTCAAAGAGTCACACCAGACATACTGAAAAAATGTGGTATGAGTTACCGTACCGCCTCGATATCGTTCGTGTTCCTGGAGGGGCTCACATTTAACACTTATAACTGAACTGTGTTGAATTAAATTTACAACTGTTATATTTGTTTTCCGATGAACAACAAGGTTGTGCATTTTTTTGTTTTCTTTTAATAGCCCTGTAAAGTTGAGATATTCATTTGTAATCACCCTGTACATTGAAAATTACAGTTGTATTTCGAGTGCAGCAAATATTGATTTGTGCTCCTGGAAAATAAATGTGATTGCATTAAAACAGACACAATAGGTATATTCTAGGTTTCGAAACTCTTTTAATCTAATTTTTTTCAGTTTGATCTTTTTACTGTTTCAAAACTTTAGAAATTTCAAATAATTTTGTAATTGTTTTAATTGACAAAATTATGAATGTGTTTAGAACGTAGGAGAAAATTTTTGGGTGTATTGAGAGACGGTGTTGGCTACTGGAAATTCGCGCAAAATTAAAAATTGTAAAAGCAGGCCCATTTGTACACACTAGAATGTGAAAAAGTGTGCTTTATCGAATTGTGATTTTTTGTTGATTATTCCTAAACGTTTTATTGTTATTCTCAAATGTTTTTGGTAATTTGTAATATTTTTTTAAGGTTTTAAAACAAATCAAAACAATTTTGAGATATTGCTTATTTATGCCTTTATTGTTGTTTGAAAAATACGCACACTTTCATCACTTTACCCTATCAATTAACGACATTTAATATGACCACTGAATCTGAATGGGGAAAAAGTTTTTTTACTGTTAATAAATGTGACTTTTATTTATTATACTTATAATTAACTTAAGAATCGAAATATTTTGAACGTTAAAATTACAAGCTAAATGTTGTGGTTTCATAATTAAACCATGATTCTGTGCACTGTGCCCATTTAAATCGTAGAAAAGAATTCTTCTTTTAAAATGAATGCAAGTTCGGGTTTTCCTGTTGCTTTAACACTCGGGCACTTTGGTACTCTTGAAAAAAAGAATCTAATACCCTCTGTCCATAGTCTCTTGGATGAAAGTTAAAACTACAGCAAATGGATTAGTAACAATTACCGAATTATCACTCTGCTTATCTAATAATTAAACTTTATGTGGCCGTAAAACAAGGCTCAGGAGCACACTCTTCATACATAGTGTTTGAGAGTACTTGTGTATGAGTCAGATGTTAGTTTTGAAGTAGAAACAATTATCAAAATACTTACACCGCATAAAAGCCACAGTCTGTTTTCCTTTCTATAATTACGATATCATTCAACATTTGATGACCTTCTTACGAATCAAAAAATCTTCTTTTGTACGAATACAGATAACATGTTTTCTTTATTTGTTTATCTATGAGTGGTTTAAATATTTTGTGGCGATAAAATAAATTTGTTGTAAAATGAAAAAACTCCACTTTTTCTTTTTAGAACTGACAAAAGGACTTTCATTATCAGTTACATGGCATGCAATCAATCGGTTAATTATGAATTCTTTATTACTCATTATAATATACACTGGTATATTTTTAAAGTATGATCATGTACGATATTGGGCATAAGATTTTCTCGCATAAAAGTCGTAGCTGGTATATTTAAAATTTGGTAAAAATAGTGCGACTATTACGCGAGAATACACGGTACATAAAAAAAACACACTACTTATACCAATCCAATTTTTGATTGCATGGAAATCTAACAAAATATCGACATCTTCCCATTTGTAAAATTATACTATACTTATGGATAGATTTTTATATAAGCATTTGATTTGAAAGTGAATGTGGAAATATAATATCTTTATAGCGTACTCCTATTTACTAAAACAAAATCAGAGAATATAAGGCCTACGAATATATTAAATGTAAAGACAAACATTCTTTAACGAAATAAACCAGTTTAGTTCAATCGGAAATAAATTATCTATCGGTAACTCTAAACTGCATTCTTAAGATTTTGAAATAAGATTCTAAAGCCTCTGTTATCCTAAGAAAATATTTCGTGGATGCAGCTCTTTAAATAATTTTAAACGAAATTAAAAAAAATAAGAGTTTAATAATTTTTTTTAGAAATTTTAACAATTGAAAATGTTTTTGCATCTTTCATATTATTTTCTTTAGGAAGTCTTATGTTTCAAATAGGTAACATTATACGTTTAATTATGTCATTTATTTTTACAAAAGAAGGCTTTATACGAAATGTGTTTGATCTAGTTTAGTGGTACTTACTACCTAAACAGCACGCTGCAGAGCTACCACTTTCTTTAAAGCAAAATATTCATCTTATTTAATTGCAAAATTTCTGCGATTAAGTAAGGCGATTTTTTCTTTTCAAAAATAGTGTTGTGAGACCTTCTCTCACAAATCGTAGTAAGTACCAGTAATCTAGTTGATTACTTTGAAATCGCCAATTTGTACCGGGAGTGCGAAAGATTATTTTGACTTATTGAATAGAAGAAAAATCTGTCTTTAAAAAATATACTTGTTTACGTTATTTATACTCTAAAACATTACTACAAGCTTTTCAAATGTGAAAGAAACTTTAAAGAAAGCTTAGCGAAACTCCATAGTTATCCATGATCCTATGCATTTTTCTTCAGAAATTTTTAGATGATGTTTCCTAAATAACCAAATTAATAAAATAAACTTTCTTAACACAGTTATATGCAAAAATTGCAACATGCTGCATTTACGATAGATTACGATATCATAATATGGTTATTAAATGTCATTTCTAACTTTTTAAAATTATTCAGACCTTAGGATTCTGTTATTCTGTCCATTCATTGAAATGGATAAAACGAATGCATTTTGTAAAATATTTAGCTGCCTATTAGTATTGTATTCATAGTGAAAGCCTAAGGGATCATTAGTAGTAAGCGGCTTATATGTGATAAAGTGGCAGATTTTTGAGATACTAATTGCATTCCTAGTAAAAGCCACAGTGATAATTCGTTTAAAAAGTGGAGCTTAAAAAGCTTATCCAACAAGGTGGAAATGAAAACAATATGTGAAATGTTAGGTGGCAAATAATTCTACATGCATAAAAATATCATAAAAACTAACTAGTTGAATTATTGGAGTGCAGTTTGCACCTTAATATTTCTCAAAAAGTTAGACATTTTTCACGAAAACAATAACAAAAGATAGCTGCACAGATAAATTTTCTTAAAATTATTTCCGATATTTTTCTTAAAATTATTTAAATTTGTATATTTTATCCCTTTATACGAAAATGTGAATCAAGAACTGACGCTGTTTATGAACTATTTCTAAAGTAGTAGAGTGTACAAGGTCTGAAAGCGCCCCTACCCCTTTTCAAAGTTCAAAGTTCAAACAGAGTGTACGAATGGAATTACTGTCTTTGTTGAATAATTACGTTTCACTGAATGATTTCAATGTTGACAATGGTAGAAGAAATATGTCTAAAGTCGTTTTATTTTAACAGTGAATCAGAAAAACATTCTTCAATGGGGTGGCAGATACATGCAACACTCATCCTTGGATTAGCTTGCTGTATAATTTTAATATGTTTCATGGGTTTCGTTAATATGGATCCTAATAGTGCCATGTATCATCAAAATTTTTAATATATATTTTTCTCTTGTACAAAAAAAATATTCGAATCTTTAAATAATATCTTACAGTGCTAACCGCTCTCCAATACGCCAGTTGTTTTGTTTTTTAAGATATTTTTAAATGCGTTGTGATTTATGGAACATCTAATATATTTTTAACACAATAAGGAAATAGTTTTTTTTGTAAAATCGTTTCAAATATCCATATGCTATTAAACAATTTTCCTTAATAGATTTCTTAAGATAAAAGATAATAACTTTAAAATTAAAAAATATATATTTATCTTCATTTTATTACTCCATTAATTCTTAAAACCGTCGTAATTATTTCTTGGAATCGTTGTATAATATGTCAAAATATTTTCTTTGAAAAAAGCAGAGTGGTCTGTTTCTTTTAGTTTGTTTCCATTTCATTTTTACTTAAGTGATCCCAGTGGTCTTACTCTGATGGTTTTTATTGATTTTACCGAAGGCTATTTCGGATTTGAAGAAATAAATTGATTTTCAATCCATTTCAAACTCTACGTTTCGTTTCACTTTGTAGAAAAATGTCTTCCGTGAAAATACATCTCAAATTATCAGATGTATTATATATTTTTTATAAAGCTGTTTATTTGTGTCTCATATTTTATCCATTTTTTAGATAAACGGAATTACAGAATGAGAGGGATTTTTTTAATAGATTCTTTATTTGGTAAGAGATATTTGGTTAAGTTTTAAATGGAATTCGGTATGAATTATATCAGTTTTAAAATAACAATAGATTAATCTGCAAAATAATATTTTTAAAAACCAATATCTATTTATAAAATACCCTTAGGAGATTAAGCAAATCTTAACTAATTAAGAAAATATCTGTTACACACCGTGTCGGTAAGATGCTTCAAAACTGTTAAAGTGTGAAGCATTGGAAGATTTACAGTCTCCATGTATGGTTAAAAAATAGTATTTGAGTAGATTTTTCATTTGGAAATTAACAAAAATGTTGGGGATAGGGTAAATTCGAATATCTCATAAATAATTGTTTCTTGTAACAAGAACTTCCAACGGAATCTTTGCGCAAATACTCTGCAATTATCCCTGTACAATAATATAATTATAAATATATGACTCTTTTGTTTTCACGTATTTATTAATAAATGTTTTCCCACTTTTCTTTAAAAGAAATGGATTTGTTAATGTTACAAGAAATGAAAGAGTTTTGACATTCTCTTCAAGGAACAATTTTTTTTATTTTACAACAGTAACTAAGGAAATAGAATTATCTCAATTATAAGTCTAAGGATTTATTATTTACAGGCCGAAGGGAAATAATCTTATTCAAATTTCAGAAATTTCAGAAAACAAATTCACCGTTTTTATCAGATTTAGAAAAATCATAATCACTCATGTCCATGCATTTTGACTGTCATTTCTCAAAGCACTGTTTACGATCTCTTCAAATACTGTTATCCATTATTCGAATATAGAATGAGGATGGGAAAGTAGCTGTTAATATTCCCCTAAGAATACTTGCAACAGTTTCATCATGGAAAATAAATCCTTATTAATTATGCTACTCGCAATAATCTATACTAATAAAATAAAGTTTTGCCCTGTGTGTTTGTATGTGTGTGTGTGCCTGTGTGTGGGACTGTTGGCGATGGCTAGGAAAATCTAGCCCACCTAGAAGCCTGAAAATTTAGATTTAGGTGGTCCAAACCCTCTCTTAATGCACCTGAGCATTAGAATTGTAATATTTGAATTATTTAATGAAATATTAATTTAAATCCACAAAGAACTCTCATCCAAAATACGCTTTTTTTTCTTGGGTTGGTTGGTTGTATAAAGTCTTAACAGAAGTAATTAAATAAACCAGAGTAGAGATGCATAGATACGGACACTTAACGAAATAGTGTCAATATGGATTGCAGTTACAGGAGTACAGCCATGGTAATATAGTGCCACATGCACACGACAAATTTCACAGGCGCCACTTGTTTGAAATTTTTCCAGGCACGTTTTTTTTTTCATGATAATTAGCCGGGTTGAAGAGTTCTTTTTTTATGGCATATGTCATTATGATAGAGATTATTAATACAGAAAACTTTATTTAACAGATTATTTGTTATATTTGCGGGAATGGAGAGGGGTAAGGGTTTAATTAAATTTAACAAGTTTAATACTTTTAGCTTCAGCCGTAGTGTTTAATTGCTGTTTTATCTAAATAATACCGCTATGTTAAATCTCAGCTAATAGTGTTCCGAACTTCTCCAAACCAGTTCTATTTTTACTAAATTATCGTAAAAATAAGCATTCATAGCTTCAAAGTGTATTTCTAGAAAGCAGTTATCAGAATTTCCGAATAATAGTCTGCTCCAAATTTCAAATTCAGTTCCTAGCTTAACCAAATGAATCAATCTTTAAAGATGTATAGTGATCCTCCTAATTAGCTATTTGCTGAAGGGCACTTGAACATCCGCTCACCCCCGGCCCCTCCTTCAAGGTTTTTTCTCTAACTATGCCCCGTTTCCATATCTCAGTAACTGTCTTTCCGATTTCAATACAAGCGATTCCAAACATTATAATTAACTTAATAATCACCCTCTATAACATTAAACTAAATTTATGAGTAGCGGTTAGCTATATTTTCAAATAATACTTTAGCAAAATTTGTAATTAAGTTCCTAGTTTAAGCAAACGAACGAATTTTGAAAGATGCATAGTGGTCCTCCTAATTAGTCATTTGATGAAGGGCAATTGAACAGCCCCCGGCCCCTCTTTCAATGTTTTTTCTCTAACTATGCTCCGTTTCCATATCTCAACTATCTTACAGATTTCGCCGCAAGTGATTCTAAACATTATAATTAACTTAATAGTCACCCTTTAGAACATTAAACTAAATTTGTGAGTAGCGGTTACCACTATTTCCGAATAGTAGTTTAAGCTAAATTTGCAATTAAGTTCCTAGCTTAACTAAATGAACGAATTTTTAAAAGTTCATAGTGGTTCTCCTAATTAGTCATTTGCTGAAGGGCACTTGAACATCCCCTCCCCCTGCTCCTCTTTCAATGCTCTTTTCTCTAACTATGTCCCGTTTCCATATCTCCGCAACTATCTTTCCGATTTCAATACAAGCGATTCCAAACATTATAATTAACTTAATAGTCACCCTCTATAACATTAAAGTAAATTTATGAGTAGAAGTTACCACTATTTCCGATTAATAGTTTAAGGCAAATTTGTAATTAAGTTCCTAGCTTAACCCAACGAACGAATTTTTAAAGATGCATAGTGGTTCTCCTAATTAATCATTTTCTGAAGGCCACTTGAACATTCCCTCCCCCCGGCACCTCACTCAAGGTTATTTTCTCTAACTGTGCCTTATTTCAATAACCCGGCTAATAATGTTCCCATCTTCTCGAAACCAGATCAATTTTGTAGAAGGTCTACTATACAGTACCGTAGGCAGCGGCGACCTGTCTCAGAGGTTCATTCGAAAAGAGTTTTGTTTAGAATAGAATGCTGTCCTGGCGATGGAAGGGGGAAATAAAATATTTTCTGGAGATTACAAGCATGCCCGCTATACGGTACCGAAGCCATCGTAGACCGTGGCCAGTGTTTCGCCTTTTAAGAGATTTAAGTTTATTACACGGGCTCTGGCAACGCCGGGCGGGTCATCTAGTTTACAAATAAACTTTAAAAACTTGCAAACACTAAAAAAGAAGAATGATAAAATAAACTTTCCATTGCAGAAACTTCACACATGTTAATAGGGAGATACCGTAGTGACCGCTTCTTCTTCCGTAAAGGTAGGTGTTTCAACTATTACTTGCCAGAGGACTGCTGAAATTGATTCAAATCTGAGATATCCGGTTTCACTGGACTGTACTGGCTAACCCTACGTTCCTCGAGTCATTTTCGAGTATTGTATCCGCTTATAATGATTCCGAGTTTTTAAGTTTCAAATTTGAAAAACACACATATTCATTAATAAAAACAAACTACTCAAAAATAAAAACCTCAACCTTTTCGAGGATTTTTTTTTTTTTTTTTTTTTTTTTTTTTAACAGCGTGGCCTCTGAAATTCAATGCTTGTGTTCGTTAGTGTGACGAGTTGGTTTATAGTAGATAATGGTTTTCACAAATCCTTATTAAAGATGTCTAAACGGGTCATATAATTAAGTCTAGTTGATAATGGTATTGGATCCCATGCAATGAATTGGTGTCATCGTGTGTTCCCTTTATTTAATTTTTTAATAGAAAAATCAACCAGTCTTTATTTATGTTTTTTAATGCAAAATTTTAAATCTATGAAGGTACTATCACAAAAATATCTAAATCTTTCTTTTTCCTTTGAAGTAGTACATTACAAACTTTAAACAGACTTTATCACAAAGGATTTCGTAAAATTAAAATTCAATTAAAAATCAAGCATAGTAAACTTAAGTATGAAGTAGGTGACATTTTTATCAGGTTTCTCATACATTTTGTAAAGAGTAATTAAAAAAAAGTTTAACATTTTCTTTAAAAGATGGCGCTGCGCAGTCTCAAAACGAAAGAACGCTCAAATTACCTGACCACTTTTATAATAAATTATTTTTTCGTGTTCCTATAGCTAAGTGGAATACAAAGCAACAAATAATAGACCTTTGATACAGTTTTATACATTAGTTTAAGCATTCTCAAGTTTTAAAACCAAGTGACGCATTAATTGGCAACAATTTTTAAAAATATATATTGTATAGAAGATTTATAAACTACCTGATAACCACATATTACTTATCGTATCATCGTATATTATAATATGAGCAAAACTTGTGTGTCTGTATGTGTGTGTGTGTCGTCTATATGTGTATATATGCACATTTTATCTAAAAAACGGCTCTTACGATTTTGAGTAAATTTTGTATCCTATCGTTTCCGGACACGAAAAGACCATTGGACTAGGTCCTATGTTCGAGAAAATTGGATTAGTTGGTCATTTTGGGTCAGTACCGGTCAGGGTCAAGCTAATTTTATCTAACAAACAGCTCAAACGATTTTGATTAAATTTTGTATCCTACCATTTTGGATTACGAGAAGACCAAGATATAAGTCAGAAACGACTTCCGTCAGACTTTGAGAAAATTCGATTAATGGGTCAATTTTGGGTCATTACCGGTCAAGCTAATTTTATATGAAAAACGGCTGTAACGATTTTGACTAAATTCTGTATTCTACGATTTACGGGTACGAGAAGGTTATTGAGCTAGGTCACATGTTCGAGAAAATTGGATTAGAGGGTCATTTTGGGTTACTACTGGTCAGGATCAAGCTAATTTTATCTAAAAAATGGCTCAAACAATTTTGACTAAATTGTGTATTCTACCGTTTTGGATTATGAGAAGACCATTGGGCTGGGTCACATGTTCGAGTAAATTCGATTAGAGGGTCGTTTTTAGGTCACTATGGGTCAAGTAAATGTTAGGTAAAAAACGGCTCAAACGATTTTGACTAAATTTTGTATTCTACCGTTTTGGGTTACTAGAAGACCATTCGCTAGGTCACATGATCCGGACAATTCGATTAATGGGTCATTGTAGGTTACTATGGGTCAGAGTCAAGCTAATTTTATGTAAAAAACGGATGAAACAATTTTTCTAAATTTTGTATCCTGCCGTTTTGGATTACAAGAAGACCGTTGTGATAGGTAACATGTTCAAGAAAATCGATTAGTAGTCATTATGGGTCGCTATGGGCTGAAACGATTTTTGTGATATTTTGTATCCTACCGTTTTCGAATAGTAGAAGACCATAGGTCTAGACATGTTCGAGAAAATTCGATTAGTGGGTCAGTTTGGGATCACTAAGGGTCAATACATTCCAATGTGAATGCATGAAGGTTGAAACAGTTATTAAGTTGCAGAAGAGTTGGCAGTAAACGAAGTCGCAAAGTTGGCAACATTTCGCCAACTGTCACCAAATTCGGCGAAATGTTGGCGACATAGGCGAGACTTGACGGGAAAATCAAATTTCAAGATTAGTACTGCCAAAACATATGCTTGGCGATAAATGAAAGAATACTGGCAAGTGTTCAACTTTTTACCAAATTTGGGCCACAATTGGTGAAAAAATTTACTTTTAGAATCTGAAAGAATTTTCTGTATATTCTCAATAGGAGCCGAGATACATGATTCAACCAATCAGCGACCATAGAACGTTCTCGAAAAAAGAATTCAACGAATCAGGACACATAAAACTGATTGTTATATTTTACACAGAGAATTTATTGTTATATTGAGTTGAACACAAAGCTAATTTTAACCGAGCATGTCTCGGTCTTCCCCGCTGGCTGTACCTTTATAATAGCTGATCTGTCCGGCGTTGCATGGGCCCGTGATGGGCTCCTTAAAAAAATCATCAACTATAAATCAAGGAAACTTCAACTTTCCTTGATTTGTTCAGTGGTTTGTTATGCAATGGATTGTTTTTGTACTGATGATGCCTTGCGTGTCGCTTGGCGAAACGTCTACTATTTTGTATTTTTAACTGTTTTTAAGTATATTTTTTTATAATTTTATTTTAAGTGTACTCATGTCTGTCTTAAATTATTTTATTTGGTGTTTTTAATAGTTTTCACATTCAGACGTTAAAATGTATACATTTTGCAAACTATAAACCTGACCTTATATAAACCTCAAATGTGTATGATTTTATATCTTTAATCCTATTTTGTGTGAATTTAGAGTTTTAAATGAAAACTTTGCAAAAGAATATTCATACTTAGTGTGGTAAAACAGTTCGTAAAAAGTTATTTTCTTGTTTTTCCACGTAAGGTCATTTCATAGTTTAAAAAAATAGTTCTTGTTCTCCGAACTCTTTGAAATATTTTTCAGTTATAAATATAACGGTTTTCTAGCCTGTGTGAAAATTTCGTGAAAAAATATTGATATCTAGTTGCAAAAATGAAATATGTTTTCTTCTCGCTTTTTAACACTTTCCAATCTAGTTGAAAAGTGTTTATGAGTTTGGTTTGTCTGCCGTCTGTCGTCTGGCCGTCCTCTAACTCGCGTACATATACTCGGATTGCCCTGAAATTTTTGTATGTTATTGTCGTTTACTACAGCATGATCCCTATTCAAAATGAAGTGTGCAGCACTTAGTTTTTTTTGCAGAGACATTCAAAATTATTTCGTTACATTGCAGTCAATGGGAAGTAATCGTTTCAGGTGCATATTGATGATGCTACGCCATTTGAAACATTATGAAATTGATATATAATTATGAAGCGCATTAAAACATGCTTTTTGTAGAATATGGGGTGCAAAGCATCTGTATTCATTTACAGGGTCAAATAAAAGAATTCTGTTACACAATGTTTTTTGGGGAATAATCGTTTACAGTGTAATTTAATGATGTTTCAGTCTTTCAAACTTAGTGGAAATTGCATGCTTTACTGAGGTGAAATATATATTGCTCGCTTAAAAGTATGGTGTGCATTGCATTTGCCGTTCATTTACAGGGACACAAAATATATCATTTACAGTATAAGTGCGATAATTACAGTCTAAGTGTTATAAGTGCGTTTTCAACTTCGGTTTGCGTTTTTAAGTTTAAATAATTTTTTCATTGTACGTGGTGTGTATAAATTTTGTTGATCATATACAGTGCTGCACAAGGAAATTCGTGAGCATTACCGACTATGGGAGAGAATTGCTTAAGGGTAGTTTTTAATTGTGGAATATAAATAAATTCATAAACAGGGATACGCAAAGAACAAAATACATTGTCGTTTACGATTGTTAATTGCTGGAAGTGAGTTTTAAGTTGCCTTATGCGTTTTTTTATCCGAATGAGCTTTTACCTTTTATATGTGGTGTGCGCAAAAATCTTCAGATAATATATAAGGCTGCTCAAGAGATTTCGAGCTCATTCGATTGGCGAAAATTTCTTAATGCGAATTTTCTAACTGAACTATAAATTTTCACGCTATGTAGTATATATCCAAAACTATAGATCATATACAGGGCTGCACAAAATAATTCGACTACTTTTTTGACAATGGAAGGTAATTTCTTAAACTGTATTTTTTAATGTGTTATATGTTTTACTTACGTTATCTTATTTCACCTCATTTACCGGTGAAGTTTCGATACAGGTTTCTGGATGTGTTGGAAAGTGTTTCATAATCTATGCTTGACGCATGATTTTTCGCTCTTGTTTTGTTTACGCGTCGGGTCATTTAACATAACCACACCCCCTATAAAGTCCGAACTTTCTGAAATTTTAATGGGTTATAAATGTAACTGTATGCAAACTCTCTTTAAAATTGCGTGAAAAAAATGCATATTTATTCGTGAAAACATGAGCCGAAGCCGCGCCGAAACAGCGCGTTTTCATCGAAAATTTCTAGAGATTTTATTTTTATTTAAATACTCCTACTCGTCCGATCGTTTTGGAACTTTCACGGGCAATGTAAATCTGGTGTCTCAAGATGCTCTAAGATGATCGAGTCGAATTACGGACGTTTAGTTACTTTTGGCGTAGTAAGTATAGTGTCCTCGGGAGGCGCGAAGTGATCTGCAGTCTCAAATTTTCTCAAAAGGGTTAATATTCGTATTTTTCAAAACAGATTGCGCCACTGAGCTCCACAATATTACGCAGGGCTATCTTCCTATTGTAATACATTGTATCCAGTGGTCCGCCCATGAATATAATGCCGAAGCATTTCCGAGAATTTTTTTTTTTAAACACGGATTTCCTCCAATAGATATTTTCAAATTGGATTATCTTTTAAAATTATGCGGAATCTGCAACAATTTTCACTGATATATATATTTTTAAAAACTACAGATTTCATTTAAATTCATTGCAAATATTTAATTTGATATTAGTTAAAATTAAATTTTATGTAAGCTCAACAAATTAAATGAAAATTTTTTAAGTATTACGCATAAAAAAGGTTTATAAATACGCAAAAGTGATAAAAAGTATGCGTAAAAGTTTGAAAAAAATGCCTTTAATATTAAGAAAAATACAGGACTCATTGCTTTCGCGCATTGAAAGGACGCGGTTGCGGTAGAAAGTGGACTGGTGAGTTTGCCCTCCGGTCTATTATGGAGCTCAGTGGATTACACCGTCGAAGACAAGAAGGTCTCATATTTAAATAGGTGGTTTTCATGAATCGGTACATTTGAAATCAAGCCCTAGGGGAGCGTCGCCGAAAGGGAGAATACTACAACCGCGGAAACGACTCTTTTTGAAAATTTTCTTTCAAAGGGTTAACAATAATATTTTTTCAAACTGAATGCAGCGTTTAAAATGTAAAAATAAGAAATACTTTTACTTGGTCTCGCAAGCAGGGACTGAGCATGCGCGGGCCAAATTTTAGATGAAAGAATGTGTTTTCGATGAGTTTTTGATTAATATCTCGGTTTTTATCTAAAGTTAAAAATCTGAGCCTCAGGTGTATCATAACCTGTCTTGAATTATCCTCATAAAAATTTTCAGATTTCTACGTGCGGTAGATTTTCCGAACCATCGCTGATACACAGACAGACAGAAACTTTCTTTTATTAGTATAGATTTCTAATAGGCAAAGAATTATTGAACTTTACAATTTGTTAGTCCTTTATAAAGCACCCTGTATATACTTTTTGTATATCTTAAGAAATGCTTTATTAAGAAATTTTCTTACAAATTTCATTAAGAAATTTAAAATTTTTCTTTATTCATAGCAAAAATGACAATCTTTATTTTAACAGAAATTTAAAAGCTTGCTTTATCGCCAGTTTTTATGTTTTTTTGAATGCTTAATTTAAAAACAGGTTTGAATCTGAGTGTACATCTGTTTACTTTTATTCGTTTTCTATTTTTATCCACAATTCCTTATTTAACCGCAAATTTTTATCGATGATTTCTACCGTGTAAATTATAGAATTTTATTCATTAAGTGTATTCATTTGAAAATAAGGAGAGCAATACTGTAATAATTGCTGTATAATCAGTAAAAAGAAGGTTGTTCATTAAAAACGAAATCTTTTTTTATACCTTTATTGAAAAAGTAATTTTAATTGAAGCGTACATTACGAACAATATCATTAACAAAGTTTTTTAGAAAGATTATTTGGCTGTTAATTTTTAATTAATAATAGATTTAATAATTGAGAAGTGTAAGGAAGTAGAAAATAAATGAGAAAGAAAAAATAAAGAATAGTTTTAAAGGACTAATTCTAGTACCCGAACAAAAAAAAAATCGTATAATAATCCTTTGTAGACTCTTTAAGAGTGGGTATTCTTCATATTGATATTAATTTTTAATTCACTCAAAGTAACTCACTGGAAAACTTGATATTTGGCTGCATGTAGTAAAATCTTCTTTTTGTTTCAATAGTTACAAGGAAAAAAAATTCAATTTAATAGAATAGCTTTAATTACAAAACTTTTTTTCAGTACTGTTAAATGCGTGTAATAAATAGCAGGTGCATTTTTGTTTATTTATTGCAATGTAATTGGCAATTCTTAAAGAAATAATGTTATGTGATTCAGTAATTTAAAAGTTACTATTAGAATTCAAAACTGTGCACGATAGCCAAAATAAAAGTAAATATTCCCGTCTCCCGGATGTTTTTGTCCTAAATAATCCCATAAAAATGATACTGGCAATAATCTATTGGATATGCCATCTACCATTAAGTGGCTTGCATGAATTAAGTAAGCGGTGTGGTGAGGGGGGGGGGGAGTGACAATTAAAAACATGACGTTTTTCATAAAAGATGAAAAACAGTTTCAAACATAAAAGCAAACTGATAGTTATTTAAAATGGCTCAGGAAATAATTCAAAATGTTTATATTTAGAGTCAAAAGTAAGGATATTTACTTCAATATGGGCGACGCCTCAATGGATTATGTGGCGATTTGTAGACAGTAGGGTTGAATAACATCAGGAGCGAAATTTCTCTAATTTCTTATTAATTATAATGAATGATAAAATTATAAAGATATTTGAACTTGCTTTTAAGACAAATGGGGAAATGTAACTGGTGTCCCATGACGCATCTTAAAAAATCATCAAAAAACAACATATTGGCGTATACGAGTATGGTTTGCACCGTAAGACTTCTCAAAGTGTTTTAGCACAAGGGAAAAGGATAATTAAATTAATGAAATGATGAAATATTGGAAGATTTCCCAAATTTTTGCGCTGTTCAATTTATTTTTTCGAAAATATAGATATTCTTTTAAAAGAAGATGTGAATGAACACCTGATGAATTCATGAGCAGCAAGGAGTATACGAATTGAAATTACTGTTTTTATTTGCTATATTTTATTGAATGATGGTAAAACCACAAGTAAATGCCATACCGTAAAACTGTTTTATTTTAAAAACGTTTTGCAAGTTTGTTCTTGTATGCGATGGGAATAGATCGAATTTGTCTTTGTATCACATTCTCAAGTGCAAACGGATATACTACTAAAATCCTTAATATTTTTCAAGTCTCTTTATAATGAAGATGGTAATACGCCTATATAGGGGGATTTTAACTTTTTTTTCTCGTGCCAAACAACCGATTATTTACCAAGTTTAAGCGCTCAAATCGCACTTCGAAACCCCTTACTTTGAAGTTTTATGATTTTGTAAAATGCGCCTTCATTTATTAGACACCCGGTTTTTGTGATTCACTCATATTAACAATCTGACTGTGTACCCCGAGATTTCCGCGGCCACATATTTTTTTCCTTATATTTAATAGGATTACACATTGATAATATTATTTCTGCAATATTTCGCCATTGAATCAGTGAATGTATGACGTTGTCCCTTAAATTTGAGTAAAATACACTATCTGGTTTTAGATAAGTTCATATATTCATTATTCTATTCTTCACAGAAATTGCTTGCAGAAAATATCCCGCGAGAGATAGCACGTTTGTACATGATTATATATCGGATTCTGGACATTATTTATAGTTTTTCCGGTCATAATAGCGGAAATAGTTTTTTGTCGGATTCCTCTCCAAGTAGCATTGAGTATTTTTATTGATATATATTATTTCTATATTTATATTTTATAAATTAATATTAATTCAATTATAAATTAACCGATATTCATTTTTAGAACATTAGTTTTATATTTGAAATTGGTCATTTTTTAAATATTTTAATATGATTTAAGTCTTTAATAGTTATAAAAATGCAGTTAACTCTCAAATTTAAGATTTGAAAAATGTAATAATAATGCACAATCTTTTAAAAGATTTTTCAAAAATTGCATTATCAGATAATCTAAAAAAACACGTCTTCTGAGTAATGTCACTTTGCGAATAAATTTGCTATATTATTTTCTGATATATGAACTCAATATAAAACTTAGTAAATTGTAAATCATTTAGCCATAAAGTGATCAAAGTGGGCCTTTTCCCTATATGATTAGAAAAAGTTTCCAACCAAATAAAATAAATTAGATGACGACGTAAAAAAAATTGATTGTTTTTGAAGAGCGGCTAGAAATTTATTTTAAATTGGAGACAACAACATTTCTGTTTCTGCAGAAATTTTAAAAAGTGAATTGATTGAAACATATTATTTAGAAAATTGAAGAGATTAATGGAAGGTGTCGTGTAACAAAGTTTAAATTTCGAGAAAATCGAAGTTTATTTTTGCTTTTTGTTTTAAATTTTATTGATTTATTTTCTTTTTGGTAGCATATATTAATATGTAAACATGTGATACTGAACTCTCTCAGAAAAGAATAACATTTAAATTATGAAATATTAAAAAATATTAAAGTTATTTAAATTATTAAATATTAATATATAATATCTCAGATCTTCAAGACTAATTAGAATCTTAGTATTTTAGTTTTACCATATAATAGAATATTTCATAAAATCTTCATACATAAAACAAAACAATGTTTTGAGAAAATGTAACAGAACATGTTCTTCTACTATGCTCGTCAATTGTTTTCAAAATATTATGCAATGAAATTTAATTTCTGATGCATACTTATATGATTGTATAAAAGGAATTAAACAAAAATATTTTTAAAGAAGCTTACAAATTCATAAAATTAAGTTATGAGCAAAAATTTTCTAAAATTATATTAGACATAGTATAAAAACAAACTATATGGCTGAAATTTTTCACTTCAATATCTTAAGTTCTATAAAGAGCAGTACATTTAAATTCATTAAATTATCTGCCTTCTAAACGGGTGGGGGGTAAATGTATAATATTTATAACATCATAAATATTGAGCATTATAAAGGAATTGGTTATAAAGGAAACTGTTGAGAAATCTAGAAAGAGAAAACTTGGATCACATATAGATAAAAACAAACTTTTCAACACTACGAAAGCAAACATAAAATGTCACGTTGCTTTATTTAAATATTTCTTCTCAAATTTATTAAAAATCCTCTTAAATACTCAAATTATGAATCAATGAAAATTAGGGTGTCATTTAAATGGTTGTCTTTTACTGTCGTATTACAGTTACAGAAATTCTGTGAAATATTTTTTTTCAGTACGTATTCAATTCCACGTAAATCTTTTGTGACTAAATGTAACTTCAGTTAGGTACAGTTACGTAAAAATAATCTATTATACAATGTAGCACATATGCCCCACGTCAATCTCAAGAAGATTGACAACCAAAAATCATCATCCCCAGGAATCCCGGAGGATGCAAAAAATGTCATCAGGGGGTCCTCAGGAAACGAAAATGTCCGCATTATAGCATCCTGCGGAGCTCCCCAGGAACTCCTTCAAGTTCATCCTGAGACAATTGACAGGAAGATCATAGGAATTGACATCAGAGGAATTTGAGAAATTTCAAGGTTACTTAACGTACTTAAAACTTCATTAGTATTGAATATTCGACATAATATAATGTGCAGAAAGCGATTGTTTGCATTGTGATGAAAATTAGTTTATATATATTTTTTTATTTAATGTTCATTAGTTTAAAAAATAAGTTATTGAATTCTTTTTACAAATAAATATACACATTAAAGGAATCTAAAAAACACACAAAGTTTCATATTGACACACACCTAGTAATATGAATAATTATCGTGAAGCGTAGTCAATTACAATCAAGAAAACAGGCGGCCTCGGAAACAGACTGGTTTTTAACAAACGTACTCACCGCTGGGTTTGAATCCGAGACCACTTCTCTTCTCTCACTCCACTTTCATCTTCTTTCTTCTACGTATGATGAAATAGTATGTCCTTTGTTGAAAAACTTGGGTATTTATTGAGGTTTTTTTAATCAAGAGTTCTGTAATTTTTTATTAGAAACCATACTAAATTTTTAACGTTTAATACGGAGGAATATTTAATAATATTTTGAATTCATATCTAGAAAAACACCGTACAAATAATTCATTACTGATTAAGAAGACTTAAATGAGATTGGATTTTAAGTCCTAAAAAGAAAATGCTGTTTACAATAGCAGAAATATTTATTTAATTATTTTATACTTTGTTATATTTAAATAATATATATAATATACTAGCAAGCTACGCCCGCTACGCTGGTCAATTTCTCTTAACGAAACTTTAATCAAAAAAAAATATTGACATTTCATAATTCACTTTTATATTTTAACAGAATAATAAGGATACTATAATTTGTGACTCGTGCTATAGCCAATATACACGTCAGGACACGTCGCCCTTATCATTATCTTTTTACGCGTGAAGGTTTCGCTATGGTACTCTATTGTGAAATTTGGTAATTTTAGAAATTCAATAGTTGAAAAATCGCAGAATCATTAGATCATTTTTCTTTAGAATTTGTTCTTAGAGCGCATTTAGATCTTATAAATAACAATCATGCCGAACTTGAAGTTTCTAGCTCCTTCAGCATCGCAAAAATGCAATTTTAGAACGTTTTTCGCTTCTGCACCCCCCTCGGGGTAGTGGCACCGACATAAAATATAGCCTATGTTGGAGCAGGGATTGTCACCATCCATTTGCCACCATCACTTTTGAAATCGCTTTAGTAGTTTTAGAGATTCCATACAAATTGTAATTTAGAATGTTTTTAGAAAATTTTTTGCTTATTTCAGCCTTTTAAATTTCGAATTTTTTAAGACTTTGTTCTTATAGAGCATTTAAATCTTGTAAGTAACGACCATACAAAATGTCAAGTTCCTAACTACTTCATTATTGAAAATATCATAATTTTGGAACGTTTTTCGCTCCTGCACCCTCTGCGGGCAGTGGCACCGACAAAAAAATTTAGCATATGTTGGAGCAGGGACTGTCACCATCCATTTGCCACCATCACTTTTGAAATCGGTTCTGTAGTTTCAGAGATTCCATAGAGATTGTAATTTAGAATGTTTTTAGAACGCTTCTTCCTCATCTCACCCTTTTAAATTGCGAATGTTTTTATAATTTGTTCTTAGAGAGCATTTACATCTTATAAGTAACTGCCATACCAAATTTGATACTTCTATCTCCTTCAGTACACAAAAAATCGAAATTTTAGAACGTTTTTCGCTCCTGCACCTCCCTGGGGGTGGTGGCACGGACATAAAATATAGCCTATGTTGGAGCAGGGATTGTCACCATTAATTAGCCACCATCACTTTTAAAATCGCTTCAGTGGTTCCAGAGATTACCCCCTACAAACAAACAAACAATCTTTACTACTTTATATATTAGTATAGATAAGGGGGAATTAGCCCCTTGTTCCCCCCCTTTATACTTAACCAATCAATCCCGAAAACTAATCAGGGATGCGCCTTAACACAGTGAACCTATAAATAAAATTTGAAGGAAATGGGATAATTCTGCATGAAAAACCCATTTACATAAATTAAGGGGGGTATTAGCCCCCCGTTACCCCCCTTTATACTTAATCAATCAATTCCGAAAACTAATCAGGGAAGCGTCTTAACCCAATGAATCTATAAACAAATTTTGAAGCAAATAGAATAATTCTGCATGAAAAACCCATTTATATAAATTAAGGGGGGATTATCCCCCCGTTCCACCCCTTTATACTTAACCAATCAATCCCGAAAACTAATCAGGGAAGCGCCTTAACACAGTGAACCTATAAACAAAATTTGAAGGAAAACGGAATAATTCTGCATGAAAAACCCATTTATATAAATTAAGGGGGGATTAGCCCCCCCCCCCCATCCCCCCCTTTATACTTAACTAATCAAACCCGTAAGTTAATCAGGGAAGCGCCTTAACTCAGTGAACCTATAAACAAAATTTGAAGGGAAACGGAATAATTCTGCATGAAAAACCCATTTATATAAATTAAGGGGGGGAATTAGACCCTTGCTCCCCCCCTTTATACTTGACCAATCAATCCCGAAAACTAATCAGGGAAGCGCCTTAACCCAATGAACCTATAAACAAAATTTGAAGGAAAACGGAATAATTCTGCATGAAAAACCCATTTATATAAATTAAGGGGGGGGGAATTAGCCCCTTGTTCCCCCCCTTTTATACTTAACCAATCAATCCCGAAAACTAATCAGGGAAGCGCCTTAACTCAGTGAACCTATAAACAAAATTTGAAGGGAAACGGAATAATTCTGCATGAAAAACCCATTTATATAAATTAAGGGGGGGGGAATTAGCCCCTTGTTGCCCCCCTTTATACTTAACCAATCAATCCCGAAAAGTAATCAGGGAATCGTCTTAACCCGATGAACCTATAAACAAAATTTGAAGGGAAACGGAATAATTCTGCATGAAAAACCCATTTATATAAATTAAGGGGGGGATTAGCCCCCCCCGATCCTCCCCCCTTTATACTTAACTAATCAAACCCGTAAACTAATCAGGGAAGCGCCTTAACTCAGTGAACCTATAAACAAAATTTGAAGGGAAACGGAATAATTCTGCATGAAAAACCCATTTATATAAATTAAGGGGGGGATTAGCCCCCCCCCCGATCACCCCCCCTTTATACTTAACTAATCAAAACCGTAAACTAATCAGGGAAGCGCCTTAACCCAATGAACCTGTAAACAAAATTTGAAGGAAAACGGAATAATTCTGCATGAAAAACCCATTTATATAAATTAAGGGGGGGGGGAATTAGCCCCTTGTTCCCCCCCTTTTATACTTAACCAATCAATCCCGAAAACTAATCAGGGAAGCGCCTTAACTCAGTGAACCTATAAACAAAATTTGAAGGGAGACGGAATAATTCTGCATGAAAAACCCATTTATATAAATTAAGGGGGGGGGATTAGCCTCCCGATCCCCCCCCTTTATACTTAACTAATCACACCCGTAAACTAATCAGGGAAGCGCCTTAACTCAGTGAACCTATAAACAAAATTTGAAGGGAAACGGAATAATTCTG
The DNA here is from genome assembly GCA_963931845.1 of Maratus michaelseni. Lineage (NCBI taxonomy): Eukaryota > Metazoa > Arthropoda > Arachnida > Araneae > Salticidae > Maratus > Maratus michaelseni. The sequence goes on from OZ007586.1 coordinate 398,850,517, forward strand.
CATGAAAAACCCATTTATATAAATTAAGGGGGGGGATTAGCCCCCCCCGATCCCCCCCCCTTTATACTTAACTAATCAAACCCGTAAACTAATCAGGGAAGCGCCTTAACTCAGTGAACCTATAAACAAAATTTGAAGGGAAACGGAATAATTCTGCATGAAAAACCCATTTATATAAATTAAGGGGGGGGGGAATTAGACCCTTGTTCCCCCCCTTTATACTTGACCAATCAATCTCGAAAACTAATCAGGGAAGCGCCTTAACTCAGTGAACCTATAAACAAAATTTGAAGGAAAACGGAATAATTCTGCATGAAAAACCCATTTATATAAATTAAGGGGGGGGGATTAGCCCCTTGTTCCCCCCCTTTTATACTTAACCAATCAATCCCGAAAAATAATCAGGGAAGCGCCTTAACTCAGTGAACCTATAAACAAAATTTGAAGGAAAACGGAATAATTCTGCATGAAAAACCCATTTATATAAATTAAGGGGGGGATTAGCCCCTTGTTCCCCCCCTTTTATACTTAACCAATCAATCCCGAAAACTAATCAGGGAAGCGCCTTAACACAGTGAACCTATAAATAAAATTTGAAGGAAAACGGATATTTCTATGAAGAGTTATCGCATTACGTACGTACATACATACATACAGAACCGGCTGCCAAGCTCTCAGGGCTTGACAGCCAGTGTGATAACTGAAAAATCGCAATTTTAGAACGTTTTTTGCTCCTGCACCCCCTGGGGTTAGTGGCACCGACATAAAATATAGCCTATGTTGGAGCAGGAGTTGTCACCATCAATTTGCCACCATCACTTTTGAAATTGGTTCGGTAGTTCCAGAGATTACCCCCTACAAACAAACAAACAAGAATTACTCCTTTATGATATTAGTATATATATATATATATATATATATATATATTTAATAATATAATATACATATATAATATATAATATATAATATATAATATATATATATTAATAAATATATATATATATATATAAATATATATATTTAAATAATATATATATATATATATATATATATGTCGTGTTTCCAAGTTCAAATCCGGGAAGAAGGCAGTAGTGCTCGTGATAAATAGGGTTAGCTATGTTATTGGTTTCCCTTTTAGTTCGCATCAGGCGGCCGGGTGGTATCATCAACAACAAGAAATGTCAGTCCATATTTTTGTCGAAGAACCTTTTATTTCCAGTTTAAGACATCTCTTCAGGGAAAATGCTCATTAGCCAACGCTAAACGAAAAAAAAATACAACGTTCCATTATTTACTAGAATCCGTCCAGATTCTTTTAGCAAACACCAGCGTCAAAAAAATCCCCTCCGAATCAGGATGATCGTGTTTTTAAACTAGCTTGCGTAATAATACAGAATACGTCAAGTGACCCACTTCTATCGAATCAAAAGGTCTCTTTTGGAACTTTATCAATATTTACGGTGGATTTATTTTGTTGTAAAATGCAAAAACTTTCTACGCCCATCCAGAATATTCCATAATCTCGTACCAGATGCCTGTCATATCAACAAACCAGCTTATCTGTTTTTGAGGCTGTAGCTAAACTTCGAATTTAATGCGTAATAAAAATAATAAGAAGAAAAGAAAATGAATCTTTATAAAAGGGAAAAAAAAAAGAAAGAATTAAAGTTTTTCGGAAATATTTTAATAGACATTTGATATTTAATAATAGGATAACTTTATGAAATAAGGTTTTTTGAGCGGAATATTTTAAGAGATACGATATTTTAGCATTTAAATAAAGAAGTTATAGCAATTTGACCACACGGGAATAATACTAATGAATTTTAATAATGGATTAAAATAAAGATGTTCTATTTAAAGAATAAATTAAAAAAGCTATCGCCATTTTTAGAATAACTACATTCGAATAAATATTATTAAGTGGATTAGGAATAATTGGCTTTACATATGGATAGTAAAAGGCTATTTTAAGAATGAGAATTATTTTAATAAGCTGGGTTATATACCGAATATTATTGAATGGACAAATTTTATAGAATAATTGCGGAAAAAATTTAAATTTTGTAATATTATCCCCCCTCCCTAAAGATTTTGGATGAAGTTAATAGTTAAGTAACTATAAATTCAGACAATATAAATTTAATACTTTAGAAATTTGAATTTTGACTAGTATAAATTTAGAGACTGCCAGCAAGGAGATGGGGAATTTCTGAAGAACTGGAAGACAAAAACAAAAACAAAAATAAAATAATAGTAATCAATTAAAATTAATAGATAAATAAAAATAAAGCTACGAGCATTTCCCCTGTAAAATAATACAAGAAATGGTTACAATCTCACTTACCATTTGTAAGTGCACAAGAAAAATACAATAACAATAAATAATAAATATTAATAAACAGGAAAAACAGGATAATAATAGTAACAGAATTTTGCTTTTACCAAGTTCACAAGCTTTAGAATAAGTAGTCACTAGCAAATTGTTAAAACAAAGTTTAAAAAAAAAATTCGACTTAATTCAAATTTGAGTTCATTAGATCCAACTGTTTTATTTCAGTCTCTTTCTTGGATCGTGATAAGTCCTCATTTTGTTTTTTAAAAAAAATGGTTACTGCAGTCCCTTTCTTAAAAATACAGTTTTTATGTAAAGGCTGAAAATAAAGACATTACTCCATCAAAATTTTAAAACTGTAGTCATTCTTACCAATACTTTATAATGACCTTATAATGCTAGCACTTGTCACAACATCTTCTCTTAAGTATCACATTAATTTTCTTACATAATAAACAAGTCAAATTATCTCTTGGTCGTTTATTGTACTTGGAATATGTTATCTTTGTTATAGTCCTGTGGGATTTGTTATATTTCTGTTGGGATCCCACCATCTTTAACTAATATTTGTCAAACATTTTTTCACTAATAAATAATATAACTCTTCAATAATATAAATAAATGCTATAATAAAATTCAATTCATAAACATAACAATAATGACTTTCAATATAACTAATACTTCTCAACATATGTAGTAATTCATAATATAATTCAATAGTAGAAATAATAATATAATAACATCAGTATAATTTAAGAAAATATCACAGTTTGTTTATTTATTGTTAGGAAAAATATTGGTTGAGGATAAAATAATTACATAGCAAATAAATAAATTTCTTATTTTTTTAATTATATAAGAAAGTATTTTTGCCAGTCGAAAGTATACAAAAAAATATATATATAATAATTTCAAAATCCAAATAAATTTAAATCTAAATATTTAGAAATTGAACTCTCAACCATTAGTTCCTTACAATAATTTTTTCCTCTGATACCCTTTTACAAAATTATACTGTTAAGTTATAAGTATTCATATCCTAAATGCAGAGAGTTGTTTTTTTTGGCAAACTTAGAATAAATAAAGACAATAAATAACAAATAAAAGATGTTAATTTTAGCTGAGAAATGGAATACAAAGGCAATTAGTTTAGATACTTAATTTTCTATTGTCACACCAAAACAATCACTGTAAAATCACATCATCACTATCCAATCATTTATATAATTATAGAAATACTTATAAACGGTTACTATTTGATTATCTATTGAAGTAAATAACATAATATTAAATTTTTTTAAGAAAAAGTAAATAAAGTAAAAATAGTTTATTTTGATATAGAATTAAAACATTTAATTTCATTTTTCAACATCAATTTGACAATTCCTAAAATCAAAATACACATCTTATGCCTGCATAAGGTGTCTACTCAACCTCAAAAACTCTCAAAAACAAGTAAATATTTTAGTTGATCAGGCTAAAATATAACCACAATGTTGAAATAAAAGCTGTGACATTTATTTTAAATTTTAAAATATTAAACTTTCAAAAATGGGTAATATCTCTGTTGTACACCAAAGACATACCTGATAATGTTGAAACTAGAGTAATAAGAGATATTTAAAGAATTAGAATTTATTCTATTGTTTTTACTTTAGTTTGATTTTGTGATGGTGATTGTGATGTCTGTGGTGATTTTGATTGTTGTTTGGGTTGCTCATGAAATAGTCTGAAGTTATCTGGTGAAAAATAGTTTGCGAATTGTTCCATGTCTCCAAATTAAGACCCTATATACCCTTCTGACAGAAACATAACTGAATTCAAACCTTTCCTATTGAATTTTTAAGAATTATAAGAATTCGTGAATCCAAATTAAGCATTAACCAGAACATTTATTCAATAAAATACATAAAAATCTCCTAAATTTTATTTATTATTTTTGCTAAATTTAAATTTAATATGTTGCATTAACTACCTTAGAATAAATTTTTTTATCATAGTAATAATAATAATAACAATTGTATCATCAGCAAAAAGAACAAGAAGAGCAACATCATCAACAAAATTTTATTACATACCCCATGAATTTTTTGAATGCAACTTACCTACATTTTCCAATTTCTCTTCTAAATATTTTTATTATTTGTCATCAAGGAAAACATGACTTTATCTTCATATTGATCGTCATCACGTATTAATTCTATCATCACATCATAATTATTCTGAGTATTCAATTCTAGTAAATTTAAGGACTTGGTAAATAATGAACTTATTTTTACCTAAGCTATGGACAAATGAGGTGTAAAAAAAAATTCCCCATTGGTGAGCTTAAGATTATTAAAATTCAAATTACCTAATAGCGCAATTCAGCTAGGTTAACATAGTGCTAAATGTCTACATGTTCCAGTAATCTAATTTCTACCTGACCTAGCATTTTATTTAAACACTTTATTAATATTATAACACCATCAAAAATTTTCAAATTTTCTATATTAAATATTTTACCAAGTTGGTAAATGCATCATAAATCCTACATTAAATGAAAATAAACAATAACATACTAAATTTAATTTTATATATTCACAGTTTAAATAAACAATAAAATACTAACACTCTATTTACATATTTACATCATAAATAATCTTTCAGTGGCTCATTAATTTACTACAATTCAAACCACCAGTCACTCATTATTCAACATACAGATTTTTTTTTTCCTCATAATAGCTGTTTTGTAGCTTAGGTTTGGCATGGTGCCAGGAATGTTCCCTTAGGATAAAAATTGTCTCTTTATAAAATACAGATCAGATCTTAGTAACATATTAAAAATAATAGAATTTTTCTTTTAAGAATATCTGTTCTTAAAACATGAAAATATAAATTATACCGCTGTCTATAATATTACAATGACGTATCACACGAAATCATCAAATAAATTAATTAACCTTAACAACACTTAAATATTTGCAACAGAAATAAATTTTAAAAACAAAAATTTAATCAGTATAACATAGTATATAAAACCTTTAAATTTCAAGGTAGACTATTAAATAAATAAAACATTTTAAATATAACATAAACTAATAAATATCAACATATAAAGATACCAATAAATAAAAATACCAACTTACAGTTACTCTTGAGCATATTTCACAGGAAAGTCTCACACATCTAAAAATCTTTAATTTTCTTGATAACACAAAAGTTCTGCTTTTTCGCAATCCTTTAAAACCAACACCATGAAGACGCTTATGAAGATGAATAGTATATTCTCTAGCAACAACTTCACTTAGGCCAACTTTTCCTCTTCTTTTCTCTTTTAGGCTTGACCATTTTTAATTTATTATAAAAGTACAAAATAACAAAACACCAGACGTAAACGTGCTGTAATGGCGTAGACGTCCTCGTAACATATTCTTCTAATCGGCAAATTTCACGTTTAACTACACAAACTTTCTGTTGATCAACAGCATCCTGTCTGACTTATTATATTAATGTCGTGTTTCCAAGTTCAAATCCGGGAAGAAGGCAGTAGTGCTCGTGATAAATAGGGTTAGCTATGTTATTGGTTTCCCTTTTAGTTCGCATCAGGCGGCCGGGTGGTATCATCAACAACAAGAAATGTCAGTCCATATTTTTGTCGAAGAACCTTTTATTTCCAGTTTAAGACATCTCTTCAGGGAAAATGCTCATTAGCCAACGCTAAACGAAAAAAAAATACAACGTTCCATTATTTACTAGAATCCGTCCCGATTCTTTTAGCAAACACCAGCGTCAAAAAAATCCCCTCCGAATCAGGATGATCGTGTTTTTAAACTAGCTTGCGTAATAATACAGAATACGTCACGTGACCCACTTCTATCGAATCAAAAGGTCTCTTTTGGAACTTTATCAATATTTACGGTGGATTTATTTTGTTGTAAAATGCAAAAACTTTCTACGCCCATCCAGAATTTTCCATAATCTCGTACCAGATGCCTGTCATATCAACAAACCAGCTTATCTGTTTTTGAGGCTGTAGCTAAACTTCGAATTTAATACGTAATAAAAATAATAAGAAGAAAAGAAAATGAATCTTTATAAACGGGAAAAAAAAAGAAAGAATTAAAGTTTTTCGGAAATATTTTAATAGACATTTGATATTTAATAATAGGATAACTTTATGAAATAAGGTTTTTTGAGCGGAATATTTTAAGAGATACGATATTTTAGCATTTAAATAAACAAGTTATAGCAATTTGACCACACGGGAATAATACTAATGAATTTTAATAATGGATTAAAATAAAGATGTTCTATTTAAAGAATAAATTAAAAAAGCTATCGCCATTTTTAGAATAACTACATTCGAATAAATATTATTAAGTGGATTAGGAATAATTGGCTTTACATATGGATAGTAAAAGGCTATTTTAAGAATGAGAATTATTTTAATAAGCTGGGTTATATACCGAATATTATTGAATGGACAAATTTTATAGAATAATTGCGGAAAAAATTTAAATTTTGTAATATATATATATATATATATATATATATATTAAACTGTGAGTAAATGCCATATTTGTAACAGAATTATTTCTTATCATAGTAATTTAAACTATTTTATTAAGAGTAATAATATATATATATATATGGTAATTTTAAAATGATCAGCGAAAAATAAGTAATATATCAAATTTCTACTTAAAAATAAATTATTACAGTAGACGTTAATGACATAAATAATTCAAATAAATATAAAATCATTCGTTAGTTATTAAAGAAGTAATAAAAAATATATATTTGATAATTGGTAAAAGATCGGAAAAAAATAATTAATATTAATATTTAAATGTTCATAAAAATAATTAAATAATTTGAACAATTCATTATACGAAATATTAAATTCAATTTTTAAATTAAAAATATTTAATTAGATTTCATAAATTTAAAATATATCTAAATAATGAAAAAAATTAAAAAAGTTAGAAGTAGTTAGAAGTTAAACAATAATTAAAAGTTAAATAATAATGATGTTCTTTAAAAATAAAATAAATCGAATAATTGATAATACACATTATTTGATTAATCTTACCCAATCAAATTGAATTAACTTTATTTTTAAAAAAAACTTATCAAGATATTACAGTGCCAAAATCACCCATGCGATGGCACCAGCATTATGACTTCCTAGGTACTTCCTCAGGAGTGTCATCCTCGGAGGTTGCTCCGTAGGAAGTACCCAGGAGTTCATTCCGGAAGAAATATTTAAAGTATCTCCCTCAGGAACGTCTGATCGTAACAGTTTAGTATCAGGAGGAATTTGGGATCACTTGGAGTTTCTAAGGATGTTTTCAGGAGCTTTGGTGCTATATGTGATGTACCGCATATATGTAATAAAATCTCGAATGAAACACCTGCGGTTATTGTAATAATTTCTGCTAGAAAATATGAAAGCAACCACCTAAAAAAGATTTAAAATCAGGGAGGTAGTGAGGGAAGAACCAAGTAGCGCATAGACCAACGGTCGGCAACTGGCGGACCGCTGTCCACATCCGGACCGCGGAAGGTCAAATCGTGGACCGCCAAAAATTTTCAATTTGAATGGATAGTTTATTAATATTTACATATAATAGATACGTTTGAACGATAGCCTTATCAATGTTTCTTATATTTTACAAGAAATAGCACGATTAATTTGATTTTTTTAATAATGATATATAGACGCTCTTATGTGAAACGCAAAATACTGCGATGGGGCGCAGGCGGCGGAGGGAGGGAGTGAATAACAGACATCTAATAAACGTGAGTCAGAAAATGAGAAATAGACTACTTGACGCTAACCTAACCAGCCGACCATCACGTGATGCCCAGTACAACAGCGCCAAACCAGACTATTTTTCCCACCAAAATCAGCTTGAAATTTCTGAATCCCCGCTGAAATTTATTTCGTCTGCTTTCCTCTGGCGTTGGGTGCGCTTTTTATTCGCCTTTTAATTTTTTGTGTCTTTTAATTTAAAACAGTTCATGGCAGCTGGTTATTCTTTTCAATAATTCCAAAAAAAAAAAAAAAAAAATGATTGCAGCCAAAATATGTTTTATAATCGAATGTATTGTTAAAAAAGACATTATGTGGTTTAAAGTTTTCAAAAGCTATGAAATATATTATCAAATCAAAGAATATTTGATAACATTTCAGTGCTAACTTCACCTTTATTTTTTTTAAAAAAAAAGAGAGAGAGAGAGAGAGAGAGAAATGTTGTTTGGTTTCCTGTTATTTTAATAATGACTGCAAAATTTAATGCATTTTTAGAATTAAAAAAAAATCTGACATTAACATTGTTACATTTCATGAGATAATTGTGTCAAATTGAAGCTTTCCAAACAGAAATCTCGAAATATTTTGGATCATCTTACTTGCTATCTTATATCGCTAATAAAAAAAGATATTTTAAAAATAATGTTTATTAAAAAGGAGGTGTGCAACGCATGCCCCCAAGACCAAACAACAATAAAATCCGCACTCTATTACTGTTATTACTCTTAGGAGTGAACTGACCGGCTACATTGGTACGCATGCGCAAGAATTCCCCTTGTCAGTCGTAGATTGCAATCTTTTGTGCGGATCTTTCGTTCATTTGCGTTGTTATTGCCGTGTGCTAAAATAAGTGAATGAATATGTATTCTAAAAAACGCAAAGTTGACAGGGAAAATAGGAAGTTTCTGCCTAAGTGGACAGAACAATATTGTTTTACACTGCCTGATAGACCTGAAGCTGTTCCAGTTTGCCTCATATGCAAGAAAACTGTCGCTATTGTTAAAAGTTCCAATTTAAAGCGACACTACGAAACAATTCATCAGCAGTTTCATAAAAAAATTCCTCTTGGAAGTGAAGCTCATCAAGAAAAACTCCAGACATATCTTACTTCTTACAAAAAAAGAACGGTCTTTCTAGTTCGCTGTATGAGCAAACAATAAAAATCATCAGAAGCAGCGTTGCGTGTCTGCTGGACGCTTAATAGTCACTAGAAGCCATTTTCAGACTCTGGAATAGTAAAAGAATGTATGTTGGAAGTGGCCACGGCACTTTTTGAAGAATAGAAGGACGTTGTAACCGCAATTCAAGGCATTCCATTGTCAGCAAGAAGCAATACAAGAACAACTGAAATTTTGGCTGCTGACATTAAAAAAAGTTTGTTTGAACTTCTGCAGAAGGCGCTTTGCTACGCCATACTACTTGATGAATCATGTGATATTGTTGATGATGAACAAATATCTATTTTCGTGAGATTTTTTGACATTGAAAGTAAATTATTCAGGGAAGAACTGCTAACAATTTTGTCATGTAAAGGCAAGACTCGAGGACAAGATTTATTCGAGAATGTTGACGATTTCATGACAAAATCAATCATCAGTTATGATAAAATGGTATCCCTTCCAACTGACGGAGCCCCGGCGATGATGGGTAAAGAAAAAGGATTAGTAAAAAGAATCAAGGATAAAAATGCTGGGCTACTATCTTAGCAATGCATAATTCACCAGACAGTCCTTTGTGGAAAACTTAGTTCTACTCTGAAAGAAGTAATGAACAACTTAATCAAGTTGATCAATTTTATGAGGTCTCGTTCTGCTCTTCAGCACCGCCAGTTCAAGGAGTTTCTATGTGAGTGTGATTCAGCGTATTCTGACTTATTCAAACACAACAATGTTCGTTGGCTAAGCAAAGGTCATGTTATTGAACGTTTCTGGCAAATAAAAGAACAAGTAACCTCCTCTTTAGTCAACTTGGATACACAGGGCAAGGAGCACTTGGAGTTCCTATCAAACGAGGGCAATATGGCAGCTGTGGCTTTCCTGAAAGACATTCTGAAATATTTAAATGCGCTCAATACCGAGTTACAAGGAAATGGGAAATTAATATGTGATTTGTTACAAAGTGTGTCTGCTTTTCGTCGCAAGTTGGATATCTTTGAAAAAGATATTGCAAATGAAGAATTTATTCATTTTCCAACAATCCTTGAACATAAAATGAAAAATTCCGAAATGGACATCGCAGTGTTACTAAGTTTTATGTCAGATCTTATAAAGGAATTTGAAGCAAGATTCCAAGATTTTGCAGAGGTAAGTAAGTTGTCACAGTTCCTTAAATCACCTTTTGAAGTTGATCCAGCTGCAGAATGGACTGATGTGGCTTCAAAATTATTCAACCTTGAGAAACCTTTACTTCAAATGGAAATAATTGATTTGGAAGAAGATATTTTCTTGCAAATGTACAAAACTGCATCCCCTGAAGAATTTTGGGGTAAACATGTTTCAGATAAATAGAAAATTGTAAAACACTGGCTATTTACCTGGGTACTATGTTTTGTTCTACATATCTATGTGAAACAACTTTCTCCAAAATGAATTTTTTGAAGAACAAATATTGTTCGAGGTTAACGGACGCACACCTTGAAGACACTCTTCGAATTAGCTGTTCACCACGTGAACCAAATTATAAAAAACTAACCCAAGACCGCAAGTGAAATTTTTCGCATGAATTTTTCAACAATTATCTGCTTTTTCTATTTTAAAATGTGTATATAAACATTTTCAGAACGTATACTTGTGTATATAGTAATTTTTCAAAACAAATACCTGATTTTTCTATTCTATAGTGTATGTATGTATGTGTAAAAATAACAATTTAAAATTAATAAGTACTAATATTACTTAAGCGTTTTTCTCTGGACCTTGATAAAAATTTTCAAAAGTATTCGGATCTTACTTAAAATTACTTGCCAACCCCTGGCATAGACTATAGTAGCACATATATTGATTTCAGTTTATACAGTGCGCGTCATAAGTTTCCATATAAATGTTTTTTAACATTTTCTATATTTCTAATATCCTAAAAATACGTTTCAATACAGAGCAACGAACAGACATCATATAGATGACCTACTTCATATTGCTATTCATGATATTTATGAATCTAGCACATTATACAGGGTTGTTACAAAAGAATCATCAGGTTTCCGAAGCGTTTATTTCGGAACATAATTGGGTTACAACAATGAGTTATACATGAAAATAAACGGAAAGTATACAAGATTGACGTCCATACTACAGATGTTCAATATGTGGTCCTTGAGTGATACGGCAGATGTAAAGGCGATAGTTCAGTTCGCTCCACACATTACCCAGCATGGTCGCGTCGATGGTCGCGAATGCCGTCGTGATGCGGTTCCGCAACTCAGACAAAGTGGTAGGTAACGGTGGTACGTAAACAAAGTATTTAAAATATCCCCAAACGAAGAAGACACACGGCGAAATGTCGGGCGACCTGGGCGGCCATGAAAACAGTGTCTTGTCATCCCGGCTATATCGACCAATCCATCGTTGTGGGAGTTGTCGATTAAGGTAGTCACGAACCTCTTTGTGCCGAGCTCTATCCTGTTGGTAAATGAATCCGTTGATATCGTGTTCCAGTTGCTTTCTGCTGTCCAGTCGTCATTTTGAATATGACGTTCGCGCAGCAACCATGGCAACCACACGTGCATGACACATACGCAGCGCGAAACTGTAGTTCACGCCCTCTCGTTTGAGTTGTCATGGAAACATATACGTTTTCTAGTTCTCACATAGTAACGTATCAAAACCCGATGATTCATTTGTAATAACCCTGTATAATTGGAAATGCTTAAATGTTTTTTTCCTATGCACTTATGGCCCCTACTGTAGAATTAACTTGTCTCGTAGAACTTAATGTAGAGTATCCTGAGTGGTGAACAATGCGGAATTTGGGTATAATGTTGCGGGTACGGTTAGTTTACGAAGTAACTTTAAATAAAACGTTAGCACACTTAAACTTTTGAGATACGTCTAAGTGGTACAGTTAAACTTACCGACCCTTAGAAGTGTTGAAAGTAGTTTCCACCGAGATAACTGCACTTTTGTAAGTGCGTTTTCCAAAGATTAAATATCTGAAGCCATCCATTTCTTGGAATAGAAGAAAAATATGATTTTATAGCGTCATCATTCTCAGCCAGGAAGTCAATCTCAGACGGAATAAATAGGGGGATGTTATATCCTTTTGGTGTTTTTTTTAGTTGTTCACGAAATTCGACTGTAATCCTTCCTGAATGAGATGATGCATTGTCATGGTGAAAAATGAGTCCTCTAACAATCACGTCTTGAAGAATTTCTGGAAGATATTTAGTGGTGTACTTGTTAACTGCAACTGTCTTCTCACCCTCTAGCTTTGTGGCTTTGAACAGCCCAGTACTTCTGAAGAACACGGCACACTACAGTGGTGGAAAAAATTATAAAGCCACATGAAAATATGATATAATTAAAAAACAAAATGTAGAACATTTAAGAAATTTCATACATATATATTATACGCTACAAGGAAGTAAAGAAAAAAATAAATTCATTAATAACTACATTAATAAAAGATTAATAGACTTAAGAAAATTTTCTGTACAAAGAAAGTTGGAAATAATTATAAAGTCGATACATGTATTTCATCAATAATCGATGTGAGACTCATTTTTTTCGATGACTTTGAATAGTCATTTGTTCATTGAATCTATCAGACCACACAAAGTACTTGCATCAGTATTATTCCAGCAGTTTTTAAAAGCATTCATCAAATCTAACTTTAAATTGAATTTTCGTCCATTTTTGTAAACATTTAGAGCTAAAATTCCCCAATAATTTTCTATTACATTCAGATCGGGTCTATGAGCTGGACATTGAAGGCATTTCACCTGATTAGCTTCCAGCCAAGATTTAGTTGACTTCGAAACATGAACGGAAGCGTTGTCCTGCTGAAATGTCCAGTCTCCTGAAGTTATAAGAGGAGCAAATGTGTAATAAATTATCTCCAAACATTTCTTGATACATAACCCAATTCTTTTTGTTATGCATGAAAACAATTGGAGTGGTTCCACAGGCAGCTAATGCAGCCCAAATCATTACCGAGTCACCTCCAAATTGACGCTTTGAAAAAATATCATGCTCCTGTCGTAAATCATGCCAAAAATATTTATAGCCGTCGGATCAATCGAAATTAAATTTCTTTTCATCGGAAAAGACAACATCTCTCCAATTTGTGCCTTCGGTTACATGTTTTCGTGCAAAGTCTAAGCGAGCATTTTTGTGGTACTTAGAAAGAGGTGGTTTGCCTTTAATTTTTTTTAATTGAACAATGGGATTGTTACTTAAAACATTTCTTACCGTTCGGCTTGTACATGGTAATTGTAACTGTTCTTGAATTTGGGCATACGACATTTTTTGTCCGCAAACTAGCTTCCGGATTTGCCTTGATTGCCTTACAGTTGAGGATTTCGGTCTTCCTGTATGCTTCTTACTGCCGTAATCTTCGGGATTTCTGAGAAAACTGTTTACTGCAGCCTTGGACCTTCCTATTTTTCTTGCAATATTAGAACCAGACATTCCAACTTCATTTAAAGTTAATATTTTAATTTGTTGACCATCGGATAACTTTTTTACCTCTTGGCATTGTATTAAACAAACCAAATACAAAATGAATGCACGTAACGCGTTTACATTTACCTAAACTTTCATGGCGACCTATTTTCTTAAGTCTGGCATTATGCCAAATGAGGCTAGAACCATCGGCTTTATACTTTTTTCCAAGTTGTTTTTTGTAGGTTTTAAGAAATTAGCATAATTTATGTTCCTCCTTCCATTTTTCCAAATAAAGTTTATGTGTATTATTGCAATGTTGATCATGCAAATGAAAATAGAATTTGCGTTATCAACAATTCCATTACTTTTTGAATTTTGTAAGTTTTTTTATCGGCTTTATAATTTTTTCCAGCACTGTATACTTTTTCATTGCTAGTTGTCTTTTCACCATTGTTGGTTTGTGGCCAACTTCAGAGACCCATGCTTGACTTTCTTGACGTGTTGTAACGTCAAAAAAGTATGTACGTCTCATTACCAGTTATGATTTTGGAAATAATGTGCTGCCCACCATCATTAAGAATTTTCAGAGTTTCTGTACTGATTCTGATAAGCTCCAGTTTTTGGTGTTCTGTTAAATTATGAGGGACTAAACAACAAACAATTTTTTTCATATGCAGTTTTTCATGAATAATTTTATGTATAGCTGCGTATCTAATGTTAAGTACCTTCTTTATCATTTAGTTCTTCCCCCTCCCCCGAGGTTGCAGTTACACTATAAAACTAACCACTGGGTTCCTGGGATGGTCATCTTTTTCCATTTATCATTTGATCTAAAAAAACAACTTTTCAAAAGTAAAAAAAAGCCAAGCGTAAAAAAAAAAAAAAAAAGTTGTGGCTAAAAAATGGTGTGATATCAAATTTGCAATCTATTATATTACTTATTTAACTTTTTTCCATTAAATAAGTTATCATATATATAAGTCGAGTGCCTACGTATATGTTAATAGAAATCGTTTTCTCCTGTACTAAATACATCCTAACGAGTTTCTGAAAATTCAATTTTTTTCAAATTATGCATGATGGGCTTGGCGGTCATCTTTGCATGTTATTCACAAAATTCTAAGCACTCAAAACCGTAGTTAAAATCCGAAGTTCAAAATTGTTATTGAAGGAAATGTTTTAAGCGTTTCATTTATAGACTTGTATGCTCTGAAAATTGTGTCTTAAGATAATGATGACTTATCTTAAAGATTTATCTTATGATTTATTTTTTAGAGTAATTAATAATTTCAAACTAGTAAAAATCAATTTATCAAAATATCAGTCTTATCTAATTTATCTGTCCGTAGTTAAAATCTGAAGTTCGAAATTGTTATAAACATATTACGCTTTTACTTTAGAAATTTGGATGCTTAGAAGTATGGAAAGATGGCCGCCAAGCCCATCATGCATAATTTGAAAAAAATTGCATTTTCAGAAACTCGTTAGGATTCATTTAGTACAGGAGAAAACGATTTTGGCGGGTTTTATCTCTGTTTTGGCATATTTTTTTAATCGCCAAGATAATTAACAGTTTTTTGCTAATTAAGGATAGAAAATAATTTTTTTTACACTGAATTTTATAAAAGCACATAGATTACGTAATTACTTGTCCAAAAATGCAATCCTTTTTTTTATTCTGCCCAATATTAAGGCCAATAGGTTGTTTGAAAAAAAAAAGTTTGACGAAGAAAAAAGTGATCATTTTAAGTAACTCGACGTTTTTTAAAAAAAGCTATATCTCTGTTTATAAATCACTTATGAAGATGAGTTTAGTCTTAAATTGAAGAAATTCTTCCTTAGATTCTTCTAGTTTTCGTTTTTTTTTCTGCGACGTTTGGTTTATTTGATATCTGATACTTTAATCTGGCATGTTTTGTGGATTTAACATTGCGAAGTTGCTTTCTGTAAGTAAGCATTAGCGGTCTTATTCCAGTTCTTGGCGTTGTTTGTGTGGCGTTTTTTTAAGCTTGGCTTTGCAGAGCGACCGCCCTGCTTGATTGTTACAGCAATTATCATTGATTAGCATTTTTCGTACGTCCGACACATTTTCTGGGAATACAGCTGAGAAAGGTCTTCCTGTGTGTTCTACAACCAGGAGAAAATTGTGACCTCTTCTAAATTCTATAAACCATCTGAATACAGTGGCACGAGACGGAGCGTTATTTCCATATGCTAATTGTAGACATTGAAGGCATTCTTCTTGATTTATCCCCACTTTAAAATCATAGAAAATTATTGCTCGATAATGCTCTCGCGTTAACTGCATTTTCTCTTCTATCAACATTTATTATATGATAGCTAAATAAAATTGTAGTCACAAATTATCGTCTGCGGACATAAAATAGTACAAATTTAAATATTTCAACCAATGATTTTTTATGCATGTCATCTGCCCCTCTCTCAAAAATTTCAGAGTTACCCTTTTATTTTCGCGTCTAGAATGCCACGCGAAATTCTAGTTCTGTTGCACTGTAGTGTGACAATTCTGTAGCAGCCTGATTTTTTATTATTATAATTTTTTTAAATTCCATTTATTTAATGCCAGAAATTTGCAATTAAAAAAGACAATGTTTACTACTTGGAAATAGAGGTGTTCAAAAATCTATTCGTTCGTTGAAGAGAGAATTTTCAAAAAATTGTGTATATGGTCGAAAATTGCTTATATATTATATTTCTTTACATTCGTAGAATTCTTGGATAATTTATTCATTGTAAATAATTAAATAAAAAAAAATTAATAAAACCACAAAATTAAGAAATGCGCGAGGCCTTTCGAAAGAAATTTGTTTTTCTTCTTCAGGCGCAAAGAAAACGTGCAACCACTTTAAAGGCAGGAGTAAGACTGAAAAGAAATGGAAGGCAAAGAGACAGGTTAAAGAAAACAGCTAATAGGGAAGAAGAATGCATCACCCAATCACACAAAGAGCATTATCCAATCGGAAGAAGACAGAACAGAAGGAAAATAAGCGGATTGTTTTTGTATTATTCAGAGTCAGAAAAGTAAAAGGAAAGTAGAATAAAATATAATATCTATCTATCTATCTATCTATCTATCTATATATATATATATATATATAATAAGCAAAAAAGGATGAACTAAAAATAAAATTAATAAATAAAATTAATTAATTAATTAATTTAAAATTGAACAGATTCAATAATATTGCAAAAATGCATATAAATGTCCCATAAAATTGGTAATAAAGTATTTAATGCTGTCTGTGTGATTGGCTGATGCAGTCTGCTTACCTGTTGGCTGTTTTATTTAAACTGTCCCTTTCTCTTCCATTTTCTTCCAGTCTTGCCCCTGTCTTCAAAGTGATAGCACGCCTTCTTTACGCCTGAAGAAGAAAAACAAGACAGGACATTGCGCATTTCTGAATTTTGTGTGGTGTTATTAAGATTTTTTTGCTTTTATTCATGTATCACACCAGTTTGTTCAACATTTTAATATTTGTTGATCGTGATATAATGTGTTTATACATAAAATTAAAATTTTGCAATAAATAATGAGAGATGAGTTTTATATAAAGTGTAGCATTTGCATCTTTAAAGCATTTGTTTAATATAAACTTTCAGATACTATTCCTGTTTTAATTGTTTATCCGACTGATAATTTTTTTTATTCATGAATAAAACAAATGTATATTGGTATACATTTTATAAATAGTAATATTGCATCGATAGATATAGAAAGTTTCTTCGAAAGTTTCTTCGAAAGTTTTTCGAAAAGATCTATAGAAAGTTTTAAATCCCCAATAGTGTGCGTTAGGCTCCACGTTGGCGACCCCTGAATTAAAATTTAATTTAATGTAAAACAATACAATGTGTAAAAATAATTTCTAAATTGATGTAGTTTTTCGTCATTCTAACTACATTTGAGTAGAACTATTTAAATAAAAATAAAAAGATTTTACTATAAAAAGATTTGCCTTTTATTACTTAACTCATGTTTTGTGACAAAGTGCAATGACATTTCTGTTTAATAAAGATAGAATGCAATATTTTGAGAACTAAACACGTCAAACATGGTTGTATAACAGAGTAAAAATTTGATTGACATTTATTTTTTCATAGGCTGAACAAAATCTAGTTCATGTTTTATCCATTAAATCAGAAAAGGGAAAAAAAAATTGGCAAACTTATCTAATAAATATGACTTGAATCCTACGTTTATCATTATCAATCTGATGCGCTCCAAATCATTGACAGAAAACGAGGAAAGAAAGAAAATAAAATTATTTTTACAATAATTTTTCTGCGATGATCTTGAGTCACAGTTTGGTATTTTACGTAAATGTACTAACATTGCGGAAATTCACTAACATATTTTTTTTTTCCCAAAATTAAATTATAGTGTTTTATTTTTCCTAAATGAAGCTTTTATAATCAGTTAATGTTTAGGAAACCTTGCAAAATATATATGTAATGGTTATGAAATTCAGTAATTTATCTAGTACAAAATCAATATTTTTCAACATTGCGTCTCTGTTATATTTCTTGGTTTTAAATTGATTATATTCGCGTTACAATACTACTATTACAGATATATAAAATATTTTACCGGTATTGTTGTTGCATTTGAATTACATAAATTAAAAAAAAAAAATGTAGGAAACAATGCTTAGGGATTCTAAAAATTCAAAAACTTCATTTAGGAAGCAATATTGTACAGTTGTCCTTAACATTTAGCATGCGTTGTTGTATTAATCGTTTACATAATTTTCCTATTTCAAAAGCATTTCAGTTTTATACTCGCAATTTTCGCGTATTTATTTAATTGTTAACGGTCTTCAAATTTTAAATATAATTTCCAACACACACTTAAAGAAATTTACAGAATTGTAGAAAAAGTAGAATGTCATTTCTGGAAGGCCTTGAAACGTGATTATCCGTACTGCTTTTACAATATCTCTTTCATTTTATTCATTTACTAGCTACCCAGGCCTGAGATAATAACAATCTGTTCTGTACGAATATGACTGAAATCTTTAAGGCTATCGAAATTAAGTCGAATGAGGCAAACCCCATCGCATACGGGCTCATTGAACCCGAGATCGGAAAGCGCACCCTGACAGTCGAAAGTGTAACTAAAATAGTTTAGACTATAGATATCAAGTTGAATGAGCCAAACCCTGTCATAATCTGGCCCATAGAACCAGCGATACTCCTATAGTTCCATCTTCCACCGCCAGGGGGCGCAATACATTCTGGAAGACGCCTTTTGAGAACACTCGACCCAACCAAATTTACTAATAGAATTGAAATTTAACCATAGGTAAACACTGCCAAAATAGCGGCAATCGCAAAAGTTGGATACTTAAATGATCGGTTTCGAAAGGGTTAATGTAGATATTTTTAAAAACCCAACGGTGGGTTTTGAAGAAAATGAACGTGTCTATGATCTAGAGTATACTCTTTATCTGTATTCGCATTTCCCGAGTCGATGCCAATTTTTACACCTGGGCCGAAAAACGAAAATCACGCGAATGAGTTTTGGAAATGATTTTTTTGGAGGGTTAAAATTAAAATTTTTCAAAACGTTTACCAGATTTGAAAAATACAAAGGGATGTAGATTAGACGCGGCATTTTTAGTTTTTAGTATCTTGTTTATAAACGCCGATTCCAATTTTTAAAGATAGGATAAATCGTTGAAAAGACGAAATTGACTTACGGTAAAATACATTTTCGAAAGCGTTAACGTAATTTTTTTTAATTAAAGGTTTCTGTCTGCACCCGATAGAACGTGTATGTATTTAGGTGTGTTTGTTTTTTGTTTGGTTATTGTACAAATCCGATGCCGGATTTTATATATCGCAGAAAATCGGAATTTGCAAAAGTGAGTCCTGCGCGCGAATTTTTTTCGAAGGGTTAATATTCTAGATTTTCAAAAACAAATACAGATGTCAAAAAGGCAATAAATGTAGATATTGTCTGGTATTTTTAGTTTTTCGTACCTTTCTTTGAATCGGCGATGCGAATTTTTAAATGTCGTCGAAATCGCAAAAATCGCGAAACGGCATAGAGAAAATATACTTTTTCGAAGAGTTAACTTTAGTTTTTTTAAAACCAAAGATGGCTTTGAAAAGTGTAAAGTCAGCTCTTTAGTTTGGTGACCTTTCTTTTTTTCGTATCTTTTGTAATCTGGTGGATCAAAGGCTAGGAAAACGGGAGAAAATAAAAAAACATGAATGCGATGCTTCTTGATTAATTTTTTCAATTCCTACTATTAGCTCACACTCTCTATATATTTATATATCTTGTTCAAATTTTCAATCGTTAATAAAATATTTTCTATTCATCCTATCAAGTTCAAATAAATTTTTTAAAACTTGTACTGGATGGCAATTGATGTTAATACAGTTTTTTCAAATATTAATTCATTAATTAAATTAAATTAATTAATTTTAATTTTATATTTCATTTCTGTTCAAAAGTATAGACTCACTCCATATTTATAGTCTAACCTTCACACATGAAAAGATAATGGAGGTGGCTGTTCACGGACGAAGATCAGGCGGCTAGCGGGCGAAGGAGACTATAAATGTGGAGCGAGTCTATACTTTTGAACAGAAATGAAGTATAAAACTAAAATTAAATAATAAAATTTAATTAATGAATTAATATTTGAAAAAAAAAACTGTATTATCGTAAACTGTAACATCGCTATGGCACTTTATTGTGAAGTTTGGTAATTTTTGAAATTCAATATTTGAAAAACGGCATAATCATTAAATTTTAAATTTATATCAAGAAAAATTTAAAAAAAATTAACTTTCTAACGCAGTTTATCTAACAATTTTGTGAGAAATACTTTTCGAGCTATTAATTTTTGGTATTTTAGCTATTTATTTTTTATTTAATTTTTAATACATTTCAAAAATTTCACTTATGTAAGATATTTAGCAGGATATAAATTTAGGAATAAATACCGTCAGTGGCGAAGCGTGTAGATCGCTGGAAAAATTTTTCTATTAGACCTAATTAGGAATTGACTTAAAAAAAAAGTTTTTATATTACTTGTTTGAAAGGATTAAATGGGAAATTTTTTCAAACCAACCAGATCCTTTGAGACCTAAAAGTACGTTCTTCGAGAATATGTAGACGGGTTTTCCATATTTCCAGCCGTTCGCCCATGGCGAATTTAGAAAAACTTAAAAAGAAGCGGTTGACTCGTGCTTTGTTTCTTCTATTTAAGGAGGAACGGATAAAGGGCTTGTGAGCATGCGCGCGCGAATTTTGCAAGAGTTATTTTTTATTTGTGATCTTTGATCAGTTTTTAATTAATAACTACTCTAATTTTCAAAATATTAAAATTCTGAGGCTCATGTGCACCAGGAGAGGGTTTGGACTACCTAAATGTAAATTTTCAGGCTTCTAGGTGTGCTAGATTTTCTTAGCCATTGCCAACAGACACACCCACATAACGAAACTTTATTTTATTAGTATAGATAATGCTATATTTTTAAACGACTTCAACAAAAGAATCTCCTGTTTTTGGCCTTTATGTGGTAACTATACAGGGTGATTCATAAAAGATGGGCAGAACTTTAAGGGGTTATAGTACACTTAAAGACAAATAATATTAAATAGGAGACTAAGGGTCCCAGACGTATTCCCAAGGAGATAGGGGGCATTAAAGTTTAGGGTCCGAAATTTCAAATGATTATAAAACATGGAAAAATTGGTCGATTCGTTTGCGGTTTTTGCAAAAAATTTTCTTTATGCCAGTATTTTCTTGAAATAAAATTTTAAAGTTCAATTTCAAAAAATGCCGATAGGGGGCGCTTTAGACTTTGGAGTAACAAACAACTATTTTTTAACGTTATTTTTTGTATTTCTTTAAATGATTTCGAAAGCTTAGACTTAAACTTAAATTTTGATCTAAAAATCTGAGTCCTAACGAGTAGTTAAGTAGCGTAAACTGAAATTTGAAATTTGAAACCCTTCTCCCCCCAGAACAAAAATCAGTTATTCCCGATCTTTGTGTCGTAGATTAGGCTCTAACTACTGCCGCGTTTTGCTAAAATTATTCTTTATGTCAGTATTTTCTTGAAAATAAATTTTAAAGAAAATTTTCAAAAAATTCCGATAGAGGGCGCTTTAGACTTTGGAGTAACGAACAACTATTTTATACCGTTATTTTTTGTGTCTCATTAAATGCTTTCTAAAGCTTAGACTTAAACTTAAATTTTCAGCTCAAAATCTGAATCGCTGAGCGTGGTTCAGTAGCGAGGGGAGGGGGTTCAAATTTCAACTTCTGAACATAGTTCAGTTTGCACTACTTAACCATGCCCAACGATTCTGTGCTGTGATACGAGGCAAAAATACAACTTTCGTCAAGGACTGCATAGTCGGAATTCACTCATAAAGGCACTGGCACAGTTGGAAACGTCGCTCATGCAAACGTTAAAGCTCCATTCCTGACGCTAGTCACCGGGTGAAGAAGGAAACAGAAAGTATGCAAATGTCAAATGGGGAAGAAGAAGAACACGTATGCAAAATTTCGACACGATTCAGGCATAAAAACCACTGAACGGTGAGTCAAGTGTAAGTCGTTGTAGTAATGAATCGGAAGATGGTGGCCTTCACGAATAAGGAAAAGGCTGAGATGCATTTAATTTACGGAGCGGCAGATGGAAATGGTGCAGAGGCACAACGAATGTACGGAGAGCGATTTCCTAACAGGCGGTTGCCTAACCGCAAAACTTTCGAGCGCTTGCACAGACAGTTGTGTGAGACGGGATCATTTCTCGCTTCCCGGTCGAATGCAGGTCGTGCAAAAAAGGACGAATCAGTAGTTGTTGCAGAAGCCATTCTGGATGTAGTAGCGGCGCAGCCAAGTACAAGTACACGAACAGTGGCTAGCCAGGTGGATACCTCACAGTCCACGACTTGGAGGGTACTGAAGGATGAACATTTGCTCCCGTTTCATGTGCAACGAGTCCAGAAACTGTCTCCAGGGGATTATCCAAATCGTATTGAATTCGCCCGCTGGTTTCTGCAGCAGAACGCGCTAAATCCACATTTTGGACGAACTGTGCTTTTCACCGATGAATGTACCTTCACACGTGAAGGTACATTTAACACACACAATGCACATGTATGGGCGGATGTCAATCCACATGCTACGTATCCACATGCTCATCAGAGACGCTTTTCCATCAATGTTTGGGCAGGAATCCTCGGAGACCACCTAATCGGACCGTACCTTCTTCCTGAACGCCTCAACGGTAAAACATACCTCACATTTCTGCAACATGTGCTGCCAGACCTGTTAAACGTTGTTCCTCCACGCATCCGGCGGGTCATGTGGTTCCAGCACGATGAAGCGCCAGCCCATTACGTACGAGACGTCCGCAACTATCTGGACATCACATTTCCGAACAGATGGATTGGTCGAGGTGGTCCTGTTGCTTGGCCTGCTCGCTCGCCAGATCTTTCACCCCTCGATTTCTTTTTTTGGGGACGATTGAAGGCTCTTATGTATGAGACACCCATTGAATCCCCCGAGGAACTGGTCGCCAGACTTTCCGCCGCTGTAGGGGAAGTGCTCGAAAAGCCTGATGTTTTCGCGAATGTTCGCCGTTCCATTCGTCGCCGTTGTTCTGCGTGCATAACCTCTGGTGGTCACAATTTTGAACATTTATTGTGATTACATGTTAATAAATATGCTTTGGTAACATAATCCTAATTTGTGTCTTTTTACCTCGTATCACAGCACACAATGTGTGGACATGGTAAACTGAACTGTGCTCAGGAGTAGAAATTTCAAACCCCTCTCCCCAGAAACTTAACCACGTCTAACGATTCAGATTTTGGGCTGAAAATTTAAGTCTAAGCTTTAGAAAGCATTTAATGAGACACAAAAAATAACGGTATAAAATAGTTGTTCGTTACTCCAAAGTCTAAAGCGCCCTCTATCGGAATTTTTTGAAAATTTTCTTTAAAATTTATTTTCAAGAAAATACTGACATAAAGAATAATTTTAGCAAAACGCGGCAGTAGTTAGAGCCTAATCTACGACACAAAGATCGGGAATAACTGATTTTTGTTCTGGGGGGAGAAGGGTTTCAAATTTCAAATTTCAGTTTACGCTACTTAACTACTCGTTAGGACTCAGATTTTTAGATCAAAATTTAAGTTTAAGTCTAAGCTTTCGAAATCATTTAAAGAAATACAAAAAATAACGTTAAAAAATAGTTGTTTGTTACTCCAAAGTCTAAAGCGCCCCCTATCGGCATTTTTTGAAATTGAACTTTAAAATTTTATTTCAAGAAAATACTGGCATAAAGAAAATTTTTTGCAAAAACCGCAAACGAATCGACCAATTTTTCCATGTTTTATAATCATTTGAAATTTCGGACCCTAAACTTTAATGCCCCCTATCTCCTTGGGAATACGTCTGGGACCCTTAGTCTCCTATTTAATATTATTTGTCTTTAAGTGTACTATAACCCCTTAAAGTTCTGCCCATCTTTTATGAATCACCCTGTATATGTCTGTTCTTAATTTTCCCATCAACCAATGAATATGAATGCAACTTTTTAAACTACATATGTAACACACTAAGAATGAAATAGCCACCGTATCGTGTATTGTATTTTTACCGAGGCTCACGAAAAAGACAGGCTACCGCGGTGCATTCCACTTATCTTTTTTTACAGACCGCTAGAGTGACGTGATGCTCTTTTCGTACACCTGCATTGGTGGATTCGAGCATCACGTGATTCCCGCGCTCTGTAAAAAAAGATATGCGTAAAGCACCGCGGTAGCCTTTCTTTTTCGTTAGCCTCGTATTTTTACGGGGACACGTCAAATATTTTAGTATATGATTTTCTACTGTGTATCAAACGTGAGCGATGCTGATAGAGTGCCTTTATAAATAAGAGAGTGTCGACAGACAAGCAATAAAATTTGTTTGGTTCAAGAAGGTTTTTGGGACGAGCTCGCCATTATCGTTTAGCTAATGTTTGTTAAGTTAATGTAAAACGGCTTACTCAAGTTATCGAACTTGGAAAGGTGGACATTGCCAAGTTTTGGAATGTTGGTTGCCATAGTTTGTCTTAAGACTTCCAATCTGAGTATACGACAAGTGCGTATGCTACCCACTTTTATTTATTAAATTTTACTGGCAACAATTTAGATTAAATTGAATGTGGATAACAATAAAGGATTGTCACACAAAGAACACTCTATTGTGCCAAATTATTCTCGCTTAAACACGCTAACTGGCTCTTAATAGGTAAATAAAACTAGTCGGATGTGTCAATCCCAAAACTTTCTTCTATCTCACACAGGTTTCGCATACACTAAAAAGAATCAGCACCAATTTATATTAAGGTCTAACTGAAACTCAAGTTTTATTAAATTCCATGCAATATTTCTTGAGATAGGACTATCGTTAAAATCGTGTAAATCCTGCAAAATGCTGCATAGCAGCGGCACCTGCTGGGCGATTTTTACCAAAAACTAATCAGCACCAATTTATATCAGGGACTAACTGAATCTAAAGTTTTATTTAATTCCGAGCATTAGTTCTTGAGATAGAGCTATTGCGAAAATCGCAAAAAATGCTGCATAGCAGCGCCACCTGCCGGGAGATTTTTACCAAAAACTAATCAGCACCAATTTATATCAGGGACTAACTGAATCTAAAGTTTTATAAAATTCCGAGCATTAGTTCTTGAGATAGAGCGCCCAAAAAATTTTTGTCAGAGAGTCAGAGTCACAGACAGAGTCACAGACAGACATTTTCTAAAAATAGTCAAATCGTGTTCAGGAGCTTCTAAA
This sequence comes from Maratus michaelseni, assembly GCA_963931845.1. NCBI lineage: Eukaryota > Metazoa > Arthropoda > Arachnida > Araneae > Salticidae > Maratus > Maratus michaelseni. Next base: position 398,876,088 of record OZ007586.1, read on the forward strand.
ACGTATAAATCCGTCAAAAACCGGAAGTCGAAAATTTTCATGAATCCAATACTTTCTTCTTGTAAAGATAGAAGAAAGTAAAAAGGCAGAATTATTAACATGAGTGTTTTTGCACAATTGTTACACAGACAAGTTTTGAATTAAGAAACAGTCACTTAAAATTGCTTTCGATGTTTTTCTTTTTTTCAAAATAATTAAAACAAATTAAAAGCAATTTTGATGGACATAATTTGAAATGAATATGAAAAAATAAATTAAAAAGACAAATTAAAAATGCCAAAATAAATAAAAAAGTCAATAATATAGTCTCTTAGTATTTCTGAAATATTTCTTGATTAAATCTATTTTGTCACAATATTTGTCTTACCTAGTAACACTCTTGCCTGTAATATATTAAATTTTAAGTATTGAAGTAAATATTTTCTCAAGCACATTAACTTGAACACGAAATATTTTCGGGAATTGCAGTAAAGATAAAATATGTGTGCTAAGTAAAAATACGCCGCGTTGTCTTTGTGCTTTTTAGCAGCTTATGAAATACGACTGTGATATTAAATTCTTCTATATGTAACCCATATTATTTTTTCACAGTTATAAAAATGTCATTAATAAAAACTTTATGAAAATGTCATTCATGTTTTGTAATTTAAAATAAAATATTATGTGTCAACATCAAAACGTTAATCTTTTTAATTAAAAAAAAGTGAAACTGAATATCGTTTTTGAATATGATGAACCTCAATCGAATTTATTTAAGAAAAACACTCTGTGTTAAGATAACTTCTTTACTCCAAAAAAATTCACAATTAATTCTAAGATTTCGTTGTTTTACATTTCTAAGTGGAAATAATGTACATTCAATACAAATAAACAAGTGTATTCATGCATGAAGCGCTTTAAACAATTAAAAAAAGGAAAAAAGAATTTGATTTTAAATATGCTTAAATTATTCAACATAAATAGGTGAAACACTCCTCATAGCACCATGACACAAATAGGACAAAAATATCAAAGTACCGTGACCCAAGTTCAATTCTTACTGTCGGCGTAGAAAATAAATCTACAAAAACAACTTTTCAAAAGTAAAAAAAGCCAAGCGTAAAAAAAAAAAAAAGTTGTGGCTAAAAAATGGTGTGATATCAAATTTCCAAGCTATTATATTACTTATTTAACTTTTTTTCATTAAATAAGTTATTATATATATAAATCGAGTGCCTACGTATATGTTAATAGAAATCGTTTTCTCCTGTACTAAATACATCCTAACGAGTTTCTGAAAATGCAATTTTTTTTCAAATTATGCATGATGGGGTTGGCGGCCATCTTTGCATATTATTCACAAAATTCTAAGCACTCAAATCCGTAGTTAAAATCCGAAGTTCAAAATTGTTATTTAAGCAAATGTTTTAAGCGTTTCATTTATAGACTTGTATGCTCTGAAAATTGTGTCTTAAGATAATGATGACTTATCTTAAAGATTCATCTTATGATTTATTTTTTAGAGTAATTAATAATTTCAAACTAGTAAAAATCAATTTCTCAAAATATCAGTCTTATCTAATTTATCTGTCCGTAGTTAAAATTTGAAGTTCGAAATTGTTATAAACATATTACAGTGCAAACATATTACGCTTTTACTTTAGAAATTTGGATGCTTAGAAATATGGAAAGATGGCCGCCAAGCCCATCATGCATAATTTGAAAAAAAATTGCATTTTCAGAAACTCGTTAGGATGTATTTAGTACAGGAGAAAACGATTTCTATTAACATATACGTAGGCACTCGACTTATATATATAATAAGTTATTTAATGAAAAAAAGTTAAATAAGTAATATAATAGCTTGGAAATTTGATATCACACCATTTTTTAGCCACAACTTTTTTTTTTTTTTTTACGCTTGGCTTTTTTTACTTTTGAAAAGTTGTTTTTGTAGATATCATTTCTTTTTTTTAAATAAATTAAACATAATTTAAATAATCTAAACATGAGAAATTAATTACATTTTACTTTCAGTCATTGTTTAAAGGGTTAACTAGAAATGCCAGTAGATTTTTCAATTAAACTAATTACACTCTTAAAAACAACATACTAAATGTGGCTTGTTATAATACTTGTTATCCTCCGTTAAAAAACATCACTGACTTATCCATGAAATGAATAAAAATGAAATACGTACATAGCGTGTCAGTGCTGCATTTGATATCAAACGTGATGTCAGTCTCTTTTATTATTAGCACTAGCTGGCTTCGCCCGCTAGCGGGCCCCTAATTTACATCGGGGCCTCGAATCTTGTAAAAACTCGAACGGAACGAAACTCCGATCAGGATCCCCACTGCCTTCGGCACCGGATATCCCTTAATTTGCACATCGAATAGTATAAACCTCTAACCAAACGAACCTCCGACACGGGTCCCCACTGCCTTCGGCACCGTATAGCAGTCGTGCTGCGCACGCTCAAGTTCCATCTTCCACCACCAGGTAGCGCAATCTGTTCTATATGAACCTCGGGCACTGAAATCGTTAAGGCTATAGATGTCGAGTCGAATGAGCTATACCCCGTCGTGATTCAGCCCATAGAACCAGAGATAGGAAAATGCCCTGGTGGTGAAAAAACGAACTAAAATCAGAAAGCTATATCGATGTCGAGTCGAATGAGCCGTACCCCGTCGTGATCTGACCAATAGAAACAGAGATAGGTAAGCGCCCCCTGGTGGTGAAAGCTAATCGCGTTTGGGAGGCAAACTTAGGGGGGATGAACACCGAAGATGCATAATAGGATTAAGCGGTCACAGACCTTTCCAACGATGTATCACATGAGGGGTATGTGCAAAATTCAGAAAATAACCCCCCCCCTGCATAATATGATTAAGTGTTCACAGAACTTTCCAACGATATATCACATGAGTAGTGTCGGGGGGGGCGGCGCAAAATGTGGGGGGTGACACCTGTGATGTATAATATGAATAAGTGGTCACAGCCCTTTGTAACGATATGTGACATGACGAATATCGTTAAAATTTAGAAATGTGTCCCACCCCTTGTGTAGGCAAAACACGCTCCGCCCCTCCCTATTATTTTTGACGCGGCTTTATTTTTAAAATTTATGTGTTATAAAATATAGTAAAGTTTCAAACAGATACCCTTATTATACTTCCTAATTTTGTTCACGCCCCTCCCCATCCCCTCCCCGAAATGTGACACGCCATTCTTTTTTATAATTTTTTTATCATGTGTTATAAACTATCTTAAAGTTTAAATCAGATCGCATTGGAATTTAATATATTTGCTGAAATTACTATTATATGTAGAATAATATAGAAATAAACCCTCCTTTAGCATGTAATTAAGATATACGAACAATTTTTAGAATTTCTGAAAGCTGATTTTTATTTATTTATTTATCTATTTATTTATTTTTTGTTTATTTATTTATTTTTTTTTTTTTTTTTTTTGCGTGCCCTGTGCATGTTTGGAATTTCTAAGCAATTTCTTAGATTTACATTATTTTATTCAATTAAACATTGTACTGTTAAAATAAATTTAAATGGAAACTTCACTTCTAACAAAAATAATTTAACAATTGGATTTCATTAATTTATAGGAAAATGACGTGAAAGGTATTCCTGCGAACGAAATGCCTGTCCTTTACCGTATTTTTTTTTTTTTTTTTTTTTTTTTTTAGAAATAAATGAATCACATTTAATTCATTTAAAAATTTTTGTTTACGTTTGGAAAGAAATTTTAAATGCCGATAAGTCTTGATGTATACATTTTAGAAGGTACATCTTCCCTCAAAAACAAATTTATTTTTAAAGAGCTTTCTAAAAACGTAAATTATATATTTAAAATATTTTTTAACGCATAAACACTACGTCTGATTACTTTATTTTACAATATTATAAGAACACGCAATTTATCATACAATTAAATACACTAAACAAACATGAGTGAAAAGTTGACCTGGGGCAGGACTCGAACTTGGGACCTTGTGCATTTCGTTCTGACGCGCTGTGACTGAGCTACCCAGACCGATATCCTTCAGCGGCAATTTCTCATACTCATTCATGTTGGAAACAGTCATCTGCCACAGTTTGCAGTCATATTTAATTGTCTGATAAAATGTGTGTTCTTATAATTATGAAGTTTTATTTAAAAAAAAAATATCTTCAGAAAAAAATGGCTGACTTGCAGGTGAAATTTGATGTGGTTATAACCTGTAACTGATATGTTCTATTATAATACAGATTGTACATGGTCGTTGGCGGGTTTTATCTCTGTTTCGGCATAATTTTTTAATCGCCAAGTTAATTAACAGTTTTTTGCTAATTAAGGAGAGAAAATATTTTTTTTTTACACTGAATTTTATAAAAGCACATAGATTACGTAATTACTTGTCCAAAAATGCAATCCTTTTTTTATTCTGCCGAATATTAAGGCCTGTAGGTTGTTTGAAAAAAAAAAGTTTGACGAAGAAAAAAGTGATCATTTTAAGTAACTCGACGTTTTTTTAAAAAAGCTATATGTCTGTTTATAAATCACTTATGAAGATGAGTTTGGTCTTAAATTGAAGAAATTCTTCCTTAGATTCTTCTAGTTTTCGTTTTTTGTTTCTGCGACGCTTGGTTTCTTTGATATCTGATATTTTAATCTGGCATGTTTTGTCGATTTAACATTGCGAAGTCGCTTTCTGTAAGTAAGCATTAGCGGTCTTTATTCCAGTTCTTGGCGTTGTTTGTGTGGCGTTTTTTTTTAAGCTTGGCTTGGCAGAGCGACCGCCCTGCTTGATCCTATCCATGTTCTATCCAACTCGATCTGGGAAATTTTGTGACGTGTTGATGAGCAAGTGACTGAAAATCGGGGTCGGTGATGTTGCAATAAAGTCCCGGAATGACGTTGCGAGAGTTACAATGTCTCAAAAGAATGACTTCTCCCTTTGGTCACCGTTGTGACTGTTTGCATTTGTGATAGTTATGACTTCACTGTGGTGTTACATATTCTGCCTGGTCAATTAGAATATACACGAATAGAAAATTTCCTACAGTTTGTAAGTAAAAAGATAATGTTTAATTATACTTAATTATTCTTTATGAATATCCTTTGCATTTTAATTATTCAAAAGTATTTTAAATACTCATTTTATTATCATAAAATATCGCATTAAATCAATTTGAATAAATTAAATCTTTCTTTAAAAGAAAGCTACTTTACTTTTATTCTTAACGTAGAAAAACATTAATGACTTCCAAGAAAAAAAAATGACTTTAACTTACTTTTGATTTTGCTGAAGAAAGATGAAAATATTCAAAGCAATAAAATTAAATGGAATTACACTTCAAGTTGCTGAAGCGCGTGATATCTTGATTTAAAAGATTAATTAATTAATTAAAAGATTTTCACTTAAAAATATGTTTGCTATTAATAATATAAGTGTTGTGCACTAAAAATCATAATGTAGCATGTATAATTCTGTTTAACTTCTTTTATTTATTTTTTTTCAAAATATTTTTAAAGCATCTTTTCAAATATTTTAATATTCGAAGAAAATTAAATTTTTTTGTAATAAAATTGTGACGTATGCATTGTGTTGTTCTTAACTTAATATTCTGAAAGAAAATTGTTTGTTTTCAGATTTATTCTTTAAAAATCCTTTCTCCACAGTTTAAGGAGATGATGAACTTTGAAAGGTGCTAAAATCGACCAAAAATAAGAGTTTTGTTTTGTGTTATTCACTTCTTAATATTTAAAAAGTGAAAACTTATAGTCATGTACATGGGAGAATGTTTATTGTCACAAATCTTCAGGGCAAGTAATAAAAAAAACTTATTATATTTCCACTGCATGTTTTTCAAAACAAAATTTCAGAGTCTATACATCTTTAAAATGCTCCATGCGTTTTGTTCAAAATTCGAAAAAAGTCTAAAAGATAATCTTAATGAACGCTACAAGATATCTGGGCATTTCCTTTCAAATGTTGGTTTGTTAAAGTCCACAAATCTATAATAATAAAAGAAAGTCTCGCTTTGTGCGCCTCTGTGTGTATGTGTATGTGTCTGACTGCGATGGCTAGCGAAATCTGCCGCACCTAGAAGGATGAAAATTTGGGTGAGGATAGTCCAGTACCTCTCCTGGTGCACTTGAGAATCAGAATTTTAATATTTTGAAAATTAGCCGAAATATTAATTAATATCCACAAATAACTCTCATCAGAAATACGCCTTTTTCGTTCTGTTTGTTGGTTGTATAGAGTATTCACAGAAGCAATTAAATAAATCAGGGTAGGGATCATTGGGAGTCGAGTGTTTAAAATCGATGGATGAGAGATTATATAGCATCATTATTTCAACTTAATTATTAACCGTTGCCAAATGCTGAAAACGAAATTTTAAAGTATTTTATTGACTTAATGAATAATAATAAACTGCGTTTAGGTTTTTTTTTTTCTTTTTACATGACATATTATTATGATAGAGACTATTAATATAGAAAACTTTATTTAGCAGATTATTTGTTATATTTACGGGGGAGGGGGAGAGGAGTAAACGACTTTTTATTAAATATCGAATTTATTGTACTTGACCGCGCGCAACCTGGCGGCGACTTTTTCCTTAATTTTAGTATTAATAAAATAATAATAATCCCCTTATTAATAAATACAGATATACTGCTCTGATTTCAACAGAACTAATTTCATTTAACTTTATAAACATTTTTAGCTTCACCCGTAGCATTTAATTGCTGTTTTATATAGAGAATACCGCTATTGTAGAATAACAGTTTTCGTAAAAATTAAATTTATGTTCCTAAGAGTGATTTGTTTTTTAGCACTTGACCGCGCGTTTTTTCTCGGCCCCGCTCTCAAGTTTTTTCTCTAACTCATTTCCATGACTCAGCTAATATTGTTCCAATCTTCTCCAAACCAGTTACATTTTGCTAACTTATCATAAAAATCTGTATTCATTGCTTCAGAGCGTATTTCTATAAACCAGTTACCAGTATTTCCGAATGATAGTCTCAGCCAAATTTCAAATTAAGCTCCTAGCTTAATCAAATGAACGAATCTTTAAAGATGCATAGTGCTTCTCCTAATTTGTCATTTACTGAAGGAAACTTGAACGTCCTGCCAACCCCACCCCCCAGGCACCCTCTCTCAAGGTTTTATTTCTAACTGTGTCCTGTTTCCATATGGCAGCAACGAACTTTCCGATTTCAGCGCAACTGATTCCATACATCAAATTTAACATAATAATAAACCTCTATAACATTACAATAAATTTAACAGTTGTGAGTACCACTATTTCCGAATAACAGTATAAGATAAATTTCAAATTAAATTCCTAGCTTAACCAAATGTTTTTGTCACTTTATATCAGTGTTATCTAAGGTTTTTGCCTTAAAACCGTCTGTCATAATTTTTTTTTGAGTAAAAATATTCGTCTTATTAAATCGTAAAATTTCTGCCATTAAATAATGCGAATGTCTCTATATGAAAATATTGGTACCTCTTCGGTTCACGGACTGCAGGTTGGACACTCCAGCCTTATACATTTTGTCTAAGAAGATTTACGTAGCATAATGCTGACCTAATGACACCCAATGATATTTCGAGAGAATTTTATAATATAGGACTAGTCGGGAAAATAAATATTTTTTTTAAGAACGGAAAGAGGCGCTTAAGAAGAGAGAACGCTAATTTATCTTTACTTAAGGGATTACACCTACCTGTAAACTTCCAAACATGTATTTTCTATTCCATTTTCTGAAAGTACAATTAGTAAAAAATATTCAGATGCATTTTCTAGTCTATCTGATACAAATTAAGAAAGTTGCGCCGCTTTAAACCCCTTTGTTCTATAATACGAAAATCATAACTTCAATCTTCAAATGTGATTATCTCAAAACTATAATTTTGAAGTCGGTGATCACGATAATTCGAATAAATCTCAACCAATCTTTCTCAATGTTCGACCAATTTTTATGAACATTATTATATAGGCATTATTCGTTTCTTTTCGCGATCTGGTGATTTTTCTATATTTTTTTAAATAATCAAAGTTCAAATGTTTTGTGAAAATCGATACCTTAACTTTGAACGGCCGCCATTTTGTTCAAAATAATTTTTTTTTAAAACCGAACGATTACTTTGTAGTTTTAAGTATTTTCAGTAAAGAAATTATGCTTTTATAATTTCACATATCATCTGACAGAGTGACGGTGATCACCATGGGCGACCACCAGAACGACATGATCTCCGGGAAGCGGCTCTACTGATGACACCCAACAATATTTGGTCATTGCAAAAATCAATTTATTTTCTTAAAAGTGAAATAAATAAAATACAAGAAGACTTTTTCAAATATAATGTTTCACTTTCATGAAACAAATTCCCAAAAATAGACGTTTTTCCGACATTGCAGTTATGTATAACCCTTTAAATCCGTAATCCGAAGGACTTATATGTAATATTAGCAAATTTAGTAAAGCAACTTTTGTACTCGCTGAAAGGGACGATGTATGGAAAGAAACACGATGCATGGAAATGATGTATGGAAAAGGCGCGCAAAAGAAGTACTCAAATTAACATCTTGTGATAACAGTTTCCAGTGCATTTTGTAGTATATAACATAAATTCGGAAATATTTTCTGTTCCGTATTTCGACAGCTGAAGCATAGTTGAAGAAAGCATCCGTGTGTTTAATCACTTAACACTATAACTTTTATGATTAAACAGTCTATTTTAGTTGCATATATATATGATTCTTTCTGAACTTGAAAGTGTATTTTGTATAATTCAGGAGATATAATAGCTGTGCTAAAAACTTGCGCAGGCTTAAGTAAAGCCACAAGTGAAGTTGATTAAAACAGAAATTAGTTTGATGCCTGATGACGTACACTGGTAAGTGGTTAACTAGCTTCAATAAAACATGAGATGAAACATTTTTTAATTTGTCTCTCGTTGCAGCTTCCATTATCTGCTTCTCCACATCCATTTAACAAATAAAGAGAAGGCGCTTAAAAAGTGAAAGAGGAGGCACTTAAGATTTAAAACTACGTAAGAATGCACGTATTCCTCACAAGTTAAATCGCCTTATGCGGTAACATGAACCATTTCAATGTAGTAACATTTTTGTTTTAATAACTGAATTATTTGAGATTATAAGTCGGGTTTTGGAAATCTATACTATATCATTTCTTGTTTGAAACTGTACCATGCAGCTGAAAATTAGCTGTACAGGAACGCTTTCAGACCAGAAGAAATCGACGTACAACAAATAACCACGTATAAAAGAGAAACGTATTACTTATATGTTACTGTATATAAATACCATAAATATTACAATTGCATTAGCAATGAATAAGTTTTTAAATCATCAACTTAGAGTCGAACAAGAATTTTTGAATTACTCTTTCAAATATAGTTATTAGGATAAGTATGAAGATATTCATTAAATATGATGAAATATATTTTGAGTCATTCCATATTATTTCTTAATACTTGTAAAATTTTTAATTCATAATTTCAACAGTTCATTAGATAGCTAATTTCCTATTTTAATACCATAATTTGAAGAATTCATTTACGATGTGCGCTGTTATTCATTATGTCGTTAAACGCCATTTTCATAAATCTCCATTAACAAATCCTATAACCTTTAGTTTAGTTAATTACTTTTCTATAAATCACAGAGAAAATTGAATTTACGAAAACATTTTTCAAATGAATTAAGACAACTTAATGGAATTCGCTACTAATGTGTAAACTTTTGATGCAATAATAATAATCTGGAATGTACCCGGCAGTTTATAAACATTAGATGCAACAGATATATGATATGGAAATAGTAGATAAATATTACTGACTTTTAGAGAAAAGTCAGTCATTGAACAACATTATTACGAAATCGGATTTGAAAAAGTAAAATTTGAATAATTTTAACAATTTACTTTTTAACAGTGTTGGGGAAAATGGCATACATAAAACACACGCAAAGCTATATATATAAAAGCCGTTCTTGGTATATATGTATGTTCCTTATACAAATTTACAGTTTTTGTCCGATTGGAACGAAACTTGATGTATAAATGTTTTAGAACACGAGTAAAATTACTGTCAACTTTAAAATTTTCTCAGACCATTCTTTACCACTTTTTTTAAACATCTCCTATATTTTATCAGTACAGAAATCTATTTTTTTTTTCAATTTCTAATGCAATAATTCTTTCCTGTTGCCACACTCTAAAAAACGGCACAAAAATTTAAAAACAAATGATAACACGTTTATTTACTTTTTATAAGCCAATAAAAATTCAGAATCACTCGCTATATTTTTTAATTTCCGAAATTGAAGTGATTTTAAGAAGAAATGCGCATTTTTTCTATATAAATAGAAAACGATAAATTTAAACGTGTTAAAATGATGTAGTAACTTAATTTAAATTAATTTGTAGTTAACACATCTACTTTAATACAGGCGTTTCAATTTCAAGAAAACAATTTAGTAAAAAGGTAAAAAAAAAAAAAGCTAGGTATGACGTCACATTCTATTAAAAGTTTTGATTTCAAACTGAGTCTAAGTAATCGTCTGCTATGTTTTATTCCTACTTCGGTTGTATAATACTACAGCTGTATCGTATAGCTATACATTATATTGCTAAAAGTGTGTTATTGATTTAGAAGCAGTGGTAACATTTTCTTTGATTTATATTAAAGAGGGGGTCATTTCTTTCGTTTTTCAACAAAAACTTCACGACCAAATGTACATATAAAATTGACTTGACTTTCATCTAATCATTATAGATTTAATTTTTATTAATGAAAATTTAATTCTCAATTTTAAAATGATGTTCCATTATGAGTGACAAGTCTTGATTTTCAGAAATTGACGTTTATTATTATCCATAAAGTAAACGCTTACCCACAATTACGTTTAAGCCACACGAAATATATTTTTAAATGTTACTGTAGTGGTTCGGTTATGCAATTTAGACCCAACTTAAAAGTAAATATTAAGATACTCCTGAATGTCATTTTTACTAACTCCATGTATCCATTATTTTAATTTATTTTTTCTGTTAAAATTATCGGCACGCTATTTAATGGGGTCTGGAAACTTTCCAGTTTTATAGTTTTTTTAGAATAATAAAAAAATAATAAAATGTTTTTGGTAATATTGATTTTGGTGTAAATAATAAGTGATATTAAAACATTTAAAACTATAAAATTAATATATTTTTAACACTCCTTCTAATATTATGCGAGGCTCCCATATTCTCTTTCTTTATTGTTTTAAGTTTGAATTTAATTTAGCAATGTAGTTATGGAATATTACACGTAAACCAACAAATGCTGAATTATTTACATTGTTTTATGAGCAAACCAGTTAATCTTTTGTAATTGAGTAGTACGCAGACTTAAAAATATCCATTTTTGAAAACTAATTTAAAATCCATAAAACATCAGTAAATTGAGATACGCTTTTCAAACAAATAACACTGAAAGTACATTTTTTTATTCGACTGCATGAAAATCGAATGTGCTATGTTTAGAAGTAAATGTCTTTACTTTATAAAGATCAAATAAGTTAATCATTCGTAATTGAGTTAGACACGGATGAAAAAATAAACATGCTTTAAAGTTACTTTAAAATCCATAAAAAATCAGTAAATTGAGATAAACTTTTCAAACTACATTTGAAAGTGTATTTTTTTTCTTAATTGACAGTTTAACATATTGACGGACAGTAGGAACAAGTGAAGTTCGAAAATTGACACTGGGCTTCTACTTGTACGTCGGTAAATGCACATTTGTGCTGCTATAGCCGTCATGCCACATAGTGAACTTCGCTTTGACGGCTATAGCCGCAAGTGTCCATCAACGTGTTAAAAATGAAATTATGAGATATTTAGTAGTTACAAAAATGCAGTACAAGCAAAATTTAATGGTAGGCCGTCAATATGATATCGACATTACTCACGGATATGTTTTTGTTTTATAATATTGATAGATGCCATATGAAAGCAAATTTCGTAAAATGTTACGACATTTGGTCAATTTTTTATTCATTGTCAGGAAAATTGTATATTTTTCTATTGTATCCGCAAAGAAAACGCGCATTCTCTTTTATAAAGCTGAGAAATTTTACTATGGTTGAGTCAAAGTAACGCTGTTTTTTTCTAATTGTCTTTTTTATAGATTTATGGTCGAGAATGCACAAAGCTCTGTCATTGTTATTGTCGTATTATTGTATTTTAATTTATGTTTACCCGAGCCAGGTGGTTCTGCTAATAAATAATAAAAGTTTTATAATGACAAATTTGATGCAGTTTAAACTAATAGTTTTAAACAAATGTGAAACCTCACGTGAAATTAAAAGTAAAGAACTGCTTTCATTAAAACATTAGTACATAGAGTTATAAGTATTGGTTTGGTTTTTAAGGAATACAAATTAAATTATCTGAACAATACACAGAAAACAATACTCATTTTACATGCAAAAGCTTTATGTAAAAAAGACAAAATACTTGTATAACTACTTTTATAAAAGTATTAGGGTATTGTCGTGTCTGACATAAGTTAGGCCTTCATACACATAATGCATCTATTTTGCTGTTTTACATACTTACATTTTGCTGTTTTAATGACTAATAATTTTATTTATAATCTTCTTTATATTCATTTGTTTTAACATGTTACCCCCATTTATTTTCGATGGTTACCCTCGTTTTCAAAAGCTGCTACTGCAGTGCTCTTGAAAAACACATGCACTCCCAGTGATACTCTAGGGCAGCGTTTCTTAAACTGTGGTCCGCGGACCCCTGGGTGTCCGTGAGCTTACAGCCGGGGGTTCTCAAGCCCAATGTTGAATTTATACTTTTTCTTCGGAAGGCATTTCTGTAGCTCTGGAATGATTTGGAGGACTAGAACTTGTAGTATAGATCATTAATAAACATAAAACCTCAAATCTGTCGGAGGAGACATTTCAATGCTGCGGAAGCGGAATCTGTGAGAAAATATTAAGAACCGATTGATTGAGCATGTAAATAACCAGTCCTTTTTTCACATTGCAACTAGATGAAAGTTTATACATATCGAATACTGTAAGTTTAATAGTTTTTGCTCATTATGAATTTGGTTGTAAGATATGGGACAATTTTTTGTTTTGCAAATCCCTTGCAACTCACACAACAAGTATAGAACTATTCACATATTTCAACAGTTTCACACAAGAAAACGAATTAAGCTCTTTGCGATGTGTCGGAATAAGTATAGTTGAAGCTCTAGCTATGAGTGAAACTGTTAATGGCTTGTTCAGCTTGGTTAAAGCTAAAGCACCACATGTTGTTTGGACACACTGTTGTATTCACCGTTGAGTCTCTGGTTATCAAAAACTACCTGAAGATTTGAAGACTATATTCAATGAAATTGTGTCAGTAGTAAATTATATCAAGGTTCATGTATTGAATTCATGATTTTTAAAATAATATGCGAAGGAATTGCGGAGTCTACGCAAACAAATATTTTTGCATACAGAAATTAGGTGGCTATCAAGAAGGTTAAATTGCAATTTTGCACTTACGTGATGATGTAAGACTGTTATTAATGGTCTCTAAATTCCATTTGAATGATCGTTTCAAATGATTTCTCCTGGCTTGTCAAGGTGGCCTCTTTGACGGTTATTTTTAATTTTTTGAATGAACTGAATTTAAGCTTACAAGGAACTTTGGTACACATCAAGTGGCGTATTTGACGGTTATTTTTAATTTTTAGGTTTTCGTTCATTTTACGAAACCCTATTACTCCCGCTTCGTTGTCTGTCCGTCACAGAGCCAGTTCTCAGAAACTGTGTAACATACAGTCATGAAATTGTGTGTACTTAGCGAAATACCTATTACGAGGCTAAAAATCATAAAATTTGAAAAAATCGTATTATTTTAATATATGTATAGAGATAAAAAATCAAAAATCTAACAGCCCTTTTCTATTAAATTTAACCATTTTTCGTTATAGCAGTTGCCACCAATTAAAAATCCAAAACAAAATTCTTTCTACAATAATTAATTTTCTATTGAAGGACTTCCATGTGAAAAATGAAAATGAAATAAAAAGTTTCACCAATTGAAAAAAAAAAGATTAATATGACGTCATATTGGTAATAAAACAGAAATTTTCAAACATTTCTCAATAATACAAGGAGTATGAGTATGTGTAAATACAGAAAGAAGCTTAATATGACGTCATTAGAGAATTAAAAAGAAAATTAATCTGACGTCTAACATTTTGAAGGTCTCTATACAAAATTTTAAATTTTGAAATTGATTTTTTTAAAATATCGCCTTTAGTCCACATGACAGATATTATTATGACACAGTATAATAGAGGGCTTCGCCCGCTATCGGACCGGTTCAGATTTTCGAAAAAAAAAAACGAGAAAAATAGACCGGTAAATTTTTACTTTATAAAAAACATGACTTTTTTTTAAACTGAAATTTATTTGGATTTATTAAAGGAAGGATAAAGTGTTTTGAAAAGAATAATTAACGAAACCCTCTGTGCGATCTTCGATTACACTTACCCACTTGTTTGAATGAACTGAATTTAAGCTTACAAGGAACTTTGGTACACATCCAAGACCAGAACAAAGTAAAATCAACAAAAAAATGATTTGAGGGCAAATCAACTTGAAAGTAATATTTGAATCATTCCCAACATTATTTGATTTCTTACAAACGTCTGGCAATACAATTACCCCTGATATTATCGAAAATTTTGTTATACACCTGAAGCACATGAAAAAATCTTTCAGACTTTATTTTTCTTCCTCGGAAGTCAGAAAATTAGTGAATGAGGGAATTAATTCACTAATTTCCAAGAAATTAGCGAAATAAAAATCTAGATATGGAACAGGGACAAGATGTTGAATTATCATGCTATGGTTCGATGAAAATTGCTTTTAAGCCATTGAAGAATTACTTATATTCTGCAACACATATTTGTGTTATTAGACTTTCTCCAACCTTGTACACATGAAGAACAACTGTTGAAATCGACGAAATGTCGAACCAGACTTACTTAAGCATTGAACGTGATGCTGCACTTATAGTAGCAAAAGATAAGCAAGCAGCATACTTCTCATAGCAAATAGTAGTACATATATTTTACATGTCTTAAAATGTGTACTATAATTATTTTTCTTATTAATGAAGCTGATTTGTCCAATACCATTAATTAAATATACAATATGTGTAATGAAATACAAATAATGTGTATACCCATTAAAATAATTTCTTATCTTATATTAAGAAAAATGTTGTTGGGGGTCCCGAAATGCATATCACATAAAAAGGGGTCCGCGAGATCACAAAGTTTAAGAAACGCTGCTCTAGGGAATGGCCTTGAAGCCCGTTACGGACTATTCTTCAGAAGTCAAAACAAATGGCCGTTAGAAAATAATTGAAATATTGTTTCGCACTCTTTCTCTGTCAGCTAATGATATCGGATTTCAATATATGAAGCAGAAATCAATACAATCTATAAAATGTACATTATTCTCTTTTCATATTTCATAGAAGGAAGTACTAAGGTATCATATAAAATAAAGCTTCTAAAATGCAACAATTTCACATTTTCCAAACAGTAATTTGCGTTTCTAGTACTTTTACGTATAAAACTGAAATCTTAATATTTTGATCGATACATTAGATAAGAATTTTCTGTTTTATGACAAAATATTAACTAGTTCAAAAAATATTTTGATAAATTTAAAACAAAATGTTTTGATATTTTGTTCAATGCCTATTAAATATCATTTACAAGATTCGCGCTCTGAAAAAATAAGGTGGGAATTTTAGTCCATAATCCAAATTTTTAACTGGAAAGTTCAAAAAGAGAGATTATTTTAAATGAGATTCTTAAAAACACAATGCACGAATCGCGCGATTCCACGCTGTAGCGCGTACCCCGATTTAGTATATATTCTTCTTTTTTTTATCTTTAGGTTATTTGCAACTAGCTTTGAATATAAAGTGCTTTTTGTGCTTATTTCTTATGCGTATTTCTCCTAGCTACTAAACGTTTTCACTTTTCTATGCCTCAAATTAAAATGTTTTTTTCTCGCGACATTTCAATCACACTAACATACGTAGTGTCTACTATTAGGACTTACTGTTAGGATCCACGCATAATTTTTATCTAACTAAATAAGCAGTAATGTTTTTATAAAAAGGGGAATCGTTAAAAAAATAGTTCGGAAACAAATTTTAATTATCCAAAAGCACTTTTAAATGCGACAATTTCTTGGAAATAAAGTTTACTTTTAATTTAATTTAAAAAGAAAATCTGTTTTCAATATTATGACAAAGTATTATCGTAAAACATTGCTTTTTAGAATACATTTTGAAGCATTAGTACTTTCAGGAATTTTGTTTCTCAAATTCTGTCAATATGCACTTTACGAACCCTTCTAGCAAACGCATAGGAGTTGTACAAGTTTACTTTATTTTAATCAAAGTGAACATTAAAGTACACTTTCGATTAAATTAAAGCAGTGAAGTGTGTTATTGATTTTTATCTGAAACTTAATATTTTTTCCATGATGCTAAAATCATTAAAGTTTCCTAATTAACAAGCCTGTTTATCTGTTACAATCTGTTTATTTCACATTATTTAACTTTTAATGATATTTAATCATAAATTGTTTTATTTGATAATTAATTTTGCTTGGTAATTTACGTACAATACTTGCGTTTATAGCATAAAATACTAATAAAGAAACGAGAAAAATTATCACAAAAAGTAGTCAAAGAAAATTAATACGTATTTGAATTAGAATCAAAGATGTATAAAATTATAAAGTATTTAAACATATTTCACAGAAATGTAATTTCATATTAATGGTCTCCAACTAATATCTCCTTTAATTTTATTACACATACACATTTGATATTAGTCCGAGATATTTTTCGGAGTCCGGGACTCAAAACATTTTGTGCCATCTGAGCCCGAGCAGGAAACCGAAAACTGTTCATACATTTTTAAATTGTTTCAAGATTGATTTTCTCATTTAAAAATCTCTTCTTACATATAAATAAGCATTAATCCTAAATATTCCTTCGTAAAAACGTTTCGTTATTTTCATAACCCTAAAAATCTGTTTAAAATAGCAATTTGTACTTTATATCCAACCACTGGCAGAAATCTAATCTATAAAAGTCACAATTATTATTCTTTTAAAATATTATTAAACAAATGGGCAAAAGACACGTGTTCTGTATTTCACTAATTCTGGAAAAGGTTTTCAAACAGAAAACGAGGATAGGCAAAGGATTTCCAATGGCTTCATTATGTCACTAACACTGACCGTGCAAAGGCTACAGAATCAGATAGAATATTTCTCCTTATATCGCACACCAATAACAATTCAATTCCATTTCAAACTGATTTTAAAGGATTGTAATACACTTTAAGAAACTTAGACTACATTCTTGTTTTCAAATAGCAAGTTATTTTCCTTTTTTTTCAATTTCTGAATAAATAGAATTTTAACTTTGAGCCCGAGCCCAAAGGCTTGAATCAAAATCGCCCAAGACGGTTCGGACTGGACCCATTTCATGAATCTGACGCCTCTTAACCTATCGTATTTCAGACTTAACTCTATCCTATACTAAATGACAGTAGTCCAAAAACAGTACTCTATGGTCCATGCAGGAAATTGAGCACGGTAGCGTGTACTGACAAGTGGTATTTTAGTCCCCTCATGGTAGGATGATTTGCTTACACACCCTTTCAAGAATATCTTAATAGTTTTGAAAGGGATTTAAATACAAGATTCTCGATGGTCATTTATGAAGCTTCTAAAGCCCATTTGTTTGAGTGAGCGCGGTATAGCCTGTCTGTATGACTATCTCATTAAATTGAATGGCACACTCAGGTGGCCATACAATTGAATGAGAGAGGACCTGGTACATTCGTATTTGGAATGACTGAAGGAAAAAAAAACGTTCTGTCTTTAGTAGTCGACAAAGCAGAAACTCCCTGACAGTTTGGGGGAAAAGGTGGAGTGATTTGCTTTAATATCCAAATTTCCGTATTCTTTCTCTATGGAAAACCAAATTCAACAAAGTAGGAAGAAGCACTAAACCTTTGTTACAGTTTGGTACCCCTTAAATGAAAATGAATGAAGAACAACACGATAATGTTCCATCAGCAAATCACATAGTTCAAAGCAGTGAATATCATGCAAAATGTTCAAGTTTCAGAATGGCCCGCTTTTAAGCCCAAACAAACCGAATTAATAATATTTGGGTTATGTTACACCGCAAAATTTATAAGAATAGAAAACAGCAGGTCTCTACTAAAGAACTCCAACTGCCCAAGCAGAAAACATGGAATATGCCATCGATAACAATGCGAAAATTGATATCTCTACTAATAAAAGAAGAGAGAATGTCTGTCCGTCTCTCTGTGTGCGTGCGTGTGTTTGTTCGCGATGACAAGTAAAATCTTCTGAGCGCACAGTTCTGAAACTTTGGATGAAGATAGCCCAAGGCAGGTCTTAATGCGACTGAGACTCGTATTTTTCAATTTTTTGATAATTAGCCAAGATTAAAATCTATAACTAACACTCATCAAAGAGACATTTTTCTTCTCAAAATGTCTCGCGGTCCCGTTCTAGAAGATTGCTAGTAGATAAGTTCCAAAGGTAAGAAACGATTCTTTTTCTTTCGTTTTTTTCACAGCCACCATCAGCTAAATGGTTGGAAATACAGAAAAGCTAATTCGACAGTCTCTTAGAAAATACTTTAAGCTCTCTATCGGCACAATGCGTTTCGAAAAATATTAATATTAACCTTTTAAAAAATTATTTTCGAAACTTCTATTTTCGCGTTATTTTCCCGTTTTCGGAAGAAAACTAAATCCAACGGACTAAAGTATATACGGAAAGAACAATTATACCAAATTAAATATCGTACTTTGAGTTTCAAAAAGACATCTACAGTTAAAAAAATATCAATATTAACCCTTTAAATTTTGTTCCCCCGAGAGCAGTTTTTGTCTTTCCACGTTTTTTGCGTAAAATTTAAAAATCTGATTCGGATCAAAATAGGAAAAAACAAGACAGCCATTTAATCCACATACACGCAGCTTTAAAAATACGTCTTTGGTTTAAAAAATATGAATATTAACCCTTTAGAAAAAATTATTTTCAAAAACTCACTCTTGCGATTTTTGTCTTTTTTCAAAATGTGTAACGTTCTGTAACTTTTTAATCAAAATTCGAAAGAAAAATAGTCAAACACGCTTTTAAAAAGTACATTTAGCTTTAAAACGACGGCTTTGGTTTAAAATAATATTAATATTAACCTTTTGAAAATAATTCCTTTCCAAAAATCACTCTGCCGACTTCCGTTTTTAATGCATAATTTAAAATTCTGCATCCGATTTTGAAATCCAAATACGAATAAACAAATCACACGCACTTAACAACGGTACATGAAGCTTGATAATGATGCCTTCGGTTTTAAACAATATCACTATTAACCCTTTCAAAAAATAGGGTAAATCCAGGTTTAATGGCCCATCGGATGTCCCTGTACCCTGTCACCTGGTCCCTGTATTTCAGCTATTAGACGTGTGGCGGATCTAGTCACGTTCTTCTACTATCAATCGTTTTTAAAAAAGCGTAGTAGACGAAGTTACAGTGATTTATTTCTTCAAATAAATGTTTTAACCCTCAAAGAAAGGTACGTTTCGCTGTTATTGTATGCTTGTGTAAGATAGAGACAAGTAGAAGGTGAAGTATAATGTACTTACTAGAGATTTTTCATGAAATATATAGTGAATGTTGTTGAAACAGGTACCGAATAATGTGTTAGCTATACGTTGCAACCATATTTGTTTCTACTTCCAGAGCTACTGTCTGGGGCATCGATCCCGGGTTAAAAGCATTCATGCCCCACCTGCATCGGGCATATATGCCTCACTTGTGATTCGGGTTAAGACGTCCCATTTATAATTGTCAAATAACTTTGTTGAGTGACAATTATTTTTAAATCTTCGGGATTGTGAAAAAAAAAATCTGTTTCTTCTTTTGAAAAACCATAGCCCTTCCAGGGGATCATTATCTAGCAAGTTAAGGGGCGGTGTTACTGCTGATAAATTCTCAATTTAAGCAATAATTGAAAATTTTCATTTGTTTCATTTCAGAAAGTTGGTTCAAAAGATTGCAATTCCCTCACATTTTTAAGTGAAAAATATTTAATTGTTTGAGCTGTACTCAGAACATTTAAATTCACACATTCCGAACCTTCCCTCTCTATATCAGAATATATTCTGAAGCGCTAATTAGATTTTTAAATACAAAATAGAAATCTAAAATCCCGTAAGTATATCATTTACACAGGAAATTCGAAAAGAATATAACGGGGTATCATGTTAGAGGCATAATCCCTTTTATGCTTATTTATTTATTTAAATAATATCTCTTTTATTGTTGTCAATTTTTCTGCCCTCCCCCATAATTTAAATTACATAAGTTGAACCTTCCATAGATTATATAAAATATTTTGAGCTCATTCATTATGAAACATAAAAATCTAATGCATTTAATTTGAGAATATTAAATTTGCTTTCCAAATTAGTTTTTAGGGTTTGTACGTCGAATATAAGAAGAGGGGGGGGGGGTAACCCCTCTTAGTTTAGATTAAACAAGTTTAGCTTTCGTTAGAATTATCCGATTGGCTTCAAATTTTGTATACTCATTTATTTAAAGAATTGGGATTAGCAAATATCCTTTGATGTGGGAGTGTAATGCAGGATTCGTATACAGAGCCTGTAAACTGAAATGTTCTTTAAAACAAAATCGTCAATTTGATGTAAATAGAATATTATGTCAAATGCAAATCCAGATTTTGAAATATAAATGTTAATTACCAATTCTTCCTATTCTTTTACGAAATGGACATCTATCCCGATCAATTGGGGTGTCTAACTCTGAAGTCTGGGATAAATAACTAAATCATTGAAAACGTTTTTTGATTTAAAAAAACCATTTTATAGGGTATTTATATTAAGGAAATATTTTACAAGATGTTCTACATAAAATTTGGAGTAGATAGGTTACATGTGCACTACAAAAACTATTTATATAAAAAAGAAAAATGAAGGGGGGGGGGCACTAAGTAGAGCAACTATCGCGGATTTACCCTAATTGACTGGAAGTCACTTCTCGACCCCTCTTTATTCTAGGTGGAAAGGGACTAAATATCGGTAATTTAACACAAATTTCTTACACAGTTTTATGGCGCGTAATTTATATCACATATAAAAGTTATAAAACATTTGAACAAATTTAAGTATTTGAAACTAATTAAAATCTGTTCTGCTGTTCACTTGCTTTGATCATGAATCTACTAGTGGCTTTTGTCCTCGAATGTGAGACGAATTCTATGTACCTTTGGATAGATTTTTACATAGAAATATAAAATCATACAAACTGGAGGATGTAAGCTCCCCAAGGTAGTGGGGCCCCCAGCATTAGGATCGTTTGGAAAGATTTTTGTTTAAATAGAGGATATCCGAAAACTCTTAACCTGATTAAAAAAATTATTCATATCAGCAATATATACGATAGATGAGTGAAACTGGTGCCAAATTGTTGGAAAACTAACCAAGTTCTTTTGTTGCAAGTTTTCGTAATGTGGCTGTAGTGTAGCAGTGTCAGTGTCCTGAAAACCGGAAATGTTCACTAATCAGGAAAAAGCTCAGTGTGTCCTCTGGTATCAGGAAACCCTTTTTGAATCTGTAATCCACGTGAGGTCATACGCGCTGATTGATTTTTTGGGAATTCACAAAAAAGACTGTCTCACTTCGTGCACTCTTTCAGCTGAGATTGATAGACGTTACTTGGTCCGGTTTCCTGGACACTAACACTGCTACACTACAACTATGTTATGGAATCATACAACGAAAAACATGGTTAGTTTTCCAACATTTTGGCTCCAGTTTCAGATGCCTATCTTACGTATAGCGGATATAAATAAATTTTGTAATCCGGGAGGGAACGGCATTTCGAAACCCTGTATATAAAATAATTTAACACCAATTTATGTATATTTAAGGTTATTATCATGAAACCGGGCAACACCGAACGGTTTATAATTATTCAATATAATATGCATATTTGAACATATCCAAAAACCAGGCAAATATAATATTAAAATAACATCACGTGTGTGTGTGAACTAATAAGTTTTTTTCTTTTCTGTGAACTTTTGAGACACTGCATAGTTATGAATTTTTATGAGTTTTTATCAAAGTCTTGACATTATAATTATTTATTCATTTTGATATGATATTATTAACCAATTAAAACTCATTTTTAGTACTATTTTACTGACAAAAAGAAACAATTTTTAAATAGAAATTTTATTTTTATAATTTTTTCTGAATTTGGAAATATAATTTGTATAAAATATGTTTTATAGTTTAGGAGATATGACGTTTTATTAAAAGCTTGCTTATTCACAGAAAAAAAGTCATGGGTGAAACTGATTATGGAAAATAAAACTCGTATGCCTGACAACGGAGAGTAATAAGTAGCTTAAAAATTTTAGACTTCTAATAAATAATTAATGTTCTTTTGTTTATTTCTTTTATTGTCATTTTATGAATTACACTTTCTGGTTGAGCTTAAACTTTTGAAAAAAAATGTAAATTTTAATCTGACAAAAAGTACAATTTTCTCTCACGATTAAAAAAAGAATAAAATATGAATATTGAAAATATTTTATTTAGAGATTTCTTGAAAAATAACAGTTTTAAATGAGAAAAATGCTTATAAATGAAATTTATATAAATAAATCAAAATTTTTATGCAATTCCAATTTCGGTCAAAAATACCACTTACATTATGATGACATATGTTACAAGTGTAATTTTCTCTGACATCGCAGTACTCGTGACTGTAACAACTCAAGGAACAGACACTACAATATAAATTTTACGATTTTCAGTTCCTAAATAAATATTTTTTGGTTAATTTAGTTTTATAAAACTTGTTAATTAGAGCAGTAAAAAATAAATATGTTTGATATTTTTCCATGCAAATAAGGTCAAAATTGACCAATAATATTACCTTTAATAATTTAAAAACTGTAAATCGTGAAATTAAATTAATAGCCAGTAACTAGCGCCATTTTTTATGCATATGAAAAACTTTAAATAGATTTTGTTTAGCATACTTCAATGCCACATATTGAAAACTTGATATTATGCGGCATAAAATAATATTATATATCTGTTCATTGATAACGACAAACTTATTGGTATGTTTTTCAAGTGGCTTATTGATAAGACAGTTATATGTTACACGTTTTACAGTTAGCCTTAATTCTACAAAATATAAAATTAAATTTACATTTACATTTGTCATTCGTTTTTTTTTTGGAAAAAATTTCTTCTAAGAAAATCTTTCGTAAATGTAACCAAAATTTCACTTTAAAATTAAATTAACAATAATATAAATGTTGTGTGAAAATTAATGGTTTGCTATAGTACCGTTACGAAGTACATTGTCCACTAGTCAAAAGGGAAGGGAGGCTAAGAATAATTTCCTAGTTCTGAGCTTCCTGATGATCAGATTAATGATAGTTTTATGGAATTTGTTTAAATTTTGCCTAATGTAATGATTTCGTAATATAAAGTTTGAAAATAATTTGTCAATTCATCCCCAAAAACTTACAAAACTTATCTTAATTTAACGTGGTTTACACATGCATTTCCATTAAAGAAAGTAAAAAAAAAATCTTTTTACTTTAATAAAGTTTTGCTTGTGTTTTTCCATCCTTTTTAATCTCATAGATCCCGAGATCTTACTATCAAACACTTTGTGAAAAGCTCGACACTGCAAGCTCGACACTGCAGCGTTATATGATAGGCGATCTACACCAAAATCTCATCAGCATCTATTTATGTCAACGTTCAACTAAATATGAAGTTTTATGGAATTTTGAGAATTAATTCTTTTACAAGAAAATATAAAATATTAATGTAACACAAAGACAGAATGATATCGTCAAAAAGTTGTCAAGTCGTAATCAAGACTTTTCAAAACATTTTAATCCATCAAAAACGTGAAGAGGAAAATTTTCACAAATTAAATTCTTACGTCTTATGAATAAATAAATAAGTAATAATCTTATAACACATATAATGAAATTTAAGACAATTAATTAAAGTAAAAAAAACAAACAAACAAGTTCATAGAGAAAACATCTTTATCTTACTTTAACAAAGCTTAACTTGTGTGTTTCTATCTATTTGAATACTTCCTAAAGAGAAAACTTAAGAAGTAACAAAAGATATTAGAACGAAGAAAAATATCATCAAAGCCTGATGGCAAAATTGAGGTGCGGAAATGGAATTGTGTCTGGGAATAAAATGTTCCACATTTATTTATACAATTAATTTTTACTTCATTCAAAGCTGATTAAGTAAAAATGAAAAAAAAATCTAATTATATACCTTCTAGCTAATTTGAAAGGATGCTGAAAAAAAAAATTAAGAATTTCTTTCTTTTGCTAAAATTTTAATTAAAGTAAAATAACAGATTTTTATTCTGATGACTTGAAAATTTAAAGCAAATACTATTCCAGTTTGTCTTATTATCTGATAGTAAGTCTTTTTTACACTAAACGCTAAAATTATTACTGATTAACAAAAAATTGATTCAGTATTGTAAAATTTTAATGCAAGGTAATGAGATGCTTGGATAATCGTTTAAGACTTAAAGTAATTGAGTAATTGAGCTGCATTCCCCCCCCCCCCAATCTGACATTTTTAACATTGAAATTTATGTGCATATTCTAGTGGTTAAATTCTTGAATTTATGAAATTTTAACTTTTATATGTTATTTATTTAATTTTTTAAACAATCACTATAATTTTAAATTTTAATCCCTAGATTAATAAAATAAAATATAAATGATACAAAAATTTTACTATAGAAAAAATAGCAATACAATAAGAAAGTTATAAAATGAAAAATATCTTAGATTGTATATTTGTATAAAAACTCTAAAATAATACATTTATATGTTTTCATATACAAGGTAAAATAAAGGTACTGTGAAATTGCAAACACTGATAATTAATGTACAGAACAAGATAAAATAAGCGAAACATCTAAGGTAGTTGACTCAAATGTGGCCATAGTTAAGCTTTGAGGATTTTTTATTATTATCTGTTTGGGTGTGTGTGGCTGAATTTTTGTTAGTAAAATTTCATACTTATCTCTAATACATATCAAGTATACTTTTCTTTCTAAAATAAAATTTAATTTCTTTTATTATACAATTTCAAAATTGTAGCTTGTGGGCCAGTTTTGGCGCATAGTGTTCTAAAGGTGGCGCATGTTTTGAAATCACTTTTAAAATAACATGAAAAAATACTCGGCAAACTATTTTGCTTACTATTATGCTCTGATGTTCCTTTCTTTCTTTTGATATCTTTCGAGTTTTGCTTCTTAATATTCTTATCTTATGACACGAAAAGATCTTAAAGCACTTTTGTGCAGGTGTAGTTGAGGAATTTTCTTCTGGGGGTTACTGACTCCTTTTGAGTGATCTCTAGTATTAAGAATAAATGGTAATAAGCTTTTTGTAATATTTATGTATAAATTTAGAAAATCACCCTTACTACACTGATTTTCACATTTGTTTTCTAAGGTACCTTGGGAACATACGTATGGTCGCCATTTGCACGACGTAAAGTATTAATCTGGTAGATTTCTTAGAATTGAAGTAAATGTGGTTAAAGAGAAAGAAACAAACTTTCAAAAAACGTATCATAACTCAAGGGTCTAAAAATTTAAACACGTGAAAATTAAGATATCGTCTTACCGTGAAATTACAACGACTACTCCTCAAAAGTGAAATCACTGCATAAAATGTCAGAGGATCAAGGTAATCTCTTTAAATTCAGCTACGTGCACTGCAGATACATGAATTATAATGCAGTAGCACCATTTTGGGATTAAAAATTAAATTAATTCTATTTTTGAAGGTTGGGCTACCTTAGGAACACTGGCCACGTTTGGTTCACCCACTTTATAAATATCTTGAAATATGCACTTTTACCCACTAAAATAAAGCATTTTATCTGAAATTAACATTAATCATATAGCTTCTGTCTGATGCATAGGATAAAATATTCTTGAAAGTATTCGTATGTAAAATATTCGTATTTTGTACAATAATTTGCTATCATTGTTTACATATGAAAAAACACTCGTTAACAAAAGTTTGTATCATTCATCTATATGGAAATTTTATAGCCTTAACCGTATACATAAATTTAAAACATTAAATCAAGTCAATTAGAATATTTTGAAGGATCACGTGTTAAATTCGATTGATTTTACGGAATTTAATCACCATTTACCGCAGTAACATAATAAACAAAATGTGAAAGAGAAAAGTTAATATAATTGTACTCGTTTGCTATTATGAATATCGTGGTATGCACGGACTGAAATTTCTATGTCCGGTCCCAGCTAGGCCCGTACAAAAACATTATTGCTCAGCTCGGCATGATATAAAAGCTAAACATTCGGCCCGGGCCCGATACATTATGAAATATGAAGATTTGACCATGGTCCGACCCGTTTATTTTATCACAGTTTATGGGTCGGCTCGGCCCGTACAAAAATGAATAATATTAGGCTGGGCCCTACTTAATTTCTACAAAGCATGTCGACATATTTTAAGCAACATTATCCTACAATTAAAATTATTCAAAAAGAACACATACATTAGGTCATTGTGAATAAATGGGATAATCTTCTTGTACCTAAAATCTTGCGCAAAAATCGTTTATAAATGATATGTAAGGAAACATCCGAATTTTGGGAACAAACCGCGAAACAATTCACAGCATTTAAAAGTTTTCTTTAAAAGAATTTCTCATTAAAATACACATCGTCCATTACCAACCGCTCCTATGACTCATTATATGCGACTAATAATCCCGAAACAGATATCACAATTCCGCTTTTTTAACTTAATCAAAGATAAAATAACCTTATCGACGTCGACGCTTCGAAAAACTGTTCCATTTGTCTGAAAGGCCACACGTTTCCAAATTTAAATTCTTCTAGTATATTTTATGCATTTTACTGACTGATTTCTTTTAGAGATATATTAGTGACGAATTGAATGCGTCAAATGCGAGAGACTTTCAGGAGATTTGCTGAGATAAATTTATGTGGTATTTTCATGTATTGTAATAAAGTAATGTTGAAAGGGACAATTAAGATTAATTAAGCTTTGTTGAATTTATAAATAAGGAATTTCCGCATGATCATGTACTGGTATTTTACTTTGGCTGGTTTCTTAAATATGTGTTTCAAGTCATGAAAATAGAAAAATACACGTCTTTAAAAGTTTTAATCAAAACTATGACGTAATAATAGCAGCTTAAGCAATGAATAAAGACATACGATCCCTGGATTATTCCATATCCTTATATGATTGAAGTTCTGAAAATTTTTGTGTAAATTGAAAACACATAAATTAAAAATGGATTTTAAAAATCTTGCATTTTCCAATTCCATCTGTTTGCTATTCCAGAATCATCTTTTGATCCCAATGCTCTTCAGTTCAATAAAACTTTACAAATACAGAACGATGAATTAAATGAAATAAATACGTCTAGACGAAACATAACTCGTAAGAGTTAAGCTATTAGCCATAATTTGAGCAGTGACATTTTTCTTGCCAATAAAAGGATTTTTACCAAACATTTTCTGCTTAATGGATCAGTTATTAATGATGATCTTGCTGATAAGGAGGACCATATTGCCCCTGAGGTTGTCGTTAACATTCATTTAATAATGATGGATAATGAGGACTTAGCAACTAATACTGACAGTTCTGTCAGCACTAACTTTTTAATTGAGCACTATGAATGTTGAAATATAGCTTATCCAGTAATAAGTGATGTGTCTTCCAAACACATTTAACATTAAATTGGAATATAAGTGATGAAGATCTTGAAAATAGTTTCAAGAAATGTCTGGAGTGCAAATGGAATTACCACTCACAAATATTTTTTCCTGTATATTATCCATCTCATGCTTCTGAAAACTGTTTCGTAAAAACAGTTTAACCAACAAATCAAAGTGTTTTAACAGGACCGTGTGGATCCTAAGAAACTGTTTAGATTCAGAGCATTGAATTGCAAAACCGGGGAGCTTTATCAGACGTCCAACCATTTGTTGTGTTCAGGACTGTCAACTGTGTCGTCCAATCATTAGGGAGATTACACGTATTGCGTGAGTCTTCGGGGCATAGAATCTGGAAATAATACAATTATTTTCTATTTATATCGTTCGGAACTGTTGAAGTCAACATCCACACCTTTTTGTCCTATCAAAACATTAGCTATCGGAATATATATGTATGACTCTATTCATCAGAACCCAAAATTTTGAGGAAGAACATCACATAGACTGGGTTACGTCGTCTCATAACCACTTAGATACTATACTCGGGCTTCAATCACTTCATCCACATAAATTATGTACTTGAAGTGAATGAGTTGAGATATATTTTTCTGGAGTGTTTCCGTTGTTTCCATTTTGTTTTAGTAGATTCATTTATTGATCGCAACTTTAACAGCTCTATCGGAAATCTGAAATTTGCAACTTTTTAGCATTCTAAAATACTTTTAAACATCTATAATTCTTAATGATCTAGTATAAAAAATAGAATTGTGGAGAATGATTTGTATATGTTTCAGTGACGTATTGCTGTGAAATATCAAAATAACTTTAATATTGTAAAAACAAACAAAACAAACAAAAAAACAATGCAAATAATAAAATCTAATTTTGATATAACGAGTGCATTATTCTATTTTGAATACGGAAATAAAACTAATAAAAATTAAATCGACAACGACATAAGTACATTTTAACTGTATGTTTTATCACTTATAGTTCATAGCACTGAGTAGTCGAGCAAGACCCACTTGATATGATTAACTTCCTGGTGACGGGAGCCCGAGAGATGTGTTTTGCAAACAGCCATTATCAAAAGAAATGCCAATCAAAAATATCATGTGTGATTTAAGTTTCCGGATTCTACAAAAAAGATGTGAATATGTCGATAAACTACTGGGAAGGTATCTGAAGACTGTTCTTTGATCTTATTTTCTAATCGGAGATGTCAATAGGTTGGACAGTATCGTAAGAAAGATACATTTCTAAATATATAATCCTTGAAACTACGGAGGATTTTATCTTCTTTAAGACAATAAAATACATAATATATTAGGGTTATAAATAAGTTCAAAGTCGAAATAGAAAAGTCGAACAATTTAATCGTTTAAGTATTTGGCCATTAGCATCTATGACTTTCTGCCTTTTATCTGGTATAACATGTATATGCCATCCTTGAAAAATTACTTGCTTTTTTATACTAAAATAGAATCAAAACAGGATAGAACCAGGGCCTATGCGCAGAAGGATTAACCACGGAGGATGTGTTAGATTGATCGGAAGAAGTGGAAATCTGTGGTGGCGGAGTCTGGTGAATAATCTCGATGGGACAAAACACTAAAGAAGCTCAAAAATGACATTTTTTCGCAAAGCATGTATGTGGTTACGTTCCAGCCGTGAGAGACAAACGTTGAGTCTTTGCACAGTATTGCGGCCCCTGAGTTGATGGGAAACCCAGTGACGAACTTTCTGGATCTTTTCCATGGCTCATAATCATCGTTGCAAGGCTGACTGATGGACATTTGAGACATTTTCAAAGGTCTCGTATCGATTTTTTGACGTACCCATTAGTTTACTTTGGTCTGCCACTTCTAAATACATCAAATCAGTCAAATTGAACTTTTTGGAACTTTCCAAACTTTCACTTAAATATTGAGGCTCCAATGTGGGGGAGGGGGCTTTCCACGCACTTCACAGTGTGGTGCTTTCGTCTCTGCTGCAGTTTTGCCTAGTTTAAACAGGAATAACATGCAATGTCTCAGACGTGTTTTCGTGGGATCCATTCTTCCTGCAAAATGAACAGAAAAACGTCATTGTAATCGATTGTAATGCGTGTAAATAAAGTTTTGAATAAGCTTACAAATTGTTTTTACAGAAAAGAGTAATCTGAATTTGGAGTTTATATTCCTAATAACAGATTTTTGAATTTTTCCACTTTAAGGTTTTTTTTATATGTGCATTTTACTACATACACTGTAAACACAAACGTATATCA
The DNA here is from genome assembly GCA_963931845.1 of Maratus michaelseni. NCBI lineage: Eukaryota > Metazoa > Arthropoda > Arachnida > Araneae > Salticidae > Maratus > Maratus michaelseni. Next base: position 398,906,358 of record OZ007586.1, read on the forward strand.
CGCACAAAAATTTTAGTCATTTGCCTAGAGAAAAAAATAGTTTTCAAAAAATTATAGCAAAGGTAGATTTTATTTGTTTATCTAACGTTTAATCAATTTAATTTATTATTCAGATCAGCCCTTACAGGACTTCGTATATCCATTTATTTGTATTTGAAAATACCTACTAATTTAAATCATGAATATATATACTTTTTGTTTTCCAACAATTTTAGTTATATTTTCTGCATCTATTTAAAGATTTTTGTTTATTGAATGTAATAATTATGCCCCCCCCCTTCTACAGATCTAGAAAGCATTCTGGTATTTAAACTATCAAACATAAATAATTAATAACAATACCTTATTGTACGCAACTTTCTGATACGGACACTTTATTATTAGGAAACATTTTTTATGCTAAGCAAATTTTGTAAATCAACACTTAATTCTACAAATATCGTCAGATTCTATTAAAAAATTAACACAAGAGAGAAAAAAAACACGACGTTAAGAAACTTTTACAAATCTTTAATTATAATTAAGGAGAATAAATAATAAGATTTAAAAAAAATATGTTCTCATAAAAACCTTAAAGAAGGAGACAGAAATATTATGAACAGAAGCAATACGTACGAGTTGCTGCTACTTGATACTTCGATGCTAGTAAACAAGCTATTTCAATATGTTAGGAATTAATAAAATGGTGCAATCGGATTAATCATAATAAATTATTTGAAAGTTACATATAAGAAAATCGAAAATAAATCACTGGCCGCAACTCAACTTAGTGTACTAATAAGACTTTAAAATTTAGTGAATTATAATACCATACTAAATAAGTAAATATTTAAATTAACGCCGAAAGTGAACCGAAAACTGTTAGCCCGCACAGAATTTATATGATTTAGAAAATATATTTTAATACCAACTCATAAAATGGAACGTTGAAAAATACATAATAATATCGAAATAAAGAACAAGAATCATCTTAAAAAAATTGCATGGATAAAATTTACCTTTTATACTTAGACACATACCATACGTAAATAATAAAAAAGTCCTGTGATAAAATAAACATAATAGTTAAAGTAAACTACAATACAACCACATAACCCAAGCAAGATCATCTATTTTTTAATGATTTAAGATAAAATACTTATGCTAGGCAAGTGACTTGAAAGCTATTATCGAGATGTACACGTGGCTTAAAAACTATATTCGTATCTTACAAATATATAATAGAAATTATGTGACGTTATTAAAACAAAGATATAAGAAAACATAAAGGTGAAACTTATTTTTATTTATTAAAATATTTTCTTTTATAATCCAAGGAGCTGTTGTATTTATTATATTTGTGAATGCATTACGCCGTCATGTAATGGCGGCGTCCATCGTCCTCACTGCAGCTGCCTACCCTGACCTGCCCTCCCTCCCTTCTCATTTGAGATGTGATCAACAACGCTAACGTTATGTCTTAATTTAAGACATTTTACCATATTAATACACTTTATATTGGTCCATTTCTACCACCAGTCCATTAAGACACACAAGTGTCTTAAATTAAGGTATCTATTATGTCTAAGCTCAATATTAAGATATTTACGTGTCTTAAATGCTTTTTCAGACGTTTTTTCATCTTACTTTAAGATTCCTTTATTTGCAGCGACGCACTTCACAGACTGGTGCTTTCTTCTCTGCTGCAGTTTTGCCTAGGTTAAACAGGAATAACATGCAATGTCTCAGACGTGTTTTCGTGGGAACCATTCTTCCTGCAAAATGAACAGAAAAACGTCATTGTAATCGATTCTAACGCGTGTAAATAAAGTTTTGAATAAGCTTACAAATTGTTTTTTCAGAAAAGAGTAATCTAAATTTGGAGTTTATATTCCTAATAACAGATTTGTGAATTTTTCCACTTTAAGGTTTTTTTATATGTGCATTTTACTACATAAATGATTACAATCTAAAAAATTAGTCTCTTCTCAAACCTTAGTTAATTAATCTATGCAGTGTCAATCTATGCTGCTACTTTTTGTAGCAGGATCAAGGAATGTAACAAAGGCAATTTAAAAATCTCCTAATCAGCTTTTCTCCCAGGCTGACTGCAAATAAATTGACTTTTTAACAGAAAGTAGAACATAAAAACAAATATATATTAAAACTCTGTTTGGTAAACAAAATTTTAAAGCAAACTGCATATGATGAGAATCTTTAAAATATACACATAACTTCGCAAAGATTTTAAAATGATCTTAAGATTAATAAAATATTAAGGTTATTTATTATGTATTATTTCAAAATTATGTTGCTAAATATATGTAAAATATGTAAATATTATGTAAAATATGCTTATTTATTTCAAGGGTCAGGGGGAAGGATTATAGTCACAGACAATTAAATGATAGTTATTCACAAGTTTTTCGTTTACGAGCGTCGACTCTCATTGTACACCCCTTTATACTACTACTTATTTTTTTTTCAAAGGTGTTTTTCATTGTTATTCCCTTTATAACTACCATCAACTATGTTTTTTAAAATAGTAACTTCTTTTTGCTTTGATCAAACGATAGTACGCCTCTCAAGCTAACAGATGGCTCTGTCATCTCAAATTTCATAAAAATGGACCATCATCGTTTTCCCCCTGATCCTTAAATTGCAATTTAAATATATTTTTTAAATTGCGAATGTAACATGTTCAAATATTTGTCTTCGCTACTTAATTTTAGTGTAATACAGTAAGAATTATCCTTTTTCTTTTGAAAAATAAATACATCTTTATAAAGTTTCTACTTAGGAAAAGATTAAACTACGCGAGCAAGTTTTATTAGTTACGAAAAGTTAATTTTAAATGGAGTTTTAACCTAAATTACTTCTCTGGCAAAGACTGATATTTCAAAACAGTTGTAACTTTGGAATCAGGTTACGTAATTTATTTAAATAGCGTGTTTTTGATGAAATATTCCAACTCTATTTCGAATTTTCTTCCTTGAAACAGAATAACGTAAACATTTTTCCTTTCAGAGCATTAGCGTGACCTTTTTCTATGAAACTGAATTAATTTTACCTAAATAAAGCTATAAATTTTGAATGTAAATGTAAAAATATTTCAAGGCATTAAAGAAAGTTTAGCATTTACAACTATAACATCACTTAAGGGAAATATAACATTAATTAGACAATTTTCCTTTTCCATATTTAATGTCTTATGCTTAGTTCAAAAACATAGGATATTAAATATAGAACAGACAAATTTGTATGAAAATTTAGGGTAGTACAAACAGTAAGTGAACAGCCCCCAGTAAATGAACAATTAGAAATATTTTAATAGAATAATGTTTGAAAAACTCCCCACTATATAGGGTTAAAATATTGCCTTAAGAGCCTATGCTAGTCACATAAAGAAACGCTCAAACAAATGTTAAGTTTATGGGAAGATTCTTAGCAGATTTCTCACTCGCATTTTAATATTTATAAATGATTTTTTTTGCTTCGGATAGCTGAGATTGATCTCTAACGTTGTTAGTTTTTAAATTTTTGATTTCTGTTGTAGTTTAATTCTGAGGACCCTCTAAATTTAGGATCTAGTAAAAATCGATGTGTTGTGTCTTTTATAGTCTTGTAAAATCGATACCACCAAATTCTGAAAAAAAAACTAACAACGATAGCTAACAGTTTAAACTTTCCAATAATATGCTATTTAAAAATATACTACAATTACGGCGAGCAAAATCACACAAGAACTTGATGCAAAATTTAGCAGAAACATATGAAACAACTAATAATGTCCGCTTCCACTCGGACACGCCTCTTGATAGTCTGATTGGTTAATACCGATTTTTCAAATAAAGCACAAAGAGTAGCAAATAGAAACATTCGTAAGACTGATTGGACATATTGTAAGAAGCTTTATTTTTTCTTTGGTTATTTTTAAATTTCAGTAAGGTACTCTTGTTAAAAATGTGTAACTTTCCTATTTTTTTTCTATGACCTTAATTTTATTGCTACTTTTAAATTTTAATCGCCTTAACAAAGGAAACTCTACTTTTTGTTTGTATATATATATATATATATATATATATATATATATATATATATTTCTATATGTATATCCACGCAACGGATACTCCAAATTTTATACTTTTGGTTTTGCTAAAAAGGTGTATCTTTCCAGAGGAATGTAAGCAATGGTATGTTTATCTGTCTGAATATTTACAGGCCTTTTTTTCTATTTTATAAATCTGAACGTTCGTAAAATAAAACGTTCGTAAACTAATAGCCCCAGGGTGGATCTGTGGAGTCTCCAGAAGGGGGGGGGGCGATATTAGGTTCCTATCCGACCCACGGTTTTGGTCTGATTGGGGATAATTTTTTTTCATTGCGGTTAATTTCTACTTTTTTGTTGCGGGTCGAGTTGACTTGCATTATTTCGGTTTCGGGTTAGGTTTCCATTCTTACGGTCGACCCAAAAATATTATTTGAAGTCAATCCGCAACCAGCCTCGGACAAATCAAATTCATTGACCCACAACCTGACAAAGTAATTTTCGTCGACCCTCAAACGGACCCGAACCTGATGTATTGCGTCTCGAACCGGGAAAGAAAGTAAGTTTCTTTCTGTTTTCAGTTTAACCATTTTTTCCGCCATTACCGAAATTATTTGTACGTACCCCCAGCAGCACCTGCACGTACCCCAGGTTGGGAACCGTTGGATTAGTGGATCATTTTAAGTCACTACGGGTCAGAGTCAAGCTAATGTTACATAAAAAACGGCTAAAACTATTTTGACTATATTTTTTATCGTTATATTTTTTACGTATTCGGGCACGGGAGGACTATTGGACTAGGTCACATATTCGATAAAATGCGATTGGAGGTCTGTTTGGGTCACTACGAGACAGGATCGAGCTAATTTTATGTAAACAAGAACGAAAAATCATGCGTCAAGCATAGATTATGTAACACTTTCCAACGCTTCCAAAATAATTTTACGAATCATACTCTTTAATAGGCTAAAAGATAACATCTAAGTAATCCGAATACTTTTATTCAGCCCTGTATAGGATCTATAGATTTGTATATATACTACATAGGATGCTAAATTTTAGTTCAGTTAGGAAACACGTAGCACAGTTTAAACTTCTCCGTCTGGAGTTAAATAATACGGAAATGTGTTCCCGAACTTTTGTGCTTCCCTGTATAGGATCTACAGAATTTATACACACCACGTAATATACAAAAAGCGATTTAAAATTAAAATCGCATTCAGTAACTTAAAACGCACTTGCAGGAATTATTGTTAACATACAGTAGAGAATTCTTTTGTGTGTCCCTGTAAATGAACGATGACTGCTATACACACAATATTCTGTAGTAAGTCTCTTGTAATGAACCTTGTATAAATTTCAATCCGTTTAAAATAGTGAAACATTATTTAAATAAACCGCAGACGATTTTTCTCCATAGACGTAATGTAACGGAATTCTTTTGACTGTCCCTGTAAAGTAAGTATAAGTGCTATGCACACCCTATTCCATATTAAGCTTCTTCTAATGCACCTTAGTGATATATATAAATTTTAATGCGTTTAAAATAGTGAAACATTATTTAAGTAAACCGCAAATGATTTTTCCCCATAGACCGCAATGTAACGGAATTCTTTTGAGTGTCCCTGTAAAAAAACTATAAGTGATACACACTTACGTTGAAATAGGGAACATGCTATAGATAACGATTATAACATATAAAAATTGCAGGGCAATCCGAGCATATTTACGGGAGTTAGAGCACGGACAGACGGCCAGACGGCCAGATGGCAGACGGCCAGACAAACCGAAGTCATAAACACTTTTCAACTAGGTTGGAAAGTGTTAACAACTAGGTTGGAAAGTGTTAAAAAGGCTGAAACGATTTTGACTAAATTTTGTATCCTACCATTTTCGACTACGTGATGACATTTGTGCTAGGTCACATGGGCGAAAAATTCGATTAATGGTTTTTTGGGATCACGACGGATCAATGCATTTCAATGTGAATGCATGGAGTTTGGAACAGTTATTAAGTTGTACAGCAGTTGGCAGTAAACAAAGTCAGAAAGTTGGCAAAATTTCGCCAAATTTCTCCAAATTTGGCGAAATGTCGGAGACATTTGCGAGACTTGGCGGGAAAATCGACTTACAAGATTAGCAATGACAAAACGCACGCGTGGCACTAAATGAAAAAAATGTGTCAAGATTGCGCATTTTCAGAAAATTTTGACGACGTTTGGCGAAATAATTGGCTTTTAGAATCTGAAGGAATTTTCGAGAAATTCCTAGTAGGAGTCGAGATACATAATTCAACCAGTCAGCGTCCATAGAACGTTCTCGAAAGCAGAATTCAACCAATGAGGATACATATAACTGATTAATATATGTTGTACAGAGAATTTATTGTTATATTGAGTTTAACACAAAGCTAATTTTAACCGAGCATAGCTCAGCCTTCGCTGCTGGTTTTCATATGAAGAGCGATTATGACTTGCATACAATAGAAGACTAAAAATTTGCAAACTTTAAATTAATGCTGGTTGACTAAAAACAAAAGAAAATATTCATTTCGCGTTATATCTCTAAACAAAAATAAAATAATATCGTTTCAATAACAAAAATCCTAGTGTCACAAACGAAAATCGGACAACAAATTAATCGCGCTTCTTCCGATTGCCGCCATGGCAGACATAAATCTATAAATTTCACAAATTTTCTTTTCTAATAACAGAAAAAAAATCACGATTTCTGTTTCCCTTTCATTCTGATCATAAAATCATTAAAATGACTTGGAATGGAATATGTAATTTTTAAGAAGAAAAGTAAGTTATTTTTTTATACGAGAATAAATAAAATTATTGTCAGTTTCAGAAAGATTGAGCCCGTGATCACCCGAGCCCGAAGACTCGTATAAAAATCGAGCCCGGGCTCGGCTCATCTCTAGCACACACCTCTGAATATTGAGAGAAATTCGACGGCCTCGAAGTGTTCGTTATTTAGAAGTTTTGCAGTAGTCAAATGGCGAATATTAGATAATATATGCTATATGTTTATCTTTATTGCTGTTGTCTTCGACGTAGTTTAAGAAAGGGGCTTTTTATTTTTTCTTTGAACCATAAAAATGTGTGTTTTCAAATTTTTATTTTTCCGCACGCTAAAATGCGAAATCTTCTAACAAGTGAGTTGGGGGCAGAGTAGCGAAACTAGGGTATAGAAGAATATTATACGCACCCAGGTAGCACGAAGTTATCGGCCAATGTCCTTACCAATATTTTGAATGTTCCTGAATATTGTGCATCAAATTTACGACATCTGCCGATATTCACTGATATATCTTAAATTTATTGTTTAAAATAAAGTATTTAGAAGAGTTGTTTGTATTATTTATACGATTATGATAGAGAAATAGTATTCTAAAAAAATAAAATTTTAAAAGTTTCCCGGTTTTAAGAAACTTAATTTTTAAATGCTTTTTTTTTTACATGGCTTTATTTGTACATAACTTTATCTTTACATTGGCCAATGAAGAAAAAAGAATATTAGTTTTTAAACATTCAGGTATATATATCGATATTCGTAAAAACAATAACATTTTCCGGGCATTTAAACATATCTGTCGACATTCAGCATATTTGAAGAAGTTTGTAATCCTGAATGAAGCGAACTGCCCTTTGCATAGAATGAGAAATTTTGTGATGAATGTGTTCTACAATAACCATGAAATTACCACGCAAAAAAAGCGCCTGTATAAAAAATTTCTGCAGAAATCTCTAGCTATTTATATAGAAAAATGTTATACAGAAATCTACAAAGAATTTTCTTTCGAAAATTTTATATAGAAATTTATAGCAATTGCTATAGAAAATTTTTCTTTAGAACGTTTTTTATTATAAAATGTTATATATAGATGTATATAAAATATATTATAATTTTGATATTGCTGAAAAAATGATAAGAAATCTGCAAATATTCTTCTAGAAATTTTTGTATTAAAAGAAAATTAATCTTGAAATATAACAAAACTATAGAAGTGTTTTTTGTACATTCCTTTTTAAAAATTTTACATAAAAAAGCTGCTTATTTTACATAATGATTAAAGCGATGCCTGTTTATCTTTTCAAAATGCTTTCGATTTTCCTGCTTTTATAAATACGTTAATTTCTATTATTGAAAGAATACATGTTTTGTTCTAATAGAAGGTAATTTTAGTTAGACACTATTTATCTAAGTAATAATAATAACAATATATGATAATTATCAACTTATATGGCTGAAATATGTGCGTGTTAACCTGTATGTAAGAGATAAATTTTTAGGGATATAGTCTTATTAATTAAAATTATAAAATTATTTGTGACATACAATTACTAAAAAATATACATAATTAAAATTCAAAAGAGTAGGATTGTTTAGACATATTTTTTTCTTTTTGCAGTTTTGTGCAAGTGAGTCACATAATTTTAAAGATAGCATGCTTTAAAATTTCTGGCAAGCTTTACATTTCTTATCAGCCAAAAGCTTTTTTTCAAAATTTCTAACAATCTTTAAAAATAACCCTAATTAGTCATACATTTTCAGAAATTGGTATATTAACACGCACTTAACGTGTTAATATACCAATTTCTGAAAATGTATGACTGAACATTAATAAAAGGTATATTTCATATATAAAAAAGTAAAATTCAAAATACTAGGTTTGTTTAATCATTTTTTGCAGTTGTATCTCATGGTTTTTTAAACACTTTTTAAAATTTCGCTTGACATAACTTTTGACATTTCAAAGGTAATAAGAAATAACTTTTAATAATAAAAAATGATATTAAAATAAAATATTTGTTAAAAGAACTTAAAAAAATAAGCCGACTTTGATTTCAACTTTTGAAAGAGTATGAGAAGATTACATGGTAAATATTAAAATGAAATAAAATCTGCCTTTTGCTGGTTAGAAATTTGACAAATGAATAGTATTGTGTTTGCGTTGCAAAAACATTTATTTTCTAAAAAAATGGGAAAAATTATTTTTTCGACTTGTGATGTAAACGGTATTACAAAGAGTACACAGAAAACGAAAACTTCTGATTACACTCCTGCGGTATTTTTCTACTAACAGAAAAATCCACCATTATCACATTTAACTAGGAACATTTTACAGTTGCAGTCTTCCTTTGCTTGTTTATATACCACGTACTGGCTTTGGGGAATTTCTTCGCCTTACGCAAAAACGAGGATGGTACACCCAGACGGATTATACTTAGAGGTTGCGCAGTACGTGATAAATTTATCAGCTCTTATCAGTTTGTAAAAACAAACTGTCTTAAAATGTAGCAGAGCCATTTTTATTACATCTCAAATGCAGTAAGAAGCCCATATGAAGTATGACTTAAAATTCAATAATTTCATTAGTTAAATATATCATCTTTAAATAAACTTTGTTTCCCCAATTGATCATTTAATTTCAGTTTCATTAATTACTTTTTAGCTGTGTAAAATAACCTGAGAGAGATATGTTTAAAAAAAAAGGTCGTGGTCCAAAAAAGGTCGATTATTATTTTTTAAAGTCTTTTACTGGTGCTATCCTCTTAACTTGTTCATTTTATTTAAAAAATAAATATTATGAAGTTTGAGCTTAAAATTTTAATATTTAGAGGTAGCTCAACACTCTTAAAAATTTCCTTTTTTTGTAAATTTACAATTTAAAGAATTCAACTGCTACTAATATCTAAAAAAGATTTATTTGCCATACATGGGGATAAGAATCTGAGAATTCTAAGTAATTAAAGTACACTTATATATTCAATATATGTTATAAATAATTAACAAGTAAATATACGCCATTAATATTTAAAAAATCATGTATTTGTCAGTACCTGCCAAACTCTGTTTTTTGCAGTCAGGATATGTTCGTCGATGTTCTTCAACCACCTGCAATAAGTATTGTAGTTGTGTCTCACTGTACGTTATTTTTCCACAAAACTCTTGAATTAGGGTTATGCCCCTTTCAGCATGATCATTAACAACTTTTATTGATTTGACAATTTATAATGCTTTACAGAAAGTCTCCTGATCTTCCCATATTTCCGGGTCTACTTGGAGGAACGCATCTGGTAGGCACATTTTTTGGAATAATAAAGCTTACCGCTTCGTTACTACAAAGTCTTCAAATTTCATGTCGACAAAAGTTTCAAGTGTAATGTTAGGACGCTTTGTGGATTCTTTTTTACAATTAACGTCTTTCATGGCCTTTACTATGAGCCTTTTAAGGCAATGAGGCACTTGATTGTCGAAAAGAGCTAAGGCGACAAGATCCTCAGATAAATACCAAAGGTGTTTGGCTAGCTTTTCTGATGCTGCTTTAGATATTTCATCATCAATATTCTTATACTGTAACAGAGATTTCATTAAATTGAAATCATTGAAAGGTGGACTTTGTGGCAATGGTGCTGTCATCCAAGCTTTTAGATATACTCGTACCGCAAATACACATATTTTTTGCAATCCTTTTTTTTCTCTTGAAGTAATGGTGAACTGGCTACTAAACATCCATATTTTTAGACTATACAGCACTTTGGACATCCAGCGAGCATGGTGCATGGCTCCAGGTGCCATAAATCTGACTCCTCGAGAAGGGGTTTCGCCTAAAAAGATTAAGATAAGTTCAAGAAATTATCGATAGTCATCTCTTGGTTGTTCATTTTTGTCCAGTAGTATTTTAGATAAAAAGAAAACTGCCCAGTTAAACTGAGGGCATTGAGCTCACAGGTTATTCACACTAATTGTATATTATACTCTTATTTCAAAGAATTTGAAATATGCCCCTCGAAAAATAAAGAAATCAACAATATATTAAGGGGGGGTCATCCCCCCGTTACCCCCCTCATACTTAACTAATGAACCCCTTAAACTAATCAGGGAAGTCTCTAATTACAATGAATATATATACAAAATTTGAAGAAAATCGGATAATTCTGCATGAAAAACCCATTTGTCTAAATTAAGGGGGGGATTATCCCCCCTTTCCCCCTTTATACTTAACCAATGAACCCCCAAAACTATTCAGAGAAGCGCATTATCACAATGAACCTATATACAAAATTTGAAGAAAATCGGATAATTCGGCATGAAAAACCCATTTATCTAAATTAGGGGGGTTATCCCCCCTTTCCCCCTTTATACTTAACCAATGAACCCCCAAAACTATTGACAGAAGCGCATTATCAAAATGAACCTATACACAAAATTTGAAGAAAATGGGATAATTCTGCATGAAAAACCCATTTATCTAAATTAAGGGGGGATTAGCCCCCCCTTTCCCCCTTTACACTTAACCAATGAACCCCCAAAACTATTCACAGAAGCGCATTATCACAATGAACCTATATACAAAATTTGAAGAAAATCGGATAATTCTGCATGAAAAACTCATTTATCTAAATTAGGGGGGGTTATCCCCCCTTTCCCCCTTTATACTTAACCAATGAACCCCCAAAACTATTGACAGAAGCGCATTATCAAAATGAACCTATATACAAAATTTGAAGAAAATGGGATAATTCTGCATGAAAAACCCATTTATCTAAATTAAGGGGGGATTAGCCCCCCCTTTCCCCCTTTACACTTAACCAATGAACCCCCAAAACTATTCACAGAAGCGCATTATCACAATGAACCTATATACAAAATTTGAAGAAAATCGGATAATTCTGCATGAAAAACTCATTTATCTAAATTAGGGGGGGGGGGTTATCCCCCCTTTCCCCCTTTATATTTAACCAATGAACCCCCAAAACTATTGACAGAAGCACATTATCAAAATGAACCTATATACAAAATTTGAAGAAAATCGGATAATTCTGCATGAAAAACTCATTTATCTAAATTAGCGGGGGTTATCCCCCCTTTTCCCCTTTATACTTAACCAATGAACCCCCAAAACCATTGACAGAAGCACATTATCAAAATGAACCTATATACAAAATTTGAAGAATATGGGATAATTCTGCATGAAAAACCCATTTATCTAAATTATGGGGGGTTAGCCCCCTGTTTCCCCCCTTTATGCTTAACCAATGAACCTCCAAAACTAATCAGGGAAGCGCCTTATCACAAGGAACCTATAAACAAAATTTAAAGTAAAACGGTTAGTTCTATCAAGAGTTATCGCGTTACGTACATACATACGTACGTACATACAGAACCGGCGGGCACATAAGCTCTCAGGCTTTGATAGCCTGTGAGCTAAAAAATTAATTATGTCATCTTTTATATCTATTATTTGATTCAAAATTTCTGTATTACCAACTCCCATATCATACTTGTCTTTGTCAATAAAATTCCAGTTGGCTTGGAATCTTTTAAATAGTGGTACCTCTGGTGATGAAGAAAATCCTAAGCTTTTTTCGAAAACTGCCTTAATAATCAATTCCATAATGTGGTGGCGACATGCCAAAGAAAGCAGCTCTTTATTCATTTTTTGTTCAAGTAAGTTACAAGTGCCTTTATTTCGACCAGTATTGACGCTTGTTGTGTCAAAGCACATGGCACTTACTTTATCATCTATACCCCAATCCTGTAAAGTCGCATATACTGCGGCAGCTTGACCTTCTCCGTCTCCTGATGGAAGCTTGGGCACTGAAAGTAACTGAGAGACTCTTTTTCCAGATACAATTACTGGAAGTCTATCAACTTTCTCTTTCAAAGTTAGGTCTTGTAAGAGTTTACCATCCCAGTGAACTGTTAAGTTAACATGTTCTCCAAATTCGGCTTTGAGCTGCTCATACATTTTAGACCGATGTTTAATTCTTTCTCGACGAATGGAATTTCTACTAAGAGTTACTTCATCTACTTCACAACCCAAGCTCTTTACTGTTTCGGCAACGACAAACACAGCTTTTCGGTCTGAAACTTTGGCCCTGTCTAAAGCTGCAGCCAGATTTGAGTCATAATTCTCATTCTTTTTCTTTTCTGTTTGGATGAGCTGTTCGTTCCTTTCTCTGTAACTGGGAATGATGCCTGTTCGACTTCATTTTCAACTTCGTATGATTCTTCTGACGATAATAAATGAACAGTTGCTTCTGCTTCTTCACAAACTGCTTTCATTCTTTGATGTCTTTCAGAGATAGCTTTCCTTCTTAAATCTGCCATTTTTTCTTTCTTCTCCAAACACTTATCCACACCTAGCATAGAACCCTTTCTCCCTTTCTCACGCTGTGCTAACAGGAAGTCTTTATCCTCAGAAATTTTTATCATGTTAAGAGCATTAGAGCATGTGCAATATCAAACAGATCATCAAATTTCGAAATAAATTCATCTCCTTGCTCTTTTGGGTAACTGTAATTCTATTTTTATTTTTCTTTAATAGCCTCCACTTCTCAAACAATTTTTCCAGCTTTAACTGACTATTTCTGAGCTCTTGCACTGGGATTCTAGCTTTCTGCCAAAATTTTGTAATTTCTCTTATTGTAGTTGCTGAAGACTCCCTTATAGTATTGTTCATTTCAACATGGTGATGTAAAAAAAGACCCAGTGCCATGCGTATTGAAGGTAGTTTATTGCCAGTAAGCTCAGTTATAGTAGAACCAAGAAGATAAATGTTTGTTTTTGATCTTGTTGAAGTAGATGATGCTGCCATAATAATACATAAAATTAAGTATTATACTTTACAAAAAAATATTTATTTAATCTTCTTTTTCAAAAAACAAAAGTGAAGACATGATCCTGATAACATATCACTTTGGAAATCAAAACATGGTATAAACACACTGTGAAAATGTTGTAAAGCTGTTTAAAGCCAAGGAACTATCTCACAAAAGTTATGGTTTAGAATAAGCTAAAAGTTATGGTTTAGAAGTTATCTGCTAAAAAGTTATGGTTTAGAAATTAGCTGATAAAATTTATGGTTTAGAAATTACCTTATAAAAAGTTATGGTTTAGAAACAATCTGATAAAACGTTATGGTTTAGAAACAATCTGATAAAAGTTGCAGTTCAAATGATATTTACTCACTGGGTGCCACTGTAGTACAATGTTGCAAACTTAAATTACATTGAGCTACCTCTAAATTTTACTGAAATGCTCTCAAATTTGATCTGCTTTATTTTTTAGTACATTGGAACAAAACAGAAGGGTAGGACCCAACAAATTTTCACCTTCCAAATTTTGGACCACCCTATTGTACAATATACAAAAAAATTTTGGCCAATCAACAATTTCCTAAAAAAATGCAACACCAGGTACCATACTTTAAGATATCTATATTTTCAATAAAGAAAACAAATTCCTTGTTCATGAGTGAAAAAAAACATTTGAACACTTTTCCTTGAAAATCCATTATTTTGTAACGTTTCTGTCTAACTTCCAATTAATTTCAAGTACAAAGTCACTCGGAGAGCAGGTGCAAAGCAATTTAAAACTGTAACATCTCAAACTGTAACAACTCAGCTGAAGCAGCAAAGGTAGATATACAATCCTTGAAGACAAATTGTAGATGAATTTTCAACAAGAACCTGATATAAAATTAGACATCACAAACTGCAGATTCACTCCTTATCTCCATTCAGCAAGTTCATGCATTCAAATTGCCTGCCCAGGTCTTTTAAACACATTCAACATTTAATGAACATCAGGTTCCTGCAATTATGAAAAACTACATTAAACAATAAAGAATTCAAACAACTCTATACCATTTGATAAATTTGACACATAACAGTATTACCAATAAAAAAATTTTTAATTATAGTAATCAAGTTTATAAACTTTTAACTTTTAGAGAATCCATTTAATTACTTTAAATTTCATTAATTCAAAAATCTCAAATAAATTTCAGATACAATAATTTTTAACTCTTATTTAAAAATATATATATGTATATTATACTAGCAAAAATTACTAAACACATTTACTGGTACTTTAAAATTTAATGTTTAAACAATTCTCTTTAACAAAATTTATGCAAGACATTTAAAAAAAATTTCAAACATTGTATAAACATATGGATTCAACATAACTATTACAATAAAGATTATATTCAACATTTTATATCAAAAATACCTTCAATGAACCGGAGCAGGTCATTCTTGGTGAGGGGCTTTGTAAATATATCAGCTAAATTAGCCTTACTTCTTACAAAAACTAAACTAAACTTATCATAGTAAGCCAATTCCCGAATAAAAAATAATTTGATATCAATATGCTTTGAACGCGAGTTCTCAATAGGTGATTTTACAAAATCTATTGCAGCTTGATTGTCTACTCTCAAAACTGGTTTTAACCTACTATTTTCTATAAAACTCTTCTCTGAACATTCACTAAGGATGCGATCAAACCATACGAGATTCTTTGCAGCTTCCGTCATGGCCACAAATTCTGACTCCATGGTGGATAGTGTGACACTTTTCTCCTTAAAAGTTCTCCAATCTATTGGAGCAGCATCCAATAACACTAATTGTCCCCCCATGGATGTCCGATCATCTATGTTGGCAGCGAAATCAGCATCTGAATATGTTATTAAATCAAGATTTTGACAATCAAGTTTAAATTTATAATGTTTAGTATGATTTACATAGCCCAAAAGACGAAGAAGTCCATACCAATGTAACATTCCCGGATTTACCTGAAATTGTGAAAAAATATTTACCGCAAAACTTATATCTGGTCTGGTTTTATTAGCAATATAAGAAAGACTTCCAAGTACATTCCGATATGGATATTGAGACATCTCTGATTTTTCATTTTCTGTAACGGGACAATTGATTTTTGAATAGACAGAACCTTTTGAAATTGGAAGAGAAGAGATTGGAATCCTGTATTTCTCAAATTTCTTACACACCTCCTCAATGTATTGCCCCTGATGTATTTCAACAACTCCTTTGGATTCCTCAAATTCTACACCGAGAAGTTTTCTTGTTCTGCCCAAAATTTTAATTTCAAAATGCTTTTTTATTAAATCCAAAACTGTTTTAACTACTCCATCAGACACCCCGAAAATAACCATATCATCTACATACAAAATGAGAAGAACATTTGTTGAAAAAGTATAAACACAATTACAGCTGTCCAATTTTACAAAACCAAGATCAGTCAACACCCTATGGATCTCAAAAAAACCACTCGCGTCCGCTTTGACACAAACCATAGGTAGCTCTATCTAACAGTATAAGCTTTCACTGCCCAGGACCTCAAATCCTTTTGGCTGACTCATGAAAATATCCTCTTTAAGAGGCGCATAGAGATACGCACTTGTAACGTCACACTGCAAGTGGACCCACCCCTTCAACACAACAAGTAGAGAAAAAAAGAAACGTACCACGCTGAAATTCACAACGGGACTAAATGTTTCATCGTAAGAAATTCCTTTCTCCTGCTTAAATCCCTGTGCAACCAGAGGGGCTTTAAATTTAGCAATATTTCCCCCCTCATCACGATTTAGGGTGAACACCCACCTACAGCCGACTGGTGTGACATTGGTTGGCAGTTTAGGCAAATGCCAAACACCCCTCTTTTGCATTATCTCAATTTCTGTTTCCATGGGCTTTAGCCAAAATTCTTTTTCTGGAGATTTAATTGCCTGATTGTATGTTTTGGGAATTGTTACCGTGTCTAGTCATGCTTGTGTACTGTTAGAACTTGGTGTTGTCAATGGTTTTCCCTGGACTTTACCTGAAAAATTATTCTTACCAGAAAATTCAAAATTTTCCCCATTAAAATCAATATTTTTAGATTGACAGTAATCTCTAGCCTCATTTAAAGATCTAATTCTTTGAGTACAGCCCTCCTGAAAGTAATATATGTCTGTTCTTTTACCAGTAGGTCGCGGTGTGGCCCTCCTGATCCAATTGGGAACTTTTAAACTATTTCCATCATTCTCATCATCTGATGAAATATGAGAGTCTTCCCCCTCAGTATCAGAAATACGACCTATAGGATGTGTGGATAGGTCAGGTATTCCCCCTCTTCAACATCACTTTCACTATCGTCGTTAAAATTTACACTGGGGAAAAGATCATTACAATTATCGAGTTGGTTGGGGCGCAGCACTGCTCCATCTCCTAAACTCTTAAAATTTGCCCTTTCATCAAATGAGACATTTATTGTTTCAGTCACCCTATCTTGGTCAGGAATCCATATGCGATAGCCTTTAGTCTTAAAAGCGTAGCCAATAAGTATACCCTGTTTGGCCTTTGGCTCAAGCTTATGACGTTTCTGGGCAGGAACACCAACATATGCACCAACATATATGTTTTAGGGAGGGTTTATTACCACTGTACATTTCAATAGGAGTTTTAATCTGACCCTTTGGGCATAAACGATTCCAAACATAGGTAAAATGAGTCATTGCATCTGGCCAAAATTTAGTATCTAAACCACTATCCTGTAACAATGTGCGTGCGCCATCAGCTACTGTTTGATTATAACGTTCGATTTTGCCGTTTTGTTGTGGCGTGTACACATTCGTCAATTCGTGCTCTATACCTTTATCTGAAAAGTAGTTATCGAAATCTGTATTTACAAATTCCTTGCCATTATCTGATCTGAATGATTTTACTTTTAAATTTAAGAAATTTTCGGCCCGCTCAATGTGTCTTTTAGTGATGGCAAAAACCTCAGATTTATCCCTTAATGGGTATAGAGCAACTTTATTTGAGTAATCATCCATAATCGTTAGAAAGCACCTTTCACCATTTCTACCACGGATTTTACATGGACCCCACGGTTCGGCAAAAATGAGCTCAAGTGGTTTTTGTGTTCTCTTATCCTTTATTGGTTTAAATGAAACCTTTCTAAATTTATTAAGTTTACAAATTTTGCATGTAAAATCGTTACATTTAATGTTTGGCAGGCCCTTGACACAATTATTTCTATATGTATGCTCAATGATTGATTTACTAATATGGCCTAAACGTCTATGCAATGCCTCAAAATTTTCCCGAGCTTCTGTCACATTTAAATTTTCAAAACTTACTCTTTTACCCTTATAAACATTTTTAGGATAGACATAATACATGCCATTACGTAAAACTGCCTGAAAACGAAACATATCATGTTTATAAACTTTAACTTTGCCCCCACCGCCAATGAACCTTGCTCCCATTTTATCCAAACGTGGACCAGATATTAAATTTTTCCTCAATTTTGAAGAATGTAAAACATCATTTAGAATTATGGTATTTCTACCAAAGTTCAACTGTACTGTTCCGGCCCCCTCTACTGGAAAAGTAAGGTCCTTTACTGCAACTGACAAATGTTGATTCTGAAGGGGCTTGTAATCAGTGAACAGTTCTCTAGACATGCAAAAATGATGAGAAGCACCCGAATCCCAGATCCAGGCACCTTCAGGACTAACCTCTCCAAGATTTGACTGTATAAAGAAATTGCACTTACGTGAGTTGCTTCTCTGTGGTCTAAAGTTGTTTCGAGAACCACGTTCATTGGCTTGAAAGTTCTTTCCAGTGCGTGACTGTCTCTCATCAGTTCGAAAGTTCCCTCCAGTGTATGTCTGTCTTTCTCGGGTACGGCCTCTACTCTGCAAATCTTTACCTCTTGATGGTGATCTGGAAAAACTTCTATAAAAATGACAATCAGTTTTTGTTTTACTGAAACATTTAGATTGTGTATGGCCTAACTTTCCACATGTCCAACACTTTATTTTTCTAATAGTTTTCTGGATTTGGTTATTCTGTATTTCAAATAATTCCCTCTCAGAGTCTGCTTTCCGAAGTCTAAGTCGTGTTTCCTCAGCGTTTAGTTCCTGAACAATCTTTGGAAAGACAAAATTGCTCTTATCCCATCGCAGTATATTATGAACAACTTGGTCATATATTGGGGGTAAATAGCGTAAAAATTGAAAACATGCATATATTTCATCAAAATGTTCATTAAACTCTTTAAGTTGTACTGTCAGTCGCTGAAGCCTTGAAGCAAACAGACTCATTCTCTCATCCTTTCCTTTCCGTGACTCATTCATTTCCGAAAATATTTCCATATGCTGAGATCTTGTATCTGGCACATAACTTTCCCTTAAACTATTCCAGGCCTCAACTGGACATTTAGTATTCTCTATTAATTTTCGAAAATCCTTTTCAACATTTAAAAATATAAAGGACAAAGCAACATCAAATCTGTGTTTTATCTTCTTAACATCCGCGGCCGCAACAGTTGTACTAACTTCTGGTATTGTTTCCTCACCAATAATGATATCCCATAAACCCTGATTTATTAACAAATACTTCATATCAGCAGACCAACTCTGGTAATTATTTGCATTCAACTTATCTATAAAATTGTTTGATTGGGCCATTTAAAAAAAATAAAGTTCTTTAAAAAAATAAAGTTCTTGAAAAGTATAATCAAATTCTTGAAAAGTAAAAGTTCCGGAAAATAAAGTAAAGTTCTTAAAAGAAACAAAAAGTTGTTGAAGAATTAAAATTATTAAGTTTCTTGAAAATAAAGTTGTTTCTTTAAAATCTATATATATATTTGTCTTACGTGGCGCGAAAATAGGGCTGAATTTGTAGCTTATGGTTTGGCAACAACCGTAGTTTCCAGAGCTCAGACCAATGAACAGACTAGATTGTGTTAGATCAGCTCCGCCTCCAATCCAATATGGCGGTCACTGTGAGAGCAGTGAAACCATAGAATGAAACTCAAATTAGCAATTATTAAAAATAAATTAACATGTACGTAATCCAAAGCGTCTGAGATGATTCCTCATTTTAATTATGAGTAATATCGTTAATTTCAAAAGAATTCTCAACTCATATTTAGAATTCATTAACGAATTTCACTCACTCAAGAATCGAAAAAAAAAAAAAATCAACTGACTAGGTGGCACCTGCCGCCATCTGTTGCTGTAAATTGAAGTAAAAAATAATTTTTTTTTGTAAAAATCTATAATTTTTTTCCTAATGAATTTAAGCCGCGCTGTACAATATTATAGGTGCAACAAGTTTTAAACTAATTATGTTTCCAAGATCCTTTTTTCATAGTATTTAAATGATTTATATGTCCACTGGTAGCGGCAACTAAATGCATTTTTAGTTATGTTTTCAACGGAGAATTACTTTATTACATTAAAAAAAAAATTGTCGTGCAATAAGTTTTAAACTAATTATGTTTCCAAGATTCTTTTTTCATAGTATTTAAATGATTTATATGCCCATTGGTAGCGCCAAGTAAATGCATTTTTAGTTCTGTTTTCAACGGAGAATTCCTTTTTTTAATTAAAAAAAATTCTCAATTTCATATGTTCAAATGTTTTATGGAAGAACTTATTCCGGCTAGAATTGCTGAAAGATAAAAAGGGGCGAGCGAGCGAAGCGAGCTGGGACCGCGTAGCGGTCTCAATGTGAATTGCGTCGCAATTCACGGGGGGTTGGCGAGCGTTAGCGAGTAGGGGGCTGAGCCCCCTAGTAAAATTAAGTTTCTTGAAATTAAAGCTCTTGAAAAAATCAAAGTTTAAATCAAAATAAAGCATGAAAATTTCTAGAACAATCCTCCCCCTTCTTTATATGCACATTCACTTAAAAAAATTTTTTTTTTCATAAACATCAATTCCATAATTATAAAAAAAACAATCATCTTCTTCATTAAAATACACCACATTTAAAATTTCCTCTCTCTAAAATCTTATTTAAACACATCTAAAAATTTCATAAAAACCAGCTCATTCACTTTTTCATTCAAAAAAATTTTCATATTTTTCACTTTTTAATATTTACTGCCCCCCCCCCCATCTCATTATCTAATATATCTTAACACTTATTGGAGGCAGTATATTCAAACTAAGTTCCCCAGCTAGAATATAAAACACTTCCATCTTCCAAAATATGGGATAGGATATCACACATTATAAACTACTTGCTTTAAAATCACACTTCCTATGGTTGATGGGTTTGCCCATAACCAATATCAGTTTGTAAAAACAAACTGTCTTAAAATGTAGCAAAGCCATTTTTATTACATCTCAAATGCAGTAAGAAGTCCATATGAAGTATGACTTAAAATTCAATAATTTCATTAGTTAAATATATCATCTTTAAATAAACTTTGTTTCCCCAATTGATCATTTAATTTCAGTTTCATTAATTAATTTTTAGCTGTGTAAAATAACCTGAGAGAGATATGTTTAAAAAACAAACATTTTTATTTCTTCAGACAAAATAACAAGTTCTCAAAAAAAAGATGAACATGGCTTTATCAGATTAAATAAATCAAGCTGTTTCTTCATTTCAATAGAAAAAGGATTACTTCTTAAAACAACAATTCACTTTTACTTTTGTAAACAATCTCCTGACTCAACACACAATTAATTTCAGAAACATATTTAATAAACTTTACTATACCATATCAGCTGAAGGGAAAAAGGATGTATCAATAATTTACTTTCCATGTTGAAAGAAAAACAAACTGCTATATTAACTTCACTGCTCAAATGGAAAAAAACATCTGCCATGAACATCCCAGCCAGCAAAACCACAAGATTGAAAAAGTAAAGAGCAACGTGAGCAGAACAACTCACTGTATTTAAAGGGCTGAAAGAAATGACTAGAAGCAGGAAGTAACTCCCCCTACCTCAAACAGCTGATCAAAATATGAACGTTTAATGAGTGTATGAACTTCCTGTGCTTACGTGAGTGTATGACGTCATCATACAAGCCAGCAGGCCAAAACAAGACAGTTGTCAAAACATTGAGTGAAGTGTGGTTTTAACAGAGCTCACGGCAAAAGATAAACATGTGTAATTTAAAGTTTAAACAGTTAAATTAAGGAATGCTTCATGAAAATAAAGTATAATAGAAATGGGTAAGTTAACAAGAATAAATATATTTTAAATTAAGTTTATATTAAATGTAATTTAAGAAGTGTTGAGAATTTAACCTAACTTGGGAGGTTTTTAAACCTAACAGCTCTCATTAGCGCCACATTCATCTTCTGCGGTTGGAGCTCAAAACCAAAGTGCTGCGTGCGCATCATATGCAATTTTTTTTTCACATGCATGAGTACCACTTTCTCCTCCTGTGGCAAGTTCACAAAACAGAAGTAGGGCGGGAAAAAAATATATATATATACCGGGTGAGTAAAAAGTCCCGGAACGGTGTAATATCTCGATAAATAGACGTCGGATTGAAAAACGGAAAATATATGTTCAATATTTTTGAAAAATCTATTTAGGGATATCAAAGTTGCCCCCCCCCTCAACTCTGGCCCTAGTGGGCAGGGAGGGAAATCTTAAATGATAACTCCCATTTTTTACTGCATCTTCGGATTCTACGTGAAAAAATACATAACTTTTGTGTTTAACAATTTTTTCGGAAAATCGTAGATGGCGCTGCAATCGAGTAAATTGCAGTGAAAATCGTTTCCATTGAAACGTCTGGAAACGGTCGAATAACTCGAGAAATATACATAGGATTGGAAAACGGAAAAATACGTGTTCAATATTTTAGAAAAATGGCAAATTTGATATCCCTATATAGATTTTTCTAAAATATTGAACACGTATTTTTCCGTTTTTCAATCCGATGTACATTTCTCGAGTTATTCGACCGCGTCATCTACAATTTTCCGAAGAAAATGTTAAATAGAAAAGTTGCGAATTTTTCCCGTAGAATCCGAATCTGCAAAAAAAAGGGGTGTTATCATTTAAGATTTCAATGTTGTCTCCCCCTTTCCCCTACAGGGGGCAGAGTTGGGAGGCAACTTTGATATCCCTAAATTGATTTAAAATAATATTGAACAACATTTTTTGATTTTTCAATTGCATGTATATTTCTCGAGTTATTTGACCGTTATCAAACTTTCAATGGAAACGAATCTTACTGCATTTTATTCGATTACAGCGCCATCTACGATTTTCCGAAGAAAATGTTAAATACAAATGTTACATATTTTTTTCCATAGAATCCGAATATGCAATAAAAAAAGGTGTCATCATTTAAGATTTCAAAGTTGCCCCCTTTCCCCCAAAGGGGGTAGGGTTCGGAGGGCCACTTTGATATCCCTAAATAGATTAAAAAAATTATTGAACACATATTTTTCGTTTTTCAATCCGACGTCTGTTTCTCGAGATAATACACCTTTCCAGGACTTTTCAATGGAAACGATTCTCACTTCATTTTACTCGATTACAGCGCCATCTACGATTTTCCGAAGAAAATGTTAAATACAAAAGTTACGATTTTTTCCGTAGAATCCGAATCTGCAATGAAAAAAGGGTGTTATCATTTAGGATTTCAAAGTTGTCCCCCTTTTCAGCACAGGGGGCAGAGTTGGGGGGCAACTTTGATATCCCTAAATTGATTTAAAATAATATTGAACATGCATTTTTTTGATTTTTCAATTCCATGTATATTTCTCGAGTTATTTGACCGTTATCAAACTTTCAATTGAAACGATTCTTACTTCATTTTACTCGATTATAGCGCCATCTATTTCCGAAGAAAATGTTAAATACAAATGTTACGTTTTTTCCCCCCATAGAATCCGAATATGCAATAAAAAGTGGGTGTTATAATTTAAGATTTCAAAGTTGCCCCCTTTCCCCTACAGGCGACAGCGTTGGAAGGGCAACTTTGATATCCCTAAATAGATTTTTTTTTTAAATATTGAACACATATTTTCCGTTTTTCAATCCTGCGTCTATTTCTCACGATATAACACCGTTTGGGGACTTTTTATTCACCCGGTATGTGTATATACACTGCTCAAAACAATTAAAGGATATTGCAGTTTTAGGTGGATTTTGTATCTGGGAAACTTTTTAGCTGATTGATACATGGTCGACAGACATAGTAGGTTATATGAGAATAAATTACACATGTTTGGCAGAAAAAATGCATTTTATTGCGCATTTGTGTACAAAAGGAAAAAAACACAATTTGTACATATGAGAAAAAAAGAATAAGAAAAGGTGTTTTCTTCAAAGAAAATCATTTTCAGTAGGGGGTATGGTTTCCACGGGCGGCCAGCAACGTTGAACACCTTTGAGGCATGGACTCAATGAGGATATTAATGACGAGTTGGGGTATTCTGCCCCACTCTTCCAGAAGAGCCCTTTCCAGTTCTTGGAGAGTTTGTGGGGGTTGTCGGCGGCCAGAAACTCGTCTTCCTAGAGCGTCCCAAACGTGCTCGATTGGATTCATGTCTGGAGAACACGCTGGCCATTCCATTCGAACGATTCTTTCCTCGAAAAGGAAATCCTCCACCAGGTTTGCACGATGTGGCCTGCAGTTATCGTCCATTAAAATGAAGTTATCTCCGATTGCTGCAGCGTAAGGGACTACAATAGGTCTGAGGATCTCATCCCTATATCGGCGACCAGTCAGAGTTCCATCTCGAATGATGTAGAGGTCAGTGCGCCCGTCAGTGGAGATGCCACCATACACCAACACTCCTCCACCGCCAAATCTGACACTTTCGTGCACGAACGCAGGATTATTCCTACTGCCACGGTCCCTCCAGATGAAAATACGCCTATTATCCGGATGCACAGAAAAACGGGACTCGTCAGAAAACAGAATATTGCTCCATTCATTTCTCCTCCAGTTGACATGCTCGGTTGCCCACTCCCTGCGGTCGCGACGATGCCTTGATGTTAATCTAACACATACCATCGGTCGGCGAGCATACAGACCTACAGCATGGAGCCGGTTTCGGACAGTCTGAGTTGAAATCGTGGTGCCTGTAGCCGAGCGAAGGTGTTGGAGAAGAGTAGCGTTCATGTTTCGGTGTCTCCGACCTGTTAACGCTAAATACCGATCTTCATTGGGCGTTGTTGCCCGTCTACGACCTTGCCCTGGTCTTCGGCCTGCACATCCACTCTCCAAAAAACGGTTCCAGATCCTGGAAATGACACTTTGTTACACTCCAATGGCTTGCGCTACTTCGGCTTGAGTTTGGCCCCCATCTAACCTACCAACAATTCTCCAAGCTTCTGAATCTGTCAAATGACTTCGCTGAGACATCGTACTCATCGAAACAAAGCAATCACTGAATGCCGATCATCCTTGTCTTCATTCTCTTTTATCCAGTTGAAAGTCAAATTTCATTCGCTGCCGCTGAAGCGACGTTTTTGACGTCGAACTCAAAATTTGCATACTCCAGAGTTTGAAAAACAGAAAAATTTGCATTTGTGATTCTCTTCTTCTATTTTCGGCAAAAAAAAATTCGTTTTTATCTTTATTTTATATAAAACTTCAAATATCCTTTAATTGTTTTGAGCAGTGTATATATATATACTAAGTTATTTTCATAGATTCCATTATTCGCCGCTTAATTCCACCCATCCAACTGACTTGACAGAAGTGTGCGTTTTAAATTCAAGGTTCATACTTCACCTAGTTAACCGTTGACGTTTCAATTAATAATTTTCAATTTCACTTTGTGATTTTTCTGGATTTCACTTTTCTTTTCCAGCATGCAAAAAGAAATACCAGTCGTAAGAGGGTGATATTTTCAACTTGCGAAATTTTTTCCGTTCATCTGCTCAGGCTTAACATATAATGGCTTTGCCTTACACTGACAAAGATCTCTTATTACATATTGAGCATTTGGTGCTCACCGCACCTGTGAATTGCGATTGCTTGAGGTCCATAAATGATCAGTCAATATCTGAAAATGTTATTAAGTAATATAAAAAAAATCACTCAACATCGAGAAATGTTACTCCGGAATGTGAAAAGAAAGACATCGCTCAATGTCAAAAGATGATATTTAGCAATGTGAAAAAGGGATATTCACAGATGTCACAAAATATTGGTCGACATTGCCAAATGTTAAAAAATAATATTCATGAATAACTATAAAGGAAGGGTCATTTAACATTGCCAATATTACATTTTTATATTGATCAATACTATATATTAATATTGGCCGCTATCTTTCTGCTACCTAGGCAGGTACGTTTCTTCATTTTTTTATGAATTTTCTTTTTTTAGAAAAGCTCTGATAACACAATTACGGAAGAAAATAAATCTTAAATCGTTAGAGTAGTGAAGTGTTGCGTAATGTTTTGAATAGTTCGGGAACGAGAATATTAATACGCAAAGAAAAGAGTACTTATTTCTCCTTCATAAAATTATACTTTAATTAAACTTTTATAAAAGTCTTACTTTTTTGCCGTCACATATTTGCAGACAATCTTGAACTGTCTAAGTAAAAATGAAATATTTTTTCACCTCTATATATTTACATAGAAAAAATAGCTTTTTGAATTAAGACCATTAGATTATTTCGCAAACTTAGATATACCATTTCTCATGGAAAACTGTCAGACGTATTAGAAATTCTTAAAAGAATGGTTTTAACTTAAAAAGTTTTGTTTGAATTGCCATATCGCATTACAAAAGTAAATTTTTGAATTTGATTCATAAAAAAGTAACTCGATATTGTTAATTTTGTTACAAGAAAATGAATTCCATTTATATACATGGTGATTCACTACCAGTGCGATATACTATATAAGAGTTGACGATATAACTGAAACAAACATTTTTTGTATAGGTAAGCTGGGTTTCAATCCACATATTCAGTCATAAATACAGGGTGTCTCACTCCAAGTCGAAACGTTTTTTTCATAACTTTAACAATAATGAGAATATTTTACTGATATTCTCAACAGACATTCTTTCCTTTTTATGAAATGTGATAACTTCCCAAGAATTGCTGGAAATGCCCATGATCTGCATCCAAACAACACTGATCTAGACACTACGTAATTTGGGATGTAGCTTAAAGTACATATAGGTCATTGAACTAATTACAGTGCACTGTCCGTGATAGCATCTCATTTGACACATAGTAAATTAAGTCTTTTGAAAATATCGATAAATTATTTTCATTACTGTTAAAGTTGTGGACGAAAATCTGGATTCAACTTGAAGTGAGACACTCTCTATATTATAAATATATTTCACATAACTGACATTTTTACGGTTGTATTTTACGAAACAGTGCATCGGATATAATTCCAATGTTCTGTCTCGCGTAATTTGTAATTCTTTGTGATGTCAAATCTTTGTAATAACCAGTGATGTGATTTAAAATAAAAATTGTTGACTTTCAAACCATCAACATGATGAGCAATGCATTGCGAAATGTTTTAAAAATTTAGGGATCAGGTATTTTATTGCACAAGGAAAAATGTACTTCCCTTGAATGAAATGATGCTTTAATTAAATGTTTACGTTTATATTTTATAAAATGCTTTATTTCTTTACTGACGCATTTAAGTCTTCAAACTAAGTAAAGGGAAATACTTTTAAAACTCTAGATCAGGAATCCCCAACAACCCGACCACGGGCCGCACTGCTACCAGTGTTTTGGTATAGTAATATTCGGATTATTTAATCGCAGACAGTTAATTCAAATTCTGCCATTAATTAAGGTGCAGATTATTCTACAAAATTACTGGCTGCTTTGCCATCAGTGATTGAGTTGTTAAAAACCCTTGCTCTACATTTACATGGAATAAATATGTTTGTGAATTAAGGTACTATATTACATTTCAAATATTAGATAAATCATTTCGCTTGAAAAACTGCCCAAGAATTTTTAATATTCTGATTGGTTGTTTTTTACTTACGTCATTTTTAAAATATATCAGAGCATTACAAAAGTATATTTTAATTTTATTTCTTAAAGATCTCGGTAAAATTCTTAAATCAGTATATTCTTGGACATTTTTGTAATAAAATAAGAAATCCTCTATATTTCCCATAGCAATTATTTTTACGATTTTAATTTAGAAAGCAAAATATCAGATTAAATCATATTCGCTGTCTTGTGTATATCGTAATTTTTCGTATTGAAAACTATTTCACATAATCTGCGAAAAAAATGTAAAATAACTATAATTAATTTTCAAGTTTCATTTTAAATCATCCATGTTTCATTTTAAATATTGGAAACTATATTTCATGAAACTTTTTACATATTTTCAAACGTATTTATGTCTTTGAACTATCTAAGTAAAACAAAAAGTTACTTTTTAATCTCAAAATTTACATGCATAAACAGATTTGTGAATTACGATATCACAATCCTAATAAAAACTCATAAACATTAGATCTATAATTTTGCATGCAAATTTTTAAGAAATATTTGAATTGCATAATATATTGTTTTCTACTTATATTTAAATATATACTTTTTATACGGCATTACAAAAGTGTGAATTTTCAATTTCGGTCATTCTGTGTTCTTAATCTTTTTTTTCAACAACATAAAATGCATTTATATGTGTACCTGATAGGAAAATCTTTGACGATTGCATTATACGAAGCATCGTCTCAGATGTAATCTAAATCTTCTGTCTTGCGTAATCTTCAGCATAATCTGTAAATGTTATTTAAAATAAAAATGATTGATTTGGAAATCCATATTTCCTTCAAAATATTTCCAAATTTGTAAGAATAAAATGCTTGTTTTAAAAGTTTTATGTAAAAGTTTTAGAAAAAACGTTCTTTTCTAAATTGCGATTTAACAACATTACTACCGAGATTTTGATTTAAATTTATTTGCTTGGATATTCATTATTTAAAAAAAAATAATTCTCATTCCATTAACAAATGTGATCTTCCTTAACGAATATATGAGTTTGATATGAAATTTTTTTCACATATTCGAACTTAAATATGCATTTATCCTTTAAAAGTTAAAACTTGAAAATAAAATTCGAAAATAAAATTCTACTATTGAAATTCTTAAGTACACAAAATGAAAATATAATCCGTTTTAGAATTTATATTAGAATATAAAGTTTGTTCATGGTATTATCGTTGTTTTGAAAATAATATTCTCAAAGCTAATCGCAGTTTGGCGTATTATTTAAATACGAAAGTGGGCGAAAGTGGGCAGAATTTTCTTACATAATTGACATCATATGCGCTTAAGAATTTTCTAACAGTAAGTAAAAGTATTATTTAAATAGTTTATTAGATTTTTTTACAGATTAAAAATTGCAAATTTGCACATAGTGTAGTGGTAAAAAAAAGTACGCATACATAAAAAACACGAAAACGGTTTTGTATAAACTAAACATTAATGGATGGGCCTTGGTAGCCGAGTAGTAAAACAATACCTTTCCGCTAATCGTTTGCAAATGTAAGAGATGGGGGTTCGATTCCCACAAGGTCTCTGTGTGTATCTTCAACTAGAATGTGACTGAAAGAGAGTGACGATATACTGGTAATAAAATTTGAATGGTCGAGACGATTTTGAACGAAAATTAATTACCAAGCATTTTGGCGAGCCTGATATTATCGCCAAGTGAATCTTTGGTGACTTGTCCCACTCGCATAATCAAACTCATCCAGTCGAGTACCGCCAAGCTCGGGAATGTGGGCTGCCATATTTTGAACAAAAACTTTAATTTGAGAATGCGCACTTTGTCTATGTAGCCGGTTTATTATACCTTCATTTACTTTGTACTAGTTAAATCTATATTTTACCATATGTTCGTCTTTCTTTAACGACGACTCATAAACAAATCCTCAAAATTAAATACACGAGTCGGAATATCTGTGTAAACTGAAGAGCCTAGCTTACCGCTGCAAAAAAATGCGTGAGGCAATGAACGAAACTTTTATTAATTTAGCGAATAATTTGAGTGTTTTGAAGCAGCAATTGTATTTATGCAAATAATTTTCGATAGATTTTGACTAATCGGGTACGTTTCTTTTTTACTCAAAAGGTACGGGACTTTTAAAGCTTTCAAAATCGATATTCAAAAGTATTATGATTTGCACGCGTTATGTCTTGTCAAAATATTAAAAACAAATATGAATAAAAAAATTATGAAAAGCAAATCATCTTCCTATTGTAAATTCGCAGTAAATCAATGTCAGAAAACGAAAGCAGCGTAACTAAAAGCTATGCACTCTGAATTCAACAACTTCTAAAGAAAATTGTAAAGTTCTATGGACTGCGAAATGGTGATACAGGTGTCAATCTTTCGCATATGCCTGATGTTTCACGAAGGACCCCTAATTTTGAAAATAAATAACTTGGAAACGGTGATAGGTAGTAGCGTGAAACCAGTTTTATGTTTACTAAAAAACAGTAAAAATCTGATACAGAAACCTCAAAATTTTAGCAACAAATTGCGCCGATAGATGGCGCTGCAGGTGGCATAACCAAAAGTAGGCTGTATCACATCAAAAATGCACCTTTCATACAACACACATGTCGTAAACGAATAATGAAATTATCAGTGACTCTCTGTAGTACTATTGACATTCTTAATTTTTGTCACCGGAAATCAACACACAAGCTTGACAAATAGCCTCATCCAGCTCATCGGGAGTTCAAGGATTGTTGCGGTAAACAATGTCCTTCAGTGTCACTTCAGTGTCTTTCACTATACGCTAATAAATAACGTTTCAGTGGCAAAATTTTCGACGACTGGGAATTCTTGACGTCTGAGATTTCTTTATAGGGATCCGTAATGCTGCCTGCACCTCCCTCTATCGGCGCAATTTTAACTAAAATTTTGAGGTTTCTGTATCAGATTCTTACGGTTTTCTTTAATAAACATACCACTGGTTTCATGCTTCTATCTATCACTGCGTCCGAGTTATTTATTTTAAAAGTTAGGGATCCTTCGTGAAACACCCAGTATAACCTTAGTATTAAATCTCATCTTATATTCTTCCAGAGTAAATAAAAATGAAATCGTAGGCGAAAACACTAGTCGCTGCTTTTACTCAATGTACATACTTAGTGTAAGAAGCGAGTAATAACAGTCGTTTCGTCATGTGGGTCACCAGGGCATCTTGTATCATCCCTGTGGCAGACGAAATTCAGTGAGTGCAGTTACCTGACACTATTCTAGAGAATTCTTGGTGCAAGACACACTATCTTGGTACTGTCTATGTGCCTTTTGTGCGGTTTTCTTTTTCGTTTTTTGATCTAAAACGAAATTCATCATTACGGGCAATGCCAGGAAAGTCAGTTAGTAAATAAATAAAATAATAATAGAGATGAGTGTGTAGATGTTTTTACATGCTGGGTATGTTAAGTAAATATTGGTATATTCATTTAATGGAGAAGTAATTATAGCCTAGAATAAGTTGCCATTATATATTATAATGTATCATATATGATTGTGTAAGAGCTTAAAAACCTTTTTTCAACATATATGTTTTAAACAATTTTTAGCAGTTCCGACATTAACCCCCCATAGTGTCATTTCGATTGTATATTTTTTTGTAGGGGAGGTAGTTTTAATAAATTTTGAAGAAAGAGTTTTGATTTTAATGATATATGCTTTATTTTTAAAATATATACATACATCTATTTTTTTTTAGTTTTTTATATGCTTTATAATTTTTTTTCTCTCATCAATTAGGAAAAATGGGAACAATGTTAAGTGGCAGGTCCCTCCAGCAAACGAATGGTACACTAGATCGAATCCAGGCAGATCCTTGGGCCTCACTTGCAACCGAAAATCTCAGACAACCTTATCCAGATTTGCTAGTGGTCATTTGAGGGGACTTGCTTTTTATGGTGGACAAAAGGTTTACACGGTTTGCAATAAGTGTGCTTCTGGGAATGCTTATCCTGATCACATTTTGGACTGCCTCCAATTCACCCACGATGACATAAATAGAGATCCTCTATTGTTTCTGGACTTCTTGCAAGTATATAACCTCATGGAACAAGTCTAGCTGTCGCTGGACATGGAAGATATGAAACAACAACATAATTTTTTTTTCAGAAATCCGTGACCAGCCCCATTACTGTTTTTTTCTGATTTTATAATTTTTTATCACATAATAAATCCCGAAACAGGTAAATTAAAATGAATATTTAATGCTTTATCACTGACGAAATAAAAGAAAAGGGGAAATTATACATCATGACTGTTTGTTTAAAACTAATTAAATTTGTCTTATATTTTGGTAAGAACATAAACGCTTAATAAGATTACAGTGATTTAGTAGAATGTTTCTGTAAATTGAGGTATGTAGAAAGGAATTAAAGTTAGTAAAATTAATTACGTTAATGAAAAATAATTTATTTTGTCATAAATATTGAATATTAAAGTTTTATTAGGTTGAATAGTAATAATAACATCCATAAAATTAAATGTAGAATTAGTCTAATTGACAGTACTAGGTTCTAGATTATGAGGATAAGCTACAGGAGGAGACATAGATTGATTATCATTTTTAGAGAAAATATAATTATATCATCTATACATCTATAGAATAAAATATTATTGTTCATAAATGTCTTCCATAGAAATAAAGATATAAGTCAGATAACATCGTAGAGGAAGCTGCATCTTGTGGGATGTCTTTATGCTGAATAAATATAGCATTACTTTGAAAAATATAGTTATGATAGAGTAAAAATTTAGTTAACGATTTCTTAAAGCGGATTTTAATCGTTTTTTATCAAACTTATGATTCATAACAATGTATGAATATTTAGTGATTTTATTTTTAAGCCGAGTAAAGTATCATAACTTAAGATGTGTCTATTATTTTTCTCTAATGAGACAGTATGAATTGTGAAAATAGTATTCGAAGTTATTTCAGGTATTTATAAATATATACTGCTAAAAGAAAGATACAAAATTATAAAAACATGTTGGGTTTTATGCATTCAACAAAACCATTTACACACCATTAATAATACTTTCTTCATGTTACTTACACACTGACTTCTCATACATGGCTAGTTATCGTACCACTATCTTCCCATTTCATATTTATGACTATCTAAATTTTACTTACATTTTCCAGTCTTCATCACTTTCTAAATTTTATTTACATTAATTACTACTTTGTTTAAAATTTATTTTATGCCAAAGCTGTTTGCAATTCCAGCTTTTCCCTTTTCATAATTGATGATAGCGCCAGATTTATAATTTTACTACAGTCTGCAGTTTTACCTTTGCTTTTTATTTATTAGTGGTAGATGGCAGCACCAAACGTATTTTTTTTCTTTCATCATATATATTAACGCAATTCCACAGCGTTTTTAGCCATTTAGTGTTTAGTGGTGAAATGAAGTGTAGCATTCTTTGCAAAGCACGGCTCATCCAGTTCAATCACCCTTTATCTTCCTTTTTTTATACTGAGTTTGTTCATTGCTTTATGATCTAATTTATATTGATGTTAAATAATGGGTTTATTTATTTATTTCCTTTGTTATTTGAACTCTTGTGTTTTTTTTATTTTTAATTTTGATTCTTATATATGTTATTAGGAGCTTAATATTTCCAATTTTATGCATAATGCCGACAATATTTGATGAAATAATATATATTTACTGTGATTTATTCTTATGAAGCTCCTCTGACAATTCCATAAGATATTCATACTTTTTATTATTGATTTTTCATTTTATTAATTTTAATTCTTGCAGTATCCTTTCAATTGATTTTTATAATATCCCATCCTTTGTTTTTCACATGTGTTTTCATTTAAAAAGTATATATATATAAATATACATTCAAAGATAAGCATGATGCACACTATGTTTTATATTAAACCAATAAACAACATTTACCTACATAACATAAAATATTTCACCTTAATATTTAAATAGCTCAATTTAGTACATTGTTTTAAATAAAAAAAAAAATAGTACTTACTATTTTACTAACTGAAATGAGAACAGAAAAATTAAATCCACGACAATTTATTTCAACATTATCAAAACTTGAATTTAAAGAAATGATTAAATTTCTGTGTTTTAAAAAATAAGGTTTATTTTGTTCGAAATCTTGACTTTTTTCAATTAAATGCCGTTCCAATAAATATAATTTAATTTGCTTAATTGAATTATTGTACTGTTATGAGACACATCTGCAGCATACATATTTGTAACGAATGCGGTCATGTTCGAGTGTTCAATTCAAACAATCAATTAAAGTAAGAAAAACAATTTTATGAATGGAAAAAAAAATATTGAATTTTGAGAAAGAAGAAATTGTTCTCCAAAATGATACAAATTTGGAAATTAAAGATATTTTATTTATTTTCACCTCTAAACCCGTAGTTTGTCTCTGTTTTTTATTTTGTTTCAATATATATATATATATATATATATTTAAATGAAAGTAATAAAAGAGCCAATGTTGAATATGATAATTGGCAAAAAAAATGCAATAGTTGTGAGTTTCAATTTGAATAAATTTATTTTCAGCAAAAAATAAAAGCTAATTTAAGAGAAGTAGGGTAGAAACACCGATAGTAAAACACTTGGGTGGGGGTGGTGATGCCGGTGGTGTTGGTGTTGTTGTTGGTGGTGGTGTCGGCGTAAGTAATAGTGGCGGTGTGCGGGGGAATGAAGGTCACGGTACGGTGCGGTGGTGTGAAGGTCACTGTGTGGTGGAGGGGTGATAAGAGCATTGTGGTGGAGAAGGGTTCGGTGGTGGCGATAAGCGAATTTTAAGAAAACTAATTAAGATATCTATTTGAAAATTTCTGATCATATGTAAAAAAAAAATCTGCATCCAACTATGCGATTTTTTTTGAAAAATTCGACCGGTAATTTTTCTTAATTTATGCAAAAAACTGCCGGCACCAGTGAAAAAAATCCGAGAAAGTTTCAGACAGGGATCTGCTTTCATTAAAAACTGAACTAAAAAGAGATCTGTTTCTCTGGCCGATCCCTTCATTTAGTTTGTGAAAATGAAAGGAAATAATTGCCAATTTTTACTAATGAACAAAAATTTAGGCAACTAATTAAGATATAGATTTAGAATTGAGGTGAGGAAGGGGTGTCGTCTGCCTGCTATTTTAGCGTAGCGTCTTCGTTATGTTCTAATTATCAGAAAAATGTAATTTTTTTTTAATGATCGCGTTAATGTAGGTAACGGTGGTTTTCATGAACAAATTATTCATTATATTTGCGGGTATGGGGAGGGAGGAGGTTAACGCCTTTCTCTGAGATTGTTATTATCTCGGGCCCAGGCAACGCCGGGCGAGTTAGCTAGTTTAAAATAAAATAATAGAATTTTTAATCTATTACTACCATCAAAATCTACGGTTTATTTTTTTTTTCCTCCCTTCCAAAAATTCGGGATGTTTGGCTGAGAGTCTCCAATTTCAAACACCAGTTGCAAACATCATATATAATATATTTTCATTAGAGCAAAAATTATGCGTAATTTATAATTACGCCATCTTTATAAAAATTAGATTTCGGCATTCGCCATAAAAAATACGCCTAAATGTTTTAATTTCAATTTGATAAATTCAATATTAAAAAAATTCTATAGAGCCTGAAAAATACCTAGTCCGACATCTTTGGAATGTGGGAACAGGTGCTGACTGGTTCGGTGACAGGTGCCTGTGGTTTTCTAATGAAAGGAAATTAAACGAATTTAATAAAATTGATTTTTAATTAATATTTGGACTTCTAGTGGGAGTAATAAAATTTTTTTTTAGAAATTCTGAAAGCTATTTTTTTTTAGTGTGTTCGAAATTTTATGTTCCTAGGTGGAATAGTTTATGAGATACTGGTGTCTTTGAAAACGTCCAGTCTGTTATCGCCTTTGCAATTCTGTGACTATGACAACCTTTCCCTCTCTTCTAGAGTCTCAGAATAAATTTTCTTTGCGGTTTGATTGATTTCTCCGCTATAGTTGCATATTTTTTTTCCCATTAATGAGTGGGTTTTTAGAGTTTTAATTAATATCTTGTGTTAATGAAAGTGTGACAGTATGTATTCAGCTGTAAGTACACAAAATTTCAAGTCTCTAACTTATACAGTTTCCGAGAGCGGAGATCTGTGACGGACAGACAGAGAAGCGAGACAAATAGGGTTTCGTGCGATGAACGAAGCCCTAAAAATGAAAAATCTGAGTCTTAGGTGCATTCGGACCTGTCTTCGTCTATCCCTACACAAATTTTCAGATTTCTTCGTTTATTAGATTTTCCTAACCATCGCCAACAAACAGACACGCTCACCCACAGACAAGTATATTTCTTTTATTGATATATACTAGTTCAATTTTGCCATTTTTCTCCGGGAAGTATGTATTGTCGGGGAACTCACTGTCTTCGGGAATAGACCTCGAAATTGTATGATTTTGTGTTTTCAAACGAAATTCTATCCACATGAACGTCAAACTCGGAGCTCTACTGCCTTTAGCAGCGTACACTCGAGCATGTTATGCAAGCGCCGGTTTGTTTTTCCAAACGAATACCGAAATTGTATGATTTTATATTATTAAACAAAAATCTTTTCGTTGAATTCGAAGAAATTGTATTTCCAGGAATTTCGAAGAAATCTTATGATTTTATATTATTAAACGAAAATCTTTTCAAGCGAATCTAGTGCATGTGTTCCCACCCTGGGCGAGCTACGTTCGGTCCGGTATTTTAATGGCAAACTCTTCATTGGCGCTCGATGAGGGTTTTTTTAAATCATGAAATCGATCTTTTGAAAATATATTTTTGGAAATAGTAAATATTAATTTATTTTAAACTAAATATACTGGTGACAGCGGGAAAGTATCCTGAATAAGTGTATTTTGTTTCATCCGGGAAGCGGGATAGCAGATTTAAAATGCAGAAAAAACGAAAAACATAAAACCCAACAAAAAAATATTTTTTGAAATAGT
This sequence comes from Maratus michaelseni, assembly GCA_963931845.1. Classification (NCBI taxonomy): domain Eukaryota; kingdom Metazoa; phylum Arthropoda; class Arachnida; order Araneae; family Salticidae; genus Maratus; species Maratus michaelseni. Next base: position 398,942,942 of record OZ007586.1, read on the forward strand.
AAATTTTAACATCGTTTTAAAAAAAGCGTACCATTAAAACCAGAAAGGTACTCTAAATAAATGAGTATTTTTTTGTATTTGTATCCGAGAAGCAGAAACAGCTGTTTGAAAATGCAGAAAAACGGAACACATTTTCCTTTGTCTGCTTGAAAACCAAAGATTCTTCGAACATGTGCGAAAGCCATATTACGCCACAAACTGACGGAAATTGATGCTCGTTCTTTAGGGTTAGTAATTAATATATCGGCAAATTGTAAAAAAATGAAATATCTGGAGGCACGGCAGTGCCTCCGCCAAGTCGAGAGAGGACAGCCGTAAGCATACTTTTCTGGAAGCAACTCAGGGCACTTTTGACCCCCCCCCCCCATATCTCCGCGCTGGAGTATCCCAAAAATTTGAAACTTCGTTTTTCTAGAGTATTTGGCACACAGGACCAGAATTTAAAATTACAACTTTCTGTCTTTACTAGTTCAGACGATATATGAACTCAAACATTCGATTTTTTGTCACTCACTCACTCACTCGTTCACGCATCATTAAAAAGATTAGGTAGATCCCGTAGCCCTAAAAACTTGACATTTGGAAAAAAGGTAGTGTTCAGGATACAAAGAAAGGAAAAATTATAAAATCCGGAAAATTCGAAATAAAAACATTGGAAAATTCAACAAATTCCATCAAAATTGAAAATTGAAAATAATACGATCTTGTAGTCTTAGAAACTTAAGATTCGGTGTGAAGGTAGTGTTTAGTATCCAGAAAAATAAAACATCAAAAACACCAAAAAAATCGAAAGCAAAATTGAAAAAATCGAAAAATCGAAAAAAATTGAAAAATTTCAAATAATCCGATTTTGTTGCGCTAGAAACTTGGAATTTGGAATAAAGGTAGTATTTAGGATGCAAAACAAGAAAAAATTAAACATTCCGGAAAATTCGAAAAAAAATTCAAAAATTCGAAAAATTCGAAAAAAATTGAAAAAATTAAAATAATTTGATTTCTTAGCCTTAGAAACTTAAAATTCGCAGTAAATATAGTGTTTAGGATTCAGAATAAGTTAAAATAAAAAACGCAATAAAATTCGAAAATAAAATCAAAAAATCGAAAAAATCGGAAAAATCGAAAAATAAGGAAAATTTGAAAATAATTCGATTTTATAGCGCTAGAAACTTGAAATTTGGAATAAAGGTAATATTTAAGATACTAAATAAGGAAAAATTCAAAAATATGGATGAAAAATACCCATAAATTAGTGCAGACGATATATGAACTCAAAGTTTCGATTTTTTGTCACTCACACAGTCACTAACTCTCGCGTCATCAAGAAAATTGGGTAGATCCCGCAGCCACAGAAACTTAAAATTTGGAATAAAGCTAGTGTTTCGGATACAAAGAAGGGAAAAATGATAAAATCCGGAAAATAATAAAAAAAAACATTCGAAAATTCAAAAAAATCGAACAAAATTGAAAATAGAAAATAACACGATCTTGTAGTCTTAAAAACTTAAAATTTGGTGTGAAGGTAGTGTTTAGAATTCAGAAAAATAAAACATCAATAACACACACACAAAAAAAATTTGAAAATAAAATCGAAAAATCGAAAAAAATCGAAACATTTTCAAAAAATCCAATTTTGTTGCGCTAAAAACTTGGAATTCGGAATAAAGGCAGTATTAGGATGCAAAATAAGGAAAAATTAAAAAAAATCCAGAAAATTCGATAAAAAAATCAAAAAATCGAAAAATTCGAAAAAAATTGAAAACAAAATTAAATAATTTGATCTTTTGGCCTTAGAAACTTAAAATTCGCGGTAAGGATAGTGTTTAGGATTCAGAATAAGTTAAAATAAAAACGCAATAAAATTCGAAAAAAAAAAAAAAAAAAAATAGAAAGAAATAGAAAAATAAGAAAATTTTGAAAATAATTCGATATCATAGCGCTAGAAACTTGAAATTTGGAATAGAGGTAATAATTAAGATACTAAATAAGGAAACATTAAAAAATATGGATAATTAAAAAAAAAAGAAAATTTCAAAAAAAAAAAAAAAAAAAAAAAAAAAAAAAGAAAGAAAGAAAGAAAGAAAAAGAGAGAAATTGAAAATAATATGATCTCGTAGTCTTAGAAACTGAAAATTTGGTGTAAAGGTAGTGTTTAGGATTCAGAAAAAGAAAAAATTAAAACCACAAAAAAATTGAAAATAAAATCAAAAAATCGAAAAAAGCGAAAATTTGAAAATAATTCGATTTTGTAAAGCTAGAAACTTAAAATTTGGAATAAAGATAGTATTTAGGATACAAAAAAAGAAATAAATAAAAATAAAAAAATCTGTAAAATTCGAAAAAAAATTCGAAAATTCGAAAAATTGAAAAAAAATCGATTTTGTAGCTTTAGAACTTAAAAATCGGCGTAAACTTATTGTTTAGGATACAGAAAAAGGAAAAATTAAAACAAAATAAATTCGAAAATGGAATAAAAAACTCGAAAAAGATCGGAAATTCCAAAATAATTCGATTTTGTAGCGCTAGAAACTTGAAATTTGTAATAAAGGATACAAAATAAGAAAAAAATTTAAAAATCCAGAAAATTATAAAAAAAAATTCAAAAAAATAAAAAAATTAAAATAATTTTATCTTGTATTCTTAGAAACTTAAAACTTGGTGTAAAGGTAGTATTTACTATTCAATAAAAGGAACAATTAAAAAATTCGTTAAATTCGAAAATAAAATCGAAAACTCGAAATATCTTTAAAAAATCGAAAATTCGAAAACAATTTGATTTTGTACTGCTAGAAACATTAGTTTAAAATAATTGTCCTATTAGCTAGTACAACGCCCCTAATTGTTTTATGTTATTTTCCCCGGATTATGGTTTTCTTTTCTTTCGTTTACGAATTTCGTTATAGAAAAGTTCCGCTATAGATTGGCTACGATATAGGCGATTTCTTTATAGACATTGTTTTCTTTCACAGGTTGTACTCTATTTACTTCACATATGAAATATGGATTGTTAAATGATGTTAGCCCCACAAAAAGTTTCACAGCTCCCCCTACCCTCCCGACATTACTGGCTGGTTATGGCTTGATAGTCCTTTCTAAATAAAATCATGGTGACTCTAAGATTAACTTGATTTATCTCTAAATTGAACCTAAATGATCCTAAGAAGACGGATCAAATAATTACTATATTGGTATGACAATCAGGTAACTTAGAATTACAATCGAAAAATCAATAAATTTATAAAAAGTCGAAAATTTGAAAATAATTCGATTTTGTAGTCCTAGAAGCTTGACATTTGGCAGAAAGGCAGGGTTTAGTACACAAAGTAAGAAAAAAATTAAAAAATCAGTAATTAATAAAAAAAGACTAAAAAAAACGAAAAAAAAAACCCATCGAAAAAAGGAATATAGTTTGATTTATTGGAAATTTCCGGAAATTTTAATTGTGGCTTTCTTTTTATACTAAAAAGTTATTTTATGTTAAATATTAAGTATCTAGGGTTGCGAGTAATATCTCATATGGATGGCACCTATCCTGGAAGCAATTGAGAGTACTTTTGACACTCCCCATCCCATAACTTAGTGTTTGCCTAGGTACCTGAAATCTCTTTTTATCTACAGTACTTTGCAAACGAAACTAAAGCTTCAAATTTTTGATACCTGTAAATAATAGGGACAGAGTGTGGGCTTAGCGAAAATCAGTGGATGATCTGCAAAAAGAACCCAAAATCAAGAAAATGAGGATTACTTGCAAAAAGAAGTGAAATCTCATCAAAAAGTCACCTGTAAAAAATGCAGCCAAGTCTCGTAACTCATTTACCGTAAAAAGTACTGAGATCGTATAAAGCCAAGTTTAACTATCTTATTAACTCTGAAATTTTCATTCGCAAATCACTCCTAGTCTCTACATCTTTAGTTAATTATTATTTTGTGACTTGGCAATTACGCAGCACAGGGAAGTTATTACACCTTACTATGTTATGTTATGGGATGGGATGGGATAATTTAATTAAGGCAAATTATATACGCACAGGGAAGTTATTACACTTTAATATGTTACAATATTATTTGATTAAGACTAACTATATACATCACATTCTCGTGCTACGTAATTGCCAAGTCACAAAATAATAATTAACTAAAGATGTACAGACTAGGGGTGATTTGTGAATGAAAATTTCAGAGTTAAGAAGATAGTTAAACTTGGCTTTATACGATCTCAGTACTTTTTACGGTAAATGAGTTACGAGACTTGACTGCATTTTTTACAGGTGACTTTTTGATGAGATATGAATTACAGGACCTGTGTACGGTTATCCTTATACACATTTGCAAATCTCTATGCGCGGTAGATTTTTCCCTGCTATCGCCAAGAAAAAGACAGACAAACATAAAACTATTTGACGTATCAATGGTATTTATACGAATAATTTTCGACAGATTTTGATTAATTGGGTACGTTTTTTTTACTAAAACGGAACAAAAAATTCTGAACAAATCATTATTTTTAACAAAAATTCACGACGCGTATAACGGGTTAATATGCCTATTTTAGTTATTTACTTACCGAGCGCCAGTTGGCGTACTTTAGCATGAGTGGTTTTGCACAAGTATTTTGTTGTGACAACTGCATTCAATTTAATCTTCGTTGTTGATATTTGAGTTTCTTTATAAATAAAAGAGCGGTGGTATGCGCACATGACGCATGTTCGGATTAGAAGTTTTTGTCAAAACTATCGAAACCCACATTCTAGAACGGCCAATATTCTCCAGGACAAGTTCTATTAAGCGAGGGAGACAAATGCATGCTACAAAAGACAAATGCAACAAACACTAACTTCGCAATAATAGCATGATCGCTAAGTTTTTGTTCAAATTGTTCTCAACCAATCAAATTCTATTGCTCGTATATCGCAACTATCTTATACTATACAGGGTGTTTCATAAAAGATGGGAAAAATTTAAGATGTGATAGTACACATCCAAACAAACAACTTTCATCAAAGAATGCATGTTTGAAAATGAAACTCAAAGGTGCTGGCGCATTTGGAAACTTGGTTCATGCAAACGTTAAAGCTCCATTGCTGTTGAGAGTTATCTGGAGAAGAACTACACTAATAGCATGCAAATGTGATATCGGGAAAAGAAGAACGCGTATGCAAAATTTCGCCTCGATTAATACATAAACACCACTGATCCGAGTGTGCAACTGTCAATCGCGGTAGGGACGTATCGGAAGATGTTGCACTTCAGTATTAGGGAAAAGGATAATATGAATTTTATCTACGTAACTGCAAATGGAAATGGCTCAGAGGCTCAACGATTGTACGGAGAGCGATTTCCCAACAGGCGGTTGCCTAACCGTAAAACAAATGAGCACTTTCACCGATAGTTGTGTGAGATGGGATCCTTTCTCGTTTCCCGGGTGGATGCAGGTCGTGCAAAGACAGACGAAACGTTAGTTGTGGAAGAAGTCATTCTGGATATGGTGTCTGATCAGCCATGTACAAGTAAACGAGCAGTGGCTAGACAATTACATGTATCACACTCCACGACATGGCGAGTACTATAGGATTAACGTTTTCATACTTATAATTTTTTAACGAGTCCCGAAACTAACTCAAAAGGCTTTTCCTCGTCGTGTGGAATTCGTGCGCTAGTTTCTGCAGCAGAATGCGGTAAATTCAGATTTTGAGACAACTGTGCTTTTAACGGATGAATGTACCTTCACACGTGAAGGTACATTCACCACCCACAATCAACATGTACGGGCGGATGTAAATACACATGCCACTTATTCACACGCTCATCAGCGACGCTTTTATATCAATGTTTGGGCAGGAATAATCGGAGACCACCTACTCGGACCTTATCTTCTGCCAGAACGACTTGACTGGAAAAATACCTCAAATCTCTGCAACAGGTGCTGTCAGACATGTTGAACGCCGTTTCTCCACACATCCGACAGGTAATGTGGTTCCAGCAAGATGGAGCCCCAGCACATTATGCACGAGGCGTGAAAAACTATCTGAATATAATATTTCCAAACTGATGGATTGGGCGAGGTGGTCCTGTAGGTTGACCACCGTGCTCGTCAGATCTTTCATGTATCGATTTCTTTTTGTGGGGACAACTGAAGGCTCTTATGTATGAGACCTTGACTAAATCTGCAGAAAATCTCGTCGCCAGACTTTCGGCCTCTGCAGGCAAAGTGCGCGATATGCCTGTTGTTTTTCAGAAATTTCTCCATTCCTTTCTGCGCCGTTGTACCGCATGCATAGACAATGCCAGACACTGTTTTTAAAACTTACTGTAATCACATGTCATTAAACTTGCTTTTGGCACTTAATCGTTCTTTGTGTTTTTTTTTGCCTCGTAGAACAACATCACCTTTGGCGCCCTCTAACACCTTTGCAATTTAATTCAGACCATGCATTCTTTAATAAAAGTTGGTTGTTTGGATGTGTACTATCACGTCTTAAAGTTTTACCCAAATTTTATAAAACACCCTGTATATAGAGACACTATGGATGTTCATCGCTCACGATTTTCGTCGAAATTCTCTGTACCAATAGAATTTTTTTGCTCGTATCTCGCCACTTTATTACTTATAACAGGCACTCTAGTTTATCATTTCTCAATAATTTGTCCAAATCCTTTCAACCAATCAAATTTTATTTCTTGTGTGCCACCGCTCTGACATTTATAAAGGAAATCTATTGTTTACCGGTCAAACGCAGCGAAATGATGAGCAAAACGCTGTAGACAATCATATATTAAAATGTTTGACGCATCCCTGTAAAACAAACTGTACATGATGTCATGAGCCCTTTAAGATTAAAGCCCTGTCAGGCATACAAGAAGTGAAGTGTAAAAATTACATTCAAATTCGCTTAGTGTCTGTTGAGAAAATTGAGGACATTTACATACATATCCATACACATGTAACGACTAGTAACAGAAGCTTCTTTTTTTGAAGTCGCTTAAAAATCGTGCTTGTAGACATCATGTTTATGGGCATAGCATTTAGGGAAAGAACAAGAGATCAATTTTCAGAAATAAGGGTTTCACTTTATTCTTTGATATGAACATATTCATCGATAATTAGCAATTTGTTTAATTCAGAAGAATATAAAAAGCCGATGAAGCAAACGTTTGTACATGAAAAAGTACGGAAAATGTACATTTCTGGGAGAATGACGCATATTTATGCCTATATGAGAACTGCCGCTCGACACGAATAATGATGTCGTAAAACCTTATCTAATGACTTGATTTGATTTGCTCGTCTACTCTACGTAAAAGTTTCTGTGTAGTATTGTTGACTTCATAAAATAAATATATATAATTAACTGAATTTAACAACGATAATATTAACAACGATAACAAAGGAATTTATTTGAATTATGAATACTTATTAGATAAAAGTTAATGAAACTGAAAATGTTTTGTCAATATCTTAACTTACTTTTTATTATTATAATATTAGTTATATTGTTGGATGGTAATACTCAAACTAATTATTTATCTCCGTATGTACAGGTTCTTACAAAATGCATTTGATACAAGATTTAAAAAGGTTTCAGTTCGAATAACATATAAGTATTGACAAATATTATTCAGAAAACACATAGCTTAAAACTTCTGATTAAAACGAATCTTTATAGATTAATACAACTAAATAAAAAATGCATGACTATAGTATTTTCTGGAATGTATATACAGATTGCCTATTTTTTTGGAGTCAAAAACATCTATAGTTTAAAATAAATAGAATAAAAATTATTTTGCATAGTTTTGTCTGGATAAAGCTCAAAATAAATATTTATTGCCCTAAATAGATTCTTGTAAGGTAAAGCTAGGCTAGTCTGCGCACAATTCAAACGATTAGCAATAAAAAATCTAAATATTAATTTTTTGCTAAACAATCCATGAATAATTTTTACTTCATTTGTTTTTTATGCATTTCCATTGCTATTTTGTTATTATGTTGCAATTTAATAGAACAATCGTAATAAAACCAAGAAAGTTATTTTGCGCAATCTGTCCTTACAGAGTTGGTGTGATTGCGCACATGGGTAGGAGAGATTGTTACTAATAATAACTACAATAAAATTGTTAACAATAATAATTACACTTAAATGACATTCCTGTAAGGTTTTTGTGAACAAATTTTATTGTATTGGAACTGAATATTTCAACCTAATGCTTAAAGAATCAGAAAAAGGAATAAATTTTTAAAACGATTAAAAAATTTTAATTAAAGGAAAAAAATTAAAGAATCAGAAAAATCAAGTCCAGATAAGATTACAAAATAACATTAAGTTACTTGATAACACGTTTAACTTAAAATTAGTCAATTTTCATTTTTCTTTTTTTTATGCAAATTTACCAATAAGCTGCGTAATCTCTCCTAGCATGGAAACTAATGGGAACAGTGCGCCATCTCTCCTAAGTAGCAGATGCGCAAACTCTCCAATTTCGGTAGGACAGATTGCGCGGCCTTTTATTTAAACATGACCGCTACTAAAACGAAAGGTTGATGTTCACATTGTTAGTCTAGATTAGTAGCTTATGAGAAATCGTTTAACTTTAAAATATTTTGTACTATTGACATTGTATAGAAATTCTGATGAATAGCTATGAAAATTCAAGCACTTACTTTGGGAAAACAAAACAAAATAGCAATACTTTATCTTAGACGCTCAAAGCAATCAACGTTCACTTTCAAGAAGACACTCCACTACTGCTGTTGTACAACTACCTGGAGTCGCTGCGCTCTCACTCTACTCCTTCCTCCCGAAACTCTATGTGCGCAATCTCTCCAACCGCGCCATCTGTCCTGGCTTTACCTTATAGTACTTTTGAAACAAAATTAAGCGTATCAATTTGTATAACATTAATTAATGACAAGTATAAATCATTAAGGAAAGCTTATAGCTTAAAACTTCTGATTTAAAAAAAATTAATCATTCATAAAATTAAATAAGGAAAAATGGATGGATCTATTTTCATACAGATGGACAATATCATTAAGGTAAAAAAACATGTACAGTTATTGAAAATAAAATAATAATTAATATATTCTTTATTCAACTTTTACCTTATCGTATTATTGTTTAAATATAATGCATTGCCTTTAGTCACTTTATCTAACGTATGTGGTATAATAATATGCCACGCATGCATTTCTGTAATCTCTGAAGACTGTTTATATTGTTAAAGAATAGATATACGACCCATCGAGAGACAACTGTGCTACCATTCAACTATCGCGGCTATGCAATAAGTGATTAAAAGCTTCTTGGACATTCTATTCCTTTGCATAATGTAAGCTTTAAGCTATTCTGCTAGCTTCATAATGCAGTTCATTTACATAGAGAATAAATTGATTCTTAGAGCAAAATTAATTTTCTCTAATACTTTTAAGATAGTAGTTCGAATTATTAAAATATATATGTAAGATAATATGTTTGTCATTTATCTTCGATATTAAGAGGGATTTATGTTACTATAGAGGCTGCGTGAAAGAGTGTAGATTTCAAATTTAATAGATTCCTTTTTGAAAACTGTGATCGTTGTGCATTCGATGCTAGTTGTGAATATTTGAATGGAAAGTGGATATTGATATTTCATTAAATTAAAAGCTCTTTTAATGCTTATATCATTCAGTGAATCCGTTTCTTAAAATAATATTTATCTTCAAATGGTCATTATTTTTTCTTATTTTTTAATAGAGCAAATCAGCGTCTTTTTACAGACAGAAAGATATTTTCCTTCTATGCATATCCATGCATAACCTTTGAACGGATGGTTTGAATTTCATACTTTATTTATGTTAGGTAGGTATGAGTCTACAGATGTTCTCGTTTTCATATACGGATGTAAATACGATATGTTTGTCAGTATATCAGTTTTCATGACTTTTTTTGACTTCACAGGCTGGAACTTTTGTAGAACTTAAGGGGCATCGTCACTCAGAGAAAATATCCTGTTTCGCTCAGAGAGTCTATCAGTGCTTTCCCCCTCCTTGCTGTCAAAGAAGCGTTTACCGTTAAATACCGTCATGTATCGGCAGTCTGTTGACAGAATTTTTGTCTCTGTGGTCAGGGAAAAGTGACCCACAGCTCTCTCCCCCTTTAGAGGGAGCTGATCTATTTTCGTTAGAGAATGCTTTTGCAGAGAATACGAGGTTCTCTTTGAGTATTTTTATGTGTGCAACCAGGGAGTTTGAAACATTCAGAATAATTTCGACTTTTATACCGGCATAAATTTATTAAATACCAGCTCTTTAGCAAATGCTAGATGGAAATAAAATTTGGCAATAAAAAATGATTCAATGTAATTTTTCTGGCCAAAATGATTTAGATGTAATTCTTGCTAAAAAGCGTAAAATAAAAATATTATAAACAGTAAAATAAGTTTTATTAGACTGTTGACATATTTCATAATTTAGATGTTTTAGCTTACTTTATATTATCTTTATTGTATGTTCACCTTTATCTTCAAATTTTAAGATACATTAAATCAAATTGTTTCTGAACATTTTCCAAATTTAATTAGATAATTTGCAATATTAAAAAAGAATTTCTTTAGATTGCGTAAAGCAACATTAATTTAGTACTGAAAAACCAATACACATTCGATTGTAATTAATTACTTCAATGTGTATTTAAAACAAACAAGCACAAAGTATTTTTATAGATAAAAATTTATTAGACATCATCATGTAAATGAAATGGACGGAGAGTGAAGATTTTACTAAGTCTATAAGTTGCATAATCCTTTTTCAATATAAGATATTTAAACATGTTCCATAAATTTATTAAACACATTGAAATTCGATATTTTCTTGGGATTTTGTGCCTATTTTATAAACGATAATATATAGCCATCAGTATTTCGCTTTGGATAAAATAATGACAATCTTTTGTGAAATTGTGAATGTAGTAATTTCCGCTCTTAAAAAAAAGCACCAAAAAACAAAAAAGTAAAAAGATGTCAGAGAATTTTAACAAAATATCTTTGATTATTGAAATTATTTCATGTATTGGCATTTATTTTAGCATTTTCATAATGAAATTAAGGTAGAGTGCAAAATGAATATAAATTATACCAAAAATATTCCAAGTGGTGTTTTCTAATAGAGCTTTATTTAGCAAAAACATAGTATGAGATTTACAATACTGCAAAAATGAGGCCATTACTACAATATTTGAAAAATATTATTCTTTTTTTTTTAGTTTTGATCATCTGTTAATAAAATTGACACTAATAAAAAATATTAAAATTTCCGAAGCTCAATACATAATACTAATTTTCAGTTAATTCTGCCATTGTCATCTATGCAATTAAATGATACAATATTCAATATATATACACTATATATGCAGCAATATATATATGATTCACCAAAAATAAAATACTGTTAATATATGTACATATGAGAAAATGAAAATCATTAAATAAAAATTAGTTTTGCGCATACTAAGAACGCCCCCCCCTCCCCCCATTCTTCCCACCAAAAATATCCATAACAATATTAACTGAAAGAAAAAAAATAATATATTTGGCGTTGCATATTTAAATTTTCATTTTCAGAATTATACATTTGTAAATATAGTTACAAAAACAACATATATCTATTGACTGCTTGCCCTATAAACTTTAATTTTTTTTATCGAAGCTTTCTTACAATTTTCCTTGAGTTTATGAACATTTTGTTATTTTAAACAATACAACACAACTGTTATTTTAAACAATACAACACAACAATCTATCTATCTATATTATAAAGGCCAAACGTGACCGTGCGTAACGCATACGTCATTTTGCGAATGGCAACAGCTGACGATGAAATTTCGGTTTTGTGATTTTTGCTATTGCAATTTTTTTAATTTCTAAACATAGCACATTTTAAATTTTTACACCGTTACAGAGGAAAAAAAAATTACTTTCAAATGCAATTTGTTTGAAAACTATATCTTAATTGCCTGATATATTTTGGCTTATAAAATAATTTTTAAGCATGAATTTTGAAACGCCCAATAAACAAATGGAAGAATGCTGCCATTATAAATTTTTAAATAGTTACAGGTAGTAAAATTAATGAATTTTGAAATAAAAATGTCACAAGAATAGAGTGCCTTTATATGAGAGTAGCGTTATACCGGATACAAAATTTGATTAGTTCAGACGATTTTGGAGAAAAGGAAGCTTTGTAATAATTTAAAAATTTAAAAGAAAATTATTTGCTTACACCATAAACAAACATCGGATATTTTAACAGATAATATAAACAGAAGATATTGTTTTAGCTATTGCATTTTTATGAATAAAATATAAAAAAATTATTTCACAAATTTAATAAAAATGCATATAAAAAGTTAATATGAGCAGTAAGAAACAACGTTTTAATTAATATTTCATCAGTATTACAAATAATGTTAACGGTCATTGCGAAGTTGGAAAAAATGAATATACATCAAATTCGTTAATATCGCGATCACTATATCGAATGCATAAGATGATGAATAATAAATTAACAAAGAAGCATCACTGGATGCAGCGAACTCCCTGTATTAATAATACCAAAAAAATAAAAAATAAACAAAACCCTTGAAATTGTCGCGATCACTATATCGCATGTATGAACGCTTAGTACAAAAAAAAAAAAAAAAAAAAAAAAAAAAAAAAAAAAAAACTGGATGGATACCGCATGTATGAGCGCTTCACGCACAAGAAAAGCAAAGAAACCAGTAAAAAAAAAAATCACTAAATGCAGAAACTTTGACAAATAAAAATATGAAAAATCTATTAGATTTAGGGGAAAAAATGGTTTTCGCCTGCGTTCTGTAACCCGGGAAGCCTGGGTTCAATTCCCTAGTTATTTTAAACAATACAACTGACTGCTTCCCCTAAAAACTTTTTTCGAAACTTTGTTACACTTTTCCTTGAGTTCATGAAAATTTTGTTATTTTAAACAAGACAACACAACTGTCATTTTAAATAATTAAAAAAAAACTGACCGCTTCCCCCAAAAACTTTAATTGTTTTTTTCGAAGCTTTGTTACACTTTTCCTTGAGTTTATGAAAATTTTGTTATTTTATATTCTGAATGTAAATAATATCTGAATTTTCCTTTTTTTATACAGGACATATAAAGAGCAGTATTTATGTAGATTGAAACTTAGCAACTAAACAAGATTTTAAAAACCATTAATTGTTCCAAATATACCATAGTAGAGTTTTCCCATTCATTAGGAAGACTCATAGTTATCTCCCACATATTTTAGTAAATTATTATTATTATTATTAGTTTTGATCATATTTCAATAAAACTGACTCTATTAAAATATATTCGAAATTCCGAATCCTCCCATTGTCATCTATTCAGTTAAAATATACAATATTCAATATAGATACAATATATATGCAGCATAATATATATTTAAAAAATTAGTAAAAAATGCATATCTTAGCAATAATGCATGAGTAATTAAAGCAGGGTATCTATCTCAGAATTTCAAGGCCTTATTTACGTATAAGGAAAATTCTCATAATTTTCTCGTAGAAGATTTTCCTGAAAGATTACATAAAAATCAAACCAATTCATTAATCAGATATGAGGTTAAAAAAAAAAAGTTATGAAATTTTTTTTTTTAATTCTCCCCCGTTATACAACAATACATTGCTAACGAAATCCATTTTTATGTATTTATTCTTTTATTTTTTAAAGTTTTTCATCTGTTATTAAAACATTTTTTGAAACAAAATTCATCTAGATATATCACAAAATATACTGGATACTTTTAAAGATCGCCTTTAGGTAAAAATAATTTCTAAAAAATAAATTAGTAAAATGTTCATTTATAACCTACTTTCTTAATCCTACTTCACTAATCCTATATTTCTGATGTCAATATCAGCATCCCTTTTTCTATGCACATATACAAAACGCACAACGATGAATTAGGGTATCATACGAAATGTTTTTGAAAAGGAGGCTTTTTACAAAGTACACTCACATTTCGTTAAAACATGTTGTTTTATTAATAATTGTAATTAAATAAAAATTAATGAAAAACACAACCATTAATCTCGAAGATTGCGTACGAAAGCTCCGTAGGAGTGCACAGGTATTATAATAATAAAAGATACAACTTACTGAGTCTATTATTAGGAAGACTTCCATCAAGGTATTTTCTTGTGCAATTCAAATACAATGTGCACAAAAAAAAAAAAAAAAAAAAACCCTTAAAATTTGCTTTAATTTTTTAGTTGTTGGAGATGGAAATGTTCCAAAGGTAGAAACAATAAAGTTTCTTTTTATTTCTTATCTTACAAAACTGTACTCCACGAAATGAATCTATTACACAGAGAGACCGGATTATGAATGAAATAAAAAGTTATCAGAAATACCAATGTCCATCCTCTTAATGTCCCCTTTTTTAATATATTAAGAAAAGTCTGGAAGATTGATTGATACACTTGTAATTTGACCTGATAAGTAGACTTATTTACTCAAAATAGAACAAAAATCATAATGAAAGAGTTTCGTAAATAATTCAGTAAGAAAAATGAAAATATATTCAGATTAAAAGCAAACGTAAATATATGGTTATTTTATTGTTGAGGGTAAAAGCCATGATATTACCTTACGGGGAAAAAATTTTAAATTTTGAATATCTTAATTAAAACAGTTTTTATTGTAATAACTTTGCAATTTTAGGTGGACGTTTTATTGGTGCGCTTTTTTCTGGGTGTGCTTTTCTCCGGTGCGCTTTTTTCTGGGTGTGCTTTTCTCCGGTGCGCTTTTTTCCGCCTACCAATGTATTTATGCTATGTCAAGTACTATAGCAAAAATTTCAATATCCCGCATGCAAAATTAACTGAGTTTTGATGCTATGAATTTTGTGATATTTCGAATCTTTTCATCAATAAAAACGCCAATAAGTATTTCCGGTAATAATATTTTCTAGTTTTAGTGCCAGAAAGCTCCAAAATTTCATATTAAAAAAAGGTTCTAAATTTACGAGTTTCGAAGAGGTATTTTAAATGGAAATAAGCATATTATAAGATAAAACGATAGACCCTGGATAAATCATGATAAGAGGGCGCAAACACTAAAGGGTAAAGCCAAATGCCCTTGAAAAAAATACGTGATTTTGACGCAATTGTATATATATTTTTTTTCAAATTTGTGAATGAAAGAGTACGTTTATGTTATATCTTATTGATGGAAGCATTTCGATATTTTGTATTTTAGGGTTCAAGAACAAGCAAAGACGTCTATATATGAAAAATTGTAGATGCGTAAATATTTATTTAATTAAATTTTCTGAAACTGTCAAGCCATGCAGTTCCTATAGTTGCCGCGCGTGGCGGGGGATTTTGCCCCTAAATCAAAGTTCGTTTCGATAGATTTTCATTTAAAAATATATAAAATCCTACAAATTAGAGAGTGTACGCTGTCGAAAATAGCGGTACCCCCCATATTCGCATATAATATAATTTCCATAATATTAATATATATTTATAATTATATAATTATATTAAAATATAATACATATTTTCCATAATATTTCGCATTATGGTCAAGTAATAGTCATTTGCCAAATACAAATATACATGCAATTTCCAAATAGTATGTAGCATAGTAATAATGCTTGACGGCAGTGTTTCAAAAAACTAAAAAATGTTATTTCATGATTGCATTATTAGTAACGAAGAGACTATATATAATTACTTTGACACAGGTGAAAAATTTTAATTCATCTTTTAATAAAAAAATTTGCGAAAGAACATACAGAGGCTAGAATTAAAATGTGTGCTTAAAAAAAATGTAATAAGAATTAACATAATAATAAAAATAATTATTTTTTATGTTGATGTTAAATATCATTTGATGTATTATTTCAAGTATAATAACTCGTCTACCTTATATAAATTCTAAAAGTGAATGTAATTACGTAAAACAGTAACAAAATATGTAACAAATGTTACAAATTATGTAAAACTAACTATAATGCAAACAAAGTGTTAAAAATATATTTGAAAATTATTGAAATAAACTACATAAAGATTTAAAATAATCAAATTAAAAACATGGAAATAAACTGTGCTTATGAAAAACAGAATTCTGGATAAGAAATACACTATACTAGCTTGAAAATTTCTTTCCTTTACCCCCTAATACTAACCCCTGAAACATCTCCCCTACCTAACTCATTACTCAAATCGAACAAAGAGAGCGGGGAATCCTTTCATATCGAGTGATAGATTGCCTAGCTGGGGGAAAGCATCGAACTGATCAAAATAGAAATATATATTTTATTTTAATTATAGCTACTTCCCTAATAAATTAAAATAAAATATTTTTATATCAATGTATAAATCAGAAACACTAGTTTTTTCCGCGTTTTTTAAAATTTTCAAACAACCTATTAGAACTGCCAGAAATTCCAATTTACTGAGGCATAGTAATTATTTTGATCATACTCAGATTATTTCACATGAAATCAAGTATTTAAAATTATTTTTAATAAAAAATGAAAACTGGGGTAAAGAACGACAAGTTTTAAGAATTGTATGCAAAAAACAAAATTTAAAAAACTCCATTATTTCATGAGATATCCTTAGAAAAGTGAAGAAACTTATCCCCATTGGATTAACATGAAGAACGGAAAAGGGAAATTTAACTGACGAGCACCCTTAATCAATTGTTACGAAATATTAATATAGTGTTACAGTACACAACACTATTTTACATTTTTAACATGATCGTCTTTTCGTGTATATTTTTTTGCAGACGCACCTGAAAGATTTTTATAAATCATCGTCTACTACGCGATTAAATAAGCAATAGTAACAACAATGAGATTTAAAATAAATTTGCATAACAGTCTTGCATCAGGTCAAATAAATCGATCCGTCCCGCAGTTTGGGTGTATGAAAATAAAGATATAATTTATGTACATAGAATCGAGAAATATATCAAATTTTTCTCCGCCTAGTTGGCGGTCATATATTAAAGTTAATGTAGAATGCCTATTAATAATATCCATTATTGGGCAAGAAGATACTTCCGAAGCCGTCGGAAGTTCTTGAATTTCTTTTTTCTTTTTTATTCGTTAAAATATCACTAAATTATTTAACGGCACACAGAATCATCGACATGCAGAAGAACCGGCAGACAGACATATTTCCAAGCCAAACAGTGAATTCGTATTTAGAATATTTAAAAATTGTTAAATCCATCAAAACCTGCCAATTGCCTTCAAATGTAATAACCTGCCTTATCCAATGGGAAAGTTTGGATGATTTGACAGATTTGACATCTGAACTTTAACCTAAAATAAGAACAACAACAAAAAATAAAAATAATTAAAAATAAAAGGATATTTTGTATGACATTTGGCACTTCTGTACCGTTAATGATACCTAACTTATAATTTTGTTTAAATAATACGTTTGATGGAAATAAAAAATCACTTTGTAAATATATAGGGCCGTGTTACCATATAAATACGTAACCATATGTTTTGTTTTCTGAAGGTGTAAAAGTAAATCAGTTGAAAAATAAAAGAAAAAACGTTTTTTTATGCTAAGGATTTTGATTATCCTCGAAATATAAATAAAATGTAATGAAATAATTATTTAAATTTACATTTTACACTTTACTTTATTGTTATTTGTTTCTAGATAATATTTTTTTAAGAGATAGAGCGATGAACAAATTATTAACTCTCACTTTTTAAAATTTATATATCATAAAAAGAATCTCGTGTGACTCGTTTTTACTTTTAGGTAGCTTTCATTACAAAAAGCTACCTAATGCAGCCGTTCAGAGGAAAGCAATTCCACAAAATTTTGGTATATTTTCACCTATCATGACCACCCTCCGCTCAAATGTTGATTTATATAATATATATATATGTGTGTGTGTGTGTGTATGTATATATATGTATGTATATATATCTGACATATGTTATGTCATGCTGTAACTCTCTTATTTATGAACCGATTCGGATGTTACTGAGTATGTGTATAGGACATACAAAGGTCTCGACCGAGTTCGTTGGCCAGCTTCATCTACCATCTTGTTTCAAAATGGCGGCCAGTTAAAGAATTTAAATTTTTTAAAAATTCTGAAAGATGTACAAAAAATTATAAATTGAAAAAATTGTTTCTGTTAAGTGTTAGAAAGTCATACACGGATTCTTGATTTTCTTTTTGTTTTGGCTATATTTTAAAAAATGGCTGAGATATGGCAGTTTGAAATTCTAGAGTGGCTGAGATTTTGAAACAATCTGATATTTGTTTTGCTGTAACTCTTGTATTTATGAACCGATATGAATGTGACTGATCATGTGTACAGATATTACCAAGGTCTCGACCGAGTTCGTTGGCCATCTTCATGCGTCATCTTGTTTCAAAATGGCGGCAAGGTAAATTTTTAAAATTTTTTTTAAAAATTCAAAAAGATGTATAGAAAATTATAAATTGAAAAAATTGTTTCCGTTAAATGTTAGATCGTGATACAAGAATTCCTGAATATTTCTTGTTTTGGCTTTATCTTAAAAAATGGCTGAGATATGGCAGTTTGAAATTTTAGGGTGGCTGACATTTTGAAACAATCTGATTTTTGTTATGCTGTAATTCTGATGCTGAAATTCGCATTCAAATTCTGTATTAACGAAAACCGGGATTGAATATTCTATAATCGGTTTCCAAGCATTTTAGCTTCGGGTGTTTAAGTAAAATGAGTTGAATTTTTAAAAACATGGACTATGAAAGCTAACTTTTCCTCCCGGTACAGACCGGAAGGACTTTTTGATTCAGTTAGTATTTTTTTCCTTCATTCTTACATCATTGATATTTTTCATATGAGATAAAGTAATACTGAGTTAAAGAAACCACCTCGAACCAAGTTGTTTAAGATGGTTTAATAACGTCATTATTTTTTTTTTTCAGGAAATTAATTATGACTCCAACAAGACATTTCTACAAATTCTTATAATTTATTACACAAATCCAATGTGTTATTTTAAGGCGACTTATAATTCATTAGGAAAAACTAAATTGACACACTATAGAATATCATAGCTATTATAGAATAAATATGCTAATTGGACATATATTTATTAAAATATGCGAAATGATTATTGAAATAAAGACAACATTCACGTGCAACACACATACCGTTAATTCAGGAAGTAAATTTTTACGTCTTAAATTTTTTTTAAATAGTAATGGTAGCTAATTTTATGCTATTGTTGATGTTCAAATATTATTTATTTCAGAAGATTTAAATTTAAAAAAGACCTTCCGGCCTTGTACCGGGAGGAAAAGGTAGCTTTCCTATATCTTCGTTTTAAAATTTTAGCTAATGTTACACGAAAACAGCAAGTTAAAATGCAAAGAAACGTTTACAAAAGATTCGTTAATACTGAATTTGAATAAGAAATTCGCCAAATTATTGAGCAATAGCCAAATTGGCTTCATTTACGAAGACTTATTTTGGTTACCAGATTTGGCGATATTTCGCCGCGGTAGCCTTTCTTTTTCGATAGCCTCGGTTTTATAACCTTTAAGACTTATAACTAGACAACTCCAGTAACTGCTGTGTGATTTCTGTTATAATTGACCTAGTATCTTAGTGAGGATGCGCATGATTCTGCCAGTTTCCTGAAATTTGGAAATTCTTCGAGTAAAAACACTACTAGTAAAGTGTTTTAAAAAACAAAATGCTCTGCTGTAATTGTTTAAATTTCAAGCGATCAATATCTTGTCGCATCGTTTGCAAAATAATTTTAAAATTTGAAGAACTGCAGTAAAATTTATATTTTGTTGAAAATAATCAAAAGAAAATTTGAATTTAAGATGATACAGAGTCCAAGTTGTAAAGTAGACAAAAAAAAAGGGGGGGGGGAGGGGAAAGGAAAAGCAAGAAAATCTAAACTCACAGTCATAATTGAATTTCTAAAAGTCGCAGTATAAAATTGTTTCCAAGAAAGTTACATGAATTTTCTCCAGAAACGAAATACATATTTCATTTTGTACAAAATTTTAAAATGTCACTACAAATCCCTATTTTTTTTGCTGTCATCCGAATTGCCATGACACATTTATTCTAAATAGAATTATTCATTAATTTATCTTGAAAAAAAATGCTGAATTAAAGTTGAATGTGCTGTGCCAAATATGAGAAACTTTTTTCGAAGATTGAATAAAATTGCAGCTAAAACTATTAAAATAATGATATTATAAAGATTTTTTAACGAGAATAACGATACTCGATCTATAAATATATAGTTTATTTATTAGAATATAGTGTACATAAAAAGTCAAGAAAGAGATTTTAAACATTACTCTAAAGTATGACGCTTAAAATTGCCTATTATACCCTCATCAGACACCAAGTTAAAATAATACTACAAATACTCATTCATTGCTTTTTCACACACAAAATGACACCATAAACAACAGAAAAATAATGATTTTTTTAAATTAATACTTTAAGTGGCTTTTAATTTAGACTCACAAATATTGATCTAAAATTACTATTCCCTTAAAATATCAATTTAAGTATCAATAACCTAAATTCAGACAATAAAATATTCAAGGGCTTTAAACACGTGAATAATCTAGAAATCCTCGAACAATTTATTGTAAAATGTTTAATTTAAGTAATTATGAAAATAAGCTAGTTCTTGACCATATTGTCTTGGAGGCATTTTGAAAACTTAGATGAAAGCATTATTTATTTTATAAGGAAATTAGCATAGGTGCTGCCATTTAGTGGTTTAGTTTTAAAGAAAACACATTCAGCCAGGTAAAATCAAAATTAAAAAAAAAATCAAACACTTTAGTTTTTATGTGGAAAAAAATAGGCGTTCTTATTATGGTACCCCTGAGTGAAATAGTTATACATTTGTAGATAACTCAAGAACTAATGGCCAGAAGTGAACAAAACATTTTTGGAGGATTTTGAACCAAGTGGATTCTAATGCTGATGAAAAAGATTATAATGCTTTATTTATGGTTTTTTACAAAGGCAATATTAATATTAACACTTCAAAAAACAGTTTTATACGAAATATGCATACATTATGTGTTGAATTTTACAAAGTATCGTACAAAATGAAATGTATATAAATTATTGTTCGAGTTATATGTAAATAACTGACGTTTATTGTTAAACTTTTTCTTTTATGTTTAAATAATTTATATCTCACTAACTCATCGAACAAAATTTATGAATATTTTGATATTCTACGTTTCGAGCATGCTGAACTTAAATATGTAATAAACTTATGTTGTGACCATTGAACTTTTAGAAGTTAAGTTCAGTTTTAATAAGTTCAGTTTTATTTTAAGCCTCCTAAAAAATAAAGTAAATAGAAAACACTATAATTATTAAAATTCTGTTTTACTTTATTTACTTCAAACATTTTACTGCTGTTGTACCATCGTTTTGTACCATCGTTGTATCATCGTTTTGTTATATACTGCATATTTCTTAAGTTATTAAAAGTAATTTAAGCATTTATAATCGCATTAAATGCTACTTACTGTCTTGAAACTATGTATTAAAAAAATTAGATTACTTCAAAAAAATTATTCATTTCACATACGCAATCTTAAAGAGATTGTTATAATAGCTTTGAAAATTATCCCGCTAAGTTACTTTAAATGTTGGTTTTCATAAATACAATTTGTGCTTATCGTTCATTGATGAATATTAATGTGTTTTCTATTATCTTATTTTAAGAGTGAATATGCCACAGCGCGAAGTGCATAGATTAATGACATCGTTCATTAACTGGGTGTATAAACAAAGCATCTTCGAATGACCCATTTTTCTAACCATATTCTAGATATTTTATCTGACTTCCTGATACGAAGAAAATTGATATTCACTTAAACTCCTTTTTTTACTCCTTTTCTTTTGTTCTGATGCTTATGTTCCAAACGACATACCATCTCCTTGTACTGACAAGGATTAATTGCTTCCAAAATAATGGACAGTGAAAGACATAAACGTAAATGTTTTCCTTCACTTTTTCGCAAAAAAATTTCTGCCTTAATTGGTTTTCGAAGGATTCTTGTTTAATTAAATTAAAAACTCTTGGTGCGCCAGATTGTTCTTCCGAAAGTTTAAAGTACTTTCCCTTTTTCATTAGAGTATCCGTTTTAGTTAGTTTGATGGCTAATGTCTTGCATTTTTTTAATGCAGTAGTTATAGTTATTAAAGTTGATTTTATCTTAATGACAGTTTTAATTAAGATATAGATATGATAAAATGTAATTCTCTATATTTAATTTTATTTTTTTGAACAATTAAATATTAATCTAATGCAAATATCCTTTTCAGCATTTGAATTATGTAATTAGAAAAAATTAAATAGAGAACCTCATAATGCAATTTATATATTTTGTAATTTTCTAGAAAATAAATAAAACACAGCAGTACATTTTACTTTTATATGTTTAGAAACTTTTATATAACTTTAATAAACTTGAATAAGCTACTTTTTAGGTCTTTAAGTAAAAGTAAAATTATATTAGGTTTTTAACAACTCCTAATTAAAATGCCTAATCCAGATTAAAACCTATAATTATGATTAATTTTAAATATTTATAATGAATAATTTGTAAAATGAAAAGATTATCTATCAAAGATATATTTATTTAAAATGAAAAGCTTTACTAGTAATTAAGAAGAAAACATGTTCAAAACTTAGTTATTTAATTTAGAATCTCTCTTTTTGAATTTATTGGTAATTTGCGTAAGTCTCACTTTTATTAAAGTAAATTTACTGGAAAACAGAACATAGTTTGTTCTCAATAAAAAAGAAATTAAAATAGCTTTTAGAAAAGTAATCTATATGGATTTTTTTTAATGAGTATAAAAGCGAAAGGAATTAATTTCACCATAAAGTTTTATTCTTGGTGAATTAATTAATACTATTACGAGAAATGTTTAATTTAATTTTGTCACGCCACAGTAATTTTTATGACGTAAAATTCATTTTTCGTTTAATATTTTCATTCAGTGTATATGCACAATTTTATTGGATTGAATTAAAATAAGCATAACTAAGAAATTCTATCGCACAAGAAATAAATTGATATATTAAGTCAAAATTAATTTCGATGTTTAAAGCTTCGCAGATGAAATGTTTAATTTGGAAAAGCAAAATGATTTTCCGGTAACAAAATACTTGTTAGTGTAGTAGCAAAATATTAAATCTCTTATAAAAGAATTTTAATCGCTGTATATATTTTCGTTTTTTTCGGGAATTTTATTTCACAGAATTGTATTACTAAGAATATTTAAAATTAAGCTATGTTACATTTTTAAACCAAAATTAATTCTAGAAGAGAAAAGTTAAAATAACTTATTATATACTTCCTTTAATTGTTAAAAGGCGTAAAATAAAATTAAAAAAACGTTATAAACAGTAAAAAATGTTTTATTAGATTGTTGACATGTTTCGACTCAATCTGAGCCATTATCAAAACAAATAAGAATATTCAATAATTGCACGGTCTGTGAAGTTATTTGAAATGGCATCATTTAATTTTTGACGCACTCTTTAAAATTAAGCACGTTATTTTTAATTTTTACTTGGTTTTTATTTGCATATTTGTAACTATGGAGTAACTCGAGTCACAATTGTGCAATTATAGAATATTGTTATTTTTTTTTATTTTTTATAATGGCTCAGATTGAGCGGAAATATGTCAACAGTTTAATAAAACATATTTTACTGTTTATAATGTTTTAATTTTACGCCTTTTAGCAGTTAGAAGAAGCATATTCTTACAAGGTGTTATAATTTTTTATATTTTTATAATTTAAGGGGTATCAGAAGTCTTACTTTTCCTCGGAAGATGCAAGTTTGCATCATGTCACATGTTATTTTATTTCTGATTTCATATAATACACAATAAAATGAAATTTTTACCAATAATAGGTCAAAATCTGCTTAATTTAACATAATTATTTCAATATTGTACACTTCATATTTAATTATTTAAAAAAAGTTTAAATTAAAAAAAAAGTAAAAAAAAAAAATTCGCCTGGTATCCACTGCGCGCAAGGTTGTAGAAAAAATAGTACTTCAAAATTAACTAAGAAAACTGATAATGATGTAAAATTGATGTATCTTGAACTTATACTTCAATTTCATGCACTTAAAAATTTATTTTTTTTAATTGTAATTTTTTCAACACAAAATGAATTTTTTAAACATTTTACAATTTAAATTTAAATTTAAAAAAAAATAAATTTTTAATTGCTTGAAATGGAAGTGCAAGTGCAAGATAGTACATCAATTTTTCATTATTATCAGTTTTGTTTGTTATTTTTGAATTCTTATATTTTGAATATATTTTAGTTTAAAACAATTGCTCTTACTTTCAGCCACTTGATTTCATTATATTCCTTTGCTGTTGTTTTATTTGATTGTTTCATTAATCGCAAACTTTGCTTTTAATAAAATTAGTTATATTCCCTACTCATTAAACGAGCTTAATATTGTTTGGTCCAATTTAGGAGACTGGGGGTCCAAGTTAGGCGACCAATCGCTATGAATTTGGACCACTTTTGACAATTTTTTCAAATTAAAATAAAACAAGATTTTCGAAAAGAAGTTATTGAAAGTATTTATTTATTTAGTATATGGATAGATTGACAATGTGTAGTGATATTTTGCAGATATTCAAAAAATGAAGCGAGTTACACCTAAAAATAAATGAAGTGTTCCAAATTCGGCTACTCTCCCATACTCATTAAAAATAATCTGTATTCATGCATGGATTTTAATTCATAATATATATAGATGTATTTTTATAATTGTGTGACAGTGACTTCATTTGTATAGACTTCTAATTCCACCAGCACAAAACAGTGAGATCGCAGGCCCTATTCTGATTACTGACGGAGCAACAACGTTTGTGGAAAAGTACGTCATTTTCGAGTTGGTCTCATATTACAACTATCCAGAAAAATCTTGCTAGGTCTTATTTTGGGATAGGTTTTATTTTAGAAAAACACGGCATTGACTTAATAAAATAAACATACACATCGTATGTTTCGGAAGGTAAATGTCAGTCTATTAAGAGGACAATACACCTTTAACGCGTCAAAATATCGAAAATTCAATTTGTATGTTAAATGAAATCCGTTTTAGTTCTAAGAATTTTGAAACCAATGCGTTGAAATTTATATTTCACAATATAACAAAATATAACAAAATATGACAACTTCAAAAATATGACAGAATGAATTAATGTATACCTTTTATTCTGCTTCACAAGAATTAAATGTTTTTATTTCAGGGTACAAATGTTGATAGTGCGTGAAGGAAAACTCTCCAAATACTGAGTGAAATGATCTGAAATTTTTATAACCTGTAATATTCGAGTAGGATAAAATATTTAGTTCGGATATTAATTGGGGTCCACTAATTTGAATGATTCTTGGTGCAACATCTTCCAAAAAACCAATACTGAAATGTTTGAGAAAAAATTGGTCGCTTGATTAAAAAAATATATTAATATATGAAGGGTTCGAATGTAAAGCATGGTAAGTGATGTATTTGAATTTTTGCTTTTGTCATGTAAAATTATTTAACGGAATACTGACATCATTTTAAAAGTACAAGATTGATTTATTACTCAATAGATGTCATAATTAAAGCTAAGTTTTTTATGAGTGCTACGAGTTTTTGCTATTAAAACTGAATGAGTTCAATTAAATAAGATCTATCAGACAAACAATATTGCACACAATTAATTGAAAGTATTAGGTGTTTTAAAGGATGAAATCCTAATGCATTTGGGTTGAAATATTTTTTAGAAAACTTATATATTGAATATCTCGAAACTTGCATTTTGCTAGTTACTATGTTTTATACACGAGCTCTTTATATTATGAAATTACTTATTCTAGTTCAGAAAACTCTTACAATTTTTGCAACCTTGACTATCAAACGCCGATAGCTACACTGATGCAACATCAATTTTGTAAGGAAGATATCTTGCGTAATATGCTCATTTGTTTGTACTCCATTTCCAACATTGTAACATAACACACATGAACATTTTACATGTTGTACTTTTAACATTTATGTGCGCAAGTTGTCTTTTCTTACTAAACTGGTGCTGCTCGACAACTCTGTATTTGATCATTTTCCCGTATCTCATATAGTACTCGGGTTCGGCATTCTAACTCTTAGTATTACCGATAGGGAACAAAGTAAGCAGCCTCATCTAAAAAATCAAGCCACTTTACTATGCCTACACGCCATTTTTATCATCATAGCTGTCACCCTATAACAGCGAGAATAATGAGATTTTCCTTAACCTGAATGTGTAATTTCATAATAGGTAAATATAAAGGCAATTTCATATTGCTTTAAAACATAATATGCAATTTCATTAAATGGAAAAGGAGAATACAAAGTTCTGTACTTTAATTACCTTAATATTAATTTTATAGTATATTTATATTTTTGATACAGAAAATTGATTTTTTGATCAAGAATTCAATTTATTAAATTTGATTAATACCCATTTTTTAACGATATTGAAAGTGGAATTATTATTATATGTAGATCATAATTTATCTTAGAGACTTTTCCTCTCTTATGTCTTATTGCAGCAGGCTATGTGATAAATATCTGTAATATGGACTAAGCTCTTGGAGATCATTTAGTAAAAAAAAAAAAATATGCCGAAAAAGATTTTAAAAATTCTAAAACTATCCAATTTTGTTATTATATTTAAGAAAATTTAATATTAATTATTTATTTATGTAGAAGTTTTTAATTTAGTTTATAAGCTGTTGTGTT
This sequence comes from Maratus michaelseni, assembly GCA_963931845.1. Taxonomy (NCBI): domain Eukaryota; kingdom Metazoa; phylum Arthropoda; class Arachnida; order Araneae; family Salticidae; genus Maratus; species Maratus michaelseni. The sequence goes on from OZ007586.1 coordinate 398,969,800, forward strand.
ATTTATTATTTAAAAAAAATTTCACATAGTTATAAAACAATTCTACGTGCAATGTCAAAATTAGTATTCGGAAATAAAATCGTATAATACATTTTAAATAAATGTAAACGTTTAGAAATTCGGGCATTCTTTGTTTGATAGTTTTGAAAAAGAAAAACAGAAACATAAATTTGTTATCAAAAAGTTAACTACTAAAGATATTGCAAGCATTTTTTTGAGGAGTGAAAACAGTTCTTGACTGATTTTGGAGGCGGTATACTAGAACAGAACACTCATAAAAGTATCCACTTCAATGAAAAGTTGAACTTTCACGCACGAAGCAGGTATGGAGAAGACTTCCATACATATTTTATCATAAAATGGTTATATCAACTGCAAGTGAGACATAGGGGCCAAGAAATACGGATTTTTAGTTACTTTTTCCGTACATTTATTATCTCCTTATTTAATCGCAAAATTTTATAATAAGAAATGAAGAATATTACTATATGGAAAAAGTGGTATTCAAAATCTGTAAACCTTGGCACCTATATTCAGATAACAGGAAATGACTAATCTTAATAGTGTTGTTGCTTTCTGTATAATTTTTATACAACAAGAATTGCTAAGACAGAATTGCAAGGGACTGCAGACGAATGCCGTTCTCGCCAGGTCGCATCCTAGCAGGTACACCGTCTATTGATTTCGTCGGAACAGTACTTTTTTTCGTTTCGGGCAGGATTTCGTTAAACACGGGTTCTTTTTCAGCAGGTTTCATCTACAGTAATAACAGAATCTCATAATATGCACAAAACTTTTGCCTTCAAATATTTTGTATAAAATGGAAGTATCACCAATAATGGCTTCCTTTATGTAAGAAATCAAAACAAGGTTTAAGGGTAACACTACTTTAAAGGCCTGAAATTTAAGACATTTTCGGGAATTTATATTTAAAATAAGAAGTGTTTAAAGAAATCCATTTACATGCATATATCGAAGTCAAAAACTGTATTTGTATTTTTGTTTAGTTAATATAATAAAAAAAAAGTGCATTGAAACCTGACGGGCGGGAGTACTCCAAAAAACGGTGGACATCATTGTAGACTTGACTTAGAACAATGTAACAAAAAATCAGTTTTATTAGTTCAAAAGCTAGTGCAATACGTTCTCTTTTTGAAGAATATGCATTTAAGCGATATAATATCGATTGAAAGTAAATTGTAAGTTTTTAGCAACAAATTCTGTTAGTTAAGTTACACAGAACAGTGAGATGTCAATATTTCGAGAAAATCTCACTTATGTCGCTAGAAAATTAGAGACGATTAATTTTTAAAAAGATAAACTCGATTGATTGAAAATTGACGATAGATAACTACTGACATAAGTAATCACAGATATGAAACCCAAAATTAAAAAGAGAACTGGTCAGTTTTGTAGACAAAGTTTAAGTAACATCATAGTACAAGATGTAATAAAAGTAGCGATACTGAAAATAGGTTTAGTAAAGATGAAATGAAAAAGTAAAATAAACTTTTTGATATTTAACACTATTTATACCTGTGTCAAATGACATGGGTACAAATTGTATGATATAATATTTCTAATTTCATCATTGATTATATAGCTATGTTATAGTATAAAATAATCTACTTCCGAAAACGTCCTATATCAGGGTGACAAATCCAGATAAAAATCTATTCAATAGTTTAAATTAGCACGGACATACTGACAGATGACTTCAAAGATTTTGCTTTATAATATACTAGCCGGTCTTCGCCCGTCTAGCCGATCGTTTCCGAGTGGGGCCCAGATACAGAGTGCAGCGTACCGCCCTGACTTCGCTTGGGGCCCAGAAAGTGCATTTTATATGTAACCAGAAAAATATAAATAAAACATTTTAAATTAAAAGTATACGAAAATAACTAATAAAAATATAAATAAAAAAGAAAACTGCCCAGTTAAACTGAGGGCATTGAGCTCACAGGCTATTCACACTCATTGTATATTGTACTCTTATTTAAAATAATTTGAAATATGCCCCTCGAAAAATAAAGAAATCAACAATATATTAAGGGGGGGGGTCATCCCCCCGTTACCCCGCTCATAGTTAACTAATGAACCCCTTAAACTAATCAGGGAAGTCTCTAATTACAATGAATATACATACAAAATATGAAGAAAATCGGATAATTCTGCATGAAAAACTCATTTATCCAAATTAAGGGGGGGGATTAGCCCCCCTTTCCCCCTTTATACTTAACCAATGAACCCCCAAAACTTTTCAGAGAAGCGCATTATCACAATGAACCTATATACAAAATTTGAAGAAAATCGGATAATTCTGCATGAAAAACCCATTTATCTAAATTAGGGGGGTTATCCCCCCTTTCCCCCTTTATACTCAACCAATGAACCTCAAAACTATTGACAGAAGCGCATTATCAAAATGAACCTATATACAAAATTTAAAGAAAATGGGATAATTCTGCATGAAAAACCCATTTATCTAAATTAAGGGGGGATAAGCCCCATCTTTCCCCCTTTATACTCAACCAATGAACCCCCAAAACTATTGACAGAAGCGCATTATCAAAATGAACCTATATACAAAAATTAAAGAAAATGGGATAATTCTGCATGAAAAACCCATTTATCTAAATTATGGGGGGATTAGCCCCCCTTTCCCCCTTTATACTTAACCAATGAACCCCCAAAACTATTCAGAGAAGCGCATTATCACAATGAACCTATATACAAAATTTGAAGAAAATCAGATAATTCTGCATGAAAAACTCATTTATCTAAATTAGGGGGGGTACCCCCCCTTTCCCCCTTTATACTTAACCAATGAACCCCCAAAAGTATTGACAGAAGCACATTATCAAAATGAACCTATATACAAAATTTGAAGAAAATGGGATAATTCTGCATGAAAAACCCATTTATCTAAATTATGGGGGTTAGCCCCCCGTTTCCCCCCTTTATGCTTAACCAATGAACCTCCAAAACTAATCAGGGAAGCGCCTTATCACAAGGAACCTATAAACAAAATTTAAAGTAAAACGGTTAGTTCTATCAAGAGTTATCGCGTTACGTACATACATAGTACATACATACATACATACATACATACATACGTACGTACGTACATACAGAACCGGCGGGCACATAAGCTCTCAGGCTTTGATAGCCTGTGAGCTAAAAAAGCACTTAAATAAAGATTTCGCTACATAAATATTTTTTTTTCATGAGCCTCCTTACAAAATACTACTGGGCCCTACCCGTGATTATCTAGGATTGGGTCCCAAGTAGTACTTTGTATCTGGGCCCCACTCGAAAGCGACCGGGTTAGTATATAATAAAAAATCAGCAATAGTTCTCTTTTTTGTCTAATCTTCTGCAATCGGGTTCATAGCCGATGTTGCCCACAAACTCGCTAGCTCTAAAATCGCTGAAATACATGATTAACTACTTTTTTTGTAGATTTGTAAAGCGGAGTTTCACATTCTTACTTAAAACTGCTGCTGAGATATGGCACAATTACCTAAAATTTTCGACACAAAGTGTGACCCCCTTGATGGATTATTATCTAAAATTGCTGAAATACATAGTTACCTATTTTCTAGTACATTTGTTATCCTAAATTTCACACACCTACCTATTACTGAGATATCGCAAAATAACAAAAAATCCGACACCCATTTAACCCTCTTTAGTGGCTGAATTTTTAAAATCACGGAAATACATGTTTAACTATTTTTTAGTAGATTTGTTATTCTGAATCTGTGATTTCAAGCTCATAACTAAAAATACTGCTGAGATATGGCGAACATTCGAAATGACCTAAAATTTACGACTTTCATTTAGCACTCCCCCCCCTTAATGGGTGAATTTCTAAAATCGCTGAAATATGTGTTTAATTATTTTTATAGCAGATTTGTTATCCTCAATTTCACGCTCTTATCCAAAACTACTGATGAGATATGGTAAAAGATGAAATAATCGAAAAATAACGATCCCCCATTTAACCCCTTAGTAGTTGAATTTCTAAAATCGCCTAAAATACATGTTTAACTATTATTTAGTAGATTTGTTATCCCGAAATTCACGCTCCTAACTATAACTTCTACTGAGATATAGCAAAATGGCGTAAAACATTCAACCCCCATTTAACCCCCCTTAGTGTCTGAATTTCTAAAATCGCTGAAATACGTGTTAAACTATTTTTTTTAGTAGATTTGTTATCCCAAGTTTCATGATTCTACCTATAATTTCTACTGACATACGGCAAAAGGACCTCCTATTTAACCCCCCTAGTTGCTGAATTTTCGAAAATTGCTGAAATATATGTTTATCTATATTTTTTATAGATTTGTTATCCCGAATTCCGAGCTCCTAACTAAAAATGCTGCTGAGATATAGTGAACAGGTAAAATGACCTAAAACGTTCGATCACCCACTTAACCTCCTTAATTGATAAATTTCTATAATCGCTGAAATGTGTGTTTAATTATTTTTTTAGTAGATTTGTTATCTTGAATTTCACGTTTCTATCTAAAACTGCTGCTGAGATATGGCGAAATCGCGAAATGACTAAAAACTTTCGACCCCTATTTAACCCCCTTAGTGGTTGAATTTATAAAATCGCTGAAATATGTGTTTAACTAACTTTTAGTACATTTGTTATCTTGAATTTCGCGCTTTTAACTAAAAGTGTTGTTGAGATATGGTGAAAAGGCAAAATGACCTAAAACTTTAGACCCCCCATTTAACCCCCTTAGTGGTTGAATTTCTAAAATCGCTGAAATACGTGTTTAATTATTTTTTTAGTAGATTTGTTATCTTGAAGCTCACGCTCTTACCTAAAACTGCTGATGAGATATGGTGAAAATGTGAAATCACCGAAAATTTTCGACCCCATTTAACCCCCTTGAGTGTGAATTTTCAAAAATCATTCCGTAGTGGGTGCCTACATTTTGTAAAGAACATGTCTTCCAAATTTCATTGTTCTAGGACAAACGGTTGAGGCTCGGCGTTGATTATGAGAAAATGAAGCTACTCTTTTATAAGTATAGATATTAATTGTAGTACCGCAAATTCAAAAACTGCCTTTAACAAAAGTTACAGAATTGGTACAATGAAATAATTTCAACAGGTATTTTAATCAAATACCCCTATGGGAAATTAAAATTAGAAATTTAGGTAAAATATCTTATTAGATATCGTATGATGCGTTAAATGATTGGCAGATCTCATAATGAATAATTTTTCGACAACATATTATAAAATTCCATACAAGTCTTCAAAGACTTTTGAACACCTCTGTAGATTCTAATATCGTACATTCAAGATTAAATTTTATAAACAAAAAATATTGTTACATAAAGATATATTTTCTTGATTTTAAAAATACCATTTAAATGTTTTTTGTATGATTAAATAATTTCAGCCAGATTTTTCCTACAAATATTCTTATGTGCGGTGTAAGAACAGAACTTTTTTATATTAAACTTTAAAAACGTTTTCCTTGAAACAAGTTCTTTTCAATCTCTGCAGGTTTTCACACTTAAATCGTTTAAGCTATCAGCAATTTGATTGGTGCTTCACACTTAAATCCTTCAAGCTATCGGTGTTTACTTTTTTGCAAATTAAACGGGCATTGCAAATCCTCTCCCCTAAGTTTCGAAAGTATGCAACTCCGCATATTTCCGCCATTAACAAAACATGAGGGGTATAGCATTCGCAGTTCTGTGTGTATAACTAGACAACCTACCTCCGAGTGAAAATGGAAAAGAGAAGTGATATTTTGCCGTTTTTATTTCAACTCCGCAGAATCTCCAATATTATTTGAAACATTTGGAGGTAAATTTCTGAAAAATTATCAATAATATTGTTCATTACTTTATACGTATTTTATAACACAAAAAACAAACCAGCTCATTTTTCCCCTCAAAGCTTAAAATTAAATAAATAAATAAAAATGAAAAATTATACCGGAATTTCTTAGATCAGCCATTCCGTATATTTGGTGCTTGTGGACACTTTTGCTAATAGATTTTATGCGGAATTATCTTTGGTATCGTTAGTATTTGAACAGTTTCTTAATTCCTTTAGAGATCTAGGTTTTTATCTTATAGACTCCAATGTTCTGTATCGTACACAAATTCACATTCAAGAAAAGTATGAATTACGACCTACAATATTTTTTTACATAAAAAGAATGACCATTGTCAAAAACATGCATTCGTAAATTTTTCGCTCATTCCAATTATTTTTTTTTGATATATTATTTTACTTTTCAACGGTCTAAAGGGTCTAAACCATTCTACTACATAAAAGAAAATCGTAAAAAACTACAAGAAATATTTTATGAAACGTTTTTAAAAATAAAATTCGTTTATCTTATACTTAGATTTTCTTTGTAATTTTTTGGTTAATTTTTGTATGACTCCGGACGTTTCCCCTTAAGTTATATCTTTAGATTGTATGACATATTTTTTTGTATAAATATATGAAGATTTAAGAAAAAGTATATATATACATTTTTCTGGACTGCATTGAACCAAGAAATTTAAATATGTTGTCAAAACTGGGTGTTACTATTTGTAAAAACAAAGTTGTAAATTTTTTTAAAGATGGAGATGGTCCCTATTTCAAAAATTGCATTAATATTTCAATTGCATTAATACTTCGCGTACAATGACGCCTTTGGGTTTGAAGATAATGGGTCTTCGACTTGCAAATAAAGGCGAGTGAGTAATTTTTTTTCACACGATCTGTACAACTACCCTTTATGACATTAAATCACATACGTCGAGAAAGGATTTTTTTACAAATTAAAATGACCCTTTTCTATTATTTATGCATAAATTATAACTCAAATTGTATGGATTTATTTTACATACCATACATCACGGAGATAAATATGAAAACTTGTGCCCATAGTGAGATAAAAATTTATTTATTCAATATGGCACATAGAGGTAGTAAAATACAACTTATGAAAAGTCATTTGAAAATCCGAGGCAATACGGTATTTTATTTTAATATAATGGCGATTTTCTTTTAACCCTTTCCGACGCGGAATAAATCTGTTTGTAAAATAATGAAATAATGGGCTGACACCAGATTTTACAAACGATTTCCTTAGAAAAGAATAACTGGCTGATTTTCCCTTACTTTAAAAAAGGCAAATTTTAATTAAATATTCTTGGTGCCGATTGTCAGTTTTGGAATTAAAATTAGGTGTCCTTTTTTGTGACCACCGCCCGCTAAAGGGTTAATAAAGAAGAAACGTTTTGCAGTATTATTCACTAATAAACTTCCTTATGTCACATTCCTTTTCCAATTGTAGCAGTCCTAGAACAGGTTAAATCTCTGATAAGAAGTCTGATAAAGGAAATCAATACAATAGCTTCAGATTTCCATTGATGCATCCAGCATTTTTCTCACTAACTTTGTTAAGACTTATGATTTTTCTTTATGATTATGCTTCTTTTTTAAGATCCTTTTAGCCGTTGATTTTTCCATAAATGCATTCATTTTTGCTTCTAAACACGATAACATGTTCAACGTGATAACATCTCTTAATGATTGTTTGTTTGTTTCAGCCGCGAGCTAAAACTGATACAGAAAAAAAAATTGCGTTTGTGGATAAACACGTAATATAAGTGTTGATTTCAGTATATCCGCATATTTTAATAAAAACAAAATGCTTTGTAATCAAAATGCACGTAGAACATATAGCTTTCTTATTTATATTAATGATGTAATTTGTTTATCACGAAATTTTAACATTTAGACTACCGAAATCATAAAAAAAGTCCCATATCAAATTATACATTAAAAAGCATATTATTTTCATAACAGTTAGAAATAACTATATTAGTCCGTATTAAAATAATTTTACATCTGTAAATAGTTTTTTCATGCATAACATTAGATTTGTTTAAATGGGTCAGTACTATTATAGAATATGCGATCTAACTACGCTATCAATCAGCAATAGGTATTTCAAAATAAATGTGAGGTCATATACTGAATCTAATGTTGAAATATACAGGGTGGTTTATAATGTTTCCCTTTTTGGAGGCATCATTAGCTAAAACGAATGGAATGAGACTTTCTTTTACATACTTGAAAGTATTGTGATATGAATACTGTTTAAAAATAGTAGTAAAGCCTTGCAGTACTGAAAGATTGGATACATACTGAGCACAATTCCTCAGTCATTGGAATGGATTATCTGGCGCCTTTTGAATGGTCAAATTTTAAGTTTATTAAAAGGGAACTAAATTACATTAAATAACTGCGTGCTTTTGCATAACTAATTATTTGTAAATTATTTGTGCCAACATTTTAATCTATATTTAAAAGATTTTCCAAAGCGCCACTTAAAATATTCACTTGTTAAATTTTTGTTCTCTTCGAGACACCGTAGCGGCTCTAGAACCTTCTGAATATTGTATGTATAAAATACTTACTCATATGCTCAATAAAATATAGTAAAAGGTAATTTTGTTTTATTTTATTTTGCCTTTGAAAATCACATACGTAAACCTGATCAAAAATTTAATAAAATGCGAATACATATGCGAACTTTATTTATAACAACTCCGGATGTCAAGGCTGTGAGGAACACTATTAATGTTATTAGAAATATTTTTGAAATATTTTATTGATAATACAGGGTGTTCCAAAATTCGACCGACAGGTTAAGAAGGGTGATAGAAGCGCAACCTACGTAATACATGGCCGCTTCATGACTTTTATGACGTCACAGGGAATGCATCATCTTTAAACGGCGAGATGAAGCATGAATAACGAAATACATTGTTTTGAGTTGTACACAACTAAAATGTTTACAAATATGCAACAGGAGTTTTAAAAATCTCTTAAATTTAATAATGGCGATCTACAAGTAATCCCAGGTGTTGGTTGCTAGATAGTAGATTAAACAAATCATATATATTTGCTTAAACTTTTTTATATCAATTTACCAGCATCTGATACTACTTAAAACTGAACAGCTGTCACAGACACACCCGGGTTGGCACGATTTTTGTTTTGCTCCATTTTGGCGAGATAAACCCCACTTTCGGGTACCTGTTAGGCCTAGCTTGTTTAGCAGCATGTTAGTTTTATTTCATTATGAAACAGTTGACTTTATTATAAAACACACGCATTTTTTATTATAAAGCCACACAAATTATTTTATTATAAAACATACACAATGTTTAATTTAATATAAAACACACACAAACTGCTCTAACGTGTTGCATACAAAGCAAAATCTTGTCAATGTCGCCGGGTTACTCAGGCATAAAATCGCCATTTTGGCGCCAAAAAAGATACCTGGTGCGTCTGCGACAGCTGTACCCTTAAATATCAATACAAGTTATATATCAGCAAATTTCACTATTTTTTAAAAATTAAAAAGATTTTCGACAAATGCAAAATATGGAATAGAAAGTTTTGGTTTAATAAATAATCAAAATTTTCATCAACAAAAGGTCTCAATAACTAACATTAACAAAATATGCAGGAAGATAATCTAAAAATACTGCACATGCATAGGCGTGAATTTCACCCAAATCACTGATAATTGATGCTATTTACAAATTTATAATGTGCTACATTTTAACTACACAATATAATTTATGTACAGATGATCCGCGAATAAACCAGTACAAGACACTTTTGTTAAATTTTGATTTCGAATGGATGGGATTGCGAAGTGGTATATTTTCAATAGCCTTGATAACCCTTAAACATTTCCGTAAATTAATAGTAATATACTACAAATATGATAATAATGAAAATATTTAGAAACTTACCTTGCTATACTGTGAAGGTATACAATTTTCACGCTTTATTGCATGAATCCATTTCTTCTTACGTTCTCCATTCTTTGGAAACCCAAATATATGAACTGAGGGTCCTTTTTTATAATTCTCTTTACATCGGGGAACAAAACATGGTGTAGAAAGGTTTCATACGCAAAGGAACGTTCAAAAAGTAATGAGCCGGAGGCCTAGAGACAGAAACTAGTGCATGTATTTCAGAAGTATTGGCCCTGGCTGTTGAGGAACTTGTCCCACTGAGACGCAAGGCGGTGAATGGCTGTCTCATAAAATTCATGGGGCTGCGATGTGAACCAGTTCCGCACGTACTGCTTGACGTCGTCGTCCGAGGTGGATCGTTTGCCCCTCAGAGCCTTTTTTAGGGGACCAAAAAGGGCGTAATGAGTCCATCAACAGCTGAACGATGTCATCGGTAATGCGTTTTTGTGTTCCAGACCGTGCATCATCGGCTAAAGAAACTCGTCCTTCGCTGAAGAGCTTGTGCCACGCCTTGACCCTTGCAAGTGACATGCAGTGTTCACCGTACACTTGTGACATTCTTCGATGAATGTCCGTTCCCCTTTCTCCTTCCGCTGTTAGAAAACGAACAACACCTCTTTGCTCTTCTTTTGACGCCTGCATTTCACTGCTTTCACCACGAATGAACGTTGGACGACTGATGCATGCTTCTGCTAGCTTTGTAGTCAAGTGATTTGCACTCGTGACCCTCTAGCGGCGGGCATGTCGACTTCCGCTCTCTTGTCGGAAACCCTCTTTGTTACTGACGCAACGATGTTACCATTCTGTCACCGGTTTTCACATTCCAGACCCCGGCTCGTTTCTTCTTTAACGTTCCTTACAATTACACAAAACAGCTTCAAATTAATCGGAAGACGTGTTACTAAACGTAAGCACACAATTCATTACACAAAAGCTGATTAAAAATTCGATCAGCATTGATCTCATGGTCTTGACGTCATTACCTTGACGTCATACCGTGAGCTGGCCGTGTAATACGTATGTCGCGATAGAAGGCATCAAGAGGATGAAAACGTACCATAGAACATGGGGTCGCAAACCAGCTTTAGTTGAAGAAAATTGCAAAAATATTTATGAAGGGTTTGATGTCGAGTGGAACAAAAAGGGCCAATAATAAATAGAAAACACATTTATTTAACGCAAAGTATGATTACAATGCATTGCAGTCCAACGTCAGAAAGGAGACGACGAAACATTTTTATAGGAATATGTTTTAACTCGACATTTAAAGTTGTTAGAGGTCAATAAAATACAGCAAAGGTAATTTTTTTATTTCATTTTGCCTTTGAAAATCACTTAAGTAAACCCGATCAAAATTTTAATACATACTACTTTTTAAATTTTGACACTTGATGTATTCATTCACCAGTTTTATACGTGGATTTCTATATACATGATGGTGTTTTCATTACATTTATTGATGAAAATCTGCAATATACAAACTTTCTTGAAAAGTCCAAGAAGTTTTAATTTTATACTTTTCTATCTCAACTTTCTTATTACTAAAATAAAAGCTAAGGAGCTCAATGTATTGGATACAAAAAAAAAATATTTTGAATGAGTTCGCACAAGTAACAGTCTTTGACATTAATAACACAAAATCATACAATCCTCCTTTTTGCTTATTCTTTACGAAAAGTAATATAAAGTTAATGCAAAATAAATGACCATAATGGAAATTTTCATGCTTCAATATAATTTAAAAAGTATTTTATATGTCTTTATCACGTTATTTTCATATCGTATCTTACATACAAATATGAAAATTATGTGATTTATAAGTCTTTTCAATTGTATACTTACAGAAGTGGAATTGTTTGAATGCAATTTGATAGTATAAACAAGTTCTGAAAAAGAAATTAAGAAAGGAGATAACAGTTTTTAAGATAATATGAAGAAGTAATATTTTGTCGAATTATTGATTTCCACTTTTTTTATCTCTCACTTACATAATAATTATTTCTTACAACCGTTCCTTTTCGATGGTATAAAATGTCTCCAATTTTCAATGAAAGAAGCAGATACTTTCTTCTTTCAGATACTTTTTATTTCTTTTAACTTAAGTGGCCCCAATTGTCTCCTTCTAAAAGTTTCCATTGATTTTGCTTGGGGCTATTTTGGATTTTAAGAAATGAATTGATTTTCAATTCATTCGAGTTGTATATTTCCTTTCAATTCAAAGAAAAATGCCCTTACTCAAAATGCAATTGAAACTTTCTCAAATGGAAGAATTTTACAATATAAAAACATTTATTTGTGCGATATATTTTTCAAAAGCTACTTTACATATTTTATACCCGTACTTCAGTTGAATGACTGTATCAAAGTGTAATCTAACGAAATTTTTATTTTAAATATATATATATAATGTATTTCTAATTGATGCAAATTTATATAATTCAATTATAAGCCGAAAACATAAGTTTTTCACAACTTGGTTTATCTCTCTCCATCTCTCGAAGATTTTCTACTAATATCTATTTTTTATTCTATTTTAGTATTATTTCATTCTATTTAAATATTTAAACTATTTAAATACATATTTGTGTCAAAAATTACTAACGGATTGATGTTTTCTTTCAAATTAAAATTTCGTCGCCTAAAAAGCTGTTAAGTAGGGAAAAGTGAGATAAAACCGTATAGCTTGTTACACCGTTAAAAATGTGCGGCAAACTGCCCAGTCATTTGACCGTTTTTGTAGAATACGGTTACATAACTGTAATTTAAATATATTCTGACCGTATTATTGCTCATTTTATGGTCAGAATATAGTTTAATTACGGTTATGCAACGGCTTTCTACAAAAACGGTCAAATGACTGGACAGTTTGCTGCAAATTTTTAACAGTGTATTAGTTGCTTCTTAAACACAGAATTTCCAAAAGAATTTAACGTAAAATTGCGTACACACTCTATACTTTTCGTCGTACAATAATATCATTTTAAATCTATAATTGGTTTATCACAATTTTATAAATAAATGACTATTTATAAAAATTCAAATCACCCGGTGGAGTGAAACACCATAGAAATATCGAACTACAGAAAGGAAAAACAATTAGTCTTTCTTTTAAATATGAACCTTTTACAACATTAACTAATGAACTAAACTAATAATATCCAATTATATGTCTACTAACTTAAAATTTAAAGATAAAAAACTAATTAATTTAACTACAATTTGAGAAATAGCAGAAAAGATGTTCACCTCTTTATTAGCTTTATAAAAATTATAATCACACTTGTCCATGTAGTTTTGCCTGCCTTTTCTTCAAACATTCTATTTGGGTTCTTCACGTATTGTTTTCTAATATAATTTTTTATTCCACGTAGGATATCTTTCACGTACAATTTGGCTTGATGATGGGTGTTTTTATAAAAATATCTTACGTTTATCAGTATTTGAAAACAGTGCTACATTAAAGAAATGCAGATCAAGTACCGGGAGTACTTTTCCAGGCCCGACCCATTTATATTTTAGCAGTTCACCGCCCAGCCCTGCCCGGCACAATTTCCACAAAAAAATATAATTTAATTAACATACAATTACGATTCTTTTAAAAATATACTGCATACATATTTATGCAAAAATTTAACAGTATATTACAGACTATATGTCCGTAAGCCATACAATAAAGATTAGCAACATTAATGATCACTTAGGCTCTTAGACTATCATATTCAAATAAAGACTCATTAAAAAATAATGCAGATACGAAACAGGAAAGAAACAGGGTGGTTTAAAACCTCATAATTTTCAAACAGTATAATAAGAAAAGCAGATTTTTTAACAATATAATTTATTACAAAATTATTACAATAAGCTATAATTAATTAACTATATTAATTTATCAACTATAATTTATTAAAAGAGTATATTTCCAAAGATTCCGTTAACAAAAGTTCCTTATCGCTATTATTTTTACAAAAAAATGCCTGACTAACACGTCCGGGAACAACTTAGTCTAGGTCCATCCCGGAATAAATATATAGAAAAAATGAAAGTCTGAGCCCGGCCCGGTCCGAGTCTGCTGTAAAAATGAATCCCGGGATCAGACAGATGTAACTGTCTCTATGCACATCTCTATTCAGGACAGTTCTGTATTGATGTTGACAAACTACATTGTTCAAAATAATTAGGGAAGCACATGGTTTTAACAAAATTAAGCAAATACATACACCGATAAATAACTTAAATTAAAACACCCATAAAAATTTAAAGCGAAGCAGAAAGCAGAAAAATAAAACTTCATGGGCAAATCACAGTTCATGACGTTAAAAACCAGGAAAAGGAGACAGGTGCAGAAATCGGGATTTCGCAGAAACGTCTGTTTCACTGTCTCAGTTTGTGAAATTTAATTGCTCAGCTTTTGTTTTGAGAAAACGTGACTTGAAAATGTCCCAACAACGTGATTTACCGGAATCCACGACTTGGCGTATTTGCGCGAGACTTGTATCCGAGAAAACACAACGAAGTGTAGTGGATGCTGTTGGAGTCGCAAGAAATGACATTGCAAAGTTGTGGAATCGATTCCAAGAAACAGGATATGTTAGACGTCGACCAGGGCAAGGCCAGCCACGTGCTGCCACAACAACTGATGACCGATATATCCTGCTAACAGCTCGTCGAGACAGAACAGGCAATGCTACTCAGCTACAAAGACAGTTACTCTTGGTAACAGGATGAAGGGTGTCCAGCCAAACAGCCCGGAATAGGCTTCATCAAGGTAGTCTCTACGCACGTAGGCCAATGGTCTGTATTCCATTGACCCTAAGCCACAGTGCGGTCCGAAGAAGGTGGGCAGCTGAACATCGAGATTGCAGGCAACGTGATTGGAGTCAAGTGCTGTTTACAGACGTGTCTCGATTCTGTCTGGAGTGTGACATGGACGTGTTTTGGTATGGAGGGAAAGGGGCACTTCAAGTAACCCAACATTCGTTCGTGAAAGATCACATTACGGACAAGGTGGGTTGATGGTATGTGTTGGAATTAGCATAGGTGGACGTACGGATCTGCGTTTCATTAGGAATGGCACTTTGACGAATCAAAGCTATGCAGACGAGATACTGAGACCTCATATCGTACCTTACGCTGCAGCCATGGTGATTCCTTTATTTTTATGCATGGTAATGCCAAATCGTATACAGATCGTCTGGTGGAGAACATGCTTGAAGCTGAAATAATATAGCATATGGAATAGCCAGCATGCTCTCCTCACCTGAATCCGATCGAGCATGTTTGGGACACACTCGGACGATGCATTTCAGCGAGACCAAGGACTTCGTTTGCTGTTCGGGACTTGGAGAGTGACAATTTTTGAAGCGTGGAACAATATACCCCAAAATCTTATCACTAACCTAATCACATCCATGGAAATCAGGTGTGAAGCTTCTTAGCTGTTCGAGGGAACCACACGCCAAATTAAAAATCTTGCATCATTTCTAAACAATATATATTTTGTCATTTACACGTAACCATATTGTTGCCATAAACCATCTTTTCACGTTCTTTCCATCGTTTAAAATAATTAAAGCTACCTTACAATTTTTTTTTCTTTATTGCGCAATTATACACTTGTACCCTCCATTTTATGCCCATGCATGGCTGTTTCGCACGGTTTTCTTCCTTTTTTTTCTTGCTCCCCTAATTGTTTTGAGCAGTGTAGCATCGTGGATGCAGCACATTTATACTTATTCTCAGTCCAGCTAGGATTAAAAAAAAACATTTTTTTGGCTTATTCTGATAATCTTAATTTATTACATCGGCCTGACTGGCCCTCTTAATTTTTTTTATGGACTCGGCTGCCCCCTTTATTTTTTTTATTGTCCAACCCTTTCTGTTTATATTTTATTGGCCCAGCAAGGCACATTTGAAAGGTTGTTGTCATTTTGCTGGCTGGCCAAAAGATGGTAGGCGGCGGGCACGAGCCTCTGACATTTTCAGATATCTAATATTTGGAGAGAGTCAAAATCATGTAGAGAAATAGTCTCGCAAGTGTTCTTTGCAGATAATTACTAAGCTGTAATTCAGGATAAAATAAAAGCCGATCATTAGTTATACTTACACATTACTTTGATTACAGCAGTAACTTCGTTCTTTGCAGGTAAACATCAATCATAAATAAAGACATCATATACTTTGAACCTTGACAAACTTATACAGTGTGATTCATAAATATCGAAACAATAGGCTATTTCCTTAAATATTGCCCCTAGGTACATACTTCCAGTTGCATAGTTTCATAAAAAAAGGTGCAAAATTTGATGAGATAAATTGGAACTCCATGGGGGGGTCTATTTGAGAAAATACAAAAATTAACTTTTTATACGGTCCCCGTAGGATAAAATTTCCAATTAAGAAATTTCTCCTTATTCATTCCTGACTTAAACAAAAAAAATTCCATCATGATATCTGAAAAATTCACAGAGATATTAAAATCCAAAATTCGTGACTTACACCACTTAAGCATACCTCTGAGCGACAGGATATCAGTTCATTTGAAATGCAAGTTAGGGATCGACCATAAATTTACACATTATTAAAAGTCGATCTAAGACAATGCCTTAATTTTTAGATATAAAATAACAGCGTATAGATTTTTGCGTTAAACTTGCTTGAGAAATATGCTAGAGGTCTGCATGAAGCCGAGCTTGGTGCCAGGTCCGAAACCGGCACGGCCGGGTGGCCGGGCGGTACCGGGCCGTGTCTTTATTGTTCTTAAGACGTGTTGGGCAGGCAATAAGTTTTGGAAAAATAGTAATAGCGATCATGAAGCTTTTGTTAACGCAATCATTGAAAATATATTTTAATAAATTTCACAGAAATATTTTCAAAAATCTACTTTTTGTGATACAGCTTCAAAAGTTATGATATTTTTAAACCTATTTTTCATTTATTCCAAACGACATTGTTTTTTAAAAATAAATTTTTATTCGAATGTAATAGTCTAACAATATAAATAATCATTAACGTTGCTATTGCGTATTTTTTTAATAGATGCCAAACTCCCACTAATCTTCCGTTATAAGCGTATTTATTTGACCCAGGTTTAATACGTTTGAACCAGAAATTCTTTTTATAAATTCAATAGAATAAGTTCGATTTAAAACCTTTAAATTAAACAAGTCAAAGATTCATTAAATGAAATTTCGGGTTTAAAAGTGGTTAACTGGTGAAAAAACTCGAAATCGATATGTTAGAAAAGTCTTGTTTAAATCAACTGTAAAGTACAGTAAAGAACAGTAAAGAAATAAGGTGAGGAAAGCAAAAATTAAACTAAATCAGAAACTGAAGCTACAGGCAGGCGTTACTTACCTGGAAGCTTTGAAGAAGCATTTAAACGTTTTATTAGGAGCCAATCTTTGTTTAAAACTTTAAATGCATTTTCCTGCATCATAGGTTTTTTTCAGCATTTCTCATCTTTAAATTGATATAAGTCAATAAAGGTTAAAGATAAATGGCTCAAACTTGAAATATATCTTTTTCAAATATTTTACTTAAATTTTAATTCGAAAAATTTAAAAAAAAAATTCACTTTTGAAAATATGATTTGTTTAAAATAAGTTGATCAAGTCGATCTTTTATTTTAAATTGCTATTTTAAATATTTTTAATTATTTTAAATTAATATTTTTAAAATGCTGAATCAAAATTAAAACTTATATATTTCTGTTTAGTTAAAAGAAAAAAATTCAATTTGACAAATAATATTTCGAGTTATAACAATTTTAAACTATCCTGAATTTTTTGAAAAAAAAATATTTTTTAAATATTTTGTAAGAAGTTTTATGATGTGATTCTCTTTACAAATTATATGGTACCATCACAAAAAAATTCAAAATTGTAACTCTATAAATTTAAAAAAAAAGAACAAACAAATTCCCAGACACATTACAGTAACATTGTTTCTTGAAATTACACGCATTTCAATTTGTGTCTGATCCCTTGAAACCTCACGCATTATGAAAACGGACATATCTCTCTGAGTTTTGCAGATATCAAGATGGATTTTTTTTTGTTTAATTCAGAAATGGATAAGGAAATATTTCCTAATTGGAAATTTTAACCTAGGAGGGCCGTATAAAAATTTTATTTTTGTATTTTCTCAAATAGACCCCCCATGGAGTTGCAACTTATCTCATCAAATTTTGCACCTTTTTTTATGAAACTTTGCAGTTGGAAGTATGTTCCTACGGGAATTATTTAAGGAGATAGCCTATTGTTTCGATATTTATGAATCACACTGTATACTTGTTATATATGTATGTCCTCATTATACTCTTTTAATAAAAAATACAGCTGCAAAACACTTGGTGCATTTTATGATGATTGTGCCGCCGAGTTTAAAATTCAAGGTGGCTATAATTAAAGTCACAATGACGATACTGTGGTCACAAATATTCACAATCCCAAACGGGAGCTCATAGGAAGCTAGTAAGATATATATGCTTCGTACAAGTAATTTAAATTAATAAATGATCAGAAATAAATATTACTTAGAACTAAGATACAGGTAATTTAGTAAAATTTAAACTTAAAATTGACATCTGATTTGAAAGAATTCAAAATCACCATGGCGCTTAGCTTGGCTCGGGAATCTTAATTCGTTTAATAATACGGTGGCCAATGTATTATTATTAAGGATGCATAATACCATCGATAACCTCGTGTTGTTCCTGATTAGATTCATTAAACTAAACCATATTTCACAAAAAATACATAATTAACACTGACACACAACGTGGCTAAAACACTAATAAAGCGACTTGGTTAAAATTGCAAACCTGCTTTTATTAGACACAATTTTGCTGAAACGCTGTTTTAACTTCATCAACTTGCCAAGCACTTTGAATTCAGGCCATTCGTTAAAGTTAAATTAAAAACTGAATTTTAAAAGGAACTTTGTTCAATTTTATTGTAATCCATCCAACACATAAAAATCAGATCTGCTCGTAGTTAAAATTGGCAATACTAAAGTCCGAAAACAACTAGGCCCTAGACGCGTCTTTCTATAGTCTCTATGGTGATCTGGCGAAAGATATTTTTCGAATCCTGATTTTGAACATTCTTTATCAATTAATTTTGTAACTAATTAAAAGGTGTTTTTTTTATAAAGAGGGTTAATTTTTCATGAAATGTGATACACGTGAATAATTTAAAAAAATATAATAATGGCTTTGATGTGTGCAGGAGACTGATTTATAAGAAATTTAATCATTTTAAAAATATTATAATTATCATATGAATTGCTTTCACGAAATTATATTTTAAGCTGATAGATAAAGATTTTTTAATTTTTTCTTATAGTTAAAAAATTTCATGACTCTTTGCGAGAATAACATTGAACCCTAATACCTCTCAAAGAATGAAATGAGTCAAAGTAATAATATAAAAGAAAATATACAATGGGTTGTGAAACATAGGGAGTCATAAAGATTATTTAATTTAATTTTCATTTCAACATGTATTTTATGCAAAAATTGTTGGGAACTAGGAAAAAATACATCAATTTAGCTGCATTATTGGCTTTTATTTTCTTTTTTAAGTTTCATCTTTTTAAGTGCTGTTTAGATACATTTCTTGTATTAGATAAATTTAATTAATATCATCGAAAATTCTGTCTGGTTTTGACCGTTATATTTAATTACATTCATCTTAATACTTTAAATTGAAAACATTAAATAGATTTGGGATTATAGTCTTTAAAAAAATGAGATAAGAATTCAGAAAAAAGCATTTTAATGAACTATTTTGTAAAGCGATTTATTACAACTACAAAAAAATCTCATATATGAAAAGTACGGACAATTAAATAATAAATTAATTATCCAAACTTATAATAAAATATTTTTTACGATGGTATTTTTAAAGTCAGTAGTTTATTTTTTTATATAGAAATTCAATAATTTCTTTTAGAATTCTTATTTAAACTTGTTCATCAATTGAATTCTCTTATGTTTATTTAATCTATCATATTTTTAAAAATACAATGGCAGATTGGATTTAATTTTAACTTTTTAACAAAGCGAATTCAAATTGAGTTCTTCTAATTTGAATTTTTTTAATATTTTGAAACCTATTTGAAACGTATTTTTGACTTTGTATTGTCTTTCTATTCATCCATCTGATTGCCTTTCTGGTTATTTATTTTAGCTCTAATTTACATAAAAATTCTAAATTAGCGATGCAATTAAAATATACAAAAAGGTGGCAACTTCCTTTATTTCCTCTTTCAGGATTCTCAAACAGTAATTTTCGTGGTAGATATTTCTATTAATTATGTTAGAGAAATTTACCATAAATATTATTGTTTGGAAATAGAGGTAAAGAAAATTTATTTTACTGATATCTCTGTACATAAGCGGAAGTAAAATGCAGCATACTCTATATTGAAAATAGTCTATGTAATATTTATAATTCTTTAATGAAGCCGCTCAAGAAAATTCACATTCAGTTTCTATTCCTGAACAGGGCAAATTAAACATCAAGGAAGAGAAGCAATAGAAGATGAGAGATTATATGAATGATAATTATAGCTACGATATATAGATTAGTAATTTTTAATGTCTTTAACTAATTGCTAATTTATAAGTTTACAAAACGTTTTAAAGTCATCTATAAATTCAGATTTTACCAAACATAGTTGTTCAGTAGTAAGAATCTATACAAATGATTTTTTGATGTGAAACAGGCAAAAAGAAAAAAAAAAACCTTATAAAAATGTGTAAAGGTGAGTAGAGCCATACATAAAAGTGCGCTAATCATAACTTGATGTAGAAATTAGAAAACTCTTTCCCCCAGAAGAAAAAAAATAATTCCAGAACCTACTAACAATTCTTATGTACAAGAACAAAATAGTTTAATACACAGTTGCAGAAAAAAAGAACCACATCATTATATTTTAAACTCGATTTGTCGTAGAATGGAAAAGAAAGGTGACATTCAATTGGAAACCTATTTTTATTCCATATAAAAAGTTTGTCTTTAGTGGGCTGTCTACGTATTAATATTTACACAAAACTCAAGATTTTCAATAATAGCCCTCAAATTTGACACTAACTTTGCACTTCAATAAGCCTAAATCCAAACTTTCATGGCGTTTCTACGATTAGTTTAGGAGACATTGAGTGGTTTATAAAGAGCCGATTTCAGAGTTATCTTCAATTAAAATTCTGCCTTTGTATCGAGTATACGAGCATTGAATATAACCATTGCCCCAGAAATAGATAGCCATTCCGCTGCGTCATCAACTGAAGGCAGTTTTCGAGGTTCAGATGAAATCACTGATTTTAAATAAATCGTTACTGTCAGAAGATATCAAGTTGATCTGATCCTAACGATGTAATCTGAAAGGCAACATCTTTGTTTGAATATGGAAATTTTCCTCCATTTGATGACGCAGCTCAAATATTTTTTCTTCCGACTTCAACAATATGTCCCATACAGTAGGGAGCAGAAAAAGTGGTCCACATATAAATAAACACATCTTTGTTAGGAAAATATTTATTTTAACATAGTTTACAATATGTTATTAAAGAAACTCAAATTTACAAAATATACACTTGTTTACACCATTGACTACAAGTCAATGGTTTACACCTATTAAAAAAGGATTAAAAGAAGGAATAGGACATATTGCCGTAGAAATCTATAACAATAAGTTTCCAATCCATAATATTGGCTGAATCTCTTTACGGAATGTCTGTTTACTGGTAATTCGCTACATTTTAATAGGACTGAAGTCTGAGAAGTTTAAAGGCTATTAAAGTGGTAAATTCCATGATCCCCAAAAAATTTTAGTGTTTAGTACTTTTCTGGGATTTCATTTAAAATAAACAGCAACTTTTAAAGTTCTACAAATGGTCCTTGTAAAGATTAAAGCATTATGTTTGAGCTTCATGTTGAAAGCTTTGTGATAGCTTCCCGATTGTCTTTGGATGAAAAGCTGAAAACTGCACCAAACGGCGTCGTCCATTAGCGTGCAGAATGATGTTCTGTGGTAATCTAGCCTTTAACTAAATACCTTTATCCTATTGAAAACTTTTCATCACTTCATTACTGGTTTTAAGGGGTGTTTTGAGCGGTTTCTGTTCTCAGACTAGCCTCTTTTTTCTGCTTTCAGACTAGCCTAATACCACGTGTCTTTAAAAATTGGAGTCTGTTTTACATTTATATTTTCTTAACATTTTGAGTGTAATTATATCTTTATAACAAAAATCCTATTTTTACGAAAATAAAATTATTGTACGCTGTCATTAAGCTTACTTACGCAATATGCTTCAATATTAATAACAAAGTGCTAGCGGCAAAATTTATTTAAGGATTTAGATTTTTGTATGAAAAATTTTTTTTTTTCAATTTGTTTGCTCCCTGCTATATATAATCTACAATGTCTTTATCAAAATAGAGTTTTAAGGATAATATAAAGAAAACGCTTGGAGAAAAAATGCTAAAATTTTCTACGATAATGAAAGCATTTTGTGGTAAATAAAGCATTTAATAGTTGAATGCAATAACAATTTTATAGATTAATACTTTTTTTGAATATTATTCAATGGTTGGAGTATCATAGTTAAAATTTTTTCCAACAGAGCGAAAATATGCCGGGACCAGGACTCGAACCTGGGTACTTTGGTTTGCCATACCAACGCTCTCCCTACTGAGCTATCTCGACGATATTATTCTAACATTTCATATTTCATATCACAGCATATGGAAATTACAAAATGAGACATTCTTGATTTTTTAAGAAGTATGTTCATTTAAAAAATCAGTGTGATAAGAAATAAAAATATGAAAATTAATTCAACAATTGAGAGTCACGATGTTAAATTATTGTATTTAAAAAACTTTGACATCTGGGAAGAAATTTCAAAGTGGAATAGTGAATATGAAAATATTTTTGTCCAAATAGGATTTTGCTATTACAATTTAAAATCTAGTTCAAACTTTAATATTTAGAGTGTCCTTAAAGCCTCATTAATGCATATCAGCTAATGTTAGAGACATTTGTTCTTATCGATTGGTGTTTTTCTTTTTCTACAAGCTATAAAAAACAACAACTATGATTTAGTTTAGTATGACTTATTGAGTATGTCTTGGGACTTTCAGAAGGGTATTGTAAAAATTCTATGTTTAGATTATGCTCTCTCCTTTGTAAAAACATTTATAGAGAAAATTCATGTTTTCACATATATCAGGTCTGATGCAATAGCACTTTTAGCTTTCAACGATTTTCTTATATATCAAGATTTCAAGAGTAATAAATCCCTTTTTTTCTTTCGCATTTAGTCAGGTTTTTACGTATTCCTGAAGGCTCCATATGTTTTTCTCTTCCTTTAACGTGAAAATTTATTATATAACATGATATGTATTAAAATTAGCTCCAATGGTAACTACGAATAGAAATAGATATCAAATTCTAGAAATGCTCTTTACATTTTGTAAATAAATAAGATAATTTAGTACATAATTTCTTTTGCTTTCTAATTTGTAGAATGAAATAAAAATATTCTATATTTTATTTTAAATATGTATAAAAACCAGCCGGGAAGACCGAGCTATGCTCGGTCAAAGTTACATTTGAATTCAAATATCATGACCCATGTTCAAAATGACCCACTAATTGAATTTTCTCGAACATGTGACTTAGCCCAACCGTCTTCTCGTGCCCGAAAACCATAGGATGCAAAATTTAGTGTAAATAGTCTTATCCGTTTTTAAGATAAAATAGCTTGACACATAATGACCCATGACCAAAATGACCCACTAATCGAAATTTCTTGAACATGTGACCTAGCCTAATAGTCTTCTTGTTCCCTAAACCTGTAGGGTGCTAAATTTATTTCAAATCCTCTGTAAAGTTTTTAAGATAAAATAGCTTGACCCATAATGACCTATGACCAAAATGATCCACTAATTGAATTTTCTCGAACATGTGACCTAGCCCAACAGTCTTCTCGTGCTCGAAAACCATTGGATGCAAAATTTAGTGTAAATTGAGCCGCTTTTTAGATCTTGACCTACAATGACCCAGAAATGACCCACTAATCGAATTTTCTCGAACATGTGACCTAGCCCAATGATTTTATCGTACTCGAAACTCTTAGGACACAAAATTTAATCAAAATCGTTAGAGCCGTTTTTTGATAAAAATAATTTGACCCTCGTTGACCCAAAAATGACCCACTAATCGAAAGTTCTCGAACATGTGACCCAGCCCAATAGTCTTCTCGTGCTCGAATACCATTGGATGCAAAATTCAGTGTAAATTGAGCCGCTTTTTAGATCTTTACCCACAATGACCCAGAAATGACTCACTAATTGAATTTTCTCGAACATGTGACCTATCCCAATGATTTTCGCGTGCCCGAAACTCGTAGAATACAAAATTTAATTCAAAAGATTAATGTCAAAATCGTTAGAGCCGTTTTTTAGATAAAATAAATTTGACCCGCTTTGACCCAAAAATGACCTACTAATCGAAAGATCTTGAACATGTGATCCAGCCCAATAGTCTTCTCGTGCTCGAAAATAGTCGGTTACAAAATGTCGTCATATTCGTTTAAACCGTTTTTTTGATACAATTAGCTTGACCATGACCCAAAATGACCCAAAATGACCCACTAATTGAATTTTCTCGAACATGTGACCTAGCCCAACAGTCTTCTCGTGCCCAAAAACCATTGGATGCAAAATTTAGTGTAAATTGAGCCGCTTTTTAGATCTTGACCCACATTGACCCAGAAATGACCCACTAATCGAATTTTCTCGGACATGTGACCTAGCCCAATGATTTTATCGTTCTCGAAACTCGTAGGACACAAAATTTAATCAAAATCGTTAGAGCCGTTTTTTAGATAAAAGTAATTTGACCCGCGTTGACCCAAAAATGACCCACTAATCGAAAGTTCTCGAACAGGTGACCCAGCCCAATAGTCTCCTCGTGCCCGAAAATGGTCGGATACAAAATTTCGTCAAAATCGTTTGAACCGTTTTTTAGATACAATTAGCTAGACCATGACCCAAAATGACCCACTAATCGAATTTTCTCGAACATGTGACCTAACCCAATGGTTTTCTGGTGCCCCAAAACGGAAGGATACAAAATTTCGTCACAATCGTTAGAGCCGTTTTTAAGATAAAATTTGCATATATATATATAACCACACACAAGATTTGCTCGTATTAGAATATACGAGCAGGGAAGACCGAGCTATGCTCGGTCAAAATTAAATTTGAGTTCAAATATCATGACCCATGACCAAAATGACCTACTAATTGAATTTTCTTGAACATGTGACTTAGCCCAACAGTCTTCTCGTGCCCGAAAACCATAGGATGCAAAATTTAGTGTAAATAGTCTGAGCCGTTTTTAAGATAAAATAGCTTGACCCATAATGACCCATGACCAAAATGACCCATTAATTGAATTTTCTCGATCATGTGACCTAGCCCAGCAGTCTTCTCGTGCTCGAAAACCATTGGATGCAAAATTTAGTGTAAAGTGAGCCGCTTTTTAGATCTTGACCCACAATGACCCACTACCAAAATGACCCACTAATTGAATTTTCTCGAACATGTGACCTAGCCCAACAGTCTTCTCGTGCTCGAAAACCATTGGATGCAAAATTTAGTGTAAAGTGAGCCGCTTTTTAGATCTTGACCCACAATGACCCACTACCAAAATGACCCACTAATTGAATTTTCTCGAACATGTGACCTAGCCCAACAGTGTTCTGGTGCCCGAAAACCATTGGATGCAAAATTTAGTGTAAATTGAGCCGCTTTTTAGATCTTGACCCACAATGACCCAGAAATGACCCACTAATCGAATTTTCTCGGACATGTGACCTAGCCCAATGATTTTATCGTGCTCGAAACTCGTAGGACTCAAAATTTAATCAAAATCATTAGAGCCGTTTTTTAGATAAAATTAATTTTACCCGCGTTGACCCACAAATGACCCACTAATCGAAAGTTCTCGAACATGTGACCCAGCCCAATAGTCTTCTCGTGCCCGAAAATGGTCGGATACAAAATTTCGTCAAAATCGTTTGAACCGTTTTTTAGATATAATTAGCGTGACCATGACCCAAAATGACCCTAAATGACCCACTAATCGAATTTTCTCGAACATGTGACCTAGCTCAATGGTTTTCTGGTGCCCCAAAACGGTAGGATACAAAATTTCGTCAAAATCGTTAGAGCCGTTTTTAAGATAAAATTTGCATATATATATATATATATATATATATATATATATATATATATATATATATATATATATATATATATATATATATAACCACACACAAGATTTGCTCGTATTAGAATATATGATGATAACAATTTCAATATTAAATTCATTCATGTAATACTTTCAAATACATATTAGCATATTTTACTTCCATTTTGCGTATTTTGTTAGTTCTTTATTTTTTAATAATGCTCGTATTTTGTTTCTTATATAAACTGTAACATGGTTCATTTTCCCTGTTGTCTCTTGTTTTTAAGACCATTGTTGAATTTTTTAATGAGTTATCTTGGAAAATATTTGTTCATTCTTAAATATTATTTCACATTTAATAATATTGTCACATTTCATATTCGTAACAGTATTGAATTTATTTCTATAAACAAGACGAATATTTAATTAATAATATAACATGTATCTAATTTTGCTTTGCATATGTAGGAGAATAAATCAATATACAATCAACATCTAAGTAAAAGTAACTACTTAGTGCTTATGGAATTTTTTTCAGTAAAAAAAATGCAAAGAGTTAGTAAATAGCACCTCTACGAGAATAAGAGATCTTGTTAAAGCTTCAGAAACAAAATATGACGTAATAACAAATTTCTTTCATATTAAGTAATAACATGATGTATATAAGAACTCTTATTAACATGTCTTGTTTTTACATGTTAATTACAACGAGTTGCATGTTTGCCAATATTTCCGAATAGAGATTTTGTCTTTATTTAATGACAGAAATTCTGCGAATAAAAAAGAGAAGGATTAACATTTGGAAGCATTGGTACTTTAAAAACGGGAGTGTTTGCAGCTATGATGTAGCATTTGTATTAATTTTTATTCTTTTATTCCTATCAATGCCTAAAATTACGCTTCATGCCAGTTTTAAATAGTTCTATATAGTAATAGACTAAATTTTTAGAGTATTTACATTACTACAAAATATTGCCTAGGTTTAATATATATATACTGTCTGTAACTAGCAACTGTCAAAACAAAAATTATTTTGTTAGATTTTTCTAATCTTTGAGGTTAGATTATTTTTGTTTGCAGAAAGTGGTAGAGAAAATTATAATAAAATAATTGCGAGTGGAATCCCTGTGTATGTACTATATACTACTTAACTATGATTTACACGACCATAGGTTTAAACGGTTTTGGACATATGATACCGGCATTTTTTAATAGTAACTATTTAATCGCAGATTTTTGTGATTAATGAAGTTGAATTTATATTACTATTAAAAATTGGTATTTAATGTTGTCTGAAAACTGTTAAACCTATGGTCGATCAAAAAAACAAAGATGTATAAGGCAATTGAAAGTAATCCGTTCTAATGATTTGAATTGAATGAATTTTAGAACACATTTAGAATGTAAATGAAAATTTAAACATATGTTTGTGGTTTATTTTTTTGGTAATAAAGGGGTTTTTACTTTGTCTTACAATATACGGACATAATTTTATAAACTCATTTTATAAATTTTCTATGCCATCTACTATATTTATTTAATAAACTTGCAAAAATGGTGCAAAATAGCCTTGTATTATTATAAAAATAAACATAGTAACAGCATCAGCAATTTTTTGCTTTATAAAAATAAATAAAAGTTTTACTTTACAATCAACAAGAATGAAAAATCATGCGTCAAGAATAGATTATGTAACACTTTCCAACACTTGCAAAATAATTTTGCAAATCTTTAACTTAAGGTGTAAGATTATATCTAACACATGACATATATTAAAATTCAATTTTAGGAATTACAAACAATCTTCGGGAAAATATCCGAGATCTTTTGTGCAACCCTGTATATGATCTATAGATTTAAATATATACTAAATAAAATGCTAAATGTTAGTTTAGTTAGGAAAATCGTAACACAGTTTAAAATATCCCTTCTGCAATTTCCGACAATAAACGGAAATGTATTCGAGAACTTTTTTGCTGTCCTGTATACAATCTATACAATTTATACACACCAAGTAATAGACAAAAAATGAGTTAAATTTGAAAACGCGTTCAACAACTGCAAAAGAATTCCCAGCAATTATTATTAATAAACAGCACTTTAACCTAATTCTTTTGTGTGTCCCTGTAAATGAACGATGAAAGCGATACACACAATATTCTATCGTAGGCATCATGTAATCCACGTTTGTAATATTTATCAATTTCAATAGGTTTGAAATAGTGAAACACTATTAAAATAAACTGCAAAGTATTTTTCTTCATAGACCGTAATGTAACAGAATTCTTTTGAGTATCCCTGTAAAGGAACTGACGGAGAAACCCATTTACTGCTAATTAATCTACATGTGGCACGAAAGATATGGAAAAACACATCCGAAATTACTCTGTGACTGTCAAATGAATCATCAAAAATTGTAGCGAAAATCATTAAGTGTTGCAATCTAGATCAAATTAACTTTCCTATCATAAATAAAAATTGCAGATATAATCTCAACTTAAAACTTCCAGCTGGACTAAAGATCATTAAATGAACACTCAACAAAAACAGATTGCCTTCTAACCTTGAACTTTCTCTGCTTGCGTGTGCATCATAATACTTTCTTTCAGTGTGCGAAATGTAGTCCTTTAGCAATCTTACGTTAACAAAAATATTGCAACAACTGTAAAATGAAAAATCAGTCTACTTCCGAATGCTGTCACAACAAGAGCAAAAACGCGATACAATCCTGATATCCTCATAACAATCAATTCAAAAGTAAAAAGAATTTCTCAACTTCTTTATGTTATGAAAGAACAGAAATTCATAGGGAAAATAAAATTCACAATGAAAAAAAATACACAACCGATCAAACGCAAGATAGAGCATGAATTACTGAAAAAATTGGCAAAAATAACTGGATTCTCGACTCAGGATCTACTTCGCACATTTGTAATAATAAAATCCCATTTAGTAAATTTATTGATTATAATGAAACTTCAGTAACGATTGCGAATGTTAATAAACTGACAGCGTTAGGTTCAGGAAAAGTTTTTATAAAAACTCTAACCCCCGAAGGAAAACAAAACCTAACGAAATTACGCGAAGTACTTTATGTCTCAAACTTAGAGTAGAACCTAATTTCGGTTAGTAAAGCCGCTAAAAACGGGTGGAAACTAATCTTCGACGATAATAAATGCGATTTGATCTTTGATGAAGAAATATATATTAGGGCGAAAAAGGAGAACAATTTATACATTATTGAGGAAATGGACGATGTGGAAGAACCACAGAATTACGTAAACATAAAGTGTAACTGTGACAGCAAACTGCATAGATATCTGGAATCGCAGACTCGGTTTCAGAGACTATGACTCGATTAAATCAATAATAACAAATCGACTAGCGGACGGAATAAAGATAACAAATTGTAAACATCAAAATAAAACATTCGTAATTTGGGTCCAAACTATATTAACTAACATGCCGTATCCTAAATTAGCAACAAACCGAGCAACTAAAATTGTGGATCTTATCCTCAGTGACGTATGTGGCCCTCTAGATACACAAAGTTTAGGTGGAAAAATTTATTTCATGACTCGTATCGATGATTATTCCAGATATGCTACGATATATTTATTATCTAAAAAGAGCGAAGTTGCTGAAAAAATAAAAGAGTATATAACAATGATAAGCCATCAGTTCGGTAAAAAACCTAAGGAAATTAGATCGGATAACTGTCGCGAATATGTAAATAAAGAGATCGAAGAATACTTGAAACAGAACGGAATTTTACATCAATTGACATTTCCGCATAATCCGAGTCAAAATGGAGTCGAGGAGATAAAGAATAAAAGTTTATTAGATATGACTAGAAGTATGCTATCACAAGCAAAATTGAGCGAACATTTTTGGGGTGCAGCCATAAACACCGCAACGTACTTACAAAACCGTCTTCCAACTAAAGCGAATAACAACAGAACACCTTATGAATTATGGAAAAGAGCTAAACCGAATTTAAAACACATAAGAACATTTGGATGTAAAGCACTATTTTACGTCGAGAAAGTAAATAAAGGAAAACTTGATAAAAAGGGATCAGGTAGGCACAATCGTAGGATATGACAGACGTTCAACTGGCTATAAAATTCACACACAAAGAAAATAAATAATAATAGCCAGAACGGTAAAATTCTTTGAAAATGAAAATGTACACACAGATAATACCGAGGAAATACAAAACACCACAAAAACATCTGATGACAATACACAATAATCGGATAGACAAGAAAATCACTTAGAAAAAAAACTCGACAGTGAGGAGAAACCAACCGAGCACAAGCAGCAGCAACCAATTGTGCCATGAAGATAAAATAGACCAAACTAGGCGTTCCTACAGACAGATATGTCTGTCTTATAAACAGTTCATCAGAAAGCACTCCTGAAAATTGGGAAGATATCGTAAAAATAGAAAATATGCATGATAAACAAAACTGTGTGAAAGCCACACAAAACGAAATCCAATGCCTAAAAAGAAACAACACATGGACTCTAACAGATCCACCACCCGGAACCAAAATTACCGGTTCCAAGAGGACTTTTAAACTAAAAAAGGACAATTTAGGAAATATTCAGAGCTAAACGCGCTACTAAACGCGCTTTATGCGCGTTTAGTAGCACAAGGGTATAGTCAAAGATTCGGCATTGACTATGACATAACATTTGCACCTGTAGTTTCGCAAGCTACAATACGTGCATTTCGCATCTCCACATTGCATAAAAACTTAAATGTAAACCACGTTTACTTCACCACAGCATTCATGCACGGTGAATTAACTGAAATAGTTTATATGCGACAAACAGACGGGTATATTAAACCCGGTGATGAAGGAAAAGTTTGCAAACTTCAAAAGGCCATCTACGGGGTTAAGCAAGCCACAAAAGCCTGGTACACCAAAATATCTGAAACACTCACAAACATTAATTTCATACAGAGCAAAAAAGATCCTTGTCTATACTTCAAAACAAATCAAGGGAATTCGATATATATCATCATATATGTAGACGACATCTTGATTGTAAGAAAGGACAGTGATATCGAAGAAACCACAGATTAACTTAAGAAACAGTTCGAACAAAAAAATGTAGGGGAAGTGAATAATTACTTAGGCACAAACATCAACAAAATTAACAACACGCATTACTTAAACCAAAACAATAAAATACACGAATTAGTGAAAAAATTAAAGTTGAACGACCCGACACCTCATTACACACCCATGATTGCCGGATTCAACAGACTCGAGGACGATGATAATCTTCTACCTATAATACGAAATATCGTCAAGCTACGGGCACATTATTATACATTTCAACAAACACGCGTCTTAACATATCTGCCGCGATCAACATATTATGCCGTAGAAACGAAATACCACGTCAAAAGGACTGGTCAGCAGTGAAATAAATCATTTCGTACCTTAAAACTACAGATAATTTAAATTTGACTCTTAACGCAAACAGCGAGCCCATTTTAACTGCATATGCCGATGCAGACTAGGCCGGTGACTTGAAAACACGCAAATCAACGTCAGAGAATCTGTTTATGTTAGGGAAATCGCCGATTTACTGGATCACAAAAAGGCAAAATTGCATTGTTCTTTCTTCGGTGGAAGCCGAATACATTTCAGCTAGCAATTCTGCACAAGAATTAAATTGGCTAACAAACTTGCTGAATGACCTCAACCTACCATAAAAACTACCCATCACGATATTCGAGGGCAATATGTCATGTATAAAAATGAGCGAAAATGATAAACATACTAAGAGGTCCAAGCATATTGATATATGTTTCCACAATATTAAATTAATGAAAGAAGAAGGAAAAATTTATTTGCATTACTGCCCCACTGAAGAAATGATCACTGAGACTCTCACCAAACCCAGTCTCAAACTTTTATATGAGAAACATCGAAATAAACTTAATATTTAGTCATTCCCCACACAGGAGATTACGGGGGAGTGACGGAGAAACCCATTTACTCCTAATTAATCTACATGTGGCACGAAATATATGGAAAAACACCTCCGAAATTACTCTGTGACAGTCAACTGAATCATCAAAGATTGCAGCGAAAATCATTAAGTGTTACAATCTAGATCAAATTAACTTTCCTATGATAAATAAAAACTGGAAATATAACCTCAACTTAAAACTTCCAGTTGCACTAAAGATCCTTAAATGTACACTCAATAAAAACAGAGTGCCTTATAAGCTTGAACTTTCTATGCTTCCACGTGCATCATAATACTTTCTTTCAGAGTGCGAAATGTAGTCCTTTAGCAATGTTACGTCTGCAAATGTCCCTAATGTAAATGTTAGTTTTAGTATAAAATTGGAGCAATTATATGCAGACTCCAAAATCAAATCAATCTAATATGTACCCCAGAAATAATGCAAATTTCTATTCAAATCAACATGGATCTCCGCTTATTACATGGATTATTGTTTAAATATTAATACAACTTCAATTTTTCACAGTACTCCGACGATTACATCATGTGGATAATTCATAGTCAGTTCACAAATTAATAATAGGTGTAACGGATTCAAATATCACAGTGGATACTCTGCGCGATGATGAATTTCAGGTAAGAAGAGCATGATTATTTTATATTTCATCCTGGAAATGATATTATAAAGAAAAACTGTAAATTATAATTAAAGTAAATATATCGTGCTGCCTAAGTTTAACAGGAACTATAAGTGCTATGCACACCACATTCTATAATTAGTCTCTTGTAGTGCACCTTAGTGATATATATCAATTTCAATATGTTTGAAATTGTATAACATCATTAAGATAAACCGCAAATGATTTTCTCCATAGACCGCAATGTAACGGTATTCTTTTGAGTGTCCCTATAAAAAAACTATAAGTGCTACATACTTCATTTTCAATAACATATATAAATTGCATGACGATCCGAGCATACTTACGCGAGTTAGAGCACGGACAGACAGACGGCAGACAGACAGACAAATCGATTTCATAAACACTTTTCAACTATGTTGGAAAGTGTTAAAAATTGTCGAAAAAATATTTTACTTTGAAGTGATACAAAGAGTAAAAATATATCCAGCTATAATTTTACGAGAAAGATTATAAAATTGAATTTTTAATGTAAATTGATCCTCGATTTTCCCTTATAACTTTGATTTAAAAGAACAGTTATTATTTTAAAATTAAACTGAATAGGAAATCAAGTATTAGTATGTTCAAGTATTAGTGCATTAAATTTTCTAATTTCTTTTGCATTATTTAAAGATATAGTGCAAAATTCCGTCAAATTTTATATATTTATCTATCTATGTATTTTTTTTTTTATCATAAATTTCTATTATACAAGATTCAATAATATGGTTTCATTATGATATAAAAAAAATCCTAAAACGAAATTGTAAAAAAAATAGAAAAATGGTAATTTTTTACATTCAAAATCTTATTTTTATTTTAAACCTTTGTAACTGTTTTTTTTTTCGAATTTTTGCTTTTCCTTTTAAATAATTCTCAATTTTAGGATTTAAATATTTAAAAATTTAAATGTTATTTTATATTATAAAATACCCGAGCTTCTCTTTAATTTCTTAGATTAAAGAAAACACTAAAGTTATAAAATTCAATGCGATAGAATTAAAAATTTTAACTAGAAAACATTTTTTTTATTTGTTTAACTAACCACATTAATCTACAATTAAATATAAAATTTAAAAATAGGAATTAAATAATTTATATTTTTATGTGTTTTTCTTAGTCATTTTCTTTTTTTAAAAAGCAACAGTTTTGAAAACTTATATATTTTCACTTTATTTATAAAACAACACTTATTAATTACAATATAAATATGACTTTGCAATTTATTTTAGTAACAAAACAAAATGAGTTAAGTCAGTTTAATATGTAATAAAGAAATATTTTTTAAAAAGAGATTTAACAAAATATTTTGTGGTAAAAATAAGAATATAGAAATGTAAGATTTGAAATATAATAATTTTGAACGATTGAAATAATTTTGATAATACTACACAAGAAATAAAGTCTAAACGAAATGATTATTTCAATGCTAAAATAAAGTATCTGTTAATATTTTCCCTGCAAAAGGGTCAAGTTTTGCGAGATAAATAAGCATTCATTAATAGAATATCGATTAAAATTAAGAGATACTTTCCACTTAAAATTTAATTTTAAGAACGTTAAATATTGACTTCAAAACTAATTATCTGCTGCAAATGTGTGCATTTATATTTAGAAATACCGATTTCAATGTTGTAACGCTTGAGATAAATTAATCGCTATGTTAATTATCCAATGTTATTTATTATATTTTCTAAAATTTTCCTGTTTTTTTTCCGAATTTTTGCTTTTCCTTTTAAATAATTCTCAATTTTAGGATTTAAATATTTAAAAATTTAAATGTTATTTTATATTATAAAATACCCGAGCTTCTCTTTAATTTCTTAGATTAAAGAAAACACTAAAGTTATAAAATTCAATGCGATAGAATTAAAAATTTTAACTAGAAAACATTTTTTTTATTTGTTTAACTAACCACATTAATCTACAATTAAATATAAAATTTAAAAATAGGAATTAAATAATTTATATTTTTATGTGTTTTTCTTAGTCATTTTCTTTTTTTAAAAAGCAACAGTTTTGAAAACTTATATATTTTCACTTTATTTATAAAACAACACTTATTAATTACAATATAAATATGACTTTGCAATTTATTTTAGTAACAAAACAAAATGAGTTAAGTCAGTTTAATATGTAATAAAGAAATATTTTTTAAAAAGAGATTTAACAAAATATTTTGTGGTAAAAATAAGAATATAGAAATGTAAGATTTGAAATATAATAATTTTGAACGATTGAAATAATTTTGATAATACTACACAAGAAATAAAGTCTAAACGAAATGATTATTTCAATGCTAAAATAAAGTATCTGTTAATATTTTCCCTGCAAAAGGGTCAAGTTTTGCGAGATAAATAAGCATTCATTAATAGAATATCGATTAAAATTAAGAGATACTTTCCACTTAAAATTTAATTTTAAGAACGTTAAATATTGACTTCAAAACTAATTATCTGCTGCAAATGTGTGCATTTATATTTAGAAATACCGATTTCAATGTTGTAACGCTTGAGATAAATTAATCGCTATGTTAATTATCCAATGTTATTTATTATATTTTCTAAAATTTTCCTGTTTTTTTTCCGAATTTTTGCTTTTCCTTTTAAATAATTCTCAATTTTAGGATTTAAATATTTAAAAATTTAAATGTTATTTTATATTATAAAATACCCGAGCTTCTCTTTAATTTCTTAGATTAAAGAAAACACTAAAGTTATAAAATTCAATGCGATAGAATTAAAAATTTTAACTAGAAAACATTTTTTTTATTTGTTTAACTAACCACATTAATCTACAATTAAATATAAAATTTAAAAATAGGAATTAAATAATTTATATTTTTATGTGTTTTTCTTAGTCATTTTCTTTTTTTAAAAAGCAACAGTTTTGAAAACTTATATATTTTCACTTTATTTATAAAACAACACTTATTAATTACAATATAAATATGACTTTGCAATTTATTTTAGTAACAAAACAAAATGAGTTAAGTCAGTTTAATATGTAATAAAGAAATATTTTTTAAAAAGAGATTTAACAAAATATTTTGTGGTAAAAATAAGAATATAGAAATGTAAGATTTGAAATATAATAATTTTGAACGATTGAAATAATTTTGATAATACTACACAAGAAATAAAGTCTAAACGAAATGATTATTTCAATGCTAAAATAAAGTATCTGTTAATATTTTCCCTGCAAAAGGGTCAAGTTTTGCGAGATAAATAAGCATTCATTAATAGAATATCGATTAAAATTAAGAGATACTTTCCACTTAAAATTTAATTTTAAGAACGTTAAATATTGACTTCAAAACTAATTATCTGCTGCAAATGTGTGCATTTATATTTAGAAATACCGATTTCAATGTTGTAACGCTTGAGATAAATTAATCGCTATGTTAATTATCCAATGTTATTTATTATATTTTCTAAAATTTTCCAATTTTATTATTTACTTTCCGTGACATATGTTAAAAAATCACAGTGCACTTGCATATATATTTTTAAGATGTATACTTAAGGTATCCGAATACCTTCGGAGGGCCTTTTTTAAAATTATTTTAAAATATGACTTTTTTTTGCATTGTATATCATAATGTGATTAAAAAAGTAAAATAAAACAGAAAAAGTTATATATTTCAAATTATTTTTTTATATTTTGGGGGAAAAATAAGCAAAAAACAGCGAAAAAGATCACTTCCGCAAAACATTATAACTCAACTTTAAATCAAGATATTTTTATTTTGTAAGCATTATTATAATTATTAAACCTTTTTCTGGGGAATGAACTACTCTCATATTTGTGAGTCAAATATTTAAAACTATATAGAAAGTTAATCAGTGATGAAGCAAAAATTACTAAAAATTTATTGCGAATTGGAAACTTTATCATTAATTTAAAAAAAAACTAATACACTTACTGTTACGAGTGTAGTTCATTCCCTTTATTGCACTTTGCAAAGCATACAAAAAAATTTGAAAGAGATTCATCCATAATTTTTTCCTTTATGATGTTTTGCGTAAACATAAAATGTTAAAAAATTGATTTTCAGAAAACGCAAAAACAAAATTTAATTCAAAATCTTACCTTTATTTTGAAAAGCAAACCTTAATATGTTACTTAATTTATACACTATATTATCTATTTTGTTTAAATCAATTGCTGTTTTTCTTTTTAAAATTCTTTTAAAATTTTCTCTGCTTCTTTACTTTTGGGTTTACATAGCATTGAAAAACGTGCTGACTTCCGGTGAGCAGAACGATACTTCCGGTTTCAAAATATGGATACTTAGTAATTTTAAAAAGGCAATAACTTGACTTCTAAATAAGATATAAACAAAATTCAAACAGATTTGGAAAGATAAAGAGTCCGGCTATTATATTATACCAAAATCTAAAAATAGATATTTTGGCCGAAAATCGGCTTTTAAAGGTGTTCGGATACCTTAACATTTTGATTAAAAACAACAACAACAAGAAAATACACTAATAAACAGATATGTTAATAAACTATATTAATAAAAATTACACTAAATTTTATTTAAAACAGTTATTTTTGTGACAATTTAACAATTCTTAACCTTTTAACACTAGAACTACCAGAAATTTTACTCAAGTTTTTTAAAACTATTTCACACCAAAAATTTGATTTAAAACTAATTAACTTATTTATTTGACGTATTTCTGTGAATTTTATATTTAATTAATTTTAAAAAGAAATTTCTGGTTCGAATCGGAATATATTCATTTGGTAACCGTCAAAATGACGGCTTAATGTAGTTCTAAAGCCCTAAAAAAAGATAGTTTTTAACACTTTTGAACATAGTTGAAAAGTGTTTATTACTTTGATTTATAAGTCTGTTCGTCCCTCCGTACCCTAACTCTCGTAAATATACTCAGATTACCCTGTAATTTTTATAGGCATAAACGTTTGGATGTACTGGTACGATCCGTAACGGTCAATGCGAAAAAAATATTTCAAGTCCATTTTAATGATATTACATCATTTCCATGTAATTCCAGTGTCTTCTGTCATTGATAATGTAACGGTAAATTTGAAAAAAAAAATGTTTCAAGTCCATTTTAATGGTGGCCCCACCAGTGGCTGCGAGGTTCTGCTCTGAAATCTGGTTTACAGGAGGTGCTGGGTTCAAACCCCTGTCGCGCTCGTCGACCTAACCGTTCGAAGTTTTCCGTGGTTTTCTTCGAACTTTGCTGTAAATAGGATCCCTTAGAGAGGCCCCTGACGGAGAGCACTTTCCCTTGGGCCTATATCCCTCGTGTAGATAATTGGCCGTCATAAATCCACCCAACCCAATCCAAACCATTTTAATCATATTACATCATTTCCAGCATAAAGAAATTGATATGCAGTTATAAAGTGCACTAAAACATGCCTTCTGCAGAATATGGGTTGCTGGTTGGTTGTATAAGGTTTTATGGCACAAAGTCCCTTAAGGGACAAGCTGCGCTAAAAAAGACTAAAAAAGCATCAAGAAGTGAAACAGAAACAATGTAAGTAAAATCCAAAAGAGCAATGGGAAAAGCAATCTGAATGGGGTTCCCATCCAGATACCGTCAGAAAAGTGTAGAAGAATAAAAACTTTTAAGTCCAAAAAAAAATAGTAGAGTAAACTGTAAAATTATTTAAAAAATAAAATTGCTTAAAAAATTGCAATCTGGATGGGGTTCCCATCCAGATGTTACAAAAGTGTAAAAGATAAAACTGGGTTGTTAAACCAATGAAAGCGATAAAAACTATATTTCAAAATAAAATTCTGCATGTTTTAAGAAAGTAAAGATTGTCCCATGAGGTGTTTCCCCAATGAGGTTTGTCAAGAACGGTGATGGTGAATTAAAATATATTTTATACAAGTTCCGGAGACCAGGACAGTCAGTTAAAACATGATAAATAGTCGGGGTATCAAAATGACAATATGGACACATGGGTGCATCCTCCCGAAGTAAGAGATGTTTATGAGTCATCCTTGCATGTCCAATTCACAGACGAGTCAGAAGAACATCAGTTTTCCTTGAATAACTTGGAGGCCAGGTCATGATTGTAGGTTTTATATGATGGAATTTATTATTGAATTCTAAATTCCAACTTTCTTGCCATTTATTATAAATAAAGTCTTTTATATGTAGTTTAATATCTGAGAATGGAATTTTATGGCATAACGGATTAAGAGCAAGATTTGCCGCCTCATCTGCTCTTTAATTTCCAGGAATACCCATGTGTCCAGGTACCCAGCAGAATAAAATATTATAGCCACGTCTTGTCAATTTATTATAAAAATCCAGGATAGCTGAGACATAAGGATACTTTTTAAAAGATTTTATTGCGTCAATAGAACTATTTGAGTCAGTATATATGATGAAGAGATATGTGAAACATGACTCTCTTTATCGCAAACAATTCAGCCGTAAAGACAGATATTGACGCATGAAGCCGATAACTCAAACTAGTGTTATCAATAAAAACCCTGCAACCAACAATATCCACACTCTTGGAACCATCTATATAAAGAGGACACGAGACAAGACACGAGATAATAACGTAAATAATTGTTGGTTGCATACATATATATATATATATTTAATAGGAAACATCTAGTTAATACTTAATGAGTTATTGAGCCTTAAAACTACAGAAGTGTCATTCGATAGATGAAATCATATTACTGGGCTCCACAAAAATGGAAA
The DNA here is from genome assembly GCA_963931845.1 of Maratus michaelseni. Taxonomy (NCBI): domain Eukaryota; kingdom Metazoa; phylum Arthropoda; class Arachnida; order Araneae; family Salticidae; genus Maratus; species Maratus michaelseni. The sequence continues at coordinate 399,009,271 of OZ007586.1, forward strand.
TCCTACTGGAAAATTAGAAAAAAGGTTAAATTCTCATTTACAAATGCAGGCTACACAATCAGAAACTATAAAAAAAATCATGCGTTGACAATTAACCAGCATTAGATGATTTCAATAAGATATCATCAAAGACGAAAATAATTGTTCATAAAACAACTTAAAAATCCCAATGTGTGCAGCTCAAAAGTTTAAAGAAAACCTTTCAAGGTGACATAAATAATTGCCGAAACGTCAGTGAAGGGTCACTGTGGAGACGCGAAAAGTTTCTGGTTTCCGTCCGTTTGTCTGTCTGTTTATCCGTCTGTCTGTTCCGCATAACTGCTGTAAAAATCGTCCTAATAGGTTGGTTTTTGGTGGGTATGTTGGTGAGGTACCCTGAATTAGCTGTATAGTTTTTAGTTACATTTGGATCATTCGTTCGAAACATATAGAGCATTACTTTTTATGTCATAATGCTTTCCTATGGGAATGCAGACGATTTTCAAATTTCATTTTTAACTGAAATGAAAATCACACATATAAAATAATGGATTTAAACATAAAATTATGGATGGTAAATTTTTGATATGGAGGTTTTAAATATTTCCAATAGCTTTGAAAATTTGCCGATAGCTTTATTAGAATTTAGAAATTAATTGTTTAAATTATTGAAAATTTATTTACATCTGTTCGGGAAATATAAAACATTTTACTTTCATATTTTTTACAAATTTTTTTAAATGCATTTCTTTTTTACTTTGCTCTTTAATTTATTAGTTACTTAGCAACCATATTTCAAAGACTATCAAAATAATAAAATTCAAGTAACTCGCACTATTTTTTTTTTGTAGCCCCACCAGTGGCTGAGAGGTTGTGCTCTCGAAGCTGGTAGACGGGAGGTGCTGGGTTCGATCCCAATCGCGCCCTTAGGCCTAATCGTTCGGAGTTTTCGTGGTTTTCTTCGAGCCGTGGATTTATCCATGCGTAAATACGGATTAGGTTCCCTTAGAAAGACCCCCACGAAGGGCGCTACCCCCGGGCCTATATCCCTAGTGTAGATAATTGGCCGTCAATAATCAACCCAACCCAACCCGCACTATTTTGCTGCAATATTGTTTTTGCAAAATAAATTATTTTCAAATGAATTTAGTATTCTATTGACATAAATAAGAATTAATTTTGATACCAGTTACCCTTTAACTACTATAGAATGATTACCGAAATATTTTTTTCCAAACGAAAATTACAAAAGCATTGAACGTGTAATTTGGATTAAAATGTAGTAGTATGTGTTTACATTTGTATATATTTCTTACATGAAATATTATTCATTTTCTGGAACAGATGTGGATGTTTCGTCGTTGAAGAGTTAATATAATTTTAAAAATAGGATAAAATCACTCGTACAACGAGGTGGATAATCTAAAGAAATTAGATTAGTAAAACCATCCTGAAATATTACAATTACTGGAAATTGAGAACATAAAAAGCTATCACAAAAAATACTTTATAGAGCCAAATCACGATTGAGTGGGCACGATTATGAATGATTACCCAATATGTCTAAAAGTTTCCAAATAAGCCTATTTTGGGGAGATTTTATTATGGTATTGCTATCGAGTTAGATCAGGATGTACTTAGAAAAAATAAATATTATAGAATGACTATCAAAACTATTTTTCCGAAACAAAAATTGTAATAACACTAGATTTCTAAAATAGATATAGGTTAAAAATAGTAGATTCAGTTTACATTTCCCTAAGTTGCTGTTGTGTATGAGATATTATTCAACTTATCTATCAGATGCAGATGTTTCGTGGTTGGCAGGTAAGTAAATATTGCTATTTGGGTGTTAGGATAATATGAATTTTTTTTCGAAATTTTTGCTTACCCTAATAAAACCACCGTATAGAACGAACTCCAAAATTTACTAGAATCATTCACACAATTAAAAGCAAATCACGAATACGTGACATTACATACATTTCTTCAGGGGTGAAGAAATGTATTTTTTTATCTAAAAAGTTACAAGAATAAGAAGTTTACAAGAATGTAAGAATATAATTGCATAAACCGTGTTTAATTTAACGTTTCTAATTTCTGAAACCTTGGAATTATTTTATATGCCTATAAATATACATGTAATTTAAAAATTTAATTTGCGGATTGTAAGATGTTAAATATTATGAAAAGCGAGATTAAAAAACAATCACTTTCAGAGGTAACGTTGAGGCTCCTGATCTGCAGATTTACTAGTTAGAAATGTTTTTCATAGTGCAGACATGAAAGAAAGAAATTTAGAGAAATTAAAAAAACAGAAAAAATACTCTCATTAGTGAAGAAAAATTGAGAAAACGCTTACAGTTTGCCTTGGCCTAAAAAGTTAAACTAAAGGATACTTGAAAGAAAAGTAACTATTTCTGAGAAGGTAAGATTTAAAATCTCTTTCAGCAAAGTAGTAAGAAAATATGACGAAAAAATGAAACTTCTCTAGATCCTAAACCTATACTTCTATCTCTAAAACTTGGTGATGGGAACGTTATGATTCAGAAAGGGAGGGATGGTGTAGCTTCAAATGGAGTTAGAAATATAAAATTTATTGATGCTGCAATCACAATTTTAGGATGTATTTATTTGCGACGCAATAAAGTATTCAGCTGTGATTGGGAATTAGGCGTACAGAAAACCTTCCACTTCTAGGAGGAAATGATTCTAAACATAACGCTGGGATCGCAAAGGCATGGCTGCTCCAAGATGACATGCAAATGTACCACAATCTAGAGCTGAATCCAGAAAATCACCAAGGATACTATCGGACACAGAAAGTCGAAAGAAATTCGCTACTAAAAATAATTTGAAAGAATCTCTCATAAAAGAATGAAAGTCGATAGACACATAATCACGGAGAAAGATTAATGGGATCTATGCTTAAGGGGTCTTGTACCATTTAAACTAACCGAATATCAACAAAACTTTCAAACTTTGAATTAGAGTATCATCAAAACATTTTTGAATATAAGCAAGAAATTTTGACTATTGATTAAGCATGTTATGCTTTTTAGTATAATATCATTAGAAACTGACTAGTCTTTTACAGAATTTGAGCATTGTTGAAAATAAAGTTGCTTTTTTTTTCATTCTGTAAGTTATTGCGCGCATGATATCTTGAGAACGTATGACTGGATTGTTATGAAATTTGATATATATAATAAGCACATATATATTTTAAAAATGATCTACTCTTAGGTCAAAATTATTTCATTAACCATGTAAAAAAATATTTTTGTAAAAAATTTCAAAACTTTACATTTTTTATGAATAACAATTGTCATATTCAAAATCTTATCATTGCAATTATTTCAAAGTAGATCATTTTAAACACACATATGCGCTTATTATCTAAATCAAATTTCATAACAATCCATGGATGCGTTCTCAAGATATGCGCGCAGTGACTTACGGAGTATAAAAAAGAGCTATTTTAATTTCAACAATGCACAAATTCAGTAAAATATTAGTCAGTTTCTAATAGTATTATATTAAAAAGCACAATCTATTTGATTAATATTCAAAACTTTATGTTTATACATATAAAGGTTTTGAAAATACACTAATTCAAACTTTGATTGTTTTTTACGATTTTCGTCGCGCTTAAAAGGTACAAGACCCCTTAAAATCTTGAAATAGTTGTTAAAGTCACAACACACCAAACGAAACATTTACATGTTTTATTATACATGAAGTTGTGTAAATTATTCTTTATTAAAAATTGTTCAAATCCTCTTTTTATATTAATGTTTTTAACTTTATTTTTTTAATGTTAAAAATAAATTCTTGCGTTTTCTTTTACTATTTATATTACAAAAAAGCATTAAAATAATAAATTACAAATCTTTAAATTTAACTCTCTTGCTTTTCTTTGCTAAAAATGGAAAACATTCAAGTGTACTAATAATCTTTAAAGGTTATGTGCGTTACGAATGCTCCATTTTTATCGATGCGCAAAAAGAACAGTGTATGAAGAGTCATTATTTTGCTCATCAGATCTCGTCTTTAACAACTATTCTGTATTCAATAACACGGGAAAACGAAATTGAAGATAAAATTAGACAAAAACGGTGAGTTAAACTCACTTGTGCACCTGAAATATCATTAATTATCATCTATACGACGAAAAATAGAAATTGGAGAAAAGATTTTGATAAAAACGGTGAGATAAACTCACTTGTGCACCTACAATATCATTAAAGATCATCATAAAATTAATATGCTGTGCAAATGAGAAAACTGCTAGGCAAATACAAATACAAACAGACACATCTGCGTCTATCGCCGAAACACTACTCCCGGTGGAAAAATTATGTAAATGGGAATTTTCATTTATAAAATAGGAAATATTTCTATGCGTCAAAAGGAAGTCAATTTTAATTGCCATTTTGTTCCTTCACTACTGAAATTAAGGACAATTTAGAATTAATTCGCAATAAACGGTTATAGTGAAACAAAGCCTTTAATCTCAATTATCATTGAAGATATTAAGTAGTTACACATATATTTTATTTTACGTGTTCTAGGCTTCTCTAGGCAAGGGGGATGAACTCAGGGAGCGTTCGCGGGAACACCATTAAAATATTGAGTCAGAAAGCTAAACTTTGAAAAAAAGACACATGCTTCTTAAGCTGTTATCACACGGACGACCATACGATATGAAGTATATGCTATTGCCTCTCAAGCTACACTTTCACGCTGTAATTAGGGTTATTTTCCCTATTGAAAGTTATCTGCTAATGTAAGGAGAGGGCGTAACATTTGGCGAGTAATTGCAGCAGGTGTTTTAATATTTAGTGTAGAGTTCGACTGATACACAGGAAGCATTATCGCGTACTAACATTTTATATATTGCAGTTTCTTTTCGTGTCTGTTCTATATATATAATATTGTGATCATTTTACTTAAAATTCCAAGATTATAAAAACAATACTCGCACTAATATAACATTAAAATTCTAAATTATAGAGTCCATATCTTCACTTTACGTCTTTCATTGCCTGTAAATGTTAAGAATTCTGAACTATTCTTAGTGGAACTATTAGTAGTGATTTAGAAAGAAATAGTATATTAAAACTAGTTTTTTGTCACATGTATTGGAACCGCACAATATCGCTAAGCCGAAATCTGTAACGCAAAGAAAATTAAGTTTTAGTTATTTTGCCAAATATTACATATTGAATGTAATATAAAAATGAAATACGTAATAGAATTTAGATATAGTTCTCACTCTTTTGCATTGATTTAATTAATTTGATATTTTTCATTTCAAAAACACAATCCTTTTTTTCATATATATATTGTGTACAGTCCTGGGGGGGGGGTTATACCCTCTACTAACTCTGCCGCAAATCATTATAAAAATGTCACAAGTAACAACAAAGTGATTAGTAATAACATCTAATGGTAATGCTGTACATGAATTTTGCTGCGGGTGGGGGGGGGATGAAGTTACGTATAGCAATTACGTAACATATTCTAAAACTTTTAGTACTAAACACTAATTTCGACGTCATATTTTTCGGTAAATTTTACCTTCGTGTATCAAACTTAAAGTCACTCGTTAAAGTAGTTTAGAAATTACGCAGATTTTATGTTTATACCTCCTAATGTTAAATAAATGGTCGATCATCGCAAAACAGATTACAAGACAAGTGCTTTTTAAGCATAACTTAAAATTATTTGGCGGAATGAGTTTTAATTTTGGGTTTGCATATTTGAAAATTCTAGAAATCTATTTCTGTTCGGAAAGTTTTACGTTAGAATTCATTTTTGTTTTCGAAAATATATAAATTTTAATTCTTTTTTTTTGTTTTTAAGGGAAGCAAAATATTTTAACTGGAGGGGGTTTTTTTTTGGGGGGGGGTTATATGCGTTATTTATTATTAATACAAAATTTAAAAAAGGGCACATTTTACTTAACAAATTGAAACACATATAAAGGTTTAAAATTTATACACTGCTAGGAGGGGGGAAACAAAACTTTAGGGTGGTTGAAATTCAATAATTAAAAAAGGAAAAATAGACTGAAAAGGATATTATCACCCACATACATTAAATACAACAATCGAACATGAAGTGAAAAATTAGCCAGAACCAGGAATCGAACCTGGGTCCACAGCGTTCCAGGTTTTCGCTCTGACCACTGAGCTACTCCGGCTGATACTGAATTTGCAATTTTTCACTAATAAACCATGTTGGAGAGAAAGTCGCCAACCATCTAGCAGACAGCCTTGGATGATCGAACAACTGTGAATATATTTTTACTATTCCACCGATTTACGAATAAATATGTGTGTGTATAATAGTTGTATATCTTTAAAAAAAGATTATCAAGATTGTTTTAAAAGAAAATTATTAAAAGGTAAAATATAATTAACTATAAATAGCTGCTAGATTAAATTTTCATTTATAAAATTTTATTTTTTTTAAAGTATAAGAAAATTTTCTGCCCCCCCCCCCCCTCCTCCACTACAAAATTTGGATCCTTTTGGATTCTGATTCATGCTAAAAGGAGGTAATAATTTGTATTGCAATAAAATACCTTGATGCATGTTTGCTTGCATTTTTATCTTTGGCGACATAATTTGGCAACAAGTACGAACTAACGCCAAATATAGCTGCTGAAAATAGTTAAACTAGTATTTGAGAAGCAAATAAGTGACTACGACAGTACAATTATAACATATAGCAAATAATATAAGGAATTGAAATAAAATAATCGCAATAAATAACTTTAAATTAGTAAATAAAGTTCTTATCGGGAGTGTAAATAACGACGAACTGCGAAGAGGCAATCGACGCATATGTAATTCCTTAATTACAAAATAACTGCACATTTTTAAAGTTCTTTTCGTGTATAATTGCTCCCTGTGTTACTAAAGATTTGCTTTTTTCTTAATTATTCTGTATTTTTGGTTTCAATATTTGCGACGACCTAAATGTAAGATGTTGGCTTACTGACGGTGGCCATCTTGCAATTTTAGAGAGCTCTGATTGGTAGATTTCGAGCTGATAAATATCGTAGAGGATACAAACTACTGTACGTTAGATCTTTAAGAAATTACCAGAGGCAATCTATCAAACTGGGCGAATTCGAACTTTTTTCTCTTGAAAAACGTGTTTTGGATGAAATATCTGATATTGACTATGATACGAGATTACGTGTGATAGCGCCATTAATCTACGAAAACATACTATAACCACGAACGAAACTATTAAATAACTTCTTCCGAGTTACCCATGTTTTCGAAAAACAGTCTTCATCTTTAGAAACCTCAGAAACCAAAATATTTTCAAGATTTAAAGCAGTTTTATGAAAACAATGTTTTTTTTTCTGCCACTGATTTTTAACATTTTCCAAATTAGTTGAAAAGTGTTTATGATTTCGGTTTGTCTGCCGTCTGTCCGTGCTATAACTCCCGTAAATATTCTCGGATTGACCTGAAATTTTTATATGTTATTGCCGTTTACTACAGCATGTTCCCTATTGAATATGAAGTGTGTATCACTTATAGTTTTTTACAGGGACAGTCAAAAGTATTCCGTTACATTACAGACAATGGGAAATAATCATTTCAAGTGCATTTTGATGATACTACGCAATTTGAAACATAATAAAATTGATATATAATTATGACGTGCATTAAAACATGCTTTTTGTAGAATATGGGGCACAAAGCAACCCCATATTCTACAAAAAGCATGTTTTAATGCGCGTCATAATTATATATCAATTTCATTATGTTTCAAATTGCGTAGCATCATCAAAATGCACTTCTACATTCTTCTGTAGTATAGTGATGTTTCACTTTTTCAAACATAATGAAAATTATATGCATTATTGAGGTGCCCTATAAATTGCTCGCTTAAAAGTATGGTGTGCATTGCGTTTATCGTTCATTTACACGGTCAAATAAAATAATTCTGTTACACATTGTTCTACCGTGGAAAAATCGTTTGCAGTGTAATTTAATGATGTTTCACTATTTTAAAGATAATGAAATTTATATGCATTAATGAGGAGCAATATAAATTGCTCGCTTAAAAGTATGTTGTGCATTGCGTTTATCGTTCATTTACAGGGACACTCAAAATATATCGGTTACATTAAACGTGCGATAATTATAATCTGTGTGTGATAAGTGCGTTTTCAAGTTTGGTTTGCGTTTTTAAGTTAAACTGGGTTTTTATTCATATTACGTGGTGTGTATAAATTCGATTCATCATATACAGGGCTAGACAAGGGAATTCGTAAGTATTACAAACTGTGGGAGTGAATTGCTTAATGGTAGTTTTTAATTGTGTTACTCATTTTCCTGCCGAATTATATTTAGTAGACTAATATAAGTTTGTGGAATATCAATAAATTCATATACAGGGCTATTCAAAGAACAAAATACATCATCGTTTACGATTGGTGATTGCTGGAAGTGAGTTTTAAGTTTCATTACGGGTTTTTATCTGAATTAAATTTTAGCTTAATATGTGGTGTGTACAAAAGTGTTTAGATAATATACAGTGGCTGTACAAAAGATTTCGCATGCATTTTCGTCGATTGGCGAAAAATTCTAAATGTGAATTTTCTAACTGAACTAAATTTTATCATGCTATGTTTTATTTATCCAAATCTATAGATAATATACAGGGCTGCACAAAATAATTCGACTAATTTTTTTTACAATGGAAAGTAATTTCGAAAAATGTATTTTTCGATGTGGTATATGTCTTCTATACTGTTTACGTACATATTTACTTTAACCTTATTTAACGGTGAAGTTTCGTTACAGTTTTCTGGATGTGTTGGAAAGTGTTTCATAATCTATTCTTGATGCATGATTTTTCGTTCTTGTTTTAAATGTTTCCGATTAGCTTTATTCCGTTTTCGCAAACTGCAATATCTGTTTTTTAGAATACTATCAAAACTCAAACGTTTTCAGCCACGAAATTGAATTTGTACATCAAAAAGTAAGAAAATAGTATTAACCCCTTAAGCACCACGACGTACCTGCGTACGTCATGAATTCTTCATTTCCAATACCAGGACGTATGGGCTTACGTCCTCATTTTAAGTCCAGATTGCAATGTTCTAACCAATTCGCACCGGAAAATTCTATCATTCAGTTATTAGACATTAATTCCGATATCTAATCTATACTAATATTATAAAGGAGTAAAGATTGTTTGTTTGTAGGGGGTAATCTCTGGAACTACCAAACCGATTTCAAAAGTGATGGTGGCAAATTGATGGTGACAACACCTGCTCTAACATAGGCTATATTTTATGTCGGTGCCACTGACCCCAATGGGGTGCAGGAGCGAAAAACGTTCTAAAATTGAGATTTTTTTTATACTGAAGGAGCTAGAAATTTGAAATTTGGCATTGTAGTTACTTATAAGCTGTAAATGCTCTCTAAGAATTTAAAAAAAATCGAAATTTAAAAGGGTGAAGTCAGCGAGAAGCGTACTAAAAACATTCTAAATTACAATTTCTGTGGAATCTCTGGAACTACTGAACCGATTTCAAAAGTGATGGTGGCAAATTGATGGTGACAACCCCTGCTCCAACATAGGCCATAATTTATGTCGGTGCCACTAATCCCAGGGGGGGGTGTGCAGGAGTGAAAAATTTTCGAAAATTGCGACTTTTTTTATATTGAAGGAGCTAGAAACTTGAAATTTGGCATGGTAGTTACTCTCTAAGAATAAATTTAAAAAAAATCTAAATTTAAAAGGGTGAAATGAGCGAAAAGCGTTCTAAAATCATTCTAAATTACAATTTCTATGGAATCTATGGAAGTACTGAACCGATTTCAAAAGTAATGGTGGCAAATTGATGGTGACAACCCCTGCTCCAACATAGGCAATTTTTTATGTCGGTGCCACTAACCCCCGGGGGGTGCAGGATTGAAAAACGTTCTAAAATTGAGATTTTTTTCATACTGAAGGAGCTAGAAATTTGCAATTTTTCATTGTAGTTACTTATAAGATGTAAATGCTCTCTAAGAATTAAAAAAAAAAAATGACATTTAAAAGGGTGAAACGAGCGAAAAGCGTTCTAAAATCATTCTAAATTACAATTTCTATGGAATCTCTGGAACTACCGAACCGATTTCAAAAGTGATGCTGGTAAATTGATGGTGACAACCCCTCCCCCAACATAGGCTATATTTTATGTCGCTGCCACTAACCCCAGGCGGGTGCAAAGCGAAAAACGTTCTAAAATTGCGATTTTTGTTATACTGAAGGAGCTAGAAATTTGAAATTGGCATTGTAGTTACTTATAAGATGTAAATGCTCTCTAAGAATTAAAAAAAAAATCGAAATTTAAAAGGGTGAAATCAGCGAGAAGCGTTCTAAAAACATTCTAAATTACAATTTCTGTGGAATCTCTGGAACTACTGAACCGATTTCAAAAGTGATGGTGGCAAATTGATGGTGACAACCCCTACTCCAACATAGGCTGTATTTTATGTCGGTGCCACTAACCCCCGGGGGGTGCAGGAGCGAAAAACGTTCTAAAATTGAGATTTTTTTCATACTGAAGGAGATAGAAATTTGAAATTTTTCATTGTAGTTACTTATAAGATGTAAATGTTCTCTAAGAGTAAAAAAAAAAAATCGAAATTTAAAAGGGTGAAATCAGCGAAAAGCGTTCTAAAAACATTCTAAATTACAATTTCTATGGAATCTCTGGAACTACCGAACCGATTTCAAAAGTGATGGTGGCAAATAGATGGTGACAACTCCTGCTTCAAAATAGGCCATATTTTATGTCGGTACCACTAACCCCAGGGGGGTGCAGGAGCGAAAAACGTTCTAAAATTGTGATTTTTTTTATACTGAAGGATGCAGAAATTTGAAATTTGGCATTGTAGTTACTCATAAAATGTAAATGCTCTCTAAGAACAAATAGAAAAAAATCGAAATATAAAAGAGTGAAAAACGAGCGAAAAGCGTTCTAAAAACATTCTAAATTGCAATTTCTAAGGAATATCTGGAACTACCGAACCGATTTCAAAAGTGATGGTGGTAAATTGGTGGTGACAATCCCTGCTCCAACAGCCTCTTTAATAAAAAACTATGCGTTGCTGACGACTGGGTTTTCCGCTAATTGTTCCCACAGATTAATCTCGGAAAATGAAACATTTGAAGTTACTGAAAAAAAATAATAGCTCGAAAAGTATTTGTCAGAAAATTGTTTGGCAAACTGTGTTTAAAAGGTAAAAAATTGTATTTTTCTTGATATAAATTTCAAATCTAATGAGTATGCCATTTTTCAAATATTAAATTTGAAAAAGTACCAAATTTCACAATGGAGCACCATAGCAAAACCTTCATGCGTAAAAAGATAATGATAAGGACTACGTGTCCTGGCGTGTATATTGGCTATAGCAAGAGTCACAAATTATAGTAGTCTTATTATTCTGTTATAATATAAAAGTGAATTATGAAAAGTCAATATTTTTTTTGATTAAATTTCGTTATAAGAAATTGACCAGCGTAGTGGGCGTAGCTTGCTAGTTTATAATAAATGACGGGCAGAATTTTCCGGCACGAAATAGTTTTCCCAAACGGAATGAACTTTCCGAACAACACAATATCTGGTATTCAGCATACTATCACTAAATATAATGTGGTGCTTAAGGGGTTAATTTTAACGTTAATACTGTTAATTTACCATGTTCGTCTGTAAAACATAATTGTTTAAAATGAAAATGTTTACTTGAGAATTCATAGCATTTGAAAAACCTATATTCTGGTATGAGAAAACCGATTAATACCCAGTAAAAACTGCTCGGAAACATTTCCGAAATTAAGTGGTAGCAAAAGAAAGTTTGTTTTTATAAATGCGTCTTTAAATCTCGAAAACATATTAGTTTCTGAGGTTTCTAAAGATCCCTGGAACACGAAACATGTCTTTTTTACAGTGTAACTGTGTTCGAGATAGTAAAATAACAGATCAAAATTTTCTAATTCTATGCAGCATTATTGGAAAGTATATACACGAATTCAGAGAATTCCCCGCACAAAACAAAAGTACAATTTGCACGAAAATTTAATGAGTTACGTTTACGTAGGTTTTTTATTTGGAAATCATTCTACTTTCCGCACATGGTGTTGAAACGTACATGTTCTTCGGGCATGAATGTATTAAATTTTTTAAGATAGTTTCATTATTATGGATTTTTTAATATCTTTTATAATAAGAAGGGCGTTAAAAATAATCAGAAAAATACAGAGAAAGACCGTCATAGATAAAAATAAATATCTAAATTTGATCTTTGTACAAAACTAAAATATCTAAAGTAAAGTATTACGTAAGTACATATTAAGTTGTGTTGAATGCCTAGTTACTTTCTTATGAGGGTAGTCTGAATTAGGTTGTGAACGTGTTCTCCGACTTATAGCAGTTGTGCGTGAAAGTGCCACCGATCTGTTATTTCTCTCACATTCACAATGTGTGATTGAATTTCCCTATAAATGATAATCGTGGTTGTTTTGTGCTGTAATATGCTAATTAGGTCGCTGTGATCAATTAGTCAGTATAACGAGTATATAACGTCGATTCATGAGATTTGGGACGGATCTCGCCAGTGTATAATGTTTGAGACCAAAGCTTCAGTTGTTCAAGTATTTCGAGGCGGGAAACTATCGTGCCTGATATTGTTTTGAGCCGTTGTTCTTTCGAGTGATTCTTCTATGAAGTGATTTGACATCGTGATAAGATGTTAAACATTTAGTGTTTTCAATAAAGATGAATTAGCATCTACAGGATTCTTTAAGTGATATTGGCGTATTTTGGCAAGTGACATCATAATATTGTGTTTTTAGCGTGTATAGCTAGCCGAGGGGAACTTTCCTGAGAATTGTTAGAATAGCCCTTTTTACGTAAGTCGAATTTGAGTTTTAGTGGTTTTCATACAGTTTATTATTTCAGACTTATTTCAGCAGCGTTAACTTAATTTTTGCCACCTCCACTGCATCAGATTCTTACGGTTGACTTTAAATAAAATTATATTTCATCTTAATTTTGTTTCGATGGCTACTCCTTTACCTGACGTGCCTGTAGTATGCGCCACAAATGACACTGGAACGGATTTTGATTCTTGACCATTAGGCATTGAGCCGCCAGTAACGAAAATAAAAGTTATTACAAGATGTTATTTTACTGGTACAGGTAATTTGGATGAATTTGTGGTAAATTCTGAGGAATATATTTGATATAATGGTATTCCAGAGAAAAATATGTACTTATTGTTGAACGTTCCCTTAAAGCTGATACTTTATTATGGTTAGAGAATACTGGGAGGTTTGCTGTGACACATAATACAGAACGTTATAAGCAAACTGAAACCAAGTTTTAAAAAAAAAGCATTTCCGGCCATTAGAGATAAGAGCAAATTACGTAGAGAATTTTACTGCAGCAAGTAAATTTTATTTCGAAAAGCCTCCAAGTTTTTTCTCTACAAACTAGAACTTAAAATTAATTGAGAACTTGTTGTGGCATTTGACGAACTTCAAATGCGTTAGACATTATTCTGCCTCTCTTTAATGTATCAATCCAGAACATTGTGGATACGAGGGGACATAATAATACTGGGAAAATGTATAAATTATTGCTTAATTATGAAAATAGGCATAGCTTTTACTGTGGTAAAGTGTAGGGTATCCAAAGACAGAGAGGTACTTCTAGGAATGGGGATAATGATATTTCATTTGAGGGGATAGAAGTGAATTTAGAAGGGAAAATCAAGATTTTAGATATCGTAGTCGTAATGGTGATAATTAGAGCTGTTAATGATAGAGGTAAGCATAATAATTCTAGAGATAATGGTGGGTAATTATTAGAGTGGTGGAAATAGTGGTAAATTAGAGGTTTTGAAAATGATCATAGAAGGGGAGTTTCAGATAGGAATCTCCCCCTTCTCGTATAAGGCTGTGGTTGAGAGTGTTGAAAAAAGAGTTACTGTAGCAAGACGATCCACTAAAAAGTCGGGTAAGTTAAACTGGTAAGTGGCTGTGTTTTGGAAAATAAACAGTCACGTAATCCGTGAAAGCCTTCTGTGGATATAAATGTTCTAACAGTTAATACAGTTGAACTTCCTGAATTAAAAATTGTGTTGAATGGAATTGTAGTTATAATTTGTTTAATAATTTGTTTCTGTGTGATGTTTCTTATTTTAAGTTATATGTAAGAAGCATTTTCATTATAAGAAGTTAAGGTATGCAGCTTTGTCGTTCGTTTTGCTCAAGGATCAGTGCGTGTAAATAGAGGAGTTGGGCACACACACAGGTTGAAATTCGTTCTGTGAAAAAGGAATGACAGTTTCAAGTTATTGATGGTTTGAGCGCACATTGTATAGTTGGTGTTGATTATATACGAGATAGAAGGATATGTTTGTATTTTTTTAGAAGACGCTGGTAGTTAATAGGGATGAGAATACTTGCAAAGTCGAGTCATCATCCGTGTCTGTTAATTTAGGAGCGTCTGGTCTCAGTGAAGGTAAGAAGGTAAAATTCAAAGAATTTCTAGATGAATTTGACGAACTTAGGCCAGGTAGGATAGGCCAGGGTTAACTCATATCGCTTGGCATGAGATTAATAAGGGTTCTGCTGCGCCTGTGGCTAGCAAATCGTATAGGTATAAAAAAGTTAAGTAAGGAATCTTAGATTATCACATTCGGAAGATATTAGTGGACGATATAATTATGCCGATTGATTTTCCTTTTGAGTCATCGGTTGTGTTGTGTAGGAAAAATAATGGAAAGAGTTCAGATGATCCGGAAGCTTGGAGTTTCAAGGTAGATTATCAGAAGTTAAATGCAATTACGTAATATCCCCAATTCCCAATTCTTATTACAGATGAAAGTTTAGCGAATATTACGAGTACGAATTTTATGTCCACTTTGGATTTAAACTCAGGTTATTTTCAGATTTCTAAGAAGCCCAAAGATATATCTAAGACTGCTTTTATAGTGAGTGGTACTTGCTGCGGTAGTACATATACTAAAATTGCAACGATTCACATGGAAGATTCACATGGTCCCTGCGAAAGGATGACACGCAAAATCGTTAAGAGTTCTACATTTTTACGAAGTCCCGGTTCAGAGGGAGACTGTTCTTTGGTAAAAATTAAGTAGTATTGCTTTCAACCTATGCAGGTCATCGCAAGAGGGTTTCCTCTGATGATCTAGTTGAAACGACAGATCGGCCCGCCCAGAACGGCGCGCCAAGGTGTCCTATCAGGTTCGGTCCCAGAGATCAAACCGTGACATCCTCGCTACGGGCGTTTCTGGTGCCCACAAGAGCAACCAGAGACCCACAACTAGTCAGAGTTCTTTCCCATGGAATTGCTTCGCCCCTGGGCCATGAAAGGACACCTACAAAGGTGCCCCCTAGCTTACCCAGGGGGTAGATGTTCTTTGGTAAAAGGCGAAAGTCTGGCATAATGGTTGGAGTGGATAAGGTGAAGAAAGAAATTGAAGAAGTATGAAGAGAAGTTTGATATAAATGGTAAGTGTTAAAGGAATGAGTATGGAATGGAAGGTGAAGAAAGAAGTTGAAGAAGTATGAAAAAAATTATATAAGTGATAAGAGTTAAACTAGTTAGTTTGTAATATGAGTTTGTAATAAGTAAGTGGAAACTAATGTACAAATCTAATGTGATCTAGATGTAAAATGTCAAACCAGTGGTGGTGTAGAGGGAGTCTGCATATTCCATAGTTGAAATATTATGATAATGCTAGATGTCAAATGTAATGTTATATGTTCGATGTTTTATGTGTAAAGATGTGTAAGTGTTTGATGTGTTTAATATGCGTGGCAATGATGCCTCGGATACACCTGCAAAGTAGAATAAGTGCAGTGTGTTCAAAGACATTCAGATGGGGGAGTCAGCCTCCTTAACTTACATGTGAGTCAGGGGAGGGGTCAACGAGATATATGAGCTTTCCTTGAGGAGGATGTCTTCACTTTAGTACCAGACTCGGAAAGGTTCAGCAGTGCAGGCAATTCTCAAGTATGGAGGAAAGCTTAATAATGACCGAATTCCGTTACTTTTAATATATGATGTCCATATGTGGACGTAGGCAGGACCTAATTGTTTTTTTTTATAACGAGAAATGGTTGTTTTGCTTTCAAAGGAATGGAGTTTTGGTTTGTCGGGGGCACCATCCACGTTTCAGAAGACCGTGAACAACATCCTTAGTCCTTTATTAAGTAAGGGCATCTTGGTCTACCTGAACGATACTATTGTTGTGGCAGCTACGTTTGAGGAGCATTTAATGTTGTTGAGAGAAGTTTTTATTTTGTTGCGAAATGCTGATTTTACGGGTAAGTTGGAAATATTTAAGGTTCTGAGGAAATAAATTAACTATCGGTGTGTTCAGATTACGCAGAATGGAATTAAAACTGATTAGAAAAATACAGAGGCAATTACATCAATGTCCACCCCTGAGAATTGTCAGAAAGGTGACAACGTTCTTAAGCCTGGTTGCATGGTTTTTGAAGTTTATTCTTTATTTTTTGCACTTATGTGAACAGTTGTATGTTCTGAAAAGGAAGAGAGTGAAGTTTGTATGGTCAGCTGCGGCTCAGAGGTCTTATGAATTGTCGAAGGAAGCGTTACTTTCTCTCCCCGTCTTGGGCATCCAAAATTACTTAGTATGGTTTCAGAATTGGTGTAGTGTTAGCCCAGGAAGGTCAACGTATTGCGTATATGCAACGTATATGCATCCAGGATTTTGAATTCCGCTGAGCGAAATTATTATATTACAGAAGTTGCTGTTATTTGGGCATTAAATAAATTCCGTTGTGATGTTAAATAAATTCCCGTGAAGGTGCTCACGGATCATTCTGCTTTAAGGAAGTTCAGGAATAATAAAAATTATTTTAATTATCATAGAACATTTTGAAATAAAGTTTCAATATAATTAGTAGATTTTTCTTTACTTTACAACAAAATGAAATCCATCTAAATGTGTATTTTATGTTTATAATATTTATGGTTAAATTTTAAGGAATGTAAAATGTAAAACTTTCTTTACATCCTCTATTAAATGCTTCATGTTTGCCAATATGTAAAAACGTCAACTTAAACAGTAGATGCAATGAAAAAGTAAAATTTAGGAATTTGAAATCCATATTTCCATCCATACTTTTCCATCAAGGAAAACGGTAGTCGTGTTTTTAAAGACTGAAGTTCAGAAATTTCTCTTTGAAAACACACATTATCAGAATTGATTTAGAGATTTCAATTGACGTTTACATGTTTAGAGATTCATTACTGTCAAACAAATGTTTATATTGTTAAAAAATTCATATTGCATAGAATAATATGCAATGTTCTAACTGAAATATATCTCGTATCCGATTTTTCATACAGAATTAAGCAAAAGAAGATAAAATATAACGAAACAAAATTTTAAAATAACATTACATGATCAAAATAATATATTCATACAGTTTGTTATTTTGCCTTTTATGAACTATTTATTAATAATTTATAAGTTGTACAATGATGTTGCTCAAAGCGTTATATAGAATTCGATCTTTCTTAATAGAGTACAAGGTGAGAATAATTTACGTAGAGGCGCTTCGATCTCGAATTTAAAATATTCCAATGTAATTAAACTTTGTATGAATATTATTTAAACCACGGGAAATAAATATAAAATGAAAAAGTTTATAAATATTGCCACCCCAGATACAAAATAGGCGCTTTAGGCAGAGTTTTGTCGGTACTTACGTATTATCCATGCCAGTTTTAAGCCAACTGCGCCAGGCATGGAGCCAATATTACTAATTATAGTAACCCTTATATTTATTTTTCTTGCTACATGGTACATGCCTGGGAATAATCTACTTTTTTTAGTAGGAGTCATTTCTATACGTAGTAAGTTTAACAAAATTAACTTTCTAGAATATTCTATATTATTTATTATTCTTTCTTATTTACTATGTTATTTACCATTTATTAATTTTACTAAAATAATGTTATTTACTATTTTTAACGATGTTATGAATTTAATAAACATATATTACATTTTATTTATTTTATATTAATTACCATTTTTAACAATGTTATTTGATAATGTTAAATTACTGTTAAAGATACACTGAATGCAGGCGTTGTTTATGTGCGTTTTAATTTAAATTACTGTGTTTGAAAACATGATTGGCAACGATAAACAAGATTGGTACTCGGCAACCATTTTTGGCGATCAATCTCCTGGCACGGATAATACGTAAGTACCGTTTTGTCAATAAAATTAGCATAGGAAGGGAAATGTTTAACGTGATTAAAATTAATGTTTCAGACAGAATTTGGGCAAACAAATAGGCTTAACGCATATAAAAAAATTTCATATGAAACTGTCAATACAAATGTTTCTTTTATTTTTTACTGATCAAATTCAGTTTGAAGAATTATTTATGTCTGATGCATTTAAGTTATGTTTGAAATTAGTTATATTGGAATTATTTATGGTTAAGGAGGCACAGGACATTTGAGTTTGTAGAAAGGATCAAAATCATCACCATTTTCAAAGTACCAAAACTGAAATAGTATGCAATTAAGATTTTTTCATTTTTTTTGTAAAGTGTATATTCTTAAGTATATTACAGAGAAAAATAAATGTTGTATATACAAAAATAATATTCTCTAACTTTAAACCAAAATATACACAAAAAGTATATCGTTCAAAATTTAATTTATCACAAATATTTAAAAAAAAAATTAAAACACTTTCATATTTTTTATGTGCATAAAAAAACTTTTTTTTTGTTTTAGCATGAAGAGATGAAGAAACGCATACGTTTTTAAATTTTTAAAACTGTAGCAAGAAGTTTCAAAGTAACAGTGCAAGCAAACTCAAAATTTTTTAATCTGAGAAAAGTCATCTTAGATTTTAAATATCGACTTACCTTCAATTATACTCATCGTCTACAAATTATTATAACTCAAGAAAAAATGTTGATTTTTGAATGCAGTTTTTTGCATATTGTTCATAAATGCTTAAGATTCAGATTAAAACAAAAACTGAAAATGTATTTTTTGAAAGTTTAAAATGGTCCTGTGCTTAAACGTACTTTTGAAATTGTCAACAAGATATATAGATTATACAGATGGTGCTCCTGGTCTTGAAATTTTGAACTATTTTTTTTTATTAAATGTTATTTTTCGTGTGAAATAAAGATGTCAATAAAACACTGTTTCAAAATGCGTTTTTCCAAAAAATTTCTTATTTGACAGATTAATTGCAACATACGTAGAAGTTTACTTTATTTACTGACTGACAATAGTAATGAACACTAAGCGGATGCACCATTAGTTACCATGCAATTGGAAACTGATAATGCATTTATAACAAATCTAAAATCTCGAATGAATACAAAAGTCATTAATAAAAATAACTAGGTCCTTTTGAATTGAAAAATAAAATAAATATGGAATCTCGATACTAAAATGATCTTAACTATATACTTTTCTGTTTTTTCCTTTTACTTGATATTACAAATTACATAAAAAACAAGTTTACAACATAGAAATGTTTTTTAAATCCCTAAAGCAATATTTTCAATTTGGTTTCTCTCTAGTCCATCGATAATATAACATTTAGGATTGTTTTATTTTTGAATAGCAGTCCTTTGAGAGAAAACCTCTTCATTTCTTTCTTCATTCAAAGCTTTTATTGTACATTCTTTATTGCTCTTTATTTTATAATTATTCATGTAATTTATTTGTTTGATTCTGTTTAATAAACTAAACCAGTGTACGATACATTTAATTAACGCAAAAAGCTTACCAGTGTCTTTAAAGGAAGGTCTTGTTTCTGTTTTTCCATTATTTTCAAGTGAAATTAATAAAATGCACCCATTAAAAATATAAAGAAAGAAAGCTCTTCTCAAAACCTAGTTGTCAAAATAAATTACACAAATGCATTCGCCTTTTAAAAAATTAAGTTAGTCTGCATATTTTTTGTGACTAAAAGTAATTTCGATCAAACATGATAAGTAAAACGAAAACAAAATATTTCCTTATATAATTATAAGTTAATGCAAAAAGAAAGAAAGTTTTTAGAAAGAACTTGAGACGTTATTAAAATGTTAATTAGTTGAATAGATGTTGAATTAATGAAAAAAAATATTTTGAACGAACTAAATTTTAACGGAAATTTGCTTTTATTTAACTTTCTTTTATGTATTTTAAATTTTACTATACAATAAATATAAAATAATATTCATTAAAAAAAATAACTTTGAGTTTAAAAGATGAACACACGGATTAATCCTAAAAAAAAAATATATATATATGAAAGAAAAGGATTAGTCCTCCAAAAGTCTTTAAGCATATCTATATGACCGATATAACCTCCTGATAATTTCAAAAGCACGTTTAAACAAATAAATTGTTTATTTTTTCTCCGAGGAAGTACCAAGAAAATTTTTCTCTCTCGGATATCATAATGACTCATAAAAGAGTTTTTAGTACTGAGTTTACTTAATAATTTATTATTATTCTAACATAACTTTTAACCATAAATTAAAAATTTAAGAAGACTAATTTTGGTCACCGTTATTACTTTGACCATTTATGACCAGTATAATTGCTTAGCGACGTTACATCAACTGATTATATTATTTTTAATATTAAAACATTCCATTTGCCTTTTTATAAACCGAAGTTTTTTGTATTATGACTTTGTATGTGATGAGCAACAGACATTCTCTTTGAAATTAAAAGTTTCAACTAATTTGTCCTATTAAATGGTATATTGAGCATTGTGCCGTTATAATAAGGAATAAATGTACAATGTGAAAATAGCACAAATGTAGATACATGTGTAGAAAATGGCAGACAGCTGTTTTGGGGCTTCTAAAGTTCCATCATCAGTGCAAATGTTAAAATTACCAGACGCGCCCATTTCGCTTTAGACACGAGCAGCAACGCTTGCATACTTCCATGTTTTAAACACTTATCTTTAGTAATTTTAACCTTTGCACTGATGATACAGCTTTAGAAGCTCCGAAACAGCTGTCTGCCATTTTCTACAGATATATTTGCATTTGTGCTATTTTCACGTTGTCTATTTATTTCTTAATTTAACCTATCTTTTGATTATACTGCGATATTAATAAAAAGTATACTATTTCGCTGATTTCACAGAAAAAAATGTATTTCTTTAATTTCAATATCTATTTTTTTAATAATTAAATGAAATTATACTTTTAATCTCCAGGTTAACAAGGAAATCAGGTGTATCGCACTGGTTTAATATTATGATATTACCCATTTCATCAATATTTATTAATTCTGTTTTCATTAACACTATTTTGATCATTGCGAAGAAATTTTTTGAAGAATGTTATAAAACACTTGGTTTAAAACAGGATAGTTTTTGAAAAAGCGTTTCATCATTTTGCGCATTTGCCTTTGGCTAGTGAGGGCAAATGAAAACTAATAGTTGTTTATTGCATCCTATTTCACTTTAAACATATTTACTTTACATGAAAGCAGTAAGATAAATGTTCACAGGTTCTGCCATATTTGTCTTAAAAAGAATATAAGCACATATATTTTCTCATGTTTTTCTTTGTGTATAACATTTAACATTAAATCTAAACGCTGTATTTATAATGATTTAATCGATTTGACATGATAAAAGCTTGCATGAAATGTAAATATTTGCATTTAGTTGGTGTCTGAAAGAAAGTAAACGGTAAAATTAAAATAATACTTATAAAGTACTTATTCGCTGTATATTACAAAAATATACAATAAAAGATTTCAAATAATAAAAATAGCAATAAACTATGGCGGTAGTCGATAATATTGTTTTATTCTGCTTACGGGATATAATTAACTTTCTATAACTATCAGACAATATGGATTGCACTCATGTTTACATTTAAACAGAAGATATTACAACTTAATTTTAGAATAATATATATATCAGATTCTCAATGAAATGTTCGTAGGGGATTTAACGATAATAGATTTCACTAATGTATAATATATATATTGTCACGTAGAGGATTTCATTGAAGTGTGATGTAAACGGTTTTGTGAATCGTAAATGCACATATATGAAACTTAATATAATGTTGTCATGTAATCGTAATATAGTCATTTAGTATATCTAAGCAGTGAGATGTTTCTAATTTTTTTCTTCAATTTAATAACAAATAGATGTTTCATAGATGCATGAACCTTACACTTAAAAATCTGCAGCAAACTGGGCAGTTATTCAAACATTTTTATAGAAAACGGTTACATAACCGAATTTTTTCTTTATTCAGAGTAATTAGAACGCTTCATAATATAGTCAAATAACCGTTATCTATAAAAACGGTTGAATGATGCAGATTTTTAAATGTACTTAAACCATATCTCAGTTCAGACAGAGTATACGCTTTAGTAAGCTGTAGTTTCCACTGTCATACATGGATCATTGAAATTTATATCATTCTACGGATTTAAGAAAATTTAAAACATTAAAAATTGTTTAATACACTGTTATGAATTTAATGTTAGAAGGAACCAAATTTTTGTTTTGTAGTATATACAACCATAAAATGGTGACAAACTTTACCATAATTTGGTACTTTACATTACCATAAAGTCGTTTCTTTTAATGATTATTGAATATTAACTTTTAGGTTGAACCATTAAGTTGCAAAATGTTAAACCATGAACTGGCAACAAGTTGAATCAAGCTTGTAAAATGTTGAAGAAAACACTGCTGAAATAATGAACCATAAATTGGCTACCTGTGCTAATCCGACCGGAATCTCTGTTTAAAAGGGAATCCGACAAACTTCCATTAACCAAGCATGAAATGGGATCTGAACTTGACACCTTTTGACCAAGGTTTTATTTACGAGAAATCAGATGGGTATCATTATGCACTAAAGCAGCATAGTGAGAATGCACAGAACTTTTTGTTCTCATTGGCTGCTGGATAGCACCATTTTTGGTGAAAGTTGAACTTATTTTTGAGATTTAACCAGGAAGAATAGTTTTTGAAAGTTAAGAAGATCGATATTGTGGTTCATCTAATTATGGTTTAACGAGTTCATTGAATTGTTTAATTTACTTTATAATAGTCTAGTCTCAGTGTTTAGATTTAGATATATAATAAGGTTTTTATATCCTATTGTAATAAGTCTTTTTTTAGCATAATAAACAATTTGGAGAGTAAATAACAATACAATTTTGTGCATTTGTTTGACAGAGAATGGGTTGTGCTATATAACAGAAATGTGAAATCTGTGTTTCGGGAAAATTCAACATTTTTTATTGTATTTTTTAAAAACACTTAAAGAATAGTTTAAAATTTTTACACATTCACGCAATGTGTTTTATACATTCAAGAAAACGGCTTATTACGCCAAATTTTTCAAAATAAAATCCAGTTTTTTTTAACAATATTTGTTTGAGATTATTAGGTTGTAAAAAAGTGAAGATTGCAAATAAAAAGCTGGTCTTTTCAAAAAGAGAAAACAACATCACCATTTCTTCAAAAAGCTACACATTCTTTGTACATTCATGTATGAAAGGGATTACAAAAGAGTCTTAAAAATTACCTGTGTATGTAACTGTCCTAGGAATAACGGACCTTCTCTGTCGAGAATGACTGTAGTAGGTATTTGACATCGAAATGCTGTTATGTGGATTCAATACTGTATACTTTGAGATAGTTTTGGTAGACCATCTAGTAACAGAAGATTAAGTCAATTTTAAATATTTGAGAACTGCATTTTGATTGTCTGAATATCATCTAAGCTTATCTGATTGTTGTAACTTTTCTGTATAACCCATAAAGTTATTTTCATCAAGTATATCAACGTCGATGCATAAAACTTAAATAATGATTTTTGATTATTTTCATAAGAAATAAATATTCTACGAGTATTCTTAAATTTTCATGGATTTCTCATTTCTTTTTATTTGAGGAGTTATCATAAAAACTAAATATTCGTAGTTTACAATTCAGCTAATAATTTAAGGTAACAAACAATACGTTGATGTCAAGATCTATATAGAATTCTTTTAAATGTTTTAATTTAGACGTAATGTGTAATAGTACAGATGTTATGAAATTTGCATTGGAAACGACAGACATTACATCGACGATGTATAAATAATTTTTTTTTATTTAGTTAAGATTCTTATGCTTATCGGCAGATTCACCAGATTTTTTTCCATACTTTGTGTTAATTGTTTATTGTATAATACGACAGTTTTATACAATATTTATTGTATTACACAAACTATTAATAATTTATCATATACTCTTAAGTATATGTTGCAAGTGAACAAAGTAATCAACCGGTTTTACTTTTAAATTTCAAAGAAGAAAAATTTACATTGGAAATTCTAATAATATACAGGATTTACAAAAAAAAAAAAAAAAAAAAAAAAAAAAAAAAAAAAAAAAAAAGAATAACCTATTTTGAAAGTAAATATTGAAAAAATGGTTGGTTATAGCAATGCATCGTTTGATTTACTTTTATTTGAAAAACAGTAAATTTTAAACCAAGCATAATTTTAAACGGAATTTAAAATTTCGCCACTAGTTGGTGCTATTGGTGATCTTGCGTAAGAGAAGGAAAACTGAATAGAAGCATTATACTATTTTACTGTTGATTGTTTTTGTGTGAGCATGTGGTATAAAAAATGGGCTTTTGCATTAGAAAGGGGATTGAACGTAACTTTATCCGTCCGTGTCCTACATCTTGTTAGCGAAGAACATTGACATTTGTTGTTCAGATTGTAGAATATTTAGATTCAAGAATTAGCACAGTTGAGATTTTCTAACAAAATAAATAAATAAAAAGAATATCTACGTACCTTGAGATTTGTGTCCTGCCCAGATTCCATAATTTCAATATCAGCCGATTAGTTTAATACTCTTCTTTGTAGACGTCAATATTTGTTAAATCAAAACTAGAATTTTAATTCTAGTATTGGAAGAATATTTTCTCAATAATAAAAATAATAGTAGCTTCTAAATCAAAAAGAATTGCTTGCTTTCAATAATAAATTGAAGCTAATCACTTGACAGGTTTATCTTTTTCACATATTTTAATAAGTAGACTGACTTCAAAATAAGAGTTGAGAATTTTACAACAATCAGAATTCAGAATAACAAAAAAAAACAGCAGCATTTTATGCTCAGAATAAAAAAACACAGCAGAATCACAGAATCAATTTGTTACAACTATCCCGCAGAACGAGAAGAGCTGGATCGCACACTTTCACAAAAATCTAATAAAAATAAATGAAAGATAATTAATACAAATATAACAGAAAATTATGATAGAATTTTTAAAGCACAATAATAATAAAGTTTTAGGAATTTGATAAAGTTTTTGAGAATGTTTTTTAGTCATTTTATGATGTAACAATATCAGTTCAAATAGTCCTTTTAAATAGCTTTTATTTCATAGTGCTGCCATCTAGCGTTAAGAATTATTACTTAAAAATCATACATCCTCCGCCCCCGGCAAGAGAGGGGACACCTTTGATATAGCACGCTTGATGTCACCGTCTTAATCAGGACAACCCGCACAAGATTATCTGTTCCAGGATAAGTCTTTAGAATCCGACCCAATTTCCATTTCATGGGCTGTAATCTTTCGTGAACTATCATCAAATCGCCTTCTCCAAGATTTGCACGTGGAGGAGTCCATTTTGGACGTTGTTGAAGATGTTGCAAATATTCGCTGGACCACCTGTCCCAAAATTGGTTTTTTGCCTTTTCTATTAAACGCCAGCGAGCATTTAAAGATATTTTAGGATGATTTGAGGATTCTGGAATATCAAGAAGAGGTGCTCCTATTAAAAAACGACCCGGCGTTAAAGCACGAGGATCAGAAGGATCTGAAGACATCGGGGTTAATGGTCTGGAATTTATGCAGTTTTCTATCTGGCAAAGCAAAGTAGTGAGCTCTTCAAAATTGAGTACGCTTGATTTACAAGCTCTTAGAAGATGAGTTTTGGTAAGTTTCACCGCTGCTTCCCATAGACCACCAAAGTGTGGTGCATATGGAGGTATGAAATTCCAATTAATTTTTTGGGTGGAGAGAAATTCTTGAAAGTCTTTTTCCCTCAAGTATTTAAAAAGCTGTTTTAATTGATTGGACAGACCAATGAAATTTTTTGCATTATCAGAGAAGACATCAGAGGGCAAACGTCTGCGTGCGATAAAGCGTTTG
The DNA here is from genome assembly GCA_963931845.1 of Maratus michaelseni. Lineage (NCBI taxonomy): Eukaryota > Metazoa > Arthropoda > Arachnida > Araneae > Salticidae > Maratus > Maratus michaelseni. The sequence continues at coordinate 399,035,521 of OZ007586.1, forward strand.
AATGCTGCTAGCAAGGCTTGTACAGATAAGTCAGATACCAGCTCAAGATGAACCGCTTTCGTGCACATGCAAACGAAAAGTGCGATATAAGATTTTAGCTTGATTTTTGTTCTTGGCATATTTGGTTTGATCAAAAAAGGACCAGCAAAGTCTAAGCCCACCTTGAGAAATTAACGAATTGGAGTTATTCTTTCAACGGGAAGGTTTCCCATCATTTGTTGGCAGGATTGTGCCTCAAGGCGTTTACAAAGTACACATTTATGGAGCTCTTGTCGGACTGTTGAACGACCATCTTACAAACCAGTAGTTCTGGCGAATTGTAGAAAGCACTAACCGTGTACCTGCATGTAAATTTCTTTCGTGTATATTCTTTATTAACAATTTTGTAAAAAGACTGTTTTTTGGAAGAAGAATAGGGTACTTTCTGTCAAAACTGAATGATTCATGTTGCGATAAACGACCGCCCACTCTTAATATGTCAGCTGAATCTAAGAAGACATTCAACGATAGCAATTTGCTATTGCTTGGCAAGGATTTATTTTCTTTTAAAAATTTAATTTCTGCATGAAATTCATAATTTTGAATTAATCTCACTATAGAAATGATAGAACTAAATATTTCTTGTGCACTTAGATTTCCGATCTTTCTTGTAGAATTCTGTCTTGAATTATGAATAAATCGCAAACACCATCCTATTACGCGTACTAACTTATTAAAGCTTGAGAATTTTAGAATAAAGTCTGGTAAGATATTTACTTTTGTTATGTTACTGACAGAGTTAGCTTCTTGATCTAGTTCAGTGATAGGAAAGTATAAGGGGATTGGAATTGGCTCTTTTGACGACAGCCATGGAGGCCCATGCCACCACATCTTATTGTTGAGGAGTTTTCGCGGTGGAATACCCCTGGAGGCTACATCTGCAGGATTTAGCGTTCCGGGAACATGGTTCCATTCTGCTGAAGGCAATAATGTTTGCACTTGACGTACTCTATTTAATACAAACTGATTACCTTTTAAAGGAGGCGATTTTAGCCAGCAGAGCACAATTTGGGAATCAGACCATACAAATACACTATTTATGCTCGTGGATAAAGTATCGACGATAGTTGAGCAAAGTTTTGCTAATAATAGAGCGGCGCAAAGTTCAATGCGTGGTAAAGTTTGTGGCTTTATGGGATTTACCTTTGTTTTTGCAGCAAGTAAATTGACGAATATTTCGTTAGGAGTGATAACTCGTAAGTAAGCGACAGCAGCGTAAGCTTTTCCGGAACCGTCACAAAAACCATGTAGCTGCATTTCGCAATCCTTTTTATGGCATGAATTGGTATACCGGGGAATTTCAATAGTTTCTAATAAATTAATTTCTGCCAAAAATTGATTCCAACTAATTAAAATTGAATTTGGAATTTCCTCATCCCATGAGATTTTTTCCTTCCAGAGGTTTTGTAGAATTATTTTTAAACTTATCGTTATAGGGGAAAGGAAACCCAGAGGATCGAAGATTGTAGATATTACCGAGAGAAGATCTCTTTTATTTTTGACATCTTTGAACTCATTAAATTTTATTTTAAGCATATCATTGGATGAATCCCAGAATAAACAGAGAATTTTAACAGCTTCATCTTCATTGATTACAGTCTGTGAAGAAGCTTTAAGTTCATCTGGTAAATGAGAGAGTACTTCAGTATCATTTGAGGACCATTTTCGTAAATTAAAACCTCTGCCTTTCATCACCTTAATGAGTTCTGTGATTAGAGACTTAGCATTTTCTTTGGAATCTGAACACGACAACAAATCATCGACGTAGATATTGTCGCGAATAATTTTAGAAGCCCTTTCAAAAGTTTGTTCGTTATCTATTGCTAACTGATTTAAAGTTCTAATTGCCAAAAATGGCGCACAAGCAGTGCCATAGGTTACTGTTAACAACCGATAGGTTTGAATGTTTTCTTTAGGATCGAACCGCCATAAAATACGTTGATAATCTACATGTTTTGGATTGATAAGAATTTGCCTGAACATTTTTTCGATGTCCGCACTAAAGCCTATTGGATGCATTCTGAATTTTAATAATAACTGAAAATATCCGGTTGTAATTTCGGCCCTATCTCCAAATAATCATTTAACGAGCGACCTTCTGAACCAATTGCGGTTGCATCGAATACTCCCCGAAGTCGAGTTGTACAACTATCCTCTCTTATTACCCCGTGGTGGGGGAGATAAAAATGATCTGGATTTGAAATTTCTGCGACGGGAACGAGTTCCATGTGTCCCAAATCAATATACTCTTTCATGAATGACGAATATTGTTCCTTAAGTACGGAATTTCCTTGAAGTTTATTTTCTAAGGAATTGAAACGCTTTAAAGCTTGAGATTTAGAATTTCCGAGAACAGGTTTAGATTTAAATGGAAGATCCACGATATATCTTCCTGATTCCGTGCGTGATACTGTTTTTACATAATTATCTTCTACTAGTGAAACTGGATCATAACTAGGAATTGATTCGAGTTCCCAAAATTTTTGCAATTGAGAATTTATTTGCGTCGTAACATGACAACTAACAGAAGAATTATGATTAGAATGATTCGAATAAATTACTCCAGATAATATCCAACCCAGTTTCGTATTAACAGCACTCGGTGTTCCCTTAGGACCCAGAATGGACTCTCCGATTATTATGTTAGCAAACAAATCTGCACCTATGAGTACATCAATGGAATCGGACGCATGGAAATTGGGATCCGCCAGATTTAATCCTTCAATATGAGGCCAATACTTATTAGTAATCAGAAAGTTCGGTAAATTAGTTGTGATCTGATTAACAACTAAAGCATCTAACTGAAAAGTTTCGTTATTAAAATGCGGAGAAAATGTTAAAGAAACTTCCTCAAGAGCTGTCTCTGCGACCAAATTGTTTATTCCTGATATTTTATGAATTGTAGATCTCAAGGGAAGGCCTAGCTTTCTACAACACGATTTTAAAATCAAACTCTTTTGAGAAGCGCTGTCAATCACAGCCCTACAAGGAATAAATTTTCCTGTTTTGGATTTCACATGTATAATGGCAGTAGCCAGTAATGTTTGGGAATTTTCAGTCAAAGTTTGACTGCTTAAACAATTGGATTCATCCACTTGTGCATTTGAATTACTTCCGCTATTTTGATTTGTAACCCGCTCTTGCGGTCTAAAAGAATTATGTGATGCAGAATTAGACTGTTTGTGATGCAGAATTGAATGATGTTTAGCCTTACAATATTTACAGGTAGTGCTCATCAGACAATTAGCAACAAAATGATTAGCTCTTAAACAGTTCGTACATAGTTTTTTTGCTTTTACTAACTGCCATCGTTGATCAACCGTTAAATTTTGAATTTCTGGGCATTTGTAAAGTGTATGCCCTTCATTGCATTTCGGACACAAGGGCTTTAAAGATTTGTTCACATTGTCCATAACAACTGCATTTGAAAGAGATTTCTTTGGGCCTTGTTGAGATTTAAAATCAAATTTATAATGAGGTTTAGTTTCATACTTAATAAATTCAGCATTACAACCTTGCAAACTGCGTGCATGTCTTTCCAAAAACGTCACTAACATATCATATGTGGGAAAAATATCCTTATTTAATGATAACTCCCATTGTTTCCTTAATGAGTCATCGAATTTAGTTTGAACAATATAAACCAAAATCAAATCAACAAATTCGTTAAATTCAAATTTTAGAGATTTCAAATTTCTAATCACTTCATTGCAACTATCCAATAACTCTAGAATTGTTTTCTGCGTGGGCGATTTTAATGGTTTAGCATTAATAAATTTTGACAATAGCGAATATGCTAAATTTCTACGGTTATCATATCTGTTAACTAGAGTTTCCCATGCTTGTTTATAATTCTCCCCTGAAATAGAAAATCCTGAAATTAATTTAGCAGGATAATTTTTGACACTCGCAATTAAATACGAAAATTTTAATTGATAGGAAAGCGCTTCATTTTTATGAATAGAAGTCAAAAATGTCTCTTTAAATGTAATCCAATGACTCATATCACCATAAAATATGGGCAATTGGAATTTAGGTAATTTTATTGAATTTTCCCTAATAGAACTATTCTCATCTGCATCACATCGGGTTTTTTTACTATCGTTCTTAGTTGCAATAAACTGATCAATTTTCACTATATCTTCTACAACTAAGTCTTTAGCAGAAGTAAATGAATCGTAAAGAGTTTCAATTGTTTCTTCAGCTATACCAAATATGATTTTTTCAAATCACTTTCTAAAATATTAAGTTCCGATTTCAATATCTCCAATAACTGCAAATTATCTTTTTCAATCGCATCGGATACCTGATCCCTATATCTTTTTATTTCTTTTACGGTAAAATTAAATTTGGATTCCGAAGCGATTTCCGCTTTCGTTTTCGTCATTATTATAATTTTGAATAAGATGTAATTGATTAATCACCAGCCGAGCTCCGAGCTTACGACGGACCAACAATTATGTAGAATATTTAGATTCAAGAATTAGCACAGTTGAGATTTTCTAACAAAATGAATAAATAAAAAGAATATCTACGTACCTTGAGATTTGTGTCATGCCCAGATTCCATAATTTCAATATCAGCCGATTAGTTTAATACTCTTCTTTGTAGACTTCAATATTTGTTAAATCAAAACTAGAATTTTAATTCTAGTATTGGAAGAATATTTTCTCAATAATAAAAATAATAGTAGCTTCTAAATCAAAAAGAATTGCTTGCTTTCAATAATAAATTGAAGCTAATCACTTGACAGGTTTATCTTTTTCACATATTTTAATAAGTAGACTGACTTCAAAATAAGAGTTGAGAATTTTACAACAATCAGAATTCAGAATAACAAAAAACAGCAGCATTTTATGCTCAGAATAAAAAAAACACAGCAGAATCTCAGAATCAATTTGTTACAACTATCCCGCAGAACGAGAAGAGCTGGATCGCACACTTTCACAAAAATCTAATAAAAATAAATGAAAGATAATTAATACAAATATAACAGAAAATTATGATAGAATTTTTAAAGCACAATAATAATAAAGTTTTAGGAATTCGATAAAGTTTTTGAGAATGTTTTTTAGTCATTTTATGATGTAACAATATCAGTTCAAATAGTCCTTTTAAATAGCTTTTATTTCATAGTGCTGCCATCTAGCGTTAAGAATTATTACTTAAAAATCATACACAGATATTGCAAATTTTTTGTGTCAATTTGTCTCCCTCACGCAAAATTGGGCAAAAAAGCAATAATATTATCAGTTTGAATAAAGCGACATTAAAAATAAATAATCCTTATATTGTATATCACTATCTCAAATCTTTTTGATTTAACATTTGTTCCAATGTAAAATATGAAATGTGGATTTCTTTAAAACGTCACAAAGACACTTTACCTAGTAGAGTCAGTTATTTCATGGCTTTCAAGAAAGCCTCATAAAAATTCTATGTGTGTAATTTTAGATCTCTCCGCGGGTTTCGACCTAATATGCTTCAGAAACGTATTGAAATTGTAAACAAAGTTGGAATCATTGGGCAATTCTCTACCCCAGACCAAAGACATTCTCTGAGAAAAACTTTCTGGTTAAAGTAAACGGAAAAATTTCCAAGACACACAAAACTTGGACGGGTGTATCACAGGGTTCAGTGCTTAGTCCTCTCCTCTTCCTTTTCTACGTAAACACCATACACGACAATATTAGCAATGAAGTTCAGGTTACTTGCTTTGCTGGCGATATTGACTTTTGGCACACGAACTCTGACAACACAGCATCGGAAAGATCTCTAAACTTTAACACGTTAGAAATATAGCCCGCCCCCCCCAAATTAGAGGGAAAGAGGCTTTTTGAAGGGATTTTGGGGATTTTCCGGAACTTTTTGGTGATTTTTTTGGTATGGGGGGGGCTAAAACAAATCCCCCGTCATTTTTAACTTTTGCCCCCCCCCCTCCCAACAAAAAATCCTTAAAATGTTCCGGATAATCCCCCAAATCCCTTCAAAATGCCCCTTTCTCTCAAATTTAGGGGGGGCGGGCCCCTCTCGACTCTGGTTGGCAATGCCCATGATCAAAATTACTAGATTTTATAAGTTATTACTAGCTATAAAGTAAATTTATTCAATTGTAGACATATAATAAAAATTTAAAAAATTTGAAAAAACGAAAATTTGAAATTTTTGCCGTTTTTTTTTCAAAATTTTGACCGCCCCTGCGGCGGTAATAGAAATGATTCCAAATTTCTTTTGTTTAACAGATACAAAAAAGGACTTAAATTTTATTATCTAAAAAGTTTACTTTCTGCGGAAAAATAGCAAGAAATGTTACTAAGAACAAAGTTATAAAATTAAATAAAATATCAAACATTTCATAAAAAGTTAAAATTAAACTTAAGCAGCATTAGACCTTACTATATAAAAAATACTCTTTATGAAGATTAAGAACATCTGAAAATTTCAGTTGCACAAAAAGCAGCAGGAAATGTTACGATGTAAAAAATGCAATTTCATAAGCCACGTTGCAATAAATTTTACTTCAAACAAAATAAAATAAAATAAAATATGAAAAAATTACGAAAAGTGAAAAACTTTAAAAGTGAAAAACTTTAAAAATGAAAATAGAATACTTTAAAAAGAAATGAAACACTTAACATTTAAGTTGCGATCATCATGTGTATTTCAAAACATTTGTTTTTCTATAGTTTAAATTTTTGGACTTTTACCGTGCTATGTTTATTCAAAACGTTAATGATACATCGTCGCTTCCAGTAAAGATACCTTGCAATCAATAATGACTCACTTTATGTTTTGAAATGACTCTTTAGTTCAAAAATAATTTTCCACGGTTTAAACAAGTTTAATAAACAGAAAATTTCTTGGCTCTTGTTTACAGTTGAAATTGTAATGGTTAATCAAATACGGAGTTTTCTTTTTACGTAAATGTTTTTCACCATACTCATAAGAAATAACAGTTTTATAACAGTGTTTTTGTCGACAATATCATATCATCTGTAAAAGTCAAATGAAGAAAAATTTTCAAGTTGTCGTGTCGTATGTAGACAATGGTTATCGTTGCAACTTTTAAAAAATTATGTGTATTGCATCTTTGCTTAACTTAAATAGTTCATGTCGGTCTTTTAATTTCCGAGATCTATGAATTTTTAGATCTAACAACCACATCAGAATCTGTTCCAAATAATATGACAAAGTGTCAGCTGCCTATGTATTTCCATTTTCACGAATTGCTAATGCTCGTAAAGCGAAATTCCATAAACGAGTATGTAAAGGTTTCGTAGAACAAAAATCAGATCATCAGATGCAAATAATTTTTCAACTTTAGTTTGATATTTCGTTATGTACGTAGTTAAAGATTCTAACTTTTCACCCATAAATTAAATATTTATGCATTGCAAGCGCCGCAATGCTTATTTCCAGCATGCCTCCTCCACTTTATTTTAACACAGAGCTTGTTGAAGAACGACGATCAGATCGTCCATGAACGAAAGCGATTGGAAAATGGTGCAGGTCTTTAAACATACAGTTACAGTGAACTTGCGAGCCAAATGTTCAGGTCATTTATTTGCTTATTTATATTAATATTTTGATGTTGTTTAGTTGTGTGCTTGGTGGGTGAATGGTTAGAGCGATGATCTTGTAAGATAGTTTGAGTTCGAATCCCACGCTTTCTTCAGATTTTCTAATTTATTTTTAAATTTTTTATCGGTTGCTATATATTTTTCGTGATAAATGGTAAATTTTGACATTAATAACAATTCCAGATTAATAGTTATTATTAAAATAAAACTTATTTTAATTCTGTATTTCAAATATTTTTAATTTTTTTTATTTAAAATGTTTATTGGTTGCTTTATGTTTTTCAGGATAAATGGAATATTTAAAAAAAAAGAAAATTTTGATATCAATAACAAATACAGATTTATTTCTATTATTATTAAAAAATACTCATTTAAACACGATAAATGGGCAAGCTCCCGATTAAAATTTTACTTTACAACGCTTTATAATACTTAAAATTTCATTTCCATGCGTTAATATTATTTTAGAAAATAAGAATTGTGCGAAATTATCTGTGCGCATACGATGGGTTTTTTTAACCTATACCTTATTGGTTTATTATTACTAAAAATAAAATGCAAAGCATATTTTACAATGTAAAATTCAATATGTAAAATATTATACAAATAAAATTTTACGTATAACGTTATTATTTTTTTTTAATCACTAGGGGGCTCTGCCCCCTAAGAGCTGCGCTCGCCAACCCCGGTTCTGACACCGCATGATTTAAAAACACTCTGATTTGATCATCTCTAAAACGATTACGGAAGATTGTATTATAATTAAACAACCAGTGGCGATCTGCTGTAACAGGGTTTCCATTCATTTTCCTTTGACTGAGGGATTTTAAGGTCGAATCAACTGCTGTTGAAACAGATTACAACTGTAACTGTCACCAAAATATATGATTTAGCGCCAAACGTGCATAATCGTGGCGTCGCGTCACTTTCAGTTGACATCAGATGCGTTACACGAGTTAGTTTTTTCATCGGGAAATTTTTAATTCAACGCTTATTTGTCTTTTGATACTTCTCCATTACCACGTCAATCAATTTTCATTAAAAAAAAAAAAAAAAAAAAAAAAAAAAAAAAAAAAAAAAAAAAAAAAAAACTATCGTTAAACTGTAACACCAAATAAACAAATAGAAGAATTTTGACATTGGAAAGGAAATATTATTATTTACGCTGTTTTAAAATTTGCAATAATGGGTAAAAGATATGTCGAAATAAATTGATCTCTCATGAAAATATAATAATTAATTGAAATTGTTTGGAAATATTGTTTTTTTTATCATTGTAAATGTGACGTGAATTTCCCTAGTTACTCGTATTTCTCTTTGTAATATTCACGCGCAAGTATATTTTTATTACGTCATTTTCTACATTTATTGCTTTTAACACGTGATCATTTAAATATTATTTTAAAGTTTTATTTCTGTTTTTAATAGTCTCGTGTAAATACATTTCTTAATTGAAAGGGAATCTTATTACGTGCGCTATTTTACAAATTGGCAACGGTTCAAATAATGGAATTTATGAAATATGAAATAAATCTTCGTCAAAATAATGAAAATTTTGAATAAAAAATTGGCAACGGTTCAAATAATGGAATTTATGAAACATGAAATAAATCTTCGTCAAAATAATGAAAATTTTGAATAAAAAATTGAAATATAACCTGAAAAAATTACTCAAATTAAAAAAGTGATTGCAGTCTGCACTCCGCAAACTTGTCAACTATATCCTTACAAATTATGGTTAAATTCCTGCGGATAGTTTTCGTTCCTATAAAACTTTTTTCAAAAAACTGTTTTGACGAACTTTGATTTTAAATATCTCTTAAAATAATTCTTCGATTTAAAAACTGTTTGCTTCAGCGTGTTTATCGAACATTTCTTTATAAAACTACCAATTTTTAAAATTTTACATGCAATAGTTTTCTAGATATTAGTCCAGAAAGACTTCAAGGCACAAAATCTTAATTGACAGCGGCGGCAGCGGTGGTTACTTTTTTTTAATATAGAGAGAAATAAAAAAATAATTTTTTATAATTGAATAATTGTGTTTCAAACATGTTGTTTTCGAAATAAATGTTTTAATAAAAATATTAGAAGCTCTTTTTATCAAATTTTAACAAGTATTTTAATTTGTTAATACAATGGAATCTCGTAATATATTGATATCACAGTTTTGTTATATTAACAGTATTCCAATTTTAATGAAAATATAAAGCAACTGATGAAGCATTTTTATATTAATAGAAATTGAAAATAACAATCTAAAATGAAAGGAGAGGCTTATGATCCAGGTTCATGTGTTCAATGTGACAAAACATCGTAATTGTTTGTAATATTTTTTATTTAATTTTTATTTTTGACAGCTTTCTGTGGTAGGCCCACTAAGCTATATACAATTATATTAGACATGGATGTGGGAACTGGAAGGATAACATCAATACCGTAACATAAGTCACTTTCTACCTGAACGTTGCCACTATGTTTGTGCCTGTGGAGTATTAATCCCGGAATTCATAGCGGGACAGGAGGATGGTATGGCGCGTTTTTCTAGAGCTCAGTGATGTCAGCGCACAGCAAAGTGCCTTTGTGTGTCAGTGCATAGTAAAGTGCCTCCATTTGTCTGTGCACAACAAAGTTGCATGACATTTTTTAACATCTTTAACCATACTAAAAAGTTCTGAAAAGAACTGTTGTTTCAATAATAATAAAATAAAAAATAAAATTAAGTCATTTAAAAAGAAAATTAACACACTAGCGAGCGGCCAAATTGAAGCGAGTCGTCTTCCTCGAAGCGAAAAGAATATATAATTCAAAACATAGAGCATAAACAGATTTCATATACATGGGTAAATTTCGGAAGCTTGTTAGTTTTTCCCCCTTGTATCTAGTGACGCTAATATTACTGCCATTACAGATTTTGTTGTAACTGTCCTATCGCGACCTACGTTATACACGGCCGGTGCATGACGTTTAAAACGTCACATGGATAGGATCATTTTTATACAGCAATTGGTGCAAAACAGCGGTGCGCCGCTTTGCACCAATTATCATACAAAAATGATCCACTGCATGTGACGTTTTAAAAGTCATGCACCGGCCGTATATAACGTAGGTCGCGGTCATATATTGTATGTTAATCTATGCTGCTGGATAGCAAGAAAACCTGTCTGTTCTTTATGACTCCAATTGTACACATGAGATGGGGCGATATGATTGGTCTACGTTAAACAGGTGTATGATATGATTGGCCTACGTCTCTTGAGGATTTATAAGCGGATATTTGTATCCACAGATTAAATATAGTCATACAGATTTGACAGCGGAGCGAAAACCCGAACCGGCGCGATACAAGCGCCACTACTGAGAACAGTCAAGAACTAAGACACACGCGCGCGAGCTATAACCTGTCAGATTGTCACGGTTCCATGTAACTGTTGGCAGTTTTGTTTATTTAATATCGACACGACAGCTATTTTAGTATTTCATTTTCATGAAAGTTCTTTTCAGAGCTAATTTTCTTGAATATAATTAATTTAGATTTACAAGTGCTCTTTTCAGGGCTGTTTTCTTTGCAATTAATTATTGCAAAATGTCAAAAAATATGGTATTTTGTCAAGCACAATCATGTGCGTTTACGTTGTTTAAAATGTGGTACTAATTGGAATTTTTAAATAGGCTATATTTATTACTTTTTAAACAAAAAATATTTAAAATCGTATTAAATAACGCTGTTTAAAATGTTTCACTAGATGGAATTTATAAATAAAAATTATTTAAAATAGTATTAAAATAACGTTGTTTGATACTGATTTGTTTAAAATTTAATACTAAATAGTATTTCTAAATATGCTATATTTATTTATTTTTTAAATAACCTTATATATCGTTAACAAATATAAAAGTGGTTTTACATACTTTTCATAAGTATAAGTATTGCGATAACATAAACAAATTTTACAAGTATCGAGTAATTTAAATATTGGAAAGTCCAATCACCGCCACTCATTTCCGATGTCTTTACTGGGGAAACAGTTTATAGGGATTGTTGCAAAAGTGTAATATGGAAATGTTGAACATCCGTGAACAGTCAATATAAAGATTGCTACATATTCTGCATACATTTGCTTCTTGTCATGGGAGTTCTACTACAGAATTTTTCTTGAATGTAGACTGTTGTAAATACAATGTATTTGTATAAAATAACTATAATAAATATTAGACCGGGAGGCGGCAGCACAGACAATTACCTCATCGAGTTCGCGGCTGAAATTCCAGAATGAGTTAATACTCGATTCGCATGTTAAAGCGCAATCGGTCTGCCAAGTCATATATTGGTGGAAAGCTCCTTAAAACCCGATTTTTAGCGGTTGACTCGTAGGTTTACCATTGTGTTTTCATGCACCCAGTTCTCCATGTTTTCATACTTTTGGGCGCAGGAAAACACAATGATAAACCTACGAGTCAACCGCTAAAATCGGGTTTTAAGGTGTTTTCCTCCAAGATATGACTTGGCAGACCGATTGCGTTTTAATATGCGAATCGAGTTTTAACTAATTCTAGAATTTCAGCCATGAACTCGATGAGGTGATTGTCGGTGCAGCCGCCTCCCGGTCTATATTAAATGCTTATAAAAATCAACATTTCTAATAAAAATGAAAAGATTCTATTAAAAACTAGTTATTTAATGGATAATTTTGATAAATTATAAATTTTATTACAATTATGTTTAATTTTTTAAGTATTTGTAGTTTCTTTAAGAAATCATTACCTTTGTTTTTACACTTTATTTGTAGATGGTAGCACCAAACATTTTACTCAGTTTTAGTAGGATTTTATTACTGTGTACTGGACTTATAATTTTAGAAATATATATTTTAATTCAATTTGTGATATCTACATTAATTTATTTAAAATATTTCTCGGCTAAGATGCTTTACACTCACGCACAGATTTTTTTATTCGGTAAAAAAAAGGGGGAAATGTCGCCAAACTTTGGGGACTGTTTATGGTAACCCGGCTATTATGCTTGTATTGGTGTTGAAATTTGTTATTGCAATCCTTGTTTGCGTGGAAGTTAAAGGGAATTACTGTGCAAGTGCATATTCAAGGCTACACTAGATGGCGGGCTTGCTCATTCATTATCATGACGTCACAAATGGTGGCTGGCCGCGACCAAAGACATACAGTGATTGGCACAAAACGATGGGCGGGCCGCTTTGTATCAAACGCTGGTCGCGGCCAGCCACTATTTGTGACGTCATGAGAATGAATGAGCAATCCCGGTATCTAGTGTTGCCCTGGTATATTACGTTACTGATGATGAAAATTTGAGAAAGCAAGTGATTGGTTGTAGAAGAACGTTCTACTATACGTGATTGGTTATGGAGTCGTGTATTATGAAACCGTATATAAGAAAAAGAAAAATTTGCATAATTGTTGAGTAAATGATTGGTTTTTAATTGTCATGAGATTTATTACGTATTGCTAGTGAGGTTGTTTCAGACGAACTTTGTCATTCTTGCTGCGATTGATAGGGAGATTGTTATTGACGATTGTTAAAACGTCATCTGTTCCAATGGATATTAATTTTCGAGAGTACCAGGTAGGTTTTTTTAATCTAATAGCTTGTGTGAAAGTAGAATTTTAACTATCGAATAATTACTCTGATATAGTAGTGCATTTTAAAAGATTGAAATGGCGTCATTGTAACTAAGAGTTCGTGCGAAATTAGAAATTTTATTATCGACTGATTAATCTGATCGTATTTGTACACTTTAAAAGAATGAAATGACGTTGGTAAGATATCGTCCATTAAATTTGTTTTAAAAAACTGTATTTTTGCTTTTTGTTAAAATGTTATTTTATGTAAAATTCGCTTTCTGTGTTTTCTAATACGTCGCGTCGTTATTTATAAATGTTGTGTTTGTCATGAAATTAGAATTTAAATAATCAAATGTTTACTATGATGTAGTAGGCACTTTAAAAGATTGAAATGACGCAATGATTTTACCTAAAAGTTCGTGTGAAATTAGAATTTGAATTATCGGATAATTAGTCTGATATAGTAGTGCACTTTAAAAGATTGAAATGACGTAGGAAAAATGTTCTATTAAATTTATGTTGTACGAAAATGTATTTCTGCTTTATTTTGATTATTTTCTAAAAATATGCTTTCCTGTGTTTTCTAATACGTCGTTGAGTGCGTTCAAAGACCGAAACGCGCTTTATTCGTATAGTCGGGGAATGGCGTCAAATGATTTACTCAGGTTAAAACGGCTGTGAACGCTTTTGCGTAAAGTTGTGGTCATGTTTAGAGACAAACTCTTCCGTCATCCAATCTACTACTACATTTTTATCATTCGCCGTAGCGATGTTAGCCTATTATATCATATACCTGTTGTTGTTGTTGTTGTTTGACCCTTCAGGCCCGGTGAGCAGCTTTCAATACCTATATAGCTGTCCTAATCCACATACCTTACCAACTACCGAGACCATAAACTATAAAAACCCATCAAACCAGTCCTACTCCGATATAACGACTACTGACAGGCAACCATAACTAGGTAACATCAAAACCAACTACTAATGTGACTATAAATCTCATTCAAGAACTGTGAAAACAAAGCCAGGTCTACACTTCCCTGTCTCCCCATCGCCGAAAAAATATCCTCATACCTCATACTCTTCGACACCCGTAATTTTCCAAACACCATATCTCGAATCCCTGAAAACTTTTTGCACCTCAAAACCAAGTGATCTTCAGTTTGTTCTTCACTTCCGCACAAGTCACACTTCACCTCACCTCTACCGAGAAACTTCCTCCGACGAACCAGAGTAAGAACAGTCCTAGTAAGGAAACGAGCAAAAATAACCCCACTCGTCCTCCGTAGATTGTGATGCGGATGTCCGATATCCGCGTAATCCCATCCACGACCTGAGTGATCATTCCAGTATTGCATCCACTCCCAGTCAGACTCTTTCCGTTTTTTCTTTTTCACGTCCACCATCCAATCCTCTGGAGAGAACCACGGTATATAAATATTGCTATACGGGCCCTTCCTAGCCAGCTCATCCGCACACTCATTGATCACTATACCTTTATGTCCTGGAACCCAAATGAAATCAATCTGATACTTGTCAGTACTTTTGCTGTTAATTTCCTCCCTAAGCATAGTGATGACAGTCACAGATTTACGATTGACCTTATCCAAAGCTGTAAGAACACTCCTAGCATCAGTAAAAAACATATACCTCCCACTCTCCACCGTATAAAACTTAATAGCTACCAATAAGGCTATCGCTTCAGCAGTAAAAATAGAGTTGATATTTGGTATTTTAAAAGCCATCCGACTACCTGTATTTTGATTGATCATCCCAATAGCCGTGTTATTCTCCTCTTTGGACGCATCCGTAGCAATGAAAATTGCCTTGTCAATATGCCTCTGAGAAAAACTGTTGAACGAGTTTCTGATTACAGCTTCCGGAAAATCTTTATTTTGGAAAGGCCATGTATTAACATAAATTCGAATATTCTCATTTACCTTTGTGCCCCACTTGTAAGTGATCATTTCCTCGACATCCGTGCTATACCCACTCAGACTGTTCAGCTCTCTGTGGATTAAATCCTTTGAAAGGATATCCGTGTAATCTTTATGCTTGATGTCCAATATCGACCTTTTGATCGCCAGATATTCTCTTCTTACGTTGTTCCTCCAGACCCCACTTTCCTGCAACAATACCGGGATCGGACACCACCTAGGCATACCACTAGCCCATCTAAGCCCCATATTGTGAATCATTTGAAGTTTGTGTCCTTCAGTTTTGGTAGAATGCATAAGAATTCGCGGATTCCCATCCAGAAGAGATCCCATCATACTATTGGTAATCTTTAAAAGGTACTTAGTTTCGGTACCCCAACTCATACCTGCAATAGTTTTGATCATGTTGAGTATTTTGCTAGTTTTCTGTCGCAGCATATTTATGTGACTTTTAAGGTTACCTTGACAATTTATAAGAACCCCTAAAACTCTTAAATCCCCTGAAAAATCCACCTCCTGTCCTTTGATCTTAAATTTTTCCTCCTCACGCTCCTTCCACCGTCCGATCTTCATGATTTGGCATTTATTTGGGTTTACCTCAAGATTCCATGCATTCAACCACTGAATTATTCTGATAATATTCTCCTGTAGGATGTTCCTTACCCATTCCAGATTATCATGAAATCCGTATAAAAAAATGTCATCCGCGTACACCACACAATGGATACTTGAATCACAAATCTCGAAGATGTCAGCGAGGTATATGGCAAAGAGAAATGGAGATAGAGGACTGCCCTGTAAGAGGCCCCTCTGGTACAAAAATGGATTCGACAGTGACCCTCTCCATTTCACCCGAATCCTAAGATCCTGCATCAGATTCCGTATCATGATACTCAGGTCAGCTCCGAGTCACAGTTTTTTCAGTTTCATAAGCATCCCATCCCACCAGACATTGTCGTAGGCACCTTTGATGTCTAAGGCCACTAAATATCCCTTTCGTTTGGATTGCCTTGCTCTTCTCAAGTCCCTGTAAATTTTGTAGGCAGCCGCTTCACAATCTCTAAACGGTATGAACCCATAGTGATTCCTATGAAAGTATTTTTTTTCCATGCTCCAGTTTAGCAGAACCTCTAGTAACATCTTTTCAAAAATCTTCTTGCTAGTAACCGTCAGAGCTATTGGTCTATACCCTCTAATATCATTCCTATTTTTTCCTGGCTTTTTGATGGGTAACATGATAACCTCCTTCCAAATCTCAGGTATTTTTTGGGTCTCCAGAATCTTATTATACATGCTCAGAATCTGATTCAATACACTGATTTTTTGTTTTTTGAAAAAGCGCATTGTGATTCCGTCTATCCCGGGCGTTGTTGACTTGCTTTTCTTAATTATTCTCTGTAACTGGTCCATTGTAAGCTTTGTGTCTATAGCATCGTCGCCCGAGAAATCTATGGGGATACCTTCTGTGACCGGAGAGTTCTGGAATAGAATCGATAAGTAATTTGCTTGGGATGCCGCATCAGGCGGACAATTTGGAAAATTAAACTCAGTGTTCGTCTCGCCATTATTCAGTGTATTAATCCCACGGATGATCTTGTAAATTTGATACCCTCTCCCTGCCTCCCTGACCACCGAATCCCAAAACCTCTGATTATCTTTTTTGATGTGCTTCTTAAGCTTTGCGTTATAAAATTTATATTTGCACCATAAGTCCATCTGAGCCAACCGAATCGCCTTCCTATGGTAAAACCTCTTTAATGCCAAAAGCCGACGGGTAACAATCCCCCAACCCGGCGGGAGCTTACTGCCACTCACTGGGATCCTATCAGTATACTGACCCATAAACTTTGAAATTTCCTTGGACCACCTGTCCATCCCCTCTGCATAGACCTCATCCCCCAACCTCTCAACCGCTGATCCAACACACTGCCAATTGACCTGCGTCCGAAATAGTTTCCCATCACTGCGGCCACCAGCAATTTCCTTAATCCCGATAGGATAATGATCCGACCCCATCGGATCCGAAAGCACATCCACTTGAAGTCCACTTGCTAAACTACTTGAAACGATAGTCAGATCCAGTAATGACCCTGCACCCCCACCTCTAAACCTAGTAACATGATCCAAATTCATTAAAATGGCGTCCGTACGATTAATCCAGTTAATCAAATTTATCAATTTCTGAGCCTTGGGGTTATTGTACCAATTTAGAAAGTTAATATTGAAGTCACCAACTATAATATAATGATTCCCAATCATATCTTTAATCCTGTCCAACCACCTAATGTCAGCAAAACCCTTCGGTGCATAAATGTTGATTATCGCGATCCAGCGATTTTTATACCATATTTTAATCCCTTGCGCCTCATGATCCCGGCTAGTATTGGGAAGATTAATAATTTGTACTGGAATCCTACTTGACACCGCTAAAAGTAAACCACCTCCCCCCCTCGTTAAATTGCCAGGTCTGTCAGCTCGAAATATATTCCTGTTCCTAAAACACAGCTTATGATTATTGTTCAAAAGCGTTTCTTGAAACGCCCAAACTATGCAATTCCGAAACGTACTAGTCCGCAGCCAGGGCAAGTTTGACCGAATGCCTCTAATGTTCCATTGATATAATAATATATCCATACAACAATCAACAATAAAAACCACTTAAAATACACAAAACAACGAAAAACCAATAAAACTTCCAACACTTACCCCAAAAGACAGTTTTCATAGACGTCCAGAAAAAATACAGCCGTCCCGTCCACCAAGAAAACCAAACCATTAAAAACAGTGTAAAAAACCAACACAAACAACAGACCTTATAAATCGTCAGAGTCCGTAAGCATACTTTCATGTTCTGGAGTTGAAATTGATTGTTGTAACTGTCCTTCTTCCTGCTCGACATCATTCATCAGCTTCATTTTCTTGTCTCTTAGGTGGTTATACAATTCTGATATCACGTCTCTTTTCGCTATTTTACTTTTTGTTGTCATTTCACTGTCTTTTGCTTCCGAATCCTTTTCTACCACATTTTCCGATTTTTGCTGCGACATAACCATCACTTCGCAAATATTTAACACTATGTCCATAATTTTGTTGAACTTTTCTTCCACCAGTATAGCTAACTTGTGAAAATTACTCTCTGCTCGTTCTTTATCGACATTTGTTTTGATTTTTGCCGCGTAGTTGTTTGTTGCTTGAAAGTTGAATTGTCGTCGTGCTTCAGCCAGTGTAATGTGATTTTCACTTTTGTATTTTTAGATGTCAGCCTCTTTTTTTTTTATCTCGCAGTCGTTGTCATCAGCCTCGTGCTCTTTCCCACAGTTTGCACATCGTACTTCCATATCTTTACATACTAACTCGGGATGATTATTTCCGCAACGCTTGCATTTCTTCTCGTTTTGACATTTATTCGATGTGTGATTGAAACTTTGACAAATATTGCATCGGCGAGGTCTGTCGACAAATAGTCGGATTTTTTGTCTCATATAGAACATTTTTACGTGTTCCGGTAGTTCGTGTCCATATATCGTTATTAGTACCGTACCCGTAGGAATTACACGTCCTTCCTGTCTGGTAGTAAATCTTCTAACATTGCGAACTATCATTGAATTTTCTTCTTCAATCTCCTCCTGAATTTCTTTTACTGTAATGTCCGTATCGATTCTGAATATTAAAAATCTTCTTGTGATATTCTCATTCATTAGGTTATGTGTTACGTTCGTATCAAATATTTTTTCCTTGTTAACCACCTCACTTGCACATTCGTAGTCTTTCGTAATTAGCAACATTTTATTATTTCTAGTGTATCTGACAGTATCGATTTCTTTGTGACTCTGCAAGCTCTTTTTTATTTCCCGTTTCAGCTGGATTGGGTTAAGTTTATGAATTCCACCCTCTTGACTCTCAGTAATTATTACATATTCTTTTAAGTTTGGTATTATCTTGATTTGTTCTTTTGCTGTGCGTTCATCGTTCCAGTTGTATTTCTTGAATTCTGCACTGTCGAAACCTATACTTTCTTTTATTTTCACTTTCGTCCCCGCCATAATGCAAAACGTACCTGGAGACCAGACTAACACTCACCAACTTTATCCACACCCTTCCGATACTACTCCCAAAGACAAAAATTCAAACGCACCGAAATTGAAATATTTCGATACCCGAAACCTTTTCCTCACCCGCACTGGAAAATTACCCGCAACGCGCACGTGAAACTCTCAGCTGACGCCAGAACCTCACCCACGCTCACCAGGCAACCGAAAATCTCCTATACCTGTTAAACGCAGACCAATCAAAAAGTCAGAACTCAAGTGCACAGTAGGAGTCATAAAGAACAACGGTTAACAGTTGCAATTAGTTATAAAGCGAACAAAGAAACCAAGTTTCCCAACCACGTGATGACTTTACCCAACAAAATTTTGTCGGTAGTGTGGGTTACCAGAAGCCTGGGTAATTTTCGGCTCTGAACGCTAAGTGTAACTCGCAAAATGTCACGTGATATCGGTCTCTGAATGCTTCGAGTTACCCATTTGTTACCCTACGTTACTCAGGTTGCGGTCCGTGAACGCGACCGTTATATATAAATGTTGTGTTTGCCATGATTCCAAGATGGAAAATAATAGCTTGGCGCGTCCTTGAAAAGCGCGCCAATCAAAGTCGCCAAAAATCGATGCGTGAGTGTAACACATCTGTTACTTTTTCTCATTAATGCTGTAATTGGGGCCTCCGTGGCCGAGTGGTTAAGGCATCATTCCGCTAATCGCTTGAGAGCGTAGGAATTAGGCCGGCGGCTTCGACTCCCGCCAGCTCCATTGCACGCACTTTGTGGAGCTCGCGGTTGTAACTCTCTGGTGTTGTAAATTTCCTTGTGCTATATCGTCTAAAAAAATTTATGTAATTGTCAAAGTCATGTATGTGTCTCTATGAATAATATATATATACATATATATGGATCATTCGAGACAAACAACCTTTGTAGCTATAGGTCTCAAAGCATCACTCCTTCAAAGTTCAAAGGTGGTAATTATTTTTGAAACAATTACCAGGAATTTTTTTTAGATACGGAAATTCTAATATCACCGGTCAATTTTTCTATTGGCACAATCTATTGAGTCTTTGAGCTGTGAAAGAATTATATTGTCGCTTATAAGTATAGTAGTTCAGATTGGAATACGCTGTTGTATTTCTTTATCGGCACTGATACTATCTTGATTTTTTGCTCGTTTTTGTACGGTACGAAAGCCAAACCCGTAGCACCTCATTCCAATTTCGACCCATCTGTGTCTATGACTATGTATTTTATGTTGTCTCTTGGATTCTACTGTTTCTGCTGGGTGAATTCGCCAAATTTTTGACATAGTCCATGGGGTGGATTGTTGTGCCGTGTATGTTTAATGTTCTGCATAGCCTACAAACTGCGCTATATGCTCTTTTTCGTATTGCACCGAAACCAATCCTATAAAATTATGACTAGTACCAATCGATTATTAATAACATCTGATAATTAATGCTTTACTTATATTTTGCTTTGAGGGACGTCTATATATATAAGCTGTGGCAAATTTAATACTTTCAACACTAAAACCCTACTTTGACATCATATTTCCTCATGTTAAATTCATTTGTAATCACTGCAAAACAGTTTGAAATATCAAACTTATTGGTCATTCCGCCAAGTAGTTTTGAGTTATTCCTAAAAAATACCCACATTGCAGTCTGTTTTGCAAACTTTACACCTGCATGATTCATAGACAATACGGCAGAATGACTTCCTGCTTGGTATTCAAAGGTAATATTTACAAATGAATCCAATGACTGCATAAATAGGTTTTAGTACTGAAAATTCGGAACAGATGTGTTACACTCACGCACCGATGTTTGGCGACTTTTTGATTGGCGCGATTTTAAAGCTCACGCCAAACCAATAACTAAATACAATAACTAGGTTGCCATTAAAGGAAAAAATCCCATAAATTTGGCGTTTTTTTCTTTTTTATAACCGATTAAAAAAATAGAAACTGTGCGTGAATGTATAACATCATAGCAGAAAATTTAAAAGTTTGTTACAAATTCAAAATGTAGATGACCCTCTAAGCAAAATGTAAGTATTGCTTTCAGTAGTATACGATTTGTACCAGTCATATTTTTATACGATGATTTATTATAGGGTGTCACTCTTTTTACACAGAATGTGGAAAGCACTTGGTATTTCTTGCGAAAGAAAAGTATTATTGACAGCATAATTACATTTATTATTGACAATTAGCTCTGTAGCGGTTTCTGAGCTGCTACATATAGTTAATATAATGATTCTCTTGCAGCAATTGCAGCATAAATCCTCTTAGATGCTGTGCACAGTGTCATACCATCTCTGACATCTATATAAAACTGAACATTTGTATTAATAGCTGAATTATGAACTGTGCTGCATCACTGTACAAACTAATGACACAAAAATTGCGGCATTTGGGGGTGGAAAATGTAACTATTCGGGAAGTAAAATTTTCATTATAAACACTAACCGATCACTGTTGGTACATTTCTGTAAAAAATGCATCGTACACCATCGTAGTATGTACATATTTTTTACTGTCTATACTTTTCTTAATAATTGTTGTTTTATTTTTTCTGTCTTTTTTTATCACCTGGTATTTAAATTCATACATTTTAAAAGACAATACAAGCAATCTACGCAAATCAAAAGTTTTCTTTTACATATTCTATTTGAACATTCCAAAAGGATTTTTAACTGCTGAACAGTAATATGTTATTAGTAAAAAGTATTTTCAATAAAGTGATGCAAGCTGTTCTGTCCGAGATTTCTTCAAAATACATTATTTTTACACCTTGTTAAGTTGCTCAGGTAATTATTATAACTGTGTTTTTATTCCAGTAAAAAGTCTTTTGCACGTGTTGTTCTTGTAGTACAATGTCATGGAACAATTTGGCAATGTTCCTTCTAAGTAATTACTTCTTTTTGAAGGATGTTTTTTTAGTCATTGTTTAGGTTCAAACATCATATTTTTTGTTTCTTACACTTTGACAGTACTATTTAAATGAAAAAGGCACATTTTGTTTTTATTGATATGAAAAAGCGTTATATTAAAAAGGTATTCTCATGTATGGGGTATAAAATATTGTTTTTTAATGATATTTTTAGAATATGTATCTGCAAATATTGTTTAGATAAGTGTAACAATATGGACGTTTATATGATATATATTTCAGGCAGCATAGTTGGAATGTAACATGTTCACTATATCATTTTTACTCCTTAAAATGACGGAAGGAGTATGTACGATTGTATATGTACGATTGTATATTTTATATTTAATATGCAAATTCTGTTTTTTTTGTCTTGTTCGTTTAACTCGGTTCGTTAACTCATTCACATTTGTATTCTAGGAAATAAAAAATTGAAACTGTCACATACTTGTCTGTATGTTTAATGAAAGCTTCAAATCCTGTTTGAATACAAAGAATATTAAACAAGTTTCCGAAAGAAGTTTCACAAAAGAGAGAAAAACGCATCCACATGCTTTCCGAAGATTATGAGAGTGAATGGACTGTCTTAAACATCTTTAGCAACTTCATCAAGAGATGCTACAATTTCTAAACGCGAAGAAATTCTTAATAAAAAGGAAAACTTTCTGCTTGTCTTTGGAATATTGACTGAATGTATGTATTAAGTTTAATATTGTTAATAAAATAATAATAAAAAAAACCCTCATCCAAAACTTTAATCGCGTTTTTCTCAAAAATGTTTTTTTCAGAGTTGGTGACCACGACAGTAGATCAAATCAAGTATGTCGATTTAAAAATCTAAACTCATTTTATTTTTCATTTTTTCCACTATAACCAGTACCAGACCAGTACTAGACTACACTATTGACAAATCAGTATGATTTGTCAATTACTTATATTTTTAAAACCGACAAAAGATTAAAAAGAATAATGAAAATCAAACATTTTGGCTATCGCTTTTTGAATTGAGTCACTGAAAAAATCGTAAATGTTTCTTTATTTCTGAAGTCAATTGTACATTTATACGAGGATGCAGAAGATATGTGGGCAAAATGTGTGATTTTTAGCTGCTGATTTTCTGCTGATTTTTAAAAGTATTATATTATGCTCAGTTTGACTTTTTAATAATGAATGATATGTTGTTGAATAATAATTAGTAGATGGACACAAACTTTATTCAAAAATAATTATGATATGATAGTTTTTTTCAGACAAAACACAAATTGTAAGGGCAGAAGTGACAAAGACAGTATTACCATTTTTTTTGCAATTTTGACACTTTACTTAAAAAAGAACATTTTTGGGATCCTGTATGCACTATTTTCATACATATTAAACCTACAATTAAATAACTAGATATTAGTTAATCTATAAATATCAATATTTAAATTAACAATCGGGACAGTAATGATGGTTATAAATTTACTTTAAATTAAATTATTAATTTACTTTAGGACAAAATTAAGAGTTTTATTTTTATAGGAGTCTCGACGCAAATTAGACCAGTTCATGAAAAGAAACATCGAACAATCTTTCTTTTAAAGTGAAAAAAAGAAAACTATTTTTGAATCACTAATTGAAGATATATTACTTTTTTTGTTTATGGATATTTGTTTTTTTTTCCTAGTATAAAATATTGTAGACAAATAAATATAATTGAAATTATGTATCCTACGTAATTCTATGTATTTATGTATATAATTGACTAGAGAAATGACGAAAAATTATTAATGATTAATGATTTTGAAATAATCTCTTTACTTATTTGCTTGAAAAAGTATCTGTTGTATAGAAAATATCCATTTAATATTAAATCTAAATACTAGTCTTTTCTGAATTATAAATTCTGTTTACATAATTAATTTTTAAGTTAGATAGAACTAAAACTAAACTTTATTTCAATTTAATAGAAGTTAAAAGTATTTTTAAATTTCTGTTTCTCATTCTATTTCTTCTTGTTTAATTGCATTTAATATAATTGAAACATTTCTCGTGGATTTTTCTCCCTTAGATTTTTATTTTAAAAATAAGTGAAGTAATAAAAATTAACAATTTTTAAATTATTAGGACTTGTGAAAATATATTTAATGAGAGAAAAAATATTGTGCAAAATAACTCAGTTTCATTATATAAAGTTTTATAGAAAAAATTGTAACATCATTTGATTAAATCTTCTCCTTTTTCACAGAAAATAAGAGCTTATTTAAATAAAGTGTTAATTTTTGCTATTGAAACAAGTTTTCTTTCAGTTTAGGATGAAGAATAATAAAAGCAAATGAAGTGAAAGAAAGAATTGTATTACAAAGATTAAAGAATTGAAATTACGTAGCATAATAATATTTTCATATACATTTTATTCTTGTAAAAATATAGATTGTCGAAAATTTCATAATTTTTGAAAATAGAAAATTTCTTTATTATTAATAGAAAATAAGAAAAAATATTTAGAAACAACATTTATGCTTCCTTAGAATTAAAAGAGTTTCGTATATTTCTTTATGTGATTCCCTTTTTTTCTGTATTAATCTAATTTTTTATGATACTGATATAAAAGTTTGAAAGATAGAATTGTGTGATTAAATAAATTTTCATATGAATAAAATTTCGAATAAACCATTTAATTTGATTTTGTTTTTATGTGAACTCTTAACAAAATGTTGTCCATTCATGTTTACAAAAATGCAATAGAAAGAAGTTTTTGATTTAAAAATTTTAACTTTGTATGTTTCCTTGTAAACAAAAATCGAGCAGTAAATTCCAAAATCTGGTATTTAAGAGAAAGAAT
The DNA here is from genome assembly GCA_963931845.1 of Maratus michaelseni. Taxonomy (NCBI): domain Eukaryota; kingdom Metazoa; phylum Arthropoda; class Arachnida; order Araneae; family Salticidae; genus Maratus; species Maratus michaelseni. The sequence goes on from OZ007586.1 coordinate 399,060,480, forward strand.
GTATATCAATAGCATAGAAAATAATATAAATTAAATTAGAATTGTTAGCCTGTAAAAAATACTGAAACGTTTTCAAATTTAGAAGTATCGTTTACTTCAGTATAACTTTGTTTTTACACTCTGTTCTGAAAAACTTTTCCTTATCTTCAAAAACATTTTACGAAAAAAATGGAAGCTGAGTATAGGTTTCTGAAATTAAAAAATTGTTGTTTCGGAGATTTGCTGGTACCAAAAGAAAATTAATTTTATATCGGTAATGTTACTATAAAGTTATTAAATTTGTTGATGTTTGTGAGTGTTTGGCCTTACTCCAAATTGTTTCTAGATATAACGAAAATGTTTCTGCAATATTGAATAACTACTATATTACGCAACTATTGTACGCTGTACAAACGTATGTTAGGTGTAATGTTTTTTAAAAAGCTAGATACATTTCGGTTTTCTACACGTCATGATATTCAAAATCAACTTTGTGTTTAGATTGATTTAAAAATTGATTAACAACCAAAAATACATATATTGCACGGTTAAGTGATAAACCTGTGAATTAAAATACCTTACAAAATATAATTATTCACATAATAATAAAATATAGCGGAAAAATGGTTCATATTTATATATGTATATTAGTATAATTTCTTCTACTGTTAGACGGTGTAGTGTGTTATATTAGCTTTAACTTCTGTCTGGAGTTAATGTTGGAAACACACGTTATTTCCATACCATTTCTGTGTAAGGGTCATAAATAGAATTATATTAAAATAAATGATTTAGATTTTTATTTTTTATAATCTTTTATTTGTTTCAGATAACCTGGAAACTAGTTTTCAAATCAACTGTTTTCAAATCAGACATTTTGCATGGTCCACTGTTTAAAAAAGTATTCCTGTTATATAAATTGCGAAAAATAATTGCGTATGTATTTAAATAAAGGAAAAAATTGTAAAAATTGAAGACAATTTTCATGCTCTTCTAATTACATATCTCAGTAAGAAAACGCATATATGTACTTAGTTATTGCAAACAGGAATTTTTGCTAATGTAAAATTAAGGGAATTAGCCCCATTAAAATTATATTTTTAAATAAAAAATGATAATTTAATATTTTTTTTTACGTTTTAAAGTTAAGAATATACTTTATTGTACAGCCCTGAAAATACATACCCCCTACTACATCTGCCTCAAATCATCATGTAGAAATGTGATTAGTACCAATCGACTAGTAATAACGTCTTCTAATTACTGCTACATTAATTTTGTTCTGGGAGTTGTCTATATATAGTAATTTTAACAAACTTTGAAAATTTCAATACTAACACCTAATTCTGACATCATATTTTAATTCATTGATAAATTTTACCTTTGATTACCAAACGAAAAATCATTCCGTCAAGTAGTTTAGTAACCATGCCTGTTTAAAATTTGAAAAACTCTTACACTGTAAAAAATGAGAAATGTTTCTTGATCTAGGAAGAAAGTTTACCAAAGATCGAAGACGATTACAGAAGAATGTCTACGTGGGGCGTAATGCCCATGTTTACTTCACATCTAGATGCGAACAGTCTATGGAGATGGCATCAGAAGATTCAGAAATATAAAAGTTCTCTTGCGGCAGGCTGCGGTAGAATGATGCTGATGTAGGATCAATCTGGATGTGCACTTTGATGCTTTGATGGGTGTTAGAATGGTGAGCATAGGGGGAGAGGAGAAAAAAGGCCCCATAAGAGCCAAACATTTTTTTATTTATTATTATTAATTTTTAATCTAATTCATTATGCAAATAATTTATTTTAAATAAGATGCAAACACTTAGTTTATATAAGATTCATATAATTAAATTATGTAAGATGAAAAGAAAATTAAGTATAGTTACAATTAAGATGCAAAAAATAATATAAATAAATATTTTTTTTCCTCTTACAATACCTTTAGAGAGCTAAGTAGGAAAGTTAACAGAACCCGATTCCAAAAGCAAGGCGGGAAGACGTCAAAAGGAAAATATTAGTGTAGGAATGTCAAATGAGAATAACAATGCAGGTACCATATTTTTTTGAATTTGGAATAGCACAGCGAATAGTGTAGGGTGGCTCCCTTCTTCTTTTGGAAGGCGGAGCAAAACCGTCATCTCTACTTAAGATGGCAAGCGGTCTCTTCTTCCCTGTACTGCTATTTACAGTGTAAGATTGAATGGACCGCAACGCTTCGTTGGGTATTAAAAGTCGATCTCTGTGGAAATTCTGTACAAGTTTTTTAATAACTTGCGAGATAGGCCTAATATTGAGATCAGCATGGATGACGTCATTCCGGACAAGCGTTGTCGGCTTGCAAATCCTACGTAATAAAAAGTTTTGAAAAATTTTAATTTTCTACATCTGAGTTTCACACACTGAACCCCAGATAACTGACTCGTAGGTCATAGTTGATCTGATGAAGGACTTATACCGTAATAATTTATTCAAGAGTGACAGACGGCTGTGATAAGGCAGAAAAGATTTAAGGGATCCTTGAGCTTTGGTATATTTGACAATTACGTCTTGAATCTGCCTAGCCCAGGTTAAATTTGAATCTAGATAGATACCTAGATATTTGTAATTGGTGAGCAAGGGTATGAATTCACCATTGAGAGAAAGATTAACAATTGGGGAGATAGATTTATGGGAAAAAATCATGGCAGCACTTTTTGCTGCGTTGACTTTAATACGCCAATTTCTAAGCCAGACTGTAAGGCCAAGACGTATAGGCTTGGGGTTTAGTCATCACAATGTCTAATGAAATATTGCTGGTAATAATGGCCGTGTCGTCCGCATATAATGCTAAGAAGACATCGGGAATAATGCGAGGAATATCATTAATGTAGAGGTTGCACAGGCAGGTGCTTAACAGACTACCCCGAGTGACGCCTGTCTCGATAATGCGAGAAGATGAAATATAGTTATTAACTTTAACAGAGAAGGTCCTACCATTAAGGTACTTCGAGAAAATAAGGATAAGTTGAGGCTGAACCTAGAGCAGAATTAACTTCTAAATAAGTCCATAATGCCAAACCCGATCGAAGTTTTTAGCAATATCTATGAATACGACACCAGTTTTTTGTCAACGAAGTAAACCCTCGTGAACGAGCTCAGTTACTCTCCAAAGCTGGTGATGAGTCGAGTGTTTGGGCCTGAACCGAAAATGCTCGTGTATAATAATCGAATTGGAGGTAACGAACTCTTTCAGACGGTTTGCAAGTATGTATTCATAGACCTTAGACAAGCAGGATAAGACGGAAATAGATCTGAAGCTAGAAGGGGCGTGCCTGTCCTGTCACGGTTTTGTAATCGGGACAATCAGCGCCTTCATCCAGCAGTCAGGAAAACTACAGAGATTTAAATTGCAATTAATTAGAATAGTCAGAAAGAAAATGAAGTTAAGTGGGAGATGCAAGAGCATATTGGTAGAGACCGGGCGATTTGTTCTTCTTGAGATTCCCGATATAAGATATCACCTCAGAGGGGAGTGCAGGATTGAGGGTGTTATTGTGTGCAGTGTTTAAGAAGTGTTCAACCTCTGTGTTGACAATGTCGGCAGTCCAAGGATTGACGAGATCGCGATTGAGTGTAAATTGGCTTCTAAGACTGTCTGTAATGAGCTCAGCCTTGTCTGTGTTAGAGTAGGCGATACCATTTCGACCATTTAAAAGCCGGAATGTGTATTCGCGTGCCCTACGAATGCGGGCCGTTGCCGACCAAATTGTGTTGTCAGCTGTCGATGGAGACTCCATGTAAGTGTTCAAACGTGAAGCACTAAACTCCTTGACTGTAGCAGAAACCTGGTGTTTTTTCTGTTAAGTTCGGTTTTTAAGAGGGGGACCCTAGACGTCTGCCAGTCCCGTCTTAAACGATTTCTCTCTCTTTTGAAATCCCTGATGTGCGTTAGTCAAGACGCGTCAAACACCCTCTGCCTAGGTTTCGGGACTTCTTGGTAAGCATTATGGAGCGAGTCTCCAAATGCTTGAATAGAAGAAGTTACGTCCTCGGCCAAGTGAATCTCAGTGGGTGGGGAGTCCATGTTTTCCAGGACATGACTGAAGTCCTCCCAATTAACCGAGAAGACCTGGGGTATGTCGAGTTACCTCAGGTATGAGGTCGAGACCTGGGGTATGTCTGAAGTTGCGAAAGTATAATATAACGTCTTCGCAGTTACACACGATTTCGAGGAGCGCCGCTTTGTCCTCAGAAAACAATACGTTTTCAACATTTAAAAAATAATTTCTGAAATAAAAAACTCTTTTGCTGCCCGCATTTTTCGGAAACGTTACCGAGTAGATTGACATCGATTTTTTAGATGCCATAGATACTCAAGAAAACATTTCCATCTTCAATAAACATGCTCAACAGACAAACATATATAAAAATGCATAAATAAAAATATTAATTCACCGATTCCTAACAGGAGTGGCTGAAACAGTTGTTACCTGGGGTTTCACAAAAATATTCATAACTCGCTCAAAAAGGACCGCAATCAATTTTTCGTTTGCAATCCGAAACCATGGTATATCAATATTATTATTATGCTAAAATAAAAAATTAATATTCTCAAGGGTTTTATTAATTTTAAAGTGTACCGTACCCTTAAAATATTGCACGTATTGAAATCAGTTTGGCAACGATTAAATATGAATTTAACATTAGGAGTTCCAAACTTTAAACTGTATAATTCCTAAACTACTTGGCCAAATGACTTACTGTTTGGTATCGGAAGGTAGCATTTACCGAAAATTTAATATGATGCCAAAATTAGGTGTTAGTAGTGAAACTTTTAAAGTTTGTTATAATTTCCCATAAGGTATGTTATCTTTAAGATCGGTCAGACATTTTATGTGTTTAAGTCTCTGAGACATGTCAAGAATAAAATAATTGACACCTGGGGATCTTGCAGACCAAACCTAAAGAAAATGCAGACTGATGATTCTGTCATCAGAAAATGGGCATTTACAGCAATTAGCTGTTGAAATGGTAGGACCACTAGTGTTTAGTTCATAAGCAAGTTTGGTACTCATTTTATCGACCCGAACAGATGAATGGATGAATCTCCTTACTTTATTTTTCAAAATGTATTGACTTTCTGATTAATAGTTTCCGCCATATTTTTTACCAGCATCGAAAGTGTTAAAATACGAAGCAACAAAAGAATTTTTAAAAAAATTCTGCTTATTAAAAATATAATTTTTTTTTCTTAATTAGTATTTAGTTAGTATTCTCGAAAATATGTACTTAAATTTTGTACACCATGTATTTGAAATCATATATAGCGTGTTTTATCTAAGTTATTTTAGTAGAAACCGGAAACTACGTGTGGAATTTCTGACTTTTGTGTTTTTTTATTTCTGTATTCTCGATAATATATAGCCTACTTTGCTTAATAATTTCTGTACACAATTTATTTTAATTGATAATGATTTCTTTATAAAACTTTTTACAAAGAAAAATTCCCAAAAATGTCTTAAAATATTAAATTTCATTTTCTTAAAACAAATTTTTTGAATGCAGAAAATACTATGTATTTTCTGCAAATATTTGGAAACATTTGTTATATTTTTGTGGCAACAACAGAAATAAAAACACAGGATAAAATCTACAAATAAATACATCTATATGCTAAAAGAATTTCATTGTTTGAATTATTTTCAGATTTAATATTTTTATTCAGAAATGTTCTATTTTGTAGAACAATGGCGTTATATCACAGAAAATAGACTACAAGCATTTTTTATATATCTCTAATTTTAATTACAAGCATTATACTTTTTTTAATCTTATTTTTGTAAGATACAAAAAAATAAGAGCTGTATCTAAATTCAGATTACTATATGAAAATAAGAAGATTAACGTTTCTTATTTTTACATTAAACTAGTTATAACAATGTTCTTTTTTACTTTCTCTGCTCATAAAATTCTTCTTAGATTAGAATGTTCATTCCAGAAAAAGATTTTTTTTAATTTTCTGCTTCATCTTGGACATTCCGCAAACATAATATTTTTTACCAGCATCGAAAGTGTTAAAATACGAAGCAACAAAAGAATTTTTAAAAAAATTCTGCTTATTAAAAATATAATTTTTTTTTCTTAATTTCAGAGTAAAAGTAGAAAAATAGCAATAGAAAACCTTTTACACATTTTTCCAAATTTTAAACATACATTTTATAAACGTCTTGTCATTTTTTTTTTATATCCCAATGTTAAAAAAAATGGAAGAGAATTTTTATACATAGTTTATTAATAAAATTAGAATTTTCCACGAAAATTGAAGGAAAATTTGTCAGACTTTTTTCCGTTGTTATATTTCTGAGCGACACAATCATTATAATGCATGCATAAAGTATACAATTTTTAAAACTGGAATGTAAAATATGTACCACATTTTTTAAATTCCAATTTATGCAGTGCTATTCATAAAGCTCTAGTTATAACACAATTTAATAACTTTAAGATCTTGTTTTTAAGGATGAGCATCACTTTCACTTAATATGCAAAATTTACAATTCTGGAAAAACTATCCAATCTTATTCAGCTGTAAACCACCGTATTGAAAATATTGGTATTTAACTGTTTGGAATTACTTTTTTTTATTAATAGTTTGCACAATTTAGAATTTAGAGATTGTTTTGCTTCTATTATGTGTACTCAATTTCACATTTACATAGGAGCACCAAATTTTGACAAAATATTTGTCCTTTATAATTAAGTTTACGTATGTTACAAATTATCAAATTAGGAGAGTAGTTTTTTTTTAATTAAAAATGTCTAAAAGTTTGAGCTGCTGATATTAAATTACTTTTACATATATTCTTTTTTAATTTCTGAAATAAAATTTCTAATACCAATTTTTAGTATAGAGATGTAATATTCAGAAAACTGAACACATATATTGTTCACTTAATTTTTAATATTTTATAGTACAAAGTATTAAATTAATATTCGAAAAATATATCGATTTTTGGTGATACTTTTTTTGCTGTATTAGATTCATATCTGAACCCCAGTAGCTTAGTGATCCGCTCGTCGCACTATCACGCTACAGGTTCAGATTTCGATTCCGGACTGCAAACTGGCAAAGTTCATTCATCCCTTCGGGGTCGATAAAAGGAGTATCAAGCCTGCTTGGGAACTAAATATGTAATGGACTAGTAACTCTCTTATAAAGGGACTCATTAACCCGTGTCAACATTAACCCGTGAGCTCAACAGAGACATGTGTTTGATGCACTCGGCGTCCGCAGTTAGTATTTTCGCTTCAAGTTTATATAAATTAAACTTCGTTAGTCAATCTGCAGAGTATAAAAGAAGAATTAAAAGGTTTTATCGGCGGATTTTGGTCGACTCTTACGTCTCTGGAAGTCAAGGCCTGTGATGAAGGATTGGAGTTGTGAGTTCAGCAAGAGTTTAGCAGAAAGTCAATATAGCCGAGTGCAACGTACCTGTTCGGTAAGGTTGCCTATAGTTTATAGTTGGTGTTTAAAGCTTATCAGCAACCACTTGTTGCTAACGTCGGTGAATTTTATATTGTATAGAAAGCTTCGAGTTAACTTTTTGACTTACAGACAAAACTTTTCGTGATCTTGGACTTTGATAGTGATTTGTGTAGTCGGTATGTAAGTGATTTTTTTTTACATGCAGTAATCTTCTGTTTACTTTGAGTGAATATTAAGCTAACCCTCTGTTAATCGCCGTAAGCCAAATTTACAAAGAATTTGTAATTAGTTTCAATAAAGTGGTTTTACCTTTAAAATCTAGTCATGAATGTACTTCAAAGTGGTGGCCTCTCCCGGTACGTAACAAACACTGACGGTAACGTGTTAGCCTGACTTTAGAATATATGCTGTATAGTATATAGACTTTAGAATATATACTGCATCAAGCAGGGCGGTCGCTCTGCCAAGCCAAGCTTAAAAAAAAAAAAACGCCACACAAACAACGCCAAGAACTGGAATAAAGACCGCTAATGCTTATATACAGAAAGCAACTTCGCAATGTTAAATCGACAAAACATGCCAGATTAAAATATCAGATATCAAACAAACCAAGCGTCGTAGAAAAAAAAAACGAAAACTAGAAGAATCTAAGGAAGAATTTCTTCAATTTAAGACCAAACTCATCTTCATAAGTGATTTATAAACAGAGATATAGCTTTTTTTTAAAAACGTCGAGTTACTTAAAATGATCACTATTTTCTTCGTCAAACTTTTTTTTTCAAACAAGCTACAGGCCTTAATATTGGGCAGAATAAAAAAAGGATTGTATTTTTGGACAAGTAATTACTTAATCTATGTGCTTTTATAAAATTCAGTGTAAAAAAAATATATTTTCTATCCTTAATTAGCAAAAAACTGTTAATTAACTTGGCGATTAAAAAATTATGCCAAAACAGAGATAAAACCCGCCAACGACCATGTACCATCTGTATTAAAATCGCACAAATCAGTTACAGGTTATAATATAACCACATCAAATTTCATCTGCAAGTCAGCCATTTTATTCTAAAGATATTTAAAAAAAAAATAAAACTTCACAATTATAAGAACACATATTTTATCAAATAATTAAATATGACTGCAAACTGTGGCAGATGATTGTTTCTAACATGAATAAGTATGAGAAATTGCCGGTTACGGATATGGATCTGGGTAGCTCAGTCGCAGAGCGTCGGCATGGTACGCATAAGGTCCCAGGTTCGAGTCCAGGTCAATTTTTCACTCATGTTTGTTTAGTGTATTTAATTGTCTGATAAAATGCGTGTTCTTATAAATATTGTAAAATAAAGTAATCAGACGTAGTGTTTATGCTTTAAAAATATTTTAAATATATAATTTACGTTTTTAGAAAGATCTTTAAAAATAAATTAGTTTTTGAGGGAAGATGTACCTTCTAAAATGTATACATTAAGAGTTATCGCCATTTAAAATTTATTTCCAAACGTAAACAAAAATTTTGAAATGAATTAAATGTGATTCATTTATTTCTAAAAATAAAAAAACACGGTAAAGGACAGGCATTTCGTTCGCAGGAATACCTTTCACGTCATCTACTATATATACGAGGCTAGCGAAAAAGAAAGGCTACAGCGGTGCTTTACGCGTATCTTTTTTTACAGACCGCGGGAATCACGTGAGGCTCGAATCCACTAATGCAGGTGTACGAAAAGAGCATCACGTCACTCTAGCGGTCTGTAAAAAAAGATAAGTGGAACGCACCGCGGTAGCCTGTCTTTTTCGTTAGCCTCGCTATATATATAAAACACAAACGGAAATTTCGTTCCGTTACTTTATAACTCGAGATCTGCTGAATGGAATTTGATGGAACTTGCACTGTTCGAGAGATAATTTTTCAGGGAAGGTTTTAGTATGTAACACAACGTTCTACGTATATTAGCTATCGAATTATGATAGAAAGTTCTGTTATTTTGGCCGAAAAGGTTACCATTGCTAATTTTTTGGCGATCATTACTGTTGCAGAAAGAAATGAAAAGGCTATACATCTCTAAAAATAAAAGAAAAACTGTTACTAATTTTATTTAAAAAAAAAAAAGAGTTTTGATGAGAGAATATTGTAAAACGAAAATATTTAATTTAAACATGATTAGAAATGTTCATAATGCTTAAAAAATTATTCAAGGGGCAAGATTTCTATTGAAACAAATTTGGCGATTTATCTTTTGTTTTTGGCGATTTTGATTTTACTTTTTACCCCAAACAATTTGATTTTAAGCCAAAAAGTGTCTTTTTTTGTTGCAGAAAGAATTGAAATGGCTATACATCTGGAAAAATAAAAGAAAAAACTGTTACTAATTTTATTTTTTTTAAGAAGAAGGAAAAGGAAAAAAAAGAAAAACAGTTTTGATGAGAGATTTTAGGCCAAAAGGTGTTTTTTTTTCAAGTGTACGACTGCATTTTCGCAGTATTTATTTTTTTTTGGTACTTTTTGGTTAGCCGGACGCCAGTGATATATATATATATATACATGTATATATATACACACACATATATATACACATATATCTACACAAATACATGTATATACATACATATATATATATATATATATATACACTTATATGTATGAATATATATATATATATATATGTGTGTGTGTGTGTGTGTGTGTTCATATATCGCTGGCGCCCGGCTAACCGAAAAGTACCTTTTTTTATTCAAATGCAAACTATATTAATGGCAATATACTTCTATTTACTTCTACATATATGAAATTTCGTTCCGGCTGCTTATAACTCGAGTTCTGCTGAATGCATTTTCGTAGAACTTAAACTAAGATAATTTTTAAGGGAAGGTTTTATTGTATAACATATCGTTCTACGTAGCTTAGTTATATAATTATTCTGGGAAGTTCTATAATAAGATCAATCCGATTATGAAAGATTAGCCTTTTTAAAAGATTTTGCCGAATGTATTTCGATGGAACCTATACTGTTAAATAATTTTCTAGGGAACGTTTTATTATATAACGTTGCTTAGTTCTAGAATTATAGGGGGGAAATTCGAAAATCGGGTGACCATTTTTTTTATCAAATATTAGACTTTTCAATATTTGATTCCGATTATGAAAGGTTAGCCTTCTAAAAAAGTTCTACTGAACGGATTTTGATGAGAATTGTATTGTTAGTTAGATGCTATTTCAGAAATGGTTTTAATGTACTATATATTGTCCTACGTTGCTTAGTCCAACAGTTATGTGTGAAGGTTATATAGTCAAGTGAACCCGATTCCGAAATATTAGCCTTTTTGATAGTTTTTACTGGGCATATTTTTTGCGACTTGCATTGTTAAGTAGATAATTTGTAAGGATTGTTTTAGTATATTTTATATCGTTTTGTTGTTTTAGAATTATGTGGAAAAGTTCAATAATCAGATTATCAAAGATTAGCTTGTATAAAAACTTCTTCTGAATGGATTTTGTTAGTTAATTTGTTTGCATTGTTATTTCGATAATTTTTAGTGATGGTTTTAGTATATTGCATATAGTTTTATCATTCTTTAGCAATCCCTAACTGTAAATGACCAAATAAAAGAGTTGGTCCTTAACAGCTAAAATTTTGACTGCACATTAGAAAATATAATAGCGCAATCGCGTCATTTTTCAGTAATGTGGAAGGATATTCCACGTAAATATACAGATTGCTTTCAAATACAAGGTCAAATTAAACGATATATTTCGTTTGATTCAGGGTTCATTTGTAGAAACCGACCAGCGCAGCGGGCGTAGCTTGCTAGTTTTCCTATAAATTAATGAAATCCAGTTGTTAAATTATTTTTGTTTTAGAAGTGAAGTTTCCACTTAAATTTATTGTAACAGTACAATGTTTAATTGAATAAAATAAGGTAAATCTAAGAAATTGCTAAGAAATTCCAAACATGCACAGGGCAACGCAAAAAAATAAAATAATAATAAACAAAAAATAAAAAATAGATAAATAAATAAATAAATAAATAAAAATCAGCTTTCAGAAATTCTAAAAATTGTTCCGCTATTCATATTATGTATCTTCGGGGTCCATCCTCCCACTTTCAGCCCTCCCACCCAAAGGGGGCACTTTTCTAAATTTTGCCGACACCTCTCATGTGATATATCGTTGGAAAAGTCTGTGAACGCTTAATCATAATATGCAGGGGGGGGGGGGGGTTGTGTAGTTTCGAAATTTTGCACATACCCCTCATGTGATACATCGTTGGAAAGGTCTGTGACCACTTAATCCTATTATGCATGTCCGGTGTTCATCCCCCCTTTTGCCCCCCAAGCGCGATTAGCTTTCACCACCAGGGGACGCTTTCCTATATCTGTTCCTACGAGTCGGATCACGACGGGGTATCGCTCATTCGACTCGACATGAATAGAGCTTTCCGATTTTAGTTCGTTTTTTCACCACCAGGGGGCACTTTTCTATCTCTGGTTCTATGGGCTAGATCACGACGGGGTATAGCTCATTCGACTCGACATCTATAGCCTTAACGATTTCAGTTCCCGAGGTTCATACAGAACAGATTGCGCTACCTGGTGGTGGAAGATGGAACTTGAGCGTGCGCAGCACGACTGCTATACGGTGCCGAAGGCAGCGGGGACCCGTGTCGGAAGTTAGTTTGGTTAGAGGTTTATACTATTCTATGTGCAAATTAAGGGATTATCCGGTGCCGAAGGCAGCGGAGAACCAGGTCGGAGGTTCGTTCGGTTCTAGGTTTATCTTATTCGAGGTTTTACAAGATTCGAGGCCCCGATATAAATTAGGGGTCCGCTAGCGGCCGAAGCCAGCTAGTGCTAATAATAAAAGAGCGTGATATCACGTTTGATTTCAAATGCAGCGCTGACACGCTATGTACGTATTGCATTTTTACTCATTTCATCGATAAGTCAGTGATATTTTTTAACTGTGGATAACAAGTATTATAACAAGCCACATTTAGTATGTTGTTATTAGTTTAATTTAAAAATCTACTGGTATTTCTAGTTAACCTTTTAAACAATGACTGAAAGTAAAATGTAATTTTAAATTATTTCTCATGTTTAGATTATTTAAATTATGTTTATTCTGTTTTAAAAAAAAGAAATGATATCTACAAAAACAACTTTTCAAAAGTAAAAAAAAAGCCAAGCGTAAAAAAAAAAAAGTTGTGGCTAAAAAATGGTGTGATATCAAATTTCCAAGCTATTATATTACTTTTTTAACTTTTTTCCATTAAATAAGTTATCATATATAAGTCGAGTGCCTACGTATATGTTAATAGAAATCGTTTTCTCCTGTACTAAATACATCCTAACGAGTTTCTGAAAATTCAATTTTTTTCAAGTTATGCTTGATGGGCTTGGCGGCCATCTTTTCATATTTCTAAGCACCCAAATTTCTAAAGTAAAAGCGTAATATGTTTGCAATGTAATATGTTTATAACAATTTCGAACTTCAGATTTTAACTATTGACAGATAAATTAGATAAGACTGATATTTTGAGAAATTGATTTTTACTAGTTTGAAATTATTAATTACTGTAAAAAATAAATCATAAGATGAATCTTTAAGATAAGTCATCATTATCTTAAGACACAATTTTCAGATCATACAAATCTATAAATGAAACGCTTAAAATATTTGCTTAAATAACAATTTTGAACTTCGGATTTTAAATACGGATTTGGATGCTTAGAATTTTGTGAATAATATGCAAAGATGGCCGCCAAGCCCATCATGCATAATTTGAAAAAAATTGAATTTTCAGAAACTCGTTAGGATGTATTTAGTACAGGAGAAAACGATTTCTATTAACATATACGTAGGCACTCGACTTATATATGATAACTTATTTAATGGAAAAAAGTTAAAAAAGTAATATAATAGCTTGGAAATTTGATATCACACCATTTTTTAGCCACAACTTTTTTTTTTTTACGCTTGGCTTTTTTTTTACTTTTGAAAAGTTGTTTTTGTAGATTTGAATATACGCTATATAGCAACTCAGAGAACATGATCAAGAAAACAGGGCTAGGCACTGTAGACCATGATCCTAATGGATTGTAGCGCCACAGGTTTAGTTTTACTTAGATTCATATATGCTTCTAATTATGTATAGGTATTTGAAACATATTTCGGTGAGTAACTTTAGACTATCGTTAAAAGAATAACATTGGCATAAGTTAGAATAATAATGACTCGGAAACATAAGATGATATATACCTAGTTTTCGAGACATGAAATTCTAAAATATTAAGATTTTAAATTGAGTACTTATTTTGAAATTAATGTACACATTAAAAATGTATTTCTCTTTCAAAGTTATTAAAAGATAATCTAAGATTGCATATTCAACAAAAATACTTTAAATTTATCTTTATAAAAATTAATATGCAAATTCGAAGATTACTAAAAACTATATGTATTGCGTATGACGTAAATTTACGTGTTTTAATTAACAGTTTTAGAATTACTCGTTCTACAATAAAATACTATAAGTCTTCCTTTTTTGAATATATTTTCAGAGAATTTCCTATAATTAAATCATCAAACTAATTCTAACTTCTTTTGTTATACTCCTAACGTAAGTAAATGAGTTGATATTTCTTTATTGGATAACTAGCTCATAAACCCGGCCTTTCCCGGTCCTGTCAAAAAATAATACGAAACGCGAAATGACTCTAAAAATCGTTGATCGAAACCGTTCCTCTGGTAACGCTTTGTCTTTCGGAAATTAATAGAGAGATGGACCCCGAAGCGGAAGTAAATTTAATACCACCTCCTGAAATGTCTGAATCATTCGATTCAAAGCGGGTCCGTTTTTGGTCAAAATTTAAAAAAGTTTACCGTCGGATTTTCGGAATCAGAAAAATAAACTACGTACAGACTGCGAGTTTCGATTCAATACCTTTAATACTTATCTTAATACTCGAGGATGAGTGAAAATGAAACTATTTCGTTGTCTGGGATTATAAAATCAGTAACTTTTTTTGCGGTTTCAATAAAAATAGCCATTTTTGGAGCACGCGCAGGAAAATCTTTTAGTTCCACAGCCAGGGGTTGCATTCTGTTCTAAGCAAATTTTCCGACGCGCGTCCCCGCTGCTTACGATACCGTATATAGCAGACGTGCTACGCACGCGCTGCAAAATATTTTAGTTCCAGTTTCCACCACCAGGTGGAGCATTCTGTTCCAAGTAAACCTATTTCCGAACGAAACTCCTGCACTCGTTCCCACTGCTTACCGCACCATGTAGAAGGCGCGCCGTGCACGCGCGAAGAAACTGTTAGTTCCACTTTCCACCGTCAGAGGGTAACAAATCTATGTCTTAATTAATTAGATATATCTTAAATAGTTCATGTTAAGTTGAATGAATCGATTCCCGTTGAAATCGGGCCCATAGAACCTGATAAAATAAATCACCCCTTGGATATTAATATTCATAAATGGTTGTAACCAAGGGCTCAAAAAATGATACCGATGTTTATTTAGTACCTGGAAGACCTCAGAAAAATGTCATAAAAGATTTCGTTTGAATCTGATAAAGATTAAATATTTTATATATATTTTCAGCCGCCAGAGGTTGCACTCTGTTTTAAACAAACCTTTTTCCGAACAAAACGTCGGCACTTGTCCCCGCTACTTATAATAACGTATAGAAGTTGTGCTGTGCACGCGCTGAAAAATTTTTACTTCCACTTACCACCGCTATGGGGCACCAAATCTATGTCTTAATTAGTTGTCTATATATTAATTTGTTCATGTAAAGTTGAATGATTCAATTCTCATTTAAACCGGGCCCTTTTTTGAATCGGACAAATTTTAAATGCAAAATTTTTTAGTTCCACTTCCCACCGCTAGGGGTACACTCTATTCTAAATAAAACTATTTCCTTTCGACACTCCGGCACTTGTCCCTGCTGCTTACGACACCGTATAGCAGGCGTGCTGCGCATGCGCTGCAAAATCCTTTAGTTCCATTTTCTACCGACAGCTGGCGCCATATCTATATCTTAATTAGTTATCTATATCTTAATTAGTTCCTGTTAAGTTGAATGAACTAATTCTTGTTTGAATTGGGTCCATAGAACCCAAGAAAATACCCCTCGCTGGTGATTAATGTTCAAAAATAGTGGTAACCAAGGGTTGAAAAATGATACCGAAGTGTACCTAGTTTAAATCGGACTAATAATAAAAAAGTTCTGATTTTAGAGGCAGGGGGAAAGGAAGGAGTTTCCGTCAGATCATTAACGCGATATTTAAATTACAACCGAACACTCACCTCCCTCCCCACACAGAAATAAACCAACGACGTTAAAATATTAGGAATTATCATTAACTTTTGAAACAGAAACAAAATTACTTTTTTTTTCCTTTTGACATACAAAAACAGTAAGTTATCGTTGTTAATTTCTGAAATCAAATACATAAATGACGTCACGTACAGGAAAAAACTCTAAAAATCGCATAAAACAAATCGCGAAAAATTCAGAACTCGCTGTTCGAATTGCAATCAGCTAACGAACTTTTTTTTTCATCTGTCAATCACAACTGCCCGGTTGACTTCCCGTTATGCCTAAAATCCTACCAGCTACCAATTACAGCTACCATCCAACGGTTTTGACTTCAAGCGGCATCAATTGATGTCACACGCTGCAAAACATGAAAAAGGGAAAAAAACGCTTAAAAAATGGAAATAAAAAATCTAATAAAAAATCGGGATAATAACTAATCCGCCGTTCCTTTTAAAATCATGATTTTTTATCTGAAAAGAATTATCAATTTTCTCCAAGCTAAAAAGTGAAAAAAATGACGATTTTGAGCATAGTTGAGACTGAAATGGAAGCAAACACCAAACAAATCAAGCATTCTGGGCAAAATTTCTTAGTGTCGAAGGAAAGAATTCGTCAAAAATTCAAAAGTCGCTGTACGAATTTCGGCTAAACTTTATTGAAAATAGGACTGGATTTACTATATTGGGTTAAAAGATTGGAACCGGATTCCGGTTACTAATGTGGAAAAATCGCAGCGAAACGTGAAAAAACACTAAAAATTGCATGAAAAATTTAATTAAAAAAAATCTATTCAAAAATTCCAAAATTCGGGCTTCGAGGTGCAAAACTAAATGGATCATAATTTTTATCATTGTTTAGATTTGAAACGCAATAGACATATATTAAAACATTTGGCATATCCTCTAAAAACTATACACAATACGATGAATCCTTTATATAAAAACTTTCCTTGGTGTACTAGAATTGTCGTGTAAGAGTTGCATTAAATTCCGTTCAGTGGTTGTTGTGGAAAATTGAGAATAGACATATACATATAAAGATCCAAAATCAGAAGATTCATTTATTGAAGTCGCTTTAAAAGTTAATCCCCGAAAGTGTTAAAAATATTCTAGTCACATTTAGTTCTTTCATATTAATTTTTTTTATTTTAATGTTACATATTTATTTATGAAATAGATTTTAGTTCTGTAGGAAATATTATTTATGACCTGAAAATTTTCAATCATTTCATAAAGTGTTTATAAAGAAATCTTGAGCGCCATATCAAAATTAGTATTCCAAAATAAAAGTGTTTAAACTTCGGATCAAAATACGCTCATTCCTGAACTGATAATTTTGAACCAAAAAATCTTTGTCTCATGCATTCGGTATCAAAATGTTCAGAGATAAAATGGCTTGTTTTGAACGCAAAAATCAAAAAATTTATTTTTTTTTATGTATTAAATGTGTACTGTCTCCTTAAAATGAACTACCAAAAGTAACTTATACAACAATGAAATGTTACCGCAAAAAACAGAAAAATAATTCATGAAATAAATTTTCTATATGTGAGAAAAAAACACGAAGATAATTAAATCTGTGTTAAATAATTTAATATAATCAGAAAGAGTAGCGTTAAAAATAATTTATATATTTTTTTGCTATTTAATGATGTGTTAATGTGTTTTCATATACAAGTAAAACAAGGAATTTAAATGCCATTTTACTTAGATGACACTGAAAACTCAAACTTCATCTTTGCATATGAGATTATTCTACAGCGGTATTCTCCCAATATATTGGTGTGAAAGTTTTCTAAGAAGATTACAGGATTAAATTACTGCTTGGTATGGCACGATAATTCAAATATTTTGAAGCTATTTTCGTACTAGTGTAAACAGACGAAGTAAATCAGAAAGAAAATTATTATTAGGGAAAACAGTGTCACACATAGCGGCAAAGACGGTTTTATAACTAAAAAATATCTTAAGAAATTATTTGTTTGTAATTAATTCACCTAAAAATATTCATTAAATCCCTTTTTCATATGCTTCTATCTGTTTTGAAAAAAAATAAAGAGATAATAAATTTTACGTTACATAACTGAAAAAAAGATCGAAAATTATAGCATGCTAAAACAATTCATGAAATATGTTCTTTAATGATGCGCATAAATGACTTCATATGCCAGTAATATAAGGAATTCAAATTTCATTTTTCATAGATGACGCTGACATCTTAAACTTCATCAATGCATATGAGAAGTTTTAGAAAAGTATTCTTGCATTGTATCGGTGTGAAAAGTTTGCAAAAGGATTACAGGATTAAATTACTCCTTGAAATATGAGGACAATCCAAAATTTTGAAACTGTTTTCGAACTCGTGTAAACAGACGTAATAAATCAAAATGAAAATTATTATTACTACGAAAACAATATCACACATAGCGATAAACGCGAATTTGGAACAAACAAATATCTCACGGACAAACTTAAGAATTTATTTGCTTGTAATTCACTTAAATAGAAATTATTTATGAAATCCACTTTTCGATCTGTTGGTATGCTTTTTCTGGAAAAAATATCAAGATATTAAATCTTGTGTTATATAATTGAAAATGTGTGAAATATAGCGTGCAAAAAGAATTGAAGAAGTCTGTATTTTTTTTCTTTAATGATGCATATAACTGTTTACGTATACCAGTAAAATAAATAATTCAAATTTCATTTTTCATATATGACATATAAAAGTGAAACTTCATCCATGCATATGAGATATTTTTAGCACAGAATACTCTCAATGCAACGGGGCGAAAGTTTCGCAAGAGGATTACAGAATTAGATCACTGTTTGTCATGTGATGATAATTCAAATCGTTGAAGCTATTAGCGAAATCATGTAAAGACACAATAAATCAAATTGAAAATAAGCAAAGAGTTTCACACTTTGCGGCGAAGGCAGTTTTGTAATAAATAAATAACATCACGAAAGAATAACAAAAATAAAAATAATTCGCATTTATATCGCACTATCTTATTTAAATGTGTCTTGGGAAATTTACAAAATGAACAAAAACGAAGATTACATTATCTTAAATACAGATTCTTATCTACACCGTCTGGAACTTATAAATTTTTTCTGTGGTCGTCGAAAAAAATATCTCACATAAATTTCTATGTGGTAGTTTAATATAATGAGCCGTTTTCTGCCTCGGCACAAAAAATAAAAATTTTCTTTGCAGTCATATTCTTCAAATTAGATGAGTTTTAACTAGACATTTTGCGAAAAGTTTGGCACAGTTTCTTGACAATTAAATGTATACTTTTTAAAGTAACCTTTAAAAGATGTTACGTAATAAGTAAAATTAGTAAACAAAATAGTTTTTATTTTTTATCTTTTCCTATAAATATAAAAATATTTCTGACATTCACAATTTGCGTTTTTTGTATCATAATGATATGCAATTCAAACAACAGACATTTAGGATCATGACTGTTTGTGTAAGTATCGTCTGCAGCTAGCCAAAGCTGCATGTTCCTTGGTTTCATGTGCTCCGAATTTATGTAAGTTTCTTTTTCTTACTTTCCGCGTTTGGCAACACTCAGTGTTCTGTTTTGCTTCTTGTTTTTTGGAATGTGAAAATATGATGTTATAGAATAAGCCGTGTGATGGCTCGCTTATATTTGTGTGTGAATAAATCCGCTTTTATACAGTCCATTAGTTTTAGTTAAGTGTTTTTAGTTAAGAACCAGCAGTGTGTGTGTATAGTTTAAAACGCAATAACATTCTTGGTACAAGTCTAGCCGGAGCGCTAGTGAAAGAAAAAAAAAGTGTAGAATCGAACATTTTTCTCAACTGCCGTGATGTTGGTTGTGACGAAAGATTACCTCAGCTTGTGAGGTAAGTTAACTTTGAATATTATATTTCGTGTGCAAAAATAATTTCCTATTTAAAACTGTAGAATTGTGATGAGAATAATAGTTTAGATTTAAACTGAATTTTGTATTAACATATTTTAGAACTAGTTTTGGGTTTGATTTAAGTAAAAATAAGTGAATTAACAGCTTTTAAAACGAAAAGAACTGCTCTACGGAAAAGTGTAACGAATTTTATTAAGAAAATCGAAAGTATAATCGCAGATGGTGAGATTAATTTAACAGAATTAGAAGAAAATATTGAACTGTTAAAACAGAAAGAAACGGAACTAAAAAAACTTGATAGGGAAATTGAAAGTTTAATTACAGAATCTAAACAATTAGAGAGTGAGATAGATACCGCACAGGAAATTTCAGATAAAATTGATTTGTGGAAATTTAAAGGTGAAAAAGTATTGAAAATCGAAAATGCGAAGTTAAAGAAGAGTGAAAATAAATCTGATAGTGTAATTTCAGAAAACATTTTTGAGAATATTAAATTACCTAGGTTATCATTACCTACTTTTGGAGGCAATATCACTGAATGGATAGTGTTTAAAGATCTGTTCAATGCATGCGTAAACAGTAATACGACTATATCTAATGCTCAAAAAATGCAGTATTTGAAGGCTTCATTGAAAGGTGAAGCGTATCGCGTCATTCAGTCTATTCAAATTTCGGATTCTAATTTTGAAATTGAATGGAATCTACTAGACGAAAGATATACAAATAAGAGAGAACAAATTTTTGCATATATTAAAAGATTTCTAAGTTTACCAGCAATTCAAACAGAATCAGCTGTTGCTATTTTAAATCTAGTTGATAACATTAATGAAGTTATTTGCTCGTTAGAAGTATTGAACCAAACCATTGACAAATTTGGGGATACATTAATGACTTATTTAATTTTGAAAAAATTGGATCCTTCTACAAAATTGTGGTGGTAACGTCAGCTTAAAAGCAATGAAATTCCAAAACTTAAGAACTTAATTGAATTTCTTAAGAATTATGCAAGAACTCTTCAAAATAGCAAGTTAGTGGCAAATAAGGTACCTAAATCTGTATTTCCAAATAAGAGTAATGCTTTTGTAGCTACTTTGAGTTGTGGTTACTGTAAAGAAGAACATAGTTTAGCTAAATGCTCGAAATTTCTTAATTTGCCTGTTCAACAACGAGTAGATTTCGTAAAACATAATCATTATTGCTTCAATTGCCTATCTAATATGCATTTTCTCAAGAAATGTAAGAGTCTAAATATGTGTCATCATTGCTTTAAGAAACATCATAGTATTTTGCACATGGTAAACAATTCAAGGAATAAGACTCAGACGAATAGTATGTCCCCACACGCACAAGAATTTATCCCTAAAAAAGTTGAGTCAGCGAGTGATAATGTTTAGTCTACAGTCTGTGCCTCTTATTATGAATCAAACGCAAAGAGTAATCAAAAGAGTCATATTTTGTTGTGTACCGCATTAATAAAAGTTCAAAATTCTAAACAAGAATTTGTAAAATGCAGATGTTTATGTGATACAGGCTCTCAGAAGTCATTTATTTCTAGAGAATGTGTAAACAAATTAGGATTAAAGGTAAAAGATAGTTCTATTTCTGTGTCATGTTTGGGAACATTTAATACTGTGAGTAATGAGGAAGTCGATTTATTATTCACTTCTCACTTCAAAAATGATCTTAGATTATCAACATCAGCATTCGTAATGGATAAAGTGACAGATAATATTCCCTATGTGACTTTACCTTCAGTCATTTGCGATAATTTCAGTGATTTAATATTAGCTGATCAATTGTTTTACAAGTCACAACAAATTGACATTTTATTTGGTGTAAATGTATTTATGCATTTAATGACTAGGGAAATTGTCAAACGTGAACCTAACCTTCCATTTGCCTTAAATTCGAGACTTGGGTGGATAATTTCGGGTACTACAAATTCTGAAACGCTGGCAACTGATCCAGTACACGTAAATCATTTAAGTACAAAAAATGACGAGTTGGTAAATTCATTCTGGGAATTAGAAAAAATTCCAAATGTGCAACCTTTAACAGTTGAAGAAAAACATTGTGAAAAATATTTTGAGAGTTCTCATTTTAAAGAAAAATCAGGCCGCTATTCAGTCGCATTACCATTCAAACAGGATCGAGATATTTTAGGTGATTCACGCCAAATGGCGCACAGAAGATTTCTTTATCTTGAGAAAAGACTAATATCCATGCCAGAAATTTACAACCAATATGTTCAATTTATGAAAGAATATTTATCTCTGGGCCACATGGACTTTGTTCCGAATACAGATCGTGAATTAGAAACTAAACACTATTACATCCCACACCACATCGTCTTAAACAATTCTAGTTTAACTACCAAATTAAGAGTAGTTTTTGATGCGAGTGCTAAAACAACAACAGGTGTTTCTTTAAACGACACTCTATTGGTAGGTCCCAAAATACAAGATGATTTAATTTGCATTTTATTAAGGTTTAGATTTCCTAATATTGCCATAACAGCTGATATAAGAATGATGTATAGGCAGGTAAAAATTCATGACAAAGATAGGGATTTTCAGAGAATATTATGGAGAGATAGTCCAGATAAACAAATACAAGTCTTTCGCTTAAATACTGTCACGTATGGAACTGCTGCTGCTCCATATCTTGCAACTAAAGCTTTGAGTCAGTTAGCAATTGATGAGGGTCTTAATTTCCCAAAAGCAAAGTCGATAGTTTTAAGAGATTTTTATGTCGACGATGTTTTAACTGGTGTTGAGAATAGTCAGGAAGGTACTGAATTGATATCTGATTTGCAAAAAATGCGAAAAAAAGGTGGGTTTGAGCTACATAAATGGTCCACAAATGAACTTTCACTATTGAAAAATGCTGGGTTAGCAAACACAATTAACGATAATATACATAGTGTAGTGGGCAATAAGGCCACAAAGGTTCTAGGAGTGGAATGACATCCTGATAATGATATGTTCAAATGTAATTTTAGTGATATAAATTATCAAGGTGTCCCTACTAAAAGAATTATTCTGTTATTTGTCTCAACGCTGTTTGATCCATTGGGGTGGATTGCACATTTTGTGATTCTAACTAAAATGATCATTCAAGAACTGTGGAAATTACAATTATCATGGGATGACCCAGTACCAGCAAATATTGACCAAAAGTGGAAAATTTTGTGCCAAGAAATCAAACTCTTAAATTCCATATATATACCTAGAAAAGTAATCGTGCCCAATTATTCTCGATGTGAACTTCACGGATTTTGTGATGCGTCAGAAAAGGGTTATTCATCAGTTATTTACGTTAAACCTTGTGATAACTTTAACATTGATGTAAAAATTTTAACAGCTAAAACTCGCGTAGCACCACTAAAACCTGTCACGATTCCAAGACTGGAATTATGTTCTGCAGTATTACTGGCACACTTAATGCAGGCAGTCAGAGATGCATTACATATAAAACATGATTCTGTGCACGCATGGAGTGATTCACAAATTGTATTGTCATGGCTAAGATCAAATCCTAAAAGATGGCAAGTCTTTGTAGCCAACAGAGTATCTGAAATCCAATCCATTTTACCAGCTGAGAATTGGAACCATGTGGACGGAAAAGAAATTCCTGCTGATTGTGCATCACGTGGGTTACTTCCTGCAGAACTGCTGTCCCATGACTTGTGGTGGAACGGCCCACTATGGTTAAGAAGCAGTGAGGTTCCCGTGCATGAACCTATTCCCATAAATGAAGAAGAATTACCAGAAGCACGTAAAACCTTATCATTTGTAGCTTCTGAAACTGTAAAAGAGCTTGATGTTATATCAAAAATATCTTCGTTCTCCAAATTGCAACGCATATTTGCTTGGATATTGAGATTCATCTCCAATTCAAAGGTAACACGTGTAGAAAGAAATACATCCTTTTTATCAAGCAGTGAAATTCAAGCCGCAACACGCTGCATTATTCGGATAGTTCAACAAGTGAACTTCAGTAAGGAAATTCAGTATTTAGAATCTGGAAAAGAGCTACCTGCAAATAGCAGTCTGATGTGCTTGTGTCCAATTTTAGATGATAACAAAATATTAAGAGTAGGAGGAAAAACGCACAGCTGTCGGGGAATGAAAAGCACCCAATCTTATTACCATCAAAGCACCATGTGACTAAGATCATAATTAAACATTATCATGAAAAATACTTACATGCAGGTCCAGAACTTCTTCTTTCTTTAATTAGACAGCAATTTTGGATCATTACTGCTAGGTCTGTTATTCGGAAAATGGTCAGAGCTTGTGTTACGTGTTGCAGATATAAAGCTCAAACTGCAAAACAAATAATGGCTGATCTTCCAGCATCCAGAGTAACACAATCACGACGATTTCATCGAGTTGGAACAGATTTTTCAGGACCATTCATGATTAAATATCGTGCAGGACGCGGAGTAAAATCATTTAAATCATTATTTGTGCGCTTCGTCATCAAAGCAGTCCTTCTTGAAGTTGTCGAAGATCTTTCAACAAAGGCATTCTTAAGTGCATTAAAACGATTTATTGCAAGAAGAGGGAAACCTTTTGAGATTTTTAGTGACTGTAGAACAAACTTCAAAGGTGCAGAAAAAGAAATTAACAAATATATTTTGCAGTGCAAGCAGAATGAAGAAATTCGCAAATTTTTGTCGTCCAGTAGTGAAATTGGTTCCTCTTCCTATAGAAACTAAAAACTGTGAACTGAAAACTGTTTAATATTTTTCAATTTTTTTTGCATTAATTTGTTTGTGTTATTAATTGTTTTTGTCATTATAGTAAGAAATTGTATGCAACTAACCACTTGTTGAAATCCCAGGCGATTTCAACGGGGGCCAGAATGTTTGTGTATTACTGTATTACTGGGGGAGAGGCTCGAAAGCCAAAGCACCGCGACCAGAGGTCTATTGTACTATCGCCCCCAGGTCTCCTAATTTTGAACCAATTCCAGATGAGAGACCTGCATCTGGATTGGCACCCCAGAGGTATCGCTTATACAGAACTTGGAGGACTTTGGAGCCACGAACAGATTTAACGTGCACCAGCTCCCATTAACGTACACGGTCCCACAGCAGAGGCAGACGAGAGAGGATAGACGATGCACCCTCCCAAGCAGTGACCGTGGTCGATGCTGCTTGGCTTTCGGCGATCTTACGAGAGCCGAGCTTTTACCGTCCGTGCCACTGCGGGACATGTTTGTGTAAGTATCGTCTGCAGCTAGCCAAAGCTGCATGTTCCTTGGTTTCATGTGCTCCGAATTTATGTAAGGTTCTTTTTCTTACTTTCCGCGTTTGGCAACTTTCAGTGTTCTGTTTTGCTTCTTGTTTTTTGGAATGTGAAAATATGATGTTATAGAATAAGCCGTGTGATGGCTGGCTTATATTTGTGTGTGAATAAATCCGCTTTTATATAGTCCATTAGTTTTAGTTAAGTGTTTTTAGTTAAGAACCAGCAGTGTGTGTGTATATTTTAAAACGCAATAACAATGACGTTAAAATGTGATAAACAATACGTACAAAACATTGCCCATAGACAACGCTTATTTCACTCTTAAAAATATTAGTTCAAAGTTAAACCATTTAGTGATGTAAGGTAATTATTGATGAACTACAGTATCATTTCTTCTTAACTTAAAAAAAATCTCTTATGCGGTTCAACCTCGAAAATGATTTCAAAATTTACAAAAAAGGAAGTAGGCTATCAGAACAAATATTTCCATGATATATCAATATCGCTAATCCACATGAGAAGTGACACAACTCAAAAATGCAACATTTCACAGGGCAGGCAAAGAAGATTCGCATGCTTTTACTGTAACATAAAATTATAGCCCATAGCTCTTCACGCAGCTGTAAAAAAGTGCATAAAAGCGTAAAACCATTAAGAAGGAAGACGTGGAATGTTTGGAGAATTGAGTAAATTTATCCCTTACACAATTTGCCCCTTTCGTTGGTTGCAAAGTGACATATAAAGTAATATAGTGGTTTTCCGAATTACTACGCTTATGATATTGTTCCTGTAGCAATATGCACCTAAGTCAGACCTTTTTATGCAATAATAAATAAAATGAATATTTTTGAGTTGTACTACTTTTCTTGCGGGTGAGCGATATGTTGTTTTTCAGCACGAGGATATATACCTCTACGTCCAGTGGTTACGACGCAGGATACAATTCCAGAGGTGTGTTCGAATACGGATTTAGGCTTGGAAGTTTGTAATGTGTCGGATTCCCATTTAATCCCATTTAAACAAAGATCCTGGTATTGTTAACCCTTGTTTGCCAAAGATAACTGTAATTCCTTTATGGTTTAACAGTTTACGTGTTTCTTTCAACATTTTACAGATATTTGGTTCAACAACGTACCAGTTAAAGCAAAAATTGTGTTCAATGATTTCATGAATATCTAAGACATCATGGTAAGACATCATGGTAAGACATCATGGTAAATATTTTCAGTGTCTAATGAAACTTTCACTTTCGGAAAACCGGTTCCGATAGTGAAAGTATCTTCGTAAAAAAAAAATCCGCAAAGAAAATCGAAAAAGTAATCAATGGCGGAAATAGAGATTCATCTCAGCTATCCAATGCAAAAAAAAATCGTTTAAAATATTGAAATGCAAACGAGATATTAGAAAAATAATGCCCCATAGAATTAACATTAGCAAGCGGGTCTTTCTGCGTGAGGGGAGAGGACCGTTAACCTATGGAAATGAGAAATCTAAGGAAAGAGAAGACAGGCTTTAAAGAACAAAAGACTGCTGATGTTGAAAGAAAAACTTCTTGCTGGTAAAGATTTCCTCCAAGAATGCATAGAAGACCACTACTGCAATTACAGAAGTAGCACCCGCCCCCACTCTAAATTCCCACTGTAGAAAAAATATCTATAATAGCTTCTGTGCTGTGGTAAGACAGATCTAAGCTCGGTTAAAATTAGCTTTTGCAGATCGCAAAATTCACTGTCCAACTTCACAGAATTTAGACTTCGACCGAGGCACTTCCTTATATCGATTTGGGATTAATTGCGGGAAAGTTCTACGGATTCTGATTCGTTGAAACATATATCTCGGCTCCTATTGGGAATTTCTAGAAAATTCCTTCAGATTCTAAAAGCCATTTTTTCTCCAAATTTCGCCAAAATTTGGCGAAAATTCGCAAACTTGGCGACATTCTTTCATTTGGCTCCAAACATATGTTTGGCATTCCTAATCTTGAAAGTCAATTTTCCCGCCCAAATCTCGCCAATGTCGTCAACGTTTTGCCAAATATCACCAAATTTAGCGAAATGTTGCCAACTTTGCGACTTCGTTTACAGCCAACTGTTCAACAACTTCACTGTTTCAACAATCATTCCCATTCAAATGCATTAACCTATAGTGACGCCAAAATGACTCACTAATGTAATTTCCTCAAACATGTAACATATCCCAATGGTCTTCTCGTAACTGAAAACGGTAGGATACAAAATTTATTTAAAATCGTTAGACCCATTTTTAACACTTTCCAATATCGTTGAAACGTTGTTTATGAATTAGGTTTGCCCGTCTGTCTACACTCTAACCCACGTAAATAATATTTGGATTGTCATGAAATTTTTATAGAGTATTGAATTTTACTATGGAATGTTGGGTATTGAAAATGAAGTATGTAGCATAAATAGTTCACTTACAGAGACACAGAAAATAATTCCATTACATTATGGTCTAGGTTAAATTTTTTGCGGGGCATTTTATTGATGTTTGAAACATAATGAAATTAATATGCTTTACTGAAATTAATATGCTTCACTTTTGAACTATGTTGGAAAGTGTTAAAAATTGGTCTAACGATTACTTTTGCATAACGAACTACAGCATGCTTTCACCGGAGTATACAATTAGTAGCATTTATTACATGCTTTCTTTTAAGTTACATTTCTGTATGTATGTGGCAGTCAAATCTTGTGACTCATTTTTCACCTACTTCCTGTTGACATAGAGCTTTGAAATTTGGAATATATATATGTATTCCTGGGGGAAATACATGGATTGAACATTGAGTTTTTAAAATTTGATCCCTAAGGAGGGGAGGGGGGGGGGCAACATTTTCCCAAAACTTACATTTTCCCCATAGAAACAACGTTACGATTGTTTAATATTAATTGAAAAAAATAGCTCCATTGTTGAAACATTCATCCATTTTAACCACATTGTTAACCGCATCCTTATGACGTCCGTATTTAGCAAAGCATTCATTTGCGCTTTATAATATAAGTTGACTTTTTGTGAATTTTAATGAAAGCATGTTTTTTGAAAAAACAAATTACATTTAATTTATATATTCGAACATTCTACATTAAAATTCAATAATGCATAAAACTTTCATGACAATCCGAATATATTTACGTGGCTTAGAGTATGGACAGACGGACAAACCGAGTTCATAAACACTTTTTAACTATATTGGAAAGTTTTAAAAATGGGTCTAACGATTACTTTGGCATAACGGACTACAGCCTGCTTTCACCGGAGTATTCAATTAGTAGCATTTATAGTTGAATGACAGGGACGTATATAATAATTCCTTTACATTATGATCTATTGGGAAAAATCTTTTGCTGTGCATTTTGAACATATGATACATGAAACATAATGAAATTCAAAAGGATCACAAGTTCAATACGACTTATTTTCTATAGATTATGGAGTGCGTAGTATTTATATCGTTCACGTACAGAGGCGCACAAGATAATTCGGTTAAAGGACTGACTATGATCGGTAATTGTTAGACGTGCACTTTTGCGGTGGTATACAATTTTATGTAATTATTAGTCTATTACACGTTTTTTTTACAAATTCTGTAGATCATGTACAGGGCTGCACGAAATACTTCGAATATGGCAGCAATTGCTGAAAATGGATTTTTACCGAGTTATAACTCGGTATATATTTTTTTAATTGCCTATGTTGCATAAGCTATGTCGGATGAATGATTTTTCATTCTTGTTTAAATAAATTTTGCTTGACCCGTAGTGACGCCAAAATAACCCACTAATCGAGATTTCTCGAACATGTTACCTAGCCCAATGGTCATCTCGTACCCCAAGGATACAAAATTTAGGGAAAATCGTTAGAGCCGTTTTTGAAATAAAATTTGCATACACACACACACACACGCACACACACATATGCACACACACATAGACACATATACACAAGATATGCTCGTAATATAATACATGATACATTTTGAAAATAAATATGAAAATGACATCGGACATCATGCATTGTGCATAGGTTCCAATGGCGGAGATATGGAGCAAACTTGAATTTCTTATTTTAAAAAAATGTGCCTTGCTAACATGTGTTAGTTTTATTAGTTAATGGGGGTCTGCCTTATGATGTCACGCTTCTGCATGCAGTTAGTGAGTATTTAAGATGGTGATTGGATATAAAAAGACACATTTAACGTCTTCTAATAAACTTTCTTTTACACGTAAGACTTCTTTCATACTAAATCGAGGACGCTCTACAAATTTGTAATTGACTATTTTCACGTATCTTATACTGTTACCCCGAAGTTTGTCGGTAGATGGGTCTGTAAGGATTCTCATAGCGTAGCACATACACAATTTACCAAACGTATACATTACGTTCGTGGCAATAAATTTCGTTTTTCTGGAGTTAATGGGAGTAGGCAGGCTTTTAGTGGGTACCCTATATTTAAGAAAAAATAAACAAAAACTGAAATTACTTATTTTGTTCCAATATTTTGTTTGCAATCTACTATGGAAATTGTTTCAATCTTATTTAGAACATTTTTAAGCAGTAAGCGTAGTTTTTTTTTAACATTATACAATGCCATTAAAGTTATAAATAGACATTACTTTTCAGCATTTTTTATTTTTATTTTTCTATAGAAAGAAAACAACAAAACAAACTGTTCTAAATTTAAATTTAAATGCTAGACATTTTAGTATGAAACTACAAATAAAATAAGGATATTTTTTTGACATGACAAGCTCATAACACAAGTGACTTTATGATTTTTTTTGTACAGTCATTGCAAAAATGCTGACATGGATTTACGTATAAGTACCATTATGTTTTGAGTTACAATAATACTATTCTTTTCCGAAATAAACAGAAAGATTTTTTTCAAGATAGTGTGTTTTTCCTTATTTTTTTCTTTAAGGTTTCTTTCTTCTAGATATCAAATGGCTTTACTTAGCTTTCTTTCTTTTAATTAAATTTTCCTTCGAAAGGTATTAAAACATTTTGCAATTGAAACTTTAAAAAATAAACGTTATAAAATAATATATTTCCTCTTCATGTAAAAAAGCGAATACTTTGATTTATGAAAGGAAAAGCAAGGAAAGGATTTTCCTGCAAATTGTAAAATTAATTCAGCAAAACATGGAAACTTCTGGTCAATTAAACGTTTAATGAAAAAATGTAAAGGTGAAGTATTAATTGAAGCATTCTGTATAATAAAACTTGAAACAAGAAAAAAGAATACCCTCAATTAAAAAAAACAAAAAAACATATACAACTCATTTGAAAGGTTTTTCATAAAAGTATAAGTATGATAACCCTTACGAAAATATTTCATAGAGCTGTATAGAACTCTATAGATTTCTTTACAAGTTCTATAGAATAGCCATTCTATAGAATACTATTTCTATAGAGTTCTATAGAATATTTTTTCTAAAGAAAATGTTTCTATAGAATTCTTAGGAGTTCTGTAGAATTTTTTTCTATAGAGTACTATAAACCTTATAGAATAAAGTTCTATAGACTAATGATTCTATATATTTTTGTTGTTGTTGTTTTTATTAAAAAAATATTTCTTGATCTTTTAAAATTTATGTGTGTAGTAATTTATTTATAACTATACATTAAAATAAAAAAATAATAATCAATTTTGTAATACATCAGTTTAATGTATAATAGTACTCCATAGATTTCATATGATTATATATATATAATTTAATTCAATTCAAATACATTGTGATTCAATTGTCAATGTTATAATATATCAGTTGAACTACTGAATTAAATCATGATTAATTAATTTTTTATAATTCATTACTTTGTTGTTAAATTTATAAAACCATCCATCTAATTTAATAACTTTATTCACTTTAATATTATTGTAAATTTTATTCAAATATTTTAATCTGAGGTATAAATGTTTAAACAATTGTTTCAGTTTTAACAAATAATAAGTTATTAGACTTTTAAATATTTTTACAAGACTATATATGATTGGGAATGCAAATCACAAAATAAATAAAGTTTAAATATTGTAATAAAGAGTTTTGGAACTGTCAGTGATTGTATGATACTGAAAGTATTGGTTCTTTGTCCGATCACTGAAGTCAAGCAGCTTCGAGTGGGGTTAGTATTTGGGACGGTGACCACCTAGATTCTATATAAAATTCTATACATACTTTTTTATAGAAGCCTTATATATTTTCTATAGATATTTTTATAGAAGCTCTATAGCCATTTCTATTGAACTTCTACAGATATTTCTATAGCTTTAGGTTAACCTTCCTACCCTGTTTAAATTTTACTCAAACGTGATAAAAGCATTTCACACCAGAATTCTTTTTTAAAACTATTTAACATACTTATTTTACTTAATTACGGCGATCTTTTCTTTAACTTACATCATGAAAATTTTTCTGATTCGAATCGAATAAAATCAATTATTCAAATTGGTCGATTAGACCCATTCAGGGTAGGAAGGTTAAACAAGCTGATAGAAAAACGAGTCATAATTCTATAGGATTCTATAATGCATTTTCTATAAATATTTTTAAAAAATTCTATAAGAAATTTTTGTAAGGGAAGGATTATGATATTGATTCTAGAGACTAGAGTAAAACAAATATTTGGTTATTACACATTTTCATAGGGTTTCAAAAGAGTACCTCGAAATATATTCTAAAATATTTACCCAAGTTTTAGAAGTACTCTAAGAGATCAGTCATCAATGTAACACCACTGTGACTTCGCACTACACTAGAGTTGGGCAAATTTGGTATCTGATTATTCTATAATGTAATTACAATTTATTGACATTTGAGGATTACAGATACAATTACGTGTAACGGTAAAGATGAATTTACAAATTGACTAGTATTACAATCCCAATCATTAACGTTATAATTACCGTTACATTGATGTAATGGAAATTCAGAAGTTGTAATTACGATTACGTGTTATTATAAGGGTAAATGTTTAATTTAGGTAGGATTACAACTGCACTTAAGTAGGTTATGATTACTATTTCAATACCGTAATGGTAATTAAGAATTATTTGTTACAATTACATTTTAATGATTATTATTTATAGCTCCAAACCAATTACGATTGTAATTGTAATTATAAATAGAATAATTACCATTATAGTAATGTAATGGTATTTAAACTAAACAATACTCATACAGTAATGTAATGTTATTTATTCTTAAAATCTAATCAGACCTAGTCCTATAAAGTGAGATAATTCATAGCTCAACTTATTTTCAGTATAAACTGTATAAACGCTTGTTATGAAATTTCTAAAAGGGGAGATTTTTTATGAAAATAAATCTTGAGTATGGTAAAATTAGGTACGGTAGAATGGTTGGCAATATGTTTTCGATAAACGAACCTTTCAATGCATTGGTGAGTTTTAGTTAAAAGAGCATTAAAAAAAGGAATGGTTTCATACTGTTCAATTTCTAAAGTGATTTTTATATTGGTTTCAAGCTGATGAAATTGGTCACACAAAGAAGGTCTTTCAACGTTAAATTTTTAATTTCATCCAAAATGTTGTCTAAATGCAGCCATATCTTGAAAATTTTCTGTTAAATTAAAACTGAAAAGACAAACAAATATCCAAAATCTGAGCTGGATTTCATGAAATGACACTTTGTTGCCCAATGGTGAAATTTATGTCTTCAATTATATTGCTTTTAATGAGGGTGGGAAGTTTCACTTTGTAACTAATAAATTACAGAAAACTCGGTGTTTTGTAAAATGTCTATAAATTTTTCGCTTCTTCCCATGCTAAAAAATTGTAAGGAGCAATTCGTAAGATTTGGTTTTCGCTGGGAAAAGTAAGATTAGCACCCAAGGTTGGAATTTTAGCAGTAGTTTACTTTAAAATATATAGCTTTGTCAAATGTACTCAATTAATTGAACTTCTTATTATCTATCTAACACTCATGCAAATTCTTATGTATTATCTGTCATAAATATGCAGGACTCTTTCGAGAAAGCATCGGCCATGTTAACACTTTCCAACGTAGTTGAAAAGTGTTTGTGCATTGGTTTGTCTGGCTGTCTGGTCAAGGTCTAACTCGTGTAAATATACTCGGATTCCCATGTAATTGATATACATTATTTAGGTTTGCTATGGCATGTTTGGTATTGAATATGAAGTGTGTAACCTTCATAGTTCATTGACAGAGGCACTCAAAAATATTCCGTTACATTACGATCTAAGAGGAAAAATCATTTGCGGTGTATGTTAGTGGTGTTACACTATTTAAAACATAATGAAATTTATATGCATTATTGAGGTGTTCTATAAGAAGATTAATTTATAATATTTTATGTGTAGCATTTAAAGGTCCTTTACAGGATCCCTCAAAAGTATTCCGTTACATTACAATCTATGAGGAAAAATCCTTTGCGGTGTATTTTAGTGGTGTTACACTATTTAAAACATAATGAAATTTATATGCACTATTGAGGTGCTGTATAAGAAGATTAATTTATAATATTTTATGTGTAGCACTTTAATTTCCTTTACAGATTTAAGAATAACAACAAAAACAACAAAAGGATTTGAAAACGCAATCCTATAGACAGTTTTTGTTTTCTGGGATGGATGGGACATAAGTTTTCAGCTACAATTCTGTTCTTTTATAATTAAGAGTGTGAATATAGCCTTTGACACTTCTTTGAGGAGGGAGACTTTTCGCGCAGCTTGTTTTGAAAATAAATTGAGTGATGAATTAAATGCCTTACGCTCCATTGCTAAGAACAACAGTTATGGATGTTAATTGCTGAAATCAGATCTTCAAATATGTTATGTATTTTCTATAATGTTTTTTTAGATATATTCTGTAACTTATTAAACGGCGATGTTTTGTTAAATTATTCTGTACGTGTTGGAATTAATAATATTAGATGTATTAATAAAATAATTTTGAGAACGAATAATGATTAAAAAAAACCCTAAAAGCCTTTGAAATGAACAGAAATTAAAATTAACTACTTTCTAAAATTTTCCAGGATTTTTTGAAGGGCTAAAAAATAATCTCTATTCAATATATGTTTAATTGTCCCCCCCCCCCAAAAAAAAAAAAAATAAATAAATAAATAAATAACTAAATTAAATAAATTAATAAATAAAAGTGATAGTTTGCAAGACAGTTGACCCACATAAGCCCGATCAACTTCTGGGTTTTACCAAATATCTTCTAATTGAATTGGACAGAATCCCATTACACAGTAATGAAATTACTGATTACTTTTAATTTGTAATCTTTAACAAGTAATCAGCTAATATGTAATGCATAACATGGTAATTTATATTACGCTTTTTAAAATGTACAATCCAGTTAATGTGTAATGGCATTCAAGATTATTCTAATAACGTCTTTAAAATATAATTCGATTTCTTTGTCAATTATTTTGGTTCAGAATGTAATTTAGTTTATGTATTGCACTTTTATATAATTTAAATTCTGTTGTAATTTAATTAATTTATAAATCTAATTTTATTTTGAAAGATGTAATTAGAATAGACTTGAAATCCGTTACATGTTAATTGGATAATGCAATTGAAAAGCGTAGTCAGAATTACATTCCAATGCATTACATGTTAATGGATTGCTTGTGAGGACATTATAATTTCATGGTAATCTGTAATTTCATTACTTTGTAATTAGATTCTGCCCAACTCTGTTCTACACTAATGGTCACAGTCACAACGGTAATCTTAAAGTTTGATTTCTTTACTTTTTTACATTATGACTCGTAAATGACCGTCACTTATCGACTTCACTGTGACCTATTCATTTGCAATTCCTTACAAAATTGGGCGTAACTAAGTCACACCAATTTATACTCGGATCATCTTCCATGTCAATTGACAACAATGAGGAACAAAAGAGCTACAATCTGTGGATGGTGATGTCAGGGTAGTGTAGAATTGGCGGATTTTCCCCCCAAAGAATATATATTTTTTACTTCCGAATAGCTTTTCTATGTTACTTTGAGTGCAGAAAAAATGCAATAAGTAATTAGATGAGCATAATATAAAGAATTGCAAAATGAAACGAACACAATTATTTTTGAGGACCCGTGGGTGTTATAGCAGCTTTCAAAATTTCAAAATTTTTATTAATTTCCGAAATATGAATTTTAAAATTTGTGTTGGAATTTCTATTATAAATCCAAATGGTGGCAACGGAATTACTCCTTTTTTCGGCGAATAAAGGAGAAAAGAGGATATTATAATGAGTATTATAAAGTACAAA
This sequence comes from Maratus michaelseni, assembly GCA_963931845.1. NCBI lineage: Eukaryota > Metazoa > Arthropoda > Arachnida > Araneae > Salticidae > Maratus > Maratus michaelseni. The sequence continues at coordinate 399,095,711 of OZ007586.1, forward strand.
TAATATCAATAATAATGCTCAAAATTTAACTAACTGAATAGCAGTTGTATATTCATTGTACATTTCTGGGGAAAAATAAATATAATCTTATTGCGCAATTAAGGTACATGTACCAAATAAGGCTATGTTAAGGTTTAAATCATAATAGACTGTGCTATATCATAATTAACATTTTAGATGTTACTTAATGTAATATTTATACATATATTTTTACAATAATAAATCACATATACTATTGTCGCTGTTTAATTGTGACCAGGAAAATTCAAAACAAAAGACACGTTAATGTGGCTTTGTTGGGAGCATTTGTTTCAAATAAGGCCATACCCAAACAACAAATAATCCCTGGCCGAACTTCTGCCGAATGTCCTAACTTGATAAATTTTCGTCCTGGCGATCTCCTACTCCGAAAACACTTTTGTCTGCGAGGCAAAGCACCTCTCGATCATCGGAACCCGACTACTAGTGAATCGATTTTCAAGCCTTTGCCTATTAGTTTTCAATCATTTGGTCACTTGGTAATCTTTTACCGAGTACATTGCGGTAGCATATGATCTTTTGCCGATTAGCTAAAGATATCGAATACGAAAATTTGTCTGATGCAAAATTAGTATTTAAAACCGAAGAATGTCCGTTTTAATTCAAAAAATAAATACTTCTAATTAGGAATATTTTCCACTATGCGATGCAGAAGTATTCCGGGGATGGCAGTGTTAAATAAGTTTCCAATAAAAATTAGAACTAATTACGATTAAAATTTAATTACAATTAATTTTTCATTTCGAATGAATAACTAATTAAAACATAAAAAAATCGTTTTAGTTTAAATATTGCTGTTAAATGAGTTTCCAATAAAAATTAGGACTAATTACGATTAAGATTTAATTACAACTAATTTTTCATTGTAAGATGCAAATAACATTATATTTTCAGTTTAAAATCGTTACGTTCTTACTTATTAGTTACTGATATAAATATTAGTTATAAATATTTTTACATCTTACAAAGAAAAATTAATTGTAATTACAATTAGTTGTAAATGTTATTGTAAATCATTTAACAGCAACATTTAAACTAATTTTTCTTTTACGTTTTAATTAGTTATATAATCGATATGTCGATATTTTTTGCATCGCATACTGGAAAATATTCTCAATTAGCGATATTTATTTTTTGAATCTAAACAAACATTCTTACGTTTTAAATACTATTTTTATATCTAAACAAAACTAAATTTCTCACATTTTAACATTTTAATTTCTCGATAGGTTTTTCTTTTCATTTTATAGTGGGACATATTTTCATATAACAGAATTTTTTATTTGAATTAAAACGAACATTTACGCTTTTTAATTAGTTATACAAGTTTTACATGTTACAATGGAAAATATTGTCACTAAACATTTCTTCCTATCTGCAAAACTCCGATTCTTTAACACTTTTCATTATACTGTATAAAATAGCGTTTTTTTTCTTTTTTTAATAATCTAAAGAATTATTTTAATGAATACTTTGTTCAGTCATTTATTTTATCTTTTAAAAGACATAAAATAAAATTTCTCACTATCTGGAGAAAAAAAGATGATTTATTTTTGCATAAAACAATTTACATCATAACATTTAGAGAAAAATACTCAAACACTATTCAAAACTTTTCATTAAAATGTAATCTTTCATTTAAATACACAGTTCTAGCGTTGTATATTCTTAATTCACAAAATTTTACCCGAATAATTTTCATTGAAACTACTTTTTTTAAAACTCGTAATTCTCTAATTCATAATTTAAAAAAATTCATTTAGAGCAAATAGTTCTTTGTACTAATACTTTGAATTTAAGATACTTTCTCATATTTGTGTAACTGTAATTTGTTTAGATAAATTAGCGAAAAAAAAAGATATTTTATATTTTCAATTTACTTATCTAATTAAAAATATATCAGATTAATTTATTAAGTTCCATTTTTAAAACATATTTTTAAGTATGAATATGACTATACGTCATTATTAAAAAGTATAAATAAACTATTTTAAATTGTTAGAATGCGTTTATACCACTTATCGTGCTATCTGCAAATTTTAGATATTAAGATTTACTGATTTATGACTAGACTAAACAATTTATTCTCACCAAAACATTACTTCAGATGTATTTTTGACTTGTAGTTCCTTCGTCATCTGTTTAAAAGCGCGGTCTGTCCTTGAAACGTGAAAAGAAAAATTTTGAGGGGTTGCGAAATTCAGATATAATCTTGAAGCGTGTTGGTGGGTTTATGTCACGTGACACATAAGACTGCAGGGGGTGGGGTTACCACGGAGACAATAACATGTTCCCAGTAAAATGATTCAATTGTCACCGTGTTCGAACATTGCCCGAAACCATACTCGGATAATGTGCCGGCTAGTTTATTTCCAACATTAATCTGATTTTCTGCCGACATTTGCGTTTGACATATAACTAGAGAAATCCCAAGTTATTGGCGAGACGATATCGTGTCAATCTCTGGATATGACTATTTTTCATTTACCGACATTTCTTGTAAGAGACCGAGTTTTAGACGATATCTCTTTCTGTTGGGGTAATTTTCTAAATACATAATTTAACTTTAATTAACAGATTTTGTCCAGGTATTACACCAAAATAGAACAAAAAAGAATTCTTCTTGTAATAAAATATTCGTGGCTGCTCTATTTACAAGCATGCCGTTTCTTACAGCCAAAATTGTTGATTCCATTCGCCATTCACTCTATTTAACTCTCTTTACAACCGCTTTGAAGGATATCATATGTTTCTACAAATACTGGCACAGATAATGTTTAATTAGCTTTGGTAAGGATAATATACGATGAAAATGGAATTTCCCTTGATAAGAACAGGCCTTATACTCCCTGGCATTATTAGGAGATTTTTGTTTTTCCCATATTTTATTTTCAAACACAAACAGAATTAAAAATACGGAATATTTCAAACTAGATTCTAAACAATCGTTAAATTATCTTGAATATCATACAAACATTATAAAAGTCAATCTATAATTTACACTGATTTCATATGAGTGTTTTTTTACAGTTTTTAACAACGAAGTATAGAATGATTCAGTCGTCCAAAAATGACGACGAAGCCGGTATCGTTTGTGATTTAAACTATCCGCACATGTCAAGGACACAAACTGTCATGCTACCATTTTTCGACCAGAGACCGTTCCCTATCAGATATAGGGTGATGGCCTTAGTAAAAGCATGACCTTAATTGGTAAAAGTACCTTATAAAATCTTTTAATATTTTTATTGACTTTCCTATATTAAATAGGAAATTATACTTACAATGTGTGTTAAAAGACGTCTACGAAAATTATATTATGATAATTATGTAATATTGATGTAATTATAGTTAAACTTTTTAGTTTTCTGATCGAAATGCACAATTACAATAAAGTAATTTTCCCAAGTATATAAATTAGCCCTTAGAACATTTTACACGTAATTTCATAACTGGCGAATTAAAAAAAGACACTAAAAGTATGGTATTTTAACGCAATTATAGAAACGTATTTCAGTTTTAAATATTAAAATGTGTAATTCCCTATAAAAATGTCATTATTAATCGTGAAAGCATACCATTTTTATTATTATTGTGTGTATTTTTATTACCATCTGTTCAATTTAAAAATCCTTTTAAATTGTAGAAAACAGCATACATAAATATAGCTTCACAAAACAGAATAATAGCATTGTACTGTAGCGACACCTGTTGGTCAAAAATGCAACTACATTTTTTTTACATTATAAACAAAAATCCGACATGTTTCTAAGCATTTCTGTTGAAACTGTATATTTTTGTTCCACATAGTTTACTAATTATTAACATTTCAAAAAGTCCCGGCATTTCGGGATCACTCGTGATTTAAATAAAACAGGACCTGGCATCAAAACACTATTTCTGTGACATATTAACACCAAAGAATTACGTAAAGTGATTTTCGGCATGGTCTGGCATACTTTTATTTGGCCATGACTTTGGCTCTGATAATCGTGACCGTCCGGATCACCATAAAGTTCATTGTTATTTCACTTTTTAATTTTCATGTGTCATACAGATTTTTACGATTTTGACGGTTTATTTGCACTGTAAAAAAATCATACCGCCACATTCAAAACAAAGTAACCAATCTTCCCAATTTAAGAAAGTGAGAGAGGATATTTAGGTAAACAATTTGAAAAACGCATAACCCATTTGAAACACAATTTCATCATTTACCGTCTATAATAGTCGGAAACGTATTCAAATTCTATTGTGAAGCCTTGTACATGATCTATATATATGTATATCAATTACATAGTATGCTAAAATTTAGTTCAAATTAGTAAACGCATAACATAGTTGAACATTCCACTTCAGCAGTTTTAGTAAATAAAGAGAAATGAATTTTTTTTATAAAATCATGTATATTATCTATCTAACAAAAACATAACTGTGAAAAAAGGGAGCCAAGTTCTGTAAAAAAAAAAGCTAAGAAAAGAAGTGATATTTAAATGGGTGCCAAATTCAAATAAAATTCACTCAAACTTACCTACTAAAGTAGCACTGTTTAAATTGTTTAAAAATAAAAAATTTGATAGCATATTAATAATAAATCTAGAACTTGGCAAATTTTTACCTAATAAGACTCATTTATCTTTATTAATGATATTATTATATCAACGCTTGTTATTTCATGTTTAGAGGCCTTAATTTCAGTGTATTGAGGCTCCTGAAAGGGGTGGAGTCTCTAATGTCGCGGCAAAGGTATCTTGGCAGTGGAGACAAAGCTAGGAAGGCCTCTTCACGTACTTTGGCGCTAGTAGATTCCCATACTGGGAGATAGTGATGATTTGGCGTGTAGAAAATTAATTTTCGGATTTAATTTATAATACTAGGAATAAATTTGCACGAATTACTGCTATGTTCGGCGGTGATTTTTTGATATTCGTTAAAGAATTCCTTTTACAATGTTTTAACCCACTGTACTAAATTTTGTCATCTGCGATTTTTAAATTTTTAGCGCTTTTTATGCGGTTTAACGGGGTTTTTTGCGTTTCGCGGCAATTTTTCACATTATTAAATATAAATCCGGTTTTAAACTTTTAGTATAATTTAATAAATTTTATCCTCTTTTCAATAAAGTTTATTCGGAATTCGTAAGTACATTTTGTAATTTTATGCGAATATTTTTATTTGAATTTATAGAATTTTTGGGTTTGCGAGGCGATTTTTCCACATTCGTAAAAGGAATCCTGTTTGTCCCTTAGTCCCAAAAAGGAAATTTTTTCCTTTGCAATTTTTGAAATCTTAGCGATTTTTAATGCTATTTTTAGCGTTTTTGCGTCATTTTTCCACATGAGCAAAAAGAGTTCTGTTTATATCTTTTAGATGAATGTAGTAAATTTTGTTCTTCTTTTCAACGAATGTTATTCGGCATTCATCCGATTAAAACTCTAATTTTTAACAATTTTCTGAAAGATTATTGGCCTTTATATGAAGATGCAAAACACTATTCGATTTCTTGATATCTAACTGTGAATTTTTGTAACTTTTATGCATTTACGAATGAAAAGGACTTCATGTAAATGTTAGAAATTTGTTAGTTTAAATTGACAAACAGCCGTAAAGAAAACTACATTTTTAAAACTAAAGACGGGAAGTATCTAAAAGTTGAAGTATCGAAATCAGTTTTCAATTTTTAAACAAACTTATAGAGTTATAAGCGATTCGTCTCGCGTGACGACACATTTTCCCCTTTCTCGTTCTGCGGCGCTGGAAATTCGGTTCAAAACGCCGGCTTTGACAGTATTTTCTGAAAAATCTTGGGGGAAGGGGTGGTCGGGCACTTGATATCGTATGATACCTCTAGGGGGAGAGGGGTTTTGTCTTTTGATATCGTCAGTGCTGAATTCAGACACTTTTCTCCGGGAGAGATTTCTGTGGCTCCGGGGGGGGGGGGGATTTCAGCGTTTGACTATTGAAAGCTTAAATTCTCACATCTTCCGGTTGGGATATTTCAAAGCTCCGGGGAGGGGTGTCCCCCCCACCGGTCACCTCCTGAATTCAACACTGGATATCATTATTATATTTGATTCAACCAAATTTTTTTAGTAACTTTTTTTTTACATCAAAATAATCTTTTATCTTATTTTTTTAGTCTTATCTTATTTTGTATAAAGTTATTATTAAAGCCATTAAGTGATTATAAAATCATTTTATTCCAAAATAAGCATCTTGTAGTGCCCCTACATGATATATATAGCAATTTGAATATGTTTGAATTAGTGTCAATTTGTTAAAATGCATTGTAAACGATGTTTCCCGTTAGACCATAATGTAATGGAATTATTTTGAGTGTCCATGTGGACCATCTATAAATGCTACACACATCATTTTTAATACCAAAACTGCCGTAGTAATTCTAAATAACATGCATCAATTACCTGGAAATCCGAGTATATTTACATGAATTAGAGCATGGTCAAAAAGACAGATGGTCAGAGCGCCAGACAGCCAGACAAACGGCCAGATTAAATGCTTTTCGTAATCTTGGGTAACTCGGAAGAAGATATGGTATATTTTCGTACACCTTTGTGTTTGATCAGGAAACATTTGCCTTTTTCATAATGTGGATATTGCTGTGATATTGTTCTTTGATTGCGCAGTATTATATTGTTGGCCTCTAATAAAATATCTGTTTCAACAACTTTCTCCACCAGTTCTATTTTCTTCTGATTTCTTTTACATTTCATTTACATTTTTCAAAAAATATAGGAACAGAAATCCTCTCTTTTAAAAATAAAAACAGAATTTTCGTTTTTTGCAGTTTGATTACTTTAAATGAAAAAAATAATTATTAACCAAGAGTTTATTTCATATATGTAAAAAAAACAGCTAAGTACAAATTAATTGTTTCTTACATTTCAGAATGACCAAAGAGTAATGACATTTTAAAGATAATGTTGAAGCAATTAACAACTGTCATTGCAATGACATTTACAATTTAGAATTTAATTGGAAAATAATAAAGACAAATATAATAAATAAAATGAAAATAAAGAACATACATTCATCAGTAATTTGCAGACATTAGTTGAAAGTAACACGTGTTGCGGTTGTTTAAGGATTGAAAAGGTTATATGTGAAATCATATATATTTTTTTTCTTTACAATAAAGCACTTTTTGCATTTCGATGAAGGGCTTGATAAAAATAGACGTACTAAAGAAAAACACTCATAAAAATTCCTTACAAAATATATCAAATGGTGGTAATTAACAATGTATTTTGAATAGTATCTGAATATTTGCATACTTTTATATTGGATTTTTCACATGTAATTGTCAGAAAAAAATAAAATTGAATTTTAAGATATATCTTTTTAATTTGTTGCACTCATATTTACTTGTTGCATGCAGTTGGTGTATTTTAGTGAGTATATTTTGGCCTAACAGAGTGTTTTTCTGTCAACCCTTTACTTTTTACTCACATAGAATATAAATCCCATTGTTGCTAATATCGCTTATTTTGACACGGCGAAGACGATCCTATAATTAATTTTTTGACGTATCCTTGTAAAATAAACTGTACACAATAAATGACAATTTTAACTTCTTCAGACCTGAGGTACACAAATGTAAACCTCTATTCTTTTCCTCGTAAAAACTAAACTGCTTGATTGTTTTACATTTTTACTTTAGTTCTATATAGCTGAATGGTTTTTGTTGTGAAACAAAACTAATAAATGGCAGCACTGATGCCTATTTCCTCATAAAACAAATGTTATTTTTATCTTAGCTTGCAAAATGCCTTCAAGACAGTGTGGTCAAGAAAGTAAGAAATTTTCATAATAATTTAACTTGAATCGTTTACAAAAAAAAAAAAAAAAAAAAAAAAAAGAGGACTTGTAGATCATTTATTTGTTTAAATCCCTTAAATTTGTTATTTAGGTTATTGATAATTAAATTGATATTTTAAGGGGACTAGTAATTTCAGATCCATATTTGTGAACCTAAATTACCAGTCCCCTGAAATATCGATTTCAGAAAAACGTGTATTTCTGTCATCTATGGTGTTATTTTGTTTGTGCAAAAGCAATGGATGTGTATTTGTAGTGCTATTTTAACTTCAGGTCTCAAGAGGTGAAAACTATAAAGTAATTCTGCGTACCTTAATGACAGACTTATTTCGTGACTATTGGTCAATTTTACTAAAATTAGAGCGTTTAAGATAAATTAAGACAAGAAAACAGACAAGCAAATAAACATACCATTTTTGGATCCTAAAATATTTATATGAAACTACTAACAGAATGTGTCCTTTACAAAAATAAAAGAATTCTGAAAAACGGAGCATCAGCTCAAACGTTATGCGGGGACATACATAAAAAAAAAAAAAAAAAAAAAAAAAAATATATATATATATATATACAGTTTTTGCAAAAACATTAAGAACGGCAAAATTTGTAAAATTTTGATAAATTTAAAATGAGATAATTGAAATGGAAATTTAATGTTGAAGTTGAAATGCTATAAAAGTAAACAAAATATCTGTGAGTTTTTTTATTGCTAAAAAATAATATTTATGAAACAAACGCTATTTTTGCCTGTGTATAAACTTTAAGGACACCACTATTTTTTATAGAATATTACGTATAACTATTATTTTTGCACGTTAAAAACTCTTCTTTATAGTGATTTTTTTATGTTTTCTATTAAGAGTTTTGTTAAATTTATAATAATGCCAAAATCAAGTAAATTGACTGAATATAAAATTGGTGCTATTGAATTTTTTGAATCATCAGGAATAAGTTATCTATTAAAATAAAAAAAAAATAAAAAAAGTAAGATCTAAAACAGGCATCGGCATTTTTTTAAGGTTAAAAGACAAGTGTGGAAATAAAACGATGGAGACTGACAAAAAGCCTTGTCACCCAGAGATGAAAGCAGACTTTGAAAGTTAGCATCAACAGAAAAATACTCAAGTAAAGAAATTTTACGAACAACTGGGTTCGATGTGTGGAAGAAAACTAACTCTAATACAATTACTAGATCTAAGAATTTCCAATACACAGCAAAATTGTGTAAACCCTCCTTACTCACTAGACACAAAACCCAGTGTTTACAGTTCGTAAGACAAGTAATGACTTCGTATGACAAATGACTGCAGGTTATTTTCTCCGATGGCCAAAAATGGAACATAGATGATCCTGATGGCTGGAAGTATTATTGGCATGATTTGAGAAAAGAAATTTCCTCAAAACGTCAATTAGGGGGGGGGGGGTGATATGGGGCTGTTTTTCGTTTAGCGGCATGGGGTCACTTACATTTCTTCCAGGAAAATTTAATTCAGAGGCATACCTAAAAACTCTTTCTGACCATCTTTCACCTGTTCCAGCCCTTCTGAAACGGGAAAAATGCAATTATGATTAAGGTAATGCGCCTATCCACAAAACTCTTTTTACCGAAGAAAAATATTGAAGTTTTGCTAGGCCAGTAAAAAGTCCTGAGCTAAATCCTATCAAAAGATTGTGGGGAGATCTAGCAAGACGAGTTTACAAAAATGGAAGGCATCTTTCCCCAGCCTCAGAAATCAGATCTACGATTGAAGATAAATGGTACAAAACCAGTCCCGAACTGTGCAAAAAATTAATAATGTCCATGAAAGATGTCCAAGAATAATTGCGGTCATTAATAACAATGGTAGGGGCACATCATATTAAGTATTTGTTTCTTTATTACTGTATTGTTTTTAGTGTGCTGTCTGCAAAGTTTTTACACAGTCGGAAATAGTTTTCTTTGTATAATTACTTTTTTTCGTTATACAATACTTACAATTTTGTTGTTGTTTTTAGACGCACTCTACAAGCGAATTGTACAGGGTGATCCTCTTAAAACTGACCCCGATAAAATAAGCCACTTTAACTCTTTAAGTTCTGGCGGCTCTTTTAAGTACCATTAAAGAAAATTTAATAAAATATTTATTTAATCCGTCTATTAATAAAAGAAGATTTTATATTTGGCATGCAATATACTTTGCTAGATCACATTAAGATAACGAAGTGAATCAGTCGAAGCTAAATATTTTTTTTAAGTTATCATTTTCACAGCCATTTACATAGGTGCAGCTTTTCTCTTATTAAAAAGGGTTATGTGGAAAAGTTGCAACTACAAAAACCGTTCCATGTACAAGGTAGGATAACAATACATTTATTTACATTGTTTTTATAAGAATTTCGAGATTTCCATAACAGTATTTTTGGTTAATTACCCTAAATATTTTTGTAAACAATTTACATAAATAGCAAAAACTACCGATTTATTCAGTCAGTTTTAAAGAAAAAAACTATCCAAATTTTATATTATTATTATTATATAATTTTTTTATACGCCTTCAGTCATTAAGGAATATAATTATGGAGGTGGAACAATTGTTTGATTCATAATTTGGGGCATAAAAGGTTACCTATATGGTAACTTATAGCTGACAACGTCTGAGGTTTTTTTTTCACCAGTATTTTTAATAGTAATATTCTCCTTATTTAATCACAGATTTCTGCGACTAAATAAGACAACTATAGTAAAATATACTTGTGACAAGCGTATATTTCATCGGGGCGTGGCTCAGCTTGCATAACCTACATTGTTGAAAATTAGTTAGAATTAGTTTCGGAAGTCATATCTAAATCTGCATCATAATTATAAACAAATCGGTCCACACCAATAACATCGGGTGTTTCAATTTTTGCTTTGGTTGTAAAACTGTATGAGATTAAAATGTCCACTTAGGCAACACCATGCTCTACTCATTCTTGCTTCACATTGTATCATGCAACTGAAACTAGATTCAGAAACTGCAAAACATAAGACTGTGCGATTTTGGCTGCATCTACGTTTGTTTGAATAAAAATATGTCAAAAGATTTGGTAAAGAAACGAGTAACAACATTCCTCGAACGAACCAGGCATATTCAATTCGATGTACAACTGAAAGATAATTTAAAACCCAATTCAAAAAAGATATATATAACATTTTTTATACAACAGAACGCTTTAGGATAAAGAAAAATATATAAAGGAGTAACATTTTGATGATACTTGAGTGTATTAAAATTACTTTGAAAATTCTCTCTAATAAAATGCTTTCTAATAAAAATTGTTAGGTAGAACACATTTTATAGGATAAAATAAACTCTTTAAAAATCTTAGAAACTTGCCGTATCTTTAAATATGTATGTTAGCTACTTTAATGAAAAACTATCATTATAGCACAAACTTTAAATCTGTAACATTGATCTAAACTGTGTATTTCTCTTCAATGTATTTTTCCAGACATTAAGTTAGCGAAAAGATTAAATATTATTTTCCCTATTATGTAAAGCTATCCAAGAATTAATGAGGATTTCAAACAAATAATATCACTATAATATTCCATTTGCATTAATATAGGGGATGCAAGTATCTCACAATATTTTATTTATTTTTTACTACATAATACTTCAGTTATTGTTTTACAATATATGTATTTTATTTTAACATATGAAACTGAAGACGTTATCTCTTATTACGAAAGATTTTTTTAGAGTGCATCATTGTATATGGTTACGTTTGTGTATTTTTATTATATAATTGTAATAAGAAAAGGATAATTATAGCAATGAAGGTTTAAAAAAAATGTTTTGTAATCTGTAAAGTAGTTTAGAGTGCTTTGTACGCATTTTGCTTTTTGTTCCGCGACAGACGTTTAGAGTCCCAGAGAAGGTAATTCGTTATATAAATTATTTATTACGTTTATTAATAATAGTAGATTATATATTTTTTGCAAAGTACTTGCCTTACATTATTAAGAAAGCACAGGCAAATATTTTACGATGTCAAATGTATTTAAAACTTGATATTTTTCAAACCATTTATGCAGGGATATCTCATTTGCTGTTGAAAGACGTGTAGTGGACTATTTTACACCCACAATGTTTTTTTGTTTTGCATATAAAAAAGAATTATTATTTTATAAGAATTAAGATACTTTTAAAAAATGATATTTAAAAGTAATAATGTTAGTAATATTATAAATAATTTACAAAAAGTCTTTTAACTCTCATTTTATAAGTCAGTTTTAATGAATAAACGCTTTCTAAATTTCATAATATTATTATATAAAATTTCTAATTGATCTTCAGATATAAAAAGAGAATTTTTTTAGATTAAATTTTCTTTAATTCATAATAATGGACATAAAGTTTAAAGGAAAATTACATAAATCACAAGAATTGATTTAAAACTGTTATATTCAATTTGAAGAATATAGCCTTGAGAGAAAAAGAATTATATTATTTGAGGATATATAAATGTATATATTCCACATTAGAATAGAATATAGCATTATACAGATACCTAATCTTTTACGAAAGTAAAGGTGAACAAGGACATGTATCTTAGATATCTGAACAAATGGGATATTAAGGAAAAGCTTTTATTCAATTATTCTAAATCAATGAAGAATGGAAATAAATCTGCTTAACATTCCACCTAATCAGACATCAAAAGATTAATACCTTGATCTGATTCATTAAACTGTACGCCTTGAATAGTAATCATTCACATACCTGAGATTCTCTCTTGTTCTGTGTAAAGGATTTTAATCATTTAGTCATTATCTTGGTGGTTATATTACAGCTAAATTTTAATAAGTTGTTTTAAAATAGAATTTTGATAGTCCTGTTATGTATATACGAATCGTACAGGTAATTATCATAAAAAGACATTATTTTCAAATTAAAATTATAAGCAATATCTAAAAATGTCCGTATAGAAAAAATTAAATATTTCAGGAACCTATAGTAATACAGGGTGTCCGAAAATTCCGTGTTAAAATTTTTTTTAACAAAATTTTAAATTCAATAAAAGATCAAGAAATTGGCGTACGAGAATACTTTTCGGACGAAAATGCTTCTTCGAATCTGAAATTTTGTTTAAGCAAATAAAAAATTAGTTCAAAAATTTTCTCATAGGTGGCGCTGTTTCTGGAAAGTTATCAAATACGTAGAATATATAATAGTAGAATACTTAACAATAGCGAAAGATACACAATGCGTATGCACAGTTTTTTTTCCAAACTATGGCAACCCACATTTCAGAACTTAACAATACTTGCCCTCCTGAGTTCGATTGGACGGGTGAGACAAGTCAACAAACATTAGTTTGGTGATAATAGAAAGCGGCCAAGATCAATAGGTTGCCTCTGTAAGATAATAGCGACATACAGATAAAAAACATTTGATTGGTCGATACGATTTGAAAAAAAAAAAAACCCGAATCACCGGGCATCTTGGTGAGCTTTCTATTATTGCCAAACTAATGTTTGTTGACTTGTCTTACTCGTATTTCGAACTCATGAGGGCGAGTATTGTTAAGTTCTGGAATGTGGGTTGTCATAGTTTGGACAAAAACTGTGCATGCGCATTGGGCGCCTTTCGCTATTGTTATGTATAAAGGCATTCTACGTATTCGATAACTTTTCAGAAGCAGCGCCATCTATAAGAAATTTTTTTTTTATTATTATTATTTACTTAAACAAAATTTCAGATCATAAGAAGCATTTTCGTCCAAATCGCACTCTGGTACGCCAATTGCTTGATCTTTTATTGGATTTAAAAATATGCCAAGGAATTTTCGGACACCTTGCATTATGAAGAAAAAAATTTTGTTTGTCAGTTTGTTTATAAGGGGTAATCTCTAGTACTAGCAAACCGATTTCAAAATTAATGGTGGAAAAATGGTGGTGAATGGTGGTGAGATCTCAGCTTGAAAATAGGCAATAATTATTATGGATGGCACTACTCGCAAAAGGGTACAACAGCAAGAAACTTTCTAAAATTGCGATTAATTTGATAACGTTGGAGATAGAAACTTGAAATTTGGCGTGGTGGTTAAGGCTGTATTCAAAAAAATATTTTTCCACGCTCAACAACTCAAAATTTTGAGACACATTCTGAGACTCATTTTTAAAAATAAAAACATGAAACTTGGCGGCGTGATTTAGGAAGAGGTTTATAAGGGACCCATGTTTTTATTTTTCGTTCAATTAATTAGAAATTGATTTACAAACAATTATTTTCACAGTATAATATTTTTTTTTTGTTTCCAGCGCAATCGCTTAGGAAATTCGGTTAAAATTTTCAACTTGACAGCATTTTTTGAAATAAAAATTGCCTTTATCAAAAAATCGAGACAATACGGACATTATAAAGTTTCTGAATAAGAGAACCTGCCAATTGGATGCATTTTAGAGCAAAAATGAATTTAAAAATGTGTCTCAAAATCAGCAGTTTGGATTTGAATACACCCTTAACTTTAAATGTAAATGCTTGCTAAAAACAGTTTCTGGAAATTTCGATATTTAAAAAGGCGAAATGAGTGCAAAACTTTCTAAAAACATTCTAAGTTTTTATTTATTTTTAATTGTTATAGTTAGAAACTTGAAACGTCACATGCTTGTTATTTTTAAGACGTAAATGTTCCCGCAGAACAGTTTATAAAAAAACGAAATTGAAAAGGGCGCAGGAGTAAAAAACATTGCGATTTCAAAGATACTGTTGGTACCAGAAACTTGAAATTTGGCACAGTGGTTACTTCTAAGATGTAAATGTTCTCTAAGAACGGTTTCTGAAAATTCGTAATTTATAAGGGTGAAATGAGCGGAAAACCTTCTAAAATACGATTTATGTAAAATTGTTAGAGATAGAAATTTAAAACTGGACAGGGCAGTTTCTTTAAGAGGTTATACCTACCTGTCAATGCTGGAAAAAATGCGTATATTTTTGAATTTGTTTCAGGAAAATGAAACAAGATATAATGAAAACTCTTTTTTATTTTGTTTATTACACTTAAAAGAAAATAAATTGTTTTTTGTAATGACGAAATAAAGTTTGATGTCCGCAATAGACCCGCTCCCCTGAGATGATGCCGTTCTGATAGCCATCCACGGTGATCACCGTAACTCTGTCAAATGTTATCTGAAATTATAAAAAGTATACTGTATGTACTCCGAATACTTAAAACTAGAGAATAAACGTTAGGATTTTGAGAAAAATTATTTTGAAGAAAATGGCGAGCGTTCAAACTTAAGGTACCGATTTTCACAAAACATTTTGTACACTAATTGTTTATAAAAAATAGAAAAAAAATCATCAGATCGTCAGAAGGAACGATTAGTGTCTAAATAATATTTTTAACAAAAATTGGTCAAAATTTGAAAAAAAGATTAGTTGAGATTCGTCCAAGTTATTGGGATCACTGACTTTAAAGCATAGTTTTGAGATAATACCGTTTAAAGTTTCAAATTATGATTTATTTATGATAGAATAAAGATAAGATTAAATTAAATTGGCGTAATATTCTTATTTTTTATCAGACAGACTAGTAAATGTAATTTAATACTCTCTACTAATTGTACTTTCAGAAAATCAAATTTAAAAATGCATTTTTTGAAAGTTTGCATGTACCTATAACCCCAAAAAGTGTAAATCCTTGCATAGATCAGTTTTGAAAAATTTGAAATTTAAAAGGGTGGAGGAACAAGAAACTTTCTGAATTTGCAATTTCTGTGATACTGTTGGATCTATAAACATGAAGATTGATATGGTAGTTACTTTTAACATGTAAATACTCGCTGAAAAAGATTAAAACAAATATTGAAATTTAAAAGAGTGAAATAGGTTAAAAATCTTATTAAAATCGTTCTAAATTACGATTTATTTTGGATAATTTGAAATCGAAACTTGAAATTTGACATGGCTATTACGTTTAACAGATAAATATTCGCAGAAAAAAAATTAAAATTAAATTTATATTGAATTATTAATCGGATTTTGTAATCGAAATTTTCAATTAATTATTCTATGTTTTCAAACACTGTGCACATTTTTTTGCAGAAGGTAAGTGCATATTCTATGTTTGCAGATATTTTGCATTTTTTAAGCACAAAAAATCCGTATATTTCTATTTTTGAAAAAATTACGTATTTTTTATGGATGTAAAAATTTTAATATTCGAACTTTTAATTATTTATATGCATAGTGGCTATTCAAAATCTGTAAATATTTTCAAGGTGAATTAGTGTTTTATTTCTTATGACAAACAGAACTAAAAATTAACTTCCATGGGGAATTTACGGGGGGAAATGAACCCCTTAATTGAAATTTACTAGATCCTATTTCTCTTAGTGTTTAATTATTTTAAGTTTCTCGGAAATTAAAAAAAATGCACTATGTCTTTTAAAATCGAAGAAAAAGAAAATTTAGTTCATTAAATTTTAAAATCCGGGCGGAGGGGCAGAAATGTCGCCACCAGGCCACCGCCGCGCCGCCTGAATTCAACACTGCATTAAACAAACCATTTCAGATAAATTTTTAACACATAAATATACAAAAAACAGAACAAAAAATTTATTTCAATTCGGGATTTAGAGGATAAGCCACTATAACGTAAAATTCTTAGGCGCACTTTCTCTTAGTGATTAATTATTTTAAGTTACTCAAAATGAATAAATTTATTGTTTTTCAAAATCGGTCAAAACAAATTTTGTCAATTAAATTTCAAAATCGAGGAGTGCTTTTTCATTGAAGAAATATATACATAATAATCGAATTGAAAATATGTATACTTCATATACCCCACCCCCTATAAATACTAAAGTTTTATAATCATAATCACCATCTCAAATTGAAAAAATCTCCCCAAAATCCACGTCAAAATTTCCAACTTTCTGAGCAATTAATTAACTCTATTGTAACCATTCGTTAAGCAAAGATAATTTCTCTAATAAATTTTATTAATCAAGCCGCATTCTAATTATTTATTAACCATAGATAACCCGTAATAATAAATTATCCTCATTTATTATAACTATGATGAATCATAATACCCTGATAAATTACCATCTTTGATACTTTGAAGAGGGAGCGCTTTGGAACCTATAGCGGCATGGCTGTCTTCACAAAGGGTCTATCAAAAAACTAGCTAAATTTGCGTAACAGTACTACTAGAAGCGAACAATGCTGTGCTAAAAGGGTAAATTTGAATCAAAAAAGTCATTGGAAGAACTGAGTCTATTCATAAAGCTCACAAAACAGCGAAAACAATCACTGTAAAAATCGAGGGATTCCAAGAAAGCTCAGGCTGTTGTTTATATTTTATGCATGAGAAGAAGATGTGCTTGAGATTATTTTCTCGTATCAACAAATAAAAATACTTCTGTAAAACTCCATAGAGGGCAGCACCGGTGCTTTTTGTGCACAATTCAATTAGTGTACTGTTTGTGCATAATACAGTTTATGCACTTTTTGTACACATTTCAGTTTGCACTACTTATGCATAATCATATGGGCCAAATACGCTCAGATTGTGTACACTCTTTGCGCTTTTTTGCAAACATTTTCTAGCTGGGATATCTGCTTAAAAATAGCTATATATTTTGTCGTTCAATAAACTAGCCTAAATGTGTCACAAAATGGCAAAATGTTTTAAAATTTCGCTTTCTTTGTGTCCGTCGAGGCTAAAGACATAAAATTTGATATGGTGGTTACTAAACGAAAATGCTTTCTAAGAACGTTTGTTAAAATAGTCCAAATTCAAAAAGATGAAAAGATTGGGAAAATTTCCATATTCGTGATTAATCTGAAACTATAGGAGGTAGAAATTTTAAATTTGACATGCAGGTTTGTATTAATATGTGATCCTCCTAAAGAAAAAGTAAAAAAACAAGCGTGAAAAATTCTACCTTACAGCAGAATATAGACTGGCCACCCACGTCTTTTATCGTTGAGATTTTTTCAGCCAAGTCTAACTTTAAAAAAAAAAAAAAAAAAAAAAAAAAAACGTTTTTGTTACCATAAGTCAGCTTTTCTACTTTAAAATTTAGTTTGCGGTCTAAGATATTTTGTGAAGCTGGCGGAATATATTATAGGAACGAACACACAGAGTTTTAAAAAGGTTCGGGGGACCGAAAATATATTTTTAATAAATATAATAGTGAAAAGATGTGAGTCCAGTGGGCTGAGATGTGGCGAGGTAGATGTTGTTTACAAATGTGCTGGCTTAATGATATCCTTTAAACTATTTTTAATGGTTCAAGACACTTTAACACTTAATAGATAACTTAAAAAAAGTAATAAAAAAGTTCTATGATAGCATTAACAAATGATGAGTTAGCATTAATTGACGGGCTCTTGGAGAGTAGCGGGGGGAAAGGGAGGGAGGAATCTATTCAAAATACAAGTGCTCTACAAGACCTTTAAAATGAATCCTCACTTGCAATTGAGAGATGGGACTTTAAAAGGGATGCCCCTTTTGCGCTCCTCTGACGGGCCCCCCTCGAGAGATACGTGAAAACCGTGGTTGCCAAAAGAAGCGAAGGAAAAATACCGGCGGTTTGCAGCTAATTTTGGTAAAATTTTGGAGCTGTCCGGCCCATAGGAACAGAGAAAAATGGGAAAAACTAACATAATTATGAGAAATTGAAAAAAATTAAATAAGAAAAGTGCTCTTGACGGGAGGGGGGAGAGAAGGAGGGGGAGAGTAGGACCAGACAAAAGTGCTTGACAAGATCAAACTTTTGATGTGTTACATGATGGGGTTTGAACACCGTGAATATCTCCCTCCCCCCGGGGGGGTTAAATACGTTCCTATGGGAGATAGGGCCTCGGTATCCTCTTAGAAATGGCGGCCTCTACGAGTTTAACCTCGTTGGATCCTTTAGAAAAGGCCTACGCCCTCTGTGGGGCTTAAAGGGTTTGAGAAGGATGGGAAAATCTAAATTCTTAAAAGAGTTGTAACAGAGAAAAATGTTTCTTAAGGGAGGGGGGAGTGAGAGGAGGGAGAGTAGGACCAGACCCTAGTGCTTGACGAGCTCTAACTATTGATATTTTACATGAAGGGGTTTGAGCACCAAAAAGGTCTCCCCCGGGGGGGGGGTAACTTCGTTTCTATGGGAGATAGGGCCACAGGATCTCTTAGAAATGTCCGCCACGACGACTTTAACTTCATTAGATCCTTTAAATGGGGTCTGCGCCCACTGTAGGGCAATTAGGGACTGAGAAAGGAAATACAAGCGGAAGTATCGGCATAATAAAGAGAGATAATTTGATTTTTAATATCGTCAGTAACAACCATTCGTACAGCTATCTATAAAGGGTGTCCTCCTTTGTATATGGAGTGACTGTGACTTTTCATAAACATGAATTTTACTGTAGACTGAAAGAATTAGCCCTGTGTGTGGCTAATAATAACATGTAATGTAAAATTTTATTCGTGAAATAGCTGAATTTGTCGCATTTAAATAAGTAATTTTTATTAATATCAAATTTTAGTTTTATGAAATATATTCCACATATCATATAAAATACAAAGCAATCGATAAAACATTTTTAAATAAAAAAGTAGGAAAATCGAACAGAAACTTAGAGAAATTGAACTAGCAACCTTCAGAATCAAGAGTAATGCTCTAAGCATTCGGCCATCAAGTTCACTTCTAGACTTTAAAAAAATATCATTAAAATAGGTAAATTAGTCAAATAAATGTTTCGAACGCAGACATTTCAATTTTCAATTCACAGTATAGACTCACTCCATATTTTAGTCTCCTTCGCCCGCGCGCCGCATGATCTTCATCGGTGAACAGCCCCATTATTTTTTTACGCGTGGTTTCGTTATGGTATTTCATTGTGAAGTTTGGTAATTTTTGAAATTCAATATTTGAAAAACGGCATAATAATTAGATTTGAAATTTATATCAAGAAAACTACAATTTTTTACCTTTCTAACCCAGTTTGTCTAACAATTTTGTGACAAATACTTTTCGAGCAATTAATTTTTTCAGGAAATTCAAATGTTCCATTTGCCGAGATTAACCTGTGGCAACGATGGATGGCTGTAACTTTTCATAAACATGAATTTTACTGTTGCCTGAAAGAATAAGCCATCCTGTGTGTGGCTAAAAAGATAGACTTTAAAATGGGTGAATAGGGAGGAGATCTTTCTACAATTATTTATTCGCTATTATTTTTATGAAACTGTCAACCTAGAAAAACAAAATATAGCATAGAGATAACTTTCAAAACGCCGATGAGCACGTTTTAATTTAAATTGAAAACAAAAATTGAGAAGATAAGAAAAATCCATTTTTTTGTCATGGCAGTGTTAGATACAACTTTTCCAAGCAACGGAATAAAACGCTGGTACCAGTAACTGCTTTAACTAATTTAATTGATAGTAATAGACAAATATGATTGTCAATTAGATAATGCAGTAATTAATTTTAAGCCCATTGCCATACAAACATGACGTTTAAATTTATTAAACCAATGTATTCCACTTAACGGTATTATGATTTTTAGGGTGAATCAAGGTATACAAACACTGTAAAAAAGAAACGTTTGTTTGTAGTAAACAGAATCTGAAACTACTGTTCCCGTTTTAAAAGTTATTTCACTGTACGATAGTTGATAAACCGAGTTTCCAAGTAGACTGCATTTTTTTTTGTTTTTTTGGAAGGGTTTAGCTTTCAATGGGTTGAAATGAAAGTTTTCTCATTTTTCAAGTCTCACGTTCACCTAATACGGCACAAGAATTAAGTTTCATGAAAATGTGACTTATTAGTAATATTTAAATTACACGCAGCAGTATAATTTTTCGTAATTTTAGTTGGCATACAAATACCACTTAGCATATTTCAACAACCACGCGTGCAAAGCCGCAGGTTTTGCTAGTAATAAATAATGAAAGAATGCAAAAAATATTAAACTACTAGTATATAAACCCCGTCAAAAATGACGGATTGTTGATCTGCCTTCCATTTTCATAAGACTTCATACAAACAAGCAGCATGAATATTTTATTATTGAAAGGTTTGTATTGTAGAAAAGTACATTTTACAAATGACAAATGATTTCTTCAAATAAAAATGATGAGGATGTATATATATATATATATATATATTTACTCAATATTAAATTTCTGAAATAGTTCAGCGATTGGACAAAACATTCAGGTTAAATATTAAAAAAATAATCCATGGGCGAAGGTTTTTGTAAAAAAAGTTGTTATCAAGGAGTTTCTAAACTGCTTGACTCACCACATAACTCATTGTTTGATTACATAAGCAAAATTAAATGCAAATTACGCTGTACTATGTATTCCTTATATTTTAGTTACGTTTCATAAGAAAAAATCATTTTATTTACCATGGAAGCAAAATTTCAAAATCCGCCGGTAGATGGCGCCAATATACTGAATCAATCACCTCAAAGCATCCCTACGAAAGAAATCACTGCTATATCTGAAAAAAAGTGTTTACAGTAAAAAATGTTTACAGAAATGTTGATATACATGTCTTATATGAAATATTTTTTGAAGATTTTATACAAAGTTAAATTATTTAAAAGCTTTAATATGCTTTACAAATATTTTAAGAGTAGAATCGTATGTTAAACTGTATTTTTTTAATGAAGCTTAAGTCTAACGTGGCATTTAAGTATGGTCGTTTCGCAGACCAGAGTGGTCCCGCCCGGAATGGTTACAGACAATTTCTTGCCTTCGGATTTTATTATAAGTAGATTAAACAATACATATTTATTACATATTTAATACATATTTATTTTCCAAGCATATTTTAAAATATATAAATAATCAAACATTGATAGAAAAAAAACATGTAAGAAAATAACGTACATACATGACAATGAAAAATATATCTTTTGAAGTAAAAGCAAAAGCAAGCATGTATATGTAATACGAAAACTTGACAATAAAAGTCCTACACGTAGACTTTGAAGATATATAAATGTGGGGCTCAAAGTAATGTGAAGATCTGAGAATTAAGAGAAAATCTTTATTAATATGTAGTTGGGCTAATCTTTAACTGCAAAATATGTTGTCTGTGATGTTGAACAGATGCATAGAAATCATGCAAAGCAGGTCAGAGAATATGAAGTCATTCCTCTCAAAGAGTAGTGTTTAATGTCAAAAGTGAGATTAGAGACTATTTCGAGCACAAAAATTTTATTACAATTGGCTCGAAAAATGCTCACTAATGTTTATGGTATGGAGTGCTGGGCTTTGTGAAATGACGCACTTTATTATTATAATTTTCAAAACATTGTTAAAAACACCCAACAATATGGATAGGAGTGTTGTCGTCCGAAAAAAAAACTGAATTCGGGGAACTCAGGAAATTTAAAGTATAACATCTGGAAAAAAGAACGGCCATGTTACCAGATAATGTTCGAGTGGTAGTAGGCTTTCATCTTCTTAAATAATAGCAAGTAAATCTGAAGCACGATATCTCGTCCCATACTACGATAAAGTTACCTCTATGCATCATAGTCGGCAAGAGACAAGCATGAGAAATGCTTCCCTAGGTATTCGCCAGATATAAAAGTTCTCAGTGGTCTGAGAAAGTTTGATCACTGATTCGTTAGATGTCTCGTTGCCACTGATAAGGGGTGGATAGGAGGGGTCCACTGATATAGGGTCTCGGTACACTCTGCATAATTGGTGTTGCTTGAAATGATTACGTGATGTTTTCAAGTATTTAATACTTGTAAATTTTTCATAAATATTCACATCATGGGATTCGCTTGAAGGACTCTACCTGAACGCTTTGGTTGAAACGGAGTCCTGGACGTGAATGATTATTTCGGATGTTGTCTGGGATAGAGATTATTTTTGCTTTCCGGCAACTATACATTTTAACACTCGTCTACACTTATCATTCCGACTGTTTTTGTCCACAGTTGTGCTTTTTTGATTCCATCTTACCGTTTTTTGTGTGTATATTTTTATAACGCCTGTCACCATAAATGCTTGCAAACCTCAAAACTTATCCTGTTTGCCACACCGACGTTAAAGTTAAGCTTTACCTCTTTGGAAGTCTAATATTTCAGCATATTTTAGAAAGCACAATAGGCACATGTAACGCCAACATCTGTTTACAAAATGATATTTTCTTTTATAACATCTACGTAGCATATTTCTGTGCCTTGTAGCGCAGATGTACTGCAAGTGTGAAATGCATCATGTTTTACACGGGTCCGTATTATTTTGTAGAAGAGATATGTAGTTTTTAAATACATTTCTTCTAAAGTGTTACGCTTTAATGGTGTACGATTTTCCTTTATAATTTCTTTATTTTATTAAACAATGTAAAAAATAAATCCTTTGAAACCGATAAGTTTTCTTTTTACTTATGTTTGAAAAGCTTTATGAAATTTAGTTTTGCTTACCACGTACTTAAAATTACAAGTTTGACAAAAAGTATTTTTTGAATAATTTATTGTGTTTTGAATGTTTTCAGCAGAAATATTTCACAGTGTAGATTAAAAAAAACTTAATAATATCAAAGAAATATATGCTACCACATTTGTAAAACACAAAATTTTTGTTGATAATCTCCATTAAAAACACTTAATTAACATTTGAAAAATTAAATGCGAAATTCAGATGTCATTGGTTGTCTTTTAGATGTCCTAAAATATAATTGACGAAATGAAATAAACTATAATCTGAAACTCCATTCATATTTATTATTTAACAGAGACTTTTTTCAAATACCTTCCGTCTAAAAGCGATATTATCTTATGTCAAATTTAATAAAGAAAAATAAACATTACTACTTTCTTACAGACCCTAATCTTATAAAAGTTATAGGCAAACAATTTAAACAATATAAAATGTGTAACTGAGGCAAGGTTTTATATATTTCATTATATGAGGAAAATTGAAAATAGTTTTTGGTTTACTAGTCGCTCCTCAATTTTATGTCTGGGATTTATAGAAAAATGTCTCATGAAATGGAAGCTAAAGATTATCTTTTAAAAATTCCATTTAACATCGGTCACAAAAGATAACTTATAATCAATAACAAAAGTCATTTTGTGAAAACGATGTTTGATATACACAACCAGTTTAATCATTTAAAATATTGTGAAGTAAAACTGCTTTTGAATTTAATAAACTGATAAGGTTTATCATATTATATTAAAATCCACAATTTTTTACGATCAAATGGAAAACTAAATTTATATAAATATTTATATTTTTAAATATATCAGTAATGTAAATAAATCTGTTAAAGGAGACATACCCAAAGATTTTTGCCGTTAATTACTTCAATACATTGAATTAGTCAACTTAATGCTGAAATCTGAGTTTTTTGTTTTACAGAAAATGAGAAACATACCTAATCTTCTGTATTATCTATTGATAAATGCATACCAGCACACATACATTTATCTGTTTGTTTGATGCTTTGATGTATTTTGTGCATTTTGCATATTTTGGATTAAAATGCTGTTTTAGAGCTTAAACCGAAATGTGGTCAGGTGTATTATACACTCATGTCCAAAATTAAGGTCACAAACATAAAATCTGTGAAAACTGATGGACTATTCACTGTGTTGCCATGAAATTTGGCACAGAGGTATATTACAATAGGAGAAAGAATATAGCAACATAACAATATGGAAAAGATTTTAATTGTGAATTAAGATACAGGGTGTATCAAAAAGTGTTAAATCATGAATCAGAGATAAAGCATTCATCTAGGGAGAAGTATGTCTAAGGTATGTATGTATGGAGTGTGACCACTGTGCACTGCTATACAATACTGTTTATGAGGATGCAAAAAATCTTTGTGGCAACAAATTCCATTCTTCCAAAAGCAAGGCTTTTAACTCCTGGCGGGTCATGGCAGGGGAGTTACGCTGTGCAATGGCTCTTCCTAGACCATCCCTAAGTCACCAGGAAGGCCGTCCAAGACCGCCACAGAGCAACGACACCTGCACAGAATACTTATTTGGCATTAGGCGCACGACGACATATTCTGGCAACGACTCCTCAGCTTGCTCGTGACCTTACTGCTGCGTCTGGAATAAGAATTTCCAGACAAACAGTATATAGACGTCTAGCAGAGAGGACACTTCACGCTCGGCGTCCAGTCGTTTGTGACCATTTCACTGCATCGAACAGGAGAGCCCGGTTGTTGTGGAGCCGAAGACATCAGTCTGGGACACATCAAGAATATGGGCGTGTTCTTTTCAGTGATGAGTCGCGATTCCCCACACAAAGTGGTTCTCGTCGAATCTTCATCTGAATAGAACATGTAGCTCACTATCATCCCTCCTACGTAAAAGAAATCGACAGATTTGGTGGCAAAGGAATCCTTGTCTGGGGCGGCATAATGTTGGGCAGCCGTCCCACTGCACATCTTCAATGCGGGTACTGTCAATGCACATCGCTATAGGGATGAGGTCCTTGAAGCCTATGTGAGGTTGTTCCGGGGTGCTGTAGGCGCAGACTTCATTTTTATGGATGATAGTGCGAGGCCACACAGAGCTCACATTGTTGATGATTTTCTTGAAGAAGAGGATATTCGCCGTATGAATTGGCCCTCGAGGTCTCTGGACCTCAATCCTATTGAGCATGTTTGGGATGGTCTAGGAAGAGCCATTGCACAGCGTAACCCCACTCACAGAACCCGCCAGGAGTTAAAAGCCGCGCTTTTGGAAGAATGGCTTTGTTGCTACAAACATTTATTGATACCCTCATAAAAAGTATGAGAGCTCGTTGTGAGGATTGTATAGCAGTGTACGGTGGTCACACTCCATATTAGACAGACTTTTCTCGAGAAAAATGTTTTATCTCTGATTCATGATTTAACACTTTTTGACCTGCCCTGTATCTTAATTCACAATTAAAATCTTTTCCATATTGTTATGTTGCTATACTCTTTCTCCCATTGTAATATACTTCTGTACCAAATTTCGTGGCAACACAGTGAATAATTCAACAGTTTTCACAGATTTTATGTTTGTGACCTTAATTTTGGACATGTGTGTATATACGCGTGTATGTGTTTGTGTGTATGTATGCGTGTTGAACACAAGAAATAATAAAGTAATATAAAGAGTAATAAATAAAGTAACACTATAAAAATAGAGTAAAATGAATGTATATAGCCTAAATAGCAAAAACATTTAACTTTTAAAATTCCTTATGATGCACACAGCCTGTTTAAATACCAATGTTAAAAGGTAGAAAACTCCACATAAACAAACAATTTAACTGTATAGATTCTAGGTCACAATTTATATATTCAGTCAGACATGCAAAGTCTAGAAAGACTAGAAATCGAATTTTTGTTCGTATTTTTAAAATAAATAAAGATGCACTAAGAAATACCATGCTTTCTCTGAAATCTAACGATATCAAGCGATGTGGTGAAAGCTCCATCCACATGCAAAAAGTATTTTAATAGTCGCTGCATACATCGGAATGTAGTTGACAGTTTATACAATATCACTGATGGATTTATAGTACACTTTTCTTAATGTCATCTCATTTTACACAAAACTAGGAAAATCTGTTGAAAAAATTGTTAAAATAGTATATTTAATTTTGTTAATTTATGAAGAAAAATCCGTGTTCGCCTTGTAGTTCACCTGTAGTTTTGATTGAATAAATGGAGTGCAACCCATCGAAATGCAACCTGGTTTACTAAAAGGACATTGTTTGTTGTGCTGAATTCTACTGCCTTTTAAAATTTGTAATATTGGCACTGAAACACCCTGTATGAAGAACTATAATTTCATTGTTTAAAGTACAGCAACTTGTTGTTTGGATTGTATTACATTGGTCAATTACTGATCACACGTACAAAAAGTCCGCGATCCTAAAATAGATTGTTCAAATGGATTCCAAACTATTACAAATTCACAAGCTCATATTGAAAATCAAGCCCCCTTCGTGTCAGACTACTATAAACAAGATTTTAGACTAAATTTACAGTTAGATATAAATTATCTACTGTATTTCATAAAGTGATTTTTTTACAATAAATTCATAAACGATTTATACCTTGGTAGAAAAAAGGGATAATGTCCAATTTTGGCTCTTAGAGAAAAAGCTGATATAATGTTTTTCATTTATAACACTTTCAACCATAGTTGAAATGTGTTTATGAATTTGGTTTGTCTGTCTGTCTGACCGTTTTTTCCGTCTGGTCGTACTCTAACTCTGGTAAATTCACTCGAATTGCTATGTTGTATTAATATGTCATTGATGCTTACTATAGAATGTTCTATATTGAAAATGAAATGTGTTGTACTTATAGCTACACAAAAGTATTCCGTTACTTTATGGTCTATAAAGAAAAATCGTTTCCATATTGTTCTGTGATGTTACAATAATTCAAAGATAATAAATTGATATGCATCATTGAGATTAGTTAAAACATGCTTTTTCAGGCGTATAAAATTAGAAATATCTATAATTCGTTTACAGGGATGCAGAAATTCCATTACATTATGAACGAAGGGAAAAATCGTTTAAGATGCATTTTAATGATGTTATGATATTTCCTGAAATTAAAAAAGATAGCTAATGAGAATTTATAGTTCATTTACAGACCCACACAAAAGAATTCGATTACAGGATGGACTATACTCGATTTCTTTGTATGAAAAATTAAAATGTCTTTGTTATATTCTCTTAGTGTAGGAGAGTGTTTCATAATCTTTGCCTGATGCAATATTTTTTGTTTCTTGATTAAATTTCTTTGAATTGTCACTGAAAAATTAATTTCCCACGGAAAAAATTAAAAGTGGGTGGCAATGATTACGGTGTTATGCTTCGGGTGTTTGTGGATAGAGTTTTTTAGATCGATAAATTAAAATAATAATAAGTGTATTTTTGACAATATTGCCGTGTAAAAGTCTTAAAATAAGTGTGCAAAAAATTGAATAATTGCATTTGTTGGCTTAGACAGCACAAGAGCCATCCGAAAACATAGATCACGCATATCGTTGGAAAGTGAATTTTATGTACCACGCAGAGGTATCCCCAATGTCTGGCCCCGAGCTAGCGAGACTGTTTCAAGAGCGCCGCTAAGTAGATGCTGCACGCTCCATCAAAAACGGCGCTAAGGACCTCTACTCCTTCTCTACCCGAACTGATGGACATAATGATTGAATATGACTCCCATATTCATTGTCTGTTTTATGTTAAAACAACATTTCATACTCAGTCAATGTCTCGTTTACATTTCAATTCAATTCGCTAAAAGCGACTCGCTGCCATAGATGTTTCACGCTAAACAAAGGGCAGTGCACACAGACACAGCCATGCCAAATAGAGTTTGTCGAGATTGATATATTAAAAAAAAGTGTATTTTGGGCAAATTTTCCATATAAAAAACTGTGTAAAAACAAAGTAACTGTGCAAAATGTAAAAATAAAAATAATATGTCGGTTCAGAACGCGCAAGAGCCAGTTGGAAATGAATATCACGCATGTCGTTGGAAAGTGAATTTAATGTGCCACGAAAACATATCCCCAATGCCCGGTGCCGAAATAGCGGGACTGTTTCAAGAGTGTCGCAATTTTCAAGCGGCGTGGCGCACTCTGTGAAGAATGGCGCGAGGATCTCTACTGCTGCTTACGTGGTACACAGTCTATGTCTCATTATTCAATCCATTACGCGATAAGAGACTTGCTGCCATAGACGTTCCACGTTAAACGAACGGCCGTGTTCCCCGACACATCCCCACCCAATTTTGTCTTACATTGTAAATTTTTTAAATGTTTTTTTCGTTTAAATTTCGATTTTCTTCAAAAGTTTAAATGTATTCAAGTAATGCAGTATCTAATGGTAAGAAAATCTGAAATAAATAATCGCGAAATACAATAACCACGTTCTGTGTGTTTTTATAATGGTATAAGATTGTTTTTGTTTTATTAATTTATTTTCATTTATAAATAAAATTATTGCAATTAAAAATGAATCATTTTGTGAAATGTATAA
Organism: Maratus michaelseni; assembly: GCA_963931845.1. Taxonomy (NCBI): domain Eukaryota; kingdom Metazoa; phylum Arthropoda; class Arachnida; order Araneae; family Salticidae; genus Maratus; species Maratus michaelseni. The sequence goes on from OZ007586.1 coordinate 399,124,583, forward strand.
AAAAACAATTGCAATTTCGACAGTGTCAACGATTTGTCATTAAGAAATTTCCCAATAAGTTCAGAATAAATAAAAAACTAATCCTACTTAATCTTTTCTCGCTTAATGTGCAAAAGGAATATATTTATTGTACATGTTATGTCTTTTATGATTCCTTGAGCGGATTATTTTCACCCTAAAACCCATAGGCAAATAAGAAAAACACAGGACCAGACACTTTTCGTAGATTATTAGACATGAGAATGATGCTTACGAGAAAATTGTGTTTTGTATAACACTAAGCAGAAAACGACATAAAGGGCTTAAGTAATCCGGTATTTTATTTATCGGGATAACCGAAATATTTTCTTATGTATAGACAATTTCTTCTGCATATGATTTAGATATATTTATCAAACTATTATTTTGTAGAAAAGTTACAAAATATTCTTATACTACTTTGGAGTTTTTATTTAGCAATTTTTTTAGAAGATATACAAAATAATAGTTTATTGGGTTACACCTAAAACTTTTCATACAATTATCAGCAAAATGAAAACATACAACATCATATTAAAACTAAACTTGGATGATTTTGCAATATAAAGAGTGGCCATAAAAAAAATCTCCGTTTGAAAAATTTTGCAGATACGTAAAACGAAAATGAGATCAAATTTTATAATGAAATGTTCAAATACATGAAGGTAACTCCGTGAGAAAAAATTGCATTATTATTAAAAAAGTTGTCGATAGCGAAAATGTTGATAATGTCGGAATCGAGAGAAAGTGCGATAATTTAATTCATCACTAGAAAATAAATTATGTGTAAATGAATTATGTTGTTTATCTGTTCGTACGTGACAGCACATTAATTTCACTTGAAAGAACAATGGAAACATTCATACGAATAAATTATTTGAATGGCTGATGAATAGTGCTGAGCTTGCGCACAGTCTTTCTGTACTAAATTACAGTAAAACTCATATTTGATTTTCAGTGCAATTTTCTTTCACGGAAATTTCCTCCCCGTGGTGGCTTCAAATTTCTAAATATAAAATTGGATACCACAGACATCTCAGACGATCGCATTTCGTTCATTAATTTTATTTACAGATGCTTTCAAAGAGGGAAAATTCTTTTATTGACAGCCTGTACTGTACATCTTGCAAATAGTCCTTTGCTAGCCGCAGTCCACAATTTTTTACCGTGGATGCACAGGGTCATTAAACACGTTTCGTTCCATTTTGTTTCAACATTCTTGCGTGATCATCTTTAAAAGTGTATTAAATTTGTTGCTTTCTACTTGTTTTTTGAAAATATTTTCATTCAATTCTTAAATTTTTGATTGTCCGACACTGAGACAAATTTGATCGAATTTGCCATTAGTAGTTAGTGCCTTAGTACTTTTAACCCTTTCCGGCACAGACAAAGTCTTTTCGTAAAATGAGAAATTTCTGACTGATACCGGAATTGGCAAATGACTTTTTTAGAAAATATGAACTCCTTATTTTAAGCTTTTATTATAGAGACAAAATTTTATTAAAATATTCTTGGTGCCTAATGCAAGTTTGGAATTAAAATTAGGTGTGCCCGGAGTGGGACCACTGAGCCGGAAAGGGTTAAAGTATCTGCCGAAAATGAAAAAAACACATAGTAGTTTTGGCATAGTAAAACGTAGCTTTTTGAGGCCAAAAACAAAATTTTAGTTAGAATGATATTACGAAATATATATTTTTTTGAAATATTGTTTCCGGTAGACATTTGGATTGACTACATATCCACTAGGCTTAAAACATGCTTTACAAATCCATTTGTCAAAGACAAACTAGTCGTTGGGGGCCACCGTAATACTTACCCATCATGGATATGCATAATATAAAATATGAAACTAAAACATGTGTAAACTATTTATAAAATGCATTGCAATTCGAATAAAATCGTGGCTTGATGACGTCATAACCTTTAAATCGAGGCTAACGAAAGAGACAGGCTACCGCGGTACATTCCAGTTATCTTTTTTTACAGACCGCCAGAGTGACGTGATGATCTTTTCGAGCACCTTCATTGGTGCATTCGAGCATCACGTGAATCCCGCGGTCTGTAAAAAACGATATGCGTAAAGCACCGCGGTAGCCTGTCTTTTTCGTTAGCCTCGCTTTAAATGCTGTATTACTGAATTGCATAAAAGAAAAAAACCCTTATAACTCCAAAAATGATTATCACATCAACTAACACTTTTGTGCGTCGGATTAAGCGTCTCATTTCCAATTAAAATATATTTCAATTGAAATTGGAATGAAATACAGGGTCATGAAAAATCGAAGAGTGTGAAAAATATGATTACAAATATCTCGGCAACTAATTATACGGTCGACTTCATTCTTTATGGAAAATTTATGTTTTTTATTGTATTTTATATTCATTTCTTAAAATAAACAAATTCGAAAATTTTTATATACCTTTTATCAGAACGAATACTTCAAGAGTCCGAAAAACATAGTTCCGGATAATCGAGGTTACTGAAATTCAATAAGCTTCTTCCCATTATTACATACTAAGTACATACCAAATTTCAAGTCTCTATCGCAATTTCTTTTTCGAGATTTTGCATTTACAGACACACAGACAGACGGACGGCAACATTTTTTTTTCAAAAAATATGTTTTTCGGAATCTCCAGTGTCTGAAACGTGTAAATCCGTCAATTTGTTTTCTATTTTCAACGAAGACTTACTTTATACTACGTATGATGGGTAAGTAATAAATAATCGTTATTATCATTTTTAGCGATATTTCAAGCAAGTGCGTTTTCAATCTTGTAGTGTGTTTACCTGAATCACTAAATTTTAGTATTCTATGGGTATGTATAATTGACGAAACGTCAGTTGAGTCTCACTGTGGAGACCCGAAAAGTTTTTGGTTTCTGTTTGATTGTCTGTCTGTCTGTCTGTTGCCGCGATAACTGCCGCAAAAATGATCCGATTAGGGTTATTTACAGTTTTTGTTATGTTTGGTTCATTCGTTCGAAAAATATAGAACATTTCTTTTTAGGTCATAATGCTTTTCAATGGGAAGTCAGACGATTTTTTAAATTTTAACATTCACCGTAAAGAAAATATCGCATTGGGATTATTGTAAATGTTAAATTATGGATGCTAAATTTACGAAATGGAGATCGTAATTTAATCCAATCGCTTTGAAAATTTGCCAATATATTTATTAGAATTTCGAAATTAATTGTATAAATTATTGGGAAATGTTATGCATTAATTTGAAATATATGAAACATTTTAATTTCTTATTTTTTACAAAAATTTCCAATGCTTTTCTTTTTCTCTTTCATTAAATGGTTTCTAAGCAACTATATTTAAATATATATAAACAAAGGAAAGTTCAAGTGAATGGCATTATTTTGACGCGACATTTTATTAACAAAATAGCTAATTTTCGGGTGATTGAAGTTTTTAATATGTTTTTTTAATGAAATAGATGAGAATTTATTTTAACTACTAAAGAAAGATTGCCAATTCGGTTTTCCAAATAAAAAGAATAAAAACGTTGAATGTGTAAATTGAATATAGGTCACATAAGAGGAATTTACATTTGTATACGTATATTTTGTACAAGAAATTTTATTCAATTTCAGCAACATAGGATGTTTAGTGGTTGAAATATGAGTGTTCTTTTAAGGATAGGATAAAACCTCTTGTACAAAGAGATGGTTATTCTAATGAAATTAAAATAGTAAATACATTAATACATATACTCAAGAAATGAAATAGCACAATTACTGGAAATTGAGAATGCAAAATTAAAGCGATAACGGGGGGTTCAGGGGGGCTCCGCCCCCCTCCAGTAATGTATTGTTATTCTGAAAAATACAGTAATAAGTAGTTTATTATTTCATTGCATAAAATTGTGTTCAATGTGATACTTCTAAAATTTCTGGAAGTTTCGATAAATCTTACATGCTTATAAATGTATAAATAACTTAACAACATTTTACGATATCAACTATTATGCAGATTATAATAAAAATTAGTGAGATTAATGAACAATGATTTGTAGATCTGACGTTGAGGTCTCTGATCTGTAGATTTACTAGTTGCCGAAACGTCAGTTGAGGCTCAGTGTGGAGACCTGAAAATTTTTTTGTTTCCGTCTGTTTGTCTGTCAAAAATTATCCGATTAGGTTGATTTTTGGTAGGCCTGTTGGTGAGGTACCCGGCATTAGCTGTATAGTTTTCAGTTATATTTGGTTCATTCGTTCGAAAAATGCAGAAAATTTCTTTTTAGGTCATAATGCTTTCCTATGGAGATTCAGACAATTTTCAAAATTTTCATTCGTTGAAAAGAAATGGCGCATTTGTTTAATGAATTTAAATGATAAATTGTTGAAGTTAAAATTTTCCAATAAGGGTCTTAAATAATTCCTTTTAGCTTGAAATTTTATTAATAGATGTGTCAGATGTTTTAAATTAGGTGTATAACATTTGAAGAAAGTATATGAATCTGTTCGAATAATATAAAAAATTTAGTGTTATCACTTTATTTATTTGGCATAATAAATATTTCATTTTCCCCTTTTATCAGTCGCCAGCAACTGTATTTCATAGCCTAAATGAAATATAAAATCATTCAAATAATGATCATTGAAATAATTCGATTATGGCAGCAGAAAGTCTGTATGCGGGAAATGAAAGGTTAGTTATTATTTCGCAATCTGGCTTGCTCTTTAGGTTTGCGTCAAATATAAACGAAATTAGTAACATTACTGTTTAAATTGAATGTGGTTACTATTAAAAGGATATCACAAAAATGTTTTATAGTGCCAAATAATGTTTGCTTTTTAGTCAATTGATATTGGACATGATTACGAATGATTACCCGTTAGATTTTAAAATTTCCAAATATGCTTATTAGTATTATTATTATTTATTTTATTTTTTTGGGGTGGGGGGTGGGGGAGTTTAGTATGCTATTGCTATCGAGTAGATCAGGATGTATTTAGGTAAGAGCTTACATCTAAATATAACGGAATGACCATCAAAACAGTTTTTCTCAAACAAAAATTGTAAAAACTTCAGATTTGTAAATCAGATAGAAGTGAAATATAGTACATTCAGTTTACCTTTCCATAAGTTGCTTTCGTACATGACATTTTATTCAACTTATCCATCTGATGCAAATGTTTTGTGGTTGACAGGTAAATAAATATTACTATTTGGATATCAAGATTACATGGAATCTTTTACCAAACTGATTCTTATCATAATAAAATCACAGGGTAAAACGGAATCCAAGATATTTTATAATCATTACGGGGGTTTCAAAGGGCAGAGCCTCCCCTGAAGAAATGTACTTTTTTATCTAAAAATTACAAGAATAAGCAGTTCATAAGGATGTCAGAGTATCATTGCATAGCACCGTGTTTAATTTAACGCTTCTAATTTCCGAAGTCTTCGAAGTATTTTATATGTTTATAAACATTTATGTAATTTCAAAACTTTAAATTATTGCCGAAACGTCAGTTGAGGCTCACTGTGGAGACGCGAAAAGTTTTTGGTTTCTGCTTGTCTGTCTGTTTGTCTGTTTGTTTGTCTCTTTGATTGTCTGTTCTGCGATAACTGCAGCAAAAATTGTCCGAATAGGTTGCTTTTTGGTTGCTATGTTGGTGAAGTACCCGCAAGTAGCTGTATAGGTTTTGGTTAAAGTTGGTTCATTCGCTCGAAAAATATAGAACATTTCTTTTAAGTCACAATGCTTTTTAATGGGAAAACAGGCGATTTTTAGCTCACAGGCTATCAAAGCCTGAGAGCTAATATGCCCGCCGCGCCGGTTCCGTATGTACGTATGTATGTATGTACGTAACGCGATTACTCTTGATAGAAATAACCGTTTTGCTTAAAATTTTGTTTATAGGTTCATTGTGATAAGGCGCTTCCCTGATTAGTTTTGGGGGTTCATTGGTTAAATATAAAGGAGGTAACGGGGGCTAATTCTCCCTTAATTTAGATAAATGGATTTTTCATGCAGAATTATCCGATTTTTTTCAAACTTTGTATATAGATTCATTCTGGTAAGGCGCCTCTCTGACTAGTTTTCGGGGTTCATTGGTTAAGTATAAAGGGGGGAAAGGAGGGCAATTCCCCCTTAATTTAGATAAATGGGTTTTTCATCCAGAATTATCCGATTTTCTTCAGATTTTGTATATAGGTTCATTCTAATAAGGCGGCCCCCTGATTACTTTTGGGGGTTCATTGGTTAAGTATAAAGGGGTTACGAGGTAATGGGGGGGGGGGGGTAATCTTCTCCTTTTAAATTAGATAAATAGATTTTTCCTGCAGAATTATCGGATTGTCTTCAAATTTTGTATATAGGTTCATTGTGGTAAGGCGCTTCCCTGATTAGTTTTCGGGGTTCATCGGTTAAGTATAAAGGAGGTAACGGGCTAATCCCCCCTTAATTATAGATAAATGGATTTTTCCTGCAGAATTATCCGATTTTCTTGAAATTTTGTATATAGGTTCATTATAATAAGGCGCTTCCCTGATTAGTTTTAGGGGTTCATTGGTTAAGTATAAAGGGGGAAAGGGGGGTAATCCCCCCCTTAATTTAGATAAATGTGTTTTTCATGCAGAATTATCTGATTTGCTTCAAATTTTGTATATATGTTAATTGTAAGAAGGCGCATCCCTGTTTGGTTTTGAGGGTTCATAGTTTAATTATAAAGGTGGGGGGAGGCGGATGATACTCCCTTAATATATTGTCGATTTCTTTATTTTTCGAGGAATTATTTAAATTTTTTGAAATAAGTGTATTATATACAATTAGTGTGAATAGCCTGTGAGCTCATTGCCCCCAGTTTAACTGGGCTGGTTTTCTTTTTATTAAATTTTAACATTCATCGAATAGAAAATGATGCATTGGGATAATTGACATGTTAAATTATGGATGCTAAATTTCCGAAATGGAAATCTTAAACTAATTCGATCGCTGTAAAATTTGCAATAATTTGTTAAAATTTCGAAATTAATTGTATAAATTATTAGGAAATTTTACGCGTCAATTGGAGAGATATAAAATGATTTTAATTTCTCATGTTTTACAAAATGTCCAATGCATTTCTTTTTTCCCTTTCTTTCATTTAATGGTTGCCTAGCAACGTATTTCAGTATTCCAAAGAATATAAAAGAAAAAAAAAATTGAGTAAATCGCATTTCTTTGATGCAAAGTAATTTTGATTTTTGGGTGATTTTAGTTTTTAATAAGCTATTTCTAATAAAATAGATAAGGAATTATTTTAACTATTAAAGATAGATCACTAAATAAGTTTTCTAAACGAAAATTATTAAAGGATATAATATTAGGTATATTTAGTACACGAAATTGTATCGTTGTTAGCAACACATGATGATGCTTCGTTGTTTAAAATTAAGTGCTCATATAAGGTTAGGATAGAATATCCTGAACAAGGAAATGGTAAATCGAATGAAATTACAACAGTAAATGCATTGAGACATATACTCTAATATTGAAATAGCACAATTACTGGAAATTGAGAACATAAAATTAAAGCGACAGGAAGGAACCAGAGGGGTGGGGGTGGGGGGGGGCAGAGCCCTGCTGAAGGAATATATTCTTATTCTGAAAAAATACGATAATAAGTAGTTTATCATATCATTGCATAATATTGTGTTTAATGTGATATTTCTAAAATTTCCGGAAGTTTCGACAAATCTTATATGCTTATAAATGTATAAATAACTTAACAAAATTGAATTTTACGATATCAAATATTATTCAGATTATAATAAAAATTAGTGAGATTAATGAACAATGATTTATAGATCTGACAATGAGGCCTCTGATCTGTAGATTTACCAGTTTTATATAACATACACAAGTCTTCCCAAAAATAATTGAAATAATTACAGTCTATGAATTGCTGAAAATGCGTTTTCAACTGTGTTAATAGTTTTTCGCTGAATTATATTTTAGCATACTTTGTGGCGTGTGTATAATATAAAAAAAAATTATTATGAGGGCTGCTGAAAAAGATGTGTATAAAATGCCGACTATGGATGGCAATTGCCAAAAGAGCGCTTTCAGTTAGGCTGTATGCACTATGTGGAGTGTATAACAATATATAGATCATGTGCAGGAATGTGAAAAAGAAGTCTCTGGGAGGTAACTGATGAATGTATTTTCAACCAATTTATTCGTTTTCAAAATTGTTTATTTTGTTGGCTACTTTCATTGTGTAAAATATTAAAAGAGGAAAAATTACGTTATAAGCTTATAATTGAATATGTCATTTAAACCATAACGTTGTATGCATATAATTGAATATGTTATTTAAACCATATATATATATGAAAATACAGAAGAAATGTTCTATTTTATTAATTGGGTTTTATGAAATTGTAGTTTTTCATACTGATTTAAATAAAGTTATTATCCCCTTGCTCAACGTGACATCCGTCTAATGAAGTCAGAGTGTCATTTTTTTAATTTTCATATTTCATTTTACCAAAAATAATTCTGTTTTAATAGAGGATACCAACTGTATACAAAGAAAAGATATCAGAGTCGCGAAAGTAGGAAGATCGAAAAATATCCCTATATTATGTATCACAAAAAAGCACTAGAACATTCAAATAACTATAACATGTAAATGTCTGGAATGTTTTAAACAACATAAATGGCCGGTATTTCTAATGAAACATACCAAATATTGGAGTACAGCCAAAATAAATGTTGAAAATGTTTCATGTAAAACAGAAAATAAGAGAATCGATATGTAAATCCATACATAAATAGTATTTAGTGCTTCACCAGCATACATGATAAAAAAAAGTGGCATCTTGCAAATTTCAGTAGTATTATAAAACATAGCAATTATTATTTTTTTTTTTGAAAAATCTTTGCTGCCATATGCCGCAGCTTTTTAGAAAACATAATTAAGTACACATATAAAATTATTTTTAAATAATATAAATATACTGTAAAAAAGACAGATCTTTCTGAATCTACAAAAATGTAACAGAATTACAAATGAAAATATTTAACAACTTCTTCCGGTCATTAGAAACCTCCAAAACCAAACAATTTTCGATATTTAAAAAAGCATTTATAAAAACATTGTTTCTCTTGCTGACACTGATTTTCGGAATTGTTTTCGACTAGTGTTATACCATATTAATCAGTTTTACCAAACAGAAATATTCCATTTTAGAATGCTATTAATTCTCAATTAAACATTTTCATCTGCGTAATTGAATTAACACATATAAGAGTAACAAAATAATGTGAATTTTAATGTTAATGTGAAAGCTGTTAATTGATCATGTTTGTTTGTAAAACATGTCTGTTGAGCATGAAAATAATTACTTGAGAATTTATAGCATTTGAAAAACCTATATTCCTTTATTCCGAAAACTGATTAATACGCTATAACAACTACTCAGAAACGTTTCCAAAAATATGCGACGACAAAAATAACTTTGTTTTTGTAAATGCTTCTTTAAATCTGAGAAATATATTGGCTTCTGAGGTTTCTAAAGATAATTATAGCTTCTTGGAATCGTTAGTAATTCGGAAAAAGTTATTTTATACTTTCGTTCGTAGTTATATTATATTTCCCTGGAACACGAAACATTTGTCTTTTTTTACAGTGTAGATGAGTTTGAGATAGTAAAATGACACCTAAAGATTATCGAATTCTACGAAGCATTTTTGGAATGTATATAGATGAATTTATAGAATCACCCGCACTAAAAAATATAATTAATATAAAAATGCTTCATAAATATAATGTAACCCCGAACGCGTGGTTATATTATATTTTCCTAGATTACAAAACATCTGTATTTTTTACAAGGTATTTATTTTTAAAACAAACCGACATTTATCGTATCATCTTTTTTTTAATTATATACATTATTTAATAATTGGTAACATACCTTATTTCACAATGTACTGCAGTCACGCATACAAAGTGTCTCCGGATATCTCTGTACAGATAAACACACAAATCTTCCAATTTACGAGAGTTTACCGTCATAAAAACGATAATTCAATTTCAATATAAAAGTTTCTGCATAAATTTATTTTCAGTTACAAAAATGTTAATAAGATAATAGTAACACATATAATATTTAATGCAATTATTATAATATGACAGTAACATATGTAATATTTAACGCAATCGTAGCAAGATAATTCTAACATTATACTATTTCTTGCTTATACATATGTTAAGTACTTGCGTTCTTATAATGATATAACTTGCCTTACAACCGTAAAAATAATGTAAAAGGGTACTCACGAATTAGCTGATAACATTCTCCTAATTAATTCTTACCAAACTTTATCGGAACGTATTATTACAAATATCCATTTTTAACGTAATATACGCTACTAATTATTTCCACAATGAAAATTTATTTATTATGTTTTATGTCATTTCAGAAAATGCTTAAATGTAATAAAAGTATTATACTTGCTATAAATTTCGTTTTTCAGGAAGTTTCATGAGACATAACTACGTGTATTTTTAAACATTAAAAATAGTTTTTTAAATGGAATTAAGATTCATCGTAATATTTTCTTTAAAAATGCACAATATTTAATATTTTGCAACAACCTTTTATGATTCAGTTTTATGCGATAAATGTCTCTGAATAACGCTGTAAGGATAGGCTGTTAAACGTCCCAATTTATGAGACTTTATGAAACTCCCGCAATTCAACTACTGTAAAATGAAATTACATAAATTTATTTTCTGTAACAGCAATGTTAGTAAGATACATAATATTAAGCATGTGCGTTCTTATGACGGTATAAATATGTCTCATAACAGTAAATATGTTGATTCACAGCATACACAAACACACTGATAAACATTCTATCTTCAAGTAAAATCTCACAGAGTTTTATGGGCACTTACCATAATGAATATCTAATTTTAAGGTTAAAAAAAAGATGCTAATTACTTGATCTATGAAACGATTAATTTGTTATGTTTTGTTCCTTTCAAAAAACTATGAAAATCATAAAAATGTTTTATCATATATTTATAACTAGCCGATCCGCCCGGCGTTGCCCGGTCTCGTCAAAAAGTAATACGAAACGCATGATCATTCTAAAAATTACTGCACAAAACCGTTCCTCTGGTAACCCTTTCGTCTTTAGGAAATTAAATACGGAGACAGACCCCAAAGCGGAAGTAAATTCAATACCACTACCTTAAATGTCTGAATCATTTGATTCAAAATGGGTGAGTTTTTGGTCAAAATTTAAAAAGAAAATACCGTTCGATTTTCACAAAATTTTCATTTTTGGAATCCGAAAAATAAACTACGTACATACTGTGCGTATCAAATAGATACCTCCAGTAGTTTTCTTAATACCCGAGGATGAGTGTAAACCACAATATTTCGTTGTCTGGGATTAACAAATCCGTAAATATTTTTGCGGTTTCGAAAAAATAGACATTTTCGGCGCATGCCCAGGGAAATCTTTTACTTCCACCGCCAGGGGATTCATTCAGTTCTAAAGAACTTTTCGACACGTATCCCCGCTTCCCACGGCACCGTATAGAAAGCGTGCTGCGCACACACTGCAAACTTTTTTAGTTTCAGTTTCCATCATTAGGGGGTTCATTTTGTTCTAAACAAACTTATTTCCGAACGAAACTCCTGCACTCGTTCCCGCTGCATTCGACACCATTAGCAGGCGTGCTGTGCACGCGCTGTAATACATTTTAGTTTCAATTTCCACCGACAGGAGAGTGAAATTTATATCTTAGTTAGTTATCTATATCTTAATTAGTTCATGTTAAGTTGAATGAAGCAATTTCCGTTGAAATCAGGCCCATAACCCCCCCCCCCCGTTCGGGTCCCGTTCTACCACTTTAATTTTACTTTCCAGTAATTGTGCTATTTCAAGTTTCGAGTATATGTATGGATGGTTTTTACTACTCTAATTTCTTTAGATTAACCATCGCCTTGTACGAGAGATTTTATCTTATTTTGAAAAGAATACTAACTTTTCAACCCGAAACATCCCCCTCTGTGGCAAAAACTTAATAAAATCTCATGAAAATATAAGCTTATATAAATGTAAACTCCTATTAGAAGACTTAAATTCAAGTTACACGTCCTACCTTTCATAATTTTTGTTTGGAAATTATGTTTTATTGACCATTCTAAATTAGTTAAAAGAAAACTTTTATCAAAATATATCCTCATCTATTCAATAGAATACTAAAAATCTCCTGAAAATAAGCTATTTTGATAAAAAAAAATTGCAGCAAAATAGTGCAATTTACTTGAATTTTATTATTTTGATACGCTTTGAAATACAGTTGCTAAGCAACTAATAAATTAAAAAGGAAAGTAAAAAGAAATGCATTTTAAAATTTGTAAAAAAGTATGAAAATAAATGTTTTATATTTCTAGAACAGATGCAAAAAAATTCTTAATAATTTAAACAAATAATTTCTAAATTCTAATAAATGTATTGGCAAATTTTCAAAGCTATTGGATATATTTAAGACCTCCATATCGAAAATTTAGCATCCATAAGTTTAATATTAAAACCATTATTCAAATGTGCCATTTTCATTCTAGTTAAGAATGAAATTTGAAAATCGACTGCATTCAGATTGGAAAGCATTAAAATGTAAAAAAGCAAGAAATGTTCTATATTTTCCGAACGAATGGATCAAATTTAACCAAAAATTATACGGCTAAATCCGTGTATCTCACCAACATACCTAACAAAAATCAACCTAATCGGACACTTTTTGCGGCAGTTATCGCGGAACAGACAAACATACAGACAAACAGACGGAAACCAAAAACTTTTCGGATCTTCACAGTGAGCCTCTATTGGCGTTTCGGCAATTATATAATTTAATAGCTAATGAAAAGAATGAAACATTTGAACTCTTAGTAAAACAGTAACCAGCATTTTCCAAGTCTGTAAAAAAGCGTAGTCAAATTGACCCCATTGTGTATAATGTTAAATTTATTAATTATTTCCCAAACAAAACAATATATTTTAGCATTACACAAGTGCTTCCGGCTGAAGCAAAAGAACAAATAGATCAGCTTATTATATGGTTTAAATTATTTAAAATTTGAAAGCAAACACTAAAAAATGATAGAAACTATTGCAAAAAAATTTCTTTTTCTACATCATTAAATTTGCTGGAGATAAATAGAGAAATATTACCTTTTGAAATATTTTAAAGTGAATTTACAAAAACAATATGTGACAGCATCACAGCCTCGCGTATAAGGTAAAGATAGAAAGGTTTTAAACACCTACTTTGTATGAGATTCCCAACTATATCCAAGTGCAAAGTAAAGTATCGGTAAACTCTAATACCTCTTGAACAGATAAAGCTAGAAATGTGTATCAAGTATCTACCTATAGTAAAACGACTTTGCACTATGATATATGAGTGGCTTGAGCCTCCCCTAGTGGTAAAATTTTGAAGTTATCAACAAATACTCGAAAAATATGAAAGATAGTGAAAAAAATGTACATTTCAAAAGTGTTGCGCATCCTCGATTTTGTGTATAATGACGTCTTACATATAATTAAAGCTATAAGAAGTTCTGAAATGTTAATTTTTAAATTACCAATCACTGGTTTAAAAACGTAACTAATGGCTTCTGGAAGTGTGGAATTATAAGGGCGAGGTATATTTCCTCGTTAAACACACAGCTTTAAGTAAGGTAAAATTAATTTTAATAAGAAATTCAAGTTAAGCGTGTCCACAATGGGAAGCAATACTCATGCACTAACAAGCATTTACATACACAGGATGGTGGACACATTGAGCATACTAAACTCGAATTTGTTATTAAAACAAATTGGACCTTGCTTGCATATGTTAGTTTCATTAGAAAATACACATCTGCCTTAACGTTCATTATTAACGTTGGATAGGGCACGGCCAAACTCGATCTTTCCCCTTCCCCTTATACGGCCGTAACAAAAAGTCAAAATCCCTTTGTTCAAGAGGAATCAGATTTTCTCACCGGAGGAATGGAGGTGGAGCGGTTACCCACCGTGACTACTGGAGAATTTCCTTATATTTGCCTTTCACTCTTGTGTTTTCTTAGATATAACGTAAATGAAATTGCGTTTTTTTATTACTTTATTCTATCTTTATAAGAAGTATTGGATTCATGAAAATTTTCGACTTTCGATTTTCGACGGATTTATACGTTTTAGAAGGTCCTGAACACGTTTTGACTGTTTTTGGAAAATGTCTGTCTGTGAGTCTGTGAGTCTGTCTGTCTGTATGTGACAAAAATTTTGTAGGAACTAATGAATTCAAGAACTAATGCACGAAATTTAATAAAACTTTATATTCAGTTAGTCCCTAATATAAATTGGTGCTGGTTATTTTGTGGTGAAAATCGCCCGACAGGTGGCGCTGCTATGCTGCCTTTTTGAGATTTCCGAAATAGCTCTATCGCAAGATTTAATGCAGTCATTTTCATCAAACTTCAGATTCTGTTAGACCGTGACATAAATAGATGCCGATTACGTTTTGGTGTAAATAGCCCAACAGGTGCCTCTGCTATGCTACTTTTTATCACGATAACTATATCTCAAGAACTAATGCATGGAATTTGATCAAACTTCAGATTCAGTTAGACGTTGTCATAAGTTGTTGTTGATTAGGTTTTGGTCTAAATCTCCCAACAGGTGGCGTTACTATGCTGCATTTTGCAGGATTTACACGATTTTAACAATAGTCTTATCTCAAGAACTAATGCAGGGAATTTAATAAAATTTTAGATTCAGTTAGACCTTGATATAAATTGGTTGCTGATTCTTTTTAGTGTATGCGAAACCTATGTGAGATAGAAGAAAATTTTGGGATTGGAACATCCGACTAGTTTTTTTAACAGAAAATGGTTTATTGCTGTGTTCCATACTACACGTCAAATTCAGAGAAAAACATACCTGGAATTTCTTTTCATGAATTTCCTACAAAATATGGCAAGTAAGTTTACAAATGAAGCAAATTCATCTGCATATAAGAACTCTTTATCAAGAAAATTTTTAAAGTTTACTTAATTTTAATTTTATAATATTTATTTTATATTTCACTGTAAAAGTTATGAATGTTTAAAGTATAATCAAGAAATGGAATCCGCGTATACGTAGAGATACATTTATATGTATATAAGTACGGTGAATAGATTAATGAATTAATATTTTATAATTCTGAAAACATATTCTGGAACTACTCTTAACCAATATTCTAAAATTTCCATAAAAACTATTCCCTCATTAAAGGTGTATATGATGTTACATAAAAAAAGTCCGATGTGACAATCCCAAAACTTTATCCAATTTCACACAGATTTCACATACACTAAAACGAATCAGCACCAATATATATCAAGGTCTAACTCAACCTAAAGTTTTATCCAATACCGTGCATTAGTTCTTGAGATATGACTATCGCTAAAATCGTGTAAATTCTGCAATGTGCAGCATAGCAGCGCCATCTGTTGGGCGATTTAGACCAAAACCTAATCAGCAACAACTTATGTCAACATCTAACTGAATCTGAAGTTTGATGAAAATCCATGCATTAGTTCTTGAGATATAGTTATCGTGATAATAATGAAAAAAGTAGCATAGCAACTCTACCTATTGGGCTATTTACGCCAAAACGTAATCGGCATCTATTTATGTCAAGGTCTAACAGAATCTGAAGTTTAATGAAATTCCATGCATTAGTTCTTGAGATATAGTTATCGTGATAATAATGAAAAAAGTAGCATAGCAGCGCCACCTGTTGGGCTATTTACACCAAAACGTAATCGGCATCTATTTATGTCAAGGTCTAACAGAATTTGAAGTTTGATGAAAATAACTGCATTAATTCTTGAGATAGAGCTATCACGATAACAATGATAAAAGTAGCATAGCAGCGCCACCTTTTGGGATATCTACACCAAAACCTAAGCAGCATCTATTTATGTCAAGGGCTAACAGAATCTGAAGTTTGATAAAATTCCGTGCAATAGTTTTTGAGATATGGCTATCGTAAAATCGAGAAAAAAGTGGTATAGCAGCGCCACCTGTTGGGATATCTACACCAAAACGTAATAAGCGTCTATTTATGTCAACGTCTAACTGAACCTGAAGTTTGATGAAAATAAGTGCAATAGTTTTTGAGATAGAGTTATTGCGGAAATCGCCAAAAAATGAAAAATAGCAGCGCCACCTTTCGGGCGATTTTCAGCAAACGCTAATCAGCGCCAATTTTTATCAGGGACTAACATGTTATGAAGTTTTATTCAATTTCTCGCATTAGTTCTTGAGATAGAGCAACCACAAATTTTTTGTCACATACAGACAGACAGACAGACAGACAGAGTCACAGACTCACAGACTCACAGACAGACATTTTCTAAAATAAGTCAAATCGTGTTCAGGACCTTCTAAAGTGTATAAATCCGTCGAAAACGGGAAGTCAAAAATTTTTATGAATCCAATACTTTCTTCTTTTAAAGATAGAAGAAAGTAAACATTTGTCCATTCTCTAAAATAATGAAACCTGTAAAAATTTTATTTTTTCCCTTCTCTGTATTTTATGATCAGAACCTACAATGTATAAATTTACTGAAAATGTTTGCAATGTATATATATATACATATTCTAAATAATTAAGAATCATGTAAATATAATCCATATTTTGAGGACAAAAAATCGATATGAGTTAATTGACGGATATTGGCGAAATAGGTTTTCTTATTCTGTTGATATTATGAAACATGTAAATATCTTTTTATTTTTATCGTATACATATACTTTTATACCATGACTTTTCAGAATTAGAATAGAATATTTAATTTTATATGCAATTCTGTTATATTTCTATATGCTTATATATTTCAGATCAGCACCTATAATGGTTAAAATTATTGAATGTTGTTTTCAATGTACACACACACACGCACACACACACATATATATATATATATACATATTTTAAATAATTAAGAATCGTGTAAAAATAATCCATGTTTTGAGAAAAAGAAATCGATATGAGTTGATTGCAGGAATTGGCGAATTTGCTTATTCTCTTAATATTGTGAAACATGTAAATATGTTTTTTATTTTCATAAATTTTTTTTATAATATGACTCTGTCTAGGATTCGAATATTGGATTTGATATTTTTCCCTGTTTTTTTATATTTTCTAAACATAATAGAAATCTGTATTTGTTATTATTTTTTCTATTTCCCAGTACACTTCATCTACAGTACCTGTAATACTTAAAAATATCGAAAGTTGTCCGCAATCAACTTTATATACCTATATTTTCTATCCAAAGTATGGCGCAAAAATAATTAATGTTCTGAAAAGCTATCCTGATTTGAGTAGACTTTGATATTTTCGAAAAGGTTTCGCTTAATTTTCTTACTATTATGAAACTAGTAAATATTATTATTTTATTTTTTGCTGTGTATTTAACGCTCAGAATTATCAGTGTTTCAAGTAATCAAGAATTTAAATGTATATGAAAGTAATGTATATACAGGGTGTCCCAAAAAGGAGTACCTATTTTTAAAAATGAATAAGAAACAAACGAATAGAGTTATTACAAAAATTCTTGCAGGAAACGGATGTGTGAAGTCTGGAATTTTGTTTACAACACTTTATTATGATAGTTCCAAAACTGACCGACAGATGGCGCTACAGCACATTTTGGTGGCTATATGAACAAACGGAGCATGCGTGAAGACCAGACAGAAGCAGACGTGGTCAGTGAAAGTTCATTCTAAGACTCCGGCATGTTATTGTGATGAATTGAGGACATATTGAAAATATTGTAATTTAATTTTCAACTATTTCTGATGAATTCAGTAGCCGCAGCGCCATCTGTCGGTAAGAATTTTAACTAACATAATAAAGTACTCTAAACAAAATTCCAGACTTCACACAACCGTTTCCTGCAAGAATTTATTCAGTAACTCTATTCGTTTGTTTCTTATTCATTTTTAAAAATAGGTACTCCTTTTTGGGACACCCTGTATATATATATATATATATATATATAGAAATTTACTTATAATGTTTGTTTTGCATTTTATAGTAACGTGTTATTTCAACTGTTTTTAATTGCTTAAAGCATTGTATTTATCTATTTTATCGCTAAATCTTTTAGTTTTTCCTGTTTGTAGCAAAGAAAACGCTGAGGCGAAAGATACATATGTTATATACTTTTTATAACGCATATATTGCAAGGTTTTTTTGCATTTTTATGTATAAAAGTAACCTTTACTAAGCATTATTTAAGGTGGTATTCGCGCCATCTACCGGCTAAATTAGCCTTTTAACGATTCCGAAACTAAGGGGTGATTGTGAAGGCCATATATGGGGTAAGATTGAGTTTGGCCGTGGATAGTGTCAATAATTTCCACATTTCGCCACTAGGGTGTTGTGGTCACTGTCATGTTATAGCACATAGTCTTTTCCTATAGAAATACACTTGTTCCACAATTCTAGCTCTATCCAAAAAGATATTTTATTGTGCCCGGACTTGAGTTGGAATGAATATATAGTAGCGAATCTCATGCAAAATTGGTGTTTTGATCTTTTTTTTTTTTTTTTTTTTACTTTAAAAATGAAACAAATGTTTTCTTGTGAATTATAGTGTGTTCTTTACAGTGGTATTAAAGGTAATTATACCAAGAATGTCCCTTCTAAGCTTCAGATAATGGGGTTGAATTTATTAATTTAATTTTTGAGGGTGTTTCATAGATGAATAAATTAATAAATTATTAGGTAAGGCGAGAACGACTTCAGTAGCTGTATGTCATGTCCATAGGTAATTAATTGCTAAAGTAGCAAATTTTTACAGGTATGTATTTAGTAGTTACAGCTTGTAGTAAGGTTCAAATTCATCGCTACAGGCTGTATGGACTATTTTGAGGCCAAGTAGTGATGAATGCATTGATTTCTGATCTTAATACGGCGATTTTATGTTTTTCAGCACAAAATTGTACTACATCACATACGAGGGTTACTCTGAAATTATTGAGATACGCGCGGACGACACTCAGAAAAAGGAATTGATTAAAACTACAAAACATGTTTTGTTGAGTATATTTTGGTTGTTTTAGCAAAATTCAAGTAAAATTGAACCATTTTACTTGAATTAGCAAAACATTTTTTGCTAACGATACAAAAAAATTTTTTGTAATTGCAAAAAAAAATTTTTTTGTTGATTCAAACAAAATTTCCATTGACCTGTATTTAAACAAAAAAAAAAAAAAATTGAAATTCCCAAAAAAATTTTTGTATCGTCAGCAAAAAATGTTTTGTTAATTCAAGTAAAATGGTTCAATTTTACTTAAATTTTGCTAAAACAACCAAAATGTACTCAACAAAACATGTTTGGTAGTTTTAATCAATTCCTTTTTCTGGGTGGAGATTTTACAAAATAAAAATAACGGTTTTAATTTTAAAATACAAAGTATTTTAACACAGCAGACGATTTTTTACTGATTTACTTCAACTTGTTTAGCGTAGAATAAATTTTAAACAGAAGAGAAAATGGAGTTGCCGCGAGAACATTTTTGCGCTATGATTTTCTACGATTTTAAAGCAGGATTAAATCAAGAAGAATGCGTTCAACGGTTGAAATTAGCATTTGGTGATGAATCTCCAGCTCGTGCTACTGTATTCAGATGGTTTAAAGAATTTAGCAGAGGTCGCAATTTTCTTCAGGATGAAGAACACACAGGAAGGCCGCCGTCGGCAGTAATCCCGGATAATGTGTCTGCCATACGAAAAATGTTAATGGATGATAATCACTGTACCTATCAAATGATACAGAAGGAACTTAACATTGGATCCGCAGCCATACACAAAATTATTCATGAAGAATTGCATATGAAAAAAGTAGTTTGCCAATGGGTTCCCCATAATCTAACTGAGCACCAAAAAGAGGAGGGTGTCAGAATCAGTAAAGAAACTCTTAAATTGCTAAATGATGGTGGCCACCGCATCATTTCTAGAATTGTAACCGGTGATGAAACGTACATACCGTTTTTTGACGTTCCAACACGTCAAGAAAGCAAAGTATGGGTATTTGAAGATGATCCCATGCCGACAATGGTGAAAAGACAACGCGCACTGAAAAAAGTGATATATGCCGTTTTCTTCAGAAGTACGGGATTGGTCAAAGCCATCAAGGTGGAAGGACAAAAGACAGTAACAGCAAACTGGTATACCACTAAATGTCTTCTAGAAATTCTACAAGAAGTGAATGTTAGGGGACTAATGTTTCACCATGACAATGCTTCTTCACATACAGACGGATTAACAGTTGAGTTTCTTAAACAAAAACGAATTAAAGTGATAGAACATCCGCCGTATTCACCTGATCTTGCTATGTGTGACTTTTGGTTATTCTTTAATCTAAAAAAGAACTTACGTGGACGTCGTTTTCATTCAGAAGAAGAGATTGATGTGGCTATAAATGCATTTTTTCATCTATTCCCAGAAATGAATGGCTTGAGGCATTTAATCTGTGGAAAATTCGTCTACAAAAGTGCATTGATGCTGGAGGAGACTACTTTGAACACACCTAAAATTTTGTAAGTATAACTTTAAAAACCTAGTTGTATCTCAAAAATTTCACAGTGACCCTCGTATTTGCAATATGGTAGGTTTCTTGGATAGTGAGCAGTAAAAAGAAAAACTAGGTGATTTGATCGTTTTTCCTGCGACAGTGAAATAATGATCTTTACAGAAGGACCTTTTGGTTCTTCTACTATACTACTTTTGATTCGAACTCGCAGATGTCCATCTTACACCTATATGTACGCCCATTTTTGATTGCATCAAAATTGAAGGACGTCAAGCAGGGACCGTGCACAAATGGTTAGGCCACTTGACATGGAATGACCCAGACGCGTGTCCCATCTGTGAGCATCAGCGATTTATTTTCTGAGTATTCGCCTAAAGAAATATATTGTCAGGAACTGTACATCTGCTTGAATTCAATTTAGATTTATCTTAATTAGAAAGTACATGGGTGAAAACTAACATAATATAAATGTAAAATATTTGCACTTTTCCCAGAAAAAATATTTATAGATGCGTTGTGTTACATAACATTTTTATAAGGAACATTTGTACATTGTTTTTTCAGCTGTATATACTTACAGGGTGATTACTTGTGATTATTTCATTATTTTTAATTTCTCTACAACTATTTCCAAACAAAAATTATCTATCTTTAAGATTAGCAGAAATGTACCATAATGATTATTTTTTTTTAAATATTGGTTGGTTGGTTTATTTTATAACGGCCGATTATCTACACGAGGGATATAGGCCCTAGGGGAAAGTGCTCCTCCGTGGGAGTCTTTCTATGGAATCCTAACCCGTATTTACGGCAAGGTTCGAAGAAAACCACGGAAAACTCCAAACGGTTAGGTCGACGAGTGCGACAGCGGTTTGAACCCAGGCTCCTTCCGTCTACCAGCTTTGAGAGCAGAATTTCTCAGACACTGGTGGGGCTGAAAATATTGGTGAACAAAATAATTAAAAGTAGACACATGTCCATGAAAATGCTGATGCCTACTTACGTATATTTTGAATAATCTCAAATGTTCAATTAATACATCAAATACATTTGAAAACTAGTTAAATCTATATTATAAAACAAAAAACCTCATCCCCAGATAACAATTTTTGATTTTTAAAACATTTTTCTGACCTTAACATGTAAATGACTGGATGCTTTTTAAAGGCTTTGTTTGAAAGGTTTGCAAACATTGTAAAAAGGATTATAAAAGGTTGCTAGTTGACACAATCTGATGTACTTTGTAAGTGTTTTAGGACAAGCATACCAAAAGGTAGAAATGTAAGGCTAGTTACAGTATTTCTTATTAACCATTGTAACAAGAATTACAATCAAAGGTTGATAATAATGCTTTTATTATAAGCATCTATAAAGGAAATGAGAAAGGTTTTGATTAATCTGTTAGTTTTAAATCTTAATTGACAGAGGCATTAGGTTTTCATCAAAATAACCTGTCTTAGAAATTTACTTTGTTTCTGTTGGTAACTAAATTTTAGCTTAATTTTTATATACTGAAGAAAAAAAATGGAAAATAAGGATTTTTATTAGTCCACATTATATTTAAGAAATCATAGTAAGTTACATATTTTAATTAATATATATTTTTTTATTTGCTAAAATTCCTTTCCTATGTAATTGCTAAAATTTGAATATATTTTATTTTTTATATTTTAATTAATATATTGCTTTAAAAAAATATTAATTGTTGATAACATTAAAAATTTTAAAATCTAATATGCATTTTGTTAGAATGAACTGTGAGGATTAATTTTGCAGAAGTTTTCTAACTTTTGTTTGAATTTGACAGAACTAACTAAAATATATAACTTAATTTTTTTGTATCTGTTACCATTAATCAGTTTTAAAAATAATGTCTAAAATATACAGGGGATAATATTTTCCTTTTAAAGTGAATTCGGGCAACAAGAAAATTTGTATAATACATTTTTGCTTAAGCCCTACTACATTATCCGGAAAGTTTCACAATAGTTTAAATTTCTGAGTTTGGAATTGTTTATGTCTTGGTTTTTATATTTGGAAAGTGATAATGGTCAGCCCACTATCATGCAATTACTCTCATTTATTAGTTGATTGACAAACTGAAGTAAGTTAAACATTACTGCATAATTTAATTTCATAAAGATTTAAGAACTTCATTTAAGAACTATATAAAACCAAATTTTGGTGTTTATATAATTACTGAGAAAAAAATAGAAACAAATATGCAATTTCTAAAATTTTATATCATATGCATATCACTTATTTGTTTATTTTTAGTCTACTTTAAGCATGTTTTCATTTTACTTAATACAGAAGAACAATAATTTTTCAGAATGATTTATCTCTGAATTAAATCTATTGATGCTCCGTAATTAAAAATAAATAATAATAATCTGTTAAGATTAATTAGACTTTTTTTTCCCTTTTTTCTTTAAAATATGAAAATTCATTTTCAAAATCTTTCATAATTATTAGTATGTATATTGAAACGTCAAAAATTAAAATAATTTGATTTCATTAAAACTCATTTTTTTAAACTTCATGAAAACAAAATGTATTAAACAAAGTAATAAAAATAACAATACTTTAAAATATTGTAGCAACGCATACAATAAAAATTTTATATCTTAAACGTACATAATATAAAAACAATTGTCATTGAATGATATTTTTAAATGAAATTTTATACAACATAAATTACTAAAATATAAGAAAATAAAACGTATGCGTAAAAATAATTAACTTTGACTAAATTACAGTTTAAATACTAGTACAAAATCTATTATTATTATTATTACTAAGCAATATTTCAAACTTTTGACGGTAATTTTTAAGCACATGAACTATAAGATTAATATTTTAAAATTGGGGAGCATCAATAGATAACATAAACGATAATAATATATTGTAAAAGATAATGCTATTCTCTATCTATTGTATTTTGCAATGAAAATATGTTTAAAGAACTCGCATTAATTCGTTAAGAATAAAAAACATATTATAAATGGAAAATTCAAGAAATACAACAGAAATATGCGTATGTATGTAGTTCTTACAATAAGGTATATCTTTATGAAATTAAATCAATACAAAATAGTTTAACATACTTTAGATGGAACATGATTGCACATGCAAATACAAAGCCGGCACTCGCAGAGCGACGCTATGTGACCTGCTAGCACGTCAATATCACCTTCAGTGAGTCATGAGTGAGTCATGAGCAAGCACAAAGGCAATTTGCAGCTCGAAATAAGTTGTGCATGCGCGGAAAATTAATGAGTAAAGATGATTTTAGAACGTAGGTTGTCTGACGGTTATTCCAAAAATCTAATATTGAAAATATTACTGTGACCGTAATATACGGTAAAGATAATATACCTTTGCAGAAAAATCGAAAGAAAATGAAAAAGGACCATTTTCGGAACCCTGCTTGCTATCTGGGTCGTGAGTAACGCTGAAGTGATATCAACGGTGGCTACAACTTAACAATATATTTCGTTTTTACTGCAATTTTTTTTAACTTCGAAACATCGTACAATTTCATTTTTTACACCATCGTATTTGAAAAATAATTCTTTGAAATGCAGTTCGTTTGAAAATTATAACTCAATTTAAGAACTTTTTATGGTATTTATAATAATTTTCAAGCATGAATTATTTTAAAATATGTAACACGTGCAGCCTGATTATGACAGTTTAACTTGTTTGAACTTCAAACAATATAACTAGTTCAGCATTTGTTTTTGGTCGATATTCCATAACGGAATTAAAACTTCATTAATGAATAAATACAATAATAAAATAAAACACAGATTTAATAGACGTGTAATTGAACTACGCGCTGAAACCACTCAAATTATCAGAATAAAAAAGGCTGCTGTAAGTGCCGAAATTTTTGGCGATTTCTACGGCTAGTAACTACTGGCATGCGGCTAATACAAAAGTATCGCTTTTAATAATTTTCAAAACTTTTTTTGAATAAGTTATTGATATTTTTTTATATAAAAATATTTTTGGTGTTATTAGTGTGTCTAAATAATATATTAACTGTCACAATTCTATTAGAGTTTTAAAAAAATAGGTTTCACTTATATTATGTGATCCGGGAAGCCTGCGTTGGGTCATCTAGCTGACTTAAAAATAAATTTATTAACTGAAAGATTAATTAAAAGTTAATCTGATTTCAAAAACTTTCGAATTGTTTAAAATATTTCTTTAATTAATGTATCTATTATCTATTATATTATATATGAATTTCTTAAATATAAATTTTAAGATTATAGTAATCATTAACACACAAACAATGCTACCGATAAAGATCTAAATTGTTAATATAGTAAAGTAATTTCATTGTATTTTTAAATGCAATTGTATGTATGTTTATTATCAGAAAACGTTTCTGTTTTTATGTGATGCTACATTTTAAACAAGATGCGAAAATTTCAAATAGAACTTATTCTCGTATTTAATTTATGTAAAAGTTCGAATAAGCAGCTTATATCAACCATATTCTGCTACAAATACACTGCTCAAAACAATTAAAGGATATTGCAGTTTTAGGTGGATTTTGTATCTGGGAAACTTTTTAGCTGATTGATACATGGTCGACAGACATTGTAGGTTATATGAGAATAAATTACACATGTTTGGCAGAAAAAAATGCATTTTATTGCGCACTTGTGTACAAAAGGAAAAAACCACAATTTGTGCATATGAGAAAAAAAGAATAAGAAAAGGTGTTTTCTTCAAAGAAAATCATTTTCAGTAGGGGGTATGGTTTCCACGGGCGGCCAGCAACGTTGAACACCTTTGAGGCATGGACTCAATGAGGCTATTAATGACGAGTTGGGGTATTCTGCCCCACTCTTCCAGAAGAGCTCTTTCCAGTTCTGGGAGAGTTTGTGGGGGTTGTTGGCGGCCAGAAACTCGTCTTCCTAGAGCGTCCCAAACGTGCTCGATTGGATTCATGTCTGGAGAACACGCTGGCCATTCCATTCGAACGACTCCTTCCTCGAAAAGGAAATCCTCCACCAGGTTTGCACGATGTGGCCTGCAGTTATCGTCCATTAAAATGAAGTTATCTCCGATTGCTGCAGCGTAAGGGACTACAATAGGTCTGAGGATCTCATCCCTATATCGGCGACCAGTCAGAGCTCCATCTCGAATGAAGTAGAGGTCAGTGCGCCCGTCAATGGAGATGCCACCATACACCAACACTCCTCCACCACCAAATCTGACACTTTCGTGCACGAACGCAGGATTATTCCTACTGCCACGGTCCCTCCAGATGAAAATACGCCTATTATCCGGATGCACAGAAAAACGGGACTCGTCAGAAAACAGAATATTGCTCCATTCATTTCTCCTCCAGTTGACATGCTCGGTTGCCCACTCCCTGCGGTCGCGACGATGCCTTGATGTTAATCTAACACATACCATCGGTCGGCGAGCATACAGACCTACAGCATGGAGCCGGTTTCGGACAGTCTGAGTTGAAATCGTGGTGCCTGTAGACGAGCGAAGGTGTTGTTGGAGAAGAGTAGCGTTCATGTTTCGGTGTCTCCGAGCTGTTAACGCTAAATACCGATCTTCATTGGGCGTTGTTGCCCGTCTACGACCTTGCCCTGGTCTTCGGCCTGCACATCCACTCTCCAAAAACGGTTCCAGATCCTGGAAATGACACTTTGTGACACTCCAACGGCTTGCGCTACTTCGGCTTGAGTTTGGCCCCCTTCTAACCTACCAACAATTCTCCAAGCTTCTGAATCTGTCAAATGACTTCGCTGAGACATCGTACTCATCGAAACAAAGCAATCACTGAATGCCGATCATCCTTGTCTTCATTCTCTTTTATCCAGTTGAAAGTCAAATTTCCTTCGCTGCCGCTGAAGCGACGTTTTTGGCGTCGAACTCAAAATTTGCATACTCCACAGTTTGAAAACCAGAAAAATTTGCATTTGTGATTCTCTTCTTCTATTTTCGGCAAAAAAAATTTCGTTTATATCTTTATTTTATATAAAACTTCAAATATCCTTTAATTGTTTTGAGCAGTGTACTTATAATCGGCAAAGCATACAAAATGATGTACATTTACAATGAGAGTATCAAAGATTAGACAGCTGAAATTTCAGTATTACTGAAAACTATCCCAGTTGCAATATGTTTCGCAACGATTAAAAATGAATTAAACATTTTAACAAACTTTAAGGTTTTTAACATACTTTAACTCTTTCGACAGAAAATTCTCAATATTCACAAAAGAAATATCGACGGATATTCTGTATCAAAAGCGTATTGACTAAATTATATTATACTTTAATCGGAGTCACTTAGCTCTTCCCTAAACAGAACGAAAATCTACATTTTTTTAATACTGTCTAGAATTCATTAAATGGGATTTTACAATACATACTACACATTAAAATTAAAAAGAACATTAATAAGTTCAAGAGCAACACAATATATTTTTAAAAATCTATATTAACATTCAGCATGGCAAAAAACAAGGAAATGCAAATGTTCAGCAATTTTGAATGATTAGGAATTGAAATATAAATTATTAAAAAATGAACCAAGCAATATCTGTTCTTTGAATGTCAGGTTACAATTAATATTATAGCTTACAATTCATATTTTGTTTTCGAAAATTAATTTCAAAATATACATGTTTTCGAAAAAAAATATGAATTGTACTTATGGATTTTTAACACAAATGGATTTTTAGGACATTCAAATATGCGAATCAAATATTACAGCTTATTCCGCCAAGTAGTATTTGAGTTAGCTTAAAAAAGTACACCAGTTGCAATATGTTTGGCAATGATTAAAAATGAATTAAACATTTTGACAAACTTTAAGGTAACATTTACCGACGAATCCAAATATGATGTCAAAAACAGGTGTTATTATTATAAAAAAAATAAATTTTAATACAATTTCTATATGTTGAAACCTCCTACGCAGAATTTAAGTATAGCACTAATTAGTAAACGTTATTGCCACCAGTCACAGTTTTATACAATGATTTACGGCAGAAATAGTAGGGGTGTATTGTTTTAACAATTTCCAACATAGTTGAAAAGTGTTTATGCATTCGGTTTGTTAGTCCGTCTGGCCATCTGGTCGTAAATGTACACGGATTGCCATGTGATTTTTATATGTTTTTCAGGTTTACTATAAAATGTCCGGTATTGAATTTCAAGTGTGTACCATTTATAGTTCGTTTACAGGGCACACACAATTTTTCTGTTACATTATGGTCCATAGGAAAAAATAATTTACGGAGCATTTTATTGATGTGACGGTAATTAAAACATTATTTAATTGATATGATTCACTTAGGTGAACATACTTTCTGAGTATTATAGAATAAATAGCATTTATAGTTCATTTACAGGTCACAAATTATTCTATTACATCATAATATATGGGGATGAGGAAAAATTGTTTGCGGGGAATTTTAATGTGGTTATGATACTTCGAACATAATCAAATTTAAAATAATCCTCGAGGTGAACGACAGAATGTCTTTTGTGGATTATGGAGGATTTAGTATTTATCCTTCATTTACAGAGAAGCACAAAAGGATTTGGTTGAAGGGATGAATATGATTGACAATTGCTGGAAGTGCGTTTTCTGCTATTTTCCGCATTTTTAAACTTCTCTAAATTTTACTGTATTACGTGATGCATATAAATTCTATAGATCATATACAGGGCTGTACAAAACAATTGCACACAATACCGGATATGGACAGCAATTGCTGAAAATGGATTTTTACCGAGTTACGTGTTTTTTAACTTTCTTATTTAGATATCTCATATCATTTTATATAAAAATGATAAAATTTCTTAATAATGTTCTGTTAGTGTTAGAAAGTGTTCTATAATCTATGCGTGATGAAGTTTTTTTTTTTTTTTACACGGTCTGCACGATGGGACAATACAGTAGCTAGAAGTACAAATGTTAAATTACTAGATGTGACGTCAGTTTGGTGGTAGAAGTGAGTGATGGTTCATCCATCATTATTTCTTGCCCCTAAATCAGTTGTGATGTATAGAGGTACTCCATCTTAGACAAATATTTGTCTCTATTTCAAAGCAGGATTGTGATTTTCTTTAAAACGCTGTATAATGCTTGCCATTGGTAGAAAATTTTCGAAATATACTGTAGACTTTTTAAACTTCATTAATAGAGGTAAGCAATAGCTCCAGGACCATTAGACCGCTACCTACCAAAACGGTTTCACTATTAAAAAAATTACACGTTTTCCGGCGTATTTTTGCGAAACCGTCAGCGTGCTGCTATATAAACTCCTCGAGTTATTGAATTTGAACTTTTTTCTGTTACTTTTGTATCAGCTGATATTATTTTTTACTCTTAGTGTATAATTGAGCTCTACATAATGAACAACTCTTTCTCTTTTTATATTAATTTTTTATGAAAATCCAATTGAAGTCCAAAAGATGGGAATTATTTTTTTTTCATTCGACACTTATTTCTATTTTGCAATGTGTATGTAAAATGATGATTATAATTTAGTGTTCTACAAGGGATGTTAAATATGAGAACTACTTAACCCTTAACTTCTGTGACATAAATTTTTACATAGCTACTGTGAGCAGCGTCTGAGACCACTTGATCAAAATATAAATAAAATGCTTGATGAACTCATACGATATGGTTTCTGTACTAAATTTATGCACAGGGCTATTATAATTAATATTCACCTGTTCAGAATTCTCTAGTGAGATTACCACGGTTACAAACGAAATAAAATTTCACTGGTATCCACCGTAAACTCGAAATTAGAAGTTAAACTGTGAAAATTGAAAAAAGCAATGGTTTATAAAACCGCTAAAAAATGTTAAGTGCTAAGTATACAGATTGGATTATTTCCATACATTTAACAAAAGAATAAGATTTTTGAGTTAAAACAAATTGATTATTAATAATCTTGCGAATTTTATAATAATACATATTGCACGGAAATTGACAAAAGGGAAATAAAATGTAATGCGTCTTACAAGGAGAGTGCCTAGCTTGGTAATCACAGATTTTGATTATTTTTATATATGTTGTAGGGTAGAAGCCCCTTAGTCTCAGGTTCAATGGATTTTATACAACGCACCTTAGTTCTTGAGAAATGGGGGGGGGGGGGTCTAATATTATAACATAACTTAAATACATACTTTGTAACGAAATAACTGCGTTGGTTATAGCTTAGTTGGCATGGCGTCTGCTCATTGTTACGAGGACCCGGGTTCGATGCCCGAATGCGCTTTGTTTTTCTCTCTCTTTTTTTTTATTATTTTTTTTAATAAATATACTTGTAATTATAATTTAATAATCGCTATAAAAATTTTTGTTAACATAATTATAATTTAGCATTTTTGATTTTTAAACCATTATTAAACATTTCTCATCATTTAAGGAGCATTATAAAAATTGGATCTATTGTTGAATGGTAAATTTCAAAAATCGTTCCAAAATCAGCATATTTACTATCGAATTATAAAATTCTTCTCCCATCGCAATAGAAAACGAAGACATTTCAGATTCTGGATTATTTGTTAAAAATACATTGTTTTGCAATAAAATTTTACAGTGCTTCAACACATTTGTGACATCACTTTTCTGATTTTCATCGAATCTAGACACTTCAGATTGATCTTCTTGTGAACTACAGCTTGCTTATTCCATTTTTATACGATTATAAGCTGTTATAGAATGATACGCACTTGTGCGATAAATATTGGAAAAAAAAAACACCTCTTAACTGCATCAAACTAAAAAGAAAAAATAAATAACCAAAGTCTGTTGTGGCGCCCTCTAGTTACAATAAAATAAAACATAAATATGTTGTAATTTAATTCTTATGCTAAATTTTAATATAATTATGCTTCTTACTTTAAAAACAGTAGTATTATCATTGCATTGATTTTATGGCTTTTCGTTATGGCAGTTTATAAATGATGTTTCTTTACAATCACGAATTAACACAATAGTTCAATATCGTTGCATTGATAAGGCATATATGGAATACATTTTAAAAATGATTTAAAAAAAATAAAAAATGCTAAATTAAAATTTAATCATGTTAATTTTTTTTATTGATATTATTAAATTATAATTACAAGTATATTTATATAAAAAAAATGAGAAAAACAAATGCAGCGCGTGCCGGCATCGAACCCGGGCCGTCGTAACAACGAACATATGCCATACCAACTGAGCTACGACTACTGCAGTAATTCCGTTACAAAGTAAGTATTTAAGTTGTATTATAATATTAGACCCCCCCCCCATTTCTCGAGAACTAAGGAGCATTGTATAAAATCCATTGAACCTGAGACTAAGGGGCTTCTACCCTACAACATATATAAAAATAATCAAAATCAGTGATTACCAAGCTTGGCACTCTCCTTGTTAGTCATATTTCCGTAACCATTAAAACTTTCTTGTAGCTAAAAATTAACTGAGCATAATTAACATTTAACACCATAAACATTATAAGCTCTACCGACTACATTCACGAGGTTATACTAAACTTAAAAACCTGAAAATATGCAGAATATTTCAAGCTTAGAGAAAAGTTTTCATAATTTTTAATGTTGTCTAACTTTCTTTTTTGAAAACATTAAATTTTCTACTAAGAAATCTGTAAATATTTAAATTTTGAATGTTTATAATTGTCTTACTTTAAATTTTATCTTTCAGACAATAAAGATGTTTTTGGTTGTACTTTTAGTAGAAATCAATGTTCTACATTAGTTTCATTTTGTAATCCTTAATAAAGCATTCATATTCATGCTTTTGAAATATAAGAAGAATTTAGAATTGTGTAAGGCCAAAAGAAAAATATTTATTGCACTAAAATTTATTTTATGAGAGGATTTAATTTAAAACAATCTAAAAAATAGTTTTTGGTTATACGTTTCGAATATAAGAACAACTTAATGCGTCAAGTTATGCATAAGATGAACTGAAATGTAAATAAATATTTTTTGAAAAAATGAAAAGAACCAAGTACACCAATACACGTTAATTTTGCTGAAATGTAAGCAGCACAATCAAGTTTCGCGCTATTACTTGATTATGCAAGTTCTGGAAATGGAACTTAATTTTTCAAAGCGAGATAATTCAATGAAACTGTAACGGAGACTGAGCATATCTGACGCACTTTTTACTAATATGCTCATAAAAATGTTTGACAAACAATAGAATCTCATTTTGCCTCATATATATATATCTTATTATGTATTGTATCTTTCTACAGTGTCATAATTCTGAAAGGGC
The DNA here is from genome assembly GCA_963931845.1 of Maratus michaelseni. NCBI lineage: Eukaryota > Metazoa > Arthropoda > Arachnida > Araneae > Salticidae > Maratus > Maratus michaelseni. The sequence goes on from OZ007586.1 coordinate 399,156,507, forward strand.
AGTAAATGATTAAAAATATTTTCTATAACTCTGGAAATTGGGTCAAACCATCTCACTTCCGACTGGTTTGAACTACAAAGAGTAAGAGGGAGGGGTTACTAATAAACTAATAAACCAAATAAATTTATTCCCAACAGAAATTTTATGGATTGAAATATAATTTATTTCTGTACAGCATTATACTTTTTTAATAAAATTTCTTGTTCAAAACTTGTTTATTTAATACTAGATGATCCGCCCGGCGTTCTCGGGCCTTGGATAATAAAATTAAACAAACCTAATGTTTGTATGGTTTTATATCTTTAACTCGATTTTGTATAAAATTATTTATTTAAAAGTGCTTTGCACGGCGACTGAAAATCCTTTATTTCCACTTTCCGCCGATATGGGCGCATTCTGATTAAAACGAACCTCCAACACGTGTTCACGCTCTCTGAAGCACCGTATAGTAGACATGCAGGGCACGCGCTGCAAACTCTTTTAGTTCCCCCTTCCGCGGCCAGGGGCGAACCCTGTTCCAAAGAAACCACCTTCCGAACGAAACTCCAAATCATGTCCCCGATGCCTCCGGCACCGTATATCAAGCGTGCTGCGCACGCGCTCAAAATCCTTTAGTTCCGCTTTTCACCACCAGGAGGCGCAATTAGTTCCATACGAACATCCAACCCGAGTACCCGTTGTATGAAGGGAGTTGAATGACCCAATTTCCGTCGAAACCAGGTCCATAGAACTCTAGTAAATAATGCGCCCCCTGGCGGTGGAAGGCGGAACTAAAATCTGTAACACGAACGAAAACCAAGTCGAATCATCCAAAGGTCGTTGTGATCGTGCCCATAGAATCCGAGATAAGAATGCACAGTCAGATAAAGAAACTTGTAGGATTGCCCGCCAGGGGGCACTTGGTCAAGTGCTCTAGAACAATTAATTTACTTTGATTGTTGCTATCCACTTAATAGGTATGTATGGGTTGTGTACTTTTATTAGGAACATAGATTTAATTTTTACGAAAATCGTTATTTGAAATTTCTTGTCTTCTTTATATATAACATTTATAAAACTAAAGCTAAAAATGAGAAATTTCTTAAAAGGAATTTGTTTTGTGCAAATCAGAGCAAGGCGTTAACCCCCTCCCTTCCCATACCCGCAAATATAACGAATAATTTGTTCAAGAAAACCACCTTCACCTACATTAACGCGATCATTAAAAAAATAATTAAATTTTTCTGATAATTAGAACATACCGAAGAAGGTAGGCTAAAATAGCCGGCAGATGACACCCCTTCCAATCCTCAATTTAAAATCTATATCTTAATTAGTTATCTAAATTTTTGTTCATTAGTAAAAATTGGCAATTATTTCCTTTCATTTTTGCAAACTAAATGGAGGGATCTGCCAAAGAAATATATATAATTTTAATGAAAGCAGATCCCTCTGTGAAACTGTCTCGGATTTTTTTCACTGGCGCCGGCAGTTTTTTTGCATAAATTAAGAAAAATTACCGGCCAAATTTTTCAAAAATCACATAGTCGGATGCAGAATTTTTTTTTACATATGCTCAGAAATTTTCAAATAGATAGCTTAGTTAGTTTTCTTAAAATTCGCTAATTAGTAAAATAGTTTCGAATTCGTTCATTTCCGCTGGCAAATCCAGAACAGCAGTTCTTTTCTTTAGCCATTTTGATTTAAAAGATGGCATTTTTTATGCGATGTTTAATGATATTCTAATTAATATTTCAAGTAATTATCAAAATATTAAAATTCTGAGACTCAGGTGCACATGGTCAGACCTTGGATTATCCACACCTAAATTTTCAGACTTCTAGGTGGGCTAGATTTTGCTAGACATCGCAGAGAAACAAACACACACACAGAGCGAAACTTTCTTTTATTAATATAGATGATCAGTAGGTAAAGCTATAAATTTACTCCATATATGTTAAAATCTCACATTTATAATTTTATAAATCAGTGAATATTTTAAAATCAGACAATGAAATTTCATTTTTAGAGCTACTGTTGATTGCAATTTCATAATTTGATTGGAAAATAATGTCATTGAAAAACTAACGCAATATCTTTCGCACATGCTGTGTTATATGTATATTATACGTGCAGTATATGTAGAATATAATGTCCTAATATCGTGCTGCGAAGAAAAATCCGTAATTTTTAAAATTACGACAGAGCTTAAATGTCCAAAGCAATTTAAATTAAAGCACCTCTGCTTCTTACGAACAGAAGATGATGTGGTGACTGGGCAGAATAATTAAGTTTACGTTTGAGTAAGAAAATCCGAAAGGAAGCCAATTTTTCGAATTTTGAAAATGCGTTAATTTTTCCATCTCTCTTCATAATTTACAATCCATACGTCAAATCCATTTGATGTGGCAATATTTGGAAAAGAGGCAGGTGAATTCCACAACGAAATTTATTTTCTTCGAAATTTAGTTGTTTCTTATGGTTAAACACTTTCCAACACATCCAGAATACAATAACGTAACTTCACCGTTAAAAATGGAGAGAGAAAATATGTAAGTAAACAGTTTGGAAAACACATAACACATTTAAAACCCAATTTCAGAAAATACAGGCGAATATTTTTGTGCAGCTCTGTATATGATCGATAAATTATATACTACACAGTATGATAAAATCAGTTCAGTTAGAAAAGGCATAAGACAACTGAAGATTCATCTTTATCAATTTCCTCGAACTGACGGAATTGCTCTCGAATTCTTTTGTACATACATGTATATCTATAGATTTTTACACGCACTACATATCAAGCTGAAATTTAATCCAGGTAAACAACACATAACACAAATAAAACGCACATCTAGAAAATTACTATCTATAGACGGCAATAAATCCAGTTCTTTGCGTTGTTCTGTAAATGAAAATATTTATATTCTACAAATGTTTTTTTGTATACTAAATATAGTTCTGAGGGAAAATGAATCACACAGTTAAAAACAACCCTTAAACAAATAGTGGTATACAAATTCTGTGACCCGTAACAACCCTGTGATACGATTACAAAATTGATGATAAATTATTGTTTTTTCTTGGTATATGTAGAGTTTCTTTTATTTGTAATTCATCTGCGCTGAAATGGGAAAATAATTTTTAAATAGTAAATGCCAGAACATGTAGAATCAGTAAATAAATCTAAATATCACCGCCACAAGGTAATAAAAAATTATATATTTTATAAAAATTAATTTTTTTCTCTTTCTTTAAATTTGCAACTTCCTATGATGGTTATGCAGCACACGGTGGCTGCAAAGTGGCAGACGTTGGCATGAATAGATTTGAAATAAAATTTTCACACACATATTGCAGATTTGTGTACTACTCTGCCAGGATTTTACATGCAGACTATACGTCTATTAATAGAACGCACTTGCTCCATATTACCTTATAATTTCCTATGATTAATTTTATTCATGTTTGAATAGTTATCTTTAACGATTTCCATTTAACAGGGCAATCTTGATACTATGATGCAATTCTGATGTCCTATTACGACTCTTTTAAATCTGACTTTATAGATTAATCTAGGCAATTTGAAATTGCTGTTAGATGAAATTTTGATTTTTAGTTTAGCAATCCATCTAGAGATTTGTAACGAAATCAATATTAGTTGACTTTAACAGAAAATAGGGTTTTCTGAAAACACGAATATTAGATTTCAATACTAAGAACATAGAAAATAAGCAGGCTGCTGATTTTCTTTTCTTTTATGACTAATAACGTCTGCATACCTCTCTTTATTCTGATGTCTGAGGTAATAACAGACGGGTTCACTGGACGTTCCTCGTCATTACTGCTGAGTTTAGTGGACAAAGTCAGGGTTAGTAGTCATTCTAAAAATAGTATGGAATCAATGTTAGCATTCTTTAAGGTCGTTCTCAAATACAAAGTGGCTACTTTCAGACACATATATTAATTCGTTTTTGTTCTGAAACACGTAAAATTGGTAGGTTTTGTTATTCAGAAACTTTTGTAATCGAAACACGTTTTCCATTTTTTGGTAATGGCAGAAGATCTTTCAGAAAATACTGTCAAAGTCGACGTTTTGAACTGAAGAGCCTACGCTAGTCACGCGAAGAAACGCTCCAGCTAATGTTAAGTCTATGGGAAGGTTATCGCGCGATTTCTCGCTCGCATTTTAATATTTTTTAATGATTCTTTTTGCATAGGATAGCTGAGGTCGATCTCTAACGTTGTTAGATTTTACTTTTTCGATTTTGGTTCTAGTTTTTTTTATATAAGGGTAATTTCACTTTCAGAACCGGTTCCAACTGGTTCCAAAATGGAACCGGTTCTGAAAGTGAAATTACCCTTATATAAAAAAACTAGAACCAAAATCAAAAAAGTAAAAACGTTAGATCGACGTTAGAGATCGACCTCAGCTATCCTATGCAAAAAGAATCATTTAAAAATATTAAAATGCGAGCGAGAAATCGCGCGATAACCTTCCCATAGACTTAACATTAGCTGGAGCGTTTCTTCGCGTGACTAGCGTAAGCTCTGAATTCTCTCCGCGGCGTAGTGAGCAAGGCGAAAACATGTTGTCATCCGACATGAATCGCTTATAACTCGATGAGTAAATTATTTATAAAAAATGTAAATCTCATTTCGATTAAAAATAGATTCAATAGTCAGGCCTGACAATTGTATATCTGTACTTTAAAAAAATGAGCCAGAAAATGTGTCAGAAAGTTTCTCGTTGTTGAGCAGGTCATTTGAAAACCACGTTAAGGCAACTCAGTACCTCTAGTTTTAACAAAAAATGTCGAATTTCAAATTTTTATCCTAAGATTAAATTTAAAATATCTGAAACATTGTTCTAAAATTTTTTGACGATCTGGAAAATAGTAAAAGAGATATGGTTAATTTTACGTACCTCTCATAATACCTCTTATATGTAAATGAAATGTACTCATTTTTACCAGTTCGTAATTTTTTATTATCCATATAATCAAAATGCTAAGGCTTTCACTATAATTGAGCAAATTGTCTGAAAATTTTTAAATGTTTCTTTAGATTCTATTAAAGGTAACTAAATATCGATTTTTTGGATATCTTTGGAATTTTTGTTTAAAAAAAATATCTGAATTTAAATGTATGCAATTTTCGAAGATTTATTCCATATACAACCATTTTTTATTTTTTTCTTCTGATCTAATCTTTGTATCAAAAATCCGATACTTAGGCTTGTAGAACAAATTACTGTGAGTATAAGATAAAAAAAATAATCTAGTTTGAAATTTGGAAAAGAAAAAGGAATTTTAAAATTGTTATTAAAAGAAAAAGTCAATTAATATATATATATATTAATTTATTAACAATTTAAGGCCTTTTATTTTCTGTAATGATTTGGTTAATTGAAACATGATCCAAAAACATTAATATAGTTTTAATTCACAGATTAAATTTTTTGGTACGGATTCCCCTTAACGCAGAATGTAGTTTTCTGTAACAATATGAGTTTTAGATCAGTTTCAATATGAGTTTTTGGTCTTGAAACCAAGAACATGTAAAGAAAGCAATAGCGCAGGTATCAATATTTTGCATTGGACAGAAGAGAAATATGAGACAGTTATACATAAACTCGCCACACATAATAACAAATGCTTACGTTTCCACGGTGACTATATAGATAAAATGTAAATGTTTTTAAAAATAAATACCAGTTTTTTTTTTTTCAGAAAATATATCTATTAGTTATATTTTAATTCTAATACGGGTGCTGTTTTCCGGATAGATTTTGTAGTGTATTCTTATCCGACTATGCTTTTTTAGGTTTCTTACTTGCCAACCTTTCGGTTTTCAAATAAACAGAGTTTGAACCAGAAATTTGAATTTATAAATAAAATCAAATTAATACCACACAGAAACAAGAAACTTTATTATATAATTTTATTAAATATTTTTCTGGCTCAATGTGTATTTTTCAACTTGAAAATATCCGGAAGATTGGCAGGTATGAAACTTGAATAAAATATTTCCACGGCAAAACGGAAATAATCATTGAACTGCGAGTATAATTAAAAATTAAAAGTGGTTCTTCAGTCTCTCTGGTGATAAATAAAATTACAAAGGTTACGTTCCGGATTTCATTATAAAAAATTTTATAATTTAAGAATGCATTAAACACTCTACTATGCAGTTATCGAATTTTACAAGTATTTTTGTAAATTAAAGCACAGTCTAGAAATAAATGAAAAAAAATATTTTAGCCAAAGAAAAGGGGGAAATTTTAGGATAAAACAATTAAACATCAAATAAGAAAATCCATCGAAAACAAGTTATGTAAAAATAAGCACACCCTCTTTAATAAAAGTGTTTCAAATAATGTATTTCTTTTTTCTTTCATTTATATCTATACATAGATGTCATGAAACATTCACGAGGTCGTTTACTACGATCGAAAAGCTTTTAAGTGTTTTTTTTTCTCTTCACGGTAAACAGCGTCTTAAAATGATTGCATTAAAATGTGATTGACAAGAACGTGATGCAATATTCAAAACGTTGTCTGAGTAAAATTTTACGCTATGCTTTAAGAATGGATTTTATAGCGTTACTTCGATTCCCTTAATAGTTTTACGATAAAGTTTAAATGCAAAACCATTGACATATAAAATAAGACAGCGAAAATATACGTACATAGGGCATTCAGATTTATTTTTTCCCTACAAATCGTCTTTCAAATGGAAGTCACGTCTTATAAAATTTTGATTTAACCATGCATAATGGGAATTTTCTAGAAACAAAATTGGCTTCAAAATATATTTTACATTTGTAAGACTGTTGTTAATATTTCAAGCAGAAAATCAGCGTTCTTCTAAATCGCTGCATTGAATATTGTTTCTGCATTAAAATAGCGTGAATGAAGGAAAAATGTAATAAAATTATTCCTAAAAATATGTATTTCCATAAGATAACCTAACATCAACATTATAAAGGAAAAATATGTCCGTGAGTAATGCTAACGTCATAATGATGGTAGCAACAACCTAATCAATAATTGTGGTTTTTACCGCAAATTTTTATAGTTTTAAACATCGCCCAATTTTCGTTTTAACACTGTTGCAAAGAAAAAATATGTATATATACTTTCAAATGCCAATTGTGTGAAAATTGTATCTCAATTTACTGATTTTTTATGTTTGTAAAATAATTTTCAATCATAATTCTTTTTAAATCAGTATGGCACCCAATTACGGAAATTAACCGGGCTGCACTTAAAACAATATAATTAATACATCATTACTTTTTTCCGTGTAATATTCCATAACTAAATTGGTAAAGAGAAGTGAAGCCGTACTAGGATCAGAGATGATCCGAAATCGGCGCTTTAATCTGGGCGAAGCCCAGCCGAAGCCCAGCCGAAGCCAGCCCCACCAGACGAGAGGAGTAGACATGCCGCCAAACACAAGGCACTACCACCTAGCGAGACCCGACACCGCCCACCAAAATGTTGATGGCAAACCACCTGAAAGAGTTATCCGCACAGGCTCCAAAAACGACAGTGGCCGCAGCCAACACCCGTACTGCTTAATAGAGACTGCTTGCAGGGAGGACTATGGATAGGTCACCTAAATTTTCGTGACACACATGGAAAACCCTGAAAACCATGTGCGGACACTACCCCTGCCAACCTCATAGTGAGTGACTGCGTTCAAAAATGCGTTCGAGTGATTTCAAAAGCTGTGTTCAAATTCTTTAAGAAACGGTGTGCGAGAGCCTAGGTCCCCCTACGACAACCAACACGATCTAAGGTCCTTGTAAGAAGATCGCTAATGATAACAGTGACCACCCCCCTTCCTGCTGTAATGAACAAGGCAAAGATTGGCAAGCGTTCGAGCGTGAAAGTAGAGGGAAAAATGATTCTCCCCCCACTGACTTCCACAAGGAACACTCATAGACACAATGTCTAATCGTGTTGTTCTTTGTCCCACAAAAGCAAGCAGGATTGCATCTAAAGAAACGGGATTGGTGATCGAAGAAGGCTGCATGTCCACCAGAACCTGTTTTACTCGTAGAAATCTCCCTGGAGCCGCCGAGTGCTAATTCTAGAGAAGATCGCATATGTCACCCAACCATCATCGGACTGATCTCACCTACACTGACATGCCGTCAGCGACTGACTAAAGAGCTTCCTCGGACCTGGTGGCCAGAGAGACGAATTTATTTATCGACAGAGGGACGATAACAGCAGCCTTAACCAATGCGTCTGCGCGCTCATTGTAGGCGTTATCGACGTATTCTTTGATCCAGTGCATATGGGTGGTGACACCACATCTTTTAACTAGGTCTGATCTCGGCAACTGCTCTGTTACGTGTCACTAGAGAGCTAAGCACCTGAAGTGCCGACCTTGAATCCGAAAAGATGTCGATTTCACCGAGACCTCTCCGCAGGGCATCCGGGATCGCCTCCTTTATCGCATGGACCTCGGCTGCGAAAACAGTCGCCCCATCGGAAAGATGGAACTGACCCTCTCCTATGACAAGGCGCAACCCACCTTTGCATCTTCGAGTATACAGCTATTCGTGTAATATGTATTAGCTGACATACGGATGAGGTCCTAAGTCCACGGAATTCTCCAGATCTCGTCACGGCGAAGAGGATCCTTCAAAATTTGTACCGAATCTGGCCTTAGGTTTGTACCATCAATGCTCTCACACCACCGAGTGAGGGCCTCGAAGTTGCGTTCGATTTCTGCACGGAAGTCCAGGGGCAAAGACAACCCATTCAACGCATCTGTTGACACCGTGCTGTAGCTCTCAGTGACACATAACAGAAGACCACGCTAAATGATCAACAATCTCCTGCGAAGAGCCAGTCTGTCAGAGTACGAAATAGGGGCCACGTACAAGACTATACGCTCGGCTACCGCCAAGTAGACTGGCTTGCGGACCGCGGGCTTCTGTCCCCAGGTAGCTGTAGCTATCCTACTCAACTTGTACTGGATTTTGATTGTTTTCTCTTGGATGAGGTCCACGTGAGGCATACAACTGTATTCTCAGACAAAGACAACACCCAGGTATTTAATTTGTCTGGAGAACTTAACCTTACGGTCATCCATCCAGATAACACTAAATTAAACTAAATTGGTAAATAAAATAAAAACATCACAAATAAATAAATGTATAAAGAAATAAAGCACGAATTAGTCTAGTTAGTGGGCAATCTAAGAAAATATACTAAATGTAAAAAATCTTTTCGATTTTTTAAATAAACACGTTTTTCATCTACGTTGTGTACACCGGGTAGTGTATCAAGTATTTCTAACTGATGTAGCCCGGATTGGATTGCCTGGTTTAAAATAAAAACAAAGACACGTGTAAGATGTTGTTCCCAATCGATTGGTAGCACTACAATTTTTCGATTATTCTGCTATTAAGTAAGGCGATAAATAAAATGTTGGTAACCCGAGAACCACAGACTGACATGCCTGATAAATATGGTTTTCCGCTCTTGTAAATAATTTACTAAACAAAGCATATAAAACCTTCTCTTTTTGTTTACATACAAAACAATATTTGTTTAATAAACAACAGGCAATTACAGCCTACGTTTATTTAGATCAAAAGTTTTGGGGGTTATTTATTATATTTTAGATGAAATTTAAAGTTAAAGTGTTATGTAGTTTTTAAATATGTTCATTAAATATGTTTTACGTCTGCTAGATATGTTATTTTTATTATGTAAAGAAAAATATTAATGTAATACTAAAGCTAAATTAATATGCTTTCGAAACATTTTTCTACTTTTAAGTATTATGAAACATTAAGATAAAAATAACATAGAAAAACTTTTACATATGAATAAAAATTATGTAAAGATATGTTTTATAAAATACATATTAAAAACAAGTCTTTTATGGTAGCTGAATTTTCTAACATGCAAATCAAGATTAACAATTAACTTTCAACAGATAAACAAAAAATATTTAATGATAAAGAATTAAAAACTCCATAAGTGTCTTTTTGTAGTTGCATCAGATTTCAAATAATTTTTTTCAGTCATTCTTTAAGAAGCATTTTGAAACAAAGTGAATAACTTACAAAGTTAATAAGACAGAAAGAAACATTTTTTTATCATTTTTATTCTTTGTTGAATTATTGTGTCTAGATAAGTGTTTAATGAGATTTTGAATTACATTTAGAAAATAATTTGTTTTCTTTCAGATACATTCATTTTATGAAATAAAAGAGTTAAATATCACATTGTTTCGAATTAATTTCTATCCTCAGAATATCATGTGCAATTTATTATCGTTTCATTCAATTTATGTGTTCAGTAACTAATGTTTTATAAAATATGACATCATCTCGAAATAACAGAAGATTTATCTTTAAAAAAATCATAGTCTGAAAATATAATTGTTTTAAATATCAAAGGAAGTTTCTTACGTCACTATCATATTTATTTTGTAATCAGCCTATTTTAATAAAAAAAAATATTGTTAAATATTTTTCTTTATTTAGACGCATTAATTTTATCATATAAATGCTATCAGTATCTCATTGTTTTTAAACTAAAGCAAAGAATAATTTCTATCTTCGGAGTACTAAGCGTAATTTATTACAGTATTTTTGAAATTTATGTGTTCAGTGATTAATCTAGTGTAAAATATGACATAATCTCGAAATAACGGAAGATTTAACTTTAAAATTTTATAATTCGACAATATAATGATAAAAAATAAATAAAAGAAGTTTTGTACACCATTATCATATTTATTTTATAATCGGCTTATTTTACGAGAAAAACAAAATTCAATTTGAAAAACCCTTTTCTTTCTTTTAGATACATTTATTTTATCAAATAAAAGTCACCAATATATCATTGGTTCAATTTTATTATTTTTCATTAAATTAACATGCGTTATTTATTACCGTCTTTTATTCAACTTATGTGTTCAGTGACAAACGTAAAATATAACGTAATCCACAAAAAACAGAAGATTTAATTCCAAAAAATTATAGCTTCATTTAAAAAATAATCATTTTATTACGCACCAATATCATATTAATTTTATAATCAGTCTATTTTAACAAATAAAAAATATAGTTAGATACTCTTTATTTATTTTAGATGTGTTGTTCAATTTAAAAAATAAAATGTCACCAATATCTCATTGCCTGAATAATATTTATTTCCTTTAAACAACATGTGTAATTTATTATGTTGTTTATTCAGTATATTTTATAAGCAGATTACTTGAACAAATAAAAATATAGTTAGAAAATCTTTTATTTTCTTTCTGATTTGTTGTTCAATTTATAAAATAAAATTTCACCAATATCTCATTGCCTCAATATATATATTTTTTCCTTTTAAACAACATGTGCAATTTATCATAGTTTTTTGTTCAATTCATTTTTTCCGTTGCTAATGCAGTAAAACTAAACATAATCTGCAAATAAAAAAGTATAATTAAAAAATATATGTAGTTTGAAAATGTGAACAATTTAAAAATAAAAATGTGCTTCTTCAGCAAATATCATACTCATTTTAAAACAAGCCTGCTTTAACTAAATAAAAATTTTCGGTGGTAAACTATTGGAATACATTCCATTACTTAAATTAATCATTTCTCTTTGAAAAAGAAGGAATATTGCAATTTCGATTATTTTATAAATTTTAACCTCAAAAATTATTTCAATATTATGTTACTATAATTTAATTTATTAAATGAGTTATCTTCTTTTCTTACTTTTTACTGTGTTCGATTATTGAGTCCAAATAGAATTTTAACGAGATTTCGAATTAAATATAGAAAATATTTTGTTTTCTTTTAGATAAGTTCATTTATTAAAATACAAATCATCAATAACTCATTGACTAATTCAATTTCTCACCTCAAAATAAATAATTGTGAATTTCTTTTGTTTGTGCTCTTATATTCAATATAATAATTTCTCTACAGAATATAAAAAAGAATATTGCAATTTCAAATGGCAATAGCTTCAATAAATTATTAAATAAATTAAATTACCTTTGTTTCTCACTTTTTTCTGTGCCAAGTTATTGAGTTCAGAAAGGACTCTAACAAGATTTTCAAGTAAATATAGATAATATTTTGTTTTCTTTCTGATGAGCTTATTTTATAAAGTAAAAGTCACCAATAAATCATTAATTCAATTTAATTTCTTCCCTCGAAATCACATGGCAATTATGACTTTTCTTTGTCTAATTTATGTGTTATTATATATATAATATTGCAAATGTAAATAATCTTGAAATAACAAAATATTTAACTCCTACAAATAAAATTAAATTAAACAAGAACGAAAAATCATGCGTCAAGCATAGATTATGTAACACTTTCCAACGCTTCCAAAATAATTTTACAAATCATACCGTTTAATAAGCTAAAAGATAACATCTAAGTAATCCGAATACTTTTATTCAGCCCTGTATAGGATCTATAGATTTGTATATATACTACATAGTATGTTAAATTTTAGTTCAGTTAGGAAACGCGTAGCACAGTTTAAAATTCTCCGTCTGGAGTTAAATAATAGGGAAATGTGTTCGCGAACTTTTGTGCGTCCCTGTAAATGAACGATGACTGCTGTACACACACTATTCTGTAGTAAGCCTCTTGAAATACACCTTAGTGTTATATATAAATTTCAATGCGTTTAAAATAGGGAAACATTATTTAAATAAGCCGCAGACGATTTTTCTCCATAGACGTAATGTAACGGAATTCTTTTGACTGTCCCTGTAAAGTAACTATAAGTGCTATGCACACCCTATTCCATATTAAGCTTCTTCTAATGCACCTTAGTGATATATATAAATTTCAATGCGTTTAAAATAGTGAAACATTATTTAAATAAACCGTCAACGATTTTTTCCCATAGACCGCAATGTAACGGAATTCTTTTGAGTGTCCATGTAAAAAAACTATCAGTGCTACACACTTCCGTTGAAATAGGGAACATGCTATAGATAACGACTATAACATATAAAAATTGCAGAGCAAACCGAGCATATTTACGGGAGTTAGAGCACGGACAGACGGACAGACGGCAGACGGCCAGACGGCAGACGGCCATACGGCCAGACAAACCGAAGTCATAAACACTTTTCAACTAGGTTGGAAAGTGTTAAAAAGGATTTTTAAACAAATGTCATATTCAACTAATAATCGGGTTTTATTCAATAAAGAAAAAAAATATTTAGAAAGATTTTAGCTTTCGTTTTTTAAAATAAAATTATTCAACATCTCATTAATTAATTTAATGTCTTTCCTTCAAATAACATGCTTAACTTGTGATCTTTTTAACACTTTCCAGCATAGATGAATAGTGTTTGTCTTCTGTTTGTCTGGCCGTCTAGCAATCTTGCCTTACTCTAACTCTCGTAAATATACTCGGATTGCCCTGTAACTTTTTATGTTATTGACCTTCACTATAGCATGATCTTTGCTAAAAATGAAGTGTATAGCATTTATAGTTCTTTTACAGGGACAGTCAAAAGTATTCCGTTACATTACGGTCTGTGGGAGAAAATCGTTTCAAGTGCATTTTAATGATGTTAAACATTTTAAAACATAATGAAATTGATATGCATTTATGAAATGCACTAAAACATGCATTCTGTAGAATATGGGAAGTAAAAAATTTATTATTCATATACAGGGACACACAAAAGGTTTTGGAATTAATTAGTTTAAGAAAAAATAATACAAAACGTAACCTATGTATTTTTTAATAGAAATCGATTCCTAGAAGCTTGAATTATGATAATACAACTACTTTCCGCGAAGTAGTTCTTGACTTATGCTTAAAAAAAACAACCGCATTGCAATCTGTTTTGCAACAATTACGAATCATCTCAACATTAGTTTTTAGGACCAAATTTTAAACCTTCTTAATTCCTAAATTACTTGACCTAGTGATTTTCTGTTCCCATTTGGTATGCTAAGGTAAAATTTACAGAAAGAGCTAAGTATGTCAAAATTAGGTGCTTGTATTGAAAGTTTCAGAGTTTGGTACAATTTCAGTATGAAGACGACACTCAACCTTATTTTTTGAAACATAAATTGAAAAAGTTATAAATTCCAGTTGAATGGCTATTTCCGTTTTTTTCTCTGACAATTTTGGACATAAAAATGTTTCGTTGTTTTTTGTCTAACTGTACCTCTTTGCATCACTAGATTTAAAATGTATGTTGCAAAGTAGAAAGGACTAATACTATATATATATATATATATATATATATCAAATAACTTTTTCCTTCTTTTATGTATGCAATTAAGATACGGGAAATAGTTGTACATGCAATATATTATTGTGGTAAATAGTTTATATCATAAATGAATCTGAGGTTTATTTGATTGAAGAGATTCCATTAGTTTTAGAACTGGTTAATAATGGAAAGCACTTTTTTCAAAATAAATCCAAACACATCATCTAACAGTTTTCTTTTTAGCTGATGAGCTTCATTATTAACTACCAAAATTTGCATTATAAACTTATTATCTTTTATGCTTTTTACCCTTTCTAGTCCTCTGGAATAAAAGCTTCCCACCTTAGATTATTTATCTCACTATTGTTTTCTAGAAAATAAACATGTCTTATTGCTTCTTTTGTGCATGTTAATGTATATCTACTCATTTCTCCATATAGCTGCGTAGTGGTATATTTTTTTCTCCCGCTGTCCGAACATTAACAACGCTATTTTTCTGTTTTTGGAGTAAATCGCTGTTCCTCCTTACAAAACTGCTACAATTGAAATGATGTATACACCCTACTTGTATTATAGACTACCACTACGAGAACGGACAAAATCTTTCTTCTGCTCTCGTACTGGTTTGTATGACTGATGAAGAAAGGTTTTTGAAACTTGTTGTATTAGCTTCTTTTTATAGTGTATATAATTTAAGAAGTGTCTTTCTTTGATATTATGAGATGAGACTTTAGAAGTCCTTATTTGTTCGAAAAATATTTAGAAAAAAAAACTGGATTTAAAACAAACATTAAGATAACTTGAGGGTTAAAGGTTTAAGGCAATGCAAATAACTTTCCCATTTAGATTTTACTGACAATTTCAAGGAATGAGTTTTTGTACCTTCTTCAACTTCAATTGGACTAAAAATTGCATGTAAACGTTACTTCGTTTGAGCGTATTCATCCTCTCTATATCAATTACATTTATATATATATAAATTATTTAATTGGTTAGCATATTAAAATATCCGAGCATAATAAATGTAAAAGATGGTCAAGGCTACTCAATCGAACGAAATGCGAAAAATTATTTTTCTTTAACTAAAGTGAAAGTTATTATCATATTTTAAGCATTGTAATCAATGATTTCAAGAAAAAAATTAAGATTATGATTTTTTAAAGTGAAATATTGAAATACCCAATTTTTGGGTATTTGCCCAATCCTGGGGGTAAATACCCCGGTATATATGCAAATAATAAATACCTACCCTTCCCACGGCACTGGATAGGATATTTTTTTATTACATTAAGAAAATCAGTTGTTTCCTTTCAGATGCGTTCGTTTTATAAAATAAAAGTCACAAATAATTGATTGTTTCAGCTTATTTTTTCCCCTTGAAATAACATGCGCAATTTCCGCACAGTTTTTAAATTTAGTTTATTTTTTCAGTGACAAATATATTGTAAAATAAGACGTAATCTCAAAATAACAAAACATTACTACAACAGTTATAGTTTGAAATATAATGGTTTAAAAAATAAAATGAATTACTTAAGCAAATATCATATTAATATTATAATCAGCCTATCATACTAACATTATAACTGATTAAAATAAAGCTTGCGGTAAACAGTTAAAATATAACGAATTGCTATTACATTCATTTAATAATTTCTCTTATTAAAAAACGCAGCGAACGAAGGAGATAAGCCACTGTACTCTGTCGATCTCTGCTGAGTTTTATCCTACCTTGATCACACGGTAGTTTGGCAAATGTTGGAAACCAGCCTATTTTGATTACGTGACAGCCAAGAGAGGTGGATCTTGTCTCTTTCGTTGGCTGCGAAAAAACAAATAATTATTGTCATTTCAAGTAGTAGTGGATTCCATGCATTTTCTCTATGTTACTGTGGTATCAATTATTAAATAAATTGCTATTTGCATTACTTTTTTAAATTGCTTAAAAATTGCATGAAATATTTTTTATAGATATAAGTCTTTAATAGCACGATTATTAAAAATGTTTTGGTCTTTGTACATGAAATTGCAGGAAAGACATATGACTGTCTGAGCTTCAGAAAATTTGATTTTTTTGAAAATCGTATAAGCAGCACTATTCAACCTGACGCTCATGAAATACCAATAATTTTAACTGTAATCTTCACTTTATTTAATCTTAGAATATATGCGATTAAATAGGGCAAAATTTACTATTAAAAATTAGTGGTATATGAGCCACACAATTATTTTCCTATAAATATGCTTGTTATGTCTGAAAATGTATCGACTGTCGGGTATTCTCAATGTACGCAATTATTAAAAAGATAATATAAAGTTCTTTATCTTTCTTCTTCAAAACATATTTTTGTTTCTGAAAATAATTTTTTATTGGTGGTTGTTATCGTGCTGAAGGAGTAATTTGTATGTTCTAAAATTTGATTTTATAGTATCAATAGCGCAATATTAGCTTATATTTTTAAGTAGCATTACAATTTGAAAAAAGGGTATAATGCTCTTCGGATAAAAAAATTGGCTTTCTCTCGAACGGACTTGTTTATCACAGCACGGCAGGGACAAGCTGTCTCATGTTAGAGTACTCCGAGGATCGGATTATACTGTACTTTACCCATAAAAATCTTTTCAAGTCAATCCGCAATCCACAAAAAGATTTACGTTAATCCGCAACCCAGCACATTTCAACCCGAAATATTTAAACGTTTACCCGAAATGAAAGAAAATTAAGCCATATTTTAGTACTCTACGGTTATTTTTCCAATATAATTTTGTATGTAGAAAGTTGAATATGTATATACTCAATAATGTTCATATATATATTGATTTTTCGATCTGTAAAACATTCAGGACTTAAACTACACCTAAACACTATTTCATTTCAGGAAGCTAATTCACGATGGTGAGGAATTTAAAAATAGCATACTATTCACAGGAAAATTCCTCCTGATGATGTGCTGTAAACAGGATAAAATTTAACACCTTTAAAGTTTCAAAGCAGCCGATGATTTTAACATCAATTACCATACGTCAGCTAGACATATATGCAGTAAATTGTACAAGCGGGCATAAAAAGTTAATGTTAAAATGACATCAATACATATACAAATCTGCCAACTGCTTGGATTTTTTTGAACCAGTAATTTAGAACAGAAATATTCTCCTTGTTTAATCGAAGAATTCTGCAATTAAATAAGGCGAAGTTTATTTTTCGAAACTACTGGTGCCAAAAAATGGAAGCAGTTGGCAGATATACATTTGGTGTACATGAAAAATCGGAGAGTACCTTCAGCTGGGGCAGAAAATGTGCTTGTAAATTATTTGCTACAGGCATCGTCCAAAAAAGTTAATAAAGTTCGTATATGAATCGCTCCATGCAAAAAAGGCTTCAGTCACCAAACTGGCAAAATTGAGTTAACCACGGATTTTATCTTTTATAGAGTAGACCCATGTTTCTATGCCAAAAGAGCTTCAGTTTCACTGCCATGCACTGTATAAAAACAACTAAATTTTTAATATTATATGCAGAAAGGGCTTCAGTCAGTGACTGAAGTCCTTTCTGCTTGGAAAAATAAATGCAACAAACAAGACGTCCAATGAAGTTTGCTTTTTCTTGCACTACCTCAAAAACGTACCACAGGAAATTACCGAATTACGATAAATGCAGTGGTCAAAATAAGAATCCCGCATTGTGTAGATTTTTAATGTTACTGATAGATACTGGTCGATTTGAGAAAATAACAATGTTTTTCCAGTAAGGGGCCATTCCTTTTTGCCCTGCGATCTGGACTTCGCAACAGTAAATCGCCATATCAACAAATTTGACAGAATTTATGTTGACGAAATAAAAGTACTTATAGAAAACAGCAGCTACAACAAGTTTTCTGTTAAAGTAATTCAAACCAAATACATTTTGGACTTCGAATCATTTTGGAAGACTTATTATAAGAAAAGTTGTATATCACAAGAAACATGCTCCAAGAGAGTTACAAAAGCAAGCGAAATTCTATTTGAAATAAGTAGTTACATACAGCTGTCCTTTTATAAAGGTAAGTTTGGTACAATATTCGCTAGTAAAACTATTGACAGTATAGTGACACACTCATCTAAAATGTTCAAAGACGAACAACAAAAACCAAAGTTGCCACTACCTGCAGCTTATGAAGCCGATACAGTTCCGATCAACAGATCGAAAATAAATGACGTTAGGAACCTTCTGGCATATATTCGTAATGAGCACAAATATATTTATGAGTTCATCATGAATAGCCTACAGATCACCAGATCGAGCCAGAAGTCCCAGACGAGTGATCACTATCTACATCTAGTAATTTTTAATTGAAAAAGAACAAATCCTGTAATTCAATAATTCAATAAAGTGCATATAGTTACAGTTGTAATCAATAAATCTCTTTTTATTTTCATCTGGAGTTAATTTTTATACGTAAAAAAGCTTTTAAAATAGTCCAAAAGAATCTTAGTACATTATAAGGGTTGAAAAACGACAAAAAAACAGGTAAAAATATAAAATTATATGCTTAAAGCGCTTCATTATTTATTTACGTACAAAAACGGCTTCAGTCCAGCAATAAAAAAAAATTTTGTAGTCATAACATGTGAAACAATTTTTTTCTTAAGGGTACTTGATTAGTATAATTTTTGTCTATAAAGGGAAAAAATCATTTTGATTGGTTTAATATTTTTAAAACAGCATTGTTTTTTTCAATTTTCTCAGAATTAGGTATTAGTTGTCTGAAGCCCTTTTTGCATGGAGCCATTCACATAGCATAGCAGAAGCCAAATACTAAACATGCTTTAAAAAGAGATGTGCGACAAAACCTGGTCTTTCTTCGGATGAATGATTTAATTTGATTTAAGTGTTTTATTACCCTTTTTTCATATATTCACGTACTACTGCATACCTAGATTCATTGTATGTTGTGAAAAAATAGTACATTTGGTTATCATATTTTTTATATCCTATTGAGTATTTAAATTCAATAGCGGCTCGTGACTGCCATTTTCATTGGTACTGCATATTATTACCAGGGTCTTTACTTTTGTAAGAACTTTAGTAACCCTAGTACCGTATTGTAATTTCTTTGGCATATTTTATCGTAGGATAGTATACGAGTAAATAAAGCGAATATTAGCATTCAGAAATAGTGGCAGTAAAGTGTTTACAAAAGAAACGATTCAATGAACTCTTTTAAAATAAGAAACAAAGCCCAAAAAAGGCTGTCATGGACCGTTACTGTTAATATTAAAAGTTTCCAGTCAAAGCGTTATAGATATTCCATGTGACAATTAACACATGACTGCGGTAAGTTGTCACACTATTCCTAAAATTTTCAAAATTGCAAAAGTAAACTTCTCGTAAACGTTTATTAACTTCTTCTCCGATAGCCAAAAATTTTGGCAATCTACAAAACTAAAAATGGGCAATAAATATGATAGTTCCGACTGGAGTAACGTGTTTTTAATAAGATATAACTTTTTCTTTGAAAATTGAAAAGTTCGATTTTTGTGAAAACCAGAACCCCTATACCTTCTCTATACCTCACCAGAGTCTTTAAAATAGAACTATGTACCTTAATATATATATATAATTCAATTTGTTCAACATTCATACTGGTTGGTGAAAATCTTTCTATGTATAATCTATACAGGATGCAATAAGTTTTCTATTGCCGACCTTTAATTTCTCAACCTATGGTTGTAACCATATAATTTAAATTACAAAAACGTATTAAATGAGGTAAATATTCATGTTGTGGTATTGTTTAAAGTAAAAAATCAATTTTATAAAAATTACGAAATCTATTTTTTATAATGTCCCCAATCCCTATAGTTATATTTATTAAAAGTTTACACATATCATAACAGATATACAAAAAAAGTTTGACTTCTGTACTACAAAAAATGACACAGTTATGAAATTTCAAAGTTTGAGATTTTGCACATGATTTTACTTTTTTTGAGGGATCAGTTCAAAAATGAATTAAAATAATTCGAGATTGAAATCAGGGTGCAATGTCCTTCTTACGGCGAAACCAGGTTTAGCCGGTTTCACCAAATTTCATCTAAAGCTTTCAGCTAAATTTAGAGGTAGAACAACATTCAAACGTTAAAGTAGGTAGAATCGACACCCGGAAAATAAAACATATTCACTAAAATCTAGATAAATGACAGCGAAATGCAAACGAATAGCCGAGCTATAAAGATCATGAAAATCGGGGTTATGCAAATTATAATAGTACCGCAGCGACAGACGTTCGGGATAAAACATGATCCATCTAGCAGTGGACATGCTAGTCACCGCTGAGATCCTGATGGCAACTACGCATACACGCAATATGCCGAAATGATACTTATTTACGGTGAATGTCAAAGGAATGCTAGAGCGGCTGTGAGGGTTCATTCAGGTATCGACATCCAACGCATGAAACTCTAAATGATGCATTGCACGGCCTTAGAGAGACCGGCTCCGTTGCACCACAACCCAGAACAAGTAAACAGACAAGGTGTAATGTTCAAATGACACCGAAGGAGGTGCTGGCATTCGCCCTTTTAACCCCTTGAAGGACACCGGTATATTATATATACTACTTAATTTTAATCCCAAAATGCCGCAATGACACCAGAATTTTATAATCAAATTTTGAATTTATACGGTAAATGAGGAAAAGCTTTTACTTATTTTAAAATACATTCGTTCGTGAATCCTGGTCTCAATCAATCATTTCAGTATTTTAGCTACAAGAGTACTTTGCCCCTGAAGGGGTTAAATCCACAACTGAGCACTGCAGAAATAAGCGAGGCATGTGGATACACGCGTCAGCATACCTGGCATTGGTTACATGCACATGATGCGCATCCATACCATCCGACACTGGTGCAAGCATTGATGCTGGGTGACGACCACACACGACGATTTGATTATTGTATTTTCATTCTCAAAACCTTAGAGGAAAATCCGTCGTTCCATTGTGACATTATGTGGATAGATGATTCAACGTTTCACGGGGTGGCGTTGTGAATGTGCACAATGTGCATTACTGGTCCCTGGAAAACCCCACATCACCTGCACAGTACGATACCAAATACGATGGTCAAGGAACGTGTGGTACGGTATATGGGGAACACAGATTGTTGGACCCATCTTCTACGATGAGACCTTAACGGACGATCGTTACCTGCACCTGGTACAAAATACGGTACGTAACTAGTATGAAGAGCTGCATCTCCGACATGCATGCTGGTTTTTGTTTCAACATGATGGGGCCCCTCCGCATAAAGCATCAAACGTACATGCGTATCTGGCAACCGAATTCAATCAACAGATCATTGGATATGGTGGTCACCACGTTCGCCGGACTGACTCCCATGGACTTCTACCTCTGGAGTTACATCAAGGAACAGGTCTATGTGACTGGTTGATGTGAAGCAGCGCATCATCCTTGCTTGTCGCACAGTTACACCTGCTATGCCCCACGTGTCCAGGACTCAGTACTGCCACGCATTAAATTGTGCATTTCCACCGATGGAGAACACTTTGAGCAGTGTCTCTAGTAGATTCCGGCGTTTGATTTATGCATTTTGTTTATAGTAGAGAGTTTTCTGATATAATAATAAATTGATATTTATTTTTCTGCTTAATTTTAATATTTCATTCTGCGCTTTGTATACGACCCTCAAAAGTTAGCTCAAATTTTTTGATGAAATAACCCTCTTCGGTGATACTTCGATTTGGCGATACCGGCTAAAGGTGGTTTCGTCGTAAAAAGGACATTCCACCCTGATTTCGATCTCGAATTACTTTAATTCATTTTTTTAACTGATCCCTCAATGAAAGACAAAATCATGTGTAAAAATCTCAAGCTTTGGAATTTAATAACTGTGTCAAATTTTGTAGTACAGAAGTCAAACGTTTTGTGTTATACCTATGTTATGTGTCAACTTTTACTAAATATATCTATAGGGATTGAGGGATTGTATAAAACGTTAGATTTCGTAATTTTTATAAAATTGATTTTTTACTTTAAACAATGACACAACATGAATATGTACTTCAATTGAAACGTTTTTGCAATTAAAACTATATATCTACGACCAACGGTTGATAAATTAAAGGTCGGCGATCAATAACATATTGTACCCTGTATATAGTTTATGTGTGATTTAAACTAACTAATATTCAGTATTCAGAACTACAACGGGATCCAAAAATCATAAAAGAAATAAAACACGAACTTTAAACGCCCAGATTGCTCAGAATCATTGATTATTCCTACCAGTAATTTTTAATTGAAAATTTTGTCTTATTTAAGCAAAGCATTTTTGGGATTAAATTAACCAAAAATATATATATTAAAAAAACTGGTGAAGAAAGATTAAAAATTCTGTGCAATTCTGCTTTGCAAAATATCTTGAGCCGATGTACAAACTTTTGACATAATCGAAACGCCACTTGTTGGGGGCAAATGTAAGTATTCTGACAATAAAATATTCATTATTAAAAAAAACAAGCCTTTTTATACATTTTCGTAAAAGCCGCATTGCGCTATTGTTGATACTTTTCGAATTATTGATTTTTTATTCATTTTCTGACCTTTGGAACTCTCGGTATATTTGATACAATAGTTGTTAAACGAAACATCCAGTAGAATATTCATAAGCACAGTTCTGTCGTAACGGGTGGGAGAGCGTTGCGTAGGCTTATTAACTAAATCAATAAAGTGCATCGGATTAGCAGAGTCTTCTATTCATTTTCCTCTTTAACTTTCAAATAAATATATACCGGGTAATCCAAAATTAAAAAGTAAATATTCAAGAGTTCCAAAATTCAGTACAGTTGAGGCAGAATACAGTTTTTACAGAAATGCATAAATATGCATGGAATTTTTTTTAATAAAGAAAATTTTACCGCAAGAATATTTACAATAACCAATAATAAGGGGCACTTACGTTGTTTAAGTAATTTGTACAATGGCACAGCAGAGTGGGCAACTCAGTAGGATTACGAATTCTGAGTATGAAAACGACTGCCACCAAAGAGAATGGCAGTCAGAAGTAGTAAGAAATTGTACAAAGCACCGAAGTAGAGTTCTGATATAATTCCTGTTATAATATGTTAAAACAGCTAAAGCATATTTGGGCAAATTTGTATATGCAAATATTTTCAATGTAATTATTATTTAACTGCATATAATTGATCATAGTTACACACATTCAAGCACAGAATTTTTGTCAAATAATGGGATAGGGGGGAGGTGTTCCGGCTATAGTCCTGCAAGATTTTTTTACGCCATGTAATTTACAGCTATAATTAATTACATACAATTAAATTGCATTTACATTGAAGATAATTGCAATTACAAATTTTCCGAACTCTGAGCTATAGGCAGTGGTTCCAGGACGCTAAACAGCAAGTTGCCGGTATAACTATTCCATGTCTTTCTGTTCATTTATGTAAAAATCGCAGCATTGTAATTTCTATTTCTCTTGATTTATCGAGTTACATTTCTAGTTACTTTTGGATCACCCAGTATGTATTTTATTTATATATACACTGTTGACATAAATTATTTAGGAAGAATGAATGGTTTATTTTGCGTAGTTATACAGCCAGGCACGAGAGTACACGTGTTTATAAAGTTTTGGAACACACAAAGTTTACCTTTTCACAAAATTTAGATGTGACAGCCTTTTGTCTTCTGTAAATGTCTAATAAATCAGCTGTTGCTATAGGTTTATGACAATTTTCCTGTTGATCAAACCAACTCTAGTGCTGATTCGAGATTTAAATTCAGGAATGGATTTCGAAACTGGCAGACTGGGCACCAGATATTTAATAAAACCTTATACTGAAACACTGGTGGCTCCTGCTACTCTGACTGGGCATGCTGTTTCCCATCAATTTTTACGAATACTTTTTATTGCTTTATTTAATTTAAAAAACTTCCTAGAAAACGCATTAGAAAAAATGACTAGAAAAATAATGCTCAGTTTGAATAGCAGGATTCGCGTCTGGACTCATGTATAGGGGTGAAAAGACTGACGATCGCAGTGGTCATGGAATAATATCTTCGAATTGACGAAATATTCACATACAATCCACACTGAGATTTCAACACTGAGGTAAGAATTATATCCACAAACTTACGATAAAATACTATTAATCTACTACTTAAAGGATACCTTACAATTAATGTCTCGTAAACTATTCAGTTACAAACTGACACGACTAATTTGTGTTAACCTTGTAATTAGAATCTAGGGGAAACATAATCAACAATTATTACTCACAAACCTTTTACTATTGTTGTTATTATTATCGGCATTATTAAATGTAAGCGTTTATTTCCAGATTCAAATATCATATTTTCCTGTCACATATGAGAAAAAATGACTAAGTTAAGTATCATTTTCCTGTTAGTCGATAGGAATAGATTATGAATATTACTCCATATGAATAAGACTCCATTTTATAACAACAAGATAGTTATATCTTTTAACACCAGAATACTTAAAAAATTAATATAAGTGAATTTGCAAGGGCCCCAAAATGTCAATCGGGCTCAGCGATCCGACTCTCACTGCCCATTTTTAGAACGTTCTTGATTACACCCGTAAATGATATAACAAAAACGGAAAATCATACGTGAAGCATAGATTATGAAACACTTTCCAACACAACCAGAAAACTGCAACGAAACTTCACCGTTACATAAGGTGAAAGAACATATGTAGTAAACAGTTTAGTAAACATATAACACATTTCAAAATCCAATTGTAGCATTTACTTTCCATAGTCAAAATAGTAGTTAAATTATTTTGCAGAGCTCTATTCATGATCTGTAGTTTTAGATATAGACTACATAGCATGATAAAATTTAGTTTAGTTTGAAAATTCACATTTAACAATTTTAGCCTATCGGTGGAAATGTACACGAAATATTTTTACAACCCTGTATATTATATATACAGGGTTACAAGATTTTTATACACGTCACATATTAAGCTAAAATTTAATTCAGATAAAAAATTAATAAGGTAACATAAAGTTCACTTTCAGTAATTGACAACCATAAACGACAATGAAACTTCTTCTTTCCGCAGCTCTGTATATGAATTTATTCATATTATACAAACTTATATTAGTCTACTAAATATAGTTCTTCAGGAAAATGCGTAAAACAATTAAAAATACCATTACGCACGTCACTCTCATAGTCAGTAATACTTACAAATTACTTTGTGTAGTCCTGTATATGACCAACAGAATTTATACACACCACGTAATATGGCAAAGTGTAGTTAAACTTAAAAACGCAAATCAAAGTTTAAAACGCACTTATCACACATACACTGTAATTATCGCACTATGACTGTAACCGAATTCTTTTGTATGCCCCTGTAAATGAACGAGAAACGCAATGCACACTATACTTTTCGGTGACTAATTTATACTGCACCTCAGTAATACATACAAGTGTCATTATGTTTGAACATGAATCATCATTTAAATAATACTGCAAGCGATTTCCCCCCATAGAACATTGTGTAACAGAAATTTTTGTGTGACCCTGTAAAATGCTTTGCACAAATAAAAAGCATGTTTAGTGCGTATCATAATTGTATATCAATTTTATCATGTTTCAAATGGCGTAACATCATCAAAATGCGCTTAAAACGATTTTTTCATTTGATCGTAATAGAGCGAAATACTTTTAACTGTCCCTGTAAATAAACTATAAATGCTACATGTATCATTTTCAATAGGGGTCATGCTATAGTAGACGTCAATAACATACACAAATTTCAGGGCAATCCAAATATATTTATGAGAGTTAGAGCACGGACGGGCGGCAAAAAGACCGAAGTCATAAACACTTTTCAACTAGGTTAAAAAGCATACACTTACAAAAAAATAATTTTAAAATTAACAATACCTATTAATTCACAAAAACATTTTGTCATAAACTCATTGTTCTCAATGCTTATTCAAGAGCATTTCTATGTGTATACAAAAATAAATGCACAATTTGGTGGCTTAGTTATTATAAGGAAAATGCAAATAAGTAATAATAATTTAAATCACAAACACAAACTTATATGAATATTTCTAATGATACCACGTAAGAAATTATGCGAGAGTAAAATTGCATTTAAATATTCCGTAATTTAAAGTTTTTATTATATATGGCCAGTAAATATATCTAAAATGTAAGCCTTTCTGTTTTCATTGAAAGTCAAATGTAAACAGTCATTTGAAAATTTGGTGCCCTTAATTTTGCAAAAATGTCGAAAATATCAGTTTTCCAAATTTTGATTAAAATGTATATGGGCCCGTGGGTATATTCTCACAGTTTCCGTACACTTCCAACAAAATCCGCGAACCGAAAGCGGTTTTTCGTGAAAACACGAAAATTTCCGCGTAGATTCATTTATTTTTCTCCAAAATAGAGAAAAATCACCAATGTAACCTAAAAAATAACAGACATACTCCAAACTAAAGCTGCATTTCGTCAAATCAAAGGGGTTTTCTGGCAGCTGTGCTGCGTGTTACTTTTTTGTATTCGAAAAGGAATTTTAAGGTTTGTTTTTTACACCCAAAACACGAAAAGTTTCCGATTCGAAAATCAAATCTTCATAAAACATTCGTCAGAAGATTAATTTTTCTTCAAAAAACAGAAAAATATTTTTCTATCACGAGGTTGTTCTGGCAACTTGCTGGCTCTACTTTTAATCGATTTTTCACTTTTTATAGAGGGCACGTAAATATAATATACTTGCATATATGAGGGTTCGAAGCAAGAGAGTGTCAAGCCATATTTTTGAACTTCTGAGATATTTAAGTTCGAAAATTTGATCAAATTACTCAAATCAAGATATATAACCTAAAGTTTTTTCGCCAATGTCTTAGTAACATCTGAGATATTCGTGTAACAATATGGCATCTTTTTAATGATGTTACTATTACCTTTTTTTGTAAATTAGCTATCCTGGGGGCATAAACATCTGGGGCAAAAACGAAACCTGTCACATATGATGCCACCAAGTGACTTTAGAAACAAATAATATGTTGGATATTATAATTTACAATATTAAGCAACATATTAGTGTTAGATTTATTTCACCAAAAATGTAGCTTAGCACTTTCTTGCCCCGACCCCCTCATATGATAAAAGCTTTTTCTGCATCCATGTCGCAACAGAATGCAACTCTGAATCATTAAAATTGAGAGTTGCATTTTTTAAATTCATTTTTCTCTGTTTGCGTTCTTTCAATGTATCAGTATGATCAAAATATTAAAACTTCAACATTTATTTTCAAAGTTACTCGATTTTCTTATTGGACGATCCTTGTGTTGCATTTCGTAAAATTAAGAGTCGGATTTCTAGTAATTAAAAAGTTTATTAAAACAATGTTAAGTAAATAGTCATTTTACTTTATTTTTACATTTTCCATGGCATTTTATTTCTTAAACAAAAGCTTTAAAGATGGACGTTACACCGTTGATTAATATACAAATTAAAGATATAAACATTACAAAATTGTACTTGTTTTTTGCTAAAAACAGTATAAAAACGAACTATTATCTTGGTTAAAAGTCATATTCCTCAAACTTTTTCAGCTAAAACTATATAACCATCATCGGGGAGTTCAAAAGAAAAAACTGGTGATGTTTACATGTTACTCTTTCGTCAAGATGCAAACATCATCAGTTCTGTCTCTTGATGTCACTGATGATGGTTATATAGTTTGAACCGAAACTGGTGGAAGAATATGACTTTTCACTAAATTTTTATCTTTTCTTTTTAGACTGCTTTTAGCAAAAAGCAAGTACAGTTTTGTACTGTTCATAGTTTTAATTTGTATATTTTATTTGTTTCTTCATAAACCAATTAAGTTTTTCGAATTTTGGTTCTGATAGTTAAAAGAAGAAGTGTAAGAAATGTATGCAAAACTTGTTCCAAACAGTAGAAGAAGTTGTAGTTTTAAAATTTTCTTAATTTTTTAAATAGAATTTTAACAATTTTTAAAAAAGAAATAACTTCTTTGATTACATAATTTTCCTTTTTAACAACAGTTAATAGTATGCTAAAATGAAATAAAATTATCAAACAAAAAAAAAGTTTAAAGGGCTCCCCTTAAACATGAAATAATACACTCTTCGGTGAAACATTTTTATATGTTTTTTTGAGCTTTCATAATTTGTTACAATGTAGTATATCATAATTTATTAATCTATAAGTGAATGATTGTCATAGCAATACTTCATCTTATAAACAATTTTATTTCGCATCACTTCTCATTTCCTGTCAACGATTTAGATTTCCTCTGATTGATAGTGATAAATGTGATTCTGAATTTAGATTTATTTGGTAAGATTTTCTTCCTTTATTCTTGTTGTACTGAAGGGAAAAAGGAAATATATGTCATATTTTGATAAGAAATATAAATAACAAATCTCTATAAATTGCCATTATTGAATGTTGGACTTATCGCTTTTGAAAATATTGATACATATCTTTTGTGAAGAAGAATTCCATCAATCATTGCCAAAACCTGTATGAAACTTCTGAAACCATAATGCGGTCTCTGAAAGGTTTCAAACCAAAGATTTTTATTTCAAGAGTTGAAAATAAATCTTCTTTTGAGATTATTATTGCTTACGTAAACGATTTCAGAAATCACTATATTTAAGGAACGACTGTTTGACGGCAGACTTTGAAACAACAACAAAAAAATACAAGTTTTTATGTCTGAGTTATTAATATTCAACACTCTCAAAATACATTTACATATTTCCATATACTTGGCGGAAAGTGTGTTTTCCTTCGTCTTTAACATAAATAATTAAAATGACCATACGATTTTTCAAATGCTTTTTTCTCAATATAATGTTTTCGCAGGGTTTTCAACAGTTTCTCCATGCGCTTAAATTTTTGTTCATAATTCTCAATATTTCTTGTCCAAAGAATAATCGTTATACGTAATACAAGAAATCTGTGCATCCGTTTTGGAATAATGTTTATATAGTTCCTCAAATTCGTAATACATTTTAATAACAACATGAATTTTTAATGAAAATTCAGTTTTGTGGTAGTTGATAATTATTTTTAAATACATGTATTATGGATTAAAATATGGAGAAACTGTTTTTTAATAATGTAAATAAATTTAATAATAAATAGTAATAAGAGGGGAAAAATGGAGACAATATTTTGAAAATCGGGATGCACAGAGCATTTTATAATTATTTTTAACAAGGTATTTAACATCTTTAAAAATTAAAAATTTTTAGTAAATTTAATTTTCTTTAATCTTTTATTTTACATCTTTCTTAGAATTGATAGCACAAAACACTTGTTTGAAGAATATCTTTTTGAAATAACATAAATAGTAAAAAATAACTTTTATATTCTACTGTCAGTTTTAAGGCTGTTCACAAAAATATTTTTCCTCGCACAATAAAACGAAACTTCCTGACACATTTTGTGACGCATGTTTAAATGTAAAACCATGATAATTTTAGGAATAATTGTTGAAGAAATTTGTAATACAACAGTTATTTTTATTTTCCGAAATGAAATGAATTGCATCTAGAGTTATAAGCAATTGTTGTCTCAGGATGCAGTTTTTCCTTTCAAACACTGTCACGTCCGTAAATTCGGTTTAATTTATTTTCTTTTTTAACGTTTCTTTCTTCGGAAATTCTTTTCTGAAAATTCTATCGTTACCGAAACGTGAAAATGTGAAAACCAGTGCGATTACATAGTTTATTAATATGAGCACATGCCAATTTCATACGTTAGCCACTAAAAATGTGTCAAAAGTAGCCAGTTTAGTTGATATATTTTTTGCACCCCATATCCCACATTAAAGAATATTTTAGTGACACTCAGAAATGCATAACAATTTCATTATGTTTGAACTAGTGTAACACCATTAAAAGGAACTGCAAGCGATTTTCTTCCCGTTGACCATAATGTAACGGAATACTTTTGGGTGTTCATGTAAACGAACATAATGCACACTTCTTTTCAATAAAGATCATGCTATGGAAATCCTTAATAAGGTATATCAAATTTCGTGGCAATACGAATATATTTACAGCAGTTGGAGCACGAAATTCATAGAAACTTTGCAACTATGTTGGAAAGTTAAAAAATATGCCAATTTCAAATCTGAGTAATTTTTTCTGATACATTTTCACCATCTGCTTATAAAATACTGAATAGGATATGAATTCAGAAAAAGGAACTAGATTTCAAAGATTATATTTTTGTTCGGTGAAATTGTCTTCTTTTTCATACGAATGTTTTTAAATTTTTTAAAGTGAATAAATAATGGTAATATGTAAACCTAAACATCAAAATCTTTGATATCGATAATTTTTAAAAGATGCTTTACAAAATACCTCGGTAGCTAAGACAAATAAAGACAAAAAATTAAAGGATGCATATTAATTAGATGATAACATGTAACAGCACTCTTGATCATATTTGTAATTAAACAGCATTTTAATTAGATTTGTTATACATACGATTTAAGTAAGATTGCATTAGTTATAATTTTACACACTTTTAAAAAAGAGTAAATTGGGTATACTTAAATTTTGTTTATATTGTAATTTTGTCAGCATTTTAATGTGACGGTACAAGTGGTGGATAATGTATGAGAGACAGATACGTTTAAATTTAAACAAAAAATAGGTTTTGGTTGTGGTGCAGAGATTGGCGCCCTTCATAGAGTTGTAGATATAACCCTCTAGTTTTAACGCCTCAAAATACAAAGGTTTTAAGTCATTAGTGCCGAAACGATGTGATTTCAACTTACAATGCGGACCTTCCGGGTGCTCTTATTGTGATTTCTTGTTATTCGAATTACGGTAAGCTTCGTTTTATTTATTTATTTTTCAAATTGCTTTAAGGAGATTTTTGTACATTTTGTTGTAATATGACTAAACGCAGAATTTATTTATTACGTTTATGCTTGAATTTTCATCGATTAATTTTTGACGGGTGCCAAGCACTATTACCGTGGCATTTGGCTATAACAATTAGTGGCAACCTCTGTCAAAAGCTGGAATCCTGGTGACAAGAGAGGACGTTGCAAACAGTGTGCGACAACTGAGGACGGAACTGAATCGGGAAAACCAATTTTGTATACAGCCCAGGCCGTAAAATAGTTAATGCATTTTCGCAAAAGAATCCGACACTTTCGACCCGCGTAGCTTAGAATTTTACATCAACAAGAGCTGTATAAAGGAATAAAAGCTGTTGAAATGGTAATTGTCAGAAAATGAAGATCACGGGATAATTGAAGATACAAACATACTGTCTCTCTGTCTGCCCCTTGTGGAATTCTATGAGAGTAAAGCATTTTCCAA
Source organism: Maratus michaelseni (assembly GCA_963931845.1). Taxonomy (NCBI): domain Eukaryota; kingdom Metazoa; phylum Arthropoda; class Arachnida; order Araneae; family Salticidae; genus Maratus; species Maratus michaelseni. The sequence goes on from OZ007586.1 coordinate 399,188,120, forward strand.
GAGACTTTCACATACGAATGCTTGCTGCTCTGTGCGTTGGCTACAGTAGGAAAGTGATCGTCTTTATTGCCAGCAACCTCCTAACAATGACACTGGATCGGCTTGGCGGTCACGAAGGTACCTGACCTCTTCCTCGTTATTTGTTCTCGAGAACTTTGAACGCAGATCTCGAAATCATAGAAAGCTAATCGAGCCCACTTAGCCCCATAGTTAGCATACTGACCACAAAATGAAGAGTTCAGGCCGTTGATCCAGAGCGATCCTGTGCAAGGTTTACAGTATTTTCCTTCTTCAAAACAAAAATTTGGATCACTTTCTTTTCGGAAGTTTTTTCTGAAGCCTCTCCTTCAAAAGTATAGTCACGGCTGCTTCAACTGTGGCTGTGAGATTACGGCCTGTGTATTTAATTCTTGCATTGGTAGAGTCCGTTTCATGGCGAGTGTTTCTGGCAGGTTTGCCGTCGCTTCGACTTGACTTCACATGTATCATTGATTACGGGGATTGCTCAGGAATTACCTGCTGGAACGTATGAGATCCCTCGATCCTGGAGCGGAGAACATTTTATGTTTGTGTAAAATTATTGCTAATTTTTTGGAAAAATCACGTCACCTAATATGACCATCCAAACACTGAAAAAAATTATTTGCAAGTGATAAATTGGTTTTATTTTCTCAAATGTAAAACTTGAACAAATATATTTGAGTGATTTATTGCTTTAAAACTCTTAAATATTTCCTTATCATTAAAAACAATAAGGTAGGTTTCAATGTAATGCGTTTAAATGTTAGGTTTTATAATATGCTGTAAAGGACTAGGGCTTTTAATAGTATGAAAGTGGTCTCTTAAAATAGTGAAAATAAAAGTTTCTTCTATTTTATTATAATTTTACAAATTGTTTATTATATCTATTGATTATTATGTAATGTTTAGGTTCTTATACGTTTTAAATATTACGTTTTGAATTATTCTTTAAAAGACTCTTTAAGATTAAATGCTCTTTAAGATTAAAAAAGTGCATAGATAAAAATAGTGAAAATAAACTTTTCATTTTTTTTATTATAACTTTACAAATTGATTTTTATATATATTCATTGTTGTGTTATATTTAAGGTCACTGCAATTGTTAAACAGATCTCTTTTGATAGCCATTCTTGGTATGTTTTACATTTTTACTGTTTTGTTCTTAACAGTTTATCTATTTATTTCACATAGAGCAAAAGACGATACAATTTTGATTTTGATATATGTTTATGTTGACGATAAAAATAATTATAAAACAGTAAAAACGAAATTCGTAGCTGAGTTCGCTAACACTTGAAATTTGATTTTCCTTTTCAAGATAAATAAAATTTATCATATTAAATTTTTCCATATCTTTTTATTTATATAAATTTATGCAAATTACATTTATGTATTATTAATAAATAAATTATTTTAACTGTAGTGTTAATTCCACGGGTCTCCCTAATCCGTTTTTTAGAATGCCTCTACCGCCAACAATTTTTTGTTTATGTACAGTGGTATTCAAAAGGTAGACCAGTGCAATTTATATTAAGTCATTTTTAATACGCATATTATACATTTATTCGTTTTTAAGTAAATTTTATTGTGTATTGTTAGTTAGTAATTTCTCTGTGGTGTACTTTATATTAACCATGAATAATGCAGAAACTACTTTTATAACCCTATGAACGTTAGTCTTTCAAGGAAATTTTTTTTCTAATTTAAAAATTGTATTTATTCTTTTGTGTACGAGGAGTATTTGGAGTGTTCCGTTTCTAATAATTTTCTTGTTCAGGCAATCTAAATTCGAAATTTTTTATTTAAATAGTTATCTAAATTTTACGAAGATAATTTGAGTCAAGTATATTTAAGGAGTTGATGAAAGAAAATATACTGAGAAAGCATTGACCTCCACCTAACAGAAATGTCAAAACCCTAAAATGTCTGAACTCATAACAAAGAGTGAGTTTTGCTCAATACTTTCACAGAATTGTGAAGCAAATTTATTGATTTCCTTTAGTAGACTTCTTATCGGAAGTTACATCCTTTCTAATGCTGTTACAGTGTAAGAAAGAAACGAAGATAAGAGGAAAAGAGATAATATTTCCATGTAATATTTATGGAAAATAAGAATGGACTTTTTATACGATTAACATAGAACGCAACAAAGCTGTCAAAAGTTGAATAGAGCTGTTACACTTAATCGAAAGCTACAAAATATTAAGGGTTCAGAATTGCAAAGCTTGAAAAACTGAATGTTTTAATGCATTTTCTGACAGTACAATTACTAAAGAATTTTCAGTTACATTTTCTAGTCGATTTGATACAAATTAAAAAAGTTACGGTGCTTTAACTTACTTGTTCTATCATACATATATCATAACTTGAATCTTTAAATGGGATTATCTCAAAACTATGTTTTAATGTCAATGATCACGATAACTCGAACAAATCTCAACCAATCTTCTTCACATTTTGACAAATTATTAAGTACAATATTATCTACAGTGTAATCGTTCCTTTTGGAGATTTGATGATATTTTCTACTTTTTATAAACAATCAAAGTTAAAACTTTCGGTACTTTAACAATGAACAGCCGCCATTTTCTTCAAAATCAATTTTTATAAAAACCAATCGATTATTCTCTATATTTAAGTGTTGGGAATAAAGACATTATGCTTTCTATAATTTCAGATAACGTTTAACAGAGTTACGGTGATCATCGTAAACAGCTACCAGAACAACACCATCTCAGGGGAGCAGGTCTGCTGGGGACACCCAACTTTATTTCGTCATTACAATAATCAATTTATTCTCTTTGAAATTCATATAAAAATTACAAAAAACTTTTTTAAAAGTATCTTGTTTCATTTTCCATGAAAAAATCCCCCAAAATACACGTTTTTTCGACCTTGCGTGTAGGTGTAATCCTTCAATAAATGATAAAAATATTCTTTACAATATACCTTCTTAGAAGATTAGATACAGCATTTCCCCCCATATTTGTAAAACAAAAAAAAGTAAAACAGAACTAACAGCAGTCCGCTCTATCTCTTAAAGGGACAACAACACTGCGCTCAATATACAGGGTATCCGAAAAATCTGGAAACGGTCGAATAACTTGAGAAATATACACCAGATTGAAAAACGGACAAATACGTGTTCAATATTTTAGAAAAATTTTAGCAAATTTTATATCACGAAATAGATTTTTCTAAAATATTGAACATGTAATATTTCGATTTTCAATCCGATGTATATTTCTCGAGTTATTCGCCGTTTCCATACTTTTCAATGGAAACGATTCTCATTGCATTTTACTCGATTGCAGTGCCATCTACGATTTTTCGAAGAAAATGTTAAATACAAAAGTTATGTATTTTTTTCCGTACAATCCGAATCTAGAACAAAAAAAGGGGGGGGGTTACCATTTAAGATTTCAATGTTGTCCCCTTTTCTCCCAGGGAGGCAGAGTTGGGGGAGGAGTAACTTTGATATCCCTAACTAGATTTTTCAAAAATATTGAACATACATATTTCAGTTTTTCAATCCAATGTATATTTCTCGAGTTATTCGACTGTTTCCAGATTTTTCGGATACCCTGTATATTGAGCTCAGTGTTGTTGTCACTTTAAGAGATACAACGGACTGTTGTTAGCTATTTTTACAGTTGTTAGTTAGTTTTACTAGCAAAGCTTTTTCTTTAAATCTAGGCATTAAATAAAGGCAAGTGTATTAATGTCCGTGCAAAACATTTTAACACTTTCCAACCTAGTTGAAAAGTATTTATGACCTCGGTTTGTCTGCCGTTTGGTCGTCTGGCCGTCTGTTCGTGCTCTAACTCACGTAAATATACTCGGATTGCCCTAAATGTTTTATATGTTATTTTCGTATACTATAGCGCGTTCCCTATTTCGATTGAAGTGTGTAGCACTTATAGTTTTTTTACAGGGACAGTCAAAAGTATTCCGTTACATTACAGTCAATGGGAGATAATCGTTTCAAGTGCATTTTGATAATGCTACGCATTTCAAACATGATAAAATTGTTATATAGTTAAGAATCGCATTAAAACATGATTTTTGTAGAATATGGGGTGCAAAGTATTTATTATTCATTTACAGGGTCAAACAAAAGAATTCTGTTACGCATTTTTCATTGGAGAAAAATCGCTTCCAGTGTAATTTAGTGATATTTCACTATTTCAAACATAATGAAAATTATATTCATTACTGAGGTGCACTATAAGTTGCACTCTTAAAAATGTGAAACTCTTTGAAGTGTGGTGTGCATTGCGTTTATTTACAGGGACACACAAAAGATATCGGTTACAGTACATGTGCGATATTTGCAGTCTATGTGTGATAAGTGCGTTTTCAACTTTGGTTTGCGTTTTTAAGTTTAACTAATTTTTTTCATAGTACGTGTGTGTTTATAAACTCGGTTGTTCATATACAGAGCTACACAAGGGAATCCGTAAGTATTACAGACTATGGGAGTGAAATGCTTAAGGATAGTTTTAATTGTGTTACGCATTTTCCCGCTGAACTTATATTTAGTAGACTATTAGAAGTTTGTGGATCATAAATAAATTCATATACAGGGCTACGCAAAGAAAAATTTACATTGTCGTTTATGGTTGGTAATTGCTACGAGTGAGATTTAAGTTGCCTTTTAGCTTAATATGTGGTGTGTACAAAAGTCTTCAGATAATATACATGTCTGTACAAAAGATTTCGACTGCATTTCCATCGGTTTTCAAAAAATGCTAAATGTGAATATTCCAACTAAACTCAATTTTATCATGCTATATTTCCACATCTATTGATCATATACAGAGCTGCACAAATCAATTCGACTGCTTTTTTGACACTGGAAGGTTAATTAGAAAACTGTATTTTTCTATGTATTATATGTTTTCTAAACCGTTTACTTGCATATCTTCTTTTACCTTATTTAACGGTGAAGTTTCGTTACAGTTTTCTGGCTGTGTTTGAAAGTGTTTCATAATCTATGCTTGACGCATGATTTTTCGTTCTTGTTTCTTTTATCCATCAGATAACGCCAATGACCATGCACTGAAGTACGAATGGTGTATTTGCCCAATTTATGCAAATAAACACTAAATGCTACAATTCACTTTAGAGAACCATTTATTATTAAGTTATTGAACTAAATGATGTTATTTAATAAATGGCTAGCGCATAATTTCAATAATATTTAGCTTAAATTCTGCCCTATTTAAAGTAGTAGTGCTCACTCCAGTGTCTTTTGATAAATATAATGAAATAAATGGGTAATTTATTTTTTGCTGACCCTGTATTTTATTTTAAAGAGAGCAGTTGCATTATTCGTGGTATTGTGTTAATTGGCTGTTCTCAAGTTATCTGAATGTAATACCCTTATTATTAAAATTCGTACTTCTTTCCACGTTCCCCATGAGGTAGACTGGTATGGATATGTTGCTATGTAATATATTTTCTTTACTCTCTCAGTTTACTGTTAATTTATTTTATCTAAAACTTTAGGAAAATTAGGAAGATTTTCTAAGGATAACCTATAATTCTTAATTGGCACTTTTTAGTTTTGTAAATTTTGTTATTCGTGATTTAGTTTTCCCTTAAAGCAAAACACTAAAATTTGTTACATTTCTATACAATAGAAAACTGAGATATAGCTGTAATGTTGACAACAAATGTATAGCATCACAGTACCTCATGTCGAGTGATTAAATTCAAATTTAAACCAATATACGTATTTAAAATAAGCATTTTACACGACATCACTATAGTTAAAAGTGCAGAAATTCTGAGCTACCCTTTAGGTATTATGCAAGAAAATGTAATTAGTATTAATCAAGATGCCAGTAAATATGAATTTGTAGAATTCCAAGCATCAAACCTTGAGTTACAACGCACACATAATTTGTGTAACATGCATGCTGACAGAGGCGACCATCGGTTGAAAAATAGTCAAATCGTATTCAGGTTATCCCCAAATGTGTCAATCCATCAAAAATTAGAAAACGAAAATGTTCACGAACCCAATACTTCTTTATATGATTATAGACGAAAATAACAAATAATAAATGAAATGAAACATAGTCAGTTCTAAAGCATTTTATATTTGCACACTTTTCTAAGTTGAATTTTCTGACACTTGAATAATCACTTTGTTGGGTTATTTAGATCATTCTAATTTAACATATTATCTATTTCATCAGATGCATAAATTATTTTGTAAGACACACATTTTATTTTAAAATATTTTTGTATCGTAATATCAAAAATATTTATTTTTTTACATGCTTTTAAAATTAATTGAATTGCATCAGATCTAAATTTTTACTTTAAATACAATATTTTACCAATCGGAAAAAAGTAGCATTATCGAAAGTAGTTAAATTTAATTAAAGTCCCATGTCTCATTAAAATAAGTTATATTTCGAAACACACGGGACCTATTTTTGTCAATTTTAATTTAAAATTAATTTATTTATTCTCTATTTGAATGGGAAAAAGACGATGTGGATGTTTAATAAAAAAAATTTCCTAATCATAATAATTATATTTTACTCTCCAGAGTGATTAAATTATCATATAAAATGATAAAAATGTATGATTTCTTCTGTATCATTCGTATTATTTTAAACGTCAATACTTAATACAATTTTCGAGTAATTAAAATGAATTGAAATTATATTATCTATCTGTTTTTTATAGTAAGGTCATTGTGCTTAAATGATACGCGATTCCCCATAGTTTTGTATCATTTAGGATATATTTGGCATTTTATTAAATAATTATATATTTTATTGAACAAAAAAAGTTTGAATATTGTGTTTTTAATTCAAAATTAACCTGTTTTGTAGAAATTGAATCATTTTTTGTAATCTAAGCCGACAATGTTTAATTGTCGCATTTAGGTTATTTTTGTCACATTTACAGTAGTTATATCCTAAATTAGACGTCCAAAGTATCTAAATTTGACAATGAATTTCATGCATGTCAGTTTATATTAAAATATTCGTTTAATTGCTGTCAAACTTTCAAATAATAAAGATATTAATGTTTTAATTGCTTAATAGGCGTATAGCCAACATAGTGAAAAAGAAAAGAAAATATGAATCAATAAAGATTTCAAATACATAAAACTGAAAGTTCAAGCCCTTATTATTGAATTACTTAATGCACTAATAAGTTAATAACTTAATTTACAATAGCTTAAAAAATAAAAAAATAACTTTGAGATACAATATTGATTATATTATAAGCAGGGTTCGTACGGACTCCTGGAATTTTCAGGGAAATAACCAGCATTTTCTTACAGAAAATCTCGCCTTATATAATCGCGCGATTAAATAAGAACAGTTTTCTATAAGAAAATACTGGTAGATACCCTGAAAATTTGTCCGTACTAACCCTGATTATAAGTGAATAATGAATACTTTAAACACTTTTAAATTTGACCATGTAAAACACAAGAAGTAATTTATTAATAACCAATACAGCATACGTTTAACCAAAGTAATGTTTATTACTGCATATTTTAAGCAAATACTTTGCTTTTCAGTTTATCTTTAACTCATTTTTGCTTTTCATCTTCCATGTAAGACTCACTATTTCCTTTTTCATTTCTGGAGGGTATGGATCTAGATAATTTTGAGGTTTAGCCTTCTTCATGTCTTTTGTTACTGCTGTAACTTTATTTCCAAATAGTTTTAGCCACTGACTTCTAGCGAGTGTCTGCTGAGTTCTGATTTTGTAACGCTATGTTTGTTACTTACCCATCATACGTAGTATAGGGTAAGTCTTGTAATCGTTTTGAAAATCGAAAAAAAAAAATTTGACGGATTTACACGTTTCAGACACTGGAGATTCCGAAAAACATATTTTTAGAAAAAAAATTTGCCGACTGTCTGTCTGTGTGTCTGTGTGTCTGTGTGTCTGTAAACGCTCTATCTCCCGAAAAAATTGAGATAGAGACTTGCAATTTGGTATGTACTTAGTATGTAATAATGGGAAGAAGCCTATTTCATTTCAATAACCTCGATTAACCGGAACTATTTTTTTCGGACTCTCGAAATATTTGTTCTGATAAAAGGTATATAAAAATTTTCGAAATTGGTTATTTTAAGGAGTGAATATCAAATACAATAAAAAAACATAAATTTTGCATAAAAAATAAAGTCGATCGGGTAATTAGTTGCCGAGATAGTTGTAATTATATTTTCCAAACTCTACGATTTTTCATGACCCTGTATTTCATCCAAATTTCACTTCAAAGATATATTTTAATTGGAAATTTGACGCTTAATCAGATGCAATAAACCGCTAGTTAATAGGATTATTATTTTTGGAGTTATAAGGATGTTTCTTTCAAGCAATTCAGTAATCGAGCGTTTAAAGTTTATGACGTCATCAAGCCACGATTTTATTCGAATTGCAATGCATTTTATAAGTAGTTTACACATTTTTATTTTAATATTTTACATTATGCATATCCATGATGGGTAAGTATTACGGTGGCGCCCAACGACTATTTTTGTTTGAATTGATATGCATTATTTTATTTGAATTGATATATATTATTTTATTCTTCTCAAACGTTATTTAGTTTAACCCTCTGAGCGTTTTGAGGGCTTTCCTGCATCTTCATAAAAATATTTGTAAAACTTAAAATAATTTAAATTTGATTTCCCTGTTTGTTTCTAAAATTATGCTTCATATCCCTTTATTTTACATATATCTTAAAATACAATTTTGTTTAAAATATTTTTATCTAGAGCAGGTTTAAGTTGTTTTTGGGAAACGGAAAAACACGGGCAAAACTCTTAGAGGGTTAATGCTTATTTAAATGAGGATTATTGTTTAAATAAAAGTATCAGAAAACAAAGCACCTTTAATGCTTGCATCTAGAGTTTTATAACATTATTAATTAAAATATAAAAAAAGTTTGTAGGTAAATTTTGCGGGGAAAAAAACTAAAACCGCATACAAATTCTGCAATAAAATGTCATAAACAATACAGTTACCAAGCTATTAAGAATAGCGTTTAATTTTAATTGGTATTTAAAAAGCTCTTAGGGATCTACCTTTATATTGGAAAAAACAAAACTCACAAGCTACAGAAAAACAAACATTGAAAGACTGTAATGTTTGTTTAATGATTACAGTGGTGAAACACTATTCTTCGTGGTTTCGAAAGAAGTTGTATTTTATTTTGTTATTTTTAAAATTTTTATCCATTTTAAAAATGATTTCGCACTAGTTTGATTGTGTTGGAAATGAAATAGTTGCTGAGAATTCATCAGATTATTCTTGTTGTGAACGTGAGCTTGGATGTTGTAATCGTGTTTGAGGTGGCAAAATGCTTTTACTCCATGCGTAATGCATGTTAAATGAAATCTTTTAAAATATTTTTTTACTATATTGCTGTAATCGTTTATGGAATCAAACAAAAGCATCGTGTGAAAATCCTTTAAAACGGTTGCAGTCAATAATGTACAGGGTGGCTACTAAATACTGCTACAAATACTCAACCATTTTATTTTACAAATATAAAATTGAAAATGATAAACTCGCTAATATGATGAACATCAGAGATACGAGTTAACCTGGAAATAATTTTACTGCAATCGACCGCCATCTTTATGGATTACCAAAGGTAATCTCTTATGCCATTGTCCGACTGCGACACGAATCATTTTAAGAGGTAATCGGTACCAATCACGCAATATGGAAGCTTTGAGAGAGTCGAAACTTCTGTGTTGTTTGCTATTTACTTTAGCCTCTAAAATTCCCCAAACGCAATAATCTGAAGGATTTAGATACGATGAACAAGGTGGCCAATCTCCTTGCATGAAAAATTTCGGATAATTGACATGGAGCCAAGCCTGTGTTGATTTAGCTCGGTGCAATGGTGCAGAATCTTGCTGAAATATCCAATTCGTTTTAGGATACAACTTGTAAGCATGTAGCAATAAATGTGTAGCCAATATGTCCTGTTTGTAATATTCCGCATTGATTTTTATCCCTTTATTGATGAATTTTAAAGGCAATATTTCATTGTTTGACACTAATGCCCAAACCATAACAGAATTCTTGTTCTGAAAGCGTTTCATAGTCCGAAGGTTTCCAGGTATATCCTCGAAGGTTGCTGAATATATGACATCATTTTTAGCATTATAACACTGTTTAATGCAAAATAGCTTCTCATCAGAAAATATTATTCTGTCAACACTTTTCTTACCATGCCGCTTCAGCAACTATTTGCATGTTTGTCATCTTTTTATTATTTGTGCAGCAGTCAAACATTGAACTTTTCTTTTGCGATAAGGGCGAAAACCCAGGTCTTCATTTATAATAACTTGCATAATTCTGCGACTCAGGTTCTCTTCTGCAGCCATTTTATTTGCAGAACGTCGGGGATTTCTTCGTATCTTTCAACGAATTCTTTTGAAGCGCTCTTTTGTGCAAACGGATTGTGGACGACCAGACCTAGGTCGATCTTTACATCTATTTGTATCCAATAATCAATTTATAGTTCTATATATAAACGTTTTATTAAAACCAAGGCATTTTAATTGATTAAAGATTTTACCTGCGGAAAATCTGCGATCAAAGAGCTGTTTAATCAACATTCTTTTGGCTTCCATCTTTAAATTATTTTAAATATTTGCTTTATTCAAAAATCGTCTGCACTAACAGAAAATTGCAAAACGCTGAAATAGAGAAATAAAGTGTTTTACCAAACGATTAAAATGAATACTTATTTTTTGGAGTGTAACAGTATTTAGTAGCCACCATGTATTTTACTTAGCATGACTAGCCGAAAATTTCATTTAATTTTATAACCTGTTTGATTTCTTTTGTGAGAGTAAGTCAGATATTTATAGTTGAATTTAGGTATTTTTCTCAGTATTTACATAATTGTTGTTTGTATAACTAATTATATAAATTATGTTTATGTAATATACACTTGAACATAAATATTGGTTACTAGAATACATAATTAAATCAACATGTCGTTATTTTAAATACAAACAACATTACAAGATTCTACACTTTTTGAGATTTATACGCACAAAATATATCAGGTCCAAAGTTCATTCAACATTTATCTGCAATATATTAATTTGAAAATCAATAGAACAGTGATTTAAATTTTTACTTCTTTATTTATTAAACAAAAGTAGTTGTTAGAATTATACCAGCCGTCGATTTCATAAATTCAGTAGAAAATTATACATACTTATCTTACAAATAGTCAAAATTTAATAAAAGTACATCAACGAAAAAAAAAAGTCTAAAGGCTTTTTTTTTACAGGTCACAATCTCCGTCGCAGCTTCTTTCATAATTTCCTTTCTTGGCTACAAGCACGACATAGGTATTTGTCACCGCAGAAATATGCGACTAAGAGTTTGGCACTTCCCTAATAAGTTAAAAGCGGGTGATTTTAAATGCATTCAAAACTTTATTGAATAAGGTCTTAAAAGTGAGACTTTTTATTCCAGAATAAGATTTAAAGCTCTTTTCATTATGCTCAATAATAAAAAGTTCTTTTTTTCAATTAAGATTAGTAGTCATAGTAAATTAATAAATTTTTCAAAATGAGGTAGGAAAAAAGACTATGTTCACGAAGAAAAATCTTTTTTTAACAAGGTCATTACAAAAACTACGTATCCGTATCTTTAAAATTGAATGAGATATGTTCAGTTTAAAAATTCCCATCATGAATGGTGACCATATATCAAAATAGAAATGTAAATCTTTGAAGACATTGGAAAAAAGAGGAAACATGGAGGATAATATACTTCCAGTTAACTTTAAACAATACTTAACTAACACTTGCTTCAAAAATAGTAGCGATACAGTCCAAAATATTTACAGAAGCTATAAAAGATTTCAGTTATATATCAGAGATGAGAGATAATACTTAGAAAAGGCTTTGTGGATTGCTTTTAAATTATAGTTTTAGGAGTTGAAATTATATTTGTCTCTTTACATGAGCCTCACTTACTCGCGTTTTATTTAGTGTATTTCTAATGTAATTGTTTTAATTATCTTAATATATTTCTTATCTAAAGAACGCCATAGTTAATTTGTAGATGATCCCCATTTTCATTGATGTAATGGCATTTTAAATGGCACGAAAAAACTAGTATAAGTAAGATTTTTCCTTCATTATAATTCTTATTAATTTTAAAGATACAGGTATGCAGTTTCTTGTGATGATCTTGTTGTAGCAAAAGGAAAAAATAATCTAATTGGCCAAATTTGTCTAGGGAGGTGTATAAATGTGTAACTTTTCAAAAATTTATGGAAGGATTTTTTTCAAGAACAAGAACATATTTCATACATTATTTTGAACACTTTTACAACTTACATTATTTCTTATTTACCTCCAACAGGTAAGAAATCAAAGTGCGTTTCAAGCTTTTTGGGACACACTGTAGACAAAATAAAACGATTTTTCGTTCACGAAAATAGCACTAGAAACATACGTTTTTTCTTTTTCTTGTTTTTTCTTTGGAAAAACTAAAGTGATTTCAATATGTAAAAAAAATCTATTTGCGATAAATTAATCAATAATAAGGATACCGAAACCGCGTGCCAGAAAGCTAATTGCCACCACTTTTCCCGAATAGTTTTTTGACTTATTTAATCTGAGATATTCTTTCATTAAATAAGTCAAAGAATGTTTTCTGAAAAATATTTGGCAATTGATCTTCTGCCATGCGGGTTCGCCGTCCCTCATCTATAATGAAATTTGATCGTTCGGCGAAAAATAGAAATTAAAAATTTATTAATTATGCGATGTCGCAAGAAACAACCAAAAAAAAATTTCTAGGTCTTTTAAAAATTGTGTTTATTAGTCATTAACTGATTTTCCAGAAAAGGAAGCAAGCAAAACATAGCTAATAACAATCGAAAAAACATACAGGGTGTATAAAAAAACTTGACTCATTTTAAAAATGTATAAAACAAAATATATACAAGATAGAAACTAGAAATTCACGTATGTGTTACTTGAGATATTAGAGTTTTTATAATATAATCAATAAATTTCAATATGCGCACCTTTCGTGGCACGGAGAACATCTAGTCGGTAATCTCGGCCCATGTGCGTTCCAACGTCGATTGCGTGACACATGAAATTGCAGCAATTTGCGTGATTTCAGTTCTTCAACGCTGTTTACTTTTGTCCAATGTTACTTCATCTGTGAAAATGATATATTTTTAAAACAAGAACGAAAAATCATACGTCAAGCATAGATTATGTAAAACTTTCCAACGCTTCCAAAATAATTTTACAAATCATTGCCGTTTAATAAGCTGAAAGATGACATCTAAGTAAAGAATTTGGAAAACGCATAACGTATTTAAAAACGTAATTTCAGAAATTTCCAACATATACAATATTCGTAAAAATATCCGAATACTTTTATTCAGCCCTGTATAGGATCTATAGATTTGTATATATACTACATAGGATGCTAAATTTTAGTTTAGTTAGGAAACGTGTAGCACAGTTTAAAATTCTCCTTCTGGAGTTTCTGTCAATAAACGGAAATGTGTTCGCGAACTTTTGTGCTGCCCTGTATATGAAATACAGAATTTATACACACCAAGTAATAGACAAAAAGTGAGTTAAATTTAAAATCGCGTTCAGATAACTTAAAACGCACTTCCAGGAATTATTGTTAACAGACAGTAGAGAATTCTTTTGTGTGTCCCTGTAAATGAACGATGACTACTATACACACAATATTCTGTAGTAAGCTTCTTGTAACGCACCTTAGTGATATATATAAATTTCAATGCGTTTAAAATAGTGAAACATTATTTAATTAAACCGCAAACGATTTTTCTCCATATACGTAATGTAACGGAATTCTTTTGACTGTCCCTGTAAAGTAACTATAAGTGCTATGCACACCCTATTCCATATTAAGCTTCTTGTAAGGCACCTTAGTGATATACATCAATTACAATGTATTTGAAATTGCGTAATCATTAAAATAAACCGCAAATGATTTTTCCCCATAGACCGTAATGTAACGGAATTGTTTTGAGTGTCCCTGTAAAAAAACTATCAGTGCTACACACTTCCGTTGAAATAGGGAACATGCTATAGATAACGACAATAACATATAAAAATTGCAGGGCAATCCGAGCATATTTACGGGAGTTAGAGCACGGACAGACGGCAGACGGCAGACGGCAGACGGCCATACGACCAGACAAACCGAAGTCATAAACACTTTTCAACTAGGTTGGAAAGTGTTAAAAACGGTATCTTCTTCCAGATAATTGAGTAGGGGAGACCGGGGCAAGATGAAGAGTGGGGCAAGATGACGAATGTCTTAATTTTTCCGTTTTCCGCTAGGTGGCAGCATCAACCGGACACTACTGGCTCTCCTATCGGCCGTTCGTTAAACAATACTATAGATACGCTGAAATCGTCATTTTTGTGTCAGTTGTGAAGCTTTGATTGTTTTCCGCTGCCACGTTATAACTTTTATGCATGTGTAAATAAGCTCTGCTACAGATACAGGTAGGATATATTGTTTCTCTTTAATATTTACGAGTAACTTATTTTAAATACTACTTACTACCATGAATAAATGTCAATTAATCGCCTTTTTCCATGGCAATGAAAGCGAATATTTTTAAACAGGCAGTCCGGGGCAAGATGACGAGCTCGTCATCTGGCCCCGTGTTTCGGAATTTATGAAACTAACTATGTTGACCATTCTATTTAAATCCTGTAAACACTTGTTTGTCTGTGTGTTTGTTCACACGACCTTGCGCTTCTATCTCCTCTGGGGCTAAGATGTGCATGGGATCGGGGGAGGTGTCGTTCGAAAGTGGGCAACCAGAGGAAGACATTTTTGCCCTCCGCTAAGCCCCCTAGCCTCTCGAAAGAAAAACCCTATCGGGGTCCGTATCTCTACTTCCAACCGTCCGATCGGTACGAGGAGAGTACCGTTCGATGGGGTCAAGACCTCCCCCCTCCCCCGCTGGTCCCCCTCCTCCCATAAAAAGATCCAGTGCTGTAAATGCCAAGAGTGGTGGCATGAGGAATGTTCCAATTATGAAAATGGCATTTTTATTTGTGACTATTGTTAGCTGCACAACTAAACACTTCAACATTACGTTACACTGCATTATGCTTAGTTTGATACTTGTAAGATGTAAAAACACAGTTATCATTTGTTAAACCATGTAACATATTCAAAAGATAAAATATGTTCAATCTTTTTCAGTGTTGTCATCTTGCCCCAAGGCCAAAGTCATCTTGCCCCAGTACTGGGGCAAGATGACGATTTGTTAATGTTATGAAAAAATAAAATTATCCTTTACTTTTTTTATTTGTAAAATTAAATGGTAATGTATTTAATACTACAAAGGTATACTCTATCAGTTCATGTAAAATTAATTTTACTATTACTTCAAAATAAATTAATAAACAACAAAAATTGTTAACATAGTCATCTTGCCCCGGTCCCCCCTATTTGTACAGCGAATTCAAAACGACGAGGTTTGTCATTCCTTTGTAAATTGTGCAGTACCTGCACTTTATACGCATGCAGGCGAAGTTTCTTATGAAGAACGCGATGCACTGTTGGAAATGGAATTGATAATTGGCTCGCGGCAGTGCGTATCGATTTCTGTAGGCTACGAGAAAAAGCTTGACCATTCTGTAAATGTTGCTATCACGGAACAACTAGCGCCATCTGTTGTTGTTTTTTATTACACAGAAAAAAACTCCAATATGTAAAGTAACACATACGTGAATTTCTAGTTTCTATCTTGCATATATATTTTTTTTTATAAACTTTTAAAATGTGTCAAGGTTTTTTGATTATATAAGACATTTAAGTACAAGTTTACGTTACATTATCTGGATTCATTTAGTGTGATTTTCGGTAAGAGCGATCATTTATTTCAAGCGATCCCTCCATTAGTGTGATGAAAATTTTTATTTATGCGCAAAGTTTGAAATGAGTCATCCCATTTTGCCAGCTAAACTTCTCCGAATTATTATGAAAATAAAATAAAAATCTGACAAGAAAGGTGACAATTTTTTTAGTCGGTGCGACAAGCAGAGTTTTTTTTTATTATGCAGTATTTAACTTAAAATCGATTT
Organism: Maratus michaelseni; assembly: GCA_963931845.1. Taxonomy (NCBI): domain Eukaryota; kingdom Metazoa; phylum Arthropoda; class Arachnida; order Araneae; family Salticidae; genus Maratus; species Maratus michaelseni. The sequence continues at coordinate 399,204,280 of OZ007586.1, forward strand.
TTTAATTTTTCTTGTTCGTTGCTTTTTAATTTAGCTTCCACGTTAATATTAATAGAAGCTTATGCAACTTAGATAATTATTTTTAAGTTTCAAATGATGCTCTAATATGTACTTTCTAAGAATAACACGAAAGAAACAATATCGTAGTACATTATTATATTTATTTATATATATTGTTTTTTAAGAAAGTTAACTACGGATCTGTTGAACTTTTATCCCATTCCATGCATGTTGAATGCACTGAATGCATTTAATGCATGTTCGGTATTATCGCGGGATCACTTAACTATTTTAATCGAAGGGAAGATGTATATTTTGTGGTTGCTAAATAAATGGAACATAAATTTTGGCTGTTTTTTATTGATTTCGGAACTGTACATACCCAGGCTCTTAACAAAAACTGTTTTTAACGTTATCCAATAAAAAAATATGTAAGACTTGCGACTGTTTTCCTTTCTTATTTCGAGTACAAAAGTTTGATTCCATAGACAACGAAATGTCTAAAGATTCAAAGAAAATTTCACAATATACATTTTTTCTACGATATAAAATAATAAGTAATTAAATCAACTGAAAACATTAAAAATTTACTTTTTAATTTTTGACATTAAAAGTCAAAATATTTTTTTTTTTTCAAAAATCATAGTTTGAAAGATGAGTTTCCATTATGTAAAATACATTGAAAAAAAAAAAAAAGAGATGAAAAGTTTTGGGAATTCTCGATTTAACTTTTGTAGAATCACGTTTTTCCATCTTTTTATAAATTTATGTTTGACAAAACTTTTCAAAACTTAAATGTTTGTTTAGATTCAATCTTCTCAGAAAAATTTCTCTAAAAGGCAAAATAAATTTATACTTGTTCTCAGATTTTTTTTTCTGGTACCTGAAAATTTTTAAAGCATAGTAAAAATGAAAAAACTATAATCATATGAAAGATTGGCTTACATCTACATCATTAAGGGGAATCAAAATGGAAAAAAAGAAACTACAATATACTTTTTAAAAATAGTTATGACAAAATCACATTAAAGTTGAGAATAAAATTTAATATGAATAACTGATAACATTAATTAAACAGTTGTATGTAGTATTATTCAAATAAACATGAGTATTCTGCTAGATGTAATTTTTTCAACTGAGTGAAAATATATCAAACCAGACTCGAACCTAGAGCCTTTGGCTTTAATTGCCAATGTTCTTCCAATTGATCTATCAAGACGACATCCCAGCCTACACAATTCACTCAGAAAACCATTTGGTCTGTTATTTGAAATAGCTCGATAGAATAAATCGCAGGTAAAGGTGTTGGTGTTGTTTATTACGGCAGATTATCTACGGAATAGATATAGGCCAGGAAAAGTTGTGCACTCCGTGGCACTTTTTAATATCCGGTTCAGATCGGATATTTAAGATATCTTAAACCGCCGAACTCACTGAGAGAGTTCCACAAACTCACTCAGTGAGTTCGAACTTGCCATTGCTATATACAGCCAGTACCACTCACTTTGATTGGTTCTGGAGGCTAGCTGTAACCGATTAGCTGTTGAGGCTGCTTTTAACTTATTCGCATGCGCACACTCAATATTTGTTCCGACCACAGACACGGTGATGCTCAGTGAGTTATCTTAGATGAGATTTGCGGTGTGAACATGTATTCGATTTCGGGAGGGTACCACCTCAAAAATGGCGGTCTAAGATATCTTAAATGTTCAGTGCGAACAGGGTATTAGGGTGACTAACCAGTATTTACACAAGATTATGCTAAGTTCAAAGAAAACCACAACCGCAGGTAAAAGAACTCCAATGAAATATGGATACGTAATTACACCCTAATTATTTTAATACAATCAAACCTATAAGGATTTACCAGCCTACAGATTCTTATACACGCAACATATTAAGCTAAAATTTAAAATAGGCAAAATACGCATAACAGAACTAAAACCACACTTCCAGAAATTACCATCCATGGACGGCAATATACAGGGTGTCCCAGGATTATTGGGACAAACTTTAAGGGAAGGTAGGGGATATCACAAGGATTCACATTTGCATAGCAACCCATGGTCGAAAACGGCTTTGTTCGCCGTTAGGTGTTGTTATTCATAAGAGCATTGCAGGAAATCAGCGTTCTTAGATTAGGGAATATTTTTATTCAGAATTCATACCAGAAACCGTATACAGCATGTTTGATTAATCAAATTAAAGATATTTCCAGATTTTAACTCAAAACGCTGGAAGAAACAGACCTGCATCGGTGCAGTCATTTGAGCTGACATCGCCCGCTTAGAAGTATGCAACGTTTTACGAACACCGAGCTGGCAGATACGAGCTGGCACCGAGCTGGCAGATACTTGATTTACGGATTGGCACACGGAAATGCTCGAGCAGCAGAAAGATTTTATCGCTAAAGGTACCCACAGAGAGATGCATCGGAACGCCGAATGTTTATGAATTTGTATCACAATTTGTGTGAATACGGATCATTACGAGGTAATATAGCCATAGTGAGGGCGGGCCACGTGTGACTAGAACTCCCAGCATGGAGCAAAATGTATTGGAAACTGTTTTAACGAATCCGACTACCAGCGTACGAGCCGTCGCTGCTGCAGTAGGAGGATATCGGAGTAGTGTTCATCGTGTTTTGCAACATGAAGGCTTACACCCATACCATCTACAAATAGTACAGTCACTGCTCCCCACAGATCATCCTGCGCGTGTGCGTTTTGCACGGTGGTATCTCGATCAATGTCGCCAAGACGCGCATTTCCCATTCTACGTTTTATTTAGGGATGAGATGTACTTCACGCGAGTTGGTGTGTTCAACCACCACAATGCGCATTTATGGGCTGTCGATAATCCCCATGGCGTGAGATCACATAGTGCCCAACAAAACTTTTCAGTGAATGTTTGGGCTGATGTGGTCGGCGACCTCTTAGTCGGGCCTTACTTGTTGCCAGCACATCTAACATCTACAGATTATCGTATCTTTTTGGAAGAGGTGCTACCAAGCTTACTTGTCACTATGCCACAACATGTCAGACGCCATATGTGGTTTGAACATGATGGGGCACCTTCCCATTATGGCAGATGTGTTTGTGAACTTTTGATTCAGGTGTTTGTTCACCGATGGATTGGCCGTGGTGGACCGGTTCCTTGGCCATCACGCTCTCCTGATTTAAGCAGCATAGATTTATTTCCTTGGGGTGCACTGAAAAGCTATCTTTGAAAGCGTCTTTGATGGTTTTTGAGCCCTTTAAACTTGGCGAAAAGTAGTATTTGTCTAAAGGAAATGTACCGCCATGTTTTTTTATTCGGAAATACTGGTGCTAATAATCCGGAATGTTGGCAGTTCAGAAAGCATGTGTTAATGCGACGTCTAGTTACTCAAGAATGGCGTACAAAATAAATTAATATGTCACAAATCCATTACACCATGGAAGGCAGCATCAACACATTTTAACCCCTTCGCGACGAGCGTCCTTTACAAAATTTTTAATCTTTTAACACCGGTTTTTCAAAACAGAAATTTTCGCCTAATTGAATCGCAGAAATGCTGTCATTAAATAAAGCAAAGCTTACAACAAAAATTAACTGGCGGGAATAATCGAGGATTTTGAGCATCTTATGCTTCACGTATACGTGTCGCTCGTCCCCAAGGGGTTAAAGGACAGCCTATAACAATGCGATTAAGGAAACATACTACAGTTAAAATGAACAAGTTTTATTCACGTATATGGAAAGGGATGTAGGGGCTTAGACCATAATACAACTAGAGATTCTGTCATTTTCTGAAAACAGGTATTTCAAGTGTAATATATATGTAATAAATGAAATTGAAGGACCTGAGTATTAAGGGATAATATAAATGTTATAAAGTGAAGGTAATAAATGTAATAAATTATGTAATAAATTTAAAGAACTTGATTATTACAGTGTTGAGTACTGAAACATACTTATGTATTATTTCACTTGTGTCCACAAAATGAGGTTGGGCAGTGGTTTGTTCAATCACCTTGCATAAGACTTCAAGCAGATCCATCTATAAATAAATCTACTTAGATATCGAATTAAATGAGAATGACCTCATCAAAAGCGTGACTTTAAATGGTACGCTTACCTTACTTCTTAGATTAAAAACATTTAAATTAAAAAAAATCAATAAAATGATGAGATTTTTGTACAGTTCCATCATTAAAATGAAAATATCATTAAATGGATATGTTATTATTTGTTTTATTGAGAACTTCTTAAAAAAATATTTAAATTTTAAGGATTTTCCCATTCTATTAACAAATAAAGAGATATTTAAAATTGTTTGCAGTCTGTTAAGAAAGTTCATTCGCGGAAGAAAACTGCTAATTATTAACATAGTCTCTATGAATTAATGTACTCCAAAGGTTTTCCATTGGGTTAGAATCTATGTTTCAATTGAGCCGTGCTAAAGCATTAACTTTATTCTTTATTTTAAAACCACTCCTGGGTGGATTTAAATACATGTCAAGAATCATTTTCCTGATGACGCATCCACTCTGCATCACCTAATAAAGTCCCAAATAGTATGAGATGATCATGTAGCATAGTTTGATATTTTGCGTTGATCATACGTCCATAAATTTGCTTTTAATTACACAATCCATCGAAATCAAATATTCCCCGAACCATTGTGGAGCCTCTGCGCTTCTGTAGACTGAAGAGTTCGTTTGGTTCTTTCCTCAAATCATGCCAATACCATTTATACCATCTGGGTGGTCAAGATTAATTTTATTTTCATCAGAAAATATAATTTGTTTCCACTCATCGTCCCATTTCATGACACTCGTAACATACTTCAGTCTTTCCTGTCCAAGCTGTTTCTATAAATTTGTTTTTTCATTATCTTAAATTTGGTATAAGCAGTTGATTTAAGACTCTTCCAACACGTGATTTACTCTTTTATTGCTTAAATATTTTCGATTTCATGAATCGAAAAGTTTGTTTTCGTAGATAGCTTTAAAACTTGTCGATTTTCACGTGCTGTCAACATCTTCTGAATCTTCTTCAGTTATGACATTGTGAACGGCAATTTTGGAACATTTCATTAGCGTCGCTATTTCTCTTTTTGATTTACCAACACCCATTCAAAATATTTTTTTTCTCACCTTGTACTCAAGCCTACGTCTCTCTATATCGTTAAGCAAATCGTAAGCATCAAAATCAAAATCTGAAACTTTACTGCTACGTTAGTGTCTTTACAAAATACAAACGCATGCGCTTTATGATAATTCTAAATTCACATGTAATATGCAAATTTTCTCAGGTGGCGTTATAGTTTCTTAACAGATCCCTTATTTAGTTTTACAGAAAAATGAGTTTTAATAAAAATTAATTTTATTTTGAAAGTTGTGATTAGTACAGAAAGTATTTTACTATCAATTTTAAATATAGGAAGTAAAACGTGTATATTATTTCTTCTTCTCCAACAATTTACGATTTTTTGTGTGATTTGAACGCACTATAAAGAATTTTAAATATTCCGATGCATGAAAGTTTTATCATTCAACATTAGATATTAATTTTATCTGGCAATATCTTTATCATAAATTTAATCAAATATTCCATCTTTCTATCCATATATACATATTTATGTTAATACAAATAGGTAATAGAACACCATCATGAATAATTATTGAAGGGACAGGTAACCCATACTATTAATTTATACGTCAGGCATATAAGTGCTTCATTTTATAACATTAAGCCCTGGTATGCTTAAGAACACTTAGAATATTAGCAAGATTTACAGTTTTGGAATGTAAAATGAAATCGTCTTAATGTGAGCTATTCGTTATGCGTTGATATAAATTATATAATTAATTTAAAATGGAAATTGGTTTCTAAATACCAAATTGGACATAAATGTAGTTCTACAAATATTGGAAATGAAGTAAGAGAATGTATTGTAAGTTTTCTTTTTCTATCGTCTAATCATTGTGTACGTTATATAAAACATTTTTTAATTTAAAATTGATAACATATTTATGACAAATTTCTTATAGGGGCTTTTCTCCCCTGGATAAAAATTTTCCATCTACTTTCTGGATCTAAGCCAGCGGTTCCCATCCTGAGGTGCGCGTAACACTGGGAAACACGGCGGATCGTTTTGGGTAAGCGAAATATATTAGTTATAGCGTAAAACACAAACACATAACAAATTAAAATAAAAACACAAAATTCCCAATTTTGTAAAAATTTACGTTATTTCTGATGAAAGTTTTATTGTTGAAAAATGTAAGAATTTATGTACAATGTTACTCTCTTATTTTGTTACTCATATTTCATTTATGATTTTTAAATTCTAGACTACACTCTTCATATGCAACTCAGAAACAATTAGTTTACTTATTCTCTGTTTTTCCTTCCATTTAAAAAGAAAACGTTTATGTTTATTTGGGGAAAATGTTCTTTCTATTGACTTCCACAATTAACTTCGGAATTATATTTAGAAATGTTCAATTAAATGTTTGCACATATATTATATATTTTAACTTACTTTAACTAACTTTTAGGATCAGTAAGCTAAAATATGGCACTGGATACTGATACAAATTGTTGTTTTCATTACAGAATTTTCAAAAAATGAATAAATGTTCAAATAAAGCTTATCAGTAGATGCATTTTTCGCATTTTGTTTTTTGAAAGATATAAATATATCCAAAAACTGCAGAATATGAGCTTTAAGAAATATCTGAAAATTTTCATGCTTGTTTTGTTTACTAGAAAAATGTTTAATTTTTATTGCTTTGTATGAAAAGTAGTAAATTTATCTTTTATAAACTAGAAAATATTAGGATAATGAATTTATATGTTTATATGTATACATGTGTGTAAATAAAAATAAAAATTACTCTGGAAAATTAGGAATATTTTCATTCTTGTATTCAGAGCTGTATTTAACACACATTCAACTTGTTGCTTTGTACTAGTATTATAGAATAGTATTATTTGACTGATGTAATCACAAAATTGTCCAATTAAATAATACGAAGATTACGATTACGAAATACTGACAACAAAATGCACATGCTACACGTGTTCTAAATATGCCAGTCCTTGTAGTATATGTGCGCTATCTGGCACAGAAGTCTACTACCTGGCTATGAAGACAGTGTTGCCAATTGGGCGGTGTTTTTTTTATTCAGATCACTTGAGTGCTACCACATTTTTGAAATAATAATATTCGCCTTTTTTAATCTTTGACAAATTAATGACAAATAAGACGACTTTAAAAGAAGCTGACTGACAAATATACACAGTAAAAATGACCAATGTTTCTTATTTTATGAAAATATGCTATAACCATGAACGAAAATATAATATAATCTTCTGAGTTATCCGAAATTTAAAATAGCATGTTACATTGTCTTTTGAATCCCCATAAACTAATATTTTCAAAATTTAAAGAATAATTTATAAAAACAAATTAATTTAGCTGCCCGAATTTTTCAGAAACGTTTCCGAAGGGTTTTTATAGTGTATTAATTAGTGTCCTCAGCCTGGAATACCTGTTTTTCGAATGCTATCAATTCTGAAGTAAACATTTTCATGCTAAAAAAATGTTTAACAGATAAACATGCAAAATTAACGGCGTTAACAATAACATTAAAATTAAGATTATTTCTTTACTCTTCCATGTATAAATTAACTTATGCGGCTGAAAACGTGTACTTGAGAATGAATAACATTCGAAAAACAGGTATTCCAGCCTGAGGACACAAATTAATACACTATAAAAACCCTTCGGAAACGTTTCTGAAAAATTCGGGCAGCTAAAAATAATTTGTTTTTATAAATTATTCTTTAAATTTTTAAAATGTACTCGTTTCTGGGGATTCAAAAGACAATGTAACATGCTATTTGAAATTCCGGATAACTCAGAAGATTATATTATATTTTCGTTTGTGGTTATAGCATATTTTCATAAAATAAGAAACATTGGTCATTTTTTACAGTGTAGCCACTTTATTACTATTTCAGAAAAAAAACGGTAGCAATTAAGTAATATGAATAAAAAAATAATGCCTAACTGGCAACACTGTGTGAAACAGAAAGTATCCGTCTCTCAACCGCTGTTATATATGTTAGATGCCACCATTGCACTCTATAAACGATTCTGCAATGTCAGGCTTCAGAGACTAAAAAAAAGTGTGTTTATTAGAGAGCATTTAGTCGGAGATTCGGTGACGGTAACAAGAAAAGTTTGGATGTGTAAAGCCATTATGATACACCGTGCACGAAAGATGATAATATATGCGTCATCAAAGCGAAACATAGGACGAAAGACAAAGCTAGCTGAAAAAGATAAACGAGTGTTGAAATTCATAGATGCTTGGAAGCACAAGCAATGGCTATACCAGAAAACATCCGAATTTAAAATCATTTCTAGGATCCCGTTTAAAGCAAAACTGTCAAATAGAAACTCTATGCAGAGAACAGTTACGGAAGTGTGGTACTTTGACCATAGAAAAATGGCATAAATTGTTAGTGAAAACATGTAATATTTTCAAGCGACCTCAAATATGCGAAGTCAGTGGAAAAAAGTCATAGGGTCCGAATAATTAGCATTCACCTAATTTCAAACCACCAAACGCGTTTATGTCTGGATATTTGTTAGAGAAGCGGTTACTCCTGACCGTTTTTTGTCAACTGTTAAACATATAAGCGGATCCCTGTATCTATTGGGTTACGATATCATGGCACAGTCTTGGCACATTTCTTATTCTTCATGAAAAGATCAAATACAAACGCTGTTTGGCAATGTGGAAGCAATTCGTGTCGACTCTATTCTGCAGACTTTGTTTCCTGAAAAATGACCGTTTTTAAATACGACAATGCTTCTATTCATACTGATAGGTATATTCAAGCACAGCACCGTGAATACTAGAAGTACGCGCTGACTTAAAGAATATCGGCCTTCGTAGGCGGTAATTGCTTATCGTACATACTGTCCCTTTAAATTGAGTACCATTATTTCAAAATAATAGTTTTCGTCATATTTTTCTATAATTAAATAAGGCGAAGATTTCTTCACGTGACGATTGTATGACTGGCATGTAAATATACATTCAAGTCAATACGCTGTTAAAGTAGGAAGGGAAAAAGTCACATCTAGATTTTATAGCATTCGAAGAATGACTCTATTACTCTACATATGAGCCTTTGATTTTGACAGTAGGTCAAGACCATTTTATGTTTTGCTAGATATTTTATGGTTTGCATTTGAATGGGATTAAAAATATTCGTAAGCAATAATAGACTTATTTTATATTTTATGTGGTCTTATTTCATGTAAATTTAATATGCAATAATGGTTATCACTGATAGCTAAAAAAAGAATGGCTCTCACGTTACTTGGTTTATTTTTGCTATTTACCTGTATAATTAAAGGATTAACATAATTTTTGGATAATTAAAACTTTCTTAATTGGGATTGACCAAGGTAGTTTTAAAAATCCCCCTATCCCATTTATTACTTTCTTCTATCTTTACAAGAAGAAAGTATTGGAATCATGCAAATTTTCTACTTCTGGTTTTCGACGGTGTAACGCCTCCTCTATGCAGACCCGATTATGATGGTAAGTAGTAGCGTATCGAATCAGTTGCAGAGAGAAATCTTCTATATTTTTAATAGAAATTTTATTGGAACACAATGTAGATTCTAATATTGAATATACAAGGGGTAGTTGATTCATTTAATTATTTAAGAGGATCATCAGCTTGCGATTAATATTCTAATGACTTAGAGTCTAACTCTCAATACAATAGTTTCTGCAAAACACAGTCTGCTGTCGTTTCAATGTTCAATTTGCTCGGGCCTAGATGTACCCGTTCTGCACTCGGAATTTTCAGGTTTCTATGATTGATTGGAATTTAGAACTCCTTCACTGGCACTTGTCGTACCTTCTCTTTATTGGAGCTTTCTCAGATACGTGACGTATCAATTCGTCAGAGGTGAAACCTCTCCAGAGTCTTAGCTACGCTGAGTCAGAAACAGATGTTTCTTCTCCTCTCTCCAGAGAGTAACTTCACTCGTTGTGATCTTTTCCAAAACTGACTTTCTCACTCTCAATCTCTCACAGGGGATTTTACACTAGGGGCGGGAATTTAGTCGAGGCAGAGCATATTGAAACCATTCAGCCCCTGAGCAACTCTGGGATACGACATTCCCATTTATAACAAGTCTGTTATTGGATATTCCATAACAAAGGACATAGAATCGTGTGCAGAGTTCGTCTCCCCCGACAGGTGCTATTTCTTTCACGACTCCGGCATAGATCAAAGCACTAAGATTCTGCTGGGGTGATCTTCTTCGATACATCAATGTCCGAGAACCTCGCTCTCAGCACAAAAGACGTTCGGTGTTTTACTTTACTTCAAAGCTACACCAACGTGAGAAGGTATGCCGGAAACAGTTCTTTTCAGGCGTTCCCACGGGAAAGTCTAAGATGACACACACTAACACCTGGGTGAAGAGACTCAATTCTTTACAGCACCCCCCCTCATGACGATTCTTAAGGGTGAAACACGAAGAATCTCTAAGTGGCGGATAAAGAATTGCAAGCTCAAATTACATCAGAGTGGCAAGAAATAAAACATACATGAATAAATTAACACTACTTTCATATTCTTTTTGCGCGCTCTGATATGAAACATGAACAAATACTGAAATAAAACAAAGTGAAATAAAAAATTAAAAAATAACTTAAAATAATTATGTACAAATGTTTATCCAGAAATCTCATCAAACTCGACTCAGACAATCAACATGCGGATTATCTCTGCCTGGGCGATGAGAAATTGCGTAATTATAAGGTTGCAGAGCCAAAGACTACCTTAACAATCTAGGATTATTTCCAGAATTTCTTTTTAGAAATACCAAGGGATTGTGATCAGCTTCGATAGAAAAGTTTTGTCCATCAATATAATGCCTTAATTTTTTATCGCGAAAATAATTCCAGCACACTCTCTTTCAGTGGCGCAGAAACTTTTCTCACTATCGGTAAATTTGCGGCTTAAATATATAATGGGGTGTTCTTCCGATCTCTCTCTTTGAGCCAAAACAACGCCAATACCTAAGTCACTTGCGACAGTTTGCACTATAAATTCTTTCCGAAAATTAGGAGCGTATAGTACTGGTTCTTCCGTAAATTACGTTTTCAAAGTCTCGAAGGCTTTGCTCATTTCGTCGCTCCACGAGATCCGTTCTTTTTTATTTTTCCCTTTAAGTGCTATAGTCAATGGTTCTACAATCACCGCATAATCTTTTATGTAACGGGAATAATATCCAGCAATTCCCAAACATCTACGAATTTCAGTTTTCGTTTTCGGAACCGGTAATTCCTTAATTGCTTTTATTTTTGCCTCAGCTGGTCTTCGACGTCCCTCTCCTACTATATGCCCAAGATATTTTACGGTTTTCTGAGCGAACTTGCATTTCGCCAATTTGATTTTGAGTTTCGCACATTAACCCTTTCAAGTACTATTTCTAGATGACGCATATGGTCCTCCCAACTATCCGAAAAAATCGCCATATCATCTACATAGGGTAAACAGAATTCCTCAAGCCCTCTCAATATTTTATCCATAAATTTTGAGAACCTGTAGGATGCATTCAAGAGTCCAAAAGCCATGACCAGAGGGTAATAGGATCCGAAGCTTGTAACAAAAGCTGCTAATTTCTGAGCCCTCGGGGTCATTTGAATTTGCCAGTAGCCTTTCGTTAAATCTAAAACCGTAATATACTTTGCACTAGAAAATTTTTCCACTCTTTCCTCAATATTGGGTAACGGATAAAATTCTTTTTTTTATGATGGCATTTAGTTTTCTGTAGTCTATACAGGGTCTCGGATCCTTTCCTGGAACTTCCACAAGTATGATTGGGGAGCTAAATTCAGATTCGCCTTCTACTATAAGATTTAATTCTAACATTCGCTTAATCTCTTTGCGAGTATCTCCGTTTGTCTGGGTGATATTCTATAAGGTCTCGACCGGACGGGTTTTAGCTCCGACAATTTTATATCATGCTCGATCTATGTCATTCAAAAATACTGTCCCATAACGGTCTAACAAATTTTAGAACTGTCGCAATTGTTCGGAAGTACATCTAGTTGTTATATCACTCTCTCTTACGACTTCATCGACTTATAAACCTCGGAATCGGCACTGGGAAAAAGTATGTCTAAATCTTGTTTATCCTCAACCTCGCTTATCTCTTGCGTTAAAATATTTACTAACTCCACCCGTTTTTTATAGGGTTTTAATAAATTCATGTGATAAATCTTGGATTTCTGTCGCCTCCCTGGAACATTCACAATATAATTCTTTTCCGAGATTTTCGATTCATTTTTTCCCGGACCTATCCAACTAACGGACATCTTGTTTGGTTTACTGGTTGCTAAAACCGGAACCTCATCTCCCACATTGAATTTTCTTTCTACCACTTTTTTGTCAAACCAAAATTTCCTTTTTTCCCTTTCTCGTGACATATTTTCAACGGCTAATTCCTGACATCTTTTTAACCTGTTCGTGAGATTAAAAACATATTCCGTCACGAATTCATTTTCCTCCCCTTCTCCCATCCATTTTTCAAACACTAATGTTTCTGGGGTTCTCAAATTCTTTCCGTGCACTAATTCAGCGGGGCTGAAACCTGTCGAGTTATGCGGCATCGTCCGTAACGCTAACAATGCATAGGGCAAGTTTGCTTCCCAATTTGATCCGTTTTCTACACATAGTACTTTCAAAAGCCTCTTAACTGTCCTGTGCCATCGTTCAACACTATTACTTTCGGGTCAACACACTTGAGTTTCCTATCTTAACACCAAACTTTTTAAGAAAGGCGGTCGTTAAATCGCTAACGAATCTCCGGCCCAGGTCTATCTGGATCTTCCTTGGAAATCCTAATCTACTGAATATCATCATTAGGGCTTTGATAATGGTCTCAGACCTCATATCGGACACCGGTATTGCCTCAGGGTATTTTGAAGCTAAGCATACCGCAGTGACCATTTATTTATTCCCTTTGTTTGAATTAGGCAAGGGGCCCACAAGATCACAGCTTAACTTCGAAAATATTTCCCCCACTATCGGTACAAGTTTAAGCGGCGCTTTCTTCCTTTCACCAGCTTTCCCTATCCTTTGACACGGGTCACATGTCTTGACAAATTCTTCAATTTCTTTGATCACATTAGGCCAAAAGAAATACCGCAACACTTTATCTTTAGTTTTCGTTTCCCCTAGGTGAGACGAAATTCCTTCATGACACGCACCTAATACATCTACTCGAAGTTTCAATGGAACAACCACCTGCGTTCTTTCTTTCCCGCGATTATCCTTAGTGTTTCTTATTATCAGAGAATTTATTATTTCAAAGTGGGGCTTTTTAACCTTCGCTTTTTCTCTAATCTCTTTAAGAGATTGATCCACGTCCTGTTCCTTTTTAAAATCCTCCCATCCTATTTTTGCTAGATTCGTAAATCCATCTTCTACTAACAATTGGAATAATCCTTTCTCTACACTGTCCAATTCCGCGAATTGCTTCCGCGAAAATTTTCCCCTTCTCCCTCGGAATTCATAATCTGTTTATTTTCCAGATCTGGAGTTCGGTCAACATTTCTTCTCGTTTGAGCACGCGTCAAAACTGCATTCACTAATTCGGGTTTTCCCTTTGCCTGCTCTAACAACTTTTTAGTTTCATTACCTAACAAATAGTATTTCATGTCTGAATCTCTATTGTTCACTCCTGATTTAATTTCAATAACCCCTACACCTTCAATTTCTAACGTAACCTCTGCTATAGGTAAACAATATAGTTTACGGTCCAACGGAGTTTTAATCCTAAAGTGGTCTCCATTCAATTTATCCTGACTGACTAAGTCGTACGGAAGCAAGTCTATGGCACTCCCACTGTCCCTCAAAGCACTTGCCTCCCTTCCATTTAATAATATCTTACTCAAATAGGGGGAGAAGGTTTCCTCAAGTGTCGGCTTTCTATTTAAGTGGCTGACCCGCGCAGCATCTCTCTCCCTCTTTTTAATCTCCGGACAAACTACTTTGTAATGTCCGGTTTTCAAACACGCGTAGCACTTGACTTCGCGCCTTTTTCGAACGCTTTTTCCCTTTCTCTATTATCATTACGATCCCTCCAATTATGGTTAATCTCCGGATTTCTATTTCCATTTCACACATTTTCAAAAGTTTTGAATCTTTCAAATTTCTTTTCTACAGGGAGTTTAGGATTCCACGTTTTTCTAGACGGGCGTTTGATTGCTTCGTAAGCATCTAAGAGCTTCACTAATTCTTCCGGGTCTTTAATTTCCGCCCAATTATCTATGAAATGTTCGCGCATTTCTGGAGACGCTCTCCTCTTGACTTGATCGGTGACAAGTAAATTTTTCAATCCTTCAAAATCCGAAATTTGTAAGCTTGACAGTCAACCTTCCAAAAAACTATTAAGTTCGACAATCAGGTCTTTCCAGACTGAATTAGGGTTCCAAGGGTGCTGACTAAATTTTTGTCGGTACGTTTCTGCATTCAAGCGATAGCGCTCTAACAATTTTTCTTTCACATATTGAAAATCATCAATCTTGTCTTCGGGTTCTCTTAAAATTAACTCGGCCTTTCCCACGGGTAATAGTGATAGCAAGTTCGTCACCAGCTCATCCAAATTTAAGTTACATTTTCTTGCCTGTCTCTCGAATAAATTTAAGAACAACGAAATGTCCGAATTCTTTTCATCAAAGCGATGCATAATTGTTTCAAGGGGTAAATTACTCGTTCTAACCGAGATGCTACCTGATGCTGTACTCCTGTCATCCGACTCTTGTGTTAATTTCAACCTAGCTAATTCATGTTCACGCTCTTTCTCTTTTTCCGATTCTACCTAAAATCTATCGTTCTCGTCCTTCTCTGCCAATAATTTATTTTCCCTAACTTTTTTTTATGTTTAATCTTCGCTAAAGCAAGCTCTTTCTCGAATCCATCTGCCGATTCTATCTTTTTTATAATCTTCGGTACTGTATCATTCTCCTCTAAAATGACCTCAAATTCGTAAGCTAACGTTTGTAAATCAGCTTTCCTAATATATTTAAGCTCCGACAATTTCAAAGTTTAAAATTAGAAATTATCTTTCCCACAAATATAAAACAATACAATAAGATTTAATGCTATTCCTACCAAGTACGCTAAAATATTACTGAAATATACACTCATAAAAAAGTACTCTTAACAATAATATATAGGAAATATGCAACATATAAAAATAAGCAACTCTATCCTATCGTCTACATTCACCTTGGCATTTGGTTATAAAATACATATGGAATAAATTTTACACAAAAACAAAAATTTCAATTTCAAAACGGACAGTAAAAACAATTGAATCCATTTGGACACTACACTGTTAACTAGTATTTTAAAACACAAATTGCACAAATTGTGCTTATTAGTTGCTAAAATCAGTGTAAAAATTGTTTTAAACTCATAAAAGAGCTAAAATCCTACATGTTTCGGCTTTAAACTTAAAGCCATCATCGGGGAAGAGGAACAACACAAACGACTACTGATCTTTTAATTTTCGACACGAGAAAATTGAAATCAACAGTATGGAAAAATTTAAATAAAATAAGCGGGCGCTCTCTGTTGCCAAAGAGCGAAAAACAAAACAATGAATTAACAAGGGGTTAAAAATGTATCCCACAAACTAGGTATCTTGAAAGAAAAATTATCATTACAAATTTGTAATGATAATTTTTCTTTCAATATACCTAGTTTGTGGGATACATTTTTAACCCCTTGTTAATTCATTGTTTTGTTTTTCGCTCTTTGGCAACAGAGAGCGCCCGCTTATTTTATTAAATTTTTCCATACTGTTGATTTCAATTTTCTCGTGTCGAAAATTAAAAGATCAGTAGTCGTTTGTGTTGTTCCTCTTCCCCGATGATGGCTTTAAGTTTAAAGCCGAAACATGTAGGATTTTAGCTCTTTTATGAGTTTAAAACAATTTTTACACTGATTTTAGCAACTAATAAGCACAATTTGGACAGTAAAAATATTTAAATTTCAAAAGTCTTATTCAATTCCTTTTTCTTTTAATCAATGGTGGTTTTAATCAACCGTCCGACATATATAAGAGTGAGAAATTTCGAGTTTGGATATCGTTCCTTATGGCTGAGTGGTTAGAGTCTCAGATCGTTATTCTGAGGACCCGATTTCGATTCCCAGCTGGGGGCATTGTTCAAACTGTAGATTTGCGCTTGAAAAAAAGCAGAATAAATATTCGATTGTTGTTATTCAAGGATTACAGGCGTAATTCACTTCTGAAAATGACTTAAAAAATAGTTAAGTTTAGATTGGTTCTAATACAAAAAATTATTTTAAAGTAAATATTATAATTGTTTATGTAACAAAAACCTTTTGTTGTTAAAACAAAAAAAAATTCTTAAAATTACACAAAAGATTTGTTCTTTAAACAAAAGTTTTTTCGCCGAAACTGAAAAGAACTATTAAAAAAACAGATAATTATATTTATTTTGAGAAAACTTTCAACAGAAGAATTTTGTTAATTCAAGTAAAATTGAAACATTTTTACTTGAATTAACAGAACATTTTTTTGCTGGCAATAAAAATTTTTTTTTTGGAATTGCAAAAAAAAAATCAACAATATTTTTCTTGTTCATTCAAACAAATTTTCCATTGACCCATATTTAAACAAAAAGTTTTGTTGGGCCAACGAAATTTTTGTTGATTCAACAAAACTTTTCTCTGGGTGTGCAATAAATGTTATCTCTGATAGCAAAAAAAAGCATGGTTATGGTATGCACCAATGGACGTGCCTCACTTTGAAAAGCAATGATTTGTGGAAAAGTTGATTTTCTCTGAAAAGGATATAATTATAACAACAAAAAATTTAATTATTTTATTTTATTAGGGTTAAGTTCTTAAAAAGTAAAAACGGAACTATTGTAAGATAAAACCAGTGTCTGTCCGTCCGTCTGTCACAGCCCTTTTTCTCGTAAGTTATAGGACGTTTTAAGTTCAAACTTGGGAAAGTTATAAAGCCATTTTACTCCTATTTTTTTCAGATTATTAGTTATTCACAAATATTTTTAGGAAAAATTTAGGGGTTAATTAAATTACTTGAAAAAAAATCTTTTTGTATATCGTGTGAAGGAACTCGTAATACCGAACTCAAAAATATATTCGTTTTAAATTTAGGTATTATATTTTCAGAGATATCGTCGAAAATGCACCTCAAAAATATGTTTCCTCCCCCTCCCATCTATTTCCGAATCTATTGAAACTAAAATTATGAAAAAAATAGGGGTAGTAGGAGTTTATTTAAACCTTGCAAGAAAACAATAGCAATTTTTCTAGGTTTTATAGTTTTTGAGAAAAACGCATTTTTCCGTTACACTTTACTTTTCGGGTGGTTAGAGAGAGAGTTGACAGGCGCTCGAGGTATATATCGACGCAGAACTATCCAAGGATATTTGATAATGATTTTCGAAAAAGAAATGTCGCTAATTAGCCGAGATATTTATTAAGTTATTTGAAAAAAATTTACTTTTAATATATCGTGTAGGATATTGTTCGAAAGATCTTGTAACATCGAATTCAAAAATATATTTGTTTTAATTTTAGACATTATATTTTCAGAGATACCGTCGAAAGTATACTGGGAAAATATGTCCACCCCCACCCCCTCCTATTTTCAAATTTATTGAAAATAAATTTATGAAAAAATTAGGGGTAGTAGAAGTTTATTAATTATTAAATTTAATGTACGGAACCCTTTGAGCGCGAGTTATAGTAGCACTTGACCGATTTATTTACTTATTTATTTTGTTTCCATATTCCATTTTTTAGAAAAGTTACAATGAAACAAAAAATAAACTTCTTTTATAAGAAAAAGTGGAAAAAATAAGAAAAACTATTCAATAATACTTTGTATTCATATAATTACATTTCTTAATTTAAATAGTGAAGATTTTTAAAATATTCATTCCATCATAGCTTTATATTTTTCTTCAGTAATAAGTATAGTTATTATCTAGTCTCACATAAAGATGATAAAACTACTTTTCTGAAATTACTTAGCCTATACCATTTTGATGATAAATCAAGAGTTTTAAATTGTGAATCTTTTTCCCATCGACGTTTTATAAAACAATTTATATGGCTCATTTCCTAAAAATCTTATCAATAAAATATTAAACTAATTGACAGTTTCTCCATCAGTATGTTTTTTTCTTTGTAAAATTGCCTACTCCAGAGGTTTGGGTGAATAGAAACCTTCATTTTTCATTCATGTACTAGAAATGTATTATGTTTGATGCATTTTTGTATTAATTTGTAATACTCAAGCAGAATGTACAAATTGGTCTTTCGAGTCGCCATTTCTACAACTCCAAAATCGCGACCGTTTGACAAGTTTGAATGTCCTGACAATAAAATTTATTGTCAATAATATCTAAATGATTGCGGTTAGACAGGACAATTTTCATCAAAAAGGCAAACTTTATGTTTCTACTTTGCCCAGTGCACATTTCATTATAAGCCATAATGAGTTTTTGAGTTGTCACATTTTGTGACAATTTGTATCACGTACCCGAATTATGTTAAAACAATGTTTTACCAATATTATCAGTTCACCACTGTTTTAGTAGAGAATCTAAATTTTGATTATGCTTCTTAATGTTATGCAACATAAAAAATAATTTTATTCAAAGTGGACATGCCCCACTTTCAAAATCAACGCATTTAGAATATCGTTGACCAAATAAATTACTAGTAGCAAATTTATGCTGATATTAAAAGATATTTATTTTGGATTAATTAAAAATATATTTTATGTTAATATGTAATAAGATTTAGCGTTAAATAATTTCTTTCACAAAATGGACTTGTCCTACTTTCAAAATCAGTGCCTCATATGTTATTCGGATAGGTTTTTCTTCGTAGTTTCTATTATAGTATAGGGCTAAGCTCAGCGCCCCACAGAAGATCGGAGTCCCTGAAAATATATCTCTATGAGGAAAGTTTAAATTTTCAGTCGATGACTTGAGGTCTATTCTTAAAAATATCACTAACCCATTAAAGCCTAGCGTTGCATTGTGCTAATACCATAGCTGTCAATAGGTTTGTTGTCTGCATACAACTAATTCTGAAGAGAAATATTAGCTTTCTTTGATGACAAAACTCCGAGATAAAAATTTCTATTCTAAAAAAGTGGTGTGAAATGCAAAATTTCGGTGGCGAAGAGAAAAATAAATGCGTCGTTGATGGGTTAAAAAATTTCGCATATGTATAAAAGCAAAAGGTGACTACTTGAAAAATTTACAATTTTTCTGCTAGTCACAGAACTTTTTTTTTTAAATCTGATGTTGATTTATCTGACTATAAAAAGAGTTAGTTATGAGCTAAAACGTCTGTTTAAATTATTTTTGACACTCTGCATAAAAATAATGAATATTAAAAATTTTAAAAATCTACACAAATAAATCGTACTATTATGGCTTTTTATGAAAGCAATACTGGTATTAATTTCGTTATTATGCAGATGCTATTTTATTAAATTCTCAATCAGGTGATAAATTATCTTTTGACTCCAGATTGAAGTTCATCGTTTTATTTTAATTTTAAATAAGTTTGAAATTAAGATGGACATTAACACATTTATTTTAACCTTTCAGTTATTAATGAATGTTTTCTTTTCCATCGATACTCTGAGAGTTTTTACAATAAATCTTTTTATCACTGTTTTCGTCAAAAAAGAAAAACAAAATCAATCCAAACTCAAGTCTAACTAACTTGCCTTTTAGGGTTTTTAAAAGAAATATTGATTATATATTTCACCCGACATGAAATTGAATGTTCTTCTATTGAAACATCTTTTCAACAATAGTACACTTCATCCCATCTTTATTTTACATGTTTTTAATATATTAAATGTTTTTTTTTTGAAGTTTAACTTCTGTTCGTATTGTCAATATGGACCTATTGTAATTTTTATATACTAATGTCCAGATTATATATATTTTTAGCTTATAAAAAGTTATTTTTTTTAAAATCAAAACAAGCGTTAATATGTCGATATCTATACTAATAAAAGAAAGTTTCGCTCTGTGTGTCTGTGTGTGTGTGTGTGTGTGTCTCTCGGCGATGGCTAGGAAAATTTAGCGCACCTAGAAGTCTGTAAATTTAGATTTAGGTAGTCCAAACCCTCTCCTGGTATACCTGAGCATCAGGATTTTAAAATTTTGAAAATTAAAGTAGTTATTAATTAAAAACTGATCAAAGATCACAAATAAAAAAGTCATTATTCCGAAGCTAGCTAGCGTATGCTCAGAAACCAATATCCGTGTCTTCCGGAATAGAAGAAAGAAAACACAAGGCATCTCGTTTTTTTTAATAGTTTTTCTAAATTTGCCATGGGCAAACGGCTAGAAATACGGAAAAAACCGTCTACATATTCTGAAAGAACATACTTTTACGTCTTAAACGATCTGGTTGGTTTAAAAAAAATTTACATTTAACCCTTTCAAAAAAAATAATCAAAAAGCATCTTATTCGTGTTTTTTATTTTCTCCCGTTTTCCGAGCCTTCACCCAGAAAAAGAAATTGATTAAAACAACAAAACATGTCTTGTTTAGTATATTTTGATTGTTTTATCAAAATTTTTAGTTGAAGTAAAAAAACTGGTTTTGTCGCTTGGACAAAAAAATATTGTTAACATTCTTACAAAATTTTAACAAAATTTCATCAATTTTACTTGAATTAACAAAATATGTTTTTTTAATTTTACCATAATTTTGTAATTTGCAATTCCAGCAAAATTTGGATGCTTTTACAAAATTTAAATTGTTGTGTAGTAGCCATAACTCTCTCAAGTAACTTGGTTTATTTTAATTATATAGCTGTATAATTAAAGGATTAACATAATTTTTGGATATTTTAATCTTTTTTTATTGGGACGGACCAAGGTAGTTTTAAAAATCCCCCTATCCCATTTATTACTTTCTTCTATCTTTACAAGAAGTAAGTATTGGAGTCATGAAAATTTTCAACTTCTGGTTTTCGACGGATTTTAGAAGGCCCTGAACACGATTTGACTGTTTTCAGAAAATGACTGTCTATGACTCTGTCTGTCTGTATGTGACAAAAATTTTGAGGGCGCTCTATTTCAAGAACTAATGCACGGAATTTTAATTAAAAAATTATATTCAGTTACTTCCTGATATAAATTGGTGCTGATAAGTTTTTGGCATAAATCGCGCAACAGGTGGCGCTGCTATGTTGCGATTTTCGCGATTTCTGAAGAACTAATGCACTGATTTACATCAAAATACATATTGAGACATAAATAGAAGCTGATTACGTTTTCGTATCAATAGCCCAAAAGGTGGCGCTGCTATGTTATTTTTTTCATGATTTTCACTGTAACTAAATCTCAAGAACTAATGCACGGATTAATTTTTAAATCATTTTCAGCAGTGATTTATACCTGTAATTCTTAAATAATAACCATTCAATTTTTATCCTGCTTTTTTTCAAGCGTAAACTGACAGAGTGGAAAATCTCTCAAGCCGGGAATCGTACCCGGGTCCTCAGAATAGCGCTCTGAGGCCCCAGCATACGGCAACACAGTCAATTTTTAATTAATTTTCTGCAGTGAATTATGCCTGTAATCCCTGAATAATAACCAGTGAATTTTTATCTTGCTTTTCCTGGCGTAATTCACTACTGAAAATGAATTAAATATTAACTATATGTTACCGTATGCTGGGCTTTGTATTTTCGTCTCATGTTTGACGCAAAAATGTGCATGCTCATGCAGGGCCTATTAACTGATGCACTGATGCACTGAAGAACTAATGCACTGATTTACATCAAAATACATATTGAGACATAAATAGAAGCTGATTACGTTTTCGTATCAATAGCCCAAAAGGTGGCGCTGCTATGTTATTTTTTTCATGATTTTCACTGTAACTAAATCTCAAGAACTAATGCACGGATTAATTTTTAAATCATTTTCAGCAGTGATTTATACCAATAATTCTTAAATAATAACCATTCAATTTTTATCCTGCTTTTTTTCAAGCGTAAACTGACTACGCACGGGAAGCCCGTGCTTACCCAAAGAAATAAAAATGTTCCCTAAATTTACTTGCCCCAAAAACTTTTTACCAAAAGAAAATCAATCAGGGTAAGAAATGCATTTTTTCCTTACGAAATTTTTATCTAAGAAGCTCGCTTTTACTAAATTGTTGTTTACTCGAAATTTTGATGGTAAAATTTCAAATTGTTGCAGCATACCAAAAATGGATTTAGTAAATAACAAAGCAATTGGTAGAGGGGGGCGTGAGAGTAACGTCGGGCTTCCCCTACTTTTATGTCTTAAGCGGGCGCTGTGCTCATGATGACATTTCATCTTGTGCTGCGTTTGCAGCCGGTCCGACATATATAAGAGAGAGAAATTTTGAGTTTG
Organism: Maratus michaelseni; assembly: GCA_963931845.1. Lineage (NCBI taxonomy): Eukaryota > Metazoa > Arthropoda > Arachnida > Araneae > Salticidae > Maratus > Maratus michaelseni. The sequence goes on from OZ007586.1 coordinate 399,226,808, forward strand.
GATATCGTTCTTTCTGGCTCAGTGGTTAGAGTCTCAGATCATTATTATGAGGACCCGGTTTCGATTCCCAGCTGGGGACATTGTTTAAACTGTGGATTTACGCTTGAAAAAAAGCAGGATAAAAATTCACTTGTTATTGGTCAAGGATTACAGGCGTAATTCACTGCTGAAAGTGAATTAAAAATAGTTTAGAATGGTTGTAATACAAAGAATATTTTAAAAATATTATAATTGTTTATGCAACAAAAACCTTTTGTTGTTAAAACAAAAAAAAATTCTTAAAATTACACAAAACTCTTTAAGCAAACGTTTTTATTGCTGAAACTGAAAAGAACTCTTAAAGTAACAGACAATTATATTTATTTTGAGAAAACTTTCAACAAAATAATTTTGTTAATTTAAATAAAATTGAAACATTTTTACTTGAATTAGTAGAACATTTTTTTGTTGACGATACAAAATTTTTGTTGGAATTGCAAAAAAAATAAACAATATTTTTCTTGTTGATTCAAACAAATTTTCCATTGACCCATATTTAAACGGAAAGTTTTGTTGGGCCAACCAAATTTTTGTTCATTGAACAAAACTTTTCTCTGGGTGTTGCATCCACCGGAATACTAAAGATACGCAATAATAAAGGTCACCAAATTAAAGAGCTGACTTTGCCCTTTTCAAAGCCACCTTTGGTTTTAAAAAATACAAAAATTAATCATTCAAAAAGTATATTTTTTTATGCCGTTTTGCGATTTTGCGATTTTGGCAATTTTTAAAAATTCACATCGGCGATTCAAAGAAAGGTACGAAAAACTAAAAATACCAGACAATATCTACATTTATTTATTTTTCGACATCTGTATTTGTTTTTGAAAAATACGAATATTGACCCTTCAAAAAAAAAAATTCGTGCGCAGGACTCTCTTTTGCGAATTCCAATTTTCTGCGATATATAAAATCTGGCATCGGCTATCTAAAATAACAAAACAAAAAGCAAACACACCTAAAGACATCTACGTTCTATCGTGTTTAGCCAAAAACCTTTAGTTTAAAAAAAAATCACGTTAACCCTTTCGAAAACGTTTTTTACCGTAAGTCAATTTCGCTTTTTTAACTCTTTCTCCTACAATTAAAAATCCGAATTGGCGTTTATAAACAAGATACAAAAAACTAAAAATGCCGCGCCTAATCTACATTTCTTTGTTCTTTAAAATCTGGTATCCGTTTTTAAAAATTTTAATTTTAACCCTCCGAAAATATCCTTTCCAAAACTCACTCACGCGATTTTCGTTTTTCGGTCCAGATTTAAAAATCGGCATTGACTCGGGAAATACGAGTACGGACAAACAGTAAACTCCAGATCATAGATACGTTCATTTTCTTCAAAATGCATCGATGGGTTTTAAATAATATCTACATTAACCCTTTCGAAACCGATCGTTTACGTAACCTGCTTTCGCGATTTCCGCTATTTTGGCAATGTTTATTTGTGGTTAAATTTCAATTCTACTAGGCAATTTGGTTGGGTGGAGTGTTCTGAAATGGCCTCTTCCAAAACAGACTGCGCCCCCTGGCGGTGGAAGGTGGAACTATAAGAGTATCTCTGGTTCTATGTTCCCGATTACGACGAGGTTTGGCTCATTCAACTTGATATCAATAGCCTTAAATATTTTAGTTGCACTTTCGACCGCCAGGATGCGCTTTCTGATCTTGGGTTTTACGAGCCCGATTACGACGGGGTTTGCCTCATTTGACTTGATTTCGACAGTCTTACAGATCTTCAGTCATATTCGTTTAGAACAGATAATTAATATCTCGGGCCCGGGAAACGCCGGGCGGGTTAGCTAGTATTTTATATATTTATGCTCTATTTTTCAGAATCCATGACTAGAGAAATGAAGCTCTTATATAATGATCTATATATCTTTCGCAAGATGCCCCAAACGATATACAAAAAGAGAACTTTTTTTTTCAAGTAACATCATTAGCCCCTAATTGTTTCCTAAACATATTTGTGAATGGTTAATAATCTGAAAATATGTGGGTAAACAGGCTTTATAACTTTCCACATCCCATAGTTTATGAGAAAAGGGGCTCACGGACAGACAGACACAGGAGTGAACTTATAACGGTTCTGTTTTTACTTTTTAAGTACGGAACCCTAAAAATGATCTCTCGAATTAATAAAACTTTTATTTATATAAACAAATATTTACAATTTAAATATGAAAATAGTTATGAAGTGTTTGATTACTAATATGTTACGATAAATGTATTAAACCAGTGATTATGTATTATTACCGGTGTTTATACATAATCGCCACTTGGTTAATGTGATAAATTATAGAATATTTATCAAATTTTCCCCAACTCAATAATTTTCCCTAACATAACGGGGAATGTAATAAATTCGGAATATTTTGTGGAGTAACAAGGTCTTAATTCCAAAAAATGAATATTTTCAAATAGTATGTACACTTCGTGTACATTAACCGAAAAATACATCACTGGGCGCATAAAACTCGCTGTACAGCAATCTCTAGAATGCCTGAAATTCATTCAAGTAGCGGTAAGTATTTTATGCATGTATACTTTGCGTACATTAGCCGAAAAAAACATCACTGGACGCATGAAACTCGCTGTGCAGCAATCTCTAGAATGCATGAAAATCATTCACGTAGCGGTCAGTGATTTATTTATGTACGCTACGCGTACATTAACCGAAAAAATCATTACTAGACGCATGAAACTCGCTGTACAGCAATCTCTAGAAAGCATGAAAATCATTCAAGCAGTGGTCAGTAATTTATGTATGTATGCTTTGCGTAAATTAACCGAAAAAAATCAATGGAAGCATGAAACTCGCTGTACAGCAATCTCTAGACTGCATTTTGGTAAAGTTGTGGACTTTTATTGCATTCTCCATTACGAGGTGGGGATTTTATAATCTAACCGGTAAATTTGATCAATATTCAACAATTTATCACATTCACCAATTTTAGTGGTGCATATGAATAATCACCGGTAATTATACATAATCACCTGATTAATCAAATTTACCGTAGCATATATATATACTAGAAATTTATAACTTTTTGGGCAAAATATCTTTATTTTCGAAGATATATTTCATGTTTTACTTCATTTTATAGATAATTTTTATATTTATAAGTTACATAATTTGCAGATTCTTTCATTCAGGGGTTATAAAGCTATTCTGTGCGCAGTACGATAATTTGTATCCCACGTGTTTTAAACTTTTTACTACTATAGAAACGCCTTTTTGCTTTAAAAAAAAAGAAAAGCCTTGGCGCATAATTTGGTATTAAAATGTACAGAATTCAAATGCGTTTCATTTACAACTAGCGGCCCGTCCTGGCTTCCTGGGCAATGTGTCGACCTCCTTTGAAAAATGTATCACACATAATATCGAATCAGAAATCAGCAATAGTTGTCTTATTTGTCTAATCTTCCATAATCGGGTTCATTGTCGATGTTGGCGACGAAATCGCTAAAATATCTTAAATAAATGATTAACTACTTTTTATCAAATTGGTTTATCTGTATTTTATGTATTTCACTCTTGTAATTCCATTGTTATAATTTCATTGTTGTAACTATTGTTGCGACTTTATATTTCTAACTGTATTGTTGCAAGATTTATTCTTTTTTTTAACCTAAAACTACTGTTGAAATACGGCGAAAAACTTTCGACCCCACAATTAAACCCCTTAGGGTGTAAATTTCTAAAATCGCTTAATTACGTGTTTAACCATTTTTTAAATTTGTTTTCATGAAATTCGCGCTCCTACCTAAAATTTTCTGCTGAGACATGGCGACATAACGTAAAACTCTTTAACCACCTTTGGAGGGGAAATTTCAAAAATTCTTTCTTATTGCTTTCCTAGTTCATAATAGCAATCAACTGTCCAAATTTTGTGATCCCGACTTTAGTCGTTTCAACTGGGCGTTGATGTGTCACTCAGTCAGTCAAGCGTTTTCTCTTTATATAATAGTATAGATAATGATTGAAAATTCAATATTTGAAGTGTGAAAGGTGTACTGTTCACTAAGCAGTTTTTCTATCATTTCTTGCACTACTGTTGAGTGAAATCGTTAAAACGTTGTGTATTTTTTTAATTATAGTACACTATTAAAAATGTGTACCTAAAAATAAGAAAAATGTTCTCAATTTTGTGTTTTTTCCCCGGTTTATAAAAACTCCGAGTATTTAAGTTTAAATTTTGGAAAAAAAGTGTACTCATAATTTTTAATTATATACATCACTGCTATACAACTTCTGTTTTACGAATGCGTCTATGATAAATGTCTGCGCCACAAAAACATGAAAAGACAGAAAACGTTTCCTCACATATGGATAAAATATAGTTCGATAAAATTCAAGTGTTCGATAAATTTCAAGACAAAATATCTGCGATGTGTGCATTCACATTCATTAAACAGTTTTTCTCTAGTTCTATAACATGTAAAATAGATTAATAAGAGAATTTATTTATATTCACCCACAGTTTTATTTTTATATATATATTATGATATTTGTGTATGTAATGACTAATTTTTGATACAATTTTACTTTAAAAAATGAGTAGGTTCTGAATCTCTTTTATGAGTAATTTGCCTAGCAGTGTAAATTCTATGAGGCACTCCAGACCAGATAAACCGATTAAAGACGACAAAATCTTTAAAAACATATCAAATTGTAATTTGTATTATCAGTTTTAAAGTGTCGCCATTTTAATAACTGTCTGTATTTCTACATTTTTCTGATAGAATTAATCTCATTTGTATAAATTGCAATACTCTGATCTACCAAATTATTACAAGCTATGAAATGACTGAAACAAACTTATGCACTGAAACAAACAATACAAAAATGTTAACTGTCGTGATTTGCTTCTGGTTCTCAAACATAGGTCTTCACGGGGGCAAAATAGGGCGCATACTTCTACCACTAATTTAAAAGAATTGTCTTATTTAATCACTGTAATTAATTACGACAGCAATAACATTTAAAAACTAGTACTGGAACTTGGCCTGATTCGCCACCGTCGCATTCGTTAAGTTGGAGCATATTTTCTCAAACATCTTTAAATATGCAAGAGTAGACATTGTTATTGAGATCAAAACATATGAATCAATAACTTTTAAATCGTGAAACTAAAGATGATAATGATAAAAAAAATAATAAACTGTGAATAACAGCTGGGCAAGGAATAGATATATATTTGGGGTTAAAACACTTTAATTATGTGTGTTTGATCATTAATTTGTTTGATTTTGATTTAAAAATTACACAACGGTTTTCTCCTGCACTAAGTAATTCTACAACACGAGATAGAAACCAAACTAAATAATGCTAAAGACTGTGAAATGATATTTTTGAGATTTTCTGCAGATTTATTGAGAACTATTTCGTGATTTGTTCCCGGTGTTTAAAGGAACATGTTTAACTTTAAAAGCATGTTTAACTTTAGAAAGCCCAGAAATTTTACTCAATCTTTATAAAAAAAATTTACACCAGAATTTTTATTTAAAACTATTTATCTTATTTCTGTGTGGTTTATATTTAACTTATTAAGAAATTTTGGTTCTAATCGACATTTAATTATTTGATTGGAGTCGAATCGACTCCTGTTGGTCATTCTGTTTTTAAAGATCTAAGAATGGGCATAAAGTTATTCAGATCATGAATATATGGATCAATAACGGTTTAAGTAATAATGATAAAGTGAAAGAAAAGCAACTATAAAGAATAGATATGAGGACAAAAATATATCGTTAGAGGAAAATTTGTGGTTGATCTTCTATTTATCTATTTTTAATTAAAATATTTACACAATGCTTTATTCCTTTTACTACACTATAGTGCAGCAAGAGATAGAAACTGAAACAAATAAAGTACAAATTGTAAAAAAAAAATATTTCTAATAAACTAACAGAAGTTTAGCAGATTTATTGTGAATTTGAATTTCTTGCGAATTTTGTGATAAACTTCGTGATTTGTTTCTTGGTTTCAAAGAACCTTTTAAAGATCTAAGAGTAGACATAAATGTATTGAGGCATGAGCGTGTGAATCAATAACTTTTAATTTTTGTAGTTAAAGTCAGTATGGATAAGAAAAGAAACTGTGAACAAGAGATAGATGAAGAAAACAGATATGAAGGGTTCATGGGAAAAACCACTTTCATCCACGAAAATCAATTAAGAGAAAAACGGAAAAGAAAAATGAATGTAGGCAACAGTAATCCCTTGATCACGGCAACGTAAAATGCGTCAGTGTTGCCAGTCTGCAATTTTTCTAAAATTTAGATTGCTACAACTTTTTTCATGTAGCATAATTCATATTATTTTCTGGTTTACTTGATCTGTAATTAAATAAGTCAAATAATTTCATTTCAAAGAAATGGTAGCAATGTAGCATTCTGAATTTTAAAAAAAGTTCATATTGGTTGTGGGAGAAGCTGTGCGTACGTAGTTAAAGTGAAAGACATTAACGTAGGTTTTGATAGCGACGTAGGTGAAAGGTTAATGGCTGTGCAGATATCCAAATTGGATTTGATCTCTGCAGGTGTAAAAATAGATACTTTTAAGGTGAGTCATTATTAATTTCAAACTTTCAACATCTGCAGAGCCACTAATCATGCTCACAGTGAACTTCAATAAACTGAAAATAAATTGAGAAATTTTGATCTTTAATGTAATTAAAATTTATAACTAATAATTTATTGTTATTTCAGAATAACTCATTTCTTTTTATAATCACTGCCGCTTTCGATAATTTCGGACGATTTGTTTTAATCCGGATACACTGAAAAAGTCTTCCGTATTCTGTAAAAATTTTTGTAGCGGACACAAGCATCGTTAAAGATCTAAAGTTTCAAGAAGGATAAGGAAGAATGTGTACGATAGGCCGTATTTTGACTGTAATTATGTAGTCATTAGTGATATCATAAACTAAACAGAACTGATACTATGGTTTGGAGCTCGTGTAATGTCATAGGCGTTGATGAAGATTATGTAAAAAATAATAGGTACATGGAAAACATTTAATGATATTGTGACTCTTTTTTTTGCAATTTGAGTAAATACTTTAGGAGAAAACTGCCGGACGTTATTTCTGGCAAACCTTCCGAACTAATGTTACGATTAATATCAGCTGCAAATTTCAAATACTGTATTTATTATTTGTTTTATAATAATTATTATTCACGACATCAAAATTATCTTAACGAAAAGGTGTCAAAGATTTTTGTTTATTATATTCTATTCGTCTCTATAATTATTAACTACAAGGAAATAATTTTAAGAGAAATTTCTTATTCATTACATTTTACTCGTATCTAAAAGATAATTTATAACTGCACAAAAATTGCTGTATCCTTTAACCCATTCACGACGAGAATCTTCTGCACTTTTTAATTCTTCAACACCAGTTGACACCAGTTTTTCCATCCTGTAATTTTGAATTATTTAATCCGTAAAAATTTCAGATTAGATAAGGGAAAAATTTCCGTGCTAAAATACTAGTTTCCAAATTTAAATGTTTCGTGCGCCTTAAGTGGCAAGTTTTCTTGCCAGCCGGTGTTAATGAGTTAACAGTGTGATAGTCTGTTTTTCCCTCATGCTTATGTTAATAAAAAAATATATAATTTTTTATACGCACAGATTCTGATAAAATTCTCAGGGGAGACTTCTATGTTAAAACATGGGAAGTAAAAAAATAGAAACATATAAATGTTTCTCAAATACAGCTAAATGTACCTCAAATATGCCCAAAATGATTAATGATTTCATTTCCAGCTTCAGAAAGTATAATTTATTTACTGATTCCTCTATTATCAAGTAAAAGCAGAACACAAAAACCACTTACTAAAAGAGTATTATAATACAACTATATTTAAATATTTAGAGAATTTATTAACCTATATTTAAAAAAAAACTACTACATTTCGCTGTTTATTAATCATTTCATTTTCATATATGTTTGTACCACGTGATACAAAACCATCAAAAAAGGTTTAAAAACATTTAAAAAAGTATTCAGAAAAGTGCATCGCGCAGTATTCATGGATGTGCATATAAAGGAATAGGATTTTTCATTAACAAAAATTTTATTAGCAGAATAGTTACATTTCTTAACGACAGTTAGTGCTTTAGCGTTCCCAGATATTCTGTGTATCTATTTAAACCGTCATATGACATGAATTGCAGTGGAAATCCTCTTTGGTGCTGTGCAGCATCAGCACAGCATCAGTGTGAATAGCTATCATGCTACGTCTGAGAGCTATTTACATTTATGACAATCGTCACATTGAACATGCATAATCCTTTCTGCGCTTCAAACTTTTTGGCGCTCCTATTAACCCCTTCGTTCCCAGATGGAATATATCTGTGGAGCATGTATGGATACAGTGGCAACAAAGGGGCTAAAGCTGCTGACATAACTGAAGCGTCACCTATGGGTGGAAAACGATATTGGCAATAAAATCTTTCAATGTTAATGAAAATCTTATGTCTTTTGTGTATTTCTTTGAAACGTGCATCGCTACTGTCGATAATTTTAGAACCACTGAATTCTCAATATATCGGTCCCTTTTTTATCATCCGGTATTTCAGTGTACTTCTTCCTATATCGATTATAAAGTATTATTATATTACTCTTTTTCTTAGAATTTCACTTCAAATTTTATTTATTGAAATTTCTTCGTAATTAACTCTAGAGATCTTCAGAACCATAATGCTTTCTAAGCATAATGTTTGAGAAACAAACGGATTAAAATGGTCAGAGTGAATATTGTTCATTATACAGAATACCTACTTATTAAATTTTGACTACACTAAAATTTTCAATTATACTTTAAATACATTTGAAATCTGGTTAAATTACTTCAATTAACCGTATTCCTTCTGCGATCCTCGTTTGGGAATTTGTTTATTTTCTCTTGGTAGCACATATTCTGGGTAATTTTGACACATCACATATTTTTGGAAGCTAACTGTGTCCGAGACAATGAATTTTAGATATACTCTTAAGTGGCCAGATACATTTGAAATGTGAAAAGTTAACAAAAGTGTTAAAGCTTGTAATTTTAAAGCTATTAGACCTACTAGTACAAAATTTTAAAGGCAAATTTAAACCAGTGGTACTCACTACTTTTTGGGAAAAGTATTTTCAAAACCGTTATTTCCAAAAAGTAATTTTCGCATTATTATAACAGAAATTCGGCGATTAAGTAAGGTAAATATTTACGTAAAAAAAGTTGATTCTGCGGCCCGTGTAGTGAGTAACACTAATTTCAATAATAATACACTTTTTTGTTTTATGCGAAACAAGTAAATATTTTCAATTACTTATTTTTTTAAGCTGACGGTGAAAATATTTCTCAAAGTTGTAAAAGTAAAATGGTTTCAATCAGGTAAAAATTACACAATTTTTCTCTCGTTCCTACTTTGACGTGGTAAAGTTATTTTTGGAGTTTTGAAGATGTGGAAACTATAAAGAAAAAACGATCCTATTTTATAGGGTAAAGATCCATTGATTACGTATAAAAATAATAAAATTCATAAATTCCTAGAAGATTACATTTTCAAATTAAATAAAAACTAGCCTATATTCTATTGTTGGATATAGTCTACCAAAATACAACGTTTCAAAGGAATCCGTCAAGGGGAATGGAACTGTAGAACGTTCAAACACGTGCACTTTCATATTTATATATATATAGATGACACAAATATTTTTTAACATCCTTCAAATTTAATGCAATTTAGATCGAAGTGAAGACCGGAATTAATTATATGAGTTTTAGTAGGAAAAATATTTTAACAACTGTGAGTTAGAAGTACGACTTCGATACACTTTGTCATATCTCAATGATTAGTATCCATCTATAATCAGAGATGGCGCTGCACGTCCAGGATTTGATATCACTTGCAGGAGGGTTATTGAGACGAGATGTACGGCAGTGTAAGCGAGAATGTACGAAGTAGCGGTTCGCTTGGCCGCAATTGTATATAATGTATAATAAATCTATATAATTAAATAGATATCTCCTAGTTGCTAATCCAAATATGAATATACAAAGTTAAAGCCTTAACAAATGGCAACGATGCGGAATAGAACCCAAGATTTTAAATAATTGTTGCAGATTTTTTGAAACGAAGAAAAAGAAGAAAAAAATGGCAGAAACGGAAGTTATTTCTCTGGGACGTCTGGAAGAGTATAATTCTATCGTGCCCTGATCGATTTATGTTGAAACAATTGACTTTTACTTCTCTGCAAATAACATTAAAGATGCGGATAAGAAGAAAAAAATATTATTAAGCTCTGTTGGAACTGCAACTTTTTCGACATTGAGAGATATCATTGTACTGACTTCGCTGAAAGAGATAAGTTATGATGATCTATTAAAGAGAGCGAAAGAACATTTTTCACCTTGTCCAAGTGAAATTGTTGAACGGTTTAATTTTCAAAAAAGATTACGGAAGCAAGAGGAAAGTATAGCCAACTTTGTGAGAGATTTACGTCGGTTATCCGAATACTGCAACTTTGAAACTACGTTAAGCGATCGCCTACGGGACCAGCTAGTGTTTGGAATTCAAGACGAGAAAATACAGCAAAAATTGTTAGATACGAAAAACCTAACATTTCAAACAGCTGTAGAAATCACGGAATCGTTCGAAACAGCCGAAACTGGAGTTAAATCACTACAGATTAATGGAGGAACAACTGTAAATAAAGTTCAAGATGCCCGAAGGGAGAAAACGGAAGTATACCAGTATTCGTCGAAGCCGAAAGAAGGAATGTATGCACCTGGAACCCGGAACAGTTATAAAGAGAAACCTTGTTATCGTTGTGCAAGAAATCAGAAACCTGTTGAGTGTCCATTTAAATCAACGGAATGCCACTTTTGTCATAAAGTGGGACATTTAAAAATTTATTGCCGGAACCGGAACTTCTCTACAGTGAATCAAAAACTGAAAAAGAACAGTAAAATTAAAACTGTTCAAGAATATTCTCTCAATGTTATGAGGGATGAGTGCAATAATGTATTGTGGGAAAAATGTGTCACAATTAATGGTATTAAAGTTAATTTTGAAATTGATTCCGGAGCAGCTCATACGATCGTAAGTAAAAATATTGCCGATAAATTATTTTCAGGTAAGCCTCCTTTGGTTAAATCTAATATTAAGCTGCAAACGTGTACTAAAGATTCTTTAACTGTACTATGTGAATTAAATGTAAATGTTTTGATTGATGATAATTGTATACCTAATTTAAAAATGCTAGTGATTAAAGAGGAAGGTCCGAGTTTAATTGGTAAAACTTGGTTTAAAGCATCAAACTTATTTTGGCCGAATGTAAACATGATAAAAATTATTTCGAAAGATGATTTAATAAAAAAATGTCCTAATGTTTTTGCTGACGGGATCGGTACGATAAAAGGTTCTCCCGTTTCAATAAATTTGAAAAATGATGCAAAACCAGTTTTTCTGAAATCTCGATCTGTTCCTTTTTCTTCGAGAACAGCAACTGGTTTGGAATTGGAACGATTAACAAATGAGGGTATTTTAAAACCTGTTGATTATTCTGAATGGGCTAGTCCCATAGTAATTGTTCCATAACCAAATGGTACTGTTCGAATTTGTGGTGATTATAGAGCAACAGTTAATGTAAATACTGAAGATGATAATTATCCTCTTCCAAGAATGGAAGAATTGTTTGCTAAATTAGCAGGTGGAAAATTCTTTATTGTGTTTGATTTAAAAGATGCCTATTTACAACAACCTGTTGATGAAAGTAGAAAAATTTTAACTATTACTACTCATAAAGGTTTATTTTACGTTTTAAGACTGGCTTTTGGTGTATAATGTGCACCAGGTATTTTTCAAAGAAAAATTGAAAATATATTAAAGAAATTTGATTATGTTGGTGTATTTTTAGATGATGTAATTATAAGTGCCAGATCTGAATCCGAACATTCTGAAAGAGTTGAATGTATTATGAAATGCTTTTCTGAGCATGGTATAAGATTAAATAAGGAAAAATTAAAATTTATGGATTCGGAAGTTAGCTATTTGGGACATAAAATTTCGCAGGCAGGCATTAAGCCTATTCCAGAAAAAGTTGCTGCTATTTTGAATGCTCTTTTTCCTACTAATGTTTCTCAATAACGTTAATTTTTGGGATTAATTTCTTATTATAGAAACTTCCTACCTAATATTTCAGATGTGTTAGAACCTTTGCATAGATTATTAGATAATAATGTAAAGTGGACATGGTCAGAAAAGCATGAAAAAGCATTTCAGAAAATTAAGCAAATTTTATGTAAATCGCCAGTTTTAGAATTGTATGATACTAGCTTATCTGCCCGGCGTTGCTCGTGCCAACAACCTTAAATGTACCTGAAATCAGTGTTGAACATTTTTTTATTTTTAAACAAATCTAATGTTGGGGGCCCCATTACCTTAGACAGCAAACACTGGGCGTGCCATACACACTCCCATATATTACCGTAAGTCGAGTCGAAAGAGCCATACCCCTTCATGATCCAGCCCATAGAACCAGATAGAAAATCGCCCCTGGTGGTGAAAATCGATAAGCTCTATCTATGTAGAGTCGAATGAGCCATACCCCGTCGTGATCCAGCCCATAGAACCAGATATAGGAAAGCACCCCTGGTGGTGAAAATCCGAACTAAAATCAGTCAGCTCTATCGATGTCAAGTGGAAAGAGCCATACCCCATTGTGATCCAGCCCATAGAAACAGGGATAGGAAAGCACCCCTTGGTGGTGAAATTCAGAACTAAAATAGGTAAGCTCTATTGATGTTGTGTCGAATGAGCCAAACCGTGTCGTGATGTGACCCATAGAACCCGAGTTAGCTGCAAAATCCTTTAGTTACACCTTCCACCACCAGGGGGCACAATATGTTCTATACGGACATAACTGAAATCATTAAGGTTATCGATGTCGAGTCGAATGAGGCATACCCCGTCATGATCCAGCCCATAGAACCAGAGATACGAAAGCGCCCCTTGGTGGTGAAACTCGGAACTAAAATCGGTAAGCTCTATTGATGTCGAGTCGAATGAGCCAAACCGTGTCGTGATGTGACCCATAGAACCCGAGTTAGCTGCAAAATCCTTTAGTTACACCTTCCACCACCAGGGAGCACAATATGTCTTATACGAACATAACTGAAATCATTAAGGTTATCGATGTCGAGTCGAATGATGCATACCCCTTCATGATCCAGCCCATAGAACCAGCTAGAAAATCGCCCCTGGTGGTGAAAATCGATAAGCTCTATCTATGTAGAGTCGAATGAGCCATACCCCGTCGTGATCCAGCCCATAGAACCAGATATAGAAAAGCACCCCTTGGTGGTGAAATTCAGAACTAAAATAGGTAAGCTCTATTGATGTTGTGTCGAATGAGCCAAACCGTGTCGTGATGTGACCCATAGAACCCGAGTTAGCTGCAAAATCCTTTAGTTACACCTTCCACCACCAGGGGGCACAATATGTTCTATACGAACATAACTGAAATCATTAAGGTTATCGATGTCGAGTCGAATGAGGCATACCCCGTCATGATCCAGCCCATAGAACCAGAGATACGAAAGCGCCCCTTGGTGGTGAAACTCGGAACTAAAATCGGTAAGCTCTATTGATGTCGAGTCGAATGAGCCAAACCGTGTCGTGATGTGACCCATAGAACCCGAGATAGCTGCAAAATCCTTTAGTTACACCTTCCACCACCAGGAGGCACAGTATGTCCTATACGAACATAACTGAAATCATTAAGGTTATCGATGTCGAGTCGAATGAGGCATACCCCGTCATGATCCAGACCATAGAACCAGAGATACAAAGGCGCCACCTGTGGTGAAAATCCAAACTAAAATCAGTAAGCTCTATTGATGTCGAGTGGAAAGAGCCATACCCCGTCGTGATCCAGCCCATAGAAACAGATATAGCAAAGCACCCCCTGGTGCTAGAATAAATGCGATATTTAATAAAAAAGTCGTTCCCCCCCCCCGCTTTATTTCGCCATTTTCGCTAATTATTACAAATATACAAATGTTTCTTAATTACATCTAATGTCCCGATCCGGTAATGGGGTTTCGCTATCTACCTATCCTAATCCGCTTTTCACTATCATAATAGAAAAAAGCCTATTTTATCAAAGAATCGCTGGCAAACTCGAATTTTGTCAAAGGTTCTCGAGAAAAACACGAATTTCATCAAATAATCGCAGAAAAAACACGAATTTCGTTAAAGGATCACAAAAAAAGCAAATTTCGTCAAATGATTGCAGGAAAAACTTTAATTTAATCAAAGGATCGCAGAAAAAATACGAAATTCGTTAAAGGATTGTGGAAAAAATTCTGATTTAGTGAAAGGTTCGCAGAAAAAACTTTCGTGAAAGGGTCGCGAAAAAATGCAACTGTTTTTATTAAAAACAGCACCCACACAGACCTCTATACAAACAAACCTATTCTGTCTTCCTGCCTGAGGAAAGCACCGTAATTATAACACCTAGGCCTATTTTTTAAATTTCAATTTAGATTTTTTAAAAATTAAAACATGCATACGGAATTCTGGATTCGAGGCTATTTCATGCTCTCCGCCAATCCACAGCAACAGAGCAGACAGCCAATGAGAGCAGGTGTGAATATGGGATGATCCCAGGATCCAGCGACGGCAGTTCATGTTCACAGCTGAAAGCGGCTAGCCACAGATTTCATTGTTTTGTTTATGTTTGAGTTTTATTTTAAAGAAAAGGTATATATTTTTAGCTAATTGAGGTTCACATAAGTTAGTTTCAATTGTATTCATTCTTTGTATGCGTAGTTGCCCCCATATATTATGTGTTTGGTAAGAATATATTTTGCACTTTACTGAATGTTTTCATAGCGCTAGACATATCAGCTCATGTTCTTAAATGAAACAAACTGTTTTCAATAACAAATCTTAATGAATCAAATTAATCTTACACTTTACTATAAAATGTACAGTTCTACAATTTATCGCATATTACAACGTTCTTGGGAACTAAAAATGTAGTCCAATAACAGTAACAGAAAGAAAAATTGTAAATAACAATAAATAAATAATCATAAATTTCACATCATTGAATTAACAAACTCATATATAAGATACAACTTTAAACTCATATGCCTCATCAACTGTTGTCGAAATCAATATAATGTAAATAATTCTTAAACATTATGAGTTTGCTAAGAAATTAAAACATTCAGTGCAGTGTCGGATGTATTTTTTCCTCAAAACAATTTAATTTGTAAATATGAAGTAAAAAAAAAACACCGTTTTCTCACATATTATGAGTTTTATCAGTAAGTTAAAACATTAAGTAAATATGAATGATTTGCGGAGCTGTTTCTATCAAAAATTCAATAACATCGCCCAAAAACCCTCAACAAAAATAATTATAAAGAGTGCGATGATAACATAAATTTTATACCACATTGCATATCCGTTCTTGGGCGATTCTTATAAAACACAAAATTTGACACAAAATGGTGATTTTTTTACAACATGCTTACAAATTAAAATGGTTTATAATTATTTAAAAAAAACTCGGCCAGAAATAACATTGATTTTACATTTTTAAAGACTTATTCTTTTTAATTATTTTGAAACAGCTCCGCAAATCATTCATATTTATTTATTGTTTTACTTTCTGATGAAACTCATTATGTGAGAAAACGGTTATTTTTTTTTACCTCATACTTACAATCCGCAAAACAATTTAATTTGTAAATATGAAGTAAAAACAAAATCACCGTTTTCTCACATATTATGAGTTTTATCAGCAAGTTAAACAATAAGTAAATATGAATGATTTGCGGAGCTGTTTCTATCACTAATTCAATAACATCACCCAAAAACCCTCAACAAAAATAATTATAAAGTGTGCGATGACAACATAAATTTTATATCACATTGCATGTCCGTTCTTGGGCGATTCTTATAAAACACAAAATTTGTCCCTAAATGATGATTTTTTTACAACATGCTTACAATTTAAAATTGTTTATAATTATTTTAAAAAAAACTCGGCCAGAAATAACATTGATTTTACATTTTCAAAGACTTATTCTTTATAATTATTTTGAAACAGCTCCACAAACCATTCATATTTATTTATTGTTTTACTTTCTGATGGAACTCATTATGTGAGAAAACGGTGATTTTTTTTAATCTCATACTTACAAATCAAATTGTTTTGATGAAAAAATACAATCTACACTTCACTGAATGTTTCCAATTCTTAAACAAAATCATAATATTTAAGAAATATTTACATTACATTGATTTCGACAACAGTTGATGAGGCATATCAGTTTAAAGTTATATCTTATATATATGAGTTTGTTAATTTACAATCTTTCTGTTACAGTTTTTTACTACATTTTTAGTTCCCGAGAACGTTGTAACATGTGATAAATTGTAGAACTGTACATTTTATAGTAAAGTGTAAGATTAATTTAATTCACTAAGATTTGTTATTGAAAACAGTTTGTTACATTTCAGAACATGAGCAGATATATGAACGCTATGAAACCATTCAGTAAAATGCAAGTTATATTCTTACCTAAAACATAATATATGGGGGCAACTAAACATACAAAGACTGAATACAATAAAAACTAACCTACTTTAATCTCAATCAGTCAAAAATATATTCCTTTTCTTTAAAATAAATCTAAAAAATAAACAAAACAATGGAATATGTACCTAAACAGCCGCGTAAGCTACGACCATAAACTGTCGTCGCTGGTCGCTAGATCCTGGATCATGCCATAATCACACCTGCTCTCATTGGCTGGCTGCTTCGTTGCCACGGATGGCGTTGCCGAAGCTATTCCATGCGGAGAGCTTGAAATAGCCTCGAACCCAAAATTCCATATACACGTTTTAATTTAAAAAAAAATCTAAATTAAAATTTAAAAATCTGGCGCCGAGGTATACTTTCCGGTGACAACATCTACACATGACAAAAATGTCAGAATCCTAGGTGTTATAATTACGGTGAAAACCGCGGGCAGGCAGACAGACACCTACTGCTTTATAGAGATAGAGATAAACAAAGATGTTGTTTTAAATTGTGATGCATCCGAATATGGAATTGGTTGTGTGTTAAGTCACATTGTTGAGGGTAAAGAAAAACCAATTGCTTTTGCATCTAGAACGATGAATAAGACTGAAAGAAATTATACCATGATTGATAAAGAAGCTTTATTTGTAATTTTTGGTGTAACGAAATTTCATCAATATTTAGCAGGTAGACAGTTTAAAATTATAACTGATCACAAACCTTTAATTCGATTGTTTGATCCTGAAAAAAAAGTACCTGACACATTATCACCCAGAATGATGAGATGGTCGTTAATGTTAGCAGGTTATGACTATACAATTGAGTATCGCGAAGGTAAAAATAATAAAAATGCGGATGCATTAAATAGATTACCCCTTCCAGAAACTGTAAATGTAGTAAATAATCCATCGGAAATAATGTTCCTTTCTAATAGTAATGAGTGGCCTGTTACTTCTAAAACGATTTCAAAGTGGACAACTGAAAATCCAGTAACAAAACAAATTTTAGAGTGGGCGTTATATGGATGGCCAAAAACTGTTAAATCCGAGGAATATAAACTATACTTTCGTAGACGTGAGGAAATTTCGTGTTTAGAAAATTGTTTATTATGGGGACATAGAGTAATTATACCAGATGAAGGTCGCGAAAAAATGTTACAATTATTACATTCAGTTCATCAGGGTATATCTAGCATGAAAGCTAAAGCTCGAGGTGTGATCTGGTGGCCTAATATGGACAAAGAAATAGAACAAATGGTTAATTCTTGTAGTAGATGCCAAATGTTTGCTAGGGATATTCCTAAAATGAAACCTTTAAAATGGGAATCGGAATTTGCTTGTGAAAGAATTCACATAGATTTTGCCGGTCCTTTTGAGGGTAAAATATTTTTAATAGTGGTCGATTCTTATACTAAATGGTTAGAGGTAGAGGTACAGATGATACCCAGTGCTGATAGTAAATCAACTATTAGAGAGCTACGTAGAATTTTTGCTACATTTGGTTTGCCCGTTGAATTGGTCAGTGATAATGGACGTGCGTTTACAAGTGATGAATTTCAAGAATTTCTTAAATCAAATGGAGTTATACATAACCTATTCCGCCATATCATCCATAATCGAATGGACAGGCAGAAAGGTACGTTCAATTTGTTAAAGATTGTCTTAAATAGCTAGATATGGGTGACATAAATTTGTCAATTTCACGATTTTTATTGGAAAATCATTCTACCCACATTCTGTCACTGGTAAGACTCCCGCAGAATTAATGTTTGGAAAGTCAGTTCGAACAGCTCTACAGTTGGTATTACCATCCAAACCTAAAATACAGTAACCCTTACATAAATACAATCTTCATGAATCAGTTTTTGTTAAAAACTTTGGAAAAGGGGAGAAATGGATAAAGGGAAAAATTATAAAACTATTGGGGAGTAGATGGGTTTTAGTAAATAGAGATGACGGAATAATGTGTAAACGTCATGTTAATCAGTTGAGACACAACAGAGAAATAAGTGAGGAAACGTCAGAGGAAAGTAAAACGGGTCAGTTTGATAAACAAAACAATGATTTTGATAGTTATGATAGAGTTAAGAGAAATAAGTTTTCTGGATATGATGTAAATAATAAAGAGCAAATTAATGCCGAGAATGCTGAAAAATCTAACCAATCTCAGTTTTCACATGATATTGTAACAGGTACAGTTGTGAATAATAATTGTGATGATACTATGGATGAAAATGTAAAGGACAATTCAGTTACAAAGAATAATGTGGACTTACAGAAGAGTGCACCTATAAAGACTGATAAAAAGGAAAATCAACCTGTTCGAAGAAGCAACAGACAGATTAAACCAGTGGTTCGTTTGAACAACGAGGGGAGGGGTGTCATATCTCAATGATTAGTATCCATCTATAATCAGAGATGGCGCTGCAAGTCCAGGATTTGACATCTCTTGCAGGAGGGTTATTGAGACGAGATGTACGGCAGTGTAAGCGAGAATGTACAAAGTAGCGGTTCGCTTGGCCGCAATTGTATATAATGTATAATAAATCTATATAATTAAATAGATATCTCCCAGTTTCTAATCCAAATATGAATATACAATGTTAAAGCCTTAACACACATCATGACATAAAGCTTTTTTTTCATTAGAAATTAATACTATAAGCCAAATTTCATTTTGATATCACTTAATGGTCATATCAGACATGAGAAATCAACAACAAACATAATACAGAGCACGTTTTTACAGCTATATCCGGATTTTGCGGAAGATGAGCGACCAGCTTTTTTGAACTCTTCTAGGGTTATCTTTTATGTGTTGAATGGGTATGCTAAAAGGAAATGTATGCATATATTCTCTAAGTTGTATTCTATTTGTTTAGTTGAATAAACATGGAAAGAATGAGCAACGTTTTCGACATGAGAACGAAAAAGTCACCTAATCATAAATACAGTCTGCTTCAGCAAGATCAAGCCAATTCTTTAGTATCCATAATGATGAGTTGGGTGAAATGTTCAGCGAATACCTCACTTGAGATGCGGCCATAAAGCCACGTTATTCAAATTGAACAGTTTATGACACAACCGCGAATCATTTGTGAACGAAGATAAATGAAATTTGCAGACTTTAGTAATGAAACCAAACAAAAATTTTTATATTTCCTTAAATGGCATACATCTGGAATAAAAATCGATTACAAACAAACAATTACATTTCCCAAACTATCGCTCCGGCAGAAAACGACAAATTTCAGGCATTTTTCCGAAACATTTATTGTGTTAATAAGAAAAGAAGAAACGCTATTTGATTTTTTGGTGTTTGAATAGATACTGACTTCGTGCATTTGAAAATGACTTCGTAAATGTGTCAGAAATTATTTTATTTGATTTCGAAACAATCTTAACCTTTACATTTATCATATCAAATTCATCGCCTGTAAATACTTATCTTCTGAACCTTTTCGGGACGGGTGATGCATATATGCATCGTCAAAAGTTGTATGTGGAATATGTTTTTGACACCACTAATAAATAATTGTAATATTTGTCTTTTTTAATTAGAGCATTTGTTGGTACTTTACAAGCACAGGGAACTGTTTAAATAAAAGTGGTACCAACCAAATAAAATTTCTGTAAGGGAAGCCGTCGCGAAAGGGTTAAATACTTATCCATCATTTCAAGAGGTATTTGAATGGAAGAAATAAAAGTATATTTTTAATACACAACTGTTTCTCTAACTTTAATTTTTAATGACTATAAATTTTCTGAACAAAAATATATTACGCATATTTCCCATAACAATAAAGTAAGATAACTGTTTAGGACCGTTATTTGACTGTCTCGTAAAAGTTACTTGATAAAGGATCAGGGTCCATAAGCCGTGTTTTCGGCCCATGAAAGAAGCCTAAAATTCAATTTTGTTATACTGACTTAATTATTTCACTTTTTAATATTAGAAGGTTTATCCTGTACGATTTCAACAATAGTTTTTTGCATTTTATTCGGATTTACATGACTTACACAAGTTCAAAGTTCGTATTATTCGTAGTTTTTTTATGAAAAATACGCAATTTCTCCTAATTTTACTCCAGTTATTTATATCAGCGCAATCGTGCAACACTTTCTTCTTTACATATATTATAAAATACATCAAAATGTACAATATATATATAAATAAAAGTGTTGCAAAGCTCCGCTCATAGTAAAATATTAAAAATAGAGAGTTAAGTAACTGCATTCCCTCACGTCAGTAAGAGACTTTAGGATGCAGCAACGTGTTTAAACGTACAAAAATGAACGTAAATATTGCTAATAACTGTATTCCTTCACATTAGCAATAGTTACGTTCATTTTAGCACGTTTAAACATGTTGCTACATTCTAAAATATCTTAGTGACGTGAGGGAATGTAGTTACTTAACTCTCTATTTTTAATATTTTACTTTGAGCTCAGCTTTGCAACACTTTTATTTTTACATATATTGTACACTCTGATTTATTTTATAATATATGTAAAGAAGAAAGTGTTGCACGATTGCGCTCATATAAATAATTGAGGTAAAATTAGGAGAAATTGCGTATTTTTCATCAAAAACTACGAATAATATGAACTTTGAGCGTATGTAAGTCATATAAATCCGAACAAAATGCAAAAACTATTGTAGAAATCGTTAATGATAAGCCTTCTAATATTAGAAAGTGAAATAATTAAGTCAGTATAACAAAAGAGAATTTTATTCTTATTTCATGGGCCAAAAACACTGTTTATGGACCGTGATCCTTTATAAAAGTACACTTTAATAATTCGATTATTCTTTACTTCGGCGATCTTAGACTATTCATCCGACATATTCTCTATATAACCATTATATTCATGTCACAAATATTATTCATGTAAAATAATACTAAACATTATACATGGTATCTCTTCTTAGCTCTAACCAATAAGTCTTTCTTAAACTGTTAATTTTAGAGGTATACTTTCCTTCATAAACATGATTCAAATATGGTTCTTCATCATTTTAAAAGACACAAAAGACAAAATAAGCTGTTTTTGTAAAAAATTACAATATTTAATATTTTATACGGTCCTTCGGTTCTATAAGTTATAGTTAGAAAACATGTTCCATTTTTAAAAAATAAATTGTAAAAGATTACTTTTTTTACCGAGCAATGATATATTTAAATTTGTGAGTTTACAACATTTTCGTGCACTAATCGTCTTTCCAATGTAACTGATGGAAAACGCTGAAAATTCATAAATTTTACAATATAATAAATTGGTGAGATTTGTTCATAAAAAAACTAATTTCATTTTACTCGTTTGAGCATAGAGAATGTTTTTTCTAAATACAATCGAACCTCGTTAGCATGAAATTGAAGGGACTGCAAATTTTTTTTCGTGTTAACCGTCATATTTGTGGCGCCATCTATGTTAGATATTAAAAACTAAATAAATTAACATGCAAATATATTCCTGCTCATAAAATCATAAATTGCTAAGAAATGGAAAATTGCAATAACAAATTAATCTTCATTTTTAGGCAATAATAAATTTATTTACTTGCTAATCATTTTTTTAAAATCCGTTATTGACTTTTGCTTCAATTTTTGTGTAGTACTTCTTTCAGGAACGTATGGACCTCATCTAATTTGTCCAAAGCTCGGGAAGCATCCTCTTGTTCCATAATGAAACGTTGCGTTGAACAGTTTGAAATGCTGCGGTAGATTCATTTAATGACACCAAACTTTTCCATTCTGTGTCAATTTTTTCATCCTCGTCTGACACTTCAATAAACTCATCTTTTTTTTCAGCAATTATTTCTTCGTCTATCGTCACATCCGAAGTCAGCACATCTTCATCTATGCAAATGTACTCGGAAAAAACAATGTCTAAGAACGAATTTCCCGTTTTTTGGCTACATATCTTTTTGCAGACAATTCTATGACGCTCTTTAAATCTTGTCAGTCATCCGTTTGAACATGTGAATTCGCTCTCACCAAGAGCAAAAGCCTTTGCTTTCTCTTGTAAAAATTGCTAAAGTTAAAACAATGTTCTGGCTTCTTGCCTCTTTTATCCATCGCAAGAGAGCAATTTCAAATTATTCATTCTTTTTTCTACACATTTGTTTTCTTACTGGTTTGAATTGATTCACAGCATAAGCAGCTTCAATGTTTTTCTTTTAAATTGTAGAGAGGACCAAATGTAGAAGAATTGTAGGTACCCTATAATTCGCCTCATTTTCCGATTTTTTCAGCACTTTATCGCTAACTAAAAAAAAAAAAAATCTTGTTTTCTAAAGATACAGCTTGCAGTTTTCGATTCATCTTTCACAGAATTAAAGAGAGCAACTTCGAACAGAGTTTCAATTATGTTTGTCAGGTAGTGAAGTAGGGATTCTCATTTCTTTCTCTTACAGATAAAGGAATTCGGAAATACAGTCAACCGAGTAATGGAACAGTCACTTTCAAAAAAGAAATTATTTCACCCAAACTTTCATTGTGATTGATCTATAGCTCATATGGTTAATGTGGGAACAATTGCGCATATCTGAGATCAAAGAAAAGCAGGTATTAGTCTGGAATCCAGTTTTTCAGGTGTTTCTGAAACCCTTTTCCACTTTAGATCTTTTTTAAACCATGAGAAAATTCCCTTTTTAATAAGAGGATGTGACATGTAAGTTTTAAATATCGAAAAGATTGCGTAAGGAATCATGTTTTGACTTTGGAAAAAAATCGTCTTAAGCGGGATTTTCCGAAATTCTATTTCGTGTTAAACGAATTAAATTACATTGTTTTTCAGACTCATCTGACGGGACCTCAGTATTATTTCGTGTTAATCGAAATTTCGCGTTAAGCGATTTCGTGTTAACGAGGTTCGACTTATAACATAGTACCAGTAACAATATAAAAATGTTTAATTGAGTAACTTTAAAAAAATAACTATTTTGTATTAAACGACTTCTAAGATTATGAAGAATATCAGAAACATGTTTGCAGTTTGAAGTATACATCTAGAATTAACAGTTTACGAATTAGCTATAACAGGGGACACCCTCTATATCCAATTAAAGAGTGAGAAATTTCATGATAATATAAATGTTATTACTAACACAAAAATTGAATATTTATACGACTTAAAAGAAGTCATCTGTGATTATAAGAAAAAAGGAAAAAGACATACGAAAACTTGGACAAAGCAATGCAACTTCCCCCTTTTTTTCATAATATGTTAAAGCATAAAACAACAATTGCGATGAGTGGAAAGAACGATGAAATTAAATGTGTTTCTTTTGTCTTTGTAATAGAACTTTTTAAATTATGTTTAAAAACAACATAATTGCAGGCATAATCACTGCAGTTTAACTGAAGAGTAAATAGTGCTCGAGGTTAATTGCCATGTTGAAAGAGAATTTTTATAACAGTTTTAGCTAGTATGAACAAATTCAGCGAAAAGAAGATTTAAAAAAAATTATTTTTTAAAAATAAGTGCAACTTCGAAGTAATTTGAGATTATGCTAATTATATTTTAATTCCGGTGATTAAACAATGTGTTCCAAATCTCAATATGGTATTAATTAAGATTTCAGCTAGCGTGTTCATGTAAATATTATGACAAACGGGATTTTTCTTACATTTAATCCTCACATATGGCACTGAAATTTAAAACATATATTTTTTTTTTACTACTGATATGGATTTTTATTTCTCTAACTTCTTTTTAACACTTTCCAATCTAGTTGAAAAGTGTTTATGACTTCGGTTGGTCTACCGGAAGGCCGTCTGACCGTGCTCTAACTCTCGTAAATATCCCCGGATTGTCCTAAAATTTTTATATGTTATTGTCGTTATCTATAGCATGTTCCCTATTTCAACTGAAGTGTGTAGCACTTATAGTTTTTTTACAGGGACAGTCACAAGTATTACGTTACATTACAGTCAATAGGGAATAATTGTTTCAAGTGCATTTTGATGACGCTACGCCATTTAAAACATAATGAAATTGATATATAATTATGAAAAGCATTAAAACATGCTTTTTGTAGAATAGGGGGTGCAAAGCATTTATTATTCATTTACAGGGTCAAACAAAAGAATTCTGTTACACATCGTTCTATGGAGAAAAATCGTCTGCAGTGTAATTGAGTGATATTTCACTGTTTCAAACATAATAATAATTATATGCATTACTGAGGTGCACTATAAATTGCTCTCTTGTGTGCATTGCGTTTATTTATAGGGACCCGCAAAATATATTGGTTACAGTACATGTGCGATGTTTACAGTCTATGCGTGATATAAGCGCTTTTTCAACTTTGGTTTGCGTTTTTAACAATTTCTTTTTCATAGTACGTGTGTGTTCATAAACTCGGTTGATCCTATACAGGGCTACACAAGGGAATTCGTAAGTATTACTGGCTATGGGAGTGAATTGCTTAAGGGTAGTTTTTAATTGTGCTTTCGCATTTTCCTGCTGAACGATATTTAGTAGAATAATAGAAGTTTGTGTAACATAAATAAATTCATATACACGGCTACGCAAAAAAAGATACATTGTCGTTTTCGTTTGGTCATGGCTGCGAGTGAGTTTTAAGTTGCCTTTTAGTTTAATAGGTGGTGTGTACAAAAGTCTTCAGAAAATATACAGGGCTGTACAAAAGTTTTCGAGTGCATTTTCATCGATTGGCGAAAATTTCTAAATGTGAATGCTCGAACTGAAATAAATTTTATAATACTATATTTATTGGTGAAGTTTCGTTACAGTTTTCTGGCTGTGTTGGAAAGTGTTTCATAATCTATGCTTGACGCATGATATTTCGTTCTTTTTTATTATTGTTATGAAATATTTTGCAATAACTCAAACACTATATTAAAAAAAAAGGGTTTTCCAGCCTGTACCGGTAGGAAAAGGTATCTTCCGTAATCCTTGTTTTTAAAAATTCAGCTAATTTTAGTCAAACACGCGAAGCTAAGCTGCTTGGAACATGATTATAGATATTTCAATCCGAGTTTATATTGAATTTGAATGATAATTGCGCCAAATAAGTCAGCTATATCCAAGTTTAGTTGGCGTCATTTATGGCGATTTATTTTTGGTCGTCAAATTTGGTGGTAAGATGTATCGCCAAGCTTGGCGAGAATTGGTCCTGGCGGATATGACTATTTAGTTTCAAACGTATGAGAGTAACAATAATGGTTACAAAAATTAAAGTAAATTTACGAGAAATGTTGTTTCTAAAGCTCATAAATGCAATCTAATTATGGAATAGCAGCCACCTTAGAATTTAAAACGGCAGCCGTTTTTAAGAAAGAGGCAAAACAGAAAATGTTCCGGAATCCTTGTATAAAGGCCGAACACATAAGTGAAAAGTCTTTGTAGATTTGTATTTTTTTTACACCTTTTTGAATTTGAAATATTGAAGCAGCGGGCATTTTGAAACAAGATAACGGATGAAGCTGGCCAACGAACTTGGTCGAGACCATGGTATGTCCTGTACACATGCTTAGTCACATACTAATCAGTTAACAAATACGAGTTCCGTCGCATGACAAATATCAGATTGTGTTAAAATGTCAGCGACCCTAGAACTTCAAACTACTGTATCTCAGCCGTTTTTTAGCATAAAAGCCAAACCAAAACGCTCCGGAATCTTTCTATCAAGGTCAAAAACTTAAAGCAAAAATATTTTTCAATTTGTAATTTTTTGTACATCATTTTGAATTTTTTAAATAAAATTTTTTTTTAATGGCCAACGTTTTGAAACATGATAGCCGATGAAGCTGCCCAACAAACTCGGTCGAGACCATGCTAAGTATTGTACACATGCTTTGTCACATACAAATCGGTTAACAAATACAAGTGCCGTCGCATGACAAACATCAGATAGTTTTAAAATTTCAGCGACCCTAGAATTTTAAACTTCTATATCGCTGTCATTGTTTAGGATAGAAAAGTGGCTAAAAATGGTCCGGAATTCTGCTATCAAGATCGAACACTTAAAGAGAAAAAAAATTCAATTTCTAATCTTTTTATACATTATTTAAAATTTTCATTTATTTTTAATTAAATGGCCGCCTAGTTAAATAAGGTGGCAGATGAAGCTTGCCAACGAACTCGGTCGAGATCTTTATATGTCCAGTACACATACTCAGTCACATCCAAATCTGTTGATAAATACGAGTGCTATCGCATGACAAATATCAGAATGTTTCAAAATGTCAGCCACATTAAAATTTCAAACTGCTATATCTCACTAGATTAATTAAGACACAATTATTCTAATTGGTACAGACATAATATGAGATGTAATCTTCCCAACTGAGTGAAAAAGTCAGGGCCAGGATTCGAACCCGGGATCCCTTGGCTGAAGATGCCAATGCTCTACCAACTGAGCAATCCCGGACGAATGTGGTTGAACTTATTCACCCAGTTAACCTTAATGATCTTAGCATCTAGTCTAATATCTGAATCAGCACAACAGAATAAATCACAGGTAATGGGACCTCCAGTAAACGCTGGAAACGTGATCACACTAGATTAATTAAAACACAATTATTCTAATTGGTAAAGAAATCATATGATATGTAATCTGCCCAACTGAGCGAACCGGGCCAGGATTCGAACCCGGTATCCCTTGGCTGAAGCTACTAAAGCTCTACCAGCTGAGCAATACCGGACGAATATGGCTGGACTTATTCACCAAATTAATCTTAATGATCATAGCATCTGGTCTGATATCTGAATCAGCACAACAGAATAAATCACAGGTAATGGGATCTCTAGTAAACGCTGGAAATGTGATCACACTAGATTAATTAAGATACAATTATTCTAACTGGTAAAGAAATCATATGAGATGTAATCTTCCCAACTGAGTGGAAAAGTCCGAGAAAGAATTCGAACCCGCGATTCCTGAGCTGAAAGAGCCAATGCTCTACCAACTGAGCTATACCGGACGAATATGGCTTTTCAACCAGAAACATCCCCGTCTGTTGCAGAAATTGAATAAAATCTCATGAAATAAATATCCTATACAAATGCAAACATATATTAGGAGACTTAAATCTAAATTACACGTCCTACTTTTCATAATTGTTGTTTGGAAATTATGTTTTATTCATCATTCTAAAGTAGTTAAAAGAGAATTTTTATCAAAGTATATCTTCATCTATTTCAGTTGAATACTTAAAATCTTCCGAAAAAAAAGCTATTTTGATTTTTTTTAAATATTGCGGCAGAATAGTGCAATTTACTTGAATTTCCTATTTTGATACGCTTTTAAATACAGTTGGTAAGCAACTAATAAATTAAAAAGGAAAGTAAAAATAAATGCATTTTAAAATTTGTAAAACATATGAAAATAAAATGTTTTATATTTCTCGTACAGATGCAAAAATATCCCCAATAATTTAAACAAATAATTTCTAAATTCTAATAAATGTATCGGCAAATTTTCAAAACTATTGGATATATTTAAGACCTCCATATCGAAAATTTAGCATCCTTAAGTTTATGTTCAAAATCATTATTCCAAAAGAATGAAATTTGAAAATCGTCTGCATTCCCATAGGAAAGCATTGTGACGTTAAAAGAAATGTTCTATATTTTTCGAACGAATGAACCAAATGTAAATAAACACTATGCAGCTAAATCCGGATAGCTCACAAACATACCTACTAAAAATCAACCTAACACTTTTGGCGACTGTTATCGCGAAACAAACATACAAACAAATAGACAAACAGATGGAAACCAACAACTTTTCGGGTTTCAACAATGAGCGTCCACTGACGTTTCGGCAATTACGCCAACCATTTCAAGCTGTTTTCGCCAAATTTCGAGACTCTACTACTGAAAATCTCTTTGACCTACGTATTTGTAATTTTAGATGTGTAGTATGACCCCCCCCTATTTACCCAGAATCCAAAATTTTATAAATAACGCATAATTAGTTTCCAAGTGAATGATATTTGAAAATGTCTGATAATCAATAATTTTATCACTGACTGATTCACTCAGTCATCAAAAAGAACTCGTATATCTATTGCACCTACAGATTTCAAATTTGGTACGAAGTTCGTTTACACTATAAAACTAAGGAATCGAAAAAAAAGATTGTGAAGATCGATTAAAAACAACTTAGGGGTGTCCATTTTTACTTTAACATTACGTCTATTAGGCGAAATTTTAATTTGCCAAAAAAAGCGCCAAATGTTGAATCCGGGCTGACCATGCAGCAAAATCACCTGAATATTCTTAATTTCAGAGAATTACTTTTTTGAATAATGTTGCATATAATTTACCTATTTAGACACTTTGTGAAAAAACAAACACATCTTGAGAGAATACATATATCGAAATACGCATCTATTTCGAGACATCCGCAGATGAAATTCGTCTAATCCTAGTATTAAAAATATAAACAAAAGAGAGTCATTCCTATGATTCAAATAAATATTGATCATGGATGCGTGGCTATCATGGGTCTAGGCATTCTAGCTTTGGACAACCTTGTAGTGTCTGGGACGCAGACGGGGATAAATGTAATGCTTGCAGGGGAATAACAAGTATCATTTTGATGTCGTTCGATAGCGACACGAACTTTCAAACTGTTGGATACGGAGGGTTTTGAAGATGCAAATTCTTGCTATGCTGTAATTTCGAACAAATTCGAATTTGAATAATTACTGTCTGTTTACTTTCATGTTTATATGCTGTGCGTCAAATAAATGTTATAATCAAGCAAAAGGTGCATGTTGTTTTTAATTATAGTTTGAGCCAATACTTTCTTTCACCAGACTAACAACGTACGTTAGTAAGGGCTCAAAGTTAGCCATATTTTCTTGTTAGCGCTTGTTTAAATTTTATACTATTTGTTAGAAATTATTTGGATACTTCGTCATTTTATTTGTAAATATGAATCGGACTGTTGATTTATAAGGTAATGAGTCTGTAATGGTAAAACTTAAAGTTATTACCTTGCCAGGCTATGAAAATTGCCTGTTTCACGCTATAGATTGTTCTTTGCACAATTCACAAGGTAACGAAAGATCAATTCAAATTAGATTAACAATTTCGGATTATGTTTTTCAAAGTGGAATGATTTTTCTCTACTAACGAGGAATGAAAACGGTGAGCCATTCAATTCGAAAATGGATTATCGTAGAAGTACGACTCAATTGTCTACATTTGGAGCTGCTTCACAATTAAAAGCAGCCACACATTTGTATTCCATTAAGAATAAAGTTTATCAATATCAAGATGGTATCCAGCTTTCTTTGTATGGAGAAGAATGGCGTCTCACATTCGTTTCTATTGAAGCAAGCGTTTTCTATTGAAATAATAATCTCGCATAGTAATGTACAAGTTGAGACGGCTGAAAATCCAAAACATATAGGAAATCGTGTAATGAAACGGAAACGAGGTCGCCCTAAAACATCAAATAAATCAAGGGTGGTTCAATTGCGTGAAGCTAAACAGCGGTATAGACAGACACATCCTGAGGTTAATAGAAAAGCAGTTGTGCGCTATACGAAAAGGAATCCTGAGATACATCAGAGAGCAGTTGAGTGCTATGCAAAAACTAAACCTAAAATTCATCAGAAAGGCGTAGAGCATTATAGTAAAGTCGTAAAAATCTGAAAGTGAATTAAAAGCCTGATCACATTTATCAGGCGAAGAAGAAATTATATTTCAAAGACGAAATCATTACAATAAAAAAAAACTGATAAAATGAAAAACCAATTACAAGAAGAGAAATTACTGAAATGGTTTCTTCAACACCGTAAAAATATGCTGCATAATTTTTTTAAACTTCATTTAGATCACATTCAAAATACAATTTCGATAGTATGGAAATATTTAAATGATTTGCTCTTGATACGAAAATGGAAGACAAATTTACGGTCCTTGCAGGAGAGTCAAAACATCATAGTACTCAACAGTCCTATTTCTACGAAACTTGGTATAAAGTATTTAAATGTGAAAAAAATATCGTTTTTAATGATGAAGGACAAGCGATGATATTTGAATTGATAGACGAAAATTATTGGTTATGTTATTCTAAACTCTGTTAGACGAAAATGTTTTATACAATGCAGAATATGCTTATAAAATTTTGATTTCAAAGTCAGCTGTAGATATATTTAAGTTGATAAGTGATGAGGGTAGTGAATTTTTAAGTTCAATTAATTGATATAGTGTACTCGGTATTATCTCGCGGACAGGCCTATGATGCATTTTCCCAAGTCAAAACCATAAATGATGTTCATCTTATAAGCCTAGATCCTTGCCAAATAAAAGCTCAAGAAAGCTCGATAGTGGAATATAAAAGATTTATAAGTTTATACCGGCAAAAAAAAAAAAAAAAAAAAAAAAGTCAATAAAAAGAAAACATGTGAAAAAAAATTACCGACCGCAAATGGGTTTTACGCTCAAACCTTTCATGTATACAAGAAAACGTAGACAATGAGGCAGACAGAAAGATACATCGTAAACGTCGAAAAAAAATGTGAATTGTTAGTATAAAAATTACTGGCAGACGAGTGTTACATTTCACGAACCATTTTGAGCTGTTTTCGCCAATTTTCTAATAGAAAACTATTTGACCTACGAGGTTGTAAACGTCTGTACTGTTTTATTGACAGTCCAAAAGTTTAAAAAATAAAGAAATAAATGTTTTCAAATGTTGACTTGTGTAAATATTGTCAATACGATTATTATTGTTTAAAAAACAATAAAAATTTCGAATCAACACATTTTGTTTCAAAACATACATTTAATACAGCAGTATTAAAATATAGATTTCTGCCGCAAATTGACAGCCAAATATTTTGTTGTAGGAAATTTAAATTAAATTGAATGTTGCCTGCTGGATAAAATAGTGACTTGTAAACACATTAAAAACCATTAAGTAAAGTGTCTAAGTATATTGTAACTGTATAAAAAGTAATGATATCTAACAAAAACATAACTGTGAAAAAGAAAGCCAAATTCTGTAAAAAAAAAAAAAAAAAAAAATGCCAAGAAAAGAGGTGATATGTAACTGTATGTGAAGTTCAAATAAAATTCACTCAAACTTACCTACTGAAGTATTTTAGCAAAGTTTAAATTGTTTAAAAAAATTTTGATATCATATCAATAATAAATCTAGAACTTGGCAAGCTTTTGATAAATGTTATGCCTATCATTTTCATGTCTTAGTAAAAATATGATGATAATATTAATAACAATGTCATTATAATAATTTTTAATATTGTTATTAATATAAACAAATGACTCGGGTTAAAGATTTGATAAACAAATAAACAAATAGATACATGTCCGCTCGCCTTTGGTTATCACTCTAGCGCCCCCCCCCTAAACGGAAACCTCAATGCAAACAGACTAAGGCCTTACAAAGAGATACATTTACGCTTGTGCTTGGTCACTATAGAGACCTTTCGGGAGCCTCAATGCACTCAAATTAAGGCCTTCAAATATGAAATAACAAGTTTTCATATAATAATGTCATTAATAAAATTAAATGACTCGTAGGTAAAAACTTGCCAAGTTTTAGATTTATTATTAACGAGCAGGGAAGGCCGAGCTAAGCTCGGTCAAAATTAGCTTTGAGCGATACTTTTTCATTTGGCGCCAAGCAAGTGTTTTGGCATTGGTAATCTTAAAAGTAAATTTTCCCTGTCATATGTACCCTGATTGTTTGAATTCTGTTTTCGAGAACGTGACCAAAATAACTCACTAATCGAATTTCCTCGAGCATGTGACCTAGCCCAATCATTTTTTCGTGCCCAAAAACGGTAGGATACAAAATTTAGTTCAAATCGTCTGAGACGTTCTTAAGATAAAAATAGCTTGACCCGTAATGGCCCATGACCAAAATGGCCCACTATTCGAAATATCTCGAACATGTGATGTAGCCAATAGTCTTATCGTTCCCTAAAACTGTAGGATACTAAATTTAATTCAAATCCTCTGAGCCTTTTTAAAATAAAAATAGCTTGACCCATAATGACCCATGATCAAAATGACCCACTAATGGAATTTCCTCCAGCATGTGACCTAGCCCAATCATTTTCTCGTGCCCAAAAACCGTAGGATACAAAAATTAGTTCAAATCGTCTGAGACGTTCTTAAGATAAAAATAGCTTGACCCGTAATGGCCCATGACCAAAATGACCCACTAATCGAAATTTCTCGAACATGTGATCTAGCCCAATAGTCTTCTCGTTCCCTGAAACTGCAGGATACTAAATTTAGTTAAAATCCTCTGAGCCGTTTATAAGATAAAAATAGCTTGACCTATAATGCCCCATGACCAAAATGACCGAAAATCGAATTTTCTTGAACATGTGACCTAGCCCAACAGTCTTCTCGTGCCCGGAAACAATAGGAGGCAAAATTTAGTCTAAATAGTCTGAGCCGTTTTTTAAATAGATTTAGCTGGACCCACAGTGACCCATGACCAAAATGACCCGCTAATCGAATTTTCTCGAACATGTGACCTATCCCAATGATTTTTTCGTGCCCGAAACTCGTAGTATACAAAATTTAATCAAAATCGTTACAGCCGTTTTTTAGATAAATTTAACTTGACCCGCGTTGGCCGAAGAATGGCCAACTAATTAAAAATTCTCGAACATATGAACCATCCCAATAGTCTTCTCGTGCCCGAAAATTGTAAGATACGAAATTTAGTCAAAATCGTTTGAACCATTTTTTAGATACAATTAACTTGACCCTGGCCCAAAGTGACCCAAAATGACCCACTAATCGAAATTTCTCGAATATGTGACCTAGCCCAATCGTTTTCTGATGCCCCAAAACGGTAGGATGCAAAATTTCGTCAAAATCGTAAAGAGCCGTTTTTAAGATAAAATTTACATATATAACCACACACACACACACATAAGATTTGCTCGTATTAGAATATATGATATGCTAGCAATAATTTTATTTTTAAAGACTTTAAACAATGCTATAATACTTCAGTAGATACGTTTGAGTGAATTTTATTTGAACTTGGCACCCACTTGTATATCACTTCTTTTCTTGTTGTATATATATATATATTTTACTCAAATATTTTTTCACATACACCTGTCTGATATATGTATAATGTTTTAATCGTGCTCTATTAATAATCGTGATGCAAGTAAATAAGTTTATACAACATTCAAACAAAATCAGGGATTGCATGATAGTCATAAATAAATAATGGAACTGAAATCGTACCAGGGATCAGATAAGTAGATAAGTGTCATTTAAACTATAATTTTCTTCATTGTCTCATAGCAACATAGCACCCCATACGCATAGCACCCCAAACATCTCATAGCACTCCAAACGCAAATTTGTATCGATGTTTTTAAATGATATATATCATTTTTGTTATCACAATTCCTTTCTCTGAAATAAAATGTAGCATACAACGATAAATGAGGTATCCTTGGATAAGATTTATTGCCCACATCTGACATTGCATATAGAATTTAACTAATATGTAGCGTAAAACGATGAATGGGGTATCATTGGATAGTATTTTTTGCCCACATCTGACATTCCATACTGAATTTTCGTTAAAAGACTTGGGAGATTGCTTGAGCGGGTTTTGGGGGAGGGATGGTGGGGTGGCACACCCTTTTGGTGGGACACCATAGCTCTAACATGGGAGGGGCTTCCCTCTTTCCACATTCCCCCGCCACCCCACGAGACGATTGCACTCTAATATCCAACGTTATATGCAAAGAAGTACTGCAGATTGTCACTGTGTTCCATTGTAACTCCCTCGGGTTTCAGGGGGAAAGTTCTCCCCTTGGAAGGGGAAGGAGAGGGAGCCTTTCTTCTACCCGGCTTGATGTCAGCTTCCATCTTTTCCCCAGATATTTCCATCCCCTCCCGTAAAGCTGCCATCAAGCTAATTCTTCAGATGTAGGGGGAGAGAGGAAGGAAAGAGAAGGATGATTGATGCTGTAGAGGGTTCAGGGGAGTTACTAAATCTAACAACATTTTTGTGTCAATACCTGAAAATGAAACGAAACAAATACGAGACGATTGCACTCTAATATCCAACGTTATATGCAAAGAAGTACTGCAGATTGTCACTGTGTTCCATTGTAACTTAACTGTATTTTTTTTTTTTTTTACATTTTTACGATATTACAACATTTTGTAAAAAATTAGGCTCTTTTTTCTTATTTTCTTTTACAAATAACCTACACATATTCTATTTCTGTGAACAAGGGAGGGGAACGGCGAATTCTTCGCATGGGTCCACTGGCAATTATAATAAGCTCTGCATTGAAATTGCAGTTATATTATTTCCTGGTGTCTATGTCTGCCCCATTTTTTAACATTAAAACGGTGAATTTTTTTGTCTCTTTGGTATATAATCTGAGTCCTTCATTTACTGACAGTAGTAACGATATATTAATGAGAAAGTACAAGTATTTGGAGGGAATGTCACGTGAAACAATCATCAAAATAAAATAAAATAATGGAATGATATTTCTGAAAGGGGCCATTCCATGGTGACGGGTGTGACATCCAGACAAAATTCCAAGAGTTTATGTCTATATTTTGAGAAATAAATTAGCTAAGAAATCCCTAAAAAGTATTTTAATTATGTTTTTCCAAGCATGCTAATTTATTTCCCAAAATATAGATATAAACTCTTGAAATTTTGTCTGGATGTCACACCCGTCACAGTGGAATGGCCCAAAGTGAGACAAAATCCTTCTCATTGTACTGATAGTTCTTTCGTAACGTATTTGAAATGACAATAATTTACATTCTTCTTTGTCTACATTTTACAGCTATAAGTGTTATTTTAAGATACCTGTAAATATTTTTTTTAGAAACGAAATAAATATTTTTGTAACACAAATTACAGAAAAATAATTAATTGGTACATGATGGTATGAACAATATCGACACTTAGCTCACAACCGTCGTTAACTACAAATTGCGATTGCATCCGATGAATAAGTCGACCTATGAAATTTCTCTGTTTTTAAGTGGTTTAAAAAATCATCGACTTATACACCGAAAAATACGTTTCTTTAATCATCTTGACACAGCACAACTCAAGAGAGAAGCATATATATTTAAAAATGGTTTTTAGTTAGAATAGATGAAACTGACACTCAGGGCAAACTCAAGATCAAAAACACAGAGAAAAGCAAAAATAGTGTTCCTTTTTATTACCTTTTCATTCCATTAATAAATAATGCATCTTCAGAATGAAAGGCACCTCGAATGCAACGTTAAAATGACATACTCGTTTCTGACGACCATACAGTCAATGTTACTAACATGACCACGATTTTTATAGAAAATAATTTCCTATTCTGTTAGAATTTCTGTCTAGTAATGACAGGTATTTCGTGATGTAATTTAACAAAAATTGTCATAATGAAATTTTGGGTGAGTAGTAGTTTTTTAATGAAAAAGTGGCAATGTTCTCAACACTGTGTAGAGTCACGAGAATGCAAATCTCAAAAGTCCGAGTTTCAGTTAATTCCAGGTGTCTTTTCAGTAATTATTAAACGGCTTTTAGAATTAACCTAATATATCGAATTAAATGTCTTTATGAGGTGTAGAACAGAAATACGAAACTTAATTGTGTGATGCAAGATGCTCCTTTATTGTATAAAATAATAATAATTATGAAGTTTCTATTTTGTTGGATAATTATATTTTTCTTTTAATTCGAGATGGTTTCAGTACGAATTACCTCGGATTTTCAAGAGTTTTTCAAGACTCGGATTTTATTTATAAACTAACAAATCTCAGGGAGCGTCATAAGTTGCAAATTCCAAATATCCCGCCCTCCTAATAAATAAGTGCAGATTCTTAAATAAGATAGCCTAGATTATAAACCCTCTGTTTCTAAACATGTAAAATACCAAGATTACATGGATAATATACGTTTAATGTTTTCTTCTTATTATTATTATTATTATTAGACAACGTAGATTATATTTTTGTAGCTATTTACTATTATTTGTTTCTCTGTCATTTCTTGATGCAAGAATCGTGGTAATTTTAATTTTAAAAATATTGGTATGTCGTCAAAATCATTTAAAAATTGAAAGTGTGTTACTAATAGAGATAATAAGATTTGAGAAACGCTGTGTAATAGTATAAAATGTAAGCGACTCCGAAACACAAAATCATAATTTTTTTTTTGCTTCACAGAAGCCTTTTTCTCCGAATAGAAACCAATAAAAACTGAACATTATTTTTCTACACATTGTTTCTCTTATTTTGACGTTATGTTCATTTTTCATGTTTCATCGTCTGTTTTATTTACTTTCTGCATAATCTGAAAAGAAAAGATAGAAGAAAAGCAAAAACGCCAAAATAGTCAAATGGATTCTTTCTCTTTTTATTATAGAAATACTGAGAAAAAAAACTGTCGCAAGTAAAGGGTTTCAATGAACTGAAATTTGTTTCTATCCTTTTGGGAATAAACAAAAAAAATGTTATATTTCCAAAAATACGAGAGAAAAAGAGTACAATAACTAATTGTTTATTTTGACAAAATTTAAATGATTGATGATTTTTGGATAAAAGCGAAATTTCTTCAAAAATATAATGCTAATTACAGAGAGGATGTAATTCCACATTGTTACTAATCTTCGTTTGTTCTGAATGTCCGATATTGTTAATGGACGCAAATATGCAAGTTTAGAAATACATTTCAAACAGTTTATTTTTGAACGAGAATAAAGAAATTCAGCGGAATAATGAATTTTCTAAAAATTATTTGTCGATATATTTGCTATAATCTTTTTGTAAATGCATAAGACAAATAAAAACCATTTTCAAAACTGTTTAATAATTTTTTATCCAAACGTTTAATTCTATTATTGTGTAATACAAATTTAATTTAATAGTATTATTTTCCTTTCATCCATGCTTCCCCTGAGTTCAGGTTTTGGATAAAACAAAATACAAGACTTATAAATTATGCAACTATCAAGAAAGTAACTTTTGTGAAATTACACCAGTAACTTTGAGAAATAATCGTAATAGCATAGCCAGTCCATTTGACGTCGCTGTGAAGTCACAGTGGTCACTGTCACAACGATGACATTTATTTTGTCACATATGTAACTCTTAAATGATCGTGAATCGACCGTGAAGTGCCCGATATCGATCTTTTATAACACATTTGCATATCCTCACAAAACAGGATATATGAACTTTGCCGTGACGTGGTTGCAACCCATTTCCCATGTCAAGTAACGAAAATGCTGAAAATAAGAATTTTATTTGGGGTCACGAGCTTTCACATTTGAGTCACATTTGTGCCATAGTGCTATAAAAAAGATATAGGGTGAAACCCCCAGTAACTGACACTTTAAGGATTCTTTCTTGTTCAAATCACTATTAAAAAAATTAAAATTTATTTTATACATACCTTTGTTTTTTAAATGATAATAGAGATAAATAAAAAATATATTGATGACAAAATTTTGAAAAATTATACATTTTATTATTAAAAAAAATTTTATTCTTAAATATGGTCAAAAACTCCAGTAACTGACACTATCCCTATTTTGAAACATTAATAACTGACACAAAGTGAACCAGTGACTGACATTTTATTTTAAAAGATTAAATGCTTTTAAGAAAACTTTATTTTTTATTATAAAAAAAAAAAACATTAATATTTATTATAAAAAGTGGGATTTAGTAAGCTGTACTGCATTATTAGTAATGCAGAGTATATAGTAAGAATATATAGGAGTGATATTTAGTGCTGCATTATTAGTAATGCAGATATCCACGAACTGACATTTAAGAACCAGTAGCTGACATCTGGTGTCAGACACTGGTAAAACAACATAAATTTTAATGGCGTGTACTACAAGATAAATTTAATTTATTATTATGCATTTTTAAACAGTTCAAATAATAGATTTCAACTTTCTTTAATATAACCAATAACCAACACCTCTTTCATAGACTAGTGAAATGAAATTCTAGAAACCAATAACTGGCACCCCCCCCTTATTAAGCTAAATTATATAAATATAAACCCTAAGTCATGGCCCTTATATAGCATATGCATATTTAAACTAATTTCGACAAGTATAACCTTATGAAAATGTTTAGGATGGTTGTATTACAAATAGATTAGAAAAAACAATTCCTTAATTTTAGATGGTTGCTTCAAAATGGCACTTTTTGTTTTCTCAAAAGCTTCTTCCTCATTAAGTATGTTCTTGGTCCTCCAAAATAAAAAGTAAGTGTCTCATTTACCACTAGATGACATTACTTTGCTGAATTGTACAGGGTGATTTTTTTTAAAGTTGTGAAAGTAAAACTCTATAACAAAAGAACCACTGACCCAAATGACCTAAAATTTCATCAGTATGCTCCCAAAGCAATGGGTATATTTTAGGCGTGGTTTAAAAAAAACTTAAAATCGCACCGACAGATGGCGCTGTATATGCAGTAAAGTCGGGAGACGAACTTGCGCACGACACATGCACATTGGCGCTAAAAACGTGAAGTACGCACACCTGATGTTCATTATTCTACGGATATCCTTGCAATGACTGTGCCATTGACGGACAGCGCGTTGTTAGTGAAACTGTATAACCAGAATAATGGCAGCGAAGCAATTGCTCTAGAAGATTTAGGACACTAAAGAATTTAAGAAAAGGTCCAATGACTACAGAGGGACTACGGAAGATGGTTTCTCAAAGTACCGTCCATTGTTTTCCTTCCACTGACGATATTCTTTGTTTCTGTTAACTTACAGCGCCATCTGTCGGTGCGATTTCAAGTTTTTTTAAACGACGCCTAAAAAATACCCATTGCTTTGGGGGCGTACTGGTGAAATTTCTGATCATTTGGATCAGTGGTTGTTTTATTATACGGTTTTACTTTCACAACTTTAAAAAAAATCACCCTGTACAACAAAATGCTTATCTGATTTCGATTTTTGCTCAAGTGTCAGTTACTGCTTAGGTGTCAATAACTGGGGGGTATCACCCTAGATGCACTGTCTCCAAGATTTTTATTCTAAGATTTCTTTTGTTTTAGAAAATATAAACTGATACAAATAAAAATAAAAGCTAAAAAAATTTCCAATCTCAACGTTTTTTGGACTTAAAGAGATCGATATAGTCAAACAACTGTTATATACATGTTCACCCCTAATGGTGGGGTAAAATTATGTTTGGAATACAACTGTTAATCATGAAATATGGCAGTAGATAAAAAGTGATCAAATATCAGCGTGATACTACTGTACCGGGAATTCAGTGTAGCTAAATGCCTAAGTTAGTTACGCGAAGACAGTCGCAAGCTAATGTTAAACCTGTGAGAGCGTTCGTTACAAATTTCTCGATTGCATTTTAATATTTTTAAATGGATATATTTTTGCTTATGATATCTGAGGTCTATGTCTACCATTGTACGTTTGTACTTTTTCGATTTCGGTTGCATTTTTTTTTTAAATGGGGCCACTCACTTTTGTAACCGGTTCCAAAATTGAAGGTGTTCGCATTAAAAAAGAACTGCAAACAAAATCGAAAAACTAAAAATGTTAGAGATAAACCTCAGATATGGTATGCAAAAATCAATTAAAATACTAAAATGCAAGCGAAAAGTTTGAAAAGAACGCTCCCATAAGTTTAGCTTGCGAGTATCTTCACGTGACTACTGTATGCTCATACGAGCCTAGGTTCGTTGTATTTTTTCCTGAATAAGATGGCGTCCAGGATTTTCAACCACAGCAGCGGATGGTCTAAATTCAAATAATTCACGGGAAAGTCCACCAATAGGACAAAAATCTGCTGATCCAATTATTTGTGACATTTTCTTCCCTTCGTGTTGGCGTTTCAAGGGACCATTTCCAATATGTTCAATTATCTAATGGATTTTATTAATTTCATTATTGGATTTCATTGTTGAAGTAACTCCATTATTTACTTCAATAAAATTAATTACTTAATAACAATAAAATAAAAATAATTTTATATTAGTGATTTCATTTATTTCATTCCCATTTAAATTGTTAAAGTTACTGGCCAGTCGCCTGCTTTGATAGTAAAGTTCAAATTGTTTTTTCTGAACAGTTCAATCTATGGAACAAAATTCACTTAGCTTTTATGTTGTAATTGAATAAATTATTAGTAATCTTATATTTTTAATGTTTGATTGATTCTTCAGAATGAATTAAATTAAATTAACGCCAAAGCTGAAAAATGCATAAATACATAAAATGCATTACTTTAAATTACACTAATGTTGAGGTCTGCTCCGTGCTCGCCTTTAAAATTTAAATGAAAAACGTAAATTATTTTTATAAGGTAAAAACTCTTTGGAATAAGGGGCATTTTTGATTTGAAAAAATCTGTCTGATCAATCTATTGCTGCTAGATTTATAATATGAAGTCATCGAACTTATTTAATTAATGACATTTTTCTAAAGATTTTAGGTC
This sequence comes from Maratus michaelseni, assembly GCA_963931845.1. Lineage (NCBI taxonomy): Eukaryota > Metazoa > Arthropoda > Arachnida > Araneae > Salticidae > Maratus > Maratus michaelseni. The sequence continues at coordinate 399,267,910 of OZ007586.1, forward strand.
TAAACTATGACTTAAAATGTATTTCATAATTAATTTTGCAATTTAAAAGATATGCGACTTAAGCAAAATTTGCAATTTTACTGAGGAATACATACTTTCCTTCCGTAACCACACAAAGCTGATTGATGTCCATGCTGCGAGCGCTCGCAATCAGGTTAGAGTGTCTTTATATATAACAAAGTGTCAACATGCGCAAATGTCGCATGCTGATACTGACATCTTTCTTCGAGCTATGACAACGCAAAATCCGAAGCTTGGCGATTCTTGTCTTGGAGAGATCAATAAAATGAATGAAACAAATCAACAAACATTAGCTTGACGATAATAGTAGCATCACCAAGTCAGAGATAATGGCAGCCTCTCCAAGTTTTTGTTCGGAATCATCTCGACGAATTAAATATCATTCCTCGTATGTGGCCGCCCTGTTATGTATAAAGATACGCTGAATTAATTTACATTTCAAATATCAAAAGTTTAAAATATCTCCATAATAAAAGATATTTTTCAGATAACTCAACAGTAAAATATCATTTGGATTGAGGTATGATGAACGCTATGGCCTGTGTACATGAGTATACGCCACTAAGATAAATCATGAAAAATAATTTTGTTTTAGTTGTTAATGACATTATTAACTTTCAAATCATAATGTTAATAAAGTTAAACATATTTACGTTTATTCCAATCAGAACAAAATATTATAAATTTTTTAAAGATTAAATATTTCTAATTTACGCTTGAGTGATAGTGGTGAAAACTGAAAGAAATGGAACCTTTATTATGTTGTGAAGAAATATTTTTATTTTTAACGAATAGCAAATGAAAAGTTTACGCAACATGTCCATGTTTCGAAAGAACAGAAAGTAATTAAAAACTAAAACAAAAACGATTGTCCATAGTAGAGAATTACGCATGAATAGCCATACCTAAACAATCATAAAAACTTGGAAGTTTTGGTAGATTATTTTAAATATTAATTTATAAGAAGACTTCAAGAATCATAATAGTGTGGAAAAAAGTTTTCTGTGTTTATAAAAAGTATTCTCTCTGTTTTCTTTGAGCATTAAATTAAGGCTACTCGTGTAGGTTAATTTAAAATAAAGATTTTAAACTACGAGCGTTATTTTTTAAGTAAGGACCGTTTTTAATAAGAAGAAACATACTGTAAATATCATTAAAATATATTTATTTCCATATTCTACATATTTTCATCTACTTTCCTACTTAATTTCCATTTATGTTAAAACATTTGTCATTACGTTCAACAAATTTTTGAATTCCAACGTAAAAGAAATCTGCTGCCGAAACAATGGTTTCTCCGAAGAATTGGTGTACAAAACTGACCTTGAAACCTGTGTAAAATCAATTGATAACTGTGAAATCGCGAATCGTCGGTACTCTCAAATTTTGTTGTCCACAGGACAAACCAAATCTTCAGAAATGACAGAAGGTCGGCCTGGGTGTGTCATCATGCACATTAACCCGCACGTCCTTGAACATTATCATCCACATTCGAACTTTAATATCAGGCATAGCATTATCACCGTAGACTTCACAAATCTGACGATGAATTTCCACTGCTGCCAACTTTCTTGCACTAAATAATCGAATTACAGTTCGCATCTCACAGTCGGCGGGCGAATCAATTTTCTTAAACATTATAAACTTCTACAGATCATCACACAGACAAACGATATGGCTGCAAATGGCGTCTAAACGCGCGCAAAGAATCTTGAGAGCAGACGCGCATGCGCATTGCGGAGAGTGCGTGTCATTCTTAGTCTCATTCACAAACGGACCTTATTAAAATAAAAAAAAGAACCCTCGATATTTTTGCTTGTTTTAATGACATTTTATCAAAAAGGAAATGTTTAAAAATCTTTGGAGACATGTTTATGTAAAAACATGCGGCGAATATATCTGCGAACATTTATGTTTTTTTTCTTTCCACTATTTTTTTTGTTAGTTATTCCTTATTTAATCGTTAAAATCTCTGATTAAATAGGGCAAAAAATTTTATAAAATGTTAGTGGGATTAGCAAAGCGGAACTCTTTCCAGCTGTGTGAGAATTTTACCGCGTATACTAATATCTAAAACGTATGGGTAACTTTCAAATACGAAATGTTTTAAATCATGAGCAATTAATTTTTCAGAGATTTATTGATTGATTAATAATCAATAAACTTCGTTTTAAAGTACTGTGCTACGAAGACTTAAATTATGTAAGATATTATAATATTTATCATAATTCACAATATCAGGTGAATATCTATATTTTTTAAGAAAGTATTTTTTTTTCCTTTGTTTTGTTTTACAGTCATGTGTTTCAAAGAAGAATGCTATATCTTTTTGAAAGATTGCATTTGGGAATTAGTTCAGTACCGACCAGTTTTAGCCACATTGCTACAGGAGAGATGCCTTCTGGGTGAACTTTTTAAAGTGAAAGGTACGCGAAGTATAGTTCTTGTACAAGGAAAACAGTGAAAACATTACACAGCGAACCCGTTCTGATTTCGAACCAGCGAATGTCGGTCCAAGTTCTCATTTTGTGGCTATCATGCTAACAACTTGGCTGACTGGTCCTCTTTTATAAAAGATAAAACCCATCTATTTTATGTTTGAACGATTCTGTTCAAAATCAACAAAATATGAGACATTTTGGTGTTATATGGCAAACATTTTCTCTTTAACGATTTGGAAATGAAAAGCTCAGGCGACATTTTTATGTTTAAAAGGAATAGAAAAATTATAAAAATAAAACAAAAACTATTTTGCACAGTAGAAAATGTGTGACTAGCTTGCATCTGAATAAACATAAGAACATAGAAGTTTTTGAAAGGTGTTTTAAATATGAAGTTACAAAAGTGATAGAAACCTTCAAAAATCGTGAAGAAAATATATTTTTCTTAATCTCAATAATTTTATGTATTTGTTTCTTTTAATCATTAATTTAAGGACACTCGAATATTTTAGTATAAGATAAATAATTAAATTAGTCAATTATTTTCGAATAAGCATTTATACAACAAAAATATGATTTTCACTTTATGTTATTAAATAACAAATTTTATGTGCTTGTTTTCATTCTTTTCTCATAAGTCGCATTATCAAGTGCAGACCAAAGAGTTTTTTAAGAAGTTTACTTTATATCCCCTTATTTTCTTTTACACTCATATGTTTCGAATCAGAATGCTATACTCAGATGAAATACTTATTATTTATGTTTGAATTATTTTGTGCAAAACTCACGGAAAATGAAATATTTTTTCTTCTGTAAAGAAAATATTTTCTCAAATCGTAAATGAAAGTCCTGTGCAACATTTTATGATTGAACAGAACCGGAAGAAATTCGAAAAAAAAAAAGAAAGAAAGAAAAAAGGTTTTTACATTGTAGAAAATCATCTGTGACTAGCTTGCATCTCAATAAATCTTGTATCTTGGATATTTTGAAAGCTTTTTTTTTTTTTTTTTTTTTTAACTGAAGAGTTAGAAAGAGGACAATGCAGTGTTAAATTTTAACCTTTCAGCGGGCACACTTTATTTATTTATTTTGCCGATTCTACGCATGCAGTACATATTATACAGAGACAATTAATAAATATAAATTACACTATTGCAAATGCAATATATAGAGTACTTAACAATATTGAAACAAGTTTGAAGAGCAATTATACATATTAGTAACATAAATATAATTTATTTTCTGCCACATTTGTATAGCCAAATCGTAAGGAAAATTACGTTTATCAAAACATTTGCGATGCCAGTTTATTATTTTTGAACAAGCATTTATACATTTATAATATGAAAGTATTGACTTTGTTTTATATCATTAAGTAGCAAAATTTATGTGTTTATTTTTCCATTTTTCTCACCTATATATCTCATACATATTAAATGACGTTCAAGGAGTTGATTCTCAAGGAGTGTTTTTCATTTTACCTACTTTGTTTCACAGTTATGTTTTAAAAGACGAATGCAATAAATCTTTTTAAACAAATAATGTTTCAATGTTTGGTTTGATTGATTATGTTTAAAACCCGCCAAAATGAAATATTTACTCTGTTATGAAGACAATATTTTCTCTTTAACAATGAAAAAAATATTGCTTTTGCAAAAGAAAAGCTCGTGTAATTTTTTATGTTTCAAAAGAACGGAAAGAAACAAAAAAGTAAAAACAAAATAATTCTGTATTTTACAAAAAATCATGCATGACAAGCTTGTATCGAAGGCAACAACATAATTTGGAAGTTTTGAAAGCTTATTTTAAATATGTAGTTATAAGAAGATTGAAAACGTCAAAAATCGTAATAGTAAAAGAATTTTCTTCTATGTTTCATAAACATTACCTGTGTTTTCTGTTGAACATTAAATTAAGGTCACTAGAGTATTTTATTTCAAGATAAATCATTAAAAATAGTTTTGTTTCAATATTTAATGGCATACGTTATTGACATTTTGTACTCTCATAGCATAATGCTATAAAATTTTTTGAAGATAGAATATTTTTGAATTACATTTGAATGATTCTGCACAAAACGCATAAAACTGAAGCATTTATAATGTTATAAAAAACCTTTTCTTTTCAACGAATTACAAACGAAAAGTGCATGTAACTATTTTATGTTTGAAAGGAATCAAAGGAAATACAAAATTAAAACAAATATAACTTTACATAGTAGAAAATCATGCATGACTACCTTGTATCTAACTGAACATCAGAACTTTGAAATTTTGAAAACTTATTTTAACTATTAAGTTATAAGAAGATAGAAAACATCCAAAATTGTGATAGTAAGGAACTTTTCTTCCGTGTTTCATAAACATATTCTCTTTTTATTTTAATGAGCATTAAGAAGACATGGTACGTTTTAAACAGTTTTATACACTCTAAGAAATTGTGTTTAAAATTGCGGTACATGTACTGGCAGAAGTATGACCAATACATGTGCCATAAATTATTTTAATATATATATACTGCAAAAAGGAGTTTATATACCGTTCATACCATAGTGGTATACAACAGCTACGTATGTACACTGTAAAACAATCTGTAACCGTGTATATACTGTATATTAAATACATGGTATAAGGACTCTAAATGCATTTGAAATAGGTACATAAGACATTCTCCCATGATTGTACATAACTGTCAAGTATTAGAAACTTGTGAAATTAAACTTTTCAAAATAGCATTTTCAAACTGCCACTTTTAAACTTTCTTGTTCTTGTTGCTATAATTCAATATGTTTTTGTTCGGCATTAATGTTTAATACTGTACTATTCATGTGAGACCTTTAACACCCATTTAATAGTGAGATAGAACAAAGCCTGTAACGAAAATTATTACATATTTTTATCCAAGTTATGTTCGGCGTAAGTGGTAGGTACAATGTCCATTGATATTTTAAAAACAGTTGCTTACATTGAAATAAATAACAAAAAAATCGTTAATTTCCTTCTAACAGTTCAGGAATAAATCTTGTGGACGATAAGACTATACGAAAAATCCACAATGCTTGAGATTGATATTTAAATGCTGATTTAGATTCTGCAGAAAATTTCATGTTAAAGAACTACTGCCATTTTTTCTCTAGCATAGTTCTGTATGAGGCAAAAGTTGTAAAAGACCCAGCGACTGCATCTGGAATGATTTTCTCCATAATTTAGCAAGAAGGGAGGTAAAGAATCAAAATTCCCCGGACAGAGTTAAAAAATAGTAATAACCGCAAAAATGTGTATAGCCTAATTTTTGTTACATATTTATATAAAACAACAATTCCAGTTTCGTTACAAAATTAAATGGAACTGCTTTTCTTGAAACAATTTTATCCAGACAGTTCCAAACTTAAAAATCAGCAGCAGGGACAAGGGACAGTAAGTAATTTAATGTAAAATTTTTAACCCCAAAATTGTTCAACAGTTATTTATCTCGTTATAATTGTTATACAATCATGCAACAGCATGTTTTATAATATAAGAATTAACAGAAAACCAAGAATATGCACTAAAATATTATTAAGGGACTTAAAAGTCAAAATTATGTGAGAATCGCTCACATATTCTGTATTCCAAATACCACTGTATAATAATTCTGGAAACGTCGATCTGCAAAAACGCATCCTAAGAAACCTTTCAGTAGTGCCTTGAGAGAACTCTGCTCGGGGTAGCCTTCTTATCAGAGCGATTATACTTAGAGCGTGCGTAGTACGTTTTAAAATGTGTTAGCATTCACTAGCGCTAGTTTCCTTTACTGCAGTCGGTGTTCAGAACCAAAACGCTGCGTGCACAGCATACACCCAGAAAAAAGTTTTGTTGAATCAACAAAATTTGTTTGCCCCAACAAAACTCAAAATTGTTCAACCCCAAATTGTTTAAGTCCCAAGCTGCGATTTGAAGACATCCCGTATCATCGTTTCCTACTCTTACTCTAGCAAGGACCCGCTGGTCTTGCGGTAAAGCACTCGGCTCAAGCCACTAACGCCCCCAGTTCAATCCTCAGGTCTGGCAGAAAATGTTCTTGCATTATATCAAATATTAAATACTCCCGTAATAATCAATAGATGGCAGCACAAATAGAAATAACATTTTTTAAAACCGAGTTTATTTATAACGGAAACTTACCGATTCTTCAAACGGAGTTTTCCCTTCCTTTATCTTTCAAAAGGGAAAATGTACTAACGGAACGGAAAAAGTTCGGCAACTGTGCTGCCAGTAGTTTTACCGTGAATTGACGGATTTATTTTTAACAGTGTAGTTCAAATGAAATAGGAAAAATTGAGTTATCATAGTAGATGAATTTTGCTTTTGTACGATATATATATTAATTCTTGCTAAAAGTTGAATAATCGTGATCACTTCCTAAAAATATATAATAATTAATCATGAGAATACATCTTGTCTTTATTATGTCTTATATCCATTTTGTCTTATATTTTTCAATAGTACATGAATAGTACGTCGTAGAATTGTTAACTTTGAATTTTATTTAGTAACAGTTTACAGGCGACTGAGTGCCTTCTGAAGTAAAACTACCTTGAGGAACCGCTGAATTCTCACAGAACCGAGATTGTTATGACATATTATGATTGATTAATAATATTGGTAGTTCTACTATGAATATACCAAACTCTCAACTCATTTTTATTATCTTACGATATTTTAACATCACGTATATTTCAAAATCACACTCATGTCCAGTTCAGCCTTACTCGTCACATTACGGGAAAAGTTAAGCATAAACCTGTGATGTGTTTTTTATTATTAATGGGGAATGTATATATAAAATAAATGACTGTAATTCTCCATTGATTTACGTGAGCAACGTGTGCGTGATGTATCTTGTACCCACAGGTGTAAATATTAGATGAAATGTTCTAAGTTTCTTGAATTATAAAGTTATCAAAATAATGATGTTGCGAAATAAAATGTCTGATTTCATTAATTTTGTTCTGAAGGTACCTGCAATTCCGGGTTAAAGTTGTTATCGAAAAAAAAAGAATCATAAGAATTTACCATAATTATTAAGATTAAGCTCCTTAACAAAGAATTGTAATTCATTAATTATAACAAGAATTTTTTCCGATTGGATTATCATTGTTTATTAGAATAATTTTTAATGCATTGAAGCAGCAATTATTTAAGCATTGACCAGACCATGTCATTAAAAACTTGAAGATTGTTCTGAAATATACTTTTATAGTTGTTTTGCTTAGGTGGTGAGTAATTAGTAGTGTTAATTTATGCAGAGCTGGAGGATTCCTCATCTGAGGCTTCACGTGAATCATTTGATTTTTTTTTATCACAATGAACGTTTTCTTTTTCTTTTGATTTATGGTATTTTTGATGGCTCTCAATTTTGGATCTCTACAAATGTTCGAGAATACTAATGGTCGAGATCAGTATAATCAGTACGATTGGAATTGATTTTAGCTTTATTGGGGCACTGAGTATAAGTATAGCTGACTGCGCACTTTAGCCATTTAGTCGATAGACCACAAAATACATATAATATTATTTGACATTATTGTTGCTTTCAATAATTCTATGGCGATATGTATTTAAGAGAGTCCATGTTGTTAATACATTTTATCAGCAATTTTTCTGGGATAAACATCCATAATGTAAAGCGAAAGCCAGTTCTATGGAAAAAGAGCATGTTAGTTACGGTTGAATTAAATGTATACGTTATACTAAAAGCCTATCGATAATAGCTTAGCGGTTTGTATGGCAACGGATTCCTTGATACAGTCACTTTTTTTGGTGGAAGTGGTCATCCAAAAGTGCGATTCTAATTATTAAAGTCTTGGAATTTCTTTATTAATATGTTTCAGGAACCCTGCATTTCAACAAAAAGGGTAAACGATAGTTTTTAAGCTGCGAAGGTGTATAAGACATTGCTAGTAGACATCATTCTGTCATGATCCATGGGTTAGTTTTTATCTACGTTAACATCTTTAATTGGTGCTGTAAAATTATTTTAAAGGGAGAGAATTGTCATATTTCAAAATTTTTATTTTGTTTGCCCGGGAAGTTTAAAAACCATCACGTGAATTTGTTTCAGTGCATCATGACTGGCAATTAATTGAGTAATAAGATCATTTGAATTTTTCTTGGTGGCAGAATATTCTAAAAATTACACAAATAGGGACTTTTGGAAGTCTGTCAGCAATTATTTGGAGTAATTCTTCATAACTCTGGTAGCTGACCGTAGACGATATACAGATATATAAAGCAACTAAACCAATTGGAAAAAAACAAAAAAACGAGTAACAAATCAACAATTTAGAATTCTGTACTTTAAAAGAGGCTATATTATGCACATATTATATTTTTAGTGACATAAAAATATTAAAATAGACACGTACATGTTTCAGTTTTATACAAACGACATTTTAAATATAAAGGGATTTCTTACATTTGGAAAATATTGCATGTCATTAAAAAATTATAACCAAAAATATACTATTAAACTATTTAAAATACATGAGAAATATATATTAAAAACATTTAAAATGAGATACGTTGAAATATTCCGTGTCTCTTCCTTTTCATGCACTAATGCATTTTCAAATAAAAAGTTCTGTTATCGCAGAATCTCTTCTTTTAAATGGTACACATATAAAAATAATGAGTTTTAGCTTTGTCGATTTCAAATTCTGAAAAGTTCTTTTTTGCAAAATTACATTTTTCAAACTATACGTTTTCAAAATATCCCGAAGAAATGGAAAAATAGAATTCTTTTTACTACTTTAAAACAGTCAAACTTTTTACATCGATATCCAAAATTGTTTTTCTTAGTTGGAATGAACGAAGTTTTTCCAATCAGGCTAAAGAAAAGTAACTTGAAGAACGAAATGTATTTTATGTGTGGTTTTTATAAAGTTGTATGCATTGATACTAGATAGATAATCATATATTCTGCAGCACACAAAAAAAAAACAACTTTAGAAAAGAAAACTTTAAATTTAAGGAACATTTTAAATTATGCATTTTTATATTATTTTATGCATCGCTAATATAATATAAAGGAAAACAAGAAGATACATTCTAATAAATGTAAATCGTAGTCCAAAAGTTTTTAAATCAGAAATAATATTGATTTTAATAAAAAGTAAAATGTCACACATGATCCTAAATAATTATTGAATTCACGACATTTTTTTAATTTGAAAATTTTAAATTTCTTGTACATCTTGGCTGCATTTTTTATGCGCCTTTAAAAATACATATACCTGATGTACAATGCATTTTATGGCAAAATTTCAGAAATATACACTGAGCAACTCAACGTACATCCTTTTTTGCGTTCGTAATTATATAAATATGCAGCTCCTATAGCCGTCGTCTATCCATCCATCCGCCCGTCCGTCCGTCTGTCCGTATATAACAGCGCAAAAAACGTAATCGAATGGTTTGAAATTTAATATATATACTTGTTGCAGAAATTTGTCGAGTCATTTAAAATTTTATGAAAATCGAATTAAAACTTAAAATGTATTAATAAAAATATTAGTTAAGTAATTTGAATTTTTTTAAAATCGGTAATTCCTTGTTATAGCAGCTTCCTAGGATTAATCGTCAAGCGACCGATATGTGTCGCCAAGTTATCTGACATTTATGACGTTATAGTCATACATGACGTATATGACTATTTATAAACTCTATAACCAAATTATAGTGATATTATTCATTCTATTAAATCCTATCATACGTAATTAATTCAGTGATGTCCCATGATAGGTAATGATTCTAGGTTGCCATGGTGATTACGTCATTTTTAAGATGCAGTTATATTATTTCCGTATTACTAATTTGAAAGCCGAATTTGTATACGAAAATTTTTTAATTATAGCAATTATATAATCTACCGACAGTATTTTGGATAGATATGGAAAAATAGATATTAAATGGAAAAATAGTCTAAATATTGATTTGAAGATCTGAAATTTTCAAAGCTAGGCATAAGTTTCTCATTGGAATTTTCAGTAAATGTCAAAAAAAGATAAAATGTTGCCTACTTAAAACTTACTTATTTTATTAAGGAAATTAATCATATCATAATAACAGACGATATACTTCATTTCACTTTAATAATAAGAGTACGAACGCACCTCATTTGTCACGTTTGACGTACAATTTCCAACTTGTTTAGAATTCACTTTAATCTTTGGATATTTTAAAAAAATGTGGCATTATACATTACATATGACACAGCATGACTCACATTCTATAAAATATTAGTCGGCTATCTTCTAAAAGATAGATAATATTAATTGTATTACAAATTAAAATATCACACAGGATTTCTTTATTGGTTTCATGTTTTGTTTTTATTGAAACTTTTAAATTGCTAGTATATGTTGGCTGCAAAGCATGTTTATATCACTCTTTTATCAAATTATACCTGATGTACAATTATCGTCGGTTCCTAACTAAAATTAAAAGAGCATTGCTTCAGATATATTATAGCCATTATTTTAATATCGTATAAAACATTAACATGTGTCTCTAAAGAAATTAATAAATGTTATTAGAAATTACTTCTTCTAGAATTTGCGATGTCCTAAAAATTAAAAATATTTTAAGCTCTGACTAAAACAATATCAATGTAATTACTCAAAAATTTCAAGAAAACTTGATAATATAAAATTAATAAATATGAAAAAGTCTTGGAACAGTAATAATTAATGCAATATAAGAACAGTATATATAAATAATTATACATCTAGTTTGATTTATCTTTCCAGATGATTTGTTTGTGGTAAAGGTTTTGAATTTTAAATAAATACGTTAAAATTTTTGTTTTGCTTTATTTAATAAATTTTTTATGGTTATTACTGAATTCTTATTATCTATATTAGTATGATGTATACCGTACATTTTTGTGACATACATGAATAATAAGATACTTAGATTTATTCTGATACTTTAAATGTAATCGTTTCAAAAGAAGAATATTGTCTACGATTTATTTCTATTTTCTAGAAACTTAACTTTCACAGATTTAGGAAATCAAAAGATAAAGATAACACCCCTATCCACACACACAATAAAAAAACTGTAGTTCTTAAATGGATAATAAAGTATTTTTCTAGAATTAATGTTTATCTCAGTTTCAGGTTAAAAATAAATACCACTTTTTTCTCAAATACGTTTCGGCGGAAATTGCTTTTTAGGAAGCAATCACTTGGTGTTTGCTTTTTTTTATGAGCTTACTTGTTTATTTGATATAAATAATAGATAGTTGAGCTCAGTAAAATTTTTGAAACAATATTAGACACTTTCTGTTAAAATATTTTAATCAAATTTGTATTATTTAGATTAATAAATAATAGATAAATAGTCAAAATTATTGGTGTTTCATAATGTTTTCAAAAAGTTTTAAAATACTTTTTTTTTATTTAAAATATTTATCATTAATAATTTCCAAGATTTCTAAATATTTCTAAATAGTAACCTCGCTTTATTTAATAGAAATGTTTCTGTTATTAAATAAGGCAATTTATTATTTTCTAAAATGTGGTAGCTGTGTGGTCCCTGGACACAAGTTAAAAATAATAGATAAATAAACGACTATAATAATAGATAAATAAAGGACAGGTTAAAAATAAAATATATAATAATTGGTTTGATCCCTAATATAAATTATAGCTATTTAACGTTAGAATGGTCTCATGGGCAGACTTTTAACACAAGACATATAAACATATTTGAAATCAGAATTTGTATTTAATATTATGTTACTTAATTAACTATCTTATAGTGGTGGACATAATTATAAGTCACCTATCTAATTTGACATACAGTGAAAGAAAAGATTCAGAGCTTAAAAATGCTTTATCAAATACGACAAAGGAATAAATTTATTCTGTTATCACACGTAATTGTTTTACAGAAATGATATTTTTATAGAGTTTAATAAAAAAATAATTAAAAATACCATGGACAAAATTATAAGACACCCTAACATTTTAATTAAAACACCTGCGCACATTTTATAGCATTCTTTAGGTCTTCGACACATGTAAACAGCCTCCCATTTCGGTAAACCTCACGAGCTAAGATCCTCCACAAGTTTTCGATGGGATTTAAGTTTGGGGAGCGAGAAGGCCACGGAAGAAATTGATACTTTGCTCTGAAAGCCACTTTTTTGTTACGTTTGATATATGAATCGACGCGTTATCGTGCTGGAAAGTGTAGTTTTCGCCACAAAGAAGTTCAGCGTATATGGATAGTTGATCTTTCAGAAGATTCTTATACTTTTCGGAATTCATTCTTGAATGCACAAAAACGATATCGGTTTTCCCTTGAGCCGAAAATCCAGCCCAAACCATTACTGAGCCTCCACCTATATAGCGGCTCATTTGTACATCAGGAGACTTTCGTAAATCATGCCAATAATAGTGAATCCCGTCAGGACCATCCAGGTTAACCCTTTTAGTGCCAAGTAGCGCCGTCGCGCTCCTCTCGCTCTGTGTTTTTATTATCATAGTATAAAATCTTCTGAAGAGAATGTTGAAAAAATTATGAATATTGGTGTATTGTAACGGAAATGGTGAATATTTCTCTTGTTCATATAAATTATCTATAAAAATGCACTTTTTTACTGGCATTTTTAGCATATATTGGTAAACTATGTATGGCACTAAAAGGGTTAAACTTTTTTTCATCAGAAAATAACACAGAGTACCATTTGGAGTTCTAGGCCATAGTTTGTTTAGCGAAGATTAAACGGTCCATTTTGTGTCGCCTTAGAAGTGGTGTTTTTTCTTCAATTTTTTAAATTTCACATAGGAAGCATTATGCAACCCCCTGCGAATGGTTCTCCTTGAACAATTCAATTTCAAAGCACTTTTAATGTCTGTAATGGTCATCTTATTTTGTGTAGCGAGCGAAAGCACATGGCGTCTGTCTCTCGAGGACAAGCAAGGAGTACGTCTAGATCTTTTAATCACCTATCCATTACTTCCTTTTTTCAAAACATTTGAAATTGCACATCTAGAGAGTTTAATAACTTTTGAAATATTATTAACTGAAGCACCAGTTCCATTTAATCGCCAAATTTCGTGAATTTCACTTTCTTTTAATTCTGTACCTCGTGGCATGTTTGTAAATGCGTGAAGTCGGCTATCGTCTGCTTTAGTTAACTGCTGACGTCATAACAGCGTGCAGAAAATTTGTATATTTTTAAAAAAAGCAGGTGTTTTAATTAAAATGTTAGGGTGTCTTATAAATTTGTCCATGGTATTTTTAATATTTTTATTAAACTCTATAAAAATATCATTTCTGTAAAACAATTACGTATGATAACAGAATAAATTTATGTTTTTGTCGTATTTGATAAAGCATTTTTAAGCTCTGAATCTTCTCTTTCACTGTATGTCAAATTAGGTACGTGTCTTATAATTATGTCCACCACTGTAGTTCTATGTGGTATGTGTTTCATTTCTTTAATTAAGAAATCTCTTGTTTGAAATATGTTGATTTGGCCTCGGTCAAAATGACCGGTATGGCCGGCCTTTCTAGGGTTAAATCTAAAAGTTAAAATATATTTGATTGTATAGGGATAATATGATGGAAGTATATGCGAAATTCTTCACTGAAGTGCAAATTTAGAGTCTAAATGTTTCATTATGTTTTGCTCTCATTATGCCTGTTGGTGATGATTAGGGAATAGTATCAAATTTGGATCCGGAAATCTGCAAATTTGGATCCGGATACATGAACTCACGCTCCAATGCACTTGAACATCAGATGTTTGATTTATGATTAAATATGTCGTTAATTTATATTGAAGGGATAATTTCGCTATTTTACATTTTCCAAATTTCCCGCATCTTTCAGACAGTCAGAAAATCAATCGAAATTCAACCATTTAACCCAATAGATTAAATTTTGTCCTCTTTTCAATAATGTTTATTCGCAATGAGTACAGCAATTTTTGAGGTTTCCCAATTTTTAACAGTCAACTTTCTGCCAAAAATAAGGACTTCATCAAAACGTTTTTTAAACATTTGTTATTAAAATATTGCTATTTGAAATCTTAGCCATCCAATCTTATATTTTAAATACTTGTATGGCGAAAAAATTCATGAATATTTTAATTTTTTTCAAAAATATAAAATCGAATTTTTTTGCTAAATTTTAAAACTAAGAAATGACGATGTTTTTTTTTTCCTTAAACGGAATCAAGATTTTCAGGGAAATTTTACTACTCCCGTAACTGAATCTGAATTGGAATCATTGTGTATGGCTTAAGCATTTTTTTAGCCCTCCAGTTCCAAGTGCACCCACCCACTGGTTTTCCTTTTGAATAGTAGTATTTCACACGAATAATCTTAGTGGTATATTTCTCATGCAAATGTTGTAGAAATAAACCAAGTATAGAAATAATTATTTAAAAATACTGGAATTCAAAGAACGGACCAGCGCGACCCCTACCGTCTAGTGTGTGACTCTTTCTTGCTCAGTAATTCTAATGAAAATCGCCACCGGCATGCTCATGGTTCTCCCTTTTTTCTCGTGAGGAACTAATGAAAGCATTTATATCAAATCAATTCTTGTCGTTATAACGAGATGCATCTTAGAACATTTCAAACTTTCTCATGCCCTTTCGACCCGCAGCATTTCAAAGTTTGCTAAGTTTTGTGATTACCATAACGTTTATAAAAGTGAGAACTGATATTTATTTCACGATTTATGGTTAAGAAGTGATTTATTCACTGGAGAAAGAAAATATATGGAAGTAAAATTTTCTTTTCCTCCATATAACGACTATGAACACGACTATAATTTTTGGACTAATTAATTTGCTTTCATCTTCAGGTAATAACAGACGATATTAGTTTTCTATGCAACGATAAAAATACATTCTGTTCAGAATATAAAGAAATTCAACCAGAATATATTTTTATTACTGTTATTCTCAGCTGCTAACACTTGAAAATGACAGCAGATAATTAATTGCTGTCGAAAGTTCACAGTTTAATTATATGGAGATAAAAAGATTTTACTCCAATAGATTTATCGTTAATATAATAATTTTAGAAGTGCTGTGTATACAATTTGTCAAAGACTTAATGCTAACGTGTCCAATGCACACTGCAGTGTATGATATTACAACAACAAAATAAAAACAAAACACATTAAAGTTGTACATATTTGTACATACAGTCTTCTAACTAAAAATAATTAAGATAATGAAAGTTGCTCCGCTAGATCTTATGTGAGAATTGATGGTTTAAGAAACTAAGAAACTGAACAGCGATTTACATTTTTCGTAAAAATCTCTGTCAGAAAGGTAGGTCAAAGATGGCATTTTGAACATATTTTACACTAAAACGGCCATAACAGTCATTTCGACCGGTTACAAATAAATATGATTCCAACCAGAAATTTCTTTATAAAATAAAATAGATATACGACACACAGAACTAAGTTAAATAAATAAGAGAAATAGTTTTACATAAAACTTATGGAGTAAAACATTTTTATAAAATTTGAGTAAAATTTCCGACGGTTCTGGTGTTAAGTGACGTGAAAATCACAGCATGAAGCATCAATCGATAACAACTCAAGATGCAATGTATTTATCGAAATTGAAGAACACCATTCGATTACAAATTTCATCAGTAAACATATCTAGAAACTTCATGATTTTACGTATAAAATAACTGCGCCAATCTCTCAGAAAAATTCGCGTTGCTTAGCAGGAAACAATGCTTTTTGACAAAGGCCGTAAGTACCGTAATTTCCGGCGTATAATCCGCGGATCAAACAATTCTGTTTCAACCCAGAAATTTTATTCAATAATTAAAATCAAATATTTACAGCGATCTCGTAAGTTACATTTTATAAAATAAAATTTCTGGGTCGAAACATGATTGTTCGATCCACGGATTATACGCCGGAAATTACGGTGCATGTGAATATTGCTTACCTCCATTGTCCTTGTGCAAGTGATATCGATTATGTATCAAAATACTCTCACAAACTGAGAAAATGTTTTATTACTTTCACAAACAATTGTAATTGTAAATGAATAGCTGACTGTTATTTTCAACTCTTACAACTTTATTTCTAAACATATATTTGCTAACCACTCCGCATTTTTATACCAAGAAAACATACTTTGAACCTTAAAATGTATTTAATTAAATATGTACTGCTTCTATCTAGTAGTCGTTTGAAGTCTATTTTATTTTATTCATTAAATAAAATTTCTGATTCAAAGTATGCTTTATTGATTTATAAAAAGCGGGTGCTTGGCAAGTAAGGTAAACATGACAGAAATTATCACTGAAATTTATCAAAATGAAACGCCAAACACAAAATACCAAACGAAAACAAAGCGTAGGAAACACACTTAGTTAAATATAAATTTATCAAACATTGCAAAAAAAATAAAGTGCAAAAAAATTGAAATATATAATACATCCATACAAATGTACTGACGTAAACGTTTGAAGGGCGGTTGTATCTTACCGTATTTACTTGCTTAATTTACGCCTAGGGTAATTTACACACACTCTACTTTTGAAAGAAAATTTTGATCAAAATTACAATTTTCGCATAATTTTCATACCCTTTACTTTTGAAAGAAAGTTTTTGCAAAAGTAATTAAAATATAACGTATAATTTTCAAGTGAAGCATTTTTGAAATTGTCTGAATTTATGAAACAGGATTTCATATTAGTCTAACCACATATATTATAGTAACTTTAATTTTATAATCAGATCTAAAGACAACTCGGTTTATTTCTGTGCATCAAAAGGAACATATTTAATTCTGTGTTTACTGTAACATTGTTTTTTAATCTGCTTCAAGTGTGCAGATGTTTTATGACCAATAATACTGTATCAAAAAATGCGATATATTAGTGTTTTCTTTCTAAAATTAACCAGTGTAAGTGAAGACATTTGACAAGATTGTATCGTAATGTGAAATTATAATATTAAAAAGAAAACAGTTTTACCACACATGTTAAATTTAGAGGGGTCTGCTTTACAGAAAAATATAGCAAAAGAGCCGCTGGAAGAGAATATGGCGCAAATGAACCCCTTGTTATATACTGCCGTAAACAATAAAAAAACTTTGCTGAGGAAAAAAATAAAGGTATGAGGGCTTTCCATTGCACCATATCTGGAAAATTCCCTGAAATAGAAAAGTAACTTATGAAATATCTTAAGAAATGCTGTTTGTGCCTGTATTGTAGGAAATGTTGAAGATATTTTGAACAAAATTAGTTTTTCACATTAAGTGTTTAGTAAAATGTCATAACCAAGATTCGCACTATCTTTTGAACGACCTTAACAATTTAGCTAATCATCTAACTAACAAAGAAGGTCCCCTTAAATCGCATACTCAGAAAATTTTGAAAAAAATGCTAATGAAGCTACACATGCGTGTAATAAAGGAAAAGTGACATTTAGCTGCGGAATCCCAGCAGAAAATCTGTAAAAAAATAAAATACTTTCGAGTATTTGGCGCAAAAACACACGATTTGGCTAGCAATATTTTTCCTTCGCCAAACGCAAAGGATTTTAATGTATTTTAAATTGCTTGTAAAATGATTATTCGAATGCGCAATATTTAATGAATTTAAACTTAAACGATGAAATATTTATTATTTTTTGTATAATATATACAAGCTGATTGTTGTTGCAGTTATTTATTTTTACCGCTAAAAATTTTGTTCTACGTTTTGGAAGCTGCAAATATCTGTTTATGTTATATCGAAGCTGACATTTTAGTTATGTGTATTATTGAATTATTGAATCTGTATGTTTATTTTCACTTTTAGTTAACAATCGCAATTTTAAAAATATATGAATCTGAAAGGCATATTAAGGCAAGCGAAGAGTTTGAAGAAATTCCTGTTATGAGACCTGTCTATGAGATTTTTGTAAAATTTGAAAGAGTAAAATTTTCACAAGCTTAAAAATTTATACGAATGGGTTAATTCTATGGCTCATGATACAATACCCTCTAGTTCAGAATCGTTTGCATTTTGCGTTCAACATTTCCAACTCTCTGTACGTTTGCATTAATATTAATTTAAAATATTTTTTAAATCACACAAAATAAATCACTCACTTTTATTTCTCTATATCTTACCAATTGAATGAAATTTTGCCTATTGTTTTATCCTCCATTCCACGATTTTTTCTAATTTAAATGGCTTCAACGGTTGTACAACTAATTTTAAATGTATTTTAAAAGGAAAAGCCCGATGACAAAAGGATTCGTTATACATTTCTATATCGAAGAAGTCGTTGTTTTCATAGCAACAAAAACTTTCTTGAATTGACAATGTTCAGAATCGGGCTTATTTGTGAACTTGAAACAATTTTAATCAATTTAAATTTTGTTTTAAATCGTAAAATACAATCGTTAAATTCCATTATATATACATATAAATGTGTACACAAGATTGTAGTTATAATAATGCATTTATTATGTAAGTTAAACATGCATAAACAAGTTCAGTATGAAAAAGTTTTTCCTTAAAGTGCATTTGTCATAAAAACGTATTTTTTAACCCCTTGAAGGGTGGTGGGTATAATATATCCCACTTAATTTTAATTCACAAATGCTACAATGACACCAGAATTTTGGAATCAAATTTTAATTTTATAATATACGTGAAGAAAATCTTTTACTTATTTGGAAATAAATTTGTTATTAAATCCCGGTGTGACTCAATGATTTCAACATTTTAGAAACATAAGTACTTTGCCCCTGAAAGGGTTAATTTCATTCCGTCGCCAACCGGTGATAAATCGCCAAGTAAACGAAATTTTCATATTTTTTTTACGGTTGTTATATCGAGGTTCCGCAAAAATAAAATTTATAGACGTATATATCCTCATGAGAAGAACATTCTGTAATTGTTTCAAAAATTTCTAAGTATGCGCTTATGGAGACCTTCCTTGTAAGAAAAACTTTAGCCTAAAGAAAATAATGTTAACAATAGATTCGACGTGAAACGATTGATTCTAAAATCGTTCTTAAATCTCCCTATCGTAAACAGCATTTTCATTTTCATTATGTGTTACAATTTTTTGCAATTGTTTTTAGAGTAGTTATTGACATAAATTGAATTATCAGCTGTGGAAAATATTAAAACAAGTATGGTTTGATAGTTAGTTTTCAAAGTCGATAAAAAAATCTAACCCTATTTATTTATGAAATAAAACGCAATATAACACTGAATTCGGGATAACGTTTTGTATTAAATGAAAACAAATAAATAAATAAAAAAACTATAAAAATAAGAATGAATAATTAAAAGCAAAATGAAAATAAATAAATTACATATAAAGGCTTTCAACTGTTTAATAACAACATTACGAGGTTTTTTTTTTACTCTCGCAAATTAGTGATTTCAATCTTCTATTTTCTCGCCAAAGGTAACATTTTGTCGTGATTTGAGGGAATGACGATTGGTAATGATGATTCTGGTCATAACTGTCATAAAAATAGTCGTTTCTTTAATTGCTCTTGAGTTTTTACCGAAGAAAATTTAATACCAATAAATACTTTAAAAAAAATCCGCTTATTTTTCGCAAACCCTACTTTTGGCATCAAAGAAATGGAAGAAAATGCGCAAAGTACGTAAGTAAATACGGTATATATACATTGCTGCCAAATTTTACGCTTTTTTCTACCACTATGTCTGAACGGAAAAATTCGCTATTTAATCCTACGTTTCCGATTATTAAGTAAGACAAATTTTCTCTTAAAAAGTTGTGGTAGGAAAAAAGCATAAAAGTTGACAGCTGTAAATATACCACTTAATTTAAATTCAAAACGGCTAAATGACACCCAGAATTGTGTAACAAAATTTTACTTTTATATGCACTTAATTATTTCAAATAAGTTTGTTCATAAATTCCAGTGATATTCAATCGTTTCACTTTCAAAGCAACAGAATTACTTTGTCCTGGAAAGGGTTAATAGGAAAGATACTTTATTTTAAATAAATACATTTAATAGAGAATGTAAATACAAGAGTTTAAAATCATCAGAAATAAATGTACAATGTATAAATCATAATAAATAAGCAAACTGGAATTTTTCAAAGAGTAAATATAATTATGCTTTAAATGTGTTTAAGATTTTTAAAAGATTACTTTTTTTTTTTTTTTTTTTTTTTTTTTTTGTAAAATATTTCAAGTAACTTTATTCTGCATTTATTTTGAAAAGTAAATGTTGCATGTTTCTTTATGTGCTAAAATCTCTTATTTCGCTCCGAGGAACATAAATGGGATTTAATTTATTTTACGTTTAAAAAAATGTATAAATAGAAATTTTTAAGAATTGCCATGGTCTTGAATGTCAATTTTTATATTTTTTCTGTATTGAATTACTAGTTAAAATGTGTGTAATATTTGCTTTTATAAATACATAATATTAATATGTTTCACGGATTAAATATTTACAGTAAATGTGTATTACAACTGAAGTTTTATTATTTCCTGTTAAATTTTCTTGAAAGCTAGTTTAAATATAATTTTCCAAATAATTTTAATAGCCCTTAAAATCTTGTTACAAGTAATTTATACAGGGTATTTCACGAAGAAACCCTAACTTTGAAAAGAAATAACCCGGAAACGGTGACAGATAGAAGCATGAAACTTTATGCAGCACTAGCAAGCTACGCCCGCTACGCTGGTCAATTTCTTATAACGAACTTTTAATCCAACAAAATATTGACATTTCGTAATTCCCTTTTATATTTTAACAGAATAATAAGGCTACTATAATTTGTGACTCCTGCTATAGCCAATATACACGCCAGGACACGTCGCCCTTATCATTATCTTTTTACGCATGAAGGTTTTGCTATGGTACTCCATTGTGAAATTTGGTAATTTTTCAAATTCAATATTTGAAAAATGGCATAATCATTAGATTTGAAATTTATATCAAGAAAAATACAATTTTTTACCATTCAAACGCAGTTTGCCTAACAATTTTCTGACAAATACTTTTCGAGCTACTATTTTTTTTTCAGTAACTTCAAATGTTTCATTTTCCGAGATTAATCTGTGGCAACAATTAGCGAAAAACCCAGTCGTCAGAAACGCATAGTTTTTTATTAAAGAGGCTGTTGGAGCATAGATTGTCACCACCAATTTCCCACCATCACTTTTGAAATCGGTTCGGTAGTTCCAGAGATTGCATAGAAATTGTAATTTAGAATGTTTTTAGAACGCTTTTCGCTCATTTCATCCTTTTAAATTTCGATTTTTTTTTATTTTGTTTTTAGAGAGCATTTACATCTTATAAGTAACTACAATGCCAAATTTCAAATTTCTAGCTCCTTCAGTATAAAAAAATCGCAATTTTAGAACGTTTATCGCTTCTGCACCCCCCTGGGGGTAGTGACTCCGACATACAATATAGCCTATGTTGAAGCAGGGATTGTCACCATCAATTTGCAACCATCACTTTTGAAATCGGTTCGGTAGTTCTAGAGATTCCATCGAAATTGTAATTTAGAATGTTTTTAGAACGCTTTTCGCTCATTTCACCCTTTTAAATTTCGATTTTTTTTTAGAGAACATTTACATCTTATAAGTAACTACAATGCCAAATTTCAAATTTCTAGCTCCTTCAGTATAAAAAAAATCGCAATTTTAGAACGTTTTACGCTCCTGCACTTTCATTCAGGAAATTGCACTTTCATTGCCGGTGACACTAATCCCCTGGAATTAGTGTCACCGGCATAAAATATAGCCTATGTTGGAGCAGGGGTTGTCACCATCAATTTGCCACCATCACTTTTGAAATAGGTTCGATAGTTCCAGAGATTACACCCTACAAACAAACAAACAAACAATCTTTACTCCTTTATAATATTAGTATAGATAGATTGGTTTGCATTATGATTGCATTATGTTTTATATTATGTTATGTTGAAGAATTATGTTATGTTGAAGTATTATGTTTATTAAAAATATCGTAAAAATCTGTCAAAATTTTAATAAAAAATTGCGCATATAGATAGCGCTGCAGTTGGTATAACCATAAGTACGCTGTATCACATCAAAAGCGATTCAAAATGTGCACCTTTCACATAACACACATGTCGCAAACGAAGAATAAAATTGTCAGTGACTCTCTGTAGTATGTCACAGGAAATCAACACACAAACTTGACAAATAGCCATCTCCAGCTCGTAGAGTTTTAAAGGATTGATGCAGTAAACAATTTACTTCAGTGTCACTGCCGAAATCTCTTTCACTATACGCAAATAGCGATCACGTTTCAACGGTGAAATCTTCGACGACTGGTCGTTCTTGGGATCTGAGCTTTCTTTATAGGGATGCGTAATGCAGCGTGCAGCGCCATCTATCGTCGCTATTCTTAACTAAAATTTTTAAGTTTCTGTATCAGATTCTTACGGTTTTTAGGGTTTCGTTCATCTCACGAAACCCTATTGCTCCCGCTCCGTTGTCTGTTTGTCACAGAGCCATTCTCAAAAACTATGTAACTTACAGAGTTGAAACTTTGTGTATAAATCAGAATATCAGCTGTAAAGAGCTGAAAATATTAAAATTTGAAAAATTCATGGTATTTTAATAAATAGAGATAAAAAAACCAAAATTCTAACAGCCTTTTCATTTTAAATTTAATCATTTTTCATTATAGCAGATGCCAAAAATTAAAAATCCACGATGAAAATCTTTCCACAATAATTAATTTTCTATCAGACGATTTACACGTGAAAAAGGAAAATGAAATAAAAAGTTTCACCAATTGAAAAAAAAGATAAATATGGAATAAAATTGAATGACGTCATAGTCATAATAAAACGGAAAATGTCTAAGATTTCTCAATAATACACGGAGTATGAGTATGAGTAAGTAAACAAAGCAGATTAATATCACGTCATTAGAGTATTAAAAAAAAATCTTACGTCATATGGGAAGTTTAACTAATTTTTCAGATGTTTGGGAATAATACAAAGCGAGTATCAATATAAATAATAGAGAATGGTAAATATATGAGTTTGAGAAACATATTCAATCGTGATAAAAATCCGATTATGGAAATATTCGCATATTTTAACATTTTGGAGGTATATAATTTGTTTAATTTAAAATTATTTTGTTAAATATTGCATTTAGTCCGTATGGCGGATATTATTATGACAGAATAGAATAGCGGGCTTGGCCCGCTATCTGATGGCTGGTTTAGATATTCGAAAAAACGAAAAAATAGACGGTAAAATTTTACTTTATAAAAAACATAACTTTTTTTTTGTTGTTGTTGCTAAATGAATTTTTTTTAATTTATTAAAGAAAGGATAAAGTGTTTTGAAAGGAATATTAAACGAAACCCTTTGAGCGATCTTTGATCACACTTACCCACTTGTTTATTATTAAACATACCACTGGTTTCATGCTTGTATTTGTCATCGTTTCCGAGTTATTTATTTTCAAATGTAGGAGTCCTTCGTGAAACACCCTGTATGGTTTCAATGTCTGCACAGTTGCCAACTTCTAAGCTAATTTAAATCATGTAAACACTTTTTGTACAAAATAAAACAAAATAATTTATGCTGCGTTTATTTAATGGAATGGATAAATGTATTATGTGGGTAGTTTTTTAAGAATTATTCAAAAACTATTGGCGGAAAAGGCTGTAAATTTGGATTCGCATATTTAAATCGTCTAGTTATAAATTTATTTTAAAATACTTATAGGTTACAATACATAGTTTTATTCGAATACTAGTCAGAAAAATTATATATTTTGAATTTATTATTTTAAAAAATATATTTTTGTTTTGGAAACTTTTATTAGAAATTGATATCTAGAAGTTTTAATTATGGAAATCCGACAGAACATTTCTGTAGTTTATTTTTCAAATATTAAAAAAGGATTATGGGTTTCAAACTTTACGTTCACACAATTCCTAAACTTTTATCTTAAGACTGAACCTAAATATTGTTAATGTTTCACCTACCCACTCCCCCAAATATACATACATATATATATATATATATATATATATATATATATATATATTGCACATTATGTATGAAATGCATTCGGCAGACCCAGAATCTCGCACCATAATTAAACAAAGATTAAACAACAAACATCAAAGAAATTTCAACAAATATAACCTGAACAACAAAAAACCAAGAAAAAAAAAGCTGTGGCCTCGTCAGCAGTGGGCATATTATAAAAGCACAGCAATGTTTCAGATTAATTACCATACACAACAAACTATTATTCAGTACTGGCGGTGGATTTCGGCCAGAGAGTCGCTAAGCATAAATCAAATGCATGAAAACAATTGAAATCATGTCATGAACACTCCCTCACCGGTCCCGACGCCACAAATAAACAGCACATCTCGAAGATACAGCTGATTTAAAACGTATGTGTAACCTGCACTGAAACAGCAAAATAATTATTTTAGCCTGAACCACACAGCCACAAAAAATAATAGACAATAACCAACATCCAGTGATCCGTAATCTGTCCATGCTCGTTCCATGTCTGTTGCCACATAACTGCAGACATCCTTGTAAAACCATCCAAAAAAGGCTTTAAGTGATTCAAATCATTAACTGTCAATCATGTAGCAACTACTCAATAATGAAGACTGTCTATAAAACTATTATATCTATTAATGAAATTCAAAGGTATGTTATTTTTATAATACAAAATACTGGTTAAGCTAAAAAGTTCTTTAAAAAATAAATTTTTATTCGTAAAGTATTATAGTATCGAAAAATCTGACCAATGATAATATTGATGTAAACGCGTTTATGCATATTCGAACTTTAGTTAACTAGTTGGTTAACTTCAAAACTGAAGTTATCCCGTTTATTGTAGATTGAAATGTGCATACCATTTAAAATGTTTATTTTCAAATTGAGATAATCAGCAGCACTATTATTTCCATTTGTTTTTTTTTTTCAAAATTAGCATATCAGGATAAATGTCACATAATATCCCCAAAAAATCGCGATCACAATTCAAAATTATTAAATCGTCAATATATCTGAAAGCCAAAAAATAAACATCGTTATTAACACTACAAAATTGAAATTAATAAAAAAATAAAAATAAGTTTCCTGCCGTTGAAGACTAACTTGTACCCATTCCTATTCCATTATTCTGTAAATAAATATTTTAATCTGTATAAACATAAATGTTATATAAACAACATTTACATAATGATTTAAATAAATTAAAATCTAAATCAGTATCAGCTGCAATTAAATCGACAGCTTTTAGAAGGACATCATTTAACCTTGCAATAGGAATATTTGTGAAAAGATTCTCAAAATCATATGTTTAGATACTCTGTTTAAATATAAAGATAGTAATATGTATTGGATTGTTCTGAACAGTTATGAGATCAGAAATGAATTAATTAAAAAAGATATACAGAGTATCCAAACATATATGATTTTGAGAATCTCTTCACAAATATTCCTATTTCAGGGTTAAATGATGTCCTTCTAAAAGTTGTCGATTTAATTATAGCTGATACTGATTTATATTTTAATTTATTTAAATCATTATGTAAATTTTGTTTATATAACAACTAAGTTTATACAGGTTCCAATATTTATTTACAGGATAATGGGATAGGAATGGGTACAAGTTACTCTTCAACGGCAGCTAACTTATTTGAATTTTTTTATGAATTTCAATTTTGTAGTGCTAATAACGATGTTAATTTTCTGGCTTTCAGATATATTGACACTTTTATAATTTTGAACTGTGATCGCGATTTTTTGGGGAAATCATGTGACATTTATCCTGATATGCTAATCTAGAAAAAAAAAATGAAAATAATAGTGCTGCTGATTATCTCGATTCGAAAATAAGCATTTCAAATGGTATGCACATTTCAATCTACAATAAATGGGATAACTTCAGTTTTGAAGTTAACCAACTAGTTAACTGGAGTTCGAATATGCATAAACGCGTTTACATCAATATTATCATTGGTCAGATTTTTCGATACTATAAACGCTGTACGAATAAAAATTTATTTTTTAAAGAACTTTTTAGCTTAACCAGTATTTTGTATTATAAAAATAACATACCTTTGAATTTCATTACTAGATATAATAGTTTTATAGACAGTCTTCATTTTTGAGTAGTTGCTACATGATTGATAGTTAATGATTTGTATCACTTAAAGACTTTTTTGGACGGTTTTACAAGGATGTCTGCAGCTATGTGGCAACAGACATGGAACGAGCATGGGCAGATTATGGATCACTAGATGTTGGTTATTGTTTATTGTTTTTCGTGGCTGTGTGGCTCAGGCTTAAATAGTAATTATTTTCTGTTTCAGGGTAGGTTACACATACGTTTTGAATTAGTTGTATCTTTGAGATGTGCTGTTTATTTGTGGGGTCCTGTCCGGTGGGGGAGTGTTCGTGATATGCTTTCAAATGTTTTTATGCATTTGATTTATGCTTAGAGATGCTCTGGCCGAAACCCACCGCCTCTACTGAATAATAGTTTGTTGTGTATGGTAATTACTCTGAAATATTGCTGTGCTTTTATAATATGCCCATTGCTGACGAGGCCACAGCTTCTTTTTTTTTGTATAGGTTATATTTGTTGAAATTTCTTTGGTGTTTGTTGTTTGTTCTTAGTTTAATTATGGTGCGAGATTCTGGGTCTGCCGAATGCATTTCATACATAATGTGCTATATTTAATCTGTGTGGTTATTTGCGGCTAGAGTGCTTATCGTATGGATTTTATTTTTATTTTTATTTTCAGTTTTAGTTTTAGTTATAGTTTGAATCTTTTTTGAGTTTATATGCATAGATAAACTTCAAGAAAACAATAAACAATACTTTCAACTTTAATATCAATTTTGCTAAATTATTCACATGGATTTTGTCTTAAGGTACAGATATAATCTGTATATCGGTGAAGCTTCAATGTAAAAATATTAAATGGATCAAAAGAAATCGTGTGCGCAATTTAAAGGAAGCACATTACTTTAGTGGTCTGCGCGTCGCTCTATCACGCTACAGGTCCTCTTTTCGATTCTAGATTGCGGAGTGGTCATGGTTCGCCCAAACGTCCCTTTGCAAGTATGTTACTGACGAGTATTTGTTTAATTCTATTTCGCACCACTTTCTCAAAACAAAAATCTGCCACATACACTTAGGGAACATGCGCAATAGAAATGTACAACAAAATTTAATTTTTGGAAATAGTGGTGCAAGTGGAATATAAAAATAGTCGCCGGTGGCAGTCCTGCCTTTGGGGTTGATAGATGAGTACCAAAGTTGGCTGGGGAACTAAACACAGAGAGTCCCGCTTTAGTCTGACCACGTGATCTGCACATATCCTTATAGCACCTCATTGTCCATGGTCACGGAAACAGGACTGGGCACTGTAGACCATGATCGTTAATGGATTGTAGCGCCGCAGGTTTAGTTTTAAATTAAAATTTTAAGAAATCAAAGAAATATATATACTTTAACATACATTTCATATTATGCGATTTACTTTGAAATGAGATTTGTTCCTAAAGTTGTTTTATTTGGAAGTTTTCTCTGTTTGTATAATTTTTAGAAAAGTATTTGGGGAAATAATGGAAAATAGGTTCATATATTCTGAAAAAAATAATTCTTCCAGAAAACAAATATGCCTCTTTAAGGAAAATATTTGCAATATAATATGCAAAATTCCCTGTTACAAAAAATAATAATAATATTCAACAAAAAATAAAGAAAAGCTAAGTTATAACTTGACAATTAATGTATAGGGGAGAGTAGGGTAATCCCGGTTGGCGGGTCAAAACGGGAACTGTTTTCTCGCTAATGGGTGCTGTCCAGTGGACAGAACCCGTCTTAACTACATCCCTTATCGTCCCCTAGCAGCGTGCCATCAGCTTTTGAAGTGAGTTATTTTCTGTTTCCGTACAGTGCTATTGGAAAGAAATTCTCCTCAAAAGTTTTAATTTTTCACCGAATTTTCTGCTCTTAAAATAAATCCAGACTGACGGATCGATTTAGGTAAGTAAACTAATTTTTATAGTTTTTACACGATTTCGCAACCAAGCAAAAGGGTGTACGTCATTAACAGCTCGTGTCTGGCTTTATTTGGGACACTAAATGCATGGCTGCTAAATTTAATCTTTCTTTACCACTATTATTATAAAGGAATACTTTACGTATTTACTGTCAGAAAGTTCTGCCATTAAACAAGGAAAATAGTTCTTGTAAAAATTAATGGTATGAAAATAGTATGTGTTTCAGGCATGCATTTAGTGCCCCAATAAAAGGCAGTCGTGAGCCACCACTGTTGTACGTCCAGTTATCCAGGAGAATTATCATGTTGATTGTTCGTCGTCCGTCATGGCAAAGCGGGTAACAATGGTTTTTACATTGAATTCTGCAATAAAATGTACAGGTGGTGAAGGATGGATACAATGTTCATTCTGCAACGAAGCTGCATTCCTCAGTCTGCAGATGAGTAGTGCAGCGGATAGGAGAAGTGAAAGCTGAGAAATCCATTTCATGACAACGTTCTAAATTGCTTGAATACCTGAAAGAAAAGCTACTGACCTTAAAAGATGTATATATCTTTTAAAATTTGATTCAATATTTATTACAATAAAGCTTTTTGTAACTGAAAGTGTAAAAATTTAATGTACCCCGTTTTATTCTACCACTAAATTTGGAGCTGATTCAGATGGTCATAGAAAACTCCTTTTTCCAAGTAGACAAGGATTTTCCTGTGGCAACAGGTGTAGTTTTTCAATATCCCAGACATTCCCAAACACTTTTGTGGGGTGTTCCAAATTTTCTGCTCTTCTAGACTTTGTCAACAACAAAAAAACAGTTAGGAACACCTACAAGTATGTTTGCAGGAATTTTAACATACTTTTAAACATAAGTTAAATAAATGAAATAAGTTATGATTATGGGCTAGGACTGGCGAGTATTTTTATATTCTGTCGTACCATAATTTACAAAATGTTTTCATTGTGGTAGATTTAGCTTGCAAATATCCAAGTATAAGTGTATGGCAGAGATTATTTTTCAAAAATTGGTAGGGATGTAATAAAAAAAAAATAGTCGCCATGACTTATACGTCCCGACCCCATAATCAAACAGTTAAACGTTAAAGTTATTGTAAAATAAGTTTATAAGATCTCTAACTCTCTTTTTGTTACAAATTATTGTACATTATTTTAACGATTTTAGCTCTGGTAAAGAATTTTTTTCGTTAGTAAGTAAAATAGACAAGAAAGAAAAATCCTTCGTCAAGCATAAATTACGAAACTCTTTCCAACATATTCAGAATACTGTAAGAAAACGTCAGCGTTTAAAAAAGTGAAAGATAATATATAATTTAGAAAGCACATAATACATTTTAAAACCCAATTTCAGAAATACCATCTACAGTCGAGAATGTATCTGAAGTTTTTTGTACAGCAATGATCTACAGAATTTTGACATACTACATAATGTACTAAAAATTTGTTTAACCTTAAAAACGTGCACCACAACTGTAAACGAACTTCCCTCATATCCAATTATCCCTCATATATATCACTTTAACCAAATTCTTTAGTGTGTCCCTGTAAATGAACGATAAATGTTATGCACACAATATTGGTGGTAAACATCTTGTAGTGCACCTTAGTAATGTATATAAATTTCAATATGTTTTAAATAAATGTAACATCATTAAAATACATTGCAAACTTTTATCCCTCCCTATAGACCACAATGGAACGGAATTCATTTGAGTACCCCTGTAAAAGAACTATAAATACTAAACACTTAATTTTCAGTATGGAATATTTAATGGTAAACCCCAATAACGTATATCAATTAAATGGCAATACGAGCATATGTACCTCAGGCAGATAAACCCAACTCAAAAAACTTTTTAACTATGTTGGAAAATGTTAAAAAGACATATATTATTTTCATAATATTTTTACATCATCATCATTTTAATGTTCCGCGGAAGTTTAACCATGAGGTTAAGTATGTCATGTGGTAAAAATTATGGAGAAACGCAAAGCTTATATAAAGAAACAACACTAAACATAAAAAGTATTATCATGTTATATGAAAATAATACTTTCCTTAGAAAAACTCACTTTTATATCCAATATTTGAAGTTAAAAAGAACCTAAAGTTCAAAACAGAGCTTTACTGCAGAAACATAAAGTCTGTAAAAAAAACGACCCGTAAAAGAGGAAAGTATAAATGTTAGAAGATTAAATACTTAAACTAATATTAAAAGTAACAAATAATTTTACCTCTAATATTGTAAAATTGTAATTCATAAAAATATAGCTAATACATATAAAAATAGCTTATAGAATTTTATACGCAAATATTAAAATATTCATAAAAATTTACACTATTTTGTCTAAAGCATACTAATTTTCATTTTTTCGTATTTTTCCTAATTTGTAAGTTTAAAACTATTTCTTTTCATATGATCTGTGTTTACGCAGAAAAATTTCCTTTTATTTATTTAACAATTTCAGACAGGAAAATACTTAAATTAAGTTCATGGCTAACCAATGAAATTAACAACAGAATTAACCCATAATTTAAAAAAAGTGAAGAGATGTATGAGTTATTTTTACTTTATATTTAAGTAATAGGTACTTCTTACTTTCGTTTATCACAATTATTTCGCTTATGGTGTAAAAATAGTTATTGTTTCAAATTCTGTTTAAACATGTAAAACTGTGTATTTTTTTAGTTTTTATTGATCTTTCAAATCACATTTAAATAATTTTAAATGTATTTTAGACCGTATTTTTATATTATTTTGCCTTAACGTAGTATAAAATAAAACTGAATATTTATTCAATGTATGTAGTCAACCGAGAAATCACGATAGTCTAATATTATTCTCTCAGATTACGAGATGTCTGCAATCTAACCTCGTAAACATTAATACTGTATTAAGCATTATTATTTATAGCGAATCTCTTTCAGAAGACCCATAGGATTAATTATTAGAGTCATTAACTTTCTGTGTTGTTAATGCACACTTAAGACGAAAAAATTATCTCTGTGACTTAAATATTTGATCTTAGTAGTGATTATTTACGCATCTCATAAGTGAGGATACAATGTAACAGTTAAACGTAACATACTACTGCAAGTTAGCATGTAGCAAATAAAGATAATTATGACAAATTTTCACATACGAAATATTATTTCCATGCACTATTTTTCAACATTTTTATTCAAGGATTAGGTGAATATTTATATTTTAACTTTTACAAAGTAAAATAAACGATTAATTGTTTTTTGATAAAAGTATATGTTATCTACATATTTGTACGTAGAGTTCTAGAAAAAAGAAATAAGCAATAAAAATGTTCTAAATACATGGATACTTGAATTCTTAATGGCTGTATTGAATTTTAAAGATTATATAAAGAATCCATTAAAAGGAAGTCTTATAAACTCATTATGAACAAAAAGTAGTATTTGAGAGAGAACTCCGCTTATGTATTCTGTATTGAGTACAAATAGTATGGTATTAAAAATTCTCAAGAATGTGTCTTTAATTTAAAAAAAGGCTTTGCAAACTTTGTGTATTTCTTTAAAGAAGTAAGGACGAAGGAGTAACAATGGCTTTTATCTATATTAGAGCAATGTATGTGATTCACATAAGATAATGTTTTGGTTAAAATGGTATATCGCATAAGTGCACATTTGTTAGTATGTAAGCTTACAATACGTCTCAGATAGTAATGACCCCGTTCTATATATTACGTCAAATCCATGATTATACATTTTCTACAGTCACTCATCAATGAACCTTCAAGCAAACATCCTGATGGACAATGAACAATTCATGTGTATTGGAAATCATACATGCGTAAAACCTGTAAACATTTTCTGACCTTCCAAAAAACAATATTTACTGTTCAAATCCAATATCGAAAGTGTACTACCAATTACCAATCTTCTGTTGCCTGTTATACCA
The DNA here is from genome assembly GCA_963931845.1 of Maratus michaelseni. Lineage (NCBI taxonomy): Eukaryota > Metazoa > Arthropoda > Arachnida > Araneae > Salticidae > Maratus > Maratus michaelseni. The sequence continues at coordinate 399,300,399 of OZ007586.1, forward strand.
TTGCCGTTGTAATGTCATTTGTTCTTGTCACTTCAGTTGTTACCCCGTATCGTCCAATATTTATGGTAAATGTTCTGCCGCCTTTGGGACACCGAATATTGTTCTGCAAACTTTTGTAATTCTTACAAAACTTTTATTTTTCTACGCAAGTTTCTACATGTCCGAATTTCTCGAGTGTTGTAGACCCATTGTTATTTATTTAATAATATGGCTTGACAAGAACCAGACTGCTTGGGGAATTTCATGATCGCTAAAATGATCTTTTGAAGAATGAATATTTCTGATTCTTCATACAGACAAAAATATTCGAAATATGTCCGGTATTATGAAAATTTCTGCATATTACTCCCCTTTTTTTTCTCTGTTGACAAAAATGTGACGTACTTTTCTTTTCCTAATGCGAACTCATATACACAGAAAAGTACATAATATTTATACAAAATAGTTGAGGCATAGTTATAAAGTAGAGGTCTTCTAACTGTGGCGCTACCAAGTTACCACTATTTTAGACAGGAAAATTTCGCCTTATCTTATGATATAAATTTAAATAAGGCGAAAATTACCTTTTGGAGTTTGTGATAGTAAACGATTTTCAGGAAAAAATATGTACAAAGATCCTACTACAAAGTAATGAACACAAAGAGAACGCATTTTATATTTAGGAATTCAAATAAATGAGATGATGAGATTCGTGAAGATAATTATTGACAAAAATCAGGTATCAATGCTCTGCTTTATGTTCAACAGAAAACATTGCTTTTGCATTAAAAACAGAAAATCCGGAATTCTCCTCAATTTCATAAATTTCAAAGTATCATAACTCCATGAGTTTTGATCATAGAAGAATGGATTTTTTATTGTTGTACTTATCAAACCATAGGTAAACATTTTCTGAATCTAAAGTAAGGGACCGAGGGACAGTATAAAAATGTAAAAAGTGTAACTTTTTGAAAATTAATGGCAGAACTTTTTCATTAACATGTTTACTACCGTTTTTTGAGTAGTTTTAAATATTTACATTGTCTACGTATCTTACATAGGTAAAAAATTAATGTGTGATTCAATCTTTGTGGGACATTTTGTATTTTACTGTATTGTATTATACAGTGTCTTGTTTGAAATAGCTAAATACAGGGAGGAACTAGAGAAGTTAACCAATTAATGTTCATTATTTCTTACGGTAAAATATGATTCGGTTCTCGAACAATTTTTTGAAACAAATTGTGTTCGAAAACGAAAATACATCTATAATAGTATAGTAATATGTTACAGATTTTTTTTCTTTTTTTAACTTATTAATTGTTTACCATTGAATTTATACTTTTAAACTGCCTATAATTTTTCGAGTAAATATTTTTTGAAAAATAAACATTCGCATATTGCCAAGCATGACAATGTGGCATAAAATGCAAAAGAGAAAAATGGATTCGTATGTTTTTTGAATGATAAATTCATTTATTCTATAAAAACATTCTGAATCGTATAAAAATAGTGTGGTAAATTTAAATTATCCCAAGTGTATTCCATAAAAAAATGTAAAAAAAAAAAATCCTAAAGAATAATCGCAAATTCAGCACAATATACATTTATTTTTGTAATTTTATTTACCCTTTCTTAAGTAAGTCACTTTAAATAAATAACTTCCTTGCAATTTTCCTTGCATTTTAAATTCTTACTCTTAGATTGGAAAACTTTTATTAAAATTTATTTAGAATGTGTATTTAGAATTTGCACTCGGGATCCATCAATAACAGAACGAATTTCTTCGACAGATTTAGAGTTTTGAAGTAAGTCACTGATGGGTACGTCTTGAAATGTTCAGTAAATGAGGTTATTTATCAGCTTTTTCAATTTTCAAAGCATTTCATCGATTTTCAAAAAATGTTCTTACAAAACAAAATGATAAGGAAAATGAAGCATTTTCAAAAAACTTTTAAAAGATTAATAAATAATGAAATTCTTTGTTTAAATAGTTGGAACTTTATATTTTATGATTTAGGTGAATTTTTTTAGAAACTGGGTTTATCATGAACTACATGTTAAAATCTATTAATAATTTTAACCAAAAATATTTATATATCTTCATCTGTAGGTTAATTATTTTTTGTAGATGTATTTTTTCATGTAAACAAAAAGAAATTCAAATTCTTGTATATTTTACTCTGCACTTTTTGTTTTATGTATTCATTATCATACGTTTATGAAAAGATTTTGCACGTTATGAAAAGGAATAACTAGGAATAACTTTGGTATTAGCAATAACTTAGTGTGATAATATAGTTAGAGTTTCAACAAAACAGCACTCTAAGCGTAAGTAGCAAAAATGAAGCATTTTTTTAAAAAAAACTTTTAAAAGATTAATGAATAATAAAATTTTCTGTTTAAATTATCATAACTTTATCTTTTAAGACTGAGGTGATTTTTTTAGAAACAGGACTGATCATGAGCTACATGTAGAAAACTATTAATAATTTTAACAAAAAATATTTATTAAATCTTCATCTGAATGTTAATTATTTTTGTAGATGTATTTTTTCATGTAAACGAACAAAAATTCTAAAAACTTGTATATTTTGCTTTGCCCTTTTTTGTCTTTCATTAATTTTATGTACTCATTATCATAATTTTATGAAACAGATTTTATCCGTTATGAAAGGAATAACTGCGTTAATAGCAATAACTTTGTGTGATAATATGAAATGAGTTTCAACAAAACAACACGCTAAGTTAATAATATCAGTGTATTTTCTCCGTCTCGAAAATACTGAATACCAAAATACAAGAATTTAACCTATAATTTATGAAATCAAAATTTACAGTAACAATGGAATACTTAGATACCCAGTGAAGATGAATGTTAGTAACAATAATTCAACTTACAAATTTTGTGTGTTTAGTACTGTTAGTTTACTTAATGACGACCAGTAATTTAACACTAAACATACCGGAAATTTTACTCATGTTTTATAAAAATATTTCACATCAGAATTTTTATTTAAGACTATCTAACAATTTTATTTAAATTATTTCTTTGTAATTTAAATTTTACTTAATTCATTAATAAATTTCTGGTTCGAATTGAAACAATTTCATTTGGTGCCGATCACATGATCACTTTGTAGTAAATGTAGTGTTAAGAGAAATAATTTAAGAACACCAAAAATCAAAATTAATATTTTGCATAAGGAAAATTAGAAAAAGAGAAGGCATACACATTTTATGTCTGACAAACCATTGCATGTACTTAAGATTTTTTATTTTAGAGTATTTTTTCTCGCAAATACTGAATACCAACATATAAAAATTTAGCATACAGTATATGAAATCAAAATTAACAGTAATATTGGAAATCTCAGATACCCATTAGTCAGGAATGCTCTGTTATCGAATCAAATTAATCAAAATTTATGGCGAAATCTAGTTTGGTATATCTCTGGGTGGTTCAGTGTACTAATCTAAAAAGAATCAATCTTTTTAACAAACAAACTAACATTTAATAACATGAAAAAACATAAAAGGTATTGGCGCCATGGAACGAAGCTACATATCTCAGAATCTGCATGGCAACAACAGAATATTTCTTTTCAGTTCAGACCAAGGTAGTTCAATGGGCACATGCGCTGGCTAAATAAGCGTTTTACGAATTAGCCAGAACATCCCAACTGGCGTTGGACGACTGTCTAACATTATCATAAAATGGCAAAAGCACTATACTCTAGTGCTGTTTCTAAGTAATATACTTGTGGATGCCTTGAGATCGATGATACAAACAATTCAATCAACACCTTCATAATTTTTCCGAATTCTAGCTAATTTCTAATCTATAAACTTGTCGCTTCCGTCCTTCAATAAGACAAGCTTGATTATTTTCAAGAGGATGTGCTTCATTGTGTTTATATTCGATTCCCATAGCCCGCCTAAATGTGGAGATACCAGAGTATGAAATTCCGTTGTATTCCTTCTTCTGCACTTCATTCGAAGCACAGATTTGATAAAAGGATTTCAAAAGATTGTAATAGATCACTCCATATAATACAGGGTTTAGATAGTCGAGCAACAAATCTTCTGAAACAGGCGAATACTTCTGTAGTCAAGTCTGAAACAACTTCCAAATGAACGGCTTTGGTAGAAAAGAAGATAAATATAGTAACGTATTATTTTAATGTTTATTTTTGATCGTTTGAAGTTAGCCTTTGTTTAATAGGTCTATCCAAAGCTAAGCTAATCTTATCAAATGGTCTAGATGGTACAATTCTGTCACCAGACAAGGAAACTATGATTTGTTGAATAGCTTGATGCTTTCTTCGAAGACAAGTCATACATCTATTTATAATTCGTCTTACTTGACTTTGACCAGATGGTATCCAATATAATCGTCTTAATAAAGAGATAGCTGTATGTGTACTCGAATGTACAACATTTTAATGGTAATATTCAATCAATAGTTCAATAAAATAGTGAGACCTTGATAAAAGGTATTTGGTGTTTCTGAGATTCTGATACAATAGAAAATTTCAATCTTCCACAGATCCTTAACAGTTCATCTCGATCTAGAATCGCATTTAGATTAAAGAAATTGCTGTTGTTTGGGAGAAGACGTTTTCATTTTAAACATCGAATTTCCTTTTGAAACGTAGAATTTTGCACAGTGTTTATCAGATTTTTGGTCGCATTCTGTAGCTCAGAAATATCTAAATAATCGTGTTTTTTAATTCTGGGTTCCAATTTACAGTTCTTAATATATCTCAGACATCATGCATTAATTCTTATTAATTTGATAAAGGAAGAATATTGATTAATTAAATCAGGGTTTCTTTAATTTTCGTATAAGATAGTTGATTTTACAGCAGTGTTTTTCTATGGAAACCTTCAAGCAAAATAGTGATTTCTGACATCATAAACATCTGACTTATCGAATGTTTTTTCGAATTTTTGCCAAAAAGATCTGTCTTGTTTTAACCATTGAGGACCTACCCACTAAAGATGATTACCTTTCAACTCTGGAACTTTCAAACCTCTAGTAACTAGATCAGCGGGTTTATCTTGTTCAGGACAGTGAAACCAATTAAGTGGATAACTAAGATATTTTTATTTATTTTATTCTGTTCCTGACAAACATTTAAACCTTTCTGAATGTCCTCTAATTTATTAAAATACGATAATAGAGTCAGTCGAAAAATATCATATTACAGGAAAAGCTAAACCTTCAGCAATTTTATGACAATGTCTAGTAGATAAAAGAGCTCCTAAAATTTGAAGTAGAGGTTTAGAACCAGTTTTTAAAGGGCAGCTCTACTCTTTGCTGCCACAAAATTAGTAACAACATCCTTATTTTTAAATACTTCGCTAAGGTATCTGTATCATAGGCTTTCCTTGAAGTCTGAAGAACTATGTAGCTCAAACTAATCAATTTCTTCGTTGGAAATATCTGGCAAATGATAAATGGGAACGTATATACTATTCAGTTCTTTTATTTCTTTAAATCACACATTCCAAAAAATGTCCACTTGTTCGGGTAGATTTTCATCCCTGTAATGTACTAAACACCAAATTTCTTGAATTAAATATTTGATTCTAATATCTAAAAATTTTTTTAGTCATGGATTCGACCCAGGGATATTAGCACTACGTGTCAATGCTCAACCACTGAGCGACCCAGACGATGTCTAGTTTTCCACTCCTCCTTCTTACAAGTTGGCAAGGTTGCAATTGCAGCACAATATGGCAATTTTAAATTCAATTTGTGCTTTAGTATTTTGGCATTTAAAATACCATAAAATGATAAAATAGTTTATTTCTCTGTACTGATTTGGAGATCTGTAAAAAGGTAAATTTCCAATATGTCTTTCATGAATGTAAAGCACGAGTTTTTCAGTTGAACATTGCATAAATTAATCAAATTTAATAACGATACTTCATTAAATACACTCTACAAATTTAGTGAACTTTTGAAGAACAATAAATTTATATTTAATTTGACATATAAGTAAGAAAATATTATCTTTTTCACATGGCCAAAGAATTTAATCTAAATTAGAAAACAGGTTTAATTTATTTTTTTCGAAAACTTTCTTTTTTAGGAATATTTTTTAAATAATCATTACAAGAATATCACCCTGCCCTTTTGCAATCTTATAAACTGTTTTATATCTTCATAAAAAGACTGATAGAGCTGCACTATAAAACATTTCTGTTAAATGATTGAAATTATACTGGCAATCAGGTTTTCAGTAAAATTTCAGTATTTTATAGTACTATTATTTCAAATAATATTTCCGTGATAACCAAGAACTCAGTTTTACACTCTGTTTAGTTACATATTTAAAAAGAAAAAAAAAATCACCCACCTCTCTTTTTTTGGGGTGAAATTTCAGTAAATTTCATAAAATGAATTTAAAAAGTTTATTTTATATTTCTCACAAAAGTTTTATGTTTCATATACTTTTATGGGTTTTGTTATGTTTGAATGTTTCTCCTCCGTATTTTTCATGAATTTTTATTCTATTTATTATGAAGACATTTTTCGTAGTTTGAGAGAAATGTGTCTACTATTTATTTTTTTTTTCATTTTCTATGATAAAAATTGTCATTTTTATATAATGGTATTTATTTTCCATTTCATAGAAATGCGTATTTTCAATGATTTACTATTAAGGGCTAGACATACGTTCGAAACACATTTTTGAAAAATGCAATATTTTTGAAAATTAAATTGATTTATAATTTCATTCAGAATAATAAATTATGAAAACAAATAAAATTTAATTTATATATTCCCAAATTTTTTAAATATTGTCAATTTTAAACAGAAGTTAAGGAAATTTATTATGTCTTCGACAGAAACTGCACACTCAAATCTACTTAATAGATTTTTATTTTATTTTACCAGAATAGTATCTAGACATTTATCGGTGCGATGAATTAAAGTTTTTCAAATGTTTTAAAAAAAATGACTAAATAGGCTGATTTTAACCCAAAAAGTTCTTAAAAAGCTTGATTTTTTCTGTTTAAATGACAATAAATTATATAGCTATAATTACAGAGCTTACGCTCTGTAATTATACGAGGGGCAGTCGGAAAATAAGATTCCCCTGGTGACTATGGACAGAGGTGTGTATGAAAGACAAAAAAATGTAATGAGACATTAAAGATAAAGCATAACTTTATTTTTTCACATAAGTTCCAAGTACAATGAGACATTTGTCATACCGCTTTATAAGCATCAAAAAGTCCTCCATGAAAAAATCAGGGCTTTGCATACGGACGAAGCGTTGAACGGCTATGGGCGAAAGACGACACAGCAAGTGAACGCGAACGTGCAAGACAACGATACACCATTGGGTAGAGATTGACTGCGATCAAGCAGATGGCGCTGTTGCAGTGCCTGCGCAGATGGCGTTGATGGCGCAGATGGCGCAGATACGCAACAGCGTCCGTCATCTGCGAAGGAACTGCAACAGTGCCATCTGCTTGATCGCGGTCGACCTCTACCAAATGGTGTATCGGTGTCTTGCACGTTCGCGTTCACTTGCTGTGTCGTCTTTCGCCCATAGCCGTTCAAGGCTTCGTCCGTATGCAAAGCCCTGATTTTTCATGGAGGGCAAGCTTATAAAGCGGTATGACAAATGTCTCCATGTACTTGGTATTTATGTGGAAAAATAAAGTTATGTTTTATCTTTAATGTCTCATTATATTTTTTGAATTTCATACACACCTCTGTCCACAGTCGCCAGGGGAAACTTATTTTCCGACTGCCCCTCGTAGCTATTTTCTAGTTAGTCTATATCTTCTAGTTCATTGCACAAATAAATATGTATAAATGAATGTGGAAACGCTTCATAAGAATAGCTGAAAAACGTTTTGAAATCAAGCAATACAAATTTATTAAAAGGCAATTAAAAAAGTGCCTTCGACGTGCTTCCATTTGAAAAACAGTTTTTAAGATTTTAATCAATAATTTAAGTTCTGAAAAGTGAAACATTACTAAAAGCGTTTTTTATCAGTGTTTTTTTTATATATACATAAGCATTCGAAAGCAGGAAAATTCTAAATTTTTCATATTTTTCTGTCTTTTAAAGTGTAATTTCAAGTTAATAAGAGCTCATTTACAGATTATTAAGTTAGGATCTTTCTTTTAAAATAATATACGTAAAGGTAAACATAAGTGATTTTTGTAATCACAAACGTCAGCTGCACAAAACGAACGAATAAAAGAAATTGTGAATATATACTCGAAAATGGTCATTTGGTTCTACGCATTCTCCTAGAGTAAAAGCTTTTGAAATACGTTCCCCTTTCTTTTTATGTTATATTAATTTCCACGGTTTTTCTGTTCTAAATTTGTTTTTCTTTACGAATGTATTATGTTATATAAAGTAGAACATTTTTCAATTACAAATTTATGCTTCCTTTCCAATTTTTTAAACACATTTCTGTTTAGAAAGATTTTGTGTTTTATTTTCTTCAAAAAATATATACTTTATTGAATATTATCTGATGCTTATACGATGCATACAAAACAAATTTTTGTTAAATTGGGTTACAGATTTTGACATTTTGAGCAAATATGTAAAAATAATGAGAGTTGTTGAAATAACTCTCATTATTTTTACATATTATTATTACAAGCTAACATTGGATTTTAAGTTAAAATTAAAAATCCATTTCTCGCAATTTTATGTATGCAAAATAACAAAAAATACATTTAAGGATTTTTAGATAAGCATCTTTATTCTTGTTAACAAATACTTGTTATATACGTATTTTAAATGTTATATCTGCATTTCCACTCGATCTAAAAATGCGGTTCTAAATATTGAAGGAATCTAGAGAAATATTTAAAATCATATTTAACGTATGTTTCAAGGTTAAACAGTGAAAATGTATATTTAGGTTTTGATTTTAAGTTGAATTAAAGAGAAACAAACAATAAGGTTTGATAATCATAATTTCAAAATTGGAATGAAATTAATATGTAGACGATCGCTTAAGAAAACATTTGTAGCTTTATCGTGCAACTTTTAGAATTGAATTTATGACGTTAGCATTCTGGTTCTTTGTTTCTTTTTCAATTCCTACTATTAGTTCACACTCTCCCTATATATATTTATATACCTTGTTCAAATTTTCAATCGTTAATAAAATACTTTTTATTCATCCGCTCAAGTTCAAATACATTTTTTAAACTTGTAGTGGATGACACTTGATGTTAATACATTTTTTCAAATATTAATTCATTAATTAAATTAAATTAATTAATCGATAATAATAATTGACCTAAGTAGGAATTGACTTTAAAAAAATTATATTACTTGTTCTTTCTGTTTTCTGCACTGTTTATTTGAAGCAATAATGAAAGAACATTTGTATTTTAGTACAAATATTGAATGTTATTGTGAATTTTAATTAGGATGAAAATGAATTTTCTATTATAGGAAATGGTACATGATTCGATATTTTAGCTGTTAAAAATATCCGCCATAATCCCTTTTTAAAGCGTTTCTCTTCAGATTAAATTTATGGTCAGATGTTAATTTGTGGAATATTTACTTTCATGCAATTTTGTAAAAAAAAAATATATAAAAAAACAATGACATTTATATAAAGAATGCTATAAAATGCATGAATACCCATTAAAATATTTAAAATATATATAAGTGTATTATTTTTCCAAGCTAAAGAACTTTTACTGCAGTAGTTCGAAAGGAGTTAGTAGCAAATTGCTTCGCAGGGAGCAATCATTCTGAATTAAAATTTTGCTTGCATTTCACTGCAGATGTATGACGTAAGGTTAGGAATATAACATAAAGATAAAATCTGAAGATTTCTCTGATTGTTTTGAAAACGTTCGCAGCAAATTGCTTTTCACGGAACAATAATTTTAAATTAAAAATTTTCTTACACCTCATTACAGGTTTTTGGAAGCCCGCTTAAGTTATAACTTAAATATAAATTGCTTTTAATATTTGTTTAAAAATTGTGTTCGTTTTTAAATTAAAATCAGTGCTTTTTTGAAAGACGGTATTGGTGCATAAATGTAATTTTGTCTCTAACTCTGGTTCTCACTTTCTATTTTTAGAAAAACTAAAATTTTGATATTTTGATAAAAGTTTGTAACAAAGTGTTTTCACCGAGAAATCATTATGAATTAAAAATTTTCTTGCATTTCACAATATATCAAAAGGTTAAAAATATAACTTATAAATTCTGCAGATTTCTCTTTTTGATGTTTTCGTTTGAATTCTGAAAAGACATGATTCTTTTTAATTTGATTATTGCGTACTTTCAGAAATTAGCTTTGTACTGCTGCATAATTATTATTTTAGCACTAAATGTCGTTCTTACTTTTCTTGTTTAAAAAAAATAATAAACGGAAATTGTGATACTTTGAAAAATGCTCGTAGTAAATTGCTTTTCTTCATTCTGAATTACAGATTTACTCGAATTCACTGCAGGTCTTATGAAGGCCCGTTAAGAATATAACTTACAGATAAATTATGCAGATTTCTTTTTTTAATATTTTCTTTTGAATTTTGCAGAAAAAAAATCATTTTATATTTATATCACTGTATTTCATAGGTGCTGACAGTAATGGATTTTGAACACCATTATTCAAAAAAAAAAAATGTTCGCCTTATTTAATCTCTTCGTGATGATTGGTTCGTATAGGCTGCGCGAAATCCTGGAACTTAAACACTAGATTTTTATAACAGAAATTTTTGCCTTTTTTAATCAGAGCAATTTAGTGAGTAAATAAAGCGAAATTTTCTAAATAAAAAAAATGATGCTAAAAAATTAAAAGGTGTGTACGGAACGCCCGTTGCGGGGGGGGGGGGGATTAATCATAGATTTCTGCAATTATATAAGGCAAAAAAAAATTTTAAGTAGTGGTAGTCAAAATCTGTAACTCTTGACTTATATAATTTAGCTATGTACAGGGTGGTCATAAAAAACTCTCCCGCTATTTGAACACCTAGCGACCTAACCTCTCAACCTATCTAAAGGAAGTTTCAGATATTGTTATTTCAAGGTATGTGCTCGAGGTCGGAAGATTTAAAACAATGGACGGTTAAGGTTGCAGTAAAAAAATTTCGAAATCCTCGAATGCAACACCCAATTTTTTTTACTGCACAGATTCATCGGCGCATTGAAAAACCATAAATTGTGTTGAACGATACACGTATGATGAAAATTGCCGGCATAAAACATTCGCAAAGAAGGTAGATGTAAAGGATCAAGAGAAAAAAGGGAAAAAACTTCTATTGTAATTAGTAGTTTTCAATGTGCCCACCTTCGCAGAAAATAACGCATTGCATGCGAGAGATTGTTGACATCAATGACGAATGTAACATCGCAGGTGGAATCTGAATAACTTCATGTTTTACGGCATCTACCAATTTTAACAAATATCTTGGACTTAATGTGTACACCTTCGATTTCAGATAACCCCAGAACCAGAAATCAATTGGAATGAGGTCAAGGGATCACTGTTGCTACGAAACTGCAAAGTTATGAGAGATAACTCTATCACCAAAGTGCTGTTGCAGAACTTCTCGAACATGTGTGGCAACGTGTGGAGGAGCATCTACCTGCATCCATCCAATGCCATTAACGACATTTTGCTGGTGCACTTCGGGAGTTATGTAATCCTGCAACATTTTTGTATACCGATAACTTGTGATGGAGCACGTTTTCATGCCTGTGGAAATAACCTGTTCGAAGAAGTATGGACTGAGAACGAATGTGCTTGCGATGTCGCACTATACAGTCACTTAGCTTCGTATAAATATGTTGGTGTCACATCGTGAGAATTTTCGCAGGCCCAGAAAACGCAGTTTTTGTAGTTCACGTTCCTAATTAAGGAGAAATGTGCCTCATTCGTGTATACCCTCCCCCCCCCCCCCATCTCTGATGAGAGAATAATTTCCAAAGTCGAAACGCTGTTGCTCTTCTCCAGATTGCAACATCTGGACGCGCTGGAATTGGTAAGGACACATCCGCATAAAAGAGCACAGAATCTTGAGGACTGTGGTTTTCGGTCCATCGAAATTGCGGGCAACACTTCTTGCAGTATGCAATGGAGTAATGGACTTCGGCAACAACCTCAACAGGAACAGATCATCGTCCGGATCGTTGTCTATCATATGTGCATACAGTTTACTCACATTTGTTTTTACCGAATCACGTACAATTTTTACGGAATAAGGGTCTCGTCGTAGCTTATGATTTCACCGATAAACTCGCACTGCTTCGGCAGCATTTTCCCGTTTCAGATAAAACAGCTTAATCAATTCACCTCGTTTTTCCCCGTTCGTGGCGTGTCTGCCACTTTTACAGTAAAAATAGTTTTGTACTGAGAGACTTTACAGCCTAAAATTTTATGTTATGTAAAAAAAAAAAAAAACTTTTTCAACATTTATTTACCTTAGTAAATCAGTGCCGACTTTCTAAGACATTATTTTCATATTTAAAAAATTAGTTATTTCATGCGATACGAATGTCACGCATAGAACGTCTAATATCAAGTTTTTTTTTAAGTATTATATATTAGGGAAATTCTATGGTGTTGTAATAATGTAGATAAATGTTGGATTTGTATTAAAGCATTTCATTTAAAAGCTTTGGCTTTCAACACTATAAGCACAAATGTGCTTATAGTGCTATAGTTTAGATGGAAAAGTGTCAAAAACACCCCAAGGACTGAGTTTATACACTTTGTCTTGAATCTTCATAGAGTTATAAAAGAAAGGGGCTTTACCAGTACATTTCGAAAAATAAAGTTATAATCTTTCCAAGAAATGTACCTGGAAATTTCAATTACCAGAAAATTTATATGGAAAGTGATAGAAATTTTCAGGTGACTATTCTGTTGCTGTTTACTTAAACGAAGTAATTGTTCGTTGTTCTCCTGGTGTCCTCCTTATCCGACTCTAACAACTATTGTTTTATAGTTTTATTTTCTAATGTTTTCATTTGATAGGAAATTCATTTTGCTAATGTGTTACTTTAGTTACGAGTGGATTGTTTCTTCGTTTATTAAGTCTAATTATTTTTCGTGAATGTAACGCCGGTTTTGCTCAAGCTTATGTCCATATGTTTTATATATTTGTATGTCGGTTAATCTGATACCTTTCAAAGTACTCTGAATAATTATTCAATTTAAAGCAATCGTATAAAAAACATGTGTTTATAAAATGAAGAATGTAAGTGATTACTTACATTAGCGGTCCTCTACCTTTTTGTCTGAAAGTCATTTGACACCACCAATTCGGAGATGTAATCTTCACCTTATTTAATAATAACAAAGTTTTTGTCATTAAATAGGACACATTTTTCTATTTTGAAATAATGGTAGCTTGGTGGCCCACGTGTTACAGGTTGAAGAACCTTAGTTATGATATTTCATAAATTATGTTAAATAATATAAAAAAAAAGTTTCTTTTCCATTTAAAAATCGTAAAAAACAATGTAATTACTATTTATTTTCTGCTTAATTTTAATTCAGATAATTTAGGAAAGTTCGAACACCTGATTGAAGAAACAATCTTCTCACATCACTTATTAAAGATTTTCCACACGCAATGCTTTGCACATGGTTTTGTGTGATTGGTGCCTCTACAGTCTATCCCTGTAAATCATCCAAAGTGCGTCAATGCACCTCTCGTCTTTGTTGTCATCGGTCCCTTACAATGCTCTTCTTTGCAAATGTTTTACGCCGACAATTTTCGTCATACGCGTATCGTTCCAACGCCATTTATGGTTTTTCAATGTGCTAACGAATCTGCGCCAAAAAAGGGGATTTGTCATTAAAAAATATCGACGTTTTTTCACTGTAACCGTAACCGTCAGAGCTCTATTGTTTTAAATCATCACGATCTCGAGCGCATACCTTCAAATAACAATATCTGAAAAAATTTTCGATTGGTTGAGCAGTTAGGCCACTAGGAGTTCCTATATCGGGGAATGCTTTTTTATGATCACCATGTATTTCTACATAAATACAATTTTGAGTCTAACAATTGTTCTCACTTCCCTAGTTATAGAAAAACTGAGATTGTGATATATTGAGATCATGTATTTGTAGCAAATTGCTTTTAAAGAAGCTATTATTCTGAATGTGAAATATTTCCTATGACATTTGTGAACAATCTGGTCCTGCTATAAGTTTTCGCATTATTGTTTTCTGTTAGTTTTTTCTTACCATAGTTTGCCGTTTTGTATTGTGATGTTTGATAGATGGTATAAATGTATCAATGACCAAAATGTGGGGTAATGTAACAGGTCTTCTGATTTATCATATGCACATTCATGGAAAATAAAGGAACACCCCATGGTATTAATTCACCAAATCACCGTACACAGATGCCAGAAGTACCATTAGACGGTGAACTATTTTCTAAATATGAATGCAATTTTTAAAATAGGCTTCATGTAGATATTAAAAGCTGTACCAAATTTGAATTTTATAATGGTAGCACCCGCTTTCGATATCATAGTGAATTTTTTTGGATATATTTATGTACCGTTATATTTTGGATATAAAATGTACCGTTTATCGCTCACGTCATGCAGACAGATGTTGGCGTGTCTGCCACTTTTACAGTAAAAATAGTTTTGTACTGAGAGACTTTACAGCCTAAAATTTTATGTTATGTAAAAAAAAAAAAAACTTTTTCAACATTTATTTACCTTAGTAAATCAGTGCCGACTTTCTAAGACATTATTTTCATATTTAAAAAATTAGTTATTTCATGCGATACGAATGTCACGCATAGAAGTCTAATATCAAGTTTTTTTTTAAGTATTATATATTAGGGAAATTCTATGGTGTTGTAATAATGTAGATAAATGTTGGATTTGTATTAAAGCATTTCATTTAAAAGCTTTGGCTTTCAACACTATAAGCACAAATGTGCTTATAGTGCTATAGTTTAGATGGAAAAGTGTCAAAAACACCCCAAGGACTGAGTTTATACACTTTGTCTTGAATCTTCATAGAGTTATAAAAGAAAGGGGCTTTACCAGTACATTTCGAAAAATAAAGTTATAATCTTTCCAAGAAATGTACCTGGAAATTTCAATTACCAGAAAATTTATATGGAAAGTGATAGAAATTTTCAGGTGACTATTCTGTTGCTGTTTACTTAAACGAAGTAATTGTTCGTTGTTCTCCTGGTGTCCTCCTTATCCGACTCTAACAACTATTGTTTTATAGTTTTATTTTCTAATGTTTTCATTTGATAGGAAATTCATTTTGCTAATGTGTTACTTTAGTTACGAGTGGATTGTTTCTTCGTTTATTAAGTCTAATTATTTTTCGTGAATGTAACGCCGGTTTTGCTCAAGCTTATGTCCATATGTTTTATATATTTGTATGTCGGTTAATCTGATACCTTTCAAAGTACTCTGAATAATTATTCAATTTAAAGCAATCGTATAAAAAACATGTGTTTATAAAATGAAGAATGTAAGTGATTACTTACATTAGCGGTCCTCTACCTTTTTGTCTGAAAGTCATTTGACACCACCAATTCGGAGATGTAGTCTTCACCTTATTTAATAATAACAAAGTTTCTGTCATTAAATAGGACACATTTTTCTATTTTGAAATAATGGTAGCTTGGTGGCCCACGTGTTACAGGTTGAAGAACCTTAGTTATGATATTTCATAAATTATGTTAAATAATATAAAAAAAAGTTTCTTTTCCATTAAAAAATCGTAAAAAACAATTTAATTACTATTTATTTTCTGCTTAATTTTAATTCAGATAGGAGAAGAATCATGCTAAACATTCAAGTCCTTAGAATGATAGAAGTGGCTAAATAAAGCTTTTGTATCCAGTAAATGGAAAGCTAAAGTAAGTGACAAATTGATGAAGGAATAGCTGACAAATTACATGCTTTTTTGCTTCATCTATTTCCAAATATCCACCCTTTCCTTATAAATTCGACTATTAAATAAGGGAAAAATACAATTCGTAAATAGTGGTAACCAAAAATTCGCAAAATTTGCCAGCTAGGCGTCATGATTTTTATGATAACCTAGTTTACTGTGCTTTAACTCTAAAAGTAATATTTTCACTGTTATATATCTATTGCAATGTTTTTATGGTTAATTACAAAGAAAAATATCAAAAAGGAATTCATGCAGTATGTTATAAACTTAAATTATTCGCATTTTTTCAGAATATAACTAAAATCCATCAAAAATGTGTACTTTACACATAAATTTGTATATTGCCTCATTATTTGTAAGACCCGTTTGGAGTAAAAAATATTGTTTAGTGTAATGAGCATATTATAATATATATTTCTTTTTGTAATAATAGAGATTTTTGTGAAAGCAAAGCTAATTATTTCTGAAAATAACATTTCATCAAAAAACTTTATTTCAAATTGAAAAAAATCTTAATAATTGTATGCTCTTTTATAATACTTTTAAATAAATATACTTCTTTTGATTGCAACATTTCTAAAAAGTACAATAAATAACGTTTAAATTTTACATTAAACAGTTACAAGACTATTTTTACCAATTATTTACATAATAAATATATTTTGACGCAAAACATTATGAAAATTGCATCGACCAGCAAATGATAATTGCATTTATTAGTACAGCTTTAAATTGATTATAAAGTATGTGTTAATTTACATGGATTAATTAAAATTGACTCTAAATGATAACTGATGTATCGTAATGTTCTCAATATTAATGTATACAGTAAGAGATAATTAATAAGTCTCATTCATATAAATAATTACCGTTCAAATTCATGAAAGGATATTTTCACTTCCATTAAATTTAAAACTTAATTATCATGTTATTAATCGGTAATTATATTACAACTTTTATCTTTCTGTCCGTATTTTTAAATTGTGAATTTAAATTGCAGAAATTAAATAAGTGCGCTACTCATTAAAATGTCACTTCTTAACATGAATCTTTTCTAGAAAACGGTAACAATTATTATATAGATGAAAATTAATTACTAATTTTAATCCTATTTAACAACATACGATTTAATTCCTTTATTATCCATCAATAAGATTAGCGCCCGCTAAGTGTTAATTAAAATTTATGTTACAAAGTTTATATTAAGTGACTCATTATTCACTTGAAAAATTTACGTAAGACAAGTGAAATTATAACAGATGTTTTATGCAGATGTTTTCATTAAATTACCAAAAAGGAAACTGAGCACGTATTTAATTTTATTATTTATTTATAAATATTATGAAAAATTTATTTAATTCACATATGCTATCCCAAGGTAGTTATAAAATAAGTATCCTGTTTGGAGTTATCTCTAGTTAAAACTAATCAGTGGAGTGAAGACCAAAGGTTACATTTAGACGTTGAATGTACAGAAAGATTAAAGCTATGAAAACGAAAACAAATATTATTAAAACGCAAATTCCAATGCCTTGTTGTAATTTCTTACAGCAAGTCTGGACACATACTGTGCGCAACTTACTTATTCCCCTGAATTGTTCACCTGAACTCTCCTAATAACATTTTATAAAAATTAGTACCACTGTAATTGGTTAGTGGTTGGCTCTCTACGTAATCTCATCGCAAATTTTCGAAAAAAATCTCACTCATAGTAGGATATTGATATGGGAAGACGATTGATTTATGACTCTTCCTGAATTGTACCTCAGGTTGTCTGGTGAATCGTTTAAAAGGCAATAACCACGAGATACATACGTTAAAAGATTTTGATGAAATTCAATTCATCGGATCTTTCCCGAGAGGCAAATACAAAAGATATCAAGCACGTGTACCTGATGATTGTTAAGATCTTCGATGAAAAGCCGAATTTAGTCTACTCACAATAACCTGATCGATTCACCTAAAAAAGCTAGCAATGCTATGGGGGACAAAAGTTGCTTAAAGCCAAAAATAGTTATTTCTTTGTCATTTCTTTTTTTTAACAATTTATATAATTTAAATAATCTATTGAAAGGAATTAACATAAGCTCTCGTAGAACTTTTATCAGTAAGGAGGAAACACAATATGTAAAAAATTTGTTTACATATAATTTATTTCTTATTGTGTAATACATCATTTAAAAGCAGTGAAAAACAAGTATTTTCTCTAATTAATGTTTTTGTCAATTTATATGTAATTTATGTAATTTTAATATGTATTTTTAATATGCAATTAATATGTAATTTTCTTTTTATGATGGGTATAATTTTACTAAAAAGAACTATTAGTGTCGAAATAAAACACATATCGATGGTTGTTCTGGTAGTTGGGTTGTTCGATGATAACATTTTTTTTGCCCGCAATTTTGCAGAATATTTACGACATTACAAACAAATACCCACGGCTAATCAAAGAATCGAGCACGGCAAGCATCTAGAGAATCTAAAATCAGTTTAAAGATCTTTTTTGTCCATTATGTGTTAGTCTAAAACACTAGATAAGAAAAATGTGTTTAATTAGAAACGTCTGAAATTTGAAGGAACTAAACTATTCATAAAACTACCATCTTCTTAAATTCGCTATTTTTATTTGAATTAATTCTCTATGTTTATCCATACGTGCTGGCATAGGTGTGAGAATATTTATTCCTATAAAAAATCCCTAAAATGATTGTCTTTAACAGTCCATTATTAAATAACATATATATTTTAACTGGATTAGTTTTTTCTGGCAAAACATTGAAACATACTTAGAGTCTCATAGTTTATCAGATTTGTTGATGGTATTTTTTGATTAACCAGAGCCCTTCCTTAAACTCTGACAAAGAATCACAGACATCAAAACGTTAATCAGTTAGTTTTAACATTTTTCTCATATAAAGTATGAGTATCATCATCATGAGTATCTCATATAAAGTATCATATATGAGTTTTTCTTTTTTTTATGGAAAGGGGGCGTTCGCCTTCAAGAAATACATCTTGTTTGTAAATTTCTGAATTAATCATTCAAACGATTTACCATTCATAAGTCTTGTTGTGGAATTTACATTGCCATCTTTAATATTTCTATGCCATTTGCCTTCTAAACTTGAATCATTTGCCATTATCCACGCGTTTTGTATACGAATTAAAAATTTATACTGATCAGATTGCATACCGATAATTTCATGAAATATTTCAGAGTGAATTTTATAGTTTTGATTGAAGAGTAATACTTTTATCTACATTTAAGGCAATACGTAAGCCTCTTTAACATTTCTAGGCTGTTTATTGTTTCTGGAATTCATTTTATTGGTATATAGTAAATATTTTTATAACGTGTTTCACTGTACTAATTCATTTTTCGATGAAATTTATGTATGCACTATTGAGTATTTTTGACAATTTTTAAGTCTATTAAAAGTTTTAGAATAATCCTGCACCATCGTAATTCTAATATGAGTTCACTAGGAAATGTATCTGTTTAAGATGACTTTAATTCGAAGATTGTAACATAATCGATACTGAATTAAAATTAATTTTCATTTAAAAAAATATTTATAAACATGCATAGAATACTTTTTTGAGGTAGATGGATAAGCATGTTAGTAGAAATGCGGTCCTCTTCCTGGAGATTTATTCTTTTTTAAGACTGAGATGTACTCCCAAACTTCCGGAAGGGTAGTTGGGGTCACAGTGTTTTGTGTGTCATTTTGAAGAAAATTTTGGACTTTGCTCTAAAACACAGTAGTAACTCTCGGGTTATCCAGATCAAAATAAAGTTTATACTGACTTCTAAGACTTTCAGCTATCACTTCAACCTTTTCGTGTTAGTATATGCAATTTAATTATAGTTATTAATTGTCGGGAATTGCGTATGTGTGTGTCCTACGAATGCAGTAAGAAGCCTTACAAATTGTGTTGTCTTCTATGGACAGTGAATCGACAAAATTGTTCCTGCGTTCATTTCTAAACTCGTAAACCTCGTAGGTCGCCCGTACGTCATATGCAACTGATTTAACTGGGACCTAAAATATGGAGTCCTTTGAACCTGCCACATCCTGAGAGCACGATTCCGCTCTGCAATCAACTGCATAATCTTAACCTGCAAGCATAGAAAGTTGGCTGTATTATGTCTTGGTTCAGAGCACTGCGCAAACATATCTCTATGGATGTCTCCAAGTTGACTGATTGCTTCTTCGGCCTGCTATTTGGAGTCAATGATGATGAACGGAAATTCCCTCTGCTCTAGCAGAAAGGTATGTTACAGCCTTCTAGTGCAGATCGACTAATTAAAATTCAAGTCGTAAGATAAAGTCTGTACCTAAGTATCACAGGAGTGATCTGAGGTTAAATCATTCAGCGTTTGAATGCTGTAAGCACATTTTTAAAATGTCATTAAAATTTTCTCATTTTATAATTATCCAACCCCTTCTTCGAGTACTTCTGTTATCTGAGAAAGAAGTCTTATTACTAAATAACTTATATTTTTATATATAATGTCATAAAAATCATCTTGACCAAAGCCCCCCATAGCGATGAATTCATGTTATACTTTTAAAATAACAGAGATAGAAAATACTGTATAAATATGAATGCGTATTTAAAAAAAATTAAGAAATCAGTTAACATTTTAATATGTAGATGGCCTCTAAACCCTAATCCTTGCGCAACTTTTAATACACTATATTGCCAAAGGTGACCGGTCACTTGCGATTTTA
Organism: Maratus michaelseni; assembly: GCA_963931845.1. Taxonomy (NCBI): domain Eukaryota; kingdom Metazoa; phylum Arthropoda; class Arachnida; order Araneae; family Salticidae; genus Maratus; species Maratus michaelseni. The sequence goes on from OZ007586.1 coordinate 399,321,033, forward strand.
GACGTTTTGTTAACTATCTAAAAAATGCATCAGGAATTAACATGAAACTGCAGGTGTGTAAACAATATAGTATTGGTTATATATTTCCGCGAAGATTTTTTCCCGAAACCTCATAGGGGACTGTCAACAAATTGAAAAAGAACGAATATCTTTTGGATTACCCTGTAAAAACTAATGTATCAAAAGCGTTCAAACACGAGATTATTAATAAGTGGCTTATTGTAATATACTGGGTTCATTTTTATGAAGATAGCATGTATACTCGTAGAAAAATTAAGGTTTTTATAAAAACAGTCCCAAATTTCGCCAAGTTTTTTGCTTATAATTTGCAGAGTTCTTAATATAAAAAAAAGTTATTTTGAGAAAATATGTCAAACAACATTGTACATAATACTCTGCAATCAAAATTAAAAAATAATAAAAATTGGATGAAAAATGAGCAGGTTTACTAAAAAATGTTTCACTGCGCATTCGCGAATGCAATCAAAATATAATATGCATAATGTATTAGCTAAGTATATATAGCAACTTTTGTGAAACTCTCAAAATCCTAGCTTGAAAATTCTGAAAATTATCGTCGATAGAATAAGCTCGAAATCCGTTATTCCCAAAAAGAAGCAAAAAGATGAGGGGTTGTATCAAATATCTGTTGATTAGTGCCAAGATAGCGTACACAATATTGCACGTACTACTGTATTTGGATACAACCCCTCATCTTTTTGCTTCTTTTTGGGAACAACGGATTTCGAGCTTATTCTATCGACGATAATTTTCAGAATTTTCGAGCTAGGATTTTGAGAGTTTCACAAAAGTTGCTCTATATACTTAGCTAATACATTATGCATATTATATTTTGATTGCATTCTCGCATGCACAGTAAAATATTTTTTAGTAAACCTGCTCATTTTTCATCCAATTTTTATTATTTTTTAATTTTGATTGCAGAGTGTTATGTACAATGTTGTTTGACATATTTTCTCAAAATAACTTTTTTTTATATTAAGAACTCCGCAAATTATAAGCAAAAAACTTGGCGTAATTTGGGACTGTTTTTATAAAAACCTCAATTTTTCTACGAGTATACATGCTAGCTTCATAAAAATGAACACAGTATATTACAATAAGCCACTTGTTATTAATCTCGAGTTTGAATGCTTTTGCTACATTACTTTTTACAGGGTAATCCAAAAGATATTCTTTCTTTTTCAATTTGTTGACAGTCCCCTATGGGGTTTCGTGAAAAAATCTTCGCGGAAATATATAACCTAAACTATACTGTTTACACACCTGCAGTTTCAGGTTGGTTTCTAGATAGTTAACAAAAGGTCTAAAATCGCAAGTGACCGGTCACCTTTGGCAATATAGTGTAGTAAACATTATTACCAATCGACTCGTGGCGATATCAATTTTATACGACGATTTGCATCGGCTTGAATAAGGGGGTGACGAGATTATTTCTTGTTTCAAGAATGCACATAACCTTTAACAGAATTAATATTTTTTGAAGTATTTCGTCCTTGTATTAGTTAAACATTTGTTTTCTAAACAATTTTTTATATGCTGAACGTCAGGATGATTTTCAATAAAATTATTATTTACGGAATGGCCATAAAAAATATATTAGCAATTTGTTAGATTTACGTAATTTACTAAAACCTTTATGCGTTTTTATTAAACATAAATGCACAATAATAAAACACAAATATGCAATTACAAAAATATAATTTAATAGAAATATTGTAATGTCTTTGATTGTTTATATCAAACGGCTCAGTTTTTGAATTTTCTTTTGGTATTATATAATAACGACTGTACGCCCCATTTTATTAATTTACAATACACTTAAAAAACAAAACCCCATTTTATTTCATAAGTTGAAATTACATCCATTCACATTCGACTTTCATTTAATACTTTTTACTTAAATTACATATCGGTATCCTATACGAAACATTTTACACTTTAAATACTACTTTGCAATCAATTTAAATGGAACTGAAAAATAAATCTTATCATCTTGCTCCGTTTGAGTAACATCTAACCTCGGTACACTAGTGTTAATCTATTACTGTAAAATTACTTATTGATATTTGTAGAAATTACTACACGGTCGAAACTCATTATGCAAATATTTATTACATTATATCTATACTAATACACTGCTCAAAACAATTAAAGGATATTTGAAGTTTTATATAAAATAAAGATATAAACGAAATTTTTTTTGCCGAAAATAGAAGAAGAGAATCACAAATGCAAATTTTTCTGGTTTTCAAACTGTGGAGTATTCAAATTTTGAGTTCGACGTCAAAAACGTCGCTTCAGCGGCAGCGAATCAAATTTGACTTTCAACTGGATAAAAGAGAATGAAGACAAGGATGATCGGCATTCAGTGATAGCTTTGTTTCGATGAATACGATGTCTCAGCGAAGTCATTTGACAGATTCAGAAGCTTGGAGAATTGTTGATAGGTTAGAAGGGGGCCAAACTCAAGCCGAATTAGCGCAAGCCATTGGAGTGTCACAAAGTGTCATTTCCAGGATCTGGAACCGTTTTTTGGAGAGTGGATGTGCAGACCGAAGACCAGGGCAAGGTCGTAGACGGGCAACAACGCCCAGTGAAGATCGGTAGTTAGCGTTAACAGCTCGGAGACACCGAAACATGAACGCTACTCTTCTCCAACAACACCTTCGCTCGGCTAAAAGCACCACGATTTCAACTCAGACTGTCCGAAACCGGCTCCATGCTGTAGGTCTGTATGCTCGCCGACCGATGGTATGTGTTAGATTAACATCAAGGCATCGTCGCGACCGCAGGGAGTTGGCAACCGAGCATATCAACTGGAGGAGAAATGAATGGAGCAATATTCTGTTTTCTGACGAGTCCCGTTTTTCTGTGCATCCGGATAATAGGCGTATTTTCATCTGGAGGGACTGTGGCAGTAGGAATAATCCTGCGTTCGTGCACGAAAGTGTCAGATTTGGCGGTGGAGGAGTGTTGGTGTATGGTGGCATCTCCATTGACGGGCGCACTGACCTCTACATCATTCGAGATGGAGCTCTGACTGGTCGCCGATATAGGGATGAGATCCTCAGACCTATTGTAGTCCCTTACGCTGCAGCAATCGGAGATAACTTCATTTTAATGGACGATAACTGCATGCCACATCGTGCAAACCTGGTGGAGGATTTCCTTTTCAAGGAAGGTATCGTTCGAATGGAATGGCCAGCGTGTTCTCCAGACATGAATCCAATCGAGCACGTTTGGGACGCTCTAGGAAGACGAGTTTCTGGCCGCCAACAACCCCCACAAACTCTCCAATAACTGGAAAGAGCTCTTCTGGAATAGTGGGGCAGAATACCCCAACTCGTCATTAATAGCCTTATTGAGTCCATGCCTCAAAGGTGTTCAACGTTGCTGGCCGCCCGTGGAAACCATACCCCCCTTCTGAAAATGATTTTCTTTGAAGAAAACACCTTTTTTTATTCTTTTTTTCTCATATGCACAAATTGTGTTTTTTTCCTTTTGTACACAAATGCGCAATAAAATGCATTTTTTTCTGCCAAACATGTGTAATTTATTCTCATATAACCTACTATGTCTGTCGACCATGTATCAATCAGCTAAAAAGTTTCCCAGATACAAAATCCACCTAAAACTACAATATCCTTTAATTGTTTTGAGCAGTGTATTATAAAGGAGTAAATCTTGTTTGTTTGTTTGTAGGGGGTAATCTCTGGAACTACCGAACCGATTTCAAAAGTGATGGTGGCAAATTGATGGTGACAACCCATGCTCCAACATAGGCTATATTTTATGTCGGTGCCACTAACCCCAGGGGGTGCAGGAGCAAAAAACGTTCTAAAATTGCGATTTTTCAGTTATCACACTGGCTGTCAAGCCCTGAGAGCTTGGCAGCCGGTTCTGTATGTATGTGTACGTACGTAATGCGATAACTCTTCATAGAAATATCCGTTTTCCTTCAAATTTTGTTTATAGGTTCACTGTGTTAAGGCGCTTCCCTGATTAGTTTTCGGGATTGATTGGTTAAGTATAAAAGGGGGGGAACAAGGGGCTAATTCCCCCCCCCCCCCTTAATTTATATAAATGGGTTTTTCATGCAGAATTATTCCGTTTTCCTTCAAATTTTGTTTATAGGTTCACTGAGTTAAGGCGCTTCCCTGATTAGTTTTCGGGATTGATTGGTCAAGTATAAAGGGGGGAACAAGGGTCTAATTCCTCCCCCCCTTAATTTATATAAATGGGTTTTTCATGCAGAATTATTCCGTTTCCCTTCAAATTTTGTTTATAGGTTCACTGAGTTAAGGCGCTTCCCTGATTAGTTTACGGGTTTGATTAGCTAAGTATAAAGGGGGGGATCGGGGGGGGGGCAATCCCCCCCTTAATTTATATAAATGGGTTTTTCATGCAGAATTATTCCGTTTTCCTTCAAATTTTGTTTGTAGGTTCATTAGATTAAGACGCTTCCCTGATTACTTTTCGGGATTGATTGGTTAAGTATAAAGGGGGGGGGGACAAGGGGCTAATTCCCCCCTTAATTTATATAAATGGGTTTTTCATGCAGAATTATTCTGTTTTCCTTCAAATTTTGTTTATAGGTTCACTGTGTTAAGGCGCTTCCCTGATTAGTTTTCGGGATTGATTGGTTAAGTATAAAGGGGGAACGGGGGGCTAATCCCCCCCTTAATTTATATAAATGGGTTTTTCATGCAGAATTATTCCGTTTTCCTTCAAATTTTGTTTATAGGTTCACTGTGTTAAGGCGCTTGCATGATAATTTTCGGGATTGATTGGCTGAGTATAAGGGGGGGAGCGGGGGGGGGCTAATCCCCCCTTAATTTATATAAATGGGTTTTTCATGCAGAATTATTCCGTTTTCCTTCAAATTTTGTTTATAGGTTCACTGAGTTAAGGCGCTTCCCTGATTAGTTTTCGGGATTGATTAGTTAAGTATAAAGGGGGGGGGGATCGGGGGGCTAATCCCCCCTTAATTTATATAAATGAGTTTTTCATGCAGAATTATCCGATTTTCTTCAAATTCTGTATATAGGTTCATTGTGATAGTGCGCTTCTCTGAATAGTTTTGGGGGTTTATTGGTTAAGTATAAAGGGGGAAAGGGGGGCTAATCCCCCCTTATTTTAGATAAATGGGTTTTTCATGCAGAATTATCCCATTTTCTTTAAATTTTGTATATAGGTTCATTTTGATAATGCGCTTCTGTCAATAGTTTTGTGGGTTCATTGGTTGAGTATAAAGGGGGAACGGGGGGCTAATACCCCCCTTAATTTATGTAAATGGGTTTTTCATGCAGAATTATCCCATTTCCTTCAAATTTTATTTATAGGTTCACTGTGTTAAGGCGCATCTCTGATTAGTTTTCGGGATTGATTGGTTAAGTATAAAGGGAGGGAACAAGGGGCTAATTCCCCCTTATCTATACTAATATATAAAGTAGTAAAGATTGTTTGTTTGTTTGTTTGTTTGTTTGTAGAGGGTAATCTCTGGAACCACTGAAGCGATTTTAAAAGTGATGGTGGAAGTTAAATTTCGTAAAAATATTTATGCACGTCCATTTTATTTTTATAAGCAAATAAAAATACATATTTATTCTCACGTCATGGGAATACTGTCCATTGGGTTTATTTTATCCATATGCATTATAACTTTTTTGATGTCATTTTTTCAATACAATTAAATACAAAATATGTCTTTATTTGTATACATGGCGGTTAAGCATAAAAGTAAAGTATATAAAGTACGTATCAAAAGTTTGCGTCGGGGAAAATGACGTTATGCTTAGCTTGAAATGCATTGCTACATAGATAAAACTAAAGAGAAAGGTACAGAAAGATTAAAAAAGAGATAAAACTAAAGAGAAAGATTTTTCAATTATTAATTATAAGGATTAGAAATGGAGCATTTGTTGATTGCTTCATTCTGATTGAATACCTTGATTACATGTTACCAATTAATTTTTTTAAATTATAGGTTAGACGATTTCATTTTTTAATAAAAAAATCACAAAAGTAAAGAATTTCAGGGAATTAAAATTATTAAAAATAGTGTTACGGTAAAACAAAATCTTGAAATAATGATTGTTTTTTGAATGAGAATAAACAATGTAAAACTAATATTTTATAAGGTTTATTATTTTTTAGTTTTATTATAAGTTCATTCGACACCTCCTTATTATCGACAAAGTCCTATTTTTGTCACTGTGAATTTCTCTGTCGAAGTCAAAATATGGTAGTCTAATTGTGAACGCCACAAAAACCCAGTGGCGATTTTTAGAAAAATATAATGAGTGTGACAACAAACGGCGCTATCGCTTTCGCTTTTATCGTGCTTACATCACTTCTAATTACTGTGCAATTTCAATTCTTACATCGTCAATTAGAAAACTTTTACCTTTGAATATAATTTATTTCAAAACTACCGCTTAATTTAACGACTTTTTAAATAATTTTCAAGCATTAATTATTTTTCAAATCTGTGTCAACAATGGCCATCAGTTTGCTTCAATAATGTAAAATAGTCATTGGAAAAGTTGGCACAATTGGAAATTGATTTCTTAACTAGCATAAAAAGTGAAAAATAAAAAACACCTGATGAAAGATAAGATCAGATATTCCGTAAGATACAGCATTTTGGGGCTAAACTAAACTCTTTAAAAAAAACAAAAAAACAAAAAAAAAACAGATTTTCAGTGTATGTTGAACATAAAATTTATATCAGTTGAAATCGTTGATGTATGTGTTGCTTCAGAATATGCTAGGAATTGTATTTTATTATTTTTATAAATATCCACTTTATAAGAGGGAAAAGATCCCCGATTGTGGAAAAGGGATAATCATCCTGATTATCGAGAGTGACCGAAGAAACCATAGAAATAAATTACACCTGAAAACATTTAAAAACTGTCTTATCTGCATATTGTATATGATTATTGTAAAAAAATTCTGCATCTTTATATAAATATTGATTAGCTTAAAACAATGGATGCGTTTTAGAACATATGGATTTCAAACGAACAATGATTAAAGAGGACATTTTAAAACTTTTTATTTAAACATTTTAAAACTTTTATTTAAACATTTTAAAACATTTATTTAAACATTTTAAAACTTTTTTAACGTTGAATTATTGGAATAATCATTGGAACTCACACGGTTGCACTATGTAAGGGGGAGAGATGTGTGCTTTATTTACCATGTTCTTTTATTTAGCGAATATGATTTGGACATAGGAATACACTATTGCAGTGATAAAAATGTAGGTAATTTCGAACAAATTTGCATTACACAGATTTTTACGGAATGTTTTTTTGGAGATCGTATCGAAAATAGTACTGTATTTCACTGGGGAAAAAACTTTTTAGACAAAATTTTTGAAACACTGTTTCATACTCTCCCTTTTAAAATAATAAAGAAGCTTATTTTTCTGATAGTGTTATAGTAATTTTTTCCGTAAAGTTTTGGCTGGTTCCATCTAGTAAATATTTAATTCGTGTAGAACTCGATGCAATTTTAAGTTAAACACAGTATTATGGATGATAAATACTTCGAAAGATTAATTTAGAAATCTACGAACGAGATGAACATTTTTAGTGGTTACTTATCGATATGCTCTGGAAATTAGTACGCGATCGTTTGGCGATTTTATCTCTCTTTTGTCGTATTTTGTTAATTTAAGAGTTAATTAAGAGTTTTTGCTAATTAAAGACAGATATTTTATTTTTTTTAACTGAAATTTATAAAAGAATGTACATTAAGTACCGTAATTTCTCGCGTATGCGCCGCGGCTTAGTTAAGTCTTTTTCAAACCGGAAATTTTATTGAGAATAAGGAGTCAAATAAGTGCTAAGCAAAATTTAGTCACATTTTATTTAAAATAAATTCTGGTAGGAAATCGGATTGTCTGAGGTGCGGCGTATACGCGCGAAATTACGGTAACTATCTGTCCAAAAATTCAATCTTTACATTTTTCTGGCTATTATTTAAGTCTCTATGTTATTCTCAAAATAAAGTGGACGAAAGAAAAAAAAAATATTTTCACTATCTCCATGGATTTTTTAAAATTTTGTACCATAATTTATTTATGATATTTTATGTTTATAATTTTATGTATGTTTATTATTTTATGAATGTTTATTATTTTATGTATGTTTATTATTTTATGTTTATAATTTACTTATGAAGATACGTTTGATCTCAAATTAAAGAATGTTTTCATTAAATCTTTCTTCATTTCCTTTTAGTTACCTGAAAAACTTGGTTCCTTTGTATCTGATATTTTACTTTGGCATGATTGGTCGAAGTTGTCTCTTGTACGAAGCAGCAGTAAGCGATCTGATGTTTGGTTCCAGGCGGTTGTTCGTTTCGTGGTATATATTTTTAAAGTTTGGCGTGACTGGATGACCGTCTTGCTTTATTATCGTCTGATGATGTAGCAGAAATCCTGTTTTTGTTGAACATGACAAATACGCCACTGAAAAATTGAATATACAAATTGAATATACACCATTGACAAAAATATAAACTGTACCTCACATATAAACTACATAACTGATTTCAATCCATCCCAACTCACTAAAACTAATATAAAAAACTTATTAAATTAACAATAAACTATTAAAAACTTGGTATCTTAAAATTATACAAAGAATCATAATATATGGTGTTTGTATCTGAAGGGGTAGACTAACTAAATAAGCACTCACAAAACTAAACCCCATACAACGTATTTTACTTCTACAAATTTCACGCGGATACAAAACAATATCCACTGATACACTAACAGTATTTACCGGCATTCCATCAATAACGTTAACCTTAAAATATGGATACAATAAAAGCTGCCTCTTCTACCTCCAACAGGATCACATTACAGACATCCTATTTCCAACACGATCATTCAATATATAGTCCACAGCGGGCAGATTCACCCCGCAGAAGAGACATCACACTTCCAAGTTAAAACCAACAACCACACCCCAGCCGAATGTTCACCATCTAAATTGATGAGTGACGCACATATACCGTCGTAGCGGTTTTTTGCGTCCTGGAAGGAAGCGTGGTGACTCATCAGTAGGCCTGCAGACTCAGCGACAATGACTCAGTCTTCCAGACAAAGTTATTCGCAATTCTCTCAGTCCTGGAATGGATCGAGAACATCCTGACCTCCTCCAGATCTCGATATTCATCGATAGTCTGTCTTGAATGCAGCACATCTACACACCCAGAACAAACATCCACAGGTACTTCACATCAAATTAAAAATAAAATCCCCCCTATAAAGATCACATCTTGGACATGTCTCCGCGCACAAAGGCTTTCAAGGCAAAGAGTGCACGGACCAACTTACCAAATAGGCCTCCACAAAAATCAGCATAGCAAATCACATTCCAATGCCTCAGTCATTTATTTAGAAGGTCCTGACATACAGAATTCTCACTGAATAGCGAGAGGACTGGGAATCCACTGACAATGACAGACATGCATTTGACTTAATACACAAAGACTCACTTCACATGTACTACCTCACACCCCACACAAGCTACCTTATGAGGCACGGCTCATTGAAGTCCTACGTGTACAAATTCACGATTGACAGAACAAACAGATGCGAGTGTGGTGAAATGGGCACTCATAGCCATTCGTACTATAACTGTCCATTCACGAAAAATTGACATAATAAACGTCCAGCCACTGCCCCAAAGAAATGGCTACGCAACATTGTAACGAGCTCCACACTTCTCACCAAAATCAAACGAATGCACAAATACCTACTCCACTAATCCTATGTAACAAATTAGCGGTCTTAGTGCACCCTGCCTCAATTTTCGTAACCGAGTGATACCACCCCTTGTCGCCAGTAGAACTTGATATGGCGATACCACAGCGCCCTCTGTAGCATTGGACCTGGTCTCTAGCGCGCACACCATCTCACCACAATCTTATTTTTGGTTCCTACACTGCCCATTGACGCGTTCGGATTCTGGCCCCCTGCAGAGGTGGTTAATTGCGTTCCTGGCGATTCTGGCCCAATGCCATAGTTTGTTTCCTACTTGCTTAATATTTACTTATTATTTTACACGCCGCTTCCTGTCACGTTTACCAGCAGGTTCAGCCACGGATGAAAATTGTATATAATTTTAAAGACCTCAATTAAAGTTCTCTGGAGGGACGTCTATGCTCTACAGAATTGTTCTCCTCGTCAGAGCAGTTTCACTCAGTCTGTCCATCACATTTTTGTAAAATTAATCAGTTGACACAAAATGGCCACTTAATTACGAGGGAAAGTCATTAAGTAAGTCACAAAAGATAATTAAATAGTAACTTACCATTATATTCACTTCAAAACTATTTTTATTTCTCAACATATTCTCCACCAATATTTATGCACTTATATCACCGTTTTATCAGTGCCCCAACACCAGCTGTATAACATTCTTCGGGTTTCTGTCTCAGCCACATTAGGACTTCAAGTTGAACATTTGCATCATCTGTGACCATCATCTTGCTTCCAAGATGTTTTTTTAGAAGATTAAACAGATGAAAATCGCTTGGGGCTAAGTCGAAGCTGTATGGTGGATGTTGAAGTTGCAAGATGATGTTCACAGATGAAGAAAAGGTTCAACTGGAAGTCCTAATGTGGCTGAGACAGCAACCCAAAGAATGTTATGCAGCTGAAGTTGGGGCACTGATAAGACGGTGATATAAGTGCATAAATATTGGTAGATAATGTGTTGAGAAAAACAGTTTTGAAGTGAATATCATTGTAAGTTATTATTTAATTATCTTTTGTGACTTACTTAATGATTTTCCATCGTATTAGTCCGTTTTAGTGTTTAAAATTATATTATGTAGTTCTGTAAAATACACATTATTCTATTTTTCTGAAAGATACATTTCTGTAAAAAAAATAATTCTATTTTTTCAAAGGATATCATTCTGAATATGGCAGTTTAGATGCTCGATTATAGTAACGTACCAGTGGCGAACACTTTACCAGTAAAATAGTCTTTAAATTTGAACAAAAAAACAGTAAAAGTACATGCTTTGAAAATCACGCAGAGGTTTGCGACACTTGTGGGGTTGCTGATACATCCTTTTAGTGTTAACACCATTAACTGAGGAGATTTCAAACTATCAGCGGCGGCGCGATTTCATTTAATCTTAAACAAAGTGAACGTATAGTCCTCTTATCGTGATTTCTTATAGTTTGGAATAATGAAAGCCAAATTTTGTGTTTTTGTTTGCGTATGTTTAAGCAATATTTTCGTACCTTTTCTTTTAAAATGACTAAAAATGGTATTCAGATAAAATTTATTGTATTTATGTTTGAATTTTGCCCTAACTTGATATATTTTTTATGAGTAACCACTATTGGTACTGTGACATAACACTATAACCTGTAGAGGATAGGCATATCAAATGCTGGGAAAGATGGAATTTGTGTTAAGCACCGGATAGTTTTGCCGATATTGATACAAGATGGATGCCTTCAGGGAAGGCTTTTAAAGGAAAAATGACCCAAATTACCGTTCTCGTACAAGGAAAAACCCTGACAAACTTGGACAGTCACTCAGCTCAAACCGCGTTGGTTTCGAACCCGCGAACATTCGCCCAAGCTACTCATTTCGTAGCCAGTATGGCAACATCAAAAGCTGGAATTCTGATAACAAGTGACGACGTTGCAAACAGTGTGTGACAACGGAAGACGGAGTCACATCGGAATAATCTATTATTTGGATAACCGATCAGGGCTCAAACTGGTTTAATGTGGTTTTGCGAAGAAATCCGACAATTTCATCTCATGTACCACAGATGTTAAAAACAAAAAGAGCCGTATCAATGTGTTAAAAAACTCCTTTTCCAACACAGCGCAAGATGTTAAACTCCTTTTACTATACAGCGCAAGATGTAAAAAGAACTCTTTTTCCAGTAGAGCGCAGGTCTCTTCATATATCTGCAAACGCACCAAGAATCCTTTCGCAAATATCTACAACACTCGTAGAGGCAAGCAACACGCCTGAATGTGTAATTTTTCCCTCGCTCGTTCTTCACTCAGAATAGGCTGTGGGGCCACTGGCATTATCGTTCAACTTCGTTGCAACATTTGAGGGGCAACTCAATTCCTGCAGGATTAGTATAATTATTTTTAATACTTTAGAAATCATCAAAGTTCTGGATTCGAAAGTTGCACATTAATTAATAATTATAATAAAAAAGTGGAACTCTTTTTTAATAGGTTTTATAAAACTATCTCCGATTGGCGCATTTTTACACTCAAGAGCCAATAAAGAATGGCCTTTCAAACGTTTGGTCTGTGGCAGAATGTAAACAAACTATAAGAAAAATAAAAGATTTATAGATCCTCATTATACCATCTGCATGCTTGGATAATGTAATGGTCACATTGTCCAGAAAATATCAAGTAAGTAACCACCCTAATAAAACCAAAATAAATGTGTTTTCAATTTCTTTCCATCGAGCTAAAACTTTGGAATTGTTTTGGTGCCATCTGCCGATAGGCAACGTAAACAATAACAACGATAAAGCTAGTTTAAAATAAAATAAAATTTATTTTAACAAAAGCAAAATATTTAAAGATGTTTGAAATATTAAGCGAAATATAGATCTAGATTATAGTTTCTAAGCTTTTTTTCCGGGATCGCCCCACGGCCTAGAAGAACTGTGTATTAACGTTAGTTCCATCAGTTTTTCGACCAGTTTTTTTTCCCCGGAATGGCATCCGCCGTTTGATGTGTACTTTTGTAACCGGTTCAGTTAGTGGTAAAAAAACGACAGCTTGGAAGGGTGGCGTTCTTCGATCATTTTTCGAGATTTTTCTCGGCCGAGAGAGACGCTAGCCTAGTTTGTGAATATGTTTCGAAGTTGCTTTTTAATGTGAATGTTTTTCTTCTTCGTCGTCAAGATTTAATAATGTGTTCCTACAGCCTAAGTGAGACTTTATCTAATAAATTCTGTGATTTGTGTCATCGGTAAAAAAATTCAAGAATGTGTTACAATTCATCACGTGTGATATCAATTCATCGAAAATAATAATTGTGGTGAAACAAATTTCATCATTTTGGAAAAGTGAATATGCTTATAAGATAGAATACAAAAAAATTACGAATTGAATGAAGTGAAAATAATTTTGATTAGAATTTTCAAATCACCGATGTATTATGATTACAGTAATGAGTTTGAAAATCATCGCTAAAGTGATGAAGTGTATAATACATAAGTTTCCATTTTTTTTTATCTTTCAATATTTTGTATTATGCATACTATAAATAAATATAATCAATTTGATTTTCCCTTCATTCAATTCGTACAGTTTGTATCACAATGAAAAAAAGCTGTTGAAATGATTCAAAAAGATCCACTGCTAATGGTCAGAAAAAAATTTTCACCCGATACTTGAATATTCAAACGCAGCGCTTAACGCCGACAACACAGAGTGTATTCTAAATACTGAAACCGGTAAAGTTTTAGCTTTAAAAGGTTACTAAACGGTTTACATATGTTTACTATTTTCAAATAGTAATCTTCACTCTATTTAATCGCAAAACTGCTCGTCGAAGATTGCCATTTGGAAATTACTATTCTAAGATTTCTATTACAAATTCAAGGGACAATTCGAACGTGGAGAAAAATCTCCCTACGAAAGCCACTATGTTTCGTGTCTACACGCAGACTTAATTAAGTGTGGGTCTAACTAGATTATACCTTTTTAAGGTTACTGCACAATGCTGGGATTAAAATTTAATTTACGCATTAATACTTAATTGCAATAAAATACTGTGATTAATGTGTTGTTATTGAAATGTGTCATACTACAAAGTTTAATATATTAAACCGTTTTTTAATCTCTTTTTTTTCAGATTTTGTTACAAGTTTCATATTTTTTCACTGCATTGACTCATTAATGAACAACAAATATCGTTTAGCTAATAAAATATGTATTTCCTTCCTATTCATATTTTAATGTTTCTTGAGAGAATGCAAACGTTCCCATTACTGAAACATATAGCTGCCCACTACTGGATTTTGCATGTACACTACTGGCATATTTTAAGCTCTCTTGTGTAGAAACCTTGCGCCTTATACAACCAACCAACCTCTTGTGTGGAAATATATTTAAAGCAGCAACTTTTGCAGTATATTCGTGCGCCGAAAGAGTTAATTGGTATATCGAAATTTCGCTGTTCTCGCAGTCACTAAAACTGGGAACGGTACACTAAAAGTAGGAGAATTTTTTCTTTAATGCCTACTATTGGTACAGTTACAGTAGATGTTAAATCAAATAAATCTTTCCTTGAATATTTTTTGACACATGTTTGTGAGGATGGGCTTATTCTGTTTAGACGTTTAGAGCTTCAATAGATATTTTACCAACCACTTTTATTTCATTGTAGTCTTCTTGAAGTCGTTATTGTAAAGTTATTCAAAATACGGTGTCTAACATCGAAATGAATCGGATTCTATTATTCTAATTGGAATTCATTAAATAGAAATATATTTCTAATTTTCATGTTTTACGAATTAGCTATCTGACAACGATAAGAGGAGGCACCCTGTATATGCGTTGAATTCGAGTTTTTGACCCACCATTTAATTTGTACAAAATGTCAAGAACAAAATTTAAAATACCATTAAATTTACGTCTGATAATTAGTGCAAATCGTGCAGAACCGATATGTGCCCAATAACTTAATTATACTGCGTGTTTCATTATTATCTTCTAAAAAATTCCATTAAATATAAATGATATAAAATAAATAATGCATTAAAATCTAGAGAAAGTTTTGCATTGGATATTATGTATTCACCACAAACTATTATTTCGTAACATTCTTAAAAGATGTGAAAGAAATAGTTTACTGCTTTTCTATTTAAAAAGAAATTCTAATTGCAATTTGCTGATATATTCTGTTGAAAGAATTAAATGCCAGTAAGGCTCTTTGGAAACATGCCAGTTGCACAGAAAGTGAGTCAATGCCATTTTCATGACTTCTAGTTCGTATCTGATCTAATTTGTTGGATCTAACTGTAGAAAAACAATCAATTTTCTCAGCCCAAGGCACTAATGGCTTGTAAAATAAACAACCGCGTATAAATGAAAATGATATATTTAATGTCTGGAAGAAAGCATTCAATATAACTTTTTGAAAATTTACGGCTGCCAGACAGTCTGAGAAACATTCTATTTTTTGTAAAAAATGAAAAAGAAGCGACATTAGTAACTTTTATTTTGCTTATAAAGATGTGGGAAACGCAGACATTTAAATGCAACACAAAGAGTTTTATTAAATAAACTATGCATTTTTAGAATCTCATTTTTATTTACGCAAATGAATAACTTGAAATTTATATTTAAAAAACATTAGGCGACATTTTCTTTCAAAAATAAGTTTATGTAAATAAAGATTATCAGATTTATCATTTAAAATTCTGCAATTTTTCCTGAGTCATTGAATGCATCAAATATTTTTAATCCTTTCAGCTACAATGCTTTTAATTTTTAAACAATATATATTAAAATAAGCGAACAAAAATTTTCATTTAATGTCTATACATTTAAATTTTTTTAAACTGACAGAAATAAAAACCTCTGAGTTGAAATGACAGTAAAAACTGCCTATCATGAGAGACGGCAGTATCTCGAGTGACGCAGCAAAAAACCGAAAATCGAAAGCCCAAAACCGAAGATTCCGTCAATCTTATATATACAGCTAGAAGGACATCAAAGGAAAATTTAAACGCCGACATTTAATATCTCAGCAAATATGAGGCATACCGTTCTGATTTTTTCATAATAGTCTTATATCTATGGTCTAACTCTATTCGGAAATTTATACATTTCTACATGCAGTAGATTTTAAGATCTGGAAGTACATTTTTAACTAAATTGGTGTCTTTGTAAGGGTGTCATACTTGTTTTCTCCAAAACGGCTCGGACGATTTTTTTAAATTAATATATTATATTAATCGGTTTTAGATGAAGCGAATAAGGTTTTGCGTTAACGTAGGAAAACTCTTGTTTTCTTTATAATCCACTTTTAAAATTGGACTATATTCCTACGCTTTTTCCCATAAGAAAACATGGGACTGCTTTACTACTTTTTCCTACCCAAGAATTCGCTCTCGCGGTTAGAGTTATATGGCTGAATAACTATTTATATTATTTTTTTAATACTAAATCAGTTTTTAATGTAATTTTTAACATGTAATATACAGGGTGTTTTTTTTAAACTGACGGTATTCAGAGCCGCCGGTAGCTCGTTCTAATAACTGGATTGACACAAAATTTTGTGAATGGACTAAGAAAACCATGGGAAAAAAGATTCCATCAAAAATAAAATTAGTTCCAATCACCACCGATAGGGGGAAATGTGGCGCTTTGGTAATTTATGCAACTGAGAATTAGTAATAAATACGGGCAATAAATGAAAAAGCGAATTTTTACTTAAGTAAGCGACAGTAGCGCCAATAGTTTATGTTATAAATGCATGCGAAAAACACCGAGAAACAATTTCAGCTTAGGTTGAAAATGAATCTCACGTTACCGCAGCGCGCGTTACTTGTGAAGTTGTATTATTGTAACCAGTGCAATGCACCAGCCGCTCTTCGTTTACTTAGAACACGCTATAAACTGCGCAAAGGACCTTTATCCGTTAATGTATTGAAAGCAATGATTCTGAAAGTCGAAGAAACAGGCTCGCTAGGAGTTCGGTCAGGCAGAGGACGTAAACCGGTGGCAGAAAAAGTGATAATGGATGTTTCAACTGCGATCAACGAAAGGGAAAGTGTAAATGATGAATAAAACATGGCATTTTATCCAAATTATTAATTTTGTCTGTTTCTGATGTTTTCTTTCAATGTACAGCGCCACATTTCCCCATATCGGCGGTGATTGGAACTATTTTTTTTTTTTGTTGGAATCTTTTTTCCCATGGTTTTCTTAGTCCATTCACAAAATTTTGTGTCAATCCAGTTATTAGAACGAGCTACAGGCGGTTCTGAATAGCGTCAGTTAAAAAAAAAAACACCCTGTATATGTATTAAATTAAATTGTTGTTTATATATTTTTCTTTTTTTTGTTATAATAAAAAATTCGCATTTCAAAAATTTCAAAATCTTCATTAGGTCGATTTGGCGCAGCTTGTTCCAAATGGGACCTTGCGCCATAAAACCCTATACAACCATCATTAGGTCGAAAAAATATTTAGATTCCTTGATAAAAATATTGAAATATTTTATAATTATATATATGCAATTTAATTGTTATTTATAATTGATTTGTCATTTTTAAAGGAAAAAAATAGTAAGATATTTTGGCCAATAATTTTCGCAACTATAATCAATGAATCAATCCATCGCATAGTGTGCATACATGAACATTATCAGTTTGTAAACAACAGAGGAATTGCTTTTTTATTTACAGGTAAATTTTACGCTTTTCAATGTTTCGTAAAAATCTGATTTTTTATATATCTACGTAGTTTTAAACATTGTATTACAAAATAGAATCAAAAATAGTTAATGCCTAATTTTAATAACTTTAAACACTTGACTTCAGAACTTTTGTCTCTCATGACAAAAAATTTTAGCTTTAATCAGTATTATACCTTAAGTAAAATTAGTAGTCAGGTGAGTCTTTAAATAAAAATAATAAGATGACCATTTTCGCTTTCGAAGTTTTGCATTTGATTATTGATAACAAAAGAAAATAAAAAAGGAAACTGCCCAGTTAAACCGAGGGCATTGAGCTCACAGGCTATTCACACTCATTGTATATTGTACTCTTATTTCTAACAATTTGAAATATGCCCCTCGAAAAATAAAGATATCAACAATATATTAAGGGGGGGGTCATCCCCCCGTTACCCCCCTCATAGTTAACTAATGAACCCCTTAAACTAATCAGGGAAGTCTCTAATTACAATGAATATACATACAAAATATGAAGAAAATCGGATAATTCTGCATGAAAAACTCATTTATCCAAATTAAGGGGGATTAGTCCCCCTTTCCCCCTTTATACTTCACCAATGAACCCCCAAAAGTTTTCAGAGAAGCGCATTATCACAATGAACCTATATACAAAATTTGAAGAAAATCGGATAATTCTGCATGAAAAACCCATTTATCTAAATTAGGGGGGGTTATCCCCCCTTTCCCCCTTTATAGTCAACCAATGAACCCCCAAAACTATTGACAGAAGCGCATTATCAAAATGAACATATATACAAAATTTAAAGAAAATGGGATAATTCTGCATGAAAAACCCATTTATCTAAATTAAGGGGGGATTAGCCCCCTCTTTCCCCCTTTATACTCAACCAATGAACCCCCAAAACTATTGACAGAAGCGCGTTATCAAAATGAACCTACATACAAAATTTAAAGAAAATCGGATAATTCTGCATGAAAAACCCATTTATCTAAATTAGGGGGGTTATCCCCCTTTCCCCCTTTATAGTCAACCAATGAACCCCCAAAACTATTGACAGAAGCGCATTATCAAAATGAACCTATATACAAAATTTAAAGAAAATGGGATAATTCTGCATGAAAAACCCATTTATCTAAATTAAGGGGGGATTAGCCCCCTCTTTCCCCCTTTATACTCAACCAATGAACCCCCAAAACTATTCAGAGAAGCGCATTATCACAATGAACCTATATACAAAATTTGAAGAAAATCAGATAATTCTGCATGAAAAACTCATTTATCTAAATTAGGAGGGGTTACCACCCCTTTCCCCCTTTATACTTAACCAATGAACCCCCAAAACTATTGACAGAAGCACATTATCAAAATGAACCTATATACAAAATTTGAAGAAAATCGGATAATTCTGCAAGAAAAACTCATTTATCTAAATTCGGGGGGGGGTATCCCCCCCTTTCCCCCTTTATACTAAACCAATGAACCCCCAAAACTATTGACAGAAGCGCATTATAAAAATGAACCTATATACAAAATTTGAAGAAAATCGAATAATTCTGCATGAAAAACCCATTTATCTAAATTATGGGGGGTTAGCCCCCCGTTTCCCCCCTTTATGCTTAACCAATGAACCTCCGAAACTAATCAGGGAAGCGCCTTATCACAAGGAACCTATAAACAAATTTTAAAGAAAATCGGATAATTCTGCATGAAAAACTCATTTATCTAAATTAGGGGGGTATCCCCCCCTTTCCCCCTTTGTACTAAACCAATGAACCCCCAAAATTATTGACAGAAGCACATTATCAAAATGAACCTATATACAAAATTTGAAGAAAATGGGATAATTCTGCATGAAAAACCCATTTATCTAAATTGGGGGGTTAGCCCCCCCGTTTCCGCCCTTTATCCTTAACCAATGAACCACCAAAACTAATCAAGGAAGCGCCTTATCACAAGGAACCTATAAACAAAATTTAAAGAAAATCGGATAATTCTGCATGAAAAACCCATTTATCTAAATTAGGGGGGGGGTGGTTATCCCCCCTTTCCTTCTTTATAGTCAACCAATGAACCCCCAAAACTATTGACAGAAGCGCATTATCAAAATGAACCTATATACAAAATTTAAAGAAAATGGGATAATTCTGCATGAAAAACCCATTTATCTAAATTAGGGGGGCAACCCCCCCTTTCCCCCTTTATAATTAACCAATGAACCCCCAAAACTATTGACAGAAGCACATTATCAAAAAGAACCTATATTCAAAATTTAAAGAAAATGGGGTAATTCTGCATGAAAAACCCATTTATCTAAATTAAGGGGGGATTAGCCCCCTCTTTCCCCCTTTATACTCAACCAATGAACCCCCAAAACTATTGACATAAGCGCATTATAAAAATGAACCTATATACAAAATTTGAAGAAAATCGAATAATTCTGCATGAAAAACCCATTTATCTAAATTATGGGGGGTTAGCCCCCCGTTTCCCCCCTTTATGCTTAACCAATGAACCTCCGAAACTAATCAGGGAAGCGCCTTATCACAAGGAACCTATAAACAAATTTTAAAGAAAATCGGATAATTCTGCATGAAAAACTCAATTATCTAAATTAGGGGGGTATCCCCCCCTTTCCCCCTTTGTACTAAACCAATGAACCCCCAAAATTATTGACAGAAGCACATTATCAAAATGAACCTATATACAAAATTTGAAGAAAATGGGATAATTCTGCATGAAAAACCCATTTATCTAAATTAGGGGGGTTATCCCCCCTTTCCCCCTTTATAGTCAACCAATGAACCCCCAAAACTATTGACAGAAGCGCATTATCAAAATGAACCTATATACAAAATTTAAAGAAAATGGGATAATTCTGCATGAAAAACCCATTTATCTAAATTAAGGGGGGATTAGCCCCCTCTTTCCCCCTTTATACTCAACCAATGAACCCCCAAAACTATTGACAGAAGCGCGTTATCAAAATGAACCTACATACAAAATTTAAAGAAAATCGGATAATTCTGCATGAAAAACCCATTTATCTAAATTAGGGGGGTTATCCCCCCTTTCCCCCTTTATAGTCAACCAATGAACCCCCAAAACTATTGACAGAAGCGCATTATCAAAATGAACCTATATACAAAATTTAAAGAAAATGGGATAATTCTGCATGAAAAACCCATTTATCTAAATTAAGGGGGGATTAGCCCCCTCTTTCCCCCTTTATACTCAACCAATGAACCCCCAAAACTATTCAGAGAAGCGCATTATCACAATGAACCTATATACAAAATTTGAAGAAAATCAGATAATTCTGCATGAAAAACTCATTTATCTAAATTAGGAGGGGTTACCACCCCTTTCCCCCTTTATACTTAACCAATGAACCCCCAAAACTATTGACAGAAGCACATTATCAAAATGAACCTATATACAAAATTTGAAGAAAATCGGATAATTCTGCAAGAAAAACTCATTTATCTAAATTCGGGGGGGTATCCCCCCCTTTCCCCCTTTATACTAAACCAATGAACCCCCAAAACTGTTGACAGAAGCGCATTATAAAAATGAACCTATATACAAAATTTGAAGAAAATCGAATAATTCTGCATGAAAAACTCATTTATCTAAATTATGGGGGTTACCCCCCCGTTTCCCCCCTTTATGCTTAACCAATGAACCTCCGAAACTAATCAGGGAAGCGCCTTATCACAAGGAACCTATAAACAAATTTTAAAGAAAATCGGATAATTCTGCATGAAAAACTCATTTATCTAAATTAGGGGGGTATCCCCCCCTTTCCCCCTTTGTACTAAACCAATGAACCCCCAAAATTATTGACAGAAGCACATTATCAAAATGAACCTATATACAAAATTTGAAGAAAATGGGATAATTCTGCATGAAAAACCCATTTATCTAAATTATGGGGGGTTAGCCCCCCCGTTTCCGCCCTTTATCCTTAACCAATGAACCACCAAAACTAATCAAGGAAGCGCCTTATCACAAGGAACCTATAAACAAAATTTAAAGAAAATCGGATAATTCTGCATGAAAAACCCATTTATCTAAATTAGGGGGGGGGGGGGTTATCCCCCCTTTCCCCCTTTATAGTCAACCAATGAACCCCCAAAACTATTGACAGAAGCGCATTATCAAAATGAACCTATATACAAAATTTAAAGAAAATGGGATAATTCTGCATGAAAAACCCATTTATCTAAATTAGGGGGGCTACCCCCCCTTTCCCCCTTTATAATTAACCAATGAACCCCCAAAACTATTGACAGAAGCACATTATCAAAAAGAACCTATATTCAAAATTTAAAGAAAATGGGGTAATTCTACATGAAAAACCCATTTATCTAAATTAAGGGGGGATTAGCCCCCTCTTTCCCCCTTTATACTCAACCAATGAACCCCCAAAACTATTGACAGAAGCGCATTATAAAAATGAACCTATATACAAAATTTGAAGAAAATCGAATAATTCTGCATGAAAAACCCATTTATCTAAATTATGGGGGGTTAGCCCCCGTTTCCCCCCTTTATGCTTAACCAATGAACCTCCGAAACTAATCAGGGAAGCGCCTTATCACAAGGAACCTATAAACAAATTTTAAAGAAAATCGGATAATTCTGCATGAAAAACTCATTTATCTAAATTAGGGGGGTATCCCCCCCTTTCCCCCTTTGTACTAAACCAATGAACCCCCAAAATTATTGACAGAAGCGCCTTATCACAAGGAACCTATAAACAAAATTTAAAGAAAATCGGATAATTCTGCATGAAAAACCCATTTATCTAAATTAGGGGGGGGTGGTGGTTATCCCCCCTTTCCCCCTTTATATTCAACCAATGAACCCCCAAAACTATTGACAGAA
Organism: Maratus michaelseni; assembly: GCA_963931845.1. Taxonomy (NCBI): domain Eukaryota; kingdom Metazoa; phylum Arthropoda; class Arachnida; order Araneae; family Salticidae; genus Maratus; species Maratus michaelseni. The sequence continues at coordinate 399,343,411 of OZ007586.1, forward strand.
GCGCATTATCAAAATGAACCTATATACAAAATTTAAAGAAAATGGGATAATTCTGCATGAAAAACCCATTTATCTAAATTAGGGGGGCTACCCCCCTTTCCCCCTTTATAATTAACCAATGAACCCCCAAAACTATTGACAGAAGCACATTATCAAAAAGAACCTATATTCAAAATTTAAAGAAAATGGGGTAATTCTACATGAAAAACCCATTTATCTAAATTAAGGGGGGATTAGCCCCCTCTTTCCCCCTTTATACTCAACCAATGAACCCCCAAAACTATTGACAGAAGCGCATTATAAAAATGAACCTATATACAAAATTTGAAGAAAATCGAATAATTCTGCATGAAAAACCCATTTATCTAAATTATGGGGGGTTAGCCCCCGTTTCCCCCCTTTATGCTTAACCAATGAACCTCCGAAACTAATCAGGGAAGCGCCTTATCACAAGGAACCTATAAACAAATTTTAAAGAAAATCGGATAATTCTGCATGAAAAACTCATTTATCTAAATTAGGGGGGTATCCCCCCCTTTCCCCCTTTGTACTAAACCAATGAACCCCCAAAATTATTGACAGAAGCACATTATCAAAATGAACCTATATACAAAATTTGAAGAAAATGGGATAATTCTGCATGAAAAACCCATTTATCTAAATTATGGGGGATTAGCCCCCCCGTTTCCGCCCTTTATCCTTAACCAATGAACCACCAAAACTAATCAAGGAAGCGCCTTATCACAAGGAACCTATAAACAAAATTTAAAGAAAATCGGATAATTCTGCATGAAAAACCCATTTATCTAAATTAGGGGGGGGGGTGGTTATCCCCCCTTTCCCCCTTTATAGTCAACCAATGAACCCCCAAAACTATTGACAGAAGCGCATTATCAAAATGAACCTATATACAAAATTTAAAGAAAATGGGATAATTCTGCATGAAAAACCCATTTATCTAAATTAGGGGGGCTACCCCCCCTTTCCCCCTTTATAATTAACCAATGAACCCCCAAAACTATTGACAGAAGCACATTATCAAAAAGAACCTATATTCAAAATTTAAAGAAAATGGGGTAATTCTGCATGAAAAACCCATTTATCTAAATTAAGGGGGGATTAGCCCCCTCTTTCCCCCTTTATACTCAACCAATGAACCCCCAAAACTATTGACAGAAGCGCATTATCAAAATGAACCTATATACAAAATTTAAAGAAAAATGGGATAATTCTGCATGAAAAACCCATTTATCTAAATTAAAGGGGGATTAGCCCCCCTTTCCCCCTTTATACTTAACCAATGAACCCCCAAAACTATTCAGAGAAGCGCACTATCACAATGAACCTATATACAAAATTTGAAGAAAATCGGATAATTCTGCATGAAAAACTCATTTATCTAAATTAGGGGGGCTACCCCCCCTTTCCCCCTTTATAATTAACCAATGAACCCCCAAAACTATTGACAGAAGCACATTATCAAAAAGAACCTATATTCAAAATTTGAAGAAAATGGGATAATTCTGCATGAAAAACCCATTTATCTAAATTAAGGGGGATTAGCCCCCCCCTTTCCCCCTTTATACTTAACCAATGAACCCCCAAAACTATTCAGAGAAGCGCATTATCACAATGAACCTATATACAAAATTTGAAGCAAATCAGATAATTCTGCATGAAAAACTCATTTATCTAAATTAGGAGGGGTTACCCCCCCCCTTTCCCCCTTTATACTTAACCAATGAACCCCCAAAACTATTGACAGAAGCACATTATCAAAATGAACCTATATACAAAATTTGAAGAAAATCGGATAATTCTGCATGAAAAACTCATTTATCTAAATTCGGGGGGGTATCCCCCCTTTCCCCCTTTATACTAAACCAATGAACCCCCAAAACTATTGACAGAAGCGCATTATAAAAATGAACCTATATACAAAATTTGAAGAAAATCGAATAATTCTGCATGAAAAACCCATTTATCTAAATTATGGGGGGTTAGCCCCCCGTTTCCCTCCTTTATGCTTAACCAATGAATCTCCGAAACTATTCAGGGAAGAGCCTTATCACAAGGAACCTATAAACAAAATTTAAAGAAAATCGGGTAATTCTGCATGAAAAACTCATTTATCTAAATTAGGGGGGTATCCCCCCCCTTTCCCCCTTTGTACTAAACTAATGAACCCCCAAAATTATTGACAGAAGCACATTATCAAAATGAACCTATATACAAAATTTGAAGAAAATGGGATAATTCTGCATGAAAAACCCATTTATCTAAATTATGGGGGTTTAGCCCCCCCGTTTCCGCCCTTTATGCTTAACCAATGAACCTCCAAAACTAATCAGGGAAGCGCCTTAGCACAAGGAACCTATAAACAAAATTTAAAGTAAAACGGTTAGTTCTATCAAGAGTTATCGCGTTACGTACATACATACATACATACATACATACGTAGGTACATACAGAACCGGCGGGCACATAAGCTCTCAGGCTTTGATAGCCTGTGAGCTAAAAAGGATGTGTGTGTGTAATATCGCAGAATGTCTTAAATGTATTTTAAAATTAATTTAATGAAAGCATGAAATTAAAATAAATAGCCATGGATATTATTTTAAATATTTTAAAATTATAATAAAAAAATAATAATGTTTACTTATATTTAATTTCATTTATATTAATATTTATATTTAAATGAAGAAAATCTAATTCACTGGATCAATCTACTATCACATATTAAATTATAATCTGTAAATTTAACCTTATAAGGAATTTTCATACCTTAAAAAAAGTACATAATGACTATTATTAAACATATTTCTATGACTGATAAAACTTTAATGGCATTTATTTTCACCTCAAATTTGTTTGAATAAATTTAAAAGGGAGCGACTAAATTTAGTCTAAATATTTTTTAATGTGATATCTTTTTCGAAATAAAAAGTTGTACAATAATTTAAAATGTGATTCTTTTTTGTATGACATTAATTAAATACTGAAGATATCTAAAAAATTAAGATTACGGAGCACTGAAAAGTATTTATAAAATTTGCCCTTTGTTACTGTACAAAAGTTTTTGTTTTTTTTTGCGAAAAAGATGTCACATTTAAAAATAGTTAGACTAAATTTAGTCGCTCCCTTTTCAATTCATTCAAACAAATTTGAGGGGAAAGTAAATGTCTTTAAAGTTCTATCAGTCATAGAAATATGTTTAATAATAGTCATTATGTTTTTTTTAAGGTATGAAAAATCCATATGAGGTTAGATTTATAGATTATAATTTAATATGTGACTGCAAAACTTCGAAAGCGAAAATACTCATCTTATTATTGTTACTTAAAGACTCATTTGATTACTAATTTTACTTAATGTATAATGCAAATAAAATTCTTTTTAAAATAATAAATAAGCAGACATACTTCTGTAACTGATAAAAGCTAACATTTTTTGCCATGAGAGACAAAAGTTCTGAAGTCAAGTTTTTAAAGTCATTAAAATCCGGTATTAACTATTTTTTATTCTTTTTTGTATTACAATGGTTAAAACTACATAGATATATAAAAAATTCAGATATTACAAAACTCTGAAAAGCGTAAAATTTACCTGTGAATAAAAAAGCATTTCCTCTGTTGTTTAAAAAATGTTATATGCATGCTATACGCTATATGGCTGAATACAAATCCAGCGAATGGTTGGTTGTCAGAACGAGAAATCAAAATATCCGGTGGAAATATTGCTAAAAGTTTGTAAAAATTGAAAAATCGTTAAGAAACACTTGCTAAACTTTGTAAAACGGAATAAAATCGATGTTTACTTTGTGAAAAAGCTTGCCGTAAGCAGTATGCAAGTATCTGCTTGCCTGCCGAAAGCATGTGTTCTGATTGGGTAAAATTTGGATTTTGCCGATTTTTCGGTTGCCGTGCGTCAGAAAAATCGCCAAATCGGGTGTCTTGCTCGTTCTAGGATTTTTGCAAAAAATAATGCAAATAAATAAATATCCAAGAATATTTTTTGATGTTTTCATTAATATATTACAAAGTTCATTTTTTTAAAGCAACTTTTCTTAAGGGTTTTGTAAATTTTGTGTAAATTTTTTCAAGTTTGCTGTGTAATTTAGTGATATTTCGCTATTTCAAATATAATGAATATTATATGCATCATTGAGGTGCACTATATATTGCTCTCTTGAAAGTGTAGTGTGTATTGCGTTTATTTACAGGGGGACACAAAGATGTCGGTTACAGTAGATATGCGATATTTACAGTCTATGTGTGATAAGTGCTTTTTCAACTTTGGTTTGCGTTTTTAAGTTTAAAACTAAATTTTTTCATAGAACGTGTGTGTTTATAAACTCGGTTAATCATATACAGGGCTACACAAGGGAATTCGTAAGTATTACAGACTATGGGAGTGAATTTCTGAAGGCTAGTTTATAATTGTGTTACGCATTTTCCTGCTGAACTATATTTAGTAGACAAATATAAATTTGTGGTATATAAAAAAATTCATATACAGGGCTAAGCAAAAAAAAAGATGCATTGTCGTTTACGGTTGATAATTGTTGCGATTGAGTTTTAAGTTGCCTTTTAGCTTAATATGTGGTATGTACAAAAGTCTTCAGATAATATACAGGGCTGTACAAAAGATTTTGAGAGCAGTTCTATAGATTGGCGAAAATTGCTAAATGTGAATATTCGAGCTGAGCTACATTTCATCATGCTATATATCCACATCTATTGATCATATACAGGGTTGCACAAAATAATTCTACTACTTTTTTGACACTGTAAGGTAATTTTGAAAACTGTATTTTTCAATGTGTTGTATGTTTTCTAAACTGTTTACTTACATATCTTTTTTCACCTTATTTAACAGTGAAGTTTAGTTAATTTTCGGGCTGTGTTGGAAAGTGTTTCATAATCTATGCTTGACGCATGATTTTTCGTTCTTGTTTATATATCTTTTCGAATTTTGTATATATATTTTTAAAAAATGTAATGGCAGTTGTGAAAGAGATTTTTATTTCTTTATCTCTGCATTCGAAAATATTAAAAACAAAAAAGATTTATATAAAATGTATTATTTTTGACATTTTTGTGTGGACCACTGCTCCATTTTATGATTTTAAGTGCTATTTATATGATACACATATTTCCTGAGATTTCCAGACGTTATTTTCAGTTAGTTTGTTTGTTCATTTATTAATTGTTTACAATATGCCTCCCTGACAATAACCATTATTTACACAAAAAGGTTTCTTAGTTTTATTGTTTATGTATTTTCATTACTTCTTTAAAATGACGATAAAATTTCCTCTTAGCATTGTACTTATTTTTTTAAGATGTTACAAAACACGGTTTAATAAACGTTTGTTTTTAAATATTTAATAAGCATGTTTTCTGCCGTCTGGAAAAATTTGACAAGATTCTAAAACTGTCCTTTGGCGTCATTTTGGTTATGTTCGCCAATCGCGCCAACTGGCACAGGATATGGAACTCTTCCCGAAAGTGGAGTAACTGGTATCAATTTGTATCTTTTATTACTAGAAATACTTTTTTTTAAGAGTTAAAATGATAAATATGTTTTCTGAAAAATTTGAAATTTAGTTTGCAGTAAATATTTGTACTCCAAAACTATTGCAGGTATTCTTTTTAAGATTTTCCACAATGATTTACATATATAGGTATACAGTCAACTCTGTGAAATCCGCACACTTAGGGCCCAACGGTTTTGCAAATTATAGATCATCCCTTTGTTTACATTTTATTTTTTAAAATCTGAGTATAATTATGAACAATTACATAAAAATTGCAATAGAAAAGGAAAATATAATGCAAAATTGGTTTAATATATTTAATAACTAAGTTAATATAAAGAAAAATTAAATTATATAATACAAATTTTACTGATTTATTCATTTTTCTAAACATTGACGCAATTGTAGGTTAAGTTTTGGTTTGTTGTCAATATTTTTTTCTGTAGTCTATGAACACTCATTACTTTATGCTCTGAGATAATATTTGTTCAAAGAAATTTAAATATTTAAAATTACGTTTCATGCTTCCAGGGTTATTCGGTTAATGTACACAAAGCGTACATATATATATATAAATTACTAACCGCTGCTTGTATGAGTTTTGTGCATTCTAGACACTGCTGCACGGTGAGTTACATGCATTCAGGGGGGTTTTGGTTTTGTTAATGTACGCAACGAGTATATATATGTAAGTTACTAACCGCTGCCTGTATGAGTTTCATGCATTCGAACAATCAGGAATCTCGAGATTCTCCCCAATCATAAACTGTGTGCCTTTTGGCAGATAACTCACTCCTTACACAGTTACTATGAGAATTTCTTCTTAGAAGTGTAAGTTCGATTGCGCGTTATCTCAAAAAACTGGTTTCGCAGAAAGTAAATAACTATTGAGACTTATCAACAATTGAGAAATGAAAATGGAATTGTCCTACCTTTTCTTTCGACGATCAACATACTTGAATAATCCCTGTTAATAATCCCTGTCATGATATCCATTAGGGTTCGTTCACAATGTGCTGTAAATCCTTTGTAATTAAATTTCTATAAAAGAGATTTTTTATTATATTAGTATTGACTCAAATAATAAGTCATTTTTTGTGTATAAGCAAAAGATATATATTATGTAATTTTACAGTTAATTGAATTTAAATTTTAGATTAAATTTAGTAAAAGTAGTTAGCATTTACAAAAAGATATTCATATTTTAGAAATTACAAAAGCCATTCGCTCCTTTTAAATGTGTTGACCGAATGAGTTTTGTAGGCAGATTAACTTAAATGTTTTTCAGTCCAAAAGAAAGAGAAGGTCTTGTTTTTTGTCCTTGAACTGTTTTTAGAGTCATGATATTCTCTTTAATTGGAGTTTTCTGGCAAATTTCACAAATAGACGAGCACACATCACAAACATATATAATACACCACTAATTAGCTGTGATTTCTTACTTGTTGCACCAATTATACAAGTTCTTTTAAATGATGTTTTCACTCACTTTGTTTCATTATTTGATGATATAAAATAAAATAGTCACTAAATGATTCACTATGGCTTTTAAAGACGATAAGTTAGGTACTGAATTTGAAGATAATTGGTTGTAATAGTCAGCAAGATATTTATGTTCGCGGATATGTTCATGAAATATTGCACTAAGTGTAAGAAAAAACTTCTATTGCATTTTTTTTAACAGCTGAGTTTTCGAGTGGTTGCAGAGATCCCAATTTAATCCAATATGAGGAAATATTTCTAACATTTCTTTCACGAAATAAACATCGATTTTGTTCCGTTTATTGCAATTTACAAAGTTTAAGCAAGAAGAAAAAAAAAAAAGCTAAAAATTTGTAAAAATAGATAAATCCGGTGAAAAAAAATTGCTAAATATTTGTAAAAATCGAAATATCCGGAGGAAATATTGCTAAATGTTTGTAAAAATCGAAACATCGTGAAGAAAAACTTGCTAAAACTTTGTAAATAGTCTCAAAACAGAATAAAATCGATGTTTACTTTGTGAAAAAGCTTATCGTAGGAAGCAGGCATTCTGATTGGGTAGAATTTCGAGGTAGCCGATTTTCGGTTGACACGCGTCAAAAAGAGTTGCCGAATTTATAATTTTTATGTGCCCACTTGACGAATTCATGATTTTTACGCGCTCGTTCTACAAAATTCGTGATTTTTACACGCCTGATCGACTAAATTCGTTATTTTTATATGTTCCCGATGGACAAAATTAATGGTTTTTACATGCCTGATCGACGAATTTCTTGATCCTTATGCGCCCGTTTGACAAAATTCGTGATTTTTATGTGCCCGATCAACTAAATTCATGATTTTTACGTGCGCGTTCAACAAAATTTATGATCTCCTCTCCCCCATTCCACAAAATTTATGTGTTTTCTGTCCTTGATTGATGAAATTCATGATTTTCAACTAATATACATTGATGGAATTTGCATTTCTGCAACTGATTGACAAAATTTGCACTTTTTTAACATGAATGATTGACGAAATGTGCAGTTTTTTCTGTGAGTGGTTGACGAAATTCGGGATTTTTTTCGCAGCAAATTGACAAAATTCATGATATTTTAAAAGAGTAATTGATAAAATTCGTATTTTTTTCCGTGAGTGGTTGACGAAATTATTTTTTTCGCAGCAAACTGACGAAATTCGGAATTCTGTAATTTCTAATTTTGGCATCTATGGTTTCCGTTGGCCGATTAATGAAATTCACAATTTTTCTTCTCTTGACCATGGTGAAATTCGCGATTTTTTTTCTGCGACCATTCGTCGAAATTTACAATTTTTCCACGAACATTCAATGGAATTCTTGATTTTTCCACTCCCAGTTGACGAAATTCGTGATTTTCCATGCCTATCCACAAAATTTATAATTTTACAGACCCGATAGACAAAATTCATGATGTTTTCCTACGATCTATGGAAAATTTGCAAATTTTTTCTGTGACTGTTCATTGAAATTCGTGATCTTTCCACGCCCATTCGATAAAATTCGCTGTTTGTCCGTACTTAATCCAAGAATTTTACGATTTTAAGTGCCTTATCGACGAAATTCGCGAGTTTTTTCCAATGGTTTGCAAAAGTCAAGGTTTTTTTTCTTGAGTTATTGACGAAATTCACAACTCCGGAATTTCCAATTTTGGCAAGTCTGGTTTCTGTCGACCAATTATTGAAATTTGCGTTTTTCTTTCTTGCGAGACAAAATCACGAAATTTGTGTTTTTCTATGCCCATTCATCAAAATTCGCATCCAGTTGACTTAATTCATGATTTTATGCGCGCGATCGACGAAATTCATGATGTTTTCCTACGATCTATGGACAAAATTTGCAAATTTTTCTCGCGAATTATTAAGGAAATTCAAAATTTCTGGATATGTTGGCATGTATGGTCCCCGAGGGCCACCAGTGACCCATCACGCGCCACAGCTTGTGCATTCTTAATCGCGTCGCAGTTTGGCTCATTCGACTCGACATCGATTGAACTTACTGATTTTAGTTCACCACCAGGGGCGCTTTCTTATCTATGGTTATATGGGCCCGATCACGACGAGGTATGGCTCATTCAACTCGAAATCGACAGGCACAAAGATTTCAGCTATGTTCGTATAGAACAAAGTGCGCCCCCTGGCGGTGGAAGATGGAACTAACATATTTTGCAGCTAACTCGAGTTCTATGGGTCACATCACAATGCAGTTTAATTCATTCGACTCGACATCGACAGGATATATCGATTTTAGTTCCAAGTTACACCACCAGGGGGCGCTTTCCAATCTCAGGTTCTATGGGCCCGATCACGACGAGATATGGCTCATTCGACTCGAAATCAACAGCCTCAAAGATTTCAGCTATGTTTGTATAGAACAGAGTGCGCCCCCTTGCGGTGGAAGGTGGAACTAACGGATTTTGCAGCTAACTCGAGTTCTATGGGTCCCATCACAATGCGGTTTAATTTATTCGACTCGACATATACAGGATATAGCGATTTTAGTTCCAATTTCTGTTTCAAATTAGTCCCCCATTTCTGCATTCTAGTTCAGACCCTTCATCTTAAGGTTCTGCTCAAAACTGTCAGCTGGCCCCTTTTGGGTCCCTCACTATAGCTCCCTTAAAAATCGTCCAATTCACTAGCTTTTTTTCTAGCAACTTCTAAGGACTTCCAACTACTACATGAACAACACAAAATTTTCTCGGACAAGACCCGGGCCCCCTGTACCTTTTTAAGTTTTTGTGCCCTAAATTTTTTAATAACTTGCCCCCTTTTTCACCGATGATCTTCGTTTTTGTGGACCCTTTCTCCATTTAGTTATTCCCCCATTTCTATAATCCAGTTCAGATCCTTCATTTTAAGTCCCTGCTTAAAACTATCAACTGGCCCTTTTTGGGCCCTCTACTATAGCTCCGTTAAAAATCGTCCAATTCACTAGCCTTTTTTTCTAACAACTTCTTAGGACTTCCAGCTGCTACATGAATAGCAAAATTTTTTCTCGGACTCGCCCGGGTCCCTTGGACCCCTTTAAGTTACTGTGCCCTAAATTTTAATCACTTGACTCTTTTTTTGTCTGATTTTCTTCGTTGTTGGGGCAACTTTCTCCAGTTAATTATTTTTCCATTTCTACATTCTAGTTAAGACCCTGGGGCCCGGTACGCGGCCCCTTGAAGCTTTTGTTTCCTAAATTGTTAATGACTTGACACCTTTTAATCTGATCTTCTTCGGTTTTTGGGACCTTTTTTCCATTTAGTTATTCCACCATTTCTACATTCCATTTAGGACACTGGCCTTTTGGAAACCGGTCCGGGACCCTTGAACTTTTTTTTGCGCCTTTCATTTTCACTCTCTCGCTGCATAACTTTAAAGTTGAGTCTTGGACTCCTCTCCCCGGGCCACCACGCTCATATTTTTATTGGGGCCCTAGGGGTCTTTTTTAGCATTTTTAAAAATTTTATTCTAATGATTAATTTATACCCTATGCTTAATTTCGACTAATTGACATTTTCATCAATAACCGCAAAAAAGTAATGATATCAGTACAAAAACCCTTAATGGGTTAAAAGTTGTGACGCAGCACTTTTTGCAGTGGTGACTTTACGCAGTATGTCGCAGCAGTGGATAATATGACACAACATAATCATTTACATAAATTTTACTTATGATTTTTGAAAACGTGGCACAAAAGATAAATCAATTTATTGAAATAAATACATTTCAATGCATAATATAGGCTCAGTGAAAGTAATATATTTAACAGTGTATTGGAAAATTAAAAGTATTGTTTGTATGTGTAAATATATTTTAGGAGACAAACCAAATCTTGTATTATCTTGTAATATAATTTGGTTTTGTAATAGCAAAAGAAGTACTGTACAATTTCAAGAAGTTCGTAAATCAAAAATTTTTCGTAAGAAATAAATACTGTTAAGCCCGAAGAGATTGTTTTCTATCAGTTTTACAGGATTCTTAGGTGCATTCGTAATTATATAAACACGTAACACTTATAGTCATCGTCTGCTCCGTCCGTCTGTCCGCATATAACAGCGTAAAATCCACCGAACCGAATGGTTTGAAACTTAATATATATAATTGTTTCAGAATTTTATGTTGTTTCAGAATTGTTTCAGAAAATTATGATATTTTCAATAATGAAGGAGTTAGGAACATGACATTTTGTATGGTCGTTACTTACAAGATTTAAATGCTCTATAAGAACAAAATCTAAAAAAATTCGAAATTTAAAATGCTGAAATAAGCAAAAACTTTTCTAAAAACATTATAAATTACAATTTGTATGGAATGTCTGGAACTACTAAAGCGATTTCAAAAGTGATGGTGGCAAATGGATGGTGACAATCCCTGCTCCAACATAGGCTATATTTTATGTCGGTGCCACTACCCCGAGGGGGGTGCAGAAGCGAAAAACGTTCTAAAATTGCGATTTTTGCGATGCTGAAGGAGCTAGAAACTTCAAGTTCGGCATGATTGTTATTTATAAGATCTAAATGCGCTCTAAGAACAATTTCTAACGAAAAATGATCTAATGATTCTGCGATTTTTCAACTATTGAATTTCTAAAATTACCAAATTTCACGATAGAGTACCATAGCGAAACCTTCACGCGTAAAAAGATAATGATAAGTGCGACGTGTCCTGACGTGTATATTGACTATAGCACGAGTCACAAATTATAGTATCCTTATTATTCTGTTAAAATATAAAAGTGAATTATGAAATGTCAATATTTTGTTTGATTAAAGGTTCGTTAAGAGAAATTGACCAGCGTAGCGGGCGTAGCTTGCTAGTATATTAATAAATTTTTCCTCATTCTATTAAATCATATGATACGTAATTAATTCAATGGCATACCACGGTAGGTGATGATTCTAGGTTGCCATGGTGATTGCGTCATATTTAAGATGGAGTCATATTATTTCCGTATTACGTTCGTTTTAGAGATATATAGTTCCAATTGCAAAAAAATTTCAGATGTTGTTCGCCATATCTTAGAAACCATTTACCGCAATTAAGTTATTTTTCTGAAAGTGACAAAATATTAATTTTTATACGGTTACTGGGTCCTACAAGTTATATTTAGAAATGTAAGACACGTGAAAATTTTGTTACGGTTGTTTTTAAAGGTGGTGGAGTGTTGCAAAAGGAATTCAGTTACATTGTTACATAACTTATACATGTCCTTACTTAAACTGTTGTAATTTTCATTAACCCCTTCGGGACCGGTGACTTTTACACAAATTTTATTCGGTTGGCAGCATTTTTTTTAAAAAGCTACATTTAGTAAAACTATCACAAAAATGCTTTAATTAGCGAAAGCAAATATTACTTTTATTTTTTACTGGTGCCTAAAACAAATTCTGTATGCTCTTTTTGAGGGTGCATATATGCACCCATGGTCCCGAATGGGTTAAAATAATGATTCATTAACCACGTGTTTTATATTCACTTTATCCCTTGTTTAGAAAATTATAGAAAAAATCTAATTTACAATTATCACGTTCCACTAGTGATAAAAATCTAATTATTCAGCAGTTCTTGATGAATCTGATAATACAACCGTTATCTATAAATACGGATGAATGGAAGGTCAGGTTTCAGCAATAATATAATGCAATATGGCCGTTTTCTGATGGTGAATTTTTTTACAGTCGAGAAATATGTTACTTGCGCAAAATAATTTCCAAGATAAAAAATTTTAACCATTAGATTTTATTTGGAATTGAGAGTGAATTATTTATTAGAGTGAAAATACGACTGATTTTAGATAACTATAACGACAAAATATTAAAAATATGTTTGACATGGAATCCAACTTTATTTTTGGCATATTCAGGGTTCGTACGGGTACCGTTACTTTTCCAGGTGACATACCAGTATATTTTTCTAAAAAAATACATCAAGTTCAAACGTTCGAAATTTCACCTTATTTAAGAAGAGATTATCTATAAGAAAATAATGGTACCGAATACTTTCCCGGTCTTAAAATTCCAGGACCCGTACGAACCCTGATATTTCCGATCTCAACATCTTTTACACGTCATTATTTCATGAATTATTAAATATTCATATATTTCCTAATTTTAGATTATTTCCGTCTTTTCAGCACATGCACATGTATTTATTTGTGCATTGTACGCGCATTTTGCTAAGTGAATGAGTTTACATTAAAAAACAAGAAGCTTACGTCATTCAGTGAAATTTAAACCTCTAAGCGTTTGAGGGCTTTCCTGCATTTTTATTAAAAAAATTCTAATACTCATACACATTTTTATTTTCTTTTGCGGTTTCGTATTAAAATACCTTTTATATTCTTTTATGTAACATAATTCTCAAAACATAATTTCCTTTATAATATTTTTGTTTAGCACCAATTTAAGTTTGTCTAAGTAAATGAAAAAATACGGGACATCCTCTTAGATAAAAATTCAATTTTAATTATTGCAAAATCAAAAATTTTATATGGTCCCTTAAAGGTTATTCGAAGATACACTTTTTTTTAACTCAAAAATCACCGAAAATTCAAAAATGTAAAGTATAATTTTCGTCACACAGAAATGAAATAGTTTTTGCTTTACTTGTAAAAGTATGGAGAATGTTTCTCTAAATATTTTATAGGACACGGGGACATCACAAAAATTTAGATTTCTTAACTTTAAAAAAATAATTTGTTTGAAATTATCGGCTTTTAATTTGATGGAGAATAACAGTTGAAATATTTTTGCAATAGGAAATACACCATTAAAACTAACGGTTTTAAAAATTATCTGTTGATATATACAAAACTTATTAAATATCGTTGGGATAGCTCAGTAGGAAGACGAAGATCGTAGGCAAGGCAAGCCAAAGTACCCAGATTCGAGTCCTGGACCCGGCATTTTTTGCTCTATTGGAATAAATCTCAACTATGATACTCGGACCATTGGATATATCTATTGATAATATAAATAACATAATATAATATAAAAAACACATTGTAAATACATGTATACAGGGTGTTCCAAAAATATTGACCTCGGCTTTTATTCCTTAAATATTGATCAGAGACATATATTATAAATTACAAAGTTACGTAAACAAAGGTACAGAATTTTATGAAATCGATTAAAATCTTCAGGGGGTTAAATTTGAAGAAATACAAAATTTAAATTTTTATACGGCCAACCGTACAAAAACTTTCTCAATCAGTAAAATGTGCTCAATACATTAATAAGGTCAAGTGCAAAATTTCTGTATTTTATCATAAAATGTCGCAGAGATATGAAAATACATAAATGCTGACTTAAACTACTTTTCGATGCCTGGATATGAGTTCACAAAGGGGAAAAATCATGTCGGATGATCGCGTTTCAGGGGTCGTACACAAATTACGAAAGAAAACAATGATTGCATAAATAAATAATAATGCAACAATAAGAAATGTGCTATTTATTTTTACAAAAATATCTAAACTGTGTACATATAATAACTTTACGCAAATTATACAAAGCTTGTTCAGCTTGTTCAAAATGTTTTCCATTTATGCCAATACCCATCTGCATTTTTCTTAAAACACTTCTGTACCGTTCCAAGTTTAATTCTGTAATTCATATGTAAAATTTTAAGGTATTTTTCAGGATGCATAGTTTTGTAAATTTGTAAATAAAACTAAAGATAAGAGCCATGTTTTGTTTGCTTATGTTGCATTTCTGCGTCATGTCATCTGCACCCTAGCTGTAAACATTTACATTTCAATTTATGATTAATCACAAACTTTGTTTAAATATATGTCTGCGACTTTTTATGATAAAATTTTGAAATTTTGTACATGGCCTTATTAGTGTATGGGGCACATTTTATTCATTGGGAACTTTTTTGTACGGGGCGGTATAAAATTTTTAATTTTGTATTTCTTCAAATTTATTTCCCTGAAAATGTTAATCGATTTCATAAAATTCAGCATCCTTTTTTACCTACCTTTGTATTTTATAATATATGTCTATGAACAATATTTAAGGAATAAAAGCCGAGGTCAATGTAATTGGGGCACCCTGTATATAGTCATTTATACAAAGATTTCACCTTTAACACCCTACCTTCTTTATTTTTTCTGTAGTAATATTTATATTTTTTAAAAGGTTATAACTAAATAAAAATTCAGAAAAAAATAATTTCTTTTGTAACTATACATAGTTTTGTTTTTTATTTTTGCAAAACATACTATCATTTTACAGAGAACTTTAGTGCCAAATTTTTTATTCATTTTCAGAATAAAACTTACTAAAAATCAGGCAATATAAATAAAAATAGGTAGTCAAAAATATATCGTCGTATAAAATACAGAATTGTAACACCAATTTCCTAATTTTTCTAAGGCTGATAGAAAAGGCTCAGAACACACAACTGACATTATTTGCACTTTGTACGTGATGTAGTACTAGGCGATAATGGTGAAGTCAAATATCTTCTTGAACAGAGTAAAGGGAAATATTTCCCATCGGTTTTATTTTTATAATTTCTTTTCCCAAGAAAATTCTTCTTTGTTTCTGTGTTTTCAGGAAGTAATTTCGAAATGAAAATAAAAATAAAATTAAAGTTTTATGAATATTAAACTTTAAATTAGTGATTGAAAATTGTGTATTGTATTACTATAATATTAATGTTTCTTAATATTATCCCTCTTAATTTTATTTAAAACTTTATGAAGTACTGAGCCAGCATTTCAAATAATTTTTTGTATACATTTATGCTATGCATATAAAAACAAATGAAATTAAGAGGACCACGGCATTTATGAAAATACGTTAGACATTTGAGCTAAAATTTTAATTACAATACCTTCAGTGAATATCAATGTATCTTAATGAATTTTTTACTGTAGTTTCTTTAGGTATTTTACACTCTTAGAAAACTCTCATTACTCAAACCATTTCATTTTTAGGTCAATCTTACAAGACTGAAATGATATCTATTTATGTCAATAATGTCCCAAATATGTTTGTGACAAAACCGCCTTTTCAAGAAAATTTTATTTCACAATTATTTAGAATATAATTACAATTCGATATTTCTGCTCTCTTTATAAATGATATTTTTTAAGTTGTGACGGTATTCTTCCTGGAAGTTTGTTTATATTTATTTTAAAGCGAAGTATGAAATTTCAACAACAATGAGAAATGTTGCATCACCATGCCAAAGCAGAAAATCAAGAGTAATAACCAAACTGTTCTTTATTTTGTGCTATTTTTACATTTTTAAACAAGTGTGGGCAGGCAACGTTAAATTTATGTTGAGATTAACATTAAAAATGTTCATTTACATTTTTTATGTTTCTAATCACAAATATGGGTATATCGATCTCATTATTTACCGCATTCATTTATTTTGAGAAAGCCTGCTATCACAGAATATTTAGGTTATCTGGATGCAATGCATTTGAGAAATCATCAAATGCTTTTTCCTCGGTTATGTTTCTTCTACTCCTCTCATAAAACAAACAAAAAAATGGTTAAAATAGTATTGGTCAAAACATCAGTAATGGTCTCAAATTTGTAAGTAACAGTGTAAAAATATTCATATCATTGTGACAAATTTTACAGTTCAAAACAGTTAAGGCAGGAGTGATTGTATTCCGGTATTTTGTACACCAATAAATTTATATAGCAATCTTTTTCTTCTTTTATCGATAGATTCTGCGATGACCTACTAAGAATATTGCTATAAAACTTTAGTGGTGTACAAATTACCGGAACACAATCACCCTTGTTTAAGGTTACTGATGGATTTCCAAAGATTTACATACAAACACTTTTATAGAATTTTATACAAGAAATCAGTTTTTGAGGAACGCAAAAGTTGATGCAGACATATAGAAAAAAAAAGCCTTATGTGGGGAATAAAATGAAAATTTAGATGAGTACTTAAAGGCATTCCCCAACATCATCAAATTAGTTAGCCATACATTTGATTACAGAAAAAATAGACTAAGTAAAGATCAACCAACATAAATATAAAGTGACCATATTTTTCAACAAAATAATTACGACTTTCTTTCTACTAATGACCGGAAAGAGTTTACTTTTTAAAAATATTATAAGCAATTGCCTTTGTCAATCATTACCTGATTACGGTATACACAATTTAAATTTTATTCCAAAAGTAGTTATTAATTGCGTAAAATATAAATGGTTGATGTAAAATCTTTTCTGAATTCACTCTCCGTCCCCTTCTACGATTTACAAAATAAAGGTTATAAAAGACATACAATTTTAAAAATATTCTTTTCTAAGCAAATTTGTTGACCATGCTTCGCGCATAAGCAAATATACATACAAACTCACAGAATTTTATTACGATATTTTTCTGTATATAAAAACCAAAATATGTAATAATGGAAAAATAATGAACATTTGTTTTTACAGAAGTGAGAAAAAATTAAAAACACTTAAAACTGCACTTTAAAGTTCAGAAAACGTTGAATTCAATTACTTATGCCTATTAAAGGGACTCTGTACACTTTGAAATGTATTTTTTTTAATTTGAGTATTTTATAATATTATTAAATGGTCTTATGATTGACAATGGTTTGTTCAAGAAAAAACGCAATTATTGTGGTACAATTCAAAAAAAATATATATATTTTAAAACTATTTAAAGAAAAGTTTTAAACCCCACTTCTCGAAAAATTGTGAACTCTTTGCAACTTTTTTTTTCACACTTTTCTTACAAGTAACTGTAAAAACCAGATTCTCTAAAAGCTTTACTAAGTCTGAAAGTTCAGTACTTAGTTAGTTTAAGAGAAAATAAATAAAACGTCATGCCATATTGAAAGATACAGTAATATTGACAACTAACGTTTTTACTTTTAAATAATAAACTACTTATATTACAGAAAATCCGACCATTTAAGTATCGTCCAAAAAAATAGCGATTTAATTGAAAAATATGTGTTGTAGTTTTGTCATTTAGAAACACAGACTGATGTATTGAAAAATACCAAACTGAGAAATATAAATTTAAAGATAGCAACACTGAATCATTTAAAGGGAAATCAATGCAGTTGAAAATATTTTGCTAAAATCTATAATTATCGGAACTTTACGACACTTCGTTAGAATAAGACATGTTCTCTAACTGATAACGCATAATTGTGTTGGAACAGTTGGAGCAGTTTGAGATTTCATTGGAGTTGATTTGAGGTGTGGCATATCAATTTTTATTTTGCTTGATGGTTTTTGAGGCTTCGCTTATCAAAACGGAAAAATGCACACTTCCAGCAATTATTTTTAACAGACAGTAATTTAACCGAATACTTTTGTGTGTAAACTGTAAATCATCGATGAATGTTATACACACAATATTCTATGTAAGCCTCTCGTAATTTACCTCAGTGATATATATGAATTTCAATGTTTGAAATAGTGAAACATTATCAAAGTAAAACACAAGCGATTCTTCTGAATAGACCGTGGCGTAACGGAATTCATTTGAGTGTCCCTGTAAAGGTAATGTAAGTGCTATTCAGACTATATTTTATAGTAAGCCTCTTGCAGTACACCTCAGTGTTTTTTTTTCAATTCCAATATGTTTGAAGCATGTATGTAGCATCATTAAAATAAACCGCAAATGACTTTTCTCCATAGACCGTCATGTAACGGAATTCTTTTGATTGTCGCTGTAAAGTAACCATAAGTGCTACACACTTCATTTTCATTACCGAACGTGCATAGTAAACCTCAATAACATATATAAATTGCATGACAATCCGAGTATAATTACGCGAGTTAGAGCACGGACAGGTACTGATGTATAAATTCATTTTAAGCAAGCATTTGGAAATTGATATTTTAACAGTAGAACGGCGGAAAAATCTTACCTACTGGAACGCCGGGAAGGGGTCATTTTGTTCCCTCGATGAAACTACTCAAATAACAACGTTAAAACAGGTTTAAGTGCCGTACATTCGCAAAAATATGGAATTTCCGTGTATTTCATAAATTTTATTTAATATTACATGATAATTTATTGAATTTTTAAAGTACTGTATATTTAATGCCTACAGGGCGATCAATTGGTTCATACTAAAACTACTCAAAAAATTCATTAATTTTATATAAAAATTTATTTAACATAAATGTTTTCACAAATTAAAATTATGTTAACTAAAATAAAACACAATTTATAAAATAATAATGTTTTTTTCAATTACTTACTCGCCGAATGATTCACTCTCTAAAGTCATAAATGAAAAAGTGTCCCTTTGTTTGCGTTATTTCATTATAAGTGTAGCTGAATGGTTACAATGTAAAGCATTTCGTTTGAATTTTATTTAATGCTTAAAATACTCTAAATTACACACACGTATTAAGAATTAATGGAGTTGATACAAAAATAATTTTTAACAATTTTTCCAGTACATTTTCCGCACACAACTTTGAAACATGATGCACAAAATTCTTGAGATTTGTTTCCATTGCATCTCTGTGCTTGACACATTTTTCTCTTTATATATAATTTATTTTCGTGAGTTTTTTCTGAAGACTCAGGAAGGATCTTTGGGAGTTTTGAAGCCATAAGGACCATTTTTAACTCTTCTCTTAATTTTAATAGAAAATCTCTTCTACTGATGGGCTTGCCTGTTACACTTTTATAAATTATCCAGGCGTTCAAAGCTGTATGATACAAAATACTAAAAAATATATGGACAGGCCCATCGTCTAGATGACGATTTAACGGAGTATTTTCTGCACGTCTGATCACGAATATCCACACCATACTCCGTTGCGTTGTAATATTCTATTGAATCGGGCAACTTCTTGAGACTGTCTTCAGTTTTTACAGTAGAATGTAATGAGTTCAGTAGAAAAACACTTTTGTTTCTTTTGACTTGATAGATGGTAAGTGTCATATTATCATGTTCCACTATCTTTGATGAATAAAGAGTACAGCGCACATTTTTCAAAGATATAGGAATTTCTCTTCTATTCTTTTTCATTGTGCCAACGAAAGTTGTATTTTTAGATTTTAGCATTTCTGCTAATTTGATGCTAGCAAAATAGTTATCTGTCGTAATATTCCTCCCTTTATTTAGATGGGGATCTGTTAATTTCCTGACAACATTTTCAGATAAACGTAATTGAGGATTTGCTGTTTCATCTTTTCCTCCATAAGGAAATCCATTCAAGAGGTATTTAGTATCAACGTCAACAGTTAGCAAAATTTTGTTCCAAATTTATCCGGTTTATTTGGCATATATTGCGTAAATTTACATCTAGCTTTATATGGGAACAATTGTTTATCAACTGTAATATTTTGTCCTGGTCGGTAGCATGATTTGCAATTTTCGATAAATAAATTCCACATCTCAGATGCAAGAGCAAATTTATCAGTCTGTAATCGACTAGATCTTGTTGTCTTTTCATCAAACCTCAAAAATCTTTTTATTTCTTTGAATCTATCTCTTGAGATATTTTTTTTGCAAAGTGGTATTCCAAATGCCTCGGACCACAATGAATATAAATATAAACCCTTTGCTCCTATTGCTCCTTGAACCTATAGTATAGCAACAAAAGCATCTAACTCAGCCAGAGATAATCTCCAGTCTTTATTTCCAAGTTGCCGAAGAAATTCTGATTCTGTACATTTCTTTATATGCAACAAGATAGCATCGTCAATGAAAAGCTTGAAAGAACTAGACACTTTGTCATCAGAAAAACGATTCTTTGCAAAAGATGTTGCTCCTGCCGTTTCTTTTAGAACATTATAAGCAGAAAAACGGCCACAGGCTGAATTTTTAGAATTTTTTTCATTCCATGTAGTGTTACCAGGAGCTGTAAAAATAACTTTTGTCTAATAGAGAGTTTAAGAGAAAACAAAGCAACCGCAGGAGAAAAAAAATCATGAATGATAATATATTTAAATTTGAAGAGAGAGAGAGAGAGCAAATAAATAAATAAAATTCTACTCCAAATCCGATTTTTAAAACCTTTCACATATATTAATGTTCAACTAGAAATCCTTTTAAATATTTAAATAAATATATGGCCAAGCATTAACATTTCGAAGATAAAAATAACAGACGCACACAAATAAGAATAAAAAACTTTATTAAATGCATTTCATGGTTAGAATTAGTACTAATATTATATGATAAATATGATTAAAACAATGATTTTATAAGAGGTTACTTAGCGACCCCTTTAAAATGTATTAAAAATCTTTTATGTTTTTCGAATAAAGTAGAAAAGAAAAAAATATGATACTGAAATTGCAACTACTTTTACTTTTTGGACACTAAATTATGAGGGCTCTGGACAAATGCGCCACTTGCCCACAGAGAAATCGTATAATCTTTTTATATTGGTATCCAAATTGACTATTTTCTAACAGATTTCAGAATTCGGTTTCGTTGATAAACACACGAAATTGACAAATTCTCTAACTATAAAGTCGAACAGTTATTTTCATTTTTCGAATTTTTACTCATATTTTGTGTTGCCTCCTGAACTCTACCCCCTCGTCCTTTCTAAATGTAAAGATAATGAAAAATTTTCCATTTTAAAAAAATGTCATTTATTTGTCTTTATTTCAACCCCTTAAAATCTCTGCATGTAAAGATTTATTTCTTTAAATTTCATGTCTACCCCCTCCTCCTCCCCTCCGTCAAAGTTTCCATAAATATATAAAAGTTGCTGTCTTTATAAATAATCTATTATTCACGTAGCGTGTGGAAAGATCTATTTAAAACCCCTCCATAGCCCCCTTCCAGTGATCCCTTAACGAATAGTTGACGTCACCGGTCAGCGAATACTTTTGAAATACACAACACATATTTATTTGTTATTTCCGTGCTTTAGTGTTAAGATATGCTTAATATAATGCTTTTAATGTTAACAGTACAGATACACGTGCTTTAATAGCACGTGGTTTACTTGAAAAAACATAGAATCGGTTTTCTATAACTGAATATATATGTATCTCAATAAATAATGTATCGCAATTTTATGTTCAATGCAGTAATGTATTTTGACCGTTAATGTCTTTATTTTGACCGTTGACCTTTTTACTGTTGATGTTTTTACCGTTGATGTTTTTACCTTGATGTTTTTACTGTTGGCGTTTTTACCGTTGACCTTTTAACCGTTGAACTTTTTACCGCGCACCATATGAGCACATATGTTATGATTGGGGAGAACCTCGAGATACCTGATTTTTCGAATGCACGAAACTCATTCAATCAGCGGTTGTTAACGTACATATGTACGCTTCGCATACATTAACCGAAAAAAAAATCCCGGGGTGCATGAAACTTCGCTGTGCAGCAATCTCTAAATATAAAGTGCGCTTTTTTCTGGCTGCGCTTTTTCCGGCTGCGCTTTTTTCCTGGTGCGCTTTCTTCCGGTGCACTTTTTTTCCGTGCGCTTCTTCCCGGTGCGCTTTTTTCCGCCTACCCAATCGAACTACACGCTTAAACACTGAAATAATTATAATAAAAAAGGCTGCAGTAAGTAGTAAAATCTTTGGCAATTTCTTCGACTATTAAATCGCTTTTAATAAACTTCAAAACTTTATTTGAATACATAGTTGATATTTTTCATAGAAAAATATTTTTGGTGTTGTTAGTGCGCAATTAAAAGAAATATTTTAAGTGTAAAAAACTCTGTTGGAATTTTGAAAAAATGGTTTCACCTATGTTTTATACATCGGGTAGTATGCTCTGTAACACAGAAAACCCATGTTGGATTCTCTGGTTCATTCAATAAACGGAATGTTTGTTTTTTATTATTATTTTTCTGTTTAAACGTTACATTTAAAAAAAACATGCAGAACGATATGTGACTTTTTTTTTATCAAAGAACGTATTGTCACAACAGTTGCATTTGTTACCACAATTATCTGTACAAATGTCCTAAAGACCTCTTCCTACTTAAACCATAATGTGACGGGAAGTGCAGATAAAATATTTTAGAAACTATGCAGGGTATCTTGATATTTTTACAGCTATTTTTTACTAATTGTTTGTATGAAATTGAACATTGGTAATTGTAGTTGCGTTGTGAACTATTCTGCACCGCTGTCAAACTTGCTGTAACAACTGAAGTGTGACCTGTTGGTGAAAAATATGATTATTTTGTCAATAAAATTTTCAACATCGAAAAATATAATATGTATTTTAGCACATTTCAGAGAAACCCCTTACACTTTTGTCTTTCGAATTTAAAATTATTATGCCTTTTAATTTTTAGGTCAACCGGTATTTGGATCTTAAAAGAAAATTAAAAGTGAAATTAAAAAGAGAAAAATGATAAAGTATGTTCATTTACATATCAAGGCGAAACACTATACCAGATAGCCACGAACATCCATTTGATTTGATAATATCAAGCATACCTGAAATGTTAGAGTGTGTATTTTGAATTTGAATGTATTATATGTAATTATATGTATCTTTGTTTTTACCTATTTTCTAATGCTGTGACAACGGAAAGACAAACTGGAAAGGATATTAATTTGGAGGTTTCGTCTGTTACTCATTCTTATAGGGATAAAAAGGGGTATCTACTTGTTCATGAAGATTAAATAATTGATTTAATAAATAATAATAAATATTTCAAAACACGTTAATTCAAAATATGCATATACAGTCGAGTCTCTATATAACGAAATTCATTGTTCCAGTCAAAAAATTCATTATATAGAGAAATTCGTTATATAGAGAATGACAAAAATTCCTATTTAATGTGTAAAGTTTGAAAAGAATTTTTTGAAGTGTTTAATTAAGATTTTGAAATATTTAACTCCAAATATTAAACTAATATTATATTTCTTAATTATTTAAACAGTTTCAAAGCAGAAAACAGACATTTATTTAAAAGCATAATAAAGATCGTATGAAAAATTACATTTGTTTTAGACGAAGAAATCTGTAATTTTCCGTTGTTTTGATTTCAAAACTGTTACATTCTCGTAAAAATGTTCACACTTTAGCAAGGAATGCAAAATTGTATCGGGAACATTTTCATCTATTTGAAATCCTGTCCTTATAACATCAAAGGAACTCATCATTTCACTTTTTGATGTTTTTTCTCTTGTTGTAAGTTTTCACTTTCAGGCTCATTGTCACTCTCACCATCATTGTTCACAACGCTGTTTAAAATGTCACTATCAGTAGGATACTGCGCACTAGTGACACAGCCATCCACTTCCAAAAAATCTGAGAGAGCAACATTTTCTTCTACATTTCCACGTTCCTTAACTAATTTCCATTTCTCTTTCAAGTCTGCTATTGTTACGTCTTCTTCGTCGTCAGAATCCACAGAATCCTGCATTTCGGAAAAGCCGGCCTTTTTGAAGAAATTGTAAATTGCTTTTTCAGTTACATCAAATCTCCAAATTTTATAAAGTTCCGCAATACACTGTCTAAGGCTAATGATGTCTTTGGTGGAATCATTTTTTTTTCAGTAGCTATGATAAGTTCTTTAAGAATTCTTTTCTTGTAATGCACCTTTAGATTTTTAATTATGCCTTGTAGTTTTGATGTGCAATTGAGTGGTTAGAAAATAACATTGACGTTTTGCAGATTTTCTCCACAGTTTTGTGAGTGAGCTGGGCAATTCTCAATAAGCAAAGCAATTTTTCGGCGTTGTTTTCTCATCTGCTTGTCTAATGCCTTTAACAATTTGTAAAAAAAAATTCAGTGGTCATCCAGGACATTCTGTTAAATTCATAATCCACTGCTAGCGATTTCACGCGTTTAAAACACCGAAGAGATTTACTTTTGCCAATGACTAGCATCTTTAACTTTTCTTTCCTTGTCATGTTAGCACACAACAGAATAGTAATCCTTTGTTTGCCGCCGAAACATTTATCTTCTTAGAGTTTTGCTTGGGAGACACTTGTAAAAGAGACCTTTTTCGTCAGCGTTGAAAATGTTCTCAGGAGTAAATCCTTTTAGAAATTTTGGTACCTTAAGACTCCAGTTTTCACATACTGTGATTGGAGCATCCGTACTTTCACCGCACATAGTTTTCTGGAATTACCCATGTCTCTTCTTGAACATTTTTAGACAACCAAAGATGGCTTGGAAGTCAGAGTGCTCAAGAGATGAAGCATATTCGAGAGACTTTTCTAAAATTATTGGCCCAGAAAATGGTAAATTTCGGTTCCTTATCCATCTAATCCACTTAAACATTGCTTCAGTACTCGTATTGGCACGTTCTCTTTCTTTTTCACGTCAATCCAAGGCCTGATTTGTGTTCGGTGATTGACTCTCGATTTTTTATGATTGTCGACAGAGTACTTGCCGGAATCCCAAACTTTTTCGACATATACATTTTTTTCAACCTCTTATAGATTTCTTTCAAAATCTTCACTTTATCACAGGGAGTTATGCACTTCCTATTTTTGCAGATGCGGTAAAAAATCGCACTCGCACAGATGAAGTTTTGTGAAAATTCTTTACTCAAATGATATCTTCACACTCAAGAAAGCCAGAAACAACACGCATTCACTCTAAACTGTAATGGTGGCGAGCTTTACTTTCGGTAGATGAAAACGTGTTCTAAAAGGTGACCAACAGTGATCTGCTCAACTGCAGCTGGCGAGGGAGAATTTTGCATCTGGCCAATAGCGTACTACGCTTTTCTGTGGAGCGCTTCTGGTCACGTGGTATGAAGAGTGTTGGATCGTGGGGGGGGGGGGGGGTGAATGTCTTTGTTGGCCCTAAAGAACCAGGTAGAGGAGTAAGATAAAGATCTCAACATAGATATTGAAAGATAAACCAGGGATCAGTGAATGAAAATTGGTTCCATGTGATTTTGAAGCTTATTTGAAGCTGAACAAATAAAGTTCATTTTCTAAAAAACAATCGTTATATGGAGATAAATATTTCGCTATACGGAGATTATGTTTAATGTGGTCATGGGAAAAAGTGACCGTTCCTACTAAAATTCGTTATATGCAGTTTCGTTATAGAGAAACTCGACTTATTGCATGTTTGAAAATCCGCGAAATATCATGAAATACAAAATATTGAATGAAATTATAAAGTATTCTACTACCTACACAGAAATAACCAACGTTTCTCTTAAGAAATAAATGATTCATTTTTTAATAATTCATCTTTCTCTAACCACACAGCAAATATAGGGAAACTTTATATTTATATATCTTCTTAAACAGTCAGGCACCTTTTAAAATTTCAAGAAATTAAAAAAAAAAAAACTATTTATAGCTTATGTTAAAATTTGATTATTTAAGAACATTTTAAAAGAAACCCCGTGGAAACATTCGCTCTAAAAGGAAAGAGTTTGATATCTTTTTATATGATAAAGGGGTAATTTGCTATTTAAAGTCAATTTACCCAAAACGGTGATTTTGGTCATTGTGTGCATGATTTCAAAGAAATGGCTGGATAGAATTTCATGAAATTTTGACTGGAGGTATAAATCTTATAGATGCACAAAATGACGTAGTAATATTTATGTTGATCAAAAAATTATGACTATCTTCTTTTTTAAATTCAAAATTTGAAGATTATTTTTAAATTTTTTTCTCAAGAACTAATCATTATATTTTTTACAATGTAGGTCATTTTAAACACAAATTATATCTCTATTTAAAAAAATGGCTCACTCAAACAATTCAATTATGAGAAATCCTGCGGGCAAGGCATATAAGGTGAATTAATTTATTAAAAATGTATTGAATTTCAAATTAAATTAAAAACTTTATATGCATGTAGACTTTTTTTCAAAACATTAACTTTTAGCACATATAGTGTGTGTTTAAAATTTCATATCCAAAAGTTAATCAGATGTGGAGTTATTGTAATTAATATTCGAGTCACCTTTACATGTAGTTTGTCAGTTTCAAAGGAATCTGACATTTTAAAGGTTGAACTTAAATGTGCAATAAAATAACAATATTGCTATTCAGTTTTAAGAACTTTGGTTAAAATTTAATTGGCAGATAAAACCTACGATGGAATTAGGTATTGTACTACCCCTAGCTGCGGGATCCCACAGTCAGCGCCTTTTACTTTTAAAAAAAACCCTACCATATTTCTGGGATATAAACTTCTATTTATTTAACGACAGACTTTCCGTGATTAAATGTAGTGAAGATTAGTAATTGAAAATTCTGATTGATATTTTGAATTTCTGATGACAAATCTTGTTGTTAGAAATGTTGAAAATTTAGCACACTTTTTATGCAAAGTATCACCAAAAGTCTATCGTCAAAAAAGGCGAAAAATATATTTTTAAATTATTGAAGATTTCTTAATAAAAACCGCTGACTGCGGAAAACCATAGTTTGGAATCTCAAGATGTGATACAACATATTTTTATAAAGACCCTTTCACAAACTAAAACACAACTTTTCTTTTTTTTTTTCTTTCAATCAAGTAAAATTGTACATACATCTTTCTAACTTCAATATTTTACTTCTGTTTTTGAGTATTCCGCATATACTTAATATAAATCTTTTAATTAGTGACAGGATATAAGAAATAAAAGTAATGCGCAGAAGACCACAAATGAGAAAAAATTACTTCTGTAAATTCAATTATTATTTTCTATGAGCATAATAGCATCTCACATATCCACGAAATCAATAATAATTTAATTAAAAATCTTAAACAATACTTCATTCAAAATTCCTTAAGTTGTTAAAACTTATGAAAGTGCTATTATAAAAGTTTGGTTTAAATTTGTCATTATCAATCACCAAACGTAAAAGAATTTGCATACCAGTGCAGCTTTTAAAACTTTCTCTTTAAAACTTATTCGTACAAACTTTTCATTTATTTCTGAAAACTAAATTTTGTGAAGTTTTCTCCTTAAATATATATTTAACGAGCAAACTTCTCTACACTGGATGATTAGATTTAAAAAGACAGAGAAATAAAGAGAAAAAATAGCTTCAGGATTGTATCTAAGATTAAAATAGCGTTAGATCGAAAAATTATGCATAATTTTTAATGAAAAACAAACAGAAAAACATATTAGCGGGTAAAATATTATTTTTTACTAAGACATGGAAAACATTAGGTTTACATAATTACTCATTTGTGTTATATATATTTAGATATATATTTAGATATAGATATAGATATTAATATCCCGCATAGCATGCATGGTCACAGTGACGTCACCGTGACGTCACAGTGAGTCACGTACGTCACGTCACATCTGTGACCAAAATACAACCACTCAGTGACGTCACATTGTGACTAAAATGTGAATTGCTTGGAAATCATAAAAAAATTGCAAGAACACTACAAAATATGTTATTCAATGTAAAAAAAATATGTTTCTGACATTTTTTTAAATTTTTGTGACGTCACTGTGACGTTACTGCAAGTCACAAACACTACGTCACCTGTGTTATCAAAATACCACCATGTTGTGAAGTCACAGTTTGACCAAAATGTGAATTTTTAATATATTTTAAAATGATGAGAAATATATATTATTCAGGAATGCTTTAATGCACTTAAAGGGTCTGATTCTGACTGATTTTTATGATCCCTGGAAAATTAAGCTATATTGATTAATTTATTTACTGACTTACAGGAAAATGCTTTATAAATAGGTAATTTTCAATCAATATGCAATTATAAATTATAATACAAACATAATGCGGCATGTACTCCATGAACAATTTTTTTTAATTAAGGCAGTTTCTCATTTGCTTTTCATATTAATTAACAACTTTTGTAAAACTGAGAGCAACAATCTATATTATAGAGCGCAAGCTATCCAAGAGTAACAATGACGTCATGTTAACAGCGGCAACAACTGAACAGTAAATTTCACTTTTACAGTGATTTTTTTTAACTTCTAAATATTGCACAATTTCAATTTTTAACCGTCGAATAGGAAAAATAAAATTCTCTTTCAAATGCAATATGTTTTAAAACTGTACCTCAATTTACTATGGTAATTAAAGATTTGTTTGTTTGAGGGGAGGTGGGTTGTGAAAAACAGACGCTTTATTATAATAAAATCAGTGGTGTACTTCCGATAACAATTGTTTTTCTTTAGTATTTAAGTAGATTGAGTACCTCTTCCAATATATATTTTGCTGTTTGTTTCATACTTTGTAAATAAATTTAACATTTTCCGAATATAAAATGAAATTTTTAAAAAAATTATGCAAAATGTGTATGATTTAAATAATTATTCACGTGTCCGTTTTTCATTAACCACAAATTTCTTTAAAAAAATATTGTTATTTTACAAGCTGTTTCTTCTACAGGACATTGATAAAGAAAAAAGGAAATTTTGAAAAAGGGAAAATGCCCCCCCCCCAACCTTTTACTTTTTTAGGATCACATTTTGCAATTATTACGATCTATGCAAATTTTACTTTTTTATGATTTTGCATTCTTGTCCATTAAAATATTTTTATGTACCCTAAAAATTTAAACAATATTTTATTTGATACGCCATAAATATTGATATTTTTTACAACTTACAAAAAAAACTATACAAGTATTATTATTGTGAAACTAATCGTAAAAAAAAGGTAAACTGCTTCAAAAATAAATCTTCAAATAAGAAATTTTAATTGGAGAGACTATAAAAAGAAATATTCTGCTTTTTTAACCTTCTACTCTAACATCAACTATATAAGAAGAAAAAAAAAAGAAAAAAAGATCATCTGCCCTGCTATTAAATGCGCGCAGGTGTTTTAAACGCTTTCAAAATTATCGTCGGCTTTTTTAACCTCAGAATAAGAGACGCACAACAGTGTATTTAATCTTTGGATGTCAGTTCGTTGGACAATACGCGTGTTATGAGCGTGTATAATTTCTACGTATTTAAAATTAAAAACCTGCACAGGATTCCGCAAATACAATTTTTATACGAATTTTCTTTCCATGAAAAGTACAATTCTTTTGCGTGGTTAAATTTGTTTTCCGCCAATGTTATTGTACTTCATTTGGAGGAATTTTGCCTTCTCAAGAAACTTTCGCTATTTTTACGTCAAAATAGAATATTGAAGATCACAAAGAAAAAGAGGTATGGAAAAATATTATTTTCCCTTTTAGCTTTGCATTTAGTTATATCGTTTTCAGTTACTTTCATGCTATATTTTACAAAAATTAAATATTTCGTTTAACATTTATCAGTTAAGTTTATTAAATTTAATGTTTATTTTGTTAAAATAAGTAACAATATGTCAACGATTTTAATCAGATAATTACTTTCACTAAATTCATTTCCTGAATCATTTTATAGTTATAAATTTCAAAACATCTGTACACTATTATAAAAGAATTATTATTAAAGGGAAATGTTCTTTATAATTACCACCTAATCCTGTAAAAAAAAAGTAATAAACCAATGTGTGGTTCCATTTTATGTTGTTATCTGAATTTATATATTTTTTCACATTAAAAACTGGTTAAATATTTGAAACTATGTTTATAATTTATTATTTTATTGGGTTATGTAACTATGATTATCTACATTTCAAATGGACTTTATATCTAAAATTTTGGCCAAACTTTATTCTAAAACTTTTACGGTAGATTTTTTTAAATCAGCTTGCTCTATTTATGATGAACAACAGATTATTGTGATTATTGCCTAGTCACGAAACATCGACCCAGATAGATATTTCACCGGCATCATATGATAAATTATATGTGTCACTATCGATGCATTTATTACAATTCCATAAATAATTGACAATAAATTAGTAACATTATTATATTTTAATAACCAAAATATTGTTTTTAAGTATGTTTTTTACTGCAGTTGCATACCTCTAAACATACTAAAAGACAAAGTTATTTTCAGCAATGTTAATAAGATGATTTTCTTTATTACTTCTATCTTTTAACGCAGTAGTTAATATAAATTGTTTATAGAAACCTCAACATACGACGATACTGAGTTAATTTTTAATATCAAAGTTTTATTTATCATTTAAACAGTTTCATACCTTTATGAATAAAATTAACTTTGTTGAATTTAAAAGTCTGCAGATGTCCAAAAATAGATTTTTTACAAAGGTAAGTTCGTACACGTTACAATTTTGTATTAAAAATTTAACAATATTTATGAGAAGAAACTATATAATTTTTTGTTTATTGTAAATATGAAAAAGTATCTTTTAGTAAATAATTTTTATTTTTTTTACTTGCTTAAAATGATGTATGTCAGAGTAAATATTTTTCAAACTGATGTTGTCGAGTCACAAAGGGTTAAAACATAGTTATAAAATAAAGGTTCCATGTATGATAACGTATTTTGATCTATAAGTTAAATTTTCTTTTTCAAAAATGGCAACTTTTATGAAATATTTTTCAAAAATCTTTCTTAATAAATTAAAACATACAGTTATTTTTCTTTTAAATATGATTTAAAACCTGGACCCCGATGTGAATATTTTGGGGAATACATTATTCGAATATTTTCACTAGTTAAATATATAAGATACTGTTAAAAAACTATTGAAATAGTTAATAAAAATTACCCTTTAAAATTTCAAGGCTTAAAGACCTTACCACAGTTAAAATATTGATTATTTTATTATTATCTCAAATTATAGATCTAAACTTTTTATACACGTGGTTTAAAATTTCAAAACTGTATTTTTAATATGTACACGATTGCCATCAAGGGTTTTTCACTCATGAAAACTAAATAAATGACTTTTTCTCAATATTGATTTTTTGTTCATTCTTATATTTTTTAAGTTCTTTACTTCCTTTAGTATTTCAGTTTATTATTTTTTATACATATTCTTTATTATGTATGTAATAAAACCTTGCATGAATTAGTATTACAGATTTCTTTTTGTTTTCTATATATGAAATCCCATGAAGAAGAGTTAAATTTCATAGTTCCTCACTATATAGAATAATAATAAATTTATATAAAATCTAATATTAATTGAAATAGAAATCCATGCACAGTGTTCTATAACATATTTTAGTAATTGTAAAAAAAAAATAATAATAAAAAGTAAAGTAAATAAATTAAAAAAATATCAATACTTGTAAAAATAGCAGGAATTAAAGCATTAATTTATTTTAATTTTGTAAACATTTTAAATAAATCTATAGTTTTATTTTTCAAAATGTGCTTTTAACTGACTATTAAAATATACTGCAATAACAATTTTTATCAAAATTCTTAAAATTAAAAATAATATTGAAAAGTACCGTTTCCCATTTATAGCAAAATCACATAGTACTTATTTGCTTTATTTAAAAGCATTTCTCTAAAATTTTTAAATACCGAGCTGAAAATACAAAAAATGTTGCATTTATATTATAGAACAACAGAATTTTAATACATTTCACCACTTTTATATAATTAATTTGAAAATCTGCAAATCCACCTTTTGCTATTTAATGTGTAACCAATGGTAATGATTTGGGTTCGTTTGAAATCGGGTTGTCTCACTCGATTGCAGGATTTAAAAAAAAATCGTTTCAAAATCGCGTTACCCGACCTGATAGGGTATTCTTATAAGAATCGGAGCCCAAGCAAAACCTTAACTAAATAGACAGAATAAAATAAAATAAATAATTTAAAACCCCGACTTAAGTCCTGCATCGGGTTGGTTAATCCGATTTTACCCGCACCCGACATGACGTTCAGCTTGAGCCGAGTAAGAATAGCGATAATTGTTGTTGTTGTTGTCGTTGTTATTCTGTTTGGGTTAAATTGATTGTAATTTTTTCCGGTTCGGGTTGATTTAGGGTTGAGATTTTATTATTGCAGCTTGGGTTTGGATTAATATGAAAAACTAGAATAAAATAATAACTTGATCTAAAGAAAAAATAAAATATTCTTTCAAACCTGTAGAAAAAAAAAGAAAAGAAAAGAAAGAGAATAAAAGAAAAGAAAAAATTAACCGACCCGTAATTTTCCTCATCGAATATGGGTAAAATATGGTCACTCGACCCGATGAAGAATCGTCACAATTGTCACAAACCTGCAGCCAAAAAAATATATATATCTGAACTTTACGAGTTGGATTCGGGTAAAATCTGGTCACCCAATCCGATAGAGATTCGTCACAAATGTCACAAACGTCTAGCAAAAAAAAAAAAATGTCGATCCGAACAATCCGGATCGGATGCGGGGAAAATTTGGTCACCCTATCCGATGCAGATTCGTCACACTTTTCACATTAAAGTCGCACGGTGACTTCACAAAGTAGTCACATTGTGAGGTCACAGAAAGCCTTGAAAACGGCCATAACGACTTCACATTTAGGTCACAGTGACTTCACATCGACGTCACGTGACGTCACGACGACGGTCACAAAGTCACAGTGTGACTTCACATTGACGTCGCCGTGACGTCACCATGCCTTACGGGATATATTCATATGCAGAGTGTTTAATAAAGGACACCCTAACTTTAAAATTCAATAATGCATTAACTATAATTAAAATAAATATAAATTAAGTGACAGGTTGATCATGTATTTCATAAATTTTATAAAAGAGTACATTAATAATAGTTAAAACTTTCATCAATAAATGGTACTGCGCTGTCTCAAACTTCTAGAAATCTCAATGTAAAAGTGCATGTAAATGCGCGCATCGAAGGGCTCTCAGATTTTAATTTTAATTTGAAATATTTACTAATACGGGAAAATTGTTTTGTGTTTTACAGGTCTTATGTTAATTAGATCATTCTTAGTTTTAGACTGCGGATTGCCACCTATTGAGAAATACTTAAAGTACATTACAAAAACCATTTAATAGCTACTTTGATAAACAAATCAGTTATTATTCTTTATTACAGTTAATATCTCACTGAATTTAAATTTTGAGAATTTTTTTATAGAACATCCTGTTATATATATATAATATTGGGTTGGCAAGAAAGTAATTTCGGTTTTGTAGTATTAAAGAAAACTCATTTTTTTAAGACAAAGAATAAACTTTAATCAATTATATATTTTCCCTTTTGTTCAAGGACCTTCTGCCATCTTTCTTCCAGCTGCATGATTCCGCGTTCATAGAACTTCTGATCCTTATCAGACAAAAACTGAACCAAGAACTGTTTTAGGTCATCGTCATTTGTGAAATTTTTACCATTCAAAGAATTCTGCAAACTTCGAAATAAATGGTAATCAGATGGTGCCAGGTCAGGGCTGTAGGGGGGATGCGACATCACTTCCCAACCAAACTCTAATAATTTCCCACGAGTTACCAAAGATGTGTGAGGCCAGGCATTATCATGGTAGAGACGATTCCTTTACGATTTGCCAATGCCGGCCGCTTTTCTGTTATTGCTTCATCCAGTTTTATTAGTTGCTGACAGTAAATATCTGAATTAATTGTCTGGTTTCTTGGAAGAAGCTCGAAATAAACAACACCTTTGTAATCCCACCAAATAGACAGCATGATCTTTTTTTGATGCAATTCAGCTTTTGATGTGGTTTGTGCTGGTTCATCATGCTTGGACCATGATCGTTTTCGAATGATGTTACTGTAGGTGACCCCTTTTCATCACCAGTGATGATTCTTTTCAAGAAAGGATCGTTTTTATTGCGTTTAAGATGCATATCACAAATATTGATTCGTTGTGTTAAGTGAATATCTTTCAATTCATGCGGAACGAGTCCAAGACCTTTTAAGTGAATTTCAATAGTTGTGTGAGGTACTTTTAACCTCTCTGCAATCCCTCGAACAGTTACATGACGATCCTCTTGAATAATGACACGGATTTGGTCATCAGAAACTTTAGTCGGTCGACCAGAACGTTGGTCATCTTTCAGTGAAAAATCGCCAGAACAAAATTTTGTTAACCATTTCTGACACGTGCGCTCTGTGATGCAGTCAACACCATAAACTTCACATATCTCTTTATGAGCCTCTGCAGCTTTTTTTCCTTTCCGGAAATAAAAAAGTAAAATATGCCGAAAATGTTCGTTTTTGCACCCCATGTTAAAATTGATCCTCAACAAATAGTTGCAAACTAAATCACACTGCAATGGCTTAAAAAGCACCCTCAAGGTCACTGCTATCAAATGGCAAAATGCCAAAAACATTTCTAGCAGAATTCATTCAGAAAAAATTACATAAATCTCTGAATGTGTGAAAACCGAAATTACTTTCTTGCCAACCCAATATATATATATATACATATATATATAATATATAATATATAATATATATATAATATATAATATATAATATATATATATAATATATATAATTATTATAATAGGACGGTTGGGTGGGTAGATGTTGGATTGAGGAGGTGTGTGGCGGAGTTGTATGGGAAAAACGCATGGTTAATTTATATTAACAAAAAAAAGGGAGGCATTTTGATTTACACACACGTTTGCTATTACGCATTTTATAATTGAATGTGATGTGATATTTTTGTATGTATATTTAGTTATATTTACATATTCATTATTTAATTAATTTAAATGAATTTATATTCAATAATATTAAGAATGTTTTTGAACTATGCATTTAGATTAATGCCTACGGTGGAAAATATCATATTAACTTCTAATATAATGTACACTTTTCTAAAGTGTTAATATAATATATGTATTAATTTTTATTAAACGTTCTATCCTTACCACTTATATCAAGTGTATTTAATTTTTAACTTTGTATGAAGAAACATTATATGTTACTAATTAATTTCAATATTTAATAAATATTAATTTTAAATCCTTTGTATCTTAATTCAAATATTTAGTATTTTAATTTAACTTAATTCATGTGATGTTGCATTTTTGGCACAGCTATTTAATAGTTGCTATGTCATTTCAAGGTACATATATTTTTTTGTTGCTTTAATTATTAATTTTTCCATCTTACATCTTATTTTTAACATATAATTATTCATTAATACATTCATTACTTTAATGTAATTGGATATTCTATTTATTATTTATTAATTAGTTTCATTTATTTATTATTTAACTAATTGCTATCATCTTTAGATAGTATTTGGTTTAATTTTTAAATATTAATTTTCATCCAATGCTATTTTTATTCATCGTATATTCACTTTTTACCCGCATAGATGGCAGCACCACGGTTTCTGTTGCTTTACAATAATATTCATATTATTCTAAAACTTATTCTGGCAACATGGTAAATCATTTTCTAAAACTAAATTTGGCAACATGTAATGATTTTTTGCAATTAATTCCCTCTGTTTGGTTGTGTTCATGTGTCTGATTCATGTGGTGAACAGGTATCTTTTTTAATCCAATTGGATTATGTACTTTAGGACTCTATTTCAGGTTTTATCTGTATATTATAGGTATGGTTTCTTTCCTTTTTAATGTTGTATTTATTTTTTATTTTTTCACAGGTTTTATTCATTGTTTATCAGTAGGTAGTCCCAAAATCATATTCTTTAGCAATGTTATGGCTAATATGATGATGAAACCACTCATTTTATTTGTGGAATTTAGGCATTTGGGACTTGATAATTCTGACTAAATTCCACAAATTTCATTTCATTCATTCAATTTCATGTATTCAATTTCCGTGCTCTATCTCACGTAAATATACTCGCATCTCCCTGAAATTTTTGTATGTTATTGTCATTTACTATAGCATATTCCCTATTTCAACTGAAGTGTGTAGCACTTATAGTTTTTTACAGGGACAGTCAAAAGTATTCCGTTACATTACAGTCGATGGGAAATAATCGTTTCAAGTGCATTTTGATGATGTTACGCCATTGGAAACATGATGGAATTAATATATAATTATGAAGCGCATTAAAACATGATTTTTGTAGAATATGGGGTGAAAAGCATTGATTATTCATTTACAGGGTCAAACAAAAGAATTCTGTTACACATTGTTCTATGGGGGAAAATTGTTTGCAGTGTAATTTAGTGATATTTCACTATTTCAAACATAAAGAAAATTATATACATTACTGAGGTGCACTACAAATTGCTCTCTTTGAAGTGTGGTGTGCATTGTGTTTATTTACAGGGACACACAAAATATATCGGTTACAGTACATGTGCGATATTTACAGTCTATGTGATAAGTGAGTTTTCAACTTTGGTTTGCTTTTTTAAGTTTAACAAATTTTTTTTCATAGTACGTGTGTGTTTATAAACTCGGTTGTTCATATACAGGGCTACACAAGGGAATCCGTAAGTATTACAGACTATGGGAGTAAAGTGCTTAAGGGTAGTTTTTAATTGTTTTACGCATTTTCCTGCTGAACTATATTTAGTAGACTAATAGAAGTTTGAGGAATATAAATAAATTCATATACAGGGCTACGCAAAGAAAAAAGATACATTGTCGTTTGTGGTTGGTAATTGCTGCGAGTGAGATTTGAGTTGCCTTTTAGCTTAATATGTTGTGTGTACAAAAGTCGTCATATAATATACAGTGCTGTACAAAAGAGTAAGAGTGCATTTCCCTCGTATGGTGTAAAATGCTAAATGGGAATATTCTAATGTAACTAAATTTTATCATACTATATATCTACATCTATGGATCATATACAAAGCTGCACAAAATAATTCGACTACTTTTTTGACACTGGAAGGTAATTTCGAAAACTGTATTTTTCAATGTGGTATATGTTTTCTAAACTGTTACATATCTTCTTTCACGTTTTTTAACGGTGAAGTTTCGTTACAGTTTTCTGTGTGTGTTGGAAAGTGTTTCATAATCTATGCTTGACGCATGATTTTTCGTTCTTGTTGAATTATATGGATGCTTCTTTTACGCAATTCAGTAATAGAGCATTTAATGTTTATGACGTCATCAAGCAATGATTTCATGCAAAATACAATGCATTTGATAAATAGTTTACACATGTTTTATTTTCATATTTTATATTATGCATATCCATGATGGGTAAGTATTACGGTGGCTTCGAACGACTAATTATTAGAGAAGCTAGAGTGAGTGTCCCAAATGTCCATCGCTTTATATGAATGACCATGTAAATTTGAGTGAATATTATATTTCCTACACACAGAAAAAAGTTTTGTTGAATCAACAAAAATTTGTTTGCCCCAACGAAACTTTTTGTTTAAATATGGGTCAATGGAAATTTCGTTTGAATCAACAAAAAAAATATTGTTGATTTTTTTTGCAATTCCAAAAAAAAATTTTGTATCGTCAGCAAAAAAATGTTTTGTTAATTCAAGTAAAATGGTTCAATGTTACTTGAATTAACAAAATTATTTTTGTTACATAGATATATGCTATGTGTTATTTTAACAATCTATTTTCTTTTTTCAACTAACTATATTTTGTTTGTTTAATCAATAAAATATGTTATATTACGAACTTGTATTGTTTATACTACGAAAACATTTGTTAAATGAACCAATCTACATATGCAATTTTAACTAATTTTCAACAGTGAATTACGCTTGTAAACCTGGAACAATAACAAGTGAATTTTATCCGACTTTTTTTCAAACGCAAACCGAGAGAATGAAAAATTGCCCATGCCGGGAGTCGATCCCGGGTCCTCAGAACAGCAGCCTGACGCTTTACCACTGCGCTACCAGGAACGATATCTGAGTTCGGCATTTCTCACTCTTATATATGTCGGAACGGCTGCAATCGCAGCACAAGATGGAATGTCATAAGGAGCACGCAAATTTCTGCGGCAAACATGAGACGACAGTACAAAGCACAGCATACGGCAACACATAGTTAATTTTTTATTCATTTTCAGCAGTGAATTACGCCTGTAAAAAGCAGAATAAAAATTCCTTGTTATTATTCAAAGATTACAGGAGTATTTGACTGCTGAAAATGAGATAGAGCTATTGCAGAAATCACGAAAAATGCAACATAGTAGCGCCACCTGTTGCGCGATTTAAAGTAAAAAGTAATCAGCAACAATTTATATCAGAAAGTAACTGAATAAAAGGTTTTATTAAATTCCGTGCATTAGTTCTTGAGATAAAAACAGCGAAATCGCGTTCAGGACAACCGGAAATCGAAAATTTTCATGAATCCAATTCTTTCTTCTTGCAAAGATAGAAGACGGTAATAAATGGGACAGGGGGATTTTTAAAACTAACTTTGTCCGTCCCAGTGAAAAAAAGTTTTAATTACCCCAAAATTATGTTAATCATGTAATTATATAGCTATATAAGTCAAATAAATCAAGTTACGTAAGAAAGATATGACTACTACACAAGAATTTAAATTTTTCAAAAATAACAAAATTTTGCTGGAATTACAAAAATATTATAAAATTAAAAGAAACAAATTTTGTTAGTTCAAGTAAAATTGGTGAAATTTTGTTAAAATTTTGTACGAGTGTTAACAATATTTTTTTGTCCAAGCAACAAAACCAATTTTTTTACTTGAACTAAAAATTTGACTAAAACAACCAAAATGTACTCAACAAAACAGGTTTTGTTGTTTTAATCAATTCCTTTTTCTGGGTGTATGGGTCTGTTATGATCTCAGTGAATCAGATTTAACATTCCGGACAGCTTATTTAACTTCTAGGATTATTTACAAGCTACGTTAAGCATATTTCAGGTAGAATTTACATCAAGAAAGAAAAGAAAAAATGGAATTGAAATTGTATTAAATAATCCATGTTTTTTTCCATAATGAAAATATCATAAAAATGAAATATAACTAATCACAATAATTTTGAACATTTACTTTGAGCCCCAATTTCTAGGAAAATTGGGAGAAGGCTGTTTAGCGTTCTCCCTCACACATTGGATTCAATAATTGATTTAGTGATAAAATGTATTTATTTGGTGCTAAAATATACACTGCTATTGCCTCAAAATGTATACTAAATTTTTATAAAGGCAAGCATTTTTGGATTTTAAGCCTTTGACTACGGATTGGAATATATAGGTCCCATTCGACTAATTTTTATTCCATTTGTACCTCATTTTGAAAAATTACCTATACCTACAGTTATACTAGGATACTTTCAAGAGAAATCTACCAGAAAGAACAAATATATAAATTATGGCATGAATGAATATAAGGATAATCACCAGTCCTGACACGTAATCAAAGGTTAATCATTTGAAATTCGTAATTAAGTACTCATCCAAAGAAAAGACTAATAAGGTAAAGCCAGGAGAGATGGCGTGGTCGGAGAGATTGCGCACATAGAGGTTCGGGAGGAAGGAGTAGAGTGAGCGTGCAGCGACTTCCGGTAGATGTACAACAGCAGTAGTGGAGTGTCTACTTGAAAGTGCACGTTGATTGTTTTGAGCTTCTAAGATAAAGCATTGTTATTTTGTTTTGTTTTCCCAAAGTAAGTGCTTGAATTTTCATAGCTATTCATCAGAATTTCTATACAATGTCCGTAGTACAAAATATTTTAAACTTAAACGATTTCTCATAAGCTACTAATCTAGACTAACAATGTGCACATCAACGGTTCGTTTTAGTAGCGGCCATGTTTAAATAAAAGGCCGCGCAATCTCTCCTACCGAAATTGGAGAGTTTCCGTATTTGCTACTTAGGAAAGATGGCGCAATGTTCCCATTAGTTTCCATGCTAGGAGAGATTACGTAGCTTATTGGTAAATGTCATAAAAAAATGAAAAATGAAAATGGACTAATTTTAAGTTTAACGTGTTTTTAAGTAACTTAATGTTATTTTGTAATCTTATCCGGACTTGCTTTTTCGTATTCTTTCATTTTTTCCCCTTTAATTAAAATTTTTTAATTGTTTTTAAAATTATTTTCTTTTTCTGATTCTTTAATCATTAAGTTGAAATCCTCCTACTCACTCCTAATACAATAATATTTGTTCACAAAAGCCTTACAACAATGTCATTTAACTGTACTCATTATTGTTAACAATTTAATTGTAGTTATTATTAGTAACAATCTCTCCTACCCAGGTGCGCAATCACACCTACCCTGTAAGGACAGATTGCGCAAAATAACTTTCTTGGTTTTATTACAACTGTTCTATTAAATTACAACATAACAACAAAATAGCAATGGAAATGTATAAGAAACAAATGAAGTAAAAATTATTCATGGATATTTTAGCAAAAAATTAATATTTAGATTTTTTATTGTTATTCTTTGGAATTGTGCGCAGACTCTCCTAGCTTTACCTTACATAACTATGTGGGAATTTCAAACTTTATTAATTCAACAAAGTTCAATTATTCATAATTTCTGCTTTTAATTATCATGTTAATTTAATATATGAAAATATCATATACAGAGTTGCCACAGGCGACTATTTTTATAACTTAGTTCTATCGTTATATAAAATAATATTTTTTTTGTGGTAGATTTCTCTTGCAGTTGCTATAAGAATATATCGAAGAATTATAATATATCATTATAAGTGTGGTACGAACACTTTGAAATAGAATTAAAAAATATAGTCGCCTGTGGCAATCCTGCAAATAAACGTACTAAAAGCCACTACACATTTTGATCGCCTGTGGCAATTCTGTACTTAAACATACTCATAACATAAGTTGAAGTAGCGCTCTACTTTGAAAAAAAAGCGGGCAGAATAGGAGGGCCTTTCGTCGGCTACCTATCGGATCGGTAGTAGACCCGATCACGGAAGTTGCCACTGGAAAAAATTAAAAGCCATATTCGATAAGTTTAAGACATCTACCAGCGTGTCCGGACGGGTCAGGGCCATTAATACATCGACGAAGGAATTCGAAGTTGAATAATTTAAAATGAAAGTAAAAGTATAAAGTACACACGAATAATGCGATATCTGGATTTTTTCTACCCTTTAGCACATGCCTTTTCCTTCTTGTTGTGAGGGAATCTCCATTAGTGGGGTATCTACCTATTCAAACTACTCATGCTCTTTCCCACACGTACTTTAAATATTTTTTCTGATAAATTTTCTAATTTACGATTAAAGAAGGTCATGAGAACTTTCGCGAAAACTAGTGGAGGTGAGCATGGCCAGATTGTACAACAGGGCCTGCCACTCATCACTACCAATGTCTTACATCTTTCTCACGTTGTGAAATCTAAAAATACACTTTACAGATTATTTATTTTATAAGTATATGGATCGACCCCTTGAAGGGCGGTGGGAAAGATTTTAAACCAATTAATCTTAATCAATATTTGTACCCGAATTTTTGAATAAAATTTTACTGCTATAATATTTCTGAATTGCAAAGTTGCATTTCCTAATTTTCAAATAATTTTTTTCAAAAATTCTGGTGTGAATTCAAAATTGCAGAAACACAGTTACTTGTCCCTGAAAGGGTTAAATACTACATTTTTAGTCTAAAATATCACAGTTTAAGAACTAAAGTACGACAATTTCAAATACATTATTTTCTTAGTATTTTAAAATTAATGGCATTGTTTCAAAATCGTCTTTTATCACTTTCTTAATTTTTTTCTACAGACTAAACGAAATATTTAGTTTACGTTCCATTTTCAGATTCATTTTTGCCTTTCTAACAATTAAATAGAATGTCTGTCATTACAACCATCTTCATATTTCTGTTTACTATACTTACTGTCTGCTGTTTATATTTAATATTTTTGTAATTAACAATAAAATTTTGATATGGTAAGAAAATAATATTTTCATTACATCACTCCTCGCATAGATATTTTAGTGAACAATGTCATTAGCACAAATTCATAAGAAGACATAATTAAGGCATTTCTTAAATCTTAAATTTTCAGATGTATATAATTGAAAAATACTTTTATTTATTCTACGGAATACAACTTTCAACATTGTTTCCATTAAGAAAAGAAACACTGGCCCATAAAATAATCAAAGAAAGTTAATTAAAGAAGGATTACGTTGTAACAAGTATGGTAAACAAGGAAAATTCATTTCTATGTTAATTTTGGTAATCTCGGCATTTCATACATTTTTGTAAACAGATGAAATGTAGGCGAAGATTTTTAATATTTTCGTATTTAATTTGTCGTTGAAGCTTATCGGAAATTTTGAAATTTAAATTAGAGCATCGCAACTGGTAAACGGTGAGGCTATTCCCAAATAAATTAAAAGTGAGTAACAGCGCTTGAAAAGAAAAGAATAGTTCCTACCATGTCAAAAGCTTTAAACTTGAAAAAAAATAATCTTTTTATTTTCGATTTTTAATAAATAGCTTATCTCTCGAAGGCGAAGATTTTAAAATCTCTTCCAAGCAGCGAACTTTTATTTGCAAGAACAACATTGAATTGCGTTAAAAAAAAAAAAAAAAAAAATGGTCGTGTAATAATTCTGCAATGTCTCGTTGATTCTACAGTTTTCCCGCGCAATATAATCTTAACCATTTCATAAATAAAATAATTATATTGCTAAATTTTTGAAATGACTTGAATGACCCCAGAATTCACGAAAATGTATTTCAAAATAAATAAATTCTTTTCTATATGTAACTTATTAAAATTTTTTTTTACATAAATTCTGGGTACCACTTGGCAGTTTAGAATTAAAATTATGTGGTATATATAATATATTTTGGAACATTGCAGTTATTTGTCATCTTATAATAACCATAGAGAAATCGTGTTTTATTTATCTATAATTAGAAAGAGTCCCGACTGACTCATAATCAACGCCGAGCCTCAACCATTGGTCCTAGAGCCATGGAATTTGGCACATATGTTGCTTACATAATGTAGGCACCCACTAAGAAAGGATTTTTGAAAATTCGCACAATAAGGGGGTTAAATGGGGGATAGAAAATTTTAGGTGTTTCCGTCTTTTCGCCATATCTCAGCAGCAGTAGCAGGTAGGAGTATGAAATTCGGGATAACAAATCTACTAAAGAATAGTTAAACATGTATTTCAGGCGATTTTAAGAATTCAACCACTAAAGGGGTTAAATGGGGGGTCGAACTGTGTTCGGTGATATCACCTTTTCGCCATATCTCATCAGCAGTTTTAGGTAAGAGCGTGTAATTCAGGATGACTAATCTACTAAAAAAATAGTTAAACACATATTTCAGCGATTTTAGAAATTCAACCAC
This sequence comes from Maratus michaelseni, assembly GCA_963931845.1. Classification (NCBI taxonomy): domain Eukaryota; kingdom Metazoa; phylum Arthropoda; class Arachnida; order Araneae; family Salticidae; genus Maratus; species Maratus michaelseni. Next base: position 399,387,383 of record OZ007586.1, read on the forward strand.
TAAGGGGGTTAATTGGGGGTCGAAAGTTTTAGGTCATTTCGTCTTTTTTCCATATCTCAGCAGAATTTTTAGGTAGAAGCGTGAAAGTTAAGATAACAAATCTACTAAAAAAATAGTTAAACATACACTCTTAAAACTGTGCCTCTGATTTAAGAGGTACATTCTGAATTTTTGTGCCTTTGAATATTAAGAGGTACGTTGTGCCTTTGAAATTAAGAGGTACATAGTGCCTTTGGGATTCAGAGGCACAGCGTAAGTACCTTTGAAATTATGAGGCACAGTGTGCCACTGAATTTATATATTCAAGTGCCTCTTATTTAAAAATACATTCTGTGCCTGTTATAATGGTGGCACATGCATGTGCCACCATTATAAGAGGTGCAGACTGTAATTTAATTATATTTTATATTAAATTTATATCTTTACATTAAATTCTGTCTACTGCAGCAAGATTTCCCAGCATGGCATATCCGAAGACATAGATTAAATTTTGTCTAAGGCAGAATACTATAAAAGAAAATTTTCTCAACCCCAATTTATTGAAATAAATATGAAATAAATATTGAAATGTGTGTCCATGTGGCCTAAGTCAGTTCTGTGGTTCAATAAAGAACCTTGTCAACATTTGAATTTATTTTGTGCATAACAAAATACATAAAAAGGCATAAAAGCTTTATTAAAAACAAATAAGACAAACATTAAAAACATGAAAAATGATGCAGGCGCGTTAGATTGTTATTTAAATGGCAATTTTTCAGCTTCTATTTGATAACTCCTGATACCATTGAGATCCCACTAAAAAAATTTCATAATTTTAAGCTTATAATATTACAACAAACATAATTATTTTTCTTTTTTTTTTCTTAAAAAAAAAAAAAAATACTTTTTAAAACTAAACATAGTCAATTTTAATATTAAATTAAAATTTATAAACTCCTCTTTAAAATGAGGGATCATAAAATTTTCTACATTTGATAGAACTTGAGATATTTAAAATTGCAAACATTTATGGAAGCCAAAAAACGGTGATTTTTCAAAATTTCAATAAACTATTATACGAAAATTTAATGCAATAAAAATAAAATAAAAAAATATTTTTATTTTTATCAACAGGGAGAATGATCAATGACAGTTTAATTAAATTCTATTTTTTTTTAAACAAATAATATTTTTTAAGGAACTTTTACTTGAAATATACAAATAATATTTTAGAGTGCAAAATTTGAATCAACATTGCGATTTGTGAAACTTTATAAAATGTAGAAAGTATTCAAGGCTGTAGTGGGAAGAATCAATTCATATTATACTTTATTTAAAAGAAAGGCACTGTAGCTTAACATCTACAAGGTAGCCGTCCCCCCCCCCCTCCTAACACACACAAACACCAGAAAAAAAATCTGACTACGGTTTTGGAAATACTATATATGATTAAAGAATGATTTACTATGTATTATTCATTTTATTATTTATTAAGTCCTATTTATATGCACATAAAAACAAAGATTTGCTGAGAGATACACATACATAATATATACATATACACACATGCATGTACGCTAGAGGGTGCAGGGTAATGCCGCCATTCCCCTAAACCTTTGAAAATAGTAAGATATAACTTGAATAACTAAGAGTTTGACGAAGTATTTATCGTTGCCCCTCCCTAATCACGAGTGTATAAATAATCCTGTTTTACATTATAACATTCACAGAAAAGAATACAAAGTTAAATATACTACTTACTAATTCCAGACTCAATATTTGCTTCGACTCAACGTTGTTCACAGGCTTATTTACATTGGCGGCCATTGCTTCTGCTCTGCTTCCCTTCCACTGATCCCAATGCATGACGGGTAAACGACTGTAATAGCGCATGTCCGTTTCTGAGTGTACCTCTGAAACTCGACATGTTTTTTTTTAAAAGTCACCAATCTGTCAGAGGTGAACTGTGTGCCTCTGAGATATTTCGCTGTGTTATGGGTGCCTTTCATTTCATGTTGCCTCTAACGTTTTTCTCCTAATCAGAGGCACACTGTCTACGTGCCTCTTACATTAAAGTAATAGAAGGCACAATGTGCTTGTGCCTTTTAAATAAGTGGTACAGTTTTAAGAGTGTATATTTCAGTGATTTTAAAAATACAGCCACTAAGGTGGGTTAAAAGGTTGTCGAATGTTTTATGTCATTTCGCCATATCTCAGTAGTAGTTATAGGTAGGAGCATGAAATTCGGGATAACAAATGTACTAAAAATAGTTAAATAGGTAATTTAGCAATTTTAGATATTAATCCACCAAGAGGATTACATGTGGGTCGAAAATATTAGGCAATTTTGCCAGCAGTTTTAAGTACAAGCGTGAAATTCAGCATTACAAATTTACTAAAAAAAATAGTTAAATATGTATTTCAATATGAATGTACGATTTTAGAGGTAGCAAGTTTGTGGAAAACATCGGCTATGGCCCCGATTATGAAAGATTAGACGAATAAGATAACAATTGCGGATTTTTTGTTATATATTTTGCGTGACATTTTTCCAAAGAAAATTTCCTTTTCCTTATATATATATATATATATATATATATATAAATTATTTTTGCACTTTTGGTCTTTTAGCGATCGGATTTAATTTTTTATACGAAATATAATACAATTCCTCCTCTTTTCAAAATACATATTTTGGAAGTAAATATTAGTGATTTCAATTACTGATCGCCATATTTATGGGCTTGGGTATGCAGGCTTCCTTATAGTGATTGCCGTATAATAAGTTTATAGGCATTTAACCCAATGGTTTTGTTAAAATAATTTCATTTTAACGATGTATACTCGCAAAATAATTTAACCACGTTACAGTGATAGCTGCATTAACGATATATGTCTGAGAAATACACAAGACCCCGTTATTTTGATCACCGCATTAACAATTTATGAGCGTGAAACCACAGTGCCCATTTACAATGATCACCATGTATCTTAGGCAATTTCATTTTATTTATTTTATCTGAAAGCTCTCCGCCCAGCCTAGATAATCACGGGATGGGCCCAGCATTACTTTGTCAGGTGGCTCATGAAAAAAAATATTATTAATATTTATTTACGTGCTTTTTTGATATTTTTATTAGTTATTTTCGTATAGTTGAAAATAAAGTATTTTATTTATTTTTTTCTGTTTGCATGTAAAGTGCATTTTCTGGGCCTCAAGCGAAGTCAAGGCAGTACCCTGGAGAATATATCTGCGCCACACTCGGAAGCGACCGGCTAGTACTTTTATGGACGGTTTTTTTCATAAAAATAGTTTTCAATCTTCTTAATTAATTACTGAATACTATTGACCCCAAAATTACAAATCTATAGCAGAACTTAAGTTCTTGAAATTCGGCGAAATTTGGAAGAAATTCGGAAGAAATTTCATTCGGTTCTTGAAGAGAAATTCAATTCTCGAACAATATGACAGTTTTCTCGTAGCCAAATTGTTCAATCAAAAATATAGTAAAAAGACCAAATTGCTTTTTTGTACGTAAAGAGCATGGACGTAAAGTGAAGTGGCTGCAACGTTTAAGAAATACACGCAATTTGAGAATCCTATACGCAGTCATGGAACAGCTACTCACGAGAGGAACAATTGTAATCACTAATTTTTACTAGTATTCTTTACCTTGTTTACCTTTACCCACCACGAGAGGGAACGTGACTACCTCTGTAGGTTTTCACACCCCTCGAGTTGTGGTAAAGCAAGTACGGGTTGGAACATCCCGACTTAACGCCTAGGGCTTGGTTTCCCTTCTGGGATTCCAGCTCCGAAGCTGTTGGGGGACGCCGGCCCGTCTCCAAGTGTCTCGTGGTGACTCCCCGTGGTTTCACCGCGTGTCGCAATGACCTACGTCGTCTCACGTGGGTTCAAGGTTAGAGGGTCCGTATTGGTTCGGCTCTCTAACCGGCCGAAGCGCCGTAGCGACACAAAGCTGCTGGCGCAATAGAAGTCTATCAGGACTTGGGTTCGGTGGTCGATTGTGCGCGGTGCTCCCCTTCATGGGCGCCAGCGACGCATGTTACTTTTACCTTGTTTAATAACAGAATTTCTATGATTATATAAATAGAAGAATACTATTAAAATTCAATGATGACAATTGGCCTGCTGCAGAGTGGGACGAAATACAACCTTAACTTTCCTAAATATTGTTCTGAAATCACAAATAAAATGTTAGAAATTACTGCTGAAGAAAAATATATTATACAAGTCACCATTTCTCTTAAACATCGAATAAAGTTGAGAGACTGAGACAATAACACCAAATGATATTATATTAATACGTTTTGCTTGTACAGTCGTGGAAAAAATAGGATACCCTCTACTTCCTCTGCCGCAAATCGAGATATAAAAATGACAGTGGGTCCAAAAAAATAAGTAATAACATCCACTAATCAATGCTTTACTTAAATTGTGCTTAGGAGTCGTCTACACATTAAAATGATAAGAAACTTGAAAATTTTTATGCTTATCAAAACACAAACAGCGAACAATATTTCAAGTGCTAGCAACTAATCTCTCCATTCTTATCATCAGAATACCTTTAGAAACGGGTGGTAAAGATTTTTCTTCGACACACCCCGACAGAAAAAAACCATAAATCATATTTTATGAAAATTTGGCCGCTAATTTAACTAACTTGAAAAACAAAATCAAGCATATGATGATGTATCAAGTTAAAATGAGAAATGTTTATTTACAATTTAATTGATTCTAATAACAATCTGTGAGATTAGATTAAGCGAATAATTATCACTCAAAATATTTGCTCGTTATTTTCAGCAATCATCTGCTCGATTACCTTCGTTTTAAAAATTAATGACGCACTGAGGTTTGTGGAAGGCCACCATATAGCTTTGTACATTTTAAAATATTCAGAATAAGATTACAAAGACATCTGACTTATAATAAATAATTTTAAATTTTACAAATGCCACTTTATTTCTATAAACCGTCCCATTGTGTGGTGGTGGGCAAATGTTCCATCAATGTTGGACGGTGAGGTTGTTGATTTACTGATTTTTGTTTGTTTTATTTTATTTTTCTTTATTTTAATTCGTAGGCACGTATCAAATACAAGAAGAAAACTACAGCTGTAGTCAGACTACACAACATAGAAAATTCGCAGATCCATTTAAAAAAAAAAGTAAAATGATTTATCCATTAAGATTTTCTTCCCCATCCATTATCCGTGGGACAATAGAAATATATCGCAACGAGAGCATATGCAACGAATCAGATTATTTTGAGTTAACTAGAATTTGTCGCGAGATGCTGCAAGAGTTTAAAAATAGGATCGTATAAAATAAATCACGTTTTCGGAAGATCATTTTTGTTATATCACCTTATTTCGTAATACCGGATATCGCGAAATATTTGTTTATCAAGTAAATTAAAAAAAAATTATGTTAAAAGAATTTATTTGCCATTACACACCTTCAGACTGCCACTGTTTTTTTTGTGTGTACTAAACTAGTAGGTTTTTTTATATTAAAGCCTTTTAAGCCTTAATATTTACTGAAATCACTTTTAGCATATGTATTTTATTTTAATTATATAACTGTTCATCTGATTTTTTTATCTATAGCCTACTTAAGCAGAGATTTACCTCTTAGTTTTCTTTTTCACCCATAAAATGTTGAGTATATTCTTAATAAACGCGATTTGAGTTATTTCGCTATACAATTAAATATTTATTTATTTAAAGGAATTCTAATGTTTCTTAAAAAAATATTTTTATTTTATCAAGTGTTTATGTAACTATATCTTCCTAAAGCATTTTTTCTTTTTTAGAAATAATTGTCAATGCCCTTTTTGTCAGAAAAAGCAGCAATTGCATAAATGTTTTTGAATTTCTTATATAAATATTTTAGAAAATAAGCTTCTACGAATATGCATCCGTTGTGGTGTATTTTTCTTATAAATAAAGGGGAAAAAGCATTTTTTACATGATGATTTTGAAAACCAAAGCTCTAATTAGAGGGGGAAAATTTGATTTTTTAAAATTATTCATATTTCAGTAGTACACCCATATATTTACGTTTTCGTTTTCTGTTGTCAAGTTTTTAATAGTCAAAGAAACCTTCCTGCTAAGCGTGCTTGAGTATTAAAAATTAACATTTGTTGTTAGATTAAAGTTAAGTCTCATCCATTAGGATGAGTAGCAACTTTATCTATAACTAGGACATCCAACCCGGGCTTCCCGGGATAGAGAATATATATGAAAACCATTTTTTTTTTTGGAAAATTCTAATAGATTTTTTTGCAGTTGATATATTTTTTAGATTGCCCCCAACAACACCAAAGAGCATTTTCATATAAAATGTGTCAATTATATTTTCAAATAAAATTTTGAAATTTATTAAAAGTGATAATTTAGTATTGGTCTCGTGCCAGAAGTTAATACCCGAAGAAATCACCAATAATTTCTTTTTCTACAGCAGTTTTTGTTTTCGGATAATTTCAGGGGTTTTAAGTGCTTATTTCAATTACATGTCTGTTAAATTTGTCAATTTGTCAATATTACTTCACAATTTGTCAATATTACGTCACAATTTGTCAATATTTCATCACAATTTGCCAATATTATGTCAACAATTGTTAAATTTGTCAATATTACGTCATCGTTATTTATACTATTTTATTTATTGCTTAATAAAGTTTTAATTTGTTTATTGAATATTAGCTGGAAACAAATGCTGAACATTTTATGTTGTTTAAAGTGCAAACGGATTAATATTTTTGAACCATCTGCAAGAGATATACATTTAAAAAAGAAATCATGTTTGAAGTTTAATTTAAATGCTATAATAAATGAGTAAATTGCGACACTGTTTTCAAACAGATTGTATTTGGAAGAAGATCTTTTCCCCTCTCTAACAGTGTAAAAATGAAAAATATGCGATGTTTAGAAATTAAAAAAAAATGTAGTAGCAAAAATCGCAAGACCGAAATTCCATTGTCAAGTTGTTGCCATTCGCAAAATGACGTCAGCGTTACGCACGGACACGTTTGTCCTTTATATTATAGATAGGATTAGAGAAGCTTCAAAAGCTTCCAGTATTTATTTCGGCTAACAGAAAAGAGCATAGATTGAGATTCTCTGAGTTTTCAAGCAGTAGCGACAACATGATCGCAGTTTTTTATAAATTACTAGCTGAAAATAATGTTTTGGATACAATATACAGGGTGTCCACTCTCAACGGTATCCAATGGCTAATTCCAAAACCGTCAGTCATAGACATATATTTCCAATTGCAAAAATGTTTTAAATGAGGTAAAGAATTATATTAAAAGCGATTTGGGTCAATAAAAACATTTATTAAAAAGTTACGAAATTTAATATTTTATACCATCCCTCGGTTCTATAAGTGGCATTTAGTAAAAATTTCCTATTACACTAACAAGTAATAAAAAAAAACCCATTTATCTAACACTAAAATTGACCGAGTTATGAAACTTTGAATTGCATGACTTATACCAATTTTCTGAATCTGGTGAATCTAGATGAGTTGGGCCATGCTTCGAGGAATCGTACACAAAGTACTTAAAGTATTAGTAGAATTTATTTCGGGTGTCTCTCTCTCTGCACTTTAACTAAAAGTAGTCACATCGTACAAGTATTTCGATAGTGTTCATTTTTATTAATTAAGTTTCTGATTGGTTAAAATAATTGTATTTTAACATATGTTTTATTTTGTAATTAATTGATACTGTTGTTTTTTTATCATTTTATTTGATAAAAATTCTGTTATTGTTTTCACTTATATTTTTAGTACAAGTTGTATAGTTTGCTTTATATGTCAGAATGAAAATAGATTTCAAATTTATATTGTAATGCTAATTTTACTCTCAACTGTTACTTCTTTTATATCTGACGATTATTTTTATTTCCAGTAAATCTGAGACCTATTTAGCAGCAAAAATGATGCGTCAAATTAAAAAAAATATTACTCGATCAGTTTTAATCGAATGTAACTTTTTTTATCTTACTTGTTAGTGTAATGGGAAATTTTTACAAAATATCACTTATAGGACCGGGAGACCGTATAAAATTTAAATTTCGTATTTTTTAAGAAATGCTTTTATTAATCCAAATCACTTTTAAAATACTTCTTTACCACATTCAAAACATTTTTGTAATTGGAACTATGTCTATGACTAATGGTTTAGGAATTAGCCGTTGGATACCGTTGAGAAAAACACCTTGCATCCCATTTTGTATGACAACATTAAATCAATTAAATAAAGGATAAACGCTGCTTTATTTAGACTTGCCACGGGACACGATTGTCTACCTAATTACCTTTTCAGATTTGGTATTCTTGAAAGTCCAAATTGCCCTATTTGTGGAGAGAATGTAATCTTGAATTCACAGCATTTACCACTGTGCCCCACACTATCAAGTAACAGTATATCTGGCAGATATTGGGAAGCCAGAGAACTAATGCGGACCTAAGAACATCAGCCTAATTGATTGTATTCCCTGTTTACAGTTGACTTTTTGTTTTCTCTAAAGTCTCTATATGTCACTCTTATTTCATTTGTTGTTCTGTTTATTCTTCAATTGATTTGGTGGCATATAATAGTGTATAGATGTTTGTCTAAGTGCTTTTGCTTTGGAAAAAAAAAAAAAAGCTAAAGCTGGAAAGAATGTATCTTATACCTTCCTTTTAGCCAACATTATATGAATTAATTTTCTACATTGTCAGAACTGGAGCCTGATTACTTATACGATTTTGACAAGCTTGGGAAAATACAGACATTTCAAAATATTCTGTTGTATTTGACGACCAATTTGTCATGTACCGTATTGGTAAAGACAGAAATACATCATTTTGTCAAAAGAATTGCAATTAAATAGACAAGAGGCAACTATAAAGAGTGTACTGTAGTTAGTTAGTACATTTTTAGACAGACACGAATCCAAAATAATTACAATTCAATTTCTTAATTCTTAATTATCAATTAAGATTCTTAATAATTACTTTATTTCAATTACCTTTTCACCATTATCAGATGGATAGCAAAAAAACATTTATTTATTAAAATTATTTATTTTTCGAAATAATTTTACTTTAACTCGGCAGGTATTAAAAGGAATGAAGGATATTTCTATATTTATTGTAAAAATATACAAAAAAGTTTGATACAATACTTCCTAGAATTTGATGTTTTACTAGAGATGAGACGGGCTTGGGCTTCATTTGTATACCAGTCTTTGGACCCAGGCGGGTTCAGTATAAAAACGAATATATTTATTTAATTACAAATCGAAAAATGGAAAAGAAACATTGCTATTTGAGAAAAAAAATGCATTCTAAGTTTCTTAAAGTGTTTTAAAATCTGTTAAAAATCAGTTTGAAAGAGAATTGAATTGTTATTGATGAGGTATCAGGAGAAATATGCTATCTGATTCTGATGCCTGCCTTTGCACAGTCAGTGTTAGTAACAAAAGGGAGTCGTGGGATATCCTTTGTCTATCCCCGATTTCTTTTTGAAGTTCTTTTCAAGAATGACTGGAATTACTAGAGCAGAACGCGTGTCTTTCTGCCATTATTATACGATGGTATTTTAAAAGAAAAATTGTGATTTATGCAGATTTTTACCAGTGGTTGTATATAAATATGCTATTTTAAATAGATAACAACTAATAACAAATTTACTATTTTAAATAGATTCACAATGACATGAAAATCACGAAACGTTTTCATAATTGGGTATTTATGATTAATACTTATTTCTGTGTAAGAAATAATTTTTAAATGAAAAAATTATTTTTGAAACAATTTTAAAATGCTATTAACAATTTTCTGCTCGAGCTCCGATGACAAAATATGTTTTGGTCTCTGATTGCAAATCGTCTGGCTTATGTTCGGAAAACAGAGTCAGAACTCATTTCAAGTTTTGAACCACCAGATCGCTCAGGCACAGACGCAAGAAAATATCCAGTACTCCACACTTACAATCAAAAGCATAAATCAAAAGTTCTTACGTAGATTCAGTGAAGTTTATATGTACAGGGTGTTCCAAAAGTCTCCGTACAACTTAAAAAATTTATTAAAAAAAAATAATAATAGGCCTACAGCAAAAATAATTACAACAGTGCATAGAGTAACTTAAAAAGTTTTTTTCTACTGCCTTAGTAAACTTCAACATGAGATCCTTTCGTAGCACAAAGAATATCAAGACGATATTCCAATTCAATCCACGAACGTTTTTCATGCTAACATAAACAGCTGTTTGGATCTTTTGTTTCAATTCCATGAGACTATTAACTTTTATTCATCAAACATTCATCAAACATCTTCAATTCAACATTTTATTTCATCAAACAGTTGTAACTACTGTTGATGTTAGCATGCTGAAACGCACATGGATGGAATTGGAATATCGACTTGATATTTCTTCGTGCAACGAAGGGATCTCATGTACAAGTATACTAAGGTAGTAGAAAAAACTTTTAAGTTACTCTATGTACTGTTGTAATTATTTTTGCTGTAGGCCTATTATTTTTTTTTGTAATAAATTTTTGAAGTTGTACGGAGACTGTTGGGACACCCTGTATTTCAATCGTAAGCGTATCGATGCTTTATCCTGATATTTTCAGAGAATATGAACCTTTTCTTTCGTGTATTTGACCCGGTGAGCTTACAATAGAATATACAATCTGATATAATGCACTGTTATTCTAATAATAAAGATGAAATAAAATGATTAGACACCTTATAATATGAATTGTGGACTGATGAGGATTCTCGTGTCGATCAATTTTAATGAACCGCTGATGAAGATTTGGTTATAATCAACCAAATTCTTAGAAGTAATTAGATTAAAGCGACAAATCGGATATTTGAGATTTTCCTAATTATTATCTCAGCAGAGATGGAGTATCAAAATATAGTAAAAATACACCAAAATTAAATGTGTGAACTTCGGCAAAATAAATTTTCATTAAAAATGCATAATTTAATGTGTATCTTGAAACGGAAGTAGGTCTGGTGCCTAAAAGTCCCATTGCGCGTTCAGTGTTACAAAAACATCGGTTTTGGTAAGGTTAACGAACTTTTGTTTTTATAATGAAATAAATAGTAATATTTTACTCGCAACAACAATAAACCTTTTCAGTCATTTATGCTATATTACAGAAGAAGTGTTGGATTTAGTAATTTTTAGGATACGATTCCTTTTAAGCAAAAGACAAAAGTAGCCAAAGAGTTTAAAAAATGAAATAATTGTGAACAAAATAGAAAAATTTGCTGATTACGCCATAAAAAATAATACAATATCAAGGCATTTTTGCACCCCTGCGAACATCCATATGGTCGCCTCATCCCCAATAAGGAAAGAAAATTGACTTATATTTGTCCTTTTTTTAAATATTCGTAACTTTTATACATACAATTACTAATTAAGATAATAATTAAAAGTGGTTCAAAAAAAATAAAACAAGCATCCAAATCCAATCTTGGAGTTTGTATTTTATAAATTGTATAATCAAGTCTCAAATTGGAAATTTGCATTTGACAGTATTTATCAGTTCTAACATATAACACTACGATTCAAAAGTACAACACAAGCTATAGGGCAAAATTTGAAAAGAATCTTTATTAAAATAATACACTTTAGACTACTTCTGCCGAATTTTTTGTTCGTTCATTAAGAATAAAAGTGTGCTTATCAATGCGTTTCATTTACAAAACACAAAACAGTTTAATACCACTTTTGTAATCATTGGTAAAATGTTATCTTTATTAAATTTTAACTCATCTGGATTATCATCAAACTAAAAAATAAAGCGAATATGTTACTTTTTTAAATTTTAAAATCTAGTTGCTAGTATCATAAACGTTGTCGTCTTATCTTATTATTCTCTCTTAGAGTAATACCTCGGGCGAAATCCAATTCTTTGTCATACAATTTTTAATGCATGTAATGGTCGGATTATAAATTTAATCTCTTTCAAAATAATACTTCAATAAAAGACAAACATAATTTTTTTTGAATGAAAATAGAATTAAAAAGTGTATACTTAATATACAGTAATAAATATAAGAAGGAACATATAACCAGAATTTAATTACGATTGTTTCAAGTAATATCTATTGCCAGAATAGAAAAGCTGAAAAATTATATAATATAAACCAGAATTTGATTTCCAATTTTGCAAAAAGCGATAATATAGTGTGGTACTATTTGATATTTTATACATTAAACATTACTCTATATTTAAGTATTTTGAAAGTTCATCCACTGGACAACACTTAATTTTAGCGTTCTAACCCTAGACATGTGAGCGGATATTAAAACTCTCAAAGCAACATACTGAGTGTGCATGGAACTATATGTTATCATTGGCTGTTACATATTACCATATGTGGTAAAATGTTTAACCATGTTACATTTTAAACATAATCAGGAAATTGAAATGCAAGTTAAAACTTGCAAATTGAAAAACATGTTTTGGCGATTTTTTGTCATCATTAAGTTGCGCAACATTGAACAGAAATATTCTAGAGTGTAAGGACTATTTTAATATGCATTCGAAATAAAAAAAAAACCTCCCCTCCCATGAATATTTCAAATTTCTGGATAAAACCTTTAGTCACATTTTGATATTTTAATACATACATTATATAAAACATAAAACAAACTTCCTCCCAGTACTATTTGTATCAAGTGTCATCCTTTTTCACTAGTTTTAAATGTACCTAAAAAACAAATTTTTCATGTCTTTACATCCATTAGTACTTATCTTTGTTAATGATGCAAAGTAATTGGACGTCCTGCTGAATAATTATTAAAGAGACATGTAACCGAAAGCCTAAGAATTTATATGTCAGCCCTAAAAATCTTGTATTTTATAATAAAATGAGATTCTACGCTTTAATGGAACAATTATTAGTATGCTATGCTTATTAGCATAGTTATAAGCTTTGGAATTTAAAATGAATTCAAATCACATAAGTTTATTTAAGCTATTCGCTTTCAGTTAATGCAAATTAATAGAAATTGACAAAGCAATTGTAAATGTTGAGTTAAGTTAAAATTGTAGTTAAGTTAAAATTAAAGAAATCTAAATAGTGATTTATTTTGAATATGCGCAATTTAAAATAATATGTTACCAAACATTTATTTATAATTTTTTAAAAAGCAATAGAAAAACAAATTGTTACTTTTAACTTAACAAAATTTCAATTAATTTCTCGTCAAAAATTAAATTAAAATATAATAAAGAATAAAATGCCAAATAATAAATGGAATTTAAAATTTAAAAAAAGGGGAAATAATTTGGCCCTATGTTGAAATGTATTTCACTTATAAAGTATAAGAAGAGCGATTAACCGTTAAAACTTCAATGATGATAAATTATCTATTTCCAATGAATATATATGACTGTTTAAAATGAAATATGAAATCTTTTAGAATGGTATCATTTTGTTCATATTTAACAACAAATTCACGTCTTTAGGGGTACTTTGAAACAGGAATCTCGCACTGAAAATTTACATTTCTGCGATACACTTGCAAGCTTCCAAATTCACTTTGCGGGTTTAAGCCTATGATTATGTCTTCTCGAGATAGAGGTACTAAATATAAAACAACTCTGAAATGGCGTTGAATTGGGTACAGACAGTATTTTGAAACAATCGTGGAGCTACTGTCTAATTTTGAGGATAAGCGGGCACTGGTCATATGATTTCCATACCTGGAAGTGTAGCCCTCTCTAAGCGAATGTTAAAAAATATATGATAGGTAATATTCGAGATTTCCTATCAAGCGGCTCTCTCGTATTTTTAAATTAAAACGCAGGAAAGCCCTCAGATGCTCAGAGGGCAAACATCTTTGATCAAGAACAAATAATACCACATGGGTCATTTAATTTCAGAGATATTTTGAAAATTATAGTTTTCTCGTACCAACTATGAAGACTACGATGGGAGTTCTCGAATGTAGGAAAAATAAATATTTGTCAGACAAAATTGAAAGAAGAAGCAGCGTTGAATGTTCGTGATCTTGAAAAACTTGGCCATATCATACACACACGTTATGTCTACACCACATGTTATCCCTGATGACCACCCAGCGCTATGTAATTTCCAATTGCTTAGTCCGATGGCATACTACGCAGTGCTCTTTTCACTCCATATTATTCAGCTGCTGAAGACCTACGAGGGTATGACTTTCCAATGCTGCGCTCGACATTTTTGTCTGGATGAAACAACACTGTGACTGGATCTTCTACAATTAGTAGTGAACAGCATTGAGTGCACCTTGTACTCAGCTAGCTACCATACAATCGTACAAGGTCATGGGAGCAAAGTGATAAACTTGCATATTTTCCCTTAATAATGTTTGACATTTTTGGTATTGTAGCCAGAACTCTCTTTAAATCTGTATGTAGCTCGTCTGGACGATTAATTTCATTATTTCAGCTCTGCTGCCATCCACATGGAAATGATGTGTGCCTTGCAAGACCACGTTATCTACTTCCGCAAGCCCCGATTAGTTAGAACATGATTTAAGGAATATGCCACTGAATTCCCTCTATTGAAATGATGATAAAGAAGCTTGGAATAAAATCTCCTTGAACACTTCCGGGATACTTCGAAAAATTTCTGCAAGCACATCATCCATCACTGGTGTCTTTTGCTGATTTATGGGAAATTGCAGTATACGTTTGGCATGTCGAACTTCCGGAATACTTCTTTTGCATATTGAAACAATGATTCATCCTGTGAATGGAAATGAAGTGAACCTTCCACAACCAACTTATTTATTGTCACATGCACCGGATAGCTATAACCTGATTGTGACAGCCGTTATAACACCCAGAAGAGCAACAAGTCGTTACTACTCAATTATCCAGTATTCAAACAGTACCTCAACTTATAAACAGTTTACATATTTGATGATTACGTAGTACCCTATATATTTTCAATGATCTGCCGCTATTGGGTTTAGTAGAATTTGTAGAATCGGCCAAAAGGATAGCTAGTTACATCGAAAATACATAAAAAGAAGAAAAATTCAAATCTGAAAAGCAATTTCAGTTAAATAATACAGATGTACAGAGTCATTAGACTGAAACAGGCCATTACCCCCTTATAATCATCTTCCACTTTAGCATCATGATACCAGCAGTCTCGAGTCTACATCTTAAGAAATTCTAAACACATTGCCATGAAGTTCGATTCTTCATTCTTGTTTAATTGCATGTAACGTATTGTCATATTTAATTTTAATTATTCTATTTAATCTTTAGATTTTTTTTAATTTTAAAGTTTATTTTTCATATTTTGCCACGTTGTTCCATTCTGGTTTTAAAATAAGAGACTACTCGCTGTTAATCTTAAAATTTTTTGAATAAACATTGGATATTTTTCGGATATTCTTTTAAACAACCTTCATTCTTAAATATTCATATCCATCTAATTAGAGCTCTAATATTTTCAAACAGTTATTTTTTCAAATTGTTCTTTACACTGGTCAGGCTATCTCAGGCTATCCATTTAAAATCAATAAAAGTTATAAATAAACTTCTTTTATTCCAGAAAACATTTAACAAGAATTTGCTTTTCCATACATAATCTTCTCACTCAATCTCTTTTATAGCTATGCAAATTAGTGATGCTGCTTTATATTTTAATTAATATATTTTTTGCAATATTAAATATTATTTTTGGATAAGCTATAGATATGAAGTACTTTTGTTTATTTTTCGGTTTTTATTTATTTTTCATTTACAGCCTTTTGCGTTATTTTAAAACTTTAAGGCAGAAATATGGTGTAACATGATTATTTATACTATGGTGTTGCAAAGCGAGACAAAAGATACCGTAGCATCTTTGAGATGATAAAAGTATTGAAAATATGAAATCCGAAGTAGCCATTATTGAAATAAATGGATGTAATAATAATAGAGTAAACGAAAAGAACATCTGTTTCACAGACTTAGAAAATTATAATGTGATCTTCAACAGGTGATAAAATTACGATGTACGCCCCTTATTACAATGTACGATATGCACAGTCTCATTATACTTAGTTCGAGTTTGTCTGCAGTTCTGAATCAGTTCGATCTTAGCACAGATTGGAGCTGTCAATTTGTTGTAAGTGACTGAGGATTTTCTGCCAAGCGTATCACGCGAACATGCCACACATGTCCTATTGATTTATGTCTGGTAAACAAGCTGGCCGGCGTACATGGCGAACTTCTTAATTAAACCTATCTAAGTTACGTTGTCATTTGTTATTCATAAAGATGAATTTAGGTCTCAACAGCACAATCTCTTAAACGTGCATGTAAACCAGAAAAATATTGGTTTGTGAAAAGTAAGATAATACAATAAATGTAATTCTTTGAAAAATGTAGAAGCATTACTGCTAACAAGAATTTTGCCTACCGAAAGGGTGTCTCTATCAGTTGTATACCAAGAATTTTCCAGTCTTTCGAAAATATGTAGAAGTGAGCGTGGGTTCTCCATTATTTTCTGATACTCATACGTGAGGAATCAGTGGTGAGACTATATACACTCTAATTAGTAAAGCCTATGTTAAGCCTGCCGTTCCTATGTTAAACTTCCCAATCTCTGTGTTTCTAGTACCGAAGAGACAGCCGTCTCTAATGTATACTGGGGTGCATAGCAATTGTCACAGAGCGAAGAAATCACCTCTCACAATGTATGGAAGTGAGCACGTGTTCGCCGTCTTTCCTGAGAAGCATACGTGTGGAATCAATTGTGAAACAATATAGACTCTAATTAGTAAAGACTATTCGTTCCTTGTTAAATTTTCTCCTCTATGTGTTTCTGGCATCTCAGAACACTCTGTCTTCAATGTATACATAATGGGGTACACTGTAATGGTCACTGAGTGAAGAAAGCACGCTCCTGCAGTCTTCTGATCAAAGTCGCCGGTTTGACGGGGTGTTTTTTTCATATTGCTTGATTGCAACACCTTTGTTTGAAATAGTAGTATTTGTCTTATTTAATGCCATATTAAATATAGTATAAATAAGGTAAATACTACAATTTAAAAAATATATTGTAATACTTCAATTTGAATAAGGAAAAACTATCCAAACTAGCAACATTTCTTCTGATCCCGGTATAACATATCATGTGTCTTATGGATTCTTTAACTCTATGTCTCTTATGTTTCATATCCTATAAGAAAATATGTTAGCGCTCTGTCACAGTTGTGCATAATAGGCGACCACTGATAAACCGTCCAAAATCTTTTTCTGTCGTTTGAAACGCCATGCAAGTTCATGAGTGGAATATATTCACAACAACTCCGAACTCCGTGGAAGTTTACTCACCCGTAGCACTGAGGCTGTCTTCTCTACTGATCCTTCACGTAATCCTCACAACGGCAATTTTTGTATACTTTTGTTTACCTACAATAATTGGACAGATAGCATTAGAGAAAATTTACTAGTACAAAGAAAGGAGAAATTACAACGATAAAAACCTCATAGAAAAGCCGCAGAATTCGAACCAGGCACCGTACGATGAAAAACAATTGCCATGGTTTTGAGCGATGCAGGTCCTGTTAAAAGGTAAACAAATATTTTGCTTTGTGAAGTTTTAAGTTACTTTGAACATTTTTAATAACACATTGTAGTGGCATCTATTAACTAAAATTTTATGTATAAAAATACATAAAATTTTAGTTTGTCTATAGTAACTTTAAAAAAAGTTACTATAGACAAACCTTTTGAGCTTCTTTATAAATATGTCACTAACTTAATCGTTATTTTTATTACAATTAAGGAATTATTAAATTGTAGTTTGGGATTTTTCTTGGATTATCCTGTGTATAGTTAGCAAATTTCGATTACCTGTTTAACCCTTTGGTTATGGAGTAGTAAATATGTATCCCAGTAGATTATTTTTTATTGTATCCGTTCCACGTTTTGAAAAATAATATCTTCCGTACATATATACTAGGATATTTTAAAGAGAAGCCCACCAGATTATTTTTTGTAACTTGTCTTGTGTTGTTGTTGCACATCCCCTTAGGCTACCAGGTCCATCATATTATACTCCCTAAGACAATCCAGCACCATCAAGAGATCATCAGCAAGATCCTGCTTGGAAAGCCACGCAAGGATAGGATCAGGCACGCAAGCATATGATCAGGGGAGGCCTGCCCACTGGAACACTTGATGCATATTTCAAAGCACTTGATGCCCTCAGAAAATTTCATTGTTTGTTCCTGCCTGTTATAACTAAGAGCTAGAGATCCTCCCGGTCGATTACTCTGGTAGCAGTGGTGCTCTGGTGGAACAATCCAAGTGATCCTATTCTTGCTTTTTGTTCTTGAGTAAGTCTCCATATATGTGAGGGGTGCAGAAAGCACCGACACATCACATTCACCCGCCTTGGACAAGGTGTCCGCGATCTCATTTCCCTCAAGATCGATATGGGAAGGAGTCCACTGTAGATGTATCCGATGAGAAAAGGAAAGTCGTTTCAGTCTGTTAAGAGTAGTCACTCCGATATTATCCTGCACGCTATGCCAATTGACCAAGTGTTGGATTGAGCTACTGCTATCAGACAAAATCCAAGTTTCATTTCCATTAGTGATTGACAAAAGTGAACTATGACATTTAGCTCACTACGAAAGACTGAGCAGCAGTCAGGATTTCTCTTCTGAATCTTTACTTCATGATGTTGCGATTTGATGTAAATTCCACTGCCAGAACAGTTACTATCATTTCTACTACCGTCCGTATACACCTGGAATATCGCCAATTCTCTCAAGAGCCAGTTGCCTAAGATAAATAGGAAGATATGTTTGTTTGTTCACATGGACTGGTAAATCAGGATGAAAAAGACACCATCAAGACCTTCCGTCTGGTCAATGCACTGTGTCAGGTGATGCGGTTCCACAGCACTATCGATTAGATTACAAGAGGCCACTTGGCTGAAGGGACTATTTCACTTGAGCTTCTGATTATTGCACCAGTCTCTGAGGAAAGCAGAAATTTGATTTTCAGAACCAATACCACAGAGCTCGTTGTAGTGTTTTGTCAGACAAGCACTTCATCTAAGATCAAGGAGTTGCAGATCTACCTCGTAAAACACCATGTCTTTAGGACAAGTATTTCGATGACCAGTAATGATCCGAGCAGCGCTGAGCTAGACCCGCTCAAGTTTCTGTAGATTTGTATCAGAGGCATAACAGTAAATTGGATATCCGTACTCCAAGATGGGTCTGATAAGTGAAATATAGGTATTTCTGAAAGTACCAGTATCAGCTCCCCAGACACGTCCTGAGATATATTTCAGGATGTTGAGTCATTTTCTTGCATTTAATAGAAGATGATCGATATATTTGTTGACCAGAATCTCAGGGTCCAGTACAAAACCCAAATATTTTGGATGTTTATCCACAGCAAGAGGTTGATGATTCAATAAAATATTGGGATGAAAGTCGTATAATTTTCCATTCGTTGTGAAGAAGCCAACCGTAGACTTCGCAGGGTTAAAATACAATTTGTGGTTTTCAGCAAAATTCCTTATATCATCAAGGACAAAATTGATGTCACGCTTCAACTTCTTCAAGTCATTGCCGGAGTTCCAAATAACAATATCGTTCGCAAATGAGCCTATTTCGTAATTCTTGTTGATGGCATCCTCAATACCCGATAAGAAAAGTGTAAACAAATTAGGACTTAAGACTGATCCCTGAGGAACGCCTTGGATTAGTTTAAAGCTCCTCGAGAGAGAATTATTAAATTTCATCCAGACAAGTCTATTTCCTAAAACACATAAATCCAGGGAAGGGCTTTTCTGCCAATTCCAAAAACATCAAACAGTTTTATAATTAGTAGTTGATTCCACACCCTCTCGAAAGCCTTTGATAAGTCAAGGAAGACTGCCATTGTGTGTTTAGAAGGTTTCATGTTATGGGCATCTCTGATCTTTTGACAGAAGTAAAGCACTTTATATGTGGTGCTGTTTCCCTCTCTAAAACCATATTGTTCCTTTGGAAGAAGGTCGTGGGAATTCACGTAAAAGTTAAGTCTTTTTAAAACGTTTTTTTCATAGCTTTACAAGCTATACTGGTCAAAGAAACGGGACTCTAACTCTTCGGAGAGCAAGCGTCTTTGCAAGACTTTCTAATAGGAATAACTGTGGATCTCCTCCAATCTCGGGGAAGCTGTACCATGTTCCATGAACTATTTATAATGTCTAGGATCTTATGTCTGCTACTCGGACAAAGATTTTCAATCATTCGACCATGAATACCATCAGGCCCAGGGGACTTATTTAGAATAGAATCTTTAATCTCAGCCTCGAGTTCATGCATTCTGAATTCCTTGTTGAAAATAGGTATTTCCCCTTGTGTGTTGCTGCGGCAGCCATGGACAATATTACTGGCCGTTTTATTAACATGTCTGTCACCGCTAGTGAAATTCAGCCTACTGATTATTCTGATAATGCAAACCCAGAAGGTTAGCACTTGTTTGTCATCCTGGGCTAAATTCCCATCCTTGCTCTGAATCGTATTACATTGTTCAACCTGAAGTGTTCTTTGCCATATACTTTTCACCAGCTTCCACAATTTTAAATTAGATGATTTTGAGTCAAGACTAGTACAAAGTTGGTTCGATTTATCTCTCTTAATTTGTGAATAAAGCCTTTGTAATTTTGCATTGACTTTATTTAATTCAATTTTGACCAGGTTGCTGTTGTCGGTGTCCAAGCTTTCAGCAAATATTTTTCTCTCTTCCAGCAGAGGTTGGAGTAAGGACATTTTGCTTGTTAAATAGGGTTTCTTTCTCTTCACTTTACATCTGGGAATGCTGTAATTAGCTGCTTTAATTATTATCACTTTTAAAGTGCGCCAGTTCATATCCAGACTGACAGTGAGAGGTTTCCTTCTGATCTCATTGTCAATAAAAGTTGTGAAGAAATGCCAGTCAGCTCGTTTGAAGTTCCATCGTTTGTCATTATAGGTGCGCGCTGATTGCCTCTTCTTTAGTTCGAATAATACAGGAAGATGGTAACTTCCTATGTTTTCCAAAACAGTCCATTTACAATTAGGACTAATACCTGGGCTGACAATAGATACGTCAAGAGCCTCTTTCATATTATAACTATACGAATAGTGAGTAGGAACTCCGTCGTTGAGAATTATTAAGCTTTTGTCATCAATCATGTTAAGTTGTTCGTTTCCTCTCGATTTTACAGAGTGGAATAACCCCAAATCGGGTGTTTAGCATTTAGATCGCTGATGCAGATGTTTTTTCTTGAACTTGTTGTACGAATGAATATGAAAATAGTCGCCAATCCTGGCCCGTAAACAAATGGTTAAGTCAACTAATTTTATTACTTGATTAATTAAAATATATTTATGTAAAATATAAATTTCGCTATTTTGTCAAAAGAACCGTATGATAGTTGAGCAACAGTAATCGAGTACGATTTAAATTATTTTATTAATAATGATCTGTTAAGTTACTAAAAGACTTTTTAAATGTATTTGAAAGTAAAGTGTTAATAAAATTACATTTAAATTTCAAGAAATAAACTCTTAGAAAAAAATATTTCAATTATTTTGCACTAATAAAAATTATTTTCTCTCAAATATAATTTTGTAATATGAGAAATATTCTACAAAACATTTTACCTTATGATAAACTTTCAAGAAAATTTTCAAAGTTAGTTTCCCAGAAAATCTCAAACTACAAGGTGGAAAATTCACTGCACTTTAAAACGTGATATAAAGTGAAATAGAATCAGAAATACCTGGAAGCATATTTTATATCTTCTTTCAATCAGAATCAGAACATCATTTCTGATCTTAAAATTTATAAATATACTAATCTAGACACTAAATATTTGCAAATGAAGTATCAGATTTATCTCACGAATCTCTGAAAAATTCTACACCTATTGCAAACGCAATAACAAGATATAAAGTTTCAGTAGCTTGTTATCTGCTTCCTCTGTTCCAAAAGAGACTGAAATTGAAGCTTCATATCAATGGCCGCTTCTGAATGTATTTCCGATGTATATCGTTATATTTTCAAATCAATTTTTATTCTTACTGAAAAAAAATATCACGTTATTAAATTTTAGAAAATTATCCACTTTAACTAAAAAAAAAACTGCTCTTCAGGAAAGTTTTTATCTCTTTGTGTTTTAAAAAATAGAAAATTCTAAGTTCATCCATAACTGTTTAAAATATCGAAATGTGCAAATTTGATGTTGATAATACACACTTTCTAAAAAAATGCTTTATCAAAAAAGAAGGCATTAACATCGTTTTAGAAGAGTTTTAAAAAGTATTAAACAAGAGAAAAATTTTAGAGTGATTTTAAGAAAGGGTTACTAAAATGTAAATGTAGTTATTTAATATCTTTTTGAAAAAAGCATTATCGAAAATGAGATACATTGTTTTTACATTTAAATTTACTTTTTCTTCCAAAACGTTTCATGTGAACAATAATAGGATTTTTTCTTTTTTTGGATATAAGAATTTTTGTAATGTAATTAAAAAACGCTGTATGAAATCTACCCTATATATATAAAATCCTAATGAAACAAATTTGTGAAACGATTTTATGAAACGAATTTATGAAACGATTTTATGAAACGACTGATTAAACGACTGATTATGTTTCAGGGCTATTTTTAATAAAATATTAAACGCTTGATGGTGAAATTAATAACCATTGTCCATAAAAATCCGCGGAAGTCAAAACTGGTAATAGAACTTTGAAATTGGAATTAGTTTTCGAGATATTATTTTTTTTCAAATATTTATGACATTTCTGTAATGATGGCAACTAATTGCTTAGTTTTTTTGGTGACCAAAAAGGGAAAAAAATTTAAAAGGATCCCGATAGGGATTATTGATTTCTTTTTATTCGTCATTTTCAAATTGAAATTGAATTTATGTTTTATTTCAATTGATAATGAAGACAAGATTGTGATTAAATTATGTTTTTCAGGAAAATTTGAAAAAAAAATCACATTTCTATCGTCAGGATTCAATTGTCTGTCAGCATTTAATTTAATTTATAAACTGAAAATATTTTGATTAAATTCGTCCAAATGACGTCATTTATGTAAACGCAAAAGAAAGGGGGGAAAAGGAATTAATAGTAATTATTATTTATTGATATCATTTTGTTATTTTTTTGTAAAATTTAATTAAACGAATTTATAAAATCACTAATTCGGATATTTGAAACGAATATATAAAATAATAATTTCCCAACTGAACGGAAGGAGAATAAAATATCCTGCTTGGTTTTTTCCGCCAAGCTTTTTAAAAAAGCGTCAAGACCCTATAATAGAAAAGCACCAAAAGTTCATTGAGTTTGTTTTCATAACTTTTGGTAACAAATCCTTCTATATTAAAAAAAAGTAATCTGGAACTGAGCCAAAAACGATTTAGAAATGGACCAATCAAATTCTGCGTAGATATTCCGGGTTATTCTCATCGCTTTTTTACTAGGGACTTTTTTGAGGAGCTATTACTTTTTTTCTAGCTTTCCTACGTATTCGAAAATCCTACCACCAGACGCTAAATATAACAAGCTTTCAGAAATTAAAAAAAATTATCACGGTCGGATAATAAAAACTCAAAAAATCCTTAAAAATAGAGTAAAAAATCTTTTATTGAAAAAGTCATTTTTTTATATTGTTGCCAATTTCTAAATAAGCGCAAAGGATTATGTTTTATCTCAAATAAGAATTGTATTTGCGCGAGACTATTAAAAACAATAATGAAAGTTTAAAATAATAATTAAATGATCACGTGTTGAAAGCAGGAAATAAAAAAAAAATACGTCATAAAAATTTTGTTTACACATGAATATTAAAAATAAAAAAGATGAATTAAATGAAAAAGTATTATAACCAGTTAAATAAAAAGCATTATAACCTGATTACAGAAGATAGCCGCCGTTCGTGATATCATCATCATCATCATATTTTTAAAACAGGATACATTACCAGGTTTTAAGAGGCCGTGAAATCAGATCGGGGGTTGGTGAGCGTAGCGAGCAGGGGGCAGAGCCCCCCTAGTATGGTATAAAAATGTCTAAATGCAAATTAAGCAGCATTATTAATAGGAAAAATTAATATCATCAAGCATTAATTTTACATGGAAAAAAGTCTCGAAACTCCTCAAAATATGGAAAAGACAAATGCCCGAAACCTCATCGTACTGTAGGGATTTCATTACAAGAGTTAAATTTCGTTTACTCTAGTTAAATTTTCAGATTTTCTTTTAGTGCGTAATAAAATTAACACCAGTGGCAAGGGATGTCAAATTTAACTAATTATACCATCTAGAAACGGTTTTAATCCTTGAAGATTACAAATTAAAGATAGGAACTAAGGTATCGAAATTCTGGCTGTATTTAGTATGAATATGCAGATATGAATGTTTTTGTATAATTATTACCACTATTCGGTTTTAAAAAGAACTTTTCCCGTTTTAAAACTTCTCAATATACAACAAAAATTCAAAGAATGGAATGTAAAAATTCTCTTTTTAACAATTTGCAACAAGGCTGAAAAGAGTTTATGAATTCGGCATGTCTGTCTGTCTGTTTGTCCGCCTCTCTGCGCTCTAACGCGCGTAAATGTACTGAAATTGCCATGTGATTGATATATGCTATTAGGGTATAAGGTGGCACGTTCGACATTGAAAATGAAGTGTGTTTCAAATCATTTATCATTTACAAGGGTACTGAAAAGAATTCCGTTACATTATGGTCTATGGGGTAAAATCGTTTGCACTGTATTTAAATGATTTTACACTATTTCAAACATATTGAAATTTATATATATCACTGAGTTGCACTATGGAATTTTCGGTATTGAAAATGAAGTGTGTAGCATTCATGGTCCGTATACAGGGACACTAAAAAATATTCCGTTACATTATGGTCTAACGAGAAGAATAGTTTCAAATGTATTTTAATAATGTTATAATAAATCAAACATATTGAAATTTATATATATCCCTGAGGTGCACTACAAGATGCTTACTATAAAATATGGTGTACCATTTGTCATTCATTTACAAAGGCACACGAAAATTTTGGCTACAGTACTGTCTATGAGTGCTATTTGTTGGAAGTGTGGTTACATTGTTTAAAAACAACACAAAATGTCACAAAAACATATATGCATCATTTATTAAAAACTTTTACTTTAGGTGTTTTTAAAATATACAAAACTGCATTTCACATTAAAAACCTAGCGCTTTCGAGCCGTCCTGGCTCATCATCAGGGTTAAAACATCACCACGCAGATACACTGGCTGCATATAGGTTTTACATCCATAGAGCATTTTCAGTGTGTACTGATAGTTATATCAATGAGGAGCTTGACAGAGTTAAAATTATAGCAAATGAAAATGGTTTTTCAGAGAGGTTAATTAATAAGTTAATTTGTCAATATCAATATCAGGGTAAAAAACAAAAAGAATTAACAGAAAAACCAACTAAATTTTACAAGTTCCAATATATTCCGAAACTTTTTGAAAAATTAAAATATAATTTAAAGAAATATGAAATAAATTTGGTAGCATCCCCTCCAGTTAAATTGAATGCGTTACTACATAAGAAGATTGATCCCATACCGATTGAAGATTTAGCAGGCATTTATAGAATCCCAGTTATTATGGAAATAGTTGAAAATAGGATAAAATCTTATAAAGTTAAAGACTACATTGGTATGACTTTAAGGAAATTTAAAATTCGGTTAAAAGAACATATTGCAGATGTCAAGTATAATAGAAGTAAAACGGCACTTTCCAGATTAAAACAACAGCAGTCGTTTATAATAGATTTTGATAACGCTAAAATTATTAAACCCACATCCTCTTTTTATGAAGCAATAATAAGTGAATCAATAGAAATTTTAACCAGGAAAAATAAAACATGCAATGATTCAGTTTCGTACAATATCCCTAAAGTATGGTATAAGCTTTTACAGATAGTTCAAGAATGAATAAGATTGGCACATCCCTCCCTATGCTTCCCACCCTGTTTATAATGGTTTGACCTTGTCTTCAGCAGACATTGATGTTTTTACAGTGTTTCAGACTAGTTGTGTTTTTTTGTGTGTATCTGCGTGGTGATGTTTTAACCCTGATGATGAGCCAGGACGGCTCGAAAGCGCTAGGTTTTTAATGTGAAATGCAGTTTTGTATATTTTTAAAACACCTAAAGTAAAAGTTTTTAATAAATGATGCATATATGTTTTTGTGACATTTTGTGTTATTTTTAAACAATTATTAACAGAGGTGAATTTGATTCAATTGAGTGTTGTGTTTTTCATGACTCAAGTTTATTTAGTGTGGTTACATTTATAGTTGTTTTGAAATTTAACTACTTTTTTGTATATTACTTGTTATGTATAAATTCTATAGATCATCTAGTCTTCTGACCAAATGCAGCTTAGAGTTCTTTTATACTCGGGCTTATAGGGAATCAAGACACTTGACCCATTTCAAATTTATTATCGATTTTGTTTGTAAATGCTTTAATTGCCTGTTTCCATCTACTTGATTAGGCTTATCTTTTGGAGTATGGGGTGTATGGTCCAATAGATGCTCACGTTCTTAGAGTACCCTTAGGTTTGGGGTCTCCAGGGCTTTTGTGCAAGGTTGGGTGCCCTTTCATTCGCAAGCAGTATCTAACATTGAAAGTTACATCTTTTACATGATTTTTATTGCTACCATTCGTTGGCTAGTGTCATTGAATATCTCAGGTGTTCTTCTAAGCGTTGGTTAAAGGCTGCCCCTCCCTGGGGTTAGTCTCTGGCCTTCTAATTATTTTGGGCCCTCCCACTCTGGGTCTTGTCAGTTGGGACCAAACAGTTCCTTTTTATTTTCCCTTTGCATCCCAACCTCTAGTTGGTCCCAATGGTCAGTTATGGTCTTTTGCCGTCTTAGCAGTATCTCTGTACCTAATATACTTGGCTCAAAATTTTAACCTGTATGGTATCTGTTGATACCGTACCATTATGTTAAGCCTTATTCTAAATGTGCGTTTGGCCATTTGTACATTCCTTTCCGACTATGGTTTTTTTTGACGACGTATTTTCCGTTTTACACGGTTTTTCGGGAGGTTCTGTCCCTTCCAGTGATCGTTGAAATATGTTTTTGGCTGTTTGGCTCTTTTGGTCCACTGTTTTACATTCTCAATTAATTTCATAGCTCTCAATTAACTTTCCGAATAGAAAATAGTTTTTTCTACCCCTTTCCCCCTTGCATCTCTGCCCCCCATGGCTCCCCCCAGGTTCTTAATATATTTTGTAATTTTGTAATTCCTAGCTTTAACTTTTATTCAATTTTGAATATGACCATTTTTAGATTTTTTTTGCTGTGAATGCTTTCACCACTAGGTGGCTCTTCATCAATGTTTACACAATTTCTTTCGAAAAAATCTCAGGTGCTATGGGTACGATCACCACCCTTCTTGAGTCTATACCTTTGGTTCAACTTCCCCTTTGTCATCATAATAGTTACTCTCCAACCCGTTACTGGACTCTAAACACTTTTGTTCCAAACCTTTCAGTTCTCTCTCTGTTCATTTTCCCGACATTTTTGACAGTAGTCTGGGAAGTTTTGCAGGGTTTTGGCCTCCCTTTCATATTTTTATGTCTCTCATTGGTATTCAGATTACTGACTCTAGGGGTCACATATCATTTTAGTCTTCTCATTTGCGTAATTTTAAGATTTGCATCTGTGCCCTTAATATCACCTTCAAGGTGCGTATTTGAATGTTCAAGTGCTTCACCCTGGATACTCATTTATATTTAAAGGCAATTTTCTGTTTATTAAATAAAATTATTCATGTTATTTAGAATCCAGTGGAATTAATAAAAGTTAAAGAAAGATAACATTAGCTTGGTGCCAGATATTATTTTGTTGTAAATAAAGTATAAATTTATTATTTCATCTACACAGTCAGAGTAGATGAAAAAATAAATATATCACATTTACTGTAGTATATCACATTTACTCTATAGAATAGTAGAGTATATCACATTTATTCTATATTCTGAAAATAATTAAATATTTTGTATCCATATTTAATACCTGGAAATTTTTCCATAGAAAATTTCTCACGCCTTGCATTTATAATATTCAAATGTTAATTGTTTAAAAGGCGTATAGCCAACATAGTGAAAAAGTACCCAAGCCGGGACAAGCCTGCTAGTTGATCTTACGCCGAAAGGTAGGCTTCCCCGCTTGTTTTGACCTTGACCTTGCAACATTTTAAATGGCCGCCCTCATGGTTTTGCATCAAACATACCCTGCTATTTTCACTCAACAAAACAGCTTTATAATAATTTCGGATACCACAATTCGACACATTCAAGTACAACGGCACGTAAACTTTGTCTTTATAAATATAATTATACTAGGTGGTGAAGGTGATATAACAGTAGTTTTCCAGTACTCTTCTCCCTCAGCAGATCTAGAAAAAAACCTACAAGCCTTCGCGGACACGAAAGGCATGAGCAAATTGTTTCTCCTACACTGTAAAAAATGACCAATGTTTCTTATTTTATGAAAATATGCTATAACCACAAACAAAATATAATATAATCTTCTGAGTTATCCGAAATTTCAAATAGTATGTTACATTGTCTTTTGAATCTCCAGAAACGAATACATTTTCAAAATTTAAAGAATAATTTATAAAAACAAATTATTTTTAGCTGACCGAATTTTTCAGAAACGTTTCCGAAGGGTTTTTATAGTGTATTAATTAGTGTCCTCAGGCTGGAATACCTTTTTTCGAATGTTATCCATTCTCATGTACACGTTTTCAGCCGCATAAGCTAATTTATTCATGAAAGAGTAAAGAAATAATCTTAATTTTAATGTTATTGTTAACGCTGCTAATTTTCCATGTTTGTCTCTTAAACATTTTTTTGAGCATGAAAATGTTTACTTCAGAATTGATAGCATTCGAAAAACAGGTATTCCAGGCTGAGGACACTAATTAATACACTATAAAAACCCTTCGGAAACGTTTCTGAAAAATTCGGGCAGCTAAAAATAATTTGTTTTTATAAATTATTCTTTAAATTTTGAAAATGTATTGGTTTCTGGGGATTCAAAAGACAATGTAACATGCTATTTGAAATTTTGGATAACTCAGAAGATTATATTATATTTTTGTTCATGGTTATAGCATATTTTCATAAAATAAGAAACATTGGTCATTTTTTACAGTGTACTGAGCGATTTAAAAACACATATAAACTCTGGAGTTACCCATCAGATTATTATAGAAAACACCATCGCATCACGCACATGGGTCCTAAAAAGCTATTAGTCATCAACGACCCCGAATGTAAGCCCGCCTTCGAGAATGCGCATCTACAAGACAGAACAGACGTCCTGTTAATTTGCTTTTCCTTATTTTTCAAATTGAATTCATGGAAAGTTGATTACGACTTACTCTATGGTGATCATCGACTACTAACAACAGAACTGAACGTGTAGCTGCCATCTCTACCAAACGGAAGATACAAAACCAAGAATATCTCTTACAAGGCCTTCAACAAATACATTCTTAAAAAATAGAAGAGACACAAACCGATTTTACAGAAAATCAAAATTATAAATGAATTTGAGTCTTGTTACGTAAAATTCCTTACCATACTAGAAAACACATGTGAAAAACCCCTGAACAAATGTAAAAGATCATTCTATCCGCGATCCACTTAGTGGACAATTGTACTAAGATAAAATAGACCTCATAAAGGCCCTGTATAGAAAATCAAGACTACCGTGTGCGGTCCAATAGTGCCAACTGATTTACAATAGAGAAAGAACCATCTACTATAAAAAAGACATGTTGGAAGCCGAAAGATCGGTATGGCTAACCCTCTGCAAAAACACCAAAGATCCCTAAAGCAAAGTAGAAAAATAGCATTCCAGGAATTCCATAAACAAGAGCTATACGCATTATCTTATTCGACGACATCAACCCACACAAGACAAACCTTTTATAAGGAAATCACGACTCAAATTTTCGATCAATCTCAATATGCACATACGGAAGCAGCTTCCTCCACAACATCAGCACCTCCCTTCCAAATGCAGTAGCTGAAAGCGTTCACATACTCGTTTAACAGAAACAAGGCTCCGGAGCTGAATAATGTCGCTGATATCAGCATTAGAAATATCTTTAAAAATGTCAACACTGTTCTTCTATACATTTACAACTGCTTATTACGCTTAAATTATTTCCTCGGAGCTGGAAGATAGGAAAACTGCTGTACTTTCTGAAACCGAGCAAGCCACCAGATGAACCAAGGTAATATAGAACCCTCTCGCTTCTTCCCAGAAACATATATGAAAAATTAATCTTAAAAGAATCCTACATTCTTTGAGACATTCAACAGACCTTCTTCCATCACAACGTGGCTTTTTTTAAGGGAAATCAACTGTATCAGCACGATGACCTGATGATTACCTCTAGGGGCCGCACACGGAAGCTACTTGAGAAGTGCGGAAATCAAGCACTGAAGATCGTCGGAGAATGGGCAGCTAAACATCATATGCAGATCGCTTACAGAAAATTCCATGTACTTAAATTACGGCATTCAAAATATCTGAAAAAGAGCACCTGTTTTCAAACTCGACAATCACACACTAAAGCATGGCAGAACGTTACCCTATTTGGACATAAAATTAGACAGCACACTTTTTTGTCACAATTACGAAATAAGCGCAATAAAATCAATATCATCTCCAAGATTCTTTTCAAATTTGCCTCTCAACAAATAGGAATGTCTAAATCTAATCTCAAAATCTGGTATTCCAACAGCTTGGGGAAAAATAACATACGCCTCAGCCATCTGGTTCCACCGCTTACAAAAATCCCATGGACTTAGATTAATTTCATCAATTCAAGCACGGTGTTTTTTTTTAATTTCAGGTGCTTATAGAAAATCCTAAACAGCCGCTTTATGTGTGTTAAAACGCATCTCAACTCTGGCACTACAGCTTGAAAGAACAGCCAATTCAAAAAGAATTGTCCGACTCAGAATCCAAGTTAATGACCACAATCCCTACAAATATCATCCAAAGCGAGCGACAATGTACATACCCCTTTCATATCCAAAGTAAGTACCTTTTCATACTCACTTCAAATGGCCGTATGGCTCTCATGAGTCTGAAGTCTCAATTTATACGGATGGCTCCAAGACCGACCAAGGAATGGCCAACTCCTACTGCGTATTGTAGAGGGATGAAATCGTTTACAGAATACAGGTGAAATTAGGCCTAGAGAACTCAGTATTCCAAGCAGAGTTCCTAACAAACGAGTTGTTATATCCGTTGGGACAATACTTACACATTTAAGAGTTTTACTCTATTTTCGGACAGCTTCTTAAGGCTCCAATCCTTAGAAAATTTCTTTTCCACTAACTACTTGGTCGCTATTATCATACAAGCTCTGCAATATACTCTAAAAACGACATTTTCAAAACTGGGCCAAAAATACTCAAATCTCTGTATGTCGCATAGTCAAAATGTCTCCGATTCAAAATTATTCAAGTTTGAAACTTGTATATACTCATTTCTGAAAACATGCACACACTCAAGAATAAAACATCATGTGCTCATATTTGAGTATGTCCATGTTTCAAAAATGAGTATGAAATGACTTCTATATGCTCATTTTTGAGTATTTCCATGTTTCAAAAATGAGTTTGAACTGATTCTAATAATTTTTGAGTATGTCCATGTTTCAAAAATGAGTATGAACTGACCTCTATGCGTTCAGTTTTGAGTAAGTCCATGTTTCAATATTCTGAGTATTTCTGGTATTTCAGAATTGAACACATTGGGTCGTCATATTTGAAACAAAAAGTTTCATAACAAAATGAAAACATCGATTTACTCAGACTTGAAAGTGTCATTTTTCTCAGAGTACTCTTTGAAATCTTTTTGGTGCGTGGTCAAACCAGGGTTTTTGGAAACGAGATAGCGACCACCTAGCAAATGAGGCAACTCAGCAACCCGTTTCCATGATGATACACAGTAGATTATTCCTCTTTCCAACATCCTTCTTTAAGAAAAGCATCAAATCAGCTATGCTACGAAAATAACAGCTTGAATTAAACTATGGACATACGGGACGTTGCAATCATACTTTCCTGCCTAAAATATTAGAGTCATTTTTCATACATCATTGGAACATTTACATATTCGCAACGAACCACGGCCCATTTCTGTCCTATGTCTTCAAGTTTCATAAGATGTCACCCCTTCAGTGCACATGTGGCCAAATGAGCTCATTGGTTCACTTTACGTATGCTGGACTGTACTCTTACATCGCATTTCCATCTACGAAAACTGCATTCAAAATCGTTGTCTGCATGGTTCTCATATGTAAGGAAGAATCCCACTCTGCTACAAAAAATAATTGATTGCAATAGACTAATAGAATACAATCAACATGTCTAAATAACGTGTCATCCTTTGACCTTACTAACAGACTCTTTATTAAAGCTTTAACATAAATCTTTGATTTTATCGAGTTAGTGTAAAAAAACATTATCACCCTTCATATTTTGTACATTGTAGTCCGTCCATCCTGCACAAATGAAGGTTAAACCTTTACTATTGTCATTATTCTTATTTATACCCTAGTCTTAATTATTATTATCTCAAGTTTATTTCATGGACACACATATTAAACTTACCTTTTATGTTTTTTTTGTTTTAAGAATGTCTTCATAATTGTTTATAATCCTGTGTTGAATTGTAAATATTCTCTGCTTTATTTTTTACGGTATTATGTGCTTTAAAATATTTATAACCATTAGTTATTGTGTAAATACTTCCTGAAACTGCCAATTTAATCTTAGGATCAAATCAGTAAGAATTACCTCCAAACTGCTTAGAATCTAGTGTTGTACATATTGGCCTAGATTTTTAGAAATGGTACTGTGTATTCTAAATTTTGTAAATATTTTCTTTTATACTGTTTCTTTCTTCTATTTTTCTAACAATCAGGCAACAAATGCTGCAAATGTGCATCTGCATTTACTCGTGGCATTAACACTGTAAACTGAAACGTCTGAAATTAAGGCATATGTGTCTGAAACTGATGGTTAAAAAAAATAGACACTTTGAAGTGTCTTAATATTTTAAGACGCTGGTAAGTGTCTGAAATTCAGACATTTTAAATGTCTGAAATACCGCCATTTTTTTTTTTACCCGGGTAGCTAAAAAAAGTTAAAAAATCGTTAGTGCTGCCATCTATCGATGGAAGCATCTGTATCTACATTCATGGAAGGATAATCTAAATTTCGTTCTTACCCAGGCTAGCATCGAACCCGGGCCCTACTGGTTACGAAACCAACGTCTTATCCATTTCGCCATCCAGACCACATAAGTGTGTTATTTTAAATGCAAATGATGGAATGATTTGTATGCGTGTAGATATTTTTATAGGCTTTTAATGGTTAAAAAGTGCAATCCCTCCCCCCGGAACTGTACAATATTTCCCCCCTCGGAACTCTACAATATCCCCCCCCCCCGGACAGTGGTGTAGTGCTATGAAATAAACTGGGGGGACGCTCATAGTCTCGAACATTGGGTCTGAATAGTAGAACAATAAAATTCGGAATTCAGTAACGCTAATTCACGCAACGAGATTTTCGTTAAAATTTGTTTTGAAATTTACGTAGGCAGCGATAGACAGACAGACGATCCGGAATCCTAAACACTTTTTAACTTCCTTGGAAAGTATTAAAAATCAGTGATTTATTTCTTAAAATTGTTATTTTTTAGCTGCTTATCCTTTAAAAAATATTAATACGTTTCAAAAGTCTACGTCCTCTCGTGCCTCTAGCGTTCCCCTGAAAATAAAAAGCAGGGGGACATTTGAAATAAAATAAAAAAGTCAGAGGACGCCGTCCTCCAGCGCACCCCATCGACTACACCACAGCCACCGGAGCCACAGAAATCCCTCCCGGAGAAAAGTGTCTGAATTCAACACTGCGGATCAGGGCCGGCTCACAGTGTTGAATTCAGGGGGCGGCACGGGGGGATTGTTCCCGGAACATTGAAATGTTCCTCCCACAGAAGATTGGAGATTTTATGATTTTAATGGTCAAAAAGTACAATTCTCCCCGGGAGAAAAATGTCCGAATTCAACACTGCGCGGCGCAACAATCGGGCAAACGGGATGCCTGTCCAGGGCATCTCGCATCTCTGTACAATTCGAAATAAGGTTTCCCTGTGTAAAATAATACCAATTTGTCTTTAATTGCTATTTCACGAAAAAAAGTTAATTAATTTGATTTCTTATAGCCAAAGTTTATAAAATTGTTGGGGGATGTATTGATGTGAGGATCAATAAAGTAACCTAAACGCTAAAAACAAATATTTAAAATCTTCTATAGGATACAAGATTTTAGATTAAAAATAGTTATACACATTACAGGCGAAAAAAATTGCATGTTTTTTTCATACACTTTGTTCTCTATATTAAAAATTATTCTATGATATATACAAATTTTAAAGAGGAGTTTTATTAGTAGAATATTGCAGTCGGAGACGTTGGGCCCATCTAAGTGATTTGCCAGTGTGCCCTGGGTCTAATCAAAATTAAGTGGATGGAAAAGTATTTTAATCAACATTCATTTGTTCGGAAACATTCTCTGATATTGCTGGCATATTCAGTGGCACGATTTTATTACAGTCGCCGCGCATATGATACAATTATATTCAATTTATACACTTAAGTGTCTGATTTTCTATATGGCTGAATTTTAGACATATCATACTTATTCAGACATTTTTCTCAGTTCTTTTTTACCCTGATCATAGTAAGACACTTATGTGTCTTAAATTCAGACATCTTTGATGTTTGAAATTTTATATTCAGATACTTAAGTATCTGAATTGCTTTTTCAGACACATATGTGTCTGAATTTAAGACGGCTCTATTTGCAGTGGAATTTTATTATGGATCATGCGGCAGTCAAAGCGTCAAAAACAAAAACATAAAATTAATCGTCATACTTATTTATGTATTTAAAATTTTATACCCCATTGAGAATAATAGATAATTCGATGCTAGTGATATTAAAAAAAATATTTTATTTTAAAATTAGAGTTTCTATATATTATAAATCTCTGCGTAACAGCAATTTTTTATGCAGTAGAAAAATTATATCTGTAAATTCGAGTTATTTCTTTCAAATATAATAATAAATAAATAGACTATAAAATCTTAATTTAATTTTTCAGGTATTATAAATGATCAAGATAATTTACATTGCTTTTATTAAATATTTGGTATAAAAATCAAAAAAACTCTACACAGTGACGGTTTTCTTACTAAAATAGCCATAAAATTTCCACTATACTTCTTACATTACTTCTGAACATTGTTACTTTATTAGCATTTTTATTAAAAAAAGAAGTTTGTGGTTGTGCTGTTAATTTAATTAAACATGGTATAGGAATGGCTAAAATGAAGTTAATTAAGTCCTTATATTTTGTATCTTTATTTTCATCACAAGAAAAATTATTTCTTAGCTAAAGGTTTTGAATCGTCTAAGTTAAGTTATCTTGTAGATTTAAAATATAAAACTTCTGTTAAGGATTTCATTATAATTAAATGTTGAAGTGTGAATTTTGTTTTATTTCAACTTTAATATGGTTAGTTTAATAAACTTTTGGCTAGGCAAGGATTTAATTAATTATCACATTTGAACAAGTAATGCGCATTCTTAAAAATTTTGAATAAAATAAAATGTTTCCTTATTCAATTTCAATAAAATGGAAAAATATTTGAAAGAAGATTACATTTATAGGTCTCATATATCTTTCTTATTATTTAAAATATTAGATTATTTCTAATATTGTCAAATCAACTTAATATATATATATATATATATATATATATATATATATATATATATATATATATATATATATATATATATATATATATATATATATATTTACTTTTATTTTTCTGTTCACGTATACATTTTCATGAAGAAAAACTATATGTTTCAACACAATACAATAATCATACGACATAAAATGTAAATAGTACATACGCGCTTACAGCGTTTGTGTTGACTATACAGTTTGAAATTTTAATCTACATTTATTACGTTTACTTTTATAATTAATTTTCTTTACTAAATAATCAAAACATACGAAATGAAACCATCTACATGTCACTGAAACGGAGAATGAAAACGCGCCGAAAAATTCAGTTCTTAAATTATACATCTAATATATCTTTAAAAATAATTTAACATACTACTGAAAACAGTTGATGATGTTTACATATTTATTTCAATTTTCTATTTTTGTTTTATGTAAAGTGTAAGCTGATTACCGCAATAGAGCATGCAGTCGATGTGACGAAGTCACTGTGGCGTCATAATTGTCAAAAATGGTCAGAATCACTAAGGTGGTACCCGAGGCTAACGAAAAAGACAGGCTACCGCGGTGCATTCAACTTATCTTTTTTTACAGACCTCTAGAGTGACGTGAACCTCTTTTCGTACATCTGCATTGGTGCATTCGAGCATCACGTGACTCCGACGGTCTGTAAAAAAAGATACGCGTAAAGCACCGCGGTAGCCTTTTTTTTTCGTTAGCCTCGGGTGGTACCTTTATTTCGTCACATTATTACTCTCTGAAACAATAACTCGTGACTCCACTGTAAAATCATAATGTAGGCTGAAAAGTATCGTAGATCGATGAACTGCCGCGGCCTGTCTCTGTTGTTGGCTGCGAACAGGATACATCCAGATCGACGCTAACGAAAAAGACGGGATGCCGCGGGGTGTTGCACATATATCTCTTTTTTCAGACCGCTGGAGTCACGAATGCTCGAATAAACGAATGCAGGTATCAGAAAAGAGCATTATAAGACGTCATAGTTCTCATAGTGACGTGATCATGGCTCATTTTCCACATCACGTGACGTCAATGTGGGAAGTAAGTGTTGTATTTGTCCATAATGCTATTACGGAAAATCTCTTCTAGATATTTATATAAATTTTAGACTGTTATTTGAATCGGACTCGATTTATGAATATATCTTAAACTGTAAAAGAATAGAGATTTCCGCTATTTCTGATACTAATAATAATAACTCGTAAATTTTCGTATGAAAGTATGACTCATACCAATGGATTAGTAATAAAGTCCACTATTTAATTAAATTTGCTTAGGGGGTCGTTTACATATAGAAATTGCTCGAAATTTTAAAAATTTACTAACACCTAACATTTAAAGACTAACACCTAATTTTGACATCGTATTTAGATTTTCTGGTATGTTTTACTTTAGAATACCAAATGGGAAGTCATTCGGTCAAATAGTTTAAGAATGATGGATGTTTAATATTTTGAACCCCAATACTGAAATTAATTTTTACAATTGAATAAACCGGTCAAGTGCGAGTATGACTCCCGATCAAAGGGTTCCGTACATTAAATTTATTAATTACTCTTTATTAATTAATAAACCCCTACTATACCTAATGTTTTCATAATTTTAGTTTCAGTAGATTCGGAAATAGGGTGGGGGCATATTTTCCCTGTATACTTTTAACGATATCTCTCAAA
The DNA here is from genome assembly GCA_963931845.1 of Maratus michaelseni. Classification (NCBI taxonomy): domain Eukaryota; kingdom Metazoa; phylum Arthropoda; class Arachnida; order Araneae; family Salticidae; genus Maratus; species Maratus michaelseni. Next base: position 399,425,030 of record OZ007586.1, read on the forward strand.
ATATAATACCTAAAATTAAAACAAGTATATTTTTGAGTTTGATGTTACTAGATCTATCGAACAATATCCTACACGATATATAAAAAGAAAAAATCAAGTATCTTAATTAATATCGCGGCTAATTACCGACAATTTTTTTTTCGAAAATCATTATCAAATATCCTTGGATGATTCTGCGTTTATAGATACCTTGAGCGCCCCTCAACTCCCCCGCTGACCGCCTGAAAAGTAAAATTTGTGTGTAACGGAAAAAATGCGTTTTTCTCAAAAACTATGTTACCTAGCAGAATCGCAATAGTTTCCCTGCAAGGTTTAAATAAACTCCTAAAACTCATAATTTTGTTATAACTTTAGTTTCAGTAGATTCGGAAATAGAAGGGAGGGAACTTATTTTTGCAGTGCATTTTCGACGATATCACTGAAAATATACCTAAAATAAAAACGAATAAATTTTTGAGTGCGATAATTCGAAATATTTCACCCAATATAGAAAGAGGAAAAACAAATTTCAAGTAGCTTAATTAGACCACTAAATTTTTCTTATAAATGTTTGTGAATGGCTGACAATCTGAAAATATATGGATAAAAGGGCTTTATAACTTTCCCAAGTTTGAACTTTCTACGTTCCATAGGTTACGAGAAAAGGGACTCTGACAGACGGGCAGACAGACACAGGAGAGATCTTAAAACAGATTACAATGCGGGTAGTTTTTCAAGTATAACTCAAAAACTGCTGGGCGAAATGAGCTTTATTTTTGAAATCGCATAGTTTCATAGTTTCTAGTTTTTTGCTAAAAATGCATAGAGTACAATTCATATTTTGTTCTCAAAATTAAATTCAAAATATATATAGTTTCAAAATTAATTAAAAAAATATGTAAACTATGAATTTTTTAACAGAAATTTGCTTCTAGAAGATTCCAATATATGGGAATTAAAAATTTTAGCTCATTCCGCCAAGCAGTTTTTGAGTTATGCTTAAAAAGCCTCACTCACTAAAATGTGTTTTGCAAAGATTAATAATGAATTTAAAATTAAGAGTTCCAAATTTTAAATCTCCATAAATCCTAAAGTACTTGACCGAATGACTTTCCGTTTGGCACCCTCAGGTAAATCTACCGGAGAATTCAAATATGATGTCAAAAATATGTGTTAGTATTGAAGATTTTAATGTCTGGTACAATATCTCTACATAGACAACCGCCTAAGCAAATTAAAAGTATATTATTAATTGTTAGAGGTTATTACTAATTGATTGGTCCTGGTCAATATTTTTATACGATGATTTGCAACAGAGTTAACTTGGTGTGTTATCTTAATTTTTACGATTGTAAATGTCATGTAAATGTTATTAATATATTTAAATTTGTTATGTTATATTATTATTCTCTTATCTTTTAAACAATAAAAAATAATAAAAGATTCACAAATGACATAATCGCTCTTAATTCAATGAAATGTCTTATCAAACGAATGATTTATATATATATATATATATATAAAGTATAATTTTGGAAATTTTCTATTTAATTTTTTTTTTCATTTTAGAGAAATACATGTTCTGATGTATTTCACAGTTCATAGCTCGTATATTTATACATACTTATTTAGTATATCTTTTTACGTTTTATATTAAATTATGAATGAGATAAGTTTTATTACAAGAATATGCGCCGAGATGTCGATACTATATAGATGTATTCCAGTAATCTCATCATAACAATTCTGGTATCACTTACGTCTTTATGTAATTATCAGCTACATGTTATATTATGTATGATTTTCTGAATAATTTTATGGGCAGATGAACGCGATCCTATTTATATCAAAAGAAGCTTATGTGTGTAATTGTACATAAATATTAATTTATTAATATTATTCGCGTCAATAAAAATTCGTGTGTTACTTAATTCTTTTACGTCATTAACTATTTTTTATTCTATGAGAGGTTTTCATGTAAGTAAAAATTTTTTAAGCTTGAATAAGTAAAAAAAAATATTAAATAAACTAGTCTATTTCAACACATTCTTCAATGGCAGGAAATGTGATAATAAATTGCGAAGTATAAATTTAAAAGCAAATGGTAGGAGTAAGATACTTTGTTTCTTCTATAGACTAATGGAAGAAAGATATACCGTAATTACTATCTTACCTTTTTATATTATACAGAATGGTTATAGCTTTCTCTGTTTGGAAGAACCTTGACATAACGCTAATGAACAGAGTGAGACCACATTTTATAATTAAAACTTTTGAATGCGTATGGAGATGTATTTCGCAGCGGAACATAGTACAAAAATGAAGTTTCAAAGCCATACTGTATTTTTTTTACAGAAAATCTGAAGGCATTCTGAGCAGAATTCTTCAGTCACTCCAATGGATTATTCACAGTATATGGGATGACATAACGCGGGAAATGTGACCAAACTTCCATCACATCAGGCAAACTTCCACCAGTATTTTAAAAATAACGTTTTTGACTTAATAAATCACATTGGTTAATGAGGATTTAAAAAAACCTTTCAAAATTAGCTGTTTAAGTGTGCCTTTTTCACGCTCGTGAAGTCGGCGCCTATGATTCACAGGAAATTTCTCAATGCATTTACAATAGAAATTAGTGACCTGGTACGAACATACAAAAAAGAATAATCCTTTTACAAGCGATTAAAGCAAATACAGTGGAACCTCATTAAACAGTCACAACTTGACACCTCAAAAATGTGACTCTTTATGCGGGGTGATAAGCGAATAATTTTATTTATTGTTGCTCAATAGGACGTACCCAGAAGTTCAAACCTGAGGAAATCCTTAAGAGGCTTCTTCACTCACGCGAAAACACCCACAAGTTTTTTTTTTTTTTATTAAGATACTTTCACTTTCGGAACCGGTTTCAACAGTGAAAGTATCATCATTAAAATAAACTGAAAAAAAATCGAAAAAGTAAAGAATTCTGCAAAGAAATCGACTTCAGCTATCCAATGCAAAAAAAAAAATAATTAAAAATATTGAAATGCAAAGGAGATATGATAAAATAACTGTCCCATAGGATTAACATTAGCGAACGGGTGTTTTCTCGTGCGTGAAGTAGCCACTTAAGCTTGTAAGGCGGTGGGATATTAATTATAGCATTTAATTTCAATTCTTTAATTCCATGATCGCACTGGAAATTTTGGTTCAAATTTTACTTTAATAATTTACGTGAAGAAAAGCTTTTACATATTTTCAAATCAATTTGTTCGTAAATTCTGGTGTCATTCAATCATTTCAACATTTTCGCAACAGAAGTATTTTTCTCCTGAAAGGGTTAAACTGTTTTCCTCAGGAAACCTTGATACTGTAATTTTAGTAGCAGCGCGAATTCGGCATTACTTGGAGCTTCTGAGAAGGTCTTCAGGAGCTCTGGTGCCCTATGGCAGATGTTATCTATAAACAATGATTAAATTTTACTTATAAGTGATTTATCTCAAAAAAAAAAATATTTTTCAAAAGTGCGCATAAAATTTGTCTTAAACTACTTAATATTTTTACTTCATGTTCCCACAGATTAAATATATTAATTTATATTTAAAGACAGAAAATAAATTAATCTACTGTCACTAATAGAAAAATACTACTCCACAGATAAAATGTAGCTTTTTTTAAATAAAAACATGCAATACTTACTTGTTTATTTTAAAAATAGAATTTTTTAAAAATAAATATACATTTGGTTCAGTCTTAAAATATTACTATACTCTATAATCTGTGAAATTTTCACAAATTTAGTAGTTCATATATGAGAAAAAAGCACATTTTGAGATAAGTCACTTCAGAATATTATTTATTCCTGGTTTACAGAGAACACAAGATACAATTCTAATCCTAACTAAAGTATTTATAGGAATATTGTTTGCGTTTTTTTAAATGTTCTATAAAAATGCAAATATTGTATTCACACATTGTTAAAATGAAATTGACAAAATGCTAAACGTATGAAATTAGTTGGAAGATTTAAAAATTCATATTGAATCATATGCATTACTTACATGTAAAAAAAATCCATATAAATATTACAGAAACATATTAAATTAAACAAATAACGATGTTTAGATGTTTAGGATGTCTCTTAAAAATCCCATATACATATTATTTGTTTTGTTTTTATAATTTGTAAAATAAAAAAAAAATAATTATAGAATTCCATAAATATTAAGCACATTGTTGTAAACAGACATATTTTGGTTCGAAAAACAATAAAAATATATAAAAATCCGAGTGAATTTTTCTTCTGTTAACTTTGCATCGAATATTTATTTTTTACTTTTTACCAGAAGACATAGTTCCAAAATTTTGTTTGGAGATCCAAAGAAGTCATAAGATAAAACAATTTCATTACCGAAATAAACTGATTTGCGCGAGATATATTTCCTAACACAAACGAATAAAAAACAGCATTTCTTTTAACTAATATTTTTTTACTTTTCCATGGAGCAGTAACTTCTGTCGATATTAATTGCTGTGTTTCCAGCTACTGATGCATTACTCTGATTTTTTTGTTTAATTTTTTTTGTAATTTCATTCATACATTTTTAATTTTTTTTCTCTCCTTCCGTTACACTGATTCATGTTCTTCTCAATAGGATTTCCGTTTTTTTTTTTTTTTTTTTTTTTTTTTTTTTTTTTTTTTATTGTTTGATCAGTTTGATACGAAGGAAATTGTTGAGTTTTTCTTTAGTCATCATTGGAAATAAAATAAACATATTTTTGTTCACATCTTTTTGTAATTTTTATAATATAAGCATCAGCGCTGGAAACATCAATTCTTTATTGAACACAAAAGAATAATCTTATTTAATTATTTTTAGTTGCTTGAAATGTTGAAGGTTTTGGAAAAAAAATTAAGTTGTAGAAAGTTATTTAATTTACCATAGAGAATTTGGTAAGGAAATGTTTTATTTATTATGGTGTGACTTTACAACAAAAAAAAAGTTTTTAAATATTTTTTTCTTAATTAATATTATTTATGACTAATTCATGGCATTTGTTTTCATAGTGATGTAAGCATATTTTTTATCGCAGGGTCTAAATTACCATTTTGTTGATAATATGTAAGAAGAAACTTAAGTCAAGCAATATGCGTGCAAGTTTCTAAGGTTTTTACCCGCAAGATACATGGAATATCCATGGAAATTGTACAAACAGTTGAAAGAAATTAACGAATAAATAAAAAAAACAATGACTCATAAAGAACAAAAATGCTTTTCGTGAAAAAAAACATGTTATCACAACTGCCAAGTTTTACAATTTTTTCTACCACTATTTCAGAAAAAATATTGTCAGGATTGGTTGTTAGGATTGTTAAGAATAATTGTTAGGAAAATTTAGGATTAAGTAAGCCAAATGTTTCTGTTCAAATATAGTGGTTGGAAAACAGCGTAAAAGGTAGTAGCTATGTGTTATGAACATTTATGAATAATACATTTTTTATTGGGTTAACATACATACACATATATTCTTCTTCCTTGGGATTTTGAACTAACAAGGGGATCACGAAACATGGTGCACACCGATTTTGATGATTCTAAAATATGTTGTAGAATTCATATCCCTAACTTTGGCCGGTGAAAGGTTTTTTCAGATCTACCTTAGGTTTTGAGAAATTGAAGGTTAAAGTTCAGCATACGTTTCAAATACCTAATAGTTTGCGTGTCTAATCGCGGTCTTCGTGGCTTGGAAGTAGCATGCTCACTCTCTCTTCGGATGGCCATTCTTCTGCCCTAGCTTATGCCTTTTTTCTTTTTAATAAATTTTAATTTTTTGACAGCTTACAAGTTTTAAGCATTGTTAAGAATTACTACAGCTTTGACATTCTTAATATTTTCATTAAAATACAGTTCCTATGTTTGAATTTTCTGTAAAAATTTATAGTTTTCTGTAAATTTTAAACAAACATCTCTTCTGGCGAAAATCCAAGCGAATTTCTCTTTAGATGTTTTTGTAAATTTATTATTATTTACCTTTTTATATTTTTATTTTAAGCACAGTTCTGAAATTTTACATCGTAATCTTTCTTTATTTTGCGTTATGGAATTTTAAATGAAAATTTATTATCATTTTGTATAACTTATGACTAATATTTCTGATATCGAATATCCCAAATGTATTTATGTTTAGATAATTCCTATAGCATATCTTCAAAAGAGAAGTAAAATATTAAAGCGGTAACGCTAATATGTAAATATTTGAAAGATGTATAATTTTTAATGTCCTCTGTATACAGTTATATGTAAAATTCAAACGGAGCATATTTTCACGAACAAAGATTGACAAATTACATTTCAAAATATTCACCTTTCTAACAAATAAAACAATAATGACGTCATATTTAAAAGCTTAGTCAACTTGAAAGACTGGAAATACAAAAATCGTCTGCAGATGCGGCATAAAACTTATGATACATATAAGATCTTTTTCATAATCGTCTGCGGAACTTTCACAATATCAGAATAGATAATTTTTTCTTTATATTTGTATCGTTTAGCTTATTTTCTAAACAATTATAATATTTGAAGTTATGGTATATATAGGAAAATTTTCCGTAAACAATTTGAAAGAAGACTACCAAATTGTAATAATGGAAAGAAGCAGCAGTAATTTGGAAAATTTTAGTTTAGATGGGAAACGAAAAAGTAATGAAACGCATGCTCTAAAATAATACGAGATATTCTTGCAAATTATGGTCTCTTTAGAAGTTCGCACCCTGTTGATATTTCTTTTTCTTCTATTGCTGTGATTTAAGAATTCTACAGCTCAATTTTAGAGATATTGGATGACTTGTAATTTATTTTGATGAATTTATAAAATTGTGGGATTAAGGTGAATAATGTATAACTTCACTACAATTGAGATTCTTCAAGTACAATTACAAACAAGCAGATTTAATAAACAATAAATTATGTAACTTGATATTCAACTTACAACTTGATTATTAACACTAAACAATTACGACGTTCAGTCTTTCTCTAAATACATACAGTTTGAAGTTTCTTTGAGCCTTGAGTCTTATAACAACGAACACCTGTGTCTAAAATCTATGGAACTCTCGGAGTTGATTGCGCGCTTTCATTCTCCCATAGCATGAACCCATATTCGTGCTTCCATTTATTGTAGATCGTGGTTATTATTAATTCATTCATTTCAATCAACTGTTAGTTGTTACTGTTATGTCACATTGTTAACTTTCATTTCCGACATTCTCGGCCATCCTGACGTTACTGGTGACCTCGTCAGTTATTACTTCTTATAAGAATTAGAACACAAACAACGATGAATTATACAATGAATCTGAAAGGAAACAATAATAATAATAATAATAATAAATAAATATATATATATATATATATATATATCCGTAGTCCGAGGAGTCTGTGTCTACAATGCACTTCTTACGGCTGAAAAGTTTCCACATCTTCATCAACTCTGTTACCTATTCCGTTAAGTACAGATTCATTTCTTCTATAATAATCAAAGTTATTATCTAATAGCGGTTCATGCTGAGTGGTGATTCCTTTTACACCAAAAGTATAGATCTTTACTAATCAAATATATTTAGTGATATTCAATCTTTTTTCCATCAAATCTTTCCTTTTTTGTCTCTCTCTGTTCTAAATGTGAAAATCGACTTTTATCATCAGAATATTGTCGCTCTTCATAGTATCTGTGACTCCTGTCAATAAAATTGCTTTTTGGATAATGCGATTTGATTTCAGTTCCATAATCATAATTACACTTCCTTGTAAAATCTCCTTTCATTATTATTTTTTCCGCAATATTATTTTCGTCTCTCGTGTGTCTTGATGTATCATATTTTTTAACTTTTATTTATTTATATATTTTAATTTAATCTCGTGACTTGGATGAATTTTGTCAACTTTCACAAAACGTGCCAAATTTATCCTGAAATTATTTTTTGAGCCCTTTATTTTCAATAATTGTTTATTGTTCTCGTGATTTATTTGTTTCAGATATTTTCTTTTTATCATGCAAATTGGCAACAAAATTTATTTTTAAACGAAATTTTCTACAACTCTAATACAATCTACTGGAAAATTATTGCACTCGGCAACAATTTTAATTCCCTCTTCATTTATCGCCAAATTAAGTTGTCCAATTACATCCATTCTTAGGAACATGTCATATGCAAGAGATTTCAAAACATAAAAATTTGTAGAAATGGAAAACCATTAACACTGAACACATAGGGAAAATAACCTAAAATGCATGCAATGCCATCCATGCCACAAAATGAGGTGTTGTCAAAAGAAATTAAAATAAAAGAAATTAAATTAATTTTTGCAACCCAATATTTATATAAGAGCTTGTTAGATTTAAATGAGATCCTGTATCAAATAAGAGATTTGTTTCTTTACCGTTAATATTAATTTTTCTCATGTGAAGGTTAGGCTTATTTTCGTTTACAGTTGTATTAACGTGAACTTTCCGCATATGAAAATTGAGATATTGGCTGTGATGGTCTTGAATAGAGTCTTGATAGAATTCACTCGTTTGGTCATTATTGTTGTTTCCATGGTATTGATTATGAAAGAAAGCTTTTGGATTACCATTTTCGCGCACTTTTGAACTTCTATTCTCAAAGTTGTATTAAATTTTGCTTGTTGGCTTCTATTGACTTGAGTACTTATTGGTTTACTTATTAGTATTTACTTTTAATTATTATTGACATTACGCCTTGTAACTTCATAATCGTCTAGCTTGTTTACTATTATATCAACATTTTTAATTTTTGGAATATCGTCAATAAAATTTTTGCGTACTGAAACAGGTATTTTACGCTTTATTTGATAAGTTACCACTATGTCTTTTAAAACTTGAAAATCAGATTTCTCGAGGGCATTAACCCATTCTTTGAAATTATTCCTCTATTCAAGAGCAAAATCAAGCCAAGTGGCTAAAAGCTGTTTTTATGTGAAATAAACTTTTGCCGAAACTCTTCTGGCTTCATCTTAAAGCGTTTGAGTAAGAGGTTTTTCACGTAATTGTAATCATTTACCACAGGAGTTGGTTCTTTGTCTATAATATTTAAGATCTCTAACGGAAGCAAACTTAAAAGATTACTCAATCATATTTTACAATCTTTTCTCTAACAATTTGTTTTTCAAATAATGTAAAGTAAATACTAATATCGCTCACACCGTCAAAGTGCGTCATTAGTTTTTAGAAATCAAGAGTCTTACCCGGAGTTCATGCCAAAGAAGAAACGTTTGAATCTTGTGATTTAGCTTGAGTTCCAACTTTCACAGTTCAAATTCTCTTTCCGCTTGAAGTCTTCTTTCTTGCTTTTCTACTTCTTTTTGCAATCTTTCGCTTTCTTATTCTTTTCATGATCCTTCGCTTTCTTATTCTTTTCACAATCTTTCACTTCTCTCAGCACTTATAACTTCGATGCGATCTTTGACAAAATCTTCATCGCAATTCTCGGATTCCTTAACTAACTTGATTAGACCTGGTATTTTTTAGTTTTCTTGAACAATTAATCTTAGATCGCCACATAGGGTTAGAAGATCTACTTTTCTTGCTCTATTTAATACTGGCATAATTTCTGTTTAATATTTTATAACACGATAAACTATAGATGCTCGTTACTACGCTAGTACACTCGATTTTCGAAGTCTAAGCTCATGTTCCATACTTCTCATCATGATTGAAATTCTTGGTTATCACTCAAAATATTATTTTTTTACTTTCCATCATACAATATTGCTCTTTCTTTTTCACATCCCGGTTTAAAATATTTTCTTATTCTCCCCTATAAGGGTGAGTAGCCGAATTTGGATCCATTTGCTTATTTTCCGGTGTAACTCCGGTGTAAGTTAAATTTAAGAATCACTGCAAATATCAATACACGTGATCAATCAACTCATTTACTAATTAGTTATTTAGAATAAGTTCATTTTGAAAATCCTAAGATAAATTTGTCAAAAGTGGTCCAAATTCAGCAACTGTTCCCCTACGTTGGACTTGCAGTTCCCTAAATTGGATAAAAAAATATTAGGCTTTTTAAACGAGTAGAGAATATATAGGATAAAAGTGATATTTTTAAATCAAAAGTAAATCAAAATATTAGTAGTTATATGTACGTAATTAATAATTAAATTAGGAAACGAGTTGCCAGGTACTTAAATACCAAGTATGAAGTGATGCACAGTTTACGAATAGAATAATTTTGTTAATTTTTAAATCCAGCGCACACAACATGAAACCATTCTTGGCAATCTGAACACCGAATTATTTCTGTGATTTTACAGTTCTTGTAAATTCGGAAAAACCAATTATCACTGCCCTGATTTTTCTTTAGCTTCTGAATCATTTGACTTTTTTAGCAATTGGTGTTTTCTTCACCTTTTGGTTGTAATTCTCCCCTTCCTAATTTTATTTTCAATTGCATTCCGCCCATTTTTAAAACAATTGTTGTTCCAATTGTTTTTGTGCTTTTAGAGCTTCCTTTTTTTCTTTTCCTAGTTTTGTCATTTCAAGATTTATTCTATATAGCAAATATTTTAACAGAGCTTTTTGGGGCTCCTTTGTACTTTTCATTACCTTATTTTTGCCAGGAAGATAACATTTATAAGGATTCTTTGACTTTTTTGGAGCTTCTACAGCTGCAACCTTCTTGTGGATCAATCTCTTCGCAACATACTTCTCCACTCTTATTTCCTACATTATTGACAACTTTCGCTGTCATTCATGCACTTTTTCTAGACTGTTTGACTATTTCATCTTTATTCTTGTTCTCGTAGTTATAGTAGATTTCATGATTACTAACTTAGATTCCGAAAAGTCACTAGGAAGAGAATCAACGGACCTACTGCACTGCCTATCGTCTCGTCAGAAATAAATGCAGAAGCAGTTTGAAAATGTTAACTTTTAAAAACATGCCTGTTAGGGGACCAAATACGTCTTCCTTTAAAAGTTAGGACGTCGTTTTCAACAGTTGCTGCCCTGTTATATGGTCGTATATCTGGTCCAATTTAAGCCACTCGAATTGAACTAATTATTGGAATTTTGCCATTTTGTTTAATAAATATTCTCAATACTAAGAACGGAAAAACATACACGAAAGCAAACACATTCACGTGCAAAATATGCACAATAAACGTATGAATTCAGATATGCATATGAAAATATAACAATGTACGTCAGTTTTAAAGAATTCTCTTGCGTTTAGAAGGAAAAGGTGATAAAAAACAGCTAAATTCAGGTTGATCGAGATTGTTGGAAAACAGTTCGCGGTAGATGGTTGCATTTTAACCAAAAATAGCGTCTGTCTGTTGAGTAAGATTTCAGCGATAGAGAGCGTCTGTTACTGAAAACAATGGAAATATTGCGATGGTTCAATTAAAGCAGCAATTCAAATATGGCTACTCTCCCCTATATATATTATATCACAAATACAGAATTAGACCTCATGCCAGCGCAGATGGAAGCTCGAAACGAAGGTTGAATACATATTTTTCAGAAATCTAAATTGAAGCCCGTAATAAGAATATCGTGTCTGGACTGAAGCAGGATCCTTTGCCTAGTTACCAACTTACTGCTAGCCTAATTGTGCGGTTAGGTCAATAGTTTGACTATCTATTGGCACGGCTAGTCAAAATTTTCTGGTTTGAATCCAATGTATCCAATACATAAATATATGTGCGTGCATGTGTGTAAATTTTTTTCCATCTTTATTTTGAATTTAAAATGTATATGCAAATTGTAAAAGGTTCCGTAGTCTTCTGGAAAACGATGATTGAATTTGAAACATAAATGCAATGAGAAATATTTTTAATTCTTAAATTTTGTTATTAGTTTTATAAAGGTACCTAAGATTTTAGAATTACACATTAATTATATATAAATCATAACTAAATAGTTGTTTATAGATAAATATTCTAAACCAATGTGGTGTTATTCTCAAGTGACGTGCATTATTCAAGTTTCTGCACGTTTCATTTTCGTTAAATCAGTAGTGTAAATTTTACAACTGCAAATGTAGATTACGTTTAACAACACTTGAATGTGCGATTTTGCAACTAACTCTTTATGAACGGACGGTACTTTAAAGTACCATTAAAATAAACTTGTTATAAAAATTCTTTTAACACATTTATTGGAAGTAATAAGATGTTAACATAAGTTATAGATACTTTAATTTATAATGTTCCAAAAGCTGTACAAAACTCAAATATTTTTAAAGGGATATTTGTTTTTCAGTTATAACTGTTAAGTTGTTTAGATGTTGAAAGAAATCCAGTGGAAAATTTCAGTTTTGAAAAAATTCTATGTTTGCATGTAAGGTCATTAATTTTGTACATTTCCTAATTCTAAAAAATGCTAAAAACAATATACTGAAGAAATGATGTGGGAAGAGTTATAAATAGTTTTACAGAATATATTTAAATACTGATTTAGTTAATTAAATTTCAATAAAATGAAATCATTCTAAAATTTATTTAATGATTTCAGAAATCTGCACATATTTATTGAAATATTCCGAAAAAATGCTTTGAAAGGCGAAATGTTCATTAATTAACAATTCAGTACATAAAGGGTTAAGGATAATTTTGAAACGGTAATAAATTATTTATTAGAATTATTATTAATATTTTAAATTTATTAAATAAAGTGGTATCTACAAATACAATATATTTTTTCTTCTAAAACTGTAAAAATCATCTTTATAGATTTTTTTCTTCGCTATTTCTGCAGAGTAATTTTTTTATTAGATTGAATGCTGAATTTTCTAATAACAGAATGAATTACTGATACATATGTTCTTTAACTCCTTCAGTTCCCTCAAAGAATCTACATTCAGAGCTATTTTATTCAGTGGCTGTTAATTATATACCATCTAAATAAGACAATTTTATGCAATTTTATATATTATTATTTTTATTTGACGGTGAAAGTCCCGCAAACTGCAGTGTGATATATATTGTATATAATTGGTGTACATTTTTTAGTTGTACATTATTTTGGTACATAATTGTTTGACACTATTTACACTAAGACTACTAACATTAAATTGTGAAAATAATATGAGTACACACCAGTTACAAGCCATGGTAAACATGACAGAGGCAATATTGACGCCTCGCTACTCAAAAATGCACAATGAAGTTTTGAAGTTATTAATAGCGTATGGTTATAACAGCAAGAGTTGATTGCATATAAACTCTTTAAATAGTTCCGCAAGAAGTTAATATATTGAATTCAACTTGTTTGTGAATATTTTGTTAAGAATTGCGATCAAATAATGGCGCACACTGGAGGGTGCGTTGGGATCTGCAGGGTTTTTTTAGTTCTTTAAATTACAAATAATTTCAAAGCGGGAAAAAAAGAAATCTTTCTAACCATTTTCCCTCTGCGCAGGAAGATAAAAACCGGTGCACTATTTTTCCCTCTGCGAAGGGATAATAAAACTGTTTTTTTTCCTTTTTAGGTGCGTTCGTAATTATATAAATACGTAGCACCTATAGTCGTCGTTTGGTCCGTCCGTCTGTCCGTCCGTCTGTCTGTCTGTCTGTCCGTCTGTCTGTCCGTCCGTCTGTCTGTCTGTCCGCATATAACAACGCAAAAACTACCCAACCAAATGGTTTGCAATTTAAAATATATTATCTTTGCAGAATTTTGTCGAGACATTTCAAATTTTATTAAAATCGAATCAAAACTTTAGGAGATATTAATAAAAATATTTATTAAGAAATTTGAATTTTTTTTTTAAATCGGTGCTTTTTTGTTATAGGAGCTTCCGAAGTTTAATCGTCAAGCGATCGAGATACTTATTTTATGACAGAAATTAATCTGCAGACGATATAATTCATTTCACAGAATTAACAAGATCTGAATATTTATATAACTAGCTGATACATATATATCTGAATATTTATATAACTAGTTAAGATATTTGTATGAACAGTGTCATAAAATATATACTTAACTAGCTGTTTAACCCGTTCTACGCACGGGATATCATGAATTTAATTCTAAAACGTGCGTACGAACGCACCTCGTTTGTAACGTTTGACGTACAATTTCCAACTTGTTTGTTCTGAGTTGAGTATGTGAAACTCGACGGGTTTTTTTGTGTGTGAAATTTTCGCCTGAAATGTGTCTGGGAAAGCAATGTGATACATTCCATTTTAGTACAGATTAAATACATTTTACCGCGCAGAATGATGAACTTTTGTGTTCATAAAATCTAGATTACAGTTCATTAATATTTTTGTTCAATCAGCTCAAATCAACATATGGTCCGGCTGGAGCAGGAAGTGTGAATTTAAAAGGTACTTCACTTTCGTTTGTCTGCTTTGTAAGTGTATTCAAAGGAATAATTCTATTATTGCGCAATGTCACTTCCTGTGATAATTACTGTGATCTTAGTGCTTTTTGAGGAATTAATTGTTCTTTCTTCTCTTGGATATTTCAAACAATAAGTGAGTGGTTTTGATTTTTTTTATTGTTTATTTCAAGTGGTTCATCGAATTCGTATTGTTCCTTTCGTATAGTGTTATTCATTCATTAGTTCAGTTTTAAGGAATATTTTTGATTTTTCATTTCTGTGTTTGAGATTGTATTTCTGTATTTTGTTTATTGTGATTCCTTATGGATATCAAAGCATTTTTAAATCAAAAAAGGGTTGCAAAATCGGCTCTTACTCGATTAAAGAATAAAACTACGGAATAATTGGATAGCTTAGATTCAGCTAAATTAAACGTAATTCAAAATAGATTTAGTGATATAGGAGAAGAATTAAAAAATATTTTCAGTAATAGTTTTGGGTTATGTACAGATGATGAGATTGAGAAATTTAGTAATGAAAGGGAAGAACTTTTTGAAACTTTAGATGAAATGTTGGCTACTATTGATAGAATAAATTTAAATAGAAGTGTAAAAAGGAATGAGATAAACAATGTCACTTCTAATTCTAATTCTAATGAGATTAAATTACCTACTTTATCACTTCCAACTTTTTCGGGTATTGTAGATGAATGGTTAACATTTTCAGATTTGTTTACAGCTGCTGTTATAGATAATCAAAAACTATCAGGGGCTCAGAAGCAACAATATCTTAAGGGAGTTTTAATTAATGATGCACAAAAAAGTAGTACAATCACTTTCGATCACAGATGAAAATTTCAAAATAGCTTGGGACCTTTTGACACAAAGGTATTTTCATAAACGCGAAATTTTGTGTTCTTTGATGAAGAAACTCTTAAACATGCCTGAATTAAATAACGAATCGCATGCTCAAATTTTAAATTTAGTTGATTCGACAAAAGAGCATGCTAGATTGTTAGAAACTTTAAATTTAAAAATCGAGGACGCAGCAGACACGATGCTTATGTTTATCGTGCAATTTAAGTTGGATCCAATTACTAAAAGTTGGTGGGAGAGATCGTTTGGGCGATGAACTTCCAAAATTAAATGATCTGCTGGAATTTCTTTCTAATCATGCTAGATCAATTGTTTCAGGTAATTAGGCAGTAAAAAATAATGTTTCTAAAAATGTGACATTGTTAGCTTCAGGATTTCAAACTCAGTGTATTTTTTGTAAGGGTTCTCATACATTAAATAAATGTGATTCGTCCTTAAAGTTATCCGTAAATAAATGAGTAAATTTTGTGAGGTCTAATAATGTTTGTTTTGATTGTTTAATTCCATTTCATCGTAAATAAAATTGTAAAAGTACGGCTAGGTGTCACAAATGTAAACAATCTCATCATACTTTATTACATTTTGAGAATAATTTTGAGTCAAGATTTGATCGTGATCAATTAGTGACAAATTCATCAAATGCTAGTAGTTTATCTGCAACAGCTAAGGTGTTTCAACCTGCTGGTTCTATCGGTTCCAATAGTGACTCTAATTCAGTTAGTGAAGTTGTGAAAAACTCTAGCATTACTTCATGTTGTTCTAATTTTAGCTCAGATGCCCAAGTGCTACTCTGTACAGCAATCATAAAGGTGAATGATTCTAAAGGAGGAGTTCAATTGTATCGGGGTCTTCTTGATCCTGGCAGTCAAGCCTGTTTAATCACAAATGATTGTCTTAGAAGGCTTGGTCTACCAAAAATGAAAGCAAATGTGCTCATTTCTTGTTTACGTGCTTCGGATACCTATACCAATGGTGTTTCACAAATCAGTTTTTCTCCTTATTTCCCATCCAATTCTTATTTTTCTACATCTGTTTATGCAGTACAAACAATTATTGGTCAACTTCCTCAGGTTAGTTTGGATTCTGCTTGGTCTGAACCCTTTGGTGATTTAAAGTTAGCGGACCCAACATTTTATAAAAGTTCTACAATTGACATTCTGCTTGGTGTTAATATTGCATTTCGTATGTTAAAGGGTCAAATGCTATCATCGGGTGAAGGAAAGCGTTTTGCTATTCGTTCAGACCTGGGTTGCATCATTGCAAGTAATGTTCCTGCACCTGAAGAATCGCCTATAATTCATGTGAACAATATTCATTTAGTCAACGAGTAACTAATAAATAAGTTCTGGGAACTGGTCTCCATTCCAACCGCTGATTTGCAAACGACTGCCGAAAAAGCATGTGAGGAACATTTCGTAATAAATCATTCGAGAGATGAAACTGGAAGGTATATTATGAAATTGCCTTTCCATTGTTCGCCATCACAATTAGGTGATTCTAGACAGTCAGCCTTACTTAGATTAAAATATTTGGAACGTTCACTAACTTCTAACCCTGTGAAATATGAAGAGTATAGACAATTTATGAAAGAATATCAGGAGCTAGGACATATGGAACTTGTTACTCAACCTGAGTATGCTATGAAAGAGGCATGTTACCTTCCGCATCATGCTGTTTTAAGAGAATCTAGTAACACTTCAAAACTACGTATTGTGTTCGATGCTTCGTCTATGTTATCCACTGGATTTTCACTTAACGATTTACTGAGGATAGGTCCACGCATACAACAAAATTTATATCTTATTCTACTTCTTTTTAGAACGTTTCTAGTGGCAGTGTGTGCCGATGTAGAAAAAATGTTTCGTCAAGTTAAAGTATATCGTGAGGATATCAATTGACAATGAATTCTTTGGACAAATACTCCAGAAAACACAGTACTTGAATTTAGACTGCTCACAGTCACTTATGGGACAGCTTGCGCCCCATTTCGTGTTACTAGAGCAATGCAACAACTTGCATTAGACGAAAGGGAAAATTATTCTTTATCCTCTCATGATACTTTGAACGACTTCTATGTAGACTATCTGTTATCTGGAGCTGCATCGGAGGAAGAAGCAGTTGAGCTTATTAATCAACTAAAGAAAATTATGAACCATGGAGTATTTAATCTGAGAATGCGGAAGTCTAATGTTCGTACAATTGTTGAAGAATCGTCTGAAGAGCGGAAAATGATACCCATTGATTCTGAAAGTGAAGTGAAGGTCCTCGGTATCAACTAGAATACAAAAACAGACAGGTTTAGTTTCTCGGTAATGCCGATGAAAGAGAAGGTAGAGAATAGCAAAAGAGAAATATTATCTGAAGTTTCTCGTATGTTTGATCCATTCGGCTTGATTTCGCCATGTGTAGTATTTATGAAAATATTACTTCAAGCATTGTTGAAGCATAAGCTTACGTGGGATGAACTAATTCCTAACGATATCAATAAAATGTGGATCTCATTTAGAAAAGACCTTCACCTTATCAAACAAATCAAGATACCACGATGTGTGCTAAATTCCTAATGCGTTCAGATAGAGCTGCACGTATTCTGCGATGCCTCAGAAAAGACATATTGTGCTGTAGTTTATGCGCGTTGTATTTTGTCAAATTTTGACATTTGTGTCTCCTTACTTACCTCCAAGACAAGGGTTGCTCCTTTAAAGACTCAATCTTTACCTCGTTTAGAATTGTGTTCAGCATTATTACTGGCTAATGTTTTAGAAGTGGTTTTGAAGGACAGCCACTTACCAATCCACAGCACTATGTCTTGGACAGATTCCACCATAACGCTAGTGTGACTGTCAACTGAACCGCTGGCAACCATTTGTCGCTAATAGAGTATATAAGATATAAACAACTATTCCCTCAGTGAAATGGTATCATGTTCCGAGAACTTCCAATTCAGCTGATCTTGGTACAAGGGGTTTACTACCTTCTCAACTTGTGACTAATGACTTGTGGCTTCCTGGTCCTGACTGGTAAGTCAGCATTTAAATGGAATATCAGAGATTAACATAACTGATGCATCATCTCCGTCAGAAAGTGTTTCATCTTTCGACAATCCAGAATCGCAATCATTTAGTGGTTTCTGTGATGAAGATTTACGAGAGCAAAGAAAAAATTATTTTTGTGCTACTGCTCAGTTAAATGAAGAAATGACTATTCTTTCACAGATATCGTCATTTACCAAATTAAAACGTGTGATTGCTTGGTGCTTGAGATTTCTTACGAATTCTCGTTTACCTGTTTCGCAAAGAAACTTCGGTAATCTTACAAATTCAGAAATTCAGTGTGCTTTAAAGTTCATAATTAAACAATTTCAAATATCACCTTTCAGTGCAGAAACTCAGTGTTTAACTTCTAATAATAGTTTACCTCGCAACAGTAAACTTTTGAACCTTTCTCCATTCCTTGATAAAGAAGGAGTACTCAAGGTGGGAGGACGTCTTCGTCATTTAAATCTGACTCAAGATCAAATGCACTCAATCTTGTTACCTAAAAGTCATCCAGTAACTGCCTTAATTATCTGATATTTTCACTTGTCCCATTTTCATGCTGCCCCCTCCCCCCAATTATTATTGTGTGTTATAAGACAGAAATATCGGATTTTAAGTGGAAGAAGTGTTGTGAGAAAAATCGTCAGAATCTGTGTTACTTGTGCTCGTGCTTTTGCCTCCATGTCTAAACAGATCATGGCTGATTTACCCTTTACTAGAGTGAAAGCTTCACGTACCTTCCTTTTTACAGGAGTTGACTATGTTGGACCTATACTATGTAAATTTAGAAAGGTAGAGGTGCTAAATCATTTAAGTGTTACATTGCATTATTTATATGTTTTTCTACTCGTGCAATACACATCGAATTAGTTTCTGAGTTATCAACTCAAGCCTTCTTGGCTTGTCTCAAAAGATTTGTAGCCAGACGAGGCAAGCCAAGAAAAATTGTAAGTGATTGTGCAAAAATTTCGTTGGTGCGAGCAAGGAGTTGAAAGAAATGTACAAACTTGTAACTTATTCTCAGCATAATAGGGAAGTGGCAAAATAGTTATGTTCTGAAGAAATTATTTGGCACTTCAATCCTCCCTCAGCTTCTCACTTTGGAGGACTTCGGGAGGCCGATGTTAAATCTATGAAATTTCATTTAAAACGAACCATTGGTAATTCAGTTTTAACCTTCGAAGAACATTCAACTCTTTCAGTTCAAATCGAAGCATGTTTAAATTCTAGACCCCTTTGTCCTTTAAGTTCTGATTTAACGGCCTTAACGCCTGGCCATTTTTTAATTGTTGCTCCTCTTACTTCAATACCTGAAGGTGATATTTCAGAGGTACCTGAGTCAAGATTGACCAGATGGCAATTAGTACAATGAATGCTTCAGCACCTGTGAAAGCGATGGAGCAACGAGTACCTCTCTAATTTAGAACAGAGAGGAAAATGGCTTAAGGAAGAGCCTAATATGAAAAAGGGTGATTTGGTAATAATAAAAAATGAGGGCCTTTCCGCTTTACAGTGGAAATTAGCTAGAGTAGTTAAAACTCATCCTGGACCTCATCAAAAGGTTCGTGTTGTAACTGTGAAAACTGAAAGTAGCGAATTACAAAGGCCGATTACTAAATTGTGTAAATTACCTTTAGAATAACTGTTGAAACCCTTTCGGCTTTCAATACCGGGAGAATGTTTAGTTCTTAAAATTACATAATAAATAATTTCAAAGCGAGGAAAAAAAGAAATCTTTCTAACCATTTTCGCTCAGCGCAGCGGAGATAAAAACCGGTGCACTATTTTTCCCCTCTGCGATATGATAATAAAACTGTTTTTCTTTTTCCTTTTTAGCACTTTCCAACCTAGTTGAAAAGTGCTTATGACTTCGGTTTGTCTGGCCGTATGGCCGTCTGCCGTCTGCCGTCTGGCCGTCTGCCGTCTGTCCGTCTGTCCGTGCTCTAACTCCCGTAAATATGCTCGGATTGCTCTGCAATTTTTATATGTTATTGTCGTTATCTATAGCATGTTCCCTATTTCAACGGAAGTGTGTAGCACTTATAGTTTTATTACAGGGACACTCAAAAGAATTCCGTTACATTGCGGTCTATGGGGAAAAATCATTTGCGGTTTATTTAAATAATGTTTCACTATTTTAAACGCATTGAAATTTATATATATCACTAAGGTGCATTAGAAGAAGCTTAATATGGAATAGGGTGTGCATTGCACTTATAGTTACTTTACAGGGACGGGACAGTCAAAAGAATTCCGTTACATGACGTCTATGGAGAAAAATCGTCTGCGGTTTATTTAAATAATGTTTCACTATTTTAAACGCATTGAAATTTATATATATGTATATCTAAGGTGCATTACAAGAGGCTTACTACAGAATAGTGTGTGTATAGCAGTCATCGTTCATTTACAGGGACACACAAAAGAATTCTCTACTGTCTGTTAACACTAATTCCTGGAAGTGCGTTTTAAGTTACTAAACGCGATTTTAATTTTAACTCGCTTTTTGTCTATTACGTGGTGTGTATAAATTCTGTAGATCCTATACAGGGCAGCACAAAAGTTCGCGAACACATTTCCGTTTATTGACAGAAACTCCAGAAAGATAATTTTAAACTGTGCTACGCGTTTCCTAACTAAACTAAAATTTAGCATCCTAGCATATACAAATCTATAGATCATATACAGGGCTGAATAAAAGTATTCGGATATTTTTCCGAATATTGTATCTGTTGGAAATTCCTGAAATTATGTTTTTAAATATGTTATGCGTTTTCCAAATTGTTTACTTAGATGTTATCTTTTAGCTTATTAAACGGTATGTTTTGTAAAATTATTTTGGAAGCGTTGGAAAGTGCTACATAATCTATGCTTGATGCATGATTTTTCGTTCTTGTTTGTTCTGAGTTGAGTATGTGAAACTCGGCGTTTTTTTTGTGTGTGAAATTTTTGCCTGGAATGTGTCGGGTAAAGCAATGTGCTACATTCCATTTTAGTACAGATTAATTACATTTTACCGAGCAGAATGACGAATTTTTGTGTTCAGAAAATCTAGATTACAGTTCGATAATATTTTTGTTCAATCAGTTCAAATCAACAAGGTTAAAATGATAAAAATATATGCGTTTAACCACACTTAAATATTTCATAGCTCTTAAGCATTGCTAATGTATTTTATAAAATGAAGAGAAAGAAAGAAATATAAATTAATTTCTTTTATAATTGGCACCAGAAACATAAAATTGCACATTTACATGTATCTGAAAATTTTTCATTTGGATTAAAAAATAACTCTTAAAGAAACACAAAATCAAACAAGACGCGTCTTTCTTTTATACGAAATTTATAACAGTTATTAAAACCCCTTTATACGCGAAAAAGTTTTCGGCAATTGCTAATCGTCATCACTGCAAATTGCTTTTCGTAATCAGTGCGGTATCACTTTAATCAATCGAGAAGTAGATTAGTCGGAGTCTTCAATAGGGTTTACATTGATGTCGATAGATATCACTATATTGAAATTAGCCTGCAATTGGGCTATTAATTTCGTTGTATGTAACATGGTTTTAATAATCATAAAACACAAAATCTGTTGACACTTCTGAAAAAATCAATTAGTTTTATGTCGTAATGGAACCCATCAACATAAAAAATACACACCTACATAAAATTAAATATCTTTTTTTATTTAGAAAAGTAAACAGCATTGAAGAATCACAAAATATGTTGGTATTTATCAAGACATATACAGTATCACGTGTGGGCAGTGGGTAGGAGTAGCGCGCTACAAGTAGCGTAATTATAGTAGCGCTGCTTTTTCTAGTAGTTTGTAGTAATATAAGGAGCTATGTTTTGAAAAGTGTAAAGCGACAAGTAGCGCGATATAAAATGAACACACCTTTTGGTATGGCACAAAATATCAGTAGCTTGTAGTGAGCACTGACGCTTCTTTTAGGGCTAAATTACTGGGCAAATAATGTGCCAATCTTCAAAGTACGTGATCGTAATTCGCTTCTTTTGTGCAAAATGTCTTGTACGCTACAATTTGTAAATGGTAAAGACAAATTACTATAAGAATAGTAAATAAAATATATGCAGTGTATGGCTAAGCAGAAATATATTATGTAAAATAGTATCCCCTTGTTATATCGCTTATTCATATTATTCATATATATATATATCTACTTTCATGTATGGGTCATTCTCAAATAAAGTAACAAAACAGTGTCCTAGAATATAATTAAATTTCCACTTAAAAAGAGATATTATTCTTAGTTTATACAAATATATGTAAATTTTTGAAGATAATGCAATATCTGTTGAATAATATTTTCTTAAGACATTTAAGTATTTTCAGTTCATAATACTCAAATTCTAAAATAACTGACTGTCCCGAATGAGAAATTTCAAAAAGAAAGCCTTGAAAATACAAGATACACAATAGAAATGTATTTAAATTATACATCATTTCAAAATTAGATACCTTATCTTTCAATTAAAATATAAACTGAGAAAACATTTTAATTATAAAAGTATAATATAGCTTGAAATATAATGCCCCCCAAAAATGCCCATTTTCCTATATCCACTCTGTTACAAAGATTTTCTAATTATCTTATTTCACATTAAATGACAGCACATGTCTCAAGACTGTACGTGTGCACATATATGAAGATTTAGTCCACATGGAATTTGCATTCATAAAGTGGGGGAATATTTTTTTATAGATTTTCGAAACAAAAAATTAGGTAAGTATATTTTTATCTGTCCAGTACGTTACCTTGCTATATATAATATAAATAACTGTAAAGATTGGTAAATATAAGGAATAGTAAGCTTATGTATGCATGTATACAAGGCTACTTAAGACTAAATCATGTCCTGAATAACACAAAAATGGAAAACTTGTAGTTGCCTATTCTGTTACCTGTCCATTCTGTTACTGGAGTAGTTTTCCCATTAAATTACAACTAATATATTATTTCAAATTACTTTATGGTACATTTTTAAAAGATTTTAAGAACGTGAATTAAATATTAAGGCAATAATTAATATTTTTGTAATGAACCTTTTAGAGGAATTGATACGTCTAATTTTTTAAACCATAGTAACAGAGTAGACATTTATTTGTATTCTATCCAAATTGGTAATATATTTGAATAAATGTTTGATTTCTATAATATTTGTCACCATTTTTAAAAAATATATAATAAATTTTAAGAATGAAAAATTATTTTATGTCAAGAAATGTAATAAAGTGGTATCATAGTGGACATTTTGCTCATGTGTTTGACAAGAATTTACCCTTTTTTTCCAGTGGTGACTCGTGACTGTCTTTATTTTGGGTCACTAAATGCATGCCTGATATTATTTTCATACCATTATTTTGTACAAGAAACCTTTTCCTTGTTTAATGGCAGAACTTTCTGACAGAAAATAAAATAAAGTATTCTTTTTTAATAATAGTGGTAAGAAAGGAATAAATTTAGTAGCCATGCATTTAGTGCCCCAAATAAAGCTAGTCACGAGCCGCCACTGCTTTTTTTATAAACAAAAAGAAAAGTGTGGGAAAACTTTCAGTTTTCATAACACGAAATATTAATGTAGGTAACTAAAATAAAAATGTTTATAAAATTTAAAAAAAAATTCAAGCCATAATCAATTTCTGAATTGTAACTTTTTCGGAGAATTACCCTTATCAATAAAATGTATAGTATAAGCTGTTGTTTAACCTCATTTTTATGTAACTACATAGAAATGTTTATTATATTGCGTATATCTCTAATTTCGTTAAAAAAAATCATATGTGCATAAACTAACATTTTGGAGACTAACACAAAACAGTTTCTTATATGTTATCGTTTATATTTTTTAGAAAAATGTTAATTGGAATGATGACATTTTTGTTAGCAGATGTTTGTGATTTTCTGTATTTCTAATTTTGTATAGGTACAAATTTCTAATTTTTTTTCTGATTTTCTGCAGTTCTAATTTGTTTCTCCTACCAATTTAATAAGTGATAAAAACAAGTATTGATTAAATATAATACGTGTATTAAGGACTTAGCCCACATAAATGTTTGATTGTTTTCCGTGTATTCAATTAAATGAAGACGGTGAAAAAAGATTAATTATTGTCCTTTGATAATTGCAAACCTACACACATACATAAAATAGAGAATTTTATCTATTGGGAAAGATAAACACTATTAAAGAAGCACAAAATCTGGTGTTTTATATAAACAAATCAATATGTTTTTTTTGGAAAGAGGAAAAGAATAATCATTAATGTTACTCGAATGATATAAA
Organism: Maratus michaelseni; assembly: GCA_963931845.1. NCBI lineage: Eukaryota > Metazoa > Arthropoda > Arachnida > Araneae > Salticidae > Maratus > Maratus michaelseni. The sequence goes on from OZ007586.1 coordinate 399,449,574, forward strand.
CCAGTTACGCAACTTCAGTACAAGCTTAAACTACGTTCGAATTTACCGATATAAAATGTATATTATATCTTTTTTTCCGTTTCTCTAAAAGTTTTTTAAATCAAAGAATAAAAAAATTACCTCTTAAAATAAATAGTTTTCAAATATTTCTTCTTTGTAAATGGCTTTTTAATCCATGATACTAAATCAATCAGTCAGTAACACAAAATAAAAATAACAAGAAAGAAAATTCATTTGTCAAATATAGATTATGTAACACTTTCCAAAATTTCCAGGATACAGTACCGGAACTTCAACGTTTAACAAAGTGAAAGAAGATATCTTAAGTAAACAATTTAGAAATACAAAACAAATGAAAACGTACTTTCAGAAATGAACATCCATAGACGGCAATATATGTAGTTCTTTGCGTAACCCTACATAAAAATTTATTTACATTCTACAGACATATGTTAGTATACCATACATAGTTAGCTGGAAAATGCATAACTCAATTAAAAACACCCTTAAACAATTCAGGCTCATACATTGTAAATATTACGAATTCTTTTGTGTAGCCCTGAATATGATCTATAGAATATATACACCCCGTAGTACGTCAAAAATTGCTTAAAGTTAAAACCGCATACCAAAGCTGAAAACTCACTTCCAGCATTTGCCGCTCTTAGACAGTACTGTAACTGAAATATTTGTGAGTCCCTGTAATTGAAGGATAACTGTCACATCATGTTCAACATTAAGTATTTTCTAGTGCACCTCAATAATGTATATAAACTTGATTATCTTCGAAATAGTGTATCATTATCAAACTACACTGCAAATTTTTTTCCACCCAGACCATTGTCAAAATTAATTATTTTTTATCTTGTAAATGAATGATAAATGTTTTGCACTCCATATTTTAAAGAAACCCTTTTTTAGTGCACCTCAGAAGTCATATCAATATTATTATGCTCGAAATCTAAACATTTTGAGCATAATAATCAAAATTAAACACTTTGAGCAGAAATGTTGAAGGCTTCAAAGAAGTTTTTTAATATTTCAGTGCTTTTTATGAGATATAAATGTTTCATATTTAAATATACCTCTCAAATATTAGTCTCAGGCCATTTTGAAAGAGCAGTACAGATTTAACACTTAAAGGAAATCTAAATTTAAATTTCATGTCGAATTATATTCATTTTAAGTTCGAACTATTCCATATCATATCTATATTAACACTTTTCATTTCAAAATACCAGGTAAAGAAACACGTGTTTATGTACTTTTCCTTATTCCTTCTAGATAAAACGTTTAAAATGTTTTTATCTCAAGATATGATCTATGGAACTACGCTTTGAAGGCTTCACAACCACTCAATGAAAAGTTCTGAAATTTTCACAATTTTATAAATGTAATAAATGTCAGTAAAATATATACTAAACCCTTAAAAGTATTTTTGACAATAAAATTAGTATGCCTGAAAATGTTTATAAAAACTAATACAAAACATACTAATATAAACATACTAATTTTCAACTTCTTCATATTAATTTTGGAAATATTTTATTGAATATTTATTTATATACTTGAATTCAGCTCAGCCGAACTGTACTATTTATGACTTCTAAACGTTTAATATATTTCATTAAATGGTTGTAAAGAAATCCTGCGCACAAAATTAAACTTAATATTTAGAGAAGAAATCTTAACTTTTGAATTACAGGAAAATGGGTATAGAAATACTTTTATTCTTTATGTGATAATTTTGAAACTGAAAATAACTAAATCATAACGTTTGTAACAAAATGTTGAGAACTGAAATAGATTTCAATAAAGAGGAAAAATGAAAATTCGATTTGTCGAAGCATTAAATTTCTACTACTTCCTTAATTTCCTTTAAAATAACAAAAAAATATTCAAATGAGCTTCATATTAAATAAAGTCTTAGAGATAAGAATAATCTATTTCGGTAAATTCTCATGTTGACCACATGATGCTCACTGGCCTGATTCAAAAATTAATCCATCAAATCTTGACGTATCCAATCAAGCGTAGTCTTTAGGATATATATCCTCTGGCAGAAGCTCTACTGTCTACTTAATGAGAGTGAGCCACTAGGTAAGGGTTATCAATCAACTGTAAACTTCTATTACATTGCGAACTTATGCCGCCCTTAGGTGATCATACATCCACAAGCAGTGTACTGGGATATTAATGACAGGTGTTAGAAACTAATTCTAGGAAATAGAGCACATTTATATCCTTTGGATTGAAAACGCATGTCTATCGCAATGAGATGTATACTTCATGTATTATGCTTTCCTAGATGAAGCTTAATATCATGCATATTTACACTAATGTGAGATTTAATACACAGATGTCTCTTATTTAATGCAATGAATTCCAAATGATTTCAGACATTTCTTGCAAGTACATATTGATTAATGCTTTAACGATGGAAATGTATTGCTGAATTTATTTAACAATAGGGATAGTTTATTTTTTTACATCGTAATATAATAGTGCAATAATTTAAAACTGTAGGTGTATCACAAATGTTTAAGATAATTTAACAAAAACATTTTAGGGGCCTGTTTACAGCTATGCTCAATAACTACATAAATATGTGTTTTACATCTTCATATATCTCCAAAGTTAAATAGTGTTGATAAAGATCATTTATTATTTAATATATTTTCTCCAATATATATTACATACATTTAGGTTGTTATGTGCATATAAATGAAACTATTTTTATACTGCTTTCCCATTTTAGAATCATTGCGGCTTGGGAATTTCTTTAACGATAATAATATATTTTGTTAAAAAGCAGCTAAATCAAAAATAAAATACTTAAATGTGATTTATAAAATTACAATATATATATACATGTCACTTAGTTACGGTAGCTTCTGAGAATTTTAAGTTTAATGATTTTCCTTTTTAAACTAAAGAATTGATTTTTCTTTATAACACTTTTTGAAAAAAAAAATGTAACCAATTAATGTACGGCATATTTTAAGTATTCCAGTTTTTGTTTCTATTTTACAGGAGAAGAAATACATTGTGTACCAAAAAATGTACACACACTTTGAATGATAAAAATATCGGTGTTTATTGAAGAGATTAAAGGTTTAATGCAAAATCTATAATTAGATTTTTAGAAAGGTTTAAACTATGGACTAGTGCTCCCGATGCGATACGTATTTCAGTTATACGTTTAACCGATATACGTATACACGTATAATACGTATTTAAGAAATACGTATACCTTAAACTATACGTTTAAACGTATCCGGATACGTATAATCGTATATCGGTTAAACGTATAATTCAAGTATACGTATATTTCAAGAATCGTATTTACTTTTAATGCCAATAGATCTCATCAGTGTTATGTCACTGAACGGAGAACAAATTGGAAATTGGTGGCGTAACTTTAGCAATCTGTATAATATGTTTCATGTTTCATACATATAATCTTGTTATTTTTCCCTATAAACAATTATTGTAAATATATAACGAAAGTAAAAAAAAAAACTTTTTGAGCAAATAAGGAGAATATACATTTTTCAGATTTATTTTTAATCCTTATTAAGTATATTTTTTCTTTTTTAATTTTTAAATAAATATTTATTTTTGTGTGTGTATACTCAAATTGCGCCCGCAGGTTCAAATGTTGTTATTTCCACGGTGCTAATGTTTTCCACTCTGTGTTAATGTATAACGCAATTTCATTTTTTTAACCATGACACTCGTAGTATTTTTAATACAAAGTGTATATGCATTACAAGATATTACGTTTTAAGAATTGTTGTTAGTCTTGACAAATTTCATTTTTTGTGAATACCTATAAATTTCGATTACTTATAGCCTGAGAAACAATCGTCACTGCAGGTTTCAGATCGCAATCACACAAGCTTAAAATGATTTGCCTAACTTTTCTTTTTTGCTGTAAAACGTATTTTCAAAATATTTTTAATATAGAAAACAGTATTCTTAAATAAAATAAAACTATGTTAATTAGTTATTAGTTACGGCCGATTATCTGCACTAGGGATATAGGCCGGTGGGGGGAGTGTCCTCCGCTTTACAGGAAGTTTTTGTCTTTAAAATAAAAATAAGATTATGAAACATCCCAGGAGTTGGATTGATCAATGTCAGTATAAAATATGAAGTCAATGTAAGTTTGTGTTCTGCAATACTAATGTTTCGGGCAAAATGTCCACGCCATAAATCAAAATAAGCTATGTGCGTGTGTTACAAATATGCGAAAGGTAAATCATTTTATAATTAATAGTTTAGATTTGAGGGGGTAAAAACAAAATCTAAACTGAGGAAAAAAATATTCCGAATTTTTTTTCAAGTACCGACTGCACTTGTTTAAGTAATGAACGAAAACCGTTTAAACGTTTATACGTTTAACCGCTGGTGTAAGTTCCGTATATACGATGTACCGTATATGTTGTTTCATATAATACGTATAACCGCCTTGGTCGTATCATACGTATCCAAAATCTGCACCCGTATTATATGTATTATACGTATACTCGTATAAACGTTTAATAGGGAGCACTACTTTGGACCACAGCTGTCCATGCATACTTAGTATCGTATCCAGTGACTATAGTCACTGGATTCAACAACGTTATGAATCATTTCATTTGGAAAGGCGAAACATTGTATTTAGGTTCAATTTTGCAGCTCATCATCGACTGTAGCCGTTTCCGACCGATAACATTGTCTTTGAGAAGTTCCCATAAGAAGAAGTCCTTTTCTAGTGAAACCTAGTGAACGTACAGGAAATTTGATTCTACCACCTCTGCCACTGCATCTGTTTGGTAAGGTTGCATGAAAATGGGTTTATACATCACGATCACATCATGAGTTCAAACGAGCATACATTATATGGTATTTTGCACAGCTGATTTACATAAAAAGTTAGCTTCTAAGTATAGATTTCAAATCCGTACATTTTATAGAAAATTTAGAGGTATGATGTATTTTAAAAGTAAAATTTTTATTTTAAAAACATTCAATAATATATATTATGATTATTACCAAATTGGTTTCTAACTCTTTTGATGTTAAATATAAATAAACAGCGTGAGTTGAAAGATTGAAAATTTTAAATACGATTTTTAAATTTTCAGAGCTTTTTATGAGATGTAAATTTTCTTACTTAAATATACTTCTCTATAATTAGTCTCAGAACATTGTGAAGGAACAGTACACATTTAATGCATCCAAAAAATCTAAAATTAAAATTTTATGTCGAATGATATTCATTTTAAGTCTCAACAATTTGACACTATATTTAAGTTTAAGACATTTTTCATTTCACAATTTTAGACAAAGTAGATTTCCTTCTGTATAAAAACGTTTAATGGTTTTTATCTCAAGATAGGACTTATGGCACTGCACATAAGATAACTTCACAGCCACTGAATGAAAATATCTGAAATTTTCATAATTTCACACAAGTAATAAATGTTTGCAAATTGTCCTAATATCTTAAAACATTAAATTAGTATGCCTGAAAATGTTTTCAAATTTCTACTAACATTCAACTTAATCATAAGAGGGTTACATTTTAAATAAGGTCCGTTTTTTAATAAGAAGAACAATACTGCAAATATCATTAAAATATATTTATTTCTATATTCTACATACTTTTGTACATAATTTCCATTTCTGTTTAAACGTTTGTCATATCCGTTCAACAAGTTTTGAAATACGACGTCAAAGAAATCTGCCTCTGAAATAATAGTGTACAAAACTAACTTTGAAACCTGAGGAAAATGAACTGATAACTGGGAAATCGTGAATCGTCGGTCCACTCGAATTTTTTTATCCACATCACGAACCTACTCTTCAGAAATCAGAACAGGTCGGCCTGGGCCTGGCTCATCATTCACATTAACGTGCCCGTTCTTAAACATTCTCACTCATTTTCAAACTTTACTACCACTCATAGCATTATCACCGTAGACTTCGGAAATCTGATGGTGCGTTTCCGCTACTGCGTATCTCACAGTCGGCGGGCGAATCAATTTTATTAAACATTATAAACTTCTACAACTCAACACATATACAAACAATGTGGCTACAAATGTTGCCTAAACGCGCGCAAGCGTGCTGGGAGCAGGCCCGCATGAGCACTGTGGCGATCGCGCGTCATTCTCACTCTTATTAACAAACGAACCTTATTTATAAAATAACCCTAGTATTAATTTGGTAAATAGTTTATTAAAAATTTAATTATGAAATTGAATTCAGCTCTGTCTATGAGTACTATTTGTGACTTTATGATATTTTATATAATGGTTGTAAAGAAATACTGCGCACTAAATAAAATTTAACATTTCGAGAGGAAATCTTAAAAAAATTTGAATTAATGGAAAATATATGAAATACTTTTATTCTTTATGTGATAATTTTGAAATTCAAAATAGCTTATTCATATTGTTTTTATCAAACTGTTGAGAACTAAAATACATTTCATTTAATAGAAAAAAATGTTAGTTCGACATTTTGATGCATTTAAAGTGCACTATTCCCTTAATTTTATTTAAAATAACAAAAGTTATATACAAATGAACTTCATATAAATAATGTCTTAGAGATAAAAATATTCTATTTCCCTAAATTCTCATGCTGACCAAGTGATACTCATTGGCCCGATTCAAAAATTAATCCATCAAATATTGACGTATCCAATCATGCGTACTCTCTATGATACATATTCTCTTCTGAAGCTCTACTGCCTACATAATGAGAGTGAGCCACTTTGTAAGTGTTATCAATCAACTGTAAACTTCTATTAGGTTGTGAACCTATGTCGCCCTTAGGTAAGCATACATCCACAAGCAGTGTACTGGGATATTAATGACAGGTGTTAGAAACTAATTAAATATAGCAAATTTACATCCTTTGGATTGATAACACTCTCTATGAGTACCGTGCATGATGTTTTATGCTTTCATATACGAAGTTTAAGATAATACATAATTACACTAATATGAAATTCAATACACAGATGTCTCTTACACAGATGTCTGCAAGAAGCTCCAAATGTTTTTAAAAATTTCTTGCAAGTACATATTGTTTAATGCTGTAAGGATTGAAATCTATTACTGTGCTACGTAATTTATCTAAAAACAAGAACGAAAAATCATGCGTCAAGCATAGATTATGTAACACTTTCCAACGCTTCCAAAATAATTTTACAAATTATTACCATTTAATAAGCTGAAAGATAACAACTAAGTAAACAATTTGGAAAACGCATAACATATTTAAAATTGTAATTTCAGGAATTTCTAACATATACAATATTCGGAAAAATATCCGAATACTTTTATTCAGCCCTGTATAGGATCTATAGATTTGTATATATACTACATAGGATTCTAAATTTTAGTTTAGTTAGGAAACGCGTAGCACAGTTTAAAATTCTCCTTCTGGAGTTTGTCAATAAACAGAAATGTGTTTGCAAAGTTTTGTACTGCCCTGTATAGGATCTACAGAAGTTATACACACCAAGTAATAGACAAAAAGTGAGTTAAATTTAAAATCGCATTCAGCAACTTAAAACGCACTTCCAGGAATTATTGCTAACAGACAGTATAGAATTCTTTTGTGTGTCTCTGTAAATGAACGATGATGATGATTTCCCGAAACCCCATAAGGGACCGTCAACAAATTGAAGAAAAACGAATATATTTTGGATAACTCTGTAAAAACTAATATTGCAAAAGCATTCAAACTGTAGATTATGATTAAGTGGCTTATTGTAATAATTTGGGTTCATTTTTATGAAGATAACATGTATACTCGAAGAGAAATTCAGGTTTTTATAAAAACAGTCCCAAATTTTATCAAGTTTTCTGCTTATAATTTGCAGAGTTTTTAATATAAAAACGAGTTATTTTCAGAAAATATGACAAACAAAATTGTACACAACACCCTGCAATCATAATTAAAAAATAATAAAAATTGGATTAAAAGTGAGCAGGTTTACTAAAAAATGTTGCATGCGCGAATGCAATCAAAATATAATATGCATAATGTATTAGCTAAGTATATAGAGCAACTTTTGTGAAAGTTTCAAAATCATAGCTTGAAAATTCCGAAAATTATCGTCGATAGAATAAGCTCGAAATTCGCTGTTCCCAAAAGGAAGCAAAAAGATGACGGGTTGTATCAAATATAGAATAAGAGACACTTCATTCTTATTATGTCAACTTTCATAAGCTAGTATAATTGGATACAACCCCTCATTTTTTTGCTTCCTTTTGGGAACAGCGAAATTCGAGTTTATGCTATCGACGATTACTATCAGAATTTTCAAGCTATGTTTTTGAGACTTTCATAAGAGTTGGTCTATACATTTAGCTAATATATTATGTACAATATATTTTGATTGAATTCGCGCATGCGCAGTGAAACAATATTTAGTAATCCTGCTCATTTTTCATACAATTTTCATTATTTTTTAATTCTGATTGCAAGGTATTGTGTACGATTGTGTTTGTCATATTTTCTGAAAATAACGTGTTTTTATATTAAAAACTCTGGAAATTATAAGCAAAAAACTTGGTAAAATTTGGGACTGTTTTTATAAAAACGTGAATTTCTCTTCGAGTATACATGCTATCTTCATAAAAATGAACCCAAATTATTACAATAAGCCACTTAATCATAATCTACAGTTTGAATGCTTTTTGCAATATTAGTGTTTACAGGATTATACAAAAGATATTCGTTTTTCTTCAATTTGTTGACGGCCCCTTATTTGGTTTCGGGAAAAAATTTCGCGGAAAAATATGACGTCTATCATGTTGTTTACACTCCGGAAGTTTTAGGATAATTCCTCAAGTATCTTACTAGATATTTAACAAAACGTCTAAAATCACAAGTGACCAATCATCATTGGCAATATAGTGTATTTATCAAATGTTTAGGATTCTTGAAATCCATGGTATATTGAATAATTTTAAATGAATGCTCTGTCTAATAAAAAAAATGTAATTGCTCTCCTGCATTGAACTTCATTTATTTATTAAATTAAGCAACGTATTATATCATAGTGCCAAAACCGAGGAATTTATTTGAACTGAGATAATAAAATAAATCATCTATTCTTGTTATCTAAAAAGACGGTTTTTACTTGTCATTTATGACTAAAATGCTAAATTGGGTTTAAAACATATTTTGATTTAATAGCTCTCGTTATTATAATTTCGATGTTTAAAATCTTCAATTTCATTCAAAAACATATTATACACTATATTCCCAATGATGACCGGTCACTTGCGATTTTAGACGTTTTGTAATCACCCCTGCAACATTTTGGCACCAGTTTCACATGTCTATCGTATTTAGAGCGGATATGAATAAATTTTGCAGTCAGATAAATACTTTTTGGACACTCTTTTCATTGGTTTCTAAAGATAAAGAACGCTTTTCGGAATAGTGCGTAACTCGGAAGAAGTTATTTAATATTTTCGTTCATAGTTTTTTTTTTTTGTACAGTGCATATGAAAATTGTGCTACGTGAACCACACATGAAAACTTAAAATATACTTAAAATGTAGAATACTTAAAATATAAAAAAACTTAAATATCTGAACTAAAATGCTGGATTTATGGCTGATTATAAAGTAATTTCGGTGAAGATTATCTTTGTTCTAATCCTAGACTTTTTTTTAAAGTATTTTTATACATAACTTTTAAATATTAATCTGTGGTACACAGCGCACTATACAGATATTTTTTAATTTAACAAATATTATCGCTATTTGACAGATTTTTTAAAGAAAATTCTGAAAGAGAACACTAAAATTTATAAATTTCTATTACATTTTCAACATTTTTCAATTTTAAGAATCCGGTGAAACGTTTTTTTGTGAAAAGTGCATTATTTTAAATGTGAACATTTATTTAGTCAAATAATATCAATATTTATCGGCTGATATTTGGAGAAGTTTATTATTACCTTTACAATAGTACATAGTTGCTAACTTTTACATTTTTTTGTTACCACTTTTTCCAATAGAAATATTTATCTAATTTAACCAGAGAAATTTGACGTTTAAATAACACGAAGATTTTTTTTTCGAAAAAAGAGGTTAGAAAAATGCTTAGAATTTCAAACTCATGGTTGCATCTTAGAAAAATCAGCACCATTGTTTCAAAAACGTGCAATCAATGCTTATTCGGCAGTGTTCTTTCAACTTATTTTAAAGTCCTCTTTGACAATGTATACAACCAAATAGGTTTATACAAAAAAGAGAAGAAAAGAAATAAAAGCGAAACAAGTGATGATTTACAGGCTAGTCTAACTTTCTGAGACATTTCATTGTTATTTAATAAACTTCGAAGGAAAAATAGATTAAATAGTAACTGAAATGATGATATTTTTGTTTGCGGCTGTTTGTGATTTTCTGTAGTTCTGTCCTTTTAATTAAATTTTGTAAATCTAATTATTTGCTGCTGATTTAATATTTGTCAAAAGATTTCTTTTCTTAAACATATTTCATATATTTTCCGAGTAAAACTATTTGAGAATTCTTCTGCATTAAGATTTAGATGAACATGATATTGTCTAAGATTAAGTAATAGGATTTTAAAAATCATTAAATTATCAAAATATAAAGTTTATGTAATTTGTTTTTAACAATCAATTTCTTCGTTTGCTCTTCATAAAATTAATTTTTTTTAATATTTTCTTCAATAATTGTCGTCATTTTATATGAATCATGAATGCTTTTGTGTAAAAATGAGAATTTTAAAATGACCAAAAATGTTTTCTATTAAACTTTAAAAACTTCCCTTTTAAAAATTTAAAATATGATAGTAACTAGAAGAATTGGATTAAAAGATTTTAAGTATAATTTTAAAAATTTTACAGAAGTTATTTCATGGAATTTATAAAATAACTTCTCCGGTTTTTGTCGCATTTAAGGGGACTCGGTAACCTTTGAACTTTTTTTTTACTAAAGCATTTTTAACTTAACTTTTTCCCTATTATTAGAAGTTATTTCTACATAAATTCATTTTAAATGGCCAAAGAATACTTTAATTGATAAAAGTTAAAATTTTTAATGTAAACAAATTCAACGATTTAAAAATATTTTCTTCTCCTTCAATTTATAATAAGCACTGATTTTTTGTTAATTATGTTTATTAGAATCTACTTTATGTGGCCTTTAAAAGAAGTTTCACTGTATTTGAATAAAATTATGCTACAAGACGCTTACTATGGAATATGGTGCGCATAGCGCTTATAATTTCTTTACAGGGACACTCAAAAGACTTCCGCTACAAACAGATTATGGGGTAAAATCTGTTGCAGTGTATTTTAGTCATGTTACACAATTTCAAACATATTGAAATTGATATATATAACTGAGGTTCACTACAAGAGGCTTATTATAGAATAGCGTGGGCATAGCATTCATCGTTCATTTACAGGGACACACAAAACAATTTCGTTACATACTGTCTATGTACAATAATTGCTGGGAGTGTGTTTTCAGCTGTACGCGTTTTTATATTTTAACTATTTTTTTTATATATACTTTTGTGTATAAATGTTATACATCATATACAGGGCAGCACAAATGATATCGAATATATTTCGATTTATTGACAGAATTTGCAGAATAGGAAAATTTTAACTGTGCTATGCGTCTTCTAACTGAACTATATTTCAGCATATGATGTAGTATATATACAAACCTGTAGATCATATACAGGGCTGAACGAAAGGATTTTCGTATTTTTCCGACTATTGGTGGTAATTGCAGAAATCGGATTTTCAAGCTTGTTATGTGCTTTCAAATTGTTTACTTAGACATTAACTTCCACCTTATTAATTGGTTTAGTTTTGTTAAATTATTCTGAATGTATTGGAAAGTATTTCTTAATCTATGTTAGATTCATGATTTTTCGTTCTTGTTTTATTTCCAGGTATCTGGAACACTCGACGTGACCTTCGTGACGCGACGCACGGTGGGAGATTTATCGATTCTAGCTGGCCAATATTATTTTCCAAATTATTTCTGTTGAACTCTTTGTTTTATTTAAATAAATGATATATTAAACTCATTTAAAAAAAATTTATTACGTTTTAAATCAAAGTTTCTTCGGATATGGTTATTTTGAATTGGAAATTGATTAATTTGAGACATTAAAACTGAAATATGTATTTGATACATTTTATGTATCATTCAATTAGGTAAAAAACGTTTAAAGCGTTAAGACAATTAATAAATGAGTTAATCTAATTACTTAATAGGTACGTATCGATAATCTTAATGATACTTTGTTAACAGAATGGGATTTAAAAGTGATAAAATTATTTTTCTATTATAATACTACAAATCATTAAAAAAAATTCTAATAATCTATTAGAAATTTAGATACAAGACAAACATTCGACAGCTTAAATGAAAATTGTTTAGAAAGTAAATTCAACACTTCATCATCTGAAAGTTCTTCATTCTGGCTCTCAGAATATAGAGCCTTTTCTTCTATCTTGAAAAATTAACAACGCAATGACTGTCTTTAGAAAAAAAAAGAGTTGTTTTAATTTTTATTTTGTAATTTTATTAGTTAGGAAAGTATTTGAAGTCAACAATATTATATAAAAGAATTTCGTGGTTAGATGATTTTCTCAAGGACTTTAAGTCTACAGGCACAGAAATGTTTATTAGTTACATCAGCAGTTTCTTATGATTAATGTCTAAAATGGGCAGAAGGGCCTTCTATATATATATATATATATATAATAGTATACTTATACTTATCTCTACATAGCAGAACTTTATGTAAATAGTGGGAGTCATAAAACATAATGGAGAAAGTTCTACATTATGTTTTCCATATCCAAAGTGATTTTCGAGAATTTTCTGGGCCAATTTTGATACCACTCGAATTTTGCCGGTATGTATTATATTTTATATGAATCTGTCATGAGATCGACATACATTTGACAACTATCGGCCAAATTGGGCCATACATTAAATCTTTTCTTCTTGCAAAACTTCATGTGCTCTTCATTGTAATTTTCCTGTATAAACAAAACATTTTCAACGGAATTCACGTTTTCGGAGCTTGTTGCTGCTGTATAATGGTTCAAAAGTTTATTTGTGTGATTGACTTAAATCCTGGTGACTTTGGTAAAAGAAAAATTATACTTGAACTAAAATTTCAAAAAATATTAATTTAGAATTAATAAGGTGAAAACAGTTCTAAAACCTAGGGATGCAGATAGATGCAGACAAACTAAAATTTATCGAAAAGGTAATAATCTAAACTATTTAATGGTATCCGAAAATTAGCTTTATCTTGCTTTTTAATATAACTTTTTTCTATTTAAAAAATGACAATTAAAAAATATATATAGAGTTTTTTGCGACATTAAATATGAATTAACAATTGATCTGTTGAAAATTTATGCTCATAAATACGATAAAACAAAGTCCATATTTAGTTCGGAAGCTTTCATAATATAGCACTATTTTTTATTCTGCTTGAAATAACAGATTGAACAACTATAACGTGATTCATTCATAAAATAAGAAACATCATCTTTGCATTAGTCTCTAGACCATACAATTATATTTATATCAAAACCATTCGCAGGGTACAACGCCCCGAATATTAAGCAATATCAGGTAAAAAATAAATTATGTTAGGAAATTTTTTTAAAAATTGACTTTTGGCCAGCTAGAATCAGTAAATCTCCCACCGTGCGACGTATCGGCGAAGAATATCATCCAGATTGCATGGTGTCTACTGTAAAGCACGGAGGTGGCAGCATTATGATCTGGGGCTGCATGACTGCTGTAGCGTTGGTGAAATGTTCATTTGCGAAGGCCGCATGAACAGTCAAAAATAAACAAATTTGCTGGAAACTGTGCTGATGCCTTCGTTAACGCGCATTTTTGGTGACATCAATTTATGTGGCGACAATTTACAACAAGACAATGCTCCTTGTCATAATTCAGTCACTACGATGCGCTGGATCAAAGACAGTAACATTTTATTGCTGGACTGGCCAGCGCAGTCCCCAGATCTTAATCCAATCGAGCACCTTTAGGGCATATTAAAGCGTAAAATCAGAGAACACAGCATAACATCAAAACATAACATCACAGCATAACATCATGTTTTGCTTTTTATAGCTAAATGATTTTAGCAAACCATGTGTAGTGTAACAAATCCGTAGATCATACACACGATTGCTCAAACAAATGCTAATTTCTTATCGGCTGTGGGCGTTAATTGCTCAAATTTGGTGTTCAACTGTGTAATGGGTTTTCTAAATTTATCTTCTTTTACCTTATTAAAGAGTGAAATATTGTTTTGTATTCAGAATGTGTTAAAAGTGTTTATAACCTATGAGAGACGCCTGATTTTTCTTTCTGGTTTATTTTAATTTTTAAATGACCATTTTGTCCAAAATAAAAAAATGGCTGAATTGTATTTTCATTTTATTTTTCCTTGTACTATTCTACATAAAAAACTTTTCAAGCTTGATCTTTTTTGTAAAAGTACATTATTAGAATGTATTTATGAAAACTCTAATTTAAGGATTGTTTTTTGTATATATGTTTGTGTGGTTTAGGCCTTGTATATAACTAAACAGTTGTACAGATTAATACATTTCTTTTAACTTAACAAAAATATTTCCACTTCACTTTTTATATAGTTATATTTTTAAATCTGCATCCCATTGGGAATAATTCTCATTTCGAAACAAATAAATAAAGAATAGAAAATTCGTTTAGCAAGATTTTCTTAATTCTTTAGAATTTTTTTCTATCCTGTTTGAGAAAAAAATTTAAACTATTTTTTCGATTTCTAAGACAGAATTCCTAATCTTAAAATTAGTCAAAGGAAAACAGAATTTTTTTTAATTGAAAAATTATCTTTCACATTATTTTTTTCTTGTGTGACCTAGAATAACGGAAATGTTTTGTTTTTCTTCTACAACGTATGTTTCTTCGCTTTTATTTTTCTGTAAATACAAGATTCCAATTTAAAATGTAATCTTTCAGTAATCCAGCAATAATGCAACTTTTATTTTTGTACTTTATTTCTTTATTTCTTTAAATTTCCTATAAATTTCTTTTTACAATATTTAATAACTGATTTTGCATATATATATATATGCAATTACCTGGCCTCTGAATAAAATTTTCGTGTATCTGAAAAAAAATTGCAATCGAATGTATATCTGTATATGATTTTTTTTTCAGATAAACGAACATTATATTCAGAGGCCAGGTAATTTTAAGTTTACCAAAATCTCGAAAACGTTTATTTCACATATACTAAAATGAAGTAAATTTGTATATTTTAAACTCAACCACATTCAAAATTCTTTATTTTCATAAAAAGTATTCTAAAAGTAACTTCGGCTATCGCTATACATGACATAAAATTATTAATTTTAAAGTCATTTGGTTCAAAACTGTTATTATTTGGTTGCATGATTACGAAAAAATTATGGTGATATTTTTAAGAAATAATATTAATTTTAAAGAAAAACCATTATATAGTAAAGGAATGCACACAAAATCCTCCCTACAGATTTTATCCTTAAACTAATATTTTTAATATGTTCGCCGAATACTTTTTAAATGTTTCCGAATTTTGGACTACAATGAATTATATAATTTTTATTAATGAAATATTACAAGTTTTCCTTTCAAAATACGTATCATTAATTACACATAATTTGCCTAGGCATTAATAGAATTATATTGTACGGCTAAGTGTTATCGTGCACTCAGTTCACCAATCATCGGAAAAGTAATTATTATTTATGATATTAATAAATTTAAATATATTTCATTTTTTAAAAAGCAAAGTACAAGGAAGTAAGTTTGTAAAAATATTCAGACTGGGCATAGAAAAACAGATAATCGTCTTAAATTCCGTTTATCCTCAACTCGCTCCCTTTCAACGTCAGCAAAAAAAGCCCAGTTTGAATTGTCTCAATCAAGAATTCGTAGCTGAAGCGCAGTAGGTTAGTTTGTGTCTAGGAAATTCAGAGAACTTATCCTATTACAGATGGATCCAACTGGGTTTATATCACAAAGTTCTGGAAAATAGCTGAGTTTTATTTTATTTTATTCGCAGGATTGTACTATTTTAGCTATCAAAAAGGGTTTTTTTTTTTCATACGATCAGTAGTAGTATAATTATGGCTGTTTTTGTTTCAGCTCTCAAACAAGGTCTCGGGTCTCAGGTCTATTTAAGTAACCAGAATGTGTATTTAGGTAACCTTAAGAAATAGCATTAAGGAAGGTTCAACAAAAGAAGTCTGGACACTTTTAAGAACTTGTGGCGAACTTGTGGTGAACAGATTTTCAGAAATAAAAACCTTAAATAAGTTTCCGAAAAAAAAAACCCAGGATTTTTATGAACAATCATTTATGATTAACGTTCTATCTCCCAAAATTATTGTTAAATTTATATATAAAAATTGACTACAATTTGTGACATGTTTAATTGTCTAATGAAATATCAGTTTAAATATCTGAGAATTTCCTTAAATGTTACATTTATTTTTATAATTTAAGAAACTGAAAATGTATCAAATATCCCCAAAGAAATAATTTAAATGTATTTTTCTCTGGAGGTTTTATTTTATATCTTAGATTTTAGTTCATTACACTTTTAGTAACTCAAATTGTACATTTAAGGAAATAATTATTAACTATTGTCAATTTGACTATGAGGACATTTTTAGTGAGTATCAAATATTGTATTATTTTTCGTTAAAATTGTAAATATTAATACGAAATTTCATAAGGATAAATTATTTAACAAAGGAAATTGTCTTTTATATACTAATCTATTTTGAACAATTAGTATTACATTCATTTTAATTTATTTTTAAAACATTGAGGTCAACGTAGAGAGATACGTTAACCGGCAGTTGAATTACAAGGTGAATACGAGCATAAGAGTTCCAGTTCAATCACAGGACTTTTATACTTTGGTCAATATTGTGACACATTGTGATTAGGGTTCTCAGCATTTCAATGTCAAATTTATGTATTAGTATTTTTTCTTTTAAGAGTATCACACAAGAGAATAATGTATTTCTACACAGTTAAATTTAATTCCAAATATTCAAACATAAAAATCATAAATTTACCCGCTTCACTGCCAATTTCCCTGTTCATTTATATAAATAAATTGTTTTGTTTTTGTTAGATTTGTGCCATGGCTCCCTTTCAAGTGAACAGCCCGGAAGGCTGTTTTATATCTCATTTCGCAAATGTTGTCGCCACCTTGAAAAAAAATGTATAGAAATGAGTTCCTTCTATGTGTCATAAATTTGAAACACCAAATCTCTAAAACGTATATTTGGTATCAAAATGTTGAAAACTAAAATGTCATTTCACATTTATTTAATATAAAAAAAGTTTTTTTTCCACAATAAAATTGTATTTTCCCATTAATGAACTTTCAATATACATGTACATGTTGAATTGATCAACTAAACATTGCTGAGAACGATAAAGTTTGCGTAGCGATTAGTTGACAAAGTGGATTTAAATTGCTGCACACAGGAAAACTTTTCAAAACTTTCCTATTTCTTTCAATATTTGACAATGACGGAAAATGAATAACTATGTGTAAAACTATCAACGCAATCTACAGGTAGTTATCATTTAGATATGAGTATTTTAATGTACACATACTTTGCTAGAAAATGAATATGAAATGAGAGGATATTTCATTTATTATCATAAGAGTTTAAAAAACGTATAATTGGGACTGGAATTACAACACTTTGTAAAATACTTTTATCATTATTATTTAAAATAAACACAAATGTCTAATCCCATTCTATAAATTTCAAAAATATAATTTTCAAAATATGAAATTGAAACATAAATTTGTCGATGTGTGTGTTAGTTTCAAGTTGATAACTTTTTGCGTTTTTAAAAATATATAACACGAAATGAAATTATTGTTCTCATAAAACATTATCAGAGAGGAAGGTGTCCCCCATAGCCAGTATATAATATTTAAGATTTTATCCCAATTAAAGCCCCATGATATAATTATGTCACTGTAAAATGATCGACTTTATATCAATTCTTTACTTCATTTTTTGTAAACATCATCATACTACTAATTTCGGATGTTACGACATTTGTTAAAATTATGTTCCCTACACAATATACAGAAGGAAAGTTATCTATCTATCTATCTATCTATCTATCTATCTATCTATATATATATATATATATATATATATATATATACGTATAAAATATATATATATTGCTTTTGATTAGAAGATGTATGATAATACATACTAAAAAGCCTTCTTTAATGAAATCTAGCGAGAGCAAAACGGAATAGGTAGTTAACCAGTAGATAACACATAAAGCAAATAAGGCATATAGATTAAACATAGTTTCATCGTCTAGTCATGGTCGTTGGCTACTTATATACAAAGCCATATACATATCGATAACTTCAATAATGACGATAATGTTTATTTTACTTAAAAATTAGTTAAACTAAATTAATTTGGTATGCTCTATACACTGTTTTACCTGTATTTCTAACAGCAACGTCACTTATATTTCCACAAAGCGGTAAGATTTTATGTGTATATTTATTGAAGGCAAAAACTGAAGCATAAAATACAAATCAATAACAATTTCGTTTTGAAATGATAAAACTTTATCATTTTTCTGAGAATGTTTTCCGAATTATACACTTCTCTCACTTTAATTAGTTTTATTTTTTTGTCAAGCCTTTAAAAATGCAAAAGTTTCTATTTATTTATTACACGTCAATGTAAAATACTTAAATATTCTCTCTAATATTTTACCTTTTCTTCAATGGGAAAATTAGAAGAGCTACAATTATTCACTGAAACGAAAACATGTTTTTAAAAAAACTGTATATTTAGAATAGAGGTTAATTCAAATAAGAAAATATATTTCTGAAAAAAGAATGATAATTTTAAAGTTTCAATACTTTAAAAGTATTAGTTGAATATTTATAATCAATCTTGTAAATATAAACAATTCAATAAGTAAGAAAAACTTAGTGTTTAAACTTACGAGGATTCATAAGATGCAAATTAAATTACAGCTTTTCATGTAACAAAAAGTGACTTATGAAAGGAGATGTGCAATAAGAAGAATGTACCAAATTTTCATTAAATCTTTCTTATCAAATCTTATTTATTCTTAAATTATAAAATTTAGCTAAGGAATTTATTATCAGAAATTTATACGTCATGTATTTTTGTGAATGTACGTATGATTTTGACTGTAAGGAACAGCGTTAAACTTAGTAAATATTTCTGAACTATCGATCAAAAACCTGGCAACAAATTGTTCTACGTCTTTTGTTTTGCACGTCTATGAAATTCATAGATTTGATATGAAAATGATCTTATATTTTATTTGAAGGTATTGAATGAATTGGATAATCATAATTTGACATGTCACTGCATTTTGTATCATATATGATACACGACAATAATTATCGTGTACAAAAATTAAATTACGTATTTCCGAGAAGACTACAGAAAAATTATTCATCTCAAAGTCATGAAAATTAGGGAGAAGGGGTGTCATGAAAATAACATGAAAATTTATTCCTCAGTAAAAAGATTATTACCAAATCACAAATACAGGAAACTTTTCTAGACGGAATACCAGGAAATTCTTACATTCATAACAAAGGTAATCATGTTCGTGCGTACGGTTACATTTTCTAAAGTTGCAAATGCAGAACCGATGTCAGAGCTGTTTATACCACAAGGTGTTACCTATGGTGAATTTGACTTTAACAGAACGTGCTTTATTGGTAAAATGTTTTACCAAAACCAGTAACTCTGCCTTTGTAGCATTGGAGAAATATCATCCTTTGAACGGATTACGAAATGGTCTACTAAAAGTTAAGCAACGTCACCACTGGTCAATCAGCCAGTCTGAAGACAAAAGCGTATTGATACACAGGTAGGGGAGGACATAGCGACATAAGCGAAAAAAAAATAGATGTCACAGATCTGAGCAGCACAAACTGCTCGCGCATTACACAAACTGTAGAATAGCCTCGTGCGATTTTCTATAGGGTTGTAAAGAAACTGATGCGCTATCATGTATACGCTAGACACATTTTCAGAAGTATTTGACTGTTGATTTAATGAGGGAAATAATTTTGTATTTCCTCATGTGCCACGCAAAGTGAGCTTTGTTCCAAATTTCTAGCTTTCGGATGGATACATTCAGAACAATATGCTCTTTGTGATGATGATTTATTCAAAATTCGGTAATTTGTTTTTCACAAAAACATGGAAATCTTAATTAGACTTATTTTACTTTCATTAATAAGTAGGCAAAGATATATATTATAAGGTAAATATGAATTGTTTTATGAAATGAGTGTTATCTGTAGCAAATCTGTAGTACTTTTTCAAATAGGACTATTATACTTTGTGTGACATTTTGAGTGTCTCAAACGATAACATTCTGAATTTTGACAGAAAATGTCATTGTTACAAACTACAATCATGACCAAACTTGCTGTATTTTCTTGCAGAAAATATCGATATATACTGAGTAAATCTTGTCAGTTATTTCAGATAATTAATTGCTTGGATTTTTTTTAGCAAAATGAAAGGAAACAATAGCGCTGCTGTCACGTAAAGAACAATTTACATTGCACATTTTACTATAGAATAATGCAAACGTCTGATTGTTTTCGCCACCAACAATTGCCGGAAACTTTTTGTAATAGATGGTACTAAATGCTCTCCAAGTATAGCAATGTTTTGGTACTTAATCTTTGGTACAATTTTCTTTTACGAAATTCGTCTTGAAATTCTTATCTAAATAACAAATACGTATCATTCTATCCATAAGTTACTAAGCACGGTAAGCTACTTTTTAATCTCTCTGAGTATTCAAATAGTTTTTCCAAAACATTTTATAAATATGTTTCATTTCTACTTAAATGTAAAAATTATGCATTGAATTGCACATTCTAGGTACCTATAACGTTAATAAAATGAATAATGTGTTTAAAGTTGGTGTATATTGTAATAAATAAAAATTAATAGTAGGGGAACTGCAAGGTTAAATAATTCATATTTTAAGAATCATAATTTATTATTCTGTTTTACTTTTATTTTGTTATTTAAACTATTTTAAATTCATATTATATATATAAAGAAATTTTTTTATTGTCCATTATTGGATTTATTGATTAACATAAGTTGTTTGGTTTTCAATAATGAAAAAAAAATTGTTTAAATCTGATTTTATGCATCATTTATAATACAGCTCATTAGTTGAATAATAATTTATTTAAAGTACTTTTGAAAACAACGTAAATAAAGTCATTTCTTAAACTTTAAAAATTGATATTTTAAGTAAAAATTTATAACATCAACTACATAAAGTACACCTTCCATAATGTTTAACTTTTATATCCAAAAATCAATTTCTGAGTTAAATTCACACTCATTTTCGAAAATAAAATTATAAAAATACCAAAATGTGTTTGAATGAATACATTTTATTCAACTTAACTAAATTAAGTTAGCAGAAAATCTCATTAAAATGAGTCTAGCGCAAAAAAAAAAAAAAATTAATTATTAATTCTATTTTTAAAACAAGACAACTCAAAACTACAATCAAATAAATTAAAATTCTTGATTGCTTAATTCCTTTTTAAAAGAATAAAATTTCTATAATTTCTATTCTCTCTCTCTCTCTCTATATATATATATATATCAAAGGAAATGAGAGATTTATTTTTTAGTTCAAATAAGGTGAAATGATGATAAGTCTTAATAAATATAGTGTATAAATTATAAATTACAAAGTTTTTAATGTGTAGTGTAGGTTAACGTTATATTTATATAATTGTACTGTTTGTATTATATAATTGTATTTTGTATTTTAATAATGTAGTGTTAATTTTAAGATACTTTAAAAAATAAATAAAATATTAATGCTGAAAAAACATAACACAACATTTAAATATTTAAAATAAAATGTTGTAAATTTTGACTACTGTTTATTATAAATAATTATTTTATTCCTTAACCTATAAACTATACCTATTAACTATAAAAAATGTTAACGGTAAGAAATGAGTAACATCTATGTTAATTATTAATGTAGAATAATTTAAATAAATTCTTTTCTAAATAACAAGGTATTTGTTCAGATTATATTATATAATGTTATATAAAAAATAAAACATTAAAACTGACATCAATTTTATAATTAATAGGAAATGTTTATTTTTCGAAAGTGCAAATATGAACAAAAAATAACATTGGGCTAGAATTCATGCGCTTTTTGTTAAATATTTTCTTGAAAGTTTATAAACTTTACCGCGGGAAAATAATAGCTCTGTTAATTTTTATATTTTACTCTCTATGTAAGAAAAAATCAAAGAACTGGAATGCTTTTAAATTTGGTAAATTTCAAAATAAAGACATGAGAAGGTAATCGATAAAAAAAAATCAAGCTTCCATACATTAAATCACTGAAATTAGCACAAAATACCCAGTGCAAGTATGCAATTACGTATATTGTATTATCATCTCTGATCAACCTGTTTATGAACAATTTTTACACGGTGCAACGCTGGCGGCATTTTCAGAGAGAACATTCTCTAACGCCCCCGTCTGCCATATTGGTGGTCCTCTGTTGGATTTCGCAACTTCTGTTTGAAATTCCCTGGTTGTTCATTATCGCTGGTTGCGCTGTACAGTGTGTCTTGTGGTATATGTCCTGTAACAAGAGATTTGAATTGCGTATGCAATTAATAAAAATACATAAAATCATTTGAAACAACGTTCTCTGAGCTGAAGGGCTATAGCATTCTTGCTAACCTACAACTATGTTCCCGTAAAAACAGGGCTAACCCAAGACAAGCATGAACATATATGTTCCACATACAACCATGAAATTAAATAAATAGTTGAGCTTTAAATACATTTTCTGATTCAAAACACATTTGACTAATTAAAATTAACAAGGTTTTACGGAATGATAGTGGGAGGCTGGCAATTATGCTACAGGATTTGTCAAACTGTCACACAAGTTTAGAAACTAACACAATCTGAAAAAAGTCTCGCTGTTATTGAACTAATTAAAAGTGATTATTCAGAAGAACTAAAAAATGTCTCCCCTCTGTATCTTGATATTATGAACCGAATGCGTTGAAATGTGGCAATGTATCAAATAAACAATTGAAAAGTGTTCGATAACGAGAAATTAGGTACTTCATAGCTTAATCATTTCTAAGTCAGTGGGAACTATATTTCCCAATTCATTTAAAGCCACAAATTCCTGACTTTTACCAAAACTTCAAATAAGATTTTGCTTTCATAATGTACATAACGAAAATCATTTAATTGCTTTTAAATCAATAGTGTTCTTAAATTCTGATGATATATAATCATTTCAACATTCAAGTAACATAATTAATTTACTTTTGAAATGGTTAAATCTATATATATAAATGAAAGTCCTGATTTAGGATAATATCAACGCACAGCCTAAACTACTGAACCTAGAAACATGAAACTTGGAGGGAAAATACTTCTTAGGATGTAGAGGTGGACTAAGAAAGTATTTTCTAAAATTTAACCCCTAAAGGGTGTAAAAAGAGAAACAAACTTCAAAGAAATTCCTTTAAAATCGGCTATTGTAGTTATGTGACAATTGATAACATATTATAATGTATTTTTGCATTCTGAATTGAATGGTACCATATAAAAGATTCTAAATGCAATAATTCGTGAGATATTGGACATTTTCGAATTTGGCGATGTTTTTGGTGACAAAACCTCAAAATGTCTAACAATACAAGCGATAATTTCTAAAATACATCCGTCATTATTAAAGATCAAACAATAGTACTTAGCGATTTATTATCTGCGACTGGATAAGAGAAAAATTGTACCTCATATTTTTATAAGATTAGATAAAATCTGAATAATACCAGTTTTCGAGATTTTTTTTAATTATTATTTATTTTATTGTGTGTTATTAGCATTTCTATAAATGACACGATTTTGAAATTAAACGTGCCTGCTCAAAAAATTTCGATGGTCTCTATGGTTTTGATATTGCACATTTTCTATAATTTGGCGATGTTTTAGCGCCAAAACATTAATATTTTTAACATTACAAGTGGTAATTTCTAAAAACACATCCGTTACTGTAGCAACGGAATAATTTCAAATCTATGTGTAATAATATTATAAAGATGTAACCTTTTTTTGTATTTTTGTTTGTTTGTAGGGTGTAATCGCTGAAACTATTGAACCGATTTCAAATGTAATGGTAGCAATTTGATGGTATATAGTCTCTACTCCAACATAGGCTTTATTTCATGTATGTTCCACTACCCATAGTGGGTGCAGAACCGAAAAATCTTCTAAAATTGTGATTTTTGTAATACTGAAGGGCCTAGAAAGTTGAAATTTGACATGGTATCTATGAAACTACGGAACCCATTTCAAACATAATGGTGGCAAATTGATGGTGACAGTCCTTGCTCTAACATAGGCTATATTTTATGACTATGTCACTACCCCAGGGAAGTACGGTAGCGAAAAACGTTCCAAAATTGCAAGTTTTGTGGTACTGAAGGGGTTAAGTTTGGTAAGGTGCGTTAAGATGTAAATTCTCTCTAAGAACAGTTCTGAAAAATTCAAAATTTAAAAGTGAGAAATGGGAGAAAAGCGTTCTAAATTACGATTTCTATGGAATTGTTAAGTACAGAAACTTGAAATTTGACATTCTTGCTGTACTTTTTAAGATTCAAATGCACATACAGAACAGTAGTGTTAAAAAATCGAAATTTAGAAAGGTGAAGGAGAAAAAACACTCTAAATTACGATTTTTGTGATTCTGAAAGGTCAAGAAACTTCGCAGTTACTTTTAAAATACAAATGCTCGCTAACAATATTTCGTAAATAAATGCAAAATTTAAGAGGGTATAATGAGCGGAAAGCGTTCTTAAACCGTTCTAAATTGCAATTTTATTCGAATTGTTAGGGATAGAAACTTGAAATTTGTCATTACTGCTAGTTTTAAGACATAAATAGTCGCACAAAACAATTTAAAAAATCGAAATATAAATAAGTGTGTGAAAGCACCAAATGCGTTCTAAATTACAAATTATTTGAAACTGTTAGGGCTAGAAACTTGAAATTTGGCATAGCGTTTACTCTAGAGACGTAAATACTCGCCCAGAACAGTTTTCCATAAATGCGAAACTTAAAAGGGTGTAGTAGCTAAAAAAGTTCTAAAATTGCGATTTATCTGTACAAACTTGGTAGTTGCCATGGTGGTTATTTTTAAAATGCAAGTGGTCATTAAGAACGGTTTCTAAAAAATTCGAAATTTAAAAGGGTTAAATAAGAGGAAAACATTCTAAATTTGGATTTAATTGGATTTCTTCGGGTTAGAAACTTTAAATTTAGTATAGTGGTACCTTTTAACATGCATACGCTCGGTATAAACATTTATTAAAAATTCGAAATTTACAGGTATAAAATGAGCGGAAAACCTTCTAAATTATGGATTATTGAGAATTGTTAGGGACAGAAACTTAAAATTTCACATGTCTGTTATTTTTTAGACATAAATGCTCGTACAGAACAGTTTTTACAAAATTCGTAATTTAAAAAGGTGCAGAAGCAAAAAACGTTCAAAAAGTGCGATTTTAGTGATGCTGCTGGTCTAGAAACTTGGCATGGTGTCTATTTTTAAGATTCCAGGGCTCGCTAAGAACAGTTTCTAAAAAAATTCGAATTTTAAAAGGGTAAAATGAGCGAAAAACGTTCTAGGAAACTTCGAAACTATGATTTATCTAAAATTGTTAGAGGTACAAACTTAAATTTTTTTGACTGCTACGTTAGAGGTATAAATTCATCCACAGAATGGTTTTTAAAAATTTGGAAATTTGAATGTATGCAGGAACAAACAAGTTCTAAAATTGTAATTTTGTGATATATATGTTATAAAATTTTGCTTAAATAGAAGCTTAGAATTTGGCAGGGTGCTTACTCTTAAAATGTAAATACTCGCTTCGAACAATTTTCTAAATTTTCTAAATTTCAAATAAAAAAGGAAATCAGCGAAAAACTTTCAAATTACATTTTAAATTATCATTAATGTGGAATTAATTTTAGCTCTTCTCACTCACTTAAGTCTCATGTTCGATAAGAATGAAGTTTACTCAAAATGAGACTTAGTTAGTAATTTTTGAATTATCCGTAGCAGTATAATTTCTTCTAATAAAAATAGGCCCACGAATACCATTTGGAATATTTTAACAATTACGCGAGCTAAGCCGCCGTTTTTGTCTATACAAAAGAAAGTTGTGACTGGGGATATAATCAACGCACAGCCCAAACTACTGAACATAGAAACTTTAAAATAGGGGGGAGGGTACTTCTTAGGATGTAGAGGCGCAATAAGAAAGGATTTTCAAAAACTCAACCCCTACGAAAGGTAAAAAGAGAATCGAACTTTTAAAAAAATCCTTAAAAATCAACTACTAGAGTTATGTGATAAATGATAGCATATTTTAATGTATTTTTGTATGCTCAATCGAATGGTACCAAGTACATTCTTTTAAGGCTAATAGGTCGTGAGATATTGCATATATTGTCTAATTTGGTAATGTTTTTGTCGCCAAATCCTCAAAATTGCAACATTATAAATGATAATTTCTAAAAATGCATGCATCGTTATAGGAACGGAAGAAATTCAAACTTTCGATAAAACGTGCGAGATTTCTTTTCATCGTTATAAAATAATGTGACAAAATAGAATTATGGTTGCGATTTCTGTAATAAGGATTATCCCGATTATGGAAGATACCCGATTTTAAACATTCTGCTGAATGGATTTTGATGGGAATTGGGCTGCTAGTTAGATATTTTTTGAGGGAAGGTTTTGGTATATAAAATTGTTTTACGTTACTTAGTTACAGAATTATGTCTCAGATGAATCCGTTTGTAAAATTTTAGCCATTTTAAAATGATTCTGTTAAATGGATTTTGATGTTTTGCACTGTTTATAGATAAATTTTCAGGGAAAGTTTTAGTATATATCATTCTACGTTACTTAGAGAACGCTGCTTTCTAGAATTATGAGGGAAATATAGGGGGGGGGGTTATAAAATACTAGCCTTTAAAAAAAATCTATGGATTTTGATGAGGTTTTAGGACCAGTAAGCTTCGGTATCATTGACTGTAATGGAACTTAAGTTAACACAGGTTACAAAGGAAGTGTCATACGACTAGAAAAAAATGAAGAAAAGCCGCTTCAATGGCTTGATTACTAATTACATGACAATGAGCTTATCTTACGCCTTTTTTTTAGCATCGTGACGGTACAACAAGAGGGTCTCAAAACATTACAGGATCTATTGGCAAATCTCCAAAAGATTGCGAACTGCTTCCTCTTTCAGCTCTAAGAAAATAAGCTGTACTTTGGCATAGATTACTAATAAGAAAGAATTAAGAACGGATCAACTCTATTTGCTAGAGTTATGTGGAGATATTTCTTTCGGATATTGTCCCGAAAATTGAACAAGCGAAATTCATGTAAAATTTTGCGTTCTCGATGTTTTACAGTGGCAAATATGATTCTCAGACTGTATGTTTACTCAACTTAATAGTCTGAAGATTTGTTGATCCTGATAAGTTTTACACTAAACGTTTATGCTTCTGTATGGTTTCAAATTAAGACTGAATTCATGCATTTACAGAGCTAAGCATTAACATCAAACAATAATATCATTGCGTTATTTACTAAAAGAATTAAAGACAATAATAAATTCAGTAATTCAACGAAGTGGTTCCTTTTGTCACATGGAAACTATTTTGATTTCCTTGTTGGCTGACGATATGGACTACGTAAGATTATTGGCAATACGCAGATTAATAAAAACTTGAAAGAGAAGAATTTCTTTCTATACTTTCAAGTTACCTGAGATCACTTTTGAAGCCATATACTATATAGATGTTATAAACTGGATTAAAGTGACAGCCATAGAGCCACAATTAACAAATTTCTTAGATCAAAACATTGTAACAAAACGTATCCTAAATCCAAAGGCAATAAATAGATGATGACATCTTACCTAAGATTAAACTATTCACTTGGCACAATCAAGCCATTGAAAAATGTGTGAAACTCATTGCGAAAGCTTCTTCTGTTTGTGGGCCTTTGGGAAGCGGTGAGTCAATGATAACTTATCTGGAGTTTCGCAAAAAAATGCCAATTTTTGAAACCAAAACACAGTATGCACTACTATAAAATGGTACTGTTAATGCTTGTAACTTTTAATAGTAAATTATTCTTACCTCATTATTGTTGATCTTTAAGGATAATTTCAAATAATATTTTCTTCCAAAGGTTAAGTAAAAAATATAAAACAATTTCATTGTTTTGATTATGCTTTACAATTACACAATTTTCATACATTTTTCCAAAATTTGAAGTAATTGTGAGAACCTGAATTTGATATAACTATTGCATAATTTTACTATAAATATATAGTAATAATAATTTAAAGATCATTCTTTTAAATTCAATTAATATTAATGATATTTGTGCAGTTTATATATTTGACAAGAAAAGGGGAAAATGGAGAACTTTCACGTTTTTACTGAATATTTAATGACTTTGGAGCAGTATGAAATATTAATATTTTTGAAAGATATTTTATATTCAGAATGAGGATGTGACAGAGCAACTTTTCCATATCAGCCCAGTTTTATTTGAAGAAAAAAAATTCGCTCCAAACTGGGATTATGCACAACTTTCACATTTTTACTAAATATTTAATGACCTTGTGGCAGTACTAAATATTAATTTTTTTTCAAAGCTATTTTATATTCAGAATTATGATGTGATAGAGCAAATTTCCCACACGGACTCATTTTGATTTGAAAAAAACATTTGTTTTCCATAGACGAGCGCGCCCCCTAATACACACGAGTCGATTGAAGAAATTCGGTCTTTAGTCTAAATCGCTTTAGGGAATTAGAACTCTTATTTTACCTCAACACAAGTGTTCGTCTCGATAACAAGAGCCTTTTCTACTTCTTCTCGAATTATGAATGCGACAGAGAAAGAGTTTTTGCAACGCTAAATTGTAAAACATTGTTGTAGATCGGACGACATTTTAACGTGTGCATACATTCGCTCAACTGTACATTAGCTTCGTTAATTGTACGTGTGTAATTTAATTTATGATTTTTATAATTCTGAAATTTGAAAATGATGCACAAATGTATTGTAACCTTTTGTAAGGGTACTTGTAGAACAAGCCCAAAAGTAGCTACTTTTGGACTACTTCGAATAATAAAAAAGCATGTATTGCTGCTATTTACCGGAAGGATTATTTTCCAAATAAATAATCTCGATTTTATTTATATTGTTTATTCATGAGTTGGAAATTTTCATTTTTCTTTTTTAACACTTTCCAACCTAGTTGAAAAGTGTTTATGACTTCGGTTTGTCTGGCAGTGTCCGTGCTCTAACTCCCATAAATACGCTCGCATTGCCCTGAAATTTTTGCATGTTATTGTCGTTATCTATAGCATGTTCCCTATTTCAACTGAAGTGTGTAGCACTTATAGTTTTGTTACAGGGACACTCAAAAGAATTCCGTTACATTACGATCTATGGGGAAAAATCATTTGCGGTTTATTTTAATGATGTTACACAATTTCAAACACATTGTAATTGATATATATCACTAAGGTGCATTACAAGTAGCTTAATGTGGAATATGGTGTGCATAGCACTTATAGTTGCTTTACAGGGACAATCAAAAGAATCCCGTTACATTACGTCTATGGAGAAAAATCGTTTCCGGTTCATTTAAATAATGTTTCACTAATTTAAACGCATTGAAATTTAGATATATCACTAAGGTGCATTACAAGAGGCTTACTACAGAATAGTGTGTGTATAGCACTCATCGTTCATTTACAGAGACACACAAAAGAATTCTCTACTGTCTGTTAACAATAATGCCTGGAATTGCGTTTTAAGTTGCTGAACGAGATTTTAAATTTAACTCACTTTTTGTCTATTACTTTGTGTGTATAAATTCTGTAGATCATATACAGGGCAGCACAAAAGTTCGCGGACACATTTCCGTTTATTGACAGAAACTCCAGACGGAGAATTTTAAAGTGTGATACGCGTTTCCTAACTGAACTAAAATTTAGCATCCTATGTAGTATATATACAAATCTATAGATCCTATATACAGGGCTGAATAAAAGTATTCGGATATTTTTCTGAATATTGTATATGTTGGAAATTCCTGAAATTATGTTTTTAAATATGTTATGCGGTTTCCAAATTGTTTACTTAGATGTTATCTTTCAGCTTATTAAACGGTAATGATTTGTAAAATTATTTTGGAAGCGTTGGAAAGTGTTACATAATCTATGCTTTACACATGATTTTTCGTTCTTGTTGATTAACGAAAAGAGAAAGTGAAAGAATGACAATGACTCCATAAATTGGGAATGTATGGTTAATAGTAATTTTTAAAAATCATGTGTGAAAAAATACTTTGAAAGCTTTAAAATATCTATAACTTTTTGATAATTTATCATGTTCCTATGTGAAATTTTAAATTTATTTATTAAATATGGATTTTCATGTGGAAATTTAAATAAGAATTGTTATAATTGGAAAATTTTTATGCTTAAAATTCTCAAGCTTGCACTTTTCATAAAATGCATTCCAAAGTTTTGCATTCCAAATATATATCAAACTAAGCCAAAATTCTTGGATTAAGCTTCAGAGATTGCTTTTTTTAACAATTTAACAAACAGCTTATATTTTACTTTGAAGTAACAAACAACTTCCTAAAATATCAAACAACGTACTTCCTCAAACATAAAATCAATAGTAAACAACTTAGAAAGTTGCAGGAGTGGTTGGATGTAATAGCCCCACCATTGTGTTGATCGGCCGATCTTCCTTGACGAAAAGCTCAGTTCGTAGGCATTATCTAGAGGATGGTGTCGATTAGGCTAACAACATTAGACGGATCAATGTCTATGTATGACTACAGATACAGCATTTTTAAGTCTATGAAATTTGTGAAGTTTTACTCTTATATGTTGCATCTGCTTGATGTGCTGAAATCAGCTGTCGGTTTTAATTCTTTGGCCAGTAAGAATTGGAAAATAATATAGGCGACGTCTTTCATAGGATTATTTTAAATTGACTTCATTACATATGCTAAGCACATTTTGTCTATAAGACCATGCTTCTGAATTCTATGCTCGAAACTTCAACAATTTCTAAGATAGTCGAACATGGAATTGAGAGATTTGAAAGGCTTTTTTGAAGATCTTCTTTGAAATTTTCAAAGGAAAGGAAAAATAATGAAATAATTTATCTTCTTATGGCAAGTTTGAGTTGACCTGATTACCTAAACACATTTTGTACATACTGTTGTGTTATTTCTTTTGATTTTTCATTTGGAACCTTCAACATTTTCTGAGCTTTTCGCACATGGAAATGGAAAGGCCTTTTGAAGATCTATGAATTTGTCACAGAGAGGGATCTTATATTTAACTATGACAAACCACTTTTTAATGGTGTTGTCAGGGAAGAAATACGCATTCGCCAAACACATAGCATCATCCCATTTATTGTATTTTGTTTACTCTCTAATACTTCTAATGCCACTGGCCTTGATATTCACTGGCATGATCCTGGAAAGTTGTTAGATTTCTGATATGCTGAAGAGACGGAGAGGCAGAATTTGCAGTTTTTGAATATAAATACTCTTTAATTCTTTGCTACTCTGGATAGTAAGTTCCATATTTCGGATATCCTTGTACGAGTAGACTTGTGCGAATAACTACGAAAAAAATGTCATGATAAAAAGAACAGGAAGACATCAAGACTAGTGTTTTCTACAAATTTTTAATGAAAATAAGTGCTCTTTCATGCGAGCTACACAGGAGAAAACATCCAGACTAAAGGGGAATGAGTTTTACATAACTGTAGAATATTCCTGAATGTCTGGGTGGAATAACTATAGAATGTACTGCAAACTTCCAGAACGTCTACTTAAATAACGGGAAACGAAGGAATAAATTTAAATAAAATTTTTGAATGCAAATCGCACTTTTTTCGGTGGGATTTGACTCGGAATCATTTACTTCGAAGCTGGAGACGTTAATGCTGAGCCACAGCTTATCGATGACTTGTAGGTAACATTCATGTATTGTTAGTATATTCATATATTGTTCTAAATATTCTTTTAGAAAGATTTATTAACAATATATTATAAATAGAGCTATAAAGTATTTTGTTTTACAAGCAAAAAGTTTAAATACCATAATTTCTGTTCGGTAAAATATTATATTAGTCCGTAATAATAAAAACACATCTACATTTTTAAAGATTTCAGATATGATAAAAGAAATGAAGAATATATATCCTGAAAATTTCACAGGCGATTGGCTTTTTTCTTTTATTTACTATAAAGCACGCTTTATAACAATAAATGCATATTCAGCAAGCTTTACAAATCTATAATCTAATACCCTAGATCCACAAATTTTCTATTTATGCTTTAAGATACGCTTTGTTCTCGAAAAACTTATATCGCTTTTGCCATTTCTTTCTTCATCGATTTTTAAATACCTCAAGAGAATACAATATCCGAAAAAGTCATGTTTCACGCTTTACGCATCAAAATAAATATCCTTTTATTTTCTTTCAGAATATTTTCTGTAGTTTATTAAATTGAAATTCAGTTTTGATAACTTTCAGGAGCTTTTTGTAATATTTCTATCAATTGTTCATAAAGTTAATTTAATTATTTTTTTATTTTAAATTATAAGAAATATTTATTCATTTACGCTTTATTACTCGAAAATTTATTAAATTATGAAAATAAAAATTGCTTGTCAAATTATTTATACATCATTATATGAGAAATATAAATGAGAGCAAGATAAAAATTTCTACTCAAAAATATGGCGCATGTTCAGTATTGTGAAAATACTTTTCTTTATTCTTCCTCATTGTTTTCAGTTTTTTCAACATGATATCTATAAAAGCATTTTTCATTTATTTCTAATAATTCATTATTATTTTTTTTTGCTTAGAAGATATTAGGGTTAATTATTGCTTATATCATACGGAGACATTGTTTTTTCATTAATGGAATCTTTATTTAATTAGACCGCTGTCCCGGGCCATACTTGCCGGGCTTTTACCCAGCTTAAAGAGTTGATAGTACATTTAATTCTTTATGTCTCTACGGAACTTACAAGTAGCATAAATATTTTCGCTTACAACAACGCACCAACGAGGATTGTATGTCATTTAATTTATTTCGTTATCCTTGTTTAGAACACGGAGATTTTGTTTTTCGGTGTTACAATATTTCTACATTTTTTAGACCTGACGAACCCCTACCTGACGAGCTTTTACCCAGCTGAAAGTGTTGATACTATATTTAATTCTGTATGTCCCGACTTACAAGTACCATAGCTAGTTTTGCTTATAATAAGATTCTCCAACGAGCCTTGTATGAAATTATTCTTTGAATTTTAACTAAGCAACTCTCCAAGGTTGCTTTTTTGCTTACCACTACCTCGAAACATTACTTTTCGTCATAGATATCAACAACAATTGCAGGAAAAATAATCTTCGTGGCATTTTTCTAGAACTTTTGCAAGAGAAAAATTGAAACAAGAATATTGTTTGGTAATAGTGATAACCAACCAATTGACCGCACCGACCCCTGACAACACTGGCAGGTAAGGCTACTATATGTATGAGCTGGCTCGTGGTTTGGCATTAATATTCCCAAGTGGGAAATCTTTGGTGCCAGATTTACCTGACAGGACCTATTTGAAGTATTTCTCGCCGTCTTCGTTGCTTTTCTCAATTTACCAAAAAGTACGATATTGAATAAAAGTTTCGAATATAATACGTACTCTTAATCATTGTTTCTCATCGCAAATTGCAGCATACATGTATTTTTTTGTTCAATTTCAAATTTTAAATTTAGTAATAAATATATTTACTTTTAGTGAATACAATTATTTTTTTTATGT
Organism: Maratus michaelseni; assembly: GCA_963931845.1. Classification (NCBI taxonomy): domain Eukaryota; kingdom Metazoa; phylum Arthropoda; class Arachnida; order Araneae; family Salticidae; genus Maratus; species Maratus michaelseni. Next base: position 399,483,718 of record OZ007586.1, read on the forward strand.
TCATAAGTTCTTTGTTGAAAGAAATCAGTGGTGTAGCAATTCAAAAACAAACGGAAGTGGACGGGAACTAAAGAACTAATTTTCAAATAAATCGATATTTTTGAATTATAAATAAATAATAAAGTATCTACAAAAATTAATTGCTTTAACTAATTATTAATGAAATCAATATAAGGGTTATTCTAAATGATGGACCCATTTTCAAAAAATTGTATTTATTAAAGTACAAATCCAAAATGAACAATCTTTATACCAATGAAAAGAGGAAGTTTCAAAGTTTTTGTAAGACATTATAAATGTTCAATGTGTCCACCGTTTGCTGCACGGCAAACATCTACGCGATAGCCAAACTCGTCCCACACACGAGAAAGCGTATCTGCTGTTACCGAGTGCACTGCTTTCAAAGCGGTATAGTTCCAGAGGCGGCCGGTAGAGGTTGCGCGGCAATAGGCCATTGCGAGTTGAGGGCACTTCTGCCGTGCACTCAGTAACAGCAGATAGGCTTTCTCGTGTGTGGGACGAGTTTGGCTATCGCGTATATGTTTGCCGTGCAGCGAACGGTAGACAAATTGAACATTTATAATGTCATAAAAAAACTTTGAAACTTCCTATTTTCATTGGTATAAAGATTGTTCATTTTGGATTAGTACTTTAATAAATACAATTTTTTGAAAATGGGTCCATCATTTAGAATAACCCTGTATGTATATATATACTGATTTTATTTTTAATAAAATTCTAGAAGTGCTCATCCTACTCATCATCCTGCTCATCCCATTCATCAAACTCGTCCCACACACGAGAAAGCGTATCTGCTGTTACCGAGTGCACTGCTTTCAAAGCGGTATGGTTCCAGAGGCGGCCGGTAGAGGTTGCGCGGCAATAGGCCATTGCGAGTTGAGGGCACTTCTGCCGTGCACTCAGTAACAGCAGATAGGCTTTCTCGTGTGTGGGACGAGTTTGGCTATCGCGTATATGTTTGCCGTGCAGCGAACGGTAGACAAATTGAACATTTATAATGTCATAAAAAAACTTTGAAACTTCCTATTTTCATTTGTATAAAGATTGTTCATTTTGGATTAGTACTTTAATAAATACAATTTTTTGAAAATGGGTCCATCATTTAGAATAACCCTGTATGTATATATATACTGATTTTATTTTTAATAAAATTCTAGAAGTGCTCATCCTACTCATCATCCTGCTCATCCCATTCATCAAACTCGTCCCACACACGAGAAAGCGTATCTGCTGTTACCGAGTGCACTGCTTTCAAAGCGGTATGGTTCCAGAGGCGGCCGGTAGAGGTTGCGCGGCAATAGGCCATTGCGAGTTGAGGGCACTTCTGCCGTGCACTCAGTAACAGCAGATAGGCTTTCTCGTGTGTGGGACGAGTTTGGCTATCGCGTATATGTTTGCCGTTCAGCGAACGGTAGACAAATTGAACATTTATAATGTCATAAAAAAACTTTGAAACTTCCTATTTTCATTTGTATAAAGATTGTTCATTTTGGATTAGTACTTTAATAAATACAATTTTTTGAAAATGGGTCCATCATTTAGAATAACCCTGTATGTATATATATACTGATTTTATTTTTAATAAAACTCTAGAAGTGCTCATCCTCCTTTCTGGACTTTATACTTTCTGAACTGCAGAAATCCCTCCCGGAGAAAAATTTCTGAAACACCAGATTCAAGCTTATTTCTTAGAAAGGTGGGGGGATAAATGAAACATTTTTTTATATTATTAACATTAGCCGCTTTTGCCCGTGGCTTCGCTTACGTAGAATGCAAGTTTTGCAAATTGTACATATAATGTCCCCCTTTTTTTTGTTTGCATAATGTATCTAGATAATAGTGCAACTCCCATCAAAATCCTTTTAATATAGAACTTTTTAAATTGTATTTTCACATATTAACAGCAGTTTTATTTTATTTATCCATACTTTGTCCATCAAAAATTAGAATGATTATGTTTATGGTTTCTTTTTCTTTTCTTTTCTTTTTTGGCAGAATATTAAAAGCAATTTCTTAGTATAACAATTAAAAATTATTCTTCAAGTGTACCTTCATTCCAAAAAATATATTTATGATTTTTTTGAGTGTATGTGGCATTTTTTATTGTTCTTCACTTAATATTATTATTACTAAATTCTGAAACATAAATGAAGTGATGGTAATAAATGTGTAATCAAAAATATTATAATTAATTTCTGATGAAATGTATAATTGTGTGAACAAAAATGCTATTAAAAATATAGTATTAAAAATATATAAAATTTAAAAAATGTATCTTTTACTTAGTGATAAAGTTTTTAAAACTTCTATTTAAAGTAATTTTTTAAAAGTTTTCATGTGTAGTACGAAAAATTTCAGGAAGAATAAAATCTACAATTAATATTTAAATTTGGCCATTTTTCATGTTTACGAGGAAATTGGAGCATGCAGAGATCCTTTCTTGAATGATTTGTACAATTAATAGCAGAATAACTACCCGTCATGAAGTTTTTTAAGTTAAGAAACGGACAGAAACTAATTCAACGCTATTGACACACACTATGTGAGCCGGTAAAGTAGGAATGAAAATGCCGGACGAGTCAGCCTATATTTTATAGTAGCTCTACTAGCAAGGCTTGACTGCTAGGTAGGAATAACACATGTAAATTATTTCAAATGTTGACATTGTATTTCAAAATGCCATTTATTGCTGAATCACAACTATTATATTCCGAGATCCGTATCTCCGTTCTCGTTGGCTTTATAAGAGTAATCTAAAAACCAACAAAAATTATGTTTCTTTTCCAAAACAGTTTATGGTATGATATTTTTATATGATATTTAAAATTATATGATATTTTAAAAAATAATTAAAACGTGGTGGAGCATAAAAGTTGAGAAATAAGTAAATAAGTAGAAAATATCTTTAATCCTCATATATTTTTAACACTTTCCAACCTAGTTGAAAAGTGTTTATGACTTCGGTTTGTCTGGTCGTCTGGCCGTCTGCCGTCTGGCCGTCTGCCGTCTGCCGTCTGTCCGTGCTCTAACTCCCGTAAATATGCTCGGATTGCCCTGCAATTTTTATATGTTATGATAGTTATCTATAGCATGTTCCCTATTTCAACGGAAGTGTGTAGCACATATAGTTTTTTTACAGGGACACTCAAAAGAATTCCGTTACATTGCGGTCTATGAGGAAAAATCATTTGCGGTTTATTTAAATAATGTTTCACTATTTTAAACGCATTGAAATTTATATATATCACTAAGGTGCATTAGAAGAAGCTTAATATGGAATAGGGTGTGCATAGCACTTATACTTACTTTACAGGGACAGTCAAAAGAATTCCGTTACATTACGTCTATGGAGAAAAATCGTCTGCGGTTTATTTAAATAATGTTTCACTATTTTAAACGCATTGAAATTTATATAAGGTTCATTACAAGAGACTTACTACAGAATATTGTGTGTATAGCAGTCATCGTTCATTTACAGGGACACACAAAAGAATTCTCTACTGTATGTTAACAATAATTCTTGGAAGTGCGTTTTAAGTTACTGAATGCGATTTTAATTTTAAATCGCTTTTTGTATATTACGTGGTGTGTATAAATTCTGTAGATCCTATACAGGGAAGCACAAAAGTTCGGGAACACATTTCCGTATTATTTAACTCCAGACGGAGAATTTTAAACTGTGCTACGTGTTCCCTAACTGAACTAAAATTTAGCATCCTATGTAGTATATATACAAATCTATAGATCCTATACAGGGCTGAATAAAAGTATTCGGATTACTTAGATGTTATCTTTTAGCTTATTAAAGAGTATGATTCGTAAAATTATTTTGGAAACGTTGGAAAGTGTTACATAATCTATGCTTGATGCATGATTTTTCGTTCTTGTTGGTATTTTTATTTCACATTGCCACTCTTTTAACATTTTCCGGCGCGGAGTAAGTCTGTTTTTAAAATGATGAAATTATGGACTGACACCGGAATTTACCAAAGAATTTATTAGAAAATAAAAACTCTCTTATTTTCCCGTACTTTATAAAAAGAAAAATTTAATTAAACATTCTTGGTGCCGTTTGTCAGTTTTGGAATTAAAATTAGGTGTCCTTTTTTGTGGACACCGCCCGCTTAAGGGTTAACAGCTTTAGATCTACCAATAAAATCAAAATGTTTATCACGCTCCTAAAACTTTCAAAGCCTAAATGCTTATTTGTTAAGCAATAGAGTTGCTTAATTATTTGAATTGCGAAAACTATCTGAAAAAAGCCCCCCAGTTATGGAGCACTGTCAAATTGATTTTTGTGTTGCAGTTTAGGATTATGGTAGTTTCGAAATTTGACAGGAATGTATTCCAATGATAGGCAAAAATTACCCTGAAGAGTCATTTTAAACTATAGATTTAAATATGTTAAAATTATAAGAAATTATATAAGTATCAGAGAAAGATAAATAATAATACCTGGATCTTTACTTGCCTTTCCTTTGCTCTGTTCCATAATTATGGTGGCTTTAAAAATTGGACAAGGGAATTTCTTGTTTAATTAGTGGCGTCAACTCTTCTTTAAATTTCACGTAAATGATGTCAAATGCAAATTCAATTCTCCAAAGAAAATTCCATATGCTAACAACTCTTACATCGACTTTACTATATTATTGACTTTCATCGAAATTTAATATTCTGAAAGATTGTACGGTAAAAGGATGTTAAACTTATGCTTTGGCGACCAATAAATTCTGTGGAACTTATACTACTTTGTGTAATTGCTATAAAATACTAATATTTTCTGAATGAAAATCGGTACATGATTTAAAATATGACGAGTTTCACCGGAGATAGATTTTCCTATGAACCGATACTTGTCTAGTTCAAAAAAAATTCTTTCACTTCATGAATCCTGTACAACTATGCATTTATATTGATTGATAACTATATGCATGTTTCTCAACTTAACGTAGGCAAAACGTTGAGTTAAATTGCTTGAAGTTTAGCTAAGTTTATCGTAATTTTCAAGTAGTTAGAATACATTATGTGTAGGAAATAATATATTATGAATTACTAACTCTGCAAGAATTGTTAATGTTCACCAAAATTTTGTTGCTAAAAACACCTTTACTTGAGTGCGTGACGTCACATCCACATTATCTGTTTAAAACATGAAGGTGTTTAAAGAAATCCAATACTACTGTACTCACAGGAAAAAATTAAGCATTGATATTATTAAATACTAAATTTAACTAAAAAATTATATTTAAAATGTAATTTAAACAGAGTTTGCTAAAATTGCGTTTTGAAATTATGTACTTTTTGATACAAAATATTATTTCTCAAAAATATATTGTTCTTTTAAGAATTGGATAATAATTTCGAAGCTGGTGAAATAAAAATGTCGCCACTTTGTCGAACTTATAAGAAATATATTAGTTTTTAAAATTAAAATAAATGTTTTACACTAAAACAATTACGTCATTTTTTCCGATAAACCATTTTAGTTTTAATACCGTTTGTTTTAACACCAATGTTTAAATAATTAATTAATGGAACATACTGTATTGTTTTCTTTAAATTCAATTTTTAATAATAGTGGGCAATTATTCTCCACCAAAATCCAAGGAGCTTAAATATGCCTCCTTCGTTGAAGCTCAAGCTGAAAAAAGATGCGATGTAATGATTTATAAATGTCAATATTTGACAGACGATTATGTAGAATAAATTGAATCATGAAGCCTGAATACGCAAAAATGTTTTTTTTTGGAAAATTTACTTTAATATTAACAAACCAGTGGAAACAACTTACCTTTGTAGAATTAGAAGTAAAATGTGATTTATGGGATTAGATAACTTTGTAAAATAGTAAAATTTCGAATTATTTTTATCTCCAAACACTTGTAAATAAACGTACTATGTCTTTTAAACGCACTTATAGTAATCTTTGTAATATGCGAAAAAAACATATTATTTTCCCAAATTGACATCAGTTTTGGATTTCAAATTATAGTGAGAGAATGATAATTTTTATTGATTAATAAAAGTATTGTCCATACATAGTTTCTTTTTTATGGCAACAGGGAAGAAATTGCATTACAAATTGAAAAACTAATATATTTCTGTAATGATAAACTATGGGAGATGTTTGATAAAAAAATGGTAAAGAATGGTCTGAGAAATTTTTAAAGTTGACTTTAATTTTACTCGTGTTCTGAAACGTATGTACATTAAGTTTCATTCAAATTGGATAAAAACTGTAGATTTGTATAACGAACATACATACCAAGAACGCCTTTTATATATACAGATAGATTATCTAGTTCGTTTGAAAAACAATAAGAAGTGTAATACAATAATCTTAATGTAGAAACAATTTAATTTACATTTTTTGATGAAGTTCATCGAAATTTGGGAAATATGGATGTTTTGAAACAAATAGATGCTTAAATTACTTAGATAAAAAGATATTTATTATAAAATGCTTTTTATTAAATGATTATATATCATATATTATCATTTGTGTGTAATTTAATTTGCTTGTGATTTTGCTTTAGATTTCAAAAATAAGTATTATTTACACATTTTTCTCATAAAAGCTTTTCTGAAAAGCGGATATAACGTTTCCAAAAGTAGTAATATAAAAAATAATGTATCACCACATGATTAATCCATTCCAGTTTTATAAAAAAAAAAAAAAAACCTTTCAACATTTTCCTTTAAATACTAATAAATTCACCGTATTCTGTATACAATTTTAGCATATATATAATTTTAAACGGTATTATGCATTTAACAATAAGTTGCAAAGTGTAACGTTTCAATATTTGAATTTATTATTTGAAATATTTTAAAAATCATATTAATTTTAATATTTTCTAGATGTGAAATAACTCCTTTTTATAGACTATTCAGATTTATATCCCAATATCTAAGATAAATTGTCTAAAGTATAAAATATATGACAAATTTCAGAAATAAAGCAGTAAAGAAAATCGATAAAAATGTGCTGAAAGTACCTGAGTATAAATAAAGAGTTAAATGAAATACTTAAAGTTTGAAACAGCAAAACGCATTTAAAGAGAATTATGGATTAAAATAAAGAAATGTGGAATATACTATATAATACATTTTAGCTTGCAGATGTACATTTTAGTAATGCCTTAAACGAAAGGTAATAGGAAAAGAGGCTAGACTTACCAGTTTTGGTATTTCAATATATTCTCCGCTACATATTACGCATCGTATATACTATTATAGAAGCTTGGATATTTTGACATATTTTAATAACAAGTGATAATAATTTTAGTGTATGATATAGTTTTATATATTTTCGAAAAATTATAAAGCTATTTAACTGTAAACAAATTAATAACTTTAATCTAACAGAACAAAAACAGCTAGTTTGAACTTACCCAGAGAAACAGGCTGAATCTAAATACGATTAAAATAAATCGCAACGAAAATGCATTATATATAAGATCTAGTCTAATAAACTTTTATAAACACGTGACAAATTTATTTTATTTCAGTAACTGTTTCTTATTAGAAATATGATGCACGACGGAGAAGGAAAATGATTTTATTAGTTCACATTTAATACTTTTTACACAGTTCACAGAAATACTTTTTGTCTATTTCTAAACGACACAGTTTTCACTGGTACCCCGTATCTATTACTTCCTCCATTTGTGAAAACAAATAATTGCAATTGTTCATTTCACTAGCCACAGACGCGGAGACAATGTTCCACGTACTTTGCAATTAACCGGATTGTACATTGGGAACTGGTTTTCGAATTAACCAATCAGCGTTGTCCGTAGAATGGAAGCTATAAAGCAGGGCTGTCATTACTAGCACCCAGGGAATAACACTCACTTTTAACAGAAATCTTTATCTTATTTAACCGGAGAATTTCGCCCATTAAGTAAATTGAATATTTCTATGAAACATTAGTCGTATTTTGAGAGCACCAGGTTAGACGGCCCTTCGATAAAGCACTGTGACTATTTTTTTCGTGCTTGACGAAGATGAAGCGACGCAATTATGACAACCAACTTACACATATGAGCACATTTATATGATCCGTTACTTCCAAAATTGGCTCAGTAATATTATGAGATTAAGAAAAATGGCTCTACCCATTGTACACAATTTGGCAAAAAATCAAAGTTTTATGTATTACATGAGTATTATTGTATATTTGTAAAAAAAAGATTATACAACAAGCGCTGAAAATATTAGCAGAATATATACAGATTTTACAAGGAAATGAAAGCTAATTTGTAATCAAAATAAAGGTGTTGTTAAGATGTAAAAATAAGTAAATTTTAAATTAATTAGTTTCACCCTTACAAATAGATCTATTAAGATTTTTTTGGATGATATAATACAGTCGGACCCGGTTAAGATGCTTACGGTTAATACACGATCTCGCTTAATACGCGGATTTTCCCGGTTCCTTGAACATCGCCCATAAGACTAATGCAAAAATATCACTCTTAATACGCGAACGGTTATTACACGATGCCGCTTAATACGCGATAAACTTTCGGCCTCTTGAAGTAAAAAAATCTCGCTTAATACGCGAATTCGTAGATCAAGATGTGAATTTCTTCTCTCTTCTGCCTTTTTGACAATTTAATGATATTTTTTTACTAAGATATCTACCACTATTTTCTAATAGTAATAATCGGATTATTGAAGGACAGCTTAAATAAGGCGAATATTACTAATCGGAAATAGTGGTAGCTTTTTGAAAAAAAAATCTCTCTAAATTAGCAAAACTGGAATTCATCTTTGATCCCGCGTCCTAATATTCTTTGCTTCCTACTTTGTGTATGTTTTTACTGAAGTATAGAAAGACAGACGAAATTTTGTCGCTTTTTGTTATTTATTCTTCTTTCTTTGCGCGGTGTATGTTGTCAATTTTTTTTTCCTCTCGTACACTATCTATAATAATAAAAGAAAGTTGTTTCGGTGTGTGCGATGGCTGGCAAAATCTACTTCACATCGAAGTCTGAAAATTTTCATGCGCATAGTCAAAAGTAGGTCCTGCTGCACCTGAGGTTCAGATTTTTATTTTTCTGAGACCCGGGTCCCTGGTCCTCTTTAAGTTTTTGTGCCCTAAATTGCTAATAACTTGCTCCCTTTTTATCCGACCACATTCATTTTTGGGGCTCTTTCACCATTTAGTTATTACCCCATTTCTACATTCCAGTTAAGAACCCTGCCCCTCTGGATCCGGGTATGGAGCCCCTTGAAGTTTTTATTCCCTAAATTCTTAATAAATTGTCCCTTTTTAATCCCTTTTTGCTGTAATGACAGTAATATAATAATCTCAGATCATCACAATTTTTAAAGACGATATTTCCTTCATATCGTAACTTTAGATGTACACATTTTGTACATTTATCACAGCAGCAAGCCAAGCGATCACCTTACACTCTTATGGCAAACGTCTCTGTGTGTGTGTGTGAGCGCGCAGATACAGCACTGACTGGGAACGGAGGGGAGGGGGTGCCAAAAATTGAAAAACGCCAATCGGCAGAGATAAAAAAATACGTATTAAAAACATTTGAATTTGATTGGCGAGGGGCGGAGCTTAGAACAGGAAGTGGGCATACGCAAAGAATGATATCGAAGCTTCTAGTAAAATCCAATTCCGGAAGTGCAGAGGTAACAAAAAAGATTACTATCAATTTTAAAAAGCGAAATGTTATGAAAGAAAGAAAAGTTTACAGGGGAAGTGATAAAAGGAAATAATTAAAATAATTTTCAATGTTAATTTTAAAATTAAATGAATAAGGACTAATAAAATATTTCTTAAATTGAATTAAAATATGGCAGTGGTTGAGAAACCACAACAATCACAACCCTAAAATAAAAGAAAGTGCCAGAAATTGCATAGAAAGCATGCCGAGACGCATCGAAGCACTCCTCGAAGCCAAAGAAAATGTCACCAAATATTAATATTCTTTACTTAACATTGGTAAATTGACTGTATTATATTTTTGTTGAATTTTTTTTCATATAATATTGCGTTTATAATTATATCCTAATATTGTACAAAAAACCTATACTTCATGACTGTCCCTAATAATTTGGCAACCCACTGTATGTGCTTTAATGTTTTATATACTAGGTGGGCCAAAAGTCCCACAACATAGGAGTATTTGAATTTTTTAATTTTTGGTTTTTATTTTTTTTTTAATTTTAGGTGAAAATGCTGACTACTGAAGAGCGCGTAGAGTTTTCTGTATGGGTTTACCTTAAATCGAAAGTTTACAGTGAGAAAATCAGGGATAAAAATAATTTGCGTGTGCGAATTGCTTACTGAGTGCCATGCCATAACGCCAATCTTATTGGCCAACATTCTGAGGAACATGAACGATCGCCTGTAGTTGTGTTTTAACAATGGAGGCAACAATATATCAATACAATATACATAACAATACAATATATTGAGAACATATTGTAACAATACATGTGTTTCCTATGATGCGGGACTTTTGGCCCACCCTGTATATAGGTAGTACGCAAATCAAAAAATACAGTAAGTTGTCTTTTGTGTGTGTGCATGTGTAAAATTTAATTAAAGAGGGAATATAAAATTATATGAAAAATTTGGATATATATATATACATATTCATAATATGTGTATCTTAGTTTAAATGTGAATGCATATTTCATTAACTTTTATGAGCAAGGAACAATGACGTGCATCATTGCCCTACATATGAAACAAAACGCCAAAGATGCATTATTTGTCTAAGAGGAATTGTTTCTTTAATCAAATGTAAAAAATACGAAGTATTCCTATCTATAAACAAATAAATAAATTGTTTTAGGTCATACCACATTTAAAAGTATAATTATTTGCACAAAATGCAATAATTTTGAAATGTTGTAAAATATTCCGTTTTTCACGATAATCTGCCCATAGTAACATATATGCTACAATACAGAAATTCTTTAAAATAAAACAAAATCTCATTTTTTCATATTTTTATGTTATTTGACCCACAACAGAATATATAAGAAAAATAAATAATTTTTTCAATAGCAATTTCTGGTAGTGGGCAGTAGAGGGTTAAAGTTGAGTCTCTTTCTCCTCTCCCCGGTCCACCATCCTTCTATTTTTATTGGAGCCCTAGGATACTTTTTAAAGCTTCTCCCCCATTTTTGGCACATTTCTTTAAAATTTTGTTTTAATGATTAATTCATACAGTATGCTTAATTTCGACTAATTGAAGATCTGAAGCGCTAAGTACTATGACCTTTAGCATGTTTTCATCTTAGGGCCCTTCTCAAAACTACCAGTTTGCCCCTTTCGGACCCCTACTATAGCTCCCTTAAAAAGAGTCCTATTCACTATTTTTTTTCTAACAACTTCTTAGGTCCTCCAGCTACTGCTTGAACAACAATAACAACAACAACAACAAAATTCTTAGAGCCCGATTACACCAATTTTGAATATTAATCTCCTTCTTAGAGCCCTTTGTGCAGCTTTTAAAAAAATAATCCTATTCTCTTACAATTTTCTTTAACATACTTCTAGGGTCCTCCAGGTACTTTATAAACTACTAATATTTTCCTTAGATCCCAACTACCACCTTTTTTTAATATTAATCTTCTTTTTCGGCATCTCTTATATTTACTGACTACAGCCGTAAGTTAAAACTCTCGTTATTATGAAAGGTAAGTGTTTAAGTTATGGGAAGGGGGAAGATTTCACAAGTAAATTAAATATCCCGTTATTTTTAAAGTTAATTCGTTAAATTTACAGGAAGGGGTCAAAAGTCTTTCACCGCATGGGGACGCATTGTTTTCTCGGGTTCTATAAGCCGATTTCAATGGGTTAAATTTAATAGGTTTAATGGTTTCAATGGGGAATGGTTTTTTTTCAACTTAGCTTAAGATTCAGCTACTTTCTGCTTTATGAAAAATTTTCTTCTGTTACCACCATTTTCGAACATTAATGGCACATTCTTTTCTCGTGTTGTATGGACTTAATTTCGACGGGAATTGGTTCATTCGACTTGGTTTTCGATTATGCTGCCGAAGGCAGTGGGATCTCCGAAACTAGGTTTATTTGAATCATTTTCCAAAGATTTAAAATCATACAAATTTGTGTTTTGTTTAAGGTTATTTTCACGGGCCCGGGCAACTTCGGGCGGGTTCAGTTTGTAGTAAATAAAGACTCCTTAGTACGGTGTGCTTTTAAACATGTTTGAAGAGAAATGGAATTTTTTTTCGTTTTTTATTTTGTTTCGTACTTAGTTTCTTCTGATTGCTGCCTTTTCCTGTTTTATTGATGTCCGGTGAGTTACTTGCACGACGAGTTTCATGGAGTCAAGTCGTCTCTGATTGTGTGTGTCGAGGTTTAGGAAATTTTCTGTTAATAAGGAGAATAGTCATAAAATCAAAAGAAAGTCGTTCATTATCACAAGTAATAAATATGATTTTAATAACTGAGTTGATCTACAAAGATTTAATATTTCTGGTTGAGTTAAAACCTGCTAGCGGAAAAATAATTTTTCTGTTTTATTTTTTGTTGTAACGTACACGTTAAAGTAATATTTCAATACGTATTTTTTCAGTCATTCTTTCTGTAGTCTTAGATAAACACAATGAGTTTAAACTCGAATACACTTAAATTGTATTCTAAATATGCGTAAAAAAAACACTATTTTTGATCGTAGACATATAAGCGAAAGCTCTGAAGTTAATTTATACAATTAGATGTGTAAATACGCTGAGATCCTGCAACATTATAAAAATAACGTTTAATACGCGATCCCGCTTAATACACGACATTTGTCCAGTCCCTTTAAACTCGTCTTAACCGGTTTAGGCTGTAATTTCGACCAGCCATTGGAAAAAACACGAAACTTGAAAAATATGATATATGGGAAATCCTCTAATGTACAACTCATGTATGACCGTTTTACGGTCAGGGATGAAAATATCTCTGAATTCGGTTAAATCGTTGTATTGTAATCTGTGAAAATATAAAACTCTTTATAGCGGCTATCAATATAACGCATGTATAAAGTCTTTGCGACCATGAAATCACAAAAGACATTACTGGATTCGTCTAAATAGTAGTATTGGAATCTCTAAAATCAAAATATCTTTACAGCGCCAATCATTATCACCGCACTCATGATAAAGAAAAGCATCACTAGATTCAGCTACATCGTTGTATTTTAATCGCCAAAAATAAGAAATTCGTTACAACCGTAGTCGATATAACGAATATTAAAATAGATTCACATTAAATAAAATATTAATATTGTTTCAAATTATTATTATAAATAAACTAGAGGGCTCTGCCCCCTGCGGACTACGCTCACCAACCCCTTTCAGCCTATAAAGACAGGAAAATATTTAAAAAAAATTTCTGTTTACTAAAGATTGAATAATACACTACTGGTCATTAAAAATGCTACACCATGAAGGAATGCAAATAACAGAATGATATTTATTGGACAAATACATTATAATGGGAAGGACTGATGATTACATTTTCAGAAAATTAGGAGATATAGATCCTGAGAAAACACTACCCAAAATACCCACCTCTGGCCGCAATAACAACATTTATCTGCCTAACCATGGAGTCGAACAGAGAATGGATGTCATGTACGGGTACATCAGTCCATGCAGCTTCAACACTAATGCCACGTTTCATCAACCGTAGTGACGGGCGAGTGGTGGGTGGCCAGTCGCTCAGAAGCCATTGACAGGACATTTTCAATTGGTGAGAAATCAGGAGAACGTGCCGGCCAGGGCAACAGTCGAACATGTTCTGTATCAAGGTTGGGTTGGGTTGGGTTGATTATTGACGGCCAATTATCTACTCTTGGGATATAGGCCAGTTCTGTATCAAGGAAGGTCAGGATAGTAATACCAACATGCGGTCTTTCATTGTCCTGCTAAGCCGTAGATTTGCGCAGTCATCGAAGATAAGGCAGAACCATGGGCCGTAACACATCAGAAATGTAACGGCTGCTGTTGAAATTGCCGGCAATGCGAACAAGAGGTTACCTAGACATGTATCCAATGTCACTTCATACCGTCACTCCAGGTGATATGACAGTATGACGATTCGAATGCAAGCTGGCAATGTGCGTTTTCCACGATGCCGCCAAACATGGATGCTGACATGATGATGCTGCATACAGAGCCTGGATTCATCAAAGACGACGTGAGACGCCATTCCTGCATCATATACACCATCACGATGCCAGCATTCATGTTTGGCGGTATCTACGCAACTCTAGTGGTTACAGGACAATGCACGACCGCATGTTGGTATTACTATCCTGACCTTCCTTGATACAGAACATGTTCGACTGTTGCCCTGGCCGGCACGTTCTCCTGATTTCTCACCAATTGAAAATTGTCCTGTCAATGACTTCTGAGCGACTGGCCCCCCACCACTCGCCCGTCACTACGTTTGATGAACTGTGGCATAGTGTTGAAGCTGCATGGACTGATGTGCCCGTACATGACATCCAATCTCTGTTCGACTCCATGGTTAGGCAGATAAATGCTGTTATTGCGGCCAGAGGTGGGAACTTTGGGTAGTGTTTTCTCAGGATCTATATCTCCTAATTTTCTGAAAATGTAATCATCTGTCCTTCCCATTATAATGTATTTGTCCAATGAATATCATTCTGTTATTGGCATTCCTTCATGGTGTAGCATTTTTAATGGCCAGTAGTGTATTATCACGAACACTGACGATCATCTGTGATAGGGTTGCCCTGTTTTTTATTTTACGGAGGAATTTTTCGGTTTCATTGGCTGCATTCACCGCTGTCGCGACAGCTGAAGGTTGTTTTTGGGATTGATAAGTAACATCACGTTTGAAAATTAGCTTGTATAAAATGAAAAAATTAAATTAAATTGATGCCTCTCGGAGTCTTATAACGACACTATGGAAAATATTCTTCCTTTGGGTTCGAGGCTACGAAAATTCGTCTGCCTGTGCAAAAAATTCCGAACCGTAGCATTGAAAAGCTTTGTATAGAAATTTTACGCTTATGTTTTATGATTATATCGAGTTTTAGATATTTTCAGGAGAAGGTACAGTTTAGGCATGAATTCTTTTTTTTCTATTTTAATGCACCTCCATGCATACTGTTCTTGTTATTTTTAAAATGTAAATTGTTTATTTTAATTAATAAGTATATATGGATTTTCTAATATGTATTTATCGAATAGTGATTCATACAAAAGAAATCTAAAGTATTTTGCGCATGCAATTACGTGGTCTGTAATTATGCTGCTCGAAGTAATGAAATATCCATATAAACTTGTTCGCCTTCTACTTTTACACCATGTGTTTCCCACTTTGACGTCACATAACTATTGACCGTAAGAAAATCGGTTTAAATGTGTCGTTTTAATATATATGACGTAATTTTTATTATTATAAGCGTTTCTCGTTTAATAATTTAATTATTTTGAGATTTTCTTTCTTTTTTAATTTACACGTGTAAATACATTTTTATGACGTAATTTTTCCTATTTTCTGCTTTTAACACGTGATCATTTAAATATTATTTTCAAATTTTCGGTACAGCTGTCGCAGACGCATCGGGTATCTTTTCGGTGCCAAAATGGCGAATTTATGCCTGCGCTACCCGACGATTTTGGCGATGTTTTTGCTTCGTATGGCAACCCGGTAGAGCTGATTTCGTGTGTTTTATAATAAATTAGTCATTGTGTTTGTTTTATAATAAAATAATTTGTGTGTGTTTATAATAAAAATTGTGTTTGTTTTATAATAAAACAAACTGATTCATAGTAAAATAAAATTAATAGCTGTTCTAGCACGCTAGGCTTAACGAATACCCCAAAACGGGGTTATCTCGCCAAAATGGCGCAAAACAAAAATCGCGCCAATCCTAGTGCGCCTGCGAGAGCTGTTCCGAGTTTTCTTTCTGTTTTTTATATTTACGTGTAAATTCATTTCTAAATTGAAAGGAAATATTATTGTTTGTGCTATTTTACATTTTGGCAACATTTTAAAATATGACCTTTATCTAAATATGAAATAAATCTTTATTTAAATAATGAAAATTTTAATAAAAAAATTTAAAGAAAACTCTCCAAAAATTAGTCAAATTAAAAAACTAATTACACACTAATCACAGACTGCAAGCTTCTCAAGCTTCTCGGCAAAATACGGTTACATTACTACGCAATTTTTTTGTTCCTATGAAACATTTTTAATGGAATTATTTTGACCGATTTCCACATTAAATAGCTCCGTTCACAAACAATTCATTTACAGCGGTGAAAGCGTCAGTTATTATTTTTTTAGACTGGAGAGTTTTTAAAGCATGATCTATTATTATTTTTTATATCATCACAAGAATGAACATTTGCTTACTACAAGAATGAAAGAACCTAACAGATGAGAATTAGCAATTGATTGCCTAAAACAAATTAAAACCCGTTTTCTTTTTCGTTACATTAATATTCCGTAATCGGGTTATTTTCCAAGTGTTGCTGCCACGGATACAATGTTCTTTAAAATGGATATAACCTCGAAATTTTTTAAATCGTACTTACAACGCCAAATCAAATTTTCTCAAATACGGTATTTTGTGTGGATCCCATTACGGAAGATTATTAAACAGTTTAATTATAAACTGAAATCCGTCAATGAAAAAACAGATTTTAATTTTCGAGTATTTTTTTAGATACATTAAAGTTTTATATCTTGTTCCTACTGAATATGTTAAAATTATTGATCTGGTCATTTTGTCTTAGATTTTCGTAACTAAAAATATGTTTTTGAATAAAGAAATAATGCCCAGATTATCTTTGTATCCATCCATTGAATATACTTTTTTTATAGTATAATTTTTTTTCTCTTCTTTTTTTTATCGTTTGCCATTAAGTTAGTTAAAGAAATACATTATTTGTCTGTAATTGGATTTACTTCCAAGTGTTATCGTCCTACCTAGAGTGACCTTTAAATTGAATATGAATACCATAAAAGGTTTAACGAACAATTTTGCGCCAAATCACATTTCCTTAAATACGCCATTTGGTATGGCCCGGTTTCGAAAGATTAATCATAAAATATTGCACTTTGGAGCTAAACTGAAATCTATGAATGAAAAAGCATCAATCATTTTAATTTCCATTTTTAATTCTGTTTCCTACTGCTCATTTTTTTTGTGAATCTTAATTATTTAAATATGTTCATATTCGTTCACAAAAATGTTACCATGAGTTTATTGACTTTGGAAGAATATATATATTTATACTTTAATATGACGTTATTTTCCTTGACAGAAAAATAGGCCTTTCTGCTATTACAACTCTTTATATTAGTTTTTCCAGTCGAATACTTCTTTAAAAATGACGTCACTTTTGCAGGTGAAAATATTCGTTCATTTGAAGTTTCAATTCTTTGATCTATTCTAAATATATTATTTCATAGATTAGAAACAAATTCTGGAAAATGTGTCATTTTGATGCAATTAAAAGAAAATATTACCTTTTTATGAATTAATGCAGATGAATCCATTTAGGAATTAAAAAACGACGTGATTTCAATTTTAGGTTCGTGAAGTTCCTTGACGTTTTAAGCACCATCTTCAAATGTAAAATATTTTGCCATCTATTATAATGAAAAAATGGCCTCAATAAAGATAAATAAACTCCATGATTTCTCTTTTCCCCGCATCACTGAAAGTGATCTGACCACTGAAAAAATTTCATAAAAATCTTTTAAAAATAAAATTAAAATATAAAAATGGGAATATTTAAAAAAATAGCTAGTGGAGGCATATCTACAAATTAGCAGCTTTCATTTAAAAAGAATTATTAGTAAAATTGATTCAGTAGAAAGCTTAGGGTAGATGATTCAATTAATCAGTCATTTAATCATTCGTTTCATACAATCGTTTCATAAAATCGTTTCACAAATTCGTTTCATTAGAATTTTATATATATAGGGTAAATTAAATATTGAAAAATAGAAACTTTTCATTTTTTTACAAATTGGCCGCTGCATGGATCCGTATTCCGGTCTTCAGAATTGGACACAAAAGACATATCACGGAGCGACTACGCACTCATTCCGAAGCAGATTGGAAAAAAATTTAAACAAAGACATCAGAATTCTTTTTCGCCAAGTATGACTATGGCCCAGATACACTGCATCACAGCTAAGAACAATAAACAATCAGATTGCGAGCTACGGTGAGCCGATTTGGGAATAATTTGCTCTGCACTAAATGTGAAGAGCAAATTATTCCCCAAATGGTAATGTTTGGTGAACTCAATTGTTAATCAATCTAGCAAAATTGTCAAATTACTAGTTGTTTAATTCTAAGGTTGAGGGTAATGCCCTCGTTGGTCTTTATTATTATTATTATTTGAGAATTTTGTTGATGACTATTTATTATTTTATTATTATTTGCTCTGTATTTTTTCTTGTAAATCTAATACTGTTAATAAAATGAAGTTTAAATTTTAATATCGCTTATGTATGTCGTATATTTTAATAATGAAGATGAAATAAAAATTGAAATGAAATAACAACACATTAACTTCATAAATAAATTACGTTAGTCAATGTAATTAATTATATCTTTTTTTATTTTCGTTATATTTATCAAATTAGCATCAGTTGCTTTCTATTTTTCACTGTAATTAAAATATTGTTAATCAAATTATTAATAAAATTGTTTAATATTTAATATTATTTATGGGCTATTTGTTAAAAAATAAACTGAAGTATAAATTCCAATGCAGATTCTGTTACAGACATAACATGTTCTGAATTTACCTTAAAAATTATTTTATGTTTGATCTAGGTAGCAGATTTAATTTTTAAATTATTCATGTTTTAAAATTAAATATGGCCCTTTAAATAAAACTACATTAGTTTACCTAAATAACAATATTTCATTTTTGTTTTCGTTATATATTTTAAATTAGCATTTTTAAAGAAAATAATTAAATAAGGGAAAAATACATTACACGAGAGTTATTTTTTAAATAAGGTCCTTTTTTAAAAAGAAGAAAAATGCTGTAAATATCATTCAAATATATTTATTTCCATATACTACATACTTTCATCTACTTTCCTTCACAATTTCCATTTTTGTTCAAACATTTGTCATTCAACAAATTTTTGAATTTTCCGATGTCAAAGAAATTTGCCACTGAAACAATGGTTTATGCGAAACAATGGTGTACAAAACTGACCTTGGAACATGTGGAACATTATTTGATAACTGTGGAATCTTGAATCGTTTGTCCTCTTCAATTTTGTTGCTCACATCACGAACCAAATCTTCAGAAAACAGAGAATGTCGGATTGGGCGTGGCTCATCATGTCCATTAACCCGCCCACCTTTGAACGTTCTCACATAGTTTCGAACCCCCATAACATTATCACTGTGGACTTCACCAATATGACGTTGAATTTCCGCTGCTTCCAAGTTTCTTGCACTCAAGAATCGAATTACAAATCGTATCTCACAGTCGGTGGGCGAATCAATTTTCTTAAACATTATAAACTGATACAACTCAGCACACAGACAGACGATACGGTTGAAAATAGCACCTAAACGCGCGCAAAGCACGCTGGGAGCAGACTCAATTATCACTCTCATTCACAAATGGACCTTATTTAAAAAATAACCCTCGTGCAAACATAAAAATTACAAAGTAATATTGGTATATGATATTAGTTATAACACATACAAAATGATCACAATGTGTTCGTAGTGTTTACTTTGGTAAATATTTTTTGTGCGAGTTGAAAAGTTATTGCATTAGCCACAAGCTTATTCTTAAAAAGCTCAAAATCACCAAGATCGTTTCTTTTTAAGTCCAATCTTCCATCTTTGGATCCAGTGAAAATACACAGAATTGTGGAACAAGGTGGTCGCTAAAATCTTGTGTTTCTTTTAAACTCCTAATAAAATTTTAAATTTTTATTGTATCTCTGGTTTCTACAGAAATGTTATCTTCATACTTTGATCTATTTACTTATAGAAATTATTTATTTACGCCAAGCGTGTATAAAGCAAGTGTAGTCACACAGTGTTAAAACTGGTAGTAGAAAATATACGCAATATGTTTGATGCAGTTTGATTACGAATTGATCCGTAATGTGTATAATAACAACGTTACACTATGTGCTAATATTTTCTTTTTGTGACGCATTTAGAATGTTACAATAAAAGTTTTGTCAGTAATATAAAATTTATTTACTGTATGAAGCACAATCTAGACTCACACCAAAGCTCAAAACATAATTAGTGTTGACGTTGCCATACTAAGACCGGTCGTAATATTACAGCGCCACGGCTCAACAGTGTTTGGCGTCGAAGCTCGTTAGATTTAGGTGGCACGTTAACATATACGTCTGCCTATTCATAAGAAGAGGATAAATATACCATGATTAAAATTTAATGTACATGTTTGCAAAACATACTTTCAAGTTGTTTTTCTTCTGAATAATAATCTTAATGCATTAATAGCGGAAATTTACTACTAATGATTACATAATTTATTATTGAGAAATGATGGTACCAAAATTTAAAAATACTATACAATGTAATTCCGAATTCCAGCCACTACGCATGTTCAAGGTTTCTGCATTGACCTTAATGCACGATTTTGCGACCACTTGTTTCATTAGAATGTCAATGGTTATTAAGAACTCAGCTTTGACTCAGACACACACAAAACCTAAGGATTATGAAGTCACATTTGTAGTTCCGAAAGATGAGCTTCTGGCAAAGCGACACAGTAGCTGTTGAGGCAATTTTCTGGACTCCGCCCCCCCTTTCTTAAAAGGATGAGATTATCTTTGTTTGTTGGCCAATATACAGTGAAAATCCTGTATGGAAGTTCGACAAATATTGTAAATAAAAAAATACTGAATTTTCTTGAAGAACAAACACAAACGGTGCTGAAATATGTTATTTGTCTAAAAAAGATATTTATTGTACTGCAGATATATCTGTAGATTTAACGCATATTACTTTGTACGAGTACTCCTGAGATGCGTGTCCATAAAAGGTATTTTTTGTGAAGTAAAAATAACTTTCCGCAAGGCTGCTGAGAATTATATGACACAATAGCTGCTGAAGCAAGGTACTGCACTGGAGAATCGGTTACGGATATCACTGTTTCTTAAAAGAGCTTCTCGCCTGATTTAAAAGCGGAATCTGCGATTAAATAAGGCGAATATTTCTATTAGAAAATTGTGGTATTAATAACTCCCTGTCTTGGTACGCCAATGTATCAACATTCATTTTCCACTTGACTAACTATGTTGCATTGATTTCTTATTATTATTGTTCATGGCTAGTAAAAATAGATGAAATAGTATTTATCATAATGACAAAAATTACGTGAAACCTTTTACGTGAAACAGGCAGTTATGCACAAAATGGACCCACTTGATCCGTTTTTTAAACACCACTATTTTATTACAAAAATCTTCTTTTTTGATTTATCTTGAAAATTTTGTCCGAACCTAACCAAAATATTTGATTCTATTGCGAATGGTCCAAAAACGTGCCACGAAAAATATTCTTAGAAATTGCTGGTATTCAAAAAGCGGAACAGTGAGGGCCGTGAATATAGTTATTGCATTGTTAAAATCAAATTAGAGAAAATATTACACACAGGTATGTTATAAAGTGTTTGGACTCAATCCAGCATTTAAATTGCGTGAAATTTGAAAAAAAAATTAATTTGATATTAATTTCATTTAAAAAAAAAAGAAGAGATACATATAAAGCAACAGAAACTAATGAATATGTGAATGTCTTACATGAAATTTGCAAAATAAATTTTTGTTCATAAGCTGTACTCTTTGCAAAATAAGACAAATTGAAATATTTTGACAAAGGAAATAATTATTGAATTTCTAAGGCTATCAATACATTGTTAATAAGACATTAATTGTGTTAATAATGATAATTTCACTAGACTACAATCATAAAATTCTTCGCCTAGGAAATATTTCTTTAAGAAAATATTTAATTACTGCGACCGAGTGGTAATTTTCTATTCAGAGAAAAATGAATTGATTGCAGCTGTTGTATTTCAAATAAAATGATCTATATTTTATTGAATAAAACAGATAAAGTGTAAAGGAAAGTCTAAAAAATTACTGTTTATAACATTTTATGATTTATTTGATTAAAAAGATAAATTGTTTTTAGATTATGGTTTAGTTTATTCGACTTTTTCGTCTCAAGAAATCTATCAGAAATTTATATAAGAGATGAAAAAGAAATAATAATTAAAAAATACATAAATACATATCTATTTTTAAAATGATCAGTATATGTGTAGCTAATAGATATAATATAAATAAAGCTAATATTTGGAATACAGTTCGGTAAGAAATTATAGGACCAATGAAGAATTTGTGAATGATTGAAAGAAAAATATAATTACTAATTTGATGAAGAAATAATATATATATTTAAAGCGAAAAGCGCATTCTATCAAATTCACACTCTCTTTTCAACACGAAAATCGTCTCTTTGCGCATGTTTCAACTTTTTTTGAAGGCTTCTACCCTCAGAAACGTATTTAGCGTAGAGAGGTTGAAAATGGTTAATTGAAAACGGATGGCGTAATATGGCCAAAAACCTTTTCAATTTTGGTTGCAATTTTTTTTTTTTTTTTATGAGGCTATTTTGAATTTTGGAACCGGTTCCGAAAATGAAAGTAATCAAAATCGAAAAAGTAAAAACTTCCCCGGTTTGAGATCGACCTATTCCATGAAAAAAAAAAAAAAAAAAAAAAAAAAAAAAAAAAAAAAAACATTTACATTAAAAATATTGAAATGCATGCGAGAAATTTCAAAATATTGCTCCCATAGGTGTTTAATATTAGCGTGCGCGTTTCTTCGCATGTCTAGTGTAAGCTCTTTAGACATTGTTTATCATTCACGAGTATACTCGTAATTATCTAACTAAAAAATCACTGAATAAGGACGTGTTATGGCTGCAGACGAAAATTTTCACACTTATTTTTGAATTTTAATGTTGCCTTTTTTATGGTTGTTAAGTTTTTGTCAGAAATAATAGAAAATTTTTACCAAATATTTAGGTATTTTGTTAATAAACATTTAAATCGAATGAATTTTCTAGAAGATATAAATTAGGAATTTATCAGTTTGACTTAATTTTAGTGCTCTTAAATCTTGTCTTCATCAATCTCTTTCAATAATTTTCGAGAAATATATTTTTTAATTTTTGAGGTGGATTATTTTTGTTTAAAAATAGTGGTAGGGTATATAATAAAACCATAGTCGCCCCTGGCAGTCCTGTAGTTTTGTTTTTGAATGATTATGTTTAATTTTAGATCATTTCAATTATCTAAATATATAATAAGGTACAACAGATAATTATTTTACGACACCATGGTAGATGAATGTTTATCAAAATAGAATAAGCCATTATTTTCATTTTTTTAGCAGGGGTGCCAAAGTATGGCCCGCTGTATATTACTTCGAAAGTAATCTTTGCCTTATTTAAACGGAGAAATTCTGCGATTAATAGAAACGAAAATTTGTATTATAAAATTGTCGTATCCAAAGGGCTACAATTTAGCACCCTTGATTTTGGGCATAGGTATCAAAGATTACAGATTCTGAATACCGCTATTTGCAAATAGTGATCTTCGAATTCTGCGAATCTCACTTAATCAGATAATTCTTCGATTAAATAAGGTTTACATTACCATTCAAAAAAAGTGGCATTTAAAATCCGTTATAATTAGCACCTATGACTTTAACTTTTGAGGATGATAGAAATGATGAGGATTGCTTTTGAGGATGAGAAATATAAACATTTTTATGCTTTAACTATTAAAATTTCAAAAGCATCATTTTTTAAGATGGTAAAAAATAAATATTTGTGAATTAATGTGATATCTTAAACATGTACTTTTGTAAAAGTTTCTAAAATATGTATTTTTGCACTATTTTATCTCATAGTTTAAAAACATAAAAAAACATACTTGAAACAAAAGTGTTTACTTATTCAACACTTCATTTATACGTCCACAGCCCCTTGAATACCAGGCTCACGCAATGGGTCATAAATGGCGGCTGTCGTGGGAGAATTTGTTTCAGCGTTTGTATGGTTCCTTGATTTTCAGTATCACCATTTTCTAAAAGTATTTTTCGTATAATTTAATCTCAGAAGAAGAAGGTGAAGATTTCTGTTCGGAAAAGGGCCGTAGTTATTTACTTATTATGTTACTTACTTTTTATTTACATAAGTACCTTCTACGATAGCCACCATTTTTGGGTCAGCTTGTAGGTCCAATGATCAAGGGGCTGTGACACGTCTTCTTAAACGTTACGTAACAAAACAAACCCTGTATATTGTACAGAGAAAGTTTATATTTTACAAAATAAACGAAACTGCACTTATTTTGAAAAATTAATTCAAAGTAATGAAATTTTTACACAAAAACGAGTTTTAAACGCAATCTAAGCTAATTTATATTTGCATTTCCTTCAGTCACTCCAGTTTATTTATTTATACAGATATGTAATTATAAATCTTTATGAGAATATAAGTCTTTATAAGAATCGCTGTGTTTATCTAATTTTCATATTGTGTTGACATTCTTTTTTTTTCTAAATGAATAAACAGTTACTGTTTCAACGTAATAAAATATTTAACCTCTGCAAGATGCAAAATTTTCAACGGTCTCTTTTTAAAAGAACAAAAATAAAGAATTAAACGTAAAAAAACTTACTCATTAATAAATATAAATATTAATTAAATTCATTGTAATTTTTTAAAAAGTCATATTTTGCAAATGTCACCATACTGATTTTCATTTAACCGTAAAACTGATAATATTCCTGTTTTTATAGTGATCATATTATCTGCTTGATCTTTCTGAAATTATCTAAGTTCATATTCTAAACCTAGATGTGCATGCATATCTATAAAAATATATTTAACTGTTACTTTTATTGCGTTGATGATGGAAATTATAAATAATTTTATGCTTTAAAATTTAAAAATATCTTTTTAGATGCAATAAATAAGCATTTAATTTCTGTAATATTTTAAAGATGTACTTTTGCAAAAAATATATTTTCTATTAGATATATCACTGTTTACAAACATTAATAAAAAATCATATTTAAAACGAAAGCGTTTTCTTATGCAACTTTTTTATTTACACGTTTTCGAATATGTTACGTAACACAAATACCCTGCATACTTTACAGAAATTTTTTTAATTTATTAAAAAAATGCACATTTACATACATTTCATTCTCTCGACTTTATTTATTTATTCAGATATACGGCTTTAAATATTTACGAGTGTAAGATACTTTATATTTATCTAATCATCATAATATGTTTATACTTACTTTTTTTAAAATAATCAACATTTACTTTTCAACGTTGTGAAATAATTAATTTCTTTGCTATAGCTATATTACAAATGTAGAGAGTTCTTCGAAGTTATGACAGTTTATTTTTAAATTAAATAAAAAAAATTAACAGTTCTAAACATAAAAAACTTTTAGACATTAATTAATATAAATATTATTTAAATGCAATCTAATTTCAGAAATTTATTATTTTTTATGTATCACGAAACTGTCCGTTTTAAACTGTAAAACAGGTATAATTCTTTTTTCTGCAAAAATCGTGACATTTCTCTGATCTCCCTGTGAAATATCTAAGTAATAATTATACAACGTGAATTGAGCATACATGTTTATCAAAATATGTTTAATTGTTATTTTAACCACTTTGATGAACAGTTTTGTCCTTTAAAAATTAAAAGTTCAGAAAAGTTTTCATTAGACAGCGAAAATAAATATTTAATTTTTTAACAATGTGCTTTTACAAAGATATACTTTTCAGGTTTTCGATCATCTGACGAAATCCTATTCGTCTCACTCGTCTGTCTGTCACAGAGTTCGTACTCGGAAACTGTATAAATTAAAGACTGGAGATTTTAAATACTTATAGCTGAATACCTCCTGTTACACGACAAATAATAAAATTTTGAAGTAGTCTTATATTATTTTATTTTAAATGAACTAATTTAATGACATCCGACCATTTCTGAAATTTTCTTAGATCTTAAAACAGAACCTTAATTTCAGTATTTTTCACGTAGGCCAGATAGCTCAGTGGTAGAGCGTTCTCCTCTTAACTCAAAGATTCCGGGTTGTATTCTAGACATCAAAAGTTGAAAATGTCGATTTTTACATTTCATTATTCGATGGATTTAATTAAAAGAAATTTCGTATTTTTTTGCCATTTTAAGTTTTTTTAAGCTGAAATTAAATCATACAATTAAATATGCTTTTCACATATACAAACATATGCTGTTACCATTGTCTGAAAAGCATTTCTTGATTTTTTTAAATTTGATTTAAAAAATTGCTTCCTCTTGTTATCATTTTATTAATAAATATAACGGTGCTGTCTCTATGTTCTTATTCATAAAGTGTATTAATAAATGATAAGGATAATTTTATATTAATGATTGGATTTATTAATTAAAGTGTAAAGTGTTTTGAAAGAAATATTAAACGAAACCCTTTGTGTGATCTTCGATCACACTTACCGACTTGTGTAATATTTTACTGCTTACAGACATTAATATATAATCATAGTTAAAATCACAGCGATTTCTTATACAACACTTTATTTACACGTTTTCTAATATGTTAAAAAAATGTACCCTCTTTTTTGCAGAAAAAACTTATATTTTGAAAAATAAACGAATGGACGTTTACTTAAAAAAAAAATAAAGTTTTTCACAAAGTCGAAAGAGATTTTTTAACGTATTTTTAACTAATTTATAAGTACATTTTTTTCAGTAACATATATATATATATATATATATACAGCTTATTCTCATATATATATATATACAGCGAATTTCTCTATTTATCTAATTTTAATATTGCATTTGCATTCTCATTTTTTTTATGTTTCACTATTTACGTTTTCAAAGTAATAAAATATTTAATTTATTTGCAACTTTAATATTACAAATGTAAAAGTTTCAACAAATTTCTTAGGAAATTTGAAGTATATTCAGATAAAAAAAATCAAAAGGCATTTGGGACAGTTAAAAAATAATTTATGTTACATACGGTTTAATTTTACGCAAAAAAATCTTGCTTTATATTTTTCTTTAGCGTGACTTTGTGGCCACATATGAAATATTTAATTTGTTTGCAATTTTAATATGAAGAATGTAAAATGTTCAACATGTTCAACAAAGTTACAACAGTTTTTTTTTTTACTTTATATAGGATAAATAATTTACAGGTTCTGAATATCATACAATATTAAGAAGCATTTACAAAAGTTAAAAGATAATGTATTTTGCTATAATTTTTTTTGAAAAATTTATGTTTTCTTTTACTTTCGTGTGAATTTGAGTATATATCACATATGGTGTGAATATCCAAAACATTGTTATGCCAGGTATTTACGAGATAATATTAAAATCTCAAATATATAGATCATTCCTTTTAATGTTTCAAAAAAGCCCATTACAGAGAGTATTGAAAGTTTTTTACCCCTGACTTAATACTAAAATCTATAGGCTCAGACATGTGCAATATATAGCTAAAGCCTTTTCAAAAGACGCATATTTTCTAAGGATCTCAGTATTTTTATTAGAGTATTTAAATATAGGCTCATATAAATCAGTAAGTAGAAATGCATTATATGCGTTAGTTGCTACAAGTGCGTTTTCAGTTGTTGTATGCGTTTTTAAATTTAACTAATTTTCGCATGTAAGTTGCATATAAATTCTATAGATGATATAAAAGGCTGCATAAAAGAATTCGAGTACATTTCCGTTTTTTAACGGAAATTGCTCTAGGAATATTTTCAAATTGCCTAACTGTACTAAATTTTAGCACACTATGCAGTATTTATATACAAACATGCATATCAAATACAGGGTTTCACAAAATAATTCGAATATTTTTCCGATTATTGATTGTAATTGTTAAAATTGGGTTTTAAAATGTGTTATGCGTTTTCGAAATTTTTTAGTTACATATCATTTTTTACCATATTAAACAGTGAAGTTTTGTTACACTATTCACTGTTGGAATGTGTGCCATACTCTATGCTTGACGCATGTTTTTTTGTTGTTGTTAGTCTTTTTTACGAAATAAGAAAGGCTAAGTATGACAGGTTAAAATTAAATGGATTGCCATGTTTTAGTAACTATTCTTCGTGATATAACACTTCTCTTTGTCCTTTGGTGAATGTAATTTTGTCATATCGCTGCATTTTAAGCATCCTTGTATTTAAAAAAATCCCTGCCGGCTCGGCATATAGACACAGGTAGATTTCGAAGTTAACTACAAATTTCACCAACAAAAACTAAATCAAGATTAGAGATAAATTATTGTTTCATATAATGAACCACACACTATATTTTAAATTGTGACGTTCTTTTTATTGGGATACGTGCGCGTTTAATAATGCAACCCTATATACATCATCTCTGAAAGATTGTCAAAAATTTCCATCACCCCTGTGATACATTTTTAGTGGTGGATTAACGGAGAGGTGATTATTTTTCTTCTACAACCACTGTTTATTTTGGTTTTTATTGTTTACTTTTTGCTGTAAGAGTTGGTTCTATAAATTGACGAAGTTAGGAATTTTTTTCGTTTTAAAGCATCATTTTTTTTCGCCCCTTGATGCCATTTTTAATGATATGAAAAATCTGTCATACACAGGGCTTGACAAATGCGGTCGCCAAGTCGCCACTGGCTACCAAGTTTTTCTATCTGGCCACCAAGTTATTTAATTTTATGTTTTTATTATTACCTTATTATAATTTTTTGTACAAAAATTGACCTAAGAAATGAGCACAAACTGCATTTTTTTCACTTTTTTGGCATTTTTAATTTTGGTGAAAATAAATTTACCAAATGCAAACTTTAAAGTAATAAAAACAGAATTCTTTGGCTGACTTCGACTTGCAAAATAGGCAAAAATTCTTTTCCTTCTTCATTGTTTCATCTTCCTCAGATATAGAATCTTGTAGCACTCAATTAAACAGACATTTGAATCCTTCGGCAATCAGCATTTCCCTAACATGCTGGTTAATACAGCCTTTACATTTTTTTCATAGATAAATAATTTGGATAAATTTCATTAGAAAACTTTATTTATAGAAACTTTCTGAATGATGTAAATAAATATCCTACAATATACTTATTATTTTTTCTCAATTAATTAATAAAAAACTTTTGTGCTTTTGAAATTTAGTAACTTTGGGGGGGGGGTAATATTTTTTACTGGCGACTAGAATTTTTTACTGACTACCAGATTTTATCAAATTTGTAAAGCCTTGGTCATACATAAATACTTGTCCCATTTTCTAGAAGTAATAATAACATTAATCTGATTCGATATGTATCATAATTAAGACATTATGGATTTTTTTTATTTTCACAAAAACCTCCCCATTTCCATCCCTATGGTCTGATTTTGCCCATTAACGAAGTTGGCCGAGATTTTCTGCCCCTTGATTTTATGTGTCAGTTTGGAAGATATTTCTTCAGAATTATTGTGTCCATAAAAAAGTGATGTACACTGCTCAAAAAAATTAGGGGAGCAAGCAAATAAAAGAAGAAAACCTTTCGAAATAGCCATACATGGGTATAAAATGGAGAGTACACGTGTATCAATGCGCAATGCAGAAAATAAGACGCAAAAAAATTGTAAGGGAGCTTTAATTCTTTGAAAGGATAGAAAGAACATGAAAAGATGGTTTAGGGCAACAATTTGGTTACATGTAAATTACAAAATAAAAGTATTGTTTAGTAATGATGCAAGTTGTTTAATAAAGCGTGTGGTCCCCTCTAACAGCTAAGACTGATGCACACCTGTTTTCTATCGATGTGATGAGTTTATCGATAAGACTTTGAGAAATACTGTTCCAATCTTCAAGAATTGCAATCTCCTTGTCCCAGACAATAAACGAAAGCTTTCGTATTGCTGCAATGAATCGTCCGAGTGTGTCCCAAACTTGCTTGATCTGATTCAGGTAAGGAAAGCATGCTGGCAATTCCATGCGCTGTATTGTTTCAGTTTCAACCATGTTCTCCAACAGACGAGCTGTATCCGGTCAGACATTATCATGATGAAAATAAAGGAATCACCATGGGTGAAGCGTAATGCATGACATGAGGTCTCAGTATCTCGACTGTATACCTTTGGGCCGTCAAAGTGTCATTCCAAATGATATGCAGGTCCGTACGTCCAACTATGCTGATTCTAGCTCATACCATCAACCCAGATGTCTATAATGTGATCCTTCACGAACAAATGTGGGGTTATTTCGAGGCCCCTTTCTCTACATACAAAAACACGTCGAGTGTCACACTCCCGACTGATTAGGGAAGCAGCATTTAACTCCAATCCTTTGCCTTCAATCTTGATGTTCAGCAGCCCAGCTTCTTCGAGCCGCACAGTGGCTTGTGGTCAACGGAATACAGATCAATGGCCTACGTGCATAGAGACCAACCTGATGAAACATATTTCGCACTGATTGGCTGGACACCTTTCGTCGTGTTGCCAAGAGCTACCGTTTTTGCACCTGAGTATCATCCTCTTTTCTGTCTCGACGAGCTGTTAGCAGGATATATAGGTCATCAGTTGCTTTGGTGCACGTGGTCGACCTTGCCTTGGTCGATATCTAACATTTCCTGTTTCTTGGAATCGATTCCACAGCCTTGCAAGGACAACAGCGTCTGCTACTCTTCGTTGTGTTTGCCCGGATTCAAGTCTATCTCAAATACGCCAAGCCATGGATTCCGGTATGGACCGGTTGTTGTGACATTTTCAAATCACCCTTTTCTCAAAACAAAAGCTGAGCAATTGAATATCGCAACTGAGGCAGTGAAACAGACATTTCTGCGAAATCCTGATTTCTTCACATATCTCCTATTTCTGGTTTTTGACTTCATGAATATTGATTTGCATATGAAGTTTTATTTATTATGTTTTCTGCTATGCTTTAAATTATGGATGTTTTAATTTAAGTTACTTATTAGTGCAAGTATTTGTGTAATTTCGTTAAAACCATGTGCTCCCCTAATTGTTTTGAGCAGTGTATATAGATAGATAGATAAAGCTTTGAACTGGGAATGGTTTTGGTCTAGGGGACATGGTCGGTGTAGATCTGTAAAACTTTTTCAGAAACTGCAAAGTAGGGGAGAATGTAATAGGTAGTATTTCTTACAAAATCTACCTAAAATGTATTTACGAGAAATTCTCATTGACAACAAATAATTTATCGCCATCTATTTATAGAAAAATGCAAAATACATTTACATTATAAACAAACTTTGAAAAATTTCTATCTGAAATTTAATTTCTTTTTCAAAGTGAAAATTTATTACTCACGAGACGTAAGTATCATGTCATGCAAGTCCTAACGACGCTCTTTCGGTTAATAAAACTCAAATTAAAAGTGATGATTCTAAATGCTATTTATAAAAAGTGTTATAAATCGTCGATAAATAAGTGCAGAAACTTTTTTAGTTTGTGTATATGAGGTGACAATACTTGTTTGCATTCATGACAAACAACCTAATGAAACTGGATGGTATCGTATTAACAATAATACATTATAGTATTTTCGGTCACATAAATAATGGTAGATAGCACTCTAGTTTTGTGTGATACCTTTCATAATATTTATATTTGTAGATATTATTTATAAGAAAATTTTTGTGCAAATTCTATAAGTATGTTTATATTGTGTACATTAGATTTACTTTTAAGATAACTAGGGGATAATATCCGGACTTCCCGGATTACATAAACTAGATGAAAACCACTTATATATAATGAAAACTCTAATATATCTTTTGCATTTAATATATTTTTTCAGATTGTTTTAACAACACAAAAAAGCATTTTTACATGAAAAATAATATATATTCGAATAAAGTTTTGAATTTTATAAAACACGAGACTTCAATGTTAATTGCTGAATGCTTTTTTCTTTTAAAACGCTACACTAATAAAAGAAAGAACGCATTTTGGTTGAATTGAACATGAAAATCAGTCTTAAAATTTTTGTTCAAATCTAAAAAAAATTATGGTGAAAAAAAATTGGAACAGCCAAAATATCGTTTTTCTTAACTTTCAAAAGCTCTGCATAATAGTTCAACATTGAAAATAACTTTAAGTTTCAATACAATACAATACAATGCATCAAAGCCCTAATACCAAGAATACGCCTTTAGGTTAAAGCCATGACCGAGTACTAGATAGCATTTTGTATGTTACATTTTGCATTTATGAAAATACAATAAATTCCTGAAATATCTTCAATAAGATGTGTGATAAACAAAGTTTTTTATTTACATAAAAATTAGAGCAATTTAACAGTGAACCCTAACATATAGTTCAACAAAATTTCAATACGCAACTTTAGACTTTAGAACACGATGGTCTACACCTGCTTGCCTGGTTGTTAGAACGCCCGAGATCTGTTTTAAAATTTGGTCCCAGTCTCATTATCCCTTTTTTAACACTTGTCTTTCTGTCTGTCCGTACTCTAACTCGCGTAAATAAAGTCGGATTGTCATGAAATTTATATTATTACGGTTTAGTATGGCATGTTTGGTATTGAAAATGAAGTGTGTAGAACATATGGTTTTTTACAGGGACACTCAAAAGAATTCCGTTACATTACTGTCTATGGGGAAAATAATTTGCGGTTTATTTTAATCATGTTACACAGTTTCTAAAATAATTGAAATGGATATATATCACAAAGGTGTATTAAAAGAGGCTTACTGTAGAATACTGTATGCATAGCATCCATCGTTCATTTACAGGGCCACATAAAAGTATTCGGTTAAAGTACTGTCTGTTAATAACAATTGCTGGAAGTGCGTTTTTAGTTGCGGTACCCTTTTATAAATTTAACGAATATTTTACCTATTACTTGGTGTGTATAAATTCCATTGATCATATACAGGGCAGCACAAAACATCTCGAGTATAGTTGTGTTTATTGACGGAAATTGTTAAAGGGTAATTTTCAGCGTTTCCTAACTGAACTAAATTTTAGCATACTATGTAGTATACAGGGTGCAAAATGTTATCTATCGCCGATCTTTAATTTCTCAACCGTTGGTTGTAGATATATAGTTCCAATTACAAAAGCGTTTAAAATGAGGTAAATATTCATGTTGTGGCGTTAATTAAAGTAAAAAATCAATTTCATAAAAATTACGAAATTTAACATTTTATACGGAGGTAAATATTCATGTTGTGGCGTTAATTAAAGTAAAAAATCAATTTCATAAAAATTACGAAATTTAACATTTTATACGGCCCCCCGGCCCCTATAGTTATATTTAGTAAATGTTTGCACATATCATAACAAATACAACACAAAAAGTTAAGTAACTGTACTGTAAAAATTGACACAGTTATTAAATTTCAAAGTTTGAGAATTTTTCACATGATTTTGTCTTTTATTTATTAATCAGTTAAAAAATGAATTAGAGTAATTCGAGATCGAAATCAGGGTGCAATGTCCTTTTTACGGCAAAACTACCTTTAGCCAGTATCGCTAAATCGGTGTATCACCAAAGAGGGTAATTTCATCTAAAAATTTGAGCTGACTTTGAGGGGTCGTATACAAAGCGAAGAATGAAATATTGAAATTAAAAAGAAAAATAAATATTATTTTATTATCATATTAGAAAACGGTCTACTATAAAAAATGAATACATTAAATACCGGAATCTACTAGATATACTGCTCAAAGTGCTCTCCATTGGTGGCAATGCACAATTGAATGCGCGACAGTACTGAGCCCTAGGTACGTTGGAGCATAGCAGGCGAAACCACTTTTAACCGGTATCGCTAAAACCGGGTATCACCAAAGAGAATTTTTTCATCTAAAAATTTAAGCTAACTTTTAGGGGGGTCAAACAACATTAAAAAATCAGATTAGGCTGTGTTGGATTCAGGGGGTGGACCGTGAGGGACATTCCCCCCCCCCCCCCTTTCCCCGGAGCAATGAAATGTCCCTCCCGGAAAATGTGAGATTTTGCGTTTTCAATGGTCAAAAAGTGCAATTTATCCGCGGAACTCTATAATGTTCCCCCGCCGGAGAAAAGTGTCTGAATTCAACACTGAAAGTAGGCATTGTTTGTTATCGGAAAATAAAATCTTCCGCTTTTTTGCGAATGCGTCCAGTCTGTTTTTATTTTATCAAAATAGGGTTGAGTGGAGTTTGTTTAGCTGCGTTTTGCTGAGTGCCAATCTTAGTGACCGCCTACAAGATAACGCAAACCTAAACTTCGGAAAAAACTCATATCAGCGTAACACCCCTTTCGATTGTTGAATCGTCCCAGAGTGCTAGGCGCGGTTTTCAAAAACGAACAATAGAATCGACATCAGTAAAATATAATATATTCACTAAAAACTTGATAAATGGCAGCGGAATGCAAACGACCAACCGAAATATAACGAGCATGAAAATCAAGATTATGCAAATTACAATAGTACCGTAGCATAACGCGTTTGGATAAAACACGAGCCACTAGCAGTGGACATGCTAGTCAGCGCAGAGATTGTGTGATGGCAGGCTATACGTACACGCAATATATCGAAATGATACTTATTTATGATGAATGTCAAAGTAATGCCAGAGCGGCTCCGAGGGTTTATTCAGAGCGTTTACCTAGAGATCAACATCCTACGCATGAAACAATTACTGATGCATTGCACAGTATTAGAGAGACCGCCTCTGTTGCACCACGACCCAGAACAAGTACACGCGCAAGGTGTAATGTTCGAGTGACACCGCAGGAAGCCGTTTAAATCCACAAATGAGCATGGCGGAAATAGGCGAGGTATGTGGAATGTGGATACACGCGTCAGCGTGTCTGGCAGTTATCACATGCACATGATGCGCATTCATACCATCCAACACTGGTGCAAGCATTGATGTTGGGTGGCCACGAAAGATGGTTTCTTTACTGTAATTTCATGCTTAACACTATAGAGAAAAATCCATCGTTCCTTTGTGAAATTCTGTGGACAGCCGAGGAAACGTTTACACGGAGTGGCATTGTGAACGTGCAAAATGTGCATTACTGGTCTCTGGAAAATCCTCAAATCGGCCGCACAGTACGACACCAGGTACGCTTATTTTTTATTTTTTTGTCGAGTAAACTTTGTGCGCTTCGGGTTATGCTTTGCCTCTTTCAAATCGGGTTCGAGATGAACCGATTATACAAAAGGAGGTTCTGAATAATTTTCAAATGAAAAAACTATAGTATATTTGAATATTAATGGGTTTATATATGTGATATTTTTTGTACATAAGCGGTAAACGTGTAGATTACTTTTCCATAAATGTATTAAAATATACATCCATTTTCTTTCACTTCGGGTTCAGGTATGAATATTTCGGATTCGGCTAGAAGTCTGCCGGGTTAAAGTCAGGATTCGAGTCGGTTACAACTAAATCTGGGCAGGACTCTTGTGTCAGGATGTGGAGATTTTTAACAGCATACTGTACATATAATATCATTTAATAAAGCAAATGATTTAATAGCATTATTACGATTGGAGTAAATATAATGTGACACTAATAAAACAAAATTAACAAATCATATAATCAGGAATTTATTTTGAATATATTTTGAATACAACTTCCCCATGCCCCCACCCCGGATAAAAGATAAAAAAATTCCCCTTAAATTTTTGGCTAAAGAGAGAATTTATCACTAAAATTCTAGTCTTGGGGGTGACGAGTTTTCTTTTAATCATGCTGTACTGTACACAGCTCACAAGCAACTCATAGAGTTTTTCTCACATATATTTCTAAAACTAGCCAAAATACTCATTAATGATAAATGTCTCACTTATAGAATGTTGCAATAGCAAGGTTTTAGAAAACATTTCAATGTTTAAAGTGTTTATTAAATGTTTATTACTTTCTTCTATCTTTACAAGAAAAAGGTATTGGATTTATAAAAATTTACCACTTCCGTATTTCGACGAATTTATACGTTTTAGAAGGTCAAGAACACAATTGGACTATTTTTAGAAAATGTCTGTCTGCGAGTCTGTCTGTGTGTCTCAGTGTCTGTACGTAACAAAAATTTTGTGGGCGCTGTATATCAAGAACTAATGCACGGAATTTGATATAACTTTATATTCAGTTAGACATTGATATAAATGGGGGTGATTAGTTTTTGGTGTATATAGCCCAACAGATGGCGCTGCTATGCTACATTTTTCAGGATTTTTTACGACAGCTATATCTCAAGAACTAATGCACAGAATTACACCAAACTTCAGATTCGGTTAGACCTTGACAAAAATAGACGTTGATTACGATTTGGTATAAATAGCCCAACAGGTGGCGCTTCTATACTATATTTTGCGCGATTTTCACTATATCTCCAGAACTAACGCACATAATTTAATAAAGCTTTAGATTTAGTTAGACTTTAATATAAATTGGTGCTGATTTGTTTTTGGTGTATGTAAAACCTGTCTGAGATAGAAGAAAGTTTTGGGATTGGCACATCAGACTAGTTTTTTTTTATTGTAATCAGATCTGTGAAATCTGACGTTATTTTAGCTTTTGATCATATTTTGATTTTTTTTTTGTCTAACCTGTGATAACTGATAAATTTTCTGAAATTTCAAATTCCTTGGGGGGGAGGGGGGCGGGGTTGCCTCCCCCAGTCCCCCCAAAATGGCGCCTCTGGAGTAGACAAGTCATTTTAAGCTTGTGTGAATGCGTTCTGAAACCTGCAGTGACGATTATTTGTCAGGCTATAAGTAGTCGAAATTTATAGGTACTAACACAAAAAATGAAATTTTTCAAGATTAACAATTCTTAAAACGTAATATATTGTAATGCACATACACTTTGTATAACATATACCACGAGTGTCATAGTTAAAAAAATGAAATTGCGTTATACATTAACACAGAGTAGAAAACATTAGCACCGTGGGAAGAACAACATTTGACCCCCCCCCCCTCCTCCCGGGCGCAATTTGAGTATACGCACACAAAAAGAAATATATATTTTTTTAATTAAAAAAGAAAGAATATACTTAATAAGGATTAACAACAAATTTGAAACGTGTATATTCTCCTTAACACAAAAAATGAAATTTTTCAAGATTAACAATTCTTAAAACGTAATATATTGTAATGCACATACACTTTGTATAACATATACCACGAGTGTCATAGTTAAAAAAATGAAATTGCGTTATACATTAACACAGAGTAGAAAACATTAGCATCGTAGAAAGAACAACATTTGACCCCCCCCCCTCCTCCCGGGCGCAATTTGAATATACTCACACAAAAAGAAATATATATATTTTTTTTATTAAAAAAGAAAGAATATACTTAATAAGGATTAACAAAAAATTTGAAACGTGTATATTCTCCTTATTTGCTCAAAAAATCTTTTTACTTTCGTTATATATTTACAATAATCGTTTATAGGGAAAAATAACAAGATTCTATGTATGAAACATATTATACAGATTGCTAAAGTAACGCCACTGATTTCCAACTTGTTCTCCGTGCAGTGACGTAACACTGATGAGATCCATTGGCATTAAAAGTAAATACGATACTTGAAATATACGTATACATGAATTAAACGTATACTTGAATTATACGTTTAACCGATATACGCTTATACGTATCTGGATACGTTTATATGTATGGTTTAAGGTATATGTATTTCTTAAATACGTATTATACGTATATACGTATATCGGTTAAACGTATAACTGAAATACGTATCGCATCGGGAGCACTACTCGAAATCATGTGCTTATTTTGTTTCATTTCTTAAGAAAAATGTTTGTTCATAGTGTGTTTATTTGAGTTAAAAAATCCAGAAGGTTGAAAGCTATGTATGCTTGTGACAAATTATATTGTAACAGAATACTCTAGCCCCTTTAGTTCAATCAGTAAACAAAATCTAGCTCATAAATTAAAAAAAAAAATATTAACAATCGTCCACAAAATGCGTCCGTGAGAGCTATAACGCTGTCTTTTAGTAGATGGCCACTGAGTAAAAATCCCATTGTTAAACAATGAAAAATGGCTGTTTTACAGTAAAGAAAAATTATGACAGCATGGATGATAACGAATATATGCGAATGTGATTCTGCGTACACTCGCAAAACAAAATGCGTCAAAAAAATAAAATATACACTCAGCATGTTGCCGAAACATCCCTGTGATTAGACAAACATTTTCTGTTACTTGAAGAAATTTCCGCCCTTTGACATTTACCGAAAAGTTTGAACTTAGGTTCGCGAATTTTTCGTATTTTTGAGAAAAAGGGATTTACGTAAAAATTCCGTATCTAACACGGAAAAGAAAATATGCTCTGTGGTTTGACGAAAATGCAGCTTTATTTTTGAAGATTCCAGGTGATTTTTATGTTAGATTGTTGAATTTGTTGTGTTTTGAGTGAAAATGAGAAAATCAAGGTGAACTTTTCGTGTTTTAATGAAATATAATGAACGGAAAATACGTGACAATTCAGGGATATTTTCGTGAGTGTCATTTAGTTGGCTTAGGTAAGAAAATAATATTCTAATGGAATAAAATTGATACCAATCGGAAAAACGATTTTACGCTCCATTTGTGGTAAGAAACACCTAAGGATGTTGAGACATTTGAACCTGCAAACTCTAACACAAATTTCACTCTGATATAAGCGAAAATAGTGATTCCATTGATGATTTTACAAATAAAATATTGCTAAAATGAATAATAACGGTGAAGTAAGAATGCTAATTCTTTTTACACGCCAAATTTAAATTATGATGTGAATAAATCAATAAGCAGTAATACTACTTAACATACAATACACTAACATCCTCAAATTATCTAGAGATTATCATATTCAGTGTAAACGATGTTCACTGGTTGGCTAAATTGTCTTGTAGACAGTCACAGGATATCACCCTGATGTTAAAATGTCAAATATATATACACGTCCTTCTGATGAATTTTTATGATATTTTTCAATAATCTTTTAGTAAAGAAAGGCGGAAAGAAACAAAGAAATAAGTCTAATGTACATATGCACCCAATAATCAGGGTTCTAAGCATATGTGAAAAAAATATTGTTCCCACCAGTATCTCTAAAAAATAATATTCGAAGTAAATGTCTTTAACATATGCAATGGATTTATATCATAAAGATAATTGTTCCGAAACAGTTGTAGTAACAATAAAACTTTTCCTACACGCTTTGAACCCTATATAATTTAATCTGAAAGTTAAGAAAAATAGTAATTCAATATTTCGATCTCCATATCCTCTGGATATCTAGTGTATAGTTCTCATAGGGTTACACAACGACATATTCTGTAGGATCACTGTAAGGCAATCGGTAGACGATTGTTATTATATCCATCCTATTGAACATTTTTATTTTTCGAATAAAATTTTTAATTTCTGTGGGAACTTGTAAAATCTTAATGTCCATTATTATGGATGGTCTAGTGCTGCTATCTGTATACCTAAAGTGTTGAAAAATCGCTTCAAAATGTGTATTGTAATCATTTGAAAATGGCGGCGAACAGGTGAAAAATTGTTGAAGGTAATACACAGTTTTAACTCAAATTTCATATTTTTTTAAAAAGTGTTTTGATATTAATGCAGCATATATCTAATTTTAAATGTTGTAATAATGAAATTAAACCGTAGTTTAAGTAACTGAAACTATATTTTGGAGAATAAACGCATGTTTTATCGATGTCCATTGTATTAGACGTTGGGTCTTCATCAGTTGTTAACATTCATATTAGGATCTTTTTTAATACTGAAGGGAAAGATTACTTTTACTCAAAATTCCATGCTGTATTGAAAAAGAAGTAAATACAGAAGTAGATAAAATACATTTCTATTGGTAATTAAAGAATTAATTAAATAAATAATTAAATATTGTCCTATACTGATAAAATGCTTGTTCTAAATTAGTTTATTTTTTAATTTCAGCAAAACGTGATATTTTGCAGTATTTAATAAATAAAGAGATTTACAAATAAGCTTTTCTTTTAATATCCTTTTCTTTTCTTGTTCATTGCAAGATTTTCGTATTATTTTTGTTAGTATGTTGTTTCTAATTAAATTATTTAACTTAATCAAATTAAAAAAAACAAATAAATAAAAATATAATTAAATATAACATTATAAGATTGTAAATAAACTAATTTTTATTTCTTTTAAATTTCCACTTGGCATTCAATTGCCAATTGTGGTAGCTGTCCCCCTAATTAATATCATTATGTTAGGAAATAAAGGGTTGGTGTTGAGATAGATTTAAAACAAAATTCTAATTGAAAAAAAATTAAAAGTTTACTAAATTGTCTTAAACTTTTCTATTTGATGATGTAAATATTGAAATTATGCGATGCTTAGAATTGATGGATGAGTATTAAAAACACACTTCTGAAGATAGAAAAGTTTGCAGTGAAAGAAATATGACTTTGTCGCGAGAAATCTGGTTTTTGAGGCCTATATTTTTTAGAGATATTTGGAAACTGGCGTTATTTAGATCCAGAGAAAGTTATTGCGACACGTTTGAAAGCAATAAAATGCATTGTGACATGTCAGAGCTTGATATTAGTGATGAAGGTAAGAAGGAGGAAATTAACAAAGAAATTGAATTCATGCAAATCCATCCAATTATTATACTTCAAGGTGCTTAGTGCGAATCAGCTTTTGAGAAAATCGAGTGAGAAAATCGTTGAGTTATTCAAGTCATGACGAAAAATTAAGCCCCAACTCTTCTCCACTTAGCAGCCTAGTCTCCACCAAAAGTTTGGACTTGTGCAGTCTACTCAGTTCTAAAAAGAGTATCCAACACTTACCTAAAATAATGGCCAAATAAAATGCGTTGTGAGGCAAACTCAAATTTTATTTAAAAAAAAAAAACTAAATTTGTGTAAATAAAGTGTAACTGTAACTTGTATATCTGTTTAACTACCAAAATAATTGCGTTGCAGAAGCACATTCATAAAATATTGCATTCTAAGTTCATCTATTTATTGTTTGCGTGTCATTAATTTTTTTATAATAATAATTATCATCATTTAGTGTCTAATTAATTTTTTTAATTAATAATTTGTGTCTAATTAAATTTTATGTCATTATTTTGAGTCTAATTCAGTTTTATGTCATTATTTTGAGTCTAATTCAGTTTTCTGCCATTATTGTGTCTCCAATATTAAGAATTTTCCCATTCAGATTCATGTAATTCAATAATATGTTTTTCACAAAACGAAGACCCAACGTCCATTTTATTGGACACGCTAAAAAACTATATATATATAAATATATAGAAAAATTATTCTAAAATTGGAAAA
Source organism: Maratus michaelseni (assembly GCA_963931845.1). Classification (NCBI taxonomy): domain Eukaryota; kingdom Metazoa; phylum Arthropoda; class Arachnida; order Araneae; family Salticidae; genus Maratus; species Maratus michaelseni. The sequence goes on from OZ007586.1 coordinate 399,525,175, forward strand.
AAATTCACGCTTGTGTATCAGTTAGAACATGAGACCATTTAAAATGGATCACAATTTGTGGATTACTAAAATAAGTGTAAAATAAAAAGTTCTAAAACATTAAAACCATTTTAAGATGTTAAAAACTTTCGTCGGAATCCCGAACGCTTTCGATCAGAACCTGGCCATCATCAAAGGGTGGAAATGAGAAAAAATTATGTAACCTCCTCTGTTTAAATAGTCGAAGGCGAACCCACATATGGAGAAGGGGGAGGGGATGGACTAGTCTATTGAGCGAGGTGGGTTATTCCAACCCAAATGTACCATTAACACCAAGTAGATTATACCAGATTTTTGGTATATTGTATGATAACATATCATTACAGGATTTCCCACCATTTGTCAGGATTTCCACTGACACCCTCAGTATACATGTACAGTATAGTCGTTAATTTACGCGATAATCTTTACTTTACTAAAATATATATCAATTTCTGTTTTCAAATTTAACCGAGAAAGTGCAGTAGATGGTTTTCCTTTTGCTATGTTTGACTTATGCTCCCTTATGCGATCTTGTAATTTTCTAGTTGTCATACCTATGTACGTAAATACTTCATTTTTATTTTTACATTTAAATGAGATGATATAAATTCCTGCTTTTTCATGCATATCTATGAAGTCAATTTTTCTGTGTACTAGATTTTGTAATGTTGTTGGAGGTTTGACAATTAATGTTATGTCATATATTTCTTTAAAGCATATCGGATTCTTTTATAAAGTTGGGGATATAATCTATACTACAAAACTTTGAAACTTGTGTTTTATTCTAGGTTATTATTTTTCTGTTATTAAATTCATAAATTACTTGGTTAATAAATTTCACTGAATACCCATTCTATGTTGCAATTTTCTTAATCATGGTTAATTTTGCGTTTATATAATTTTGTGAACATACGTTAAATGCTCTTCTGACATAAAAATTATATGCTGCTTTCTTATAATTAAATGGTACTATACTGTTATTAGATATTGTATTATTGGATCGGCATGGTTTACTGTAAATATTTCCATCTAAACAATGTGTTAAGTTATTCTTAATTAGTTCAACATCCAGAAAATTCAATGACCCATTTTTCTCTATTTCCATTGTAAACTGTATTCTGTTGTCTATACTATAGGCATGTTTTAAGAAATTTTCCAGATTTGAGATTCCGTGCTTCCAGATTATGAGTATGTCGTCGACATATCTGATCCATAAATCAGGTTTTAAATCGGAGGTGGAGATAATCTGTTCTTCTAAGGGTCTCAGTTTTAGTTCAGCTAATAAACCGGGGATGGGGGAGCCCATAGGGGCTCCTTCTGTTTGCTTATATTAATTTCCGTTAAAAATGAAAACATTGTTATTAGTAATTAAATTTAAACTGGATATAAGAGTATTTTTAATGTTGTCGTCATACACTGGGTTATTGCTGATTTGATCTTCAATAATATTTCTGACTTCTTGTACATTAATTGAAGGGTATAATGACTTGATATCAAAACTTGCAAGTGTAGATTGTCTTCAATTTTACATAATTCTAATAATCTAATCTTCAATTCTAATAATTCCTTCTTCTATGATTTAAACAGCTTACATTCCGTAGGTTACAGAATTTTTTCTCAATTATACACTTTGATGATGGCCAGGTTCTGGTCGAAAGCGCTCGGGATTCCGACGAATGTTTTTAAAATCTTAAAATGGTTTTAATGTTTTTGAACCTTTTATTTTACACCTAACTTACTAATCCACAAATTGTTATCCATTTTAAATTGTTTCATATTTTAATATGTATATATATATTAAATAAATGAATATATTTATTGATTTCTAATCTCTAAGGAGCAATAATCTCAATTATGGTAAAATTTGTGCGAAAAAACACGAGCTTGGGTCTCAAGAAGATATGAGTTCTTTTTACAATAAACAATATATAAAATCTAGCCTATCAAAACATATATATTAAAATAAATAAATAAAAATCTTGGAATTATTCTTCCAACACTAGTATAGTTTTCGACGCACAAAACACAATCACAGTAGAATTTCGTTAATTAAATATATTACATTATTCTAACTAACATTAAAAATATGAAAAGGCAATTTACATCTGCATCGTATGCTACATTTTATGCAATTACAAACAAAATATTTGTTTCAGTATGGAATTTTTGAAAAAGAGACCAGAATCACTGCTTAATTAAATTAGTGAGTAAATAATGTGATATTATGGTTTTTCGCATCAATTTTTTTCGTTTTAATTTTTAAATTCCAATTTAAATTAACATAATGCTAACTGTATACCAGAGGTGTCGAAGAGCTATGACTATTTTGCGTAACGTAACAGTTTTCCTATTTAATGACAGAAACTCTGTTATTAAAAAAAACCAAATGTCACTATTTAGAAATAGAGATATCAAGTAAAATAGCGGGAAAAAGCTGCAAACATCCCTGCTGTAAACAAATAAATGCAAGTCTCAGAATTATCTGGATTGATTTTTAGCCACAATATATTTTAATTAAAAAAATAATAACATAATAATAAATAAATAATAACAATAATAAATTAATTATTGTACATATATGATTTGAATTAGATTAATTTTCTTTTTTTTAAGTTGTTTTTTAATCTTGAGTTTTTAGTAATTTATTTACATTTAAAATTTTCTCTGTAATTTTAAAACCTTATATTTAAATATCGTTCTTAAAAGCGATAAATTAAAAAGAAATTAAACAATATGGCCAACATTAACCATTTTAATGTAGATATTAAAAATGAAAAATAATACAAAATATGAAAAAAATGCTAATAATTCTGTGTAACTTATTCTAATCATAATTATTTATTATATGGGATTTATTATATGGAATTTCTTATATTACTGTTTATGCAACTTTTCTTCTACAATGCATATACGTAATGCCTACAAAATGACCTACAAAGTCCATTATACACCGTATATTCATATTATGATAAATAATGCGTTATCGTAGAATTTAATAAATCGTAGAATTTAATTCCAAGTAGAAACTTTGTAAACAGTTGTAAGCATTACTAGTCTAAAAAAAGTATAAAATGGCGTATAAAAATACAGTTTTAATCGACTCATAGAAAAAATAAATATATCAATAAATTTACTGCAAAACAAAATTTCAAAATTTCAGTGTTTGTAATAAGTGATTTAAATAAAAAGATTTCCTTATAGTTAACAGAATATTATAGTAAAAGATACTTTTTTAATTAAAAAAAGCTACCTAAAAATGAATGTTTATCTTCATGTTATAAATACTATTGTATGCAAAAATTCAGTGATTAATAAAAAGAATTATTTTTACTGCGAAATTATCTAAAACGAAGTATTTGCTATTTGGTCCATAGCCAAAAAATATAGATTCGTTATGTCTTTCTTTCTTTTATCTGAGAGATTTCTTTATATTAATAGATTTATTTCTTCTTTATTAGCTAACTATTTTCGAAGAAAAACAATTCGCTCCATTAAAGGTGCATCAACTTGGACAAAATCAAATTAATTTTACATTAAATTTCACTCAAAAAATAATACGTTTTCTTTATTTTAAATGTTGTGCTCCTAATTTATAAAGTAGAAATGAACAAATAATACTGTATTTGCCGGTGTATAAGTCGACCTCAAAGTCAAAATAAATAACTTTTTCTTATGTTTTAAAACCAGTATTTCCGCATAGTTGTACTCGCATCTTTTAAGCGCAGAATTCGTGAAAAAATGTTCCGATTATAAAAAGTGAAGGATGATATACGGAAATGCTGGTATTCAAATGGAAAAGCATGTCATATATCTCTAATTTTGGAGTGGTGGCTTATACACCGGAAAAAACACCACACTGTAAATTTCACATAAATTAAAAATACCCTTTACGTCTTTTTGAAGATTTAGGAAGTTCAATGTGAGCACCATTAGTGGTTTTACAGATGTCCAAAATACAGGGTAAGTCAAAATTAATATAGCGATTACAAAGGGCTATAACTATTTAATGGAAAATAATTTATTGATCAAATTAACACAGAATGTAGAAGGAACTACCAAAATTTTGTATACATACGTCATAGATGTTCTATGTGACTTCCCTTAGTCACACGGACAACATCTAGGCGGTAGTCCATTTCACTCCATACATTCTGAAGCATTTGTTCAGTCACCGACGTAAGCGCATTACAAATGCGTACTTTGAGTTCTTCAATTGTTTTGGGCATGGGAGGCATGTCTTTCACAGAATCCCATAGATCGGTCGAAGTGGAGATGACGACGATGTCTTCTGCTCTTGGTGACCGGGATCTCCAGACTTGACACCCTGCGATTTTTACTTTCTTCTATCTTTACAAGAAGAAAGTATTGGATTCATGAAAATTTTCGACTTCCGGTTTTCGACGGATTTATACGTTTTAGAAGGTCCTGAACACGATTTGACTATTTTTAGAAAATGTCTGTCTGTCTGTCTGTCTGTATGTGACAAAAATTTTGTGGGCGCTCTATCTCAAGAACTAATGCTCAGAATTTAATAAAACTTTAGATTCAGTTAGTCCCTAATATAAATTGGTGCTGATTAGTTTTTGGTAAAAATCGCCCGGCAGGTGGCGCTGCTAAGCAGCATTTTTCGCGATTTCCGCAATAGCTCTATCTCAAGAACTAATGCTCCGAATTTAATAAAACTTTAGATACAGTTAGTCCCTGATATAAATTGGTGCTGATTAGGTTTTGGTAAAAATCGCCCGGCAGGTGGCGCTGCTAAGCAGCATTTTTCGCGATTTCCGCAATAGCTCTATCTCAAGAACTAATGTTAGGAATTTAATAAAACTTTAGATTCAGTTAGCCCCTGATATAAATTGGTGCTGATTAGTTTTTGGTAAAAATCGCCCGGCAGGTGGCGCTGCTAAGCAGCATTTTTCACGATTTCCGCAATAGCTCTATCTCAAGAACTAATGCTCGGAATTTAATAAAACTTTAGATTCAGTTAGTACCTGATATAAATTGGTGCTGATTAGGTTTTGGTAAAAATCGCCCGGCAGGTGGCGCTGCTAAGCAGCATTTTTCGCGATTTCCGCAATAGTTCTATCTCAAGAACTAATGTTAGGAATTTAATAAAACTTTAGATTCAGTTAGTTCCTGATATGAATTGGTGCTGATTAGTTTTTGGTAAAAATCGCCCGGCAGGTGGCGCTGCTATGCAGCATTTTTCGCGATTACCGCAATAGCTCTATCTCAAGAACTAATGCTCGGAATTAAATAAAACTTTAGATTCAGTTAGTCTCTGATATAAATTGGTGCTGATTAGTTTTTGGTAAAAATCACCCAGCAGGTGGCGCTGCTATGCAGCATTTTGAAGGATTTACACGATTTTAGCGATATTCATATCTCAAGAAATAATGCACGGAATTTAATAAAACTTGAGCTTCAGTTAGATATTGATATAAATTGGTGCTGATTCATTTTTAGTATATGCGAAACCTGTGTGAGATAGAAGAAAGTTTTGGGATTGACACATCCGACTAGTTTTGTATGGGTTTATGTGAAAGACAGGGTGTATGTGCCTCCCACGCCCAAAACAATTGAAGAACTCAAAGTACGCATTTGTAATGCACTTGCGTCGGTGACTGAACAAATGCTTCAGAATGTATGGGGTGAAATGGACTACCACCTAGATGTCGTCCGTGTGACCAAGAGAAGTCACTTAGAACATCTATGACGTATGTATACAAAATTTTGAAGTTCCGTCTACATTCTGTGATAATCTTTTCGACAAATTATTTTCCATTAAATTGTTATATCGTTTGTAATCGCTATATTTATTTTGACTTACCCTGTATTTTATCGCCTGACTAGTGGTTTTGTTGAACTTGAAGTATTATTAATTTAACAGTTTGGACTTATCCAATAACTATAATTTTACTGATATTCAAGTTAATTAACCTGAACTGGTATCGACCAACTATCCTTGTCCCAAATCAAAACACTTATTAAATTTATTTTAAATATCTTTTAAATTTATTAATTGTAGTTTTATTTATCCGAAAACTGGCTAAACGATTAATATATTCTTTATCAGTGCACAATTGTTAAAATACTTTTTCTTCGTAGTAACGTAGGTGTCAAAACAAATGTTTAGGTGGCTCTATTATTGGAGACAAATATGGACATTTATGGACTTAGAAGCAAAATCGTTCACTGCTAGTTAACGTGTATAAAACGTCATATCTAAATATAGTAAACATCTAAAATTTTTGAATTAATTATTTACATATATTCGGCAAGAAAGAAAAATCGTGCGCCAATCTTATATTATGAAGCACTTTCCAACAGTTACACAATATTTTAACAAAACTTCACTGTTTAATAAGGTAAATAAGATACCTAATTAAGCATTCTAGAAAAGGTATAACACACTTGAAAACCAGTTTCAGCAATTACGTAAAGTACAATAACACTTTTATGTACCTGTATTTGATCAATGGATTTTTATATATTCTACATAGTACGCTAAAATTATTTTAGTATGAAAATGCATAATAGGTTGAAAATTCACTTTCAGCAATTTCTACTAATGGACGGAAACATACTTGAAACCTTTTGTACAGCCATGTATATTACCTACAGAAATTTACACACGCCACATATTAAACTAAAATTTAATTCAAGCTAAAACATGGTTAAAAGTACTGAAGTCAGACTTCCAGAAATTATTATCCATAGGCGGCTATGTATCCAGTTTTTGTATATGATTTTATTTATATTCTACAAACATCTCTTAGTTTGTTAAATATAGTTCAACTTCAAAATGCATAATTCAATTAAAAACCATCTTTAAGCAATTTAAGCTCATACCCCGTAATGCTTACCAATTATTTTGTTTAGCTGTGTATATGATCAATAGCATTTATACACCCCACGTATTATGTAAAATTTACTTACATTTAAAAACACATACCGGGTGATTATAAAATAAGTATCTCTATTTGGAGCTGTATGTAGCTTGAAGGAATAACCGGAATGAAGCCAAAATCGATACACTTACTATTCAAGAAGGGGGAAGAAGAATGGAACAGTAACAAAAAAAATTATTGCAATAATCACCGACAGATAGCGCTATTGAGTGTAAAATGTAATGTTTAATACAAGAACAAAAAATTAAGGCGTAAAACCGGATGACATAACTAATTTGTTGGAAAATGTCACAGTGAATGTGACTACGCTTTCGCTTGGCAGTGCCGATCATGTTCAGGTTCCACATGGCCATTTTTCTGAAGGACACAATCCAGGCGGTACACGACGTGCTCAACTGCGGAATGTAATGCATCACGACATGTTTCGCACATGTTGTGATATGCGGTAAAGTCATTGACGTTTGTGACACCTCCACGGTACACAATATTACACATTACATGTCACACTCAAAAGCGCCATCTGTCGGCGATCATTGCAATTATTTTTTTTATTGTTCCATTCTTCTTCCCCCTTCTCGAATAGTAAGTGTGCCGATTTTGGTATCATTCCGGTTATTCCTTCAAGCTACAGACAGCTCCAAATAGGGATACTTATATTATAACCACCCTGTACTATAACTGAAAGTACACTTCTAGTTATAATCGCTAATAGACAGTACACCAGATACAGTACATTATCCGAAATTTTTTGTGTGTCAGTGTAAATGAACGATAAATGCTTTGCCCATCATATTCTACAGTAAGTATCTTGTAGATATACAAATTTCATTATAGTTAAAATGGTGTAACAAATTAAAATACGCTGTAAACTTTTTTCCCCGTAGACCATTCTGTAACAGAATTCTTTTGTGTGGCCCTAGAAATGTTTAATAAATGCTTTGTACCCCTTATTCTACAGAATGCATTGTTTAATACACTTCATAAATGCATATAAATTTCGTTATGTTTGAACTGTTGTAACACATTTAAAATGCACGTGAAACGATTTTTTCTCATAGACCGTAACGGAACGGAATAATTTTGGCTGTCCTTGTAAACGAATGATAAATTCTACACACTTCATTTTTAATAGAGATTGTGCAGTAAACGTCAAATACATATACAAATTGCAGGGAAATCCGAGTATATTTACGAGAGTTAGAGCACGGACAGACGGACAGACAATTCGAAGTCATAAACACTTTTCATCTCTGTTGGAAAGTGTTAAAAAATCAACTTGCGTCTTAGAGGTAAAGAATATTTGATTGATACATAGAGACTTGTGAGGTTTGCCCTCTTTAATGCAACTAAAATCTATAACTAATCATTTTTGGCCCTCTCAAAAAAATATATATATATATATATATATGAGGGGGTTAGAATGACAGGGGAGTAAGTCAAAAATTTGAAAAATTTAGATTACCATATTTTCTCTAAACGTATATTAATTTCTATTCAGTGTGACAGTCAAATATGTCATAGTTAACATAGGGAGTCGCTAGAGGGCAAAACAAGTTGGACCACTTAATGCAACGGCAATACGACAGGTTTCACAAAAAAAACCTTCATTTTTCTAATTACTAAATATTGACTTACTCCACTGTCATTCTAACCCCCTCATATATAGACATTACATTTGTATACCTTTAGCCCGTACACCTTATATTTCAAGATCAACTACTATATTCTCTTCGTAATATACAAATTTAATTTTATTTGAAAGCAGATATACTTACGAACAATAGATTTGTCTCTGTGTCATTTATCGAAAATTAGTTATCTATTTCGCAAATAAATGCAATGTGTTTCTTCATATATTGTTGTTGGATTAATGCACATACGACTCGTATCGTTACATTATTCTTTTATGATTAGAACACTGTAATTGACTACTACCATTTTTAAGCCATCGGAGTTTAGATTCGAAGCAAGTCTAAAGGTTTGGTTGTTCTTGATCTGATATTAATAATCTCAAAAAGTGTGGTCATGAGTCTCAGATAGACGTTTTCTACATAGCTAAAAAATATTTTACTGAATATTTAGCATTAATAAACATATGTACTTAAAAAGTGCTACATAAAAATTTCTGTAGGTTAGTTCTGTTCTCGTATGATAATATTTTCCTAGCTAGATCATATATGTCTTATATTTTTTTTAAATAGCTGATAATTTTGTTCTTCCAAACAACAACGAATAAAAGAAAATTTATAATGCCATAACATCTGCGTAAGTTTCCTTAAAAAATAACTTTCTAGACAATGTAAAGGTACATAATCCACTTCTTAATATTTGGTATGCAGGACACGTAAAACTTTGTCTTTCGCAAACTGTGCATGAATTTTAGTGTGATTCATTTAAAAGTACGTTTTATAATTTTACTTGCAAGGAAATTTTGCAGAGAGGAAAGTTGTAGGTGATAATTTACTTCATTTTACTTTATAGTTCATATGTAGCAATTTTCAATTTATGACACTTTTTGTTAAAATAAAATTCGCACACATTTTTCGCGAAATCGCTTACTGTAATTCTGATTTGATGACGCAAAACTCTTGCGTATAATTTATAGAAATACTTTTTTTAGTGTAAATTTGCAGTTCTTCTTCTGTATTGTATGTAAAATAAAATAATGTACTGAAAACGAGTCATGCAAGAAAAAAATGTTTTTAATGCCAGCAACATTTCCATTTTTTGTACTGAAACCTCTTTGAAATGCTACAATCTTTGCACTCAGAATTAATTTCAAATTACGGAGATGCGGAAACCTCCTTGGAAATTACATTTTATAATGTGTTATGTCTTTTTCAGCTGAATTAAATTTTGTATTTTATGCGATGTGTACATTTTCGTTTATGAGCGGTCTATTTTTTAAGAGCGTTCATCAGATGAGCTGGATTGTAAAATTTTGCATGGTATGTATATAATCAATAGAGATTTTATAAACGGAATGAAAAAGTTTGAATACCTTAAGATCTATGGATAATTACTGTTTATAATGAATTTCAATGACGATACAAAATGTTAAAACTGGTTTCCTTTTTATGCAGTGGAATAGTTTTATAGGTATTTGTAAATAAAGAGTTTAATTTTTTGGTCCGTGTATATTCCGACCTTGAAAAAAAATTATAACATCTGTTAAAGAGTATTTTTAATAATCATAGAAAATAAGTTAAAATGTATAATGTTTTAAAGAAATATCTGCTGGCATTCGTTCTTTCCTTGTGTATGCATTATTCCCTTAAAAACAGATTTTACCTAAAAATATTGTTTAAATAAAGAAATTATTTTAATTGTCAAAATAATTTGAGAAGCCCTTTTTTCGGCTTACTAAAATGCTACTCAGTATCGCTACATATCGCAAATTAAAATTCCCTGAAATACAAAATCCTACGTAGTTTGCTTCATTTCTTCCAGAAAACGTTCTGCATAGATTAAATGGAGAATATTTCCAAAAAAAAAAAATAATTACAAGCAGAAAATCTTGTTATGAAAAAAGAAAGAAAATCGAAGATTACGGTCTATTTTTTAAAATTAGATATTTATCCTTATAAATTAGCGAACTTCATGTTGCTTTCACTCGTAAAGATAGTTATTCACTAATTAGTTAAATAAAGATTTTGCTAGGGTATTATATTTAAAAAGTCTTTTTTTTTTTTGGAAAATTTATTTAAAAATAAAAAAAGACTCTAAAAATGTCTTTAAAGCAGTAATGTAGGATATTGAGAGTTTTGATTTACTTGGAGCAAGCAATGCTTTGTAAAATTTCATAAAATTTATTTATATGTCAGAAGATTTCAATATAATAAATATTGTAATAGATTTTGAAACATTATATCTTTTTTTTAAAATAGAGGGAACAACAATTAAATGAAAGGCTTAGGGATTTCACAATTCTGCTATGAATTTCCCGGAAATTATTTCTCTTATCGTAGGATGCTAATTGGCTATTAACTAATCACTGAATGCAACAGTAATATTCACCTATAAATGCATATCTGTCCATATTTACTCTTCATTTTTCAAGTGAAATATACATATTTTGACCCAGAAACTTTACTTAATAAATGCAACAAATAAGTGCCATATACGAAGAAAATAAGTTTTTATTAAATAATTTTTTTTATTCAAAAAATGCTTATATGATTTAAATAAAGCATAAAAGGTAGAAGCTATGTAAATGACATATTAATCTACGCCAGACTTCTTGGGAATTGACTGAGCCGCTGACTATTAAGCGAAACCAACCAAATTAAATTATTGGTTCTGGCTGGCTAATTCGTACTGCGTCTACATTCACTTGTTAACTAATATATTTTTGCTGTTTTCATTCAAAAATTATTCATTTTTTATTAAGTATGTACTATACGTGGAACAAAGCACAAGTTTTTCCCCTATTTTTTCCTAAAACGTTTGAACAACAAAATGAATAGTAAATTATCTGGACTTTACCAATTTCATTATTATTAAGATTGTTGCGATTGCATCTGTCGGTCAATTTACACCACCCCCCCCTCACACACCCATTGTGAACCAAAAAACGTCAATTGTAAAGAAAATGTTACTTTTTATTTATTTTACCCATTTTCAAATTTTTTGTCTTTCTTTCTACAAACAAGAACTGTGATTCTATAAATATAGGCTGTATCTGAACTGCAGTACAGAACTGCAACAGAAGAAGTGCACGGGCTTGAGAAGTATGTAATACAGTGCGTGTAAAAACTTTAAGAACAGCCAAAAAACAAAAAAAAATTGAGAAATATAAAATGAGATAATTGAAATGGGAATTTAATGTAGATCATAAAGTTAAAATACTAATATAAAAGTGAACAAAATGTATTTGAGAGCTGTTTATTGCGGAAAAATAATAATTTTGCAAAAAAACGCTCTTTTTGCCTGCGTAAAAACTTTAAGGAAAGCACTATTTTTGGATAGAAATGCTACATATTATTATTATTGATTTGCATGTTAAAAACTCTTGTGTCTATTAATTTTAATGACATTTTCTATTATGAGATTTGTTAATTTTATAATGATGCCAAAAGCAAGTTAACTGACTGAATATGAAAAAGGTGCTGTTGAATATTTTTCATTATCAGAATGTTTTGTCGGTCTATTGAAAAAAAGGTAGGAAGACTTAAAACCGTTATCAACAATCTTTTAAGGTTAAAAAGTTTAAGGTATGGAATAAAAACGCTGGAGGAAGAGCAAAAGCCTTGTTCCCCAGAGATGAAAGGGCACTTTTAAAATTAGCATCAACTGGAAAATATTCAAGTAAAGAAATTTTACAAATAACTGGGTTCAATGTATCCAAGAAAACAGTCTACAATAAAATTACTCGATCTAGGAATTTCCAATACATAGAAAGATTGTATCAACCCTCTTTAGTAACTACATACAAAAACCAAAGTTTATAGTGTGCAACACAGTTGATGATTTGGGACGACAAAAGGCTGCAAGTTATTTTATCCGATGAAAACAGTTGGAACTAAGATGGTTTTGATAGCTGAAAGTATTGTTAGCATGATTTTAGAAAAGAAAAGGAAAATTTCTCCAAACGTCAATTAGGTTGTGGATCCCTTATGACATGAGGCTGTTTTTCGTTTAACGGCGTGGGCTCATTTATATTTATTTCAGAAAATGTTAATTCAAATCCTATATAAAAAGTATTTCTGACCATCTTTTACTAGTTACAACGCTATAGCAGCGGAGAAAATGGATTTATCAGCAAGATAATGCACGTATCCACACAAGCCGTAGGACAAAACTCTGGCTCCAGACGAAAAATATGCAATTTTTGCCATGGCTATCCAGAAGTCCTGATCTAAACCCTATCGAGAACTTCCGGGGTGATCTAGAAAGACACGTTTGTCAAAATGGAAGGCATTTTCTTGAGATTAAGAACTTAGATTTATAATAGAAGATGAATGGTACAAATCTAGTCTCAAACTGTTATTGCGGTCATTAAAAGTAATGGTGGATGCACAACATATAAAGTATTTATTACTTCATTACTGTACTTTTTTAATTTTGCTGTCCTTAAAGTTTTTACACAAGCAGAAATAGTGATTTTTGTAACAAAATACTTACAGATAAATTTTGATGACATTTTTATTAGCTTTTCAACGTAATTTCAACATACACAATATAGTAAACTTTTCTCCATCTGATTTGAAATTTATCAAAAACATTTTACACGCACTGTACAAAATACCAAATACAAAAAAACAGAAATAAATGTCAAAACACTCGCACAGAACGAACTTTAGAACGACGAGAATTCAATAAAATGCAAACATTTAATACGAGCTTTTCTCTTTTTTTAAATTTTAATTAGCCCCCACAGTTTTATATTTTTAAGAATTAATTAGGAAGGAATTTATTTATAAAGAAGAAGAATGAGAGCAAAGAAGTTACATATGCTGACTTGGATAAAAATTTAGGCTTAATACCCTCTTAAAACCGTACATATATATTTTTTTTAAGTCCCTAATTAGTTGTTTTACGAATTTTTATTAATGAGGCAAGATAACAAAAACTACAACACCTTAAAGCCTAATACTAATAAAGCCGTATTCATTATGTGCAATTTCTGTTTAAAACTGCTGAGAATTAAGAAAACAGTAGTCGAATAAGCAAAAACGTCAGTAAATATCTCTCAAAGAAATAAAAATATAGAGAGTGAGAAAGCAATAAAAAGAGTAATTATTTTATTTCAGTTTTATTCAGAAAAAAAATCAAAAGAAAATAGTAAACTTTTTATTAACCAGAAAAAAAATTTATAATCTAAAACAAGTCTAATTATTTTTATTATATAAATTTTAATTTTGTATGTTGTACTGTCAGAACTTACAAAAACATTTTTAAATTTTCATAAAAAATAATTAAGCTTTATTGATTTTCTTATTCGATTTTGCTTTACGTAAATATTTTTTTTTCAATTTTTATTCATAAATATATACATATTTTACCAGGCATGGATGCACTGAATCCTACACTGTTAAATATTTGCAGCAAACTGTCAGGTCATTTGAACGCTTTTGTAGAAAATTGTTCCATAGCCGTAATTTAACTCAATTCCGACCATATTATTGCCCATATTATGGTCAGAATAGAGTTAAATGATGGCTATGTAACCGTGTTTTATAAAAAACGGTCAAATGACTGGAGAGTTTGCAGAAAATTTTTAACAGTGTAGATGAAACTTACAAAACTTAACTCATTACACGCTAGTTTTGTATTCACTCAATGGACAATATACATTCGTATGACGAATTGAATACCAAGCTACCTAAAGCGCATTTTATATTTATTTTAGAATTAAAATAAGAACTACGCGTCAGACATAGATTAAGTGTCCCATTCCAACACTTCCAAAACACTTTTACAAATCTTTACCGTTTAATAAGGTGAATAATAATGTCTAAGTAAAAGATTTAGGAAATGCATAACACATTTAAAAACCCAATTTCAGGAATTATCAACAGTATTCGGAAATATATTCGAATTCTTTTGTGCAGCCATATATATGATCAATAGATTTGTGAATATACTACATAGAATGATAAATTTTAGATCAGTTATGAAACGAATAGCACTCTTTAAAATTCGCCTTCTGTAATTTCCACCTAGTAAACGGAAATGTAGTCGAGATCTTACGTGCTGTTCTGTATAAGATCTACATAATTTATACACACCAAGTAATACGCAAAAAAATGAGTTAAATTTAAAAACGTGTTCCGAAACTGAAAACGCACTTCCAGGATTTATTGTTAACAGATAATACTTTAATCGAATTATTTTGTGTGTCCCTGTAAATGAACGATGAATAAAATGCACACAATATTCTATGGTAATCCTCTTGTAATGCATTTCAATGATATTCTGAGTTCATAAACAGTTTTGAACAATGCTGGGAAGTGTTAAAAAGAGCGTTGTTTAATAGAAAATTTGCGATTAAATAAGGCGAAGATATACTTTTCCGAATTTTTGAAGGCAAACGATTTTCAGCAAAATTTTTTTTGTTTTTGGCAGTTAAGGTTTTAACCACATAAGTATAATTGCTAAGCCTCCCGCTTTTTGCCAACAACTTTATTCGTACAGAAATTTTCACTTCACGTAATCGCAGAATTCTGCGAATTATTAGAGCAAAAATTTCTAATATAAATTAGTGATAGTCAAAATTCGGGAGACTTGAGAACTCTAAAATACCCTATATATAAACCATTTTTTAAATATTTATCTAAATTGGCTCATTAAATTTACCTGTTATCAACAAGAAACTTGTATTTGTTTCTATAATTAAAAAAAATCGTAATACTCAGAAACACATAAAAAATACATAAATAAATATAATTTTATAAATATTAACCTCTTCGCGGCGAGCGTCCATTACAGAATTTTTAATGTTTTATCACCGATTATTCAAAACAAACATTTTTGCCTAATATTATCACAAAAATGTTTTGATTAAATAAGCAAAATGTTCAATTAAATATTACTACAGGGAATAAACACAAAATCTGAATACGTTATGTGTGAAGTATATGCGAAGTGGTTAACGTAAAGACAAAGTTTTTTGGTCATTTTTGTTGGGGAAACTGTTCCAAAATGACATACTTGGGTAAAATGACATACCTTATGTTTCTTAATAAAGTCACTAGATGCCAGCATTTAACGATACTCAATTATGTTGTGGTATCGATTGGCAACGATAAGCATTTAATGGCGGTTACAAGTTTGTACTGTTTACACCTTCGTCAGAAATTTCTTGGAGCTATAAAAGAACATATAAGTAAAATAAAAAGCACCAGTAAAATAAAAAGCAAACTCCCTTAAATCGTTATGTAACGGAGTGCTATTGAGTGTCCAAGTAAGGAACTATAAGTACTATGCACACCTTATTCTATAGTTAGCCTTTTGTAGTGCATCTCAGTAATATATATCAATTTCAATATGTTTTAATTAGTGTAACATTATCAAAATAAAGTGCTATTGATTTTCCCCATATAACGTCATGTAACGGAATTATTTTGAGTATCCTTGTAAAAGAACTATAAGCACTACACACTGCATTTTCAATACCAAACATGCCATAGTAAACCTCAATAACATATGTAAATTGCATAACGATCCGAGTATATTTACGCGTGTTAGAGCACGGCCAGACAGGCTGACAGACAGACGACAGACACGACAAACAGACTGAATTCATAAACACTTTTCAACTATGCTGGAAAGTGTTAAAAAGAGCGTTGTTTAATAGAAACTTTGCGGTTAAATAAAGCGAAGATATATTTTTCCGAATTTTTGGAGGCAAACGAATTTCAGCAAAAAAAAGATGTATAATCCCCCTTTTTGTTTTTGGCTGTTAAGGTGTTAACCACATAAGTATAATTGCTAATCCTCCCTCTTTTTGCCAACCACTTTATTCGTACAGAAATTTTCACTTCACTTAATCGCTTAATTCTGCGAATTATTAGAGGAAAAATTTCTAATATAAACTAGTAATACTCAAAATTCGGGAGACTTGAGAACGCTAAAATACCCTATATATAAACCAATTTTTTTGTAATATTCATCTAAATTGGCTCATTGAAGGTACCTGTAATCGACAAGAAACTTGTATTTGTTTCTATAATACAAAAATCGTAAAACTCAGAAACACATAAAAAATACATAAATAAATATAATTTTATGAATATTAACCACTTCGCGGCGAGCGTCCATTGCAGAATTTTTAATGTTTTATCACCGGTTTTTCAAAACAAGCATTTTTGCCTAATATTATCACAGAAATGTTTTGATTAAATAAGCAAAATTTTCAATTAAATATTACTACAGGGAATAAACACACATTCTGAATACGTTATGCGTGAAGTATATGCGAAGTGGTTAACGTAAGGACAAAGGTTTTTGGTTATTTTTGTAAGGGAAACTGTCCCAAAATGGCATACTTAGGTAAAATGACATACCTTATGTTTCTTAATATAGTCACTAGATGCCAGCATTTAACGATACGCAGTTAAATTTTGGTATCGATTGGCAACGATAAGCATTTAATGGTGTTTACAAGTTTGTACTGTTTACACCTTAAGAAACTCTTTACACCTTAATCAGAAATTTCTTGGAACTATTTTTTGGTGCTAATTCACGTCTGTTTCATTTCAGTGATTACATATCTGAATTATAAGGTGAGTACTTACTCCTTTTTACAGGCTATCAAAGCCTGAGAGCTTATGTGCTCGCCCGTTCTGTATGTATGTATGTATGTATGTATGTACGTATGTACGTACGTAACGCGATAACTCTTGACAGAAATAACCGTTTTGCTTCCAATTTTGTTTATAGGTTCCTTGTGATAAGGCGCTTCCCTGATTACTTTTGGGGATTGATTGTTTAACTATAAAGGGGGGAACGGGGGGGCTAACCCCCCTTAATTAAGATAGATGTTTTTTTCATGCAGAATTGTCCAATTTTCTTCAAATTTTGTATATAGGTTCATTGTGATAAGGTTCTTTCCTGATTAGTTTTGGGGGTTCATAGGTTAAGTATAAAGGGGCTAACGGGAGGGGGGAATCCTCCCCCTTAAATTAGATAAATGAATTTTTCATGCAGAGTTATTCGATTTTCTTCCACTTTTGTTTATAGGTTCCTTGTGATAAGGCGCTTCCCTGATTAGTTTTGGGGATTGATTGGTTAACTATAAAGGGGGGGGACGGGGGGCTAACCGCCCTTAATTTGGATAAATGATTTTTTCATGCAAAATTATCCAATTTTCTTCAAATTTTGTATATAGGTTCATTGTGATAAGGTTCTTTCCTGATTAGTTTTGGGGGTTCATAGGTTAAGTATAAAGGGGGTAACGG
Organism: Maratus michaelseni; assembly: GCA_963931845.1. NCBI lineage: Eukaryota > Metazoa > Arthropoda > Arachnida > Araneae > Salticidae > Maratus > Maratus michaelseni. The sequence goes on from OZ007586.1 coordinate 399,543,008, forward strand.
GGGGGGGGGGTTAATCCTCCCCCCTTATTTTAGATAAATGATTTTTTTCATGCAGAGTTATCCGATTTTCTTCAAACTTTCTATATGGGCTCATTGTGGTAAGGGGCTTCCCTGATTAGTTTTGGGGGTTCATTGGTGAATTGTAAAGGAGGGAAACGGGGGCTACCCCCCCCCCTTAATTTTGATAAATGGGTTTTTCATGCAGAATTATCCAATTTACTCCAAATTTTGTATATAGGCTCATTGTGGTAAGGCACTTCCCTGATTAGTTTTGGGGGTTCACTGCTAAAGTATAAAGGGGGAAACGGGGGGGACTAACCCCCCTTGATATAGTAAATGGGTTTTTTAAGCCGAATTATCCGATTTTCTTCAAATTTTATATATATGTTCATTGTGATAAGGCGCTTCTCTGATTAGTTTTGGGGGTTCTTTGGTTAAGTATAAAGGGGGGACGGGGGGCTAACCCCCCCCCTAGTTTAGATAAATGGATTTTTCATGCAGAATTATCCGATTTTTTCAAATTTTGTATATAGGTTCATTGTGGTAAGGCGGTTCTCTGATTAGTTTTATGGGTTCATTGGTTAATTATAAGAAGGAGAAACGGGGGATGGTTCCCCCCTCTTAATATATTGTCGATTTCTTCATTTTTTGAGGGCTTATTTCAAATTCTTTGAAATAAGAATATAATTTACAGTTAGTGTGAATAGTCTGTGAGCTCAATGCCGGCAGTTTAACTGGGCAGTTTTCTTTTTTTTAGATTATTTTCTGTATTTGCAAAAATGTATAAATGCATGTGATCTCGAATATTGTCCCTCCATATACAATATGGTGACTGTAAGTAAAATGACATGCCGCCAAACATCTTTCCCGATCATGTTTTCTGTGCTTCAGTTGTGACAGAAAGTCCACTGGAAAAAAAGGAAAGAAACAACAGCAACACAAACTCTCTCGAACTAATCCATCAATTTTCAAAGCTTCAATGTGCCCTACTCCAATTCCAGCACCGACAACACATGTTTCCGATACGCCGAAGAATTGTGTATCTTTTCCACAGTCAGCATCGTCAAGTGCATCATCTACATTTATCAGACTCTTTGATGTATATCCACTTCCTTGTACACCTCATGTTAGATCCTCCTCTAAAAAGAAAATGTTGAAGCTACAAAAGTTCTGACTAGCAGTCCTAATATTGCCGAAGTGAAGTCAAAAGCTGCTGAGAAACATAATTCACACTCAACACGTGCAGCTCTTCATGCTACGAAGAAAATTCGCTTTCTCACATCACATGATGCCGACAAAGACATGGATCGTTCTGCCTATGATGATGATGAAGCCTGTCTGTATTACAATGATTTATTCAGTCACTCAAAACTGAAGGACAAGTGGATAAAATGTGTTAAATGTTCAAAGTGGTGGACATATAGTGAATGTGCTGGTATTTCTTTTAGTGCAAAAAATAGTATTTGTGATATATGCAAGTAAAGTAAATAGCAACTTATGGGTGTGCCGTTTTAGGACACACTGTACATAAATGACATAGTGCAGAATTTTATATAAATCCTTATTATGACGTTGTGACTTTATTTGATACTTTTTAAAAGATACCATTACATTTTGTATACTTCGCAAAGTTAGTTTGACAAAAATAAAGGTCAAGAGAAAAAATGTGTTTGAATAGTAACATTTCCCTTGGGGTATGTCATGTTAGGACGGTTTACCCTACTTTTATATTTTATGCAAATTAAAATGTAAAAAAAAAAATGCGGTTAGATATTTTGTTGCAAAATAATTTTTTAATCAAAATGACCAAATAAAAATTTTCTAATGCCGTATATGGTGATATCTGAAGTTCTATTTAAAATAACTTTTGATTTAATACAAAATTTTTAATGAAATTTTCTTTGCGAATATGAGTTCTAACTATAAATGAGCATTTAAAAAAAAGTGAATACATGTTCTATTTTTTAGTTAAATGAAAGATACCATCCTGTGTTTTTTTCCATGTTGTCCAAATTTGAATACATCATTTGAAATTTCATTGATGAAATCTTGAAACACAGAATATATTTTATTTCTAATTGCTAATAAAATAATAAAAACACATAATGTTTATGACCGTCTATCAGCATAAATTCATACTTTCAAAAATACAGGTTCAATTAGATCTTAATCGTCTTTAAACGTTTAGCTTATTTTAAAGTATCACACTTCTCTTGAATAGCCAATTTCGGGAAAATATCACTTTTTAGCTCACAGGCTATCAAAGCCTGAGAGCTTATGTGCCCGCCGGTTCTGTACGTACGTATGTATGTATGTATGTATGTATGTATGTATGTATGTATGTATGTACGTAACGCGATAACTCTTCATAGAAATATCCGTTTACCTTCAAATTTTGTTTATAGGTTCACTGTGTTAAGGCGCTTCCCTGATTAGTTTTCGGGATTGATTGGTTAAGTATAAAGGGGGGGGGGACGGGGGGCTAATCCCCCCTTAATTTATATAAATGGGTTTTTCATGCAGAATTATTCCGTTTACCTTCAAATTTTGTTTATAGGTTCACTGTGTTAAGGCGCTTCCCTGATTAGTTTTCGGGATTGATTGGTTAAGTATAAAGGGGGGGGGGGGAACGGGGGGGCTTATCCCCCCCTTAATTTATATAAATGGGTTTTTCATGCAGAATTATCCCATTTGCTTCAAAATTTGTTTATAGGCTCATTGGGTTAAGACGCTTCCCTGATTAGTTTTCGGGATTGATTGGTTAAGTATAAAGGGGGGGAACGGAGGGGCTAATCCCCCCCCCTTAATTTAGATAAATGGGTTTTTCATGCAGAATTATCCGATTTTCTTCAAATTTTGTATATATATTCATTGTATTTAGAGACTTCCCTGATTAGTTTAAGGGGTTCATTAGTTAACTATGAGGGGGGGGGGGTAACGGGGGGATGACCCCCCTTAATATATTGTTGATTTCTTTATTTTTCAAGGGGCATATTTCAAATTCTTTGAAATAAGAGTATAATATACAATTAGTGGAATAGCCTGTGAGCTCAATGCCCTCAGTTTAACTGGGCAGTTTTCTTTTTATTTTTATTATTGAGGAAAGTGAGTGATGCGTCCACTCTATCGGAGAATTACTGAGGTTACTCTTCCAAAAGTATTAGGCCAATGACCATCTAACTCTACACATTGATAACTATTATAGCATGCTTTGCGTAAAAAGAAGAGAAAAAAATGACATAATAGGAATAATTATAGACATAATTGCAACTAAGTAGATACCTCCAAACTGCTGCACAATGACTGTTCAATTAAAACGCATATTGCCGTGAAATCACCTAACCTCTGTAGCTCGTCGATAGCATTCAGCTTGTTAACGGAAGATTCCAGGTTCGAACCCAGTGCAAGATCATTAATTTACGACGTGTAACTTACGACATTTATCAGTTGTGCTGTTCGACGAAGATTTTACTGTGATTTGAGGAAAACCGTCGCGCAACTATCACACCAACCAGACAGGAAATGTTTTCTTCATGCACACACGGCTGTTATTATTTATCTATCGGATATGGATATCATATCAGACTTGATTTTGGTATTTCATTGCATGTTAATGAGTTTTAAAACAAAATGGATACGTGTTTTGTTATTGAATACTTATTTAATCATTTTTTAATATATTATATCTGAATGTGTAACATGGCTGTAATAGTGTTTGTCTAGTTCATAATTGTAATACTGCTTGTCTTTTAACACTTTCTAAATTTTATTCATTCAGTGGACGCATTAAAAGATCAATACAATGAAATTAACGGTAGTTATCTTATTTTTTATTTATAAGTTTTATATATACAAAATACATATTTGTAGGAAGCAAACTGCTATACAGTTAGGAAAATATACCCTTGGGATGAATAAAACTCCTTTACTTTCATCCACTATGTTTCTATTAGAGCATGGAACTCGGTGTCTAGACTTTTCATTTAAAATGTATTTTTATTGCAATAAATGTAGTGAAGTTGGATATCTTACTGTATATAATTTATTCTTTTATTTCTTTTATCATACATACATTTCTCTATTTTATCACTTCCGCGTTTGACATGGAGAAATGAAATCTAAATTGAAATTTTTGTCTGCTTCTAACAATAATATCGTCATTTTGTTTTCAATTTATTTCAGTAAATTAGTCGAAGGGATAATCTCCTGTCTCTTCTTTGTTTCAAATGTATTTCTTTAGAAGAGTTATTTGCATGTTTCTGATTATTTTTACAAATATTCATGTCTTTCACAGGCTCTATTTTATAAAGTAGGATTTTTTTTTTTAATAATAGGAAAAAAACATCAGAAAAAAATATTTGCTTCGTTTTGTGCTTTTAGGAGATTAAATTGTTTTCGCGCAGAAAAAATATTAACTTCAAAATTCATTCTATATTTTGATTCTTTCATGAAAATGCATAAACAAAGCCTTTGGAATACACGGAAAATATTATAAATTATTTAGATTTTAAAGGGAATTAAAAAGGCAGTTGCCATATAGAGAAACTTTAAGGTAAATATGAACAATTATTTATTTTAAGCTTCTATTCTATTCCTTTTTATAGAAGTAAATTTCGGATAGTATTGCAAGTACAGTTAAAATTGCAAGTCGGACGTTTAAGGGACCAGAGAAAAACTGGTTTCCGCCTTAATAGGCTTATCGAGTGATGTGGATGTCTTGAGATTTTTTGCCGGAATGAGGATTTTTTTTAACTAAATGCACTAGTCTGTTATTGAGAGGTTACTCATATATTGTATTTCTATTTGTTTTATGGTAACTCTCCAATCTACTCACTGGAACGCTCCTATTATTTGCTCCTTAAGTCTTTAAAAAATAAGCACAGGCAGGGTCAAGCTCATCTAATAGCATTTAGGGAACTAATGAAGATGTTGATCTTTTATAAATAGATTCATTTTAACGAGGTGCTTCTTAGAACTGTCTCAATCTCCCCGTACCCTATAGATTCGCTGCACTTCTATGTTGTCCCAGTGTTATGTCACCATGAGTTGTACATAAAGGTGAGTACTGACAATTTTTCACGATTTATCGGCTATATATATATATATATATATATTTACTTACAGCTCTTCTGTATGAATATTTTTAAAGCATTTTTGCTTTAGTGTACAATACACATAGCTGTGTAGCGTTTCCAGTAGGATATATTTTTTTAATTCAATTTTCTTGATTGCCACCAGTTTTTATGAAAATAAAATTTGCCTTATCTATATTATAAAGGACAAACGTGTCCGTGCGTAACGCTGACGTCATTTTGCGAATGGCAACACTTGACGATGTAATTTCGACTTTGCGATTTTTGCTTCTGCAATTTTTTTAAATTCGAAACATGGCAAATTTTTAATTTTTACACCGTTATACAGTTAAAAAATCTACTTTCAAATGCAATTTGTTTGAAAGCTGTATCGCAATTTACTCATTTTTCATAACATTTAAATTAAATTTTAAGTGTGATTTAAAAAAAAATCTATATCGCTTGCAGAATATTACAAAATATTAATCCGTTTGCACTTTAAACAATATAAAAAATTCAGCATTTGTTTCCAGATAATATTCCATAATGAAATTAAAACTTCATTAAGCAGTAAATAAAATAGTATTAATAAAACACAAATTTAACAGATATGTAACCGAAATAAGTGCTTAAAAACGCTGAAATTATCAGAATAAAAAAAAATCTTCTGCAGATAGCTTACATTTTAACGATTTCTTTGGCTATTAACTTCTGGCACGGGGCCAATACGACATTACCGCTTTTAATAAATTTCAGAATTTTATTTGAATATATATTTGAATATTCCATATATAAAAATACTCTTTGGTGTTGTTAGGGACAATCTAAAAAAAATATTAAATGCAAAAATCTATTAAGAGTTTTCAATTTAAAAAAAATGAATGGTTTTCACATATATTCTCTATCCCTGGAAGCCCGGGTTGGATGCCCTATTTTAATTACAGATTAAATAAGACGAAGACAAGGTGAATTATACCATTTCAAAAAAGTTATGCCAATCAAGCAATCTGGATTAACAACAAATAGCCACTGGCAAAGCTGTTGCTGTGTGCGGTAAAAGAATTAAAAACACAAAACACCTTAAAATTGCATATATTGAACGCATATAGGAGCTAAATAGCTATTTTTTTAAGTGATAATTGCTTTGTCAGATGTTCTGTGTGTATTGAAGGGTTAAAATTTAAATTTAAAATATTTTAATTTTCCTTATAATTATCTAAAATATTTCAGATTCTAGTGAGACCAAACAACTAAATGTCCATTATTCCCTAGGCACAATTACTTCAACATATTTAAATATTTAAATATTTAAGTATTACATCTACTAATACACTAAAAATTTTTGCCATTAAATGTGGTATTTAATTTTCCAAGCCATTTGTTCCGCTAGATGCAAAATTCTGAATTCTTTTCACAGTTAGATTCAACAAATCCGATTAGAATTTATCTTTAATATATAGAAATAGTAACTGACACCACTTTCTGGAATTTTGGCAAACTTCCTAAAAGAGGAAAAACATTTATGTATTCGACAAGATTATTCAATAAAGAATTTTATAATCTTATTTATATAAAGAGTTCTAAGAAACTACTTAAAAAATTTTAAGATGTATATACAATCTTTTCTAAGTGCATTTAGGAAAAATCTTTAAAACAATTTATCTATAATAACATTGGAACAATTTAATATACCTTCAAAAAAATTATTATGTCAAATTTTTTATTACACTATATTTTATTTATTTTTGCAATAAAAAAATTAAATATATTTAGTTGCATTTGTTATGATGAGGCATTATAGATGATATTACAATAAAAAAATCTCTTTTTGTTGGAGGCGGTTTGAAAATATGAACAAATGAGTGTTTTTCAACCTTTTTTTTATGATACACTTGGCTGTGCAATTAAACTGTCGTGACATGCTTTTGTATTTTGATGAAAATAAAATGTTTAATAAAAAAGGGTTTATATGATTTAATATTTATTAACAAAATGAACATCACAATAAAAAAAAATCATACAAAAATATTTTTTAATGTACTAATAAAATTATTAGAAACATGATAAAATTAATTTTTTCCCTTTTTTTAAGTCATTAAATTAGTGAGCATGACATTTTTTTTTTACTGGAGCATAACTTTTTTTTAAGTCATGTTTGTATATTGAAGTTTGGGCCGATATACTCTTAATCTTCTCTTCCAAAATTCTAGCGAAGTTTGATTTTAATTATTGTAGTTTCATTTCAGAAATAATCTTATTAAACAAATATGATGTTGAAAATTAAAGAAAACTAATTAAAACGACGTGAATATTCCAAACTAATTAACACATATATGGCATGGGGGGAGGAATTCCTGAAGGGTTAGTTGGTGGAAAATACTTAAATAATTCGATCACATTTTTTTATCATAATCTGTGCTATACATTTATTAATTTGTATGCTAGCACTCGAATGAATGTATTTGTAATGAGTTAACATGGTTACAGAAGTAGTTTTTCTTTTCAAAATCTAATTTTTCTTTTTATGTTTTGAAATTTTCCTTTTCCAGTGAAATGAAATATCAGTTATGGTTAAACAAAAATGTTTCTTTAATACAAAGTCTTTTTTTAATTAGATTTCTGTCCTCGTTGAAATTTTGCTATTATCATTTAACATAGAAAACAGACTTTTTAAGGATATTCATTACGCAGTTTTAATACGTCGCAAAACACAGAGATGTTTCGCCAAATAATGAAATTTTAATAATTTTAACAAATTGAATAATGAGTTTTCGTCCAAAATTAATTATAATTATGTATATCCACATGTATATTTACTTTCAGTTTTTTTTAATTTAACGAGTATGCACTTTTGGAGACCTTACTCGTCAATGCCAGGATTACAAATTGTAAGAAGTAAAAAAAAAAAAAAGAGCATTACAAAATATAAATTTTGTGTCAAAATCCATTTGTTCTATCAAAAATAAGGGTTACTCGCTCCAATCGCAATCCAGGTTTTTTTTTTCATAACTTTAACAATGATGATGGCATTTTTGCTATATTTTTAACAGATTTACTTTACTTTGTATAAAATTCCCTAATGAAAGAATTATACGTTATACATTTTCAAAAATAAGAATTAGTTTTCAGTATCTTTCAAAATTATAAAGTGTGAAAATGGTATTCTATTTTATATTTAAAATGCTTTTTCATTCCAGCTTGAGTTCCTTTCCCTGTTTTATAATATAATATCGCACATTTTATGATCGAACATCTTATATTATAATTTTAATCTGAAATTCGCATGCAATACAGCATGTTAAATCTAAAATATATATGTATATCAATACTCATGAAAAATTTACAAATTTCATAATGTACGTTTTGAAATATATTTAATCCAGTGATAGTATTTTGAGAACAAGTATGAGCAGCTAGAAGTGTATGTACAATTCCATTCAGGCTGGCTTGAGATGCTCTGCAAAGTTCTCATAATTTTCTCTGCACCATAATGAAAAGTCGGTCAGGTTGTCTTCAATAACAAGTGTTTTATGGTATTATGACCAAAAAATGCTAATGCCCAAAAACGCATAGAATGTAATAATACTTTGCGGTATTATTTAAAAAGACTTGTTTAAACCGGTAAAATCTTAATTAGCCCATTTATTCATTGCCAGTTACAAATATTGTCGCAGTTGTAGTAATAAAATGCTTCGCCCATACATCATATTTAATGTTGATGGTAGATATTTTCAAAAAAAAAAAAATCCTTTAATCTTTTGCAGACAAAACTATTTTTTTAAAAAAAAACAATGTGTGTTGTTAAATATTCTCCATTTTTGTTTTCAAAAGTAGTCAAAATAAATTTTCAGATTTCTGTCAAATCTTTTTTGCCATATTCGCTTACTGTTTCCGTCGACTTACTTAAGTCTTTAATCATCAGACTTTCATATTTAAGAGACGGACTGATTCACTATAAATTGCAAATAACAATATTACTTATTGTATTTTTAATACTTTACGTTGTTATTTAAAAACATAGTAAGTAATATACGCTTATAGTATTTTGAAATAAAAGATTGCAGAAAGAAAATAATCTTTTCAAGGGAAAGGATAGTCTGCTTAAAGGTAAGATAAACGCCTGAGAAATTAAAATGCAATAGGCAAAAACTCAAGTATGTGGTTAAATGAAAAAGTAATTTTTGCATGTAACTTACAAATGAAACAAACTTAGGTTTGGATGTTCTTCCAAATTGCATAATAAAATTAATATACCTTTTTTACAAAATCGACCATTTTTAAGTTATAATAACCATTGAATAAAAAATAAAATATGATTTTTCCCTTATAAACCAATGGTTAAAATAAATATATCTTGTCTATATATAACACCATGTTCTATGCAACCATGTATTAAAAGTTTTTGCGGCTTTTCATATGCACATGTAATACGCTCTTATTTTTCCCTCATAGTCATGCATTAACTCAAGGTTGCAACAGTTTACCCCATATATTTTAATAGAATTTTTCTCCTTATTTAATCGCGGAAAAATATTACAACTTTTGCTATCAAACAACACGATTACGAATTCTGCGATTTAAAAATTAAGTATGTATATTTTTTAATCAAACGTAATAATGCCAGGCTCTTTGAAAATTCTAAGGAGTGTACACACCTTGATTTACGGCTTAGTTTTTACTAACATATTTTTAATTGTTATTTATTCAATTAAATTTTTAATTGCCAATCAAATATTTTACAATTTGTTACTTATACAACCTCCTTATTTCGAAGTTCCTTTCAGGCCCGTGTATAAAATGTAGCTTTATCTGAATTTCTCCTGTTTTCTTTTAATATAGTTATTACATTTGATGATAAAATGAAAATATTTTAACCGAGTTTATACATTCTCTTATTCAATTCATATTTTAAAGATATGATTATTTTCTCAATATGAAATCTTTTTTTAATCAAAATATCTTTTTTGGATGTAATACACACTAAAATATCGTTTTAATGCCTTAATTAATCTATAATTTTGATAATTAATTACTTTTATTAAACCATGCCTAATTGTGTATATTTGAAAGTACTGCCACGACAACAGAAGAAAGTGCCTTGAGAATCTAAAATGATATTACCCTTTTAAGTTATCAGAGAAAACATGGTACATAACAAAAAAAAAAAACTGGAAAATATTTAATGTAATAAACTGAAGAAAATTACTTTGTTCTCTGTGTCATTTAGACACATTGTTTAAATAAATTAAGATAATGTACTACGCATTAATATTCATTATATGGCGATAAACTAAAATTATTTTATTAGTATCTGAATTTGAGGTAATTTAGGAAGTTAATTTTTATGCAACCTTTACAAAGCATCCTGAATTTTATGTTACTTTTATTAATTTAGTTAGTTAATCTTGTACTGATATATGAGAAGTTATTTGAAATAATTTCTCCAATTTTATTTGTTGTAATTTTTCTTTTTAATCATAAAAAAGTTCTTTTGAAGAGTTTTGACTGAAGAAATAAGTATATTCGCAGAGTAATCAAGATGTAGTGTTTAAATACGTTAAGATAATGTACAATGCATTAATATTCATTACCGGGCGATAAAGTACGAAATTATTTTATATAATAAAGTTATTTAATTATTATCGTAACTTCAGATACTTTAGGGAAAGAATTTTTATTCATCTTTTTGAAAACATCCTGAGTCTTATATTATTTTTCCAATTATTTTAGTTAACCTTACATCGATACATGACAGTTGTTATTTGACATATTTTGTACTCTTTTCTTAGTGCATGAGATTCTCTGAAGTAATAATTTTCTTCTTTAAGGAGTATATCTAACACAATTTTAATGCCCTAAAATTTAAGTCTTTTCGAGGAATGCAATTGTTTATAAAAATCCTTTTTTATTTATTTATTTGTTATACATATATTAATGCAGAGAATTATATATATTTTAGTTGCTATATTAAAAACAGACGGATTGACAGTTGATGGGCGGGTGCGCTTCGAAAAAATAATCGAAACTTAATCTAGAACAATGAAACAAGAAAATTAGCGCAATACGTGGCCATTTAAAAAATACATGTAAAATATAATTAAAAAATTTCGTTATTTAATTTTTCAGAAGAAGGAGAGATATCGATATTTCGAAAAAAAAAATATCTTATGTTTTTCCCTGAGAAAATAAATTACGAATAAGTAAAATAAATTCAAGTTTATTCATTGAAAATTGGCTGAGCTGGAACAGCCACACCGATTTTTAAAAATCTGTTCTGATATAAAAGCGTGTAAAATTCTAATTACTCTTTTGTTAGTGTTACACTCTTTAATTTTATTGCCCCGAAATTACTCTTTCATCTTCGATATTAATATCAAACTGATATAAAGTATGATTTTCATTTTACTTAAAGTAATTTAGAATACATTAAACGTAAACCCGTATTTAAAATTTTGAACAGTACAAAGTGGTGTTTCCTCTTAATTATTTTTTACTTTCAGTATAAGAAAATATATTACAAACTCTGTGGCATAGGGCCTAGCGAATCCTTTATGAGGCTACTTACTCTACCGGACAAGCGAGTTTTGAAATTTTGCGTGTGGTCGTGGTGTCCAGGATGACTAGCATTTGTGTATGGATGAGTTATCTAATCCGTTCTTTAAGTTTCACAAATTGCGATGTAGCTTCGGAAATCTGGTTGTCACGATTATATTTGTAATGATATGTTAATTAGGTAATTGTGGTTGTGTTGTATCTATATATAGGGCGGTAGTAGTTGGATTCAGCGGTTTTGAGCTGATCTAGCCTATGGTTCACTCCTGCGTTTTACGCTACGCATTTACTTCGAGTGGAGTTCCCGAAGAGCAGAAATCGAGAGAGTCAGCGGCTGCGGGTGTTCGGCTATTTGGTAAAAAGTTGAGCTTTCTACTTCAAATAAAGAAGCATTGGAATCCAGGGAATTTCATGTATAGCTGATATTTTAGCTTCTAAAAGTGTTTTGCCGAGTTAAATGAGTTAAAATTTAATAAGTTTTGAGAAAGGATTTTCCCTTCTCAGTCTTTCGTAAATTAAGCTTATTTTTGATCGTCAGAATTAAATACACACGATCATCGCTAATAACTCCCTGCTTACTGTTATAAATAAATTGTTGTGTTTTATTATATCTGTGCTATGGCCTTCATTCAAGTTGATAGCCCGGAAGGATATGTCACAATTCTAGATGATTCTACTAAATAAAATATAAAAATAGTATTTCATTATGCGTATGTATAAGAGTAGGATTTAAAATTGTTTTCTCGGAAGAAGTTCTGAAAGTTAAGTGAATTTATTACTGAATTTTTTATCTTTGAATTTGAGATTTTGCAGAAGAATAATTTAAGCAGAATAATTTTTGTGCTTATTTATATAATCTGGAATATGACTTTTGCATGTTGCCTAACGAAAAAAAGGATTATTTGCTTTAAAATATATCGCAAATAGAATGTAACAATATTTGTTTTTAAATATATATACGTCGAAGTATTTTTTTAAAAATGAAATAACTATATTGTTTCAATGTCAGTTTTTAAGAAAATTCTGGAAATGTTATCTGCATTTTGAAAAAAAAAAATCATGAAAAAAATTTCTCGGCCTACAAGCTCAGGTAGATTTCGAAGACGCAGATCATGGGACGCCTGTTTATTGGGAATTGCAGAAGAAATGAACTTTTTGCTATTATGCGGCATTTGGAACCGCCCAATTCGAAATCTACTTGTGCCTGGGAATCGTCAGGGATTCTTTTTTTTTTGCTGTAAGGGTTTGTGCTAAAAAAACTTGTCAATATAAAAGTTGTGGATAATATTAAGAGGATTTATAATAAATTTCAGCAGATTTGATAACTTGTGAATTGACAAAGTTTTGAATTTTTTTCTTCTGAAACCCCTTTTTTACCCCTTGAGGCCATTTTTAATTATATCAAAAATCTGTCATACATAAATTTTCGGCCCTTTTCCTAGAAATAGTAATAACTTTAAACGGATTCAATACGTATCATAATTAAGAAGTTATGGGCTTTTTTCTTTTTTCAAAAAAACCCCATCCCCCCTGTTTGATTTTGCCCATTAACGAACTTAACCTAGATTTTATGCCCCTTGATTTTATGTATCAGTTTGGAAGAGATTTGTGCAGAATTATTGAAGTTATCGGGTCTATAAAAGTGTGATATAGATAGATATAACGTTTTGAAAGTCCAAAATTTAAGGTAAAATTTACCAAAAATGCCAAATATGATGTGTAAATTAGGTGTTCGTTTCAGAGTTTGCTACGATTTCGGTATGCAGATGACCATTTAAGGTTACTTTTTAAACAGAAATTGAAAGAAAAAAAAATCCAGTAAAGTGGCTATTTCCGTTTTTTCTGTGACAATTTGGAGAAATAAACCTATGGGTTGTTCACTTTTTGCGCCGACGTGCGGAAAGCATTTATTTACTTTCAAATCAGTTTGTTAGTACATTTTTCTGGCAGACATGCATTTAATCCTCTATTTCAACATTTCAGAATTTTGCAAATCTTTGCTTCTGAAAAGATTAAGCGAGATTATTTGCATCAAGCGATCGAAATTCCATCGTTTATTAAATGGGATCGCGTATTAACCGTTTGTGTGTAAAACCTGATATTTTTTCATTAGTCTTATGGAGGATGTTCAAGGAACAGGACAAAAATCAAATATTAACCGTGAGCGTCTTAACCGGGTATAACTATAATTACAATCTACACCAGACCGTTTTCGCTGAAAGATATAACTCAATTTTTTTTTGCTAAATTTGTAGTCAAAATCTTCTAGTATACATATTTGTTGAAGATTACCATTTATGTACATAGAATTTTATTAGAATAAAATTCAGATAAAAGTTTTATTTCTATGCCTTTTTTCAATATCTTAACAAAAGAATTAGGTTATTTAAAATTCTGCATTGTCCATATCTAAATGAATAATATCTAAGTCTTAATCTATGATTGTATACCTTATTACAGATGTTGAGTGATTCTGAACTACTTCTTAAATAAAGCTATACAATTAAACCTCCTTTCAATTCTCTTACATGAATGTTTACCTCTATCTAAAGTGTCGGTAATTCACGTGCAGGGAAACAACAGTTACATCTGTTATATGAATATTATCTCTGTTATAACACTGTTTAGTATGATAATGAAGACAGGTATTATATTAAACCTCCGCATAGAAATGATGACAAAAGTATGTTCCGTCGCATATAGTACGACAAAAACGTTGATCGCTAAGTAAAAGTAGTATATAACATTTATCAAGTATAGCAAATGTTTTTATCAGCGTATCGACGCGTTACAGAATATGTGATTTATACCAAGAAATTAAACATTTAATATTTATTTCTCAAATATTGTTATGACAGTTATAATTAAATTGAACTTTATAGTGAAAATGTAAAGACACAGCTTATTCTAAGAAACTATATTTAACCCGAGAAGACATGCTCAGGGTATGGCATACCAAGGTTGGCTACAGTCCATGCTTTTATCACCACTATTTCGGAAATGTATTCTTCGATTTATTTATATACCATTTAATTTTAATCCTCAACTGTCAATATCGTATCAGATATGTTGAATGAAATTTTTCTTTTATGATGCACATGCAAAAATACTTTCTTAATTTTCAAATTGTTTTGTTCGGAAAATCTGGTGGTAGTCAATCATGTGAATTACGTGTAATCACGTATCCAGCGTTTACTGGAGTTCCTTTACCTGCGATCTTTTCTGTTGAGCTGATTAAAATATCAGACCAGATTCTCTGATCAATAAGATTAACTGGATGAATTATGCCCTCCAGATTCGACTGGGATAGCTCAGTGGTAGAGCGTGGCGGTTTCAGCCAAGCGATCCCAGGTTCGAATCCTGGCCCGGACATTTTTCGTCCAGTTGGAAAATTACTTCTCGTATACATTTACCAATTTGAAATAATTGTGTTAAAATTAATCTAGGTAGTCAATCATTTCAATATTTTGGGAAAAGAAGTATTTTGCCCATGTAAGGGTTAAGAGAGATTTTTTGCATCAAGGGACTAGAGCTCAGTCGTGCATTAAGCGGGATAACGTATTAGCTGTTCCCGCATAAAACGTGATATTTTTGCATTAGTCTTACGCGCGATGTTAAAGGAGCAGTCTAAAATCGCATATTAACAGTAAGCGTATTAATTTACGACTGTGTTTACAATGTGCTACAAATCGATATTTCTGAAAGATATTAATCTATTTAATTTTGTTAAATTTACCGTCAAAATCTTATAAATTATTGTGTACAGTTAATCGATACACTTCGGCCAAAAAAAAAAAAATAAATAAAATAAAATAAATGAGAGAGAGAGAGAGAGAGAGAGAGAGAGAGTTCACCCACCGCCCTCCATACATTTTAATTACGAAATTGGCACAGACAAAAACGAAAATAGCCACTCGACTGTAAATTATGTATTCTCTTAGTTTATGCTAATAAAATACACTTAGGTGTTCGTCTTCATAATGAAATTGTACCAAACTCTGAAAGTTAGAACACGAACGCATAATTTTTGGCGTCAGATTTGAATTTTTCTGTAAATTTGGTCTTAGGACACCAAACGGGAAGTCATTTGGTCAAGTAGTTTAGGAATGATGAAAGTTTAAAATTTGGAACTTCTGATGTTAAATTCCGTTGTAAAACAGATTGCAATGCGGGTAGTTTTTTAATCATAACTAAAAAACTACTTAGCTGAATGAGCTGTAATTTTGGATTGGGATATATGAAGCTTCTGTAAATTACTTTCTGCTTAAAAGAAATTCATAGGTTACATTTCTTACATATTCACAAATTTATTGCGAGAAAAAAAAATATTTTTTAATTAATTTTCGAAGAAACCATGAGTTGTACTCTGCGAAGTCTTTTAATGGAAATCGAGTTTTTAAAATCTTCAAATATGCTAATCCAAATTTACAGTTCATTCCGCCAAACAGTCGCCCACATGTTTCTCTAGGGGTTACGGCACTGGGTTACTTATCAAACAGTGCCGGAATCGAATCCTAACTCAGACATGGATGTTTGTAGTGGGTCGGATTCCACTTTCTACAGAGGTCAAAGACTCGCTCACAACAGATCAAACTACCAAGCAGTCTTTGAGTAATGTTTAAAAAACTACACTCAAAGCAATCTATTTTTAAACGACTACAAATAAATTTAACTTTATGAGTTCCACACATTAAACGTTCATAATTCTTTTAAACTACTTGACCGAATGACTTCCCATTTAATATCCCAAGGTAATATTTACTGAAAAAGCATAATAAAGCATGAAGACAAAATTAGGTATTCGTATTTAAAGTTTCAGAGTTTGGTACAATTTCACCATGAAAACTAAACCCTCAGCTTATTTTTACAATATAAACTGAAAGAAAACATAGTGCCCAGTCGAATGGCTATTTCAGTTTTTTATGTGGCAGTTTGGATTTTAAAATGTATATGGCATGCTCTCATTTATTTCATTTTTTTGCCTTATTGTACATTGAATTTTATTACAACGGAATTCAGATTAAAAAAAATTCTATGCATTTTTAAAAATTTCTCTAACATCCAGAAATTTAATTACATATATTTTTAAATATTAAAATTATTCATTACCCTACCCATATCTAAATGGGCAGTATCTATGTCTTATTTTGTGATTATATACCTTATTACAGATGCTGAGTAATTCCGAACTACTCCGCAAATGAAGCTGTACAAATAAACCTCTTTACCATTCTATTACATGAAAGTTTACCTCTATCTAAAGTGTCGGCAATTCATTTGCACTTAAATAATAGTTACATGTGTTATATGAATATTATCTGTGCTATAACAATATATAGTATGATAATGAAGACAGGTATTATATTCAACCTTCGGATACAAATGACGACGGAGATATGTTCGGTAGTATTCAGTATGACGCAAACATTGATCGCTAAATAAAAGTATTCATTTATGAATTATCGCAAAAGTTTTTAACGGGTTTTACCTACGAGTTATGAAATACGTTACTTAGTACAGAAAATAACTTTTCTAAAAAATATTTGTCAAATGTTAATGTCACAGTTATAATCAAATTTAGTTTTATATTCCAATTGTACATTTATTGTCAGAGAAACTATATTTTATCTGAGAACAGAGTTTTAGGGTATCACATTCCCAGGGTACGTACGGCCTAATCTTCGGGATATTAATCTTAACTTTTTTTAAACACAGGTAACTGTTACAAATGCTTCAAAATATGCAAAGATTAATATTCGAAAATATTTGTGAAATATTAAATATCGTACACACCCTGGCATGTGTTCCTGATATAACATTGTATAGAATATTTTATTTTTAGCTTCAAATATCTCATCATTTTATTTGAATTTTTCTTTTGCTCATTCATTGAATTTTATATTCAAACCTTTTTTAATGAACATTTGGTAAACTTTGTTGATTTTTGCACATCCTCCTTTCAGCCCTAAAGAAATCACGACAACATTACGAAAACTGCGCAACTAACGGTTGACTTTAAATATCCATCTAAATCATTATAGTTACATGTATATAAACACTCCTGGTACAAAAAGTTTTGCATTATTTTAAGAATAAGCCAAGTTTTTGAATCTTTTACAAAATCATCTATGAAACATTTCGTGTACTTAGTTCAAGTTGAAAGTCAGAAAATTTTTCTTTACCCATTTGTATGATAAAAGGATTTTTTTTACTTCTAAATAACAGACCATCAATCAAAATATGATTTCTTCTTCTAGATTTAAAGATCAAACAGTTAAAAAAACTTGCATATGTTTTGAAATTTATATTTTAGATTTTCTTCACATCCCCATGCTTTTTAGGATATTTCAACTGTTAGAAAATTTATTTTTAGGACAAAATATATTTAAGTATCATCTGTATTCATCGAAAACTCTGTTAATTAAGTTTATCCATCAATGATAAATATTTCATGAACTATGATTTAAAATGTTAAATGACGTTGACATGCCTTTTGTAACCAGAAAGTTTGATGTTTTCACCCGTCTCCTTCTAATATCCCCATTAAGAAATCGATAAATTCCTAATTAATAATTTTTAAATAAATTTAATTTTATTCAATTTTCACATATTCTTATCTTTAATGTGCTCAAAACAGTCACTATTAGATGTAGTTTAAAGTAGTTTTATGCATATAAGAAACCATGTGAAATATTGCAGAATGTAAAGAAATACAATGTTTGACAATTACCTACAAAATAAAATACAATATATATATATATATATATATATATATATATATATATATATATATATATATATATATATATATATATATATATATATATATATATATTTATACATATATAATGTTATTGACTTCTGTCCTAGATCTAAAGGGTCTTCAAAAATCGGATCAGAAGTTGTAATCTTTCTACAAAATTTCTAAATGAAAGCTATCGAGCAGGACAGTAGTTAACAAAGCCAAAGCTTTACACATATTACATACTCTGTTAAATAATAGATTACAAACATGCATATTTAAAAAAAAATCGGAAAAACAGTTATGATGTATTTGATATAATATAAAACTATTTCTATCAACATATCATAGGTATTCATTTGACTTACGTATGGTTAGTTAGTTAATATAAATTGTTATAAGTACCAGAGTACAATTCTAAGAATTTGATACCACAGCATATTTGAGACTTCGTACGCTTTTTCTTTTTTTTTCTAAGGTTGGCTTCATTTTTTACTTTTTAAAAGTTGATATTTGTAGATATAAATTACTAAAGCGTGATCCTTACTATAATTGTTTAAAATATTGAATATTTGTGAAAGCTTTCATTGTTATGTTTATGAGAGCTATAATGTATGAAAAGTTGCTTCTTGTTATAAAGCTGAGACACAGATTTTAAGAACATTATAAATTCTGCTCAAAAATAATAAAAGTTGTAAAAATTGAAAGATGGAAGAAGCAATGGAGCAAGCAGTAGAGTCTAAAGACGTGCCAAATTTTCCTTTTGTATCTAATCAGTAATCCAATCCTAATGTCGTAGTCAATAAGTAAGCATAAAAGTTACATAAATATTGAAAATACAATAATAAGCAAAAAAATTTATAGTACAAATAAGGCTAAAGGCATATTTACAAAATATATTTGTACAAATCCTCTGGTTATTTCCTGTATTATGGACGTTTAAATGTTGAGATTTTGAAAATGTGATAAAAATTTACTTTTTTTCATTTCGTTTTTAGGTGTGTTCGTAATTATATGAATATGTAGCACCTATAGTCGTCGTCTGGTCCGTCCGTCTGTCCGCATATAACAGCGCGAAAACTATCCAACGGAATGGTTTGAAATTTAATAAATATAATCGTTGTAGAATTTTGTCGAGTCATTTCAAATTTTATGAAAATCGAAACAAAATATAAAAAGATATTAATACAAGTTTTCTTCATTCTATTAAATCCTATCATACGTAATTAATTCAATGATACCCCATGATAGGTAATGATTCTAGGTTGCCATGATGATTGCGTCATATTTAAGATGGAGTCATATTATTTCCTTCGTATTACTGAATTTAAAAACCGAATTTGTATACTAAAGTTGTGTAAATATAGCAATCATATAGTTTAACAACAGTTTATTGATAGATGTTTCCGGAAAAAGATATATTAAATGGAAAAGAGTCTAAATATGGATTTCCAGTGCTGAAATTTTCAAGCTAGGCTTAAGTTTCCCATTGGAGCTTTCAGTAAATGTCAACAAAAGATAAAATGTTGCCAACATAAAATGTACTTACTTTATTACGGAAATTAATCATATCATAATAACAGACGATATAATTCATTTAAATGAAATAATAACAATGATTTTTTTATAAAATTAATTATAGTACGAACGCACCTCATTTATCACATTTGACGTACAATTTCCAACTTGTTTAAATCCGCATATATTTATTGTATTATTTTTACACTAAACCATATTTTTTTCTGAAACAATGATCAAACAAATTTTGAAGGAAATGGATTAAAAGAAATTTCATGCAACATTACTATTGTGTCGCTGAATATCTGCAAAGGCACGTCTTTAACCCCACATACTCTAAAAAGTGATGTATCATATATGAGTCCCTAGAGGAATGATATTTGAAATGACAGATTCAAAGTATACGCTCTAGAATGTGAGAAGAACAATCTACCTCTGATAGTCACGATTACAGTGAGAAACATTTGAAAAAATTAAGTGGCAATACCAAATCTTTTTACTATCGCTGTGCCATTTAAGCGGTCAATAACTATAAATGGCACTGAAAGGTAGGGCAGAATGGGGTATTGGTGGTCACCTAAAAAGCTATGTTATAACTTTGTCTAATATCTATGTTTTATAATCATTTTGGTCTCTATTTAACAACAGGGTATTTTCCTGTAATTTTTCATAAGTTTTAAAGCTGTAAATAAAAGAGAATCCATGTAGTTTACGAATTAATGAAAGTGTACCTTTGACCGGCATTCCCCATAGGTTGGATAATGCCAGTCAAGTTAGTGTGTAATGGCAATAGCGGTCATAGAGATTAATGTCACAAAATTCGATAACTATCAACAAAGCTTGACTTATTGTATAACTCGCATGTAGAAATTAAAATAAATCTCTACATTTAATGCACATTAACTATCCTTAATGCTGTTTAAATCAAATTTTATACCTGCATCAGGAAAAAATATGAAAATCAACAACTTTATTTAATTAATATTTTTTCATATCTCAGTTTTTAATATCGAATCGGTTTTCCAACAGCGTCATTTGCACCAATGACACTTGTGTCCTCAACATTCGGAAAGACGAAGGATTCCCAATGCACTCTGTATTACAGGTCAGTGATCGCCATTACCCGATTATAGAGTTGTCCATGTTTACATAAAGGAATTCACAAAATTTTAAATCTTTATTAACAGCAAAAATGAATTTAAAGACGTTATAATATCTTACCTTTTATATACAAAAACCACAATGGAATATCCAGACGTTGAAAGTCAAAAGGTTATTTTCTGAGTAGCAAAAATAAATAGTTTGAAGTGAAAAACAAACTCCAACTCAATTCTCTAAAGCAACTAACGCCACTGGTTTGTTATTTACGGCATTTGTCTGAGGGAATGCTAGAGTATCAGCGCCCTTTAGATCTCATATTCAAAGAAACAAGTAGATTTTTGAAGTGACAGCCATTTTCCCTTTCTCCCCTACCTGTAGAAATAAAAATGCGGCTTAAAACGAACGAAAAGAAGAGCAGTGCGAATATAATGTCAGGACAAACAGATGGAAATAAAACAAAATATTGTGCTCAGATTTCAAATTTACGTGGTTTCTTTCACAGACGATGACTGCTACTAGGGGGCATTGTGGACAACAATGAAGCATGTATCGTTGTATACTTAATGAAGATAATCTTATGTTGAATGGTGCTTTTAGTTTCAGACTCGCATAACGCGGTAGGAATGTATACCTTGTGTTTTAAATATCCCCGGAGACATAAATCCATAGGAACGGATTGGTTGATCATGAGATCAACGGAAAAGCGAAATGGGAGGGGACGAAAATATCAACAAAGTGTCCTTGCAGCACATTCGAGCACATACAGTCCTTCTTTGCCGGTGACGCGTAGCGTGCCGGTATACGTGTAGCGGGAACCGTTTTAACTTCAACTGTTGTTTTTCATTGCGTAGATTACATTGTGATAGGAAACAATGGGTTACCGTTTGAATTTTTTGAAGTTTGGTTCCTGAAAACGTGACTGTGCAGGCTCTACCAAATTTTCACCCCACATTCTCTAGAACATATCTTGTTCTCATATTTCATTTCAATTCTTTGAATTCTCTGGTTGTTCTGAGGCCTCATACATCGGAAATGTTGTTTTGACCGTCCTATTATATATATATATTTTTTTAAATGTAATTATAGATGCTTTAACAAATAATCAATATTTTAAACATATTTATCAAGAGTCACACATTATATAATTTTATATAACGTTCATCTATATCATTTTAAAGCTTTTAAAACGTCCGAACCGAATTTTACAGATTCTTTAGAGCTGTAATTAAACCCAAAAACAGTAATATTTTTCTCTCTTAAATATACTTATGAATGCCTTAACTATTTTTTAATTATTTAAGACATTTATATTCATCACATTTTATATCATACTAGCTGATCCGTCCGGCGTTGCTTGGAAATCAGTAACCTTCTTTTGCGGTTTTGATAAAAATAGTCATTTTCGGCTCGCATTCAGTTCTAAACAAATCTCTTTTCGAACGAAACTCCGGCACTCGTCCTCGCTGCCTACGGCATTGTATAGCAGACGTGCTATGCAAGCACTGAAATATCGTTTAGTTTCAATTTACACGGCTAGGCGGCGGCGCTAAATAATCTTACTTATTTATCTATATCTTAAATAGTTCATGTTAAGTTGAATAAACAAATTCCCATTGAAGAAGATTTCAAACATTTTTTAGAACACTTTGTTCGAAATATCAAAATTCTCTAGGTTGTCCACTTTCAACCACCATACCTCCCACACTCCCACAGCTACCAACATACAACCAACTTAGTGCAAGATGGGAGATTTGAGGCTTCTTCCATACATAAACGCTAGTGGTGGCGCTATGTATTTGTGGCTGCAAAGTGAATTATAGGGACACACGCGTCTATTTTTATATATAAATATACAGAGTGTTTCACTACCAGACCGACAAACTTGCAGGAGGTGTTGGGGGCACAGAGTCGACTCGGAATCACATAGAAATGCAGGGTCGAAAATACCGTAGTTGCGAGCTATGGTTCAAAGAAGCAGATAAAAAGAACAGAAACAGCAACACAATAATAGGACAGAAAATATTTTATTGAAAATTAGTACTACAGAAGGTGTTCGAAATTATGACCAGAAGTCGGCAGGTAGGTTTGACAGCGGCGCCGCATGGAATCCCTTACGTTCTGGAAGATTCCTGGCGCGTCGCGCATCCTCCCGGCAGTTACAGATATTCAAGCGGACTTCCATTCAGCGCCATCTACCACAAAACTGCAAGCGCCACTGTCAAGCCTGCCGGATGACTTCTGGTCGTAATATCGAACACCTTCTCTAGTACAAACTTTCAATAAAATGTTTTCTGTCGCATTAATGTGTTGCTGTTTCTGTTCTTTTTCTCTGCTTCTTTGAACCATAGCTCGCAACTACGGCATTTTCAACCCTGCATTGCTATGTGATTCCGAGTCGTCTCTGTGCCCTCTATACCTCCTGCAAGTTTGTCGGTCTGGTAATGAAACACCCTGTAGATTATCATTCACATTTTATATTCATCTACAGAACGTTCATTTAATGAATACAGAAAATTTTCATTTAAAACGAAACATTCATTAAATTATTCGTTAATATGTCTTATAACAGCTTAACATATAATAATCAACAATAGATTTAAGAAAAGAATTCATCAAATTTTGTAAACGCATGAAATTTGAAATTTTATTTACCAAGAAATTATGTATATTTAAGAAATAGATATCATAAATTAAATTAAATTCTCGTAATTTTTGAACTATTCATAATGATTCATAAGATACAAATCTTCTCTGCTCATTCATAATTCCTGTGATGGAAATTATTCATTAACATTCAAAGGCTAATTTATGCCATACAATGAATTCCGCTTAAAATATTCTAACCTGCAAATAGTCTTTCTGTACATCTGTCGCAAGGATGCATGGAATGGAATAGAATAGAACGGAACGAATGGAATAGAATGGAATGGATGGAATGGAATGCAAATACCTATTTACTTAATTTAAAGATCTGCGATTTCAAATTTAACAATGTAGATATCAACAAAGATTTTTCTCTTATAATTAAGAAAGAAAAAACTAATATCCGTTTATTCAAAACATCCATATTAAATAACGTTAACCTGAAAAATAGGGAAGGAAGATATAAAATGAGAAATTCTTTTTTACAGAAAAAAACATATCATATTAAACAAGAACAAAATATAAGTAAAATTTGTGTAAGTTTCACTCTAAATATTATTTTCTTAGAAATTTCGATAAATTAATTTAGTTATTGACAAATATGGCAATTCTTTTCTTTTCTTCTTCTTCTTCTTCTTCTTCTTTTTTTTTTTTTTTTTTTTGTTAGATCAGTTTGGTGGTGGATGTAAAAAGGCATGTTTGTCCTTTTTATATATATATAAATATTCTAGCTTTCGTACAAATTCGCAAATCTTTTTGAAATTTCAACATATTCTCCTGATACACAGTACTACTTTACGTATCATGTATATATGTACACACACACACACATATATATTGAGTCGAGTTTGTTTAGCTGCGTTTGGCTGAGTGCCAATCCTAGTGACCGCCTACAAGAGAACGCATAGAACTTCGGAAAATACTCATATCAGCGTAACACCACTTTTGATTGTAGGATCGTCCCAGAGTGCTAGGCACGGTTTTCAAAAACGAACAACAGAATCGACATGAGTAAAATAAAATATACTCACTAAAAACTTGATAAATGGCAGCGGAAACCAAACGATCAACCGAAAAATATCGAGCATGAAAATCAAGATTATGCAAATTACAATAGTACCGCAGCACAATGCGTTCGGGATAAAACACGAGCCACTAGCAGTGGACATGCTAGTCAGCCAAGACATTGTGATGGCAGGCTATACGTACACGCAATATACCGAAATTATACTTATTTATGGTGAATGTCAAAGGAATGCCAGATCGGTTGCAAGGGTTTATTCAGAGCGTTTTCCTAGAGATCGTCATCCAATGCATGAAACAATAACTGATGCATTGCACCGTCTTAGAGAGACTGGCTCTGTTGCACCACGACCCAGAACAAGTAGACGCCCAAGGTGTAATGTTCGAGTGACACCAGAGGAAGTCCTGGCATTCGCCCTTTTAAATCTACAAATGAGCACGGCAGAAATAAGCCATACAACACTGGTGCAAGCATTGATCAACGAAAGACAGTTTGATTACTGTAATTTCATGCTTAACACTATAGAGAAAAATCCATCGTTCCTCTGTGATATCCAGTGGACATATGAGGAAACGTTTACACAGAGTGGCATTGTTAACGTGCAAAATGTTCATTACTGGTCTCTGGAAAATCCTCACATCGCCCGCACAGTACGACACCAGGTACGCTGGTCAACGAACGTGTGGTGCGGTATATGGGGAACTCAGATTGATGGACTCATCTTCTACGATTGAACCTTAACTGGCGAACTTTACCTGCACCTACTACAAAACACGATACGTGACTGGTATGAAGGGCTGCCTCTCCGAAATGCATGTCGGGTGTGGTTTCAACATGATGGGGCCCCTCCGCATAAAGCATCAAACATCCGTGCGTATCTGGCCAACGAATTCGGTCAACAGAACATTGGATATGGTGGTCCAGTAGAGTGGCCGGTAGACTTAATTTTTTATAGAAGACCGTTTTCTAATATGATAATAAATTGATATTTATTTTTCTCTTTAATTTCAATATTTCATTCTTCTCTTTGTATACGACCCCTCAAAGTCAGCTCAAATTTTTAGATAAAATAACCCTTTTTGGTGATACACCGATTTAGCGATACCGGTTAAAGGTAGTTTTGCCGTAAAAAGGACATTGCACCCTGATTTCGATCTAGATTTACTCTAATTCATTTTTTAACTGATCCCTGAATGAAAGACAAAATCATGTGTAAAATCTCAAACTTTGAAATTCAATAACTGTGTCAATTTTTGTAGTACAGAAGTCAATTTTTTTGTGTTGTATTTGTTATGATAGGTGCAAAAATTTACTAAATATAACTATAGGGACCGGGGAACCACATAAATAGTTAGATTTCGTAATTTTTATAAAATTGATTTTTAACTTTAATTTACGCCACAACATGTATATAAATATATATATATGTATATATATATATGTGTATATATATATATGTGTGTGATATATATATATATATATATATATATATATAATATTGTATATTATATATATATATATATGTGTGTGTGTGTGTGTGTTTATAAGTGTGAAACACATAAAAGCTTTAATATATGATCGTAAACTGCAAGTAAATATGAGCGAAATTGGCAACAATGAGATACATAAATTGAATGCGGAAAATACCAAAGGGTTACAACAAAAAACAACTTCTTGTGTCAAACCACTCTTGTTAAAATAATCTAAGGGCATGAAATAAGTAAATAATCAGTCATATGAAGTTGCTTTTATTTTCTTAATTACTTCTTTTACAATATATATATATATTAAATAAAACGGAGACTTTCTTAATCCAGTATGCACAAATTAGAATAGAAATCAACAAAATTCAAAGCAATAATATTTGAATTAAGAACTTCCTCTAGGTTTTTTACATACTTGCTTCATAATTATGATTAAACTCTAGTAACTTTTGGTAATGTTTTTGAAGATGATAAAAATTATAAAAACTTAGATCTGAAACAAGTTCTTGGGCATTATTTATTACTACGAAAAATGGTATCCTGGAGAACTTAAAACTGGAGAAATTGTAAGGAATTTTGTAAGACGTTACCAGAAATTAAATATGCAGTTTCCGTCAATCAAAAACAAAAGCAAAATAAAAAATTTACTAAATGATCCTGTGCTAACGTGTCTCTCTAATTGTCATAAAAATACATTATTATACGATTCTTTTAAATATTTTTTCATTTCATAATTTTTTTCTCATGTAAAAGATATTTTCACATGAAAAATATATTCAATCTTCACTTTTCATATGATAGTATCGTCGAATATTAATTTCCTTCTTTAGGTTTTATATATTTCTATCGCATCACATTATTATTTATATATTTAATTAGCTGACCCGCCCGGCGTTGCCCGAGCCCTTTTAATAAACTTAAATCTCTTAAAAAACGGAACTCTGGCCACGGTCTAAGATGGCTTCGGAACCGTATACCAGGCTTGCTCGTACGCTCTAGAAAATCTTTTATTTCCCCCTACCACCGCCAGGGGAGCATTCAGTTCTAAACAAACCTCTTTCGGAACGAACTTCTGAGACAGGTCCCCGCTGCCTACGTTAGTGTATAGTAAGCGCACTACAAAATTGAGCTGGTTTCGAGAAGATTGGAACATTATTAGCCCAGTTATTGCAATAAGGCACAGTTAGAGAAAATAACCTTGAGTGAGGTGCCGAAGGGAGGAGATGTTCGAGTGTCCTTCAGAAAATGACTAATTAGGAGGCCCACTATGCATGCATAAATATTAGTTCGTTTTGTTATGCTAAGAACTTAATTAGAAAGTTGGCTTAAACTCTTATTTGTAAATAGTTGTAACCGTTACTCATAAATTTAATTTAATGTTATAAAGGGTGACTATTAAGTTAAATATAATGTTTGGAATCACTTGCGTTGAAATCGGAACGATAGTTGCTGATATATAGAAACGGGGCATAGTTAGAGAAAAACCTTGAATGAGGGGCCGGGGGGGGGGAGGAGGGTTGTTCAAGTTCCTTTCAGCAAATGACTAAATAAGAGAAGCACTATGCATCTTTCGAAATTCGTTCGTTTGCTTAAGCTAGGAACTTAATTACAAATTTGTCTTACCCAATTATTCGGAAATAGTGGCAACCGCTACTCATAAATTTAGTTTAATGTTATAAAGAGTGACATTTAAATTAATTATAATGTTTGGAATCACTTGTGTTGAAATCGGAAAGATAGTTGCTCGGATATGAAAACGGAGCATAGTTAGAGAAAAAAACCTTGAAAGGAGTGCCGGGGGGAGGGGTTGTTCAAGTGTCCTTCAGCAAATGACTAATTAGGAGGACCACTATGCATATTTCAAAAATCGTTCGTTTGCTTAAGCTTTGAACTTAATTGCAAATTTGGCTTAAACTATTATTCGTAAATAGTGGTAACCGCTACTCATAATTTTAGTTTAATGTTATAAAGAGTGACAATAAGTTAATTATAATGTTTGGAATCACTTGTGTTGAAATCGGAAAGATAGTTGCTGAGATATGGAAACGGAGCATAGTTAGAGAAATAACCTTGAAGGACGCGCCAGGAGGGGTGGGGGGGGGTTGTTCAAGTGGCCTTCAGCAAATAACTAATTAGGAGGACCACTATGCATCTTTCAAAATTCGTTCGTTTCCTTAAGCTTTGAATTTAATTACAAATTTGGCTTAAAGTGTTATTCGTAAATAATGGTAACCGCTACTCATAAATTTAGTTTAATGTTATAAATGGTGACTATTAAATTAATTATAATGTTTGAAATCACTTGCGTTGAAATCGGAAAGATAGTTGCTGAGATATGGAAACGGAGCAGAGTTAGAGAAAAAACCTTGAAGGACGGTCCGGGAGGGGGGGGGTTGTTTAAGTGGCCTTCAGCAAATAACTAATTAGGAGGATCACAATCCATCTTTAAAGATTGATTCATTTGGTTAAGCTAGGAACTTAATTTGAAATTTGGCTTACTACTTTTACACTACTATTCGGAAATTCTGGTAACTGCTTTCTAGAAATACACCTTGAAGCTTAAATGTAATTAGACCCTTGTCCCTCTTATTTCCCGCAAATATAAAAAAGTAATCTGTTAAATAAAATTTTCTGTATTAACAATCTCCATCATAATAATAAATGTCATGTAAAAAAAAACTTAAACCCGACTAATTGTCATGAAGAAAAATATGCCTGCAAAATATTTCAATCAGTGGGACGTTTGTGTAATTTGTCATGTAAAGGTGGCGTGACATTCGCATGGCTCCTCTACGCTAATAACTTCAATCCATGTTGACACTATTTAGTTAGAAATCCTTATTTGTGCATCGCTACTCTGGTTTATTTAATTACTTCTGTGAAGAATCGATGCAAGCAATCAGTGAACGAACCCACCCAAGAGAATAAAAGCGTATTTTTAATGAGAGTTCTTTGTGCATTTTAATTAATATTTCAGAAAGTAATTAAAATATTAAACTTCTGAAGTAATGTTGCCCCAGGAGAGGGTTTGGTCTACCTAAATCTAAATTTCCAGCCTTCTAGGTGGGCCAGATTTTCCTAGCCATCAGCAACAGACACACACACAGACACACAGACACACAGAGCGAAACTTTCTTTTATTAGTTTAGATGTATTCAAAACCTATAGTGCCCTGTGTATTGTATCCGTACACTCCTTGGAGTTTCCAAGGTGTCTGACGCCATTTTTGGAACATTAGAAATCGTTACCCACTTTTTTTTTTATTAAAAATCTTTCTGCGATTAATCCCAGAATTTGTAATATAGTCCTGCGATTAATTAAAACGAAAAATTGTGCTCGGATATTGGGGTAAAACTGTACGTATTCTAATATATTTAATTCTATTTCTCTTTTTGTAATAAGAAATAAATAGTGATGGGGAATGTCAAATTGTGTTGTCTCTTATGGTGAAATAATTATCTGTACAAATTAGGTGATTTACTTTCATTCTGTCTGTAATGCGCAATAATGTTCAACAGACGAATTATTGTTCCATGTCCTTAATAAGTGTCATTTCAGAAACAACAAATATATATTAACTCCTAGTTCTAACGTAAGATAAATAATTCAAAATCCTCATTTTATTTCTTTTCAGCTATTTAAAGAGGCAATTTCTTTTCTATTTTGATGCATTCTAAAAGTACAATAGTCTATCTGACATTGACATTCTATCTATATTTAAACAGTTCTCTGAAAATACCTCATTTATTCATAATTAAGTTTCAGAGTTCTATTTTTCATTTTGGAATGAGCAAATGACAATAACCAAGAGTGATAAATTGTTTCTTCTGTTAGGCTGAAATGTTTCCCTCTACAAAGTAAAAGTTGTATTTTAATTTTGTTTGCATTCCATTTTCATTGCATACAGTTTAACAGTCTTATTATTGTTTCTTGTGCATAAAAAGTGCCATTTCTGACACGATTAATATACCATGAATTGGTATTACTCAGTCTCTAGAGTGCTATTTGGACTCAAACATAAAACTGTTTTAAGTCGGTCTGGGATCTACTGTGTTGAGAGTATTGATCTGAATTACCAACAATTATAACTAACTATATTACTAACACAGTACACCCAAAACTGATATAAAATATATTTTATTCGGGTCCAAGTAGCCCCAAGAGTTATGGTACATTTACTTATACTTCTTAAATAACATAAATAATTCAAATCTCTCATTTCTATTTCTATTGAGTTTGTAAGTGGACATCTAGATTTCCGTTTTGATGCAATTCTAAACTCTAATAGCCGATCTGTAATTACATTCTATCTCTATTTAAATAGTTCTCCAAAACTCTTCATTCATTTATTCATTCATTCATTGATAGTTACTTTTGGGTTCTATTTCGTATCGTGAAATATTCCAGAGACAGTGATTGAGAATGATATATTGTTTTCCTTGTATGCTGAAAATGTATTTTATTTCTGTTTGCATTACGAAATACAGTTCAATAGACCGATTATGGTGTTTCTTGTTCATAATAATTCTCTGTTCTAAAACAATTTATACATTTACTCACAGTTCTTGCATAAAGCAAATAATTCGAAATACTCATTTTTTTTCTATTAATCTCTTTACGTTGGTTAAGGTTTTTGTGACTTTTAAATATTATAGAAAAAATTACATATATTACCAGTTCAGCTCAATTCATCTGGTTAATTTAAATATTAAATTGTGTATATTTTACGATAAGATATTTACTTACATACATATATTAAGCAATTTCTCTGATAATTTCTCCTCGTGTTTTACATAAAAATCACATGTGTAAAAATATACTCTAAAAATGTATTTAAAAATTCGATGATATATAACTCAGAGGCTGAAAAATATCTATTTCAGTTTCTTTCATCATCTTAACTAATGCCGATTTACGATGAATTTTTGCCTAAATCAAATATTCTATCGAATGTATCTTTTTATTAACAAATACGTAGTACTTACTTTTCCAGTGAGTTCTCCGTCGCCAATTTTACGACAAAAGTAATTTTTCCAAAACTTAGTTCTCACAAGTTGTACCGAAATTATAATTCAATTTTCACTGCTTATATGTATAATGGATTTTTGAACATGTCTATTATTGCTCTTATGAAAACATTGAATTTTTAATAGCATAACTGTGCACAAAACATACGACACGCGCCAGTTCATACAAAACATTTAAGCGCAGCAGCCTGAAATGTTAAAATGGATTATCCTACATATACCTTTGACAGATTTCTCAAAATCATACATAAAAAAATGTATTCCATTTTCAATTAAAAAACTATAGTGGCTATCTGACATTCACATCCAATCAATATTTAAATACTTATCTAAATATATTTCATTCATCAATAACTATTATTGGGCTCTATTTTTGATACAGGAATGAGAAAGTGACAGTGACCGATAATGATAAATTGTTTCTCCTCTTATGTTGAAATAATTTTCTCGATGAAGTAAAAGATGGTGTTTAATTTGGTCTTTATTTACAATATACTGTTCAGCAGTTCAAATATTGTCTTTTCTATATTAAGTGTCATTTGTAAAAGGATTGATATATATTTGCTCCTAGTGTATGCATTACAAATAGAAATAAAAATCCTCATTTCTACTCATATTGAGTTATTTAAGAGATGGTGGATGTTAAAATTAAGAATTAATGCTTTTCATATAAAATCTCTATAAACTGTTGTATGAAACAAGAATGCTCTACATACATATAGCATGTTTCAAATTTAATATAAAACATTCTGGAGTTATATCGTAAGCAGTGTTAGTGTACGAAAACGGTCAAACTGAAATAAATTACGATTTACACTTGTAATGAAATATAATAAAAACCCTTTTAAAACGTAACTATCAAAAATGAAATTACAATGATGAAATAATCCGTTTGATCACAACCATAAACATGTTTTATATTTATATTATCTCACTGATTTTATTCATTTTTACGTTTTTTAAAGATTTAGAGGGAGAGGGCCCACCGACCACTACCCTACTTATGTCTATGTACTTTACCAATTCATCTCAGTTTATCTGGGTTATTTCAATTATTTTTTTAGGGGTAAGTAGGGTAGAGCTCGGGAGCCCTCTCCCTCTAAATCTTTATAATGTAAATATATAATTATATATATATATATATATATATATATATATATATATATATATATATATAATGATTATTTCCATTGCGGAATCATATAAAGTTGAATTGTTATAACCTTAATTGCCACAAACATGCTTTTAGTTTGAACTTCCTTATAAATCTAGTATTATGAAACACTTGTGTGACATAATTCACTTTTTAAACGAAAAACCATCCTAAATATGTTATAAGGGTGGAAAGTGTATGTTTAACCCGGAAATTTAATTTTGTTATAAAAAAGTGTATTTATATATTTAATAGTACATGAGTTGCAACAATGAGATTACAGTCAGCGCCCCTTGCGATAATTCCTGGAGATATTGATCTTATATCAAACACCACTGGTCGTATGAAAAAAAAATAATTAAAGAATGATGTTTCCGACGTCGATTTAGTATTACGTGACACTCAGTGTGTATGAATAGCCTAAAGTGAAAGCTAATTTAAATGTGTCCGATTCTAGCGCCAGTACAGTGTTTGATTTCGTTAAGGTAAAAAATAGTGTCAGTAAAGGTCTGGGAATAGTAATCAAACAACAGGATTACGCCACGAAAAAAAATTTTACTGTGCACCAACTGATATTTAAACTTTTTGCTTTTCGTTAACGCTTTTCATTGACACGAAATATCATTTCTTAGTAAACACACGACGCTGAACAACTTTTTAATTGACTTTTTTCAATATTTCCTGCGGTGTTTTAGGTAGGATTGCTAACTTTTGAATAATGCCATTAGGAGCGCTGCGAGTGATCTTATTGTGTTAGCCCATACGCAATTAATTAGCTATCCGACTGCACCACTTTAATAACTGTTGATTTAACCGTGCACAAAACATACACTTTCCACCCTGTATACAAAGTTGTTTCGCATACTATTAGAACTTCTCAAAAATATTTCAGAAAGTAATCTGAGAAATCTAAATACGCATAATTAACAACCAAGCCATTTACTTAAATAATAATGTTGGATAATTAGCTCAGTCATTAAATTTTGCTGAAGTATTAACGCAGTGAAGACTTTATCTTTGAACAAAGTAAAAAGTTTCCGACAACTTTAAATATTTCTGCCCGGGAAAAGAATAAAGTGGAATCTAGAAAAGTTCAGTTTACTTTGCTTAATGGTACATTTATAACTATTTAATTTTCTTTTAAATGTATGGATTTATCGAATTCTTTCAGTTCTTTTAGGGAGTTTAGTTTCCCTATGTATTAAAAATATCATTAATATTCTTCAAGAGAGATAAATTATAAGGGAAATTTTGAGATATATTTGTGTTTTTTCGTTTTAGCCTCTAATATATAAATAACTACATATGAAGTTCGTAATAGAAATGAAGAATAAATTCTTGGTTATAAAGAATCTAAAATAGAATAATCAATCTTAAAGGGATTTGGTACCCTTTAAATTCTCTTTTTATATCAGTTTTTTATAATGCGTTTTTGACATACTATGAAATAGTTTATAAAAGGTAATGATTTAATGAAGAAAAAATGCAATTCATGTAGTACAATTTCAAAATTTTAAGAAATTTTCAAAACACTACTTACCCCACAATTTTGAAATGAAAAAAAAAATTACATGTTTTTCTTACAACTATATTGTATAACACCAGGTATAGATATCCAAAAAGTTTATTGGTTTAAGAAACAATAAATGAAATGTCTTGGCATATGTCGAAATGCAGTAAAAATAACTATTAACTTAACATTTTTCTTTTTAAAAACTAAATTACTGAAAATCCTATTCCTAATTTTATAGAATGTTCCTCAAGAATCATAAAAAAAATAGCGAGTCTTTAGAAAATTATGCGTTGAAATTTTAGCATAATGATTAAAGTTATATATTAAAGAAAACCGAAAAATCATGCGTCCAGTATAGATTATGAAACACTTTCCAACACATCCAGAAAACTGTACGAAATTTCACTGTTAAATAAGGTAAAAGAAGATATGTAAGTAAACAGTTTAGAAAACATATACCACATTGAAAAATATAGTTTTCGAAATTTCCTTCCATTGCAAAAAAGTTAGTCGAATTATTTTGTGCAGGACAGTATATGATTTGGATATATAATACATAGCATGATAAAATTTAGTTCAGTTTGAAAAATCACATTTAGCAGTTTTCGCCAATCGATGGAAATGCACTCGAAAGCTTTTGTACAGACCTGTATATTATTCAAACACTTTTGTTCACATATTAAGCTAAAATTTAATTCAGGTAAAAAGCGCATAAGACAATTTAAAACTCACTTCCAGCAATTACCAACAATAAACGACAATGTATTTTTTTCCTTGCGTAGCCCTGTATATGCTTTTATTTATATTCCACAAACATATATTAGTCTACTAAATATAGTTCAGCAAGAAAATACGTAATACAATTAAAAACTTCTCTTAAGCAATTCATTCCCATAGTGCGTAATACTTATGAATTACTTTGTGTAGCCCTGTGTATGATCAAACGAATTTATAAACACCACTTAATATGAAAAAAATTAGTTTACACTTAAAAACTCAAACCAAATTTGAAAACGCTCTTATCACACATAGACTGTAATTATCGCACGTTTACGGTAACCGAATTGTCTTGTGTGTCCCTGTAAATGAACGATAAACGCAATGCACACCATACTTTTAACAAAGAAATTTATAGTGAACCTCAGTAATGCGTTTAATTTTCATTACCTTTAAAATAGTAAAACATCATTAAATTACACTGCAAACAATTTTTCACCGTCGAACAATATGTAACAGATTTCTTTTGTTTGACCCAGTAAATGAATAATAAAAGTTTTGTACCCCATATCCTACACAAAGCATTTTTTAAAGTGCTTCATAAATATATATCAAATTCATTATGTTTCAAATGGAATCATCAAAATGCACTTGAAACGATTATTTCTCATTGACAGTAATGTAACAGAATACTTTTGAATGTCCCTGTAAAAAAATTATAAGTGCTACACCCTTCATTTGAAACAGGGAACATGCTGTAGTAGACGACAATAACATACAAAATTTCAGGACAATCCAAGCATATTTACGTGAGTTAGGGCATGGACAGACGGCAGACAGCAGAAAAACCGAAGTCATAAACACTTTTCAACTAGGTTGAAAAGTATTAAAAACATTAACTGCGAAAAATGAATTTAAAGATTGAAACTGTGACACATTCAGAGGGAAATGAGTGTAGTAAAAAGCCTTTTCACAGATTTATCACATATTTTCACATATTTATGGATCTTACGTAACTTTGCCAGAATATACTAGGGACGTCTAAATGAATTTTAATAAAAAAATTGAAAAATTAAATGAATGAAAAATAAAATGAATTTTTCTTTAAATGAACATCTATTGAATTATAAAAAATTAAAATTTGGAGTTTGAAATACTTTTAAGATATTTGAGATAAATAAAAGAAAAGAAAATATGAAATTACACTGTTAAAAATTTGCAGCAAACTGTCCAGTCATTTGACCGTTTTTGTAGAAATTTAACTATATTCTAACCATAAAATGACGGTTATGTAACCGTTTTCTAGAAAAATGGTCCAATGACTGGACAGTTTGCTGCAAATTTTTAACAGTGTAACTATCAGTTTTTTATCAGAAATAAAAACAAGTCCTTCCGACTCAGTTGGTAGAGTAGGTTGATTTCTACCTTTCTTTTTTTCTCTTTTTTTAAGTACAGTCTGCCAAAAGAAAGAGAGTATCCCATACATTTTTAATCACCAAATTATTACAGAAAAAATAGCCATTTGACTGGAAATTATGGCTTCTTTCAATATATGTTAAAAAAGTAAGCTTAAAGGGCAGTCTTCATATTGAAATTGCGCAAAAGTTAAAATTTTCAAGACGAACAACCATTATTGACCTCATAATTGACCTACGTTCTGCCACCCCACCAGTGGCTGAGAGGTTGTGCTCTCGAAGCTGGTAGACGGGAAGTGCTGGGTTCGATCCCAATCGCGCCCGTCGGCTTAATCGTTCGGAGTTTTCGTGGTTTTCTTCGAGCCGTGGATTTATCCATGCGTGAATACGGATTAGGTTCCCTTAGAAAGACCTACCCGAAGGGCACTCCCCCCGGGCCTATATCCCTAGTGTAGATAATTGGCCGTCAATAATCAACCCAACCCAACCCTACGTTCTGCCTTAAGTTACTAAACGGGAAGTTATTCGGTCAAATAGTGTAGGAATGATGAAGGTTTGAAGTTTGGAACTTCGGATGTTAAATTCATTTTTAATCGTTGCGAAACATATTACAATGGCGGTAGTTTTAAAAGCATAACTTAAAACTTATGTCGCGGAATGAGCTATAATTTTAGATTCACATATATAAAGCTTCTGGAAATCGATTTCTGTAAAAAAAAAAAAAAGTGTGCTTAAAAGAGCTGCGTAGTTATGCACATAATTAATTTTTTTTTCATCCTTAAAATACGCATATATATATAGTCATAGTTTCCCCATTTTAGATAACCACTATTATTTTTATTTTGTTACATTTTCTTTGTATAGTCTTTTCTATGATTAAATAAAGCGAACATTTCTATATGAAAACAGCGGTATTCAAAAATCAGGAGGTTGCAACTATGGTATATATATTAATGAAGTGATTGCAATAAGTCGATTTCTAAAGAAATTAACGTAATATTTAATCGAGAAATTTTAAAATTCACGGGTTAAATTAAATCAAAGTTAATTCTACAGAACTTTGATAAACCTGGGTTACCGAACAATTTCTTATTTTTATATTTTGTATATGGAAACCTGTATAGATATCAACTTGAAATCAATTTCCAAAGAAAATCTAATTTAAAAGTCTTTATAATTAGATGATGTCAAAAACTTCGATTTTGCTCCTTTTCATAAACGAATGAAATCTTTTATGAAATCTTAATGTGTAGATAAATAAGGGGCATGTATTAAAAAAATTCATTAAATCTAATTAATTTCAATAATTAGTAGTAATAATGCCATCTGTTTGATAAGTTTGTACCACAATGAGCCATTTGTTTCTTCGTATCACAATAATTTAACTGTTTTAGAAGTTGTGTTGTAAACAAAACTTACTGACTTACTAAAGTAAACACGAGTTTTAAAAAAGCTTTTTCTTTTAAAGATTATTACTGCTAAGTGTACTGGCATTAATGAGGTAAACTTTTCAAGGGTTCTGTCTTTTTTATTTCATTTAAAAATATTTTATTTTTGCATATTAGGCTCAATTTGATTAATGGAGCACTTATAAACAAAATATTTGCGGTGGACGCGAACAGTTGATAAGTGATCGGACGGCACAAGAAATGATAGGATTGAATTCCACTATGTTTTTTCAGACACTGACAAAATTCGTAGGATGAACAATAAGCCCAATGAAATAATAACCGCAATTCCATTAGAGAATATATTACAGAATAAGTATGTAGCTAGGTACATGTTCACCAGTCCACAGAAAATATTTATCTTTTAATTAATATACACTATACAATTTATTCCAAATTAACTTAATTTTCTCTCTCATTTAGAGTTTAAAAAGGAAAAATAATCTTTAAAAAAACTAACAATAACAATTAAACAAATCTGCTTCCTAATGAGAAACAATGCCGCTAAAAATGTATATCAGCAATCGCTTGAAATTATTTATTTAATATTTAAACGTAGTTAAAAATTGTTTATGTTTTCAATTTGAAAATTATTTTCATTCACTAAAGAAATAAAATCTTCATATAGGAGAAAAGCAATCATATAGAACTGAATTATCATAATACACATTCATGATAATATAATGGTAAATTTCGATCTCCCACTGAATAATCCCATCTATGTATTTCCGGTTATTCCATATAGAAGCCAATATAGAATCTCGGAAAATTTCGGCTGTTTCATTAGAAATACATAAATTGTTCATTTACTAAGGTATTCCTAGAAGATATATTCTTACTTCGAAAGTGAATAAGAAGTGGAATAAGAGTATTGCACTGAATACGACACCTCTCTGTTTAATTGCCTTTTCACGACAGGTAATGCATATATTTTAATACATATAAACAATTTTCAGAATAAAGCATATTAAGGAATTGAGTACTGCTCAAATACATTTCAAAATTAAATGTTTAAAAAAAATAATCCATACAAATTATTAAAGCTATAATACAGGGTGACCCAGTGGGATATGTTGGAAAAAGTCTTACAGATGGTGCTAAGAAATAAGGGATTTAAAACATATGTAGTGCACGTGATCTCCATAGTGAGCAATTGTCGATGCGTGCGTTTTGTTAGTAAGCGACGATTTTAAGGAGATCCAGGGGTCAAAAATCTCAAAAGAAAGCATTTTTTTTTTTTTTTGCTAATAAAATACTACAAAGGTAAATAAATTAAGTAAATCGATACACGTTATTCTACGATGATTACATCAGCAGTTATAATACTTTTGTGTTGTACTGTTAGTCCTACTTCGCCCGTAACTAAAACTTTAACATTTATCCCTGAATAAATTTTTTTCATAATTATAATAGTTTAAAAAGATATATCTCATGTTTATTCCAATATATGTGCAGAAAAATTTGTACAGAGTTTTTATGTTATGCTTTTAAAAAATTGTCTGCCGGAATTTTAATTTCATGTGAAAATTTAAAAAATAAATACCTCCAAGTAAAAATCACTCTCAAAAATTCTTTTTTAGGGTTTCGTTAATCTCACGAAGCCCTATTCGTCTCACTTCTTTGTCTGTCTATCTGTCTGTCTGTACGTCACAGTGTTCTTACTCGAAAATATTATATGTTAGAGACTTGAAATTTTGTGTACTTACAGCTGAATGCTCACTGTCACACGGCAAATCAATTTTTAATACGATGGAAATTAGCGGAGAAATTAATTAAAAACTCCTTAAAGAAACTTAAAAGTAAATTCTTGCTTAGATTCTTACCTTCTGTCGAGAGACTACCTAAGATGATAAAATCTGCAACCAAGTAGCGTTATTTCGGGCTCTATAAAATTAATAAAAATATTGCATTTACCGATTTGAAATTTACACATCTATGCATAGATTTAAATGCTGACTACAAATATATAATTTTTATAAAAATAGGACTCTAATTACCAAAGATATTAATTAAAAATTATTACTTTTTCATGTGAAAAATAATTTCTTGTTATCCACGTGTGCAGCTTGCAGACATTCGATAGCAGTCGGGACGGAACAAAGATTTTAACCACAAATAAAATTTGCTGTACTGACATATTTTAAGGTATATATACATTTTAAAAACTATATCAGGTACGGATGTGAAATTTGGTATTTATACTCAAAACCACACTCCGATTAAGATTTTCCGAAAATCGAAAAAAAATCAATCTGTAACTTTTTGTTTCACAAAACAATTATTTGTTTCTTTTACTTTCGCATGCTAAAGATGAAGAAAAATAAATAAACAATGTTGATGATAATTAAATGCCTCACTCGCAAATTTTAATGCATGTTCAAATTTTTAAAACTGTATAAGATAAGGATTTAAAAATTGGTATATATACGCAAAATCATATTCTATTTTGGAAATTCGAAAGATCAAAAATATCAATCTGTAAATTTTTATTTAAAAAAAACCCTGATTTTTTAAAAGGAAAATGAGATTTATTTGTATTTATTAATTAAAGGATAAAGTGTTCTGAAAGGAATATTAAACGAAACCCTTTGTGCGATCTTCGATCACATTTACCCACTTGTTCCAATTTTAAACTTATTATAAATTTTGTAAGTAAAATTTTTATAATTTTTTTTGTAGTAACATTTCAGAGTTTTCAAAAAACTTTTTATCTGATAAGTAATATTTATAAAAAAAAACACATTTCAGGAAAAAAAATCATTAAAAAAGCCTATATATAAAGAAAATAAAATTTTGACTCCGTTTGAGCCTTATGTTTGTTACTTAAGCAAAAATTTTGCCGTGATAGTGGCACAGAAGGTGAAATTGAATCTAGGAATTCAAATTCTTTAATCTATTATACTAATAATCATTTTGGTCGGGGTTGTATAATTCATCTTTGTACAGAGTCTAGAATTGCTCAGTGAACTCGGATATCCGTCTAAATTCATATGACAGTTCTGCTTTTCTATTACGAAAAGACAACGTGTGTCATATTTTAAATAAACTGAAGAATTGTGTTTTCTTACGAAAATTGTAGAAAAAATTTCTTCTCAGAAAGCGTCGTACGATCTTCTTTAAGGAAAATGGAGAGGGGACATTTTTTCTATGTAATTCGAAGAATTCCTTAAAAACTACCTTCTCTTTAGAATGTTTGAGAAGAAGTGACTTGTTTCACTAACATTTCAGAACTGTCTTGCTATAAGCAGCTTTCAGAAGCAACTCTCTAGTCATTCATTTTTTTAGAGCAACTGCACTGGTAGACGAATATAAACCCACTGGCTTCTTAATGATTTCAAACAGAGAATACCAGAAAATTATGTCATGGCGTGTAAACGGGGGTGGGGGTCTTCTTTGGTTATAAGACGTACAGTATCCCTTCACAGATTGAAATGTCTGTAGTGAATCTGATATAAGAGCGGACTCGCCAGCTTTCTCACGCATAGCATCATCCAATTTCACTATCTGGGGGTGTAATATATTTCTATGATGGGTCCAAATACTTGTATTCAGATATAACGTCAAACTGGTGTCAGTTGATGTATTTGTTACGTCTGTAAAAATCCTTGAGATTTCCTATGGCTAGTTGCAATAACGTATTCTTAAGAAAATTATTGATTTATTATAAACTGAACATACATGGAAATTAAACAAATATTTCGAATCTGTGCAAAAAAAACAAAACAAATTTATGATACATATATTTATATGGTTATATTTAAAATTACTGTTCTTACAAAAAACTTATCATATTTTTATTACAAATAAAAATTAATAAATTAGCACTTGCGGATTTATGTACAAAACTGGGTCCGGGTAAAATATGTTTATACAGCCTAATACAGGGTTTTAAACCAAATTCTTTGTTTGTAAAAAAAAAATAAGGCGGAAAGTTCCTCCAAAGTCAGGTTACCTGACCCGATGGCGGATTTTTTACCCGAAGGAGACCTGTAGAAATAAAAAGACCCAACCTTTTTCAGGTCGGTTTAAGGCATAACTGCCAACTTTTACGCTTTTTTGCTACAACTAATAGAAAAATTTGGCTTGTATTTTGGCTTGTATTTTGGCTTGTAAAATTTAATAGAAAAATTTGGCTTGTTTATTCGCCAAAATAAGGCAATTAAATAGAATAAAATTTTCTGTTAAATTTTAGTGGTAAGAAAAAAGCGTAAAAGTTGGCAGCTATGGTTTAAGGTGAAATCTTATCACCCTATCCGCTGCAAGATCTTCACAAATGTCACAGTTTTTACACTGAATTACACTGGGGGAGCGGATGTTCAAGTGCCTTTCAGCAAATGATAAATTAAAAGAGACACTGTATGCATCTTTAAAGATTGATTCATTTGGTTAAGCTAGGAACTTAATTTGATATTTGGCTTAGACCATTATTCGGAAATACTGGTAACTGTTTTCTAGAAGCACACCCTGAAGCAATGCTGATTTTTATGATAATTTAGCAAAATGGAACTGATTTGGAGAAGTTCGGAACATAATTCTCTGAGTTTTGGAAATAAAGCACAGTTAGAAAAAAAACCTTGAGGGAGGGGCCGCAAGGAGGCGCTCGGTCAAGTGCTCAACAACAAATCACTAACTTTGAATGTTGGTATGCATCAACTGAATACGGGCTCTGTACTTTTATTAGGAACATAAATTTAATTTTTACGAAAACTGTTATTCTAAAATAACGGTATCATCTATATAAAACAGCGTTTAAACGTTAAGGGTGAAGGAAAAAAATGTTAAATTTCTTAAATGTAATTAGTTCTGTTGAAATCAGAGCAGTAGATTTGGATTTATTAATACGGAGGGTCAATTAATGAAAAAAAAACACCGCCAGGTGGCGCGCGGTCAAGAAAAATATATGTGATACTTAATAAAAAGTCATTTACCCCCACCCCTCCCAATCCCCGCAAATTTAACAAATAATCTGTTAAATAAAGTTTTCTGTATTAATAATGTCTATCATACTAATATATGTCATGTAAAAAAACCCTTAAATCCAGCTAATTATCATTCATTAAATCGATAAAATCTTTTAAAATTAAGTTTTTAGTATTTGGCAATGGTCAATAATTAAGTTGATTGTCTACATCTCATATAATCTATGATCCATCGATTTTAAACACTCGACTGGGAATTGCAATCATCCCTACCTTGATTTATTTAATGATTTCTGCGGAGATTTTATACAACCAACCAACCAAAGATTACTCTGTGAAAAAGCGTATTTTTGATGAGATCTCTTTGTGGATAGATTTTAATTAATATTTAATCTATCAAAAATCTATTTAAAATTTTCGAATTTTTTGCTCCAATCGTTCATGGGCCCCCTACCAGCTACCCGTGTGCAAAATTTCCTAGCCCTGCGCCCTGCGGTTTTCGAGTTTTTGAGGTTACAAAGATACGCGAACGGTTTTTAATAGTATAGAAGATAATTAATATTGCATGGTTTTCGATTTTCATATTTAAAAAAAAATGCAACCAATTCTTCTTAGAACGTACTTCACAGACTTTGTCTTATTTAATTACGGGCCCACTCAGCACTGTTGTTAACATGCTGGCTACAAAATGAGAAGCCTGTCCCTTTGTTCGCGGGATCGATACCCTCTTGATCAAAGCGGTGTTATTGTGTAAGCTTTTCATTGTTTTTCTTGTTTTTCTTGTACGAGAACGATAATTTGCGTCAATTTCCATTCAAAAGTCCTTCCAAAAGTTTTCCCTTCTTTAGCAATAGACTACAAAAATTACACTACTCCCATTTTGCTTTTTTCTAATAACATCTAGAAAAAAAATCATAGAATAATTCCAAGACATTAAAGGTTGATTACAAAATTTTCGATTACAAATCACTTCAATAATCATGCCTGCAGGTATCATGTTTTTATGTTTAAAAATGAGTCAGAAAGTTTCGCGTTGTTCAGTGTATTTTTTTTATCTCCTTAAAATTGTCTACTGTTACGTCAAGTATGATTGACAGGTGACTTCTTGGTAGCAACTCTGCGACATGTTTCCGGAGCGTGGTTGGCACTCAAACAAGTTTAAACTATGTACAAGATATTTCTTTTATAATGAGAAATATTCATCGTTTTTCATTGCAATAGAATTCAATTACATGTGGTATTATTTTAAGTATACGAGCATAGTGTATTTGCACATTTGCGATATTTTGTTTCACTACATACATTTTATATTAAGATTTTTTTTTCAAATGTCTTGCTTCAAAGATGGGCAAATTTATACTTGCAATTATCTGCAATGTATTTACAATTTAATTCTATGTAATTTTAGTTACAATTACATGCCGTGAAAATTTCTTGCAGCGTTGTAGCCGGAACTGTTCCCCAGGCCATTATTGGATGAAATTTCTGTGCTTGAATGTCTGTAACTATAATCATGAGAGACGGTAGTATCTCGAGTGACGCAACAAAAAACCGAAAAACGAAAGCCCAAAACCGAAGATTCCGTCACTCTTATATATACAGCTAGAAGAACATCAAAGGAAAATCTAAACGCCGACATTTAATATATCAGCAAATATGAGTCATATCGTTCTGATTTTTTCACATTAGTCGTATATCGCCGGTCTAACTCTATTCTGAAATTTATACATTTCTACATGCAGTAGATTTAAGGATCTGGAAGTCCATTTTTAACTAAATTTCTGTAAATGTAAGGGCGTCATACCTGATACCTCCAAAATGGCTCGGACGATTTTTTAAAAATTAATATATTATATTAATCAGTTTTAGATGAAGCGAATAAGGTTTTGCGTTAACGTAGGAAAACTCTTGCTTTCTATATAATCCACTTTTAAAATTGGACTATATTTCTACACTTTTTCCCATAAGAAAACATGGGACCGCTTCACTACATTTTCCTATGCGAGAATTGGCTCTCGCGGTTAGAGTTAACTATTAATAACTGAATAACTATTTATAACTGAATAACTATAGAGAAATTGCAATCAGCTGATCAACCATTGTACTTCAATTTGTGGTCAGGTTAGTTCCACCAATCAGAACTGCCTATTTGTAATGTGTGACCTCCAACATGACGTCAATTGTAACTGCCCTATTTAGATTATTTTTTAATACTAAATCAGTTTTTAATATAATTTTTTTACATATAATATACATGTATTAAATTAAATTGTAGTTTATATATTTTTCTTTTTTGTTATAATAAAGAATTTCGCATTTCAAAATCTTCATTAGGTCGAAAAAATATTTAGATT
This sequence comes from Maratus michaelseni, assembly GCA_963931845.1. Lineage (NCBI taxonomy): Eukaryota > Metazoa > Arthropoda > Arachnida > Araneae > Salticidae > Maratus > Maratus michaelseni. The sequence continues at coordinate 399,587,690 of OZ007586.1, forward strand.
CCTTGTTAAAAATATTGAAATATTTTATAATTATATATATGCAATTTCATTGTTATATATAATCGATTTGTCATTTTTTAAAGGGAAAAATATTAAGATATTTTGGCTAATAATTTGCGCAACAAAATTAAAATCAATGAATCAATCCATCGCATGGGTTTTCCATGCGTCATGAAGACAAAGTTTTTTAGCTTCTGTCTGTCAGGTAAAATAAATTATAAATAATTAATGCTTGTATGGTCATTATTCATTTATTATATTTCATGTTTACCCCCAAATGTTCATATTTTATTTTATTAAATGTTTGAATTTTTTTAATGAGTAAAATGAAGCATCATTTTTAAAAGATTATTAATAACTCTAACATACAGCAGAATACGTAGCTTTGATGATCCTTTCATAAACAAGAATGAAGAATATCTACAGTACCCTTTTTTTGGGTTTCGTTCATCTCACGAAAGCCTATTACTCCCGCCCCGATGTCTGTCTGTCACAGAGCCATTCTCAAAAACTACGTAACTTACAGTGTTGAAACATTGTGTATATACCTGAATACTAGCTATGAAGAGCTCAAAATATTAAAATTTGAAAAATTCGTATTATTTTAATAAATAGAGTTAAAAAACCAAAATTCTAACAGCCTTTTCCTATTAAATTTAAACATTTTTCGTTATAGCAGATGCCAAAAATTAAAAATCCACGAGGAAATTCTTTCTACAATAATTAATTTTCTATCAGACGATTTCCACGTGAAAAATGATAATGAAATAAAAAGTTTCACCAATTGAAAAAAAAATATTAATATGAAATAAAATTGATTGACGTCATAAGTAGTAATAAAACGGAATGATTTCTCAATAATACAAGGGGTATGAGTATGTGTATGTACACAAAACAGATTAATATCACGTCATTAGAGAATTAAAAAGAAAATCTGACGTCATATCGGAAGTTTAACGGATTTTTCAAATGTTTCAGAATAATACAAAGCGAGTATCAATATGAATAGTAAATATATGAGTTTGAGGAAGGTATTGAATCATGATAAAAACCCGATTATGGAAATATTCGCATATTTTAACATTGTGAAGGTGTAGAACATGTTTAATTTTGAAATTATTTTTTTTAAATATCGCATTTAGTCCACATGACAGATAACATTATTTCGCCCGCTATCGGGCTGGTTTAGATATTCGAAAAAAAAACTAGAAAAATAGAGCGGTAAATTTTTACTTTATAAAAAACATGACTTTTTTTTTTTTTTTTCTTGGTTGCTAAATTAAATTTATTTGGATTGATTAAAGAAAGGATAAAGTGTTTTGAAAGTAATGTTAAACGAAACCCTTTGAGCGATCTTCGATCACACTTATGCACTTGTTTCAATTTCTTTTCTTAAATTTTCATTTTAAAAACAGATAATAAAGAGTTATTGCTCTTCTAATATTTCTTTTCAAAAGTCAGAGAAACGGAAATTTCTGCTTTTTTTTCCTAGTGAAATTGGCTAGCAGCCTGTAAAATTTATTTTTTAATGTATACTTTTAAACCAAATATTAGTATTTATATATAGTGTACTATTTATGATAAAAAAATGTATTGAATGGGGAGTGGGGAGTTTATGATTTTTGTTAGTTATTATTCCATATTAATTACAATATTAATAAAAAGTATCTTTTACTCGTAAGTGGGGTTTATGGGTGCAAAATGCTGATATATGTGTTTCTAATAGCTGCTGTAACGAATTCCAAGGTATGGTGTCTTACACTCGTGTACAGTTTTTTTTTTTTTTTTTTTTTTGAGATTAAAAAAAAACTGAAGATTTCCTTACCAGACAAACATTGATTATACATTTTACCTGACAGAAGCTTACAAACTGTGATAGAAATTGGGAAATGAAAGGTAGGTGTGAAGTGACGCCTACTGTAAATATCTTAGGCATCAAATAAAAATTTCTAGTTGCAATTTCTTAAATTCACATAACTGTATCATTATATGCTACTTTATAGAAAATCATGAATATTTTGTTTTTATTTAAATTATTGAAGTTCATAATCTACAATATTATAACAATTGAAGCAACTGTAAAACTAATAAAGCCTTTTTAATTAATACTACATTTTGCAATTAATAGAAAAATGCACTTAACTATTTTAAACAAAATTAAACCTAACAAAATTTTATCCATTGTTGATAATTACACTTAAATTTAGTAAAAAAAACAACAAAAACATACATATACATAGAAAAGTATTGCAAGAAATAAACCGGTAGCAAGAAAAACTCATTTATCGCTTCGCCAAATTCGACGTTGCCAAGTGTTTCGCTTGTTCTAGGATTTAATAATACTTTTCTGCAATTTAACTGTAAAAAATCTCACTCATAGAAATGTTAGTTATATGTCATGTGGATATTGTAATTCTATGAATTTTAAATAATTTCATTTAAATTCAGTATTCAAAGGAACAATTTAGACATTCTTTTTAAATTTAAGACTTTTAATTGAAAATGTTCCAACCACATTTTGCACTTACAAAACAAACAATTACAAAACATTGCAATGCAGAAGAATCAGTATAATTCGCAATTTTTGGCATGAAAAAAACACAGGGAATTTTGTAAACAATCCGGTAGCAAGAAAAACTCATTTATCACTTCGCCAAATTCGTCGGCAAGTATCTCGCTTGTTCTAGGATTTAATAATACTTTTCTGTGATTTAACATAATAATTTAATAATAACTGTAAAAAATCTCTCTTATAGAAATGTTATAGTTAGATGTGGATTGGCCCCTGGAGTTCCTTTAAGATTTTTGCTCTAAATTGTAAATAACTTGCCCCATTTTTATCCTATCTTCTTCGTTTTTGGAGCACTGTCTCATTACTACGCTCCAGTTAAGACCTTGGGGATCAGTACACGGCCCATTGAAGTTTTTGTTTTCTAAAGTGTTAATAACTTATCCCTTTTTAAATCGATGTTACTCGTTTTTGGGTAAAGGTGAAAATAAGCACTCGCCAGTCACACACTCGGCAATCAAACTTGAAAAACAGGCGATTAAAAATATGGAAAAAACCGGCCAAATGCGGGATTTTCTGATTTTCTTTTTTTCCGCGTCCGTTCGACAAATATCATGATTTTTCCTCACCCGATCGACGAAACTAATGATTTTTCCGCCCCCGATCAATGAAATTAATGATTTTTCTGCACCCGATGGGCGAAATTTATGATTTTTATGCGCCCGATTGAAGAAATTCGTGATTTTTACGCACCCACTTAATGAATTCATGATTTTTACGTGCCCACTTGATGAATTCATGATTTTAAGCGCCGACATGATGAATTTGTGATTTTTACGTGCCCGTTTTACAAAATTCGTGAATATTATGCGCCCAATCGTCGAAATTCAAAATTTTTACATGCTTGATCGACAAAATTTGTTTTTTATGCACCCGTTTGATGAAATTCGTGATTTTTACGTGCCCGTTCGATGGAATTTGTTTTTTCTGCGCCCAATGTACGCAATTAATGATTTTCATGCACCCGTTTGATGAAATTCGTGATTTTTATGTGCCCGATAAACGAAACTCATGATTTTTATGCACGTGTTCAACAAAATTTATGATCTCCCCTCCCCCGATCCACAAAATTCATGTTTTTTATATGCCTTATTGACGAAATTCATGATTTTCAACATTAATGAAATTCGCATTTCTGTAGCTGACGGACAAAATTTGTAAATTTTTAACATGAATGATTGACGAAATGTGCAATTTTTTCTGTGAGCGGTTAATGAATTTCGGGAATTTTTTCGCAGCAAATTGACGAAATTCGTGATTTTTTTGAAAGAGTAATTGATAAAATTCGCAATTTTATCCGTGAGTGTTTGACAAAAACATATTTTTCGCAGCAAACTGACGAAATTCGGAACTCTGGAATTTCCAATTTTCGCATCTCTGGTTTCTGTCGACCAATTATTGAAATTTGCGTTTTTTTTTCTTGCGACAAAATGGCGAAATTTGTGATTTTTTCATGCCCATTCGTCAAAATTCACATCCAGTTGACGCAAATCATGATTTTATGCGGCCGATTGACGAAATTCACAATGTTTTCCTACGATCTATGGACACAATTTGCAAATTTTTCTCGCGAATTATGAAGGAAATTCGAAATTTCTGGATATGTTGGCATGTATGGTCCCCGCGGGCCACCAGTGACCCATCACGAGCCACAGGTTGTGCATACCTAATCGCGACGCAGTTTGGCTCATTCGACTCGACATCGATAGAACTTACTGATTTTAGTACACCACCAGCTAACTGTGTCCCATCACAATGCAGTTTGAATCGTTCGAATCGACATCGACAGGATATATTGATTTTAGTTTAAAGTTTCACCACCAGGGAGCGCTTTACTATCTCAGGTTCTATGGGCCCGATCACGACGAGGATGGCTCATTCGACTCGAAATCGACAGCCTCAAAGATTTCAGCTATGTTTTTATAGAACAGAGTGCGCCCCCTGGTGGTGGAAGATAGAACTAACGGATTTTGCAGCTAACTCGAGTTCTATGGGTCCCATCACAATGCAGTTTTATTCATTCGACTCGACATCCACAGGAGATATCGATTTTAGTTCCAAGTTTCTTCACCAGGGGCGCTTTCCTATCTCGGGTTCTGCGGGCCTGATCACGACGAGGTATGGCTCATTCAACTTGAAATCGACAGCCTCAAACATTTCAGCTATGTTTGTATAAAAAGATTGAGCCCTCTGACGGTGGAAGATGGAACTAACGAATTTTGCAGCTAACTGGAGTTCTATGTGTCCCATCACAATGCAGTTTGATTCATTCGACTCTACATCGACAGGATATATTGATTTTTATTCCAATTTCTGTTTGCAATTAGTTCCCCATTTCTGCATTCCAGTTCAGACCCTTCATCTTAAGGTCCTGCACAAAACTGTCAGCTGGCCCCTTTTGGGGCCCTCACTTTAGCGCCCTTAAAAATCGTCCAATTCACTAGCTTTTTTACTAGCAACATCTAAGGACTTCCAGCTACTACATGAATAACACAACATTTTCTCGGACTAAACCCGGTCCCCCTGTACCCCTTTAAGTTTTTGTGCCCTAAATTTGTAAGAACTTGTCCTTTTTTTCACAGATGATCTTCGTTTTTGTGTCCCCTTTCTACATTTAGTTATTACCCCATTTTTGCATTCCAGTTCAGATTCTTCATCTTAACTCCCTGCTCAAAACTATCAACTGGCCCTTTTTGGGCCCCCTACTATAGCTCCCTTAAAAATCGTCCAATTCACTAGCCTTTTTTTTCTAACAAATTCTTTGAACTCCCAGTTGCTACATAAATAACAAAATTTTTTCTCGGATAAGACCCGGGTCACGTGGACACCTTTAAGTTTTTGTGCCCTAAATTTTTAATCACTTGACTCATTTTTGTCTGATTTTCTTCGTTGTTCTTTTTTTACTCTTTTCTTCGTTGCTCTTTCTCCAGTTAGTTATTTTTACATTTCTATATTCTAATTAATACCCTAGGGCCCAGTACGCGGCCCCTTGTAGTTTTTGTTCCCTAAATTGTTAATAACTTGACTCATTTTAATCTGATCTTCTTCGTTTTTTGGGACCTTTTTTCCATTTAGTTAGTCCATCATTTTTACATTCAATTTAGGACACTGGCCTCCATGGGAACTGGTCTGGGACCCTTGAACTTTTTTTGCGCTATGCATTTTCAGCCCTCTAATTGTGTCACTCTCTCACAGCATAACTTTAAAGTTGAGTCTTAGACTCCTTTCTCCCTGCCACTACCCTCATATTTTTATTGGGGTTTTAAGGGTCTTTTTTAGCATTTCTTTACAATTTTATTCTAATGATTAATTTATACCCTATGCTTAATTTCGACTAATTGACATTTTCCTCAATAACCGCAAAAAAGTAATAATATCTGTACAGAAACCCTTAACGGGTTAAAAATTGTGACGCAGCACTTTCTTTTGGCTGTAAGAATTTTAAATATGGGTCTTAAAAGAAATGATATCAAATTTGTGACGCTATGTTAATATATTTTTTTTAATCATCATTTTCTTTTTAGTTTTATTTATATTCACAGGTGCAATTATTATCTTAACAGGAAAAAAATATAAAATTTATTCGCTGATGCTTTTTCATTCACATCTCTCATGAATTCAAAATATGGGTTTTAAAAGAAATGATATAAAAATTTGAGTGACACCTTGACGTGAATTTAATAGGACTCTTTTAAAATTCAATTTAAATTATTTTTGGTTTGTCTTCTAAAGTATATTTACACATACAAACAGTACTTTTAATTTTTCAATAGACTGTTAAATACATTACTTTCACTGAGTATATATTATGTATTGAAATGTATTTATTTCAATAAATTGATTTATCTTCTGTGCCATGCTATCCAAAATGATAAGTAAAATTTATGTAAATGTTTATTTTGCGTTATAGTATCCAAACGAAGGGTAATGTATGCAAGTGGATAACATGACGCAAAATAATCATTTACATAAATTTTACTTATGATTTTGGATAGCGTGGCACAAAAGATAAATCAATTTATTCAAATATATACATTTCACTACATAATATAGGCTCAGTGAAAGTAATATATTTAACAGTTTATTGAAAAATTAAAAGTATTGTTTGTATTTGTAAATATACTTTAGAAGACAAACAAAAAATAATTTAAATTGAATTTTTAAACAATCCCAAATTTCACCAAATGTTTTGCTTATACTTTTCAGAGTTGTTAATATAAAAGAATGTTCATTTCAGGAACGATGACACACAACACTATATACAATACCCTGTAATCAGAATTAAAAAATAATAAATATTGGATGAAAAATGAGCAGGTTCACTAAATATGTTTCACTACGCAAGCGCGAATTCAATCAAAATATACTGTGCATAATATATTAGCTAAATGTATAGACCAACTTTTGTGAAAGACTCAAAAATATAGCTTGAATATTCTGATAGTAATCATCGATAGAATAACCTCGAAATTCGCTGTTCGCAAAAGGAATAAAAAGATAAGGGGTAGTATCCAAATATACTAGCTTATGAAAGTTGACATAATAAGACTGAAGTGTCTCTCATTGTATATTTGGATACCGCACCGCATCTTTTTGCTTCCTTTTGGGAAAAGCGAATTTCAATCTTATTCTATCGACTATCACTATCAGAATTTTCAATCTATGTTTTTTATACTTTCACAGAAGTTGCTCTATACATTTAGCTGATATATTATGAACAGTATATTTCGATTGTATTTGCGCCAGCGCACAGTGGGGCGTTTTGATGATCTAGGTGGACAAAATTCATTTTTCCGATTATCTCGGAATTTAACAAGACCGCGTATACTGGTAGCTGAATGTCTCTTTTGTCGAGATCCGTATGAGTTTTGTCGAAAAACCCCGATGTGTCGATTAACTACGACCGTAAAGAAGGCAGTTCATTTGAGAGACTTTCAACAGTTGCATTATTTTTCTGTAAGTTCGAAAGCAAGTCGTGACTTTTCTGAAACTTTGAATACATGTGTAGTTTCAATGACAATACAATATTATAATTTAAAAAATAATAATAATATAAGTAATGATATAATAATAATAATAATAATAATAATAATAATATAAATAATTAAATAAGTCAAATATTTATCACAGTTTGATTATTTTATTACTGATACATTCGAAAACCCAGCAAAAACTAATTAAACTTTAACGCAATAATTTTGTCCACATAGATCCTCGAAACGCCCAACTGTGCAGCGCAGTGAAACAATATTTAGTGAACCTCCTCATTTTTCCTCCAATATTTATTATTTATTATCCATAAATAAATACACGCATCTCAATTTACTTAAATAAACATCAATATTATTCAATGTGTGAAACAATATAACTATTTTATATACCAGATTTAGTTTAAGATTTAAAAAAAAACTTATAAAGATAATTGCGTAAAACGTTACAAATTACCGCAATTGTCGGCGTACTTTCATACGCAGATCAAACAAAATGCTCAGGAATTTTTATTAATAATGAAAAACAAGTATGTACCGCTTACGAGTGAGTTACACTTTACTGAATGAAAATTCTGGTTCTAAATATATTTGTTTGATCCGCGAAGTATACACCAGACGTTACAGAGATTTAAGACTCCATTTCAGTCATACGATGGCAACCTCAAACTAATGTTAAAACAATATATGCGTTCTTTACAAATTTCTCGTTTGTATTTCAAGATTTTTAAAGATTTTTTTTTAGGTTATCTGAGGTCAGTATCTGATTGATGTATTTGCAAATTTACTATTTTGTTTGCGATATTTCTTTTGAAATTCCATTTCAATTTCGACACAAACCAATTATTTTTCGGGGAAATTTAATGTATCCTCATAAATGAACCGCAACCATTGTCAAAAAAGATATCAGGTTAGATATCTCCCTCCCATATCCTATGCAAAAGAATTATTTACAAGTAATGAAATGCACACGAGGAATTTTTAATGAACACCTCAATTGGTGTAGCATTAGTCGCGTGATTAATGTAGTTTCTTGAGCTGTTCTTTTCCTATATTAAATATCAAAGTTTATGCGTAATGACATACACTGAATATTTTGTAAAGATTGTGTGTGTCATAAATGTGTCAAGTTAATGTTTCTAAAATTTTCTAAACAATTTAAAAGTGTTACATTATCTCCAATTATAATAAAGAAGGAAGTTTGTGTGAGTGTTTCTTGGTTGTGTTCTGAAGAGACCGCTGCACGCAGAACTGCAAACTTTGGTGGGAAAATACCTCTAAGCATGTAGTTTTGCGCCTCTAAGCCCGTTTTTGAAATTTTTGAATATATATTTATTAATTTAAATTTTATGAGATTTTTAGTGTTTTTTCACGTTTTGATGCAATTTTTTCACATTAGTAAAAGGTTTCCGGTCCCAATCTTTTATCCCAATATAGGAAATTTTATCCTCTTTTCAATAAAGTTTAGGCGAAATTCGTACAGCGATTTTTGAATTTTTGGCGAATGTTTTCCCTCGACATTAAGACATTTTGCCCAGAATGTTTGATTGGTCGGTTGCTTCCATTTGGGCCTCTGCTAAGCCCAGAATCGTCATTTTCCAGACTCTTTTCAGCTTTGAGAGAGTTATTAATTCTTTACAGATAAAAAATCATGATTTTAAAAAGGGAAGGGCGGATTATTAATTAAACTGATTTCCTTATTAGATTTTTATTTAATTTTGTTTCCTTATGAGTTTTTTAACCTTTTTTTCATGTTATGCAGCGTTTTTGTTTTAAATGACGTCATAAATCGCCCACTAGAAGTCAAACACCGTTGGAGGTCAGTTTGGATTGGTAGCTGATAAGATTGGAAGCACAGCTAGAAGTCAACGGGGCAATTGTGATTGGCAGATAAAAAGGTCGTCAGCTGATTGTAATTCGAATAACGAGTTGTGAATTTTTCGCGATTTGTTTTTTACGATTGTTAGAGTTTTCTCATGTACGTGACGTCATTTATGTATTTGATTTCAGAAATTGGCGACGATAACTTACTGTTTTTGTATATCAAAGTAAAAAATGTCATTTAGTTTCTGTTTCAAAAGTTAATGATAATTCCTAATTTTTTAACGTCGTCGATTTAATTCTGTGTGGTAGAGGGAGTTGAATGTCCGGTTGTAATTTAAATATCGCGTTAAAGCTCTGATCGAAACTCCCTCCTTCAACTCTGCATAAAAAATTAGAACTTTATTATTATTAGTCCGATTCAAACGAAACCATTTCTCAGGTCCTAAACTTCGGTATAATTTTTTCCACCTTGGTTACGAATATTTCTGAATATTAATCACCAGGGAGGGGTATTTTCTTGAGTTCTATGGGCCCAATTTCAACCAGAAGTAGTTCATTCAACTTAATACGAACTAATTAAAATATAGTTAACTAATTAGGATACAGATTTGGCGTCACCTGGTGGTAGAAAGTGGAGCTGAAATATTTTGCAGCGCGTGCGTAGAACGCCTGCTATACGGTGTCGTAGGCAGCAGGGACACGGGCCGGAGTTTCGATCGGAAAGAGTTTTATTTAGGACAGAGTGCGTCCTAAGCGGTGGGAAGTGGAACTAACAGATTTTGCATTTAAAATTAAACCGATTCAAACAAGGGCCCGATTTCAACGAGAATTCATTAATTCAACTTAACATGGACTAATTAAGATATAGATAACTAATTAAGACATAGATTTGATGTACCCTAGTGATAGAAAGGGGAATTAAAATATTTTTAACGCGTGCACAGCACGCCTTCTATACGGTGCCGTGACGAATGGAGAACCGTGTCAGAGTTTCGTTTGAGAAAAGATTTTTTAGAACAGTGTGCAACCCCTGGCAAAGGAAAATGTAACTTAAAAATTTTGCAATTAATCTTGGTCCGATTCAAACGAAAACATTTCTAACATTCTTTTGAGGTCTCCCAGGTAGCAAACAAACTTCGGTATCATTTTTTCAGCCCTTGGTCACCACCATATATGAATATTAATATCCAGGGGGTTGATTTATTATCTCGGATTCTATGGACCCGATTTCAACGGCAATCGGTTCATTCAACTTAACTTGAACTACTTAAGATATAGCTAATTAATTAAGATATAGATTTGGTATCGCATGGCGGTAGAAAGAGGATCTAACAGATTTTCCGAGCGTGCACAGTACGCCTTCTGCACGGTTTCGTAAGCAGCGGGAACGAGTGCCGGAGTTTCGTTTGGAAAGAGGTTTATTTAGAACAGAATGCTCCACCTGGTGGTAAAACTCGAACTAAAATATTTTGCAGCCCTTGCGCAGCACGTCGTCTGCTATACACTGTATGGAAGACAGCAGGGACACGAGTCGGAAATTTGTTTAGAATAGAATGCATCCCATGGCAGTGGAACTAAAAATTTTCCTACGCGCACGCCTAAAATTTCTATTTTTATTGAAACCGTAAAAGAAAGTTACCGATTTCATAATCCCAGACTTTGAAATATTCTCATTTTCACTCATCCTGGAGTATTAAGAAAAGTCTTGGAGGTATTGAATCGAAACACACAAGCTGTACTCAGTTTATTTTTCGGATTTCGAAAATGCAAATTTTGTAAAACCCGACGGTATTTTTTTTTTTAAATTTGACAATAAACTGACCCGCTTTGAATCAAATGATCCAGACATTTGAGGAGGTGGAATTGAATTTACTTTCACTTCGCGTACCATGTCTATTTAATTTCCTAAAGACAAAATTTACCAAAGAAACGGTTTCGTGCATCTATTTTTAGAGTGATTTCGCATTTCGTATTATTTTTTTACCTGACCGGGAACGCCGGGCGAATTAGCTAGTATATAATAAATATATCAGTGCAAATATTTACTCCGCTAACAAAATATTATATGCAACATTAACAATATTTTAAACACATTAAACGGACATTGAAAAGTATTTATTCTCTCTATAATTTCTGCTATGTAATTGTAAAATAATTATAAAATATGCGCGATTTATAGAGAACATTTAAAACAAATATTATACTCTAATATATAAAATAAAGCACGCTTTACTTTTCTTTTCTTTTACACAGCAAGTAGGATATCGCAAAAGAATCTTGATAAGAAATATGTACCATAAGCTGCTTAAAAGTAGCAAAAATAAAGTTAAAATTAACGTTCTTGATGCTACAGTTTTTCTAGTTTTATTAGCTCCCATGCGTTACTTATTTCATTTATCGATCACATATTTTCTTATAATAGCTTTTTTTTGTCTATCATTGCACCATTTAAGGCTGATGATTAAATTCCTTGCATGGAAAAAACTGCAGTTGGAAAAAACAAAACGCCTACACATAATTACATATTATAATAAAAGGAATTAAAAAATATTTCATAGTGTTAAATCTTTTAAAAGTGCCGAATTATTTGCACATCTGACATACAATTAAAAATTCTTTTAAGTTTGCTACGTAAAGATAATAATATATTTACACGAACCATTCTTTTTAAATTACATAATAGAAAAATATTCTTTTTTTTCTGTAAGAATAATCATTTTTGTAAGGTTGTAAAACAAAATTTCTCCTAAAATCAGAAAAAATAGTTTTTTTTTCTAGTTTAAAAAAAGATAATCTCATAGGAAAGATTTTCTCAATTTTGTAACCAATAGATTTGAAAGAAAAAAATTGTTTTATTTAATAGAAGAATATCTACGACTAAATGAATAAATAATTCAAATTTTTCTATTCAAAATTACTGACAGAGAAAAAGTTAAAGTTTGCGGCTTTGAAAATCTGCAGACAAAATTTCTGAAATTATGAAAATCAAATTATTTAACTTTACTAGATTAAAACAGTAATTTTCAAGAAAGTAATTTTTGATTTTCTTAAAATACATGTAATACTTCTATAATATGTCGAAAGCATGAATGCTACTTATTTTTATGGAATCATATTGCATGAAATCTGTATTGTAATTTATTAAAATAAATAATGGTAATAGTAATACATTTAGAGGTTTAAAATTTTCCCATAGATTTCACTGATCAGTTTTGGAATTATCAACATTATTTGAGTCAACAAATACCGAATTCCTTTTTAAGAGGCAACTGAGCACAATTTTAATATTTCCAAAATAGATAAGGTGTCCAGTAAGTCTCTTTACAATTTCAAACTTTTATTACAAACAAAATTGAACAGATACATGTATGGAAAGTAGTACAGTATAAGAAGTATATATTGAAGTTTTTTCATCAATTAAAGAACCTCTATATGTGCACCATTGATAGCTCAGTGTTGATTGCACGAAGTACGTCAAGGCGTTTATGCAATACAGAACCGTCTCTACGAATTTCTTGCGTCTACCTCCATCAACTCATGAATATCAGAAGAAATTTTGGACACCGGTTCAGTAGTAAAATGTCAGAGTGTGAGATTCCTTAGAACACATCGTTGGCACGTTCGGAATTTATCTGTATTTAATCTATCCGATATCCATAAGTTATTTTCCGGAGAAGTATTAATTTTATTGGCAACACGTATTTTAATCATGTATTGATCGGCTTACGATATCATTATATCTTACAATGAAAGAAAATGTTTTGGTGAGTTTCAGATGGGAGTTCCAGTTACAATGTGTATTCGATCACGGATTAATCATCATGTCATCGAGATTCAGTTTATGGAATAGAAAAGTCCGTTAGTTATTTTATACTAGGGTATCTCAGAATTATTGCTTTACTCTGCACTTATTAAAAATATAGAAAGTACTGAAAAGTTTTAATAAGGGAAATTGAATGTATTTTTCAAGATCAATTTACTATTAATTTTCCAGATAATAATTTAATTGATAAATAATGCAAAAATAAAGACTTTTTTCTTTCGAAAACTTATCGTTCATTACATTTATTATTATTCTTTATCATCAATTATAATTCTTTATCTCCTAATATTCAATTTATTTCGTGTATTAATTTTCGCAATATGACTTAGGCTGAATTTATTACGAATAAAAAATGATGCTTTTCAAATAGCTTTGAATTGTGAGTATGATTTATCAAATTCTCTGATTTATCATTTCATTCAGATAAGCTCTGAATCTCCCACAGAAAAATAAATCAATACCTAATAATGATATTCATTATTATTATTTTAAATTTAGTACACAACTTTCAGGAAAGATAAATTATTTTTTAAAAATCGTGCTTAATTTCTATGATCCAGAAAAGCTTCCGGATTGATGTATAGCGGGAAATTCGGAATATCTATAAATTCGTTAAAACTTTTAAATTCCATTAAAAAGGAACAAATTATACTAAAAAATTGCGGTTAAAACGAATGGGATTAGAGTGAGATCAGATTTATTTTAATAACAAAAAAAGTTGTGGTTAAAAAATATCGATAGATGGCGCAGGCATGCATAATAGGAAGCAGATGTATGCGAATTAGGTTTATAGTAAAATGCCCTTTTTGTAGAAGAGTCTGACAAGCTTCAGTATCCCAGCACATGAAACTGGACCTTTTCTCGTCTAGAGTCCTTTTGCATGAAACTGGACCTTTTATCGTCTAGAGTCCTTTTGCCGTTGGGAATTTTCGCAATGCGGCGATTGCTGACTCCCAGTTCTTGTAAGAGATTAACCAACAATGCATGATCTCATAACGATAGTGTACTGTTGGCAACGAATGAAGAATCTATGTGCATCGAGATGTTTTATTGACAGCCCGATTTGCAAAAATCTCCTTTCGTTCAAATCGCATTTTCTTAGCATAATTTGTTTCTTATTAATGAATTTTTAAAGTTTTAACGAATTTATAGCGCACCCGGTATATATCAATCCGGAAGCTTTTCAGATTTTCATAGAAATTAAGCATGATTTTTAAAAAATAATTTATTTTTCCTGAAAGTTGTGTACTATAAATTAAAATAATAATAGTGAATATCATTATTAGGTATTAATTTTTTTTTCTGTCGGAGATTCAGAGCTTATCAGATTGAAATGAGAGATTGAAATCATAAATCAGAGAGTTTGATAAATCATACTATCGGTAATTTTTGAACCACATCTTTTTTTTCTTTATTATTATTATTATTATTATTATTATTATTAAAATAAAATCCGATCTCCTTTTAATCTCATTAGTGCAAACCGCAACTTTTTAGCGCTATTTGTTCTGTCTTAATGTTTTTAAAAAATTTTAAAGAATTTATGGTGCACGCGGTATTTTCCATAAGGAATTTTTTTATATTTTCTTAAAATGAAAGAAAATTTATTGTAATATCAAATTGCTTTCCATGTTGGATTCTTTATATGAAATAAAATTTGTATGCTTAACTCGTGTCCTTCCAAGTTTTATGTGTCTTTTTTCTGGAAAAAGTAATGAAATAAAACAATAAGTTTTTATTCACCTTCAAAAGTCTGCATTTTGGGATCATCATACTCATTGCAAATTCTGAGATCTTAAGCAATAAAATTCTTAACAGTGAAAGCGATGGTAACTCAGCTATTACCCTTACAAGTTGCGTTGCAATCCCGAGGAGCAGGAAAAATCTTAAATGAACAGATTTCAACTCGACATCGTGAGGGAAGCGGATTTAGCATGAGGTTTATAATCACATGTGATTTATTTCAAAAGGTGTATACAAGTTAAATAATTTATTGCTAAAAATAGATGCATATTTTAGTTTATATATAACACAAAACTGCCTGTTATATACATAATTTTATTCAGTAATACTGCTTAATTTTTATTTAACGCTGTCTAAATTTCTATGAATATATATCTGCAAGGTACACTTTTCTAAAAAGGTATTGAGTATAGAGTCTTTAAATCATATATAAATATTCAAAATATATAATGTATTGATAAAAAGCAGCATATTTAATTATTTCTCAAAAAGAAATGAATTAAACAACAATGATTGAAACATTCACCAAAATGTGGAAAAAAATTATATATTCCAGTATACGAGTTTTTTCTGTGATATTATAAATAAATATTAATTTAATATTATAAAAAACTCATAATATTTAATAGTTTAAAAGAACAGATTTGTTATACAAGAGTGTAAAGTTTTAATTCACTATCTTTAGTGCAATTTACAATATGTAGACCTAATTTTCTAAAAAAAAAATACATAAAATCTGAAAAAAATAAGATTTACGTATATAAGCGTGATATTGTCTATTTACAAGCTTAAAATCTCTGTATAATTATCAGTACAAAAACCCTTAACGGGATAAAAGTTGTGACGCAGCACTTTCTTTTGGCTCTAAGAATTGTAAATATGGGTCTTAAAAGCAATGATATCAAATTTGAGTGACGCTATGTTAATAATTTTTTTTTAAATCATCATTTCATTTTCTTTTTAGTTTTATTTATATACACAGGTGCAATTATTATCTTAACATGAAAAAATATATAAAATTTATTCGCTGATGCTTTTTCATTCACATCTCTCAGGAATTCAAAATATGGGTTTTAAAAGAAATGATATCAAAATTTGAGTGACACCTTGACGTGAATTTAATAGGACTGTTTTAAAATTCAATTTAAATTATTTTAGTTTGCTTCTAAAATATATTTACACATACAAAAATTACTTTTAATCCAAAATCATAAGTAAAATTTATGTAAATGATTATTTTGCTTCATAGTTTCCAAACGAAAGGAAATGTATGCAAGTGGATAATATGACGCAAAATAATCATTTTCATTTATTTTACTTATGATTTTGGATAGCGTGGCACAAAAGAGAAATCAATTTATTGAAATATATACATTTCAATACATAATATAGGCTCAGTGAAAGTAATATATTTAAAAGTGTATTGAAAAATTAAAAGTATTGTTTGTATGTGTAAATATACTTTAGAGGACAAACCAAAAATAATTTAAATTGAATTTTAAAAGAGTCCTATTAAATTCACGTCAAGGTGTCACTCAAATTTTGATATCATTTCTTTTAAAACCCATATTTTGAATTCATGAGAGATGTGAATGAAAAAGCATCAGCGAATAAATTTTATATATTTTTTTCATGTTAAGATAATAATTGCACCTGTGAATGTAAATAAAACTAAAAAGAAAATGATGATTTAAAAAAATATTAACATAGCGTCACTCAAATTTGATATCATTGCTTTTAAGACCCATATTTAAAATTCTTACAGCCAAAAGAAAGTGCTGCGTCACAACTTTTAACCCGTTAAGGGATTTTGTACTGATAATCAATTACATACAATTAAATTGTAATTACATTGCAGTCATTGCAATGACAAATTTTCCAAAATCTGTCTTGCGTTCTACCATATTCCTATATCTTAGTCATTACTAGGTATGTCGAGTATTCTTTTAGTAACGATTACTTGTAATATTGCATTTACTAACTAATAAATGTGAGAAACAGTAAGGTAGAGAGAAAAAGTAGTCCAATTAAATAAGACGTACTCTAATGCCTTTTCTAGTAATTTAAACATTTAATTACTTTCTGGTTTACAAGTGAAATGATGAATATTTACAAATGAATTACGTTAGAACATATAAAACCATGAAAATGGCTCTGATAGCTATCTTACTATTAAAAGTAGCCGATAGATAAAATGAGGGACAACGCCCTAAAATTTAATAAAAAGACGTAGGAACGTCTTCCGCAGAGATCCTCTCTGCATCAAAGCTGAGGGCCATCTGGCAGTTTTTTGAAGATTTTGTCCGGGCTTCGCTCAGACCATCTGAAGATGAGTCATTTTCCCAGGACCTCAAAAGCAATCTGGTCTCAAGTGGGCATCTGGCTTGGCCATGTGCATCTTCGGCTGCCACATTCGGCCCTCCTGACAGGTCTGTGTCCTCACAGATGATCACCTGTAAGCTACTATAAAAATAAACAAAAACAAGCAACAAAATAATAGCAATGTGAAAACACTATAGCAACTAGAAAAACACTAGCAAAAATTAATATAAGGTTAATCAAATTCTTTCATCTAGTCCTTGAATAATAGTCTGTGAAAAAAAAGTCAATTGTTGTTGTTTTGCATGGAAAATAAAGTTTCTTGATACTGTAGAACAGTCAGTAACTTTCCTATATAGTTTGTACACAAAGTTTTCTAGATACAAGTCCTTTACGAAAAATTGTTAATAAAAACACAAATAAAACACGGATAAAGAAAAAAAACACCACTGAATGCACACTTGTCATGTTAAGCCCATGGTTTCATGTGGTCTGCAGCAGTGGAGGTTATTCTTGGACCTTCTTGATAACCTACTTTCTCAACATCATATCTGTCATTATTTTTTACTTTAATTATCTTGTAAGGAGCAAGGAATCTTGGACGCAACTTCGTTCCAACTCCAAATTGGGTTTTTTTAATCGCAACTAAGTCACCTACTTGATAGCATTTCGCTGCTTTTCGTTTGCGATTGAAACTTTTGCGATTTTCTTCCTGGATTTTTAGTATGTTCTGCTTCGCGATATCTCTGTTGCTCTCTCTTTCTTCTACAAACGCATTCTCATACTCTTCATCAATAATCTGCTTTATTTTTAAATCTGTCTTATCTCTAATTTTTACTCCCGTTAATAGTTCAAAAGGCGTATAATTGGTGCTTCGTGAACACGTACTATTTATGATTTTCTGAACTATTGGGACAAATTTGTACCATTTTGTTGGATCATCGATGGAAAGTTTGCTTAGAATAGATATGAGGGTCTTCTGTACCCGCTCAACCTGACCATTACCCCTTGGTATTCCCGTTGTTATTAAGACATGTTCGATCTTTTCGCTTTCCAAATACTCTTTGAATTCATTCGAGGTAAACGCGGGGCCACGATCACTGATTATTCGCTCCGGATTTCCAAATGTAATTTGTTGGTTTTTTAACTTTTCTATCACCTCTTTAGCAGAAGTTGTCTTAACTGGATAAAACACACAAATTTAGTAAACGCATCTACCACGGAGAAAATAAAGTTATAATTTTTGTTGGTCGACGGCATTGGGCCTAGATGATCTACATGATAAATTTGAAGAGGAAAGTTTTGTTTAGGAATAGGATTTAGCAGTCCTTCACCTTTCCCTCTCTTTCGATTATACAAAATACATTCAAAGCAATTTCCTATAACGCTTTCTATCTGTTTTCGAATATTGGGGATGTAAAAATTTTGTTTAATTATTGCTTCGGTTTTGGCTACACCGTAATGACCTTTGTTATGTACTTCACGAATTATTTCTTTTTGCATACCCTCTGGTACCATAATTAACTCTTTCTCATTTTCATACTTATACACAACGTTTTGCCTAATCAAATTACCTTTACTTTCCTTTTTTCCGATTAATGTTTTAAGAGTTTGAATATAATCATCTTCGTTTTGCGCCTTGGCTATTTTCACCGTTACTTCATCCTGTGAACGCGTCATAATTAAAACCGTGTTACGACTTAGAGCATCAACGTGTTTCATTTGATTACCCGGTCGGTGAGTTATCTGGTAATCGAATTCTTGTAAAAACAATGCCCACCTTGCTACTTTTGGGGCAAGTTCTTTTTTCTCTAATGTTTTCTGAAAATCTGAACAGTCGGTTACTATTTTAAATTTATTACCTAACAGGTATGTTCGGAATTTCTTTAAAGCCTCAACGACTGCTAACGCTTCTAGTTCATAACTACTATATTTGGCTTGGGCAGGTGTTGTTTTCCTACTCATGAAATAAACGGGGTGTAAATTTCCATAATCATCTTTCGGTAACAATACTGCTCCAAAACCCGAACTGCTTGCATCAGTGTGCAATTCCGTTTCAGCACCTCTTCTAAATATGTGTAAAACCGGTTTACTAGCCAATCTAGTTTTCAAAGTTTGAAAAGCTTCTCTTTGATCTGGTCCGAAATTAAATTCATTTTCCGCTTTTAGAAGATCACTCAAAGGTTTAGCGATTTTGACATAACTGGCAATGTATTTTCTAAAATATCCAGTCAGTCCTAAGAAACTTTGGATCTCTTTCTTATTTCGCGGTTCAGGTAATTTCTTAACAGCTAAGGTTAATGTTTCTGAATTGCGGATGGTTCCGTTCTCAACTATATATCCTAAAAATTCGATTTTTCTTTTCAAGAATTGGCACTTAGCAAAATTAAATTCGAGGCCATGCTCGGAAGCTACTTGAAACATACGTTTCAGTTTCAAAAGCGCATCTTCTTCAGACTGTGCAAGAACGATAATGTCGTCCATGTACACCAAAATAACTTTCTCCCTAATCAGATCTTTTAAACATGCATATATGTATCGTTGAAAATGCTGAGGAGCTGTACTCAACCCGAAAGGCATAAAATTATATTCGTACTGAGAATAATTGGTAACGAACGAAGTGAATTTCTTACTGTCCTCATCAACCTCTACATGGAAAAATTCGTTTTTTAAATCTAGCGTACTAAACACTTTATTTTGCTCGATGTTATCCAAAATATCATCTATCACTGGAAGAGGATAATTATCACTAATTATCTTTTTATTCAGCTTTCGATAATCGACGCATAACCTGAAGTTACCATTTTTCTTTTTAGCTATGACTATCGGGGCTGCATAACTAGAACAACTTTCTCGTATTATGCCTTGATTAAGCCATTCTTCTATTTGTTTATCAACAAATGCTTGTTCCGAAAATGCTAACCACCTGGGTCATCACTTAAAATTAAGTTAACTTTTAAATCAACGCTTTTAGTTTTCTTTGGTACGTAATGCTCAATTAAATTAATTAGTTCTTCTTTTACAACACCGTTGGTTAGATGGGTCAGATCGATTTCACCTACATTAACAGAGTTTGCTATTTCTGCTAAATAAACAGATTGAATTTCAGGAGTATCTGTTAAAGGGTTTTCGGTCGTAGACACATCTGGGTAATCAGCTAACGGGTCTGGATCATTCGTGTTATTGTCCATTTGGCTAGACGAAATGTTGGACTGCGGGACAACAGTTACCAAGTTAACCGTGTACTTTTTCTCATTACTTCTTTTACCCGTAACTTTTAGGCCGAAATCCGATATTTCCAAATTTAGTTTACTTAAACAATTATTTCCGAGTATCATATCGTACTGTAAGTCATTTAAAAGGTAAACATCGCAATTAACAACAATGTTATCAATTAAAATATCGGTATTGAAAAAACCTGAAGGCCTCACTCCATTTCCATTAATCCCTGTTAATTTCACATCATCTTCATTTAATTCGGGACGCCCCAGCGCTCTATAGAAGCTATTATTGACCATTGTCACATGAGAACCCGAATCTACCACTGAATTTACTTTTTTTCCTTTAATTTCGATAGTTTTGAAAATCTTATTCGAAGGACGAGTATTGTTATCGGCAGTATTAACAGTTTTCACGTAGTTTAAAGAGCTCTGGTCAGTCTTATGTCCGATTTCTTTGTGTCCAAAATTTGTTTGTTGTTCTTTTCTGCGGGGACATTGATTTGATTTATGTGTAGCGTATTCGTTGCAGTAAAAGCACTTAGCTTTAAAAGGGTTAGGGTTATTTCTAGGATAATTGAAATGGTTCTTTTCATATCTGTTATTTTGCGGAATGTTATTATAGTGGTGGAAACTTTTATTTTCAGTGTTTTGAGCAAAACGCCTTTTTCCTTCGTTATTCGAATTTTTAATGTCCGCGCTCTTCCTAATATTGTTGCGTGCTGCTTCATAATCATCAAGCTTGGTTATGAAATCGGCAACGTCAGTAATTTTGGGCAATTCATCCACAAAATGTTCCTTAATTTCAAGCGGCAATTTCTTTCGTATTTGGTCAATAACTAAAATACTTTTCAAATCCTCATAAGTCACAATTTTTAGTCCTAAAAGCCACTCTTCCAGGTAATTACTAAGCTCAAAAGAAAAATCCCTCCATGAAGCCGAATTCTCTTTTTTATGAGAAAAAAATTTCTGCCTGAACTGCTCGGGGCTGAGCTTAAATCTTTTAAGAAGTAATTTCTTGATATGATCGTAATCATTCGAAAATTCTTCTTTCTCGCTTCCTATTATGTTAACAATTTCCAGCGGCAACAGACCTAGGAGATAAGTAACCCAGTCCTCCTTTTCGACCCCTAAACGCTTTAAATGACGTTCAAACAGCGTGAGATAAATACTAATCTCTTCCTGATTATTGTACTTAGTTATCAATTTTAATACGTCAGGGCTTTTAGCGATACTAGCAGATACTGGAAAATCATCTCGTTTACTTTTTGAAGCTGCTTCTAATTCTAATCTTTTTAGCTCATATTCACGATCTTCCGTTTCTTTTAAGAATAATTTCTTTTCTGCCTCTTCTCTTTCCGCAGTTATACCTAATAGTAATTTTTTTACTAATTCTTCCTCGTAGCCTGCAGACTTAACTATTAAATCGACTAATATTGGCTTCGTCGCATTTTCCGGTGCCTCTAATCCTAATTCGGACACAACAGTAATTAAATCAACTTTTTTCGCTCGTGCTAATTGGGCCATTTTAGTATACTTTAATTTTCAACTCTTTATTTGAATATAAATTCAAAATAATATTATACGTACATATAAAAATATATGTTTATATAAAAGGTACTTACTTCATAGTATAATCCTTTGGTATTAAAATACATAAATTTCAAATAATGAAAATTAATAAAATATGGTTAATAATATACCATACGCTTCAAGACAAACAAAATTATGCTTAGCACTCGCGACCCAATAGCTCGTAAAAAAAACCACAACGAGCTTTCTTTCTGAAAAACACTGTTTCACTCGCGGAAAAAAATATATAGCTCATGAAATAAAAATAACTATGAGCCTTTCTTGCTACACATCATTGGAATCACACGCGTTAGATGAAGCTCATGAAAAAAAAGTACTTATGAGCTGTCACCGTTCTCTTGAAGGAGATCAGGGTGTCATCCTTTGCGATAAAAGGTGAGGGGAAAGTCGATTCGAGCCTCCGTAGATTTCTACTCCTCCGATAGAATTTCTCTGTTGACGTAAAGCGAAGAAGAGAATAAACCACTGCTCACCGCTCCTGGATTTTCTTTCCGTCGTAGCAGAGTCCTTTTAAAGTCCTTTAATTCAAAAGTCCGGTAATTTAAATGTTCAGTAATTCAGATGTCCAGTACCGGGCTTCGCTCAGACCATCTGAAGATGAGTCATTTTCCCAGGACCTCAAAAGCAATCTGGTCTCAAGTGGGCATCTGGCTTGGCCATGTGCATCTTCGGCCGCCACATAAATGTACTGTACGTAACCCGTTGTATGCGAGTAAAACTATCACTTGACCGATTATTTAAATGATTACATAGGGTACATCAAAGTAATATTTAATTTAAGGGTGTATTCAAATCCACACTGCTTATTTTGAGACACATTTGTAAATTCATTTTTGCTCTAAAATGCATCCAATTGGCAGGTTCTCTTATTCAGAAACTTTATAATGTCCGTATTGTCTCGATTTTTTGATAAAGGCAGAATATATTTCAAAAAATACTGTCAAAGTGGACATTTTGAACTGAATTTCCCAAAGCGATAGCGCTAGAAACAACAAAAAAAATATCGTACTGTGAAAATAATTGTCTGTAAATCGATTTCTAATTAATTGAACGAAAAATAAAAACATGGGGCCCTTATAAATGTCTTTATAAATCACGCCGCCAAGTTTCCTGTTGTTACTTTTAATAAAAGAAAACTGCCCAGTTAAACTGACGGCATTGAGCTCACAGGCTATTCACACTAACTGTAAATTATATTCTTATTTCAAAGAATTTGAAATAAGCCCTCGAAAAATGAAGAAATCGACAATATATTAAGAGGGGGGAACCATCCCCCGTTTCTCCTTCTTATAATTAACCAATGAACCCATAAAACTAATCAGAGAAGCGCCTTACCACAATGAACCTATATACAAAATTTGAAAAAATCGGATAATTCTGCATGAAAAATCCATTTATCTAAATTAAGGGGGGGGGGTTAGCCCCCCGTCCCCCCTTTATACTTAACTAAAGAACCCCCAAAACTAATCAGAGAAGCGCCTTATCACAATGAACATATATATAAAATTTGAAGAAAATCGGATAATTCTGCTTAAAAAACCCATTTATCTATATCAAGGGGGGTTAGTCCCCCCCGTCCCCCCCTTTATACTTTACCAGTGAACCCCCAAAACTAATCAGGGAAGTGCCTTACCACAATGAGCCTATATACAAAATTTGGAGTAAATTGGATAATTCTGCATGAAAAACCCATTTATCAAAATTAAAGGGGGGGGGGTAGCCCCGTTTCCCTCCTTTACACTTCACCAATGAACCCCCAAAACTAATCAGGGAAGCCCCTTACCACAATGAGCCCATATAGAAAGTTTGAAGAAAATCGGATAACTCTGCATGAAAAAATCATTTATCTAAAATAAGGGGGGAGGATTAACCCCCCCGTTACCCCCTTTATACTTAACCTATAAACCCCCAAAACTAATCAGGAAAGAACCTTATCACAATGAACCTATATACAAAATTTGAAGAAAATCGGATAACTCTGCATGAAAAAAATAATTTATCTAAAATAAGGGGGGAGGATTAACCCCCCCCGTTACCCCCTTTATACTTAACCTATGAACCCCCAAAACTAATCAGGAAAGAACCTTATCACAATGAACCTATATACAAAATTTGAAGAAAATTGGGCAATTCTGCATGAAAAAACCATTTATCTTAATTAAGGGGGGTTTGCCCCCCGTTCCCCCCTTTTTAGTTAAACAATCAATCCCCAAAACTAATCAGGGAAGCGCCTTATCACAAGGAACCTATAAACAAAATTGGAAGCAAAACGGTTATTTCTGTCAAGAGTTATCGCGTTACGTACGTACATACGTACATACATACATACAGAACGGGCGGGCACATAAGCTCTCAGGCTTTGATAGCCTGTGAGCTAAAAATGAGTCTGAGAATGTGTCTCAAAATTTTGAGTTGTTGAGCATGGAAAAATATTTTTTTTGAAAACCGCCTTAAGTATAATTTTATAAAAAATGGAAATTCATCGCTAAATAAGTATTATAAGGACAATTATCTTTAAAATAATTATTTAAATCAAGAACTTATAGCAATTAATACGGCAATAATTTGGAAATAACTATTAAATGACGAATAAAATATAAAATGAAGTCAGGGTATTGTTTCATAAAAGACACATTAAGGATAATTACTTGCATGAAATGCCTAATAACTTCGCATATTTTTGAAAGCATAACAATGCATCATTTAGTGTCAGCTTTGATAAATTGCTTTTAATTAACTGTACATTAATGCTTATTTAAATTAAGAATTATTAATTATACTGATAAATCTACTGTGAGATAAAATAGTGTCAGTTATAATTTTCATCGATATGTTATTTCTATTAACTTAAAACAAATATTTCCTTATAGAAATTGGTAGAGGTAAGTTTTGAAAATTAAGTTAGTATTTTATACATTAAAAATGTAAATGCCAGGGCAGAATCCTACTATTTAAAATGAAAATGATCTTCTGAACTAGTAATTTATAATATTTTTTAAGGATTAAGTAATTTGAAGAAGACTATTCGAAAAAACGAGGGTGAAAAATCATACGCAGACTGAGTAGAAAGATTCGCCACTGGTAAGAGCATTATTAACTTTTTATCTTAAAATTGTGAAATTTTTTTACTTAAATTAAGCCCATATATTAAAAATATATATATACCAAAATGTAAATTGTATAAGTAAGCACAAAATGCATATAGTGACTTTGGACGAGTTTATATGCCTCAATAATAATTGTGCTTATAAAATTCATTTATATGTAATAGCTACTAATTAAAAAAAATTTCCGTACAAATAAAATAAAAATAAATAAAATTAGAAATTGTAATTGGTATTTTATAAATTAAAATTTGAAAACCAATTAAGAACATTTTACTTAAACGATTTGTAATGTTTTGAATTTGAATTTGTTGTTTTAATAATAATTGTTCAAATAATGTTTTGAATTTGAAGGAAATAAACAAATATAAAAAAAACTAGTCGTTGGGGGCCACCATAATACATACCCTTCATGGATATGCATAATATAAAATATGAAAATAAAACATGTGCAAACTATTTATAAAACGCATTGCAATTCAAATAAAATCGTGGCTTGATGACGTTATAAACTTTAAATGCTCTATTACTGAATTGCATAAAAGAAACATCCTCATAACTCCAAAATTGATAATCATATTAACAAACGGTTTACTGCGTCGGATTAAGCATCTCATTTCCAATTAAAATATAGCTTTGAATTGAAATTTGAATGAAATACGGGGTCATGAAAAATCGAAGAGTGTTCAAAATATATAATTACAAATATCTCGGCAACTAATTATCCGATCGACTTCATTTTTTATGCAAAATTTATGTTCTTTTATTGTCTTTTATATTCACTCCTTAAAAAAAACAATTTCGAAGATTTTTATATAACTTTTATCAGAACGAATAATTCGAGAGTCCGAAAAAAGTAGTTCCGGTTAATCGAGGTTACTGAAAATCAATAAGTTTCTTTCCATTATTACATACAAAGTACATACCAAATTTCAAGTTTCTATCTCAATTTGTTCAGGAGATAGAGCGTTTACAGACACACACACACACAGACAGACGGCCGGCAATTTTTTTTTTCTAAAAATATGTTTTTCGGAATCTCCAGTGTCTGAAACGTATCAATCCGTTATTTTTTTTTTTCGATTTTCAAAACGATTACAAGACTTGCCCTATACTACGTATGATCGGTAAGTAATAACGAAATGGAAACTTATAGTATATCTCCAACTATAATAAAGAAGAAAATTTGTGTATCTGTGTGTCTGTCTGTTTCTCGGTTGTGTTCTGAAGAGACCGCTGTACCCAGAACTACAAAATTTGGCGGGAAGGTACCTCTATGCATGTAGTTTTGCACCTCGAAGACAGATTTTGAAATTTTTAAATAGATTTTTTAAAATTTAATTTTTAGTGTTTTTTTTCACATTTCGCTGGGATTTTTTCACATTAGTTACGGGAATCCGGTTCCAATCTTTTAGTATAGTAAATTTTATCCTCTTTTCAATAAAGTTTCTGCAAAATTTGTACAGCGATGTTTGAATTTTTGGCGAATTTTTTCCCCCGACACTAAAAAATTTTGCCAGAATGCTTGATTGGTTCGCTGGTTGCGCTTCCATTTCAGTCTCAGATACGCTCAGAATCGTGATTTTTTTTTCTCTTTTTAGCTTACAGAAAGTTAAAAATTCTTTACAGATAAAAACATATTTTTTTAAATGCGATTTTTAGTGTTTTTTGACGTTTTGCTGCAATTTACCCACAGTAGTAACAGGAATCCGGTTCCAATCTTTTAGCCCAATATAGTAAATTTTATCCTCTTTTCAATAAAGTTTATGCAAAATTCGTACAGCGATTTTTAATTTTCTGGCAATCTTCTTCTTTCGACACTAAGTAATTTTGTCCAGAATGCTTGATTGGTTCGGTGGTTGCTTCCATTTCAGCCTCAGATACGCTCAGAATTGTAATTTTTTTTCACAATTTTTAGCTTGAAGAAAGTTTAGAAGAAAGCTTGGAGAAAGTTCGTAACAGATAAAAAATCATAATTTTAAAAGGGAAGGGTGGATTATTTATTATCCCGATTTTTTAATCAATTTTTTTCTTTTAATTTAATTTTTTATGCGTTTTTTAACATTTTTTTTATGTTTTGCAGCGTTGTTTGTTTCAAATTACGTCACAAATTGCCCACTGCAAGTCAAACACCATTGGAGGGCAGTTGTGATTGGTAGCTGATAGAATTGTAGGCACAGATGGAAGTCAACCGGGCAATTGTGATTGTTAGATGAAAATGTCGTCAGCTGATTGCAATTCGAACAGCCAGTTGTGAATTTTTGGGATTTGTTTTATGCGATTTGTAGAGTTTTCTCATGTATACGTCATTTATGTATTCAATTTCAGAAATTAACAACGATACCTTACTGTTTTTGTATGTGAAAAAAGTCATTTTGTTTCTGTTTTTAGTTAATGATAAGTTTAGAAAGTTAATGATAATTCCTAATTTTTTAACGGCGTTGGTTAAATTCTGTAGGGGGAGGAGGAGGAGTGCTTGGTTGTAGATTAAATATCACGTTAATGCTCTGATCGAAACTTTCTTCTCCGCCCCCCTGCATCCAAATCAGAACTATTTAATTATTAATCCAATTCAAACGAAACCTTTTCTTAGGTCCCCAGGTACTAGACAAACTTCGGCATCTTTTTTTCAGCCCTTGGTTACCACCATTTCTCAATATTAATCAGCAGGGAGGGGTGTTTTTTCGGGTTCTATGGGCCCAATTTCAATGAGAATTAGTTCATTCATCTTAACACGAACTTATTAAGGTATAGATAACTAATTGTGATACAGTTTTGCGCCACCTGGCGGGTGAAATTGGAACTAAAAGGCACGCCTGCTATACGGTGTCATAGGCAGCAGGGACACGCGCCGGAGTTTTGATCGGAAAACGTTTTATTTTGAACTGAGTGCACCCCCCATAGCGTTGAGAAGTGAAACTAAACGTTTTGCATTTAAAATTTTTCCGATTCAAACACAGGGCCAGATTTCAACGACAATTAATTCATTCAACTTAACATGAACTAATTAAGATATAGATAACTAATTAAGACATAGATTTGGCGCCCCCCGGCAGTGGAAAGCGGATTTAAAAGATTTTCTGCGCGTGCACAGAACGCCTTCTATAAGTTTTCATAATCAGCGGAGACACGTGCCGGAATTTTGTTTAGAACAGACTGAACCCTCTGGCATTGGAAAATGTAACTAAAAGATTTTGCATTTAATCTTGGTCCGACTCAAACGAAATCTTTTCTGACATTCTTTTGAGGTCTCCTAGGTACTAAATATACTTCGGTATCATTTTTTCAACCCTTGGTTACCACCATTTATGAATATTATATCCAGGGAGGCGATTTATTTTCTGGGGTTCTCTATGGGCCCGATTTCAACGGGAATCGGTTCATTCAACTTAACATGAACTAATTAAGATATAGCTGATTAAGACATAGATTTGGTACCCCTGGCGGTGGAAAGTGGAACTAACAGATTTTTCAAGCGTGCATGGCACGGCACGCCTTTACACGGTGCCGTAATTAGCGGGAACGAATGCCGGAATTTCGTTCGGAAAGAGGTTTATTTAGAGCAGAATGGTACAACTGGTAGTGGAAACTGGAACTAAAAGATTCTGCAGCGCGTGCGTAGCGCGTCTGCTATACCCGGTATCGTAAACAGTGGAGACACGTGTCGGAATATTTGTTTAGAACAGAATGCATCCCCTGTCTGTGGAACTAAAAGATTTTCCTGCGTGTGCGCCAAAAATGGCCATTTTTATTGAAACCGCAAAAGAAAGTTACCGATTTGATAATCCCAGAAAACGAAAAAATTTCATTTTCACTCATCCTCGAGTATTAAGAAAAGTATTGGATTATTTGAATCGAAACTCACAGTTTATGTTTCTGATTCCGAAAATGCAAATTTTGTGAAACTCCAACGGTAACTTTTTTAAAATTTTGACCAAAAACTGAATCAAATGATCCAGACATTTGAGGAAGTGGTATTAAATTTACTTCAGCTTCGGGTCCATCTCTCTATTTAATTTCCAAAACACAAAGTGTTACCAGAGGTAGGGTTTCATGCAGCGATTTTTAGAGTGATTTCGCGTTTCGCATTATTTTTTGACTGGACCAGGCAACGCCGGGCGGATCTGCTAGTAGTATACAGGGTGTTTTTTTTTTAAACTGACGCTATTCAGAGCCGCCTGTAGCTCGTTCAAATAACTGGATTGACACAAAATTTTGTGAATGGACTAAGAAAACTATGGGAAAAAAAGATTCCAACAAAAAAAAAATTAATTCCAATCACCGCCGATAGGGGGAAATGTGGCGCTGTACATTGAAAAAAACATCAGAAACAGACAAAATTGATAATTTGGATAAAATGCCATGTTTTATTCATCATTTACACCTTCCCTTTCGTTGATCGCAGTTGAAACATCCATTATCACTTTTTCTGCCACCGGTTTACGTTCTCTGCCTGACCGAACTACTAGCGAGCCTGTTTCTTCGAATTTCAGAATCATTGCTTTCAATACATTAACGGATAAAGGTCCTTTGGGCAGTTTATGGCGTGGTCTAAGTAAACGAAGAGCGGCTGGTGCATTGCATTGGTTACAATAATAGAACTTCGCAAGTAACGCGCGCTGCGGTAACGTGAGATTCATTTTCAACCTGAGCTGAAATTGTTTCTCGGTGTTTTTCGCATGCATTTATAACTTAAATTATTGGCATTACTGTCGCTTGCGTAAGTAAAAATTTGCATTTTCATTTATTGCCCGTATTTTATGCTAATTCTCAGTTGCATAAATTACCACAGCGCCACATTTCCCCCTATCGGTGGTGATTGGAACTAATTTTTTTTTTGTTGGAATCTTTTTTCCCATGGTTTTCTTAGTCCATTCACAAAATTTTGTGCCAATCCAGTTATTAGAACGAGCTACAGGCGGCTCTGAATATCGTCAGTTTAAAAAAAACACCCTGTATATTTATCAAATGCTTAAAGCGACATTAAATAATTCACATGCCTACATCAAAATAGAGCTGAGATTTTTTGCATAGTTATGTTAAGTATATTTGAATTACTGTATGATACAAATACAAGATGTCGCAAAAAGACTAGTACGAATTAAAATATTCAACACGATAGTAAGACAAGCACAACAGACTTCTTAAAACTACTAGGTGCAACACTTAAGTCTGTTAAGTTAGTGGCTAACGGCCGTTGGGAACAGAATTTTGAATAATGCCGAAAAACGGGCATACTTGTGTACGTCAACATGCTTTTCCCCTGAAGAGTGATGTTACATTATCGAAATTTATTTTTCCAACAAGAAATCGTTCAAATAAGTGAGAAGACAGTTTCGTGAAAAGTCTTGTTAACCGTATATGCTATGTGACTACTCAACCATTAACCGAATAATGCGGGGATTTCGTAATGATCATACAATAACCTGCCTTGCTGAAACAAGTCTTCATAAACCTGATTAAGAGCATGTATGCGTACAAAAAGATTATGCTTACTATAGAATATTGTGAGTATCACGTTTATCTTTCATTTAAAGGGACACGCGAAAGAACTCGCTAACAGTCCTATCTATGAGAAATAACTGTTAGAACTGCGTTTTCAATTGTGACATGCGCTTTTATATTTAACTACTTTCTTGCGTATTACTTCGTGTGTATAAATTATATAGATCACATGCAGGGTTGCACAAAATAATTTGAGTCCATTTCTGCTTATTGACGGAAATTGCTGAAGTGGAATTTTCAACTGTTTTATGCGTTTCCTAAATGAACTAAATTTTTGCATACTATATAGTTTATATGCAAATCCATAGATATTATACAAGGCTGTACAAAAGAAATCGGATATATTTTTCCGACTATAGATGGTATTTGCTGAAATTTTGTGTTATGAATGTTTTATGTTTTTTCCAAATTGTTTACATCATGTTTCACCATATTAAACGGTGATGTTTTGTTGCAGTATTCTGAATGTGTTGAAAAGTGTTTCATAATCACTTGCTTGACACACGATTTGTCTTTCTTGTTTAATATATTAAGGTACATCTGGCATCTACTTGTATATTTGTTTGCACCACTATTAACAAACAATATTTTTGTGGTATATTTCTACAACATGTGCAAAAGAAAAGAAAAAAATCTAGAATAAAAATATTTGTTTGAAAAAAATAGTGCCAATGTAACATAACAATATTTGCCAGTAGTTCCCTTCTTAAAAATTATTGTGAGTCAAAGAGAATGACATTTCAAGACTTTTCAAAATATAGTTCTTAATCTGCATCTATATAGAAGAAAGTCAATCAGAAAATTTGAGAATAGGTTAAAATTTATGGGTTTTCAGTTTTTGAAAAAATTTAAATGTCGGTCAGTACATCATACAGCTCAAAAAGTTCAATGTCAGAAAGATCACTAAAATCGATATCTGCATTAAAGTTCATTATTTTCAGAAATGTTTCTAAAATTCTAATATTAAAGATTAATGAAGGATTCAAAAGAAAAGAAAAAATATCATTACAGAAATCATATCTCAAAGTTTCTTTTGTGAAATTCATAGTAAAGAAAAATTTAGAATATATAATTAAAGTTAAATAATTTCTTAAACGCAGACAGAACCCATTTTGTCCACACACAAAACTTGAATGCAGAGAAAACTCAAATAAGAATCTCGCCCCTCCCCCGAATATACAACTTACTTCCAATTGTAAAACATGTAGGTAGTACAATTATATTATTCAGTATATTACCATGGTATCCTATAGATTTTATCATATTTCCGACATTATATCCATATATATTTGTCACGAAATTTCATAATTAATTTTTCGTTTTAATGAATTTAATTTAAAGATCTTCTTTTCAATTAGTTTTGTACTTAATTATCTTTCTCATCCCACGCGTCTTAATTTATTTAATTTATTTTAGTGAAACAAAATTAATTTTTCTCGTGGGTAGTTAAATATCTTTTATTTAATGCGTAAAAGCGCTTCTATCCGGTATTACATGAGAAAGTCTAGACATAAATTAACCTTTTCACCTAACTAGCCTCCCACAGTCAACTGATGATAACATCTCATTTTCAGTGAGGTACAATTTAAATTTCTTATTACTCCTTGGTATAAAACCTTAATATTCTTACAAAACATATGTTGTATTCCTTGCTTAAGGACCATGTGTCTACACTAGATTAATTTTAACACAATTATTCAAATTGGTAAAGCAATCATACGAGTTGTAATTTTCCAACTGGACGAAAAATGTCCGGGCCAGGATTCGAACCTGTGATCTCTAGGCTGAAGCTGCCACGCTCAGAAGAAATCGAATTTAGAAGAAATCGAATAAAATATTTAAAAATAAAAAAATATATATTTCTGAAAATGAATCTATTCAAATGTTGATAATTTTTTAGCTCACAGGCTATCAAAGCCTGAGAGCTAATGTTCCCGCCCGTTCTGTATGTATGTACGTATGTATGTATGTACGTATGTACGTAACGCGATAACTCTTGATAGAAATATGCGATTTGATTAAAATTTTGATTATAGGTTCCTTGTGATAAGGCGCTTCCCGGATTAGTTTTGAAGGTACATTGGTTAAGTATAAAGGAGGGAACCGGGGGCTAATCCCCCCTCATTTTATATAAATGGGTTTTTCATGCAGAATTATCCGATTTGATTCAAATTTTGTTTATAGGCACATTGGGATAAGGCGCTTCCCGCATTAGTTTTGAAGGTTCATTGGTTAAGTATAAAGGGGGGAACGGGGGGGCTAATCCCCCTTCATTTTATAGAAATGGGTTTTTCATACAGATCTATCCGATTTGATTCAAATTTTGTTTATAGGCACATTGGGATAAGGCGCTTCCCGGATTAGTTTCGAAGGTTCATTGGTTAAGTATAAAGGGGGGAACGGGGGGCAAACCCCCCTTAATTTAGATAGATGGGTTTTTCATGCAGAATTATCCCATTTTCTTCAAATTTTGTATAGAGGTTCATTTTGATAATGCGCTTCTGTGAATAGTTTTGGGGGTTCATTAGTTAAGTATAAAGGGGGAAAGGGGGATAATCCCCCCTTAATTTAGATAAATGGGTTTTTTATGCAGAATGATCAGATTTTCTTCAAATTTTGTATATATATTCATTGTAATTAGAGGCTTCCCTGATTAGTTTAAGGGGTTCATTAGTTAACTATGAAGGGGTGTAACGGGGGGATGACCCTCCTTAATATATTGTCAATTTCTTTATTTTTCGAGGGTCTTATTTAAAATTCTTTGAAATAAGAGTATAATATACAATTAGTGTGAATAGCCTGTGAGCTTAGTGCCCTCAGTTTAACTGGGCAGTTTTCTTTTTTTATTATAATAAAAATTGAAATACTAAACATGCAGGTGGTTGGCTTACATTCTAATTTCATTTCATCAGAGCACTTTTTTTGTTTCGATAACACGACTACTTATTGCTACGATTTTTGTCACTATTATTTACAAATAAAAATCTTCACATTAATTCATCGCAGAAATCTCTAATTAAATAAGGCGGATATTACTGTTAAGAATACTGGTATACAAAAATGGCAGCAGTTGGTAGGTATGCTTGAGAATTTTTATCATTTTCAATGTTATTCTTCCATTGGCTAACATTTCAGCTTTGGTACATTTAGAGATCATTCGTCTAGGGTTTTACCAATCATATGAATGCTTTGTTCCAGAAAGTCCCAAGGGGGATACTTTCTTTAGGTATTCGCAGGCTTTGCAACCTCGGGTACCTGATAGATGTTTGTCTTTTCTCTTTCCTCTCCATTCTCTAGTCTATTCTTTCCTCTTTGTTTCACTCTCATTGTGGTTCCTTCCTCTGAGGTGAGGGCGATTCTTCATAAGCCGATATCATCCTATTTATATCGACTTATGGATAATTGTAATACACCCACGCGTTTGCCGTGCGTGGCGATCCGTGTCCCTGGAAAGGAGGATCTTTGAAGTTGAAGGAAACCAACACACTGATTTGGTCTCTGCTTCAGGTATACGAGAGGTGCATATTCGTCCCGTATGCACCAATCGGCAGGTCAGCTGATTAGTCACTGGCTGAGGATCAAGTGAGCAGTCACATACGAGTCATCTCGTTAAGGTTGGAGACTGACATAGGTGTGTCTTGTTTACGTATGGGCCCTGGATAGCACTGGTGTACGAATGTGCATCCCCTCGTTGGGCACGGTAGTGGGTTGTGCGACTGGGGTCTGAATTGGTTTTATCTCTAAATATGGATGGACCTACTTCAATTCCTTCTATCTCTACCCCATATGGAGAGCAACTTACACAGAATAATTCATTCACACTTTTTTGTAATTTAACGCACTGATAGTCTCTCTTATAGTTCTTTTATGAGAACTTCTCCTTTTATTATTGCAAAAATATTTCAGTCAATTTTTGGAGATGGTCATTCACTTAAAAAAATGCATTCTGGGGATTTGCTGGTGGAGTTCAGCGAGTCACTCAGAATTTCTCTCAAAGTGCACAAAACTAGGTTTTTTTCTGTTTCTGTTCAGGTCTATCCAACTCTCAATACACGCCGTGGTGTAATATCAGAACCAGAACTTTTATTTTCTACAAAAGATGAACTATTGCATAATTTAAAACATCAAAATGTTATATACGTACGCCATATCACTATTCGTCGGAATGAGTAAGTGCTTACTACAAATCAGATTATTCTGACTTTCAATAGCCCTACTCTGCCAACTAGAATTAAAGCTGCATACCTGAGATGCCACGTCTGGCCTTATATTCCTAACCCTCTCCGTTGCTTTAAACGCCTGCGTTATGAAAATAGAACAGAAATAGACATGGCGATAATATAAGGCTTGCCATTATTGCCCTTTGGACACTGGTTATTCAGTCGTGCTTTAAAAATTGACTACTGCTCATATATGCAAATAGTGTTGCCTTTCGCCGTTTAAATTTGAATGATTTAAGACCGAGACGCTTCCTTTATGCTCTTCTAAAGTTTTAAGATTTATTTTTAATTTTTGCTTTGCAATGTATTTCAATATCCCGCAGGTGTGAAATGTTAGACGTAAAAATCTTACACGCATGATCAAAACCACGAAACTTTTGTTCTAAAATGCAATGATCAAACCAATACCAAATGTGTGTGACGTCCAGTTATTCTTCTTCAATAAATATATAAAGTTATAATTTGTCTAATTACCATAACCATAAACAATCAGTTCGGAGATATATTCATATACACCCTCCTTCATTGTTTGCTTTTCTGCAGTTACTACTTTTTTATCAAAACTTCGCGACACACAGACTATTGTTGGATGGATATGTACTCTATCTATATTATAAAGGCCAAACGTGTCCGTGCGTAACGCATACGTCATTTTGCGAATGGCAACAACTGACGGTGAAATTTCGGTTTTGTGATTTTTGCTATTGCATTTTTTTAAATTTCTAAACATAGCACATTTTCAATTTTTACACCGTTATAGAGGAAAAAAAATTACTTTCAAATGCAATTTGTTTGAAAACTATATCTTCATTGCCTGATATATTATGGCTTATAAAATAATTTTTAAGCAGGAATTTTGAAACGCCCAATAAACAAATGGAAGAATGCTGCCATTATAAATTTTTAAATATTTACAGGTAGTAAAATTAATGAATTTTGAAATAAAAACGTCACAAGAATAGGGTGCCTTTATATGAGAGTAGCGTTATACCGGATACAAAATTTGATTAGTTCAGACGATTTTGGAGAAAAGGAAGCTTTGTAATAATGTAAAAGAAAAGTATTTGTTTACACCATAAACAAACATCGGATATTTTAACAGATAATATAAACAGAAGATATTGTTTTAGATATTGCATTTTTATGAATAAAATATAAAAAAAATTATTTCACAAATTTAATAAAAATGCATATAAAAAGTTAATATGAGCAGTAAGAAACAACGTTTTAATCCATGTTTCATCAGTATTACAAATACTGTTAACGGTCATTGAGAAGTTGGAAAAAACGAATATACATGAAATTCGTTAATATCGCGATCACTATATCGCATGCATAAGAGGATGAATAATAAATTAACAAAGAAACATCACTGGATGCAGCGAACTCCCTGTATTAATAATACCAAAAAAATAAAAAATAAACAAAACCCTTGAAATTCGTTAATGTCGCGATCACTATATCGCATGTATAAACGCTTAGTACAAAAAAAAAAAAAAAAAAAAAAAAAAAAAAAAAATCCCTGACGGCTCGGCCTACAGGCACAGGTAGATTTCGAAGACGCAGACCGTGGGACGCCTGTTTGTCGGGAATTGCGGAAGAAATTACCTTTTTGCGATGATGCTGCAGTTGGAACCGCCTACTTCGAAACCAAACTTGTTTGCAAGCGGAGCCAGCAAGGATTTTTTTTTCTATAAGAGTTGGTCCTATAAAAAAATGTCAATATAAAAGTTTTAGATAATATTAAGAGGATCTATAATAAATTTAAGCGGATTTGAAATCTTGGGAATTGACGAAGTTATGAATTTTTTTCTTCTAACCTCCCCCCCCCCCGCCCTTAAGGCAATTTTTAATTATATCAAAAATCTGTCATACATAAATTTTCGGCCCTTCTCCTAGAAGTAATAATAACTTCAAACGGATTCGATACGTATCATAATTAAGAAATTATGGGTTTTTTTCTGTTTTTACAAAAAGTCCCCCCCCCTCCCTTGGTTCGATTTTGTCCATTAACGAACTTGACCGAGATTTTATGCCCCTTGATTTTATGTATCAGTTTCGAAAAGATGCGGGAGTTGTAACCGCCTACTTCGAAAAATAACTTGTTTGCAGGCGGAGCCGGCAGGGATTTTTTTTGTTTTTAATTTTTTTTTTTTGCTATAACGGTTGGTCCTATAAAAAACTTGTCAATATAAAAGTTTTAGATAATATTAAGAGGATTTATAATAAATTTAAGCGGATTTGAAATCTTGGGAATTGACAAAGTGATGAATTTTTTTCTTCTAAACCCCCTCCTTCCCTCCACCCCTTAAGGCAATTTTTAATTATATCAAAAATCTGTCATGCATAAGTTTTTGGCCCTCTTCCTAGAAGTAATAATAAATTTAAACGGATTCGATACGTATCATAATTAAGAAATTATGGGTTTTTTTCTGTTTTCACAAAAAGCCCCCCCCCCACCCCCTTGGTTCGATTTTTCCCATTAACGAACTTGACCGAGATTTTATGCCCCTTGATTTTATGTATCAGTTTCGAAAAGATGCGGGAGTTGGAACCGTCTACTTCGAAAAATAACTTGTTTGCAGGCGGAGCCGGCAGGGATTTTTTTTGTTTTTAATTTGTTTTTGCTATAACGGTTGGTCCTATAAAAAACTTATCAATATAAAAGTTTTAGATAATACTAAGAGGATTAATAATAAATTTACGCGGATTTGATATCTTGTGAATTGACGAAGCTATGATTTTTTTCTTCTAACCCCCCCCCTTTTCCCCCCTTGGAGCCATTTTTAATTATATCAAAAATCTGTCATACATACATTTTTGGCCCTTCACCTAGAAGTAATAATAACTTTAAACGGATTCGATACGTATAATAATAAAGAAATTATGAGGGTTTTTCTGTTTTCACAAAAAGCCCCCCCATTTCCCCCCCCCTTGGTTCGATTTTGCCCATTAACGAACTTGACCGAGATTTCATGACCCTTGATTTTATGTATCAGTTTGGAAGAGATTTATGCAGAATTTTTCCAGTTATCATGGTCAGAAAAAAGTGACATATATATATATATATATATATATATATATATATATATATATATATTGTATATATATATATGTCAAGTATATATATATATATATATATAAAGTTTTGAACTGGGGGTGGTTTTGTGTTCTGGGAGTCATAATCGGCGTAGATCTGCAAAAATTTTTCAAAATTTCCAACTTAGGTGAGAATGTAATAGGTAGTATTTCTTACGAAATCTACCTAAAAAAAACTGGATGGATACCACATGTATGAGCGCTTCAAGCACAAGAAAAGCAAAGAAACCAGTAAAAAAAATCACTAAATGCAGCAACTTTGACAAATAAAAATATGAAAAATCTATTAGATTTAGGGAAAAAAATGGTTTTCGCCTGCGTTCTGTAACCCGGGAAGCCCGGGTTCGATTCCCTAGTATAAATAAAATCCTAATGAAACGACCTTACGAAACGATTTTATGAAACGACTAATATACGCATATAATATTCGACTGTATGAATCGAATATATAAAACAAATTTATGAAACGCTTAAATTCCGTGGTTTGTAAGATAATTTTGATAGATTGAGAGGCAGATAGCGATAAATAAACAGATAGAGGGAGATAGACATAAAGAGAGATATAGAGATATAGAGATACAGAATAAGTAGGAGTGAGAGATAGAGATAGAGGGCCATAGAGAGATAAAGAGACAGAGAGCGATAGAGCGATAGAGATTAGAGGGAGATAGAAAGATAGCGAGTGATAAAGAGAGAGGCATATAGACATATAGATGGAG
The DNA here is from genome assembly GCA_963931845.1 of Maratus michaelseni. NCBI lineage: Eukaryota > Metazoa > Arthropoda > Arachnida > Araneae > Salticidae > Maratus > Maratus michaelseni. The sequence continues at coordinate 399,626,414 of OZ007586.1, forward strand.
ATAGAGATATTATGGGATATAGAAACAAATACAGTGATAAAGTGATAGAGAAATACGGAGATAGAGGGAGATAAAGAGATAAAGAGGTAAAGGGCGATATAGAGATAGAAGGGGGTTATAGAGAGGTGATAGGGAGATTGAGATATATGGAGAAATAGAGATGGAGAGACAGAGGCGGATAGAGAGAAAGAGAGATAGAGTGACGTTGAGAGAAAGGGGAAATAGATAAAGAGGAAAATAGAGAGGCAGAAAGATAGACGACGCTACACAAGAGGGAGATAAAATGATAGATAGACAGAAAGAGATAAATATAGATAGAGATAGAGGCCGATAGACAGATAGACAGATAGATAGAGTGATACAGACGTAGAGCGAGATAAGGTGATAGAGATATACAGGGAGACAGGGAAATAGAGTTGGATAGAGATATAGAAGAAGATAGAGAGATAGAAGAATGTAGACAGATAGAGATGATATCAATATAGATGGAGATAGAGGTAGATATAGAGAGATAAACAGATAGAGATAGATATACAGCGAGCCATATAGAGGGAAATACAGACGAGGAAAATAAAAAATTAGAGGGAGATAGAGATAGATATAGAGATAGAGGGATATAGATATAGAGGGAAATATAGAGATGAGGAAGGTAGAGAGATAGAGAGATAGAGGGAGATAGAGGGAGATAGATATAGATAGATACATAGACACAAGATATACAGAGATGAAGAAATATAGAATTAAAGGAAGGCAGAGAGATAGAGATAGATAGAGAGATAGAGACAGATGGAGAGATAGAGGGAGATAGAGATATAAAGAGAAATATAGAGATGAGGAAGATAGAGAGATAGGGGGAGATAAACACATAGACATAAGATATAGACAGATGAGGAAATACAGAATTAGAGGAAGGCAGATAGATAGAGAGATAGAGAGAGATAGAGGGAGATAGAGAGATAGAGGTAGAGGAAGATTGAGAAATATAGGTTGATAGACAGAGATAAAAAGAGGGAGATAGAGGGAGATAGATAAATGAGAAAAATTGAGAATTAAAGAGTGATAGTTAGATAAAGCGCTATAGAGAGAGGTAGATAGGAAGATGAGGAGATAGAGCGATTTACAGAGATAAGAAGGTAGGGGAGACGGAGAGACAAGAAATAGGGGGAGATAGAGAGATTGAGAGATAGAAGGAGATAGACAGATAAAGGGAGATACACAGATAGAGGGAGATAGAGAAATAGAGGAGAGATAGAGAGGTAGAGAGGTAGAAAGGAGATAGAGGGATAGCAAGATATAGAGGGAGATAAACAGATAAGTAAATAGAGAGGGATAGATAGAGGGAGATAGCGAGATAAATAGAGGTAGAGAGATAGAGGGAGATAGAGAGATAGAGTGAGATAAATAGAGTTAGTGAGAGTTAGAGAGATATAGAGAGATGGATATATATATATATATATATATATATATGTATGTATATGTATATTATAGAACAAGCAGGTAGACAGACAGACACAGAGAAAATATCTAGGATTTGGCGCACGAAAAATGCAGTAGTTCGGACTGCTAGTTTTTACTATAAAATCATAAGTGCATTTTAGAATTACAGGTTTTGAGTGCTGTATGCTGTAAAATAAATTGCCACCGTCCCCTAAACTGGTGCTGATTTTTTCTTCTAATTCACTTCGTTGTCTGTTATAAACAAAAAGCACAGTATAGTTATAAAAGGATGATACGTTTTGCAATTTATCAACATTGTAAAATCTATCCAAAGAGTACTTTCACTTTTAAAAGTAAAGTTGACGTCACAATTTTTGTATTTCATGTCTTTTAAAATTACCGAGAACACGGTACAAAAAAAGACAATTTTGCAGGCATTGGTATTATCATGAAACAGTGGCATATACTCTTATTTAATAAATCTAAAATCACTTAAAACATTTGATTATCGTCTAAAAATCTCAATATGTTCTAAAATATTAAAATATTTTAAAAGACATACCATATCTTTTCTTAATTTGCTTACCACTACACTGGTTCACTGAGATTTACGAAATTAGACCCGGTCTTTAGAGACAAACACACTTCAGAACTTACCATCCATAGACGATCATGTAGACGATCCATAGACGATCTTGTTTGCGTGGCCCTGCATGTGCTTTTATTTATATTCTAAAAGCGTATCTTAGTATGCTAAATATAGTTCAGCTTGAAAATGCATAACTCAATTAAAAACCACATTTTAGCAATACACGCTCATACTCAATAATACTTACGAATTCTATTGTGTAGCCCTGTATATGACTATAGCATTTGTACACACCCATATTATACCAAATTTTAGTTAAACTTAAAAAAAATACCATAACTGAAAACGTTCTTCCAGCAATTATCACTGATAGACAATGCTTCGGATACAGACAGTACTGTATCCGAAATATTTTGTGTGCCCTTGTAAAAGAAATATAAATGTTATGCACATCATATTCTACAGCAAGTATCTTGTAATAACCCTCAGTTACGTGTATCAAATTCATTATATTTGAAATAGTATAACAACATTAAAATATACTGCAAACGATTTTTCCCCGTAGGCCATTATTTAACAAAATTCTTTTGTGTGGCTCTGTAAATGAATAATAAATGCTTTGCTCCACATATTTTTTTGCATGTTTTTGTGAACTTCATAAAAGCTTGTCAATGTCATTGTATTTGAAATGGTGTACCCTTTTTAAAATGCATTGAAACAATTTTCTCCCATTGACCGCAATATAACGGTAAAGTTTTGACTGTCCCTGTAAAGTAACTATAAATACTACACACTTCATTTTCAATAGCGATCGTCTCATAGTAAACGTCAATAACATGTAAAAATTACAAGGAAATCCGAGTATATTTACAAGAGTTTGAGTACGGACAGATGGCCAGGCAAACTGAAGTAATAAATACATTTCAACTATGTTGGAAAGGATTAAAAGTGATATATTTATTTGATTTGAGTTGTTTATAATAAATTGAGTTAATTAATTATCCTTTTGAATTATTCAAATGTGATGATAGAAAAAAAATGACAAAGTTTATTTCTTTTTGAAAATGAAAATTTATTTCCAATAAAGCAAAATGTTCAAAATGTTCGTTCTGATTCATTATCATAGGCGATAATATTAAGAAATATTGTTTGTCCAGTTCTCTATGAGAGAGTCTTGTTATTAGCATAATTCTAAACAAGGGGAAAAGTTCACTTCGATTCTATGCGACTAATGTCATTGAGTATTTTTTTTAATCTTACATTTTTTGAATGAAAGTTTGAATATTTTCGCTTCAGGTGAATTTTACTTGTACTTTCTCTTCAAAAAATCCTCGAAACTTGGTCCAATTTGGCTTCTGTCGGAACACATTCGCATGTGTATAATGTACGTATTGAATTCTAAATGATGATCGCAGACTCCTCCATTCAGAGAAATAATATCTTTCTCCTTAGTGGGAGTGAAAATTCAGATTTCTTTCTTGTAGGTTGCAAATGATATTTCACTGAGTACCGTATATCATTAGTTTTGCTTTCCGTTATTTGCATTTCTTTTTCCATGCAATCTTCTTCGAATCGTTATTTAACCTTTCAGTAAGAAATTTTACATGATTCCAAAAGCTATTTTATTAAGAATTAAAAAGATAGGTTGCAAGCAGATCTCAATGTATCTTCTGGCATGTTCTATAAATAACACATGGGCTGATAAGTTCCCGATCTGGCACACAGATGGCGTTGCAATCGCCGAACCGATGCTTTTTTTTAGTAAATACTAACCTTTAAAAGGTAGCAGAAAAATGTCATGACGATTCGCCGTGTGGATAAAACGTTAGAGTGGTTTTAGTGGAACAACTTTGTTGATAAACAAAAAAATTGATAAACAAGAATTTCAAGAATTGTTATTTGATGGGAAAAAACACCGTTCAAACAAAAGCTTGGTTTGATAAGCGTTGTCCGGACACTGCACCATGTAAATCAACCATTATTGACTGGTTTGCTGAATTTAAAAGTGGTCGTACGGACACCAGTGATGCACCACGCAAAAGAGGTATTTACTCCGGAAAACATAAAAAAGTCCAAAAAATCATTTTGGGGAACCGTAAAGTGAAGTTGCAGGAGATAGCTCAGACTCTGAAGATATCCAAGCAATGTGCAGGTTTTATTTTGAATGAACATTTGTGTATGAAAAAGCTGTTGTCAAAGTGGCTGCCGCGCATATTGACTTTTGACCAAAAACAACAACGAGTCGATGATTCTAAGCACTGTTTGGAGCTTTTTCGTTATGAAATTATGTTATTTATTTATTAAATTATTATTATTATTTATTTATTAAATTATTATTATTATTTATTTATTAAATTATTATTATTATTTATTTATTAAATTATTATTATTATTTATTAATTAAATTATTATTATTAAATTATTATTATTATTATTATTATTATTATTACTAAATTATTATTATTTATTATTATAGTTATGTTATTTATTAAAGTTATAAAGTTATAAAGTCATAAAGTTATAATTATATTGTGTTTTCTTTATTAGACCGGGAACTTATCAGCCCATGTGTTAGTTTAACTTATGTAATTCTCAACATCGCAATCTGTGATGCAAAGCTTGTGTTTATTTATTTATTTTTTATGCAGGTAAGAAGTTTTACAATACTTTTAAAGACAAGCAATTAATATAAAATTTTATTATTATTGAGATAAACTATTGTCAAAGTAATTGAAATTGTAAATTTTTTTCATCATGTAATGTATCAATCCTCGGGTAAATATTTTCCACCATTTCTTCCATGATAACTATGACGTGTGATAGCTTTTTAGAAATTTTAGAACATTTTTTTTTAAATTTTTGTGAAAGTGGAATGATAGATTTTTTAATACCGCCTGTCTTTTGTCAATTTTGAAAATCCCGGAATTTGGCCCGGGATTTTCGGGATGAAAAAGTATCATGGATCCCGAATCCCTGTATTCTAATTCCTAGTCATATTATGATTACAAATAATCTAGAACAAATTTTTAACAGTACGGTTTCAATTTATTTTTTGTTTCATGAATTACCAGCAGAAATGTCCACGCATTTTTACAAACGCATTTTCACACGTATTTAGCTTGTTATTTATAAAAAAAATAACATTTGTTATAACATGATTCTAAATGTGCTAGAAGAGTCTCAAAATGTTAGTCCTTAAGTTTGGTATCTGTAGATTCCTTATATCCAATATCTTTACTGTATTTTTTTAACTGTTTTGGACTTTTTGTTTAATGAATTGCTAGTTAAAAGTCTGTTCATGTTGACTGAGTCGTAAAATGGTTCTACATGGGCTAGAAAAATATTGTCATAAAATCAAAAAAGGCTTAAAGCTGTTAGTAGAATATGTTATAAAAGTTTATGTGAGGTCTTGCTTTGAAATAAAGAAATTACAAGATCAACGCATAGAACAAGTCATCTTCACGAAATGATCATTAGTGCCACACAAGTTTAAAACAATTTGTTCACATTGAATCACCTTGTTCACGTATTTTTTCAGTGAACCCTTTATTTTGCTCGGTCAAATGGACTACACTTGAATGAGCAAAATGAAGTGTTCCTCTAAAACAATGCAGGAAATTGAATGACAGCACATTCCAGAATTCGGCCTGAGAATACCCAAAACAAGAAAATCTAACAGAAAGGGAAAATATGTCATATTTAATTTCCCAATTTGAATTCTAAATCAAACGGGAATTTCCAGTTGCTTAACTGGGACAATCTCTTAGAACCAACAGATACCAACAGGCAACCGATAAGCAAACGCAGGCTTACTGTTGACGACACTTGAAAATTATTGACCACACATTCTAGAATTTGGATTGAGAACATATAAAATAAGGATAACTGATAGCAAGGAAGAAAGTAACCCATTTGGAGCTTCCCAAATTGAATTGTAAATAGTAAGAGTATTTCAAGACGATTAGTTGAGCCAGTTCCTTGGAACTGCCACCTACTTTGAACCACACCTACTCAGATATGAACAAGATCGATGAGACGAGCATCTCAATTTAAAAAATAGGATTATAGGGAAGCTTTTTTATTCATTCTAAAGTACTAGAGAGGAATCTGAGACTCGTGTTAAAAGTGACATGTGGTGCAGAAACCCAGGATGGTTTTTTATTCAGCCAAATGAAGTCCGGGCAAACTTTAAAAAAAAAAAAAAAATTCTTACTCCATGTGGAACAGGAAGGTAAAATGAAGTGAAAATCACCTTAAGGATTAATTCCTTTCTTCATAACAATTTTTTGTGTCAGGAAATAAACACAATGTTAAAAAAAAATAGTTTCATGTGTTCACTGTTGGACATTCAAATTCGTATTTTTAACCTTATTGTAAAACCTGGATGTGTCAAACGTTTGACTTGGAAATTTTTTACTGTTTTTTTGTCAGCACTTGAAACCATTTGTATGATCAGTAGACAATTAAATTTGAAAAAAAAAGTTTTATTTATCCTCTCCATACTAATTTTCCTCAATAGTAAGCATTTAATGTCCACAAATTCGTCACCTTTTTAATATTCCACCTGGATTGACAGAAAGAATTCTTAAAATATATTAATATAATACTATCAAGTTAAAATAATTTTAGAAATAATTTTGTGCAAGTTTCTAGGTTGATCTTCCATTTATAAATAATTAAGATGCAATATTAAAATTATATATTAATTTAATTTATTCTTTATAGATAAGGTATGATTCTAATTTATATTATAAAAATATCTATTGTATGTCATAAAAATATGTTTAAGTGGGCTATTATTATTGAAGTTTTATATAAAAAATCAAACATTTAGAACTTTTCCACACTCAATCCCCCGTTCTATGTTTATTGATGAAGTACTTTTGTAAAGAAAAATGTCATTTCTCATATTTTTTGTAATGAGTACTTTTGAAAATAAAATCTTGTAATTCTGAAGTTTTAGAAATAAAATTGGTGTTTTTTAAATTCATGAGCACCAATATATATGATTAAGCACATCACTTTAAATCTATAAATCTGTGAAAGGGATTCCAATTGTGATTGATGGATCCCGAGTCTAATGTCTAATCCTTTTATTAATAAACAGGAATAGAAAGTAAAACAATTCCTGAAAATTCAGGGAATTTTAAAAGTTTTTAGACGAGGAAAGTTTTTGTGAAGGGTGTAATAGATTACGTTTCGTGTCAATAGTTTCAGTTGGAGATTTCTATAATAGTATTTTGTTATTTTTATGTAAGGTACACAAAAACTTTTATTAAGTGAAATACGAAATTTTCCAACAATAAATGATGTCATAGAAATAATAAAAAAAAATGAAAATAAAATACGACATTCAAAATATGTTGAGCATATGTATATTTATTTATTTAACTTTAATTTTAATGTTAATTGAATGCAAGCTATTTAAAATACTTTTTTTTTCAAGGAAATAAAAGTAAAACAATTCGGTTAAATTTAAATTATTATTTTTTTAATAGTTTTCTGCATTTTCTATTTCACAAACACTGAAAGAAGACAAATGTTTCTAAATATAGCAAAATAAATATAAAAATATAATATAACCTTTTACATGTTCCCCATGAATTCTGAAACCATTCTTTTATCTTTATAAACCTTATAAACCAATATATTTTCGAAATTTAAAGAAGCATTTCTGAAAAGAGTTACTTTTACGTCACGTAATTTTCGAAATCGTTACCGAATTGTTTTTACCGTGTATTAATCAGTTTGTACAACCCGGAATATCGTACTTTCGGCTGTTATCAATTCTCAAGTAAACATTTTCAGAAGCGTAACAGAATTTATAAATACAAGAGTAATAAAATATTGTTAATTTTAATGTTAACGTATTGGTAATATTTATGTTAATTGTAATGTACTTCTGTTGAACATGTTTATACAACATGAAAATATTTACTTGAGAATCGATAGCGTCTGAAGAACCGATATTCCGCCTTGAGCTGAATAGTACACTGTAAAATCTACTTGAAAACGTTTCCGAAAATTACGGGAAACAAAGAAATATTTGTTTCAGAGAAGATTCTTTAAATCTTTGACATCTATTTGTTTCTGAAGATAAAGGAACGGTTTTTGGAATTAGCTCAAGACTCCTACCAATTTTAAAATAAGTGGATAAAATTTTTTAGAGTATTTAAAGATTTTTAAAGTGGATAAAAATTTTATTTGCGACAAGCTAGTTTATTTCCTCAGTGGCCACAGAGTTCTCCCAGAATTTTAAAATAAAGTCAAAAAACGAAATAGCCCACTCTGTGATTGTCAAAAGCTAATGGAACTATCAACCATTATATTTATAAAAAGTGCCCATTGGTGAAATTTTCATTCAAATTCACTAAAAACCGTATACTAAGAATATTTTTGTTAATGATACTGTTTAACACTGCTTGTACCGTTGGGAGTTTTTTTTTTACACCATTATTTTTTGTTTTGAAGTATTTTATGTTTCGAACCAGAAAAAAAATAATTTAAACTTGATAAATAAAATCTCATAGACATTTCGTAGAAATAAGTGAGATTTAATAAAATTAAATTTCTGGTTCAAATCATGCAAAACTAAGAACGCTCATAAAAATTTAAAACCTGGTACTAGGATGGTTAATCTAACGAATTATGGGAAGTTAACCGAAAAATATATTATAAACAAAAACCAATCTTATTATAAATATGTCATCTTATATAATTTGCATTTTCCAATATTACTGTAAATATTATATTTAAGTATCCGTTCGAATAACCCTATAAAAATATATTCATTCAGTATATGTAATGTAATTATATTGTAAAAAAAAATATTTTATCTAAAATATGAAAAATATTTATTATGGAATGCAGAATAACATTATGTCTTCCGATGCAAAAAATAACGGCCCTGCTAAAAAAGTATATTTGCCAGGATATAAGGTAGTATTTGCGAATAGTTGTTAATGTAAGCGTTTACGTGTTGTTTTTTCGCATCGGAAAGAGCTAATATCGCATATCTCATAATTTTGTACATACTTTATTCATTAAAAATAATTTAGATTTAAGATACATGTGGCCACTTACTTAAATATTAAGTATCATTTTTCTCATTCAATACGTTTAACAATTTCTTTAAAAAATTTTAATTAAAGTACATTGTATACGTATTACATTATACAATTGACACTTCTTCGTAATTTATGATTAATTTTTCAGTCAAATTTAACACTGAAGTTATGTATAAACAAAATTTATAGACCTTGTATAATTCCTGTATTTTTAAGTAATATTTATGTTATACCTTACAAAATTTATGAACTATATTTTAAGATATTTTAAAAGAAAATTGATATCCAGAGTATTCTTCTCCAGCGAGATATCTGGGGTCGACATTGCTGGAACCCCCCTCCCCCCATGATGTTTAGTACCTATACTTTACGGTAGCTATTAACTATATGGTGATTTCTTTAATTTCTGGGAAATATCATCTAAATGTAATATAGAAATTATATTATAATATGAATATAATGTGTATTCCTATAAAGCTTGAAGGTGTTTCATACTATATGAGTTCAGAATTATTTATCTTTCTTGTTTTAAAATGCTTCCGGTTTAATTGTCTTTTCATAATGAGTTAATTACTACACAACTGAGATACATAAAACATTTTTTTTTTACTTTGTTTATAAATTTTCTTTTAATGATAAAATTTGAAATATTTTAATTGAGTATTAAAAGATGAAAATATGCGTATACCTCTGTCACCCGCATAAAAAACGTGCGTGTCTCTGTAAACAACATCTTTTTACAATGTTTAGTTAATATGTTATTAATATTTGGAAAGTTCACTGTCTTATAGACTAATAGTTTTTTATTTATTGAATGTTACAAAGAGGAAATTACGTCAGAAATTTAAAATTTTAAATCTACTAGAAAAATGCTTTCTTACTTTGTTTTCTTTTGTTTTAGAAAAATAATTATACAGATAAAATGATTTGTTAATAACCATTTTTCGGAAAAAACAAAATCATTTTTAATAAAAAAAGCATCAAATTACTTCTTTTATTCATGACATAAAATTCATGTGTAAGCAAATAAGATAATCAGTATGTTTACATAATATTTAAAATATGCTGCACGTTTTTTTTTTTTTTAAATCTCTATTTATTTATTTCTCCTAACGCGTTTCTGGCGTTAGTATATTTTAGAATGACTGAAGCGAAAGCTATAAGATTTTAATATTTATTTATCTATAATGAAATTGTGTAAGACTAATAGCTGAAATTTACAAATAAGAAATGTGACATCTATTATAGTCAACTTTTTCTAAAATTCAATATAAAGTTGATCTAAAGGGATTGGAAAATTTATTGTCAAGTAAGATTTATTACCTGTTGCGATATTGGTATCATATAATAATATTATTATATTATTATGTTACAAAGAATTGTTAAAATTATCATCGAAATTTAAAAAAGATTAAAAATGTTTTCCTTAACCCCTGCGGGACCAGCGTCCCATATACGAACTTTAATGGGTTAGTACCACATATTTTTTTAAACAGTTAGTACCTTTACACGGAACTTTCATCACGTGAATTCTCTAATTAAATGAGACAAACATTATACTTATTTGTTACTGATACCAAAAACAAATACTGTATGCACCTTTTGAAAATGCATATATGGGTCAAATTATTAGAAGTTTGATTTTTAGCAGCTGAATTTCTACAGATATTTGAGTTTTAAAAGTCTCATATTATGCTCAATTGGAATTTGTAATTACCACTGATATATTTCAGAATAATAATTAGTAGATAGGCACAAACTTTATTGAAAAATAATCATGATATGGCAGTTTTTATTGGAAAAACACAAATTGTAAGGGACAGAAGTGTCAGGGACAGTAGTAGCATTTTTTGCAATTTTGCCCCTTTACTTAAAAAATAATACTTTTGGAATTTTGTATGCACTATTCTCAAACGCATATCAAACCTACAATTAAATGGCTAGAATGGTTAATCTATAAATATCAATATTTAAATTAACAATGAGGACAGTAGTAATGGTTAATAAAGGTACGCTTTCATTTCCCACAATCTTCTTTGTGAACAAATAGCAAGCAGTGACGACTTTTTAAGAACATCACGTGCTCACCTACTGAAAACAATACTGAAAATGACTGCATACTGCCATCTGGTAGAAATATCAGGAAATTCATACACCGGGAGAGTAGTGACCAAAAACGTGATGGACGCAAACTTTAAATCCAACAAAAACAAATATGTCACATTTCACTCTTATAAAAAATATATTATTATGCTCTATGAGATTCATATTTATAACAAATGCATTGGTTTTTCAAAATGTTTTAATAGTTATTGTTTGTTGATGGTTTTAATGATCAATTTATGGGTTGAGAACAGGGGACAGTAGTGACTTTTGAGCTCCCCTCCAGATTTTCACAGTAGAAGTAACATAATATTACAGAACAATTGCAGAGAAACATTTTAACATTAAATGAGATTTCAGATTGCAAAGAAATGCCAAGAGATATACTGGAGACTGTAAAATCACATTTATGATAGTTTGGCCCATATACACCCATAGCCCGGAAATGGTTAAAGTATGATTAAACTGAGTTTTGCAATTTTTTTTTTTATGTTGACATTTTACTATTAAATAGTAACACTTTTGTTTTATTTTTTAACGAAGTAAATGCAAATTTGCCGATCTTATATAGAACATCTTATTATCCTATCTTATTAATGAAGAGAAAATTATATATAAAATAGTATCCAATTTTTCATTACAATCTCTCATGATTTTATTAATGTGCTTATACATTTCACAATATATCTACATTACTTACGCAAAATAAATTTATTTTTTCTAGAGCTTCACTTTATAATGATTGAAAACGGACGACCGCAATTTATTATACGGAAAAAGCTCTAAGAATTCTAAAAAAAAATTAAGAACTTCTTTTGTTTCAAATTCAGAATTAAAACAATAAAAATCTTTTTTTTTTTATCATGCAAAATATTAGAACATTTTTGATCTCCCTAAACTTATTTTTCCTAGAATATCTTAAATCTTGGCTACATAATATCGTTTTAAGCACTTTTTAAAAATCTTGTATCCGATATGGTTCCATGCTGCAGTTTACTTATCCTTAAAATGACAGGCTTTAAAGCATAAACATAAGTTCTATTTTTCTAGCTTGTATCGCTTTATTTGTAACAGTCTAAGAACAAACATGTAAAGTTAATAAATATTCATGAGTGACACGAGAGGAATTTATTCTACTTATTTGTTCTTTGTTTCTAGAACAACGGAAAGCATGGCGTAAATTTTAAAGCATATATTGTAAACGGTTTTAAAATTCTGTTGCATATGTGTTCTTTTTTTTGTTCCATTTCTGTATAAAATGTACCGCCTTTAAAACTTTTATCTTCCTTAATAGTGTAAAAACATACAAACAAGTTCATAAAACAGAGATGTAAATCTTTTATACAATATGTATTCAGATTCATGTTTTAATATTTAAATATAATGAATTGAAATGTAATTTTAAATGTATAGTATGTGCCCGAATGAAAAAGAAACTATGGTTATGGTTATAGTTATAGTTAAGAATATTTTCATTATAGTAAAATTTAATTACAAAATATTTAAATTATAGGTGATGTGTATCATGACTCATACACATAATTGTCATTGATATTGATGCACTAATAGCAGTCGTAAAAGATAGTAAAGGGCTTCAGTGTACAAACTCCTGGTTGTTTATGGTTAAATGTTTTCAATGTGATCTGCACTTCCTTGTCACAGGTGAAGCGTTGACCTTTCGGTGATTTTTCAGGGGCCAAAAAATATAGACAAGGGGCGATATAGGAGCTGTACAGAGGATGTTTGATGATTTCCCATCGAAATGTTTTCAGCAAGTTAAGTGTCTTCATGGCCACATGCGGCCAATTGTTGCTCTTTAGCAGCACTATTCCTTTCCAGAAATCCTTTATGTGCTTATTCTGGATGGCCTGTTTAAGCTTTAGCAAATTGTTGTAGACTGTTATAAAATTCGTCAACAGAAATTTGCTCTGATTTGGAGAAATCCATCATGAACAAAACCCTGCAAAACAACTTTCTACAGCTAAGGAAACAACAGGTGAAATCGTTCGATATTGTTCTAGCACCACATCTATCCACCTTGATTAGACACAACCCAACTACAGTAAAGGCGTTCTTTTCATGCTGGCATCCAATATATATGTAGGTTGCACAAACATTTGGATAAGCTAGAAAGTAGGTATACAAGCAGAAAATCCCGTAAAACGCATGGTAGTAGCTGAAACGGCCGGCGTAGTGAAAGAGGTATTTTCTGATTGTAGAGAGATACCTGTTTACTATACAACGCTGTAAATTATTGCAGATTTCGTTAGTGTATAATGTTTTTGGCCAATTAAAATAAATATATTGATGACAATTACAGGTATAAGGATGACTACCCCGGGAAACCCAGTATACACTTTTCAGTTGTACTGCAAACCGGTGGGGAAGGGATGACAATTACAAGAACAATTCAGAAAATTGCAATGCAAGATACCTTTATTTAATGACAAACAGTTCTCAACAGAGTCATATTAAATCACTCTTCGGCCGATTTATCCATATTGCTTTAAAAGAAATTGTGCTAAAAGAATGTGAACCTTTTTGGCAATATTCGATAAGATTATGACACGATAGCTCAATATTTGTAATCTTCTTCAAATTTTTAATTCTGTGGTTTCTGGATGACAATATACAATAAAATGCATGCATAATATAGAGGAAAATTGAAGAAGAATTGCAGTTTTTAAAAATATTTAAAAGGATAATGTGAAATTTCACAGATGCTGTTATGAAAAATAAAATTTCAAATCATTTTCTTAAGTAACTTTAAAGCATCTAATTAAAAAAATAATTACTTGTAAAGCTCTATTCACAAAATGTGAATTTTGTGCCAAATTATAGTAAAAGTTATATACACTGTGTCCCAAAAATGACTCATGGATTTTGAAAGTCAATAAAAAAAAGGAACGCGATAGAAATGTATCGATTGCGGCCTTATGTTTGGTTAACCAGGGTATTTTATCCCACCAATTTGCAAATTTAGTTACATTTTCGCCAAAAGCTGGCGCTGCCAAATATTTGTGATACTCCAGAACAAGAATTATATCCTCTACCAACGAATGAACCATTTTCAATTGTGTATATTCTTTCAAAAGCACTCACTAACAGATTGCGTAGCAAAATACCGAGTGAAGATGTGTCAGATTCAATTTATCTGTCAATTTCGCTTTTTAATTTCTCTTTTTGGCGAAAATGTTTTCTAAATTTGCAAACTGATGGGATAAAATCCCCTTTTTTCCCAAACATAAGGTCGAAAACAATACATTTCTATCGCGTTCTGTTTCTTTTTAATTGACTTTCAAAAACCATCAGTCATTTTTGGGACACACTGTAATAGGAGAAATACTTCACTCTATTCAGAGAAACTAGGCATTTACAGTTCCAAATAAATAATCATATGTAATTTTTAGATGGTGTTTTCCGAAATAAAACCAAATAAAAATACATTTTAGGATAAATTATATTTAACTTTCTTTCAGAATTTAAAGTTTACTTATTTTAAGTTGAATAAATCGTATAATCTTCTTAAGTGTTTCTAAAGCTGATGTTTACTTATTTTTTCAATGTAATCTTTATCTTTTCAATAGTATCATTTTAAATAAATATCTCATCTTTTTCCCGAGAACATAATTTATTTCTTGTCATTTCAGTTCGAAATAAAAAAAATATATAATGTTTTAGCTGAATCGCAACCCTCTATGTTGCATTTACATTCATGAGAACTTTCTAGTTAAAAAAAATGGAATATAAATTTATTCTTCATATACAAAAATATTTACAGTATTAATTTTATTAAATTGCATAGAAAGTTATTTCTACACAATTAGCTAAATTAAAATCTCAAAAGTTAATTTTGAAATTTGCATGCAGTGTTGCCATTGTGATACATTTTTTTTTCTAAATTCAGTTTTCCTGATTTCCACTAGTTTTATGAAAATGTAAAGTTTGGTTTATTTATTGACAGATTAAATAAGACAAAATCAAGGCATGAGATGAAATGGAAAATGGAATTAATTGATTTGAAATGGAATTATACCATTTCAAAAATGTGGTGCCAATGAAGCAATCTGAATTTTAAAAAAGTAGCACACTGGCTACTATTAAATAGCACACTGTACTGGTAAAAGTAGCACACTGTTTGCATGAGTGACAATAACTGTCATAAAATATCTGTTGACATCCTTTTCAATTTTAATGAAATTATTATAAAATGTTGCAGTTTTTTCAATGATATTTACGATTTCAATGATGTCATTTTTAAAGGCGTGATTATTTATGAAGGAAAGTTCGCACTTTGAAGATTTGGTGTTTAATTTCGGAGCTAGTGAAAAGAAAATGGCGTCATTTTGACGTAATTAAAAATATTTCGGTTTTTTAACAATGATGAGAGTTTCAAACGAAAAGCATAACATTGCTAGAGAGTGGACAATCTATATTATAAAGGACAAACGCTGACGTCATTTTGCGAATGGCAATACCGGACGATGAAATTTTAGTTTTGCGATTTTTGCTACTGCAATTTTTTTTTCTAAACATCGCACATTTTTAATTTTTACACCGTTATATAGGGAAAAATATGCTTTCAAATGCAATTTGTTCGAAAACTGTATCGCAATATACTCATTTATTATAACATTTAAATTAAATTTCAAGCATGAGGTTTTTTTTAATCTATCTCTATCACTTGCAGACGATTACAAAATATTAATACGTTTGCACTTTATACAATATAAAAAGTTCAGCATTTGTTTCCAGTTAATATTCACTAATGAAATTATTACTTCATTAACCCATTCGCTGTCAACTACGAGTATACTCATGGTTTTTCAATCTAAAATTACGAATTCGTACTGGAAATTTCGAAGGAAGAATTTTTATTTTATGTAATCATGAAATGTTTGTAATTAAATAAAGTAAATATTACTATTAGTATTTTCTGGTATGAATTCGAACTTTTAAAATAAAATTCCGGTAATTTTAACCCGGCAGTTAACGTGTTAAGGAATAAATAAATTAGTATAAATAAAACACAAATTTAACAGACATATAATTGAAATAAGCGCTAAAAACCGTTGAAATTATCAGAATAATAAAAAAAACTGCTGTAGATAATGGAATATTTAGCAATTTCTTGGGCTATTAACTTCTGGCACTAGGCCAATACAAAATTCCCAATTTTAATGAATTTCAAAACTTTATTTGAATATATAATTGACATATTTCATATAAAAATACTTTTTAGTATTGTTAGGGGGCAATCTAAAAAAATATTAAATATAAAAAACCTATTAGTTTAAAAAAAAATGGTTTTTACCTATATTCTCTATCCCGGGAAGGCTGGGTACAGCCACTAAAATACATAGTGGGGAAAACGGTTTTAACGGTTTTACCGTTTTTTTACCGTTTAAAACTTTTCGAATTCAAACCTGAAATTCTGAAACAAGAATTTTTACTTTAATAAGTCACGAAATATCTGCCATTAAGTAACCAAAAGAACATTATAGGGAATTTCTGGTATGAATACGAAATTTCGGAATTAAAAAAAAAGTCAAATTGGTAATGATTTAAAAAGTGCTAAAAATGTAGCCGATAAACTTGCAATGATGCGGTACAATAACAGTGTGATCGCAGCTAAACCTGCTTTAAAAATATATTTACCTCTAGCAAAAGTAACTTCTTCACTATTGACAACATGAACATAATTTCTGCTAATAAAATTTTCTTGTAAGTGTATATTTCAGATGTAACTGATTTTGAAGTTAGTTTTTACTTTCTTCTATCTATAATAGAAGAAAGTATTGTAATCGAAATTTTTTTCGACTTCCGGTTTTCGACGGATTTACACGTTTTAGGGGTCAGAGATTCCGAAAAACTTGTTTTTACAAAATGTCTTTCTGTCCGTCTGTCCGTCCGTCCGTCCGTCCGTCTGTCCGTCTGTCCGTCTGTCCGTCCGTCCGTCTGTCCGTCTGTCCGTCTGTCCGTCTGTGTGTCTTCATTGTATCATCGAAAAATGTATAAAGTTATGCTTCAAATTGAACCACATTTTTTTCTATGTTTTTGGCTATGGCAAGCAGGTTCTATTAGAATTTGGGGATATTTCGACGAAAGGGGCGCTGTGATCGATATTTTTGTTCCATTTCACTATTGTACCATCTAAAAGTGTATGAAGTTATGCTTCAAATTGAACCACATTTTTTTTCTACGTTTTTGGCTATGGCAAGCAGATTCTATCAGAATTTGGGGATATTTCGACGAAAGGGGGCGCTGTGATCGATATTTTTGTTCAATTTTAACTATTCTATCATCGAAAAGTGTATGAAAGTTATGCTTCAAATTGAAACACATTTTTTTTCTACGTTTTTGGCTATGGCAAGCAGGTTCTGTTAGAATTCGGGGATATTTCGACGAAATGGGGCGCTGCGATAGCCATTTAACCCTCTGAGCGTCTTGAGGGCTTTCCTGCATTTTCATAAAAATATTTGTAAAACTTAAAATAATTTAAATTTTCTTTCCACGTTTGTTTCTAAAATTATGTTTCATATCTCTTTATTTTACATATATCTTAAAATAAAATTTAAAAAAAATATATTTGTATCTAGAGCCGATTTAAGTTGATTTTGGGAAACGGAAAAATACGGGCAAAACGCTTAGAGGGTTAAAGATTTCAAATTCAAAAAGATTTGCAAATTCAAAAAAATTAGAAATCCTAAAACTTTTTTCGTTAAATGTTCGGCCTTGATCCGGAGAATCCGGAACAATTTTTGTTTTGCCTCTTAAAAAATGGCTCAGATATAACGGTTTGAAATTTTAGGGTGGCTGACATTTTCAAACAAGACAGCAGAATTCATCCATAAACGGGTTTAATTTATGAGTTTTAGTTAACATGGTTTCGTTCAAATTTTCTTTCATTGTTGTAACCATTAATCCTATTATATGCTAATCACTATATATTTATATTCGCCAACGTCAAATTGTCGCCAAACTTGGCGATAGTAGGCGGAATATCGCCAAATTTGGCGACCAAAATAAGTTGCCATAAATGAAGCCAACTTGGCTGTAGAGGACTAATTTGGCGATATTCTCATTCAAATTCAATGTTGACGAGAACTGGAATTGAATCTTCTTTATTTAGGTTCCACGCATTTGAGCTTCGTGTTTTCCAGTAAAATTAGCTAAAATCATAAAACCAAGGAATAGGGAGGCTATCTGTTCCTGTCGGTTCAGGCCAGAAGGACTTTTCGTAGTTTAGTATACATCGGTTGTTCGCATCCCTGTAACCCGACTATTCGCAAGCAGCTGACGTACAACAGAATGACGAAAAATATTGATTTTATTGGCGATGTGATAGCGAATTTTGAAGTATTAACATGACTGAGATAGAAGAAAGTTTTGGGATTGGCACATCCGATTAGTTTATCATATCATGGAATTAATCTTTTACACTCTTCTTCCAGAGATTCATCCTTTGATATGCTAAATAGGGATAGTTTCTAGTTTGCTGTATTGTATCGAGTACTGCAACCAGGCACAAAGGAATGCGTATCACATTTTTTGGGCATGATCAATATCATTCATATTTTCAAAGCTTATGAAAATCGCTATCCAAGTCAAAATAAATAGGATTATTTTAATTATTTAAAATATTTACTACCAGCTGAAATGTTTTCTCAGTTTGATTCTTATACAATGTTTGCGTTGAAAAGATCTAGCAGACAGTGGCGTAGCCAGAGAGGGGGGGGGGGTCTAAATGCTCTGGAAACCAGTAATATTATAAAGTTTTCTTCGCCTTCAATATCGCTGAAAATTCTCCGATTAGATAAGGCAAAAGTATTTTTATAAAGTTAGTGGTATACAAATCACCTGTCTACGCCAATGCTAGAAGATGTCGCTTCGATCGACACGTTATCTTTTCTACATTTATCGGATTCAATTTTTTTAGTACTATTTTGTAGCCGTTTACCACACTATGTATTCTAGGCGCTGTAGCCTGGGTGGGATGCCCTAGTAACTTTAATGATAATATCTGTCATAAAAATATTTTTTTTTTAAATTTTGGTGAAAAAATGGCTTTAAGAATACAAAATTCTCATTGTATACATTTTTCTCCCATTTAATAACAAAAATTAATTAACACAAAAGCCACAATTCGAATTAATTACAGAAATTTCAGTAAAAATTTAAAATTTAAAAATTAAAATTTTTTGGGAATTATGAAAAGCTATTAAAATTCCCTCGTATCCGTAGAAATAATTGTTCTGGAAATTTATCAAGTTTTTTCTGGAAATTTATCAAGAGTAAAAGGTGTGGAATATATACATAGGGTCACACTTTGACACATAAAGTAATAAAAAAAAATTTCAGGTATGAAATATACATTAAATATTGTTAGAAATTACTTTATATCGAAAGCGATACTTCTCTTCTGTCAAAAACAAACACTTGCAATTTTATGTATCAACTTCAGCAACGTCTCCTATAGCAAATTTGAAAGTCAGCGATTTCGTGGTAATTAAAAATGAACTCGTGTTTGCACTTCAATGCAAACTGGGAATAATTATTCAAACATTTTCTATTAGTGATTGTCATGTGAGAGTTGCCATAGTAAGGACTGCTACAGGAGAATTAAGACAGATAAAGTTTGTCCTCTTTCATTTTAATAACAGTTGACTGGTAATTCTTTTATTTAAACCCCGTGATGTTGTTATAAAGTTATAAAAAACATTCGGAACATTTGGAACATAACTGGGAGTATATGTTAGAAATGAATTGCAAAGAAAGCGATACTTATCTTATGGCACAGATAAACACGTGCAATTTTAAGTGTAAAGTTTTTTTTTTTTTGGAATTGCAATGCTTTATTTTTCTGCTCAGAGCTGATATTATTGATACTTCGAGCCGAAAACTGAAGTTTTTTATTTAAAAGTGAGCGAGATGATTTTAAAAAGCTTTTTGTGTTGAAGCATATTCGGGTTAGTGTTCCCAACATTGTGAGGTATGTGTTAGATAGAGAGATTTCTTGAAAGAAGTCAACTCTACTGTTTGGTGAGTTTCTTCTTTTTATTAATACTTTTGATTACTTGGGGGAATTGAAAGTTATTTTTGTTGAAAATCAAATGTATTGAAATCTAACGTTACGAACATAGAGAGTAAGATTTCTAGTTGTATTAATGAAGTTTATTTCGATCAATATACATTATTTGAAAAGAGGAACTTTAAAAATAAATGAGAAATTACAGGAAATAATTTAATAGTATTTTGTCGCAATGGAAAAAAAGTAGATACATATGTATAGAAGAGCAACAAACAGTGCAGAATAAACTTGACAGTCTTTTGTTTAGTGTTAACAACAAAAATTCCAAATTTACTCTGAACGAATCTAATCAAAAGGCAAGTCATTTGAAATCCCAAATACACCAAAACTCATACTTCCCACGTTTAGTGATAATCTAAAAACATGACTATCATTTTATGAGTTATTAAAAACTAGCATGGATTGCAATGAGTATTTATCATGCTGTCAGAATTTACAGTATTTGAAAACGACATGTAAAAAAAGCGCATTTAAATTATTCGATGTCTTTCAATTTCCAATTCAAACTATAAGACTGCATTAGAGTTGTAGATGGAAAATCCATAATTTTAAGTGTTAGACTAATGTATGTGTCTAAAGTAAATTAATATGTTGCCAACGCTTAACAATACGGAAATTTTAAATAGAAATATCTATATCATATAATCACTTTCTAAAGAATAATATGTTAGGAAAATGTCACAATTTCAAAGATTTTTAAATCATTAACATTTTTCGTTAAAAGCACTTCTGGGATCAAGCAGGTATGTAATAGAAAATTCATTATATCATTGAAAAGTATCTTATCTTACAATCAAGTAAACGTATTTTCAAAACCCACACATGAAACTGCACATTAATGATAATTTCCTTGAAAAAATTAATCTAGGCATATTAATCATATTAATGAAATATAAATATTTTAATGTTTTAGTAGAGTTGCATTGTAAACTTACAATGTGGGCTACGAAAATTAATTAGCACATTTCTCACCGAAATGTGCTAATATAACTTTTTAAAGAAGTATAAGAAGTAACGTAACTGTATGTACCTTCACAGTAAATGTCGATAATGACCACCAACAGCATCTAAACCCACTTGTGCACGGTTTCCATGACAATGTTGAATACCCGCGCTTACCAAAGTTTCTTTTTTTTCTCTTTCTATATACTGTATCTAGGGGGCGTTTTTGTGGTCCATACTATATAATGGCGTAACTGTATGTCTGATTTGAATGAGTCACTCTTTGTCCACAAAATTAACTTAAAGTACATGAAATAAGGTCAGTTTTCTAGGTTTACTAAGTTTCTTTCTCTGAAAGAAATCTGTAAAGAATATAATTTTCGTATGGAGCTTTTCTGGTCACCTAAATAACATTAGGTTCAGTAGTTGATTGCGTTTCATAATGCTTTGCGTTAGCGTATTTGCAGCACTGGTATTGAAGTTATAGTTAGCGCTTCTTTTAGAAAGAAGTTATTTCTGAAGCTTATAAGTGTCAACTGAATTTAAGTGCCTATACTAGTCACGCGAAGAACCGGGAACGCTGATGTTAAATCTATGTGAGAAATCTTTACAGTTTACTCTCTTGTATTTTATTTATTTTTTATTTTTATTATTATTATTTTTTTTCGATATCTAATGTTGTAAATTTGCACTTTTTCGATTTTGGTTACAGTTTTTTTTATATGAGAATAGTTTACTTTCAGAACCTGTTGGAACCGGTTCTGAAAGTAACTAGGAACTGAAATTTAAAAAAAAGTTTAAATGGGTAAAAAATTTCCAAAAAAGTTTGACCGAAAATATAATGAAAGAGGAAATGCAGCAAAAGATTCATTCAGTCTTTTCTTGTATTGTTCTTTAAACAGGTTTTTAGCTCACAGGCTATCAAATCCTGAGAGAAAACGTGCCCGCAGGTTCTGTATGTATACACGTATGTATGTACGTAAACCGATAACTCTTGATAGAAATATCCGATTTGCTTCAAATTTTGTATATCGGTTCAGTATGATAAGGCGCTTCCCTGATTAGTTTATTTTTTGGGGGTGGGGGGGGTGTTTATTCGTTAAGTATAAAGGGGGGGAACGGGGTGCTAATCGCCTCTTAATTTATATAAATGAGTTTTTGATGCAGAATTATCCGATTTGCTTCAAACTTGGTATACAGGTTATAAGGCACTTCCCTGATTAATTTTGGGGGTACATTGGTTAAGAGCCTACGCTAGTCACGCGAAGAAACGCTCAAGCTAATGTTAAGTCTATGGGAAGGTTCTTGCACGATTTCTCGCTCGCATTTTAATATTTTTAAATGATTTTTTTTAATAGGATAGCTGAGGTCGATCTATAACGTTGTTAGTTTTTACTTTTTGATTTTGGTTAGAGTTTTTTTATAAGCGGACATTTTCAATTTTGGAACCGGTTGGAAGTGAAAGTACCCTTATATGAAAAAACTGGAACCAAAATCGAAAAAGTATAAACTAATAACGTTAGAGATCGACGTCAGTTATCCTATGCAAAAGAAAATAAATTAAAATTATTAAAATGTGAGCGGGAAATAGCGCAAGAACCTTCCCATAGACTTAACATTAGCTTGCGCGTTTTTTCGTATGACTGATGTAGGCTCTTAAGCATAAAAGTGGATAACGGGGGGGGGGGGGCAGTCCACCTTAATTTAGATAAATTTTTTTTTCATGCAGAATTATACGATTTGCTTCAAATTTGGTATACGGGTTTATTCTGATAAGGCGCTTCCCTGATTAGATTTGAAGGTTCATTGGTTAAGTGTAAAGGGGGAAACGGTGAGGGCCTAATCCCCCCTTATTTTAGCTAAATTGGTATTTCATGCAGAATTATCCGATTTGCTTCAAATTCGGTATACAGGTTTATTGTCGATTTCTTTATTTTTCGAGGGGCATTATTCTTTGAAATATAAGTATAATATAAAATTAGTGTGAATAGTCTGTGAGCTCAATACCACCAGTTTAACTAGGCACTTTTTTTTTCTCATTCTGTATAAACACAATAATTTGTAGATTTCTACATAAATGAAAATGCTTAGTGATATTTGAATAATTAAACTTTGTCGTTAATTATTACGGTTGGTAGCTTTATTTTCATATTGTTGTCTTATTTTGTTTATACGAGTTCTTATATCATAAATCTGTACTTCCACGATGCATTATAATCTCTCTAGAAGTATCAGTCAAAAATACTTCTTTAGTTTTACTGTTGAATACACAAAAGTGCTCACCATGGAAATAGATCCCTACATAATTTTAATGTTCTTATGTAAATGTTACATGGTGATTTGAATCGTAAAGTTGAAAAATATTAACATTTGTTATATATTAAATAAAAAAATGTTTTATAGGTTTTTGGACTGCTTTTAAAACACTTTAGAATGACAAATGTAATTTAGCATCAATCATGTCTTTTTCACATCCAGTTTCACGTCAGAAAGTTAATGTAAAATGACATACCGCGAAATATTTTATAATTTACTTTTTAAGACTTTCATGAAATTTTATCCTCGAAAAACACTCGATTGAAAATGTGAATTAAAAAAAATAAAGATAATGAAAATTATCAATTATATCCATCTCATCTCACCGAGATCACAATTATTTTTAGTGTAACCTGTTAAAATAAAAAAATATTTATTGACTTGGAATATGTTTAAATGTGGATGAAATTTAAAAGTGATTTCTGCAATATTTTCAGTTTTTCAAACTTTTTAATACATATAAGGAGGCCATACAATCTGATTAAAGATGTAGTATACTGTCTATATTATTAATGAATAACAGTAGTTTAACAATCATGGGCACTGTTTTTCGCTGGTATCTTAGTTAATCTTTTTTACAATCTAATACTAATCCTGATACAGCTATGAAGGTAACTCTGTACTTCTCTATGAACTTTTCTAAAGCTAATTCTCAATTTCATGTCTTTCATATCCTTTTATACTAGAAACAACGAATTTTAAATGTAAAATTTGATTGTTTTCTTACTATTTTCCTTTTATTTCTTAAGTGGGTATAAAAAATAATCGGTTGTAACAAGTTACGATGGACACACACAAACCAAAAAAAGTGTTGAGATTTTTCGTATCATTAAAATGAAATCTTTAAGTGTTGTAACGATAACTAATTCCCAAAACGAGAAATTTAAGCAACATAATACTAAAAGAGTGGAAGAGAATGCTGTTTAAATAGTTTCCAGTAAAAAATAAAAATAATTAATTGTTTTGTAGATTGTGGGCCATAATATATCCGAAACGGTTAAGGGGTTACATACGTCCTCAACTTAAAAAAAAAATCGATTGTTTTGACGGAAATTAAATACTTATAGTGTGTAGCATTATGGGCAAAAAGATTTAAAGTGATATCTCAATTATTAAGAAAGATATAAGCAAAAATGTGAGCACGCGCACGATCAATAAAACTAACCTGGCCGAAAAGATTCTACAAAAGATACTACTCCGTTTTAACTTAGCAGATTACGGAACCGGTGTGTCCACAAAATATATCAGTATATTTGTTTCTTCTAAAACTTTAAACGCGCTTTTCTGGAAACTATATTTTTCAACTTGGGGACCCTGATATCTTTTACGGTTTTTAACATTTTTGGATAAAATTTACGCTTATCTACGCATAATTAAATTGTCTAAGTGTCACATTGTCTAAGTGCCATTTTTTGAAAATTTAATTGTTTTATATTTTTCCAATAAGTTTAAAAGTTAAAATTTTAGACGAAAAGTAAAAAAAAAAAATTCAAAATAGCGCAATTTTCTTATTTTTCAAAAATTTAAAAATATGAGCCGATGGCCTTAACTACTACCTAATTTTACAAGAAGAAACTGAAATTTTAATAATTTTTTGCTTCTACAGGAACTTAGGATGCTGCCCATCGAGCCCGCATATTTTCGTATAGATCAACGCGGCTGCAGTTTTCCGACGTAATATGACACCAAATTATATATTTAAATACTTGAAGCAATAAAAGACAACGTGGAATTATTAGTTTTTCAATTAATTTTACTTCTTTCCTAAAAATAATTCCAAAATATGTAATTTTTCGCCACAGAGAACGTATGTAACCCATTAAGAAAATTCAAAGAAACTTCATCCTAACCCAATATTCTAAAAACCTTTGCATTATGTTCAGAAAAAGATTGGGAAACGACCAAAGAGAAACCTAAGAACAAAATGTGTTTCCTAGGTTTATAGATACGGTTCAAAAGTAAAATAGCCACATTTTCTGAAAATAATTTTGGTAAAGACGTTTATCTTAATTTCAGAAACCTGTTATTCTTTGAGGACTCTGATTTTTTTTTTTTTTTTTTAATAAAGATTTTTGAAAGTCACAGTAAAGTTTCTGGAATCTGGGGTAACTATGAAGTTACGCTAAAATTTCGCAAACATTTTTTCCTACAAGAAAACAATTTCAGAAATTTTATTGTGCACTTGAACCAGAAAGTACGTAAACCACCAAAATCGTATCAAGATGCCATAACTCCCCCTACTGTGATTCTAGAAATAAGAAACAATTCTACAATTAAGTTAAAATGTACTCATATGTAGTTTTCTGTACCTATATAAGCGTAAGTGTTTAAAGTAAATATTTATTTTTTCTTTCTCAATTGAATCGTTAATATAAGGTTAATAATTCTGGTGGTTTAAGATTGACTAAAAATAAATGAATATTAATGTCTACTTGAAAACATATGGCATAATAAAACTAAATAGAAACATAATTAAAATAATATGTAGAAATAAAACAGACAGGGAGAATTAAAGAAAGAAAAATCACAGTAACTTTTCAGTAGCCGGCAACCTAGCACTATAATACCAAGAAAACTGACTGCTCTGAGTGATCCTAAAAGAATTTTAATGGAAAAAATGCAAATGTTGTTTTTTATGAGCATTTTATTCTCCCTGTTTCGGATAAGATCTCGAGCAAATCAGATTATATCGGTAATAAAACTGTTTTTATCTTATAACGTCACTGAGATCTGCAAATAAAACTCTCCGAAACCTGCCCTCAGTTAAAAGCTAAAAAAATATTTAATACAAAGTTAATGGAAAAAATAGCGTTCTAGATTTAACGTGTTATTATAATAATAAGTGTGTAAAAAGTTTCTCATTCAAAGTAACAAATTATTTTACGCTAACTTAATCAGGTTTTATTTTAATGTAACAGCAGTTATTCTTAATTTGGGATTGATCATAATTCTTAAAAGTCACACTATATAAAAATGGTTTAAATTTTACGGTAAAGATTGTTTATTATGAAATTTAAAAAATATTTCAAATATCCCTATTTACTACAATGTTGATATTTTCAGAAGTCGAATGTAACTATTTTACATCTTTTAAATGATATTAACAAGTGACCCTACCCAAAAGTTACACCCCGATTTCGATGAAACTTTTATTATAGAGAGTACTCATGATATGATAAAGAATGATACCAATTTTATCGGCCATCATCAATATTTTGTATTTTTAAGTATTAATAATAAGTGATAAGAATAATAAGTATTATTTTTAAATATTATTTAGTATTAAGTATTATGTTTAAGTATTGTTTAGTATTAAGTATTATTTTTGAGTATTATTTTTAAATATTATTTTTGAGTATTATTTTTAAATATTATTTTTGAGTATTATTTAAAAATATTATTTTTAAGTATTATTTATTTACTAAATATACATACCTTGAAGAAAAGCCCATGACTTTCCAGAATGCAGTTGATTTTTGTTTCGCAAGTAATGGAACGTCATGAATGAGAAAAATTTCATTTTATAATTTGTGGATGGTGTAAAAATTCACTCTGTTTCATTCATTTCTATACTAATTATCACTTCTGTGACGATTACGTTGTTTGAAATTATTGGGATAATTTTAATAAAACATTTAGCGATTTTCACTAGTTGAACTATAGATACTTTACAAATATTTTAAAAATATTAAACCTTGACGATGGCCAATAAAACTGGAATCATTCTTCATCATATCATGAGTACTCTGTATGAAAAAAGTTTCATCGAAATCAGGGTGTACTTTTGGGGTAGGGTCCTTTGTAAGTATAATGTAAAAGTAAATTTGTCTATACATATCTTTTTTGACGAGATATCTCAATTATCATACAATATATATTCACGGGTGGTCCCAAAATGGGTGAAACGCGCTCTAATATTTTACCTATTAATGATAAGCAGGCAATATATATTTTGCAAAAGTGTTCATAATAAGGTAGGAAATAAGATTACGTTAATGAAATAATCCTGCCTTTAGAGTAGAATAAAAAAATAAAAATAATAATATATTTCTAAAATTATTAAGAGAACTAATTCATTAACATTTTTATTTCCTAGCTTATTTTGAACCAGTTGTGCAACTTACACTGCCTACCTATCTCCGACATGTAAAAAAAAATATTTTAAAAATATTACGACATTTACAATTTTATGTATGACCTAGATCCTATAAGTAATATTTAAACATCCTTTCTCTATACTGTAATAAATAAAACTGTAAAACTTCCATTCTTTGCGAGATTAGATCTTACCAATTAAGATACTTAGAATTTTATGAATTATTAGTGTTTTCTGGCACTAAGCATGTGTTTTTAGTGTTGAAAAACTTCAAAATTTGAAGTAACTCTATAAGTTTTGATAGTCGAAGAAGGGAATTGCTACTGTTTTACTGGTTTTTAAATGTTTTTATGAATGTCAATTATATGACACAGAGACCGGATAAAAATTTAAATTTCATACCGTGAAACAAAAAAATCTCTTTTGACGTAATTAAATTTATATGATATATATTTTTTTTTATTAGAAATATATCTCAAAAACTAAAGATAATAAGTTAAAAACTAAAGTTAAAACTAAAGAAATAGTAATTAGCTACTGGTCCACGATATCTAGTCCATTGTGTATATCTAAATATTTAGTTTCATGAGGCTCTTTTAATTATAAATTTATTTAACAGGAACGAAAAATCCTACATCAGGCAGATATTATGAAAGCCTTTCCAACACTTATAGAATATTATTAAGAAATTTTATTTTTTCATACAATGACATGAAATTTCTAAATAAGAAATTTAAATAAACTGCACCGTAAACGATTTTCCCCATAGACTATAATGTAACAGAATTATTTGTGTGTCCTTGTAAACGAACTATAAATGCTACACACTTGTTTATCAATAGTGTACACTCATTAGGGAATCTCGTTAACATATACAAATTACATCATCCTGATATAATTACGCGAGTTAGAGATCGGCCAGACGGCCGGACATAAATATTGAAAAAATGTACCTTTTGAAATAACCTACTGCTTCTATGAAAAGTTCGATAACCTTTAAAACTATCAGAAAGAATACATAATAAATGTATTACGTCGTCCATTTTTTTAAGCATAAGAAAACTTTCGGTTATAAACATTGAACATACATTTCCGGTTATGAAATACATTAACTATTTTAATACTGAGCAGTTTAAAAAATGTAAATTTCTTTTTAACACAGCATGTAAAATTGCAGTAATTGAAAATGTAGTAAATATCTATTTATCTATCTATCTATCTATATATCTATCTATCTATCTATCTATCTATCTATATATATATATATATATATATATATATATATATATATAATCTATTGATTTCTAAAAACATAATATTATTCCTTATAAAGCAATTCCATCTTTGTTTTACATAAAAAGCAATACATTTTGAACATCGTCTATAAAAAATAGTTTGCATTTTAGTTATACTATGATGCTAACATGATACATAATTCCAAAATAAAGTTAAATTATTCAAAATTCATTTTCTGAACATAGGTTATCGTATGTAAATCGAATAACATTAAAAGAAAAAAAATCTATGCTTAATCCCAAGAGATGGTTTAAAAAAAGTTAAATAATTCCAGTGTTACAAGAGCGACAAAACATTAATCAAAATTAAAAGTCGATCTAAAAATACATGACAGATTATTAAAAAAGAAAAACAAAGTTAAAAAAAAACATTTCGAAATAAATTTGAAAGAAAATTAAACAAAGAAAAATCCCACTAGGGCATCACTAACTGGAAACACAGCACTTTTCTATCGACAAAATTTACCGCTCTGAGTGTACACAAAAGAATTTCAATGAAAAACATATAAATACTGTTTTATATGTGTGTTTTATGCTGCCTGCTTTGGATAAAACTCTGGAAAATTTGTTTATATTGGTAGTAAAAAACAATTGTTGTGTTATAACTTTTGCGAGATCTGAAAAAAAGGTGGAAACACACTCTATGTTTAAAGGAAATTGTAGTATGGGACTACTATTTTAGGTAAAAAAAACTTTGCGTAATAATATTTCTTCGGAATGTGTAATACTTTTCTATGAATAAAAAAGAGAAAAATTATGTTAAAAAGTGTTTTACTTTGTAAAAATCTGCAGAAAATATTCAGTCATTCAATCGTTTTTATAGAAAACGGTTACATAACAGTAATTTATCTCTATTCTGACCAATGAAAACGCTTCATAACATGGTCACGTAACCATAGTTTATAGAAATGGTTAAATGACTGGACAGTTTGATGCAGGTTTTTAAAAGTAAAAACTGTACGAACTCAAGTTAAAAGCTTAAAAAATATTTGACACAAAATTAGTAGAGGGAAATCCCATTCTAAAATTTATTTTCTGTTTTTCTTAATTTGTTTGAGTAATATCACACAAGGAGAGTGCCAAGCTTGGTTAACACAGATTTTGATTATTTTTATATATGTTGTAGGGTAGAAGCCCCTTAGTCTCAGGTTCAATGGATTTTACACAACGCTCCTTTGTTCTCGAGAAATGGGGGGGAGGTCTAATATTTTAACAAAACTTAAATACTTGCTTTGTAACGAAATAGCTGCGTTGGTCGTAGCTCAGTTGGTATGGCGTCTGCTCTCTGTTCCGAGGACCCGGATTCGATGCCGGAACGTGCTAAGTTTGTTTTTCTCATTTTTTTTATATAAATATACTTGTAATTATAATTTAATAATCTCAATAAAAAAAAATTGTAAACATAATTAAATTTTAATTTAGCATTTTTGATTTTTAAACCATTATTAAACATTTCTCATCATTTAAAGAGCTTTAAAAAAATTGGATCTATTATTGACTAGTAAAAATTCAAAAATCGTTACATCATCAGCATATTTACTATCGAATTATAGAATTCTTCTCCCATCGCAGTAGAAAACGAAGATATTTCCGATGCTGGATTATTTGTTAAAAGTCCATTGTTTTGCAATAAAATTTTACAGTACTTCAATGCATTTGTGACATTACTTTTCTGATTTTCAGCGAATCCCTACACTTCAGATTGATCATCTTGTGAACTTCAGCTTGCTTCTTCCATTTTTATACGATTATAAGCTGTTATAGAATGACGATAAATATTGAAACAAAAACCACTTAACTGCACCAAACTAAAAAAAAAGAAATAACCAATGTCTGTTGTGGCGCCCTCTAGTTACAATAATATAAAACATAAATATGTCATAATGTAATTATTATGCTTAATTTTAATATATGCTTCTTACTTTAAAAACAGAGTAGAATTATCATCGCATTGACGTTCCTTGTTAAGGCAATTTATAAATGATGTTTCTTTACAATCACGAATTGACACAAATGTTCAATATCGTTGCAATGATAAAATATATATGGAATACATTTTAAAAGTGATTTTTAAAAAAATCAAAAATGCTAAATTAAAATTTAATTATGTTAACAAATTTTTTTATTGAGTTTATTAAATTATAATTCCAAGTATATTTATAATAAAATTGAGAAAAACAAAAGTACCGCGTTCCGGCATCGCACTCGGGCCCGCGGATCAACAAGCGGATGCCATACCAACTGAGCTACGACCAACGTAAAGATTTCGTTACAAAGTAAGTATTTAAGTTGTGTTATAATATTAGACCCCCCCCCCCCCCCATTTCTCGAGAACTAAGGAGCGTATTATAAAATCCATTGAAACCGACACTAAGGAGCTTCTACCCTACAACATATATAAAAATAATCAAAATCTGTGATTACCAAGCTTGGCACTCTCCTTGTCAGTCAGCATTATTCAGTTTGTGTATAAGTCTCAATATAAGTAACAATTGGTCTTAAGTTAATTTTATTCAGTTTTATTTTAATATAATAGTAGTTAATCTATTTTCTAATTGATTCTAATAGAGAAACGATACACGCTTTTAAACAAAATTTTGCTGCTACATTTTGATTATGGAAAAATGATTTATTTTGAGATAACGAGCATTTTAAGATGCTGGTATTTTATGTAATATTTATATAACAGTTTTATATTTCTTAAACGATAATAAGTGTTGGTGTATTTTAAATCATAGTAGCAATCTCTTATATTGTATAGAAAAGAATATATCTTGGAACAACATAATCTTTTGAAAATCACATACTTAAATTAATAAAGTATATTTTCCTATAGATGTTTTTTGTCATAAAACTCCAGAATTATCTTACAAACTATATATATATATATAAATAAATATATTTTTCTAATAAGTGTTTTTAATGTAACTGTATTTAAGAATATATATTTTTAAAGAACAGTAAAATACAAGACATGACATTTTAACACAATTAATTCTTTCTTCGCAAATTTCTATTACTTTTTAAAAAATCAGTAAGAAATCACAATAAATGTATTATGCTGTAGGAAAAATTCCGTGAAAAAACTGAAAATGTACTGACAGCAAAGTTGTATAGTGACAGCCGTTCATTATCCGTTTTTTCACAAAACTTCCATTTTGGTATACCTACGTTTTCAAGATGAAGATTTTTTTCTATTCAAGACAGGGAATTTCTGATTTAAAAAAAAAATCAATGCAATAGCCCAATTAAAAGAAACTAAATAATAGTAATTATATATACAGGGAATAAGTATTTGTAGTGAATACTATCAAACATGTTTCTTATCGCCTTGCATTCCCCCCTATTCGAACTCTGGTACTCATCATTAGAGGTGCTCTGTACCCAACACTAGCTGGCTGTGTTCAATGACTTGATTATAGGCCAAAACATCAATTACGTAAATTTACCTGGAAATTTTACGTTTTCTCTCAATTAAAAAGAAACATTTTCGTTTGTTTGTCTTGAATGGATGGCTATTTTTTTAAACATTAGACGAGTAAGGGTAAAAGGGAAACTTTCCGTTTATTCCAGCTGAATTTACGATTTTCACTCAAAGTAGAAAGTTTCCATTAAAAGAAAGAAATGTCACATAAAATCACACTTATATATACGGAATTTTATTACAGTGTTGTTCGTTTATCACCGCACAAGAAATATATGGGTTACCGAAACATAATTTGCAGTTATCATTCCTTCTCGAATACCGTTATATATTTCATATAAAATAATTTTATCAAATTATTAATTTTATAATATCGATATATCGATTATAATAGAAAATTTTCAAAAGTTATTTTTATGAATTTTCCATTTAATAATTAATCAAAACTAAACTCTTTACTTTTTTTTCTTATTAAACTGTTCTTCTAAACTGTTCTTCTAATTATTCTTCTCCAGTTAATTTCTGAAAATATCGTACACAGAAGACAGTTTACATTTTAACCAAACTTTCTTTCTAA
Source organism: Maratus michaelseni (assembly GCA_963931845.1). Lineage (NCBI taxonomy): Eukaryota > Metazoa > Arthropoda > Arachnida > Araneae > Salticidae > Maratus > Maratus michaelseni. The sequence continues at coordinate 399,659,351 of OZ007586.1, forward strand.
GCATTAACAAACAATTAGAAAATTATGTAAGAATATTCAAAAGTCATTTTCTGAAAATAGATTAGAGTAAATGATCTGAGTAAAGTAAATAAGTGTTTACTTTATCTCAAAAGATTGCTTAAACAATTTCCGTCGTATAATACTGACAAAACAATGAAGAAAATTAAAAGTCTAACGGAAATCTCTTGGCCAAATAAAACTAAACGGTAACAAAATTAAAATAAAAAACAATTCAAAAGAAATTAAAGAAAAAGGTTAAACAAACAAGCAAAAAAAAATATATCTAACGCATCAGTAGTTAGAAACCCAGGATTTTAACACCGACAAAAGTTTCTGTTTTTTGAGAAACTAAAGGAATTTTAATGAAAAAAATGCAGATGTTGTTTTTTGTGTAAGTTTCATGCTGTCTGCTTTCGAAACAACTCAAGAAAATTAGTTTATATTTGTAATAAAATGTGTTGTTATCTTATAACTTTCTTAAATCACAAAGTCAAATACTTGGGAAGTGTTTATACTATACCGAGTGTTAAAAGCTAAACAAATGTGATACAAAAATAACAGAAGGAAATAGCATTCTAGTTTTATTTATTTTTCTTAATAATCTGAATAATGTTTCTCACTGTATATAAGGAAGAATTTCCCTTTAATTTAATAAAGATTTCTTTTAACATAACAAATATTTTGCTTTTCTTCCAATTATGTATAATTCTGAAATGTGATATTCTTTCAAAGAGAATTTTAGATTTAGCTTTTTTATATGGGAAAAGATAGTTAATTTTGAAAATTACAGCTTTTCAAGAAACTTTTTTATATACCCTTCCGGGATGTCCTGTCAAAAGAAAACCACGACACACATCTTAACAAAACACACCAATTTATTTAAAGCAGTAGTAAGGAATTATGCAGTGGAACGCCTAGATTTAAATAAAAAACGTTCCAAAATACAGTCAAATCACCAAAGGCTGAGAAGAGGTATCCTTTCCCAAAAGACCACTCAAATCACTTAGTTTGCATCAAAATGGCATTACTGTCCGTACTCCAATAAATCTATGAAAGCCACTTTAATGCCAATATAAAATGTCACTATAAACACTGTAATACCACAATAAAAGGGATTACCATGTAGTCTAATAATCCTTTATTCGAAATGCGAAGTTTAATTTCTTACCACGCTAGTGAAACTGACAGCCATAGATCCTATCCAAAAACAGCAATGGAAAACTCTGCTTGAACGGACCACATGAAGAACTGGACGTTCACAATCCAGAACAATTCAGAAGTACATTCAAGGTGTTCGAAATCCGTCGAGTCCAACTCCTGCCGCACTATAGAGATATATATATATAGAGAGAGCAACTGCTCAACCACAGATCCTTTATTAACATATCATTGCAACAAATAACCGCGACAAACAGATTCCCGGAGATTCAGACATACTTTGCAAAACTTAAAGAAATAACAGAATAGGTCACATTTTCGCGTAAATGTTAAAATTGGTGGCACCTCGGGTGCACTGAAAATCTCAAACTCGCTTGTCCACAGAGTACCTTTATAAAATAGCAGCTAGGCACTATCCTGCAGTTTATTTTACTAATATATTGATATTTTCAGTAACATTGTTAAGGAGTACCTGGACCTTCAGTTGGGCTAAAATCGACTAAAAAATTCGTTTTTCTTATTTTGGTTTGTTACTATACTTCAGTCTTAACTGCAACATTTGCAGAAAACCGCATGCAGTTGCAAAGTTCCCTATCGAAGTTACAAGCATTTCAAATTTGACACCGTCATTGAGTTACACTAAAAAATAAAACTTTAAATCGTGTTTTCTATAAATGAGAATTTTCGCCGAGTGAAAATATTCAAAATGTTCCAGGCGTCTTATGTTTTATCCAATTTTCATAATATTAAGCATCATTGTTAGCTATGTGCTGTATTTAAAATCTGGGTATTAATATGCATGCATTACTGTACATAAAAGGAAAATTTGGTAGTTATATATCTTTTTTTTCCGTGAAATAAACAAAAAAAATTAAATATGGGAAGTTTTTAATTATTTTTTCTCAATATATTGGTACAGTTTTAAAACGCATACCAACTTTTGTTGCTGTAATATAAAGCTACCATTTAACGAAACATCATGTTCCTAAAGCCAAATTTAGTGCTCATGGAACATTTTTAATTAGAGTGATTAACTAATATATTTTAATAAATTAATTAATTAATTACACAGATCTTTGAATAAAATTGCTTAATTTTCTTAGAAAATGTATGAATTACTATGTGTGAAAATTTCCGTACAATTGAGTGAAAAATGAAAAAAATGGTTTTGAACGTCCACTGTGTGTCCCCTTAAAACAATTTTCTATTTCTTAAAGTATACTAAGCATGACCGCATCACAAATCCATAGATGCCAAACTTACGTTTTATCTTACCACTAAAATTAAATAGCAATTCTTTCCTTATTTAATTGCCAATATCTGCGATTATATAAGGCAATAATTTCTATTAAATTTTAGTGGTAAATAAAAAGCTTATCAGTTTGCAGATATGCAAATCAAATAATAATTTAAAAAATTCTCATACCGTAAGTATTATTTTGAAAAACGTTCTTAAAATGATAACGTATATATACATATACAGAAGTATTTCGCGGTGGAATTTAAAAGGTATAATAATATGTATCTATATATATAAATTGAGAATTTCTAAAGAATATTTGATACTAAATTTAGTTAAAAAAACCGAGGGTGTCGTAATATTTTACTATTTTTGTTTATCGGTCCATAAAATAACATCTATAAAACTTTTCAATATGTAGATTGATATTTGAGTCTATCAGGGATCAATTTATCTTAGACACTAGAAAATAGAAATATAAATATAAAACAAAATGTTTTACCAGCATTTTAATTCAGCAGTTACATTACATAAAAGTGCGATTCAATTGCTTTGAGGAGAAAATATATTCTTTTAGAGTAATCATCTTCTAAATGATAAGCTAATACAAGACATAATTTGTTTATTTAGTTTATTTTATTTAAAATAATTATAAAAGATAGAAACTTGAAACGTGCATTATGTTTCTTTACACGTTTTCATCACTTGAACAACTCAGTTACATGTTCCATAAAAGTAATCCTAATTGCGAAGCTTGGTAGATTTAAATAATTTAAAGAAAAAAATATCAGACAGTGTGAACAAACTCTACTTTTATTTAAAAACATAACGCACATTAAATGCAAAAGACAAAGTGTAAAATAAATTAAGACATTTAAATATAGAACATATTCCGTTAATCACTCTTAATCAATGTTTTTCAACAGGCGTATCGCAACAAACAAGTTTACTCTGAGAGTGTTTCGTGTTTGTTGCGGTAATTTTAAACCTCTCACGTTCGATAACTTCATATGGCATTATATCCAAAACAACACTAAAAAAACCGTGTGTATAAAATTTTTATTCCTTTACTATATATGAACCACACATGAAATTCATTAATGCTTGTGAAATATAACAATAGATTGCAGAATAATTTACTTTTAAAATATTGAGTTGGAAAATCCTTCTTTGACAAATTTGTTTCTGTACTGCATAAGAGAAGTTTTTTTGAAAGAGTTTTTATATTTGATTCTAAAGAAGAACATTAACAAACAATTAATTTTACTTTTTGCTTTTTGCAACTGTATTGAAAACTATCAATAATACTACTGCTAACTTGTGAACACCACATTACGTTCGCTTTGTAATTTTATAATAAATGCAGGATTAAAAAAAATCAACATTACTTGTTTGTTATAATCCATTTTAAATTTATTTTAAGTGCAAATTTATTTTTCATTCATTTAAATATAATTCATGCAGGAAGCATTAATCTGATTATAATAAACTCTGCACTGAAAATTAATTAATTTATTTTTTAACATGCGGTGACTGAAGTCAGAAGAAGATATAATAATAGTGTGATTTTAGTATAAAATAAGTTCAAATAAAAGTTCAAAAACGCACAGGAAGGTAGCGTTAGTGCCTCATTTTTACCCTTTTTTCAAGATATCATTCACATATTATTACATTTTTAAACATCTAAAATACTAAGATTATATTGAACACTTAAGTTTATTTTATAAATATTATTTTTAGTATTAAACTATGATATTTATATCCTATTGTTGAGCTATTTTAATATCAATAACGCTCCAAATTGAAATATGCATGGATTTCTGTAATTGTAAATTTAAAATCCCCAGTATGCCACCAAAATTCTTATTACATTAAAAGTGTGTTACTAATATATTAAATAATTATAAAAGGGATATAATAAAAATGATGTGAAACGCTGCTGCTTTAAATCATATGAAATCAAGATGTACTTTGTCAATTTTTATGCTTAATGTATTAAAATGATTTTATCTGAGACTAGCTTTACAAATATTACGCTTTGTTTTCTTAAAAGGAATATACTACTTTATTTTACTCTACCAACTATATAGAATTGTTTAATTTAATTAAAAAAATTAGAAATCAATCGTAATTAAATGATATATTTCTTCTTCCATATTTCTTCAAAAACATATACATGATACATGTTTAAATTAAACTACTTATTTTCATTAAAAATTTTCAGCAAATAGATATTTGTTTCATTTTTTAAAATATCCAAAATTTAGTGCATTTACACTTAGAAGTCGATTATTCTTTGACTGAAATGTTTAAAAAAATACTTCACTAAATTTAAGAAAATGAAGGATATGACATGTTATAAGGTTTTGTTATTTTTTCAGTGGTTGTTCAGCGTTTTCTACTAAAAATGGTATTACTCTTTGTAATAGCTATGAAAGAAAATCACCTATAATCACTTTCTTACAAACTCTAATCTAGTAGAAATGATGGTGAAAGGACTCGAAAGATGCGGATTACATTGTTATACAGAGATCACATAAATTTCATGACTCTATCAGAGCTATAACTAAGTTTAAAGACTTTGTCTTCCGAAAAGTTTATGGCATGGGATTTAACTTAAGAACTTGTGACTTGAGAAAGAGGATAAACTGCTACAATTTAAATTTAGTTAACAGGCTTATAAGTGTTCAGATTTATTGTATATGTTTAGTTTTTAGGCAAACATTTAAACTACTTTTAAAAAGTATGTTGTTATCATTAAAGTAAATTGGTTTAAAATGCATCATAGCTTCAAAAATAATATTAAAATTAAAATTAATACTTATGCTGAATACAAACACATAACAAAATGAACCTTTAATTGTATGGTGATATAAATTTACAAAAATAATCATTGTTCTACTCCAGGTTCAATTAGATCTATATAATGATACGAACCATATTACCATATATGAACCATGCCATTGCTGCGCTAATTATTGGATTTTATTTCTCAAGAATAAGTCGTGGGTGGTCGTTAAGAGGCATGATTTCTTTTCTATTCTTATTTATAAATAATCAAAAGTATAAACTTAAAAGTATATCTTGCTAAGCTATGGCTCATATTAATTTTTTTGGCTTTGTACCGTATCTGCAGATACGGTACAAAGCCAAAAAAATTAATTATTTACCACTAAAATTAATAAAACTATAAAAAATAATATTAATATTTTTAAACAATAGATTCCGTTAGAACGGGAAACGTACCGCGAAAGCATTAGTGTTTTTCTTATATTTTTGTAACTGAATAGTCTTTTTTGAGCAGGCGATTGTGAATTCAAAATGCAAATTGGAAAATACATAAAAGAAAAAAAAATGAAGCAGAACCTTTTATTTTTTGCCGGCTTGAAAAAAGGACGATTCGCGGAGCATGTGCACAAGTGCTCGATACCAGCGAGCTGCCGAAAACTGAAGGGATTTAATTTATTGATTTTAATTAACATCTTGGCTAATTATAAAAAAATTATAAACTGAGTACCACGTGCTTCGGAAATGTCTTCGTCTATCCCTATGAAAACTTGCAGACCGCAAAATGCGGAAGATTTCCCGAGCCATCACGAATAAGAAAACAAACAGACGGTCAGACACACAGACATAAACTTTATTTTATTACTATATATAATCTTCTAACCATTCTACATATGATACCTCCATTGCGTAATTCACAGAAAAGAAAATAATTACATTAAAAATATATGTCTTTTAAGAAATTGATAATGTATGTAAATTTTTTGAAGAAAATTATTACGTTTCTAAAAAAATATTTTTTTACCGACTTTATAATCATAATACAATTTTTATAAACTCGGTGTGATATATTTTGCAAATTGCTGTTTAGGATAATCATTCATATCCTTTGAATACCTACACTCTCAAAATAAATTTCCTCGAAAACCCGTAAAAAAAAAAAAACAGACAAGAAGTTGCCGGAACCCCACTATGATTGGAGGAGATTTTTCTGTTATTTGAAGAAATTTCTGTCTTGTTACTTTGGAATTTCAAGAAAATTTGACCTTCGTTTCTTGAATTTTCCGTTTTTTTTAAGGAAAAACACATACGTAAAAATTCCGTTTCTAATACGTAAAAGTAACCCGCAGCACAGTTGTTGGTACGCCCCTGTGGTTTGAAGAAATAGCAGACCTAGATTGGAGAATTTTAGGTCTATTTTATGTTAGATTAGTGAGTTTTCCGTATTTTGCAGGAAGCGAAGTAAATCAAAGCGTAAAATTTTGTGCATTAACGAAAAAAGTCAACGGAAAAATTTGTTCAATTCACTGATTTTTTTAGAGTGTACGTAGATGTAACATTGAATGAAAAATTAAAATTCTCAAACAAATAATGAATCACTTAAAATGTTAATATTTGTGTACATTTTCTAATAAGAGAACACAAAATTTTATACAATAATTCAAACATTTACATATAAATTATTGTACATATTCCTACGAAAGCTCCAAATTTTGGTGCGGTGAAAATATACTTGTAATAAAAAGGAAGGTTTTGAAACTATAAATGCGATTTATTCGAGGAATATCAAACAAACACGACGTATATACTAAAACCCGTTTAACAAATATTACGAAAACAGCGTGATAAAATCAGCAAAGTACAAATGTCGCTTGTTACAACTAGCTCATTAACTAGAATCACTTGAGATAAACTGATACTTTCTTCGAAGTAGTCCTAGTTATTTAGATTTTCACCATAATTACGTCAACAATGATGACATATTTTCTCTACCAGAAAATTCTAGAAATTTCCATTGTAGAGCTTTCATTTCTGGAAATTTAGAGAACACTATTTGATAAACAAATTGATTGCAAAGGTTGCCAAGTAACCAGAAAAAGCGAAATTTGTCGCCAAGAGTGAGCATTCAGTAGCACAGTGTATGGTTTTGATATTCATTATTGAACATCATCCTTTGAGTTTTTCATTGTCGAATTTTCTTTATATTATTGTTTGAAGAATTTTTTTAAAATATGGAATAGTTGATTTCGCTGAGAGATTTTTATTTTATACCAACATTATATGTCTTCCCATGAAAATTTTCTTCGTTTGAAGTTTTCCAAGAAGTCTTTATTTCATTTTATAAATTTCACCCTAAAATTTTAATTAGCTACTGGTATTCGTTTCATAAAAATACACCCTAATAATTTGTTCTCCAAAAATCATTAATGTTCTACTTAAATAATGCAGAGGAAAATAAATAAAGTCTTTCCGGGTAATGATTTTTTTCGTTTAATAAGAAAAGTACTTCCACGGGTAGTTTCTCGAAATTTTCTAAATAATGTAAGTTTATTAACATTATTTATTGAAAGTCTGAGATTGAAATTTATATCTTATAGTAGGATCTTTGAGCTGTTAGTGAAATAAAATTAATAAATTCTTCAGAATTTATTTATTTATTTATTTTCAGAATGTCAAAAATTGTTCATCAGTGAAAATTAATTAACCGTGCAGAATTAATTAGAGAGTATGTTTAAAAAGTTTAAAAAAAAACAATCTGTAGAAATTTTGATTAGGATAAAATATGATTATATATTCTACTTCTTCATCTTTAGTTTGTGCATTTCAGGAGAAATTAATTTAAATTATATTATTTATTTGAATAATGATTACATTTAACTTGGAATATATAAAAATATTTTTAACAACATGTATATATGGTAATATATAAAATATCCTAAGTATTTCTTTGAGTTTATTGTCAAGAATTTTCTTTTTAGGCTTGAAATATATCTTCATATTATAACCATGTTAAAGATAGAAGATTCCATTAAATTATTTTATTGCAATAATATTTTACCAATGGAATTAGATTACGTTGAATTAATAAACGCTGATCTTTATTTTAATGCATTAAAATTTCCTTATAAGCAGTTTGTATCGACACCAAAATGGTCTTTAACTTTTCTTAAACGCACAGTTTTAGAGCTTATTATAATATTTCTAACGAAGTTTAATTTTGTAAAATTTGCTACAAAAATTTTTAAAGAGTACTAACAGAAGAAATTTATAAATTGATATGAAGACCTCTTGGAAACATTTAGAAGAAATTTATTGTTGAATAGGAGATAAATAATATTTGTGTTAAAAAAATCTCTCAATAAAACCATATGAATAATAAGCAGAATAAAATATAAATAAACATTTGAGTAAATTATCTAAAGATTGCTGTTATGTTTTTAGAAAACCATACATATTTCTACTTTATATTATTTTAAACATTTTATAAGTCCTTATTTTTGACCTCTTGTTACATTTGTGAAAAATTTAATAACATTTCAATGAATATTAATTATTAGGCAAAATATCGATAATTTATCATTTTTACATGATATTAAATGATGTCAGAAAAAATCGTAAAATATTCTTACAAATATACAGGGTGTTTCTAAATGAATATCGGAGTTTTAACGCTTCGTAGTATTTATTACATAATACTTAAAATTATAATTAATACATAAAATGAAAGAGCAACTCAAACAGTTTTACCTACAAGCTTACAAGTGTTCAATGTGAACAACTTAATATAGCTTAATATAGAAACTTAATATAGAAACACTCCAATAGCTTTCGTCACACGGCACATATCAAGTCGATAGCTCAGTTCTTCCCAAACGTTAATTAGTGTTTGTGGGATAACTGTTGCAACAGCTGGCTGGGGGATCACATCTGAACTTTATCCGGTATGCACGTTGCACGGTAACTACAGATTTGATCTTTACAAACTGCAGAACACAAAATGCTTTCTGTTCACTAGTCGCCATTTTCGGTACTAGCACTTTCTAACGGATCACGGAAGAAACATTGCCTACGAATGTGCATGCACAGGTACCAACAAACTGTTTGAGTTGCTCTTTCATTTTATGTATTAAGTATAATTTTAAGTTTTATATAATAGATACTACAAAGCGTTAAAACTCCGATATTCATTTAGAAACACCCTGTATATATCAAATAATGTACAAAAATGAACAATCCATTCCAAGAAAATAGTAATATTTGAACGTAATCAAACACAACTCCATTCTATTAAAAAACGAGCTTCTTTCTAATAGAATGATAGATTTAGTTTACTTCATTTTATAGAATGATACACAACGAAGATACAATAAAAGACCTAAACTAAGCATTCTCGACAAGAAAAAACTATATTTTTAAAATGAAATAATAAGAATGTTATATATATTACTAGATTTAAATATTGTTTAACTTGTGCTTATGTATTCGTAGTTAAATAAAAAAATATATATATAAAAGAATAAAACGAATATAATTTGGACTAATTTTTCTTTAAATTTATTGTGCAAAGCTTATGAATTATGAAACAGCAAAGGAGATTATCATAGTTTATTTTATTCAAATTTCGGCAACTTTCAAAACATACAAGCAAATTATTCTATATGGATATTTAATTTTACCTATTTAAACTGTTTGTGATATTTTAAAAGTATTTATATGCAATTATGTAAGTCTTTCTCTAACAAGCAACCAATATTTCAACGGTTAAGATACTCGACTTGAAACAGTGAGGTCCCTGGTTCAACTCCATGTTCAGCCAGAAATTATTCTTAAAATATTAAATACTTTTATAAGAATCCGTAAATGTCAGTACCGAAGAAAAGAAACATATAATTTATAACAACCACAACATATGATAGTAAAATTTCCGTGATTTGAAGGAAGTATTTCTCAGAAGTGTGTGAAACAAATTTGTCAAAGAGGGTTCATTGTTGGGCAAATGTAACTAAATTGATGGAAACCATATCGATAATATATAGTAAAGCGGATTGTGATCCATAAACATGTAGAATTTTGAATTACGTATGTCAGTTAATAAAAAGTTAGGCCGAATTCTGCATTTCTCTCGGTACAACTCTCGTATATAAATAGACATACACATTTTATAGTATAAAAGATATTTATACTGGAAATAAAAATAATCTTTGTTCTAATAATTTATAATATTTTTTGTTAAAAAGTATTTCAATGCAGTAATAAAATTACAGCGTACTATTATGTATTTTTTCTTACATTAAAATAAATATTCTTAATATAAATATTTTCTGTTTGATACAAAAATCCCTTTATATTTCAAAAATGATGTACGCAAAAAAAATCATTATTAATTTTTTATAATTGAATGTAGCTTCTTTTTTATTGAAAATAGTTTAAGAGAAAGCATTAACATTTGACAGACAATACTTACAATTATTAAAAATCACTAAAGAAGAAAAGGACGTGTAATACAAAATATGACAGATAAATTCTTATATATCTTTATTAACGTCATAGACATTAAAAAAAGAATTTAAATTTGGCAGTAATCCAGGTAAAATCAAGCTCCAATATTGATAAGTTCAACTCATGCAGTGTAAAGAAAGAGAAGCAGATGTTCAAAAGAAGGTTATAATGTTTACTTATTTTAGAAAATGTATTTTATTAAAATATAATAATTATACAAGCCGAATTATTCTCGAAAATGTTATGAAAACAATAAAAAAAGTTATGAAAGGGCAGTTTTGATATATTCTTTACGTTAAAAGTGATAATTACGGATCCCTAATTTTTCTATACGATCTCAGTTATAAACGTGTGAATTTAAGACATTTGCTGGTTTGTTGTAAACCACTAAAAATTACTCTTATAATATGATAAATTTTTGTAAAGATATCCCACTTTTTCCTTAAAACTATTTTTATGGAGCCAACCAAAATTGGAAGACCAAAATCTAACTCAAGTGTTAAGAAATTCTGTATGATGTGTTTTACTCATCATATGCATTTTTTCGTTTAAATTTTATGTTGAATCAAAATGCTAGTACAAAGTCTGAATGAGTAAAAATAAAACTTATTAACTGAAATTTATTTTAAATGTAACTAAAAGACTCCTTATGTTTGCAATTGCATTTTTTTGCGTTTGTTTAACTAATATTCGAGGTTATAAATTAATGACTGTTATATAGTTTTGCTTACTAATTTATCGAAAGAGAATTACTAATTTTTCCATCAAGAATTTTAATAAGTTTTCATTAACATTTCTCACTGAAATCTCTATAAAAAATTACGTATGTAACTTTAATGACAATATTATGTGCCTCATCATACGTCATTGATCAGATTTTATATTTTTCCTCGTTTCAACAAACGAAGTAAACTTTCGTAATTTTAGCATTTTCTTATTCAGGTTTTCTGAAGCTAGTGCCAAATATAACATATTTCATTAGAAGTTTTGAAATTTATTTTACAACGATGATTTAAAAAAAGTTGCTCTATTTAGATTTATTTTGAAGATATCAAAAATTTCGATTTAAAACTGAAAAGACTACTTTTCTTTTTGTCAAATATATTAGTATATTTAATAAATAAAAATACAATTTCATTTATTAAATCATTAATTTGGTTCAAAAATTTTTTTAATTGTTACAATTTTAAGGAAAAATAATGCAATGTTCGATGCTTTTAAAGAATACCCGAACAACGAAAATAACGATAGTTTACCCTTTTTCTCAACAAATATACATTTCGAGTTGCTAGCAATAATTAAAAAAAAGTGTTGTATTTTTTAGCACCTTATTAAAACCTCGTGGATACTGGTCAATTGTTACGACACTTAAAGCCTGTTAACCCTTTTAAAGGTGAGTCGGGACATATATGTCCCAGTGGAGTAATTTTTATTCTATTCGTACAGCCTTTTGAAAAATAAGTTCTGCCATACACTTATACTAGAATGTTTTCAATACAAATCTACCACAAAGGAATTTTTTTGTAAGTTTCGGTATGATTAATTATAAAAACGTCGTCAGACCAGGCCCGTAATCAAAGAGCTGTCCTTTTCAAATAAGTATTTTTAAATTCCTAATGAAATTTTTAGCAGGAGTCAAAATATAACAAAAAAATGTTAAAAAAAATAACAGATTTCCAGAGAGTGTTTTTACATTCATGATTTTGTGTCAATCCTATATTGTTATCCACATTAAAATCCTGAATTGGTGGGGTTATACAAATCTGAAGCCGAAAATTCTATCTCCAATTGACCCGAAACCCAATCGGAACCCGACGCAGTTCAACCCCATATTTTAATGCATTAATCCATATTTAAATGAAATTATGTAAAAATAATTTGTAATTGTATTTCTAATATGAATTATGTTGCAAAATAAATATTTTTTGTATATATACTCATTCATATTGAAATATATACTATTTTCATTCTAAACAATATTGTGGATATTCTTTTATAGAAAATAGGTAATCAAGTCCGACCCGCAAGTGTCAGAACCCAGCAACCCAAAACTGTCTCAAAATTGATCCGAACCCAAAATAATTAGAGTCAACCTTACAAGCAAGTAAATATTTATTGCCCGCTTGACACAACAGGACACGCGAGTTGGGTCAGATTTATGATAAACCGGGTTGTCCGACTTCATACAAGACTGTAATTCACTTTCATTATAAATCTCATTGTTGTCAATATCGCATATTATAAAGCGCAGTAGAAGATGCTATATTAAAAATTTTTAGGTGTCCCTGTTAAACAAACGCGTACGAAACGTCAACTATTTTCAAATCGTAAGGTATTGCTGTGCACTTTAACACCATATGAAATTTTCATGAAGATTTATCAATTTATATGAAAATTAACACCTATAAAATCGAAAAAAAACATGAAAACAAACATATAAATAAACATATAAACAAACATACCATTTTTAGATCCTAATGATATTGAAACGGGACCATTTTCAGAAGGATACCTTTCCAATAAAAGAGTCTGAAGTGACTCCGCATTTTCTCGGAGCACTGCTATAAAAGTTCAGAAAGTAAAAATCTATATAAATAAAAGAAAGTTTCGCTGTGTGTGTGTGTTTCTGTGTGTTTTTTTGTTTGTTTGTTTGCGATAACTAGGAAAATCCAGCGCACCTAGAAGCCTGAAAATTTAAATTTAGGTAATCCAAGCCCTCTCCAGGTGCACCTGAAACTCAGAATTTTACTATTTTAATTATTTACGGAAATATTAATTAAAATCCACAAAGAACTCTCATCCAAACTACGCTTTTTTTCTTCGGTTGGTTAGTTGTATAGAGTCTTCACAGAAGAAATTAAATAAAACAGATTAGCGATGCATAGATAAGGACTTCTAACGAAATAGTGTTAATATAGATTGCGCTTACCGGCGTACAGCAGTGCTACTGTAGCGCCACCTGCACATGGCAAATTACACACTGTTTGAAACTTTTTTTAAAGGCACGTTCTTCTTCATGATAATTAGCAGGGTTTAATGGTTTTTTTTTTTACATGACATATTTTATTATGATAGAGATTATTAATACAGAAAGCTTTATTTAAAAGATTATTTGTTTAATTTGCGGGGATGAAGAAGGGTAAGTGTAAACAACTTTTTCTTAAATATCGCATTTATTTTACTTGATCGCGCGCCACCTGGCGGCGGCTTTTTCCTTTATTAATAAATCCTTATTAATAAATCCAAATCTACTGCGCTGATTCCAACAGAACTAATTACATTTAACAATTTTAATATTTTTAGCTTCACCTGTAGCGTTTAATTGCTGTTTTATATAGAAAATACCGCTATTTTAAATCTCAGCTAATAATGTTCCGAACTTCTCCAAACCAGTTCCATTTTTAATAAATTATCGTAAAAATCAGCATTCATAGCTTCAAATTGTATTTCTAGAAAGCAGTTACAGTATTTGCAAATAATAGTCTACGCCAAATTTCAAATTAAGTTCCTAGCTTAACCAAATGAATCAATCTTTAAAGATGTATAGTGGTAATTCTAAGTAGTTATTTGCTGAAGGCACTTAAACAATCGCCCCCCCCCCCCGAACCATCCTTCAAGGATTTTTTTCTAACTATGCCCCGTTTCCATATCTCAGCAACTATCTTTTCGATTTCAACGCAAGTGATTCCAGACATTATAATTAACTTAATAGTTACCTTCTATAACATTAAACTAAATGCTTAACAAACGAACGAATTTTTAAAGATGCTTAGTAGTCCTCCTAATTGGTCATTTGCTGAAGGGAACTTGAAGATCCCCTTACACCTTCGGCTCCTCCTTTAAGGTTTTTTTCTCTAAATATGTCCCGTTTCCAAATCTCCGCAACTATCTTTCCAATTCCAACGCAAGTGATTACAGACATTATAATTGACTTAATAGTCACACTCTATAACATTAAAGTAAATTTATGAGTAGCGGTTACCACTATTTCGGAGTAATAGTTTAAGCCAAATTTGTAATTAAGTTCCTAGCTTAACCAAACGAACGAATTTTTAAAGATGCATAGTGATCCTCCTAATTAGTCATTTTCTGAAGGGCAATTGAACATTCCCCCCCCCGGCCCCTCCTTCAAGGTTTTTTATCTAACTATGCCCTGTTTCCATAACTAAGCTACTATCTTAATTTAAACGCAGCTGATTCCAAACAATATAATAATTAACTTAATAGTCACCCTCTATAACATTAAAGTAAATTTATGAGTAGCAGTTACCAATATTTCCGAATAATAGTTTAAGCCAAGTGTATAAATATGTTCCTAGCTTAACCAAACGAACGAATTTTTAAAAATCTATAGTGGTCCTCCTAATTAGTCATTTGCTGAAGAACACTTGAACATCCCCTCCCCCGCCCCTCCCTCAAGGTTATTTTCTCTAACTGTGCCTTGTTTCAATAACTCGGCTAATAATGTTCCCATCTTCTCCAAACCAGCTCAATTTTGTAGCATGTGTATTATACATTGCCGTAGGCTGCGGTAACCTGTCTCAGAAGTTTGTTCGGAAAGAGGTTTGTTTAGAACAGAATTATAAGCTGGTGATGGAAGGGGAGAATAAAAGAATTTCCGGAGCGCACGAACATGTCCGGTATACGGTGCCGAAGCCATTGGAGACCGTGCCCAGGGTTTCGTTTTTTAAGAGATTTATGTTTACTACACCAGCTCGGGCAAAGCCGCCGGGTAAGCTAGAAATGAAATAAATCAAAATAATTCTTATACATTTCTGAGATGATGGAATAGGCTTGATTAGAACGCTTGACCTCATATTTTGAAACTCTAGAAGTTACCTGTGCACTGCTGATGCATAATTAGAATGCCGCAATCTTTATCCATTATACTCTGTCACATTTTATATTGGTGATTTTTCCTATAAAATAAGTCCCAAAATGACACCTGAACAATTGATTGAGGATTAATTTTCCTTATTTTATACATCTGCGTAAGAACGTTTCTTATCATTTTAAAAGTTTTTTTTTTTCTTTTACCACATAATGATTATTCCTTTGGCCAATTATAGTAAAATTACCTCATTCCTCCGCAAGGACGCACCCAGCCTAGACTCTAGTGGACAGTATACTGGCCAAAAACGAAGAGCCAGGTTCAATGTTTGGAGGTTTGAATCCAGCGCGGTCTGGGCAGGGTGACCATGAAAATTTTTTTATGGTTTTCCTTGTACGAGAATGATAGTTGATTCACTCTCCCTTCAAAAGGCACCCCTTCTATATCAATATGGCCTAAACTGGCCGATATTTAACAAAATTATCCCCTCCCCAATTCTTCTGACCCTTCATTTTACCTGTATGCGTTAATTTGCTAAAGAGGTTTAATCGAATTAAAATAAATGACATACAACAGGCTATTTTGTTAGTTGTATTAAAACTTGCCGTATTGACATTTTTATATTATATTAAGATGACGTACTTTAGATTTTAACACACTTATTCTTATTCAAATGAAAGCAATTATGGCTTGAAAAGCCGTATTAATCTCTCATCAAGGTATGATGGTTTTAAAACGGTTTAAAAATGCATTAAATTCCTAATGCGTCGGTCGATTTTTACGAAACTTTATACAGATCTTGCGACAGTGATTTATAATAATCGGAGTATATAGGAAATACAGATTTGAAGTCATCGTTTTCACACAAAAATACATATAAATCATGATTTCAATATTTCCCCTTTTACTAATTTGTTCGGAAAGTAAAAATTATGAAAACCTGATCACTCGTTCAAGAGTTATGTGTGTACAGACGTAGCAAAAAAAATTATGCGACAAGCATAGATATGTAAGTAACCATATGTAAACATATAGGAAACATATAGAAAACATATAACACAATGAAAAATACAGTTTTCGTAATTAAATTCCAGTATCAAAAAAGTAGTTGAATTATTTTGTGTAGCCCTGTATATGATCAATAGATGTGGATATATAGCAAGATAAAATTTAGTTCAGTTAGAATATTCACATTTAGCAATTTTCGTCAATCGATGGAAATGCACTCGAAATCTTTTGTACAGCCCTGTATATTATCTGAAGACTTTTGTACACACCACGTATCAAGCTAAAAGGCAACTTAAAACTCACGTGCAGCAATTACCAAACGTGAACGATAATGTATATTTTTCTTTGCGTAGCCCTGTATATGAATTTATATATATTCCACAAACTTCTATTCGTCTACTAAATATAGTTCAACAGGAATATGTGTAACACAATTAAAAACTACCTTTAAGTAATTCCCGCCCTTAGTCTGTAATACTTACGGATTCCCTTGTGTAGCCCTGTATATGATCAAACGAGTTTATAAACACACACGTACCATGAAAATATTTAGTTAAACCTAAAAAAGCAAACCAAAATTTAAAACTACACATAGACTGTAAATATCGCATATGTCCTGTAACTGATATCTTTTGTGTGTCCCTGTAAATAAACACAATGCACACCACACGTTCAAGAGAGCCATTTATAGTACACCTGAGTAATGTATATAATTTTCATTATGTTTGAAATAGTGAAATATCACTAAATTACACTGCAAACGATTTTTGCCCTTGAACAATGTGTAACAGAATTCTTTTGTTTGACCCTGTAAATGAATAATAAATGCTTTGCACCCCATATTCTACAAAAAGCATGTTTTAATGCGCTTCATAAATATATATCAATTTCATCATGTTTCAAATGACGTAGCATAAAAAAATGCACTCGAAACGATTATTTCCCATTGACTGTACTGTAACGGAATACTTTTGACTCTCCCTGTAAAAAAGCTATAAGTGCTACACACTTCAGGTGAAATAGAGAACATACTATAGTAAGCGACAATAACATACAAAAATTTTAGGTCAATCCGAGCATATTTATGTGAGTTAGAACACGGCCAGACGGCAGACGGCCAGACGGCCATACAAACCGAAGTTATAAACACTTTTCAACTAGGTTGGAAAGTGTTAAAAAGACAACTGTAAATAATCTCCTTCGTTGAAAGTCGGTTAAAAGTGTAAAGAACTATAATCAAAGATATAAATTCGTTGAAAGTTATACTCATTCAAATTATCAATTTGTTAAATTTTCATATTTTTTCTGTTTGTTAATTTATAGTAATAAGTGCAGAATTTCTGGAAATTCTGAGATTTTTAAAACAATAAATCATTATAGTCACGAAATCATATACATTTCAGGTGCTCAGTATGATATAAATAATATCACAATTGTTTGAGATAAAATGTTTGTAACTGATTGTGCATAAAAATCATGTTTTTCAAAAGAATTTAAATTTTTATTTCTGTAGAAATTTAGAATATTAGAATATTAGAATTTAGAATATTAGAAATATTCTCCCCATGATGTTAAAAATGTCCATATATATATATATATATGTTGAACCTTATTTAACACCAGTATTTGAAGATTTTGTTTTCTTATGGTTACTTATAACCACATTTTGGTTACTGAGAGACACACTTCCGGGGTCAAAGATAAAGCAAAAATAGTCATAACTACACTTCCAATAATCGTAAGCATGGAACAAAATCAGTTTTTGATAGCTGGGCCATTCTACGAAAAACGTTACTATTTTAAGCATAAATCAATACATAAATTTAACTCCAAAACCTTTATGATAATATCTACAGTTAATTTTTCATCTCTTTTATTATTTATGTTGGTGGTGATATAGTCTTTTCGTTATTTGGTGTTTAATTTATTTTATAAGAATTTGGGAGCTAATTTCCTTAATATTATTGTAACGGTGGATACAACTAGAAAGTATTACACAAAGATTTGTTTCATAATGCGAGGCATATTTCGCTTAAGATATGGAATTACAGGAAAATATCTCCAAAAAAGCTTTACATATTTTAATTAAAAATTTATTTTAAATAAATAAATGATGTGTACCTTTTAAATATAGAACGGATGATACACAAATTTCACGACCATTTATATTCAGTGACAATACTTCAAAATTAATGTCAAACAACAATGTTAAGATCCACGGCTAACAACTGAAATTAAAAGGGGATGCCTCTTGGCTCTGAATTGCCCCACCAGTGGCTGAGAGGTTCTGCTTTCAAAGCTGGTAGACGGGAAGTGCTGGGTTCAAACCCCTGTCGCACCCGTCGACCTAACCGTTTGGAGTTTTCCGTGGTTTTCTTCGAACATTGCCGTAAATACGGGTTAGGATCCCTTAGAAAGACCCCCACGGAGGGCACCCATCCCCTAGGGCATATATCCGTCGTGTAGATAATCGGCCGACATAAAATCAACCAACTTGACTCTGAATATTTTTATTTGGTGTCAAATGCTACAAAATTTTTAAATTTTTGCAATAATTGATACACTAAAGGCTTGTAACAGTAATTCAAACATAATGTTCTACAATAATTATAACTTTTTCAAAATAAAATTTAGTTTATGTATAAAGGAATTTTCAGAAAAAAAAATAAATTATTGAAGGAATAACATGATTCACATTCATAAAATCAATAAAGATGTTCTTAGAAAAAAATTGTGGTGTAACATGTACGTAACATGTAAGAAGTATGCATGTAAGAAGTATGCATGTAAGAAGTATGCATGTACTATACCTCCGTTCATAAGAAAAAATCTCAAATCATCTTTTATCAAATATATATTTTAAGTACGCTATATAATATAAAATATCTGAAATATTTATTTTTAAGTATTCGTCCAAAAATGTACTACCATGTACCTTTTTCAAATAACGTTTTTTTTTTTTTTTTTTTTTTTTTGTAAAATGACCCAGCCAATTGCACCGCCTTTCAAATAAAATATTAAAATTTTTTGCGGTATTTACCGATAATTGACTATTTAAATGTAGTTGGATATCTTAATCGTAATATCATTTTAAATTTTCAATGCATTTTTGTAACTAATTAAATTTTTAAACTATATTATATTAGAATCTAATTCTCATCATGGCCCCTCCAGTGGCTGAGAGGTTCTGTTCTTAAAGCTGGTAGACGGGAAGGGCTGGGTTCAAACCCCTGTCGCGCTCGTCGACCTAACCGTTCGGAGTTTTCCATGGTTTTCTTCGAACTTTGCCGTAAATACGGGTTAGGATCCCTTAGAAAGACCCCCACGGAGGGCACTCCCCCTAGGGCCTATATCCCTCCTGTAGATAATCGGCCGTCATAAATCAACCAACCAACTAATTCTCATCATTTGTCATCGATACTATCGTCGAAGTACTAAGATGAATGCATTAACATTCTTTTACATTAAAATGCAAGACGTATATCACTAATCAGCTACTACATATATTATGGCCGTAAATAAATAGGAGGGCGAAACATAAAAAAATATACTAAAAAACTCTTTACATGATGAAAAGAAGAAATCGTAAAACATCTATCGGGGTTCTTTTAACGTCTCTTTTCTCTCTTAATAAATTCTTACCTTAAAAAGAGAAATGAGTTACTTTGGAATATTGCCCAGTGTCCAATTCTTCTTTAAATGAGACGTTAATAAAGAGAAAAATGCTTACGGTGACTAAATGTTTTCATAACGATTTTTTTTATGTTATAAGAATTGCAACAAAGAACATGTAATTGTAATTAAGTCTCTGAATAACTTTTCAATAGTAAACCAAGTATTTGAAAATATCGGCTTCACATAATCTTTTTAAATTAGCTTCTATTTGTCTTATTGGTAGTTTATAAGTATATTAAAAAGAAATAAAGTATGTATATTAATTAGGGATTACATTAATTTTAATACAAGTCTTGTTTAAAATATCGCTGGAGTTTTAAAATTAATCAAGCATAGACGAGTTTTAAAATACTTTGCTTTTTCTTACAATATTTATTAGGTTTTTATTTTCACAATCCAGAACCGTAGATATTTTAATATAAAATCAATTGAGACAAATTTTTAATGTTGGTTTTGCGGCTAAATTTTATAAAAAAATATTTATATTACGTCTTAAGAATATTTTAATAAGCTTATTCTTGTACACTTAGTTAGCTTAGTTTTTATGAAACAGTGAAAATAAAACTAAAATTTAGGATTATTCTTTCTTATTTTATATATCTGCGTAAGAGAGATATTTATCATTTTAAAAGTTTTTTTTCCTTTTACCACATAATGATTATTCCTTTGGTCAATTATAGTAAAATTATTTTATTTCTCTGCAGGGAATCACCCAGTCTATAGTGAACAGTATACTGGCCAGAAAAGAAGAGCTAGGTTCGATGTTTAGAGGTTTGAAACCAGCGCGGTCTGGGCAGGGTGACCATGCAAGATTTTTTATGGTTTTCCTTGTACGAGAATGATAGTTGGTTCACTTTCCCTTCAAAAGGCAACCTGAAGGCACCCCTTCTATAGCAATATGGCCAAAATTGGCCGGTATTTAATAAAATTATTTCCCTCCGTAATTCTTTTGACCCTTCATTTTACTTGTATGCGTTAATTTACTTAAGAGGTTTAAATTACTTAGAGCATGCTAATTTGTTAGCTGTATTAAAACTTGCCGTATTGACATTTTTGTATTATATTAATATATGACGTATGTTAGATTTCAAGACACTTATTCTTATTCAAATGAAAACATTCATGGCTTCAAATGCCGTATTAATCTCTCATCAAGGTATGATGCTATAGTTTGCGATGAAACGTTAGAGGACACTTTTTAATTCTGAAGATAAATCTGTTTACTTCGATGTATCCAGTAAATAAATGTTATTTTTGCATTTTCATGCTATTTTTGCGCAGTTCTTATATATATGACAATTTAAAGAAGAAATCGAAAAACCGTAAAATAAGGTATATTCCATTCATTAAAAATGTCCTCTAGAGGAGGAGGTATATTTAATTAGCCATCGACTGGTTTAAATCATATTTCCTTAACTAAAGACTAATACAATTCAGTATTTGCTGTAATGCTATGTTGAGTATATTATTTTTCCGTACATTCATGTGTTACATTTCATTCAGCTTTATCATTCTTGTTTCCCAACTTTTCTTGCCACAATAAGTCAATCCCTCTAGTTTCTCACCGCATTAATTCCAAGCATTGTAAGATTTTATTTTCTTGTCTAGTTGAGCCCCGGTACATTCTAGCGTTTTTAGTATGGGTTTTGAAACACACTGCATGTAAGAAAAGTCCAGATTTTTTAAAAAAGTTTTCTCATTCTGAAAATGTACTTTTCTGGGTTTCTTTCTGGGTTGAAAGGGTGCATTCTTATGAGCGTTACTTTTACTTGACTTGAAATCATGATACCGGAATATAGTCGATAGGAAGCACGTTTGCTCTGGATTATTCTTCGTTTAAAAGTATAGTTTTGATGCCATCTATCGGTGAGAAAGGTAAGTATAAAAAATTGTACTTTATGCTCAGTTTGAAAATAAGAAAATGTCAGAACGTGTTGATATAATTGAGGATCAACTTTAAAATTATTAAGATATGTAAAATAAAATTTTAAATTTTTGTACGATGTATATAGAATAAAAAATATTATTATTACATTTAAAAATATATTTATTAACATGAAATATTCAAATTATGACAATTTAGTTTTACCACTTTTTAAGAGTTAAACTTATATCTACTTATATTTTGCTTGCATTGTAAATAAAATTAGTAACATTTCTTATGAAATGTAATTAAAATATAAGATGTACATAACAACATGTACTATATATTTAATAATTATATTAATTTGTTAAACATGTTAACAGTTGAACTTAACTTTGCAGTGAAATAATATTTAACTTAATGATAGAAAATGTAGTAAAATAATTTTCAGTCATGCTAATGCAATCAAAATTGGAAGTTATTTATGGAAAAGAGAAAATGCAAATTTTCAATTGATTTCATTTAAGCAAAATCTCTATTCACAGCATAATTTTGATATATTATATCTAACATTATAATATTATATATTCTAATATTATAAGTGTAACTAGCTATCGTAACAGACAGAGCATACGTGTAGTGTTGGAAAGAACACAGGAAGAAGGCAAGACTATAGTAATTCGTTCGCGTGATAAACTGCATTACAAATACAAGCTTTCAGTAAATATTTTTAATTTTTCATCTTGAATAGCGGATTATTTCCATCTTCTATCACAGAGAATTGGCGTCAACTTTGCTGCCAGTACATTTTCCGTTTTTTGACGGAGAATATTTTAGTGTGTAGTTTCAGATTTCATCAATAAAAACGTCCTTCTGTCCTGTACCGGGAGGAAAAGGTAGCTTTCATAGTCCATATTTTTAAAAATTCAACTCATTTTACTCATACACTTGAAGCTAACAAGTTTGGAACCCGATTATAGAAGATTCAATGCCGATTTCCGTTAATACTGAATTTGAATGCCAATTTCAGTATGAGAATTACAGCATAACAAAAATCAGATTGTTTAAAAATGTAAGCCCCCCAACTTTTTCAATTTATAATTTGGTGTAAATATGGGCCCCCATTTATAGGGAGCCCATAATTACATAACCTTTACTCTGAAACAAAATAAATTATTTCAATAATTTTTTACAAGAAAACAGCAATTACCAACATTAAGCACATTACCAAATATATTATAAAATAAACCTAAATAAATCTTTGAGGTAAGAGAACTTTAAAATTACCTCAGATGTAGATAATAATAACTTCATAAATAATTATAAGGAATTTTTTTAATCTATAAATCCTCAAAGCATTCGTTAGGTTTAGTTTATAATACGTCTGGTAATGAGCGTAATCTAAAATAACGACGTTTTGCCAGGAGGCAGGACTGGGAAAACCAAAGGGCTTAAAAAAATAAAAGAAATTCGACCCACGAAACGATACGATTAATTCATCATCGGACTCATCAGATTACTAATGATCATTCCCTTCAGACTCGAGCTATGCAACTTGCATCTTTTGTGATGGAAAGTTCTCTGAAGACACTCACGGAGAAGTGTGGGTTAAATGTGTTATGTGCTAAATGTGAGAATACATAGATTGTGCCGGGGTTGAAAGAGTCAGTAATATTTCCGATTTCTGTATTTTTTTTCTGTAATAAATAAATTCTGTATCATATTGTATTGTTTTATCGTGTTTTAAAACATTTAAAACTATTTTTGTGACTTTTTGGATAGGGTCCCTATTTGTACTCCATTTTTTCAGGTGCTTTTTTAGAGAATTTTTGTAAATCTTCGTTATCGAATTGAAATAATTGATATTAATCATTGTTTTGCCTCCTCTCATTTAGGAAACTTGTTATAGTTGTTAATGAACGACAAAAATCCAGAATTTTTCAAAATGAAAGTCAATTTAAATCAAAAACAAAAAAGGGTGCCCATATATACACCTCCCCCTCCCCCCTCTCTCTCTCTCTCTCTATATATATATATATATATATATACACTGGTGACCAGAAATTAAGGGGCAGTGACCAATTTCAGACGTTTCATCGACTATCTTACTGAAACTCGTGAGGAAATGCCCGGAATGCCCTTGAACTTTGAGTATGTAAAGAACATGTTTGACTTCATATTTTTCAGCGAAGATTTTGTAGCGAGGACATTTGGGGGAGGGCAAAAATAATTTTAATAATAAAATAATATTTTTGATCACCCAAGTAACAAAAAATGCCAGAAATAGTCTGTCACTGTAGCAAATGACTATGTAGGTCATGTTCAATATTTGTGTGCATTTGTGTAAGCATAGCACGTATATTCGTGAAGATGTTAACGTTTCTGTGAAAAATTCAAAATAATTTTTTTATAGCATGCAGAGTTTTCAGCCGAATTTAACACTGCTTTCCAAAAACTTGACACAAAATCGTAGAATAATATACTGTGAATAAAATATTGATATATTGAATATTTGATGAGATATAGGTTATTTTTATGAAATAAATTTTAACTGCGCATGCGCGAACTACAGCAAAGATTTTTTTGTAATAATTTGATAGCCAATACTATAGGGCAACGCATATAAAAAGACAAGTAAAATATCGTCAAAACTCAAAAAGTTACAGTAATAATTGAAAAATTGAGGAGGAAATCCCATATAATCCAATGGGTTGTTCTTCTTAATTCAACATTAACCCGAAAGTTTTCAAAAACTTAGGCCCATTTGAAGGACACCTTTGACCTGAAAGGTTAGGGGTATGACCCCTACAACTTACATTAAAATTATCAAAATCTGTGCGCATCATATTTGGCGGTCCCCTTGTTAGTAAAATGTCTTTTAAAGTATTTTAATTCTTTAATTTAGTGAAAATTTATTTACTGATGTATTCTTGAAATACAAAGTCATAGATTATGCCCGGGATTTCAAAATGACATAGATAAGCTTATAGGAAGTATACATTATTTATTAATCTACCAAGAGATGCAGAAAAAAAAATCTTGTCTTTATTGCCTAGAGAATTTCTAAGTGAGCGTCTTCCTACTGTACTTTGCTTGGCAAACACCTTGGCAATAGTCGATGTTTGACCATGTACGGAATCATACATGGAATCACACATGTTACCGCAGAATCCGTATTTTATCAAAGTAAACAATGCTTTTGAGATAACACCAAAAGAAATGTCCATAGGAGTCAGACGGGAACTTCTAGGTGGAAACAGAACAAAGCCATTCAAGCTATTTCATGGTCAATAGTAGGTAATGAAAAAAATGTTTTCTGAATTGCTTCCTATATTAATAAATAGTTTATGTGCGCTATAAGCTTAGCTATGTCCTTTTGAAATCAGGGGCACATTTTTCGATGACTCTATACTATTTTCGGTTTTGTGGTGCAGTATTTAAAATATAAATTATTGCTACTTCTTTTAGGTTGTACTGATGATAGTTTTCGATTTATTCCATTGTTTTCGTATATCATGAGAAATCACATCTTGATTTGAAACGGATATTAAACC
This sequence comes from Maratus michaelseni, assembly GCA_963931845.1. Taxonomy (NCBI): domain Eukaryota; kingdom Metazoa; phylum Arthropoda; class Arachnida; order Araneae; family Salticidae; genus Maratus; species Maratus michaelseni. The sequence goes on from OZ007586.1 coordinate 399,684,967, forward strand.
AAATATCTCAATCACCTTATAAAACTTTAAACCTACCTAATTTCTCCAACTTATTGTCTCAAACATTTGCATTGTAAAAATCGTTCTTATACGTCGCAACGACGACATTGAAAATTATTGCAAAATATTCATTTCGAAAAACATGATTTCAAACGATTTTTAAAAATTAATTATTTTTTATAGCAAGTAAGCGCTTTTCAAACGTATATTGGAAATACGGGATTCATATCAAGCTAAAATTACTCTACATGGTGCTTACTTAATTTTGCTTCACATCAAATAACTGGTGACTCATGTTAGCTACAACCATGAACGTGACGTTTAGGTTACACTACAGCGCTCCCTAGTGGAAAACTGCTGAGTTAATTTCCTCATATCAAAAGCGGAATGAGATATGGGAAAAATGTGAATTGCAGAGATGTAGATTGTCCGCGATTTAACATAAAATTATATGCCATATGTAAAAATAACTTTATTAGAAGCTTTAAAACATAGTTTTTGACATACAATCACTATCTTAAATACGTCACTAATTTAATGCAGAAGTGCAGCATTATGGCGGATGCACATTAAATAATAAAACTAACACATGTAAACAAGATAGAGTATATTTTAATAAGAAAATTACGTTAAGTGTGCTCAATGTGTCTATCACTGGTGGGAATGTGTCCCTAAATTGAACAACTAGAGCATGTTAAAATTGATTATCTAATTAAATGAATTTGTACTTTTTTGACATGACTTAGGTTTATTATTAAATTTGGATTTAACATACAATGACGCACCTTAGCATACATTTATTGGCCTATTCAAGCTAGGGATTGGATAACAAATTACATTTCAAGGCTTCTAATAAAATTATTTTTACATGCAAGACATCATTTCATACTAAATCGCCGTCGATCTATAACTTTGTAAAATACACCGTTTTCTTAGTTAGGAATGCTAACTCTACAGTTTGCCACTTGGGGGTGCTGTAAGGTGTACTTGCTTTGCCACTTGGGGACGTCGTGAAGCGTATATTCGTTTTACAATTACCTACCTAGAAACCACGTTTATGGGTGTAGCTAAATCGGTTCACCAGTTATCCGAAGCGTAACGGAGTTAAGGAAACACCATGTGTACAAAAAGTATCTCTCACCTTATATACAGGGCATATATATCAATTTTAGATTTGCTATAGTTAATACATTATTGATTTTTAATGTTCGATTGTTCTTTTTGAAAAACGCTGCATTTTGAATATACAGAAAAAGAAAGTTAAAAACAAATGCAAAGAAAGATTTTTGATTTTTTAGATTAAATGTATTATTGATAAATTATTGCGTTTTGTTAATTTTAGTGATTATTTTAAATTCCACACGGTTATATATATATTGATTCAGCTTTCGAAGTAATAAAATATCTTTATTTCCTTATATATTCTGTGCAAAATCATCATTCATATTTTAATGCTATTTAAATTAATATATACGTCATGATAGTTATACGTCTTTGAATATTTTATAAACTGAAGGTAAAAGGTGATTTAGTTTAAATAGTGTAAAATTTTGGTTTAGTAAAACTTCATTCTTATTAAAATTTTAACGCAAGTTTTCATTTACTTAGAATTTTCATGTATACTAAAGAAGGGAGGCTTCTTAAAGATTAAGCTATTCATGTTCTTTGCACTTCTAAAGCTGTAAACCAAGTCAATATATTAAAGCCCCCTATTAAAAGGAGAGCAGTATAAAACATGTAGAATTCAATCAAATTTTAAGCATTTGTATGGGTGCCGTATAACGTTCAGAGTTTTAATCAAAAATCCTTTCAATAAATATTTAATACTTTCCTTAATTATCTTGTGCTTTAATAGAAATATTTATGTATGCGAAAACTCAAGGGATTCATACACACTTAAGTGTTTACCTTTAAAATTTTCTTAAAATTCTAAATAGATTTTCTTGCAAACACAAGCCGTACAAGTTTTGTAAAGGTAAATTAATTCAGTAATTAACGAAATATTTATTAGGAATTTAAATATCTGTACTTTAAAAAATTGTAAAACTTACTTAACGGTCATGAATCATGGATCATTCATTCACTAGGTTTGTTTCCGTTGAGAAGTTGAATAGTAATTTAGACCAATCTGTGGTGGCCGTATTCTTTTTCTGTTGACTATTGAAAAAAAATTCTTAAACTTGTAATTCTGTGGCATTTAATATTATTTATTTTTAGTTTGAATAATTACCTATAATTTAACATATTTCTAGAAGTGAATATATGTATATTTAAGAAAAGCAGCTGACAAGCCGATAAGGAATGGATAAGTAGGGGATAAAAAAATTATATTCATGCTGGAAACAGACGGTTAAAAAAAAAAAAACAGTTAAATAACGGGGCGACAAAGATAATCAATTATCTGTGTTTTTGAAATCTTAGAAAGACCCCCCCCCCCCCGTTGAAAGCACTCCTCCGCCGGCCTATATCCCTAGAGCAGATAATCGGGCATAACAAATAACCAACATACCAACTGTTTTTGAAATTACTGTTTCCAAATGGAAATTTTCTGTTTGGAGAATGAAAATTTTCCATTTTGATGTTAGAAAATTTTTGTTATTCAAGACTCACGTTTTACGAGAAGAAAATTCCAGTTTTTAAAGAAGGGAGTTTTCCCTTTTCAAGAAATAATTTTTCTATTTTTCAAGGAAGTGATTTTTAGTCTGTTAATCGAATTCTGTCATTTTACGCACTCAAAATTGTCTTTTTAGTTACAAAAATTCTTTTAAAAAAAGTACCATCTCCTCAGAACTGCTCTATAGAAATTCTGTATATATCATTTTATTATTTTTACAAACATAATGTTCGTGTAATGATGAGTTATTAAAACATGGAATATTTATACAAAATTTAATTTCAGATTTAAATATTCAGGGTGATTCGGAACTCCTGGGCAAAATTTTAAGTGGTGATAGAACACGCCTAGACAATCTCACGGTTATATATATATTGATTCAGCTTTCGAAGTAATAAAATATCTTTATTTCCTTATATATTCTGTGCAAAATCATCATTCATATTTTAATGCTATTTAAAGCTAAATTTAAGCTAATAAGCTCGGGATGCTAATATTTCCTTCAGTTTCAATGAGAATTAGTTCATTCAACTTAACACGAACTAATTAAGGTATAGATAACTAATTAAGATATATATTTAGCGCCACCTGGCGGTAGAAAATGGAACTAATAAATTAAATAAAAGGAAGGTTACATTATCCAGGGACTAAATATATAACGAAATTTAAATTTAAATTTATCCTTTAATAATAAGAATAACTATCAATTCAGCTAACAGATAATAAAGTTAAAATATGCATTACATTATTTAAATATTTATATGATATATAATAACTATTCATAGAAATTATAATATACTTTTCCTAGTGATAATACAGCATGATATAATATAACAGATCACAATTATATAAATGAAGTTTTATTTCATAATCTAGTTCATAATCTATATTAGAAGGACAAACATGTCCGTGCATAACGCTGACATCATTTTGCGAATGGCAACACTTGACGATGAAATTTCGGTTTTGCGATTTTTGCTACTTCAATTATTTAATTTCTAAACATCGCATATTTTTAACACTTTCCAACCTAGTTTAAAAGTGTTCATGACTTTGGTTTGTCTGCCGTTCTTCGTTCTTGTTAATTTTTACACCGTTATATAGGAAAAAAATCTACTTTCAAATGCAATTTGTTTGAAAACTGTATCCGAATTTACTCATTTATTATAGCATTTAAATTAAATTTCATGTATTATTTTAAAAATAATCTATTTCTATCGTTTGCACACGATTATGAAATATTAATCCGTTTGCACTTTAAAAAATATAAAAAGTTCAGCATTTATTTGCAGCTAATATTCAATAACGAAATTAAAATTTCATTAAGAAATACATAAGTATAAATAAAACACAAATTTAACAGACATGTAATTGAAATAAGGGCTTAAAACAGCTGAAATTATCAGAATAAAAACAAACGCTCTAGATAAACAAATTTTTAGCGATTTCTAAGGCTATGAACTTCTGGCACGAGGCCAATAGGAAATTACTGCTTCTAATAAATTTCAAAATTTTATTTGAATATATAATTCACGTAAAAGTGCTCTTTGGTGTTGTTAGGAATCTAAAAAAGTTATTAAATGTAAAAAATCTATTAGAGTTTTCATTAATAGCAATAAATCTATTTCATATATATCAATAGTCCAGATGCAAAAGTCACATTATCCACTTTTTTAAGGTATTGAGTTATTCATATCACAGTGTGCGCTTTTTAAGGCGAATCGGACTGTAATAGTGATTTGGACTAAGGCTGAAGGAAATGCTGAAAATCTCGTTTTGATACATAACTCACATTATCCAACAACTGTTTTCAGCAAAACTCAGACTCTTCAGTTCAACCAATCGGGAACACTTGCGAAGGATCGTGGGATGCGGAAAGAAAATGAAGATTTGGTTTTATAGAAAAACATTATTGATGAGACAACTACTGATAACAGTGAAGATGGACAAACTTGTGACACAAAACAGATTTAAATTATGTTAATGCTTAAAGAAGTAAGAAGTAGTGTAAAAAAATGTTCCACTAGTTTAATGACAGTGAAGAAGTTGAGCCATGTCTAATAGTAAAATTTTTGCACATTTTTTTTTAATAAATGTTTTTTGCATTTTGATTTTTGAAGTTAATTACCCTCCAAAATAACATATTAATAAAGAAAACTGCCCAGTTAAACTGAGGGCATTGAGCTCACAGGCTATTCACACTAATTGTATATTATACTTTTACTTCAAAGAATTTGAAATAAGCCCTCGAAAAATAAAGAAATCGACAATATATTAAGGGTGGATTATCCCACCGTTCCCCCTCTTATTATTAACCAATGAACCCCCACAAATTAATCAGAGAAACGCCTTATTATAATGAACATATATACAAAATTTGAAGCAAATCGGAAAATTCTGCATGAAAAACCTATTTATCTAAATTAAGGGGGGCATTAGCCCCCTTTCCCCCTTTATACTTAATCAATAAACCTCCAAAACTAATCAGGGAAGCGCCTTACCACAATGAGCCTATATAAAAAATTTGAAGAAAATCGGATAATTCTGCTGGAAAAACACATTAATTTAAATTAAAGGGGATTCGCCCCCCGTTCTCCGCTTTGTACTTAACCAATGAACCCCCAAAACTAATCAGGGAAGCGCCTTATTTCAATGAACCTATAAGCAAAATTTGAAGCAAAACGGTTAATTCTATCAAGAGTTATCGCGTTACGTACATACATACATACATACATACGTACATACATACGTACTACAGAACCGGTGGGCACATTAGCTCTCAGGCTTTGATAGCCTGTGAGCTAAAAACTAATGTTCAGATAATTTTTTTTTGCTATTTTTGTTTTAAATTCATAACTATTTTGGTTTATAACTAACATTACCCATAAAAGTTTGCTGCAAAACTCACATTTTCCATATTTAAATTTAAATTCTAGCTTTACCAGAATTATTCTAGATTTAGGACTATGTGCAAGTAGTTGGTTATGGCAACAAATATATAAAAAAAATTGTTCCAATACATTATGTTTTTTAATAATAATCAGTTTTTTGCATTTTTCTAAAAATTAGGTTAAGTGGAGAGTGTGAATTTTGCATCTAAACCCTTCATATTCTCTATCCCGGGAAGCCCGGGTTGGATGGTCTAGTTTATTTAATTGAATATAGTCCTTTTCTTATTTTTTAATGTAACATACAGACTTATCTGGGGGGTCTTTTTCACTACACTGTTAAAAATACAGGTTCAACCATTCACCAAAATATTCGTTCAAGCAAAGAACTTCGAACGATTGAACCATTATAATAGTTATAGTAAAATGCCATGGAAAAGAGAAACGCAAGTTGAACGACGATGTCGGTTCAACGTTTGTTATTTTCATGTTGTGGCAACAGTACAGAGCAGGCGTAGAGTTTTTAATGGCGTCGTAAACACACCAGAGATCCTGAAGTATCATTTATATTTCTTCTTCTTGCAATCCCGGAAATAATCAAGGTAAGTGTACACGTGATTATTTTTTATTTTTCTGTTATACGCATTCTAATGCATTAATGTTTCTCTCAAATATAAAATTTGTATTTAAACTTGAAAAAATTATGGGTAGTAGTATCTTGCGTAAGCCTAAAAATGTTGTTTCCGCTTCAAATATTTAGCGATGTATCGGAAACAAATGGCTATTTCAAAGCTATTACTATAGATGTAATAACTTAAATATAATAACATAGTTCATTTCTAACAAACGAAATTAGTTTTCGATTTTAATTATTTGTTTTTGTTGACATGTTTACTTCATTAATGAGATGCCTACACAAGTCATATTCTTACTATCGCGAGATCTTGATATAAATCCGCATAACTGAATTTTTTATATTGCTTAAGCATGATTAAAACATTTTATTCAGATAAATTAAATAAATAAAAAAAAAGTTTTGTATGATTTTCTGAACTATTCATTTTTCAAAAGTAAATTAAAGTAAAAAAAAAAGTTGTTTAAATTATAAGATAACTTTACATTTATCAAAAGCCTCATTTTGTAAGTAAGCAATAGAAACCTCCAACTCTATTTCAAGGAACAATTTTATGTTTTTAAAACTTAAGATTTCATAAAAACTAAAAATAGTGAAATATATACTTTGATTTTTGTTACTAAAGCTATATATTATCACAAAATCCTGATATATGTGTGGTAATTTTATTTCTTGCACTAAAGCATGTTTTAGGCATTTTAAGTAGCTAAATTTATTTAAAAAATGGTTGTAAGTTTTTAAACCATGAATTTTTCAAAAAGAAATGAAGTTGAGACTGAATGTTGAAAATAGCTTAAGCTTTAAAAAAAATCAGGGGATGCTTTACTTCTCTGTAACCATTCGCCAAGCCAGTCCCGATAACTTCTGCTGTGTGGTTTGGCGAATGTGAATGTGACAGTTTGTCTTTATTATTATTGTAAGATTTCTTTACATTCATATAATAGCTTTATTTCGAATGTAAAGTATTAGATACATTGAAGCATCAGAAACTTCCAATTCTATTGGAAGGAGCATTTTGATATTTTTGTTTATTTCATAAAAATTAAAAATTGTGGAATGTAGATTTTGGTTTTTGTAAAAATGCAGCAAAGTAAATCCGCATATATGTATGTATAAATGTATATTTTAAATCATTTAAGGCGAAGGTGGACTTAATTTTTTTTTTTTTAACCGATTTGCTTGAAAATTAAATATGTGATTGCAAATGTAGTTACGTAAAAAATAACTAAAATTTTAAGGTAAAATATTAATTATTTTGGTAATTATTAATTATTGAAATAATTAATTAATTGAAAATGCTCTATGCGCAGTTCTTTAAAATATAATACAGTGATTTTTATTTATGAGATACCTTTCATATCTAAGATTAAAACTTAGTTGGAATCGTAAACATGAATAGAAAATATAATTAATAAAAATCATAATATGCATAAAAACTAATTTTTATCATGCAAAAACACTGTTAATTATTCTTTCAATCAAGAATTTAGTCTATGAGTTCTAAAATACCATTTATTTATCTAATATCCATTTGGTGTACCATAAGGTAAATACATAACAAATTTTGAAGAACTTGGAAAATTAGGAAGGCGCATGGAACATTTTGAAAATTGACATTATTTGAAAATTTTAAATATATAACAAAATATATATATATATGTCCAAATATATCAATACAATTTCTAATAGAACACAACAGCTACATCAAGATGTTAGTAATATCCCAGAAAAATTTCATTTTGGTAAAATCATTTCTATTACCGCCTCAAGGGCAGTCAAAGTTTCGTAAAAATGGCAAAAATTTCCTTTCCCCCCCCCCTTTTTTTTTAAATTATATGTCTAAAATAAGAAAATTGGCATTCTATCTAGTAATAAGTTATAAATGTCTAGTAATTTTCATCATGGGCATAGCCAACCAAGGGCGAGAAGGTTCCCCCCCCCCTAAATTTGAGAAAAAGGGGCTTTTTAAAGGAATTTTGGAAATTTTCCGGGCAGGGACGGGCCCCTCTCACCCATAGTTGGCTACGCCCATGATCAAAAGGACTCTATGCATTTATAAGTTATTACTAGATATAATGTAAATTTATTTAATTCTAAACATATAGTAAAAATAGTGAAAATTGAAGAAAAAAAAACAGAATTTAAATTTTTGCCGTTTTTACAAAATTTTGGCCGCCTTTGCGGCAGTATAATAGAAATGATTTCAGCATAATGAAATTTTACTGGGACATTACTAACATCTAGATGTAGCTGTTGCATTCCATTAGAAATTGTATTGCTATGGTTGGGTAACTATATATATATATACAGTAGAAAGCCACTAATCCGCAAAGCTTGGTTCCAAGTGTTGTGCAGATTGGAGGCTTTTTGCGGATTACTGGCCATGTCTATTTAATCTTTGTTTAAATTTTTTTAAATTCATATTTTAGACAAGTTTAGATTACTAATACTAAAAAATAAATAAATTACACATTTTAATATATAGATAAAGTAATAACTATGTAAAAAATATTTTATTATTTTTTTAATTTCTTAAATATGGCATCAATTGTTGTCTGTTTTAAGACATTTGGTTTATAGTGTTGAATTTTATCTTTAAGTAAGAGTTCAAAAGCAATATATATGTATTTTTTTATGTGTTTTTCAATTTTATAATTATGATTTAATGAAAAAATAAATAAATTATAAAATATATTATCTAAGTAAGGATTTTTTATCATTAAAAAAAATCACAAAAGCTCAAATTGTATTTTACAAGTATTGTATGAAGAAATGAATATATAAAAAAATATACTAATTAAATGTGCTTTCATTTTAAACTATAAAGAAGAATGTTATATGATATATAATACTATAGGATAAAGATAAGGAAAATGTTAAAATTGGTGAAAAGAAATTTCAAAATTTCACCATTGAAGCATTTTTCAAGAATTAAATTTCTTTGTTTACATTCATAAATTGATTGCGGATTAGAGGCCTTTGCGGATTACAGGTTTGCGGATTAGCGGCACTCTACTGTATATATTTTTTTTTTTCTGCAAAAAACATGTTTTTGCGATTTTTTTCCCTTTCCTCCCCCCCCCCCATGCAGAGGTAAAGGATATTAACCAATTGGTGTAATATTTTGCGAATTTATTCCTTATTACCAATGGCTACTTTCCTGCACTATTGTGTTTTGATTATATAAATTTCGCTTTTTTCGACCCACGCGCATGGAATATTTTGAAAATTGACATTATTCGGAAATTTTTATTTTGAGAAAACAGACGTGTTAGAACTATTAGTATTTCAATATTAATGAACTTTAAATACTATATAATAAATGAATATTACTTATATTATGTATGCATACAATAAAATTTTAATAATAAATAAGTAAAAAAAACCTTGTTGATCAAAAACTAAAAATGCTCAATGCACATTTCTTTGAAATATAAAAAGGTATTTTTGTTTATACCTGTCACACCTTAAAACAAGACTTAGTTGAAATTGTACACATAAATTAAAAATATAAATAATAATAAGTAAAACGTTTCGTAAAATCTGTTCTAAAGTACCATTAGCTATATATTTCATTTTTGCATGACTAAAACAGTCCTGCACCATAGGTCACACCTTCACTCTTTTCATTTTTTGCATTTAGTGCTAATTTTTTTAATTTCTTTTGAACTGCAGGTTTCTGATAAGATTCTAAGGATCTTAGTTCCTAAATAGTCCTCCTAGGGCCCTAAATAGGCCCCAAATTTTTCCTGGATCGACCCCTGGAAAGTAATAGATATTTTATATTATGATTGTATTTAAAACTAGACTTTAAAGAAAGCATATTAATGAAATAAAAAAAGCTGAATTTTTATTGGTTATTTTTTTATAAACCAAAAACGTTGAAGGCGGCCCATTACTGGAAGGCGGTCCATTACTGGCACATCTACCCTATGACTTTTTACACCATAAATTTTTCAAAAAATAAATAGTCGAGAAAAAGTTTCTCTTTTTTTTCCTTTTATATATATATGTATAATTGTTAGATTTCTTTACGTTCATAAATAACTTTATGTAACTAAAGTAATAGATATATGAATATTCAATAGAACTCTAATTGAAATGCAAAAAACTTTTTAATATGTTGAATAATTGACACTTAAACACATTACTTTTTAACCTCCCCCCCCCACCCCCTGAGTGCTCTGGGACCAAAAAAACAGCCAAAATTGTAAGATGTTGACTTCCTTGCCAAATTTTGTCTTCTTTTGAGTTCATTGTATCCAAAATAATGGCAAAAATGTCAATTTATTGCTTTTTTTGGTTCTTTTCCTTTATACAGACAACATGCCAAAATGTATGCTAATTCATAATGTATGTATGTATGTATTAAATGTATGCTTGGTGACAATGGTGTCCATATAGCGGAAAAGTACCACTTTTTTTTGTTTCTTTATAGTTTATGGGACATGAAATAGTAAAATTTTCGCTTTAATTCTTCATTCCTCTGAGTAACTCCAAAATGGTGGTAGATCAATTATGACATTGTGTAATAGTAGTAATTTATACATGTGCGTGTCATTAGTAAAAGCAAGAAAGTTAGTTAGGTAAAACATGATTCCATTTAACAATATTTCATTTTTTTTTAGGATGAAGCCTTCCTTCCTGTGACTGTATATATTCAAGACATTAATAATCATGCTCCAGAATTCGCCTTACCATTTGATGATGAGGTAACGTTATTTTTGCTTTTTATGAATAGTTTTTATCTTTATTAAAGCTTTTAAGGGAATTATTTATGACACGGCAATTTGTAGAAGCTTGCAACTATTACGTTTTGTAAATAAAAAAGAGCTTGATAAATATCCAGATACTGTTTCACATGCATTAAATAGTTTAAAATGGATCTATTAAAAACGCTTTTTTCTCTCGGATGCATTTATTGCATATCGACTATTTCAACATATTTCAGTAACTTTTGAAAAGTTCCAAACTTTGTTTTTATTACTAAAATTCATAAAGATACAACTAAATGTAAATATATTGCTTGAAGATGCGTAAAAACATATATAAAACATTTAAAAGCACATTAAAGTCCTTTTAAAAATTCAAAACGTTTTCAACCGAACTACTCAGTCATCATCAGTGGAATAATAATTATCATATTAGTTTTTCACTGATGATGATGACACAGTAGTTCGGTTGAAAACGTTTTGAATTTTTAACTTGAAGCTAACTGAACTTGAAGCTAATTTTTAACGAGCATAGCTCGGTCTTCCCTGCTGGTGTATTTATATATGTACATATATCCCTGGCGCCCGGCTAACCAAAAAGGTATCCATATATTTAAAGCAGTTTGGTAATTCTGTCAAATATTTTCCATCGAAATTCGACCCAATACGCATGCATCAAAAAATCTTCCACCAATGAGTGAGAGCTATTTCCTGTCTACAGACGTATTTGGGACTGTTTACGAAGCGATCGATCGTTCAGGCAAGAAGCTTAGATTACATTATCAGATATTTTTTCATTTTATCTTTATTTATTTTGTTTTATTTAGTTGATGAACATAGAAACATAATCATGATTGAGTTCCTTGGATGCTGTTTGTATAACATAGAAAATCATTTCTCTCGCTTTCGTGAACACAAAATTAGAGATATACATTCTGGTGTATTTTTTTCTTCTTTTTATGTCGTATGTATATTGCAAATTAAAATTTTTAAACCTAAAAGTAATGGTCGAGATTTTATTAGGATTTTTTTTTTTGAAGGGGTTTATTTTTACTTTGAAAAGCTGAATGTTTTAATAGTTACATTCGGCAGTAAAATATTGAAAAGTTTTGATTATATAAAACCGTTTGAAAATGATTGCCACGTTTTTGTTGTTTATTGATTTTTGCTTACATCATGTGCTAATTTCCAAAATAATTTACAGAGCCAGTGTGTAAGTGGCCATATGAATTAGTTAAAATACAGCAGAATGTAAATGATTTTCTGTACGATACAAACAGCATCCAAAAGATTCAATCATGAACACATGTTCATCAACTCAATAAACCAAACTGAAAAAATACCTGATAATAGTTATCCAAGCTAATAAAAAAACTATTTTTGACTTCAGGAGAAATAAAAAAGGTTATTTAGTTTTTTTTTTCATTAATCTTTTTTGCCACTTCCCCATATACTATCAGTAATCAATATGAAAACATATATTTTACACTTTACTGAGTGTTTTCATTTCTTAATTGAAACATCAAACTCAGTTTAAAGTTATAGTAGAGTGTAAAATGTATATTTTCATTAAGATTTGTTATTGAATTAATTTTGCTTCATAAACAATTCTTGAATGTTTTGATTTATTATTGGTTTCATCATTGGACGATAACGATTTCATTTTATACCAGATTGCATCTCCGTTCTTGGGCGATACTTATAAAACTCATAATTTGTCTCAAAATGGTGATTTTATTGACTTTGTGCTTACAAATTAAAACGGTATCATGATAATATACATCTTTTCCCAAGAATGCGACAAAAAAAAATGTTAAATGTGTATTTTTATTAAGATTTGTTATTGAATTTTGCTTCATAAACAATTCTTGAATGTTTTGATTTATTATTGCTTTCATCATTGGGCAATGACGATTTCATTTTATACCAGATTGCATCTCCGTTCTTGGACGATACTTATGAAACTCATAATTTGTCTCAAATTGGTGATTTTATTGACTTTGTGCTTACAAATTGAAAGGATATCATGATAATGTACATCTTTGCCCAAAAATGCGACAAAAAAAAAAAAAAAAAAAAAAAAAACTATTTTTGATTTTAGAACTTAAAGAGGTTATTTAGTTTTTTTTTTTTTTTTTTTTTTTCGGTTTTCAAATAAATAAAACACCCACCTTGAGTTAAAGCTAGGTTGGGGACCTAGAAATACTACCTATTACATTTTCCCTCAAGTTGGAATTTTTGAAAAATTTTTGCAGATCTATGCCAATTATGACTTCCAGAACACCCAACCCTCCTCCCCATAATTCTGCACAAATCTCTTCCAAACTGATACATAAAATCTCGGTCAAGTTCGTTAATGGGCAAATTCGAATAAGGGGGGGGGGGCTTTTTGTGAAAACAGAAAAAACCCATAACGTCTTAATTATGATACATATCGAATCCGTTTAAAGTTATTACTTCTAGGAAAAGGGCCGATAATTTATGCATAACAGATTTTTGATATAATTAAAAATGGCCCCAAGGGGGGGGGGAGGTTTTGTAAGAAAAAACTCATAACTTCGTCAATTCACAAGATATCAAATCCGCTTAAATTTATTATAAATCATCTTAATATTATCTAAAACTTTTATATTGGCAAGTTTTTTATAGGACCAACCTTTATAGAAAAAAAAATCCCTGCCACCTCCGCTTGCAAACAAGTTAGATTTCGAAGTGGACGGTCCCAACTGCTTCATTATGCAAAAGGTTATTTCTTTAGCAATTCTTAACAAACAGGCACCCCACGGTCTGTGTCTTCAAAATCTACCTGTGCCTGTAGGCCGAACCGTCAGGGATATTTTCTGTTGTATAAAGTAAAATCAGAAAACGTGAAAATTCCTCATTGTTCCACTATAATTTGTTCCACTTATTTAAGTAAAATTATGTTTTCTGAAAAAATAACAATTTTATATCTTAATAATTTCTTCCTTTTATTATTAAAACAGGTGGATAAATTAACCAGATGCTGGAATCTATTCCATTTAACCCGACTGTTGGATGACCATTTTACCTTACTTTTTGACGACCATTTTACTCGACTTTTGGATGACCATTTTACCCAACTGTTTGACGACCATTTTACCCGACTGTTTGAACACCATTTTATCAGACTTTTTGGTAGACAGAATGCTGCATTCTCCTGAAACTGTCTAAGGAAAACTGTACTGTAATTACTTTGGTTAATTAATCTGAATTTTTATATATATATTTTTTTAAATATACAATTTGTAATTTTCAATAAACGGAGCGGCTTACCGCAACCCAACTGAATTTTTTTGCTATTTTATTGTGTCTATGACCATTTTTCCTTTTAGCTATTGTAGAGCTGCCATTGACGACACAGAACTATAGGCTGAAATGTAATATAACTTGGTAAGATAAATGATATATCTATATGTATATTACATGGATTTCTAGGAAAATAAACCAGCAATAGCTGAAAAATTAAGTTTTTATTTAATGCTAATTTTTAAAAAAATTATGTAATAATAATTTTTCAGAATTGAGGTTTTGGGCAGTACATGTGAATTTTACTGTCCAAAAGTTTTTAAAATTCTATTAAAAGTATAAAACCTAAAATAGTGAAAATATAAATTTCCATATGTGTAACCATTGCACCTTTATTTATAGTAATATTTTTTACTAATTATTAAGTAGTGGAGTACCGAGTAATTGTGTGCAAGAAAGAATCACTGATGTGAAAATAAAGTGTGCTTAGGGTTAACACTTCTGTGTGTGTGTATCTATATATATGTTCATAAACATGCATCTTGATCATATAATCATATTTTTTGAAATTTTATTTATTGTGCCCCTTTTAAAGACAATTTTCTTAAATAAAAAAAAAAAATTAAAACTGATTCTTGAACCCAACATTACTCATTTGATAAGTGAAATCTGTATCAAAGCTGGTTTTTGCATGTTGTAACAAGTACCTTATTTTCTTTTAATTAAAAAATTAGGTACTTTTGTGTTATAGTAACCCCCGAAGATGAATCGCTGAGCGACCAAGATTATCACAGCGAATACATTTTTTTTTTCTGAAGCAGGTCAAATTTACAATAATAAAAGGAATGCATCTCCTGAAAATGTAGAACAATATAAGTGTTTTTGCACTGTAATCTACAATATAACAAAATTAATTAATTTTTTTAATTGCATTTATTGTATTTTCTGTTTCTACACACTGCTTTTTTATCCAAAATCATAGTACTTTCTTACAGATTTAAAAATGTCTTTTATAAGTACCAAGTAAATAGTTTTTACGAATTATTGCATATATTATACATATATTCAAATAACTTTTTACAGATCAGTTATAAATTCATTTGTCGACAAATATGCTTAAAAACTGAAATTCTTAACTACTCGATATTGGCTGAGTACCAAGTACGGCTCTATTATTAAACGGCTCTATTATTATCTATGTACGGCTCTATTATTAAAATATTACTTTTTTTTTTTTTTTTAATCTTATGAAAAGAAAGTAACAATTCTACAACTATGATATCAAATTTTTAGCATATATAGAAATAGAAAAAATTCACAACAATTTTAGAAAAATATTTCAAGTCTATTACAGATTATAAAAGATGTACAAGTGCAATATGGAAAAAACTTTTCTCAAGACTTGTGCTTTTATTTATATATTTCTGTGCAAAACTTTACATTGTTTAAAGAAATTCCATGTAAGTAATGTTGAGTAAAACTATATTTTATTTCCTAGATTTTAAATTAAAAGATAATAAAAGCAGGGTATGTATTTAAATCTAAGAAAATTATTTTACAAAATTATGTTTTATTATGAATGTTTGTGAATAAACAAATACTAAAGTAATTATAAGTAACTAATTAAAAAGTGTGGAGAAATGTTTTATAATTTACAAGTGCAGAATGGTAATAATATCATTGGTGAAAAAAAAATGCAATTATTTTGTGTATTTAAATTTGAACCAGCTGTTTACATTTTCTTTCTAAAATATATTTCAAAGACGATAATTAAAAATTAAAACTCTAATAATAATTTTCAGTTTAATGTTAATAAGAAAATTAGTAAGCTTCTCTAGAGCAATATAATCTCACAGAATCTGAATCTTAGTTCATTAACTGCATCATAAAATGATAAATTAAACACCAAAATACTGGTTTAATCTGGTATAACCTTTCCCCATAAAATACGTTTAGAGAAAAACCTGGATCATGGTTCAACAATTCACCATAAAATGGATTAGAAAAAAATCCTGAATCATGGTTATACCTTTTACCATTAGATTAGATAAAACCCTATCATCGATCAACTTCTCACCATAAAATTGGATTAGAAAAAGCCTTGAATTATGGTTCAACCTTTCACCATTAAATTAGATTTGAAAAAATCCTGAATTGTGGTTCAACCTTTCACCATTACATTGGATTAGAAAAAACCTTGAATTATGGTTCAACTTTTCACCATTAAATTGGATTTGAAAAAATCCTGAATCATGGTTCAACCTTCCACCATTAAATTGGATTTGAAAAAATCCTGAATTGTGGTTCAACCTTTCACCATTAAATTGGATTAGAAAAAACCTTGAATTATGGTTCAACCTTTCACCATTAAATTGGATTTGAAAAAATCCTGAATCATAGTTCAACCTTTCACCATAAAATTAGTTCAACATTTCACCGATATAGTGGTATTTTCAAAAGCACCATAAAAATGGTGAAACGTTTCACCAAGATTGTAGTTGCAGCTAAATTTCAGCTACTTTTCACCAGTTTTTTGGAGAAACGTCGAACTTTATTTTTAACAGTGTATGATAACACATTCAGTCAATTTTAAAGTTATAAATATTTTCAAACAAGAAACTTAAAAAAATATTCAACCGAAATCTCCATTAAATGTTTAGAAATTGTATAACATTTCCCTCTTTGTTAATTTTGAGTTACTTAATGAAATTAGTTTTTATTATGTTTCATTTCAAAAAAAATATTTTCACCAAAATCTCAGTTAAGTTAAATAAATATCCCATAACTTCTCCTTATTTTTTAGAACTTTAGAACTTTTAAAGATATGAAATATATGCTCATTCTCTTTTTATTTCACAAAATTGTTCTTATGATTTACATAACATTATCATATTTTCATCAGGCGTCAGCGATCACGTTTAATAACTCTGATGTGTCGAATAAGTAAAAAAAAGTCTGTAATCGGATTTTCCTTATGTCATAATGCATGTACATGTACAAAATATCTCTACTGTTAAAAATTTTGAAGGTTACCTCTAAAATACTGAAACTTCCTTTTAATTCTGTTTCAATTGTTTCATAAAAAATGTTTTAATATTAAGAAATTTGATTCACTTATAGCAAAGTTTTGTCTTAAAAGGTATACTTTGTTATTTAAAACATTAGCTATTTGTAAGAAATGCTGAGAATAATAAGAATAAAAGTTTTGATTTTTGCTCTTAAACCTTTATCCACCGACGGCAATTTAAAGTACCATTAAAAATAAATTCGTTAGAAAATTCATTTAATACATCTATTGTTATAGTTGCAAGTTAGCATGAGTTCTAGTCAATTTACTTTATCATCTTCCAAAAGCATTATTCGCTGTACAATATTGAAAGAAATTCAGTTGAAAGTTTAATTTCTGGAAAATTTCGAGGTTTACATGTAAGGTGATTATTTTTGTATATTTCCTAATTTTATAATTTGCTAAAAACAATATTCTGAAGGAATGATTTGGGTAGAGTTGTAAATAGTCTACAAAATCCTTTTAAATACTGATTTAGTTAATTTCATTTTAATAAATGTAAAATTTCTAAAAATTTTTTTAATGATTGCAGAAATCTACAAACATATTTTTAAATATTCAGACAAAATGCTTTGGAAGCCGAAGTTTTCATTAATTCATAATTTGATACATAAAGGGTTAAATAACATTACACCTTTGAATTAAATATAACTTATTTGTGTAGAAAGTTCTATATTTTCATCGTACCCTCTCTTTTTAAACATCCATGTATTTGTGCAACTTCTATGTTGTTAATTTCTAAAAATACTATTTACTACAATTTAATCTGTATCCCCTCTCATCGGTGCTATCATCAATCTAAAAAAATAAATACATTCACATTCATTTACCACTGAATTGAATCTGTACTTCACTAATCTGCTAATATATATATTACTGATGTAATTAAATGAGTGGGAATAACATAAAATTGCACGGGAAAAATTAGATGACGGCAAAATGAGATCGTAAAGTATCTGTTGATTTTTTTTATGCTTCTCTTCTTTCAGAAATCTCAAAAAGGAAATGGATTTTCTTGGAATACTGCCCAGTAATTCTTATTTTAAAGGAGACTTTAATAAAGAATAATATGCTTGCGATGACTAAATATTTTTATAAAGAGATATTTTTTCTTTAATATTGTCAAAACTGTATCAAAGAGCGTGTAATAGATAATTAATTTTCTGAATAAATTCCCAGCATTAAACCAATTATTTGCAAATATCGGCTTCACATAATCTTTTTAATTTATCTTCCATTTTTATCCTATTAAGGAATATCTTTTTTCTGCCAATGAGAACTTTATAAGTATATTAAAAAGAAATAAAGCATGTCTATTAATTTTGGCATTAAATTATTTTTATTACTAGTACATATATCTCGTTTAATGAAACGCTAACATTTTAAGACGATTTATGCTAGATGAGTTTCAAAATAACATTTTTACATTGTTTATTAAGTTTTACTTTTAATATTCAAGAAATTCAGAATATTTGAAATATAAAATAAATCAGGAGAAAAGTGTTAGTGATATTTTTTAGTAAACAATTTATAAAAAAAAAAATTAATATGTCCAAAGAATATTTTAATATGTTTAGTCTTCTATATTAAATAAAGTTAGTTTTCATAAAATCACTAAAAAAAATTAGGGTTTGGAATTATTTTTAATTTTCTTAATCTTGGGTCCAGGCGTAAAAAACCTTATTTAAGACTTTAAAAGTTTATTTATTTTATTTTTTGTTCATCATATAATGTCAATTTCTTTTTAATCAGTTCTATTGAAACTATAGATTTCTTATGCCACTGACCCTTCCATTCACTTTTATTCTTTTAATTGTTTGTTAATTGAAAATAAGAAAAAGTTCGCTTACAAGAGTCTATTTTATTAGATAAAACTATTTTATTAGCTGTATTAAGACTTATTTACATATTGAATTACACAGGTAGTCCCCAAAAATTGTTTCTACGAGTTTATCCATACGCTAGTAAGACAAGCACAAGAGACGTTTGAAAACTATCAGGTGCAACACTGGACTCTGGTATGTTAGCAGCTAAATTGTCCAATCAAACAAAGTTCAAAATAGTGCCAGGAAATGCACATTTCACGTCAACATGATGTTTTTTTCCGGTAGAGTGTTAAGAGTAAGTGCTATCCGACTCCGCCGAAAAATGCAGCGATTCCATAAAGAACATGTAAGAACTTGACAAGCTTAAACGAGTCTTCGCGATCATAGTTAAGCATGCAGATCCATATTCAGAAATGGGAGGAGGTCAATTTGAACTTCTACTGTAGTTTAAAACAAAATGTACCTTATTTATTTAATTTTTTTGTGAATTTTACTAGAGTTTCTTGGTGGATACACTGTATCAGCACCATGTATTTATGTTTTAATCACACTGATTATTAGTAAAATGAAAACTTTACTTTTAAGGTATTTTATGTGGCATTAATCTCGCGTCAAAATAAATTCAACAACAACTTTGTATTGCAAAACTCACTGTAGAAACATCGCAGGTGTCACACAAACATTTAAAGCAGAAATCACTTTTCAGTGCATGCTAGGAACATAAAAAACACTTTTTTTTAATTATGTGAATCTGTTTATTTCCGAATTTCGAAAAAAATATTTTTAGATTTGTTTATGCATTCTGTTTTTTGACAATAAAAATAGTGATATAAATGACAATTTAAAGAAAAAATTGAAAAATAGAAAAAAATTAATATTTTTCAGAGGGGATATTTAATTAGCCTTCACTATCCTTCACTAATTTTAAATCATATTTAAAAATTATAATATATAAATAAATATTAAATCATATGCCTTAAGAGGAAAACATCTTAAAAGATCCTAGTACGTAGCGCTTTAGATCTTCAATTAGTCGAAATTAAACATAGGGTATAAATTAATCATTAGAATAAAATTTGAAAGAAATGCTAAAAAGGGCCCTAGTGCCACAGTAAAAATATGAAGGTGTTGGCCCGGGGAAAGGAGTCGAAGACTCAATTTAAAAGTTACGCATTGAGAGGGTGAAAAATGCATGGCGCACAAAAGGTTCAAGTCAACACCGCATCGGGTCCCACGGGCCAGGGTCCTAACTGAAATGTAGAAATGGGCGGGGAATTTAATAAAGAAAGTCCCACAAAAAGAAGGGAGATCAGATGAAAATGGGGCAAGTTATTCACAATTTAGATGCAAAAACCTTTAAAGAGCCCTAGTGGCCCCGGTTCTTAAAATATTAAAAATCTGAGCGTCAGGTCTGTAGGACCTGCCTTCGACTATCCACACCCAAATTTTCAGACTTCTACGTGTGGTAGATTTCGCTTGTCATCGCGCACACGTACACAGAACTCAGACAGACAAACACTTTCCTTTTATTAGTATAGATGAAACAAATGAAAAAACTTATAAAACCAAAATACTACTTAATGAAATTGCATTCATGCAGCAGTCAGTTCAATCACAATCACAAAAAGTATTTTATGTTTATATCTCTGAATACTTTTTTTACTTCGTACTAGGGGGCTCTGCCCCCTGCTCGCTACGCTCACCAACCCCCGTTCTGATTCCACAGCCTCTTAAAACCTGGTAATGTATCCAGTTTTAAAAAGATGATAATGATGATATCACGAACGGCGACTTTCTTCTGTAATCAGGTTATAATGCTTTTACATTTAACGGGTTATAATGCTTTTTCATTTAATTCATCTTTTTTATTTTTAATATTCATGTGTAAACACAAATTTTATGACGTAATTTTCTTTATTTCGAGACTAACGAAAAAGAAAGGCTACCGCGGTGCTTTACGCGTATCTTTTTTTACAGACCGCGGGGGTCACGTGATGCTGGAATCCACCAATGCAGGTGTACGAAAAGAGCATCGCGTCACACTAGCGGTCTGTAAAAAAAGATAAGTGGAATGCACCGCGCTAGCCTGTCTTTTTCGTTAGCCTCGCTTTATTTCCTGCTTTCAACACGTGATCATTTAATTATTATTTTAAACTTTCATTATTGTTTTTAATAGTCTCGCGCAAATACATTTTTTTATTTGAGATAAAACATAATCCTTTGCGCTTATTTAGAAATTGACAACAATATAAAAAATATTTTTTCAATAAAAGATTTTTTACTCGATTTTTAAGGATTTTTTCAGTTTTTATTGTCCGACCATGATAATTTTTTTAATTTCTGAAAACTTGTTATGTTTCGCGTCTAGTAGTATGATTTTCGAATCCGTAGGATGGCTAGAAAAAAAAAGTAATAGCTCCTCAAAAAAGTCCCCAGAAAAAAAAAGATGAGAATAACCCGGAATATCTACGCAGAATTTGATTGGTCGTTCGTGATTTCGTTTTTGGCTCAGTTCCAGATTACTTTTTTTTTAATATAGAAGGAAATCTTTCAAATATAAAAGAGGGGGGAGGGTTGTACCCTGTGTACACATATGTCAACTAATAATTTTTTTTAAAAATTTCTAGCATTTGTATTCGTCATTTTTTCTTGATGTGGGTGATTTTATCCTAAATCCTTCGCCATTTTTTCGGTTATCTAAAACAATATTTATTCTATCTCTAATTTAAATAAGAAATGACTTGCTCTTATTCATTAAACTGTCATGTTCACAATAAGGAAATTCCCAAAAAATCACTTATTAAAAAAATTCCTCCGAAATCGCCTTTAAAATGTTAGTTATAATTCTGTATATCTAAAAAACAAATTATCATTAAATAATTTTACTAAATTATCCTTATTGTTATCATAATAGCCTTCAAAGACATTTTTGCTGCGACGAATTGAGCCCGCGACGAATTGACGCTGCGACGAATTGACGCTGCGATGAATTGACGCTGCGACGAATTGACGCTGCGACGAATTGTGCGCGAGGAATTGTTCCGCGATGAATTGTGCGTTTTCGCTGCGACGAATTGAGCCGCGACGGATTGAGCTCGCGACGAATTGTCGCTGCGACGAATTGACGCTGCGACGAATTGACGCTGCGACGAATTGTCGTCGCGATGAATAGACGCTGCGACGAATGGACACTGCGACGAACTGTGCGCGATGAATTTATTCCGCGATGAATTGTGCGAGATGAATTGACGCGACACCGATTATATGCTGTATTGGTGACCACATTACCTGCCCTAGCCCGTTAGTTCGGGATGATTGAGAAATGCCACACATTGTTCCTATATTTTTTTTCAGATGCTTGTTCACCTCTAAAATTTTCCTGACGATTCTCGTCTGCAATTCCGGTAGCTTTCCATGAAAGTAGGATTGCTGAGCACTGATACGGATAGGCAAAACTCTGAATTCTCATAAGAGTTCCGGCTGTTTATATTTAAGATCTATTTTGTTTCACAAAATTAATCTTTAAGCAGTACTGTTTGAAGTTCATATTTGTCTTATAATGGCATAGATATTGTGAAGATTTGTTGTATTATAACGTCACAATGTTAGAATACGGTGTAGTTTCATACTATTATAACATTAATCAATCCTAAGTTGTTTTGCATGATGAGATTATTCCTATGAGTTCTGAGATTAAAAAACTTAAAAGGTAACACCAATTTGACCCCTTTGAAATTTAAGGCCTTTCTGAGAATGTGTTTTTAGTAAAATGCCAGATGTTTATAAACATTCATTAACAATAAATTATTAAATATATATTGAAGTAGAAAATTGAATTTTATTTAGTTGATATATTAAAATATTGGAGCTTCTCAGCGGATGAGCGAAAGCGCGTCGAGGGTCAAGTGATGGACTTGAAAACTCATCGTAGATTTAAACTAGAACAAAGAAACAAAAGAAATAATTTTGTTAGTTCAAAAGCTAGTGAGTTACGTAGTAGCTAATTTTAAGAAGGTGCATTTTTGTAAAATGTAATCGACAGAAAGTAAAATGTATATTTTCACCAAATAGTTTGATACTTAAAATTACAAAAAAATATCGAGATCAATATTTCGAAAAAAATCCTGCATATTCCATTACAAAAGCATATGGCGATTAATTTTCAAAAAGATCAATTTAATGGATTTAAAATTGGCAAAGCGAGACTGCCCACCGATTTTCAAAATACTATTTTGAAAAAAAAAAGTGCATTTAAAGTTTTCGTTACTGATTACTCGATGTGGCGGGCTCTAATTATATAGCTCAAAAATTGTCCTTTCACTTTCTATATCAATTTATAACTAATAAAATATAATTTTTGTGTGCATAAAGAGTACGTTAAGTGACAAAACAATTTCGAAATTTTCAACCAGTCCAGCTGGTGTTACATTTTAATGAAAAATTTATTATATTTACACATCATTAGGAGCATCGTAAGGATTAAAGCAAATATATTATATCAATTATTGATATATCAAGTTTATAATAATTTCAAATAATTTTTGTTTATAAAAATTGTTATCCATTTGCTTTTTTTTTAAATCTCGCAAATTATGTATAAAACATATTTATTTCTTTAAAAACAAAATTGAAATATTTAATGCTCGTATCCATCATTTGCCTGAAGCTCCTCTTAAGTGCGAAATCCTTGGTTGAATTCTCAAATCGTATTCACCATTACTCTGATTCTACGTGATCGCAGCCGATGTCTATTAACCCTTTTTATCCTGACGGTATACTTATAAGTACCACTTTAATAAAACACTTATATATTCGTAATATGACCGTTTTTCCTAACGGTATTCACAATGGCACAAAAAGTGTATTTCTGACAGCAGGCAGGCGATGGCAAATTCAAGCACATATCCTCTTTCTTTGCATTGTAGGGATTTTACATTTGCCACGCTACATTCGAAATCCATTTTGCAATAGAATTGACATGCATGTTGTTCTTCATTTGAATAATTTTAGTGGTTTATTACCGGTTATTTAGTACTATTATATTCTATTGTTTTCTATAATCTACAGGTGAACATTTCCTATATTTTATTTGAAGTTTACTATTTGAAATTTACTATTTTATTTTATATCATTAGGTAAAAAAATTATGGTGGTTACAGTTGCATAATTAACCACTAAAACACTTTAAAAATTATTTTCCTCTTTCCTATGTTTATTCTGCACCAAAATTTATCCAATGATGCAAAAATACAATTAAAAAGTAGCTGGAAAACAAATCCAGGATATAAAGGGTTAAAGTTAATGGTGAATTGCATTTATATGCTCCACCAAGCTTTTCGCACTTAACAGGCCATTCAGTGAGATGCTAGATGATGAATACGAGTGTTAGTGAATTTGTTGGTAAACAACATTCTTTAGAAAAGTACGTACATCACTTCTAATTTTTGACCATACTAGCTGACCTGCCTGGCGTTGCCCGGGCAAACTGTCATTGAAAAATATAACAGTAGAGTGGACTTCATAAAAAAAAGACGGAATAATAATTATTTATACTAAAAACTTGTAAAAAAAAAAATAAGAGCTAAAATTCCAAAAGTATAACAGTTACGTTCAAAAAATGAAACGGTCAGGGAAAATTATTTTATACTTACTTTTCTCTTTTTACTAAAAATATCTTTTTTTAAATCATTGCTTGTATTTTTTAAATTATAAGTATTCAATGCTTACAAAAATCAATATTTCAAACGAAAATGTATAAAAATATATCTATTTAATTTGATTGTTTCGCTTTTATTCCTGTAGATGGCAGCACCAACCAATGAGATGCGTTCCATTCGGGTGTTGCCATTAACAATTAACAAATAATCGCGATTTCAGTGCCACGTACGATAGCGTAATATATATATAGATCCCTTGAGGAGAACATTTTTACACCCTAAGCAGCAATAATCTGGAATATCGATTTCCGAGAATTTTCCATGCTGGATCATTTACACAACAGATGATTTGAAATGTTCATGGGATTACATAATTTTAAATTGATTATTCATATTGTACATACACTCTGCCACTTTATTAATCTAAAATAATTGAAACATTCAAAATATTCAGACATAAAATATATATTTCAAAACAGAATATTAAAAGGATTCACCAAGATCATTGCTTGTAATAATATTCATTGCGAAATGTACTATTTAATAAATATAGATTGTAAAGTTTTACAAATAATTAATTTAATGTCAAAACAATGTAATGTCTGAATACAATGGGTAGAACAAGTAATTATTGTTATTGTAATTAATTTATTTTTAAAAAGTGAAAATTTCTTTATCAACAAATTCTTAAAATACTTTTTCTGCTTTATGTTCTAATATTTTAAATTTAAACTATATCCTCATGTTTCAGATCACAACAATATTTGTTATCAATATAAATTTCTTGCTTATTTATATATTTACAATTTATCAGTCTTCGTATTCGGTTATACGACAGAAATTTATTTATTTTTCGAAATCGGTTAAACTCGTGGTTTTTTCATGCATGCTAAGACTTTTACCAAAAACATAAAATATACTAAATATTGTTATGCAAAATACACTTCTAAATTTAGAAAGAATCGTAAACTAGTAAAGACTTTTTAAAATCATTAAAATAACCTTTGTATTAATAACAAGAACGAAAAATCATGCGTCAAGCATAAATTATGTAACACTTTCCAACGCTTCCAAAATAATTTTACAAATCATTACCGTTTAATAAGCTGAAAGATAACATCTAAGTGAACAATTTGGAAAACGCATAACATATTTTAAAACGAATTTCCAAACATATACAATATTCGGAAAAACATCCGAATACTTTTATTCAGCCCTGTATATGATCTATAGATTTGTATATATACTACATAGAATGCTAAATTTTAGTTTAGTTAGGAAACGCGTAGCACATTGTAAAATTCTCCTTCTGGAGTTTCTGTCAATAAACAGAAATGTGTTCGCGAACTTTTATGCTGCCCTGTATAGGATCTACTGAATTTATACACACCAAGTAATAGACAAAAAGTGAGTTAAATTTAAAATTGCATTCAGCAATTTAAAACGCACTTCCAGGAATTATTGTAAACAGACAGTAGAGAATTCTTTTGTGTGTCCCTGTAAATGAACGATGACTGCTATACACACAATATTCTGTAGTAAGCCTCTTGTAATGCACCTTAGTGATATATATAAATTTCAATGCGTTTAAAATAGTGAAACATTATTTAAATAAACCGCAGACGATTTTTCTCCATAGACGTAATGTAACTGAATTATTTTGACTGTCCCTGTAAAGTAACTATAAGTGCTATGCACACCCTATTCCATATTAATCTTCTTGTAATGCACCTTAGTGATATATATCAATTACAATGTGTTTGAATTGTGTAATATCATTAAAATAAACCGCAAATGATTTTTCACATAGACCGTAATGTAACGGAGTTCTTTTGAGTGTCCCTGTAAAAAAACTATAAGTGCTACACACTTCAGTTGAAATAGGGAACATGCTATAGTTGACGACAATAACATATAAAAATTGCAGGGCAATCCGAGCATATTTACGGGAGTTAGAGAATGGACAGACGGCAGACGGCCAGACGGCAGACGGCAGACAAACCGAACTCATAAACACTTTTCAACTAGGTTGGAAAGTGTTAAAAATGATACTGTTATGTGATTAAAGGGAATTAATTACAGCTTATTTGAATACTACAACTAAATACCCGAGTCACCTAATAATATTCTAGTTTTTACCGGCTGGCTTCAAACTGCTGCTGTAAACATTAATAACGTTTATAACGAAAGCTTTTTAATATTCAGCATATTGATATTGAAATTGACTTATATATAATATTTACTAATAAAGTTTTTAAAATACTTTAATAAATATTTATTTTGATAAATTTAAAGTTGCTTTTTCGATGAATTATTAAAAAACAGTTTTCTGTTTTATGTTTCAATATTTATGTCCAAACTAATTCTTCTTGTCATGATAATTATTCTCTATTTATGTTTCTTAATTTCGTATATCAACAGAAATCACATCTTGATTTTGAAGCAGCTACCATAAACATATATATCTGCCGAATAATAATAATCTAAGTTTACCTGATACATTCTAGGTACTGTCGTAAACATTAATATTGTATAAACCTGCCTTATTTATAACGATTCTTGTCAAGTACACCCGTAGGATTAATCGTCGTAGTCATTAACGTGTCCTTGATGTTGACACATGCTTAAGAGATTTGTGTTAGAAAATTGTTCTTTATAACTTAAATTCAATATTATAGTTATTTAACGTTGGAATTCATTATTTATAGATTATATAACATAATATTACAATTTTATAGTATAATTTTCATTTATGATTTTCACTTTATTAGATGTTTTCATCATATATTTAGAACTACATTATAAGAGCTTTAATATTTTAATCTTAAAATTTGGCATGAATTTTTAAATACGTCTTTGTTTTCATATACTAAATTTTAAATAAATATATTGAGCAACAAATTATATTTTAAAAATTTATAGTAAAGAATATACACACAAGAGTAGACATTTTACGTTAAAATTAGTCTTTAATAGTTAATGCATGATAGGTGCACGAAACAGTGTATATATATATTAAATATTCTTAAAATATTGTTGCTTAATTTATATAAGGAATTTCAAAAAAATAATCATTTAATGTCCAGAGAATATTATAGTGTTAATCTGTAAAATTTATGATGTCATAAATGTAAACGTAATTTTCTTAGTGATCTCCAACTAAAATAAAGAAGGAAGATTGTGTGTGTCTGTGTGTTTCTCGGTTGTGTTCTGATGAGACCACTGCACGCAGAGCTACAAAATTTGGTTTTGAAGGTACCTCTATGCATGTAGTTTTGCACCTCGAAGCCAGATTTTGGAATTTTTAAATAGATTTTTTTATTTAATTTTTAATGTGTTTTTTAGTGTTTTTTCACGTTTTGCTGGGATTTTTCCACATTAGTAACAGGAATCCAGTTCCAATCTTTTAGCCCAATATAGTACATTTTAGCCTCATTTCAATAAAGTTAATGCAAAATTCGTTCAGCGATTTTTGAATTTTTGGCGAATTTTTTCCTTCGACACTAAGAAATTTTGCCAGAATGCTTGATTGGTTCGGTGGTTGCGCTTCCATTTCAGCCTCAGATACGCTCAGAATCGTCATTTTTTTCTCTTTTAGCTTGAAGAAAGTTGATAATCCTTTAGAGATAAAGCATCATGACTTTAAAAATCCGGTTTTTAGTTTCTTTTGACGTTTCGCTGCGATTTACCCACATTAGTAAACGGATTCCGGTTCCAATCTTTTAGCACAATATACTAAATTTTATCCTCTTTTCAATAAAGTTAATGCGAAATTCGCACAGCTATTTTTGAATTTTTGGCAAATTTATTCCTTCGGGGCTGTTCACGGAAGAGGATCAGGCGAAGCGCTGGCGAAGGAGATTAAAATATGGAGTCCATACTGTGAATGTATGCATAGTGAAATTGAAAGGCCTGCATTCGAAACATTGATTTGACTAATTTGCCTATTTTAATGATATTTTCTAAGTCTAGAAGTGAACTTGATGGCCGAATGGTTAGAGCTCTTGATTCTAGAGGTTGCGGATTCGATTCTCCTAAATTTTTGTTTGATTTTTCTACTTTTTTATTTTAAAATGTTTTATCGGTTGCTTTGTATTTTTCATGATAAAATGGAATATATTTCTTAAAAGTAATATTTGATATTAGTAACAATTACTTATTTAAATACGACGAATTAAGCTCTTTCACAATTATAATTGTACATTACATATTTTTTTTTCTTTTAGCAAATGTAAAATAAATAGAGAAAAATTAAAATCAAAATATCAGTTTACACGAATTTTTCCAGGTTTTTTATAATGAGTACTTCAACAGTGAATTTTTAGTACGAATAGAAAGCAAAGTATATTTTACAATGTAAAAATGTTATAAAAGATAAATATAAAATACATACATTATTTAAACTAGATATATCTGAACCTATTTTTGTAAAGAGGCAAAATACAGTCCGTCTAGTTAAATTACCGTCTAGTTTCGTAATGAATAAAATAAGTTAAAATGTTTATAAATTTTCTACTGAACGTTAACGTATAAATATTTTAGCATATGTTTCTCGTGTTTTATGATGTTTATTATAATATATATATATATTGATGTAAATTGCATTATTTATTATAATAAATAATGCAATTTACATTAAAAAAATGAATTTCAAGAAAAATATATTTTAGAAATTAATAATTTTGCTAATTATATATTTATGTTTCACCAATGGTGTTATCGAAAAAGATACTTTAATGAAATGTTTAAAAGCTTTTTTATCAAATTTTAACAAATGTTTTATTTTACTATTACAAATAAAGAAATAAATCTCTTAATATGTTGATATCAGGATCTTGATTTTTTAACAGAGTATTCTATTTATCTCAAAAAATATAAAGCAATAAACATGATAAATCATTTTTAAGTTACTAAAAATAGAAAAAACAATTCTGAAATAAACGGCGAGCGTGGACTTTGTATCCATACCGTTCAGGTTCATCTGTATAGGACAACCCAAACGTCTGTAAAGTACGTAACAATTTTTTTTTTGAAAGTTTAAGTTAATTTTATTGAAACCAACACTGTATTTAAGGAAATCGGTAATCCGAACGTCTTCTCCTTGTTAGTTAAAGGTGCAGTGGTTATAGAAAATTACTTTATTTTATTATATGCATTGTTTTGTATAATGCATATACTTATGTAACTACTGTCAACTAAACTAATATATTAGTTTTAGTAAGCGCTGTAGTTTTAGTGACATATAAGTTGACAGCAGTTATATAAATATATGATGTATATATATACATCATACTTCGGTATTCTATTATTATTTTATGTTGGATCATAAGGCTTAAAAAATCATTTTAGAATGTTAAAAAGTTGAAAATTTTCAGATATCTGATCATGCTGCTACAGCTGTATCAATAAACCTACCAAACCAAGTAAAAGATAAACACAAAAAGCCCAATCACGTGATCAAACCATCCACAGATTTTTTCCGGGTCGATCGCGTGCAGCGTGGGCGAAAATTTTGCGGGTTATGAACGCTGATCGGACTAAATCAGATCACGTGAAACTTTCATGAATGTTTTGGATTTTGTCTGAGTAAATATAGATATGTATTCCTATTAAGATAAATATAGATATGTATTCCTATTGCAAATCTCCTTCACCCGCGCGCCGCCTGATCTTCTTCTGTGAACAGCACCTTCGACGCTAAGAAATTTTGGCCAGAATTCTTGATCGGTTCGGTGGTTGCTTCCATTTCAGGCTCAGATACGCTCAGAATCGTCATTTTTTTAAAACTCTTTTTAGCTAGCTAAAAAATAATAATTTTAAAAGGGAAGGGCGGATTATTTATTATCCCGGTATTTTTATTAAATTTTTTCTTTTAATTTCATTTTTTATGCGTTTTTTAATCTTTTTTAAAGTTTTTCAGCGTTTTTTTAGCAATTTTCAGAGCGATTTTTGCAGCGATTTTTAGTGTTTTTTCATGTACTTGACGCCATTTATGTATTTGATTTCAGAAATTAACAACGGTAACTTACTGTTTCTGTATGTAAAGAAAAGTCATTTTGTTTCTGTTTAGAAAGTTAATGATAATTCCAAATGTTTTAATGTCATTGGTTAGATTCTGAGGGGGGGGGGGGGAGGTGAGTGTTCTGTAGTCTAAATATTGCGTTAATGCTCTGATCGAAACTCCGATCTTTCCCCCCTGCCTCCAAAATCAGTACTATGTAGTTATTAGTCCGATTCAAACGAAATCTTTTCTCGAGTCCCCATATACTAGATAAACTTCGGTATCATTTTTTCAGCACTTGGCTACCATTATTTCTGAACATAAATGACCAGGGAGGGGTATTTTATCGGGTTCTATGAGCTCAGTTTCAATGAGAATTAGTTCATTCAACTTAACACGAACTAATTAAGGTATAGATAACTAATTAAGATATATATTTAGCGCCACCTGGCGGTAGAAAATGGAACTAAACGATCTTGCAGTGCATACGCAGCCCGCCTGCTATACGGTGTCATACGCATCAGAGACACGTGCCGGAGTTTCGATCGGAAAGAGTTTTATTTAGAACTGAGAGACCCCCTAGACCCCTAGCCCACTTGAGAACCCCTAGCAGTGGGAAGTGAAACTAAAGAATTTTGCATTTAAAATTTGTCCGATTCAAACAAAGGGCCCGATTTCAACGACAATTGATTCATTCAACTTAACTAATTAAGATATAGGTTACTAATTAACCCCCCTGGCGTTGGAAATCTGAGCTAACATATTTTCTGCGCTTGCACAGAACGCCTTCTATACGTTGTCATAAGCAGCGGGGACACGTGCCGGAGTTTCGTTCCGAAAAATGTTTGTTTAGAGCTGATTGCACCCCCTGGAGGTGGACAATGTCTCTAAAAGATTTTGCATTTAATCTTGGTCCGATTCAAACGAAAACTTTTCTGACATTGTTCCGAGATCTACCAGATACTAAATAAACTTCGGTATAATTTTTTCAGCCGTTGTGTACCACCATTTATGAATAATAATATCCAGGGAGTGATTTAGTTTCTCGGGTTCTGTGGGTCCGAATTCAACAGGAATCAGTTCATTCAACTTAATATGAACTAATTAAGATTTAGCTAATGATTTAAGACATAGATTTGGTACTCCCTGGCGGTGGAATGTGGAACTAACAGGTTTTTCGCGCGTGCACGACACGCCTTCTACACGGTGCCGTAAGCAGCAGCAACGAGTGCCGGAGTTTCGTTCAGAAATAGATTTATTTAGAACAGAATGCTCCACCTGGTGGTAGAAACTGGAAGTAAAAGATTTTGCAGCGCGTGCCTAGCATACCTGCTATAGACGGTATCGTAGGCAGCGGGGAACACGTGTGAGATAATTTGTTTAGAACAAAATGCATCCCCTGGCGGTGGAATTAAAAGATTTTCGTGCACATGCTCCAAAAATGACTATTTTTATTGAAACCGCAAAAGAAGTTACCGATTTGATAATCCCAGAAAAAGAAAAAGTTTCATTTTCACTCATCCTCGAGTATTAAGAAAAGCATTGGATTATTTGAATCGAAACTCACAGTTTATGTTTCTGAATCCGGAAATTCAAATTTTGTGAAAATCCGACGTTAACTTTTTTAAAAATTTTGACCAAAAACTGACCCGTTTTGAATCAAATGATCTAGACATTTTAGGAGGTGGTTTTAAATTTACTTCCGCTTCGGGTAAATCTCTCTATTTAATTTCTGAAAGACAAAAAGTTACCAGAGGAAGGGTTTCGTGCAGCGATTTTTAGAGTGATTTCGTGTTTCGTGTTTCGAAACAAGAGGTTTCAATTACATCCCTAATTTATAATTTTAATGAATTATTTTCATTTACTAGTTGTAATTAATTTGAAGATTTCAGTACATATTTATAAGTACACTACAAGATAGGTAATACTTTAGCCTTAAAATTTGACGCGAAACATTTCATAAATAATTATTTCGTGCACATTTTATAATAAATATTTTGAGCCACAAAATGATATATTTTCAAAATTATAAGGCAGAACGAATATCCCACAGTAAGTATTTTGCAATAAAATATATCATGAGTGGTAATGGATGTACATTAATAGTGTATATATATATAGAACCATTTAAAAACATCGATGCATTATGTATAATATACTTTATATAAAACTTATCTTTTAAACAGCGAGCACGCGCGTTGCGTCTTCCAAGCGCAGATTCTACAAAAATAAGTCACTGTAACGCATCCTTTCAATAAAAAACATCCAATTGCTTATTAGTTTTTCAAAATGTTATATGCATGTCAATAATAGCCAATTCTTTTATTGCTGTTGTTGTTATGAGAGAAATTATTTTTTTTGACATATTAGAACCCCTGTTTTTGTGTTCTTGTTTTTAATTAAAATGGAATATATAACTTGAAAATGATCATAATTGAAATTCCAAAGATGAAGTGAAATGATAAGGAATCCCTTAATGAAGAAGATTAAGAAACAGTTGATGAAGAATTCTGAAAGGGATTTAAATTCAAGTGACTAATCGAACACATTTGTGAATTTTTTATTAGTAAAAGGCAGAACGAATAACCTGCAGTAAGCATTGTGCAATAAAATTTATCATGAGTTGTGATGAATGAACATTAGTAATGCATATATATTTTAAGAACCGTTTATAAACATCGATGCATTTTGTATAAAATACTTTATATAAAATTAATCTTTTAAACAGCCAGCATGCGCGTTGTGTCTTTCAAGCCCGGATTTCAAAAATAAGAAACAGTAAGGTACCCATTCAATCGAGAACATTATAAATTGCTAATTAGCTTAGCTATGATGGAAATAATAAATTTAATAGAAAAGTGTATTATCAAGATTGAATGTGAGACCAGCTATACAATATATTTAGATAGAAATGAATAATTTTCTGCATATTTCTCGAAGAAAATAAGTGCCGAGCCTGAAAGATCTGCTTCCGTGTTACAAAAAGAGGCGCGTGTCTTCCCAGGTTAATGCTCTGATAAGTTTGGAGTATAAGTGTGTAAAATGTATGATAGCATAAATTTAAACATGCTCAAAAATGGAAAATTCTATGCTTTTTTTTTTGGAATATATAAAAATCTTTAAACACTGTGAAATATATTAAGGGACGTACGTAATGCTGTCATACATGTTTTAAAAAAATAATATGAAATATTTTGTAATTTTCACTCTAAAATTGGGAGGAGTGAGAAGTTGACTCTTTGGAAGAGTGAGAGTCATTTTCACTCTTTTTGGAGTGAATTTTATAAAAATGCACTCCTTAAAGAGTGGAATTTTCCACTCCCTAGAAAGGAGTGAAATATGTCACTCCGTTGTCGAGAGTGACTGTCTCACTCCTTTGACAAGAGTGAAATATTTCACTCCGTTGAAGAGTGAAAGCCTGGCATTATCTAATTTTGTCCATATTTATTTATTGAGAGAAACGAAATTATCATTTTTTCTTTTTCTTTTTAGGTAGATTTCGTAAGAAATACTACCTATTACATTCTCCAAACCCCCCCCCCCCCAATTCAAAACTTTATTTATCTATCTATCTATCTATCTGTCTATATAGCTATATAATTTTTTATAGACACGATAACTTCAATAATTCTGCACAAATATCTTCCAAACTGATACATATAATCAAGGGACATAAAATCTCGGTCAAATTCGTTAATGGGCAAAATCGAAATGGGGGGAAGGGGTTGTGAAAACAGAAAATAAAACCCATAACTTCTTAATTATGATACATATCAAATCCGTTTAAAGTTATTATTACTTCTAGGAGAAGGGCCGAAAATTTACGTATCACAGATTTTTGATATCATTAAAAATGGCCTCAAGGGGGGGGGGGATGGAGTTTAAGAAGAAAAAAAATCATAACTTCGTCAATTCACAAGATATCCATCCGCTTCTTGGAAAACATGAAAAATAAATAAATTGAATGCACTTAAAATAAAATTTAATATAACAAAGCATACCTTTTATTATACACGTGAAATACCACTGCTTCGACCGTCGATGGTGTCTTTTTTTTCTTTTAAACATTTCAATATCAATTTTGCTTTTTAACCATAAATATAAAATAAAACTATGTGGAGAATTGATATTTTATCTTTTTTGTACTACTATTTATTTTTTTTAATTATTGTTCAGCACTATATAATGCGGTTATTTTATTTTTGCGGCAACACTAATTTGAGGAAAAATCTTCACTGCAAATAGAGGCGCCTTAGATTCAGACACTTATGTGTCTGAAAATGTAATTCAGACACCTAAGTGTCTGAATCTGGAATACTTTTCTATCCACACAATGATATTACTTTATAGAAGAAATAATTTGATTAGACCATAAGATATGTGTCAAAACGGTACAATTTTGCTTACCAAGTCTTGAAAAATAAAATTGTGTATTAAAGGAATTAAAGAATTGCTTTTCACAAAAGTATAAAGTTTTACAAAATTTACTTGCACTAGTTGGCGCACTCGGGGAATGCAGAGATGGGCTCCCCCCCCCCTGAATAAGTATTTCGAAATAGTAAGATATATATCTTGAAATACTAATTAGGCATGATCGCCGGCAAAAAGAAATGTAGGGAGGGGCCATGACAGAGACCCTGATTTTCAGACAGGTGTGCCTGTGGTCGACAGCTTAGTCCGCTTTTTAAAATGCAGATTATGATTATGAAAAAGGCTAGCTGAGAGTTTTTTGTCCGAACGCGCCGTGCAACACAATATTTAATTATATCAACCTTAAAAGCAATACAAAAATTTAATTAAAAAATTGTATTAAATATTCCAAAATAGGTTTCTAACAACAATTTTAAAAATAAAAAACTGAAACGCTTTTTTAATTGTCGGGGGACTCTGGCCTCATGAACCCCCTGTTTAAGATAAATCTGAAACGTTTAAATGGAAACAGAATTAAAAATGTTTTCTACGAGGAATTCAGAGGGGTTCCCTTGACCAAATGGTTTTAGATCTTTTTTCTGTTAGTGAGATATTATTCTATAATCACTTGAAATAGTTTATATTTATATATTATATATATATTCAGACATAAGAAAATTTTATTAATTTTATTTCAAAATCTACGAAGGGGTAATTGTCTTCATATCTCCACTCCCTACCCACGATTATGTTAAAAGAAGGTATCAACTAGACACCCCCCCCCACCCCCAATAGTAGCGAATACGTCAATGGACACAACAGTTTCGCATTTTTCGTTTATTTACTTCAATTTTCGTGGACATCGACCTATTTTCACGCCTTCGTGAAGGCTATTGTTCGAATTAAAGTATCATAGTAAAATAAATTTAAACGAGATTTAAAGCAAAAATTTGGTGTAAAAATTGCTTTTAAATTTATAAAATTCGATAAATTGAAAGTGTGACAAAAAAATCTTGTCATATTTTCCCTGTGTCTGAAGAAAAGCATAAAAAGTTTCTATTTATTTCTAAAGCGTTTCAATTGCAGCTGATAAAAAGGTTTTAATGATAAGCTCCTCTGTAGTAAAGCGAGACTCGAGGTGAGTCAGAAAACGACTGCTTCATTAATAGCGCGGGGAATAAATGCTGACGTAATATTTTTCTTTTGTGAATATGCATGTTTCAACGGCCGTGTATAGAAGTATATGGTCATAGTATATGACATAGTATATGGCCATGTATAGCTAGTGGTGTATTAGTATTTAAACAAGCTGATCTTGTTAGTATTGTAAAAAATGTGATAAAATTTCATGAGTTTGTGTATCTGTGCTGTGATTTTTACAATTTAGAAGCAGTAATGGTTGTGAGTTGAGTGCTTGAAAGTGAAATATTCGATTATCAAGTGGATATATACAAACTTCTGTGGATATGTACAGAATTTTTTTCGATATTTTTTGTGCATTGTTTGTGCAAAAATTGTGATAAAATTTCTTCAGTTTGTGAATCTGTGCTGTGATTTTTGCAATTTAGAAGCAGTAATGGTTGTGAGTTGGGTGCTTGAAAGTGAAATATTCGATTATCAAGTGGATATATACAAACTTATATATATGTACAGAATATGTACAGAATTTTTTTCGATATTTTTTGTGCATTATTTATCAAGGAATATAGTTTGCCTAAAAATGGAGAATTTTTTTTTTTTTTTTTAAAGCGTTTAATCGCTATATTGTGAATATATATAGTGCTTCCAATAAATTTTATTAGCTGTTACATATTATTGTGGATAGTATTTTAAAGGTAAGTTGTTCCATTTGCGAAGAACGAAAATGACAATTTTCGAGCACAACTTGTTTTGGAAAAAAAAATAACGTTCTTGCATACGTAGTATTATTTATTTTCTGTTTAAATTATTTTTATTAGAATAATTTGCATTTTTCATATTTGCATCGTTTTTATTAAACAATAAATATTTTTTGTGTTAAAAGATTTGTGTTCTTATTTCTGATGATTTTTAATAAATACATATCATTTTCAATATCAATAATTTCCTTAATACATTTAGACCTTCATTTTATAGATACAATTTTTAATATATAATCTGATTAATATCTTGAATCATAGTGTTGCTTTTTTTTCCTCATGTATTCACTTCCAAATTAGTTAACATTTCATATTAAATTTTTGCGAAAAAGACACTTGTTGCAGAATATGTAATAATCATGCTAATGTTGAAATAATCATTTTAATAATTGCATTCTTCATTTAAATTGCCATTAAACCTAATTATACTTTTACAGATATAATTTGATTTTATGTAGAATAAATTAATATAGAAATCATTATTTATTTTTGCTTTGCTGCTTAAAATTTTTAGTTTAGGTTATGCAAAACTTGTGAAAATGGAAATTAATATTAATATATTATTTTTATTCTTTTTGGTAAAAAAGTGTTTGAAAATTTAAAATAGAAATTAGAAAAAAAAAAGCTAGAATTTTATATGTTTACTTATATAACTGTTATTTTGCACTTAAAATTGCTGTAAATTTTTTATATAAGTTTGTTTACATGCATTTACATGAAAAATACAAATGCGACAATTAGGCATTGTAAGATGTATATTAAAAACAAAAGACGTTTTGAAACTAGAAGTAATTTTCACTGCAAGTTGTTAAAAAATACTACTTATTTACTTTTAAATGATAGCTAAACATCTCTTGTGATTATCATCCGACGTATATTAATGAAAAATTGCTCATATAGCAATATGAAAAAAAAAAAGATCTAATTTTTATATGATATTGCACAATTAAGTTCTTTCCTCTTAATTTTCAGTTACTTTGTATTATTGATATAATTTAACATATGAATTTTCATTTTTACTGACACCGTTGCATTTACTACAGAGTATATTATCAAATGTTTATATATTAACAAATTTAACTTTTTGTATAAGAAATGTTATAAACCATTTTTTTTAAAGTTCAAATGGGGGATACAGAGCATCAAAAAGGAAAAAAAAAATCCTGAAAGTATCAGAGTTATGACTTTCTGAATATTTTATAAATAAAGTGTTTTTCCAATGGGAAATAATCCCTCCTATAGCTATAGTACTATATTCACCTGCAGGACGATGCTATTTTTTTAAGTAATCTGCATAAAATTTGTTTTAAAATACAAAAATTACTTTGATAAATATCCTGTATTCCATCTCAATAACATATTTAAATTTCGAGACACGGGGCCAGCTTGAAAATACCCTACAAATGAAGAATAAAATTATACGTGGGTGAAGAATATGTGAAGAATAAAAATCTATGTTATTAATCCAATATGTGCTCTAAAATATTTAAAAAATCATGTTGAATAATATCACGAGTAAAAAGAAATGAAAATAATATGAGAAAAAAAAAGGTCGATGGATATGTATAAAATCTATTGTCAGCATCATGATACAGACAAACACATTTTTAGGGGTTTTAATTTTTATAATAAAATTTGAGATCTAAAGATACAACTTCTTAACCCCTTCAGGGGCAAAGTACTCTTGTAGCTAAAATATTGAAATGATTGATTGACACCAGGATTCACGAACGAATTTATTTTCAAATAAGTAAAAGCCTTTTTCTCATGTAACTTAAATTAAAAATTTGATTATAAAATTCTGGTGTCATTGTGGTATTTTGGGATTAAAATTAAGTGGTATATATAATGTACCGGTGCCTTTCAAGGGGTTAAAACACAGTTGTAATCTAATATTCTAAGACATCTAATGTCAGTTATACCTACTGACATTGGTGATATTTAATACTTTAAAAAGGTAAGATATAATTATTCTTGTTATTTTTGCTCTGTGTATTTCATATGATTATTATATTTTTAATTTTATAGTTAAATTAAAAAAAAATACTGTGATATTAATAGAAAAAATATGTTTTTAGAATTTTTTCCCCCTTAGAGTATTTTTTTTAAAATATATATGTGGGTGAAAAAAAAAAAAAAACAGAATAATAATAATTAATGTAATTGGATTAAAAAAAAATAAATCGGATTTTTACTATTTTTTTATATACATGAAAATATTTGACCATAAAGCAGGTCTGGGTTTGCTCCCCAAAAAAATGGAAGGGAGCAGGGTCATAGCCCACTTTGCCCATGCTTTAATCAGATTCTGCTTTTAGAACAAACCGTGACTTGCTTTATGGTCAAATATTTCCCCACTTATTGAGGCTACAGTGTGGCTAAACATGGCTGCTTTTCACACATAAAAAAAAAAAAAAAAATACAGAGATCTAAAGATTTAAAATTTGAGTTACACATGAAAAAAAAAATAATAACGTACATCACAGGAATTATTAAAATACTAAATACAACTTAATGGGTATTTGAAAAAGAAAGAAATAATATTAACTGATTAAGATTTTGGTTAATTACCTGTCCTTATGGGCATTTTAAAACTATCATATCTTTATAAGGCATGCAATGAAAGTAAACACAATAGTGATAAGCTTGGAATAAAATATTTTAGTTTATTTCTGTCAGTAATCTAATTTAATTCATTATCTAACTCTAATTGAATTTTTCCTTAAGAGATCAATTACTGTAACAAACTATGAATTAAATAAATATTGCCAATAAAGTATTTTATTCCAATCTTTACCACGCTTGTGTCTATTTTCATTGCATGCTCTAAAATATATTATTCTTTTAAAATGCCCATAAAGGAAACATAAAAAAAAATAATTCACTCCATAAAAAGTGAACATTCACTCCTATGAAAGAGTGGCTATTCACTCCTGTCAGGAGTGAGAAATCCACTCCTTTTACAAGAGTGAATAGTCACTCCTATGAAAGAGTGGATAGCCACTCCTATGAAAGAGTGACTGTTCACTCCTATCAGGGTGAAAAAACCCACTCTTATCGGAAGAGTGGATAGTCACTCCTCTGAAAGAGTGAGTATCCACTCCTGTTTAGAGTGAATATTCACTTCTCGGGAGTGAGTATTCACTATTTCAGAGAGTGAACAATTTCACTTTTGCCTAGAGTGAATAGTCACTCTAAAGAGGTTGGGCAAATTTTGACTCTGCGATGGAGTGAATATCTACTCCTCCGGAGTGAATAGTCACTCTTTCTTATTTAGAGTGTTTCATGCTATGATAGCGTATCAAAGATTTCAGTGGAACTCTTTTATTCTGAAAAAAACTTTTTAATAAGCACGACGTTAGAATTTTTTCAACAAAATAAGAGATGTGACATTAGGTATCAAGATGTGCAATTTTCACAACAATATATCTACAATAAACTATAGTCACAATCCAAATAATTACTATAAAACACAAAAAGTTTCCTTCTACATCAAATCCGGTTTTCGTATTTAGATGTATCAATATTAAAGATAGTATAACTTTTTCACAACTTTTTACAACAGTTTCGTTTTGCTTTCTGCAAAATAAGATGACTTCACGAGAGGCAAAATAAATAGCAACCACTACCGTCCAATCAAAATTCAGCTACATACAAGACATACAATGTCACAGAGCCAATTACAATGCACTTCCTGTTTACTGCGTGATGTCATCATATTTCATAAACAAAAATAAAGTTGGTTTGTAAAAAATTTCGTTAAACATTTTCATTATTTTTAAACCAAATTTGGGTATAGCGTAGAGTGTTATACCGTTTAATTTTGATTAAACATTAGGATTGTCGTGAGATTTCTTATGTTAGATTTCTTATTTTCAATATTTTGTGTTTCTCTGTACTATAACTCCCCTTATTTCGTTATATATAATAATATGTTAACGAAACATTATAAAATACCCTATTAAAAGAAATTAATCAAAGGGTACCAAGTACCTTAACCAAAGAATCGGCACGTATGTTGTAGTAAACACATCAAACACTCTCACTTGTAACATATTTATAAGTGAAACTTTAATATTAATATTTTGCATGCATTTTGATAACGTGGTACGGATAATAGCGTCATCTTTTGGCAGAATTTTAAATATATATATATATATATATATATTCTAAAACATATTCTACTTGTTGACAAGTGTTACAGTGAAAGACTACTTTTTGTTACAACGATTTGTAGATTTTGTATGATTTTTAAAAATGCGTTGAGAATTATAGGACACCTGATATATAATAAGTCTGTACGATATGTGTACATGCATATACTACACAACTGTATTATTTTGCGTTCTCATATAATGAGATAACCTTCTTTAAATTAATAGCCGTACAGCACGGCACAGATGTTGTTTTACTGCCATTTTTTGCTGTAAAAGTGACAGTCATTATTGTAACATTTTTGCATATTTTCCAAAAATATATAATGCATATACGATCAAAATGCCAATGGTATAAAACATGTTAGTTTAGTTACAATTAAATTTGTCCATGACATACCTTTTCATCTGAAAACAATTGTAGAAACATTTTCATGACATAATTTTGTGTTTTATTTTAGCTTAAATTCATATAATTGCCAACAGAAAACTATAATAGTGTAAAAAAATTTTTCGTATTTATGATGACATTTCTTTAAGCGGCATTCATTTACCAATTATGTACGAAAACAGTCTGAAGAATAGAAACCAGGTTCGCGGGTGGAAGATAAAAAAACTCCAGCATGAATGACAAATTATTTATTCACTAGCTGACCCGCCCGGCGTCGCCCGAGCCCGTGTAATAAAATAAAATATTTTAAAAAACGAAACTATGGCCAAGGTCTCTGATGGCTTCGACACAATATACCGGGCACGCTCGCACGCTCCGGAAAATCTTTTATTTTCCCCTTCCACCGCCAGGGGAGCAACCTCTTTCGGAAAGAACCTCTCAGACAGGTTAACGTTGCCTACGGTACTGTATAGTAGGCGTGCGACAAAATTGGGCTGGTTTCGAGAAGATGGGAACATTATAAGTCGAGTTATTGAAATAAGGCACGGTTAGAGAAAATAATCATGAGTGAGGTGCTGGGTGAAAGGGATGTTCAAGTGTCCTTCAGAAAATGACTAATTAGGAGGACTACGATGCATCTTTAAAAATTCGTTCGTTTGGTTAAGCTAGAAACTTAATTACAAATTTGGCTTAAACTATTATTCGGAAATAGTGGTAGCCTATACTCATAAATTAAGTTTAATGTTGTAAAGGGTGTCTATTAAGTTAAATATAATGTTTGGAATCACTTGCGTTCAAATAGGAAAGACAGTTGCTGAGATATGGAAACGGGGCATTGTTAGGTAAAAAACCTTGAAGGAGGGTTCGGGGGGGGGATGTTCAAGTTCCGTTCAGCAAATGACTAATTAGGACAACCACTATGTATCTTTAAAAATTCGTTCGTTTGGTTAAGCTAGGAACTTAATTAGAAATTTGGCTTAAACTATTATTCAGAAATAGTGGTAACCGCTACTCATGAATTTATTTTAATGTTATAAAGAGTAACTATTAAGTTAATTATAATGTTTGGAATCACTTGTATTGAAATCGGAAAGATAGTTTCTGAG
The DNA here is from genome assembly GCA_963931845.1 of Maratus michaelseni. Taxonomy (NCBI): domain Eukaryota; kingdom Metazoa; phylum Arthropoda; class Arachnida; order Araneae; family Salticidae; genus Maratus; species Maratus michaelseni. Next base: position 399,727,592 of record OZ007586.1, read on the forward strand.
ATATGGAAACGGGAAATAGTTAGAGAAAACTTTGAAGGAGTGACCCGGAGGGGGGGGGGGGTGGATGGCGAATGTTCAAGTGACCTTCAGCAAATAACTAATTAGGAGGATCACTATACATCTTTAAAGATTGATTCATTTGGTTAAGCTAGGAGCTTATTTTGAAATTTGGCTTAGGCTATTATTCGGAAATACTGGTAATTGCTTTTTAGAAATACACTTTGAAGCAATGAATGCTGAGTTTTACGATAATTTAGTAAAAATGGAACTAAATGGAGAAGTTTGGAACATTATTACTGAGATATTACTGAGAAACTGAGATTTAAAATAGCGGTATTCTGTATATAAAACAACAATTAAACGCTACGAGTTAAAATTGTTAAATATAATTAGACCCCTACCCCTCGCCATTCCCGCAAATATATAACAAATAATCTGTTAAATAAAGTTTTCTGTAATAGTAGTCTCTATCATAATAATATATGTCCTGTTTTAAAAAAACCTTAAACCCAGATAATTATAATGAAGAAAGACGTGCCTGTAAATGTCTTAAACAGGTGGCGTTTATGTAATTTGCCGTGCGTAGATGGCGCTGTATTAGCTTGGCTATATGCAGGTAACTGCAATAAATTTTGGCACTATTTCGTCATATGTCCTTATCTATGCATCGTTACTCTGATTTATTTAATGTGTTCTGAGAAGATATTCTTCACAACCAGCCAACCCAAGAGAATAAAAGCGTATTTTTATTGAGAGTTCTTTGTACATTTTAATTACTATTTCAGAAAGTAATTAAAATATTAAAATTCTGACGCAATGTTGTACCAGGACAGGTTTTGGACTGCCTAAAACTAAATTTCCAGCCTTCTAGGTGGGCTATATTTTCCTAGCAATCGCCAACAGACACACAGACACACACACAGAGCGAAACTTTCTTTTATTAGTATAGATAATAGTACACAGAAGTATGGCCGACAGCAGAAGAGAGGACAAAAAGGATAGGTCTCCTTATCAGGAGGTGGTTACAGCTGTCAGATCAAGAGGCGAAAGTCAGATGTTTCACATACCAACACTGAATTCGACTAATACAGACCGTTGCCAATAGGGTTGCTTTGGCGACAAAATTTCAGAGGGAACATAGAATAGTTAATTATATTTATCAAGAAAGGTTACTATTTTTTGCGCAGCAAATGCATTTTATTTCCAAATAGAACTTTGCCAAGGACAGCACATCGTTTTTTTTAGCGCTCTGTGAGTATGGTATTTTCACGGCACAATATTGAGTAATTATAACGAAAGCAGATTTATTTTTAGATTAAGGAGTGTAAAAGTATTGATTAGTGATACCACATAAGGGAAAGCATTCAGAGCAGATGGCGATAACTGATTGACATCGGGCCGCATAAAGGCAAGCTAAATAAAATTGTGTTGAACGTAGATGAAGATTCAATTATTTTCTTTTTTATATAACAAATAGTGTGAGATATGCAAGAGAGCAACCACGATGAGAGAAAATTTAATTAAGGAGCGATTATTGTTTCAAGTTAAATATTTCGTATGAAATTTTGAAAACAGGGAAAACATATTTAATATAAAAGGGAAGGGGGGGGGGTTAAAACTTAATATATGATTCTCATATCATAGTATTAGTTCTGTAAATCTCCAAGATTTGTCAGCACAGTGTTACGCTTGCTGCTAAAATGACTCCTAACTTTCATAAAGCAGTGTGCAAAGATGCATAATATGTGAGAATCGCATCGATATTTGTTTTGGTTCGGTCTTAGTGAGTATGTGTGTATTATATTGTACGATTACACCATGGAATAAGGAATAGAAAAACGGACTACGCTAAAAGCTTGCGTTAACTTGGGTAAATTAATTGCAATGACATCCAATATGCTTCGATATGCTTACTGTAATTTTAGAATAACCTAGATACGGCAGCAATTTGAGGTCGTATTTGAGTGAGCCTTCATAGAGGAGGGTTTTCTATGTTTTTTCACTTTAAAATAAAACAAAATAAATTTCGATAAAGCATGCTTTTATGATGAGAGGCTGTGTGGAATCTAGCAATTAAAATTTCATTTTTAAGAAAATGTGTTTTATTATTGGAAGTAAAATATAAGATACATTATCTATGTAGTACGTAAATGTATTTACATATAAACTTTATAAAAAAACTAGATGTATGTTTATAAATTAACTCATATTGGATTCCGTGTCAATACAATCCTATAGTTATGTTGTTTTATATTCATTAAAGTGTAATCAATCAACCTTGTAACATATTACCTGAAGTTATATTCCTGCACATCCACTTCATTTACTCAAACACAATGCCATATATGCTTGTAGTTTGTTGGTACTACTAATCTATTCACTGAGAATCATTCAACTGTTCTTAACCCGCACATCGTTTACGAACGTTGTTAAATACGCACAGGATTCGTTTTGTCATTTGAAGGGAGTTAAAAACTTTGAATCATACGCTCCAAGCTGCATAAAAATATTCGAAATATATCCAAAGCAATTTCAAATCGATATGTGTACTTTAGCATTTTACATTTCAAGTCATATTTAAACTTAGATTTCGTTTTTTTTAAAGTGTGTTTTCGCAAACTTCACACACTCTAAAACAGAAATCGTTTGCTGACTGATAATGTATTTTAAACATATATGCATAGAATGATCATACTAACAATGTCAACATACTGTGCTCTCAATTAGACGACGCAAATTTTATTTGTTGCGATTAGAGTTTTTTTTAAAGATGTAACGTTAAAAATCTTTCGCTATTGTTATCCAATTAAACAGAAATATCTTTTTATAAATTTGTTTGCCAAAACAAATATCTTTCTCGTATTTCATCGGTCAAGCATTACGTGAAAATACAAAACCGTCTAAGTTTGTCCTACTGATATTAATAGATTCTTCATACATAGATAAATATACAAACATGCATAGATTAATCTATATATGCACACACACACACATATATATATTAATGTGTATGTATGGATTATTGTATATAGATTAATTAGAATACAACAAGGAAGAGAATATAAAAACACTACAAAATTGTACTCTAGTTGCTTTTGTATACGTAATGGTATTGTAGTATATCTTATTTCATACCTGCGTATAGAAGAAACATAAACATGTGTGCGTGAAGTGATGTAATCTGTTAATTTGTGTTAATGATTAACTTTAATTAAAAGATTAAAGTTCATATCTGGAAAGAGCAAATATATTTTTCTTTTCTTTCATATGATACATTATCAACTGAAAATCTGTTACATGATATTAAATTATATCTGTTACATTATATTGATACTCTTTCCAGAATTATTTGTTTTGAAAGTTAATTTTTCCGATTTGAAAATAAACTCATCCCAGATTTTTGAAAAAACTACTATCCTTTTTTTTCTAAATGTAACTTATTAATTGTGTTAACGAAATTCAAACGGTTTTTATTCTTGCACAATTAGTTAATTACATTCTTTCTTGTAAAGCGTTTTTCCAGAGTCATTATTTCTAAGAATTCGTCTTTACTCGCATTCATGAAATACTGCATTTTTTCCCTTTCTATTTAGAAAATCTAATTTGAGTCTTACTCTTTTCATTTTCACTGAATGATATGTATCGGATCATTTTTTCTGGTATTTCCTTTAATAATGCAGTGAAAGGCTTTAATCACTGCAGTGCAAAACTTCAGAAATAAAAAGGCACTTAAAATAAAATTAATACATTTTACATTCTGAATATAGTTTCTTATTTGAAGGCATAACAAAGTATTGTGAATACACTAATTATTATTGAAGGGAATTTCAAACTACTGTAATAGTTTCTTATAGAACTCAAACAAAATTTAGATTTATATTTTTATGTTTCACGCGGGTTTTCTTTTGTTTATCAGGAAAGAAGATTTACAATTTTATTTTAAATTACAGAAAAGTAAAAATATTATTTTCGACTAAATTTATTAAAGAATATTCGGATCTTTTAAAAAACGTACAATGTATTGAATATATTGTAGAACCTTAAAAATAATATTTTTTATAAATCAAATTTTAAATAATGTGATATCTTTAAGCGTGCAAAAACATTTAACAAATTATGTTATATTATTTTCACTTTAATATAAAAAAGAAAAATAAACATGTGTCAAGTATAGATTATGCAACACTTTCTAATACATTCAGAATAGTGTAACAAAACGTCACTGTTTAATAAGTGAAAGATGATAAGAAAGTAAAAATCTTGGAAAACGCATAACATATTTGAAAACTCAATTTCAGCAATTACCATTAATAGTCAAAAATGTAATCGAATGCTTTTGTGATGCACTGTATATTATCTACAGATTTGTACATATAATACATATTATGCTAAAATTTAGTTTAGTTAGGAAACGGATAATTCAGTTGTAAATTCCCCTAAAGGAAATATTCTCGAATTATTTTGTGCATCCCTGTATATGATATATAAACTTTATACCTACCAAGTAATGTGCAAAAACTTAGTTAAGTTTAAAAAACTCATACCACAACGGTACTTGTAGCAATTATTCTTCATAGACAGACTGTAACTGATTTTTTTGTTTTCCTGTAAATGAATTTTAAATGCTATGCACAGCATATTCTGCAGAAAGCATCTTGTAGTGCAAGTCAGTGCTGTATATCAGTTTCAATATGTTTCAAATCTTGCAAAATCATAAAAAAATGCGAACCGTTTTTCCCCGTAAACCTTAAAGTAAGGGAATTCTTTTTAGTGTCCCTTTAAATGAACCGTAAATGATACACAATTCATATTCAATATCGAACATTTCATAGTAAACCTCCATAACATATATTAATTACATGGAAATCTGAGTATGTTTACGCGAGTTAGAATACGCACAGTCAGCGGAACACAACCACTGAACCCCCTAAACTAATCAGGGAAGCGCCTTATCACAATGAACCTTTATACAAAATTTGATGGAATTCGGATAATTCTGCATGAAAACCCCATTTATCTAAATTGAGGGGGGTTAGCCCCCCGTTTCCCCCTTTATACTTAACCAATGAACCCCCAAAACTAATCAGGGAAGCACCTTATCACAAGGAACCTAAAAACAAAATTTGAAGCAAAACGGTTATTTCTATCAAGAGTTATCGCGTTACGTACATACATACATACGTACATACATACATACGTACATACATACATACATACATACATACAGAACGGGCGGGCACATTAGCTGTCAGGCTTTGATAGCCTGTGAGCTAAAACAGTATGATATACTTCACTCATTAAAATTGACATTTTGTGTAAACGAGCTCCTTTAAAACTTAGCTTTACATGTTGGTAATAAATTCATAAAGTGATAATTCTTGTAAATAACGAAATTTTAACATTTTAGGGAAACGTATATTCCTAAGTCGAGTAATTTGATTCTATTCCACTTTTTAAAACATCTATAGTTATTCCAAAAAGTAAAGCAATATTGTTTTGGCATTTAAATTAGGTCTTAAAAATAAAATTTTATGCATGTTATATCATGAAACTAAATATATCAACAGACATGTACAGGGGTGGGCAAACAGGATCACAAATATTAAAATTCAGTAATTCATTATATATAGTTGGGGTTGGTCGTCTGTCACAGAAGGATTGACACTGAAAATGTTTAACACCACTATTTGAAAGAAAAAAGTCCTTCCGGTCTGTACCGGGAGGAAAAGGTAGCTTTCCTATATCTTCGTTTTAAAATTTTAGCTAATGTTACACGAAAACAGCAAGTTAAAATGCAAAGAAACGTTTACAAAAGGTTCGTTAATACTGAATTTGAATAAGAAATTCGCCAAATTATTGAGCAATAGCCAAATTGGCCTCATTTATAAAGACTTATTTTGGTTTCCAAATTTGGCGATATTTCGCCAAATGTCGCCAATTTTGGCGCTAACGGATATGAATATATAGTTTTATGCGTATGATTGGGAAAATTATTACAACAATGAAAGAAAATAATTTGCGAGTAATCGCGTTTATGTGCTGTTTTGTTTCAAAATCTCAGCCACTCTAGAACTTCAAACTGCTCTATCTCAGCCATTTTTTAAGATAGAGGTAAACCAAAAAATGTCCTGGAATCCTTGTATCAAGGCCTAAAACGTAATTAAAAAATTTGAATTTTTAATTTTTTTGTATATTTATTTTAGTTTTAAATTTTTAAATGGCCGCCATCTTGAAACAAAATGGCGGACCAAGCTGGCCAACGAACTCGGTCGAGGCATTGGTTAGCTTAATACACACAATTAGTTTCATCAAAATTGATTTATAAATGCGAGCGTTATCGTATGACATAGGTTAGATATATATATATATATATATATATATATATATATATAAATCAACATTTGAACGGAGGGTGGTTTTGGGGTCTGGGGGTCATGATCAGTGAAAATATATCGAAATTTTCCGGAACTGCTTTCCTCCGAACGGCTGCAATAGGTAGCTTTATACTTTTTTGTATTGAAAGCTACCTAAAATTCTTGTGGTAGATTTTTACAATATTAGCAATTTAAATATATCAAGAAGATTATTTATGGAAAGAATGTTGTTAAAAGTTTTTGGTATTTTTTCTTCCGTGAGTAACCTTCAAATCTAAGTATAGTAAATATAAATTTGAAATGAGTGACATGTTTATAAAGACGCTCAAAACCTTTTAAGAGTAGTGATTTTTTTAATGTTCAAATTTTAGTAAATAAATAGTTTTGCACAGTTTCGAAGGCTAAGTCGGCTAAAAAAAGTTTAAAATTTCAAGATGATTTTATTTTATGTTCAACATTTAACGAGAATGAAACGGAGAATCTGCGTTAGTTTTTATATACCTTTATACGGTAGTTTGAGTATTTTTACCGCTTGAAGTAGACCAGTACCATACATTGATAAAATTTTTACTTCGTTTAAAATCGCTGCATATAAATTCAATGAATCACCTTATATAAATATTACTTATTTCAAATTTATATTTATTGTATTTTTAATTTCGCAAGTCTTTCTTTTGGAAGAGCCTGTATTCTTATTACACCATAAAGAAAAACTGAAATCTTTTGAAATCTAAATTAAATAAAACGATATTGTTTTAAAGGTTTCTAATCCATTTTGTGCACCCTAAAAGATGCAATCGAAAATTGTGAAAAATTCAACACCGATATTAGTATATTAATCACGCTTCTGTACTAATAAAACATCATTAAACAGCAGGTGCATATTCCTTTATAGATTTCATAGGAAAGTTTCATTCAAATTTTAATATTTTATAAATTAATACCTACATCTAGACAGTTATGCATATTTAAATATTTCATAAACAGAAGTTGAAAGGTTATTCCACTTAATTAGCATAAAAGTTTCCTTTAGATTAACTTTATTCTTGTTAAAATTTGTAAATGAGTTTCCATTCACTTTAAATTTTTATAAATATTGAATAATATTCTCATATATTAAACTATTCAAATTCAAAGCACTTCAAAAGATGTAAACAAAACTAATATATGAATGCCCGCTATACCGCAGAGAGTAGTATAAACCTAGAATAATTCGGTCATTAACACTTAAAAAGCTCTCATAGTTTTTATTGAAATTTCTCTTAAATAAATATTTAGTATGTTCTCTAATTAACTTGCGCTTGAAGAAAAAATAATTACGTGTGCGTAAGCACAAGGGTTACATATACACCAAAGTGTAGAACTTTTAAAACTTGTTAAATTGAAAAAAGCGCTGCATCGCAAACTGAAACCATATACAACCTATAACGAAAAATTAATCCAATTTATTTGAAATTAGCTGACTCGCACGACGTTGCTCGCGCCCGTGATGATAATAACTTTAAATATAACTAAAATCAGTGTTGCAGGTTTTTGCCATAGGCACTTCACCGTCGAGTTTGTGAGCTTTTATATTTTTTAAATGAAAATTTATCAAACCGAACCTAGAGTTAGGGTCTCATTGCCTTCGGCAGTGCTATACCGGACGTACTACGAACACTCCGGTCTGTTTTGATTTTAAATTTTTAAATAAAATATTTCTAAAGGAACTTAATATTGGGGGTCCCCCACTGTCTTCTGTAGAGTACACCGGACTTACAACGTATGCTCCAGTCCGTGTTTAGCAAATTAACTTCGAATTTGTATAATTTTATATTTTTAATCGAAAATGTATCCAAACGAACTAAAGAGGACCCCGTTATAGTGATTGCCGATTTATGTTGTGAGATTTAGGTATATTAAACTTTCAATTCTTCCAAAAGTTCCTAAGAATACCTAAATAATATAAAACGTCTCCTCTTCCCTCTTTTAAAAAGCGAATACCATAAAGTAGCAAGATGCGTCTGAACACGATATATCTCAGAAGGTACTGAGGGAAGAAAAAGAGGCTGGCGAATTCGTGGAAGGACTTCCAGAAAAGAATTATTTTTAAATAGTAAACATTATTTTTTTAAAATCCAAGACATCTTAGGAACCGGAAAAGTACCAGAAAAAAATAGGTTTATTATTATTATTATTATTATTATTATTTTACATGGAAAGATGATGTGGATGTTTAGAGATGCGGAAATATGGAAAACACGAAATCAGCATCCAGAATCTAATTTTTTGAAACGGTACATATTAATATCTTTTTAAACAAAGACATCGTTAGAGCCGAAAAGGTCCCGTGAATAAGTGGGTATTTTTTGTTTCTTGTATTCCGATCAAGAAAGTGAATGCAGACTTCAAAATATGCAGAAAAACGGAAAACATCAAACCGGTATTCCAAAATTTTTTTGAAACGGTAATATTATTTTAATTAAAAAACAATAATGTTAATATTATTTAAATTTAAAAAAAAACACTGTTAGAACAGCAATGGTACCACAAAAAATGTTTTTTGGTTTTTTTTTCTTTTTTAGTATTTCGATATGGAAGCGGATTTGGTAATTTGAAAATGCATAGAAACGGAACGTTTTCCGCGCATAGTTCCTTTCTGCTTGAAAACCTCGGAAATGGCGTTTTGTACAGACAGCTGCGAAATCGCGACATTTACTATGATCGTTATGGTTTTTAATTAATATGTTGTCTAATTATCAAAAAAGAGTCTGAGTCATGTGCATTCGTCTATCCTCATCCAAATTTCCAGACCTCTACGTGCGGCAGATTTCCTTAGCCATCACAACAACCAAACACACGACAGACATACATCTTTCTTTTATTAATACTAGGACATCAAACCCGGGCTTCCCGGGATAGAGAATATAGGTGAAAACCATTTATTTGTTTTAATGAAAACTCTAATAGATTTTTTACATTTAATAATTTTTTTAGATTGCCTCGTAAAAACACCAAAGAGCATTTTTATATGAAATATGTCAATTATATATTCAAATAAAATTTATTAAAAGCGCTAATTTTGTATTGGCCTCGTGCCAGAAGTTAATAGCCGAAGAAATCGATAAAAATGTCGTTATATACAGCAGTTTTTCTTATTCTGATAATTTCAGCAGTTTTAAGAGCTTATTTCGAATACATGTCTGCTAAATTTGTGTTTTATTTATAATATTTTATTTAATCCTTAATGAAGTTTTAATTTCGTTATGGAATATTAGTTGGAAACAAACGCTGAACTTTTTATATTGTTTAAAGTGCAAATGAATTAATATTTTGTAATCGTCTGCAAGCGATAGTCATAGATTTTTTTAAAAATCATGCTAGAAATTTAATTTAAATGCTATAATAAATGAGTAATTTGCGATACAGATTTCAAACAAATTGTATTTAAAAGTAGATTTTTTCCCCCACATAGCGGTGTAAAAATTAAAAATTTGTGATGTTTAGAAATTTTAAAAATGGCAGTAACAAAAATTGCAAAACCGAAATTTCATCGTCAAGTGTTGCCATTCGCAAAATGACGTCAGCGTTACGCACGGACACGTTTGTCCTTTATAGTATAGATAGATAGACTAGCTATCCCTTCCGGAGATACACGGGACCGTGATAGTAAACTTAAACAACTCACAAATTTGTATGATTTTATATATTTAACCCGATTTTCAATGAATTTATATTTTTAAGTGAAAAATATTGATATTTCATGGTAAAAGCGTTCGTAAGAAGATACTCTTGTTTTTTTTTTACGTAGGGTTGTTTCTGAAGAATACATATTCTTGTTTTATACGTAGGGTCTTTTCATAGATTTAATCACGCCCGTCGGCCTAATCGTTCGGAGTTTTCGTGGTTTTCTTCGAGCCGTGGATTTATCCATGCGTAAATAAGGATTAGGTTCCCTTAGAAAGACCCCCACGAAGGGCACTCCCCCCGGGCCTATATCCCTAGTGTAGATAATTGGCCGTCAATAATCAACCCAACCCTTTCATAGATTTAAGAAAATTAGTTCTTGTTGTCCGAAATCTTTTATCGGAATTTTTATCGGTTAACAATATAACGGTTTTGCAGTCCGTATGAAACTTTTGTGAAAAAATATTGTTCTCTTTTTAACACTTTCCAACCTAGTTGAAAACTTTTTATGATTGCCGTCTACCGTCTGTCAGTCAGGCCGTGCTCTAACTCGCGTAAATATACTCTGACCGCCCTGAAATATTTTTATGTTATTGTCGATGAGGTGCAATATAAATTGCTCTCTTGAAAGTGGGGTGTGCATTGGGTTTATTTACAGGGACACACAAAAGATATCGGTTACAATACATGTGCGATATTTACAGTCTATGTGTCATAAGTGCGCTTTCAACTTTTGTGTGCGTTTTTAAATTTAACTAAATTTTTCATAGTACGTGTGTGTTTATAAACTCGGTTGATCATATACAGGGCTACACAAGGGAATTCGTAAGTATTACAGACTATGCGAGTGAATTGATTAAGGGTAGTTTTTTATTGTGTTACGCATTCTCCTGCAGAACTATATTTAGTAGACTAATAGAAGTTTGTGGAATATAAATAAGTTCATATACAGGGCTACGCAAAGTAAAAGATACATTGTCGTTTACGGTTGGTAATTGCTGCGAGTTAGTTTTAAGTTGCCTTTTAGCTTAATATGTGGTGTGTACAAAAGTCGAAAGATAATATACAGGGTTGTACAAAAGATTTCGGGCGATTTTCATCGATTGTCGCAAATTGCTAAATGTGAATATTCTAACTGAACTAAATTTTATCATGCTATAAAACTGCATCTATTGTTCATTTACAGGGCTGCACAAAGTAATTCGACAACTTTTTGACACTGGAAAGTAATTTCGAAAACTGTGATTTTCAATGTGTTATGTTTTCTAAATTATTTACTTACGTATCTTCTTTCACCTTATTTACCGGTGACGTTTCGTTACAGATTTCTGGCTGTGTTGGAAAGTGTTACATAATCCTTGCTCAACGCATGATTTTTCATTCTTGTTTTTTTTTTCGTGTCAGGTTTTTCAATATAACAAAAGAAATAGTTCTTATCGTGCAAAATCTCTATTTGAGTCGGTTATAAATATAACTGTAAACAAGTCCTCTTTAAATGTTTGTGAGAAAATATGAATATTTGGTAGTGAAAACATGAGACGAAGTCGCACTTTAAACAGTCCGCCTTTTAGAGTTTATATCAACAATTGTTCATATTTTATTTATTCTTAAATACTTCTACTCGTCCGAACGTTTCAAATATTTTATAGGGATGTAAACCAGATTTTTCGAGATGCTCTAAGAAGATTGTGTCAAAATACCGACGTTTAATTACTTTTAGCGTAGAAAAAAGTTCTTGTGCGGAGACCCGAAGTGACCTGCAGTCGAGAATCTTTTCAAAAGAGTTAAAATTCGCATTTTTAATATCCGATTAAACCATCAAAGAGAAGAAAGTCTCAGCTTTAAATAGGTATCTTTTGTGAATCTATAGCTATTAAATCGAGCTCTAGGGGAGCGTCGCAAAAAAAAGAGTAAAAATCAAACGAGAAAAAAACCCATTTTGAATTTTTTTTCAAAGAATCAACAACAATATTTTTAAATGATTGCGGCGTTTAACACGTAAAAATACGAAAATAATATGTCTGCCGTTTTTCTGTATCCCAAACGGTTCGGCCCATGTGCGTTAAGACATGCGGCCAAAAAGTTGTATTCTGTAAACTGTTGGTTAAAAAAAGAGACACTTTAAAGTATCTTAATTTTTAAAACAATTGCGTCTGAATTTCAGACATTTGAAACGTCCGAAACACGCCATTTTGTACCCTTCATCTGTTGACAACAGACAGCCATTTCTGACCACAGTTTTTTTAAAGCATTAAAAGAAGCCATATTTGACCACATTGAATCTTCAATAAATGGGAAAATATCTGACCATAATGCAGGTCTGGGTTTGTTCCAGAAGCAAAATCTGATTCAAACATTGCAAAATGGGCCGTGACCCTGCCCCCTCCCATAATTTTAGGGGCCCCAAATTTGGAATGCAGCTTTAATAAAGTTTATATTTTAAATCTATTTCGACATTGTACTGTCGCAATAGATTTAAAATATGAGCTTTAAAAAAAAGAATAACAAATTTGGGGCACCGAAAATAATGGGAGGGGGCAGGGTCATGGAATAAACCCAAACATGCTGCATGGTTAAATATTAAAAAAAATACTAAAAATCCAATTTAATTTTTTTAATCAGATTTTATTATTATTATTATTATTATTATTCATTTTTTTACACCCACATATATAAATACTTTGTGGGGTAAAAATATCTAAAAACATTTTTTTTTCTATTAATATCACATTATTTTTTTTATGTAACCATAAATTAAAAAATATTATAATTATATGAAATACACAGAGCAAACCTAAGAATAATTGTATCATTACCTTTTCAAAGTATTAAATATCAGCTTTGTTACCAATCAGCGTTACTAGCATTAGATGTCTGGAATATTAGATTACAACTCTGTTTTAAGAAATGTTTTATTCAGATCTCAAATTTTATTGTAAAAATGAAAACCCCTTAAAAATTATCTGGTCTAAATATGTATTTTATATATACCCATCTGCTTTTTTCCCCTCGTATTATTTTCATTTCTTTTTACGCATGATATTATTCCACTTGATTTATTAAAAAAATTTAGCGCATATGGGATTGATTACACAGATTTTTATTCTTCATTTATAAGGTGTTTCTCAAGATGACTCTGTGTCTCGAAATTTAAACATTTTATTGAGATGGAATACAGGCGGCTTACAGGAGGGATACAGGAGAACTTTTGGTATTTTCAAACAATTTTACAAAAAAATTACAAAAAAACAGTACCGTCATGAAGATGAATACTGTAGGAGGGATAATTTCCCATTAGAAAAGCAAACTTTATTTATAAAATATTCAGAAAGTCATGATAACTTTATTTTAATACTTTCATGATTTCTTTTGATGTTCTGTATCCCCCATCTGAAACAAAAAAATGGAACATTTCTTATACATAAACTTAAATTTGATAATATATAATCATTTATTTTGATAATATTAAATGATACTGTTGTTACTAGAAATGAAAATTCATATATAGAATTATTTAAATCATACAAAACAATTACAAATTGTAAGGAAGGAAGTTTATTGTGCAATATCATATACGAATTATATATTTTTTACATCTTCACAAAAGAAAACATACTGTGTCAGCATTTCTTTTCCATTAATGACGTTTGTAGTACAGTCATATTTAATGACTCAGCCTCGATTTAAAAGTGAAGAAACTTCAAACTAATAAAAGATTTTATCAGTGGGAAATGAGCTTTCTTGGAAATAGCCATTGCTCGGCAAAATTGCAGTAAACAAAACAACACATATGCGAACCTGTTGTCGATTGTGGAATTTTCATTGACTAACACATAATAACGCTTTCATGATACGTCTTATAATTAATTTTGCGTTTAAATCTGATATTTAATTAAAAGAAAAAATATAAATTTAAAATCCCAACAAAATTTCGAACTTTTCATTCCGTGCATTTTCTTATCGAATTGTAAAATAGTGATGAGCAAAGAATGTTTGCTTTTAAAAAAATAGTATAAAATTATAATAGTTACTATGGAAGACGTGAAATATTCTGAATTATCCCGGACATATGAAATATACTCTACGCCACTATTAGTGGGAAGTGGGGGGTAGAGGTCTGCACGGGCCGAAATTTCCCGGCCCGGGCCCGGCCCGGCCCGATACAAAAATTAAAAGTTCGGCCCGAACCCGGCCCGGCCCGGAAAAAAGTTAAAATCTCGGCCCGTGCCCGGCCCGGCCCGAGTGAATTTCTACAAAACATAATTTTTACGTCGATTTGGTTAAAAATTTGCCTCGTAGGAGGAGATCTAACCAAAAATTCCTATCTTAGCCTTTTTTTTTCATGTTTATAATCTTCATTTTTATAGAGGTGCCGCAAGCTGGAATATTTATTTTTTTAATAAATCTCTATTTGTTGTATGTATGTGTTTAAGTTATCATCAATATTGTTAATCCATATTCCATTTATTGAAGTGTTAAAAATCAGAAAAATGCTATACAGTAAAATCTTCTAAGATGGAATTGCATAGGGAAGAAAAAAAATGAGTTATAGACAATTTGCCTTCTTAGCAGGTGTAAATGTATTATATATTCTTTTCTTAAATATTAGTATATTCATTTTTAATGGATCAACACATTTTTCAATTTAAGACAGGATTCCATCATAAGCAGGTTCTTTTTCACACGTTTTACTATATTTTAATTTAGCCATATTTTAATAAGTGTATAAATCTACTATTGTTTAAAAAGAATAAATTTTAATGTTTAATTATAAGATAATGGCGATTTAAAAGTGTATGCATGTTTTGAAAAGATTTTTATGCCAGATCTTATTTTACACCAGGACTAAAAATTTTGAGGCGTGAAGACTAGGAAGAATGAAACCAGTCCCGGCTCTGTGCGGAAAAATAATTTAAGGCACGGCCTTATCCTTCAGGAAAAAAGTAAGGCCCGGCCCGGCCCGAGTGACGTGAAGAAAAATAGGCCCGAGCCCGGCCCGCGGGCCGGGCCGAGTACGGGCTTCGGGCCTTGGCCCGGCCCGTGCAGATCTCCAGTGGGGGGTACGTCTGCCTTCTTTTAACATAATCGCCGGCAGGGAGTGGGACATCCTACATTTTGAAATTTAATCAGCTGAATTTTCTTTATGTCTGTGTACTAAAAAATATTATACTTTTATGTTAGCCGGCCGCTAGTGATATATATATATATATATATATAAACTCATTGTAAAAATTAACCATTGAAACAGAAGAAACTGACCATATACAATGAAATTACTATACCATATAGCAGTGTCAAATTACAAATTATAATATATAGTCCTAATATATGAAGTATTATTTATTCAAATGGAAAAAAAAGAAAAAAAGAAAACAAGAGTATTATATATATATATATATATATATATAATACTCTTGTTTTCTTTTTTTCTTTTTTTATATATATATATATATATATATATATATATATATATATATTTCCAAGGATGACCGGTCACTTGCGATTTTAGACGTTTTGTTAAATATCTGGAAAGATACATGTGGAATTATCCAGAAACTTCAGGAGTGTAAACAACAAAATAAACGTCATATATTTCCGCGCAGATTTTTTCCCGAAACCCCATAAGGGGACATCAACAAATTGAAGAAAAACGAATATATTTTGGATAACCCTGTAAAAACTGTAAAAAGTTTTTTGCTTATAATTTGCAGAGTTTTTAACATAAAAACAAGTTTTTTTCAGAAAATATGACAAACAAAATTATATACAATACCCTGTAATCAGAATTAAAAAATAATAATAATTGTATGAAAAATGAGCAGGTTTACTAAATATTGTTTCACTGCGCATGCGCGAATTCAATCAAAATATACTGTGCATAATATATTAGCTAAATGTATAGACCAACTTTTATGAAAGTCTCAAAAACATAGCTTCAAAAGTCTGATAGTTATCGTCGATAGAATAAGCTCGAATTGCGCTGTTCCCAAAGGAAGCAAAAAGATGAGGGGTTGTATTCATATGTACTAGCTTATCAAAGTTGACATAATAATAATGAAGTGTCTCTCATTCTATATTTGATACAGCCCCTCATCTTTTTGCTTCCTTTTGGAAACAACGAATTTCGAGCTTATTCTATCGACGATTACTATCAGAATTTTCAAGCTATGTTTTGAGACTTTCATAAAAGTTTGTCTATACATTTCGCTAATATATTATGCACAGTATATTTTGATTGAATTCGCGCATGCGCAGTGAAACAATATTTAGTAAACCTGCTCATTTTTCATACAGTTTTTATTATTTTTTAATTCTGATTGCAGGGTATTGTGTATAATTTTGTTTGTCATATTTTCTGATAAAAACTTGTTTTTATATTAAAAACTCTGCAAATTATAAGCAAAAAACCTGGTATAAATTGGGACTGTTTTTATAAAACCTGAATTTCTCGTTGAGTATACATGCTATCTTCATACAAATGAACCCAAATTATTACAATAATCCACTTAATCATAATCTACAGTTTGAATGCTTTTGCAATGTTAGTTTTTACAGAGTTATCCAAAATATATTCGTTTTTCTTCAATTTGTTGACGGCCCCTTATGGGGTTTCGGGAAAAAATCTTCGTGGAAATATATGACGTTTATCATGGTGTTTACACTCCTGAAGTTTCTGGATAATTCCTCATGTATCTTTCCAGATATTTAACAAAACGTCTAAAATCACAAGTGACTGGTCATCATTGGAAATATAATATACATATATATATATATATATATATATATATATATATATCACTAGCGCCTAGCTAACATAAAAGTAGCCCCCCCCCCCCAAAAAAAAAGTGATTATAGAAAAATGATCTAAGACCATTTGATTAGTGAAGCCCCTTTGAATCCCAACTACAGAATATTTTGAATTGTGTTTTCTGTTCAACATCCATGTGTTTCAAATTTATCTTCAACGAGGGGGTTCAAGAGGGCAGGGTCCCCTGTCAATTAAAAAAAGTTTCAGTTCTTTATTTTTAAAATTGTTTTCAGAAACCTATTTCTGAATATTGAATAAGTAAATTTTTATATTGCATTTTAGGTTGATATGTTTAAACGTTGTCCTTCTGACATAGTACTCTCAGTTACTTTTTTACATGTTCATAATTTGCATTTTAAAAAAGCGGACTAGAGTGAGGACCATAGGCGAACCTGTTTGAAAATCTGTTCCGCTGTCATGGCCCCACACCACATTTATTTTTGCCGGCGCTCATGTATCTTAGTATTTTGAAATACTTATTTAGGAGAGGGACTCCATCCCTGCATTCCCGTGAGTATGCCGACGAGTGTAAATACTTTTTGGAGAACTTTATATTTCTGTGAAAGCAATTCTTTAATTACTTTAATGAACATTTTTTCAATACTTGGTAAGCAGACTTCTACAATTTTTACACATATCTTCTGATTTAATCAAATTACTTCTTCTATAAAGTAATATCATTTAGTGGATGGAAAAGCTTTTTAAACACATGTCATCTATTAGCAAATATTTTCCGATTATGATGGCATATATAGTCACAGTCACTACACATAGTATGCAATTGTATCAAATTCAGACACTTCACAATTCAGTGTCTGAATTTCTTAATGTCTTAATTTCAGACATATCACCAGTATTCAGAAATTTGTCTCAGTTCATTTATGCCATGATCATAGAAAGACACTTATGTGTCTTAAATTCAGACATCTATGATGTCTAAAAATTGAGATTCACACATTTAAGTGACTGAATACAGACACATAAGTGTCTGAATTTAAGATGTCTCTATTTTCAGGCTTCCTTGTAGACTCTCCAGAAAGCATGGACTGAGCATGCCTGCGTGCCTACCACGATTTTGTAAAAAAAAAAAAAAAAAAAAAAAAAAAAAAAAAATATATTTTAAGTAATAACATGGCTAATTAACAAAAATAAAAAATCTGAGCCTCAGGTGCATCAGGACCTGCATTGGAGGACTACCTCCATACAAAATTTCAGATCTCTGCGTGCGGTAGATTTAGCTAGCCATCGCCAACAGGCAGATAGACACGCACGCACACACTGAGCGAAACTTTTTTTTATTAGTACTAGGGCATCCAACCCGGGCTTCCCGGGATAGAGAATCTATGTGGAAACCATAGTATTTTATTGTAAATTCTAATAGATTTCTTACATTTAATATATTTTTTAGTCTGCTTCCTAACAACACCAAAAAGCATTTTTTATGAAATATGTCAATTATATATTTAAATAAAATTTTGAAATTTATTAAAAGCGGTAATTTCGTATTGGTTTGTGCCAGAAGTTAATAGTCGAAGAAATCGGTAAAAATTTCGTTATTTACAGCTGTTTTTTTATTACGATAATTTCAACGGTTTTAATCACTTTTTTCAATTAACATGTCTGTTAATTTTGTGTTTTTTATACTAATTTATTTATTGCTTAATGAAGTTTTAATTTCGTTATTGAATATCGCCTGTAAACAAATGCTGAACTTTTTATATTTTTAGAGTGCAAACGGATTAATATTTTGTAAGCGTCTGCAAACGATAGAGGCAGATTTAAAAAAAAATCATGCTTGAAATTTAATTTAAATACTATAATAAATGAGTAAATTGCGATACAGTTTTCAAACAAATTGCATTTGAAAGTAGATTTTCTTCCTTATATAACGGTGTAAAAATTAAAAATATGCGATGCTTATAAATTAAAAAAATTGCAGTAGCAAAAATCGCAAAACCGAAATTTAATCGCCAAGTGTTGCCATTCGGAAAATGACGTCAGCGTTACGCACGGGCACGTTTGTCCTTTAAAATATAGATAGATATAAATAATTTTACATTAAATCTTTCACGGGCAAAGCAATTTTGTTGATAAAATTGTGAAGTGATTGACCAACACCAAAATTTAGAAACAAATTTATTAGAAAACAAGTACAAGGTTTTCTTCACGTAGATTATGGCATCAAAATTGTAGTTCAAAAATTCTGGTGCCATTGTGATATTTAAAGCTTCAAGTAAAGTGTGACATATAATATCTCACCGCTTTTCAAGGGGTAATTTGTGAAAACTGTCTTAACATTGGTGAATTCTCCAAACTTATGATTTTTAAATTCACCCAAGACACTTTATACTGTTTTAAGACTCATTTTATTGGAATAGTATATTGGAATAATTTATTGGTGAATTTAATTAGCTTTAAATTGAATTATATTTTTCTTTAAATAGTTTTTCTTTTTTTTTTTTACGTTTTTTATTGTTGAAAATATTTATTTTGCTTGATAAACACCAATATGTGTTTTATTTATCATTTCTACATTCTTTGATGTTTTAAAAAATAAATAACTGAAATTAAAATGAAAAATATATTAATTATTTAAAAAACAATCAATTAATATATTAGAGCAACACTTAAGGTTTCCTAAATTTGGGCCTTCATCAATCACACAAAAAATCACATTTAGATATTTATAAAATAGTTTATTTAAAATTTCCTATAAAAATAAATATTATTTTTATATTTTCTTTTGACTAACACATTCCATTATTTTTCTATTTATTAAGTAATAACTTTTGAATAATTGCGATGGAAAAGATATACATTTTATGGCTATTTTGTTTCTAGACCTTAAGAGATAAATCTAAAATAAAGTTCAAAAACGGAAATCATTTTCTGAACATAAATTAACAAAAATGAGCAGAATAGCTCCAAAGTAAATACCTCTTTTTTTCAACTGAAGAGATTGGTTAAGAAGAGTTTAACAATTCTAGTCGTAAAAGACTGACAAAACAATAAAGAAAATTAAAAGTCTATCTGTAAACACAGACATCGGTAAAACTAAACAGGAAAAAATGTAATGAATCAGACAAAAAAATTAGAACTTAAAACAAAGAAATGTACAGTAACGCATCAGTAGATCGCAACTTAACTCTTTAATATTAGCAAAAGTTACTGATAGGAGAGAACTTAAGTAATTTTTATGAAAAATAAAATGGAAATGCTTTTTCATTCGCGTTTTATGCTGCCTGCTTTGGATAAGATTTCTATCAAATCAGTTTATACCGTTAATAAAAGCATTGGTATTTTATAACTTTAGATATAGGATGTAATAAGATTATATGTAAGATCTGCAAATAAAACTCTCGGAAACCTGCCCTCTGCGAAAAGAAAAAAATATGATGCAAAGATAACAGAAGGAAATATAGAGATATGCATTCTTTTTTTCTTAAAGGAAGTTTTAATATATTTGGCCTAAATATCTTTGGCCTTTGTTTCCGGATTTCTTTCTGAACTCGGATAAAGATATACATTCAGGAGTTATTGATCTGCATTTATTGAAGTTTTGATAAGCTCCATGATTTTTTTTATCGTAAATATTTGATATTTTGACGGAGATTATGAGCAAGCGTACATGCACCTCAAATCTCACTACTCAGTCATATGAAACCAATTTGTGTGTTATATTCTGAAAAAATTATGATATTATCTGGAACGTGTACTAAAGCTGAAACTAACTATTCGAAAGTCGAAAGTAAACAATTAAGTTTCAGAATTTTCTGATAAAAAAAAATTACTGAACAACATAAATAATTTCCTTTCTGTTTCAGTCAATTTTATTTCAAACTAGTATATAACCCCGTCAAAAATGACGGATTGTCGATCCGCGTTTCATTTTCATAAGACTTCACACAAACAAACAGCATGAAGATTTATTATTCAAAGGTTTGTATTGTAGAAAAATAAATTTTAAAAATGACAAATGATTTCTACAAATAAAAATAATGAGGATATATATACACACACATATATATGTATGTATATATATTACTTAGTATTACATTTCTAAAATAGTTCAACGATTGGACAAAACATTCAAATTAAATATTAACGAATAATCCATGTGTGAAAGTTTTTGTAAAAAAAGTATTATCAATGAGTTTCTAAACAGCTAGACTCACCACATAACTGATTGTTTGTTTATATAAGCAAAATTAAATGCAAATTACGCTGTACTATGTGTTTCTTATATTTTAATTACGTTTGGTAAGAAATAACCATTTTACAGTTTATGACCCATTATCCCTAAATCCAAAATCCGGAAGGAGAAAATTCGAAAATTTTCTAAATTAGAAAATTTTTACTAAATTTTTAGATTTTCTGAAATTTTTCGAAAATGTTACCAATTCTTCTTTTTTTTTTTTTTAAGTCCATTGTGTTTCAATGTCTAATCACTCAAATATTGTTACTTCGGTGGCGGGTGAACACGGTCCCCTCTTCCCGAAATTAAAAACAAATCATTATTTTTCTCTCAAATTTTATTTTAAAATTAATTTATATTACGATTCGTTAGAAACAAAAAAAAAAAAAATAGTTATATATTTATTTCATCAGGTGTGATTCGGTTCAAGTTTTCCTAAAAATTTAAGGCATTCGGTTTCGAAAATTTTTGTCTTCAGTCCAAAAATTCGAACATAAATATCTCGAATTTTGAACGATCGTCGCCGGAAAAATCAATTATGTCTATCGTTCACAGAAAAACAGTAGACAATTTCTTCAAATGATTGTGGAAACAACGTAAATTTCGTCAAAGGATCGAAAAAAAACGCAAATTTTATCGCAGGATTGCAAAAAAAAAAAAAAAAAAAAACGCTTATTTTGTTCACAAATCGCAGAAAAACGCGAATTCCGTCAAAGACTTGCGAAGAAAACGCAAATTTCTTCCAAGGACTCCGAAAAAGTGTAAAATTTCATCAATGGATCACAAAAAAAAAAAAAAACGCTTATTTTGTTCACAAATCGCAGAAAAACGCGAATTCCGTCAAAGACTTGCGAAGAAACCGCAAATTTCTTCCAAGGACTCCGAAAAAGTGTAAAATTTCATCAATGGATCACAAAAAAAAAAAAAAAAAATGGTTATAGGATCGCAAAAAAAATCCTCGAATTTCGTCAAATAATCGCGGAAAAACATGAATTTTTTCATAGGGTCGCGAAAAAAAAGACAAATTTCTTCAAAGCACTGCGAAAAAATTTCTAATTTCGTTAAGGGATCGCGAAAAAAGTGAAGTTTCATCAAAAGATCGGAAAAAAAGCTAATTGCGTCAAAGAATCTCAGAAAAAACTCGAATTTTGTCAAAGGATCGTGAATAAAAGGCAAATTTCGTCAAAGAATAGCAAAAAACGCAAATTTCCTCAAAGGATCGCAAAAAGAAAACGCAAATTTCTTCAAAGGACTACGAAAAAACGCAAATTTTGTCAACGAATAGCAGAAAAAATGCAAATTTTGTCAACGAATAGCAGAAAAAAATGCAAATTTTGTCAAAGAATCCCGAAAAAAACATGAATTTTGTCAAATAATCGTAAACTTCGGAAGGACCCGAAATCCGGAAAATTCCTTAACTCGGAAAGCCTTTTTAGTCCCGAGGATTCCAGATAATGAGTTTTTACGATGGAAGACAAATTCAAAACCCGCCAGTAGATGGCGCCTGTATACTGAATCAACCTCAAATCCTCCCTACGAAATAAATCTGCGCTAATTCTGAAAAAAAAAGCTTGCTTACAGAAATTTTTTTTTACAGAAATGGTGATATATATGTTTTATATGATATAGTTTTTGAAGGTTTAAAACAAAATTAAAATATTTAAAAGCTTTAATATGCTTTTACAAATATTTTAACAGCAGAATCGAATGTAGCATAGATTTTTTAGTAAGCCTAACATGGCGTTTAACTACGGTTGATTCGCAAAACGGAGTGGTCGCATCCGGATGCGTTACAGACAGTTTCTTGCCTTTGGATTTTATTATATGGGAGATAAACCAGGCTAACTTCTTGAAAAATGGATAATGTTCATATCTCCAAATAATACAAACCTACTTTTTCTAGAATTAAATATATAATAAAGCAAATTGAAGTAATTAACAAGAAAAAAAATCATGCTTCAAGCATAGATTATGAAACACTTTTTGACACATTCAGAATACTGCAACAAAATTCACCATTTAATATGGTAAAAGTTGATGTTTAAGTAAACAATTTGAAATTACGTAAATCATTTGAAAACACAATTTTGGCAATTACCATCTGTAGGTGGAAAATAATTTAAATTATTTTCGTAATCTCTGTATATGATCGATACATTTGTATATATGGAACACATTATGGTAAAATTTAGTTCATTTAGGAAACGCTTAACACTGTTGAAAATTCTCTTTCAACAATTTCCATTAAAAAACGGAAATGTTTACGAATTCTTTTGTACGACTGAGTATATGATCTATATAATTTACTCACAAGAAGTAACATGCAAACAAATTTTTATATTTAAAAACACATACCAAAACTGTTAACACACTTCTACCAATTATTGCTCATAGACAGTACTGTAACTGAACCATTCTGTGTGTCCCGACAAATGCTATGCGCACCGTATTCAACAATAAGCATCTTATTGTGCACTCACTGATATATATAAATTTCAATATGTTTGAAATAGTACAACATTATTAAAATACATTGCAAACGATTCTTCCCGTTAGACCATAATGTAATGGAATACTTTTGAGTGTCCTTGTAAAAAACCATGAATGCTACACACTTCATTTTCAATAACGAACATGACATAGTAAATCTCAGTAACATATATAAGTTACAAAGCAATCCGACTATATTTATGAGAGTTAGATCTTGGAAAGGCAGACAGACATCAGACGGACAGAAAAACCGAAATCATAAACACTTTTCAACTATGTTGGAAAATTTAAAAAATTTAACTCATATGACAAAAGCAAGTTCTCATAAATGCTTATTTATTTAATATTGTTTAAAAAAAGAAAAACAACCAAATCCATTGAAGTAAAACTCAAAAGCCTGTACAGTTAAGTCGTTGTCATAAAATCAAGCAGGGCGGTCGCTCTGCCAAGCCACGCTAAAAAATACACCACACAAGCAACGCCAAGAACTGGACTAAATACCGCTACTGCTTACTTACAGAAAGCAACTTCGCAATGTTAAATCGACAAAACATGCCAGATTATTTAATATTGTTTAAAAAAAAGAAAAACAAAGAAAACAACCAAATCCATTGAAGTAAAACTCAAAAGCCTGTACAGTTAAGTCGTTGTCATAAAATCAAGCAGCGCGGTCGCTCTGCCAAGCCAAGCTAAAAAAACGCCACACAAACAACGCCAAGAACTGGACTAAAGACCGCTACTGCTTACTTACAGAAAGCAACTTCGCAATGTTAAATCGACAAAACATGTCAGATTAAAAAATCAGATATCAAATAAACCAAGCGTCGCAGAAAAAAAAACGAAAACTAGAAGAATCTAATGAAGAATTTCTCCAATTTAAGACCAAACTCATCTTCATAAGTGATTTATAAACAGAGATATAGATTTTTAAAAAAAACGTCGAGTTACTTAAATGATAATTTTTTCTTCATAAAACTTTTTTTTTCAAACAACCTACAGACCTTAATATTGGGCAGAATAAAAAAAATGATTGCATTTTTGGACAAGTAATTACGTAATCTATGTGCTTTTATAAAATCCAGTGTAAAAAAAAATATTTTCTATCCTTAATTAGCAAAAAACTGTTAATTAACTTGGCGATTAAAAAGTTATGCCAAAACAGTGATAAATCTCTTTCCTATCTCTGGTTCTATGGAGTGGATCACGACGGGGTATAGCTCATTCGACTCGACATCTATAGCTTTAGCGATTTCAGTGCCCGAGGTTCATATAGAACAGATTGCGCTACCTGGTGGTGGAAGATGGAACTTGAGCGTGCGCAGCACGACTGCTATATGGTGCCGAAGGCAGCGGGGACCCGTGTCGGAGGTTCGTTTGGTTAGAGGTTTATACTATTCGATGTACAAATTAAGGGATTATCCGGTGCCGAAGGCAGCGGGGAACCAGGTTGGAGGTTCGTTCGGTTTGAGGTTTATCTTATTCGAGGTTTTACAAGATTCGAGACTCCGATGTAAATTAGGGGCCCGTTAGCGAGCGAAGCCAGCTAGTGCTAATAATAAAAGAGCGCGATATCACGTTTGATTTCAAATGCAGCGCTGACACGCTATGTATGTATTCCATTTTTATTCATTTCATGGATAAGTCAGTGATATTTTTTAACGGAGGATAACAAGTATTATAACAAGACACATTTAGTATGTTTTTTTTATGAGTGTAATTAGTTTAATTGAAAAATCTACTGGTATTTCTAGTTAACCCTTTAAACAATGACTGAAAGTAAAATGTAATTTTAAATTATTTTTCATGTTTAGATTATTTAAATTATGTTTAATCTATTTAAAAAAAGAAATGATATCTACAAAAACAACTTTTCAAATGTAAAAAAAGCCAAGCATAAAGAAAAAAAAAGTTGTGGCTAAAAAATGGTGTGATATCAAATTTCTAAGCTATTATAGTACTAATTTAACTTTTTTCCATTAAATAAGTTACCATATATATAAGTGGAGTGCCTATGTATATGTTAATAGAAATCGTTTTCTCCTGTACTAAATACATCCTAACGAGTTTCTGAAAATTCATTTTTTTTTTCAAATTATGCATGATGGGCTTGGCGTCCATCTTTCCATATTTCTAAGCACCCAAATTTCTAAAGTAAAGAGATTTATAATTTTAGAGATTTGTGACGAAAATGCTAAGCAATTTTTCCTCACCAATAAAACATTCCCTTGCTCGAATTGTCTCGTTTTCTATCTTTTTTATTATCTTTTCCTGAAACGTGAAAAAACATTTTGAGGGGTTGTAAGGTAAGATCTGGAAGGGTGTTGATAGGCTTTAGTCATGTGATACATGTCACTTCATTGTAATTTTTGTGGAGAGAAGTTGTCAAATATTCATCGTCTTATGTTGTCGGCAAGATATTATTTGCTGAATACATTTCAACTAGTCGTATCCCTCGGTTAATGCGATTTTTTCCCAAGACCATTCATGTACTACTTGAAAAGATATGGTCTAATTAATATCATAATAATATCACATGGCGATTAATAACAATTCTGCTGAAAATGCGAAAAGTCGACCGATGTTAATCAGATATAATTTGGTGTTTGGGTCGTGTTCTACCACAATTTCTTCTTTTCGGTTCTTTCTCATTAGATTATATCTGGTATTGTCATTGACTAATGTTGTTTTGTAATTAAAATACAATTGTCACTCGCAACGCATAATTAAAAACCATTATAATTTTTGTCTATATGTGAGCGGATGTTCAAGGACGCGTTTACCAAAACGAAAGCATGCCAGAATAATGTGAACTTATGTAGTTTTTGATATCACTGATAGAAATTATTAACAACAATCCATATTTAAAACAAAAATTAATTGACAGCATTAAGCATTAAGAAAATGTCGTGTACACTGAATCAGAAGTTTTAAAGCTGCTTTTGCTTGCTGAATACAATACTTTCAAAAATGGGGTATAATTATTGAGCCTTAATTTCTCTTGAAGCATATTATGTATTTAGAAAAGTTTAGAGACAAAATTATTTAAATTTGGAGAGCACATGTTGTTATTTATGAGTTATATTCTCTTCACTATAGGGATTCAACATATCCTCATTTTTTATACATTAATTTTAATACTAATACAATTTATGTTCATTTCTGAATCACCAGCTTTTCAAAAGTTATTCAACATTTCGTTAGTTTTTATAAGCACACAATAAGGAGTTCCTTAATTGTGAGTTATGTATTAATAATCTTTTATCAGGAAATCACAAACATTCTCTCATAAATTCTAAATGTAGCATTGATATATAAATTCTTAATATCTTGCAATTAAAATAAAGTAATTTGTAAATTCGGTAACTACCGTAATTTCCGCTGTATAAGCCGTGGCTCAAATAAATCTGTTTCCGACCAGAAAGTTTACTTAATAAATTATAACCTATTTGTGCATGGAACTTATTTGACATTTTTAATAAATAAAATTTCTGATTCGCAACAGAATTTTTTTAGCCGCAGCTTATACACCGGAAATTACGGTAATGTACGTATAAGTACTTAAAAATGAGTGCAGTGAATATTCATTTTTGAATGAAAATTAATTTGAAAAAATAAGCAGGTTCTTTTTGATGCATTCAAACAATTTGTTTTTTTTTTACAGTGAAATCTGCTGGTTCCTTATTCCTTATATTTTACAGTAGATATTACTTCAGAAAATCAAAAGCAGCCCATAAACTCTGTGTGTATTGTACTTTATTGCAGATACATTATAGTTATGCTTAAATCTGATATTTGTTGATGTGAAAACTATTTTTTATGTGAATCGCTATGATCCCATCATTTATAGTTCACATAGACATATACTATTAAAATTTTATTAAAATCTAGTCTTCCAGACATTCTACATATGATACCTCTATTATACACTGGTTTCCGAAAATTAAGGAAAAATCACAAAGAATAGCTATTACAAAAATGTTACATGTAGATTATAAAATTAATAAAGTCAATGCGTCTATTTTGTATAGTTAAAGTACATTTAATATGGAGTATGATCACCCTTAGAAGCAATACAACACATACAGCGATGTGTGATATTGTCAATTATGCGATCGTTGAGTTTGCTGGGAAGTGCGAGTCATTGCTATTGCAAAGCAGTTGTAAGCGTGGCAAGGGACTGAGGAGGAGGATTGAGAGCAGCAACACTTCCTAATGTATCCAAACATGCTCGATGAGATCGAGTCTGGTGATCGAGCTGGCCATTCCACGCGCTGAATTGCATGTTGCTGAAGGTAATCTTCCATGATGCGAGCCTTTTGTTGTCTAGCGTTGTTGTCCTGTAACAGGAAATCATTACCTATTGCACTAGCAAAACGGAGGCCATATGCATCAAGGTCGCCATCTCTATAGACGTGAGCTTTCACGGTTCAACGTTGAAAGACATCGAGGTCTTTGCGTCCACCCAAAGAGATATCACCCCAAACACAGCCACTGTTTCCGCCGCGCCTTATGAATCTCTTCCACGAATGTTTGATGGATGATAACGTGTTCCCTGTTCTCTCCAAATCAAACAACGCCTACTATCGCTTTGTAGGCTAAACCGGTCTCATCTGGGAAGAGAACACGCCTCAATTGATTAGCCGTCCAGTGGAGATGTTGACGTGCCCACCTCAAACGTTCCCTCCGGTGACGTGAGTTGAGCGGCACACAAATGGCTGGTCGCCTCGCGTAAAGACCACTTTCCTGAAGCTTTTTACGCTCAGCAGACGATGACACCAACTTTCCACTGTCTCCAGAAAGGGAGGTTCTAAGATGAGATGGGGTTGCGGTTCTTTTCCTTCATACACATAACCGCAAATATCAGACATCGGCGCTTGTCGTAGCTCTTTCCCGTCCTTAGCTGAATCTTCTGGAAGCCGAACCAGTGGTTTGAAATTGTTGCCAAATACTATGAACCACCGAAGAACTCACAATTATGCATCTGTCCTCCTCTGTAATACTCTGACCTTCCTCCAGTCTCCCAGTAGCTGTAAATTGTAGTTCTGCGGGAAAATGATATATCGAGGTCAGTGTAATGTGTTGGCTATCGCAGATTTCCTATCTCACTATCACAGCGACATGTGCAGCGTTACTCTCATGGCGCAATTCGATTGCAGCGCCACTTATTTGCATATTGTAATTTTATTCGGCATCTTTTATTTAACAACATATGCAAATTTCATACGGATTAGTTTCTTTTTGAACGAGTTATCACTCTTTTTGTGATTTCTCCTTAATTTTTGGAAACCAGTATAGAAATCGCAAAGTAGAAAAATCTCTAAAATTTCTATTTTTTTTTTTCTGATTTCAATTTATAATCATCGCTAATCTAAATACCGTGATTCCTCACTAACTAGCGTTCCAATGTTTTTTTTAAACGAATGAATATTGAACTAAAATGGCTGCTTATATATGGCGCCTGTCGACCCCAATTAACTTCAGCACGGCGGCAACTATAGTCGTAAATATGATTTAAAAGTATATTAAAGTGGTTCTGTCTTAGACGATGAGACAGCTAACTGTGCCCCATAGAGGAAAACTGGGGACTTGTTGTTCCTATCTCAAAAACGATACCAGATATGGGATTACAAAGTTGTAGAGCGTCCTGGATTTAGTGGGAAATGATGTTCTATGTGTAAGAAAAACGTTTATCAGTAGTCCTGAAATGTAATTATTCTGTATCCTAACACCAGCGTGAATATTTCACAATATGATACACACGCATATTTACTAATAACATTAACACATATAAGTAAGGTACAGTTTATTTTATTAGTAAAATGAAGTTAAGTATGCTCAATCTGCCCACCATAGGCAGAAATATTACATCATGCATTATGCATGCATTCCGATGGTAAACATAAGATTCACCAGATGGTATTGAATTATAATTTTTCAAAATTTTCACATTTAATAAATTTCAAAAATTTTCTAAACAAAAAACTCGTTTGTGAAAAAAAGAAATGAAATAACATATATATTTTTCAATAAATGTAATATAGTTCTTAAAATGGTGACACTTCGCATGTTAATTTTATTTCACAGATATAAATTTGAAAAAAAAGTTTTACACTAATAATATTGCTTTAGGTATACCTAATTTTATTATTTAAATGTATTAAAACCCGATGCGGTTGAATTGTAAGGAACCGAAAAATGTGGTTTTAGTTTTCCGTCATAACAGGTGTAATCTTTGAATTTTTATCGCTAGTACCATGAATACATCCGCTCAAAGTGACTCACTACCCTTTTAACAATCTTTGAAATTTAAGTATTTTACATATTACATGCATGCATATACATATAGGCATAGTACATGCATGTACATACATGCAAAGTACATACATGCATTTTGACATATTAGTAAAGGATTTTATGACGTAAAAGGATTTCACCTATGAAATAGAAAATTCTGTTAATACAATATGAAAAAAAAATAATTTTTGAAATAATGTTACAGAAAATTTTAAAACCCTTCCTCCACTACATATATACATATTTTTCAGTAGCTTTTATTATTCTTTTCCTGTATCATAAATGATCATATTACCAGACAATTAACTGGAGTAAGGGAAAAAATGTCATAATATAAATAGAAATTAAGCCAAAAAGAATATTTTACATTAAATTTTTATTTAAAAAAAAGATGTGAATTGAGGCATATATAGTGACATTTTAGCATTATGAATATATTGATTAAATAAAAAAAAATTCAAACTAAAAAAAAAATGAATTTAAAGATTGTGACTCTTAAGGAAGGATTAAAAGAAACGAATTTAATAAAAAGACTTTTTGAAATATTTATAATTGTTGGATATACGTAATTTCCACAGAATATGAAAAGGCTGTCTAAATACAATTTATGCAAAAAGTTTGAAAATTGATATTTTCGTCATATTTTGCCAAATTAAAGATAGTTTGACCCCCTAAGACAGGATTCTTTTATACACTGGTAGCTGTTTTTAGAGATTTAAATGTACGTTATATTTTTTTATTAAATCGTAAGCCATTCAAAGAAGAATTGTAACATAAAATTAGAATAAAAGTTTTAATTTTGTAATTCAAAAAGATTACGCTTTTATCTTAAATATAACGTACTATGTTGTTAATTTATAAAATTAATATGTATTACAATTGAATTTCGATCCTTTCTCATCACTGTTATCTTGCACGTAATAAAATAAATACTTTCACGTTCCTATAGAAAAAACTTAAAGCCACACTTTTCTAATCTACTAATACATATATTACTGCTGTAATTAAATGGGAAGGAATAACATAAAATAACACAGTAAAAATAACTTAGATGCTGACAAGAAGAAATCGTAAAACTTCTATCGAGGTTCACGCTTATCTTCTCTCTTAATAAATTTCTATGTTAAAAAGGAAATGGATTTTTTTTGGAATATTGCCCAGTGTCCATTTCTTTTATAAATGGGACGTTAACAAAGAAAGATATGCTTACGGTGACTAAATATTTTCATAAAGATAGATTATTTTTCCTTTAATATTGTCAGAACTGCATCAAAGAGCGTGTAATTGATAATTTATTCTCTGAATAAATTTTTCGCATTAAACCAATTATTTGCAAATATCGGATTCATATAATCTTTTTAGTTTATGTTCTTTATTTCACGTATATTTTTTTCTGCCAAAAGGGAATTTGTAAGTACATTAAAAAAGAAATAAGTTTTATGTACTAATTAGTTATTAAATTGTTTTTATTACTAGCATATGTCTGGTATAAAATCATGATTGTTTTTTACAGTTACTTAAGCGTAGATAAGTTTTAAAATAATTTTTTTACATTGTTTATAAAGTTGTAATTTTCTTTCTCTTCTGTCTCATACTTTTTAAAATATAAAATCATTTAAGAGAAAATTTCAGTGATGATTTTGTGGTGAAAGCTTATTAAAAATAAATTGATTGTTTTCGATGAATATTTTAATGCTTTGTATAGGGAATTAATTTAGTTTCATAAACACAAAATATAAAAATTAAACTTCAGTTTTTTTTAAATTCTTGGTAAACTGCATCCCTGCATGAAAACCATATTTATTATGTTAAAAGCTTAATTTACCTTTATCGCACAATTTTTATTTCTTTTGATCCGTTTTAGTGAAACTACATGTTTCTTATTCATCTGCTTTCTTCCCTTCACTTATGTTCATTCATTTACATATTAGGTTTAGAGAAATAGATAATTCACTTACAGCGGCAATTTTAATATTTCTAACTATTTTGTCAGTTATAACTATTTTATTGGCTGTATTGAAACATTTTCATTTGTCATTATTACGCACTGTGAAATTAAAATGAGGTGGGTGAACCAAAAGTGGCCAGTGTTCCTAAGGTTTCCCACTACTCAAATGTAGAATTAATTTAATTTTTAATCACAAAATGGTGCTACTGCATTATCACTCATATATCTGCAGTGAAAGTGGCTGAATTTAAAGAGAACACCTTTATCCTTCGACATTTTATGCAGTGATTTCACTTTAGAGGAGTAGTCATTCTAATTACCAGGTAAGACAATATTTTGTGTTTAAATTCTTAGAACTTTGAGTTATGATTCGTTTTCTGAAAGCTTATTTCTTTCTCTTTAACCACATTTACTTCAATTCTAAGAATTTTATCAGATTACGTATTCCCCAGCATTAGCCGGCATGTCGGATAAAATCGAGGTACGCCAGCATGCCGCAAAATATGAGGTTTTGCTACTGGAGGACAGGCGGCTGATTTATTTTGGTTTTTGTAACAACATTCTTCATTTTAAGGAAAAAACATCAACACTTATTTTTCTCTCTGTCTCTCTCTCTCTATATATATAGGGGAGATGGGGGATGGATGGGACGTTCTCAATATTTCAGGCAATAAACTTTTTTTTAGTTGTTTCCTATCCTCATACATTTCACTACCATAGTGTGCTTCAGAACCAAAAGCAAGAGAACATGGCTGTTTTTCAGTTTTCTTCAAATTTGCATTTCCTGAAAACTCTGCTTAAAAGTAATTTTTTTTTTACATTTGAAGTTACTTAAATATCTTATGCAATATAAACAATTAAGATATGTTGTATTTTTTTTATTTCAAGGCTCAATATTGGTAATTAAAATGAATGCATATTAACCATTGTGACAAAATAATTTTTGAGACAAAATGACTGACAATTGAATATATGTAGCATGGGGATGATTGGGACATTTCAAATGGGATGAATGGAACTGTCTCATTCATCCCTAGAGGATGCTGAAATATATATTTATTAACTAAATAATATTATATAGGTTGATAAATTAATACTTTATGGTAATTATTCTTTTAACATTTTATCCTCATTGTAGCTATCGTCTTCAGCCATTGAATGCTTCCGTTTATGGGCCTTTTAAGGCAAAGCTGAGATGAGTCCAAGATGATTGGCTAACAAATAATCCTGGAGATCATATTAAAATTTATAATGTCTCAGCTTTTGCCAAGGAGGCATTTTTGTCAGCTTTTAGTCCTTAACATTGAATACGGGGAGGAAAATGTTTGTGTCCCTTTTATCCCTGCTGTGGGGATGATTGGAACATAAAAGAACTTTTTTTTAAAATTTCATTTATACTTCTGTATAACAATAATCTTGAACAAATATTGTGCATAAGATGTAGTCAAACACTTAATGTATGACATGTGATATATAATATTTTCATAATAACTTAAATAAAATTGTTCGGAAAATATTGACACATTTTCGATAGAGCATTTTCGATAGAGAGAACGATACCTCTATAAGAGTTTTTGTGCTTCCGCATACTTGTGCATCTGACCAGACTTCGCAAGTAATCTTTGGTTTACTTGCATCCAAGGACGTTTCGCAGTTTGAATGGTTGGTTTATTCTTTCTTGTTGTTAACTGTTAAATTGATTGTTTATGTAAGTTTTCAGTTCAGAGCACAGAGATCGTGTGTGTTGGATGGCGTTCTGCTGTCAACGTGTAACCAAGAGTGTTGTGTTCTTTATAGTTCAATTTTTACATTGTGTGTTTTAATCAGTGTTTTTCGTATTAAGTTTAAAGTGAACCAGCCGAGCTATCAAAAATATTTAAAATAAATATCTTTGTGTCTCATTCATCCCCCATCTCCCCTATTCATTTATATTTAAGGGATTATTAGATTTTATTTATGTTATTATTATGCAAAATTTTCATGTATGACGTTTCTACTCCAGGATGACGACATGTCAAGGAAACTGGTATGGATCGCTTTTTTTCTCCCTTTTTCTCCCCTTTCTTTCCTGCTGGGTTGGAGTAAAGAAAGGAAAAACAATATGAAGGGATAAGGTTGAGTTGTCCAACGGATACAAATTCTGCATTTTGATTGGCCGGTTAAAGGTGACCATTATTCTTTCTCTCTAAGGGAGGTGGAAAAAGTCATGCGGCTCTGAGCTGTCTTTATTTAGTGAAAAGTTGTCGTGGTTTCCTCAAGTAATACATTTTTTTTCTATTTTAACGTTCAAAATGGAGAGAAGTAAGCACACACGTTCGCGAAGTTATTTTATTCGCTTTTAAATTGGGAGCTTTAGCAAAGTTTTATAAACTAGATGGCAATATTAGTGCAACTTCTAAATTTTTCTCTATTCCCCGCTCTTGTGTTCAAGACTGGAATAAACAAAATGATAAACTGATGAGTGTTACGGAACCAGATGTGGAAATACGCAAAAGGCGTTATGTTCCATCAGACAAGGAACTATAGCAGAAAAGGGCAAAATTCCCAGACATGGAAAGCACATTTATTAACTGGATTCGTGAAGAAAGAAAAATATGTCGGGCAGTTACATCTTTCCATGTAAAATCATAGGCAGAAAAAATTCTGAATAACGATGGAAATGATGAGGCCGTTGATTTTAAAGCATCGAATGGCTGTCTTGAAAGATTCCTTAATAAGCATAATATTGTGAGCAGATCAGTAACAAGTATAGGCCGAGAAATTTCAGACGATGCACAAAAATTGTGTGAATTTGTTTTTAGTTTTTTCGAAGATACTTCTAATGATGTGAATATAAGTTGCATTTGGCAACATGGGCGAAATACCCATGTGGTTTGATCTCCCGCAGGAGAAAACTTATGACTTTAAAGGCGTAAAATCCATATCATGCAGAACGACTGGTAAGGAAAAACTACGATAAACAGTTGTATTGAGCACGATGGCCAATGGAACAAAATTGAAAACAATGATAATTTTTAAAGGTTTAAAAAATATTCCAAAGTCAGATTTCCCAAAGGATGATGTAGTCACTGTGTCTATGAAAGGATCTATGAATAGTGACTTGATGAATATATATAAGCAAAATTTTTGGGGTACTCTCATTAATTGTTTTTTTAAACCAAAATCCGTCTTAGAAAGGGACAGTGCAAAACCTCATCTAAAAAGTCTGTTAAATCTATTTTTAAACAACATTATAAAACAGATCTTGTAATAATACCTTGAGGTTTGACCCCATTGTTACAGCCCGAAAATGTACATTGGAATAAGACTTTCAAAGCTGAAATGAGTCGTTTATGTAGTGATTGAATAGAAATGGACAACAGGAATTCACCAATTCTGGTGAACGTCAAACTACTTCGTATCTTACTATAGCTCTCTGGGTAAAGGCAGCTTGCGAAAAAGTTTCCGAAGACTTAATTAAACAGTCTTTTATAGAATGCGGTTTAACTACGAAAATAAACATAGACTTTTTACACAATCGTTTGAAAGAACTTATTCAAAAGAATGGTATTCCTGATTCTGTTTTCAAAGACGAGACTTTTGGTCTAACAGATGAAAAAAGCGAATATAGAGATACCGAATGATAAAATACAGAGCAAATTTTGTATTTCTATTTCTTTCTTATTTAATAAAACCTTGGATTTCAGTTAAAATGCGGTTTTTTTAATTATCATATAAAATTACTTTTTTGATATAAGGTAAGCACATATTTCTCTCTTTATATATTTAAATAATTAGTATATTTTCTTTATTTTATACACAGTAAGAATATTTCTGTTCATGTAATAATTTATGTGATAATCTTTTTCTTTGATATGTGTTAGAGATAAGTGTAAAATTTTACAAACAAAAATTCGACCACACACACCCAACCAGAAAATAATAAAAAATCCTCAAAGCTTAACTATGGCAATCTTTGGCTCACCTACATTATTTAAGGCAATTTATGCTGCATTCGTTTCGCATGATGTAATGGATACAAAATAAATCTTAAATTTAAATTTGTCGAAATATACAGAGTGTTGCAAAAGTCATTGCACAAACGTTAGGGGTGATTCTACACAACTATACAAGCAGAGATTACTTTTCAATTTAGTCGCTATTGGACGCTTTCTATAATTTTTTAAAGAGAAACTTGTTAACTGCTCAATATTGTGTGAATTATTGTTAGATTTATTTATTTATAATATTTTTGCACATCATAATTGTAATATGGATGACAATTACAAGAAGAAATAAACAAAATAGAATAACAAGGTTTTTTTTATTTTAATAAATTAATAGCACATTTCTACACACTACATTTATTTTCTTAAATTAAGTGTACATTCGTAAAATGAAAACACCAAGCAGAACTGTTTGAAGTTCATTTTTATCTTTTGTTTTTCTTTGAAAATCATCATTGTATCTTAACAGCATAATTTTATAATATTACGAGGCTTCATAATAATAAATTATTTATCAAAATTATGTAATTTTGGATGCTGAGACTATGCTTCCTCATATTAAAAATCTAAATTAAATGTTTATTGATATATTTGCATGTATGCGGGAAATCAAATTTTACAGGTTGTAATACAAAATGTCCAGTATTAATTTTCTAATTTAACTTTAGAATTAATAATAAAAAAATTATGTTTTCTAACATATATCAATTTTAAGAGAAATTTCCAATCGATTCGCTTTAAACATGCGAATCTAAAATTGGATATCATTTCGGCGAGTAGTTTTTGAGTTATATTACAAAAATTAAACGCATCGCCGCTTGTTTTGCAGCTATTAAACATGAAGTCAGTATTAGGACATTTTATCTGCATTTTTTATTAATGTACTCAGTGAATGACTTTCCGTTTGATATCCCGAGATACAATTTACCGAAAGGTCGACATATGATATCAAAACTACGTGTTTCTACTAAAATTCCCGAAGTTTGTTACCATAAAGACCTAAGCTCTTTTTATTGCTTTTAAAGAAGACAAAATTCCCAATTGAATGGCTCTTTTTGTTTTCTTTTTCGTTTATTTGGCGATAAAATACTATGGTGGTACGTTTTTCTGACCGAGTGTAGGGGAAAATATGGTAAAACTGGGTACTTAACGGTTTTCCATTTTTGACAAAAGTTTAGAAGGGATGAAAAATCGGAACATCCTAAAAAAGTTTTTTGGGTCATCTGGGCTATTGAAAAAACATACGTTTCCACAGGAAAATTCTTCACTACTTGGGAAAAGTCGTTTTCGAGGACCATCTGAAAATGTTCCAAATTTTTGTGTTAGGGTAAAACCGGTACTAATAAGAAATTTTTACGCTTCCAGTCACAAAAAGCTTTATTGTAATAAATTGTTTTGAATCAAACTTTAAAACATATATACATTTTTAAGGTCAGTAACATTTTTTAAAGGTTTTCAAGCAATTTTTAATGTTGTCATGTAATGGCTTTCTCATCTTTTACTTTCTCGTATCCGGTGCATTCTTCATGTTCCCACTCTTTGCAGATGGAACATTGTATATATTCTTCACCGCCTGTTAAGTGAAGAAACAATTCATTGCAGAATTCTATGCAAATCCATGGGTACCAATTTTGCCCGAACAGAAAACAAAATATCAACATGGAATTTCTCCTGGATAGCTGGATGTACACATTTATACACGTCACAGTGACGTTCCTGAGAGTCACGTACGTCACGTCACATCTGTGACTAAAATACCACCACTCAGTGACGTCACACTATAACTAAAATGATAATTGCGTAGAAACCTTAAAAAAATTGCAAGAACACTACAAAATATGTTATTCATTGTAAAAAATATTTTTTGAAACATTTTTAAATTTTTGTGACGTCACTGTGACGTTACTGCAAGTCACAAGTGTTACATCACCTGTGTGATCGAAAGACCACTATGTTGTGAAGTCACAGTTTAACCAAAATATATAATATAGAAATATGTTAACCCATTATCCGCTGGTGTTGCGTTAACGCAACATTCAAAATAAAAGTATATAAAAAAAACTGCCGAGCCACCACTATTTTAATATGTTAAAAAATACTTTATTTAATGACAAAAACTTTACTATTAAAGATACCGAACATTATCTTTCAGAATTTTTGGTGGGAAACGAATTTCAGTAAAAATATTGAAGGCTCCGCCCACGTAGTTTTGGCGGTTAATGGGTTAATCAGGAATGCCTCAATGTACTTAAAAGGTCTGATTCTGACTGATTTTTATGATCCCTAGAAAATTAATTAATTAATTAATTTATTTATTTACCGACATACAAGAAAATGTTTCATAAATAGATAAATTTCAATCAATATGCAATTATAAATTATAATACAAACATAATTCTGCATGTAGTCCATAAACATTTTTTTTAAATTAAGGCAGTTTTTCATT
The DNA here is from genome assembly GCA_963931845.1 of Maratus michaelseni. Taxonomy (NCBI): domain Eukaryota; kingdom Metazoa; phylum Arthropoda; class Arachnida; order Araneae; family Salticidae; genus Maratus; species Maratus michaelseni. The sequence continues at coordinate 399,765,799 of OZ007586.1, forward strand.
TGATTTTCATATTATGTGAAAAATAAAACTCTTGTTAAACTAAGATTATCTGAACTCATTTCTTTCCAACAGCACTTTACAGTCAAGTAGATTAACTTATTTCAAAAGCCGATGACACAGTGCTAGAGGACGCTCAGGGATGTAGTTAAGACGGGGAAACTGCGGGAAAACAAGGTACCCGGTTTGACCCGCCTACCCGATTTTACCCTACTCACCCTTACATTTATTGTACAAATTTATTCACATAAATTAAATGAAAAAAATAAAACAGTTAAACGTAACGTTTATAAATAAAGCAGAATGTTAACAAGAATCAGCCAGAGCAGTGCTACTTATAGAACTGATTGAAAAATGTACTATTTAGTAAAAAGTGTTTAAAAAAATTATTTTTCAATGTATTGATTTTGTTTTTGACCAATATCTTGAAATGCCTTTGTTGTATTCATGTTGTAATATTCTAAATCAAAATTACTTCCAATCATTTTTTAGTTTTCCACAATATTAACTGTTGATTGAAGTTTTCTGTTTCCGTATATCAAGGTAAATCTCACTTTGTTTGAAGCAGTTACTACAACATAAATATTTGCCGCCTAATAGTACTGTAATCTTATTTGATACCTCCAATTTGCTGCCGTAAACATTAATATTGTATTAAGCTTCCTTATTTACAGCGGCACCGATATTAAATTGATGGGAAAATATACTATTTACTAAAAAAACATCCGAAAGTTTATTTTTAATTTGTTCATTTTTATAAATTATCACAAAACATTAATATTGTAAAACAATTCCTTATATACAGCGATACTGGTACTGAACTTAGTTGTAAAATATAATATTTAGTAAAATAATCACTTAAAAAAAATACTTAATTTAATTTGATGGTCGTCAGAAAGTAAATACCTTTGTCCAATTAAACATACCTGAAATGTCATGGAATAAAACATTTTTTGTGCATTGAAGTACAACCTTTATGCTATGTTTCAACAAAATTGCCTCATCTGTTGGGACATTCATCTTAGCAAGATATCAAAGTTTATATTTCCATATCGAAGAATAATGCCACTGTTCATGATTTTCAAGTGGCATTAAATTGTATGACAATTTTGTCAACCTGAAATCTTTGATCAGCAAGAAAAATTCTAGTTTGTAGAAAGTTCCTTATCTTTCTCATTATGGATCGATTGCCACCAGAAATACAGATTCACCCCGCTGCGTTTTTCATCAAGCAGAGTGCCCCGATCTTCAATAAACTGTTAAACCCATCTTCGCACCATTTAATGACTTCTGATTGTTATCCACAGACTTCACAATTCTGACTTGAAGTTCAGCTGCTGACACATTCTTTGTTTTCAAAAAACGCATTACTAACCGCTCTTCGCATGCATCTGGCACGGCGCCGGCCGGCGTTTTGATTTTCTTGAATCGCGAGCAACAACTATGCATCTTCACTGATGTTATCTGTAAATTTGTGTTTCTGATTTGCAATAAGTAAAATTTCTAGGCGTATTCCTGTAATTACAGAACAGCTGCAAAATAAACTGTAAACGGAACATACTCTCTGGATAACTCTTCTAATTTGAAAATTGTTTTCCCAGCAATCTCTTGAAATAATGTTTTTTGTGTTATGCAGTATTAGGTAGCTTCCAACACAAAAATTAAAAGAAATGCAGCCGTCCGGAGTTAAGCAATTCCGAAAAATTTCGGTATATTTTCATCGATCATGAACCCTAGACCCTAAAACCACACCCGTTTAAATGTTGATATATATATACAGGGTGTTTCAAAACTATATGTCAGAAATGTAATGGCAGGTAGAGGGGACCTATATAAGCTGATTTCGTATAGGAATGTGGTTGTGGAAATGCAACGTTGAGGCAGTAGAGGGCGCTGTTCAATTCAGCGTTTGAAACGAGGCTAACGAAAAAGACAGGCTACCGCGGTGTATTTCACTTATCTTTTTTTACAGACCGCTAGAGTGACGTTATGCTCTTTTCGTACGCCTGCATTGGTGGATTCGAGCATCACGTGACTCCCACGGTCTGTAAAAAAAGATACGCGTAAAGAACCGCGGTAGCCTTTCTTTTTCGTTAGCCTCAGTTTGAATGCGCTCAGCTGACTTGAATCGTCATTAGCCGCACGGATTTCGAACAACATACATACTTACACCAATGTGGAGCTTGCCAGCATGCATTTTAAGTATGGGAATGCGCAAAAAAATTAAGCTGTTTCTTAAAGGAGGCACATGGAACGATGTTCGGGTAGGAATCATCCGGAACGCCGAATATTTGAACGTTTTCATGGAGAGTTGTGCACGAGTCGATCGTTTTATGCTTAAAGGCATGATACGGTCCCTGGAAGATATCGCAGAACTCCTACAGTTGAAGAAGCAGTATTACGAAGCACAGTAGAGTATAGTCGTTCGATAAGCTCGAGAGCTGTTGGATGTGCGTTGGGTGTGAGCCATGTAACAGTTTGGGGGACTTTACATGCAGACGGAATGCACCCGGATCATTTGCAGAGAGTGCAAGCATTGCAGCCTGATGAATATCCTCTGCGTATCAACATTGCTTACTGGTACCTACAGCAGGCTGCAGCCAATCCCACTTTCCCTTCGGGTGTTTTATTCACTCATGAGGCTACATTTCCTGGGTCGGGTATGTTTAAGACCAATAATTCTTATTTATGGGCTCATGATAACCCACATGGCACAAGAACACATGGCCAAGAAAAGTTTTCTGTTAATGTTTGGGCAGGCATGTGGCACAATAACTTAGTAGGACGGTACATTCTAATCGTTTAGAAGCCACACATACGGCATCTTCCTACAAGAGGTCTTACCTGAACTTCTGGTCGATATTACTCCAGCTGTTCGCACATGAATATGGTTCCAGAACGATCGAACGTTGCTGGTGTAAATTTGCGTGACATGCCTGACATATTTACTAATGTAAGCCAATCCATGCGCCGCGGCTGTGAATCTTGTATCTCTGTTTGTGGTCACTCTTTTGAGTAGCTATTATAAACGGTTTGATAAATAAATTGATGCTTTCTTTTGTCTTTACTTGTCATTTCACTTATGTGTTGTTAATTATGACATACGAGGTCGCACTTCAATATTGCATTTCCCGCACGCACATTACTATACGAAATTTGCTTATTTAGGTCCCCTCTGCCTGCCTTTACATTTCTGACAGATAGTTTTGTAACAACTTGAATATATATACGTATATCTGATATCTGTCATACTGTAACACTCGCATTTATGAACCTATTTGTATGTGTCTGAGTATACATGACATACCAAGCATTTACCGCACGCACATTCCTATACGAAATTTGCTTATTTAGGTTCCCTCTGCCTGCCTTTACATTTCTGACATATAGTTTTGTAACAATTTGTAGATATATACATATATCTGATATCTGTCATACTGTAACACTCGCATTTATGAACCTATTTGGATGTGTCTGAGTATACATGACATACCAAGTTCTCTACCGAGATCAGACGGAATCTTTTAAGTATTCGGCCTTGTAACAAGGATTCCGGAGCTTTTTTGTGTCGCCTATATCTGGACAAATGGTTGAGATATATGAGTTTGAATGTGATTTGGATGCGATTGAGATGTGTGCAGGACATACCGAGTTTATTGGTCAGCTTCATCTCCTATTTCTTTTCAAAATGGTGTGCTGAAGAAGAAAATAGGAAAATTTCAAATTCAAAAAGTTTTTCAAAAGAATTAGAAAGTCAAAACGTTTTTTGGTACAAGGATACTACAGCAATTTTTTCGCCGCTATCAAAAGAAATGGCTGAGATATACAAGTTTAAAATTCTAGGATGTCTGGCATTTTGAAAAAATCTTATTTTTGTCATTCTGTAGCACCCGTATTTATGAAGCGATTTGGATGTGACTGAGCATGTGTACAGGTCTAACCAAGGTCTCAACCGCGTTCATTGGCCAGTTTCATCCGCCATATTGTTTCAAAATGGCGCCATGAAGAAAAAATTAGAAAAAATTCAAATTTAAAAAGAAGAACAAAGGAATTAGAAAGTCAAAAAGTTTTTCCTTTAAATGTTTGGCCTTGATACAAGGATTCCGGAACATTCTGATATGATGAAATGTCTGAGGTATAGTAGTTTAAAATTCTATGGTGGCTGACATTTTTAAACAATTTGATTTTTGCAATGCTGTAGCATTCATATTTATGAACCGATTTGTCCATTTTGTTTCAAAATGGCAGCCTAAAGAAGAAAATTGGAAAATATCAAATTCAAATATTTGTACAAAAGAATTAGCAAGTCAAAACTTTTTTTCCCTTTAAGTATTCGGAGTTGATACAAAGATTGCGGTGCATTCTTTTACTTTTTATATAAACTAATAGCTGAGAATTAGCAGTTTGAAATTCGAAGATGATTGGTATTTCGCTTTGATACAAGGATTGCAGAGCACATTCTCTTTCTCCTCTATCGAAACAAATGGCTGGGATATAGCAATTAGAAAATAAAAATAGCTCGCCGTAAATGAAACAAACTTGGCGATATCCACTATTTTTTTTAATTAACATAAAATTTAAATATTGTCGAAAACTGCGAATCTTTTATAATCGTGTTCCATGTGCTGAAATTAGCTGAATTTTTTACCTTTTCCTCCCGGTACAGGTAAGAAGGACATTTAAATTCCAAATTATCTCTTTCTGTTATGATAAATATTTTCATTTTTTTCTTGCTTAAGTGTCAAGGGAAATCACATCTCCATTTAGAGAAGATGCTACAACCATTTGTCACTGCTGAATAATAATAATATAGGCTTACCCGTTACCTTCTATTTACTGTCTAAGCATTAATATTGTATAAAGCATCCTTATTTACAACGATTCCCTCCTAGCGTATCCGTAGGTTTAATCATCGTAGTCATTAAATTGTCCTTGATTCTGACACAAGATTAGGATAGTCGCGTTAGAAAATTACTCTTCATAAATTGAGTTAAATATTATAGTTAATTAACATTGGAACAGAATATTTACTGATTCTATAATATAATGCATATTTTTTCATCATGGTTTTCATGTATGAGTTTTATCTTATTAGGCATTTTTAATAAACACACAAACGACTAGAGAGTTGATACCTGAATCTTAAAATTTTAAACATTTGCCTTTTGTTAAAAAAATAAGATATATTAGGAAAATTTATAATGCTATACAAACATATTTTATATTAAAATTAGCCATGCTTTGCTAATGCTTGCAGATTAATAGTGCTTATACACTTTAAAAACATTATTTAAAATATCGAGGCTTTATTTATTAAAGACATTTTATAAAAATTATCCTTTAATGTCCAGCGTATTTTGCAGTGAAAGTCTGTAAAATTTATGATGGCATAAATGTAAACATGCTATAAAATGGAAAATTTTATGCTTTCTTAGGGATATATAAAAAAGCTATTAATGCTGTTAAATATCGCGGGGCATTGTTCTAAGGAAAACACTTAATGCTAGTACTATTTTGGTAAATAAAGCTTAAATATTTTATAATTTTTATACAATGTAAGCGAATCATTGGATTCAGTGGAAGTTAATTTATTGAATTGAAGGCGTTGAGAACTGATATTTGGGGTGTTCATACATTGTTTTAACGAAATAAGTGCTATGATAGTATCCATCAAAATAAACAATAATTGGACAAGAATCCATGGTCACAATCCTCTAATTCGGTGAAAAAATTATTGTCTCTCTGCGATGACTTTCGGCAGGTCAAAACTTCGTATAAATATTAATCGCAGATTCGAACTTTATTTTTAACTTGAAAAAAGATAATTATGAGAAATAGATATACACTGGTAAACTCAAATTTTATGAAAGAACATGAGACGGTCGAATTGAAAGAGAAATTCTAATTGTTTGAATATTTCAGCATATAGGGTAATGACAAAGTAAAATTAAAAAAGAGATGGGATTTTTAAATTATAATTTGTTGTTTTAATATATTTAAAATTTGAAATGTAGACATAAATAATGAGAGAAACTATTAAAGTAAAATATTATTATAATTAAATTTGGAGGAGGCAAAATATAGAAATTGTTAACTTTTTAATTATTTCAAAATGAAATTGCAAATAACATATGTGACAATATCACTCTCCAAAACGCCGAATGTGGATTTTCGTTAAGAGATAAAACAACATTTATTGTAGTACAACGAAATTTTCAAGTCTTTTTTTTTTTTTTTTGTGCGAAGTAAGATGATATAATGAGGTGCGGTAAATGACTGCTATTCGCCTACAAATAAAACCAAGTTTTGCATCCCATTATTTAGAATATATTTGGAAGTACATTCAATATCATTAAATGAATTGCAATGCACTTCGAGCAATTTGCAGCGTCTTTTATAGATATATTTTGTTTATAAAATAATTCGCAAAATATTTTCATTATAGATAAAGTTTTAATCACAAATCTTGGTTTGGCTTTTAGTGAAATAGAATATGTACCCTCATTTCCTGTACATTTTTTTCTAATACAAAAACTGGTATATATATATATATATGTATGTGTGTGTGTGTGTGTGTGTGTGTGTGTGTGTGTGTGTGTGTGTGTGTGTGTGCGTGTGATTTCGCAATTGTTAGCGCCCCCTTAAGAAGGAAAATGTACCTTTTCCAATTAACGAAACAACTAACATCAAAAGAAAATCTTCTGATAATGGATAATACAACTATTAAAAGAATAATAATAACATTCGGTTTTGTAACCAAACTGAAAACTGAAAGGCTTACGCAAAAACATAGTTCCAGAAATCATCGATAAATGGCACTGTACAACTGGACATATGCTGAAAAGGCACAAAGCACATTTTATTTAAATGCATACAAGATTCATGTGACAATGAGCTTATTGACGCAGGGAACGCTGCTCAATATGGTTCCTTTCTTGAAGATGTAAAATCTGCAGTCTGTGGGCTGCTTGTTCAACTGCGGGTCGCAACTGTTAACATAGGTGCTTCTCTCATGCAGAGTGATACCTACTTTCAAGTCTACCAAGGTTACCAAACGTCCTCGATCCGCAAAACGAGATGACCAGATTGTCGGATAAGCACGACTCTGCCGTTGCTGAAACATTGTCGAAAAAATAATTGTACACAGAGTCCAATGTGTGGAGGGGCTCCATCTTCCATAAAGGTAATTTAGGCAAGACATTGACGCTGTTGCATATGGGATACAAAAACATTTCGAACATCCTTTTGTACCTGTTGGCCTTCACGGTGTATGCCATTGGGCCATTCCGAGTAGCCTCTTTAAAAAAGAATGGTCCAGAATGTAGCTGTGAATCCACTCCAAACTGGAACGTTCGATGAGTGGAGTAAAACCTCTTGGAAGGTACATTCGTTTTCCGTGTCGACAGTTTTTCGATTCACTGTTCCACTGAGGTGGAAATGAGCCTCATCACTCCACACAATCAGCCATGGCCACGGTGCAATTACTTCAAATCTAGCAAGAAATATCAATACAAAAGCCAATCGCTTCTGCCTGCAACTCTGGATGATTTCGTATTGGAAACATTGCACCATTTTTCTCAGTATTTTCCACACTGTGCTATAGGAAACACCTAAGTTTCGTGACACTGCAAGAGTAATACTACAGTCTACAACATTATACATTGACTGTTTAACAATAGCGGTATCAGCATCTTGAACGTAATCTGAATGAACCGGTTTGCTTCCTGGACTGGCTGAACTCCAAGATGTCCAGTTTGCTAGAATCGAACGATCATTCTCCTGGGAGCTTGTGGAATACGTGGTCCATTCCGCAAATTCTTAAGTCAGCGAAACTCTCGAAATGCAGCTGCAGCATTTCCTGTGTTTTCATAAAATACCTTCAGAAGCAAAGCACCTTTTGGAAGTGTGGCAGCCATCACTGATAAGAATGTCATTATCCAGGTTTTATCCACTTTTATACTCAGAACTTGGCTTCAAGACATCCGTTTATGCAAAGTTTTGTGCTTACAGTGCAAATTGCAGTTACAATGGCAGTTTAAGCTTCTTACTTTTTTCTTCTTTTTTTTCCATAAGGTAATAGAAATTTAAAAGAAAAAATTTCATTTCGCGTGTTTTTTTTTTATTATTATTCTTGTCGTTTTTCATATTGTCTGTTGTACAGCGCCATCTATCGGTGTTTCTGGAACTAATTGTCTTCGCGTAATCCTTTTCCCCATGTACTGACTAGTACGTGTACAAAATTTAAAGGCTTTACCCTGAGTATTTCGGTATACAGGGTTGTCAGAATAGAGGTGTTCTGGCCACCCGGTATATGATGTACGTATATAAGTTTATATATATATATATATATATATATATATATATACGTAAATGCGCGTGTATGTGTGTATGAGTATGTGCACAAATTTGTATAATTTGGAATATTTTGTTGATGTTTTTGGATGATTAACTTTAATAAAGAGAAATATTGATTTAAAGTTCAAAGTTCACGTTTTGGGGTGGGATGAAATCACAGTTTTCCTGTAAGACATATATATATTTTCAATTGTTGTTTGCAACTAGAATAGACATAATATATTTTATATAATTTTCTTACTATTTCTAGAATTCTTCAATTAGAAAATTACTTTTTTGAACCTTTTAAAAATAAGGTCTCCCCGAGAAGAAAAGGTACTGCAATCAATTTTTTCTAAATCAAAACTCTTAATATCATTAATGAAATTAAAAAAATTTCATTCATTAAATACCGTTAATTACATTTATTCTTGTAAAGAGTTCTTCAAGATTCATTTCTTCGTAGAACCTGTACTTAATTTTATTCATGTGATGTCGCACTTTTTTCTTCTATTTTGGTGCAACTAATTTTAGTCCCACTCTTTTCACTATCACTCAATTTATATATATGAGATAATTTTTATTGTTATTTCTTTTAAGAATGTATTGAAAGACACTTTAGAAATAATGAAGGAGCTTAAATTGAAGTTCACAGTTTTTATATATGTCTTCAAAATCGGAAGAAAATCGCTTTATTATGAGTAGCTAATTACTGTCAAATAGAGTTTCTATCGCTATAAAAGTTTATTTCAGAACTCAAACGAAATCGGTAATTTAAAAAGAAATTCCTATGTGTTTAAATTTTCCTTATTTAATGATATATTTGAAATTTAATTATAAATTTAAAATATATTAAAGAGAATATTTCGTTTGAAACAATCAGTGAAGAATATTGTCTTTTTAAAAAATATATATTTAATGTACTGATTAAATTATTGAAGTTTAAAATAATTTTTCTATGTATTGAATTATATATGTTGTCTTCATTCGCATCTTCAGCATATGCAAAATAGTAGAAAATGCGTATTTACGCCTTTAGTGCTATAAAACACTGAAAATTCATAAAATTCAAAGAATTATAGTTTGGTATTATAATGTGGTCGTTTTAAAGGGGATTTTTTATAATGTTCTTCATAAACGTAAAGCAACAATTTTCTAAATAGAAATTACAAGGAAAAGGATTTCGTATAAATAAGTAGATTTTGTATATTAATTTCCATATAGTCCCTTGTAAAGAAAATCCATATCTAAATGTTCTGTTTGATTTTCTCTCTCATGTGTGGTTTAAAACGTGAACTTCACAATTTCTATGTTGAATCATAAGGTATACTATGTTCATTAGAATGGTCATTAGGTCGGAAATTGTTAATAAAAAACTTTATAGTAAATAAATTCTTGTAAACAAACAAACTTTATAACTTCTAGCGAAATACACTGAAGTGCTAGAAAAACTGGTACAGACGACTGATACTTTCTAGGTGCACATATTATTCGTCGTTCAAGGACGTTTGTAAATATAGTAGGGGACGTAGTGACTTCCACGGAAAGAAAATCAAGATCTTCGAAACCTCCACCAGCGGATACGCAGTTCCATGTTGACCTAGGTGAACAAACGATCTCGAAATTCGCAAACGCCTTCAAATTTGAGTGCTGTAGTTCAAGCAGTTCTCGCAGTGTTTAATTTAAAATTCTTATTACTTTTTAAGAAAATGATAAATTCATGGAACATAAAAATATTTAAAACCTGAAAAAGTTATAGATTGTAAAGCTATGAACGTTTAAAAAATGTCTCATCATAAAACTGTTATAAAATATCGTCACCCTACTTTTGAAATGCTGAACCCATGGCTTTATCCGCGTTTTCGCCACATACGAATACTTTCATCTGCCAGACCAGGCTATTTGCTGCCAGTCATCAAGTGTCTACAGATGGTGCTGCCTTCCGTCCTCTGGCGCCGAACTCTGTGTCACAAAAGGCACTTTACATGATCGTCCTTTGCTTTAGTTCATATAACTGCAGTGTACGTTGCACAGTCCTGACACTGATGCTTGTTGAGGTCCCAGGATTTAATTCCAATTACAGTTGTAACAGTGTAGCAGCTCATCGTGTAAAATGATTTTTCACAGCCGACGATGGTCAGATTCACACAATGGCAATTTAATGGCCACAATGAGATCTTAAATTGATAAAAGAGATCTTAAGATTTTTTTCAGTTACAACACACCCTTGCAATGTTCGTCCGTGAAATTCCGTCTCTAAATTTAAATTATATGATCTATCTCACTATCTCACGAGTTCCTATGATATCATACTAAAAATTTCTTACTACTTGTCATTTTTACGACGAAAGAAGTTCTGATACCTGCAGGTGATCTCTATCGCTTTGTAAAAGCACTAGCGGATACAACCACAAATAGGAATAGGTGACGTTCCTATCTATTGTGTTTACACTGGTCAGTCTTGTGTTTACACTAGTTTTTACTGGCACTTGAGTGTATTTAATCCTGAATCCAATAATTTGATTACATCGCACTATTTCAAACTCTTAATGTTTTAGAAAATTTGAAGAATTTTCTCTTTGGCAATGATATTATTTTTTAAATAGAGTATAAGCTTTTATATTTTTAATTTATTTTTAATAATTTTTAATTTAAAGTATGGACAATTCACAGAAAGAGGAACGTAAATCTATTGGTATAAAAATTAAATTAAATGCTGATACGTTTGTATTATTCATTCAGTTTGTGCATCTTAAAAATTGTACACGTTTAGAAAAATACATCGAAAAAAGCATTTTGTTTCCGCTTTAGAAGTAATAAAACATTTTCATTTCCTCATAATTTTTGTAAAAAATGTTATAAAACTGCAAACGTTATTTCGTATAATATTTATTTCTAGATGGCTATTTATCTTTAAATATTATATAAACAGAACATAAAAGGTGATTCCATTAATTAGCGTAAGACTTTTGCTCAGTTTAACTTCAATCTTGTGAAAATTTGTAAATGACTTTCCATTTACTTTAAATTTTTATATATAGTAAAGAAAGGAGTCTTAAGTATTACGCTATTCAAATTCATTACACCTTCACAGCCGTTAACCAAACTAATATATCAGTACTCACTATACCGCAGAGAGAAGTATAAACCTTGCAGAATTCAATCATAATCTTTAGCACTTATATGGATGCCGTTTAACTCTCATAGCTTTTAATCAAAATTTCCTTCAATAAATATTTATTACGCTCCCTAACTATCTTGTGCTTAAAACAGAAATAATTATGAATGCGGAAGCGCAAGGGATTCATAGACACCTAAGTGTAGAACTTTTAAAACTTCTTAAAATTCGAAGTAGCGTTATCTCTCAAACAGAAGCCGTATAAATCCTATAAAGATAATATATTGCAGATATAAACAAAGTATTTAATAGGTGCATAAATAATTTTATTTTAAAAACCTGTAAAACTTGCTCAACACTAATGAATTCATAAAAGTTAGCATTTTAAAAGCATCTAAGACACTTTTCCATACTTTTTATCGTTAAATTACCTGGAACAGCACTTATGAAAACTCTTCTTATAACAAAAAATTTAATGTAGTTTAAATTGAAAACAACATTTTTGCTCTACAGCGTCTTTCTTTTATTTTTTATAGTGTAGAAAATGTTTATTTTAACTACAAACACTATAATTGCATTTCTGTACAGATATAGGTTATTTGATTGAGAAAAGCACTAACTTAATAAATGTAAATAAATAAAAAAATTTAATTTAAATAATTTAATAAACAAAGTTATAATTAATATATTAGAACGTTTTTAAGGCTTCATAAAAGTGTTATCTAATTTTCTAAAGTGTCGAAAAGGAAAATTTAAATACTAAGAATTTATCTTTTAAGATGTCTTTTTATATTACAAATTTGGAGCTGTTCTAGCATTAACATAGTGATATTTCATTAAATGATATGCATACAGCATTATTCGATTAATTTAATTAAAAAAATAATATGGAAAATTAAGCAGTAAATTATACGTTACATGATATTCAAAGTATATTTCACATTTACTACATGGCCAAAAGTCACCGAAATCTTTCCATTTTAGACATTTGGCCGAATATCTTAAAAATACTTGACGCATTCATCTAAAACTTTAGGAAAAAACGAACATTTTTGACATCATATTTTTCAGTGAATGTTTGATCACTACGGGAAATAGGGGGCTAAAAACAAATTAAAAATATAATATTTTCAAATGCTAGAAATAATTTGTACCTATGCAAGATGACTATATGGATCTTGTGCAAAATGTGTGGATTCTTTAAAAACAAATTAAAAAATCCGCATGTTTTTTGTTTTTGCATGCACAGTTTTAAACCAAATTTAACGCCACTTTCAGCAAAATTGACAAAGTATAGTAGAAACAACGTATTACATTTAAAATATAAATATATTAAATATTTAATTAAATATGAGTATTTGTATGAAATAATTTTAGCTACATATACGCTAAAGGTAACAAAATATTTTTGCATAATTTAGCAGTTAACTTTATAGGGCATCTCGTATAAAAATCAAGTCAACTATTGTGAAAATTCAGAAAATATTGGCGAAATAATAAGCTGAATTTCAGTTATTTCTAAAAATAGTTGGATGATAAGAGATTTCCAGAAATTGTAATTTTTATAATTTTTTTTATTTTTTATTGATGCATCAGAACAAGCCCATTCCACCAAAAATAATTATCAAAATTGAATCATCCGTTTTAAGCATTCATTAAATACTAACTCTCTTGTTGGAAGTCAGTTAATAAAAAATGGCAACTTGTAGAAAATCCCTTATCATCCGGCTACTTTTCGAAGGCAACTGAAATTCAGTTCAATGTATCGCCGAATTTTCCCAATATTCGACTGGTCTTATTATAGTATCCCATCAAAAACATACATGTGAAAGAAGGCCAAGTTCGTTAACGGTTTCGCTAATAAAAGAAGTGAGATCTAACTGGAAACCAAGTTCTTTCGAAGCTCCTTAAATCATAGCTCCTGTCATGCATAACGTTCTTCAATTGCTTAAAATGATTTGTTATATTATTTGCTACTCAATAGAGCGACTTGGCAAGTTTTCACCCACCAACTTTAATCTTTGAGTCTTAGTACAATTTAGTCTAGTATGTCATTGGCAAAGATGTAGTCAATCAAGTATTCGAATAAGTATGTCGAAGTTCAGGTATTGATATGTTAAGGAAGTGATTAACTTAAAGTTCCGATCAATCAAGTAGAGAAATTTGAATAAGAGAAAACTTTTTGTCAAGTAAGTAGGTATGTGTTTCCTTTTTGAAATAAATAGCCTTAATATTGAATTACCATTATTTAATATTAATTAATCTCACACGTTTTTCCTCCGTTTACGCCCTGTTTTTTTTTTTTTGCTGTCATTTTCTATATTTTCTTGCACGTTTGAAACGTTATAGCGCACTGCCCATTCACTATCTGAGTTTTTTTCACACGTTTCCTATTTATTAATAACCTTGTCAAATCAGGGCGATATAATGTTCGCAGGCGGTTATATTCTACAATGGAGCTTTCCTGGGCCTTTATTTGGCTAGGATCTAGATTTATAAGGTGAACTCCCTCCAAGGTCTTGACTCGAAAGAGTACTATCGAACAGTTAACATATTTCTTTTTCATATTAAATTTATTTACACTTCAATTTCTCATATTTCTTAAAATCTAACTACCCTTAGCCCCTCCTCTCTCCTCCATCATCATGTCAAATATTTCTTCACTATCTCTCTCTTCTACTGGACACGATGCGCCATCTATCGCATTCTCCATGCCCTATTCTTTCCTTATGGCTATTCTAGCCCACATCCTATAATGCACTAGACCATCCTATTTGGCGCTAGACTAAACATCTGACGCCATCTATCGCAGTTCATGCGCATTACTTTTCACGGATTCAACATTTGGCGCTTTTTTTGGCAAATTAAAGTTTCGCCTAATAGACGTAACGTTAAAGTAAAAATGGACACTGTCAAGTGGGTAATTAATCGATTTTCAGATTTTTTTGATTTTTTTTCATTTCTTATAGTGTAAACGAGCTTCTTACCAAATTTTATGTCTGTAAGTGCAGTAGATATATGAAATCTTTTTGATGAGTGAGTGAGTCACTGATAAAAATATCGATTATCAGACATTTTCAAGTATCATTATCTCGGAAACTAATTATTCGTTATTTAAAAAAATTTGGATTCTGGATAATTAAGGGAGCCTTACTAGACATTTAAAATTAGAAGTATGTAGGTCAAATAGATTTTCAGTAGTAGAGTGTCGAAATTTGGCGAAAACAGCTCGAAATGGTTCGTGTAAATATACTCACGGCCGGTGTATCGACTTTTTTGCTTTGGGAACTTGGCTGACACACTGCCGTGTGTCTAGATATGTTGCCCTACATAGTTATCTACTAAATTATGCCAAGCAAGTTTTGCTATCTTTAACGCATGAAAAGTGAAAAATTATTTCATGCAAATGCTCATATTTCATGAAATATTCAATAAATCTATATTTTTGCTATAGTATGTAGTTTCTACTCTAATTTAGGAGGATTTTAAAAAGAGGCGTTAAATTTGGTAGAATATTCTGCATGCTATAAACAAAAAACTTGCGATACATTCTGCAAGATACATTTACATATCCACGAATATTCGTGCTGTTTCTGCACAAATTCACACAAATATTGAACAGGACGTACAAATTATGTGGTACAGCTTACAGTTCATTTACAGCATTTTAATTTATATTATCATCACAAACGTTCTATTTATTGTTACATTTTTTGTTGGTCCCCCATTTGCGCTTGTGGCCAAAACTTTGCTGCGAAATATGGGGTCAAATACGCACTTTACATTGTGGAAGTTCAAGAGGGATTCAAAAAAAGCCTATTGGTGTATTTTGAGAAATAAAAGTAGTTTGCTTAGAACTGGATAACTTAGTCAAACAAATCAGTCCAATGCGATTTTATAACAGAAGTGGTCTAACAAGTATAGTTAATATACGTTTAAGAATTGAATTTAAAAGCAATCATAAAGTTCTCTTTGCATTAAAAATAGACGTCAATAAATGTGAATGTCATTCATTGCGTTCATTGAGTGCACACTAAAAATAATCCGTGAATTGAATGTCTTTTACGTTGTTTTTCGTAAACTTTTATTTCCCCATTTGTCCCAAAATACGGAAAATTCACAAATACAACTTAAAGATTACATGAAATACTCTAATATAAAGTTGCATTTTCTTCAAAGCACAGAGGTGTTACGGCAACTGTGCTGCGTGATACTTTTCCGTAATAGAAGCAGATCTTTTACGTATGTCCCTTCACGTATCTTACACATGTTATTATTCCCTTCAAAATACGAAAACTTCAGCGATGAAACTGAACATTTCCTGACATTCTCCAGTCGAAAGTTGAAATTTTCTTCAAATGACACTGAGTTCCAATTCCACTTCCAATCACAACAGTATTCTGGCACCTTGCTGCATGTAACTTTTACGTTTTTAGACGACATTTTTTGATGGTGCAGGAAAAATATACTGAAATTACAGACGCAATGAGAGCCATTCAATCAGACAAGAATAAAAAAAATATAATAGTGATATAACTATTCATACATATTAGAATACCTCAGAAATTTTTACTTCTTAACACTTATTATCCTTCACACAATTATCTTTCTGAAATGAGTACTAAAATTATTGCCATCTAACATATAAAAAGCATGTGAGATAAATATTTTAACAAAATGCAAGCAAAGTTACACAACTTATGGTTTGATGCGGGACTTTTACGGTTACATAATTAACAGCTCATTCCATTTAGTTAAAATGGGAATCAAAATAGCATATATGTCTCTGTCATTGTCACGCGTCTCTTTCGCCAGTGAGGTAGGTGCCACTATACGACAAAAAGCATTGAATGTTCAGGGCGATCCAAAAGTAGACTAAAAAATTAAATTAAATAATTCGAAACGTACAGACGATGCGTTACCTATACAAATACACAAAAAGGCATGGGTATTTTTAAATAACAAAATCGTTTAATGACAAAACAGTTACGCTTCAACAACAGTTAGCACTGTAGTGGTTCTGGAAATTTTTTATGTGGTTATGTAAACCGTCAAGTCACAGAAATTACAACAAAACCCGTATAACAAAAATGACGGCAGTGACGTCACAGTAAGCATGGCACATTTGTAACCAAAATGCCATCACTCAGTAACGTGACATTGTGACAAAAATGTACACTTCTTCGAAAAATTTAAAAATATATAATACCACATCAAAACATGTTATTCATTGTAAAAAATATTTATCTGGCTAATTTTTAATTTTTGTAACACAACTGCTATTCACGTACGTCATGTCGCCGAAAAGAACCATATTGCGAGATCACACTATGACCAAAATGTGAATTTTAAAATTCTTTGAAAATGAGAAGAAACCTTTTAAACAGGGCGATCTTTATGTATTTGAGATATCCTATTAATTGTTCTTGGCCTCTTACAAATTAAGATACATTCAGTTATTCATTTCTCAGCTTACAAGAAAATGATCTGTAAATAGATTAATTTTGTTATTATTCTATTGGAAATTTTTATACAAGAATAATTAATCATGCACTTGGCCAAATTTATTTATTTATTTAAATTTTATTTGCGTTTTACTTTTTATGAAAACTAATAATTTCTATTAAATAACTGCAAACAATCTTATCAATTTTAAATTACTACTATCATCGGAGCTGGATCACAAAAATGTGGAGTTTGGGGGGGGGGGTTTCTTCTATTACAAAGCGTCATTACAAGTCCCATTGTGGCCAAACTGTGAATACAGATAATTTGTTATAAGGCGCAAAATTTCTTTTTTGTATAAAAGTGCTCTATTTAATTTGATGGACATGATTTTATTTCGTAATTTAACAGGTGAAGTAGTCAAGAATAAGATAAACGTATAAGACAGATAATTTGCTCCTGTTAGAAAGTTATTAAAACAATTATAGGATAAGATGAATATTTTTAAAAGGTATAGTAGTACTATGTAACCCAACAACACAAATTATAATTTCGTAGCGACAGCAAACTATTGAATTATTGAACTATTGAACTATTGAAACTATTGAACTATCTAACTAGAAAATTGACAAAAAAAAGAGATTACAATCGGGCAAACAAATATACCGTTTTCGTGTCATGATTACAATTATACGAGGCCACCATCGAAACGAGCTCTTTCCAACTAAAAAAATTACCAAAATTAGAGCATCCCTTCAAAAATTATTCATTGGCATACTTTAATATACATATTATCTTTATATATACATACATTAAATATTTATATATATACGTAAAATTTATGTTATATTTATTGAATATTTTTCAATAATATATACATATATGGGTAAATCAGGTTAGATGCCCCATCGGGTTATTTATCGTAGTCACTGTATTTCAGCTATTCGACGTGTGTCGGAGCTAGTGACGTACTTCTACTATCAATCGTTATAAAAATAGCGTAGTACACGAAGTTACAGAGATTTATTTCTTTAAATAAATGTTTTATCCATCAGGGAATGGTAAGTTTGACTGTGATTGTATGGTCTTGTAAGATAGTGACAAGTAGAAGATGAAGCATAATGTACTTTGTAGAAATTTTCCATGAAATATTTACTGAATGTTATTCAAAGAGGTATCGAATAATGTGTTAGTTATAGATGCAGCCATACTTGTTTCTACTTCCAGAGCTACTGGCTGGGGCATCTATAACGGATTAAAAGAATATATGCAGCACCTGTATCGGGGATATGTGCCTCACCTGCGATTCGGGATAAGACGCCCTATTTATAATTATCAAATAACTTTGTTGTGTGAGAATTATTTTTAAATCTTCAGGATTATAAGAAAAATATGTCTGTTCTTTTGGTTGACCATGTCTCCTTTCGGGGTATCATCACCTAAGAAGTCAAGGGGCGGTGTTAGTAGTGATGAATTCTCAATTTATGCTATGATTTAAACAAAATTAATTTGTTTAATTTCCGAAAGATGGTTCAAAGATTGCAATTCCCTCACATTTGTAAGTGAAAATTATTTAAGTTTTTAGTATTTATTGCTGTGCTCGGAACATTTTAATTCACATATTCCGAACTTTTCCCCTCTTTATATCAGAATATATTCAGAAGCACTGAATAAAAATCTAAATACAAAATAGGAATCTGAAATCCTTTATATATATATAGAAATTAGAAAAGAATATACCGGGGCACAATATTAGAGGTATAATCCCTCTTTATGCATATTTATTTATTTAAATAATATTTATTTTATTGTTAGCTAGTTTTCTGCCATTTATATATGGATTATAATTATAGAGAAATATGGAATTTGTTATAGAAATTCTTTGACTCCTTAAATGATTCAAAATAAAAGATTTTTCAGATATTTAAATGATTTACATGAAAAATATTTTATCTGTATGAAAACTTATGTCTAAAGCAGGTGTTCCCAAACTTTTAGACCGCCGTACCGCTAAAGCGAAGTTCGTACTTCAGCGTACTACCAGGCATCAAACGCAATTCTAATAAAGGAAAAACTGTAAAACTGTGGAACTTCCCATATTTTTTTTAGATTTAAAATCACCATATTAACTCGGGAGAAGTCGCGCATACCCAGATAGTGAATGGTTTTTACATTGTCACCAATAAATAGAATTAATAATCGTCACCTTATTCAGTCTGAGACAATTGTTACAAATTCTATGATAATGTAAATTGTAGATTACTTTAAAAAAAATAGTGGTGACAATTGTAAAAACTCTACTTAACCTGGTGTATGTCATACCCCATGCGACTACTCCCGGGTTAAATAACTTTACTTTATTAAAACCGATTTCCGTAAAACAGAAAGAAACTTACAAATTTGGTACAGAAGAAGAGAAAAATTTCAAATGACAGAAATAAATAATTTATTGTATCTATACTAATAAAAGAAAGTTTCGCTCTGTGTGTGTGTGTGTGTGTGTGTGTGTGTCTGTTGGCGATGGCTAGAAAAATTTAGCGCACCTAGAAGTCTGTAAATTTAGATTTAGGTAGTCCAAAGCCTCTCCTGGTATACCTGAGCCTCAGAATTTTAAAATTTTGAAAATTAAAGTAGTTATCAATTAAAAACTGATCAAAGATCACAAATAAAAAAGTCATTATTCTGAAGCGAGCTGGCGCATGTGCAGAAACTAATTTCCGTATCTTCCGGAACAGAAGAAAGAAAGCAGAAGACATTCCGTTTTTGTTTAAAGTATTTCTAAATTCGCCATGGACAAACGGCTAAAAATACGGAAAAACCGTCTACATATTCTAAAAGAACTTACTTTTACGTCTCGAACGATCTGGTTGGTTTGAAAAAATTTTACATTTAACCCTTTCAAAAAAAAATAATCAAAAAGCATCGAATTCGTGTTTTTTATTTTCTCCCGTTTCCAAGCCTGGCATCTACCGGAATACAAAAGATACGGAAAAACGAAGGTCACCAAATTAAAGGACTATTTTTGTCCTTTCCAAAGCAACCTTTGGTTTTAAAAAATACAAAAATTAACCCTTCGAAAAAGTATATTTTCTGTATGCCGTTTTGCGATTTTTGCGATTTTGGCAATTTTTAAAATTTTGCATCGGCGATTCAGAGACAGGTACGAAAACTAAAAAAAACAGACAATATCTACATTTATTCTTTTTTCGACATCTGTATTTGTTTTTGAAAAATACGAATATTAACCCTTCAATCAAAATTCGTGCGCAGGGCTCTCTTTTACGAATTCCGATTTTCTGCTATATATTAAATCTGGCATCGGCTTTCTAAAATAACCAAAAACAAAAAGCAAACACCCCTAAAGACATTTACGTCCTATCGGGTTTAGGCAGAAACCTTTAGTTTAAAAAATAAATCACGTTAACCCTTTCGCAAACGTTTTTAACCGTAAGTCAATTTCGCTTTTTTAACTATTTCTCCTATCTTTAAAAATCCGAATTGGCGTTTATAAACAATATACGAAAAACTAAAAATACCGTGCCTAATCTATATTCCTTTGTTTTTTAAAATCTGGTATCCGTTTTGAAAAAAATTAATTTTAACCCTCCAAAAAAAATCCTTTCCAAAACTCACTCACGCGAATTTCCTTTTTTTGGTCCAGATTTAAAAATCGGCATCGAAAACTGGTTGAGTAGGAAATGCAGCGTCATTTGGAGCAGCGTTATTCTGTAAAGTTCTGTGTGAAACTTAAGAAAACCGCGACAGAGACTTTTCGTATGATTCAAGAGGCCTATTAAGAAGAAGCCATGTCACGTGCAATGATTTTCATGTGGCATAAGAGGTTCGAAAACGGCTGCGAGGATGTCAAAGACGAAAACCGCGCTGGGAGATCTCCAACAAGCCGAACTGCTGAAAATCTGGTGAAAGTGTAAGAACTGTTAAACACGAACCGTCGTCTTAGTACGCCCAGACTTCAGAGGCGATTGGATTGTTCACCACGACAATTCGCCTTCTCACACGTCGCTCGCCGCCTTCGAAGTTTTGGCTAAATTTAACGTGGCAATACTGCCGCAATCCCCTACAGCCTTGACCGTGTTCAAAGCGACTTTTTTTTTGTTCCCCACGAAAGACCTTAAATTGAAGCGATTCGATACGATTCTAGCGATCCAGGCAGCTTCGACGAGGTTCCTTAACAGCATTGCGCGCGAAGACTTCCAGGGAGCCTATGAACACTGGAAAAAACGCTGGCAGCGGTGGGTTGATGCCCAAGGGTCATATTTCGAAGAATTTTAGTTCGCTGTACAAAAATGTTTAATAAATTTTGTATTCTCAGACTAGTCTTGAAACTTTGTGAACACACCCTGTATACATAATTGTTAAACTGTATTTATCAGCTGTAATATACATATGCCTTTTATTTTTAGACTGTGTCAAACAATTAATACATAAGTTTTGCAATATTATATATTTATTTATCAGAAAAAGTCTCCTTTTGTATTTTATCACGGATGGCCATTTATCGAAAAAAAGTGAAATGTAATTGTTAACAGCCTTTTGAAAAATAATATTTGCTGAAATTTTCTTTTAAAAACGCAATTATTCATTTTGTATGACCAAGAAAAAGGCCATCAATAGAAAAAATATTTCAAAAGGGTCTCCATGTGTTCGTTATTTCTTGGAAAAAGTTTCAAAGACTTTTGTATACGTCTATGATTTAATTATATTATTAAAAAAAGGTGCAATATTATTTTTTTTAAATTGAATAAAACTTTAACATTTAAATAAAAATAAATTGGTACAGTGAAATTCAAATAAATTTGTCCTATTGAGATTCACTATCTAATATTTAATTTTACTTACTCTGATGTCACACATTACATGAAATTTTAGATTTATTCCCCGATTATTTAATAATAAATTATAAAAATATTGCTACGACAAAATGCGTTTTATCTAAATGGCATTGCGTTTAGATTTTTTTTCTTTTAACGCGCCCTACTTAAATAAAATACGTTTGTCTCGGACAAATATTATGGGTGGTCATTTGCCGAATAATAAAATGTCAAACATATTTTTATTGGATATTATAAAATTGCATGTTCCCCTTAAGAATATTTCAACAAATTTTATTTTCTTGTATTTTAAGAATATTCTTAGTGCAAAGAAAATATCGTCAATAAATATAATATTTCATACTTGTCTTCGCGTTTTGATCATTTCGCGGAAGAATGTTTCGGCGAATGTTTACAAATCTGTAACTGATTTTTAATGGCAAAAAAGTGCAATGTATTCTTTAAAAAATATATTTATCAATAAAATAAGTATACATTTTGTTTCTTGAAAATCGGTAAAAAAAAAACATTTGCCGGAAACCAGCAGAAAATACTTCATCAGTAAAATAATAGGAAATGCTATGATAATGATTGCTATATTCTGTTAAAGAACGGAAATACTGTATTTTTATTGTTCTTCAAATGATTATTAAGTAGGACTTCCAATGGTGTATATTTATTTATCATAAAAAATATGTTTGATTTGAGGTGTATAGTGGACGGTCATTTCTTTAAAAATAAAAAGCCAAATGTATTTTTATTGGAAAATATGAAATTGCAATGTTCTGTTGAAAGATAATATTTCCTTAAACTTTATTTTCTTAGATAGTGAGAATTTCATTAGTACAATGAAAGTGATCGTCATAAAAAAAAAAAAAAAAAAAAAAAAAAAAAAAAAAAAAGATTTTTTGTGCTTTGACAACTTTTTTAGAAACGTTTTGAGGAATTTTTATGCTTCTATGATAGAAATTCTGATAGCAAAAATTTGCAATATATATTTTTTAATATATATGAATTAATTGACAATTCTTTGTAGTGAATACAAGTTAACGAGACTTTTTTACATATATAGTATATTAATTCAAATAATTAATTCAAAATTTTATTTAGAATGTTTACTAGATTAATAAATGATGTTTTGGTATGCACAATAGCAGTGCATTTTTTTGGTTTCTAAGACTAATTTTTGCTTTATAAAAATGTATGTTTGTATTTCATGTTTACCGTTCACTGAAAGTTTTAGTTTGTCTCCTGCATTACTATGGAAAAACAAAGATAATAACCACTATTTCAAAATTTTGCGCTGTTAAATCTTAGATTAATAGTCTAGCTGTTATTCGGATAAATAAAAACTGGAATTTACATTACATATAAAATAGATTAATTATTTTTTTTTAATTTGAATTTTTCATATCGAAATATACAGGATGTCCCAGAAGAGATTGAAACGCGCTGTACTTTTTAACCCTTTCACGGTTAGGCACGCGCTTTTCCGTTAGTAGAAAACATGTTAAAATGGCAGTAGACAAAACAATTTTTAACAGAATTCTGTTTTGAACTGTACATAGAATGAGGGGGAAAAGAGATTATAGCATCAATCTGCGATTAAAAACTGTATATATTCTGGGATTTACAAGCATACTTATGAAAATGAAGGAAAACCCTCAGACGGTGAAAGGGTTGGAGATAAGTATCCAATGTAAATTTTAAAAGTGTTTAAAATAAAGTAGGATTGCTGATTATGTTGATGAAATTGTCCCGGTGCTATATTTCATAAGGTTCCATATATTAAATTGTTGTAAGATCGTTGTTTTCTATAACTTATCTGTAGAAAAATATTTTCCATATTCCGAAAAGTAAAACAGAAAACATTTCATTCGTTTACTAGCAAAACTCATCTGATTTGATAATTTAAAATTCCGGAGTTTTCAGGCACTAAAAAAACGTTTTTCGGAAGTGAAAGTTATTCTCAAGATTTGACCGAAATTCGTTTGCGAGTACTGAGTTTAAATTGCACCTTAAAAGTTACAGGAAGATACTTTTATTTAGATAAAATATGTAGTATATCTTTCAAGAATAACTGGCAATAGATTGTAATACATCAAAACTCATCGTTGTAGCCATGTAAACAATCTATCATATTACATATTATATATTTAATGTAGAATATGTCATAATGAACATCAGCAACATGGACAAATATCGTAGCGTTACAGATATCATAGTGACATTAAAATGACTTTTAAGTAATTACCACCTATAGATAATAGTGCAATTAAATTATTTGTGCGTCCTTGTAAAATAACTATAAGTGCTTTACACATCCTCTTCAAGAAAAATCTTGTTCTAGGTGACTATATAACAACATACAAAATTTATATTTTTTCTACCGTTCTACAAACTCTACATTTAAGCGTTTAAATCGTTACATTAGGATTTTATACATATATACATACATATAATATCTATATCTATATATATATATATATATACTATATATGGTAGATATATTAACAGATTTTAGCAGAAAGAAAAATATCATCATTTAGTAAATACTTCGAAGAATCGCAATGTTCTCAATATTTTTGGAAGAAATATTTGACGATGTTTTTACACCTCTGTAATTAAACTCTATTCGCAAAATATGCAATATTATCTTTAAAAAGTAATTGTTACCCTTAATAGAATAGGTATACCATTTGATTGCCGAAGATAGTTAAAAACATTTGGAGAAAAATCAGACATCTTCATTATTAAAATAATAAGAAAGGATGAGTGTCTATAAGACAGGGTTTATGTCCAAACGAATTTAATGTCTTTAAGCGTGTGAGGTAACGTGCTAGGTAATTTGATCAGAAATAAGGAAAAAATAAATTTGTTTAAAACCTTTTTTAAAACACATAATTATAATATGGGATACCAAGGATAAAAAAAAAATGACGTTTTTATTCATTTATTTATTTTTATCTGTAAGTTTAGAAAATAAGTCAAAACAAGATAAAATACACATTTATCAGATTTTTTTAATATTTTCATCACTATCTGACTAGTTGGAGATGAAAATATAATCATAAAATGTGCAAATATAATCAGTAATATAAGGCTTCACTTCATAGAGCTTACCTGTTCCCCTTTGTATCATAAAACGGAAGGTACATATGAACAATGCACATGTATTACTACATGTAAGTCTACCTTGCATTGATACTACTAAGAGAAATTGAATGTAGATAAAAGGCTGTTATACTATATCCAATTATTATAAAGGGATAAAAAAAAATTCCCCCCTACACATAGGGAAAAATATAGTTTTATTGAATATTATGAAATTGCAACATTTCCTTCAAAAGTATAGTGTTTATCCAAATTGTATTATCTTATGTATTAAAATATATAAAGTACAAAATAATGGTCAATTTTGAACAAAGGGTTTCAATAGAATCTGCATGTTGTGGTAATTTATTAGACTCTCACTGTTTTGAGGACTTTTTTAACATCTCTGTAATTGAACTATTTTCACAAAAATTGCAAAAAATAATGTTTTTAATAATAGAATAAGTGTGCATTTTAATACGACGGAAACTCTCACACAATTCCTTTATTTAAATAGTAAGAAGGACTGTGGAAATCATAGTAAACTTTTATCAAATGTTCTATCGTACGATCTGAAATATATGCTACTTCCATTCGATTCTTCAAACTTGGTTTTCGGGCTAGAAAAATGGTTATTTTCTGGAAGGAATGGGATCTGCAAATCTAAAGAGGACGCGAACCATTTGAAGAGTAATCTGTACTAAGTTAAAAAAAAATAATGTAAATCCCCGAAACTGAGAACCGGGAATTATTTTTATACGCCCAGATTGGTATAACTCGAGCTGATATTTATCGCAGGAACTACAAAATGTGATAAGTTTGTCATTGACGAAGTTACGATCGCACGATGCTTTTTTACCATTTTCATCTTGAAAACCATGCTTTTTAAGAAATACATGATGCAGCCTATGACAGTATAGCATGTGCGCTTGCAGATTTACACTGTTTTTATGAACTGAAATATTAATATGACTTTTATTTCCAATTTTTCAGATGATTAATATATAAATCATGCAACGTATATATTTATTTATGAGATAACAGTTTGCATATGAAGAATATTATGGAGGGTCATTTATCGAGGAATAATATTCAAAAAAAATAAAAATATATATTGGATTGTATGAACTTGCAAAAGCACTTTGAAAGATAATATTTGATGAAACGTCATTTCCTTATATATTAAATTTTTCTTATTTCGCAGGAAGGTATCATCATTAAATAAAATATTTCAGATCTGTTTGCATGTTTTAATCATTTTTTTGGAAAAATGTTTCGAAATATCTTATATACTTCTATGATTGAATTCCATTCCGACAAAAGCAATATAATATATTTTTTAAAGTTTACATCAATAAAATAAATATACATTTTGTTCGCTATAGATAGATAAAAACATTTGGCTTAAGACACCAAGAAGTACATTTTAAAATAATATGAAATTTTTAAAGCAATGAAAATAACAGCTACACTGTTTTTATGACTTGGCATATTAAGATATGTCTTTCTTTATTTGAATCCTTCAAATATTTAAAACATAAGTCTTGGGATAATATTTATTTATTTATCAGTCAACGGTTTGCTTTTGAAGAATTTTACTGATGATAATTTATAAAAAAAAATAATACTAAAATATATTTTTTATATACTATGATACTGCCATAACCCCTTGAATAATAATATTTTTTTCAGCATTTTAAAAAATATATTAACAGGTTCTTTAGCATAGAGAAAAAAATATTATCATTAAATAAAAGATTTAAAGTGATTCTCTATGTTTCGAAAAAAGAAAGGTTTTAAAACATTTTTATGCTTCAATGATTGAATTCTATTCGCCAAACATGCAATCAAATCATTAAAAAAAATCATCGATAAAATAATTTTACATTTTGGTTGCAGAAGATCGATAAAAAAATTCGGGAAGGAAACTCACGGAGTACGACATTATTAAAAGAATATGAAATTTTAATTTTGAAAATAAAAGCTACTGTCGAAAAACGAAGTACAGCTAGATTTGCGCTATGCGCTATGTACTACAACTTTCACATCTACTCCCAGAACACCTAGCCCTTTTTTTTTTCTTTTTTTCTTTTCTTTTCTTTTTTTTTTTTTTTGTAAACAGAACGCAACAGGATGTTGCTAGAATAGGATGAACATGTGATTGATAGATAGGACGTTTTATCGTCATGACTATACATGAAAGTGGAGCATTAAGTCTCCCGATATTTTGATATTTGTAAATAATGTAATATAGCAACTGTAAATAGTTTACTTTCATTAAAATGTTTCGTCAAGAATTCAAGGCCAAATATCACTACTTTCGATTTCAAATATCAGGTTGCTTTTTTACTTAACTTCAGATTATGTTTATTTAAGATGTTTTTTTTTTTTTAATTCATAATTCGAATACTTAAAGTGGGATGCTACAGTGAAGTTTTAAGACTTGATTTGATCTTGATTTGATTTTTTTTCATGGTGCATCGTACCACAATCCCGGATAATATAGAATACGAATGATTAGTGTTAATTTAGTTAACTTGTTCATAGCACTTAGTGCGAAGATTTCTCAAGGTAAGATTTTGATTTTATTTTGATGTTAAAGATGTCTGACCTAGAAAAATATAAGAAAAACAGAACAATTTTGAGAAGTTCAGTCACTAAA
This sequence comes from Maratus michaelseni, assembly GCA_963931845.1. Lineage (NCBI taxonomy): Eukaryota > Metazoa > Arthropoda > Arachnida > Araneae > Salticidae > Maratus > Maratus michaelseni. The sequence goes on from OZ007586.1 coordinate 399,793,280, forward strand.
TTGATAAACAATATCGATACTATATTAAAAAATGACCCGGTAGATTTCGATTCTCTTGAAGAGACATTTAATCAATTAAAAATAAAAGCATCTAACTTAGATGAAATAAATAATAAAATAGAACCATTACTAAACTTTGACGAATATGAAGCAGAAATGATCTTAATGTATGAATATACAGATAAAATATCTTGATAACGAATTTTTGCGCTAAAAAGAAACTGAAAGAGAACAAAAAAAGTATCATTCCTCCGAATAACAAATCAGTTAATGATTTTTACCCTGTAATGAAAATAAATTTGTGAGGTTACCAAAACTCAATATACAGAAATTTTACGGTGACTATACTCAATTCACAAATTTTTGGAACACTTTCAAAGTATCGATAGACGACAATAATTCATTAACAAAAATAGAAAAGTACAATTATCGCCGAAGTTACTTAGGTTCATCTGCTTTAAACGTCATAGAAGACATGAAAATTTCGGAATCAAATTATGACACAGCGCTAAAAATTCTTGAAAGTAGATTTGGTAATAAAGAAATGATTATTGACGATTACATGAACACATTTTAAATTTATCTCCTGTTTTCAAGTCTAGTAACATTTCGAAATGACAAAAACTTCATGATGACATTGAGATAAATGTACGGTCTTTAACCACGCTGGGACTCGAACCACAGGCTTACAGCTCTATGCTTTTAGCCGTATTTTTGAAAATACTGCCCTCAGATTTGAATTTAGAATATAATAAACAAAACGTCCAGTCATAGTGTAGCCCTGATATAAACATATTATTGAATTTTTTGCAAACTGAAATTAAAAGTCGAGAAATGACATTTTCTTTTTGAAAAATAAATAAATTAGAAGTAAATGTAAATAAACAAGAATTTACTAAACCTCCGAAGCGAAAATTAAACTTTTCATCCACGCATGAATTAATGACAGCAGTCTCAGAGAAAAAATTTGCATTTTTTGTCGGAATAATCATTTATCAGAATTGTGCAATGCGTTTGATGTTGAAAAGAAAAAAAAAATATCCTGAAATTACAAGGTCGTTGTTTTTTGTGCCTGGCGCCAAAACCTCGAATACGAGATTGTGTCTTTAAAACACGTTGTCCATGTGGGGGTAGACACAATCAGACTATTTGTAAACAATCTAATTCATCAAATAAAAATTCTTCGGATACAAATTTAGAAACAGCGAATACACAAAATGAGGCAAGTGACGAAATTATTTCGGCTATCTCGTGTATTGGAAGGAATCGAATTCTTTTACAGACCTGCAGTGCGGAAGTAAAAAATGGAAATAAAGAACATGTCGTTCGATTATTATTAGATACAGGATCTATGCACACCTTTTTAAGCCGGGAAATTGCTGACAAATTACAACTTAAAATATTGAGAAAGTAAAAATTGTCAGTTTTCACATTCGGAAGTAAAACCCCAATTCAAAAAAATTATGATGTTGTGAAGCTTAAATTAGAAAATAAACATCTTTCGAAGTCAATGTTAGAAATACAGGCTTTAGTAATAGATGAAATCTCGGGATCTGGCATCCCTCCCCCGGAAGTAAAGGAATTACGAGAGTCAAACATTTTGCAGAATTTTACCCTTGCCAACTCGCCACAATATCAGGACCACATTTACCTTCTCATAAGAGCAGACTTTTACTATAATATAATAACGGGAAATATAAAACATTTGAATAAAAACCTTGTTGCTGTTGAAAACATCTTTGGCTGGTGCCTCCAAGGAAGAAAATCCGAAAATCAATCTTCCTTAGTTTTAAATGTAATTGTTGAAGAACATTTAATTTCTGATCAAATTAAAAAAATTTGGGACCTTGAAACTTCGGGACTTATTAATATTAAACAAGACTCTGATCCTTCTGAAAATGAAATATTCAAAAGTAATGTCCGGCCCAGCCCAGTTAGGAAAGAAGGGATTCCAAGCCGGACCCGAGTCTCGTGAATAAAAACTTACTCGGTCAGTGGGCTTCGCCGGGATCAGACTTTGGGCCTGTCTTTTTCTGGTACAGACCTCTAATGATAGTTTGTAGACCCTTTATTAGCCCAAGGGGGGGGGGGGATTCAGGGCTTAAATTGCGTCGAAGCCCACCGGAGCTCTGCTCCGGTACTTCTCTGTTTTTAGTAAATATTTAAATATTGGCAAGAATTCACTGGAGCTCATAAACACTGCGCTCCGGAGCCCAGTGCAATAACGCTTCCGAAAAACGAATCGTAAATTACCCTTTCCATTTCCTCCCATCTCCAATCTTTTGCCTTATTTTGTATCAAAACACTAATAAATGACGTAAAGTGTCGCTCACGTAAGAGATGGAGATGAATTTGGATGAATGGATCTTCGGCTTTCGGCAGACTCGAGTTCAATCTGTCTTAAATTCCAATTTTTTTTCCATTTCAAATTATTTTAATACTATTTTGATCAGAATAAAGAGTAAAGTGTTTTTCTATTCTGCATAGCTGCGAACTATTCATTTTTGTGTTAACACAATTTCCGAATCATAATCCTGAGCTTATTTAATCGCATAATCATGCAATTAATTAACATTAAGATTCGGCAAAGATTTATATTTGGAAGTAATAATAACTAAAAAGTTGAATAGTTGATAGCTAAGTGTACGCAGAGAGATGTATTTCAAATTTTCATTTTGCAAAAAAATAATAATAAGATAAAAATACTTTAAATTTCGAAAATAATGTATGAAATATAAATATGCAGACTAGAGTGACGGCGGAGGGGAGCGGTACGCTACGGCTGTTAGTACAACGGAATATTAGGGCTCCGGTACATTTTTTTCTTAGAAATTAAGCCCTGGGTGTGTGTGTGTGGGGGGGGGGGTTCGATCGCCCCATCGCCCTCACTTAGATTTCATTCCTCCCTTTCTCCTAGTACAAAACACACATCATTTTAAATCTTTATATCTGTTTAACATTTTTTTTTCTAATTCCATGAAGATGCGAAATCCTTTCTTTTTGCGGACTTAAAATCTTGGCAACTACCCAAGAGTAATAGCGCGAAGAAAATGTCACTTATCTTTTGTTGAATTTATTCTTTTTCTCAATTGGGGGAGTTGTCTTGTCAATCATTTGAAGTTAGACCATCCTCTTGTTTGTTGGAAATCGCCGTCGGCCATCTTGTTGCGAAAAAAAAATGTGACTAGTGTAGGCTCTTAAAATTTACATACTATTTGAAACTGTATATTTATAATTAGTTTTATTTCAACATCAGCGGTGTAAACAAATATAATCCGAAATGTAACCGAAAAGTTAACATGAACAAATTGTGATTTATATAAATTATCTAAGATTTATTTTCATTAAATTTAACAAGGTGAACATTTTATAACATCTGAGATACATTTAAATAATATACAAATGTTTGACTCTCCGTTACTCGTATATGGGCTCAGCCACAGAGTAAGGAGTTTTAAACAGAGAATCAACTCTCATACACTGCAATGGTACCTTCTTTAACATGGGATTACACATAGACAGTGGCGCTAACTGCGGATGACGCGAAAACTACAGCCGTAACAGAAGCGAGTTTGCTAATAGAGCTATATATCGCTTTCTTGGCGACAAGTGAGGGAAGAAAAAGAAAAAAAAACGGCGACTGCTTGCTTCTTGTTTTGGTTGGTTGGTTGGTTGATTTTAAGACGGTCGATGATCTATCTACGCGAATGAAAACAGATTTATTATTTTTAACATGTTCTGAAACAATCGGAATTCAACTTTATTTTAAAACAAGTGCTATGGTTTAAAAAAAAAAAAAAAAAAAAAAAAAAAAAAAAAAATCCAAGTTTGAAAGCAAAATTTGATATTTTAATTCTTCAAAATGTAAGTTGTGATTTATTTTCATGTGTTACTTTTGTTCTTGTGCTTTCAAGTTCCATAATGATTGAAATATTTTATATATATTGAGTGTTGACAGATTTGTGCCGAAACGTCATGTTAAGGCTCACTGTCGAGACGCGAAATATTTTTGGTTTCCGTCTGTCTGTTTGCCGTAAAAATGGTCCGATTAGGTTGATTTTTAGTAGGTATGTTGGCGAGGTATCCGGAATTAGCTGTATAGTTTTTGGTTAAATTTGGTTCATTAGTTCGGAAAATATAGAATATTTTTTTTAGGTCATAATGCTTTCTTATGGGGATGCAGACGATTTCACAAATTTCATTTTATCTGAAATGAAAATGGAATATTTGCGTAATGGATTTAGATGTAAAATTATGAATGCTAAATTTTCGATATGGATTTCCAATAGTTTTAAAATTTTTGCTTATAAATTTAATAGAATTTAGAAATTAATTGCTTAAAATATTTGAAAATGTTTTTGCATCTGTTCGGGGAATATAAACATCTTACTTTCATATTTTTTACAATTTTTAAAATCATTTATTTTCACTTACCACTTTAATTTAAGGATTCTAATTTCTGGAACATTCGAACAATTTTATATGCTTATAAACATGCATGCAATTGAAAAAAAAAATAATTGCGGATTGTACGAAGTTAAAATGATATTTAAAAAAATGATCTGCAGATTTACTAGTACAGGAAAAAACTTTTAGAAATTTTTTTTAACATGAATGAGATTTATGGTATGGCAGTTATTTTAACGACAATATAAAGTAAAATTTTTTAAAAATCTGCCAACACTGAATATATATAAAATATTTCATACATAATGGAACTTGAAAAATAAAAACCAAAATAACACATAGAAATAAACCACAACTTACCGATTCTTAGGAATAAAAAATAACTTTGACGTCTTGTTCTTGCAAACAATACACTCCTCTCTTCGTAGCATTTTAAAGAATTATAATAATTATAATCAACTATTTGATCTTCAAAGAATAATTTTAATAATAAGTATTAAACAAGATTCGAAAATCAATTAGCGAACGCCGAAAATTTGCACATGCGCAAATGACAACATCAAAAGACGCCAAGTAGAATAGGGTTACACTTAAACGGAAATCACAAAGATAAAAATCGCCAAAGCGATGATTTAGTTCTTAAGTCATCCGCCGCAGTCGTTCTTTTCAGGCGAAGTTGGGTCTCTGTCCTTACTCTGAGGGTTCAGCAAACACATAAGTTTGATTCCGTACATTTTAGAGTCAATAAATGGCGTTAATTCTTAATGCTAGTAGGTATTCTACAAATGTACTATCAGCAATGTACTACATAATCTGAATTAATATCCCTCAAAAATTCTGTTCTGTGGATATATTTACTCTTAAAACTTCAAAAGTTTGATATTCATAGACCGAACAGGACAAAATATGTATTTTTTTTTTTTTTTTTTTTTTTTTTTGCATGCGACATTGTTTTTATGTTTGTTAATTTTGTTGCTTTTGTTCTTTTGTTTCTTTTATCCGTACTTTCAATTCATAAATATTACAATTTCAGAAAATATAAATATAAATAAATAATCTTTGTAAATTCATTTCGGTAAACTGGAGGACTTGTTCGAAGTAATTCACCTTCTGATGAAATATTATGTGTATTCTTCCAGGTACTCGTGCGTCATGAGATATTTAGCTCGTACAGAAATTATAGTTCACATATATCAATAATCCTTAGTTAAATACCTTCGAAAATATAAGTACTAAAAAGTTACAGAAATTAATTTTGCACAAGACTGAAAATTCCGTTGCGTACAACAAAATGATAAACATATTGTGAAATTTCATACTCCAGTCATTCTCACGCCGTAACTTTTGAACACCGAAGAGACACCGAACACCTATAGAGACCGAAAGGGATTGTAGTATGGTAAAGAGGATTTGCGCTCGTCGAAGAGACTGCTCATAGCTCCTCCACCGTTAAAATCAAGAAGTAAAGTGCTGATATGAAAATTTATAGGAGCAATGTGGTGACAGTCAATTACAGAGTTGTAGAGTTGCAGCGATTTAGAACGAAAGGATATTTTGGGAGCATAAAGATTAAGAATATTACGTGTAAATTCAATTGTTTGTTCTTGATTGCTCGTTTTCCAACATTGTAACGTAACAAAAATGAGCAATATACATACAGCAACATAAATGAGCAATTTAAAATATTGAAATATTTCCTAATTCTGAAAAAATATTTTTGAAAAGCTCAAAATGTCTTTCTAAATGCATTTATACTTTCAATCTTTTATAATGTATTTTTATATTACTGCAAAATAGAGTTACGTATACCAGACCCATTCGATTAAAGCTGTTCTAACAACAAACCCAATAACAGATGATAGTAAGCTACTCTCTTTAATGTGATTTTAAACAGCAAATCTATGATTTCTACTTTATTGTAAATGTTTCATTTTCTTTTCTAGAATCAATATAAAATGCCAAACAAACTAGTCGTTGAGGGCCACCATAATACTTACCCATCATGGATATGCATAATGTAAAATATTAGAATAAAAATGTGTAAACTACTTATAAAATGCATTGCAATTCAAATAAAATCGTAGCTTGATGACGTCATAAACTTTAAAGGCTCGATTACAGAATTGCTTGAAAGAAACATCCTTATAACTCCAAACATAATAATCCTATTAACTAGCGGTTTATTGCATCGGATTAAGCGTCAAATTTCCAATTAAAATATATCTTTGAAGTGAAATTTGGATGAAATACAGGGTCATGAAAAATCGAAGAGTGTGGAAATTGGATTCCAAATATCTCGGCAACTAATTATCCGATCGATTATATGCTTTATGCAAAATTTGTGTATTTTTATTGTCTTTTATTTCATTTCTTAAAATAAACAATTTCGAAAATTTTTTTATACCTTTTATCAGAACGAATATTTCGAGAGACCGAAAAAAATAGTTCCGGTTAATCGAGGTTATTGAAATTAAATAGGCTTCTTCCCATTATTAAATACTAAGTACATACCAAATTGCAAGTCTCTATCTCAATTTTTTCGGGAGATAGAGCGTTTACAGACGCACAGACACACAGACGGACGGCAATTTTTTTTTTCTAAAAATATGATTTTCGGAATCTCCAGTGTCTGAAACGTGTAAATCCGTCAAAAAAAATTTCGATTTTCAAAACGATTACAATACTTACCCTATACTACGCATGATGGGTAAGTAAAAACTAATTTGCAAAGGTTTGTGATGTGTTTTTACCGCAACACGATGTGTTTTTATCGCAAGTACTTTATTTCTTTATGCAACATACAAATAAAGCTTCACAAATGCCGCTCCTTGATTTCACATTTCCCGTGTATTTGTCAGAAACGATTTTGCAGGATTAAAAATATTGCATAATTCGTTTGTGATAAAAGCAAATGTATATATTTGCCTTCATTTTTCCTTAATGATCATTCAATCGCTATTTAACAAGGTGGATAGCATGTGTTAAATTTTAAATGAACTTTCAAATTTAAATAATTGAATCGGTCATTTCAAAAACCACATAAGTCACAGAATATGAGCTTTTCAGAAAAAAAAAACTGTATTATTCACAAGTAAAAATGCTTTTATAGGCTTGTTTTGGCTGATTATAATTTTGGAATTCAAAGTTTGTAAATATCGAATATTTTTTATAATTTATGAATAATAAAAAGAAGAATTAGACAAAAACTGTTCCTGACTTATGTTGTTTTAGCAAGAAACAAGCCAAGGTGGTATATAATTTGAACAAAGCAGTCATATTAAACACATTTTTAACCACAAATAATGAAGATAGCACTTATACAGGGACATTTTTATATTTTAATATGGTATTGCATGCAAATGGTAATATGGTAATGCAATATGGTATCCGCATGTAATATGGTAATGCATACAAAAACCACTTAAGTCGCTGACTTTATGTCGTTTAACCCCTTGGGGACGAGCGACACGTATACGTGACGCATAAGATGCTCAGAATCATCGATTATTCCTACCAGTTACTTTTTATTGTAAGCTTTGCCTTATTTAATGACAGCATTTCTGCAATTCAATTAGCCGAAAATTTCTGTTTTGAAAAACCGGTGGTAAAAGATTAAAAATTCTGTAAAGGACGCTCGTTGCGAAGGGGTTAAGTAATGAACGAATATTAGAAGGTATTGTTTGAAGAGGAAGGAGTACAGTAGCTTATGTGGTTATTACCCAGATTATGGCTCTACCTTTAATCCCTTGGGGACGAGCGGCACATATACGTGACGCATATGATGCTCAGAATCCTCGATTATTCCGACCAGTTACTTTTTATTGTAAGCTTTGCCTTATTTAATGATAGCATTTCTGCGGTTCAATTAGGCGATCATTTCTGTTTGGAAAAACCGGTAGTAAAAGATTAAAAATTCTGTAAAGGACGCTCGTCGCGAAGGGGTTAAGGAAGCTGTTGAGACAAAAAAAGTATATTTGGAAAAAACTTGAATTATGTGGTTTTTGAAATGACTGATTGAGTTATAATTTAGTTTCTTAAAATAAGCAATGTAAACAAAAAAACATCTAATTAGAACTCATTCAATTAACTGCTAAGAATATAATCCCTTTAAAATAAAATTTTTCTAAGTAGCATTCAGTGAATATACAAATAATTAACAAATCTTTGGATTTAATGAAGTTTTAAATAGCTACATGGTGTGCTTTTATCGCAAGTACTTTATTTCTTTATGCAACATGCAAATAAAGCACCAAATAAGTTTAAAATCTCTGTTTTTATTCTATAAAAATACTAACTTTGTAAATGTGCATTTTTTGAGTCACTTTTCTACATATATTTACATTTTCCGGAAACAATTTCCTCAGATTAAGAATGTTACATGATGATTTTTGCAACGTGAAATAAGAGACATACATTTTGCTTTGATTTTCTTCGAGGTATTTTAACCAAATTATCCTTATAAGTAACTGAACATAAAAATGGATATATATATATTTTCCAATTGTAAAAATATATATTTCTGTTTTCCAAAATGATTAGAAGAAAAATATGCTCCATAGTAAGTATAAGAATCGAATGCTTTAAATTGTTATAAATAAGAAACTAATACTTATTTTTATATGAAATTTTACGAACTATTTAGAAAAACAAATGAAATGCAGCAAACTACATGAAAAACCATTTAGACAGTAACATATATCTGTATTCCCGTCAAAAGATTTGTGCTGAACATGAAGCAGAAAATTTAATGAAAGGGGAAAAGCGCACTTCTAAAATCGCATTTACGAAGACCTATTCGTTGGGTTCCAACTTACTTTATGTTACTTGGTCACTTCTCATGCTCCATTGTATCAAAAAAGATTTTTTTCTATGACATATAGAACACAAGCTATAGGACTATCAAAACCCCATTTTGTTCAGTCCGCAAAAATAAATGTATAAAATAGGCAGAGTAGTATTTAATCTTGAAAAATAGTTTGGCAACAGTTATGGAAATACATTTGTTTTGTTGCCCATTGAGTTGATGTTTCTTCTGCTTGGCAAACATCATTGTTGAATGTCTATGATATGCCTCTGAAATATACCTTCATTTATAAAATTCCACCAAGAGTGAAAAAACGAAAGACTAAAAAAAGTGATTAAGAAAATTCCAAAATATCGAAAGATTGTGTTGATAAACCTGCGTCCTCCAAGAACACTTAATAACTATTGGATCTATCTTTTGAGTGGATAATATTAAATACAGATCCCAAATTCAAAACTTACACTTCAGTGAATAACTTTGGAATAAAGTATTTACATAATAGAGAATTTCCTTTTCAAAATCTTCTCGTGGAGAAGCTTTAAAATGTTGAATCATGACATTAATATTTTAAATATTTTCAATAAATCTAGGAAGCTTTTTTTGCATCCAAATAGTAAGTCAATTTTGTGTCATAATATACTGTCACGTTTTTATTTTTTAAATGTGTTCGAAAAATCCAGTTACGTTAAAGCTATTTATAATAATTTAGCATCCTAACCAAAAGCATTAATTAAATTTTGAGCACACTGCTTGATTTAGTAACAAGTTGTAAACTGTTACACATAGTACACAAATAATTATACAGTTTGGAATATTAGTAAATGCATGTAATATGTATTAAGGTACAGTAGTTAACTCATCAGTTATTGAATGTGAGATAATTGGGTTAGATTATAGTTGTACGGTAAAATGATAAGCAGCTCAATTTCAAATTTATGTATGGATTATAATCATAGAGAAATCTGGAATTTGTTATTAGAATTCTCTGATTCCTTAAATCCTTAAAAATAAAATATTTTTTCAGATATGTAAATGATTTATATGATTTATATGATTAATGCTTTATTTTTATGAAAACCTATGTCTGAGGAATATTTTCTTTTTCTAGCATAATACCTGTAATAGGGATCCAATGTAATATACAGTACTATGCATAACCTACAGAAGAAAACACCTATATCTTATTTCTCGTCATCGTGCGTCATGATGAATTTCTAGCAATATTATTATCAGGTGTCTTAAGAAATTCTGTGGCTTTCTACTGTATATCAGGTTACATGTTCGTTTTAATGCTACTTTAAACTAATAGCCTTAAATACTATTTATTATAAGGCAAGGTGCCAAAAAAAAGTAAGTGATATTAAAAATAATAATAATAATGAAATCGAAAATTGGTCTTACACGTGAAGTGCCAAAAATTTAAATTACATAATTTGATTTAAAAAAAAATTCATTGTAAAAGCTTCCAAATGAGGAGTAAAATGCCAATGGATTTACCAATCAAAAATGTACTGAACAGAGATTAGTTATTCTAATTGTTATTCTATGCATCACATATTTATTTAGATTTAGATGACGTGTTTATAAACCTTCAACAAGTGTTTCAATGTGGGAAAGAATAAATTTCAATACTGCCAATAATGAGACGCAACCCTCACAATGGCTTTGTCGTTCAAGCTATACTAATAAAATAAAGTTTCGCTCTGTGTGTGTGTCTGTCTTTTGGCGATGGCTAGGAAAATCTAGTCCACCTAGAAGCCTAAAAATTTATATTTAGGTAGCCGAAACCCTCTCCTGGAGACATCAGCCTCAGAATTTTAATATTTTTAAAATTAGAGTAGTCATTAATTAAAAACTGATCAAAGATCAAAAATAAAAAAAATCACTCTTCCGAATTCCGCGCGCGCATGCTCAGAAGCCCTTTATATGTACCTCCATGAATCGAAGAAACAAAGCACGAGTCAGCCCGTTTCTGTTTACGTTTTTCTAAATTCGCCATGGGCGAACGGCTAGAAATACAGAAAAAGCATCTACATATTATCGAAGAACGTACTTTTACGTCTCGAACAATCTGGTTGTTAAAAAAATTCACATTTAACCCTTTCAAAAAAATAATCAAGAAGCATCGAATTCATGTTTATTTATTTTCTCCCGTTTTCCGACCCTTGCATCTACCAGATTACAAGAGATAAAAAAAAAACGAAGCTCACCACATTAAAGAACTGATTTTGCCCTTTTCAAATATATCTTTAGTTTTAAAAAATACGAAAGTTAACCCTTAAAAAAAGTATATTTTCTGTATGCCGTTTCCCGATTTTTGCAATTTTGGCGAAATTTGAAAATTTGCATCGGCGGTTCAGAGCAAAGTACGAAAAACTAAAAATACCAGACAATATCTACATTTATTCCCTTTTCGACATCTGTATTTGGTTTTGAAAAAATAGAATATTAACCCTTCGGAAAAATATCGCGCGCACGACTCCTTTTTTCGAATTCCGATTTTCTGCGATATATAAGATCTCCTAACAAAAATAAATCTCCTTACAATATAAAAACACACCTACAGACATCTACTTTCTATCGGGTTTATGCAGAAACCTTCACTTGTATTGAAAAGAAAAATGGAATAATACTGCAACATTTATATAAAAGTAAATTCATACAGTGAAATTCGAATAAATTTATTATATTGATTCAATATCTAATATTTAATTTTACTTATTCTGTTGTCAAAAAATACATGAACTTCAGATTTATTTCCCTATTATTTAATTCTAATTTGAAATGTATAAGAAATATAGCTACGACAAAAATGCCTCTAGATTCATTTTATTAACCCGCCCTACTTAAAAAAATATGTTTGTCTTGGACAAATATTATGGGTGGTCAATTGTCGCATAATAAAATGGCAAACAAAATGTTATTGGTTAATATCCAATTTATCACATCCAAGAAATTGCATGTACCCCTTCAGAATATTTCCACAAATTTTATTTTCTTGCATTTTAACAATTTCCATAGTACTAAGAAATTATCGTCAACAATAGAATATCGTAGAAACTCGACAGTGTTTCTCGCCGAGCAAAATAAACAATGCAATGAACCATAAATGAAAGGTATTTTCTCCAATTGATGACTAACAATTTTACAGAAAACATTTTTAGGACTCTGTCTAGTTTATATTTTCCGAACTGACCAGAACGGGATTTTGAAACATCTATAGCTTGCGTTCTATTTATCATAGAAACAAAATTCTTGTTTCTATGGAATGGAGCGTGCCAAGTGACTATGGAAATAAAAGTAAAGCGGAATCCGACCAATAGGTTTTTAGTAAATGTGATTTTAAAAGTGCTGTTTTTTACCCTTTTTGAATTTTTGTTCAGCCCCAATCTGTTGGCAGGGCTATAGAACTTTGTAAGTATTGGATTTTCACGCAGTTTGGTGCATTTGAATTGTTTGTATGAGTAGTTCGTACCTTTAAAGTTTCATGCAAATATTAGTAATTAGTTTTTGATTTATACCAGTTTAAAGGAATTTATTCCTATACTTAACATAGAACAAAAAAAATATATTAAATGGTTTAACACTTGTCAAAATGGTCGTATAGAAATTATATTAAGATATGTTACTACAGTCGACCCAAGTGAGCTTCCTATTGTAAAACAGAATTGTAGCATTTGCGGTTCGTTTACAGAATCCTTAAAAATATCTTTTGATAGGTCTACAAAACTATTAGTTATTGGATTTTTACGCAGATTGCTGTATTTTAATTGTTTTTATTAGAAGTTCAAATATTTAAAGTTTCATATAGAAATATCGATTATTTTTTTATTTACACCAGTTTAAAGTACTGGATTCCTATACTGAACATAGAGGAAAAATAATACTAAATAGACTTTTGTCAAAATGGTTATATACACACGGATATTCCAATATGTTATTGCATCCGAGCCAATTAAACTCTCTAACACTGATAAAAATTTGCAGCAAACTGTCCAGTCAGTTGACTGTTTTTAGAGAAAACGGTTATATAACCGTAATTTAACACTGTTCAAACCATATTATTGCCCATATTATGGTCAGAATAGTGTTAAATTATGGTTATGTAACCGTCTTCTATAAAAACGGTCGAATGACCGGAAAGTTTCCTGCAAATTTTTAACCGTGTATTGTAAAGCGGGATTGGGGCATGTACGGTTCGTTCACAGGATCACTTAAAAGATCTTGATTATATTACAACAGATCTATTTTTACTGAATAACATGTATTTTATTGATTTTATACTATTTTAATCTCTTTAAAGTTTTATTATGTTACTTGAAAAATGAAAAATATGAATTCAGTTTGTCCGTCTGAAAGCTCGTCGATACAGGTTTCCTTTTTATTACAGATTCTTATAGATTTCAGCACGACCCTTTTGAAAATCCAATACTGTAGGGATTTTTGGACACAAAATTTAAAATGAAATTAAATGGAATTTTATTTCGCATGAAATTGCAAAGAATTTTGACATAGATACTACGGACAATAACCATTACAGTATGTCCTGCTTATATTCGAGGAGAAACTAAATTATGGAAACGTGCCAGTGGACCTCAATTATGGAAAAATTCTACGTGACATCGACTAGAGAGAAACCACAGAAAATTATCAGAAAGATAATGCAATCACAGAATACTAACTATCGAGAAACCAATTCGGCAGGACTTCAAGATAAAAATCAGGCATATTATTCAAGCGCACCACAGTCGTTGAAAATGTGGAGCAGACTTGAACAAAATATATAAAATACATGAATGTTATTGATGGTTATAAATTAGAAAACATTTTAATAATGTCATTCTTCTGACTGTCCAGGGTGAAAACAACTTAAACGAACAATATCTCAATTGTAGATGATTGTTACCGTCTTTTACCAGCTATGCTAGATAGATTCTGCAGACCACCATTCCATAGATATGTCTAAGTAGCATTCGTCACCTAGATACCATTCATGTTGCTTTTATTGTCAGATGTTGCGGCCCATGACGACGTATCCGCCGCTATCGCGACACGTGACGGCTAATTCCATGACTGATTCAGTAAGCTTAAATACATTTCTGAAAAATTGCCTTATATGGTACTACTTTAAAATAATGAAATCGTATTTTTTAAAATTTATAATACTTTTTATTTTAAATCCTTATTTAAATCTTAATATTAAAATTCTTGATTAGTTACTTAAGGAATCACATTATAGCTTATATAACAACAGCAAAAAATATTGTTGTTTCGTTCGTCACATCTTATCATTTCTAAAAAATAAATGAATTCTTCTGAGATGTGTAAGAATCGATAACATGGTTTTGAATGATTTTAAAATAGTGCAATATTATGTGTTAAAAGACGTATTACACATTTTAAAAGTTTATAGCATCACTATTAAATTATATTTTTACCTGTCATATTTCTGTTTTCTTTTCTTTTCTGAATTAAAATGGAAGATGTATAATTAAAATGTAAATACCTTAAAAAAATAAGTGATACCTCATCAAAATCAAATCGTTATAAACGATCCTGACAAGCAACAAATCTAAAATGCCAGTCATAAAGAAAAGCGATACATAAAAATAAGTGATATAGTCACTTATCTGTTACTCTAGTTATATCTAGTCACTCGGACATACTCCGAGTGCTGTGTAAAAATCTATAACTACTCATAATGTTTTCAAAGGTCTCGGAATGAGGTACAGTATGTGAAAACTGATTGGCGACCTACTGACGAATATAATATATGCAGTATATCAATTTTGAAAATATGTGAAAATCATAAAAATAAATTTAAAATTTCCGCTATATCTCTTTTATAAATATTTTAAATTCTCGTCATATCTCTTTTATAAATATGTATGCGAAAGATCTGTAATAAACCAGAAAGAGTTGTAAGACAAGCAGGAAATCGTATATAGGTATGATAATCAACTATTATTACAAATATATTTTCCAATATTTCTTAACATAATATTTAATTACATAAATACATTTAATACACTCTTTCAAAATTAAAGAGAAAACTGGTAAAATGGAAACTGTTTATGACGGAATTATTTCTTAACGGAAAATGTTACGTTTGTAACATAAGGAGTATTATATAAACTATACTATTAAAACAGAATCCTAGCGAGAACGGATATTTCCCCCAGTCATGTGCGATTCCGTTTACGCAGGGTTTTCTGCAATATACCTCAGTTTATTTAACATCTATTATTACTTGCATTCTTATTAATATGCATATGCGCATCATTTTATATTATTCTTACAAACTCAAAATATTTACATGTTTACTTAGGAAATCCTTCTCAAAGAGTTGTGTTTCTCGTTCATATAATGGTAAATAAAATCACCAAATCGATTCGAGGAGCTGATAAATAAGAACGTACATGCAAACACAGAAGCTTCAACTTTGTACAATTTCATGGGAGCAGTCATACAAAACAAATTGTTAAACAGATAGTCATATGTAAGTGCAGAATACACATACATTATAAAAGCCTGCAGGTTGCCAAGCAGTTTTCACATACTGTACCTGACTCCGAGTCCTTTGGAAACATTATAAGCAGTGATAGATTTTTACACGGCACTCGGAGTATGTTCTTCTATATCGCTTATTTTATGTGATATCGTTTCTTTTTATGACTGACGTTTCAGATTTGTTGCTTGGCGGGAACATTTACGATTTGTTTGTGATAAGATTTCATATATGTCTTCGTGCTTTGATTATTTTTTGGGAGAATGTTTCGGGGAATGTTTACAATTCTATAATTGATTTCTATTGGCCAAAAATGCAAGGTATTCATTTAAAAATATATCTATAAATAAAATATGTACTCATTTTGGTTACTGTTAATTTGTAAAAAGTAGTTGCCGGAAACTTTCAGAAAACTAAATCATCAGTAAGATAATAGGACATCCTATAACTATAATAATAATAGCGATACTTTTTTAAGGAACTGAAATACTGATAAGTCCCGCCATTTTATTTCTCCTCAAATGATTATTTCCAATGGCATATATTTATTTATCATAAAAATATGTCGGTTTTTAGGTGTATTTGAAAAATAAAAACCACATTTTTTTTTAATTGGATATTATGAATATGCAATGTCCTCTTGAAAGATAATATTTCCTTAAGCTTTATTTTATTAGATATTGACAACGTCCTTAGTACGAAGAAAGTGATCGTCATTAAGAAAAAAATGTGCTTTATGATACGATTACTTTATGATAAATGTTTTGGGGACTTATTACGCTTGTATGATTGTAATTTGATAGCAAAAAAATAGTGCCTTGTAAATACATATATGGATTCACTAGATTAATTTAAACACAATTATTCAAATTGGTAAAGAAATCATATGAGTTTGCAATTTTCCAACTGGACGAAAAATGTCCTGTCCAGGATGCGAACCTGGGATCTCTTGGCTGAAGCTGCTAATGCTCTACCAACTGAGCCATTCCGGTCGAATCTGGAGGACCAAATTCATCCAGTTAACCTCATTGATCATAGCATCTGGTCTGATATCTGAATCAGCTCAACAGAATAAATCGCAGGTAATTTGGAACTCCAGTAAATGCTGGATACGTGATTACACTACATTAATTTTAACACAATTATTAAAATTGGTAAAGAAATCATATGCGTTTGTAATTTTCCAACTGGACGAAAAATATCCGGGCCAGGATTCGAACCTGGGATCTCTTGGCTGAAGCTGCCAATGCTCAACCAACTCAGCCATCTCGGATCAATCCCACTATGATCAATAAGGTTAACTGGATGAATTAGGTCCTCCAGATTTGACCGGGATGGCTCAGTTGGTAGAGCATTGGCAGTTTCAGCCAAGTGATCCCAGGTTCGAATCCTGGCCCGGATATTTTTTGTCCAGTTGGAAAATTACAAACTCGTATGATTTCTTTACCAATTTTAATAATTGTGTTAAAATTAATCTAGTGTAATCACGCATCCAGCGTTTACTGGAGTTCCAAATTACCTGCGATTTATTCTGTTGAGCTGATTCAGATATCAGGCCAGACGATATGACCAATAAGGTTGAGGAATTAGGTCCTCCAGATTTGATCGATATGGCTCAGTTCGTAGAGCATTTTCAGCTTCAGCCAAGATATTCCAAGTTTGAATCCTGGCTCGGACATTTTTCGTTCAGTTGGAAAATTACAAACACATATATATATGAATTGATTAACAATTCGTTGCAGCAAAGACAAGTTAACGGAGAAAGAATAAGTCACCATAAGGCAGGATTTTTCGCCAAAAGAATTTAATGTCATTAACTTGCGCACGTACAAAGTAACGTCATAAGAAATAATGAAACAAATAATTTAGCTTAAAACTTGTTATTTACATAATTATAATGTGGGATACCTAGAAATATGAACGTAGAATAATGAAGTTTTTAACCATTTATTTAATTTTATCTATAAGTGTAGAAAACAAGTCGAAACAAGATAAATACATATTTATGAGACTCTTCTTTATCTTTTTAATCGCTATCTGACTAATTGGACGTTAAAATATAATCATAAATGATGAATTATGTAATCAGTAATGTAAGTCTTCACTTCGTAACTTGTCCCTCGCGCCCATTGTATCATAAACCGGAATGTACATATAAACAATGCACATGTATTACTACATGTAAGTCTACCTTGCATTAATACTACTAAGAGTAATTGAAGGGAGAACAACAGTTATTATATTTTATCCTACTATTATAAAGGGTGCGCTAAAATTTTCCCCTACATACAAGATTAAATATATTTTTATTGAATATTATGAAATTGCAATATTTCACTTCAAAAGTAATATTTGTTCAATTTTATTTTCTTATATATTAAAATATATAACAGCAACAAAAAAAAATCAATATTAAAACAAAGGTTTCAAAAGAATCTCCAAGTTGAGATAGTTTTTTTGGAGTTTTACTGTTTCGATGACTTCATAACATCTCTGTCATTTAACTGTTTTCGCAAAAAGTGCAATATTATCATTTTTTAAATGTTTTTATTAATAGAATAAGTGTAGATTTTAATTCGACGGAACTCTTAACATAATTACATTAGTGAAATTGTAAGAAACTTTATGACTGTGAAAATCACAGTATAGTTTTATAAAACTTTCTATCATACGATCTGAAATTATATGTTACTTCCAACCCTTTCTTCAAAGTGAATATTTCGGGTTGGAAAAACGGTTACTTTGTGGAACGAATGAAATCCTCAAATCTAAACAGGACGCGGATAATTTGGAGAGTAATCTAAGTTAAAACATGTAAGTGCTAAGTTAAAAGAAAAATAATGCAAAGCCCCGTAACTGAGAACCGAGAATTAGTTTTATACCGCATAGATTGGTGGAACTCGAGCTGATATTTATCGTAGAAAATAAAAATGTGATATGTATGTCATTGACGAACTTACGAGAGGTAAACTATCGCACGATGTCCTTTTTACCATTTTTATCTTGAAAACCCTGCTTTTTAAGAAATACATGATGCAGCTTATGATATTATAGCATGTGCGCTTGCAGCTTTACACAGTTGTTATGAACTGAAACATTAATATGATTTTTTTTTTCAATTCTTCAAATGTTTAATATATAAATCATGCAACGTATATATTTATTATCAGAAAACAGTTTGCATATGAAGAATAGTATGGAGGGTCATTTATTGAAGAATACCATGCAAAATGAACTTTTATTGGATTGTATGAAATTGCAATAGCGCTTTGAAAGATAACAATGAAACTTTATTATTTAAATATTAAGAGTTTTCTTATTTTGTCAAAAAAGACAATCATTAAATAAAAGATTTCAGAACATTTTGCATGTTTTAATCATTTTTTGGAAAAAAGCTTCGAAATATTTTTTTATACCTCTATGATTGAATTCCCTTCCAACAAATGCAACATAATATATTTTTTAAAGTTTCCATCAATAGAATAAGCATACACTTTGGTTGCTGAAAATAGATAAAAACTTTTGGCGGAAGACCCCGAGAAGTATATTATTAAAATAACATCAAAATTGTAAAACCATAAAACTGTTTTTATGACTTGACATATTGAGATATACCATTCGTTTTTTTAATCCTTCGAATGTTTTGTACATAATCCTTGGAAAAAAATATTTTTTTATGAGGTTGCGTTTGAAGAATATTACGGAGGGTTACTAAAAAAAAAAAAAAGAATACCAAAATATATATTTTTTCAATGCTGTGAAACTGCAATACTCCTTTTAATGATAATATTTCTTCAAGCACTATTTAAAATATATATGTACTAACAGGTTGTTTAGAACAGAGAAAAATATTATCATTAAGAAAAAGATTTCAAAATATTCTCCATGTTTCGATTAATTTTCGGAAAAAAGTGTTTTTAAATCTTTTTTATGCCTATATGATTGAATTTTATTCGAAAAAATGGAATAAAATCTTTAAAAAAAGTTCATCGATAGTTTTAAAGTTTGGCTGATGAAGATCGATAAAAACATTCGGGAAGAAAACTCACGGATAACGACATTATTAAAATAATATGGAATTTTAATGACTATGAAAATAAAAGCTACACTGTTTTTATGATTTCAAATATTAATGTCTATTTTCTTTTTAAAATTCTTAAAGTTTAATGGACAAGTCTTGCAATGGTTTATCTTCATTTCTCATAAAATGTGTACTTTGGAAGAAGATTAAAGAATGTCATTTATCAAAACAAAAGACAAAGTTTATATTTTATCATGAAATTTCAATATCCGTTTCAAAGAAATATTTGTTCAAACACTACTTTCTGATATATTATCAGTTTTCTTAGTACGAATAGTAAAATAATCATTAAATTAAATATTTTAAAAGAGTCTCCATGCTTTGATCCTTCCTTGGAAGAAAAGTTCGAGGAATGTTACACATCTATGATTGCGTCTATCAATTACGAATTTATTAAGACTGTAAAAGTTTAATTTGTTTTTGAAATTGATGTTATATAACTAAAGTATTCACTAACATACTAATTATAAAAATAATTTCTGGAACTCTGTATTTATCGAACCGAATTTTATTTTTTTATGTAAAAAATCTCATTAAAAATTGACATCATTAAAATAATAATAAAAATAATACTGTTTAAATAAAATGAAAAATAAATTCTGAAAATATTTCCAATTTTCTTTTGAAACTATAAAACAACAGTTTGTATAATGATATTAAATTATAAAGTTTTTAGAATAATGACTTTCCAAAAAAATATTGAAAAATGTAATGTTTGGAAAATAATGGTTATACTTTTTTATGAACTGAAATATTGATTGTGTCTTTAATTTTGCACGTTTCTTCAAACTATTAATAAAAACATTCTGCAATTTTACGTATTTTTGTAATAGAGAAAATATTTTTTTAGAAAAATACTATGGGTCACAATCTTTTGAAAACTTAAAAGCTATAGATATTGTATGGGGTTTTGTAAAATATCGCCTAGAAATATCTTTAATTTTTTTTCATTGTTTAAATATAATTACAGATAAACTTTGAATTTTTTTTTTTTTTTTTTTTTTTTTTACAGAATATTTGATTACTATATACAAGCAGGGAAGACCCAGCTATGCTCGGTCAAAATTAGCTTTGAGTTCAAATAAGATCTTTGAGAACCCATGAACAAAATGACCCACTAATAAAATTTCACGAATATGTGACCAAACGACAATTGTCTTCCCGTAGAATTGTCTTCCCAATTGAAACCCGTAGAATATAAAATTTATTCAAAATAGTCTCAGCCGTTTTTTTGATAAAATTAGCTTGACCTACAATGATCCAAAAATGACACTCTAAAGGGATTTTCTCGAGCATGTGGCCTAGCACAATGATTTTCTCGTGCCCCAAGCCGTAGAATACAAAATTTAATTCAAATCCTCTGAGCCGTTTTTAAGATAAAAATAGCTTGAGTCATAATGACCAATGACTACATAACTCACTGATCGAAATTTCTCGAACATGTGACCTTGCCCAATAGTATTATCGTTTCCTAAAACTGTAGGATACTAAATTTAGTTCAAATCCTCTGAGCCGTTTTTAAGATAAAAATCGTTTGACCCATAATGACCCACTAATAAAATTTTCTTGAACATGTGACCTAGCCCAACAGTCTTCTCATGACCGTAAATCATAAGATGCAAAATTTAGTCTAAATAGTCTGAGCCGTATTTTAGATAAAATTAACTTGACCCACAGTGACCCCAAAATGACCCACTATTTGAATTTTCTCGGACATGTGACCCAGCCCAATGATTTTCTCGTGCCCGAAACTCGTAGGATACAAAATTTATTCAAAATCGTTTGAGCCGCTTTTTAGATAAAATTTGCATAACCACACACACACACACACACACACACACACACAAGATTTGGTCGTATTAGAATATATGATTTGTTTTTTAATTAAATTAACTTGACTCGCGTTGACCCCAAAAATACTAATGGAAAGTTCTCGAACATGTGACCCATCCCAATAGTCTTCTCGTGCCCGAAACTGGTAGGATACAAAACTTAGTCAAAATTGTTTGAACCGTTTTTTAGATACAATTAGCTTGTCCCTGACCCATGGTGACCCAAAATGACCCACTAATCGAATTTTCTCGAACATGTGACCTAGCCCAATGGTTTTCTGGTGCTACCACACACAAGACATAACCACACACTAGATTTTCTCATTTTAGAATATATGATATAAATATATATATTACAAAAATGACATTCAAAAAAATTTGTTGCAAGAAGGCAATTTTTGGAAAATAATTGCTCTACTGTTTTTCTGAACTGAAATATTCTTATGTCTCAACTGTTTATAATTCTTCAATTAATTAATACATAAGTCCTGCAATGTTATATATTTTTAAGCGAAAAATTATATTCTCTTTGGACGAGTACTATGATTTATTTATTGAAAATTAAAAAGCCAAATATATAAATATATATTTTCTTTTCTTTAGTAAATACATAAAATATCATTTTTGGCCGATAAAAGTTTCCTTAATATCAAAAGAAGTATCATCAGTAATAAATTGTTTCAAATGTCTCTATCGCTTGGTCAGTTCTTAGGAAAAGTGTTTTGAGGACTTCTTACTCGTCAACAAATAAATTCTATTTGAAAAAAAAGCAATGTTAACTTAAAAAGTATCAAAAGTTTTCCATGAATTGAAAGAGTACTTTGAATAGCAGGTGGATTTTTTCTGAAATGATGGTCTTAATGTATGTTTGAGAAATATATTAAGAATCTGTAATTATTAGATTTTTTCTTGGGGATTCTGTATTCATTTTTAGCTAAGAAGTCCTTCGGTCCTGTACCGGGAGGAAAAGGTAGCTTTCATAGTCTATGTTTTTTAAAAATTCAATTCATTTTACTCAAACACCCGAAGCTAAATTGCTTGGAACCCCATTATACAGAGTGTCTCATTTATTTTGCAACCCACGTAAACGCGAAGCAAATGAACAACACGAGTGCACGCGCACACCGTTAGCGCAGGTAGGTGTGGAGGGGCGTAGGAGCAACACTACCAACACCCTAGAAAACCGCACGAGACACTTCAGTGCTAAGGAGAACGAAGTGAAAGTTTTGCGTCATGGTGCTATGTGCAGAAAAGCGCGCGTTTATTATTGAACATTATTTTCGAACGTTTTCGTGCAAAACAGTCAAGGAACGATATGAAAACAAGTTTCCAGTCACGGTGGTTCCGAATAAAAGCACAATTAAGCGAATCGTGGACCATTTTCAAACAGAATTGACTGTGGAACAGAAAAGAAAGAACCGTCTGTCGTTTGTCCTAACTGACCACAAAAGGAAGGAAATAGAGACGAAAATCAAGGAGTAACCGGCCACGTCAGTAAGAAAATTAGCTTTACAAACAAACGTTCACCAAGCCACTGCATACCGCGCCTTGACACTCGGCCAACGACACTCTGTCATTTCTTCAAGACTTTTTTGATGATCGGCTAATTACAAAAGGACTATGGCCTCCACGCAGTCCAGAGCTGTCACCTCCCGATTTCTTCTTGTGTGGCTATTTGAAAAATCGCGTGTTCCGTAAACTGGTAGCCTCGATTACTGAACTGAAAACTCGCATTAAGGAAGAGATAAACGCTATCACACCAAACACATTACAGAATGTGTCTCAAAACCTCCTCAAACGAGCCCAGATATGTGGAGATGAAGACGGCGGTCACTTCCAACATCTTTTGTAGTCGTTTAAGCACTTCTGTAAAATAAAAATTAATGTTTGTACATTGTTCTTTTTTTGAGAGTTGCAAAATAAATGAGACACTCTGTAGAAGATTCATTCCCGGTTTTCGTTAATACTGAATTTGAAAGCAAATTTCAACATAACAAAAATCAGATTGTTTCAAAATGTCAGCCACCCTAGAATTTCAAACTGCCATATCTCTGCCATGTTTGAAGATACCCCCCCACCCCAAAAAAAATGTTCCGTAATCCTTGTATCACGATCTAACACTTAACGAAAACAACTTTTTCAATTTAATTTTTTATACACATTTTTGATTTTTTTAAAAAAATTAAAAAATTGAACTGGCC
Organism: Maratus michaelseni; assembly: GCA_963931845.1. NCBI lineage: Eukaryota > Metazoa > Arthropoda > Arachnida > Araneae > Salticidae > Maratus > Maratus michaelseni. Next base: position 399,817,113 of record OZ007586.1, read on the forward strand.
GCCATTTTGAAACAATCTGATATTTGTTATGCTGTAACTCTCGTATTTATGAACCAATATGAATGTGACTGATCATGTGTACAGAACATACCAAGCTCTCGATCGAGCTCGTTGGCCAGTTTCCTGCGCTATCTTGTTTCAAAATGGCGGCAAGTTATTTTTTTTTTATTTAAAAATATGAATAAAAAAATATAAATTGAAAAAGTTGTTTCCGTTAAGTATTAGATCGTGATACATGGATTCCAGAACATTTTTGTTTTGGCTTTATCTTAAAAAATGGCTGAGATATGGCAGTTTGAAATTCTAGGGTGGCTGACAATTTGAAACAATCTGATTTTTGTCATGCTGTAAGTCTCATGCTGAAATTCGCATTCAAATTCAGTATTAACTAAAACCGGGATTGAATCTTCTATAATCGGGTTCCCAGTATTTAAGCTTCGTATGTTAGAGTAAAATGAGTTGAATTTTTAAAAACATGGACTATGAAAGCTTTTCCTCTCGGTACATGCCGGAAGAACTTTTTGTAATGAAAGCTACCTAATAGTAGTCGTTACAAAACAAATAAAAATTGACATCATTAAACTAATAAAGAAAATAAATGTTTAAAAATATGCATAGTAATAAGAAAATATTTTAAAATTTCATTTTTGTATTATTTCGTTAATGCCAGTAATATAAGTTGTATAATTAAATTAAAGTAAAACGGTTTTTTATTAATAATGATTTTGAAAAAAGTGTTACTGAAAAAATTCGTTTAAAGTTTATTTATAATATTCAAATTTTAATTGCTTAATAGGCGTATAGCCAACATAGTGAAAAAGTACCCAAGCTGGGACTCGAACCCGGGTCATCAGATTAGCGCACTGACGTTCTACCAACTGAACCACTTGGGAACGACACTCAGCCTGGAACTTTTTCACCATAACATGTTGGCAAGGCTACAAAAGCAGCACAAGATGTAATATTTTCCGTGAGCCGCCAAACCTGGGGCAAACACGAAATCAAAGAATATCCAGCATCGACAATTGAATAAATTCATATTTTTTAATACTTGGAAATTTTTCAAGAGAAAATTTCTCACGCCTTGCATTCATAATATTCAAATTTTAATTGCTTAATAGGCGTATAGCCAACATAGTGAAAAAATACCCAAGCTAGGACTCGAACCCCCGAAATGAATTTATTCAATTGTCGATGCTGGATTTTCTTTGATTTCGTGTTTGCCCCAGGGTTGGGGCTCACGGAAAATATTCCATCTTGTGCTGCGTTTGTGGCCTTGCCAACATGTTGTGGTGAAAAAGTTACAGGCTGAGCATCGTTCCCAAGTGGTTTAGTTGGTAGAACGTCAGTGCGCTAATCTGATGACCCGGGTTCGAGTCCCGGGTTGGGTGCTTTTTCACTATGTTGGCTATACGCCTATTAAGCAATTAAAATTTGAATATTATGAATACAAGGTGTGAGAAGTTTTCTCTGGAAAAATTTCCAAGTATTTAAAAAAAGTTTATTTAGTTTTTTGAAAATGAAAAAAATGAAAGAAAAATCATAAAAAAATATCACAGCTAATAAATTTATATTTTTATGTTCATTTCACTCCCCAATATAACATCGTTACAACTCTTTATGTATATTTATAATTTTAGGTAGATTTTATTACAAAAAAAATACCTATTGCAGCCGTTTGGAGGAAAGCAATTCCAAAAATTTTTGGTATATTTTCACCGATCATGACCCCTAGACCCTCAAACCACCCTCCATTCAAACGTTGATATATATATATATATATATATATATCTGACATATGTCATGCTGTAACGCTCTTATTTATGATTCGATTTGGATGTGACAGAGTATGTGTGTAGGACATACCAAAGTCTCGACTGATTTCGTTAGCCAGCTTCATCCGCCATCTTGTTTCAAAATCGCGGCCAGTTAAAAAATTTTTATTTTTTAAAAATTCAAAAAGATGTCAAAAAAATGAATAAATTGAAAACAATTGTTTCTTTTATGTGTTAGAACGTGATGCATGGATTCTGGAACAATTTTTGTTTTGGCTATATCTTTAAAAAATGGCTGAGATATGGTAGTTTGAAATTCTAGGTTGGCTGAGATTTTGAAACAATCTGATATTTGTTATGCTGTAACTCACGTATTTATGAACCGATATGAATGTGATTGATCATGTGTACAGAACATACCAAGGTTTTTGACCGAGTTCGTTGGCCAGCTTCATCCGCCATCTTGTTTTAAAATGGCGGCAAGTTAATTAATTTTTTTAAACATTCAAAAGATGTATAAAAATATATATAATGAAAAAGTTGTTTTCGTTAAGTGTTAGATCGTGATACAAGGATTCCAGAACATTTTTTGTTTTGGCTTTATATTGAAAAATGGCTGAAATATGGCAGTTTGAAATTCTAGGGTGGCTGACATTTTGAAACAATCTGATTTTTGTTATACTGTAACTCTCCTGCTGAAATTCGCATTCAAATTCAGTATTAACGAAACAGGGATTGAATCTTATATAATCGGGTTCCAAGCATTTTAGCTTCGGAAGTTTGAGTAAAATGAGTTGAATTTTTAAAAACAAGGACTATGGAAGCTACCTTTTCCTCCCGGTACAGGCCGGAAGGACTTCTATAATATATAATGTCAATAATTTAGAACATTTATAGTTTTACATTATTTCGCAAAAAAAATCTTTATTCAATGATTTTAGCTGCTAAGAACAGAATCACTAAAAAATATAATTTGGGGGCGTTTCCTTTCATGAATATATAAATCTTTAACAAGCTGCTCGATTCAATGAAGTTTTAAATCACCAAATGGTGTCTTTGACTCTATTGCAAGCGTTTCATTTTTTTTGTAACGTGCAAGTAAAGTGCCACATAATTTATAATTCACTGTTTCTAATTTACAAAGCTTTGAAATAACAGAGATTTTGCAAGACGTTTCAATCGAAAAGAAGTCTGTTCGTGAAATTTCGAGTATTTTATCGTTTCCAATTCAGAGACCTACTGTTTGCCATCGTAAACAGGCAACCAAATTTCATAAATATCGCAGAATGTGTCAGATACCTATGCTGAAATTGCACCATAGAAAGGCATGCGTACTTTGGGCTAAACAACATATGAATTGGACGGATGAATGGATAAATGACGCAAACAACTATTTGTATGGCCCTGATGGCTGGGAATACTATTGACATGATCTACGAAGAGAATCTCGCCAGTTCTTTAGTCGGCAACAAGGAGGGAATTCTCTCATGGTATGGGCACGTTCTGTTTCAACAGAACAACGGTTATTGCTTTTCATATTGGTCAACAGTGCTCTGAGGATTAACAAACTTTCCTCCAAAACATTTTAGTTCCAATTATAAACATCTTAGGAGGGGAAAACTGGAAATTCCAACAAGACAATGCGTCGATTCACAACTCCCACTCAACAATAGCTTGGTTTACACAGAATCAAGTGACTGTTGTTGACTGGCCAGCCATCAGCCCGTACTGAAACCAATTGAAAACCTTTGGGAGTACTTTCACGGGAGGAGTATGTCCATGGTTGTCAGATTTCGACTATTCAGGAATTAAAACAACAAGTATAGCAGAGTTGGTTCTCTTTAAAGCCACACATTTTCTAAAAACAAGTTTGAAGCATGCCTGATATGATTTTCAATATAAGTCAAAGAAATGGATCCAAAATTTCAATTTAAATACAAAGTACTGGAAAAGTCAATATATTTTTAGGACAACCTAGTTTGATTTTGATTGTTTTAAAAAAAATCTGTAACACTTATACTGTATTTTTTATTGAATGTAGTAAACTTATGTTATTATTCCATATGCTTATTATTTTTTCGTGATTATTGCATTATTTTTTGAACTGTTATTTCAAAATATCGCCTGTCCATATACTTTTGAGACGCACTGAATTTACCATTAACTAAGACTCTCGATTTAAAGCGAGTTTAAATAGCAAAATAGTGTATTGCTCTCTACCACATTTTTTTAATTTTCTTTTGTAACATGCGTGTAAAGTACCAAAAAATGTTTTATTCACTGTTTCTAATTCGCAATAATATTCGCTCCTAAATGTCCTCCTAGTTTTTCCATTTTTAGCACTTTCCAACCTAGTTGAAAAGTGCTTATGACTTCGGTTTGTCTGGCCGCCTGTCCGTGCTCTAACTCCCGTAAATATGCTCGGATTGGTCTGCAATTTTTATATGTTATTGTTGCCATCTATAGAATGTTCCCTATTTCAACGGAAGTGTGTAGCACTTATAGTTTTTTTACAGGGACACTCAAAAGAATTCCGTTACATTGCGGTCTATGGGGAAAAATCATTTGCGGTTTATTTAAATAATGTTTCACTAATTTAAACGAATTGAAATTTATATATATCACTAAGGTGCATTAGAAGAAGCTTAATATGGAATAGGGTGTGCATAGCACTTAAAGTTAATTTACAGGGACAGTCAAAAGAATCCCGTTGCATTACGTCTATGGAGAAAAATCGTCTGCTGTTTATTTAAATAATGTTTCACTATTTTAAACGCACTGAAATTTATATATATCACTAATGTGCATTACAAGAGGCTTACTACAGAATATTGTGTATATAGCAGTCATGTTCATTTACAGGGACACACAAAAGAATTCTCTACTGCCTGTTAACAATAATTCCTGGAAGTGCGTTTTAAGTTACTGAACGCGATTTTAATTTTAACTCGCATTTTGTCTATTACGTGGTGTGTATAAATTCTGTAGATCCTATACAGGGAAGCACAAAAGTTCGCGAACACATTTCCGTTTATTGACAAAGTCCAGATGGAGAATTTTAAACTGTGCTACGCGTTTCCTAACTGAACTAAAATTTAGCATCCTATGTAGCATATATACAAACCTATAGATCCTATACAGGGCTGAAAAATAGGAAATATTTTAGAGTGACATGATTTTGAGCTCTAAGGTCATTGTAATTAACATGCGTTAATTGCAATGTGACTAAATCTGCATTGTGACTAAATCTGATGTAATTTCTGGTACGTTTGTCACATATAAGGAACAATTAGCATTTTATTTCATTAAAAATGCTAATTATAAGGAAATAAGGATCGGAGATTATATGCTTTTAATTTTAAAATAATTTGTTTTGAAGAAATTGAATCGTTTTCTGTAATCTAAACAAAAATATACTATTGTCACATTTAGATAATTTTTTTTCACATTTAGAGTAGTTAAAACCTAAATGGTATGCCCAATACAACTAAATGTTACAATGCATTTTATGCATGCCAGTTCATCTTAATTTTATTAATTTGTTATGTACCTTATACTGTATTTTAGTTACAAAATTAAACATATCACAATTATACTTTAAATATTTAGACCAATTATTAAACAAGAAGTAATTCACATGAATGAGAATATACAGAATTAATTTTAACAAAACAATATTTATTAGTGAATGTTCTATAAATTTTTTATAAAGGCATTTTTGATGCTAGGAAATTTCTGGACACTGTAATTGTTTTATTAACTGCGACAGTGCGATAACCTCTTTAATTGTACCGAATTTGTAAAATATTTTATCACTTCGTTTTGTTCACATCCAACATTTGTCTCTTCTCAATACCGGCTTAGTTTTTTTCTCTTCTTTTGTTATGTTACTAATAACAATACATAGAAACTTTTCACCCACATACACAATGATTACATATCTTTCAACCGTAATGTTATAAATAGACTCTTCTTTAGAATTTTATCAAATAAGGGAAAGTGACTGCTCCCAAAAGAAAAGTTTTTCTGGAGTAAATTTGTCATTGGTGGTAACATCCTCAATATCATGTTTTTTACCCTTCCATTTTGTTTTTCACTCTCCATATGTCCTTCAATATTTTCTTTTTGGTACCAACAGCTTTTTTGTGAGTTGCAATGTCGTAATCCAACAAAGTTTTATTTCATAATTTATCCTTTTAAACATCATTTTGGTCAAATATGTGAAAATGCCACATAAACGTGTACCGTGGAGCAGTTGCTCAGCAGCCTTCACGCATTTGAATATTCTAATTCGTCTCTAATAGATTTATCATAATATCAAATTCCAAAATGTGGCAAATATTTTAGAACACAATTTTCAACTTCCACGTCCTCTAGATAAAACAGAGATTCAGGATCATAACATGGTTGGGGTTATTTGTCATTCAAAGATTGAAAAACGAAATTGTGATCTCGATTTTTCCGCGCATTCATAGTTTGTTGTCGGAATTTGATGTATTTGATAATTAACGATGTATAACGACAATGGTAATGTCTCCTATAGGAAACGCTTTAAATTGAGTAACATATTTCTCGTTTTTTTTTTTTTTTTTTTTTTTTTTTAATATACGGATGTTTGTTTATGTCATATTTATATACGATTATTTTGTCGGAAATTTAGGTAGAACAAATTTGTTTCATTTCTGGGCACATTTTGTGATATTGACCTAAGAATTAAAATTGACTTTGAAACTATCTTTTGTTTCTCGTTTAACAATATTTTTTTCCATCCTTATAAAGAAAGTACAAACAGATAAATAAAATATGTAAGAATATTTATTTTACTAAAAAGGTGCAAATATACAAAAAGGCTTTTAAATGTAAAAACCCGTCAAAAGATGTTAAGAATATGTTAAAAACCCAAGAGCTTTCGACTGTTCTAAACAGTCATCATCTTTAAATAGCACAACTAGGTTTTCTTGCATATTGTAAGTGTTCGATATTTTTTTGTAGGATCAATATAAAGTACCAAAAATTATTTAATTTTTAAGGATATTAGCTCCGCAAATGTACTCATTGTATTTCCATTTTTCCATATGTTTCTCGAAAACAATTTTTCAGGATTAAAAATATTGCATAATTATTTTGGGATAAAAATCAGCTGCATATATTCTACCTTCATTTACTTAAATATATTTCAATCACATATTTTAGAAGGCAGATAGCATATCATAAATTTTATATAGTCTTTCAAACCTATATAATTATAATTTCGTTTTTTAAAATCAGCAATGTAAACAAAAAATTATAATTACATTTAATGATTATTACGGATAAAAATAGAATTAAAGTTTTCAAAATAGCTTTTAGTAAATATATAAATGCTTAACAAGTCACTGGATTTAATGAACTGTTAAATAGCTACATGATGTGTTTTACTCTTTTGCAAGTGCTTTCTTTGTTCATGTAACATGCAAATAAAGTACCAATTAATTTTAAATTGTCTGTTTGTGTTCTATAAAGATACTAACACTGCAAATGTGCTCCTCGCTTTTCTATTTTTATATGTATTTTTCGGAAACACTTTTCTAGGATTAAAAATGCTACATGATGATTTTTGCAATATGAAAGATGCATGTAGTTTTATTTCGTTTTCAGACATTTAAACCACATTATACTTAACCACATTATAGTTAACAGGAAAATTTAGGTGTTTTTCAATTGTACAATTGTATTTCTGTTTTCCAAAATAAAAGGAATAATAAAAAATATATTATCAGAAATATGCTGATCAGCAAACCCAATGTATTGGATTTTTAATGCAATTGAACTTTCGTTTGTGAGGAAAAATGTATCTAATTTAGTGATAAATTTAGAAAATATTTCAAATAATAATTTAATCAAATGTCTTACAATAAGCAAAAAATCTATTTAAATGTAGGTTAAATGAAAATTAAAAAAAATACAAGTTAAAAATTTCGTGATTACTATTAATTTTAAAATTAAATTTTACATTTCTCATTATAAATTGAAGGGTTTAATGGTATTAAATTAAAACGGGGAAAAATGTATTTTCAAGGCTTTATCTTTTGGGAAGAAAAATGGCGTCATTTTCACCGATGTTTCATTCCACTAGTATCTATACTAATAAAAGGAAGACGTTTGTGTGTGTGATTCTGTCGGTGATGGCTAGGAAACTCTACTCCACGTAGAGGTTTGAAAATTCGTTTGGGGATAGTCCAAGGTATGTCCGGATACACCTGAGGCTCAGGTTCTTCATTTGTTATGATATATTATTTAAATACTACAGTTAAGAAAAACAACAAAAGCGTTGGAACGGTGCGTTCCAGAATCCCGTTCCGAGGCACCGAAGCAGTGAAGAATCAGAGGCTCTTTTTTCCGGTCGTTTTTCGAAGCGCGCATTCACAAAATCATTCAAATACCCACAAACTAAAATATATATTCTTAAATTTCTTACATTGTACTTCTGAACGCCGTAACCCGTTCAAACAAATACGAATTTTAATCCTTTCAAAACATTTTCATAAAAGTTCGATTATGTGTTTTCTCACCCTCTTTTTTTCGAAGCCCGCATCCACCCGAATTTTCAAGATACAAAAAAACGTAAAAGCGGGTACATTTTTTGTACGTAGATGCAATTCGTTTTGAAAAATACAAATATTATCCTTTCAAAAAATTCGTGAGTGGTAGGTTGTTTGCTAGTCGTCCGACACTCTTTTTTAAAACTAAAAGTAACTAATTGTCGGTATTTAAACACAATCATTTTACACGGTCTTTGGACACTTTATTTACGTCACTTATAAAAAACAATGAAATATTCGGACGATTAAAAGTATAAAACAAATCCACAAAATTATCGCTCAGAACGAAACTACGGGGGTAACTTTTGTTCCCATTTTTGCTATTAAATATCAATATTTTTGCACGAAAATTTTTCACAGGTTTCTGAAAGAATATGTTTCTAACTTATAAAAATTTCAAAGATTTCGGCCGATAAGAACAGTTTTAATACTAAAATGACACGATGTGAAAGAAAAGGTCTGAAAAAAGCACTTGTTACAAGCCCTTAGGTCGCACAGTGGGGCGTTTTGAGGATCTAGGTGGACAAAATTATTGCGTTGAAATTTAATTAGGTTTTGCTGGGTTTTCGAATGTATCAGTAATAAAATAACCAAACAGTGATAAATATTGGACTTATTTAATTATTTATATTATTATTATTATTATTATTATTATTATTATATTATTACTTATATTATTATTATTTTTTAAATTATAATATTGTATTGTCATTGAAACTACACATGTATTCAAAGTTTCAGCTCAATCGGATAATTAAAAGTGCTGAAAATTGACTTGCAAGATTTGAATTAAACACTCAGACGCACACTTCAAGTTAATATAACTTAATGATTCGCAAATTTTCGCAGGACCTGTCTTAAGGGGTCTCAGGAGTCTTACTTTTCCTCCGAAGATGCAAGTTTGCATCATTTCACATTTTATTTTATTTTTGATTTCATATAACACACAATAAAATGAAATTTTTAACACTAATAGGTCAATATCAGCTTCATTTAACATAATTATTTCAATGTTGTACGATTCATATTTAATTATTTTAAAAAGTTAAAAGTTTAAAAAAAAAAATTGCCTGGTATCTACTGCGCGCAAGGTTGTAGAAAAAATATTGCTTCAAAAATAACAAACAAAACTGCTAATGATGTAAAGTTGATGTATCTTGAACTTATACTTCAATTTCAAGAAATTAAAAAAAATATTTTTTCTTAAATTTAAATTTAAATTGTAAAATGTTTAAAAAATTCATTTTTTGTTGAAAAAATGCCAATTTTAAATTGAATTAATTTTTAAATTGATTGAAATTGAAGTATAAGTTCAAGATACATACATTTTACATCATTATCAGTTTTGTTTGTCATTTTTGAAGTAATATCTTTTCTACAACCTTGCGCGCAGTGGATACCAGGCAAAAAAGTTTTTTTACTTTTTTTTAAAAATTTAACTTTTTTTAAATAATTAAATATGAATTGTACAACATTGAAATAATTATGTTAAATCAAGCAGATATTGACCTATTAGGGGTAAAAATTTCATTTTATTGTGTGTCATATGAAATCAGATATAAAATAAAATGTGACATAATGCAAACTTGCATTTTCGGAGGAAAAGTAAGACTCCTGACACCCCTTAAGTTTTCAATACTTTAGGAATGGCACTTTGATTTTAAAAAATGCTTATTGCTTAATAATGCTTAATACTGTACTAAAAGTCAAGATGAAGTTTGAAAACAAGATGGCGCTTATTTTCAAACAACAAAATGTTAAATCGTGTGACAAACATGTGACATATGTCCAGTAAACTCCTGCTTTCAAATAAAACAGAAAAGTCACGACTTGCTTTCGAACTTACAGAAAAATAATGCTTACAGAAAAATAACTTACAGAAATAACTTACAGAAAAATAACTGTTGAAAGTCTCTCAAATCAACTGCCTTCTTTACGGTCGTAGTTAATCGACACATCGGGTTTTTTCGACAAAACTCGTACGGATCTCGAAAAAAGATACATTCAGCTACTAGTATACGCGGTCTTGTTAAATTCCGAGATAATCGGAAAAATGAATTTTGTCCACCTAGATCATCAAAACACCCCACTGTGGGTCGGTTGGAAAGATTCTCGTTTAACCCTAGAATTACCGGAAATTTTACTCAACCTTGATGAAAACGTTTCACACCAAAATACACTGCTCAAAACAATTAAAGGATATTTGAAGTTTTATATAAAATAAAGATATAAACGAAATTTTTTTTGCCAAAAATAGAAGAAGAGAATCACAAATGCAAATTTTTCTGGTTTTGAAACTGTGGAGTATGCAAATTTTGAGTTCGACGTCAAAAACGTCGCTTCAGCGGCAGCGAATGAAATTTGACTTTCAACTGGATAAAAGAGAATGAAGACAAGGATGATCGGCATTCAGTGATTAAAAAAAAAAAAAAACTGAAAATATCTTAACTGAATAAAATTTTACGTAAGAAAGCGTAATAAAGTTTTAAAATAGACATTTAGTTATAAATTTTGTTATTTAAGAAAAACAAATCTCACTCCCCCCCCTCCCCCCCAAAGCAAGCAGAAAAAAATACGTAAAATACGTAACTATAAAAACAAATCTTTCAAAAGATTGCAGAATGATTCCCTTCCACCCCTTGGAAAATAACCTTCGCATCAATGATCATAGCAACACTAAGCTAACGAACCCCTGCTTGAATTAGTTCCGGTAGCCAGCGTAAATAACAACAATAACAAAACCTGCCTCAGACAGTGAGCAGGGAAGATAATGCATACACCCCTTACCTTATATCACAAATGCAAATTTTTCTGGTTTTCAAACTGTGGAGTATGCAAATTTTGAGTTCGACGTCAAAAACGTCGCTTCAGCGTCAGCGAATGAAATTTGACTTTCAACTGGATAAAAGAGAATGAAGACAAGGATGATCGGCATTCAGTGATTGCTTTGTTTCGATGAGTACGATGTCTCAGCGAAGTCATTTGACAGATTCAGAAGCTTGGAGAATGGTTGGTAGGTTAGAAGGGGGCCAAACTCAAGCCGAAGTAGCGCAAGCCATTGGAGTGTCACAAAGTGTCATTTCCAGGATCTGGAACCGTTTTTTGGAGAGTGGATGTGCAGGCCGAAGACCAGGGCAAGGTCGTAGACGGGCAACAACGCCCAATGGAGATCGGTATTTAGCGTTAACAGCTCGGAGACACCGAAACATGAACGCTACTCTTCTCCAACAACACTTTGCTCGGCTACAGGCACCACGATTTCAACTCAGACTGTCCGAAACCGGCTCCATGCTGTAGGTCTGTATGCTCGCCGACCGATGGTATATGTTAGATTAACATCAAGGCATCGTCGCGACCGCAGGGAGTGGGCAACCGAGCATGTCAACTGGAGGAGAAATGAATGGAGCAATATTCTGTTTTCTGACAAGTCCCGTTTTTCTGTGCATCCGGATAATAGGCGTATTTTCATCTGGAGGGACCGTGGCAGTAGGAATAATCCTGCGTTCGTGCACGAAAGTGTCAGATTTGGCGGTGGAGGAGTGTTGGTGTATGGTGGCATCTCCATTGACGGGCGCACTGACCTCTACATCATTCGAGATGGAGCTCTGACTGGTTGCCGATATAGGGATGAGATCCTCAGACCTATTGTAGTCCCTTACGCTGCAGCAATCGGAGATAACTTCATTTTAATGGACGATAACTGCAGGCCACATCGTGCAAACCTGGTGGAGGATTTCCTTTTCGAGGAAGGAATCGTTCGAATGGAATGGCCAGCGTGTTCTCCAGACATGAATCCAATCGAGCACGTTTGGGACGCTCTAGGAAGACGAGTTTCTGGCCGCCAACAACCCCCACAAACTCTCCAAGAACTGGAAAGAGCTCTTCTGGAAGAGTGGGGCAGAATACCCCAACTCGTCATTAATAGCCTCATTGAGTCCATGCCTCAAAGGTGTTCAACGTTGCTGGCCGCCCGTGGAAACCATACCCCCTACTGAAAATGATTTTCTTTGAAGAAAACACCTTTTCTTATTCTTTTTTTCTCATATGCACAAATTGTGTTTTTTACCTTTTGTACACAAATGCGCAATAAAATGCATTTTTTTCTGCCAAACATGTGTAATTTATTCTCATATAACCTACTAAGTCTGTCGACCATGTATCAATCAGCTAAAAAGTTTCCCAGATACAAAATCCACCTAAAACTGCAATATCTTTTAATTGTTTTGAGCAGTGTATATATTTAAAACTATTTAACTTGATTATTTACTTTAGTTCTCTATGGTTTATATTTAACTTATTTTATGAAACAAATTTTGGTTCGAATAGTCATTTTGAATATACCTGTCGGGTCCATTGAATCCGTCTGGTAGGTGCAGTATTAAATATTTAAATTTATCCAACATTGAGTTTAGATATAGTTAAGGTTATTATCGAGGGCACGGACAACGCCCGGCGGGTCAGCTAGTTGGGAATAAGGCATTAAAAATATGTATATTTCGCTACGATTCAATCACACTCATGATATTTCAAATGAAATAAATGAAAGCATTCCGTGAAAAGATTAACAATAAACACGATATCGCATATTTAAAAAAAGCAGTAAATTTTCATTCATAGAATTAAAACACTATTTATATTGTGTAAAAATAATAGAATTTTCATTGACTTTTTATCCCGCATGTTTGGAAATCCCTGAAATGAAGGAAATGTTGTTTCAAAAAATGTAAGAATGTTTATATCATTCAAATATATATCTTCAAATTCTGCACCAAATCACACAAACAAATTTTTATGTTGAGAGCCAATTTTCATTTTGCTTAATGTCTCTTGCATCCCTTTGGAGGCAAGAATTCTGATCTAAAAAGTAGCATTGTGTAAGCAGAAATAGTCACTATTATAATACTGAATAAACTTTTGAATTTAGTTCTGTAGCTTCAAATCAATCGTGAGTTTTGAATGTTATCCACTCAATTCACCTATAAAAATTTTCATTAAAAAACAAAAACAAAAAAACGTTCTTTTCCGGAATTTACGCCTTGACAATAATCACAATGTCTATTTTCAAGTTTCTACCCCAACAATCATAAATATATTATTTTTTATATCAACATTCGTTTTTGTATGTACATAGAAAATGTAGAACGATGAATCATGTGTAAAACGATGAACAATACGAAAGGTTTCATGACAGACTTTTAACATAGTGCACTCATATCTTTAACACATGCTGTTGGATTAAAAATTACAGTTAATTTAAATTTAAATCAGAAAACGTTTCAGCAAATATTCTCAAAGATTACAATGAAATTGTATTGCGCGTGTTTACTGGTTTCAAGGAAAGCGTAATTTTAGAACTTTTTCACTCAGACATTTCCTTAGGGTTCATAGTACAAAGTTAAATGACGTTGACAATTTTTCCACTTAGATTGTTACCATTATTATACTAAAGGAATTTTTAAATTGGCTCCGTAATTGCAGAACTTAGCTCCTACAAACAAACAAAATTTTTTTATTCTTTACAATTTTAATAAGGAATGGCGCAAAATCTCGCAGTGTACTGAGACATACTGCTGTGCACACACACACTCAAATAACCAGCGCATTGGGCATATTTTTTTATAATATGAAGGATTGTCAATAATCTCTACTTCGAGAAAAATATTGGTTAAAGTTATATTTGTTACATTTTGCAAAATATTGCGGAATATTTCTATATCGGAATATTGATGAATGCAACATTAAAATACAATAATTAAAATGAATTTCAATTGTTTTTCAATATTTGTTTTACATAGTAACTTTTTCACTGAAACGACCGAATATTTTCGTAACATTGGCAATAACATTGCGAAACATCTTTATCCGTATTGATACAATATTAGGAAAATATAAACACTCATATTTCGTGGCAATATGTCATCCCAATCCTGCCAGAACGAACGAAGATAAACCTGCCAATATCATCAATTTTGGTCCGATATTAACCAAAATACAGATAGTATAAGCAAAAAATAGCCATATGAATATTCATTACTCTATTATGTAAGGCTTCATGCAATAAAATGATCAACATCTATTATAAATCCTACTAATAAAAAATTTAGAAAAAATAATTTGTAATATTCTTGCTAAAAATCCCAATAAGAAATCTTAAAAAAAAAGCGTTTTGTCAAATCCTGCTGTTTCAATTTTAAAGAAAAGCCTTATCTGGATTTTCTTTAAAATGTTTTGTGAAGACTATACATGCTAATTTTGCTTGCAAAGACCCTCAAACTATTTCTAAAGAAAGAAATATTTCAGATTCGAATGTAAGCATCAATAAATCAATGACAGATAATAAAGTTTAGAAAAGACAATTAAAAATGGAAAACTAGAGGAAGACATAAACATCTGCTAACAAAAATATCAGCTTTTCAATTACTACTCTTTTCCAATTTCCTCTTAAAAGGTATTAAAGAACAATGAAAATCCGAAGAAAGTTGGTACGGACTGGAATACATTTTATTTTTTTCATTTTGTTTCTATGTAGGATTACTGGATCTGACATTTTAATAGGATTTTGAATTACATTTGGAATTACCTTTAGAAAAGAACATCTTTCTTTTCTTAACAATGTCGTTTTTTCATCAAATGGGAGAACTCAATAATTCTGAGATTCAATTATAATTTCTATTTAGGATTAACTTAGAATTAAATAAATGGAATTACTTTAATTAAAACTTTTGTGTGTTAACATCAGATTACAGAGGGATGCTGTTTTTTCCCGATTTTAGCAGAGTTTATAAATTCATTTTCAAGATAAATTGAGACATTTATTGTTTGAGAAAACCATTATTAGTTTCACTTTTATTTGCATGTAGATACAGTTTATACTTTAAAACATATTAACATTTAATTTTTAAATTTATTATAATTTTCTATTCTACTAAAATTCAAAGCAATAGTTTTCATAAATATCGATTCGCTTCAAAGGCATAAAACTGTCAAAGGAGCTATTTAATTCCATACGTGTTTTTTATCGTTTTTGTTATTAACAGAGTAATTTAATTGATTTCCTTTCGATTTTCTAGAAAGCAAATTATTTTATTTTTCGAATGAATTCTATTTTAGACCATTCCCAGCATACTGGGAACACTTTATGATTAATTGCTTCTAGATGTCCGATTGACCACGATTTTAATTTCGAAAATATACTTAAACTGTCATGAAATTAAAGTATATTAAAGATTTACTGAAATATAATTCTTATTGAAATCAATGTGCATCATTTATTGTTTGTTTAAAGAGTTACACACAAATGTGCTTATGTTATAATCTAGAATCCGTAATTATTTCTTTTGCATTTTAATGATGTAATCTGTATCAAATGAACTAAAAATAACACATGTCATAAATTTTTACCACAGGATGTTTGCTATGGAAAATAGTGTTTATAACATATGCGTATATTTCTTTCAAAGGGCACCCAAACAGTTTGAAATATAATTTCATCTATGTGAATAAATCTTTAACATGAGTTTTATAAGGTGCATAAATGGTAACGTATTTCAGTGTAGCTTATTTCAGAATGATCAAATACATGATATGTTAATAAGATTCCTTAAAGCAACTTTCTTATAAAAAACAAAGTTTTTAACAATATTTTTCTGGTTCGGACAAAATGATTGTGCTTCGAATACAATGTGATATATCGAAGATAATAGTTTGAAATTTTTTTTAATGGCATTAAGCAATTTCCGTACATCAAAATTTGTATATGACTAGCATTATATACACGTTCCAGTCACGAATAATTGAAAAAACAATACAAAAAGACAATATTTTTGTGTCCGGGCTTTTATATTAAAGCAAGTGTCCTTATAAAGTGTTTTGTATAACTCATATATCGTGTTTTACATACGTACACGAAAACATTATCATATTTAAAGATTAATTACTGAGGTGCGCTTTCAATGATATTATGTGTTTTTATTTTTCACTAACCATTACTATGTTATTTGGTACATTTATTATCTATAACTCTATAAGATTACATATTTGTTAATATAATTAATATTAATTGTTAACCTATATTAAATTCCTTTAACTCTTTTTAAGCAAATTTAAAACCTAAAATATCTTTTCTTTTAGGCGAAATCCAATATTTCCTATACTTTCTTATCCCAGCTAGAATGTTTTAATTGAACAAAAGTAATTTAACTTTTCCCCTTCACGACTGTTATTATCAATACTTTAACACTTCTGCGGTTAAAATAAATAAAGAAAACATATATCTCTTCCGCCTGTTCTAGTCTGTTTTTTTCATTCCAGCCGCGACCTGCGTCATGATATTTAGTTTTAATGGCGCTTATCCACATCATCTAATATTATGGTTGTCACATATTTGTTCAATTTATGAGTTGCCAAATCTGAAATTTGCTTGACAGCTTTATTTTTCCAAATGTTATAAGTGGAAAGGCGAATCTTGTCTGAATTTTATTGCGTCATGTCTTGATATTAGAAAGTAATGCCCAGGATCTGAAAGATATCACTTCTCCCCATCCTGTCTTCCTGTTCAGACTGATAAGTATATGGGGACCATCACGTCTCATCGGTTTGATATCTACTATATTTTTCTTGACGTTCATCGAAAAAATTCATTTAGACGGATAATTTCTGTTTCCTAAATTTTATTAATTCAGTTTTAAGGAAGGAGAACCGTCGGGTTCTTGTGCTTGTATGGAATGTACTTGCAGATATTTCTCTTTGTTTAAAACGGTCTCGATGTTTAAGTCCCCATGCCAAATAACATGTTTAAAATTCCAGTTACAGAGCCGTCAAAATACATCGACTACAAAAACCAGTGTCCGCACACTCTTTGGAATTTCCAGGGAGAATGGTAACACAATTACATGTTAGAAATCTTCGCCTAATACGTTTTCAGATTAAAACTTTTCTGTTATTAAAGCATAATTTGAATAGAAATTCCTCTGGTAAATAAAGCGAAGAATTCTATTGAAAAATTCTGGCACAACTCTACAAATTCTGATAACATGTTTGATTAAAACGCGTTTTATTAGCGCTATACATTTTAAAATTGAATGTATTCCTTCTACATTAAAACAGCTTCCAAACACAGACATTACTATGGCAGAGAAAATAGTTGTGCAAGCATTTGTAAACAACGAGAATAATGCAGAGGCTGACATAATGCTCAAGATTGACGCCAAACGTGCTGAAAATTGTGGTGACATAACGATATGACAATACAATTTATTCAATTATACAGTTGGAAATTGGCATAAATCAATATCAACACTTTACAGTGTGAACTATTGAGATTATTCTATATTATCTGTAAAAAACTCAAAATATTTTTAGCTAAATTAATGGTATAGATTGCAAAAGTTGACGGTCACTGAGTTAGTGAAGCAGCAAACCATTGCATATGACTTTAAAGACTTGAGTCATACAAAGACTTACAATATTTCTTATAACTTAGCTTAGACATTTTCCGGGATTTTGCCGGTCTCAACTCTTTCTCCTTCACCGCTTTGGGATGTTTCAGGTGTTCGGGATTCATAGACCCAATTCCGAACGTTTATTGTAACATACATTGCATTATTTTATAACTTAGTGTTACCGTTGGTTAATTTCATCCACGTTTAGAAATAGTGATTTACGTCTTTATGATTTTGTGTGTTCTGCTTATCTTATTGTGTTATTTTCATGCATTCTGTGATATGAATTTTGAAAAATGTGGTATGATTGGGACATTTTTAGAGAAATATTTGTTTTGTTTTTAATTTGAAGATTTTTTTTCCATAAATCTCCATTCAGCGTACTGAAAGATAAAAATTTCGAAGCACAGAGTGCCCTAAACTAGACTGACTGTTTTTAAAAATCAATAGCTTTTAAATGGTAGCAGATATTGAAGAAAGTCTTGCAGGAAAGCAACTTGTGATGTCAGAAACTTCTATTATGATTCTTCATTGTAGTTCCAATTTTTAGAAACAGATGGCGCTATGATAACGTGGAACTCCACCACAGTAGAGCAGTTTTGTACATAAGAGTGTTGAATACGCAAAAAGTGCATGCTGAGATTGAGATTTTAGTTCAAACTATAGCAACCTGCATTTCAGAACTTCAAGATACCCGTCTAAAGGAGTTCGATCAGAAGAAAGAGACAAACCAACAAATATTAACTTGTATTTAATTGCGATTCGTTTATTCCCAAAATCGTCAGGACAAATCCAATTGTTTTGTCAATATATTGTCACTCTCTTCTAGATGTACCCACTGAGCTCCATACGTAACATGAGATCTGTTTTCCTATCCCCCAACATGATTTCCAGCTGTCTGCACGTGAATGACACAGTGACGATAATTTGATACTAAAAATATCAACGTTTGACACACAATAACATCGTGTAATAAACAGACGCACGTTTCATGAGTATCCTGGACTCATTTCCTCAGTGTAAATAAACTAAACCCTATTGTATCCCCCCAAAGACATGAAAATGAATCTAAAAACCCAAATGAAAAACAACAACACACCGAGAAACTCCTCCAATCTGATTAAGTCGGTTGGTTGGTTGTAGAGGATTCACTATGACAAAGTAACTCAACCCAGAAAGGTGAGATGTACGGTACACTTGAAAAATCATTAACCAGGGAGTTACCAAATTTATGAATATAAACTGCCTCAAAGAAGTCTAAATCTAATGGAGTGTTACATTTCTTAATAATAGTGGCTGAGTCGAAGTTAAAATTATGTCCCTCACTCCAACAGTGACAGGCAATAGAGGACTTTTGTAATTCTTTTTTCTTAATGTAATTTCTGTGTTCATTGAGTCTGAAACGGAGTTGTCGTTTAGTCTGTCCTATATAGGACAAACCACATTGACATTGGATATTGTAAATGCCCCAAAAGTTTTGATGTGAAATTTTATCCTTTAACTGTGAAAAATTTAGTTTATTAACTGGCTTAAAAACAACCTTAAAATCATATTGCCTTAAAATATTAGCTATTTTATAGCTAATGCTATTGTGAAATGGTAAAATAATGAGGTTAGAAAAAGATTCTGGGACATCAGAAGGAACAAGATTACTATTTTTATTTAGACAACGAAAAATTAAACGGTTGATATAAGTCAAACTAAAACCACGATTAATAGCAACAGATCTAATATAATTCAATTCTGTACCAAGGGAAACATTATCAGAACAAATGGAAATTGCTCTATTAATAAAGAAATGAAAAGCCGAGGCTTTCTGAGAAGGGGGGTGACACGACCCCCCGCCAGTTAATAAACTAAATTTTTCACAGTTAAAGGATAAAATTTCACATCAAAACTTTTGGGGCATTTACAATATCCAATGTCAATGTGGTTTGTCCTATATAGGACAGACTAAACGACAACTCCGTTTCAGACTCAATGAACACAGAAATTACATTAAGAAAAAAGAATTACAAAAGTCCTCTATTGCCTGTCACTGTTGGAGTGAGGGACATAATTTTAACTTCGACTCAGCCACTATTATTAAGAAATGTAACACTCCATTAGATTTAGACTTCTTTGAGGCAGTTTATATTCATAAATTTGGTAACTCCCTGGTTAATGATTTTTCAAGTGTACCGTACATCTCACCTTTCTGGGTTGAGTTACTTTGTCATAGTGAATCCTCTACAACCAACCAACCGACTTAATCAGATTGGAGGAGTTTCTCGGTGTGTTGTTGTTTTTCATTTGGGTTTTTAGATTCATTTTCATGTCTTTGGGGGGATACAATAGGGTTTAGTTTATTTACACTGAGGAAATGAGTCCAGGATACTCATGAAACGTGCGTCTGTTTATTACACGATGTTATTGTGTGTCAAACGTTGATATTTTTAGTATATTTATCCACACAAGATTTTTTTTCATTAACGATAATTTGAGTTCACGTTCATGGCAAAATATGTTGTTTATCGAATTACCCTACATGATTAGAGAATCATTTATTAATTGTATAAGCATAGCTTAATTAGAGAAGCTTAAATTAGGATAATAATAAATGAGAACAGTAATATCTGACATTCACAACCCGGACTATTTTATGCATTTGCCTTGCATGTGTTTGACCGCTGACTCAGAACTACTCTTATATATGGAGCTCAGTGGATGTACTCTACACGGAAACATGCGGAAGCCCAGAAAGTTGAGTTGGTCGAAATGGTGTGGGAAGTTCTTCGGTACATTATTGTACACGTTGAATACAATTTGATATGTGCGTAAAAATGATCTATACGTTAGATGAAAGAATATTTATGGTATTGAATACAGCGACATAATGAAACTTCTATGTTGGGTTTAGCGCCCGCATCCGATTACAATTACACAATTGTACGAGAGATTTATTCAATATGTTACTATTACCGATGATTTGGTGGACGACAAAAAAAGAGGCAATCTTCGTCATCAATTTTTGTTATCTTTGAAACTCAATTGATGACAATTTAAATTAAACATACTGATCATAAAATCAATTAATCACATCTGATATACCTGACTGTGATTTCTGATAGTTAGAAACTTTTATAACAATTGTTCTTTTTCTACAAACTATTAGTTCGTGTGATACCATAGAGCGTATTTGTACAAAGCCATCTTTAAGACGTGGTAATTTGTAACATATAACGAATAGTATATTATTTTTATCCGTGAATATTCCCTCGTAAAATATCATCCTTACACCATTACAGACTCAAGCAATTAATTTGTGTTTTTCGAATGTAAAGGTTAGTTTTATAGTGAGATCATATTGAATCAATGATATCTACAATTTAATAAAAGAGTTTTCAATCTTTTCCTAGTTTTGTGAAGAGTAAAGTACAAAAAACTAGCCATTAGATCTAGAGTTTCAGTAGAATAACCTTTGCAGTTAGTAGATGATTTAAGCAATGTGATCGACAGTGAGGGGAAACAATGCAAAGTACATTCTGAGCGGCGATTAAAGTGAATCTGACCTTGATACATATCTGATGCTGATAGCTAAATTTATGCTACTTACTCAGATTATGCTGAATTTAATGTAACCCCATGGTATTATTACCATTGTGTTTTCAATTATACCACAGCAGTGTCAATTTCACAAATTTTTAAATAAACTACATTTCGATACAACAATAGGTTTAGTTAGTACCATAAAGATAGAATAAGAATCTACTTTGTCAAATTTACAACAAAAATTCAATCTCCATGAGAAACGTCACACATTTTATGTAAAAACTTAGCACTATTGTATAAAAATCTTTTTGATAATACCTTCTTTGAAAACACACAAGCGCAAACAAACTCATATCCAATATTTCGGAAATTAACGAGTAAGATAAAATAACTTGCCACGTTATATTTTAATAAAAATATAGGAAGCCATTTTTATTATATTTATAAACACACAAGTGTATTTATTCGCACGGTCAGTTAATTTTTGTTGAGAAATAATTTTCTCATTTCGTTAATAAAGAAAGTAACGTTTAAGACCTTTATTAATTTTATATATGCAAAAACTGTAAAAGTTGTTTTATTATCAAAGATATAAATTTTATTTTCAGTTTTCAACAAATAGAGATAGCTACATGGTATTGTAAAGTTTCAGGAAGGAGGATTTTTCAAGAAAATATAAGAAAAATCTGTTTGAATATTATTCCAAAATTATTTTTAAAACCATTTATTTTTTTACTAATATCTAAAACAGAACGTATAAGACGTATACATTATTTATTAATCAGAAACGATTTAATTTCAGTTATTTAAATTTACTTCTCAATTAAACAATTTTGATTTAATCCTTGTATAAGGAAAATTACTGAAAGACTGCAAATATTATTTTTGGTAGTTTTGCTAATATTAATGCAATTTAGTATAATATTTACTAAGCGTGTGCCTTCAAAACTACGCAAGTTAAACTTTGTTTTAATTTTTAATTATTTTTTGAGTTGGCCTGTATTCTTCCACAATGATAAGTAAGAATGATACTGCAATCTTTCTATGATCACTGAGAACGATACGCCTTTAGAGCTAAAATATAACTGCAAATGCAAAAAAAAAATGTAAAATATTTTTAATTGAAATTAATAAAATATTACAAAAAAAAAAAAAAAAAGATTTAACGTGATGATATTTTACAGAAATTTGAAGATAAACATGATTGAAATGGGCATTTAAAAAAATTGAAGTTAAATACTTGACTCAAAACATATTTATCAACTTCTTGAGGAATGAGCACTAGGAGAGATACCGTAATAGATCTCGTTATTGTCTAACTTTGTACTTCATAATAGTTTCAAAAGCTGCAAATGAAAATTTGGAGCTTGAAAGAAAGGAAATGTATTTATTTAATTTTTTATCGTGTCTGTCATCCCCTTATTTTATTTCTGTTGCAAATACAGGGAAATTGAATTGCAAATATAACTTGAAATCATCTGATATTTTAATATAGCACTTGGAATCAAGCATGCTATTTTAATTTTATGGAAATTTTTCTGCATGTTTTTAATATAAAATTTTTACTGTCTTATATATCCATTACAAGTAAGCTTTTGGATTTCCAGTTTTTCTTAATACAAGCGTTTTGGGATGGCTTGAATTTATTTTAACTAATTTTGGACCGACTCTTTTCTCTCTCTCTCTCTCTCTCCCTCTCTCGCCCTCTCTCTGTATCACTTTCTGTCTTTTCCTCTTTCTAAAAATCTATATAGTTTGGAGATCTAAAGAAGAGTCTGTAAAAATAAAGTTCCTTTTTCAGCAGCTGATTTTCGGAAACATTTCCTAGTAGTTTTTACAGTGTATTAATAACTTTTCTCAACTCGAAATATAGAATTTTCAGATACTATCAATTCTTATGTAAACATTTTCATGTTCAACAAACACATTTTACAGACAAACACGATAAAATAACAGTATTAAAATTAAAATTAATATTATTTTGTTTGCATTTGCATGTATAAATTCAATTACGCAGATTTGATGTTGAATTGAAGTCCCATTATAATCCTAAAAACCTATTTTTCAATTTGAGCAAACAGATTAATACACTATAAATCTAATCAGAAACCTTTCAGAAAATCAACGGCAGAAAAGAAACTTTGTTCTTGTAAATGCTTCTTTATATCTCGAAAATATATTGGTTTCAGACGTTTCTAAAGATAATAAACGCTTTTCCGAATCATGGGTATAAACTGAGCTGCGCGCCAGGGGTATCTGGAAGATGTTTTATACTTTTTTATTTGTGTTTGTATTATAGTTTCGTAGATTGAGAAACATTCACCTTTTTTATAGTGTACAATAATTTTATAATATGAAGCCTATTTTATTTACCAATGCAATGTACATCGCATTTTTCAAACCTAAATTAATTTCATATGTATATTACAGTTATTTTAATATTGGTCATAAAACGGAATTTCAAAAGACATGGGTTATCATTATTATTTTTCCCATATTGTATAAAGAAATCTCTATAGAAAATAAGTTAAAATCCATTTGCAAAAATATATAGATATCAAAAATATTTTTATTAGACTGACTAGGAAACTGAGAGTTTGCAAGTTTTTGAAAAATTCCAAGTTTTATAAAATGTAAAGGTTTTGAACTAATAGAAAAAACTAATTCAAAAACATGTGAAATCTAAACAATCTTTGGGTCAGAACATGTAAATTTTCTGTATTTATCTGTATGTTTTAAATTTCAGTGTTTGAAAAACTACAGAAATATTAGACAAAATGCTATTGTTTGAAAAAATATATCTCATTAAGAGAAATATATGATTGTACAGATTTTTTATATGTTTTATTATTTCTCTTTTTAACAAGCCCTTAAAAACGTTCAGGTTGTGCTTTTTTTCCTCTCACTTCATAACAATTTAAATTTTTAAAAGTTTCAAAAATTCAGTTTTTTTGACAGATAGTGACTCAAAAAGGGGAAGTAGTACTCATATGAGATTTGACAAAGACAATTTATATAATGTCTGTAATCTGTAAGTGTCATTCTGTTATTCCATCTTTTCTATGAGATATAGAGTCTTGAAATTGGAAAACTAGCAATCAGCCACTGAACGAAAGAGACATTTTCACCACTCTTGGATGTCATGTGGTCATCATAGACTGGTTTCCATCAATAGTAGAACTGCCATGTGATCAATGTAGAATGCGAACAACCGATATCTCTTTCGTTGACTGCAGTTAGCCACGAAGAAAATGAATATTTATTAAAAATACACATTTTATTAAATAAGATTTTTGAGTTTATTTCGAGAAATATTCCTGCAACAAACTTTACTTACGCATTACAATTGAATTTTAAAGAAGGATAAGAATATCTTGACAGCGAATTTTATTCCTTTATGAGAATATTGACGAGGTTATGTTTATACCATATGAAATGTACCTTAATTAACATATTATTGACACACAAATAAATTAAGAAAATAAATAAAAAATATTTGATATTACAAAAGTACATGAAATAATACAAAATAAGTATAGATTCAAGATGATTTTAATTTTTTTGTTTATCACTATAAGATCAACAAATATATAAGCCCACCTGTGCTATAAAACCGATAACGCTCCAGCTAGCTACAGACTGCAGAATTATAGTTTCTATCTCTTAAAAGGTACGAGATACGGAAAAAAGTCAGTTACAATGTTATAGAGTTCCATTCATTTTGTATCATATGATGTTGTACATGAAACAATAACTTCATTTGAAGTCTTTAACTGTATTTTTATATTGAATCTCCAGATAAACTTAAGATCGAATTACCATACTAATTACATGCAGAAGTGTGGAATTTTAATGGAGACGTATATTTAATAATAAAACTAACACATGCCAGCAATTTCATTTAGTAGTTTATTCTACTAAGGAAATCAAGTTAAATATGCTCAATGTGTTCACCTTCAGCAGCAAGGAATTCTGCATTCTGCATGTGTTCCTATTATGGCATATTGCGGATACTTAACTTGCTTTTCTCTACAAAAAAAAGTACCTTGTTTAGTATAACTAGTAAATGTGAATTTTTCTTATAATTCCATATTTCTGCATTCAATTTGAAACGTATTGAAGCTGGTGACAGGGTATATAAAATTTACCTTTAAGGACTTCTCAGAAAGTTATTGTTTACATGTAAGATTTCATTTCACACTAATTCGATGACGGTCTATTTCTTTGATATGGAACTTTTTTCGTATCTTATGCTGTTTTTGAGATAGGAATGATTACTTCGCAGCTTGCGGCTACGCGGTCCTGTAAATCATTACATACCATAGCGCATAGCCACTTTAATTTTCCTAGATATCACGTTTAAGACTGTAGCCCCACAGTGACGATTTTCTCAAACAAGTAAGCAAAAATTATTTCTTCCAAACAAAAGAGTCGGGAACGTACATTTATCATTTCAGGCAATGAAAAATACTTAAATATTTATTTACAACACCTAATTAATTTTTTTAACTTAAAAAAATATATACTGTATATGTTCTAGAATAGATTTATATGATTGCGTTTATTAAATCTGTTTTAAGAAAAAAAAGCAATAAAATTAAATTGAAAACACTTAATAAAAAGTTTGGACCCTAAATATAATTAATTGCATAGTTGTTTATGTACATCAAAAATATTTTGATAAATATAGGTAAAATTTCAATTTGTATATTAATGTGAACTATGAGCGTGTACTATTATTATTTCATTTATTGAAATTCAACAATGTGCTTTCTAAAGAATTAACATAAAGAAACACTAATTAATAAATTATATTTTTTATAAGTATTCTTTGTCGTCGTCTTGTTGATAAAATAATCTTAAAATAAAAAAAATTAAAACAGCAGAAAATATCAACGTTGCAAATATCATTCGACTTGATATCGATAGGCTGACATACTTTAGTTCCACTTTCTACCGCCAGGGGGCGCAATCATATATCAGTTCAGATATTCGAAAGATCGAAATAAAAATTGACTGGTAAATTTGTTTTCATAAAAAGCATGACTTTTGTTTAGAAAATGAAATTTATTTGGATTTATTTAATTAAAGGATAAATTGTTTTGAAAGGAAAATTAAAAGAAACCTTTTGTGCGATCTTCGATCACACTTACCCGCTTGTTGTGCTTTACATTCATCAAAACATTTTTTTCGGCCTTTCTACAATCTGGGAGCTGGAAGGAAAAATCTCTCTTGCAAAAAAATTTTTTTTAACCAGTTGCCATCCTGAAATCAAAAGTATTTCGTTCATTTGTGAGTTTACAACAATTTCTACAGCATTCTATAAGATATATTTTTTGTCTATTTTTTGCAGTTTCTTCTTCAGTGTAATGTGGATAATTCGTTTTCTTACGAAATAATTTCGTTAGAGTACCAATTTTGATGTAGATATTTTATATTTGACTTCTTATTTCAATGAGTGCACAAAGCTCAAACTACTTTTCAAATCTAAAAAGACAGTAAAACAAACACTGACAAATATTAGCAGGTAAATTTTATGTCAATATTTTCTTTAAATTATATTTTAGACGTGCAAACAAGTAAGACATCGAAACTAGTGAAACACATTGCACCACTACTCTGTCTGATTCGAAAAACATTTTTTAACCTTTATGGACTAACTAACTTGAAGTATTAGAAAATGTTGAGATAAGAAAATAACTATAACTTTAAAGTTCATTTTAAAAATGCAGTAAAACAAATGCCCCCTTCAACACGTGGCAAGAAACTTATATCAATATTCTGAGATACGAGCAGGTGGAAAATGAAAACCTGTTTTTTTGCACACCTACCCCCTTTTACTGAAATATTTTACGCTGTTAGGTTTTCGTATGTTTTATTAGTGATTATTTTAGATGTTTTCTAGTTAATTATCAACTTAGAATTCGGATACCAACTTTTCCAACGAACTTTTCCCAACTATATTAGTGAAAATGACCACTGTGACCCATCACCGTTTCGAGGTTCCTGGGTGACTTCCTGAGGGACGTCGCCGTTTCGCATTCCCCCCCCCCCCTCCCAACAAAAAAATTATCGAATTTCTGTGGAATGCCCCATATGAATATGTTTTCATCCGCTTAACAGCAAGTGCAATCAACGATGTGGTTCTTTCCAAATGATATTTGAAGCACTTTTTAAAAATGGATATTCAGCCTGCAATTGGCCTCCATGTTTACATTCAATAGAAAATCAAAACATTACTGAATTTCTTTGGAAGTAAAAAAAGTTCCATCTCAAGTGTAAGTAATGAGTAAAAATTAATTAAGTTCATTAATTTGGACACGAACACGACTAGATAAATGATTTATCAGAAATACATTCCCATATCGCATTCTTATAGCATGTCGCTTTTTATAAACATAATTTGTATACTTTTTCTTATTTGCTCATTGTAATTTCACAATAATCATAAATGTGAGATTGATTGGTGTAATATTTTCCTGCTCTAAAGAAATTAAATGATACCATTTGATTTATTACTATCAAATGTATATTACTTAAATTTATTCTAAAATTTTAAATATTTTTTAGCCTTTGCTTAATTATTCTTTAAATTTTAACCAATAGCAATATATCATTTAAAATTATTTCAGAAGCATCTAATATAGAAGCACTATTCACATTACACAATATTACTGATGATTTACATTTATTATTCACTGTAATATTATCTCGATTATGTGTGAAGAACGTCAAATTATTGCTGTTAGAATTATATTTCCCATTATTTTCATAATAAATAGACCACATTACGAAATCCAATCGAATATTATATATTTCATATTCAACGACGTAATGTAATCTTTACGGCTGTCTCAAATTACTTACCGTGAATAAACAAATTGCTTGAATGATCGTGCGGTTATCTTCTAGAGAGGTCTCAAACCAATTCTTTAGAAATATAAACCGTCATATCTATCTCATATACACTAATGCATATTCAGCGGTTTCAGAATTCTCCCATCTATGATAGTGAGTTTAGACTAAATATCATAGTTAGATAAATATTAATCAGGTATAATATTTTAATTAACGTTATTAGATTTACAGAAACAGAAGCTGATATCTAAAGTAGAATAATCGAATATGATAAAATAAGAAATTATTCTTGCATAACTCCTAATGTTAAAATTGAAAAGATATAGTGAAAATAAACAAAATATGTCGCATGACCCTCGTCTATGATTTTATTACTAAGTAATTTGAGGCGTCAATTGTACGTTTTAATAATAATAGCAATATTTATTTAAGAGTCAAGGGACAAGCACAATGATGCAACTAAAAAAAAAAAATAATAATTTCAATTAGCCGTATGCAAAAAAAAAAAAAAAAAAAAAAAAAAAAAAAAAAAAAAACCTTAAGGGAGGGGGACGAAACTACCCACCATTCATTTTCGCGAAGCGATCAGATCATACATGTAGTATAGTGATCGCGACTTTAACGAATTTCGTGTATTTTTTGTGATTCCAATACAACGAGGTTGCTGCATCCAGTGATGCTTTTTTTTGTTTTCATGTTCGCAAAGCGATCATACATTCGGTGCACTGATCGCCGTATTAACGAATTTCGTGTATTTTACGGGAATTTAATACAACTAGGTTGCTGCATCCAGTGATGTTTTTTGTTTTCATGTTTTCGAAGCGATTATACATGCGGTACAGTGATAGCGACTTTAACGAATTTCGTGTATTTTTGGGGATTCCAATACAACGAGGTTGCTGCATCCAGGGATTTTTTTCTTGTTTTCATGTTGGCGAAGCGATCGTACATGCGTTACAGTGATCGCCGCATTAATGAATTTCGTGTATTTTTTTTTCAATTTTACATTAATCTTTTTATGTAATTTTGCTGAAATGCGTATAAAAACGTTGTTTCTTACTGCTCATATTATCTTTTTTACATCCATCTTATTAAATTTGTAAAATAAAATGTTTATATTTTACTCATAAATTCAATATCTAAAAATAATAATAGTACATATTATAATATACCTTTAATACCATAAAGGTATACCATATAATAATATACCTTTAATACCATAAAGGTATACCATATAATAATATACCTTTACTTATGACCGTTACTAAAAAAAGTAGATTATTCCCAGGCATGCGCAGTTGAAATCAGGGCCCGCTTCAGATATAGAAGTAAGGGAAGCCCAACGTTACTCAACACCCCTCCCATTACTCTACAAATTGCTTTGTTATTTACTAAATCTATTTTTCGTATGCTGCAACAATTTGAAATTTTACCATCAAAATTTCGAGTAAACAACACTTTACAAAGAGCAAACTTCATAATTTAGCAAAAGTTTCATAATGAAAAAAATGCATTTTTTACCCTGATGGATTTTTTTTCTAAAAAAGTAAATTTAGGGGCCCCTTTGTATTTCTTTGGGTAATCACAGGCTTAACAGGCCTATTCAGTAAACAGGCCCTGGTTGAAACCTTCCATTGTGCCAGACACATTTTATTTATTTATTTTATGTTATTTACCATTTTTAACAATGTATGTAAAAATAATAAATTATTATTTTGAACATGATTGGCAATGATAAACAAGATTGGTACGGGGTAACCATTTTTGGCGATCTATCTCCTGACCCGAATAATACGTAAGTACCAATTTTGCTCAAGGTAATGGAGTTATTTGTTGGTAAACCAGCAATTGGCTACGTTAGTAGAATTAGCCTTATTACCGTCAGCTACCTTAGTTAGTACTATATTTATACATTTGTTTATTCAATCAATTAGTAGTATTTAAGTAAGATTTATTACCTAACATTAGCAAGAATGTAATATAAATTAAATTCCAAGTGTAATATTCATCGGAAGAATCACAGGAGTGAAACAAAATTTCAATTATACTATCATTTAAAGCAATATTATTTTTTCTTAGTATTAGCTTTTATTATTTCAAATACAGAATTTATAATTTCAATTAAACGACCAAATTAAATGAATAATTTTAATGTTTTTTTAACTTGTACAACACTATTGTACAGATGCAAGCGTTTAGATTATTTTCTATGAAAGTACAAGCTTCGTTATAGTTATATATGCTGTGAAACATGTTTTCAATCATGCTATTAAATCAGAATATAGTTGAAGCAGCGAATCTTATTAAAGAAACGCAGAATTTGTTTACTAGTCATTTCTATGTAAATAAACCTTCAAGAACGACATAGTATATTATTTCACTTGGTTGCTAAGTCAATAATAGCACCGTCACCCTAATGGACTCACAATGTAAAAGCACATTGATTTAAATCGAAATCTTTCGGCCAATATTGCAATCATGCGACTCAGAAAACGAGTCGAATGCATGTCCGTGAGAACGTACCGTACCCGTATCTCCTTTTAAAAAGTGTTGGACGTTGTTTTCTTGTCGCTTCGCGACACGTGGACTAAAAGATCGTTTACGGTCTTTTTGAAACTGTAAACTTTATGGAGTCACTAAGTGATGGATATCGTATTGTCATAATGTGATGAAAAGAAGACCTTTTGGTTTCCTTTGTGACTGTGACCATTTTTAAAGAATGTGACATCACAGTAAGAACACATCAATTGACTGTGCTATTTGGGGTAGCAGGGTATTACAGAGGAGAAAAATATGTAATTGAATGAGATGATCATCAAAACAATGAGTAATCCTCACTGTCATAATCAGTGTCAACTTATTCATTCTTGTTTTCTAAGAGTCATGTGCAGAAAGCGAATTGTCGTCCTTATTTTCCTTTTTTTGGCTTATGAACATGGTTTCACTAAATAACAGTCGAAAGAGATAGAAACAATATACATATATGTTTTGAAATAATACGTGGAATTTCGTGAAGTGTTAAAATATTTATGATCTCTGCGTGATTCACTTTAAATCAAAATAATATTAAGATTTCTTTTCAGCGTTCCCCAATTCCTCCTAAAAATGGTAAGACAATTTTTAGTCTTCGCCACAACCTAAATTATCAACCTGAAATAAAGAATCAAAAACATAATACGATAATTTAATTGCCAAGTGCCTTTAAAGGATGAAGTTTTAAAAATAAACAGCTCAGAACGATAAATAATTCATTTAATGAATTGCAAAATCTTTTAGCTGGAATTATCATATGTGTATTACTTTAAATTAGTGCTCCCTATTAAATGTTTATACGAGTATACGTTTAATACGTATTATACGGGGCGCAGATTTTAGATACGTATCATATGACCAAGGCGGTTATACGTATTATACGAAACAGCATATACGGTACATCGTTTATACGGATCTTACACCAGCTGTTAAACGTATAAATGTTTAAACGGTTTTCTTTCATTGCTTAAAACATTATGCCTTTCTCCTGCTGGTCTGCGGATAAGAGAGTTTGAGAAACACCTGCTGTCGGTACTTGTAAAAAAAAAAAACGGATTTTTTTTTTTCAGTTTAGATTTTGTTTTTCCCCCCTCAAATGTAAACTATTAATTATGAAATGATTTACTATGAAATGATTTATCTTTCGCATATCTGTAACTCGCGCACATAGCTTATTTTGATTTATAGCGTGGAAAATTCGCCCGAAACATTAGTATTGCAGAACACAAACTTACATTGACTTCATATTTTATACTGACATTGATCAATCCAACTCCTCGGAAGTTGCATAATCTTTTTTTTTTTTTTAAAGACCCCCCACCGGCCTATATCCCTAGTACAGATAATCGGGCGTAATAAATAACTAACTAAACATACTTTTATTTTATTTAAGAATACTTTTTTCTATATTAGAAATATTTTGAAAATACGTTGTACAGCAAAAAAAGAAAAGAGAAGGCAAGTCATTTTAAGCTTGTGTGATTGCGTTCTGAAACCTGCAGTACATTTGTCCGGCTATAAGTAATCGAACTTTATAGGTACTAACACAAAAAATTAAATTTGTCAAGATTAAGAACAATTCTTAAAACGTAATATCTTGTAATACACATACACTTTGTAAAACAATACCACGAGTGTCATGGTTAAAAAAGTGAAATGGCGTTAGACATTAACACAGAGTAGAAAACATTAGCACCGTGGAAAGAACAACATTTGACCCCCGGGCACAATTTGAGTATACGTCCACAAAAATAAATATTCTTTTTAATTAAAAAAGAAAGAATATACTTAAAAAGGATTAACAATAAATCTGAAACGTGTATTTTCTCCTTATTTGCTTCAAATAATCTTTTTACTTTCGTTATATATTTACGATAATCGTTTATAGGGAAAAATAACAAGATTCTATGTATGAAACATATTATACAGATTGCTAAAGAAACGCCACAGATTTCCAAATTGTTCTCCGTTCAGTGACGTAACACTGATGAGATCCATTGGCATTAAAAGTAAAAACGATACTTGAAATCAAGCAGGGCGGTCGCTCTGCCAAGCCAAGCTAAAAAAAACGCCACACAAACAACGCCAATAACTGGAATAAAGAACGCTACTGCTTACATACAGAAAGCAACTTCGCAATGTTAAATCGACAAAACATGACAGATTAAAATATCAGATATCAAATAAACCAAGCGTCGCAGGAAAAAAAAAACGAAAACTAGAAGAATCTAATCAAGAATTTCTTCAATTTAAGACCAAACTCATCTTCATAAGTGATTTATAAACAGAGATATAGATTTTTTTTTTAAAAACGTCGAGTTACTTAAAATGATCACTTTTTTCTTCGTCAAACTTTTTTTTAAACAACCTACAGACCTTAATATTCGGCAGAATAAAAAAAGGATTGCATTTTTGGACAAGTAATTACGTAATCTATGTGCTTTTATAAAATCCAGTGTAAAAAAAAATATTTTTTTTCTATCCTTAATTAGCAAAAAACTGTTAATTAACTTGGCGATTAAAAAATTATGCCAAAACAGAGATAAAACCCGCCAACTACCATGTATCATCTGTATTATAATAGCACAAATCAGTTACAGGTTATAACCACATCAAATTTCATCAGCAAGTCAGCCATTTTCTTCTGAAGATATTTTTTTAAAAATAAAACTTCATAATTATAAGAACACACATTTTATCAGACAATTAAATATGACTGCAAACTGTGGCAGATGACTGTTTCCAACATGAATAAGTATGAGAAATTGCTGATCAAGGATATCGGTCTGGGTGGCTCAGTCGCACGGTACGCATATAGACCCAGGTTCGAGTCCTGGCCCAGGTCAATTTTTCACTCATGTTTGTTTAGTGTATTTAATTTTCTGATGAAAAGCGTGTTCTTATAATATTGTAAAATATAGTAATCAGACGTAGTGTTTATGCTTTAAAAAATATTTTAAATATATAATTTACGTTTTTAGAAAGATCTTTAAAAATAAATTAGTTTTTGAGGGAAGATGTACCTTCTAAAATGATTTAAAATTTCTTTCCAAACGTAAAAAAATTTTTTGAAATGAATTAAATGTGATTCATTTATTTAAAAAAAAAAAAAAAAACACGGTAAAGGACAGGCATTTTGTTCGCAGGAATACCTTTCACGTCATTATTCTATAAATTAATGTAATCCAGTTGTTAAATTAGTTTTGTTTTAGAAGTGAAGTTTCGATTTAAATTTATTGTAACAGTAAAATGTTTAAATGAATAAGATAAAGTAAATCTAAGAAATTGCTAAGAAATTCCAAACATGCACAAGGCAACGCAATAAATAAATACATAAATAAATAAATAAATAAAAATAAATAAATAGATAAATAAATAAAGTATAGCTCATTCGACTCGACATCTATAGCCTTAACGATTTCAGTGCCCGAGGTTCATATAGAACAGATTGCGCTTCCTGGTGGTGGAAGATGGAACTTGAGCGTGCGCAGGTTCGTTTGGTTATAGGTTTATACTTTTCAGTGCGCAGATTAAGGGATTATCCGGTGCCGAAGGCAGCGGGGAACCAGGTCGGAGGTTCGTTCGGTTCGAGGTTTATCTTATTCGAGGTTTTACAAGATTCGAGGCCCGATGTAAATTAGGGGCTCGCTAGTGGGGGAAGCTAGCTAGTGCTAATAATAAAAGAGCGCGATATCACGTTTGATTTCAAATGCAGGGCTGACACGCTATGTACGTATTCCATTTTTATTCATTTCATGGATAAGTCAGTGATATTTTTTAACGGGGGATAACAAGTATTATAACAAGCCACATTTAGTATGTTGTTTTTAAGAGTGTAATTAGTTTAATTGAAAAATCTACTGGTATTTCTAGTTAACCCTTTAAACAAAGTAAAATATAATTTTAAATTATTTCTCATGTTTAGATTATTTAAATTATGTTTAATCTATTTAAAAAAATAAATAATATCTACAAAAACAACTTTTCAAAAGTAAAAAAAAAAAAAAAAAAAGTTGTGGCTAAAAAATGGTGTGATATCAAATTTCCAAGCTATTATATTACTTATTTAACTTTTTTCCATTAAATAAGTTACCATATGTATAAGTCGAGTGCTTACATATATGTTAATAGAAATCGTTTTCTCCTGTACTAAATACATCCTAACGAGTTTCTGAAAATTCAATTTTTTTCAAATTATGCATGATAGGCAACTTTTGAAAAGTTGTTTTTGTAGATATACGTATACTTGAATTATACGTTTAACCGATATACGCTTATACGTATCCGAATACGTTTAAACGTATAGTTTAAGGAATACGTATTCCTTAAATACGTATTAAACGTATATGCGTATATCGGTTAAACGTATAACTGAAATACGTATCGCATCGGGAGCACTACTTTAAATCAAGTATTTTGAATATAGAAGTACATAAATTATCTAATCGTATATCTTTGCAAACATTAATTTCAGAATGTCATATTCTGCAGTGAAAATTATCTCTTGTTACAAAAATGTACATACTCCGTGTGTAGTGGTAAATATTTACTAAATCTATTTTTCGTATGCTGCAACAATTTGAATTTTTACCATCAAAATTTCGAGTAAAAAACACTTTACAAAGAGCAAACTTCATAATTTAGATAAAAGTTTCATAAAGAAAAAAAAAATGCATTTTTTACCCTGATGGATTTTTTTTTTCTAAAAAAGTAAATTTAGGGGCTCCTTTGTACTTCTTTGAGTAATCACAGGCTTCCCGGGCCTATTCAGTAACAGGTCCTGGTTGAAATCTTCCATTGTACGCGACACATTTTATTTATTTCATATTTCATTATTTTATATTTTATGTTGCATTTTGAAATAATTATGTTTAATCTTAGTTAACATTAAAGTAAAATTTTAAGTATTTAAAAAATATATATATGCAGTAGTTTCTTGCAGCACTTTAATAACTTAATACAGAAATAATAAACATGTAAATAAAATATGTCGAATAAATTATTTAACGTTGTATTTATTCTGCCAGAAATTTCATGTGAGTGAAAAAGGTAATTATTATTATTTTATCTCACAAGAGAAATGTTAATAGAGTTATTAATTCTAAATTTAAATTGGCACAAATGCAGAGTTAATTAAAAGTAATTTATCATATTTGACACTAAGCGACTCATCGTGTTTTACAACATATACAATGTTATGTTGTTAATAGACGTTTCATCCGAGTAATTGTCCTTAATGTGTCGTTACTGAAACTCAGACGATTTTGTATCTTATTCCGTTATTTAACAATTATTTCAGAATTTTGTTGCATTGCTTATGATTGATACGGTTAATGTAAATGATTTATTTAAATATATTTTATTTATATATTCTACAAAATATATTTAGTAATGATTTTCTACTCGTTATCAAATAATTAATAAAATAAACATTATTTGAGTTAATTGAATATAAGCAAGCTTTTTTTAAACAAAATACAAAATGGACTGCAACAAATCTTTTCCTAATTTGTTTTTTGCCCTTTTTGTGGCAACCCTGTATTGTGTTCCACTTTAGGGTCCTGTAGGTCTCGGGTTATACCGATACAAACCCGAAAATTTTATTTCAAGTCGACACAAATCCCGAAATCAAAGAAACTTAATCCATAATTTAGTGAAATTATGAAACGAAAAGTGTGTAATTATATTTATAATATTTACAGAATGAACATATTTCTGTAACTGTTTACGGTCCAATGTAACGCTTGGTGTAACCAACTGTAGCGGTCCAATGTCTATTAAAATATAATTTTTCATCATAAACAATATTTTGGGCTTCCTCTTGGAACAACGAAATTTTAAATCCGACCTGCAAGAGTCAATACCCAAACTTAAACTAACCGAAATCCAAAACAATTAGAGTCAAATTGACCCGAACACTCCCGAACGAAACAAAGCAATTCCCTATTCAACCCGACTCGAACAGTTTATCGGTTCGGATTCGAATAAAATTGGGTTATACAACCTGATGCAAAAGCTTAATGTCATGTTAAAAAATCGTGACGCTTGGTCAATTAGATAAAAAAACACCAAAACAGACAGACACACATATTATTTTTAGATTGTAATGATTATGCAATGGAACCATCTGTAGAACGTGACTTTTGCAACAAAAAATTATGGTAATCTGAGTATCATTTACAAATTTATGTGTGGACATACATAGCAAAAAATACAAACAAACTGTATAATATTTGCTGTTGAAAATCAGTTAAAATAAGGAATTTTATGCTTTTAGACCATTGGTGAAATATAGCACTGCGCTTATAACTTGGTCTAATTAAGGGTGTTGGAAATATACAATATTACATATCTTGCAAATTATGACTGTTATTATATTCCATACAGCAAAGCCATCCTATATTAGAGTTACTGAGGTGGCACAGTGGTCAAAATGGTCACAGACACAACAGTGACGAAAAGATGACGTCTGTAATTACTTGCAATTTCAGCTGACCATCATTTTATGCGACCAATGTGAAGTACTTTTGAGTTGTAAACAAATTAACCTGTGTCTTAGATTTCTGTGACTTGTCACAAATGCTGGCACATCTACTTCACACTTACGTCGATGCGGTTCTTCTTCTACGCCAAGACACAAAAAGGGTGCATGTATGTTTTAATCATATTTGCGTCACGGTTTAAATTAATTATCTCTATTTTTGGCAGTACACTAGTAGATCAAAGATTATGGGTTTGATTCTTAAATTTAAATCCGTCATGTAAGCTGATGTCACTTTGTGCTTTAAAACTATTAGTTTAGGGAAAATCTTCCGGAGAAATTAAGTGTACGGTAATGTAGAAACTTCGTCATCTTAATAAAAATTCCAAACAACACAGCTAATCTCAAACACGATTGACGCTGTTGTCATTTTAAAAAAATGCCACTGTATCAGGCATTTGTATAACGAATGGGAAAGCTACTCCAGGTATCAGAACAATCTACTATATATATAAAACACAAACGGAAATTTCGTTCCGTTCCTTTAACACTAGAGTTCCACTAAATGGATTTGAATGGAACTTGCGTTGTTCGATAGATAATTTTTCAGGGAAGGTTTTAGTATATAACATATTGTTCTACGTACATTAGTTATAGAATTATGATAGAAAGTTCTGTTATTTTGGCCGAAAAGGTTACCATTGCTAATTTTTTGGTGACCATTATTGTTGCAGAAAGAAATGAAAAGGCTATACATCTCGAAAAATAAAAGAAAAACTGTTGCTAATTTTATTTAAAAGAAACGAAGGGGAAAGAAAAGTAACAAAAAGAAAAAGAGTTTTGATGAGAGATAATATTATAAAACGAAAATATTTTATTTAAACATGATTAGGAATGTTCGTAATCCTTAAAAAATTATTCAAGGGGCAAGATTGCTATTGAAACAAAATTGGCGACTAATCTTTTGTTTTTGGCGATTTTGATTTTACGTTTGACCCCAAACAATTTAATTTTAAGCCAAAAGGTGTTTTTTTTTTTTGTTGCAGAAAGAATTGAAATGGCTATACATCTGGAAAAATAAAAGAAAAAACTGTTACTAATTTTATTTAAAAAAGGAAAGAAAAGAAAAAAAAAGTTAGCTTGCTAGTTATTTATATAAGGGAGCGTCATACACATTGACTAGAAATATAAATTGACAGCGGACTCCTTTCTTTTCTTCCGACAGACTTGAAGAATATATCTTTCCCCTTTCATCGCCAAAAATAGACGAAAGGGTGCCGCTTTCTGGCGGTAATCCCTTTCTCAAACTTAACAAACTCAAACGCAAGTGAAAAATCTCTGTTTCTTCTCGGGAGCTGTGGAATTTTCGTGACAGTTTGGCGCGAAAAAAAACCTGTTTGGCAGAATATTCTTCCTCCACACCTGCTGGAGGAAAGGACATGTTTTCTTCAAGAAAGGGTTGCTAGTCCGCTGTCCATTTATATTTCTAGTCGGTCATACACAGTGAAACAGATACGCTTTTAAAAGAAAATTTGTCTTTGTATTGCTAAATAATTGACTGATCAATGATGCTTTGTTAAAGTGATCGACCGAATTTAAGTATGGATGATGTATCGTTTGAAAATTTGGAAAAAGTAGTATTTTTTTAGAAGGTTTCTTATTTCATTCTGTTACACCTCATATATGTTCTAATGGTATATAGTATTTGAATTAAAATATTATACATATACTATACTATTATTCCAATTAGTACCAAGGATTTAACCCTGAGAAAGACGAAGGATGAATTTCTTTTCAACAAATCAGAATTTAATTCAAAATTTTAAATTATGAGAGTTTATATGACATCCTCGAATCAATGATAACCGGTGTAAAGTAAATCGCGTTGCATTCGATAATCTAAGAGGAGTAATTGCGAAATACAAACAGACAGTCAGATTTTAATATAATAGACTCGTGTTCATTTTGTTTTTGTATGAAATTGATTCACGTTCCATTTACAACATATTTGAAAATTCCTGTTTTATTTCAAATATGACGTCACTTTGATCCCAGAGATTGCAGTTTTTCATCTTAAATATGACGTTCATTATCTATCTAGTTTTATTATACACTGATATTCATGCTCCTTGTATTATTACAAATATTTGAAAAACATGTTTTATTTATGACGTCATATTTGTTCAATCCAAGGAGGATCCTTTTCATAGTTCCATGGTCCAAGCGAAATCTTTTCTTCATAATGTAATTACTGTTCATATTTCCTTCTAATTATAACGCAGTTTTTGACAGAAAATATCTTCTGAATGTAGCAGATATTCATACTTCGTGTATAAGAAAAAATACTCCATATTTCTGTTTCAAATATCACGGAAATTCATTTTCTTTTGAACCCTTTTTAATTTTCATTTTTCACGTGAAAATCGTCCTATTGAAAATTAATTGTTGAGGAAAAATTACTTTTTTCGAGTTTTTATTTATTGTCAACGATCAAAATGCTAGCAACAATAAAGTAAAATGGTTAAATTTTATGGAAAAATGTTTATTGATTCTCTATAAAAATAACCACATTTTCAATTATTAAGAGTAAACTTGAATAAAATAAATAAAATCTGGCCTATGTTCATTTCTGGGTTATAATCCAGCTATATGCAAAGATATATGGCCTTTAAATCCTCCGCTTTGACGTTTACTTCAGCAAAACATTCGCACACACAATCGCATTTATAATATTATTAGGATGTATTAATAATTTCCCTTAGACATATTGAGAAGTTTTAAAAAATAACACAAATATAGCATTTTAAAGATGTATAGATTGGGAAAAATTTATTTTGAGAAAAATGAATTTTGTAAAAATATTTGTTATTTTCATTACTTATCTTTACGTAATATGAAAATACACATTTTACCGAATACTTTGTTTTTCACCGGGTACACAGTGTTCGTACAGTTGTGGAATTTCAAATGTGTTTTTAAAGCCACTTTCAATTTCGGAACCGGTCCCGTAATGTTAGTATATTCATAAAAAACCTACCACCAATATTGAAAAAGTAAAAAAAAAAAAAAAAAAAAAAATCCCGAGATCGACCTCACCTATCTTATGCAAAAAATACTATTTTAAAATACTGAAGTAAAAACGAAAATTTTGGAAAAAAATGCTGCCATTGGTTTAGCATTATCTAGAGAATGTCTTCTCGTGACTAGTGTTTTCTCTTAAACAATTGTTAGAGTTTCTTACAGATTTCTCATTTTTGAATGATTATTTTTGATTAGTATATCTGAAGAGTATGTATAGCATGATATCTGTGTAATTTTCGATTTTGGTTGCAGTTTATATCAGAGGACACATTCAGTTTCAAATCAAGCGTATCCTCGTAAATAAATTGCAATCAAAATTGAAGAAAGACGAAGATATCACGTCAGATATCGACATGACATATCCTATGTAGAAAACAAAAAAATCATTTTAAACACATTGAAATGCAAAGAAAAAAATGTTTAAAGAACGCTATCATTGGTTTCACAGTTTGTGAATTTTTCGTGTGACTGAAATAGGTTCCTGATGATTTCAGTAAGATAGAGTGTCTAGTGGAGTCGAAGTATAGTCTTCACCTGCTGTCCCAATGGTCGCGGTTTTAATAACTGCTTGTGCTTTAAAAATATCTTTATTTATTACTATTAATATTTAAAACACATATTACAAAATGCAAAATGTTGGTTTAATATTGTTTTATACTTTTTAGATTCTTGCGATGCAGATTTTTTTTTAATATGATGACTTATCAAAGAATGTTTGTAAATCAACAAGCTCCAAACTGCGAAAACTTACTAGACAATCCAAAAATAGAAAACATATTTCATAATAAAGATGTTTGTGTCATCCCCTTGTGAAGATATTCATACATTAATAATTAATTCTATCATAAATATACCGACAGTTATATTTACTTATTATATTTATTTTTATTTTCCTTTTAAACAAAATTAATGTTTAAGCCGGGATATTGCCCAACACTTTTATTGTAAAAATAATTTATATCTTTTTCTGTGTTTACACATTTCTTCGAACATAATAGTCATTAAAGACATTAAATATGTATTTCACAGTTGAATTAAAATATAAAAAAGTACGGAACATCATACGTCAAACATACATTTTGAAACAGTTTCCCGTTAAATAAGGTGAGAGAAGATATGTTAGTAAACAGTTTAGAAAAAAAATACATTGAATAATGTTCTTTCAACAATAACAGCCCATAGTCAGAAGAGTAGTCAAATTATTTTGTGCAGCCCTGTATGTGTTCTATATGTTTGTATATAAACTACATAGCATGCTAAAATTTAGTACAATTAGAAAACGGATAGCTTAGTTGAAAATTCACTTTTAGAAATTTTGCCAGTAGATGGAAATGGACGGGAATTATTTTGTAAAACACTGTATATTATCTAGAAATTTTCATACATACCACACATTAAGCTAAAATATAATTCAGGTAAAAACGTATGAAAAGTAATTGCTGGTAATTGCTGAAATTACATTTAGAAACGCACTTTCAACAATTACCAACGATAAACTGCAATGTATCCAGTTCTTTCCATAACCCTCTAAATGAGTTTTAAATTCCACAAACTTCTCTTAGTATATACTCAATATAGTTCAACATTAAAATGCATAACACAATTAAAAACCATCAATGAGCATTTCGCACCCATAGACATGTTTTTTTGCCGCCCTGTAAACGATCAATATAATTTATACACATCAAGGAATATCCATTAATTTAGTTAAACTTAAAAACACACTTCCATCAATTATCACTCACTAACAGTACTCAAACATAATTATATTGTGTTTGCATAAATCAAACACGATGTGCGAATTTTAATACATAAACTAAAATCTTTAATAACCTTTTAACGCACAAATCCGTACAAACATGGCACAAAATAATCACATACGGCCGTTTCGAGGATTCTTGGATCCCCTTCCTCAGGGCGGGAAAAAAAGATTAAAGTGGATTCAAAGAAATCCTCGGTTATAGCCCCGAGTACTGGCTTGTTTGAAAAGGCCAAAGCAAGAGTGCAAGAGTTTATATAACATTAAGATATGATGTAATTAACAACTAACTGAAAATGTAGTCACTGCGCAGTATCCCTCCACACGTACTAGAAAAAAGGTGTGCTGGTCATATCATTCACTAAAGAAGAAGTATGTTTATGAATAAACATACTTTAGTTATAATGAATAACACTATGAATAAACACTATTGTAGTTATAATTAATTACTATATTTATAAACATACTACTTCCTTAGTGAATGATATGACCAGCAGCCATTTTCTTTCGCACGTGTGAAGGGATCCTGCACAGTGGCTTCTTTTTTTAGTTAGTTCCGGTTAATTACGTCATTTCTCAAAGTTATATAAACTCCTGCACTCTTGTTTTGGCCTTTTCAATCAAGCCA
Organism: Maratus michaelseni; assembly: GCA_963931845.1. Classification (NCBI taxonomy): domain Eukaryota; kingdom Metazoa; phylum Arthropoda; class Arachnida; order Araneae; family Salticidae; genus Maratus; species Maratus michaelseni. The sequence goes on from OZ007586.1 coordinate 399,859,779, forward strand.
GTACTCGGGGCTATAACGGAAGGGTTCTTTGAATCTACTTTAATATTTTTTTTTCTTTTTTTTTTCCACAATGAGGAAGGGGTTTCAAGAATCCTCGAAACGGCCGTATGTGATTTTTTTGTGCCATGTTTGTACGTATTTGTGCGTTAAAATGTTGATAGATTTTAGTTAGATTGATAGATTTTAGAACGTAGAGATTTTAGTTTATGTATTATATTGTGTCTGCTTGTAAATGAACGACAACTACCCACCATATTATATAAATCATTTTATAGTACACCTCAGTAATGTATACTAATGCTTTCAACTGCATATTCTACATAAAGCATGTGTTAGTGCACCGCAGAATAATAATCAGAACACTCATGCATAATAATTTCAGTATGTTTGAAATAGTATACAATCATTAAAATACCTTTCGTAATGTAACGGGATAATTTTGAGTATTCCTGTAAACAAATTATAACTGCTAGACACGTCATTTTCAAAAGAGATCATGCTACCGTAAACCTAAGAAACATATATACATTACAGGGCAATCCGAGTAAATTTACGGTAGCTAATGCACGGTTACTCGGACAGATGGATACACAGACAAACCGAAGAGATAAACATTTTTTTTTCAGCTAAGTTCGAAACTATGTTGCTAAAAATGAAAAAGAAAATATTTTTTTCAGTTGGAATAAGTTATTATCGAAAGAAGGACTTTAAGAAATCTATGAAATCGGTAATCGAAAACAAAAAAGCCAAATTCTTACTATGAGTGCCTTAAAGAAAGTATATTTATAACAGGTTCTCAGATGAATATATATATATATATATATTATCTAAATAGTCCTTCAATTATGTTTCGATAATGTATAACATAATTTACGCAATGGTATGTTGGTTCTAAAACTTTTAAATATATTAAAATATTTTAAGTACAATATGATATTTGTTTAATGTCTTTTGATTTTATTTAATTCAGATATTTACTTTATGGAACGTAACAATATCTCGATCATTAATTTATTTAAACGTAAATAATTTTTATAAATCATTCTTCCGAATATAATCTTTTAAAGAAAATCTAAAATATGTAAAAATAGTAATATATATATATATATATATATATAACATTTATAGCTAATAAATATTTTTTGTTCCTCTGTTCAAGATGATTATGCCATTAAAACGGTGACTGTACAATAAAATCATTTATTTGTACTAATCATTTTTGAAATAGAGTTGAAGTTTAACAATTTAAGTTCATCTCCTTTGCAAATTAGTTCCAAGTAATGTTTTCTCATTTAACCCAATAATAAATGATACTTTTACTATCTTTCTTAAAATTGTGAGACGTTTATCGTACCTTTTAGCAAGCTATCAATTTTCTTGCATTCATAATTATTTTCTTTTGTTGAAAATATATCCTTTTTGTTCACACTACTTAAAGGACACAATGGTAGCCTTTGTATTTAAATAATCAAGTAGAAAATTAAAAATGTAATAAATGAGCTTAAATATTCTAGTTGTAGAGAAGCAATTCAAGTGTCTAACAAATACGGAAGTTTGATGTTTAAAGACTCAAGAAAATGGAAGGAAATAGAAAGCCATGATGACAAAACTTGTCTGACGAGAGTTTCAAATTTAAATTTGTCTTCTTTTGAATAAATGTTGGGATGTAATTTATTATTGAAAGTTATAATCTTATGCTGCATGAAATGACATTTTGCTGTTGAATCAGTTACAGAAAAAAAAGCTTTAAGATGTCAAAATATTTAAAAGTGTATAGTAAAGAAATAAGTGAACTGAAATGTAAAAATTCACAATAATAAAATTATTTAAAATTGTGTAATAATTAAAATTCTTAATAATATAATATAACTAGCTGTTACCCGTGACTTCGTTCACGTAACATTAAAAAAAAAATGCATTAATTTAGCAAAACATTTCACTTGATAATTAACAACATATATAATTAACCAAAGCTTTATCACATTTTATAGGAGACCATACGGTATTTGTTTGCTATAGGGGCCTTGACATAACCCAGTCATAAAAAAGGGAAATTTAATGCCAAATAATATATACAATCGCGAAAATTAAACTACAACTAATGAGAAAAGGAGGACCCAGTAAAATCGTGAAAATCGAGAAATTCCTTTTCGTAAAACGAAAAACAACACTGGCAGAATTCTTCTATACAAAAGTGCATTTTAGGTGGTATTTGGTGTACAATTTATATATGTGTGCATTGATAAATGGGCATTATTATATTGTTTATTTGCATAGACATATTTCTTACTACATTATCTTGTTTATGTATATATTAAATTAAGTGTTTCACGCTAAGTGGTGTAAATAGTGAACAAACTGCTTGTGGATTTTATACATTGATAGATATTTCACAAAGATATAACAATCTGATGCGATTCTAAAATGTAAATAAAGGTTGCTAGAAAGTACTTTAAATTCTGCCCAATTTAACCTCGATATTTTCTCTATAGCGTCAAGAACACTATTAGCAAATAAATACAGACGACACAAGTCTGATTATCTAAATTTACATATTTTTGTTAGTATATATAGGATTATTTTAATTTATTTCATGCGCTTGAAATTTTTTACGCTTTCTCTAGGGTTAGGTGTCGAATAAATGTACTTTCTTGTTATTTTATTTTGCCATTTCTATTTATTCTATTTTCCATTCATTCCATTTATGGGTATTGATTTAATTTACATATTCGTGTCAAAGAATATTCTTTAAAGTTATTATCAGGATTAGGATAGGATACGATTAGGGTTAGGATTAGGAATAAAAATTGAACGACAATGGCATGACCGATTCAGGTTTAAAGTATGAACCATCATGAAGCAAATAAGAAAATTAGAAAATTATCGGCTAATAGTTTTTAATATGTTTTACAGTCATAGTTGGCATCAAAGGTGAGCGGGGAAATGATCATCTAAAATACCATTAAGTGTTTACCACGCAAAAAACAAATCTGGTTACAACAATGTATTTAATTTTGCGCCAAATTTCACTTGATAAAAAAAAAGCAAATTGACTATGGACTTAATTACGGACCCCTAACCTTGTTATTCTCGGAAATTTTCTACCTATATGTAAAAAAAATTCTACTATATAGAACGCGCTTTCACGTTTATAATGTTATGAATTGGCACGATCGGCTTGTTCAAGTTTACACAATTCGGCTGGAAGAAAAGATTCATTACTTTTTGATTTCTTCTTTGCTTTTGCATTACGCGAATTTGTTGGTAAAATCGATTTTCTTTTCGATAACATTGTTGTTTTTTAAGTTTAAAAAATATTGTAATTTTACTTAAACATTGCTTTAAAATCTATGCAATTTTTCTTATCCTACAAGACTTTACAAAAATCTATTATGAAACAACTTTAAAAAAAAGCTATATTTAAAAACGACAACAAAGTTTTTCCTATTTTAAAACTAAAAGAAGTGTAAAATTAAATTCCGGTTCGAAGCGACGATTTACAAATATGTTTCGATTGTGGGAAAATGATAGAGGAAAAATACTGTTACTTCGACACAATTATATTAAATCTTTAGCTTTTATGAGAAAAGCAAATTTCTTTTAAAAAATATAGTTATTTTTATTAAGATTTTCTGATTTTCGATACGGATAATTTTGCGATGCATATCATTGACATTTGCCATCCAATATATATATATATATATATATATATATATATATATTTTTTTACTTTTTAAATTTTAAATTAAAAATATGGTATCTTTATGTTAGCCATGTGCAGACGATAAATCGCCAACCTATCCCATCATTCGTATTGAATTCATTAAAAATATAAATCTTTCACTCATTTCATTTAAAACACAGAACTTTAATTTACAACACATACATTTAAAATACATATATTACGTACATTTAAAATAATTCCTTTCATGTCAAAAAGAAAAAGAAAAAAAAGAGAAATTAATCACAAATAATTTGATAACCCAAGATAATTTTATTTCAACATCAAAAGAAATCTGTTTTATTTTTCTATATATGACATCATATTCGCTTGCTTTCCATACTTACTCGTATTTATGCACTTTGTATTATTATCAAATATTTGAAAACGCACGTTTTGTTTCTAATATGACATCATTTCATATTCTGTTTAATTCTTAAATAATTCATTTCCTTTTCATTTTTCACGTGGAAATTTTTCACTTTAAAATAAATTGTTGATCAAAAATTATTACTCAGGGGTTTTATTTTATATTGGCAACGATAAAGTATTAGCAACGGTAAAATAAATTTCACCATTTTAAAAAAAGCTGCAAAACCGGGCCCTTTGGACCAAACCAACCAAACCAACCAACCATTTTAAAATATACGAAAAAATGTCCATTTATTCTCTATGAAAATAATGAAATTTTGAATTATTAAGAAAAATATTGAAATAAAATAAACAAAAACCATTCTATGTTCATTTGAGGGTTATAATCAACTTATATGCAAAGATACAGGATAATTAAAAGCTTCATTTTGACGCTGGCTTCAGCCTAACATTTGCACACAAATAGATTTATAATATTATTAGGATAATTTAATTTATATGTATAATAGAACAGCCTGCTGATGTGCAGTCGCTGTCGCCTCAATAATCACAGATGGTTACAGTAACAACGGTGATTTTACTACTTGCTGGTGATCACTACTTTATGATTCCGTTCCGAAGTCACTTTGACATGTTTATGAAATCGTCTGCAACTGGTAAGAAAATTGGGATAATCAACTTCACAATGACGTGAATGCTCCGACTCATCTTCCATGTCACGAGACGACAATAAGAACTGCATTTTGATAATGGTGAATTTAGATCTTGGTCATATTTGGGACATGTTACTGTATATTATAATACACAGAGTGGCCATAATAACAGTATACGTGTTTATAGCTCAATTATAAAGAATATACTGTGGAAAACACAACACTATTTCGTATGCATATTATTTAGACCATGGGGAATAGATTTATAAAAACAAATCGTTTACAATATCGTCACTAGTATAAAAATGGGTCTGAATAATGATTTTGGGTAGTAAAATACAGTCTACATTCCCACAACGTGTTTGCAAAAAAAAAATTGTAAATGTTAAAAAACAAATGTAACTTCTAAGAAATATTTGTGTTAAAAATGTTCATTAAATGTTAATCAATCACGTAAAACCTTTTCTTTTTAAATTTTTATGCCATTTTACGACTGCCGGCAGCGGCAACTTTGCCCCTGGTTCCAAAGATATAAATCGATTCCCCATGGTACAAATTGCATGCATACAAAAAGGTGTTGCGTTTGTCCCAATACACTGTTTATAACTGACCTCAAAATACCTATACTATATGTCTTTAATTGCAGAAAAATATTACAAAGTCTGGGAATAAACGCAGTGACTACAAAATCTGCGATTTAAATATTTAAGTATGCAAATTTCTGAGCTTTATTAGTGGTAGAAGACTCATTGAAAATTCTAAGCAGTGTACCTTGCAAGTATTTTCAATGTAAGACAAATAAGTTTGTGATATTGACATTTAATTGCAAATATTTCAAATGTTCATCTAAAACTTAGTGACAATTGGTATTCCATTTGATGTATTTCCGATAATTCTTTTTTTTTAATTGTGAGGCCACAATCAAACCAATATATGCAACATTGCGTCCTTGCAAGGGTATATTTTAAAGATTGTATAGTTCATCTTAGTGCTATTACCATGGTAATTTAGACTCCTCATACAAAAGGAAATGTTTTAATATGATACATTATGAAATATACTTCAATAAAACAAATTGAGTTTTAAAATAAACGCAGTTATTTTCAGTTATATATGTAAACAATATTTTTATAGTTTCGCTATAGTGTTGCATCTATAATTTAAAATAATACATATCATATGTCATTTATCATACCTTGTATTATTGATCGTGAAATTACAGAAAATAAAATATAAAGATGTTAAAATATCTTCTCTAGTGGTTATCTGAGACTAGTCAATAAAAGCACATTAAATATCACACAAATATAAAAGTTTGATGTTAAAATAATTTATAATATAAAATCTTGTTTTACAGTTTTACAAAATTTTTAAATTGTCTTCTTTTGAATTTGAATGGGATTTTTACTAATTATTAATATCTCGACCTGTATGTGATGGTATTTTGAAGATGAAGTAGTGATGTAAAAATTTTATTTCTGTTGTCTAAGTATGATATACGTCTTACATCTGTTAATGGTAATAAAATAACATCAACCTAAAAATAAAAATTATAATAAAACATAATTGAGTTTCATTTTAATTCTATAATCATAGTAGTTAAAATGTAGTTTAATGTACAGTAGTTGAATGTGCATGAACATGGTTTATTATCATATATTATGAAAAATATCATAATAAAAATTCAGCTTAAAACAATATATGCAATTATGTGTATATAAAGTTATATTCATACAAATGTTTTGTGTCGTTTCTCTTTAAATGGCGTCAATTTTATTATCTAAAAATACGCATGAGAATTCTTCATTGATTACGGATCGTAAAACTACCGACAGTAAAATATGAAAAATGTTAAAATATCTTGAGAAAGTGGCTATCTTATTTTAATGAATAAGGGTACTTCAAATGGCTTACAATTAATGGCATTTCATGCTTAAAGTTTTTAAAAGAATGGAAAAAAACCTTTAAGATTGATGACAAACATTGTTTGAATGGATTTTCAACTTTGAGTTTGTTTTCTTTTGAATAAATGCTGGGATGTAGTTCTTTACTAAAATTAAAAACATTCTGTATGCAATCATATTTCGTAAGTGAATGCGTGAGGCAGTGGCAGGATTTAAGATGTCTAAATATGATACACGAGTCCAATAATTTAAAAATAAATTAATGGGTTTCTGGAATAAGGGCCTATGTAACGAATTATAAATGTTATAATAAGGGCCTATGTTACGAATATTGTAAAAAATTTACAGAAATTAGGAAAAACTGTTAATGTCATTGATTAGCTATGTCCTGAGCACATATTGCAACATAGTACTTTTTCCGATCTTAATTTACCTTCTAATTTTGTCTTCATGCTGAGTATTGAGGAATAATAAACTATTTAGATGGGTAAAGAAAATAAAAATAGTATTTTTATTTTCATATTATTATTTATTATACATATCATTATTTATTATTATCATAATAAAAATAGTATTTTTATTTTATTGTTTTAACTTTTTATTTAAATTAAACAAATTTATATATTATGGAATTGCAACTTTTAACGCTGGTTAATAATCAATAATTCCACATAGGCCCTTTTCCAAAAAAAAAAAAAAAAACAATTTTCCAAAATTTGGCCTTTCTTCCTGACACCCAGTGCCGGCCTGTGAGTGGCTTTTTTTGGGACACTAAATGCATGGATAGCAAATTTATTATTTTCTTACAATTATTTTTTAAAATAAATGTTTGCTTTATATATTGGCAGAAAGTTCTGTTTTTAACGAAGGAAATTATTTCTTTAAATAAATAATGGTAAGAAAAGAATAAATTTTCAGCCATGCATTTAGTGCCCACCAAAAATCCAGCCACGAGCTGCCACTGCAGACACACTATCCATTGAAATATAGAAAGATAGAAAACATAATGACATAAAAAAGGTTTTCTGTTTAATCTTAATGCTATAAGCATGGCAGTTTAGATTTCAAATATATGTAAAATAAATTATTATGACACATTTTGTGAGATAACAAAATAAATCAACTTTCAAAAATTAATGAATTTATATGTAGTTATATACATACATACATGCTCACATATATATATGAAAAAAGAGAGTGTGTGTTAGACAGGCATATGTATTATTTTTCCTTAAATTGAATCTGTTTTATAATACAAAATGTTTTATACATAATACAGAATGTTTGTGTTCAAATAACATTATACAAATGTATACATAATACATAATATTTATAATCATTATGTTTTATATACATAACTATCCATGATATATGTATATATATATATATATATATATATATATATATATATATATATAATATTGAAACGAAACAAAATGTTTTCTTAAGACTGTTGAAGTAAATAAGATTATAAAGTATTTCAATGACTAATCTTCTCGAAAGCATGAAATGTCATTGGGTTTTTAGGAAGCTTGCCAAAATTACAGAAAGTGTGTCAATGTCTTTTTATATCCTAATGTCAAATTGTAATCGGATTTGTTGAATCTTACTGCGAAAAGTATTTGAATTCTCACAGCCATAAAAACAAATGACTTGTAAAATAAAATACCGCATGTAACTGAAAAATAAATTGAGGTCTCAACGGAAGCTTTGAATAAACTTTTTTTGGATTTTATATGAGCCCGTTCAGTCAAGGAATGGGGTAACTTTTGAGGTTTGTCTAAAATCCATTTCGAAATATTTTTAAGTCTACACTTATCACTAAAACATTTTAAATTTGATTTTTAGACATAATTAAGACATAAATTGTTATTAAATTATGAATATCTGTTACAAATGAATATATTAGAAATACCAAAATACGCATACTATAAGACGATCCAAATATAAAATAATTTCTGATATATGATGATAAATTATATTACGCATTGAAACTGCAAATACGGCAATTAAAAATGATTTCCTTAAATATTTATGTTTGAATTGAAAAAAACTGCAGTAAATAAAGAAAGTAGTTAAAAAAATTACTACGATTCGCAGTTAACCCTTTGTGTGTGTGTGATTACGGGTTCGAAATAAATACATCCCAGCGATACTCTTCTCGTACCACTTTGTGAAAAATGATCTCGGTCATATTCTTAATTTCAAGATAAATCTACCACAAAAAATTTTTTTTTGTAAATTGTGGTTCTATTGAATATAAACATAGTCGCCAGTTCTGGCCTGTGAACAAAAGGTTAACTTTTATGCCGGTATTTATGAATATAAAGGTGCACTGAGGTAATACACAAAAAATGGTTAAATTTTAAAAGACAAACCATATTCTGGTTTCAATTTTCTCAGTAAAGAATGAGGCCAAACAGGCAACCCTGCATTCTATAAAGTTTGAATTGCTAATTTAGGGTAAATATCACATTTATTTATTTATTTTCTTTTGAAGGATTGTACAATTTGCTATTCAAATCAGCTCTCGTTTTCTTTTTACAACCATTGGAAGTCCTTGTTTTGTCTATTTTTGTTTCAGCTCTGCAACCGGAAGTGTGTATTTAAGTTACCTGAACTTTCTTTTTGGGGGCTGTAAAAAGAAAAGAACTTCTAATATTGAGATTAAGGAAATAAATCTTGAAACTTATATGATTTTGTGGTGAATATCTCCTAATGGATTTTAAGATATAAAAACTTTAAATGTGTTTTAAGGAAAACATGATTTTCATGAACTATTCTATCCTTTGAACTATCATTTGAGTTGCGAAAAATGCTCTACCTTCAAATAATATATTTATACTTCAATAAAACATATCGCTTACAATTTATGTGATATTTGTAGTGTAATAAAACACCAATTTAAATATCTGAGAATTTCTTGAAATTTTATGGATAGTTTTGTAAATTAATTTTCAGAAATTATATGGAAAGTCATCAAAGTGTTAATTTGATGGGTATATCTATAGAGGTATTTATATTATGGCTAGACTCTAGATCATTACATTACAGGTAACTCAAATATGCAATTGTAAATAAGTATTGTTATTGAAAAAATGAGTAAAAAACTATTTTTCTCGCGAAGACTGTTGAGAATTAACAAATATTGCACCAATTTTCCTTTAAATTCAACAAATTGAAAAGAAATTGCATTGATAGTGTATTTTCATAAAAAAATGCATTTGAAACAATCAATATTAAACATATCTTTATTTTTTAAAAATTATGTGAAACTTAGTGGAATAAAATTATTGCTAATATGATATTTAATTAAAATTCTTTACATTTCAAATTTTAAAACCGTCTGTTTTCGAAAATAACGCATTTAAAAATTAATTCATTTTTTTCATTTTTTAACACACCAAAGATAATTGAAAATATCATAAATTCTTCTGCGAAATACATCTGAAGTACTTTTCTGAGTCACGAAATCATGACTTAATCCAAATTTGTACAAAGTTTGCTTTTATGACACACTTGATTTATTTTAGAATGAATGAACTAAGAATATTTAAAAAAATTATGAAAAATTTAAAAGTGCCAAATGTAATTTTACATCAGTAAAATCGGTTTAGAAGTTATTTGTAGCACGTGTCTCTACTAAATAAGATTCTAATTCTTTTGTCACATGTTTCAGAGCAAGAAACCATATGTTTTTATAAGAATGCAAAATCTTTCACTGTAGAAAACACAATGAAAAATACGCCGAAATTTGTACTGCCAGGTAAGTTACCTGTTGAATTGGGCTATTTTTGCAAACAAATATATTTTCTGCTGAAAGTGATTTCGGGAATGTGTTAGAAAATGAGTAATATGAATTTGAAACTGGTGGTAAACATGGGACAGACCGTGGGAATTCCAATTGCCACTATTTTTAACACTTTCCAAAATAGTTGAAAAGTGTTTATGAATTCGGTTTATCTGTCTGTCTGCCGTCTATAATTGATTTACAGGGATACTCAAAATAATTACATTACATTAGGATCATTGGAGGAAAATCGTTTGCGATTTATTTTAATAATGTTTCTCTATTTCAAACATATTTCAATTTTCTGTCTATTCTTGGTAATTCCTCAAATTCAGTTTTTAAATGTTTTATGCGTTTTCCAATCTTTCACATTATTAAACGGTAAAGATTTCTAAAAGTATTTTGGAAGTGTTGGAAAGTGTTACATAATCTATGGTCGACGCATGATTTTGGTTCTTGTTTAATTCTGTCTGTCTGTGTCTTTCCGTGCTCTAACTCGCGTAAATATACTCGGATTGTCGTGCAATTGATATATGTTATTGAGGTTTACTATGGCATGTTCGGTATTGAAAAAGAAGTGTGTAGCAGTTATAGTTTATTTACAGGGACACTCAAAAGAATTCCATGGCATTACGGCCTATGGGGAAAAATCGTTTACAGTGTATTTTAATGATGTCACAATATTTCCGACGCATTGAAATTTATATATATTTCATTACAAGGGGCTTACTATAAAATATGTTGCTCATAGTAGTACTTATAGTTCATTTTCATGGACACTCAAAAAAACTCCGTTGCATTACGGTCATTGGAGGAAAATCGTTTGCGGTTTATTTTAATAATCTTTCACCATTGCAAACATATTGCAATTTATATATATCACTGAGATGCATTACAAGAGGCTTACTATAGAATATTGTGTGTATAGCATTCATTTCTCATTTACAGGGACTCAGAAAAGAATTCGGTAAAAATACTGTACGTTAATAAGAATTGCTGAAAGTACGTTTTTACTTGTGGTACGCATTTCTAAATTTAACTAAATTTTTGTCTATTACTTGATATCTATAAATTCTATAGCTCATACACAGGGAAGCACAAAACATCTCGAGTATACCTCCGTTTATTGACGGAAATTGCTGAATGGAATTTTCAACTGCGCTATGCGCTTCCTAACTGAACTAAATTTTAGTATTCATTGAAGTATATATAAAATTCTATAGATCATATAGAGGCTGCACAAAAGAATTCGGATGTTTTTCTGACTATTGTTGGTAACTCCTGAAATTTGGTTTTTAAATGTGTTATGCGTTTTCCAAATTTTTTAATTTAGCATCATCTTTCACCTTATTAAAAGGTACAGATTTCTAAAATATTTTGGAAGTGTTTTAAAGTGTTACATAATCTATGCTGCATGATTTTGGTTCTTGTTTAATTTGTTTTCACCTTATTTAATCACAGAATTTTCACTGTTATACAAGATAAACATTACTATTAAAAGTACTGGTATCAACGGTCCCTAGTTTGACACACCTAGAATTGAGAATATACTGAACAGATAACAGTGCTCTAGGTAATTATCATTATCACTATGTCTGTAAGAATTATTTTATTTTTACACTGTCAATAAATCCCGCAAAAGTATGGAAATCATAATAGCTACCTGACTTAATATACCATTTCACTATTTTTACCGAATTGTATACAGTGATTTTTCAGTGATTACGGATAAAAACAAATTTTAAAAGATCTTTCTTTATTTGTATATAAAACAAAATGTGATGATGTATACCAACATATAATTTACTAATATTCAATGTTATATAATATAGTGGATATATGAGAAATAACTGATATTTCTAACAGGTATAGAATTTTTATCTTCTTTTATCTTTACAAGAAAAATGTATTTATTTAGAGAAAAAATGCGAATTCCAGTTTTCGATGGATTTATACGCTTTAGAAGATCTTGAGCACGATTTGACTGCTTTTAGTAAATATCTGTCTGTGAGTCTGTCTGTCTGTGTGTCTGTCTGAGTCTCTGTGTGTCTGTATGTGAAAAAACATTTGTAGGCGCTTTGGCTCAAGAACTAATGCACGGAATTTAATAAAACTTTAGATTCCGTTAGACCTTGATATAAATTGGTGCTGATTAGTTTTTGGCGTATATTGCTCACCAGGTGGCACTGCTATGCTGCATTTTTCAAGATTTCCACGATAGCTATGTCTCAAAAACAAATGCACGGTTAGGTTGATTATAGACGGCCAATTATCTACACTTGGGATATAGGCCCGGGGGAGTCTTTTTGAGGGAACCTAGCCCATATTTACGCATGGATAAATCTACGACTCGAAGAAAACCACGAAAACTCCGAACGATTAGGCCGACGGGCGCGATTGGGATCGAACCCAGCACCTCCCGTCTACCAGCTTCGAAAGCAGAACCTCTCAGCCACTGATGGGGCCAACAAATGCCCGGAATTTTATCAAGCTTCATATTCTGTTAGACCATAATATAAATAGACTCTTATTAGGTTTTGGTGTAAATCTCTCAACAAGTGGCGCTGGTATGCTACATTGTTTTATGATTTCCGCGATAGTTAAATCACAAGAACTAATGCGCGGAATTTAATCAAATTGCATATTATGTTAGACCTTGACATAAATAGACGTTGATTAAGTTTTGGTGTAAATCGCTGAATATATTATTCAGCATAGCGTTGCTATGCTGCATTTTGCACGATCACTGAGATCACTGAGATCTCAAGAACTAATGTACGGAATTCCACTAAACTTCATATTCTGTTAGACTTATCATAAATATATTCGAATTAGGTTTGGATATAGACCGCCCAAGATATGTTACTGCTATGCTCTGTCCATAATGATTTTCGCGACAGCTTTATATCAAGAACAAATGTAAGTTAATTTTGGTTACGGACCATTTGATTTATATAGAGGAAAGTTTTGTTATGGCCACAACATACTAGTTTATATTCATTTACAGTCATTGTATTTTTTATTGTGCTAAATAAAACTTGGTGAAAGAGCTATTTAAAGTTTTATAGCTATTTTTTGTTTTAGTGTAATTTCGTAATACGTTTTCAGAAAAATATTTATAGATACATAAAACTGAAACACATTTATTCCTTCCATGTGCTTAGAAATTTAAAAGAATATTAGAGTTTGTAGTTTCTGATTTGTAAAGTTTTTTAATTTGTACGAGTAACATTAATATAATTATAAAAAATATTGCCGCTGTTAATTGTAATGAAGTATACGGGACACTTTAAATAAACAACATTTGTACTTAAAATATATTTTTATTAAAATCTATAAGAAACTGAAACACACCCATTGATATTCTAATACAAAAAAGGTGTATTATCAAATTTATCTTATCGACATCTTATCGATACTCTCGCGTCAACTCTATTTTCTCTTCTTTCTAAATTTATTCTACGATAGTTAAATTGCAATTGTTGCCACAGATTTTTGTCTGCGGACATAAGTGTTCAAATTTACATATCCGTCCAATAATTTTTCTTGCGCATACCGTCTTCTCCTGTCTCAAGAATTTCAGAGTGACCTTCGTGTAGGAAAATATAAGATAACCACGAACGAAAATAATTAATAATTTTTTCTGAGTTACCCACGATTCCGAAATGAAAAGCGTTCTTTATCTTTAGAAACCCCAGAAAACAATGTATTTTGGACATTTAAATAGGAATTTATAAAATCAAATGTCCTTTTGATACCACTATCACTTTCGGAAACGTAACCGAATAATTTTTATAATGTATTAATCAGTCTTCTGAAACCGGAATATCGGCTTTTAGAATGCTATTAATTCAGAAGTAAACATTCTTAGCTGCGTAACTAAATTTATGCATTCTAGACTAACAAAATAACATTAATTTTAATGTTAATGCTAATGCAGTTAATTTATCATGTTTGTCTGTAAAACATGTTTGTTGAACATGAAAATGTGTACTAGAGAAATGATAGCATCTTAAAAATGATATTTCGAGAAGAGTAATTGATACACTATAAAATTACTCGGAAACGTTTCCGAAAATCAACAGCAGCAAAAAAAACTTTGTTTTTGTAAATTATTTCATAAACCTCGAATATAAGAGACTCTTCTAAAGATATATAAAGTTTGACGGAATTAGGGATAATTCGGGAGAGATAATTATATATTTTTGTTCGTGATTGTATTAAATTTTCGTAGATTAAGAAACATTTATCTTTTTTTACTGTGTTGTTTGGAGCTTTTACTTAACATTTTAAAAGAGTTAAAAACAATTCAAAGTAATAATTAATTTCGTGTATGTTCAATGAACGGCACCTGCTTTCAAAAATATTAATTATTAATTACACGATTCTTCATTAATTCCAATGCAAAAAGTTTATTTTCATAAATATAATTAAAAAATGCTATTAATTTGGTTAAAAAGTTCAATTTCATTTTATCTAAATATATCTTAAAATATGCACTTTAGATAAATATTCCGCCAGCATTTTTTTTAATGTTCCAGGTATCATGTAATACACTATATGGCCAATGATGACCGGTCACTTGCGATTATAGATGTTTTGTTAAATATCTAGAAACATACATGAATAATTATCCTGAAACTTCAGGCGTGTAAACATCATAGTAGATGTCATATATTTCCTAGAAGATTTTTTCCCGAAGCCCCATAGGGGACCGTCAAAAATCAAAGAAAAACGAATACCTTTTACATAACCCTGTAAAAACTAATATCGCAAAAGTATTGAAACTTTAGCACCTGATTAGGAGGCTTCTTGTAATAAACTATGTTCATTTTTATGAGGATAGCACGTATACTTGTGGAGAAATTAATGTTTTTATAAAAGCAATCCCAAATTTCACCAAGTGTTTTGCTTATAATTTATAGAGTTCTTAATATAAAAGGATGTTCTTTTCAGGAAGCATGACAAACGACATTGTACACAATACTCTGTAATCGAAATAAAAAAATAATAAATATTGGATGAAAAATGAGCAAGTTCACTAAATAATGATTCACTGCGCATGCGCGAATGTAATTAAAATATAATGTGAATAATGTATTAGGTAACTGTATAGAGCAACTTTTGTGAAAGTCTAAAAAACATAGCTTGCACATTCGGAAAGTGATCGTTCATAGAATAAGCGTGAAATCCGTTGTTCCCAAAAGAAAGAGAAAAGATAAGGGGCTGTATAGAAATATAGTAGTACGTGGAATATTGTGTACACTATATTGGCAATAATCAACGGACACCCTCCGAAATGAAAGTACAACCGTCTTAATTTCATCAATGTCGTTCGTATGTGAATAAAAAAAGGGTCACTGCTCGTGAGGCGTTTAAAGAACCTGCAGCAGAGAAAATGGGCAGACGTCACGAGTTGAGCGAAGGCGATAGGGGCATAATCATTGAAGCCCACTGTTTCGGGCATTGGAATCGACAAATTTCTACCAAGTTCCAGATCCCACAGGCCACAGTTAATGATGTTGTATTTAAGTGGAGAAGAGAAAAAAACGCAACTCCGACGAGGGATGCGACGAAAATTATCGGAGAGAGACCGGCGATGTCTCACGCGATGTCAACCGGCAAACGCCGTGGATTAGCATATCCTCGCAGTTCCGAGTGCCATCTGGAAGTGATAGCAGCAACCGGACAATTCGTTGAGAGCTTACATTCCATGGTATTTCATGGCCGAGCTGCTCTCTATAAGTCCAGGATCACAGCCATAACGCGCGGCGACTATTACAGTGGTGTACAACACGGCGCAACTGGACACTGGACCAGTGGAAGAACATAATGTGTAGTGATGAATCATGTTTCACATTCTGGCATTCCCACGGACGTGTCTGGACCATGCGAATGTCAGGTGAGCGCTATTTGCCGCAGTGTAGTGTTCCCACTGTTAAATTTGGAGGCACCGGAACCATGGTTTGGTCTTTCTTTACATAGTTTGGACTCGGTCCATTGGTTTTAGACTGCTTCAACACTGAATACCGAACGCTATGAAGTTATTCTGGACAATTATACGCTTCCTACCCTTTGGCAAATATTCGGTAGTGGTCCGCATGTATTCCAGCATGATATTGCCAGTGTACATACAGCGCAAGTTATAAAACAGTAGTTTGGGTACATGGGGGGTTAAGAGCTTGATTGACCATCCCAAAGTCCTGATATAAATCCAATTGAACATCTTTGGGATTAGTTGGAACGCCGGTTGAGGGCTCAACCACAACGCACCACCTCCAAAACCGAGCTCTTCACCGTATTGCAGGAAGAATGGAGGGCAATTCCGGAGTCAACCTACCGCACACTCTTAGAAAGTCTGTCTGCCTAGAAGGTTCGAGGCTGTGATTACAGGGAAAAGCGGGCCAACGCCAGTGTCAGCAGCAAACAATTGATACTGGCGTATCGTTTTCAATTCTGAAATTGTAATTACATTTTCTTTTACATGTAAAGTTTGTACATGTGGTTTAGTTCATTTATATATGTAAGAGATTTGTAAACTAGCACTAAATACAGATTTTTTCAAAATGTAACTCATTGTATCTACTATTTGAGTGCTTTAAGCTATCATGCAGTGAAAGAAGTATTGCAAATTTACCCATTTACTTGCCACTTGGAATTTATTATAACATATATTATATATGAATTCAAACCCTCATATTTTCGCTTCCTTTTGGAAATAACTGATTTCGAGCCTATTCTATCGACGATCACTTTCAGAATTTTAAGCTGTGTTTTTGAGACTTTCACAAAAGTTGATCTATACATTTAGCTAATACATTATGTACATTATATTTTGATTGCATTCGCCCATGCATTATTTAGTGAACCTGCTAATTTTTAATCCAATATTTATTACTTTTCAATTCTGATTGCATGGTATTGTGTACAATGTTGTTTGGCATGGTTCCTGAAAATAACATTCTTTTATGTTAGGAACTCTGCAAATTATAAGTGAAAAACTTGGTGAAATTTGGAATTGTTTTTATAAAAACCCAAATTTCTTTACGAGTATACGTGATATACTCATAAAAATGAACACAGTTTATTACAAGAAGCCTCCTAATGATGTGCTAAAGTTTCAACGCTTTTGTGACATTAGTTTGTACTGGGTTATCCAAAAGATATTTGTTTTTCTTCAATTTGTTGATGATCCCCATGGGATTTCAGGAAAAATTCTTCGCGGAAACATATGACTGTGCTGTTTACACGCCTGAAGTGTCAGGATAATTCCTCTTGTGTTTTTCTAGATATTTAACAAAACGTCTAAAGTCGTAAGCGACCGGTCATCATTGGCCATATAGTGTATTAGTTAGGATACGCTTATATGTTTAAAAATATATATAAGATAAGTAATATGTAACATTTTCTGTCATATAGTAACCATATAAAAATTTTGTTTGCGAATAATCTGCATCGTAAGTATTTACTGAATTGGACATTTCGTAATATTGGAGAAACATTCGAGAAAGTTCAGTGTAACGTTAAATTTACTCACGATTCTGGAAAATTTTCCCATACATGAAAAAATATTTTTAAGTAAAGAATCCATCTGAAACCCAGAAAAGAACAAGTTTACACTATTAGCTGAAATTTTTTTCTTAATCAAAATTTGAGGGAAACAGAACAGATAATTTTATTTGAGAAATATTTTTCTAAGCCGATCAGTTGTTGTATTCTGAGATTTAAACTTGGACATTTTCTAAATGTTTTGGAATTAAACGGAAAATTCTCTAAATTCCTAGTTCACAACGAAATTAGGCTCATTTTTGTAAATAGTTTTTTTGTAAATAGTTTTACAATACACTTTTTAGAGCTTGTGTAGATCCAGAGTTTTTCCTTTAAAAATTCCTTTGGCGTTTTACAAATAAATTACTTTGTTGATCTCATTTATGTTTATCATTACACTACAGCTTTAAATAAACGTAATTTTTTACAAATTCTACTACAATCACAAAATCTCCTGTCTTATACAGCTCCTATTATTAGTACATGTGAACATTACACATACATACACACATTATACGCATATATATTTCCGTTGTATATACACATTTCAGTAATAAATCACATTTTTCGTGGAATATATTTTTTCAAATATAATATTGCAATTCTTTTATTGATATATATAGGTATTTATTTTGATATATTTGTATTTAATATGATTTTAATAGGAGAAAGAAAATAAATAACATATTTTCATTTATCACTTACACATTTATTTGTATTTTGGATAATTTACATTTACAAACCACCATTCCTTAAATGAAGCGTTAATGTCTTTTTTTCGGTATCACATTCTTATACACTGAGTGGCTAAAATATTATGATTTCTCCTTACTGAAACTTATAATCTGAAGATCGGATTCAAGATCTATCTAGTAGATCAAACATATATGCTTTCCGGTGATTGTGAGTTGTAATTGCGCTACAATTTGTTGTGTTATAGCTCTTCTGTTGCTACAAACAATGTGTGTCAATCGCTCGGCACCTCTTTTGTTTACAAGTTCTTTTTGCCTCAATTGCAGTGTTCGCTGGAAATTGTTTGATTTAGATGCAGCTCTTTAAAGATGCAAGACATTCTTGGACGAGAAAAGCCAAGAAAGAGAGCGATTTCTGTATACTGGAATCGGCCTTTCTGTCGTCAACAATCATGTCTCATTCAAAGTCACCCATATCTCTTTTAATCCACCGTTATTAATCAAAACGCAAAGTTTACCGGTGCTTTTAACCAAGAGCAAACTTTTTATCATAAAATCCAGTTTATTACATCAACACACATGCTGCACTAACGAATCGAAGTTTCAGTGAGTAGTGGTAGTGATATTTTGGCCAATCAGTTTACATTAATTTGGTAAGTGTATAACTATGACTCCGGCCTTTTTCTAGTAAAAGAGATACGCATAAAATGACTTACTAAAAGTTCAAAAGCTTCAGAAACGTCAAAATTCGACATTCTATTTGACAACAAAGAAATTGTTGAATGCCAAGTGTCTGTCTAGGTGTTTTGAAGGAATGAATTTGCTCATCAAACAAATTGTTTAATTTTTGCAAATGAACTAAATTGCAGGAATGGCAGTTTACATGACGCGAAAAAATACTTATCTGAATGATAAACATCCAGTAAATACAGCAAGGAGTGCAACACTTCCGAACTAGATGTTTCTAGACTTGAATTGGCTTTTCTGCAGCATATTTGCAATCATTGCCACGTTGAAATACAACCTTCTTCTACCTTTCGACTATTTTTAGAATGTGTTTACACCAATTTTTCGTTGAAATCGATTACTTGCTTGCAACATTCACAATTGATTTTCTGAAATGGATGACATTGTTCATAGTAGTCTAATAGGCTCCAACACATGCACAATGTCTATGCAAACCTACTGCCATAAATATTTTGTTTCAGCATTGAAAGTCCTGGTTTAACTGTACTCACCCCTGTCTTCAGTCGTTTGGAATTGTCGTAATGAATCCATTATTCATCTTCCGTAAGATTTTTCTATTTTGCCTTTGAATCAGCTTTGCACATATTGTTGTTTGATGTTCTACGTCGTTCTAAAGTCGTATGGGACCTGATTTCAAAAGATATGTGAAAATTGATGAATTAAAATAGGGAGCAATATAAACTGATATGCTAAATAAATTTATTCAGGCTTTAGGTCAGCCACAGGAATAATATTTTTGCATTTGTCATTTAGAAATTAATTTAATTCTTTCATGTTTAGCTTAGGAAGTAGTAAAGCCCATACGCACCTACTTAACAGGGGGGATGGTGCAAAGCAAGTAAACTTCCATCACTAAATTTAAAATGTTATTTTTGTCTTAATTAATCGCAGTGATTGAATAGGTGAAAAAACTTTTTTAAAATTAGTTGTTGAATATATGCCTCATTGCCTATTCCACCCACGTGAAGTCAGTTCCAATGGTAAAGCCTAAAGTTTTTGCGAATTTCGCACACAAAATACTTAAAAGATAAGGACTCGAAGAGTCAGTTTTACTTTGGGACTGAAATTTGCATGTTAGTGAATAAAGATTCTTGTATTAAAATATTGAAATTTGAAATATCTGGTGAATTTCTACCCAATAGAAACTGAGATGCATCATCCTGAAAAAATAGCATAATAGCGCCCTTTGTTCAAAACAAAATTGAAACCCCATACGCATTCTACGCAATACACTTAATATGCCTCGTGCAATTCCATATAACAGACGCAAAAATAAAGCTCTCATGCATATGCTGCTAAATGCGGGATAGTAGCACTGCCAGTGTCCCATTAATCATGAATGTAATCAGTATCGACTTTCGTCGAACTAAAATGAAAATTTATGGAATTCAAGAAATTAGATAGTGAGTTACTCCACCAAAACTTTCACGATTCCAATGCTTTACTTTTATGAATAAAAATACATACAAACATTGAAGCTTATTCAACTTAAACTTATATTGACTTTTTGTCATACGTTCTCCGTAAAAGAAGACTTTCAGAACTGTAAACACGTTTAGTATTTATTTTAAAATAAATTATATTTCATAATTCTAAATGTTTTATACCAAAAATGGTATTTAGATAATAAATTTAAACAGAATTCTACAAATATAAAACTCCAATAAAATTCAAATAATATAAACAAACTCATTCAGTTTCAATTAGTACGAAATGAATTAAAATACCATAATTATCTACAGTTTGACTTTTTTAAGTATATGTGCATTTCTAAAAATTTAATGAGCTAGTTTTTTTTCTAATTGTTATCTTAAACATCCCGGTTAAATTTCTAAATTTTAATTTACCTATAAGCAATACGGATTTTTTTTTCTTCTGAGAAGCCTTGTTTTTCACTAATTCCCTCATTAAAGATAATTCCTAAAATCAACTAATTAGTCATTTGTTAAATAAATAAAAATCAAATATAAACGCTTCAAAGACATTAATAGTTAATCAGAAAAATAATGCAGCTCTCTGAATATTTTGTAAGACTAATGTATTTCGTCTAATAAGTGAGTAAATAGCTTAGATTTAAAATATAAGTTTTTAATATATAATCTCTCTGTATATGTATACGCGTGTATGTATATATGTATGGTATATATGTATGGTATGTATGTAGGTATAGTGATTCCGTTTCGATGTAGCAGATTCTGAATAAGTTCGCATCTTACCCGCTTATTTTTGTAGTTAGGAAAAACAGTTGTTGAACGGATATGAGATACGTGTTTTTTTAAGTTGCAGTTAACTAGATTATCGTGAAGATATCAATAGCCATACGCAACTCAAGCATTGCCGTCAGGTTATAATTTACTCTTAAAAAAACAATAAACAGGTTAGTAGTCACATGTCGATAGAAAATTTAGGCTTAGATTGAATCGGTATAGACATTCCCCTGGATCAGATATCAGTCATTATTTATGTTAAGTATCTTTATTGATTTGTAGAAAGCCTAATACAGTTTGAGAGAATCCCAGGCATTTTCTGAATTGTTCAAATCTATTATTAGAACAAAGGATATTTACTAAAAAAATAATTAAACTGTTACATGACTACGAATCCAATGTAAAACTACATACAAATTCCAACACATGTTAAGTTGACGATTTAAATACGAGATCCAAGTTAGAAGCATTTTCATTCCAGAGGATATGTGATAATCTGCATATATTATAGAATCAAGGTATCATCGATAAAAGTTCTCTTGTAAGGTCATGCATACTTTTTTTGGTTTATTTTTTTGTGGTTCGGCAGAAATACCGGGAGAATTAAAAACCGCAATGCAGCCCTGTGCGCAGTCAATCAGCTATCGTGATGTCAAAACCTAATCACATATGAAAAATATTATGTAATAAGGTACGGAAAACGTCACCAAAATTTTAGAACACGTACGTTCCCTTGAAAAAAAAATTAGGCTTATGATAGAGAAGATTAATCGAAATGGAATGAATTTTAATACATAAAAGCTAAAACACCAAGCATAGAATAGTGGCTTTTTAGATGGGAAGTAGTAGAAAAAGGATTTTAATAGGAAAGTAAAAGTAAGTTACTAATAAGTAAATTATATTGGAAAAATACAAAAATATACAATTTATATATATATCTATATATAATATACACTGGTGCATAACATACAAGATGCCGCATAAAGGTTGGAACACGCTTTAATTTTTTACCTGTTTAACCATCCTAGTACCAGGTTTTAATTTTTGAACAGAGTTCTTAGTTTTGGATGATTTGAACCAGAAATTAATTAAATGAATTCTATTACATTTTTTACGAGGTGTCAGTTTGATTTTATGTATTATGTTTCAGTTACTATTTCTTTTTCTGGTTCTAAACATGAAAAATTTCAAAACAAAAATAAATGGGGTCGAAAGAGATACCAATTGTACTAGAAGCACTAAGATAAGTAGGCAATGTAAATTGCAAAATTGTTACAATAAGGTGGGAAACACATACTTAGTAATGAAATGTTCATTCCATTAATTTTCAGACTATACGTTTTAAATTCATTGACGAAGTTTTATAATGCATACCTGCATCTTTAAAATTTACTGAACATAAAGACACTGAATAATAGAGAAGCTGATTAATGCCACTTTTTCTTAGCATTTAAACTTATATTTGGTTAGTTAAAAAAATGACCACTAAAAATTGACAATAGTGTTCTTAAGATAAAAAACATATTAACAAGCATGAACAAATTGCATCAGAAATGTATATAAATAAAGTATTACACATACAAAGATTGAGTAAAGTGAGAAATTTAGTTTTAAATTCTTGAAATATATCTTAAAAAAGCAATTCATATGGCATTCTCAAACGGTTTTTCCTCATCTCCAATACGTAACTGAGCTCCGGTAATAATAATTCTGCAAATAATTTGGAGTACCTCACCATTATTTTTGCTGCAATCATCAATTATTATTTGTTTAAGATTAACAGCGTATGTATTATCCAGTGTGTTTATTTTCATGAACTATCTCATAGATTTAGATATCTAATAATATATCATTCCCGTTTAAAGCGGTCAGTTTTTAATTAATTTGTTCCAGAAAAAGAAAAAAAATCTCTAAATAGCCATTTTATCCTAAATGGGTCATTTAGAATTGTAAAGAATATAACTTTTTGAAAATTAATTGCAGGACTATTTCATTAATATAATTCCAATTTGGACCTTTTTAGAATTATTCAACTTTATTTTAACTACAAAACTATTACTTATTCAACTTTAAATGTAATTCATTTTTGCCATACGTTCTCATTAAGCAGAGACTTTTATGTCTATCAAAGTGTATAATATTAGTTTTAAAATTACATAATATTTGTGATTGTATGATACAAAATGTAGAATTTCAATAATAAATTTAAACCGAATATTTCAATAATAAAATTATTCCCTGTAATAAAAAATCACTTATTCTTTTCTTTTTCAATTAGTACCCAAGGAAATTAAAATATCATAATTACCTTTATTTCGACTTTTATACATACGTTTTTAACTCTTAAAATTTAATGAGATATTTATTTTACTGCTACTTTTGTCTTAATCTTTGTGGTTTTAGAACTACCAAATGCTAATTTACATAAATTAGTAGAGAACTATTTTTCCCCAAGAGATAGTTTTTTCACTAATTCCCTCATTAACGATAATTCCTAAAATTCAACTAATTAGACATTTGTTAAATCAAAAAAAAATTATTCATACACTTAAAAAAGAGTAACTTTTAATCCCCCCCCCCCTCCCGGATAAAAATCCAGTTCACAGAATTATTTTTAAAAACTAGTGAATTTGGTCCAATAAGTAAGTAATCTTTTAGATTTAAACGACTGCTTTTCTGTATAAACGAAACAAAAAAAGATAGAGGATGTCGAAAAAGTTTGAGAAGCCATTTAATATCTAACTGTTAGAGATAAGCAGTCTATGTAAAATGCAAAAATATTCAAAATAGGGTAGGAAACAAATTTATACTAATAAAATTGTCCTCCCACTAATTTTCAAAAGTTATACTTTTTAAATTTTTATGCATTCCCATTAGACAAAATTGGTCAAATTAAAAAAATATCCTTTTTGTCCCAATAATAACATTACAAAAATCTCCATACCTGCATCTGTAAAATTAATTGAACTCTAATAAAGGAAAAAGCTGTCAAAACATTAATTTATAGCATTTAAAATGCTATTTTAGGGCTGTCACTGGAGACTATTTTTTTACTCTATTCGCACCACTATTTTAAAAATACAAATTTTGTGGTATATTTCTCTAGCATACGTTGTCAAAGTGTGTGTAAAATAAAATTGTTTTTAGAAAGTAGTGCGAGATACAATTAAAAAATAGTCGCCAGTGGCAGCCCTGTATTTCATCAGTAAAAACAGGGACTATTCCCAATTTGATGATGGCGTCATTAGATCAAATTATGTTAAGAAGAGTGAAACAATTGCATGAAAAATTTATATATATTAGCACTCAAAATATTGTCACCTATAAATTGTTTGAGAATAAATTTACATAGAATAACAGAATGAAGCAAAAATGTTTTATAGCTAATTTAAAAAGCAACAAATCAAACGAACGTGTTGTTGGGGGCGTTAGTGCATTCGGCAACGTACACAAATGATTATTTTTCATCCTTAAATAAGAGCAACTTGATTTATTGAGTAATCATACTTTATGTTTCATCAATTTTCAGTATACTTTCGCACTTAAAATACGAGAAAAATATATTTACATTTTTAAATTTTAGGGTTATTTAGAATGTTCTTGCAGTTGGAGACAGTGCGGCACCATCCGTTTTTTAAAATGTGAACATTAAGAAAAAATACGGTTAGCAAAATTTATAATCTTTCTGATAAAAATGTCACATATTTTACAGTTAATAAACAGTTGAATTTCAGATTTCGGGGGTTTTTTGGGGGTACCTTGTTTATACATTTATTCATATATGTATGTACGTATTTATATGTATCTGTTCAACATACGAAATATTATAACTATTTCTTATTATTATACGAATCGTAAATAATGCGTTTGCTAAACTTATATCACTTAATTAAAATTGATGAATCATGAAAACAATCGTATTACAGGCCCAGTATTAGCATTTTAAATTTAGGTTTCCTATATAATGGAATAATCGTATTCTCTAATTTCAAAGATTTATAGATGCAAATATGTTTTTTGTAAATGCCTTAATTTCTAATAAAATATGCTAATTCTACTGTTATATAAGCAACTTTTGTTGAATGCATTTATATGTTTACTTGCATATCGTATAACCAGAAATACTTAAAACCAATTATGAAAGGCATGTCGTTAATCTCCCATAATGATATAAAGAATATGAATTACGGAAAATTCCTTTGACTGTGTTATTGTTTTTCTTTATGAAGTTCACACCGATTTTAGGATTATAATTCGAAACTTGAAGATATAACAAAATAAATAAGATCATAAAAATGTGTGGTACATTTACGAAGTGAAATGAATGCAGCCTTATATTTGAATTTTACATCTAAGGAAATCATAGTACTATTAGGATAAAATAGTTTGGAAACTGTTCTAATATCTCCAATCTAGATTAGACTATTTTATAATGGCGTAGAGGGACATGTGACATGAGATATGGTGAGGAAAAAGTAAGTACAGAGTGCAGAGTTTTTCACGACAATGCCTATCATTAAACTGTAAGAATTCACGTTTGTCAAAAAAAAATATGGAGTTCGACAAACAACATGTAATTGTAAAACTCTCGCAGAGTTTTGAAGAATTGTTGGTAGAAGGATATGTTGCATCAGGTGTATGGTTTGAGAGCAATGTGCTCTGCGAAAGTTTGAAAGGGGTACATCTATAAGTGCTTATCTATAGTTGAAGAAGCTGCGAAGGCCACAATGAAGGCCGTCTCATCCAAAGTCTTCCAGAAATATTTTTAACAACTGTACTCGAGTTGGCAGAAGTGCAACTGCAGAAGGAAAATACTTTTGAGGTGGATGTGTGTAACACATGATATAAATAAATCATATCCGTTAGAAAAGCCACTCACCGAACTTTTCGATTCCAGTAATATACTCAAGTTTAGCTACTTGAGAAAAATAAGTTGATTTTTTTACATTATATTTTTCACTTTAAACATAAAAATTTTCTGAAAATGAACTTTGTTTCATCATAATGTTTTTTAAATCTACACTTTCCCCCATTTATTTCTATTATTTTTATTTCGTATAAATTCATAAGAAGAAATTATTCGTGAAAGTTTCTAGCTTTTAGTTTTTAATGGTTTCACACAATTTGGAAAAAGTCCTGAATACGTTTTTACTTTTTAAGAATGATATTTATCAGTCTGTGCTTGTGTGTGTTTTGTGGGTGCTGTAACTAAATGTACGGAATTGCATAAAACTTCATAATTTGTTTGACCTTCACACAAAATGGTGTTGATTACATTTTTGTGTATGTGCCGGAGTATGCCGTGTTTTTAATGATGTGCGTAATTACAATATCTGGGCATTTATGTGATGAAATAGCACAAATCAAACTATGTAATATGCATGTTCTTAAAAGCTATATTCATTTGTTGTGATTTTTTTTCACACGATGATGTAAATCGCTCATTGCGTAGAGTAACAATCGCAGTCTTTGTAGAATCCTGTATATCTTTCGTACGGGCCATTATGAACTCCCAACTAACTAAAGCTGACTTTTAAACAAGACTTTATATGCGTCCTACATCTACAAAGGCACTCTACAAATTTTATCACCCCGCTGACCAATTATAAAAAATTACAGATATTCTAATGTTTTGAAACGCCTCTGTAATTTTTTTTTAAATACATTCATTATTTTTTTATAAAATGTCTATGAATTCTTTAGGCACGTAGGAACAACATATCATACATCAGTTTTTTGTGAACACATTATAATTTTTTCGTTTGTTTCCGTTGTTGTTTTTCAGATACCATGCATTTTACATGACAATGCGATGTTTTTTTTTTTTTGGTTATTCTAATTTTTTTCTAATTGGAGTAGTATAAAGCGGAGACTATTTTTTTAACTATAGTGGTATCCAAAATCCGTAATACTTGACACACCACGTTATATCTGGTAAGAAGAATAATGACTTCTCAGTTTTCTTCAAATCATCTTTCAATGATGACGGAAAATAAACGAGATTGTCACTTCAAAGACTAATAACTCCAAAGGAAAATGTAATATATGTATAACTTTTTTCACATTATTATTAAGACTATGCAGCATTATATGCATACGAAGTTTCATAAAGATTGTATAGTAATAACAGTCTGTTTATTATATTTATATAGCTGTATTAGACTTCCATGTATCGGAAAGATCTATTGAGCGATGATCTTTTGCGATGACGCCAAGTTCACTACAGACTGCTTTCATAATACAAAGAATGTAATAGCTTTACAACTCTCTGATATTCAAGAATGGGATAAAGCATCTCTGAGTGTGATTCAAGGGCACATCACTAAGGTGAGAGGCCCTTATTTACAGCACCAATCGGCGAACGCACATTTCAGTTCCAGTAAAAAAAGGGAAATAATTTTAGAGCCTCTATAGTAAGGATTAAGTATGAGAACCTTTGTGGTACTGACAATATTATTAGTACAGTATCTCTGGTATGAGGATTCTTATCTTATTCTCTCTCACTTCAGCGCATTCAATTATTATTATGATTTTTATTTTCTTCCTTACGATGTGAGAGACGTTACATTAAACTTGCATTACATTATGCGAGAGTTCTGCATTAGTAGTGGCACTATGTATTTACATTAGCATTACGCAGTGAAAGTATTACGTTCATAGGAATTTTGATGTATGACTTCTAATTCATCTTTGCGAGCAGCATTATGGCTCGGTGTTGTTATACACCTGCATCAATATCAGTTTGATTAAGTGGAATGGGATTAGGTTTGGCCAAAAAAGCTTTTAAATTATAGGTTGTTCCATGTTTTGTGAATTCATCGCATGGAGCCTTCAAAACACCGGAAGACGATGACCGCGACATAGAAACAGTCTGATAGTCCTTTACTGGTGAATAGTTATTGCTTTTATCTTTATGTTCAAGTCAAATTGGGTATTATTGTTTTTAAGGGACAGTTCCTGAGCGACTTAGTGTGACAGCCTCAATTTATTACTTTTGTTAATTATTAAAATTATGTATGTTTAATTAAAATACTGAAGGAGATACAGTGCGTGTAAAAACTTTAAGGACAGGAAAAATGTCTAATAATTTGGATAAATTGGATAATTGAAATGGAAATTTAATTTTGATGATTAGGTTGAAATACTAAGATAAAAGTCAGCAAATAATATCTGTGAGTTTTTTATTGCAAAAAAATAATAATTATGCAAACAAACGCTATTTTCGCTTAAGTAAAATCGTTAAGGACACTAATATTTTTTTATAGAAATTTTACGTATACCTATTATTGATTTCCAAACTGTTAAAAACTCTTGTGTATAGTGATTTTTGTGACGTTTTCTATTAAGAGATTTTTTAATTTTGTAATAATGCCAAAAGCGTGTAAACTGGCTGAATATAAATGGTGATGATATATGGTGAAATACGGTGCTGTTGAATATTTTGCATTGTCTGGAATGTCGTGTCCATCTGTTGACAAACAGATAAGAAGGTCTAAAACCGTTATCAATAATTTTTAAGTTTAAAAGACGAATAAGGTGAAAAGAAATGGCTGGAAGCAGACTAACACTTGCCACTCAGAAATGAAAAGTGGGTTTTAGAGTTAGCATTAACTGGAAAAATTCAAGTGAAGAAATTTTACGAACAACTCGGTTTATTGTTTGCAAGAGAACAATATGCAATACAATTACTTAATCTGGGAATTTCCAGTACGCAGCAAAATTGTGTAAACACACTTTACTGACTCGACACAAAATCCAGCGTTTCCAGTTTTCATGAGGAATGATGAATTGGGACAACAAATGGCTGCAGGTTATTTTCTGCGATGAAGTAAAATTGCTGACGGCGGGAAGTATTATTGGCATGATTTAAGAAAAGAGAAAGAAATGTTCTCAAAGCGTCAATTATGTGGCGGATCCTTTGTGACATGGGGCTGCTTTTCGTTTAATGGCCTGAGGACACCTGCATTTCTTTCTGGAAAATTTAATTCAAAGGCTTATCTAAAATCTCTTTCTGGTCATCTCTAATCTGTTGCTACACTTTTGGCAGCGGAAACATGCATTTATCAGCAAGATAATACGCCTATCTATGCAAAACGTAAGACAAAACTCTGGTTCCACGACAGAAATATAGTGGTTTTGCAATGGCCACACATTGAAGTTCTGATCTAAATCCTATCAAGAACTTGTGAGGGAATTTAGTGAGACGAGTTTACATAAATGGAAGGCATTTTTCCTCAGTTTCAGAACTGAGATCTACGATTCTAGATGAAAGATACAAAACAACTCCCGAACTGTGTAAAAAATTAATAATACCCATGAAAGATGGAATATTTGCGGTAATTAAAAAACATGATGGGTGCACATCATAATAAATATTTGTTTCTTCATTGTTGCATTGTTTTTATTTTGATGTCCTTAAAGTTTTTTCAAAGGCATACAGAGTGTTTTTTTGTTTAAATATTTTATTTTCATAATAAAATACTTACAAATAAATTTTGTTAACATTTTATTAGCTTTTCAACTTTACGATATACATTATAGTATTTTTTTTTTTACATCTGATTTCAAATTTATCAAAACAATTAACATTTTATGTTGTCCTTAAACTTTTAACACGCACCGTAAGTATATTATCAAAAACTTGATAATTCTACTTACCCATCATACGTAGTATAGGGTAAGTCTTGTAATCGTTTTGAAAATTGAAAAAAAAAATTGACGAATTTTCAGACACTGGAGATTCCGGAAAAAAAATTTTTAGAAAAAAAAATTGCCGTCCGTCTGTGTGTGTGCGTGTGTCTGTAAACGCTCAAACTCCCGAACAAATTGAGATAGAGACTTGAAATTTGGTATGTACTTAGTATGTAATAATGGAAAGAAACTTATTGAATTTCAGTAACCTCGATTTTCCGAAACTATTCTTTCTGATAAAAGGTATATAAAAATTTTCGAAATTGTTTATTTTTAGGAGCGAATATAAAATACAACAAAAAAACAAATTTTGCATAAAGAATGAAGTCGATCGGATAATTAGTTGCCGAGATATTTGTAATCATATTAGCCACACTCTTCGATTTTTCATGACCCTGTATTTCATTCAAATTTCAACTCAAAGATATATTTTAATTGGAAATGAGACGCTTAATCCGACGCAGTAAACCATTAGTTAATATGATTATCAATTTTGTAGTTATAAGTATGTTTCTTTTACAAAATTCCGTAATAGAGCATTTAAAGTTTATGACGTCATCAAGCCACGATTTTATTATTTAGCCATCATACGTAGTATAGGGTAAATCTTGTAATCGTTTTAAAAATCGACAGAAAAAAATTGACGAATTTACACATTTCAGACACTGGAGAGAGATTTCGAAAAGCATATTTTTAGACGAAAAAAAAATTGCCGTCCGTCTGCCTGTGTGTCTGTAAATGCTCTATCTCCCGATCAAATTGAGACACAGACTTGAAATTTGCTATGTACTTAGTATGTAATAATGGGAAGAAGCTTATTGAATTTCAGTAACCTCGATTATCCGGAACTATTTTTTCGGACTCTCGAAATATTCGTTCTGATAAAAGGTATAAAAAAAAAATTTCGAAATTGTTTATTTTAAGGAATGAACATAAAATACAATAAAAAAAAAACAAATTTTGCAGAAAGCATGGAGTCAATCGGATAATTAGTTGCCGAGATATTTGTATCCTATTTACCCCACTCTTTCATTTTTCATGACCCTGTATTTCATTTAAATATCAATTCAAAGATATATTTTAATTGGAAATGAGACGCTTAATCCGACGCAGTAAACCGTTAGTTAATATAATTATCAATTATGGAGTTATAATGATTTTTCTTTTACGCAATTCAATAATAGAGCATTTAAAGTTTATGACGTCATCAAGCCACCATTTTATTCGAATTGCAAAGCATTTTATAAATAGTTTACACATGTTTTATTTTCATATTTTATATTATGTATATCCATGATTGGTAAGTATTACGGTAGCTCCCAACGACTAGTTCGAATTGCAATGCATTTTATAAATAGTTTACACATGTTTTATTTTCATATTTTATATTATGCATATCCATGATGGGTAAGTATTACGGTGGCACCCAACGACTAGTTTTAATCGTTATTATAAAAATAAACGAAATAATATTTTCATTCTAAAGCGAATCGTTATATTTTGAAGTTATTTAAAATATATAACCTTAAGAAATGATGCTAAAAAAATATATGATCAGTGAGATAATAAGAAAAAATGGATTTAATGTTTTTAATTACTTTTGCCTGCATAGTTTTGCACATATTTAAATGTAAATAAATTATAAATATTCAATTTTAGC
The DNA here is from genome assembly GCA_963931845.1 of Maratus michaelseni. Lineage (NCBI taxonomy): Eukaryota > Metazoa > Arthropoda > Arachnida > Araneae > Salticidae > Maratus > Maratus michaelseni. The sequence goes on from OZ007586.1 coordinate 399,891,764, forward strand.
CTTGTTTTCTTCTTTGCTTGCATCAGGTGCATTTATTTATTCTTCAAGGGCTAATATTGGCACATTAATTTAATAATTAATGTTAATTTTATGTAGGATTTTATTTTTTTTTAACTATTTCTCTTATAAATTAAGGTTTCCACGTAAAAGTACACAACGCGATTTCTGAATTTTTATTAATTTAGGTTAATTTCAATGTTTTGTTAACGTATAAAGCTGAATCAAAGCGTGCTACGATCACTTAGTATTTATATGTTAATTTGGCTAAAAATACTTTAATACTACATGTCAAGGAGTATTTTAAATTTACATAACAAATATTTAATAACTGCCTAGTCCTTCTCAGCAATATCTAATACAAAATTTTACTCTTTCCTACTGAGCACATCCACTCGAATTTATTTACTCTGGAAAATTGTTATTCACTGATACAAAATTTATAAGTATTAAGTATTATTAAATTAAAATTTCTAATTCCAATTTAAGATGTATGAATTTTTTTATTTCAAAAATTAATCATAATTTTACAAATGTTGTAGAAACCAACTAATTGTTTAAAACTTTTGAGTTTTATTTACGGCAGAAGGTTGTATATCAATAATTTTTCAATCATAGAGTAATTCTTCAATAAGGTAGAAAGGTTAATATCCAATTGTTTAAATAATTTAAATATTTATGTTTCAGTTGAATCACATAGAAATTGATCTAGATATTATAAATACTTCCCAGAATTCCTATGTTAGAGAGTATGAACAACACTTCTAACTTTTTACACAAACTATTTAAATAAACAGATTTTGTTTATTCAAATTTGTTTCAAGACTTAGCAGACATTAAAAAAGATTCTAAGAATGAAACGAAACTTCTATAGTTAAAAATACAAAGAAAACGGAACTTTTCCTGTTCCTATTTAACGTTCGGTGTTTCGAGAAGTCTTTAAAGTTCTGAGAAACTTTCTCTACTTCGTTTAGAGATAATGTCTTCATTGCGTAAATAGTCGAGGTAAATTTAATGATTAAGTAAATTATGCTAAATATTTTACAGAAATAGCTTGGATGTTAATTGCGCATTTTTAAGTATCTCAGTTCATTTCCTCTAATAATTTTAGGACATTTGACTCACGTGTGTCAACTAATAAAGGATTTTTTTTTTGTAAATACCATAAAGAAATGCAGTGTTATTCAAAATAGATATTTTTTAACATTATTTTTCCTCCGAATGTGAAATTTACTTGAGGATCGTTAGATGCTCTTAAAAACAAAATCAAGTACAAGTAATCTAAAATAATTTGTAAAACATTTAATAGATTTTATAGAAAGGAGTAAGGTTATAACAATGCATCATAAGCACATTAAGTAAAAATAAGGATCTTCCATACTAATTAATCACCAAATTGTCCCAAGTGGATGTAATTGAAAACATTCGACTGGAGATTGTACCTTATTTTGGAGTATGACTATAGTTATTAAATATTGGTAGTATATGTATTAAAGTGGTATCAACGGTAATTGTTCAAATTGTAACACACACAATCACTTTTCACACCATACATGAGCTCCTGAGATTAAATAATTCAGGAGAAATGTATAGTTTATATATTTCTTTCTAAAACCTTTATAGAAGTACAAAAGAAAATGTGTTACGCGTTTATCCACAAATTTCAAAAATGAAATAAAATTATTTCAAGGAAAATACCTCAATTAGTAACATCAAAACATAAATTCTGAATATAAAATAAACTTACTTTATATGAAAAACTATTCTATAATTGTTTTCTGGTAAGTCCTTAAGATTTTCTTTTTTTTTAATCCCTTCATAACAGCAGACCACTCTTGTAAAACGTCGAAAAATAAAAATTATTTGTGTCTCCAAAACTAATCAAAAGGATTAATTCTAAACATACACACTGTGACATTGACATTTTATTACAGATGAAGAGATAGTCCCTTACTACAGCTAGAGAGAAATTATTACTACAGCTGCGAATGAAATTTAGTCGGCATCTCTCTTGTTCGAAAGACAGCACAAATGAAGAAGAAAACCCACCAATCACTGAGATGACAGGTTGAACCGGTTGTGATTGCCTGAAGTTATGCCGTGAAAAAATCCCATTCCAAGAAGTTATATGTTGAACCGGCTATTATTGCTGCGAAATGATGCATTAAGCCGCGTTTCCAATACATTTTCAAACACCGCTTTGAACGGTCATTTTACCCCCTACACCATATCCAATGCACAAACTGCTTGAAGGTGAAACTAGCCTAGGTCATTTTTCCCCGAAATCAGACCTGCAAGCGACCAGGTCAGTAATTCGGCATTTACCCATAAGGCAGCGCGGGTAAACAAACAATCAGCGCCACTTCACCGGAACTACTGCTTGGTAACACTCAACAGCACTTTTTACGTTAGTGTTAGTAGCGAGATTGTTTTATACTTTTTATTCACCATTGTTAATTTATTATTATTTTCCTTTTTTTCTGCATTAAGTATGGAATTAAGTGCGAATTCATCTCGATGGTCGATTGATGAAACGAAAATATTACTCTGCATGTGGTCAGAGGAACACATACAAGATCAATTAGATGGGACAGTACGAGACTCAGAAGTATATAAAAAGTTAGCAGCAATGATGAGAGGAAAATCATTAAACAGAACTTCCTCTCAGATTAAAAGTAGAATAAAAATTCTGAAAAGGAGATACAGAGAACAAAGAGATAAATTGAGAACCACTGGGCAGAGTGGCAAAATAAAATTTCCGTTTTTTGCCCAGATGGATAGTGTTTTAGGCCACCGAGAAGGCACCAACCCTACCGGAGTGCTTGAAACATCAATTCCAGGCCTCGATAATAATGGTAAGTTAAATATTTTATTCTTGCTTATTTATTCTAAAATTAGAGATGTCATATATTAAATGAATTGTAACAATAAGACATGCATACATTTTTTGATTAATAACAGGGATAAAATCGTATTTACTTAAGCATTGACGTCATGGCTATTTCAACATGTATAGTATATTTGACACCTCTGAGAATTTATTTTTAATTGAATTGAAACACTATAATGTATTATGTATTCGACGTACATTTCTATTAATTTGCATTCATGTACAGAGGTTTTGCGTGACAGTAAATAAAAATACACGAGTAACCAATAGTTTTTAATATATTTTTAATTTTTATTATATTTTTAAAGAATTTATGGCAGAAAAACCTAAATTTTTAGAGTTAATTTCCCTTTTGTTTAAGTAATTAAAAATTTAATTGCTCAAACTTTAAGCAAAAATCTTGCATCAAGTGTAGAAAGTGTATAAAAGTTCAAAAATGTATAAAAAATTAGAAAAAAATCATGAAAGTCAGTCAAATTTCAGCACAAAAATCAATTTGTGCTCCGAACCTATTGTGTTAAGCTTGCAGCACACACAGGCGCTAGAATGATAAAGGTGCCAAGCATTTCAAATGAGGAAGAAATATTTAAATATACGTGTTTTTTAATCATATCAAAATTAATATGCATTCAGAATATAAAAATTTGACTTGAAACTTTATAAAAAAATTTACCCCTTTTAAGCATTCTATTTAATTTTAGATTCCACGGAGCATACTACTTCAAATACACTGTTTCTATTTTATTGTGAAGGGGAAAAAAAGGTCAAGGATACAGTGATGCATCTAATATGCACAGCAAAAAATATATACTTAAAAAAGATGTTTTAGATTTAAATTTTTGTGCATTTTATGTGCCATCTTCAAATAGTAATTTAAGCCTGATAATCAATGACTTTATGAAATTAATCAAGAAGGTACTAATTTTTATTATGAAAAAAATATATTTTTTTTCTTTTCTGTTTATTAATCGGTATTTTAAGTACCCTGTTAGTTTTAAATCAGCTTACGCATTTTCTGAAATATAAAAATGTCGGTCAATTTTTTTTTTCTTTTTTTTTTTTTTTTTTTTTTTTTTTTTGTGGGTGGGAGGGAGTTGTTGTCAATTTTTTTAACACACAAAATTGTTTTATTTTTCTAACTTTTGTACTCTCCTTGTTCTAATTTTTTTATATTCGCTTTATAATTTCTGTTCTGTGAGACCCAAGCATGTATGTGTTTTATGAACAACGTTTTTGCAAACCATGCACTAGCGGGTTAAGAATTTTTAATTAATAGTGATAATTGTTATAATCCACATTTTTTAATATATTAATCTACCAACAATATTTAATAATTCTCATAGTCACATTTCCTAATGTGAATCGAAATTTAATTGTAAATAACAGAAATAAATCAAAACACCCTCAATTCCAGTAATGGACACCCCACAAAAAGTAATAAATAATTGGTATAATGATTGTATTTAAAACTAGAATTTAAAGAAAGCATGTTAATGAAATAATAAAAAGCTGAATTTTTATTGGTTATTTTTTTGTAAACCAAAAACATTGAAGGCGGTCCATTACTGGCACATGTATTTCTTTTGTGATTGCTGATAAATTTTAAAAAAATATAGTTTTTGGGGGCAGGAATTCAGATCACAAGCTGAAGTTTTCCACACAGGTTCTGAACACTGACACCTCCCTGTAGCTCCACCATAAACATGGGAAACAAACATTTCCCATGTTAAAATGCTTAAAATTCCCTATTGTATACATTTTTTCATTTTATTTTAGCATATTAAAATGTGTATCATTTCGTGGTTGTTTTTAAGAATAATGTTTAAAAAAATGTAAAAAGAGGGCTATTAAAAATTTGCATCCGATTCCTTCATACATTAAATTGCAGCAAAAGAAATGAGCAGCATTTTTAGAAAAGAGATAGAGATAAATAATTTCTGGAGGTAAAAAGACAAAGGTAAATTTCCATGATAGAAGGCGTAGGCGTTGCATATTTGGCAATAACCCACGTTTCTGTGTCTGTTATGGCTCGCATCTTTCCACACAATTAAAATTTATGTTCAACAAATATTATCATAAATTAAAACATTTTATTTTAACATCAAAGCATGAGTCTAATTAAAGGGCTATGCAAACGAGATATTTAAAAAAAAATTGTCCCATAGGATTAACATTAGTGAACGTGCTTTTTGTATGAATGAAATAGCCTCTTAACACACTCCAAAAAATATTGATGAAGAAAAAAATCCTATTTGCAAATACTATTGGCTAACATAAAAGTGTCTTATCTTTTGGGTTTTTTCTTTATATATATTTTTAAATGTACAATTATTATTAGCCATATGTATGATAGCTATATATATTCTTGATACGAATTATTAGCTAATGATAATGCTGACTTTATAAAAAAAAATTCTGTCTAGGAACATCAGAACATACCACCATGGATGAACATCTTAACTTATCAAATGTGGAAGATGAAGAAATTTTTGAGTAAGTCTTTTTTTTTTTTTTTTTTTTTTTTTTTTGTCTCTTCAAGTGACACATTCATGTAAATTTTAACATAAATTAATAATTAAAAATATTAATAAAAACAACATAAAATTAACATTATTTAAAGTTTAATAACTTTTTTATGATTTTTTTCAGCTCTGATTTGGACATTACTAGACATTCATTGAATGCTGAGCAGTCAGTGCTTGGTGATCAGTCAGTGCTTGGTGAGCCGTCAGTGCTTGAAAGGAGCCAGATTGGTAGTTTACCTGAGTTACCTGAGGAGCAAGATGTCCAAGTTGAAGGACAGATGGTAGAAAATCAAACTTTAAATGATTCAGTGGCTGAATCTCAGCCAGGTATGGTTACATTATTAAATTTCAGTATTATTTAATCATTACTAAATATCTATTACCAGGTTGCAAATTTTAACATATCTGTAGTTTATTCAAGGATTACAAGTGCTTTAATTTTTTTTTTTTGTTAATTTGTTATAATTTCTTAGTGTGGTCCCTGCCTAGAATGTTTTTTTTAGATATAAAAGTATGTCATAAATTTATGTTTTATGCATGGACAATACTGCACCACTGCAACTTTATTTAAGTATTAAGTAAGGTATTCTATAATGTAACTATATTAAGTAAGGTATAGCAGTGCCACCTGTGTTGGGATATCAGGGGTCGATGCAGGTTTTTTTTCTTGGGGCCCATTTTGTGAAAAGTAAAGGTTATTTATGTGAAATTTATTATATTTTTGGGAAAAATAACATTTTGTAACGAAAGTTGAAATTGAGTTAATTGAATTCGAACCAAGCATTTATAAACAAAAACTTTTTAAAATCCTTTTACTGAAGTTTTCCTCTCTGGTGAACTCGTTTGTTTACAAATTACACAGATTTAAAACATCACACAATAACAAATAAATAATAAATAGTCAGTTTTTATGGAATAGAATTTTGTGAAGGGCCCATTTTATTAAATAGATTTTTGTGAAGGGATCTAAATAGACCTCATATTTTTCCTGGTTAGACCCCTGGATATCTACACTGAAACGTAATCAACCTGTATATATGTCAAGGTCTAACTGAATCTGAAGTTTTATAAAAGTAATTGCATTAGTTCTTGAGATAGAGCTATTGCGGAAATTGTTAAAAATGCAGCATAGCAGCGCCAACTATTGGGCGATTCTCCCCAAAAACTAATCAACACCAATTTATATCAGTGACTAACTGAATATAAAGTTTTATTAAATTACGTGCATTAGTTCTTGAGATAGAGCGCCCAAAAAATTTTTGTCAGACATTTTTTAAAAAACAGTCAAATCGTGTTCAGGACCTTCTAAAACATATAAATCCGTTGAAAACCGGAAGTCGAAAATTTTCATTAATCCAATACTTTCTTCTTGTAAAGATAGAAGAAAGTAAAAATGATGCATTGATGCTTTTTTTTTTTTGGCAAGTTATTAGATTTATCCACGAATTTAAACTGCTGTCTGCGAAAGAATTTGAGAGTTGTTAAGGTGTGCTAAAATAAATCCTATTTCAACTTATTAAACGATGATGTTTTGTTACATTATTCTGAAAGTGTTTGAAAATGTTTCATAATCCATATTTGATGCATTATTTTTTTCTTTCTTGTTTATTAACTATATCGCTTACTTTATGTGTAGAAAATTTTAGATGTTTTAATTTGAACTTTTCTTTGATTTATAGTTAAGTATTGCAGTTAACAGTTATTTATTTTTAACTTTTTATATTATTGCATAATTTCAATTACAAGTGTGTACAATAAAATAGAATTTAATTTATTAGCATTGAATATAATATATAGTGATTATGATCTCCATTACTCATGCGTACTACAAAATTTAGAAATAGATTGTAAGATTGGTTTTGATTTTGATATGAAAGCTAGAACATAACCAGTTTTGATTTCGATATGAAACCTAACATAACCAGTTTTGATTTAAAACAAAATACATATTTAATGAATTTTTTATAAACTTTAAAACAATATTATTTAATTAGGACGTTGTGTAGATAAGGTTTCAGTTGAAATATTTTAAAATTTCTCCAGGGATTGTTTTCATTGCAGGTTCTCTTTTCTTCAGGCCAGTTTTGTTCAAGATATTTTGGTGAATTTTATTATATGTTTGAGAAAAATAACATTTTGTAATAAATGTTGAAATCCAGTTGAATAATCAAAGTTTTAAATTTGAACAAACCTTTTATTAACAATCTATATATTACTTACCCACCATACGTAGTATAAGGTAAGTCTTGTAATCGTTTTGAAAATCGGAAATTTTTTTTGATGGATTTACACGTTTCAGACACTGGAGATTCCGAAAAACATATTTTTAGAAAAAAAAAAAAATTGCCGTCCGTCTGTGTGTCTGCAAACGCTCTATCTCCCGAAAAAATTAAGATAGAGACTTGCAATTTGGTATGTACTTAGTATGTAATAATGGAAAGAAGCCTATTTCATTTCAATAACCTTGATTAACCGGAACTATTTTTTTCGGACTCTCGAAATATTCGTTCTGATAAAAGGTATATAAAAATTTTCAAAATTGTTCATTTTAAGAAATGAATATAAAAGACAATAAAAAAACATAAATTTTGCATAAAGCATGAAGTCGATCGGATAATGAGTTGCCGAGATATTTGGAATCCTATTTTCCACACTCTTCGATTTTTCATGACCCTGTATTTCATCCAAATTTCACTTCAAAGATATATTTTAATTGGAAATTTTAAACGACCCTACGTAAAAAAATAATTAAAAAAAAAAACCAAGAAAGTGAGCGCTTTTATTACTAAATATCAATATTTTTTCACTAATTTTTCATTTAAAAATATGATTTCATACAAAATCCGGTTAAATATATAAAATAATATTTTTTTTTTTTTTTTTTTTTACAAATTACAAATTTTAAACGCCAAAAAATAATAAATAATTAATAAATAGTAAGTTTTAATGGAATAGAATTTTGTGAAAGGACCTATTTTATTAAAGGAATTTCATGAAGGGGCCCATTTTATTAAATGGATTTTTGTGAAGGAGCCCTAAATAGGCCCCAAATTTTGCCTGAATTGACCCTTGTAAAGGAATTTTGTGAAGGAGCCCATTTTGTTAAATTCATTTTTGTGAAGGGATTTATTTTATTACAAACAATTTTGTGAAGGTGACAGTGTTTAAAATAAGAAGTCATTAGTCGTCAAATACAACTAAATTATTGCCTTTTACGACAAAGTTATTTTCGGTCGTCAAATGTGACGCCTAGCTTTTTAAAAACATTTATTAACTATTATTTTAATGGTTAACACACACATACACACTCAAAAATAAAATAAAATAGTGAACTTTTGATTTTATTTTAACAAGATTCAAACGTAGATGTATTATTTTTTGTCACTAAATTCAATTGTAATTATTAACATTAGATAACATTTTGTTTTACGTGATTAATTGCATTTTTCTATTAATTTTTAAAAATGCTTTGCAGTTGTTTCAATTATTGTAATCTTGGAATTTAAGAAATTCAATAATTTTAAATTAAAACAAAATATTCGTGTTTTTAAAAAAAGTAGCATATAGTATTATCTATGTTTAAAATAAATTTTAGAAATTACAACTGACATTTTTAATTTGACACCTAAGATATTTACAGTAGGCGTTATTTGACGCCTACGTTTTATTTCCTAATTTCTATCATTGGAAAGGAGCTATTTTATTAAAAGGATAAATTTGCCTGGATCGACCCCTGATTGGCAATAATAATAAATATAAATTATGTATATATATATATATTACCAGAGTTTCCCCCGGACAGTTTCAGAAGGGTGCTGCACCCTGCCTGCAGTGTTGAATTCAGGGGGTGGCCCGGTGGGGGGATCCCCCCGGAGCATGGAAATGACCCCCCCCCACCCCCCGGAAGATTTGAGATTTTATGCTTTCAATGGGCAAAAAGTGGAATTTCCCCTACAAAACTGTATTATGTCCCCCCCCCCCCAACGGAGTTACAGAAATCCCTCCCGGAGAAAAGTGTCTGAATTCAACACTTCCTGCCTGCCCTTTGGTTTACAAAACAGCAACCTTCCGGCCCTTCATGAAAAGAATTAACCAAAAGAATACTTTTAATAATTAAAAAAAGTGCCAATAAGAATCTGAAAAGTGCCCCTTTCTCACCAGCAGCACCCTGATTTTTTTAAACCTAGGGGAAACTCTGATATTACATATGTGTACATTCCTAAATGTCTACAATAAATGTAAACATATTAAGAAATATCTGTTGTACATTTATGACTTTATTAAGTAAAAAAAATCCATAAATTATATCAAATATCATTGATTGTGAGTTATCCTGACAAACTGAATAAATCAGTATAGTTGTATAATCAGTATACAAAGTTGTAGAAGTATATTATTAATATAATTTAAAAGTTTGTATTGAATATTGTTGTAAAATAACATAAACTTGAAAAAAAATTTCGTACTTCTAAGGAGGTAAAATGTGCAATTTTCAAAAACAACCTTTTTTCAAGATGCTTTTGTAGACGTTTACAATGTATTTTTATTTATTAATTTCCAGCACAGATAAACTTTATTATATAAGGTGGGTGACCGTTAATTATCCTGGTCCACCCTATCATTTATTGATGCCATGTTGGTAGATAGACAAATACTACATTTTTACATGCACTCGGTGTCTATCTGACAATGTTATGTTTACCTGTGTCTAACTTGTTCTGTAATGCAAATAAAATTGCAGTTAAATAATTACACTGATATTTTTCTTCTTTTTATTTTATTTATATCTTTATTTAAATGAATTGTTGGCAAGCATTTATGAATAATAAATAAATTTGAACACTTCATTAATTTTTCTTGACATGTATATTTTTTAAGGTCCATCAGAACCAGGCCCATCAAGTACAAATGTAAGAAACAGACGAAAGAGGAAAACATTAAAAGACATTCTTCCTCAAACCATGGAGAATTGTGTCGAGAAATATATCAATTACCAAAAGGAAATGGATGAAGAAATGCTAAAAATCGAAAAAGAGCAATTAAATGTAGAAAAAGAAAATTTAGCTATTAAAAGAGAGGCTCTTGATTTTCTAAAAAGACTATTTGAATAAATATATATATCTTAACTTTATCGCTGTTTTTCTTATACACAGTTGTTATTTTCTATTTTTGTATGTCAAAAACCTTTCAATTTAGTTTATCCTACATCTAGACTTTTCTCAAAACATACCCCCCATTGAAATGGTTCCTATTTTTAATTCCATGACTATTGAAGTTATTGGAAATCTTTCATTTTTCCAGGAACATTCTACACCCAGAAGTTTTGTTAAACAAATTTTTAACAGGAAACGTTTGCTTGCAACCCTTTTAAATGAAAAAAAAATGTATACTATTCAATTTCATAAATTTTGAATGAGATATTTCTGTATCACAATTACACATTAGGTGTGTCTGAAAGTAAATTGCAATGTTAAAATAAAGATAGCCAGAAAAAATTAACTGAAGAGTGTTCTGAAATCCAAACAAGCTCCTTCATGGCACAAACTTCATTTTGGTTCAAAACAGCTGAAATCAACAGGTATTGATATTTAGAAACTGTAATCAAAAGACTTTTCCATTTTTTGGCAAATAAAAAAAAATATTTCAGAAAATATCAACAACATTGGCATTTTGTATTAAATTAACTGGTGAAAGCAAAAAAAAAAAAAAAAAAAACAGCCAAAGAGAGGTAGAAAACTGGACCGTTTATTTAAATGACAGAGTTAATAAATAATTATTAAGGGATTTCAAATCACTTCTCAAATCTCTGTCCATCTTGTGCCTTTACATTTAAAAATGAGTTGGTAAATATGTCAGAAAATAAAACACGTTGAGCAGTGAACTTGAGAAGTGTCTAAAATATTTTCTATATAACTTCTTCATTTTATTCATGTTATTTACAATCAAACTATGAAATTTAACATAAGATTTCACGTATAAAATTTTAAGATTCAAAAGTGGTTATGAAGGGGGCAATTTCTTTGAATGTAAATTTTAAAGATTGTACAATTTCTACCAACTTTCTAATTTTGTTTATATTTTAGTCTCCGATATGCTATTTATTTGTTTTGGGCAACAATAAAAGTGTTATCTTTAAAGAAATAATGTTAAGTTACATAAGCTCATTTCTACTGCAATTTTTAAACTTCTAAATCTATCAAAACTAAATTATCACACATTTTCAATTTTTATATTTTCGTATAGCCAAAAAAGCACTTTTAAGTTTTGAAAACGGTATCTCAATTTACTTTTGAGTTATCGAGTTTTTTTTTGTAATTTTTAACACTATTTCTATAATGATAGCAACTGAAGTATGCCATTTGTGTAGAAAGTAAAGAGAAAATAGTTGCAAATAGTAAACTACTATATCTTTTTGTTGTCATTGTTTCCTAACTGAAAAAAAAACTGATAAAACATGGAGATATTATAATATAAACTATATTCAGCTATCTATATTAATTGTTATAAACAAATGAAGGTGTAGGAATCATTACATAGCCTTTTTTTTTTTGTTTTTTTGGTCGAGTTTACTTCATTGCTATTTGCTGGTGAGTGGTATAGACAGAGAGGGAGGCAGAAGTATCCAAATGCTTTTTGTACCACTAAAATTGAAAAGTGTTTTTCGCATTGACTAATAGCAGGAAATTATCCGATGCCTTGCTATTAAGACACAGAAAACTTTATAAAATTAGTGGTGTACAGAGCATCTGGACCGCCATCCTGGCTATGCTACTGATGTTAAGTTTGTGTTTTATTCCATGATAGTGATGTGCTATGAATACTTTTCTATGTATAAACATGTGCTTTGAATCTTAAAACTGAATTAAGTTTTGTTGAGATATCATTTTCACTCCTGCGGCTTTACAATTCGTTACTGGTGGAAATGATTCACTTTTGAAAATAATGCAATTGAAATACACTGATAAAACACAAAGTTTTACAAAAATTTGGAATGGCTTTGTAGAAAATTGATGACTTATAAGTTAAAATAATATTTATTTCAAAGTTAGACTAACCAATATAAGATGCATTTAAAAAAAAACAATTTTATAGATTTATTAAAAATTGATGAATTAGTTCCTCCTTAAACATTTTCTTTCGTCAAAATGTGACAGGTTCCACTATCGTGATTGTAATAATTTGATTTCTTCATTGAGGACAACACTGAATTCTGAAAAAGCCAAATTCCTGCTTGTTTCAATTTTGATTTTAATTTGTAAGCTAAATTGTTAAAACTGTAGCAGAACCACTTACTTACATTCTATTAAATTTTGATTCTTATGTAGAGTAGGTTTTTTCTCTTGCGTATTTATTGAATGAAAATTTGGTACTTTTTCAGTATAGGGCTTGGCGAGAGAAAGAAATTTTCATGTAACCTATCCACTCATACACAACCTTCTTCTTCTTTTTTTCAAAATCACCAAAATTTACCAATCACACTGCAGGAATCAAGGCTTAAGGGGCTACTAGAAAGAAAACACCTGTTCACTAATGTTAATCAAATAGGAGAAATGTTTTAAGATATCTCATTTGCATTCAGGGGGGATCTACTTATCTTACATTTCAAGAATTGTATCACAAGATGATGTAATATAACTCATAATATCTTGTGGTATTCACAGTGCAGGTGAATGTTGAAACGTAAAATACTTTTCTTCCAAATATAGTCTTTTTTTTTTTTTTTTTTTTTTTTTTTAAGGATTAGTTAAAATTACAGAAGCAGAAAATTCTCCAAGTGTCTGCGACGGATATTTCAGCGGCAGAAAATAATCTGCAGGTAAACTATGTTACAATTCAGGATTGGCAGGTCTTTGACATGCCGTTTTTGAGAGTTTAAACTGCTATGTCCAAAACCATCTTATGTCAAAAACCTGAAATACTCCATTGATATGTAAAATTTTACATTAAATAGTACTTATATTATATGAAACAGTACAACATTATACATAATAAATAATATCAATAATTAATATCTAGTAAAGTATTACATGCAATAACTTGATTTCTCGATATTTACCAGCAACCTATTGGTGAATTGAGCAGTTTTTTCACCGCGACATATTGACGAATTTCGCGTTTATTTTCTGTAACCAACCGACGAATTTCACGATTGTTTTCCTACGATCGATTGAAGAAATTTGTGATATTTTTCTGCTACCAATTGACAAATTTTGCTTTTTTTTTTTTTTTTTTTTGCCGACAGATAAGCGAATTTCCGATTTCCCCCCCCCCCTCCATCTTACAGGTGAAACTCGCATGTTTTTTTTTTTTTTTTAACCATGTAATTGGACAAATTTCGCAATTGATTTCACAACCAATCGCAAAATTTGGCTATTTACCTGCAATAGCTTAACAAAAATTTTAATTTTTCCTCACAACTGACTGATGCATTTCGCAATATTTTCCCGCTATCTATAGACGAATTTTGCGATATTCTTCTGCAGCAAATGGCAGAATTTTGGGGGAGTTTTCTGCGACTGACTGAAGAGATTCACTACTTTTTCACGTAACAGACAGATTAATTTCTAGATAGTTTTCCCACGATCGATTGATGAAACTCGTGCTATTTTCCTGCAACTGATTGATGATTTTTCGAATTTGTTTCCACGTCTTGCTGCAAAACTCATAGGGTTTTTTTTCACACGATCGTAGGCGAATTTTGCTGTTTCCCCCCTGCTATCGACTGGTGAATTTCACAATTTTTCCCACAACCGACTGAAAAATTTAGCGATTCTTTCTTCACGCGATAAATTAACAAATTCTGCAATATTTTCATGTGACCGTTCCGCGAAATTTTCCTGTGCCTGATTGACAAATTTCCGTTTCTTTTCCGCAACCTATTGGTGAAATTTGCAGGTTGAAATATGCAGACGGAAATTTTTTTTGCAAACCTAAAACGCTATGCAGCTATAAAAAAAAATAAAAGGGCAGAGCGCATTTGCAGATATAAAAGAAAAGACACGGCCTACTTTGCTTTTCGCTGATTTCTTCAACTGCTTTTCACAGATTTTCTCTTTTGAACTTTCTGGCAAGATGCACGCACAGTATATGAGCAAACACTGTTGATCCATTGAGCAGGGATGTCGTAGGGGAAAAAAAACGATATTTAGCTTGCAAAGAATGAGGAGATGCACAGAAGGTCATAGCGCTCATCCAGATGCGAAGCGAAAGTGTGGATGCGGCAACACACCCGTTGATGAAGTAAAAAAATCTGTGAGCCGAAGAAAATTCCATGGAGTAAAATCTGCGACGTACGTCGCCTGTCTCGAACTTTCTGCTACCAGGGTTAAAATATTGCATCTTGTTAAAGATACAAAGAATAGTGAAATGAGTAGAGCTGGGCCCATGCTGCCCTCATCTGGTTACTGGTCTGCATTACCATACAACATTTTCAAAAAGTTATAAACAGAAGAGGGAAAAAGAACTTCAAAATTTGCATGTAAACAAAATCTACTTTAATTAAAAACAAACATTTGAAAATAATATCAGTAACTATACACAAAAGAATACATTATTTTTTTTAAAGAAGTAATTCATGTTCAGGAACATCCCAGTCATCCAAAAATTCATCTTCTTCAGCATTGCAGAGATTGTGTAAAATACAGCATGCCAACACCTGGATTTTTAAATTATCAATATTGCAATAATTTTCTTTCAATAGACAACGCCATCAGCCTTTCAACTGACCAAAAGCATGTTCCACAGCAATTCGCCCCTTGCTCAGTCTTTTATTAAGTGATTTCATATTATCATTTAATACTCCTCCATATGGCTTCTTTAACCAAGTTAAAGCAGGATAAGCCTGATCTGCAACAATGAATGGCCTCGATGGGTTATTTTGTACCGAAATTGTTGGTGGCAAAAACAGTTTATTGGTCTCACCAGCTCTGTACAATTTTGAATTTCGAAATACACGGGCATCATGTACAGATCCAGGCCATCCAACAGTAACGTTGATAAAAGAAGTGGAGGAATCGACCACTGCTTGGAGCAAAATTGCATGGCAATGTTTCCGGCAGTAAAAGTCTTTAGCGTTGTCTATTGGTGCTTTTATACGTATAAAGGAGCCATCTAAGGCACCACAACACCCTGGGAGGCCTCCTTTGGCTATAAAACCGTCTGCAACTTCCTTTAATTTTTCTCCTGTAGGAAATTCTATTGGAAAGGTTTTGCAAATTGCTAGGCATACTTCATTTACAATTTTGCATGCAGTTGACCTTGCTACTCCGAACTCTCGTGCTACTCCACGCAATTCCCAGCAGCTTCCCAATTTGATTAAAGTGATGCCGACTCTCTTTGGAACAGAAATCGGTTTTCGGATGTTTTTTTTTCGCAGTAGTGGTTCCAGTTTCTTGCAGAGCATTAGGAATGTAGATCTAAAAGGTAAATTTAACAAAAATGAAAAACAAAAGAAATGTCATGGATAATAACATAGTTCAAATACAGTTGGCAGAGAAAAATATTAAAAAAATCCCTGATGGCTCGGCCTACAGGCACAGGCAGATTTAAAAGACGCAGACCGTGGGGCACCTGTTTGTTGAGAATTACGGAAGAAATTACCTTTTTGCCATGATGCAGCATTTGGAAACACAGACTTCGAAACCTAACTTTCGCAAAGACGGAAGCCTAGTTTTTTTTTTTTTTTTTTTTTTTTTTTTGCTATAAGAGTTGGTCCTATAAAAAACTTGTCAGTATAAAAGTTTTAGATAATATTAGGAGGATTTATAATAAATTTAAGCAGATTTGATATCTTCTGAATTGACGAAGTTGTGAATTTATTTTTTTCTTCTAAACTCACCCCTCTCCTTTGGAGCCATTTTTAATGATATCAAAAATCTGTCAAACATAAATTTTTGGCCCTTTTTCTAGAAGTAATAATAACTTTAAACGGATTCGATATGCATCATAATTAAGAAATTATGGGATTTTTTTCTGTTTTCACAAAAAGCCCCCTCCCTTGGTTTGATTTTGCCCATTAACGAACTTGACCAAGATTTTATGTATAAGTTTGGAAGAGATTTGTGCAGAATTATGGGAGTTATCGTGTCCATAAAAAATTGACATATATATATATATATATATATATATATATATTATGATTTAAAGAAAAATCAATCACTTTAAGCTTTTACTAGAGTTGTAATTTTTCTTTTTATAATCAGAAAAATAATAAAATAGAGAAATAAACATCTATACACAAGTACTTTTTGGTTAGTCGGGAACCGCAGTAGCAGAATTTTCCATGTTAATCTGCAGCGAACTGAAATTTATCTGCGGTCCAAGAATGCCAGACCAAGCTTACTGTCATAAGAAATTATAGTAACTCATAAAATAAACAAAATTTGTATTTATAAATAAAGCATAAGAAGAAAATACAATAAATCTAGAGACAAAAAAGAAATTTTAGCAATTTTTCTTAGTCCAGAATTTTATTTTAAACTGCTATATTGATCTGAAAAGTTTAAAATAATCTGCAGCGCTGCTGCCATGCTGCACTATTTCTGCTACTGGGCCGGAAACCAGTGTTATCCATACATATATATAATATACAAATGTATAACAGTGGCACCCAGCTAACCGAAAAATACCAAAAGTTTTGTGTACTTTATGTTCATTAAGGCACAATTTATGTACATAAGTTTGATTTGATGTATTTCATGAAAATCTAAATAAACACACATATACAGTCAAATCTCGTTAACACGAACACGCTTAACATGAATTACTTTTAACACGAACTGTTTCCGATTGCCTCGTCCAGTTGTATGTAATGTATTTAAGTTTGGATAACACGAACAAAAAAAGTTTTCACTTGAGTGTTCGCGTTAACGAGGTTCGACTGTATTACACACTTGAATCTTGAAAAATGTGAAACACATGTACTTAGATTGATAACCAAAGCAAAATTCCAGTTAAACCGGGGGGGGGGGAATCCAGCTCTTCAATTAGAAAGGAGCAACTTTTTTTTTTTTTTGGTGTGTGTGTTTGTGGGGGGGGGAGGGGGTTATTTGTTAAGTTTGATTAGAACACCAAACTATCTGTTTTACACTGGGAGGCGGCAGCACAGACCATCACCTCAACGAGTTGACGGCTGAAATTCAAGGATTAGACAGAATCTGATTAGCATATTAAAATGCAACTGATCTGCCAAGTCATATCTTGGTGGAAAATACTTACAGATACGATTTTAGTGGTTGATTAGTACGATTATCATTGTGTTTTCATGTACCCAATAGTAATGACAATATGCAGGACTGGGAGCAAGAAACACAATGCTAAATCTACCAGTCAACCACAAAAATAGGGTTTGCAGGTGTTTTCCACCAAGATATAACTTGGCAGACCAGTTGCATTTTAATATGCGACTTGAATTTTAATTAATCCTGGAATTTCAGCTGTCAATTCAATACTCAATGAGGTGATGGTTTGTGCAGCTGCCTGGCCATCTATTTGATAACACATTGACAAAGTTACAGGCACAAATGATATTAAAATTTGTAAATGAAGAAAATTTACAGATGTATATTTGTAAATGAATAATATTAATAATTTCTCCCATTTTTTTATTACAAGCAAATCATCTCTCATGAAGTGTTGTGTCAAAATTAGCATGAACACGATTAATATGTATTGCATTAAAAAATGCATTGTTGTGTAGAAACTTCCTTGAAACAAGGAACGGAGGGGGGTCAAAACACTCTTCTCTTTCCTGTTGCAGGGGTGGATGGAGGTTTTTTTGGGGGGGGCCCATTTTGTGAAAAATAAAGGTTATTTTTGTGAAATTTATTATATTTTTGTGAAAAATAACATTTTGTAATGAAACTTGTAATCCATCTAATCAAATTCGAACCAAACATTTATAAAAAAAACTTTTTAAAATCCTTTTGCTGAAGTTTCCCTCAAAGGTGAACTTGTTTGTTTACAAATTACACATTTAAAACATCACACAATAATAAATAAATAATAAATAGTAAGTTTTTATGGAATAGAATTTTGTGAAAAGACCTATTTTAGTAAAAGGAATTTTGTGAAGGGTTGCATTTTATCAAATTGATTTTTGTGAAGGGCCCATTTTATCAAATTGATTTTTGAGAAGGGGCCTTAAACAGGCCCCAAATTTTGTCTGGATATTTTTACCCCGAATTTTGCCTGTGTTGTGTATATGAAAAATGAAATATTCGAAAAGCACTAAAATATAAATGTCTGTATAAGTTATTTAACTTGTTCTTTACCATGCAAAGTTGTTTAACGTCAATATTTTACAAAGGTTGATTGAAACTGAGAATCTGATATTAGTTTTGTTTAGAATAGGCACAGCGCCTATCTTTAAAATCAGATTCCATACTCATGAGAAATTCTTTCTTCAAATTTGAAAAAGAAAGAAGAAAAAAAAAGTGTTGAACAAGAATTGCTAATGCAACACATCATAAAGCTTTTTTTTTTTTTTTTGTCATGATTTCTGTAATAAATTATCATTTCATGATTTTTTTACAAACTCCAAAATGTATAATAAATAAAATTTGATTTTCAATACAAACTCACAATTAACAAAAAATAATTACTGAATTCAATGAATTAATTGTTTACTTGCAACAAATTTTCTACCCTTTGAATCAAAGTGTTTTTCAATATCCTATCAGAAATTTCATTCGACTTTTATACAAATATTTATTTATTTTTAAAAAATATTGTTTAAAGTTTCAGAGAATTGACGGTACTTTTCTTTTATACGGACAAAATTGTCGCCAAGCGTAATAGTTGGTGCAAAATAAAAATCATGTGAATTGAAACTTTTGAAAAATAAAAGAAAAAAACATTGTCGACAGTAAAGTGAGCATTTTAAAAATATAACATTTTAAAATTACAGACTTTTACAAACTATTTTATTAAATCACAAATATATACTTAAAATAAGTTAACAAATAACTGTTATACAATAAAGTATTAAAATGAAACTCATATTAAAAAATTATAAAGCATTAAATTATTAAAAGCAAATAGCAATGTTTCACTTGGTTTACAATAAAAATCCTCTTCACGATCAGGGTTGAAATAATTGGTGCATTAGCATGCATTTTGGCATTGTGTCCGTATAACGGAAAAATATTGAATTGACTTTATGCAAGTGACTTTCACTTTATATTATGCATAATTTAAACTATTCCTAAAAGTGGAATTTTTGTTTATACAAAAGAAGGTAAAGGGAGGAATGGGACATATCTAATTATTTCTTTTTAATAAGATACAATAAAGTAATACAATGAAGTAATAAATTACTAATATACAAATATTTTTAGAGGGTAGTATAGTAATTATAACAGTATAATTATATTAATTTACTTCAAAATGTAAATAAATTGAACTGATGATTTTTTAATGTCATCTCTGACTGACAATACTGAATTTTCCTTCCAATGATGAGGATACTGGAATTTGATATTGTAGCACAGCCATTATCAGCCTACAATCTTTGTTAGACTGTGTATATAGCTGACACTAGACTATTGTGTCTTATCATACATTGTTTTATAGCAGAGCCACACCTCCCTGTTAGTGAGGAGGTATGGGACACATTTTGCTATTTACAATTTAATTATAAAATTGTTTCTGCGACTTATGTTTCTATATTGTTCAAGGACATTAGAAAATGTTTCATTTTGTATTCAATAAATCGAAATTTTCGTTTTTGTGTCAAACAAAATTGATTTCCTTATTTTTGTAAAAAGTGTCCCATTCCTCCCCTAAATTTATATCAACTAAACAAAACACAAGTAAGTACTTAAAAGGCACATATCTATTAAATGAAAAATCACTTACCTGGAAACACGGAAATCTGTCTTAAAATCACAGTCGTTGAAATTTTGACGAACAAGCCTGTCCCACCAGTCAGACGAACGGACTTTAGCCCAAAACCGGCGATCTGGAAGACCAGCCATCACTATTGCTTGCAGATTTTGTAGCAATAAATTAGCATTTTGCTTTCGCTTCCGATAATACTTGTGGCGCAAGTTCCTGAGTCGTATATTATTATTTCACTCTGGTGCTAAAAAAAGGTCGATACACGTCTGCAACATCAGAATACGGTCAGCCATTTTTATACTAAAGGAAAAGAACGAAAATGTAAGAGCGCCAAACTTAACGAAACGGCTTCTGTTTGTTTACAGCGGAAGTTCGCGCGTCATATCACCAGTCAGCCAATCATAGGTCAGAACGAAAAATTACGCAGCTTCCGGATTTTCTAAGGGGATTGTTTTTGCGCTTGCCTATGGAAATGGGTGCAAAATGAATGCAGGTACGATAGCCGGATATCACTCCTCCCTAAAAAAGCCAGTTTTATTTAAGAGGCATTGGAAACGCGGCTTTAGAGGACCCATAAATACATGGGAATGCAATCTCGGCATCGATCCAGAAACCAATAGTGGGGAACGTGAAAATGGTGCCAACTCCCGAACATTAGATACAGCTATCGAACGAAGATAAATTAAGAGAAGACGATTATCCCCGAGTTTACCGCGTACGGAAGCAGAACTATAGCAAGAGTCGGCATTTTCGCGGCTGAGCAAAAGAAAGATAAAACGCTAGACAGTTTGTTGAAAAAGGCGCCAAAGAAAGAAGATTTTGGTTTCTGTGTAGACACGGGTCTTTTGTTCAGCAAATATAAAGATCGCCGTAGGATTGAACAGAAACAGATATTGATTACATCATGGGCTATGGTTAACAATTGAACTTATATCATGAAGGTGTCGCAGCTCTACTATGCACGTCCAAAATTAAAGGTAAAATAGTAAGGTATTATTTTTGGCAGAATGTTAAAAGTGAAACGGAAGAGTTCATAAGATCTGGTGACCCTTGTAAGAAAGTTAAAAAAAAAAAAAAGGTGGGGGGAAAGAAAGAGTTCCATTTGAATTTGCTTCCTATGACTAAAGGAATTTTCTCTCGTATAAATTGGGATTTATTCAGATTCCCACGGGCTCAGAAAAAATATTTGTTAGTATGTGTAGGATATCAAAATATCCCGCACTATACCGTTAGCAGATGTTAAATCGGAATCAGTAATTGATACCTTACTGATTGTGTTTAGTAGTGTGGGAATTACCAGCGAAATATAGTGTGATTTTGAGACATGTTTTACTAGCTATTGAGAGATAGGGTAAAAATTTAAACCATTAACTCAGCAGCTAGAGATAGCGAAGTTATCCGTAAAATAGCTAAGTTCAGAAGTTACCACGAGCCAATTCTCAGATTTAAACTACATTGTTAAATTTCAAGAAAAACGGGAAAAAACTGCAGAGCTATTCTGTAAATTTACTGAAGCCCCACCATGCAACCAATTTACCTGCGCACTCATGCGAAATGTTTCGAGTTGTGATAATTTTAACCGAATCAACCGAGGGAATTCATTATTCTGACGAATGTCGGAAGTAATCCCCGTTGAATAAGATTGGCGTTGACCAGCAACCGTTCAATTATACTCTCTAGGTAACGAAATTAAAAAAGCTGAATGCTTAATTATAAGACAAAATTTTGCATTTTTCTGAGCTTAGTCACATTTTCGGCCACTCCCCATATTTAACTTTTTTTCGGGTTACCGTGTAATGACAGGAAATAAACTTTTATTTAAAAAAATTCAATATACACAAAAATTTGCATTTTTCTGAACTTAAACACTTTTTTGGCTGCTTCCCATTTTTACCTGTTTCTTTTCTTTTCTTCATATTCTCGTGTTCTGATTTGACTTTAACTATTTTTTCTATTTTTTAGTATAGACCATCTTTTATTCTAATCCATACAAACTAGACCATCTCCAGCTGGCTCTACTACAGCGTAGTACAACGCGTCATTTGTACTCGCATTCAGGATTTTTTGCTGACGCCACAAGAAATATTCTATCAAATATGCAATAATAACCTGAAAAAACTTAATTACAAGCAATTAATTTATAATATTATCTAAAACTCACAACAATTCAACTAAATTGCATTACAGCAAAGTTATTTATCCTATTAAATACTTTAACTATTAAATTATTAAATACGTTTATTAATTTATTTCTTAACTTAATAATAATAACCAAGCTTCTCAAACACTACGGGACGTAACAAGGGTATCAATCTCAAAATTCTCCAACGTCACTAGTATCTGAACATCCATGTAACATCCTCGACCAAAATTATACAGAAACAAAAATTGATCTCCCTGGAAGTACCATCCACCTACACAAATGTTCAAATTACTGACTAAATCCTAGATAGATAAAAAACACATAAAGATAAGGTCCTCTACATTAGAAAGACTGACGGCTGATCCATAGGACTGGCCAACTGGTTAATAGTGTCAAGGGGATCGTTCTGCCATGATTGCTTATTGTCATAATTGCCGACGGAAGCATGCTGGAGTACTTCAAGCACTGCCATCTACGCCCCCACTCATTCACCCAGCGCTCAGGAAATGCGTGGACTTGGACTAGAGTGAGAAGCTCTGCCCAATCAGAACCCACGGTGAGACCTGAGGGGATGAGAATCCATCGGAAGAGTGTAAGTGTAAAGCCATGTGAATCAACTGCAAATCCCAACGACCCTACTCACTTCAACACCGAAATACCTTTCAGATCTACAGGCAGGCATACAACACGGAGAGAAAGAGGGTGGATTAAATATTCTTACAAGAAAACACATATAATAACTAATTATTTCACGTTTTAAAGCTCTTCGCTTTAAAACGCTCTCTTCGCATACTTCGGACCGTAGATGTACCACTTTTTATAAATAAAAATATTTGTCCCATTTAAGAGCAGAATTTCTGAAATCAAATAAAAGGAATATTGTTTAGT
This sequence comes from Maratus michaelseni, assembly GCA_963931845.1. NCBI lineage: Eukaryota > Metazoa > Arthropoda > Arachnida > Araneae > Salticidae > Maratus > Maratus michaelseni. The sequence continues at coordinate 399,915,045 of OZ007586.1, forward strand.
ATTTTACAAATATCACGGGTGAGAATACTTTTTGCAGTAAGTGGTGAGTACCACTTTTTTAAACGTATATTTCTAGATTTTTGTTTCCATATGTAAATATTATTAAAATTTATCTTTCTGTATTTTACCTATTTTATTAGTGTTACGAAACATATTGCATTTGTAACAGCGTAAGAAAATAAAACACTTGCGTCATAAAAAAGAAGAAAAAAAACGAGCGCTCCGCGCCAGAACATTTTTAGCACGGAGGCTGAACGGATAATTAATTTTTCAATTTTTATCATAAATCTAATTTTTTTTATTAAATAATTTTACTTCATAAAACAATTTAATAATACATCAAAAATAGTTATAACACAATCAAATACAAGAATATAAATTAATGATAGTGAGTCCCCTTAACCGTTTTGCGACGAGCGTCGCGTATAGGTGACTAATAGAGTGCGCACAATATGTCAAGTTTTCCTAATGGTATTTTTAATAGTAAATTTCGCCTTATTTAATCATAGAACTTTTGCAACAAAATTAGGCAACAATTTCTATTTTGATTTAGAGGTGCTGAAAGATTAAAAATTGTGCACGAGACGCTCGTCGCGAAAAGGGTTAATAGTTAAATTTTCATAAAATTTTCTTTGCTTTGTATCTGTTACCCGTCAATCGCAATTCGTTTTAGCATGAAATCTGACTATTAATATATTATATCAGTGCATAATTCTTTATAATGCATGTTTTTGATGATTTCTATAAAAATAACAAAAATAGTTTATCATAAAAAAAGGTATATTTTTTTACTTTTCTTATAACGTTAATATAAAGTAACGAATATTTATGTCGTTGTGCATTTTTATGAAATGAGTTATCATGATTAGCGGATAATCTACTGGGACATATTTGATGCTGCCAGAAATAATGAAACAAAATTAGTCTGAGGAAGAAAGGGAAATCATTTAGCAAGAGTTTCGACTAATAGAATAAAATCCACACGATTTATCTTATCTTTTCATGAATAAAATAAAATTATTATTTCCTTTTAGGAAAGCAGTTTAATTGTTTCAAAGTATCTTAAGTTATTATTTACTGACACAAATAAAAATAAATAAATGACACTAATTGTAAACCATATTTTAAGCCATACTTTAAAAAAAAGTAGTTAGCTATTTGTTATGAATAAGTTAAATATCATAACTTGAAATTTATTGTTTGATATGCGCGATTTTTAAATCTGATAATATGAATACTTTTTCCAATTTTAATAGTCAAGGAGCACAGTTTACAGTAATATTTTAAGATGAATCAGGCTAATAAATATATAAGCAAATTCAGAAATCGCAGTCGTCATTTAAATATTTTTACAGACATTTTTTATAAACTTTCGTAACACTATTTACAGAATAAAAGTATTAGTATCATGCGATTGAATTCCCTCGTGGAGAAAAGTTTTTATATATAACTGCTGGTTCTCCTCGAGTGGGTTATTTCAATTCATTTCTTTATTAAGAATTTGGTTTCTACATTTATATTAAAATATTAGTGAAATTGTCATTTGCTTTATCAAAAGTTACTCTTCAGTTGAAATTTCTTTTTATTATGAAAATGTACTAACTTCTTTCCGTTACTACACATCTTTGTTTGATTATTTCTTTGAAAACTTTAACAAAAACATTTTTTTCAAGTAAAGTAAATACTTTTGTTTTCTACTTCATTAATATAATTTTATGTCTTTGCACATTGTTGTGAATAGAGTTATTATATTTAGAAAATAATCTATTCGAACACACTAGATGCTGCCAGAAGCAATAACAGAAAATTATTTTGAGAAAGAAAGTGGAGCCATCTAACAAGAGTTTTAACTAACATAATTTTCTAACATAATAGGATGCACAGTATATGCCTTATACATGGATGAACAAAACTAAAATATTTATTTTCCATTGCGAAAATTGTTTGAAAGCAATTTAATAATATCGAAGGGTTGTTAAGCTATTATTGAAAGATACAAATAACGGGAATTGAATGACACCCGTTGTAAGATATATTTTAATCTAGTATTAAAAAAATGAATTCTCTATTTATCAGGTATAAATTAATCATCAAAACATAAAATAAATTGCTTCATAATTACGATTTTAAAATTGTTAAAATTAATATTTACTAATTTTAATATAATATTTTTTACATAATATCAATTATAATTTGTATTTAAATGATTCTACGTATACAAAATTCGTTGCAAATAAAGAGATAATAAAACTTGATAATCAAGTAGCATTTGTTTTGTTATAAACATATGGTCGCTTTATTTTTTTTTTATCTCGTACTTTTTTCTTAGATATCTCATCCCACAAATGAGTATTTATATTAGATGGAAATAACAAACACGCAAGCGAAAAATATTGTAACATAAATCAATTGTTAGCTTTCGCCTTACTTCGACAGGTACTTACCTCGGTACTTACTTCTATAGAGTTTCGAGATAATTTAGTCATTATACAGTACACGTTCATTCTACTTTTTTTACACTTGGCCTACTGTGTATTATATTTGCATTCATATTCCTAAGCTACATCTTACAGATAATGTACGCAGTACTTTGCTCCTTCAAAATATTGCTGTAAAAACATCCAATTCACTGAGCGTCAGCATATATAAAGCAGGGTTCGTACGCCTCAGCGGATTCATAAGATTTAGTGTGTTTGATTACTAGAATTTAAATACTGGTCGCCACAAAAAGTTTATAAGACAAATATTACTTTACGGAAGTTCTGGTATTTTGTCCCCTGAGGCGTACGAACCCTGTAAAAGTTAAAAAATAAAACTATAAGCTATAAGTGAATTTCAATAAATTATCTATTTCTAAAAAAATAATGAAATATTTTTTTAATGCTCTTGAATGAGATATATTTTATTTACGAACTTTTGAATACATTTGTATATGTGTGTTTTATATTTATTAAACATATTTCTGTCAAAAAAGAAATTGATTAAAAATACAAAATATAAACATTCATGTTTGTGACTATAAGACCTTTTAAAAAAGATTGCACAAAAAATTACAAGAATTCCTTTTTCTGAATCAGGAAACTTAAGAAAAAAAATTGGAATCATAAAAATATCCATAATCATATTTTACACATGACTGACCAACAAAATTATGCTCAATGACTTTATATATAAATCAAGAGATTATTTATTATGTGTAATGCTATTTATTCAGGTGAAAACAAAAAATGTATTTTTTCATCGAGAAATATTTAAATTGATCATAAATAATTTTATTAAATTCTGAGCTCAGAAAATACTAACTCTAAAACTAGGAATAAAAAAATTCTAATTAAATAAAAAGTAATCGATATCTGTATCTTTTAAGACATTAAGTAATATGTTAAATAAAAATCAAATTTTCATTTTTAAACATGTGTTTTATAAGCAGTGCTTAATAGAAAGAAAAAAATATTAATTCAAATTGTTGAAGATTTTCATGGTTAACTGAATAAAAAAAGCTATAAAAAATTTCCAATTTATTTGCATGATATTAATTTAAGAGAATAAACATTTTTGCACGGAGGAATGAAATCTGCTGTTAAAGACAATTTTCGATATTTTCTGATAATAACGAAATTCTGATTATGTGTTTCAGATCTTAATCATTATTTGAAAATAAACTAGTGCGATTATTTTATAAGCTTTATACTACATTCCCGTATTTTTGTAATGAAGTTACCGATATATCTTTATGGTGCTCGTAGTTATATTTACCTTAATTTAGAAAAAAAATTATTTGTAAAATTAGATTATCGTATATTCTAGCTTATAACGCACAACTAAAATTTCAAACTAAAGTAGTCCGACCAGTAAATGAACAGACCCCAGTGAATGAACAATTAGTAAATATGATAATAGAATAAGGTTTAAAAAACTCCCCACTAGTTTATTATCACGCGGGTTTTAAAGACCCGCTGGGTTTTAAATTCCGTAAAAACATGTTATAAAGTATTTGTACAAATTGTATAATAAATAATATAGTATGAAACTTAAGTGGTTTTAAATTGCTGCCTGTTCATTTACTGGTAAGAACTGTTCATTTACTAGGTTTCTGTATAGATTTTTATTAAGGCATCCCTAACATCCCAATAAAATGATATATAAACTTCCTTTCATTATTTTTTAATCATTTGTATGCCAACACATGATTGCCGACTGTCAGACACTAAAAGGTACTGTTTATTAAAATACACTACGCGACATTGAAAATGCAACACCAAGAAAGAGCGCCAGAAATTTATGCAAATTTCGGGGAAGACGCACGTCACCGAGTTTTCAAACGATGTTAAATGCGCAGCTCTCCAGCGCACGTTGAATAAGATATAACGGAAGGAACCTGCAAAATGGGCAATATTCGTGCCGATACTTCTGCTAGGAAAATCATCGTAGAAATTTTGTTCTTGTCTCAGAGGACGCGTGTAATAGCAGAGAATGCCAGGCTACCGTCAACGGAGGCAGTTCCAGCAGATAGAAGATTTTACGAGGGGCATTGTGGTTGGACTGAGAAGGGAAAGTTGATACATACGGCAAATCACAGCTGAGCACACTTGCACGCGTCCGCAGTGCACCGACTATGGCGAAGATGGTTGGAACTGAAACATGAGGCAAGTTTGAGGGGTTCTGATGCAGTCAGAGTAACGTCAGCCTGTGTGGATCGGCGCATACGCCGACAAGCGGTGGCGAAGCCGCAAGGCACTTCTACCTCCCTTCTGCAGCATGTTCAAGACACCTTGGATGTTCCCATATTGACCAGAACCATTTTCCGCCGATTAGTTGCTAGAGACCTGCACTCATGGCGTCCGTTAAGACGACTGCCATTGACCCCATAGTATAGACGTCAACGTCTGCAATGGTGCCAGGCTTGGGCAATATGGACGACGGAATGGCACAAGGTCGTGTTCTCAGATGAGTCACGCTTCTGTTTCTCCAGTGACAGTCCCCGCGTACGAGTGTGTTCTCGACGTGGAGACATGTCTAATCAAGTAGCAATTGTGGAACATCCCATCGAGCGACAACGCGAAATCATGGTTTGGGGCGCAATTGCGTACGATTCCAGGTTACCTCTTGTTCGTATTCAGGGCACTATGACGACCAACGATACGTGGATAATGTGCTGCGGCCGGTGGCACTCCCCTACCTCCAGGTGGTGTCCAATGCCCTTTATCAGCAGGATAATGCTCGATCGCACACTGTTTGCATCAGCCAACGTGCGCTGCAAGGTCTCCAGATGTTTCCCTGACCAGCGTACTCTCCTGATCTCTCTCCAATCGAACGCATTTGGGATGTGATTGGACGCCATTTGCTGACCCTGCCACTGCCGCGTTCAGAAGACGAACTTTGGCAAATGGTTGACTTGGAATGGAAAGCAATTTCCTCAGGACGCCATCCGCACTCTCATAGACTCTGTACCTAGACGTATTGCTTCGTGTATCGCCGTCCACGGCGGTCCTACATCCTACTGATCTGACGCTGTTCTCGCTCTTTATTATGAATATCATTTCGAAATAAAGATCACTTATTGTTTGTTGCTGTCTCTCTCTGTTTGTCGAGTTTCATCACTTTCTGGTCACTCCATCTTGGTGTTGCATTTTCCATGTCACGTAGTGTATTATCAATCTTTACAAAAAAAATGCGCTTAAGTGTGCACTTACTGGTCGAGCTACCCTATATTTTTTTAGGTAAACTCGCCATACAAGATTCTTCCCCTTCTTTGCATACAATCCGTCTTCAGCTATTTTAAGTCATGAAGGTGAAACCGATGGTAATTTTAAAAAGAATTTGGACAAACATTATTTTTGCAAATGGTGATTTCGTTCATTTCCATGAGAAATTATGTGTAGACAACAAAGGGGTAGATTTATTGATAAAGGTTTGGCAAAAGTGGTCGGTTATCTTGAATTGTTAACAGAGTCTTTTAGTTTGGGATGTGTTTAGATCTCATACAACGGATACGACGAAAATATTATATTAAATGAATATAACTCTGGCATATCTGTGCAACCGGGTTAACAATATTAGATCAACATTTAGAAATTTATGTGAATAAGCTATTCATCAAATATAAAACGGCAGTGGAATACGTGGATGTCAGAAGATGAAAAATATACTGGTGTCCAGAAATCTAGAGGCAGTAACCAATTTCAGACGTTTCGTCGAATATCTTACTGAAACTCGTGAGGAAATGCCCGGAATGCCCTTGAACTTTGAGGATGTAAATAACATCTTTGACTTCATGTTTTTCAGTGAAGATTTTGTCGCGACGACAATTACGGGGGGGGGGGGGTGGATTAATAATTTTAATAATAAAATCATATTTTCTATCACCCATGTAACAAAAAATGCTAAAAATGGTCTGTCACTGCAGCAAATTACTATGTAGGTCCTATTCAACATTTCTCTACATTTGTGTCATCCCACAGGACTATATGGGATGTCGTCCTCAATTTTTCAATTATTGCTGTAACTTTTTGAGTTTTCAGGATATTTCACTGGTCTTTTTATATGAGTTGCCCTATAGTATTGACTATCAAATAATGACAAAAAAATTTTGCTGTAGTTCGCGCATGTGCAGTTAAAATTTATGTCTTAAAAATACCTATATCTCATGAAATATTCAATATATTAATATTTTAATGTTACTATTTCTAAGATTTTTTTTCATGTTTTTGGAAAGCGGTGTTAAATTCGGCTGAAAACTCTGCATGCTGTAAAAAAAAAAAAAAAAAAAAAAAAAAAAAAAAAACACTTTTGAATTTTCCCCAAAAACGATAACACCTTCACAAATATACGTGCTATGCTTACACGAATGCACACAAATGTTGAGCAGGACCTACGTCATTTGTTACAGTGACAGATCATTTTTAGCATTTTCTGTTACTTGGTTGATCAAAAATATAATTTTATTATTAAAATTTCTATTGCCCCCTCCCCCCCAAATTGTCCTCGCGACAAAATCTTCACTGAAAAACATAAGTCAAACATGTTATTTTCAACCTCAAAGTTCGAGGGCATTCCGTGCATTTTCTCACGAGTTTCAGTAAAATATTCGACGAAACGTCTGAAATTGGTCACTGCCACTTAATTTTTGGACAGCAGTGTATTTACTAAGGGGAAACAAATGCTTCAGGCGCCTTTAGAATTATGTGTAATGTAATTGCGATTTAATGGCACCCGAGATTTTACAATACATATAATGATAATGATGAATTTTGAAATATATTAGTAATACAATCGTAATCGGCAGAGTAATATTATTACATTTTGTAATGTTAATTGAAAAGTTATAATTTCAATTACATATAAATGTAATCATGAATTTTCCAACACAACATCGTTACGATCATAATCATAAACGTTATAATTGCCATTACATCATGATAATGGTAACTGATAAGTTATAAAAATAATTACTTTAATGTTAATGATAAATTTGCAAATTAAAATCGTAATGCTAAATGCTATAATTATCATTACACTATTGGTAATAGTAATTGAGAAGTTATAGTTACAATTACTTGAAATGGCAACAGTAATTATTTAAATCAGATAGGATTACAACTGTACACCAGAATGTTATCATTATCATTATACAATTGTAATTGTAACTGTAACTAAGAAGTTTTAGTTTCCATCAAATTTTAATGATGATGACATATCTTCAAACTAGTTATGATTGCATTTGGAATTATGAACTGAACAAGAGGGATCAGTGACTATCTTTGTAGATTTTCTCGTCCCTCGTGCTTTGGTAAAGCAAGTGCGTGTCGGAGAAACCTGACTTAAGGCGTTGGACTAGGCTCTCTTTTGGGTGTCCAGCTCCGAAGCTGTGGAGTAACTCCGGCTCGTCTCCAAGTGTAAATGTGGTGGTCTCCCAAGCGGATGGGAACCACCGCAAATCGCAGCGATCTATGTCGTCACTCACTCGGGAAAATGGGGGTGGTTAGCAGGTGGCGGCGCTTCCACCGGCCGTGGAGAATACAGGAACTCTTCTGGTTGTGCTCGTTAAAAGTTCCTCATTACTTGCATACGGTGGTTGACGTGCCTGACGGGTGGCATCAGACTCCTAACGGCGCAGCTTTGTTTTACCAGTACAATAATGTAACGGTAATGGAGAATTTTCAAAGTAAAATAACATTCGTAATTTTGGACTGAATAGTGGCCATTATCGTGTAATCTATACTAATATTATAAAGGAGTAAATCTTGTTTGTTTGTTTGTAGGGGGTAATCTCTGGAACTACCGAACCGATTTCAAAAGTGATGGTGGCAAATTGATGGTGACAACTCCTGCTCCAACATAGGCTATATTTTATGTCGGTGCCACTAACCGCAGGGGGTGCAGGAGCAAAAAACGTTCTAAAATTGCGATTTTTCAGTTATCACACTGGCTGTCAAGCCCTGAGAGCTTGGCAGCCGGTTCTGTATGTATGTATGTACGTACGTAATGCGATAACTCTTCATAGAAATATCCGTTTTCCTTCAAATTTTGTTTATAGGTTCAGTGTTAAGGCGCTTCCCTGATTAGTTTTCGGGATTGATTGGTTAAGTATAAAAGGGGGGGAACAAGGGGCTAATTCCCCCCCCCCTTAATTTATATAAATGGGTTTTTCATGCAGAATTATTCCGTTTTCCTTCAAATTTTGTTTATAGGTTCACTGAGTTAAGGCGCTTCCCTGATTAGTTTTCGGGATTGATTGGTCAAGTATAAAGGGGGGAACAAGGGTCTAATTCCCCCCCCCTTAATTTATATAAATGGGTTTTTCATGCAGAATTATTCCGTTTCCCTTCAAATTTTGTTTATAGGTTCACTGAGTTAAGGCGCTTCCCTGATTAGTTTACGGGTTTGATTAGTTAAGTATAAAGGGGGGGATCGGGGGGGCTAATCCCCCCCTTAATTTTAATAAATGGGTTTTTCATGCAGAATTATTCCGTTTTCCTTCAAATTTTGTTTATAGGTTCATTGGGTTAAGACGCTTCCCTGATTACTTTTCGGGATTGATTGGTTAAGTATAAAGGGGGGGGACAAGGGGCTAATTCCCCCCTCCCCTTAATTTATATAAATGGGTTTTTCATGCAGAATTATTCCGTTTTCCTTCAAATTTTGTTTATAGGTTCACTGTGTTAAGGCGCTTCCCTGATTAGTTTTCGGGATTGATTAGTTAATATAAAGGGGGGGGGATCGGGGGGCTAATTCCCCCCTTAATTTATATAAATGGGTTTTTCATGCAGAATTATTCCGTTTTCCTTCAAATTTTGTTTATAGGTTCATTGGGTTAAGACGCTTCCCTGATTACTTTTCGGGATTGATTGGTTAAGTATAAAGGGGGGAACGGGGGGCTAATCCCCCCCTTAATTTATATAAATGGGTTTTTCATGCAGAATTATTCCGTTTTCCTTCAAATTTTGTTTATAGGTTCACTGTGTTAAGGCGCTTGCATGATAATTTTCGGGATTGATTGGCTGAGTATAAAGGGGGGAACGGGGTGGGGGGGGGGGCTAATCCCCCCCTTAATTTATATAAATGGGTTTTTCATGCAGAATTATTCTGTTTTCCTTCAAATTTTGTTTATAGGTTCACTGAGTTAAGGCGCTTCCCTGATTAGTTTTCGGGATTGATTAGTTAAGTATAAAGGGGGGGGATCGGGGGCTAATCCCCCCTTAATTTATATAAATGGGTTTTTCATGCAGAATTATTCCGTTTTCCTTCAAATTTTGTTTATAGGTTCACTGTGTTAAGGCGCTTCCCTGATTAGTTTTCGGGATTGATTGGTTAAGTATAAAGGGGGGGAACGGGGGGTTACTACCCCCTTAATTTATATAAATGGGTTTTTCATGCAGAATTATTCTATTTGTTCAAAATTTGTTTATAGATTCATTGGGTTAAGACGCTTCCCTGATTAGTTTTCGGGATTGATTGATTAAGTATAAAGGGGGGGAACGGGGGGCTAATACCCCCTTAATTTATGTAAATGGGTTTTTCATGCAGATTTATCCCATTTCCTTCAAATTTTATTTATAGGTTCACTGTGTTAAGGCGCATCTCTGATTAGTTTTCGGGATTGATTGGTTAAGTATAAAGGGGGGAACAAGGGGCTAATTCCCCCTTATCTATACTAATATATAAAGTAGTAAAGATTGTTTGTTTGTTTGTTTGTTTGTTTGTAGGGGGTAATCTCTGGAACCACTGAAGCGATTTTAAAAGTGATGGTGGCAAATTAATGGTGACAATCCCTGCTCCAACATAGGCTATATTTTATGTCGGTGCCACCACCCCCAGGGGGGTGCAGGAGCGAAAAACATTCTAAAATTTCGATTTTTTGTGTACTGAAGGAGATAGAAGTATCAAATTTGGTATGGTAGTTACTTATAAGATGTAAATGCTCTCTAAGAACAAATTATAAGAACATTCGCAATTTAAAAGGGTGAGATGAGGAAGAAGCATTCTAAAAACATTCTAAATTACAATTTCTATGGAATCTCTGAAACTACAGAACCGATTTCAAAAGTGATGGTGGCAAATGGATGGTGACAGTCCCTGCTCCAACATATGCTAAATTTTTTGTCGGTGCCACTGCCCGCAGAGGGTGCAGGAGCGAAAAACTTTCCAAAATTATGATATTTTCAATAATGAAGGAGTTAGGAACTTGACATTTTGTATGGTCGTTACTTACAAGATTTAAATGCTCTATAAGAACAAAATCTAAAAAAATTCGAAATTTAAAAGGCTGAAATAAGCAAAAAATTTTCTAAAAACATTCTAAATTACAATTTGTATGGAATGTCTGGAACTACTAAAGCGATTTCAAAAGTGATGGTGGCAAATGGATGGTGACAATCCTTGCTCCAACATAGGCTATATTTTATGTCGGTGCCACTACCCCGAGGGGGGTGCAGAAGCGAAAAACTTTCTAAAATTGCGATTTTTGCGATGCTGAAGGAGCTAGAAACTTCAAGTTCGGCATGATTGTTATTTATAAGATCTAAATGCGCTCTAAGAACAATTTCTAAAGAAAAATGATCTAATGATTCTGCGATTTTTCAACTATTGAATTTCTGAAATTACCAAATTTCACAATAGAGTACCATAGCGAAACCTTCACGCGTAAAAAGATAATGTTAAGGGCGACGTGTCCTGACGTGTATATTGACTATAGCACGAGTCACAAATTATAGTATCCTTATTATTCTGTTAAAATATAAAAGTGAATTATGAAATGTCAATATTTTGTTTGATTAAAGGTTCGTTAAGAGAAATTGACCAGCGTAGCGGGCGTAGCTTGCTAGTGTTAAATAATTTGTAACTGTCATTGTTTGAACTTTCGTTACAGTCTGTCAGTGGTCAAATCAAATGTTTTCCTCTACCAGTGGAAAGAAAAGACCCATTTGAATAGACGGTTTAAGTGAGAAGCGCTAACTGACCTCCCTCCACCACTTTCTAATATTTCAATTTAAAAGATACCGGTAATTAACTTTTATTTAGGTCTGATTTGCTCTAGAATATTACAAGTAGGCCTGGTTCTAATATCAATCTATTATCATAAAAAGGGTGGGAGCGGAGGTAAGTTAACGCTGCCTCCCCCCTTTTTCAAATATAAAAATTCAAAATATACCATTATTTAACTCTAATTAGCTCTATATTTGCTTGCTTTTTAATATTTTGCTCCGATTCTATAGTATCAATATATTTCAATTTGCACCCAGAAAAAAGTTTTGTTGAATCAACAAAAATTTGGTTGACCCAACAAAACTTTTTGTTTAAATATAGGTCAATGGAAGTTTTGTTTGAATCAACAAAAAAAAATTTTTTTTGCAATTACAAAAAAAAATTTTGTATCGTCAGCAAAAAATGTTTTGTTAATTCAAGTAAAATGGTTCAATTTTACTTGAATTTTGCTAAAACACCCAAAATGTACTCAACAAAACATGTTTTGTAGTTTTAATCAATTCCTTTTTCTGTGTGTGAAATCTGGAAAACTCTACTCCTCCAACTGTTTTGAAAATCCAAATTTTAAATTTGTTAATATTTAATTCTCATTTAGGTTTTATTTGCTCTCGATTGTTACAAATTGCTCCGAATCTCGATGTCAAGCCATTTAAATTTAAACGTTGGGTATAAGCTAATGGTAGCACCCGCTCCCCCTCCCTATTTTTTTAGCTGTTGCTCCAATTCCAATGTCAAGTCATGTAAATTTAAAAGATGGGGATTGAGTTTTAGCTCTCACCCTCCCCTCCAAATCTCCAATAAAAAAAATTTCAAATATGTCTATATTTTAGCTGTGAACTAGCTCTAATTTTCTCCATAATGTTACAATTTCCTCTGGTTTTGATATCAAGCTGCTTAAAGTAGAAATTAGAAGGGGAGATGCGTAGTTAATAGATTCCCCCATATATTACCATAATTTACCATAATTAATTGCCAGAATTTATGCCCCCTTTTCATTTTTCAACATCGAAATTTAAAGTTTGCCAATATGTAAATATCAAATTAGCTTTATTTTGCTGAAGATTTATATAATTGTTCGGTTTGTTGTATCAGGTTTGCTCATTCAGAAGTAATGTAGTATAAGTTAACGCTTACACCCCCCACTATCGAATATCAAATATATATGAAATTTTTAGGCCTCAATATTTTGTCTACTTTGCTCATTATAAGTCATATGTATTCGTTTCGGACATATGTCACTTGAAAAATTAGACGAAACGATATGGAGGGAAGGGAACACCAAAACTGTTGAAATTTTAATTTTCAATAAATATTTATCTGTCACTTGTTTGTAAACGATAATTCACCATTAACTAAATCTACTGTGAATTAGATCAGTTAGTTTTCAGTACACCAAATCTAATAAAGCATATTTTTAATGGGTAACACCACTTTGTCGGTTTCAAAATTTCGAAAGGTTTTGTCGCTTTAAGTACTCTTCATCCACGAAAATCATATTTTATTAGTTCGAAATTGACATCAAAAGTGAAAGGGTAATTTTGGAGCTAAAAGTAGAGCGCGTCACAACGAACGAAAACAATAAGCGTGTTTTTCTTTTTTTTCTGAGCAGGTGGAACACTCTAGCTCTATATACAGGGGGTGGACAAAATAATACGAACACTCATGAAAAATGCTGAAAAGAGCAATATCTAGAAAAATACATGAGGAATTAACCTGAAACTGCAGGTGTGTAAACAGTATAGTATAAGTTATATATTTCCGTGAAGATGTTTTCCCGAAAGCTCATAGGGGACTGTCAACAAATTGAAAAAGGACGAATATCTTTTGGATAACCCTGTAAAAACTTATGTAGAAAAGCGTTCAAACTCGAGATTATTAATAAGTTGCTTATTGTAATATATTGTGTTCATTTTTATGAGGATAGCATGTATACTCGTAGAGAAATTAAGGTTTTTATAAAAACAGTCCCAAATTTCGATTAGTTTTTTGCTTATAATTTGCAAAGTTTTTAATATAAAAAAAAGTTCTTTTAAAAAAATATGACAAACAACATTGTACTTAATACTCTGCAATCAGAATTAAAAAATAATAAAAATTGGATAAAATATGAGCAGATTTACTAAAAGATGTTTCACCGCGCATGCGGAATGCAATCAAAATATAATATGCATAATGTATTAGCTAAGTATATAGAGCAACTTTTGTGAAAGTCTCAAAATCATAGCTTGAAAATTCTGTAAATTATCGTCGATAGAATAAGCTCGAAATCCGTTGTTCCCAAAAAGAAGCAAAAAGATGAGGGGTTGTATCAAATATCTGTTGATTAGTGCCAAGATAGCGTACACAATATTGCACGTACTACTATATTTGGATACAACCCCTCATATTTTTGCTTCCTTTTGGGAACAACGGATTTCGAGCTTATTCTATCGACGATAATTTACAGAATTTTCCAGCTATGATTTTGAGACTTTCACAAAAGTTGCTCTATATACTTAGCTAATACATTATGCATATTATATTTTGATTGCATTCACGCATGCGCAGTGAAACGTTTTTTAGTAAACCTGCTCATTTTTCATTCATTTTTTATTATTTTTTAATTCTGATTGCAGAGTATTAAGTACAATGTTGTTTGTCATATTTTCTGAAAAGAACTTTTTTTATATTAAAAACTTTGCAAATTATAAGCAAAAAACTAATCGAAATTTGGGACTGTTTTTATAAAAACCTTAATTTCTCTACGAGTATACATGCTATCCTCATAAAAATGAACACAGTAAATTAAAATAAGCAACTTATTAATAATTTCGAGTTAAAACGTTTTTCTACATAAGTTTTTACAGGGTTATCCAAAAGATATTCGTCCTTTTTCAATTTGTTGACAGTCCCCTATGGGCTTTCGGGAAAACATCTTCACGGAAATATATAACCTAAACTATACTGTTTACACACCTGCAGTTTCAGGTTAATTACTCATGTATTTTTCTAGATATTGCTCTTTTCACCATTTTTCATGAGTGTTCGTATTATTTTGTCCACCCCCTGTAGGTGAAATCAATCAGGTTGATCTCTTATAAAATTAACCGCCACATATATTTCTGGTGAAATTCGTACAATTTTTTAGAAATATCGATATCTCGCTTTTCTTGGTAACTTTATGTAACGAGACTTGTGATTGTAAATGTTCATTTTACTTTAAATTGGTGTCATTTCACTAACTATTTTGCATTGGCCATCAGACGACTTTCTTCTGTATCATTCTAATGTATTATTGTATGGGTGATTATTGGGGGTGATTATTGCAGGGGTGAGCCTATAAAAACACCAAAAAGCCTTGACAGAGACAAATACAACAAGAAGTGAAATCAGCCAATAAAAGAGGCGATAAACACTACAGCGACAAGCCAACAGACATGGTAAATATGTATATCTATGTACGCTAATGGCACCTGGTGCATGTAAAATCCGTCGTGGGTGCAAAGCCCTCCAAGTTACCTGTGAATAATACCTCTGGGGGTGCCTAGTCAGGTGAGGGTCTCGTCACCTGATCAAGGTTCTAAATTACGAGACCTATTAAATCTGTCAATTCAACAAAGTTAAACAGAAACCTGGAACCGGCAAACAAAGATAACGGTAGCAAATCACAAGAGAGCAAGCACAGCAGCAAAGTGAACAAAACAATAGTCAGGTGGATCACAGCCCTGCTGTGATCAGGCGATTTCCGCCCCGCACCCAGGTACTAACCCGTTAAGCTAGGCATTCATGCAGGCAGGTAGGGGCCTGGTTAGCGGTATATATAAATGTATTATTGTATAAAATCATTCACAATTATGAATATAAAACTTACTAAACCATAGTATAAAGAACAAAAATTTAGTAAAATTTAAAATTAGATAAATATATACATTTTTAATCGTTAATCTTAAATATAAAATTTGGTGCATTTATACACAATGAAAAATAAGAAACAGCTATAATGCTCAAAAACCATACGATTAATATTCCGTAATTGCGTCCACAGCCAAAGTTGACGCCAAAAATGAGCGGTTCTGACAACAACGTGGTTAAAATGAATGAAGGTTAGAGAAATTGAATTAAAAAACGGCAAACCGCGCTCGCTAAATTGTGTCAATTGATTATGGGTCCGCTTAGGTATCTTTCAAAAGGTAAAGGATAGCAGTGCTTCCTGTTTACTGATCAAAGCCAACATTGACCCTGTATTTATTTTCAGAAAAAGCATTTTGCCTACAAAATTCCATCCGACATAAGCCAGGATACAGATATCACGGAAATCCTGAAAAGCACAGTTGTCGATGTGGATTTTAATCTTCTGTAGAATTTATCTTGAATTGGAAATACACAGATCGTCAGGATATTTAAAGTTTGACTACTCTAATTCAAACATGAATTTTTAAATGACAGATAAAAGACTATTTGTTATTAAAATTAAAAATAATGCGAAATATTTTAAACATGAGTGAAAGAAAATCCGTCTTAGATAAATTTCGATTTATGCAATATACAAAAAAAAACTTTAGAATAACTGAAAAAATTCTAATTTTTTGACGAACTATTTTGGTATACTGATACTTTGCGTAATAAAAACAAAATTCAAAACACAACTAATAGCCTAATGATTTCAAGCCTCTTTATTAAACTGTAATTAGTTTTGAAAATATATCATGACGTGTTTTCAAGTAAAACTAAATTTCATAGATGTAGTTATAAGAAAATAAACATACAGTTACATATTATGCTTAGATTTAGAGATAAATATACATAAATGTTAATCACTTAGAATTTACACAATAAAATCTTATGCAATTATAATAAAGAAAATATATCACTTTTTTCATCTATACTAATAATATAAATTTTCGCTCTGTGTGCGTGTGGCTGTGTGTGTGTCTGTTGGCAATTGGCTAGGAAAATATAGCCCACCTAGAAGCCTGAAAATTAAGATTTAGGTAGTCCAAACCCTCTCCTGATGCGCCTGAACATCAGAATTTTAATATTTCAATTATTTACTGAAATATTAATTAATATCCACGAGGAACTCTCATTAAAAATACGCTTTTTTCTCTTGGGTTGGTTAGTTGCATCGATTCTTCACAGAAGAAATTAAATAAACCAGAGTAGTGATGCATAGATAAGGATTTCTAACTAAATAGTGTCAATATGGATTGAAGTTATCAGCGTACAGCCATGCTAATGTCGCGCCACCTGCAGATGACAAATTACACAGACGTCCCCCTGTTTGAAATATTTTCCAGGCACGTTTTTCTTTATGAGAATTAGCCGGGTTTAAGTTTTTTTCTGAAGTGAAAACTTCTTTAGGCGCGTTGAGCATTTTTTGAGATGGGAAAAAAACATTGAACTCACGACACTGTTACTATAACCGACACCTCTGTATATTTCAAGTAAAAACTTCTTTAGGCGCGTTGGGCATTTTTTGAGATGGGAAAAAACCATTGAACTCGCGACACTGTTACTGTAACCGACACCTCTGTATATAAGTATGTTCATGTATTGTGTATAGTTCGGTATGAGGTAGGGGGGGGGGGGCGGGCGCGTCGCGCGCCGCATGCTTGCCTGTGTGCTATTGGTTCCCGAAATACACGTACGGGAGTTAGAAAAAGGGAATGCTTTCAGTAGTGCTGCTACACAATTCAACGCACGTTTCTGTTAATTCAACATAGATATTATAATTGTGACAATTTTTGAAATTCATTATTGTCTTCTTTGATTTATATATATATATATATATATATATATATATATATGATTTTGATTTATATATTTTATAGCTACATATAATGTATCATACAATTAACTTACTAATGTGAAGTGTTAATAATTATATATTGTATATTGTTTAAATAAGAAATATTGTACTGCAGTGCTTTTGAGTTTGAATTTGTAAATCTATCATTGCTGATAAATTAATAGAACTGCTACTCATCATCACGTAAGTAAACAATTATTTAACTAAATAAATAAATTTACTTAACATGGGGATAAAAATGTGTATCACTATATAGTACTATATATGTACATGTCAGCTGTCTCTGTACCGAATGTTACGGTGCAGGAATGCAGCGCTTGCGCGACTTCTCTCTGCTTTTAATACCCAAACATTGAGCGCTAAATTTAAAACGTTATTATAGTAAAATGAAGAGAACTTCCAAAAAAAATACAGCTTTCAAATAATCTATACTTTTGGTTTAGGTTTCCTCAATGATGGAAAAAATACGGATGATTCAGTGAAAAATATATTTTTCATGTCCAATAGCGCATTAAATGAAAATTGTAATATAATTTTTGTAGTAGTAGTTTATAATACTGAATAAATAAAGAAAACACTTCATTTAAAAGTATTTCCTGCACAATAAAACAGTTCCTGACGATTCAAAAAATACACACGTAATTGTTCAAGTTTTCACTTCTGTCGGCACTCCCAGAGTGTCAGTTTTTTTTTTTTTTTTTTTTTCACCTGTAGCGTTCAATGGCTGTTTTATATAGAGAATACCGCTATTTTAAATCTTAGCTAATAGTCTCCAAGCCAGTTCCATTTTTACTAAATTATCGTAAAAATCAGCATTCATAGCTTCAAGGTGTATTTCTAGAAAGCTGTTACCAGAATTTCCGAATAATAGTCTAAGCCAAATTTCAAATTAAGTTCCTAACTGAACCAAATGAATCAATCTTTAAAGATGTATAGTCATCCTCCTAATAAGTTATTTGCTGAAGGGCACTTGAACAACCTCTCCTCCCCGGTCCCTCCTTGAAGGTTTTTTCTCTAACTATGCTCCGTTTCCATATCTCAGCAACTACCTTTCCGATTTCAACGCATGTGATTCCAAACATTATAATTAACTTAACAATCACCCTTTTTAACATTAAGCTAAATTTATGAGTAGTGGTTACCACTATTTCCGAATAATTGTTTAAGCAAAATTTGTAATTAAGTTCAAAGCTTAAGCAAACGAATGAATTTTGAAAGATGCATCGTGGTCTTCCTAATCAGTCATTTGCTGAAGGGAACTTGAACAACCCTCCCCGTTCGACCCCTCCTTGATTGAATGTAAAAATAAGTTTTTGTAGATTTATGGTGGAAATTATTCTTTGAACAAGAAAATTTGTAAAGAGGGTTGAATACATTGGACAAGCTGTAATCCGAGCGTACTTACTCCCGATTTGTTGTGGACAGGTTTCAATTTATAGTGACTTTTGTACAACTAAATTTTACGCTCATTTTTGGAAATTCGTCCATATACAATGTATTAATTTTGTATCGTTAATTTACTTTTTTGTAATCATCTTTCCAGCCACGGGAAACACTTTTTCAGACGCAGAGTAATTGTGTTTGTAAAATGGTGAAATGTTTGACTGATACCAGAATTTACAAGCGAATTTCTTAGAAAATAAATACTTTATTTTCTTCAAGTTTATTATAAAAGCAAAATTTTATTAAAATCTTCTGTGGAAATCTTCTGTGGTTCGGAATTAAAATTAAGTGGTCAAATTTGTGATCAACGCACTTCAAAAATGTTTATAAAATACAAAATCAATCCAAACAAATTATTTAATTAAATGTGTCTTGAAACCATGTTGTAGCCAATTAAAAATTACTTGATATCAAATATTAAATAGAATTTCTGGCCTAAGTATGTTTCTTTGGTCAGGAATCACTCTCTGAAATCGGGAGATTCAGCAAATATGTGTATTATGTATTAAGTACAGTTTAATACATTTATAAAGTTACTTACATAAGCAAAATTATTTTTATAAATACAAATATTTTTCTATAATACTTTACCTTAAATTTTTACTTTTTTATTGGATCTGTTTTTACTATAATTATAGAAATGAAACAAAAGCTGTGCATCAAAACTTCAAAAATGTATTCAAATTTTTTTCTCTTTGAATCAGTAAATCGGAACAATGAAATAACATTATGATTGATGAGTTCTTACTCTAAAGTAAAAATAAAATATTTTTTTAAAAATGCGCAGAAAATAACTTTTTGACTTTAAGTTAAAGAAAATAAATTTCTAAATAAATTGTTTTAAATGTATCTAGTTGTTTACCGATTATGTATAATTCTACAAAATGGATATGAAAGTTCCTGCAATAAGTGTGTTAAGATTTACAATTTTTCATAGTTTTTGATATACTTGATTTCCATAAAGGCTTTTATTATTAATAATATTTAAATCTAAATTATATTTGCGATAGTTTTTAACGCAATGTTATTTTTTGGTATAAGTGTTGTTTACTTTAAGAAATTTATTTCAGTATATATTGAAATTGTATGGGTGAGTGGAAAAAGGATAACATTAAAGCTGATGTAAATGTTAATGAAACATAAAAAAACTTTTATGTAAAGAAAAACTATCAATTTTTAAAGAAAGTTCACCATTATTCTATGAGGGTTCATTCTATAAATTTCAAAGAAAAATACTGATTAATTTATTATTAATTTAACTATCTCAGTTCATTGTTCATATTTTTGGAATGTTATCCTTTTTCCACTCACATTACTTTCGAGCAATATGTTCTAAAATTTTATGTGTCTAAATAAGAAAAGTAAAAAAGAATACAAAATTGACAAGTAATAGTTTTATAAAAATAATAACTCCGATATTAAATACACCATTTGCTGTATTTAAATAAAAAATATTGATTCGGACATGAAGCTGTGCTTATTAAAATAGGCACATCCATCCGTTTTAGCGACATTGGTGACCGTTAGTTTTCGTCTTTTAATCAGGAAATCCCGCCTATGGGCGTTAAACTTTCATGTTACATTATTTAATAAAAAGGTTTTCTCTTTTTTGTGCTTACATCATAAGTGAATGTATAATAATGGTATTGTTTCTAATCAAAGTATTTATATGCATAGTACTGTAATTGTAAAAATACGAATTTTGTGTATGTTCCTTGAGAAATAACGTAACACATAAAATGCAAAAATACAATTCGCGTTTCCCGTCAGTAATGTGTTAATTCAGTGAGTCTAAAAGTTAAAAGCATATGGTAACAAATGTAATAGTAAAATTTGAAAATACAAAATGATCTTTATCACTGGCATTCAAACAAAGTGTAACTTTATTATTAATATTACGCAAAATATTGTAAAATAATTTTTAGAAGGGGGTAACTACATTACTTATAATATTTGGACACACTGACGTAGAATTCTTAACTTGACGTGTAACGCTAAAACCGATAGATAGGTTTACTCATGTCCAATTTAATATATGTTGAATTTAATCGTAAATATTATTCAAGGTTTAGTTTATACCTGAACTCGAATTTCACTTAAAGAAGCGAATAAGTTCCACACATTCATAAAGATTACTTGTGTTAAGCACAAGGAGGAATTTTACAGCACTTGCAGAAATATTAAGATGTATTCGCTTCGCCTACGAAAATTCCATTAATTCAAATTTTAAAAAACTGCCTCAAAATTTCCAAAACAGGATAAAGCAATAAGTTTTTTTTCTCTCTCTAATGATAGTTTTTGTAGCATTGTATTTTCAAAGAAAAGAAGAATTCTGATTAAGAAAACTAATTTAAGATTTTCTGAACAATACTCTTTGAAATCGCGACGTTCATTTATATTACCAAAAAGTCAGAATGTTTTTTGCTGTTTTATTTTCATAAATGTAATTGTCTGACAGTGGAAAAAGATGCCATTTCTCCTCGTATTAATTTCTTCATATTAAATTAAAATTTGTTTTCCTGAAATATATCGTTTGTTCATAAATTGTAAAAGCGATATCACCGGTTTGCCAGTTTGGCCTCCTGTTACATTGAGAAATTCCAAACTCATACCAGAACTTCCAAATGAAGAATTTTTACTTTATGTAAATATGAAATGTCTGTTATTAAATAAAGCAAATATTAATATTTGGAATTTCTGGTATCAATTCGGATTTTCT
This sequence comes from Maratus michaelseni, assembly GCA_963931845.1. NCBI lineage: Eukaryota > Metazoa > Arthropoda > Arachnida > Araneae > Salticidae > Maratus > Maratus michaelseni. The sequence continues at coordinate 399,936,479 of OZ007586.1, forward strand.
GAATAAAATCAGACGCCAAAGTGGTAATCCTACTATGTTAGGAATCCTTAAAAACTCCTATTTAACTCAAACTGAAAAATATCTTATTCAACAACCTCCACGCACGTATTGCCTCCACGTACATTAAAATCGAAAACAATGCCATTTTTTACTTTACTACAAATTGCTGTATTTCCTTCGCGTTTCATTATCGAACGTTTGGCGTACCGGTATAGGTACGCCTACTGTTATTTTGGGAATCCTTATCTATCAAAATTAGCTGCTCATTAGAGGAATGTAAATTGATGAAAGAAACTGACAAAGAATGACGACCACGAAAGAAAGAGCACCCAATCCATGTAGACGGGTCATGTCCGAAAATTTTACATGTAAATTAGCTTTGTACTTAAATGGTTTCAAACAGAAATTTGAAAATTAAATATTTTTATATTTATATAACTTTTACCTATTTTAATATAGCTAAAAGTATTTTGTAAAGCATAATTTTCCTAATAGATTAATTTTAACACAATTATTCAAACTGGTAAAGAAATCATATGAGTTGTAATTTTCCAACTGGGTGAAAAATGTCCGGGCCAGGTTTTGAACAATAAGATTATGATCAATAAGAGGTTAACTGGATGAATTAGGTTCTCCAGATTCGACCGAAATGGCTAAGTTGGTACAGTACGGCAGCTTCAGCCAAGAGATCCCAGGTTCGATTTCTGGCCCGGGCATTTTTCGTCCAGTTTTAAAATTACAACCCATACATCATTTTGCTATTTAAATAAAATAGTCTTATATTGTTGCGGTTGATGTTTTTCCGCGCGCTCGTAAGTATATAAATACGTAGCACCTATAGTCGTCGTCTGGTCTGTCAATCTGTCCGCATATAACAGCACAAAAAATAACCAACCGAATGATTTGAAATTTAATATATATAATCGTTGCAGAATTTTGTCGAGTCATTTTAAATTTTATGAAAACCGAATCAAAACTTAAAAAGGTATTAATAAAAGTTTTCTTCATTCTATTAAATCGAATCATACGTAATCTATATAATAAAAGTGCAGAACATTTGACTGTCATCAACAATTCCGGGATGGCCGTTTCGCCTTTTGATATGCTAGGCGGCCATTTTTATTCCAAATATTTTTTTCGAATAAAAGTGCATAAAAGTTGTATTTATAGAAAGATCGTCAAAATAAATTAATGTTTGAGAGATGACTTACGTTCAATTATGTATATAATTTGCAATAACTTCAGTTGGATTTAGGTTGGCAGTTCCAATTCTCGATGTAGGAAAGTAAACAAAAAAGAGATTCATTCGTCGTGAACATGTAAAGAATTAAACCATGTAGGTGACCGTTCGCAAAGCTTGGCGATGTGGCATGGTGTTTGTCGTAGCGAACATTGCAAGAATCGACATAGCGACATACGCCAATCATATGATAGACGTCACATCCGTACACCACGTACCACAGACACGTACACCAATGAAATCGAACGTACTCATGTGTATAGTAGAAGCCAGAAAGAAAAGATACGTGTTTCGTGATAAACAATTTGACAAACAATTACGTCAGCGGCCCTTTCGTTATAAGCCAATCACAGATTAGCGAAATTATGTTACGTCAGGTGCAGACGATATAGTTATTTTCACTGATATAATAACGATGACTTTTTTGTACATTGTCTTGTATTGGATATTTGCGCATAGTATAATTTAATTGTAAAAAAAATAACTAATTGTTTGTAGCTATTAAACCAAGATCTGAATATTTATAAAACTATTTACAGTACGAAAGCACCTCATTTATCACGTTTGACGTACATTTTCCAACTTGTTATTTTTTAAGATACTTTGATTGGTTTAATATAATTTAGGATCTATAGTCCCTGCCTCTTTGATTGATTTTTTTTTTTTAAGATTTCTTAAATGTGTTACACAAGATCGAAGCACAGGCATATTTAGCAAAATTTAATTATATGACTTTGACTATATTTATATGAAGCGCTCATAAAACCATCGAAATTTTCATATTGTTAATATGTGAAAAATAAAGTAAAACGGTTTAAAACTACGATGGTGTGAGAGCTTAACCGTTAGATTATGGGCCAAAACTGCATACATAGTAAGCGTTCTAACTTAATACTGGAATAGGTCGGAAAATTGACACAAGTGTGCCACCTTGTGAATAGGATTGATAATACCAATGCGCGGGCTTTTAGTATGGCATGATTAGCTATGACACAAAATCTACCATCTCCGATTTCTCCTGGATATTATAAATCTTGGAATCACTCATGGAAGATGTATCTTGTTTAGCAGATTTATTGCCATATATTTTTGATACAATTTGTGTCAATAAAATACGTAAATTTAAAAACATTAACAGTATCATTTTAGTTTCGTTAGTAAAGCTTTTAGTTTAGTTTCCGCAGTATGTAAGCACTATGTAAGCATTATTGCCTTTTCTCCCGAAACTAAAAATATATAGTGAATGATTTTTAAATATAAATATTTTTTCAAAACAAACTGTATCAAAAACATTTCGCAATAAATCTGGTAATTAAAATACATCTTCCATGAGTGAGAAAGGATTCACAATATATATTAAGGAGATTGCGAAGATAGCAGATTTATATATAATACTCTATCTCGCCAAGGCCATTTTCTCTATCTCGCCAATGTTCCTATATCGAAAAAATACTTTACCTTCTAAACATATTAAAATGTATTGTTACCAGAAAAACACCCGTGCATTTAATTTTTATAATTTTAGAACCTCAGAAATTGAATGAGAATTCGATTACAAAATTCCATCTTTACACACAAGAACTAAAATTAAGTACCATAATAAAAGCGTGTAACAAATAATAAAACGGGATGACATTTTTTTTATAAAGTATGGTAACTTTAGTGATTTGAAACCCACGTATTTTGATATATGGATATTGAAATTTTATTACAGATATTTATTAGAATATTTACCAAAAACTTTCACTACAGTATGACTTATAATTCAATATGTATAATAGAAACAAACAAATTGATATAAATATGTTGATTATGCGATGATCTTCAAAATGGCAGACGGTAATAATATCAGATATTGTCACTTCTAGAAAGATGATTATCCACTAGAGATTCAAAACAAAAAAGTAATAATATAGAAAATAATCACAAATAACCAAGAATACAATAGTTATTACAATATACTAATGTTTAGCTATTTAACACTAATACAAATGAAAACATGATGTTTTCGCTTGCGCAGCTATTTCATAGATATAGGAACTACTCGATTACACACAACCTGTAAAAATAATTATTGAACCTCCAGTAGTTCAACCACTTCCGCTACCTGACGTAAGACCTTCATTGACGAGACCTCGCTTTTGATCTCACGACACACCTGCCATATATCATTGGACGTTTACTATGTATGCAGCCTTATTACGGGCAAGGGCTCACGAAATTTTTTATATTCACTTGTACCACAATTTATGAAAGAAATTCTTCGTGGTAGATTTTTTTTTAATTTTTGAAAAAGTCGGTAGGGCGACATATGTCCCATCCCTGTAATCAATGGTTTAATATAAATAAATCGAATTTATAGAATGGAGATAGTGTGATTGCACCAGTAATTGGCCAGGACCAGTGAAAAACCAAAGAGGCAGACAAATATAGAATACAACAAATTAGTGCACGGTTATCTTAATTTTGAATTAAAACTTGCTCTTTTGTGTATCGCTGATCAATTATTGGGTCTTAGCTAATTACAGGTCTACTCGAATTATATAAAAATTTGAGACATAAACCTATGTTTCTGATCACATTTAAACAATCTTCAGTTAAAGCCAAACAAGCAGTAAATATAGATCCTAAAATTTTATTAAATCAACCAAATCATCTTAGAAAACAAAAAGAAAAAATTAATCTATTAGGGGCCAAACTTCTATGATGTTCTACTCACTTAATTTTGTACTCTTTTAAAAATATTAAATGCTGAAAAAAATAAACAAAATTAATAGCCAAGTTATTTACAATTTTCAGAGAGCATTTTAGAAGTACATTGTTTTGCTTAGAGTTCTACTTTTCTAAAATTTCTAAAATAATCATATAGGAGAAACAATGCGTGTTGATGAGAAACACCTAATGCTAAATAAAGTTTGTTGATTACAAAGTTTTTTCTATCATAGTAATTACCAATTTTGAAAATATAGACTCGGGAATATTTACAACTGCTTCTTTTAAAGTTTTTTTACATTCTGTAATTGTCATATAATTATGGTATATTATCATGTATAATTATTGAGTGTGATATAAAAATTTAAAAAATAAAACAAATATTTGAACATTTTCTACCGGATACATTTAACCCTTCTTTGCATGAGTTTTTCTTTTACAATTGTGTTTTTTTATACATATATTAAAAATTAGACACCAGAAATTTTAAGATATATTTTTAACTTTGTTCAGCAACATAGTTCACGGGAAACTTACTGGATTAATATTTCTATATAAATATAGTGGTGGCGAAGAAGTTGATTTATTTATTAAAAGTTAAATAAACAGTGATGGAAATTTACATCACTATGCAATTAAGGGTTAAACTAGCAAAATATAAATGCATAATTTTTGAGAAATATATGCAATACAGTTTGAATTTTTCCTTAAAATATTTCATGCCTAATTTTATCCCGTAAATTTTCTGATATAATTAACATTTTAAAATTCTAACACTTAGAAAATAACACGTTGAAATCTTATGAAACAAGTTCATTAAAAATTAATCCAATAATTTATCTTTAAGAGCATTTATGAGGGTTTAAATATTAGAAAAATTGGTAAGTCGATTTACGAAACAAAAATATTTCATATATTTCCTGTGTTTAAAATTTGTAGATAGAAAATAGCTAGTAAATAGCCATAGAGCTGTTAAGAACATATGTGTAAAATTTATGATGTAATAAAAGTTATCGCATTATAAAACGACAGTTTTTATGTTTCTTGTACGATATAAAAATTATGTAAAAAGTCTTATGTCATGTATTATTTGACTTAGATATTAAAATTAAATTTTACAATATTTTAAAAACAGGGAGCATTTAAAATGTCGTGCTTTATATAATAGTCTTTGAGCTTATAAAATTATATATTTTAAACGTGTGTCAAAATTAAAGATCCATGTATTGATATTTAACACTGTAGAGTTTTTTTAGTGAAGGGCGGGGGGGGGGGGGGTATGGTTTAGAACTTTAAAAAATCATTTTTTATTAAATTTTTAGTTTCTGAATGTATAAAAAAGTGTAATTAAAACGAAATTTCCATATTCTTAAAATTACCAATGTTACAGAGTCTTGGCAGCTATCGCAGGGGTTATAAACCTGGCCTTACCGAAGGGTCAAACAATAGAAATATAATGAAGATAGTATTTTCAACAAGATAAACTAAATAGAAATATACTTTTAACGTATCTCTAGCATAAAACAATTCACACAACGCATTCTCAGTCAGGTAGGATTAGCTGACAGCTCTTACGATTTTGCCTTATTTAATCGCCCAAATCCGGGATTAAATAAGCCAAAAACTTTTAATAAATATTAGTAGTAACAAAAAAAATCGTAAAAATTGGTAGCTATGAATAAGTACATGTCACAACGTTTTGGTAAATTTTCAAGCCAACTATTTGCTTTTAACAATTTCAAGGGCAAAGAAGTTATGTTGCAAAAATGTTGAAATGAATTTATGACATCAAAATTTAAGATTAAATTTAATCCAAAGGAATTAAAAGTTTTTCTTTGCAAACATTATAAATGCAGCATTTTATACCGAAATTCTGGTGGAAATCTGTGATTTGGAGGATTAAAATTAAGTTGCATAAATAATAAAACACCGCCCTTCAAAGGGTTAAATGCGATTTTCTAAACACATTTTTTTTTATTTCTTGGGACACTATGTCAAAGCAAACTATCTCAAACTCTACTCGATCGATTTTTAATACATATATATTATATATTTTTTTCTTAATCAGTGAAACTTTAATGGTTTAAGTCTGTGCATTTTTTTAAAATCATGCAGAATTACCAGCTCCCTCCCTTAAAAACATAAATATTTAATTTCGAAATGTATAAATACTGTTTTTTTTTTGCTTTTGATTTCTGAGGATAAGTTTTATTCCTTAAAAATTGAAATATATTAAATAATTATATCATTTTGGTTATATTTAATATATGTATAATAAAATATGAAAACGCTAGATTGCGATTGTTTTCAGCTTTTTTAATACAAATCCCCCAAAATGCCGTATTATTATAGTCTGTGCAATAACTTCTTCTTAAATTTTAAAATATTTTATTATGCGTAAATATTCTCAAGTTTTTCAGAAATTTCAGTCCAATCATGATATAATATGTGAAATATTAAGCAATAAAATGCAAAAATATAAAAAGTACACAAGATATTTCGGGTTGGTTGCGAAACACAGATTTGAATGCATCGTAGATAATAAAGTTACCGACAAAACATTCAATTTTTTGCTGTTTAAATTTTGTCTGGAAGTGTTCAGTCATCACGTATGGACTTCACGGGACAGTACGCCAATACCATGACAAATATGGAAATTTTCTTTTGTATATTAAACGAAAGCTATTTTAGAATGAAAAATTTGGATAGAAAATTTTCATTTTAGTACATTTGTTTCTCCAAACTATCACTAAATTATTGAAATGTTTCTATACGTGTTCCTTTAACTTTTAAATAATTAACCATGTAATATTAATTTTGATACTGCGTTCAAGTTTTCTTTACAACTACTTTGTGAAATGCCTTCAGAAATTCAGAAGTCTTAAATATTACTATTGTTTATAGATTGAACTAAAATACAATTATTAAATAAATAGTTAATATTAAAATATTAAAATTATTATGATTAAATAAAGTATTACTAGACTTTTTAAAATATTTACGGAGTAACATGCATAACGTACTCTTTTGCAGTCATTATACGATCTCAAATATAAAACTTTTTATGAAAATAAAATATATGGCAATTTCTACGGCGCTCAAAACGGAAATGTTCCTGAAGCGAAATTATTCCCTCTAAATTTTAACATACTTAACCTACCGAGTATTTATTATTTACAGCTTTACGTAACTAGCACAACCAATGGGTATTTGGTACGCTGGAACTTGTCTAAAAAGTACACCCAAATACGTATATGTCTTCTGTTAAATAGGCTTCAGTCAGCATAACATTCAAAAAACAAAATCCATATCGAAGCATTTCCGACAAACACTGTCTTTTTCGAAAATTAAAGATTCTGATAAGAAAGCGCAATGCACATGAAACCACCTTTATAAAAAAAATTCAACTATATTCGCACACACTGAACATTTGCAAATGCGACTGTTCCCTCACACATTAAAAAAAATATCCTTAAAACATTATTTCACTTTATATTAAATTATTGAATATAAAATATGTGAAATTTTCAAATCCTTTAATTCAGTGGTTGAGATATTATTATCCTCAAATCCTGAGATATTACTATCTATTTTGCGTGAAGTGCCATAATATGTATCGCGACATAAAAGATTTTCAAAATTTTCAATTAAAAGGACATGTATGGATGTTTATTCTTTATAATAACTGTGTTAAGGGTTTGTGAACAATTTAAGAAAAAATAAATTAATATATCAATGAAACACTTTCACAATCATGCCAGCAAAATTGCCGAAAAAATTTTACTATGATTTGACATTATTTTATTTCAAAGAAAATCTCATATACAGTTTCAGTTTTCTATTTACGAATTTTTTATATGTGGTTGAACGGTAACAGAAAACGAACCCTATAAACTATCGAAATATATAATTTCTCTATATCTCGAAAAATAATGATTGGAGGCAACTGTATTCTTGCCCACTAATTTTTTTCATGACGCTTGTTCTATTTATATAAAAATCAGGGTGCGTAGAACTTTACAACGATTTTATAACAGATTTTTTTGACTTACTTAATCGCCAAATTTGTTCTAAAAATTCTACGATAAACGACGTAATAGCGAAATGTGCGATTGAAATTTTAAATAATTTTTCGTAATTTTAAATACTACTGCCAGACTCCTTGGAAATTTCGAGGAGTTTATGCACCTTAAAATTTAATGTCGGTCATAATTCATATATTTTTTTAATGAGTTTATTAATATGTTTCCGTATTAAAACTATGAATTGAAAAAAAATGTTTTGTATCTCATTATAAAAATGAATTGAATGACTTTTTGGAAAGAATTTACGTTTGTGCAGTGGATTTAACATTAACATGCTCACACTTTGACCTCTTCTAACTCTCTGAAGATTAGGGTAAACATATAAAATCTTCACATTTTCCCACGCTGCCTTAATCCAAGGAACTCAAATTCGGTTTCGAAAGTGAATGTTACCATTTGAAAATTGAATGTTGGTACATATTTCAATTATGTAGACAATCCTATTTCAAAAATTGGATTTATAACACATGGGCTGATAATGTCCCGGTCTAATAAAGAAATCGCAACTTTTTAACAAAACTTTATAACTTTATGACTTTATAACTTTATAACTTTAATAAAAAACGTAACTTTAATAATAAATAATAATAATTTAATAATAATAATAATAATTTAATAATAATAATAATAATTTAATAATAATTTAATAATAATAATTTTATAATAATAATTAAATAAATGAATAATTTTATAATAATAATTTAATAAATGAATAATTTTATAATAATAATTTAATAAATGAATAATAATAATAATTTAATAATAAATAACAATTTTATAACGAAAAAGCTCCAAACAGTGCTTAGAATCATCGACTCGTTGTTGTTTTTGGTCAAAAGTCAACACGCGCGGCAGCCACTTTGAAAACAGCTTTTTCATAGACAAATGTTCATTCAAAATAAAACCTACACGTTCCTTGGATATCTTCAGAGTCTGAGCTATCTCTTGCAACTTCATTTTACGGTTCCCCAAAACAATTTTGTGGACTTTTTTTATGTTTTCCAGAGTAACCACCTCTTTTGCGTTGTGCATCACTGGTGTCCGTACGACCACGTTTAAATTCAGCAAACCAGTCAATAATAGTTGATATACCTGGTGGAGTGTCCGGATAACGCTTATCAAGCCAAGCTTTTGTTTGAAAGTGTGTTTTTTCCCATCAAATAACAATTCTTGTAATTCTTGTTTATCCATTTTTTTGTGTATCAACAAAGTCGTTCAACTGAAACCACTCTAACGTTTTATCCACACGGCGAATCGTCATGATCTTTTTTCTGATACCTTTTAAAGGTTAATATTTACTAAAAAAACATCGTTTCGGCGATTGCAACGCCATCTGTGTGCCAGACCGGGAACTTATCAACCCATGTGTTATAACGTAAGAATTCATTATTTCGAATCTGCGAGTACAGACAAGTGTTTTTTTTTTTTTTTTTTTTTTTTTTTTTTTTTTACACGAATGGTACACATTTTCTTCGTTTATGATGTTTTGAACAAATGCCAATTATAAATTTTATTTTTTTTGTAAATCCAATGTGGAAAAATTCATATTAACTGTCTATACTTTTAACGCCACGCTATTATTTCTTATTCTATATCTATTTCTATTTCTTACACTATTCAAGCGTCATATAGAATAATACATAACGCTATTATTTCTTAGTCTATTTTAATCATTGATCTGGATTTGAATTTTGTCTAAATAACTTTGCTTTCGACTTTACTTGTATTAAAAATATAGATATTTAAGAATCTTGAAATCTATCGCACATTTTAACACATATGAACAGACTGAAGTATAATATGAAATCCTAATGAGTAATAAAAATATGTGGTTGACATTTTAGATGAAAAAATATATTTTCTCTTCAATTGTTGTATATAAAATGTTTGATTTAAAGAATATCATTAGCAAAATATTTTAAATAATAAGTGAATTGTATAAAAAAAAAATAGCATAAATGTATTTACTTATTAGAGGAAATCTTTTAGTGAATTCTTTTCCAAAATGAAATGCAAAAAGCAGTCAAATTGTGTCGTTCAAGATACAGAAATAAATTATCGCTGAAAAAACGCAAAATAAAATTTCGTTACGTAGTTTCTTATGTTATTTAAGCGTGTAAAAAGACTTTTTAGTGTATTGCATTTCTTCTGTAAAATTCAATGATAAAGGAAAAAATTGACCAAAGAAATCTCATAGCTATTTCTACTTTAGAGCAATGCGTTTTATAAAACGCACAGTAAAACTTAAAAAAAACTGCAGAATTAGATCACAGGGGAGAAAAATTGACCGAATGAGCGATTCAGTCTCAACTATTGATTTAAAAACAAAGAATTCAGACTTTTTCTGAATCGAATTCAAATAAATGTATATATATATTGGTCTATTCTGAAAAATTGTAAAAAAAACTTCACTATTCTTTACTTTTGCCAAAGTGCATTTTTAGTTTGGAACATTTGTGATTTGTTTTTATTTATCAAGCATTGCTACCGACCTTCTGTTGTATTTTAAATCAAATAAAATCAGAAAGTTATTAAATTAAAGAAATTACTAACAACATAAAAGCAAAAAAAAGATACTCATTAAATAATTTTCTGTTTCAAATTAACAGTCGGGCATTTGGAAGCAATATCTCAAATATTTTATGTCTTTGCATTCATGTTACAAATTAAAATAGGTTTCTGAAAAAATTAATTAACTTAAATTTTCTTTATAGAAATTCGTATGTGCGACGACAACTTGAATGTAGTTCTGTAAAAAATGCATTTATCAGTTTTTCTGCATGCTAAATTACAGTTATTTAATTAATACAAAACACTTAAAATTACGCTTAATATTAATATAAAAATAAAATTATTCTTAAATATAATTACACTTAAATTTAATTTAAATTTACCCGCCAATAATGTTACAATTATCAGTGTTCTGACTCTCTAGCTTTTTTGAAAAATGAAAGGTTTTCTATTTTTCCTTCCCTATTAGTATTATATTTAAAGAAACAATGTTTTTATATTTTATAATAAATATAGTAATGAGAAAAATGATCTCACAATGATATTTTTGGCAATGTCATATATGTATTTTCTTAGTCTGATAACCCACTTTTCAATTTTAAAACAGAAAATTTGATCTGCTAAAATTATAACAAATTTCAATATATTTCTACCAATTAATTCCTGTTTATGAATTAAACGGAAATATTTAATACAAAATAGCGCGATTACGCGATATAAATCGGCGTCTGGCAGTAATTTAGCAACAGAATTTCGTTCTGGCAAATTAATTATTGTTTACCTGATAGCCAAAGTATAACATACTAAAATTACAGCTTTGCTAAAATGACGTGAATTTGACACCTTATTTTGCCTATAAATTAGGGTCTGGCACGGTGTTGGCAACGTTAAAACGGTCTGGCAATAATGACTTAATATCACAAATAGTGAGCAGAAACAAGTTTTATAATCAAAATTCATGCTAAAATGACGTAATTTTGTCACCTTTTTACCTGCATTGTCCCTCCCCCCACAGGTAAACACAACCACTTTCACCAGCCAGACCGGCCGCATTCGTACTACACAATAAAGACGGAGAATATATAAAACTAGTCGTTGGGGGCCACCGTAATACTTACCCATCATGAATATGCATAATGTAAAATATTAAAATAAAAATGTGTAAACTACTTATAAAATGCATTGCAATTCGAATAAAATCGTGGCTTTATGACGTCATAAACTTTAAAGCGAGGCTAACGATAAAAACAGGCTACCGCGGTGCATTCTGCATATCTTTTTTTACAGACCGCGAGAGTGACGTGAAGCTCTTTTCGTACACCTGCATTGGTGGATTCGAGCATCACGTGATTCCGCCGGTCTGTAAAAAAAGATACGCGTAAAGTACCGCGGTAGACTTTCTTTTTCGGTAGCCTCGCTTTAAAGGCTCGATTACTGAATCGCTTGAAAGAGGTTTTTCCTTATAACTCCAAAAATAATAATCCTATTAACTAGAGGTTTATTGCATCTTATTAAGCGTCAAATTTCCAATTAAAATATATCTTTAAAGTGAAATTTGGATGAAATACAGGGTCATGAAAAATCGGAGAGTGTGGAAAATAGGATTCCAAATATCTCGGCAACTAATTATCCGATCGACTTCATGCTTTATGTAAAATTTATGTTTTTTTATTGTCTTTTATATTCATTTCTTAAAATAAACAATTTCGAAAATTTTTATATACCTTTTATCAGAACGAATATTTCGAGAGTCCGAAAAAAATAGTTCCGTTTAATCGAGGTTATTGAAATGAAATAGGCTACTTCCCATTATTACATACTAAGTACATACCAAATTGCAAGTCTCTATCTCAATTTTTTCAGGAGATAGAGCGTTTACAGACACACAGACACACACACAGACATACACACAGACACACAGACGGACGGCAAATTTTTTTTTTCTAAAATATGTTTTTCGGAATCTCCAGTGTCTGAAACGTGTAAATCCGTCAAAAAAAATTTCGATTTTCAAAACGATTACAAGACTTACCCTATACTACGTATGATGGGTAAGTAAAAATGAGCCTTGTTAAAATCACGTATTTTCTGACGTTGCTAGCTCTTAGACTATTATTTCATCGTTGTCTTGGCAAAGTTTTGTTTGCTTTAAGTTGTTTTTGGTAGTAATTAGCGAGCTTATAGCATTTTTTATGATTTTGGTCTGTTGTATTATCCCTTTCGGTATCCCATTTTCGGTTATAGTTGGGTCATAAGCTTGACTAATTGTAGTCTTGTTTTAATTAGATTTTCATATATTTGTATCAATTGAGGTAGTTCCTACCATTGGTAGGTCCAGATATATGCTGAAAGTTAGTTCTGAGTGTCAATGCCTCGTAGTGAATTGTTGATTGTTTGGGTTTAATTGAATTTTACTGGTGTTTATATATTGAATTAGGTGATTTCGGTGTTTTAATTAGTTGCTATTCTAGTTTAGGTCCTTGTTAGGCTTATTTCAAAATGGAGGATCCGGATAGCTGGTTTGAAGAAGTTAAAGATATTGAATTTTTACCAATGATACAAACTTTGAGTTCGAAGTTGTATACATTTTTGGATTATAAAAGAAGCAAACAGGATAAGATTTGTGGTCCAACTGCATTAACAACTAAACGTGTTTTTGATCATATTGCTTTACAATCCATTGAAGTCTTTAAAAAATTGGTACAGATGGAAACAAAGATTGAGGCTTATGGCGAGCAAAATAAGAGATTAGGGGATATAGCGGGGAGAATAAGTAGACAATCGGTGAGCTCTGTTGAGGAACTGCAGAGGCCTACAGTAATTGAGCCAAAAGGAAGAAGATATGAACATGCGATCATTATTACAATGAATAAGAAGGATGTGGATCTGATCAAGGGAGAAATAAATACTCTTTGCTGATCAGACGATAGTATTCCCATTCCAGGAGATGTAATTGTTACAAAAAATAAACACGTTATATTAAAAATGGTAAATAGGAAGGATACAGAGAAAATGAGGGATAGAGTGATTCAAGTTGAGTCAATAAAAGATAGAATTAAGATATTGGTTCCACAAAGAAAAAGAGAGAGAGGGTACTTGTATTAAGCGTGGATCCGGCTGTGGATGAAGAATTAGTAAAGGGCTCAATAAAGAAGTTATTAGATGATTCTGTCAGCGATAATAATATGGCTAGGGAGATTTCCAGGAAATTGAGGGATTCTGCTTTGAATGGTTCGGCGAAGGAAAACCCTTGGAAACCCAATATGAAGATATTCGTCCGGACTTCACCACAGTTAAAAAAATAAAGACTCGGAATGAGAGATCCAATTGGTTAATTGATGTTGATACGAATAGTAAACAGTGGTTACTTGACAGAAAGAAAATATGTATTGACTTTGAGAGATACAGGGTGGTATAATTTATTTCCATCACTCGGCGTTTCCGCTGTCAAGAATTTGGCCATTATGTAATGGTTACAAGGGAACTGAACATTGCGTCAAGTGTGCTGGAGAACATGATATTAAAGACTGTAAAGAAACTCAAGTTAAATGTTATAATTGCTATTTTGAGTCGGCATGTATTGGAGAAAGGTATTGATGTAGTGCTGGTCCAGGATCCATATGTCTCTAATAAAGTTGCTCTGGGTATTCCCTCACATTGGCCTTTCTTCTATTCCTTTAATTATAATGCTGCTATTTATCTGACTAACAAGGATTATACTTGTATACAATGATTTACTTTGAATAATAGTGTTTTTATTTTTTTAAATATGAGCGATAAAATTATTTATATTGGCTAACTATATACGGCTCCATCGGGAAACTTGGAAGAAGACATGGCCGATTGGTCAGGTTTATTTCCAGATTTTGATAATATAGTCATAGGTGGGACTTTAACGTGCCATTATTATCTCTTGGTTACTCAAGTGAAAACGACAGAACAGAGACTTTTTTAGATTATATTATGCAGAATTATTTGTGTATCTTGAATGACTTAGAGGCACCACATTCTTTTAATTGAGGTGATTTACATAGACGACCGGATTTAACGATGAATGGTTATGAAATTTGTAACTATGTTGACAGTTGGAAAGTCGATGCTGAAACGTTTTCTTATAGTGACCATCGATATATAACATTCGATTTAAATTATGCTCCAGTAATTATGGATAAGAAAATATATAAAACCAAGAATAAATCATTTGTTAAATTTAATACATTATTGGAAAAATTAAAAGGAATTGATTGCGCTCTTTGTTGAGAGTAAATGATGTAACAGCATTAGATGATTGGATGAAACACTTACAGAATTTAATTATTGGTGTAATGGACAGATGTTTTACAAAAGGTGTATTTATTATCTTATAAACCTACCATTACATGGTACACTAAAGGCTTGAAAATATACAGGAATAGAGTAAGTGCACTATATAAAAGAAGTACTAAAAATATGGATAATCAGAATTATAGAGATGTTTATGTCGATGAAAGAAATAGATACAAAAAATGGTAAAGAATGCTAAAAAACAGCATGGCTGGACTATTGCAACAGAACAAATGAAAACTTCGGCAACTTATATAAATTTGCATCAAATAAGAAATTGAAACATATAGATTCAATTTTTACGTGTTTGGAAAATTCGGTTCCTTTTTCCTCGTATGACGATGTTGCCTCAGAATAAATGAGTAAACATTTTAATATAAACGACACTCCGAACAATATATTTTCGTATTCTTCAGATAAAACTTTTTCTGCTGATGGGGATTGTTCATCTGTGACTACCAGGGAATTAAAATTTGTGGTTGCCCAGCAGGGACTCTCGAAGGCTCCGGGTTTAGATAAAATAGATGCTTTGGTGGTTAGAAATTTAAACAAGAACTTTCCCAAAATTATAAAGACGATTTTAAATAAGTGTTTGTATTTGGGACATTTTCCACTAATCTGGAAATCGGTAATTGTAATCTATTTCCAAAAAAGGAACAAAAACCCCAGCTCTGCTAAAGGTTATCATTTTATAACTTTGTTATCAATATTTGGTAAACTTTTAGAATGAATAATTAAAACAAGATTTATGATAAAGCTGGAAAAAGACAATTACCTAGATGTTGATCAACATGGATTTCGGGAAGGAAGGAGTACTTTGTCAGCAATGTCTCACTTCCGAGGCTTGGTTAAAAATACTTTATCTAACTATAAATATTGTGCAGTTGCATCATTGGATATCCATTTGATAGTACAGACTGGTTTATTTTGGCAGAAATTATCAATTCTACTCCAATCCCAAGGTATTTAAAATCAATTTAAAAAAATTATCTCTCTGATATAAAAAATAGTCTTTCCATTTTCAGATGGCATCATATGGTTTTTGCTACACAAGGGTTGACCGCAAGGATCTTGCATTGGCCCACTGTTGTGGTTACTAATTGCGGATGCTTTAATTAAATTTTACAAGGCAGAGTGTGCATATATAGTTTCTTACGCAGATGATTTTTTAATAGTAAATGGATCTGATACAAGAAGAGACCTGGAGATAGTTATGAATAAATCTTTGGAAAGGTTTGTGATTGGGTGTCAAGATTTACATCTAAATCTTAGCATAGAATAATCAGTGGCAATGATTTTTGGTTCAAACTTGATGAAAAATAGACATTCAATTTTCAAGTTAAATAATATGACAATTGATATTGTTGACTCATTCAGATATCTGGGCTTCTATCTTGACAGTAAATTTACATGGCTTATTCACTTAGACACTGTGAGGACAAATTTACGAAACTTTGTAATCAATATAGCAAAGATAGATAAAGGTATTCGTCAATATATTTTAAAAATGTGGTACTTGACTGTAATGGAAAAGTAGTTTTTATATAGCCATGAAATATGGTATGATGATTTGAAATATCATGCGCTGCGTAAGAGTAGGATTGAGAACTGTAATAAAATCTTATAGAATTGTATCAACGGCGGCACTATGTGTTTTAGCAGGAGTCCCTTCAATTGCTATTAAATTGAAGTATGATGCTCTGCAATATAATGTTTTAAAAGGGAAGGCTGTGCTTGAAATGTAAGGGAAAGAGTTTTATGGTAAAGATTTTATGGTTAAGATTAAACAGTACGACTATCCAAATTACAATATGATAAAGAATATAGCTTTATGGATCCACTTCGTGCCAGCCCACCTTCATCAAATTATCCAATTATTTTTACAGATGGGTCAAAAATCGTTAGTGGAACATCCGCAGCATTTACTGTATATTATCAAGGAAATTATATTTATAATTACAAAATCAGTTTATCTAAACGGAATTCAATTTATAAGATCGAATTAGAGGGTATAAAACAGGCTATTAAGTGGTTTGTGCAATTAAATTTTAAATCAGTGAAAATATATTCAGATAGCCAGTCTTTGGTGCTTGTTCTTCAGCAAATTTTTCCAGCAAACATAATAGCTCGAGATATTTTTGACTTATTGTATCAAAATTCAGATAAGATTGTCTATATCGTATGGATCAAAGTACACATTGGTATATCGGGAAATGAGAGAGCTGATGAATTAGCTAAAAATGTCATTATTAACGGTCAAGCAGATATACATATAGAATTGCCGGTTCCTATCTAGGCTATGAAATTGCATTGTAGGAAAGAAATAATGAGGATTTGGCAGGCGGAATGGCAGTTTTCTACAGTTGGTCGTGATACATATAGTATTATTTAAAAAGTTAAAACAGATTATCTGTGCAAATTACAGGTTGCACAATATTACTTAACCGGTCACGGCAGCTTTCCTCATTACCTACATAAGATAGGAAAGAAAGAAAATGATCTATGTGAATGTGGTAGCAGAGGAGACGTGATACATTATATTTACGGTAGATGCAATTTCATGAAAATCATTTTAAATTTAACTCTAGTTTGACTCTCAGACAGAATTTATTTATTACTTTAGATAATTTTGCTAACAACAGTAAGCTGGCTGAAAATTACAATATATTAAATGGTCTTTACTTTGTAATCAGATATCGTTTTTAATCAACAGTCATTTATCTCTTTATCGTTCTGGCTATTTTTACAACTATTTATCGGTCAAGACATTAAATTATTAATTAACAAGGAGGTATTCTAAGACTTTGGTAATTTGTTAAACTGATCAGGTAGATTTATAGTTTCTTCTATTCAGTAAAGTTCTAGTTGCACTTATAAATAGTGATTTGAATTTATTTCATGCTATTAAGATTAACATTCTGAACTGTGGGACATTGAATATATAACTATCCTGAACTACAACTCAAATGTTCTTTATGCAAATTTGTAAATGTGATGGACAATTAAGTTACTGAAATACTTTTAGTGATATGCAACTATCTTATGACTTTGGTGTAGAACATATTAAATGTGTGAAAGTGATACGATAAATATTTTGAACTATAATCTAAATAGACTGTTATGACAGATTGTGTAGGACTAAATGATACCAGAGCACAGACACGAAAGATTCTTATTTTACAATATCTACAGACCTGTGTAACCAAACTAGTCTAACATTTCTGTTACTTTTATTTATTTACTTGTAGTTAGTTTTTTATTAGTTTTATTTAGATAAAATAGCACAAGGAAGTTGTTGTAGTACCTTGTTATTTTATTTATTTTAGTATTAGTTAGAATTATTTAGCTTAGTTGTATGAATCAGATGGATTGGATTCATTGGCGATGTCGCCATTTATTGTATTTAAGTTTGATTATAGTAATTAATAAACGCTCGTTGATTTGGTCCGTTTTTGAGGCTGGGTGGATTTGGATGGTAGAAAAGACTTTCCGCCTGGTATTATTCCCATTAGCTTTACGGCTGGGATCCAAGTTGGGTGCCCTCGTCTCACTGACACCTCTCAGAGATGAAACTGTTTAAACTCGCTTGGAGATCTTCTCAACTGTACTCCACTGTCATACGGTACGGGACTCTACTAACATAAGGCTTATCACGAATGAGCCGCGATTCTGATTACAAACAGATTTCTGGTGGTTATTGATCTGGAGGATCCTAAGACTTTTGTAGTAACGCCTACAGGGACTACAAAATGCATTCATACAGAGTCGTATATATAATGGCTTTTGCCATGTTTTTTATTGGCGGCCGCATTTATGATCTCCACAACGTATCTGAAGGTACTCTGATTACAGATATACAGGGTTTTTATAAAGTCACGGACCCATTTTGATGTTTAATAACTCATAAAATAATAAAGATAGATTAAAATTAATAACATAAATGGTTAGATAGACTCAAAAAGTTTCATCACCCTTGTCAATGAACTTCCACGTGTTCCCCCTTCGTCGCACGGAGAATATCAAGTCGATAGTCAATTTCACGCCAGGTAGCGGCAAGCATGTCGGCATCCACAGAGGGTATTGCGGTTGTAATTCTGGCTTTTAAGTCATCAATGTTCGACACTCTCCTCCTGTAAACATTGTTCTTTACAAATCCCCAAAGGAAAAAGTCCAGCGGCGTTATATCAGGTGATCTGGGTGGCCAAGAAATTGGACCTCCTCGCCCAATCCATCTTCCTGGAAAATGGTCATTCAAAGAAGTACGAACGATGGTATCCCAATGAGATGGTGCACCATCTTGTTAGACATGTTGGAAAACTTCGTATTTCCACAACTAGAAGAGCTTCAGCCACATGTCTTTTTGAAACAAGATGTTGCACCACTTCATTGGGGTACCATCGTTCGTACTTCTTTGAATGACCATTTTCCAGGAAAATGGATTGGGCGAGGAGGTCCAATTTCTTGGCCACCCAGATCACGTGATATAACGCCGCGTTGGGGATTTGTAAAGGACAATGTTTACATGAGGAGAGTGTCGAACATTGATGACTTAAAAGCCAAAATTACAACCGCAATAGCCTCTGTGGATGCCGACATACTTGCCGCTACCTGGTTTGAAATTGACTATCGGCTTGATATTCTCCGTGCGACGAAGGGACCACACGTGGAAGTTCATTGACAAGGGTCATGAAACTTTTTGAGTCTATCTAACCAATTATGTTATTAATTTTAATCTATCTTTATTATTTTATGAGTTATTTAACATCAAAATGGGTCCAGGACTTTATAAACACCCTGTATATAGGGTTAGTATTTCTAATCAATATGTTCAGCTCGTCCTTGCAGCAAAATGATCTGATGGACTCATTTTTTAGTTAGTAGATGAAATCATAAACACACCTTCGTGAGGAATGACCGTTGAGTTCTTCCGACATGAATCTCATTTGAAGTATTTGAAAGATTCTTGGAGGAATTTTCCCAGAATTTTTCCTCGGATCTCTTATGTCAAGGTCTGAAATTTTAATTGTCAGCTCTGAATTTTTTAGAGCTTTATTACAGATGGAGAAAACGTCTACCAGTACTTATGTATAGCAGTCTTCGTCTTTTTTAAACGCGTCCTATATAAAATGGGTGAAATATTCTATTCTGAAAATCTGGTGGAAGTTCGCACTCGCGGTAATCAGACTGTCATGATGGAAGACTTGGCGGCCGGGGTTTTACAAATCCCATCTTAAAAGATAGCAGAATGTCTCTTCTGTGATTCGACACATATACCACAAACCGAAGTAGATTACCAGATGTTTGTAATCAATGGACGACGTTGTCAAAGTACTATTCCTGCTAAATTTCCAGCATGAATCATAATTTTACTTATTGACAGCCTCTCACCATTGTCCACAATCGTGCATCTGAGTTTAGTTGTAATTATTTAATTATTTACTCCTCATTACTTTTGCCATCATTTATTCTACGAAATGCCCTAATAATGTTTCACCAGGTCTCAAATAAATACTTTCCATTACTTCCGATTTTTTGAGTTTTTTGCTTAAATTTAAATCATCCTTTTCTATATTTATAAAACTTCATTGGATTAATTGACAATGATTGGGTTAGAAGTGTAAAGGATTTTAAATAACAGTTTCATGTGTTTTTGTAAGCTAGTAATTTCACTAAAAAAGCGGTATATATATGAAACAAATTAAAAAATTTTCGCCGTGGACCTCATTAAAACTATAATTCTGTGTAAATCCCATTATTCAAAATTATTTTCTCGCTCCAGTATTTCGATTGTCAAAATTACATCTAGCAAAATATAGTTTATTCCAAATTCATTCTCTTAAAAATGGCGCTGATAGATGCTCTATTAAAATTACGCACTTTTATTTCTTTAAATAAAATGCATCCTAGAATTTAATTCTTCCAAAAAACACCAATCTCCAGCTAAAAATATTTTACTCTTTTGAAATTACAACCTATGAATTTCTTTTCTTTATTTTTTATTTCCCTACGATGCCTGACAAAATATTACTTCTTAAATTATGAAAGACTTTAGTCTCAATGTAAAAATTATCTTGGCACCTTGCCATACTTGATAAAACCTATGTATTCGTTTTTCTTTGCTTCTCTTCTTATTTATTCGAAAGGAGTAGATTTCACGAGATTGTTCTCGAAGCATTTGTTGCCGCGCTTTTTTCAACTCACGGTAAAATCGCTTCCATATAAGAGCGCCGGAGAAATTAATCCGAACGCGCTGATTGGTCGAGAGACTTCTTAGTAAAAATGTATTCTGGAGCGCTCAGAAAATGATATACGGCGTTTTCCCGCGTTTTGAGTCAGAAGGTTCCGGGATTCGGCGGTGTATGCAGCCCCGTCATGTACTTCCTAATCTTCGAATGTTCTCCTTGGCCGCCGATAGATTCGATAAATTACCTGCCTATACGAACCAAAGATGTATTCTTAATATAATAATTTAAATCATCAAGTCTTCTTCACGGTCTTAAAATCAGCATGGATAGATTTTGCTACGTGACAAGTAAAGCATAACCAAAATTCTTTGTTTTTTCGAATAAAATGTGAACCGGAACGAACTGCCTCTTATTTTGAGTTCTATACGTACACAATGAAGTGGTTTTTCGGTGCTCGACTGTAAAATGCCTGGGAGAAACCCTTGCCTTGAGTATGAGTCTACAAAAAGTATGGTAATGCAAGTAGAATCGTCACATATATATATATATATGTAACTATATATATATGCTCTTATAATATATATATATATTATAAGAGCAATATAAAAAGAAAATTTTCAATTACACATAAATTAAAATATGAAAAACCTAGAAAATTCTAGAATTATGTAAAATACTAGAAAAAGAACAACCTATACTTTTTCTGCTACGAATAATTGAAAGGACAAGATACTGGTACTAATCGACTGGGACATAACGCCTACACAATTATAAAGGGCCACAAGATATTTCGAGACAATCGCATTATTAACACTCTAATTTTTTACTTTTTTTTAAATCCTGGTGTCAGTGATTCTTTTCAACATTTTAGCAACTGAAATAGTTGCGTGTTATGGTTCAATAACGCTTCTCCCCTTCTAAACAATTTCAGATTTTTTTTTTTTTACTTTAGGGGAGTGTGGGATAGGGTGAGATGCTACTGCTCATCTACTTGCTTATATTCCAAAGAAATGTTTTTCGATTAGTTTACTGATTCATCATTAGAAATCTCTCATCCTCTTCTTCTTATTATTTACTATAAGTGTCACATTCTATCACAAAATAGGTTTCTGCATTTGAAGAATCTAAATCCAGCGTTTTTATTTTTATTTTTTGCTAATTATTTATACTATACCGTCGATTAAACCCTTCAGGGGCAAAGCACTCTTGTAGCTGAAATATTGAAATGATTGATTGACACCAGGATTTACGAACGAATTTATTTTAAAATAAGTAAAAGCTCCTCATGTAACTTATAAATTCGAAATTTTATTATAAAATTCTGGTGTCATTGTGGCATTTTGGGATTAAAATTAAGTGGTATATATAATATACCGGTGCCCTTCAAGGGGTTAACTCTTTTTTTTTCTATTTTTAAAGCGACATTCTGCCTCTGTGACTTTGTACAACGCAATGTCTTTAGCATCATGAAGATGAATCTTTATAAAACATCCAAACTGCGATGAAAAAATTCACACTTTCCATCATTTACTTTAGAAAAAAAGCATTCAGAAACGGTTCCAGAAACGGAAATATTTCCCTTCGCGACAAACATACCTGACGAAATTTTTAATCTTTTACTACAGGTATTCCCAAATCTAAATTATTGTTTAGTTTAACCTCAGAAATATCGAATAATAAAGTAAAATTTATTTCTAAAAATTACTATTAGGAATAATTAAGGATTCCGAGAAACTTAAATGTCACGAATACGTGACGTGTATACTTCAGATATAAAGAGCAAAAAATAATTAGAACATTTTTTGTTTTAATCGTATAACTCGCAACTATCCTTAACGTTTTAAAGCGGGCAAGCTGAAAGGTTAAATGTGATCGATATTTTATGTAACTGAAATTAAATTAGCCGCAAAATTTACCGATTACCTATTTTGAAAATAAATAAACCAATAGTTAAATGAAATCTCTAATTCTTTTAATCCAATAATACATTTGCAGAATTTATTGTCAATGCTTTGTATCTTTTGAATTCTTATTTCATTGTAAACTCATTCTATTTCGCCGCCAATAGGTTTAAAGTATTGTTGAAAGTATTATTATTATTTTTTTTTTTTCACTATTTTTAATGGTCTTTTGGCAGCTGTTTTTTTACAGACGCGATATCTTAATATAAATACAATCAACTGTACTTTTTCGTAAAAATTTCGAGTGATAATGACCTTAGAATCATACCGTGAAAAGTTATAAAAGTCAATTTTTGAACACCTTTATGACATATTTTTGAACCATTATTACACGTTAATGGCTTTGTATCGACTGGATGTGCTATGTAGATACTTATACAGGATTGAACATATTTCAAATTTCAAATTCAAATTCATATAACATCATATTGTTTTACTAAAAAAACATAAATTACTTTTGTTATATACGTACGCATTCAAAACGATTTTTTTTTTTTTTTGTTTGTCGACAAATTGATCATCTATTTTCTTCAGCAGTAAGTTTATTTATTTTACTTACTTTCATGAATGTATGTATATCTTTCCGAATTTTTTTTTATTAAGAGAAAAATATTCTTTGCAATATGATAATTTTTAAAGCTTCTTTTTCTACAATAAATAAGTATTAAAGTCGCTTGGATTCATAAAAATGACATAAATGTGCAAGAAAGCGCTCCTGCATATTTTATAGGAGTTTTTATCGGCTCGGTTTACGTATATATATATAAAAAACTTTCCTTACGTGAAATGTGGAATGTGTAAGAATTATTTTAGCATATAAAATAAATAAATTTTTTTTTTAAATTTTACCAAGGGACATTAGCGCTCTTTTCCGTATGAAAATATTTACTACGTTGCAGGGCTTGAAAGACAAAATCAAATTGTGTTGAAATAAAAATTTCTACGGGCTTTAATACTCAAGTTAAATATTTCATTAATACAAATTTCATTAAGCATTATTGAGTATACAGTTCACAGCCAGTGAAGTATCCAGGCATAAAGAAGTTAACAGGATGACATACATGGAAGCTATTTTCACAAAGTATACATGAGAATCAACAGGCAGCTCATATAAAAATGAAAATGCTTCATTGACCGCCGTGAAGTTTGTCGGGTAAAATGAGCGCATCCTGCCTAAACACGTGAGCTATGCAGAAATTTAGTTAGGCTTTGATAGCTACATATTTTCAAAGTGTATAACGTTTGCCAGACAGTAGCATGAAAGCGAAGTTGTCAAAATGAACATTAATAACAAGCATTAATGCAACGCGTACACTAACCTAAAAATTCTAAAGAGTATGCAAATGAAACAGCCTGGTAGTTTTTATCAATAAAGAAATATCTGATAATGAACATAACGAATAATATAATGACTGATAAAGTTAATTACAGATGAAACAAGAGTTTATCTTTTTCTTTTCTTCATGCATTAAGACGAAGGAGAGGTGTAACAGGAGTAGAGATAAAGTAAATCGAGTGAAACCGCATTACAGATTATAAAAAGAGGAATAAAATTAATATATATTTTTCATTTTGCATTAAATCTAGGAAAATTAAAGATTAAATTTAGCAAAAATATTATACGTATAAAATAAATACCCAAGCAGCAAATAATTTCTGTTCGAGCTTCCACCGAATGTCCAAACGCGACTACTTTACGACGTCACTATCCAGGAATCAGCAAGAAAAGCTTCATGTCCGCTGGAAAACCGCCTCTTGGACATCGGATTCCAACTACTATTGGAGAAATTTTAAGGCTTTTACCTATCGATCGTTTGGAGACTTGTCAATCTTTTACCGTATACATTTTGATGTCTATGACCTTTTGCCGATTATATGGAGATATAATATAGTTTAATACAGGACACACGAAAAAGACAGTCTGTCGCACTGCATCACGCGTTCGTCTCTCATCGAACCTTTTGAGTCAGGTGATGCTCTTTTTGTAGCCAGGTGCGGCAACAGAACAAAAGCAGTTGCACGAAAAGAGCATCGTGTGACTCAAGCGGCCAAAGAGAGATTAAAGCAGGACGTAGTGCAGCAGCCTGTTTTTTTTGTTTCCTTCGGGAAAATCCCAAAGAATTTTTATGTATTTAGATTTTTTTGTTTTATTTTGTTTTCCATAAAGAAAAATACTTCAAAATAAAGTTATTTTTTAAGTTAAAAAGTACGTTCTTACTTATTAGTTACACTATTGATAGATAAATACTTTTGCACCTCACAATGAAAAAAATATTTGTAATTTAAATTGTAATTTAAATCAGTCTAAATTATCCATAATTTTCATTGTAAACTCATTTAACAGCAATATTACTAAAACGAAATTTCTTACATTTTAATTATTTATACCATCAATATGTAAATATTTTTGCATCTTATAGAAGAGAAATTTCTAATTTAACAACATTTCTCATTTAAATTAACTTTCACACTTTTTTAATTACTTATAATACTTTTGAATGGTACAATAAAAAGTATTCTCGCTTAACATTACTTCGTAGCTGTTGAAATCGTATCCTTAAACCAATTCATTATACTACTGTCCTTTAGAAAGAAAAAAGCAATTTATTTGTTTCTTTGAGTATTTTAATAAATGAATTAACAAAGGATGTGAATTATCACTTACTACACAGCGTACAACCAACAGAGTAAAATAATATCCAGACCGGGGATCGAATCCGGAAACCTTGGTATCACGCACCAATTCTCTACCTTTTGAGCTATCCAAACGACATCCAGTCTAGCATTTCTCACTATTTTATATGTTGGCAAGGCTGATACTTACGGGTTCGATACCCAATCTGAACATTTTTTTTCACTCTGGTGGTTGGTTGGTTCTGTTGGTTCTGTTGGTTGTTCTCTTGGTTGGTTGTATGCTGTGTAGTAAATGGTAATTCACATCCTTTGTTAATTCCTTAATTTTCAGCGTATTTTCAGCTATGCCGAAAAAAATGAATTAGATATATATTTTAATAAATATTTCGTAGTGTCATTTATTTATTTTTAATCGTTAAAAGCATTAAATTTTTCACTATCTTATTTTTAAAACATATTTTGTGTAAATATTTTTGTAACATTCTAAATTTTAGATATTATCTCATATTCTATATTTTAAATATCTTCATCTAAATAATAAAAAAAAAAGTATTTTAAGTATCTTATATTCTATGTTTTAAATTTATCTATCTAAATCAAAGGAACAGTCATTCTAACCACTTATTTCAACTATATCAATTTTATTTATTACACTTTACTAATCAAAGTATATTTGTAAGTATAAATAACTGTACAAAATTAAATAAATTGAAGAAAAGATCAAAACATCATGCGTCAACCATAGATTATGAAAAACTTTCCAACACATTGAAAATACTGTAACTATATTTCATCTCTTAATAAGGTGAGAGATGATCTCTTAGTAAACAAGGGATGATCAGTGGTTGACCGCCACGGGAATTCAGCTTTCGCTTTAGAGTGTAAGTGCAATCCCTGGGGGAATGTCTAAGTAAACGATTTGAAAAGACTAAGGACATTTATATGATCTATACATCAGAACATATACTACATAGTATGCAAAAAATTAGTCCAGTTAGGAAACGCATAACAAAGTTGAAATTCACCTTCAGCAATTTCCATCAATAAGCAAAAAAGTACACAAATTATTTTGTGCAGCCCTGTATATGACACAAAGAATGTGTACACACTAAGTAAAATGCAAAAAATTAGTTAAATAAAAAAATGGATGCCACAATTGTAAACGCACTTCTAGCAATTATTGCTCATAGACAGTAATGTACACTGTAAATAGAGAAAAAAAAAGTGAGAAAACGGAAAATGTACTTGCCGCAAAGTTGCCGTCTAATTTCCGTTTTTTCACAAAACTTCCGTTTGGTATTCCCTTGTTTTCAAGACGGCAATTTTATGTTATTCAAAACAGAGATTTTCTGTTTTAGAATTAAATGTGAGCAATAGCGCAATATAAAAAAAATTAATAATATTTATATATACTGAGGCATATATACACGGATCAGGTAACCGTTGAGACTTTTTTCTCAAGACCACCTGGGTATTGCGCTTTATGACTTTCATATATTTATATACTAACTATATTCTATCGATACACAGACGTTCACCACATTTTGTGACACCAACTTCGGAACCTCTCCTTATTAGTCGGGTGATATATGTAAATCTAGAAACATTTCAGTGGAGAAAGAAATGGTTAGATATCCATCGCCTTACGATGTCAGCCAGATATTATTTCTGGAATACATATCAACTAGTCGAATTCCTCGGTTAATGGGATTTCCTACAGCTATTACTAATCTGCTGCGGACAATTAGTTGGGGGATAGTTGACCGATATTAATCAGATATCTCTTGCTGTTTAATTAGGAAATGTTGAAAAAAATGTAAATGTATGTGATTCAACATCACAATTCACTTTACCTTACTTCAATTAGTTATAAAATGTATACTTTAATTGAACACGTCACCTGTCTGAGGCAATATTTGCCATTATAAGTTAAATATGTTTTAGTAAGAATTTTTCAAAAGTTTTTTCAGCAAAATTTAAATGTCTTTTCTTGCTAGTTTATATAATTAATTTTTTGTTTGACGACTGAAAATTTTTAACATGAGATCTAAACGAAATAAAATTTAAAAATCAGAAAGTGAGAATATAGAAAAGAAGAAAGTAAATCCAGATAAATACTGTTATTTGCGATTGAAAAATCGCAACAAAAATTTAAATGGAATTTATTATTTTATGTTAACACAATTGCCATAAAAAATAAATTGCTAGTTTTGTCATGCTGACAAATTAATAAAAAAAATTTAATGGCCATATAGAAACATAACAGTCAGTTAAACGACAGAAGAGCACAGAAGAAATTAAAAAAAAACTAATAAAAATCACAGTTATTCATCACTGACTAGATGTCCAGCACTTTAATACCAGTAGATGTTACTTCTGTGAATGAAACTAAACGATTTTCTATGGAAAATTATTTTTTCCTTTCTTATCGCCGCTTCAATTTGTCCACATGAGACTAGGTTTAGAGAAAATCAGTTTATGTTGGTAATAAAATGTTCGTATCTTTGTGCTTCTTCTCGCTTCTCGAAATAAACTTTTGTAATCATGCTTTCTGTTAAAAGATAAGAATTTTTTCTTATAAAGATAATGCAAGAAAATAAAATTTTGCATTTCTTTCTCCATTTTCTCAGAAAAAGTAAATCATTAGAAAAAACAATAATACGTTTAATAATCGTGTAACATAGTTTCATTTAAACATTAATTATAAATAAAAAGGAATCTTTAAATTGAAATCTTACTGTCGGTTTGTATTTCACAACTACTCTTCCTATAGTATGGGATGTTGGTCAATGAAATTAAAACCGGTTACTCGCACGGATCAGAGAATGTTATATAATTTCTCAGAATTTTTAAATATGAATTTGTTCCCGATATAATAATTTTTTTGGTAACTTTTCACGAAATTTCTCTAAAGATAGCAGCTAAATTATTCCATTGTTACAAAAAAACAAGTTGGAAATTGTACGTCAAACGTGACAAATGAGGTGCGTTCGTACTATAGCTAGTTATATAAATATTCAGATCTTGATGATGTTTAATTCTGTGAAATGAATTATATCGTCTGCAGATTAATTTCTGTCATAAAATAAGTTTCTCTGTCGCTTGACGATTAAACCTCGGAAGCTCCTCTAACAAGAAAGCACCGATTTAAAAAAAAAAAAAAAAATCAAATTTCTTAATAAATATTTTTATTAACATCTCCTAAACTTTTTATTCGATTTTTAAAAAATTTGAAATGTCTCGACAAAATTCTGCAAAGATAATATATCTTAAATTCCAAACTATACGGTTTGGTAGTTTTTGCGGACGGACGGACCAAGCGACGACAATAGGTGCTACGTATTTATTATAATTACGAACGCACCTAAAAAGGGAAACGGCACATGATGCCTCCAAAATGTTCAATTCCATAGACCGTAACGGAAATTGCTTACTATTTATAATATAGACATATAAGGCAAAAATAGACACTAGCGCTGTGGTTGTTTCAGAGGTAAAATACATTCAAAACATGTATGAAACCCTCATTAATCAGAGGATCGTAACACGATATGATTGAAATGACGTAGCCAGCGGTCGCGATTGATTTCGGAAAACGGACTGAGTAACGAAAATCCATATATACTACGAGATCGAGAATCGATATCGAGAACGAACAGTCTGAAAAATAAACATGACCGGCGATTTGAAAAAAAAAGGTGAAAAGAATTGGATGATGAATTGTAGATGGAACATATACCAGAAATGGAAATGATAGCCTGAAACGAATTCCACTGAATTCCACTGAAACGAATTACTAATGAAAATAAATGCAGGATTGAATGGAATTTAGGTTAGTACAAGAAATAACGTTATGTATAAGTTTCAAGGTAAAAAAGAATATATATAGGGCTAACAGGATCGTATGATTAATCTTCTATAATCGGGTCAATAGAAATATGACGTATTTGGCGCAAAAGAGTTACTTAAACTTTTTAGTGATATTCATATTCATTTTAAAATATATTGTAGCGATCAATGTCGGCTCGTGACTGGATTTTTGGGGCACTTACATGCATGGCTGCCAAATTTACACATTTTTACTACCACTATATATTGTTTAATGGACATCTATGACTTATTTAATGGTTTTTAAAGTTTTTTCATTAAATAAGGCAAAGATTAAAAACAATAATGGCAACAAACAAGAGGAATTTTGGCAGGCACACATGTACTGCCCTAAAAAGCCACTCACGAATCGCCACTGGTAGCCATGATGACAAAGCTTGAAACTGACACAATTACGGAAAGTTAATGTAAAAAAAACGAAAGGAAACGCTTTATTTTGCTCCGGGAAATCAATTGCCAATTGTGGAAACTCATGTTTCACTAACTATTTACATTGTTGAGATAGATAAAATATAATATTTTTGAAAATTATTTAAAAATCCATAAAAAGTCGCGTAAATGAACTACAGTTTTCAAACAAATATTGTTCGAAAGTGCACTATTTTACTTATTAGATAATGTAAAAATTCAAATAAAGCGTTGTTTATAAGTGATGTAAGAGCAATAAAAGCGAAAGACATAGCACCTTTGCCAACATCATTATATATTTATAAAAATAACATAAAAAAGTAAGCTATTATTCCTAGATACGACAGAAAACTCCGTAGTGGAGGAAATATGACTTTTTCTCTAAAGTTGTTGCGCAATTCTAAAGCAACACATCAGGTTGACACACAGCTAACAATGTTTTTAAATCGCAATTCATTTACTATACTTAAAGTAATAATTTTAAATAGAAATTGAGTTATATTTAATGTAATCTGATGAAATTTGTTATTTTTTAGTTATAAAGAAATTAAAAATATTGTTGATTTTTTCATGTAAAAAAGGTCAAAGAAATGTAAGATTTTTTAAAATTTTATTTTAAGAGGTTACTATTACAAAGTTAATACTGCCAGATCTGTCGTTCAGGTAAAACAATAAATAAGTTTTGATTAACAAATAAAAATTTTCGATTCCGTAAACTGAAAGAAGAGCAAAATTAAAAGAATCATTAGAAAATAAATAAAAAAAAAAAAATATATAAATCATTGCAACGCATTAGTGACTAGCAGCCCTATACTATTATATCGGCAGATGCTTCTTCTGTGAGAGAAACCGAAAGATTATCCGCGGAAAAAAAAATATTTTCTTTTTTTTATTCCATTTCATTCTGTCCACGTGAGACCAGGTCTCCAGCAAATTAGTTTATGTCGATAATAAAATTTTCGTATCTAGGTGCTCCTTCTCGTTTCACACAATAAACTTTTGGAACCATACCTCCTGCTAAAATGTAATAAATATTTCATATAAAGATAATGGAAGGAAATTAAATTTTGGATTTTTTCTTCTTTATATATATATATATATATATATATATATATAAGCGTATCATACGACAAAGTAATAATATGTTCTATGATATAGTAATAGAGTTTTCTGAGAAAGACTAATCTTTTTACCATTAATTATATAAAAAAGAAGAATGTCGTAAAGTTTAACTTGAAATTGTATTTGTTTTTACTGAAAATAACTTATAATAACCTTTGCCAACAGGATTATATATTTATAAAAATAACATCAAAAAGTAAACTATTATTCCTAGATACGACAGAAAACTCAGTAGGGGAAGAAATATGACTTTGTCTCTAAAGTTGTTATGCAATTTTAACGGAACACATCAGGTTGACACACACCTAACAATGTTTTTAAATCTCAATTCATTTACTATACTTAAAGTAATAATTTCAAATAAAAATTGAGTTATATTTAATGTAATTAGTTTGCTTTCAATGCAAAGATACTGAATATTATGCGTTGATTGTGTTTTTTTTACATATTTTCTGCTAAAATTTGTTATTTTTTAGTTGTAAAAAAATGAAAAATATTGTTTGTTTTTTTCATGTGAAAAAGGCCAAAGAAATTTAAGAGTTTTTATTATTTTTGAAAAAAGTTATTCGTTTTTGAAAAAAGACGTTACTATTACAAAGTTAATACTGCTAGATCTGTCGTGCAGATAAAACAATAAATAAGCTTTGATTAACGAATATAAATTTTCGATTCAGTAAACTGAAAAAAGAGC
Source organism: Maratus michaelseni (assembly GCA_963931845.1). Taxonomy (NCBI): domain Eukaryota; kingdom Metazoa; phylum Arthropoda; class Arachnida; order Araneae; family Salticidae; genus Maratus; species Maratus michaelseni. Next base: position 399,968,239 of record OZ007586.1, read on the forward strand.
AAAATTAAAAAAATCATTACAACAGAAATTAAAAAGAAAAAGTAATAAAAATCATTGCAACGCATTAGTGACTAGCAGCCCTATACATTAATATCGGCAGATGCTTCTTCTGTGAGTGAAACCGAAAGATTATCCACGGAAAGAAAATATTTTCTTTTTTCTTATTCCATTTCATTCTGTCCACGTGAGACTATGTCTCCAGTAAATTAGTTTATGTCGATAATAAAATTTTCGAATCTAGGTGCTTCTTCTCGTTTCACATAATGAACTTTTGGAACCATACCTCCTGCTAAAATGTAATAAATATTTCATATAAAAATAAAAGAAGGAAATTAAATTTTGGATTTTTTCTTCTCCTTTTTTTTTTTAAATAAAAAAGAGTATTATCAGACAAAGTAATAATATGTTCTTCTATAATACGGTGATAGAGTTTTCTGAGAAAAACTAATCTTTTTACCATTAATTATATAAAAACGAAGAATGTCATAAAGTTTAAATTGAAATTGTATTTGTTTTTACTGAAAATAACTCAATAAACTTATCTAAAAATAATTTATTCCAAAAGTTTTTATATAAATTGTAATTGATTTTATCATAATTAGTGATTATATATTTTGCCAAAAAATATAATTATTCTCTGTTTTAGGCAAAATATGTTCTTAAAATTTACATGTTTTAATGAATCTTGAATGAGGTGTACCTGCAATAATAATAATAATAATTAAATGCATAATATTTTTAATAATATTATCTTACTTATATAAATAAATAAATAAATAAATATATATATATATATATATATATAGCTCTTTGTTGTTGAAAACGAAACAAAGAAAATTAAAAGAATTTTTATTATTTTATCTTAAGACGTTATTATTGAAAACAATCAACAGCAAAACAATCAACTAAACAATAAAACATTAATACCTATATAGAAACTAAAACTAGAGAAATGCAAAATTAAAAGCAACATTAGGAAAGAAATTAAAAAGAAAATTCAATAAAATTCCCAGTAACGCATCAGTGTCTAGCAGTCCAGTTCTTTAATATCGGCAGATGTTACTTCAGTGAGTGAAACGAAAAGATATCTGTGGAAATTCTTTTTCTTTATTATCACCGTTTCAATTTATCCACATGAGACTAGGTCTCGAACAAATCACTTTATGTTGGTAATAATATTTTCGTATGTAGTGCTTGTTCTCGTTTCTCGGAACAAAAGGTTTGGAACCATGCCTTCTAATCAAAGATAGTACCTAAATATTTCATATAAAGATAATTGAAGAAAGTTAAATTTTCGATTTTTTCTTCTTTATTTAGTACACTTAAAACACATTACCATACCATAAGACAAATTAACAGTATATTATATAAGACTGTAATAGAATTCAATTATAAAGAGTCTTCTTTGTAACATATATTATAAAAAAGAGTAGAAATCTGCCTAAATGGTTAAATTGGAATTTTTTTATATTCACTGAAAGTAAATCAATGGATTTACCCAAAACATAAATTATTCATTTGAATGTTTTATCGTTTTTATAAAATAATTACCGTTATTTCCTGCCTATAATCCACCGATCACACAGTCATGTTTAGACCCAGAAATTTCATATAATAATTGAAGTCAAATATTTATAGCGATCCAGTAACTTACAGTTTATAAAATAAAATTTCTGAGTCGAAACATGTTTGTTCCGCAGATTAAACGCCAGTAATTACGGTATATGTCTCATGCAATGTATCCTAATTTGAAATCATCTGCATTGCAGAAATAAAACTATTTAACTTAAACTATGCTTTATTAAAATACGCTTTAAAAATTACTCTTACAAAGAAGTTATCACGGGAGAAAGTGACAGTATCTGCCACAGGGTGTTAATAAAAAAAATATTGCTATTTATGAGAAACCTGCAACAAAAACATTAAAAATGTCAAAATGAAACGCGACCAGCAGTCATTTTAAAATATGCGCCCAAAAATATGATGAATAAGGAAAAACACGCTCAAAATTTAAAGGCTACTGAGACAAAAAATTATGAATTTCAAATAGCAGCTACCTCTCATTCGTGCTTCAACAAATTTTACTCGTGTAGCAACCATAAATGGCGTTGCAATAGTAATCGTCGCATTAAAAATGACGACATAAGGCGAAAGCAAATAAAGGAAGAGAGTTTTCCCCGTGTACTTCAAGGGCACTGTGGTGGCATTTTGTTCAACCGTTATTTTCGGTTTCTATGGTTAACCGAACACAAACCAAAGCCAGTCTATTTCGGTCTGAGGCATTCAAAATTCGGTAATATCTTCTGGCACGAAAAACACCATTAAATGTGAAATACTGCATATTTATTTATTGATGTCCACAATGTTCCACTTCCCATTCGTCATTGTATTTGATAGCGGATATTTGAAATTTTTTCAACTCCTAGTTAAATGTTTTATTTTTTATCAGCTGTCTAGGCTTATTTGTTACTGCCACACTTCTTCTATTCTCTCTTTTTAAGCCACCGTTTTTGTGTTACAGTGACATTTCCAAAGCCATTTATGTTTTATCATCGTGTATAGCTTTTTGCGATTCAAAAAGGTGTGTGTTGCTATTTGAAAATGTATACATTTTGTCACTTTAAGCGATATTGAAGAAGCATGACAGTTGTTTTTCACATAATTCTGGAAATAATGCCTTCATACCTATATCTCAAATATCTAAAAAATATATATCAAATATTTATAACTTCATCCATTTTTTCGTAAACAATACGGTCTCTAGGGTTTCATATATCTGAAAGATCCTGCCCTCCGTGTAAAATATTATGATAAAGTTCTCTGAGAAAGAATAATTTTTAAACTCTAATTATACAAAAAGAAAAAATCCTTAGTTTCAATTGCAATTATTATTTTGTTTATAAAAGTAAAGCAGAAATTTTACCAAAAGATAGACATTGTTAACAGGGTGACAAAAATAACTCGAAAAAACGTTTCAGTTAGTTTTTTAATAGTTACAGAAATGAAAATCCGTTTTCTAATAAATAAAGTTTTAAACTTTGACTTACAGAAAACATACAATATACCGATGTGGACATGCAACATATCTTTTATTTTTACGTAGAGCCGAAATCATTTGAAAATAAGTTCAGCAAAAGGCCACAACTCATCCTCCAATATTTTCGCCCATCTTCTTGAAGAGATTTTTGAGGTACTGAATCACCTGTGTGAGGCTTACAAAAAACTATTCTGCTAGTTGATGATCCTGAATAACCCATCTGGTAGAGATACAGAGAGTATAGAGGCCATTCCTGGGCTCTCAAAATGTCTGGCAGATATGATGCACCATTCCTGTGATGTGCTTGTTCTGTATGCTTAAATGAAATTTTCACGAAGAGTTCATTTTCCATTATCCAATTTTTCTTGAGATTAGGATAGCAAAACACTCCCAAGTTGTTTTAACGGTATATTTAATGATAGATTTTGACCCCTTTGCCAAACAAAAGGACACGTGTTTTGCCAGTTGAACAAATCTCACCACAAAACATAATTGACTTTTGTCGTCTCTTGATAACAACTTTGAACTAACAGAATTCATCAACCGAATTCGATTGTTGTATTAAATATGGCCCAGTTCTATTGTGATAATTTGAAAAAATACTTTTGCTACATATCATCAGCAACTCTCATCCTTGGCGCTATATATTTCTAAAGTATTGCCATCTTGTTGGCTACCTTAAGTCCCTGGCACAGTTTACTTGACGAACAGTCTTCGAATTGAAGTTCATCTCGTTTACGACATTTTTCTTCAAAAAGCTGGGGATGCGTCCTGACGTCTCTACAGTCACTGTTCGTTTTCTTTCACGGTTTGGTCAATCCCTATTATTTCCAAGCTCATAGAACTGTTTCACAACACCAGACACAGTCTAACATGGAATTTTCAGCACCTGAATGAACTCTCATTGTCATTCTCCTTCAGCATGTAACTCATGATTCTCTTTTTTCTGGTATACAACTGTTACAAATCTTACCCTGTCTGTGTCAGTAAGCATTGTGATGCATTTATCATGTATATGTAATAACATTTGCGGTGGAGTTTAGTAGTTTATTATAATTACATATTGACTTTTGTCGGGTTATTTATTCTAACCCTTCATTTGAATGTTTTTATTTCTTATAACTTAATTATTTCCCTTTCAAAAGAGTTTTAAAACAACATACCTTAAAAAATATATTCAGTGTCAATACTCTGTTAATTAAATAATTGTTTTTGGCTAATAAAATCAAAATGTTTCCTTGAATTAGAGAAATATTGTAATTTACAGTTTCAATAGAAACTTAATATGTTTAAATAAATTATCCAGAAAACATAATTCAAGATATATTCAAATCTTACTGAATCGTTACTTTCATAACATATTATATACAGGGTGTCTCAAAAGTCCTTGACACCTTTTAAAATTCAATAAATTATTAAGCAATTGGAGTACGATAGTGCGGTTTTCATGAAAATGTTTCATATGATTGAAATAAAATAATAGCAAATAAAAAAAAATTCCAAAACTTTCTCATAGATGGCACTGCTTCTGGAAAGTTATCGAATTGATAGATTCCCTTTATACATAAAAATGGCAAAAGATGCATTATGAGTATGCAAAATTTTTGTCCAAACTATGGCAACCCACATTCCAAATGTGAACACTACTCGCCTTCATGAGTTCGCTTACATGAGTCAGACTAGTCCACAGATTAAATATTACATACAGATAGGACACTTCCATAAATTCAATGGTAACCGAATCGCAACTTCAGAGCCCCTAGTGACAACAGTCGCAAACGTTCCGAGCGTGTCGCCACAGGTATGTATTACTTATCTTATTTGCATGATATCTATCTTTTTTATATATATATATAAATGCGTCGCCGCAGTTTGTTATGTTTGTTATTTTTTAAAACATCAAACATATTTTATTTTATCATACAAATAATTACAAATATACATATTTACACGAGTTTCTTACAGATTTACACCTTTTTCTTAATAATTTAAACTGAGAAACTTTCAAATATTTAAATGACTCCATACTTGTAAAATTTGTATATGTTATCGTAATACTCTTGAAAAGTAAGTAAAACAACTTTTATATTTCTTAACGATGTATATTATTAAATTTTAAAAAAGTTATTTAAAAAATAAATAAATATAGCATATTTAGAAATACTATTTAGTATTAAATTTTAAACAAATCAGTGTTAAACAACGTTATTTTAATACTATTTTAAATAATTTTTATTTATAAATTCCATCTAGTGAAACATTTTAAACAGCGTTATTTAATAAGATTTTAAATATTTTTTATTTAAAAAATAATAAATATAGCATATTTAAAAATTCCATTTAGTACCACATTTTAAACAACATAAACGCACATGATTGTGCTTGACAAAATACCATATTTTTTTACATTTTTCAATAATTTATTGCAAAGAAAACAGCCCTGAAAAGAGCACTTGGAAATAAAAATTATTTATATTTAAGAAAAATAGCTCTGAAAAGAACTTTTATGAAAATGAAATACTAAAATAGCTGTCGTGTCGATATTAAATAAACAAAACTTCCAACAGGTATATGTAACAGTGACAATCTGACAGTTTATAGATCGCGCGTGTGTGTGTTAGTTCTTGACTTTTCTCAGTAGTGGCGCTTCTATCGCGCCGGTTCAGGTTCATGCTCCGCTGTCAAATCTGTATGATTATATTTAATATGTGGACTAGTCCACAAACATTCGTTTGGCGATAATATAAAGCTCGCCAATATGCTTGACGATTCATTATTTTCCAAAATGGTATCGAACAATGAAATGTCTTTTGTCTGTCGCTATTATCTTACAGAGGCATCCTATTAATTTTGGCGCGCTTTCTATCATCACTAAACTAATTTTTGTTGACTTTTCTCACTTGTCGAATCGAACTCAGAAGAACGAATATTGTTAAGTTCTGGAATGGGGTTTCCATAGTTTGGACAAAAGCTGTGCACACGCATTGTGCGCCTTTCGCTACTGTTATGTATAAAGGCATTCTACTACTTCGGTAGCTTTGTAGAAGTAACGCCACATATGAGAAATTTCTTAAACTTTAAAAAAAAATTGATTAACAAAATTTCAGTTCACAAGATGCATTTTTTCCGAACCGCGTTCTCGCACGCCAATTTGATTTTATAGAATTTATATAGATTTCTGATTTTGTAGAATTTTAAAATGTGTCACGGACGCTTGGGACATTCTGTATATATATATATATATATATATATATATATATATATACATATGTATATATATACATACATATATATATATATATATATATATATATATATATATATATATATATATATATATATATATATATGTGTGTGTGTTTATGTATGTCTGTGTGTGCGTCTAGAAGAATACGAAAATGACTAAGATTTTCAATTAATATATTGAAACAATATCCTTTCCCTTTAGATATAAAATTGTATGGGCGCACTCGAGGCTAACGAAAAAGAAAGGCTACCGCGGTGCATTACGCGTACCTTTTTTCACAGACCGCCGGAGTCATGTGATGCTCGAATGCACCAATGCGGGTGTACGAAAAGGGCATCACGTCACTCTAGAGATCTGTAAAAAAAGATAAGTGGAATGCACCGCGGTAGCCTGTCTTTTTCGTTAGCCTCGGTGCGCACTCTAATGACGTAATGAGGTGTGTTTCAAAAATTTGTTTTTTAAGAACGGCTTGTGCATGCGTTAGGTGAAAAATAATCACCCGTTGAAATATATTTTCATGATTTTAATATGAAAAATACTATTTAATACTAGGAAATTTTTCTATAGAAAATTTCACACGCCTTGCATTCTTATTATTTAAAATGTCATACGCCGTTTAAGCAATTAAAATTTGAAATATTATGAAAAATACTTTGGATTTTTGCACACAAAACATTTTTTATTTTAGGGTCTCATTTCTAAAAATTAAAAAAATCCGCTCTTTATCCAACTAAATTACTTTACATGATACTTTACATTCTGGAATCTGTGAAAAAAATATAAAACATTATGCCTTGTTCATAGTCATGCAGAAAATGCGATGCTTCAGAAAAAAAAAACGATGCATGTGATATTAAGCAGAAAACGAGATAATGGGTTTCCGGTGTAATGAAATTTCTATTGATGAGTTTTACCGCAGTTACTTCTTACGTATGAACAATATTTCCCATGTATAAATGTGATAAAATAAGTAGGTTCATTTTCAGCAATTTTATTAAAGGACTAATATTAAGTTAAATATAAACACATAATTTTTCGGACTATTTTTTAAACGCTAAATTAATAAATAACATTTTGTAAATATGGAAGAAAATTATTATTAAACTAAAAAGAAAATAATTTTGCATTAAATAACTACCATAAAAGAAGCAAAAATAAATAAAATAAAACTTCTGTATTCTAAAGGCTTCTAAATGTTATGTAATGTAAAGGGAAAACTACTAGAAAAAAGCAGAAGCTATACATATCTAACTGCAGATGCGAGAATAATAAAGAAGATAAAAACTCCTGTGCATGCTTTCATTCTCTACTTTCCGATACAGATAGCAACTCAAATACGTCTTCTGTTTTACAAGTATAGAACATTCTGGGGTGGTAATATGTGACAAACGACCTATATATAGATATATATATATATAATGAGAAAAGTGTCTTGCAAAGCTTTGAAGCTATTTAAAATTTTTCAATGCAATTTTTGTGCTTATTTTTTTTTCAATGTTACCGATATCTTCTGTATCATATTGCCCTCTGTGGGGTAATAATAGACTGGTCTCCGAACATTCATAAAAATACTATAAGAAACTGTATGGGTTTAGAAAACGTATTCGCAAAAGCCATTCAATATGACTTGTCAGATTAAAATATATGTATAAGGTGGGTGAACCAAAGGTGGCAGTCTCCCTAATTAAGCCCACCCCTCAAAAGTGGAATTAATTTATATTTTAATCACAGAATGGTGCTACTGCATTGTAAATCATGTATCGGCAGTGCACGTGGTTGAATTTAAAGAGATCACCTTAATCCTCCGGCATTTTATGCTGTGATTTCACTTTTGAGCAGTAGTCATTCTAATTTCCAGGTAAGAAGATATTTAAATTTACAGGTGTATAAATTTTTAGAATTTTGAGGTATGAAACGTTTCTGAATGCTTATTTTCTTCTCTTTAACTACATTTACTTCAATTATAAGAAAAGTATCAGATTATTACATTTACGTCGGGCAAATAGCGACCATACGCATATTCCCAAGGTGGCCACCATAGAAAACAAATGTGGAAATCATCCCAGTAAGGCTGATTTTCGAAATTTCTTCATAAATATCTGAAAAACCTTATTACCATTTATTATTAACTCCAGACATCACTCAGAAGAAGGCAGTGACTCCCAGAAGAAAACCTGAACTATCGTGCACAAAAAGTGCTTCAAGGTTTTTTCGTGTCATAATATAAAAAGGTTAAGAAGAAAAACTTGAAAGATATCAAAAGAAAGAAATAATCATCAGAGCATAATAGTGAGCAAAATAGTTTGCCGAGTATTTTTTCACATTTTAAAAGTGATTTTAATGCATGGGACACCTTTGGAACACTATGCGCCAGAGGTGGCCCACAAGCTACAATTTTTAAATTGTATTATAAAAGTAATTGAATTTTATTTTACAAAGAAAAGTATACTTGATATGTGTTAGAGATAAGTGCAAAATATTACAAGAAAAATTAACCCCCCCCCACACACACACACAACCAGAAAATTATATAAAATCTTCAAAGCTTAACTATGGCCACCTTTGGGTCACCTACCTTATATCATTTTTGAGTTACACATGGCTAAAAATAGACCGCTTGAATTACAACAAGAAAGTATCTTTATTTGTTTTACAAATATACAGTTCTGTATATATGATTAATGCAAAATATGAATGTACACACATCCATCATACATTGACCAAAAGGACTAAATCTAAAACGTTACACAGGAGAGATCTTGAGAGACAATAATAAACTCTTGTCTTTAATATACTATGCACTATGTATAAGCGAGGAGACATTGCTGACAGTTCATACTTAAAAAATTTCAGAATTACAAAATCGAAAATCAATTAACATTCTATTATTAAATAACAAGAAAAGTGCCCAGTTAAACTGATGGAATTGAGCTCACAGGCTATTCACACTAATTGTATATTATACTCATATTTCAAAGAATAATGCCTCTCGAAAAATAAAGAAATCGACAATAAATTAAAGGGGGACTAGCCCCCCGTCCCCTCTTTATATTTAGCCAATGAACCCCCAAAACTAATCAGGGAAGCGTCTTATCACAATGAACTTATACACAAAATTTGAAGCAAATCCGATTATTCTGCATGAAAAACCCATTTATCTAAATTAAGGGGGCATTAGCTTCCCGTTCCCCCTTGATACTTAAGCAATGAACCTCCAACCCTAATCAGGGAAGCGCCTTATCACAATGAACCTATAAACAAAATTTGAAGCAAAACGGATATTGCTATCAAGAGTTATCGTGTTACGTACATACGTAGATACATACATACAGAACCGGCGGGCACATTAGATCTCAGGCTTTGATAGCCTGTGAGCTAAAAACTGACATATAAATTAAATCTAAAATATTAACCCATTTTACACTATGAAAGTCCTGAATTTAATTATTTTAAGTGGTTTAATGGGAAGGAATTCTTTTCAAAAACACAATTTTGTGTGTGTGTGTATATATGTATATATTATGTATAAAAAATAAAAAATATATATGTGCAAATGTAATAAACTTTTTTCTAACAGTTAATAATAATTAAAAAGGAAAAAATATATTTTAGCGTAGTTTTTATAATTATAAATATATATTTCGGTGGGTTGCTTTGCACTTCTCCTCAACTTCCCGTACTTCCATTTTGCGCTGAAGGTGTTCAAGAAGAATTGTAACATACTTATGCGATGTTTAATATACGGTAGATGCTCTATATGACGACTGTTCATTTTAGTAACACTTCCATTATATCGATCAGTTCATAAAATCTCTATTATTTATCTATTACCAATATGTTATTTTTACATTCAAATCAGTGATCGATTAGACCAAACATTCCAATATACCGACCTTTTTCCATTTTTTTAAATTATCTTCTTCTGATTGTTTTAAAATTTTGAAAATATTATTTTTCTAAAAAACAAAAATACCTTTTCAACTCCTCAGTGAAATAGTATATTGCCTTAACAGTGTCGCCTGTACTTAAGAGGACAATGGACATTTTCAGTCCAGAATTATCTCAACAGTTAATTGACTTCGGAATGCCTTTCTGTGGTTTGAATACTATGAAATACTATGTCTCATCACCAGGTAACAGAAAATTAAATGAAAGTATTCTTATTAATTATACATAATCTACGTTCTTATGTTTATTACAGCTTTAAAAAGGGGCGTTTATGGAGATGGACTTCAGCTATCCAATGCAAACAACAATAATAATAGTAAAATTAATAGTTTTGAAATACAAATGATATATTTAAAATAACGCATTCATAGGTTTGAGGTTAATCTCTAACAGGGCCTTTTTTTCACTTTTTCGATTTTGGTTGCAGATTTCTTTTATGAAGGTACTTCCACTTTCAAAACTGGTTCCGAAATAGAAAGGGACCGCATAAAACAACTGTAACAAATCGAAAAATTAAAAAAAAGGCCCGATTAGAGATTGAACTCACCTATCCGGTGCAAAAACAATTATTTAAATATATCGAAATGCAAAAATGATATCTCAAAGAAATCTTCCTTCGGTTTAACATTAGCATAAGAGTGTGTTCGAGTTACTATCGTAGGTTCTTAAAACTAAACATACAGGGAATTTTAATCACGTCTTATAAAATATTTCACTCTACAATTTTTATTTAAAACAATTTAAATCTTTTATTTAACTTATTTCTGTGCGATTTATATTTTATTAATTTTGTTGAAAATATTTGTTCGCATAGAAATATTTTTATTCGGTACCTGTCAAGTGACCGGCTTTTGGTATATTTAGTGTAAAGAGATTTTAGAGTAAAGGTGGAGTAATTTTTGTTCCATTTTTACACATTTTCGGCATGTATTGACGAAATTTTGTATTATTCGTATAACTGTGTATGAAATTTATGAGATACTTTATTTACATACTTACCACTTATTTTTTAACTTTAAATCTATTATATTTTATGAATTAATTTTGAAATTAAGGCGACTTTTTATTTTAATTGCCAGAAATACTGAAAAGTATGATTTTTGGTTACGCTTTATAGTGAAAAAATGTAATCACATAATCTAAATACTACAGCGGAAATCAGTTATCCTACTTAGATTATTAGCTGCTGCGCGTCGTCCGTTTGACTTACATATTATTTGGTACTTCTCCATTATCCCGTTGACCATTCTCCTTAAAACAAATTATCGCCAAAATATAACGCCTAATAAACAAATGGAATAATATTGCCATTCTAAATTTTTAAATAGTTACATATGTTAAAATGAATGAATTTAGAGATAAAAACGCCACTGAAGAATAGGGTACCTTTATGTGAGAGTGGTGGCTTACCGGATATAAAATTTGACTCGTTCAAATGATTTTAGACGAAATAATGTTTTGTTTCTAAGACATAATTATCTTCATTATCCATCATGGAATAAACGCTTGTGAAGTCAGTTAAAACTGATCTATTAAACAAAACTACGCATCGCAAATTTTTTCAATAATTTTTCACTTTTAATATCATGACGTCACCATTTATTGGCGTACTAATTGTTATTTTCATTATTGAACGAACTAATAAATCGGTAAAACAACATTAAAAATACATACAAACGTCGAATTAGAAATTACTTGATGACGTAACAAACACGTATCACGAATGTGACGTCACGCTCATGCATTTTTGGCGTTAAATCCTATACTTTAGGGATAGTTTTTTTTTAACGGAAATTGGTTGTCACAAAAGAAACTTTAAGTCCCAAGAACAAAATTTTAGTGGGTTGTTGAATTAAGTTGTGATAATATATTTTTACGTGAATTTAATATATTTTATCATTTTTCGAAAAAGAGTGTCATCTAGTTAAGAAAAACAAAGTTCGGCACAGTGCTCTACTGGTAAGCTTATAAGCACCATGTGATCGTATGAGAATCAAAAAGACAGAAAAATCTATTTTAATTTACTTGTATGTCTTTACTTCAGGATCGTAACCTCGCTAATTGTTCTCAAAAGAAAATCAGTAAAAACTTGTTATACAAAAATATGAACAGTTTTACCGTTTTGACTTGTGAAAGTGCCGGTATACGTACGTTCCGAAACAATATCGTGATCAATTTTATTTTATGCAAAAATAATGCAGATGAGGTGTTTGAAAAGAAAAATCACAAGGTTTGAAATTAATTAACTTAAATCTTTAATACACATTTTGGACAGAAGAGGCCGCCTGGTGACAGTTATCTTGGACCTGTTCCAAAGCAACCGAAAACACCACCTATCACCAAAGCTGCAGAGATATAACTGTCGGTCGCTGGTTTAACAAACGCAGGCCTCGACGTGGTGGGCGCATCTACCGAGCTCAGAGAAATAGGAAAGCAGAAAACGCGAGGATGAAGCCAAGATAACTAACACGCAGTCGGACAAAATCGTCGAAACCACGATGGAAAATAAATTAAAAGGAACGATCGTCGTGACACGAGGTCAAAATGCAAATGAAGCGTCGGGAATTGTTGAAATAGGTGATAACTTAATGCTGGAAAAATAAATGCCGAAGAAAGCAATTGAAAGATTAATTAAATTTTGAGGGGGGAATATTAAAATTAGTAATAAAAACTAGAGTTACACCATATACAAACATTGACATTGCGATAGCAATAAAAATGTGACAGTTTGTATTGTGACATTACACTCGGATAACCAAAAAATTTTATGAAAAAAAATCATTGAATGAGAAGAAAATTAAAAAAAAAATTAGAAAAAACGGGTCACCAATGAACCGTCACCAGGTAATATAAGGGGTTACACAACGACTTACAATAAGTCGTGCAAACCAGACAGTTAACTCAGTACCAAAAACAAATCATATATACAAAAAATAACATGTTAAACAGCACAACTACATTGCTAAGCAACCATGTGATAACTACTTTACAGAAAACATGATATGCATACATAAATGTTATGTACAGGGTGATTTTTTTTTAAAGTTGTGAAAGTAAAACGCTATAACAAAAGAACCACTGAACCAAATGACCTAAAATTTCACCAGTATGCTCCCAAAGCAATGGGAATTTTTTAGGCGGAGTTAAAAAAACTAAAAATCGCACCGACAGATGGCGCTGTACATGCAGTAAAGTTGGGAGACGAACTTGCGCCTGGCACACGCACATTGGCGATAAAAACGTGAAGTACGCGTACCTCGTGTTCATTATTCTACGGAAATCCTCGCAATGACTGCGCCATTGACGGACCGTCCATTATTAGTGAAACTGTATTATCAGAATAATGACAGCGCAGCAACTGCTCTCAGGAAATTTAGGACACTTAAGAATTTAAGAAAAGGTCCAATGACGACAGAGGGCCTACGGAAGATGTTTTCTCAAAGTACCGTCCATTGTTTTCCTCCCACAGACGATATTCTTTGTTTCTTCTACCTTACAGCGCCATCTGTCGGTGCGATTTTAAGTTTTTTTAACCATGCCTAAAAAATGCCCATTGCTTTGGGAGCATACTGGTGAAATTGCAAGTCATTTGGATCGGTGGTTCTTTTGTTATAGTGTTTTACTTTCAAAACTTTAAAAAAAATCACCCTGTATGATTAAAATATATATGCCACCATTGAGAAAAATTAATATAATATTATTAAAACTAATGTGCAAATATTTGATAATGACTCAAAAAAAGTACATACTGACAAATTGAAATACAGTAATATCAATGGTAAATATTGTTATGCAAACACATAGTATGAAGCACAAATGATCGTATATTCTAATACGTATATGCAAATTTATCTTAATTTTTATTTAAATTTTATCTTAAAAACGACTCTAACGATTTTGACGAAATTTTTTATCCTAACGTATTGGGGCAAAGAAGAATATTGGGCTGGGTCACATGTTCAAGAACTTTCGATTAGGGGGTCATTTTGGGTAAACCGGGGTCCAGATAATTTTATCTAAAAAACGGCTATAATGATTTTGATTAAATTTTGTATCCAACGAGTTTCGGGCACGAGAAAATCATTGGGCTAGACCACATGTCCGATAAAATTCGATTAGTGGGTCATTTTGGTCATGGGTCATTATGGGTCAAGCTATTTTTGTCTTAAAAGCGGCTCAGACAATTTGAACTAAATTTTGTATCCTACGGTTTTGGGGCACGAGAAAGTCATTGGGCTAGGTCACATGCTCGAGAAAATACGATTAGTGGGTCATTTTTTGGGTCACTGTGGGTCAAGCTAATTTTATCTAAAAAACTGCTCAGACTATTTTGACTAAATTTTGCATCCTATGAATTTTGGACACGAGAAGACTGTTTGGTTAGGTCACCAGTTCGGGAAAATTCGATTAGTGGGTCATTTTGGTCATGGTTCATTATGGATCAAGCTATTTTTATCTTAAAAACGGCCTAGAAGATTTGAAATAAATTTAGTATCCTACAGTTTTAGGGAACGAGATGACTATTGGGCTAGGTCATATGTTCGAAAACTTTGGATTAGTGGGTCATTATGGGTCAAGCTATTTTTATCTTAAAAACTTCTCAGAGAATTTAAACTAAATTTTGTATCCTACGGTTTTTGGGCACGAGAAAATCATTGGGCTAGGTGACATGCACGCCCATTGGTAGTGTACAGTAATGTGCATTGGACTTTTGGACAGCCTTACCACTTGAACTCGTTGGATATTCCATAGTGGAGGTAATGCTTAAACTTTTACTATTTTGGCTTAAAGAAATTTTGAAAAAATTATTCTGGTGTGAATCTTAAAAAAAATGGAGGAAGGAAATTGAAAATAAAAATCTACAACATTTTTCATTGCAAGGGATTTTTTGGGGGGTGGGAGAGGGTAATCGGTAAAGACTAAATACTTCTATGTTTATAATACAATTTCCGTTATAAGATGGCCTTATTTCAAATAAATAACTCCCCAGCATAGCTTTAACATTTCATAAAGTGTTATAACAAGAGTATAAATAATCTTTCTAATATGAAATGGAACATTATTTTGGCAATCAGTGAAATAAATGACAACAATAAATGTATGTTGTCGGAAGTAATTAATTTACATTCCAAGTTTTAATGTTAAGGAATTACAAGCTGATTTAATTTTTCATTTCTATAATTCATTTGGTAATATGTATGCGATCAGTATGAATAAATTCTCGTTCAGTTTTTAACTATTTCAGGATAAATTTTGTTGCTATAATATGAAATTTATATATTTATTTAATATATATAATTAACTAAATTTCATTGCATGAGAAATATTCTGTATATGAGGCAGATTTTATTAATCGTCAATGAGTTTGCAACTTTTTTCAACCCTTTCTAATAATCTTTTTAACGACAGTTTTTCCGTGATCACGATGTCTTTTCATCCTGTGATGTTTCATGTGAAACTCATTCTTCAAAGAAAAATTTAACAAAATATTCATGCACAATTACATGAACAGCATGAAATGTTTTAAATATAATAGAAGTTTTATTGCACTTTTTATTTGATCTTTCATAGTAGTAATTTGTTTTTAACACTCTCACTGCACAACCGGATATATCACGTGCACATAGCTGCAAAATTTTACGTTTTTCTAATATCACTAGAATTTAATAGATTTTTTTGCCTTTACTAATTGTTCGGTAATTAAATAAGTCAAAATATGCTAGTAAGTTTTAATGATAAGTTATGATTAATTTGTTTATGGAATTTGGTTTTTAATTTTTTTCTAGATTTCGGACTATATACATTTTGATACAATAAATTTTTTTGGGGGGGTGAGGGGTGATATGGGACAATTTTATACCTTTGCAAATGATGCAAATGGGTTAATTAATTTTTTACATAATATTGGAATAATCAAAGTATTTAGCAATTCAGAGAGCATGCTACTCTTAAATCTTCAAAAAATGCGATGTTTTGCGGAACATGTATATGAAAGTGTAACATTTTCTGCGCATTTTAAAACGAGCATCATAAAAGAAATCCTACATTATGCTAGTTATGATATGAAATATATCAGGTGATCCCTTTGAAAGCATTGTTTAAAAGCATATTTTAGCATCGTTTATTTCGAAATGTTGAAAATGTGCTGTTAAAAATAAATTGCTCGCAAAATTTCTTTTGAACCCCTTAATATGTTTTAATGCAACCTTTTCGGATGTATAGATCATACCTATATCTTCTGACGGAACCTAAATATGCGTATATTTTAGCATAATTTATATTTTTAAAATTAAGTTGAAATAATTGCTTTTTTTAGGTTATCTATGCATTTTTATTTTGTAGGTGAAAAATTTAATGTATTCAGTTTTATCACATTTAAACTTGCATTTCAATTACAAGTACTAGAATAAGATCTGAAATATATGCTCTTGTCTCTCACTTCTTTCAAGCATCTTATTAACGCTGCAACTAGTGTTATACC
This sequence comes from Maratus michaelseni, assembly GCA_963931845.1. NCBI lineage: Eukaryota > Metazoa > Arthropoda > Arachnida > Araneae > Salticidae > Maratus > Maratus michaelseni. Next base: position 399,984,952 of record OZ007586.1, read on the forward strand.
GAAGACTGAATAGAACGAGATAATATAATGCAAAATTCAATCGGAACATTTAACGAGTAGCTTTTATGTGCTTTAAAAGTTGTGTAAATCCCAAGATCTGAAACAACATTTTTTAAAGCTTTCTGATTTATGGAATTTCAACTGTTCTATACCATAGGATATACAAATAGCGGTAATTTCTCCATTGATGAATGTTAACAATTAAACTATTACATCATTTTCGATCATTTCCCTCCTGAAAACCTGTTTAAGAGGAATGAATTATATGATATTGTCTACGATAGGATAGTACGTGTGATCGCTTCTTTTAGATATAATACATTAATCTCTCACTTATACGTCCCCTCTTCTATGCGTCTCTCTCAGTTATACGTCGATTTTCGGTAGACACGGATAAAGATATAGCTGTGCAATTTTTTTTGTTTCGTTTAGCATCGCAATGTGAAATGTATTTCTCACTTATGCGTCGGGAAATTTAAAGTTTCCCTTGCCATTTCTACTCATTTTGCACATGTCGTTTCCAAAAAAATTCACTTTAGCTTGTAAAGAGGAAGTCAATTGGGTGTATATTAACATTTGTTTTCTGGACACTATTATAAGCTGCTTTCCTGGGTACCACCTGGAGTCACTTCACATTTGTCATTTCTAGGAAGACTGCTTCAAATAAGCAGACTGCAAATTTTAAAAGGATGCATCTTCTGCAAAATAACAGAATGCATTTCTTGGGGAATGGTTAATTTCAACGATTTCGTAGATATTGATGAAAATAAAATAACATCAGAAATGTGGATATATAAGAAATTGTCGCAAAATTTACAGATGATGCCAATGAGGATTAATCAGATAACGAAGAAAACGTAGAAACACCATCCATCGATATGTCATTTATAATGTTATTAGGATAGTCATGATATAAGGGAGTGTGTTTCTTCCATGTATTCTGTGGTTAGAGAAAGGGAAATTTAGCAGGCGGAGCCGAATTTTCGATGCTTCAGAGAATTTAAGAGACATTCTTGTTTCCTAGAGTTTGAGAAGCGGGCTCCTTCACACATGTTTTAGCTTGGGGCTAAGTTGTTATGAAAGCTGTGTGAAACTCTAGTTTAGTGGGTTCCCCATTTCACATGGGGCGGATATGCTAAGGAAATGGTACCTAGTGGTGAATAGACTGATATGATTATATTTCTGTCGTCGGCGTGTCGTCAAGGTGCTCGGCTAGGAGTAACTTTCCAGTTGACATACGAGTAGCTTTCTCATCGGAGTGCTTTATCAATAGGTGAATATACTTCTTTTGCCTCTAACGTATCAAGACTTACTTTTTCTGTATTAATTGTTAAAGGATGCGTCGGTTCCCTGAAATTTGAACTATTATTCTTGGGGAATGGTTAATTTCAACGATTTCGTAGATATTGATGAAAATAAAATAACAGCAGAAATGAGGGATATATAAGAAATTGTCGCAAAATTTACAGATGATGCCAATGAGGATTAATCAGATAACGAAGAAAACGTAGAAACACCATCCATCGATATGTCATTTATAATGTTATTAGGATAGTCATGATATAAGGGAGTGTGTTTCTTCCATGTATTCTGTGGTTAGAGAAAGGGAAATTTAGCAGGCGGAGCCGAATTTTCGATGCTTCAGAGAATTTAAGAGACATTCTTGTTTCCTAGAGTTTGAGAAGCGGGCTCCTTCACACATGTTTTAGCTTGGGGCTAAGTTGTTATGAAAGCTGTGTGAAACTCTAGTTTAGTGGGTTCCCCATTTCACATGGGGCGGATATGCTAAGGAAATGGTACCGAGTGGTGAATAGTGTGATATGATTATATTTCTGTCGTCGGCGTGTCGTCAAGGTGCTCGGCTAGGAGTAACTTTCCAGTTGACATACGAGTAGCTTTCTCATCGGAGTGCTTTATCAATAGGTGAATATACTTCTTTTGCCTCTAACGTATCAAGACTTAACTTTTTCTGTATTAATTGTTAAAGGATGCGTCGGCTCCCTGAAATTTGAACTATTATTATTTTTTTGGCACGTTGTCCAGGTGCTCAGCTCTGAGCAAGTTTGATTAGGACGGTGAAATTTTCCATTTGTGCTACGAGTAGTGTATTGGTTCATTTCATCAATATGTGAATGGACTTCTGTGAATCCTTGCGTATCGAGACTTGCTTATTCCGCAATACTTTTTAAAAGATGTGGCCATACCCTGAAATTTCATCTACGAGTTTAATGTGCCAACAAAGTCAAGCTGCTCAGCTCGGGTTAAGTGACATTTCTAATCACACTTAAGATTAAATAATATTAACAATAAAATAAATAATCTTATAATAAGAACATTGCAGAAAGAATAATGTCTGATTAATATTAACATCATGGAAAGTTAACATCTGATACATATTGCTCAATAAATTTTAATTATAATCTTAGTATGTGTGAATTATCATGTATTTATAATGTGTCTACAACTCTTTGCATACTAGTACTTTAATGCAGAACAAAATGATTTAATTTGTAATTAAAATTAAAGTAAAATATACGTTTAATGTTAATTTCGTTTTTATTTTGTGTAGTGGTCTAAATTTCATATTAATTGTTATCAGAGTTTATTCATTTAAATTTAAAGAAATTTGTAATTTCAATTATCTGAGAAATTTAGGGAAGGTATGGTTTCCTATTAAAATATGATTAAAGATGGAACAAAATTCAATTGTAACATTTTAATATAATTTAAGTGTTATAGATTTTTTTAACAGTATTTATTAAAATGGTTAACACTAAAAAATAAATATATAGTGTCCATTGCAGAGCAATATTCAAGTAAATATACAAAGGTGTACTAAGGACACACAGATATATGTATATACTAAATAGAAAGAAAGAAGAAACAACATCATTATTGTGCAGCTATTGTTACACAGTTTTTGTCTTTTCTTGGCTAAATTGTTTTCTATTAATTCACACTTTCCAGATATTTAAGTAAAAAAAAAATATTTAGGAATAACAGCTACCTGTAATTACTTAGAATAAATGATTTAATGCGTAATGATTAAAAATAATTTTATTACTTATAAATTTGTAACGTTGAGACGACTGAAACTATTATACAGTATTTCCACTAAAGTCCCTTGCCACCCTCTTAAATTCGGAATGGCTGCTGCTATATTCATAAAAGTGGTGTCTAGGTATTGTAAAGGAGCCATGCGCTACTGACTGAAACCGCCTATACCGCCACCTGGTGGAAAACTGCGAAGTTAGCATTCCTAACTCGAAAACGAAAAGAGATAGATAAAAAAGTAATTTACAAAGTTGAAGAGCATCATCGATTTATTTCGAAAAGACACCTTGTGGACATTAATGCGAAGAATAGAACGGTTAAAACGCGTATTTGATTTTCCGTGATTTCATATACTGTGACGTCACGAAACTTGAGCGGAAGGAGAAATGAGTATCTTTCGGACAAAACACGACACTGCAATGTGGCACAGTGGTATCGCTGGTGATTCCCAATCAAAACGACGCATTACGGACGCTTGTGCCAACGTGTCACCCTCTATGCTCCAACCTGTGCAACATGAAATTCAAACACGACTCAAATGTGCATTGCAGCTGACGGTGAGAAGTTTGAACATCTCAAATAAAGGTATAGTGTTTCAACTAGTTGATTTTTTCTTTCTAAGATCGTTTTGTCACGTCAGAATGTAGGAAATCATGAAAAAACAAATGCGCGTTTTAACCCTTCTATTATTCGCATTAATATCTACAAGGTATCTTTTCGTACTAAATCGATGATGCTCTACAACTTTGTAAATCCCTTTTTTCCCTATCTCTTTCCGTTTTCGTGATAGGAATGCTAACTCCGCAGTTTTCCACCAGGTGGTGCCATAGGCGATTTCATTCAGTAGCGCATGGCTACTTTACTATACATAGACACCACTTTTATGAATATAGCAACAGCCGAAGTTAAGAGGGTGAAAAGGGACTTTAGTGGGCATACTGTTTATAAAAAGAAATAATGTGTAAGTGTTTATAGTATATGGCATATTAATTTGATAAATAAAAAAAAATAATAGAAGAATTTATTATCTACTGATTTATTATATTGTTGATGGTATGTTCTTACATGTGTAACTTTATTATGGATGAGGCAGAAAAAGCAGTTCTTAAGGCTAAAAAGATGATGGAAATCGAGTCATTTATAAAAAATGGGCGCTCATATTAGATTCTTTCAAACTGAAACAAGTTTATACCGAGTAAAATGTAACATGGAGTTTATACAGATATACACAATATTTACGGCTTTAGCAAATGTCCTGCAACGGCCTGCCGAGGATCAACTTTTTGCCATTTAAAAATGTTTGGCAGGATTTACCCTGTAAACGTGTTTAATTTTCAAAAATAATATTATAACAATAAATTATTTATTTGAAATTTTGCAGAAAATTTTTAATCAAAAAGAGATCTATATAATCTTCTGAACGAAATTTGACTATTTAAGCAACAACTGGATATCTGTAACTGGTATGTATTGCCAAAGCTAGCTTGAAAGCTACATCAACGATTTCAAAAATTACCAATGAACTTCGAAGAGAAAACAAAAGAGTATTAATTTGTGTTTATGCTTTTACAAAACTACTTTCTAAATTTAGAAAAGCCGTGATTGCAAGAAACTCAGCTGCTTTGAAAAAGTTGGAGGATGTAGCCCCGTTACATAAACTCGCTTTTAAAGCAGCCCCTTTGTAAAATAATATTGAAGCAGATATTGTAAACTTACCAATTTTTCCTGTGTTACAATGCGAGACTGATACTCAGGTGCATAAAACACGATCTGAGACTAAATATCCTAGCGAACGGAGCATAAAATATATCCCACTTTTATATTTTTAAGAAGTTTAAGACACTATTTTTGGAAGGTGTGTTTATGTAGCAGGAAATTCAATCTGTGTGAATAAGTCTTAATTTATCAACGAATGAATTCAGATAAATTTACGAGGATGAAGCGTCGAAAAGCAGTCCAGTAGTAGAAACCTCTTACGACAATTTACCTAACACATCTCATACAAACATTCAGAAAGGCCGCTTTACTTTCAAACGAAAAAGAAGTGGTAATATTAGGGGAGATGAACCTTCTCGCAACACACTCTAAAGAGTAAAGGAATTTAAATTCACAGATATCGATTAAGAAAGAGATAAGCTATAAAGTGAGTGTTGATAAATAGTACCTTGTGCTCAAGGTATTTGGAGAAGTAAAATTTAGATTTTGTTTTGTAAATAAGTTATTTATTGTAAAGCAGTTATTGCAAACTTTCAAGATATTATTATTGTTATTAATATTTTTATTATTATTATTAATATTATACTTTTTGATAAATTTAAAAAGAATCTTATATGTATTTAAAACGTTTGTTTTAGCAGTATATGTGTCCTACTTATTAAAAAAAGGATGTAACTGAAGAATTTATATTTATTTTGGTTTCCTCTCTTTATTATAGTTTATAGGCATTAGTGATAATATCATCAAACATTTCAGTTTCTATAATTATATGGAAGTTTGAGGTAGTTAAAGTATTTATAGATTGGGTTCCTTTGTTTATTAAAGGAATGCATGATAATGAAACCACTCGTAATGGTAAATACTATTATGCCGACTCGTAATGGTTAGTACTGATATTAAATGTTCTTTTTGTCAGTACTATTAGTCTCTTATTGAATAATAATAATGCAAACAGCTGGTATTATATAATAATTTGAAAATTAAATAATATGTTTAGACAATATCAAGAACTGCATGAGGAAACAATTACCATGTGCATTCGTAATGCTCCAAGAAAATTATAAGGTGAGCCCGTACACATAAAGGATTATGGTTTTATCTAAATAATCTATAATAACAAGGAAAGAAGTTTTTGTGTGTGTCTGTCCGCTGTGTTTTCAAGAGACCGTTGCACGCAGAGCTACAAAATTTTAGAATTCGATTCCTCCATGTATGTAGTTTTGCATCTCGAAGCCTGATTTTGGAATTATCGAATAGATTATATTAATTTAATTATTATGCTTTTTTTTCACTTTTCGATTTCTACATATTTTTCCACAATAGCAACAGAAATACGGTTCCAATCTTTTAGCCCAATATGGTACATTTTGTCTTCTTTGCAATTCAGTAATCGTACACCTATTTTTGAATTTTTGGAGATTTTTTTTTTTCCTTCGTCACTAAGAAATTTTCCCCATAATGCTAAAATTCCCCTTAATGATTCGTTGGTTGCGTCCATTTCCGCCTCATTTATGTCCAAAATTGTCATTTATTTCTCGTTTTAGATTGGGGTGGATTGGTAATTCTATAAAGATAAAAAATAGGGATTTTAAAAGAGAAGGCGGATTACTAATTATCCCGATTTGGATTTACTGTTTAGATTTTTTTAATTGCTGTTTTAACATTTTTTAATGTTTTGAAGTGTTTTTTGTTTTCAAATTACATCACAAATCGCCCGTTGGGAGTCAAACATAGTTAGAGGGCAGCTGTGATTGGTAGCTGAGAGGATTGCAAGTACGGCTGGAAGTCAACTAGACAATTCTGATTGGCGGATGAAAAGATCATCAGTTATTCGTAACTTCCCCAACGTAAAATTTTTCCTCTTTTCAATAAAAATTATTCTGAAATCGAAGATCGATTTGTGAATTTTTCACGATTTGTTTTATGCGATTTTTAAAGTTTTTTCATGTACGTGACGTCATTTAGGCACTTGATTTTAGAAATTGGTAACAATTACTTATTTATTTGTATGTCAAAGCAAAAAAGAAAGCGTCATTTTGTTTCTGTTTCAACATCGCCATTTTGTTTCTCATTCAAAAATTAACGATAATTCTTATCCTTAATGTTAAATGTCGTTGGTTCAATTTTGAGGGGGTAGGAGAGTGTCCGGTCGTAATTTAACTATCGCGTTAATGCTCTGATAGGAACCACCCTTTTCCCCCACACATTCCCAAATAAGAACTTTTTTAATATTGGTCCTATTAAAACGAAACCTTTTCTAACATTTTCTCAGGTCCCTCAGGTATACTAAATAAACTTCGGTATCAGTTTTTCAGCTATTGGTTACCACTATTTCTGAACATTAATCACCAAGCGGTGGTTTATTTTCTCGGGTTCCATGCATCCGATTTCAACGAGATTTGGTTCATTCAACTTAACACGAATTAATTAAGATTTTAGATAAATAATTAAGATACAGATGTGGAACAACCTTGCGGTACAAAAGGGAATTAAAAAATTTTGCAGCGCGTGCACAGCATGGCTGTTATATGGTGTAGTAGGCAGCGGGGTTACTTCCCGGTTTTCGTTCGGAAAAATGTTTGTTTAGAACAGAGTGCGCCCCCTGCCAGAGAAAAGTACAACTAAAATATTTTGCGTTTAAAATTAGTCTGATTCAAACGAAATCCTTTCTAACATTCTTCCCAGATCTCCAAGTACTAAATAAACTTCGATATCATTTTTATCATCATCAGAATATTTGAATTACAGTTAATATGCAACATCACACCTATACATAATTACAATTGATATAGATGCAGTGATCCCATTGCATAAGAAAGCAGTGGGTATTGTCAGCGTAGAAGCTATTGGTTGCATATTACTAAATTTTTCCAATGGTGTGCTGTACTTCCTTGTAAAATGTTAACCATTGCCTTTTATTGATTTTTTAAGGTTTCGAAGAAATAGTATGACATGGGGAGATTTTGGGGAGTACGGAGGAAACTTTTAGGAATTCCTATCTATTTGTTATTCAGCAAGTCTTTTTAGCCACATATAGCCTAGCATTTTCATTGAGCAGAACTATTTCTTATGAGAGCTTTTCTATGTGCTTGTGTTTGATGGCATGTTAAAGACTCATCAACGTATCGCAGTACCGCAAAGAAATGGGATAAAAGCTATTTGCGCTGATGTGTAGGAATCCACCATCCAGCCACCCACTTTAGCTTAATACAATAAACTTAACGTAAAATTCAGAGCTCCCACAAATATCAGTATTTAAGAAAAAACCTCTGTGGTAAGTATTAGCAACATTTGAAAGAGAAACAACCTTCGGGGTAGGTTTCTCCAAAATTTGCAACGGATATACAAAAAGATTTTTCTTTGAAAAAAGTGTAATTTAATACACGACCGTGTTGAAACACTGAATATTGTATATTTTTTTTAATGCAGAATACATTTTGATTATTTTCCTTCTCCACTAAATTTGAAAGATCACATACAATGAAAATGTAACACACTGCATTATTATTCAACTTCATTCGTTAGAATTTGTCAAAAAATATTTTGAAGGAATAAGAATATGTTTCTTATTGATACATTTCATATTGATATATGATTTTAATTGTGACCGCAAATCAACCAAAAGTGTCTACATATATGATTACATCCTTACTCTTTTGCTTTATTTAAATCAAAATACTACAAAGTTTACGAAATTAAAATGTTGTGTGATGAATCAGAAAGTTACAAATATAAAATCTCTCCTAACAAGCATTAAATCTTTTCAGATATCAGTTCCATTATCTAATGAATACTTTTTTCCACAGTATCATTATTATTTTAACAGAAAATACTTCTCCTTCGTAAATATACAGCTCATCCGAGAAAGGTCTTTTTAATAATCAAAAATAACAACAGGTCAAATGAAATTCAGTTTGTGGCAAAAGAAGGAAAAAATCTAACATCTCTTTTACATCACTTTCGATGTATCTCTGAGTGATCTCTTTCAGTTGTATGAAGAATGTTGAGTCTAAAGTGCATTTCCCGCCAAGTGTTTTTTTAAAATTCACGGTGTAACAGTAAGGATTACGAATTGAATCCCTTCCTTTTAAATGGAAATCAGAAACATTTGTGCGATAAAGATTGCGGAGGCCATTGGGGAGGGAGGGGGGAGGGGAGGTCTTCCACGATCAATCCATCGTTCGGAAATACTCTTTCAAGTAAATCACGTAGAGAATTGAAAATACACTTGGTATCACTCTATGGTACATCAGGCGAAATTTTCTTTGCAAAATTTTCAGTCATTTCGTTTACGCGAGTCACAATACACACGGTCGCCATTTTCCTTTCGATTTACAGCTTCCAAGCAACTAGAGCCATCTACCTCAAGAAATTGGTACTAGAAAAACTATTAGATTTCATTCTTTTTCCGCAAACTGCATTTCATTTGATCTGTTAATATTCCTGTTATTAATCTTTAAAATAATAAAGATCTTTTCCAGACATGCTGTATGCCCCTAACAAACTTATTTCCCGTTTATAACATAATTTAAAGACTGATGGTTATAAACCGGGGGGGGGGGGGAAGGTGAGGGTTGAAATATAGACAAAGATTTTATTTTAAAATATTGAGACAATGTGGGGGCAATCTAATTGCAGAAAAATTTTCTTTTATTTTTTAAAATTTTCAATGTGTAACAACGAGTTTTAGATTTCAGATAATTTATTAATGTTCTGAAAATATCTATTTTGTAAAAGTCTGGTATTTTCTAGTGCAATTTTTATGCTTAATTCTTTTTAAATTAAAGTGGTATCGTGAATGTGTCAGAGAAAATTGAATATTAATTTGAGAATATACGAGACATTACACAGTGCTAGTAACCTAAACTAATTGCCATTTTTACTAAAGTTGTCAGATTGACTTTTACTTTTATATTGTAAATAAATGTTCGTATTTTTACAGTAAAATGTAAGGCATTTTTGCGGAGTATTTCACTGTGCAAAAGAAAAAATAAACCAACAGTCTACAATTTAACTAGACATTTATTTGTTAAGGATTGCTACCACATCCATAATCGCTACATTCTGATACATAAAACTCCCACCTTTTATCAAAAAGAAAAGAAAAATCCGTAAAAATACTGATATACACAACTTGTATAATAAAAAAGTTATACTATCATAAAAACAGAAAACAGATACTATTATAAACATTGTAACCACCATATTTAAAACAGCAGTAAGAATAAATAAAAGCGAATAGATAAGAACGATTTTCATCCTTCAGATAACATCACCACTACATATTTGAGTCCTGGCCAAACATATTTTTTCCTTCTGAACTTTATATTGGGCTTGAGCATGCTCTAAATTATGTTAGAAGAAATGTTACACAAATAAAACCTCTCTCCGTTTTTTATCGCATCTTTATATCAAAAGAAAATATAAAAAATACTTGTACATAAAATTCATTCTGGCATAATGTAATCCAACTTAGACTGTTCGTAAAGTTAAGTCATGAAGTATAATAAAATTATTATATGTGCGACTCTACAGTTAATTTAATGCATACATTGTAACATTAATTTCAATTATCTCAAGAAATATAGACATTATATTGCAGCTTTGTGCAAAAATTATTAACATCGGGAATAATTTAGCACATATAAAAATTTTGGAGAAATATTTAAAAATTCTAATAGCCTTATTTTTAAGTAATTCGTTTTAAATAGAAAATGATAGAATAACTTGGTTTCTTTATACACATCACACCTACACATCCACAAACACACACATGCATGGACTGATAGATAGATAAAGTTTTGCTAAACTCCTTCTAAAAGACACATATTATACAACAAGTATCTTGTAGTAAACCTCAACAATGTATATCAATTTCATTATATTTCAAACATAATTAAAATACACTGCAAACAGATTTTCTGCGTAAACCATTATGTAACCGAATATCTTTGTGTGGCCCTGGGAAATGAATGATAAATGAATTACACTCCATACAGTTTTAACAATTTAACAAAAGAGCTGCCAATTTACAACACAACTGATATTTTGCAGAACAACTACCCGTCTCTATACAATACACCATCCACAACCTCCAACGATTCTTCCATAAAACGTGGATTAATTTGACAGAGATTAACCACGTTTTGAACCCCAAAATGGATTTTATGAAACTTTATTTATTTAATTTCGGGTTCTTACGTGGAACTTATTTGGAATTTATGATTCTCTGGTTCGGAACATATATAACCTATATCATATTAACCCATATTTTACTGATTAATAAACAGCTGGTAGCTACGAATACATTACTTTAATTCAAGCATTACTTTAATTCAAAACATTATCTAGTAACCATTAATCATGGAAATTATAATTTCACAGAAATAACGGTTTTATAGTTAGGAAAGTTTAATTGTTTTGTTGAAACATAAGAAAGCCCATCAAAAAAAATTTTCTGATTTAAAAGTAAATAGAAAATTCATACATTTATCTATTACTTTTATAAATATGTTTCTATGCCAGTTATAATTTTACACCAACATCAATGAATTAATGTTCAATTTTTAAACAATTAGAACAGATATTAATATTTTATATATTTATAATAATTAAAAGAAAAAAAATCACAACATTATTCTGAAAACACTTTCTTGGGACAAGTTTTACTAGTGTGGGATTATTTCTACATCTAGACACACGGCAGTGTGTCAGCCAAGTTCACAAAGCAAAAAACTCGACACAACGGCCGTAGGTATATTTACATGAACCATTTCGAGCTGTTTTCGCCAAATTTCGACGCTCTATTACTGAAATTCTATTTGACCTACGTACTTGTAATTTTAGATGTGTAGTAAGGCCCCCTTAAATATCCAGAATCCAAAATTTTATAAATAACGCATAATTAGTTTCCGAGATAATGATATTTGAAAATGTCTGATAATTGATAATTTTACCAGTGACTCACTCCCTCATCTAAAAGATTTCATATATCTACTGCACTTAAAGACTTAAAATTTGGTAAGAAGCTCGTTTACACTATAAGAAATCGAAAAAAAATCAAAAATTCTGAAAATCGATTAATTACCCACTTGGGGGTGTCCATTTTTACTTTAACGTTACGACTATTAGGCGAGATTTTAATTTGCCAAAAAAAGCGCCAAATGTTGAATCCGGGCGGACCTTGCAGCAAAATATTTGATTATCAGCCATTTTGAGTTAATTTCAGAGAATTAATTGTTTGAGTAATGGTGCATAAAATTTACCTTTTTAGACACATTGTGAAAAAACAAAAACATCTTGAGAGAATACATATATCGAAATACGCATATATTTCGAGATATCCGCAGTTGAAATTCGTCTAATTCCAGAATTAAAAATGTAAACAAAAGAGAGTCATTCAAATGACTCAAATAAATATTGAAGAAAAATGATTCAAATAAATATTGATCATGGATGATCTACCATGGATCTAGGCAGTGTAGCTGTGGCAAAATATTAGCTCATTTATTACATCAAACTTACAAAAAGGCACGCGCGAGAAAAAAAATAACAACCGTATTTTAATTGCATCGAAAAAAACATGAGACAATCCATGGAGTCTTTCTCTCCTAAACAATGCAATTTCAAATTTGCTTTTTAATCATAAAATATATAATAAGCACGTGCGGAGATGTCACACTTTATCTCTTTTGTGCTAGTTATGTTAATATTTACGATTTATTGTGATATCTATATATTTAAAACGCTAAGCGTTTTCTTTCGACAATCCGTGAGAACAAACTACTGCATCAAATTATATCATTCTTTTTTAAATGAAAGATATTTAGACATAGATTTGTTATCGTATATTCGTTTGTTCAAAATATTTATTAATTAGCCGTAATTTTAAATTAAACTTTTACTTCTGCGTATGACGTCATAAAGTCGGCAATTGGATATGCGAGGCACAGAGTAACGTAAAACTCCGTGATTGCGAGGATAAAAGAGAAATAATAAATATTAAAAGCACGTGGCTTTTAGGCCGATTTTTTTTAATTTGCAACTATAATTTGGGTAAAAATATATCGCGTGCACTTTTATTTATTTACGTTATTTTTAAAAGCGAATAAAAAATTTATTTTTATTGTGACGTCATGGGAATATTGTCCTTTGAGTTTATTTTATCATTATGCATTATAACATTGTTGATGCCATTTTTTTTCATTACAATTAAATGCAAAATGTATTTTTATTTGTATACATGGCGTTTAAGCATAAAAGTAACGTATATAAAGTATGTGTGAAAATGGCGTTAGGCTTAGCTTGAAATGCGTTTTAACATTGATAAAACTAAAGAGAAAAATTTATATGATTGTGGCAACATGACGTAATTTTAATAATTTTTCCATTCTTAATTATAAAGATTAGAATTGGAGCCTTTATTGATTGCTTCATCTTGATAGCATACCTTGATTACATGTTACCAATTACTTTTTATTTTTTAATTATAGGTTAGACGATTTCATTTTGGAATAAAAAAATTCACAAAAGTAAAGGATTTCAGGAAAATTAAAATTATTATTAAAAATAGTGTTGTAGATGTGTTCTTTATTTACTATGTTCTTTTATTTACTGAATATGAGATGAACGTAGGAATATACTATTTGTGTGATACATCATAGGGCATGAAATTTTCTTTTTTGCCATGGGGAATATGGCGGTAATATTGAACTGATTTGCATTACACAGTTGTTTACGAATTGTTTGTTTGAAGTTTGCATCGGAAATAGTATTGTATTTCATTGGGGAAAGAAACATTAAAAATAAAATATTTGAAAGAATGCTTCATACGCAACTTCTTAAATAATAAAGAAGCTTATTTTACTGATATTGTTATAGTATTTTTTTTCGTCAAGTTTTGACGGGTTACATCTAGTTTATATTTATTATCATATTTATTATTATGTTTATTATTTATAACTGTTTATTTATTATTGCATGCTATTTGTAACTAATATTCAAAAACAAAGTTTTCGCCAAATTGGCGAGTTAAAAAAATCGCGCCAATGTGGTGTGTATATGACATCTGTGCCTATTAAAATTACCAATTTCTGTTGCAAATTGACAACCGAATATTTTGTTGTAGGAAAATTGAATGCTGCCTGGTAAATAAAATAGTCACTTGTAAACACATTAAAAATCATTAAGTATAGTGTTTAAGTATATTGTAACTGTACAAAAAGTAATGAAATCCCATCAAAAACATACATGTGAAAGAAGGCCAAGTTCGTTAACGGTTTCGCTAATAAAAGAAGTGAGATCTAACTGGAAACCAAGTTCTTTCGAAGCTCCTTAAATCATAGCTCCTGTCATACATAACGTTCTTCAATTGCTTAAAATGATTTGTTATGTTATTTGCTACTCAATAGAGCGACTTGGCAAGTTTTTCTCTTATTAGAATTTCTCTACTTGATTGATCTGAACTTAAAGTTAATCACTTCCTTAACTTATCAATATCTTAACTTCGACAAACTTATTCGAATACTTGATTGACTACATCTTTGCCAATGACATACTAAACTAAATTGTACTCAAACTCAAAGATTAAAGTTGGTGGATGAAAACATGCCAAGTCTTGAGTAGCAAATAACATAACAAATCATTTTAAGCAATTGAAGAACGTTATGTATGACAGGAGCTATGATTTAAGGAGCTTCGAAATAAAATGGTTTCCAGTTAGATCTCACTTCTTTTATTAGCGAAACCGTTAACGAACTTGGCCTTCTTTCACATGTATGTTTTTGATGGGATAGACTCTACCCCAGTTGTCACAGTTCTGTGGTTTAAAATAAACCTTGTAATTTTGGGACTTACCGTACATTGGTCAAAGTAAGCGTCCATTTATTAAAATAGTAATTAATCCCAAAATTACATTTAAAAACAACAAATATGAAAATCTACCGTAGCAAAGTATTCATGACAACAAAACAATGTCTTTAAATTCTCTGATACTAAAATTATCCACAGTGGATTCAATGTAAATAAATTAGATTTTTTAGGATGTTTATATATTTACTTAAATACCTATAAAATTGTTAACGAAAATATTATTAACGAAAATCTTGAGGCAAAATCTCTATCAACTGCTTGGAGAAACATGTTTGAAAATTATCCTCCTAACATTCTTTAGTTTTCTTCTAGTTCTGCCATTTTTTGCTTCTTTTTTCCAATGTTATATGCTTTCAAATTACACAGTATTGAATAAAATTCATTTTTAACCAATTAACTTTTATTCTCATCATTTTACCTTCCAAAATTAAATGACTATCTAATATTTCAAAACAGTCAATCTGTTTTTCTTTTCTATATTTCTGCGTTCTTATGCTCTTTCAGTATTATATTTTTTCTGACTTTCAGTAGTTATTAATATCATGTCCCTTTATAGTATGTCAGCCTTTTAACCACATTTTTACCCGTACACTGTATTTTCATTTTTCGATATTTCAATCTGGGTCACACTTGTATTCGATATCCCTTTTATCTTCCTTTCGAATATATGCGACGCTTGCCTTTGCCTCTTTGCATTCCTTTTGAAACCCTCTCAACAGATTGAGAATTTTATTACTACTTGGAGCGGTCATCGACTCCCCTCCTCCTTTTCGTTTCAATACTTACGTTGCGGAATTAAAAACCACCTTCCAGAATATGTTTGACCCTTTTTTCTTTAACTACAATCAGTTATTGTTCCCCTGATAATCATAGCTGCCAGTATAGCGAAGCGTCATGGGATGCTACATGAATTTACTACACTTATTATTATATACTAAATTCGGCCTTATTTAAACTTTCAACGTTATACGATTAAATAAGGCAAAATTTTGTATATAATATTATTTGTATAGCGCTGAAAAAAAATTGGGCTCCGTTGAACCAAATTTTTTTGCTTCAGTAGATGCACCCGTAAGATGATGAAATCTTATACCAATATTTGGAGCTCCTGTTGAGACATAAATCGAAATTCTGGAACGCGATTACACCGTCTTATCGTTGCAGGTACTGCAACATCAAAAGTTGGTTCAACACAGCACGTAATTTTAACAATGTAAAGTGATGCAGCATCCCTTTACGCGCAGTCACTGATAGCTTCTAATTTGCTCTCGAAACTATAGTCGTGTATTCTTACTCACTACATGGAGGAAAGAATACTTCTATAAATTTTCTGATAGTTGTGGATTAATTTAGATATATAACTAGACAATATGATACTAAATGTTTATCATTGAAACTAATTTAATACACAGTTTTTATGCCTAGTTGTTAAATTTATATATAATTTCCTGTGCCCATTTGTGTCCAGATGTTTTCCTGATATCTGATGCAGTATTTAAATAAGTAGCATTTTATGACACGGAATAAATTGTCTTAATTTATAAATTTTGAATATTTTGCGAAAATTTAGAGCGTCGTAATTTAAATTTTAAAGAACTAAAACAACTATGTTTTTGTTTACAGCAATCTGCTGCAATTCTAGTGCTTCATATACATAAAGAAGGTTTACAAAATAAACCCATATAGTTGCTCCTTTCTTGTTAAAAAAATTTAATGTATAAAAGAAATAGTTGCAGGTTATATAATAAACATGTTTTTCACTCAAGATAAAATAAGATGCTGTATATTTTGCTCTTATACTTTAATGTTGATATATATATATAAAAAAGTCATTGCAAAATGTCTCTTCCATTAAAAAAAACTTTTAACCGTTGAATATATGAATACATTAACATTTTGTGGAGCTTCATATATGTGAAGAAGTTTAGAAAGCAGAAGCCGCAAATATATCACATACTGAAATTAAAAACCTTTGACACATAAAATATTCTTTTCGGTCGATATAATAAACATGTTTCCATCAAAAAGAAAACTAATTTTAAATTATAAGTACCATAAGAACAACAAAATAATTTCCCCCATAAATTAATTTATTTTCAATTTTGGAAGCTTACTTTCTATTAAAATTATTAAAAAAATCCCTTTTTTATCGCAGATGCATAAGTAAATTGATGAAGGTCTTGAAAAAAAATATTCGTTTAAAATGGTTATAGAGCCTTCATACCTATTCTTACAAGCTAGTTCATGAGTTATATAAAATAATCTTATATTTTCATATGCGTAAATAAAACCTTTTAAAGTAACTAGGGGTTTCAATACGGGCTTCCCGGGTTACAGAATAGGTGAACATCATTTTTTTAATTGAAAATTCCAAAAGATTTTTACATTTAATATATTTTTTAGATTGCCCACTAAAACTAAAAAAACATTTTTATATGAAAAATATTAATAATGTATTGAAATAGAGTTTTTAAATTTAGTAAAAGCGATACTTTCGCATTAGTCGCATACCAGCTGTTAATAGATGAAAAAAACCACCAAAATGTCACTAGTTACAGCATCATAATTTCAGTGGTTTAAGATGGTAGTTCGATTGCATTCTTGTTTAATTTGTGTTTTATTCATATTATTTTAATATTTTACTACCCACCCAGCATTGCCAAGGTCCGTGATAATAACCTTAAATATACCTAAAAGCAATGTCGAAAGATTTTTACGTTTTTCAGCATAAAGTAGTGGTGGCGGCGGCGGCGGAGGAGGGAGGGGGGGGGAGTAACATCACTTACAAACGAAAATGGAGAATGCTAACAAAAAAGATAAATTAACTACACAAACATGTACCCCTTCTTTTTCACGTGAAAAGGGAGGGAGTAATACATTGCTAAAATCGTAGAAAGGGAAATAAATAGTAAAATAACTGGTAGAAATTTTAGTAGAATATAGCCGTTGAGTAAATCTGATTTAAACCATTAACGCTCTAAACCTACATAAAGAAATTCGCATTAAAATACTGTCAAATCCAATCACTACACCACTGTGCCTCTAATACTAGTAAAAACTGATGGAAAATAAACGACTCCTTTTATAAACTAATGTTAAACGCCGATTAAAATTGACCTTATGCCATTAACGCTCTAAACCCACTTCAAATCGACAGTAGGTATCAATACCCGAAATGCATTCTTGGAAAAAAATATATATTCAGAAAAAAGGAAAGTCTCACAAAATCGCGAAATGAGATCCAGAACTTTTTTGATAGGATTAATATTAATCATTTTAAAACCTAATCTGTCGTTAGAAAGGTAAATGTACGCTGTTTAAGTGTGTATTTTGTGTTTTTTTGTATTTTGATTTCCAGAGCGGGTGTAGAATTTTTTTAATTGCAGAAAAACGGAAATCGCACATTCGTTGTTTGGAGTGTAATATTTTCTAAAAGGTTGATACTAATATTTTTTAAAACCAAAGACTTCACTAGAGAGGCAAAGGTACACAGATTAATTTTTTTTTTCCTGTATTTCGAACGGAAGAGTTGATGTGGACTTGTAAACAGAGAAAAACCCCACGAAATAGACGGTAAAAAGTTTTTTTGAAATGATAAATATTATTATTTTTTAAACGCATTGCACCGTTAAAAAGTTATAAAGTACGGAATTTAAGTGTGCAATTTTGTTTTTCATATTTCGCTAAGAAAAGCAAATGCGGGCTTGTAAAAACTCAAAAACACAGGTCCCATTTCCGCAATCCTACCTTACTTGCTTGATGAACAACGAAAAGCTTCCGAAGGGTTTTTCGCCATAGGTTTGTATTGTTTGAATATTTGTTTCATTGCTTTTTGTTGGTATGTTTGTTTTCATGTTTTTGTACCTTTGAATGTTTCTACGTTGTTCTGTTTGTTTGTATGTATGTTTGTTTTTGTACGTTTGTTTGTTTGTATGTTAGTCTGTATGTTCGTTTGTATGTATGTTAGTTGTTTGATGTTTGTTTGTACGTTTGACTGTATGTTCGTTTGTATGTATGTATGTTTATTTGTTTGATGTTTGCTTGTACATTTGTTTGTTTGCTTGCACGTTTGTTTGTAAATTTGTTTGTTAGTACGAGCGTTTATGTTCGTTTGTTTGTTTGTTTATTTAATTGTATGATTTTTTATGTGTTTATTTATTTTCTCTACGTTGGTTTATTTGTAACTTTTTATATTTGTTTATTTGTACGTTTTTACTATGTAAGTTTGTTTTTTGTACGTTTGTTTCTTTGTATGTTTGTCTCTATATTTGTTTGTTTGATGCTTTTTTATGTGCGTTTGTTTGTCTGTTTTATACTTGTTTACTTGTAAATTTGTTTGTTAATACGTGCTTTGAAGTTTGTTTGTTTGTTTTACATTTGCATATACGTTTGTTTGTTTTTATGATTGTTTATGTATTTATTTGTTTTCCGTACGTTTGTACGTTTGTTTGTTTGTACGTTTTCTCCTATGTTTGTTTGATTTTTGTACGTTTGTTTTTATGTGCGCACGTTCGTTTTTGTGCGATAATACGTTTGTTTTTATGTCTTTCTTTGTTTATGCCAATGCACGTTTTTTGTCTTTTTGTACGTTGATTTTTTAGTTTGTTTGTATGCATGTTTTACGTTTGATTGTTTCTTCGATATTTTTTGTATGTATGTTTGTACGTTTGTTTGTATGTTTGATGAATGTTTATACATTTGTTTGTAGCTTTACTTGTTCGTATATTTGTTTGTTAATACGTGCTTTTATGTTTGTTTGTACGTTTTTTTACGTATGTTTGTTTCTTCGTACACTCATTTGTACTTTTTATTTTTGTGTGCATTCTTTTCGTTTGTTTGTTAGAACGTTTGTTTGTTTGTACGTTTGATTGTTGATACAGTTTTTGTACGTATGTTTCTATATTTGTAAGTACGTTTGATTTAAGTTTCTTCGTACGTTTGTGTGTTTGTTACTTTGTACTTTTGTTTCTTTGTACATTTTTCGTTTGTTTCTTTATTTGTACGTATGTTTGCATGTGAGTTTGTATGTGCGTTTCTATGTGCGTTTCTATGTGCGTTTGTTTGTTTGTGCGTTTGTATGTTATTTTACGTTTATTCGTTTGTTTGCATGTTTGTTTTTGTAAGCTTGTTTGCACGTTGTTTTGTATGTTTGTTCGTTGGTACGTGTGTTTGTACGTTTGTTTGTGCGTTTATTTCTACGTTTGTTTGTACGTTTTCTTCTACGGTAGTTTCTCTGTACGTCTGTTTGTACTTTTGTTTGTATGTTCGTTTGTACGTTTTCTTGTATGTTTGAACGCTTGACGTTTATTTTTTTGTACATTTGTACGTTTGAACGTTTGTTTGTTTGTTTAGTTATACATTTGTTTCTTCATTTGTTTATGCATATATTTGTACGTTTGTTTGTTTGCACTTCTGTATGTTTGTCTATATTCCACGGTGTAAAATTTGAAACAGTGCAAAGTCTAGAATTAAAAAAAATACAATAAAACAAAATTTATTGGTCAGTTATCGCTACCGCCAAAATCACGTCATCGTTACTCACGGGCAATTTAGTCCTTTATAATATAGATTGAAATCTGAATATTACGCCATACAATTTCCTTTGAAGCATATTTTTTTCATTTTAATTTCCTACGTGGAAAATAGACATTTTAGATGGATGAGTGATTCGTTAATGGTAGAAACAAGAACGAAAAATCATGCGTCAAGCATAGATGATGTAACACTTTCCAACGCTTCTAAAATAATTTCACAAATCATACCGTTTAATAAGCTGAAAGATAACATCTAAATAAACAATTCTGAAAACGCATAACTTATTTAAAAACATAATTTCAGGAATTTCCAACATATACAATATTCGGAAAAATATCCGAATACTTTTATTCAGCCCTGTATAGGATCTATAGATTTGTATATATACTACATAGGATGCTAAATTTTAGTTCAGTTAAGAAACGCATAGCACAGTTTAAAATTCTCCTTCTGGAGTTTCTGTCAATAAACGGAAATGTGTTCGCGAACTTTTGTGCTTCCCTGTATAGGATCTACAGAATTTATACACACCACGTAATAAACAAAAAGTGAGTTAAATTTAAAATTGCGTTCAGCAACTTAAAACGCACTTCCAGGAATTATTGTTAACAGACAGTAGAGAATTCTTTTGTGTGTCCCAGTAAAAGAACGATGACTGCTATACACACAATATTCTGTAGTAAGCCTCTTGTAATGCACCTTAGTGATATATATAAATTTCAATAATAGTAGTGAAACATTAAAATAGTGAAACATTATTTAAATAAACCGAAGACGATTTTTCGCCATAGACGTAATGTAACGGAATTCTTTTGAATATCCCTGTAAAGTAACTATAAGTGCTATGCACACCCTATTCCATATTAAGCTTCTTGTAGTGCACCTTAGTGATATATATCAATTACAATGTGTTTGAAATTGTGTAACAACATTAAAATAAACTGCAAATGATTTTTCCCCATAGAACGTAATGTAACGGAATTCTTTTGAGTATCCCTGTAAAAAAACTATAAGTGCTACACACTTCCGTTGAAATGGGGAATATGCTATAGATAAAGACAATAACATATAAAAATTTCAAGGCAATCCGAGCATATTTACGTGAGTTAGAGCACAGACAGACGGCCAGACGGCAGACTGCAGACGGCCAGACAAACCGAAGTCATAAACACTTTTCAACTAGGTTGGAAAGTGTTAAAAAGGGAACAAAGATTAACAGTTTTTCTTTTTTGACAGAAAATTGATTAATGATATAAAATGTATTAAATGATTAAATTTAAAAAAAACACATTTTTATCAACACTTGGTAAATTAAAGATAATAATTCGCTCAATAATTCACACACCATTTGAAAGAATCTTTTGAAGAAAATTTCCATCATACTTGCGCGATCATTCTGTGAAAAATGTATTTAAATTCAAAAGTGGGACGTTTAACACATACCTTATTTTTTATCACATACCTGACGGGGATATTGAAGTGTTTACACAGTTTTCTGTGCCAGCGCAATTTATAATTCAATTTGTTAGTCCAAAAATCAATTTTCATCATCCTTTAATAAATTTATCAAAAAGGACACCTTACAACCCTAAAAAATCTAAAAGCTCATGTGTAGTTGCGAAACGTTCTATACAAAACAGCACATTTAACAGTTTGAAGACGGGATACGCGAATTCGCGTCTGTCTTACACATGCATGCTAATTCCGCCAACGGACAATACTTTTACATTTTACCTATTACATATTTTCTCAAAAAACATACACAAAATTCGTATTTTTAAAATTAGAGTGCATAAAACTGTGCATATAAATACTTCGATTAGAAACAATACCATTATTATATACATTCATTTATAGTATAAACACGAACAGGAAAAATCTTTTGGGCAAGTCAAATGCGAGGCTTCCTGCTTAAAATGCGAACATTTGCCGTCACCAGTGTGTGTTAAAAATGGCTGCCATCTGTCAAATGAAGGTTCTGTTTTTCTATAAAATATCTTTTTTGTTTATTAAAATACTCGTCATGTTTAACACTACAACTACCGAGGCGGTCGTCCATGACCCAAGACGTGATTTTTCGCTCATATCACTATTGTTTTTCCCAATAAAAATCGAAATTGCTTGACTTTTCCTAAATATACATTATATTGCCTTAACACGGATTTAGTTGTAATCCAACGAAAGCTTCTTTATCTACACGTCTGTATTCCTATATTTGAACGTATTTAAATGTAAGTAAAAAAATCAAGAAACTATGTATAGTGAACTCTTATTTAGTTTTAATATATTATTAAGCTGTACAAAATTCTTACGACATTCATATTGATCATTAAATGTCTGTTATGTGAAAGATTTTCTTGTTTTACATTTCATACGAGCTGTCAAAATCTCAAAGTATCTATTCTAAAATTAGAAATTTAAATTTTCTGTGATGGTATCTTATCATTATATTTCATATTATGTAACATTCTAGAAGCTAAATTTTATTAATCATTAATTAAAAGTCATTGTATTAAGCATCAAACCTTACTGGGTATCGCTATCTCCCATACAAAACAAGAATAACATCACTAAAATTCATGGGTCAGCAATGACTCACTCCGATAGTTCTAGGTATACATGAAACACAGTAGTTCTAGTATTAAAAAACTTTACCCAGAACTTGATATTTGTAAAGAAACGTTCCATTCGCTTTTTGGTGAAATTTTGAGCCCAGTTGTCACAAAACAATCACAAAACAAGTTATTTTAAAATTTCTGTACTTATTTGAATGCTTTAATAGATTAATTTATATACTTACATTCAACTATGAATTCCTGTGTCACCATAAAACAAACACTTCTTCGAAACTTAAGTGATGATAATCATTATGATGAATGAACATATGCCTACAAATCAGAGGTCGTTGTTGACAAAGAATATTTAGTACAAAGCAAATATACAGTGATACAAAGAGAGTGGGAATTTTTTCAGAAAGCTACTGCTGTTTCCTAATAATAATAATTGCATTATTTAATCTGTCATTGAAAAAGGCAAACATTTCTAATCGTAAATAGTGGTTCTTTCTGAATAAAATAATAAGCAAAACTGCCACTCTATTACACTAATATCAAAATTGTTTAACTATACTAATATAATAAAGGAGTAAAGATTGTTTGTTTGTTTGTTTGTAGGGGGTAATCTCTGGAACTACCGAACCGATTTCAAAAGTGATGGTGGCAAATTGATTGTGACAACCCCTGCTCCAACATAGGCTATATTTTATGTCGGTGCCACTGACACCAGGGAGGTGCAGGAACGAAAAACGTTCTAAAATTGCGATTTTTTGTGTACGGAAGGAGCTAGAAATTTGAAATTTGGCATTGTAGCTACTTATAAGATGTAAATGCTCTCTAAGAACAAATTTAAAAAAAAATGAAATTTAAAACGGTGTAATGAGCGAAATGCGTTCTAAAAACATTCTAAATTACAATTTCTGTGGAATCTCTGGAACTATAGAACCGATTTCAAAAGTGATGGTGACAACCTCTGCTCCAACATAGGCTATATTTTATGTTGGTGCCACTAATTCCAGTTCGGGGCAGGAGCGAAAAACTTTCTAAAATTGCGATTTTTTGTGTACGGAAGGAGCTACAAATTTGAAATTTGGCATTGTAGTTACTTATAAGATGTAAATGCTCTCTAAGAACAAATTAAAAAAAATTCGAAAATTAAAAGGGTGAAATAAGCGAAAAGCGTTCTAAAAACATTCTAAATTACAATTTCTATGGAATCTCTGGAACTACAGAACCGATTTCAAAAGTGATGGTGGCAAATTGATGGTGACAACCCCTGCTCCAACATAGGCTATATTTTATGTCGGTGCCGCTAACCCCAGTTGCTGCAGAAGCGAAAAACGTTCTAAAATTGCGATTTTTTGTATACTGAAGAAGCTAGAAATTTGAAATTTGTCACTGTAGCTACTTATAAGATGTAAATGCTCTCTAAGAACAAATTCTAAAAAAAATCGAAATTTAAAAGAGTGAGATGAGCGAAAAGCGTTCTAAAAACATTCTAAATTACAATTTCTATGAAATCTCTGTAACCACAGAACCGATTTCAAAAGTAATGGAAAAATTCATGGTGACAATACCCACTCCAACTTAGGCTATATTTTATGTCGGTGCTACTAACCCCAATGGGGTGCAGGAGTAAAAAATTTTCGAAAATTGCGACTTTTTTTATACTGAAGGGGCTAGAAACTTGAAATTTGGCATTGTAGTTACTTATAAGATGTAAATGCTCTCTAAGAACAGATTTTTAAAAAAAAATCGAAATTTAAAAGGGTGAAATGAGCGAAAAGCGTTCTAAAATTATTTTAAATTGCAATTTCTATGGAATCTCTGGAACTACAGAACCGGTTTCAAAAGTGATGGTGACAATCCCTGCTCCAACATCCTCTTTAATATAAAGCTATGCGTTGCTGACGACTCGGTTTTTCGCTAATATTTGCCACAGATTAATCTCGGAAAATGAAACATTTGAAGTTACTGAAAAAAATAATAGCTCGAAAAGTATTTGTCAGAAAATTGTTAGACAAACTGCATTTCAAAGGTAAAAAATTGTATATTTCTTGATATAAATTTCAAATCTAATTATTAGGCCATTTTTCAAATATTCAATTTCAAAAATTACCAAATTTCACGATGGAGTACCATAGCGAAACCTCCACGCGTAAAAAGATAATGATAAAGTCGACGTGTCCTGACGTGTATATTGGCTATAGCACTAGTCACAAATTACAGTAGCCTTATTATTCTGTTAAAATATAAAAGTGAATTATGGAATGTAAATATTTTGTTTGATTAAAAGTTCGTTAAAAGAAATTGACTAGCGTAGCGGGCGTAGCTTGCTAGTACAGAATATTTTGACAAGTTTTTGCATGAAATATTGGTGAACCTTTGCGGCGTTTACATTTTTACAGAATATAGCACCCATGTTGAAAAGAAATATTTTGCCAATAAAGTGTCAAAAGTTCTAAAGTAAATCCACATTGTTTCAAATATTGTCTGTTCATTGCAAATATGTAAATCGCATAATCTTTTTAATAATGATATTTTATGTTTAATATTTATTTTTGTTGGAAAACTTCAAAACTTCAAAAAAACTTAAAAACTTAAAAAAAAAACAATGTTTTTTCTTTGCAGATTTAGAAATTTTGAAGTGTCTCGAATATACTGTCAAAACCATTTATATTCCATCCAATATTTAAAGCCCGAAAACTAGAATAACTGTCTGGTATCAAGGCTGAGAATTAAAAAAAAATTCTTGAAAGAAGCTTTTTTGAATCGGTGTGTCTTCTCACGAATATACGTTCAAATTATCGATGTTTTGTATTTTTCAAAACAAATTAAAGTTTTTTATATGAAAGATAAACCTTCAAAAAAGTTATATTTTTTAATCGGTTTCTAAAATGTAAAATTTGTGCTTTCAGTTGACCTCAACTTTGACAGCCGCCATTGTGTTGACATTTTAAATTATTTTAGAAATTTGAGGTTTACAGCCATCTTATTTAATATTTTTGAAGAATCCGTGTGCGTTTTTTTCTTTTGTGTAGTTAGTAAGAGTGGAATCAGGTACATCAGTTTACTGAGCATGCGTCGGTTGTGAACTTTAAAGAAATTCAGATCAATTAACCGTTCTAGTAACAGGTTTTTAATTAGATTAGCATTGGAAGTTTTGTATGAATTTAAACAGAATTTTAATTCTTTTAAATGTAAATTCTTTTTAGGAGGTGTCTATTTAATTTCTATTATTAAGATTGAATTATTATATTTTCTGGTTCAGAACTTTAAAACAAAAAAGGGGAAAAATAATCTGATGGTACTAGGTGGTCAAAATATTAATTTATTTATATGAAAAAAAAAGTACAAAACATTCAACGCCAAAATACATTGCTTACACAAAAAAAAAATGTTTCCGAAAATGTCCCAAAAATGAAGCCGTAGTTGGAGAGCTTCCACTTTTGTATTTATTAAAACATCTTGCCAAAGAATGCAATATTGGTTCAATAGTTGATCCCAGTATATCCTGATTTGCTACTACGGTGGTTTTAAATTAGTTAGTATTACGGATTTCGAAATAAAATTGTCGCTGCGTATACACAAAAATACCTTCAAAAGATTTTCAGACCCTACAGTGCTAAAATTTAACAATCTAGCAGAATATAATTCATTTTTCAAAAGTTAAAATTTACACACCATATAACTAATTTAGATGTAAAGTATACAGTTTGGCAAATTACAGAGTAGTTTTATCAGTTCCCCCACATAACATTAGCAGAGGGAGCTGGAAGCTACCAGATGGTTCAGTGCTTGTAGAAAAAACCGCGTAGTCCACCAGCACAGTTAAACGCATTAACATTTTTTATTCACAGTTACAAAATAGCCATGATATGTGTTGATACTAGTTGTTTCTAGTATTTCTATGTATCATAAATTAAATTATACATTATTAACATTTATAAATTCACTTAAGATTTGAACCTATTATATCTGATTAAATCAATATTTTACTACAATATCAAAGCTAGATAGATAAAGTATTAAAATTTGTAAACATGTTCTGGCGTTTTTTTCCATTATGGGTTTTTTTCTTGCATTTTTTTTAAACTTTCTTAACAAGTAATTTATAAAATTGTTCTGTGTTTGCACTTTATGTTATTTTTAAATTGTGTTTTTCCTAATTTTTACAAGTAATATACAAAAAAGTTCTGTGTTTGCACGTTATGTTTTATTTGTTTGTATTCCTAACTTCTCATCAAATAATTTACAAGTGGGCCTAGAGGTCTTTGCTATTTGGAACTGAAATACTTCTCTTCTGTTCAAAAATAAGATACGATATATTCCGTACAATGTGACGTTATGTATTTTTCTAACCTCAAAACCTCACAAAAACATGTTCGATCCATATGCAGGAATTAAGTTCCAATAGACACATAAACTTTCGCACTGTGAGCAGCACAGTTATTCGAAACAACGTATTTCCACGACATAAGTGAAAATTGAATGTACTGTCCTAAGGTTTGTCAACTGTGTGGAGTTATTCTATAAATCCCACACCATGAGAAAACGCGTTCCTTTACCTTACATAATATCTAGGCCAGTTTTCAGAAGGATTTGTAACGGAAAAGTTGAAAAAACAGGGGAAAACATAAAATGAATAACTGAAGAAACAATTTGTTAAGGAAGTTCAATTTTTGTATATTGTGACAAATTACTTTGTCTTGTTGTGAGCAATATTCTGAGACTAAATTAAAAAAATAATAATAACAGGAATTTGATACGTATGTGTACGGTTTTCAAATTTTTATAATTTTCAAAATTTTTGAAATTTCAAAGTCAAGATCCGTTATATACCACAAAATCGTTAGTACATGTATCTTCTGTAGGCATTTGAGGAGTGTCAAACTTTGAGATTACCTACCCTCAGATGCGACTTTTAATGGAGTTTGATTGAATGAAAATCCATTAAAATAAAAGACGCTTCTGAACCAACCTCATATTAAATAAAATATACATTTTTGCTTAAGTCTCCTAGTACCAGGTTTTAACTTTTGATAAGCGTTTTTAGTTTTGCATGACTTGAACCGCAAATTTAATTTTATTCAATGTAGCTTCTTTCTACAAAATGTGTATATGATTTTATTTATTAAGTTTAAATTATTATTTTTTTCTAGTTCGAATTAGAAAAATTTTGAAACCAAAAAATAATGGTGTCAATAGCATTAAGAGGATTAAAAATAACTAAAGTTTGAGGGTTTTGAAATAAAAATGTACAAAATCAACATTTAGTATTAGATTAACAAAGAATTGCCGTGATTGGTAATTGTAAACAGACTCGATAAACACTGAAAACCGTTTTGTAAATGTCATCAAAAAAAAAATATAGTTCGTCACAGTGTGCGTCGTGGACAAAATAATTAAATGTAATGATCTGACAAATGTTCCGAAAAATCTCAGTGGAATAACTTTAAAGGATGAGAATTAAACACATCTTTGAAAAACTATTTCGAATTAATACGACTTAAATAAAAATGATTTGTACCAATTATATTATAAGTCAGAACTTTAATTCACAACTATATTGAATAACGTTAACGCTATTTTATAACATTTGTTGAAACTCAAAATTCTGTTATAACATCGCATTTATCGAACATTATGTAGAAAAACTTACATTACAAACATCATTTACAAACAGCACAATAGAATAATTGCGCGTTACAATTTATGTAATTAAAAGTTCTAGGAATGCCAGCTTTCGAAATGTATTTGAAAAATATATAAGTGAAAAAAGTAAAAACAAAGGTTGACTTTCTATTTTAAATATATATCAAGAACAAAACAAATTGAACAAAATAAAGGTAATAAGGAAAATTTTTAGAAGGCAAGAAATGCACAATAAGAGAGGATAGAGTAATAATAGACAAATCAATTAAAATGAAAAAAAAAATCATTGTCTTGTATCGAGAAAATGTTCTACCAAATTATACATTGCAGTAAACAACATTGATAAAGCTTTTACAATTTTTTTTCAAACTTTTTAAGAAAGATTTGTCTTATATTTCTCTTTAATTTGGTTTCTCATTTCTATCTCTTATTAACCCACATGTGTCTCTCATCATTTATACATAATAATATGTTAAATTGAATTGAGTTAAAGAAAACACATTAAAAAAGCTTAACACAGCTTTAACATAGCTTGTCACAATAAAACAAAACTTTATTTTTGATATCCAGAAGGCTATACCAGATTTGTTGATTTACAGAGCAACGTTTATTAATACACAATTATAGCTATATGATTGATACAATATGCAGTATAGACACTGAAGTCTGACATATACAGCATATAGACTCAAATAGGGGACAAAATGAGGAACATTACTTGGAGAGATAGAGAGAGCCAATAATAGATTCTTATCAGATATTATCTAGGCAAATAGAAAAAAATAGATAATAAGTGAAATTGCTGAAAGTACGTACCTAAAAGAACTTTTCTTAATTGAAAAAATAAAATATGAATTACACACTTATTATTCAAAAATGTCCTATCATCTAAATCTAAAATTTTAATCTATTTTACTCTATAAAATTTTGAAAATGTCTTGAGGTATTGTGAATTGTTCAAAGTAAAAATATTTTTAAAAAACAAATCATATATTCTAATACGACCAAATCTTGTGTGTGTGTGTGGTTATGCAAATTTTATCTTAAAAACGGCTCTAACGATTTTGAAGAAATTTTGTATCCGACCCTTTTCGGGCACGAGAAGAATATTGGGCTGGGTCACATGTTCGGGAACTTTCGATTAGTGGGTCATTTTTGGGTCAACGAGGGTCAAATTAATTTTATCTAAAAAACGGCTCTAACGATTTTGATTAAATTTTGTATCCTACGAGTTTCGGGCACGAGATAATCATTGGGCTAGGTCACATGTCTAAGAAAATTCGATTAGTGTGTCATTTCTGGGGCATTGTTGGTCAAGCTAATTTATCTAAAAAGCGGCTCAGACTACTTACACTAAATTTTGCATCCTATGATTTTCGGGCACGAGAAGACTGTTGGGCTAGGTCACATGTTCGAGAAAATTCAATTAGTGGGTCATTTTGGTCATGGGTCATTATGGGTCAAGCTATTTTATCTTAAAAACGGTTCAGACTATTTACACTAAATTTTGCATCCTATGGTTTCCGGGCACGAGAAGACTGCTGGGCTAGGTCACATGTTCGAGAAAATTCAATTAGTGGGTCATTTTGGTCATGGGTCATTATGGGTCAAGCTATTTTATCTTAAAAACGGTTCAGACTATTTACACTAAATTTTGCATCCTATGGTTTCCGGGCACGAGAAGACTGCTGGGCTAGGTCACATGTTCGAGAAAATTCAATTAGTGGGTCATTTTGGTCATGGGTCATTATGGGTCAAGCTATTTTATCTTAAAAACTGCTCAGACTATTTACACTAAGTTTTGCATCCTATGGTTTTCGGGCACGAGAAGACTGTTGGGCTATGTCACATGTTCGAGAAAATTCAATTAGTGGGTCATTTTGGTCATGGGTCATTAGGGTTCAAGCTATTAGGTAGCTTTCAATACAAAAAAGTATAAAGCTACCTATTGCAGCCGTTCGGAGGAAAGCAGTTCCGGAAAATTGCGATATATTTTCACCGATCATGACCCCCAGACCCCAAAACCACCCTCCGTTCAAATGTTGATTTATATATATAGATATATCCATATATATATATATATATATATATATATATATATATCTGACCTATGTCATACGATAACGCTCGTATTTATAAATCAATTTTGATGAAACTAATTGTGTGTATTAAGCTAACCAATGTCTCGACTGAGTTCGTTCGCCAGCTTGGTCCGCCATTTTGTTTCAAGATGGCGGCCATTTAAAAATTTAAAACTAAAATAAATATACAAAAAAATTAAAAATTAAAATTTATTTTTTTTTACGTTTTAGGCCTTGATACAAGGATTCCAGAGCATTTTTTGGTTTACCTCTATCTTAAAAAATGGCTGAGATAGAGCAGTTTGAAATTCTAGGGTGGCTGACATTTTGAAACAAAACAGCACATTAACGCGAATACTCGCAAATTATTTTCTTGCATTGTTGTAATAATTTTCCCAATCATACGCAAAAAACTATATATTCATATCCGTTAGCGCCAAAATGGGTGACATTTAGCGAAATATCGCCAAATTTGGCGACCAAAATAAGTTATTGCTCAATAATTTGACGAATTTCTTATTCAAATTCAGTATTAACGAATCTTTTGTAAACGTTTCTTAGCATTTTAACTTGCTGTTTTCGTGTAACATTAGCTAAAATTTTAAAACGAAGATATAGGAAAGCTACCTTTTCCTCCCGGTACAGGCCGGAAGGACTTTTTTATCTTAAAAACGGCTCAGACTATTTACACTAAATTTTGCATCCTATGATTTTTGGACACGAGAAGACTGTTGAGCTAGGTCACATGTTCGAGAAAATTCAATTAGTGGGTCATTTTGGTCATGGGTCATGATATTTGAACTCAAATTTAATTTTGACCGAGCATAGCTCGGTCTTCCCTGCTCGTATGCATAAATATAATAACTGTGATAACTGTTTATTCACCAATAGTTTATTTCTTCTAAATTCTGAAAAAAATAATTAAGAATTTTGTTTTCTAATATTTCAGCTTTATGTAAACTTCATTACCAATAGTATTTTTGGTGGTGCAAACAAATCTTTTATCGAAAGTACACCAATAACTCATGGTAAGTTTGATAATAGCCGCATGTTGATCGCTTTAATCTGAAATTAATGTGTCCAATTTGGTATAAAAATAAAACCCCGATATTCTTGCTTTAAAACTGAGCATACTGGTTTTTATCCCAATGTGAAGAATACAACATTACTGAAACTTTAAATATGTTTTTAAGTCGCCGTTTATATACGTTATAACGTTAAAAACACAGAACTTTCAATTATCTTACAATCAAATTTAGAGATTTTTGGAATGTTTTTT
Source organism: Maratus michaelseni (assembly GCA_963931845.1). Lineage (NCBI taxonomy): Eukaryota > Metazoa > Arthropoda > Arachnida > Araneae > Salticidae > Maratus > Maratus michaelseni. The sequence continues at coordinate 400,016,697 of OZ007586.1, forward strand.
TATTAACTTTTGGCTCATTGATTAACAATTGAGTAAACTTTTGAAGATACAAAAATACCATCGTAACACAAAATATACATGGTGTTTCTAAATTGTTGTTAGAGAATAAGATGGTTGAAAATAATCATCAAGACGAACAATATGGACAATGAAACTCATTAAAACCAATATCACTCTAATATATTTGGATATATCGCTCCATCAAAACTGTGACTTCCTTTATAAAGTTACCAATCTCGAAATAACGTATCAATATTTTCAAAAAACTTACTTTTATTTCCGTGGAATGTGATGACATTAAAAAGAATGTAAGAAATATCAACAAATTGCACCCAAACAATGCTGAGCTAGACAGTCAAGTATTTAGAATGATTACTAACACTAATAATGTAATGACTAACATTCCCCGTGATGTCATCTCATTTCACACAAAACATAGTTAATATGATGAAAGTTTCGTTAACATATCTTTAATATTCGTAAATCCATAAACGGAAATTGGAGTAAAAACCCAGTATTTTTGATTGAGTAAGAGAAATATGATCTAAAGTTCCATTGTAAGTATTGTTCGTTTTGATGAATGATGAATCTTTTTATTTCGTAAAACAGTTGAGAAACTCCCTGTATATAAGCATTTAAACAGTTATGCTATCTACACTGATTTGTTTACATTAAATATGTTTTCCTAAAATGTTAAGTCTTTAAAAATTGCTGTACAGTTGAACAAAATCCGGAAATACATGACACTGCACTTAAAGCAAGAGAGTATAAAACATATATTGAGATAAATGTAGGGTGACCTACAAAGCTAACATAATTTGAATTACAGTTTCTTGTTTTTACGACGAATTTCATAAACTTTACATTATTTTTTTAATAATTCTGACAATAATTGATAAGAGTATTATTATCATTTTTTTACCATTGGTTGTCAGTTACAATCGCATTAAATTTTCAGTTCATTAACTGTGATTAGTATTTTCTTTCGAGGCTTTTTTGCTTGGCACATGAATAAATAAAAATGCCGGTAAAATATACTAAAGGAAATCAATAGAGTGGCTTCAGTTCTGTAGAGATTTTCAATATTTCACTCGACAAGTTTGTTATGTGTTAAAGTTTCGTTCCTTCTGTTATGTCATTATTCATGTTTCAATTTACAAATATATCCGATAGTTGAAATTGACGTAAATATTAATATCTTTTGAATTTTGAAAAGAAGTTAAATTTTTATCTTAAAAATTTGAATTCCATAATAGGAATAATTATTAGTTAGTCGGTCGACCTGATACTGATTTCCGTACTATTCAAAAATGAGAAAATGAAAACAAAATATTTATGATAGCATTTCATTTTACTCTGAGTATTATAATATCTTATATAAACGAAAATTTCAAAATAAATTTTCAAGTCATCTAAAAGAGACAGCTTTGGATATTTTAATTTAAAAATGACAAAATTGCTATGAGTGAAATGTGTGTAGACTAGGGGGTCTTCAACATGTAGCCCATTTGTTACGAAGCTACTAATATTGTGGAGTAGAAACATTTGCCTTATTTAATGACAGAAAATTTGCAATTATAAAGTGCATAGATTACCATTCGGTATTGTTGGTGGTAAAGAACTTGCAGGCTAAAATTAATACATTAAAATTAAAATATTAAAATTAAAATATTAAAATTAAAATATTAAAATTATAATATTAAAATTAAAATATTAAAATTAAGATTTTTATTAATATCACTATTTTTAAAAATAAATATTTACAGTTGATCGTAGAATTATGCGATTAAATAAGGCGAAAATTTATTTTCCAAAATAGTGGTATCTAACGACCCCCACCCCCAAAAGAAACGGCACTGACACAACCCATTTTTTATCGCCGGTTGTCAATTTCTATACTTCGCCCCGTGATTGCACTTATACTCTAAAGCAGGCATGTCAAACACGTGGCCCGCGGGCCACGAATGGCCCGCAACCCCTTTGACATTTTACCTGTATTTAATTTATTCGCTAGAAAACGCATGCTGAAAATACACTTTGCGCGAACATACTTACACCAACCTTAAAAATGGCAAACATAAGAAAGATATGTATATCATTGTTACCAGTTTGGTAGGTTTTTATTTAATTCAGAATGCTACCACTACTTTTGAATAGTAATTTTTGACTTACTTATTCTTTCATTAAATAAAGGCAGTATTTCTCTTCAGAAAGTCGTAGCATTCTGCATTAAAAAACATCTCGCTCATCTGGCAACAGTAATATATATAGACAGATATAACTCAATTTTAAATTTTCGCACAAAAAAATTGTGGGTACACAGATAACCACTCGGAATGTAGCAAAAAGCGGAACCTTGAGTCTGAAAATTTAAATATTCATAAAATCTTTTAATTATTTTGCGTAAACTTTTAATTGTTTTATGTCGAAACTAATATTTACTTATATCTCTTTTTGCAATTTTACACTACTTTAAAAAATAATATGATGTATTTATTAAATACTAAGAAATGTATTGTAAAATAATAAAATTTTGTGTTAATTAAGAACAGTAAAATGTTAAAACAACAACGAAAAATCATGCGTCAAGCATAGATTATGTAACACTTTCCAACGCTTCCAAAATAATTTTACAAATCATACCGTTTAATAAGCTAAAAGATAACATCTAAGTAATCCGAATACTTTTATTCAGCCCTGTATAGGATCTATAGATTTGTATATATACTACATAGGATGTTAAATTTTAGTTCAGTTAGGAAACGCGTAGCACAGTTTTAAATTCTCCGTCTGGAGTTAAATAATACGGAAATGTGTTCGCGAACTTTTGTGCGTCCCTGTAAATGAACGATGACTGCTGTACACACACTATTCTGTAGTAAGCCTCTTGAAATACACCTTAGTGATATATATAAATTTCAATGCGTTTAAAATAGGGAAACATTATTTAAATAAACCGCAGACGATTTTTCTCCATAGACGTAATGTAACAGAATTCTTTTGACTGTCCCTGTAAAGTAACTATAAGTGCTATGCACACCCTATTCCATATTAAGCTTTTTCTAATGCACCTTAGTGATATATATAAATTTCAATGCGTTTAAAATAGTGAAACATTATTTAAATAAACCGTCAATGATTTTTCCCCATAGACCGCAATGTAACGGAATTCTTTTGAGTGTCCCTGTAAAAAAACTATCAGTGCTACACACTTCCGTTGAAATAGGGAAGATGCTATAGATAACGACTATAACATATAAAAATTACAGAGCAATCCGAGCATATTTACGGGAGTTAGAGCACGGACAGACGGCCAGACGGCCAGACAAACCGAAGTCATAAACACTTTTCAACTAGGTTGGAAAGTGTTAAAAATTAAATATGAAATTAAATAATTTTAATGAGTCGCTTTGAAAGTGACACTAATTATTACTTTTGTGCTTGACACAAAAACTCGGAATATGTCATCTAGAATCTTCACTTGAGCTTTAGTCGAACATACGCATTTTGGATTTAAGCTCTTTAATTATTTTCATCACTTAGACTAGTAATTGTGTGTGATATTTCTTTAATCTTGCTTGATCTTCCTTTCCCTTCATTCTTTTTTCATTGATATACAGACATGTTATTGACATACTCTCATACAACCCAGGATTTATGCAAAATATATATATGTTACAGATCTTTGCCATTATGAATAAATATATGATAAAATAAAGTTGACCATCGCAGATTTTTAAGGGGGATTTACAATACAACATATTCTCAAAGGAATACTGCAATTTTAGGTGTTTCATATGTAGACACTGTTTGAGTTTGGATAGAATGTAACATTAAGAGGTGCTACAGCACAAAGTATAAAGAAAACTCCCAAACATCTGCCTAAACATCGAAGCTGTTAGAATTGAAACTGATACTTCTTAATAGAGAATCAAAGTGATTTCACCAAGCCTATTGGAGAAAATACATTTGTTTAAAAAAACTAATTATTAACTTTATTACATTAAATGTCCCGCGAGTCGAAATCGTTCAATCTGAAATTGAAGAAATTATGTCTATATCAGTTAAATAGATTTGAGAATACTATAAGCATAAGTACCATTGCTAGAATGATTTATATAAACGGATAGATTTATAAAAGACGGATATTGTGCTTTAAAGCTTATAGTGCTTATACACTTTTATTTGTACACAAATGCTTAATCATAGTCAATCTAGAAAATATCTTGGAAAATGGGCACTGAAGATAAACTGATCTAGCTTCTTTTACAGATATTTGAAACGGCTTTCCATTATAAAGATTTAATTGAGAATTTCGAACTATTAAACAAGGTTACAATTTTTATTTTAAATCGACAAATTATGAATGTGGATTATTCAAAGACGAACAATAGAAAAAGTACTTGGAGTTTTCATTTTAAATTACAAAGCACCTTAGTAAACTTCAACTTCAAGGCAAATTTTATAATGCTATCTTGCTAATTAATAGCATTAACGTTTTCAAAGAGAATTTATTAGTTTTATTAAAACAATTTTCAAAAAGAAATTGCATTTCATTTTAAATGTTGCCATGCATCTCCAACTATAATAAAGAAGCAAGTTTGTGTGTGTGTGTGTGTTTCTCGGTTATGTTCTGAAGAGACCGCTGCACGCAGAGATACAAAATTTGGAGGGAAGGTACCTTTATGCATATAGTTTTGCACCTCCAAGCCAGATTTTGGATTCTTTGAATAGATTTTATAAATTAACTTTTTTAATTCGATTTTTAGTGTTTTTTCACGTTTCGATGCGATTTTTCCACATTATCCGGGGAATCCGGTTCCAATCTTTTCGACCAATCTTTACAGATAAAAAAAATCATGATTTTAAATATTCGATTTTTAGTGTTTTTTGAAATTTTGCTGCGATTTACCCACATTAGTAACCGGAATCCGGTTCCAATCTTTTAGCCCAATATAGTAAATTTTGTCCTCTTTCAAATAAAGTATATGCAAAATTCGTACACCGATTTTTGAATTTTTGGAGATTTTTTTCCTTCGACAACAAGTAATTTTGCCCAGAACACTTGATTGGTTCGGTGGTTGCTTCCATTTCAGCTTGAGATACACTCACAATCGTCATTTTTAACACTTTCCAACCTAGTTGAAAAGTGTTTATGACTTCGGTTTGTCTGGCCGTCTGCCGTATGGCCGTCTGCCGTCTGGCCGTCTGCCGTATGGCCGCCTGATCGTCTGGCCGTGCTCTAACTCCCGTAAATATGCTCGGATTGCTCTGCAATTTTTTTATGTTATTGTCGTTATCTATAGCATGTTCCCTATTTCAACGGAAGTGTGTAGCACTTATAGTTTTTTTACAGACACTCAAAAGAATTCTGTTACATTGCGGTCTATGGGGAAAAATCATTTGCGGTTTATTTAAATGATGTTTCACTATTTTAAACGCATTGAAATTTATATATATCACTAAGGTGCATTAGAAGAAGTTTAATATGGAATACGGTGAGCATAGCACTTATAGTTACTTTACAGGGCCAGTCAAAAGAATTCTGTTACATTACGTCTATGGAGAAAAATCGTCTGCGGTTTATTTAAATAATGTTTCACTATTTTAAATGCATTGAAATTTATATGTATCACTAAGGTGCATTACAAGAGGCTTATAACAGAATATTGTGTGTATAGCAGTCATCGTTCATTTACAGGGACACACAAAAGAATTCGCTACAGTCTGTTAACAATAATTCCTGGAAGTGCGTTTTAAGTTACTGAATGCAATTTTAATTTTATCTCGCTTTTTGTCTATTACATGGTGTGTATAAATGCCTATACAGGGAAGCACAAAAGTTCGCGGACACATTTCCGTTTATTGATAGAAACTCCAGACGGAGAATTTTAAACTGTGCTACGCGTTTCCTAACTGAACTAAAATTTAGCATCCTATGTAGTATATATGCAAATCTATAGATCTTATACAGGGCTGAATAAAAGTATTCGGATATTTTTCTGAATATTGTATATGTTGGGAATTCCTGATTTTATGTTTTTAAATATGTTATGCGTTTTCCAAATTGTTTACTTATATGTTATCTTTTAGCTTATTAAACGGTATGATTTGTAAAATTATTTTGGAAGCGTTGGAAAGTGTTACATAATCTATGCTTGACGCATGATTTTTCGTTCTTGTTTTTTACTCTTTTTAGCTTGGAGAAAGTTGATATTTCTTTACAAATAACAAATCTTAATTTTAAAAGAGAAGGGCGTATTATTTATTAACCCGATTTTTTTATTAGATTTATTTTTTTAGTTTCATTTTTTAAAATTTTTTTCATGTTTTGCAGCGTTTTTTGTTTCAAATGACGTCACAAATCGCCCACTATAAGTCAAACGCCATTGGAGGGCAGTTGTGATTAGTAGCTGATAGAATTGTAGCCACAGCTGGAAGTCCACCGGGCAATTCTGATTGGCAGATGAAAATGTTGTCAGCTGATTGCAATTCGAACAGCGAGTTGTGAATTTTTGCAATTTGTTTTATGCGATTTTTAGGTTTTTTTCCTGTTATATATGTACTTATTTATTTGATTTTAGAAATTAACAACGCTAACTTACTGATTTGTATGTTAAAAATGAAAAAAGTCATTTTGTTTCTGTTTCAAAAGTTAATAATTCCTAATTTTTTAATGCCGTTGATTGAATTCTGTGTGGGGGAGAGGTGAGTGTTCGATTGTAGTTTAAATATCGCGTTACTGCTCTGATTGAAACTCCCACCTCCCCCCCCCCCCTGCCTCCAAAATCAGAACTATTTAATTATTAGTCCGATTAAAACGAAACCTTTTCTCAGCTCTCCAGGGACTAGATAAACTGCGGTATCATTTTGTCAGCCCTTGGTTACCACTATTTCTGAATATTAATGACCAGCGAATGGTATTTTCTCGTGTTCAATGGGCCCAATTTCAATGTAAATTAGTTCATTCAACTTAACACGAACTAATTAAGATATATATATAACTGAATAAGATACAGATTTGGCGCCACCTGGCGGTAGAAAATGGAACTAAAAGATTTTGCAGCGCGTGCGCAGCACGCCTGGTATACGGTGGTATAGGCAGCAGGGACATGTGCCAAAGATTCGATCGGAAAGAGTTTTAATTAGAACTGAGTGCACACCTTAGCGGTGGAAAGTGAAACTAAACAATTTTGCATTTAAAATTTGTCTGATTCAAACAAAAGGCCCAATTTCAACGACAATTGATTAATTCAACTTAACATGCAATAATTAAGATATAGATAACTAATTAAGACATAGATTTGGCGCCCCTTGGTGGTGGAAAGTGGAACTAAAACATTTTCTGCGCGTGCACAGAACGCCTTTTATACGTTGTCATAAGCAGCGGGGACACGTGCCAGAGTTTCGTTCGGAAAGAGGTTTGTTTAGGACAGAGTGCACCCCCTGGCGTGGCGGTGGAAAATGTAACAAAAAGATTTTGCATGTAATCTTGGTCCGATTCAAACGAAATATTTTCTGACATTCTTCCAAGTTCTCCCAGGTACTAAATAAATTTCGGTATCATTTTTTCTGCCCTTGGTTACCACCATTTATGAATATTAATATCCAGGGGGGTTGATTTATTTTCTCGGGTTCTATGGGCCCAATTTCAACAGGAATCGGTTCATTCAACTTAACATGAACTAATTAAGATATAGCCAATTATTTCAGACTCAGATTTGGTTCTCCCTGGCGGTGAAAAATGGAACTAACAGATTTTTTGCGCGTGCAAGGCACGCCTTCTACATGGTGCCTTAAGCAGCAGGAACGAATGCCAGAGTTTCTTTCGGAAATAGTTTTATTTAGAACAGAATGCTCCATCTGGTGGTAGAAACTGGAATAGCACGCCTGCTATACATGGTATCGTAGGCAGCGGGGACATGTGTCGGAAAATTTGTTTTTACCAAAATGCATCTCCTGGCGGTGTAACTAAAAGATTTTCCTGCGCGTGCCTCAAAAATGGTTATTATTATTTTTTTGAAACCGCAAAAGAAAGTTACCGATGTGATATTCCCAGACAACGAAAAAGTTTCATTTTCACTCATCCTTGAGTATTAAGAAAAGTATTGGAATATTTGAATAGGAACTCGCAGTTTATTTTTCTGATTCCGAAAATGCGAATTTTGTGAAAATCAAACAGCAACAATTTTGACCAAAAACTGACCCGTTTTAATCAAATGATCCAGACATTTAAGGAGGCGGAATTAAATTTACTTCCGCTTCGGGTCCATCTCTCTATTTAATTTCCGAAAGACAGATCCAGATTCAACCAAGCAGGGTGGCCTACCATACGGCTTAAGCTCTACAAGCCCTTCTTGGCAAGTTTATTAAAAAAATGAGGCCATTAAGCTTTTACACAGTACTAAATTGAACAATGAATATTTTGGTGGTGGAAAGTGGAACTAAAACATTTTCTGTGCGTGCACAGAACGCCTTTTATACGTTGTCATAAGCAGCGGGGACACGTGCCAGAGTTTCATTCGGAAAGAGGTTTGTTTAGAACAGAGTGCACCCCCTGGCGTGGCGGTGGAAAATGTAACAAAAAGATTTTGCATGCAATCTTGGTCCGATTCAAAAGAAATCTTTTCTGACATGGGTGGCCTACCATACGGCTTAAGCTCTACAAGCCCTGCTTGGCAAGTTTATTAAAAAAAAATGAGGCCATTAGGCTTTTACATAGTACTAAATTGAACAATGAATATTTTGTGTAGGTGATAGAGTCTTTTACAGCCGATGTTAAAGTCTTTTTGTGATGCTGATAAAAAAAAGTCTTGGTGGTCAGATATGAGCCACCTCCCAATTTCTGACTAAATTAGTTTACTTTTATTATTTTAATAGGTATTTTTCATATATATATATTGTATAACCAGGAATTTCTGTGGACTATTTATTTTATATACTTTTATTTTTTTAATATGTATTTTTTATGTATATATATTGTATAACCAGGAATTTCTGTGGAGTATTTATTTTATTAGTGTACATAGTTTCTTTTTCGTATGGGAAAATAGAAACGACCACCCAGAGTAGTTTTATTACCTTCGGAGACACTGGTCTGCGATCTAACAAGGACATCTTTTACGGAGAAAAAAATTTACGAGCTGAAAAATTTATAGCTGTTGAGAAGTGCATAGCAAATTTACAATTTAGGACCCCATCTAGGTGGTCCTGAATAACATTTAGCGAAAACCAATAAGAGATGAGGGGGGAGACGTCTTTACAAAACCACTGGAGCCAATAGACAGCCCAGTGACGAGGGAAAAGAAAAAAGTGAGCCCCAAGAGAAAATCTGGAAGAGGACCAGTACCTGACGTCCTGTCCGAGGAAGTAACATCTAAAAAGAAAGAGTAGAGTGCTGATAGTGTGTAAAAACGAAGATAGTTCCAAAAATGGTGTAGTGGCGACAAAAGACAAAAGAATGACCTAACAGTTGATCTTTGCCTATCCCGTGGATGTAGACTATTGCTAACAATGCAGACCAGAAGTACTCTGAAGGTACAGGTATCTGTAATTTACTATTCCCTCATATTGAATGTGTATAATAATAAATAAATACTGGTAGAGGTACTTTAGTAAATGTAGAGAAATTGTTCCTTCTCTGAAATATAATTAATGCACGTAAGTGCGGTAGTGCGAGTCGGAAAAAGACTCACTAACTCTTTTAATGAGTATTCAATTGTTTCATCTTATTTTTTATACTTAAAATTTAACATTCTGTTAGGGATGTTTGTTTTTTTTATTTTTTATGTCTTTGTAAATAGATATGTAAATAAATGTTTTTTCGTTTACTTTTAACTCTTTGTATTTAATTTATATGGGTTAACACTCATATGTCATCGAGTAGTGTTTTTCTTCTTTTTCTTTAATTTAATTGTTTATTAATTTTAGTTGGTTTATCAGGAGGACTAGTTTATAATTTATGAGAGGTTAGGAATTTATATACTTTATCTAGTCCGGCTTCATAAGACGTAGGGCGGCGTAAATAATCACAACGTAATAATCTGATCTTTTTTTTTTACTAGAGTAGTTAATTTAATTCAATAATATGGGTAACTTTTATGGGATCATTATAAATTTTCACCGAGGTCCAGAAGCCACGATCACACCTTTAACCTGATAATCCAACACCCAGCGTTTCCGGAAGAAGCATTAACCCGTGCTTCCTTTAACTAATGTAGGGAGTTTATGCAATTGGGCATTAGTAACCATCTCCAATTAGGAGGCCCAGAACTTACCAGCATTAGCCCCGGGAATGGTATGGTGACGTGACCTTTGCCAACTTTAAAGCCTAGGTTATTATTTTCATTAATTTTATGGTTACAATACGGGTTTTTTTTCTATTATTATTATTACTAGTATTATGATTATTATTATTATTATGAATATTCTGAGATTATAATTTTAATACTGTATTTAAAGTAATTTTTTTTTATATGTTTCAAAATTTAACTATTATTTTATCTACTCGATGTCTAAAATTCTTGATTTTAGTTTTTTTTAACATAAATAAATAAATTAAATAATTTTTTTTAAGGACAATTTCTCTCATTTTCTATGTCAAGTATAGCTGGCACATAGTTCCACAGTCATGACAATATTTATTGAAAATTACTGAGTAGTACAAATGATACTTATATACATATATATATTTTTCATAAATAAAATATGTTAAGTAAATAGATAAGTTTGTGATCGCAGTACTACAAATTGGGGGTAATTATGCTATTTTGAAAAAAAAAAATAATAATAATTTCTGTTTACAAGTGTTTTTACAAATAGTAAAGGAAATGACAAATAATAAAACAGGTAGTGTAATGTAGTGCTTGGCACACAAAACAAATAATTTAGGTAATATTTCTGTATTTATATATTATTCTAAATAATATTTCTGTAGTACAGATTGCTAGGTGCAAAAGTGAAATTACTACTATGAAAGATTTTTTCGGTATCATAAGTATTTTGTGTATTTGTATTTCTTGAAATTTGTAGAAGCTATTTATATGCGTAAAACCTTGAAATTTGATCAATATAAATTTTGTGTACAAATTTTATGGGTAGCAAATTTAAGAGAAATAAGCGTTCTTCTACGGAGTTTAACAGTTTTTTGTATAAAGCAAGAACACGACTTCAAAATTCTCAAGTTCTAAATACGGATAATAATACCCCTAAAATGGACAATTTACTAAATTGTATCCCCGCTTTTGATGCAAAACGGGAAAATGATATAAATTTCTACGTTACTCAATTTGATGAAGCGGCTGTACAAGCAGCAATTCCTGTGGAAGCCAAATTAATTATCCTAAAATCTAAACTAACCGGCTTAGCTCGCGAGAAACTAATATCAGATGCGGAGCTACATACCGAAACTAATTATGAAAAATTTAAAGAAAAACTTCTGAATGCTTTCGGCTCAAAACTTTCCTTTGGTGAAGCCCACGAGAATTTTTCAAAATTAAAACAGGGTCCAACGGAGTCGATAAGTGATTTTATTCTTCGTTTTAATATAGAAGCAGCGAAGTTTTTTGAAATTTCTGGATTATCAAATAAGAATGATGCGAAAAAACTTTTCGAACTTATGAAATTGCATAAGTTTATGGATGCAGTCAAAACCGATATTTCTTTTGAAATTCGAAAGCGTGCGGTAAAATCTTTCTCTGAGGCAACGGAAGCAGCGTTAATTATGGAAGCCGCAATTAACTCTACAAATTTTGCAGAGGTAAACAACGTAAGTAAGGATGGGACCGCGGAGTTGTGTCAAAGCCTAATTAAGCAAAATCAATTGCAAGCCGAGAGTATGGCTAACTTGCAGTTAGAATTGGAAAGTTTAAAGTTAGCGCAAAGAATTAAAGTCGAAAAAAGTACTTTTGTTAAAGACAAGTACTGTGAGATCTGCAAACGCAGCAACCACACGACACAAAATTGTCGATATAAATTTTCTAAGCAATCTGAGTATAAACAGAATTTTCGAACGAATTTTCCTAAGTTCAAACAGGTAGATTTTCCGGAGGCTCACCCTTCAAATTTTACGGATAATTTTCAAGGGTATGGCTTCATGCCAAATTATAATCCTAATTCCACATTTCATTCGCTGCCACCGGCTCCAGGGCCTCAATTTACTACAAATCCTTATCCTTATAATTGTTTCTCACCTCAGAATAATTTTGTTCAACGTACGGGCGCTAATTACCCGAATTTTGGGGGGAATTTTCAAGTTCAGAATACAAATTTCCCTAACACCCAAAATTACGAAAGTCAACAAAACAGAAGAAATGAGGGGAGCAGTAATGCAGGAAATAATTATCGGAAAAATGGAAAATATCAAAAGAAAGGTTTTCACCCGGGAAATGGAAAAGGGGGTCTGTAGATAGCGAGAGAGAGGTCGAAAAGCCCCGTAACAGATCCCCGGATACGCGAGTGATTGCTAGCGTAAAGGGCGCAGATAGTAATAACCTTCCTATTATTAAATTTAAAATCGAAGGGGTTAATGTAGAGGGTCTTTTGGACAGCGGCGGAGCGGTGTCTCTAATTTCATGTGATTTATTTGATATTTTAAAAGAAAAACAGGTTAAAATGAAATTTTTAGGAAATAGAATTCGTATAAGATCTTTTAATGGAGTAAATATTCCATTTAAACAGTGTATTAAAATATCATTCAAACTAAATAATGTATTTACTTCGGGTACATTTTATGTCACGAGTAACAATTTTAGCGGAAATTACAACATGCTACTCGGTTACGATTTTTTTAAAAATAATAGGATGGTGCTTGATTTAAAACAAAATTGTTTAAGAATAAAAAACACTACAATTACAATAGATGAGGAAGAAGACGAGGAAAAGGGGTGCCAGATAAACGCCTCGAGCACGCAGAAAAACAATAAACAGCAAAAAAATAATATGGACAATGGTAGAAAAAAAACTAAGGAAAATAAGTTGATTGTCGCTAGAGCAACGAGAAGAGTATTTTTACCACCGGGGGGCGAAAAAATTGTCACCTTAACTTTTTCGGAAGAGTTAGACCCAGAAAATGATATCTTATTCGAGCCAGATAGAATAAAAAGGGGATTTACATGCGAAGACTCAATACACCAGGTAACGAAGAGTAAAACAATAAATATAATTTTAAAGAATGTATCAGATAAAAAAGTAGTCATACAGGCAAATGCAAATTTGGGTAGAATTACTACACAATTCGATGCAAAGTCGGGAAAGGAGTTAGACGATGTGGAACAGGGTTCGTTATACCAGGTAAACAACCTGACCATCGAGGAAGTACGCAGTCTTAGAGAGGCAGAACTTAGTAAAGAGGAATTTGATTTAGCTCATTTATCCGACGAGATAAAATTACAGATGGAAACCGTACTAATAGAACACGCCCAGGCTTTCTCAAAATCGTATAAAACTTTGGGTAGTTCTTCTCTGGTCGTCCCAAAGATAAAATTACATCACGACTACCCTATACAGTGTAAGCCCTATAAGACTCCTCATACGGTGCGAGAATATGCACAAGAGGAAATAAAAAAAATACTGGAAGCGAATATTATCGAAAAAAGTAATTCTCATTATGCTTTCCCGGTATTGTTTGTAAAAAAGAAGTCTTTAGATAAACAGAAACCTAAATATAGGATGGCGGTGGATTATCGTTTGCTAAACGAAATCTTAGAGGCATACCCATATGCTATACCGGATATCAAAGAACTTTTACAAAAATAAGCGGAAAAAAATTTTACATTGTGTTAGACTTGCATAGTGCTTTTTTTCAAATAAATTTACGCCCGGAAGATAGAGATAAATTGGCTTTCATTACAGAAGACGGAAAATACGCCCCAGTAAGGCTAAATTTCGGTTTAAAATTAAGTCCCATAATTTTCGCCGAATTAATGGATAAAGTATTGGGACATTTTAACAAGGAGGAAGTCGGATATCTTATTGACGATGTCATTGTTTCCGCGAATTCCGTTGAACGTATGACTCAGCTATTAAAAGAAGTTTTACAGGCACTCATAGAGAATAATTTAACGATAGAACCCAGCAAAATGCAGGTTTGTAAAGAAGAAATTGAATTCTTGGGGTTTAAGGTTAATCAGAATGGGTACTCCCCATCAACCAAAAATGTGGAGAAAATACAGAAATTAGCTAGACCGAAGAACAAAAAAGGAGTTAAGTCGCTTTTGGGTCTTTCTAATTATTTCAGAACGTTAATTCATCACTACTCTGACATTGTTGACCCCTTGATCGAGCTTACGAAAGACAAAGTTAAGTTTAGATGGACGGACGAAACAGAAGCAGCATTCTGTGCCATTCAGAAAGCAATTATTGACAATCCTACATTAAAACCCCCAAATTTCGAAAAGGATTTTTTTCTTATCACGGACGCTTCAAAAGTCGCCTTGTCTGCGGTCTTAACACAGAAGGAAGGCGAGGAACATATTCCAATAGAGTTTTATGGGAGAAAGATAAAAGAGTCTGAGAAGAGATACCCTAGCATTAAATATGAACTTTTGGCAATCCACGATGCTGTTCAATATTTTAAAAATATCCTGCTAGGAAGGAAGTTTACAGTACTCACTGATTCAAAAGCTCTCACTCACCCTTTAAAATTGGAACATCAAAGTGACATTGTCGCTAGATGGCTGATGAGGCTTAGTGATTTTGATTACTCAATTGAATTTATTGAGGGTGTGAAAAATCCGGCAGATTACATCTCTCGCAATATAAATAATATTTCGGCTCAAACCAAAATTCATAATAATTTGTTCAAAGTAAATGTTAATCTCTCGGAAGAGAATGTGAAAGTCGAGCAACGTAAAGACGCAAAACTTAGCATAATCATTAAGAAGATAGAAAATAATAAACAAAACAAAATTACTCGAAAATTTGAATTAAATGAGAATAATGCACTAATTTTAAAACAGAAATATAAGCACAAACAACTCCTCATTGCTCCTAATAGTTTGGTTTTTGAAATTATACAAGAGGCGCATAAAAGTCATTTCGGGTTCCCGAAAACATACGAAACTGTAAAGTCTCGTTTCTTTTGGTATAGGATGTACAAAGATATAAGGAGCTATTGTACAAGTTGTATCCCATGCAACAAAAATAAGCAACACCAAGCTATTAAAGTACCTATTCAAAAGGTTATTAAGGATGCCCCAATAGGGACAGCCCTACATTGTGATATAGTAGGCAAATTGCATACGACATTTAAAAAAAACTCCTTCATTCTAACTATAATTGATTCGACGTCGAGGTACCTAGAGGCCATACCTCTACGTGGAGTAGAAGCGCAGACAATTTTGAATGCTCTAAATAACTATTTTAGCTCTTACGGGATACCTAAATCAATTACGACGGACAACGGGCCCTATTTTAGGAGTGACGTTTATTGCCAGTATTTAAAAGCACTGAACATAGAGAGACATTTTACAAGCTGTTACAAACCTAATTCAAATGGAATTGTGGAGGCGAGTCACAAATTGTTAAAGTCATCTTTAAAAAGTATGTGTGACAAAACGGCAGAGTGGGATATTCGTTTACCGTTTTATAAATTGGCTTACAACACCTCAATAAATCGGGCCACAGGGTACACGCCTGCAATGCTTTTTTTTGCACGGGAGGTATCGAATCATTTTACAGCGCTGAATACTTCCGATGAAAAATGCACCCAAGCTTATGTGAAACAGCGTATCAAACACATGAAAGAGATACAAAAACTGTCCTTGGCCAACCAGGAACGCGTTATGAGTGAATACGTCAACAAAGATTTTGAAAAAGTCAAAACATTACAGTATAGCGATCAGGTTTATCTAAAAAAAGTTATAAAACCGGGGGCTTTGGAATCAACATGGGAAGGGCCTTATGAAGTTGTAAGGATTTTTAGAAACAATAATTATTTGGTTCAACATATGATTGAACCCCATGCTAAGAAAATTAAGCGCCACATAAGCCATTTCTGGCAACCAAAAGTTAAAATTAATTTGCCTCAAACTAGCACAGAGAATACTCAAGAAGAATAATTTATACAAAGAATTAACATTCAGTCGTTGTTTTTCTTTTTTATTCTCTATTAAGTAGGTATTTATAAATTTATATTCTAGAAATTCGGAGTTTTTGTATACTATTGGTTTTTTCCTCCTCACCTATTTTAACAGTATTGTAAGAAAATTAAAAAATATATGTATATAATAATAATAATAAGTGTATATATAGACAAAATTTTACAAATAGTTGGGGGCCTTTCAAAAAAAAATGTAATAATGAATGCACTATTAATAATATATAGGTAAAATATGTTTAGATGACATATATATATATATATATATATATATATATATACAGCATATAAAATAATAATAAAGAAAAATTTCTTGTACATTCTTAGACGTATAGACAGACATCTGCTTCTGAGTGCTGTGAGAAAAAAACTACATTTTATTAGATTAAAAACAATTATCATTTATTATTACGGTGAGGAATGAGTATGTTTGGCGTTTACAGAACTGTATTTTGGATAGAGCGAGCTCAGTATTCAAAATTGCGATGCAGTTTTGTTTTCGTTTCTCTGGGCTTTGAGAGAAAAAAAAAATCGCACCGGAGAGGCAGGCGAATTTGGGGCCATCCTCTGTCTTCCCTCCAGGTTCGCAGAGCAGTAAAAGGAGAAAAAAGTAGTTTGTTTTTTTATGCAAATGCACAGACTGGTTTTCGTGCGCCGTTCTTCTCCGACCTCCATTGTTCGGGGAGAACCCTCTTTTTTTTTGCAAATGTGTTAGCAAGGGTTTGCAGCCAGCGGAGGGGGGGACAGAGATTGAAGAGGGAAGCCAAGAGCGAATCCTCTTTCTGGTTTCCGTGACTTATAGAACAACTATAACTTATTATTTATGTGGACATATACTTTACATAATGTTTTCTCCAGTGTACAAAGATTGTACTTAATAATAATAATAATAGGTAGTTGGATATTGCTTACGCAGGTACTTCGGTTAGTATATAAACAATAGTAAGCATATGTACATATGTAAAATAGTTTTTACTTCTTTTATGGCATAATGAATAAGTGTCAGGTACTTCTTTCGTGTATAGAATATTTACGTAATAAGAAAGCAATGTTTTTTTTTCTTGGATTTGCAAAATTGGGTACGATGTGTGAAGATATTGATACATATTATTGTTGACAGGAGGAGATTTTTGGATAGTAATTAGGGACTAAAACATATGAAAAAAAAATAATAATAATAAATAAATAAATAAATAAAAAGTAGATTTCTTTTGAAAATCGAGATTAAATAAATCAATACGGTACATGATTAGGTACGGAGTAGGTAAACAAACATGATAGTTTATCGATCAACACGAAGAAGAGTTTATTAGCGGAGAGCCTTAAAACTACGGTTACATATTTTTATTTTCAAAATTCCTTCAAAAGTACTACGTCGGGATAGAAGGTAATGGTTATTGGTATTAAGAAGGGTATTTATGAAAGAGTACAATTTTTTTTGTGGTTTGTAATGTCACTGAATCTAGGTAACAAAAGTAAACATATAATAGTGGTTTGGATGCAAGATTGTAGCGATCAGGATAAACATATAATTTTCTTTTCTTTTTTATAAAGAGATATTATATACATTAGAAAGATAGGTAAATATGGTATTTAAATATCATAGCACAACACCGCGGGTGTAGGTATAATTAATTCTTTTTCTAATTATAGAACAACTTATATCACAAAAACATACATTTTTTTCGGTATAAAATATATTTATTATAATTATTTTCAAAAAAAAAATTACATTGTACTTGTAAATTGCATAGTGTTGTACAAATATAATACTGGTATTTTATAAGAAAGTATTGAAATTGACATTGATTTAGTGGTAATACTAGGCTAGTATACGCTCTGCACACTTCTTTAATTTTCCGAAAGGTATAGTATTCGGAGATTTTTGAAAACAAAAAAAAATTAGATAAATAAATAAATACATATATTTCAGTTTTTTTTTGTTTTTTTTGCTTAAGAGTTTGATTTATTCACTGGTTTTTACTTATTAACTTTCTGTAGTAGTAATTTAAATGCACATTTAAGTAAAAAAAATATATATATATATATATATATATATTTCCTTTTAGTGCACATTTTTATAAATATATGCAATAGTAACAATTAAATTTTGGAGTAGAAGATGTCTTACCCCTCTTTTGTAGCAGCGTTGGTGGGGCTCCCTGGGTTTTATTTTTTTTTTCCTTCTGACTCCTGGTTGCTGGTCAACCGGGGCCTTTTTTTTTAAGCTTGTGGCCACAGGCGACTCGGGTGATGCTCTGCACAGCTCAGTGTTCTTGAGGGGAGATAAGCATTTTTCTTGTTTCATCTGTCCTTAAAATGATAAAACAAACAAAATAATAGAGGGAATTCACAATAAATGATTTATATAAATTGACATAAAACATATGAAGACACTTAAGTAAAATTGATGTACACAAGTTTTAGCTTATCGAAATTAAACCATTAAAAATAATAATAATAATAATAATAATAATAATAATTGTTTTTCTTAGGTCGATTTGTTCTTTTCTTTTTTTTTCTTTTCCTTTTTGTTTCCTACGGTTACAGCAGGTTTCTACAGCCTTTTTCATCCATTTTCTTGCGGGTCAGTATCGAGAGATAATAATATTTTTTTTTCCTTTCTCTTTCTTCTTGGCCATATTTATGGGACCTTTCCGTTTCCAATACTTTTTTTTTTCCTTGTTCGCAGTAATTCTTCTCTAGGCAGGGGAAGCATACGCTTTAAATTTCGGGAAGGAGTATTTTGGGAATGGCAGCAAAATGCGTTCCGTACATTCAGACAGAAGTATTAAATTTTACAGCTGTAAATAAAATTGTACCATTAGCTATAGTTACCAACAGTCCGACCACGCCAAAATGTGATTTCTTCTTCTTCTGTAACGAGTCAAGGAGATTTCACGGTAGCCGGTGAGTCCCCTGTAACGAAAGAAAGAAATTTGGATAGCATTTCACATAAATTCTATTCGTAAAGTCGGTTATTTTTGCAGTAATTGTCTCAAAATTTAGGTACGGTTAGAGTTAAGTTTAGGGCTCTTTCTAGACAAGAGTTTGGGAAAATTTATTCAAAGGTTTTACGACTAAAGGGTAATTTATAAAGGCAAAATGGTAACGTACCTTTTATTTTGCGGCGATCCGACGTCTTTCACAGGATGAGATGACAAAATTTTCAGACGGAAGCTGGCGCCAAGTGGTCATTTCCTCTTCTAGCAAGGGTTGGAGCAACTCATTATCGATGGGATAGAGGGGGTGTTGAGTCGATTAGCGATTTCACACGACCCCCGGTCAAGCGGTTGCTAGGCAAGAAGGGAGGCGCAGAGTCTCGATGTGTTTCTTCTTTTTCCTCGTTAGCGAAGATAGAGCGAGATTTTTTCTCTCTTTTTTCTCCACGGATCCTTCCTCCACTTGGGGAGAGGATGGAGAGCATGACTTCAGGTGGTCGATTTCGTTGTCATGTGTAGACTATTCCCGCTGGATTTTGAAGTCGTTACTCTTGATTGCGGTCATATAATTAAGTGAACTAGAGTTCACATGTATTTCTCTTGTGTTTTTCACTTAGGTGATAATTTAAAAAGAAAATTTTTAAGTAATATTAAAGTGGGAGAGAAGGGAACATTCTCTCGGTAGGACATGTATATATTTCATAAATGTAATTTCTATCATACAATACATTTTTTTTTCTCTAATATATGAACGAAATTTTGTTGTAATGTGTTGTACGTGTTCATATACTTAGCGTTAATGTATTAGGTGGATTTTCACTTTTCTTTTAAATGTTACAATGTATAGAAGGTTATGCAGTACAAACTCTTTCTGGGTATCACGTCCTTGTATATATATATATATATAATTTTTAGTGTATTTGGTGTATATTAAGTCATGACTGATATGATTCCAATGTAAAAGTATGTGCCAGCCGTATATTGTTCTATGTGTTGAGGCTTTTAGACTTTAAAAGTTTAGTTCAAAATTGCGTTTGCTTTGTATGGATTTTGGCTAATTTTTAAAAGTGATTATTTCAAAATTGGTTATACACAGAGGGGAATAGGGTACGTGAATGTGTTCACCTGTCTTCGACTCCACAAGCGACTGTAAATCTGGTCGACAGACAAACCGTTCTGTGGTCCCACCTACAGATTAAAAAAAAAAAAAAAAAAAAAAACTTTTCTGTATGCTCGTCTCTGCTCAGTTTATAGAGACAACTCTTGAAAAACTTTCCTGTGTGCTCGTCTCTGCCCAGTTTATAGAGACAACTCTTGAAAAACTTTCCTGTGTGCTCGTCTCTGCCCAGGTTTATAAGAGACAACTCAAAAAAAACTTTTCTGTGTTCTCGTCTTTGCTCAGTTTTATAGAGACAATTCTGGAAAAAAAAACTTTTCTGTGTGCTCGTCTCTGCCCAGTGTTACAGAGACATTTCTTACAAACTTTTTAGGATCTCTTCCGGTCTTTCGGAGGATGGAGATTGTCCTATGGATCTACACAATGGACTGAATTTCATAGTGTGTTCCTGACAGCTGACGTGAGCCGTTCAGCTCTCTGTTTGGGGGGGAGGATGGTGGTCAGATATGAGCCACCTCCCAATTTCTGACTAAATTAGTTTACTTTTATTATTTTAATAGGTATTTTTCATGTATATATATTGTATAACCAGGAATTTCTGTGGACTATTTATTTTATATACTTTTATTTTTTTAATATGTATTTTTTATGTATATATATTGTATAACCAGGAATTTCTGTGGAGTATTTATTTTATTAGTGTACATAGTTTCTTTTTCGTATGGGAAAATAGAAACGACCACCCAGAGTAGTTTTATTACCTTCGGAGACACTGGTCTGCGATCTAACAAGGACATCTTTTACGGAGAAAAAAATTTACGAGCTGAAAAATTTATAGCTGATGGGAAGTGCATAGCAAATTTACAATTTAGGACCCCATCTAGGTGGTCCTGAATAACATTTAGCGAAAACCAATAAGAGATGAGGGGGGAGACGTCTTTACAAAACCACTGGAGCCAATAGACGGCCCAGTGACGAGGGAAAAGAAAAAAGTTAGCCCCAAGAGAAAATCTGGAAGAGGACCAGTACCTGACGTCCTGTCCGAGGAAGTAACATCTAAAAAGAAAGAGTAGAGTGCTGATAGTGTGTAAAAACGAAGATAGTTCCAAAAATGGTGTAGTGGCGACAAAAGACAAAAGAATGACCTAACAGTTGATCTTTGCCTATCCCGTGGAGGTAGACTATTGCTAACAATGCAGACCAGAAGTACTCTGAAGGTACAGGTATCTGTAATTTACTATTCCCTCATATTGAATGTGTATAATAATAAATAAATACTGGTAGAGGTACTTTAGTAAATGTAGAGAAATTGTTCCTTCTCTGAAATATAATTAATGCACGTAAGTGCGGTAGTGCGAGTCGGAAAAAGACTCACTAACTCTTTTAATGAGTATTCAATTGTTTCATCTTATTTTTTATACTTAAAATTTAACATTCTGTTAGGGATGTTTTTTTTTTTTATGTCTTTGTAAATAGATATGTAAATAAATGTTTTTTCGTTTACTTTTAACTCTTTGTATTTAATTTATATGGGTTAACACTCATATGTCATCGAGTAGTGTTTTTCTTCTTTTTCTTTAATTTAATTGTTTATTAATTTTAGTTGGTTTATCAGGAGGACTAGTTTATAATTTATGAGAGGTTAGGGATTTATATACTTTATCTAGTCCGGCTTCATAAGACGTAGGGCGGCGTAAATAATCACAACGTAATAATCTGATCTTTTTTTTTTACTAGAGTAGTTAATTTAATTCAATAATATGGGTAACTTTTATGGGATCATTATAAATTTTCACCGAGGTCCAGAAGCCACGATCACACCTTTAACCTGATAATCCAACACCCAGCGTTTCCGGAAGAAGCATTAACCCGTGCTTCCTTTAACTAATGTAGGGAGTTTATGCAATTGGGCATTAGTAACCATCTCCAATTAGGAGGCCCAGAACTTACCAGCAAGTCTATTTACAGGTATATGTGATGATGAGTCTATACAATTTCTGGATAGATTTTAGAGTCTTTTGCTGGCGATGTTAAAGTCTATTTGTGATGTTGTTAAAAAAATCTATTTACAAGTATATATGATGATGAGTCTATACAATTTCTGGATAGATTTTAGAGTCTTTTACAGGCGATGTTTAAGTTTTTTTTATGATACTGATAAGAGAAAGTCTATTTGCTGGTGTATATGATGGTGAGTCACTTTTATTGTTGTTGACGGTGGATGACGGTGTAGAGGGACTGTTGGGTGAAGGAGTTGTGGATGTTTATTACTTGTTGTTGTCTGGTGTTTATTTGAAGTTGTTGCTTGTGGTGGAGTGAGTTTTTGATGAGGGAATGGAATCATTTGCATTACTGTGTTTCTGCAGTTGTTGTGGTCGGTGTTGAGGGACTGTGTCCGTAGCGATGGTGTTTCTACCGTCACTAGCTGTCTGGTGATGGGTTGTGCTTGCGATGGCGGATCTGGAAGAGGTACTGAGTTTCCGTGATTGTTGTGGTCGATTTTGAGGGGTGGTGGCCGTTTCGTTGATGTTTTTACCATCGCGAGCTGTCTGATGTTGCGTTTTGCTTACGATGGCGGTTCTGGGCAGTCCGGTGAGCTTGCACTATGGTTATTAGGATATGGATGTCCAGCTTTGTCTTCTGTGTGTGTGCAGTTGTAGCATTGATGTTTGTGTGGTTTGTTTTTCAGTGGGCAGCTTTCAGAGGAGTGACCTTCCATGCAGTACTCGCATGCCGTTCTCCCCCTGCATCCGTCGGTGGAGTGTCCAAAAACTTGGTAATTTTGGCATCTTATTATTGGTGAGTAGATTCTGAGCTTGCATGTAAAGAAATTAATCGCTAGACGCCCTTCGTTGAGTAGTGCTGCCGCTTGTTCTTCGTCGGTGTCTATTACAAGTTGATATGTTTTGGAGTTAGTTTGTGATATTTCTTTGTGTATGTAAATGCCTTCTGTTGGTTTTTCGTCGTATGGGTCTAGTTGTTCGTATACTTTCACTACTGTTTCGTGGGGTGTAAATGACTTTGGGATGCCCAGCACTATGATCTTTCGTCTTTTTTCAGATGTAAATTTAATGGAGACCAGGCTTGACATTTCTTCTGAGTTTTCTATTAAATTCATTAGATTGTCCACGTCTGTGTCTGTGGCGGATCTTATGATGATTGTTGTTTTATTTCTGGCTACTTTGGTGAGTATTGGTGGGACGTTTTTGTATTTATTAAGGGCTTTGTTGAGCTGTTCTCTAATTGCGAACATCGTTAGAGATGTGTTGGGCTTTCTCGTTAATAGGATTGCTGCTTTTGAGTATCTTCTTGCTATTGATGGTGATTTTCGTGATTTGAATATGTCTGGTCTGTCCATGTCTGTTATTTTAAGTTGGTCTGCGTATGATTTGTGTGTACTATCTTCTTCCGATGTGTCTGTGGATGGTCGTCGTTCATTCAGTAGTTTGGATATTTTTTCTTTTACCTCTGTCAATCTTCCCAATATTTCTTCTGTGTTTGTGTTGCTTTGCGTGATAATTGATTCTGTGGCTGTGTTGATGTGCTGGGCATATGGAAGATTGTTCTTTACTTTGAGTAAGAGTTGGTGCGATTCTTGTTTTGTGAGCATACTTATCTTTACATCTGCCGGGATCTTATATTTTTGTTGTTCTTCGATTTCTTGTGTTCTGATTCTGTGTAATTCTTCTTTTTGTCTGTCGTTTGTTTGTATGAGGAGACTTATTTTCTTGTTGAGCTCTGTGATGTTTTCTTCATTGTTTAATGGTAATGTGGTTATTTGACCCTTTTGTTGTTGAATGATTCGTTCTTGATTTTGTATTATTTCTTCTTGTTGTTTTCGTTCTTCTCTGTTTTTAATCTCCTGTTCTTGTGTGTTTTCTTTTATTGTTTTAATCTATTTTGCTAGTTTTTCCAGTATTCCTTCTAGTGGATCTTTATTGTTCTTTTGTGTGTTCTGTGGTGTATTGGTGATGGCCTGTTCTTCTGTGGTTTCTTTTGGGTTGTTGTCTGTCTGAAGTTGGCTTAGTTCTATTGTGAGTTGATGATATTCTTTGATTTGTTTTTTGATTATGTCGTGTAGTGTGTTGGACTTTTCGTTGCCTTGTTTTGAATGTTGTTTCAGACTTTTGACCATTTGCATTAGACAGGCTTGGAGGAGAGGAATTGTGACAGTTCATAATAGATGGTTCGTCTGTAGAGGGTTATGTCTATGAGCTCGTCATCGAAAGTTTCCAGTGCTTGTTCTATTTTGCTTTTTAGTTTTTTTTCTTGTATGATTCTGGCTTTTTCTTTAATGTTTTTGTTATTTCGAGTTATTTCTGCATTTAATAGTATCTGATATTCTCCTGCTTGGGTCATTTGTGTGTCATTGCGGTTTTTGAGGTGACTGATTAATTGTGCCAGGAGTTCTTTGATGTTGAGGCCCATTTTCTCGCCTTTTTCTACTGGTATTAGTTCTTGTTCTTGTGTTGATGATTTCCATGTTGAGTCTAGGTTTGTTCGTTTTGCTGATGATGTATTCTTTTGATTTTTTATGTCTTCTGAGTAGCGAGCTTGTGATTTGTGATTCTGTGGTGTGCTGGATCTTGAGCTGTGAATGCTCGTGTCATCCGAGTCGGAGCTTTCGTTGTATATGCGACTCATTTCTTTTTGGTTTTGACTTGGGATTCTAATAATGTTATGCTAGAATTCTTGGGATGACTCTTCTTGATTTGTGACTTTGAGAACTGCAGGTATTTGGCTGAGATATCTAGAGAATGATTGTTTGTTGTACTTTATGAGAGCTGTTAAGGTTATGTGAGATACTCTCTCCGGTAAAGATAAATTTACGCTGAGCAAAAATAGTTACAATACTAAAAGCCTTTAAGATGGGAATAAAAAAATTTAAGTGCTCAGATGATAGAAAATATGAGAGATGCGTATGAGACCAGCCGCTTCGATGACGAGATAACATTCTTCTTACTGATGCGCAGTGCTCTCCGAAAAAGCGGGATAAGAGATGAATTTATAAGAAGTAGAGTATATCTACTGGGGATATAATACACATGAATGCTGGGAGATTTAGAAATTTTGAGAACTATTAAAAAGTTTAAAAATGGGTTTATGGTTAATAGTGAAGAACATTTTGAAAGAGCTTCAATGATAGGAAACCACTTGAGAAGTTTGACGCTGATGTGGAGAGATGCGGAATAAGATGCATAGGAGCGAAAGTGTGCATTTGAGGTTGTTGCCTGTTATACTTGAAAATTGGAAGTGACGCCCTTCGTCCTCAGAATGGGTGGGAGCTTTTGAATATGAGATTAGATGTTGAATTTTAATACCTTTATGGGGATATAAAACACTTAAATGTTTGAGAGATTTGGAAATTTTTGAATTTTATTTAAGAAATTTAAGTTGAGTCTGAGGCTTCAAAATTAAGAATTTTTGAAAGGAGCTTCGAAGATAGGATACCACTTGAGGAATTTGATGTGATGAGATTCGAAATCGACTTCATAGGAGCGAATGTGTGTATTTGAGGTTGTTGCCTGGAATACTTTGAAATTTGAATATGGCACCCTACGCCCTCAGAATAAGTGGGAGAAGTTTTGAGTATGATATTAGATGTAGAATTTTAAAATCTTTATGGAGATATATTACACTTGTGTGTTTGGGAGATTTAGAAAATTTGGAAATTTATTTAAAAAGTTTAAAATTGAGTCTGGGGCTTCAAAATTAAGAATATTTTGAAAGGGGCTTCGAAGAAAGGATACCACTTGAGGAATTTGACGCTGATGTGATGAGATGCGAAATCGACTTCATAGGAGCGAAAGTGTGTATTTAAGGTTGTTGCCTGGAATACTTTGAAATTTGAATGTGGCGCCCTACGTCCTCAGAATTGGTGGGAGAAGTTTTGAATATGATTTTAGATGAAGAATTTTAATACCTTTATGGAGATATAATACACTTAATTTGTGAAATTTAGAAAATTTGGAAATTTATTTAAAAAGTTTAAAATTGAGTCTGGGGCTTCAAAATTAAGAATTTTTTGAAAGGGGCTTCGAAGATAGGATACCACTTGAGGAATTTGACGCTGATGTGATGAGATGCGAAATCGACTGCATAGGAGCGAAAGTGTGTATTTGAGGTTGTTATCTGGAATACTTTTAAATTTGAATGTGGCGCCCTACGCCCTCAGAATGGGTGGGAGAAGTTTTGAATATGATTTTAGATGTAGAATTTTAATACCTTTATGGAGATGTATTACACTTGTGTGTTTGAGAGATTTAGAAAATTTGGAAATTTATTTAAAAAGTTTAAAATTGAGTCTGCGGCTTCAAAATTAAGAATATTTTGAAAGGGGCTTCGAAGATGGGATACCACTTGAGGCATTTGACGCTGATGTGCTGAGATGCGAAGTCGAATGTATAGGAGCGAAAGTGTGTATTTGAGGTTGTTGCCTGTTAAATCTTGAAAATTAAATGTGACGCCCTACGCTTTCAGGGTGGGTGGGAGAAGATTTGAATACGGGTTTAGAAGAAGAGTTTTAATACCTATATGGGGATACATTACACTTGAGTGTTTGAGAGATTTTTAAAGTTTATTTAAGAAAATTTAAAATTGGGTCAGTGGCTTAGTAATTAAAAAAAATTTTGAAAGGACTTCGAATATATGACATCCACTTGATGAACTTGACGTTGATGTGAGGAGATGCGGAGTCAATTGCATTGGAACGAAAGTGTGTATCTGAGGTTGTTGCCTGTTACACTTTGATAATTGAATGTGACGCCCTACGGCCTCAGAGTGGTGGGGGAAGAAATGACTTAGAGGTTTATATGTAGGATTATTAATCCTTTTTGGGAATATACTACACTTGTGTGATGAGAGATTTATAAAATTTGTGAAAATTCTGTTGAGCTGAGCTCAAAATGGGACACACCATTGGAAAGCCCACGAAAAGTTCATGCGGGGTAGGGAGGACAGGGCGATCTGAGCATTTTAAGTTGAGATTTATTTAAGTTTAAATAGTCCAATGCCTGAGATTAGGAAAAGGCGACGCCCTTCGCCCCAGAATGGCTGAATGAAGTTGGAACTATTAATAAGAGATTGAGAATGTACAGATCTATGCAACGATATGCGACTCGGGCATGACGAGAAGGATTTTAAGGATGTTAAAAATTTAATTTAAAGTTTTAAAAGACGTGCCAGGGGCGCAACAATGAGAAATTTTGGAAACTGGCGACGGCAATGGACTGTCCTAATGAAAACCTTAATTTTGATATATTACACTTGTGGATTGGACAGTATTCGAAAATGGCCCCAGAGGTGGTCCCAGGGCCCTCCCTGATGGTCTGAGCTCAAAATGGGCCGAACCACTGGAAAGCCCACGAAAAGTTCATGACGAATAGGGAAGACAGGGCGAACTGAGCATTTTAATTTGGGAATTATTTAAGTTTAAAGAAGTTCTTGGTCTGCGTTTAGGAGAGAAGGACGCCCTGCGCCCCGGGATGGTTGAATGAAGTCGGCACTATGAGTAATAGATGCTGAACAAAAAGGCCTATGTAGCAATATGCGACACGGGCATGTTGAGGCGTTTTTAAAGAATTTAGAAATTTAATTTAAATTTTAAAAGACTTGCCAGGGGCGCAAATATGAATATACTGGGGAGGAGGCTCCGGAAAGGAGATGCCTACAAGAATACCTTTAATTTGACATATTGCACTAGTGAATTGGTCAATTTTAAGTTTGGTCCTAAGAAAAATTTGGTTTAAATGACAAAATGGGCCTAGGATCGCTGGTTCGAGTCGAATATTTCCGAAAGACAAAGAGTTACGAGTGGAAGGGTTTCGTGCAGCGATTTTTAAGAGTGATTTCGCATTTCGTGTTATGTTTTGGCGGGACCTGGCTGCGCCGGGCAGATTTGATAGTTATTACAATAATTATCAAACTAGAATTTTTTAGGATATACTAAAAATATATTAAACAAGAACGAAAAATCATGCGTCAAGCATAGATTATGTAGCACTTTCCAACGCTTCCAAAATAATTTTACAGATCATACCGTTTAATAAGCTAAAAGATAACATCTAAGTAAACAATTTGGAAAACGCATAACATATTTAAAATTATAATTTCAGGAATTTCCAACATATACAATATTCGGAAAAATATCCGAATACTTTTATTCAGCCCTGTATAGGATCTATAGGTTTGTATATATACTACATAGAATGCTAAATTTTAGTTCAGTTAGGAAACGCGTAGCCCAGTTTAAAATTCTCCATCTGGAGTTTGTCAATAAACGGAAATGTGTTCGCGAACTTTTGTGCTTCCCTGTATATGATCTGCAGAATTTATACACACCACGTAATAAACAAAAAGTGAGTTAAATTTAAAATCGCGTTCAGTAACTTAAAATGCACTTCCAGGAATTATTGTTAACAGGCAGTAGAGAATTCTTTTGTGTGTCCCTGTAAATGAACGATGACTGCTATGTACACAATATTCTGTAGTAAGCCTCTTGTAATGCACATTAGTGATATATATAAATTTCAGTGCGTTTAAAATAGTGAAACATTACTTAAATAAACCGCAGACGATTTTTCTCCATAGACGTAATGTAACGGAATTCTTTTGACTGTCCCTGTAAAGTAACTAAAAGTGCTATGCACACCCTATTCCATATTAAGCTTCTTCTAATGCACCTTAGTGATATATATAAATTTCAATGCGTTTAAATTAGTGAAACATTATTTAAATAAACCGCAAATGATTTTACCCCATAGAACGCAATATAACGGAATTCTTTTGAGTGTCCCTGTAAAATAACTATAAGTGCTACACACTTCCGTTGAAATAGGGAACATGCTATAGATGGCGACAATAACATATAAAAATTGCAGAGCAATCCGAGCATATTTACGGGAGTTAGAGCACGGACAGACGGCAGACGGCCAGACGGCAGACGGCAGACGGCCATACGGCCAGAAAAACCGAAGTCATAAGCACTTTTCAACTAGGTTGGAAAGTGCTAAAAAAATGAATTCAAAAGCAATTTTTTTAATTTCAAGAAACATGAAAATCAGTTTAATCTATTTACTTCACCTCTAATGATTGATGTTGAAATTATTCTTCAGAATTTATTACTGCAGTTAATCAAGTTTCCATGCGATTTCACATTAGAGCGAAAATGTATATGGGGTTTAACAAATTGTAATTAACTAATGTAACTAAAGTAACTAATGTAATTATTCTTCAATCGACCGATTTTTTAAAGTATAGTATGCAATTAGACATATTTTATAGCTATGTTGCGTGCGGACTTTTATACGACATCTTAGCGTAGCTGCCAATTTTTTTTCAAGTCAAATAAATATAATTTGAACCAGAAAATTTATTTAGTAAGTTAAATTAAATATGTAGCGGATAGATACGACGCATTTTATTTACAAAATTTATTGATTCAAGCTTTTTTTTATTTTTTACTTGAAGAAAATACGGAAGTTTGCCACGGAAGCTATACTTTGCTAGATCAGGATTAACATACCAGCGTGTACCATCAATTTTTAAGATAAACATAATTTAAAAAATTAAATTAAGCTAAATTTTATAGATTTTATTGATGAAAAGTAATTTTGAGTATTTTTTCGAAAAATAAGATAAAAAATAACTATGTATAATAATAACTTTGGAACTTTGCGAGAATAGTTCCGTCATACGGCTGTGTTTTGTACGTATAAATTTTATACTGTGCACTGGTAATGAATATTATCTACTTAATTTATGTGGCCCGCGGATTAATATATATTGCATAAGGGGTTAAAGGAGCATAAGGGTCCCGAAGGGGTTAAAGGAGATTGACATGCCTGCTCTAAAGAGAAAGCTGGGTTCCCGGGGCGGTCATCCCTTGTAAACCCTTGTCAATTTTTATAAAAATGTCGCTTTTTTACGCTTTCAAAACATATTTCAAATATAGATAACTTGCGGTACATGAAATGTTTTCACTTCATTTCTAATTTAATAGTCGAGCATTTTAACACTTTCCAACCTAGTTGAAAAGTGTTTATGACTTCGATTTGTCTGCCGTCTGTCCATGCTCTAACTCGCGTACATATGCTTGGATTGCCCTGAAATTTTTATGTTATTCGCGTATACCACAGCATGTTCCCTATTTAAAATGAAGGATGCAACACTCATAGTTTTTTTACAGGGACAGTCAAAAGTATTTCGTTATATTACAGTCAATGGGAAATAATCGTTTCAAGTGCATTTTGTGATTCCATTTGAAACATGATGAAATTGATATATATATTTATGAAGCGCTTTAAAACAAGATTTTGCAGAATATGGGTACAAAACATTTATTATTCATTTACAGGGTCAAACAAAAGAATTCTGTTACACATTGTTCTACGGGGGAAAAATCGTCTGCAGTGTAATTTAATGATGTTTCACTATTTGAAAGATAATGAAAATTATACTCGTTACTGTGGTGCCCTATAAATTGCTTAAAAGTATGTATATTGTGTTTATCATTCATTTACAGGGACACACAAAAGAATTCGGTTACAGTATACATGCCATAATTAAAGTCTATGTGTGATAAGTGCGTTTTCCAGTTTGGTTTACGTTTTTAAGTTTAACTAATTTTTTTCATATTAGATGGTGCGTATAAATTCGGTTGATCATATACAGGGCTTCACAAGGGAATTCATATGTATTACGCACTATGGGAGTGAATTGCTTAAGGGTAGTTTTTAATTGTATTACGCATTTTCTTGCTGAACTATATTTAGTAGACAAATATAAGTTTGTGGAATATAAATAATTTCATATACAGGGCTACGCAAAGAACAAAATACCTTGTCGTTTATGGTTGGTAATTGCTGGAAGTGAGTTTTAAGTTTTCTTATGTGTTTTTTACCTGAATTAAAGTTTAGATTAATATGCGATGTGAACAAAAGTTTTTAGATAATACACAGGGCTGTAGAAAAGATTTGGAGTGCATTTCCATTGATTGGCGAAAATTGCTAACTGTAGTTTTTCAAACTGAACTAAATTCTATGTATTATATATCCAAATCTACAGATCATTTACAGGGCTTCACGAAATCATTCGACTACTTTTTTGCAGAGGAAGGTAATTTAGAAAACTGTATTTTTCAATGCGATATATGTTTTCTAATTTCTAACTGTTCACATATATATCTTCTTTTACCCAATTTAACGGTTAATTTTCATTACAGTTTACTGGATGTGTTGGAAAGTGTTTCATAATCTATGTTGGACGCATGATCTTTCGTTCTTGTTTAAATACCCACGACTTCTAAAGCCAAAAACTCTCAAAATTTGTGTTTTCATGATTTTAATATATCTGTAGTCTTTAATTGGTCTTCATCTATCCAAGAATATCTATCACGGTACTATGCATCTTGAAACGAGAAGCATACGCAATGTCATCGGCGTAGTGTGAAATATTTCGTGTATGCTATCCACACTACATATTAGGCGTAAATTTAGCGGGTGGAGACAGTATATACGCCCAAAAACCGGTACTTATTTGAAATATATTTCATATAAAAGTCCTATACTAAAAGTTCAATAAAATTATACGACAAAATTTGGGTTCTTGGGAAAAATAATTTTTTCTTGCTGTAACTTTTATTAAATGCTTTTCTTTCATGCCACAATATTTTAAACAATATCATTTCATACTGATATTGTATTTTATAAGTAAATATTGCAATATTGTGTAATTAAAACTAATGAAAGTTTAATTAAATTTTACAAATTTAAAAATCATTAAATATTTAAATTTGCAATGAAAAAGTTTATTTCTATTTCAAACGTGTTGATATTTCTTCTCGCAAAAGTAAAAACTCCTATTTTCCTCGCAAAATAATAAAAAAAAATTAAGGTCAGTCGTATGTCCTTCTAAAAAAACTAAACCTCGAAATCCCAAAGTAGCAATTAAATACAAATAAAGGAACTAAATTCAGTTACCAAGCTGTTTACGAAAATACGTAAGGGAATAAAATTAAGAGAAAGTGTGAAGTAAAAAGAGGAGGTGTTGATCTAGTTTATATCTACGTACATTTTAATTTGTTCGATATTTAGTGCAGATTTTTCTTGTATTGGATTACATTCTGAGTTATTTTACATAATTAAATAATATGATGTGTTCTTTTATGTTAATGATTTCGGAATGAATCATAACCATTTTTTAAATAAGCTTTTATGGTTGGTAATGGTAATTTATAAAAGATATTGACTAAGAACTTAAACACTTGAGAAATTGGAATTTTAAGAGAAATTGTTTTGAAATTTTTAATTAAACTACACATCTTAGCTACACATGAGTCTCACACTGTTGTGGGGTGTTGGGGTTCTTTCGGAAATGACTTGCTTAAATTAAAAATTTTAAAGAATCACTTACAACTAACTCACTAATCACTCGACAATAGAAAAACAAGTATACCCTGATTAACTCCACTGAAATCGGTTGCCATGGAAAAGGGAGCAAATTACATTAAACTTATCAAAATATCAAAACTTAAAAATCCGAATAGGCTAATACAACATGATATTTTTGAAATCATCATTTTAGAACAACACTAAATGTAGTAAGGGGCAACAGATTTCTAAATCAAGTAGTATACTAAGATGCATAAAGAACACCCAACTCCACTCCAACCCGATCAAGCTCAAATCTCCATACACATTAAATTAACGAATACAAACATCACAAAATTTGGAAAACTAAAGAGAAACCTGAAATTCCTCTAATATGAGAACAAGAAGGGGAAAGAGAGACATTAATAAAATAAGGATATGGTGGAATACCAAAAATTAGAATAATTATGGAGATTTTGAACAAGATCAAATCGGTTAAAGGTATGATCGTATAGTGGCATAAAAAAACTGAATACCTCTCCTTTTTTTTTTTTACTTTTTATAAATAAACAACTTATTGTTCATTTTAAATAATATTCCAAAGAAATGAGAATTAAGAATTAAATTAATCAATTATGAAATTAAATCTGATATTACTTTACCATCATTTATTAGCTTATCCATCATTGAGACAAGATCAAAATTACATCCAATAATTGTGAGTAAACCTCACTTAATGTTCATTTAAACTATTGCTATGAATTTTAGATTTAAGAAATTTAAAAGTATTAATTTAGCAAAATTATAGCTTTCATATTTTGGTTACACTTACTGAAAGGTTAATCCTCTCTTATAGGTTTGTTGTAATTATAAAAATATTAATTATTTAAGAATTATATATAAAGAAAAACATACCATAATTGAGAATAAACAAAAATTTTCTTTATTTGAATAATTAAAATTATAAAAGTAAGGTAGTTCTCAAACAAAATATAATAATGACACAATAATAAAGTTGATCAAAAAAAAAAATACTGAGATTAACTATTATAACACCTTACATTAAACAGCAAAGTCACTAAAATTACCACAATATCATGATTTAAAGATTGATCAACTTTTCAAAATTTAGTTATAGATTAATTTTCAATTAAATATCATAACTCTTAAACTACTAACAAACTAACAATTCAAATGTCG
Source organism: Maratus michaelseni (assembly GCA_963931845.1). Lineage (NCBI taxonomy): Eukaryota > Metazoa > Arthropoda > Arachnida > Araneae > Salticidae > Maratus > Maratus michaelseni. Next base: position 400,050,420 of record OZ007586.1, read on the forward strand.
TTCAATCATAAAAAGAAAGTTACATGTTAATCATCTTAAAATACCAATAATTATATTTTTTGTTTTTCCAGGTATTTATAAATATTACATCAGTAGACAACATGTAATAAAGAAGAAATATGGGTTACTTACAATATACTTTGATATTTACTACCGTCAGTGTGGGCACACTTCTTTGCATACGTACTAGTCTGCCGTAGTCCTTTTTTTATCAACCTATTCTTTTCAGCTGCCTCTACGAGTAGTATAATTCGCTTGTGGAACAGTATAATAACACATCACGGGTGGGTTCTTTTCTCTTAGTTTTTCCTACTCCAACACCGTTACTCCATACATCACTTGGAGATTTTGATTTATTCACGATTCAAGACGTCCTCACATCACCGGTACCTTGTAAAGCGGGCAAGTCTACTCTGCTAGCCATACCAACCTTCTTAGTCTAGGATTAATAATGCTCCATCTCCAGAAATGATGCTCATCTAATCATTAATTCATTTTTCGTCAAGTCATCAATAACAACCGCCGCTTAAGAAGTCAATACAAAAGTAGCTAGCAGGCGAACCTCACTCTTCTTTCATTCCTGCACTACACATCCTGAAATCAACAACTGTAAAATTTAAAAGTCATAACAGTAAGTAGAGGAGTGTCGCCACGACAACAAGGACCAATAATTTCCTTCGCCCACATAATTCAAGCTCCAAACAACCAGTCCTCGATCAAAACAACAAGTGTCTCATCCAAGCAACAAGTGTCGTAACATTCTCTCTCTCCCACGCTGCTCACCAAACGGACTCAACCAAAAAAATCTGTGTAGGGGTTTTCGGAGGTGAAAACAATAACAAAATGGACCGAGCCTAGTACGCCAGTGACAGTCTGTCTCTCTTCTCCCCTAAGCCGCTTCATGATAAAAGCACCCGCCAATCTTTTACTGCGGGCTGCAGAAAACAGTTCCCATGAATGCATGTTTACGTTCGCATCATACAGACGAACGGGACAGCAGGTCGTATTGTAGCATGTCGTAAAATTACAAAGCCTAATTGCGTGTATAGTACTCTCATAAGATAACGTAATTCTTATGGTGTGTCCTCGCTTTCCTCTACAAAAGGCCAGAATTCCTGGCACCAACTCCCAGACTCCACGTCCATGGGAAAATGCGAAACAATCCACACAATTCTATTTGTGTGGTCCTGCTATTAATTTTTCGCATTTGAAAAAAAAAAAGGGAAGAAGCTTACCTAACACTAGAAGTTGAAATTACTTTTGCTTAAAAGAAAAAGAAAGAAAGAAAAAAAACTGTTTTTATTATTATTACAATTACTTTTATTTATTTATATATTTATTAGAAACAGAAAAAGAGTGGTTTTAAATAAATGTTAAAGTGAATGAAGGAATTTAATGTAGATAAAAAAAAATGGTTAAAACCAACCGTAACAACACGAACAGAGATAAACTATTTAACTGTGTGATATAAAATTTTACGTTATTCCCAATACCAGTTATATATTTAATATTGCTTTGTCCGTTCAATCCTATCCAAAACAAATAAGATGAAACATGAAATATACGATAACATTGTATTTCATTATAGAAAATCACATTAATAGAAATATAGATTAATTTATTTTCTATATCTTACACACAGAAAAAAGTTTTGTTGAATCAACAAAAATTTGTTTGCCCCAACGAAACTTTTTGTTTAAATATGGGTCAATGGAAATTTCGTTTGAATCAACAAAAAAATTATTGTTGATTTTTTTTGCAATTCCAAAAAAAAATTTGTATCGTCAGCAAAAAAATGTTTTGTTAATTCAAGTAAAATGGTTCAATTTTACTTTAATTAACAAAATTATTTTTGTTACATAGATATATGCTATGTGTTTTTTTAACAATCTATTTTCTTTTTTCAACAAACTATATTTTGTTTGTTTAATCAATAAAATATGTTATATTACGAACTTGTTTTGTTTATACTACAAAAACATTTGTTAAATGAACCAATCTACATATGCAATTTTAACTATTTTTTAATTCATTTTCAACAGTGAATTACATTTGTAAACATTGAACAATAACAAGTGAATTTTATCCGGCCTTTTTTTCAAGCGCAAACCGAGAGAATGAAAATTGCCCATGCCGGGAGTCGATCCCGGGTCCTCAGAACAGCAGCCTGACGCTTTACCACTGCGCTACCAGGAACGATATCTGAGTTCAGCATTTCTCACTCTTATATATGTCGGAACGGCTGCAATCGCAGCACAAGATGGAATGTCATAAGGAGCACGCAAATTTCTGCGGCAAACATGAGACGACAGTACAAAGCACAGCATACGGCAACACATAGTTAATTTTTTATTCTTTTTCAGCAGTGAATTACGCCTGTAAAAAGCAGGATAAAAATTTCCTTGTTATTATTCAAAGATTACAGGCGTATTTGACTGCTGAAAATGAGATAGAGCTATTGCAGAAATCACGAAAACTGCAACATAGCAGCGCCACCTATTGCGCGATTTAAAGTAAAAAGTAATCAGCAACAATTTATATCAGAAAGTAACTGAATAAAAGGTTTTATTAAATTCCGTGCATTAGTTCTTGAGATAAAAACAGCGAAATCGCGTTCAGGACAACCGGAAATCGAAAATTTTCATGAATCCAATTCTTTCTTCTTGCAAAGATAGAAGACGGTAATAAATGGGCCAGGGGGATTTTTAAAACAACCTTTGTCCGTCCCAGTGAAAAAAAGTTTTAATTACCCCAAAATTATGTTAATCATGTAATTATATAGCTATATAAGTCAAATAAATCAAGTTACGTAAGAGAGATATGGCTACTACACAAGAATTTAAATTTTTCAAAAATAACAACATTTTGCTGGAATTACAAAAATATTGTAAAATTAAAAGAAAAAAATTTTGTTAGTTCAAGTAAAATTGGTGAAATTTTGTTAAAATTTTGTACGAGTGTTAACAATATTTTTTTGTCCAAGCAACAAAACCAATTTTTTTACTTGAACTAAAATTTTGACTAAAACAACCAAAATGTACTCAACAAAACAGGTTTTGTTGTTTTAATCAATTCCTTTTTCTGGGTGTATAAATTACTCTATATTCAAAATCTGTAAGTTAAGCTATTACTAAAAATACCTTATGAGTTTCATTGCTAGCTATCAAGCAACTCCGAAAAACAGGTGTTTAAATAATTAGTGAAATATATGCTTCAAAAAAGTATAATTGAAAGAAATATACAATCCTTCAACTGTCCCAACCTGTCCCATCATTTGACCCACCCTGCAAAAATTATATTTGAAAAAAATGTAGCGTCTTTTATTATAAAGGTTGTCTATAAATGATTGTCCCGGTTTCCTTACCTCATAAGTTTTCATTTAAGAATATGACAAAAATTATTATTACATATTCGTAATTTTTTTTTCAAAGCAATAGCAGTTAGACAAACATTTATTCACTATTATATGCCACCAAATCAATTGAAGAATAAACAGAACAACAAACGAAACAAGAGTGACATATAGAGACTTTAGAGAAAACAAAAAGTCAACTGTACATATTCGTAAATTACAACTCAAAAAGTTCTTTTAATAACACAATTAGGGTTACATATCGTAATGTTGCAACTGAAAATGTTATTAATCAAATAATTTTGTCGTGATTTCTTTTTCTAACAACTAATTAAACATTCAAAATGTACTGATAATTCTAATATCCATTCTAATAATTTTATTATTATATTTTAATTTACATTATTTAATTATTATTATGAAATCAATCTATTATAATAACACTATGATGACCATAACAAAATTAGTCAATCCCTTTGAACAAGATAATGTCGATGTAATCGATTTATTTCCGGAAGCACACACTTTTATTTGAAATCCATATTTATGCCGGCTGAATTTTCTCAGGGAATGCGGGACAATTTTTATATAAACATTTATTAAATTTCTTATTTAGATATTGCTGATGCGTAAAATATTGATCTCAATTCCTTTTCGTGTAAGAAAATGATATCTCTGTAATATTTAAAAACGTAGATAAAGTTTTTATTAAATTTTTATCAGAAATACATAAAAATCTATAACTATCTTCTGTTTGAGACTTTTAAAATAAAAACCAATATAGTCGCCTTAAATAATGAGTGTGAAAATTTCAGAAATGAATATATTAATAGTGATAATAATAACGACATGTTTTAGGAGTCTTCTGTAGATGTTTTTTTTTCTGATTTTATTTTTATAAATTTAGCGTTTTGTTATTATGTGTAACTAAAATATATTTCACGTAAAAAACTGTTTTGCACTGTGCTGGAATCATATGAAGATATTACTCCATTTTTCGCCGTGTAGTAGCCAAAATTAAAATTTTAATGTTTCTTAGGTTATTCTGTTTTTATAAATGTTGGGGAAAAATTAATATTAAAACAGAGAATTCAGAACGACAAAGTTTTACTCATAGGCTAAAATTAACTAATTCTAAGTTAATACCATTTATCTCTAAATTTAAGAATATAAACACAAACGAGGGTAACTCTGAAATTTTGATACAGGGGCAGACGATATGTGCCAAAACAGTATTGGTCGAATATGTTAATTTGAAACCTTTTATATCCACAGACGACAATTTCTGGCGATATTTGCAATTTATCTGTCGTAAAATAAATTTTGAAAGAAGAGAAAATGGAGTTGACGCGAGAGCATTGTCGAACTATGATCTTCTATGATTCTTAAGTGGGTCTAAATCAATAAGAATGCCTTTAACGTCTACAATTATCATATGGAAATGAAGCTCCATCTTGTGCCTCTGTATTCAGATGGTTTACAGAATTTAGAACAGGTCAAAATTCCCTTTTAGATGATGAACACACAGGAAGAGCGTTGCCAGCTGTAGTCCCAGAAAATGCGTCAGTGGTACGAAAAATGTTAATCAATGAGAATTAATGTACCTACCAAATGATACAGAATGATCCGCAGTTATACATAAAATTAAACATGAAAAAAAGAGTTTTTCGTTGAGTCCCCTATAATTTAATAGAATCATCAAACATCGGAGCGTGTCGAATCAGTAAAGAAACCCTAAAATTATTTAATGATGATAGCTACCGCATTATTTATAAAATCAGAGCTGGTGATGAGACGTACATACCTTTTTTGATGTTCCAACTCGTCAAGAAAATAAAGTATGGGTCTTTGAAGATGATCCCAAACCAACAATGGTAAAAAGATAACGAGCATTGAAAAAAATAATATAAGCCGTGTTCTTCAGAAGTACAGGTCTGGTCAAAGTCATTAAGTTTCAGAAAAGAGTTAAAACTAACTGATACAGCACTAAGTGTCGTCCAGAAATTCTTCAAGAGGTGAATGTTAGGGGGCTCATGCATTACCATGACAATGAATCTTCTCATTCAGAAAGGATTAAGGTCGAATTTCTTGAACAAAAAAATATAAAAGTGATAGAACATGCATCCTATTTTCCTCATCGTGCTATGTGTGACTTGTGGCTTTTTTTTAATCTAATAAAATTACTTGGCCGTAGTTTTCATTCCGAAAATGAGATTGGTGATTCTATAAAAGAATATTTTTCATCTATTCCAATAAACGGATGGTTTGAGGAATTTAATCTTTGGAAAATTCAAGGTGCACTGATCTTGGAGGGAACTACTTTGAACACTCAGAAAGATGGAAAGTTTAACTTTTACCATTTAGCCGTATCTAAAAATATTCAGTGTGATCCTCGTACATGTAATATTTCGTAATTTTTATCGCGATAACTTTCCATAACTGCTAATTACGAATTCAACGTATTAATAATTCTTATAAATATGTAGATATTTTTCATTAGATATTTCTTAACATTATTAAAATAATATTTTGAAATCAATGTTTCATGTATCTGACCATAACAAAATTAGACTATTTTTCAACAAGTTAATGTCGATGTTATTGATTTATGTTTGGAAACATTCGCTTTTATTTGAAATCCATATCCAATAACGGCCAAATTTTCTTGGTGAACGTGGGCCAATCGTGTAGCAACATTTATTAAATTTTATACTTAGATTTTGCTGATATGCAAAATATTGATCGCTTTTCTCTTTCTTGTTAGAAAATGATACCTCTGTAATAATTGAAAAAGTAAATAAAGTTTTTAATAATATTTTATTGGAAACACATAATTCTATAATTATTTTTATGCTTGGTATACTTTTAAGTAAAAATCAATATTTTCCTTTTAAATAGTACGCGTTAAAATAAAAAGAAATTTTATCCAAATATTTTTTCAAAAAATTACTGCTTCAGTAGAATCATAAATTTGACTATGTTGAACCATGAGCGAATGAAATATCGGACCATTCGTTGGTTAAATGTTCAGTGGAGGACGGTAACATATTACACTTTAAAGTAGCTACTAGATCTATGCTTTTCTAACAAAGGATAATCATAGCGGGAACTCTATTTAAAGTGAAATCCCACACACCTCGGAAATCCAAGTCTGATCCATGATTTGAACTTGAAACCTCTTTACTTGTTGACAAGCTTCTAATTAGTATATTAGGGATGTTCAATAAAGAATTATTATAATTTTTTTAGGATACTTTATTGTACAAAAATTTAATTTCCTGTTGTATTGTCAGATTAGTCTATAATGAATATTTGCAAATTGCTTCATTAATTTAATTCCTGTAGAACGGCTGTGGCAGCCGTTCAAGTTCAGACACATCCAGAACCGCCTACGATGAATTCAACAAGCGATGAGTTATCTGAAATTTTGCTTCCACTTGAAGAAATTATCAGTCAAAGCTTGAAGCAAATTTTCAGATGGCTCATTGCGTGTTGCATTCATCGTTCGCGTAGGCGGTTCTGAATGTGTCTTAATTTGTTACTGCAGTACTACTTGAATTAAATTAATGAAACAATTTTAAATATTCATTACAGGCTAATCTGACAATACTGCAGCAAATTAAATTTCTGTACAATAAATTATCCAAATAAAAAAATTATGATCATTCTTTATTGAACAGACCTCTTACAATCAGGTAGACATCACGGTGCACTAAAACAACGTATTTAGAATCCACAAAACTGTTTGTTCTGATTAGCTATATACATATTTTCCTTATGATAGGGAAAAGATGAACCATTGTTCAAGTTTCACCATAATCAGCAGTTGAAATATCGAATGAAGTATATTGTGGGGCATTTGCTTTTTAGCACTTTCCAACCTAGTTGAAAAGTGCTTATGACTTCGGTTTGTCTGGCCGGATGGCCGGATGGCCGTCTGGCCGTATGGCCGTCTGGCCGTCTGGCCGTCTGTCCGTGCTCTAACTCCCGTAAATATGCTCGGATTGCTCTGCAATTTTTATATGTTATTGTCGTTATCTATGGCACGTTCCCTATTTCAACTGAAGTGTGTAGCACTTATAGTTTTCTTACAGGGACACTCAAAAGAATTCCGTTACATTGCGGTCTATGGGGAAAAATCATTTGCGGTTTATTTTAAAACTGTTTCACTATTGTAAACGCATTGAAATTTATATAGATCACTAAGATGCATTAGAAGAAGCTTAATATAGAATAGTAGGTGTATAGCACTTAGAGTTACTTTACAGGGACAGTCAAAATAATTCCGTTACATTACGTCTATGGCGAAAAATCGTCTGCGGCTTATTTAAATAATGTTCCACTATTTTAAACGCATTGAAGTTTATATATATTACTAAGGTGCATTACAAGAGGCTTACTACAGAATAGTGTGTGTATAGCAGTCATCGTTCATTTACAGGGACACACAAAAGAATTCTCTACTGTCTGTTAACAATAATTCCTGGAAGTGCGTTTTAAGTTACTGAACGCGATTTTAATCTTAACTAGCTTTTTGTCTATTACGTGGTGTGTATAAATTCTGTAGATACTATACAGGGCAGCACAAAAGTTCGCGAACACATTTCCGTTTATTGACAGAAACTCCAGAAGGAGAATTTAAACTGTGCTACGCGTTTCCTAACTAAACTAAAATTTAGCATCCTATGTATATATACAAATCTATAGATCATATACAGGGCTACATAAAAGTATTCGGATATTTTTCCGAATATTGTATATATTGAAAATTCCTGAAATTACGTTTTTAAATATGTTATGCGTTTTCCAAATTGTTTACTTAGATGTCATCTTTCAGCTTATTAAACGGTAATGATTTGTAAAATTATTTTAGAAGCGTTGGAAAGTGCTACATAATCTATGCTTGACGCATGATTTTTCGTTCTTGTTTTATACTTTCAAATGGTTCCACGTTGAATGGAAACAATTTTAGAGTGTTATAAGTGAACGTTTGCATCGATTTTTAGTTATTGCTGTGCATACTTATAAAAATCTCTGATAGGCTGCATACACTTTAAAAAATCTACTAAAAAATAGAAGCTAAAATTAACTCGTTTTTAAAGGACAGATGTATGGTAAACGAGTAAATTCTATTGTATCTAAGTAATTAAAATAATCGCCGACACTAGTCACGCGAAGGCACTTGTAAGCTATTTTTAAATATATGGGAGCGTTCTTATCAATTTTTTCGATTGAATTTCTATATTTTTAATTTTTTTTTTGCATAAGTTAATAAGAGCGTAAGTTTAGTAAGAGGTTAATCTCTAAACGAGTTATTTTTTACTTTTTTTGTTTTAATTGCAGATTTTATATATATATGGTGTCACTTCGTATTTCATAACCTATCCTAATAGTGGTTGTCCCCATTAAAAAAACTGAAACCAAAATCAAACAACAACGAACAACCATGTATCAAGCATAGATTATGAAACACTTTCCAACACATCCAGAAAATTGTTGTGATAAGTATAAATATAATCTTGTATTACATTATTTTACATATTATAGAGTCCAAAAGAAAATCATTCACAAATCTGCGTGTAAAATTCAGAAATATTTTGTCGCACTATTTTGAAATGTGTGTGAATTGTCTAGCGGCCACTCTTAAAAATGTTAACTCAAAGTCAAACAAATATATAGTAAAAATAATTAAATGAAACACAATACCGTTGTTATTAGTTTCCAAAAAACGTTTTTTCGTGAATCAACCTTGAAAAAACTTTATTTATTTAAAAATGGAGCTATTCGGCAGCTAACCAGAACAAATAATTCTATGCTTTTTTAAAGCATGACGATTTCTGCAGGCTTATTTAGTTGTCAGGAAAATGGCTAAAAATATTGAAGTGTTAGGATTGAATTTATGTTCGGGCTTCAATATTCAATGTGTATCAGTTTTTCCTTTACTTAGAGGCACCGGGTCTGATTAGTCCTTCTTTACAAAGGACAATCGTAAGTTTTGTACGGCTGATCAATTCACCAGTTTGTGTACAAATGTGCAAATACATGGTGAAATTCTTCACCATCTGATTGTTGAAACTACTACAACACCGAAATGTCGTTGAATCTCGTCCTAATTCTTTAACAGTGAACAAGCCAAGAGTGACAGGTGTGAAACACATTTAAGGTTTGGATTTTTTTAGTGGTTAAGATTCCTCTTCAAACACATGTTCTGTTCTGTTTTACCCCAATAGGTAGAAGTTAACTTCAGCGTTTTCAAATACGACTGTGTGGTTTCGTTAATATTTACTGATATATACAGAAAAATTGAGTACGTGTGTTTTTAAAACTGTAACAGATACTCGTTTATTCAAAAGGACTGCATTTCGTTTATTTTGCAAAATCCATTTTTAAAAGTGCATAAACTGGTCAATCTGCAGATCAGGGGTCTTAGCGTCAACTCTAAAAATCATTGTTTTTTAATCTCCCTTTTCATATTATTTAGCATCTTACAATCCACAATGTAATTTTTTTTATATTACATACATATTTATAGGCATATAATAGGCATACTAAAAGCCTTTAAGATGGGAATAAAAAAATTTAAGTGCTCAGATGATAGAAAATATGAGAGATGCGTATGAGACCAGCCGCTTCGATGACGAGATAACATTCTTCTTACTGATGCGCAGTGCTCTCCGAAAAAGCGGGATAAGAGATGAATTTATAAGAAGTAGAGTATATCTACTGGGGATATAATACACATGAATGCTGGGAGATTTAGAAATTTTGAGAACTATTAAAAAGTTTAAAAATGGGTTTATGGTTAATAGTGAAGAACATTTTGAAAGAGCTTCAATGATAGGAAACCACTTGAGAAGTTTGACGCTGATGTGGAGAGATGCGGAATAAGATGCATAGGAGCGAAAGTGTGCATTTGAGGTTGTTGCCTGTTATACTTGAAAATTGGAAGTGACGCCCTTCGTCCTCAGAATGGGTGGGAGCTTTTGAATATGAGATTAGATGTTGAATTTTAATACCTTTATGGGGATATAAAACACTTAAATGTTTGAGAGATTTGGAAATTTTTGAATTTTATTTAAGAAATTTAAGTTGAGTCTGAGGCTTCAAAATTAAGAATTTTTGAAAGGAGCTTCGAAGATAGGATACCACTTGAGGAATTTGATGTGATGAGATTCGAAATCGACTTCATAGGAGCGAATGTGTGTATTTGAGGTTGTTGCCTGGAATACTTTGAAATTTGAATATGGCACCCTACGCCCTCAGAATAAGTGGGAGAAGTTTTGAGTATGATATTAGATGTAGAATTTTAAAATCTTTATGGAGATATATTACACTTGTGTGTTTGGGAGATTTAGAAAATTTGGAAATTTATTTAAAAAGTTTAAAATTGAGTCTGGGGCTTCAAAATTAAGAATATTTTGAAAGGGGCTTCGAAGAAAGGATACCACTTGAGGAATTTGACGCTGATGTGATGAGATGCGAAATCGACTTCATAGGAGCGAAAGTGTGTATTTAAGGTTGTTGCCTGGAATACTTTGAAATTTGAATGTGGCGCCCTACGTCCTCAGAATTGGTGGGAGAAGTTTTGAATATGATTTTAGATGAAGAATTTTAATACCTTTATGGAGATATAATACACTTAATTTGTGAAATTTAGAAAATTTGGAAATTTATTTAAAAAGTTTAAAATTGAGTCTGGGGCTTCAAAATTAAGAATTTTTTGAAAGGGGCTTCGAAGATAGGATACCACTTGAGGAATTTGACGCTGATGTGATGAGATGCGAAATCGACTGCATAGGAGCGAAAGTGTGTATTTGAGGTTGTTATCTGGAATACTTTTAAATTTGAATGTGGCGCCCTACGCCCTCAGAATGGGTGGGAGAAGTTTTGAATATGATTTTAGATGTAGAATTTTAATACCTTTATGGAGATGTATTACACTTGTGTGTTTGAGAGATTTAGAAAATTTGGAAATTTATTTAAAAAGTTTAAAATTGAGTCTGCGGCTTCAAAATTAAGAATATTTTGAAAGGGGCTTCGAAGATGGGATACCACTTGAGGCATTTGACGCTGATGTGCTGAGATGCGAAGTCGAATGTATAGGAGCGAAAGTGTGTATTTGAGGTTGTTGCCTGTTAAATCTTGAAAATTAAATGTGACGCCCTACGCTTTCAGGGTGGGTGGGAGAAGATTTGAATACGGGTTTAGAAGAAGAGTTTTAATACCTATATGGGGATACATTACACTTGAGTGTTTGAGAGATTTTTAAAGTTTATTTAAGAAAATTTAAAATTGGGTCAGTGGCTTAGTAATTAAAAAAAATTTTGAAAGGACTTCGAATATATGACATCCACTTGATGAACTTGACGTTGATGTGAGGAGATGCGGAGTCAATTGCATTGGAACGAAAGTGTGTATCTGAGGTTGTTGCCTGTTACACTTTGATAATTGAATGTGACGCCCTACGGCCTCAGAGTGGTGGGGGAAGAAATGACTTAGAGGTTTATATGTAGGATTATTAATCCTTTTTGGGAATATACTACACTTGTGTGATGAGAGATTTATAAAATTTGTGAAAATTCTGTTGAGCTGAGCTCAAAATGGGACACACCATTGGAAAGCCCACGAAAAGTTCATGCGGGGTAGGGAGGACAGGGCGATCTGAGCATTTTAAGTTGAGATTTATTTAAGTTTAAATAGTCCAATGCCTGAGATTAGGAAAAGGCGACGCCCTTCGCCCCAGAATGGCTGAATGAAGTTGGAACTATTAATAAGAGATTGAGAATGTACAGATCTATGCAACGATATGCGACTCGGGCATGACGAGAAGGATTTTAAGGATGTTAAAAATTTAATTTAAAGTTTTAAAAGACGTGCCAGGGGCGCAACAATGAGAAATTTTGGAAACTGGCGACGGCAATGGACTGTCCTAATGAAAACCTTAATTTTGATATATTACACTTGTGGATTGGACAGTATTCGAAAATGGCCCCAGAGGTGGTCCCAGGGCCCTCCCTGATGGTCTGAGCTCAAAATGGGCCGAACCACTGGAAAGCCCACGAAAAGTTCATGACGAATAGGGAAGACAGGGCGAACTGAGCATTTTAATTTGGGAATTATTTAAGTTTAAAGAAGTTCTTGGTCTGCGTTTAGGAGAGAAGGACGCCCTGCGCCCCGGGATGGTTGAATGAAGTCGGCACTATGAGTAATAGATGCTGAACAAAAAGGCCTATGTAGCAATATGCGACACGGGCATGTTGAGGCGTTTTTAAAGAATTTAGAAATTTAATTTAAATTTTAAAAGACTTGCCAGGGGCGCAAATATGAATATACTGGGGAGGAGGCTCCGGAAAGGAGATGCCTACAAGAATACCTTTAATTTGACATATTGCACTAGTGAATTGGTCAATTTTAAGTTTGGTCCTAAGAAAAATTTGGTTTAAATGACAAAATGGGCCTAGGATCGCTGGTTCGAGTCGAATATTTCCGAAAGACAAAGAGTTACGAGTGGAAGGGTTTCGTGCAGCGATTTTTAAGAGTGATTTCGCATTTCGTGTTATGTTTTGGCGGGACCTGGCTGCGCCGGGCAGATTTGATAGTTATTACAATAATTATCAAACTAGAATTTTTTAGGATATACTAAAAATATATTAAACAAGAACGAAAAATCATGCGTCAAGCATAGATTATGTAGCACTTTCCAACGCTTCCAAAATAATTTTACAGATCATACCGTTTAATAAGCTAAAAGATAACATCTAAGTAAACAATTTGGAAAACGCATAACATATTTAAAATTATAATTTCAGGAATTTCCAACATATACAATATTCGGAAAAATATCCGAATACTTTTATTCAGCCCTGTATAGGATCTATAGGTTTGTATATATACTACATAGAATGCTAAATTTTAGTTCAGTTAGGAAACGCGTAGCCCAGTTTAAAATTCTCCATCTGGAGTTTGTCAATAAACGGAAATGTGTTCGCGAACTTTTGTGCTTCCCTGTATATGATCTGCAGAATTTATACACACCACGTAATAAACAAAAAGTGAGTTAAATTTAAAATCGCGTTCAGTAACTTAAAATGCACTTCCAGGAATTATTGTTAACAGGCAGTAGAGAATTCTTTTGTGTGTCCCTGTAAATGAACGATGACTGCTATGTACACAATATTCTGTAGTAAGCCTCTTGTAATGCACATTAGTGATATATATAAATTTCAGTGCGTTTAAAATAGTGAAACATTACTTAAATAAACCGCAGACGATTTTTCTCCATAGACGTAATGTAACGGAATTCTTTTGACTGTCCCTGTAAAGTAACTAAAAGTGCTATGCACACCCTATTCCATATTAAGCTTCTTCTAATGCACCTTAGTGATATATATAAATTTCAATGCGTTTAAATTAGTGAAACATTATTTAAATAAACCGCAAATGATTTTACCCCATAGAACGCAATATAACGGAATTCTTTTGAGTGTCCCTGTAAAATAACTATAAGTGCTACACACTTCCGTTGAAATAGGGAACATGCTATAGATGGCGACAATAACATATAAAAATTGCAGAGCAATCCGAGCATATTTACGGGAGTTAGAGCACGGACAGACGGCAGACGGCCAGACGGCAGACGGCAGACGGCCATACGGCCAGAAAAACCGAAGTCATAAGCACTTTTCAACTAGGTTGGAAAGTGCTAAAAAAATGAATTCAAAAGCAATTTTTTTAATTTCAAGAAACATGAAAATCAGTTTAATCTATTTACTTCACCTCTAATGATTGATGTTGAAATTATTCTTCAGAATTTATTACTGCAGTTAATCAAGTTTCCATGCGATTTCACATTAGAGCGAAAATGTATATGGGGTTTAACAAATTGTAATTAACTAATGTAACTAAAGTAACTAATGTAATTATTCTTCAATCGACCGATTTTTTAAAGTATAGTATGCAATTAGACATATTTTATAGCTATGTTGCGTGCGGACTTTTATACGACATCTTAGCGTAGCTGCCAATTTTTTTTCAAGTCAAATAAATATAATTTGAACCAGAAAATTTATTTAGTAAGTTAAATTAAATATGTAGCGGATAGATACGACGCATTTTATTTACAAAATTTATTGATTCAAGCTTTTTTTTATTTTTTACTTGAAGAAAATACGGAAGTTTGCCACGGAAGCTATACTTTGCTAGATCAGGATTAACAGACCAGCGTGTACCATCAATTTTTAAGATAAACATAATTTAAAAAATTAAATTAAGCTAAATTTTATAGATTTTATTGATGAAAAGTAATTTTGAGTATTTTTTCGAAAAATAAGATAAAAAATAACTATGTATAATAATAACTTTGGAACTTTGCGAGAATAGTTCCGTCATACGGCTGTGTTTTGTACGTATAAATTTTATACTGTGCACTGGTAATGAATATTATCTACTTAATTTATGTGGCCCGCGGATTAATATATATTGCATAAGGGGTTAAAGGAGCATAAGGGTCCCGAAGGGGTTAAAGGAGATTGACATGCCTGCTCTAAAGAGAAAGCTGGGTTCCCGGGGCGGTCATCCCTTGTAAACCCTTGTCAATTTTTATAAAAATGTCGCTTTTTTACGCTTTCAAAACATATTTCAAATATAGATAACTTGCGGTACATGAAATGTTTTCACTTCATTTCTAATTTAATAGTCGAGCATTTTAACACTTTCCAACCTAGTTGAAAAGTGTTTATGACTTCGATTTGTCTGCCGTCTGTCCATGCTCTAACTCGCGTACATATGCTTGGATTGCCCTGAAATTTTTATGTTATTCGCGTATACCACAGCATGTTCCCTATTTAAAATGAAGGATGCAACACTCATAGTTTTTTTACAGGGACAGTCAAAAGTATTTCGTTATATTACAGTCAATGGGAAATAATCGTTTCAAGTGCATTTTGTGATTCCATTTGAAACATGATGAAATTGATATATATATTTATGAAGCGCTTTAAAACAAGATTTTGCAGAATATGGGTACAAAACATTTATTATTCATTTACAGGGTCAAACAAAAGAATTCTGTTACACATTGTTCTACGGGGGAAAAATCGTCTGCAGTGTAATTTAATGATGTTTCACTATTTGAAAGATAATGAAAATTATACTCGTTACTGTGGTGCCCTATAAATTGCTTAAAAGTATGTATATTGTGTTTATCATTCATTTACAGGGACACACAAAAGAATTCGGTTACAGTATACATGCCATAATTAAAGTCTATGTGTGATAAGTGCGTTTTCCAGTTTGGTTTACGTTTTTAAGTTTAACTAATTTTTTTCATATTAGATGGTGCGTATAAATTCGGTTGATCATATACAGGGCTTCACAAGGGAATTCATATGTATTACGCACTATGGGAGTGAATTGCTTAAGGGTAGTTTTTAATTGTATTACGCATTTTCTTGCTGAACTATATTTAGTAGACAAATATAAGTTTGTGGAATATAAATAATTTCATATACAGGGCTACGCAAAGAACAAAATACCTTGTCGTTTATGGTTGGTAATTGCTGGAAGTGAGTTTTAAGTTTTCTTATGTGTTTTTTACCTGAATTAAAGTTTAGATTAATATGCGATGTGAACAAAAGTTTTTAGATAATACACAGGGCTGTAGAAAAGATTTGGAGTGCATTTCCATTGATTGGCGAAAATTGCTAACTGTAGTTTTTCAAACTGAACTAAATTTTATCATGCTATGTATTATATATCCAAATCTACAGATCATTTACAGGGCTTCACGAAATCATTCGACTACTTTTTTGCAGAGGAAGGTAATTTAGAAAACTGTATTTTTCAATGCGATATATGTTTTCTAAACTGTTCACATATATATCTTCTTTTACCCAATTTAACGGTTAATTTTCATTACAGTTTACTGGATGTGTTGGAAAGTGTTTCATAATCTATGTTGGACGCATGATCTTTCGTTCTTGTTTAAATACCCACGACTTCTAAAGCCAAAAACTCTCAAAATTTGTGTTTTCATGATTTTAATATATCTGTAGTCTTTAATTGGTCTTCATCTATCCAAGAATATCTATCACGGTACTATGCATCTTGAAACGAGAAGCATACGCAATGTCATCGCGTAGTGTGAAATATTTCGTGTATGCTATCCACACTACATATTAGGCGTAAATTTAGCGGGTGGAGACAGTATATACGCCCAAAAACGGTACTTATTTGAAATATATTTCATATAAAAGTCCTATACTAAAAGTTCAATAAAATTATACGACAAAATTTGGGTTCTTGGGAAAAATAATTTTTTCTTGCTGTAACTTTTATTAAATGCTTTTCTTTTATGCCACAATATTTTAAACAATATCATTTCATACTGATATTGTATTTTATAAGTAAATATTGCAATATTGTGTAATTAAAACTAATGAAAGTTTAATTAAATTTTACAAATTTAAAAATCATTAAATATTTAAATTTGCAATGAAAAAGTTTATTTCTATTTCAAACGTGTTGATATTTCTTCTCGCAAAAGTAAAAACTCCTATTTTCCTCGCAAAATAATAAAAAAAAATTAAGGTCAGTCGTATGTCCTTCTAAAAAAACTAAACCTCGAAATCCCAAAGTAGCAATTAAATACAAATAAAGGAACTAAATTCAGTTACCAAGCTGTTTACGAAAATACGTAAGGGAATAAAATTAAGAGAAAGTGTGAAGTAAAAAGAGGAGGTGTTGATCTAGTTTATATCTACGTACATTTTAATTTGTTCGATATTTAGTGCAGATTTTTCTTGTATTGGATTACATTCTGAGTTATTTTACATAATTAAATAATATGATGTGTTCTTTTATGTTAATGATTTCGGAATGAATCATAACCATTTTTTAAATAAGCTTTTATGGTTGGTAATGGTAATTTATAAAAGATATTGACTAAGAACTTAAACACTTGAGAAATTGGAATTTTAAGAGAAATTGTTTTGAAATTTTTAATTAAACTACACATCTTAGCTACACATGAGTCTCACACTGTTGTGGGGTGTTGGGGTTCTTTCGGAAATGACTTGCTTAAATTAAAAATTTTAAAGAATCACTTACAACTAACTCACTAATCACTCGACAATAGAAAAACAAGTATACCCTGATTAACTCCACTGAAATCGGTTGCCATGGAAAAGGGAGCAAATTACATTAAACTTATCAAAATATCAAAACTTAAAAATCCGAATAGGCTAATACAACATGATATTTTTGAAATCATCATTTTAGAACAACACTAAATGTAGTAAGGGGCAACAGATTTCTAAATCAAGTAGTATACTAAGATGCATAAAGAACACCCAACTCCACTCCAACCCGATCAAGCTCAAATCTCCATACACATTAAATTAACGAATACAAACATCACAAAATTTGGAAAACTAAAGAGAAACCTGAAATTCCTCTAATATGAGAACAAGAAGGGGAAAGAGAGACATTAATAAAATAAGGATATGGTGGAATACCAAAAATTAGAATAATTATGGAGATTTTGAACAAGATCAAATCGGTTAAAGGTATGATCGTATAGTGGCATAAAAAAACTGAATACCTCTCCTTTTTTTTTTTTACTTTTTATAAATAAACAACTTATTGTTCATTTTAAATAATATTCCAAAGAAATGAGAATTAAGAATTAAATTAATCAATTATGAAATTAAATCTGATATTACTTTACCATCATTTATTAGCTTATCCATCATTGAGACAAGATCAAAATTACATCCAATAATTGTGAGTAAACCTCACTTAATGTTCATTTAAACTATTGCTATGAATTTTAGATTTAAGAAATTTAAAAGTATTAATTTAGCAAAATTATAGCTTTCATATTTTGGTTACACTTACTGAAAGGTTAATCCTCTCTTATAGGTTTGTTGTAATTATAAAAATATTAATTATTTAAGAATTATATATAAAGAAAAACATACCATAATTGAGAATAAACAAAAATTTTCTTTATTTGAATAATTAAAATTATAAAAGTAAGGTAGTTCTCAAACAAAATATAATAATGACACAATAATAAAGTTGATCAAAAAAAAAATACTGAGATTAACTATTATAACACCTTACATTAAACAGCAAAGTCACTAAAATTACCACAATATCATGATTTAAAGATTGATCAACTTTTCAAAATTTAGTTATAGATTAATTTTCAATTAAATATCATAACTCTTAAACTACTAACAAACTAACAATTCAAATGTCGTTCAATCATAAAAAGAAAGTTACATGTTAATCATCTTAAAATACCAATAATTATATTTTTTGTTTTTCCAGGTATTTATAAATATTACATCAGTAGACAACATGTAATAAAGAAGAAATATGGGTTACTTACAATATACTTTGATATTTACTACCGTCAGTGTGGGCACACTTCTTTGCATACGTACTAGTCTGCCGTAGTCCTTTTTTTATCAACCTATTCTTTTCAGCTGCCTCTACGAGTAGTATAATTCGCTTGTGGAACAGTATAATAACACATCACGGGTGGGTTCTTTTCTCTTAGTTTTTCCTACTCCAACACCGTTACTCCATACATCACTTGGAGATTTTGATTTATTCACGATTCAAGACGTCCTCACATCACCGGTACCTTGTAAAGCGGGCAAGTCTACTCTGCTAGCCATACCAACCTTCTTAGTCTAGGATTAATAATGCTCCATCTCCAGAAATGATGCTCATCTAATCATTAATTCATTTTTCGTCAAGTCATCAATAACAACCGCCGCTTAAGAAGTCAATACAAAAGTAGCTAGCAGGCGAACCTCACTCTTCTTTCATTCCTGCACTACACATCCTGAAATCAACAACTGTAAAATTTAAAAGTCATAACAGTAAGTAGAGGAGTGTCGCCACGACAACAAGGACCAATAATTTCCTTCGCCCACATAATTCAAGCTCCAAACAACCAGTCCTCGATCAAAACAACAAGTGTCTCATCCAAGCAACAAGTGTCGTAACATTCTCTCTCTCCCACGCTGCTCACCAAACGGACTCAACCAAAAAAATCTGTGTAGGGGTTTTCGGAGGTGAAAACAATAACAAAATGGACCGAGCCTAGTACGCCAGTGACAGTCTGTCTCTCTTCTCCCCTAAGCCGCTTCATGATAAAAGCACCCGCCAATCTTTTACTGCGGGCTGCAGAAAACAGTTCCCATGAATGCATGTTTACGTTCGCATCATACAGACGAACGGGACAGCAGGTCGTATTGTAGCATGTCGTAAAATTACAAAGCCTAATTGCGTGTATAGTACTCTCATAAGATAACGTAATTCTTATGGTGTGTCCTCGCTTTCCTCTACAAAAGGCCAGAATTCCTGGCACCAACTCCCAGACTCCACGTCCATGGGAAAATGCGAAACAATCCACACAATTCTATTTGTGTGGTCCTGCTATTAATTTTTCGCATTTGAAAAAAAAAAAGGGAAGAAGCTTACCTAACACTAGAAGTTGAAATTACTTTTGCTTAAAAGAAAAAGAAAGAAAGAAAAAAAACTGTTTTTATTATTATTACAATTACTTTTATTTATTTATATATTTATTAGAAACAGAAAAAGAGTGGTTTTAAATAAATGTTAAAGTGAATGAAGGAATTTAATGTAGATAAAAAAAAATGGTTAAAACCAACCGTAACAACACGAACAGAGATAAACTATTTAACTGTGTGATATAAAATTTTACGTTATTCCCAATACCAGTTATATATTTAATATTGCTTTGTCCGTTCAATCCTATCCAAAACAAATAAGATGAAACATGAAATATACGATAACATTGTATTTCATTATAGAAAATCACATTAATAGAAATATAGATTAATTTATTTTCTATATCTTACACACAGAAAAAAGTTTTGTTGAATCAACAAAAATTTGTTTGCCCCAACGAAACTTTTTGTTTAAATATGGGTCAATGGAAATTTCGTTTGAATCAACAAAAAAATTATTGTTGATTTTTTTTGCAATTCCAAAAAAAAATTTGTATCGTCAGCAAAAAAATGTTTTGTTAATTCAAGTAAAATGGTTCAATTTTACTTTAATTAACAAAATTATTTTTGTTACATAGATATATGCTATGTGTTTTTTTAACAATCTATTTTCTTTTTTCAACAAACTATATTTTGTTTGTTTAATCAATAAAATATGTTATATTACGAACTTGTTTTGTTTATACTACAAAAACATTTGTTAAATGAACCAATCTACATATGCAATTTTAACTATTTTTTAATTCATTTTCAACAGTGAATTACATTTGTAAACATTGAACAATAACAAGTGAATTTTATCCGGCCTTTTTTTCAAGCGCAAACCGAGAGAATGAAAATTGCCCATGCCGGGAGTCGATCCCGGGTCCTCAGAACAGCAGCCTGACGCTTTACCACTGCGCTACCAGGAACGATATCTGAGTTCAGCATTTCTCACTCTTATATATGTCGGAACGGCTGCAATCGCAGCACAAGATGGAATGTCATAAGGAGCACGCAAATTTCTGCGGCAAACATGAGACGACAGTACAAAGCACAGCATACGGCAACACATAGTTAATTTTTTATTCTTTTTCAGCAGTGAATTACGCCTGTAAAAAGCAGGATAAAAATTTCCTTGTTATTATTCAAAGATTACAGGCGTATTTGACTGCTGAAAATGAGATAGAGCTATTGCAGAAATCACGAAAACTGCAACATAGCAGCGCCACCTATTGCGCGATTTAAAGTAAAAAGTAATCAGCAACAATTTATATCAGAAAGTAACTGAATAAAAGGTTTTATTAAATTCCGTGCATTAGTTCTTGAGATAAAAACAGCGAAATCGCGTTCAGGACAACCGGAAATCGAAAATTTTCATGAATCCAATTCTTTCTTCTTGCAAAGATAGAAGACGGTAATAAATGGGCCAGGGGGATTTTTAAAACAACCTTTGTCCGTCCCAGTGAAAAAAAGTTTTAATTACCCCAAAATTATGTTAATCATGTAATTATATAGCTATATAAGTCAAATAAATCAAGTTACGTAAGAGAGATATGGCTACTACACAAGAATTTAAATTTTTCAAAAATAACAACATTTTGCTGGAATTACAAAAATATTGTAAAATTAAAAGAAAAAAATTTTGTTAGTTCAAGTAAAATTGGTGAAATTTTGTTAAAATTTTGTACGAGTGTTAACAATATTTTTTTGTCCAAGCAACAAAACCAATTTTTTTACTTGAACTAAAATTTTGACTAAAACAACCAAAATGTACTCAACAAAACAGGTTTTGTTGTTTTAATCAATTCCTTTTTCTGGGTGTATAAATTACTCTATATTCAAAATCTGTAAGTTAAGCTATTACTAAAAATACCTTATGAGTTTCATTGCTAGCTATCAAGCAACTCCGAAAAACAGGTGTTTAAATAATTAGTGAAATATATGCTTCAAAAAAGTATAATTGAAAGAAATATACAATCCTTCAACTGTCCCAACCTGTCCCATCATTTGACCCACCCTGCAAAAATTATATTTGAAAAAAATGTAGCGTCTTTTATTATAAAGGTTGTCTATAAATGATTGTCCCGGTTTCCTTACCTCATAAGTTTTCATTTAAGAATATGACAAAAATTATTATTACATATTCGTAATTTTTTTTTCAAAGCAATAGCAGTTAGACAAACATTTATTCACTATTATATGCCACCAAATCAATTGAAGAATAAACAGAACAACAAACGAAACAAGAGTGACATATAGAGACTTTAGAGAAAACAAAAAGTCAACTGTACATATTCGTAAATTACAACTCAAAAAGTTCTTTTAATAACACAATTAGGGTTACATATCGTAATGTTGCAACTGAAAATGTTATTAATCAAATAATTTTGTCGTGATTTCTTTTTCTAACAACTAATTAAACATTCAAAATGTACTGATAATTCTAATATCCATTCTAATAATTTTATTATTATATTTTAATTTACATTATTTAATTATTATTATGAAATCAATCTATTATAATAACACTATGATGACCATAACAAAATTAGTCAATCCCTTTGAACAAGATAATGTCGATGTAATCGATTTATTTCCGGAAGCACACACTTTTATTTGAAATCCATATTTATGCCGGCTGAATTTTCTCAGGGAATGCGGGACAATTTTTATATAAACATTTATTAAATTTCTTATTTAGATATTGCTGATGCGTAAAATATTGATCTCAATTCCTTTTCGTGTAAGAAAATGATATCTCTGTAATATTTAAAAACGTAGATAAAGTTTTTATTAAATTTTTATCAGAAATACATAAAAATCTATAACTATCTTCTGTTTGAGACTTTTAAAATAAAAACCAATATAGTCGCCTTAAATAATGAGTGTGAAAATTTCAGAAATGAATATATTAATAGTGATAATAATAACGACATGTTTTAGGAGTCTTCTGTAGATGTTTTTTTTTCTGATTTTATTTTTATAAATTTAGCGTTTTGTTATTATGTGTAACTAAAATATATTTCACGTAAAAAACTGTTTTGCACTGTGCTGGAATCATATGAAGATATTACTCCATTTTTCGCCGTGTAGTAGCCAAAATTAAAATTTTAATGTTTCTTAGGTTATTCTGTTTTTATAAATGTTGGGGAAAAATTAATATTAAAACAGAGAATTCAGAACGACAAAGTTTTACTCATAGGCTAAAATTAACTAATTCTAAGTTAATACCATTTATCTCTAAATTTAAGAATATAAACACAAACGAGGGTAACTCTGAAATTTTGATACAGGGGCAGACGATATGTGCCAAAACAGTATTGGTCGAATATGTTAATTTGAAACCTTTTATATCCACAGACGACAATTTCTGGCGATATTTGCAATTTATCTGTCGTAAAATAAATTTTGAAAGAAGAGAAAATGGAGTTGACGCGAGAGCATTGTCGAACTATGATCTTCTATGATTCTTAAGTGGGTCTAAATCAATAAGAATGCCTTTAACGTCTACAATTATCATATGGAAATGAAGCTCCATCTTGTGCCTCTGTATTCAGATGGTTTACAGAATTTAGAACAGGTCAAAATTCCCTTTTAGATGATGAACACACAGGAAGAGCGTTGCCAGCTGTAGTCCCAGAAAATGCGTCAGTGGTACGAAAAATGTTAATCAATGAGAATTAATGTACCTACCAAATGATACAGAATGATCCGCAGTTATACATAAAATTAAACATGAAAAAAAGAGTTTTTCGTTGAGTCCCCTATAATTTAATAGAATCATCAAACATCGGAGCGTGTCGAATCAGTAAAGAAACCCTAAAATTATTTAATGATGATAGCTACCGCATTATTTATAAAATCAGAGCTGGTGATGAGACGTACATACCTTTTTTGATGTTCCAACTCGTCAAGAAAATAAAGTATGGGTCTTTGAAGATGATCCCAAACCAACAATGGTAAAAAGATAACGAGCATTGAAAAAAATAATATAAGCCGTGTTCTTCAGAAGTACAGGTCTGGTCAAAGTCATTAAGTTTCAGAAAAGAGTTAAAACTAACTGATACAGCACTAAGTGTCGTCCAGAAATTCTTCAAGAGGTGAATGTTAGGGGGCTCATGCATTACCATGACAATGAATCTTCTCATTCAGAAAGGATTAAGGTCGAATTTCTTGAACAAAAAAATATAAAAGTGATAGAACATGCATCCTATTTTCCTCATCGTGCTATGTGTGACTTGTGGCTTTTTTTTAATCTAATAAAATTACTTGGCCGTAGTTTTCATTCCGAAAATGAGATTGGTGATTCTATAAAAGAATATTTTTCATCTATTCCAATAAACGGATGGTTTGAGGAATTTAATCTTTGGAAAATTCAAGGTGCACTGATCTTGGAGGGAACTACTTTGAACACTCAGAAAGATGGAAAGTTTAACTTTTACCATTTAGCCGTATCTAAAAATATTCAGTGTGATCCTCGTACATGTAATATTTCGTAATTTTTATCGCGATAACTTTCCATAACTGCTAATTACGAATTCAACGTATTAATAATTCTTATAAATATGTAGATATTTTTCATTAGATATTTCTTAACATTATTAAAATAATATTTTGAAATCAATGTTTCATGTATCTGACCATAACAAAATTAGACTATTTTTCAACAAGTTAATGTCGATGTTATTGATTTATGTTTGGAAACATTCGCTTTTATTTGAAATCCATATCCAATAACGGCCAAATTTTCTTGGTGAACGTGGGCCAATCGTGTAGCAACATTTATTAAATTTTATACTTAGATTTTGCTGATATGCAAAATATTGATCGCTTTTCTCTTTCTTGTTAGAAAATGATACCTCTGTAATAATTGAAAAAGTAAATAAAGTTTTTAATAATATTTTATTGGAAACACATAATTCTATAATTATTTTTATGCTTGGTATACTTTTAAGTAAAAATCAATATTTTCCTTTTAAATAGTACGCGTTAAAATAAAAAGAAATTTTATCCAAATATTTTTTCAAAAAATTACTGCTTCAGTAGAATCATAAATTTGACTATGTTGAACCATGAGCGAATGAAATATCGGACCATTCGTTGGTTAAATGTTCAGTGGAGGACGGTAACATATTACACTTTAAAGTAGCTACTAGATCTATGCTTTTCTAACAAAGGATAATCATAGCGGGAACTCTATTTAAAGTGAAATCCCACACACCTCGGAAATCCAAGTCTGATCCATGATTTGAACTTGAAACCTCTTTACTTGTTGACAAGCTTCTAATTAGTATATTAGGGATGTTCAATAAAGAATTATTATAATTTTTTTAGGATACTTTATTGTACAAAAATTTAATTTCCTGTTGTATTGTCAGATTAGTCTATAATGAATATTTGCAAATTGCTTCATTAATTTAATTCCTGTAGAACGGCTGTGGCAGCCGTTCAAGTTCAGACACATCCAGAACCGCCTACGATGAATTCAACAAGCGATGAGTTATCTGAAATTTTGCTTCCACTTGAAGAAATTATCAGTCAAAGCTTGAAGCAAATTTTCAGATGGCTCATTGCGTGTTGCATTCATCGTTCGCGTAGGCGGTTCTGAATGTGTCTTAATTTGTTACTGCAGTACTACTTGAATTAAATTAATGAAACAATTTTAAATATTCATTACAGGCTAATCTGACAATACTGCAGCAAATTAAATTTCTGTACAATAAATTATCCAAATAAAAAAATTATGATCATTCTTTATTGAACAGACCTCTTACAATCAGGTAGACATCACGGTGCACTAAAACAACGTATTTAGAATCCACAAAACTGTTTGTTCTGATTAGCTATATACATATTTTCCTTATGATAGGGAAAAGATGAACCATTGTTCAAGTTTCACCATAATCAGCAGTTGAAATATCGAATGAAGTATATTGTGGGGCATTTGCTTTTTAGCACTTTCCAACCTAGTTGAAAAGTGCTTATGACTTCGGTTTGTCTGGCCGGATGGCCGGATGGCCGTCTGGCCGTATGGCCGTCTGGCCGTCTGGCCGTCTGTCCGTGCTCTAACTCCCGTAAATATGCTCGGATTGCTCTGCAATTTTTATATGTTATTGTCGTTATCTATGGCACGTTCCCTATTTCAACTGAAGTGTGTAGCACTTATAGTTTTCTTACAGGGACACTCAAAAGAATTCCGTTACATTGCGGTCTATGGGGAAAAATCATTTGCGGTTTATTTTAAAACTGTTTCACTATTGTAAACGCATTGAAATTTATATAGATCACTAAGATGCATTAGAAGAAGCTTAATATAGAATAGTAGGTGTATAGCACTTAGAGTTACTTTACAGGGACAGTCAAAATAATTCCGTTACATTACGTCTATGGCGAAAAATCGTCTGCGGCTTATTTAAATAATGTTCCACTATTTTAAACGCATTGAAGTTTATATATATTACTAAGGTGCATTACAAGAGGCTTACTACAGAATAGTGTGTGTATAGCAGTCATCGTTCATTTACAGGGACACACAAAAGAATTCTCTACTGTCTGTTAACAATAATTCCTGGAAGTGCGTTTTAAGTTACTGAACGCGATTTTAATCTTAACTAGCTTTTTGTCTATTACGTGGTGTGTATAAATTCTGTAGATACTATACAGGGCAGCACAAAAGTTCGCGAACACATTTCCGTTTATTGACAGAAACTCCAGAAGGAGAATTTAAACTGTGCTACGCGTTTCCTAACTAAACTAAAATTTAGCATCCTATGTATATATACAAATCTATAGATCATATACAGGGCTACATAAAAGTATTCGGATATTTTTCCGAATATTGTATATATTGAAAATTCCTGAAATTACGTTTTTAAATATGTTATGCGTTTTCCAAATTGTTTACTTAGATGTCATCTTTCAGCTTATTAAACGGTAATGATTTGTAAAATTATTTTAGAAGCGTTGGAAAGTGCTACATAATCTATGCTTGACGCATGATTTTTCGTTCTTGTTTTATACTTTCAAATGGTTCCACGTTGAATGGAAACAATTTTAGAGTGTTATAAGTGAACGTTTGCATCGATTTTTAGTTATTGCTGTGCATACTTATAAAAATCTCTGATAGGCTGCATACACTTTAAAAAATCTACTAAAAAATAGAAGCTAAAATTAACTCGTTTTTAAAGGACAGATGTATGGTAAACGAGTAAATTCTATTGTATCTAAGTAATTAAAATAATCGCCGACACTAGTCACGCGAAGGCACTTGTAAGCTATTTTTAAATATATGGGAGCGTTCTTATCAATTTTTTCGATTGAATTTCTATATTTTTAATTTTTTTTTTGCATAAGTTAATAAGAGCGTAAGTTTAGTAAGAGGTTAATCTCTAAACGAGTTATTTTTTACTTTTTTTGTTTTAATTGCAGATTTTATATATATATGGTGTCACTTCGTATTTCATAACCTATCCTAATAGTGGTTGTCCCCATTAAAAAAACTGAAACCAAAATCAAACAACAACGAACAACCATGTATCAAGCATAGATTATGAAACACTTTCCAACACATCCAGAAAATTGTTGTGATAAGTATAAATATAATCTTGTATTACATTATTTTACATATTATAGAGTCCAAAAGAAAATCATTCACAAATCTGCGTGTAAAATTCAGAAATATTTTGTCGCACTATTTTGAAATGTGTGTGAATTGTCTAGCGGCCACTCTTAAAAATGTTAACTCAAAGTCAAACAAATATATAGTAAAAATAATTAAATGAAACACAATACCGTTGTTATTAGTTTCCAAAAAACGTTTTTTCGTGAATCAACCTTGAAAAAACTTTATTTATTTAAAAATGGAGCTATTCGGCAGCTAACCAGAACAAATAATTCTATGCTTTTTTAAAGCATGACGATTTCTGCAGGCTTATTTAGTTGTCAGGAAAATGGCTAAAAATATTGAAGTGTTAGGATTGAATTTATGTTCGGGCTTCAATATTCAATGTGTATCAGTTTTTCCTTTACTTAGAGGCACCGGGTCTGATTAGTCCTTCTTTACAAAGGACAATCGTAAGTTTTGTACGGCTGATCAATTCACCAGTTTGTGTACAAATGTGCAAATACATGGTGAAATTCTTCACCATCTGATTGTTGAAACTACTACAACACCGAAATGTCGTTGAATCTCGTCCTAATTCTTTAACAGTGAACAAGCCAAGAGTGACAGGTGTGAAACACATTTAAGGTTTGGATTTTTTTAGTGGTTAAGATTCCTCTTCAAACACATGTTCTGTTCTGTTTTACCCCAATAGGTAGAAGTTAACTTCAGCGTTTTCAAATACGACTGTGTGGTTTCGTTAATATTTACTGATATATACAGAAAAATTGAGTACGTGTGTTTTTAAAACTGTAACAGATACTCGTTTATTCAAAAGGACTGCATTTCGTTTATTTTGCAAAATCCATTTTTAAAAGTGCATAAACTGGTCAATCTGCAGATCAGGGGTCTTAGCGTCAACTCTAAAAATCATTGTTTTTTAATCTCCCTTTTCATATTATTTAGCATCTTACAATCCACAATGTAATTTTTTTTATATTACATACATATTTATAGGCATATAAAATACATCAGAGGTTTCAGAAGTTAGAAGCGATAAATTAAACATGATTTATGCAATGATATTCTGAAATTCTTGTGAACTTCTTATTCTTGTTTTTTTTTAGATAAAAATATGCATTTCTTATTTTGATATTCTTTGAAATATGGTTGCTAAGCAACTAATAAATTAAAGAGCAAAGTAAAGAGAAACGCATTTTAAAATTTGTAAATAATCTGAAAATAAAATGTTTTATATTTCCCGAACAGATGCAGAAAATTTTCCAATAATTCAAACAATTAATTTCTAAATTCCAATGAATGTATCAGCAAATTTTATAAGCTATTGGATATATTTAAAACCTCCATATCAGAAATATAGCATTAACAATTTTACATTTAAATCCATTATTCAAATATGCAATTTTCATTTCAGTTAAAAATGAAATTTGAAAATCGTCTGCATTCCCATAAATTATGACCTAAAAAGAAATGTTCTGGATTTTTCGAAAGAATGAACCAAATGTAACTAAAACCTATACAGGTAATTCCGGGTACTTCACCAACATACCCACCAAAATTCAACCTAATAGGATGATTTTTACGGCAGTTAGCTACCAAAGGACTACAGACAGACAGAAACCAAAAACATTTCGCGTCTCCCCAGTGAGCCTCAAATAACGTTTCGGCAATTATCATATAAAAGAGTTGAAACAACCCGTTCTACGGTTAAAGATTACACAGAAATTATTTGTAAAGTGTACATTTACACCTATTAAAGAAAATAAAATTGCTTAACATAACGCGAAAATGCTCAGTGTTTGGGAGGATTTGATATTACTTTTTATTGATGTTTTTTTAATATTAATTAAAATTTTTCGAAACTACACAGTAATTTTTTCAATCTATACCGGATTATCTCAACGGCAGAATTAAGTATTAGTAGTTATTTTTGTACTTTCACATAATTTTTATCTCATCTAGTGGAAATGTACCAAATATATAATCATCTCTACATATCAATAATGATCCAAAATATAATGACCGAGACTTCACTGTGAAAGTAATTTAATAGGAATGACAAAGATTGGCACATCTCAGGAAAACATATGAGTAAACAGCTGAAGAGTCAGTAACGGCTGCGGGCGAGTGAAAAAAACTATAATTGCAAAGTAAAAAAGTGTGGGAACTAACAGAAATCAATGATTTAAGAGACGCCGACACTAGTCACGCGAAGACACTTGTAAGCTAATTTTAAATATATGGGAGCGTTCTTATCAATTTTTTCGATTTAATTTCTATATTTTTAAATGATTTTTTTTTGCATAAGTTAATAAGAGCGTAAGTTTAGTAAGAGATTAATCTCTAAACGAGTTATTTTTTACTTTTTTTTGTTTTAATTGCAGATTTTATATATATGGTGTCACTACGTATTTCATAACCTATCCTAATAGTGATTGTCCCCATTAAAAAAAGTCCTTCCGGCCTGTACCGGGAGGAAAAGGTAGCTTTTCTATACCTTCCTTTTAAAATTTTAGCTAATGTTACACGAAAACAGCAAGTTAAAATGCAAAGAAACGTTTACAAAATATTCGTTAATACTGAATTTGAATAAGAAATTCGCCAAATTATTGAGCAATAGCCAAATTGCCTTCATTTATGAAGACTTATTTTGGTCGCCAAATTTGGCGATATTTCGCCAAATGTCGCCAATTTTGCCAATTTTGTCGCCAATGTCGCCAATTTTGGTGCTAACGGATATGAATATATAGTTTTATGCGTATGATTGGGAAAATTATTACAACAATGAAAGAAAATAATTTGCGAGTAATCGCGTTAATGTGCTGTTTTGTTTCAAAATGTCAGCCACCTTAGAAATTCAAACTGCTCTATCTCAGCCATTTTTTAAGATAGAGGTAAACCAAAAAATGCTCTGGAATCCTTGTATCAAGGCCTAACACGTAATTAAAAAATAAATTTGAATTTTTAATTTTTTTGTATATTTATTTTAGTTTTAAATTTTTAAATGGCCGCCATCTTAAAACAAAATGGCGGACCAAGCAGGCCAACGAACTCGGTCGAGACATTGGTGAGCTTAATACACACAATTAGTTTCATCAAAATCGATTTATAAATACGAGCGTTATCGTATGACATATGTCAGATATATATATATATATATGGATATATCTATATATATAAATCAACATTTGAACGGAGGGTGGTTTTGGGGTCTGGGGGTCATGATCGGTGAAAATATATAAAAATTTTTGGAATAGATTTATTCCGAACTGCTTTCCTCCGAACGGCTGCAATAGGTAGCTTTATACTTTTTAGTATTGAAAGCTACCTAAAACTGAAACCAAAATCAAACATGAACGAACAACCATGTATCAAGCATAGATTATGAAACACTTTCCAACACATCCAGAAAATTCTATGAAAACTTCACCGATAAGTAAGGTGAAAGAAGATACGTAAGTAAACATTTTAGGGTTGAGTTGGGTTGATTATTGACGGTCAATTATCTACACTTGGGATATAGGCCCGGGGGAAGTTCCCTTCCTGGGGGTCTTTCTAAGGGCATTGGATATTTACGCATGGATAAATCCACGGCTCGAAGAAAACCACGAAAACTCCGAAAGATTAGGCCGACGGGGGTGATTGGGATCGAACCCAGCACCTCCCGTCTACCAGCTTCGAGAGCAGAACCTCTCAGCCACTGGTGGGGCTACGTAAACATTTTAGAAAACATATAACACATTGAAAAATACAGTTCTTCAAATTACCTTCCATTGTCAAATAGTCGATTTATTTTGTGCAGCCCTGTATATGATCTATAGATTTGGATATATACTACATAGCGCGATAAAATTTAGTTGAGTTAGAACATTCACATTTTGAAAATTTCACCAATCGATGGAAATGCACTCCAAATCTTTTGTGCAGCCTGTATATTATTGGAAGACTTTTGTAGACACCATATACACTATATTGCCAATGAAGATTGGTCACTTGTGATTTTAGACGTTTTGTTAAATATCTGGAACGATACATGAGGAATTATCCGGAAACTTCAGGAGTGTAAACAACATGATAGACGTCATATATTTCCGCGAAGATGTTTTCCCGAAACCCGATAAGGGGCCGTCAACAAATTGAAGAAAAACGAATATCTTTTGGATAACCCTGTAAAAACTAATATTGCAAAAGCATTCAAACTCTAGATTATGACTAAGTGGCCTATTGTAAAAATTTGGTTTCATTTTTATGAAGATAGCATGTATACTCGAAGAGAAATTCAGGTTTTTATAAAAACAGTCCCAAATTTTACCAAGTTTTTTGCTTATAATTTGCAGAGTTTTTAATATAAAAACAAGTTATTTTCAAAACATATGACACACAAAATTGTACAGAATACCCTGCAATCAGAATTAAAAAATAATAAAAATTGTATGAAAAATGAGCAGGTTTACTAAATATTGTTTCACTGCGCATGCGCGAATTCAATCAAAATATACTGTGCATAATATATTAGCTAAATGTATAGACCAACTTTTTTGAAAGTCTCAAAAACATAGCTTGAAAATTCTGATAGTAATCGTCGATAGAATAAGCTCGAAATTCGCTGTTCCCAAAAGGAAGCAAAAAAATGAGGGGTTGTATCCAAATATAGTAGCTTATGAAAGTTGACATAATAAGAATGAAGTGTTTCTCATTCTGTATTTGATACAACCCCTCATCTTTTTGCTTCCTTTTGGGAACAGCGAATTTCGAGCTTATTCTATCAACGATTACTATCAGAATTTTCAAGCTATGATTTTGAGACTTTCATAAAAGTTGTTCTATACATTTAGCTAATACATTATGCACAGTATATTTTGATTGAATTCGCGCATGCGCAGTGAAACAATATTTAGTAAACCTGCTCATTTTTCATACAATTTTTATTATTTTTTAATTCTGATTGCAGCGTATTGTGTACAATTTTGTGTGTCATATTTTCTGAAAATAACTTGTTTTTATATTAAAAACTCTGCAAATTATAAGCAAAAAACTAGGTAAAATTTGGGACTGTTTTTATAAAAACCTAAATTTCTCTTCGTGTATACATTCTATCTTCATCTTAATGAACCCAAATTATTACAATAAGCCACTTAATCATAATCTACAGTTTGAATGCTTTT
The DNA here is from genome assembly GCA_963931845.1 of Maratus michaelseni. Taxonomy (NCBI): domain Eukaryota; kingdom Metazoa; phylum Arthropoda; class Arachnida; order Araneae; family Salticidae; genus Maratus; species Maratus michaelseni. The sequence goes on from OZ007586.1 coordinate 400,083,087, forward strand.
GCAATATTAGTTTTTACAGAGTTATCCAAAAGATATTCGTTTTTCTACATTTTGTTGACGGCCCCTTATGGGGTTTCGTGAAAAAGTGTTCGCGGAAATATATGACGTTTATCATGTTGTTTACACTCCTGAAGGTGCAGGATAATTTCTCATGTCTCTTTCGAGATATTTAACAAAACGTCTAAAATCGCAAGTGATCGGTTATCATTGGAAATATAGTGTATTAAGCTAAAAGGTAAAAAACGCATAAGGCAACTTAAAACTCACTTCCAGCTATTACCAACCATAAAAGACAATGTATCTTGCTCTTTCCGTATCCCTGTATAGGAATTTATTTATATTGCACAAACTTCTATTAGTCTACTAAATACAGTTCAGCAGGAAAATGCGTAACACAATTAAAAACTACCATTAAGCAATTCATTCCCATAGTCTGTAATGCTTACGAATTTCTTTGTGTATCTCTGTATATGATTACACACCACGTACTATGAAAAAGTTTAGTTAAACACAGAAACGCAAACCAAAGTTGAAAACGCACTTATCACACAGACTGTAAATATCGCATCTATATTGTAACAGATATCTTTTTTGTGTCCCTGTAAATGAACGATAAATACAATGTACATCATACTTTTAAGAGAGCAATTTATAGTGCATATAATTTCATTTTGAAATAGTGAAGCATCATTAAATTTCACTGAAACGATTTTTTCCCGTAGTACAATGCGCAGTAGAATTCTTTTGTTTGACCCTGTAAATGAATAAAGATGCTTTGCACCCAATATTCTACAAAAAGCATGTTTTAAAGCGCTTCATAATTATATATCAATTTCATCATGTTTGAAATGGCGTAGCATCATCAAAATGCACCTGAAACGATTATTTCCCATTGACTGTAATGTAATGGAATAATTTTGACTGTCCCTGTAAAAAACTATAAGTGCTACACTCTTCATTTTGATTAGGGATTATGCTATAGTAAACGTCAATAACATACAAAATTTTCAGGACAATCCGAGTATACTTACGCGAGTTAGAGTACGGACAGACGGTAGATGGTAGACGTTTCAGACGGCAGACAAACCGAAGTCATAAACACTATGTTGGAGAGTGTTAAAAAGAAAAAGTGCAGTTTGCAGATCGACCTCAGCTATACTATAAAGAAACAATTTAAAATATTGAAATGCAAGTGAGAACTTTAAAAAGAAAGTTCCCATAGGTTTAACATTATCAGCTTTCTAATGTTTTTGCGTGACTAGTGCAGGCTCTTAAGAGCCTACATCAGCCATGCGAAAAAACGCGCAAACTAATGTTAAGTCTATGGGGAGGTTCTTAGCAGATTTCTCGCTCACATTTTAATATTTTTAAATGATGTTTCTTGCATAGGATAGCTGAGGTCAATTTCGAACGTTGTTAGTTTTTAATTTTTTCGATTTTGGCTCGTTTTTTTATGTAAGGGTACTTTCACTTTCAGAACCGGTTCCAATCGGTTCCAAAATTGAAAATGTCCGCTTATAAAAAAACTGTAACAAAATCAAAAAAGTAAAAACTAACAACGTTATAGATCGATCTCAGCTATCCTCGGTCATTCTTAGATATAGTACATTGCAGCAGACATCCATCGACTTAAAATCTCAGTATATGCATCCACGTATATTAGGGCGGAACGAAAAAACTTTTTTTTAAATTTCAAAATGCTATAGTTTTCAAAAGTTGCATTTGATCAAAATAAAGACGGAAATTAAATATTAGCGTAATTGGATTATGTTTTCAGGTGCCGCAAGAAGGGTAAAATTTAGGTTTTTATTAAAATTTTGACAATTTTCGCAGTTATGTAAAAAATAATAATAGTAATAATTTCAATATGCTATAGTTTTCAAAAGTTGCTTTTGATCAAAATAAAGATGGAAATTAAATATCAGCGTAATTGGATTATGTTTAGAGGTGCCGCAAGAAGGGCAAACTTTAGGTTTTTATTAAAATTTTGACAAATTTCGCAATTATGTTTAATTTTTTTTTCAATAGATTATAGTTTTCATAAGTTAACTTTTAAATCAGTTTTAATCAGTTTTAAATCTTTTTAATCAAAATACATGGTAAACTTACTGCGTAATACATTTTAATTACAAAAATAATGAAACATAAATAGTATATAATGAGGTAGAAACAGAACAAAGTTCAGCAGAGAACACTATATTATCCCAATTTTTTATTGCCTCTACGTCCAGTGTTTCTGAAACCTGAAGTAATCAAAATCTTACTCAAATGAGCATGAAACTGCGATTTGTGGCTTCTACTTGCGATCGAACATTGAGTATCAGACAAAATTGCTGCAACAATTCCAAGCGCCGCTCTGCAGGATATTGGTCTGATTAGTGATGAAGAATGAAGTATGACAGAAATGTATTGACAGAATGAAAATTAGATGAGAACAAATGAAGAACCGAAAAAGATATGTAGAAGAAACTGTAAAACTAGTTACAGAAAGTAATTGTTTTTTATGTAAGAAAAGACAAGACTATTGTGCAAGAGAAGAAAGGAACTAAGTATAACAAAATAACTGTTATCGAAGAACATATATCACTTGTTCCAGAACTTGGATCAAAATTTTCAAGACACGTAAAACCGATTTCTGGCACTGGAAAAGGTATAAAAGACAATATAATGACATTTTTAAATGGCAACAACCAATACTTAAACATTACTGCAATTGGATATGATGGAACTGCCTCGAACAGTGGATTGAATAATCGTGCGATTGCTTTATTGGAAAAAGAATTATGAAAGCCACTGCAGAGCTTGATTTGTCTGTTTCATGCAAATGAACTACCCGTTCGTCATATATTTTCTTTCCAAGATGGAAAAACTAAAAATCCAAATGAATTTGGAGTGAAAATAAGGAAACAACTGGAAAAGTGTTAGTGACTGAGTTTTCACCTACTGAAAATAACATTCCATTGCTAAAATTTAAGGATAATTTAAGTATGAACCAAATATATTTCTTACAAATGTGTAACACAATCTCCGTTAGAAGTTGCTCTTCTGATTTATCTATGAAGAAACCAGAAAAAATTGTCATTCACCATGATTTACCTAAGCAAACAGAATAATTCGCTTGTACGTGGGAACAGAATATCCATCACAAAATCTCCAAATACTGACTGAGTACATTTTGAAAGTGTATGCAACTGTTTGGTTTAACATAAAGTTGAAACCATCTATCTATGGACGAAGCACTGGTGAAAACGTGTCAGCTATTTGCGTTACCTCAATTACACTCCTAAAAATGTAATTGATCCAATCATCCAAAACAATGCATACCCTGCTGCATATGAAAATGTACTCCATTGTATGCTATCAGGTGATAGAAGTCATTAAGGAGTTTGCATTACGCCGAATTGTAAAAGCAGGTACTGGAAATGAAGTTGGCATCAGAAATTTTTTAATTCCTGTATGCATAAACTTTGATGTCACGGATTATATTGATATGGTTCAATGGTATGATGTTAAAGTAACATAGCCTCCTATGACGATGTATATTGCTGACGATAAAGTAAAGCAGTAACTAAAGTAAGCAGAAGTACCTGATCATGAGAGTCAACTTCAATTTTTCAATATGTGAAATAAAAAAAAGTAGTAAAAAGGATTATTAAATTAGTTAAAGAGTAATTGTTGTAAGTTTGAATGAATTTTTGAAAGAGATGCATTGATAAAAACCAAAATAAATTTTCAAAACATCATACCAACATTTGAAACAAAAAAAAACAAAAAACAATCCAATGTGTCAGTGTGATTATTATGGACCATGTGGGATTACTATGGACATTAGAGAAAAAAATACTGTTTCTTAAAAATAGCGTTTTGCCTTTAAAAACAATATAAAATCAAACCTCTTTTAATGGACACCATTATATACGGTCACCCCTCTCTTACGGCCAAATTAAAATTTCTCAGCGAACATTAACCTCTTGTTATAACTAACAACCAATCTCCTGCAGCCACCTCATTTTTTCAGACCAGTTTTTTTGGTCACATAGGTGTCCGTTAATCAGAGGTTTCACTCTTTTAAAGTTTTTCTAAATAAATGTGATTTGTTTTATTAAGATACGATAGTTAAAGATTGCACTTCTTTCATTTCAATGTAGTACTATAAGAATATGTTACTGTAAAATTAATAAAAATTAATATGGTGAAAATCGCTAAATTCTACAAAATAATTCTTTGTATAATGGCATCTAAAAATTCGTAATACATATAATGTGCAAGTTTTCTGCAAAAGTATCATATTTTGAATATTCTGTTTACAAAATATATGCATATTATTCTAATTATCAAGAAAAGAACTTTTTTTAAAAAAGGCAATTTTTATCGATTTTTCATAGAAAAGTCATTTTTCAAGCTTTTTGCGGCACCTGAAAATATTTTAGTACAGCAACAAAATTTTATATTCTTCATTCTAATCCCAAGAGGCAACTTTTGCCGACTATAGAAAATTTCTAACTGAAAAAAAAATAATTAACCATTATTTTCGTTCCACCCTAACGTATATGCATCAAATTGACACTTGAAATCAGTAACTGCACCATACATCAATGTTAATACCTAGCCTATAAATTACGATTCCATTTGGAGTCTGCAAATTTCAGAAACGTAATATTTTCGAAAATTATGGATAGCAATTCCTTTAACTGCAAAATTATTTTTCGGTAAGTTTAAAAAACCTACTCAATTTTGAGTTTTCTGTCTCCTGTAAATGGTAAAGGTTTCTGAATGTGGATTGCAACCCTACAGAGTTCCCAATTGCGGGATTTCTATCGAACACAGCATGGACTTTCTATGGAATCATTTGTTTTATTTTTTCAAATTCATTTTTAAACATGAACGAAAAATCATGCGTCAAGCATAGATTATCTAACACTTTCCAACACTTCCAAAATAATGTTGCAAATCTTTACCGTAAGGTGTAAGATGATATCTAACTAAACAATTTTGAAACCGCATAACATATTTAAATATCCAATTTCAGGAATTATCAACAATATTCGGAAAAATATCCGATCTCTTTTGTGCAATCCTGTATATGTTCTATAAATTTGTATGCATACTAAATAGAATGGTAAATTTTAGTTATGTTAGAAAACGCGTAGCACAGTTCAAATTTTCCCTTCTGCAATTTCGACAATAAACGAAAATGTACTCGAGAAATTTTGTGCTGCCCTGTATACAATCTGTACAATTTATACACACCAAGTAATAGACAAAAAATGAGTTACATTTAAAAAGCATTCCCAGCAATTATTATTAAAAAGCAGTACTTTAACCGAATTCTTTTGTGAGTCCCTGTAAATGAACGATGAAAACTGTTCACACAACATTCTATAGTAAGACTCTTGTAATCCACGTTGTTGATATATATCAATTTAAATATGTTTTAAATAGTGAAATATTATTAAAATAAACTGCAAACGAGATTTCTTCATAGACCGTAATGTAACGGAATTCTTTTGAGTATTCCTATAAAGGAACTATAAGTGCTATGCACACAACCTTCTATAATTAGTCTCTTGTAGTGCACCTCAGTGATATATAACAATTTCAATATGTTTGAAATTGTGTAACATCATTCAAATAAACCGAAAATGATTTTTCCCATAGACCTCAATGTAACGGAATTCTTTTGAGTGTCCCTGTAATAAAACTATAAGTGCTGCACAGTTCATTTTCAATACCGAACATGCCACACTAAGCTTCAGTAACATATATCAATTGCATGACGCTGCGACTATATTTACGTGATTTAGAGCACGGACAGACAGACAGACAAAACAAATTCATAAACACTTTTCAACTATGTTGGAAAGTGTTAATAATATCATTAAAATAAACCGCAAATGATTTTTCCCCATAGACTGCAATGTAACGGAATTCTTTTGAGTGTCCTTGTAAAATAACTATAAGTGCTACACACTTCATTTTCAATACCGAACATGCCACAGTAAGCTTCAATAAATTATATCAACCGCATGACGCTCCGACTATAATTACGCGAGTTAGAGCACGGACAGACAGGCAGACAGCAGACAGACAAATCAAATTCATAAACACTTTTCAACTATGTTGGAAAGTGTTAAAAAGGAAGCATAAAGCTAATATTTTACAAAAAAAAATTAATTATTAAAAAAATAATGTTTCAAAATACATTTTTACAGCACAGTTCACTGTTTGTTTTGTAAAGATATCATTACCATATCCAATTAAGGGGAAAAGATAGAGTACATTTATCTTACACTCGTGACTATATTTTATATACGAAATAGCTCTTTATCTACATTATAATAATTTGTCAACATATATTAACAAGATACAAGACTTTACTCAGTCTTTTTGTTCAATGAATATAGAATATCAAAGAATAGTTTGTATCTAGTTTTTTAATCACTGTTCTTCTTATAGAATTGGAAATGCAGCCCTCGATACAAAATACATTTTTGGTTTGAATGTTAATTGGTGCTTGGAAATTATTTAATCACAGATAATATACAAATACAATCCTGTTATTCCACTAATTTTATATTATGTCTTTTGTATTTTTAACTTTTATCGAAATAAGTCATTTCGGCTTTCTATATTTTATTGTGTTTATTGTTATTATATGTTACTTTTTAAGCTTTGTATTTGTATATTGTACTGTATTAATACTGCATTAATAACGCTATAGTTAGAAATCAGTACTGCCACAAATTGAAATAAAGCTGTCACCAGGCATAAAGATATAATATTGTAAGAAATAATTTTAATTAGTCGCAAATAATACATTTTGAGAAATTTAACAATTCGTTGATTCTATAAAGCATATTCGTTAGATAGTGTTTAAGACAGCGTTGAAATACTTTATTATCAATAAAGAATCATTTTTAACATTTTGCAACCTAGTTGAAAAGTGTTTATGACTTCGGTTTGTTTGGCGTCTGGCGTCTGGCCGCCTGGCCGTGCTCTAACTCGCGTAAATATGCTTTGATTGCCCTGAAAATTTTTTATGTTATTTTTGTCTACTACAGCATGTTCCCTATTTCAAATGAAGGGTGTAGCACTTAGAGTTGTTTTACAGGGACAGTCAAAAGTATTCCGTTACATTACAGTCTATGGGAAATAATCGTTTCAAGTGCATTTTGTTGGTGCTACGCCATTTGAACCATGATGAAATTGATATATATTTATGAAGCGCTTTAAAACATGCATTTTGTAGAACATGGGTGCAAAACATTTATTATTTATTTACAGTGTCAAACAAAAGAATGACTAATGAAAATTGAACATAATGAAAATTATATTGCTCCCTTAAAAGTATGGAGTGTATTGCGTTTATCGTTCATTTACAGGGTCAAATAAAAGAAATCTGTTACACATTGTTCTACGGGAAAAAATAGTCTGCAGTGTAATTTAATGATGTTTCACTATTTCAAAGATAATGAAAATTATACGCGTTACTGAGATGCCCTATAAATTGCTCGCTTAAAAGTATGGTGTGCATTGCGTTTATCATTCATTTACAGGGACACACAAAAGAATTCGGTTACAGTATACATGCGATAATTAAAGTCTATGTGTGATAAGTGCGTTTTCAAGTTTGGTTTGCGTTTTTAAGTTTAACTAATTTTTTTCATATTTCGTGGTGTGTATAAATTCGATTGATCCTATACAGGGCTACACCAGGAAATTCATAAGTATTACGCACTATCGGATTGAATTGCTTAAGGGTAGTTTTTAATTGTATTACGCATTTTCTTGCTGCACTATATTTAGTAGACTAATATAAGTTTGTGGAATATAAATAATTTCATATACAGAGCTACGCAAAGAACAAAATACATTGCGTTTATGGTTGGTAATTGTTGGAAGTGTGTTTTAAGTTACCTAGTGCGTTTTTACCTGAATTGAATTTTAGCTTAATATGTGATGTGAACAATTGTGTTTAGATAATATACAGGGATGTACAAAAGATTTCGAGTGCATTTCCATCGATTGGCAAAAATTGCTAAATGTGAATTTTCAAACTGAACTAAATTTTATCATGCATTATTACATTATATATCGAAATCTACAGATCATATACAGGTCTGCACAAAATAATTCGACTACTTTTTTTGTAAAGGAAGGTAATTTTGCAAACTGTATTTTTCAATGTGGTATATGTTTTCGAAACTGTTTACTTACATATTTCTTTTACCTTATTTAACGGTGAATTTTCGTCAAGGATGCGTTGGAAAGTGTTTCATAATATATGCTGGACGCATGATTTTTGGTTCTTGTTTTCATGCTGAGCTTTTGTAGATATTCGCTCGAATCCTGCGGACAAAATACACGGTATTGGATTTCTTGATCCGCAACGGGATTCCAATGGTATTGAAAGGGCGCAGAATCCCGCGAGATTCTATGATTCCGCTTTGCGGGTTTTTAATCTCTTTTTCTCAAGGTAAGATTGTTTCTGAAATAATCTGAATTTTTGCAGTATAATATTCACACAATTTTTTCTCAGTGAACTCATTTTGCATATTGCATTTTTCTTAAGCACCGTTTATTTAATACCTGTTCAAATTTCTTTTCGATAGTTTTGACCTGCTCAAATTTCTTTTCGATAGTTTTGTTTTTGAAAATAATATACTTATTTGTTTAATTTATTTTTAATTTATGGAAACTAGTGTAAGATCATACCGTAAATTCCGGGTATGTTTATTTAGCAATGATTGTTACATAAAATGGTGTAAAACCCAATGAAAACAAAAAAAATCTTCAAAACAATATACAAAATGTAGATTGATATAGACGAAACTAAAACTAATTTTGAACAATCCTTTCATTTTTGTTCTTAATATTTTTGTAGCTTCTTATTTTCTATTAACAATTATTTTTGACCGTTAATTAATTTATTTTTTCATTCATTCAAATAATTAATTATTTTTTATTAATGTATTTAATCTATATTTATTTATTTTCTTGCTACCTACATTTAATATTTTTAATTAATATTTTTTTTTTACTTATGTTTATTTACTCCCCCCTCTTTGTCACGCTCTTTGAATAATGTACTTTGTTAATACGTCACCTGTTTACCATATTTGATGTTTTAATTTCTGATTTATTGTTATCTCCTGTATTCGATCTGTCAATTCTCTCCTGAGTACCCTTTTCTTTCTGTCTGTTTCTCTCCCTTTTTCTGGTATTTTCTTTCACTCTTACTTTTGCTCCTAAAATGGTAACATGTGTTTTTGCGCCTGTTTTGAAAGATGAAGTTCTCCTAAAATAAAATAAGATATTTAATATTTTATACTGAAGGAGTTTATTTCGTATTATTTTTTTTATTTTCGACTAAGTAAATTTAAATGAAAATTGATAATGGTTACTACCACTCAGATAATTTGTATATTACGTCTTCAGAAAAGTAATCTTGTGAGAATAGTATTCTATCCTAATTTATATTATAATGGACAAAACTGTAATATTGCTCTATATTGGGCATAAATGATCCTTCTGTACCTGCTGTAAACATATATATCACGCCTCCTATATAATTTCTAAAAATATATATCAAAGTACGTAATGGCTTTTCTTTAATTCCTTCCCGACGAACATACCATACCCATTATTTTAGCACGACCATTTCCTAATAGAAAGAAAACTATTCTTTGATTAATTTCATTGGAGAATTTCTGCGATTAAATAAGCTTCAAATTTCTATTCTAAATTTCTGATATAAAACATTAACTATTGTAAACACCCTATTCTTCACGTATACACGGCGTTCTCGTGATGAGGTTAACTTAAAAATGATTGGCACATGTTTTGTAAACGTCGTTTAACATTTTTTAGAATAATGATATACATTTGAGACTTTTGAAAATACACAAATAGCTAAAGATGTAAATAAATAAACGAATTTACTTAGTTTGGTTGTTTTCAAATTTTCATTTAACCCGGGAGCACATGTGCAGTGTATGAAATACGCAAGATGCATTCGATTTTTATTTTGGAACCAATACTTCCAAATAATTATAGTCGTCTTGTTTAATTGCAGAGAATTGTTAAGAATTCTGCAATAAAATAAGTCGAAGATGACCTTTCGTAAGATATTGGTGACAAATGTAAATACAGTACGCATGCAGGTTATGTCATACTCAACGGTTTGGCTCCAGGGTTAACATTTTTCGAATTTTCAACAGAATATCCTATATTAAGATTTTGGAAGAATTTAAAGTAAATGACAAATATATATTATATTTTTATGAGACATTCTTTAACTCTGTGTATAGTGTAAAAATGTAATATAAAAATTACATATGTGAAACCTACTGTATTATAAGCTTTGCTTGCTTTGTTTTAAACACAACATTTAACTAAATAATGCTTTAAGATTTTTGTTCTTGCATTGTACTTATTAGAGAAATTATAATTTTATTTGAGAATTATAATTATTTACATTATGGGATTTAAATTTAAATTTAATTCAAATGAATATCATTCTACCATTTTGAAATTAAAATATAATTGAGAATTTCGAAACATTCGATTTATCCTATCTAGTTTTAATTAAAGTAGCATAAAGTATTACTCTATGAGAGTATTTAATTGACATTTTAAACAATATATTCACAACTGTATTCTAGAAATTATATATATTAATTTAGCCAGACGTTTTAATTAGTAAAGGTAGTGAAGTTTATTTATCAGAAATAATAACATGGAAATATATAGGAATTTAAAGGAATAATGTATAAAGTAATTTCCATTAATAATATTACGTTGAGACATGAATTTGACTATTTTCAATATGAGGACTAATGAGGCATAATGAACATATAATAGCACCGTTAAATATTTAATCACTTAATTTAAAGTATTTTCTCTTCTGATTTTTATTGTTTTGGGTGAAATAATACTTGTTTGGAAATTGATTTAAATTGATTTAACTATACATTCGAGAAATAAACTAAATAAAATAATTTTATTTTCAATTTTCTAATACATAATTCTTAAAGTTAGAAAATAATGCTTTATATAGGTTATTTAGCCATAAAACATCTGAACTGAAAAATGTCCTTCCGGCCTGTACTGAGAGGAAAAGGTAGCTTTCATAGTCCATGTTTTTAAAAAGTCAACTAATGTTACTGAAACACCCGAAGCTAAATTGCTTGGAACCTGATTATAGAAGATTCAAACCCGGTTTTTGTTAATACTGAACTTGAAGTCGAATTTCAGCATGAGAATTACAGCATAACAAAAATCAGATTGTTTCAAAATGTCAGCCACCCTAGAATTTCAAACTACCATATCTCTGCCATTTTTTAACATAAAGCCAAAACAAAACATGTTCCGGAATCCTTGTATCACGATCTAACACTTAACCGAAGCAACTTTTTCAATTTGTAATTTTTTAAACATCTTTTTGAATTTGTAAAAAGAAAAAAAAAACTTGCCGCCATTTTGAAACAAGATGGCGCATGAAGCTGGCCAACGAACTCGGTCGAGACCTTGGTATGTTCTGTACACATGATCAGTTACATTCATATCGGTTCATAAATACGAAAGTTACAGCATAACAAATATCAGATTGTTTCAAAATGTCAGCCACCCTAGAAATTCAAACTGCCATATCTCAGCCATTTTTTAAGATATAGCCAAAACAAAAAATGTTCCAGAATCCTTCTATAACTTTCTAACACTTAACAGAAACAATTTTTCCAAGTTATAATTTTTTTGTACACCTTTTTGAATTTTTAAAAATTTAAAAATATTTAACTGGCCGCAATTTTGAAACAAGATGGCGGATGAAGCTGGCCAACGAACTCGGTCGAGACCTTGGTACGTACTATACACATACTCAGTCACATCCAAATCGGTTTGTAAATAAGAGAGTTACAGCATGACATATGTCGGATATATATATATATATATATATATATATATATATATATATATCAACATTTGAACGGAGGGTTGTTTGGGGGTCTGGGGGTCATGATCGGTGAAAATATATAAAAAATTTTGGAATAGATTTATTCCGAACGGCTGCAATAGGTAGCTTTTTGTAATGAAATCTACCTAAAATAATATTATTTAGATAAATACCGTGTTAACGAAAAATGCGTTACGAAATTCAGAGGGCTATGGGGTGTGTTTTACTGCCTTGCACGAGAGAAATTTTAAACTACATATTATTCAAATGATGTGCCAGTCATGTAAATACATATTTCGTAGTACAAATGTTTACCAATTAATGTATCTCTGCAAGATATACAAAAATTATTCATCGCCAAATTTGTTTGGATATTTGGACAGATTTACTAAACTTAGCAACGGAAAACATCGTTTTATGATGACACGTTGTTTAAATGACATTGGATAATTTTCGCATTTATTGTAAGTATACTAAACAATTTTGTGAAAGCATATTGAGCATAAAAATGTATAACCTTAATAAACACTTATTGGAATCACATGCACCGTCTTCACGTAAGCTTAAGAAGCAGTGATGCATATTTAAACTACTAATTATGCAAAGTAATTTTATCCTAATTAATCGCTGTGACGGGAGCGACGTTTGACTTGTTTTATTATTTTATTATAAAAAATGATCAAGGTACACATTTAATCGCTTTTGTTGTTTCGAAGCGACCAAAAAAGTACCTTTTGTTTTTGACCGTTGTACATACATGGATGTTTTCAATTATATCTGCAACCACTATATAGATTTTAATGTAAATCGAATGTAAAGTTGAATGTAATTTGAATCCTAGTAAAACATGGATAGTTTAAAATTTAAAAAAAAATCGTATCGTGTATAGTTTCCATTACAGGAACACGTCAAATAATTTAATATATGATTGTCTACTGGTTTTCAAACGTTTGTAATGTTGGTAACTAGAATTCTTTTATAAATAAGAGAGTATCGACATACGAAACATAAAATTTCATTCATTGGGAAAACTTTGCAAATAAAAACTTAGTGAGCCTGCCATTATTGCTAAGCTAATATTTGTTGACTTGTATCATTTTTCTAGTCGAACTTGTCAAAGCGAGTATTGATAAAATCTTCATTACTTCTTGCCATAATTTTGACCAAATATTTCATTCTGAACATATGCCATGTGGGCATGTTGCTACACTCATATTTATAAAGACACTCTACTGGATTCAGCATAGAATAAATTAAATGTGGTTAACAATGAAGGATTGTCTCGAAAAACACTCTATTGTGCTAAACCTCTCTCGATAAAATATATTAAATGATGTGCAATAAATAAAAACTTAGGCAATGTTAAGTTAATGAGTGTGTTTCCACAACTGCAATCACGTCCTGGATTAAGAAACAGTCAGTTGAAGTTGCTTTGATTTTTTTTGTTTCAAAAGTACTTGTTCATTATAAACATATATTCTATACGTTGGCTGAGTGATTATATAGCCATCCCGTTAATCTTGTGCGAGCGTACGAGAAGTAGTTCAAATATCAAAACCCACTACTGACCGAGGATGTAATCTTCAACCGCCATTGCGCTGTTCATTCATTCGTGTGCTATACATTATGAGGATCAATTGTATATTGTAGAAGTAATAAAATATATGTACGTGGATTGTTTGAGACAACAGCATTGGTAACTATAGGTCTAAAATGTACAACGCAATTGTAATACATACGATATAATGTTTACTTATACTATATAAAATGTACGATTATTTTAATTGTATAAAATTTATTATTATGAAATTTATTGAGTTTAATGTTTTGCAATAAGGATAATGAAACAAGAAATTTCATTTTAAGTGTTGCACTACATTTATTGTAAAAAATAATTCAATAAAACTCGAGAAAATGAATATTTTATTAAGTAAAACAGTAGCTAAAAATCAACCTAACCTTCTGGATTATTTGCTAAGTGTGTACTTGAATTTTTACGACATTAATCAATTAAAATATACAATAAATTGTAATTTCGAATAAACTTTAAAAATAGATTATACTGAAAAATAAAAAGAATATTTTCGAAATTCTGTTTAACTGTGATTAAAATTGGAATGTCGCCGAAAGTACAAATATCGAAAGCTTTTCTGAATAAGTAAAACGTGTTTAACTATTAAGAATTAAGTTAAATTCAACTTGCTTTCTATAAGTACTATCAACCGAAATATTTTTAACTATAAAAATGCGTGGAATATTTTAAATGAGATTTTCTGTATGAATAGAGAGGAATTAGTAATTTATAATTGTTCATAATGCATGAAAAGCATTTACATATATATATGTTTTACTAAATGGGGTATAGGAATTTAAATAACGTTTTGGTCCATCATTTGAAATTGTGTTCAGTACTAACTATCATTTTTCATTCTTTATAAATACGATAAAAATGAATAAAAATTTTTATCGAATAATTTTGTAAAAGGAATAAATCTGATGTATACCACAGCTAAAAGAAACATTTTAAAAAAAATCTCTGCATAAAAAGATATAACATAATTCATTATTTCATGTATGTCGTGTATTTTATACACGTTTGTATATAAAATATTTTTTTCACTTTTCATATTAGGGAAAAGGAAGCATCGTTATTATTTTTTTTTCTTAAAGATAAATAAACGCTACTTTTAAATTTAAAAAATAAAAACCGAAAATTTAGATAAAAGTATTCTTTGATTAGTTTTTCAGATTCCCTTTCCATATCTGCAGCCTTTGAAATTTTCTGTTTCTGTAATCTTGTTGTGGCATTGGGAAATCTCTAACATTCCGCTCATTTTCTTTTGCGAACAACCTTTACCAGTAGTCATACTCTTAATTCTGAGTGTATAAGTTCGACGAAAAAATCACTTTTCGTGTCTTCTGCAATTCGGATGCAAATGGCAGATAATCAGTAAAAAATACTCTCTGCATAGTAATCGATTGGCTACCAGATATTTTGTAATACATTTCACTAAATTAGTCAGAAATGGCCACAAAGCAGAATACCTTCTAAACACATTTGAAATACTCTAGAAGAATGTGTGCATGTACGTCAAACTCGACAGCATTCTTATGAGAAATAGGGCGTGTGATGTGCCCGGAACACATCAGTGGACTTGTTAAATCCATATTTTCGTCGTCTGGCACCCGTTATGACAGCTGAAAAAGAGCAACTTATTATTAATCAGGTAACCATAATTCACTGTCACATTCATGTATATGCGCAGAAAGAGTTTAAAAAATGAATATAAAATTTAAATATTAAATAAACTGAAAATCTCTCTTTTGAGTCATATGAAAAGCAAAGGACAAAACAATTGTAGAAATTTTAAGTAAAAAGTAATTTAATAACATACTAAAAAATACGAATATTTTTTTCATTTTCAATTTCTTTTGAAAACAATTATTGTTAAATGGGCTTATAACATCATAAATCAGTCAAACCATCATGCCAACGGGCACGTTAAGCCCTTTATTTACGAAAATTAATCTTCACCCTTTTCAATCACAAATTATTATTAGAATTCATGTGATTAAATAAAGCGAAGAATACAATTCGGAAATAGATATAACAAGTGACACACTAGCATGTATGTTTGTCGCCGCTTACATAAATCAACATTGTTTTATCCATTAAATGCACGATTTTTAGGGTTTCGTTCATCTCACGAAACACTATTTATTGCTCCCGCTCCATTGTCTGTCTGTCACAGAGCCATTCTCGAAAACTATGTACCGTAATTTCCGGCGTATAATCCGCAGCTCAAAGAGTCGTTTTTCAACCCAGAAATATTATTTTATAAAATGTAACTTAAAAGATCGCTGTAAATATTTAACTACAATTATTGAATAAAATTTCTGGGTCGAAAAACGACCCTTTGAGCTGCGGATTATACGCCGGAAATTACGGTAACTTACAGAGTTGAAATTTCGTGTATAAATCAGAATATCAGCTGTGAAGAGCTGAAAATATTAAAATTTGAAAAATTCGTATTATATTAATAAATAGAGATAAAAACCCAAAATTCTAATAGCCTTTTTCTATTAAATTTAAACATTTTTCGTTATAGCAGATGCCAAAAATTTAAAATCCACAATGAAATTCTTTCTACAATAATTAATTTTCTATCAGACGATTTTCACGTGAAAAATTAAGATGAAATAAAAAGTTTCACCAATTGAAAAAAAAGATAAATATGAAATAACATTGATTGACGTCATAGTGGTAAATGAAACGGAAAATGTCTAAGATTTCTCAATAATACAAGGAGTATGAGTATTTGGATGTACACAAAGCAGATTAATATCACGTCATTTGAGAATTAAAAAAAAATCTGACGTCCAATTGGAAGTTTAACGAATTTTTCAAATATTTGAGAATAATACAAAGCGAGTATCAATATGAATAACAGAGAATAGTACATATAGGAGTTTGAGGAATGTATTGAATCATGATAAAAACCCGATTATGGAAATATTCGCATATTTTAACATTTTGAAGGCGTCCAACATGTTTAATTTTGAAATTATATATTTTTTAAATATCGCATTTAGTCCGTATGACGGATATTATTATGTCAGAATATAATAGCGAGTTTCGCCCGCTATCCGGCTGGTTTAGATTTTCGAAAAAACGGAAAAATAGACCGGTACATTTTTACATTATAAAAAACATGACTTTTTTGTTGTTGTTGTTGCTAAATTATATTTATTTGAATTTATTAAAGAAAAGATAAAGTATTTTGAAAGGAATATTAAACGAAACCCTTTATGCGATCTTCGATCACACTTACCCACTTGTTTTATTTTGTTTCGAAAAAATTATATTTAATTCTAAGAAAGTTCTATCAGTACAAAATCTTTAACGGATTAAAAGTTTGTGTCGCAGCACTTTACCTTATGGCTTCCAGAATTTTAAATATGAATCTTAAAATTAACGATATCAAATTTTGAGTGACGCTATAATATTAATTTTAAAAAATGTTTTTCATAATTTTTTTTTCGTTTTATTTATATTCACGGGTGAATATACTATTTTCAACATGAAAAGATATGTGATATCAAAATTCGAGTGACGCCATGATATGAATTTAATAGGTTTGTTTTAAAATTCAATTTAAATTATTTTTGTTTTGTCCTCTAAAGGGGATTTACACATGCAAACAATACTTTTAATTTTCCAATACACTGTTAAATATATTACTTTCATTGAACCTCTATAATGCATTGAAATGTATTTATTTCAAGAAATTGATTTATCTTTTGTGCCACTCTATCCAAAAACGTAAGTAAAATTTATATAAATGATTACTTTGCGTCTTACTATCCATTTGCATAATTTTCACTTAGTTTGGATACAGACTCAGTGAAAGTAATATAATTAATAGTGTATTGTAAAATTAAATGTATTATTTGGATGTGTAAATATACATTAGAAGACAAACCAAAAATAATTTCTTGAATCTTAAAACAAGCCTATTAAATTTACATCAAGTCGTCACTCGAATTTGATATCATTTCTTTTAAAAATCATATTTTGAATTTATGAGAGATGTGAATGAAATAAGCATCAGCAAATAAATTTTATATATCGTTTCATTTTGAAAATAATATATGCACCGGTGAGTATAAATAAAACGAACAAGAAAAGGATGAATTTATTTTTTTAATTAATATCATAGCGCACTCAAAATTTGATATATTATTTTTAAGATCCATATTTAAAATTCTTGAAGCCATAAGGTAAAGTGCTGTGGCACAAACTTTGAATCCGTTAAAGGATTTTGTAGTAATAGAACATTCTTAGAATTAAATATAATTTTTTCATAAGAAAATCGTGCATGTAATGGATAAAACAATGTTGATTTATGCAAGCGGCGGCAAACATACATGTCAGTGTGTCACTTGTTATATCTATTTCCGAATTGTATTCTTCTCCTTATTTAATCACATAAATTCTAATAGTAATTTGTGATTAAAAAGGGTGAAGATTAATATTCGTAAATAAAGGGTTTAATGTGCTCGTTGGTATGATGGTTTGACTGATTTATGATGTTATAAGCTTTTTAACACTTTCCAACCTAGTTGAAAAGTGTTTATGACTTCGGTTTGTCTGGCCGTCTGCCGTCTGGCCGTCTGCCGTCTGGCCGTCTGCCGTCTGCCGTCTGGCCGTCTGGCCGTGCTCTAACTCCCGTAAATATGCTCGAATTGCTCTGCAATTTTTATATGTTATAGTCGTTATCTATAGCATGTTCCCTATTTCAACGGAAGTCGATAGCACTTATAGTTTTTTACAGGGACACTCAAAAGAATTCCATTACATTGCGGTCTATGGGGGAAAATCATTTGCGGTTTCTTTAAATAATGTTTCACTATTTTAAACGCATTGAAATTTATATATATCACTAAGGTGTATTAGAAGAAGCTTAATATGGAATAGGGTGTGCATAACACTTATAGTTACTATACAGGGACAGTCAAAAGAATTCCGTTACATTACGTCTATGGAGAAAAATCGTCTGCGGTTTATTTAAATAATGTTTCCCTATTTTAAAGGCATTGAAATTTATATAAGGTGCATTACAAGAGGCTTACTACAGAATATTGTGTGTATAGCAGTCATCGTTCATTTACAGGGACACACAAAAGAATTCTCTACTGTATGTTAACAATAATTCCTGGAAGTGCGTTTTAAGTTAATGAACGCGATTTTAATTTTAACTCGCTTTTTGTCTATTACATCGTGTGTATAAATTCTGTAGATCCTATACAGGGAAGCACAAAAGTTCGCGAACACATTTCCGTATTATTTAACTCCAGACGGAAAATTTTAAACTGTGCTACGCGTTTCCTAACTGAACTAAAATGTAGCATCCTATGTAGTATATATACAAATCTATAGATCCTATACAGGGCTGAGTAAAAGTATTCGGATTTCTTAGATGTTATCTTTTAGCTTATTACACGGTATGATTTGTAAAATTATTTTGGAAGCGTTGGAAAGTGTTACATAATCTATGCTTGACGCACGATTTTTCGTTCTTGTTTTACTAATATTATTACTTTTTGTGTCTATGATGAAAAATATAAAGTTTAAGGACCACTGAAATGAGTTCATAGTCCTGATTTTAATTCATCGTTATTTATAACATCCCACCCCCCCACCCCCCCAAAAAAAAGAAAAAAAAGAAAGAAAGAGATATCTTATACTTTAGTTTTAAAGAACTGTATTAAAGGAAATAGTTTTTAAATTTAAAACACTAAGATATTGAAATAATATACAAAATGCATGTTTTAAAATTTTCTATTTTAAGGTTTACCTTCGAAGCCAAAATAGCTAGTAATAAACCTTTCAAATGTTTATCTGAAACATAATCTGCAATATTTTTTGTTCACTAATAAAAAAAATATAAAATAATCCAATTATCCCCTAAATTTCTAATTTTACACTCCTCCCTTTTTTTTTCTCTCACCCCTACCATAAGATTAAGTTAAAAATCTTTACCTTTATATAAAAAAAACCTTCTCCCCTATTTAAAGTGCTTTAGTGACAATAATCAATCAATCATATAAGTTATCCCAGTGTCAACCAAAATTTCCGCTTTTGCCTTTGCACCCCCCCCCCTCCCCTCCCCACACACAGATTATTATTTTTTTTAAGTTTTTATTTTTAAAAAATAATCTGCAACATTCGTTACTCGTTGCTCGCTAATAAAAATTACTAAAACAACATCGAAATTACCTCCTAACATAACAAATTTACGCTTCCCTCTCATTCCCCCCTCCCAGGATGGAAAAAAAATATAAATATCTTTATTTTTATATAAAAAAATCTTCTCCTGTATTTTAAGGCTCTTTAGAGACAATAAAATAATAATCTCCCTGCACCTCCAAATTTCTTCTTCCCCTTTTACTGCCCTCTAGCAAACAGAGATTCAAATCCTTAAAACTCCTTATATAAAAAGAATAAGCTGCAAATTTTGTTACTCACAAATACAAATTAAAAAATATTCATTGAAATGTTTTCCCCAACCTCCCAAATTTACATTTCTCTCCCAAGTATATGAAAAAATTCAAAATAAAAACTCAATAACTTTATTTTTATATACAAAAATATTCTGCCCTTTAATAACAATAAAGTAATTTTCCCTCCCTAAAATTTCCGCTTCCCTCTTTGCCCCCTCCATCATACAGAAATTCAAATCATTAAAACTATTTATTTAAAAAAAATAAACAGCAATAATCGTTGATCTATACTAATAAAAGAAAGTTTCGCTCTGTGTGTGTGTCTGTGTGTGTGTCTGCTGGCGATGGCTAGGAAAATTTAGCCCACCTAGAAGGCTGGAAATTTAGATTTAGGTAGTCCAAACCCTCTCCTGGTGCAACATTACTTCAGAATTTTAATATTTTAATTACTTTCTGAAATATTAATTAAAATGCACAAAGCACTCTCATTAAAAATACGCTTTTATTCTCTTGGGTTGGTTGGTTCACTAGTTGGTTGCATCGATTCTTCACAGAAGTAATTAAATAAACCAGAGTAGCGATGCAAAAATAAGGATTTCTAAAGAAATAGTGGGCGCACGGCTCTGCCGTGCGACACACAACCATGCACACGTAGCGCCATCTGCCGACGCGAAACTGAAAGTGTCATTAACGCAGAAGAACTGATACAACTGTCCTACTCGAGCGCCATCACCATCTATTTGAAACATTTTAGAGGGACGTTTTTCGTTAGAAATCTCTGGATGAAAGTCGAGTGTTTCATGAATTACTGTTTTTTTTTTTTTTTTTTTTCCTTGCAGCTAAATATTAATATTTTCACTCAAAAATTATACCCATGCTTAGGAAACATTTTTTTTATTACTCATAAAAATTTGGATAATAAGATTTCTTTTTAAAAACATTAAATAAAAAATTAGAACACTTCTAACAGGCAATTTTGTCACTACAAATTGGCAATTCTTAAGTTCTTGCTTGAGCTGCGGATAGTTTAGCGAGAATTCTTGAAACTTTCTATTGCAAATTTATTAATATTAATATTTTATATCTATATTAATAAAAGAAAGTTTCGCTCTATGTGTGTGTCCATGTGTGTGTCTGTATGTGTGTCTTTTGGCGATGGCTAGCAAAATCTAGCCCACCTAGAAGTCTGGAA
This sequence comes from Maratus michaelseni, assembly GCA_963931845.1. Lineage (NCBI taxonomy): Eukaryota > Metazoa > Arthropoda > Arachnida > Araneae > Salticidae > Maratus > Maratus michaelseni. The sequence goes on from OZ007586.1 coordinate 400,104,236, forward strand.
ATTTAGGTGAGGATAGTCCAAGGTCTGGCCATGTGCACCTGAGCCTCAGAATTTTAATATTTTGATAATTAGCCTAGATATTAATTAGATTCTCATTAACCATCGCTTCTAAAATGTTATCTTTTAAATCAAAATGGCGAAAGAAACGAACGGGCGCGTTGGATTTGCAAGCGGAAATGAACAAATTCGAAATTATTTTACTAATTAGCGAATTTTAAGAAAACTAATTGAGATATCAATTTGAAAATTTCTGAGCATATGTAAAAAAAATATATTCTGTATCTGAATATGTGATTTTTGAAAAATTCGGTTGGTAATTTTTTTTTATTTATGCAAAAAACTGCCAAAAATCTGCCGGCGCCTGTGAAAACGATCCGAGAAAGTTTCAGACAGGGATCTGCTTTCATTAAAAACTGAACTACAAAGAGATCTGTTTCTCGGGCCGAACCCTCCATTAGTTTGCGAAAATGAAAGGAAATAATTGCCAATTTTTACTAATGAACAAAAATTTAGGTAACTAATTAAGATATAGATTTGAAATTGAGGTCGGGAAGGGTTGTCATCTGCCGGCTATTTTAGCGTAGCGTCTTCGTTATGTTCTAATTATCAGAAAAATGTAATTCTTTTTTTAATGATCACGTTAATGTAGGTGACGGTGGTTCTTTTGAACAAATTATTCATTATACTTGCGGGTATGGGGAGGGAGGGTGTTAACGCCTTTCTCTGAGATTGTAATTATCTCGGGGGGCGGGTTAGCTAGTCTCTAATAAAAATAAATAGATATTATTTAGATTATAAATAGATATTTATTTTATTTTTTATATTAAAAAAAATCTTCTGTCCTTTTTATTGGTCTCTAAGTGACAATAAATAATCAATCAAATTATTATCCTGCCCCCAAATTTTTCCTCCCTCTTTTGACCGCCCCCCCCCCAGCATAAAGTTTAAAACTCTTTATAAATAAAAATTCACACTGAAATAAATAAATAATCATCTAAATTGCCTCCTAACCTCCCATATTTTAGGCCTCTCTCCCTCTCCACCACCACCCCCATCACAAAGATGAGTTTAAAATAGTTTTATTATTTTTATTTTTATATAAAAATAAATCCTCTGCCCTATTTATTGCTCTGTAACAACAATAAATAAATAATTAATTGTAAATAATTATCCCACTTTCCCTACATTCCCTCCTCCAGCATACAAAATTTAAAGTCTTTAAATCTGGAAAAATGCCGGAATTCGTAGCTATCTAGTAACAATAAATAAATAGTCAATCTTCTAATATACTCCCCATAAACTTTGTGATGCCCTTACAACCATTTGTTCCACCATAACGTACTGTTTAAAATCTTTATAATAAAAATTCAGATATACATTTTTACAACATAAATTTAATAGGAATTGTGTAAACTGCATAATTTCAATATTTTAAACTGCTCTGCTACATCAGAGTAAATATTTAATGATTCAAATTATGATTTCTCAACAACTTTTAGATAAAATCATCGCGTCATTTCAATCTTTTAAAGATCTCTTCTACATCACAGTAAACATTGAATGATTCAAATTCTAATTTGTCAACAACTTTTACATAATGGCTCGAACCTTGTTCTGTAGCAATTTAAAAATGCACGAAATTCATTAAGGCTGCGATCACTAACGAAAGTGTGAGCTCTCCGCGCCTGTGAAAATAAAATCGAAAACACCACTAGATACAACAACCACAAACATGCACAAAATTTGTTAACGCTGCAGTCACTAATACATATATTGAACTCTTCTAGTCCATAGAAACAAAACAAAAAAAAAATTCTCTTTATACATCAAACTAGTTGTGTAGAAATTTCAAAAATGTGCAAGGCCGTAGCCAGTAGGAGGATCACTAGGCTTTCATCCCCCTCCTAAATATCTTTCAGTGTGACTGTAAATATTCCATTAAGAGCCTACTAGACCGGGAGGCGGCAGCACAGACAACCACCTCATCGAGTTCACGGCTGAAATTCCAGAATTAGTTAAAACTCGATTCGCATATTAAAACGCAATCGGTCTGCCAAGTCATATCTTGGTGGAAAACACGTGAAAACTCGATTTTAGTGGTGGACTCGTAGGTTTACCATTGTGTTCTCCTGCACCCAGTTCTCCAGGTTTTCATACTTTTGGGTGCAGGAAAACACAATGGTAAACCTACGAGTCAACCGCTAAAATCGGATTTTCACGTGTTTTCCACCAAGATATGACTTGGCAGACCGATTGCGTTTTAATATGCGAATCGAGTTTTAACTAATTCTGGAATTTCAGCCGTGAACTCGATGAGGTGGTTGGTTGTCTGTGCTGCCGCCTCCCGGTCTATACATCAGTCATGCGGAAAAACGCTCAAGCTAATGCTAAGTCTATGGGAAGGTTCTAGCGCGATTTTTCACTCGCATTCTAATATTTTTAAATGCTTTTTTTGCATAGGATAGCTGAGTTCGATCTCTAACGTTGTTAGTTTTTACTTCTTTGATTTTGGTTCCAGTTATTTTATATAAGGGTACTTTCACTTTCAGAACCGGTTCCAAAATTGAAAATGTCCGCAAAAAAAAAAAAAAAAAATCATTTAAAAATATTAAAATGAGAGCGAGAAATCGCGCAAGAAACTTACCATAGACTTAACATTAGCTTGAGCGTTTCTTCGCGTGACTAGCGTAGGCTCTTAAGTTTCAGTCAAGCCGGTGAAGATTCAAGAATATAAATACTATGCTATCTAAATCTTGGTATTGTGAAATGTTATCACCATCGAGCAAAATTTTATCTACAAAGTTCATAAGAATTTTTCGGAATGAAATTACAAAAGCTGAATTTCAACGCTGTCAGATAAGATGGCAACGATATTCTACATATAGATCACCCAGCATATTTAATTGATTTTTTTTTTAATTCAGCGAAAGTTTTATTTCCAAATATTCATAAACATTCAAAAAGTTTTGAAAACTTAACTGTACTTACGTATGCTTCTGAAAAGCCATTCTTTACTTATTTAATGAATCGGCAAGGCTGTATCAGTACAACTGAGATTATAAATTTATTTACAATTAAGAAAGTTCAGAGAATAAATTTTCGTTAGAATAAATCTTATTGAATTATTTGAATTAAAAATTAAACAGACTATGCTTGTAAATATATGCCTGTGTTAAATTAGTAATAAAATAAATTAGACTAACATTTTGAGCTTACAAATCCCCCTTCGAAATATTTTTCTGAATACGGCCTTGAAAATATACAAAATTGAATAAAGCAGTAGTTAATAACATTTTGCGGCCATGAAAACTTAAAATATTACTACAATAAATAGGTAAAATTCTTAACTTACTGTTTATGGAAGAATTGTTGTTTAAATGTTCATAACACTCAGTATCACATTAAAAAAGGGGTAAGATGTTTTCACCATCTCCTTTTTCAGAACAGAATGTCAGTTATACACATTAGGGGTGCAATGGACATCCGGCTAATCTAACCAGTATGGATAATTGTCAATAGCCGGATATTTTGATTATGTGGCAGTATATTCAGCCTAAAATTATTTCATTGAACTCATTGTTAAAATTTCCAGATTATAATGCCGAGAGTTTAATCTTGCAAAATACAAAGCATTAATTTAATAAACTAAAAATAATTTACTTATATTTGTGGCAAATTGTGTTTCCAAACTTATAAACGAACAAATATGTGGACAACTGTAACTATTCATGCACTAAGTACCTGCATATATGAGCAACAGACACGGGAAAAAGTATAAAAGGAAGAAAAAAGTGGCAAAACGAGTGAGTCATCAAAGAAGAAACCTATTTTGCTGTGTTAGTGTATAACCAAGAAGTTTACTGTTCTCATAACACAAAACTTGTTTTTATAAGGTTAAGTGATGCATAGATTAGAATAAAGTTCAAGTAGAAAAAAGAATGTAAAGATATTAAATAAAACATTTTGCTACAGAGATATCCAGTTTTCAATTTTTTTCGTGAAAATAATCTACTATTAATAAATTAATACTGTACTATTAAATTACTAATTTTGATGTTATGCAATTCAGTTATCTTAGTAGCAACTAGCAAGAACAAGTTTTTTTGTACAGCTTGAACATACACTACTAAAGAAAAAGAGGATGATAAAAATATTAAATAGTGTCTTTCCTTTCAGTTTTAAGTTATTTTCATAAAATTTATTTATTATTACTAGACAATTTAGCTGATACTATTGTAAATAAAAATTTTAAATAATATAATTATAATATTGGTATTAAAATTGAAATATGATAATTTCAATTTTAATACCAATATTATAATTATATTATTTAAAATTTTTATACTAATTTTTAAAATAATTATTAATATTTTTTTTTAATTAGCTGAAAAAGAAAATAACATAGCAATAGCTAGCTAATATAAACCCACGTTTAATTTCTTTAAAATAAATAAAAATAAAAATAAACAACAAATTGAAACATACTGTGGTCGGATGGCCAGATATCCGGTAAAATTGAATCTATTGCATCTCTAATACACATCCCCATCTTCAACAAAATTTATAGTCGTCAGCATACTGTAATACAGCCTTTCAGCAAAATCAATCGAACAATTACTGAAAACTTCAAACTTTAAGCTCACCGGCACATAAATTTTCAAATTTGACTAGTAATAACCAATGCAAAATAATTTCCAGTGCTTTATCTCTGAAAAAAAAATTGCTCCTCTCTTCCAAATGCTTCCAAAATACACTGCTCTATACGAAACCAATCATAGGAGGTTTGCAATCTCAAATTTTCATCACAAATTACATAAATAGCAGCATACTAGCCAGGTTGCCAAAATAAAGATAAATAAATTACAGTCGCCAAAATTTGATTTTTTTTCCTTTTTTTAACAAATGAAACAAAATAATGGCCAGTAATTTGACATATATAGCCAGATAATTTACTGTATTTAGACATATTGCCGTACGCCACTGGCAACCAAATTTTTATTGCATTTTTTGTTTGTTTAATTAAGATGAACTAGTTTTTTTTTTTTTTTTTTTTTTTTTTGTACAAAAACTGAACTAAAAAGTGAGCACAAACGACATATTTTCTCTCCCCAACCCCTACGCAGCAAGCAGCAAGCAGCGATATTCCTCTTCCATCATACTTTTAATGTTATAACCAAGCTTAAAAGGCTTTTCCATTTCATGCACAGAAGGCGCGCCATTATATCCCAGCTTCTAACCAGCTAGCATGTGCGGCTACTGTTTTCAGTACTGTTCCTACTGTTTTCAATACCTGTTCCTACTGTTTTCAATAAAACAGTAGGAAATAGTGTTAATCCAACTTTTGTGGAACCATTCCGACACACAAATTCGGACACAATGTGATAAAATGTCCATCATCAAATATAAATTTTTAGTAGCACTTAACTACATGGACATTCGAAGCATTCGACAATAAACAATTCCTGAAAATGCCGGCCTTTTCATTATTTCAGCCTTTATAGTTTTTTTTTTCAAGATATCGAGAAGTTTGATCATTTTCAATACGCAGTTTAGTTTATATTATCTTTCTAAATTGTGTATTATTCTAAACTATGTACCTAATAATTCTAAACTATGGTTATTATTTTTGGGGCTTTTTTGAAAATCAGTAATGATAGGATCGCTGCTCTAATCAGGCTCTGGTCAAGGCTGAAAATATTTTAAACAATCTCCCCCCCCCCTCACACACACACATACATTAAACACAGCCTACATTATATTTTATATGCAGTAAAATTTAGTTATGTCAAAACTGTATAAATATAAAGCTTTATATGTATGTAAAATACTGATATTCATGTAAATTGTAATAAAAAATTAAATTAGAAAATATTAGATATAAACAACTGTTGAAATATAATAAATTTTCAAAATTTGCTTTGAGGAACGCACACGCATAACAGTCGACAGTAAACGATATTTTATTATAATTCTAGTCTTTTGTAAAAATGTCACTTATTACTGCAGATTTACATAACATACTTAGTAAATTTGTAATGGGTTAAAATAGGAAGGTTTCAAAAATAAATTTGTAAAAAATACAAATTGTAATTTTCTGCAATTGTTTCGCCAAATTAGTGTGTTACAGGTATCAAATATAATTTTTCAGTGAATAGCAAAATATTTGTTGTTACATTATTGTACTTGATAGTTATTTTAAAATGTTGGAGGATATCGCTTGGTTGAAATGATGAGAAAAACTTTGGATTTAAAGTAAATAAGAATTTATTTTCGGCTTATTGTTTAGCATGAAACATTTATTCAGGATTATTCTTTCTGCATTTCTATGACATTTATTATTTTTCTTTGAATAATATTATTTTATTATTCTTTGCATTTCTATTACAAAATAACGTAAAATAAGTAGTTTAGAGCAAACAAAACTTATGTGGGGTAAAGCAGTTATACTGTTAGGCTTAGCAAGCAAATAGCAATTTTTTTATAATATTTTTACTTACCCATCATACGTAGTATAGGGTAAATCTTGTAATCGTTTTGAAAATCGAAAAAAAAATTTTGACGGATTTACACGTTTCAGACACTGGAGATTGCGAAAAACTTATTTTTAGAAAAACAAAAAATTGCCGTCCGTCTGTCTGTGTGTGTGTGTGTGTGTGTGTGTGTGTGTGTGTGTGTCTAAACGCTCTATCTCCCGAACAAATTGAAATAGAGACTTGAAAATTAGTATGTACCTAGTATGTAATAATGGGAAGAAGCTTATTGAATTTCAGTAACCTCGATTATCCGGAACTATTTTTTTCGAACTCTCGAAATATTCGTTCTGAGAAAATGTGTATAAAAATTTTCGAAATTGTTTGTATTAAGGAATAAATATAAAAGAAAATAAACATAAATTTTGCATAAAGAATTAAGTCGAACGGATAATTAGTTGCCAAGATATTGTAATTATATTTTTCACACTCTTCGATTTTTCATGACCCTGTATTTCATTCAAATTTTAATTCAAAGATATATTTTAATTGGAAATGAGACGCTTAATCCGACGCAGTAGATCGTTAGTTAATATGATTATCAATTTTGGAGTTATAAGGATGTTTCTTTTAATAGTTATCTTCTTCTTATAAGGATGTTTCAATTCAGTAATAGAGCATTTAAAGTTTATGACGTCATCAAGCCACAATTTTATTCGAATTGCAATGCATTTTATAAATAGTTTACACATGTTTTATTTTCATATTTTATATTATGCCTATCCATGATGGTTAAGTACTACGGTGGCCCCCAACGACTAGTTTAACGTAACATTTGACATTAAGACAATATAGTGCTCTAAAACTATTTACTTTAATAAGTTATTAAAAATGAATTTGAAAAATTAATATAAAGTAAAATCAAAACATGCAACTTTGAGATTTATGCTTACTTTGCACCCATTGTTATACAAGAAATTTTAAAAAGTGACAGGTAAAAGGAACAGAAATAGAAGCCTGAGATAATAACCAAACCTTGGTTTTAAAAGTCTTACCAACATAGTTATTCATATATTAAGAAGAGGTTCTGTTTCTTTAGAAGAGGAAAACCCGTCTAATTTAAATAGTAACAGTAGCAGGAAAACTATCAGAATTGTATTTAAGTCAGAGTTTTTGAAAAAACAACAAATTAGATATTTCTTACACAATATTTCTTATCACAATAATCAGGAATACATAGTTAAGTTCACAAAACAAAGTGGATGCTCCTATTTCACATTTCCCGAGAAAGTTTGATGTATCACAAATCAGAGCAGTGTAAAGTGAGAAGCGAAGGTGGCCTTCGCTCCGGTTGCGGAAATTGAGGGGGGAGGGGTGCCAAATTTATACTACCAACCGTAGTTTTATTTATTTATTTATTCATTTTTTTGCTGTCTATAATTTTCTGAGAATTTCTTTCTCTTTCTTCGTCATTCTTTTTTTTATTATTTCTTTCTTACTTTTTTGTTTTGTTTTGTTTGCAAAACGACATGATTTTTCTAACAAATACGTGCGGACGTAATCTTACGTTATTTAATTGTTTGGAATTTCTGAATTAAAATTAAACCTTATAAAGTTCCAAAATAAACGTGAAATATTTATTAAAAAAATTATTTCTGTTTCTGCACTTTTGTGACACTTGTCACAAAGAAAAGGAGCGTGTGTGCGGGGGGGGGGGGGCGCCAAATTGAAACTTTGCTCCGGGCGCCGTTTTCTTTTCGTACGTTTCTGTCACAAATTACAGCGGTCCTTTCTGGTCCACCAATGAACCCTAATCCAGATTATTTCTTATCTTAAACCTATTGTTTAATGTTTTCAGCATTCTAAAGAACACTTTTAATTAGATTCATGTGCATTTATTTAATCATAAAAATAGAAATCTTTAAATACGTATACTTGTTTTACCGTAGGATATGAGGTAAAATAGTTAATTGACAATTTTTAAATACAATTATAAGTAATAATTTGCAATTTTATTGTTGAAACTGTCCTTGAAATGTTGAGAGCAATCATTTTCCTCACGAAATATGTCATTAGACACTAGAAAAAATTTGTCAATTTCATTAATTGGTTGAGGAAATAAAATGACCTTAAAAATTGGCGACAAAATTCGTCGATCGGCCATCAGGGGCCGAATGTGAAAATTGTCAATTGGTCGCGGGAAACAAAATCCTGATATTTTATGCAATTTTTAACATCTAAATGTAGACAAAAATATTTTTTAAAAAATTTATTACTATAGTAATATTATATTTACACCAACCAAACAATTACAGAATGATGCTCAAGATATGTACTTTAACAAAAAAAAAATCGGTAAAATCGAAGATGCGCTTTTTGAGTTATAATAATGCTAACAACGTGTTAGAATTTTCCTATCTTTTCCTGTTTGAATTTGTACAATTACGCACGTGTTATTGTTACTGCAAAACAAATACAATAAGTGGGTTGTAAGTACATACTTAATAGTCTGTAAATAATTAGATATATGGCTCGTTTAATAGAAAATGACATAACTCAAAAATAACAAATTTTCAGTACAACTATTTAAAAAAAATTTAATTAAACAATCTTTTTTCATTAATAAAATATTTTTAAGTATACTTTTTTCCTGTGATTCATTTAGGTTAATAGATTTATGTAGGTTATTCCAGTAGCAATAACTACTCAAAAGTGTCACTTTATCACAAAAATTAATGTAAATACGTTGGAAAAGCATAGTGACAATTTTGACCTCTGACGGCATAACAGAATAACTGCCATTGTACCGTTTTACCAGATAAAAATATCAGTGCTTAGGACTTAAAAACTGTTTTTATCTCAAAAATGACGATTTTTAAGTTGTGTTACTTTTCTATTAAAGGAGCGATGTTTAGAGGCCCTTTTTTAACAATGTATTAAACATTACAATATTAAATAATATTGTTTCATATAACAGTTTATTTTTAATCAGTTATGATTAAGAGTTCTTTTTTTAATTATAAAGGAGATAATTATACAACATTTCAGGAAAAGAGCCTTTTCGAAAATATTTCAATCATCATCATCATCAATATTTTCATTTATCACAACATTAATATTTTTAATCGAAAATATTTTTGTTAATATTTCAGCAGGGCGTATTATTCGTGACAAATATCTTCCATGAGATATGTAATATATAACACTTGCCACATGGAGCAACACCCAAGGGTCCTGTTACCATCAGGACAATCACAGCAGTACTTTTGAATGCCGTCGATGTTATAACTGTTAGGGATATAGTAAACGTACACGCGACTGTGCTGTGTGAAGCTGTATAGGCTTGTTATATAATATAGGCTTGTTATAAAATAAAAAAAATTCTAGAAATCAATTTCTAATCAAAAATTATATTTTAATATTTTGTTTTTCAAATTTAATTTTTGAAAAGAATATCAATAGTAACCTGTGAATTTTGTAACAAAAATCGATTTCTAGAAGCTTTAAATATCACAAAATCACAGTTTATTTCACTAAGTTGTTTCTAAATAATGAATAAAAACCTACATGTATTGCAATCAAATTTGCATCAATTAAAAATTAAATTAAAATTAAAAGTTTTTATCTTTAAACATTCATAATTCCTAAATTACTTGACCGAATGACTTTCCGTTTGGTATTATATAGTGAAACCGAAGAAACCAAATATGGTGGGAAAGTAGGTGATTGTATTGTAACGTTATACGTCTGTTCCAATTTCTATATGTAGACGATCCCCTAAGCAAAATTAAAGTATAGCATTAAATAATAGGCGTTATTACTAATTGATTCGTTTCCAGTTCCTCTTTATACGATGATTTTCAGCAGAGTTCTAGGAGGATATACATTTTTTTACTAGTGTGCGTATTAAGACTTAAAAGTTTCAATTCGGCCGAAACATGAGAAGTGACCGAAATTCGGTTTCTGTGCAGTTTGCTCCTGCATAATTGGTTTTGGTCGTACACTAATTGGAATATCAAATGTCGTTGTCGAAAGTCGGTTCATTCTCTTTGATTTCCTGTTTGTTCTTTCAGTTTTGTTTTCCCAAATTCAGAGAAATAAATGTTTTACCGCAAACTTATCCGTACGTTTTAGCTTTTTAACTGTGGTAAACATTAAATAGAAAATAGAAAACTAAATTAGCTTTAAACGTAACCGATATAAAACTTATTAAATTCCTATTTTAACTGACACTATCTGGAAAATTTTATGTTTTTTCTTATACTTTAAATAAAAAGCAAGCAGTAGATACAATTTGTATAATTCAGTGAGCTTTGGTTTGGTGTATTGAATTCCAATAACCGCAAAAGAGAGAAAATAACTTGAAAAATGACTTTATTGACTTCAATTTTGTTTTCAAAAGATCATTTCTTGTTGAACTGTTGTGGAATAGTAAATAATATGCCTGAGAGAATTTCGTTTCATGTGACATTGCAATAAATTTTCTAGAAAGCTTAAATTAATTGATTCGAAAGTACAGTTCAAACAGAGAATATATGTTTCAAAAGTAAAAGAAAGAGCGTATTTAATGGTGAAACACTGACAAAAGATGAATTGTACAGATATTTATTCTTAAAACGCCTTGGATTTTAAAATTTGAATTTTTTTAAATTGCTAATATTTTTTCAAAAATATAAAAATTGAAAAATAAAATCTGTTGATATTTTAACTTGTTGGAAAAAAAATATGTTTGAGTTAAAGTTTTCTAACGTGTATACACTGTTAAAAAAATTATTTAAAAATTCTTGTTTGACTTTACATGATAATTAAAAATGCATGAACAGGAAAGTTATAAAATTTTAATATATGGAATTTTAAAATATAAAATAAAGCGAATACCTCCATTATATGATATGAAAAGATAAGTACAAATTGGATAAGGAAATTTTATGTTTGAGTAAAAATTTTCTAACGTGTATGCACTGTTAAAAAAAAATATTTAAAAATTCTTGTTTGACTTTACATGATAAGGTAAAGCCAGGAGAGATGGCGCGGTCGGAGAGATGGCGCGGTCGGAGAGATTGCGCACATAGAGGTTTGGGAGGAAGGAGTAGAGTGAGCGCGCAGCGACTCCAGGTAGTTGTACAACAGCAGTAGTGGAGTGTCTACTTAAAAGTGCACGTTGATTGTTTTGAGCGTCTAAGATAAAGCATTGCTATTCTGTTTTGTTTTCCCAAAGTAAGTGCTTGAATTTTCATAGCTATTCTTCAGAATTTCTATACAATGTCAGTAGTACAAAATATTTTAAACTTAAACGATTTCACATAAGCTACTAATCTAGACTAACAATATGAACAACAACGGTTCGTTTTAGTAGCGGCCATATTTAAATAAAAGGCCGCGCAATCACTCCTACTGAAATTGGAGAGTTTGCGCATCTGCTGCTTAAAAGAGATGGCGCATTGTTCCCATTAGTTTCCATGCTAGGAGAAATTACGCAGCTTATTGGTAAATTTGCATAAAAAATGAAAAATGAAAATGGACTAATTTTAAGTTAAACGTGTTTTCAAGTAACTTAATGTTATTTTGTAATCTTATCTGAACTTGCTTTTTTTATTAATTTTTCCCCCTTTAATTAAAATTTTTTAATCGTTTTTAAAATTATTTCCTTTTTTCTGATTCTTTAATCATTAGGTTGAAATGTTCACTCCTAATACAATAATATTTTTTCACAAAAACCGTACAACAATGTCATTTAAGTGTAATTATTATTGTTAACAATTTAATTGTAGTTATTATTAGTAACAATCTCTCATACCCATGTGCGGAATCATACCAACCCTGTAAAGACAGATTGCGCAAAATAACTTTCTTGGTTTTATTACAACTGTTCTATTAAATTACAACATAACAACAAAATAGCAATGGAAATGCATTAAAAACAAATGAAGTAAAAATTATTCATGGATAGTTTAGCAAAAAATTAATATTTAGATTTTTTATTGTTATTCTTTTGAATTGTGCGCAGACTCTCCTAGCTTTACCTTATTACATGGAATAATTTGAAGTAACAAAAATTCCCATGACTTGATATGAATACTTTGAATGGAAATTCAGAATTTTCATTCATCTCTGTCCCATAGAATTTTCATTAACGGAAAAACATACACCTGCATCTTCCTCGCCAAAATATTGCGGCATATGGTTAGTTGGCATCATGTGATTTTCGCCAACATTTCACTGGAATCGCTAAAGAAATTTTCTAAATTTTAATCGTTCTCTCGCCTGCTGCTCTTGGATTATTGTTCATAAAATTTAAGCCTCCAGCTCCACATTGCAATCTTTGCAGACCGGTGGTTTATTTAATGATTCCTGGTGTCAACTGCATTATTATTATTTTTTTGTAGAAAGACGTCTACAGTAATTTAACATCTTATTTGCGCCGTCTTATTTCTTAAACGGTCAACTTTCACATGTTAAGAGTTAAAACTCCAATCTACATATGTGGCGGGGTAAAAACTTCGTCACAGATGGAAATGCTCTCGAAATCATTTGTACAATCGTGTATATTATATAAAGATTTTTGTGAACATGACATATTAAACTAAAATTTAATTCAGGTAAAAAACGCATAATGTAACTTAAAACTTACTTTCAGCAATTACCAACCATTAACGACAATTTATCTTGTTCTATGCGTAGCCCTGTATATGAATTTATTTATATTCCACAAACTTATATTAGTCTACTAAATATAGTTCAGCAGGAAAATGCGCAACAAAATTAAAAATACCCTTCAGCAATTTACTCTCATAGTTAGTAATACTTACGAATTCCTTTGTACGAATTCCTTTCCCTGTATATGATTAACAGAATGTTTACACACCACGTACTATATAAACATTTAGTTAAACTTAAAATTCCGAACCAAAGTTGAAAACACACTTATCACATATAGACTGTAATTATCGAATAAGGTCAGTAACCAAATTCTTTTGTGTGTTCGTGTAAATGAACGATGCACACCATACTATTCGGTGAGCAATTTACAGTGCATGTCAGTAATACATATAAATTTCATTATGTTTTAATTAGTGAAACATCATTAAATTACATTGCAAACGATTTTTTACCGTAGAACATTGTGTGGCATAATTATTTTGTGTGATCCTGTAAATGAATAATAAATGTTTAGTACACCATATTTTAGAAAAAAAGCATATTTTAGTGCGCTACATAATTGTATATTGATTTCATCATGTTTAGAATGCCGTAACATCATTGACATGTACTTGAAACGATTTTTTCCATTGACCGTAATTTAACTGAATATTTTGACTGCCCCTGTACATAAGCTCTAAATGCTACACGCTTCATTTTCAAGAGGGATCATACTATAATAAGTGCCAATCCCATACAAAACTTTCAGAGTTTAAATAAAATAGAGTTTCTAGACAATATGTATGGTAAACTTATTAAGTCTTTCGGTGTTGACCGTGACCGCGATAATGACCTTAAATATACGTAAACAAAGGTGTTGAATTCATACATATTTCTTCTGCAGAGATTTGATGGTGGGGCCCTACGTGAAAACAACTTTCATCTTTCTACGGGCCTGATTTGAGCTTTCAAACACGTGACCTGACGTCACAGATAGGATCTGATTCTTCTCGTCTAGTTGAATTTTCGCCATATGTTTTGCTTTGTAATTTCAGATAAATTTTATATAAAAATGGTTTCTAAAATGCGAATTTTTTAAACGTATATTATCTGAATTATTTGGATAAAGAATTTAAGTAAGTACCCCCTTTTTTTATCTCATTATTTAAAACGCAAAATATATATCTATACCGTTTTTCAATTCCAGAATTCGAATGTTCAGTTAAAGTTATATTGTACTAAATACTTTAATAAAGGTAATCGCTTACACTTTCTGTTGTGTTGAAATAAATCTGGTTACGCTGGGATGACCGTGCATATTCTACTATTATAATACTATTAATACTATTACTACTATTTTAAACATTTAATATTACTTTATTAAAACAATCGCAATGGCGAATACGCACATAAAAATATACACAGAATGTCAACACACGATAATTAACCATTATTTTTTTCTGACTTCATTATTCTTTTATTTTCACCTAGAGTCATAAATATAGTTTAGAATCATCAAATAGATAAAACAGTAATACGAAAGCCTTTTTTGTCTTGATTTTACTAAGAATTTCTCTTTTACATATAATTTACGTAAATTGAGAACATTTAAAACATTAATTAATAATATTGAGTTCTTATGCATATCTTTTTTTTTTTAAATCCAACGCTTTTCGTAAAGGATTTGTAAAACTACTCGGGCTTTCAATTATTAAAATATAATTTTAATTTAAATAAATATTTATATGTATCTGAGGTCGATGCAGGATTTTTTTTCCCCCTTGTGGGTTATTAAGTGAAAAGTAAAAGTTTTTGTGTTGATGATTGTTTATGTGTTATTATCCAGGTTTTAAACTAAGCCTAAAAGCAGTATAGTTTTTTATACAAGTAGTTTAAGATAAAATAAAGTAGTGTGGAAGAATGGAACTTGTCTCATTCCTCCTATTTAATAAGATGGGTGAAAATTGCTGCTTATATGAATATTAATATGAAAATAGAGCACACTATAGTTTGTTTGTTTTTCAATGGAATTTCCTCCTTTAATAGTAAACCATTCACTAACGATGATTTTTTTTTATTAATCAGAAATATGAAAATACTTTCCTAAAATTTCCAGAGCCCAAAAAGCTTATTATACAGGTCTGGATTTCACAATTAAATTCAAATGTGGAAATGAACTTTCATATCTATTTAGACTGTGTTTGTCAGGAATTGCTAATATATTGCTAAATACAAAAGTAAAAAATGACAATAGAAAAATCACTTGTAACAAAAGAAAATTATCTACATTAACCAGTATGTAAGTTTCATTAATAAGTTTGATATTTCCACTTACTTAATATTGTATATTTAAGTGAGAATATTTTCTCTGAGAGAATATTAGATGTCATAATTGTTGTAAATTATTTGAAAGTACATATTCTGCTTGATGTTCTTGAATAGAATACTTTTCTTTTTATAAATATTGGATATTAATTTATTGAAATAACAACTTGAGAATCTGTATATTTACTAGATGGATGGGGATTTTTCTGTTTAAATGAATTTTCCCTTTTAAGTAAATATTAAATTTATAATCGAATTAAAAATGTGTGTGGAATTTGGAAATGGTGACATTTTCTCTTATCTTTTAAAAGAAATATTCATAAAAATATAAAATGCACATTATAATTAGCAATTAAAATACCATGTTTTATCAGATAAGAGTGTTTGAAAGATAGTGATTTCTTAGTTGTAACACCTAGTAACAGAATATGTATTTTAAATTGCTCATAAATTATAAAACCTAAATTGAATTTTTGTTTCAATTGTTTAGAAAAATTTCAAATTTTCATTTATGAATCTGTTTATGTAATAACAATCCTTTTATTAACAATCATAAAATTAAGTCTTGCTGAACCTTTATTGTTCATTTAATGTATGTATAATTCAAACGCATCTAAAATAAGCCAGAAGTTACCCAAGAAAATATTGCAAAACTGGATTTTATAGCACTGTTTTTGATGCACACATACGAGTTTTCAACCTTACTTGTCTGCTACTCAGATCTCTTCTGTGACGTCATCCACAACTTGAATCAGGCCCGTTGAAAGAGGAAAGTTGTTTTCACGATGGCCCCGGCCCTACTGCCTTCGGCATCTTAGTACTAGACGTTCTACGCACGCTGTGGTCATGTTTTTCCAAACGGCCCTCGAATATGTGTGATTGTATACTTTTAAAAGATATTTTTTCCAAACAAACTAAATGTTAGGGCCCCCACTCTCTTCGTCAGTGTTGAATGAATTTAGATTTTTTAACGAAAATCTACCGGGACTGAAAGTCTATACTGCTTTTGGCAGAGTAAGCTAATGAAGATTTCTCATTAAACGCAAAATGATATCTGGGACGATACTGATAATAAAAAATGTCTCAGGGGTTTTCGTGAAACGACTTCCAGATTTTTTTAAATAGTAAATATAAATATTTTTTAAACCAAAGATCTCATCTAACCAAAAACTCACCCTAAATAAGTTTGTATTTTTTAATTTCAGTATTTCTTTCCGGAAAACGGAATGGCAATTTAAAATTGAAGAAAACGGGAAAGATAAAAAACTAAAGCAATCAGTCTATATAAATACGTTCTACACAAAACTATAAAAAAGCGGGGTTCTAAAAATTACCTATGTTGTGGAATAGCCGTGTGTGAAGACCTAGTGTCAATCTATTTTTTAATCGAAATCGAAAAGTATATATAATGGAATTTTCTCTGTGTAAAACTACTCAAATATTTTTACATGTACATAAAAGTAAATATTCAATTATTTGAAAAAAAATGTCAGATTAATTCGATGACAAATGCGTTATTCAGTGCTTCTGCATATAAACTCCGGTAAAAATAAATATACGTTTTGTGTTTAAAATACTTGTTGAGCCGAAATAAGTTGAATGTTTAGAAAAGTTTTCTTATTGCTTTACTAAAAAGCATGATTGTTGATATTCATTTTTTATGCGTATTTGCTCTCCTGGCTAGTGTGACTTTAAATTAAATTTAAATAAAAAAGGCTTTTGAGAAAAAAAGGTTTTTACTATAGGGTATTAATTATATAATTATTTATTACCTAAATCAGTTCCGCTATGTGTGTTTTCAGAAATGGCAATGTATCTTATAACACTTGATATGTGTTTACATTTAAAATTGGGTGAAGCAATAATCACATATTTTTCAATATAATAATGCGGAATTGTCATTCAGAAAAAAGACATTGCTTTATTCCAGGTCGCGTTTTTTAACCAAGCACAACATGAAGAAAATTGGTGTTGTTGTCTGAATATCACAAAACCATAAAACTCACCGTCGTCAACATAATCATCTCTGCCTGTAGCATATATCAAATATACATGTTTTTCAGGATCAAACTCTGGTAAATAACGATCAGAAGTACAAAAAAATAACCAACGGGTAGCCGTCATCATAATAATCAAAAATGATACACGTAATAAATTCTCTTAAAAACGCATCTCTATATATACGAGTCCTTATCTAACTGGACTCTGAATTCAATTTTTCACATGACACATGCCATCGGCACTTTTCATGAAACTCAGCGAAAGCCAATACATATCAAATACGCCTGACGAAGCGGAACTTGACAAATACTAACTTCGAAAAACGCACGCAGTTGCTGAAGCACACGAAAGTTTATACTATACGAAAATAGCACCAGGCAACAAGCTGACCCACTGCCCTCCCTCCCATTTATCGAAGTAATCTGATACCTGTTATCTGATAAATCAGAAACAAAATGGCATTCTAAAGAAATAAAATGGCCGCCATCTTGGACGTCTGACGTCATCAATTACGTCATCTGGACGTCTTGCGCAATCATTTACGTCATATTCTGGACGTTTCAAAGGTCACTTGGACGTTGGACGTCTTCCACTAAGGTAATACTAATCTTAGTGGAAGACAACGTCCAGACTCGCAAGCTAGGTTACGCATGTATGAAATTAAGGCTTATATAGCTTTTTCTTGTTTTTAAGCATTTAGCAAATAAAAAAGCCTGAAAAAAATTATATTAAAATTATCTGAAAATTAATTAACGGAAAATTAAAACAATTAACACAATTTTAAATCTGAAAATTAATTAACGGAAAATAAAAACAATTAACACAATTTTACATTTGAAAGTGCAAGACATGTGATTATAATTTTCAATAAATGCGTGCATTAGCACTTTCAAATGTAAAATTGTGTTAATTCAGAGAAAAAACTGAGCAGCAAACTAATATTGCTTGTATTGGGTATATCTTGGTTATAATATGTTGTTCATTCTTCTAAGCATTCATATGAAATATTGCCCCAACAATAAACTTGCATATTTTTTGCCAAAACGGAATCTATATTGGAAAGAAATATTTCGGCATTTCTTTACAAATATTTCTTCTTTCATTGCCAATATAAAGTTATTCCAATTTTAGCTTGAAATGAATAATCCAGAGTCGTGATACTTAAACATAAATAACCAATGTGATCATTTTCATCATTGTTTATCTGTACCTAAGTGTGCACGTTTCTATCATGTTAGTAGTGCGTCAACTGTAACCAATTCAAATGTGCTCACAAAAATGGACAGCGAATATTAATTTGTATTAGATGAATATTTGAAATTCTCCATCAAATATTCATTATCTGCCGCGCCTTATCAATAATTTTGAATTCACATAATGAATATTCATTACGAGTTTTCTCTGTTTAACAATACTTTACAAGCCTATTTCGTCTCATCCGTACGCATAAAGTTAGATGAAAAACCAATGTAAACATCCAATTTGGTTATTCGTGATCGAATATAAGCCCACGCATTTCACTAATATATTTTATACAGTAGATGATGCACTAGCCTATAGACAATGACATGCGATGGTTTCGCCTGCATACCTAAAATTGTCGACATTATCGTAATAGTAAAGAATTGATCTGCTAGTTTCACTGAGATGGTGATAAATAATGATGATGATCATCATAATAAGATGAGACCTAATAGCAAAAAGAAATCATATTGCCGGGTTGCAATCTCTCTTGCACGACGACTGCATTTTCCGTACGAAAATCTTTTAGTATTTTGAGATTTGTACTTTCAAATGACACCACATTGACTGGCTCTGCAATTATGATCGTTTAACAGTTTTGTGTTTTGCTATGTATTTAGTGACTTTATGTACCGAAGATGAGACACTGCTCATTTCAGGTATTCTATTTAGTTTAATTGTGTATCTGTAGAGTGTCATCCGGATTGCTGTACCCATTTCCTTTAGACTTCATTTCGATATTTTCCATAGTTTACATAAGATATGTCAGTGATAAAGTTTGCCTGTTAGCCCGTTGAAGTCAGTGTTATATGGTAAATTGTATTTACTATACGTAGACATTGATTTCACAATTCCAGCATTCTAATTTTAAACTTGTTTTTGGCTTTTAGGGATGTTCCCATTAGTCCCACTGGTCTTATTTTTGAATATCACTATTTCTCAACAATATTCTTGGTGGTGTATTACTATTGCGAATAATGTACAAACATAACACTAAAATTAACTTTTTAAAATAGTGCTATTAAAAAACAAACAACTGAGAGGTCTGTGCTTCTATGCATGTTTTAATAATTTGCACATCTTATACATTAGCAACATAAAATTTGTATCAATGACTAATTAAATTCTAAACACAAAACAATTTAATTTTATAATATTTATTTACTTTTGTTATGTACAAATATTTATTCCGTGATTTCTAATCATAACCAACAATTAACATTTTCAATCCCTGTATGGCTTCATAACAAATTTATAGAAATATAAAGAATTTAAATATTAAGATACAGATGGTGATGTTTTAAGAAATAGGCTACAAAAGCTAATTGATTTATATTTAATTTTCAGATTAACACATCTTATAAAAAATAGAATTTTAAAGGTTTTCTATCATTACTTCCCATTTCCGAAAAATATAAAATCATAAAAATGTTTACTTGGATGTCTATCCTTTTTTAATGAAAAATATTTTCAATAAAATAATTTTTTACAAGGTTTTTATTTTTTCAAAAAAATAATATTTTGAAATTTGATATTCAAATTTTTTTTTATTTGTTCTTTAAAAAGTATAAGAATAATCTTAGTAATGTTTTTATAAAATATTAAAACATTTAATCTCTTAAAGAATTATAATTTTCATTATAAAAATTATCATTTTTTTAAAGATATTTGTATTTAAGCTCTTCAGAATTATTATTTTTACGTCTTAAGGTTAAAGAGTGCATCCAACTTTATCAAATTCTATATTTTTTTCTGTATTAATTATTTATGAGAGTAAAATTAATCAAAAAGTTGAAGCTCTTAAAATAAATTGAAGATGGATTTATTTTATATATATATATATATTTACTTTTTATTGCTTTTTAAGCAACTGATACATATTGTATATATATTAACTATAATAATATATATCTTAACGTATGAAATAAATAATAATGAAATACCATTTACAGTCTGAATATTTTGATAGAAATATTGACGAATTATGGTGGAATTCAAAGTCTCATAAGAGATGAAAACCATTTCATTTACTGCTTGATGATTCAAAATTCTATATCTGCGTCTGTGAAACGTTTAATACCTGTTCAGGATTTGTATAATGACTGTCCATGTGTTAATGTTTGATTTGTAGCTAACTATCATCCTTTTAATAGCTTTTTTTTACATTTATTGCAATCTATCATTAATAGGCTGAAATGGAAGTACAACATGTCATTAATAAATTAAATAAAAAAATTCGAGTTGCTGTGTAAACGTATAACAAATGCATCTATTTTTGTTTAAATATCCAGAATTTGTCCTTGATTATCAAAAAACCTTTTTGATCATAGGTGAATATGGGACACAGTGGAACACTTAAATTTTGTTGTTGTTGTAATTCCTTATTTTTATTTATTTACTAGCTGACCCGCCCGGCGTTGTCCGAGCCCGTGCAATAAAATAAAATCTTTTAAAAAACGAAACAATGGCCAAGGTCTCCGATGGCTTCGACACCATATACCGGGCACGCTCGCACGCTCCGGAAAATCTTTTATTTCCCCCTTCCACCACCAGGGGAGCTACCTCTTTCGGAAAGAACCTCTGAGACAGGTTAACGTTGCCTACGGTACTGTATAGTAGGCGTGCGACAAAATTGAGCTGGTTTCGAGAAGATGGGAACATTATAAGTCGAGTTATTGAAATAAGGCACGGTTAGAGAAAATAATCATGAGTGAGGTGCTGGGTGAAAGGGATGTTCAAAGGTCTTTCAGAAAATGACTAATTAGGAGGACTACGATGCATCTTTAAAAATTCGTTCGTTTGCTTAAGCTAGAACTTAATTTCAATTTTGCCTTAAACTATTATTCGGAAATAGTGATAACCGCTACTCATAAATTTACTTTAATGTTATAGAGGGTGACTATTAAGTTAATTATAATGTTTGGAATCAGTTCGTTGAAATCGGAAAGTGGTTGCGGAGATACGGAAACGGGGCATAGTTAAAGATAAAACTTTGAAGGAGGGTCCGGGGGGAGGGGGGAGGGGATGTTCAAGTTCCTATCAGCGAATGACTAATTAGGAGGACCACTATGCATCTTTAAAAACTTGTTCGTTTTGTTAAGCTAGAAACTTAATTACAAATTTGGCTTAAACTATTACTCGGAAATAGTGGTAGCCTCTACTCATAAATTTAGTTTAATGTTATAAAGGGTGTCTATTAAGTTAATTATAATGTTTGGAATTACTTGCGTTCAAATCGGAAAGATAGTTGCTGAGATATGGAAATGTGGCATAGTTAGGTAAAAAACCTTGAAGGAGGGTTCGGGGGGGATGATGTTCAAGTGCCGTTCAGCAAATGACTAATTAGGACAACCACTATGCCTCTTTAAAAATTCGTTTGTTTGGTTAAGCTAGGAACTTAATTAGAAATTTGGCTTAAACTATTATTTAGAAATAGTGGTAACCGCTACTCATAAATTTAGTTTAATGTTATAAAGGGTGACTAGTAAGTTAATTATAGTGTTTGGAATCACTTGCGTTGAAATTGGAAAGATAATTGCTGAGATAGGGAAACGGGGAATAGTTAGAGAAAACTTTGAAGGAGGACCCCGGATGGGGGGGGGGGTGAATGTTCAAGTGACCTTCATAAAATAAGTAATTAGGAGGATCACTATACATCTTTAAAGATTGATTCATTTGGTTAAGCTTGGAACATAATTTGAAATTTGGCTTAGGCTATTATTCGGAAATACTGGTAATTGCTTTTTATAAATACACCTTGAAGCAATGAATGCTGCTTTTTACGATAATTTAGTAAAAATGGAACTAAATGAAGAAGTTCGGAGCATTATTACTGAGATATTACTGAGAAACTGAGATTTAAAATATCGGTATTCTGTATATAAAACAACAATTAAACGCTACTGGTTAAAATTGTTAAATGTAAATAGACCCCTACGCCTTGCCATTCCCACAAATATATGACAAATAATCTGTTAAAAAAAGTTTTCTGTATTAATAGTCAATAATAATATATGTCCTGTTTTAAAAAAACCTTAAACCCAGATAATTATAATGAAGAAAAACGTGCCTGTAGATGTCTTAAACAGGTCGCGTTTGTGTGATTTGCCGTGAGTAGATGGCGCTACATTAGCTTGGCTATATGCAAGTAACTGCAATCCATATTGGCACAATTTCGTTATAAGTCCTTATCTATGCATCGTTACTTTGATTTATTTAATGTGTGCTGAGAAGATATTCTACACAACCAACCAACCGAAGGAAAAAAGCCTATTTTTAATGAGAGTTCTTTGTGCATTTTAATTAATATTTCAGAAAATAATTAAAATATTAAACGTCTTACGTAATGGTGCACCAGGAGAGGGTTTGGACTACCTAAATCTAAATTTGCAGCCTTCTAGGTGAGCTAGATTTTCCTAGCCATCGCCAACAGCCACACACACAGAGCGAAACTTTCTTTTATTAGTATAGATTAGTTTTCACAATGCATAAGTCTTAGTAGTTTTTTTAAAGAAAATATACTTTTTAAGACTTAAAAGTATATCTCACTGTACCCTATGGCTGGAGTACAGTGGCGCACAGCATGGGGAACATTTAACCATGCATAGTGAAAGGTAAATTACATTACATATTTAAAGAACAAGGTATAATATTAGAAACCTTCAGCCATATTTTTCCATGCATAGAGGAAAACAATTGATTTTAAATGCATAAATCACTTAAAAGAACTTTTGTGCTAAATAAAATTATATGCATAAATATATCTATAAAAATTTTACTTAAATATGTAATTTTAAGTGAAAACTTTTAAACACATATTAGGCAATATATAAATAAGATAATTTTATGAATACATTTAGGTGTAACTTCTTGATGACTTTGGTTACAACGAATTAAAAATGTACACAGACTGAGCTACGTATGGTTTATGTTGTGTAAAGTCACTGTCTAAATGTGATGTGATGACACATTAATGCGTCAAAGTTCTTATACCTAAAATACTAACGAAGGAGACTTTTATAAATGTAACATAACCAAACATCTGCATTTCACAAATAAAACGCGAAACGTGTTTTTGCATTTATAGCGGGTTTTTTTTTTCTAGGAGAGTTTCTTATTTCTGAATGCATAATTAATTATCAAATTGCTATTTCACTTCGTAAACGCAGGGAATTATTCCGAAATGGAGTTTACCATGTTTAATGCATGTTTAATGCTGAATTTAAAGCGATTCTTCTAGGAGAACCTCCCATTGCAATAATCATCGTTAATAATCACACTCTGAAAACAATCGCTAATGTTTGAAATAATCCCGAAATTAAAATCGCCATTACGTTTTTTATCTTTCACTGTCAAATAACACCACTGACCTCAAGTCATCGAAGGTCTGTTTCATCTACTTGAAATAGACGCAGGAAAGACAAGACGGTTTAAACTAGAGTTATTCTAAAAATTTCATTGCATTTTGGTGCCTGAGTTTTTAATCTACCTATGAGTGTTAGTGGCGAACTGGTTCTTTCAAATGCGAAGAGTTTTTCAGCAGATGTACTAAGGTAAGTTCATGTGGTATTTTCATATATTAAAATGTTTTTTTTCTTTTAATCAGAAATTGTAAATAATTACACTTTGTTAAATTAATATATTTTGGAATTTTCACAAAGTGGCATATTAGAGTTTTTATTAAGAGATTTTCTAATAACAACTATAAGTTAAAAATCTGTCTAGTATACTAAAGCTGGTCGACAGACAGCATGATAGGATAATAGGATTTGTAATATTCCCCACTCAACAATACATGTTTAATTAAAAAATGGGACTTTTGGGGCAGTCATGTTCCTTAGCTGATAAAGTGATAATGGCAAAGTCTATTCATAATATTAAGTTTAGCATCTGTGTAATTATTGAATATCAGGATGAATTTTTTCAGACACAATTGTTACTATTAAGATATAGAAGCTGATGTAGAGTGATCCAAAAATTATGGATGTAGCCCGAATGGTGAGATACTTTTTTTTTAACTGTATAAATTTAGTCATATTTCCAAGATTCCATTTTTTTAAATCGACTAAATCCATAATTTTTTTAATTAAAGAAGTTAATAAATAACCACGCAAGAGACATTTCTTTAAGTATATTTTCAGGTTAAAATTGTGTTTATTTGACATAAAAAAATTCCGAAAGGGTGGCAGCTATAACATTACCACATTTTTTAAATTGCTGGAATAACTACATCGTTCCAGGAATTTCTAAGCATATTTTTTTAAATAGTTGTGTAGGACATACAGTAATAAACATTGTTCAGGCAAACTCAATGTAGTGTTGGCTCTTCATCTTTTAGTTCTTGTTTATTAATTGTCGAAGTTAAAAGCGTGTAAAGTATGAACGTAATTGATTCATTTTCAAGTATAATTCAGCATTAAGAATTTGAAAAACTGATAAAAATTAAATCATTTAAATTAAGATAAACTGAACTGGCATACGTACAATGCATTGTCAAATTTTGGTAATTTCGGCATCTCATGTAGGTTTTAATTAATGTATATATGACAACATTGACATAAACTAGTAAATCTACAGATTAGAGGCCTCAACGTCAGCTCTACAAATCATTGTTCATTAATCTCACTAATTTTTAACATAATCTGCAATAATATTTGATAGCTTAAAATTAAAATTTTTAACGTTATTTATACATTTATAAGAATATAAGGTTTATTGAAAGGTCCAAAAATTTTAGAAGTATCACATTAAACACAATTTTACGTCGGATAAATGATAAGATAAACTACTTATTACTGTATTTTTTTCAGAATAAGATTACATATCTTCAGGGGGGTTCGCCCCCCTGAACCTCTCGTTGTCACTTTAATTTTATATTATCAATTTCCAGTAATTGTGCGCTTTCATTAATCGAATGTATGTCTGAGTGCATTTACTATTTTAATTTCATTAAAATTAACCATTTCTTTATACAGGATGTTTTATCCTATCCTTAAAAGAATACTTCTTTTTCAATCACTAAGTATCATATGTTGCTAAAATTGAATAAAATTTCGTGTATTAAAAGATGCTTATACAAATGTAAATTTCTCTTATGAGACTTATATTCCATTTTTACATTCAACGTTTTATATTTTTCGTTTGGAAAGCCGATTTGGTCATCTTTCTTTAGTAGTTAAAATAAATTCTCATCTATTTCAATAGAAAAAGCATATTAAAAAATTAAATCACCCGAAAATTAGCTATTTTGTTAATAATATTTCGTGTCAAAATAACTCGCTTGTTAATAACATTTCGCGTCAAAATAACTCACTTGAATTTTCCTTTGTTGATATTCTTTGAAATACAGTTGCTTAGCAACCATTTAATGAAAGAGAGAAAGAAAATGCAATGGATTTTTTTGTAAAAAATGAGAATTTAAAATTTTCATATATTTCAAATTAATGCGTAAAATTTCCCAATAATTTATACAATTAATTTAGAAATTCTAATAAATATATTGGGAAATTTTCAAACCTATCAAATTAAATTACGATATCCATTTCGTAAATTTAATATTTATAATTTAGCATTTACAATTATCCCAATGCGTGATTTTCTTTTCGCGAAATTTTAAAATAAAAAAAATCGTCTGACTTCCCATTGAAAAGCATTATGACTTAAAATAAAATGTTCTATATTTTTCGAACGAATGAACCAAATTTAACCCAAAACTATACAGCTAATTCCGGGTACCTCGCCAACATACCCACCAAAAATCAACCTAATCGGACCCTTTTTGCGGCAGTTATCGCGGAACAGACAGGCAGAGAGACAGACAAACAAACAAACAAACAGACAGAAACCAAAAACTTTTCGGGTCTTAACAGTAAGCCTTCACTGACGTTTCGGCAATTACACAATGATTCATTTTTTATTAGATTACTGATAATAATTCCGTTTCTTGAAAAGAAATTGTTTTGATTTAAAGCGTAATAATCAATCATTTTTGTTTATATTTGGCTTTTTATTTTATAAACTGCAAATGTGACAGATGTATGAGAAATCACATCGCATTTAGTGACAATGTCTTTAATTTGTGACGTTCTTAAAAAAAAGAGGAATATAAAAAGAAAGTAAATAATCTTCCATATATTTTTTCTCAATTTAATATGAAATAGTAACCATATTCATGAAGTTATTAAAATGTCGTTGAATAGAAAACTATTTTTTTTTCATTTACATATTGCAGAATACAGTGAGCATGTTTTAAACCACAGTTCTAATTTTAAATAGAAAGACGAAACATTTTTGTAACTTTCAGCATAAAAGTCTGCTCCATTAGGTCTCTTTTTGAAGCGATTCGGTGTGTCACATTTCGGCATGGAATAAAAAATGTTACAAAATATTTTATTTGCTAACCCCACATTTTGCAGAGATTTAGAAGTAAATGTGTCCCATTCCTTTAAACATCAATTGTTTTTTCATCTATACTTTTAATTTGTATTAGCCAAAAATGTAAAATTCTAAAGAAGCAAAATTTTACGCTAAAAACAACAAACTTTTTCAAAATGAATAAAATCTGCCTTGAGAATTTGATTTTAGGCTGAAATGCTTGTTACCATACTGTTATTTATGAGTACTAATATGAAGTTAAAACAATGTAAAATAATCAAAATTTGAAAGGGTCCTTCAAATTGTACTCCTATTTCCACCGTGCTCCATTTCCCCCTAATTATAATCTCAGAACTGTAGCAAATGTTTTTATTAACACAGTGTCTGTAAACGCATTTGAGGATAAGGAGTGTGCCTTATAAATTTGCGGTCCTAGCTTGCATAGACTTCGGGCACCAAGAAAGGAGTATACTTTTTTGACGCGTTAATTACAAATTTTTAGCTTATCCCAGAAAAGAAAACTATGAATGGTAGATGCTGTTCATAGTTGAAGTAAGTAGTTTACGTTGGATTCAATGAAGAGTTTGAAAAACATACAGTATGCCCTTTTGAAATACATATATATATATATATTCAATAAGCTACACAATCTATCCTCAGACATTGAGACTAATATCTTAGAGAAATTTAGATAATAAGTCTGCATAAAATTAAAATATACTCTATACATACGCAGTCAAATCTCGTTACTAAGTTACCTAGATAAAACATCACTGCGCATATTATGTCATTTTTCAGAATTCCGAACCATTCTCATGAGCCTTTTCACATATTATACTCCATTTATTGTATCGCTAATTTTGCAACCACTGCGCTTAAGACGTTAAGTTTTAAGAGTGCAGTAGTCAACCTAGATCCAATTTCTTTTTCAAGATTATCTCCAAACACATTTAGCTTTCGTTGTTCAAGACAATAAGTTTAAGTTTAAGGGGTCAGGTAACCTTTGAACTCGCAAAATACATGAAAAGGAGACCTCTGTAAGAATTATCATAATTCCGCAACTATTTGACTTTAAATTATAAAATTTTAAATGCATATTAATAAAGGTTTATTTTATAAATTAAAATTCTCCAAAAATGTTTACACTCATATAAAACTTTTAAATTTATTTTAAAATATAATAAATTTTTTTACGAAAGAATTATTCTTGCATGTACTGCGCGCACGATTTTTAACATTTGAATTGCTAAAACCATTCAAAAAAATTTTAATGAGTACATATATAATGTGTTCTCAAAATGACCTAGGATGAAAAAAATAAAATGAGTAGTTCTTGAGAATAATTTTTTTTCTTTAGAGAAATTCAAAATATCGGAGTTTTTTTACTACAAAAGTAGTCATAAATTCTAAACTTGTTACTGGAGAAACATAATCGTAGGTCATTTTGTGCATCTGTTTGGTTAGGACATTCAGTTAAAATTTTATGAAATTCTAACCAATCATTTTTCTTAAATCGTGCGCGCAATGACCAAAATCGTAGTTTTGAGAAAATTGACTTCAAAGATCAAACTGTCCCTTGATCATATACAAAAAGCTCAGACTGTTTTAGACATAACTCCACTTCTAAAGTGAATTTTTGCATGGAGTTTATTTTAAATTGTTCCTAAAGAATCATATTTAATTATAAGCTAATAAAAAAAATTTCAAATTTCTGACACTTTAAAGGTTACCTGACCCCTTAATAACATTCCAGATGACGGAATTTTTCCGTACAAAAATTGTCTGCAATATCAACAAATTGTCTGAGGTTTCCCCAGCCTTGGCGATTGTTTCACTGCAAAAACTGCATTTCTGATTAGTGAGAAAGTGAAAGGGACAGCGTATTGTTCGACGACATATAAGACTGGGATAAAACATGTGTGGAAAGTCATTATTTGAAAACCCGTAGAGTGATAATTGTCATGAGAAGGAAATTGTGTCGGTTGGGGAAGGATACACAAGACAAATCTGTGTCAAGGGATGGGAAAAGAATGAGTTGGACTTTGTCAGCTCCCTGACAATGGATCTTTGTTTATTGTCTGGGATTCTCATGTTCAGGACAGAAAACCACTTTACTTTTTAATTCGTGTCTTTTAGTTTCGCACACGTGAATTCGAACCACGCGAATTAGGTTGCTAAAATGGCTACTGAAAAGTCACGGACATTAACAGAAAAAGTCAAGTTAATAACTGATTTTGAAAAGTCAGAAATGACTAAGAAGCAATTTTCAGTACAGACTAAAATGACTGTAAAAGAAAATGCATGCGCATATCTAATTTCCATGACGTCAAAGCTGTGCCAATCAAATTCATCAAAAATGTACGATCTAAGAATATTGACACATCAAGGAATATTTTAAATGAAAAAGAATTGGGAGTAGCCAAAGAACTCAATGCTGGAAACTTTGACGCCAGTAACAGGTGGATAGGGTGCTTTAAAGAAACTTGCAAAGACTTCCCAACGAACACAGAACGTGGGGGCCACTGATGGCTACGCTAGCCTTGGGCCAAACTCTTAGATGGGGACCCGATATAATTGGCCGAAGCGGCAACGTCAAAAAACTGTCACGCCGGCCACAATGTGTCCGCAACAGAATTGGCCAGAAATACAATAAAATCCCCATAATTAGGCCAATAATGGTTAATCATAAATGATAGATAGCCTAAAACTGGCCACAATTATACTTTAAATGGCAATTATTAATGGAAACTAGTCATAGCTAAGCCATTAAAAATCATAATGAATAAAAAGCAGCCAGAAACTCGCCGTAACCACGCATTTGTGGTTTTCAAGAATTAAATCTAGCCCAAATATGCCCACAAAAATGCCTTTTATGGGTGTTATAAATGTAAGCTAGCCAAAACCCAGCCACTGTCGCCCAATAAAGCCTATTTAGGCATAAATCAAAATTTATTCTATAAAAGAAAATACTTTTTAGAAGTTTATTCAAATGATAAATTGATTTTGCGTCAAAAAATGTACTAATAATCATTTAGGTACACTTTTCAACAAAATTATAAATTCACTTACCCTGATTTTTTTTAATTAAAAACACGATGTTGACATAGTGAATTAAGTATTTGTTTATTTTTCCAATTGTATATTTTTTAAATTTATATCCAATGCTAATTTTAATTTATTGCATTTCATATAAATTTTAAAAGCATATAATAAAAAAATAAACTAATTCACTACGTCAAGTATTCTGTTTGAAAATTTTTTGAAAAAAAATCAAAGTAAGTTGAGCTTATAGTTTTCTTGAAAAGTGTACCTCAATAATTATTAGTACTTTTTGTCACGCAAAAACACTTATCATTTAAATAAACTTCTAAAAAGCATTATTTTTTCCAAAATAAAATTTTAATTGTTGCTTAAATAATCTTTTTTTAATCTGTATGATAGTAACATGATCTGTTATATAATTTATAATTAACAAATGATATTTAATATTTGATTTTTTTACTAGTTTTTGCAGTCTGTTACCAGTAAATATTGTTTATTCTTTAAAGAATTATTAAATCATTATAATCTGAAACATATTACATATAGTTTCCTCATAACATTTAGATTTATCTATCACAGTTTAATAGTCAAACTTTAGAAAAAATACATTATTTCAAACTTTACAAAATCCCTGAGAATTATTTTCAGTAATTTTAAATGTCAACAATATTTTTCTTAAATTTCATTAAACGCTTTTCCATTAAAAATATAACAATTTGTAACACCGTGTAATAATATACATTTTTTAAATGCTAAAAGCGTAAAATAAAGAGTAAAATAAGTTTTATTAAACTATTGACATGTTTCAGCTTCATTGGAGCCATTATCAAAACAAATAAGAATATTCTTCGATTGCACGATTTTTAAAGTTAAGAATTAAATGATGGCGTTTCAAATAATAATTTCAAAGAACGTGCAATTGTAGAAAATTCTTATTTGTTTTCATAATGGTTCCGATGGAGCTGAAACATGTCAACAGTCTAATAAAACTTATTTTACGCCTTTTAGCAATTAAAAAATGTAAGCAATTCTATTCCATTGTTACTGTCACTGAATTTTTCTTGAGTATAAACTGGTAAATTTCTTCACCCAGAAGAAGAAAGGGGAGTAATTTTCTTTTTAAAGTCATATTTTTTATATGTAAAGCGAGGCAAATTATTTTAAAGAATAGATTGATAGATATTTAACTTGTTTAAAAATAATTTAAGCAACCACTACAGAAAAAAACAAAAAAAAACAAAAAAAAAACTACTGAATTGAATTTTACACTATTTTACCGAAAATGAAAATATGTGAAAATATGGTTAAAAAATTTCTTATGCGTTATTAAAAACTAAAATTTAAATATTTTAAATCATGCAAAAAACAGATTATATTGAAATTAATAAACTTGTAACGAATAAACATAAATTTACAAGACTTACGGATGGACACTATATATTCGTGCTAATTCTGAAATCCGAAATTGAAACAGAGCGTCAGCCGTCGCGTCTGTTCTCCCAAATTGCCTCTCCGTCTCCGTACACCTGAATGATAAAGCAAAAGTGAGACAAGAAATTCTGAGAAGTCCCTCCCTATTATATCATCGACCCTCAAATCGCCTTGACCTTGAGCCGCTTGGAGGTCTGATAACCTGCTTAAACAATTTTTTGGGGGAGTGTGTGTGTGTGTGGGTAGATCCTATACAGGGCAGCACAAAAGTTCGCGAACACATTTCCGTTTATTGACAGAAACTCCAGAAGGAGAATTTAAACGGTGCTACGCGTTTCCTAACTAAACTAAAATTTAGCATCCTATGTATATATACAAATCTATAGATCATATACAGGGCTACATAGAAGTATTCGGATATTTTTCCGAATATTGTATATATTGAAAATTCCTGAAATTACGTTTTTAAATATGTTATGCGTTTTCCAAATTGTTTACTTAGATGTCATCTTTCAGCTTATTAAACGGTAATGATTTGTAAAATTATTTTAGAAGCGTTGGAAAGTGCTACATAATCTATGCTTGACGCATGATTTTTCGTTCTTGTTTTCTCTTGTAGTTGTTTTCTTTTAACAATTATTATTTGATCACCATTACATGGATAGTACTTTTTTGCAATCGTATTTCATGTTAGAAACAAATTTAAAATATTATAATACGGGAAAACGGAGATGTAATCGGGGTGTATACAAAAGTAGCATATACTTTCCACTGGTTCTTTATGGGTGAATATTTTTCTGTTGAAACTGAAAATAAATCTATAAATAAATTGACATTTATCATTAAAACTTTTATTAGATATCTATATAGTAACTATGCTTAAACAGTGCAGTTTATTCCAATTAATTTCTTATCATTTAAAAGGGCATTTGGATATGTTTGCTATTAATTTTTTTTTATCATTTATCTTTGCAATTAAAAAATATATGAATTAAAATTAACATATATTCAATTCCACTGTAATGTGAACATAATAAGTATTTATGTATACGTACATATTTTAGACTCAAGACGCTTTTACTTGTAATTTATAAAAAAAAATACGTAAAAGTAAATATATATATATATATTTGTTTTAGTGCATATAAATCTCGTACCCCCATTTAAAACTTTCATCAAATGGCAGATTTTAACTATCGAAAATTATGTTGAAAAGAGTGAAGAAAAAAAATATTATATATATTTTAACCAATGTATCAAATACATGGCATTCGTCCTTTTATGTTTATTTGATGCCAGGCTTTTAGATCCTGGCAGGCAACTCACCTTCATTGGCTACTGGACACTGATAATCAATTACTTTTACTCTCGCTCACCCGTTATCAATAAAACGGCGGACAGCGGATGTAGTGGCGCGTCATTTAAAATACAACGATGGCTGGGTAGAAATGGCCCCAAGTCTCGTTGGCCTTAATGTTTACAGAAGCCGTCCACAGATCTTGTGTTTGTTGGGTTAGCAGCTATTGACAAAAGAGTAATAAATTCGTAGACATATTTGATATGAAAATAAGTTTTATCTAATTACAAGCCACCGGATATCTATAACTTAGGCGAGAAATAATTATTTTTTTGTCTAAAGCCAGACAATACACTGTGCTTTCTCTTTGAAAATTGATTATTGGTGTTGAGAAAAATGTAAGAACAGACAGACAATATTGCTGAGTTAAAAAAAATGCCAGGAATTGAAAAGTTAAAACCTGTAGTCATTAGAAAAAGTCAAGTGCCATAGTGCTTCAAAAATCTTAAATCTCTTCCAGTGGTATATAGAGAAAAATCTAAAGCGTGGATGGCGTCAATCATTAGGGAATACACTATGAAAACACCGGACAAAAATTTTTGTTCAGAAGAGAAAGAAGTTGTTTTCATTATCGATAACTGTACCACTCACGCAGAAATCAAAGGTTTAAAAACCATAAAAATTGATTATGTGCTACCCAATGCTACACCAGTACTGCAACCGCTTGAACAAAGAGTTCTTTTAAACTTTAAAAATAAATACTACAGCTTTTTGATCAAAGACATCATATAAGATTTAAAGGAGAGCAAAGAGTTCTGCATCAATGTTTTGGATGCAATTCGTTATATTTACAAGATCTAGAATGGTGTTTTAAAAATTAATAAGAATAGAAATAATTGTTTCAAATATGCCGGATTCCTCTCAGCTCTGAGTTGACCGAGATTACAGAGGAAAAGGATATTTTTTCGGCTGCACTAATTCAAGAATTGTACAAATGGGGGCAGCTCGTACAACAAGTTGATGAAGATGCCTATTTGAACATAAACAGCAATATATAAACTTCACCCGAAGCAGAAACAACTGAAATTGTTGCTGATGCTTTGGAAGCAAAGACCGGGCCAGAAGTAGAATTCGGCAGAGATAATGAAGAAGAGGAAACTCCCAAACCGATTTTTACAAAGAAAAAATCCATAGAATACATTTATGAACTAAGAAACTATATTTTATCTTTCAATAATACTACAAATAGCTAATATAATATGCTATAATCGCTAGAGAAAAAATAACAAAAATGGATGATTTTTTTTGTAAGCCAAATGGGTACGTTTTAAATTGTACAATTAAACACA
The DNA here is from genome assembly GCA_963931845.1 of Maratus michaelseni. Classification (NCBI taxonomy): domain Eukaryota; kingdom Metazoa; phylum Arthropoda; class Arachnida; order Araneae; family Salticidae; genus Maratus; species Maratus michaelseni. Next base: position 400,138,405 of record OZ007586.1, read on the forward strand.
ACGTAATTTACTTACTTACAATACTTTCCTTAATTTGTTATCAATTTTATGAAATCAAATTCTTATTTTACTAGGGTATGTCCAGGATAGTTGCTCTACTAAATCACTCCTTCATTTTTCCTTTTTCATAGCAATGATTTTTGTAGTGAACATGTAAGCTATCTACTCCAAATTTTTGTAGAATTTCATAAAAAATATTACTGTAATATAAATACCATGTAAAATAGTATTTTATCAAAAAACTTAATGATTTTGGCCATTTCCCCGGAGCTCAGTGTTAGACATCCCACTTGAACAGGATAGATGGCCCATTCGCAAAATAATACAAAGCATAGATAATTAACATTTATAATAAAAAATATGGATTTTTATTTGACTTAATATCCTGTTTACATCAAATGTATGAATTTTTGTTATATTTTTACTTACACTTTTATATTTCTTTTCTTTTTTTCTGAAAACATTGCAACGTATATTATACATGTCTCATTTAGCCATCCCAAACAATGAATACACTTTGTCCACTCCACACGAAGTTTAGCTTCGTAATAATTTTCATGACATTCTAAACAGACGTCTTCCGTTGGTGGTAATATCTCATCACCATTTTCCTCGCATTTTTTCTTCACTTGTGCTTTGAATTGAAGTCTCTTGTGCTTTTTTTATCCTTCTGAGATTGACATTTGTCAGAAATGAGCAAAACGGTCCGGTAAAGCTTCACAATTAGGTAAGAAATTTCCTGTACGCATGAACCCGTTAATGCAGTACTCAGTGCACGCTGTCAGTTTCCATGCATTTCCAATAACAATGCCAGTATGAATTATTTTAAGTTGTTGCTGGGAATTATGCTTTACACACTGATTTGCAGATTTCTTAAAGTTAACTTTGAACGGTTTAAAAAATGCCCTCTCAAACGGTTGCAGATTTTGTGTGGTATGACTTGGCAGGCACTGTAGGATTCTGTCTTTCTTATTTGCATAGTCCACTATTTCCAAAGAACTCACATTCGCTGAGTATCCGTCAAGGATGAGCAGTAGGGTGGATCGATGTTATATGGTGAAAAAATAAATATTATTAATCAAAACCTACCTATGCGGAAAAGATGTTCTATTGTATGGAGATTAAGAGAAAAATAATTTAAAAAAATTAATTTAAAAATTTAATACTGCCGCAAAGAGTTTGAATTTTCGAAAAAAAATGGAAAAAGACCTAATTTTGGTTAGATGATTTTTAATTCAAAATAGTTGTTTTAATTTTAATCAAAACATACCTATGCGGAAAAGATGTTATATTGTATGGAGATTAAAAGAAAATTAATAAAAAATAATAATTTCGAAATTTAATACTGCCGCCTAATGTTCCCACCGCTCGCTCATTCAGTTCAAAGCTAGCGGCTTACGGAATCGGGCGCTGTTCTCGCAAAGTGAAATAAATTTCGATTTCATTGCGTAAGTTTTCTTTGTAAGTGTATTGAGTTGCGTAGTGTACTTTGAATATTATTGCACCTTGGCGATGTTAAGAAAAGACATGATTTGCCCTATATATTGGTCTGGTTGTGATATGCCAACAAATATGCTTCCTACCTACAGTACCGTAATAAAGTGCGTATGTTGGCATTCAAAAGAATGCCGAAGCAAGGAAACATTGTCTACATCTACACTTTCCTCCTCATGTGAAGAAGTTGCTAATAAGTCAGAAGAGACCTGGAAACGTGCTTCAATCCCAATAATTGACCATCATAGCATTTTGAAAAAAGTTCGATTATACCACGACAAATGTCGCGGTCTTCTTAAATCTTACAAAGCCAGAAAAGGGATTTAAAGCTATCGCAAGCAGATTGACGTTTTCCGGGAAAACGCAAATGCGGTTTTTGATATATCGGCTTGTACTTGTAAATCATTTGAATGTTGCTTCTTTAAGAAAGAACGGAAAGTACCAATGAACGAGAGAGAATTTCTATTAGACATGCGAACTGTAAGAAAAATGGTAATCGGGTCGCTGGATCGGAAAGTCACTTTACAAATAACTAAGGCCGAGACACGAAAGTTAAAGCAAGGGCGATACGTGGATAAAAACAAAACACGGCCTGATGTTTCTTCCAGTTCAATATATTTGAATATGAATATGAATAACGGGTGTAAATTCAAGCGGCGTGTGAGCGAGCATACTGACTTTTCTTCATCATCAGCTATCATTGAAAGCGGCTCCCAAAACGCTGACGGTGTCACTGTCACATCTGTAGTGACGAAATTACATGCCATAGCAAAGACATTGGACCGTTTTGGCATTTCCGACCGAGCAGACGCTGCCATCGTGTCAGCTGCGCTTCAAAATGTGGGCATTATCTCACAAAGCGATGTATCGAATGTCGTTGAAAGAAATAAAATTCTACGTGAGAGAAAAAAGGCAAGAACCACTCTACCGTCTCAGTCAGTTGTGAAAGATTCTGACCATGACCAATTTGGTTTATACTTCGATGGACGTAAATACAGGACTATATCTCTAGGAGAAAACAGAAGAAAAGTCATAATAGAAGAACACGTAAGCTTGGTAAAAGAACCTGGTTCCGAGTACATCGGACACGTATCTGTAAATTCTAGGAGAGTGCAAGTCATTGGAAAAGACATCGTAAATTTTTTGTCATGCGTTGACAAAAATATAGATGCAACAAAGTTGGTTGCGATTGGTTGCGACGGAACATCTATTAACACAGGTGTTAAAGAAGGTGTTATTCGAAATTTAGAACTGATTCTGAAGCGTCCACTACAATGGTTTGTGTGTCAGTTACACGCCAATGAGCTTCCACTACGTCATCTTTTCGCGTACGTAGATGGAACCACGACTGGGCCCAGAAGCTTCACTGGTGGAATAGGACCTTGTTATTAGTAGAAATGTGTTTTTTGCCATCCTAAAAATATCCTGATATCGATATTACCTGACGACAAAACTCACATAAGGCAATTGGCCCTTCGAAGAATTCTAAAAGCGAGCGAAGTCAAACGGTCTACTGCAATCCCAAACATTTCAACGAATAATATCCGTATCTTCAATTTACCAGCTTTTGAACTTTGTGCGATGGGTTATATTGATTTGATTAAATGGAAAAATGTGACAGAACCTCCACTAACTGAACGATTTAGTGGCGACATGATTTCAGAAGGAATAGTAAATCCAGCAATTATTCCGACGGCAATAATATCTACTATCAAGGGGTTTCCGTGCCACACTCAAGCTACGGAACGGATAGTCAAAACAGTCACGGAAGCATCTTCTGCTGTTTGTTGATCATATAGAAGAGACGGTTTTATAAGAAATCGCATCGAATCACGAAACCTCATGCCAATTTTCAACACTAAAAGGGATTATCGCCCACTGTAATTTCGACGATTTTATAGGTTTTTCTTTATTTAATAATAAAGAAGCTGGTAAATAAGAAGCTGAAGTTTTTTCTTGTAACCAACTAAGTGTCCTCTTATTGCAATTAATATTTAAAATTACTAAAATGTATATTTCATTTAACAAAAATCACTTTGACTTTTTACCGTAAAAAGACTCAAATACATAAATTTCAAACACCTTGCGGCAGTATTAAATTTCGAAATTAATTTTCTTAATTAATTTTCTTTTAATCTCCTTACAATAGAACATCTTTTCCGCATAGGTAGGTTTTGATTAATATTAAAACAATTATTTTTATTCAAAAATCATCTAACCAAAATTATGTCTTGTTTTATTTTTTTTTTAGAAATTTCAACCCCATTGCGGCAGTATTAAATTTTAAAATTAATTTTTTTTTATTATTTTTCTCTTAATCTCCATACAATAGAACATCTTTTCCGCATAGGTAGGTTTTGAAATTGTGAAAAAAAAATCCAACCATCCTAATGAGCAGTAGTTTGACTGGTGGCTTTCTTGGAATGAATTGCCCTTAGGCACATACTGACAACCTCGGAAGAAAGGAAAGAAGATTTTAGGTTCATATTAATTTTTGAGCCCAGAAGAAGACCATTTGAAAACACGGGATTTTTCTCACACCTTTAAATATCCGAACAGGTGGGAGCACGAAACCCTTTGTGTTAATAAATGCAACATGCAACAACTGACACATTCCCTCCTATTTCAGATGAAGTCAAAAATTGAACATCTTTAGCTTCTTCCGTAGCTTTTACTTTCCCTAATTCATTATTTATTATTTTGTACCATTTTTTCCTACTTCAAGATTGAAAACAATACTGCCACGCATCAAAGTTTTTTAATAATTATAAATGGACGTCTTATCACGAAGTACACATGAGATATATATCCGCGATGCAGGTGGGGCATGTATTTTTTTAATACGGGACAGATGCCTCAGCCAGTATCTCTGGAAGTAGGAACAAATATGGCAGCAACGAATAACTAACACATTACTCGATACCTATTTCAACAATATTCACTAAATATGTCATGAAAAAGTTTGGTAAGTATATTATAGAGAGTGATTATAATTACAGTTGCACTTTTAAAATTCTGTAAAAAAAGAACCACTGGTCAGAATGACTTGATATTTCATCTGAGTATACGTGAAGCAATGAAAATTTTTTTTGTGAAAGAATAAAAGTTCAAAAGCTGAACAATAGATGGCGCTCTACTCGTAATAAGATGCTAATTAAATGACATGACATATTGCTGTGGCACTCTTTGTTCGAAGCTTATCCACCTCAACAAGTTCATCGGTCCAGATCCACTTCTTAAACCCTTTAATGTCCGGAATTTCTTCAATGCAACTGCCGTACAATCACAGTTTTCATGCAAAAGCTTCACAAGCAGAGCCCGATCCTTCAATGATAGAGTCATGACTACCTTCTCAAATGCAGAATAACGGGAACTACATGTTCCCCGACATTTTATCACAAGTGTAATTTGCAGTGCGCATGTCACGTCTTTTAATTAGCATGTTATGAGTATACTTTTGAACTTTTTTTCTTTTGCAAAACAAATTCCTATTGCTTCATGTACACTCAGATGAAATATCAGGTCATTCCGACCAGTGGTTCTTTTTTACAGCCTTTTCAAGGTGCACCTTTAATTATAATCACCCTGTACTTCATCTACTTGTCTTTGCCTTACAAGAGCATACAATAAAAGCCAAACTTACCTTTCTTTGATGAATAAAAAAAAATATTTGAAGAAATAAATCGCTGTAACTTCGCCTACTACGCTTTTTTATAACGATTGATAGTAGAAGAACGTCACTAGCACCACCACACGTGCAATAGCTAGAATACAGTGACTAGGGCAACTAACCAGGATTTACCTTATTTTAAATAGTTTATAATGTAATTTAGTTATAGGTATACTTATTATTTACCTTATAGGTATATCTTTGTTTTTTTTTATTTCATTTTACTTTTAATATAAACTCCGATTAAGAAGTCACTCCTTTTACTAAGTCACGTATAAGTGGGACCGAGACGTGTTAACGAGTCTGACTGTATAAGTATGCTCTCCATACAAATACAGGGTGATTTTTAATTAACCTACATCTTTAAACTGAAATAACTTCTTAGAGCAACACTAGATTGCGGCAGGAATGCGTGCAGTGAGAAAGAGCATAAAAGGAATTTGTTTAGTGTCAGTTCCATGCAATTTTGAAAATGTCTGACAAAGCGTCATAATCAACTGAAGACCGTATTTGTATTATTAAAAATTGGTATTTATGTGCTAAAAATGCATCACTATTTCTACGGAAGTGGTCTTCAACATTCAAAAACCGACCTAAGACTTCTAGAGCAATCGTAAGAGATCGGATAAGAAAATTGGCCACCTTATTCACCTGATATGAATCCATGTTATTTCTATCTTTAGAGTCGTATGAAATATTTCATTTACAAGAAGAAGCCGACAGACCTTATTAGCCTCAAAAGTTCAATAACTGACTCATTTTCAAGTATATAACAATAAACGCTCGATTTTGTTACTGACAACTTTGTGACTAAGTTGCGCTATATTACCACCTCTAGAAGGTTTTACTTTGAAAACCTTATCCATTAAATTCCTTTTCCACTTTCTTTTCAATAAAAAAAATGTTTGTAGTGCCAACTGCAACGACTCGAGAGTTATTTCAGTTAAAAGTTGTGGGTTAATTAAAAGTTACCCTGTATATTCTGTAACTAAAAATAAGATTATAATGTATTATGCTATAAATATGTCTTTCTGATACATAATTCCGTAGATATTATAAGTCAATACTTATTCAACAAAGCAAAACTTTCTGACACATATCCCGAAGTCATTTTTTGTACGTAAATGACAGGTATGACTACTGATGTGAATTGGAACCTAACAGTTTTTTTATATTTTAATAAATGTATTACATCTTGATATATAAGTGATCGCAGTCTCATAATGATCTTTCTCGAGTTGCCGGAAATTAGATGAAAAACGCAAGATTTAAAGCATTTTCTGAAATTTTCTTTGCTTTTATAAAAAAAATAGAAAAATCTTTTTTATTTCATCGTTTCTGAATAAGAACACTTGTTAATTTCATGTGTCCAAGATTAAAAACGATTTTGTGAATGTGTCCCTTTGGATTTGAGTGCATACTTAAAATAACAAAGGCCAATTCCAATATTTTATATGATTTTTTTTTTTCATTTTCATATATTAAAAGAATAATTTCACAACTTTTTATTTCAAAACTAAAGTAGCCCTTTTTAGACAGAAGCTATCGAAAACCCTAAAACAGAAAAAGATTTTCAAAGTTTATATTTAAACTATTATCGCTACTTGTAATTTCTTCTTTTAGCAGTGTGATGAGAGATAAAAAGTTAATACCAACTGATTGCTCCCTGAAAAGCAATTTCCCCTGAACTCTTTCGGTAACAAAAGCAGTAAAAGTTCTTTTTATCTTAAAAAGAGATAAGCGCTCATTCTAAAAATAATACCTTATTAGCCGGTTAAGAAGTAGAGAATTCCTTATCAAAGTAGAGATATACTTATCTTTCGCTTGTCAAAGTTCCTGAAATAAAAATGTTTCCATTAAAAGATCGTAATGTATAATTGTAGAATAATGACCTTAAACGGGTAGATTTATTTACTAATTTTAAACACAAAATTTTAGAAATGTTTGAAAATTAAAAATAGGTTTCTTAAAAATCAATAGAAAATTAATACTAAAATTCACTTCTGCTATATGAAACAATTTTGTATTTCTGCTACCATATGCACACTTACTAAAGCCTTGCTAAAATATTACATCAAACATTTTTAAAAGTGAGGGTCACGGTTATTATTCTAAGGTTCCTGAATCAATAGTTGATCAATTAATGATATTTTTAGTTGCCAGAACTCCTTCTTTCTGACCTCTTTCCGCAAAATATTATGCAGTTTTCTTTGTTTTATATGCTCTATAAAACTGTATTTAATACATTTGCCAAAGCAATGCAGTGAGTTCGTCTTACAGTTCTACGTACACTGTAACAAAGCACAAATGTTTGTTAATGTGTGAAAATATAATATAATAAAGAACAAAATATACAATAATCTCTTCCGAGTCGGAAAAGCTTTCTTTATCCTCGGAAGCCATAAAAACCAATATATTTTCAACATTTAAAGAATAATCTATAAAGTAGTTTTCTTTGCTGCCACTGATTTTCGAAAACGTTTCCAGATAGCTTTCATAGTGTATTAATATTTTTTTTCAAAACTGAATTTCGGTTAAGAAGTTTCAATTATCCATTAAACATTTTCAGCAGCGTAATGGAATTTATGGAATTGCAGGAGTAACAAAATAATATTAATCTCAATGTTAATGTTAATGCTATTATATAATTTATAATGTTTGTACGGTAAACATGTTTGTTTGACATGAAAATCGGTACTTGAGAATTAATACAGGGTGATTCTTTTTAAAGTTGTGAAAGTAAAATCCTATAACAAAAGAACCACTGATTCAAATGACCTAAAATTTCACCATTATGCTCCTAAAGCAGTGGGAATTTTTTTGGCGTGGTTAAAAAAACTTAAAATCACACCGACAGATGGCGCTGTACATGCAGTAAAGTAGGGAGAAGAACTTGCGCCCGGCACTGGCACATTGGCGTTAAAAACGTGAAGTACGCACATCTCTTGTTCATTATTCTACGGAAATCCTCGCAATGAATGCGCCATTGACGGACCGTGCGTTGTTAGTGAAACTGTATTATAAGAATAATGACAGCGCAGCAACTGCTCTTAGGAGATTTAGGACACTTAAGAATTTAAGAAAAGGTCCAATGACGACAGAGGGTCTACGGAAGATGGTTTCTCAAAGTACCGTCCACTGTTTTCCTCTCACAGACGATATTCTTTGTTTCTGCTACCTTACAGCGCCATCTGTCGGTGCAATTTTAAGTTTTTTTAACCATGCCTAAAAAATACCCATTGCTTTGGGAGCATACTGGTGAAATTTTAGGTCATTTGGATCAGTGGTTCTTTTGTTATAGTGTTATAATTTCACAACTTAAAAAAAATCACCCTGTAGTATCCAAGCAAATCTATATTTAGTTAATAATTCAATAGAAAAATATTTTCCTGCAACAGGTTTTTAATATGCAATAACGAGTTCCAAACTTGAAGAATTTTCAAACGAAAACTTTCATGTAGTCGTTTTCGCAGAAGAAATATCGCGATACAAACGTAAGTTTTAGAGGTGATCTATTTTCATCCAAGATCAAAGTTCATCAGAACATCCCACAAATTAGTTGCTTTAGTTGGAGTGTGGGGAGGAAAAAAAACGGATGTGGAACTTGCGCATAGTCAGCGGGGAATTAGTAGATGTTCGCCTAAAACTATATATTTTGCGTTGTATGAAGCTCTTCAAAGACTTTTTGATGAAGATTCAGATAATAATGACGGTAACGAAAGTGATACTATCATTATTTCACCAGAAACAGCAGAAGCTAGTGATGAAGAATAAGGAAATGATGGTAAATTAAATAATGACAATGATATTTTATCATGCAATACTGCCGGTGAAATTGGAGTGTGCGTAAAAATGAAGTAGGTGTCCTTTAAAAGTGGTACAAATAACGCGAAAAAAATGAATATATCAAATAGATAAATACAGAACCATTGTATATCATTCAGTGAAAAATCTTCCTGAATTTTTAACATCTGAATATGAAGATTTTGAAGAATATGAAGATTTTGATCTTGATGGAGGAGTGGTATTAAAGTTGCTCAGTGTTGCTGGAAATCACACTATTTACTTTGAAAAAAATTTCACTTTTTTGTATCTTCTCTGTCATCTAAAAAAGAAGAACCTGTATCACAAATTACATTGATGTAACCTTGAAAAATGCAGGGAAAATATCGAGATTGTGTTCTGTAAATAAAAAGTCTCACTTTGATTTCAGACGTGAAGTTGCATTGTCTCTTTTGCAAACACCTTTTGAAAGTAAAGAATTAGCCAGAAACAGATCAGTAACAGGAAGGCCTAGTAAGCTCAGCATGCAAAAGCCATTACATGGAGAACATGGGCATTTAATCGTCAAGTCCGAAGACAGCAGAGGACTGCGTTGTAAACAATGTCATAGCCAGACTGTTTATAGATGCAAAATTTTGTGATGTTGCTTTACATCATGATTGTAGGGAATGTTTTCATGCTTAAAACTGTCTTCTCTATATAATCAGTAATATGTAGAGGAAAAATAAATTGATTTTTTATAATAAATTAATTACCTATAAAGTGATCGTTTGCTTTCTAAATCGTAGAAAAGCTAAAAAATCTTCTAGTGTTCAATTTTAGGAAAAACCTGCAGATATTCAGTTGAACTCACTTAACTTCAACACTCTTATTCCGCTGACGTTGTGCGAACGCAACACTTGATTTTTCGTAAGGAAAAGCACGTTTTGCTATTTTTACTATAAATTAATATTGTATATGTTCAAATGAGTAACCAAAATTGTTTGTATAATTTTTTTTAACCCGTTATAGATTTTGCGGATAATGGGTTAATACACTATAAAAATTACTCGGAAACGTTTCCATAAATCAGTGGCAGCAAAGGAAACTTCGTTTTTCTGAATGTTTTTTAAATCTCCAATACATACTGGTTACTGAGGTTTCTAAACATAAAGAACACCTTTCGGAGTCAGATATTTTACGTTGTTGAACGTTTTTTTTCTTTTTCTTTTAAATCGTTCTAAAATTGTTTACGGTTACGTCAAATATAGACAAAAATCGCTTTCCTTTTAACAACGATTTTTTGCAATTTTGTGGCTAGTAAATAATAAATTTATTCTATAGAATCCTTTGTGCGCGAGTAAAACTTGCACTTGGCCGATTAATGTGTTTAATTAAATAGCAATTTATTGACAAGAATCACATTTGAAATTGAAAACATTCACATATAAAATGCTAGAATACGATTAGGAAGAATTGGATTATGAATTGAATATTGAAAATAAAATACCAACTTTCCTTACGGAAATAGCTTTATGTGTTGCTAGAATTATAGCAATACATTCATTTTAGATTGTATGGAGTGTAGAAATTAAAAAAAAAAAAAATTCAATCATGCTGTATATTTCATAAAATTAATGAGAGAGTGATATGTAACAAAAATAAGTTCCTTTTCCATTAATTCTTGTAAGAAAAAAATCTTTCGCTTTTTTTTGTGTTCTTAGAATGATATTTGAAAGGTAAGAGTTTAATAAATATACATAAAATCCATCGTTTCGAAATTGTTTGTTAAGGGCTAAAGTCTTGAAATATGAGAAATTGGCGAATGTTTAAAAGGCTTACTTGTAAAAAAATACAGTTAAATAAATATTTAAACAACCTCTTTATTTTGAATTCTCCTTAAAAAAGAAAATGTAGATTTTATTTTTTATGTCACAAAATCGATGCACATATATTTGCACTATTGCAGGATAACACTCACATATCTCACTAATAAATTATATTTATTGATAGATTCCCTTTGTTTCATATATTCAAATATTTAGAGAGGTATCATTTGATGTATAATTATTACTAAGTTTTTATTTAAATTTTATTACTTTTTATTAACATTTTATTATGATTGGCTATTTATAATTGCTAAATGTTCCTAATAGCAATATATATCTTTTAGTAGAACAATCTTTTATAAGCATTGCAGATATTTGGTTATTCCTGGAAACAGTCTATTTAACAAAAGCCTATGACATTCGGGAAAGAAGACAATTTTTTTTATCACATCTCTGAAAATCCACCCACCCGTACTCACTTTCACGGTCCAAAACTTTACCCTCCTTTTCAGCACTCAGTCGGGTAAATACAAGAGGTAGCACTGACATTTTTGAGAAAGGGGGCAACGATATGCGCCAAAATATATATTTATATTGGTCGGATATGTAATTTAAATTCTTTTATGCCAGCAGGCGATAATTTGTGGCAACTTTTGCAAATTAGCTATTATAAGAATAAATTTTTAAAGAAGAGAATATCGAATTGATGCGAAAGCATTATCGAGCTATGATTTTCTATGATTTTAAAGTGTGGCAACATCAAGAAGAATGCTTTCAAAGTCTACAATTAGCATATGGAAATGAAGCTCCACCTCGTGGAACTGTATTCAGATGGTTTACAGAATTTGGAGAGGTCCAAATTCTCTCCTTAATGAAGAACAAGCAGGGAGACTTTTGTCAGCTGTAGTTAAAGAAAATGTGTCAGCCGTACGAAAAATGTTAATCGGTGATAATCGCTGTTCCTACAAAATGACACAAAAGGAACTTAACATTGGCTTAGCAGATAAAATACATAGAATTTTTCATGCACATGAAAAATATATGTTTGTTTTGGGTCCCCAATAATGTAACAGAACATTAAAAAGCGGAGCGTGTCAGAATTAGTAAAGAAATCCTACAATTAATGGTGGTCACCGCATTATTTCAGAAATCATAAAAGGTGAGGTGATGTACATACCTTTGTTGATGTTGCAACACATCAAGAAAGTAATGAATGTCTTTGAAGATTACCCTAAACCAACAATGGTGAAAATACAACAACAATGAAAAATTACATATACCGTGTTTTTCAGAACTACAAAACTGGTAAAAGTCATAAATATAGAGGGGCAGAAGATAGTTACAGTGAACTGGTACACTGGTCTTCCAGAACTTCTGCGAGGGGTGAATGTTAGGTCACTCATACTTCACCATGATAATGCACTCTCTCATTCAGCAAGGATTATAATAGTTTCTTGAACAATAAACGTCAAAGTGTTAGAACATACACGCTATTCTCCTGATTTTACTATATGTGACTTTTGACTATTTTTTAAAATAAAATTTTACGTAGGTGTTGTTTTCATTCCGAAGACGAGATTGATGAGGCTATACAAGTATTGCCAGGGGTGAATGTTAGGTCACTCATACTTCACCACAATAGTGAATTCTCTCATTCAGCAAGGATTATATTAGAATTTCTTGAACAATAAACGTTAAAGTGTTAGAACATACACGCTATTCTCCTGATCTTGCTATATGTGACTTTTGATGAATTTCGTTCCCCTTACTTCTTCCGCTGTCAGAAAATACTTTTAAAATAAAAATTTTACGTAGGTGTTGTTTTAATTCCGTAGACGATATGGATGAGGCTATAGAAGTATATTTTTCATCTATTCCAGGAAATGTATGGCTTGGGGCATTTAATCTTTTGAAAATTCGATTACAAAAGTGCATTGATCTTAGAGGGAACTAATTTGAACAATCCTCAGAGTTGATAAGTTTAAATTGCATTAGGAACGTTCAAAAAGTAACGAGCCGGAGGCCTAGGAACAGAAACTAGTACATGTATTTCAGAAATATTGGCCCTGGCTGATGAGACACTTCTCACACTGAGACACAAGGCGGTGAATGGACGTCTCGTAAAATTCCTGGGGCTGCGATGTGAACCAGTTCCGCACGTACTGCTTGGCGTTGTCGTCCGAGGTGAATCGTTTGCCCTTCAGAGTCATTTTAGGGGACCAAAAATGGCGTAACGAGTCCATCAACCAGCTGGACGATGTCATCGGTAATGCGTTTTGGTGTTCCAGACCGTGCATCATCGGCTAAGGAAACCCGTCATTCCCTGAAGCGCTTGTGCCACGCGTTTACCCTTGCAAGGGACGTGCAGTGTTCACCGTACACTTGTGACATTCTTCGATGAATGTCCGTTCCCCTTACTCCTTCCGCTGTCAGAAAACGAACAACACCTCTTTGCTATTCTTTTGACGCCTCCATTTCACTGCTTTCAACACGAATGAGCGTTGGACGACTGATGCATGCTTCTACTAGCATTGTAGTCACGTGACTTGCACTCGTGACCCTCTAGCGGCGGGCATGTGGACTTCCGCGCTCTTGTCGGAAACCCTCTTTGTTACTGACGCAACGATATTACCATTCTGTTACCGGTTTGCACATTTCAGACTCCGGTTCGTTTCTTTTTGAACGTCCCTTATACAATTTAGCCATATTTCGAAAAATTCAGCGTGACCCTCGTAGACCTAATTTATCTACTATCGAAGCCCTTACTTTTTCAAACACAAATGTGTCGAAAAGTCAGAAATTTTACAAATATTTTTTTAATTAATTAATTGAAAAACAGAAATTTCAGGTCATTTTATATACTACATGCATTTGCTATATAAATTTTTAACATTTTATGGAAATATGGCTAGATATTCTTCGGATATCGTATGCGCAGAATAATCACTTTGATTACATTTCAATTACTATCAAAAACTACATTCATTTTGTATTAAATGACAATAGCTTCCGTTCTTTTTACCGTAACTTTTGTTTTAACACTGTAAGTGAAATATTAAAATCATCGAAATTTTATTATAAGTGAATAAAAAGATTATATACTTTACTCAATTTAAATGTATATAACATCTTAATATAACATTTTAGATCTTATATTTAATTCCTTTTATCAATTCAAATTGCCACTATTTCTTATTTTTCAAATTATGAATGTTAGAAAAAAAATCTATTCTTATGATTTATTGATGTTTTACAATTGTAAAACATGACTATCTGGAATATAGCGGTCTCCAGAGAAATTGAAAAACAAATATTGAAATAAATGAGCAAAGAAATATCTCTTCTTTAGCAGAACGCGTATTATAAAGCGTAAATATAAACTTTGAGAAACTGCAAAATCAGATCATATGGGAGAAAAAGGCACCTAATGTGTAGTTTGGGTTACAAAGAATGCTTTCAGAAAAAAGGTTGAAAAGTGCTGATTTTCTGTCAGAATTCAAAGAAATGTGTTAGCGCCTTCTTATAAACTCAAAAGAGAAAAATCTTCAGAAAAACTTTTGTATTTGTTTTTATACGGTCCAATACATATTTTGTACCACAAATATTTTGTTATTAAAGTTTCTTCCTGTTGTGAGGAGAATATTACAACATTCTGATTTGCCATGTCATATTCATAGTAACTGTTTATAAATGATAATTTTTATCAGTAGCCCAATCGATAAAGTTTTTTCATGATTAAAAGAAATTATCGCATACTCTATCACGCAGAGCGATTTAAAAAAGATTGGACAAGCTTTGAAAGGTGATAATAAGTACTAAAAAAACAATATTTGAATAGAAAACCAGAACATAATCAATTTTTACACTCCAAAATACAGAGTGTCTCAGTATAAGCGGAACATAGTTATCAGTCATAACTTTACTACAATAGACGTATTTCAAAGCAATTTTCAACAGACTTTCCTTGCTTTGAGTGAAATGCGATAACAGGAAGAAAAGGGATGGAACCAATGAAATGTGAGTATTCATTAGGAAATAAGGTGCGTCGCTAGTTCAGTGCTATATGGATAACGAAGTTAGCCCCTTCTACAATTTCTTGTGCTACCATTTTGCACATTGAAAGAGCTATTTCAAATTTCATTAATATATCTTCATTGTTGCTAAGGGTATTAAAAAATGTTGAAATTTGGTTTCGAGCGAGACACCTTGTATTTTTGACTGAAGAAATGAATTATGACTCTAGTTTCCTATACAATTGTTTATTGTTACTGTAATGTGAAACACCATGTCTAAAAGTTTGAACAATCTTGTTTGAATTACCCTACACATGAATCAATTACGTACTTCATACTTATTCTTTTTAATTTCAATAAATTGCTTTAAATCATTTTATAATTTTGACTGCAACAGAACAACAAGGATATATTTTTAGATTAACTACTGAATGGAATTTAGAAAGACGAATTAATTTATGTAATAGTTTCACATAAGAAATATTGCTGCTTCACTTTAGTAATTTTGTAACTGGAATATTTTTAAGTTAAGAAATACCAAAAATAAAATACATATATTAGTTCAATGTTTTTTATTTTCTTTAAGCCTCCTAGTAACATCAATTTTTTTACCCCATTTTTAAAAAAGAAATTCCCATATTTTGCACAAGAAAAAAATAATGAATGAAGCTTAATAAAAAAAATCAAACAGACAGCTCGTAGGAAAAAGCTACATTTAAATTTATTGTTCAAATCATGCAAAACTAAAAAGGCTTCTAAAAATTAAAATCTGATACTAGGAAGATTAAGGAAATCTATCAACTACGACTGACATGAAATAAACATTTTCTACGTGCATCTAGGAAGCTGTGTAATAAAGTCTAAAATTTTTTCTATACAAAAAGAGTATTCATTAACGAATGTATACGAAATTCTCATTCAGAAAGCCCTGTGTGATTTCTATATGATTAAAAGTTTACGGTTGCTTTGTGAGCCCAGCTCTTAAAAGACACATTTGTGAAGTTGTTGCAATTATTACTACAATAATAGAACTATTTTCTGCAAATTGAGCAAGCTTTTCAATTTTACTTCTTTATATTGCATTTTATAATTATAACTTTAGTCATTATTTTTCGTTTTCATACGGATACGAATTTAGTTGAAAAGGAAAATCATTAACATTCTCGAAAATTTCGGATGAGATTAGAGAAAAAAGCTTAGACATAGAATGCTTTAAACATTGTTGACGGGAGATAATTTACAACTGCAAACTTGATCAAATATCAGTTACTCTGAGACTGATTTAATGTGAAAATAATGTGATTTTATGTGATAATTTTTCAAATAAAAATTTATAGCACACACTTAATTTTGTTGTTACATTTTCTATTGAATCTCTTTAATTTTGATCATTCTCAATGTCCACCTTTAGCTAAATCTTAGAGACTTTGAATCACAGATTTGATTAAATTTCTTAATTCAAAACATATGAAAGTGAGAATAGTTAGAAAAACACAAAAAAATATTCTTGCGATTTATTCATGTATTGATGTAGTTACACATAGCTTTTTGGTATATAACGGTCTCTAGAGAAATTGAAAAACGCATATAAAAAGAAATGAACAATGAAATCACGCTTCTTTAGAAAAACGCGTATTATAAAGCGTAAATATAAACTTTGGGAAACTGCAAAATCAGATCATATGGGAGAAAAAAAATCACGGAATGTGCAGTTTTGTGTTACAAAGAATGCTCAAAGCAAATCGAATGAAAAGTGCTGATTTTTTGTTAGAATATAAAAAAAAATGGTGTTAGTCTCTTCTTATGTACTTTCAAAATCTTCAGAAATACTTTAATGTTTCTGTTTTTATGGTTCAATATGGTTTTTACTGCAGATACTTTGTAGTGAAAATTTAATCGGAAAATTACAATCATAGTTAGGATATTTTATATTTTACATAGATATTGTTAAATTAAAATACCTTGATAATATATTTTGTTACGATAATATTATGATTATACGTTTTGTGTATCTTTAATTTTGCGAATCTCTATCGAAATAGTCCATATAAATATGTAGAGATTTTTTTTGTTGGATCAAATTGAGCATTATACTATATATATATATAGATATATATATATATATTCCTCAATTTCAATATCGTCATAAAATATTAGATTTCCCTTAATGTTTGCAACGTTAGCCGTTTACAAAATTGTTATTCAAAATTTTAGATATTTCTAAACCGGAATTATAATTTTGAAGTAAAAATCTTTAAATTTATTTTTTATGGGAACAGATTACATAAAATGTTTAAAGGTTTCGAATTTCAAATTATAATAACAAGTTTAAGGCAATTCTTTATACAGCTAATTGACGTAGTTTCTTATATAAAATTCCTTAAAATCTTTAAGTTCAAAAGGCTTTAAAATCGCAAATAAACAATACGACAATACAATGCATATAAAGGAAAATATTTTTTTTACGTTTTCTGAGAATTCCCTTTTTACATATTTAGTTACACTTTATTTAAAATGTATCAAATCTAGATAGTTTAAATTATCCCTGCTTGTACTGATAATTTGATTTTTTAGAACTGTCTACAAATATTATATTAACTATAATATTTCAGAAGATATACAGGAAAATATAATATTTTTTTCTATGATTTGCGAAATTATATTTTAATTTCACTTCTCTTTAAGAAAAATAAAGAATGCTCATCTTATCATTAAATGATAAGTTTTCAATGTGCATACATAATGTAAATAAGTTATCTGCAATACATTTTAGAAAAGTGTACCTAACTGATAGTCATAAACACGTATATAAAATTAAAAAATCACACTAAATACAATTATATGTATAGCAAGTTATTTTTGGTATTATATATAATCTAAAATAATCTATTTTCGACAAGAATAAAAATAGTCGAATTACAAGTATTATAATATGTATATCTATTCATAAACAAATTGCATGTGTTTTAATCTTAATGCTAAATCTGCATCGTTCACACCATTTAGATATCATATGAGCCCTTAATAGGATCTCCAATTCTTAGAAAAACAATATAGGTGGTTAAAAGACCATTACTCTCTGATGATAAATATGGATTTCCGGAGAATTTATTAAGCAATAATTAATCCTGAAATGGCGTTTACATATAGATTAATATGATATTTTGTATCCTGATTTTTTTTTCTTGGGAGGAGGGGGAAATTTTATGTTTGACTTACTTTCATGATTAGTCAGGAAAAATGCATTTTTCCTTTTACAATCCATGACATATTTATTTTACTGATTATCGTATAAATACTTTGACAAATATATATTTTAACAAAAAATTGAACCATACTACGTTATATGTTTATATTTCTTGTATTTCAAGCGAAAATACAGTCATAAAAAGTGAAGACCAATTAATGTCTTTTAATATTTGAGCACAAAAACATTGAAAAGTAAGAAAAAGTTTGCAATTTAAAAAAAAAAAAAAAGTTTTTTTTTCTGCTTTTCGAAGCAAGAAGACCATTATTCTAACACAAAAACTTAATGGTCCTTATTAGTAAAACAATATTAGCTTTTTTGTAATGATGACAAAAAAGGTGATTGTAAATGTCATTCGTGTGTTAAGAGCTTGTTATTTTAACGACTTTTATTTATCCTTTTCTTTACAAAAAAAAAATCTGTATTCTACTGTAATAAAACATTTCCTTTCTTAAAGAGTGAAAAGAGTATTTTTAAAATAGTTATATATATATATATATATGACAGATGCAAGAAGAATAGCGCATCTAACGTTCAGCAAAATCAATTGTTTACAAACTTGAAAAAGAAGAATTATATATCACATCTTTATGTTTATGAATACGACAATATTGACTGAAAGAAATATAAAATATAAAAAGAGATAAATATGAATAGTTTATTTTAAAAAATGTTAGTTTTATTAATTTTCTTAAAATCAAATTTGGTTACATTTTACCAATTATTTTCAGTTTTGAAATATTTGTTTATGAATGCTTCATTTTTTTAACTGAAACAATTGTTACCTAAATTATAATTACTTTTAGTTAACAAAAAAACATAGTAGTTTTAAATGAAAAGTTGTGTTACCAAAAGAGATAATCAAAGACTGAAACTTCATAGAGTATTTTTATTAACTATCTAAAAATCTTATTGTAACTTCGTACAATAGTTCACAGTTTTGTCGCACAGTTTCAATGTTTAATGGAAAAAAATAAGTTTTCGATTTACTTTTTTGCTACTTGCAAGGTGCACGGTTCTTGCTTTTGAGCACCACTATTTCCGGAGAGCGAACTTTGCCTTATTTAATCGCAGAAGTTACTCAGAAATCATAAAAGTCTGCGATTAAATGTGTCGAAGATTACTATTGATAAAACGTGGTTCTGCAGAGAAAGAAACGTACGCACACTTTACTTAGTGTTTGGGTTTTTGAGTCAAACAAGTATAAAAAATCATAATATATACATTTTTTCTCAAAATAATTATGTATGAAAACAAACTTTGCCTAATAGTGTCAGATGTGTCATTCAGCTAGTAATGTAGTTTTTTCATTGTATTGCGTTTCGCAATTAATATTTAAAAAATATTTTGTTCTGAACATTTTTTATTATTAAATTTGTAAATTTTTTTGTAGTAATTTTTTGTAGGATATCTTTCGAACATTTAATTTTAACCGTTATGTTGATGTACAAAAAATTGCGTTATGTCTTCCTGTATATGTTATGCTTTAGTTTAGAAAGAGTTCAGTAAAAAAATAATGAAGTGCATAGCAATGCTACCAGACGAATAAATGAATTAATATTAAGAATATAAAAAGCAAATACACATTACCTTAAAAAAAATCATAACTGAATCCAAATCATATATCGTCCGCAAAAAATTACCGTAAAATAACACACATTTAGATGCATTTATTCAGTAATTAAGGTTCAAGTCACTACCAGTAAGGTAGCAGAATTATGTTCTTATTAAATAATGCAATTCCTTCACCGTTTGTATCTGTTAGCAATTTTCTTTTCCCGTAGCATTGCGAGATCTTTCAAAGTCCTAGGCCAAGTTATTGTGAGTGAAGTATAACTAGATATTATTTGAATTTTTCAACTAACAAAGATATTATAGAGAATCTAAATGAAAATTAAAGGAATCTATCTGAGAGAAAATGGAAAGCTGAAGCTTATCAGATGATTTGAAGAAACGGGTACTTTGGAGGAACGTTCATGAAGTTGACGGCTTTTCTTGGGAGTGAAATTAGCTAATGTTAAACAATGTGTCAGAGAGGATATGGCAGCTGAGTCAATCGCACAGTATAACAACAAGCGTGAAGCGTGAAATAAATTAGTGGCTTCCAAATCATAGGTTGAATGTACATCATAAACCCGATATTGCATTTTTATCCTTACGAATTACAGTTGCTGCACCACGTATTACTGTCAGATACAGCTAGGAGGGAATCGTTTATTATGGGGATTCAATATAAAATGACACGATAATCACAGTGGTTTTCTAACACATTCTGGACGTATGAAATTTATCTTCCACTGCATGGGGGGTAGGGGTCCGTACGCCTTGCACTTGCATATGGAAGACATCAAATTATTTTGTGTTCACGACGAAACCATTGTAATTTTTGCATTTGTCAATTTGGTGGGGTTTCAACACCACTTTCATTGTCGGCACTTTTTTCTCACTAGGAAGGTCTTCATAAAGTGCATGCTCAATATATGAATAATAATATAGAATCTATGTATGTGTATAAAAAAAGATCAATCAAATTTAGCGACGGGATATTGATTGATTTCCCACAATAGAACTACAGACTTTGAGTTGTATCGGCAAAAGTATTGCACAGTATAATTTCGGGAACGTTATGTTGGCGCGATTTACGAGGAGAAATTTGTGAAACGTTTGCAAATGTTGTTGGGAAGAACTGGGTACCTAAGTAAATCGTCTACATAAAATTCTCTCTAATTCCCAAACATTTAATCTATTGCTTAATACTGCTTAAGTTTATCGTATGACACTCTGATGAGTGCTTATCAAATGAAATGTAATGTTTAACGTTAATACAAAATTTCATAGCGTTGTGAATATTTTTCAAGGAAACCCTGGTGAATATTAATTTTATTAGTTAAAAATGACTGCAAAGATTTATAAGAATAAAACGTTAATCACAGTATATTAGCATGTAAGAAAAACGTAATAATTTAATACATGACGCCATAATTAAAAGATGAATTTTGATGTAATGAAAATAATAAAAATTATTTACAATATCTACATAGGAAAAAACATTACTACAAAAGATAACCCATCGGTTAAGCGACCCATATCTGATCGTAAATTAAATAGCATGTTTTAAAATTTATTTATGAAAATAAGATTACAGTTTCGAAACCAATTATTGAATTAATTTTAATTGAGTTATGAATTACATAAATAAACGATTAGTAGATTCCACTACCACAACGCATGTATCTTAAAAGAAAGAGATTCCTGAGAAAATACCCTGGAATTTGTAGAAGGATTATAAAAGTCATTTGGGTGGTGTGTCGTCCGTCATTCAGTGGGTGACAACATATAAAGGAAACATACAGAACACACCTGTGCCCAACTCGTTAAAAAAATCGTACTATTTAATTAATTAGCTTGTACACCTGTTACGATCTTTTAAATTACTTTATCAAGTAAATGAAAAGCAAAGCATCGCACCAGTCAAGAATACATTTAAGACTGGTGGGGTCCTGGATGTCGTAGGCCGCACTTTGCCAAATATCTCGTATAGGCGCCAGTAATCGTTCTCAATCCACTATAGGAGAGTGGATATAAAAACTTGACATCTCATCCTGCAGGCTGAAAGTCAAAGAAATATTTCGTGAAGGCTGTAGCTCGAAGTTCTGCTATGCTATATGTTATATCACTTAATTTTATTTTTAAAACTGCGGGAAAGTTCCCCTGACGTGCCGTTACACCCCTTAAATTATAGATGTCGCTCAATATGTAGTTATTGATTCGGACTGTTTCCTTCGTTCTAAAGACGATTTGCTCCTGCTCTAAATCTGGTACTTAAAACTGTCCTTACATATTATATTTTAGAAACTACATCCGTCGAGAGAAAAATACATTTATATATGTATTACACTCCTATTCGAAAACATAATTAAAATAAACAAAAACGAAAAATCACGCATCAAGCATAGATTATGAAACACTTTCCAATACATCCAGAAAACTGTAACGAAACTTCACCGTTAAATAAGGTAAAAGAAGATATGCAAGTAAATAGTTTAGAAAAATATACCACACTGGAAAATACAGTTTTCGAAATTACTTGCCATTGTAAAAGAATTAGTTGAATTATTTTTAGCAGCACTGTATATGATCTGTAGATTTTTGATATATAATACACAGCATGAAAAACATTAGTTCAGTTACAAAATTGACATTTAACAATGTTCGCCAATCGATGAAAGTGCACTTGAAAGCTTTTGTACAGCCCTGTTTATTATCTAAACACATTTGTACACACCACATATGAAGCTAAAATTACATTCAGGTAAAAAACACATAAGGCAACATAAAACTCACTTCCAGCAATTACCAACCGTAAACGACAATGTATTTTGTTCTTTGCGTAGCCTTGTATATGAATTTATTTATACTCCACAAACGTATATTAGTCTACTAAATATATCTCTGCAGGAAAAGGCATAACACAATTAAAAATCAACCTTAAGCAATTCACTCCCATGCAATACTTACGAATTCCCTTGTGCAGGAATATATATGATCAACCGAATTTATACACAACACGTAATATGAAAAAAATTTAGTTAAGCTAAACAAGAACAAAAAATCATGCGTTAAGCATACATTATGTAACACTTTCCAACGCTTCCAAAATAATTTTACAAATCATTACCGTTTAATAAGCTGGAAGATAACATCTAAGTAAACAATTTGGAAAACGCATAACATATTTAAAAACGTAATTTCAGGAATTTCCAACATATACAATATTCGGAAAAATATCCGAATACTTTTTCAGCCCTGTATATAATCTATAGATTTGTATATATACTACATAGGATGCTAAATTTTAGTTTAGTTAGGAAATGCATAGCACGGTTTAAAATTCTCCTTCTGGAATTTCTGTCAATAAACGGAAATGTGTTCGCGAACTTTTGTGCTGCTCTGTATATGATCTACAGAATTTATGCACACCAAGTAATAGACAAAAGTGAGTTAAACTTAAAATCACGTTCAGCAACTTAAAACGCACTTCCAGGAATTATTGTTAACAGACAGTAGAGAATTATTTTGTGTGTCCCTGTAAATGAACGATGACTACTATACACACAATATTCTGAAGTAAGCCTCTTGTAATGCACCTTAGTGATATATATAAATTTCAATGCGTTTAATATAGTGAAACATTTTTTAAATAAACCGCAGACGATTTTTCTCCATAGACGTAATGTAACGGAATTCTTTTGACACTCCCTGTAAAGTAACTAAAAGTGCCATGCACACTCTATTCCATATTAAGCTTCTTGTAATGCACCTAAGTGATATATATCAATTACGATGTGTTTGAAATTGTGTAACATCATTAAAATGAACCGCAAATGATTTTTCCCCATAGACCGTAATGTAACGGAACTTTTTTGAGTGTCCCTGTAAAAAACTATAAGTGCTACAGACTTAAGTTGAAATAGGGAACATGCTATAGATAACGACAATAACATATAAAAATTGCAGAGCAATCCGAGCATATTTACGGGAGTTAGAGCACGAACAGACGGCCAGACGGCAGATGGCAGACGGCAGACGGCAGACGGCAGACGACCATACGACCAGACAAACCGAAGTCATAAACACTTTTCAACTAGGTTGAAAAGTGTTAAAAACGCAAACCAAACTTAAAAACGCACTTATAACACACAACCTGGTCTTCGCCCGTCTAGCCGGTCGCTTCCGAGTGGGGCCCCAGATAGTGCAGTGTACCGCCCTGACTTCGCTTAGGGCTCAGAAAGTGTATTTACATGCAACCAGAAAAACATAAATAAAATACTTTAATTTAAAAGTATACGAAAATAACTAATAAGTATATAAAAAAAACCTCTTAAATAAAGATTTCGCGACATAAATATTTTGTTTCATGAACACCTGACAAAATAATACTGGGCCCTACCCGTGAGTATCTAGGGGTGCGGTCCAAGTAGTACTTTGTATCTGGGCCCCACTCGGAAGTGACCGGCTAGACGGGCGAAGACCGGCAGAGTTATATATATGAGAAATAAAATGAGACACATAAAGTAATATTTTTTCATCGACTAAAACAGGAACTCCGTCAAGCCGGATTCGAACCTGCGACCTTCGGATTTTTGATTACGCCGTCTTCTACAGTCCACCGCTCTACCAACTGAGCTATCGACGGACGCCTGATAAAAAAATTGCCTGAAATACATATTTAACTATTCTTTAGTAGAATTGTTATCTCGAATTTCATGCTCCTACTTAAAACTCCTGCTGAGATATGTCGAAAAGACGAAATTATCTAAAACTTTCGATCCCCCATTTGACCCCCTGAGACTGTGAATTTTCAAAAATACTTTCTTAGTACGCGCCTACATTGTGTAAAGAACACGACTTCTAAATTTCATTGTTCTAGGACAAACGGTTCAGGCTCGGTGTTGATTATGAAAAAATCAAGCTACTCCTTTATAAGTATGGATAGACTGAAAGCCTGAGTGCGGCCACTCGGTCCGGCGAATATAGATATATAACACATAGACTTAATGCCTGAGTGGGACAGATCGGTCCGGCAGCTCCAGACCGTGGACCTTTAGCGTCCCACCCGGGATGTTCCCCGGCACGCGGGGATTCGTTACGGTGACTCCAGCAGTCCGACGGAGAGAGCACACGCCAGAGGCCTCTAACGGAGCACTTGCTCATTCCTCAAAGGAGAACGCCCCCGATGAGCGGAACGCCCACCTAGGGGCCAATGCACGAGCGGGACCGGAACAAACCAGACAAACTGCAGCACCAGCCGGCCAGCACCACCACCATTTATTTAAAACATAAGTAGTGTTGGTACAAACTACGCCAAGAGGCTGGTCCTGCCGGACAGCGTCCCACGCGACAAAGTGCAGGCTCTAGTGAGAAAGATGGAAAATGATACAAAACAATGGTCTGTCGCTGTGACCATCGTCACCTCGCGACAGGCAGCGACAGACAAGGTGCGCCTGCACCAACTGTACAGTCCGCTTAATGCTGGGTGTGGAGAGAATTGCGGTACGACTGTACCAATTATACAGTTCCTAGATGTCGACACACTGGTTCTGGTGATGGGGCACTGGGTTGATTGAGGTTGGAGGTGACCAGGTTGTACTGTCACTTGCAGCTCAGGAACGTCTGTGGCTCCAGAAATGGTCTGAAGTGTGATGGGAGTAGCTGGGCATGTGAGGAAGCGGGTTGAAGTAGGGGAACCACGAGTTCCCCCAGCTGTCTTGACTTGGGGTTGAAAAGGGCAAGAGTCCTCTATGCGATGGGTGTGTGTGTATGTCGCGACCGCTACTGCTGCGTGTGTGTGGTGAATGTACATATTGTGCATGTTGTGGCTGGTGTGTGTGCTGCGTCTCGTTACTTTTTGGTGGTGATGATGCTTTTTTTGATTTTTGTGTTTATTCTGTTTTTAATTTGTTTCGGATGTGTGTGTACCTTTGCCTGTATGTAGTGCATGATGGGTCAGACGCCTGGCGGTGTGTGTCATAGTTTGTATTCCGTGTTCTATTGTTGATGGTGCAGTTAACACAGTTGGGGAGCTTATTGCAGGCAGGGTCTTCGTGCTCTTCTCCGTAGTCAAGACAGAGAAGGACATCATGTCTGCAATGCTTCTCTGTGGGGTTGAATGCCTGGCACTTCCTGCATCTGGTGACAGTGGTGTGGGGTCTTAGTTTTCATGTCCTGAGGCCGATCGTTAGTCCTCCGTCTGCGATGATGGTATGTCCTAACGATTTCGGGATCAGGAGGATGACATCATTGATGTCATTGATTGACTGTGATGGTGTCTGTAATTTTGTCTAGTGTGGTCTGTGGGTTGACATCAAGTAGGATCATCTTCTGAAGTGGATGTAACTTGGGGGTGACAATTAGGTTGCTGCTTATATCTTGATGTTGTTGGATGTCGTCCCTGAGTGTTTGTAGGTCAGCTGGTGTTTTACATGTTATTTCTATGTGATTTATCTTGTGAGTTACTTTGCTTGGCTGGATGGGTGCGTAGTAAGCTGTTTTTTGGAGTACTGTGTCTATGTCTTTACTTGTTGATGCCTTGTGTCCCTTAATTATGAGGGTGTTCTTTTCTGTGTTGGGTATCTTCTCCTTTTGTGGTGTCTGTGTGAGGATGTTGCTGTAAGTGGGTGCTGTGTTGATGTCTGTATGTGCTGCTGGGGATGCACTTGTGGAGGTTGCCTGGCATTCCGATGCTGGTGATGATGACTTTGTTTGATGGATGACGGCTGCGAGTTCTTCCATGCTGGGGACCTTGTCGACGAGAAGCTTGAAACACTGTTTTGATTCTTATATCTCTGCCTCCAGGCATTGGACCTGTGCGTGTAGTGTTGTGATCACTATTTTTTGTGAGTGCAGCTCTCTGTGTGTTTGTGTGTCTGCATCACCGATATTACCTAAGATGGCGGTTAGTTTTTTTATTTGATTTTTGGGTGTTTTGTTGTCGCTGTCAAGACTATCTGATATGTTTTGGAGAAGGACTCTTGCCTTTCCTGTGCACCTTGCTACGGCGATCGCCTTCCCTGCTGATTTTGATGTGGAGTACCTCGAAGGTCTTAGTGGGGTGTAGGGCTTGCGGAATTGTTGGTCCGAATCTTCACCATTGGTGCCGAGAAGGTCGAGTTCGAAGTCGGAGGGCAAGGAAATGAAGCTTATTTTTGACTGCTGTGATGGTGATAAGGAAAGAGATATTAAGGTAGTTGAATTGAGATAATTTAAAAAGCTAACAGACCTTTGGGCACAGACCGCAGCCTACCACTCCTGTCCATGACGTCTCACCAGGCAACTGATGGGGTAGGCGATAGGGGTGTTTGCCATGCACAACTAAGGGGAGAGGGTATGCTTGTGATACTAAAAGAAACAAATATGGGTAGGGGGTGAGGGAGACTGGAATGGGGCAACGGTGATGAGGTGGGGGGACAATAAAAGAAAGGGGAAGGAACCGGAAAAAAAGCCAGCACCAGCAAGGCGCATGCCCGCAGAGTTACCGCTCGAATGGGAATGGAGGGAGGGGAAAGTACATGGGAAGAGTGCTTGTTGGGTGCAAGACACGAAAATGAAAAATAATGAATGAAGCATGAAAAATGGGGATTGCGGAACTCAGCCACGAAACAGACAATGTTGAGTGGGCGGAGGGGGAAAGGTCTTGTTGGATAAGTAAATAACAGATTAAAGTGACTTGTGTGTGGGGAGTTAGAAATTAGAAGTGTTAGGGATATGAGGTGATGTTCCCGCGTGCGGCGCTTTCACCGGGACCGACGGAGCTGTCGGCTAAGAGTCCCCGAGATCCGGTGAAACACAAAGCCATACTCGGAAGAAGGGAAAAAATGTTAAAAAGAAAAACTGCTAATGGGGGAGACGATTAAAATAGATTGATTAGGTAGTTAACAAGTTTATCAGGGAAAAAAGTGTGGGTGGTGTAGTTCCAACGTACGACAATTCCACCGAGTCCGACGGTGAGGTTGGCGAGAAAAACCCGAGCACCGGTGAAACGCAATTGCCGTACTCGGGAAAAACAAAAACTTAAATGTAAATAATAATAATTGTGGAGGTGAGTTTAATTAAGTTTATTAGATGAAAAACGTGTTTTGAGGCTTGATAAAAAAGAAGTATCAAAAATGCAAAAACTGCGAAAAACGCTAAAAATTTAAAATGCGGTTAGAGAAATTTTGAGCGGGATAGGGGATAGTGCTATATTAAATTGGAAAAGAAATTGAATTTTGTGTGTTTTGTATGAATAGTTTAGTTGTTATGAGTGATTTAAGAGTAAGTGGAGTAGTTCCGACGTACGACTGTTCCACTGGGGCCGACGGAGATGTCGGCAGAGAATCCCCGAGCTCCGGTGAAACTTAGATGCCGTACTCAGAATTTTTTTTTGAAAATTGAAAAAAATAAAGAGGGGGGTGAATTTTAACTTAGTTAATAAGATGAAAAACGAGTTTTGAGGATCGGGAATGTTAATTTTTTTAATTTGAGAAAAGTGGGAAAAAATGGCTAAGTTCCAAAAAAAAAAACAATTAAAAATGATGAAAAATAAGTCTAAGAATCCTAAATAACCATTAAAATACAGAAGTTCGAAAATAAAATAAAGTTGGTACAAGATGTGAATATTGGCTAAGTCTGAGTAAAAAATGGAGTGACAAAAAGACTATGTAACACATAAGTGATGTGAACACACAATTGCCAGAAAGAAATACAAAATTTTACAGAAATGTATGTTGAAAGTTTAAAGTTTAATTGTTGTTAGGTGTTCCAGTGTAGTGTGAAAAAGTTTAAATGCAGTTAGGTTTACTGAGTAATTTGTGTGAAAAAAAGTTTAAGTACTGAGTTCGGTGTGCTGGGTTTGTAAGAAGTTAAAGTTTTATGCTGTAAGGTTTCCGGAAAATTTGTGTGAAAAAAAATTAAGAAATAAAAGTATTGAGTTCGGTATTTATTAAGTTAAAAAAGTAAAAGTTTAAATGCAGTTAGGTGGTCTGATAAATTTTAGTGGAAAAAGTTTAAGTATTGAATTCGGTATTCATTAAGTCAGAAAAGTAACAGTTTAAATACAGGTAGGTGGTCTGAAAAAATTGTGTGGGAAAATATTTGAGTGCTGAGTACGGTATTCCGATTGTGATGTGTGTTTCTCCGATTGTGCAGTTATGTGTTCAGATTGACTTCAGAAGCTCTCAAAATCCGTCAGCGTCCACAGTTAGGTGGTCAGAAAAACTTACAAAAATACAAGAGGGGTCTGGACTCTGTCGGATTCTGGGCACAAAAAAAAATTAGAAGAAACTTCAACATACAGAAAAAATTAAAAATGTACCAAAATGAAAATGCATTTAAGCGGTTGAGAATTACTTTATGTAAGGTGAGAAAAAGCAAAAATTGACTTAAAAAAGTGAAACTCAGCCATATTTACGTGGTGTTGAAAAGTGTAAACAAACAATGGAAAAAGTGTAATAATTTAGAAAATTGACATGGAAATGTTTTAAAAATTTAGGAGAGCAATGTAAAAATGTATATTAATGAAAAACCATTTTGTAGGGAGATTGAATGTGTGGAAATTAAGATATTAAATTAAGTTTGAACATACTGTAGTAAACAATAATAACATACAAAACTTTCAGAGCAATCTGAGTATACGCGTGCACGGCCAGACGGCAAATGGTAGACGCCAGACAAACTGAAGTCATAGACACTTTTAAAATATGTTGAAAAGTGTTAAAAACACTAATATATAATTATTTGATTACTATAAAATTTCACCTTTACATTATAATTCCTCATTTTTAATATCCTATCAAATTTTGGCTCTTCTCTCTCTCTCTCTCTTGTGTGCAAATTATTAATTACAGAACGTCATACTTCGTTGAAATCTTTTTGGATCTTGGATGGGGATAGGAAATTTAAAAATATATTTTCTGTTCACCAAATGTAATGATTTCGATTGCGACACTGCATTCAATATGAGTGAATTTTGCAATTTCTTTGAATTAAAAAGTATATAATATCATAGTTTATATAAGTTTAAATAATAAAAGCAATTTAAAATCGCTTTCAAGCACTTAACTTTCGATATGAATTATAACAAGATAGAAAAATCATGCATCAATCATAGATTACGAAATACTTTCCAACACTAACATAATACTATAACAAACCTTCGCTTTTAATAAGGTTAATAAAATACCTAGGTAAACATTTAAGAAAACACTAAACCCATTTGAAAATCAGATTTCAGAAATTACTGTCCATAGCAGAAATGTACTCCCATTTTTTGTGCAGCCTTACATATAATCTATAGATTTGGATATACATTATATAGTATACTGCAATTTAGTTTAGTATAAGAAAACACATGAAAATTCACACCTTCACCAGTTTCTACCAATTGACGAAAAATATTTGAATCATTTTCTACAGCGCAGTATACTACCGTAAGATTTTTATACACGCCACATATTAAGCTAAAGTTTAATTCGGGCAAAAACACGCTGAAAACTATTGGAAACATACTTACCAGAAATTATCATACAGAGGCGGTTATGTATCCAATTCTTTGCGTGGCCTTGTATATTATTTTATTTATATTCAACAGAAATATCTTAGTATACGAAATATATTTCACGTTCAGCATTCATAACTCAATTAAAAAACTCTTTAAGCAACTTACGCTGATAAACTGTGATTCTTACGAATTCTTTTGTGTAGCCGTGTTTATGATGTGTAAAATTTATACATACCACATAGTATGCAAACATTTAGTTAAACGCATACCGAACTTCTAGTAATTATCGCTTATTCGGATACCGTACTGTATAGGAAATCTTTAGTGTGTCCCTGTAAATGAACGATCAATGCTATGCACATCATATTATTTAACAGGTATCTTGTAGCAAATCTGAGTAATGTATATAAATTCTATTGTATTTCAAATAGTGTAACATTATTATAATACTCTGCAAACAGTTTTCCCCCGTAAACCATTCTGTAACCGAATATTTTTGTGGCCCTGTAAATGAATGATAAATGCTTTACACTCCATATTCTACAAAATGCATGTTTTAGTGTACCTTAGAAAATGATATCAATTTCAATATGTTTGTAAGAGTGCAACATGATTAAAATGCACCGCAAATGATTTTCCACATATAGACCATTATATAACAGAATTCTTTTGAGTTATCCTGTAAACTAATTATAAGTGCTACACTTGCTATATTCGATAGTAAGCATCTTTTAATGCACTTCAGCGATGTATATCAATTTCAATATATATGAAACAGTGTAACATCATTAAAATACTTTGGAAAGGTCTTTTTCCCCATGAACCATAATAAAAAGGCATTCTTTTGAGTGCCTTTTAGTGCCTTGAGTTCCCTTTACACGAAGTATTAGTGCTACATACTTCATTTTCAATAAGCGATCATGCCATAGTAAACCTCAATATCATATATAAATTGTATGACAATCCGAGTATATTTACGTGAGTTAGAGCACGGACAGACGACAGACAGACATACAGACCGACTTGCAGACAGACAAACAGACAAACCGAATTCATAAACACTTTTCAACTATGTTGGAAGTTACAGTTGCACGAGTCGAAACGTTCAGAAACACAGACCGGTCATACCTGTGAAGGCAACACTTTAAACTTATAACTAGTCAATCTGCAGATCAGGAGCATCAACGTCAGCTCTAAAAGTCATTGTTTTTTAATCTCACTTTTCATATTATTTAGCATCTTACAATGCGCAATTTATTTTTTTTATATTGTATACATGTTTATAGGCATATAATATACTTCAGAGGTTTCAGAAAATAGAAGCGTTAAATTAAACACGGTTTATGCAATGATAGTCTGAAAAAATTCGTATGAAGTTCTTATTCATGTAACTTTTGGATAAAAAAAAATTAACTTGTATTAAAATAAATTCTTCATTTATGTCAATAGAATACAAAAAATATTTATTTTGATAATAAAATATTGCAGCAAAATAGTGCGAGTTACTTGAATTTTATTATTTTGATATTCTTTGAAATATGGTTGCTAAGCAACTAATAAATTAAAGAGCAAAGTAAAAAGAAATGCATTTTAAAATTTCTATAAAAATATGAAAATGAAATGTTTTATATTTCCCGAACAGATGTAAAAAATTTTCCAATAATTTAAACAATTAATTTCTAAATTCTAATGAATATATCAGCAAATTTTCAAAGCTATTGGATATATTTAAAACCTCCATATCGAAAATTTAGCATTAGTAAATTTACGTTGAAATCCATTATTCAAATAGGCGATTTTCATTTCAGTTAAAAATGAAATTTGAAAATCGTCTGCATTCCCATAGGAAAGCATTATGACCTAAACAGAAATGTTCTATATTTTTCGAAAGAATGAACCAAATGTAACCAAAAACTATACAGCTTATTCAGGGTCCCTCACCAACATACCCACCAAAAATCAACCTAATCGGTTCATTTTTACAGCAGCGGAACAGGCTGACAAAGAAACAGGCTAACATACGGAAACAAAAAAATTTCGCGTCTCCACAGGGAGACTCAACTGACGTGGCAACCAGTAAATCTACAGATCAGAGACCTCATCGTCAGGTCTACAAATCATTGTTCATTAATCCCACTAATTTTTAATACCTCTGCATAATATTTGATAGCCTAAAATTAGATTTTTTAAAGTTATTTATACAATTATAAAAATATAATATTTATTGAAAATTCCGAAAATTTTAGAAGTATCACATTAAACACAATTTCATGTCGGATAAATGATAGGATAAACTACTTATTACTGTATTTTTTTCAGAATAAGGTTACATTCCTTCAGGGGGGCGGAGCCCCCTGAAAAAACCGTTGTCACTTTAATTTTATATTATCAATTTCCAGTAATTGTACTATTTCATTATTCGAGTATATGTCTGAGTGCATTTGCTATTGTAATTTCATTAAATTAACCATCTCTTTGAATTGGAGATTTACTCCTATCCTTAAAAGAATAGTTATGTTTCAGCCACTAAATATCATATACTGCTGAAATTGAATAACATTTCGTGTAATAAATATACTTATACAAATGTAAATTCCTCTTATGAGACTTATATTCAATTTACACATTTCAACGTTTTTACAATTCTCGTTTGGAAAACCATTTTGGTCATCTTTCTTTAGTAGTTAAAACAAATCCTTATATATTTCATTAGAAAAAGCATATTAAAAACTTAAATCACCCGGAAATTAGCTATTTTGTTAATAAAATTAAGCGTCAAAATAATGCGATTAACTTTAATTTTATTTTGTTGATATTCTTTTAAATATAGTTGCTTGGCAACCATTTAATAAAAGAGAAAAAAAAGAAATGCATTGGAAATTTTTGTAAAAAATGAGAAATTAAAATGTTTCATATCTTTCAAATTAATGCGTAAAATTTCTCAATAATTTACAATTAATTTAAAAATTCTAATAAATATATTGGCAAATTTTCAAAGCGACCGGATTAAATTAATATTCCCTTTTTGTAAATTTAGCATCCATAATTTAGCATTTACAAATATCCCAATGCGTTATTTTCTTTTCGGTGAATCTTAAAATTAAAAAATCGTCTGTCTTCGCATTGAAAAGCATTATGACTCAAAATGTTCAATATTTTTCGAACGAATGAACCAAATTTAACCAAAAACTATACAGCTAATTACGGGTACCTTGCCAATATACCTACCAAAATCAACCTCGGACTCTTTTTGCGGAAGTTGTCGCGGAACAGACAGACAAACAAACAAACAGACAGACAGAAACCAAAAACTTTTCGGGTCTCAACATTGAGCCTTCAGCGCCGTTTCGGCAATTATCTCGAAACAACGCTCTTCAGTGGTTTTGCCACGATAACGTTTGAAAAAATTAACGGATTTACATGTTTCCTGTTAAACAAAAATATGTACAGGAAACTAAATTCTGTATAAACTACACATGAAAGACCAAATTTTTTTTTAATTTCAAGTTATAACAAAAAATGAACAATTTTATGATTTTTCAATTTTTATTATAAATTAAAATTTTTTTAAACAATTTTGTTTGTTTTCAGGTATAATCGAGAGACAACGTAAAACGCTGTATAAAAAAGAATTGACGACTCAAAAATATGGAACCTTGACTTCAAAATCGTGGCAAAACTAGTTTTGCAGAATTAATTTTATAGTACAATATTGAAATATTTGTTGTTGTTTTTTACAATTGAACAAATATATATAATTTTTATTTCTGTGAAACGCATATAAATATTTGCAAAAATTATTAAATTCAATTAATTTTCGTCATTTAAAATTTTTCTGGTGCATTTAAGATTATTATTTTTTTTTCCTCGCGAGGGCTCATAGCTGTGGACATCGGAAAAATATATGGAATATCGTCTGAAAGTTATTATAAGAATATATATAGGAAATAACTTGAACTGATGAATTTGCAGAAATAATTAAATTAATGCCATATTATGGATTATTGCAATATTATTATGGATTATTGCATATATTTATTATGTATGAATTGAATATTCCAAATATATTAATATATGTGCGGGATGGGAAGAAGTTCCTTAATGGTTGGATGGTGTAAAATGTCCAAATAATTCAATCACTTTTTTACAGATCCTAATCTGTGTTAGACATTTATTAATTTGTATACCAACACTTGAATGAAAATTTTTGTAATGAATATACATGGTTATAGAAATAGTTTTTATTTTCCGAAATCTTATTTTTTTCTGTTTTGAAATGTTTATTTTCCTGTGAAAGGAAGTATCATTTTATGTATTTTTTAAATAAAACATGTTTCTCCAGAACAATGCACTTACTATTATATTTCTTTTCTCAATGTCAATTTACTATTATCATTAAACATAGGAAACAAACTTTTTTAAATACGTCGCAAACCGAGCAATGTTTTCCAAAATAAGGAAATTTTCATCTTTTTTTAACTAAGGCAATAATGAGATTCCGCCCCATTTTTTTTTATAGTCATATGTATTCACGTGATGATTATCTTTCGTTTTCCAAAATTTTTCAAGTATGCGCTTATGGATAACTTCTTTGTCAGTAGAGAGTTTCTCAGAATCTAGAAATCGTGTAAAGTGACCGTTGGCCGTGGTGAAACATGGCAAATAATAGATGTCTGCAATAAACATTGTGCAGGATGGTGCCCCACTTCTCTATTTTAATTCAATGAAGATATTTCTTGTTGGATACTTTCGATGTAGCGGAGAGATAAGTCACGGGTATCAAGTGACTCCTCTAGATTTTTGGTTATGACGTTATTTATCGCCACTTGTATACCGATCCTTCCCTTCCACATTGGCGGATCTAAAAAATTCCATTGAGCAGTTCATGTGCGGAATCCATCCAGACATGCTTTTGTTTGCTGCCACAGGTACAGGGATTCGCCTTACTTATTTTTATACCGTGCACTGTAAGTAATATTGAACATTTGTTGCTTTGATAAATGTATAGAATGTAGATTTTTCCTGTTTATTTCATTCCTAATCATTGCCACTAATTTTTATATAACTCCTTTCTATATCTTGTATCAATGCCCCTTATCAAGGACTTTTGGAATTTTTTTTGTTCTAAATATTTGATATCTCTCTGATGTCATAGAAACAAAACAAAGTTTTTACCCTCAATTGTTTCTTTTAAATAAATTTAAATGAACTTTTGAAGCAGCCGGTTTTTTATTTTCTTTACAGCCTTTTTTGTAAAAGAACTGTAAAACAATGTATGTTTCCGTCTTTCACGTGCACACATAAGCTTAGTAAAGAATTCCAATAATAACAAACATTAGATTTTTTAAAGAAATATTTATTGATCTATTTAACTTTTGTGCTATTGGTTTGAAACCCGTGAGAATTTATTGAAAGTGAAATAAAAAATTGAAAAGAAAAATAATATGTCATTTGATAAAAATGAAAGAAAGAAAGAAAACTAATTTTGAATTATGAGGTAAATTGTTTAGTAAAGTTTTCACAGATCTCAGCATACATTTTTCATATTTTTATCAGTTGACGCTTTTATTAAAGAATTAAAATTGATATCCGACTAGATTTTTTTAAAGAGGAGTGTGTACGTTTGTTTTAGTTTTTAAATATATTACTTATATTTTCAATACAGCACAAATAAAATCCAGAGATACAATGAGGCGCATAACTTCATTCATTTTTTTCACTATTTAAGGATATAATAAATATTGTTAGAGAGTATTCATATTTAAGGGAAAAAATAATTGAAGTAGAATCTTACTAGTAATTATTTAAACTTAAGTCAATTATTTTTTAAATTCTTAATAATTTTTTTCTAATGAATACATTCATAGGTGCCAAATAATACGGATTCTGTGTACCATTATATCCTTCCTCTGATTTCATAACAGATATTTTCAATAAAATAAGGCGAAAATCAGTGTTTGGAAATAGTGGTATTTAAAATCTGTAATTCTTGGCACCAATGCACATATAAAAAATAATCCCACAATTCAAACGTTATGACCACAACTTCACTTAGTCATCATACTAACCTGAACATCGTAGATAATATGTGAGAATGTGAGAATTGTATTTAAAAATGGTCCTAATAGAGAGTCATCCTGATTTTGAATAAACGTGTGCGTAGTTCGAAATGTTGTACAATTACGATACCGTAATGAATCACACGGTATAATGCACGGAAGTCAAGATTAACTGAATTCTTAAAGTCTAAATGCACCGTTTGCGGAATTTGAGTAAAATGTGAAATCACCGTGGCCCAAATGCAAGTGTTACTGTCCACACATCATATTATAAATGAACCAATGTGACGTCACTGTAAATTCTGTATGATCTATTTGAGAAATACCAAATATGAGAATTTTGCTAAAAAACACAAATAGAGCAGGAAATGCACTATTTATTTAAAAATTTAAAATCCAATAGTTGCTAGTGGTATTTGTCTCCTTAATAAAAGAATAAATTAATCTAAGTTTCCATTACTCCGCGGTCGAGTTATCGCGGAAAGACTATTACTTAGACTGACTATTTTGAACGTGCAGCAAACCAAATCCATCATATGATGCAAACATTGTTTCCTGCATGGAATGATGTTTTCCAGGACGAGGATGGTCCTAATGTAACTCATCTATAAATTACACGAGGCTAACGGAAAAGAAAGGCTACCGCGGTGCTTTACGCGTATCTTTTTTTACAGACCGCCTGAGTCACGTGATGCTCGAATGCACCAATGCAGGTGTACGAAAAGAGTACACGTCACTCTAGTGGTCTGTAAAAAAAAGATAAGCGGAATGCACCGCGTTAGCCTGTCTTTTTCGTTAGCCTCGTAAATTACACGTAGTGCTATTAGGAGACGAAAGACGAATTCAGGTATCTCATTTGAATATCTCCGTCTGTTTTTGTTTGTAAGGA
This sequence comes from Maratus michaelseni, assembly GCA_963931845.1. Lineage (NCBI taxonomy): Eukaryota > Metazoa > Arthropoda > Arachnida > Araneae > Salticidae > Maratus > Maratus michaelseni. The sequence goes on from OZ007586.1 coordinate 400,175,405, forward strand.
AAGGGAGATAGAAGACAATTTTAGATACATTTCAATGGCGACAGCAGTAAAAATTAACTTCCAAAAAATATATAACGATTGTCGAAGCTGTTACGATATCACGCATTTATTTAGCTTTAAACACGTTACTTCGTTAAACCGATATCTCTGAACTGAATGTTGTCTAAATAATAACTATATTGAGTCTATAATAAATATCAAAAGGGAAATTAATTTGCATTTACTTTAATTCTATTTAAAACTTGTAAAAATATTTATTTTTCAGTTATTATAATTATAAAAAAACAAAACAAATTGTGTCTTATAACTATTATAATCTTAATCTCGACAGCTCATATTGTATAATTATTATATTTCTTTTCTTGGGAAAAATAATATGCTGCTGATAATGCATAAAATATAAATCATATATTTTACAAAATTTCCTTTAATAAAAGAACAAAGTGTGTTAACATTAAGACTGTTTATCTCAAGTTTTCTAGCTGATTAAAATTCTTTCAAAATGCCGGAATTTTTTATGTTATATTTTATCCCAATTTCTATCTTATGCTTAATAAACAATAGCAATGCGTAAAATCAGATTACATTATGTAAAAGCTTAAAGAGAAATATTTATCTTGCTGCGGAAAACCGCATAAACGATAATGCTCTTATCCCGATATTTTCCGGAATACCAGCTTGTAATTCACACAATCAATAACTAATACAGAACACTGCACGAAAGAGAGAAACAATGTTTTGTGAAAAGTAAAAACCTGCTTCAGCTCATTTTATTCTCTACACAGTTTATCGAATATCTGTTGCTGATTAGTAGGCAACAAAGTCCAGAAATGTCAAACATTGCTTATTGGATTTAGTTTGATATATAGTTATTTTGCAAGTAAAATGTAATTTTCATAAACTTAATATATCTGTATGTCATGAAGAAAGAGAACACGTTTGTATAGATTTTATCGAAAATAACAAATGACTTTATCGCCAGTGACATAATAGATAATTTACGAAGCGTAAATTTATTTTTATTGAACTAACATTGTAAATAATAAAGTATACATTATCGTTTCATTCCAAAATATATTTACACTTGGATAACACAAAAATATTACTCCTGGAAAAATTAAAATATCTTTGAAAATAATTTTATGGGTAGTATTAAAACAATGAAATAAAATTACATGTAAATAAAACATTAGCATCGATTGTTACATAAAAAAATTTAGATTGATGCTTTCGTGCGTGCAATTTTGTTATATAAATAACGCCTATTAACATTATTTAGTATGCATATGAGTATTCAAAGAAAAACAATACAGATGACATAAACAATAACTCCTTTAGTAATGTCTTTTTGAAAACCTAAATTAACATATATTTTTCAAAATATGCCATATATTAATAACGCTCTTTAACACATCAGAAAATTAACATTCTCTAAAGTTTGCAAACATTATTTGTTACGTTTTGCTTTGATTTCAAAAACAGTTCAAAATCCATTAATTAATTAATCCCAAACGTTGCAAAACATAAATGCTTCGTCATGCTTTATTTTATTTCATTCGTCATTCATTCGTCAGAAGCCTTAATATTATATGATGTTGCTTAAAGCACCCTCTTAAAAAGATGGCAAGACTAAATGGGCGGTTAAGATGTAAAGCAATCACATCTTCCAAAATTAATACTTTGCCTGTCTAAAAATTAAATGCATTTCTAACAAGAAAGGTATCTTTAAAAACATTATGAAAACAATATTGAAGAATCTGCATATATATATAACATACGGTCCCTGAAATTCCGCGGAGTAATCCCAATAGATTTCCGAAATATAATCTGGGAATGTTATTGCGAAAACCACGTATTCCATGAAATTCAGCGCCTTTTACGATCCACAGTGAAATATACTGAATGTTGCTCATTTCCGAAATTGATTTTTGCATTTCCGTTCAAATTAAAAAGCAGCTAGCAACATGTTTTTTTTTTTTTTTTTACTTTTAGGCAGATTTATATAATGTATGTAATTTGCATGTATTAATTAATTTAAAAAAATTATCATAAAATTTTCTTTTTATCAAGTTCGAAATACTATGTTTTTTTGGTACGAAAAACGGAAAGATGCACTTTCAGTGCCGGAAAACACTGAAGTTTCATAAAATGCAAATTGTCATAACTCGGTAAGTGTTGGTTGTACAAAATGGATTTTTTAAAATAGAATTCTTATACACGAAAGCTTTCTAAAGTATAACTTTTAGGGAATGGTCGCCATATAAAAAAATATACACATAACCCCTTATTTTAATATGCATACAACCGCTTGTATAAAAAATGCCATAGCTGAAAGCTGTACTTATTTTCTATACTTTTTTAATTGGAGGTATGTTTATATTATCAGCAGTTTAAGAGATCATTGCTAAAACATCTATTTTGAATAGTCCAATATATAGTGCGATTTAATCTCCAAGAATCTGATTTTAACAATTACTTTGTGAAATGTTATGATAAAATTACGTGTCTGTGGTCGTCTAGCCGGTATAAATATGGTAGTAGAAGTTAGTTACGGAGGATTTTGTCGTATCTCGTCCACGGGGAAAATCAGGACTAATTCTCTCTTTCATCGAGCTATCCCATTGCCGTTAGCAGTGACGTTCCATTTTGACTGAGTTTGGAATAAGATTTTTCAGCTGAGAATTTGCTTACGTGGTAGGGTGTTGTGTTGAATACTTCAAATAAACGTATATTGTATTCCACGGGGCTCCATTTAATTGGTGACATTGCTTTATTTTGTTGTGATATTGTGTATAGTGATAGTCCGAGGTGACTAGTAACATTTTCGTAGCAAGCTGAGGTGAATCTTTTTTTTTAGGTTCTGGAATGCAATCAACCTAGCTGTCTTGTTTCATTTTAGGATTGGAATTTAGGTAAAGAACACCATACGTTATTACGTATACAAGTTTATTGGAGTTCATTTACCTGCGGTTCATTCTGTCGAGATATTTCAGATAAGACATCAGCTTTGTTTGCCAAAAAGTTCTCTGAGTGAATTGTGTTCGCCGAATTTGTCCAGAATAGCTTAGTAGAGCATTACTGTGTTAGACAACATCCTGGGATCTAATCCCGGCCTAGACATTTTTTCCATCAGCTGGAAAAATTACAACTTAAGTATATAATCCCTAAAGTTCCGGTAAAATTTCGCAAATCTGCAAGAATTATGAATATACAAAAAAAAAAGCTGAAATTTATTGCAACCATATGCTTTTAAATAAGTCAGAATTAAAATCTTTAAAGTCTCTTTTTCAGCTTGTGTTTAGTCAATATATCAGAATGTTCAAAAAGCTGAAATTTCAGTATATATATATATATATATATATATATATATATATTTCTCAATATATTTTATTTTATATTATGGTGTGTTTAATTATTTAAGGCTCTGATTGCCAATTATATAAAACCTTTTTTGAAATTAACACTATTAAGCAAATATTCTTTTTTTTACTTTATTTTTTACATATGTTGTTACATTTTATTGTTTTACAGTTAAACTACTTAGCCTTTTGAAAATGTGATCTTTAAAGAAAGAGACACTATTTATGAAATCAGTATAAGAACTCTATTGCCAAATAATAATAATTGAAAAAAAAAGTAAAACAAAAAAAATTATTAAAAAAAAGATTGTTTTTTTTTTCAGATGGCACCAATAGAATTATCTATATTTTTGATTAAACCCCTTTCTAATTTAAAATCACTCAATAATGTGTCGTAAAATACGTAAGTAAAAAAGAGGTAAATTCTCCTAATGTTCATGAAAAAACAAATTTAGAAAATATAAATTATATAGAAGTTGTCGTATTTTATGCATTTTCATATTAGAATTTAATATGTGTCGCATATTTTTAAAGCTAATGCCTACGAGTCTACAGTGTTTCCATAAAATATTTCCCTTTTCTCTGGATAATTCAAAGTAATGTTGTTATAAACACAGAGAAAATTGCGGTGGAGCCTTAAATAAACATTAATTTAATTATAATTCTTTTGCTAAATTTAGGGTAAATCTACATGGAAATATATTTTAACAAGGGCAGCTTTCCAGAGAATCATTTTCAGCATGCTTTTAAAATAAGCTTCTAATTTTAATGACATGAAGATTTTTTTCCTTTAATTAATATCTGCAGTATTCTCCAGGGGTGCATGAATATATTTTATAACATATGCATTTCGTAGCCATTTAAATAATATGCAGGTATATTAAGGGCTAAAATGAAAACATAAATTCCCCTATACGATATTAAAATGCACAAAACTTTAAGATTCTTCGAGTTAAGTAAAATGAAATTTACTAAAATATGAATTATGCAGAAGATCATTTTATATTAAAATATTGTGTAATAGTATTATATTTAAATATTATGTAGGTATCTTAAAGGCTAAAATGATAACATAAATTCCCCTATACTGTATCAAAGCGCATAAAAGTTTAAAATTCTTTGAGTTAAGTATAATAAAATTTAGTAAAATATGAATTATGCAGAAGTTGTTGCATTTTATATACTTTCTTACCGGAATTTAATATATGCCGCATAAGTTTAAGGGTAATTCAAGCGATCCTCCAATGTTCCCACTAAATATTTCCCTTTTCTCTAGATAATTCAAAGTAATGCTGTTATAAACATAGAGAAAATTGCGGTTAAGCCTTAAATAAATATTAATTTAATTATATTTCTTTTGTTAAATTTAGGGTCAATCTAAGCGAGAATATATTTTCGCAAGAGCTTTCGAAAGAATTACTTTCACCTTGTTTATAAACCATTCCGTTTTTAATTAAATGAAGGGTACTTTTCAATAACTTCTAATTCAAGATATATATAATGTCAACGAGAATGATAAATAAAATGCAATATTTTTAAACTACTGCATGGATTATTCGAAGATACAATGGATATATCTTCAGGGTAACCGACTTTAAAATAATTACTTACCTGTTCATCACTTGATCATTCAACTTTACTACTCCAGATCAAAATTCATTTCTGGATCCTGTCTGGAAATCCCCATTTTACTCGAGACCGTCACCGACCTTTTTTTTTTAGGGTTTAGTTCATCTGACGATACACTATTCGTCTTACTCCTCTTTCTGTCAGTCTGTTACAGAGTTAATTCTAGGAAACTGCATAAGTTAGAGACTTGAAATTTTGAATACTTATAGCAGAATATCTCCTGTCACATGACAAAGTATAAAATTAAAAAAAAAGCCTTATATAATTTTAATTAAATGAATTCATTTAATGACATCCGAAAGTTTCTGAAATTTATAAGTTTAAACAGAAACGTAATTTCATTCTTTCTTCCGTAGGCTATGTGTTTCAGAGGTAGCACGCTTCACTTCTAAACGCGTGTTCTATTCTCGACGGCGGCAGTTGAAATTTTTGATTTTTTCAATAGAAATACCTTTCATTATCCGATTAAAAGAACTTTCGTACATTTTTGCCATTTTAAGGGTTTATTTTTCCAGCCAAAATTAAATAATGTAATTAATTATGCTTTTCCGATATACAAACATTTGTTGTTAAAATTTCTGAAAAGCAGTTCTTGAATATTTTTAATTTGATTAAAAAATAGCTTTATCTTGTTATCATTGTATTATTACATTTAATTTTGCTGCCATTTATGTTCTAATTGATAAAGTGTATGGATAAATGATAATGATTTAATAGTTATAAATTAGTGAATTGGATTTATTAATTAAAGCATAAAGTGTGTTGAAATGAATAGTAAACGAAACCCTTTGTGTGAAATTCGATCACACTTACCCACTTGTTACTGGTCGGGTTAAGATAGAGTTAACTATAGTTCATTTGATTTCAGTTCTTCTTATTGCATATCTGGTTCATGTGTACCAGATCTATTTTAAAAAATGCAACAATATTTTCTCTGGTTAAAAACAATGCATTTTAACATGAATGAGTAGGGTAGAGAAGGCAGGAATTGGACGACATGAAGAGAACAACACTAATTTTCCTAAAACAAAAAAAATATTATTCATTTTCCTTTCTACAAAAATAGGAGCAACCATAAACTCATTTATACATGCTACACATTTTATATTTACCAAGTTTTAAATATAATTGGCAGAAATTTCTCCCTTATTTTAATTGCTAATAGGCGTAAAATAAAAACTTTATAAACAGTAAAATAAGTTTTATTAGACTGTTGACATGTTTAGGCTCCATAGGAGAATTTATCAAAACAAATAAGAATAGGAAAGGATAACATATGGCAATTTAGTTATACAAAAAAGAGCATATAGCTGATATATAGTATAATAGAAAAACCACAGCCCTGGCAAGATTATATCAAGAAGAAACCATCCAAATAAATTTGAATGAATGTAAGAAATTTTTTACATCCAACTAGAGTCCTGCACGGGTCGGGTTGTACCCGACGGTGTTTTAATGCTATTATGAAAATTAATGTACAATATCTCTCCTATCAATTTTATATTTTATATAGAAAATGGACAAATCTATATTCTTTAATATTCAAATATAGTGAAACCTCAGAATAGCGGACACCTCGAGATCATTGAATAGAGTCCTGCAGCGGGTCGGGTTGCTTCAATTTATGTTTTGGGGTCGAGATGACTCTAATTTTCTTTCTGCGAGTCAGGTTCAACCTTGAATAATTCCTCCGGTATATATAATTTAGGTTTAAGCTTGTCTGAGCGTTGGGATTTTCACAAAAAGTTTGAACAGGACTATATTTTAGATGAAAATAAATACGTATTTGAATATGAATAAGTCAGCTAGGGGTCGTAAAAATTACTTTTTTAGTAGCGAACTACAACTACAACTACTTTATCAAAAAGGTAGTTATACAACTACATGTTTTAAAAAGTAGCGACTACAAGTTACTTTTCAAAAGTAATCACTATTTCGCTACTTTTAGGTTTTGTCGAAATATTTAATCTACACTCGAAATTGAGGACACAGAATGAAAATTCTGCTTAAAGTCAGCTTGATACCTACCCGAACCCAAAAAATATTTATACCCGAATCCGACCCGAAACCGATGGAAGAGAGAATTAATCCATATTTCAATACAATTATGAAAAAGTAGTCCACAATTATATATCTAATATCAATTTTATATTTTTGTATAAAGATGAAAACTTACACACTCTTTAATATTCAAATATATATTTTTTTTTCATTGAAAAAAAAATCAGGATTTTCTTTTGAAATGTTTCATCAATGGCAACTTTCAATAACAACACTCTAATTGGAGAAAAGTATTTTTTTTAATTTACTTTGAAATTTATGCCCGTGTACGAAATTTCAAGTAACATGGACTGAAAGTCTTAGAATCTCTTGTATCTATTTTCCATATCTGTATGATAAAAAATTAAGCGCCGTGCTGTCCAAGTTTTCTTTCTACTGCTTCTTTGATTCTTGTTCCTTGTTCCTCCATGTCTTCGTACTTCTTTATTTCTTTCCTAAGCTCTAGGCACTCCTCTCTCCATTGTGATCTGTCATCTTCTGTGTCTTGTATCCACCGCATTAGCGTATCTACCTCTTTGCGGAGTTTTATTATTTTCTCATTTGTTTTCCCCTGATTTTCTTCGGGAGTAACTGCCTGGATGTCTTGCAGTATCTTTTCTACTTCAATTTTGATGTAATGTGGTGTTGATGGCTTTTGGTGTTTTTTAGCTTCCTTTAGTTCTTTTTCTAGTTCTTTTTGTTTCAACTTCAACGCTGCTACTTCTTGTCTACTTTCTTCTTGTTTTTCTACTTTCTCTTTTAGCTTTGCCATTTCTGTTTCATAACTTTGTAGTTTCTCACTATGTAATTTTTCTCTTTCTTCGACTTCCGCATGTACTTTGTTTGTTTCAGGACGGCTGTGTTCCATGAGCTTCAGCTGCTCTAGTTCTTCTTTTAGATCCCTTACCTCTTCGTTCTGTTTCTCTACTGTAGTTATTTTTTTGTCTAGCACCTCCTTCACCATCTGCAGCTTTTCAGGGGCTCCTCTTTGCTTACTTTTGTATAACTTGTCAAACTCTGACATTAGCTCAGTTATTGTCATCTTCTCCCATTTTTGTTGTCCTGTGCGCTGTGTTTGCGGTGTCTTTGGTGTGCTTGGCTGTTCTTGTGACATCTTGTAGCTTTTTCTTGTTACGATTTTGTCCTCAGTGTACCTTTGTGTCGATGGATTTGCTATTTTCTCTGTATAGTCCCACACTGAGATGTCTGACATGTAACCTGCTTTTTCCACTTTTGTTAAAACTTTTACTCTAATTAATTATCATTTTTCTTATGACTCACCGTTTTAACTTTATCCTTACTTTCTTACACTATATTACTTTAAATTTTAAACTTTATTTTTAATCTTTAAAATTTCGAATAAAGCTTAGGTTATGTGGGAGGCTTTCTCCGGTCAAAAAAAAATAAAAAGGGGGGGGATGGGGAATACTAATGTTAATGAGAAAAAGTTGAAGAGTAAATAACTCATGATAAAAAAGGAAATTAAGACATAAAATGCAATATAATATTAATGTTATAGAAAGCCTTAGGGGCCAAGCAATAATTTAATTTCCTTCCCCTTTCTTCCCTTTAAATTAATAAATTGAGACCAGCCGAAGATGAATTGAAGTTATCTTACTGTTACGTGCAAAATGAGAATAGTTATAAGAAAAGAAAAAAAAATGTCAAAAGGGCATTGATTTTGGAGTAAACTTACAGGACTGTGGGAAATTTCCCTTAAACAATAACACTGGAAGATATAAGTTATACTAGAGTGAGAAAATACCCTTTTGACTAGAAATTTTCAATGTAAGGACTACCTCCCATTGAGCCCGAAAAAACGAAAAATACAATTATTTATAGACATCACCAAAAAATTGAAAGAACCGATGAATGGAGGAACGATTAAAAGTTTAGAGGTGGCTCCAATGGCAGATGATACGAAAAGCTGAATTAAAAAATAAAATATTATGAACAAACAACTTAAAATAACTTTTATAAGGTACTAAATAGTATTATTCACTTATACAGTATAAGAACATGAAAGATGAGAGTTGTTGTAACAAAAATGTTAAGAGGGCATTGACTATGGAGTAAACTTATAGAACTGTGGGAGATTTTTCCTTTAACATTGATACTGGAGGTTATAAGATGTACTAGATGAGAGAATACCCCTTTAACAAGATATTAACAATGTATGGACTTTCTGCCATGAAGCCAGATTATACAATGTATACAATAGTTTTTTGAAATAATATAACTTTTAAAGTACTTAAATTTTTGAATGGAGTTTCACTGGTGCAACAAAGAAAAATAAAATAATTTTAGCTACGTTTAATACAGGTATTGGTGGACATATAAAATGTAAAAGGCTTTATGGTGTGATGTTAGGTCACCAGGCTTACCAGTGGGGCCAATCAATTTGACCCATGCTGCACTTGGAAACTTGATGTTATTGGTTATAAAATTTTGTGGCATGAGATGAAATAACACATATATGAAATGACTGGCTGACTGGGATATGAAGGCCTCGGAGACTGAGAGACCCTTTAAAATGAGAAAATAGTCAGAAAGAATGATAAATGTTAGAGAATGGCCCCAAATAGGGGGTCCAGGGCCCCCATGACGGGCCCAGCGAAATGAAGGGGGCTGGAAATGGGTAGCTCACAAAAACCTATTGAATGAGCTATTGGACTATGGGCGAAGAAAGACATAAGAGAAATGTAAAAAAAAAAAAAAAAAAAAAAAAAAAAAAATGGTGCCTTTATGAGGGTCCCAGAGCCTAAAATAGAGAACGTAACATGAAAATGGCCACGAAAACGGAAAGTCCATTGGAAAAACTTCAAAATGAGGTAATATACTTAAATTAACGTGGAGAATCTTTAGAAGATAGAAAAAGTGAAAACAACTACAAGGAGGGGGGGGGGGGGCAAGGCCTAATCTGACTGGGCCAAAATTAAAATGGGCCACAGAATCAGAAAGCCCAACTCAAGACCTTTAAAATGAAATATTATGTTAATAAGAATGGATAATAAATAAAGAATTTCTATAAAAGATGCCCTAGGGCCTAACGCTAAGGCCTACGAGATGTGAGCCACAGCTAGTAGATCCAAAAGAAAGGGCCCCTGGAGATGAGAGTTAATGAGAGACCCTTTAAAATGAGATATTACATAGCAAGGAATATTAAATTTAAAGAATGGGCCCTTTTAAGGGGCACAGGGCCCCCTTGATGGAATCACGAAAAGAAGGGGGCCATAAATGGAATGCTCACACTGGGACCTTTAGAATGAGCTATTGGAAAATAGGAAAATAAAAAACAACAAGTATGTAAACAAAAAAGTGCCCCTTTTTGGGCCCCAGGGCCTAAAAGAGAGGTCGTAACCTGAAATTAGCCTCGGAAACGAAAAGTCCATTGGAAAACCTTTAAAATGCGTTATTATACTTACATGAATGTGGAGTAACTTTAAGAGATAGGAAAAGTGAAATCAACTTCAGGGGGGGCCCAGGGCCCAACCTGACAGTGCCAATATTAAAATGGGCCACATAATCAGAAAGCTCATCTCAAGTCCTTTAAAATGATATGTTATGTTATTAAGTTTGGATAATAAATAAAGATATTCTAAAAAAGAGGCCCTAGGGCCTAACGTGAAAGCCTACGAGGATGTGTGCTACAGCTAGTATATCCTTGTTGCCCCTATGTGACATTAAACGATGTGAGATTTTACCCACAATGCAGTTGAAGTGTTTTATTCAAATTCCTTACTGCTATGGGTAAAGTGTAATGTGCTAATAAACTATATTTATTTGTGGGCTGGTTGCCATATACCAATAAGATCCACCACTCTTATGAAGGTATCTCAATTCCTTTTTGAGTTTGCCTGCTCAATTTTTATGTAGCGTCACCTTTTCACCAACCAACCAACCCATTGAAAATTTTGGCGTGAGTGCTCTAAAGGGGTAGCCATTTTTAATATAAATGAAAATTACATTTTAAAGCAGTGAAATGTACACTTAAAATGGTCTGAGAGTTAAGCAACTGGCATCTATGTGTAGGAAATTTAATTGTTCATCGGATACAATTAATAAAAAAGAGAAAAATATATATTTAGTAATTTTTAAGGGGGTTTGAATAAGACACACTCAAAAGTAAAAAACATAAAAGCAAGCTATACATGACAAAGTTGACAAGGTTTGGTAGAGTGCACATAATATACATTAAATTACACAGAAATGATGCCAGAGCTTTTCTTAGAGTTTAAGAAGACTTTATACAAAGTTAAATGAAACATTAGAGCTCTCGGGAACGCTTATTTAATTAATTAAATTGGAGCTTAAAACGTAAACAAACACCCATGCCACAAGTGCTCGCTGCAACACTGAATTTATAGTATCAAGTGTGGTACACCCCTTTAAAAATTTTCCAGTGTTTCGATTTTTTTTGAGGGTGTCGGAGCACTATATGTATGTTCACATAAAATTACAGGGCGAAATAAAAATTGGAAGCATTTTTTAAAAAATCAGAATGGTTGGAAAGTAGTGCTTTCTGGGTGAGGGTCAAAAAATGTGCAAGCCGAACCCCCAACTTAAAATTACACCAGTGTATTGAAAATTTTTGAGAGTATATCGGAACACTAAATACACAATCTCACCAAAGATATAAGAGATCCGATGATTTGAAGTATGTTAAAAAAAAATTTAAATGTGGCTCCGATGGCAGAAGTTATGAGAAGTTGATTTAAAAAAATAATAATAAAAAAAAATATTTTGAACAAATAACAACTTAAACTAACTATTAAAGGCTACTGTATGGCATAGTACACATATACGATAATAATAACAATAATAATATACGCAATATATACAGTTTTTGTATTTGGGTGACGTTGAAAAACATGGCGGCTACTGAAGCTTGGATGCCATGTAACCGTGCCAAAGGGCCAGAGTAATTTTACTAAAATTGATATAACTCATTAAAAAGATGACCGATTTGGTCGCGCCTGGTCTCAATTTATACATTAAGACTTTAAATAACTAATTTGACCGGCGAGAGCATTCCCACTTACCTTTAAACGCCTTTATCCTAGCCTGCCATGGGAGCGATTTTCAAGCGTGACCACATGGAATGAGAGCCAGTAGGGTTTTTTTTCCTTCTATCTTTACAAGAAGAAAATATTGTATTCATGAAAATTTTCGACTTCCGGTTTTCCAAGGATTTATACGTTTCAGAAGGTCCTGAAAAAAAGTTGATACACGATTTGACTGTTTTTAGAAAATGTCTCTCTGTGAATCTGTAACTCTTTCTTTCTGTCTGTCTGTATGTGACAAAATTTTGTGGGCGCTCTATCTCAAGAACTAATGCACGAAATTTAATAAAACTTTATATTCAGTTAGTTCCTAATATAAGTTGGTGCTGATTAGATTTTGAAGAAAATCGCCCGACAGATGGCACTGCTATGCTACATCTTTTGCGATTTCTGCAACAGCTCTATCTCAAGAACTAATGCAGTTATTTTCATCAAACGTCAGATTCTGTTAGACCTTGACATAAATAGACGTTGATTATATTTTGGTGTAGATATCCCAACAGGTGGCGCTGCTATACCACATTTTTTCTTACTTTACGATAGCTATATCTCAAGAATTAAGGCACGGATTTTCATCAAACTTCAGATTCAGTTAGACGTTGTTAATAAGTTGTTGTTGATTAAGTTTTGGTCTATATCTCCCAACAGGAGGCGCTGCTATGCTGCATTTTGCAGGATTTACACGATGTTAGCAATAGTCTTATTTCAAGAACTAATGCACGGAATTTAATAAATCTTTAGATTCAGTAAGACCTTGATATAAATTGATTGCTGATTCTTTTAGTGTATGCGAAACCTTCGTGTGATAGAAGAAAGTTTTGGGATGGCACGTCCGACTGGTTTTATTAAATGGGAAAAGTTTACACATTACAATGTAATTAATTACAAAAGACTTGTTTTTCGATAACTTTAAAATACTCTTTATATGCCGACCAGAACGTTCAATTTTATTTTTTTCTTTCATAATTTTAATTGCAAAACAAGATACCCGGTATTAAAACATTAGATATAATTATGCGTTAGTAGACAAAAGTTTAGCCGCAAGAATTTTTATTTTTTCGTGACTTAGCAATTTGGTTTGTTTTATCAGCAAGAGTCAATGGAAAAATCTTTAACACTGCAACTGTGATTTGGGTTGACATTGGCAAATTGTTGGACACAACACGTTTTGTAAAAAAAAAGAGAGTTATGATCAAGTGATTAGAAAAATTGCATATTTTTCTTCTTTCCAAGTAGTGTAAAAGGTTACTTTTCGGGAATGTCCATTATGTCCAAAGTCTTACTGTATACATACTTTTAACCTGCATAAATGATGTGGACATTCTTTTGGAAAAGCGGGTAAACCCGAACCCGATCCGCAAGAGTCAAAATCAAACCCGAAACCGACCCGAACCCGAAACAATGAATGTCAACCCGACCGGAAACTGACCAACAACAAAAAGTAGGAGTCAACCCGACTCGAACCCGAACCGCAACGAAGAAGTAGAGGTCAATCCGACCCGAACCCGAACCGCAACGAAAAAATATAACGCCAACCCGACTCGACCTGAACTGCGGGTCGGGTCGGATGCGGGTAAAAGCGGATAACCCGACCCGATGCAGGACTCTACATAAAACCCATACGATCCATCTATTATAAGAGAAACCATAGAGGTTATAATACGTACAAATACAATATGTAACGATGAGTACCATTTAACTTACGGAAATTGTAGCTCGGGTTACTCCATGGTTACAAATATGGAAATAAACCTCCAAGTTAAAATGAAAAATAACGTGTGTAATTTGAAAACATACGTGAAAAATTAAATGATGGCGTTTCAAATAATAACTTCATAGACCGTTCAATTATGGGATATACTTATTTGTTTTGATAATGGCTCCGATGTAACCAAAGCATATCAACAGTCTAATAAAACTTATTTTACTTTTTTTTACGCGGTTTATCAATTAAAATAAGTACATTATTACAAGGTATTATAATATGTTACATTTTTAGAAACTTATCATGTTTACAGATCAAAAGTGAATATTAAATTCTACTTTAAAATTATATTTGACATTTATTACATTTGAAAAACAAAAAAGAAAATTAATTATCAATATCCCATATACATTGTGTTTATAAATCACTAATTAAGTTAAGCTTTAAAAGTGGGGTGGGTAACGTAATTAACTATATACTACCTAGAGAGAAATCTGTTACACTGAGGGAGAGAGGGTATGAGGCATATTCCATTTCTTCCTTTTGAGTTACCAAACAGCTACAAATACTTAATTTCATAATTTTAATTTTTTTATAATAGTGAACAGTTTTTGTTTTATTTAGTTTGTAATAAGTATAAATATCGATTTGCAAACAGAATTCACTATATTATTTTGATCTCTAAAACAGAGATGTTTCGACTGCAAATATTTTTAATCTTTAAACTTCAAATATTGTAAATAAAGAAAGCTGTAGAAAAAACTTTCATTTATCATAAATCTGTGGAAATATAATATTCGTTAGATGAAAATTCCTCATATTTTTCCTTTTCTTTAATTGTATCTCCCACTCCATCCTCAAGTACTGGTAATATTTTCAAAGTTTGAAATATTGTTAAAGTTAACCGTTTCAATAATTTTCCTTTAGCATATATTACTTTAGTTTCAGATAATACTAAACATTGTTATAACACAGTTGTATCCAAAATTAGAAGTATATATTGAGTATTGAAAGAAATTATTTTAGTGAAAACTGTCCCATTCCTGCCTCTCCTTCCTTATATAAATATTTTCTATTCTTCGTAAAAGATATTTAGTACTACTGACAAGATTGTCGCCTATTTTCAATTTTGGATAAAAATGCCTAATTATACTTCCAAAAAGTGTCGTTTAAGGGCAGGAAAATCTGAAAATGGAATTAATTTTTTTAGAATTATATTTTAATGGACTGTGAAAATTGACACAGAGTTCGTAAAAATATTCAATACGATAATTTTTTTCACAGCAGAAACAAAAAATACAGTGTAAGTGTTATTGTATTATTACTTCTTCTTACAGCTTTCGTGAGATAATAGAATTTTTTTTCAACAAACAATATTCAACCAGATTGAATCTCAAAATTTATTACTACACGTACCGCACAGAAGTACCATTTTCCCTAGCAGTTAATTGGGCAACGAGAAGAATAAGAGCAATTTGTTGCGAGAAATATTTTCTAAGGTTTTTTTTTCTCCTTTTTGGATGCGATGATAATTTGTCGAAATATAATATGATAGTTTATCTATCTCGGACAAAATTGATCAAAAGAGGATGATCGCTCAACTGAATATTGTTATTCCGACTACCATCTTTATTTTGCTACCTATCGAATGATTTTGTTAAATGAAAGAACATAAAATATATTTTATTTTGCGAATTATTTAAGGACCAAAATATTAATTTTTAAATAATGTTTAAATACGATTTTTATTTAAATTAAACCTTTTAAATATGACATGAATATAGAAACAATCTATTATTTAAATGCACTTCTATCAAAAAACAGTTATTTTTTTCACAAACGTCGCAATAACCATGAAATAGTGGAAATCAATTTTAATTTATGGCAGATAGATCCGCAAACTTCTGTAGCCATCTTAATATATGGGCTTGAAAGAAATTAGTCATTATGTTAATTTTCATCTTAAGCCATATGTTGAAAGTTTTTAAATACATATAATTAATGTCATAGCTGTCAATAATTAATTATCACTGCTTTCGAATATATATATATATATATATATATATATATATAATATTCGTTATTTCATAACATATATTTGCGATTAAAAAAGAAGACAATTACTAGTCGGATATAACGCTACTCAAATATCGTAAGTTTTGCCATCTAGGCAAAGTTTATATATTTTAAAAAGGAATTATTCAACATACTTAAGGAAGGTAAATATAGTGTTGACTTTTACAAAGAAATCGGAATTCTCTCTTTAATTAAAATAATTACCCTATTTTCCGGTGTATAACATACACTTTTAAAACAAATAAAATTTTCAAATTTCCGAGATGCGCGTTATACGACGGATATAAAACTTAAAGTTTAAATATTCAGCATAAAAATTGCAATTTTTATATTCATGAACAAGAGAAGAATACGTGATTATCTCAATGAGCGATTGTACGATTCAAAACGCGATGTGGTGATTCAAGCAGATAAGCTTGGCTTTAGCGCATATCCTCACTTTGCATTTAGTTGCTTTTTTGTACTAGTTATTACACTTTTTATTGTATTTTCTGTCTATATATGTCATGCAGGCCACTTTGTAAAAAACGGGGTACGAATACACGTACTTAAATACTACGAATATACGTAAAAGTTGACAAATACAATCTCAAATCGTATATATGCGTTATGCGCCGGAATATACTATAATTAATAAAATACTTATTATCTAATTAAAATTTTCAGAAGATCTGAAATTACGCTTGGAATTAATGAATATAAAAAAGGATGTGAATTATCACTTACTACACAGCGTACAACCAACGTTTTACACTGTATTGCAAGTAGTAATTCCCATACTTTATTATATTCATTAATTTCCAGCGTAACTTCAGCTCTGCTAAAAAATGTAATTAGATATATATATATATTCACTGATACTGGGATTTACTTCGTCTCCGGCATGCCATGTAAGATGCGTGCTCATAATTGACTTTCCATCTTCTGCTGCAAAGTTGCAGCTTTGGCAACATATAAGAGTGAGAAATGCTAGACTGGTTGTCGTCCGAAAAGCTAAAATAGTAGAGCATTGGTGCGTGACACCAAGGGTTAAGAGTTCGATCCCCGGTCTGGACATTTTTTTCACTCTGTTGTTTATGCGCTGAGTAGTAAGCGATAATTCGCGTCCTTTGTTATATTCAAAATATTTATTACCCATACAAGACAGATTGAAGGTAAAAAAGTAATGGGATTCTTGAGGACGCACTTATTGTTTTTTCCGATTCATAATGTAAAAAATTGAAAAAGAAAACTTTTTCAAAATAATCCGAAAATAAATAAATAAAAGCAGTAATTTGTCCCACTTGCATGCTTAAAAATATATTATTTTTATCGTGGTAACTAAAACAGTAATAATAAAGATCCATATAAAGTTTAATTTTCCTGAGGTACAATGTTTGTTAGGAAAGGCCGAAATAGTTTCCTTGTAAATAATACAATGTGAAATATTATATTTTAAAAGTTTCAATAAGCATTTATTTAAATAAAAAAGGGAAATAAAATGGTAAATAAGAACGTTATGAAATGACATTCATGTATTTTGTAAAAAGTTTTTTAAATAACTGCTCGAAATATTCATCCAGAAAGATCTGCAGTTTTTTCATCATAAATGCCAATAAATTTCAATTCTCTCTGCTGTTCTTCGATTTTTGTTTTCAAAACTTACATTTGGGAAGAGTATTTTCCGAATTTATTCTCTAATTTGGTGGCAATAATTCATAATAAATAAATCCTCTGTAGTCCCACCATACACAAACCATTCATTTGGAATGCAGTCTCTCTCTCGATGTTACTTGGGGGATATTTCTCATCTCCAGTTATGAGCCGTTTGAAAAGTAAAAGGCTTCTTCATTTTGTTTCAGCAAAGAATCACATACTGAAATTCGAGCAAGCTTATTCTATGGAGTTAAAGTATGGGGTACCCACACATCCTAGCGGCTTACATACCCAAACTTCTTCAAATGATCATGCACTATACTTTTTGGAATATTTAGTCTGTGTGACAGCTTCCGAACTGAGTAGTGTGGATTTTCAGCGAAAGCTCCTTTCAAGGGACCCTCCTTTACTGATGATTGTCGTTCAGAGCAGGCATAATCTTTGAGGCTGAAATGTCAGCGCTTAAATTTCTCAAACCACTTTCGAACTGTGTCATCCGAAACAGCACTTTGTCCATATATAGCAAAACGTTTATGAGCAGTCTGAGCAGTATTTTAACCTTTCTTGAAATAAAACAGCATAATATGATGAAAATGAACTTTTTGGTTCTACATTCTTAGCACTGCACTGAAACAAAAATTATGCCACAACACAAGCGAGATTTATGCAGCGCAAGCAGCAAAGACCAAATGTACATATCTGGGTCTTTAATGGTCACTCCTTATCAGCAGTAGCAAAATCACTATACGAAACCACGCTTCGTATAGTTATTATACCACGCCACTGCAGAACTTTCCCGATGACACGATATTTACAGTATTTTTTGTTAATTTTATCGTAAATACAGTATTTTTAATATTTACAGTACAGGTATAATGGAAAATAAACAAAGTGAACAATTCTAACGTCACAATATAAAATCGTGGTTTTTAAACAATTATATGCTTATTGTCTTTCTTTTATTAGTTAAATTTCTACTGGGTGAAACTTGTAATAGTTCACATATATCTTTCAGATGTCCATTTAAACCCCCGCTCTATAATGAAACTTACTGAGCACGTGCTTATAATATAATTCAATTTAATGTTCAATTTATATGCGAAAATTTTTAAAATATTTAATGTTTTTCTTTTATTAAATACATTTAATTTCTCTAATAGCCAAGAGTTTCCTACCACTTTCCTTATCTTTTATGTTGTTCATCACGAAGCGTGGCATACATGGTTCGCCATGTTTGGCTTAATTAAAAAAGTACTTATATATATAAAGAGACATGACTAAAAATAACATAATATAAAAATACTGAATTGGATAGAAAAACGGATTCGTTCAGCAGCTAGATAGATTGTCCGCTTTGTCATATAAGCATACGATTAAAAAAGGAATGGGCAAATATGTTGTCTATAGGTCTCTACCTATGTGACTCTATCTGCTAAAAGCAAGACAAGGTGGAGTCACGTGTCAGTTTCCTGAACAATAGAAGAATTCTAGAAATTTTATACCACACATTTATTAGCTCACAGGCTATCAAAGCCTGAGAGCTTATGTGCCCGCCCGTTCTGTATGTATGTACGTAACGCGATAACTCTTGACAGAAATAACCGTTTTGCTTCAAACTTTGTTTATAGGTTCATTGTGATAAGGCGCTTCCCTAATTAGTTTTGGGGATTGATTGGTTAACTATAAAGGGGGGGAACGGGGGGCTAACCCCCCTTAATTTAGATAAATGTTTTTTTCATGCAGAATTGTCCAATTTTCTTCAAATTTTGTATATAGGTTCATTGTGATAAGGTTCTTTCCTGATTAGTTTTGGGGGTTCATAGGTTAAGTATAAAGTGGCTAACGGGGGGGGGGGGGCTAATCCTCCCCCTTAATTTAGATAAATGGATTTTTCATGCAGAATTATCCGATTTTCTTCGAATTTTGTATATAGGTTCATTGTGGTAAGGCCAGTGGCTGAGAGGTTCTGCTCTCAAATCTGGTAGACGGGAGGTGCTGGGTTCGCGCCCGTCCGCCTAATAGTTCGGAGTTTTCGTGGTTTTCTTCGAGCCGTGGTTTTATCCATGCGTAAATACGGATTAGGTTCCCTTAGAAAGACCTCCACGAAGGGCACTCCCCCCGGGCCTATATCCCAAGTGTAGATAATAGGCCGTCAATAATCAACCCAACTCAACTCAACCCATTGTGGTAAGGAGCTTCTCTGATTAGTTTTAGGGGTTCATTGGTTAATTATAAGAAGGAGAAAAGGGGGGATGGTTCCCCCCTTAATATATTGTCGATTTCGTCATTTTTCGAGGGCTTATTTCAAATTCTTTGAAATAAGAATATAATTTACAGTTAGTGTGAATAGCCTGTGAACTCAATGCCGTCAGTTTAACTGGGCAGTTTTCTTTTATTTTTCAAATTTCTAAGACTCTTCACGTTTCATTCCTACAACAAGCTATACGTAGCATCCATGCTAAGATCTGTGAGATGACGCACGGCGTATTATAAACCAACATGCATCATCAGTGTCATGAATGTGCATATTAAAGATATGAATTATAGATAAGGAATATAATCACATCTTCAGTTCTGATCTTGACAATTTTAATACGATATTAAGATCTTAAACATCTGCCACCGTAAAACGAGACAGCTAAATTTGTTGATACACAGTCGATATTTTAGAGCAAATTTTATTTATTTTTCTGTATGCATTCTTGTCCACATACAATAGAAAGATAAACAGAGATATTCTTGTTCTGATTCAATTAGACTTTACTTTATAGACTTTATTTAAAAGTATTGGGAAATCCAGTGCTAGAATTAGAAGGTTTTGTTTTACTACACGTTAGGCCCTATTCTATATCTGACAGTAGGTGCCTTGCAAGTTATTATACAAAATGTAGAATGAATATTAAAACTAAACGCCATCATAAAATAAAGATTTAAAATATCCTAAAATACAAACATTTGCAAATACAATTTCCGTATTTTTACGTATATTATTTCAATGGAAGTGATTTCGTGAATGTGTCAGAAATTAATAAATATGAATTTGAAAATATTATTGAGGGATAACAATATGAAAGTCTAGTAATTGTGTTCTTTTCCCTAAGTACTATAAAAAAATGTTGTCTTTTAAGGATATTTAGAAATCGATAGTAACTACCTTTTGAAACATTCACGTAATAATTTTTTATCGGAAAAAATATTTCCTGGAAATTATATAATTTATTTTACAGTGTAATTATACCTTTAGAACAACCGATTTAACTACTGCGTCATGGGTTTCATTTAATTTATCATTTAAGACGCTTTCGTACGTCACCATGTCTTCATGTCAATACATTAATATGACTCTATAAAAAAGTTATAAAAATCATTTAAGTTACGATTAAAATAACAGTTATATTGGCAGTGAAAATTTTATAAAACATAATATGGGGATAAACCTACTAAGATGGCAAAGGGCACCTCCTCCTTGGCGTCGAATTTTCACGATTTAATCCTGTCTATTATTCCCTAAGGCATTAAAAGACGCCAAAATCTTTATTCATAATTTTATACTATTTTATCACAGCACAATTTCTGAAATTATTAAACATTGCATCTAATTCGCTTGTTCATAAGGATGATTACTTGTATGATTTAAATATTCATGAATATTTCCTATCATGTAAAATACATTTTTCAGGAATTAATAAACTTATTTAAAATTTACGGATAGATATCATTATTATTAATATGGAAGTATACAGCTTTCTTGAATAACAAAGAAATGATGAATATCTTCAGATTTCTTGTATTATATTATGTATTAGTATACAACAGAGATATGTTTACAAGTCAAATTAATGTTCTCCATAGAAGTATTCTCTTAAAATTGCGTTACAAAAAATAGACATTTGTCCGAGAAATACTTAGTTTATAGCACCAATTTATATAAGCTTGATCTCCAAAAAAACCTTACAAGGAAATAGATATACAGATTAGATTTCAAGTCGATATAAATCCGTTGTTAAAATGATTTCACTGGGTAGGCGGAAGAAAAGCAAAGGATCAAACATAGATTTTAAAATAAACTGGAGTTTGATTTATTCAGAGAAAAGATATATTAGATTTGAATTTTAGATCTCTAAAGACTATTCGAAAAATAATACTTGAAATATTGTTATAGAGCTATTTTGATATAATCTATGCTTTTGAGGATGAGCAACATAAATTGATAGGATAAATGGTAAAAACACACACATACATCCACATGTATAGTCATATACAGGGTGATACATAAATACGTACACAATTTCTAGATAATAAAACAGTTGTAGACAAGGACCACAACCGCAAACTTTTGTGTAAGTATACACATAAAAATGTTTCTGCCTACTCTTATGATATCGGAAACAACAGCTTGGATATCGTTACAATACAAACAAACATGCAAGTAATTTTACTCTTGAAATCCATCTCATTTCTGCGTAAAAAAGCAATGTAGTATTTAAGCTGTCCATCTCTTCAGAAAAAGATTTCAATAGTCTGGAGTTTGTTGAATTCAACTTAATAAAATTAACAACTTCGACGAATTGATGGAGCACTTCAATACGTCTGACAGGATTTTGGTCGCTAGGCTGTCTCTGTTTGTACAGCAATAGTTCCCAGCATCCCAGCTACATGGTGTAAAACGCATGAGGCGATGAGACCGCGTAAGCCTGTATAACACGTAGACATAGATTGTCTACCAACAGTGCAAACCCCAAAGCAGTTGACCAACCTCTCATTTTCACAGAAATAACGAAGAATGACAGTAAATATGTCCTTTCATGTACATCTTTCTCTAAGAGGATTGCAAAGTAATAGATTTTCTTCAAGCACGTTATTATTCAAATATCTTGGAAAATCAAAATTAAGAGAGATTGTAGATATCAGTACTCTCATCTACCTGTATTGTACAGGAAGGACTGCTTTTTAACACTTTCCAACATAATTCAAAAGTGTTTATGAATTAGCATTTTATATCTGCCGTGTGTCTACCATCCGTCCGTGCTATAACGCGCGTAATTCTTATCGGATTACCATGTAATAGTTATATGTCATTGTTGTTTACTAAGGCTTGCGCTGTATTGAAAATTAAGCATGTAGTACACATACTTCGTGTAATGGACACTGAAAAGATAGCCGTTATTGCCGAAACGTCAGTTGAGGCTCACTGTGGAGACCCGAAAAGTTTTTGGTTTCTGTCTGTCTGTCTGTCTATGTTCCGCGATAACTGCCTCAAAAATGATCCGATTAGGTTAAATTTTGGTAGGTATGTTGGTGAGGTACTCGGAATTAGCTGTTTAGTTTTTAGTTACATTTGGTTCATTCGTTCGGAAAATATAGAAAATTTTTTTTAGGTCATAATGCTTTCCTATGGGAATTCAGACGATTTTGAAATTTTTCATTCGTTGAAAATAAAATGGCGCATTTGATTAATGTATTTAAACGGTAAGTTATGAAGGCTAAAATTTATAAAATCAGGCCTTAAATTATTCAAATTAATTTGAAATTTTGTTAATACATTTGTCAGATTTTTTAAATTATGTGTATAATTAATGCACATAATTTTATACATCTGTTCTAATAATATAATTCATTTTATTTTATCATTTTTTGCAAATTTTAAAATGCATTTATTTTTATTTTCTTCTTTAATTTAACCGTAACCTAGCAACTATATTTCAAAGAATATCAAAATACTAATAAAATTCAAGTAACTCAGACTATTTTTCAGCAATATTTTATTCGCAAAATAAAATATTTTCTGTTGATTTTTGTATTTTATTTAAATAAATGAGAATTTATTTTGACACAAATTACCTTTTAACTGCTGTATAATGATTTCCGAAACATTTTTACATGAGATATTATTCATTTTTTGGAAGAGATGTGGATTTTTGGAGGTTGAAAATTAGTATTATTTTAAAAATGTGATAAAATATCTCGTACAACGAAATGGTTAATCTAAAGAAATTAGCTTAGTAAAACGCATCCATACGTCCTGAAATAGGGGAAACTGAGATCATAAAAAGCTATCACAAGAAATAGTTTATAGTGCCAAATCACGTTTGCTATTTATTAAATGGCAGTAGACACGATTATGAATGATTACCCAATAAGTTTAAAAGTTCCCAAATATGACAAATAATATATATTTTTTGGAGGGGGTGGGGTAGGGGGGGGAATTTTAGTATGCTATTGCCATCAAGTAGATCAGGATGTACTTAGATAAGATCTTAGATCTAAATATTATAGAATGACCATAGATATAAGTGAAATATAGTAGATTCAGTTTACATTTCCATACGTTGCTTTTGTACAAGAGATATTATTCAACTTATCCAACAGATGCAAATGTTTCGTGGTTGGAAGGTAAGTAAAAATTACTATTTGGATACTAGGATAACATAAAATTATTTTCCAAATTGTTGCTTATACTAATAAAACCACAGTATAAAGCGAAATCCAATATATACTATAATCATTCACACAATCAATAGGAAATCACGAATATAAATTTAACAAGATAACGAGTAGTTTAGGGGTCAGAGCCCCCTGAAGAAATGTACTTTTTATCCACAAAATTTCATCAATAAGAAGTTCATAAGAATTTCATAATATCATTGCATAAACCGTGTTTAATTTAACGCTTCTAATTTTCGAAAACATTTGAAGTGTTTTATATGTCTATAAATACTAATGTATATAATAAAAAAATTTAAATTGCGGATTGTAAGATGGTAAGTATGAAAAGTGATATTAAGAAACAATGATTTTCAGAGCTGACGTTGAGGCTCCTGATCTGTAGATTGACTAGTTATGGTCTATGGGGGGAAATCCTTTGCAGTGCATTTTACTGGTGTTACACTATTTCAAATATATTGAAATTCGTATACATCGCTGAAATACACTACCAGATGCTTACTATCGAATATGGCACGTGTAGAACTTATAATTAGTTTAGAGATAAACTCGAAATAATTCCGGTTTATTATGGTCTATGAGGAAAAATCGTTTGCGGTACATTTTAATCATGTGACACTATCACAAACATACTGAAGTTTACATAAATTTATAAGGTGCACTAAAACTCACTTTCTATAGAATATGGAGTGCAAAACATTTATCGTTCATTTACAGGGCCACACAAATATATTCCGTTGCATAATGCTTTGCGGGTAAAAACTGTTTGTAGCATATTTTAATTGTATTATACTATATGAAATTTTATGAAATATATATACATTACTGAGGTTTAGTACAAGATTACTTCTTGTATAATATGATGTGCATAGTGATGCACATAATGCATATGATGTGCATAATATGTGTTCATTTACAGGGACACACAAAAGATTTCGGATACAATTATTGTATCCAAAGTATTATCTATTTATAAGCGATAATTGCTGGAAGTGCGCTTTCCGTTCTGTATGCGTTTACCTAAATTTTTGCATACTATGTGGTATGTATAAATGCTATAGATCATATACAGGCTACACAAAATAATTCGCAAACATTACTGTGTATCAGCGTAAATTGCTTAATGGATATTTTAATCGAGTTATGCATTTTGAGCTATATATAGTATAGTAAGAGATGTTTGTGGAATACAAATAAAATCATATACAGGGCCACGCAAAGAATTGGATACATGGCCAACTACGTACGATAGATTCTGGAAAGCATGATTTCTGTATTTTGAAGTCCCCCCCCCCCCCTGAACTAAACTTTAGTATAATAATGTGGTTTGTATAAAAATCTTAAGGTAGAATACAGGGTTGTACAAAAGAATTCAAAAATGTTTCCGTATATTGGTAGAAACTGCTAAAGGTGTATTTTCAACTGTGTTATATGTTTTCTTACTAAATTAAATTGTAGTATACTATATAGTGTATACACAAATCTATAGATTATATACACGGCTGCACAAAAGAATTGGAGTACTTTTCTGATTATAACTTGTAATTGCCAAAAATCTGGTTTTCAAATGGGTTTTGCGTTTTCTAAAATGTTTACTTAGGTATTTTATGTACTTTATTAAACAGCTAAGGTTTGTTAAATTATTCTATTATTTTTTTAAGTGTATCGTAATCCATGCTTGATGCATAATTTTTTGTCCTTGTTATTCTTTTAATTACTGTATCATCTGACAAGTTATTAATTCTTCGAAAAACGGTATTGTTTGCGAAAGAAATATATATATTTTTTCATATGGTATTCTCCAAGCATACTTTAAACGCCCGCCACCTGTGAAACAAGAATATATAAAATTTTCAGCGATTATATTATTTTTACCGCTTTCAGAATCATGATAACGCATTCTGTTCGAAGCTTCAACAGCGTTATCATTGTCTTTGTTTGTAGAAGACATATAAGATGCTACATTATGGTCGCTTGATAATCTCTAAAAGAAATTGACATCCTTGTGATTATAAATTGGATATTGGATGCTAACAAACAAAACATAGTGGTTTTGGAAAGTATTCATCTCCCATGAATTAAAATCCATATTTGAAGTATTCATTATTTTTTTTTCTTTAATGGGCCAATGATGATTTGAGTTTTATATAAAGTATTAAGTTTATGACTTACCCGAATAGGTCTATTAACTGCAACACCTAGGTTCTCTTGCACGTCTAAATAATTCGATTGTTTGAAGTACTTGTACTTTCTAAATCATCAGGTTTAATGAATTCCAGTTTCAGTTCGCTTAAGAGTTCCGGATTTCAAACAATTTTAAATTTTAATCACAAAACTAACTCTCTCGAATAATGAGTAAACGCTTCAAATTCAATACTGATTAAAAGGAACGAAGCTTATTAGGTGCGTTCGTAATTATATAAATACGTAGCACTTATGATCGTCGTCTGGTCCGTCCGTCTGTCTGTCCTTCGGTCCATCCGTCCGTCTGTCCGTCCGTCCGTCCGCATATAACAACGCAAAACCTACCCAACTGAATGGTTTGAAATTTAAAATATATTATCTTTGCAGAATTTTGTCGAGACATTTCAAATTTTATCAAAATCGAATTAAAATTTTACAATATATTAATAAAAATATTTATTAAGAAATTTGAATTAAAAATAATAATAATCGGTGCTTTCTTCTTATAGAAGATTCCGAGGTTTAATCGTCAAGTGACCGAGATACTCATTTTATGACAGAAATTAATCTGCAGACGATATAATTCATTTCGCAGAAATAAAAATCATCAAGATCTGAATATTTATAGAACTAGCTATAGTACGAACGCACCTCGTTTGTCACGTTTGACGTACAATTTCCAACTTGTTAATATAAGTTGGCGACATACCGAAAGTAATTTGAATTCCTAATTGAAAACTAAAACAAGAACGAAAAATCATGCGTCAAGCATAGATTATATAGCACTTTCCAACGCTTCCAAAGTAATTTTACAAATCATACCGTTTAATAAGCGAAAAGCTAACATCTAAGTAAACAATTTAGAAAACGCATAACATATTTAAAAACATAATTTCAGGAATTTCCAACATATACAAAATTCGGGAAAATATCCGAATACTTTTATTCAGCCCTGTATAGGATCTATAGATTTGTATATATACTACATAGGATGATAATTTTAGTTCAGTTAGGAAACGCGTAGCACAGTTTAAAATTTTCCGTCTGGAGTTAAATAATACGGAAATGTGTTCCCGAACTTTTGTGCTGCCCTGTATAGGATCTACAGAATTTATACACACCACGTAATAGACAAAAAGCAAGTTAAAATTAAAATCGCGGTCAATAACTTAAAACGCACTTCCAGGAATTATTGTTAACAGACAGTAGAGAATTCTTTTGCGTGTCCCTGTAAATGAACGATGACTGCTATACACACAATATTCCTTAGTAAGTCTCTTGTAATGCACCTTAGTGATCTATATAAATTTCAATGCGTTTAAAATAGTGAAACATTATTTAAATAAACCGCAGACGATTTTTCTCCATAGACGTAATGTAACGGAATTATTTTTACTGTCCCTGTAAAGTAACTACAAGTGCTATGCACACCCTGTTCCATATTAAGCTTCTTCTAATGCACCTTAGTAATATATATAAATTACAATGCGTTTAAAATAGGGAAATTTTTTTTAAATAAACCGCAAATGATTTTTCCCCATAGACCGCAATGTAACGGAATTCTTTTGAGTGTCCCTGTAAAAAAACTATAAGTGCTACACACTTCCGTTGAAATAGGGAACATGCTATAGATAACGACAATAACATATAAAAATTGCAGAGCAATCCGAGCATATTTACGGGAGTTAGAGCACGGACAGACGGCCAGACGGCAGACGGCCAGACAAACCGAAGTCATAAGCACTTTGCAACTAGGTTGGAAAGTGCTAAAAAGGGAAAATAAGTGCTTTTCAACACGTTAAAATAAACAACACGTCACACATAATTTCAACACGTCACACTAAAAAGTGCTTTTCAACACGTTAAAATAAAAACATTGAAATAAGAAGCTCTCAGATAATTTAGGAGTTCTTGCATTATTATTAAACACGGAACAATAAGAATAAAGTGGGTAAAAATAATATTGTGATCAATGACAGTTTTCGCGAAGATGGGGAAAAACATACAAGAAATCGCTATAACTTATCAAACTCACTATATTTTATCATCATAATTTATTATATAATAAATGAAACATATAACAAATCACCATTCTAAAATGTTTACTTAAGTATCTTATTTACCTTATTAAACAGCGAAGTTAATACTGATTATATTATTATGATTATGAAATATGATTAGGAGTGGGCGGAGCTAGTGACATTAAATTATCAAAGAATTACCAATTCTTGTGGGCTTTTTTCATCATTTTGAAAACAACATATTGGAGTTACACATGATATTAACTTTTTTATCAAAAATTATTAACTCTTTATATGTTTTCAGGTGAACTATTCTTGTTATATCCGCCATTACTTATATTTTTTCTACATACCCCCAACAGACCCACCACGAATATCCTGAGGTACGCGTACCCCAGGATTCGATCCGCTGCCGTAGAGTACTGATAGAATTTGAGTAAAATAAACTCCTCCCTAATTTATTAAATTATAATTTATGGTAAAAATCTAAGGACAAAATTATCTGCAACATTTAAATTATATTTTTATGAGTTTTTAGAAGTAAATTATAATAACATAGCCGCAGTTATTGAAAAAGAAAAAAATCACAAAGTTTGTCCACAATCTTGACTGATTGAGTTAATTCATCGTTCATTTATATTTATACAGACAGGAAACTTGTAAGTATTTACCGGATTTGAAATGTGGTGTGACGGAAAGACAGGACATTAACATTATCCATAATGTTCACTGCAAAGATTTCATCTTCTTTATACAAGAGATCAATTTTTAGATCGACAGTTGGAACACATCAAACCTTGGACTGTTACCTATCCTTTATCTTCATCTACTTTGTTCATGAGCCAAACGTATTTGTGAGTAGACTTTCTAACTCCATGATTAACGACAACTAAAACAAAAGTTTTTTTAAAAATATTTTCTTTATATATTGGCGTGTCGTATACAACTGGATCAATTTCTTCCCATGTGGCATTTACCATGAAATCTGTGATAGATTCTTCATAACTACCATCTAATGAAGGTAATTCACCACTATCTGTAGAGTCTTCTTTGAGCAATTTATTAAAAGATTTATTTTTATCATTTTGATTAGATTTTTGTTTTTTATAACACCTTCATTTTCAGTTTATTCTGCCCGTATCTTATCTGCTATTTGGATAATGACTTATGTACATGTGCATTCCTCTGCATCTTAAATTTCTGTTGTATAGTTTTCAACACTTGTATCCTCTGTTCCTCTTATAGCATCATGATTTGGATTGTCTTTATGTTTAGTTTTATTTCCCTTCTTTTGTTCTTTTCCTTTACTGCACTTGCTAAGTGATTTAAGTTCTTTTACGTTTGCTTTTTCTATCTTATTTTCTATTCTGAAGTTTTCTTTCGTCTATCCACTCTTCACTTGTAATCACATTTTACCTAGCATTTGTTACTTTTTTTTGTTCGTTGTAGCAGCATTTTACTTTATCATCTGTAAAAGCAACATCTGAAAAGAACTTGGAGAAATTAATGACTTTTCGCTCGGAGTGGTTAGGATACCTGGTGCAGAATATAGTTTTCATCTGCATAGTTTGACGGCACAAAATCGATCTGTCAATTTTACGATTTTTAGTTAAACAATGTAATGATTCACCATCGAATATAATCTGTTTGCCTTCATCTATAAGCCTTTGTGGATGAACTCTGAACTTCCTTTTAGTTTGAAATCATGAGCCATTTTCAAAGTTTAAAAAATACATAGGCTTTAACCTGGAATGCCACATTTAGCTTCAGGTGTAAAACTAAGTTGTAAAATCAACTAGGTAGCATTTCATATCATTCGATTAAAAATCTGCATCAAACATTTAAAGATATATTATTAGGCCTAGAAAAAAAAACTGGCATATTAAAACAAATGGACAACCATACATTAACACAATATGTTTTTAATTTTGATATATATTTCAAGCTATGTAATAGAACAATATTATTACATCCCCAAGCACTGTCACATATTAACCACATACACTGTCTCATACTAGCCCAATACACTATCGCACATTTTCCCACTGAGTTTCATTGCTTGTAACTCAGACTACGGTAAACAAATTCAAAATTTTAAAGGCTAAAAAGGCTCAAAATTTGTTACTGAATACAAGTCTATTAGAATGATTAACCTAAGGTTTTATTTATGTGTTGAATGTCAAAAGGTTTGGACTCTGACAGAAAGGTTTTTCTTATCAAAAAGTTAATGTTATATACATTGTTTTTCGATTATATATTTTTTAATTTTGAGTGTATTCGTAGTGGATATAAGTAAAATAATGTATTGCTTACAAAATAATCACAAACCGAATTTTATTACTATAAAATGTATAAATTTTTTAATGTGTGCCTCACATTATCCCCATTTTTTTGGCTGTCTCATATTGGCAACGATTGACCCTACTATATTTCATTAAATTACAAATAGCTTAAATAGTCCAATGGAGTATATTTTATACAACCTTTTAATATGTTTTGCGTATTGAATTATAAGTACTGTGCAGTTACATTTGTCAATATGGATGTACTGTACATATGTCCATGTGTCAAGGATTGTGAATTTTGAATACCACTACTTTTAAAAAAATCTTCGCCGTCTTAAACGTAAATTTCTGCGATTATATAAAAACGAAAAATTTCTTTAAAAAAATGGTGGTATTCAAATTCCATAATTTTTGGCAAGTATGTATTTGTCCTTTATTATTTAACCATACAAATTAACATCCCTGAAAATATACACTCAATTGATCAGGAATCCAATCGGTCCAGTTTTTTAAAACAAAAATGTCTCTTTTAAATCTGTGTTGAAAATGTTGTAAAAACTTATCCCGAAGATTATTGCTATTGCAAATGTTATAAAAAGCTAGTACAATTTTTTTCGGAAAAAATGGTATTAAAAAAAGTACGAATTGAGCCCTGACTGATATAGATTACTGAAAAGTACTCATCTCAAATATATTTACTTCAAGCTTCTACGTTAGGATACAAACAATAAATTTGAAAATGCCTGAATTCTTAAAAGAAACTATTAATAAAAAAATTATTCACGATTTGTTTGTTTTTATTTCACTTCTTATGATATAACTTAGACTGTAATTACTTACCATAGAGAGTGTTATTCTGTTTCTTTAAAAACAATTGTATCCGAGTACAATTCACCTATAATCAATTAATGTTCAATATTATGTTTACTGGAGGACGTTGTTGAGACTTTTATTTTACTGATCTCCTATATCTTTATTTATCATTTTTCATGAGTTGATTATATCAGATAAAATACATGGAATAGTTAAATTAGACACTACTGTAGACAAGAATACTAAATTATATTTCTTTGCTTAATTATCCATATTATGTATAGTTATTCTCTTGACTAGACCCTAATAATACCGATAAATTCCAAAGCACTTAACGAAAGAAACATACAGCTGAGGTGGGAGGGTGCAAGAAAGAATCATTTCGAGATGTTTCATAGATTCTTAATTGTTTATTTCGAAAAGTTATTGTATACTGATTGTATCTGACAAACGATTGTATTTTATACATTGTTTCTGTTTTAAAACAAAGACAATTTAATGTAAATTATTTAAATACGTTTAATATTTTATTTTTAACAGGAGAATTTTTCAAAAATTAAATAAATTAATGTTTTTATATAATTAATTATGTTTTGTTTGACATACGCAGTGTTTTTTTTATAAATGAATTGTATTCCATATTTTTTTCTCCTAATGTACGGGTTAAAAAAAATTATTGAGCAGCTTATTGTTATACTGCGTCACGTTGTAACATTCATTCAACTGCATCACTCTTTTTTTGCACTACACGAAAAAAAAAATTAAATATGTTTTTTTTTTATTTGAACATTTTATGTAAATTTATGTTTGTGTCAATTAAAATAAAGAGTATGGTCTATGTTTAATTTTATTAAGTAAATTATTATATGTATTTATTAAAGTTTTGAAGATAAATATAGACCTTATGTTGTTATTTATTACCTTTTTTAAATATTCTGTGTTATAACGCGATAGTTTTCTGTCTTCCGGCATGTACAACATAACAAAGATCTACTGTATAATAAAAATTTACACAATGCTTTAAAAATCGTTAAAAGGAAAATTCTTAATATTTTTTAACTAAAAATTGAAATCACTTAGTTCATTAGATTAATAATTAAATAATAACTTTTATTAATATTTTATTGATATTTTAGTAAAGATATAAGTTATAATAAAGCATATTTAGCAATAGAATTTACAAATTTAATAGCTGATTTGAGGAAAAATTTGTGAATTAACTGAATAGCAAGGAAAGTAAATATTAAACAAATGACAAAAAAATATTATATATTCATATTCAAATTTCAGTTACAAAATAATATTTTTTTAAGAGCATATACTAGTCACAAGATGACATTCACAAGCTAATGTAAACCAATGGAAGCTTTCTATACAAATTTCTCATTTGTATTTCAATATTTTAAATGATTTTTTTTTAGCATAGGGTATCTGAGGTTGATGTCTAATACGATATTTTATTATATTTTCTATTTTGTTTTAAGTTTTTTTTATTCTGAATACACTTTCAATTTACACGAATTTAAATTTTTGTTGAAATTTCCCAGAATTCCTGGGAATTCCATGAAACTACATACTACAACAAAATTGTGAACACTTGTTATACGACAGGCTACGACGTTATTTAATAAAAGAACGAAGAACTGGCATGAATCTGAATTGTCAGTAAAAATTCACATGTTAATTGATATTTTGCTAATTTTAGAAAATTAATAAACGAACATTTCAAAACAATCGTACGGATATATTGAAGGATGTATTAAAATTGTCCGTTTGCTATATAATATCGAGAAATTTTACAAAAAATTAAAACGCATGAAACATTTAAAATTGTATAAATTATGGAAAATCCGTTATGAGAAAAGTGCTTTTGAAATACATACATTTTGTCAAGTATATGAAAATATATCGGTATTTTAAAATTATTACATTAAATTTTAACACAAAAACAAAATATACGAATTGACATTTCTCCAACTGAGACAAAATGTGTTCAGGACAAAAAAGTATAGCTTATACATGAATTATTTTTCTCTATTTTAATGCAACTTCAGGTATAGTTTTAATGTTATATGTGTAAAATGATTTTTTTAATTAATAAGTATATATGGATTTTCTAATATGTTTTTACACTGTCAGAAATGGGTACTCAAATTCCACGAAATTTTCTTCGTTTTTGACGAAACTGTTTCCTGGGAAATGCTCCGAGCGAATATTTCGTCAAATCGAGTAAATTTGTATTATCAAAAAGCGAGGAAATTAATTTCGTCAAATTGTTAGTTAGAAAGTGTAAAAAAAGGACAGTGGTGCCATCTATTGATACTTTTAGAAGCATCTGTACTTGACAGAGGGAAAAATTACGTCGTTTTTCACAAGTCTTCAAGGGGATTCGAACGCGCGACCTTTGGTGTGGGAGACCAATTTGATTTTAAATGTATTAAATTGAATTTGATTTTAAATGTATCTACGGGATACTGATGTGGGTTTATATTTGCAGAAGGTAAATTTTATTTTTATAGGTGCTGTTATAACTTCTGCATGTTTTAATTAATAAGGGTAGATTATTATTATGGTTTTTCTATGGTTAATAAATAGTTAGGATATCGCTTGATTAAAAAAATTTATTAGAGAAATTTCGTTTGTTCACTGAATGATTAGAATATGGTCTCGTTAACTTGTTGGTCAGAAATTATAAATTTTGAAGTTCATATTAAAGGAGAGATTATCAATTTTAAATGATGGGGGTTAAGATTTTAACACGATACTGTTTATGGAGGGGAAGGGGATCAGTTATGCATATTTTAAATTTGATTGTTATATGAATATATTTCTTAAATAAAAAAGAGCTGCTGAAATATTGATTTTTTTTTCTTTGAACGATTTTGCAACAACAAAAAAATAATCTGGCCGTGAATGGGGAAACAGTTTCGTCAAATATTTGAGAGGTTTCATTTCATTAAAAATAACTTTATTTTGAGACGAAATGATTGTCTAAAATGATGAAATATAGCCCAAGAATTGCTGAATCGTCAAAAATGGGAGTTTTATTTTTGACAGTGAGGAAACAGTTTCGTCAGATATTTAAGGTTTCGCGTTTCGTTAAAAACCACGTGACTCTGTGCCGAAATGATTGTCAAAAATAACGAAATAAAGCTTGAGGATTGATGAATCGTCAAAACTGGGTGTTTTATTTCTGAAAGTGTATCGAATAGTAATTCGTAAAAGATAAAACTAATGTATTTAATGCATGCATTTACCTGCATTTATGCTGCATCAAGTAATGAAATATAGAAAAATAACGCGCTAGTCTCTACTGTTACGCCACGTTATTTCCACTGTGACGTCACAGGAATATTAAGGAAATTTGACAATTGAGCAGAGGGAGAAAGGGGAGATAGAGTAAGGTATTATTATTTTACGTTGGTTAGTTTTAGTTCAATTCTTTAAAACAAAGATCTTTTGGCATTTAAATGCTTTTAATATCACAATAAATATAATTCGGTGAAACATAAATAAATTTTTTCCAATTTAGTAATCATTTTTTATTTCACCAATTCCTAAAGTACGGAGAAATTAGAGAACTTTTTTTAGCAGACATAGAAGTAAAACTAGAAGTAAAGACTTTTATTTAATAAATATTATTATTATATTTTTTGATTAACTTTATTTACGACACAATTGAACTTCTTAATTTTTTTTATTATTATCAATACAGATCGTAAAATGTACACATCATCCACACTGCCAATAATGTTTACTGATGAATCTCGAGCAGCAACGGGCGTGGCATCAGCTTACTGTGTCACGGAAGGTGCCTCTATCATCCACCAGTGGGTATGTAGACTGGACGACAACAATACTTTATACCAAGCCGAGCAATATGCCATCCTCCAAACACGCAAATGGATCCACGCACAAACAAGAAGGACCCTGCACTGAATATATAGCGAAAGTTTAAAGTTACAAATATTGTAAATTAAATGATACTCATTTAGTCACAAATGATTCATTTGGGATACTACAATCATCTTTTGAACATGAGAGATACACATATTAGGTTACCCGCTTCAATTAAATCGAGCTTATTCTAAACATCCAAACCTGAAAGAGCATTCAAACCTGTCATATCTCGTCGAGTCACCGCCTCCTAAATACTAGGCCTCCATGCTGACACAAAAATTACGACTGTCGTGTGCGGATTTTTTTAAGCATTTGTACATTGCCCTGAATTTACACACCAGTAATTTCTAAACGTTTTCTAATACTAATTTAATATCAGAAAATGAGTTGGAGAAAACTTTTAAGAATTATTGGTCTATGTAGTCTGCAGGCATAGTTAATTCTCACAGAACCAAACACCCACTAGTTTTTGATGTAAAGAAAAGTCTATTAACTTGTGACGTGCCGTTGTATAGAGACAGGAAATAAGTTAAAATCAAATTTTATTTAAAATCTTAAGAAGAGGGATGGTGGGTGAGCCTCCTTTACCATTATTTGAACTCTGATTAAACACTGTTAGTTGAATAATTCCACTTAAGCGATGCACGTACTAAACTGTAATACACATCACTTGAATAAGTCGATTACATGAAGATTTAACTTACATACAGACGAGAGCTAGCTTTACTACTTCAGAACTCCTTCTGCAGCGATGCACCGCCTTCCCAAGTTTCCTGTACGAACTGTCAATTTAGTTAAATAAAGTAGCCCGTGGCCACAAAATTACTTTATTAAACTTAACATTTAATTTTCTCTTACTAATTCCAGATCTCAGCTCAAAGCAAACATCAGAACAGGAATTCCACTTCCTTCTGTCATTAAATGCAGTCTGGACTTCCCCTGGTGGCGAGATGTGACCAACTCTAACGACCAACACACTTTCACTCATGCATTGCTAACTGACAGAGAAGCCAAAAATTGCATAAAACAGCTGCGAAAAGCAGAAAATTAAAATTTCGAAGGACAGATGTATTCGTCGAAAATTAAAGTAAAAGAGAATATAGGTGTCACTGCACGCACACACATGTTATTTTTACAATACGATCTCAATCAAAACAAACGGCTGCCTTTATCAGGAGTCGCCAATCTACTACAAACTTTCGTAATCCGCGCTCAAATTTGTCATGTGTCCGCTCACAACGGCATACTTGGCAACGAGTTGGCAGACACTCCAGAAAAAGAAGCCACAAAAAAACAACATCGATCACCACCTCCCCTCCCACCTAGCTACCTCAAACGATCATTAAAAACAAATATTCTGAAAGGCTAGCAAGTAAATTGGACCACCTCAACAAAAGCACGGCATAAGGTAAAGCCAGGAGATATGGCGCTTTCGGAGAGATTGCGCACATAGAGGTTCGGGGGGAAGGAGTAGAGTGAGCGCGCAGCGACTCCGGGTAGTTGTACAACATCAGTAGTGAAGTGTCTACTTGAAAGTGCACGTTGATTGTTTTGAGCGTCTAAGATAAAGCATTGCTATTGTGTTTTGTTTTCCCAAAGTAAGTGCTTGAATTTTCATAGCTATTCATCAGAATTTCTATACAATACTAGTAGTACAAATTATTTTAAACTTAAACGATTTCTCATTAGCTACTAATCTAGACTAACAATGTAAACATCAACGGTTTGTTTTAGTAGCGGGCATGTTTATATAAAAGGCCGCGCAATCTCTCCTACTGAAATTGGAGCGTTTGC
The DNA here is from genome assembly GCA_963931845.1 of Maratus michaelseni. Lineage (NCBI taxonomy): Eukaryota > Metazoa > Arthropoda > Arachnida > Araneae > Salticidae > Maratus > Maratus michaelseni. Next base: position 400,212,353 of record OZ007586.1, read on the forward strand.
TCATCTGCTACTTAGGAGAGATGGCGCATTGTTCCGATTAGTTTCCATGCTAGGAGAGATTACGCAGCTTATTGGTAAATTTGTATAAAAAAATGAAAAATGAAAATGGACTAATATTACGTTAAACGTGTTATCAAGTAACTTAATGTTATTTTGTAATCTTATCTGGAGTTTCTTTTTCTGATTCTTTAATTTTTTCCCTTTAATTAAAATTTTTTAATCGTTTTTAAAATTCTTTCCATTTTCTGATTCTTTCATCATTAGTTTGAAATATTCACTCGTAATGCAACGATATTTCTTCATAAAAACCTTACAACAATGTCATATAAGTGTAATTATTATTGTTAACAATTTAATTGTAGTTATTATTAATAACAATCTCTCCTACCCATTTGCGCAATCACACCAACCCCGTAAGGACAGGTAGCGCCAAATAGCTTTCTTGTTTTTATTACAACTGTTCTGTTAAATTACACCATAATAACAAAATAGCAATGGAAATGCATAAAAAAACAAATGAAGTAAAAATTATTCATGGATAGTTTAGCAATAACGTAATATTTAGATTTTTTATTGTTATTCTTTTGAATTGTGCGCAGACTCTCCTAGCTTTACCTTACTCATATGCTAATCCCTAAACTCTCCTACGCACTATTTTACTTCACCCCTCACAATACAGCTTTTCTTACTGGTAGTGGACCCTTCCGCCAGTACCTACACAAATTCAAATGTGCATCTTCAGACGGATGTGAGTGCGATGAACAAGGTACAGCGTCACATTCGTATTTTCACTGCACATTGACAAGCCAATGGCATCTCAGGGGCACTCAAAACCCTGCAAAAAACTGTCTCGCAAATGTCCTCATTCGGCCACTTCTTTAGAGAAAACTAAAAAGCATATTTGACCACCTAACCTACCTCTCAAATTTAACTTAGGGACACCGTCTCTCTCAGTTTTTCCATTCAAAAGCTTCCATCCCCTACTGATGCCCCTTGCTTCCCAGTGTCGTGTGGGAAAATCTGTTTACCGTCAGTGATAGAACACTCTCGTAAAAGCCCTTATCAGTCCCTGTCCTTGTTCGCTATTGCAGCATACCGGGCAAGGCCGGTCGTAGGCCGATATTCTTTATTTCTTATATTTATGTTTTACCGCCCATTCCATTGTCGCATTTTCCGTTGGCTTCATCTGCATCTGAACATTGTAACGTTTTCTTTTTTAAAATCTTAATAAAGGGACTGGGAGGGTAAATGTGCTCTACAGACTTGGTTTCCTTGTCTGAGCAGTCCCTCTTAGGCAATCACATGGTATCAAGCCGACCGACACAATTCACTCGGTCAAACATTTTTGACAATAGTGTCATGTATGTCGTGCAGAGAGTTCAACAAACTATGCCTTACGTATCGAAACTCATTGAATGATGAATACGTAGATACACCAATCTGTATGATTGAATTAAAATAACAAAAACTGATTATTTGCTATTTTAAAACTCAACCGTTTTATTAAGAAGCAGGAAAAGAACAGGCCAGTGTATTTAAAAATACCTATCACTCATAAAATATCAGCAAACTTTCTCTTCAGCATAAGGTAAAGCCAGGAGAGATGACGCAGTCGGAGAGATTGCGCACATAGAGGTTTGGGGGGAAGGAGTAGAGTGAGCGTGCAGCGAGTCCAGGTAGTTGTACAACAACAGTAGTGGAGTGTCTACTTGAAAGTGCACGTTGATTGCTTTGAGCGTTTAAGATAAATATTGCTATTTTGTTTTGTTTTCCCAAAGTAAGTGCTTGAATTTTCATAGCCCTTCATCAGAATTTCTATACAATGTCAATAGTGCAAAATATTTTAAACTTAAACGATTTCTCATAAGCTACTAATCTAGACTAACAATGTGAACATCAACGGTTCGTTTTAGAAGAGGTCATGTTTAAATAAAAGGCCGCGCAATCTTTCCTACCGAAATTGGAGAGTTTGCGCATTTGCTACTTAGGAGAGATGGCGCAGTATTCCCATTCATTTCCATGGTAGGAGACATTAGGCAGCTTATTGGTAAATTTGCATAAAAAAATGAAAAATGAAAATGGACTAATTTTAAGTTAAACGTGTTATTACGTAACATTATTTTATTTTTTAATCTTATCTGGACTTTCTTTTTCTGATTCTTTAATTTTTTTTCCTTTAATTAAAATTTTTTGATCGTTTTTAAAATTATTTCCTTTTCTGATTCTTTAATTATTAGGTTGAAATATTCACTCCTAATACAATAATATTTGTTCACAAAAACCTTACAGCAATGTCATTTAAGTGTAATTATTACTGTTAACAATTTAATTGTAGTTATTATAAGTAACAATCTCTCCTACCCATGTGCGCAATCACACCAACCCTATAAGGAGAGATTGCGCAAAATAACTTTCTTGGTTTTATTACAATTGTTCTATTAAATTGCAACATAACAACAAAATAGCAATGGAAATGCATAAAAAACAAATGAAGTAAAAGTTATTCATGAATAGTTTAGCAAAAAATTAATATTTAGATTTTTTATTGCTATTCTTTTGAATTGTGCGCAGACTATCCTAGCTTTACCTTACACAAAAAATTCTGTCGTCTCAATTCTTAAAGAAAAATATCTAAACTAATTTTTTATCCTCTGTGTGTTTATTTATCTGTCACTTCGAATCACTTAAACCGTAATATGATTAATTTTCATAGAGTATATTTTCTTTCTACACACAAAAAGAAAATTAACCGAGTGGAAATCAAGTATCTAATATTAATTTTCATTATTTTTTCACCGCTAGGCATTGTTTATATTTTTTAACTTACTGATTTCGTATCTATTTAGCATTTCTACCGAGTTCATTAAATCAGATAAAATAAATGGAATAGTTAAATTAGACAATTTTGCTGACAAAAATCTTAAATTATATTTCATTTAATTATCAATATTCTACTAAGTTATTCTCTTCATTGGATCCTAATATTAATAATGATAAACTCCGAAGCACGTGACGGAAAAAAAGATGCAGCTTAAAGGAGTAAAGAAAAAAGAATTATGTCGAGATGTTTCAGAGATTCGTAATTATTTGTATTTTAAAAATATCTATAATTTAGATTAGATACAGTGTTTTTGTTAGTTTCAATGTAAGTTAATGAATTATGCTTTGATCGGCATATGCAATGATTGTTTAATAAGTAAATGGTATTTCATATCCATTTTCTTGAAAAATGAGGATGATAATACATTATACATGCGTGATATAACGAGAGTCTCTCGTTAATATCACTCTTTAACATCACTCGTTAATATCACTCGTTAATTATAACACTATTTTTCCCTGCCTTCCGGCATACGTAGTTTAACGGGGGTCTGCTGTATAAGAATAATTTATTTTACCTAAGTGTACTAGTAAAAGGCCATGTAACACCTATAATGGGCCACCTGCTTTGTAAAATGTAAAACAAACTTATGTATATAACAGTTAGAAACGCTCTGAATTGTATATTTTCATAAAAGTGTGAAACCTGACAAAATGTAATAAAGTACTTTTAGTAATAAAAATTGCATTTTTAAATTATAATTTTTAAAAAAATCTGTGAAAATCACTGTAGATCTAAAAGAAATGTCAAAGTCACATTACATGAATTGGCTGTGCTATTACTTATTTTGCTCCCTATTACTCATTTTATTTCTTCATTCTAAAAAATATCTTTTTGATTTTATACCATTTAAAATGCCTTGTCATTATATTGCGTATTTTGTTTCAGTTAAATAAAATAAAAGGGACGTAAATTTTCCAGATCAATGACCGTATTCTAAAAATTTGTACACATAACAAAAACGTTACATTTCTTTCAAATAAAAAAAAAAAAAATTAGCAGTTTCCACTTTAACTTTTAAAATTCATTTCTATTCCAAATTCACTTTAGCAATGATTTAAATCTCATTTTGATGATTCGAAATAAATTAGTCTGCACAACAAATATATGAAAGAATATTTCAAAGATCACATTTATTGCTGATAGATGAATTTTAGCAACTTACTGTTTCAAGTAAATTGCATTGAATCGGCAAATACTTAATGACTTTATTAAATATTTTTTTCTTCAAATCGGCAATACAATTTTGGTCGTATGATGCTTAGTAGAACTGTAATTTTAACTCGTAAGACAATTTGGAGCCTCCACATAAACTGATGAATATTTTGTTTAATTCCTCATTTGTAAATTGTAACATATTTCAGAATATTTCAAATAATCTAAATGTTTTCCATTAAATTAGAAAACACCTTATTTTTCTTAAAAGAACTTTTGAAATGAGTTCTTAAAAATAGGCTAAATGTGGGTTGGGTTGGGTTGATTATTGACGGCCAATTATCTACACTAGGGATATAGGCCCGGGGGGAGTGCCCTTCGTGGGGGTCTTTCTAAGGGAACCTAATCCGTATTTACGCATGGATAAATCCACGGCTCGAAGAAAACCACGAAAACTCCGAACGATTAGGCCGACGGGCGCGATTGGGATCGAACCCAGCACCTCCCGTCTACCAGCTTCGAGAGCACAACCTCTCAGCCACTGGTTGGGCTAGGCTAAATGTGTTATTTTTGAGCATTTGCTTTGTTTCTAAAAGTGTAAATTTTGAAAAAAACATATGCTCATTTTTATGTTACAAATATTGTAAATTAAATGATACTCATTTAGTCACAAATGATTCATTTGGGATACTACAATCATCTTTTGAACATGAGATATACACATATTAGGTTACCCGCTTCAATTAAATCGAGCTTATTCTAAACATCCAAACCTGAAAGAGCATTCAAACCTGTCATCTCTCGACGAGTCACCGCCTCCTAAATACTAGGCCTCCATGCTGACACAAAAATTACGACTGTCGTGTGCGGATTTTTTTAAGCATTTGTACATTGCCCTGAATTTACACAACAGTAATTTCTAAAAGTTTTCTAATACTAATTTAATCTCAGAAAATGAGTTGGAGAAAACTTTTAAAAATTACTGGTATTTAAATTGAATGGACCGTACTAACGCGGAAATAAATCCACCTACGACAGCTGTCATTTAGTGGCAGCGCGTAGACCTAGTATTCAGGGGTTGGTCGTCGAGTAGTCAGCGACGTAACCATTAGAATAATCCCATATAGATTTAATGTATCCATCATAAGATTGCGGCAGAGTGACCACATGTTTATTGATAAAGGCACTGCAGTGGTCAATTAAGTTTTGCCTACTTTCTAAATGTCTTGCGATGCATATATTTGTGTGAATCTGAATCCTTTTCTGTCAATCTATAAATTTCACAAAGCATGAAAGAATTGTGCTATGAAAGAATTTAGCTTACAGTTGTATTATCACAGGCTTTTGATGATTGTGTGGTTGTCGAAGTCTGATAACAATAAATAGAGATGATTATGTGAGAGGAATTGAAATTGCATTGGATCTCGCCATGCTGATAAAGTATGATAACTTACCTGCTCGTGCCGTTCTTTGGCACGTGACGATTGGACTGAATTTCTCGATAGGAATCTGAAAAAATCGCCGATAAACGCGAATAAACTCCAAAGATCGCATAAAAATAATTCAAAAATTCAAAAATCGCTTTAGGAATTCCGAATAAACTTTATTGAAAAGAGGAAGAAATTTACTATATTGGGCTGAGATACTGAAACCAGATTCCTTTCACTAATGTGGAAAATTCGCCGCAAAATGCCAAGACACTAAAAATCGCATAGACAAACGTCTAAAAATAACAGAAATCACAGAGGACAAAATTTATTTCTTGGGCTGAAAGATTGAAACCAGATTTTTTTTAAATATTCAAAATATTACCGCGAAACGAAAGAAAAGGGATAAAATCGCTGCGAAACGCAAAATACCCCTCTAAAAATCACAGAAAAAATCACTGAAACTTCAAAAATAGCAGACTGAAAAATTCGCTATATTGAGCTAAAATATTGAAGACGGATTTATTTTACGGTTGTCAAAAAATCTCCGCTAAATGCGAATAAACTCTAAAAATCGCATAAACCATTCACGAAAAATTCCAAAATCTCTGTACGAAATCTGAATAAACTTTATTGAAAACAGAACAGAAATTACTATATTGGGCTAAAAGAATAAAACCGGATTCACTTGCGGAATGTTAAAAAATCAACGAAAAACGCGAATGAATTCCCGAAATCGCATAAAAAATAATTCAAAAATTCAAAAATCGATGTACGAATTCCGAATAAACGTTATTGAAATGAGAACAAAATTTATTGTACTGGCCATAATATTGGAATAGGATTTCTTTTACAAATCTGGAAAAATCTCCGCAAAAGGCTAAAAGCTTCCTGACTTCCGTTTCCGGTTTCTGAACATTCTCGAACGTTCCGGAACAGGAAGTCTCTTTGAAAGTCCATAACCTTCTGTGATATTCTAGAGCATTCTCGAACATTCTATAAAATTCTCGAAACTTCTTGAAGATTCTATAACATTCTGGAAGATTCTCCAACATTCTAGAAATTTCAGGAACATTCTGGCCAGTTTTGGCCACTTCGGCACTCGATTCCCAGCTGCTTCACCGTCTTCGCATAAGAAGTCTATTGGTGCGATGTCCCATATCTCTGAACTCAACCCCTGCAGATCCAAACCGAAACCTTCTTCATGGATGGGGGATGAGGGCTACCATACCATATAATAGAGGTCTGCACGGGCCGAAATTTCAAGGCCCGGGCCCGGCCCGACCCATACAAAAAATAATTTGGCCCGGCCCGGCCCGATACAAAAATTAAAAGTTCGGCCCGAGCCCGGCCCGACCCGAACAAAAAAATATTGGCCCGGCCTGGCCCGATTTAAAAGTTAAAAGTTCGGCCCGAGCCCGGCCCGGCCCGGCCCGGCCCGGAAAAAAGTTAAAATCTCGGCCCGAGCCCGGCCCGGCCCGAGTGAATTTCTACAAAACATAATTTTTACGTCGATTTGGTTAAAAATTTGCCCCATAGGAGGAGATCTAACCAAAAATTCCTATCTCAGCCTTTTTTTTTTTATGTTTATAATCTTCATTTTTATAGAGGTGCCGCAAGCAGGAATATTTATTTTTTTAATAAATCTCTATTTGTTGTATATATGTGTTTAAGTTATCATCGATATTGTTAATCCATATTCCATTTATTGAAGTGTTAAAAATCAGAAAAATGCTATACAGTAAAATCTAAGATGGAATTGCATAGGGAAGAAAAAAAAATGAGTTATAGACAATTTGCCTTCTTAGCAAGTGTAAATGTATTATATATTCTTTTCTTACATATTAGTATATTCATTTTTAATGGATCAACACATTTTTCAATTTAAGACAGGATTCCATCATAAGCAGGTTATTTTTCACACGTTTTACTATATTTTAATAAGTGTATAAATCTATTATTCTTTAAAAAGAATAAATTTTAATGTTTAATTATAAAATAATGGCGATTTAAAAATGTATGCATGTTTTGAAAAGATTTTTATGCCAGATCTTATTTTACTGACCTTCGAACGGACCAGGTACGCCGAGACAATGATTTTCATACGAGTCAAAACCAGGACTAAAAATTTTAAGGCATGAAGACTAGGAAGAATGAAACCAGTCCCGGCTCTGTACGGAAAAAATAATTTAAGGCACGGCCTTATCCTTCAGGAAAAAAGTAGGGCCCGGCCCGTAAAGAGTAATCACTAGGCCCGGCCCAGCCCGAGCCTTCAGAAAAAAAATATAGCCCGGGCCCGGCCCGGCCCGAGTGCCGTGAAGAAAAATAGGCCCGAGCCCGGCCCGCGGGCCGGGCCGAGTACGGGCTTCGGGCCTTGGCCCGGCCCGTGCAAATCTCTACCATATAACCCCCATGTAGTGTTGCCAGATTGGGGATTTTGTCCCCATTTTGGGGGATTTTGAACTTTCAGAAGAATTATTTGGGGTCACGTTATTTGTGGGGAATTGTTTGGGGAGTATTAACATTTTTGTGGAAATACATTGGGAATTTTTACATTATTTCACGTTTTCATGTTACAGTTTACTTTTATTCACCAAGCAACTCTAGATCAGGATTTTTCGATTCGGAACAAGAAGATAGAATAGTAGGACATCTAACGAAAAAGGCTTTGAAAAAAAATAGTTTCTCGAGAAATGTTTGAAATAGGGACGCTGATGTAACACTGTTCTACTCGTTTCGCCTGCTTCTACCTATCATCTGCTTGAGCATTGAGGTTCTGCCAATGAATGTTGGCCCCCTCGGGTCACTTTCTGTCCAAGGTTCTATGCCGGCTGCGATATTTGTTCGAAAGTTGCAACTCGATTTTTACATTATATCGTTAGAGGGCTTATCTACTGTATGTTCCTCATTTAGAAGTAGGAATTTGTCAGTTATATCAGCAGGAATGTATCGTCGTTTATAGTTTACACATGTTTTAAGTTCTAATATATTATTATCTAGTTCTAATATCTATTTATATTTTCGTAATTCGTGTTGTGTTCTCCAAGAAAGTAATTGATTACAAAGAAAATGTTTCAAGGGCTCTTTTTTTTAAGGCGTGATTTGAGGAAATATTTTAAGTTTAGATTACATAAATATTTTTATAGTAGGAAATTTAAAATTTAAAATTTACTTTTTTGAGTAGAAACTGAGTTAGGGACATTTTCGGTAAAAAACACTAATTTGGGGAAATTCACTTTCGACTATCTGGCAACACTGCCCCATGAGGCTGCGGGGATGGATTGCAGAGTTCTAGCAGCACATAGAGACAAACTACAGTTACATTTATTATATATATATATTGATTTATAAGGCCACATAAAATAATTTCGTATCATAATGGTCTACGAGAGAAAACTTTGCATCGTATATTAAATATGTTGCACTATTTCAAACATAAGGAAATTGATATATATTACTGGGGTTTACCATAAAATAATCTTTGCAGAATATGATGAGCATAGAATTTATTGTTAATTTACAGGGACACACACAATATTTCGGATAGAGTACTGCATCCGAAGTACTCTCTATTAGCGATAATTGCTGTAACGGCGTTTTCAGTTATGGTATGTGTTTTTAGGTTTAACTAATTTTTTGCATATTACATGCTATGTATAATTGCTACAGATCATATATACACTGCTGGACAATTGCTAAGGACGGATAACACTATCATCCAGAGCAACTACAAAATTAAAGGAAGCAAAATGTGGAAAATTAGAACAAGTGCGGGATATAGTAAGAAGAGGTGTGCGTATGCAAATTTTCTTTTCCACGTCTGTTCATCACGTGATAGCGCTGATAAGAGCTTTATAGGGTTTGACGCGTGTGGACAGTTGTTGTTCCAAGTCAAAGTTTTACAGGAAAGACTTAATTGACGAACTTGAAATTTTCGGCATGTCTTCCCGACATCCGTTAGATGATTTTATGCGTGGCCTAATTATTGGAAAGATCGAAGAAGGGCGAAAAATAACAGATGTTACCAGGGAGTTCGACATCGCCCACAGCGTTGTTTCACGGCTGTGGAAATCATTTAAAACTACTGGAATATGTAGCAGGCGTCACGCGGAAGGTCGTGTTACAAGTACGGCGCCTGCAGGAGATAGATACATTGCCCTATCGGCAAAAAGGAACCGACGCACCACTGCTCAGCAGGTGGCAAATCTGTTTCTTGCAGCCACAGGACAGCAGAGCTCCCGAAAAACTGTAGCCAGACGTTTGAGTGACGGAGGATTATACGCCCCTAGACCTGTTGTGTGTGTCCCAATGACCAGACAGCAGCGTACTGCCCGTTTGCAATGGTGTCGTGAGCATCGCAACTAGACTGAACAAGACTGGGCATGCGTACTATTCTCAGATGAGAGTAGGTTCAGTCTCTTATAGGATTGTAGACGCCAACTGATCTGGCGTGAGAGTGGTACTGCTTATCGTCCAGAAAATATCAAGGAAAGGGACCGATATCCGACATGCAGTGACATGGTATGAGCCGGCATCATGATCAATGGCCGCACGCGCCTACATGTGGTTGTGACTGGGACTATGACGGGCCAACGATACACTGATGAAGTTCTACTTCCTCATGTTCGCCTTTTCTGTGGTGCTGTCGGTGATAAATTTGTTTTCATGGACGACAACGCACCATGTTATCGAACACTCGCTGTTCAGGATTGTCTAGACAGCGAAGGTATTCCACGCCTCGTATGGCCAGTGCGTTCTCCAGATCTAAACCCCATTGAAAATGTTTGGGATGCTTTGGGGAGGCAACTTGCTAGTCGAAACTATCCTCCAACAAACAAGAACGCCCTGATCCGTGCACTGACAGAGAAATGGGATAAATTGCCTCAACAGCTGCTGTATAATGTTGTGCAAAATATGGTACGACGTGTAGAATGCTGCATCACACGCCACGGTGGACATGCCCCGTAATGACACCTTTCTCCAAAGTGCCTTCTGACTTTCATATGCATTGTTCCATTTCTGCGTATGCAGCATCAAATGCACATTTTTTTTCCTTTCAGATATTTCATAGCCTTTTGTATTTTCCAGGACAATAAATGTCATTTATTCTAATGTCTGAATAGTGTGGCAACAATATGTTATCCTACTAGGCCCCATACCTCGCTTAATGTTATGCTACATTGCAATTTGTGATCTGTCCTTAGCAATTGTCCAGCAGTGTAGATCTACACAAAGGAATTCGAAAGCATTACTCGGTATGATCAGATCGTGAATTACTTAAAGGTGTTTTATAATTGATTTATGTATTTTCAAGCTGAAATATATTTAGTATACTAATAGATGTTTTTAGAATATACATAAAATTATATACAGGGTCACGCAAAGCACTGGATACATGACCGCTTACGAATGATATTTTCTAGAAGTGTGATTTTAGTAGTTTTAATAGTTTTCGCCTGAAGTAGTTTAGTAGTTTTCACCTGAATTAAATTTTAGCTTAATATGTGGCGTGTATAAAAATGTGTAGGTAATATACAGGGCTGTACGAAAGGTTTCAAGTACGTTTCCGTCTATAGGTAGAAATTGCTGCGGGTGAGTTTTTAACCTCTTATGCGTTTTCTCATTAAACAAAATGTTAGCATACTATGTAGAATATCTGTAAATCTATAGATCAAATACAGGGCTGCACAAAATAATTTGAGTACTTTTCCATATATGCACGTTTATTGCTGAAATTTGGTTTCAAATGTGTTATGCGTTTTCTATAATGTTTACTTAGGTATCTTATATACCTCATTCAGACTGAAGTTTTGCTAAAATATTCGAGAAGTGTTGAAAAGTGTTTCATAATCTTTGCTTGACGCATGATTTTTTTTTCTTGTTTAGTTTTTGATCTAAACGTAATGTCATCCATATAACCTAGAGACTCAATGCTATCACCAGTTTTAACATTCTCCCACATAGTTGAAAAGTATTTATAACTTCGGTTTGTCTAACCGTGTGTCTCTGTTTCTCTGACTGTCAGTCTGTCTCTCCAACTGGCCATCTGCCTCTAGACTGGTCCGTCTGTCTGTGTGTCTGGCCGTCTTCTGTCCTTGCTCTTACTCGCGTAAATAAAATGGGATTATCATATGCTTTTTATAAGTTATTGGGGTTTACTATAGCATATTCCGTATTGAAAATGGAGTATGTAGTATTTATAGTTCGTTTACAAGGATACACAAAAAAAAAATTCCGTTACGTTATGGTCTACGAGGAAAAACCATTTACAGCGCAATTGAATAAATTCAACGTATTTCACACATAATGAAATTGATATTCATTATGGAGGTGTAATACAACATTCTTACTGTGGAATATGGAGTTCATACCATTCATTCATTTACAGAGACACACACAAAGAAATCCGTTACATTATAGGTATGGTGCAAAATCATTAGCAGTGTATTTTAAAGATGTTACACTATTTCAAAAATAATGAAATTCATGTATATTACTGAGATGCAATAAAAGATGCTTACTGTAGAATATGTAGCAGAATACCATTTATTTGTGCATTTACACGGGCATAAAAAGCAATTCGGTTACAATATTTCAGTGGTGGCTCTTGACCGGCTATTGAAGTGCTACGAAAATTATTATATTTTACCACTTTTTTTTAAAGAAATCTTTGTGTTATTTATTGGCAAATCATTCTGCCATTAAACAAGGCAAAGATTTATTTAAAAACATAATGGTAAGAAAAGCTTAAATTTGGTGCCCCCCAAAAAGCCAGTCACGTGCCACCAGTGGTGTCTTTGATCGATAATCGCTAGAACTACGTTTCCAGATATGGTAAGCTTAAACAAATTTTAGTACATTGCGTCGTGTGTATAAATTCTATAGCTCATAGACTTTGACAGCTGAAAAATTCGTAAGCTTTACGGTCTGGGTCTGAATTGTTTAGAAGTGTTGTTTAATGTTGTTATGCATTTTCACCATGGTTATATTTGGATATGTTTGTATATTATAATTAAATTATCATACAGGACAACAGATTTATTGTCGTCTATGGATGATAATTCTGGAAGTGCGATTTTAGTTTTGTTATGCATTTTCCAGCTGAATTAAGTTTTAGCTTAATATGTGGTGTGTACAAAAATCTGTAAATCATATACAGGGCTTCACAAAAAAATATCAAGTTATCTTCTATAAGTGGTAAATGCTGAAAATAAATTTTCGAATGCATTTTTCAGCTGAATTAAATTTTTGCAAACTTTTATTCTTCGATGTATTCTGACAAAATCCATCCAAATTGACAAATTCCTTACAAACTTCAGTTCTGACTGTTTCTGCTAAACAGCTTCTAATAAAATTCTGAAAGATTTTTATAAATTAAATACTATAAAGCTGTTAATTACAATGTTCCTTGTTAATTTTTTTATATGTCCGCTATAGCTCAATTTTGCTGAGATTTGGTACATATATATATATATATATATATATATATATATATATATATATATACACAATAAATAAGAACAAAATTAATAAAAAAAAAATTAAACACGCATTTATTTAAATTACGTATTTAAATAAACACAAATTGTCAGTACTCTATCTTGAAAATGCGCTAAATATGAGTTAAAATATGATCAGATTTTGTCAATATTGAGAAACAGATTTTGAAGATAGAATATTATTGCAATAAGACTATTCATATAATGATATAACAATTATTTCTCATTGAGAATAGCAGTAATCATTAGGAACTCCATACATATAACTTTGTGTATTTAGCATACATGAAATAGCAGAATATATATTTTCAATTTTAATATAAAGTATAAACCCTTAAAATTTTCTAATTTTACATATTAAGTAGTAAAATAGAACACATGTTCAGAAAGGAATGAAAACTAATCTTGGGAGATTTTCGAACATGTGAATTTCATTGATGTCAAAGAAAATGAATGTTGTTTCTATTTATCAATCATGTAACACATGGCCTGATAAGTTCCCGGTCTAATAAAGAAAACACAACTTTTTAACAAAGCTTAATAACTTTATGACTTTATAACTTTATAACTTAAATAAATAACATAACTTTAATAATAAATAATAATAATTTAATAATAATAATAATAATTTAAAATAACAATTTTATAATATTAAATTACTAATAATAATTTTATAATATTAAATTACTAATAATAATTTTATAATATTAAATTACTAATAATAATTTTATAATAATAATTTAATAATAATAATTTTATAATAATTATTTAATAAATGAATAATAATAATAATTTAATAATAAATAACATAATTTTATAACGAAAAAGCTCCAAACAGTGCTCAGAACTCGTTTTTGTTTTTGGTCAAAAGTCAACACGCGCGGCAGCCACTTTGACAACAGCTTTTTTATAGACAAATGTTCATTCAAAATAAAACCTACACGTTCCTTGGATATCTTCAGAGTCTGAGCTATCGCCTGCAACTTCACTTTACGGTTCCCCAAAACAATTTTGTGGACTTTTTTTTACGTTTTTCGCAGTAACCACCTCTTTTCTATGGTGCATCACTGGTGTCTGTACGACCACGTTTAAATTCAGCAAACCAGTCAATAATGGTTGATTTACCTGGTGCAGTGTCCGGATAACGCTTATCAAGCCAAGCTTTTGTTTGAACGGTGTTTTTTCCCATCAAAAAACAATTCTTGAAATTCTTGTTTATCCATTTTTTTGTTTATCAACAAAGTCGTTCAACTGAAACCACTCTAACGTTTTATCCACACGGCGAATCGTCATGCCATTTTTTCTGCTACCTTTTAAAGTTTAGTATTTACTAAAAAAACATCGGTTCGGCGATTGCAGAGCCATCTGTGTGCCAAACCGGGAACTTATCAGCCCATGTGTTATATTATTTCTCCTGTCAACATCCCTTTTTCTAAGAAAATACGAAACACAGTACGACGAATGAGATAGCATATGAAAGGATTTTGAACAGGCTTCTGACATAGCCTTCTTAACATTTCGTTGAAACATGTTTTTTGATTAAAAATTGTAGTTAATTAAAAATTAAATCGGCATTGTTTTCATAAATGAAATAAAAGGTTTTCCTCAAATTAGTGTTGCCACAAAAATAAAATACTGCATTATCAGATGACGACATCCTCTGATGCAATTAAAATACGATTGTTAATTTATTTCTTGCGTGTACTTTTTGAAAAAAATATCGAGCTTTTAATCGGGTTTTTATTTAATTTTTATGCGTGCGTCACCTATTATTTATTTGTTTACTTTGTTTAATCATGGCTGTGTATATGCATACTGCATCGGAGCACCAGTAGATTGCGTAATTTAAGGATTATCTTCCAATTAGATATACATTTCATTAGGATTTACAAAAATTGTAAGTATCTATTTTTTAATATTTCATTCAGCTGTTAATACGCCAGCGAAGTCTGACGTCACTTAAATGGCTGCAGGACCATAAAGCTTGGACATCCCATGTTTAAGTTCCCATAGGCTTGGAAAAAAGTGGTGTACCAAATATTGATATATTTATTTAAGACATTTCTGGAATAGTTTTGCAAAATCTGAAGAAATGCTTTCATATGAATTCACTAAACGTCTGATTCAGTGTTTCAATTTTATTATAATTCAGTTTTTTTCAGTATAGGGGTCTTTGCAACCTAGAGAAATGACCTTGGCGAGAGAAGAAAATTTGGCAACACATTTTCTGGAAATTTATTCCCATTTTTTTATATACAAACAATCATCATATATATGATTTGCATTGTCAACATCCCTTTTTATATTCAGATACAAAACATACAATGATGAATAAGGTATAATTCGAAAACTTTTTGACACTCACCTTTCGTTTAAACGCGTTTTTTTTTTGTTGTTGTTTTTTAAATCAGTTAATTAAAAATTAGTACTAAAACATACTAGGAAATAATTTCAAATATTGTAGTGCGAAAGCTTCACACGGGTCCTTCTGGTTTTAAATAATCACACAATAATCACCTTACAATTTGTTTTAAATCGAAGATTTTTCATACAATACTTTTTTTTCAGGCTCTCATGTAAATTAAACAGATAAAATTTGCAATATTAATCTTGTAAAATATATTTTATTTGTATGTTAAAACATTTAGCATCAGGTAAATTCACTTACAATTATAACATTCTCGTAAAATTTACAAAAAAAAAAGAAAGATAAAATAAATTTCTTTTTTATAATCAGGAAGAGCTTCCTGAAAATTAATCTTAACCATCATAAAGAAACCACAAGCAACTCTTAAGAGAGAAGAAAATAAAAACAGGCTAAAAAAATAGAGATTCTGTAATTCTTATGTTCAATATTTTTTGACATATCATGCTATTACAAGGATCAATTTCAAAAAGTAATTACGAGGTAAGTGGAGGATAAAGATTTATGAAATAAATAAAATGACGGAAAATCAATCTTTTCTGAAATTTCACACACGTTAATAATCGTCTTGATGTTTTCTCGAGGAATACATATTTTACATTTATGCGATATTAAAAAGATATTTGGAGAAAATGTTTTATGATTGCTGCTACAAATTAATGTTTGCTCTATTGCTCCAATCAACATTAAAAACATTTTCATGAAAAATATCTGCAAAAAAATATTTTTTAATCCCCTTTTACGAAGATTATGTAGAAAGTGTTTCGTGACTGTGTAAAAAAATAAGATGTGGGCAGAGGTACAAATTTATAAACTTTTGAAACATGTTGCACATTTTTGAGTCACTCTTGTGTTGATGTTTTTCGAGGAATATGTTTTTTATTTATACAATATTAAAAAGATATTCTGAAGAAAGGTTTTATGATTGCAGCTGCAAATTAATGTTTGTCTTTGCGTTCCCATTAACATTAAAACATATTAATAAACAAATTGCCAAAATAAGTCTTATTTTTTGTTTAATTTTCATAATACGATGGTTTGTATGAAGTGTTTCGTGCTTGGGTAAAAGGACAAGAATGAGATGCGGGCAGAGATACATAGTTATTAACTTTTAAAACACATTATACAATTTTCCTTCATAGTCATCCAGCACATGAAGGCATTGTTTAGAACGAGATAGAAACATTTGTATGTCAGGCTGAAAGATCAGTTTGTATGTCAGTCACGCGTGAGTTTTGCCATGTTGTTACGGAATCTTTCCCCTCGTCATCATCATCATCATCAACGAGATGGCCAATTAAGAATATCTTCAAGTGCAAAAAAATTTTTAAATAACTTTTCGACAAGACAGGGCTATACGTGAGAACATTTATTCCTGTCTAACCAAAAAAGTAGATGAGATCTTGTGTCACCCGAGCGGAGCTATTTCTCATTCATAACTGTAACACCATACACCACAGAAATTCGTCTATGGTTACTGTTGATCACATACTCGTTGCACTCAGTAAGCGAATTACAGAATACATTTTACAATCGAGGTGTCCTTCTATCGTCTTAAACATCATTTACGCGCCATTCCATGTGTCTTGACAAACCATAGGACTGAAATAAAAAGTCAAATTTAGGTATTAACATAACAGTTCGCATAACAATTTTTCTTCCACATAACAAGGCAAATTTCTTAGATTTAGTTTATTTTTAGTAAATCGTTGCAGGGCCCTTTCCTTAACAGTATAAATATTTTTTATGGCAGATAAAAACTAATTATCTGATGTTATGATGACATACCAATTAAGCCAGTATTTTCGTTTTTCTGTGTGGCTGTTTGATAAATAACGTTTTTTTTCTTTTCAGTGTACATTGTCTTTCGAATGTTCAAATGACAATCAGCAAATAACTAATTAGGAGGATCGTTATACATCTTTAAAGATTGATTCATTTGGTTAAGCTAGGAACTTAATTTGAAATTTGGCTTAGGCTATTATTCGGAAATACCGGTAATTGCTTTTTAGAAATACACCTTGAAGCAATGAATGCTGATTTTTACGACAATTTAGTAAAAATGGAACTAAATGGAGAAGTTCGGAACATTATTACTGAGATATTACTGAGAAACTGAGATTTAAAATAGCGGTATTCTGTATATAAAACAACAATTAAAACCTACGGGTGAAGCTGAAAATGTTAAAATTGTTAAATGTAATTAGACCCCTACCCCTCGCCATTTCCGCAAATATATAACAAATACTCTGTTAAATAAAGTTTTCTGTATTAATAGTTTCTATCATAATAATATATGTCCTGTTTTTAAAAAACCTTAAACCCAGATAATTATAATGAAGAAAAACGTGCCTGGAAATGTCTGAAATAGGTGGCGTTTGTGTAATTTGCCATAAGTAGATGGCGCTACATTTGCTTGGCTATATGCAGATAACTGCAATCCATGTTGGCAGTATTTCGTTAAATCCTTATTTATGCATCGTTACTCTGATTTATTTAATGTGTTCTGAGAAGATATTCTACACAACCAACCAACCGAAGAAAAAAGCGTATTTTTAATGAGAGTTCTTTGTGCATTTTAATTAATATTTCAGAAAGTAATTAAAATATTAAAATTCTGACGTAATGGTGCACCAGGAAAGGGTACGGACTACCTAAATCTAAATTTCCAGCCTTTTAGGTGGGCTAGATTTTCCTAGCCATCGTCAACAGATACACACACAGAGCGAAACTTTCTTTTATTTGTATAGATATACTAGCTAATCCACCCGGCGTTGCCCGGTCCCGAATATGACTGAAATCTGTAAGGCTATCGAAATCAAATCGAATGAGGCAAAACCCGTCGTAATCGGGCTCATAAAACCGCAGATCGGAAAGCACATCCTGGCGGTCGAAAGTGCAGATAAAATATTTAAGGCTATAGATATCAAGTCGAATGAGCCTAACCCCGTCGTAATCGGGTCCATAGAACCAGATATACTCCTATAGTTCCACTTTCCACCGCCAGGGGGCGCAGTCTGTTCTGGAAGAGGCCTTTTCAGAACACTTGACCCAACCAAATTTCCTAGTAGATTTGAAATTTAACTACGGGTAAACATTGCCAAAATAGCGGAAATTGCGAAAGTGGGTTACGTAATCGATCGGTTTATAAAGGGTTAATGTAGATATTTTTTAAAACCCAACCGTGCATTTTGAAGAAAATGAACGTGTCTACTGTTTGTCCGTACTTGCATTTCCCGAGTCGATGCCGATTTTTAAATCTGGACCAAAAAAAGAAATTCGCGTGAGTGAGTTTTGGAAAGGATTTTTTTTCGGAGGGTTAAAATTAATTTTTTTCAAAACGGATACCAGATTTTAAAAAGCAAAGGGATATAGATTAGGCACGGTATTTTTAGTTTTTCGTATCTTGTTTATAAACGCCAATTCGGATTTTTAAAAATATGAGAAATAGTTAAGAAAGCGAAATTGACTTACGGCTAAAAACGTTTTCGAAAGGGTTAACGTGATTCATTTTTTAAACTAAAAGTTTTTGCCTGAATCCGATAGAATGTAGATGTCTTTAGGCGTGTTTGCTTTTTGTTTGGTTATTTTAGAAAGCCGATGTCAGACTTAATATATAGCAGACAATCGGATTTCGAGAGTCATGCGCACGAATTTTTTTTGAAGGGTTAATATTCGTATTTTTCAAAAACAAATACAGATGTCAAAAAAGGAATAAATGTAGATATTGTCTGGTATTTTTAGTTTTTTGTACCTGTCTCTGAATCGCCTATGCAAATTTTTAAAAATTACCAAAATCGCAAAAATCACAAAACGGCATACAGAAAAAATATTTTTTCGAAGGGTTAATTTTTGCATTTTTTAAAACCAAAGGTGGCTTTAAAACGGACAAAGACAGTTCTTTAATTTGGTGACCTTCGTTTTTCCGTATCTTTTGTATTCCGGTAGATGCAAGGCTCGTAAAACGGGAGAAAATAAAAAACATGAATTCGATGCTTTTTGATTATTTTTTTGAAAGGGTTAAATGTAAATTTTTTCAAACCAACCAGATCGTTCGAGACGTAAAAGTATGTTTTTTTAGAATATGTAGACGGTTTTTCCGTATTTTTAGCCGTTTGTCCATGGCGAATTTAGAAATACTTAAAAAAAACGGAATGTCTTCTGCTTTCTTTCTTCTGCTCCGGAAGATAAGGAAATTAGTTTCTGCGCAGGCGCCAGTTAGCTTCAAAATAATGACTTTTTTATTTGTGATCTTTGATCAGTTTTTATTTGATAACTACTTTAATTTTTAAAATTTTAAAATTCTGAGGCTCAGGTACACCAGGAGAGGGTTTGGACTACCTAAATCTAAAATTCCAGGCTTCTAGGTGGGCTAGATTTTGCTAGCCATCGCCAACAGACACACACACACACACACACACAGACACACACACAGACAGACACACACACACACAGAGCGAAACTTTATTTGATTAGTATAGATATTGATTTTTGTCTTGCGATAACGTTCATAGTTACGAACCGATTTGGTTGTTACCAATGTCTGGACCGAGTTCGTTGGCCAGGCCAGATTCATCCGCCATTTTGTTTCAAAAAGGCGGCAACTTAAATATTTTAAATTACAAACAGAGGACAGAAAATTATAAATCCAAAAATTGTTCTCTTATGTCAGTTTGGCCTTGATACAAGGATTTCAGAGCATTTTTTGTTTCGTCTCTATCTTAAAAGACGGCTGAGATAGAGCAGTATGAAATTCTAGTGTAGTTGACATTTTAAAACAAGACAGAAATTTAAAAATAAATGATTCGTCTTATAAACGGGTTTAATTTATGAGTTTTTCTTAACGTAGTATTTCGCAAATTGTCTTTCATCGTTGTAACCATTGTCCCAGTTCTCATACGTTTAAAATCACATAGTCAAATCCGTCAACGCCAAATTCACACCAAGCTTGGCAATATTTAGCACACTATTGCCAAACTTGGATACAACAATAGGACACCATAAAGGAAGTCCACTTGGCGATAGATGATTTTTTTTTTAATTCCGATCCAAATTCAATATTGACGAAAACCGAGTCATACTAAACAGGGTGTCCCAAAAAGTTTGAACATGGCTTTTATTCCTTAACTATTGATCAGATACATATATTATAAATTACAAAGTTACGTAAAAAAAAGTATAGAATTTTATGAAATCGATTAAATTTCCAGGTGATTAAATTTGAAGAAATACAAAATTTAAATTTTTATATGGCCCCATACAAAAAATTTCCTAATGAGTAAAATGTGTCCCATACTCTAATTAGGTCATGTAAAACATTTCAGTATTTTATCATAAAAAGTTGCAAATATATGTTTAAACAAAGTTCTTGAGAGGTTAATTATAACTACATCATCACAATTATTATTTATTTATGCAATATATTTTCTGTCGTAATTAGTGTATGACCCCTGAAACGGGATCACACTACATGATTTCCCCCCTTTGAAAACTCATATACAGGAATCGAAAAGTTTTTTAACGCAGCATGTATGTCATACCACTGCGACGTTTTATGATAAAATGCCGAAATTTTGTACATGACTTTATTAGTGTATGGGGTCCATTTTACTCATTGGGAAATTTTTTGTAAAGGGTGTTCAAATTAAAATTTTGTATTTCTTCAAATTTAATCCCCTGAAATTTTTTATCAATTTTATAAAATTTTGTACCCTTTTTTACGTAGCTTTATAATTTATAATATATGTCTATGATCAACATTTAAGGAATAAAAGCCGAAGTCAATGTTTTTGGGACACTCTGTATAGAGTTATAATATGGTTATTGAGTGAAATTAACTGATTTTAAAAAAACAAGGAATAGCGTAGCTATCTTTTCCTCCCTGTACAAGCTGGCAGTACTTTTATTATTTAAGGTAAAAGTTCATTTTTATTAAAATTTTTGATATGAAAAATCGATATTAGCTATTTAAAAATTAACGTATGTAAAAGATTTTTTAAAATCTTTAAATTTCAAGAATTTAATTGTCATATCTAAAAAAAATTATTTTATGAAAGTTTAGTAAAATCAGACTGTCAGAGGAATTATCCGAAATACTAGAAGTATTATTGTTTTTTTAATTGTAAAATTGAAGTGGTCGGGGCAAGAAAGTGACAAGCGACATTTCTGGTGAAATAAATCTAACACTGTAATCTTTTGGTTAATATTGTAAATTATAATATCCAAAATATAATTTGCTTCTAATGTCACTTGGTGGCAGCATATGTGACAGGTTTCGTTTTTGCCCCAGATGTTTATGCCCCCAATGAAGATAGCTAATCTACAAAAAAAGGTAATAGTAATATCATTAAAGTAATGCCATGTTGTTACTAAGAATATCTCAACTGTTACTAAGACTTTGGCGAAAAAACTTTAGGTTATATATCTTGATTTGAGTATTTGATCAAATTTTGAAATGAAATAAGGTAAAGCCAGGCGAGATGGTCGGAGAGATTGCGCGCAAAGAGATAAGGGGGAAGGGGTTAGGTTCGCGCGCAGCGACTCAAGGTAGTTGTACAACAGCAGTTCTGGAGTGTCTATTTGAAAGTGTACGTAGATTGTTTCAAGCATCTAGGATAAATCATTGCTAATTGTTTTATTTTCCCAAGGTAAGTGCTTGAATTTTCATAACTATCCGTCAGAATTTCTATAGAATGTCAGTAGTACAAAATATTTTAAACTTAAACGATTTATCATAAGCTACGAACCTGGACTAACGTTGCGAACACCAATGGTTAGTTTTAGAAGAGGCCATGTGTAAATAAAAGACCACGCAATCTCTCCTACCGAAATTGGAGAGTTTGCGCCTCTGCTACTTATGAGAGATGGCGCATAGTTCCCATTAGTTTCCATGCTAGGAGAGATTACGCAGCTTATTGGTAAATTTGCATAAATTGAAAATTACATGTAAAACATATGAATGATTCAATTTTGAAATATTTTTCGAAAAACACATAATTATCGAAACCTGGAATTTACACTTTAAATATTGAAGTGATTCTATAACACGCATATTTGCTAGGTTGTGATCAAGGCATGAATCCAACTGTCCCTGAAACCGTTGAGTTACCACCAGAATCCACACCAATACATTTCAGCAATAGTACTCGTTACAAACACTGAGTAGTAAGATAGTGGGGGTTCACCGGCAGAAGGTGCTGCCCGCAGCTGAGCAACCGAGCAACCGATAGTGCATTGTTCAGAATCAACCCTCTTTTTCTCACTGTAATCTTTTCATCTTATTTTGTTGGTACATCTGATATTTTGTAGAAAGTTTTGTGTGTGTAAGAGTATGTTTTAAAAAGCATGTATGTCTTATAGTTATTATAAATAGTTCTATGTGTGTATGTATGTGTGGGTGCGACAATTAGTTCTCTTTGTGTGTGTGTGTGTGTGTGTGTGTGTGTGTGTGTGTGTGTATGTATGTGTGTGTGTGTGACAAATAGTTCTCTTTATGTGTGTATATGTGTGTGTGTGTGTATGTGGGTATGTGTGTGTGTGTGTGTGTGTGTGCGACAAATAGTTCTATGTGTGTATATGTATGACTGTCTGTCTGTTTAAAACTATGTTTATATGTAGTTTATGCATATGTTTACATAATGTTGCATAAGTTTATGCATAGTTTATGCATATACCGTATGTATGTTTATGCATAAAGTTTATGATAATTTTAAAAATATATAACTTAATTTTATGTAAAAAAAAAAAGATTTAAAAATTGAAACTTAATTAAAAAAATAAATAAAAATAAAAAGGTAAATAAAAAAAATAAGAAGAAAAAAATAAATAAAATAAAATTTTTAGTAAAAGATAAAAAAAAAAAAAAATTGAAACTTAACTTTAAAAAAAATATATATCAAAATTTAAAAAATAAAAAAAAGTAAAGTTAAAAAAAAAATAAAACATCTTAAGAAAAAGTAAAAAAAAAAAAAAAGAAGTAACAAAAGTTTTAAGAAATTCACAAGTTAACAAAAATGTTATAAATCTTTCACTATTATTACTTTAACGTATTTCATAACTTATAAAAATATTGTACTAACCTTTTGACACACGGTTAACGCTTTAGATAGATTCAAAAATCATTTTGTAATATTTTTCAGCTAGGTAACCGGTTTTTATAACATGGTAAACCGGTAACCATGGTAAACCGGTTTATCATGACGTTTTGAAAAGTGTAAACGTCATAAGACTATGTGTGTGTATGTGCAGAGGTAAAACTATATATCTATATCATTCATAAACTAGAAAAAAATTGGAAAAAATAATAAACATGTAAAAATATAATGTATAATAATAATAATAATAATAATAATAATAAAACCTTTAGAAAATTACAAAGCAGTAAAAAAAAAAGTTTAAAAACTGTATATGGTAAAAAAAAAAAAATACATATGTTTGTATATGTGGGTGATTGTACGTATGGGTAGAATACATTCCAATAAAGTTCACATACGTAGCATTCTACGAGAAATGTTTGTGTAGAAGTTTTAAAAAATACACATATTTAAAATTAACATTAAAAAAAATACAGAAAAGTTTTATTTACCGTAGAGTATTTACATCACGATTCGACATTTTTCTTGATGACCATAATCTTGATCAATTTCATAATGTCCATCTGCTAAGCTAGTTATTCCATCGTCTAGCATGTAACGCTTATCATCAAAAGGACTTAAGCTAATTTTATTCTGAGCTAATGTATATAAGTTGTAAGATTCCTCATCGATGCTTGTCCGCATGTCCATTCTTGTTTTTAGTTGCCATAGGTATTCTTTAAAAAATGTTCATATCTGTTTCCTTATCAAACAATTTGTGTAGACATACCTTGTACACCAATGAAATCGCCTAAACTGTACATACAAAAATTATATTAAACTAATATGTTTCTTTAATAGTTTAAAATATATATGTATGATTGCACTAAAAAGTCGCAACCATATCTAACGCATGCTAACAAGTACATCTAAAACACCACAAAAATATTCATGATTCTTCTTTATGTAGATTCTTTGACATAGAATAGTTTAAAATAAGTACACATACATAAAATTTGCGATTTTTATTGAAACAAAACAATTTTTAGAAAGGATATATTTACATATATCTACAGATCAATTTTGCGTAATTAAAAAAAAAATATGTAAATTCTCAGCTTTTAAGCCTTGATTAATTTCTCACTGATCATAGAGTAAACTAATAGATATTTCATCTATAAAGTATATATTTTATCATCAAAAAGACTTCGTATAATTTTCTTTTAAGGTAATATTTATAAGTTACGAATATCTAAGACGATTCGTGTTTGCTACTACATACTTGTTTTAGTTGCTGTAGGCAATCTAAAAAAAAAGAAAAAAAAAATCCATATCTGATTTTCTGTTGACAATCTATGCTCAGACCTCTTTTGATAATTTATTTTATGCTTGTATCAATAGCAAAGAATACATTTTTAATTACAATATAAGAAGTTAGTGTCAGTTTCGTCTCTAAGTTTGTGGTAACTATATAAATCTACATGTTTCTTTAATAATTGAAAATGCATATGCATGATTGTATTAAAAAATCCTAACTATATCGAACATATACTAAAAGCGCAATTGAAATTTCATAAGTATATACATAAATATTTTATTAAACCACTTTTTTCACCTAATAGTTTTAACATATATAAGTTATTTTTGTTGACAACATGCCCTCCTCTTTTATATCGTAAATTGATAATACAAAAATCTCATATACATACAAATGCCCCATTAAGAAATCTTTTAACACTTATTTGATATCTAAATTTTTTAATTATGTAAAAGTGATTTTATTTAAAATGTCTACCTATTTCTTTCAAATATTAAATATAATACCTAATAATTTCATCATACTCATATATATAATTCTATTAAATCAAAATTCATCATCAGCTAAAAGTATTGAATTTGTATAAATATTCTGATTAATACCCCACTCAAATTTAACAAACGCTTGAAAATTTCTCATTACTACGTATGATTTTCTTTAAAATCACAATACTTAATATTCAATATCAGTCTTAATTACGGACCCTCAAAATTCAAACAAAAAAATATTAGAAAGAAAAATAAATAAATCCTTAAACTATTTTTTACTACAATAAAATCATTACTATATTTTCTGTTTTGTAGAATTGGTTTATTTCAAACATTCAAATTCAAATTTTAAAAACTCACTTTTAAATTTCCGTAATTTTATAATAAAACTAGTTATGTAAATCTTCCCAGTAAAATGTCTAATCTTATAACGATTAAATTAAACATACACTTTAAAAGTACCCTGTAAAAGTAGTATAGAAAATAAGTTTAATATATTTTCTTTTTATAAAATTATTAATATAATGCCGGATTAATGTGTATTTTAATGAATACAGTATATTGTTGGGGGGAAAAAAATCTTATCTTGAAATTATCTATCGTTTTTTTAATATAGTAATATATATTTATAATTCAGCTAACCTTTTCTTCTAAATCAATTTTCATAATTACATTTTTTTAAAATAGACTTATGACATCTTAAATCAAGTAAAATAAATATTTTATTATACATAAATATTACAGTCCAAAACTTTTTTTAATACCATTGTACCATGAAGAATATAAAAAATATTTATATAATTAAAAATTTTAAAAACTTAAACAGAAATGAAAACCAGATTGGTGTTCAAATATTTTATTCAAACCAGATTGAAGTTTAGGTGTTTTTCGACTTTGCATTAGATATGCTCATTTTACGTTTTACACTCACAAGAGGTGTGCGGGGGTGTTGAGTGCGTACATGTTGTCTCAGATCAAATTTTCTTCTAAACACTTTATCGCAATCACAGCAAATAAATGTTGAATTCCGATGCGACTGTAAATGCTGCTTCAAATTATCCTTCCGGGTGAAAACTTGATCACATTCATCACACTTAAATGTAGACTGTCCATAGGCATTATGGATTTTCAGGTGTCTAATCAAGTCCGATTTCCTTCTAAAACACTTTCCGCAAGTTTCACAGGAAAACGACTTTTCATTAATATGAATCTTAGCATGTTGATGCAAATTAAAATATGTTGAAAAAACTTTGTCACAAGTGAGACAAACATGCTTTTTTTCCACATTCGTAGGAGTCACAGTCTTTAAAGAAACATCCTCTTCAACTTGCTGATTAAAATTGGAAGAACTTTGAGATATAGTATCTTTTTCTGTAAGAACTTCAGAGAATCCATCATGCTGTAACAATCCAACACTATCATGTGTTTTTAAATGTCTTCGTAAGTTTGATCTTCGTCCAAAAGGCTTCTGACAAATATTACAAGTATATAATTTCTCCCCAGAATGAATTTTCATATGTTGGTTCAGATTAGAAGTGTTCGAAAAATCTTTACCGCAGGTAAAACAGCTAAACATCTTCTTAGCAGATACAGAATCTCCCACAATAGGGGTTTCATCAATAGGCATATCAACATCCATAATATAAAAATCAATAAAAAACTTTAACTCTTAAAAGTAAACAACAACGATTCGCACGGATAAAAAGCGGGAGCAATTTAAAACACGTTTAACCACTAGCGATATGAATCCTCAAATGATAAAAATCCTAATTTTCCCCCGTCTATTTATACCGACCCGAAAGCAAAGTTGAGTTGTAGTATTGCTTGATATGATTGTTATCAAAACGCGTCATACGATTTCGGGGGCCTATAAGTTTCTTTCCCCTCTTTATAATATAGCATAATTAAACAGATAAACCCGAATGTATACAAATTTAAATTCGTAAATTATATCACAAAATATAAAAAATCCTACAGAATAAAAATAGAATTTAGCACTTACCCCAAAAACACGTCCGCTTTGGGTGTTAGTCTTCACTTAACTAATCTTTCTTCCTTATCTTTAGTAGGGGGCGCTGCCATCGCCGCGAGAGGCACTGCCCGTCTTCCGGTGTGTGACGTAGTTTCCGGTTTGCGATAAGAATAAACCTTAAATACACGCGCTTAGTCATTCTTCCCTAACTCTTACTCGCTAGTAGTTGTCAGTTTCTTGTTTAGACGTGTTGGGTGACATCATTACGTGTTTGCGATAAGAACAAGATTATCCCCTTATCAACAGGTAAAAAGCTGCGCTTCAGTGACGTCATAAGTCATATGACATAGCTGATAACGGTAAGATTAGCTGATAAAAATTTGTACTAATCATCTATTTCCCTTCAAGTCATTGAATGAGACGGTTGAGCTCCAACAGCTGTATATAAGGTAAGAGTAATTTATATATTATAATAGGATTTTGAATTAATTTAGTAGATGTTACAGTTTGATATTTAAAAAATTTCATGCTAAACGATATGATTATATGTTGTTCATCATACTAAATCCACAAATTTTAATTCGAAAGAAATATTATTAAAATTATAATCTAAAATAAATTAGCGAAAATGCATAACAAATTTCAACAAAAAGAATAATTATAAAAGGAAATGTACAAAGTTTATAAATTTACACATGTGTTAAACGCGTTTACAAACCTTATCATGGGCAAAAGTCTAATTCGACTAGCCTATTTGTTATAAGTTTAACTATAATTCAACATGTAAGATATTTGTAAAAAGGAATCTTATGATTTTTAAATTTCCAAGTTCAGTTTCAATCATATTGTAAAAGGTTAATTCAAACTTTGAGATGATTTATAGTAAAATACTTAAATTAAAATGTATTTTTGATAGTTTAAGAATTATAAACTACAACTTTGACTACTTTTTAAAATGTTTACCCAGTAGGAAACTACAATAACATGTTTATGCTTGAATTTTTCTGATAACATGTCTGTGTTCGAATTTTTCTGATAACATGTCTGTGTTTGAATTTTTCTGATAACATTTCTGTGCTTGAATTTTTCTTATAACATGTCTATGTTTAATTTTTCTTATAACATGTCTATGTTTAATTTTTCTCTCTTTTTGAAATGCATAAACTTTTACTATACATGTCTTACGATTTCATTGAAGAAAAAAGTGATCGATCAACTTTATCAAACCATTTTAATGTTAATATTTTTAAACGAACGCGATTATCAGATAAAAATATATGTAGCTAATTCATATTATTCCACTAAACATTGCAAAACAAAAGAATCTTACAAAAATTTTATACTTCAACATTCAAAAATTGACAATATTCACATCTTAATACTAAAAAACAATCCTTATCTTACAGTATTTCCTGTAACAAAATCTAAAAATTTCATATCAACAAGACCCAAGTCAGAAACTTTACCTAGGAACTTAATACCAAACTTTAATCATAAAGTGATAAAACTGATATATATATATATATATTTTTTTTTAAGTTACTTCTAAAACATCTCATAGATGGCGCTGTTGAAAAAATAATAATTCAAAACTTGTTTAAAAGACTTAAAAAAATTAAATCTAACTTTAAACTAACAAAAACCTGTAGAACAATCACTTTCAGTTAGAAATATTTAAAAAATAATTGTTAATTCTAAAACCGCTCACAGAGGGCGTTGCTGAAAAAAAATAAACTCAAAGTTGTTTAAAATATATTAAAAAATAAATCTAACTTTAAACTATCATCAAACACCAGAAAAATTACTTTCAATTAGAAATATTTTAAAATAATTAAAACTTCTAAAACCGTTCATAGGGGGCGCTGCTGTGAAAAAATCATTTCGAAACTTGTAAAAAATTAATCCAAAACTTATTTAAAACACTTTTGCAAAAAAATTGGCCAAAATACCGATAAACATCAAGTAGATAATAATTGGGGGTTCTGCATCAGCGCAGTTCGCGCAGTCGACCTCAAGGTTGAAGGAAGGTCACCGGAAGAGGCAGGTGTGGACACCGGATGTAGCAGGTGCTGATAACAGACATGTTGGAACAGGAAGTGGGGCATGTTTAGACAGGAAGTGATTCTGGAAGTAAGACCGGAAACGCGATGGAAGTGGAAGCAGGAAGTTCCAGCTTCGACTTCCTGTCGTATTTCCGGTCTTACTTCCGGGATCACTCCTGTCTAAACATGCTCCACTTCCTGTTCCAGCATGTCTGTTATCAGCACCTGCTACATCCGGTGTCCACACCTGCCACTTCCTATAACCTTCATTCCACTTGCGACGCACCTTATTTATTATCTACTTGATGTTTATCGGTATTTTGGCCAATTTTTTTGCAAAAGTGTTTTAAATAAGTTTTGGATTAATTTTTTACAAGTTTCGAAATGATTTTTTCACAGCAGCGCCCCCTATGAACGGTTTTAGAAGTTTTAATTATTTTAAAATATTTCTAATTGAAAGTATTTTTTCTGGAGTTTGATGATAGTTTAAAGTTAGATTTATTTTTTAATATATTTTAAACAACTTTGAGTTTATTTTTTTTCAGCAACGCCCTCTGTGAGTGGTTTTAGAATTAACAATTATTTTTTAAATATTTCTAACTGAAAGTGATTGTTCTACAGGTTTTTGTTAGTTTAAAGTTAGATTTAATTTTTTTAAGTCTTTTAAACAAGTTTTGAATTATTATTTTTTTCAACAGCGCCATCTATGAGATGTTTTAGAAGTAACTTAAAAAAAATATATATATATATATATATATATATATATATATATCAGTTTTATCACTTTATGATTAAAGATTGGTATTAAGTTCCTAGGTAAAGTTTCTGACTTGGGTCTTGTTGATATGAAATTTTTAGATTTTGTTACAGGAAATACTGTAAGATAAGGATTGTTTTTTAGTATTAAGATGTGAATATTGTCAATTTTTGAATGATGAAGTATAAAATTTTTGTAAGATTCTTTTGTTTTGCAATGTTTAGTGGAATAATATGAATTAGCTACATATATTTTTATCTGATAATCGCGTTCGTTTAAAAATATTAACATTAAAATGGTTTGATAAAGTTGATCGATCACTTTTTTCTTCAATGAAATCGTAAGACATGTATAGTAAAAGTTTATGCATTTCAAAAAGAGAGAAAAATTAAACATAGACATGTTATAAGAAAAATTAAACATAGACATGTTATAAGAAAAATTCAAGCACAGAAATGTTATCAGAAAAATTCAAACACAGACATGTTATCAGAAAAATTCGAACACAGACATGTTATCAGAAAAATTCAAGCATAAACATGTTATTGTAGTTTCCTACTGGGTAAACATTTTAAAAAGTAGTCAAAGTTGTAGTTTATAATTCTTAAATTATCAAAAATACATTTTAATTTAAGTATTTTACTATAAATCATCTCAAAGTTTGAATTAACCTTTTACAATATGATTGAAACTGAACTTGGAAATTTAAAAATCATAAGATTCCTTTTTACAAATATCTTACATGTTGAATTATAGTTAAACTTATAACAAATAGGCTAGTCGAATTAGACTTTTGCCCATGATAAGGTTTGTAAACGCGTTTAACACATGTGTAAATTTATAAACTTTGTACATTTCCTTTTATAATTATTCTTTTTGTTGAAATTTGTTATGCATTTTCGCTAATTTATTTTAGATTATAATTTTAATAATATTTCTTTCGAATTAAAATTTGTGGATTTAGTATGATGAACAACATATAATCATATCGTTTAGCATGAAATTTTTTAAATATCAAATTGTAACATCTACTAAATTAATTCAAAATCCTATTATAATATATAAATTACTCTTACCTTATATACAGCTGTTGGAGCTCAACCGTCTCATGCAATGACTTGAAGGGAAATAGATGATTAGTACAAATTTTTATCAGCTAATCTTACCGTTATCAGCTATGTCATATGACTTATGACGTCACTGAAGCGCAGCTTTTTACCTGTTGATAAGGGGATAATCTTGTTCTTATCGCAAACACGTAATGATGTCACCCAACACGTCTAAACAAGAAACTGACAACTACTAGCGAGTAAGAGTTAGGGAAGAATGACTAAGCGCGTGTATTTAAGGTTTATTCTTATCGCAAACCGGAAACTACGTCACACACCGGAAGACGGGCAGTGCCTCTGGCGGCGATGGCAGCGCCCCCTACTAAAGATAAGGAAGAAAGATTAGTTAAGTGAAGACTAACACCCAAAGCGGACGTGTTTTTGGGGTAAGTGCTAAATTCTATTTTTATTCTGTAGGATTTTTTATATTTTGTGATATAATTTACGAATTTAAATTTGTATACATTCGGGTTTATCTGTTTAATTATGCTATATTATAAAGAGGGGAAAGAAACTTATAGGCCCCCGAAATCGTATGACGCGTTTTGATAACAATCATATCAAGCAATACTACAACTCAACTTTGCTTTCGGGTCGGTATAAATAGACGGGGGAAAATTAGGATTTTTATCATTTGAGGATTCATATCGCTAGTGGTTAAACGTGTTTTAAATTGCTCCCGCTTTTTATCCGTGCGAATCGTTGTTGTTTACTTTTAAGAGTTAAAGTTTTTTATTGATTTTTATATTATGGATGTTGATATGCCTATTGAGGAAACCCCGATTGTGGGAGATTCTGTATCTGCTAAGAAGATGTTTAGCTGTTTTACCTGCGGTAAAGATTTTTCGAACACTTCTAATCTGAACCAACATATGAAAATTCATTCTGGGGAGAAATTATATACTTGTAATATTTGTCAGAAGCCTTTTGGACGAAGATCAAACTTACGAAGACATTTAAAAACATATGATAGTGTTGGATTGTTACAGCATGATGGATTCTCTGAAGTTCTTACAGAAAAAGATACTATATCTCAAAGTTCTTCCAATTTTAATCAGCAAGTTGAAGAGGATGTTTCTTTAAAGACTGTGACTCCTACGAATGTGGAAAAAAAGCATGTTTGTCTCACTTGTGACAAAGTTTTTTCAACATATTTTAATTTGCATCAACATGTTAAGATTCATATTAATGAAAAGTCGTTTTCCTGTGAAACTTGCGGAAAGTGTTTTAGAAGGAAATCGGACTTGATTAGACACCTGAAAATCCATAATGCCTATGGACAGTCTACATTTAAGTGTGATGAATGTGATCAAGTTTTCACCCGGAAGGATAATTTGAAGCAGCATTTACAGTCGCATCGGAATTCAACATTTATTTGCTGTGATTGCGATAAAGTGTTTAGAAGAAAATTTGATCTGAGACAACATGTACGCACTCAACACCCCCGCACACCTCTTGTGAGTGTAAAACGTAAAATGAGCTTATCTAATGCAAAGTCGAAAAACACCTAAACTACAATCTGGTTTGAATAAAATATTTGAACACAAATCTGGTTTTCATTTCTGTTTAAGTTTTTAAAATTTTTAATTATATAAATATTTTTTATATTCTTCATGGTACAATGGTATTAAAAAAAGTTTTGGACTGTAATATTTATGTATAATAAAATATCTATTTTACTTGATTTAAGATGTCATAAGTCTATTTTTAAAAAATGTAATTATGAAAATTGATTTAGAAGAAAAGGTTAGCTGAATTATAAATATATATTACTATATTAAAAAAACGATAGATAATTTCAAGATAAGATTTTTTTCCCCCAACAATATACTGTATTCATTAAAATACACATTAATCCGGCATTATATTAATAATTTTATAAAAAGAAAATATATTAAACTTATTTTCTATACTACTTTTACAGGATACTTTTAAAGTGTATGTTTAATTTAATCGTTATAAGATTAGACATTTTACTGGGAAGATTTACATAACTAGTTTTATTATAAAATTACGGAAATTTAAAAGTGAGTTTTTAAAATTTGAATTTGAATGTTTGAAATAAACCAATTCTACAAAACAGAAAATATAGTAATGATTTTATTGTAGTAAAAAATAGTTTAAGGATTTATTTATTTTTCTTTCTAATATTTTTTTGTTTGAATTTTGAGGGTCCGTAATTAAGACTGATATTGAATATTAAGTATTGTGATTTTAAAGAAAATCATACGTAGTAATGAGAAATTTTCAAGCGTTTGTTAAATTTGAGTGGGGTATTAATCAGAATATTTATACAAATTCAATACTTTTAGCTGATGATGAATTTTGATTTAATAGAATTATATATATGAGTATGATGAAATTATTAGGTATTATATTTAATATTTGAAAGAAATAGGTAGACATTTTAAATAAAATCACTTTTACATAATTAAAAAATTTAGATATCAAATAAGTGGTAAAAGATTTCTTAATGGGGCATGTGTATGTATATGAGATTTTTGTATTATCAATTTACGATATAAAAGAGGAGGGCATGTTGTCAACAAAAATAACTTATATATGTTAAAACTATTAGGTGAAAAAAGTGGTTTAATAAAATATTTATGTATATACTTATGAAATTTCAATTGCGCTTTTAGTATATGTTCGATATAGTTAGGATTTTTTAATACAATCATGCATATGCATTTTCAATTATTAAAGAAACATGTAGATTTATATAGTTACCACAAACTTAGAGACGAAACTGACACTAACTTCTTATATTGTAATTAAAAATGTATTCTTTGCTATTGATACAAGCATAAAATAAATTATCAAAAGAGGTCTGAGCATAGATTGTCAACAGAAAATCAGATATGGATTTTTTTTTTTTTTTTTTTTTTTTTAGATTGCCTACAGCAACTAAAACAAGTATGTAGTAGCAAACACGAATCGTCTTAGATATTCGTAACTTATAAATATTACCTTAAAAGAAAATTATACGAAGTCTTTTTGATGATAAAATATATACTTTATAGATGAAATATCTATTAGTTTACTCTATGATCAGTGAGAAATTAATCAAGGCTTAAAAGCTGAGAATTTACATATTTTTTTTTAATTACGCAAAATTGATCTGTAGATATATGTAAATATATCCTTTCTAAAAATTGTTTTGTTTCAATAAAAATCGCAAATTTTATGTGTACTTATTTTAAACTATTCTATGTCAAAGAATCTACATAAAGAAGAATCATGAATATTTTTGTGGTGTTTTAGATGTACTTGTTAGCATGCGTTAGATATGGTTGCGACTTTTTAGTGCAATCATACATATATATTTTAAACTATTAAAGAAACATATTAGTTTAATATAATTTTTGTATGTACAGTTTAGGCGATTTCATTGGTGTACAAGGTATGTCTACACAAATTGTTTGATAAGGAAACGGATATGAACATTTTTTAAAGAATACCTATGGCAACTAAAAACAAGAATGGACATGCGGACAAGCATCGATGAGGAATCTTACAACTTATATACATTAGCTCAGAATAAAATTAGCTTAAGTCCTTTTGATGATAAGCGTTACTTGCTAGACGATGGAATAACTAGCTTAGCAGATGGACATTATGAAATTGATCAAGATTGTGATCATCAAGAAAAATGTCGAATCGTGATGTAAATACTCTACGGTAAATAAAACTTTTCTGTATTTTTTTTAATGTTAATTTTAAATATGTGTATTTTTTAAAACTTCTACACAAACATTTCTCGTAGAATGCTACGTATGTGAAATTTATTGGAATGTATTCTACCCATACGTACAATCACCCACATATACAAACATATGTATTTTTTTTTTTTTTTTTTACCATATACAGTTTTTAAACTTTTTTTTTTTACTGCTTTGTAATTTTATAAAGGTTTTATTATTATTATTATTATTATTATTATTATACATTATATTTTTACATGTTTATTATTTTTTCCAATTTTTTTCTAGTTTATGAATGATATAGATATATAGTTTTACCTCTGCACATACACACACATAGTCTTATGACGTTTACACTTTTCAAAACGTCATGATAAACCGGTTTACCATGGTTACCGGTTTACCATGTTATAAAAACCGGTTACCTAGCTGAAAAATATTACAAAATGATTTTTGAATCTATCTAAAGCGCTAACCGTGTGTCAAAAGGTTAGTACAATATTTTTATAAGTTATGAAATACGTTAAAGTAATAATAGTGAAAGATTTATAACATTTTTGTTAACTTGTGAATTTCTTAAAACTTTTGTTACTTCTTTTTTTTTTTTTTAACTTTTTCTTAAGATGTTTTATTTTTTTTTTAACTTTACTTTTTTTTATTTTTTAAATTTTGATATATATTTTTTTAAAGTTAAGTTTCAATTTTTTTTTTTAATCTTTTACTAAAAATTTTATTTTATTTATTTTTTTCTTCTTATTTTTTTTTATTTACCTTTTTATTTTTATTTATTTTTTTAATTAAGTTTCAATTTTTAAATATTTTTTTTTTTTACATAAAATTAAGTTATATATTTTTAAAATTATCATAAACTTTATGCATAAACATACATACGGTATATGCATAAACTATGCATAAACTTATGCAACATTATGTAAACATATGCATAAACTACATATAAACATAGTTTTAAACAGACAGACAATCATACATATACACACATAGAACTATTTGTCGCACACACACACACACACACACATACCCACATACACACACACACACATATACACACATAAAGAGAACTATTTGTCACACACACACATACATACACACACACACACACACACACACACACACACACACAAAGAGAACTATTTGTCGCACCCACACATACATACACACATAGAACTATTTATAATAACTATAAGACATACATGCTTTTTAAAACATACTCTTACACACACAAAACTTTCTACAAAATATCAGATGTACCAACAAAATGAGATGAAAAGATTACAGTGAGAAAAAGAGGGTTGATTCTGAACAATGCACTATCGGTTGCTCGGTTGCTCAGCTGCGGGCTGCGCCTTCTGCCGGTGAACCCCCACTATCTTACTACTACACTGAAACCCAAACTTCTCATATTCTAAGCCTATCCTCGCATCCAATTGCAGCAATTACATGCATTTGTTAACCATTAACTTCTCGGGAGTCCTATGTTACTCTTAGAAATACACCTACGAAAGTTTTGGAAAACCTTTCACATTCAAAGTAGTTGAATGCCATTGAAATCAAAAAGGAAACACGGTGAAACGGATTTTACCGATCCTCAAAATATACATGAAAAAAGACTTAAGAAAGAAGCAGCTACAAAAACAAGCAAACAGCTGAAGATAAGATGCTTCCACACTGTTAAAAATTTGCAGCAAACTGTCCAGTCATTTGACCGTTTTTATGGAAAATGGTTACATAACCGTAATTTAACTCTATTATGACCATAATATGGGCAATAATATGGTCAGAATAGAGTTAAATTATGGTAATGTAACCATTTTTTATAAAAACGGTTAAATGACTGGACAGTTTGCTGCAAATTTTTAACAGTGCAGAGAAAGTGCGATAAAAAAACTGAACGAAAGAAAACGAATTGCAATGAGGATAAGTGCACTGAATGTCGAGAAATGTACTAGGATACAACTTCGATCAGTGATTGGATTCAATGTATTATTTGTGGCAGCTAGTTGCACGAAAGCTGCAGCATGTACACCAATAAGCGCATCGATCGTGGACGACGAAAACTTCGGTCAGCAAACAAGAAAACATGGAAACTGTGGAAATGAAAATGGACTAATTTTAAGTTAAATGTGTTATCATGTAATTTAATGTTATTTTGTAATCTGTTCTAGGCTTGCTTTTTCTGATTCTTTAAATTTTTTCTTTAATTAAAATTTTTAATCGTTTTTTAAATTATTTCCATTTTCTGATTCTTTAATCATTAGGTTGAAATATTCACTCCTAATACAATAATATTTGTGCACAAAAACCTTACAACAATGTCATTTAAGTGTAATTATTATTGTTAACAATTTAATTATAGTTATTATTAGTAACAATCTCTCCTACCCATTTGCGCAATCACACCAACACCGTAAGGACAGATTGCGCAAAATAGCTTTTTTGTTTTTATTACAACTGTTCTGTTAAATTACACCATAACAACAAAATAGCAATGGAAATGCATAAAAAACAAATGAAGTCAAAATTATTCATGGATAGTTTAAAAAAAATAATAATTTTTAGATTTTTTATTATTATTCTATTGAATTGTGCGCAGACTCTCCTAGCTTTACCTTATCTCAGAAGTTCAAAAATGTGGCTTAGCACTGTCGTGCCCCGACCCATTCAATTGTTATTGGTACAGATTTTATATGATTGATTATAATTTCTACCCCATTGTAGTATGATTATTTTTGTTGTTGTTTGAGGAAAAGTCTGGACAGATAAAATATGATAACATATTTATATGAAAACTTAAGGTATTTTTTATAATGAACTCCATTGTGAAAAACTTTTTTCATTTGATAAATTGGGTACTGATATTTTTCTTATTTCAGATGAAAATATATCAGATATTCAGGTTTTTATATTCTAAAAACGTTGATATACTTAAACAATTCAATATTTTATTACTTACTATTAATATTAATTTATTTTTAAAAATATTGGAATTTGATTTTTCTACTCATCGTAAATTATATAAAAATATTTCGTGATTCAAAATACTATTACATTTCAGTACTTAAATATGTTACATAATTTCTTTAAAAGGTAACTTTTAGATTCGCTTATGATTTCTTAATGTATTTAAGCATTATTAAAGCATATTTCTAAACTTCATACTGCTGTAGATTATACATGATTAATTAATGATTATTGTTTGTTTTTGTTTATTGAACAAAGTAGAAGGCTAAAGAACGGATGAAAAGACCAATTATATAAAAACTTAAGGTATTTTCTTTAACGAACTCCATTGGGAAAGAATTTTCGTTGATGAGTAATTGTATGGACATTTTACTTCCTGCAGAATTTTTGACGTGTAACATTTTTGTACGTGTAAAAAAAGTGCCCCACAAATAAAAGAAATAAAAATTTTTGTAATTTATATTTAAAATTATAGACTATTATATTGTTATAATTTCATTATTAATTTCCCTTTTAAAATATTAGAAATTACGTTTCTGCTTCGCTAAAAACATGTACATTTCTTTCATGATTCAAAATTGTAACGCATTTAAGTATTTAAATTTACTTTATATATAAATATTACATAATTACTTTAACAGTTACATCTGCTTAATATTTTCTACTTATGTATAAGAACATTTTTTAACTTCTTACAGATATATACGATTAATCATAGTTTCTATCCCATTGTCGTCAGATATTTTTTAGGGTTCTTGATTTATTATTACTTGTGGTAAATATATTCTCTAGCGTTTACGGTTTTTCCTGACTGCACAATCAATGCTATCATTAAAAAATAATAATACATCAGATTCCATCTTTCAAAAATTCGTTTTATGCATAATCATGCAGAATAATAATATATATGTTCTTCGATTCTGGAAATTGAAATCGTCTGAGACGCACATTTTTTTTTCAAATTTTTGCAGAGTGTATAATTATAGATTCCTGTAGTATGAATGTACGATGCTATAGAACTTTATAATGGTTTCTGGTAAAAGTACATTTCGTATTGGGAGTTATTTTTATTCCGAATTTAAGAAGTTTTTTCATTTAAACTAACTTAATTATTTTGGATATCTATAGAAAGAAACTTTTCATTCTAAACGTAGAGAGAGAATTATATGTTTCCAATTGATAGAAATATTTTTAAATGTTGTGTTTCTAACAAGAAAGGAAATTTTGAAGAATTTAAATCGTTAAAAATACATGTTCGACAGATACGAATGTGTATTTTTCTGAATAAAATTAGGTAATTAAGGTAAAACTGTTTTTATAATTATTATATTTTGTTATAAAAAAAATAAGCGATAAGGTATAATTCGGTAAAATCAAAACTAAATATTTACAAATAATAATTAGTTTTGTTATTTATTTTATATATTTACTCTGCTGTAATAAAAATGAATCTCAGGAATAAAATAAACCAACAGTGTCAAAATAGTACCTTAAATAGAATGATACATTCGGCTTTATGTATAAGATGTTTAAGAACAGTCGGTCAAGGAAGGGGGATATTTATGATAGCCACATATAGTTGGTAGTTATATAACATTCTTTTTTTAAGAACTTCGAATTTCAACATTCTTTCCACTTTATACCAATCTTCGACTATGTTTTTTAAAGGAAGTTTAGCATCCGCCCCTGTTTATACACATCTTCAACCGCATTTTTAAAAAGGATTACCTGCAAATACACTCGAGCAATGGTTTATACACTTTTTTCATAAAAATAGCAAAAAGTAGCAATTGAAATTTATCATGTTGCAATGATGGGATTTCAAACTGTTTCTCTCATTCGACTGCATTTCGTTGGTTTTAATTTTATAAATATTTTATAAATTATAGTTTATAAATAATAGTTTATAAATTTTTTAAAAATATTTTTTGACATAGAGATATGTAAGGAAATTGTCAAAAGGGGACCATCACCAGAACGCGCTTTTTGCAAACATAAAATGAATTATGAAAATCGGACCAGTATCCATACAAAATGTATGCATGGATACACATTAATCAAATGTAAGGGTGATTCGCTACCGTGTGTACAAAAACTTTGTGGGATGGTACAAAAACGAAAATTTGTTTTATAGGAAAGTTTACTTGGGATCCACTTATTCAGTTATAAATACATGACGTCTCCCTGCAGGCAAACCCAAGTTTAAGGGTAATAAATATATTTTACAGATATGTACAACAAAGTTACTTTACTTTGTTTGAAATGTTAGAAATATCATGGGATGTCCACTGTAATTTGTCCAATGACACGTATGTACCGTGAGCAGCATTATAAATTTCGAAGTATCTAGGTCAGTGTTGTTTGGACGGCAATTCTTGGGACGTTATCATATTTCATAGAAAGCAAAGTATGTCTGTTGAAAATAGCGATTATTGCTAGAGCTGTGAACGAAAACTCGTTTTGGACTCTTGCAATGAAACGCCCCGTATTTATGAGTAAATAAATCGATTGTGACCCAGTTTTCCGAATAAATTAAAATGTTCGATTTAGTGAGTCGTACCACTCCTCACAGTTTGTACATGCGGTAGAGAATCCATGTATACAAAAAATTTATTATTATCATTTGTTGGAAGTCGGTTAAAAAATACCTCATAATAAAATACATATAAAGACTCACATCAACATTTACAAAATTATAAATTGGTAATTAAATGAAAATAAAAAAATTCCAATTTCTTGGTATTTTATTATTCTATAGATTTCTTATGAAATGCACAAATATTAAGTCTGTTCATTTCCTTCTCTCCGAAACGAATCATTTCCAGTTATGGCAATATACGTTTTCCAGATTGACGTCTGTTCTATTCACTGGTAAGTCACGTTCGGTAGAACAAAAATAATGTTTTTTTTTTCATATTTATGTTTTTCATTCGTGGTAAAAAATATCTATAACTGGCAAAATAGTAATAATGGAAAATGATGAGTTATTTTTTATAATGCTATTAAATTTCTTATATTTTTAAAGTTCATACGTAGTAGAAGTTTAACTGATATATCTAAGCGTTTGTAGTATATTGATGTCCATTTAAAAATGAATATTTTGAAAGTTTTGTCACGTATAGTTTAATTATTTTTTATTGTAAATATGCCTCCCATAGAATATAGTATAGAAAATAAGGCTTCTTATAGAAATTATTATCACATCAGGCAGAAATTTACAACTTGACAATTTAATACCAAAATCATTTATCTAGTTTCACTAT
Source organism: Maratus michaelseni (assembly GCA_963931845.1). Classification (NCBI taxonomy): domain Eukaryota; kingdom Metazoa; phylum Arthropoda; class Arachnida; order Araneae; family Salticidae; genus Maratus; species Maratus michaelseni. The sequence goes on from OZ007586.1 coordinate 400,253,444, forward strand.
ATTTTATTTCATAGGCTACTTAAGAAATCTACAAACAATTAAATCTGTTTCTTTTATATAGACTATTCTTTACGTAACAAATTATTTCTAATAGTTTTAACAATAAACGTTTTCTCGAATGAATTCTAGTAAAGTGATAAGTCACGTTCGCCAGGACGAAAGGCGTCACTTCTTCTATTTATGTGTTTGTTCTCATGGTAAACAAAAAAAATATATATATAACTAACAAAACAGCGATAATGTGATGATGATATTACATTGTTTATATTTCTTAAAGCTCATATAAATCATGGATATAAAATAGTAATTATGTGATACATTGAAGAGTTTGTAATATGTTCACACCTCTTTGAAAATTAATATTTTGACTTTTTAATTGGATATAATTTAATTATTTCTTAATTGTAAATAGGCATATCATAAACATATTATACAAAGTAATGATTTTCATTGATAATTTCCATCATAGTTGAAAAGTGTTTATGAATGTCGGTTTATCTGTTAGTTTGACTGTCCGTGCTCTAACATTCGTATATATACTCGGATTACCATGCAATTGATATATGTTATTGTGGTTTATTGTGGCATGTTCAGTATTGAAAATGAAGTATGTAGCAATTATAGTTTTTTCATAGGAGCACTCGTAAGAATTCCGTTACATTGCGCTCTATGAAGAAAATAATTTGCGTTTTTTTTTATGATGTTACACATTTTCAAACATATTGAATTTGATATATATCACTTAGATGTACTACATTCTTGCTATCCAATATAGCACGTGTAGTACTTATAATTAGTTTACAGGATAACTCAAAGCAATAAAGTTATATTATGGTCTATGGGGAAAAATTGTTTGCTGTGCATTTTAATCATATTACTCTATTACAAACATATTGAAATTGATATCATTTTCTAAGGTGCACTAAAGCATGTCTTCTGTAAAATATGGACTGTAAAGCATTTATCATTAATTTACAGGGCCACACAAAATATTAAGTTACTTCAGGGTTTACGGGGAAGAAACTGTTTGCAGCGTATCGTAATTATGTTACACTATTTGAAATATAATGAAATTGACGCTACTGAGGTTTACTACAAGATACTTGTTGTATAGTATGATTTATAGTATGATTTATGATATTATGATATTATAGCTTTTATCGTTCATTTACAGGGACGCAGAAAATATTTTAGATACAGTAGTCCAAAGTATTATCTATAAGCGATAATTGCTGGGAATGTGGTTTGAGTTTAAGTAGGCATTTAACTAATTTTTTTGCATAATATATGGTATGTATAAATGCTATACATCATATACAGAGCTACACAAAAGTATTCGTATACTGTGTGTCAGCGTAAATTGTTTAAAGTGCTTTTTAAACCGAGCTATGCAGGTTGACCGTGAAATATATTTAGTATACTAACAAATGTTTGTTGAATATAAATAAAATCATACACAGTGTCACGCAAGGAACTGGATACATGGTCGCCTCTATATGATAATTTCTGGTAAGTGTGGTTTCATTAATTTCAGCCAGTTTCTGCCTGAATTAAACTTTAACGTAATTTACCGTGTGGCGTTTATAAAAATCTTACGGTGGTATACAGCGCTGTACAAAAGAATTCAAATATGTTTCCGTTCAAATATGTTTCCGAGATCTTGACTAGGACTTAGATAATATATAGATAACAGTTCTAAGGAGACATCTTTCCAATCGTCTGGTAGTGGACTTGTGGAATATAGCAATTCCTATCATAGCTAATGTTGAAACCCATGCCGGTGGCGATGCGGTGAGCCAGAATTTCTAGTTACAAAACTCCCCCTCCTCCGAGATCAAATCAGAGACAACATGAGAGGGACACGCCTTGAGCCGCTATTTTAATTAATCCTACACATCTTTGGCCTACATGGTCCAATTCTGGAGAATTCTTCGCTTGATAACCCCCCCCCCCCCAAGGGATCAACTCAGAGTCAACTTGAGAGGGAGAAGCCCTGAGCCGCCTTTTAATTAATCCTGGGGCACCATTCTGACGAAAATTAAACGAAAATCTACAACGTCATGTATAGAAACAAGAACAAAAATCATGCGTCAAGCATAGATTATAGAACACTTTCCAACACAGCCCGAAAATTATAATGAAACTTCACCGTTAAATAAAGTTAAAGAAGATATATAAATAAACAGCTTAGAAAACACATAACACATAGAAAAGTACGGTTTTTGAAATTACTTTCCAGTGTCAAAAAAGTAGTCGAATTATTTTGTGCAACCCTGTATAAGATTGATAGATGTGGATATATAGTATGATAAAATTTAGTTCAGTTAGAATATTCACATTTAGAAATTTTCACCAATCGATGGAAATGCACTCGAAATCTTTTGTACAACCCTGTATATTATCTGAAGACTTTTGTACACGCCACATATTACGCTAAAAGACAACTTAAAACTCACTTGCAGCAATTACCAAACGTAAGCGACAATGTGTCTTTTTTTTCGTAGCCCTGTATATGAATTTATCTATATTCCACAAACTTCTATTAGTCTACTAAATATAGTTCAGCACGAAAATGCGTAAACACAATTAAAAAATACCCTTAAGCAATTCTCTCCCATAGTCTGTAGTACTTACGAATTTCCTTGAGTAGTCCTGTATATGGTCAACCGAGTTTATAAACACACACGTACTATGAAAAAAAAGTAAAAAATACAAACCAAAGTTTTAAACGCACTTATCACACATAGACTGTAAATATCGCACATTTACTGTAAATAATATATTTTGTGTGTCCCTGTAAATAAACGCGATGCACATAAGAGAGCAATTTACAGTACATCACAGTAATACATATAATTTTCATTATGTTTGAAATAGTGAAATATCACTAAATTACACTGCAGACGATTTTTCCCCGTATAACGATGCGTAAAAGAATTCTTTTGTTTGACCCTGTAAATGAATAATAAACGCATTACACCCTATATTCTACAAAAAAGCATGTTTTAAGGCGCTTCATAATAATATATGAATTTCATTGTGTTTTAAATCAGGTAGCGTCATCAAAATGCGCTTGAACCGATTATTCCCCATTGACTGTAATGTAACGGAATACCTTTGATTGTTCCTTTAAAAAAACTATAAGTGCTACACACATCTGTTGAAACAGGGAACATGCTATAGTAAAGACAATAATATACTAAAATTTCAGAACAATCGAAGCATATTTACGGGAGTTAGAGCACAGACAGACGACAGACGGACAGACGGCAGACGGCAGACGGACTGACGGCAGACGGCAGACAAACCGAAGTCATAAACACTTTTCAACTAGGTTGGAAGTGTTAAAAAGAGAGCCTAGGGTGAAATAGAAATCGAACTGCCTCCTGGAAGTCAACGTCATATCAAAATTTGTCTTGTTACTTCTTCAAAAAAATGAGAAAAGGAATAGAAATAGTTGTAAGTAATCAGTTTTAATTAATCCCATATATTATATCTTTTACAAATCTAATTCAAAAACTTGATCCTAACTATGTTTATTTACAAAATGATTACATTTATCCTTAAATGCTACGTCAAATAATAATAAACACTGTATGGTGAAGAGTAATTTTTTCTCAATTCCTTTATTATACAAATTGTTTTCATATGTCTTTTAAGTAAAATCAACTAAATTCACAATATATATATATATATATATATATATATATATATATATATATATATATATATATGTGTGTGTGTGTGTGTGTGTGTCACAAAACTGAGGAATTTCTGGCACACTTTAAATTTAACAGCAGTCGAAGAAAAAAGATTATCAACATCTCCAAAATAATGCAGTCGAAATCGGAACTTTAAGCAGTAGTAGGCCGAGCAGTATGCAGAATGAAGGAAAGAAGAACACAATGGCACTGAATTCATTTATTAAAAAAAACAATGATCTTAGGTTTCGGGGAAATGCTCTAATTAAATTCATTGCAGACCAAAATGTCAAAAAAATTTCTATCACCGAACAGTCACTCCTTTTAACCAACGCCGCCCTTCAAATATTCCATCGTCTAATCGAACAGTCGCTCATTTAGTCAAAGCTAAACGTCAAAATTCTCCACTGAGTCAGGATGTGCGAGAGTTTTAAACTCACTTGCAAAAGAACACAAAACGCGTCACGTGACCGACCTTCTTCGAATCACAAGGGCTTTTAAGGAACTTTTTTAGCATTTCCGGTGGAATTATCTTAACGAAAAACGGTTTCCTTGGCGCGAAGAATCTTCTACAGTTTTCTACAGAATTCGATAATCTCGTACCAGACGTACCAGACGCATGCCGTATAACAAACCAATTTATCTGCTTTAGGCTTTGGTTAAACTTCGAATTTAATACGTAATGAAAAAAAGAAAATGAATCTTTGATGTAGAAAAAAAATGAAAGCTTTTCGGAAATATTTTAATAGACATTTAATATTTAATATTACAATAATTTTACGGGAATAGGGTTTTCTGAGCGGAATAATTTAAGAGATGTGGTATTTTAGCTTTTAAATAAAGAAGTTATGATAATTTGACTACACAGGAATAATAATAATGAATTTTAATAATGGATTAAAATAAAGATGTTCTATTTAAGGAATAACTTAAAAAAGCTATCGCCATTTTTAGATCTAACTACTTTTGAATAAATATTATTAAATGGATTAGGATAAACTGGCTTTACATATGGATAGTAAAGGATTATTTTAAGAATAAGAATTATTTTAATAAGCCGGGGTTATATACGGAACATTACTAAATGGAAAAATTTTGTAGTATAATTTAGCAGATTGCGGAAAAAATTAAATTTTGTAATATATATATTAAAAGTATATTGGAACACATTTAAACTTACATCCTGTTAATTTTTGGTGGTAAGCATTAACTTGAGGTAATTAAAATAAATAAAACTAATCTTAATTCCTGATAATTTTTTATATATTGGTTGTCGAATAATTTCTCAAGATAAAGTTAACATTAAAAATAATTTGTATGTAATGAGATGAAATCTAATCTTATCTGAAATTAACAATGTCTGATTCGAAATTTTCATTTCTCTCAATTTAAGGTAGAATTTGTTAGATACAATTTTTTTATGATTGATTTAATGAGTAATTTGAACTAATGCAACTACTAAGTGTAGCTATTACATTTAAAATGACAGGAAAATCCTCGATTGATGAAACAATTCACAATTTTAAGAAACTTAAAGAGAATAAATATTTTCATTTTATTTAGAGGAACCACTGTACACTCACCGCCACAGTTCTGCTGTGTTTAAGTAATATCATGGCATTTTCAAAACTCTTAATTTACCTCTTATCACATTTATCTTTTTTGTTTGACATTTCCCTTTTCTATGTGTTTTCTATATTGGAAAGATTTCAGGTGTCCTTTTGAAATTATTATCATACCAAATTAATGCATATTTTTGAAAATTTCCTTTTGTTTTTTAATACTATGATAAGGCTTAAATTCAGCAAGCTGATTGTTGGGGAGATTAGATTTTGTGGTTAATTAGAATTTTGTTACTTATTTTTCTAAAACTTTAGTCACTTTGCTTTGTTTAATTTAATTTGCTTTATGCTTGGTAATTCAATCCTCCTTGTCTAAATTTCTTAATTTTCATTTTCCTAAACCTTGTTTTTTAATTGTAGAATATGCTAATGATATACAGGCTAACAAAATTCACTCTGATTACTGGTTATTTAACACAAATCCAATTAATTAAAAGGTGAAGTAAAATGCTGATATAAAAAACCCAACACGTTGAGGAACAGAAATCTTTTGTGTGACCTGTGAAAGAATAATAAATGCTTTCCATAACATATTTTAGAAAAAGAATGTTTTTCTGCGCAACATAATTGTATATCAATTTCATCATGTTTCGAATGGCGTAACATCATAAAAATGCACTTGAAACGATTTTTTCCCTTTGACAGTAATATAACTGAATACTTTTGATTGTCCCTGTAAATAAAAATGTAATATGTCCCTGTAAATATATGTTACATACTTCATTTTCAATAGGGATCATGCTATAATAAGTGTTAATGATATATACAAATTTCAGGGCAATCCGAGTATATTTACGAGAGTTACAGTACGGACGGACGGCCAGACAAACCGAAGTCATTAACATTTTTCAATTATGTTGGAAAGTTTAAAAATAAAGAAAAAAATGTTTTATTATGTGTGTTTACTGATTAATGAGTAACATAATGCATGCTAAAATTTACTGAACTCCTAAATGAAAAAAAAACATTCAAGGGATAATAGAAATTATTTGTTCCAATGAAACTTCAAACCATTTAATAAACAAATATGTCTTTTTCGCCACAATAAACGTCGTAATGCGTTATTAATTGTTAAGGTAATGAAAAGAAGGCTTTGCAACACGGAGATTTATTTTAAAAAAATTAAGCATTAATTTATTTTCTTTTAATGAAGACGTTAGCTAAGCTGCTTTGTCTAATTCTAACAATAAGTACTTTAATTAGCATTTTTATTTAAAAGATTTAATAGCAATGGCAGACATATGAATGTTATCTCTCTAGCAGTTGAAAAGTATATTTGCTTCGCAAACTGTCTAATACTTAGGGCATATAATTTTTGCTCAATCCTGTGTTTATTCAAAGAAGCATCGACGAATTTGCGAAAAAAACAGAAGCGAGGAATATGGGATACGCTTAAGATTGTTTGATATTTAACTATTCATTATATGTTATATATATATATATACTTAAATTACTTAAATTACTTCAGAAAGTATCTTACTTATTAATTTTTCTTTTTAAAACATTTTCTTTTTGTTTTCATTATTAATAAATTATTAATAACTTTTCCTTTTAAAATGTGAGACCATTGAATGTATCTTCATATAATAGAATATAGTAGATATATTCAGTGATAGAATATCGTAAAATTTATCTATATTAAATTGCGTCAATCTGCTGTGTTCCGGTTAGTTTTCCTGGCTTATTATGTTATATGGATCAGATTCCCTTAAATATTCTATTATAACTTATCTTACTGAGGCACAAGCTATTACACATTAAAATAAAGTAATATAGGTCATAAGACTGAGAAGAAATTCTCTCTAAAAGTATAGCTTAAGTCATTCTTAAGTCTATAGAACTCATCATCATGAATTAACAAAATTCTGCAACTTTAAATTCAATAATCATTTTAGAAGAAGATCTTTCTAATTTTAATTAAATTCCCTATGGATCAAAATGTCCTCTACTAAACTATTTGATAAGATTTCGTAGTTATTTTGAATCGAACGAAAGAAATAATCATAAGAAAATACTGTTATGGAAATGTTAAATGTAAAATAATTTGTAACGGTTCTTTTCCTTTATGATGCTACACTATGTAGAGTAAAAAGAAAAAAAAATCACAAATATTTCCAGCCTACCCTAGGGCTAGACCTGCGCTACGCCATTCCATAGATCTTGATATAATTGAGGGAAGGATAATGAATCTATAAAATTGCTCAACATGTATTTAAATCTTCAATTTTAAACCTTCATCAGTTGTTGGTTTTCCTAAATTTTATACCTTCAAAAAATAGATTTTTTGTCGTTCATATCTTTTTTAAAAAATTATAGAATTTAGAATTGAAAAACACATGAAAATATTCGCATTATATTCGGCTAAATTTGAAATTCAAAATGTGTACTTTAACGTAGACTCCAAAATATTTTTAAATTTCCACGCGCATTTCTCAAGACTGTTTTTGTTACTTGCACGGACTGTAAAAAGACGGATTTACTGACTGATAATTTCTTTTACACAAATAGGTATAAACCGAACACACCTACTACACTCCATCTACAGTTTTGTAAATTAAATGCCGCTTTTTTTCGATTAGAATGTACTTGATTTTTAAGATGCATAAATTACCGTTTAATTAGTGCATTAATTGGTATATACATTTCATACTGTTTAAATGTTTGCAATAATGGTATGGATTTTGTGTTTTTACATAAACAAGCGTAACGCAGAATTTTTATAGCATATAGGAACACCCAAAATTCATTAAATTTCTTCATTCGTAATTGTTTCTATTAATCTTATGAAAAAATTTATTTCTTACCATCAGAGTCTGTCAAGAATATGATCACGTTTTCTTATTCCTGGAAACAATAATTACGTCTCATCAACTTGTTTATTCTCGTTACAGTTATGTCTGCTAACGAAAAAAGAATAAAAAAATAAAATATATCTTGCAAAAAAATTAACACCGTCACTTCAGACACTCAACAAAATATTTTTTTTTATTTTATAAGTAATAATAATTGTAGCTTCGGAATTATAACATAAAGATTCTTGCACAAAAACTATCGTATTGGATATCTAGTGCGATACACAAAAAATCCAATGCAAAAAAATGAGTATAAAGTTATACTTTTGCCTGTTCTTTTATTCATATTCAAAGAGTTCCTTTTATAAAAAAAGAATTTTTATAAGTTTAAGAAATATATAAAATACAAAAAATGTATTATGCAAAAGAAACACATTTTGACAGATTCAATAACTGATATTAACTTTAATAAAAAATAATTTCCTTGTAAAATAATGTTCGTATGTCACGCATTTCGTTTTTATTAGTATTAAAAAAAAAATTTGTTCTCAACATATTATTTTTTACTTCATAAAGGAGATGTTTCTTTATGTTTCTCTACTTCGATCTTTAACTATTCTATTAAAAAATATGGCCATTTGCATCATTATTAACCAACAAGAGCAGAATGTAAAATATTTTAATCACCTCAATAAGTTAAATGCATTTTAAAGAAGGATTATAAGAAAAAATAATGAAAAAAATTAATTTGTTCTGTAGAAGGCTTTTTTATCGTATGAAACTATTTTTATATAAAGTTATTATTATTTTTACATCATTTATTAAATTAAATTTTAAAATCTTTATATAGTATCTGGTCAAAGACTTGAGCACACATTCGATTTTAGACGTTTAATTGGGAATCACGAGAAATGCTGGACGAATCATTATTGGTCATCCGGGATGTAAATAACTAAGGATACTACAGTTAGGGGGGAAGGTATGGACAGAAGGAATAATTTTGGTATTTACCAGTTCAATTTTCTATGTAACTTTTTGCGGATTAGCAACACTGATATACACTTCCATGTGCAATTGCATGACTGCAGTAGCAATTTATGAAACAGTGTTTTTATGGTGGAAAAACAAGTTCCTTATTTGTGTTTCAATTAATCGACTTTAATTCATTATTTTAATTAAAAAGAGATGTATGTCATAAAAAGAGAGTATGATTAAAAAGAGAGATTAAAAAGAGAGTGTGTCATAAATGAATATATTCAATACATAATTTGATATTCACTTTTGTTTAAAATGGTTTAAAGTAACCAGCATTAGGACTAAATAAACAAAGTGCTCCTTGAGACTGGTGTGGTAAAATCATGGGTTAATTACAAATTATATTACATTTACATTTTTATTGACTAAATTAGATTGCTTTTATAAAGTGATGAACTCATTTACAAAGGATTCTTTTTTGCAAAGTTAATGGGTTTATTTACAAAATTAAATTGAGTTTTGCAAAGTGATAAATTAGTTTACAGAACTTTATTGTTTTCACGCATTACATATTTTTTGATAAAACTAATAATGCCAGCCTATAGAATATTATTCTTTTAGCAATTGTAAAATATTCAATAAATTTTCTTTTAATTTTAGGCCATCATCATTTGTTAATAACAACGTAAAATGATCGCCCTGACCTAATAGAACAAACTACTGAGGAATTCCAAATCTACATTAAAATAATCCTTTTTCAACTAAATAAAAGTTTAAAAATAGCTTTTAATGTGTTGATTTGTGTTTAAAATAAATTATTGAATATAGTGTAGTTCTTAATTACAAATTAATATATCCGTAAAGCATTGTAACGTCATGGCAGAATCGCTGTGACGTCACATTATGACATCGGGGTCGCCGATGTGACGTCACATTGTGACTACTTTGTGAAGTCACATTGTGACCAATTTGCGAAAATGTGACATTTGTGACGATTCTGCATCTAATCAGGTGACCGAAATTTTACCTAACACGACTTTATTGGTGTCGGTTCTTTTTACTTACCCATCATACGTAGTATAGGGTAAGTCTTGTAATCGTTTTAAAAATCGAAAAAAAAAATGACGGATTTACACGTTTCAGACACTGGAGATTCCGAAAAACATATTTTTAGAAAAAAAAATTGTCGTCCGTCTGTTTGTGTGATGAGTGTGTGTCTGTGTGTGTGTCTCTGTGTGTGTCTGTAAACGCTCTATCTCCCGAACAAATTGAGATAGAGACGTGAAATTTGGGATGTACTTTACTTAGTATGTAATAATGGGAAGAAGCTAATTGAATTTCAGTAACCTCGGTTATACGGAACTATTTTTTTCGGACTCTCGAAATATTCGTTCTGATTAAAGGTATATAAATATTTTCGAATTTGTTTATTGTAAGGAGTGAATACAAAATACAATAAAAAAAACATAAATTTTGCATAAAGAATGAAGTCGATCGGATAATTAGTTGCCGAGACATTTGTAATCATATTTTTCACACTCTTCGATTTTTATGACCCTGTATTTCCTTCAAATTTCAATTCAAAGATATATTTTAATTGGAAATGAGACGCTTAATCCGACGCAGTAAACCGTTAGTTAATATTACAATTTAGGAGTTATAAGGATGTTTCCTTCACGCAATTCAGTAATAGATCATTTAAAATTTATGACGTCATCAAGCCACGATTTTATTCGAATTGCAATGCATTTTATAAATAGTTTACACATGTTTTTTTTCCATATTTTATATTTATTGAATATTACGGTGGGCCCCAACGACTAGTTTCATGCAGGCTGGATTCGGATTCTCCATTGGATCGGGTGACCACATTTGACCTGGTTTCCTTTTACCTTTCTGCCTGTAGGTAAAATTCGGTTTAGAATCTTACATGAGGTCGGATTTCCAGGCTTTACAGGAACCCTACCTGGTTACGGTTTTGACAACATCTGGTTACTCGACTCGATGCAAAATCCGGCTTGCAGCAAAGAAATAAAAACGACTCAAAATGTTTCTGTTGGGTTTAATGTAACTTCTGAGAAGATAACTAGAAAATAATATGATGGAATTTTGCGTTAGATAGCTTTAATATATCCGAAACTATATTTAAGAAATGCTTATTAAAATGTAATCCATTACGTTTGAATAAAAAAATATATATTGAGAAGCAATCAGCGATATAACATGCGTGACGTTATTTTGTTGCAGTACATTAAAAATTTATGGGACACGTTTGTAGTATCATTTCTATGCATGTTCACTAGTATTCGAGTATTTAATATAGCAAAATATAGTATAACATTCAATATATAACGCCGACAAGCCGTTATCATGCTATATGTTAAAGTACAGCATATATTCATATAACACATGTAACTGTTATTTGACTGCAAGTGGATTGCCGACACTTTAGACGCAGGTAAATAATCATGTAATGCTAAAACGGTTATTTGTACAGCTTTATGTACTGAGTAGTTGGAAATCACTGAACATTGATTATAATGTGTATAGTAGTAGAAAATGAAACATATATGAATAATTTTATTTATCACTGATATGGAGTTTTGAACAGGTAATTTGTTTTAAATATTAAAATTGAAAATATGATTGAAATTAACTCATCTGAACTTGTCCTGATCTAATGTTTCTCGATCGAAATTCACCTATCGTCACAAATTTTAAGTATGGTATTTAGGTACATAGTACTACTTTACGTTTTTAAAATAGTCATTGTGTATCATGTATATATTTATTACAGGAACATGCCAAAAATTTTAATATATCAATATCCACTGCGCGTCTAAAGAACAATATTGACAACAATGAGATTCAGACAGTATGTGTATCATCAAACTCCTGCATCCTTTCGAGTAACACGATTTTATTAAAGTCGGGTTGGGTGTTGTTTGTAATAATTTATTTTGTTACATGCCGGGATCGGGTTGTTTTGACCAGAATTGTTTCTCGTTTGGTCAGTTTTGAATTGAGAATTTACTTTTGCGGATCATGTTTGGAAATCAAAAGAAAGGCCTCAATAGTGTTTCAGATCTGAAAACAATATAATTCAATATAAATGAGTATATAAATGCCACTTTGAGTATTTAAAAAACACTTTGCCAATATATTAGCTTCTTGTGACAGTACCGTTGAATGAAACGGAATACCTTTTGGGATGTGGTTATTTTATTCTATGGGCTGGAGAATGAAGTAAGTGCAACAATCGATGTCTCACAGATATGGTTACAGTGACGAAATTTCGAAAATTCAACTTTTCATCGCAAAATAATCTTCACGGTGAAAACTAGTAATAATTAAAAAACAATTTTAGCTTTTGAAGTATTGATATAAAACAAACGCAAAGAAAAGCATTTTGTGCTCCACATGTCGGCAAGGACAAATTGGTGATACTTTAATCTACCGAAATTTCGTTTTGCCGTGGTCTGCAGGGCCACAGAATTCACCACAATCGGTTTTTGTCTCTTGGAGTATTTGAAATTCTAGGCATACACATCACATTAGCAAAGTACGTCCGACATTATAACCGTCATCTAAGGTGAGAGACTACATAGTCTATAAGCCATGATTGTTTGCTGCCTGTATCCGCTCCCATGGAATGTATCGTCCGAACGTTAACACTTACAAATGTAATCCAAGTAAAATTGTTTCATTTTGTCGCCTTTGTTCACACTCACTGGTTTTCAGAAGTTTGTTTTATGTCTCCATATCTACAGTTATAATAATTTTAACGCTAAGTATCGTTTTAAACCGTAAAGATCGTTTTGCGTCGAAAAGAAACCATTTGAAATTTTAGGTGTTGCCATTTGAACTTTTCTATTATTTGTCACTGTAACTAATAACTGTGAAATCTCGATTGTTGTTCTTATCATTCTCGACACCATGCCATAAAATAACGGCATCCCGTTTCGTTGTAAGATATGGTCGCTAGGGGCTCATGTAACGCGAAATGTTTTATAATCACCCTTTACTTGCTAATTTTTTACATAAATATACAGTTGATATTAGAAGTATCATTATAGAAGATTTTTTAAAACTCCCTTAATATATGAAATAATTTTCATTCATTTCGTATTTTGCGTAGAAGTTCGTCGGTTTCGGATCGGTATAAATGAAAATGGAAATGTCGGTTTCGTGTCGGCTGTAACCCGACTGGTGCCGGGCTGTTAATTTAGATAATTAAAGATTTGTCACAAAACACAAACCTATGCAATAATCACTTGAAGTCGGTTTCACTTTTTGTTAAAAATGATTTGTTCTGGATACTAGAGATTATGTTTTTTTAATGCTTATAAAATAATTTTTACAACTCAGCTGACATTTGAAGCAATGTCATATTATTCGAATCCGATTTATCATTACCTTCATGCAGCAACGAAATGTTATATAAATGTATAACGACGGTGAGAAACGTTCAGACACCGTGTTTAGTATCAGCGGAACGTTCTGTTCAGCGTGAAAAAAATGACGTTTTGCGATGTCATTTCCGAAGACGACCGGCACGATGAAATCCAGCATATATACGCTGAAGTGAAAACACAACTATGAATGCATATTAACTGAATAAAAAAAATTAAGCATCTGTATGATGTAAAACATAATTTTTATCCTAATATAACCTTGAAAAGGAGTGAGGTTTTTTTTTTGTACTACATGTGTACTTTTCAGGAAACCTAGTGATTTATTTCCTCCAATGAAGGATAAATAATAAGTAATAACCAATTTTGTATGCTAAAATTGAAGATGCAATTAGGTCGAATAATAAGTTAAGACGTTGAGGAACATCAATTGGACAAAATAAAGTCAGTTTTCTGGCAGACTGTAAGCGATACTATGCTGTTAACCTGTAATTTTTTTAAAAAAATAGCATGGAAATGAAATAAGCAAATCCTAACTTATATAAATGGTGACATTTTAATTTAAATAATTTACTCTTCTTTAAAACAGAAGTTTTGAAGATAATGAAAAATCTTAAGATTAAACAATTTACTGGTTTTGCTTCTCTGAATATTCCAATAAAAATTATTTTTATTTTCAAATACTATTTCAAAAACATTATTTTTGTTGAAAACGGTTACATAAATAATGAACTAGTTTATTGCACAGTGGTGTAAGCTACTATAAAATAAACCTCTCGTAATAATATGTAAATTTTGCGTTTACAAAATGGTTGTTATTAAAAACAAATCTGTATAATTTTAAGATTTACTAAGCGGATTATGGATGCAATAGTTTATGTTCTCATTCCCCAGCGTTTAAATCTTTGCTGAAAACCAAGCTCATAAAATAATAGATTTATATATTGTCTTTGAACTGAATTTTTCATTATTTTACAATCATGAAAATAATGTGATAACATCGTTGATACGTAATTTGTATTACTCAAGATCTTTTGCCATAATTTTTACAAGATTAGAGGTTGTAAGAATGTGATAATGGATTATTTTCATTTTAGGTGCTACAGAAGATTATTAATTGATTAAAGAAAATAATCTTTTATTTAGACGCCAAGAAAATAACAAATTATGGGTTATGCCATGCATTGCCTTTAATTGAATTTTATAATTTTCTCTAAACTGCGATAGATAATTCATTACCAAATTTAGTATGCGATGGTTGTTTATTACGTAAATTGTTTTAAAATAGTTATATTAGCCAAAAAAGTTATTAATATAAATTGATGGTTTTAATTTATTTTGATTCGCAGATTTAAAATAAGCGTATGGGAAAAATATTTAGCCCATACTTTCAAATTTTTTATACTTATTTAAAATTACATGTGTCCTTTACTATACAGGGTGTCCCAAAAATATTGATATCGGCTTTTATTCTTTAAATATTGATCATAGACATATATTATTAATAACAAAGTTGCGTAAAATAGGGTAGAGAATTTTATGAAATCGATTAAAATTTTCATTGGATTGAATTTGAAGAAATGCAAAATTTAAATTTTTATACGGCTCCCGTAGAAAAAATTTCCCTATGAGTAAATGTGTCCCATACACTAATAAGGTCACATACAAAATTTCAGCATTTTATCATAAAAAGACGTAGCTATATGAAAATACATAATTGTTGCTAAAACCACTTTCTATGTCTGGAAAGGAAGAAGCAAACGTGAAAAACCCTGTCGGATGATCGCGTTTCAGGGGTCATACCCAAATTACGAGAGAAAACAATGATTGCATAAATAAATAATTATTGTGCTATTTATTGGTACAAAAGTATATAAACAGTGGGGAAATAATAACTTTACGGAAAGATTACAAAGCGTGTTAAAAATGTTTCCTTTTCATGCCAATGCAGAACTGCATTCGTCTGATAACATTTCTGTGCAATCGATCAAGATCTTGTTCGGTGATGTCACGACAATCTGCTTGAATACGTCATTGCAATTCTACTTTATTTAAGGGAAGTGACAAACAAAGAACTGTGCGTAAACAACAAATAAAAATCCATAGGCGATAGATCAGGCGATCTAGGGGAAAATTCGACCAGTGCTTCACAATCGTTATTTGGTGAGCTGGAGATCCATCCTGTTGAAAACAAACATGTGGAAGTACTGTTAGAGGCAGTTCATTCATAAAATCAGGAATAACCACATTCATAATCTCATTAACATAGCAGTCTGCCGTCAATGTACCAGCATAGAGTACGAGTCAAAGTAAGTGGTTTCTGAAAGTACCATACCATACATTCACAGAAACTTGCTTCTCTTGATGAATATCACGTACCACAAATGAATTTTTGTCAGACCAGAAATGTTCATTTTGAGTTTTTATGCATCCATCTTGTTTAAAGCAATATTCGTCAATCCAAATTATGTTTTTTCAAGAAATAGGGATTTCCATTTTCCTGATTAAGAGCCGAATCACAATAAACTATACTACGTTGAGGACTCATGTCCTTGCACACTATGAATGCTAAACGGTTGATGCCTTTTATTCCGTCTCGGTATTCTCCGCATTGTTGTACTGAGTACTTTCATTTCTGAAGTAGCGGTACGAACACTGTGGATATCTGCGAAAGTAAGCGAAAATATAAATTTCTTCATCAGTTGAGTGACGTCTGGCTTACCTAGTCAACTTACAGGATGAACACTTCCTCTTTCACGCATTCGTTCCACTAATCGGGAAATAAATTTCCCACAAGGATGTCAAGAATTCGGAAATGTACGCCGAAATTCTCGTGCAGTTTCGTTAGTATTACGATTGCATAAACAGTACAGCATTAGAATTTCAAAAATTTCTTCATTGATGTATTGTGACATACTGTCTGTACAGGCTAATTACACTCTCAAAATGTGGCAGAAATGTGAAATACTTAATATTCGCTTAGACTATCCGGCTGCGCTCGTTACACGATGCTATTTATCAATGACAGAGCACAAACAACTTTCTCATGTAATGTCGTGTCTTTTACGATTATGTGACGCACCGATTAGAGGCAGATATTTGCACATGCAAACACCTCTTAGTTGTTTTAATGTTAATTGACTGTGCCATTTCCATGTTTTCTTCTGTAATTAATCATGTAAAATTTTAAGGTATTTTTCAGGAAGCATAGTATTGTAATAAATCTAAAGAAAAGAGACACATTTTATTTCCTTATGATTCATTTCTGCATCGTGTTATCTGCACTCTAGTTGTAAACATTAACATATTATTTTATAATTAACTTCTCACTAATTTTGTTTAAACGTATCTCTGCGACGTTTTATGATAAAATACTGAAATTTTGTACATGACCTTATTAGTAAATGGGGCATATTTTAAGCATTTTTTCGTACGGAGGCCGTATAAACATTTCAATTTTGTATTTCTTCCAATTTAGTCCCCTGAAAAATTTAATCGATTTATAAAATTGTGTACTTTTTTTAACGTAGCGTTTTAATTTCTGATATACTAGCTGTTACCCGTGACTTCGTTCACGTAACATTTAAAGAAAATTAATGCATTAATTAATCAAAGTAACATATACAATTAAAAAACTATTTATCATATTTTATAGTAGAAAATACTTCTTATAATCCTAATTTGCGTATTTTTGTTTATATATATATGATCATTTAAGTTTCTTTCATGAGCTGGAAATCTAATGCTTTTCACGAATATTAAGTGTGGAATACATTTTTTTCTTTGTTATTCTACTTTAGCTTTTCTATGTATTCTATTTTACAATTATTCCGTTCGTGGAAATTAATTTAATTTAAGTTTCGTTTAGCAGAATATATTTCAAAGAGTTTATATTAGTAAATATATTTGGTCAAATTTGTTAATTAACATGTCACTTTAGATATGACTTTTATTTTATTAGAATAATCTAAAAATCAACATAAATTATTTTTCTACGCGAGAACACTTCACATCTTGAAAACAAATTCAAGTTATATGATATTTAAAGAAGAAATTAAAACGTGGTGGAACATAACAGTTTTAAAAAAAATTAAATAAGTAGAAAAAATACGTTTAACTGTTATATATTTAGTGTATTTTTATTTCATAATGCCACACTTTTAGCAGCTGTAGATCTACCAACAATATGAAAGTGTTTACAATGCTCCATAGAATTTCAAAGCCTAAATGGTTATTTGTTAAGCAATCGAGTAGCAATGAAGAAAATAGCTGAAAAAAGCACCCTAATTATGGATAAATATTGTCATATTGTTTGCTGTGCTATTGTAGTTTAGAAATTTCACAGGAGTATATTCCAATGAAGGCCAAAAACTACACTACAAGATATTTTTAAATAGATTTAGATATTTTTAAATTATTTAAAACATGAAAGCTATTAAATAAATCTAATCTAATCGTACTCATAGAAATATTTTAAACATTAATATTATTAAATATTAAATTTAAGTAAGAAACTACATTTACAATGTAATTTAAACAGAATTTGCAAAAATTGCGTTTTGAAATTATGTGATTTTTTATGGAAAACATTGTTTCACAAAAATATATTGTTCTTTTAAGAATTGGACAATAATTTCAAATTTGGTGAAATGAAAATGACGCTACTTTGTCGGACTTTTAAAAAAATAAAATGAATGGTTTACATGAAAAAAATTACCTCATTTTTTTCCGTTAAAACATTTTACTTTTAATCTTTTTTGTTTTCACACCCATCTTTAATGAATAATTAATTGAATATACTATATTGTTTTCTTTAAATCTAATTTTTATTAATAGTGGGCAATTATTGTCCACCTAAATTCAAGGAGGTTAAATACACCTCCTTGGTTGTAAAAAAAAACCTGTGTAAAGCTGAAAAAAAAATTACCATGGAATGATTTCTAAATGTTAATATTTAACAGACGATGTTTCGTTATGTAGAATAAATTGAATCATGAAGTTTGAATACGCAAAGAATTGTTTTTATTTCTTGAAAACTAATGTATACAATACATTTCGTGGTTATATTTAAGGTAAAGCTAGGAGCGATGGCGCGGTCGGAAAGATTGCGCACAAAGAGGTTAAGGGGCAAGGGGTAGAGTGCGAGCGCAGCTACTCAAGGTAGTTGTAGAACAGCAGTACTGGAGTGTCTACTTGAATGTGCACGTTGATTGTTTCAAGCGTCTAGGATAAATCATTACTATTTCTTTTATTTTCCCAATGTAAGTGCTTGATTTTTCATAACTATTCGCCAGAATTTCTATAGAATGTCAGTAGTACAAAATATTTTAATCTTAAACAAATTATCATAAGCTACTTACCTAGACTAACGTTGCGAACAAAAATGGTTAGTTTTAGTGCTGGTAAGTTCTGGGCCTCCTAATTGGAGATGGTTACTAATTCCCAATTACATAAACTCCCTACATTAGTTAAAGGAAGCACGGAAACGCTGGGTGTTGGATTATCAGGTTAAAGGTGTGATCGTGGCTTCTGGACGTCGGTGAAAATTTATAATGATCCCATAAAAGTTACCCATATTATTGAATTAAATTAACTACTCTAATAAAAAAAAAGATCAGATTATTACGTTGTGATTATTTACGCCGCCCTACGTCTTATGAAGCCGGACTAGATAAAGTATATAAATCCCTAACCTCTCATAAATTATAAACTAGTCCTCCTGATAAACCAACTAAAATTAATAAACAATTAAATTAAAGAAAAAGAAGAAAAACACTACTCGATGACATATGAGTGTTAACCCATATAAATTAAATACAAAGAGTTAAAAGTAAACGAAAAAACATTTATTTACATATCTATTTACAAAGACATAAAAAAATAGAGAACAAACATCCCTAACAGGATGTTAAATTTTAAGTATAAAATATAAGATGAAACAATTGAATACTCATTAAAAGAGTTAGTGAGTCTTTTTCCGACTCGCACTACCGCACTTATGTGCATTAATTATATTTCAGAGAAGGAACAATTTCTCTACATTTACTAAAGTACCTCTACCAGTATTTATTTATTATTATACACATCCAATATGAGGGAATAGTAAACTACAGATACCTGTACCTTCAGAGTACTTCTTGTCTGCATTGTTAGCAATAGTCTACCTCCACGGGATAGGCAAAGATCATCTGTTAGGTCATCCTTTTTGACTTTTGTCGCCACTACACCATTTTGGGAACTCCCTTCGTTTTTACACACTATCAGCACTCTACTCTTTCTTTTGAGATGTTACTTCCTCGGACAGGACGTCAGGTACTGGTCCTCTTCCAGATTTTCTCTTGGGGCTCACTTTTTTCTTTTCCCTCGTCACTGGGCCGTCTATTGGCTCCAGTGTTTTGTAAAGACGTCTCCGCCCTCATCTCTTATTGGTTTTGCTAAATGTTATTCAGGACCACCTAGATGGGGTCCTAAATTGTAAATTTGCTATGCACTTCCAAACAGCTATAAATTTTTCAGCTCGTAAATTTTTTTCTCCGTAAAAGATGTCCTTGTTAGATCGCAGACCAGTGTCTCCGAAAGTAATAAAACTACTCTGGGTGGTCGATTCTATTTTCCCATACGAAAAAGAGACTATGTACACTAATAAAATAAATACTCCACAGAAATTCCTTGTTATACAATATATATACATAAAAAATACATATTAAAAAAATAAAAGTATATAAAATAAATAGTCCACAGAAATTCCTGGTTATACAATATATATACATGAAAAATACCTATTAAAACAATAAAAGTAAACTAATTTAGTCAGAAATTTGGAGGTGGCTCATGTCTGACCACCATTTAGAAGCGGCCATGTGTAAATAAAAGACCGTGCAATCTCTCCTACCGAAATTGGAGAGTTTGCGGATCTGCTACTTAGGAGAGATGGCGCATAGTTCCCATTAGTTTCCATGCTAGGACAGATTGCGCAGCTTATTGGTAAATTTGCATAAATTAGGAATTACATGTAACACATATGAATGAGTCAATTTTAAAATAATTTTCGAAAAACACATAATTATCGAAACCTGGAATTTACCCTTTAAAGATTGAAGTGATTCTATAACACGCATATTTGTTAGGCTTTCTTTTTTCTGTATCTTTAATAATACGGTTGAAATATTCACTCCTAATACAACAATATATCTTCATATAAACCTTTCAACAATGTCATATAAGTGTAATTATTATTGTTAACAATTTAATTGTTGTTATTATTAATAACAATCTCTTCTTTCCCATGTGCGCAATCACACCAACCCTGTAAGGGCAGATTGTGCTATATAGCTTTTTTGGTTTTATTACAACTGTTGTGTTAAATTACAGCATAACAACAAAATTTCAATGGAAATGCATAAAAAACAAATTAAGTCAAAATTATTCATGGATAGTTTAGCAAAAAATTAATATTTAGATTTTTTATTATCATTATATTAAATTGCGCACAGACCCTCCTAGCTTTACCTTATATGACCGTAAATAGTGATTTAAAAAAGAAACACCAAACATTGTAAATAAACATTTTGCTGTACATTTTTTAAAGAAATTCAAAATATTAAAAACTGTAAATCTTATCCTAGTACGTTTATAAAAGTCAAGTTTTCATAAAAAATATCATTAATTTTCTGTAAACATGATTTAAGAATTATATGTAAAAGATGAAAATCAGTGAAAAAGTTTTCTTAGTTACTTGGCAAATAGGACTATCGTCTTCCAAATAGTGCAATTTAAAAAATCATATGAGATGTCCTGCAATTTCTGTCACCGTGTGCACCAGAAACATTATTCGAATAACGTAATGGATGAAACGTTACGTCATGTGCAGCTACTGCAAGGCTAACGAAAAAGAAAGGCTACCGCAGTGCTTTACGCGTATAGTTTTTTACAGACCGCCGGAGTCAGGTGATGCTCGAATGCACCAATGCAGGTGTACGGAAAGAGCATCACGTCACTCTAGCGGTCTGTAAAAAAAGATAAGTGGAATGCACCGCGGTAGCCTGTCTTTTTCGTTAGCCCCGCAGCTACTGAAAAGTATGAAGTAAATTCAGAAGCCTGTAATTACACCATGCTTGCAAAAGTTGCCAGTTGTGTCATACCCATGTCTTTTTCGTCGGATTAAGTAAGTCCTTGTGAAACGTATTCATACCTATTTTATGAGTGTATACTTAATTTTACTGATAATTTAATATCTTCTTGTATATCAATAAGTATTTATGTTATCATTTTTTTTTTACTCTATTTTAAATTCACTTAAAATTTCAATCACTAACAGCGTCGGTCATGGAGACAGGTGTAACATGTCCTATTCTTAAGGAAGGGCGCCAGGAAATTATTTCCAGTAAAGTATACTCATATACAGGGCAAGCACAATCTGTACATATTTTCATGTAATCATCAAATTCATCTAAATCAACTAATCATTCAACTTTTCATCAAATCTACTTTCCTTACATATTGTCGTTTCTGCTATTGTCTTGTTGTACATTTATTTTTGAATAATCTGTACAGCTCCTTATATTTTCTGTCTACACCCGTTATCAGCGGTTCAGTATATTGCCAGCCGTATTATGACTTAGGCAGAGTCATGTCTAGTTCAGTATTATTTGTACATGGATTTTAGCCATTTCCACAATTTCTTGTTAATGTAACACGTTTCAAAGAAGGCGTAATTAATCTGTTGAAAATATCTCTATTATTGGTCCACAATTCTAAACGAAAATTGAAATTCGATTTGGATTTGTGATACCCTTTATTTTTGACTAAATATGAGGATTGAGACGCTAGTTTTGTTTACGAAAAAACTTTTTGTTACAATGTGTTCCACAACCTTTTACAGTAACCCCCCCCCCCAAAAAAAAAAACAAAAAAAACATCATTTATAACTTGACTATACAGGGTGTCTCAAAAAATTTGACCTCGGCTTTAATTCCTTAACTATTGATCAGACACATCTATCTATCTCTCTCTCTCTCTATATATATATATATATATATGTGTGTGTGTGTATGTAAGCCGCTCTTGGTATATATGTATGTATGTATGTATGTTCCTTGTACAAATCAACAGTTTTTGTCCGATTTGAACGAGACTTGATATACATATGCTTTCGAACACCAGTAAAATTACTGTCAACTTAAAAAAATTACCAGACCATTGTTTAACATTTTTTTTCAAATAGCTCCCATAGTTTATCAACACAGAAATCTTTTTTTTAATTTCTAATGCAATTTTTTTCACATTGCCATTAAAAGAAACTAGGTATGGACAATATTTTTATAAAGCAATAAAAATTCAGATTCACTCACTATAAAATTCGAAACTGACGTCATTCCAAGATGATAATATGATTTTTTCCCATATTAAAAAGATTACAATAAGTGCGTTTAAATAATATAGTGCATTTATTTAAATGTGCTTGGAGATACAAATAAATAACTTAGCTCCTAATTTTACAAAGATAAATTGTTTATACTGGTTTGTTAATATTAAAGTACAAATCATAAAACTCTTTCACTGATTTTCATCTTTTACATTTAATTCTTAAATCATGTTTAGAGAAAATTAATGTTATTTTTTATGAAAACTTGATTTTTATAAACGTAAAGGATAAGTTTTACAGTTTTTAATATTTTGAATTTCTTTAAACAATGTACAGAAAAATGAACTTTACTTACACTGTTAAAAATAATCTGAAATTCACGGCTATTTTTTTTCCTGAATTTCGCAGAAAAAGTCCCTTTTCGCGACAAAAGGGAATTTTCCGTTAAAAAACAGAACATTTCCTGATATTTCCTGAAAACAACAGAACGGACGGAGACGAAAGAGGCCAACAGAGATATTTTGTTATCTGCTGCATATTTATTTTTAATGTTTAAAAAACTGACATTTGCTACACAGAAAAATTAAAAATTCAATAAATTAAAATTTCGAGTTTATTTAAAACAACAACAACAACAAAATAGTGCTTTCGAATTAAAAAAAGTAATAATTTCCCCATTCTTTTAAAATTATTTGCAATTTATTTTTTTAAATTATAAAAAAATATTCGCACTTAAAATATATTCTAAACAAACAGATTAAAATATATATATAATAGTTAAATTAAGTGAAAAAAATCGATTTTACTCAAAAAAGCAACAAACAAAAATAATGATTTCGAATTAAAAAATAATAATAATAACAATTTTCTCATTCCTTTAAAATTATTCGAAATTTATTTTTTAAAGTAATAAAAAGCACTCGCACTGAAAATATATTCTAAGCGAACACATTTAAAAAATATATAATAGTTGAAAAAAAAATCGATTTTCTCAAAAAAGCAAAAAAAAATATCGAATTTAATTCAAAATATAATATTCCTATTTTACATCTAACAATCAAATTAAGAATACATAATTCATGTTTTTATCCTCTATTAATATTACAATTTTAAAACACCATCTCATAACGAAATCTCCCCGCAATTAACTTCAAAATTTCCAAGCTTCTAAACACCAAATTGTTTAAGTTCTAAGCCGCCATTTTGAGAAATCCCATATCATCATTTCAAACTGCTACTCTAACAAGTGCCCACTGGTCTAATCGGCAAGACACTTGATTTGACGCATTGTCATCCCTGGTTCAAACCCAGTGTCGGGCAGAAAACGTTCTTGAAGTATATCAGATAGTAAATACTCAAGCAATAGTCGACAGATGGCAGCACAAATAGCGATGTAGTTTTTAAAACCGAGTTTATTCAAAACGGAAAATTCCCTTTCATGTCAGTGCTGCCAGGGATATTTCCGTGATTTCTGAGAGCGTTAACGGAAAGTTATCGCTTCTGCAAATGGAGTTCGTCCATCTTTTTTTTTCAAAAGGAAAATCTACTAACGGAAAAGAAAAAGTCCGGCAACTTTGCTGCCAGTAGTTTTACCGTAAATTTGAGGATTTATTTTTAACAGTGTACAATGTTTGGTATTTTTTAAAATCACTATTACATATAAATATAACCACGAAATGTATTGTATACATTAGTTCCAGAAATACCGATAGCTGGCGCTCTAACACGAACTAGTGAAAAAAAGAAGATGAAGAGTGGAAGGGGGTTCTTCAAGGCCATGGGAGATTCTGTGAAGCGATGCGGCCCATTTCCACCTAAGTAGAACAGTGAACACCCATAACTGTAGCATTAGGGAAACTGAAAACCCCGGTATCTTCCAAGAGATTCCACTCCACTCACCGAAAGTTGTAGTCTGGTGTGGAATCCCAGCCACATTCATTCTTTGACTTTTCTTTTTCGAACAGGCTATTCACAATGGCCCTGTGACATGCATTGTCATGGCCAACAGGTACAAAAGGATGTTCGAAACTTTAATTGTACCCCATTTGCAAGAGCGACAATGTCTTGACTCAATTACCTTTATGCAAGGTGGAGCACCTCCACACGGTGTACAGCAGTTTCTTCGGCAGCGTTTCACTAATGGCAGGGTAATCAGTTGTGCGTGTCCAGCAACTTCGCCATCTCGTTCCACGGATCTTAATCCGTGTAATTTTCGGATGTAGGGAAACTTAAAAATGTTGCTTATCGAGTGCGTCAGGTAGGTTGGCAGACTTCAAAGAAGGTATCAATCTGCATGTGAAAAGTATCTCAGGCGACCAGTTACGATCCACAGTTGAACAAGCTGACTACAGACTGTAACTTTTACATCTTCAAGAAGGGAACTATATTGATAGAATGCCTACGGGAGGCCACTCGGCCTAGCACATCCAGGCCGTAGAGCGTTAGCACCTCCCCTTGGTTGTTTTCCGGAACTCGGGGATTCGTTGTGGGTGATTCCAGCCACCGGCGAGCAAGGAAGGCACGACGCTGAGACCGCTAGCGCTGCGCGCATACAGCACGGACAACAAATATTGAAGCAAAAAAGTAAATAACAAAGTAGGCCAAAAGTCGCCTAAAAGCGACAAGGGGCAAGCAAGAAAGCTAAAAACAAAAAGAGAAAATGAATAGGAAAAAGCCTGAATCGCTGGAGCCAGCGCGCCCTCGCGACAGACAGCGGCAGGTGCAGTGATGAAGAACTTGTAGGTGAACAAACTATATTGATCAGCATTCTCTGCGTCGATAAGGTCCTTGTCACATGAATGTTTTGTACGTTCACATAAAATGTGTTTTTGTGTCTTTTCAACATATGCCTAGTTGTACAGCATCATCACATCATCTATCTATGATTTCTAGAACTACTTTTTTTTTTCAAATAATCAGTTTCCCAATGTCTTGAATAGTAGGTGTCCAAAATTTGAAGCTTGTACATTGCGTATCTCAATAAATAGAGAGGTCGGAATAGGGGTGTTTTAATTCTGGCCACCCTGTATTATAAAACTTTTCTCAAATAATAAACACTTATTTAAGGAAATTCATATTATATAACGCTCCACCTGATTTCTAAATAATTAATAACTAATGATTACTTTAATAACATTTTAACTCTTAAAAATGCATATTGCTTTTCTTCGAAGCTACGTAAATACGGGTTAGGACGTAACCTTTGAAATACTCAAAACCGTGATACTTCCCAAAAGACAGAAGAGTAGGGCAACGTTTCGTCCAGTGTCCAGCAAGTAACGACGCTCTTTTTTAATTGAAATGATAACTAGAATTTATTGCTTTGAAATATATATATTTATTTATTTAATTTTGGGAATTTGTATATAAAATTAATGTAAAAAGCACACATAGAATTATTATTCTATTATTATTATCGTTTAATTTGCTTCATTAAAATGTTTAAAAATCATCAAATTCTACTTTGCTGGCTTAAGATTCAAATGAGTGCTATAAATTCTTAAAAATAGGCCTAAAACATTTGTTGTATAGTCACACTAATATGAATAAAACATCATTATAGAAATAATAACTAGAATTTATCTCCTGAAAACTTTAGAAAAAATGCATATAAATGCATGTAAAAAAGCATACGTATAGTTATTATTTTATTATTATTATCCTTTTACTTTTTTTATTAATATCTAAAAAAATTCTCTCATTTCTACTTTTCTTGCTTAAGACTCAAAGGAATGATATAAAACACTAAACAATTCTTACAAAATCTGTAATATAGTTATATTTGTAAATAAATATCATCAATATAGAAATAATTACTAGAATTCATGTCTTTTAAATTGTGGGGAAAATGTATATAAATAAATGTTAAAAACATACATGAAATTATTTAAGTATCGTACTTTCCGTTTACTTTCCTAAATTTGTGCTTCGATTGCTTAATATTGAAAGCAATAATATAAAATATTTTTATAATGCTTAAAATAATTTAAAAATCATCATTATTGTAACAATCACAAGAAGTTACCTCTTTAAAATTTGGAGAAAATTATCTAATTATAATAATTTTACCTGCGCAATTAAGATATAAAGAATTAATCATTGTATTGTAATGCTTAATAAATATTCTGAAATTTTTCTCATTTATTTTCTTGAGACTAATTTTTTTTTAAAACATAAATGCGAAATTTTTTATAATAAAATATCATCACCTTAATGTAAAAAGTACTAATATTAAACAATAATTAATACATTAGTTTAATATGTTAATTAAAGTATACATAAATGAGCATACAGGAATATATTTGGAGATATGTATTGTTATTATTATATGCTTATTATAAGCTATTGTGTATAAAACTTCGTTTAGTTTTTGAGAGAAATATTTCTGTGGTGTATCATAGGACAAAAACTTCCGCCATATTTATATACTGTCACGGTCTTGTATCTCGAAAGTTAAGTTAGGGTCCCTTCGAAAGATTTCCACAGAGGGAAATCCCCCTTCCTCGGCGTATATCCCTGGAGCAGATAATCGGCCGAAACAAACATCATAACCACAATTGTGTATTCCCTTTGACGCACAGTGGGTAAAAGAAAAAAGAAAGAAAATAAATGAAACAACCCTAACTTTTTTATAGCTAAATAGTCGCACAGAAAAACAAAATAAACGTTCAAAACTGGGAAATTGTATTGTTTAATTTTACATTAAAGATTATGTTTAGGTGGCTGTATCCTTATTGAAATAGTTAAAAATTTTGAAATGTTAATGTTATCAATTAAACTTGACTTCGTTCTTCGATTTTAAAGATAATTTTAATATTGGGTACCAAATGAAAGACCACCCATAAGAATTATAAAGTACTAAAGTTTTAACAGCCTAACATTTAATATTTTCATTAATGTTTGTAGTGATTATTAATTTTTCAAGTGATTTTTTTTCGTGTTGTGTAAGTACTAACAATCCCAAAAATAATTAAGTGGTTCTAATACTTGAATCAGACATTTCAGATTGATACGATAAGTTGTTTTGCGATATAACTTCACAGGTGTTTGTGGGTACAATATAGTGAGAGGAGAAAAAATAATTTCACAAAAACCGCCGGAAAAGATTACAGTGGTCTTAAATATTATTAAAAAATCTAAACAACTGTTTTAGCATTTTTCTAACATAAATGATACTTCTCACTGATGAGTATTTATAAAGTTTATATTAAATCTCAACCTTAAAGTAATGAATTTCGCTTCTAGGCGACCATCAATATAGTCATAATATCAATATAAATAACATTGAAAATGTCTGGAACTAATCATAAAAAATTCGTTGTAATTTATATCTTGGCTTCTGGGCTTATTTGAGTGTCTTCGTTCGAATTATGTTGTAGAAATTAGGTGTTCGTATTGAAAATTTTAAAGTATTTTTTACAATTTCTATACGCAGACGGCCCTAAACTTTTTTCGTCAAATTTAAAGAAGTCAAAATTCCAAATTGAATGGCTATTTTATTTTTCATCTGCGACAATTTATTGATGAAAATGTATGGAGTGTTCCTTTATTTATTTTTTTTGACCGACTGTGACCGATTGTATAAATGCAATGACTGTATGCACCGATATGTTACTAAAACTAGTCGTTGAGGGCAACCGTAATACTTACCCATCATGGATATGCATAATATAAAATATGAAAATAAAACATGTGTAAACTATTTATAAATGCATTGCCATCCGAATAAAATCGGGGTTTGATGACGTCATAAACTTTAAATCGAGGCTAGCGAAAAAGAAAGGCTACCGCGGTGCTTTACGCGTATCTTTTTTTACAGACCGCGGGAATCACGTGAGGCTCGAATCCACCAATGCAGGTGTACGAAAAGAGCATCACGTCACTCTAGCGGTCTGTAAAAAAAGATAAGTGGAACGCACCGCGGTAGCCTGTCTTTTTCGTTAGCCTCGCTTTAAATGCTCTGTTACTGAATTGCATAAAAGAAACATCCTACAATTCATAATCATATTAACTAGCGGTATACTGAGTCGGATTAAGCGTCTCATTTCTAATTAAAATATATCTTTAAATTGAAATTTGAATGAAATACAGGGTCATAAAGAATCGAAAAGTGTGGAAAATAAGATTACAAATATATCGGTAACTCATTATCCGATCGACTTCATTCTTTATGCAAAATTAATGCTTTTTTATTGTCTTTTATATTCACTCCTTAAAATAAACATTTTCGAAATTTTTTATATACCTTTATCAGAACGAATATTTCGAGAGTCCGAAAAAAATAGTTCCGTATAATCGAGGTTACTGAAATTCAGTAAGCTTCTTACCATTATTACATACTAAGAACATACTAAATTTCAAGTCTCTATCTCAATTTGTTCGGGAGATTTCGCGTTTACAGACACACACACAGACAGACGGACGGCATTTTTTCCCCCTATGTTTTTGGAATCGCCAGTGTCTGAAACGTGTAAATCCGTAGAATTTTTTTTTTCTGATTTCCAAAACGATTTCAAGACTTACCCTCTACTACGTATGATGGGTAAGTAATAACAGAAGTATTTCCCGCAAATCCCGCAAGCTAGATTTCACGCTCCCTCCCCCACCCCCTTCTCTAAAAATGCGTTAACAATATTTTTTGTACATTTTCTTTGCTTTATCTTTTGCTTTTCTTTGTACGAAAATCTATGTATTTTAAAAATAAAAGAATTAACATACTTGATGAATTCGAAAGAGTTTGGAAAAAAATATATTTTCTGTTTGATACTTTCATGATTGCTTACAGATGACATTGCAAAAAAAAACAAAAAAAAAAAACATTAAATTAGTTAAAAACTTGATAGTATTTAAATCGCGCTTTAATAGTTTAAAGTGAAACCGGATAAGTAATCAAAGAAATATTTAAACCAATCACTGATTTTTTTTTCGATTTTTTTTTTAAGGAAAATATTGCATCCTTCTCATTCTCAACATTGTCTCCAAAAATATTCAATAATTCAAGGTAACAAACTTTTATAAATATTAATTCAAACTGCATTTTCAGATACATTATTTTTCATTTGTTAAATTCGTATATTAAAAGATGAAAGTTTGATTAAATTAGTGAATATTAGTTCAAAATAATTAGAATTAAATTAGTAATAAAGTTTTTGTTAATTAATTCTGAAAATAATATTGAAACATAATAAGAAACAAAAATAAAATCTGGAATGCATTTTTTTCTTTTAACTTTGTAACAAACATTTATAACCTTCTAATTTACGGCATGCTTCCAGAATGTTTATTCGCAGATCGGAGAAAAACTATAAAATAAGAATAATTTTATTTTACGGACATAACTGAATATATAAACTTATTTCTTCGAGATCTTATCCTAAATGAACAGCATAAAACACAACTAAAAACAATCCATTATTTTTCATTTAAATTCATTTAGGTTCATTTAGAGTACTATGTATTGCCGAAGTTAAAGTTCAAGGTTGCTAGCTACTGTTACGTTACTTCGATTTTATTTTTATTTTCGCTTTAATTTCTTTAGAAATGTTTCTGTTAATTTTGCTTACTTTTAGTTTTACTCAAACGTGTGTTACGAGAAATACTTTTAAATTTCTTTTCTTTTAATTTTTTGTCATTCTTAATCGGTAAATGTTAATTTTTTTCATAATATCCGCTGGATTATAAAGCATTTGCTTACTTATTGTACTTTTAAATGGATGGTTTACGTGTAGTTGAAAAAAAAAAGAGAAGATTATTTCAATTTCTCCAGATTGATAAAATTGAAAATTGCTTTTAAACATATGGTTTCAATTTTTAAGCAAAATTTCAATTATTAAGTATAATTATTCCAAACTTATGAATGTTTATAGAGAAGCAAAAGCTGACGACAATATGTTTAAGTGTTATTAAATTAAAAATCATTTTACAAATGATTTTAGAATTATTTTTTATATTGCTATTTGGAAATAAAGACTTCAAAAACCAATGACAAAATTTTAATGTATTAATTTTTAATAATAAGAAATAGTAATAATAGTAATAATAACAAATAAATAGTATGTTTCCATTATAAGATTTACCATGAATGTACATTATAAATATTCATAATCGAAAATTATTTTTAATTTTCAAGAAACCTTAATAGTGTAATTTGGGAGATTTTCATGTAATTCCAACGCCAGGAGTCCAGGTAAGACCAGGAGTTGAACTGGGACCTTTGGGTAATAGAGGTCCAAGGTTGACCAATATGACTTTATGAAAAATAAGTTATCTGGATTCACCTTTTAGTATGATTATTTTTTCTTATTGGTAATTATATAATGTGTTTTTACAGCAGTTTGATATAAATACATATTTTTCAATTTTTTTTTCAAATTGCATCAATTGCTTAATTGTAACTTTTTAGAGACTTATTATATCTTTCAATATTATGATTAGCATAGTGAAAACGAAAGCTGTATTAAATTATCCCAAAAGTACTTTGTTATGAAGAACAGTAAACCTTTTCAAAGCGTAATAACAAACATAAATAAAATCTAAAATGCAATTTCCTTCTATTAATTTTGTATCAGACATTCGTAAGCTTCTGACAGAGGGCAAGTTTCCAGAAATTTTATTCGAAGATCTCAGAAACGTTATAAGATAAAACAGTTTTATTGCGGATATAAACTGATTTTCTTGAGAGCTAGTACAAAGCTGACAGCATAAAATGCTGATAAAAAAAAACTTTCATTTTTTTTTCAAACACAGAAAAAAACGATTTTCTTATCAAAATTCTTTTAGGATCGCTTACAGCAGTAACATTTTCTGATATTAAAGTTCTTGGTCGCCTGCTACTGATGCGTTACTGCAATTTTCTGCCTTTAACGTTTCCTCAGAGATCTTTAGAATTGTTTTCTTCTCTTTAGTTCTACTCAGCCATGTGTTTCTAGATCGCCTTTTAATTTACTTTTCTCAGTCTCATATTGTTATAGGTTTTCCTAATAATCTCTTGTGATCAAAAAGGCTTCTTTATATAATTTTATATGATCATTTATGACTAGTTAAAGTTACGGAATATTATTTTTTCAATTTATTTTGTTTTATGTAAAAATTGATTTTAAGAGTTTAAATACAAAATATTGATTTTTTTTAAATTCTAAAAATGTAGAATTATTTTCATTTTGGCTAGATTCAATGATCGTTTACATAAATGAAGTTAGGTAATATGCTCCATTTTTCAAAATAAACAAAATTTTCTCATTAGTAATTCTAACTGTAAACATTTAAGAGACCTTTCAGTATAAAATTCTATACTATTAAAATCCGTTCATGGAAATTTCTTTGTCTGTAACCTCAACTTCCGGGTGTTGAAGTCAACATACAACCCACAGACGCGTAAAATTCAGAGAATATTATTTCCAACTGTCTGACTTTCGTGGGACGTGAATTAACGGAGATATTAATTATAAAATTTCAAAACTCTAATCTTCTTAGTCTGTAATGTGCCCATTTTACCGAGATCGAACGCAACCAACAGAAGACTATCTTCGTGGACGGTCTTCCTCATTTTAAAATTGTTCTTCTTTATTTCAGTATTGAAATATGGATGAAATTGAATATTCCATTCATTTCTGCCTTGCAAAGTATTTTTCTTTATTTTTGATAAAATAAGGACCTTTGTAAGCAAATAAATGAGTAGAATGCTAAAATTCATCTTTTAAAAACTAAAATATTAATATTACACTTAATGTGCCATATTACTTAAAAGATGATAAAATTGTAAGAAAGATCCTAAGTTACATTATAATTATTCAATGTAAATTACTCCAAGTTTACTATTAAAATAGAAAAACATAATGAGTTGTCGTTTCTAGGCGTAAAAATAATTAAAAATTTGTCAAGTGTAGCGCTTGAGTCCTCAGTTTACAGGAAAATAAATAGGTATAATAGCATCATTCAGTTTGAAAATGTATCACCTTTCACCCGCAAGCTCACTGAGTGTAACTTTTATATAAGAAGAGCGTTTAACGTTTGCTTTAATAATCATCAGGAAAACGAGTTAAATACCACGGGAAGCATCACAATTGAGAATAGTTTTCCAGTACGCGTTATTAATAAGCTGATCAACTCATTACAAAACCACGCGAAAGTACCAAAAATTACACCTAGTAATACAAAATATTGCAAAATGAAGTACATACCAGGACTATACGAGAAACTAAGACATGCACTTTTTCGGTTTGGCATAAACCTAATCGCTACTCTTCCATCAAAATTGAAAGATCTGTTTAGCAGCAAAATAGACCCGATCCCGAAAGATGAAGTCTGGTGTATACTAGATTCCGTTAAAAACCGGAATTGATATTTATCTGAATGAATAAGAATGACTACTCATAAATGTAAAGATCGTGTTAAAGAACACTTAAGAGACTTTAAATACAACCGGCCAGCAACAGCCCTGATAAGACTTAATCAAAAACAGAATACTGAAGTTAAATTAGAAGAAGTGAAAATTATATGCCCTTTGAAAAGTAATTATAAGATAATTATCCGTGAATAAATTGAAATTATTACTAAAGAAAATAGAAAATAGAGGTTGCAATGACGTTTTGATACATAACATACACAATATGTGATTAAGTTTGCTTAAAGTGTTGCAAAATGAATAATATTCTACCCCTCCTCCCCCCCCCCTCTTTTTCTCCCGTTAACAAGAGAAATTGGAATCTCCCAACAAACCCGGATGATGAAATGCACTTCCCCTAGTTCCCGGATCAAGAAGTGGAGATTTTGAAAGTAATACGTTGTAATAACATTTGTATTTTTATCACTGATGAAGGTTATGTGTATAGCTGAAAGTGCTTGGAGTAATTAACATTGAGTAATATTAATGTAGTTTAAAATCTTTCTTACAATTTAAATAATAAACAACTTACAAGTAATAAACTTACAAGTAATAAAACACATTAAGTGTAATTTTAATTTTTGTAAGTATCATTATACAGGGTGTCCATAATTAAACGACCCTACTTTAAAGTAGTCTACAGACGAAACTATTGGTCAGAAAGTTAGAAATTTTGTGAAGGACATAATGAATGAATGGGAATTTGTTTAAGCGCAAAAAAATAGTTCAAAATTTCACCACCAGATGGCGTTTTTAATGAATTACACATTTAGCATACATTTACGATAGTTTACATATTTTATTGCAACAAAACATGTTCCACATAACGGCCATCATTTTCAGCTACCATCTGGAATCGTAAGATAGCATGTTCCACAGTTGACCGCAGTGTGAGAAATGCTAAAAACATACCGCGAAAAAAGTTTTGTTCAACATGTTTTGTTGTAATAAAATTTGTAACCTATTGTCAATGTATGCTAAATGTGTAATACATTAGAAAACGCCGTCTGGTGGCGAAACTTTGAACTCATTTTTTTTTGCTTAAACAAATTCCCATTCCTTCATGATGTTCTTCACAAAATTTCACAACTTTCTGACCAATAGTTCCGTCTGTAGACAACTTTAAAGTAGGGTCGTTTTATCATGGACACCCTGTATTTTGATGTATTTCTTTCGAAAGGTAAATTTTGAAACGATTTTAAGGAGCATATTTTTTAGAGGTATTGCGTCTTTTAGAAATTCTTCTAATCCACACTTCCATGCATCCTTCGAATGTTCTATGTTATTTATCTCGAAAAAAAAAATACATTTAAAGTGTATTTTTTACGTTTTATAAAAAAAAAAAAATCGATTGAGACATTTATAATATCTTCATAAACTCTGATCGAAAAGAAATAATTAAATTTTCGAATGTGTGTGTACAATCAGAGAATTTAATCAAAGTTACAAAAAAAATCCTCAGAAATAGTGGATTTTAAAAATACTTTTCTGTTTCTTGGTTAAAAATTAATATTCTCAGTAAGTTTTTAAAATATCATTTGAAAAATTTTCTGGCTAAACCGTTTCATTGTTATAGGTTTGGTTGTACATTTTTGTTTACGTTACAATTTATTACTTAATAAAGATTGAAAATTTTGATCGCAGGTCAACACGTCCACAGTTCGTCTAGCGTCGTTCCTCTGCCTGTCGTTAAAGGGAAGAAAGCTGAATTAAATGAGCGAAAAATAATTTGTTACTTAAAGCTACGAAATTTTTTGAAGTACAAAACTAATTAACACAAATACTATCTACTGTGCAATTTTTGTTTGTTAAGTTTATATCAAACATTTGTATGATTTTAACAGAAGGCAAGCTTCCAGGGATTTATTCGAATATTTTTTTTTTTAAATTATACGATACCAACATTTTTATTACGGATATAAACAAATTTTCTTTAGATCCCAAGCGGACATTTTAAATCACAGATAAAAAAAAAAAGAAACATTTCCATTTTGTTGTCTTAGAGTTATTTTAGGTTGACTTACAGCCGTGATTTTGCCGTTCTTTAAGTGCTAGGTTGCCAGCCAGTGATGCGTTACTTCGATTTCTTTTGTTTAATTTCTGTTCTACTTTATTTCGATATGTTTCTTTAAATTTTGTTTCTCTTTAGTTTTATTGAGCCATGTGTTTCTATGTAGCTTATTTCTTTTTCTTTTTTGGCCAGTCTCATACGATATTTGTTAAAATATTTTTAAATAATACCTTGAGAAAAAAAAATTAAATATGTTTTCATAGGCTTAGATCAATTCAGCGAAATGAAATTAAATATGCACAGTTTGTTAAATTAAAACTTCAAATTTTGAGTTACGTTTCGAGTATAAGTAAAAATTAAGCTTTCAATAACAGCGGTTATTTAAAATTCACGACATATTAAAGATATCAAGCTGGCTAGGTATTTATTAGCGATTATTAAATAAAAAATATTTCAAGAAATACTTTTAGAATTATTTTATCATATCATTTCCTGAAAATAATGAGATAACAACAACAACAAAAAAAGATAAATTTTTTATATTAACTTAGAACAAATACCAGTTTTTGTTCATCATTATAAATCTGCTAACGACTACGATTATTTGGCGCCAGTAATTTCGAAAAGTGTTCTTAGCTTTATTTAATCGCAGATTTCTGCTATTAAAAAGGCGAACATTTCTTTTTGAAATTACTGGTGCAAAAAAAAAATTGTATCAGTTGAAAGCTATGATAATATTATGATAATAAGATCAAAGAATAATATTAGAATAATAAGACATAATTTTATTAAATTAACGTTAAACATTCTTTTATTCACAGTGGCATATATTTTGAAAATGTAGTGAAAGCAAAATGTATGTAGAATGCTATTTTTTCTATTAATGTTGAATCAAATATTTGTAAGCTTTCTAATAGAAAGCAGAGTTAAGAAAAGTTATAAAACAACAACAAATTTCCATATGGATATAAACTGATTTCCTTGATACCAAAGAAAAAGAGTAAAATACAGATACATTTAATTAATATAACAAAGGATGTGGCTTTTTTACTTACCATGCAGAGTACAACCAAAAGAGTGAAAAGTGTCTAGACTGGAAATCGAATCCGTATTCTTGGTATAACAAACAAATTCTTTACCATTTGAGCTACTAGGACGACATCCATTCTGACATTTCACACACCTATATGTTGGCACCCCGCAACTTTGCAGCACAAGATTGAATGTCAATCATGAGCACACATATTTACTGGCATATATGTGACAAACAAAATCTCTGTATCGGAAAAATATATATGTAATTAAATTTTCAGCGGAGCTGACATTACGCTCGAAATTAACGAATAAAACAAAGGATGGATGTGAATTTTTCACTTACTTCGTTCGAAGCTTACTTACTTAGAAGCATTATAGCAAGGGTCCGGGTTTGATTTCCGGTCCGGACATTTTTCACCCTGTTGGTTGTACGCTGCGTAGTAATTGAAAAAATCACATATTTGCGACTAAAGATAGCTAGAATTTTCCTTTCTTG
Source organism: Maratus michaelseni (assembly GCA_963931845.1). NCBI lineage: Eukaryota > Metazoa > Arthropoda > Arachnida > Araneae > Salticidae > Maratus > Maratus michaelseni. The sequence goes on from OZ007586.1 coordinate 400,290,233, forward strand.
AATTTTTGTTCTAATTTCTTTCGAAAAGTCACTTCTAATTTTCTTGTCGTCCTTTACTCAGTCATGTGTTTCTATATAAGCATACTATATTTGTTACAGTTTCCATTAGTAATCACTTTAATAAACCGAATGCTATTTATATGAACAATTTGCAGCAAATACTTAGGAGGTAAGAATTATTCTTCGTATAGCTGCTTCAAAGAGCTTAATAGAAATTTATGATATTAATCATAGTAGATATAAAAAAAATAGTAACACGAAATTATATTGACTAAAATATTTTAGCTACTTTTAAATGAACTACCGTCTAAAGAAACTACACTGATGAGGAAAAACTCCCAATAACAAGAAAAATGTGTGGTAAGTGATTGAAAATTACAATTTACTAATCTACATGATGTATTAAATATATATCAGTTGTAATTTTGTTATTCATTTTGTAACATAAGCTAAAATAAGTTGCTTCCAATACTCTATTTGGATGAAAAATCTTCCATATAACTAGAAATTTTAACTTAAACATTTTCAGACTTATTATCTTTTATAGGTTTATAATTCTTATATACAAAAGAAGAAGCTTGATTAAATTGGTTTAAAACAGTTTGGTAATTAGAATAGCAAATATTTTCAAACGTAGTGAGAATCAGAAATAAAATTTCCTAAATCCCAATTTCCACTATTTACTTGGACGCAAGTATGTAAGCTCATAAGGACTTATATCGTAGCTAATAGGCCGAAGGGCATTTCGAGACTTTGTAGGAGAATCACTATTTAATCTTTTATAAGGATACACTGGTAGTCTAGTGAGTTTTGAGTTTTTGCGTGAAATCGTGGTGTCCCGAATAGTAACATTTATGCTTGAATGAGACCTATTCTGTTATTTACTTACGTTTCGCAAAGTACGGATGTACCCCCGTGAATCTTACTGTCATGGTTATTTTTGAAATGATATATTAATTAGGTAACTGTGGTTGTGTAGCAGCAATATAAAGTACATTAGAAGATAAGTGAAATTAAAATCATTAATATTCATATTTTTTCTAAACTCAGGACTTATGGAAGTAAATAACGTGACTAGAATTTTTTTTTAGGAACATTTAAGTAAAAATATTATAAGAAAATATTTTTATCATATTTTCGGAAGATAAAAACTTTTGTAAATAATAGAGACTATTACCATTCAGTATTATAACATTTATATGAAAAGAAGAATGTTTGATTTAATTAGTATAAAAATATTCTTTAATTGGAGCAGCAAATGAGAAACAGAAAGAAATCTACAATGTCCTACAATCCTTCTGTTAATTATTTATAAGTTATTTACAAATTTCTAAAAGAGGAAAATTTTACTGGAGTTTCATTCGTAGATGTCAGAAAGTTTTCAGAAAAAAAAAGAGTTTTATTACCGATATAAACTGATTTCCTTGAGATTGGACAGTATCTAATGCAGATAAAATACATTAACACTTTTTCATTAAAATTCTGTTAGGTTCTCTAAGAGTAATAACTTTTGCCGATGTTAAGTCCTGGCTATCCTGGTACTGATATCACTGTAAACTGAAATGTCTGAAAATCAGACATTTAAGTGTCTGAAACGGATGGTTCAAAAAAGAGACACTTTGAAGTGTCTTAAAATTTTAAGACATTTGTACGTGTCTTATTTTCAGACATTTGAAGTGTCTGAAATAGCGCCATTTTTTTTTTACCCGGGCAAACAGAATGTAAAATAAATTGCAAAAAATGTGAAGTGCTGCCATCTATTGTATCATTTCGATTACGGGAGGATAATCTGAAATCCTCATTCTGCCCACGATTTGGTTCGACCTCGCGTCCTTCTGTTTACGAGACTAACGCCTTAACCAATCAAGCCATCAAGACATGTGAAGGATTGGTTTTAAATTGAAGTAATGAGATGATTCGGTAGCGTGGTGATATTTTTATAGAATTAATTTATATATTTCTGAGAAATTAAAAAAATTTGGAAAGATTTGGTAAATTTAAAATGATGGTTAAAATTGTACAATTTTATTATTTATGTGGGGGGGGGGAGGATATATGAATGATACATATTTTCAATTCAAATAGTATAAATTAAGTGATTAAATATATAACAAATTATAACACCTTGTAATTATATACTTTTATTAATTGCTAAAAGGCGTAAAATAAAAAGATTATAAAGAGTAAAATATGTTTCTACAGAAAAAAAGAGAATAATACCTGATATTAAGTATCATAGAAAAACCACAGTCCTGGCAAGATAATATCAAGAAGAAAGCATCCAAATAAATTTCAATGAAAGTAAAATAATTTTCCCCTGCAACCTATACTATCAATCCATTATAAGGGAAACCATAGAAGTTGTAACCCGTAAAAATGCAATATGTAACGATGCAACATTTTAACTTACCAAATTTGCGTTTAATGTTATCATTTTAACATTGTCATTTATCTTACAAAAATTGTGACTCGAGTTATCCTATGGTTACAAACATGGAAATAAACATCCAAGTAAAAAATAGAAAATAAATAACGTGCATAATGTAAAAAGTACGTGAAAATTTAAATGATAGCATTACAAATGATTCCATAGATCGTGTAATTATAGAATATTCTTATTTGTGTGATAATGACTCAGATTGAGCTGAAACATGTCAACAGTGTAATAAAACTTATTTTACTATTTATAATATTTTTATTGTACACCTTTTAGCAATTAAAAGGAGTATTAAATATGATTATTAAAACTATAGGGGCGGGGTAATTTTTTCTGCGTACTTTCTGACACCTTTTCCGACTTATTTTTTAACGCAAAGACAGGAGATTAGCTGTTGAAACCATTTAGGATCGTAATCAGTGTTCCACTTTTTTAATAAATGAATTACTTTTCGAATTATATGCAGATTCTGACTCTCACTTCTCGCTCCGAAAATTTGGTTTAAAACGCCACCTTTGACAGTATTTTCTGATAGATGTGTTGTATTTTCCAAAACATGGCAAACACTATTCCATTACATAGTTTCCGAATTAAAAAAAACTACCCTTTTCCTGTTTTTTTGAACAGAAATGAATTAAAAAAAATTGTGATAAATTATCTTCTCTGAATATGTGAACAAGAACAGGGGTCAGCTTGTATAGTGTCGCCATCTGTTATCAAATTATTTTAATCAGTCCCAATTAAAATCAATCTTATTTCTTATAGACAAAGTTGACGAAATTCTAAGGTAATATATAGATGTGAACATCTAGAAGGTAAATTTAAACACTAAAAATAAATATTTATAATATTCTAAAGGATTTAATATTTTTAGAAATGAAAAATTGTTATACACATTACATGCAAAAGAAATTACACGCTTTTTTCATACACTTTATTGTCTAATATTACATCCCTCTATATTATATGTCTATATTATCTATGATATATACAAATTGTAAAGCGATTTTTATTAGTCGAATATTGCAGTTAGAGACGTTGGGACGCAAGTGATTTTCCAGGGCCCCACGCAAAATTTAGTGGATGGAAAGTATTTGAAGCAACATTCTTCTGTTCCGAAACATTATTTGATATTGCTGGCATATACAAGGGCAAGATTGTATCACAGTCACCACGTATATCACACAATTGTAGTAAATTCAGAATTCAGACACTTAAGTGTCTGAATTCTGCCTTACTTTCATATGTCTTATTTTCAGACATATCGTCATTATTCAGACATTTTTCTTAGTTATTTTATACCCTGGTAACAGTAAGACACTTATGTGTCTTAAATTCAGACATCTCTGATGTCTGAATTTGCACTGAATTTTCAAATTCAGACACTTAAGTGTCTAAATTGCTTTTTCAGACACATATGTGTCTGAATTTAAGACGCCTCTATTTGCAGTGATGTTACTGCGATTTCTTTTGCTTAATTTTCGCTCTAATTTTCAGCAAATTGTTTCTTTAATTTTGTTTCTCTTAACCCTTTGTGACTCAACAATTTGGATTTCAAAAATATGTATTCAGGTGTTAGAATACATCATTTGAAACATCCATCTATTTAAAGCAGTTTGCTAATAATGTCAAATATTCCATCGAATTTCGACCGAGTACGCATGCGTCAAAAAAGGACCGGCCAATGAGACGAGGGTATATTCCTGTCTCCAAACGTATTTGGGATCAAGATCAACTCCTGTTGTTTTGATCTTTGATGGCTTCCTCCACGTTGCGTTAAACATAGGAATATATTTATATAAAAAACTCTGGAGTGTTTAGAAGGTATTTATTGTTGTATTTATTGTAATTTGTATGAATACTTAGGTATCCATTTCGGATTTACTGTGTAACATGAATTTAAGTTCGTTTAACGTTCGCGAAATCAAATCATTTTGTTTATATAGTACAGAAAATAATTATTCAATCGTAAATAAAAATATAGTAGAACATTTAATACAAAATTGGACCACTTATATTCCGTTTATGATCGGGTATGAATCTTATGGTGTTCCGATTGCTAATGAAAACTATTATGTAAATATAATGTCAAAAGACATTACGCACGGTAGTAATATTATTATTATTATGTGTTCGAAAAAAGCGAATCTGAGCGCCTGAATATAAATTATAAAATATTATTTCTATATTTAGCAACTAAATATTTAATAAATATGCAGGAATGTGACTAGCTTTATGTGAATGTATAATATATGTAAGTCTGAACTTTAGCATTATTTTTTAACAGAAATATATTATCTCTATTCGATTTAAAAGTTTTGTCATTACATAAGTGTGCTATTTTATTTGTAAAGAGTATGTATGCATTATATTGTTTGTATGTATACAAATGTTTATAATGTTTTGATTTGCAAACTCTTAATATTTGAATAATGTTTACATTATATTTGTTTGTATGTATACAAACAATATATGTATACAAAGAAGTATATATACAAACAATATTAATATTTACATTGTATTGTTTGTATGTATACAAATCTTGAATGTTTTAATTTATTACATTCATTTTTTACCAGTTTGCATGTCCGTTCATGGGCGATTCATATGAAACTCATAATTTGTTACAAATTGGTGATTTTATTGATTTAGTGCTTTGCCCAAGAATGTGGAAAAAAAACTATTTTTGACATCGGGTGAAATGAATGAGGTTATTTCGGTTTTTATTTTGTATATAAAAAATGTTATACGTAAAAAAATCCTGGCCATTAATCACATTGTTTTTTGTATATTTAAAGACGATTACTTATTCTTTGTAATTATTTTTTTGCTGGGGGTTTTTGAGCAAAATAATATTACTTCATAGCTAGAACCAGTTCCGCTAATCATTAATATTTTCTTAATCCTTTGACCGCTGAGGAAATGGGCAAATTTGTAATGTTTTTCTGTTATTTTTTTTAAATGTCAAAAAAAGATAAATTTTCAAAATTGGTATAAAAAACTTAGGTACTTCTCTATTATCCCATCGTCTACTTTTCATAACAAAATACTATTGCCAAAATGTATGATTAAATGCCAAAAATGCAATCCCATTTACTTGATGTCGGAAGCATTATACGTGTTTGTTATGTCGTCAAGTGGTTTTTAATTCAACATTTGCGCGTATTAATGACAACGTTCTCCCGTTTATTTGGCGTTACAGTTTGGCGATAGTTTTTTGTTATGAAAAGTGGTCGATGAGATAATAGAGAAGTACCAAAACTTAATTACGTATATGAGTAGATTCCTTGACTATATTAATCATTACTCAATATTTTAAAACTGCATCATATTTGTAAAATTATATTAATTTAAACAATGCTTCTATTGAAGTGTGAAGAAGCACATAGTTCTATGAAGAACCATATATTTACATAATCGTTTTCATTAGCAATCGGAACACCATAAGATTCATCCCCGATAATAAACGGACTATAAGTGGTCCAATTTTTATTACGTGTTCTACGATATTTTTACGTACGTTTGAATAATTATTTTCTGTACTATATATACAAAATGATAGAGATCTAAAAACACAATTTCCATCGGGATTGATTTCGCGAATGTTAAATGAGCCTAAATTCATTTTTAAACAGTAAATCCGGAATGGACACCTAAGTATTCATACAAATTATAATAAATAAAATAAATACCTTCTAAACACTCCACAGTGAGTTCTATATAAATACCTTCCTAGGTTTAATGCAATGTGCAAGAAAAAAAAAACCAGGAGATGATCCCAAACACGTTAATAGAGACAGTAATAGACTCTCACCTCATTGGCCGGCGATTTTTTTGACGCATGCGTATTGGGTTGAATATTGTTGAAAAATGATTTTGAAGAAAAAATCGAGAAATTTACAAAATGGTTTCAGGAAAAACTTCACCAAATGGTTTAAAAATTCTTAGAGTGACAGTGGGAAAAAAATTTCGTTTTACATTCAATCATCGCAATTGGCGAGTGTGACTATTAAGTTTAGCCAGTACTGGCAATAACATCAATTACCAATTTTCAGTATTACTCGCCGATTGGTGAGTGTTAATTTTGTCTTATATCACAAACTGTATTTACATATACTACTAGATATAATGATTATGAACCATGATTTTTCTATTATTGGGCGAGATTCATGTTTTTTCAGCAATTCTTTGACGAAATTCATGTTTTTTCAGCGATCCTTTGAAGAATTTCGCATTTTTCTCGTGATCCTTAACGAAATTCGCATTTTCCAGCGATTCTTTGATAAAATACATTTTATTCCGCAATTTTTAGACGAAATTTAGTAAAAAAGCGTGACCTTTTGGTGAACTTTCCTTTTTTGCGATTCTTTGACAAAATTTGCTTATCTTTCACGATCCTTTTGCATAATTAATGTTTTTCTGATGTCTTTTAACGAAAGTCATGTTTTCCCATGATCCTTTGATGAATTTAGTGTTTTTTCCTCAATCATTTGACGAAATCTGTGATCCCCCCCCCCCCGCGAAGATTGGTTAGATGTTTTTAGTCTGCAGGTGCCCTAAAAAGTCTGTGACGCCCGTTGCTGCATTGCACACATTCTTCCATGGTGCATCGAACGAAGAAAATTCATCCTAAAGAATCATTGTTTCATTCTTGACATTTCTGGAAAGAAACAACGTTCAACTCATTGGATGAATTGTAAAGGGCGAAATGTGTCAAACATTAGCGGAAAGAAAGTGCGCAATTTGTTCGTTCATGGATAAAATCATGAAATTCATTAATCGATAGTTGATAAATTCGTCAATCGATAGCGGAAAAATCGCAAAATTCATTAATCGACAGTGGAAAAATCGCAAAATTCATCAACTGGTTTCGGGGGAAAAAGTTTTCGAATATCGTTAAATGGCTTCGAGAAAAAAAATCACAATCCGTAAATTTCGGAGAAAAAATCGTGAAATTCGCCAAATGGTTTCGAAATTTGTCGAGCGACAGCGGAGAAAAAAATCTTTTTCCATTCAATCATCACAATTGGTGAGTGTGACTATTATGTTTGACCAGTGGTGGCAATAAAGTCCATTGCCAAATTTTCAGCATTACTCGCTGTTTGGCAAGTGCTAATTTTGTCCTATACTTCAAAACCCTTTTGATCATATCATCAGTGTGCAGGACAATTTTTTTTACGTGAACCATTTGATGAGTTTTGTGATTTTTCCATTATCGATTGACCAATTTTACTGCTATCGATTGTTGAATTTTATAATTTATCAACTATTGATTAGCGAATTTCATGATTTTTTCCATGAACGTTTGACGAATTACGCAAAAAAATTAAGAATATCGTTAAATTGTCTTGGGTAAAAAAAAATTTAATATTGTCAAATGCCTTCGAGAAAAAGTTGCAAGTCTGAACGCCTGTGACCTCTTTTTCATGTTATGCATCTCGGGTCTATCCCCCCAAGTGGGACACTTTTCTAAATTTTGCAGACACCTCTCATGTGATATATCGCTGGAAAAGTCTTTGACCGCTTATTCATGTTATGCATCTCCGGGGTCCATCCCGCCACCCCCCCCCCCTAAGGAAGGCACTTTTATAAATTTTGTTGACACCTCTCATGTGATATATCGCTGGAAAAGTCTTTGACCGCTTATTCATGTTATGCATCTCCGGGGTCCATCCCGCCACCCCCCCTCCCCCCCCAAAGGGTACTTTATAAATTTTGCACACAACCCTCATGTTATATATCATTGGAAAGGTCTGTGACTGCTTAATCATATTATGCATCTCGGGTCTATCCCCCCCCCCCCCCAAGTGGGACACTTTTCTAAATTTTGCAGACATCTCTCATGTGATATATCGCTGGAAAAGTCTTTGACCGCTTATTCATGTTATGCATCTCTGGGGTCCATCCCGCCACCCCCCCTCCCCCCCCCAAAGGGTACTTTATAAATTTTGCACACAACCCTCATGTTATATATCATTGGAAAGGTCTGTGACTGCTTAATCATATTATGCATCTCGGGTCTATCCCCCCCCCCCAAGTGGGACACTTTTCTAAATTTTGCAGACATCTCTCATGTGATATATCGCTGGAAAAGTCTTTGACCGCTTATTCATGTTATGCATCTCTGGGGTTCATCCCGCCACCCCCCCTCCCCCTAAGGGAGGCACTTTTATAAATTTTGTTGACACCCCTCATGTTATATATTGTTGGAAAGGTCTGTGACTGCTTAATCATATTATGCATCTCCGATGTCCATCTCCCCACTTTGCCCCCCCCCAAAGGGTACTTTATAAATTTTGCACACAACCCTCATGTTATATATCATTGGAAAGGTCTGTGACTGCTTAATCGTATTATGCATCTCTGATGTCCATCTCCCCACTTTGCCCCCCCACCCCCCCAAAGGGTACTTTATAAATTTTGCACCCAACCCTCATGTTATATATCATTGGAAAGGTCTGTGACCACTTAATCATATTATGCATCTCAAATGTCCAACTCCCCACTTTGCCCCCCCACCCCCCCCAAGTGATACTTTTCTAAATTTTGTTGACACCCCTCATGTCATATATCATTGGAAAGGCCTGTGACCACTTATATCATATTATGCATCTCCGATGCCCATCTCCCCACTTTGCCCCCCCCAAGGGGTACTTTCTAAATTTTGCACACAACCCTCATGTTATATATCATTGCAAAGGTCTGTGACCACTTAATCATATTATCCTCCCCACTATGAAATTTGTCAAGTTAAAGCAACTATAAATTTTATTTTTATGGTACTATCAAGTTGTTTGCCGTCAAATTTTGACGGGTTCCATCTAGTTTAAATAATAATAAGAAGAAGAAGAAGAAGAACATAAAAATAAAATAACACTGACTACATTTTTTTTTTTCACAGCTACAACTTAACGAAAATTACATACTTCTCATAAATATTGTTAATTTTCTAATACAAAATTGTAAAGTAAACGAAATTACATTTGTAAAAAATCTATTTTTGGATGTCTCTAGCCTTTATAATTTTACAAAATTTACGAAGTTCATTTTAGTATAACGATGCAAAACTGCTCAAATTATAAATAAAACTTTTGCCTGAAAAATTAAACAAGTATCGCAGTCTGTTGAGAATTTTATCAACAATTTATATTAATTGCTGTGTTGTGATATAGCAGCAATACATAAAATCGTCTTTTAAAGCCCACTGTATAAGTAAAATTTATTTTTAGCAATGTTGCAGATATGCAATCTGGTTATAATACAAAATGTTAAATTTAACTCCGAAATGTGATTATAGATAGCTCTTTAATTTTCTTTGTTACTTTTTATTTTGTCACTCTTCGACGATTATTTTAAAGGTTTGTAAAACAATATGTTGAGTTATGATAAATGGACATTTATTATAATTTTTTATAGATCGTTTACTGATAATTGGAACAGTTAGGGAAAGTTAATTGTTATTATTTTACTTAAAACAAAAGTGATATTTAAGAGCTTAGTTACAAATTTTATGTAACTTTAAGCTACTAAAAATAGTAGCTATCAACATAATATAGAATATTCAAAGAAATTAAGGTAATTAGAAATATTTTACAAAATTTTAAATGGAAAAACGTTTAAGAAAGTATTCTCGTTTTCATGAATAAAAGTACTTAATAAGCTCGGTATTTAAAAGAAAAATGCTTCATAAATAGAAAATCCAACACTAATATTTTTAAAGACTTAATATCTACCAGTACTGAAACTAATATATTAAAAGACGAAAGATTATTCAATTGGTATAAAGCACTTTGTCATTTAGAAATGGGAAATCATTTTTCAAACTTAATAAAGAGAAATAAAACTCGACTACAATTTTTTTTCTATTAACTTTTCAAGAAAGTTCTGTAAATTTCTATCAGAGTTCATGTTATAGGCAGTTTTAGTCGAAGATATCAGAAATTTATAAGATAAGAACTACTTTATTACAAATATAAACTGATTGCCTCGATAACTTACACTAAGCGGGAAGAATAAAACGCAGATAAAAACATTTCAATTGTTTGTCATTTAAACGTTTTTAAGCTGGATCGCAGCGGTAAAGTTTCAGGATGTTAAATTACTGGATTACCAGCTACTGTTGCATTACAGTGACTTTATTTGTTTAATTTTCATTAAAATTTCTTTCGAATTGTTTAATTTTATTTTATATATGTTTAGTTTTACTCAACCATGTGTTTCTAGATCAGGTTTTAATGTTATGGAACTTGTCAGTCTCTTACGATTGATGCTAACGTTATCTTAAATAATCTCCTGAGATGAAATCTATTTATTATACTTTTATATGGATCACTTTTTGCCAATTTCAAGTAAAGAAATATAACTTTTCAAATTTTATTATAATTTAAAGTTTCTTTAAAGAATTCAGTTGCAAAGTTTCAGTTAAGTTTTAATTTTTAATAATGGTAGCGATTTAAATATCAACGGATTATTAAAGACAATAATCTGATTCGAATATTTTAGCATCATTTCTATCACTTAAACATCTTCATATTGTTTATGATATTAAGAAATGGACACTCGTGTTATATTTTGCTTAGAATTATTAGACGTTTTCATAAATTAAATTATTTAAAGTCCTGTCAATACCAAAATGAACAACCTTTCCTAAATACATGATACATACAATTTTTAGAGGCATATGATATTTTAGTTCGGTAATGTGAAAACTTGATTAAATTAGCGTAAAATACTTTGTTACTTAGAGCATCAAACCTTTTTCAAACTTAATAAGAAACAGAAATGAAATCTAGAATACAATTTTCTTCTATTAACTTTGTATCAGCAGACATTCGTAATCTCTAACATAGGGCAAGTTTCCAAGGCTGTTATTTGTAAATCTCAGAAAAGTTATATAAGATAACAACTATTTTATTACGGATATAAACTGATCTTCTTGAGATCTTATTCCAAGCTGACAGCATAAAACGCATAACAAAAAGTAAACAGAAAAAACGTTTCCACTTCCTTTTTTACTAAAATTCTTTTAGTTTCACTCAGATCAGTAACTTTGTCCATGTTGAATTTCTGGGTTGCCAGTCACTGATGCGTTACGGCGATTTTCTTTGTTTAATTTTCGCTCTAATTTCTTTCGAAATGTTTCTTTTATATTTATTCTCTTACGTTTAACTCAGCCATGTGCTTCTAAATAGGCTTTTAATTTCCTTTCTGTTTATTTTTATATATTTAGTTATTTTGTCAGCCTCGCAAGATTATTGTAAAGTTTTCTTAATAATCACTTGAGATAAAATTAATCCTTATTTGTTATACTTGTATATGGACCGTTAACGGTCAATTAAAATTAAGGAAAACTTATTCTCTAAACTTTTTTAACATTTAATGTTGCTTTTAAAAGTTCACGTACAAAGTATAATTAAAATAAGTATTCTTATTAGTAGTAGAGTAGTTATTAAAAAGAATGAAATATAATAAAACTCAGCATTACATAATTTTTATGTCGCGGTTTGGTGCTAAAATATCTTTCATTCAACACAGATAAATTTTTTAATGTAGTTCTGTTAAAATGTAATTCTGCTATAAGTCCAGATACTGATGTCTTAATACGTTTTTCTTTGTTTAATGTCCGCACTAATTACTTTAGAAATGTTTCTTTTAATTATGTTTCTCTTTTGTTTCACTAAGCTGCGTATTCCTAGTTAGGCTCTTATTTTTTTTTGTATTTTTGTCAGCCTAATATGAGTTTGTTAAAGTTTTCTTAAATAATACCTTCAGATGAAACATACGCATTTATTTATCTTTTGTGTGGATTGCTTCTCCCAGTTGAAGTTAAGAATATTTAATTCTCCATATTTTACATAATCTTTCAGCGAGCGCGCATAAATATTTTGCAAGAACGAGCTCGTGACGTATTTTTAGTGAGCAGTACTTATGATATTACAACTGGAACAATAATAAGAAACATGTCAGTACAGACATTATACTTATCATTAGTAAAAACTGAACTTTAATTTCAATGCCATTTGTGGTAACAAAGTTTCGGTAAAATCACGTTTGTCGCAAAATTTGCGACTGCCCACTTCCTGAGAGGTTAATTTGAAGATTGCTTTTAAGAATTTAGTTCTAACAAATAAATGAAGAAAAGTTTTTGCAATTAATTTTACATTTCTTAAAAATGTTTCGTATATGGTGTATGAGAACTGGTATTATTTATGTAACAGTTTTTCCCAATATTTTTATTATTAATATTATAAACTAAGGGATCCAACCCGGGCTCCCCGGGTTACAGATCATAGGTTTAACCCTTCTTTGCATGAGTTTTTCTTTTACAATTGTTTTTTATAGATATATTAAATATTAGACACCAGAAATTTTAAGATAGATTTTTAACTTTGTTCAGCAACATAGTTCACGGGAAATTTACTAGATTAATATTTCTATATAAATATAGTGGTGGCGAAGAAGTTGATTTTTTTATTAAAACTTAAATAAACAGTGATGGAAATTTCCATCACAATGCAAAGAAGCGTTAACTATAGATTATAATTTTATTGAAAAGTCTATTTTTTTTACATTTAATATAATTTTTTTTAGATTGCCTACTAAGAACACCAAAAAGCATTTTTATATGGAAAATATCACTTATGTATTCAAATAAAATTTTGAAAATTATTAAAAACAATACTTTAGCCGCGTGCGAGTAGTCTATAACGGTAGAAATCGCCAAAGATCTCGCTACTTACAACAGCGTTTGTGATTCTAATAATTTCAATTTTTTAAGCGAATAGTTTGATTACATATGTGTTAAATTTGTGTTTTATGTATAGTATTTATTTTATTTATTTATTGATGAAGTTTTAATTTCTTTATGGAATATTAGCCTATTTTCGAGAAAAAAAATAGAAAATTCTAAATATAAAACAAACTAGCGTTTATTTATTTTTTACGGTGTTTCCTAAGATGTTATTTTATGTGAATGCAAATGATAATGGATATTACCTCTTGGACTGTCTAAAATAAGAATTGTTCTATGTCTAAAGCACTAATGATAGAAAAGAGCCGGGTTTTTTTTATGTAAACTTAATGTAAGTAGTTAAATTAAAAATATGAATTTTTAAATACTTTTTATAATAATAAATAAGTTTTTTGACAAAAAAAGCTTAGATTATGTTTGTGTTTCCTCGGTGTATCTCATAATAAGTGAATAACTTCAATCATATTTTTATGATCATTTTTCGATTCGAAATGGAAATTTATTTTATTTTATTTAACCAAAATCGTATAATTAAATAAATATTTAAAAATTAAGTTAGATATTCCTGAATAAAACAATTTGCAATTAAGATATATTAAAATTCTATAGTTTCTTAATGCAAATCAATATTTTATTTCTCAGTAAATTTCCTTAACATTCTCAAATTGATCATGAAAATCTCAAGCGTTTTTAAAGGTGATCTCTTTCAGAAAATAGAGATTTAAGAAATTAAAGGGAATCTCTCGAAGGTATTGAAGCAGCATTGTTCGAATTTAAAGTGCATTTAAATTCAAATAAAATATAATTATTTTTTGTTTAGTTCTAAAACTTTTGCAGAAGAAAGAGCATGTTTTTAAATACTTATTTCTTTTTTATTATATAATAGATTACATTGCATACAATCTTTTTTTTTGTGCGATAAGAAATTCGAACTTATTCTTTCTTTTTGTAACCTATGCAATAAAGTTTTCAGATTCAGTTAAGCGTGTTTATGGAAGAAATATGACACACCTGTAGTGCATATGGTAAGTACATAACTAAGACTAATAACTTATTACTGCAAATTCACATGACTCAAATTCAAAATTTTAAAACTTATTACATGTTTTTTTTATTTTTAGTAACATGTGAAATATTTATATAATTAAATTTAAGTATACATAGATGACAGTTTTTCGTATTTTGTAAAGTTAAAAAACATATTTTTAACGGAAAGTATATTGAATAAAAGGTTATCTGTTTCTGTGTGACAAATAAATAAAATGATTTATTGCGTAAAGCAGGATTTTTTTTACAAAATATGTTTATTTGACGTCCAAAAAATCAAAATGTTGGCCGCTAGGAATATAATATTATGTCCCTAATGCATAGCCGCAATTATTCCCGTTTTTTCTAGTTAAAGAAATATATTTGAAGCAGACATGTTTCTTAAAAAATCAAATCAAACAATTACCAGATAGACATTTTACAATTAACTTAGACAATTACACTTTAATAAAAGGTAACCTTATTCTGTGTGGCAAATATATGATACATGGCGCAATTTCATTAAAACTGTAAAACATCAAGTTGTGAATAAAATTCCAGATATTCAGGAATAGAAATCTCAGAATTGCATCAGTAGCAGATATTTAAGGGTTATTTTTATATCAAGTGGATGTACTGTTTTGACTAAGTATAGAAGAAACGGAAAACATTTATAAGTTCTTATATTGTCTAAAAAAAGATCTAACAAATAAATTTATTCCATTAAACAATTTGCTTAATATAACCACCTCTCTGATCTTATAATGAAGATTTTATATTCCTGCGTTCTCTTCAATGACAGAAAATAGTTGTAATAAAGTTAAAAAAAAAAAAAAAAAAACTTTTTGAAGTTTGATGATTTCTTTTAATTATTTTGAATGTAGCTTTGAATGTATTTTCCATATAGCTAACAAGGAGAGGATCAAGCTTGGTAATCACAGATTTTGATTATTTTTATATATGTTGTAGGGTAGAAACCTATTAGTCTCAGGTTCAACGGATTTTATACAACGCTCCTTAGTTCTCGAGAAATAGGGTTTTTTTTATTTTAACAAAAATTAAATACTTACTTTGTAACGAACTTCCTGCGTTGGTCGTAGCTCAGTTTTTATAGCGTCTGCTCGTTGATCCGAGGATCCGGGTTCGAAATCGGGACGAGCTACGTCTGTTTTTTTCATTTTTTGTTTTATAAATATACTTGTATATTTATTATTTAATAATCCTAATTAAAAATTATAATATTGTGCACTAATTACAATGTTCACCTTTTTATTTTTTATTTGTAACTAAATCGTTGTATAAAACATCTTAAACATTTAAAATTTTTAATCACTTTTAAAATATATTTCATGTATGCATTATCGATGCAATTATATTGAACAATTGTGTCAATTCGCGATTTTAAAGAAACATCCTTTATATATTGCCTTAACAAGAGAAGTCAATGCTATGATAAAACTTCTCTGTTTTTAAAGTAAGAAGCATAATTATATTAAAATTTAAGATAAGAATTAAATTACAACATTTTTTTGCATATTGAAGATTTTTAAATTCGTAATACACATGCTTGCGCTTTGAATTAATTTATCTATACTAATAAAAGAAAGTTTTGCTCTCTCTGTGTGTGTGTGTGTCTGTGTGTGTGTGTGTGTGTGTGTGTGTGTGTGTGTGTGTGTGTGTGTGTGTGTGTGTGTCTGTTGGCGATAGCTAGCAAATTCTAGCCCACCTAGAAGCCTGCAAATTTAGATTTAGGTAGTCCAAACATTCTCCTGGTGCACATGAACCTCAGATTTTTAATATTTTGAAAATTAGAGTAGTTATTAATTAAAAACTGATCAAAGATCGCAAATAAAAAATATGTCTTCCAAAAACAGCTTGCGCATGCCCAGAATCCATTTATTTGTTCATCCGTTAAAAGATGAAACAAAGCGTGGGTCATTCCATTTCTTTTTAAGTTTTTCTAAATTCGTCAAGGGCGAACGGCTGGAAATACGGAAAAACCGTCTACTTATTCTCAAAGAATATACTTTTATGTCTCGAACGATCCGGTTGGTTCGAAAAATTTCATTTAACCGTTTAAAAAAAATCATGTAAGCATCGAATTCATGTTTTTTATTTTCTCCCGTTTTTCGAGCCTTGCATCCACCGGAATACAAAAGATACAGAAAAACGAAGGTCACTAAATTAAAGAGCTGACTTTGCCCTTTTCAAAGCCACCTTTGGTTTTAAAAAATACAAAAATTAACCCTTCAAAAAAGTATATTATCTGTATGCCGTTTCGTGATTTTTGCGATTTTTCGTACCTTTCTCTGAACTACCGATGCGAATTTTTAAAAATTGGTATCGGCAGTTCAGAGAAAGGTACAAAAAATTAAAAAAACCAGACAATATCTACATTTATTCCTTTTTCGATATCTGTATTTGTTTTAGAAAAATACGAATATTAACCCTTCGAAAAAAATTCGCGCGCAAGCCTCACCTTTGCGAATTCCAATTTTCTGCGATGTATAAAATCTGGCATCCGCTCTCTAAAATAACCAAACAAAAAACAAACACACCTAAAGACATCTACTTTCTATCAGGTTTAAGCAGAAACCTTTAATTAAAAAAAATCATGTTAACCCTTTCGAAAACGTTTTTTACCGTAAGTCAATTTCGCTTTTTAACTATTTCTCCTATATTTAAAAATTCGAATCGGCATTTATAAACAAGATACGAAAAACTGAAAATACCGCGCCTCATCTATTTCTCTTTGTTTTTAACAATCTGGTATCCGTTTTGAAAAACTTTAATTTTAACCCTCCGAAAAAATCCTTCCCAAAACTCACTCACGCGATTTCTGTGTTTAGGCCCAGGTTTAAAAATTGGCATCGACTCGGGAAATGTGAATACGGAGAAACAATAGAATCCAAATCATAGACACGTTCATTTTCTTCAAAACGCTACATTGGGTTTAAAAAATATATCTACATTAACCATTTCGAAACCTATCGTTTACGTAACCCACTTTCGCGATTTCCGCTATTTTGTCAATGTTTACCCGTGGTTAAATTTCAATTCTACTAGGAAATTTGGTTGGGTCGAGTGTTCTGAAAAAGCCTCTTCCAGAACAGATTGCGCCTCCTGGCGGTGGAGGGTGGAACTATAGGAGTATCTCTAGTTCTATGGGCCAGATTACGACGGGGTTTGACTCATTCGACCTGATATCTATAACCTCAGGTATTTTAGTTTCACTTTCGACCAACAGAGTGCACTTTCCGATCATGGGTTCTATGAGCCCGATTACGACGGGGTTTGCCTCATTCGACTTGATTTCGATAGCCTTACATATTTCAGTCATATTCGTATAGGACAGATTATTATTATCACGAGCCCGGGCAACGCCGGGAGGGTTAGCTAGTAATTAATAAAATAAGGTATGGTTTTGTTATGATTTTGGAATTTTGACTAGTAAATACTGTTTCCATTAAAAAAAATCTCTTTAAATGATGAGAAATGTTTACTAATGGTTTAAAAATCAAATAAATTAAATTTAAATTTAAATATGTTAATATTATAATTAATGTACGATATAAAAATTTTAAGTGGGATTATTAAATTATAAGTATATTTATATAACAAAAGAATTAGAAAACAAACGTAGCACGTCCCGATATCGAACCCTGGGATCAAAGATTAGACGCCATGACAACTGAACTACGACCAACGTAGTAATTTTGTGACAAAGCAATTATTTAAGTTGTGTTAAAATATTAGACCCCCTATTTCTCGAGAACTAAGAAGCGTTGTATAAAATCTGTTGAACCTGAGACTAACGGTCAACAATTCAATAATACTATTCAATAGTATTCAACTAAATTCAACAAAGTCTATGTGTTATATACAGAAGAACAAATTTGTTATATCCTATATGACGAACAATATTATTTCTGATACTGAAAGCTGATTTTTTATGGAAATAAAATATATGAAAAACACATTTCTAAAACTTACGTGCATGCTGTCCTCATAGTGTCCAATTGTTGGCATGAACGCTTTATTAGTGAGTGATAAACATGTTATTTTCCCTGAACATAATATTTGCCGCTAGTGCGGCAGAGAAAGATCTAAAGTGTCTGAAACTATGGCTGACTGTGCACTGTTGAGGAGTAAAAAAAAATGCCTTATTTAGTGACAGAAACTCCTCGAGTAAATAGGGTGAATTTTACCTTTCGAAATTTGTGATAACAGGGACAAGGGCATCCGAACCGCGGTTCTAAGCATTAATGCTTCGTTTACACTATATGGTCTTTCAGGTCTGTTGGGTCTTTCTGCTCCAAAGGTAGAAAAAATAGCGTTTACACTATGGCATACGAATTTGGCGTAAGGAGAAGAAACTTATTTTTGCGCATGCGTAAGTTTTGCAGCTGGATGGAGGGGGAGGGGTAGTGTTTGTTTGTTTACATTCGCAATGAAATGAACATGCAAATATTTTGAGGGTTAATGCTTGTGCTAATTTATTTTTTACTTAAAAAACGGAAGGCAGATAATATAAAAGTGATTTTTTTTAACGTGCTTCTTTCGTTATTATTATAAAAGTTTTGGGAAATACACAGGGGATATAGATACAAGAGATATTGTTGTATTGGGCTGAGAAATGCTCAGTGAGCAGCCAATTTCGTATTAAATATAGCCATATACAGTGCATGCAGAAGCCCTATTCCGTATCTGTACTGGGTCTCACAATTTCTGTGACATTTTATTTTCCTGGTAAAAATAAAAATATGTGGAGATCATACAATTCAGTTTGTTGCAAAATACTACTGACAAAAGTAATTAAATAAAGTTTAATTTATTATACAAAATAAGAAAATTCCCATCAAGATATAAAAAAAATATGAACAAAAAGAAAAAATCATTCTAATCAGTATTAGCACTAACTTAGCATAGACATAGATTTATAGAAATGTATGTCTACATGTAAATAAAATGTATATTACATTATATGTAAATTTATAGAAATAAAGCATTTTACATGCACATGTGCCCACAATGGGAGCAAGGCAATTGCTGTTATCTGAATTTTCAAATTTTATAAACTAAAGTTTATTTTTCTCTAATTATTTTCAGAAAAATAAATAATAATAATGTCAATAAATTAATCACTAAGACAAAAAGAAACAATTTTTTTTTTTGCTGAAGGGCTCTGATAACCCTTTTCCTCAAAACAAAATTTAGTTTTGTTTTTCTTTCTAAAATGGTGGGTTCAGCTCACCCCCCCCCCATCAAAAATTAATTGAACATAAAGACTGTTCTTCATTTATAAAATGTCAATAGCAACTTATTTTTGGCTTCTTAATTATTATATGTTTGAACTGCTTTTTAGTTTTATAAGTGAGAATGCAGATTTTCTTTGATGCTAACAGAAAAATATACCATTTCCCTAACAATATTGAAAAAAAGAAAAAGAAACCAAATGACATGACATTTAGTGGAATTTCATTTCTCATGGCTTGAAAATAAAGTTTCTACTTTATAGATAATGCATGTTAATTTCAGAAGGGGAAGTGGCCTCTTCTGATGATAAAACATTATTTTTAAATGGAAACTTGCATTTTCATTCAGGAAAATTAAATCCTCAATGATTACATAAAAATGCCATTTTCTAGATGCTTTTAGTCGTGACATCAATCCAGTGCCCGATTTACAGCAGGGCATTCGGGGCACAGGTCCAGGGCCCCTTAAATGCTACTGAAGATTTTTCAATTATTGGTCAAAATCTGGAAGTTTTCACGATTAAAACAAAAAATTAATATGGAAAAACTTGTTTATTTTTTTCATTTAAAAATAACTACTTCACTTGCGCAAAAACACTCGCTCGCTAATATTAATTCCATGGGAAATTTTTTTATATATATCTTGCTTGCATTTCATTATTTTTAAAATATATATTTTTCCATTGGATAGTTGAAGTCAATCAATGCAAAGGCCGTTTTTTACTTTTTCGGTTTTGTTTACAAGTTTTTTTATTAAGATACTTTCACTTTCGGAACCGATTTCGAAAAATCGTTAGCGAGATAGAACACTAAAGATTGATTATGAAGCTGTTATAAAAATTTCTATTGTTAAAAAATTAAGAAGAAAATGTATAAAAAAGGTACTTCTATATTATTCCGTCGACCACTTTTCATAAGAAAAAATTATCACCAACTCTAAGATTAAACGCCAAAAATGCAGTCCCATTTACTTGATGTCAGAAGCATTATACGTGTTTGTTATGTCATCAAGTGGTTTTTAATTCGACATTTGCGTGTATTATTCATTATGTTTCACTGACTTATTAGGTATTTCATTAATTAAAATAACAATTGTGTCCGTAAATTCTTATATTTTATTTATTAATTTATTTTGATATTCCAATGACAACGTTCTTCCGTTTCTTTGGCGATAGTTTTTTGTTATGAAAAGTGGTCGACGGGATAATAGAGAAGAAGTACCAAAAGAATGATTAAATATCACTAAATCATTAAAGTCAGTAGTGGTTATCTTAATAATTACCGCAATTAGTGATATATATATATATATATTTACTCAAAAGCACTGTAAGCACCGGTGCAAGTCCCCCCCCCCCCATAAGCATCTGTGCCCAGGGCTCCCAAACTTGTAAATCGGTCCCTGCATCAGTCAGAAAGTTTTGTTTGAAGAGAGCAAGAAGAGACTCTCTATTTATTAATACAAAATATTACCACTGCAGTATTAAAACACCTAGCTATAAGATATAGATGTAGTATACAAACGAAATAAATATAGAAACACTTTTTAGTTGGAGTTATTTTGATGTCACACTAAAAGCGTCTTATTGAAAGAGATGTCATGTGCAGTAATTTTTTTTTCTTTAAATTGATAGGTTTATTTTCATAGATGTTTTAATTCATAAATATGTTTAAATGAAGATACATCATTTTAACACACTTATAGTAAAGGTTTTAAATTTTATATATGAAAATGTGCATCATCTGCTCTGAATGACGCCAATTTCGTATGTGAAAATAGAGCAAGTTTGATATTTTATTGGCTAATAAAAATATTGTCCATACATAAGACTCTTTTTATGCAACAGGAAAGAAAATATTGCATTAGAAAATTTAATTTTTTTGAAGTTGACAATTTTGCTTTGGTTCTAAAACATGTGTATATCAAGTTTCGTGGAAGTCTGTCAAAAATTGTAGATTTATATAAGCATTGGTGCAGCGAAGGGAGGGGTTAGGGGGATTTCAGTATTAAAATCAACTTCCAGAGTATTTGCAAAACTGATAAAATGCATAGAAAACCCCTTGTGTTAAAAAAATAATAATGTGATATGTAAAAACAAAGTAAAGGAAAGCATAAGCAACATAAAATATTTACCATTCAACTGTTTCAAGACTTTATAATAGGATTCTACACAAAATTAATGAAAGAAAAAGTTAAGAGCAATAGCAGCAAAGTAGTACATATTTCATTGCTATTGCTTTTTTTTCCCTCTGAAAATGCTGTGTTTTCAAACACATACATGCTAAATATATTATGGTTGATTGTGATTTTTGTTACGGCAGTTTTTGCGTGTCATGTATTGTTATCAACAAAATTGTTTATTTTATCAGTAACAATGGTTCAGAACCCCTCCCAGATGAAAATCCTGGTTACGCCATTGGTATAAGGATCATACAAATAAACACTTTCCAACACTAACAGAATATTATTAATAAATTTCGTTTTTATGAAATATGATATCTAAATGAACAATTTGAAAGCACATAACTCAGTAGAAATCTATTTTCAACAATTGTTGTCTGTCCATATCCTGTAATGTGTGCAAATTCTTTCATGCAGCACTGTTTATAGAATTTATACACACCCAGCAACGCTGTGTGGGGCCCTGACAAAGCAGTTAATGGGGCCCAACGTATACTGCAATACTGTATTAATGAAATTTATTTTTAAATTGTATATTTCATAGTATAATACAGGAAATGTATGAAAAATAGTATAATTATTTATTAAATGTTAATTTGATTTAAGAATGAAATTAATTTAAAAAATACTAATAAAAATTAGTTAATTAAAATCATTGAACACATAAATTAAATAACAATTAATTTGAAAACAATATATTTAATAATTATGTTCTAAATTTTTTTCCTTTCATCTGAATACATATGTAGGGGCACTAGGAAACTTTATTCCTGGGCCCCAAGTTTATTCTCTGCACCTTAGCACATTTGTTTCAAAATATTGCCCCCCCCCCTTTTTTTGAGAACGTCCATGTTTACAAGCTCAAAATATTCATCTAATGAATTAATTGTCATTACATTTTGTTATTGCTGTTAAATGAAATTATTATTTTTTACGATAAAATAAAACAATATAAATCTAACAAATCACTAATTTATTAGTTTAATTTCTGAGGCTTTTTAAGTATTTTAATTATTTAAGTAATTCTCCTTCCAGTGAAAATTACCACTGACAAACTTCCTTATTTCTTTTTGTTTAATTCATGGAACAATAATATTAAATCCGGCTATTAATCTCATGGAGGTGTTTATTTAAGCAAATAGTAATCCGCTGAATTTTAAATTAATGTATTGATTATTCTAGATATAGTTAACATATCACTTCACCATACATTTTCTAGGTGCGCCGTGCTGTTACAATCTTCTTTTTCACCCAGTTTTCTTGATAAAATAAAAATATATATCAACGTAACATATCTGACAATTTTAAGCATATTGGTGTCAGTTTTAATGCTAATAATGACAGAAAAGTTTAAGGAAAACATGGCAATTCTTTATTGATTTAACAAACTAGCAATTGTACCCAAACATGCTTCAGCATATTATGGTGAAACTCCAATTGTATGCTGAAAATAATATCACTTTCACTACAAATAATAAAATACAGTGCTTGCATTAAAAGAGGTATTTGCTGAATATATCTAATAAATAGACCGAAAAGGCCAATTTAGAATTATTCAAACATAATCTAAAAAAAAATTCAAATTAAACAAATTTTAACATTGGTTGAATAAGAATTTCAATGAAAATATATTTTTATGAAGAAAACTTACATATCGCATTTCAACATTATGCACTCTTTTGTTTCCTGAAAACTCCCAACCCTAATTATTAAGACACATACATTTGCAGTCATTCTGCCCATGATCAACTATTTCTTTCTAATTTGTTGCTCATTGTCAACTATTTGTTTTCAAGCTATCTTTCATTTTAAGTATTTGATTTATAATTATATATATAAATGGGATAATAAACTGACGCTGGAATGAAGAAAACCCTTCATGTTTGAAGAATGAATAAAAATCTTTATTATTTTTTTTAAAGACTAATTTAAAAATAATGGCTTTATAAAACAATTTCTACTGATAATTCAAGTTTTTTTTTTACTTGAATGGATTCATAATGATATTAAATAAGTAACATATCATGAAACATTAAAAAGTAAAATGTTTGATTTTTTAAAATTATGATATAAACTTTCTTTTAAAGAAATACTTTTAAAAATTACATTTATTTTAATTCCAAATGTTTATTTAATTTTTCAAGAGAATGTTTTAAATATTGTTTTAATAATTTCCTTGTTTATTAAAATGGTATTGTTATGAAGCATTACATACATATTAAAATAAAATAAAAACTTTAATAGTAAAATTTAAATAAACTCTCTTTGTAACTCTTTTTTTTAAATTAAAAAATGCTTTGAGTATTTTTACACAAGTAGATACATGAAAAGATCATTTATAATAAAATGATAGTCAAATGATAATAACAGAAAAATTTTAATAAACTTCCTTTATTTGAAAATACAAGTTACAGAAATAAAACAACAAAATATTGTTCTATATTATAAATATTATCACATAGTAAATTTATTATGAATATAATGGTATACTACATATCAGAAATAAAATACATAGATAACAGTCTGGCACGATACTTTACAGAAAACTTTATTCTATCGGTCTGCAGAAACCGGTATGTATTTTAATCTAATGGGAGAAACAAGTTATTAATAATTTTCAGTTATTATAATTAAAAAATGATAAATAATAACATCAAAGCCAAGCACTGGCATGCTTTAAAAAAATGAAAAAAAAGAAAGAAAAAAAACGAAAATTATAGTTTATTATTAAAATAAATACATAAATTAATCAGCGAGATGAAAAGAAATGTCTCATTCAAACTGCTAAGAATATCCTTGGATTTGAAGATATCAGAAATACAAGTGGTTTTAACTCCAGTTCCAATAAAAAGAAAAATATATTACTAGCTTTTATTTATAGTGCAGTATATATTACAGCCACTCATTAATTAAAGAAACTTATTGACGGAAAGAAAATTGGCATGAGAAAGAGGGTTTAAGAAAAATCAAAACATATACTAAATATTAAAACAAGAACGAAAATTCTTGTGTCAAGCATAGATTATGAAGCACTTTCCAACACAGCCAGAAAAGTGTAAAGAAACTCCACCGTTAAATAAGGTGAAAGAAGCTATGTAAGTAAACAGTTTAGAAAACATATAATACATTGAAAAATACAGTTTTCGAAATTACCTTCCAGTGTCAAAAAAGTAGTCGAATTATTTTGTGCAGCCCTGTATATGATCAATAGATGTGGATATACAGCCTGATAAAATTTAGTTCTGTTAGAATATTCACGTTTAGCAATTTTCGCCAACCGATGGAAATGACATGTTTAAAGGAAATCCATTGTTAAATATCTTCTTTAAAAAAGAAAACTATTATTATTCTTCTAGTATGCTTTAAATGTTTTGTTATCTTTCATGGAATCTTTTCAGGAATAGTATGGCTAATATGACACACAGTGAAATAAATAAATAAAATATCAGAAAATTTATCCTCAGTGTTGAATTTAGACATTTTTCTCCGGGAGGGATTTCTGTGTTTCCGAGGGGACATTATATAGTTCTGGAGGGGAAATTGAACTTTTTGACCATTAAAAGCATAAAATCTCAATTCTTTCAAGGGGGAGGGGAAGAAAGATTTGAAGGGCCAAACCTTGAATTCAACACTGCTCTCCCCTTCCCTTAATATTAAATATATATATTTTTAAAACTTATATCGGAAAACATACAAAAACACATTTGCATTTATTATCTCAAAACATTCACTGCTGTAGTTTTGGGATGGTCAATAGCAACGCACACCTGACAATGTTTAAATTTCAGTTTTCAGAAATTGCATTTTTGTTAATCACTTGGAGTAAATAAAGTAATTTGAGTAAAATAAATTATGAAGAATAATAATTAAATTTCATTTTTAAGAATTAATTTTCAGCTGCCTGTATTAAAGCAAAACAAATTAAATGTTTAATTGCTTAACATAATTTGTAAACTTATTTTTTCATGGATTTAGGGAGAAAGTAAATTAACAATTTAATTAATAAAGAAGAGAAATATGAAAACAATCTAGTACATAACAATATAGTTTGTTGTTCTTTGAATTCTAGAATAAGAAAAAGAATATATATTAATGCAAAGGGCATAAAATTTTCAATTATTAAATTCTCCATCTACAAAACTTCGCTAGATTTTATATTTTTGGTAACATAATTTGATTTAAAACTAAATATTAATGAATATTTCATAATATTAATTTTTTAAATATAACCTAATGATGTTCCATCAAATACCTCAAAATATATTATATTCAATATTTAGTTAAACTAACATAAATAATTACTCTCACTTCAAAGAACTGTAAGTAAACAAACCAAATTATAACCTTGATAATATTGTTAAAATACAGTTTAGATCATTTCAACATTAATAAATTATTATATATGCAGCTTAATAATTATTAAGCATAGCAAATTATAACCTTCATATTATTGTTAAAATACATTTTAGATCATTTCAACATTAATAAACATTAAATAAATTATTATACATGCAGCTTAATAATTATTAAGCACAGCAAATTATAACATTGATAGCGTCATAGATAATACATTTTAGATTATTTCAATATTAGTAATATTAATTCAAATAAATGATATATGCAACTTATCTGATAAGGTATTTTAGTTTTTGTGTAATTTGATTTTTTTTTTTAGTCTGAATGATACACTTTCTGAAATATCAGATTCCTTGAAGGGAGGGGCGAGGAGTAACTGCTTTCCTCTAGCATAACACTTATACATTTAGTGTTTACATAAAACACAAGTGCTTATGCAAGTTTATATAAAACATAACTTACACACTTGCATAAAACTACACAAATTAATTAACTACAAGTTGTGTTTTTAGATTGATCATTTAACACCATTTTATAAATTAAAAAGCTAATAGCAAATAAACCTTCAGTTAAAAAATTAAAGGAATTAAATTATGAAAATTATAATTTTTGTTTTGAAAATTTACATAGCTTTAACTGATTATTTCTGATACAGATTGATTTTGTGGGAAAAATAACTTTATATGAAACAACATTAATAAATACACAACAATGTAATTTTGAGAAAATGACTTACTTACAAGCATCATACTTACAAATATTACTGAAGATTCATGCCTTCAAAAATAATCATGTAAAACGCCTGTTGAAAAGATCACCATTTATAAATGCGAAAGTGAGATCAACAGATAGCAATTAACAGGTATTCACACAGTGATTGGAAAAAATCATGTTCGATTAAAAGCAATCTGTAATTTAAAGAAAAGATTATAATAATCATAATAAACTGATAAAAACAACAAGTAATTTTATGTTAGCCAGATACTAGTGATATATATACATATATATATATATATATATATATATATAGTACATGTTAAAAGGGCACCAGTGATATTTATAGATGTATATCTATCACTGGTGCCCAGCTAACATAAAAGTACCAAACAACATAAACAATGTAAAATGTATTTAAAAATCCCTCTTTATTATGTAACAAACTCCATATACACTGAAAAACTATATACAAGCCAATTACAGTCAATCATACAAGTTAATATACTTTATTGATTAACATTATATTTACCACAGTTCCTGCTTGACAAATTTGGAAGCAAAAATAGCACAAGTCAAAGGCCCGAATTCAAATTTCATGCAGAAGATCACAAATGATAGCGACTTACTAAACGGTAAAGCTACGCATGAGTGATCTTCTAAGAGCAATAAAATATACATTTTCTGGCACCAGTAGATTCACCAGACAATCTCCCTTGCACCGTTCATGGATTTTTAAAGTTTTCAAACTTTTTCTGAAAAAAAAATTATGAAGTTTTCCAACTGAAACCATTCCTTGTTGTGAAAGTAGGGGGGGGGGGAGTGTTACAAATATTCATGTAATTACAGATTAATTATTAAAGAAAATTTCAAAAAATAAACATCTAATAAAACTTTTAAAATAATAAGGAATGGTTTAATAATTAGCAATAATAATTAAATGTAAAAACTGTTTACTTAAAAACATGTTTGTTCATTTTAACAAAAGTTAAATTTTATGGGGTTTTTTTGTGGAGGAGAGGGCTAAGAAACTAAATGCAATCTAAATCTTTGCAATATTTTAGATATATTAGGATGGATTCATTGAAAAAATTAAAACATCTAAAACTGATGAATAGCAATGCAAATCATGTACAGAGATTGCTATGGAATCAGTCAATTATATGACAATAACAGAGAAAACTGAGAAGTAAATGAATTATATGGCTAAAAATTTATTGGTACCAGTTTTAGGATAAAGTTAAAAATTGCCAGTAATAATATTAAATAAATACCTGAAGTAAATCAAACTATTTACTCACAAAAAAAAGACACTACTGTACATTATGAATTACGATCGTACTATTCTAATTTTTATTCATATACTGTCAAATTTGTTTTTTAAATTCATGCCTATGAAACAAGGGCAGTTTTGAAATACGTAACGTAACTAACAGTTAACAAATGAACTGGTAGCATAGTATATAAATACAGGAAGATAGTACTTAAAGAATTTCTGAATACATAGCTTTATAAAGAGTTTGGTAATATAAAAAGTAGCATAGCTAACAAATGAATTTTAGTAGCGTAGTACGTAAATACATGAAGATTTACGAATACATAAAAGAAACTTCTACAGTTATGAAGCAATGTAGAGAAACATTAAAAATATCTGAAAATTATTACGTACCTTTGGTTTGTAAATCCCTCTTTTATTTCAAATCTTCTTCAAAATCTTCATCTGTCGTCTGCTTCATCAAACTTCGTCAATTTTTTTAAATGGCGGAATAAACAATTATGAAGCACGCTGATTGGTTGGGTCTTATATTTTCAAGCCTGAAACGTCAACGCTTAGACCACGCCACACAGACCACAGAGACCTTCTTAAATCCTCTTATACCTGGACCTGACAGATCACGCAGACCTGATAGGCCTGATAAGCGATAATGTAAACGCAGCATAAGTCTGTTATAGGATGTTTCCTACGTTAAGCGAAATCCCACGTGTTTATTGTTGTACAACCGTCAAGACCAGGCCCTAAAAACCATGATGAAAGTAGTTTCCACTTTGATTGGCAGCTTTAAAATTTACAATGTTTGTAATAATTTAGTAGTTTTAGAGTTCACCATAATATTAGATTTGAATGCATTAATTTTCATTCCTCTTCTTCAAAAAGTATATATATTATAATGACGATGTATTAAGCAGCTGTAGATTGTTTCTCTTCATGGATTGTCCCTTTTATAGAAAGCATATCTATGGAAATGGAGGTTAGCATACTTTTGATTATTACACCAACTAAATATATTTATGTCGCTTTAATGGCTTTAAAAAACTTGTAGGATTTTCATTAGTAGCTGCCTGGTATGAAACATGTCAATTTATAATATATCCCTAGTAGCACACAAAGTTTTGAAAACCTTGAAAATAAAGATGTTTCGTTTTTAAGACATTTTATCCACGTTGTTTTCTTTTAGGGAAACTACTGAACAATATAAAATTTGAATAAAATATATATACTAAAATAGAAATAAAATTAAAATTAAAAGAACACAAAAAAAGGTGAAAGAAAGAAAAGAATAATATAAACTAAAACTGTTTACAATGGCTATGAAGATATTTCATTAAATGGAATACAGATCGTTGTCTGAAGACGTATGTGATATGTATGGAGAATAATTATTAAAAATGTCTTCCTTTTTCTCTATATATTTCATTAGTCTTACTTTTCTGTTAATGGGTACAGAGCTTTCACAAATGTATTAAATCAAGTGTGGTATTATCATATCTATATGCTTGATAATGTGAGAGTATGCTAACTACCAGAGGACAATTCAGAACTAAGTGCAGGAATTCAGAACTAAACCACAAACACAATGAGGTAAATCACATTGTCCTATGTCGTCAAGTTATTTTTGGAATGGGCCATGATTGGTGAAGAAAAGGAAAAGGTAACGATTATCTAAAGTAAATTCATTGGGAACACTTGATGATAAATTATGAAGCGTAGGGGCCTGTGTTCTCATTATCCCCCTTTGCTGTCAGTAATTATTGACTTTTTCTTTTTCTTTATATTTTAAGTGGAAAGCCGCCAACAGAAGGGGAATGAAGGAACATCTTTGTCCTGTACTGCCGCTTTTAACAACCTACCAGCTTATTATTTTCCTGTGACTCCTGAATGCTGTTTAATCTATTCAAAGTGAAAAGACTTGCTGTATTTGTGGATTATATTTAGAATATCAGAAATTATAAAGCCAGCTATATCAGTGTTTTTTTAATTCATTAATATTGAGAAGCTATTACAAGAAATGAAAAAAAAAATTATTATTTTCAATTCAATCCACCCAAAGAACAGAAATTGAATGCCAAATAGTCCTACCTGAAACGGCATTCTCATAAGAAAGACAAGTATTCATAGTATTTATTAAGGAGCTCTGTTCAAAAGCACAAAAGGCGGATCATGCCGCTTGATCGGATATTGAACCATCTGTGTAAATATGAAATATTTCATTATATTCAAATAATTCTTATTTTTGTATACCGTCTCATGTTGTATTTGTGTCGTATTTTGAGTATTTACCATAATATTGTGGCGCGAATTATTTATTTTTTGTAGATGTCCATTACAATCACCAATGAGAATTGTGGTTCGGATTCTAGTTGGATATCTAAGGCAGTAGACCAGTGAGAGCCTGAAGTGTTAAAGTTCATGTTTTCTTAAATGCTCTTGATATTAGTAAAATAACTTTACGATGTGCTTCAAGTGAGTATCTTCTATCATGTGATGACCGCATATGCGGGAACCAAACGGAACAAGCGTACGGAAATTTTTTTAGTAAAATCGATTCATTTGCCTTTAATCGATGAAAACATATGAAGATTTTGTGTCATTTTTTTAACGTCCGATCGTTTGTTTTACGACTTTTAGGCAAACATTTTGAAGACCCCTAGTCTAAAATCATTTTAGTTTCAATCCGTCGTATTTAGAGTTGCAAAGGCTAGAAAAAACCCGGTTTAAACCTGGGAATAAACCGGGTTTTTGGGATTACACTTGGTTTTTTAGGAATAAACCAGGTCTTTTGAGAATAAACCTGGGAATAAACCGGGTCTATTGGAAATAATCCTGGGAATAAACCCGTTTTTTGTAATTCTAGTCGTATTAGGAAACTTCTGATATGGCATGCAATCAAATCGCATGGTCTATAAAAAGTGTATCAAAACAACATTCGATGTTATTGCATACCATAAGAGATGTTTCCTCATATGGAAGCTTAAAACTTCAGTGATTTTAGATCTTTCTCTTCCACAGTAGCAGTGACTATTTTTGTTCTGGTAATAAACCTAATTTCACCACACACTAATAGAACTCACGCATAAACAATTACCTAGTGCGAAAATCACGTGAATGAAAATCACCTCGTATGATTTATCTCGCTCATAACTAGCATTATCTATAAGACTATTATTCAAACATTTCTTGCTGGGCCCTCTGTAGAATAAAAGTATAAATGCGATGTTATCTGCAAAAGGTTTCAATTTTTAAATTTACATATTCAACTGATTTACAATGACAAAACAGTCTCAGCAATGTTGACACCTCAACATCTTATAAAACAATGGAATATTAAAAGGTGCGTTTATTGCAATTAAAAATATTTTTGAAATGCATATGTATTTAAACAAATCAAATGACTGTATAATAATTGATATAATATTAGTATATTTTATTCTTAAAATCGCATTTTACTTTTTTAAAGTTTATTACATTTTGTAATTTGCATTTATAATGTACTATATTATGTAAAAAATGTACATAAGAAGAAAAGTATCTTTATTTTATATTTGAGACGATAAAAATTGGTTTCAAATAAAACAGAATTATGAAGTATTAAGCTAACGATAATTCAAGGATAAAATATTTGGTTTTGATATATTTTTTCGCATATTTAATATCATGAATTTAGAATTGAATATTATCTTATTTATTAGATGTAACAGTTATGTAAAAAATAATATTATGCGTAATTTTATTATTTTATAGCTATTGAATAATATGTGTTTATCATATTTTACTTCACCTACACAGTATTGTTGTTATTTTGCAAATATAGAAAAACAAGAATTTGAAAATGTTAAGTTCTCTCTTTATTTATAACTAGCAGGAGAAGCATCCCGATGCTTCCCATCTACTCTTCTCCTTTTGCATTGACCACCTACATTGTCCATTTTCATTGTATGAAATCTTCCTATTTTTGCGAAAATAAAGAAAAATGTCTATATTTTATCTGGATTTCAATAACCTGTATGGCAATTATTGTAATAAATTTCTTATTGTACGAAATAGATTATATTTACAAAATAAATAAACTGAAATTTACGAAAATCACATTTTGCAAATTTTGTGAGATTCATGGAATTATAGTAGATTGCTCTTATATGAGAATGGCGACATACGGACTGCTAAATCTGAATGGTCAAGAGGATTTTGGACAAAAACTTGGAGAGCTTATATTTATCGCAAAGATTACGTCTGTTTACTTGTCTAAGACGTCAAAGTAAACACGCCCAGGCGAGTATTGCCCAGTTGTGTAATATGAGTTGCCATGATTTTGACAAAGACATTTAATCTAAGCGTACGCTTAATACATATGTTCAGATTACATGATCAGAACACGCACGTTCTATCAGAGTCCATTCAACTACATTTTAAACAATTTCGGAAAAAGGAATTTTATACGGATGAATAATACACTGCTCAAAACAATTAAAGGATATTTGAAGTTTTATATAAAATAAAGATATAAACGAATTTTTTTTGCCGAAAATAGAAGAAGAGAATCACAAATGCAAATTTTTCTGGTTTTCAAATTGTGGAGTATGCAAATTTTGAGTTCGACGACAAAAACGTCGCTTCAGCGGCAGCGAATGAAATTTGATTTTCAACTGGATAAAAGAGAATGAAGACAAGGATGATCGGCATTCAGTGATTGCTTTGTTTCGATGAGTACGATGTCTCAACGAAGTCATTTGACAGATTCAGAAGCTTGGAGAATTGTTGATAGGTTAGAAGGGGGCCAAATTCAAGCCGAAGTAGCGCAAGCCATTGGAGTGTCACAAAGTGTCATTTCCAGGATCTGGAACCGTTTTTTGGAGAGTGGATGTGCAGGCCGAAGACCAGGGCAAGGTCGTAGACGGGCAACAACGCCCAATGAAGATCGGTATTTAGCGTTAACAGCTCGGAGACACCGAAACATGAACGCTACTCTTCTCCAACAACACCTTCGCTCGGCTACAGGCACCACGTTTTCAACTCAGACTGTCCGAAACCGGCTCCATGCTGTAGGTCTGTATGCTCGCCGACCGATGGTATGTGTTAGATTAACATCAAGGCATCGTCGCGACCGCAGGGAGAGGGCAACCGAGCATGTTAACTGGAGGAGAAATGAATGGAGCAATATTCTGTTTTCTGACGAGTCCCGTTTTTCTGTGCATCCGGATAATAGGCGTATTTTCATCTGGAGGGACCGTGGCAGTAGGAATAATCCTGCGTTCGTGCACGAAAGTGTCAGATTTGGCGGTGGAGGAGTGTTGGTGTATGGTGGCATCTCCATTGACGGGCGCACTGACCTCTACATCATTCGAGATGGAGCTCTGACTGGTCGCAGATATAGGGATGAGATCCTCAGATCTATTGTAGTCCCTTACGCTGCAGCAATCAGAGATAACTTCATTTTAATGGACGATAACTGCAGGCCACATCGTGCAAACCTGGTGGAGGATTTCCTTTTCGAGGAAGGAATCGTTCGAATGGAATGGCCAGCGTGTTCTCCAGACATGAATCTAATCGAGCACGTTTGGGACGCTCTAGGAAGACGAGTTTCTGGCCGCCAACAACCCCCACAAACTCTCCAAGAACTAGAAAGAGCTCTTCTGGAAGAGTGGGGCAGAATACCCCAACTCGTCATTAATAGCCTCATTGAGTCCATGCCTCAAAGGTGTTCAACGTTGCTGGCCGCCCGTGAAACCATACCCCCTACTGAAAATGATTTTCTTTGAAGAAAACACCTTTTCTTATTCTTTTTTTCTCATATGCACAAATTGTGTTTTTTCCTTTTGTACACAAATGCGCAATAAAATGCATTTTTTTCTGCCAAACATGTGTAATTTATTCTCATATAACCTACTATGTCTGTCGACCATGTATCAATCAGCTAAAAAGTTTCCCAGACACAAAATCCACCTAAAACTGCAATATCCTTTAATTGTTTTGAGCAGTGTATTTAGAGTTGCAAAGGCTAGAAAAAACTCGGTTTAAACCTGGAAATAAACCGTTTTTTTTTTAAATAAACTTGGTTTTTGGGAATAAATAGGTCTTTTGGGAATAAACCGGTCTATTGGAAATAAACCCGTTTTTTCAACTTTAATAATATAAAAATACTTCTACTTTTCAGTAATTATTAAAGTAAATGGAAGATAAGAAACAAGAATATTCGTTATATTATTATATGTTTTAAGAAAATATAAATTAAAAATTATTAAACCTATTTATACAATCAAAATCAAAACAAAAATATTATTTCACAGTTCGGATAGCGTACCATATACCATTAATCACAATTTTCATTCTCATTTTTTCAAAACAATGGAGAAATGTATTTGCTACTATTACAGAAATGCCATTAATATTTACAAATAATTAATATATCCGAGACTAAAATAAATTTTTAAATAGCGAGAGTTATTATGACATACTTGATGTCACTTTATTAAGTCGTTGATGCTTACGAATAATTGGTATTCTTTTCATTTCGTAATTCAGCCTATACTTGCAAGATTAGGTGTGAAATAAAAACACATAGTATTTTCTAAAATAATAGATACTAAATATTCTGTGTTGCTTACGGAATTAAAATACTCTAAGTCATTGTTTTATATATGTATCTAGCAGAAATTAGAGTGTAAATAATTCTCTTCGCGAGAATATTATTCATTTGGGCCTGTTTTATCTCATAACAACATTAAGCGAGATAATGATGAGAAATATAATTCGTACCACTTGCTATACACATATAACCACTTTGTTCATTAATATCCTTAATATAAATTTTAAAAAATGTTAGACGATAAGTAGACCTCGTACTCTCTATTTATAAAACTGAATTCTGTGCGTAACTAATTGTTATTAATATACTCTTAGACATTGCCTCATAAATGTATTTACCAGCATTTAAAGTGTAAACAACTCTCTTCATACAGAATAATATTCATATGCACTTGTGTTATAACAACATTTAGCTAGATAATGACATAAATAACTCATTCCACTCTGAACATTGATATATATTTTGCTGATTAATATCCTTTTTTGTAGTGTCTGATACCTGTAGAATATGATGATGATTTTCATATATTTATAACTTAATGCCATTTCAAAAAGAAACTATTAACAATACTTCAGTAATGTTATTGCATGATAACAATTACGAAAGTAAATAAATAATAATATAATTGTTGATCAACTGTTAATTTATTTAACTAGAAGTATTTTTCATACTTAATTTGTATTATTTCAAAATTTCTAACTTTAGTCCTGTCAATGTCAGCGTTTGCTTTGTTGACATATGCATATTTTGACATAAAACAAGGTGGATACAAATTAGTTGGACAATTTCATAACTGAATAATTTATGAAATATTATTTGTAAGGTTACCATTTCAATGGCATTATATTAGTAGTATTGTATCCTAAGATTGTGGATAGTGCTGAAGTCCCAGTTTAAAAATATTGCAACCGTGTTTTTCTTTGTCCATCAAGGTCAGACTTTCACACCTTAGATTTTAGTATGTGGGATTTTCGCAGAGTTGCAAAAAAGTTTTATTCCCAGGTTTATTTCCAATAGACCCGGTTTATTTCGAGGTTTATTCCCAAAAGACCTGGTTTATTCCCAAAGAACCAAGTGCATTCCCAAAAAACCCGGTTTATTCCCAGGTTTAAACCGGGATTTTTCTAGCCTTTGCAACTCTAGGTTTTCGTAATGATCATGTTTAAAGTACGCAGTCTCAAAATTTAGTCTAGAATTGATTTTACGAATCATTACTGCACTTCGTTATATCGACGTAAACATGCTCAAAAATATTTTAGTCCAACTATTTTACGTCGAAACATTATTAAAGCAGTGGTGTAACGTGCGCGGCAAGGCCGCTTGTAATTCAGTCATAACTCAGTTTTAGGATTAAAACTACATTATTTAAGCTAAGCGGGCAAGAAGTGTGGTAGAGACACTTGACGAATTTAGTCTATACTATGAGGCAATTAACAAAGATCAGTCACTAATTCAATTTTCACTGAAAATTGGTTCACAAACGTATGGATCACTGGAACTCCAAGTCACTTTCGAATTGTAAACTCGCATACTGCTTTAGTTGTAATGCAAAAGTTACTCTAAAACCTTTAGTACAATCTAAATTCTACTACATTTACCAATCCGTGGTAGCCGAAGAGTTTATATTTCAAACTATAATTCAAAGTCTCTTGCTCAAACGGCAAATTTTAACTCAGCAAGATTTGATTCCACCCAGCATGTGTCGCAATCACAACTTTACTTCTTCGACGCAGGCATTGATTACCAAGATGGCAGGACTTGACCAAATCCGCTTATATAACCTTTCGCTTCCCCTTTTATTTCTTGCCGATCGCCCAACGAAGCTAAATTTTAGTATCCTTAGAGCGAAAAACAGTAACTTCAAACTCCGGGATCTCCAAACATACTTTGGAAAATTAGAGAAAAATAAAATAAAGATGTCGCTGCTTCGCACACAGGTTAATGTTGACAACGCGTTCACATTCTCAAAACTATAATATTACGTTAAGTAAAAAGATACCTTCCCGCAAACAACTGTCATTTGTGCAGTTGTTAGCTTTTCAGCCAACCAATTTTTGTATTCGAAAGCAGAGCACAGGAACTACATGACTGTGTAATTTGTTTCTTAAAAATTTAGTATCTTGTGCTTCAAAAATGTTTTTAAAATGGAGCTATCACGTCAGCAGATCAGAGCGATTATTTACTATGAGTTCCGTAATAAACTCAGTACGACTGAATGCCTCATTAAGATGTGTGAAAGTTTGGGAATCAATACTGTTTCTTATGATACAGTCAAAGTTTGGTTACGGAAGGTTAAAGCTGGAAATTTCGACAGTGAAGATGAACCACGTTCCGGCCGCCCTATTGAAGTTGATTGTGAGCAGTTAAAGCAAATCATTGATCAAGAGAGAAATGTTTCAACACGAACTATTGCGTTAGATCTTAACGTTTGTCAAAAAACAATAGTTAACGCTCTAAAACACATAAACCCAACGTTTAAGTTCAACCGCTGGGTGCCTCATGAATTGACTGCTGAAGACAAGCGCAGTAGAAAAAACTGTTGTTTCTGCTCAAAGATCAAAGGAAAGAGAACATTATGGAGAGAATTGTGACCTGTGATGAAAATGGGTGTACTACAACAATACAAGCCCTAAAGGAGGGTGGTCAGCACCTGGGGAATCAG
This sequence comes from Maratus michaelseni, assembly GCA_963931845.1. NCBI lineage: Eukaryota > Metazoa > Arthropoda > Arachnida > Araneae > Salticidae > Maratus > Maratus michaelseni. The sequence continues at coordinate 400,327,474 of OZ007586.1, forward strand.
CTGGCTCGGTTGCAAGACGTGCCTTAACTAACAAGAAGGTGCTCCTCTGCATCTGGTGGGATTGTCGTGGAATTCTGTACAAAGAGGACCTGAAAAGTGGACAGACTATCAACAGTGCAATATACAGCAACATGCTAATCAAAGTTCGCGATGCCATTCGTGAAAAATGAAGAAACACGTTCAGAAGGGAGGTGGTTATCTTTCATCAAGGTAACGCCCGGCCACACGTTAGTACGATGACCGACTGGATGTCTACAAGCTGGAGTGGGATTTGATGCAACATCCACCATACAGATCCGACATGGCCCCTTCAGATTTCTATCTTTTTTCACATTTGCAGCTGCATCTTGGTGGCACAATCTTCCATTCAAATGAGGAGGTCATAAATGAGGTCGATCTCTTTCTGGACTCGCGCACGCCACAATTTTTCGCAGAAGGGATTGAAAATTTGCCAAAACGTTGGCAAACAATTGTAGATTCAAACCGAGATTACTATCCTCGTTAGGTTTGATGATTTCGTATGTATTTATCATTTTACAATAAAAAAAAAATTGGCGGAAAACTTTTAATTCAACCTGATATATTTACAAGAGAGTTTCTAGTCCACGACAATGGTATAAACACTAACTTTTAGATTTATCATCAACATTTTTCTCTGTTGGGTATATAGGATTCTAGTGACTAGTAAACAACATTTGACAATTTTACATCCGCAGTAAAATAATTATCCACGGAAATAGGCGATACGACTTATTAATAGACGAATAATTCGCACAGAAGAAAATTTTAAAGCTGCAGTGTGTAGTAACCTTTATTGTTACGCACAGTATAAAAACGATGTGATTTTTAATACAATAAATACTGGATTTGTTTTGTTTCTAATAGACTTTAATATTACTTACTGTTTTTATACGCAATGTCAAATATAATGAAATGTAACATATGTAAGTGTAATAGTAAAAATGAATTGTATATATAATAAAGAATAAAATACTGTGCATTTTTGTGAAATAATTAATCCTTTTTTGCTGTTTCTAAGCTTCAAAGTTATTTAATTTCATACAGATTGGTCTAAAAGTGGGCATGAAGTACGTTAGTAGCTGTACAGCACGCGTTGATGGGGTAATACCAAATTCACCTATTGTCCTTAAATCGTGCGAAAAGATTTTTAATCATGTTTAATTGTTTATACCGTGCTTTGTGTGAAATGTGGTGACATTAAGGGAATTGCTGGAAATGTGTGTAGTATCATGTATGTATATCATGAAATGTATGTGTGCATCAGTGAAACTGTATGTATTGGCGACTGCATTCTGATTTATGCAGCATCTAGTTCAGTGTTGCTCGGATGGAAATACTGATAATTTTTTTAACTCTTGATGTCATGATATTTCAATAAACTGAAAGTAGGTCTGTTAAAAATATCGTTACAATAAATTTATTTTTTAATTTGTGGTTGGAAACCCAGATTCTGTTTACAGTAGAGACACAGTATGCCATGAAACAGTAAAAACTCGGGCAGAAGGCCAAATGCAACTACTCTTTCGAAAAAATATTCCACTTATGTACTGAACATTTTTTTAGATTAAATAAGACAGAGAAAACTAGTCAAGAAAAATGGGCGCAATTAGTCTTCTGTCACGTGGGTTGACAGCCCATGCCCTATACTTTTAACTGATTGAAGGACTCTAATGCGTCTTTGGTTTTTAATTCAAAATTGGATTTTGTTGTGTTTTCCACCAACACTTAAACTGTATCATATGATATAATCACGCAAATTATTTTTCTCCATATAATGATTATTCCTGTCGAACAATTGTGTTATACAATTTAATCACAATGTCTGTAATTTACCATTATTAAATTAGCATTGCTGTAAGCATCTAACTAGAGTTGCAAAAAATAGGTTTATTCCCAGGTTTATTTCCAATAGATCCGGTTTATTCCAAAGTTTATTCCCAAATGACCTGGTTTATTTCCAAAAAAAAACGGTTTATTCCCAGGTTTAAACCGTGTTTTTTCTAGCCTTTGCAACTCTACTTCTAACATACTGTGTATATAATTTTTGACCACTCTGTATACAATGACAGCTAAAAAATAGCAAAAAAAGAACTGCAGTATACAGTGACCTTTATTATTATACACAATGTAAAAGCGATGTATAGGTATTAGACAATACCCAGCAAACACAGAGCTGACAGATTGATACAAGAAAGATACCTATCATCAAATACTAGAGGTGCTATACCGATAACAGCAAATCTTAACAGAACTGTTTCGATTTTGTCAACTTTTCTGGTATCTTTAGCGATACGTGGACTGGTTATCGATTTGCCGCCAAAAATCTGACACAACGACGGCCACCGGCGATATATCCGATACGTATTCGATACAAATATGCTTGAATTCCGATTTGACCGACACAAGAACGTAAACAAAATGACACTAATTTGGTATTGCTTATATCTAATTGTTATCATTTTGCCTTTTATTTTCGACGTATATGCGATGAATATCGTTCTTGTGCCTTATATTAGACGTATATTTATGATCAATATCGATTTTGTGACAATCTATCGACATTTATACGCATGTCGGCAAATATTTTTGATTTAATTAATATTGAACAGTAAAGAATTGAATTTCATAGTATTGAAAACTAAAAAAAATTTCTTAGCTTATAAAAGCAAGTTTATTTATAGTAGCTTATTCTCCTCTACTGTTATATAAAGAAAGGAACAAATGGAAAATACGCAAGTTAATTTATCCTAGTTCTATAAATAAAAATAATTAAACTTTTATTGTCAAAAGCTAACTGAAGATTTTTTTTTTCTTTTCATATTTTGCAGTTAACTGAACAGGTGTGTGGAAAAAGAATAACATTCTAAAAACAAAAAATGAAATGAAATAGTTTCATTGATAAATAAAATTAATCAGTTTTTTACTTTGAAATGCACGTTTTTTTTTTTTTTTTTTTTTTTTTTTTTTTTTTTTTTTTGCGTTTCCTTAACATTTACATCAGCTCTAATGTTATGCCTTTTCCACTCACATGCTCAATTTATCATTTTATGGTGTTGTACTTAACTTCAATTCTTTAACTAAATACAGATACCAAGTTTTGTTTTTTCGATTTGTTTAAATCTTTTATATAAATGTCTATTCATTTAAAAAATTTTTCATTGCCACATTCTTTTGTTCTTGGTCTGTGCAATGAACTAGAAATTTGAAAAATGTCAAAATTTGCCACTTTTAGCAAAAGTACCAATTTTAAATTAAAAAAATCTATTTTTCAATATAAATGATTCAAAATTAAAAATTTACGACAGATACTTCCACTTTCATAGCACAACTACATTATGTGCAAATCAATGTAAAAAAACATTTCTTAAGAATACCTGTAAAATTTCCAAGTAACCTAATTTACCGCATACTAAAATTAGTGAAATCAAAGTTCTTCTAAAAATACATTTAAAGTTTTCAGACACCCCCCCCCCCAAAAAAAAAAAAAAAAAAAAAAATATTCCGTTATTGTCATTCATCACTCCTAGTTGACATACATAAGATTTTTTTTTTTTAAGGTTTTAAGGCAAATCAAATTTCAAGCTTCAGAAAAAATATTTAATGCTTTGATTTTTTTTTTTAATATTATTATTATATATTTTGCAGTCATCTAAAAAAAAAAAAAAAAAAAAAAAAAAAAAAAAAAAAAAAAACTTAAAATTCTTTCTGTATAAAATCTAATAAAGAATTAAAAAATATATATATAATCCTTGTTACCTGAAAAAACACACACATAATCAGCGGAATATGGAGCATTTTATTACATATTAATGGTTTAACGTAAAAAAAAAAAAATATGTAGATCATTCTAAAATTCTATTACAAGAAAATCTAAGTTCATGCTTTGCCAGAATTCTGAAATTGTTAATTTAAATTATTTTAAAACTAAATAAGACTCCTTACGTATTTTTATTATTATAAATGGTGCAGAAAAAGAGAACAAAACAAAAAAAAATTGACTTTAGTGAAATATTTGATGCAGTACGGGTGGGGTTTTATTAAGAAACATTTAGAGGACAACACAATAAATGATACAACTCCCTTTTACCTTTCTAGCCGGTCTTTTCTATTTACAAGTTTACTGTAAAAAAATTGACTTATATTTCTCACATCACTAGTATTAAATGAACATACCACCATTTTTTTTAAAAGAAAAATTTCTACATTAAGTTTAGTTATACTTTTAAAATACAATAAAAAAGTTAAATTAAACATTTTATTTATCTTTGATAAAAGTTGATATTTTGAACAAACTATGCAAAATGTGATGTTTGCTTAATTAGCCACTAGACACTAAATTTTTCTAAAATTATAATGGCAGACTTCCTAACATGTTTATTCAGAAAACTTTACAATTTTCCCAATGTACTACACTTTAAATAGTTGATCTGGCTTTACCCAACAATTGAGGGGGTCAGGGCAAGAAAGTCCCAAGCCACATTTTTAGTGAAATAAATCTAGTACTGTAATCTGTTGCTCAATATTTTAAGTTATAATATAAAACATATAATTTGTTTCTAATGTGACTTGGTGGCAGCCTATGTGACAAGTTTCGTTTTTTACCCCAATAAAGATAGCTAATTTACAAAAAACGTAATATTAATATCATTAAAGTAATGCCATATTGTGACTCAGAATATCTCAAATGTTACTAAGACACTGGCGAAAAAACTTTAGGTTATATATCTTGATTTGAGTTTTTGATATAACTTTCGAACTGATATCTCAGAAGTTTACAAATGTGGCTTATCTTTTTCTTGTTCTGACCACCTCAATTATCTTCAGTAAACAGTTTTTTTTTTTCAATATTTTTATTCAAAAGATTATGAAATGATTTATAAAAGTAATAAACTATTTCTTTTTCAGTTACTTACATCTGGTCATAACAATGTTTAACTGTATCTTGCAGGCTAGTGAAGTAAATCATTGTCTGATAAAATTTTCTGTTAATTCTACCACACCTGTCTGTGTATGTTATTTATATTTATGTCTCACATGAATAACTTGATCACATTCATCATAAAATGTACTATAGTCATCACTATAGTAACATCTCTGTTGCTTCACATTTCGACCTTAAGAATACTGAAAAGCTGCTCCAAAACAAAATTCAGAGTATCAAATTAGTAATAATTGAAGATTTGAAAATATTTATGCCAAAAATAAAATTTGTTTCTCAAAAATGGCATTGTTTACATACTTAACAATACTTTAAAAGTTTAAATTTGTCGTCAAACTGCAATAATATTGGTTGTACTTTGATTTTTATGTTTTAGATTAGCTTCACTAATAAACTATCTTACAATTTATTTTTAATTAAACAGGAACAGCTATTGTCAAGTCAAGGCTATTTATAAAAACTGACTTTTTTATTTTGTGCAGATAATTTAAAACTGTTGATATACTTAAAAGAAACATGAGATAAATTTTATAAAGTATTTTACATTTTTGGCTAAAGTATAATAAACTTTGAAAGATCCTTTTTTGACTTCATCCTCTGCAACGATAAAAAAAAAAAAAAAAAAAAAAAAAAAAAAAAAAAATCCAACTTTGGAACAAATTTTATTTAACTTCATACAAATATTGATATTTCAAAACCTTTGAAATTGTATGTAATAAAAATTTTGATATTAAGATTTGGAAAAAAAAGAAATGACAATACAAATACATGGTAATTTATTTATTTATTTATTAAAATCAAAATTTTCTGATACATTAGGTTGTTTTTTTTCGACAGCCCAACTCTCTATCTGTTGCATATCACAGCCACTTGGCTATCCAGCTTTGAATGTCACTAACAGCAGCATCTTCAAACAGTTGGTCGTGTCTCACTGAAGCTAGAAAATATTTAAGAATACAATATTAGTACATTATTTGCATATAAATTAACAACACAAATTAGTTGTGGTAAGATAGGGTTTAAATAAAAAAAAATTTCGGAAAGCTACAGAAAGAAATCTGAGATTTTTGTTTTACCGTGACTGACTGCCAAAAATTACTATTTTTATTTACAAAAATGGTTGACAAATTTCGTAATATATTTCGATGACCGACTGACAAAATAAGATTTTTTTCCACCATTGCCGAAATATGCATTTTTTAATAACGAACAATCGACACATTTTCCTGATTCATTTCAATGACCAACTAACGAAATCAGCGATATTTTTAAGCCATAAGTGACTGAAAAATAAGATTTTAATCAAGGAACAATAAACACATTTGATGATATATTTCAATGACAGATTGACAAAATCAGTAATATTTGCAGAGACTGATTGAAGAAATTCATGATATTTCACCACGACTAACTGAAGGAATTTGTGATTTTTTGCTTGACTGACGAAATTGAAGACACAGAAGAAATTCGCAATTATATGTTATGGCTTACTGGCAAAATCAAAATATTTTTTTTCACAGCGAGTGACTGCTGAAATTTCGAGATTTTTTTTATCAACCAATGGTCGACAAATTTTGAGATTCATTTCAGGGATTGATTGATGAGACTGAAGAAATTAGATTTTTTTTTTCTTACACAGATGAATGACAAAAAACTATATTTCGAAAAGTGAATGCCGAAATTTACGATTTTTATCAACTGATCGACAAATTTCCAGATATATTACAATGACTGATTGACAAAATCAACAATTTTTTAATGCAATTGACTGGAGAATTTTTCTTTCTTTTTTTAACCACTTCATAGACTAAGATCACGTTTTTTATCAGCCATCGATTAACAAAATTGGCAACTTTTTCAATGACCAATAGACGAAATTCATCTTTTTTTCTTCTGAGATACATTGACGAAAATCACGATTTATTTTCAATCTATGGATGAAATTCACAATTATTTTTCGCAATCAAATGATGAAGTTTCCAATATTGCCACAGACTTAACAAATTTACTTTTTTTTCTTCATAGGATTGACGAAATTCATGCAATCACATCCGGATTGTAGAACTTTGTGGCTCACAGCTAAATAAAAAACAATTGTGAGGGTAGAGGGCTGAAAAAATAGGAACTTTAAGATGAATCTCCTTTCTCTTCACATTTCAGCGCTACAGGGAGGACAGTTAACTCATTAATTATTGCAAAAGTATCATCAGATGCAACAGCTTTTTGGGCATGCCTGCCAATAAACTTGCTCAGCTAGAAATTCTCAAATGATTTACTAATTTTTCAATTTCATATCCCACAAACCCGAAAAATTCCAACAGTAGTAGAGAAAGGAGAGTTCAACGGCCACAGGAGCGCTCATTTGAGGAATATGAGGATTTCTCAATGAGGAATGAGAATGTCATAATAGGGAATAAGGGGGAGGAGGTACCTTCACAACCGATAATACAATGTTCAGAATCATTCTTCTCTTTACAACAATAATTTCTGGTCCATCTAGTTATGTATCTGATATTTTGTAGAAAGGTTTGTGTATAAGAATATGTTTTAAAAAGCAAGTATATTATATATTTATTATAAATAGTTCTATGCGTGTATGTGTGCGTGTATGTGTGTGTATGTATGTGTGTGACAAATAGTTCTCTTTGTGTGTGTGTGTCTATGTGTGTGTGTGTGTGTTTGTGTGTGTGTGTGTGTGTGTATGTGTATGTATGTGCACGTGACAAATAGATCTCTTTGTGTGTGACTATCTGATTATTTATGAAAGTTTTACAAAAAATTTTCATGTTTTTATAAAGAAAAAAAAATATGCGGTAGTTAAAAAGTTTCACATATTAAAAAAAAAAAAAATCTTTTAGAAAAAGTTTTGCATTACTTTAAAAAAAAAAATTTATTTTATTAAAAATTTTATCTTAACAAAAAAAAAAAAAGTTTCACTATAGCTAAAAAAAAATTTTCACTCATTTTCGATTTAACTACAACAAAAGTTTGTGTATAAAGATAACGTTTCACTAGTAAGGTTTAAAAAAAGTACTCAATAATAAAATCAACAATTTTTATTATAACAAAATAATTTACAGAAAGGTATTTACAGATCAAAATATACATCGCGATTTTACGTTAGCAATACAAATCAACATTTTCTTCTTTATTACAAACGGTATTAATGTCATAATGGCCATATGCTAAACTGCTTATTCCATCATCCAATAAGTAACGCTTGTCGTCAAAGGGACTTAAGCTAATTTTATTTTGAGTTAATGTATATAGGCGATGGTCATCTTGGGCAATTCTTACCTGTTTCTCCATACTTGTTTTTTGTTGTTGGAGGCACTCCAAGTAGTCTTCATGTTTAATTTTCTGCCGAACAATCTGCGTAGATACGCCTTTTGCACGCTTCTTTTCATCTTTAACAGATTTTAGAGAATACATTTTTGATTTCAGTCCGACAAACTCAAGGGCTAATTCACCATTAAGTTCATCCTTAAACTTTCCGAGCGTCTTCTTATTATCCTCAGAGTATAGACGATGAGATTTCGGGTATTCAGAAAAGTCAAACAACTCACGATGCTGCTCCAGATCCTTATAAATATTATTGGTTTGAATATGATACGTTAGGGAATCTGTATCCGTAAAGAGTAAAACTGCACGATCTTTGTATGTTTTCTTTATAAAATTGTAATGGAAATCATACATACAAAGTTTAGATAGTTCGAGTATAGAAAATCCAACATAGATGGGTCGGTTCATATGTATGCTAGTTTTTAATCTCTCCACAGCAGTCAAGTCTTCATCATAAGTTTTAAACGATTTAAAAGTAGGCGATGCTACTAATTTTTTGGCTCTTTTTTCACCGTTACAAAGCACAATATTTCTTCTTTTTCGTAGATTTTCCATGGTTTTACCAAAAACAGAATTGTTCATTAACTTAAAAAAGTCTTTCTCAAAAGAAGATTTTGCTTCTTTCCTTTTTTCGGTGTTGAAATTAATATATTTCTGCAACCATGGTCCCTGTTTAAATTTTAAAGCTTTATGCACAGCTGTAATTTTTAAACCAAGTTCTAAATAAAATTTGAGATTACGATAATGGGTTATATAATTTCGTTTATTATTTAAATTTGGTATAAGTTTAGGAGTTCCGACGAATTTTCTATTGTTGAGTAAGCTTCTTGCATGAGAAGATAGCATCTGATCCTCTACAGTTACTCTCTCAGGGGCGACAGGGTATTCATTATGCAAAGGATGTAAATGTTTCGGGTATTCCAAGTCTACCTCGAAAAGATACCCAATTTCGGAACTATCAGATAAAGATAGAACCCACTCTTCTGTCATATGACTTGTTTCACACCATTCAAAACCGCCGTAGGGTAAAAATTGGCTCATAGCCCACCCGTATAAGTTATTGGCATCCCAATACATAATGTAGCTGGGTGCCTCATTTTTCTTATAATCGGGCGTACCAGGGATGTTTGCTCGGGCATATCTTTTACTTATCATGCTAATGCCGCCTCTTATTCCATTTTCAACCATAAGCAACATATCTATATCACTGAGTAACTCTAAAGGTGTATCAGACATCTTCAAACAAGCCTGCCATGCTAGCCCAGGTGCTGTAAACAGGTGAGCAGGGTCAATTTCATAATACTGCTGACATAATTTCCTAAAGTTTTGAAACACGTCAGCAAGTAGTAGAACATCTGTCTTCACATAAAGGTTGTGATAATCACCAAGAGTCTTGATATCAAATGTTTTCCATACATTCTGGGCGTGTTGGTATTCCTTTTCACTTATAGGCTCATTGGTTAAACTATTAAAAAAGGCAGAAGGCGGAGGAAGCTGCTTCTCAGTAAATTTTTCAAAGCAAGTAAAATAATCATAGGGGTAAACCCCTTTCCGTATAAGTAAAGATAAATTATTATTTCGGGGGAAATTTTCTTCAAGTATAGTGAATTGATCAGGTTGAAGGTTTTTAACAAGTTTTTCCAAGGACGTAGGCAAAAATTGGAAAGAGTCTATAAACACCATCTGAATATAAGATGTAGGCTTTCTGATTTTAAAGGTGATATAGTTTTCCATAGAAGTAGCAATAACATCGATTTCATGATCTTTGAATTTTCCAAGCTTTGTCATAATATGATGACCATCATAGTTTTTCAAGTTATGGAATATAACAGGAATTGTTTTACACTGCTTATAGTTCAAGTTGCATTCTACATGTGCAGCTCCTCTGTATGCACCTGACAGGTGATCATGGTCACGTGCACGTTTCTCATCTAAAGTTTTCTTACAAATATGACAAAACTCTGCTTCTCGAAATGCCTTTTCTTCCTTGGGAGAAAGCTTCATAGGTTTAACATTTAGTAACTTTTGACCTAAAATTTCCTTCTCTTGCATCATTCGGTTTAAAAAATGATCAACACAGTTTCTACCCCGATATACCTGTGCTTTCTTCACACACGTTCCATCGGGGCCAATAACCACATAGGCATAACCACATGGTAAGTGATAGGTTGTTTTCTCGGTATAGGATGCTTTAGAAGAGGGTGGAGCTGATGAAATAGGTATAAGAAGACTCTCAAAATCCGCATAAATCGTATAGGTAACAGGATGTTGTAAATGAATACCTGTAAACTTTAATATATTATCATTTTCACTAGGCATCTTTATAGCTTGCGCAACATGTTGAGAACAATATTCATTATGCTTATCCAATAGATCTTGTCTTGAAAATCGATGTAAACATCGATAACAATAGTGTTGTACACCATTATGCTTGGTAAGATCACCTAAAAGTCTTGAAAAACTTCTTATCAAACAATAGTGTTGCTTTTCACCATCACCAACCAATAACAAATTAATCACATCATGATCTTTCTTTTCAGATATATACAGGGGGCAAACTTCATCCTCTTCATAACCAAACACATTAACCCGTAAATTGTTGAGTTGTTCAATAACAGGTATCTTCTGAAGAGGTACAGGGCATTCTACATTACCTAATTTAATATCATGTTCAAAAGGTCGATAATGTGAAACACGTTCAGGTTTTTTTGTATAATCCAAGTTCAGTTTAAAAGCCAAAAGACACCATACTAAACATTTGTTATCTTCGTTTTTTATATTCAGCACTGCTTTTTTATCATCGAGTTTTTTAGACAAAGGAATATAGGAACTCGCAGCGAGGGGGTGATATTTAGCAATCTTGAGTTCTAAATGAAGAATTTTTCTAAGTTTCCAGCCAGAACCTCTTTGTACAAATTCTTCAAAGGATTTAATAATCTTCGAAAATCCTTCCTCAATATGTTGTGAGATAGTATCTTCTATAAGTTCGGTCATACACGAACATCGAAAATAACATTGAATTTCTTCAAACTCCTCATTATCAGTTAAACGTTCAAGTGCTATTTTTTCTACCATATACCATTTAATTGCACCTTTTTCATGAATTTCACTTATTAAACGTTCTTGTATTTCAGTTTGTACATGTCTATGAAATATCTCTAAGTCATTTTCCTCACGTTCATCAGGATGCAAAATCACTGTTTTAAACACATTAAGCGCATCAGAATACTTTATGTTTTTCGACTTTGCCTTAGATGAGCTCATTTTACGTTTTACACTCACAAGAGGTGTGCGGGGGTGTTGAGTGCGTACATGTTGTCTCAGTTCAAATTTTCTTCCAAACACTTTATCGCAATCACGGCAAGGATATGTTGAATTCCGATGCGACTGTAAATGCTGCTTCAAATTATCCCTCCGGGTGAAAACTTGATCACATTCATCACACTTAAATGTAGACTGTCCATAGGCATTATGGATTTTCAGGTGTCTTAACAAGTTCGATCTCCTTCCAAAACACTTTCCACAGGTTTCACAAGTAAACGACTTTTCATTAAGATGAATCTTAGCATGTTGTTTTAAATTAAAATATGTTGCAAAGACTTTGTCACAGGTGGGGCAAACATGCTTCTTTTCCACATTCGTAGGGGTCACAGTCTTTAAAGAAACATCCTCTTCAACTTGTTGATTAAAATTTAAAGAACTTTGAGACATAGCATCCTTTTCTGGAAAAACTTCAGAGAATCCATCATGCTGTAACAATCCAACACTATCATGTGTTTTTAAATGTCTTTGTAGGTTTGATCTTCGATAAAAAGACTTCTGGCAGATATTACAACTATATAATTTCTCGCCAGAATGAATTTTCATATGTCGGTTCAGATTAGAAATGTTCGAAAAATCTTTATCACAGGTAAAACAGGTAAACATCTTCTTCGCAGATACAGAATCTCCCACAATCCGGGTTTCATCAATAGGCATATCAACATCCATAATATAAAATCAATAAAAAAAAAACTTTAACTCTTAATAGCAAACAACAGCGATTCGCACTGATAAAAAGCGGGAGCAATTTAAAACACGTTTAACCACTAGCGATAGGAATCTTCAAATGATAAAAATCCTAATTTTCCCCCGTCTATTTATACCGACCCGAAGGCAAAGTTGAGTTGTAGTATTGCTTGATATGATTGTTATCAAAACGCGTCATACGATTTCGGAGGCCTATAAGTTTCTTTCCCCTCTTTATAATATAGCATAATTAAACAGATAAACCCGAATGTATACAAATTTAAATTCGTAAATTATATTATATCACAAAATATAAAAAATCCTACAAAATAAAAATAGAATTTAGCACTTACCCCAAAAACACAGCCACTTTAGTTGTTAGTCTTCACTTAACTAATTTTTCTTCCTTATCTTTAGTAGGGGGCGCTGCCATCGCCGCGAGAGGCACTGCCCGTCCTCCGGTGTGTGACGTCATTTCCGGTTTGAGATAAGAATAAACCTTAAATACACGTGCTTAGTCATTCTTCCTCGCTAGCAGTGGTCAGTTTCTTGTTTAGACGTGTTGGGTGACATCATTACGTGTTTGCGATAAGAACAAGGTCACCCCTTATCAACAGGTAAACAGCTGCAGTGCCGTCATAGGTGTTATGACATAGCTGATAACGGTACGATTAGCTGATAAAAATTTGTACTAATCATCTATTTCTCTTCAAGTCATTGCACGAGACGGGTGAGCTCCAACAGCTGTATATAAGGTAAGAGTAATTTATATATTATAATAAGATTTTAAATTAATTTAGCAGATGTTACAATTTGATATTTAAAAATGTTCATGCTAAACGATGTGATTATATGTTGTTCATCATACTAAATCCACAAATTTTAATTCGAAAGAAATATTATTAAAATTATAATCTAAAATAAATTAGTTAAAATGACTAACAAATTTAAACAAAAGGAAGCTAATTATAAAAGGAAATGTACAAAGTTTATAAATTTACACATGTGTTAAACGCGTTTACAAACCTTATCATAGGCAAAAGTCTAATTCGACCAGCCTATTTGTTATAAGTTTAACTATAAGTCAACATGTAAGATATTTGTGAAAAGGAATCTTATGATTTTTAATTTTTCAATTTCAGTTTCAATCATATTGTAAAAGGCTAATTCAAACTTTGAGATGAATCTATAGTAAAATACTTAAATTAAAATGTATTTTTGATAGTTTAAGAATTAGAAACTATAACTTTGACTACTTTTTAAAATGTTTGCCTGATAGGAAACTATGATAACATGTCTATGTTTGAATTTTTCTGATAACATGCCAATGCCTGAATTTTTCTGACAACTTGTCTGTGTTTGAATTTTTCTGATAACATGTATGTGCTTGAATTTTTCTGCTAACATGTCTGTGTTTAAATTTTTCTTATAACATGTCTATGTTTAAATTTTTCTGTTAACATGTCTATGTTTGATTTTTCTCTTCTTTTTGAAATGTATAAACTTTTACTATACGTGTCTTTCGATTTCATTGAAGAAAAAAGTGATCGATCAACTTTATCAAACCATTTTAATGTTAATATTTTTAAACGAATACGATAATCAGATAAAAATATATGTAGCTAATTCATATTATTCCACTAAACATTGCAAAACAAAAAAATTTTAAAAAATTTTTATACTTCAGCATTCAAAAATTGCCAATATGCACATCCTAATACTAAAAAACAATCCTTATCTTGGAGTATTTCCTGTAACAAAATCTAAAAATTTCATATCAACAAGACCCAAGTTAAAAACTTTACCTCTGAACCTAATACCAATTTTTAATCTCAGAATGATAAAACTCAGAATTTTTTTAGAAAGTTACTTCTAAAACATCTCATAGATGGCGCTGTTGAAAAAATCAACTCAAAGTTGTTTAAAAAACATTAATAAAATAAATCTAACTTTAAACTATCATCAAACTCCCCAAAAATCACTTCCAATTATAAATATTCTAAAATAATTAAAACTTATAAAATCGCTCATAGGGGGCGCTGCTGCGAAAAAATCATTTCGAAACTTGTTTAAAATACATTAAAAAACTAAATCTAACTTTAATCTATCATCAAACTCCAGAAAAATCGCTTTCAATTAGAAATATTTTAAAATAATTAAAACTTCTAAAACCGTTCATAGGGGGCGCTGCTGCGAAAAAATCATTTCGAAACTTGTTTAAAATACATAAAAGAAAAAATCTCACTTCAAACTATCATCAAACTCCAGAAAAATCACTTACAATTAGAAATATTTGAAAATAATTAAAACTTCTAAAACCGTTCATAGGGGGCGCTGCTGTAAAAAAAATCATTTCGAAACTTAAAAAAATAATTCATTACTTGATTAAAACATTTTCATAAAAAAATTTCATCGAAATATCAATAAACAAACAGTAGTAGGAGAATGAGTGTGTAGCTCAGCAGGCTCACTTCCGGTACCCACCTCCACCACGCACATAGCGCCTGCTGGACTGAAACATACATTCTTCTACTACTGTTTGTTTATTGATATTTCGATGAAATTTTTTTATGAAAATGTTTTAATCAAGTAATGAATTATTTTTTTAAGTTTCGAAATGATTTTTTTTACAGCAGCGCCCCCTATGAACGGTTTTAGAAGTTTTAATTATTTTCAAATATTTCTAATTGTAAGTGATTTTTCTGGAGTTTGATGATAGTTTGAAGTGAGATTTTTTCTTTTATGTATTTTAAACAAGTTTCGAAATGATTTTTTCGCAGCAGCGCCCCCTATGAACGGTTTTAGAAGTTTTAATTATTTTAAAATATTTCTAATTGAAAGCGATTTTTCTGGAGTTTGATGATAGATTAAAGTTAGATTTAGTTTTTTAATGTATTTTAAACAAGTTTCGAAATGATTTTTTCGCAGCAGCGCCCCCTATGAGCGATTTTATAAGTTTTAATTATTTTAGAATATTTATAATTGGAAGTGATTTTTGGGGAGTTTGATGATAGTTTAAAGTTAGATTTATTTTATTAATGTTTTTTAAACAACTTTGAGTTGATTTTTTCAACAGCGCCATCTATGAGATGTTTTAGAAGTAACTTTCTAAAAAAATTCTGAGTTTTATCATTCTGAGATTAAAAATTGGTATTAGGTTCAGAGGTAAAGTTTTTAACTTGGGTCTTGTTGATATGAAATTTTTAGATTTTGTTACAGGAAATACTCCAAGATAAGGATTGTTTTTTAGTATTAGGATGTGCATATTGGCAATTTTTGAATGCTGAAGTATAAAAATTTTTTAAAATTTTTTTGTTTTGCAATGTTTAGTGGAATAATATGAATTAGCTACATATATTTTTATCTGATTATCGTATTCGTTTAAAAATATTAACATTAAAATGGTTTGATAAAGTTGATCGATCACTTTTTTCTTCAATGAAATCGAAAGACACGTATAGTAAAAGTTTATACATTTCAAAAAGAAGAGAAAAATCAAACATAGACATGTTAACAGAAAAATTTAAACATAGACATGTTATAAGAAAAATTTAAACACAGACATGTTAGCAGAAAAATTCAAGCACATACATGTTATCAGAAAAATTCAAACACAGACAAGTTGTCAGAAAAATTCAGGCATTGGCATGTTATCAGAAAAATTCAAACATAGACATGTTATCATAGTTTCCTATCAGGCAAACATTTTAAAAAGTAGTCAAAGTTGTAGTTTCTAATTCTTAAACTATCAAAAATACATTTTAATTTAAGTATTTTACTATAGATTCATCTCAAAGTTTGAATTAGCCTTTTACAATATGATTGAAACTGAACTTGAAAAATTAAAAATCATAAGATTCCTTTTCACAAATATCTTACATGTTGACTTATAGTTAAACTTATAACAAATAGGCTGGTCGAATTAGACTTTTGCCTATGATAAGGTTTGTAAACGCGTTTAACACATGTGTAAATTTATAAACTTTGTACATTTCCTTTTATAATTAGCTTCCTTTTGTTTAAATTTGTTAGTCATTTTAACTAATTTATTTTAGATTATAATTTTAATAATATTTCTTTCGAATTAAAATTTGTGGATTTAGTATGATGAACAACATATAATCACATCGTTTAGCATGAACATTTTTAAATATCAAATTGTAACATCTGCTAAATTAATTTAAAATCTTATTATAATATATAAATTACTCTTACCTTATATACAGCTGTTGGAGCTCACCCGTCTCGTGCAATGACTTGAAGAGAAATAGATGATTAGTACAAATTTTTATCAGCTAATCGTACCGTTATCAGCTATGTCATAACACCTATGACGTCACTGCAGCTGTTTACCTGTTGATAAGGGGTGACCTTGTTCTTATCGCAAACACGTAATGATGTCACCCAACACGTCTAAACAAGAAACTGACCACTGCTAGCGAGGAAGAATGACTAAGCACGTGTATTTAAGGTTTATTCTTATCTCAAACCGGAAATGACGTCACACACCGGAGGACGGGCAGTGCCTCTCGCGGCGATGGCAGCGCCCCCTACTAAAGATAAGGAAGAAAAATTAGTTAAGTGAAGACTAACAACTAAAGTGGCTGTGTTTTTGGGGTAAGTGCTAAATTCTATTTTTATTTTGTAGGATTTTTTATATTTTGTGATATAATATAATTTACGAATTTAAATTTGTATACATTCGGGTTTATCTGTTTAATTATGCTATATTATAAAGAGGGGAAAGAAACTTATAGGCCTCCGAAATCGTATGACGCGTTTTGATAACAATCATATCAAGCAATACTACAACTCAACTTTGCCTTCGGGTCGGTATAAATAGACGGGGGAAAATTAGGATTTTTATCATTTGAAGATTCCTATCGCTAGTGGTTAAACGTGTTTTAAATTGCTCCCGCTTTTTATCAGTGCGAATCGCTGTTGTTTGCTATTAAGAGTTAAAGTTTTTTTTTTATTGATTTTATATTATGGATGTTGATATGCCTATTGATGAAACCCGGATTGTGGGAGATTCTGTATCTGCGAAGAAGATGTTTACCTGTTTTACCTGTGATAAAGATTTTTCGAACATTTCTAATCTGAACCGACATATGAAAATTCATTCTGGCGAGAAATTATATAGTTGTAATATCTGCCAGAAGTCTTTTTATCGAAGATCAAACCTACAAAGACATTTAAAAACACATGATAGTGTTGGATTGTTACAGCATGATGGATTCTCTGAAGTTTTTCCAGAAAAGGATGCTATGTCTCAAAGTTCTTTAAATTTTAATCAACAAGTTGAAGAGGATGTTTCTTTAAAGACTGTGACCCCTACGAATGTGGAAAAGAAGCATGTTTGCCCCACCTGTGACAAAGTCTTTGCAACATATTTTAATTTAAAACAACATGCTAAGATTCATCTTAATGAAAAGTCGTTTACTTGTGAAACCTGTGGAAAGTGTTTTGGAAGGAGATCGAACTTGTTAAGACACCTGAAAATCCATAATGCCTATGGACAGTCTACATTTAAGTGTGATGAATGTGATCAAGTTTTCACCCGGAGGGATAATTTGAAGCAGCATTTACAGTCGCATCGGAATTCAACATATCCTTGCCGTGATTGCGATAAAGTGTTTGGAAGAAAATTTGAACTGAGACAACATGTACGCACTCAACACCCCCGCACACCTCTTGTGAGTGTAAAACGTAAAATGAGCTCATCTAAGGCAAAGTCGAAAAACATAAAGTATTCTGATGCGCTTAATGTGTTTAAAACAGTGATTTTGCATCCTGATGAACGTGAGGAAAATGACTTAGAGATATTTCATAGACATGTACAAACTGAAATACAAGAACGTTTAATAAGTGAAATTCATGAAAAAGGTGCAATTAAATGGTATATGGTAGAAAAAATAGCACTTGAACGTTTAACTGATAATGAGGAGTTTGAAGAAATTCAATGTTATTTTCGATGTTCGTGTATGACCGAACTTATAGAAGATACTATCTCACAACATATTGAGGAAGGATTTTCGAAGATTATTAAATCCTTTGAAGAATTTGTACAAAGAGGTTCTGGCTGGAAACTTAGAAAAATTCTTCATTTAGAACTCAAGATTGCTAAATATCACCCCCTCGCTGCGAGTTCCTATATTCCTTTGTCTAAAAAACTCGATGATAAAAAAGCAGTGCTGAATATAAAAAACGAAGATAACAAATGTTTAGTATGGTGTTTTTTGGCTTTTAAACTGAACTTGGATTATACAAAAAAACCTGAACGTGTTTCACATTATCGACCTTTTGAACATGATATTAAATTAGGTAATGTAGAATGCCCTGTACCTCTTCAGAAGATACCTGTTATTGAACAACTCAACAATTTACGGGTTAATGTGTTTGGTTATGAAGAGGATGAAGTTTGCCCCCTGTATATATCTGAAAAGAAAGATCATGATGTGATTAATTTGTTATTGGTTGGTGATGGTGAAAAGCAACACTATTGTTTGATAAGAAGTTTTTCAAGACTTTTAGGTGATCTTACCAAGCATAATGGTGTACAACACTATTGTTATCGATGTTTACATCGATTTTCAAGACAAGATCTATTGGATAAGCATAATGAATATTGTTCTCAACATGTTGCGCAAGCTATAAAGATGCCTAGTGAAAATGATAATATATTAAAGTTTACAGGTATTCATTTACAACATCCTGTTACCTATACGATTTATGCGGATTTTGAGAGTCTTCTTATACCTATTTCATCAGCTCCACCCTCTTCTAAAGCATCCTATACCGAGAAAACAACCTATCACTTACCATGTGGTTATGCCTATGTGGTTATTGGCCCCGATGGAACGTGTGTGAAGAAAGCACAGGTATATCGGGGTAGAAACTGTGTTGATCATTTTTTAAACCGAATGATGCAAGAGAAGGAAATTTTAGGTCAAAAGTTACTAAATGTTAAACCTATGAAGCTTTCTCCCAAGGAAGAAAAGGCATTTCGAGAAGCAGAGTTTTGTCATATTTGTAAGAAAACTTTAGATGAGAAACGTGCACGTGACCATGATCACCTGTCAGGTGCATACAGAGGAGCTGCACATGTGGAATGCAACTTGAACTATAAGCAGTGTAAAACAATTCCTGTTATATTCCATAACTTGAAAAACTATGATGGTCATCATATTATGACAAAGCTTGGAAAATTCAAAGATCATGAAATCGATGTTATTGCTACTTCTATGGAAAACTATATCACCTTTAAAATCAGAAAGCCTACATCTTATATTCAGATGGTGTTTATAGACTCTTTCCAATTTTTGCCTACGTCCTTGGAAAAACTTGTTAAAAACCTTCAACCTGATCAATTCACTATACTTGAAGAAAATTTCCCCCGAAATAATAATTTATCTTTACTTATACGGAAAGGGGTTTACCCCTATGATTATTTTACTTGCTTTGAAAAATTTACTGAGAAGCAGCTTCCTCCGCCTTCTGCCTTTTTTAATAGTTTAACCAATGAGCCTATAAGTGAAAAGGAATACCAACACGCCCAGAATGTATGGAAAACATTTGATATCAAGACTCTTGGTGATTATCACAACCTTTATGTGAAGACAGATGTTCTACTTGCTGACGTGTTTCAAAACTTTAGGAAATTATGTCAGCAGTATTATGAAATTGACCCTGCTCACCTGTTTACAGCACCTGGGCTAGCATGGCAGGCTTGTTTGAAGATGTCTGATACACCTTTAGAGTTACTCAGTGATATAGATATGTTGCTTATGGTTGAAAATGGAATAAGAGGCGGCATTAGCATGATAAGTAAAAGATATGCCCGAGCAAACATCCCTGGTACGCCCGATTATAAGAAAAATGAGGCACCCAGCTACATTATGTATTGGGATGCCAATAACTTATACGGGTGGGCTATGAGCCAATTTTTACCCTACGGCGGTTTTGAATGGTGTGAAACAAGTCATATGACAGAAGAGTGGGTTCTATCTTTATCTGATAGTTCCGAAATTGGGTATCTTTTCGAGGTAGACTTGGAATACCCGAAACATTTACATCCTTTGCATAATGAATACCCTGTCGCCCCTGAGAGAGTAACTGTAGAGGATCAGATGCTATCTTCTCATGCAAGAAGCTTACTCAACAATAGAAAATTCGTCGGAACTCCTAAACTTATACCAAATTTAAATAATAAACGAAATTATATAACCCATTATCGTAATCTCAAATTTTATTTAGAACTTGGTTTAAAAATTACAGCTGTGCATAAAGCTTTAAAATTTAAACAGGGACCATGGTTGCAGAAATATATTAATTTCAACACCGAAAAAAGGAAAGAAGCAAAATCTTCTTTTGAGAAAGACTTTTTTAAGTTAATGAACAATTCTGTTTTTGGTAAAACCATGGAAAATCTACGAAAAAGAAGAAATATTGTGCTTTGTAACGGTGAAAAAAGAGCCAAAAAATTAGTAGCATCGCCTACTTTTAAATCGTTTAAAACTTATGATGAAGACTTGACTGCTGTGGAGAGATTAAAAACTAGCATACATATGAACCGACCCATCTATGTTGGATTTTCTATACTCGAACTATCTAAACTTTGTATGTATGATTTCCATTACAATTTTATAAAGAAAACATACAAAGATCGTGCAGTTTTACTCTTTACGGATACAGATTCCCTAACGTATCATATTCAAACCAATAATATTTATAAGGATCTGGAGCAGCATCGTGAGTTGTTTGACTTTTCTGAATACCCGAAATCTCATCGTCTATACTCTGAGGATAATAAGAAGACGCTCGGAAAGTTTAAGGATGAACTTAATGGTGAATTAGCCCTTGAGTTTGTCGGACTGAAATCAAAAATGTATTCTCTAAAATCTGTTAAAGATGAAAAGAAGCGTGCAAAAGGCGTATCTACGCAGATTGTTCGGCAGAAAATTAAACATGAAGACTACTTGGAGTGCCTCCAACAACAAAAAACAAGTATGGAGAAACAGGTAAGAATTGCCCAAGATGACCATCGCCTATATACATTAACTCAAAATAAAATTAGCTTAAGTCCCTTTGACGACAAGCGTTACTTATTGGATGATGGAATAAGCAGTTTAGCATATGGCCATTATGACATTAATACCGTTTGTAATAAAGAAGAAAATGTTGATTTGTATTGCTAACGTAAAATCGCGATGTATATTTTGATCTGTAAATACCTTTCTGTAAATTATTTTGTTATAATAAAAATTGTTGATTTTATTATTGAGTACTTTTTTAAAACCTTACTAGTGAAACGTTATCTTTATACACAAACTTTTGTTGTAGTTAAATCGAAAATGAGTGAAAATTTTTTTTTAGCTATAGTGAAACTTTTTTTTTTTTTGTTAAGATAAAATTTTTAATAAAATAAATTTTTTTTTTTAAAGTAATGCAAAACTTTTTCTAAAAGATTTTTTTTTTTTTTAATATGTGAAACTTTTTAACTACCGCATATTTTTTTTTCTTTATAAAAACATGAAAATTTTTTGTAAAACTTTCATAAATAATCAGATAGTCACACACAAAGAGATCTATTTGTCACGTGCACATACATACACATACACACACACACACACACACAAACACACACACACACACATAGACACACACACACAAAGAGAACTATTTGTCACACACATACATACACACACATACACGCACACATACACGCATAGAACTATTTATAATAAATATATAATATACTTGCTTTTTAAAACATATTCTTATACACAAACCTTTCTACAAAATATCAGATACATAACTAGATGGACCAGAAATTATTGTTGTAAAGAGAAGAATGATTCTGAACATTGTATTATCGGTTGTGAAGGTACCTCCTCCCCCTTATTCCCTATTATGACATTCTCATTCCTCATTGAGAAATCCTCATATTCCTCAAATGAGCGCTCCTGTGGCCGTTGAACTCTCCTTTCTCTACTACTTCCAACTATCGAAATCTAAAGAAGAAAAGAAAACAGAAATTTTACTTTTTCGGATTTGTGGACTTGAAAAGGGGAAAGAAGAGTAATAAGGTTCCCCAGAGCAGAAAAATTTTTGATGGAAAGGAAAAATAAAATAAAGATTAAAATTTTATTGGAAATAACTACAGTTTTCATCTACAATGTACACCAGGCAGCATATTGAGAATTGGTTTAATTTCACTTCAAACTGTCTAACAAACAAACAAAAAAAAACAGCCGGAGTCTGAGTCGGCTTCTTTTGAGAAATTTCGCAATATTTTTCAGTGATGGAACGGTGAATTTTGCAACTCCCCTCCGCCTCCCCCATATAACTTATATTCAAAGTTTCATTGATATCTGTCAACCAGGTCTAAGCAGAGTAACTTTAGTTATAACAACACTGTATATAACATTTATACACAATCATACAGTGCATAAATATTTACTATTATTGCAGCAGCTATTCCGTTCGGATATAAATTAATATCAAACAGTATTTACCAATAGATTTGTTTCTAAACCCTTCAATATCACACTCTCAATATTTAATTATATTGAGTTTTGTTAAGAGTTAATTACATTGAGTTGTCTAATTTCATAACGTAGAAAATTACAGAAAAACCACTCTAAATAATAAATCTATACAAGGCTTGTTGAATTTCAGGGTCGGATGATGGGATTCATGCCCAAAATTTTGAAATCCCACCCAAAAGAATGTTGAGGACGGAAGGCTCCGGCCCAAAAAAGAATTACCATTTTCCGAAGAAATTTGTTTTTTGAAGCAAAGATCAAGTCCCGCAACCAACTGACAAATATTTTCTCATGCCGATCAAAAAATTTTGTGGGGATTGACACGATAGGATCCCACGAGAGATTGACAAAATTTGAAATTTTTTCCCACAACATATCAACAAATTTTGCAATATTTTTTCATGAGCAATTGACAAATTTTGCGATATTTTCCGTGAGTGATCGGTGATTTGCATGCTTTTTTTTTCAAACATGCTTTACAAATTTTATGATTTTTTTTTTCCAGTGTTCAACTGAAAATATTTGTGATTTTTTCCTCCTCAAGCGACTGATTGACAATTTTGCGATGTTTTCCAGCAACCAACCGACAACATTTATGATATTTTCCTTGAGATAGATTGAAGAAATTCACGATTTCCCCCCCACGACAGATTGGTGAATTTCATGGTTTTTTCTGACCGATAAATTGACAAAATGAACACTTTTTTTTCTCTGCGTCTGAATGAAAACTTTTGGGATTTTTCTTCACAACCTGCTCACGAATTTAGAAATATTTTTATGCATCCAATTGACAAATTTGCGATTTTTTTCCCGTGATAGATGGACAATTTTTGTGATATTTTGCTCGACTGATTGCACGGTTTCTTCTTGCGAGAGTGACAAGATTCGCGATTTTCCTTGCGTTAGACTGAAAATTTTTGTGATTTATCATCCCTCTCCCCGCAACTGATCGAAAATTTTCACAACTTTCTTCCCGAGACCAATTGACAAACTTTGCGATATTTTTCAGTGACAAACCAGTGAATTTTACAACCCCCCCCCCCCCCGACAGATCAACAAATTTCACGATATTTTTCCCGTGGCCAATTGACGAATTTACTGATATTTTTCCTTGACCGATTATCGATTGTGGTTTTTTCTCACAACAGAGGCAAGTAGTTAAAAACTTTTCCTGCAACAGATCGGAGAAATACATAATTTTTTCCATGAAACCAATCAACAAATTTTGTGTTTTTTTCCCCCCCACAACTGATCAAGAAATTTTGCAATTTTTTTCCTTGACCTATTGACATTCCGACGACTGACAGATGTATTTCAAGATTTTTTTTTGCTACCAAAATAGGAAAAGAACCAAAAGGACAGTAAGGTCCACCATGTGCTGCGCCCCACCAAATTCGCCTAGTCAGCACTAAGCAGAAATGAGATTAGAACTGTGCAGAACTTGTAGTGCACATGGAATTTTATTTTTCCTGAACTCCAAGGAAACATTTAGAAACAACAAACTAGTTGATCCTTGCAATTTACAGAAATTAGGAGTTGACAATTTAAAGTAATTCTCAAATTCCCTGCTCAACAACGCTAAATTTTCTTACTCATTTTTAAACATAAAAGGTACCCAATTGGCAGGCATGACTATTAAAGCAATTTGGAATCAAATAGTGTTTTTTGATAAATAAATTACTTAACTTGTCAGCGAATCGTGTTACGTGAGAATATGTTTTTTCCTTTCTTGTGCATCAGAATTAGGTTCAAAATGCTGACTTTGACAGTTTTTTCTGAAAAAACTTCTGCCTTTACCAAAAAAAAAAGAGGTAAAATGTCTTTTGAATACATAGTTTCTGAATAAGAACACCTGGCAATTTCATGTATTTGCGAAGAAAAATGAATTTAGAAGTCAGAAAGTAGTTCTTTTGGATTTCAGAAGAGCTTTAAAGTCAACAAACATTTCTCATCTAACAGAAAAAAGGAACTGACTGTTTCCCTTTCAAACTTTGGACATCAGTTTAAAATTTCAATGCACATAGAACCTAAGAAAATACCAGGGATTCAAGTTTTACCTATATTTCATTAAGGATATAATAAAACAATTTTATTCAGAAATGGATATTGATGCCATCATCCCAAATATGTATTTTTCATGCAAGTAGTTAAAAATAAAGACATCAGATTTTGTAAAGGTTCTGAAACTCATCTCCAGTGCACAAAATTGAAAAAAAAAATCAGAAATTCATTTAGCAACCCAATTGTTAAAGGTCCATAACATTGGTGAAAGTTGAAAAATGTAGAGATGTTGTGTATATATATATAGCTCAATTTTCTTCCTTTTTAAAAAATAAACACTTTGTATATAATCATTCTGAGTTCTTGGTTCTCGATTTAAATTTTTTTCAAACTTTTTGTCATGTCTGTATTAATGTAATTCTTCAAATATCATATAAAATAGTGGGATAGATTATTTTTCTCCCTTCCAAACAGTTCAACTCCCCCCTCCATTTATAAATGTTGGGAGGGAGACTCCCCTCCTAGGAAAATTTGAATTTCAAACCCTTTCTATAGATAAAGCAATTCCAAATAAAAAAAACCTGGCGTTAAAATATGAAGACATAATGAGTAAATAGACAAATGTTACCAGAAACCAAATTAAATCCTTTGGTGAATTCGTACTCTATTTGAGCAGCAAGTGTCAATGGGGAAAAAAAATATATACGACTTTTGACCATATAGAGAATACACTGTAGCTGAGGGTTGTTGTTAAGATTTGCAAATCACACAGCAGAGCAAATTTTGCACCAAACAAGAAAGTTACTGCCACAAGATTTACAGAATGGCACATCCCCCCCCCTCTCTAGGCATCGATTCCACTACAAAACTTATTAAAAATTAATGCTTATTTCAAAAAGTTTTAGGCAGGTAGACTTGCCACGTTCTGAACCCAACAATCAGATTTTATTTCAGAAAGCTAAAAGCTTTTTTTGGTAGAAAACATTTTTCAAAAATGCAAGCATGTTTAGTAGAAGTTTAATTTAAAATTATGCTTGGCTGTTTTTTAAGATTAAATATCCTTTTAACTCAAGAAAAAAATATATACTACTTCTTAAATGTAGAAAAATTCAAGCATTTTATATTTAGATAAACTACAAACTGAGGAAATTTTTCTTTCTACATAATCCCATACAAAACAAAAGTGAAGATTTAAATTTTTATTTGAGGCAATTTTTGATAGTAAAAATAACAGACTTGGAAAAATGTAAGAAAATCAGAAGAAATATGTCAAAAATCAGGAATGCAGGAAAATGTGTAAAAATCAGGAGACATGGTAAGTCTGGGTAGGCAGACAAACCTGCAACAAGCCTGATGACATGCTTGTATTCCTGGAATGAACGCTTTACAAAACTTCCGATCCAATTGTACTTTATTGCTAAGATTAAGATACTCCCTGTAGCAGAAAGTTTGAGACGGGTGACATACGTCACAGATTTTTTCCCCCTCTTCTGCAGATTTCTTTCCATGGAATTTTCTTCGGCTCAGATTTTTTTACTTCATCAGCGGGTGCAGTGCCGCAGACGCACTTTCGCTTCGCATCTGGAGGAGTGCTATGATCTTCTGCGCATCTCCTTATTTTTTGCAAGCTAAATATAATTTTTTTTTCTCTGACATCCCTGCTCAATGGAACAACAGCGTTTGCTCATATACTGTGTTTGCATCTTGCCAGAAAGTTAAAAAGAGAAAATCTGTGAAAAGCAGGCCCTGTCTCTTCTTTTATAGCTGCAAATGTGCTCTGCCTGTTTTTTTTTTTTTAAAGCTGCATAGCGTTTTGGGTTTGCAAAAAACATTCCATCTGAATATTTCAACCTGCGAATTTCACTAATAGGTCACGGAAAAAAACCCGAAAATTTGTCAATCGGGCACAGAAAAATTTCGCAAAGTTCGTTAAACGGTCACGTGAAAATATTGCGAAATTTGTTAATTGATTGCGTGAAGAAAAAAATCTCAAAATTTGACAGTCGGTGTGGGAAAAATTGCGTAATTCACCAGTCGACCACAGGTAGCAAAATTCATCTACAATAGTGTGAAAAAAAAACCCCCAAGTTTTGCCAGCAAGACGTATTAAAAAATCCGTTAAATCGTCAATCAGTTGCAGGAAAATATCACGAGTTTCGTCAATCGATCGTGGGAAAACTATCTAGAAATTCATCTGTCGGTTACAGGAAAAAATCGTGAATGTCTTCAGTCAGTCGCAGAACCCCCCCCCCAAAAAAAAAAAAAAAAAAAAAAAATCTGCCATCTGCTGCAGAAGAATATCGCAAAATTCATCTATAGATAGCGGGAAAATATTAGGGATGCACCGGATGTGAATTTTTGCTGAATACCGGATACCAAATATCCGGTACAAAATTTTACCGAATAGCCAGTATCCGGCTGAATACTTTTTCGTTTTTAATTTCAATAGTAATATTTCTATTTATTGCTTGCTTAAAGAAGAAAAACTTTAAATTATTATAATTTTATGTCATTCAAATGTTAACAATAGATTTAAACTCATTTATTAAGTTAAAGTTGCTTAAAAACAAATACTTTTTAGTAATTAAGTATATAAATTTAATCATGTTTTGTGTTTTGACTATTCTAATACACATATCTGTAGTTTTTTAATTTAGGGTCATTCAACATAAAAAGATAAACAATTCAGTAATTTCTTTGTTTTTCATACTTATAAATCTTTGTTATATTTAAATATTAAACATCCTATTGAAGAAGATTTTTCTTTTCCTACATACATACGCATACATATTATTACTTACTTTTCCTATAACAAATGTTTTCTAACAGAATTTAAATAGAGAAGTTCCTCACTGCAAGTATCTTCTTTTGTAGTAGAAAGAAGACAGCGAACTATTCAAGAAAGTGGCACATTTCTTTTCATGATCAGAATTATTTTATCAGGTTTTCCATCCATAGACAAAATAGCGACAAAAGATTCAATAAAATCATTTTTAATTTAGAATTGTTGAAAACACAAGAAAAAGAGACAACCAGAGGAGTGAACACTTATTCTCAGAAGGAGGAAAATACACTGGCGAGAAAAATTAAAGGAACAACCATAAAAACTCATCGAACTTGAATAAATTTGCAGATAAGAACATACAACTTGCACAAGATCTTTATTTTGTCATGCCTGACATATATTCAGAATGCAGAACTGCCTATTTCTGCAAAAAATAAATTTACATAAAAACATAGGACTGTGCGATATAAGAGAAGATAAGGAAATTGTACTGTTACAATATGTTAGAGACACACAGGAAAAATCAATAAGGTGTGTGGTCACTCCTGACCGAAATGGAAGTTTTACAGTGATTTTCCATACTGTGAATTAGATTAACCAGAAGTGCTTGCGGTAAAGATATGTACTCAAGATGATTAGTTCTCCGAAGCTCCTGGAGAGTACTAGTTGGGGGTTGCCGAGATGCAAGTCGGTGTACTGGTGCATCCAAACCATGTTCTATTGGATTTAAATCCAGAGAATATGCAGGCCTTTAAATTCACTGGATTCCTTCGCCCTCAAGATAATTAGTCACTAGTGCAGCACGATAAGGTTGCGCATTATTATCCATTAATACGAATTTATTAACGATTGCACCCCTGAACAACTTGACATGAGGATCAAGAACTTCATTTCTGTATATTTCAGCATTTACTGTTGCACTGTTTAAAATGTGTAGGTCAGTGCGGCTATTCAAAATGATGTCAGCCCATACCATGATTCCAGGAACTTTGTATCGATGCCTTTCACGGATGTTTGCAACCTTATTGCATGTGATTTTTTCCCTCCATATTGCAACACGTGTGAAATCACTCTCCAAACAAAATCTGAATTCATCGGTACAGAGAACTCGGCTCCAGTCCGTGGTATTCCAATGACGATGATTTCTGCGCCACTTTACCCGGGCGCATTTCGCTGCCGGAGTTAGTGGAATACAAATCATGAGTTTCCTTGCATACAGCCCTCTTTTATGCAGCCTGTTCTTCACTGTCAATCTGGATAATCGAGTTCCTGTTTCTGCAGTGAACTACCTTGCAATCTGAACTGACGTCAGTTGCCTGTTTCTTTTAGCAATCGTTGCCAAATAGCGGTCCTGACAGTCTGTTGTGGCATATTTTCGACCTTGACCTTGTTGTCTCTGCACATTACCAGTGTTTTTAAATACTTACTAGATTCTTGACATAGCGCATTTAGCTATTTTTAAGTCTTTACAGACCCCTGTGTTTGTCTTTCCTGCTTCCATTCTCTCTATCGCATGCCATTTCTCACAATCGGTCAAATGTCTTCTGGATGACATATTCCACCTGCTACAAGCGAAAATTTTATGCAACTACACGTAAAATTCTTGAAATTAGACTTCAAATCAGCCACATGTACTCCTTTTCAAACGAACCAAAAGAACAGGATCAAAAATTTGCATATTTTTCTGTAGCAAAGGTTAATCCCATTGGACTACATGATGACTTTAACATTGAGTTACCAAACAATCAAATTTCATTGAAGTTCCCGCAATAGAATTCACATAAAGTACCTTTTTATGGTTGTTCCTTTAATTTTTCTCGCCAGTATATTTGTGATAAAAAAAGTAACAGAGCCTGAAAATGCTGAGCACCATAACTTGCATTTAATTATAAATAATTAGTTGTCATATTTTAAATATTATATTTTCATTTATATCCAAGTCCTATAATTTCATTTTTGTGAAAATATGAATATTTATTTCCATTGACATTGTTTTAACGGGATAATATTGGTAAGAAGCAAATTAATTTCGTACTAATTTTTTCTGAAAATGTTAAAAAACATGAATTTAAAAAAATCAGTCACTATTCGACAACCGGATACTGAAGTATTCGGCCAAACCAGATATCCGGTGTATCGAGAAATCAAGTTAAAAAATTGCATTAACAGTAATACTTTACTAGATATTAATTGATATACAGTAAAAGACTTATTTATTATGTATAATGTTGTACTGTTTCATATAATATAAGTTAAGTACTATTTAATGTAAAATTTTACATATCAATGTAGTATTGGAGGTTTTTGACATAGCAGTTTAAACTCTGAAAAACGGACACATGTCAAAGACCTGCCAATCCTGAATTGTAACATAGTTTACCTGCAGATTATTTTCTGACGCTGAAATATCCGTTGCAGACACTTGGAGAATTTTCTGCTTCTGCGAAGATACTGGATATTAGGACTTCATTTTCCTGGTTGCACTATGTGCATCTTTGCCACCATAGGCTGAAAAAAGGAGAATCTGAAAAAAAAAAGTTACAAATGCATTTTTATCAAAGACCAGAAGAAAGTTTTTACTATTTCAGATACAAACTAGTGTAAATAATTTAAGTTTAAATTGCAATAGTTGTAATTAAATTTAATTTTGAATTTAAAATTATACACCCTTATTAAGAAATGTGATTTATGTTACCAGCATACAGGTAAACATTTATCTATTCTTTCCAGGGGTCGATCCAGGAAAAATTTGGGGCCTATTTAGGGACCCTTCACAAAAATGTATTTAATAAAATGGGCGCCTTCACAAAAATCAATTTGATAAAATGGACTCCTTCACAAAATTCTATTCCATAAAAAATTACTATTTATTATCTATTTATTATTTTATGATGTTTTAAAATGTGTAATTTGTAAACAAAAAGTTCACCAGAGAGGAAAACTTCAGCAAAAAGATTTTAAAATGTTTTTGTTTATAAATGCTTGGTTCAAATTTTATTAACTGGATTTCAACTTTTGTTAAAAAATATTATTTTTCACAAAAATATAATAAATTTCACAAAAATAACCTTTAATTTTTACAAAATGGGCCCCAAGAAAAAAAAACCTGCATCGACCCCTGCTTTCTGTAGTCCATGTGCAAGCTGAATAAATTTCTGCATCAGTCAACCCTTCACCGTTATGGTTGAGATGCAAAATCAAACAAAAAATATTCAAAGTTTCATGATTTGATCCATTCTTATTATGCACATTTTCAATATGGGGCTTAAGTGAACTTTTTTTCTGAAGACTTGATCAAACATGACATGCATTAGCAATTGTAGCAGTATCTCGTTTAAGAATATCTAATGCAATGAAACACCTATGGGTTTTAATTGAAGAATAAGATATTTGCACTGCATAAATTAAAATCATTAACTAGTTGGGAAATTCTAATATTCCTTGCATCCTCCTTATGCTCTTCCATAATTTTCTGAAATATTCCAATTCCATAAAATGTTTCAGGGCTCCATAAAATGTTCAGTTGACTATTCCAGCAGGTATCACTTGGCAGCTGGGATTCTATGATTCTTTACACTCTTTAAGCCATGCTGCAGGAAGATGATGATATTGTTTTAAATTACGGGCACATTTAAGATATTTTAAGTAAGGGAAAAAATGTGCAGCTCATGTGAGCAGTTTCAATTACTTAAAAACAATTTTACCCAGTTAAAAAATTACACTTAACAATAACACTTCACTAGATATTAATTATTGATTTACAGTAATAGTAACATTTTAAACATTACATCTAATGTTGTATATATATGACTTTTAATGTGAAATTTTACATATCAATGTAGTATTTGAGGTTTCTGATTAGGTTTTTGAAGTGACAGTTTAAACTGTCAGAAACCTGCCAACCCTGGTTTGAGTAAGTTTTGATGATTGTAGTTATAATTTCCTTTTAACACTTTTAGATGAAATTCTGCATCAGATTGCATAATCTGTTGTTAACAATGATTGGATTTTCTTTTTTTTTAATAAGACACCATAGTTTTATTTGATTATTTCCCTGGAATTAATGCACATAAAATAGAATACTGCACTGGATCAAGACAGTTGCAATCAGCCCCGCAAAACCCATATGTGACCACAATGAACTAAGCCAAACAACAAACCAACCTGAAAATAAGCCTGCTAAACATTATGTTAAGTAAACCTACAACTCTAACTGAACCAGACAAAAAAAAATTAACTTAAAAATCATCAACCTGAATCGGACAAACATTTTCATTAAAACAAAACCTGGCGCACATCAACCCTAATAAATAAAAGAAAACTAGATGAAACCCACCAAAATTTGACGGCAAACAACTTGATAGTACCATTAAAATAAAAAGAAAAGCGTCCAGTTAAACTGATTGACGGCATTGAGCTCAAAGGCTATTACTATATTAAGGGGGAGGGATTAGCCCCTCGTTCCCCCTTTGTAACCAATGAACTAAAGGTGAAAATAAGGAATTTCGTTTAGTAGCCACTGGCCGGTAGGTTGATTTGTTTTAGTAGCCAGTTACTGGCTAATGAGAATAATTTCTTTAGTAGCCAGTAAGTACAGGTATGTCACTGAATATTTTTTTTTTAATACAATGACTTTACAGTAAAAAAGTAATTTATGTACTAAATAAAAATGTTTTAATTTATATTGTTTTGAATAAACTTCAGATAATTTCCAATCTATTTTAAAATAAGTTAACAGTAAAGTTCTACACAACATGCTTATGTAGCTAACTACATAAGTCACACTAGCTTAGGTACTTTTTAACTAACTACATAAGTACTTTTCAAAAAAAATTAATTGTATAGAATGAAGGTCTGACAATAATAAATAGGTATGTTTATGTACTAAATAATAACCCACAACATGATATGAATCATGAATGCATTACACATGCACAACTTGTAGCCAGCAGGCCAAAATCTCCACAAATTCAGGAATAGTGTGTACTTCGGCAATTAGTTTCAGAAAAAATTGCAACTTTAGTCATTCAAGAGCGTAAAAATCATGAATTTCGTCGATATCGCATGTAAAATCATGAATTTCGTCGATATCGCATGTAAAATCATGAATTTCGTCGATATCGCATGTAAAATCATGAATTTTGTCGATCAAGCGCATAAAAATCATGAATTTTGTCGATAGTGTGCATAAAAATAATAGTCTTTCGGACGAGGAAAAATCTTAAATTTCGTCGATCAGCTACGTAAAAATAATAAATGTTATCATTCAACGTAAAAATCATGAATTTCGTAGATCGGGAGAATGAAAATCATGAATTTTATTGACAGAGTGCATAAAAGTCATGAATTTCGTCGAATGGGTGCATAAAAATCTTCAATTTCGTCGAATGGGTGCAGAAAAATCTTCAATTTCGTCGAATGGGTGCAGAAAAATCTTCAATTTCGTCGAATGGGTGCATAAAAATCTTCAATTTCGTCGAATGGGTGCAGAAAAATCTTCAATTTCGTCGAATGGGTGCATAAAAATCTTCAATTTCGTCGAATGGGTGCAGAAAAATCTTCAATTTCGTCGAATGGGTGCAGAAAAATCTTCAATTTCGTCGATCGAGTGCAGAAAAATCTTCAATTTCGTCGATCGAGTGCAGAAAAATCTTCAATTTCGTCGATCGGGTGCAGAAAAGTCTTCAATTTCGTCGAATGGGTGCAGAAAAATCTTCAATTTCGTCGATCGGGTGCAGAAAAATCTTCAATTTCGTCTATCGGGTGCAGAAAAATCTTCAATTTCGTCGATCGGGTGCAGAAAAATCTTCAATTTCGTACATCAGGTGCAGAAAAATCTTCAATTTCGTCGATCGGCTACGTAAATATCTTGAATTTCGTCGATCGGCTACGTAAATATCTTGAATTTCGTCGATCGGCTACGTAAATATCTTGAATTTCGTCGATCGGCTACGTAAATATCTTGAATTTCGTCGATCGGCTACATAAATATCTAATTTTGTCGATCGGCTACGTATAAATCTTAAATTTCATCGAACAGCTAAATACAAATCTTGATTTTTGTCATTCGGGAGCGTAAGAATCTTGAATTTCGTCTATCGAACGTGTAAAAGTCATGAATTTTATCAACTGGGCATGTAAAAATCATGAATTCCGTCGATTATGTGCATAAAAATCATGAATTTTGTCGATTGCACTCCTAAAAAATCATGAATTTTATCAATCGGACGCGTAAAGATCATGAATTTCGTCGATTATGTACAGAAAATCATAAATTTCTTCCAACGGGGTGTACAAATTACGTCGAACAGACGCGGAAAAATCGTGAAATTTAGGGGAAAATGGTAATCAGGAATCCTGCATTTGGCTGGATCTTTCCATATTTTTAATGGCCAGTTTTTAAAGTTTAATCGACGAGTGGCGACTGCTTATTTTCAGCTTTACAATGTACCCCCAAAACTAATCAGTGTAGCACCTTATAACAATGAACCTCTATACAAACTCTGGAGCAAATCTGATAATTCTGCATGAAAAACCAATTTATCTAAATTAAGGGGAGGCAGGGGGGTTAGCCTTTGTTCCCCTTTAAACTTTTCCAATGAACCCCCAAAACTAATCAGGGAAGCTCCGTACCACAATGAGTCTATATACAAAATTTGGAAGAAATCTTATAATTCTGCATGAAAAATCCATTTATCTAAACTAGGGGGGGGGGAATTACCCCCCTCCCCAGAGCGCTACACTTTGGATTCACTAGTGCACATTATCAAGGTAAGCTGAAATCGTGCTGTACTTTTAAGAATCTCATAATAATCTGATTAAAATAACTTCACTTTTTGAATGTTCCACTTATAGAAACGTGCCGTTCTGGGATGATTTTGAAATGGAAAATGCATATTGCAACTATGCAGTTGATGCATCTGTTTTTTTTTTTACATTTATTTAGAATTCACAACACGTAAGTCAATCAGAACAACAGAACTTCTGTTTTCAAAAGTCCATTTTATGGGAGGAAAGTGTGTGGGAGAGGGGGAGCGACTGGAGAGGAAAAAGCTAAATATTTTGAGAAAAAAAAAAGAGGATCATGCAACAGAAAATTTGCGCCCTGTGCAAAGTTTCAGTCCCCCCCCCCTCCCACACACACACACATTCCTAAAATTTATCAAGTGCAGAAACAGAAATAAATTCCCTTGAATAAATATTTTGCATTTTTGGAACAACTGAACAGAAAATAAGAAAAAATTGCACTTATTCATTAGAAAATTCATGATTTTTACGCGATTGTAAAATTAGCGATTTTTTTCTCATTCGTTTAATGAATTTCATGATTTTTTCTGCGATCGTTTGATTATTTTCGCGATTTTTCCCCGAAATCACTTGATGGATTTTGTGATTTTTTTACTGAAATCATTTGACTAATTTCCTGATTTTTCCCAGAGTTTATTTGACAGATTTCGCAATTTTTCCCACGATCATTTGACTAATTTCTCGGATTTTTTTTGCGATACTTTGATGAAATTCATTTTATTAATTCATATATATTCATAATTAGGATTTTCATTTTTGTTATTGCCATTTATTTGAGCCCACAGTATTCTGTGAAGTGTTTGGAAAGTTATGCGATTTTCGTCGATCGATCGCGAAAAAACGCAAAGTTCGTTGACCGATCGCAGAAAAATCGCAAATTTCGTTGGTCGATCTTGAAAAAGAAAACACGAATTTTGTCGATAGACCGCAGGAAAAACGCAAATTTCGCCGATCGATCTCGGAAAAAACGCAAAGTTCGTCGATCTGTCATGGAAAAAACACAAAGTTAGTCTATCTGTCGCGGAAAAAACACAAAGTTCGTCGATCTGTCGCGGAAAAAACACAAAGTTCGTCGATCTGTCGTGGAAAAAACAAAGTTCGTCGATCTGTCGTGGGAAAAACGCAGTTCGTCAATCTGTCGGCAAAAAAACCCGCAAAGTTCGTCGATCAGTAGCGGGAAAAAAGCAAATTTCGTCAATCGATCGCGGAAAAAACACAAAGTTCATTGATCTGTCGCTTATAAAATGCAAAGTTCGTCAATCAGTCGCTTAAAAAACGAAAAGTTCGTCGACCAGTCGCTTAAAAAACTGTTGGCCGTACCAATAAAAAACTGTGTTTCATGTGACATGTGGAAGACTTAAAAAGTAACAGCTGCTTTAAAATCATAGTAGTTTATTATAAACATGATGACATACAATAAGACAGCATAACTTCGCTGTTAAATAAACGAACTGAAGAAAATAATATGCAGCTACATTTTATATTACAACCAGCATTACAAGCTGGAGGAAGGAAAAGTAAAGGCAAAGCATCCTGGAAAGTCCAGCCTTTTAAACACACCATCGGCGAATGTTTTGCATAAACATGTTGCCATTTAGAGGTACACAAATTCGCATCTGAAACGCCATTGGCTACGAATACTCGCAAATTGCGAATAGCAGACTACGGTGATTAGCGCGATCCTGAAATCACAGGTTACTTACTGTTACTGAGTAACGGTATTTTGAATTGAAGATCGTAAACGAGAACGTTAGCGCTGGCCGTTTCAGATACGCAAGTATGTTTATTCAAGAGATGTTGAAAAACCAAAATGCATCAATGTAAAACTAAATACCTTTACTTATATTTAAAGAAAGCTTTAAGCCAAGGATTTATAAAGATGCATAACAAAAACTAAAAGTTCGCGGATCTGTTGTGGGAAAAACGCCAAGTTCGTCAATATAGAAAAACCACAAAGTTCGCTGATCTGTCACGGAAAAAACAGCAAAGTTCATCGATCTGTCGCGAAAGAAACGCAAAGTTCGTCGATCGGTTGCGGGGAAAAAAAAAATCACGAAATTTATCGTTCGGTTGCAGGTAAATAAAATAACACAATTTTTTCCGAAATTTGTGAAATTTTTTGGGCGGGATTTCAAAATTTTCACCGCGAATCCGCCCTGCTTATAATTTAAGCACATAACACAATACTTATCAAATAAATAAACAAAAATTAACTTACTTTTATTTCTCCCATTTTGTCCACACTAGTAGACTGCTTATGAAGATGTACTTTGACCAGTGATAGCCATATTTTAAAACTTTAATCTTGCCAATGTGATTGGCAAGTTGTAATCTTGCCAATTGCTCAACATGAGCTAGAAACAAATAGCCAATATTTTAACATTGCAATATAGTATCTTTAAAAACTTACATGTAAAAATAAACATATCAATAAAAAAATATATATATATTGCATGTAATTGGGTCTATTAAAAATTAGATTTATGCCCATTATAAAAATGGTAAGATATAACGGTACTTTTCGGTTAGCCAGGGGGGGGGGCGGGCAGTGAAATATATATACACATATATATATGGGTGTGTGTATATATTTCATTGGCACCCAGCTAACTGAAAAGTACAGATATAATAAACTAGAAAATTTTATTTTATACTGAAGGCATTTTATCTTATATACACAAAAATCAGGATTCGTAAATATGATTTCAAAAATGTACAATTTTTTTATATACTATATCCCATATTTTCAAAATAGTTAACTTATTGATGATTATAAATATTTTTAAAGTTAATATAAATTAGACATTAAAACATATATGTCATTTAGCATGAAAACTTATATAAAACAATATTCTAAATGTCTTTTTCTATTTTTTTTTTTTTACTTAGCAAAATTTAAGATCAACTAATTGAAAACAGACAATTTGCTTTTTACACTCACAAAAAACAAACTATTAAGATTTAGTAAACAAGTTTTGAGAAAATTTTATGTTTTACACAACAAAATAATTTGTTTTTATTAAAAATTTTTAACATAAATATAGCAAGCTTGGTCTTCTTAAGTAAACGAAAACGAGAAAAAAATTATTTCTAATGAAGTTGCAAGTTTATCTAAATGAGATATTTTATCTTTCAGTAGCTTTTCTAAGTAAATATTGTCTGACATAATTATTGATTCTAGATTTAGAAATTCAGCTTCAAATATAAAACTTAGTAATTTTTTTTTAAGGGTACTTTTCTGTTATACAGACACCATTGTCACCAAGCATACATATACATACATACATTATGCATTAGCATACATTTTGGCATGGTGTCCGTATAACAGAAAAGTACCTTTTTATTTTATTTTATTTATTTATTTAGTTTTTTTTTTTTTTTTTTTTTTTTTTTTGGGGGGGGGGGGGGGGGGGTTCAATGCTAAGAAAACATGAAATTTCAAACATCATATAAAAAACTTTATACCTAGATTATAAAATATGCAAGTCACGGTTTTCTTAAAACTTTTCATTTCATTGCATGATAAAAATTTTGGGTGCTTTTCGATTAGCCGGGTGCCAGTGATATATGTACATATATATATATGTATATCAGAGTTTCCCCAGAAGACTGTTTCAGAAGGGTGCTGAACCCTGCCTGCCCTTTGGTTTACAAAATAGCATCCTTCTTGCCCTTCACAAAAATAATTAGCACACTTCTTGCCCCTCAGTAGAAAAAGTGTCCTTTTTGCATTAAAAAATTTCCTTCTAGAGTAAAAACTGACTCAATGTTGTCAACTAATAGAAAATGTCTTTTTCTATTTTTATTTTTTACTTAACAAAATTTAAGATCAACTAATTGAAAACAGACACAATTTGCTTTTTACACTCACAAAAAACAAACTATTAAGATTCAGTAAACAAGTTTCAAGAAAATTTTATGTTTTACACAACAAAATAATTTGTTTTTATTAAAAAAATTTAACATAAATATAGTAAGCTTGATCTTCTTAACTGAACAAAACGAAAACGAGAAAAAAATATTTCTAATGAAGCTGCAAGTTTATCTTTCAATAGCTTTTCTAAGTAAATATTGTCCAACATAATTATTGATTCTACATTTAAAAATTCAGCTTCAAATATAAAACTTGGGAAAGTTTTTTTTTAATGGTACTTTTTTGTTATACAGCCGCCATTGTCGCCAAGCATACATTCAGGGTTAGAAATTGGGAATTCTAAGTAAGACGTCAAATGACACCTGCAATTTTTTTTCATAGGTGTCAAACTGCATTTCATGTTATATCATATTTTTTCATTTCTTTTCGAACCCAGGTTAACAATATTGTAATTACCTTTCATGTGTTAAGGGCAAGGGGGCTGTACATATTAAACATTTTATCCCTGCGTTAATCACTAAAACAAAATAAAAATTGGCTTTCGATAAAATTTTAAAACAGCATTAAACTACAATATTTGGATTCTAGAAAAATGTTTAAATAATTCTTTTTATAAAGCTAATATGCATACAAAACAGATTATCAAGCAATTATATCCATAGAAAGAAAATTTGAACTTTTAGATACAACCAAGTATTAATAAAAAAAAAAAAAAATCTTATGACTGAAAGTACATCAGAAAATGAAAAAAGAAACAAATAAATGAACTTTTGGATACCAATTAATGTATATTTGTATGGCATTTAAAAATATTGATTTCTATATAAATACTTTTTTTTTTTTTTGAGGAAAAACACTGAAATTTTCATACATTCTTTATACAGTATCTTAAAACAGGTGTTTCAAGTGCAGGCAGCGGAAGGGGGGTGGGTGCAAACTTATACTAAAGTAGGAATAAAAGCATTTGTGTTAAAAAAAAAAAAAAAAAAGAAAAAAAAAAAGCTAGGTGTTAAATTTGACGATTAGGTATAATTTTGTGCTCGTCAAATGCAATAATTTAGTTGCATTTGGCGACTAACGACTGCTAATTTCTAACCCTGATACATACACATACATTATGCATTAGCTTACATTTTGGCACGGTGTCCATATAACGAAAATGCTAAAGATACATGAAATTTCAAACATGATGTAAAAAAACTTTAAATACAGATTATAAAATATGCAAGTCACCGTTTTTAAGAAACTTTAATTTCATTGCATGATAAAAATTTTAGGTACTTTTTTGTTTTCAAAATTTAATGCAAACGCTAAACACGTGTAACCCTAAGTATTTGTTTATAAACACTAGTACATAATTTAAGGTGCATATGAAGAATTAAATACTTCATTCATTAAAAAAAAAAGAAAACTTAGATAAAATTTGAAGCATAAACAGACAATATATTAGAAAAATAACTTACTTTAGCTGAGATGTTCTTCAGAACTTTTATCGCCGCGGAAAGCTCACAGACACAACACAGCGGCCATTGAATTGAAGGTCAAGTGTGTTGCCACTCCGGTAAAGATAAATGCCAGCCGATGATAGTATATCGGTGATGTATCGATGGCTGTTAAAAAATTATCATATCCATGGTGTCAAATGGAAACCGTGCAGTCGACAATGCAGTGGCACAACGAAATGTTGTCCTTTGTAAGTATAGCTAATGGATACCTAGTACATACGGGTTTTGTGCTGCGTAAGATTATCGCCATTCTTTTACAGTACGGACACCACTTATATGATAAAACTGTATTTTGCCATGAAAAATATATCGGACTGTTACATGAAAATCGATGTACCTGACAATAATGATATTTCTTATATCAATTCGTGACGTTTCTGACAATTCTGTGTTTGCTGGGTAAATACTGTATTATTCAAGCTATAATATTACTTATTTTTATTATCCACATTAACAAATTAGAATTAAATGTAACAAATACAACATTTAATATTAGACATATTAATATTATACATTTAATATTAGATATATAAATGTACATATACGTAGTAACACAATTTGGAAAGAATAAAATACTTTACAGTGTTACCGTAAGTATTGTATCTTTTATAAAGTACTGTAGAAAAAGGGTAAAAACGCAATATATTTGAATCAACATCTTTATGAAAGTTTTTTTTTTATCTTCAGTGAATTTATATTTAATTTCTCCATGAGTTTCGATTTACCCCGTATTTCGTAAAATAAAATCATGCTACATTAAAAATGTTTTTAAAATTTTAATACTTTTATGTAATTATAATACGGACTTTATTAAGTAATACAAAATATAAAAGTACATAAAGTACTTTACTTTATTTTAAAGCATAATAACATACATTTACTATCAAAATATTTTGAAGAATTTTATCGAAAAACATCAAATATATTTCGCTTAATAATATTCTAGCGGTTGTCAATGAAATAATAATAAGAAAGGAATTCGGAAAATAATTAATTTCTAATTGATTTTTTTTTCCTTTTTGTTGTAAAAGTTCCTAATCCTTTCAATGTATTTTATTCAGTTGAATAAAATCTCTTGAGACGAGTATAAAATAACATTCTTAACAGCTGGGTGTCCCCTCTTTATTAAAGCGCTGCTAAGATTGAATGACAAAATAACACTATTTCTTAATTAAACGAAATAACAAAATGATTGAGAATAATTTTCTTTGAAAAAAGCTACTTCAAGCTGATTAAAATTTAATCTTTTACTGCAACGTTTAAGAAAATCAATTATATAAATTTATTAATTATAAAAGTCCTGCTTAACGGATTTCTTCGAATTAAACGTTGTAATAATTTATGTTGCATAATTTTAGTTGAGGAAAACAATCAAAGGTCTTCTTTAACCACGTTCTTTATTTTTTAAAATATTATATCATTGATAAAAGTTTATCTTTAGCAAAAGAGTTTTTCTTCCCCACTTTTCCTAAACCAGAAAATATTTATCAAGAGGTTGGTTGGTGATTTATGACGGCTGATTATCTGCACGAGGGATATAGGCCCTAGAGTGGGGAGTGCCCTCCGTGGGGGTCTTTTCAAGGGAACCTGATTCGTATTAACGCAAGGTTCGAAGAAATCCACGAAAAAGTCCGAATAGTTAGGACCACGGGCGCGACTGTTTTCGAACCCAGCACTTTCCGTCTACCAGTTTTGACAGCAGAACC
Source organism: Maratus michaelseni (assembly GCA_963931845.1). Lineage (NCBI taxonomy): Eukaryota > Metazoa > Arthropoda > Arachnida > Araneae > Salticidae > Maratus > Maratus michaelseni. The sequence goes on from OZ007586.1 coordinate 400,369,009, forward strand.
TCTCGGCCACTGCTGGATTTACCAAGAGGGAGTATACACCTGTCAAAGAAAAATTACAAGAAGACTGTCTTAATATTTGAAAAATGAAATATTAAGCTAGAATTATATAACAAAAATTTAAGTAAGATCTTTCAAAACATGTGCTAAATAATTAAAAATAATTTCGAAATTCTATTTTTCTTTCTCTATTATATTTTTAAAATAAGTCTTTATAACGTTTGTGTTTACTGATTGATGTTTCGATTTTCCTTAAATCTCTTTATCATTCCCTTTGAATGAGAATTCCGAAGGTTTGAATTATTTCTAATTTATATTCGCCCTTTAATATAAACAAGAACGAAAAATCATGCGTCAAGCATAGATTATGTAACACTTTCCAACGCTTCCAAAATAATTTTACAAATCATTACCGTTTAATAAGCTGGAAGATAACATCTAAGTAAACAATTTGGAAAACGCATAACATATTTAAAAACGTAATTTCAGGAATTTCCAACATATACAATATTCGGAAAAATATCCGAATACTTTTTTCAGCCCTGTATATAATCTATAGATTTGTATATATACTACATAGGATGCTAAATTTTAGTTTAGTTAGGAAATGCGTAGCACAGTTTAAAATTCTCCTTCTGGAGTTTCTGTCAATAAACGGAAATGTGTTCGCGAACTTTTGTGCTGCCCTGTATATGATCTACAGAATTTATGCACACCAAGTAATAGACAAAAGTGAATTAAATTTAAAATCACGTTCAGCAACTTAAAACGCACTTCCAGGAATTATTTTTAACAGACAGTAGAGAATTCTTTTGTGTGTCCCTGTAAATGAACGATGACTACTATACACTCAATATTCTGAAGTAAGCCTCTTGTAATGCACCTTAGTGATATATATAAATTTCAATGCGTTTAAAATAGTGAAACAATATTTAAATAAACCGCAGACGATTTTTCTCCATAGACGTAATGTAACGGAATTCTTTTGACCGTCCCTGTAAAGTAACTAAAAGTGCCATGCACACTCTATTCCATATTAAGCTTCTTGTAATGCACCTAAGTGATATATATAAATTACAATGTGTTTGAAATTGTGTAACATCATTAAAATAAACCGCAAATGTTTTTCCCCATAGACCGTAATGTAACGGAATTCATTTGAGTGTCCCTGTAAAAAAAACTATATGCGCTACACATTTCAGTTGAAATAGGGAACATGCTTTAGATGACGACAATAACATATAAAAATTGCAGGGAAATCCGAGCATATTTACGGGAGTTAGAGCACGGTCAGACGGCAGACGGCAGACGGCCATACGGCAGACAAACCAAAGTCATAAACACTTTTCAACTAGGTTGGAAAGTGTTAAAAAGAGATTATCTTAAAATACAGAAAATACTCCAATTTCTTTTCGTATCGGCATTTCTTTTCATCAAAATAATTCGAGAATTGATAGAATCTAGTAGTATTATATGCCTATTTATTTATTTTATGAATTATGTGTATTAATGTGAAAAAAAATTGCATGTGCAGTATTAGTTTGAGTTTTAATATAAGTTTACAGTTAAAATTAGAGAAAAAACCGTCACTAAAATTATGATAAAACTTTAATATTCGTATTTAATTAAATGCATTAAATGCATAACATGCATTTCTATATTCTGAAACATAACAAAAAGCATTTCCGAATGAAATATTTTCAAAAACATTATGACAAAAAGGAAAAACTCTCATATTTCCAATAATAAAAGTCTAGCGTTTTTTCGTAAAATAAATAAATTAATTAATTAAAAAAAGAAGATTTCGGAATGCAATTAATTTTTGATTGATCTTTTTTCCTATCGTTGCGTTAAAGAAACAACCCTAATTCTCTCAAAGCATTTTATCCAGTTTAATAAAATATCATGCGGTAAGAAATATCATTCCAAACAGCTCGGTGTCCTTTCGTTATTAAAGTACTGCTAAGATTGAATGGTATAATAACACTTTTTCTTAATTAAACGAAATAAAAAACGATTGACGATAATTTTCCTTAAGAATAGCTGCTTCAATCTGATTATGTTTTTTCTTTGATGTCTATGATGAAAATAATTGATTAAAACTTAATATTGCTTTATATATTAAAGTTCTGCTTAAGGAATTACTTTAAATTAAATGTTGCATTAATTGTTGTTTCAAAAATTTAGTTGAGAAAATAATTAAAAATCATGTTAAACAACGTGCATAAAAAAAATGTTTTTCATTAAATTTCATTTTAAACACTTTTTAGACAACTTTTAGACTCACTTTTTAAACAACCAGAAAGTATATATTTTGTGAGACAAAATGTGCGTGTTAAACAGAAAGTACAAGAAGACTTTTAATGTTACAAAGATGAATTGTTTAGCTGGAAAAATATTCAGATAACAAACATATATTAAGATGTTGAGAAAGACTTGCTAAATGTCTAAATATATTAACAGATTTTTATTTAGTTTCTCGCTTATATTTCTTAAATAAATCCTTGTACCTTTGTGTTTATCGAATAATGATGTTGTTAACTGTATTTTATCACGTCGTATCCGAGAATCACTGAAGGTTTGAATGAATTCCAATTTTGCTCTTCAATATAACAAGTAGGAAATTGTACGTCAAGCGTAACAAATGAGGTGCGTTTTTACTATAGCTAGTTATATAAATATTCAGATCATGATGATTTTAATTCTGTGAAACTATTTATATCGTCTGCAGATTAATTTCAGTAATAAAATAAGTATCTCGGTCGCTTGACGATTAAACCTCGGAAGCTCCTGTAACAAAAAAGCACCGATTTAAAAAAAAAAAAAATCAAATTTCTTAATAAATGTTTTTATTAATATCTTCTAAAGTATTGATTCGATTTTCATAAAATTGGAAATGTCTCGACAAAATTCTGCAAAGATAATATATCTTAAATTTCCAACCGTTTGGTTGGATAGTTATTGCGTTGTTATATGCGGACAGACGGACGGACGGATCAGACGACGATTATAGGTGCTATGTATTTATATAATTACGAACGCACCTAAAAATGAGGAGGTCTTAAAATACATAAAATGTTGTAATTTCATTGTGTATCGGACTTTTTTTCATCAAAATAATTTCAAAATTCATAAGATCCAGTAGTGTTATTTTTACTCACTTCCGTAAAGAATTATGTGTATTAATGTGAAAAATATTTTAATGAATTACCAATCCAATTTGTGTTTTAATTTGAGTTCAAATTAGAGAGATTTAAAAATTTATAGAAGGACCTAGTCAATAGAAATGCGGATAAAATTTCAATATGTTTTTGTAATTATAATACTCACTGATAGATATGCTTTTCTTTATTCGGAAACACAATAAACAACATTTTCCTTTGAAATACTTCCAAAAACATTATTAGAAAAAATAAAAGCTCTCATATTTCCAATAATAATATTTTAGTGGTTTTCTGTAAAAAAAAAAAAAAAAAAAAAAAAAAAAAAAAAAAAAAAATCCTAAAGTAATTAGGTAATTTCTGATTGATTTTTTCCTTCTTTTGTGTTAAAAAACGATTCTAATCCTCTCAAAGCATTTTATCCCGTTAAATAAAATATATTTCGGAAAGAAATATCTTTCTTAAAACTTAAGTATCCGTTCTTTATTAAAGCACTGCTCAGATTAAATGACATAATAACACCTTTTTTTTTTTAATTAAGCAAAATAACAAACTGGATAAGGATATTTTTTAAAGAATAGCTACTTCAAGATGATTAAATTTTAACCTTCGTATTTGTTATTTCATAATAAAAATATGAAAACGTAATATTTCTTTCTAAATGCATGACGACTTTAAATTAAACGTTATTATAATTTATATTTTAAAATTGTTAATGTTTAAAAACGTACTTTATTTTGAAAATTGTTTTCTATAAAAGGAGGTTTCTAATCCTAGAAGTAACATTTGTGTGTGGAACAAATATATATATATATATCATTTCAAATAGCGCGCCCTTGTAAATTTTGTGACAAAAGTAATTTTTCTAATACTTTGTTGTTACATATGGTGCAGATATTAAAAATCCGTTTCTAACACTTTCCAACATAGATGAAAAATGCTTACGACTTCGTTTTATCTATCCGTCTGTTCGTGCTTTAACTTTACTATAAATATTACATGTTATTGACATTTACTATAGAAAATTATGTGTGTAGTATTTCTAGTTCGTTTACAGGAACAGTCAAAAGAATACTTTTGCATTACATTCAATGGTAAAAAAATCGTTTCAATTGCATTTTAATGATGTTACAGCATTTCAAACATAATGGAATTTATTTGCAATTATAAAGTGCACTAAAACATGAATTCCTTAGAATATGGGGTGCGAGGCATTTATTATTCATGGTCACTCAAACGAATTCTGTTACATAATATTCTACGGGGAAAAACATTCTGCATCGTATTATAATTATGTTACACTATCAAATAAAATGCAACTGATATGCATTACTGAGGTTTACTACAAAATGCTTGCAGTAGAATATGATGTACTTAACATTTATTGGTCAATTACAGGGGAAATAAAACATTACGAATAGAGTACTGCATCCGAAATATTATAAATTTTAGTTTAATATATGGCGTGTATAAAAATTTGAATGTAATATACAGGGCTGTACAAAATCATTCAAACGCGTTTCCGTCAATTGGAAGAAATTGATGAAGATGAATTTTTAACCTATTATGAGTTTTCTTACTAAACTAAACTTTAGGATACTATGTAGAATACATACAAAATTATGGATCAAATAAAGACGACTATGGACGGTAACTTCTGATATCTTGTTTTCAAAAATGTCATGTGTTTTCTAGTACGTTTACCTTAGATATCTATCTTGTATTTATCTTGTTAAATAGCGAACAGTACTCTGTAAATGTTGGAAAATGTTTCATAATCTATGCTTGACGTATGATAATTCTTTCTTGTTAGTAATAAAGTGTATAATTGCTCCTCTGACATATCTGACTTAAGTAATATTTTGAATTTGTAAATGTGTAACTACTGTCCATAAAATATATGTCATACAACTACACTCTTGAAAAAATTTAAAGCATGCCCACTGAAATGTCTTAGACAAACTACGTAGATGAACAAGTGCATACATTAAAAAAATTAACCTAGAATATCACGAAACATATGTGAAACTATTATATGTTATATATTATATATATTATAATTTTTTTAATAATTTTATCTCTTCCGTTCTTTAGATAAATCTTTATGGCTTTTTTTTTTTTTTTTTTTTCGAAAGGTGTTAGTATTTTTTTACAAATTTCTTTATCTTTTTCGCTCTACGTGAGAATAACTCATGATGTGATACTTGAATGAAGTTTCTTGAAATATGTAAATCGGAAATCTCATTTTGTATCACATTTTTTATGTGTACATCTAACTAAACTACCACGAATTTTCGTTATTTCTTTGTTTAAGGATGCGATCTGTTTACCACACATGCATTTCAGAGTATAAATTCTATCTCATTTTTGCATTCATTGAACAGCGACAACGTCAGATCAAGTAGAACAGCCAACTTATGTTTATGGCCTCTATCTTCAACGAGATTTATTTTAGAAAAGTTACATTTTATGTTGATTTTTTTTTTCAATGAACAGGCAGACACGTTATGAAAATAGAAAGTTAATGTACAGAATCGGTTTTTAGAATTAATCCAAAAATTTATACTTTATCACTAAAAATATTGTAACATCATTCATGGTGTCTAATGGAATTGGAGACACATATTGAAATATATTTTGGATAATTTCTATTAATTTAAAGATATGCGGCTATGTTCTATTAATTCAGTTACTTATTGTTTCATGTATGAGATAATTTTTAGCACTTTCCAACCTAGTTGAAAAGTGCTTATGACTTCGGTTTGTCTGGCCGTCTGCCGTCTGGCCGTCTGGCCGTCTGGCCGTCTGGCCGTCTGCCGTCTGCCGTCTGTCCGTGCTCTAACTCCCGTAAATATGCTCGGATTGCTCTGCAATTTTTATATGTTATTATCGTTATCTATAGCATGTTCCCTATTTCAACGGAAGTGTGTAGCACTTATAGTTTTTTTACAGGGACACTCAAAAGAATTCCGTTACATTGCGGTCTATGGGGAAAAATCATTTGCTGTTTATTTAAATAATGTTTCACTATTTTAAACGCATTGAAATTTATATATATCACTAAGGTGCATTAGAAGAAGCTTAATATGGAACAGGGTGTGCATAGCACTTATAGTTACTTTACAGGGACAGTAAAAATAATTCCGTTACATTACGTCTATGGAGAAAAATCGTCTGCGGTTTATTTAAATAATGTTTCACTATTTTAAACGCATTGAAATTTATATAGATCACTAAGGTGCATTACAAGAGACTTACTACGGAATATTGTGTGTATAGCAGTCATCGTTCATTTACAGGGACACGCAAAAGAATTATCTACTGTCTGTTAACAATAATTCCTGGAAGTGCGTTTTAAGCTACTGAACGCGATTTTAATGTTAACTTGCTTTTTGTCTATTACGTGGTGTGTATAAATTCTGTAGATCCTATACAGGGCAGCACAAAAGTTCGCGAACACATTTCTGTTTATTGACAAACTCCAGACGGAGAATTTTAAAATGTGCTACACGTTTCCTAACTGAACTAAAATTTAGCATCCTATGTAGTATATATACAATTCTATATATCCTATACAGGGCTGAATAAAAGTATTCGGATATTTTTCCGAATATTGTATATGTTGGAAATTCCTGAAATTATGTTTTTAAATATGTTATGCGTTTTCCAAATTGTTTACTTAGAAGTTATCTTTTAGCTTATTAAACGGTATGATTTGTAAAATTATTTTGGAAGCGTTGGAAAGTGCTACATAATCTATGCTTGACGCATGATTTTTCGTTCTTGTTTTTAAATATATCATGAAACCAATGTGAAACTATATTCCTTGTATGATGGTTTCTTTCTTTGAAACGTAAACATTATATGGTCACTTAATATATAATATAATAGAACGAAAAATCATGCACCATGCATAGGTTATGAAACTCTTTCCTACACTAACAGAATATTAAGAATTTTCATTTTTTATAAAATGAAATGAGATATATAAATACGCAATTTAAATAATATGCAGAGCTAACAATTTTTCTTCATACACAATAATGTAACGGAAATCTGTCGTGTATTCTTGTAATGGAACTATATATTCTACACACTTCATTTTAAATAGCAAACATTCTATAGTGAACCTGATAAACTTATAAATATTACATTTCCATCCGTGCTTATTTACGCGAGATAGAGAACGAACAGGCAAACCGAATTCATAAACACTTTTCACAAAAGTTGGCATACACCCACATGCATATTGCGGAGACAGCGTACAGTTAAAGTTGATGAAGGAATTTTGAAAAGCGACATGAATTGTTTTACCATGCCTCAAGCGGTAACTAATTATGTCTAAGGAGGAAATACATCCATTCTACTATCTCTCATTCTCTGGCGATGAATTAATGAAAAAAATGAATGCTGCTATCACCAATCGTTTTCCTGTCGAACATTTGATTCTATATTAGATTGTGAAACATGCTTATTATAGATTAGATAGATTTAAAAAATAATTTCAATTCATTTTTTTTTTCAAAATGACTAGCTGACTACGCCCGCTTCGATGGTCAATTTTTCCAAACGAACCTCGAATGATTAAAACATCTTTTAGTACAACATTTAAAAACGCCAGGAGGCTCATTCTGTTCTAAACGAACCTTTCGAACGCGTCCGCGTTTCCTATGGCACCGTATAGCAAGCGTGCTGAGAAGGCGCCACAAACTCTTGTAGTTTCACCTTCCACCGCCAGGGAACGCGAGATATATACCCCTTTACCATTAGCGCGATATTTATATTACAATCGAATTCCCCTTAATATTTAACCGATGATCTTTACATAATGATCTATGGTTAAAAGTCATTTGAGGTGCATTTTGAACATGTTATGATATTTGAAACATAATGAAATTTAAAAGGATCACTAAGGTCAAATACAACTTATTTTCTATAGATGATGGAGTGCGTAGGATTTATTGTTTATGTACTGAGATGCACAAGAGAATTCCGTTAAAGGACTGACTATGATCGGTAATTGCTAGACGTGCTCTTTCCGCAGTGATATGCAATTTTATGTAATTTTTAACATGTTTTTTATAAATTCTGTAGATCATGTACAGGGCTGCACGAAAGATTTCGTTTATGGGCAGCAATTGCTATAAATGGATTTTTACCGAGTTATGTATTTTTTAAATTGCTTATTTAGGTCTTATTTCATCGTATGAAATATTAAATTTCTTAATAATATTATCTTACTGTTGGAAAGTGTTTCATAATCTATGCCGGGTGCATGATTTTTCGTTCTTATTTCAGTTAACATTACGAGTAATAATTTGTTAAAAGTTATTTCTAAAATGTAATAAAAATTTTAGTATGTTCCATTGATATGTGAAACTGAAACTTAGATATTTTATAAAATATACTTCTACATCGAATAGAAAATAATTGTGCTATATATGTTACACAGGGTGAACCTAAAGTCTTTAGCTGAATACAAAAATTTATTGCACATAAACTATTATACATAAAGGGAAGTTTATTTTTCGAATTAAGGACTTAAAAATTGTGAACATTAAGAAGAGGGGTAACAAATGAAAAAAAATGTACATTACTAACTTCAATGCTTATTTAGTACTGACATTTTGAAATCAGATAAATTCTTTGTGCTTAATCAGCATTTTATTAGAAAATATTTACAAAATTTGGAACTTTATCGGGTGACTCTTTTACTTCGTTATATCATTAATGTTAATTCTAATTCCTTTTTTTCAGAAGATGTTGAAATAAAAAATGTTAATTTAATGTATTTATTTTATTCCATTTTAATTTAAAATTTCATAATTTTTGTACGCTGAATTAAATTTTTAAGTGAAAAAATAATAAATATTTAGGAATTTTTTATGGTGATAATATTAAGTTCAGCTTTCAGTTTTATTTTAATATTATTAGATTCCTGACACTAATTCCGTTCTTATTAATTACTATTATAGAAAAAATGCGAATTTTATTATATATGATAATTCAGGATTGTATTACTTAGAAACGGGAACGGCAATAATTCAGTATTGAATTTAAATTAAGAATTTTATTTCCCTTTCACGAAACTGTAAGATTGTTATTATCTACATTCGGTTTGAAATTAAAAATTAAATCTAATAAAAGATAAATGGACAGCAAAAATGAGCAAAACCTTAATATAAAATAATAACAATCGATAAAAAGTATTTATTAAAGAAGGCTGAACAAGATATTTATTTTTATTCCTCATCATCATATTCAACATCTACTTATTTGCTGACATTTCATCACGTACACAATTCACTTAATGACAAATCTAGCATTAGACACGTTCTTACATTTTCAAAAATAAAACGAGCTAAACTATACATGTACTTTTAAATCGATATGTCATTTTTTTAGAATGTTTTACTTTTCTTCGATTAAGAATTCTTTTGAGTTTATGCAAAAAAGTTATTTCTTTTAGAATTTTACAATTTGTCCAGCGGTAACAAAAGTGTAACTAACTATCAGAGAACTCCTTGCATTCGAAAAATTTAATAGAAGAATATATATTTTTTTAATTTTCAAAATTTTCCGTGTTAGTTATTTGATACAGCAGATTTACATATTTTTTTTTCAGTATACATCACTGACTTTCATTGACAAATTAAAAAAAAATCTTTTATACTTTTTATTCATTTTATTCATATTTTAATTCATTTTATATATATATATATAAATTCCATAAATAAATACAGGCATCTCAATTTACTTAAATAAACATCAATATTATTCAATGTGTGAAACAATATAATTATTTTATATACCAGATTTAGTTTAAGATTAAAAAAAACTGATAAAGATATTTGCGTAAAAAGTTACAAATTACCGCAATTTTTGGCGTACTTTCATACGCAGATCAAACAAAATGCTGAAGAATTTTTATTATTAATGAAAGACAAGTATGTACCACTTGCGAGTGAGTTACACTTTATTGAATGAAAATTCTGGTTCTAAATATGTTTGTTTGATCCGCAAAGTATACACCAGACGTTACAGTGATTTAAGAGTCCATTTGAATCATACGATGCCAATCTCAAGCTGATGTTAAAACAATAGATGCGTTCTTTACAAATTTCTCGTTTGTATTTCAATATGTTTAAAGATTTTTTTTCTTAGGCTATCTGAGGTCAGTATCTGATTGATGTATTTGCAAATTTACTATTTTGTTTGCAATAGTTTTTTTAATTCAATTTCAATTTCGACACAAACCAATTATTTTTTGGGGAAATTTAATGTATCCTCAAAAATGAACCGTAACCAACGTCAACAAAGATGTCAGGTTACATATCTCCTTCCCATATCCTATGCAAAAGAATTATTTACAAGTAATGAAATGCACACCAGAAATTTTTAATAAACGCCTCAATTGGTGTAGCATTAGTCGCGTGATTAAAGTAGTTTCTCGAATTCTTTCTTTTCTTATTGTAAAGAATTGAGCTTCGACATCCAGCTGCACTATGTGTCATTCTAGCATTTCCTGTGAGTACACTTAACTGCATACCTTCCCTCGCTATTTTTGCCTTGAAGACTAGCAGACGCCGAATTCTATTGTACTGTGAGCGGAAAGTTCGGACAGTGATGAAGTGGTAAGGCGTTACCCAAAGAGGGGTCTTATGCTTTGATCCTTGCCGAGTTCGTGGGAAAGAGTTCATCTGCGAGAGAAGCGATCTCTGCACACGATTTTTAGGTTTGCGCCCGAAACTTTGCCCTTTGTCTTAGAACGTCCAATGACGGACTTAGTGAAAACGAAACAGAGGGATCTCAAGGCTGCTAAGAGGCTGGAGAGTTTCGAGGGGCCCGCATCGACAAATCCCCCGCCCCTAGAAGGAGTTCTCCTGCGAGAATGAAAAAGTGAGAGAAGACAGTTTTTCGAATAGATCTGGACGAGAGTGGTGACTCTCTGGTAATAGTGAGGTCGGACCTCTAGAATTGATACAGCAGGTATCCGGTGAAAATCCCAGCGAAGTGAAAAAGCACACCAAGTGCGAGAGTGAGAGTTCTTAGACTCAGAATTAACGAGTATTAGTAGATCTTCCGAAGAGAAGGAACGGACGAGCCTTGGTCCGAATGAACTTTGTTTTGTAGTCACGACTGTCTGTAATGTTTAGAGACTTTTGTTTGTTTCAGTTACACTTGGAGTCAAGAGGTCATTAATTTATAAGCGATTGACTCACGAAAAATAATTAAATGCTGTATTGACGTCTTGTATATATTTTTCATTAGAATTAACATTGTTATACAATAAAATTCTATTTTCTAATTTATGCGAGAAATTCTCTGTGCCAACGATCCGATCTCGCTACCACTCACCATCTTTTATCGGGTCGGTATAGAGGAGTTACTACATTATATTAAATATCAAAGTTTATGCGTAATGACATGCACTGAATATTTTGTAAATATTGTGTGTGTCATAAATGTGTCAAGTTAATGTTTCTAAAATTTTCTAAACAATTTAAAAGTTTTACATTATCTCCAACTATAATAAAGAAGGAAGTTTGTGTGTGTGTTTCTCGGTTGTGTTCTGAAGAGACCGCTGCACGCAGAACTACAAACTTTGGTGGGAAAATACCTTTAAGCATGTAGTTTTGCACCTCTAAGCCCGTTTTTGAAAATTTTGAATATATATTCATTAATTTAATTTTTACGCGATTGTTAGTGTTTTTTCACGTTTCGATGCAATTTTTTCACATTAGTAACAGGTATCCGGTCCCAATCATTTATCCCAATATAGGAAATTTTATCCTCTTTTCAATAAAATTTATGCGAAATTCGTACAGCGATATTTGAATTTTTGGCGAATGTTTTCCATCGACATTAAGACATTTTGCCCAGAATGCTTGATTGGTTTGGTAGCTTGCATTTGGGCCTCAGCTCGCGACCTACGTTTTCACGGCCAGTTCATGACGTTTAAAACGTCACATGGAGTGGATCATTTTTACATGGCGATTGGTGCAAAACGGTGGGTGCGCCACTTTGCATCAATCACCGTGTAAAAATGATCCACTCCATGTGACGTTTTAAACGTCATGCACCGGCCGTGTATAACGTAGGTCGAGCTCAGCTACGCCCAGAATCGTCATTTTCCCGCCTCTTTTCAGCTTTGAGAGAGTTATTAATTCTTTACAGATAAAAAATCATGATTTTAAAAAGGGAAAGAACTGATTATTGATTAACCTGATTTCTTTATTAAATTTTAGTTTAATTTCGTTTTTTTATGAGTTTTTTAAACCTTTTTTTCATGTTTTGCAGCGTTTTTGTTTTAAATGACGTCTTAACTCGCCCACTAGAAGTCAAACACCGTTGGAGGTCAGTTTGGATTGGTAGCTGATAAGACTGGAGGCACAAGTAGAAGTCAACCGAGCAATTGTGATTGACAGATAAAAAGGTCGTCAGCTGATTGTAATTCGAATAGCGAGTTGTAAATTTTTTGCGACTTATTTTTTGCGATTTTTAGAGTTTTCTCATGTACGTGACGTCATTTATGTATTTGAATTCAGAAATTGGCGACGATAACTTATTGTTTTTTTATGTCAAAGCAAAAAATGTCATTTAGATTCTGTGTCTAAAGTTAATGATAATTCCTATTTTGTTAACGCCGTTGATTTAATTCTGTGTGGTGGAGATAGTTGAGTGTCCGGTTGTAATTTAAATATCGCGTTAAAGTTCTGATCGAAACTCCCTACTTCACCCCTGCCTCCAAAATCAGAACTTTATTATTATTAGGCCGATTCAAACGAAACCATTTCTCAGGTCCTAAACTTCGGTATAATATTTTCCGACCTTGGTTACGAATATTTCTGAACATTAATCACCAGGGAGGGGTATTTTCTCGAGTTCCATGGGCCCAATTTCAACGAGAAGTAGTTCATTCAATCTAATACGAACTAATTAAGATATAATTAACTAATGAAGATACAGATTTGGCGCCACCTGGCGGTAGAAAGCGAAATTAAAATATTTTGCAGGGTGCATAGAACGCCTGCTATACGGTGTCGTAGGCAGCAGGGACACGTGCCGGAGTTTCGATCTGAAAGTGTTTCATTTAGGACAGAGTACGCCCTTATAGGTGGGAAGTGGAACTAACAGATTTTGCATTTAAAATTGGTCCGTTTCAAGCAAGGGCCCGATTTCAAAAGAGAATTCATTCATTCAACTTATTATGGACTAATTAAGATATAGCTAACTAATTAAGACATAGATTTGATGCCCCTAGCGGTAGAAAGTGGAATTAAAGTATTTTTAATGCGTGCACATCACGCCTTCTATACGGTGCCATAACGAATGGAGAAACGTCTCAGAGTTTCGTTTGAGAAAATGTTTGTTTAGAAAAGTGTGCATCCCCTGGCGATGGAAAATGTAACTTAAAAATTTTGCATTTAATCTTGGTCCCATTCAAACGAAAACTTTTCTGACATTCTTCCGAGGTCTCCCAAGTACTAAACAAACTTCGGTATCATTTTTTCAGCCCTTGGTCACCATCATTTATGAATATTAATATTCAGGTGGTTGATTTACTTTCTCGGATTCTATGGACCCGATTTCAACTACAATCGGTTCATTCAACTTAACATGAACTAATTAATATATAGCTAATTAATTAAGATATAGGTTTGGTATCGCCTGGCGGTGGAAAGAGTGTCTAACAGATTTTCCGCGCGTGCACAGTACGCCTTCTGCACGGTTCCGTAAGCAGTGGGAACGAATGCCAGAGTTTCGTTTGGAAAGAGGTTTATTTAGAACAGAATGCTGCCCCTGGCGGTGGAAACTCGAACTAAAATATTTTGCAGCCCGTGCGCAGCACGTCGTCTGCTGTACACTGTATGGAAGGTAGCGGGGACACGAGTCGGAAATTTGTTTAGAACAGAATGCATCCCATGGCGGTGGAACTAAAAATTTTCATACGCGCGCGCCTAAAATTTCTATTTTTATTGAAACCGTAAAAGAAAGTTACTGATTTCATAATCCCAGACATTGAAATATTCTCATTTTCACTCATCCTCGAGTATTAAGAAAAATCTTCGAGGTATTGAATCGAAACACACAACCTGTACGCAGTTTACTTTTCTGACTTCGAAAATGCAAATTTTGTGAAAATCATACGGTAATTTTTTTTAAATTTTGACAAAAAACTGACCCGCTTTGAATCAAATGATCCAGACATTTGATGAGATTGAATTGAATTTACTTTCACTTCGGGGTCCATGTCTATTTAATTTCCTAAAGACAAAATTTACAAGAGGAACGGTTTCGTGCAGCTATTTTTAGAGTGATTTCGTATTATTTTTTGACGGGACCGGGCAACGCCGGGAGAATCAGCTAGTATATAATAAATATATCAGTGCTAATATTTACTCCGCTAACAAAATATTATATGCAATATTAACAATATTTTAAACACATTAAACGGACAATAAAAAGTATTTATTCTCTCTATGATTTCTGCTATGTAATTGTAAAATAATTATAAAATATGTGCGATTTATAGAGAACATTTAAAACAAATATTATACTCTAATATAAAAAATAAAGCACGCTTTACTCTTATTTTCTTTTACATAGCAAGTAGGATACCGCAAAAGAATCTTGATAAGAACAATGTACCATTAGCTCCTTAAAAGTAGCAAAAATAAAGTTAAAATTAACGTTCTTGATGCTACAGTTTTTCTAGTTTTATTAGCTCCCATGCGTTACTTATTTCATTTATCGATCACATATTTTCTTATAATAGCTTTTTTTTGTCTATCGTTGCACCATTTAAGGCTGGTGATTAAATTCCTTGTATGTAAAAAACTGCAGTTAGAAAAAACAAAACGCCTACACATAATTACATATTATAATAAAAGGAAATAAAAAATATTTCATACTGTTAAATCTTTTAAAAGTGCCGAAATATTTGCACATCTAACATACAATTAAAAATATATTTAAAAATTCTTTTAAGTTTGCTACGTAAAGATAATAACATATTTACACGAACCATTCTTTTTAAATTACATAATAAAAAATTATTCTTTTTTTCTGTAAGAATAATCATTTTTATAAGGTTGTAAAACAAAATTTATCCTAAAATCGGAAAAAAATATTTTTTTTTTCTAGTTTAAAAAAAGATAATCTCATAGGAAAGATCTTCTAAATTTTGTAACCACTAGATTTGAAAGAATTTTTTTTTTATTTAATAGCAGAATATCTACGACTAAATAACTAAATAAGGAAAATTTTTCTATTCAAAATTATTGACAGAGAAAAAGTTACGTTTGCGGCTTTGAAAATCTGCAGACGAAATTTCTGAAATTATGAAAATAAAATTATTTAACTTTACTAGATTAAAATAGTAATTTTCAGAAAGGTTTTGCTAGTATTAACTTTTCAAGAAAGTAATTTTTGATTTTCTTAAAATACATGCAATACTTCTATAATATGTCGAAAGCATGAATGCTACTTATTTTTATGGAATCATATTGTATGAAATCTTAGTATGAAAACTGTATTGTAATTTATTAAAATAAATAATGGTAATAGTAATACATTTAGAGGTTTAAAATTTTCCCATAGATTTCATTCATCAGTTTTGGAATTATCAACATTATTTGAGTCAACGAATACCGAAAGCCTTTTTAGGAGAAAACTGAGCACAATCTTAAAATTTCCAAAATAGATAAGGTGTCCAGTAAGTCTCTTTACAATTTCAAACTTTTATTACAAATACAATTGAACAGATACATGTATGGAAATAATACAGTATTAGAAGTATACATTGAAGTTTTTTTCATCAATTAAAGAACCTCTATATGTGCACCATTGATAGCTCAGTGTTGATGGCACGAAGTACGTCAAGGCGATAATCGTCGACGTTTTTTCTCTGCCATTCTTTTCAGCTACTCCTTGATTTATCCAATACTGAACCATCTCTATGAATTTCTTGCGTCTACCTCTATCAACTCATGAATATCAGAAAAAATTCTTAGACACCGGCTCAGTAGTAAAATGTCAGAGTGTGAAACTCCTTAGACCTCATCGTTGGCGCGTTCGGAAGTTATCTATATCTAATCTATCCGATATCCATCAGTTATTTCCCGGAGAAGTATTAATTTTATTAGCAATACGTATTTTAATCATGTATTGATCGGCTTACGATATCATATCTTACAATGAAAAAAAAAAGTGTTTTGGTGAGTTTCAGATGGGAGTTCCAGTTACAATGTGTATTCGAACACGGTTTAATCATCATGTCATCGAGATCCAGTTGATAGAATAGAAAAGGCCGTTAGTTATTTTCTACTAAGGTATCTCAGAATTATCGCTTTACTCTGCACTTATTGAAAATATAGAAAGTTCTGAAAAGTTTTAATAAGGAAAATTGGATGTATTTTTCAAGATCAATTTACTATTAATTTTCCCAGTTAATAATTTAATTGTTAAATAATGCAAAAATAAAGTCTTTTTTATTTCGAAAACTTATCATTCATTACATTTATTATTGTTCTTTATCATCAATTATAATTCTTTATCTCCTAATACACTGTTAAAAATAAATCCGTCAATTCACGGTAAAACTACTGGCAGTAAAGTTGCCGGACTTTTTCCGTTCCGTTAGTACATTTTTCGTTTTGAAAGATAAAGGAAGGGAAAACTGTTTTTGAAGAATCGGTAAGTTTCCGTTATAAATAAACTCGGTTTTAAAAAATGTCATCTCTATTTGTGCTGCCATCTGTTGATTATTACGGGAGTATTTAATATAATGCAAGAACATTTTCTGCCCGTCCTGAGGCTCGAACTGGGAACGTTAGTGGTTTGAGCCGAGTGCTTTAACGTAAGATCAGCGGGTCCTTGCTAGAGTAAGAGTAGGGAACGATGATAGGGGATTCCTTCAAA
The DNA here is from genome assembly GCA_963931845.1 of Maratus michaelseni. Lineage (NCBI taxonomy): Eukaryota > Metazoa > Arthropoda > Arachnida > Araneae > Salticidae > Maratus > Maratus michaelseni. The sequence continues at coordinate 400,386,090 of OZ007586.1, forward strand.
TCTCAGCTTGGGACTTGAACAATTTGGGGTTTAGAAAACTGGTAATTTTGAAGTTAATTGCGGGGATTTTTCTTAATGATGATGGTTGAAAACTATAGTATTAATAGAGGATAAAAACATGAATTATATATATTCTTAATTTGATTGTTAGATGTAAAATATAAATATCATATTTTGAATTAAATTCGACATTTTTTTTTATTGCTTTTTTGCGAAAATCAATTTTTAATCAACATTTTTAATCAACTATTATGTATTTTTTAAATGTGTTCGTTTAGAATATATTTTCAGTGTGAGTGTTTTTTATAACTTTAAAAAATAAGTTGCGAATAATTTTAAAGTAATGAGTTTAATTCGAAAGCATTATTTTTGTTTGTTGCTTTTTTAAATAGAATCGATTTTTTTCACTTAATTTAGCTATTTTATATATATATTAATCTGTTTGTTTAGAATATATTTTAAATGCGAATACTTTTTTATAACTTTAAAAAATGAATTGCAAAAAATATTAAAAGAATGGAAAGAATTAATTTTTGCTTTTTTTAATTCGAAAGCACTATTTTCTTGTTGTTGTTTTAAATAAACTTGAAATTTTAATTTATGGAATTTTTACTTTTTCTGTGCAGCAACATGTCAGTTTTTGAAACATTGAAAATAAACATCCAGCAGATAACGAAATATCTCTGTTGGCTGCTTTCTTATATGAGGAAATTTTTTGCTTTTAACTGAAATTGCCCTTTTGTCATGAAAAGGGACTTTTTCTGTTAAATGCAGGAAAAAAAATACCAGTGAATTTCAGATTATTTTTAACAGTATACTGTAAAATAATTCCGTCAATTTACGGAAAAAAGACTGGCAGCAGAGTTGCGTTAATGTTTCTTTTTTTTTTTTGAGGAATGTTCCGTCTTTGTAGTCCATAAATGGAGCGATACAGACGCGAAGGAGTTAAAGAGCATGTGTGGCGATCAAAAATACTGCAATCCCATTGTATGATAGATTTTTACTTTAATAATACCTTATTTGAAACTCTGTAATCTTAAAAGTCTAAAAAGTGTACAATTTAGGGATACAAATTATGCACTTTTTGTGCACAATTCAGTTTGCAGTTTTTATGCATAAGTAGAGTTGCCAAATACGCTCGGATTTTGTGCATTTATTTGCAAACTTTTTCTAGATGGGTAGCAACAGATATACGGGAGAGATTCCATTTTTCTAACAAAACGGAAACTTTCTGATCAAAATTCACGGAAGACAACCTGTCAATAAACGAAATTTTTTAACAGTGTATTCAATTAACTTCGTGTATTAATTTTTGCAATATGACTTAGGCTGAATTTATTGCGAATGAAAAAATGATGCTTTTCAAATAACTCTGAATTGTGAGTATGATTTATCAAACTCTCTGATTTATCATTTCATTCAGATAAGCTCTGAATCTCCGATAAAAAAAGAAAAATCAATACCTAATAATGATATTCATTATTATTTTAAATTTTGTACACAACTTTCAGGAAAGATAAATTATTTTTAAAAGATCGTGATTAATTTCTATGAGCCAGAAAAGCCTCCGGATTTATGTGTACCGGGAGCGCTACACTCTCAAATAAACTTCCTTCAAATCACGGAAATATTACTGGCAGCACTGCTGCAGGCTTATTTCCGTTATTTGAAGAATTTCCGTTTATTTTTTTCTCTGTTACAGGAGGGAAATTTTCCGTTATTTGAAGAACTTCCGTTTATTTTTTTTCTCTGTTACAGGAGGGAAATTTTCCGTTATTTGAAGTACTGCCTTTATTTTTTTCTCTGGTAGAGGAGAAAAAAATTCCGTTATTTGAATAAAGTCGGTTTTAAAAAACTGTCTTTCTGTTTGTGCTGCCATCTATGGACTGTTGCGGAAGTACTCGTTGTTAAATACATTTTAAGAATTTTTCATGGCTGGAGTCAAGTATGTTACTGATAAGGCCATTGAGCACCTGCTTGAAGAAGAGTTTGGAATTATGATACGGTTTTCTTCAAAGGGCGGCTTTGGCCTTGAAAAAATTTGGGGTTTAGAAAGCTGGCAAATTAGAAGTTAATTGTGGTGAGATTTTGTCGTTATGAGAAGATGGTTGGGGTTTTAACAATTTAGTATAAGAATATGAATTACGTATATTTTTAATTTTATTGTTACGTAAAATATGGATATTATATTTTTAATTAAATTTGAGAAGAAATGTTTGCATTTTAATAAAATCGATTTCTTTTTCAAGTATTATACAGTTTTATAAAGGTGCTCGGTTCGATGAAATGTGTCCGGTGTTTTAGAATATATTTTAATTTCGAATGTTTTTTTATAAATAAAAAAAATTGCAAATAATTTTAAATAAGTGAGAAAATTATTTGTTACTTTTTTTAAATACGAAAGTATTATATTTGTTTGTTCCTTTATTGAGTAAAATCGATTTTTTTTCAACTATTATATATATATATATATATATATATATATATAATGGATAATATATGGATATATAATGGATATATAATGGATAATATAAATATATAATAATATATATATAAATATATATATATATATATATATATATATATATAACATAAAAAATAAATTGCAAATAATTTGAAATGAATAAAAAATGAATTGTTACTTTTTCAAATTCGAAATTTTCTTTAATAAATTCGAAATAATAATTTATTAAATTTTTAGTTTTTCATTTATAAAATAAATTCAAACTTTAGTATTAATATAGCCAATACGAATGCGTGCAGGGAATAAACGGACATTTTCGCTCTTCTTCAGACTTTCGAGAAGAATTCACGGAAAATTTTTTTTTCTAGGAGTATGGAAATTATTTGTTGAAAAATGAGGAAAAATTAACTGTATAAAGACGAGTTTTTCTGACAGTGTATAAATTCGTTAAAGTTTAAATTTCCATTGAAAAGGAACAAATTATACTAAAAAATTGCGGTTAAAACGAATGGGATTAGAGGGAGATCAGATTTATTTTAATAACAAAAAAAAAGTTGTGGTTAAAAAATTTCGATAGATGGCGCAGGCATGCATAATAGGAAGCAGATGTATGCGAATTAGGTTTATAGTAAAAGGCCCTTTTTGTGGAAGAGTCTGACAAGCTTTAGTATCCCAGCACATGAAACTGGACTTTTTCTCGTCTAGAGTCCTTTTGCATGAATCTGGACCTTTTCTCGTCTAGAATCCTTTTGCATGAAACTGGACCTTTTCTCTTTTAGAGTCCTTTTGCATGAAATTGGACTTTTTTCGTCTAGAGTCCTTTTGCCGTTAGGAATTTTCGCAATGCGGTGGTTGCTAATTCCCCGTTCCTGTAAGAGATTAACCAACAATGCTTGATCTCATAACGATAGCGTACTGTTGGCAACGAATGAAGAATCTATGTGCATCGAGATGTTTTATTGACAGCCCGATTTGCATAAATCTGCTTTAGTTCAAACCACATTTTTTTAGCATATTTTGTTCTTTTTAATGAATTTTTAAAGTTTTAACGAATTTATAGCGCACCCGGTATATATCAATCCGGAACCTTTTCTGAATTTTCAGATTTTCATAAAAAATAAGCACGATTTTTTAAAAATAATTTATTTTTCCTGAAAGTTGTGTACTATAAATTAAAATAATAATAGTGCATATCATTATTAGATATTGGTTTTTTTTGTCGGAGATTCAGAGCTGATCTGATTGAAATGAGAGATTGAAATGATAAATCAGAGAGTTTGATAAATCATACTATCGGTAATTTTTTAACCACATCTTTTATTATTATTATTATTATTATTATTATTATTATTATTAAAATAAAATCTGATCTCCTTTTAATCTCATTAGTGCAAACCGCAACTTTTTAGCGTCATTTGTTCTGTCTTAATGTTTTTTTTTTAAATTTTAAGGAATTTATGGCGCACGCGATATTTTTATAAAAAAAGATAATACCATAAGGGATTTTTTTATATTTTCTTAAAATGAAAGAAAATTTATTGTAATATCAAATCGCTTTCCATGTTGGATTCTTTATATGAAATCAAATTTTTATGCTTAACTCGTGTCCTTCCAAGTTTTATGTGTCTTTTGTCTGGAAAAAGTAATGAAATAAAACAATAAGTTTTTATTCACCTTCAATAGTTGCATTTTGGGATCATCATAATCATTGCAAATTCTGAGATCTTAAGCCATAAAATTTTTAACAGTGAAATCGATGGTAACTTACAAGTTGCCCTTACAAGGTAACCCTTAAGGGTTGGGTTGCAATCCCGAGGAGCAAGAAAAGTTTTAAATGAACAGATTTCATTTCGACATTGTGAGCGAAGCGGATTTAGCATGAGGTTTATAATCACATGTGATTTATTTCAAAAGGTGTAGACAAGTTAAATAAATTATTGCTAAAAATAGATGCATAATTTAGTTTATATATAACGCAAAAATGCCTGTTATATACATAATTTTCTTCAGTAATACTGCTTAATTTTTATTTAACGCTTCCTAAATTTCTATGAATATAGATTTGCAAGGTACACTTTTTTAAAAAGGTATAGAATATAGGGTCTTTAAATCATATATAAATATTCAAAATATATAATGTATTAATAAAAAGCAACATATTTAATTTTTTCTCAAAAATAAATGAATTAAACAATAATGATTGAAACATTCACAAAAATGTGGAAAAAATTATATATTCCAGTATACGAGTTTCTTCTGTGATATTATAAATAAATATTAATTTAATATTATAAAAAAAACTCATAATATTTAATAGTTTAAAAGAACAGATTTGTTATACAAGAGTGTAAAGTTTTAATTCACTATCTTTAGTATATTTTACAGTAAGTAGACCTAATTTTCTAAACAATGCATAAAATCTGAAAAAATAAGATTAACGTATATAACCGTGAAATTGTCTGTTTACAAGCTTAAAATCTCTGTATAATTATCAGTACAAAAACCCTTAACCCCTTCGCGACGAGCGTCCTTTAAGGAATTTTTAATCTTTTACCACCGCTTTTTTAAAACCGAAATTTTCGCCTATATGAATCACAGAAATACTACCATTAAATAAGGCAAAGCTTACACTAAAAAATAACTGGAGGGAATAATCGAGGATTCTGAGCATCTTATGCGTCACGTATACGTGTCGCTCGTCCCCAAGGGGGTTAACGGGTTAAAAGTTGTGACGCAGCACTTTCTTTTGGCTCTAAGAATTTTAAATATTGTTCTTAAAAGCAATGATATCAAATTTGAGAGACGCTATGTTAATAAATTTTTTTTAAATCATCATTTTCTTTTTAGTTTTATTTATATTCCCAGGTGCAATTATTATCTTAACATGAAATTATATATATAATTTATTAGCTGATGCTTTTTCATCTCTCAGGAATTCAAACTATAGGTTTTAAAAGAAATGATATCAAAATTTGAGTGACCCCTTGACGTGAATTTAATAGGACTGTTTTAAAATTCAATTTAAATTATTTTTGGTTTGTCTTCTAAAGTATATTTACACGTACAAAAAATACTTTTAATTTTTCAATACACTGTTAAATATATTACTTTCACTGAGCTTATATTATGTATCGAAATGTATTTATTTCAATAAATTGATTTTTCTTTTGTGCCACTCTATCCAAAATCATAAGTAAAATTTATGTAAATGATTATTTTGCTTCATATTATCCAAACGAATGTAAATGTATGCAAGTGGATTGGCATCGGGCGTAGAAAAAACAAATTTCATCGATCGGGCATGTAAAAATCATGAATTTCGTCAATCGGGCGCGTAAAAATCACGAATCTTGTAGAATAGGCGCGTAAAAATCACGATTTCGTCAAGTGGGCATGTGAAAATCATTAATTCATCAAGTGGGAGCAAAAAAATCACGAATTTCATCAAACGGGTATACAAAAATCCTTAATTTTTTAGATCGGAGCAGAAAAAACAAATTTTGTCGATCGAGTATGTAAAAATCACGCATTTCGTCGATTGGATGCATAAAATTCATGAATTTTGTAGAACGGGCACGTAAAAATGACAAATTCGTCAACTGGGCGCTTAAAATCATGAATTCGTCAAGAGGGCGCATACAAATCACGAATTCATTAAGTGGGTGCGTAAAAATCACGAATTTCTTCAATCGGGCGAATAAAAATCATAAACTTTGTCCATCGGCTGTAGAAAAATCATTAATTTTATTTATCGGGTGCTGAAAAATCCTTGGTTTTGTCGATCGGATGAGGAAAAATCATGAATTTTTTCGAACAGACGCGGGAAAAAAGAAAATCCGAAAATCCTGCATTTGGCCGTTTTTTTCATAATTTTAATCGCCTGTTTTTCAAGTTTTATCGCCGAGTGGTGACTGGCGAGTGTTTATTTTCACCTTTACCCCAAAATGAATAACATCGATTTAAAAAGGGATAAGTTATTAACAATTTCAGAAAACAATACTTCTATGGGCCGTGTACTAACAAGTTATTAACAATTTAGAGCAAAAATCTTAAAGGAGGCCAGGGGGGCAATCCACATATAATTATAACATTTTTATGAGAAAGATTTTTTTACAATTATTATTAAATTATTATGTTAAATAACGGAAAAGTATTATTAAATCCTAGAATAAGCCATACACTGGCCAACGTAGAATTTGGCAAAGCGGTAAATGAGTTTTTCTTGCTACCGGTTTGTTTCTTGCATTACTTTTCTATGTATATGTATGGTTTTTTTCTTACTAAATTTAAGTGTAATTATCAACAACGGATAAAATTTTGTTAGGTTTAATTTTGTTTAACATGGTTAAGTGCATTTTTCTATTAATTTGAAAATGTAGTATTAATTAAAAAGGTTCCAGTAAAAATCCAGTTTTACAGTTGCTTCAATTACTATAATATTGTAGATAATGAACTTCAATAATTTAAATAAAAACAAAATATTCATGATTTTCTAAAAAGTAGCATATAATGATACAGTTATGTGAATTTTAGAAATTGCAACTAGAAATTTTTATTTGATGCCTGAGATATTTACAGTAGGCGTCACTTCACACCTACCTTTCATTTCCCAATTTCTATTACTGTTTGTAAGCTTCTGTCAAAAAGTGGTTCATATTTGGGCACTTTACCCTAAATATCTGTCTTGCTTTGAAATTAGGATGAAGGTAATTCGAATCATCTGGACTCATTCTGTATTTGAGTTTGTACCTCGTCAGTCCCATTCTATGTATGTTACGCGTGTTAGAGCACGGACAGACAGACAGACAGATAAACCGAATTGATAAACACTTTTCAACTATATTGGAAAGTGTTAAATATATTCAAATGGTTTTTAAGTTGTTTACCATAATGTCAACTATGTACATATATTTTTACTTTACAGTGTCATTTACAGACATTAAAAACAAATTTTCACATATAAAAACAATGTAAATGTTATTTACAAGTATATACAATTTGTAAATAACATCTACATTGACTTAAATCTGAAAATTTGTCAATGTGTGTAAATGGTTGTGTAAAGTAAAAATATAAGTATTCAAATGCTCCCAATAATTTAAGTCATACCATTAATTTCAGTTGGGTAAGTTGAGACATAGGTAGGTATTCTTAATCTCAATGTCACAAGTATCCCCACTATCACAGGATTTGTTTACCAAGATTAAACTTAATAAAGCGAGCAGCTTTTTAAATGGTTTTAAACTCAACACATAACTGAAATTACAACTACGTTAATTGTTACTACTTAAAAACAAAATTTGATTAAAAAAATATATTAAGAACACTCATATAATTTTTTATTTAAGATTAAAAAAGGAACTAAAGGTCATCACATTTAAAACGGCATCAAAATATTTTTTCCACATACGTAAAACTATAGATATGTTAAGATGTTGCCAAATTTGGGAAGAAAAATAAACCTACTGTAGAAAAAAAATGGGTGGAACAAGCAGCTCCATTCTCACTTAAATTTGAAGAAACCAATGAATGAACAACCTAGTATCATGTCTGATACTTTACAAAAACAATCTTCGATTCAATTTGAAGAAATTATGTAACCATATCAAGTAAATATTTAACTTAGAAACTTCTTAGAAACTTTCTTGTAAATTTAGTAGTTCCCATTTAAAAAGAAAAATGGCTGCGGTCAATATTTGTATATCAGATATTTAAAGGAAAACTTTAACGACCTAGTGAAAACCTAGATTAAAATGCATTTCATGTAAAATACACAGGAGTAGATGAAAATGTACCTTTAACTCAAATCATAAAAGGATATAATTTAAAAATGGAAAATTGTAATACAAAAACATAAATGCTGATAATAAATATTACACATTCCTCCTTGTTTTCCCTCTTATGTCTAGCATTTTATTTAAAAATAAATAATACTTTTATCTTCTAGATTTATAGGTTTTGGCTAACCTCTAGTTAGCGAAATTATTGCGGTTTTAAAGTAAACTGAAGAGGCAAAGCTGAAATTTGAATTTTTCAGTTGAGTTAATTCAAAAATGATAACTGTGAATAATATTGGATTCCAGGCATCCAATTTCTGTGAAATTCGGATCCATCTATACGGATTATCAATGCAGTAGAAGAAGTTACCAAAATTTTTTAGATAGCATCTTGAATGAAAAGGGAGACACTGAAAATAAACACTTAGAAAGGAAATAATATTAGAGCTAAAGTCATAGTTAGTGAATAGAATTAAAGTTTAAACAGCAATAAATTAAATAGTGTCTGCTAATATATGAAAGACAAAACGTTTATTCAAGCCACATAGTCTATGTTCTTACTAGGATCAATAAAAGTGGATTTACAGGGGGTTAAACAGAGTAAGAATTCAGGCAATTTCATCTGACACTTGAAAATGACTTTTTAATCTAGGGCAAGTGTCTCTGTCTGTAAACCCATATATAAAGGTCTGTGTGGAAAGCAATTTTGGACTGCCTTCTAGATATCCAAGAACTCCGTAGCATGTTATTCCATATAAAACTTTATATATAAGTACATTATTCGACAAATATGCCCAAATATTCTTCATTTATCAGTAACGACTTCAGTATTGCTTTCTATAAAATATTTACAATTACAATTAAAACTTAATGAAGAACTTTTGAGGTATTTTTAACAATATTCACATAGCTGCCAACTGCTACGATTTTTCATCACTAGTCATTCCGTAAAGATATCTTCGCTATCTTAAAACGCTAAATATCTTGGATATGTGTTGGATCAGGAGATTCTGGGCAGCAAACATATTGAGGCACAAGTGGCTAAATGTAGGAAAAGATTAAACATTCTAAAATATATATCCGGTCCAGGCTAAATGTAGGAAAAGATTAAACATTCTAAAATATATATCCGGTCCAGGCTAAATGTAGGAAAAGATTAAACATTCTAAAATATATATCCGGTCCAGACTTGGGTGCGGAAGCTAAAACTCTTAGAACAACATACCTTTAGCTGATTAGCCCAATTCTCGAATATGGCTTTCCTATATATTCTTGTGCTTCCGCCACTAATCTAAATAAGCTAGAAAGAGTGCAATTGAGCGCCGCCAGAATTATTACTGGGCTCCGAAACAGCTGCCCAAGAGATATAGTGTTGTATGAATCTGATCTTCCTCCCCTTTCAAGGAGAAGAGAATATTGCCTTGCAAAGTACTATAATAAGATATACAGCTATCATGACCAACATCGTACTTCTGCTTACCTCCATTCTTGGCAAAATAATCGCCGACTTAAGCACCACAGCCTTTTCTTATGCGAAACAGATGAGCCTGCCTTCCAATAATGTGGAACCCCACTCCTTAAGGCCTCCATTGCAGCTTATGTTGGATCCTAGCCGTATACATTTTCACACGGACTTTTTAAACAACGTGTGCAAAAAACTTGAGAACCCGGCATTTACTAGACAAATGGGACTGGAAACTATTCATTGCATTCCACCTTCGGCCCTGAAAATGTTTACAGATGGCAGTAGGGGTGTGGGAGGTATTTCTGGCAGTGGTGTTCACATTGAGACACCGGATCGTACATTTGACATAAAGACAAGAAATGCTAATTATTGCTCAGTTTTTAGATCTGAGCTTTTGGCTATTTATAAAGGCCTTTGTTTTATTGATTTGACACCAGGACTCGAGTACAAGGACATTTGGATTTTAACTAATAGTAGTGCCTCTATACAGCATCTTATTAATTGGACAAATGTGGGGGACAGAACGAGTCTGAACATCCTGGAACTATTGAATTGCTTATCTGCAAGACACTCCATCCACTTTCAGTGGATCCCGTCACATGTTGGGCTGAGAGGAAACGAAATGGCCGATGGCTTGGCCAAGTCTGCCTCAGCTGAAGATCACCAGGAGGATGGAATATTAACCTGTAGTGAAATAGCATCGATTAAGAAACAATAATTAACTTCACTTTGGATAGTACCTCCTATTCATCCATGGTACTTTATTAAAACACCAGGATGGTCACTCCAACTTAATCTTTGTAGGAAACAACAGACGGCACTCTCACGCTTTATGAGGGGTCACTTAAGAGGACTATCTTTCCATCAGGGCTAGAAAACATTTTCATCGGTGCCCGGGAGTCCAGGCCTCTCCTCTGCATATTATCTAATGCCTAAATTTTACCCGCTGTGAAATCTTGGAAAATCCAGCGCTCTTTCATGATTTTCTGGAAATCTTAGGTTTTGTGTAGATGGTTTAGCATAGCTAAACCATCTGGGATTAGAAACAACAAACAACAACAACAACAGATATCTTCTACTTACATTGTTGCAGATATCTGGGATTAAATAAGGAAAAAATTTCAATTCAGAATCATTGGTGCCCAAAAAATCGTAGCAGTTGGCAGCTGAAAGAAGATACAAGATCAGAGACATAGGTTTATGTGGGAATTTTTAATGAATTTCAATTATATTTTTTTATGCAATAAGCACCCGTAATTCAATAAAAGACGTACTTTTTACAAATGTTTTATTTATTTTTCACATATCTACTCTCTCTCTCTCTATATATATATATAAATGGTATTTATGAATCGAATTTATGTAACGATTTCATGAATATATTTTATGAAATGAATTTATGAAGAAAAAATTGAAAACGCTTAAATGCGAGTTTTGTCAGAACGTTGACGGTAATGTAATTAAGTGTATTGTTACAGCCAGCTAAAGCATGTTTTTTCTTGACTAGCGTGTTCAAGTTTTAAAAAAGTTGCATAGCTTCATAACAATTTATTTTTGTTTATAGCGTTTCCTTGCGGAAAATATTTAAATGAAATTGTTTATGAGTGTTTTTTTAATGAAGTCATTAGAATAAAGGTCTACTACGGTCAAACGTATATTCTGGTAAAACTTTTCAAATGATAGCTTTAATGGTGGTGGCGCCACTGGGAGGAAACTGCATAGCTAAAATTTTAAAATGGATTTTCTTAAGTTTCTCATATAGGGGTCACTTTTAAAGTTAAAATTAGGTACGGTAGATTAAACTCAACTTTCCTTTACGCTTATACGGGGTCTCTTAATGATAAAGTGGTTAACGGATTTTTTAAAAATTTATGTTTCACTGTATGGTGGTCGCACTGAAGTGAAAATTTGGTAAGTCATCTTCAACACAATTTTCTTTCGATTTTATAACAACCCGTAGCGGGAAATTTGGTAACTAAATTTAAATAAAATTGATTATTTATATTTTACTGTATGAAAGCCGTAATGAAGTTTAAAACAGGTTGTCGTATTAAACAGAATTTCTTTTTGTTTATAGCACACACTGGTAGGAAAATCTGTAACTAAATTTTGTTAAATTGATTTTATGGTTTTATTTAAATCTTTAGAATGAGCTTCCGCCACGTCAAATGATGCTTCGATAAAAAGTTTCACATGATATGTTTTTTTTAACGTGCCCCTGGTGAGAAATTGAATAGCTAAAATTTTTAAATATTTTTTCACGTTTTCTCTTACGGCAACAGTGGTGTGAAATCACATAGGGTTTTAAATAAACCTCCTTTCCTTCATTAAATTTAGCTTTGTTAAAAAAATTCCCTTTTAATTGAATAATGTATTTTACATTTTATTTGAGCCTTATGTTTCCTCTTTCTAAACATGGATTTTTTTTTATGTTTTCTCGAAAGGCTACAAGATAAAATTATCTTCAAAAGATTCAACTCAATTTTATTTTACTCCTATCTAGTATTTAATAAGCAACGAGAAAACCTGTAAAAAACAGTTATTGAAGTTAGAACTTGGTTTGACATTTTTTGCATAAATTATGAAATAATTATTTTCAGTAATTGGAACTACTTCCAAAATTCATCAAACATTAGTGATATTGAATACGAAATCATTTTAAATGAACGAGAATACCATTACAGTGTCAGTCAACTAACTTTTGGGTGAAATCACATTCGGTATAATACGCCAATTGGCTGTGGGCCTGATTACGCAAGATTAGTTATAAAACCCCTTCGTAATTAATTTTAACGTTAAAAAAAGTAGAATGAAATATCGAATATGAGTATTTACATTCAACACTTACTATATTTGCTTATTAAACACTAGATCCAGAGTTCAATAAAGAAAAAAAACTTACAATTACTTTAAATTCCTTTTTTTAGATTAGAAGATATTGCAATGGGATCTTGGCACATTTATTCACGTTAATGTTTTTTATTAATTTTTTACGGTGTTGCAAAATAGAATTCGTGCACCATAGCTGCCAACTTTTATGCTTTTTAGTTAACACTATTTTGTAATGGTAATATTTGCCTTATTAAATGGAGAAAATCGACTGTTAAATAAGTTAAAACTTTCGTTTCAAAATTAGTGGTGAGAAAAAGGCGTAAAAGTTGGCAGCTAATTGATTGAATTGCATTTTATTGACATTATATTATTTTAAAATGAACGACGTTCGCATATCGTATTAAGATATATCCTGATATGTTCCCTACTGAAAATGCCGATCGTGGCATTTACAGGTCTTTTCAATACCATGACGAAAATATTATGACTTATGGACAGTTACAGTGAGTTTAAAGGATGGTTGAACGATTTTCTAATACATTGAAAATTTAGCTCTTTATTTGGTTAATAAAGGGTGTTTCGATTTGACTGACAATACGCCTGCCATTCGTGATTGTGTTTGAGAAAAATTCGGAGTACGACAAAAGTCACGAAATAATTACCGATCTCTGTAACATTTTGTAACACATTCCAAATTTGGACAATATTTCAAGCATAATATAAAAAATATAGATTATTTTTATAATTTCGTTGCATTTCCTCAATTTTAAAGACCGCTTGTCCCAGGATTTGCTTTAAGTAAAGCAGGTGTATTTCTATACCTAACATTGAAACATCCATATCGTTAAACAGTAAGGCCTCCATAACAGACACACCCGTATAGGGGACACATGTAATCAGCTTTTTCAATTCACGTCTATTTATTTTCTTACTTTACGGTAAGACTTCTAAATAGGGGACACCTCTGGAGCGCGGAATTTTTCCACTATTGTCAGGTTTACGATATTCATATGTAAAATCGTACAAAAGACAAGGATTGATGTGCATTCAATGAGTAAATAGCACATTGTATGCTGGTGTTTTGTAGTGGGGCATTATAGTACAAGCGAGCCATTTTTTGAAAACACGTGTGGTATTTAATGTTAAAATATTCAAAACAAATTGAAAACTTCTATACAATATCTGTAAGTTGAAATGAATATAATAACTTTATTTTTCTGCCACTGTTTGAAATTTCCGGTGCAAGCAATATTTTCTTTGATCACTATTTTCTTTAATATTGATCGAATGCTTTTAACGAAGTGATAACGAAATGTACAGAAAATCTTTTATTTTTCTGTTTTTACAGAAATTATTAACTGTATATTTCAAAATAAAATTACTTTAATGTAAATAAATTTTAATTAAAATATCTTTTTCACTAAGAAAAACACTTAATGATAAATTAAAGATTATTTATAATAGTTTAGAATTTTAAGGGGACAATGGACATTAAAAACCAAAACCTAGAATTTTGAATGGATTCATTTGAAAATTGGCCAACTAGTTAATGACAAGCTCAAATAGTCGTATTCGAAATTTGGTGTTAAAATAATAAAAAGTTTTTAAATTATTCAATTTTTAAATTTAAAATTAACAAAAAATTATCATATTTTAAAATGCCCCATGCGCATTTCTTTTGCATAAAATAAGACAATATTTATCTATGAGGTGCTTTTTATATATTAGAATGGAAGTTGGCATGAATTGTCAATGTTCGCTGAATGTATAATCAGAAGAAATATATTTTCATAATTATACCTTGTTTTTCATATGCGCACACATTTGAACATTAAAATACTTCTGAGATAATTATTTCTGTGCTAACATTTTTTCATTAATATATGGAGGATATACAGAATAAATTTCAAAAGAATCTGATAATTAGGAATGCACATGAAACGTTTCAAAAGTTAGAAATGTGCAAAATTTTCCCTTTTGATAAAACAGCATTTTAATTAAAAAAACTGCATAAATTTGTAGAGTTTTAACAAAAATAAAAGATCATATCTGTGCAAAGAAGTCTCAGAATTGAAAAATTCTTTTTGCATCAGATAAATTTGAGCATCTAGTTTCAAAATTCTTCAAATACAAAAAATCAAATTTTCAGTCAGATTTCACGATTTTGAATGTCCACAGTCCTTTTAAATAAATCTATTTCAGTAAATATAGTGTTTCTTGGAAATATTCTAAATCCATATCAAATATTTCCTCGTAAAATATTTTGCAAACTTTTACTGCGAAAATCGTTTACTAAAAATAACTACTGAAATATAAAGTTGAAGTCTGTTGATTTGTTTTGAAACTAAATTTTAAGTACATTTAAATTTTGAGCGGAAATATTAGTATTTTAGCATACAACATTTATCAAATCTCAGAAAAAATATTCTTTATATTTAACGTTTTACGATTAGAAAGTTCAATTAGTAAGTTGAAATCTATGTGTTTATGTTTAGAGATAACAGTTCAGTAAATTAACTCTCTAGATACATTTAACAACGATAACTACATATAGTTAGGCGTGCAAATGACTCGGTACATTATTATGCATATTTAGCAACCTGATTTAATTTTCGTGAAAAAAGTTACAGGGAAAAGTACTTAAAAGTATAGGCAAAAGGTGAATGAACATGTTATACTTTTAAATTATGCGTCGGGTACGAAAATGATTCATGTAAAGACTGTTGAGAAATGCTTATGTGTTGATTTTGTACATTTTGTTTGCTTCTCCATCATGATTCATGAAACATATGTTGGTAAAGTTGGTTTAAAAATGTACTTTCCCAGCTGAACCGCCTGGCGTTACACAGACTTACGATAAAAACCTTAAACACACCGAAAATCAGTGTTGAATTGAGACTTTTTTCTTGGAGAGATTTAGCGTTGAAGCCTCCAATACCTTCGGCAGCGTACACCCTCGAGTTTTATATTTTTAAATGAAAATCTATCAAAACGAACAAAGAGTTGAACCCCACTGCCAATCACTGGTACACCCTCAATTAGTATGTATTTATATTTTTCAACGAAAATCTATCCAAACGTACCTTGATTTCAAGGCTCTACGGCCTTCGGTAGCGTACACATGGGGTTGTTACACACGCTCCGGACTATTTTCCCAAACTATCTTTGAAATTGTATAATTTTATATTTCAAATAAAATATAATAACTTATATAATCTTTATAACTGATTACAGTCATAAGCAGAATATTTACTTAATCACCCGAACGTAGATACAGACATATAATTAAATTTAGCAAAAAGATCATTCAACTAGAAAAGCCAATAATAAGGAGCCGTACTACATCGAGCTCTGTATGTCAACAAAAACTGAGTTCTGGAGTAGACCATTTGCACTTTCCATTTGGTTGAAATCTCATTCTGTGACTTCCTTACGTACATCACTATTTAAAATCGTAAATTAAAAAGAACACTCCATAATAACTCTTGAAGAATATACTCTTGAAATATTAATCCTGTTGATATCCCTGGGGGGAAAGTGCACCACTTCCTATTAACTCTTCCTCAAATCATCGTATAAAAATATAACTGGTACCAATCAGTGAGTAATAACATCTGCTGATTAAGCTATACTTAAGATGTTATTATGTGGTTGCTTACATATAGAAATTGTACCAAACTTTAAAATTTTTCATGCTAATGTATAATTATAACATCATGTTTCGATTCCTCGATAGATTTTACCTTAGGATACCAAACGAAAATGAATTTAATTAGTAATTTAGAAATTATGCAGGTTTAACTTTTAGAACTCCTAATGTTAACATCATTTTTAATCCTTGAGAAACGGATTACAATGCGTGTAGTTTTTAACACTAGAAGACTAGACAGTTATAATAATTGTGACAATGTTTGTTTGACGAGTGACAGATGATTGACGATTAGATAGATAATTATAAGAATAAGAATTTTTTTCTCGATAATAAAATGTTAAGAAATACATTATAACAATTGTTTAACCCATTTTTTTCACTTAAAAATGCGACATTTACAGAATTCGTAATTTTTACGAGCATTTAGTCTTTAACACTATCTCGAGTACGTCTAGTCATCTAGAGTTAAGCGTATCTCAAAATCTATTTGGCGGAATTTTCTATTCTGATAATATCTGCTCTTTCATATTTGTTGAAACGAATTGAAGTACGAGTATAGTGAGCAGAGTAGGTAGCGAAATTCTTAATGTTCATAAAAACAGACAAATTGATTAGAGATATCCTTTTTTATTGACAATATGTTGCAACAGCACAATAAGAACATGGCACATACACTTAAACTGACATTTAGCATTAAAATCTAAGGTCTGTTTTTAACCCGTTTAGAATTTTCAGCATCCCTAACTTTTACTAAGGTGCATGCACGGTACGCATAGCGGCACCGCTATCTTAGAAAACATTACACAAGACAAACCAACACCATATACTTTGATTTTTGGCTAACGTCTTAAAAATCATCTAGTGCTTACATACGTATGTACAAATGTTTTACAGATTTGACGAGAGTGGAATTGCCAAAAGCTTCTTAGAAATATAAAGACAAAAAAACGAACGTCGCTCCACAGTCCAATGAATAATAGGCCTACGCGCTGACACAAAACTGTCGGCTGTCGTAGGTGGATTATTTTCAGTGTTTGTGTGACTGCATGAAATTTAATACGAGTATTTTCTAAAAGTCCTTTATTTAATATCACAAAAAGGAGGAGAAGAATACTTGTAGAAAATACTGGTATTTAAATTCAAAGGAACGTACAGATGTTGAAAATAATCCGTCTATGATTGCCGCCATTTTTGTGTCAGCGCGTTCCGCTAGTACTCAAGGGACGGTTAACTATCCCACAGTGACGTCAAACTGTAATGGAAATTTAGTACAGTTCGAAAGTCCCATCGGCATCCCTGCTATGACTTAATATAGTAGTCTTACGACGAAAAAGCCGCTATGGTTTCTCGAGCTCAGGAATATTACCATTACAACTGATTTTTTTTATACGTATATTCAAATGAAACTGGAAAAACAAATTAGCCAGACAAAGGAATGAAACAAAGATTAATATTTAAAGTTAAACTTTGTAAGCTGTTTCTACGTTCCAATTACGTCTAAAAATATTTTAACGATTATTTTCTTTTTAAAACAGTGAGAATTCATATTTTTTAAAAATTAATTTTGATATGTATATAGTTTAAAAAACTATATGAATAGTAACCTATGAATTTTTTACGTGAATCCATTTATAGAGATTTTTAATATTGGGATCCAAAATTATAGCGCATGCCACTATGTAGTTCTTAAGTTTTGCTGCAAAAAATTACTCTCATAGCAATCTGTTTTGCAACAGTTAAAAATTAATTAAAGGTCATTTGTGCATTAAGAGTTCCAAACTTTAAACCTATATAACTTCTACACTACACTGTAAAATAATATATAAGTTAAAGGGTATTTTACCGTGAATTGCTGCAGTAATTTTACAGGAAATGTCACTTTAATAATATTCCGCAAACCTGTTTTTACGGGCATAAAACGTTCATCTAAGGGAAAAGGCCGGATTTTGCATGGAGTTCTAATAAAATAATTTTACTGGAGCAATTTTTTACACTATACTTTAACGGATGTCTTCCTGTTTGGTATTCGAAAGTAAAATTGATCGATAAATACAAATATGATGCCAAAATAAGGTGAAAAAAAATTACAAATTCTAACGTTTGTTACAATTTATATATGTGGGCGACTCTTTAAGAAAATATTAAATACATCTTTAATTAGTAGACGTTATTACTAATCGATCTCGTGCGACCCATTTTTATTCTGTAATTTCTGGTTGTATCCTGTGGTTAAGGTTGTACTCAAATCCAAACTGCTTAATTTGTGACTCATTTTTAAATTCATTTTGCTCTAAAATGCATCCAGTTGGCAGGTTGTCTTATTCTGAAACTTTATAATGTCCGTACTGGTCGATTTTTTGAAAAAGGCAGAATATATTTCAAAAATTGCTGTCAAAATGGACATTTTGTACCGAATGTCCCGAAGCGATAGCGCTGGAAACAAAACACATTTATCTTACTGTGAAAATAATTGTTTGAAAATCAATTTTTAATTAATTGAACTGAAAATAAAATCACAAGTCACTTATAAATCTCGTCATAAATCACGCCGCCAAATCTCATGTTTTTACTATTAAAAATGAGTCTGAAAATGTGTCAGGAAATGTTGAGTTTTTGAGCGTGGAAAACAATTTTTTTTTTAATACCGCCTTAAAAAAATATGTTTCCGACCAGAATTTGTTTTTAAAAAATGTAACTTCTTTATTTTGTACTTATGTGATGTTATTTATTAAATACAATTTCTGGCTTGAAACAGACTTATTTTAGCCGCGGCTTATACACCGGAAATTACTGTACCATGATTTGGGACAGAGTTAGTATTCGGTGTTTTCTCTTTCTCTCTATTTTTTACGATTGTACCATTGTACTATTATTTGGTTTTAAGCGATAGCAGTTCTTTTATATATATATATATATATATATATATATATATATATATATATATATATATATATAGGTGTGTGCGTGTGTGTTTATGTATGTGGAGTATTTATTAACATATTGGTAACACATTTTAAATTGATTAATAATGTGTCGTTTCTACCTTCAATATGATGTCGGATTACTCACGGATATGTTTTGTTTTATAATATAGATAGACGCTATATTAAAGCGAATTTCAGAAAACGTTACGACATTTGTTTGATTTTTTTCATTGTCAGGAAAACCGTATATTTTTCTATTGTATGCGCAAAGAAAACGCGCATTCTCATTTATAAAGCTGAGAATTTTTACTATGGTTGAGTCAAAGTAACGCTATTTTTTCTAATTGTCTTTTTTTATCGATTCATGGTCGAGCATGCACAAAGCTCCGTCATTGTTATTGTCGTATTATTGTATTTTAATTTATGTTAACCCGGGCAAAGCCGGGTGGTTCTGCTAGTATATAATATAATTCTTTACCGTCAAAAGGAAAAGGTCTGTTGGGTGTGTTTGGGATGGTTCTCTCAAAACGAAATCAATTTATTCAGCTTGCACAAATCATTCCAACATCTTTAATTTCTGTAATACGATTCTTTATACTTCTTATTTTTCCTCTTTAATTTATTAATATTAATATTTTTTTTCCGAATATGCACGATGGGTTTAATATTGGAAAACTACAGAGGTTTCTGAATTGTTTTTGCGTGCTATATGAAAGTCATTCCGGTGAAATATCGTCAATAAGTTTTGAATCAATATAATGTTGAATGATATATATTTTCAAAAGTAGCTTTAATGAAAATCACTTTTGAAAATATTTATATGCACGTGTCAAATGATTATTAATTCGATAGTTGTAGAAATTTCCTAATCCTTATGCTCATATGCAACCTTAAACCAAAAGCAAAGAAACTACATGATTTCTAAATTCCTCTCATATTCTTCACTTCAAAATCTTCATACTGATATTTCGAAATTGATTGGGGTCCATTCGATCTGCGGGTGTTATATTTACTGTCAAACGAAAAATTGCCGACATCCAGAAATTTTAATCCTTATTTTCATATTATTTTGCGAACTCTTTCTTCTTATTACCTTTGCTTATAAACTGTTTCGTTCGAGTATTTCAATCATGACATCCTGCCTTTTGTAACACAGGAAAAATTTTCAAGGATTGCACAACTTTCCGAAATAATTTTTCACATCACTTTTCAATTTTAGTATCTAACTGTTAGATCTCTTCTTACTTCTATCAACATTATCTCAGTTTCGGGATTCGTAATTTTCTGAAGTCGTCCAATTCTTGCATATTTTTTTAACATATGTTATCTTAAAAACTTTTGAAGAATTTTAGGCTTGTTGCAAGATATTTGTTCAATATTTAAGTCGAGTTTTACGCTTTTTACAGAAATTTCATATTAAATTCGTCCAGTAAGACTTGTGATACTTTTTTCCTTCTTTAAACAAACAGTAATTCATAGAATTAATGAAGGGCCAATTGTTTTAGAAAAGCTTTCAAAAATGTAATTAAATTACAAAAATATAGAAGGAACTACATTTGGGCTTTTACCAGCAAACATTCCCGAGTTTAAAAATTTAAAAATCCGATAATTTGATAATTTTGCATTCTCTGTAAACCTTATATACAAAATAATAAAAATTACGAACAATTTATGTATATAAAAACTGAATCACATTCCTCAGTAAGTTTTAGTTTTGATTATACAAAAATAGGGTTTTTTATGTTTCAGATTGTTAAATACCGCATTTAGAAGATTTTTTTTTATTCTAGTTTAAGAAACAAAATATTTTAGAAAAAACATAAGACCATACATGAATTCTATTCATTGGCAATATGAAATGCCATTAAGTATTATTTGATCAAATAAAGGAATTATATACTGAAGTTATATTCGTAATTAGTTTCATATTAATGAGTGGTAAGTGTGCATTGTGTCGCAACTAAACACACACACACACACACACATATATATATATATATATATATATATATATATATATATATATATATATATAATCCTACTTTCAGCAGCACACTTGTTAGACAAATATAAGTCAATTATATATATACACATATTTATGTGGTTTAAAATTATTTAAATACTATTTAACATCTTTTATACATCTACATTTGTCATATCTCTTTATTAGATCATATGTGTAGTAATTATTTTTAAACGTATAATATAAAATTCTACATAAGTTAAAGCCAGGAGAGATGGCGCGGTCGGAGAGATTAAGCACATAGGGGTTCGGGGGGAAGGAGTACAGTGAGCGTGCAGCGACTGCAGGTAGTTGCAGAACAGCAGTAGTGGAGTGTCTACTTGGAAGTGCACGTTGATTGTTTGAGCGTCCAAGATAAAGCATTGCTATTTGGTTTTGTTTTCCCAAAGTCAGTGCTTGAATTTTCATAGCTATTCGTCAGAGTTTCTATACAATGTCAGTAGTACAAAATATTTTAAACTTAAACGATTTCTCATAAGCTACTAGTCTAGACTAACAGCGTGAACACCAACGGTTCGTTTTAGTAGCGGCCATGTTTAAATAAAAGGCCGCGCAATCTCTCCTATCGAAATTGGAGAGTTTGCGCATCTGCTACTTAGGAGAGATGGCGCATTGTTCCCATTAGTTTCCATGCAAAGAGAAATTACGCAGCTTATTGGTAAATATGCATTAAAAAATGAAAAATGAAAATGGACTAATTTTAAGTTAAACGTGTTATCAAGTAACTTAATGTTATTTTATAATCTTATCTGGACTTTTTTTCTGATTCTTTATTTTTTTCCCTTTAATTAAAACTTTTTTATCGTTTTTTAAATTATTTCCTTTTTCTGATTCTTTAACCATTAGGTTGAAATATTCACTCTTAATAAAATAATATTTGTTCACAAAAACCTTACAACAATGTCATTTAAGTGTAATTATTATTGTTAACAATTTAATTGTAGTTATTATTAGTAACAATCTTTCTTACCCATGTGCGCAATTGCACCAACCCTGTAAGAACAGATTGCGCAAAATAACTTTCTTGGTTTTATTACAATCTGTTCTATTAAATTACAGCATAACAACAAACTAGCATTTGAAATGTATAAAAAACAAATGAAGTAAAAATTATTCATGGATAGTTTAGCAAAAAATTAATATTTAGATTTTTATTGTTATTCTTTTGAATTGTGCGCAGACTCTCCTAGCTTTACCTTATATAGAGCAAAACTACTCGGAAAATCACTCCCCTTACCACCACCAGTCTATACCCAGCTTTATATAACCTAGAACTTTCCTAGAATTATTGCACAAGACATACTTATTTCAACATTTAAATAAATATGTCCATTTCACTCTTTAATACATTGAGCAATAAATGGGGGTAGAAATCTACCCCCAATTCCGTTACTGCTGCAGTATCAAGTACTATAATACAACTTTTTCAAGAAATAAATTCGAAGCTGAGAAGCTGAGAAAGTCTTTCAAGATAAATTTGAAGCATTCGTTTTGCATTAATCAGAAAACGTTATTTGAGAATGTAGAAAACTCAAAATTATTGCACAAGACATACTTATTTCAACATTTAAATTGAATGTGTTGCGACATTTAAATGGAATATATTTGAGATATTTAAATTGAATTTATTGCGACATTTAAATTGAAACGAATTAAAGATTTAGACGAAATCATGATTGCAAAATTTTCTGCGTATCTGTAAATTTAAAATCTTCCCTATTGATCATAAGTTTATAAAGCAATATCGTTAATTTATTTATATCGTTATTTAAGTTACATAACTATAAGGAAATTTGTTCCATAAATTGATATTTACTTCTCAAAGAAAAAAGTTTCGTTGCATCAAAATAAACTTTTCGTAAGTGACATTTAATTGTAGTACATCCTTCCATGAGACTTTAAATATTGTTTTTACGTTAGTTTAAATCTATTTTTCAGAATTCGTAAATTACATAGGTAAAATTTCAAATTATTTTCCTTAACTCAATTTTTTCCCTTCATATCATTAAATAATTAAAAATATATTTGTATTTGAATCCTTAGGGCATCAAATAATACAGTTCCATTTCACTCTCTAACACATTGAGCAATATACATTAGATTAGCTTATTTCTTTATTCTGTGATAGATTGTTTTTAAAGACTATGGAAAAGATTTCAGATATAATTTTAAATGGAACTAGAAGGTTTTCAAATTCATATTTCCATTAAAATGTTTTTAAAACTTACCTTATTTTAAAAAAATCATACATAATGTTTTATAAAATGTTCCTTTTAAATTTTAAATTATCATAATTATTTAGAGTTTATTTGAACTCTAACGCTTTCAATATTTGTTATTTACTACTAATAATACTTCTTCCATTAAAAGATTCCCTCTCTCAAAATTTTAAAAGTTTATTGGTGTTATGTGACCTTAAAAGAGAAATATACACGGCAAAGTTTGTCAATATTTAAGGGGAAAGTTAAAATGATGTAATGCTTTTTCGAAAAGAGAAATAATTTATAGAAACAGTTCTGTAGCATTTAAATTGTAAATGCATTTTACTCGATGAAAATGGCATTACAAAATCGGACAGCATTTTAAAAACCTTTATCTCTTCTCGTTTCATGTATAAATAAAATTTCTAAACTGAAAGTCTGCTTGGAAAATATTTAAAATAATCGAAAAATCCTCTATAGAGACCACTTTATTAAAAATAAATATTTATTTTTTCGGTGATTTATAATTATGATGAACATTTAAGATTATTCAACTTTAAGAGCTCTTTCGTATGAAAAGAGGTAAAAAACGCATGTACGTTAAATTTTAATATGTTTAATTTAATCTTGTTATTTGATATGTTACATTTAATATGTAATGTCAGAAGGCTATTTTAGGTCTTACAAGGAAGGACTCCTTAAAGCGATACTCAAAATATTTAAAAAAAATGCTAATGGAACTACTCATGTACGTAATGAAGGATCAGTCAAATTTAGCTGTAGAATCCTAATAGAAAATCTGGAAAAAAAATTAAAAACTTTCGAGTATTTGGCGCAAAAAGACGCGATTTGGCTAGCAACACTTTTCCCTCGTTTTGATTTTAATGCATTTGGAAATAGCTTTTGTAAGTGAGTGTTTAAATGCGCAGTACTTTATTAATTTAAACTTAAACGACTAAATACTGTATTATTTTTTCTATATGTAATTTATAATACAAGTTGCATATTGCTGAAGTTTTTTATATTTATACGGTTTCGACGGCTAGATAAGTTTTAAGTGTATTTTAATAGTTACTACTCAATTAAGAAATCTCTCATGATACATTTAGATATTGAATAAGACATTGTTTCCATGGCAAGAATAATTTTCTTTTGTTGTCTCTGACACTAACAATATCGAAGTCAAATTGACAGTCCTCAGAATCGGACATTGATTTTTAGTTTGAAGCATATGTAATCATTTTATTTTTGTTTTAAACGATACGATTGTTAATTTTCTTTATATATGCATATATAGTATACGGAAAAACCGTATTTATAAAAGTGTATTCATTTAAGTTGAACTTAAACTAGTCCAGTATGAAGAGTAGAAAAGTTTTTCCCAAAACAGCATTTAATATAAAAGCGATTTTTTTTATTCGGTCGCCAACCAGCGATAAATCGCCAAAAAGTCGAAAATTTCATAATTATTTACCGACGTTATATCTAGGTTCCGCAGCAATTTTTTCTATAAACTTATATATCCTCATGAGAAGAATATTCTGCAGTTTTTTTCAAAAATGTCTGAGTATGCGCTTATGGAGACCTTCCTTGTTAGATCCTTAAATCTAAATGGCATATGCGGGAAATATTCTTAAGTAGAAAATCAAATACAGTGGAACTCAGTTAATACGAGAAGCAAAGGAATTATAAAAGTCCTCGTATGAACCGTTACTTGTAATACTAGTGAATATAATACAAAATTTAAAACGCACACATAATTAAACTAATTACTACTATTAATTGCTCTAATTATATCAATGCTAAAATTAACTTAATATCATAAATTTAACACATTCAGTCTTACCTTTGTGTGTCATTTTCTATAGACGGTTTTTTCCTTGGACAAAATTACAGCACTGAAATCAAAGTTTCTATAGAACTAGTAATACAAGGAAGACAAACGATGCACAAAAATGAAACTAATCATGCCTCTTTTTACTGGAAAAACCCTTCTAACATTGCAATTGTCACTTCCTTTTTGGAAGTATTGATTTAACATGTCCTTTTCATTTTAACAGTGCAGTAGGAGACACGAAAGGGCAGGATAATATGACGAAAAGTCAGGATTTAAATAAATAAATAAGTAAAGATTTCTTAGGTCAACAAATGAAGATTCGAATTATCGGCTTATGCTCCTTTCTTTACATGGCCCTAGTTGTAAATATTAGAAAGTGGCAGTATTTGAAACGTCATATCACTCCCTTTCTGTCATTATTTTATGTCCTCAGGACTTTTTTGCATTTTTAATTGATGGGGTGGTGTCTCCTTGAAGGTTGATACTCTATCTGAAAAATCTAGTTAAATTACAACATTTGGACAGACAGTTTTAATGTAGAAATGATATCGCTGAGAGTGATATCCAAACGTGAACCATTATGCTATAATCAACCTGTAGATAGATTATTACCTAATCATTAACTTTCACGTTTTCAATTTATTTGTGCAAAATAAGCAACTTGACCGACTTGAGCTCGTTGTTAGTAATAATGTCAAAATCTTTCTGCATACGTTACTATAATTAATGTAGACTAATATTTTAATCATATTTGAATGTACTGACATATCTATAAGAGTTCAAATGAAACCTTAAAAAATTATTAAAAAAACTTTCTAACAATATGCTGCTCCATAATTATAATTTTTGAGTCACGTAATCTAAGAAAAGTGTTATTTTAAGATGATTTATAAAGCATAATGTAACTGAAATTTAATAACCTTTTTTTACATCTTTTGTGCGATAAAATGTCAAAAGTTAAACATGATTATTAAAATTTGCAAAGGATTAAGATTTTAAGAGAAAATTTTCGTGCACTACGAAACAGTAATTGAGAAAGTAAATTTCTTTACTTGAATAATTTAAAAGATGATAATGGAAGCTAATTTTTTGTTAATGATGCGTTCAAAAATGGTTTATTTTAGAGGAAACACATTAAATGGTGCATATATGCATATTTATAGAAATAAAGTTTCAAGTTTTCTTTTTCATTTTTTACATCGTTTTTGCACCTTTAAATATAAGATAAATTTAAAGAGATGTATTTTGGAAAAGTGTATTGTAGTTAATGTAATTAAAATTATTTATTTAATCTCTTTCATTCCGTGATTCCTCTATTAATTTTCTTAGATTTGCGTTATGTAGTGTAGATATTTCATAATTTCTTTAGATTAAATAAATAAATATATATATTTGATGTGAGTGCATGTCATACATAGCATTAAATAAAGTTCTATTTATTAAAACCTTTTCCGCCTTTAATGAAACGGCACGCTTTGGCCAATATTTGCACCAGCTATCTTCTAAATATTACATATTATGTCGTACATGTAGTGTGTCATCAAATATCATTTACCTGCAAATAAAAAATAAAGTATTTGTACAGATCACAATAATTATAAAATTTGTGACTACTTAATAAATGGACGGCTATTATAAACTTAATTTTTAAGCTAAATTTCTGCATTTCTTACCCATCAACTTAATATATTCAGTAATTTAGCGGTTAAATATTGCTGCGAGATCCGTTTGGTTTGTATGCTCGTAAAATATTTCCTATTCATTAATGTATTTCTATGTATGGTAAACATGTATTTTGTAACAAAAAGATAAATATAATTTTTTTTTGTTTTGGGTGTCTCATCAAGACCACTCAAACTCTGCACAGCCAGATTCCTTGCTTGGAGTACATAAAATGCTCAAAGAACTGTACCTATACGACCCATAGTTAAAAAAATGTGAAAGAAAAGTATGACGTCATATCCGGTGCAAACGAGGCTAACGAAAAAGACAGGCTACCGCGGTGCATTCCACTTATCTTTTTTTACAGGCCGCTAGACTGACGTGATGCTCTTTTCGTACACCTGCATTGGTGCATTCGAGCATCACGTGACTCCGGCGGTCTGTAAAAATAGGTACGCGTAAAGCACCGCGGTAGCCTTTCTTTTTCGTTAGTCTCGCGGTGCAAAGAAAAAAAAAACTATATGGGACATATGAGCATCGATATTTGCATATGCTTACGTAGAAAGATGTTCAAAATGTCCACCACGCACATCGAAGCATGCATGCGCGCACCGTTGAATGGCTAACTGCACACGTTGCAGCAGTGCGGTGTCTACAAAAATACACAGAGTAGGAACATGAGTAACTAAGTCACTTTCTGTAATAACTGGGTCTCCATAGATCAATTCCTCCAGATTGCCCATTGGAAGAATTCCAAAAGTGTCAGATCTGACAATCTTGGCCGCCATAAAAACGTCCAATGCAGTGACCGGGCCTATATCCCTAGTGTCGATAATTGGCCGTCAATAATCAACCCAATGCAGTGACCTGGGAATTCCATATCCAGCCAATAACTTACAGGAGAGCTGAAATGCGCCGGAGCTACATCATTCTGGACCCATAGGCCGTGTATTTCCAGGTAATCAGTTAATATATCACGGAGAAATACCAAGTATGAATGCCCCGTGAGCAGTTCAGGCAGCAGAAATGGTCCAATCATGCGATTGCCCAGTATGTCTGCCACGCATTTACAGACCAACGGACCTGATATTTCTTCAGATGAATTGCACGAGGATTGGACTCGGATGACATATCGTTTTTGTGACTGTTGATGACCCCTTCACGTGAGAAGCATGCTTAATCCGTTTAGAAGATATGTGCAACGAAAGCACTGTCGGCAGATAATCAGTCGTCTAAATATCCGAAAAAAACTTAGAAATAGTTGTTTTTCGAAAATCGAAAACATACACTCTAATTTAATATATATATATGATGTATAAATATTATAGATGGCAAAAACTTATAGGTTGCATAGTAATTTTCCTTTAAATGTTTTAAAAATTGTTACATTTTTCATAACTTTGATGATGAATATTTCCACGAATGTGCATTAATTATTTATTGAAATATTTAAAGTAATACTGTAACATGAATTTTGCCATTATTTATTTTTATAATGATAGACTTTATTACTTTTTGCTTCCATAAAAAAACAGAAGTTTACCAAATTAGCGTTTTTTGTCAAAGAAATTTGTTTTAAAATTTAGAAAAAAATATAAAAATATTTTATTTCCTTTAAGCCGTTTAATTTATCATAATATAGATTTTTTTTTAAGTTTTAACTACATTGATTACATTTTTAAGAATGAAGCTATTATTTATCGATTTTTTCTTAATTATAACTTCAAAGCATTACGAGATAATAAGTATAATTATGATTTCTTCCCTTTTCTTAATTAATGTTTGATTGAACAAAAAACACAATTTTTTAAGAAGTGTTTTGAAATAAAAATCATTTTTGTACCAATATTTAAATATTGGTCCATAACATCCTTATAATAAGTTATTTTCTTTTTTCAAGCAGCTTGTTTTCTCATTTCCTTAACTAATATAGTAGAAATTAATTACTTATACACATGTAAAACTTAAAACAAAAGACGCATTTATATATACAGGGTTAATCTAAATGATGGACCCATTTTCAAAAAACTGTATTTATTAAAGTACAAATCCAAAATGAACAATCTTTATATCAATGAAAAGAGGAAGTTTCAAAGTTTTTTTTAAGATATTATAAATGTTCAATGTGTACACCGGTTACTTTTCGGCAAACATCTACGCGATAGCCAAACTCATCCCACACACGAGAAAGCGTATCTTCTGTTAATGAGTGCACGGCTTTCAAAGCGGTGATGGTTACAGAGGCGACCGGTAGAAGTCGCGCGGCAATAGACCACTGCGAGCTGAGTGCACTGCTGCCGTGTACTCAGTAATAACAGATATGATTTCTCGTGTGGGACGAGTTTGGCTATCGCCTAGATGTTTGCCGTGCAGCAAACGGTGGACACATTGAACATTTATAAAGT
Source organism: Maratus michaelseni (assembly GCA_963931845.1). Classification (NCBI taxonomy): domain Eukaryota; kingdom Metazoa; phylum Arthropoda; class Arachnida; order Araneae; family Salticidae; genus Maratus; species Maratus michaelseni. The sequence continues at coordinate 400,415,332 of OZ007586.1, forward strand.
CTTAGAAACACTTTGAAACTTCCTCTTGTCATTGGTGTAAAGATTGTTCATTTTGGATTTGTATTTTAATAAATACAATTTTTTGAAAATGGGTCCATCATTTAGAATAACCCTGTATATATATATTCGTTAATGCTATCAACTTTTTTCTCATTGATGAATAAACAATTATTTTATATGGAACTTTTAATGTATTTTTAACATTCTTAAGTATTTAGCGGGAAAAATGTGTCGCCAAGACGATCATGAACTTCATCGTCAATGCCAACTAGCGGATACTGCAGTTTATGGGCTTTCTAGTGCTTAGATTTTCGTTGTTGGATATTCCTGATACTGCTGTTTGAGTAATTTTGTGACAATATCGCTCAACCTCAAGAAAAGTGACACACTTCACAGTTGAGGCAAAATAATATTTGCATTGTTTTTTACCAGGGCAGTAACCAGCCTGTAAAATTAGAGGGGAATTGAAATTTGTTTGTGGTGCTAATTCAATGCTATTTTTTCCCATCTACTTCAAGTATATATAACTATAGAAGCAGTGGATGAAAAGTCACATAATTTTGATTACAAAGTTTTAAAAATTTTAAATATAATACTGATGATATTATTATTGAAAGATTATTAAGTGTAAAGGGGGCTCAAGTATTTGCTTTAGGGGGTACAGCCCGCCCAGCTCCCCTCTGGTTACGGCCCTGATTTTTTCTGTAACATAAAACTATAGCACTTAGATCTGAATGCAGATGTGAAAGGTATATAAAAAGTAAACCCCTTAAGAACAACACGTAGAAGAGATACGGATGATTGAGTAAATTAATCCTCTTTTCTGGTGGCAAAGTGAAACATGGCGTAATGTAGCGGTCTGTTGGATAACTACACTTATGAAACTTTTTCTGTAGCAGGATACACCTAAGTTAGACGTATTAGTACAATAAATTGCAAGATGAAATTTTGAGTTGTGTGATATTTCTTGCGGTTGAGTGACATGTTATGTATTTTATTCACCTGTTTATCAGTTTTATAGAAATCGTAATTACCTTTGTGAATGTAATTTTGACTACATTTTCTTAAAATATTGTTTAAGTGTTTTTCAATTATTGTTCTCCAATATCCATTTTTATCCCTGGTATGATATCCGGTTTTACTGCAAAAGAATGTGGATCAATTAGCAAGTCGTATAAATGAAATTTTAACTGGTAGCAAAATTTTTATTGTGGCGAATTAACACTAAATGCGCTACGGACAATAATATAAAAAATTTCAATAAATATGAATTTTCAATGAAGTGTCAATAACATTTTGGAAACCTAAAAAAGTATAACAAAAAGAGATAAAAAAATACTTTTAAACACAGAAACTACATAAATTCAAATATGAAGAAAATGACCACTTAAACTTCTACCTACATTTCAACCATTACCCACTAGAGGGCTGATCAAATTTAGTAAAAGCTGAGACATCCATTTCGCATATACGGTTATCTCTACTTTTCCTTACTTAAAAAGACTGCAATTATTACATCCAAGAGATTTGAATCACAGTAAATGTTCAAAACGTGAGCTGTTTTCTAATATTTTATGCAATCTATTATGCACCTTTAGACGATTTCCAGTATTGTTCGTTACAGCACCCATTTATGTAAATGTCATCGTCATCTTCATTGGCGTGATTTTGGTTTGGAATTCTAAAACCCACTAAGAGCTTGAACGTTTGACAAAGTTTTTAAATTATTTTCCAAGATGAAGCACCTCTCCTCTATAACTGAAACTATATGGCATAAAAATTCGTTATCTAATTGCGCGGACTAGTGAAATAAAAAAAATAATTTTCTCTGTTCAACTTGTGACATCATTTATTTAGTATTGCTACATTGGAAATGTTTTTATACAAATCATCTAAAAATTTTTCCGACTATTAATCGTTGATCTATTTCATTATGGGCTGTCTGTCATAAAAAAAGATTAAGATTACTTCTGTAAAATATAGGTTGATAACTTGAATAAAAATATTCCTAACTTGGTAACACTGTATTAGCTGCACATGATTTCATCTGCGCTTGCATGTGATTCTACATGTGGGTTTTCATTTATTAAGGGTTTATTGGCGTTATAATGAGCATAGCGACTTTTGGATACTGCTGCATTAGCCGGGGGAAGCCAGCCGCAATAATATCGATCTCCAGATAACTTTCAATTTCGACCTTTAGTTTTGCATCCATTTTGGGCTGATAATGAAATAAATTTATTGCGTGGCTTTTCTCTTACAATATAAATTTATAGACTGGATTTGAATCGTTCCGAAAGTAATATCATTTTCCTTAATGCATTTTGTTGAACAAATATTGTAGAAGTGGTGTTATAAAATAAATTTATCAAAAAAAACTCTGCATTTTTGTTATATATATATATATATCTATTTACTCTTTATTTGCATGAAAGTATTTTTATATTTCCATACTATCTAGTATATAATAAATAAAAAAAAAACCTCACCTAACGTAAGTATCGCATTTCAACTGTTTTTGATACTTTTCCGTTTCAAACATACCTAATTGAATATGTAATTGCGGATTGTTGAAAGGAATTGTGTCCATATTTTAACATTTCTTATTAACACTTTCCAACATAGTTGAAGAGTGTTTATTAATTCGGTTTGTCTGTCTGTCTGTCTGTCAGTGCTCTAACTTGTGTAAATATAATCGTATTGTCATGCAATTGATATACGTTATTGAGGCTTACTATGGCATGCCCGGTATTGAAAACCAAGTGTGTAGCAGTTGGAGTTTTTTTTTACAGGGACACTCATAAGAATTCCGTTACTTTAAGGGTCAAGGGGGAAATTGACTTGCGGTTGATTTAAATGATGTTACACAATTTCAAACACATTGTAATTGATATATGTCACTAAGGAGCATTACAAGAAGCTTAATATGAAATAGGGTGTGCATAGCACTTAAAGTTCCTATACAGGAACACTCAAAATATTTCCGTTACGTTACGGTGTATGAAGAAATATCGTTTGCTGTGTATTTTAATAATGTTTCACTATTTTAAACATATTGAAATGGATATATAACACTAAGGTACAATACAAGACACTTACTATAGAATATTGAGTGTATAGTATTCATATTTCATTTACAGGGGCACACAAAATAGTTCGGTACTGTCTGTTAACAATAATTGCTAGAAGTGTTTTTTTTTAAGTTACTGAACGCGTTTTTAAATTTAACTTATTTTTTGTCTATTACTTGGTGTGTATAAACTCTATGGATCATAAACAGGGCAGCACAAAAGTTCTCGAGAACATTTCAGTTTATTGACGTAAATTCCAGAAGGTGAATTTTAAAATGTGCTACGTGTTTCCTAACTGAACTAAAATTTAGCATTCTCTGTAGTATGTATATATAGAAATCTATAGATCATATACAGGGCTGCACAGAAGAATTTGGATATTTCTCTGAATATTGTTGGTAATTCATGAAATTGGGTTTTTTAATATGTTATGCGTTTTCCAATTTGTTTACTTATATATTATATTATATTGTATATATTAAACCAATCTGTCTTTAAAGTCTCTTATAATTCTTAGTTTGTAAATTAGCTTTAGTAGAATTCTGTTTTTGGTTCGCTTCGTTTCTTTTTCTAGTTCCCTGCGTGAAGCACTGTTTTCTCACTAAGTTGGTGAGGTGTTGTTATTTTGTTTCGATTTAATTCCAACAACCCTTGTTTCGGGTTCGTCTTTGAGCTGTGATATTGCTGGGTGGTGAAGGGGAGACTACTGCCGGAGGTTTTACGCCGCAAACCCTCACAGGTTGGTGCTCCGGTTGGGTGATCTTGTTTACTTATATATTAACTTTCATCTTATTAAGAGATAAAGATTCGAAAAATTATTTGTGAAATTTTGGAAAGTGTTACATAATCTATGCTTGACGCATGGTTTTTCGATCTTCTTTTAAAATGGTTCCAATGTTTTTTATGTTTATTGACTATTAAGTGAAGAAAGGAAGTAAGTCCATGTACAACCTATGCATGTTTGGGAGGGTGGGGGGTATTTAAAAGTTGGGCGTTGAGAAGTAATATGCAAAACGTAATTCAGAAATGTCAAAATATGTATTTAGTTCCTTTCAACAATCACCGATTCAATTGTATAATAAATATGTAGTTTTCGTTTATAAACTAACGAAAAAAAAATCTAACAAAATAGCCCTGTAAAAAGTTTTTGTGTAAAAGATAAAGGGCTTTCCGAATATATTGAAAAAATAAAAATACGTTCTTTTCATTTGTTTATATATAGCGTGGCCATGATTAAAGTGCATGTGTTTGAAGGGCTCTACAAATTATATTATTTAGAATATTTTTAAAAGATTTAGTATTTATACTGTATACAGCAGGCGGAAACAAGCTCTCCAATAAAAAAATAATTACAAAAATTCTCAATAGGGGGCGCTGTTTATCATTAAAATAAAAAATAAAAATAAAAGAAAAATAGAGAATTTTCTACCCGCTAACTTTCAAAATTTTTGTATCGCAAATTTCACAGGATACTAGTTTAAGGTTTTAGCCACGAAGAACCTTATGTGCACTGAAGTTTTAGCCAAAAAATCCACGCTCTATTAATAGAGCGTTTTTTATCGAAATCGTAGTTATTATATTGCTGCTATGAAATAATATCGTCGTCTCAAAAGATATTGATTTAAAATGAGTTATTTTTGGTAATATTTGCTAATAAAATATATCTAACATATAAGCGCTATTTATTGGTAAAATTTCGAACTAAAACATATACATTGCAAAACATTGCATAACTCGTTTTTACATACTATAAATTGTATAAGTTCCAAAGCTTTTAAAAATATTCCAAATAGTTTAGCTTGTGGAGTAGGGTGGATTGAAAAGGATAGGAATTTCTTTTTTTCGAAATTAGTTTAGGCGCGGGGTGCAAAAGTTGTCTTTTATGTATATTAGTTTATATGTTTTTGTTTAATTGAAATCCATTCATAACTTCCGGTGCCCCAAGCGCTCCAAAAATTGTTAAAAATGAAATTTTTATGAAAATTCATAATTGTTTTATTTTTTAATTTATTTCAATTACTTTTGGCGCAGGGTGCTAAAGTTGTTACATGTTTTATTTTATTGAAATCCATTCATATCTTCCGGTTCCCCAAGCGCCCCAAAAATAGTTAAAAATTGAAACTTTTATGAAACTTTATAACTTTTTAGTTCACAGGCTGTCAAAGCCTGAGAGCTAATGTGCCCGCCCGTTCTGTATGTACGTATGTATGTATGTATGTACGTATGTATGTACGTATGTATGTACGTAACGCGATAACTCTAGATAGAAATAAGCGTTTTGCTTCAAATTTTGGATATAGGTTCCTTATGATAAGGTGCTTCCCTGATTAGTTTTGGGGGTTCGTTCATCAAGTAAAAAGAGGAAAAGGGGGGCTAATCCCCCCCCCCTTAATTTAGATAAATGGGTTTTTCATGCAGAATTATCCGATCTTCTTCAAATTTTGTATATAGGCTCATTGTGATAAGACGCTTCTCTGATTAGTTTTGGGGATTCATTGGTGAAGTATAAAGGGGAACGGGTGGCTAACCCCCTCTTTAATTTAGATAAATATGTTTTTCATGCAGAATTATCCGAATATCTTCAAATTTTGTATATACGTTCATTGTGATAAGGCACTTTCCTGATTAGTTTTAATGGTTCTTTGGTTAAGTATAAAGAGGGTAAAGGGAGGGGGGGGCTAATCCTCCCCCTTAATTTAGATAAATGTGTTTTTCATGGAGAATTATCCGATTTTCTTCAAATTTTGTATATAGGCTCATTGTGGTAAGACGCTTCTCTGATTAGATTTGGGGATTCATTGGTTAAGTATAAATGGGGATATGGGGGGTAATCCCCCTTAATTTAAATAAATGGGTTTTTCATGCAGAATTATCCGATTTGCTTCGAATTTAATGTATATGTTCATTGTAATAAGGGGCTTCCGTGATTAGATTTGGGGGTTCAATGGTTAACTATAAGGGGATGGGGGAACGGGGGGATGATCCCCTTAATATATTGTCGATTTCTTTATTTTTCGAGGGGCTTATTTCAAATTCTTTGAAATAAGAGTATAATATACAATTAGTGTGAATAGCCTGTGAGCTCAATGTCCTCAGTTTAACTGGGCAGTTTTCTTTTTAGCTCACAGGCTATCAAAGCCTGAGAGCTAATGTGCCCGCCCGTTCTGTATGTACGTATGTATGTATCCGATTTTCTTCAAATTTTGTATATAGGCTCATTGTGGTAAGACGCTTCTCTGATTAGATTTGGGGATTCATTGGTTAAGTATAAATGGGGATATGGGGGGTAATCCCCCTTAATTTAAATAAATGGGTTTTTCATGCAGAATTATCCGATTTGCTTCGAATTTAATGTATATGTTCATTGTAATAAGGGGCTTCCGTGATTAGATTTGGGGGTTCAATGGTTAACTATAAGGGGATGGGGGAACGGGGGGATGATCCCCTTAATATATTGTCGATTTCTTTATTTTTCGAGGGGCTTATTTCAAATTCTTTGAAATAAGAGTATAATATACAATTAGTGTGAATAGCCTGTGAGCTCAATGTCCTCAGTTTAACTGGGCAGTTTTCTTTTTAGCTCACAGGCTATCAAAGCCTGAGAGCTAATGTGCCCGCCCGTTCTGTATGTACGTATGTATGTATGTATGTACGTATGTATGTACGTATGTATGTATGTATGTACATATGTATGTACGTAACGCGATAACTCTTGATAGATATAAGCGTTTTGCTTCAAATTTTGGATATAGGTTCCTTATGATAAGGTGCTTCCCTGATTAGTTTTGGGGGTTTGTTCGTTATGTAAGAAGGGGAAATAGGGGGCTAATCCCCTCTTAATTTAGATAAATGGGGTTTTCATGCAGAATTATCCGATTTTCTTCAAATTTTGTATATAGATTAATGGGGATAAGGGGCTTTCCTGATTGATTTTGGAGATTCATTGTTTAAGTATAAAGATGGTAACGGGGGCTAATCCCCCCCTTAATTTAGATAAATGGGATTTTCATGCAGAATTATCCGATCTTCTTCAAATTTTGTATATAGGCTCATTGTGATAAGACGCTTCTCTGATTAGTTTTGGGGATTCATTGGTGAAGTATAAAGAGGGTAAAGGGAGGTGGGGGGGGGCTGATCCTACCCCCTTAATTTAGATGAATGTGTTTTTCATGGAGAATTATCCGATTTTCTTCAAATTTTGTATATATGCTCATTGTGGTAAGGATCTTTCCTGGTTAGTTTTGGGGATTTATTGGTTAAGTATAAATGGGGATACGGGGAGGGTAATCCCCCTTAATTTAGATAAATGGGTTTTTCATGCAGAATTATCCGATTTGCTTCGAATTTAGTATATATGTTCATTGTAATAAGGGGCTTCCCTGATTAGTTTTGGATGTTCAATGGCTAACTATAAAGGGATGGGGGTACGGGGGAATGATCCCCTTAATATATTGTCGATTTCTTTATTTTTCGAGGGGCTTATTTCAAATTCTATGAAATAAGAGTATAATATACAATTAGTGTGAATAGCCTGTGAGCTCAATGCCCTCAGTTTAACTGGGCAGTTTTCTTTTTAGCTCACAGGCTATCAAAGCCTGAGAGCTTATGTGCCCGCCGGTTCTGTATGTATGTATGTATGTATGTATGTATGTATGTACGTATGTACGTACGTAACGCGATAACTCTTCATAGAAATATCCGATTTCCTTCAAATTTTGTTTGTAGGTTGACTGTATTAAGGCGCTTCCCTGATTAGTTTTCGGGATTGATTGGTTAAATATAAAGGGGGGAACATGGGGGGGGCTAATCCCCCCTAATTTATATAAATGGGGTTTTAATACAGAATTATTCCGTTTTCCTTCAAATTTTGTTTATAGGTTCACTGTGTTAAGGCGCTTCCCTGATTAGTTTTCGGGATTGATTGGTTAAGTATAAAGGGGGGAATGGGGGGCTAATCCCCCCCCCCTTAATTTATATAAATGGGTTTTTCATGCAGAATTATTCCGTTTTCCTTCAAATTTTGTTTATAGGTTCACTGCGTTAAGGCGCTTCCCTGATTAGTTTTTGGGATTGATTGGTTAAGTATAAAGGGGGGTGGAACGGGGGGGGCTAGTCCCCCCTTAATTTATATAAATGGGTTTTCCCTGCAGAATTATTCCTTTTTCCTTCAAATTTTGTTTATAGGTTCACTGTGTTAAGGCGCTTCCTTGATTAAATTTCGGGATTGATTGGTTGAGTATAAAGGGGGGGGTAATGGGGGGGTAATCCCCCCTTAATTTATATAAATGGGTTTTTCATGCAGAATTATCTCATTTGCTTCAAAATTTGTTTATAAGTTCATTGGGTTAAGACGCTTCCCTGATTAGTTTTCGGGATTGACTGATTAAGTATAAAAGGGGGGAACGGGGGGGCTAATCCCCCCATTAATTTATATAAATGGGTCTTTCATGCAGAATTATCCCATTTACTTCAAAATTTGTTTATATGTTCATTGGGTTAAGACGCTTCCCTGATTCGTTTTAGGGATTGATTGGTTAAGTAGAAAGGGGGGGACGGGGGCCAATCCCCCCTTAATTTATATAAATGGGTTTTTCAAGCAGAATTATCCGATTTTCTTCAAATTTTGTATATAGGTTTATTGTGATAATGCGCTTCTCTGAATAGTTTTGGGGGTTCATTGGTTAAGTATAAAGGGGGAAGGGGGGGGGGCTAATCCCACTTAATTTAGATAAATGGGTTTTTCATGCAGCATTATCCGATTTTCTTCAAATTTTGTATATATATATTCATTGTAATAAGAGGCTTCCCTGATTAGTTTTTGTTGGGATTGATTGGTTAAGTATAAAGGGGGGGGGACGGGGGGGCTAATCTCCCCTTAATTTATATAAATGGGTTTTTCCTGCAGAATTATTCCGTTTTCCTTCAAATTTTGTTTATAGGTTCACTGTGTTAAGGAGCTTCCCTGATTAGTTTTCGGGATTGATTGGTTAAGTATAAAGGGAGGGAACGGGGGGTAATCCCCCCTTAATTTATATAAATGTGATTTTCATGCAGAATTATCTCATTTGCTTCAAAATTTGTTTATAAGCTCATTGGGTTAAGACGCTTCCCTGATTAGTTTTCGGGATTGATTGGTTAAGTATAAAGGGGGGGGACGGGGGGTGCTAACCCCCCCCCCTTAATTTATATAAATGGGTTTTTCATGCAGAATTATCTCATTTGCTTCAAAATTTGTTTATAAGTTCATTGGGTTAAGACGCTCCCCTGATTAGTTTTCGGGATTGATTGGTTAAGTATAAAGGGGGGACAGGGGGCCAATCCCCCCTTAATTTATATAAATGGGTTTTTCAAGCAGCATTATCCGATTTTCTTCAAATTTTGTATATATATATTCATTGTAATAAGAGGCTTCCCTGATTAGTTTAAGGGGTTCATTAGTTAACTATGAGGGGGTAACGGGGGGATAACCCCCTTAATATATTGTCGATTTCTTTATTTTTCAAGGGGCTTATTTCCAATTCTTTGAAATACGAGTATAATATACAATTAGTGTGAATAGCCTGTGAGCTCAATGCCCTCAGTTTAACTGGGCAGTTTTCTTTTTATTTATTTGTTTATTTACTTATTTTTTTTTTATTCAATTTGTGTATTTCTACATAACTGTGTAGTTTACATAATTTTTTATCGAAATCCTGTGATATCTTCCGGTGCCCCAAATATAGTGAAAAAATTAAATGTTTAATAAAATAAATTAAAAATTTTAAATTTACGAAAATTGTTTACAAATTTGGCAAAGTGTTTAGTTAAAAAAGTATGAACTTACAAAAATTATTTGAAAATGATGCATTAAGTATAAATTTAAAAATCAAAGCATTAAATCACACAAATTATAAAAATTGAACTTAACCCCGTAGCAAAATTTTTACTTCTTTTATTTTGAAGATTTACATATTCCAAAAGTTTGTAATCCTTTTTGGTATTAAAATGTTTGATATGACTTCTTCATTTTATTCTATCTATACTAATATTATAAAGGAGTAAAGATTGTTTGTTTGTTTGTTTGTTTGTTTGTAGGGGGTAATCTCTGGAACTACCGAACCGATTTCAAAAGTGATGGTGGCAAATTGATGGTGACAACCCCTGCTCCAACATAGGCTATATTTTATGTCGGTGCCACTAACCCCAGGGGGTGCAGGAGCAAAAAACGTTCTAAAATTGCGATTTTTTAGCTATCAAACTGGCTATCAAGCCCTGAGAGCTTGCCAGCCGGTTCTGTATGTATGTATGTACGTACGTAATGCGATAACTCTTCATAGAAATATCCGTTTTCCTTCAAATTTTGTTTATAGGTTCACTGTGTTAAGGTGCTTCCCTGATTAGTTTTCGGGATTGATTGGTTAAGTAAAAAGGGGGGGAGCAAGGGGCGAATTCCCCCCGCTTAATTTATATAAATGGGTTTTTCATGCAGAATTATTCCGTTTTCCTTCAAATTTTGTTTATAGGTTCACTGAGTTAAGCCGCTTCCCTGATTAGTTTTCAGGATTGATTAGTTAAGTATAAAGGGGGGGGGATCGGGGGGCTAATCCCCCCCTTAATTTATATAAATTGGTTTTTCATGCAGAATTATTCCGTTTTCCTTCAAATTTTGTTTATAGGTTCATTGGGTTAAGACGCTTCCCTGATTACTTTTCGGGATTGATTGGTTAAGTATGAAGGGCGGAACGGGGGGCTAATCCCTCCTTAATTTATATAAATGGGTTTTTCAAGCGGAATTATTCCGTTTTCCTTCAAATTTTGTTTATAGGTTCACTGTGTTAAGGTGCTTCCCTGATTAGTTTTCGGGATTGATTGGTTAAGTATAAAGGGGGGAACGGGGGGCTAATCCCCCCCTTAATTTATATAAATGGGTTTTTCATGCAGAATTATCCCATTTCCTTCAAATTTTGGTTAAAGGTTCACTGTGTTAAGACGCTTCCCTAATTAGTTTTCGGGATTGATTGGTTAAGTATAAAGGGGGGAACGGGGGGATAATCCCCCCCTTATTTTATATAAATGGGTTTTTCATGCAGAATTATTCCGTTTTCCTTCAAATTTTGTTTATAGGTTCACTGTGTTAAGGTGCTTCCCTCATTAGTTTTCGGGATTGATTGCTTAAGTATAAAGGGGGGGAACGGGGGGCTAATCCCCCCCTTAATTTATATAAATGGGTTTTTCATGCAGAATTATCCCATTTCCTTCAAATTTTGTTTATAGGTTCATTGGATTAAGACGCTTCCCTGATTAGTTTTCGGGATTGATTGATTAAGTATAAAGGGGGGAGAACGGGGGACTAATACCCCCCTTAATTTATATAAATGGGTTTTTCATGCAGAATTATCCCATTTCCTTCAAATTTTATTTATAGTTTCACTGTGTTAAGGCGCATCTTTGATTAGTTTTCGGTATTGATTGGTTAAGTATAAAGGGGGAACGGAGGGCTAATCCCCCCTTATTTTATATAAATGTGTTTTTCATGCAGAATTATTCCGTTTTCCTTCAAATTTTGTTTATAGGTCCACTGTGTTAAGGCACTTCCCTGATTAGTTTTCGGGATTGATTGGTTAAGTATAGAGGGGGGCGGGTGGGGGCGGGGGGGCTGCTCCCCCCCTTAATTTATATAAATGGGTTTTTCATGCAGAAGTATCCCATTTGCTTAAAACTTTGTTTATAGGTTCATTGGGTTAAGACGCTTCCCTGATTAGTTTTCGGGATTGATTGGTTAAGTATAAAGGGGGGGGGGGACGGAGGGGGCTAATCCCGCTTTAATTTATATAAATGGGTTTTTCATGCAGAATTATGCGATTTTCTTCAAATTTTGTATATATATTCATTGTAATTAGAGATTTACCTGATTAGTTTAATGGGTTCATTATTTAACTATGGGGGTGGGGTAAAGGGGGGATTACCCCCCCCCCCCTTAATATATTGTTTATTTCTTTATTTTTCGATGGGCTTATTTCAAATTCTTTGAAATAAGAGTATAATATACAATTAGTGTGAATAGCCTGTGAACTCAATGCCCTCAGTTTAACTGGGCAGTTTTATTTTTATTTTTTATACTGAAGGAGCTAGAAATTTGAAATTTGTCATTGTAGTTACTTATAAGATGTAAATGCTCTCTAAGAACAAAATGAAAAAGAAATTTAAATTTAAAAGGGTGAAATGAGCGAAAAGCGTTCTAAAAACAGTCTAAATTACAATTTCCATGAAATCTCTGGAACTACAGAACCGATTTCAAAAGTAATGGTGGCAAATGGATGGGGACAATCCCTACTCCAACATTGGCGATATTTTATGTCGGTGCCACTAACATCAATGGGGTGCAGGATCGAAAAATGTTCGAAATTTGCGACTTTTTTATACTGAAGGGGCAAGAAATTTGAAATTTAGCATTGTAGTTACTTATAAGATGTAAATGCTCTCTAAGAATAAATTTTAAAAAAATCGAAATTTAAATGGGTGAAATGAGCGAAAAGTGTTCTGAAGTCATTCTAAATTACAATTTCTATGGAATCTCTGGAACCACTTAACCGATTTCAAAAGTGATGGTGGCAAATTGGTGGTGACAATCCCTGCTCCAACAGCCTGTTTAATAAAAAACTATGCGTTGCTGACGACTGGGTTTTTCGCTAATTGTTGCACCAGATTAATCTCGGAAAATGAAACATTTGAAGTTACTGAAAAAAATGATAGCTCAAAAAGTATTTGTCAGAAAATTGTTAGACAAACTGCGTTTGAAAGGTAAAAAATTGTATTTTTCTTGATAAAAATTTCAAATCTAATGATTATGCCGTTTTTCAAATATTGAATTTCAAAAATTACCAAATTTTCCAATGGAGTACCATAGCGAAACCTTCATGCGTAAAAAGATGATGATAAGGGCGACGTGTCCTGACATGTATATCGGCTATAGCACGAGTCACAAATTATAGTAGCCTTATTATTCTGTTAAAATATAAAAGTTATTTATGAAATGTCAATATTTTTTTTGATTAAAGGTTCGTTAAAAGAAATTGACCAGCGTAGTTTAATATAAAACTGTGTTTCTTTTCTTGTCCAGATACACTTTCTGATGCCTCAGACACTAGGCGAATGCATCTTTCAACAGCTTGTGTATGGCATGGATATTTTGACAATTACTCCGTTTTTCCTATGTTTATCATGGCCTCAATTTCTTCGCAAGACACATTTATTAAAAGAGGTGGCACAAGACGTCCAACTCGTTGCCAGTCAAGTTCATAATAATCTTTTGCTTTGAAGTGTATTTTTGGTACTTGCAAAATTCTTATTTCTGGTGATCCTCTATTTTCATATCTGGCATAAATTAGCTTTCGTATTGCTAAAGATCTGGTAGGCTCTCTGTTATCTCAGAGCATTGACAATAAAAAAATTTCAGGATGACAAAAGAAGCTATTTTGTTGAACATCAGCGTTACTATTTTTCTTAGATTGGGTTCCAAATATCTAGAAAATGTGATAAGTTTCGAAATATTCTGCTCTCCTTTTGTTATGGAGGGCTTTGTTTTGATATTGAACCACATAGGTGCATACCTTCATAATATTATATGTTGTAAGAATAATGCGATTCTCAGATGGATTTTCTGTGGCCACATACAACCTTAAATTTTGGACTGCAGTTGTTAGCCATCTTTAGTGAACAACTGGACACCACAGAGGTCAGAACCACATTTACCACGTGATATTGCTATGCAAACATCATATAAATATTGCTTATAATAGCTGCGAACCATTCTATCTATGTTATCTGTTATATTATCTACACTTACTGAAGAAAAGAAAGCTACAGGTAACTCCTCGCAGGTTTTGATTGCTGTACCAATTGTCCCACAAAAGGCTGTAAGACCAATTGTTGCGCTATCTAAAGAATTTAGTAAATGTCGTAAAGGCAACTGATTTGTATGAAGCAAACAAATGCACCATTGTAAGGGTGTATTGAGCTCTAGCTCCATCAGGCTAATAACTTCTCATATGTGCCCAATATTTACATTTGTTCCGTCGTATCCAATTACTGTAAACTTTTTTAACTGCATGTTATTTTATAAAAAAAAATGATTACTGCTCCTTTTGGGTTTAGTTTCTCCTGTTGCAACTGTAACGTGGGTAATATACAGCGAGTCAGTTTCTTTCACAAGAATATAATGTTCCCCCTTTGTGGTTTTTGTGCAGTACATTGTGTTCTTCATCATCTGCATTTTTGTGTTGTCTTTTCTCACATCAAAATATAATCAGATTAAAATAGACAGAGAAACTGCTAAATTGTTTGTCACTGCAACTAAATTTTGAACCTTTGTACTCTGTCGACGAATTTTGATGCGATCTACCACATTCTAAGTCTCTCTTTTGTGAACGTACACTTCCAATATCTTGTAAAACAGTACCGGCAGTTGAAGCATCTGCGCTATCCGAAATTCCGTCAATAACAATATGTTATAAAATAATAATTTTATACATTTAATAAAAAACAATAAACGATTTTTCATCCTATGGCTCTACTTTTTATGCTATACAAATTATTCTTTAACATTTTATTTTCACTTATAATTTTTAGTCCAAAATGTGCATAAAAATCGATTTTCGGAAAATATTTAAGTGTCTTGGGGCACCGGAAGAAATCTTATCGAATGTGATTTTTTCATGTATGCCAGTATGCTCAAAAAACAACTTTCGCACCCCGCACCAAAATCAATTAAATATATATATATAAATTTTCATAAAAAATTCAATTATTAACTATTTTTGAGGCCCCTGGGGCACCAGAAGATATGAATAGATTTTAATTTTAAACATTATAAACTAATATACATTAAAGACAACTTTCGCACCCCACGCCAAAAGTAATTAAAATAAATAAATAAACAAAAATTTCATTTTAAAACTTATTTTGGGGCGCTTGGGCACCGGATGATATGAATAGATTTCAATTAAAAAAACAACAAAAAAAAAAAACACATAAAGTAATATACATAAAAGGCAAATTTGCATCCCACGCCGATTCAAATTATCCACATTTCGATTTTTGGATCCACTTCTTTAATAAGCTGTAAGGTTTTTCTGAAGAAATATCTTATCTCAATAAATTCTGGTTTAATTTTGCCAGCATGCGATGGGAAAATATATTGGGAATATTACAAGAATAGTTTTTTTTAAACATGAAATAAACTCAAAATGTGGGGCTTCCGTGGCTGAGTATTACAGCGCACACATCCTCTCCCCTTTTTAACACTTTCCAACATAGTCGTTTTCCAACAAGTGTTTATGAATTCGGCTTGTCTGTCTGTCCGTGCTCTAACTGATGCAAATATACTCCTATTGCCATGCAATTGATATATAATATTGATGTTTACTATGGCTTTTTAGTATATAAAAAGAAGTGTGTAGAATTTATAGTTCACGAGCAGGAAAAACCGAGCCACGCTCGGTCAAAATTAAATTAGAGTTCAAATTTGAGTTCAACCCATGACCAAAATGACCCACTAATTGAATTTTCTTGAACATGTGACCTAGCTCAACAGTCTTCTCGTGTCCAAAAACCATAGGATGCAAAATTTAGTGTAAATAGTCTGAGCAGTTTTTAAGATAAAATAGCTTGACCCCCAATGACCCATGACCAAAATGACCCACTAATTGAATTTTTTCGAACATGTGACCTAGCCCAACTGATTATCGTGCCCGAAAACCATAGAATGCAAAATTTAGTGTAAATAGTCTGAACCGTTTTTTAGATACAATTAGCTTGACCATGACCCAAAATGACCCAAAATGACCCACTAATTAAATTTTCTCGAACATGTGACCTAGCCCAACAGTCTTCTCGTGCCCGAAAACCATTGTATGCAAAATTTAGTGTTAATTGAGCCGCTTTTTAGATCTTGACCCACAATGACTCAGAAATGACCCACTAATCGAATTTTCTCGGACATGCGACTTAGCCCAATGATTTTATCGTGCTCGAAACTCGTAGGACACAAAATTTAATCAAAATCGTTAGAGCCGTTTTTTAGATAAAATTAATTTGACCCGCGTTGACCCAAAAATGACCCACTAATCAAAAGTTCTCGAACATGTGACCCAGCCCAATAGTCCTCCCGTGCCCGAAAAGGGTCGGATACAAAATTTCATCAAAATCGTTTGAACCGTTTTTTAGATACAATTAGCTTGACCATGACCCAAAATGACCCAAAATGACCTACTAATAGAATTTTCTCGAACATGTGACCTATCCCAATCGTTTTCTGGTGCCCCAAAACGGTAGGATGCAAAATTTCGTCAAAATCGTTAGAGCCGTTTTTAAGATAAAATTTGCATAACCACACACACACACACACACACACACAAGATTTGCTCGTATTAGAATATATGATTTACAGGGACATTCAAAGAACTCCGTTACATTGCGGTCTATTGGGGAAAATCTTTTGCGGCGTGTTTTAATGATATTAGATTATCTCAAACATTTTTGAAGATATATATATATATATATATATATCACTGAGATTGTTTAGTATACTACATATAACTACGAGATGTTTAGTATAACACATAATGCGCGGAGCATTCATCGTACATTTACAGGGACACCCAATGGAAAACAATTACATTACAGTCTATGGGAAAAATTGTACTGTCTATATAACTGCTGGAAGTACGTTTTCAGTTGCAATAAATGTTTTTGAATTTAACTATTTTTTTGCATATTACTGGGTGTATGTAAATTTTTAAAATCCTATACAGTGCTGCACTAAAGATCTCGTGTACATTTTCCTTTATTGGCGGAATTTCCAGTAAGGGGATTTCTAACTGTGCTATGTGTTTTCCTAACTGAATTAATTGTAGAATACTATCTAGTATATATACAAATCTGTAGATCCTATGCAGAACTGCACAAAAGAATTTAGATGAGACACTTTACGGTAATTCCTGAGATTGGGTTTTCAAATGTGTCATGCATTTCCCAAATTGTTTACTTAGACATCATCTTTCACATTATTAAACGAGGAATATATTTTTATAGTATTATGAATGTGTTGGAAAGTGTTTAATAATCTGTGCTTGACGCATGATTTTCTGTTCTTGTTTTTGTGATAACATAGTATGGGTGAAAATGATATTTATTTGTGACAGTAAAAATTTATTCCAAATTAATCAAATCGACTCATTAACGAATCATTGATATTATGTACACGACTCGGAATGAAAGTGAAATAACCAACCCACAATTATAAATATTATTTAACTGTGTTACTTTATAATAATTGGATATAATAATTGGATATAAAATAGATTTTCTTATTCGGAGGCATTTGTAGCTAAAAGTAATGAATGGCATTTGACGAAATTTTACCTTGGTATTCTATTGTATCGGCTTCCGAGTATGAATCGTCAAGTGTGGTTGTAAAATATCGCCAAACATGTGCATTAATAATTACATAATATATATATATACATAATACACTCATACTTAATGTTTATTATGCATGTATATATATTATGTGGCATACGACGTTAGCAAAATAATACACATTCAATGCACTCATATATAGAATGTATTATGTATAATTAATTATATCATGTATGTATTTTTGTTAAGCATGGCACACATTTGGCCATATTTCAGTAGGAGAGATGCCTTCAGGGAGATATTTTGAAGTAAAAGTGACCCAAATAAACTTTCTCGGACAGTTAAAATCCCGAACACCTTTCACTGCACATCACACAGAACGCGTTGGTTTTGAAAACGCAAAAATCCCCCAAGTTGATGTACTTTTGTGTCTAGCAGGCTAACAACAGGACTGAACGTGCCCATTTTTTGCATTTATGGATGTATGTATTTTTATGTAGGATGTATGTATGCATGTACTTATTTTGTGTAGGATGTATGTATGCATGCATGTATTTTTGCGTAGTATTCATGCATATTTGTGTATATATGTATTTTTGAGTAGCATGAATGAATGTATTTTTGTGTATTATGCATGTATTTATATGTATATATGTATGTGTATATATGTATTTCTCAGTATGTATGTATGCACGTAAGCGTATGCGTGTATTTTTAAGTAGTATGTATCTAATGTATGTATTATTATTTTTTGTACGTGTCTCTTTTATATATGTGTTATGTGTGTATTATTTTTATTTCTCTATTATACATTCCCGCTTTCCGAATTAGGCTACGGCCTTCGTGAAATCGTAACTGCGATTTCGTGCGTAATCATAAATGGGGGGGGGGGGCAATATAGTAAAAGGAAGTTCATTTAGCCTTATACATTAGAAGGTATTGGGAGGTGAATTCAGTGAAGGCAAATTAGTAACATTTAGTACAAAATTTCTTGATAATGCAAACTTTGTCAGCCAGATTTTTGCATCATTTACGAATAAATTGATTACTATATTCGGGGCATATAAAATATACGGTGGTAACATTTCGTTCTTAAATTTTGCCTACGAATGCTTCCAATTATGGTCAGAAAATTAATGACTACCCTGTATATTAAATATTTAAATAATGCCTGAAGATGTATACGTAACATAAAATAAACTAAAAGCTTCTTAAATAAAACTACAAACGCAGATGTTTCAGAATGAGAATAATCATGCAAAGAGAAATTTAAAAACAAGCTTTTATTTTGTAAAACATAAAATGCAAAAAATGAAAACATCTTTTTCAACAATATCCCACTGATACCACTGCCAGACAAAAAAAAAATGTCCCAGGGAAAAGATGAAAAAAAAAACGTTTTTCCCCTTGAAACCTTCTAAAGATTTTCTTTATTCTTTAATCTTCCTTAAGGGAAAAGTGAAAGAAAGAAGTAATTGAAAAGCTGGAATTTTTCAAAGTATACGTTTAAGTCTTTTCCTTGTTCTCCATTTTAATTGAGTCTTCGAAATCTTATTATAAGAGACTGATTTATTAATGCCTACTCTTTTAAATTGCAATATCTTTTCACTAAACTTTAATAGCATTCTTCATAAAGCAATTTTATCAAATAACTGTCTTACAAGAAATTGTAATGAATTTTAGAAGTTACTTTGCATTTATCTCTAAAATAACCAACAATTAATCAACAAAAGGGGGAAACTAACAAAGAACCTTTTCTGAAAATCGTATCATTATTTTGTAAATTTCATTTTCGAAATGAATTATAATTTAATTATTGAATATATTGTAAGCTTTATTAATGAAAGTTTATAAAAGCTCTAAATTACAATGGTTAATTACAAATAGTCTAATCAATGCATTCAATTTTTAATTTTGTAATAAATAGATAGCTTATTATAAGATATTAAGAAAATTGCATAATTCAAATAAGTATTTAATAACTTACGTACGTTGTTTTTAATTTGAATTGTGTCACTTGGAGAAAATATATAGTTATTGTTGCAGTTTTTATTTCTTACTTCATGTATTTGTTAGATGCACGTGAATTTGAAAAACAAATCTGTTCATAAAATTAAACTTTTCTGCCTATATAGAAAATTTTAAATTACTTTTAAATTAGTTTGAAGTTTGAAATATTTTATAAAGAAAGTAGTCTTCGTTTTTTGTATAGGATTAAAATATGTTAAAATATCAATTTTTCAATTTTAACTATATCATTAATTTATACGTGGTTGAACTAATCTTTAGAAACAAGAACGGCGTACTGAGTGCCTCCACTCACTGAAAAAACAACAGCGAATTCCAATATATTTACATGATAAACACCTGACGCTTAATTACCCTTTTCTCAAAGATCCTTCGGTGTTCATTAATGTTAGCAATTATTTCTGCTCTCTTATAATATTTTTATTGGTAAGGTACCATTGTCGTACGGAATACGCCGCCAATGCTTTTCTGCAATATAATCCATTTTCTTTCTTTCTTAATTATTTTTTTTTATAAATTTTACGTTTATTATTTTAAACTATTTCTAGACATTATATTAAAGAAAAATATTATCAAAAGTTGATATTAAGCTTTATATGGTGTTAGTGTTTGGTGTACGCCATCATTAATTTATTCTTATTACAAAGCGTCCATGTTTTATCTATTATTATTAAATTAGTATTTTATTTTTCTACTTATATTGTAAACTGTAAATTACTTTTAAAATACTAACTTTGACATTTAATTTCTTTTATAAAGAGTCTTCTTTTTTGTATAGTATTAAAACATGTTAAAACGTCAATTTGTTTAATTTTAACAAGCTCATACTTTATATGGGGATGAATTAAGCTATAGAAACTAGGACCGCGTATTGAGTGCTCCCACTAACTGTAAATACAACTGCGAATTCCCAAATACTTACAAGATAAATACCTGTATATTGATTATCCACTTCCTAAAGATCCTTGGGTGTTCATCAACGTTAGCAATTTTTTCTGATCTTTTAAATTATTTGTATTGGTAATGTCTTACAGAATACGCCGCCCATGCATTGGCGCAATGTATTCAATTTTCGCTCTTAATTAATTATTATTTTTTTATAAATTTTGTGTTTATTATTTTTAAACTATTACTAGACATAACACAAAAGACAAATAACAAACAAAAGACAAAGTTTAAATTTCCACAAAAAATATAATAACTGTCAGTAATACACTTATTTCCGTAAACCACATATGGACTTGATTTTGTAATAAATTTACGATTTCTAAAATTTTTAAATTTACTTTAGGTACAAGATATGTTTTTAGCCAATTCAAAAATAATTTGTGCATGGGAGTGTTAAACATGTTCAGGGTAGATTCTGATGCATTTTCGTTTAGCTCTCATAATTAAAAATTACTGCAGTCATTTTTGCTTACTCTTCCGATAAATTACTTTAATCATGCTACAATACCAATTAACGCCTAAGTTTATGCAAAAATTGAATTAATGCGAGCAGTTTATTAATACATTTAGAGTGTTAAGAAAGTAGAATTCTTGAAGTTTTGCCTCGTAATACCAACGAAATGGTGGTATTCGAAAGATTAATTCTTTCGAACGTGTTTCGACAGAATTAATCTTTCTTTACACGATGCAAAGTGACGTCCTAACATCAAGATAGAACTATGAAGTCTTCTGTCTGCTCTCGCACTTGTAGGACGTACTGCATAATACTTATGTATCACTATGCAAGAAGAAATAACCATCTATTCTAGCGACGGAAAATGACGCTATTTATGTCCCAACAATGAATGAAGACACTCGTCTATACCGGTCTGAGTAGAAAGGTGCAATTCACAGAAATGTTGAGATACACGCGCTTTCATGAGCCGACACTGGTGAGTGCAAAATTGCATTTAAACATATTACGTGCATTTTCGAAAACTCGAATCGATTAGTGAGTAAGTTTGTATAATTTATTCATCGGCTAACATGCTGGAACTTGTACGTTAAACGTGACAAATGAGTTGCGTTCGTGCTAGAACTAATTTTACAATGAAAAAAAGCATCGTTATTATTTCAGTGAAATGAATTATATCGTCTGCTATGAGTAAAATGAACATGCAATTTTTTTTCTTATTACGTATGCCATGTTTACATATGCGATTTTTTTTTCAACACCAGACAGCGCTGCAAAATTCGCCATGGAGATCTTGCTTTGCGAATGATTACCTCCATGGTTTAATATTTCTATGACTCACGATAAACGAATAACTTTTTTTTTATTTACTTAATTGGATTGAGATATTCGGCTGTTAACCTAATTTCCACTGAAATTATCTCAGCATCTGTACAATTTTAATGTAACTCATTTCTGAAGCCAACAATGTTTTTGAACGAACTTTTTTAAAATGTAAATTTTATGCAATTTTATTCGAAAAAAAAATAATTTTGAATAAAAATAGCCGCTTGGCAGATGAAAAAAGATGTGGTTAGCCAGTATTTGTTTTCCTCAGTCACATGACTTGCGCTTTTATTATATAGATTACGTATGATAGTATTTAACAGAATAAAGGAAACTTTTATTAATATATTTTTACGTTTTAATTCAATTTTCATAAAATTTGAAATTACTCGATAAAATTCTGCAACGATTATATATATATTAAATTTCAAACAATTCGGTAGGGTAGTTTTTGCGCAGTTATATGCGGATGGACTGACAGATAGACGGACGGACCAGACGACGACTATAGGTACTACAGATTTATATAATTACGAACGCATCTAATAATCACATCTAAGTCCCAACATTACGGTGTTTACATTTTCCAGTATTGCACAAGTTTTGGCAATAAATATTTAGCCATTTTATTCCGCCCAAAACCTGCCTAAGAATTATAGCAGCAAATGTCTCAGGTAGTACTATAATTTTTTGACTATTATTTGATTTATTCGTGGCATCAAGTCTTCATGTTTAACTTTCCTGCGAGTGCGCCGTCGCAAATTTTACGGTAAACGCGATTTTCCCTACGCTTTGTTCTCACAAATGCCACCACCGCGATAAATAAACATAACGTCAACTATCTCCAGCATTCAACAATAACATTATTGTACATTACTGATAAGAGACGAAAAAGTATTCTGGATATTTATTTACTTACATTTTTATCTGAAACAATTGTGTGCATTGTGCATATATGTGTGCATCTATAAAGTACTATATATACTTGTATTGATACGTAATATAGTACGCGTTGCAGTAAATTTTGTACATGGACCAGAATTTGCAGTCCACTTATGTAATCAAATATATGGGGTTTCTAAATCAAATAAGAATGATTGTTTTATTTCTTAATTTTACTAATTTTGAGGATACTGTAACGCTATTAAAACTGCATTTCATGTTTCTAGTAAAATGTAATAACATAAGGTGAAGTTTCGGAAAAGGTTATGAGGAAAGGTTGTATATTTATGTTACTCGACTCTCACTGTACGTAACAAAATATCGCAATATTTTCTGAATGCTTTTTCTCTTTTATTATCAGGATATCGTCGTTTGATGACGTTAATATCATTTTAATTAACAAAAGAACAAATAATTCGGTAAAACATGCCAATGATTGAGATGAACGTTGGGAATCACTGGATAATGTATCAAACGCGTCGTAAAATAAATATCATTGGTTGGCCTTCCGACCAATAGAAGAGTTACATCCGGCTGACTATCGAGTATTTGTCAAAATTTCGCCAAAATGGTTGAGTCAAATAGGATATAACCCAAATAAGTAATGAATAACTTGCGTACTTTGTGATACATTTAGCTATTATGCCTAGGTGAAAACATACAGTTTTTTAATCAATATATTTAATTAAATAAATTTATTATCTATAAATTACATGTTTTTATAGAATATCATAAAATAATCCACTTATGCCATATGTAATATATTCAGCTTAATTTATGCTTCTATTGTTTTATTTCTCGCGTAATGTGTTTTGAATTTTTATTTAGTAAGGAATGAATACTAAAATTGTATACTGTCAATTGACCTGAGACTTCAGACCAGTGAAATCAACCTAATAGCAATGTTTATAATTTTTATTTGATTTTAAGTATATGAGTATATAAAAGGTGTTTATCAAAAGTTTTTACAAAACAAAAAGAAAGACGTGAACCATGAGGGTGATTAATTTTTGGGTAGCAAATCAGGGTTAGAATCCATTTAATCACCAAAAATACAGGGTATGATAAACCCCGATTGATACATTATTGAGGATAATTTGAATAGTAATCAACAAAACATAATTCAAATTAGATCACATTATGTGTACTATTGAAAGTGCAGAATAATTTGTCCAGTTTCAGCATATGCGCTGTGAGTAACCTTCTGAAGTATGGAACGCTTCGCTCTGTTTGGTTTGAAGATGATAACCTCGTTCTGAATATTCATCTGATGTTATTACATTTTAAACAAATGGAATTACGCCATTAAACGGCGACGTCCTGATAATACATGAGAAAAAGCATTCAGAAAATATTGCGATATTTAGTTACGTACAGTCAGAGTAGAGGTACATCAATATACAATCTGTCCTTTTAACTTTTCCGAATCGTCACTTAATCATATTACATTTTAGTAGAAAAAATGAAATACAGTTTTAATAGCGTTACAATATCTTCAAAATTAGTAAAATTAGGAATTAAAACACTCATTTTTATTTGATTTAGAAAACCTATATAGTATTTGACTACATACGTGGACTGCAATTCGGGTCCATGTACAAAGATTTTTCATATTGTTGAGTTCTATCATCACTTTTATTTTGACAAAACAGTATTAGAACACGTTGAATATAAAACATTATTAGTTATAAGTGCCAATATAAGTGAATTTCAAAACTCCATGAGCGAATTTGAAGGGAGTTTTATAATATCGACATAAATCACAATAACATCAAAAATCAGTTTCAGAAATTGCTGGCTCCCTCTATACGTGCGGGATTCTTTTCGGCGTGATGGACTTTAGAAAATGAAGTTTTAACATAGAGTCATCAACTGGAAGCGTTTGTTCAAGTTGGCACAAAACCCTTGCCTTTCTTAACAAGTCGTTACACTCGAAAGACAAAACTGGAAACGAATCTATATCCGAACAATGATTTTATGCAAAGATTTGAAAATAGCTGCCAATTTTTAATGTCAAATATTCAGCGTCAAGGCTTTCTCTTTCATGAGTAAAGATATTGATTTATCGCATGATCATCGTAATTGCTTCATTTAAATACTATCTATTTATTTCTGTTGTGGACCTTTGTGAGCCGAAGGTAGTAAAGTTAAGATACATTCAAGTTATTGTTAAATCAATGTCAGCGGTTTTTTTAAATGACTGGTTTGCGTTTCAATACATTTTAAACTTTTTTTTCGTTTTTGCAAAAGTTATCTATGGTCAGTTCAGAGGTATCTTTGTACTTTTTCAAATTTTGGTTGCATTTTTTAGGACAATTTCAAGTTCGAGACCAGTTCAAAAACTGATAGTTTCCTCGGAAAAAAATGCAAACGAAATTAACAAAGTGCGAAGACAGTTGGTCAGACATCGACCTATTCAAAAATAAATCATTTAAACTTTTTGAAATACAAGCGAAAAATGTTAAACAATCGTTGCCATTGATTTAACATTAGGTTGCTGGAGTATTTGTGTTACTAGCTTATCCTCATAAGGGTATTGTGTACAAAATGTGCGTTTTTTCTGGGTCTTGTAAGATGAATCATCATCGTCACACGAAATATGCGAAAATCATTATGTTTCAGAAAAATTTCAACAGTTCTTGTGACGTCCGTGCCAGGCGCTTAAAATGGTCAAAAAAATTAAAAACTCTTAAGAGTCTTACTCTTTGTCATCCATTTTTTGAACCATCAAGATTCGAGTGATAAAGCATTTTACATCGCTGTTTGATTCCTGTAATATGTTATTGATGTTGATTTCCTTCTATTGTGACTCCTGCTCGTTATGTTTAGCATTGCGCAATCCTATAGCAACGTAGTTCCTATCTATGTTCTATTCTCCCCTAAAAACTATGTACATTTTTGAAACAACCTCCAGATTTATGAATTGGAACATCTATTTAACTTTATATGGAATAATATTAAACATAGCTTTGTCTGATAAAATAACAATTTATAGTTGCAATACACATAAAAACATTCTGAAAAAAAAAATTCTTTTTACACAAAAGACAAACATTAATTTATTGAAAATTCTTTTCTTGTAACATTTTTGTATGATGTAACGTTTGGATAAATAATGATTGTAATTAATTCCTTTCAATCTATCTAGTCTATGAACTCTTACAGGCAGAATTAAAACTACACGAAAAGATAAAATTTTTGTTGTTTTTTATCTTTAAAGCGCAATTTTAAATAATTTTTAAGTTCAATAAAAATGATATGTGTCTCTTTTCTGTAAAATAAATTCATTATAACAATGTAAGTTTTGGATAATATGTGTACTTCATAATTCTAATTACTCAAAGAAAATAACAGTACAGTGACTTTGATTAGTTTCTGTATTAACATAAGTATCGGTATCAAAATATATTTCTTAGATTAATCATCATTGCCTTTTGTTTCCTTTGATTTGAAGTATTTTGAAATTTTAATATTTCAAATAAATATTTTCAGGTTCATTGTAATAAAGCAAACATTGTAGTATCCGTTTTATTTATTAAACCGTTTTATTTATTAAAATGACATAGGTCTTCAAAATGTTTATCTTTAAAAATCGTACAAACATAGCTTTCTCGTTAAAAACTTGTAATGATTTATTTAAAATACAAGGATTTAAAATATTATGAAAGATATTTTTTCTGAGTATTAAACCAGAAATTAACTTTGTATCAGCACTCTTTAAAACAAATGTTGATTAAACACGTGTGCGATAATTAATATTGATATATGGAACGAAAATAACTATATAAATGCACTATGAATTGAACAATTATTACGATGTTTCCTGCTTCTGCTTTTGTAGTAGTAGCAGACTGAAAATAACTATATAAATGCACGATGAATTGCACAATTACTACGATGTTTCCTGCTGCTGTTCTTGTATTAGTAGCAGAATGAAAATAAACTAATTAATAGTTTGAAATAGTTTGAAATGTGTCAGGCCGGATATCGACTGTGTAGCTAATTAGCACGTATGACCAAGGTCCCAGGTTGGAATCTAGGTTAAATACTTTATCTCCACCCAATGAATCTCATTCTGAAACACTCTGTTACCTGTGTACTTTTATGAAGCATGTAACAGAGAAGTTTCCATATACTTCTTGTAATATTTTCAGTTTCTACTAGTGAGATTTTTTCTGAACATACTTTTATTTATTTTTTAATTTATTTTTTTATTTTTGTGAATTTTACATTCTTGGATATACATTTTTGTATTGTATTATAATTATTGGTTCATATTGTTAGGTTCATAGATGGCGGCATCCTGGGCGATTTTTTTTCTTTCTGTTACTCATTTTCTTTTATGTTGAGTCTTGTGCCGTCTTATAATAAACACGTTAAAATGTGCTGGTGTGTATTCAATAACAACTTTCAGTAATTCACGTTAACCATGGTATCAGAGTGTGGTGTGTACGCTAAAAAATAGTGAATGTCTGGAGGTTGAGGAATGTTAAAAAAAAAAAAAAAGTGTTTGTTTTATGTTGGATAATTCGTCGGAATAATGACGGCAAATTCTGATATTAGAGGTGAGTGTTAGTTTTTATTGTCATGTTTGTGTTTTTATTGTTGTCAATATTTGTGAAGAATTGTTAGGAGAATAAAAGTTTTGTTTAGTTTGTTGTTCGTTATGCAAATTGAGGTTTTGGTGTAGTCTAAATTTTGAGAAATTGTATTGTCATTTGAGAATTGCATATTGGAAAAAAGGCTGATTATTATAGTGTTGAAGATTTTTTTTTTGTTGTTGTTTATTGTATCTATAATTATTTTTATGTTTAAATAATATTTATAATAAATATAGTTGTATATTTTTGTTAATTAGGCAAAATAACTGTTCTTGAAAAATCTGAGGGTAAACGTAAAGCTTTTAGAACCGCTACCACAAATATGTTAAACAGCATCGAAGAATCGTTTAAGAAAATACGTACTGTTAGTGTAGACATATTAAATGAGAAATTATTGTTAATTGTAGAATAAAATGCGTTAAATGAATCAAATAGAGAAATCGTAGCTTTGCTTTCCGCTAAAGAAATCGAAAGTGATGTAGCGACGTCAATAGAATATTTGGAAAATCCTTGTTTGTGGAAACATAAAATAAAAATTCAAATCGCCCAAATTGAAGGATACAGAAATAATTGAAATTAAACCTTCAATAAAGTAAATAACTATTAAATTACCAAAATTAAATATTGAAACATTTTTTGGTGATTCCGCTTACTGGTTGTAATTTTATGGTCAATTTGAATCTGCCATTGATAACAATACTAGTCTTACGAAAATAGATAAGCTAAATTACTTGAAATTTTATTTAAATAGTCAGGCTGCTAGTTCGATTGCTGGGCTATCAATTACAGAGCAAAATTATAACCTGGCATTGAATATTCTTACGAATAGGTTTGTTAATACAAATACGCTAATTCAAACTCATATGAATGGTTTATTAAGAATTCTACTGTTCATAACTCGCCAGATACAATTGGTTTAAGAAAATAATTTGACAAAATTGACGGTCAAATTAGAAACTGGAAGTCTGAAAAATGACCGGAAATCGTGCCCTTCATGTTTGCTCGGATTCCCGGTCATTTAATAGTGAAATTCAATATATTAAAGCAATTGCAGTTGATAGAGGTTACAACCCTTCTATGGTTGATACTGCGCTTTTTAAACTGCAGAATCCTCGTTCCTCAAACTCATCTCAGTCTTCTACTCGTTCAAATATCAATATTGTGTTACCCTTCTTTCCTAAATCAAGATTTTCCATTGCTAAAATTCTTAGACAATTTGACTTTAAAATAATTTTTCCCCTACCAACAAACTCACCCTTTCCAAACTCAATGATCCTATTGAATTATCGAATTCATGGGGTATCTACAATATTAATTGTCAGTGCGGTCTTTCTTACATTGGACAAACCAAACGTAGTCTTAAATTTCGTAATAAAGAACATAAACAATATATTGAAAAACAAGAAATCAAAAAATCCTCTATTGCAAAACATTACTGGGAGATGAATCACGTTTTCTACTTCAGTTCGGTTAAAATAATATCTAAACCTACTTCTGTACATTAACTTAATTTCCTTGAAGCATTCCATATTCATAAAAATCTTGGAAATCTTGTTAATTGTGAATTTGCTATTCCACCATTATCAGACTGCTGGAAATATTACATTAAAACCAATTTTTCTTAACTTTTTAAACTATTTCTCACCATAGCGTTTCCATTTCCTATCGATTTTCCTATTCGATGTTGCCTAGAACCCTCCGTTTTCCTATTGGCTAATAAATCTGTCACTTGAATCCTCTATTTTTATATTGGCTGTTTGCCTGGAACCCTCCGTTTTCCTATTGGTTAATAAACTTGTCACTTGAATCCTCTATCATTTATATATATATGAACAAATTTCCATTTTCTTCAGCACTGAGGAGGGTATGCTATATGCTACCGAAACCGGTATGCTGTAGATTCAATTACACTGGTGTTTTAACGTTGTTTTTTTTTACTTTAATTATATCGCACCAAGCTCCAAACTAATATTTATTCAAATATTCTTTGTTGACATACTCAGTGATTGTTAGTCCCATTAATCAAATGAAAATTCTAAAATTGCGCGCCTGTTTTTAGACAATGCTTCAGAAAGGTCCTAGTGTAACGACCGAAGAAATGTATGGCCTAGTCTGACTCGTGAGTTGCTGGCCTAGAGTTGTCCAGTTTTGTCCATGGTTTTGTCGCCTAGCTTCGGAGGTTGACTGCCGTGTAATCGAATCGAAAGGACAGTTTTCGATATGCAAAGAGACTGCGAGAGATTTTAGTTGGCAGGTCAAAAGAAGTGAATCGAGCTGAACTGAGGGAGATGCAGAGAGAGTTGAACAGACGATGTTGAGCGGAAAATGGTGTGCGCGTGAACAGTATAAGATGGTTGTGTGCGCTGAGGTTTTGATGGCAGAGTGTAATGTTTTTAAATTGTTCATCTTATTTTAACTTGTGTATCAACGATGCCTAATAAAAGTGCTGGATGTAGAGCGTCTCTTGGATCACTGGAGTTCGTTAAGTCATTACAGTGTAAGTAGTTTAAATGGAGGCTCCACCGGAGATTGGTTTTGTGCATGTGAAACCAGAAGGGGTTTTATGAGAGGTATGTCATTTCTCCCTTTTATCCATCGCAGCATGCCTTTGGTTTTAGTGGTTTTATTTGATTATATTTAAGTAGTTTATATTTGGGTTTTGTTAAACTGGTGAATTGAACTATTGTATGTATGTAGTGTAAACCAAACTGGTTAAAGTTCTTAAACTTTGTATAAGATAGTATATTGCTACACCAAACTGGTGAATTGAATTATGGTATGTATATGGTGTAAACCAAACTGGTTGAAGTTCTTAAACTGGGTATAAGACAATATATTGCTACACCAAACTGGTGAATTGAATTATGGAATGTGTATAGTATCAAAGTTGAACTGGTAATTCTTAAACTAAGAACAGAGGTTGAGGAAAGAGAAAGAGAAAAAGGGGAAATTATTGTCTAGAAATTTTGCATTTGTATTGGTAAACATGTGTGTGGTAGTTGGAATAGTTAAAGGCAGAGTTGCCAAGTCTCCGGATTTTTGAACACCAGTAATTTTTTAGAGAAATGGTTGTTCTCTTAAATCGCAAAATGCTCTGATTAAATAAAACAACATTTTCTGTACTAAATTACTGGTATCCAAAAAGCCGGAGACTTGGCTGGTCTGGTTAAAGGTGATATTGTAAATTGACAGTTGAAGTTTTTTTCTGTTTAATATTTGAAATTGAATTTAAAGGTGATTCTCAGAAACTGGAAATTTTGTTGTAGAAATTATCAAATTTTGAACTTATGGTGTAAATTTTAGAGAAAGGTAAAAGAATATTTCTGGTTGAAACTGGTGTCCAGTTATGTCATGATATATACTTGTAAGTGTATAAAAAATAATTTATAGATGTGTTGAACTGTTTTGAAAGTTTAATAGAAAGATATTGTGAAAAATATATTTGATTACTTAGTTAGTAAAATTCATTCCATTGAATAGATAGTTTGAAAGTATCAAATTAAATTTAGTTAGTTGGTTGGGTGTCTGTGGCTCTGAGGAAGTGTTTGAACTACGCACTAGAGTGCTTAAATTGAACTTTGAGATGGCGTATTTTGGAAAAGGGCGAAAGGAGGACATGAGAGTTCTGGCAGTGGAATTGGGAGAGGTGGTTGACGATAGCATGAGAATAATTGATTTGCGTAACTTAATTAACAAAAGTGATAATTATGAGGAAGAGTTTGTAAAGGAAATGTTTATGTGAGTTGTAAATGAGAGAATAAAGCGATAAGAGGCAGAGGAGAAAGAGAGCGAGAGAGTGGAGAAGGAGAGAGAGAGGGTGGAGAAAGGGAGGTCAGAGGAAAGAAATTTTCAATTGGAGAAACAGAGATTGGAGTTGCAATTAATGGAGAGTAAGAGCCCTGATGATTCGGTTAAATCTAGTACAGGTTTTGAATCGAGAGGGGAGATTCAGAAATTGATGCCGAAATTTGACGCGAAAGAGGATGATATCAGTTTGTTTTTGGAACTGTTTGAACGACAAGCAAGGGTTCTTAAGATTTCCCCCGAAAAGTGTGTTACTCAATTAATTGGTGTTTCGCCATCTGAAATTTCTCAGTTGATAGCTCGTGAACCTGTAGAAAATGCTGGTGAATATCAATATGTTAAGACATTGTTGCTGAAGCGTTTTAAATTGAGTCCAGAAAAGTTTCGTCAGAACTTTGTGAAAACTCAAAAATCACCCGATGGTACTTGGTATGATTTTTACTATGAAATAAAAAATTATCTAGAGGGTTGGTTGAATGGTTTGAAGATAGAGACGTATGATCAATTAAAAGATTTGATGATTGTGGATCAGATAAAAAAAAGGGTACCGTCTGAATTTAGGGAGAGTTTTTTGGATCAATGGACAACTATAATTTCGCCAGTTGATTTTGTGACTAAGATTGAAGAGTTTGAAGATGTAAGAGGGTGTGTTCGTAATAAAGGCTTTGATGAGTTATAGGGATCGAAATGAGAAGAAATCATGGCAATCGAGATCCTGGAGGGGAAGTGGCCAGAGAAATGAGACTACACAGGATGTAGGGGGAAAGGAAAATTATTTTAAAGGTAGAAAACCCGATCCCAATTTTGATAGAAGGAAACCTGATCCTAATTTTGATAGAAGGAATGCCGATCCTAATTTTGAGAGAAGAAAACAGTTCCGTTGTTACGAATGTGGGGATTCAACGCATTTCAGACCTGATTGCCCCAGGCTTATAACTAGAAATGGTTTGGGGTTGTGTATCATGTAAAAAATGAAGTTGATGAGGACTTATTGGCACCATATACGATTTCGGGAACAATTAATGGGATTAGTATTCCTATTATACGAGACACTGGAGCAACGGTAGACGTGGTGTGTCAAAAATATGTTTCACCCGAAAATATGACAGGAGAATATATGTGAGTGCAGAATTTGTTGAACCAACGGAAGTCATGTTTGCCTATGGCCGAAATTGAGATTGATTGTGAATTGGGCCTAGTTACCACTAAAGCAGCGGTTCTCCGAAATGAATTGGATCAGGGGACATATATCCTTGGGAATAAAACAACCGCACTATTAAAAGAGATTGAAAATGATTGTGAGAGGAAAAAAGAAATTTTGAGTGCTGCATTGAACCGAGCGCAGAGGCGGACACAGCTTAATGAAAAGTTGGTGAATGGTCAGAAAGAGAAATTTGAATTGACTGAAATGTTGAGATAGGAGAGAGATGAGTGTTCTGGTGCAGCTTGTGAACTTTTGTCGAAGGTAGTGGAAACTGAGGCCATTTTGGATTTGGTGAAAGTGGATTCGAATATAATTGCTAAGTAACAACAGAAGAGTAAAGAATTTGCTCCATTGTTTACATTGGCCAAAAGGATTGAAACAGAATTCAAGGAATTTGGAGTGGTTGAAGAAAAATTATTGGTTAAGAGGGAAGTTAATAAGATGGAGAAGGAGGTGGATGTGTTTGTGGTTCCTGATCATAATGATAAAATTTTACTAGATATTGCTCATTTGTTTAAAAGTGTTCCTGTGAATAGCGAAACAATATGTGGTATGGAATATACTGCTAAGATAATAGAAAAAGAGAGTGCGAGTGAAGAGACTTTCAATAACGAGTTGAGAGCGTTGGACTTTATTTTAGTTGAAAATCAGTCACTGGCTGAGAAACGTTGTGAATTTACTCAAGTTGAAACTGATAATGTTGCAAAAGTGAAAGAGGAACTTGAATTATCTAAATCTCAAGATCAGGAAATGTTAAGCTTAAAGCAGATTAATGGAACTGATGAATAAAACATTGAAGAAGATATAGAACTATTTAATTTATCACAAGCTAGAAATTCTGTGAAATTAGATGGAGTTGGTAACCAGGCTAATTTCGAATTCAATGTTGGACTTTCTCAAACTGATGTTAATGAATTCTGTGGAGATGGTTATCTTTGTAATTTGAAAAACAAGGACAATTTAGAAATAGATGAGGTTAAAAAAGAGGAGAGTTTTAATCCTGATAGAGATGATTCATGTGAAGAGCCGGAATTTGAAGGAAATGATGAGATTGATAGTGAGATTGCTGAAATGATTGAGGAAATTGTGGAAGGCCATCAAAATTCTCTTATGGATGATTTAGTCAGGAGTGTAAATGAGACGAAAGATGAAATTGATGGGAAGATTGATAGAGAGAATTATTCTAATGAACAGAATGATAAAAATCTTGAACCTGATTTGTTGGTTGAAGGATGTGGGGAAAATGTGGCAGCGACAAGAAATACTAAAGGAAATTTGCCTTACATAGGAAACGCATATAATCAATGCGCATCAAAAGAGGAAAATCTTCGTAGAACAGAAAGTGGAATCACCTGTGGAGTGGTCAAGAAAGGTGCGGGTAGAAATGGGAGCTATGCTGGTGTTAAGAAATGTTGCAGAATGGGTGACAAAGAGATGGAGCGAAGAGAAGTGGTAAAATTAAGGAAAAATAAAATGATGAAGAATCATAAGAAAAGAAGGAAGAGATCATCTGCCGAGTTAAAGGTGCATGCAGTTAGGGAGTTCCAGAGAGAAATTTTGCTGCAAATTGATGCATCGGACACTGGTCTGGATATAGTTTTGGCACAGATTAGCGATCAAGGGGAGGAGCATCCTATTTTATACATTAGTAGGAAGCTCAAGCAATCAGAGAAGAAATATTGTACCACTGAAAAGGAATGTGCCGCTATAGTGTATGCAGTAAAGAAATTGAGGTGTTATTTGGATGGCCATTTGCCATTTATAATACAAACTGATCACAACCCTTTGGTGTGGCTTAAAACTCATGCAGGTTCTAATCAGAGACTTTTACGATGGGCCCTGGCATTACAACAGTTCAATTATAGGATTGAGCATAAAAGAGGAAAAGACCACTGTAATGCAGACACTCTGAGCCGGCACCCATACACTGAGTAATATTTATTATGTTTATAAATTCTATATATTAAAATGGTATTATTTGTGGGAAAAAGTGTATATTTTTATATTTATTTATTGTCTGTATTAAAATAAGAGAAAAAATACAAAAATAACTTTGAAATGTTAAATTATGATTTAGAATTTAATGGTTGCAAATTTATGGATATTTTTGAAATTGCATTAATTCATAGTTGTTTCATTTGGTAAAGAGAAAGTGTCAGATATTTATTTGTTTTGTATCAAGTTAAACGTAGATAAAAAGAGAAAAAAAATCTGTTAATTGTATTGGTATTTGTGTAAAATTACATTGGTTATAATTTTGTCTAGAAGTTTAGGAAATTTTGTGCGTGTTTAAAATGATGGTAAATTAGTGTAAATTTTATATAATGTGATATATGTATATGTATTACTGGCATGGTGTGGATTCCTGTGTTTTCGCGTACTTCAAAATTTTGTTAGTTAGAGTTTAAAATTTAAGGAATTTTAGTTAAGGTGGCACATTGCTGTGATGGATTAGGAAGGGGGGAGAGATGGCATGTATCAGACAACGTAACAGGTTAATCCTGAACATTGTGAATTAAAAGAAAAACATTTGGTGTTTAATGGAACTTGTCACAAATGTAAATTTTCGTCAAGGACCCCGTTTGGACATGTCCAAAATATGGAGGGGGGGAGTCTGTAACGACCGAAGAAATCTATGGCCTAGCCTGACTCGTGAGTTGCTGGCCTAGAGTTGTCCAGTTTTGTCCATGGTTTTGTCTTTTAGCTTCGTAGGTTTACTGCCGTGTAATCGAATCGAAAGGACAGTTTTCGATATTCAAAGAGACTGCGAGAGATTTTAGTTGGCAGGTCAAAAGAAGTTAATCGAGCTCAACTGAGGGTGATGCAGAGAGAGTGTAACAGACGATGTTGAGCGGAAAATGGTGTGCGCGTGAACAGTATAAGATGGTTGTGTACGCTGATATATGATATGTATATGAGGTTATGAAATTAAAATTCACGAGTAAAAATTACAGTCAGCAATTTATTGAGATGGAAAATTTAATTATGGATACAATCACTTCGGCGCCCGTCGCTGCGGCAGATGTAGAAATACAGGATGATTTGACTCTAGCTGACGAATGCAAAAATGTTGATCAGCGAATAAACATTTTAATTGGAGGCGATATGTTTTAGAACATTATTCAGAACTCTGGTTTTCTCTGAAATTAAATAAAACGCTCACTTGTATACCGACAATATTTGGATCTACTCTTGAAGTGTGTCAACGGACGTGTAATAAATTGAGTTTCATAAATATAGTGTCTGTTAATTTAAGTTTGGATACAGATGTTCCGATATTATGGTATTTAGAAAGTTTGGGAGTAGGAGATAAGGATGAGCTATCTATTACCAATAAATGTCTTACTAAGCAGTTTGAAAATAATCTAAAATTTGTTAATGGTCATTAGGAAACTCGATTGCTATGGAAAGACCCACCCGTTCAATTGGAGAGTAATTTCACATTAGATAAAAAAAGGTTTGAAGACTTGCAAAAATTTTTTGATAAGAATGAGTGGATCGCGATTGAGTATAAACAAATAATAAAAGATCAAGGGAGTAAAGAAATAATTGAAGAATGTGGCAGCGACAATAATGTATATTTCATGCCGCACCGTGCAGTTGTAAACATAAATAAAGAGACGACAAAAGTTCGTGTTGTATATTATTGTATTTCGAAATCTAAATAAAATCTGTCAATAAATGAATGTTTGGAAACTTTCCCGAATTTAAATCCGAATGTACTAGATATTATATTGAATTTTAGGAAATTTAAAATTGCATTTAACGGAGATATTAAAAATGCATTTTCAGTGATACAAATAGCAGAAGAGGACCGCAGATTCTTAAAATTTCTTTGGCTGTACGATAATAATGAAATGGATTATAAAATTATTATAATATGAATAGACACCGTTCGTGTGTGAATTTTCATCTTTACGATTAAGAATTACAGAAATATGAAATGAATAAACCTAAGTCCGTTAATATGTTAAATACATCTTTATATTTCGTCGATTTATTTTCCGGTGCTTAAAGTGCAGATGATGCATATAACTTATCTCATGAGGCTATTTCGGTTTTGGAGGAAGGTTTGGTTCAACTTTCCAAACTCCTCTGAGTTGGAAACATTATGGGAACAAAATGGATTAAACATTGGTAAAAGGGGTCTATTGAAGGTATTAGGTTTGAATTAGAATCCTGAGGATGATATATTATCGTTAGAGGTTAAATCGTTGACAGATAGCTCAAGTTCAATTAAAAATACAAAAAGCGGTGTGTTGGGAATGGTTACACTGATTTTTGATCCGATTGGTCATCGGCTCCCTTTATTCTGAGCATCAAGCGCTTATTGGACGAATTTTGGGAAAAGGATATTAGCTGGGATGAAGAGTTGCTTAATGATCTCAAGGAAAAATGGTTAATATGGAGTTCAGAAATTGAGAGGCTATAGGAAATAAAAATATGAAGGAATTGTTTATTAGGATATATTAACGGTAGAGTTGCGAAGGTTGAATTACATGTATTTTGTGACGCATCACCGATTGCTTATGGAGCTGTCGCTTATTTTCGTTATCAGGATGATCATGGTAAAATAAAATTGCTCCTCTAAAGAAACTCGAATTGCCGCGTTTGAAATTATTGGTAGTTTTGATAGGTGCTGGAATTGGAAAATATATTGTAGTAATTTTAGCAATTTTATAAGGAAAAGATTATACTGCACAGAATCGGAAATGGCTTTGTATTGAGTAAAGGGGAGTACAAAACGATGGAAACAGTTTGTTGGGAATATCCGATGGAGGAAATCCCATAGGATTATATGGGATTTCCTCCTCAATTTATCAATTATTGCTGTGACCTTTTGTGTTTAAACGATATTTCACTGGTATTTTTATATTATATGAGCCCAATAGTATTGACTATCAAATCATGACAAAAAATCTTTACTGTGATTCGCGCATGTGCAGTTAAACCATATTCATACAAATACCCATATCTCACCAAATATTCAACATATTAATATTTTAATTGCAGTATACTATTACTATATTTTTTTGTCAAGTTTCTGGAAAGCGGTGTTAAATTCGGTTCAAAACCCTTTATGCTATAAACAAAAACCTTTTGAATTTTTCACAGAAACGTTAACATCTTCACGAATATACGTGCTATGCTTACACAAATGCACACAAATGTTGAACAGACCCTACATAGTCATTTGCTACAGTGACAGACCATTTTTAGCATTTTCCGTTACATGGGTGATTGAAAATATTATTTTATTATTCAAATTATTATTCCCTCCCCTAATCGTTCTCGCAACAAAATCTTCGCTGAAAAACATTAAGTCAAACATGTTCTTTACATCCTCAAAGTTCAAGGGCATTTTGGGCATTTCCTTACGCGTTTCAGTAGATATTCGACGAAACGTGTGAAATTGGTCACAGCCCTTAATTTTTGCACATGAGTGTAGTTATAGCCTATATAGACTGTAGTGTAATCGAATATTTTTATGCGGTCCTGTAAAATAATTATAAATGCTGTATAAACCCTCTCCAAGAAAAAACACTGTAGGTGACTGTAACAACATACTAAAATTACGTTACCGTCAGTATTCTGCAAACCCCGTATTTAAGTGTTTAAAAGAAAGACGTTTCATAAAATCGTTATATAAATTAATTTCATAAAATGGTTACATAAATTCCTTTCATATGATCGTTACATTAGGATTTTATAGATATGATAGATATAAGTGAGTATGGTATCGTAAAGTTTTAATTATCATTAGGAAATAATTGAGATATCTGGATAAAATTTATTCTGCGTTTTAATTTATCCTTGTGTACCTAATGTTATAAATTACAGCTATTTATGTT
This sequence comes from Maratus michaelseni, assembly GCA_963931845.1. NCBI lineage: Eukaryota > Metazoa > Arthropoda > Arachnida > Araneae > Salticidae > Maratus > Maratus michaelseni. Next base: position 400,453,458 of record OZ007586.1, read on the forward strand.
GATTCGGTTGTTTCAAGAATCTGAAGATTGAAGTAACCCGCAGTATGTAGAAAATAGAGGCTCTCAGTGTAATTAAGTTTCTACAGTTGAAAGTTTACAATGTCCGGCAAATCCACAATGAAATGTAGCCTGTTTATGGATCTGATATTCCATCATATTGCACTGTTGTTAGATGTAAAATGAATTTTCAAACTGGCCACATGTTCCCCTTCTACGATCCAAGGTGTGGAAGACCATCACTCACGGACGATTTTGCCGCAGTAAATAAAGTGGAGGACTTTATCATATTATACCAAAGCCTAACCATCCAAATGATAATGCATCAGACTCATCTTATTTAAGGCAGTGTGTGGAAAATTATTCACGAAGAACTGCACATGTCAAAGGTCTCAGCACGCTGGGTTCCAAGATTGCTTACTCCTTTTGCAAAGCAAACTTTGTGCAACATGTCAAGGGAAATGTTGAATCTTTTAGAGCAAGTCGAGTAGGATATTTTCATCGCCTGGTAACAATGGATGAATCTTGGTTCTGTCAATATGATCCGGAAACCAAAGAGATGAGCAAGGAGTGGAAGCACAGTTACTCACCTCCCTCAAGAAGGTTAAGGTGCAGAAGTCTGTAGGGAAAGTCATGCTGTCTGTTTTGGGGAACTGCCGTAGTGTCATCTTAACAGACTACTTGGAGAAGGATCGGACAATTAATGTCGCCTAATACTGCACACTGCAGAAAAAATTGCGGGATGCTCTGATCAAGAAAAGGCGCGGTATGATTAGAGCGCTTTTCCATATACCGACACGACACCGATAAATCAACATGATTGTCGTTACATGATTGTCGTTATCCGACATCGATTGCACACAAAATGCATTCAGATACACTATGACGGCAAAATAGTTATCAAATTGCTAAGTAGAAAATTGCGTAGTGTATATGAATGCATTTTGCGTGCATCGATGTCGGACAACGGCAATCATGTAAGATTTATCGGTATCGTTTAGGCAAAAGGAAAAAGCGCTCTTAGAATAAGTCGTCCGTCTTCTTGCCAATAATGCACCTGCTCACTCATCTCGAGTTGCGGTTGAGGAATCTAAGCAATTTGGCTTTAAAGTTTTGCCACATACGCCATATTCGCCCGATCTCGCCCCAAGCTATTTCTTTTTATTCCCAGAACTCAAAAAAACATTGCGGGTCGGAGATTTGACATCACAAATGATGTGATTCAAGAGGTGGAAAAATGGCTTTCAACCCAATCTGCAAAGTACTTCAATGACAGCCTTCGAAAGGTTCAAAACGCTGGGAGAAATGAATAACTCTGGATGGTGACTATATAGAGAAGTCTCAGAAATTGAAAAAAAAAAGTTTCTATCTCACTTATTGCCTAGTGATAATTAAATCTTTACGATACCCCTCGTATATATGTGCATGATCATTTTTCTACATAAAATATTAAGTTAATATTAGAGATATAATTGTAGAGTATTTTTACATAATTCAACTAAAATATGAATAATTTTCTTTCATTTCAGGTCGATTTCGTGATATTGTTTTTGGTTTGCGTCGGGTTTTGGTTTAAATTCAAGTAGAATTTTCTGGTTTGGGTCGGGTTATGTCCGAGTGATGAATGACTCCAATATGGATAAAAATACAGTCTTGCCAAAAACCCCGAATTGAAAAAAATCCCTTGCAGTCTTTTTTTAGTTTTTTTTAATATCTTGGTAAACCACACTGCGTTAAGCAGATTTTAAATTGCATTCACATTACTGTTAAATATAACATGTAACATACACCGATTTAATGAATTTGAAAAACATTTTAAGTGTTTTAGAAATTAATTTCGTACACTTTAAAAGTGTTTTCTTTTATAGTCTGTAGCAAAGATCCATTTTCTGTTTTCCAAAGCTTTAAAGATCTTGTGATGCTGCAAAAATATTCATGAATTCAAATTATGCATAAATGTTCCTAATATTTACAATTGTGGTGGAAGTTAACCTACTAGTAATGTATTTTTAAATATTTTTCATTGTTTTAAGTATAATTCAAATACAAAAAATTGTGCATATGGAATTAAAAGAAATAATATTGATTGGTAGATGATTGGGTGGCATAAAACATAAAGAAACTAAATCCTGAAAAATCACAATTTATAAATTGTAGATTTGAAACAGCTCTTAAATTAATCAATTACAAATATATTCATGTATATGTGATAGCTATATATTACAACTTTATATTTGACATTTCTAGGTTGTGAGATTATTGGTTTAAAAACAGTTTATTAGATTTTATTGTGTTGTTGTAAAATTTATAGTGTTTAATATTCTACATTGGAATACTTCAGTAAGAACTTTATAAACTCCCTTTTTATTCTCTTAATTTGTTTAATTGTTTATATATATATATTTTCATTTTCTATGAATTTCTTTTTATTTACGGTTACCTCTTCAACGTTTAAATTTAGTTGTGCTGCATTTTAACTGTTTTACACATATATATCCTGAAAATATATATCCTCAAAAATTCCAAAATATAATAACAATAATTTTCATTTCAGAATTACAGTAGAAAAGTTAAGATTTTAAAATTTTCTGTGTAAGTTATTTGAAGTCTTTCGTACTTTAGTCTCTAGAATTATGCATTACATGAATTAGAAATCATTCTTAACTGTAATGCGTTTGTTCTAATTACATCTTCGTACGTAAGTTAACCATAGTGAGTTTGCAGTAATGAGAAATGTTTAGAGGTTAAGCAAACGTAAATAAAACTCATTAGACACTCTTTCTAATCTGTACTTACATTTATGGTAAAATTTGTAAAATAATTTTCCTTAATTTAGTTCAAAAAATAACGCAGAATTTTAAATGTTTTTTAGTTTAAAAAAATTAATTACACCACATTAAAATATTTTTATATAATTTAAAATATAATATATGATTACTAAATATTCTTAGAGTGGAATATGTTTAAAGCACATCTAAATATGTATTACTGCATGTGTATTGTGAATTAAATGATTACAGAACGGCAATAAAATAATTAAATTTGCGTACTCGTTGTAAAATTTTTATTTCTGTAATTTGGAATATATCATTTAGTGAATTTCATTTCATACAATATGTATTCACCGTTATTTTCAATAAATCGTTTTAGTAGAAATAGTATATGTAATAGAACTGTTCACAAACATGTATACAGGTTGTTAAGAACATATAAAACACCTTTAATTTGTGAAAAAATGAAATAAATAAGTGTTCTATTTATAATTTAAACACATTAAATATGATGTTAGAACATAACTATTATAACTAGGTTTCAATAAATTTGAATAATGTGATAAATTATGAGAAATAAATGATGAAAATACAGCAAACAAATTGTAAAACCACTTGTTGAAAAACAAATATATATGTGGTCGCAATAGTTCTTCATCTGAACTTCGGACTGCAAAGCAAAGCATATATTTAATTGAGGCTTGTGAATTGGGATCCAAGTTCGATGTTTCCGCACAATAGAAAAATTATGATGTGCATTTTTCCTCGTGAGGAGAGAGTAAATGTGCCAGAGCATTCGTCTCGATCAGACGGGTCGAGAGATTGCCTCTTCGTAATTTTACGCCGGTTGGTGGACCGCGCATTTAACTAATTTTTAAAACTTGACAGACGGTCGGATAAATTGTAAATGTTATATCAGTTTCAATTATTATTGTAAATATTTTATATTATAATCAAGAAATTAAACCTACAACATAATTAACTTTGAAAACCGTCTGGACTATCACTCATTGCTCCTAGACACAAACCAAAATACTACAGATTGCAGGTTCACCACGATTTTGAACGTCAGAAGTCATTAGACAGATTTTAGACAGACGTTAGACATATGTTTGAACGCCAGAGGATATTAGACAGACTTTAGACATACGTTAGACAGATTTTTGGTTCGGGTTCTACTCGCGCGTGTCCTAATAATTGTTAATAATCAGACCAATTACTGGTGTAAAACAGATATTTTCTTTAAAAGTGGAAAAATCTTTATTTAAAGCTGGAACAAGAATATTTTCTATATATAATGATATATATTTTCCAAAAATGAGATATAAAAACCTTCTATATTATATTATATATATTTCTATAAACCATATATAAAAATACTCTATATAAATTATTTACGCATTTTAAATAAATTATTTTATATATACATATAACTGTGTTTCCCTTTAAAAATATATAAAATAAAAACAGTTATATTTATAGCTGGTATTATGTTTTACAAACAGATGGATACTAAACACTTCAAACAACAACATATAATTGATATTTTTCAGAAGAGGATTTTATTTTAAACTTTTCAACAACAAAATAAAAGTGTCCTTTAGTTTTATTCGAAAAGAACAACAAGGGGTACTTAAAATTTGACGATAAGTTTAATTTTTTTTTCAGATTATCTCCATTCTATATTTTTACAAATAATGTCTTTGATACATTGAAACCTACAACCTAATTAACTTTGAAAACCGTCTGGACTATCACTCATTGCTTCTAGACACAAACCAAAATACTACAGATTGCAGGTTCACCACGATTTTGAACGTCAGAAGTCATTAGACAGATTTTAGACATATGTTTGAACGCCAGAGGACATTAGACAGACTTTAGACATACGTTAGACAGATTTTTGGTTCGGGTTCTACTCGCGCGTGTCCTAATAATTGTTAATAATCAGACCAATTACTGGTGTAAAACAGATATTTTCTTTAAAAGTGGAAAAATCTTAATTTAAAGCTGGAACAAGAATATTTTCTATATATAATGATATATATTTTCCAAAAATGAGATATAAAAACCTTCTATATTATATTATATATATTTCTATAAAGCATATATAAAAATACTCCATATAAATTATTTACGCATTTTAAATAAATTATTTTATATATACATATAACTGTGTTTCCCTTTAAAAATATATAAAATAAAAACAGTTATATTTATAGCTGGTATTATGTTTTACAAACAGATGGATACTAAACACTTCAAACAACAACATATAATTGATATTTTTCAGAAGAGGATTTTATTTTAAACTTTTCAACAACAAAATAAAAGTGTCCTTTAGTTTTATTCGAAAAGAACAACAAGGGGTACTTAAAATTTGACGATAAGTTTCATTTTTTTTTTCAGATTATCTCCATTCTATATTTTTACAAATAATGTCTTTGATACATTTGAAAAATGCACTAGAAAACTTGAACTTGTGACAAATGTTTTCTGTTTGCAGAAAAAAATGGCAGTTTCCAAAATTTAAAAACCAAATGTTCACAAAGTAAAAAGAGATATAAGAGCATTTCTCGGATTAAATAGGATCACCTGAGAATATTTTTATGGGAACTGTCATTGCATTTTTGTATTTAATATATACGTATGTATTTTCATTTAAAACCTTCAGGGGGTTTCATCCATTTTGAACTGATAATGCTTGTCTCGAATTTGTTAATTTACATTTAAAAACGAGTAAAAATAACCTGTAAAAAAATATATGTTACAAAAGAAAATTTTACTTATATTTCATTGACTCCGAATATAAATTTTATTTCATTTTATCAATTACTACGTGTAATATCGTTGTCATTATTTGGCATTGCATAATTTGTGATTCTGTAATGTTCATAATGAATTTTTCTTTTCTTTAGGATACAAAAAAGTATGTCGAATTTCTATGCAATAGGATATATAGCATTAACAATTTTTAAAAGTAAAATAACAGTATTGTAGCATTAGACCACACTAGAATTTCTTATAACTTGTCTAGTAAATAATTTGATTTTTAACATTTCTGAAAATGTGATTTACAGTACTACGGTTTCTTTGTCCTCATTTCATACTAAATATCAAATCACTACATGCTAGAAATGAAAATGTACACAGGAGGAATTTTTGTGATTCAGTCTGAACAGGTAATGAACGTTGTTAAAATGGTATAATTAATTTATTTCTGAAAATATTAAGGTCGTTCCATAAATAACGATCCAAAGTCTAACACGAAATATCGGCGTAACGGACAGTACCAGAGGAGTGTGTAAGAATAGTTAATGATCTCATAGAAATATTGATAAAATAATAAGATGTCAGATGGTGCGCGTAGTTGGGTGATGTAAGCAGAAGTTGCAGAATCATTCCGGCCGGCGCATCATCAAGTTGTTATCTACCCATGACCCTTTCTTGTTGGCTTAAAGAAACGCGGAGTTTTGATTAATGCACAAGCATCGGTAAAACGATGACCTCATTACGATGGGCGATAAAGTCGAAACGACACGGAAAATTTTGTGATGGCATTGTTTACCTAGAAGACAACATTCGATTATATGCACGGCCAATATAACTTGAAATCTCTTTCGAAATTCATGTTAGGATCTCCTTAATCACTCACGTGTATGGCTATGATACTCTCCCTTTTCCCTTGTGATTTCAAATTACTCATAAGCAGAAGAATTCTTGTGAGAACAATACTTTCAGTTGGACGACAATCTGAAGAAAACGATTCATAAATGGATCTCAAAATAACTCCTGGAGAATTATAGGAAATGCAGTGTCTGGTTGGTATCCCACTGGGATAAATCCCCTAACAATTACAAAAGTTTTCATCTAAAATAAATACTTACTGCTCTAGAAACGTTGGCTCGTTATTTGATGAACACCACTAATAGTGGAAACACTAAAAATAATTTGTTTAGCTGATCAAGATAAACATTGCCAAATGTATTTTGTAGTGAGTGGAAGATCAACGTTGCAGCAAGAAATCTGACACTGTAAAATACGTTATCAATAAGAATGCATTTTGTCTTTAAATTGAGATTTTATAATAAAACTCCAATTTTGTACAAATGTTAAACTTACATAAGATATATTTCTAATGAAGCTTTAATACAGGACAATTACTTTTAAAAGTATAACAATGGGTAAATATTCCATGACAATATTTGCTTTGCTACTAGAGATTTTTTAAGAGGGATATGAAAGTTATTTTTCAATTTATTGTAAAATTCCACTTTTATTGTGTAACGTTCATAAAGAAAACAAAGTTTCTTTTTTATCCAAAAAGTATTTAAACATTGGTATACAGCGATACAGAAATAATTAAATCGCATAAAATTCGTGAATAAAAATACCTCTTGAGAATGTTTTACTTTTCTGCCGTCGTTGTCCTGAAATTGAATTTCCTGATTCAACAATGATTGCTATATTTTAAGGATTTTTACAAACTGTATTTGGTTCTAAATAATCACTCTAATATCAGTGTCATTTCTTTTCGAAAAAGGATTTATTAATTAAAAAATTATGAGCGAAAGAAATTAAATTAGATATTTTTCTTTAATTTTTGCCACGATTTTGTTTTTCCACATACCTTTTATGTGTAACTTAAAAATATTTAATTTATTATATTTTTGGTAAGAAGTTTTTTTTAATAATTCCACTCTGTCCGGTTTTGATAAAACAAAATCAGTTTCATAAGAAAGAAAAGTTGTTTTGGTTGATAATTCAATATTCGTTGATCATTTCATAAAATAAGTAATAGTAAAAATTAAATTGATAAGGACACAAATTGTGAAATATTTTTAATCAGTCTAAGACTGTATTAGATACTAATCTAGGAAAAAACATTTAAGGACAACCTTGTCAGGTACAATGGATTATTGTTGAATTTTATGTCTTTATGAATTCCGAAACAAATAACGAATAAAATACTAACTGTTATCATTGCTTTCGCCACACATATATATTATTTGATATTCCATGTGAAAAATTATTGTCCCTGGGAATTAAGAATATTTTACTTTCAATTAATAAAAATATTTTATATAGCAACTGACAATTTTGGACAAATTGCAAAGGAAGGAAAGAAATATATATTTTGAAAAGAGTTTTGGAAAAGCTTATTTAGTGTAACTTATCAATTCTTTTAAATCTCTTTAAATCGATTTTAAGAAGCTTAAAATGTGACAAAAAAACTAAAGTTACGGTTCATTCTACAAAGTGTTTTTTGAGTTATGCTCATGTTGAGTTATGCTCTATGCTAATATTTTATATAGCAACTGACAATTTTGGACAAATTGCAAAGGAAGGAATGAAATATATATTTTGAAAAGAGCTTTGGAAAAGCATATTTAGTGTAACTTATCAATTCTTTTAAATCTCTTTAAATCGATTTTAAGAAGCTTAAAATGTGATAAAAAAACTAAATTACGGTTCATTCTACAAAGTGTTTTTTGAGTTATGCTTAAAAAACAAACCGCATTGCAATCTTATTTTCAACAATTAAAAATGAATTTAACATTGGGAGTTCCAAACTATAACCTTTTATATTTTCTAAACTAGTTGACGGAATGATTTCCCATTTGGTATCTGAAAGTACAATGTACCGAAGAATCCAAACATGATGTCAAAAGCAGGTGTTCATACTACATGTTTTAAATTTTGTTACAATTTCCATATCTAGACAACCACCTGAGCATAATATAACTAAAGCGTTAATTAGTAATAACAAATACGTAGGCACATGTCACATTTTTTACAATTATTTGAAGCAGACTTAATAAAGTGAGTATACATTTTTTTGTGGTCGTAAATCTGCCTACTAAGATTAATAGTTTATTTCAAAACTGTATAATTAAGGCTTTTTCTTTAACGTGTTATTTATATCATTTATAAACTTATATATCCTAAGCCACTGATCATCGTGTTTGTGTCATCCAATACCACCTCCAGGAAGCCGAAAGTCCAGAACGAGTGAAATGATAATTGAAAATTAAGTTTGAAGACCAAATTGGCAAATAGTCAACAACCAACGAACATAGAAATGTTTCCATAATTTCGCTTATGTTTTCTAGCACCTGGATAAGACAGATTTCGTCTGCACTGGTGTCATACAGAACTCAATATCTCGTGTTTAATCTGTTCACTAAGATTATTTTTAAGTTAAAACATATAACGCAATTTCAGGTACATGTCACATAATTAAAAAATAATTCAATTTACTACTACTTAGTAGATGCACCTCTATTGGGTCACAAATTGGGTCACAAAGCCCGGAGCGTATTTGTGAAAAACGACTGAAAGGTATTTGCGTGAATAAAACCTTTATTTGTTACCTGCTCATAAACTGTTTGGAATATTTTTTCCTGTTGATGGAGAAGTGTATTTTGTAGAGTGTCTTCTAAAACGTAATTTTTGGCAAAATTTTACAGAAAATTCTTCTTTACTTAGAGTTGGCTTGATTTTGCCCATCCCGAAAAAACCCACTTATAAAAACCAAGTGTTTTTTTTTTTTTCAAAATCTTTTTTCTTAAATAGCACTTATCTGGCTATTAATAAACATATTTAAACCAAACATAATATATATTTTACATCATGGACAGAGAGTTTTGAGAAATACTGATAGGGCCCAGATTTCTCTGCATAGCAAAAGTCTGAAATTTTATCATGGATAAATAATTATTTTGCTAAAAATACATTGAAAACAATTACGTAAAATGGTGCGGTATCAGGAATGAAATTGAATGAATGTTCTTCTTGTTTGGTAACTTTTCAAGTTAGAAGTTACCAGGAAACGACGAAATGGGCCGAATGGGCCAGAAAAAAAGTCGAAAGCTTCATTAGTAGAAGTAGTCAAGTAGGGTTGCCGGTCTGTATATTTTCTCAAAAGTTTCTCCTTTTGATTAGAAAACTTCAATGTTGAAGGCACCATTTTTGTGCCACGGTTGCACAATATATCACTGATATGATGACGGGAAATAAGACTGATATTTATTTTATTGTCTAGTTATCTAAACTTGGCATTATTGAAAGGTAAAAGCATCTTTACTTTATAAAATATTTAATTTAGTATATTTATCTGAATGTATGTATTTTTGATTAGATACCTTACTTTGATTCCAAATACAAACATTTTTTTTCTGATGCCCAATATTAACATTTTCCTTACCATTACTGAAATTAAGAATATTTCGAGTTATTTCAATTACCACAGTAGTTTTCGATTCATAATGGGAAATTTGATGGCAAAATTACTTTAAGGAAATAACTTAATGCAAATAAAATTGGAAAATAATAATTATAATTATTAATTAATTAATTATTTTAAAGAAAAATTCCCGAAAGAAAATATTATTTGCTCTGTCAATATAGTTCAGTAGGATGTGAAAAATGCCGGTAGTGTGATAAAACCAAAACTATCTAGTATCAATAAAAATCTTCCCTTTTTATGAACGAAAAATTCTGGAATTTGTTCATAATTCTTATTTGTTTCTTTACATAGATTTAAAAATCAGGATGTAAATAAATCATTATAATTGAAATAATTATTCTTCAAATATGAAGATGTTTTTGACTTATTTTTTTACCGGATAACATTAATAAATAACGAAAAATCTAAAAGTATATAAACAAAGTACTCGTGCCTCAATTTAGACTTAATTGAAGTACATTGTATATATATTTTTAAACAGCAAAAATATTTATAAATAATAATTTAAAAAAAGTAAATGTTAAAATGAGAATAACTTATATGAGCAATTCTATTACTTGGAGTCGCATATAATTAACAAATCAATTAAGAAAATATCTGAATAATTAAAAAAATACTGCTAATTAGTAGTAGGGAAAAAATACAAAACATTTGAAGAAATTCTATCAAATTAGAAATAATTTAAATTAACTTAAATTTAATTTTAAATTAGAAATAATTTAAATTAATTTAAATTTAATTTTAAATTAGAAATTTCTAATAAAACAAAACAAAATAATTGACTATTTAAATCCAATTATTATTTGCAAAAGACACAAAATTTTAGAATATTGATTATTTTTACTTTTCAAATTTTACTTCCAACTGGTCTACAAAAAAAAAAAAAAAAAAAGAATTTAAAAATATTTTTATATTAATAAAGGATTAATATTTATTTTTGAAATCATCCTATTTATCCTCTTACAAAACAACAACAAAAAAGGGACTATCTAGAAAAATACTCAAAACCCTGAAAAAATCCGAAAGAAACCCCAGAACCTTGATAAGAAAAACGCTGGAAAAATACCAAAATCTTGAAAAAAAACCAAAAATACTCCAAAAATATGATAAAACCTTGAAAAAGTCCAACAAAATACAGAAAACCCTGAAAAATCCCGGGATTTTGCGAACCCTAGAGTCTTTACTACATATATATTTCTATTTTAAATATATTTCTTTAATATTCTTTATTTATTAGTATTATTATTACTTTATTTTGCATTAAACCATCGTTGATAAATTTTATTACACCCTAAATAACTTTTTTTATCAAGCCAAAATTTTAAAAGAATAAATATTTTAATAATTTTGAAAATTGATATTTATTTGTTTTATTATATCTTATATTGTACCAAGATAGGGTCTGAGGGTCCATGACTGGAGAACAAGACAAAATTAATTTTTTTAATTAATTTATTTGAATGAACTATTTTTTGCAATTCGAAGAAATTTATTTAGTATTTTTAGTTTGTAGTAAATGTTTTAATATATTTATGTAATTTATTTAGTTTTTTGTTCATCAGAACCGATAGTAGACCACTGATGCAATATTGGTGTACAAGTGGCCCACTTCTAGAGCAGAGAAAGTGTAACTTTACTATGCTATCAGACACGTGATTTTTAAACAAAATAGTTTATACTTCAAAGTTTGTTTATTCGTTAGTTGATTGCAATTGTATATAGTTTTACATGGAATGGCTATGCCTATTAACTTGTTTTATTTTTTCTCTGCACTAATCATTTTTTGCTAAAATTTCGAATTTTGGTTTCTTTGTGTTCTAATCATATGAAAAACATTGGAATTTTAAATAGATAATATTTTCCTATGTGCAGGAAAACATAATTTAAATTAAATACAATAATACGAGTTTTCTGTAAGTGGTTCTGCTTTAGGTACAGATACAATTTCACATGCCTTGTTTTGTAAAACATCCTATATTTGTTGAAGATAATATGTCATTCTAATAGTTAAATAAACCATCTAAAACAGTTATTTAAAAAGGTTATTTTCAACATAAAAAAATATTACTGCAATAATTGCTTTCTTCATTAAATCATTTTCCTTCATAAAACCATTTAATAATACAGTAAAAATGTATAAAACACTGGAAAAAGTTCAAATGTTACTGAGTCCCCTTAACTTTAACGGTTTTGCTGCACCCAGGTTTGGCCAGCCCTAACTTGCACTGTAAAAAATTTGCAGCAAAGTATCCAGTCATTCGACCGTTTTTATAGAAAACGGTTACATAACCGTAATTTAACATTATTCGGACCATAATATGGGTAATATTATGGTCAGAATAGCGTTACATTAGGGTTATGTAACCGTTTTCTATAAAAACAGTCCAATGACCGGATACTTTGATGCCATTTTTTACAGCGTGCGGTTAAAGTCCAAGACATAAATCAAGAGCTTTAAAACCTTGAAGTGCGTAGGATTTTTTTTATACCACTTAAATTTAATCAAGATTTGTTCCAGAATTTTTGAAAAAATCTTACTGCTACATAACTGTAAATGTATTTCGTTACTTTCGAAGAAAAAAAATTCGATAACTCTGGTGTAAATTCAACATTACAGAAGCACAATTATTTGCCCCTGACAGAGTTAAACCAATTAAGTTAAAATTAACACACGTCTCGACTATTCTCCCTCAGCTGGAAAAAACTAGTTGCCCATGAAAAATCGTGAGAAAGCTCGAAGGGAGCAGATTTTGAAATATTCAGCCTGGCAGTAAGTATGTAGTAATATTTATACCTTTTGTGGCCTCCTCCGTACAAGATCGATCCCACACGTACTAAGGATGTATAAAGGAACTGATAAATAAACAAGTCTGGTTAGCAACGACGTCCTTAATCAAGTTTAATTATATCTGCCAATTCCTTACACTTGCCGAAGTATCTATTGTGCCAAAAGGTCGTTAAAATTTAAACAAATTATTAAAAAGAAACAAATGATGTTAAAATATTGCGGGTTGCAGGAATGGGATCTCTGCTGCCGACCTCTGCCCGTATTTTTTTAACAGTGTAGAAGGCGATCGAATATATTTTAATAACAAAACACTTTCCATCAAAACTAACCGAGAGATGCCGATTTATACATATTAGGCTGTAAATAAAACCTCTCAATGCGCACATATTCTTCATTAGATACCATTAGTACGCTATCGTTAGCAGATCAAGCGTTTTTTAAACACTTTTATAAGAACGGGGAACAAATGGCGCATTGCAAAAATTCTGCACGGCAAAAAGACTAAAGACGAGAAAAGAGCCTGTTTCATTTGCTGAGATACTGAAGTTTATGAGACGCTTAACTGAAATGGGTCTTTTACGATAAAACTAATTTGCATACATCTGCTTTATATTATGCATGACAATGTTATATTTCGGAAACTTTTTAACGACAACTTTTTTTGTTATTAAAAAAAATCCGATCTCCATCTAATCCCATTCCTGCAAACCGCAGTTTTTTAGCATTATTTGTTTCTTTTTAATGATTTTTTTTTATTTTTAACGAACTTTTGTCGCACCTCGTATATATAATGCAATATTTGTCATCACGATGACGTCTGATTTTCTGTACCAATTCGAACCCAATTGAGATTGTGTATAGATCTTGCAAATATGTGTGATGAGTTCGTTAATTATATATGTAACTATTATAGGTCATTTACAGGGGCTCACGAAAATTCCGTTACACAACAGTTTATGGGAAAACTTGTTAACGGTGCATTTTAATGATGTTACACTGTAAAAGTCTCATTTCTTTGTTTTTTAAGGTAAATTATATTGGATGAGTTCGTTAATTAGAAAGATTCGGTAATTTGTTCGAAAGTAATGGCCCTCAAAACCCAAATAATATTACGGTCAAAGGGACCAAATTTTCATTCAATTATTAATATACAGGGTGATTATAAAAAAAACAACCCCGATATATGAGTCCTTAACTATGACACCGTTCACAGAAACTGACTGAAATTTTGGTTTTAAGTATTCTGAGGTATGCGCTCAAGAATCGCATGAAAAACAACAGTTAAACTCTAACAGTAACGGTTACAGTGACAAAATTTTGAAAATGTCAAATGGCAACACCTATTTTTTTTTATTGGAATGTGATCTTCATAGTGAAAAACCATAAAAAGCGTTGAAACGGTACTTGTAACACGAAAATTGCCGGCGCTAGAGCGACTAAGAAGAAAAGTGAAAACAACAAATAAAGGAAAGAGAAGCAACAGAAAGTAAAACATTTTATTATTCAGTGCTATCCACCATTTGCTGCATGCAACGTGTCTTCGTGTGTGACGTGGAAAATTTGTGAAACACAATAAATAGTTTTGTTTTTTGTTGATTCTGTCATTTGAAATTCTTGTCATTTGAAATTTTCAAAATTTTGTCACTGTAACCGTAACTGTTAGAGTTTAACTGTTGTTTTTCATACGATTCTTGAGCGTATACCTCAAAATACTTAAAACCAAAATTTCAGTCTCTGTGAACGGTGGGACAGTTAAGGACTCATATATCGGGATAGTTTTTTTATAATCACCCTGTATATGTTACATTTCTTTGATTGCAATAAAATAAATAGGAGTTGTTTACGTTGGTATGTGAAACATATTAAAATAATTTCGTTGGTTACCATTTATTGGTCTGGATTCGAACCTCATTTGAGGATTGGAAATATATTAGAGCTTACAAGGAACATTCATGAACTGCCACACATCAATTGTACGGAAATTTGCAGGTAGGTAATGGTTTCAAAGATATACACCTCCAGAAAATTTTATCTGCATTCGTTAGCTTGGGTCAGAGATATTGGAGTTAAAAAATGCCATACAAAATAACGCTCGAAAGAAGAAATACCCCTGATTGGTAGTATTCCTTTTATGTGTTAAAAAATATTTTAATATTTTCTCGCGCCCATAAAAAAGAATATTTTGCAAATATTCAGATTACACACTGCTTATTTCTATGAATATACAGGATGTCTTATAAGTCAATTTCGGAAGAAAATAATAATAAAAAAATTTCCTATCAGCAAACATTTTGCACAGTATGACTTGTCAAAGGATAGGATATTTTGTGGAAATAGAAAAACGTACCTCAAAGTATTCGAAAGTAAGTTCAGATTTTTAAAAATCATTATATTTACATAAACTGTGATATCGGAGAGCGGTTTACACCATACTACTTGTTAAATAAGAGGAAATTTTAATGGCAAAAACAAAAAAATCTAAGTATGTCAAAGAGTCCCATAAATCCGTTCACATTTAAAAAACACGTAAAAGTTTTACGTGTGGTATCAGGGTGTGGTTTGCACCATAAGACTTGGAAAATGGTCGAAATTTTTGTTGCCATAAGTATAGGTTGGAATATTTGAACTTTTTCTCTTACTACATAACATCCGAAACTTTCACATGTCTTATAGTGTGAATTTCAGCTTCGTACGACTGTTTGGTATTTTTTACAAAATTTTAAAATATGAATGGATTTATGAAATATTCTGTGCATCTGTATAACTGTAACGAAATCAACAAGTTACATTCATTGATTCACAACAAGATTTAATCTTCACTATGGATATCTTGAAAATTATGAAGCGTTCACAAATTCCATTATTTTAGTTTCACATTCGTGATTATAACTTATACAGCGTGTTTATCGTTAACCGTCACCCTTCTTACATTCGTTGTTCTTGGTAGAAATGATCCTATGGTTTTGTACATTTCTACCAAGACTATTACATTTTCTAATCGCATAAGGACTACACATTCCTATTTCCATTGTAGTCGGCACAGTTCCATTAAGTAGTTTATCCAATATGTTATACTATAGCAATAACTAGCGTATATAATATGAAAGTTTTTGACTTCACCGACAGAATTAAACGGATAAACTGAAAATGTGCTCGACACATTGCAGGAAGACATGATAATAGATGGAGTTCAAACACCCTACAGTCGTATACCAGAGAAGTAAAACAACAAAGCCGACGACCTTATGTAAGATGGAGCGACGAAATCTAAAAAGTGGCTGGGGTTAATTTGATCACCAACGCATTAGACAGGAAACAATGGAAAAATCTGGGGAGACATACATGTAGCAGTGGATTAAAAACGGTTGTTGTTGATGATAATATAATATAATATAATAAGGAATGTAAATTTGTATAAAATAAACTTTGCTGCAGGAATTAACAAAAAAGTTAACAATGAGTGGCATTTCCTCATTCAAATTGCTTTAGTATGGCAAATTTGAAACCCATTATCTCTAACCCAAAATAACGATTGAATATAAAATTTGAAAGTGGCGTATATCTTGATACACTTATTCTACCTGTAAAATTTCGTGACAATCATTATGTGGCTCTTCGTGAGTGCTCTTATTAGTACGAGGGATAGTACTTAAGTTTTTAGAAGGTAGTAGAAGAAATAATTTTTTTACCAAAAATATATGTTTTATTGATTCTTAAAACACCCTCCTGCAGCATCGATACATTTTTGCATTCAAATAAACCAATGATCAAAACATTTATTCCACTCTGAAAGTGGCATAGCAGAATCATAGCATTTGTAAATTTCAACGAATTCTTCCGAGTTGTTAAAACGTTGACCACGCATTTTATTATTTATAAACGGAAATAGAAAGTAATCATTAGGTGTTAAGTCCAGTGAATACGGGCAATGAGTCATCAATTCGATTTTTTCATGCTTCAAATAATCCATAGTTAGCGAAGCAATGTGTGTGCTGCTGTAGTGTAGTCCTGGTGCAAAATGGTGTGATGTTTTGATTTTTTTCTTAGTTCTGCAACTACGTTCGCCAAGCACATTTTGGTATACCAAAGAGCATTGACTGTTTTGCGATAGTCCAAAGGAACGGTTGCAATATATTTAGATTTAACGCAAAACGCAGCAATAATTTTTCTAGAAGCACTCCTTGCACGTACAACTTTTGTCAGTTTAGGGTCATCTGGAATTACCCAAACAGTTTATTGTTGTTATGTTTCGGATTCATGGAAATAAATACAGGTTTCGTCACACATTACGATGTCGCACACATGTTTTGAGGCACCGCAATTGAATTTTTCAGATTTTCCTGGCACCATTTCCCACGAGCGTCCTTTTCAGCTTGAGATAAATTGTGGGGATCCATCCGGAACACAGCTTTTTCACTTTTAAATGATTATGTAAAGTTGACTGCATCCGGGTACTTGAAATATTCAAAGATGCTTCTATTTCATCATATGTCACATGATGATCAGAAATGATTAGATTTCCCACAGCATCAATGTTTTCGGTCGTCACATCACTTTCTGTCGACCCTCCCGATCATCGTCACTGAGATTCTTACGACCGCGGGAGAATTCTTTAAACCAGTTGTAAATCGTTGTCTTAGATGGTGCTTCGTTACCAAACATCGATGTCATTCTATTGCTGCACTGTGTCTGCGTCAAACCTTGTCGAAAGTCATCAAAAATCATGACTCTGAAGTCCTTTCGACATAAATCCATAATTATTTAGCACTTCTGAGTTTCGAAAAATCACAGTAAATAGAATTTCACAGGTTTTGATATTCGATAAACGCAGACATTCACGTAACTCTTCGGATTTTGATAAAAAGTGTCTGCGCTGAAAGCAACTGTTTTTTTGTTGCCAGATTCTAAAAACTTAAGTACTGGCCCTCATATCAGCATATGTTACATTCTCGTGTCATCACGATAACGCCCAAAATATTGGACTGATTAGAACCAAATTAGGACAGCGGATTGATTTTGCTAATATCTTGGATTAGTTCATTAATGAAGAAGCTCCAATAATTCATTCGAAAATAATGTCCATTTAAATATTGGAATAACATTACGGCCAGTAATGCTATATTTTCAGTTCATTATTAATGCATATTGAAATTCTTCGATTTCAATAACACTTTTAAAAGTTGATTGTTTTTAGAGCTGAGAGATATTAAAAAAAATGATGGCATTCACTCAGTGCTTTGTGTTCGATTCCCGTTTGAGTGTCGGAAATATATTACAACTTATGTGCGATTTTTAAACTATGATTTGAAATTTTTTTAGTATTTCTCATATAATTACTTCATACACTGTTAAAAAATTTCGTTTCTTGACAGGTTGTCTTCCGTGAATTTTGATCAGAAAGTTTTCGTTTTGTTAGAAAAATGGAGTCTCTCCCGTATATCTGTTGCTACCCAACTAGAAAAAGTTTGCAAAAAAAGTGCACAAAATCGGAGCGTATTTGGCACCTCTACTTATGCATAAAAACTGCAAACTGAATTGTGCACAAAAAGTGCATAATCTGTATCCCTAAATTGTACACTTTTTAGACTTTTAAGATTACAGTCAAATACGGAATTATTAATGTAAAAATCTATCATCCAATGGGATTGCAGTATTTTGATCGCCACACATGCGCTTCAACTCCTTCGCGTCTGTATCGCTCCATTTACGGACTAAAAAGACGGAACATTCCTCAAAAAACAGAAACATTAAGGCAACTCTTCTGCCAGTCCTTTTTCCGTAAATTGACGGAATTTTTTTTTACAGTATACTGTTAAAAATAATCTGAAATTCACGGGTATTTTTTTCCTGAATTTCACAGAAAAAGTCCCTTTTCATGACAAAAGGGCATTTTCAGTTAAAAGCAGAAAATTTCCTCACATAAGAAATCAGCCAACGGAGATATTCCGTTATCTGCTGCATGTTTATTTTCAATGTTTCAAAAACTGACATGTTGCTGCGCAGAAAAACTAAAAATTCCATAAATTAACATTTCAAGTTTATTTAAAACAACAACAAGGATATAGAGCTTTCGAATTTAAAAAAGCAAAAATTAATTTTTTCCATTCTTTTAATATTATTTGCAATTCATTTTTTAAAGTTATAAAAAAGTATTCGCACTTAAAATATATTTTAAACATACAGATTAATATATATATAAAATAGCTAAATTAAGTGAAAAAAATCAATTCTATTTAAAAAAGCAACAAACAAAAATAATGTTTTCGAATTAAACTCATTCCTTTAAAATTATTCGCAATTTATTTTTTTAAGTTATAAAAAACACTCACACTGAAAATATATTCTAAACGAACACATTTAAAAAATACATAATAGTTGATTAAAAATAGATTTTCGCAAAAAAGCAAAAAAAAAAAAAATATCGAATTTAATTTAAAATATAATATTTATAACTTACATCTAGCAATCAAATTAAGAATATATATAATTCATGTTTTTATCCTCTATTAATACTATAGTTTTCAACCATCATCTCATTACGAAATATCCCCGCAATTAACTTCAAAATTACCAGTTTTCTAAACCCCAAATTGTTTAAGTCCCAAGCTGCGATTTGAAGACATCCCGTATAATCGTTTCCTACTCTTACCCTAGCAAGGACACGCTGGTCTTGCGGTAAAGCACTCAGCTCAAGCCGCTAACGTCCCCAGTTCAATCCTAAGGTCTGGCAGAAAATGTTCTTACATTATATCAAATATTAAATTAAATTAAATAATCAATAGATGGCAGCACAAATAGAGATGACATTTTTTTTTAAACCGAGTTTATTTACAAAAAAAAAAAATAATAATAATAATAAAAAATAAAAATAAAATAAATAAAAATAATAAAAAATAATTAAAAAAAATAAAAAATTAAAAAAAAATTACCCTTCCTTTATCTTTCAAAACGGAAAATGTACTAACGGAACGGAAAAAGTCCGGCAACTTTGCTGCCAGTAGTTTCACCGTGAATTGACGGATTTATTTTTAACAGTGTATTCATTCAATTACATTTGATAAGACAAATTTAATATTTTGCTGCAAATTGTATTTTTTCACTATATACATAACTTAGGAAGAGTTGGACTAATCTATTTAATTTACATAAAAACATTAAAAAATAAGATTTTATAATAAAACTGTTTAAAAAATCAACCTATTTTTCCGTGTGAGCCGGAAAGACTTGTTATAAATATGCAGTGTATCATTTGATTATATATTTGTCATACAATATGTAATCAAGCAATAGAATGTCCTTACATTTACAAAATATAATCATGCAAAGTATGTACGTAATTTAAATGATAAAAACATCATCTTCAAAGTTTGCAGGATAAAAAATATTTATATTTAAAAAACAGATCATTTCTAAGGATGTCAATCTTTCTGTCGTAAAAGTGGGAGAAGAAAAGCTAAACAACATCTGGTTTCAAATTATTTCAGAAAGTTATACCAAGAGTTTTAGAGCAACAAAGATGTTTTAAAGAGAACCTATAAATAAGATATAAAACAGTAAATAAATTTTATAGAAAATATATCATATTTTTAGTGTTACTCAATAGCATATTTTGCCTCTAAAAAGTTTTATTGTTATTTCCATTTCAGTATGTTTGAAAAAAACCTTTGTGAATTGACTTAATGACATTAATAAAGAGAGAAGAAGTTTGCATTTCTGTTAGTTACTTTCTATGCAGAATATTATATTAATGCTACTTGTTTTACTAAAATTAAATTCTGTTTTAATAAAAAAATTATAAATATGGAACTTCTCTGTTATGCTTTATATTAAATTATGGAGTTCGTTGTTCTATTAAGTTTTCGCAATATTCCTAAAAAAAATTTAATGTTTTTTGTTTCAAAATTGTTTTAAAATTTCAGAATCACACTTTAAAAGAATTTTTGTAGGTGAAGTAAACACGGAATTTATTAAGTATATTACATATATCTATTTTTCCATAAAATACCTAATAAAGTGATAAACTGTCGTCATGTATAAAAAAAATTTCATCGAAAATATGTACGTAATTTAAATGACAAAAAGAAATCCATCTTTAAACATTCCGAGATAAAAAACGTTTTGAAAGGATATTAGTTCCACGGATGTGAATATTAGTATCTTAAAAAAGAAGAAAAACTAGACAACATCTGGTGCAAAGTTATTGCTGAAAGTTATATTGAGAGTTTAACGCAACAAAGAAACTTTATAGAGAACCTATAAGCAAGATATAAATCAGTAAAGTGAATTTTATAGAAAATGTATCGTAGTTTTTGCGTTACCCAATAACATTTATCCTCTAAAATATTTTATTGCTATTTTTATTTTAATGTGTTAAAACATTTTGTGAATTGGCTTAATAGCTTTATACACAAGAAGTTTAGATTTCTGTTATTTATTTTCTGTACAGAATGTTACATTGAAACTATTTGTTTTAATAATAGTTAATTTTTTAAAAAGAAAACTTTATAAAATATGGAACTTCTCTGTATCATTTATATTAAAATATGGAATTCGTGGATCTGTTAATTTTTCTCAACATTCCTAAATAGATTTTAATGTTTTTTTGTTCAAGAATAGTTTCAAAATTTCAGAACCATATTTTAAAAGGATTTTTGTAGATACAGTAAAAAATAT
Organism: Maratus michaelseni; assembly: GCA_963931845.1. Lineage (NCBI taxonomy): Eukaryota > Metazoa > Arthropoda > Arachnida > Araneae > Salticidae > Maratus > Maratus michaelseni. The sequence continues at coordinate 400,474,936 of OZ007586.1, forward strand.
ATATTTTCCCCATAAAATACCTAATAAAGCGATAAGCCGTCCTCATGTATAAAAAAATCTCATCATCAAAAGTATGTACGTAATTTAAATGACAATAAAATCTATCTTCAAACTTTCCGGGATAAAAAAAGTTTTGAAGGAAGATCATTTCCACGGATGTGAATCTTGCTATCTTAAAAAGGAAGAAGAAAAGGTAGACAACATCTGGTGTAAAGTTATTGCTGAAAGTTATACTGAGAGTTTTACGCAACAAAAAAAATCTTAAGATAACCCATGAACAAGATATAAATCAGTAAAGTGAATTTTATAGAAAATGTATCGTAGTTTTAGCGTTACCCAATAACAGTTTTCTTTAAAGAAAATATTATTGACATTTTATTTTAATATGTTAAAATAAAAATATATTTTGTGAATTAATTAATAGATTTAAAAAAGACACAAGAAGTTCACATTTATGTTAGTCATTTTCTATACAGAATGTAATTGAAATTACTTGTCTTAATAATAGTTAATTCTTTTAAAAAAGTTATAAAATATGGAACTACTCTTCATGCTTTATATTAAAATATGGAATTCGTGGAACTGTTAATTTTTCGCAATATTCCTAAATAAATTTTAATGTTTTTTGCTCAAGAAAAGTTGCAAAATTTCAGAACCATACTTTTAAAGGATTTTTGTAGATAAAGTAAATACGGATTTTTTTTAGTATGTGTTATATATTTTTTTCTTCTTAAAATACCCAATAAAGCGATAAGCCATCCTCATGTATAAAAAAATCTCATCATCAAAAGTATGTACGTAATTTAAATGACAAAAAATTCTATCTTCAAACTTTCCGGGATAAAAAATGTTTCGAACGATGATTATTTCTACGGATGTTAATCTTGTTATCTTAAAAAGGTAGAAAAAAAGCAAGACAACATCTAATCTAAAGTTATTGCGGAAAGTTATACTGAGAGTTTTACCCAACAAAAATTTTTTAAAGAGAACCTATGAACAAGATATAAATCAGTAAAATGAATTTTATAGAAAATGTATTGTAGTTTTAGCGTTACCCAATACAATTTTTCCTGTAAAAGGCTTTTATAGACATTTTTATTTCAATATGTTAAAATAAAAATACATTTTGTGAAATGACTCAATAGCTTAGAAAATACACAAGAAGTTTACATTTCCGTTAGTTATTTTCTATACAGAATGTTATATTGAAATTACTTGCCTTAATAATAGTTAATTCTTTAAATATATATATATATATATATATATATAATACGAAACTTCTCTACATGCTTTATATTAAAATATGCAATTCGTGAACCTGTTCATTTTTCGCAATATTCCTAAATAAATGTTAATGGGTTTTTTTTTTCAAGAATTGTGTCAAAATTTCAGAACCATACTTTAAAATGATTTTTCTAGATAAAGTAATAACGGAATTTTTAAAATATATCATATATATATATATATATATATATATATATATATTTCAATAAAATACCTAATAAAGCGAAAAACCTTCCCCATGTATAAAATATCTCATCATCAAAAGTATGTACAAAATTTAAATGACAAAAAGGTCGATTTTCAAAGTTTCCTTGATAAAAAAAAGTTTTGAAAGAAGAATATTTCCGCGGATGTGAATCTTGTTATCTTAAAAAAAGGGAGAAGAAACGCTAGACAACATCTGGTGTAAAGTTATAACTGAAAGTTATACTGAGAGTTTTACAGCAACAAAAAAGCTTTAAAAGAGAACCTATAAACAAGATATAAATCAGTAAAGTGAATTTTATAGAAAATGTAACGTAGTTTTAGTGTTACAAAATAATATTTTTCGTCTAAAAAGATTTTATTGATATTTCTATTTCAATATGTTTAAAAAAATAATTCATTTTGTGAATTGGTTTAATACCTTTAGTAAAAAAAAGAAAGGTTGAATTTTTGATAGGTATTTTCAATGAAGCATGGTTAATTGAAGCTACTTGTCTTAATAATATTAAATTTTATCCGTAATAAAATCATTAGAAAAAGGATTTTGTTTAAATGAACAGACTTCACATTTGCGGTTTTTGTCTTTCATCACGGGATGATTGCTGTGTAAACGTGATTGAACAGAAGAAGAAAAACACCAATCCATACTAAGAACTATGACTCTTTTCTCAATATTTATTTTTAAACATTGATGTCACGGATCTGATAATGTTATCGCTTTTTCATAAAAAAAGCGATTGATGTATAAGCATTGATTTTCGGCTTCCAAATTAATTTTTTTAACGATTCTAACGACAATGGACAACGACAGATCCTTTTCAGTCAAGGTGGGCTCATATTTTGGTCATATTTTGGTCACGGTGCAATATGGATTTGCGTTTTCCTTGTACAGTTCAATCGAGTTTACTTGACAATTATGACGGCGATGAGTAACAAATACCGCACACGTGAAGTCTGTGCGATATTTTAAACTCTTTTCAACATAGTTGAAAAGTATTAATTAAATCGGTTTATCTGTCGTCTGCCGCGTTCCCTGTTGTAACTCTTTTAAATATACTCTGATTACAATGCAATTTTTGTATTTTATTGAGCTTCACTATAGGATGTGATATATCACAAATGAAGTGTATAGCATTTGTAGTTCGTTTACGTGGATACACAAACTAATTTCATCACATTATAGTACACAGGGAAATTTTTTAACTATGTTACGATACTTCAAACATAATTACTTTGATATGACTCACGGAAGTGAACTACAAACATGCTTTCAATTGTGTATAGATTAAATAGCTACTATAATTCGTTTACAAAAACGCACAAACAAATTTCATTACATTATAATGTACTGGGAAAAATTGTTTGTTGTGCATTTCATTGATATTACGATACTTCAAGCATAATTGATATGTATATTTGAGGTAGAATGCAATATGTTTTGTTAGAGATTATGGAATACGTAGCATTTATCATTCATTTACAGACACACACACAAATTTGGTTACAGACTGATTATGTTCGATACTTACTAGAAGTTCGTTTTCAACTTTTATATGAATTTTTAAACATAATGATTGTTTAGTGTCTTACGTAATGTGCATAGTTTCTATAAATAACATGTAGGCCAGCACGAAAGAATTCGCATATATTACTTTATATGGACAGTAATTGCAGAAAATGGATTTTTATTTAGTTATGCGTTTTTTAAATTGTTTATTTAGGTATCTCATTTCACTGGATGGATAAAATGAAATTCTTAACAATATTTTGCTAGTATTAGTATTTTTCGTTATTTTTAACACTTTCCAAAATACTTGAAAGTGTTTTGGACTTTGGTTTTTCTGACCGTCTGTCCGTGCTTTATTTAACTTAAATATACATGGATTAGCAAGATCTTTGTATATCTTATTGACGTTTACCACATAGCACTCCCTATTAAAAAATTGAATGTATAGAATTTATAGTTCGTGTATACACTGTAAAAAATGACCAATGTTTCTTATTTTATGAAAATATGCTATAACCACGAACGAAAATATAATATAATCTTCTGAGTTATCCGAAATTTAAAATAGCATGTTACATTGTCTTTTGAATCCCCAGAAACGAATACATTTTCAAAATTTAAAGAATAATTTATAAAAACAAATTATTTTTAGCTGCCCGAATTTTTCAGAAACGTTTCCGAAGGGATTTTATAATGTATTAATTAGTGTCCTCAGCCCGGAATACCTGTTTTTCGAATCCTATCAATTCTGAAGTAAACATTTTCATGCTAAAAAAAAATGTTTAACAGACAAACATGCAAATTTAACAGCGTTAACAATAACATTAAAATACATAAAGTTCTTTACTCTTTCATGTATAAATTAACTTATGCGGCTGAAAACGTGTACTTGAGAATGGATAACATTCGAAAAACAGATATTCCAGCCTGAGGACACTAATTAATACACTTTAAAAACCCTTCGGAAACGTTTCTGAAAAATTCGGGCAGCTAAAAATAATTTGTGTTTATAAATTATTCTTTAAATTTTGAAAATGTATTCGTTTCTGGGGATTCAAAAGACAATGTAACATGCTATTTGAAATTTTGGATAACTCAGAAGATTATATTATATTTTCGTTCGTGGTTATAGCATATTTTCATAAAATAAGAAACATTGGTCATTTTTTACAGTGTAGGGACACAGAAAGGAATTCCGTTACACTATGATATAGTTAAAAATGTAATAATACATTTTTGCTAACACTTTCCAACAAAAGTTTTAAAAGCTTTTTGACTTCGGTTGTCTGCCGCCTGTCCGTCTGTCCGACTATCGTCTTTTCGTGCTCCAACTTCCGTAAACATATTCAGATAGCCATGTAATTTATATATGTGATCGGAATTTACTATGCTAGCATAATTGGTTTTGGGAACGAAGAATGCAACATTTATCGTTAGTTTACACGGACACTGAAAACTATTTAGTTACATTACTGTCGGTAAGGAAAAATCGTTAGCAGTGCATCTTATTGATGTTACCCTTTTTCAAACATAGTGAATTTAATCCGCATTTCTGAGGTGCACTGAAACATGCCTTGTTTAGGATATGGAATGAAAAACCTTTATAATTCATTGACAGGGTCACACAAAACTATTCTGTTACATAATGGTTACGAAGAAAATCGTATCCAATGTATTTTAATGATATTTCACTCTTTCAAACATAATGAAATTGATTTACATAACTAAAGTGCACTTCAAGATATTACTGTAAAATACGGTGTGCACAGCATTTATCGACCATTTACAGGGGCACACAAAATAATTTTTTTAGATTACTGTCTTTGCGAGATAATTGCTGAAAGAGCGTTTTAATTTCAGGTATGCAATTTAATGTTTAACTAAATATTTGCATATTATATGGTGTGCATAAATTTTACAGATCATATACAGTGGTACGAAATAATCCATAAGTGATTCTGTCTATTGATGTGAGTTGCGTATGGGTGTTTATTACTTGTTGCATGCATTTTCCTGCTAAACTTTATATAGCAGACACTCTGATGTTTTTAGAGTATAAACTAATTTATATACAACGCTACGCAAAGAACACGACACATTGCCGCCTATGAATGTTAATTGGTGGAAGCGCGTTTTTAGTTGTTTTATGTGTTTTATAGTTGAATAAAATATTACTTTAACATTTGGTGTACATAAAATGCTGTACATAATATTGACTGTACAAAAGAATTCAAGTGCATTTCCAACTATGGATGGTAATTGCTGAAATAGAATGTTTACATGTGTTATGCGTTTCCTAAAGTGTTTACTTACATATCTTGTTCCGCAATTTTTAAAGACGGAGTTTGGTTACTTTATTTTGACTGGCTTGGAAAGTGTTTCATAATCTAGGCTTGGCGAATATTTTTCTTTCTTGTTTAATAATGAAAACCCGAACTATTTTTTTAATTCCATATCCAAAAGAATTATGTCGTTCGTATACAGTATAATATTGATTAAAACGGAAGAATATAAGAATGATGTTTATTTTTCTAGAAAGATTATATTTCTTTTCATCACAACATTTTAAATGTATTGCTTAAAGGTAGGATTTTTGCGAAATATTTATGTTATAGTAAAAGAACATTTCCAAAAATAAACCAGATGACACTTCCTGTAAAAAAAAAGTATTACACTGTAAATAACAAATCTATGAAAAATGAAAATGTACTGGCAAAAAAGACGCCGTGTATTCTTCGTTTATTCACAAAACTTCGATTTCGGTTTTTCGCTGTTTTCAAGATGGAAAGTTTCCGTTATTCAAAACGGGTAATTTCTGATTTTAGAAATAAACATAAGCAAAAGGGCAATATTAAAAAATAATCTATATAATAATTATATATACTGATGCATATTTATACGGAATAGATGATTAAAGTATTTCATAATGTCACATACTTTTTTATCACATACACTTCCTCAGGCATCGAACCTAATGCCGATAATCTCCATTAGCAGGTGAATTCTCCGTCCCTATTACTTATTTAATTTCATTTATTAAATACATTTACTGGTTCAAATCATATTTAGTTGACTTGAAAAATAACAAAATATTGGCAGTTACACGAAGATGTCGTATACAAGTGCGCACACAACATAGCTAAAATAGGTCTAATTGCATAAAAATCCAATTGCTTTAAAAAATCGGTCGATTGATGATTGATTAGCGATAGTTGTAAACTCCATATCCATTTTCGCGCTAATGTGGAATGGCATTGAAATTTCATTAACTGCAGTAATAAATTCGGAAGAATTTTTTTAACATCATTCATCATAGGTGAAAGTAAATAGATTAAACTGATTTTCTTATATCTTGAAATTAAAAAAAATTACTTTTTAATTGATTTTTTTAATATATTTTTAGTATATTCTAAAAATGTTTGTAATAATGGCTGGGAACATTTTAAGTACATTTTACTTTTGAAAATTGTTTTATCAAACTAATAAATTGTATTTGAAAACGCTAATAATATTAATTAACAATATAGCATTATAAAATTTACCTTGAAGTTGAAGTTTACTCGGGTACTTTGTAATTTAAAATGAAAACTCCAAGTACTTTGTCTATTGGTGGTCTTTGAATAATCCCCATTCAGAATTTGTCGATTTAAATAAAATTTGTAACCCTGTTTAACAGTTCAAAATTCCCCGTTAAATATTTATGATGAAAAACCGTCAAATATCTGTATAAGAAGGTAGATCTGTTTATCATCAGTACTAATATTTCCAAGATATTTTATAAATTAACGATGATTAAGCATGTGTGTACAAATATAATATAAGTTTATAAGCACTCTAAGTTCTAAAACACATATCCGGGTTTTAGAAGGCCGAAAACGCTTTAAAAATCAAGCCTATTAGGAAAACTTCCTCACTTAACTTTCTATTAATTGTATATTTAACAGAAAATGAAAATCCTCTGTATCCTCTATATATAAATCTTTCAAGCAATGGTACTTATGCTCATAGTATTTTAAAATTTCTTTAACTTCTATAGACATCATTACTTCATTTTTGTAGTGATCGACTTCAATTTAATGTAATAGACAATAATTAGTTTTTTAAAGCAAATGTATTTTCTCCAATAGGCTTGGTGAAAGCACTCTGATTATCTATTATAAGGGTCAGTTTCAACAGGTTGCGTACGCTTTTATAATTTTTAAATAGCATTTTTCGCCTTATTTAAATTTAGAAAAGTATTACAAATCCTGCAGTTAAATGAGGCATTTACTATTTCTGCTAATTAAATATTAAATAGAAAAATTATATTAAAAAGTTGTGGTAAAAGCGTACGATCCCTGTTCAATTTTGACAGTTTAACTTTCCAATTTCTGTGAGTTTTCTTTATACTTTGTGCTATTGCACCTCTTAATTTTACATTCTTTCCAAACTACAACAGTGTCTACATATATCAAACATAAAATTTTAGTTTTCCTTTGAATATGATTCTATAGTAAATCACCTTTAAAACAATCCGCGATGTTCATCTTTATTTTATCATATTTATTCATAATGGCAAAGAGATTTAACATATTTTTTATAAATCCTCGGATGTATGAGAGTATGTCAATAAAATGTGTGTATATCAATGAAAAATGAATGAAAGGAAAGAAAGATTACGCAGTATTCCAGAAATATCACACACAATTACTAATCTACTTAACGAAATTAATTAAAAATCTGAAATCGAAAATCCATATATTCGACTAAAGTCCAAGTGAATAACATGGATGATTTGGGGGGTTTTCTACCAAGCACAACAGTGATAATTTGTGTCACTTTCAAGATGACTCATTAAAAGCTGTTTAATTGTATATTTTGATTTTTTTAAACTTTAACCGTTCTTAATTAACGTCAAATTTTATTAATTTTATATTTCTTGATATTTAATAAATACATTATATTATTTTGTAAAGTGGTGTAAAACCCAATAGAGATAAGTAAGTATTAGTTTCGACATAAAACAATAAAAATTATGTTGGAAAAGAAATTACGATAATGGACTCAGTCCACCCTGCCCCCGTCTGGTTAAGGCCTTGTAATCGAATTCAGACACTTAAGTGTCTGATTTTCTAAATGTCTGAATTTCATACATATCTTTATTAATCAGATATTTTTCTCAATTCTCTTGTACCCTGATCATAGTAAGACACTTATGTGTCTTAAATTCAGACATCTATGATGTCTGAAATTTCACATTCAGACACTTAAGTGTCTAAATTACTTTATCAGACACATGTGTGTCCGAATTTAAGACGCCTTTATTTGTAGTGTGGAATGCTTATATTTTCTGCGTTCCTGTAAAAGAATTATGAATGCTAATTACTCTATGCTTTATAGAAATCTTGATGTTGTCCACTTCAGTGATGCATATCAAAATGATTATGTTTGAATTATCGTAACATAATGAAAATTCTCCGCAAACGATTTTCCCGTGCATCCCTGTATACTAATTACAAATGCTAAAATCTTTATTTTAATTGAGATTATGCTATAGTAAACCTAACTAAAATATATTAATTGCATGGCAATACGATTTTATATTCAAAATTTAGAGCACGACCAGACAGCCAAACAAACCTAAAGTAATTAATTACTATCAAAGAATACATCTTTGTTTTTTGTAAAAGCTTCTATTGTTGCCAATTTAATAATTTTAGTAATGTAAATATGCAATTAAAGAAAATGTGACTTTAAAGTATGTCTCTGTTCTCGGTGACAAGTTTTCTAAATAAAATATGTAAATTTCTATTCCAACATAATATCAAAAACTTTTCATTATCCCTAATGTCTTCAAACATTGTCATGTACCAACAATGAATTAAATACATTTATTGTCCTTGTGTGAAATTTAGTGCGAACTCAGAGTTAATTAAAAGTGATTTATCAAACTGGACGTTAAATAACTTGTACAGCTTTCGGAGTTAACGAATGCAAAGTGGCATAATTAATGAACATTTTATACGAGTAATTGCCTAGAAAATGGCGAGGACGAAACTGCGCCCTTTTTAAATTTAGGGGATATTTTGCGTGTCATTATTCAAAATTTTTATTAAATTAACTTACGCTATATATTCAGCAAGTTTAAATCGTAATTAAAACATTAAAATTATACAATTTAATAAATAAAAATTGAACTAATTTACCTTGAATTAAATTGAACAGCATGAAAGATAATAAATTTATTCCCGGACTTTTATTTGCGGTGACTAGTTTTAAAATAAAATATTTAAATTCTACTCAAACATAATTATAAAAACTTTGCATTATATCTCGAGGCTTTAAGCTTTGTCATCTATAGAACAATGAATTTAATACATTTATTGTCCCGCCCTGAAAATTAGTGCGAACTCAGAGTTAATTAAAGTGATTTATCAAAGTGGACGTTAAATGAGTTGTCGTTGAGCTTTTGGAGTTAATGTATGCAAAGTGGCGTAATTAATAGACATTTTACACGAGTAATTGTCTAGAAATTGCCGAGGAAGGAACTATGTCTTTTTAAATTTTAGATTTTTTGATATTTCATTATTCAACATTTTTATTAAAACATTATATATTTTACTTTTAGGCTTTTAATGCTGAACTTGTGATGAATTCTAATAGTTTACACATATAACTTTATACTTTGTTTTTCAACAAATATGAATTGAAATTTATGAAATAAAATTATACAAGTAGATTTATATAAGTTACTTTAACTTAAATAGAAATAAACTAGATAGAATAAATGTGAGTATATGTTCTTAACATAATTTACAATAAAATGATACATTGTATAAAATTTATGTCCGTAAAGCACCTTTCCTTAGATTTATATTTTATAAAAATAATTAAATATACAGAAAGAAAACACTGTTTAGTTACTTGAGGCGACGAGTCTTCCAAACAAATTATATAAATTCCTACTCTTACATAGTAATAAAAATTTTCATTTTTCACAATTGCTTAACAATTTATTATCTACATTTAATAAATTCATTTTCCATACGTAAAAATTAGTGCAAAATCGGCATTAACCCTCAGTGTACGGCTCTGACATTCCCCGGTCCTGAAATATGGCTTGTTTTATTTTTACATTTTCCCTGTCTACATATATTTTATTATTTTGTCTTCCAATATTTCCAAACAGTAATCTTTGTAATAAATTTCTAGCAGATTTCTAATTAAAAGTTTCTTGAAAGTTTTATTGCTTGGAAAATGTGGTAGACAAATATTAATAATTTTTTTAAAAAGCCCGTGTACAGGAATGTTCACAGAAATTTTGTAGACAAATATTAATAATTAAAAAAAAAATCCTGTGTTTTAACGTAACCCCGTCGTCGGTGCGAAATAACTTCATAACGCGCCTAAATCACGAGAGCTGTACGCGGAGTTTAAACTATGACATTTGTGACTGCTTAAATATTTTAAAAATAATTCTAAAGACACGGACGTTCTAAAGCCTTTGAATTTTATATGCTACATTATTTCTTAAAAATGTACACATTAAATTTGTTTTTTCAATCAGTGCACACATATAAATAATCTGTTAGAAGCAGTATCATTATTAAAGATATCCATAATATGTACACAAAAAGAGAATTCATTTTAAATAATCAAACGTGCAAAGGAAGCGTCCATACGCGTAGCCGATGTTTCTTAAAATACCGACCGAATATAAAAAATAATAAAAGATCTTTAATGCAATAGGGCTTTAAATGTAATAAATGTACTTTATTAAACACTTAATCCATGTGGATAAGAGTGGGTGTGTTTGGCACTATTAATCATAAAATAATTTTTTACTAAAACTGTTTAAAACACAAACTTTTATATAAATTGCTTTATACATTTTCCAATTTTTGTTTATCTTAATAAAGCAGTGCCGATATCCAAGGAAATTTTTTTCATATTTAACAAAACAAATTTGTTTTTTAACTGTTTCGGGTGTGGCATTCATATAATACACATGCAACGTCTAAAACTAATTTGTTTTACGTATGATAATGATGTTCTAGAAAATCAAAAATGTTATATTAATATAGATAAATGTTGGTTTATTATAAAAACATTTATATTAAATTTCGTTTACATTCAACCCTTTAAATACAAAGTCTCAAAAACTCCCTAACGTATTGAGAACAAAGTGATAGGTTAGAAGAGAATGGGATTTTAAATTTAAAAAAAAGAGTCCTGAAAATGTTTTTCTTTCAATTCATCAAGAATGCATCACGATTCTGATAAAATAATACGTGGATCTTTATTATTAGCCCACCAACAATGTAAGTTTGATTATAAAATTCTGACTGTTTTGTGAAAAGAAAAAATAAATAAATTTTCTGAAAATTATTTTCGAATCGTTTAGCCAAAGGGAAATGTTAGATAAACCATATCTATTCAGCCATTGAATTCATAAAATCTATTTTTTCACCTTAAAATCAGTAAACTATATTTTTTATAGATGCACATATAGTCTGCTCTGTATATGTTTTAAGACTGAAACCACGAGTAATCGGTAACAATAGCCTTATAAATTAAACGTATTTCCTCTTTTTTCGAACTTTGTTTGTGTATTCCGGTTAAGAAGACTCCAGCAATCAAAAACGCACATATTTCATTTTGTAGCAAATAGTTTAAGCTTTTGAATAATTATCAGTGAATTTAGTTCATCTAGGCTTTCAATGAATGGACGTTAAATGAGCTGTGGTTGAGTTTTCAGAGTTAACGTATGCTAAGTGGCATAATTAATAGGCACTTTATACAAGTAATTGTCTGTAAAATTCTGAGAACGGAAACTGCTCTCTTTAATTTTATATGTTAGGTGGTTTTTTTATCTCATTATTTAATATTGTTTATCAACACTTAATGTTCAGAGAATTTGAATCGTAATTTAAGAATTAAAATTATGCAGGTAAATTTCTATAAGCTACGTCTAAAACAAAACTAGATACAATTAATGAGAATAAATTCATGTTCCAGAAAATTCTGAAAAAAAAAAATCTATAAATTTTGTGTCCGAATTGCATCTTTTTTTTTTAGATTATAAGTCTTCATAACCCATAATCTTAAGCTAGTTTCCATTTTCTCACAATTCCATCAAAATTGTTATATATCTCTCTGTACGCTTACAAATTTACTTTAACTTAATTAGTATTTTACAGATAATTATAAGTATATTCGAAAAAAAAGTAAAAAAGTACATTGTCGTTTCTACTTGTACATTTTATTTTGAATTTTTCGATAATTTAAAATCTACTATGTCTTTCTACACTATAAAATTTGTTGAAATGTTTCCTGATATACAGGACACGTTTGCGAATGTTTGGTGTAATCACGTAGTTATCTTCTATTCACGAAACCTTTCCTTTTGATTGTAAAATGTTTTGGATAGCGGTTCCCAAACTTTATTTTTGCGTAATCCATGGTTGCAGTTGTCGGTTATTCGAATGTAAATGCGAGATAATAATAAACAAAAATCTAAGAACAGAAAAGTACATTTATTAATAATTGTAATATTAGAAATGCAGTTTCACAGATGGTAGATATCGGGATTGAAAGTTGTTAATTTTATAATCAAGCCACACTCTTTACGCAAAGTTTAACAATACATTGTCTTTTTATGAAGTTATTTATCTATATTATATCCTTTACATTTGCAACAAGTTTTTTGTTATAATTTTTATACCGGATAATTTTAATAATATATTTTTGAAAATCTCACACATCGTTCCGCAACCTACTAAAATATAGCCCATGACAGCCAGTGGGTTACGACCAATAGTCGAGAAATCGCAGCTGTAGGAGAAGAATGGTTCAGAAATCTTTTAACCTTTTGATTATGGGGCTGGGATACCGTCCGTCCCAGCGACTGTATTTTTATTTTATTTATACCAATTTTTGAAATATATTCTCTACCATACACTTATACTACGATATTTTCAAGAGTTATCTAACACAAAGAATTTGTTTGTAACCTTTGCTACGATTGAATATCAAATTAGTCGCCCGTCCTGACCCGTAATCAAAAGGATAAAGCAGAATTTATCGAAATTAGTACAGATGATTTTATTAAAATTTACGGGCAGTAGAGCGGTCTTTTATTTCAGAAATCTGTCCAAAAATCTTGCAAAACCATATATTTCTGAGTATGTTAATTGGTTGAACTACTAATTGTTTGTGAAGATGAGAGAAAGATTTCCGGAATCATGCATACATACGTAATTACATTGAATTTTGGTAAAATTGTCTTCCATATAAAAATACGCAATTTTCTTTACCGTGTCTATGTTTTTATGTTTAAATAAAAGCAATATCTATTTTTAAATAATTACATTAAAATTTAACGACTTTTGGATTATTTTATCATTCTGAACGCGTGAATTTCACAATTCTTCTTATTTATAATTATCATCAAATAATCATCATTAGTTACGTTTTTATTCATAATTATAATTCTATTATTAAAAAAAATAATTATTGATTGAATCTCAAAAATATAATGAGAAACGTGAACACAGAAGTATGTTTTATTGTCCAATTGACTATTTATATATAATGATGTCACTCTTCTTTAAAATTATTGAAGGCTAATTTTTAAATGATAAAATTTCCAGTATATTTTAATTGTCAAAAACTCAACGTAACTGCCTAATATATTAGAAATGCTTAGAAAAATTCATTGTAACCTCTTAACTAACCAGTAACTCGGGAAAAAAATGTCTTACTTTTAAACGAAAGTTTGTACATTTCACTAGTTCTTCGTCAATTTTATTCGCTGGTTTTCTTATATAAAAGAAACAATATACTATATTTTGTTGGAAACTGGTAAAATTTAACAGTTCGCCATTTTGTTAAAAATGAAAGAAAAAAAAAGTCGCCTTGTCAAGAAGTAGACAGTCATATTTTAAAAGTCTTTCTGTTTTATTGGTTTCAGATAAGACCGCGTGAGAAATCTTGCGTCTCAGTGCAAACTACGTTTAAAAGGCGCATTTTTAATAACAATTAAAAAAGTTGTCTTTAGAAAATTCAAAATTTTTATTTTTTTACGTAAAATCCTACGTATTTCTAGTGCGTTACTAATAGACCCTAGACAGAGCATTCTTTTGGGACACCTTAATCACTACACTGTAAAAATAGACAAATGATTCTTAATCTTTTGATTACGGGGTTGGGAGATATGTTGTCTCAGTGGCTATTTTTCTTTTATTTTATTCGTATTTCTATTTGAAAAATAATATCAGCCATACACTTTTAGTAGGACATTTTCAAGAGAAATCCACCATAGAGACATATTTTTTATAAATTGTGCTGCGATTGAATATAAAAATAATCGTCACTCCTGGCCGTTAATGAAAAGATTAATCTAGTAAAATATACTATGACCATGAACAAAAATAAACAGTAAGCTCTTCCAAATTACCCACGATTCTGATAATCATTTTTTTTATTTTTAGAAACCTCTGAAACATATTTTCGAGATTCAAAGAGGAATTTTAAAAAACAAATTTTTTTTGCTGGCACTCAATTTTAGAAATGTCTCCGAGTAGTTAATACTCAACTTTTTAAAACTAGCATTACTCAACTTTTTAAATCCAAATTATACATTTTTAAGATGCTATCAAATCTCAAATGAACATTTTAATGTCCATCAAACATGGTTTACAGATGAACATGATAAGTTAACAGCATTGACATTAAAATTAAAGTTATTTCTTACTCTTGTATGCATAAATTCAAGTACGCAGTTGAAAATGTTTAAATGAGAATTGATAGCATCCTAAAAAATTATATTCTGGTTTTAGAAACCGGATTAATAGTCTATAAAAACTACTCTGAAACGATTTCTAAAATCAGTGGCAGCAAAAGAAATTTTGTTTTGATAAATGTATCTTTTAATCTCGAAAATATATTGGTTTCTGTGGTTCCTAAGGATAAATAAATCTTTTCAAAATCATGGGTTACTCGGAAGAGATTATTGTATATATTCTTTCGTGGTTATATTATATTTTCTTAGATTAAGGAACATTTCTCTTTTTTTATTTTGTACTATAAGTAAACTCGAAGCTTTAGTACTTTTTATACCCGTCCCCTTTTGTCTATTAAACTTAAAATTTGCACAAAGACGTGCAAGTTTGAAGTATTTTCTGATATTGAATACACATCGAAAGTTTAATACTGTGGACTAAAAGTATCAGTTCTTAAGGAAATATAAAGAAAAATATACAATTAAGATATGAAAAAATGATATATTGTTAATAAAGTACAAATATGAATCTCAATAGAGTTCAACTTTACTTAAAGGACGACACTTGAAAATATAAGTAGAAGTGAAAATCCTCCAAGTACTTTGGGAACGCAACCATCTTTAGGGAGCAAAAATATTCTTCCTCTAATATGAAGCTCAATAGAGCTCAACTTTACTTAAAAGGCGACATTTGAAAATATAAATAGATGTTAAAAGATGTTAAAATCCCCCAAGTACTTTCTGTTGGCACCGCAACTACCTTCAGAAGCAAAAATTTCCTTTCTCTAATATGAAACGCAATAGAGTGCAACTTTACTTAAAACATGTACATTAAAAAATATAAATATATGTTAAAATATGTTAAAATCCTAAAAGCAATTTCGGCTGACACCGCAACCATCTTCAGGGAGCAAAAATTTAATTTCTCTAATATGAAACTCAATAGAGCGCAACTTTACTTAAAAGACGACATTTAAAAATGTGAAAACATTTTAAAAGATGTTAAAATCCTTCAAGTACTTTTGGCTGGCAACGAAACCATCTTCAGGGAGAAAAGTTTCCTTTCTCGAGAAAGGAATTTTTTTTTTCGTCTGGCCGTCTGTGATTCCGTGCTGTAACTCGCGTAAGTATACTTGGGTTTCCATGTAATTGATATGTGTTATTGAGAATCACTATGGCATGTTCGGTATTGAAAATGAAGTGTGTAACCTTTATAGTTTGTCTACAGTGACACGCAAAAGATTCGTTACTTTACGATATATGGGGGAAGAATCGTTTAGAATATATTTTAATATTATTAAACCATTTCAAACATATAGAAATTAATATAAATTGCGAAGGTGCATTACAGAATACTTACTGTAGAATTTGGTGTGCATAGCATTTCTCGTTTAATTACAGGAACACAGAAAATAATTGGGTTACAGTACTGTGTATGGGCAAAATGCTGGAAGTGCGTTTTCCGTTATGGTATGCTTTTTTTTTTATTTAACTAATTTTTTCCTTATCACTTGTTGTGTATAAATTCTATAGATCATATAGGGTTCCACAAAAGAATTCATTATCATTTATTGACGGAAGTTGTTGAAAAGGAATTTTCAATTGAGATATGCATTTCCTAATTGAACTAAATTTAAGCATACTATGTATTATATATACAAATCTATAGTTCATAAATAGGTATCTACAGAAGAATTTGAATACTTTTCCGACAACAGATGATGGTAATTACAAAAATCGGGTTTTCAAATGTGTTATGTGTTTTTCAAATTGTTAATTTAAATATCATCTTTCACTTTTCTAAGCGGGGAATTTTTGTTACAGTATTCTGAATGTGTTGAAAAAGTTTCATAATCTATGCTTTCCGAATGTTCTTTATTCTTTTCTTGATTTAATAATTTCATTCAAAAAACATTTAATAAAGTGTTAAAAATTATTATACTAAAATGTAAAGGCATTATTAAAAGTATTAAAAAAGACATAGTAAAATTCGTAAATAAAAAAAAAATATTTCGTAAGGTACCAAGTCCTTTTAATAGTATCCCTTAAATCCTATGACAAGTAATTGTCAGATTTCTATTTACTAAAGTAATCAAATTGTACTTATAGCATTATACATTCCAGTTATAATCTATTTTATTTATTGTTTTAGTATCTAATTTCATGAGGTTTCTTCGGAATAATATTTACACAGTAATCAAATCATAATGGTAATCTCCCTCAGCAGCACTAAGCTACGTATGTGTGATTTTGGGATATACGAACATTTAAGTAATAAATCTGGGTGTCTTGTAATATAATAATAGAATAATCGTAATTTTTCTCTCTCTGATTTGTGTATATGCATATGACATTGGTTCACTCGGATTTTCTGAAACCGTAAAACTTTATAGCCTTGCAGATATTATTATATAATATATTAAATAATGGAGAATGCGATATTATGCACATTTACAGTATACACAATGGGGAATGTTTAGAATGGATATAAATATTTTTTTATATATTATTAAAATCTATCATTTTATTTACTTTAAACGTCTAATTTGTGGAAATTAGTTTTGTGTTATTCTATTAAAGTTAATCATATATAGACACATTATTAATTGTTACGTCAAATAACAATATTTTTCCCTAAAAATGATTGATACATATATAATAATAGAATACTTTAAATAAAATAACTTGAAGAAAGACTGTATTATGTGTTTAATATAACTTCAAATAACAGTTTAAAAAAATTCTATTTAAAAAACAAATTATTTTCCCGGTATATAATGGTATATACACCTGATATCGTTGTCCAAAAGCTAATGCTAAAACGTTAAGTTTTAAGTGTATAGTTGTTCCATTTGATAAATGTTTCAAGAAAATGTGAATAAAACAGCAACCCTTTGCAAAAGTTATATAAAATCCAAATTAAGCTAAATAGTATTAATCCTGAGCATATCACAATAGTGTTCATAGTGTTCAATAGTGTTCAATCAATAGTGTTCTTTGGATGTATTTTAATTTATTTACTGGAATCTAAATAAAGATTCTTTCTTTCTGAACAGCTCCTGAACAAGACTTCCATATCTTTTGTGATAGTTGGTTTTACATAATATGTTTAATATAGCAGTGTTTTTATCTTCAGGTGATTACCTTTTGTACTAACTAAAAGTGTTTAACCTTTCGGAATCGGTAACGCATAAACAATCCAGCAGCTCTGCTGTCTGCAGATTCACAGTTTGGAATTATGTTTATCTAACGGGGTGTTTTATATTCTTTTGGATTTTATAGAATTTTATATTACATAAAAAAATATTTTTTTATTAATGTTTTGTTGTGCTTGTATGTTTATAGCGTTTTTGAATGTATATCATTTTACTTAATATTATCTATCAGAAACATCAGACATTTTATTTTGCACTGGTGAGCCACCCTGATAAATGCTTAATTATCTTTTGAGATTTGAGATTTTAATTAAAAGTTGTAGTCCTTGGACTTGGATTATTTCCTATAAACGGGGTGGTCAACAGTAATTTCGCATACATACGAGCCTCTAGCCACCATACCATTAAAGAAAATGGAATGCAATGCATTTGAAGATTCATACGTATTAAGATATAGGTTCAAGAATGAGTTGAACAGCAATTGAGTTCTGACTGTTACGATTAATGGGACAAAATTTAAAATAGTAACACTACTTTGTTTCACTTCAAAATCATCTTCAAGGTGAAAATCCTTAAGTGACATTAAAACAGTACATGTAGCACTGAAAAAGGGCTTTAAAACAAACGAGATTATGGATTACGGACAACAGATATGAAATAAAAATTATTTGGATTACAAAATTTCAAGTAGCCGACTTAACTCCATGACACATCGCATGCAGGATATTGTAAGAAACAATAACACATGGCATCAAGACTGTGCAGTACTTTACTTTTAATGATGTAAGTTGTGTGATGAGCATATCTTTGATTTTAAATTGTGTTGTCAAATAAATTCTGTATAAATTATTTTTATTATTATTGAATCAAGGACCTTCGGTCATTAAAAGAGAGAAAAATTACGATACAGGAATTCAGGTAGGATGGTAGAATTTTTGATAAAAAAAATAACTAGTTGGCAACACTGAGTTTAAATACCCTAAAATATAAAAGAAAACAGTTCGGCTGTGTTTGGTTGACCATGGCAAGAACGGGACAAATTGAAATTGTGGTAGATGATGCTGTCAACAACGTGTTTTTGCAACACAGGTACACACGTAGATTATTCATTTTTCCTCTTTTATTTTGCCTTTTGTAGCCATTTCAAACGTCTCAACCTTCCGAAATATTTAAATCAAATAAAATCAGAAGTTTTATTAAATAAAAGATGGGGAGAAAGAAGGGTACAAGGAACATTGAAAGAAGGGACTTTTCATTATTTTTTTTTCTGCCCCACATTATATTTTTATGGTGTAGAAAAAACGGAAGTATAGCAGTTATGCCATTTTTAGTGTTGCAAGTTTGTTGAAAAACAATTTAAGGTCCATTTAGGTTTTTCATTCTGAAAGATCACTTTCTAATGAAAAAAAAATAGTGTTGCATTTAAAATTTTTGAAACTTTGACACTGTAACCGCAATTATGCGAGATTGATTGCTGTTCTGAACCTCGTTTATGAACCTACATCTTGAAATAACTAAATGTCAAATTCCATACCTTGACATTGAAGGTTACTGTCGCTAGTGGCTCATATATTGGTAAAGCAGTTAGATATATATGTATAATTATAATTTCACCAAATTTAGCGAATTCTTTCAAATGCATCATTTTAAGATTTTCGTTTTTATTAAAAAAACAAATAGGGATTTTTATATAATATCGTAAATATAAATTTGAAGCAGCTACGAAAGATTATAGAAAATAATTTCTTTTGTTTGTGTGAAAGGAAAACATTCAAATCTTAGAGGATATTACATACAAATAATATTCAGTGTTGCTCTTTTTCATTTGTTTATTTTTTATTGTTTCGAGAAATATGAAATTTATTTGCATATTTCTCGAACATTCATGCCATTTATGACATGATATTTAATGTTTCTTTCACAATCGATGGAAATATGGAACTCAGCTCAATATTTGAATTCAGTCCGGAAAATAAAGATTTTTCCTGTAAAAAAGGGAAAAGAAACAGCAATTTAAACTCGGTAAAAGAACATTAACAGCGAAATTGAAATGTGTTCAGTATTTTGTTTTCTCTTTATTCTTCTTTATTTAAAAACTTTAAAGAAGTTTAAAGGAATTAAATGCCTATTTTTTTTTTATCTATGTAATTGTCTATTGTAGAACACTATATTTCTGTGTATACGCAGTTAGTATCAACCTTTATAATTATTATCAACCTTTGTAAAACTATTGACTGGGCAAGGTGTGTATGCATTTGGTTAAATGAATGATATTTTTTACTTTACTTTTACATATGCCGTGACATTTTCTTTATATATTCTTAAATTAATTAACTTATTTAAATCTGGTCTTTACTGTAACAGAGGAAACTTGTAAGAAAATTATGCAAAAAATATTTCAAAAAGTTCAAAATAGTAAGTAAAATGTGGTTTTAAAATTCTTCTACATTTTGTTTTTTTAGAAAATGAAGTGTTTCACAGTTTACTACAATAATTGCATTTTTTCTTCATTAAATCATTTTCTTTATTAAAACCATTTAATAATACGCCAAAATGATGTTATAAAATACTGAAAAAAACAAACAGGTATTTGGGTACCGACTCCCCTTAATTGACAACACAACCCGTGAGATTTTGATGAACTATAGTCTTTTAAACCCGTTGTATCACCGTGTTGCATATCTGCAACACACCCAAAAGTGAATATTACTTATACAGTGGGTTTTAAAAGATGATTTTATTTATTACTGCTATATTCCAATGCATTAGTTAATATAAATTGCTCATAGAATTCACAACAGACGGCGATGCTAAATTATTTTTTATACCAAAACTTTTATTTATCATTTCAGCTGTTTTACATCGTTATTTCTAAAATGAACTTGCTGAAAGGCTGGAGAAGTCCAAATATAGATTTCATACACATTTTATTTCGTTTACTTTACAATTTTGTATTAGAAAATTGACAATATTTAAGAGAAATATGTAATTTTCTGTTTGTTGTAGATATGGAAAAAGCACACATTAGTTAATAATATATTTTTTTTTATGTTCAAAATTTTTTTTAATTATTTTTACATGCTTCAAAATATGTTTTTTAACATCTTAGTAAATAATTTTTAAATCGGAGTTGTTGATTTACAAAAGGTTACGAAATAAAAAAAATTATATGTTTCTTAAAATAGAGTGAGTATTAAGCTAAAACTACTCACGTATGTTTTACACTGAAGTAAACGAAATAGTTGCATTAGTTATATATTAAAAGATAAGAAATACTAATTGAAAATGTTCTTGTTTCCTTCTGTGTTTATATAGACGTGGGCTGACGGTTGCCAATTACGATTTGCATTTATTATTTTAAAAGATTTTACAATAGGTTCTTTTATTTTTAATCAGAAACTACCTAAGTATTTTTTAAACAGAAACATAAATATAATACGTATTTTTAAAAAATTGTTTTTAAATAAATTACGTGTAATTCCTATATATATATTTTAAAATGTTATTGAAAAGATTAATCAAAATATTTAATAAGTTTTATAAAATAACTTTCAGATGAATGTATCGTACAATAAATTTCACTAAAGAAACTGATAAGAGAGCTATTTAAATTTAGAAAGAAGTAATGTTGATCGAACATGCGTTATAATGTATCATGAGACTGAAATACATTTTTAAAATGAATATTTTGACAAGTTTTAATAGATTATGAAATCCTCGAAAAACGGATTTATCATCTAATGCGTATTTAAAATAAATATTCAAATGAATGGCCTATAATATGCATTTTGTTCCTTAAAATTTTATTTTAAAATTAAAATAATCTAAATATTTCACCAACTTTATTAAATGACTAGTTCCAGGTTTCGCCCGACAAGACAGGAAAAAAATCCAGTCTTTTCAGGAAAATAAGTCTAACCAATATTGGTTAAAATGCATGGCTTTCATTGTTTGGAACAGTAAGTAAAACGTCAGTCCATGCAAATTGACAGACCTGTATGAGGATCAGATAATTTAGGCTTTTTTATAAGAATTTTAAAGCAAATTTTATTCTTGTAAAAATTTAGCAACAAAAATAATATTTAGCTTGTAAATATATTTCTAAAACATTTGGGACAAGTATACGGTCCCATACAGAATTTTTGTATCTACCTGACAAAATATGTAGAACGCTAACGCTTGGAGCACATGATAAGTGTCAAAAATAATATATTTCTTAAACACGTAAAATTCAAAAGAAAACAGTATTTCATTAGATGAAGAGCACCGAAATAAACTTTACCGAATCTCTTAAAACTGCAATACGGATGAGACTAAGATATTTTACAAACGGAATCCACTTTCATTTTACTAATGTTGCCGAAAATTTCAAGCTGCCACTTTTTAACGTTATTCAGGTGAAAAGTAATTATGTTACTAAAATTTTGAAATGATTGAATGTCACAAGATTTTATGGACAAATTGATTTAAAAATAAATAATTGCTTTTCTTTCAAGTGCATTAAAAAAAATTCATTAAAAATTTTTGGTATGCATCTGGCAGATGGGAATTAACATAAGTTCTATAAATAATATATCATATATATAATAAATAATATATCAAAAGGTAAAAGTGCTTCGAACGACACGACGACTGCTCATCTCTATATTGCACGCAAGCTTACAAATCTTTCATCTCTTTTTAAATAATTCCTATTTTGCAAACCTATGGGGTATATTTTCTATCTTTTAAAGTATTTTATTTCAATTTAAATTATTGTTTCTCATGCACTGAGAAAAATGACACTTTCAAATCTGTGTAAATCGATGTTTTCATTTTGTTATGAAACATTTTGTTTTAAATATGATTACTCAAATCTTTCAATTCTGAAATACCATAAATACTCCGAATATTGAAACTCGAACATACACAAAGCTGAGCACATAGAGGTCAGTTCATTGTGATTTTTGAAACATGGACGTACTCAAAAATGATTAGAATCAGTTCAAACTCATTTTTGAAACATGAAAATACTTTTGAAACATGGACATACTCAAATATGAACACGTGATTGCGTGTACGTTTTCAGAAAGAGTATATGCGTGTTTCAAACTTGAGTAATTTTGATTAGGAGCTAATTTTACTATCTAACATACTCAGATTTGAGTATTTTTTCCCCAGGTTTGAAAATGTCGTATTTATAGTGTGCATTTTGTGGTTTCATTATGTCCAATAAAGCCCCAAGTAACCTATCTCATTCTTTTCTCTCTTTATATAAAGAAATTTGGTAAAGAAAGCATCGAAATCGGCCAATAGGCTCTGGTGTTTTAAAACAGTTATGTTATTTTCATATTCTGAACATGGCAAAATAAAACACCTTGCCTTTTAAAGCGCGAAATGATATCTCCGGCTGTTGAAAATGCTAAAGTGAAGGTAAGAAAATTTGATACCAAGAGAATTCAAATCTGCCAAACAGTAGTCTAGTTATTAGTTTTTCATATTTTTTTCCTTTCACGTATTCAACACTCCTTACGCGAAAGAGAAATGATATCTCCGAAGGCACTGAGTGTAAAAGAAAAATCACTGACTATCTAAATATGCTAATAAAATTGTGATTTAAACTACAGAAATGAATGGAAAATATGTAAACGATCTTCAGATTTTTAAAAATATTTAATACTTTTTAACGAAATGAACCGTTTCAACCGAAAAGATATCACATAAATAAATGTAAATTTGATTTTTTTATGACTCTATCCGTGGGACAGACATAGCAATTTGAAAATACAGCAAAAAGGAAAATTTTGAAAACGAAATTCAGCTATTATTTTTTTTTAAGTAAATATTAATAACTGTTTAAACATGAGGTACATTGCAACTGAAACGATGCAACATAAATGATGGTATTATTGGTAAATGTATAATATGGAAAATGTGATCGAAAATAGGAAAACAAATGCCAGAAAATATTTTTTTTAATAGTAAATATAAATTTTTTAATGAAAAGTATCATATGTAGTAAAAAGACACCGAATGCAAGAAATTATTTTGATTTTCCGGTGATAGGGAATTTTAAATATAGAAAAACGGAATGTATATTATCCATGTTCTTTGCTCCTCGAACACGCGTGGAAACTTAATAATTAGACTTCGATGAAAGCTTTAAATTGTATATTGTCTAATTACCCTCATAATCTTTTGAAAATGACTTTACCAATTTTTTGTGCGTCGGACGGTACCGGTCTGGAATGTTTACCTGTAGTTTCGGAGGAGAGAGAACTTCAGACAGATGTGACAGACGCGCACAAATTTTAATAGTATAGACAGTAAGGCTTCGCCCGCCAGACTACGCGGGTCGTTTTTTCCAAACGAACCTCAAATTTGTATGAATTTATATTTTTAAACAAAAATCTTTTCAAATTATCCTAGTGTTGGGGTTTGTTACATTTAGCATCGTAGACTTGGTGGTCTGCGTGCGTTACGTAAACTACCTCATTCTTTTTATCTCTTATCTGGCAATAAGATCTAGAGTCATTAAATTTTGATATTTTATTTTGGTAAAAAAAAATCAAAATCCACCTTTTAGTTTTAGAGTTATTAAATCTATAATTTATGACCATTAGTCCGAATGATTTTTGCAATCAAAAATCAAATTTGTTTGATTTCATATTTACAAACGGAAATCTATCCAAACGAAAGTATAGTTGGGGATCCTACTGTTTTCGGCAGCTTAAAATGATCCACACTAAAGATAAATTAAAACCCTGCCGGGAGTATCTTAAAACACGAAATGAAATACCGAAGACACTGAGAAAGAAATCCTCGGCAGCAGCGATTGTGATCAAAACTACAGAAAATAACAAAGACATATAAAACGACCTTCAGAAAATATTTTTAAATAGTATATATTAATATTTTTAATACAAAATGTGTGGTTATAACGAGAAAGCTACCATCTCAAAAATTGCATTTTTTATAACTTCATCGAGACTGTGGGATTTGGGGTTTGAAAATACAGAAAAAACGGAACATGGGAACCTTCAGAAAATCTTTCTTTCTTTTTTTTAAATCAATTAAAAAAACAAGAACGAAAATTCACGCGTCAAGCATAGATTATGAAACACTTTCCAACACAGCCAGAAAACTGTAACGAAACTTCACCGTTAAAGAAGGTGAAAGAAGATCTGTAAGTAAACAGATTAGAAAACATATAACACATTGAAAAGTACAGTTTACGAAATTACCTTCAAGTGTCAAAAAAGTAGTCGAATTATTTTGTGCAGCCCTGTATAT
The DNA here is from genome assembly GCA_963931845.1 of Maratus michaelseni. Classification (NCBI taxonomy): domain Eukaryota; kingdom Metazoa; phylum Arthropoda; class Arachnida; order Araneae; family Salticidae; genus Maratus; species Maratus michaelseni. Next base: position 400,500,119 of record OZ007586.1, read on the forward strand.
GATCAATAAATGTGAATATATAGTATGATAAAATTTAGTTCATTTAGAATAGTTAGAACAAATTTTCGCCAATTGATGGAGATGCTCTCGAAATCTTTTGTACAGCCCTGTATATTATCTGAAGGCTTTTGTACACAACATATTAAGCTAAAAAGGAACTTAAAACTCACTCGCAGCAATTACCAACCGTAAACGACAATGTATCTTTATCTTTGTTTAGCCCTGTATATGAATTTATTTATATTCCACAAACTTCCATTAGTCTACTAAATATAGTTCAGCAGGAAAATGCGTAAACACAATTAAAACCTACCCTTCAGCAATTCACTCCCATAGTCTGTAATACTTACGAATGCCCTTGTGTAGCCCTGCATATGATCAACCGAGTTTATAAACACACACGTACTATGAAAAAAATTAGTTAAACTTAAAAACACAAACCAAAGTTGAAAACACACTTATCACACATAGACTGTAAATATAGCACATGTACTGTAACCAATATCTTTTGTGTGTCCCTGTAAATAAACGCAATGCACACAAGAGAGCAATTTATAGTGCATCTCAGTGATGCATGTAATTTTCATTGTGTTTCAAATAGTGAAATATCACTAAATTACACTGCAAACGATTTTTCCCCATAGAACGATGTGTAGCAGAAATCTTTTGTTTGACACCTGTAAATGAATAATAAATGCTTTGCAACCCATATTCTACAAAAGACATGTTTTAATGCGCTTCATAATTATATATCAATTTCATTATGTTTTAAATGACGTAGCGTCATCAAAATGAATTGAAACGATTATTTCTCATTGACAGTAATGTAACGAAATACTTTTGACTGTACCTGTAAAAAAACTATAAGTGCTACACCCTTCATTTGAAACAGGAAACATTCTGTAGTAGATGACAATAACATACAAAATTTCAGGCCAATTCAAGCATATTTACGCGAGTTAGGGCATGGACAGACGCCAGACAGCAGAGTAGCCGAAGTCATAAACGCTTTTTAACTAGGTTGAGAACTATTAAAAACACAAACTGCGAAAAATGAATTTTAAGATTGAAACTGTGACACATTTAAAGAGAAATGAGTGTAGTAAAAAGCCCTTTTCACACATTTATGGATCTTACGTAACTTTGCCAGAATATGCTAGAGACGTCTAAATACATTTTAATCAAAAAATTAAAAAAATTAATGAAGATTAAATGAAAAATAAAATGAATTTTTCTTAAAATGAAGGTTACCGAATCCCCTTAAATTAACATATATTGAATTATAAAAAAGTAAAATTCGGAGTTTGAAATACTTTTAAGATATTTGAGATAAATAAAAGAAAAGAAAATATAAAATTAACTATTATTTCCCATTGACTGTAATGTAACGGAATACTTTTGATTGTCCCTGTAAAAAAACTATAACTGCTACACACTTCTATTGAAATAGGGAATATGCTATAGTAAACGACGATAACGTATAAAAATTTCAGGACAATCGAAGCATATTTACGGGAGCTAGAGCACGGACAGACGGTCAGACGTTCAGACGGCAGACAAACAGAAGTCATAAACATTTTTCAACTAGTTTGGAAAGTGTTAAAAAGATACTTCTACAACCGGAAAGGATTTATGTAAATGTAGGTTTTTTTTTTTTTTTTTTTTTTTTTCATAACTCCATTCGGGGTCCGATGTTTGCAATTTGAAAATATATATATATAAAATGTGAAAACGGGCTTCAAAATATATTTTGTTGGAAATAATAAATATTAATATTTTTCTTAAAGAAAACTATTGTTTGAACCAAGAACGTACCCTCAAAAAGAAAAATATGAAAAAGACCTTAATAAAATATATTTTAATGCAGTAAAAAGTATATTGTTTAAAAGGAAAGATACCATTACAACCGGGAAGTTACCAACTAAACGTAGGTGATTTTTTTTAACTATTGGAGCCCAGCGATTGCTTTTTAAAAATGCATGAAAGATGAAAATTATTAAAACGAACTTCAGAATATATATATATATACATATTTAAATGTAAATACTCATATTTTTTTAATGAAAAGTACCTTCAATACCAAAAAGGTACCATGAATACGGATGCGTTTTTTCGTAATTCCCTAAAAACCCCGGTGTTTGCGATTTTAACACATTGTTGACCGGTCACGAGTTAACTCCTGTTTATTTCGCAAAACATCATTGACTAAGGGCGTAGCATTTACCATACACATAATGCACGTACAGAGTGATTATAAAAAAAACTATCCCGATATATGAGTCTTTAACTATCACACCGTTCACAGAAACTGACTGAAATTTTGGTTTTAAGTATTTTGAGGTATGCGCTCAAGAATCGTATGAAAAAAAAAACAGTTAAACTTTAACAGTTACGGTTACAGTGACAAAATTTTGAAAATTTCAAATGGCAACATCTATTTTTTTTATTTTAATGTGATCTTCATAGTGAAAAACCATAAAAAGCGTTGGAACGGTACCTGCAGCACGAAAATTGCCGGCGCTAGACAGACTAAGAAGAAAAGTGAAAACAACGAATAAGGACAGAGAAGCAACAGAAAACAAAACATTTTATTGTGTTTCACAAATTTTCCACGTCACACACGAAGACACGTTGCATGCGGCAGATGGTGGATAGCACTGAATAATAAAATGTTTCACTTTCTGTTGCTTCTCTGTCGTTTATTGGTTGTTTTCACTTTTCTTCTTAGACTCTCTAGCGCCGGCAATTTTCGTGTTACAGGTACCGTTTCAACGCTAATTATGGTTTTTCAGAATGAAGATCACATTCCAATAAAAAGATAGGTGTTGCCATTTGAAATTTTCAAAATTTTGTCACTGTAACCGTAACTGTTGTTTTTCATGCGATTCTTGAGCGCATACCTCTAAATACTTAAAACCAAAATTTCAGTCAGTTTCTGTGAACGGTATGATAGTTAAGGACTCATATATCGGGATAGTTTTTTTATAAGCATCCTGTATATTATCTTGTCCATATTTTTTATATTGTAAGACATTTCATATTGAATCCATACATTGAACGATATTTACTGATGCGTAAACTTGAAAATCCTACCTAGAAATCCATACATTGAACGATATTTACTGTTTCATAAACTTAAGAATCCTATCTAGAAATCCATACATTGAACGATATTTACTGATGCATAAACTTGAAAAATCCTATCTAGAAATCCATTTAAATTTTCAGAAGAGAGCGAAGTTTCTAATGTTTAAAAAACAAGATATCGTACAAAATCGCCTGTCAACAAAGCGTTAAAATGCAGAAAAACGTAAACACCTGTTCTTTAAAACTGACCGTTTTTCGGACATATGCAGAAGCGGTAGCCGGGGAAACTGAAGCTTGTTAATTAACTTTAAAAGAGAGTTTTTAATTAATATCTTGGCTTAAATATGGTTGGATTCCTTAAAAAATTGGTGGAATGACTTCCACCGAGTTTTATTCTTCGAATAGTACCCGGGTTGAATAGACCGTTGTACCTTCTGTGCTTCCGGAGGAGATTGCGTTAAACACAAACACACACACATAGACCCACGGACATACACGCAAATATTGTAATAGGATAAACACATTTCTTGAAGAATTGATTTACCACCACTTCATTCATTTTATTATTTTTTTATTTCTGACTTAAATCATAATTGATGAAATTGCTTCTTGTGCTGACACATATATATATATATAAATGCAGTTTATTAAGAGAGGTGATGACTCCCAGACCCCCAAACCACCCTCCGTTCTAATTTTGATTTATACATATATATATATGACATATGTCATGCTGTAAATCTCTTATTTATGAACCGATTCGGATGTGACTGAGTATGTGTATAGGACATATGACGGTCTCGACCGAATTCGTTGGCCAGCTTCATCCACCACATTGTTTCAAAATGGCGGCCAGTTAAAAAATTTTTAATTTTTAAAAATTCAAAAAGATGTACAAAAAATTATAAATTGAAATAATTGTTTCTGTTAAGTGTTAGAACGTGATACAAGGATAATGGAACATTTTTTGTTTTGGCTATATCTTAAAAAATGACTGAGATATGGCAGTTTGAAATTCTAGGGAGGCTGAGATTTTGAAACAATCTGATATTTGTTATGCTGTAACTCTCGTATTTATGAACTGATATGAATGTGACTGATCATGTATTCAGAACATACCAAGGTCTTGTTTCAAAATGGCGGCTAGTTAATTTTTTTAAATTTATTAAAAATTCAAAAAGATGTATAAAAATTTTTAATTTGAAAAAGTCGTTTCTGTTAAGTGTTAGATCATGATACAAGGATTTCGGAAATTTTTTTGTTTTAACTTTATATTAAAAAAATGGTTGAGATATGGCAGTTTGAAATTCTAGTGTGGCGGACATTTTGAGACAATCTGATTTTTGTTATACTGTAACTCTCAGGCTAAAATTCGCATTCAAATTCAGGATTAACGAAAACCGGGATTTAATCTTCTATAATCGAGTTCCAAGCATTTTAGCTTCGGGTGTTTGAGATGTGTTGAATTTTTAAAAATATGGACTATGAAAGCTACATTTTCCTCCCGGTACAAGCCGGAAGGACTTATTTTTTCATTGCTTATGTGGTCCCACTGGCCTTCCACCGATTTTTTTACAAATTCTTCGCATTCTATAAATAAAATTGATATTATTTCCTTTTCAAAATATAAATTTTTATTTACTGTTGAAAAGAAAACATCGCTAAAACAGAGAGTGAAATTGCTTAGACTATTTACATATTTTAATAAATATGAAATTTATGCTGTTGGTTAAAATATATGCTAAGTTGATTTAGTAAGAAGTGAGGTACTTTTATAGAAAAAAGATTGCAGTATCTCAAAAGACTTAGGGTTGGATTGACAATTGTAAAAAACAAATTAGACACTTGTCAATAATGGCTACATTTTCTTACACTGGCGAAAAAAAAATAAAGGAACAACTATAAAAACTCATCGATCTTGAATATTTTTGCAGATAAGAACATGAAACTTGCACAATATCTTTATTTTGTAATGCCTGACATATATTCAAAATGCAGATTTGCCTATTTCTGCAAAAAATAAATTTACATAAACACATAGGACTGTGGGATATAAGATGGGATAAGTAAATTGTTCTGTTACAATATTTTAGAGACACACAGGAAAATTCAATAAGGTATGTGGTCACTCCTGACCGAAATGCAAGTTTTACAGCGATTTTCCGTACTGTGGATTAGATTAACCAGAAGTGCTTGCGGTAACAATGTGTATTCAAGAAGAATAGTGATCTGAAGCTCCTGTAGAGTGCTAGTTGTAGTTTGCCGAGATGCAAGTCGGCGTACTGTTGCGTCCCACATATGTTCTATCAGATTTAAATCCAGGGAATATGCAGGCCACTCCATTCCCTTGATTCTTTCGCTCTCAAGATAATCAGTCACTAGTGCCGCACAAAGGGGTCGCACATTATCATCCATTAAGAGGAAGTTATTACCGATTGCACCCCTAAACAACTTGACATGAGGATCAAGAACCTCATTTCTGTATATTTTAGCATTCACAGTTGCACTGGTAAAAATATGTCGGTCACTGTGGTCATTCAGAATGATGCCCACCAATACCATGATTCCAGGACCTTTGTATCGATGCCTTTCACGGATGTTTGCAGCTTTATTGCGTGTGTTTTTCTCTCTCCATATGGTATCACACATGAAATACTTCAAACAAAATCGGGAATCATTGTTACAGAGATCTTGGCTACAGTCCGTGGTACTCCAGTAACGATGATCTCTGCACCACTTTAACCGGGCGCATTTCGCTGTCCGAGTTAGTGGAATAAAAATCATGGGTTTCCTTACTTACAGCATTCTTTTATACAGCCTGTCACTCACAGTAAATTTGGATAGTCGAATTCCTGTTGCTGCAGCGAACTCCCTTGCAATCTGAACTGATGTCACCCGTAAGGCATGGTGACGTCACGGAGACGTCACTGTGAAGTCACAATGTGACTTTGTGACCGTCGTCGTGACGTCAAGTGACGTCGATGAGAAGTCATTGTGACGTAAATGCGAGGTCATTATGGCCGTTTTCAAGGCTTTCTGTGACCTCACAATGTGACTACTTTGCGTAGTCACCGTGCGACTTAAATGTGAAAAATGTGACGAATCTGCATCGGATAGGGTGACCAGATTTTACCCGAATCCTATACGGATTGTTCGGATCAAAATTTTTTTATGGTTCAAGTTTGTGACGTTTATGACGACACTGCACCGGGCGAGGTGACCAGATTTTATCCGAATCCAATCCAGAAACTTCGGATCGATCTTTTTGGATTTGTTTGGCTACAGAATAGATTTGGATTAGTTGTCGTGTGACCTGATTTTCATGAACCCGATCTGTCCTGAGTCGGGTATAATGTTTTTACTGTAAGTCTTGTTTGGAATAGAATCTTGCATACGACCGAGTAACCAGATTTTATCAGAAATTGTGTTACGATACAATTTCTGATGTCGGCTCGGATCTAGAGTCATACACGAATCCGGTTATATACTTCTTGAACATGATTGAATGTCAACTTGAACATGAATGATGGTTGACTGAAACTATATTTTGATTCAACCCGTATTCTTACCCTCACCCAACAACAACAACAACAAAAAATCTGTAAGCCCACAACCTGACCGAACCTGATAAATGATTTCGCATAGATTCGGATAACAAGATTTCACCAAATACGGATAAGATCGACGATAAGGATTGGATCGGCAATCATTTTTATTGATGCAACTCGTATTCAAATTAAAACTTTGCATCTGATTGAGAAACCGGTTAACACGAAACTTTCTGACACATTTATGAACAAACTTTTAAACGCATGGCACTTGCATGCCTGATTATTAAAGCTATTTGGAATGAATAGCTTTTTCCATTTTTAGATAAATGTAATACTTAAGATCAATGTCGGTCACGTTTTACCCGTTTCTGACGGTGAGCGTCGGAAATTTGGTTTAAAACACCGACCTTGATAGTGTTTTCTGAAACATCATCTGCCGTTACCAAAAAATGGATAAAGCCATTCGATTATATATAGGGTAGATGTGCCAGTAATGGATACCCTTAAGGAATTTCTTTAACAATTATTTTTTAATTAATAGTTATAATTGTTATATTCAACATTTTTCAATATTATATTACTCTACCAACAATATTTAATCATGCTCATAGTCACCTTTCCCAATGTGAATCTAAATTTAATTGTAAATAACAGAAATAAATCAAAAAACCCTAAATTCCAGTAATGGACACCTCACAAAAAGTAATAGATAATTGATATTATGATTGCATTTAAAACTAGAATTTAAAGATAGCATATTAATGAAATAAATAAAGCTGAATTTTTATTGGTTATTTTTTATAAACCAAAAACATTGTAGGTGTCCCATTACTGGAAGGCGGTCCATTACTGGCACATCTACCCTTTTCTGAATAAGAACACCTGCCAATTTCATGTATTTCCGAATAAAAATGAATTCAGAAATATGCCAGAAATTAGCTATTTTGGATTTGAGAACAACTTTAAAGAAAATATAAGTATACATTTTCAAATAAGTATTCTGAAAAATTTATATTAGGAATCAATTTAAATAATAGATATACCCATTGTGCGATATTATTAAATAATAAACATTGTATCAAGCAGTAAAACAGTTTTCGTTGTAAATGAAATATAGAACTTAAGATCATAAATGCCAAAAAAAAAATTATATATTTTTTCTTTACAAATTATTTTATTTATAGTTTTTGATAGAATACTAAATGCAGAACTTAAATATCAATTTTTACAGTAAAAACATTCGATAACACAGCTGGAAAAATTACCTTAACTAAACAGTTATTTTATTGTTTCATCACTATTTATTATTTTTGTGCATCTAACATTGACATATCTCGACAAATAAATTATTCAATGCATTAAAACGTCACATTTTTTTTTCAAATATACCGGAAAATTATTTCTGGAAACCTACACTAGCAACGAAATTATTAAATTGCAAATCAAATATTAATAGTTTTAAAAATTGCAATGTTTTTAATTATAATGAATAACTATGAACATTGAACTAAGAAACGCAAAACATTAAATAAATTCCTCCTTTTACATAACACTTTACATTTAGAATACATATTGTTAGTAAATACTTTAAGCTTTTTTCCAAATAGTCTATTTAAAAAAATTTAAAACATTAAAGATAAAATGTAATACAAGTGATTTTTTAAAAGAAAATTTAAACATATTAACTTTTAAATAATGCAATATTAAATGTACTAGTACTAAACATGCACTATTAACAAAACTGCGAAGACATTAAAAGTTACCTGCTGATCTATAGGTAAAGGTGTTACTATTGAATGCTCCTTATCTGCTTCCCTTTCATTGAAAAATTAGACTGTACATCCACTACAATAATTTTCAAATTATTCCAGCAGAAGAGGTGTGTTCATAGATCTGAGAAATCAAATATCACCCAGGCCTAATGAACGCACCCGGCTAGACACAGGGAGATGTTAAAATGGATGGTTTACTTTAAAATGGAGATTGTTAACTTTAAAACGTTAATTTACTTACACAGTATAAATCTACAAAGTTAAAAGAACGCAACACACGCTAATCCTATCCTAACTTCGAATGAGAAAAAATCGTCTGCCTTCAATATGCGCGCGCAGTATTGTTTAAACACAACAAAATAACAGCTAGCAGATGTTTCCAACTTTACCGCAATCGATATAGGAAGAAAATAATTTAAATAAAGACATTTCAAAACCTTTATAATTTATATGGCTGAAAAATGAACTTCTAATGATGCTATAATATTCTTTTTTTATATGAGAGAGTTTTGTATTCTTAGAAATAAGCTGGGAAAATTTACATTTTTATATTTTTTTAATCCATTGCATTTGCTTTAGACGTCAAAAGTAAAGATAAATTTTAAATAATAATTGATTTAATAGGCTTTATAAAGTAATTTCGATATAAATTTCCGGTTATTTCCGGTATGCAATCAAATTTCCTAAATACAAATTTTTCATTTTTTACACTCTATCGAAAAGAGCAATATATTTAATAGAGGTGACATCTTACTAAGCACTGGCCAGTTTTGGATAAATTGCTATAGGAATGACATATACTTTATAACATGTTTTTAATTCATTTTTGCTCGGAAATACACGAAATTGGCTCGTGTTTTGTTCAGAAACTATGTTATTGAAAAACCTTTTCCATTTTTTGTTAAAAGCAGAAGATCTTTCAGAAAAGAATGTCAAAGTCGGCGTTCTGATTTGAATATCCGACGTGACAGTAAAAGACAAGAGAAAAACTGGTCGTCACGTGACACGAATTGCTTATAACTCGATAAATAACTAAATTTCTATTTAAGGATTTTTATCTGTGTATTATATAGTATATTTTGTTAAATTTCATGAAAATGGTAATGAAAATTGTAAAAAATTATCTGCCTCATATATGTAGACAGATATTTATTTATTATTTTATTTTGGAAATACTCAATATATTTAAATAGTGTGTGACAATATTTTTATTAATGATTTAGGTACATGACATAATTCAAATCTATATTTTATGAGTTTTTTTTTTCCAAATTCACTCACCGATCACACCGTGAAGTCACAGAGTGTTGGCATTTTGGTCATAGGTTTTACGTGACTTATGTGACTTGCAGTGACGTCATTGCAACGTCACAAAATTTTTTAAAGCTGTCAAAAAGTAATTTTTTTTATGTTATAAGATGTTCTAAAGTTTATTTTAAGTTTTCTTTAGATCTCCAAGACGTTCACATTTTGGTCACAGTGTGACGTTACAAAGTGGTGGCATTTTGGTCACAGATGTGACGTGACTCACATTGACGTCACAATGACGTCACTGGGACTGTACATGCTATGCGGGCAGTTGCCTGTTTCTTTTAGCAATCGTTGCCAAATAACGGTCCTGACAGTCAGTTGTGGCACGTTTTCGACCTTGACCTGGTTGTCCCTGCATATTATAAGTGTCTTTAAACCGTTTCCAGATTCTTTAAATGCCACTTTTGGTTATTTTTAAGTCTGTACAGAACCCCGTCATTGTCTGTCCTGCTTCCATTCTGTCTATCGCACGCCATTTCTCACAATTAGTCAAATGTCTTCTGGATGACATATTCCACCTACTAAAAGCAAAAATTTTATGCAACTATACGTTAAAGCCTTGAAATTAGACTTCAAATCCCCCACGTGTACTCCTTTTTAAAAGTGCCGAAAGAACGGGCTCAAAAATGTGCATAATCTTCTGTAGCAAAGGTTAATCCCATTATACTACGTGTTAACTTTAACACTGAGTTACCAATCAATCACCTTCCATTGAAGTTCCCGCAATAGAATTAACATAAAGAACCTTTTTATGGTTGTTCCTTTATTTTTTCTCGCCAGTGTATTTATAAGGTATATATATATTGGAGAGTAGATAGAACCGTATAGTGGGATGAGACAGGAACTGTTAGTTTTCACTCAATTTGTTCAGCCCTCTAGCAGATAATCGTTGAAAAAATTATAGGCATGCCGAAGATGTGTCTGTTACTATATCTCCATATTGGCATTTCTTTAGTTTCGGTGTAGAAATGTTAATTTTATCTTTTTTCTGTTTCTAGTTTTTAAAATTCTTAAATATGAACACATTTGAAGTTACTGAATTTTTTTCTTTTATTATGTGTACCATATTCATTAAGAATTTATTCCCCACAATGAAAATGTTGCTAATACTTAAAAGGGCTTTTTTAAGGCTTATTTTCTACTTTGATTGCTTAAAATTCTCGTGAAGTCAGACCAATTATTCTACGTTTGATAAAAACGAATATCGAAAAACAATGCTTGTAGATCCCGTAAACATTTTCTGAAAAAAAAAAAGAAAAAACAATCAAAAATAAATGGACAAGAGTGGATATGATTTTTATAAAGCTGATAAAGTGGTAATTTTTTTTGTGAAATTTCTGAAATTGTAATTAATATAATTTGACACACTTGTATTTAAATAATACATCACTAAACTACAATCTCTTGAAATTCATACTTGAAATAATGTTAATTTCGTGTCCTAATTAAAGTTAAAAAATGAACATTTTGTTTCTTTTCAAAAGAAAATCTCTTTCATTTCCTCGAAGGAAAACATCTCTATGGGGTTTACCCAACGGGGTAAAAAAAAAAAAAAAAAAAAAGGTCGATTTACTAAAAAAAAATTGTTTTTATCATTGATCTTTGCAATTGCTAAAAATTATTTTGTATTATTACTCAGTTACAAGAAAATCTGTAAAAATTACTAGAAAATAGTTAGCAACATTACTAGAAAACTGCTAGCAACGATTCCGGTTTATAGTACCGGTTTCTAAAAAAATCTGTGAAATACAAATATACTAAAATAAAAATTAGTAACCTCAGGATTTATTTCAGTGTACCCAGTGCCGATGGCTTTTGGATATGACACGGCTTTTTCTAGAAAAGCATTTATTAATAAAATTGTGATAAGCAAATCATATATTTAGATTGATACTTAATAAGAGAGATAAACTTGGCTTTAAACGATCTCAGAACTTTTTACGGTACCCCTGGGTGTTGTGCTTTATGGCTTTCATATATTTATATACTAACTATACCCTATCGATACATAAACGTTTACCGCATTCTGTGACACTGACCTCGGAATTCTCCTTGTTGGATATATAGGACAAAGAGAAATATGCTGTCTGTAGCTTGATAAATATATACGATCACATACAGAACCATGAACTAGTTTCCGTCATTCAAAATTGTATAGCGTTAGCTAAAATATTTCAAGCATGTTCGACATTGTAACTTTACATAAACGTGGTGTTCTGTAACGATATTGCCAAATATAAAATGTGTTATAAGCAGTATAAGGGTGAACATACAGCATTATAAACTGTTAAAAATACGTTGTTATAACTGACACATAATTTCCTATTTTCAAGAACATATTGCAAAAAGAATAGCTAAAAGATATAGAGTTAGCTACAATATTTCAATCACGTTCAATTTTGTAACTTTACAAGAACGTGGTAACAACATTGTCAAATACAAATATCTTATAAGCAGAATAATGGTGAACGTACAACATTATAAACTGTCAAAAATACGTTCTTATAACTGATACATAATTTCCTATTTTCAAGAACATCTTGCTAACAGAATAGCTTCAACATATAAAGTTATCTACAATATTTTAAGCACGGTCAATTTTGTAACTTTACAAGAACGTGGTAACGACATTGTCAAATACAAATATCTTATAAGCAGAATAATGGTTAACGTACACATTATAAACTGTTAAATAAACGTTCTTATAATTGATGCATAATTTCCTATTATCAAGAACATCTTACAAACAGAATAGTTCCAAGATATAATTACTTAAATTTGAAAAAACGTGTTCAACTTTTAGCACACATTCTCTTCTTAGAAATGACTCAACATATGCTCATTTTATTTAGGTTAATTTTTTGTATGGATTCTGAGAAATCCTGGAAATGTATTTTAATAGTTAAAAAAAAAAACAGCAAAATATGTTTAAAAAGACAATATTTTCTATCGCAAAGCAGTTAAAATTTCTCTACACGAAGATGCCTGCAATTTTCTAGAATATATAACTATTTATCAAAGACAGTCCCAAAAGTGCTTAAATGGCTAAAAATCACATAATATAAACAGTCATGAAACGATAAAAACGCCCAGTTTAAAATAACAACTAGGAAGAGTCGATCACATAGAGAAAATGTCAATAGTGAAACAAACACGCTTTTTAAACAAATATTTTCTTTGTATTGCTAGATATTACGTTGTTCAATAATGCTTTGTTTGAAGTGTTCACATATCCCCTTTCAAGTGTGTCTGTCGTTTTGTTTGCAAGTTAGAAAGTAAATTTGTGGAACAAAAATTTACGTATTTAACACTGTTATATTTTCACCCTAATTGTATGCAGTGTTTCACTACAAATGTAATAAATTTGCTATAATACTTCACAACATAATACCAAGCAGTTAACTGTAACAAAGCGGAAGGAAGTATGATGTATCCATTATTCTTCAACAACTCGACGTGGACACGGATACGGACTCAAGGAACACTTATTCACAATGAAACAGTGTGCAATTGTGTACCATACCGAATATTCTTTTCTATAATCAATAAAATGGATTATATGTTACTTTAATATGCTTTTATGGTTTTAAGACATGGTTTTCCATCAAAAAAGGGGTTGGGGCAATTTCCTGAACTTTCCACTATACAGCAAGCTACAAATTCCAGTTCCTGCATTATTACTTTGTTTACCCTTTGAACTATTTTTTAAAAATATTTTATAGTATTTTATTCACATATAATAATACAATAATTTTAAGAAGGGAAATGAATTAATCCCCCATAAATGCCATTTTTGAGGTAAATTTTAAAAAAATGTAATTAAAATAATTAAGATAATGTTAAAACCATATTTTCCCCACAATTTAAAACCATTTCAAAATATTATGCTGCATTCTTTTAGTAGAGATGACCTCTTTAATTATAAAGATCAGGTTTTTAAAAAGTTAAATATTTTATGAACAAATAAGTAAAATGTCATGACATATGTAAATAAATCGGTCCAGTGCGAATATAACTCGCGTTCAAAGGGTTCCGTACATTAAATTATTAATTATTAATTAATACACTCCTACTACACCCATTTTTTTCATAATTTTAGTTTCAGTAGATACGGAAATGGGAGGAGGGGGGGAGGGACATATTTTTCCAGTATGCTTTCAACGATATATCTCAAAATATAATCCCTAAAATTAAAAGATATATATTTTTGAGTTCGATGTTACGAGATCTTTCGAACAATAACCTACACGATACATAAAAAGAATTTTTTTTTTCAAGTAACTTAATTAATATATCAGCTAATCACCGACATTTTTTTTTCGAAAATCCTTATCAAATATCCTTGGATGATTCTGAGCCGATACATACCTACAGCGCCCGTCAACACCCTCGCTGACCGCCCGAAAAGTAATGTTTGTGTGTAACGAAAAAATGCATTTTTCTCAAAAACTGCGTTACCTAATTGTTATAGTTTTCCTGCAAGGTTTAAATAAACTTCTCTACCCTTATTTTTTTCATAATTTTAGTTTCAGTAGATTCGGAAATAGAGGGGGGGGGCGGGACATATATTTGCAGTGAATTTTCGACGATATCTCTGAAAATATAATAACTAAAATTAAAACAAATATATTTTTGAGTTCTTTATTGTGAGATCTGTCACAAGATAGCCCACACGATATACAAAAATAAAACTTGTTTTTTTAAGTAACTTAATTAGCCCCCTAAAGTTTTCCTAAACATATATGTGAATGGCTAATAATCCGAAAATATGTGTGTTAAAAGGCTTTATAACTTTCCCAATTTTGAACTTTCCACGTCATAGTTTACGAGAAAAAGGGCTGTGATGGACAGACACAGGAGTGAAATTATAATGGTGCTGTTTTCACTTTTTAAGTACGGAACCCTAAAAATACTGTAAATATGACTATTTACTTAACATGAAAGTGAATACTCTATGGACTATCGTCGTTTATTGCTCAAATTGGGTATTCACCTGTGTTATACGTTTTTTAAATTGTTTATTTATATATTTTCTTTCACCATATTAAATAGCGAATTTTCGTTGCAGTTTTCTCGAACTGCTTAAAAGTGTTTCATGATCTATGCGGGATGCATCATTTTTCTTATTTCTTTCATTTTCTCTTCATTTCCTCTGTTCTTAAGCAGTTCCAGTGGCGTTCAATGGATTTTGTACGTCGGATTTTCTGAAAGTGTTTTCCTTCTATAAATTAAATTGATTTTACATCCATTCCGAAAAACAATTTTCCATTAAATGTTTTTAAGAATCCTTTTGTTAGACAATTCAATCTGCTTTGTACAATAAATATTTTTATAAATATAAGATGCAAGTTTTTGACAGAAAAATAGCTAATGGTAATATTTTTTTAATTATCTTAAATGGGGAATAATTTTCAATATACATAATTAAGAAACTCTGCTTTTAAATGCAACTAAATATGTTAGTTTTTCAATTTTCTGTCATAACGGAATTGGAACAACAATACCGAATGTTTTAAAATGAGAAATATATAGTAGTAGCTGACCCGCCCGGCGTTGCCCGAGCCCTTGTAATAAACTGAAATCTCTTAAAAAACTTAACTCTGGCCACGGTCTACGATGCTTCGGAACCGTATACCCGGCATGCTCGTACGCTCTAGAAAATCTTTTATTTCCCCCTACCACCGCCAGGGAGCATTCTGTTTTAAACAAACCTCTTTCCGAACGAACTTCTGAGACAGGTCCCCGCTACCTACGTTACTGTATAGTAGGCGCACTACAAAATTGAGCTGATTTCGAGAAGATTGGAACATTATTAGCCCAGTTATTGCAATAAGGCACAGTTAGGAAAATAACCTTGAGTGAGGTGCCGAGGGGAGGGGATGTTCGAGTGTCCTTCAGAAAATGACTAATTAGGAGGCCCACTATGCATGCATAAAAATTCATTCGTTTTGTTAAGCTAGGAACTTAATTACAAAGTTGGCTTAAACTCTTATTTGTAAATAGTGGTAACCGCTACTCATACATTTAATTTAATGTTAGAAAGGGTGACTATTAAGTTAAATATAATGTTTGGAATCACTTGCGTTGAAATCAGAAAGATAGTTGCTGATATATAGAAACGGGGCATAGTTAGAGAAAAACCTTGAAGGAGGGGCCGGGGGGGGGAGGGTTGTTCAAGTACCCTTCAGCAAATGACTAATTAAGAGGAGCACTATGCATCTTTCGAAATTCGTTCGTTTGCTTAAACTAGGAACTTAATGACAAATTTGGCTTACCCAATTATTCGGAAATAGTGGTAACCGCTACTCATAAATTTAGTTTAATGTTATAAAGAGTGACTATTAAGTTAATTATAATGTTTGGAATCACTTGCGTTGAAATCGGAAAGATAGTTGCTGAGATATGGAAACGGAGCATAGTTAGAGAAAAATCCTTGCAAGAGGGGGGGGGGGTGTTCAAGTTCTCTTCAGCAAATGACTAATTAGGAGGACCACTATGCATCTTTCAAAATTCGTTCGTTTTCTTAAGCTTTGAACTTAATTACAAATTTGGCTTAAACTATTATTCGGAAATAGTGGTAACCACTACTCATAAATTTAGTTTAATGTTATAAAGAGTGACTATTAAGTTAATTATAATGTTTGAAATCACTTGCGTTGAAATCGGAAAGATAGTTGCTGATATATGGAAACGGAGCAAAGTTAGAGAAAAAACATTAAAGGACGGGCCGGGAGGGGGGTGGTTTGTTCAAGTGGCCTTCAGCAAATAACTAATTAGGAGGATCACAATACATCTTTAAAGATTGATTCATTTGGTTAAGCTAGGAACTTAATTTGAAATTTGGCCTACACTATTATTCGGAAATTCTGGTAACTGCTTTCTAGAAATACACCTTGAAGCTTAAATGTAATTAAACCCTGTCACCTCTTCATTCCCGCAAATATAAACAAGTTGGAAATTGTACGTCAAACGTTACAAACGAGGTGCGTTCGTACGCACGTTTTAGAATTAAATTCATGATATCCCGTGCGTAGAACGGGTTAAACAGCTAGTTAAGTATATATTTTATGACACTGTTCATACAAATATCTTAACTAGTTATATAAATATTCAGATATATATGTATCAGCTAGTTATATAAATATTCAGATCTTGATGATTTTTAATTCTGTGAAATGAATTATATCGTCTGCAGATTAATTTCTGTCATAAAATAACTATCTCGGTCGCTTGACGATTAAACCTCGGAAGCTCCTCTAACAAGAAAGCACCGATTTAAAAAAAAAAATTCAAATTTCTTAATAAATATTTTTATTAATATCCCCTAAAGTTTTGTTTCGATTTTAGTAAAATTTGAAATGTCTCGACAAAATTCTGCAAAGATAATATATTTTAAATTGCAAACCATTTGGTTGGGTAGTTTTTGCGTTGTTATATGCGGACAGACAGACAGACGGACGGACAGAAAAAATTATTTATTATTACTGCATTAAAAATCTCAATCATAATAATAAATGTCATGTAAAAAAAAAAAAAAAAAAAAAAAAAAAAATTAAACCCGACTCATTGTCATGAAGAAAAATGTGTCTGGAAAATATTTCAATCAGTGGGACGTATGTGTATTTGCCATGTACAGGTGGCGCGACATTCGCATGGCTCCTCTACGCTGATAACTTCAATCCATATTGACACTATTTAGTTAGAAATCCTTATTTATGCATCGCTACTCTGGTTTATTTAATTACTTCTGTGAAGAATGGATGCAACCAACCAGTGAACCAACCAACCCAAGAGAATAAAAGCGTATTTTTGATGAGAGTTCTTTGTGAATATTAATTAATATTTCACAAAGTAATTGAAATATTAAAATTCTGAAGTAATGGTGCACCAGGAGTGGGTTTGGACTACCTAAATCTAAATTTACAGCCTTCTAGGTGGGCTAAATTTTCCTAGCCATCGCCAACAGACACACACACGGACACACACACAGAGCGAAACTTTCTTTTATTAGTATAGATTTATTTGCGTATTTCTGCAAAGTTTTGGTGTTTTTTTCGTTGGCATAAGTTTGGGGGCTGCAAAATAAATGTTTGATATGTACACTGTGCATATCGAAACCGTTTATTGTGACACTAAGAGGTTGAAACACGCTTTAATTTGTACCTTGTTGGAGATTAGCAAAGAATGTAAATTACAAAAGTGTTCCGAATAAGATTCGAATTAATATTTTGATTATTTTAATGAAATAGGATTCCCTATAACTATAAAAAATATACTTTTTATATTGAATTGTCTCGTGCTAAGAAACACTCTTGAACTATTTTTAACGATTCTTTTTTACAAAGATATTAAATAAAAAAACTCAGAAAGGAGGTTATCTCTCGTTTCCATATTTTTATTTAAGTTTTGTGTTTTAACATAAATATTCAAAATTTATAAATTATATAGAATGCATTTATTTCTGAATAGTAGGAGTAGTTAAAAAGGTCATTAATCTATATACTATAATAAAATTCCTGCGTTTCGAAAATACCACACTTAACAAAAAAATAATTAACAGGGAATACAATTTCTGAATTAAAAATTATGTGACCTGACATAATGGAAAGGTAAAATATTGATTTAATAAATAAAAGAGAAGGGTGGCTGTAATAATATATGATTCTCATGTCATAGACCACTTAGGAATTCTTTTGCACTGTAGTAAGTATACGAAATATATACTTTAAACTGATAGAAATTCGAAAAGTAATTAATGTTGATAATTGAAACAGTAAAGGTTTTAACAACTCATAAAAACAATTAAAACTCCTGAAACCACATAAAAATCTGAAAATTACATATCTCAGTATCCCTGTCAAAAATTTGGTCTGGAAAGGTAAATTTTTAAAATCGTATTTACTAACAACCCATTCGTCGGATTCTGCTTTACATTTGTTTACTTAATCGCTTGACATGCCCCATCCCACAGAAACAAAGTAATTGTTTAGTTGGTAAATAAAACGCGAAATATAGATGTTTCAAATTCGTATTTTGTTTGCATTTCAAAATTTAAACTAGATAAATTAGGGTAATGAGGTAATTTGGTGCTTAATTTAATAAAATAAGATTTAAAAAAATAAGTTTAGGTCTTTAAAATATTGAAATGTACTAGGTAAAACATAGCTTTTTCAAGGTCGAATTAATAAAAGAGAAAAAGGAATTTTAGTCAGTACATAGTAAGTTAGAGCAATTTTTTATTTTTAAGGAAACACCAAATTGCCCCTCATGGGGTAATTTGGTGTCACATTTTTAACCACTGCCACAGCACCAATCGTATATTTTGAGGTAATAATGTTCATGCCAGATTATATTTGAGAGCACTGTGAATTTTTCTTTGAGGCCATATATTTTTTAAAGAGACTGTTTGAAATAGCAATTTCAAGAATTTTAAACACTCTGTTGAAATTCATAATGTTTTATTGTGTTTAAATGTGCCCTTTCAAACTAAGCTAACCATAAAAATATTAATGCAACGTGGTTTGTTGAAATACAAGTTTTATTACACAAGTTTTTATACATCAGTGAAAGCATAAATGATAATTAGAAAGTTTTAATACAGCTCAATAATTCAGAGAGAAACATTTTAGAATAGATATTATGATATTTTAGATAAGATACCTTCTGAGTAATAATAATAAAAAAAAAATCAATCAATTTTTCAAGAAATAGCTATCAACATTGTTGTACTACACAAAGGCAATAAATGAAACCCACTCAATGATATAGGCTAGAGTAAAACATTTTGAAATGGAAATAATGATGTTTTAGACATTACATAGTCTTCTGAATAATGGGCACATATAAAAAAAAGTAACAGTTTCTTAATAAAAGGCTATGCCATAGCGTAAACATTTCTAAACACTTATTAAGTCTCAGGCCTTACACATTTCAGTAGCCTAATTGCTATTAGAATCAATCAGGAATGAAGAATTCTGTTGTTTACTTTTGAGAATGCATTAATAAACAAAATGTCTGTAACAATCATCAAACATAGTATAAACTATAGTAAAAATAAATCAATTTATAAGTAAAATAAAGCGGAACCAAATTACCCCGCTCCCTTTTTACGCTGGGAAATTTGGCGTCTGCACAAACATTTTTTTTCTAAGTCATTTTCAAAGATGCAGAAGGAAAAATGCAATACATATTAGAGGGTACATTCAACATGCCAGTACACATTTTTATTCATACGTACATCATCTCGCTTTTTTCTTTGGCTTCATGTAAGTAGAGAGATAACTTTGGAATGTGGTCATTTTGCACAGTTTTTGACCGATTCCAAAAAATATTTTTTTTTCTTCCTGAAAATATGTTACTTATATAATAGGGATATATTTAATGCACAGTACATATGTGTAAGTACTTGTAAACATTTTTTAAAGATTCATACCATACAATAAGATCATGATAATAATAATTGAAAAAAAGCACCAAATTACCCCAGCGCCAAATTTGTCCGGCTTACCTTAATAATGTAATCTTGAAAAATCGTTTAACATCAATTTGCGGAAATTTCTTTTGTTTGTTGTTCATTGCAATGTTGTTTCTTGTGCTTGGCGAGGAACTCTGTCTTTTTCCTGTGAAATTATTTTAAAAATGCATGAAAGGAAATCAATTATATAAGGTCATAATCATAAGACATTTAAAGCTGACGGATGAATCTTATATTACTTTTAAATTTCAGTTCTTATTACGGAATATTTTTTTTAAGATAAATAATTTACTGTTCTACAAACAATTTATCCACAGTTCCTCATAAGTTATTTTAAATGTCTAATAAAAAATAACGATAGTGAAACATCTGGTAATTAAGCAAAACATTATACGGATTAATTACAAATTAATTGGTTTATTTATTTTTCGTAACTACTATCGAAATTGGTTTACTTGAATCTAACGAACGCTAAAAAGTGATAAATTAAATTACCTGTAATCAGTATATTTAAAATATCACAAAGGGTAGAAGATCAACATAAAGTATGTCATTATTAGTTTTTTTTTTTTCAAAATTGTGTACTAAGAAAGAAAAACCATAATTGTGAGTATTGATCTCCTCACGATTTAAAGGATTTAACGAGATAGGGGAACGCGGTAATGAGACAATTAATAAAACAGTAATCCATAAAAACATTATAAACTTAATATATTCATCTCAATTTGGATACATGTGTGCTATAATAATGGTTACTGTTATCTGTAAGAAATATATATATATATATATATATATATATATATATATATATATATATATATATATATATATATATATATATATATATATATATATATATATATATATATAAGGTAAGTGAAGAAAGATTTGAGAATTTTAATTTCCATAGAGTTTGAAAATTGTAAAAATTTTCCCACTCTTCCTTCTAGTGTATGAAGAGTTGCACATATATCTAAATTAGAGGAAAAATATGAGCAATTTACATTTAAACGAATGTTCTACTTTCACAGAACTAAGATAATTGAAAAGCGTAATTTGGTTTTAACTTTTACTACATGTTCTACAAAATGTGCCGTCAAAATCTTAATATCACTTCTAGTTGAATAATACCTTTCTTATAGAGGAAAAGGAAGTAGTGTATGCAATTTTGATATTGACTTTAACATTTATTGCAAAACAAATACTACAAAAAAATGTTTAAAATTATGAAATTAAGTATTTGTAGCTGTTTAGGGCATGGACATGTCCAAAATATTCTCTCTCTCCGTGTTCCGTTCCTACCTCCAGATAGCATATATAGTACATGATTTATCACATAAATTAATATACCATTTTAGGCTTAACTTCATTACTGACATGTAAAAGCAGGAACAAATTTTAAATTCATCATTTTGTCATACATATTTAATATGTGTCAAAGTCAATTTAAAAATGGAATTCAAAATTCACGTTTCATCTCTAAAAATAGCACTTTTCTAGTATGTTTAAATAGGTCAATTGTAGAATATATAGCATATATAAATGAGATTACAGAGAATCTACCTTGTGCAAAAAAGAAAGTAAATAATAGTGTTTAGATTAAGAAATTTAGCATTATCCTACTCTTCGTGCCGTCCCATTCCTTACTCCTCTACCAAATAAATAAAAGTGATAGAAATAATAGAAATTATTAATAGAAATAATATGCAATTTTCAGAGGAACTGCAGTACGATAAAAAAATTGTGCACAGAAGAAGAAGTCAAAAGAAGTCTAAAATAGGATGACGTAATACAGTTATTAAAATTATATAATCAAACTTTAAAACCTTTTTAAAATGACAATTGCGTATCATGAAAAATTTACTAAGTAATTAACTAAGTTATTGACTAAGTAATCAAAGGCAATAAATGCTAAATGTATGAACGTTATATTCTAGGAATATTTGAAAAAGACATAATAAAAGTTATTCATAAATAGATAGCAATGTTTCATGATTTCTAGTTAAGTAATTTGTAGTGAACATCGGAATTTTTTGTATACTTGTTTATATAATAAAATGGCATTGCAAACATATCTTTAAAACCTTAAATGTTTGAACAACATAATATAAAAACTAACTAATAATAAATCATTCTAAGTTAAAAATGTTTAATAAAGTCGATTAAAACTGAACCGTAAAGCAACACAAACATCTTCTAATGACATACTAGGATTTCATTAATTCTTTATTTTTGTTTGACATCAGGGAAGATTAAAGAACAGGGGCAATCTTTGAATGTCAAAAATAAGGAAAAGCATTTTTTGAATTATTCTTTCGTTGTATGATTGTAACTTTGAAACAATTTAATAAGACATAGAAATAATATAAAAATTACGTTTTAAAAGCTTTCCTTTTAATTGTTGGTGACTACATTTTTCAAAATTTAAGAAAGGGAATATTTGATTAGATTTCAATTCTGTCATTTAAATAATGTTTTATAAGATTTATGGAATTATTCTAAATTCAAAGATTAATTGCACAATTTACATATCAAAAAAGAGATTTAAATAAAATAATCGATAAGTTATTTAATTAAAATTCTTAGTTCTTGACAAAATAAATAAGTCATTACTTTTAAAACTTATAAGGGAAAGTATAAATGCTATTAAAAAAAATATATGGTTAGACATGTAACTCAATTCATATTTTACTTTCGATTATATATTCTTATTTTTTTTCTAAAACTGAAACCTTTTCATTTTTATCATACAATTTCAAGAAAAATATTGGCATATCGAATAGCATTATATTGATGTTTCTTAATGATGCCCCACTAAAGTAACAAATCGTAATTTATATAGTCTTTTAATAGAGGAGTAAAATCGTCATGAAACTTCATTTTTCGATGCATACATACTTTATTTAAATGCTCCAGGAATTATTTTATGGTATTTTATTAATAAAGAAAATAAATTTTAAAATGAAACTTACTTTCAGTAATGTTCAAAATATTTCCCTACAGAACCTATTCTAAGTGGGAACAAAAATGTTGCAGCAATTAATTTAAAAAACGCTCAAATTTTAACAGATATTATAAAAAAATTGTTGTCAGCATTATTTGCTGAAAATATTTTTCTGATTATAGCAGTTTTTGAATAAGAAATTTCAAAAAAATTGAGTTTAAGGTAAAGAACTCAACATATATAAAGTATGAAATCCATATTCGAAAAAAATGTCTTATGTAGGGGGCGCTTTGTTAGAGATTTTTGTGCGACTTTCTTGATATTTTGCAGTTTAAGTGAAGAATTTATTAATATTTTTTGACAAAATTTTATATATAGATTTAATGTTATAGGCTGAGTGTTGCATAAAATTTTTAAGAAAATCGGCTTAAAGGTGGCGCTGTAATAGTAAATTTATGTTGTGATTTTCTTTTGTATCATAGGCAAATGTTTGAAATTATAATAGAATTGAACCATAATTCATATATATGTTTTTGACTATGGGCGTCAGGGCCCAGTTGAAACTGGATATTCTCCCGGAAGGGGGCGCTGTGATAATGCTTTTTGTGCGATTTTCTCGATTTTTTGCAGTTTAAGTGAAACATATGTGATTATTTTGCGACAAAATTTTATATTTAGATGTAATGTAATAGCCAGCGGTTTGTATAAAATGTTCGAGAAAATTAGCTTAAAGGTGGCTCTGCGATAGCGACTTTTGTTTGATTTTCTGGACGGCCGAGGTAGCTGCTGAAAATAAATTATACTGAATCACCCAATTATGCAATCTATGTTTAATTTGTATATTTTTAATAAGCAAATCTTTTGACGTATTTTGTTATATTACATGTTGATTAGATTACCCGTTGGTTATTTAATTTCCAAACCCCGCATGATTTTTAAATATTTATTGGCAAAATACTTGATGCGCAATAAAAAAAAAAAACAAATAACAGATCTGTTAACTACTCATTTTTCGTTTCTAAAATGCAGAATTAAATAAAAAATAGCTTTTTGAAGTAACAATATATATGAGATAGAATGAAGTTTTGGGATCCGCACATCCGAGTAGTTTTTAGACGTTAAGAACCAAGATTTGTCATGTGTATAAAATCATCAGATTCAATCCAAAAATTGTACAATTTATTTAAAAATCATATTCTTTAATTATCAATCTAGAATTGTCGCTTCGTGTCTCTAGTTTATAAGAAATACATAAATAATTCAAAAAATTAATCGGTACTTCTTTCTTATAGTAGCCCTCTAGGATGAATCGCTAACTGATAGAGATATACCGGTGATTTAGGCTGTAAAATCTCGTTAAATGGTTTGCAGTCGTAAAGTAACAACACGTGGTTATGATATCGCCATATTGTTTTTTAGTTCATGTTCCAGAACATATCTCATATTTTTTTTCTTAAATTACGTGTTGCATTCATTCTCTAAAATTGCCTGTATTTATATTTAGACATACAGAAACAATCTTTATGTTACCTAATAGTGAGATTGATGCAATCTCAATTTTTTAAAAGATTCTTTCAACAAATAATTATGTGAACATGTCCAGTATATGAAACTGCATGCTATTAATTATGAAACTATATGGAGATGCTATGTAAAAAATTATAAAACAAAAAAGATGCTTTAAGTTTTATATACAGTTGAAAATAGGAACTAAAATGGTGCAAGAAACAAATATTGGTGACAATGCGAAAATCGATTGCAATAGTTACATAAGAGAAGTGTGTTGCCTAAACCCAACTAATATTTAATAGCTGAATTGGTAGTGCCAATAAATTGTTGAGATCAATGATAATTTGTTCGTACGTAAAAAAAAAAAAAAAAAAACAGCAGCAGGGAACACCCATAACAGTGGATTTTTGAAGGCATATGCAGGGAAAATGGCGAATGCTTTGTCGTTGAAATCGTCATATAGAGTTTCTAATACACTTTTGGAAAAATGTAAACATGTAAAAGATGGATCAACAATTTACTCTGACTGCTGGAAAGGATAGAATTCAGAGAAGCTTCCAAAAGCAGGTTACAAACTCTTTACTGTGACAGAAGTTTTAATATTTAAAATAACCTTAAGCACACTTTTGTTAATCCAACAACGGGTCTTCACAACGGGCAAAATTATGAATGAACTAGCTGTTACCCGTGACTTCGTTCACGTATCATTAAAAGAAGAATAAATGCATTAATTAAGCAAAATATTTCATTCCCGATAATTAGAAACGTAAATAGTTAACTAACTCTTTATCACATTCCATAGGAGACAATACAGTATTTCTATGTTATAGAGGCCTTGACATAACTAAGTTTTAAAAAAGTGA
Source organism: Maratus michaelseni (assembly GCA_963931845.1). Taxonomy (NCBI): domain Eukaryota; kingdom Metazoa; phylum Arthropoda; class Arachnida; order Araneae; family Salticidae; genus Maratus; species Maratus michaelseni. The sequence goes on from OZ007586.1 coordinate 400,525,630, forward strand.
AATTTTGTGACAAATAATCACGAAAAGGAAACTGCAACCAATGAAAAAAGGCGGACCAAATAAAATCGTAGAAATCGACGAATTATATAAAAACATATGTAAAGTTTACCTGGTAAACCATTTTACTTTTAACGCCTTTGTGAAACGTTTTAATAGCAATCCTTCAAAGATAATGGAAATAGTATATTCTTTTTCATTAAATTCAATTCTTGTGAATAGGGAACAATTATTGTAGACCTAAATGCAAGGAGCTTAAATTTGCCTCCTTGATTTAATCTATAACTGAAAAAAAATCTTTATTTCTAAATGAAAATATGTTGACAGACGATTTTTGTTCTCCAGAAGAAATTGATTCATGAAGTTTGAATATGTGAAAATACGTTTGTATTTTTCAAAAATTTTACTGTAATCAAGATTTTTTTTCTTTCACCATCTATTCAAATTGAAAATAAATTCTTTTTTTTTCAGTTTTAATGAGAAAAAATATATTAATCCGTTTTATTTCTTCTTTTTTATCCACAAAAATGGAATAATTTAGATGCAATTTTTAGAGAAACTTCGTTAAAATTAAAAATAAATAAATAAATAAATAAATAAATAAATAAATAATAATATCCCGGAATTTAAATTATTTTTTTTAATTCTGAGAGTTTATGAGATCCTCGGATGAATGATGACCGGTGTTAAGTAAATCGCGTTGCGTTCGACAATCTGAAAAGAGTAGTTGCGAAATACAAACAGGCGGTCAGATTGTAATATAATAGATTCGTATTTATTTTTCTTTTCCTAATAATCATGGTGTGGTTTTTGGCAAAAAACTCTTATCTGTATGTAACTGATATTCATGCTTAATAATCGATTTGGATAAAAAAAACATTTCAATTTTTCGTTTTAAATATGTCGTGAAACTAATCTACTTTCTACACTTACTGATCCTTGTATTATTAATGTACGGAATTAATTCCAGCTCCTTGTAAAACACATTTGAAAACTCCCGTTTTATTTCAAATATGACGTCACATTTTCCTCAGAGAAATCTCTTTTTAATGCCATAATTCTGGTTAATTCTCTTTTTCTGGCAATCAGGACGTAAATTTTAGCGGAAAACTCACATTTGTATGTAACTGGTACTCAAGCTTATTATTAATCAGTATCGATAAAAAATATTTCAGTTTTCATCTTAAATATTACGCCCATTATCTATCTACTTTCATTATACATTGATATTCATGCTCCTTGTATTATTACGACTATTTGAAAATATATGTTTTATTTATGACGTCATATTTGTCCAAGCCGAGGAGGATCCTTTACATAGTTCCATGGTTCAAGCGAAATCTATTTTTAAGAATATAATTATTGTTCATTTTTCCTTCTAATTATAACGCAGTTTTTTGACAGAAAAAGATCTTTTTAATTTAACCGATATTCATACTTCATGTATAATTACAAATACTCCATATTTTTTTTTCAAATATCACGGAAATTCATCTTCTTTTGAATTATTTTTCATTTTCATTTTTCACGTGAAAATCGTTGAATTGAAAATTAATTGTTGAGAAAAAATTATTTTTCCGTGTTTTTATTTATTGGCAACGATCAAAGCCCTAGCAACGATAAAGAGAAATGGTTAAATTTTATGGGAAAATGTCCATTTATTCTCTATGAAAATAACGAAATTTTGAATTAGTAAGAAAAATATTTGAATAAAATGAACAAAAACCAGCCTATGTTCATATGAGGGTTATATTCAACGTATATGGAAAGATACAGGATCATTAAATGCTCCATTTTGACGCTAGCTTCAGCCTAACATTTGCACACAATCAGATTTATAATATGATTAAGATTAGGATGTAAAATTTTACAAAGTGGCGCAATAAAAAGCAACGAGGCAGAATTCGCGATCTCATCGAATCATAGCTTAAAGGATTTATTTGGATAAAATACCTAGGATTTTTTTGTTATGAATTACTGAAAAAAAATCAGAGATATTGCCGATAATATAAGGCATAATATCAAAAAGATTTTATTGTCGTGAAGCATTGTCAGAAATCGTTATGAAACATTACTATGAATTTGCTATGATATATTGCAATATATTCTTATTAACATAAAATATTAAATTATTTAATTCTATGATATTTATATTTATACCACTATTATACGTGCGCGTTTCATGAGGTTGTAGAAATTGACTGCAGCCCTGGCGTAATTGTAACTGTGGGAGCCACTATAGCAATCAAGTCCCTTTAACAGTTTTGTGTTAAATATGATATAAAAAATGAATCAAAATCACAATCTATCGTAAAATGAGGTAAATAAAAAGAGTTTGGAACATTAGTCTTAAAACTCCAGCATTAAATATTTTTTAAATATATTTTAGTCTACCTAAAATAGTATCATTCCTTCCATTTATGCACGTATATATATGTATATATATATATATATATATATATATATATATATATATATATAATTTATATTATCATATCATCAAATATATATGCATATGTATCAATCATATATATGTATGTTGCATGCATAAAAATGAGTTTTAATCCTGATGTGCGTGTCGTTAGCCATGCCCTCTTGCCTTCCGGTTTATTTATCCTGGTACTGTTTTAACGTTAGTAAATTTGAGTTTGGTTATATTCGAATTATAGTTTAAATTGGTTATATTTTAGGGTTCAGATGGATTACTGTTATTTGATTTTCGTCTACGTGGGTGTAGTTAGTGGGAATTTATAATTGAATTTGGGGAATTATATATATATATCAATAATATATACATGTGTGAGTGTGTCTGTGTAAATATGTACATACTTGCCACTCTCCTGTATTTATCGGGAAACTTCCGTTCAAATAACATTTTTGAAACATAAAATTTTTGCCACATAGCATCAAAACACATTTAAAGACATTATGGCATAAAGACATTTTATAGTTAAATCTTTTTTCTTTGGATTAAACGAAACGTAAAGTTTGCAAATTTGCATATTGTGTTCCTAAGTTTTGCGCAAAGTGGTCTGAATGTATTAAAACCTATGCATTGAACATGAATGAGTAACAAATCTGAAAAGTGAACATCAATGTAATGTTTTTATAAAAAAAATGGGTATGTATTATTACATAAAATTTTGAAATAAAAAAAAATAAATTCTTTCTTAATCTAATACAAAATCAAATAACAAAATCCTGCTCTCATATTTTCTGTAGACAGTTTCTGTAAATTTCCTCAGATTTTTATTTGATTTTCTACACCAAAGAGGGCATCTTCTTCCGTTTCGACAAAACTCATTGCTTCAGAAACCATTTTATAAAAACGCCTACATACCCACCATCTCGAGAGTGTAGATTTCTGCTAACAAAGAGCTGCGATCTTTGTTCTACCATGCACTTTGACAAAGAGGAAGTCTCAGGACGATAAAAATTCTCAAGTATTTCAGAGCATTTGGGAATTTTAAAGCGGAGTTTTTCCCCAGATCTTATTGAAAACCCAATATATCTGTCACTGTCTTGTATGGAGAGGTCCATGCATCTTATCAAAATGATTTTTGGATTAATTTAGCCTTTCTGGAAGACCTTTTAGTCTTTATAGCTGTTGAAGCTGAATAGGAACTCAAAAAAGTCCTTCCGGCCTGTACCGGGAGGAAAAGGTAGCTTTCCTATATCTTCGTTTTAAAATTTTAGCTAATGTTACACGAAAACAGCAAGTTAAAATGCAAAGAAACGTTTACAAAAGATTCGTTAATAATGAATTTGAATAAGAAATTCGCCAAATTATTGAGCAATAGCCAAATTGGCTTCATTTATGAAGACTAATTTTGGCCGCCAAATTTGGCGATATTTCGCCAAATGTCGCCAATTTTGCGAATTTTGTCGCCAATGTCGCCAATTTTGGCGCTAACGGATATGAATACATAGTTTTATGCGTATGATTGGTAAAATTATTACAACAATGAAAGAAAATAATTTGCGAGTAATCGCGTTAATGTGCTGTTTTGTTTCAAAATGTCAGCCACCGTAGAATTTCAAACTGCTCTATCTCAGCCATTTTTTAAGATAGCGGTAAACCAAAAAATGGTCTGGAATTCTTGTATCAAGGCCTAAAACGTAATTAAAAAATAAATTTGAATTTTTAATTTTTTTGTATATTTATTTTAGTTTTAAATTTTTAAATGGCCGATATCTTGAAACAAAATGGCGGACCAAGCTGGCCAACAAACTCGGTCGAGAGATTGGTTAGCTTAATACACACAATTAGTTTCATCAAAATCGATTTATAAATACGAGCGTTATCGTATGACATAGGTTTGGGTGGTTTTGGGATCTGGGGGTCATGATCGGTGAAAATATAGCGAAATTTTCCGGAACTGCTTTCCTCCGAACGGCTGCAATAGGTAGCTTTATACTTTTTTGTATTGAAAACTACCTAAAATAATATATTCCTTTTCACACAACACATTACAATTCTATGACATAACAACAACAAAACACTGTTTACTAAAAACAGAATAGCTAAACTGTTATATAGACCTATGCTTAACGAAAAAACACAATAATCTTATATTAACATTAATTTTGTAAAACAGAAGAAGTTCTGGAGATGTCAAATAAATGTGATTTATGCTTATATTGTACGCAATATTGTATGCAATAAAGCATGACAGCAGCTTTGCCAATATTATGCAAGATTATTTCTCTTGTTAATATGTTAGCGAATTGACAAAAAATAAATGTCGTAAAATAACAAGTAAGTATTTTTAACATTTTTTTTTATGTCTTACAAGTTTTTGTTTCTTTTCACCATTTGACCTCGCTATTCCTATTCATCATATTACTTAACCGTTATACTTAGTATAGGGTAAGTCCTGTAATCGTTTTGAAAATCGAAAATTATTTTTGACGGATTTACACGTTTCAGACACTGGAGATTCCGAAAAACATATTTTTAGAAAAAAAAATTTGCCGCCCGACTGTGTGTCTGTAAACGCTCTATCCCGAAAAAATTGAGATAGAGACTTGAAATTTGGTATGTACTTAGCATGTAATAATGGGAAGAAGACTATTGAATTTCAGTAATCTCGATTAATCGGAACTATTTTTTTCGGACTCTCGAAATATTCGTTCTGATAAAAGGTATACAAAAATTTTCAAAATTATTTATTTTAAAGAGAGAATATAAAAGACAATAAAAAAAACATAAATTTTGCTTAAAGCATGAAGTTGATCGGATAATTAGTTGCCCAGATATTTGTAATCCTATTTTCCATACTCTTCGATTTTTCATGACCCTGTATTTCATCCAAATTTCAATTCAAAGATATATTTTAATTGGAAATGAGACACTTAATCAGATGCAATAATCTGCTAGTTAATAGGATTATTGTTTTTGGAGTTATAAGGATGTTTCTTTTAAGCAATTCAGTAATCGAGCCTTTAGACTTTATGACGTCATCAAGCCACGATTTTATTCGAATTGCAATGCATTTTATAAGTAGTTTACACATTTTTTATTTTAATATTTTACATTATGCATATCCATGATGGGTAAGTATTTTGATGGCCTCCAACGACTAGTTTTACGATAGTGATTGCATTTATTTTTGGATAAAATGTACAGATTTAATTAAATTTCGCTTAAAATGCTATTTTAATCATCAAAAAACTTTCCTCAAATATTCGTATCTGAGATTGTTCCAATTTTTTTATCCATATTTATAAATCTTCTTTCTCAATTAAAATAATAAATTATTACTAGTATCTTTTTCAATGTAAAGTATTGTTATAAAGTAACTTTCCATGTGTAAAGACACCCATAGCTATAACTAAATAACATAATTACACCTTACTTTATATTTAAACTTTTCAGAGAATTGGGAGATGAATGCCGTGAAAAATGATAGCACCAAATGTTAATTATAGGGATATTTCGAATTTGTAGAAACTGTAAATATACAAATCAATACTACATTAGTCTCCGAAAAAAATTACTGTCGCAGACAACCAGAATTTGCAGTTTTGAAATTTCCTTAATTGATAAGTTTCGAGTAATTGTAATTTTACGAATTCATTTTCCCATACTTTAAAAGGTGAAATATAGCATGTGGTCCCATTGCGTTCATTATTTTTATCTTCAGATGCTTTCAAACTGTTTTATAAGAAAGCTATTTTTAGTAAGTTAAAAAATGATAAACTAAATATACAATAAAAATACAAACATTAGGAAATCATATTTTTAGTCGCTTTCGCGTGAAATTTTAAAAACTGGTAGTTACGTAATTGCCGAAACGTCAGAGAAGGCTCACTGTGGAGACGCGAAAACTTTTTGGTTTCCGTCTGTTTTTTTGTCTGTCTGTTTGTCTGTTTGTCTGTTTGTTTGTCTGTTCTGCGATAACTGTTGTAAAAGCGCCCGATTAGGTTGATTTTTGGTGGGTATGTTGGTGATTGTACCCGGAATTAGCTGTATAGTTTTTAATTACATTTGATTCATTCGTTTGAAAAATATAGAACATTTCTTTTTAGGTCATAATGCTTTCGTACGGGAATGAAGACGATTTTCAAATTTTATTTTTAAGTGAAATGAAAATGACACATTTAAATAATGGATTTAACCGCAAACATACGGAAACTAAATTTTCGATATAGAGATCTTAAATATATCCAATAGCTTTAAAAATTTGCCGATACATTTATTAGAAAATATAAATTAATTGTTTTAATTATTGGAAAATTTTTCGCATCTGTTCGGGAAACATAAAACATTTTATTTTCATATTTTTTACAAATTTTAAAATACATCTCTTGTTACTTTCCTCTTTGATTTATTAGTTGCTTAGCAACCGTATTTCAAATCGTATCAAAATAATAAAATTCCAGTAAATTGTACTATTTTGCCGCAATATATATATATATATATATATATATATATATTTAAGGAAAGTAGCTTATTTTGGGGAGATTTTCAGTATTCTATTTAAATATATGAGGATTTATTTGCGTAAAATTTCTCTTTTAATTACTTTAGAATAGAAGTGTAATTTGGATTTAAGTCTCGTAATAAGAGTTTACATTTGTATGAGTATGTATTTTTCATGAGATTTTAATAAATTTCTGCAAAAGAAGTGCATGTTTCGTGGTTGAAAAGTTAATATTCTTTTAAAAATGTGATAAAATCTCTTCTACAAGGAGATGGTTAGTCTAAAAAAAATAGAATTGTAAAACACATCCACACATATAATTAAATCCTAAAATAGCACAATTAATAGAAATTCAGAACATAAAATTAAAGTGACAACGATAGGAGGGGGCTTCGCCACCTAAAGAAATGTGCTTTTCATTCTTACAAAATTACAAGAATAAGCAGTTTATGGGAATATCACTGCATAAAATCATATTTAATGATACACTTTTAAAAATTTCGTAAACTTTGAGAAATCTTTTATGCTTATAAATATATACTAGCAGACCGACGCCCGGCGTTGCCTGGGCCCGGGATAAAAAAAAAAAAAAAATTTAAAAACGATCAAGTTTTTATTATTTTATATCTTTAACTCGATTTTGTATGAAATTATATTTTTTAATGAAAAATTCGCGAAACACATTGATATTTTGTGATAAAAGCGCTCATTTTCTTTCTTTTTTTTTTTACCCATGTTCGTGTCATAGTTTTAAAATAAAAAGGTTTTTTTGTCCGAAATCTTTGAAATCTTTATTAGTGATAAATAAAACGGTTTTGCAGACCGTGTAAAAATTTCGTGAAAAAATATTGTTATCTAGTTGTAAACATAATATTTTCTTCTCGCTTATTTGTTTGTTTGTTCGTTTTCGCGTCGGCTCTTTTAACGTAGCAATAAACAAATATTTATCATATTCCAAACTATCTGACATTTCAATCGGTTATAAATATAACTGTATCGAATCTTCCTTTAAAATTTTGCAAAAAAATATGCATATTTAGTAGAGAAAACGTGAATTCTTTAGAAAAAAGCTTTAGCTTTCAACCTCAGAGCAAAAATAAATTAGAAGGTCTATGCTTTCAATCCGATGGTACGGCTTCATCCGTTTTCAATTAACCCTTTTCAATTCCCCTAGGCTAAACAGGTGAGGGTTGGGTTAATCAATCAACTTTCCCGTTTCTGAGGGTAGAAGCCTTCAAATAAACGTTGACGCATGCGCAAAGAGACGATTTTCATGTGGATTTGACAGAATGCGCTTTTCGTTTTAAATATATAGATATAACTTAAAAGAAATATATTGCGTATTTTACAGTATTAAATATTATGCAAATTGAGATTTATAAATAATGCCGTCTAGAGCTAACGTTGAGGCCTCTGATCTGCAGATTTACTAGGTGCCGAAACGTCAGTGAAGGCTCACTGTGGAGAGGCGAAAAGTTTTTGGTTTCTGTCTGTCTGTTCCGCGATAACTGACGCAAAAATCATCCGATTAGGTTGATTTTTGGTGAGTATGTTGGTAAGGTACCCGGAATTAGCTGTATAGTTTTTAGTTACGTTTGGTTCATTCGTTTGAAAAATACAGAACATTTCTTTTTTGGTCATAATGCTTTCCTATGGGAATGCAGACGATTTTCAAATTTCATTTTTAACAGGAATGAAAATCGCATATTTGAATAATAGATTTAAACTTAAAATTATGGATGCTAAATTTTTTATATAAAGGTTTTAAATATATCAGATAGCTTTGAAAATTTGCCGATACATTTATTGAATTTAGAAATTAATTGTTTAATTTATTTTAAATTCTTTTGCATATTTTCGGGAAATATAAAACATTTCATTTTAATATTTTTTACAAATATTAAAATGTATTTCTTTTTACTATGCACTTTAATTTATTAATTTCTTAGCAACCACATTTCAAAAAATATCAAAATAATAAAATTCAAGTAACTCGCACTATTTTACTGCAATATTTTATTAACAAAATAAATTATTTTCGGGTGATTTTAGTATTTTATTAACATAAATGAGAATTTATTTTGAAACAAGTTACCATTTAACTACTATAGAATGATTACCAAAATATTTTTGCCAAACGAAAATTGCAAAAACATTGAACCTGTAATTTGGATGTAAGTCTCGAAGTATGAGTTTATATTTGTATATGTATATTTCTTACATGAAATATTATTGATTTTCTGGAACAGATGTGGATGTTTCGTCGTTGAAAAGTTAATATAATTTTAAAAATAGGATAAAATCACTCGTACAACGAGGTAGTTAATCTAAAGAAAATAGAGCTGTAAAACGATCCTGAAATATTACCATTGAGACTATAAAAAGCTATCACAAAAAGTACTTTATAGCGCAAATAAAGTTTGTTATTTAGTGAAATGGCAGTGGGCACGATTATGAATGCTTACTCAATAAGTTTAAAAGTTTTCAAATATGCCTATTTTTGGGAGATTTTAGTATGCTATTGCCGTCGAGTTAGATCAGTATGTACTTAGATAAAATAAATATTATATAATGACCATCAAAATAGTTTTTATCAAACAAAAATCATAATAACACTAGATTTCAAAAATAGATATAAGTGAAACATAGTAGAATCAGTGTACATTTCCATCAGTTGCTTTTGTGCATGAGATATTATTTAACGTATCTATCAGATGCATGTGTTTTGTGGTTGGCAGGTAAGTAAATATTGCTATCTGGGTATTAGGATAACATGAAATTATTTTTGTAATTGTTGCTTATCCTAATACAACCATTTTGTAGAGGCTAATTCCATGCGTGAATGTAGTATAAGACACATAGCCGCAAAAGTTTATTGCTCTTGGCCACAGGTATTTTTTTTAAATTCCTCACTGTATTTAATTGTAGATATATGGGATTGAATAAGTCAAATTTACCTTTACTATAATACTAGTAGTCAAACGCCGCAGCTATTTACATCTATGTGACTGACACTACATCCACGCATGGAATTAGCCTAGAACGAAATCCAAGATATACTAGAATCATTCACACAATCAATAGGAAATCACGAATATAAATTTAATAAAATTACGGGGGGGGGGGGGTTCAGGAGGGCTACTCCCCCCTGAAGAAATGCATTTTTTTATCTAAAAAATTACAAGAATAGGAAGTTTATAAGAATTTCAGATTATCATTGCTTAAACCGTGTTCAATTTAACGCTTCTAATTTCTGAAACCTATGAAGTATTTTATGTGCCTGTAAATATGCATGTAACATAAAAAAATTAATTGTGGATTCTAAGATGCTAAATAATATGAAAAATGAGAATAAAAAACAATGACTTTCAGAGCTGACGTTGAGGCTCCTGATCTGCAGATTTACTAGTATAGATTTACATCGGTGAAATTCAGAATTGATATCTACTAAATATTTTCAAATTTAGGTGAATCATTTCTAATTTATTCTGATGAAGAAGTTCATCTACTTCCTATTTCAGTAATTTACTCAAAAAATAATTCCTTGTGTTTTTAAATCAATATATGATGCTTTTAATCCAGAAATACTCGCGTTGAGTATGACATACCCAGCGTGCGGAACATTTATCTTCCCAATTTTGATATAGTGTTCTTTGGCTTATTTTATTGCAGAGTGTGAAAACTTTGACTGAGGTTAAATATGATGAGGATTATAATTTGTAAATACTGTTTGTACAAAGAAAACCGTACACAATCTATGTAAACGCAAGTTTTTGCGGGTTATGAAAGATTTTCGCTCGTATTTTCGGATGCTACTTTCTGTAGTTTTTTACTTCAAATGTGAAATATTATTTTTTCTTCATTTAAACACAAAAACAGTTGCAAAAAATAACCTTCATCTATATTTTACTCTTTTTTTTTGCAAAGGTGTATAACAGCACGGACTAATAGATTCTACAACCTGAATATCACATTAAAATTTACAATGAAGTGGATGATCCTGAAATCAAACAGCATTATTACATACTAAATACATTAATATGGCGACTCGTTCATGAATATAGATATAATTAATATTGTAGCAATTATTGCCCGTAATTCGGGTACAGTTAGACTGATAACACGATATTATGAAAACAGAGAGAGAGAAATTCACTGGATTGTAAAATGTTCATTTGTATTTATTAATGAATAATTTAATTATAAATATGGAGTTCTTAACTTTTAAACTTCGATTTTGTATTAATATTATAAATATTTAGAACGTGGCAAATTTAAAATTTTTTCATTTGATATTTAACACTTTACAAACATCGAAATAGCAACAACAATAGAGTTTCGGATGAATATAACACTTAAACATTGAGAATGAGATTGTTTTATTTAAGCTAAGAGCTAACTAATCGTCGAAGAAGCAATTTTGAAACAGAAATTGTATACAATATTTAATACTAAACAAAATTTAACTTTAATTTAACTCTGTTTGTGTTATGTAACTCAAGTACTATTTTTAAAGACAATATTATTCAAAGGGTCTGAGATTGCTCGTATTAGTTTTAACAAATAAACACTTTCATAATATTTCAGCCATATAATCTTGCAAAATTCGATTTTTATTTTTTATAAAAGAAACAACGCTGCGTTTCCCACAGAATGGTACCGTCTATCCGTAGGTTTTTTTTTTTTTTTTTTTTTTTTTTTTTTTTTTTTTTTGCTTTCTTTTATATTGGAATTGCGAAAATATTCGACTTCCGTTTCTGTTAGCGTGCTTTGGGATGTCTTGAACTCAATTTGACTACTTTTGGAAACTGTCTGTCTGTTAGTATGTGCGTGACACAAAATTCACAGAATTAAATCAAATTTCATATTCAGTTAGGCTTTGACATAAATTGGTGCTGAGATTAGGCTTGGCTGTATATCGACTAACAGGTCACGCTTCTATACTGTAATTTTCACGACATCCACGATAGCTGTATCTCAAGAACTAATGTATGGTATATCAGGAAATATATCATATTCTATTAAATATTGACATAAATAAATGCTTATTAGGTTTGGGTGCATATCGCTCAACAGCTGGTGCTGCTATGCCGTGTTTATCACGATAACAGTAATAGCTATATATGAAGAACTAATGCACAAAATTTCATAAAACTTCCTATTCTGTTATACCTTGACATAAATAGATGATGATTACGTTTGGGTGTATAACGCCCGAACAGCTGGCGTTCTGTACTGTGTTTTTCTCGATTTCTGCAATAGTTATATTTCAAGAATTAATGCTCATAATATCATCAAACTGTATATTTCGTTAGATATTGACATAAATAGATGCTTATGAGCTTTAGGGGAATAGCTTCCAAAAGGTAGTGCTACTATGTTGCGTTTTTTAGAATTGCTGCGATATTTATATCTCAAGAACTAATGCACGGAATTTCGTTAATCTGCCTATTCTTTTAGACCGTGACATAAATACATCCGTACTCACTTTTGACATGGATCATTCAACAGGGTCCACTGTTGTCCGATGTTTGGGGAAAGATTCCTGATCAGATTCACAATCATGCAATTTAGCTAGCGCAGTCTACAGTATTGTTAACTCCATTCTTTTCACTCTCATAAACTTTTAACCACAATGTTGACAGAAGTGTTCATTTTTAATGCCAACTTTTGGCTTTATTCCCGAATACGAAATATTATCCTTATGCTCTTTGTGATGAACATTATAACTATATCTTATTTTGTACTGCGTAAAAAAGCACACATTATTTTAAAGTTTAATGATTAAATATTTATGTGTTGACCTAATTTTAAATTTTAATACACAGCAGGGGTACTGTTGTTCTGTTCATCGCTTAGTTCATTGATAATTGTAACTCAGTGTTAAATTCGAAGAAATGCACACTGTAAAAATATGATAGCAATTTTTGTGAGTTTTTCTTGACTTTTCGTAGTTGTGTTGATTGTGTCTTCATTTTTCTTAGTAGCTCGTGCAGCAATGTGCTTCGCATTCAGGTAACTCGGCGATTCGCAAGTAGTTGACGTACAACAGAATGACAAAAAATATTGATTTTATTGAAAAATGTGATCTAGATTAACTCGTATTTATAGCGATTAAAAAAATGAAACAGAAATTTAAGATGAAAATCAAAGACTGTGTAGATGTGTTTTGTACTGGATGTCCGTGCAGCGACGCATACTTCTTCATCTTCTGTGTTTCTAAAATTCACAATTAAACAAAATATAAGAGATCGCTGTCAACATGTATGAGATAGAAGAAAGTTTTTGGATTGCACGTCCGACTAATTTAGTTTCTAATTATATAATTTAAAGCTAACGTTTTCTGTTATTTTCGACCCAAGCATCTACTACACTTTTAGAGGTCTTAAACTTGTATAATAGGATATTTATTATACTCTTGCGTGGCACTGTTTGCCTATCCAAATATTATTTTTACTTAAACTTTGAATAATGTTTTCATTGAAATAATTACTGGATAGATTGTTAATTGTGATGGTGTCATTTTTTTACTAATATCTGTCCAATTTCAAAAATGTATCTTGAAAAATAAAAAAAATAAAAGCGGAATGAAAGCAAGTTACTCCATGGCGTTAAAACTTTCTTACTAAAAGCTTCAAATTTCGTTCACCATTCAACATTCTTCACCACTTATTCAACAATTATTCATTCAAATGAGTTCTATTTTCTTAAGAAGCCATATCACGCTTTAAAAAAAACACAAGAATTTTAGCACCCAATAGCATAAAAAAATACTATTCGTTGCTTTATTTATAAAAAGTCCGCATATTTTTATTTTTATTGAAATTTTGTAAATATAAAAAAATATATGGTTCAAAAGATTGTCTACAGTTTTACTTTAGTACCACTGTATATCGGGTCCGGTAGGATGTCGGAGAGCCAATGTTTCAAAAGCACCCCTGTTTACTCCCGCTCTTTATCGCCTACTCTTCATTCCATCTAGAGTGGATCTCATTTTTGTAGATTATTTAACTGAGATTTAACCTATCACGACGTCTTATGATCTTTTTCGGTTGGACAATACCTTCGCTTGATAAAATGACATGTGCTTTCCTCACAGGATGTACTCCAAATCTTCATGGCTACTTTTGTTGATCTAAGCCTTCATAACTACCTTATACAGTGAAACTTTTCTTGCCACTCCAGAATCTACATAAAATTGAGATATTCAGACAAATTTACCAACATGTTTTAAATATTAATAAAATTGACATATTCAGAAAAATTTTCCAACATGTTTTAAATACTAAGTGGATACGAAGTTCGTAGCGTAACGCTAGATTTTTGCTCTTGAGCTTGTAATGCGGGGGTCATCAGCACTTAGAGAGAAGCCTGATTTGTCGCTGTAGATAACATTTCTCCACCCAGACGCGGTCCAGCTTGACCGAGTTCAACACCATTCTAAGCTATACTGTCTATGTTGAGAGGTTAGTGGTAACTACCTTAATGGACGTCGAGACCTGAGCCTGGAGTCGGCAAGTCATTACGGATGGTAAGCCTTGATACAACAGGATCCATGTCAACTGGCAATGGTGTCGAATAGATAATAGCGACACTGTTGGGGTAGACGTGACTGCTCTCCTAATTTCTCGACTTTTGTGCATTCCTGGTCCGGGGTGTCCTGAGCCACTGCGACGGATGACTGTGTCTTCTCTGTTCCACTGCTGTCAACACCATGCAACTACCATATCGCTTCAATCAAAATTATGGCTGACACATCTGTTCGACTAACCCGCTTCTCTGAGAACTATGACGCGACATTTTCGAAGTCTGAGAACTGTTTGTAGCGCCGTTGAGTACGTCTTAAAGGCCTCTTTCTTTCAAATCCATGTATCAACATTGGTAGTCCAGTTCTAATTACCCGTGAATTGCAGTACCGGCTGCTTTAAATGCTGCCTTCTGCGCAATTTAAATGCGCGTTGCACAAGTCCCCATTGGTCATTGGTGCTGAAATGTTATTAATTTACAGAACTCATCGAATTACATCAGCACGCAAAGTTTCGTAGCTCTGGTTCAATTTTGTCTAAGTGCATATATATTTCTTTCAATAGAGTGTATATTATGTTATAAAATATGTGATAGTACTATGTGTATGGGATTGTAACTAGAGATTGTTGATTAACTTTTGCAATTCTCTACTCCTGAGCTACCATGGACAAGACATATAGCCTCTATTCACCATAATGAATATTTTTCAGATATGCTTTCCTTGATGGCAGCGCAAATGCAGCTTGAAACATATAAGCTATCCATATATTATTACGAGTACATTCATTTTAACATGAAGAAACAGTTGCATAAATAAATTTTCATATTAATAAAAAAATGTTGCTTTAATAGTTATTTGCAGCAATGAAAAATTCTGTAACTGGGAGATAGCTGCACATTTTTCTGTTTATGGAATCGAGTTTCTCGTGCAACATAAAACTTTAATCATTGTCAGGAAAAAAACTATGATTTCTGCAATTTACCTGCTTAGAATTTTAAAGATTATTTGTAGTAAATAAAAAGCTAAAATAGTGTTTCAATATTTCAATAAAGCATCTCTTCGACTGCATATGAAATATTTTATGATTATGTTCCATTGTTTTTCTAACAATTTAATGAAACGGCGAGATACATTGTGAAGCAGCACCTGCCATAAAGAGTGAGACGGGGAACCGTCTAAAATTTTTTCTATTGGGGAAAATCGAAAATTGTTTTCTATACAGTGTCGGCCAAAGAAAGAACACACTTTAGATATTTTCATTTTCAATTGTACAGGTGTCCAAGACTGGGTCGTCCTCAAGAAGACCATGAACAAATCGATGCGACACGTTTTCAGTTTGAATTTATGAATTAAGTGTCGCAAAAGCGTCCTCTATGTGGATAGCCACTGGTCTGCACGAGATATGTAATTTTTGTACCGTTCACAAATGTTAAAGTTACTCTATTGTTACTTGTTCTCTCTTTGACAACCTTAGAAGACAGCATTAGCAATTGAGAACACGATTTCGAAGTTTATTTCTTATATGATAAAAAGGCTGGAGCGAAAAAAAACCCTCCTTTTTTAATGGTTGAGTCATAATTATAACACAAACAGGCTACAAATTTTTTCTTTAAATCTCAGTCTAAAATATTAGAGTCTTGAGATTCCAAAACTCATGTGAATAATAGTATATCATAGGTAAAGACCAGTTTCGTCAATTATTAAATAAATGAAATTATATAATAACCACGCAGAAGCAAGAAACACATCGTTAAGCATTTTTTCTGGTGCTAATTATCTTTTTTTTTACCTAAAAACGGAAGATTGTGATCAATGTTACAGATATATATCCAGGGAAGATGACCAACACAAAATGGCTTACTACAGCCAACAGATGTCTTTGTATATAAACCACTAAACCATCAAACAGCTTAAAGTTCCTACAGTATATGTTATAAGAAATTATGTTCCATCCAGGTTTCAAATAAATAAATTGCCAGGAGCAACTCTTAAAGAAAATAATTTTTTCACAGTGACTAGAAATGTACATTCATGCCAGAAAAGTGTAAGAAATTGTTTACGGAGTTTTAAAGAGGAAATATTATTTTTCTTACTCAGGCAATGTCTGTTTTTCGAACCTGGATGTAAAATAAATTTTTATAACACATTCTGTAAGAGCTATAAGATTTCCGATGGTTCCGCGGTTATACATCAAAACGTCCTTTGTCTGCAGTGGGTCATTTTGAGTGACCTATTTTCCTTGGATATCTGTATATAACGTATGTGTCAATATTCCGGTTTTTACATGTAAAATAAAATAATTAAGCACCAGAAAATTATTTAATGAAATGTTTCTTTTGTCTAAGTTGTTATTAATTATTTTATTTAATGAAATTTCTGGGTTAGATTTCTTTTTAAAAACTTGAATGTTGTGCAGTTATCAAAGACGATTATTCACTTGAGTTTGGGAACCTCAATATGTTAATATTTTGAACTGGAATTTTCAGACAACGTTTTCTAACCTATTTGAAACCATGTGTGACTCAGAGAACAAGCATTTTAAAAAGATTTCCATTCTAATGATAATTCCACCGTTGTGTTGCCGGTGAAATGACAAATGCTTCTCCCAACTGTATGACCTGCTCAGCCTTTTCCGTTTTTCAATACGGCTTAATTATCCAGTTTCTTTCTTTGACTCAAATTATTGTTCATTATTAACGTAATCACTAAAAAATAAATTAATTAATTTAATACATATACCGGGTGAACCAAAAGTTCGCTAAAAATTTTAAAATTCATAAAAAAGGAAGAAATTATGATAAAGAAGTGCGGTTTGCAAGAAAGGGTTCACAAGGTAATCGGATTTTGTTTAGCAGCAAAAAAAAAAAAAAAAAAAAAAAAAAAAAAAGTTAAAAATGTCACTGGTAGAGGGTGCTGACGACCCGAAACACAATTAACAGGACAACAGTACGCTCCATCCATGACATCCAGAACATTGTACAACACAACTGACGAGATTCACAACGCCCGTTACAGCTGAATGCAACATGGCGGAATGAATTGCAGGAACCTCACGACAGATAGAATCTCAATAGAACACTTGATCGGGTAATGATAACATTCTGAAAGCGACGGAGAAATCCTCGTGTATCCCGGTCTTTTATTGCAGGATTAATTTGAATAATTCTGCTGAATCTCTCGCATGGTAGCGCCATCTAAAGGTGAACTTTTAAACTAAAGGTTTTTTTGCTGCTAAAAAAATCCCACTACTTTGTGAGCCCTTTCTTACAAACCGCACTTCTTTATCGAAATGTTTTCTTTTTCTATGAATTTTTAAAGTTTTAACGAACTTTTGGTTCACCCCGTATATAGCCTTGGCGTTAATGCCTTTTTAAATACTTTTTAGAAGTCAGAAATTTTTTTTTTATAAAATAATAAAACCGTTTCCTTTGAAAATTAAAAAATATATTTGTGTATCGATTTCTTTTAGAAAACATAAATAAAGATATATTCTCACATTCTTTTGTTACACTATCACAAAAATGTGTACATTAAAGGATTCAGATTTAAGCGATAAACAAAAGACTAACATCTTCGAGCAAAATATTTTTTTGACATTGGGATGACTGCCAAATCGGCGATATTTAGCAGGGATTTTGAAAAGCCCTTTGTTTAGATCCAGATATGTTTCCTTAAAAATAAAATCCCGAAAAATGTTTGTACTAATAATAATAAGTTTCATAAGCATATAAAATCAATAAACATTTTTTTAAAGTCAATAAGTGGAATATATTTATTCTATAACGGAAATTAGAGAAAATCTGTTACATCCTTTTTTACCAAGCTTTCAAATCTTAGAAATATGTAACATTAAAAACTGAACAATATTTCCCCATTGTTTAACACGTATATTTATGCTAAAATTATATATGAAGTTTTTCAAAGCATAATAATAATAATAATAATAATAATAATAAGTATATTTACAAGCATATTTGATATTATTTTGATAAGTATACTCTAAGCATATAAAATTCAGCAATGCATTAAAGTAAGAAGTATAAAAAGTCAAGTACTAATGTAAGAACAACCTTTATTAAAGATACCGAAAAATAACCTACAAAGCATGGTATTTTATCTAAATTAAACATATTTTTTTGTATGCAAAATATTTTTCGTTAATTTAATAACACAGTATGTATATCACGAAATCAATTGAAAGCGTCTCACACGAAAGAGAACGATAAATAGGAATAGATTTATTTTACAAAAGGTGAATCAAAAGTCTTTGTGCAAACTTCTTGAAAAGAGAAAGGGAATGTCATATCTGACTACTTCATAAAAGAAGTGAAGAAATTATCTATATTTTAGGCTATGTCCGGTATATGGCAATTATCTCTAAATCCGCCATTTTGGTTGAAGGTCAAAGTTTGCAAATGGGAACGTTGCCATGTTGTCCATACCCTCGTGCATTTAAAATCTAAACCCGCAATCATGTTTTCTCATATATGCGATGGTTTAAGAGCTATAAATGACAAACGTTGATGATTTCATACATTGCAAATACTGAGATGAACCGTTAGATCCACGGTTGTGGGAATAACAGTGACCCTTACTGCACACATAAGGTAAAGCTAGGAGATCCTGCGCACAATACGAAAGAATAGCAAAAAAAATCTAAATGTAATTTTTTTGCTAAACTATCCATGAATAATTTTTACTGCATTTGTTTTTTATACATTTCCATTGCTATTTTATTGTTATGTTGCAATTTAATAGAACAGTTGTAATAAAACCAAGAAAGTTATTTTGCGCAATCTATCCTTACAGGGTTGGTGTGATTGTGCACATGGGTAGGAGAGATTGTTACTAATAATAAGGTAAAGCTAGGAGAGTATGCGCACAATTCAAAAGAATAACAATAAAAAATCTAAATATTAATTTTTTGCTAAACTATCCATGAATAATTTTTACTTCATTTGTTTTTTATACATTTCCATTGCTATTTTGTTGTTATGTTGCAATTTAATAGAACAGTTGTAATAAAACCAAAAAAGTTATTTTGCGCAATCTGCCCTGACCTGGTTGGTGTGATTGCGCACATGGGTAGGAGAGATTGTTACTAATAATAACTACAACTAAATTGTTAACAATAATAATTACATTTAAATGACATTGTTGTAAATTTTTTGTGAACAAATAT
This sequence comes from Maratus michaelseni, assembly GCA_963931845.1. Lineage (NCBI taxonomy): Eukaryota > Metazoa > Arthropoda > Arachnida > Araneae > Salticidae > Maratus > Maratus michaelseni. Next base: position 400,545,263 of record OZ007586.1, read on the forward strand.
TATTGTATTAGGATTGAATATTTCAACCTAATGATTAAAGAATCAAAAAGGAAATAATTTTAAAAACGATTAAAATTTTTTAATTAAATGAAAAAAAATTAAAGAATCAGAAAAAGCAAGTCCAGATAATATTACAAAATAACATTAAGTTACTTGATAACAGGTTTGACTTAAAATTAGTCCATTTTTCTTTTTCTTTTTTTTATGCAAATTTACCAATAAATTGCGTAATCTCTCCTAGCATAGAAACTAATGGGAACAATGCGTCATCTCTCCTAAGTAGCAGATGCGCAAACTCTTCAATTTCGGTAGGAGTGATTGCGCGGACTTTTATTTAAATATGGCCGCTAGTAAAAACGAACCGTTGATGTTCACATTGTTACTCTAGATTAGTAGCTTATGAGATATTGTTTCTGTTTAAAATATTTTGTATTACTGACAATGTATATAAATTCTGATGAATAGCTATGAAAATTCCAGTACTTACTTTGGGGAAACAAAACAAAATAGCAATGCTTTATCTTAGACGCTCAAAACAATCAACGTGCACTTTCATGTAGACACTCCACTACTGCTATTGTACAAGTACCTGGAGCCGCTGTGCGCTCACTCTACTCCTTCCCCCCAAACCTCTATTTGCGTAATCTCTCCGACTGCACCATCTCTCCTGGCTTTTCCTTAACTACAATTAAATTGTTAACAATAATAATTACACTTAAATGACATTGCTGTAAGGTTTTCCTGAACAAATTTTATTGTATTGGGAGTGAATATTTCAACCTAATGCTTAAAGAATCAGAAAAAGGAAATAATTTTAAAAACAATAAAAAAATTTTAATTAAAGGAAAAAAAATTAAAGAATCAGAAAACAAGACCAGATAAGAACGTCTACCAATTAAAATTATGCATAACATTTATTTAGGTGATAGTATACATATAGTTATCGTAACAAACTCAAAACTTTCGATACTAATACTTGATTTTGACATCATATATGGATTTATTGGTAAATATAATGATATAAATACAAAATAAAATTATGTAACTTAATAACACGTTTAACTTAAAATTAGTCCATTTTCATTTTTCATTTTTTTATACAAATTTACCAATCAGCTGCGTAATCTCTCCTAGCATGGAAACTAATGGGAACAATACGCCATCTCTTCTAAGTAGCAGATGCGCAAACTCTCAAATTTCGGTAGGAGAGATTGCGCGGCCTTTTATTTAAACATGGCCGCTACTAAAACGAACCGTTGATGTTCATATTGTTAGTCTAGATTAGTAGCTTATGAGAAATCGTTTAAGTTTAAAATATTTTGTACTATTGACATTGTATAGAAATTCTGATTAATAGCTATGAAAATTCAAGCACTGACTTTTGGAAAACAAAACAAAATAGCAATACTTTATCTTAGACACTCAAAGCAATTAACATGCACTTTCAAGTAGACACTCCACTACTGATGTTGTACAACTACCTGGAGTCGCTGCGCTCTCATTCTACTCCTTCCCCCCGAACCTCTATGTGCGCAAACTCTCTGACCGCGCCATCTCTCCTGGCTTTACCTTACATCTAAAGTTGTTGTTAACTTCAATACAATGGTTTGTGACGTGTGATATGAGGCACCAGTGTCATAGAATCTATATTATTAGATTACGTCATAAATTTTTAGTGCTACTTGGAAATGTCGTAGAAAATTGTCTAACAATCCTTTCTCACTTTAGATTACAGTTTAACTAGCTATTATCAACGTGACGGGCTTCCTCTCAATTATAAAGTAACTGTTCATGAATTATTGGAAGTCAATTTCCCTGGTTTTGATTGAAATGTGCTGGGCCGAGGAATGGCCACGCAGCCCATCTGCTCTGTGTGGCCATTATACTACACTGCGTACTTTCATCTCTAGAGTTACCTAGTGTATGCTCTAAAAAACATCGTGTAACAAATATCATTAACGTTAATTCATCATATAAAAATACTTACTTCTTTATGAATGGGACAGAATGAACAATGATATGGTCGTACAAAAGCTATATTGCCAATTTTATGGATTATACAGCTATATATACGCCTTAACATTATTTAAGCCGATGTCAATTAACACTTTATAAAACGGTCTCAATATATGGTGGTGTTTATTTGTAAATTTTATATTCAAATAATAGCAAAGCATTTTTCATACATTAGAAATCTTTTATTTATTTATTAGATTAAAAAATTACACGAAAAATAAACTTAAATCAGAATTTTATTGGGTGTCATTTGACACCGTAGTGTTAATATCTCTATCTCTCTGTATATATTGCGTGTGTTACCTTAAATGTCTTTCTAAATAAATACAATCGGAACAATGAATGTAAATGTATTTATCAAAATCTTTAACTGTAAGCATGATACAATTAAATATATATAGTGTATTAATACTTCTTTTAAAATTACTTTTAGATGTGAGATATGCACATTCCTGGATAAAAAAAGATACTTATGCGACTGGTACCCATCGATTGGTAATATTTCTACCAATTAAAATTATGCATAACATTTATTTAGGTGATAGTATACATATAGTTATCGTAACAAACTCAAAACTTTCGATACTAATACTTGATTTTGACATCATATATGGATTTATTGGTAAATTGTACCTTGAGATACCAAAAAGGAAGTAATTCGGGCACAGGGTTTCACAAATGCAGTCACCAGGTTGACAAGTGGCGACCAATGTTTTTAATCTGCCGAACAAGTTAGTTAACCTATTTTTGCTGCAAAATATGACCTAAGAAATGAGCACAAAAAACATTTTTTCTCACCCCCACGCATTTTAAAGGATAATAACATATAAGTGTTTACAAGTAATTCATTTGAACTAAAACTAGAAACCTTAATTAAAATTTCAAGAATAATTAAATCTGATGAAAATTATAGCATAATATGTATTTTTAAAAATATTTCTTCTTTTCCCAATATGCTGGTACGTTTATTATCACGGTTCCTGTGTGCATGGCACACATAAGACAAATGCTGCCATCCTAGTTTGGAAACAGGTGTCAGGTAATGGGTTGTTAACCAATGTTTTTCGTGAGAAGGCTAGGTTTTTATATTGGGATTTATTTTATAAACACGCTAACATTTTCATCATTCGACCCGTATTATGTATATAAATAAGCTTATTTTACTATAATCAATATGTTTACGCCAATTACCTCCGTACAGTTTCTATCACGAGCAGCATATGTTACTCATGTTACGCACAATGTTAATTTAAATTTCACATTAGATGTCTCATTAACTATAGATGTTTCAAAGTTACAAAATATTGACAAATAAACTTCAAAATTATATTTAAACAAAAAATATTTTTAGCTTTTATTTTTAATTTGATAACAAAAATTCATCAAATGAAAAATTTAAAACAATAAAATCAGAATTATTTGACAGACTCCTACGGGAAAATGGGCAAAAATTTGTTTTCAACCTTCACTATTTCGTAGAACCCCCCCCCCCCTATCAGATATAGATTTTGTAGCATTCAACTATCAGGACATTTGAAGCATTCGGGAATGAGCATTTCTCTAATTTTCCGATTAATTCCTTTTTTGCAGTAATTATTTTTTATTTTTAGCGATGTATGATTTTGATAAGTTTCATTAGAAAACTCAGTTTATATTATCTTTCTAAACTATGTAACTAATAATTCTAATCTATGATTGTTATTAATTTTTCTGTATTAATTCATAAAAAAACTTTTGTGATTTTTGAAAATCAATGAAGGGGGAGGGGTGTAATTCTTGAAACTCATAATTTTAAATGCATTTTCACACGTTGCAAAACAGATTGCAATGAGAGTATTTTTCAAGCATAACTCAAACTACTTGGCAGAATAAGCTTTAATTTTTGATTCGCATATTTGATACATTTCTGTTAAAAAAATGTATAGGTTAAAATTCAAATTTTTCGAAAATTAAATTAAAAAAAATATATTTTTTATAATTTACTTTTCGAAAAATATATGAATTGTGAAGGATTAAATATGCAAACCCAAAATTGTAGATATTCTCAAAAATTAGTTCTATAGTTATGCTTAAACAACTACCAAAATTTTAATCTGTTTTGAAGCGATAAAAAATGAATATAACATTAGCAGTTCCAAACTTTATATTTGCATAATTCCTAAACAACTTGACCGAATGACTTTCCGTTTGCAATCCTAATATAAAATGAGAATATGTAAAACGTATTGTTAGTATACAAAATTTTAATGTGTGTTACAATATCTATATGTAGACGACAGCCTAAGCAAAATTTAAGAATATTATTAATTAGAAGACTTCATTAATAATCGTTTGGTATTAGTGACATTTTTATACAATGATTTGCGGCAGAGTTATTAGGGCTGATGCACTTTTTTCCAGCACTGTAACATGAGATTTTCATGCATAGAAAAACATTCAAGTAAAATATTTCAATACATTCATGAAAACATGAATGTAAAAGAAATATGTCAAACAGTTATGGAAAAAATGGTCATGGAGAAAATGGTTTGTCGTTTACCAATTAGCGACAATTCATTTCTACTTGTTTTTCGGTGTTATTTCACATGAAGGGTTTCCCTTAATAGTGTCCAATAGTTTTCTGTAAGCATGGAAGTACCCCTGTCTCTGGTATCATCAGCCAGTGAATCCCAATGAGTCCTCAAACTTAGACTCCTGGAAAAACTGTATGATTTGAAGAACCACAAAAACCAAAAACTCCCTCGTTTATATTCGTTTCACTCAGTCGATTAAATACCTTAGAACCTTGCAATGTCGCTTTTGCTCTAATTACAGCCACATCCTGCTAAAAACGTTCAACATGCTCATTAGTGATTTTGCCGCAGCTTTGCGGGAGGAAAGCTAAGTGAAAATCGAAAATGTAGATGTTTAAAGACATTTTACTGACAAATTAATGATACAGAGCCAGCATGTCGTTAAAAAGATCTTTGTAGTTTGCAGCCCTGGAATCCCCCAGAAAGTTTATTGATACTTGGCAAAATGCATCAAACACTTCCTTTTAAATACACAGAAGCAGATCCTCAAATTTTGAATTCTGGAACGGCCTGATATATGTGAGAACCCATAGAATCTCTCTTATTCATTTTTGATTCGGTCAGTCGATGAAATGTGTCATGGGGGAATTTTAACACTGGTTTCGTTTTATCCTAGGCTTTAACCAATTAACACGACAGATTTTTATGTGCAGAGAGAGTAGCGATTTTACGTGGTTCAGAGTCATCCCATGATGCCAGTCTGTTTTATCGTAATGTAAATATGCAGCTCGGATATCACAGTAGAAAAAAACAGTTTTTGGCATATGTCTGCTGAATGCCCATCAACATAGACACTATTTTCAGGTCAGCACACATGTACCAACAGTAATTTTTGTAATTCTGAATAATTCAGGATATTCTTTGAAAATGAATATCTATGCTTTAAAATGGATACATTTAAATCGCAAACAAGGTCATTAAATTCTTTCGATGTTTTCTAATGTGGCAGACAGTCAAAGAAACATGCATATTCTTCATCAATTTCAATAATGCGTGACATGCACCTTTCGGGTTAAACACATTATCTTCTTGGACATCCTGTAAATCGATAACAAAATTTTTATGTAGCTCGGAAAAGGGAAGTTGTTCAGAATGAAGTATTTGAATATTACACAGTATTTGTTTCTTCGTAACACATCCAGAAATTGGCGGCATTTTACAGAACTAAAAATTATGTATATATGATTTGTGGACCTCATTGGATCATCAAATGGCATCGCTTTTTTTGCCATGAGACGCCCGTTAAGGAATTGTTGCATACGTGCGCCAACATACGTGTGGAGCCCAGGCTTTATCATAATCGCCTATCATGCAGCAGTAATAGGACTTTTTAACTGTCGTAGTGACGGACTTTTCTGTGCAGGCAGAAAAACTTTCCCGCAAAAATAAGAAAAGTTATCTAACTCATTACATTTATGCGGCAGAGCTACCTAATGTCACATACAACACTCACATACATTCACAATCTAGTCTTTCAAAGTAAAGACGAAAGTATATTCTACAACCAAGGAGAAGAAACATTTTACTAAGCTCTTTATTGTTATTAAAATTTGCAAAATTGCATCATATTTCGTTACATTTTTGTTAGATTTTCCTAAAATGATGCAATATATCTCCATCTCAGAAGTTTCAAGAGTACGTCTCCGGCTCAAGATTACAAAAAAATCTATACGAAGTGTTTAATATAATTTTATTTCAGTAGTGTATAAATTTACTAAATGTTATCGTATTTATCATGATTTTATTAATAGGTTAATTAAAGAAATTTTGCATTACAAATACTATATTAAAAAAGTCTTAACGTTGCCCATTTGTATTTCCAAAACAGGAGCAATGGAGGGGTTTTATAGCGATATCAGTCTGCGATGGGTTAATTTCAAACAAAATTACGCACTTTCATTTTAGAAGCAATCTCACTCCCCCGCCCCCTTTTAGCACCCCTTTTTAGAAACAGATTCGTAATGCCCAAATAAAGAACTCTCCCCAAGTTTTGATCATATTCATGCTGCATCAATTATGTGAATCTAAAAAGTGTTGTGTACGGAAGATATAGCGACTCATTGAACATATCCTCTTATTTCGCAACCAAATCTCCTTAAACTGTGTTAGATAGCTTTCATTACAAAAAGCTACCTATTGCAGCCGTTCGGAGGAAAGCAATTCCAATAAAATTTGGTATATTTTCACCGATCATGACCCCCAAACCCCCAAACCACCCTCCGTTCAAATGTTGATATATATATATACAGGGTCATTCATAATTCCCTCCGGGGTTTCGAAACGTTATAGTAAAAAAACGAAGACGAATATGAAAAAAAGAAACATATGAAATTATTCCGAAACTATTCAAGTTTTACTTACATACATTACAGGTGTTCTATGTGTGAACCCTTGGTCACACGGCATACATCCATGCGATAGTCCAGTTCCTGCCATACTCCGTTTCTTTAAATCTGAATCAGTGGTGTCAGTTCAACGGGCCTTTCGTAATAAATATCGAAAACAGGGACCAACTGACAAAATAATTGATGTGTGGTACCGGAAATTTAAAGAAACGGAGTATGGCAGGAACTGGACTATCGCATGGATGCATGCCGTGTGACCAAGGATTTCACACATAGAACACCTGTAATGTATGTAAGTAAAACTTGAATAGTTTCGGAATAATTTCATATGTTTCTTTTTTTCATATTCGTCTTCGTTTTTTTACTATAACGTTTCGAAACCCCGGAGGGAATTATGAATGACCCTGTATATATATATACATATCCATACATATATATCTGACATATGTCATTCTGTAACTCTCTTATTTATGAACAGATTTTGAGGTGACTGAGTATGTCTATAGGACATACGAAGGCCTCGACCGAGTTCGCTGGCCAGCTTCATCCGCCTTATCGTTTCAAAATGGCGGCCAGTTAAAAATTAAAAAAAAATTAAATCTAAAAACATATACAAAATTTATAAATTGAAAATATCGTTTCCGTTGAGTGTCAGAACGTAATACAAAAATTCTGGCACATTTTTTGGGGGGGGATAAAACTTAAAAAATGGCTGAGATATGGATTTTGAAACAATGTGATATTTGTTATGCTGTAACTCTCGTATATATGAACCCATATGAATGTGACTGATCATGTGTAGGGGAGACCGGGGCAAGATTATTATGTTAACAATTTTTGTTGTTTATTAATTTATTTTGAAGTAATAGTAAAATTAATTTTACATGAACTGATAGAGTATACCTTTGTAGTATTAAATACATTACCATTTAATTTTTAAAATAAAAAAAAAATTATATTTTTATTTTTTCATAACATTAACAAATCGTCATCTTGCCCCAGTACTGGGGCAAGATGACGGCCTTGGGGCAAGATGACAAAACTGAAAAAGATTGAACATATTTTATCTTTTGAATATGTTACATGGTTTAACAAATGATAACTGTGTTTTTACATCTTACAAAGTATCAAACTAAGCATAATGCAGTGTAACGTAATGTTGAAGTGTTTAGTTGTGCAGCTAACAATAGTCACAAATAAAAATGCCATTTTCATAATTGGAACATTTCTCATGCCACCACTCTTGGTATTTACAGCACTGGATCTATTCTTCTGTTGGTGTGTCACAATGCCGGAAGTTTGCCTTAAACGCTTTTTGAATTTTTTGGGAGGAGGGGGACCAGCGGGGGAGGGGGGAGTTCTTGACACCGTCGAAGGGTACTCTCCTCGTACCGATCGGACGCTTGGAAGTAGAGATACGGACCCCGATAGGGTTTTTCTTTCTGGAGACTAGGGGGGGGGGCTTAGCGGATGGCCAAAATGTCTTCCTCTGGTCGCCCCCTGTCGAACGACACCTCTCCCGATCCCATGCACCCCTTAGCCCCAGAGGAGATAGAAGCGCAAGGTCGCGCGAACAAACACACAGACAAACAAGCGTTTACAGGATTTAAATAGAATGGACAACATAGTTAGTTTAATAAATTCCGAAACACGGGGCCAGATGACGAGGTCGTCATCTTGCCGCGGACTGCCTGTTTAAAAATATTCGTTTTCATTGCCATGAAGAAAGGCGATTAATTGACATTTATTCATGGTAGTAAGTAGTATTTAAACTAAGTTACTCGTAAATATTAAAGAGAAACGATATATCTTACCTGTATCTGTAGCAGAGCTTATTTACACATGCATAAAAGTTATAACGTGGCAGCGGAAAACAATCAAAGCTTCACAACTGACACAAAAATGGCGATTTTAGCGTCTCTATAGTATTGTTTAACGAACGGCCGATAGGAAAGCCAGTAGTGTCCGGTTGATGCTGCCACCTAGCGGAAAACGGAAAATTAAGACATTCGTCATCTTGCCCAGGTCTCCCCTACATAACATACCAAGTGCTCGATCGAGTTAGATGGCCAGATTCATCCGCCATCGTGTTTTAAAATGGCGGCAAGTTAATTATTTTTATTTTTTTATTTAAAAAGAAGTATAAAAAATTAAAAATTGAAAAAGTTGTTTTCTTTATAAGTGTTAGATCATGCTATAAGGATTCGGGAACATTTATTGTTTTGGTTTTATTTAAAAATGGCTGATAAATGGCAGTTTAAAATTTATAGGGTGGTTGACATTTTGAAACAAACTGATATTTGTTACGCTGTAACTCACATGCTAAAATTCGCATTCAAATTCAATATCAACGAAAAGCGGGATTGAATATCCTATAACCGGGTACAAAGCATTTTAGCTCCGGGTGTTTGAGTAAAATGAGTTGAATTTTTAAAAACATGAATTATGAAAGCTGCCTTTTCCTCCCGGTATAGGCCGGAAGGACTTATTTTACATAATTTCGACTTCTTTATTAGAGTTAATGCAAATCTGATTAGGTAAATTGATTTCTGGGTACATGACGGTATTATATAATTGAGATTCTTATTATTTAAAAAATTGACCTTCAGCATTACAGTTTACTTCATTATGCATTTTCAATGAGGATATGAACTAAAAGAGAATGTTCTTCACTTTTCCACTGATATAGCCATATATTTTCTTTTCATTTTTGATTCAAAGGTAATATAATATACAAAAATTGTTCACTTAGCCATTTATGTGATTTTATGGGAAATATTTGACCTCAGTTATCTCTAAGACATGGTAATGTCCTTCCCTGTATTTATTTAAAAGAACACATGAACACTGTTACACACGATCACCAGTTATTTAGGGTTTTATTTACTATAGTTTTTACTTACCCATCATACGTAGTATAGGGTAAGTCTTGTAATCGTTTTGAAAATCGAAAAAATTTTTTTGACGGATTTACACGTTTCAGACACTGGAGATTCCGAAAAACATATTTTTAGAAAAAAAAATTTGCCGTCCGTCTGTGTGTCTGTGTGTCTGTGTGTGTGTGTGTCTGTAAACGCTCTATCTCCCGAAAAAATTGAGATAGAGACTTGCAATTTGGGCTGTACTTAGTATGTAATAACGGGAAGAACCCTATTTCATTTCAATAACCTCGATTAACCGGAACAATTTTTTTCGGACTCTCGAAATATTCGTTCTGATGAAAGGTATATAAAACTTTTCGAAATTGTATATTTTAAGAAATGAATATAAAAGACAATAAAAAAACATAAATTTTGAATAAAGCATGAAGTCGATCGGATAATTAGTTGCTGAGATATTTGGAATCCTGTTTTCCACACTCTTCGATTTTTCATGACCCTGTATTTCATCCAAATTTCACTTCAAAGATATATTTTAATTAGAAATTTGACGCCTAATCAGATGCAATAAACCCCTAGTTAATAGGATTATTATTTTTGGAGTTATAAGGAAAAACCTCTTTCAAGCAATTCAGTAATCGAGCCTTTAAAGTTTGTGACGTCATCAAGCCACGATTTTATTTGAATTGCAATGCATTTTATAAGTAGTTTACACATTTTTGTTTTAATATTTTACATTATGCATATCCATGATGGGTAAGTATTACGGTGGCCCCCAACGACTAGTTTATATTTTTGAAGATTTGAGTCATATGCAATCCCCTGTAACTGCAATGTATCGAATTATGTTACACTACGCCTCAAGAATACAGAGGTACTTTAAACCTGGAAAATGAATTATTACATATAATATATTATATGATAATATAAACGAATCTTACTGAAGCGTTTAAAAATTGTACGAAAAAAACATGAATAAATTGATCATGTATGTACAATTGTCAAGGAGTCTTTAAAAAAAAACAAGGTCATTATAAACCCTACCTCTGAAAAATTTAAAACATGGAAGAAAGAAGAGGACAAATAAACAGCTGATGTACGTACAATTGGTAAGGTGTCTGAAAAAATACATCAAGGGACATAACATATTTTATGATAATTTAAAAGTTGCAATGTTTAAATAATTGCTGGTTTATGACTTCACGAGTGTTGAATTGTTATGTTAGTGACACATTCTTGCATAGGATTCAGGATTGAAATATATATACAATATCCTTTTAGTTTAATAACTAATATCTGGCGATTTCTACAATTTAAGGTATCCCACCTTTTAAATCACTAATTTGGGGAAAATACTATGAATTTTTTAATATTGTGAAACTAATAATGGAAATAAATATGAATTGCAACCTATAAATTTTTGAAAGAAATAGATTTCTAGAAGGTTGCGAAACTAAAAGCGAAGGAAGCGAAGGAAGCGAAAGACATGTCGTTAAGCGAAGACATGTCATGGAAGCGAAGGGAGCGAAACTAAAATTCGGGCTCATTCCCTGAAGACCATTTTGAGTTATGTTAAAAAAACTATCCGCATTGCAAAATGTTTTAGAAAGATTAAAAATGAATTTAACATTAAAAGTTTTAAATTTGAAACCTGCATAATTCTCAAACTACTTGGGCGAATGAATTAACGTTGGAAATTTTCAAGTTTATTGCAATTTCTAAATGTAGACGACCCCCTAAGAAAAAATTAAGTATAGCATCCCGAATAGAGTGTAGTATGCAGACTGTTCTGTGGTTATTCCTTGTTTTCAAAAAGGTTAATTGCGCATAATCTGTAGTTTCTAAACTTTAATCATTTCGAACTTTGTGTAAGGTATCCGTCTACCTTCGAAAATGATATTTTAAAAATATTATCAATAACAATTTTAATTTTAATTATATAATAAAATCTAGCTAAAAACGTTCAACAACAACGTGTAAAATTCTACCCCCGTATTCATCACAACTTCTTCAAATGTCAGAAGTTAATGTTATGAAATCACTAAAGTGTGCATGTGATATTAATTTTGTGAAATGGCAAAAAGGACACATAAGACAAACTTATCAAAAGGAGAGATTTTTCAACTACGATGGTATCACTCTGGACATATTTAAATCTACTCATTTAGTCAGGGCTTCATAAAAGAACTATTTACTTTTTGAACAAAAATATAGTTCCAGAAAATATGTTTGATCCAGCAAGGTTTCAACGTTGGTATTCTAAGCAAAATATCACTTTTTATCACGAAGCATCCACTAGAACTCCATATGATGACGTACGTTAGAAATTGAGATCATGGATCAAGAAATTCCAATTACCAACAAGCAGGATCACAGAAGATTTTAATGCCTAATACTCACGCTAGATAAATTCAAACATCACTCGACTTTTTAATGTTTATAATTTGCTTTTTGCAATATGTTTCTATGACTAATTTACTATCCCATTCTGATTGAACCATGGCGATCTAGAATCTTTTTCGTATTATATCTATTCCCCATGTTTTTAGCAACATGTATAGTAAGCATTGTTGCATTTGGACGAGTGGATTTTTTAGAAAAGATATCTAAACTCCAAACCTTTACTTTTTACCTCCCTGTAATGTTTTTGTCAAATGCGTTTCACTAGAAATTTTTGTATATACATATTATCTATAAGAAACGAAATTAAATAATAATATACTACTTTATATTTTCAGATGAAGTTCTGAAATATAAATTTTAAATTACTGATGTCCATGATAAATTATCCTTAACCGTAATAACCTTTTAATGTACAGCAGTTCAAAAATATTTTCTCCTCATTTTAATGTCATTTAACGTTCGTCATTTAAAAGTCTTAAATTTAAAATCAATAGTGCAAGCGAGATCATTTAAATTTCGACTAAAAATGTGGAACAGTGAAACCACAGAGTAACGAGATGAGGTTATGGCAAACAGTGTCATTTTTATAATGGTAATGATAATTTAATGAGCTACAGTGAAACGCCATGTTTGAAACAGTATCTTTGTTGAAAGATGAAAGGAATATTTTTATCGAAATAAATTATTCAAAATATTTTCATACTACATATATTTACTGCTACTTAAATATAACATTTCATTTCTTATTGGTGCTTTATTTAGGTACAGTCATAAATTTATTTTGTAGTTTATGAACAACGTCCAACAATAACTTTTCGATATAATTAAAAAGAAGAGAATAATACATTTCGCAAACTATCATAATTCTTTCGAAATTCCCATTTTGTTTGTTTATGGTTTAGTGGGAATGCTTCTGATTTCTCACGAAAACGAACTAGCTGAGTTATTCTTGAATGGTATAACGTACTCTTATTTGGCTGAGAGTAGTGTATGGTTTCGCTGAAAGTACTTTAAGAAGGGCAATATTTCATTGAAAACTACACCGATGAACAGAATTTCTGTTTACGTAAACCATAATATTAACATACGCCTGCTTATTTAGAACATAGAATGTCTAGCAAGCAAGTTACGCTGTCCAACGTAAAAAAGGCGAAATGCAATGGAACCAAACACATTATTATACACTTACCGTAATTTCCGGTGTATAAGCCGCGGCTAAAAAAATTCTGTTACGAACCAGGAAATTTATTTATTAAAAAAAGGTCGAATAACTTCCATGCACAAAAATGTTATATTTTATTAATTAAACTTTCTGGTCTGTAACAGATTTATTTGAGCCGCGGCTTATACATCGAAAATACGGTAATCTTGTAAACTTTGACATATACCTCGGGCTATATTTCAACATAATTGTCATAGTTTTCAAGGTATTTATTTTAATATTGGACCGTTTGTAGAAACTTGAAAATACTAGCATCGTACTCTTCACTCCAATGCCTGTTAAAGCCTAAATATAAATATTTAATGATATTCTTGTTTAATGAAATAGTTAGTAGTAGTATCAAAGTATCACGCATCAAATAGGTTAAAAAACACATTTATAAAAATGAATTGTTCTATCAAATACTGCAACTTCAAATCTAATGTTCCACAAAATAATCCCTACTTTAATCTTAGAAACATTTACTCATAGAAAACAAAAACTACAATTACTATATAAAGAACACTATATCTTCGGCCTATCCTATCTTAACCCTTTCAGGAGCAAGGTACACCTGTTGCCAAAAGGTTAAAATGATTGATTGACAACAGGACTTAGAAACAATCTTATTTGTAAATAAGTAACAGCTTTTCTTCACATAAGATATAAAAGCAATATTTTCTTTCCAAATTCTGATGTCAATCTGGCATTTTGGAATTAAAATTAAGTGGAACATATATGTCCCGCCGCCCTTCAAGAGGTTAATATCGTTGTATATGATCATTTTAAAGTTAAAGAGAGTTTGGACATTTCGTATTTTTTGCTCTATAGCAGGGCTGTCCAACCTGGCGCCCGCTATTCACCAGAAAATTCTTACAGAAACATTTTCCTTATAAATTCGGAGATTGAATAAGGCAAATATTTCTATAAGAATTTTCTGGTGAATAGCGAGCGCCAGGTTAGACAACCCTGCTCTATAGTATGTATAGGGATGCAATACTTGAAATTTATATAATTCAAATCTAAATAATATTTTTACACGAAACTACAGATATTTGAAACACTCATAAAACAAATAAATGCAGAAAACTACGTAAAACCCGAAAAAAAAATCTCTTTAGCCGTGTCAAAATATTTAAGCTGAAGGAAAATATAAAAATGTTAAAAATTGCACTTTTTAAATCTCATTTACTAAAAATCTTTTTGTCATATTCCGCTTTACTTTTGATAAGTTAGACACTTGGCATGACTCATTCCACAGAAACAAGAAATTAATTTCTATGAAGAATAGTATGCGATATATAGAGATGTAGAAACCCCATTTTGTCCTGTCTGCAAAATATGAACTATACAGAGTACAAATTCATCGTGTAAAATTTTTCATTATATATTGGCGGAAAATCATTTCCTTTGCCATTCATTGCCATGTTGGTTCCTTTGCTTGGAGTTTTTCTGTGGGGATTCTAGGATATTCGTTTTAAATATAAGTAACATGAGTATTAATTTTAAATAGCAGTTGAAATCCTTTTAACTGTAACACAATGTGTGGTGGGCACCATAAAAAACTATATATACAACTTTATATACATTATACATCTTTAAGAAAACAATAATGGTTTAGAAAAATTTAAATTTTATAATAATATACTTTAAATTACTAAATAAAAATAAAATAATATATTTTACACTTTTCAGTATAAGAAACGAGAAATAACTTACTTATTCACAAAGAGTTTCGATCCACATCTTGACTATATTGATCCATGTCCGCAAATAGTAAAACGCACAAAATAAAAAATAGATAGAAAATGACTAAATAATCTAAGAAACGTGCTAAAAAACTGCTAATGACAATTTCTGAGTAACAAATATGTTGCTTTAACGGTTACAAATAATTATTATATAAAAATCTCAACATTTTGTTACAGGTTCAGAAAGTTTTAACCTTTTTTTGCGAAAAGAACAACTCATCTTTACAATCGGTTACCGTCAACTTGTAATTTTTGTCCAATCTTGTGTTCTGATATGTATGCATTCTGTCAAGGACCATATGGGGTCAGGGTTCGAGTTTCCAAATACTCTTTAAAAAGACGAATACATACCCATTGAAAAAATCTGTTCCCAAAAATCATTTTGTCGATTTTCTCTGGTGTTTTATGTACTTCAACATTCGGTATTCGCTTAGCAAACAAAAATACGAAAAAAACCTAACGTACTTGCTTAATACACGTTTATTGTCCATTCTAACAATGCAATCACAATAATGCAATCAATTTAAAACAATCAATGCAATCAATTTAAAACAATATTTATATTAACACTTTGAAAATATGTGTGTCGGAAACTCAGTCTCGCGTTTAGCTTTTTTTTATGCATAATTCAAAATTGTACATCCGGTCTTTTGTTAAAAAATTATGACAATTAACACTTAAAAAAAAAATCCTTTCTGGAAGTGAGTTAGGGATACTTTTTAAGAACCCCTTTTCCACCGAATATTGGTGCTTTATACAAATAAATATCAATATTTCAGTACCAAATTTAAACACTGTGTTAGAAATCCCTATATTTACCACTCATAAACATTTCAAAGAGTTTTGACAATAATAACTAGTATTTCAAAATATTAAATGCACCTTCTGATTGCTTGTTTCAATAGCGAATTCTCAGAGAAAAACACTGCTTTTATAGAAACTAAATATTCCACAATCTACCCCTCAACATCCAGCATAAACATAATTCAACAATTTTTCGTTGTTTTGTAGCATGAGAAAGTCACCGGACTTCTTTTTAGACAACATTTTTATCATCGTCTATTGTTTACAATTGCATAAAATTGAATTCCTCTTGCTTAAATGGTTTGAGGAATTTATTATTAAAGTTAATAGAAGTTATAGTTATTATATGTTTCAAAACTTATTTAGATGAAATATATCACTTCATACTACATTCAATATGCTCTACAAACTTCGAATTGATTTTTTTCATATCTCATACCAGTTTTAAGATAGGGATGTTAACGCCACAGTTTGCCGCTAAGAGCCCTACCAGGTACATTATTGTGCAGTAAAAAAGCAAGCCGTTTATTACACGAAGATACCACTATCGTCGTCACATATTGCTTTATTCACCCGTTATTTGAGGCGAAAAGGGATTAAGGTATCATCTTGCAAAATATGGACAGATTATATAGCCCATTAATTTGAAACAATTGTTTTCTCTATTCCAGTAATTAAATGTAATATTCATGTTTTTTTCTTTTTTTTCTTTTTTTTGTAAAGTATATCTCGTACTTTTTTTAAAACCATATATATTTTTTACTTTGTTACTACCTTTACATTAAAAAGCAACACATGGCAGTTTTTAAGCGACTTCAAAAGAAGCAGCTTCTGTTTTTAGTCATTATGTTTGTGTGTATGCATATCCTCAATTTCCTTAATAACCACTAAACGGATCTAGATGCAACTTTTACAGTACATTCCTAGTAGCTGGAAAAAGGTTTAAAATTAAAAGCATCCATTTTATCGTATATAGTCTGCTTTACAGGGACACATAAAATATATTAATATATATGATGGTCTACTGCGTTTCAAACATGAGATATCAACAATAGATTGCCTTTAAAAATGTGAGGGGTGGCATACGAGAAATAAAATTTTATTGTTCTAACGAATTTTTGACAAATACTTTGGCGCTGCGCATCTGTAGTGTTCTTATAAATAAGAAAGTGGAGAAATACGAGCGATGATCACCCAGAGTGCCTTTATATATAAAATAGTTGCGACATACGAGCAGTAAAATTTGATCGGTCGAAAGGATTTTAGCTAAACATTTCGGCTAAAAAGAAGTTTACGATTATGGCAGGAGATGCCATTATCGCCAACTTACTATTTGTTGACTTGTCTCATTGGTTTAGTAGAATTTGCCCAGGTGAGTATTGCCAGGTGGTACAATATAAATGGGTTGCAACCGTTTCGACAAAAACTTTCAATCTGCGCAAGCGTCATGTGCGTATGTTACCACTCATTTAATTAGCAAGACACTCAAATGAAAACAACGTCATAGATTAAATATACATACAGATAGGACAGTAGAGCGAAAACCCGAACCAGCGCGATGCTAGCGCCGCTACTGAGAACAGTCTGAAACAAACGCGCACGCGCATCTATAACGCGCATCTATAAACTGTTAGATTGTCACCATCATATGTACCTGTTGACAATTTTGTTTATTTTATCGGCAGCTTTTTGATAGTACTTAATTTTTGGAAAACTTCTTTTCAGAGCTATTTTTTAATACAAATTTTACAAGTATCAAATCATTTAAATATTTGGAAGTTTCTCAGTTTAAATTATTATGAAAAAGGTGTAAATCTGTAAGAAACTCGTGTAAATATATAATTTCAGAACTTATTTGCTTTGTTTCTAGTATTTGTATGATAAAATAAAATACGTTTGATGTTTTGAATAATAACAAACACAAATATCGCCGAAACTGCGAAAAAAAAAAGATATATACTAAACAAATAAGATAAGTAATACCTACCTGTGGTGACACGCCCGGAACGTTTGCGACTGTTGTCACTAGGGGATCTGAAGTTGCGATTCGGTTACCATTGAGCTTATGGAAGTGTCCTATCTGGTGTAATATATTTAATCTGTGAACAACGTACACTAAATTGAAAGTGGTTGTTGCAAAAAGTATTCTGTTGTGCCAAACCACTCTCGCTAAAATACGCCAACTGGCGCTGAATAAGTAAATAAAAAAATAGGCAGTGTTAACCCATTTACGACCAGAATCTTTTACATTTTTTTTTAATTCTTCAACACCTGTTGACACCAGTTTTTCTATGCTGTAATTTTGACTTATTTAATCTGAAAAAATTTTAATTTAAATAAGGGGGAAATTTAAAATACTGGTTTCCAAATTTAAATGTTTTGTGCGCCTTAAGTGGCAAGTTTTCTTGCCAACCGTCGTTAATGAGTTAATGACGTAAGTTTTTTGCAAAATTGCAAGTATGTCGTTTTTCGTGAAACAATTACCTAAAGACGCGTTGATTTATTTGTTTCAAATTTTTTTTCGGATTTTTTTCCAATACCGAACTAGTAATTACACAGTATCGAATGTATTAAAATTTGACTGTCTGTATTTCACAACTACTCCCCCTACATTATGGAACGCAGTGTGATGAAATTGACACAAGTTTTACCGTATATCCAAGGATATCATATAGGCTCAGCTAATTTAAAAATTTTAATTAGTTTACAAGATGTTACAATTTCTTTTAACTTTTAACAAAGTTTCTCTAAAGGTGGAAACTAAATTACTACATTTTTGTGAAAAAGGGGAAAATGGTAAGTACTGCGATATCTACTGCTATATTAAATATCTTTATTTTTGTGTTGTTTGAATAGATCGATTTAATAATTTTTATTTTACATTTTCTTTAAAAATATGTAACGTCATGTGGTTTACTTCCACATTTATAACAAGTTGGAAATTGTACGTCAAACGTTACAAACGAGGTGCGTTCGTACGCACGTTTTAGAATTAAATTCATGATATCCCGTGCGTAGAACGTGTTAAACAGCTAGTTACGTATATATTTTATGACACTGTTCATACAAATATCTTAACTAGTTATATAAATATTCAGATATATATGTATCAGCTAGTTATATAAATATTCAGATCTTGATAATTTTTAATTCTGTGAAATGGATTATATCGTCTGCAGATTAATTTCTGTCATAAAATAAGTATCTCGGTCGCTTGACGATTAAACCTCGGAAGCTCCTATAACAAAAAAGCACCGATTAAAAAAAAAAAAATTCAAATTTCTTAATAAATATTTTTATTAATATCTCCAAAAGTTTTGATTCGATTTTAATAAAATTTGAAATGTCTCGACAAAATTCTGCAAAGATAATATATTTTAAATTGCAAACCATTTGGTTGGGTAGTTTTTGCGTTGTTATATGCGGACAGACAGACAGACGGACAGACAGACAGACAGACAGACGGACGGAGAGACGGACGGACCAAACGACGACTATAGGTGCTACGTATTTATATAATTACGAACGCATCTAAAAATCAGTATCAAAAAGTTGAAAGAATTTTATATTATTCCTTTTGATCTTCCATATGTAACATTCACAAAATTTGTTTAAAATGTAAATAAATATATTGTTATAGATAAAAGAGTTTTGAGCATAGAATCTGAAGATACGTGCAGAGCATATGCTCAGAATAAAAGTTTTTGTCTTAAACATAGCAACGAACACTACAGAACATGGCGATATTCGCCTGGAAGAATTCGTTAGACCAGTTAGACAACTAAACGTTAGCTCGGAAACAATGGCAATCTCTGCAAATTTTTATTCAAAGCAATGAAATTTCTAACAATGGAATTTTATTGCCAGATTTCGCCATTTTCTTATAAACGCATTATTCTATAACTGGTTCAAAATCACGTATCATTCAAAATGTAATTTTCGTAATTTTCAGTTCATTTATGTTATAATCACGGTTTTTTGCTTAAAAGAAGGAATGCAATAAAATTAACATTATAAATATTTTCTAAATTGTTGACTTAAATCAGATTTGCTTTTTCCCTAAAAAATCGAAAGTTCACATCGGGTCTCTACGCCAGCTAATGCTATTTATAAAACCTGTGACAAATTTCGTATTATTAATAGAGACTTTATCAGGCAGAATCTTTATCAGACAGACACACGAGTGATCATATAATGGTTGCGTTTTTAATTTTTAATTAAAAAGCCCTAATTACAACATCGGCTTGGGAAAGAAAAATCATGCGTCACTCATTAATTATGAAACACTTCCAGAATAATATACAGAACTTCACTGTTTGAAAAACTGAAAGGCGAAACCTAAGTAAACAACTTAGCAAACACATAGAACATTGTAAAAATAGATTTCAGCAATTCAAGCCCATAGCCGGAAAAGTATCGCATCCTTTTGTGCGTCACTGTACTTGATCTATATACAGGGTGTCCACGTATAACCTGACTGACCTTTATTTTCGCAACCGTTGGTCCTAGATGCATACTTCCAAATACAAAAATGGTTTAAATAAGGTAAATAAATATTTTAAAAACGATTTGGGTCAAGAAAAACATTTATAAAAAAAAATACGAAATGTAAATTTTTATACGCCCCCCCGGTTCTATATAGAGATATTTAGTAAATATAGAGATAGAGATATTTAGTAAAAATTTACTGTGGCACTAACAAGTAAGACAAAAAAAGTTCCATTCATCTAACATTAAAATTGACCGAGTAATAGCTAATTAAAGTTGGACTAAATTTTTTGCTGCAAAATAGGGGTCATCCACAAATGTAGTAGAAATCGTCAGATATGACAGAGGCCGCGACCGCCGAAGGCGGCCACGCATCACCGCCGATTCCAGGCTCGTGCAGAACCCATACGAGTCACGATCAGGGAAGATCCGGTTTACCCGGGGACTTCCTAGGTGGTGCTCTTCGGCCGGGGGGAGAAGCGGAGGCGTACGCCTACCTGCACTTCTACGACCCTTTCCCAAGTGAGTAGATGACATATAGGTCGGAGCGACATCAGTGGAACCTTCCCTCTAAGGCCCACTAATTTTCACTTGGGCGGATAGCGTGAGTGAACCCCAGCCTCTTAGCCGAAATCCCATAAGGAAAAACGGGTCCTCAGCCTATGGTGAGCACTCTCACTTCCCATTAATTTACCGCCCCTTCCGAATATCAAATCCTAGGGAAGGAGGAAGCGACTAGTTCATTTGGGGCGGCTAGCAGGTGGTACTTCTCGCCAACCCGGAACCTCGAAGAAACTCGGTCCCTAGCGCATAGACACGCCTGGCTGGGTTGTCACAGCCGAATGGCGAACCATTCAACGGGTCATGCACATATAATATCACTACAAAAGAGCGGGAGGTTCTTCTCGCCAACACGGAACCTCGAAGAAAACTGGTCCCAACGCATAGACACGTCTGGCTGGGCTGTCCCTCACCAAGGAGTACCCGCGAGGCATCGAGATCCAAGCGACCCTGTACTCCTGGGAGATCACGCTCATAAAAATGCACTACAAACGGAAGAATGAAGAACCACTACCTGACTCTGAGGGACGTGGAAAATCCCCTCAAATGCGCCAAAGAGACGGACCCGGCTGGAGGTGAGTAACGAGAAGATATTGTTATGAGAGTTCTGCTAGTCCCAACCTTGTAAGGCGCAGAAAGCTCTGACTACGCATAGACGCGCTGGACTGGTTTCGGCCCCAGGTTCGAAAGGAGGTTAGGTCGCCGTCTTCAGACGAGCCACCGGCCCGGTTCCTCGCAGTCGAGCAGTTCCGAGAATGGTTCTGACTCCTCCCAGAGAAGGCGCTTGGGTCATGTTGGGTCTCGGCACCTCGACGACCGCCCACGCTCTTGGTACTAACGGGTATGAACGTTCTCTTTCCTGATCGACCCTGAGGGCGGCTCACAACTACTCCAGCTACAAGGTAGAACACAGTGGGCACATGGGGTGCAGAGATGTCTATGACTCGCCACTTGTCCGAGCCACACTACACCTTTCGCCTACGTTCCGCCGCCTGCACAGTACCGAGGATTGCTGCATGCCGCCTCGCGCACTGACAAGCGTCACTACGAAACCACCTGCGAAACCACCTTGTCATACAGAGTCCGACCTCCCCTCCATCTTGCCCTAGACAAAGGTGGTGACTGTCCTATCTCCGTTCGCTAGCCTTTGCTCTCACATCACCATCCAAGACGGCAACACACAGTCAACCGTCTAGGTGCGAGAATTCAGCCTATGCGGTAGTTTTGTGCCGCCCGAAGGCCTCAAGCCCCCTGCATCCGAGAACCGGCCCAAAGGGGGGAACAACCCAGGTTCTGTGGGCCGCCAGTCGACCCACCACCCAGCGAAGTTGGCTATTCCGCTACCGCGCTACCACCCGCTCACCAACGTTGAGGTGGAGATTCGTCAGTCACCGGCTCCCGTCGTGTCGACGCTACTGCGCGCAATGCCGAGCTCCGGGTCTTCTCCCCTACTCAAAGGGTCGATTCCAGAACACTCGGAGTCAGATATATAAAAAAAATAGTTGGGAGCAAAATTAACATTGCAATCTAATGGGAAATCTATAAAATCCCTCTGACATATTAATTCAAAATATACAATTTGTACTGAACATATAAGAGACTAAAAATAACAGAATCTTTGTTAAATAAAAGCATGAAAAACAACAGTCTCAATTCCTTACAAAATGATACAGATTTTAAAATGCTGTTAAATTACACTGTGTTTCAAATTTTGGGTTGTACCATGATTTTTAGCTTTTGAAAATTGATTCTTATCTATTTTTTAGCGCTGAATTCGAAAATAACTTCATTTTAAACCATCGCGTCAGGATTTTTCTCAAATCGCAAATTTCAAAGTTAAAAAGCTCAAAGTTAAAATTGATCCCCCTCCCTTCCCAACCTCATCGGACCCTTGAGCTGTTCAGCTGTAAGATACCCAGTATAAGCCAAAAAAATGAATAAATTATTGAATTAAATAAAATCAAACTGAATAAAAAAGTCTTACATCTATTTCATAGTATCAGATTTTTCGCTATTTTTTAACCTTGAAATTTACGATTTCCGAAAAATCCTGACATGATGGTTAAAAGTGAAGGAAATTTTTTTATTCAGCGTTAAAAAATACATAAAATGTAATTATAAAAGTAAAAAAAACACAACCATCGCAGGTGTATGCTATCTAATCTAAAACTCTTTCTTAAACTTGTTGACGGTAATCTATCCGAATTTTTTTGTGTTATCCTCTAATATAAGTATGTATAAGATGGTAATAGTCGAAAATCATAATAATATTACATTGTCATCGGAATTAAGTCAGTATGTAAAATTTAACTTCAATCGGATATTTGAAAGTGAGTTAAAGTTCGAGTACAAATTTTTAACTCGAAAGACGATCGTTGCAAGTTAAATAAATCCTTATGAAAATAACATAATTTTTGTTAAAAGAAATCATAGCCTCGAATCCTTACAAAATAAAACATATGTTAACAATTATTTTAACTAATCTGAAACTTAACTAATAAAAGTTAACTCAATCGTAATAGTTATACGATTTCTTTAAAAGCGCAGATACCTTGAAATAAGTTCAAGTACTTTATATACGACCCCTGAAAGCATAGCCGAAATCATCTGTTTTGAGATGCAAAAAAGTGGTATAAGTCATGCATTTCAAAGTTTCATAATTCGGTCAATTTTAATGTTAGTTGAATGGGACTTTTTTGTCTTACTTGTTAGTGTCACAGTAAATTTTTACTAAATATCACTTATACGACCGGGAGAGATTTGACGTAATTGAGGCTGTTGTTTTTCATCCTTTTATTTAACAAAATTTCTGTTATTTTTATCCTCTTATATGTTCAGTACAAATTGTATATTTTGCATTAATATGTCAGAATGATTATAGATTTCACATTTGTATTAGATTGCAATGTTAATTTTGCTCTCAACTAATTTTTTTGATATGTCTGACGATTATTTATATTTCTACTACATTTGTGAATGACCCCTATTTCGCAACAAAAAATATACTCCAATTTTAAACAGCTATTACTAGGTCAGTTTTAATCGTAGATGAATGGGCCTTTTTTATCTTACTTGTTAGTGTCACAGTAATTTTTTACTAAATATCACTTATAGAACCGGGGGACCGTATAAAAATTTAAATTTCGTAATTTTTTAATAAATGGTTTTCTTGACCCAAATCGCTTTAAAAATAATTCTTTACTTTATTTAAACCATTTTTGTTATTGGAAGTATGCATCTAGGACCAAAGGCAAAAATAAAGGTCGGTCAGGTTATACGTGGACACCCTGTATATCTATATATACACTACATAGTGTACTAAAAATTTGCACATAACACAGTAGAAAATTCGCCTTTAGCAATTTCAGAGAACCGACTGTTTCGAAACAGTACATACATTATTTTTGATGTATCCTGCGAAGGATACTTAATAACGAATTATCTTACAAAATTGAAACTGTATATACATAGTTTCAACTTAATATAGTAAACATAGCGTGTTCTACATAGTTCTCAATAGGGTCAATAGGGTCTGAATAGGTTACAACAGTTTAATTTAAAACCTCCTGTATGATTCAGTAAAAACAGATTCTGCCTGATAAAGTCACTAAGTCTTTATTTATGGTACGACATTCCTCACAGTTTTTAGAAATAGCATTAGCTGCCGTAACAACCCGATATATTGCATTTTCGTGGCATGAGATCTTTCAATATTTTGGGGGTGCACGAACCGACCCTTTCAAAAATTGTTTGACCGCATGAATAGTTTTGTACAGCCCTGTATATTATATTCATATTTTTAAACAGTCCGTATATTTAACAAAAATTTATTTCAGGAACAAACGCATAGCACAACTAAATACGGATTTTTAGAAATTAACATCTACATACGTCAATGTATCCGGTTTTTTGCGTAATCCTTTATATGAATTTATTTTTTACAAATATTTCTTAATGTAATAAATATAGTTCAGCTGGAAAATACATAACGCAATTAAAAGACGCTCTTAATAAATTTACGCTCATATACAGTAACCTTTATGAATTAATTTGTTCAGACCTGTATATGATCTATAAAATTTATAAGCACCATATAATGTCCAACAATTTAGCTAAAATTAAAAACGCATAGCCCAACAAGTAACCAGAAAATGCACAACAACATATATCGCTCATAGTCAGTACTGTAAGTGAAATTTTTATATGTTCCTGTAAATGAACGATAACTGCTATGCACGTCAAATTCTACCATAAGCACCTTGTAGTGCACGACAGTGATGTATATACACTTTACTAAGTTTGGGGTAGTCGAAAATCAATAATATACGCTGCAAACGTGTTTTTTTAGACCATTATATAATCGAATACTCTTTTTAGACCCTGTAAATAGAGGCTCAATGCTTTGAACTCCACATGCTACATAAATCATGCTTCAGTGTACCTAATAAATGCATATAAATTGCATTATATCTCAAAAAGTGAAACATCATTAAAACACATCTCAGACGATTTTTCTCCATATTTTGTAATGCAACGTTATTATTTTCAGTGTCTCTGTAAACGAACTATAAATGCTACACACTCAACTTTCAATAGCGAACATGCCATAGTACGTCTAAATAACATAGACTATGAATTACATAGTTCAGGGGTGATTGTGTTCCGGTATTTTGTACACCACTAAATTTATATAGCAATGTTCTTAGTATGTCATCGCAGAATTTATCGATTAAAAAAGAAAAAGATTGTTACATAAATTTAGTGGTGTACAAAATACCGGAACACAATCACCTCAGATAGTTATCCAAGAATATTTATGAGAGTTAGAGCACGGATAGATCTCAGACAAATGGTAGACAGAAGGACCGGTTTCATAAACACTATTAAACTACTTTCAAAAGTGCTAAAAAGGGAGTCAACATTTTCCAAATATTCTACACTTTTTCATATTAAAAAAATATGCATGAACATTATTAACAAAGTAAAAAGAATAAAATTTATTTTAGATCATTTTTTATTATTTCATTTTTGTGATTTGTAGCTGTACATAATGTTACATTATTTGCAAATGTTCTTCCTTTTTCAATATCTTAGCATTTGTTTCATGCAATTTTATTTCCTTTAATACAATAATTTAAATCTATATGCTAGGATTCCACCTTCACACTTGAGTAACAAGTAATCACAGGTGACATAGCAGGCGCAATTTAGCACTGAAATAACGGAGACTGTACGCATTCCTTAATCTTACATGGGACTTTTGTAATTAAATAACTGCTGTTAACAAACATTTGTTACACATTCTTCTGCCTTCATTACAACAGTAACGTATGAGGCTTGCGAGTCTAAATTAAACCACTTATAAAGTGTCAAACGGGGAATTCCACTTTTAGATGCAAATAAAAGGCCAGATTTGAAATAGATATATTTTATAATATTGAAATATCATCGAATCTTTTACAAAAACAATTCAGATCAAGTATGTTTTTAATTATTTATTTGTATATATCGCCTTCTACAGTTTAGTTCAAACATATCAATGATTGATATTTATTTTATATGTGATTTCTAATATATTCTCAATTTTTCAATTGATATATTTAATAGGCGTTAACTCTTTAAGTTTATGTGTTCCCTATTTGGGGAACATGTTCCATTAATAATTCATATTCTTTTTAGTAGTGTGAATGATTTTAACTCCGCCTACTGATTTTTAAAATTGTTTTTAAATTTCATAATTTTTTTTCTATTGTGCACGGGGCAAAAAAGGATGGGTTAATGATGTAACTCTTTCATGTACAAAAGGTAATTTATGTATTAGCCGTTTTATAATCTTGAATTATGAACATTTTAAAACATGAATTCAGATTCGGGTATATTTTCAATTATTTGTTTGCATATTTAGCCTTCTAATACTTTAGTTACAATATATCAATTATAAAAAAAAAAAATGTATATGACATATAATATATTCCCAGTTATTTAAACAAGCTGACTAAATGCCATTAAATCGTTAAATTTATGAATTAGAACAAGTGCAATTCATATCAATATATATATATTTTTTTGTGTTCTTTATATATTGTGAATGGTTAACTAAGCTTACTGATTTTAAAGTACATGATCGTTTTCCAATTTTATATTAATTTTGATGTCTTGCGTTCTTTCAAAAAGTCTGTTTTAAAAGATTTTCTGTACATTTGCTCTTTGATGATTGAAATGTAAATTCCATTTTATAGGTTTTGTAATCTTAAACTACCATCCTTATGCAGAACCAAATCATATCCACGTGTATTTTATATTAATTGTTTGCATATTTTGCCTTACACTACATTATTTTCAAGTTAAGAATGACTAAAATTAATATTGTTTTCAATTTTTATTATATTACGAATTGTTTAAACTAGCTGTTCACTGACCCTTAACTGTTTCACTTTATGAATTAAAACAAGTGTATTGTTTAAATACAGGGTGATTTTTTTTTAAAGTTGTGAAAGTAAAACCTTATAACAAAGGAACCACTGATCCATATGACCTGTAATTTCACCTGTATGCTCTCAAAGAAATGGGAATTTTTTAGGCGTGGTTAAAAAAAACATAAAATCGCACCGACAGATGGCGCTGTATATGCAGTAAAGTCGGGAGACGAGCGTATTGTGGTGATGTTAAGAACTTAGCTGACCTGAAGGCACGTATTGTGCACCAGATACACAACATCCAGCCGGATACTCTTTGCTCTATTGTGCAACATGCAGTTTCACGTTTCCAACTCGTAGCTGAAAACGTTGTGGACAGCACACTGAAAATCACTTGCGTTAGTTTCGCAGTTGAATTCCGTGGGTACAAATGCTTTACTCCATATTTTCATTTTGTTCTGTTTCTGCGAAAGTGTTTGCAGTTCCTTTTCGGAATTACTGCATTCTGTATGTTTTTGATATGCATAATAAAGTTTTCTTTTTCTCAAAGTACCGCCAATTGTTTTCCTCCCACTGATGATATTCTTTGTTTCTGTTAACTTACAGCGCCATCTGCCGGTCCAATTTTAAGTTTTTTTAACCACGCCTAAAAACTTCCCATTGCTTTGGAAGCATACTGGTGAAATTTCAGGTCATTTGAATCATTGGTTCTTTTCTTATAGGGTTTTACTTTCACAACTTAAAAAAAATCACCCTGTATATAAATTATTAATTTAAAAAAAATTATAACATTAACTAGATTTAATAAATAAAGATACAGCAGTACACTATTTTTTTGTTATTAACACCATTCTTTCGATTCATGTAAGTCTATATTCTTCTCGAATGTTACCACCACTGAAATCTTTATTTTATCTCCTAATTTTCCATTCAAAAAGAGATATATTAAACAATATTTCAAACTTTTCACTTTTAAAGCATAGATTAATGGTTTACCTATTCTTCGGGTGTATAAATTAAAAAAATGAATAGATTTATTAATTTTCTGATGAAGTACCATAATATATGAAAATAATAGTTTATTTGACCCTATTACATCGTATAATATTTTAATATTGAGAAGCTTTTTTAACTACGTCTACAGGCTTTGAAAAGCATTCGAATATTTTCCAATTCTATATGAATTTTGAAGTTGTGCACTGATGTAAACAGTGTTGTTTTCATTTTTTTCTCTTCTTTTAGACTAAAAATTAAACATATCCCAGAATGCCAATCAACATAATGATATAGCTGATAAATTTAGTCTATATGAATGAAATTTAAGTTATATATATATTTTTTAACGTGAGGTTCTAAATTGGGAACATCGTCCAGGAAAATGTTAAGAGACGATTCTAACGGTTTATAGATCTTAATTTATAGAATTATGCATAGTAATTTTTTTGATTTATCATTGTCCAAAGCTTTATCAGGTCATAACCAGTATTTTGTCTATCTGAAGTTCTGCGAAATAAAAAATATTAATATGTTTAAATTTCCAGGTATTCATCGTGTTCTTTTTTCCAATAAAAATTACGATGTATTTTAAGATAATAAATATTAAACGATACAAAATTTATTAAATGAATTTAGCCTTTTCGTTAAAATAATTAATAAAAAGCCTTTTATATTTTTATTTTTATTTATATATTTTTATTTATATATTTTTATTTTTATTTATATATTTTTATTTTTATTTTTATATTTTTATTTATATATTTTTATTTTTATTTATATATTTTTATTTATATATTTTTATTTTTATTTATATAATTTCCAGGTATTCATCGTGTTCTTTTTTTCAAACCAAATTACGATGCATCTTAAGATAATAAATATTAAACGATATAAAATTTATTAAATTAATTTAGCCTTTTCGTTAAAATAATTAATAAAAAGCCTTTTATATATATTTTTTTATTTATATATATTTTTATTGCTTTAAATAAGAACGAACTGAGAAGAAGATTTAATTTACAACTATTTGCATTCATTAAGAAAAATATTAACGAATAACATCTATATCCTTACTAAATTCCATAATATGGACTGTGAACTCTCGTTAATGCTCCTCCGTTTAAACGTATTTCCAGTTAATGGGTAAAATTTATTTTTCCTCATCATTTCCTATTTGTAATTAATTTTAAAGGCTACTTCTCATCGAATAATTCATACATTTATTTCAACGATCTGACAGAACTGAATCAAAACTGCTTTTGTACTATTTTTTCAAAAAACAATGATGTAACTTTGGTTAATGATAAAAAAAAAAAAAATTATCAGTGACAATAATAAAGAGGATGAAAATTTTCTACTGCCAAAAACATGAGAAGTTCAAAAATTGCTAATGGTTGTTCGCCGATATTACCTATCAAACTATAATATTATAACATACCAAATTTTCTAGTGTGTCGAAAATAATGTTGTAAAAAAGATCTTCTGTTCAAGTAATGCAAAGGAAAGTTAGAGATTACGTTAATTAAAGTTACATTATGTATGTATGGCATTTTCTTTGCATATTTGTTTATACTCAGGTTAATTCCATAAGTGAATGTAGTGTAAGTCACATAA
Organism: Maratus michaelseni; assembly: GCA_963931845.1. NCBI lineage: Eukaryota > Metazoa > Arthropoda > Arachnida > Araneae > Salticidae > Maratus > Maratus michaelseni. Next base: position 400,575,310 of record OZ007586.1, read on the forward strand.
ATGGAAAATGCTAAGATTATTGGTCAGCGGTATTTTTGAAAAGAATTCTACCACGTATTTAATTGCAGATATATGTGGTAAAGCAATTCAAATTTTCCTTTACTGAGATACTGGTAGCCAAAATCGTAGCGGTTGGCAGATTTGTGACTGACCCTACATTTACGCTTGGAAATAGTCATCAGTAATTTATTATTCCTTAAATCAGTAATTTATTCTTTTGTATTCAGAAATTGTCATTAACTTGATTTTTAACTAAAATGACTAAATTAAAGAAAATGTCGTTTACTTTAGCATTTATTTGATAACATTTTTAATTTCTTTGAAAATCCGAATTCAATTTATTCAACGAAAGGGTTACATGCCATATTACAACATTCAAATGTTTATATCGTTTAATGCGTACTTAGGTTAGTACAGACGTAAATGTCGTCCTTTAGAAGTCCACACTAACGGGAATTCGCTGTATTAAAAAAAAATGAAAATCTGGAAGAATATACGTTAAAGTGCGCTAAGAATAAATATATTGCTGTTTAATTTTTTTTCTCTACAAAGATATGTTTTTGCTAATTTTATTGTTTAAATTTCTATTTTTAAAATTTTAATCTAGATATTTTACTTTTATAATATTTCGTTTCTGACATGCATAATTATGGATGTAGTAAATATAAACAGAAAATGAACGTATAGGATATTTAGGGGTCGGTGACTCACATTTTTCCGTTACCGCTATTTCCGAACAGTAATCTTCATGGTAGATTTCTAGAACATTTTCAAGAGAAATAGTTGGAATTGATTATTTGTAAATAGTGGTAACCAAACACTGACGGCACCGAGCCTCCAATGAGTTAATTTTTAGACATTCGTAAATGGATACTTTTGAAAAAAAATCAAATGTAGTATACTTGTGCTTTTATATAATTTCGCACCTTCCGTTTTCATTTCTCAATATTGAGTTAGAAATCTCACATTATAAGAATGTGTCGTTACGCATAGAGCGGAGGAAGCTACAATTAATATAATTAATTTTTAATCACACTTTACATATAAACAAATTTCAAAAGTGCGTTTTACCTCCAAAACATTCATACGTATTAATATTTTTAATTAATTATCAAATATTACACATATTCATTAATAAATAATTTCCTTTGTTATGCATTTTAGTTTTTAAGCCAAAATATATGTAAATTGCTGACATTTCTCCCAAAACTCGTAATACATTTTTGGTACTGTATTTAAAGTTTATACTTTTATTTTTGAAATTGCAGACACTTATACATATAAATAAATATACAATCTTCATCAATAGGAAGATTTAACCTAAATAAATTACATTATAATTATAATTCATTTGCTATCTTTAAATAATTGAGTTCCAAAACTCCGTTTATTCTAAGTATTAACTATTTAAAAGAAAAAAAGCTAAATATCATAATTTTCAAATCAGTATTGGGATTGAAAATATTTTTAAAGAACACGTAAACAGTCTTTTAATTAATGACCACATTTATAAAAGAATAAGACATAGAAAAACAATATGCTACTTTTATTTTTAAATTTTATTTCATAATTTTTATTTAAAATATACATTTATTTATATGAATAACTTTTGGATAGCACAATTTTGAAAATTACAAATTAAAAAATGGTAAATTTGTAATAGGTATTAAAGGAAATTTACATTAATAGAAATTGGAAATAACGGAAATTTTTACGAATACTAGAATCCTGCATAAAAATAAAACAATTTGCCCTGCCATTCAAACGTCAAATGCAAAATACCGTTGTTACGTGTAAAACAGCTTCAATCATAATTATTTCAAAAGTATTTGTTGAAATTTGTTTTCTGATAATATTTTCCGTCATAAGAAAAAGGTTCACATTTTGAGAAATTCGCATTTAGAAAATAAATTTTAAAACTTTTCCCATTTGTACATTCTTGTGAATATAGACATCACCTCTGCTAACTCCGAGGCAAATCCTCTTATAACAACAGGACTGGTCTCAATCAATTATTAATAACGTTTATTAATTAATTTTATCCTTAAATTTTTATGTGGATCGTCCACATATTGAAATTGTAACACACATCAAAATTTTCAATACTAACATTCGCATCTAATTTGGATTTTTCGATTACATTTACCTTCGAATAACAAAGGAAGTCAATTAGTATACGAATTCAAATATTTCGAATTCATATATAATTATTGAAGAACAAATTTTAATGCGGATATTTTGTATACATAGCTTAAAAACTACTTGGTGAAATGAACTATAATTTTTCTGATTTCGTGTATTTGAAACATCTCTAAATATATTTGTGTTAAAAAAAATTATAATTTACAATTCATATTTGTTTTGAAGAGGAGTTTTTAAAAAATATATTTTTTAGATTAAAAAAAAATATATGTATAAAATATAACCTATTAGTTGTTTTACCTAAATCAATCCTGAGCTTTAAATGTACGAACAAAATTACAACTCATTACGCTAAGTGGGTTTTGATTTAAGGTTAAAAAACACTCGCACTGTAATCTATTTTACAACTACTAAAATGAATTGAAGGTTACGAGTTCCAAACTTTAAACATGCATAATTCCTAAACTAATTAACCGAATGAGTTTACATTTGGTATCTGAAGGTTAAATTTACCAAATTATGCAAATATGATGTAAAACTTATGTGTTAGTATTGAAAATTGTATATTTTGTTACAATTTTAATATGAAGACAATTTTCTAAGAAAAAATTAAGTATAGCATTAAATATTAGACGTTATTACTAATCACTTAACAATTTACTATATGTCACATTTTTATAAGATGATGCAGTTAATATAGGGTGATTTTTTTTTTTAAATCCAGGACTGTACATTAATGATCATTTATTATTTTTTCATGCATTATGTATTCATTATTCAAGAAAGGAAAAAAGAAAATAAATTCATGCGCAAAGCATAGATTATGAAACACTTTCCAACACTTCCGGAAAAGTGTCACGGTACTTCACCGTTTAAAAATGTGAGAGGAAATTTCAGCAATTACCGTTTATAGCTGAAAAGTTACTCGATTTCTTTGTCCATCTCTGTGTATTATCTATTATAGATCTGTATATAAACTACATTGTGTGCTAAAATTTAGATTATTTACAAAGCACATAACACTGCCCAAAATTCATCTTCAGCAATTTCCACCAATGCACGGAAATGCTCTGGAATAATTTTGTACAGCCCTGTATATTATACATAGATTTTAATAAACTCCTCATATTAAAATAAAATTTAAGCCTGGAAATCGAAAACACAACACAAATGAAAACGTACTATCAGAAGTTTCAATGCATAAACAGCAATGTATTCTTTCTTTGGGTAGCGCTGTATATGAATTTATTTATATTCTACATAAATTTCTTAGTGTACTAAAAATACTTCAGATTTTAAGTGCATAACACAATTAAAAATCTCTCTTAAACAATTCACGGTCATACACAGTAATGTTTACGAAATCATTCTCTGTATCCCTGAATATGATCTATAGAATTTATATACATCATGTAGTACACTCTCAAAAAAATCCGTGAATTGAACAAATGTTGCCTTTTTTTGTTAAAGCACGAAAATCTCCGCTTTGATTTGCTTCGCTTCCCTCAAAATACGGAAAATTCACCAATCTAACATAAAATATACGTGAAATTCTCCAATCTAAGTCTGCAATTTCTTCAAACCACAGGGGTGCACCGGCAACTGTGCTGCGTGTTATTTTTCTGTATCAGAAACGGAATTTTTACGTATGTGTTTTTCCTTTTAAACACGGAAAATTTTAGAAGCAAAGGTCAAATTTTCCTGCAATTTCCCAGTCACAAGACAGAAATTTCTTCAAATAACAGAAAAATCTCTTCCAATCACAGGGGAGTTCCGGCAACTTGCTGTCTGTATATTTTACGGTTTTTGACGAAATTTATTGTGAGAGTGTATGCAAAATTTAGTTAAACATGAAAACGCATACCACATCTAAAAATGCTTCTCCAGCTTTTATCGATCATAGACAGTACTGTAATCGAAATGTTTTACGTGTCCCTGTAAATGAAGATAGCTGTTATGTCATCTTTTAGTAACCCTCAACAATGTATTTAATGTAACTGTGTAATGTATATATTGACAATATGTAATGTAATTTCATTATGCTTGAAATAGCGCACAATTATTAAAATACGGTGCAAACAAATAATCCCCCGTATATGTAGTTCCCCCGTAGACCATTATGTAACCTATTTCCTTTGAGTTACCCTGGAAATGACTGATAAATACTTTTCCCACCATATTATAGAGAAATCTTGTTTTAGTGTACTTCATAAATGTATATACTTTTTATTATATTTGAAATAGCGTAACACCGCTAGAGTTTCCCCATTGACTATAATATAACGGGATTATTTTTAATGTACCTGTAAATGACCTAAAAATGATACAAACTCCTTTTTCAATAGGAAACATGCTATAGTAAGCTTTAATAACATATATAAATTACATGACAATCCGAGCACATTTAAGAGAGTTAGAGCACTGAAAGTCGGGAGACGGCAGACAGGCAAACCAAAGTCGTAAACTATGTTGGAAAGTGTGAAAAAGAAAAGACGAATACCGTGCATTTGGGTTAAAATGAGATTGCAGTTGCCTTGTTGGACCCAAATAAAAATACTTTGGGTGCCCTGCGTTATTATTTTGTGTTATTTTCTGTAAGAGTATTGGATAATTGAGTTTATACTCTAAACACAGTAGATCCATCACTGATTTTAAATTATTTGGTTATATTTAAATTATTTTGTTTTGTGTACCCCCAAATTTGTAACCCCAATTTACGGTACTGAAAACCTTATTTCTAATATAGACGTACTACATTAAAATATTAATAGTTAAAGTGATATACAGAATTCATATTGAATTTGACATATCATACTAATTTATTTTATACTATTAAAATTATGTAATTTATTAAAAAAACCCTTTTTTTTTCTTGATACATACAAGAAAAATATTGGTATTTAACATTTAATAACAAAATTATAACAAAATCATTTCAAGAAAGGAATTCGCAAAAGGTTTAGAATAAATTTATCTTATAATATCTTATAGTAAATTATCACAGAAGTTGTAAATGACGACGGAATTACATACATTGGAATTTTGCGTAAAAGATATTTTCTTCTTGATTTCAAATACAATGAAATGTTAAAAACATTCGTTGCAGATGTTCGAAACAGCTGCTAGAAAAACTTTTGAAAAAAAAAATTCTCTCTGTTCGCTAAGAATATTATGTACCTTATGAAACAGATTCGAATTTTTGAGATCGTTATTTATATTTCATGTCCAAAAACGGTTTTTAAATTTCATCGTAAGGATACATTAAAGAATTGTTTAGGTTCTCATGATTAAAATATAAGGGGAAAATACTGAATATATTATATTTGATTGTCGACGTACTATATTTAATAATTTAAATAATACGTAGAGAGAACTCCCATTGAATTCCATATTTTTATTTTTTTTCTTTTGTTTATATGCCATTAATAATACTAACCACATTTTTTCTGAAAGTCGTTTGCTACCACAGTTTTTGAATAATAATCTTTGCATTATTTAATCGATTCTATAATTAAATATGGTAAATTATGATATTTTCAAGATGTGATATTTCGATTTCCTGCGGGCACAGCTTGGACATCTGTACCATTAGAATTAAATAATTAATTTTGCAGAAATTCATTAAAAAAATATATTTTGCGAATTGTTTAAAGGTAAATTTATCTTCACAGAAATTGTAAATAACAGATTCTGTTATGTAATTTATTATTTTGCGTAAAAGTTCTTTTGTGCAATTCAGTAAAAAAGATAATTAAAAACAGACCATTGCAGATGTTCAAAACAGCTTCGATCAAACCTTTTGGAGGAAGTGTTTGTTGATGTCTCTTAGCTAAGAATGTTTTCAATATTAAAAATATGGGTTCGAATTTTAAGATTATTTATATTTCATTTTAGAAAATACGTTTTAAACTTATTTGTATTTGTGCATTAAAGATAGGTTGTTGTTTGTTGATGCATAATGTATGTATGATTACAACATTTAAAAAAAGAACAAGGATTACTGCAAATATTACTATATGTATATTGTAATATATTGTATAATATATAAACTATACTGCAAATACTAACACTGCGTACTATATTAAATTTATTAAAAAAACATATACAGAATTCATATTGAATTTGATATTTAAAAAATATTTTGTTTTTGTTTATATGCAATCAAAAGTTAGTTAAACGATTCAAAAGAAGCATGTGGTTTTCTTAATACTTAATAGAAATTATTTTTTTATAACATATACTTTTTTATGTAAAGTAAAAAATAAATAAATAAATAAAGCGAAAGTTATAAAAGTAAATTGATCTTCGCAGAAATTGGAAAAAAGGGAATCGCTTAAGTATACTAGAATTTTGCGTAAAATATATAATGTTCTTCAATTCAAAGAGAATGAAATGTAAAAAAAATAATTTTTTTCTGATGTTCGAAATAGCAGCAAACAAACCTATATGAAACACCATTTGTCATATTATGTTTGATAAGAACATTTTGCCTCTGAAAAGAAAATTTCACAGTTTAAGATTGATATTTACATATCATATCAGGAAGTGGATTTTAAATTTGTTCATATTTGTATATTTTATTTGTTGTAGTTTTTTTGCATAGATGGTATATTGGTGTTTTAAAAATGAAGAACAAAAGAAAAGGCAAAAAAAAAAAATACTGAAAATATTATTTTCAAATGCTTAGAAAAAATATATAGACTAGATATTTCATTTTATTTTTTATATTAATTTAATTGCTCAAATGCAGTTCATTGTTATGAAATTAGAAACATTTGAGGGCGGGAGTAGTTTCCTGAAGCATCGGACAGTTTTAGCCATATTATTCTATAGGGGGGGAAGGGGGGAGATATGACTTCTGCGAGGACTTTTGAAGAAAAATTTACTCGAATTATCGTGCTTGTACAAGGAAAACCCCGAAAGGCTCTCCGAGACAAACCACCCAGACAGCGTTGTTTTCAATCCCACAGATATCCGGTCTGCGGGTTGGGCCCACGGTCTATATTCTGAGGCCAAGCTAATCAATGGGTTCAGTGGGCCCGTTAATTGCAAACTTGCTTTTGTTTATATGCATTAAGATGCCATAAGAAATGTTCGAAAAATATCATTTAAAGTAAAGGAATATTGTAAAAGATATAAAGGAATATAGAATAGATATTCCTTTTATCATTTTTAAAAATAATTTAATTGTTTATATGTATTTTTTTACTTTTTAATCGATTATAAAACATGTGCTCTAAAGTTTTGCTAGCAATACCATATTACACATTTATTTTTAAAAGTATTTTTCATGCTAATTTCAGATATACTTTTGTTTTCATACATTAAGATTTGATGAAAAAATGGAATTTGTCACTTAAAGAAAAGGTATTTTGTAAAAATTTTAAATGTAAATTTATCTCAACATAAATTCTGAAGACCGAAATCTCTTATAAATACTATAAATTTTCGTAAAAGATATTTTATTCTTGACATCAAAGAACAGACTACTATGCAGAATTCTTATGCTGATATTCAAAACAGCTTCAGGGATACTTATTTGAAAATGCATTTGTCACAATCTGTTAGCTAAGAACATGTTATAGTTTTAAAAAAAAGAAAGGGTTTCGCATTTTGAGATCGTTATTTACATTTCATTTCATAAAATGTGTATTGCACTTTTTCATATCTCCCGTTGTTTTTTCATCCATTAAAAAAATGTATATCAAAGACTATGTACAAAAAATTAAGGTTGAAATATAAATTCGAGAATAAATACTGAAAGGTATAATTTTAGAATGTATTCAAATATTTATTTAAGACACGCAGAAAATGTACATTTCACTTAATGTTTTCTTTAATAATTTAATTTTTTAGATGCAATTCCTTATTATGTAATTTGAAATATACTTTCGTTTGTATGCCGTAATTATTTGTAAGCAATTCTGAATATTTGTTATTTTAAAGAAGTGGTTTTGTCAAAAGGTATAAAAGTAAATTTATCTTCACAGAAATTGTAAATAACGGAATCTCTTATGAATACTAGAATTTTGCGTGAAAGACATTTCCTTCTTAAATTCAAAGACCGAACCGAAATATTTAAAACATCCACCGGCATTGATGAAAACAGCTGCAAGCTTACTTTTATAAAAAGTATTTGTCGCAATCTGTTTGCTTTGAGCATTGGACATTCTCAATCTAAAAAAATGTCTAGTATTTTGAAATCGCTATTTACATTTCAGATCAGAAAATGGGTTTTAAAGTACTTGGTAGTTTTACATTAAAGACCTATATATTTTTTCGATCTATTATATATCCTGGATTTAAAAATAAAGAAAAGAAAAGGGAAAAAAAGTATTATTTTGGTATTTAAATGTTTAAATGCATGATTTATTAATCTGTAAAGGTTTTTTATATTGTACGAAACTTTATAAAGAGTACCAACTAAATTGTTAAAGAACATAGTAACTAAAATTTGCATACAAATAATGCATGAGCTTTTATTAGCATATTTTCTAAAGAAATACAATAATTATTGTTATAAATAAAAGTAAATTTTCAGAAACAATGCTTTGCGTTATATTCTTTAATAATTCCATAAAAGTTTATGGTCACAGTGTTAATTAAAATTTGTTGCGGATACAGCAACCATCACCATGCAGAAATGCTGTTATGTAGTGCGTAACTTCAGATACTTCTCATATTCATGATAAAATTCCTTTTCGTTTATTTTTCTAGAAATATTCAATTTTGCGATGAGGTGCACGTACGCTGTTATCCGATATGTTTAAACCATTTGCGAACAACGTCATAGAATTATTCATGTTTTCACCGGATTTTCAAAATTGAAATTTTTACCCAATTTAATCGCAGAAATGCTTTGATAAAAAAGGCAAAATTTTCAGTTATAAATTCCTGGTAGGAGTAATCCGAGCACTTTAAGCTCGTTGGCAAGAGGTTAATAAATTCACTGAACCGCATTTATTAAAAACTAATGGATCGAACACGGGCTATGCGAGTTACAGAAACGGGTTAAAAACATTTTTGTCTAACACTAATAGATTTTTTACATTTAATATATTTCTTTAGATTGGCCCTTAACAATACCAAAAAATATTTTTTTATCAAAAATATCAGTAAGGTATTCAAATAAAGTTTTGAAATTTATTATAAGCGATATTTTCGCGTTAGCCGTATACCAGAAGTTAATAGCCGAAGAAATCGCCAAAGATTCGCAGCCTATCGGATTCTGATAATATTAGCGGTTTTAGCGCTTAGTTCGATTACATGTCTGTTAAATTTTTGTGTTATTTATAAAATATTATTTTATTTATTTATTTATTGGTGAAGTTTTAATTTCGTTCGGGAGTATTAGACGGAAAGATATGCTGAATTATTTATATTGACGGAATGATCCTTCGCAATCGGGCTGCGCACAATAGATATAGATTTTGAATATAATTCATGCTTAAACATTATTTAAAAACTGACATGCAGCTTTCAAACAAATTATATCTGAAAGTACATTTTTTTCCTTATAGGGTATAAAAATTTAAATTGTTCGATTACATGTATGCTAAATTTGTGTTTTATTTTATTTTATAATATTTGATATATTTATTTATTCATGAAGTTTTAACTTCGTTATGGAAAATTAGCTGGAGACAAATGCTGAACTATTCATAGTGTCTGAAGTGCATACGAATTCTTCTTCTTCCGTAATTGCAGCCTGCGCGCGATAGAGATAGATTTAACAAATACATGCTTGAAAATTGTTTTTAAAACCACAATACATGAGAAATTTGCGGTACACTTAAAAAAAAATTGCATGTGAAAGTAAATTTTTTTTCGTATACGACGGTATAAAAATTTAAAATGTGCAATGTTTAGAAGTTTAAAAAGTTGTAGTAACGAAAAATTCAAAACCGAAATTTAATCGTCAAAAATTGCCAACTTTAAAATGAAGTCAGTGTTACGCAAGGACACGTTTGTCCTTTGTAAGATAGATATTATGAAGATGAACAATTGCATAAATTGTTTAAACTAAATGTATGAAAAAAGCGTAATGTAGAAATACTCTGTCTTCAATGATTTATTTTATAGCATGTTGATCGTCGTATTGATTGAGGTATTGTGAAATTTATTTATATTTTAAAAAAAAGCTATTACAAGAGCTATCGTTTAGCATTGAAATTTTCCATTAATTTTTAAATTTAATATTTTAAAAATTGCACTATGAAGTACGAAATTTTAAGACTGAGAAAATTTCTTTTAAATTGCATAAGTAAAATTATTTCATTTTTGTATTATTCTCATGTTTGAGGGTAAAAATATTCCGGATATCATGTGAAATATTCAAATGAGTCTTAATACCCGGTCAATATAACTGGAACACATTTTATACCCCCAGACTTTCTATTGGACAATATAATATGATTGTGCCATGTAAATAATATGCAATGAAATAAACTAATTCTCTTCAAAAATTCGATGTTCCAAACAAAAATTAAAAGTTATTTTAGATTTAAAATAAAATAAAAATGTTTTTGATGTATTTGAAATGTTGTGCTCCTCCCTGTGAATTTAATCCTGACTTTAACACCCATTTTTGCCCCGATCATGTCACACTGGCATATAAGGCTTATAAGGCATCTGCCATTGAGATTCATCAAGATTTCACTAATTTTCACTCCATAATAGAAGTTATTATGGAAGAAATGTTACCAATAAACGCCATACGATTTTAAAGTCTATGATTCGTTTAATCTTAGGCCTCATAGGCCTGTAGTGTTACTGTCAGAGTTAAACAGATGCTATATTACTAATAAACATTTTCTCACCTGGACAACAGTCGTATACATATAAAATCAAGATACAAAGACATTGAAAATACTAAAGAAATCACTTTTGCACGATTTCTTAAATACAATTTATATCACTGACACCTATCTTATTAGAAAATTTGTAGAAATATTTTATATGGAAACTAACAGTTTTAACTACTAAGTTTTTACAGTGGGTGATTAAAAAAGACTAAACATTTTTTTAAGTTCAATAGGAAAGAAAAAAATGAGAGCTATTGTAGTTATTCTTATACGAGAGTCGGTGTCGGACATTTATTTACCAACACTACTTATTTTAGTTCCAAAAACCACCGTTAGATGAAGCTGTGTCAAAATTTTAGAGCGCTCAATCTAATCTATGGAGATGGACTGAAATCCAGAGATGGGCAAATTTGTAATTGCAATTATCTGCAATGTAATTACAGTTTAATTCTATGTTATTACTTTGTGATTATAGTTACACACGTTCAGGCACAAAAATTTTGTCGAATAATGGAATGGGGGAGAGGATCAGTTCTGGATACAGCGCTGGATGAATTTTTTACGGCATCTAATTGTAACTAGAATTCTGGGTAAAATTCACTCAGTTTTTATACTTCATTTTGTTTATTTGTAGAACCGCCAAAAATATCATTTGAATTTCGAAAATGCAACTTTATTTTAGCATTTTTACATTTTGAGATAATGCCGCGCCATATATCTGTAATAGCTGACAGTAAAATGATAAAGCAAAGTAAATAAATTTCCCAATGCAAACATTACTATCTTGAAAGAATAATTTCAATAGCTGTAAACGTTTACATTTTATAAAATGTTACATCATTTAGACCAATTTGGGACACCTTGTAGCATTGCTTTACAAATCAGTGTCTAACTTATCTGCTGTAAAAAAATTTAAATAATATTTTTGATGAAGATTAACAAAATATTTAATACTGTTTTTATACTTATCACATATTATTATCTGTAACATTTACCAAATAATATTTTTTAATTAAAAAACTGTGGTTATTTGCACCTTTTACTCTACAACATTTCGAAGAAAATTATACGATGAAAAAAAATGCAGCATCTTATTCTAATCGAATTTTGTGCACAAGTTTTTATTATCTTTCATGGAGTTTGTTAAATTTAATTTTGCGTATAGTGAATATTTGCTGCATAATAATTTACTTACCCCTAAAATAAATGAATAAACTTTGAAGACTTCATTAACTTCGTTTTAAGTATTATTAAAATGTGTTGATAGAAATCGGTATAAGAACTTTCTCATTTTTTATAAAAATGATTATAAGTTTAATATATACCGAGCTGTAAAAAAAAAATAAATGGGAATTTTATTGATATTATAATTAACTGTAATAAATTTTAGTAACAGGGAAAAAAATATTTTTCACAGCGATGGGTTTAAGAAGAGCTTCGCTGATTATTTAATGACTTATTGATAAAAACTTGTTTGAATTTTTATTCTTTCTATAAAGGAATTATAAATTATGAACTTACTGAAAATGTGCTGTTACACAGAATTTATTCTATACTGAAATAGAAAAATATAAATTAGCATATACATTTTTTAAAATTTGAAATGAAAATATGAAAGTTAAAGATTAAAAAAAGCATGTTGTTATCTTCTGAGTAATTCTTATAGGTTGAAGAATATGTTTAGATAAGCAATTATTTTTATCCCTCCCCCGCCTCCCGATGTCAAAAATTTTCTTATTAAGTTTTTTCGATTGTTTTAATAATTTAAACTATATACAAAGTCCTTTCTCATATACAATCTAGATACTTTCTGACATTTGACATTTGACATTTGAAGAAGATTGCTTTGAGACCTATAAACTACAAGGCTGTTGTCCCGAATGGTCCATATTTTTTATTCACAGAAATACATACAGGACTTTGACAAATTACATAAATGTTCTTCTTGAGGACGGGATAGACACAAGGAAGTAGACAGCACTGAAGACACTCACACGACATCCATCCCTTCTGACATTTACTTGAATTAAGTTTTCTTCGTAAACGCATGAAATTGGCATGTGCTTGTATTAACAAACTATGACACTTGATAGTTTTTTCATATTTCCGAAAAAAGCAGAAGATCTTTAAGAAAATTATGACAAATTTTGCGTTTTGAATCGAATGTTACAGAATGTTTATCGAATAGATAGCCCTATAAAAATTGCACAGTTTGCCGAAACTACGAATATCCACGACATAGGTGTAAATTGCATGTGTTTTCCCAAGGTTTGCCAACTATGTAGAGTTATTCTGTAAGTCACGCAGCATGAGACACCATATATGTTTTTTCTCTATTATACCGTCTTTAGAAGGAAATGTATCGGAAAAGTAAAAAAAAAAACATTTGAAAACCAAGCATGAGTTAATTAAAGGGGAAAAAAATATATGTAAGTCCAACAGTTATAATGTTGTAAATTATTTTTTTTCATCTTCTGAGCAATACTCTGAGGGGAAAATTAAAAATAAACTAGTAAATCTACAGATCAGAGGCCTCGACGTCAGCTCTACAAATCATTGTTCATTAATCTCACTAATTTTTAATATAATCTGCATAATATTTGATATCCCATAATTAGATTTTTTAAAGTAATTTATACATTTATAAAAATATAAGATTTATCGAAAGTTCCAAGAATTTTTGAAGTATCACATTAAAGATATACACATTTTTAGAAGTATCACATTAAAGATATACACATTTTTAGAAGTATCACATCAGGGAGGGCTCCCCCTTCTGAACCCCTCGTTGTTACTTTAATTTTATATTATCAATTTCCAATAATTGTGCTATTTCATTATTCGAGTATATGTCTGAATGCATAATATGTTTAGATTAAACACCTCTTTGTAATTGAGTTTTTATCCTATCCTTAAAAGAATAGTTATTTTTCAACCACTAAACATCATATGTTGCTGAAATTACATAAAATTTCGTGTATTGAATATACTTATACAAGTACAAATTCCTCTTATGAGACTTATATTCAATTTACACATTCAATGTTTTTATATTTTTCGCTTGGAAGGACGATTTGGTCATCTTTCATTAGTAATTAAAATAAATTCTCATCTATTTCATTAGAAAAAGCATATTAAAACTTAAATCACTCGAAAATTAGCTATTTTGTTCATAAAATTTCACGTCAAAATAATGCAATTCACTCGAATTTGCTTTTGTTGATATTCTTTGAAATATAGTTGCTTGGCAACCATTTAATGAGAGAGAATAAAAAAAGAAATTCATTGGAAGTTTATGTAAAAAATGAGAAATTAAAATGTTTCATATCTTTCATATTAATGTGTAAAATTTCACAATAATTTGTATAATTAATTTCAAAGTCTGATAAATATATTGGCAAATTTTCAAAGCGATCGAATTAAATTAAGATCTCCATTCATACATTTAGCATCTATAATTTATCATTTACAATTATCCAATTGCGCGATTTTCTTTTTGGCAAATGTTAAAATTAAAAAATCGTCTGACTTCCCATTGAAAAGCAGTATGACTTTAAACAAAATGTTCTATATTTTTCGGACGAATGAATCAAATGTAACTAAAAATTATACAGCTAATTCCGGGTACCTCACCAACACACCTACTAAAAAACCCTACTCGGATCATTTTTGCGGCAGTTATCGCGGAACACAGAGACAGACAGACAAACAGACGAACAGACGGAAACCAAAAACTTTTCGGGTCTCCACAGTGAGCCTCAACTGACGTTTCGGCAATTAATTGGATTTTGATACCTATGTATGGTTTTTGGAAATTTTAATAATTTTCAACCTTTTCATCTTGTAAAATACCGCACAATTGTTGGTAAATTCCTCTTCTATATGCATTTTAGGAGCGAGAAACATTGTGATTACCTCCGCCCAAGTTCGAATTTGGCAGTTATCGGTGTTTGATTGAATGCAAGTATACGTAAAAAGCATGCTTCTGCAACAACCTCATTAAAAATATATACATACTTTATTGTTTAAATTGAATTGAAATGTGAAATTTTTGAATTAAAAAATTTGAGGTTTTTGAATTAAAATTGTATAAAATTAACAAAAATACATTACACGGCAAATTGAAACATAAGTTTGGACTTTCGAACATCATATGCGGTCAATTTCTGCCAAAAAGTCACTTCATCACAGTGTGCGTCGGTATTTGACAACAATCGTTTTTAACTCAATATGTAATTCATTGATCGAAAAATGGAAAATCTATTCTATTCCAGATCACTATAGTCATATCAGTAAATAGTAATTTCCGCAAGTGCCGTGATTTTACTTTGAAAAATAAGTCCTCTAATGTGTCAGAAATTTTAGCATCTTAGGAAAACTTTCGCCAGAAAAAAATATTCCTTTACATCACCCTTAACTCTCTCTAAGATTGATTTTTGGTTGAAGATTTTCAAATACAAGATTACATATTACAAATGAACACGTAATTATTAAGCAAATTTTAATGTTATATAAATTTAATTTCCTGTTCGATAAGAAGTGCTCATCGTAATTTTCAAAAACGGTTTACTTTATTTTTAGAAATTAACATGTCTAAACATAAGATCTAATTTCATTATATTCAGGAGTTTTAGCAACATATACGCCAAACAGGGAAAATTATTTTATATTCATCCTGTATGCTTAAGAGTTAAACATGCAATAAAAATATGTTGTAATTAATTGATCGTAGAATAAATGTATATTTTTCATACCTTTAGAAGTTTTTTTTTTTTTTTTTTTTTTTTTATCAGTGATTCATGAAATATTTGTTCGCTTGAAATGCTTTAAAGAATTTATTGAATATTTCGTTATTAATTTAAAAAACAACCTAAACATCTTTCGTTAATTCGTGATGGAAAATAATAAGCTTCTAAATAATTTAAATTCATAAAATCAAACTTTAAACATATTTCTTTCAATTTAGAGCACATATAAATAGAAAAATTCATCTGCAGTGATTCGCGACTTTAAAAAAAAATATGCAAACCAAGTTCAAAATTAAAGTAAAATTCAAATTTGAGTAATTAACGTATGTATAATGCAGACGTAATCCATAGTAATAAAAGAAAGTTGTTTGCCTGTGTGTCTTGGTGTCTGTCTGTGTGCGAGAACTAGCGAAGTCTACCGCACGTAGAAGTTTGAAAATTTGGGTGCGAATAGTCCAAGACCGGACCTGATGAACCTGAGTCTCGGATTTTCAATCTTACCCGGACCCCCTGGGGTCCCTTTAAGATTTTTGCTCTTAATTGTTAATAACTTGCCCAATTTTTATCCGATCCTCTTCGTTTTTAGGGCCCTTTCTCAATTCAGTTTTTACCCTATTTCTATGTGTGCCCGGTATGGGGCCCATTGAAATTTTTCTTTCTTAAACTGTTAATAATTTTCCTCCTTTAATTCCGATTTTCTTAGGTTTTGGAGCCTTTTTTCCATTTAGTTATTCCCCCATTTCTACTTTCCAATTAAGAGACCCTTCATCTTAGGGACCTGCTTAAAACTATCAGCTGGCCCTTTTTGAACCCCCTACTATAGTTCCCTTAAAAATCATCCGATTCACTAGCTTCTTTTTCTAACAACTTCTTAGTACTTCCACCTACTACATGAACGATTAAAAATACTCGGAGAAGGCCAGGGCCCCCTGGACTTCTTGAAGTTTTTGCTCCCTAAATTGTTAATACCTTGCCCCTTTTAATCCGAACTTTGTTTTTGGGGCCTTTTCTCCATTTAGTTATTCCCCCTTTTTTCTACATTCCAGTTATGACCATTCATATTAGGGCCCTGATCAAAACTAACAGGGCCCCTTTTGGGCCCCCTACAATTGCTCCCTTAAAAATCGTCCGATTCACTAGCTTTTTTTATAAGAACTTCTCAGGACTTCCAGGTACTACATGAATGATCCAGACAAGACCCGGGCCCCCTGGGCCCCTTTACGTTTTTAAATTTTTAATGACTTGCCTCTTTTTTATCTTATGCATTTTGCGCCTTTCTCCATTTATTTATTCCTTCATTACTACATTCCAGTTGGCCTGGCTCCTTTGGGCTCGGTAAGAGCCACTTGAAGTTATTCTCCCTAAAATGTTAATAACTTGCACACTTTTAATCCGATGTTCTTAGTGTTTGGGGCCTTTTCTCTACGTAGGTATTCCCACATGATCTTGAAGCAAGGATTCCATTCCCCATATCGCTTTTCACTAGACAGGTTAAACGAAACATATTATACACATGGCAGAAACACTGGCAAGATTCGGATACTGGACGCAATATCTATGATATTTTTAATAAGGTTAATCCTGATTTTGATTCTTCTAAACAAGTAAGTTTGTATTTTATTACTGGCCACAGGAGCTTCCCCTCGTACCTTTATAAAATAAAAAAGAGAAATAATGATCGTTTCGAATGTGGGTTTGGCGGTGATGTCAAACATTATCTATTTGGCAGATGCCCCATAATGAAGTTCTATTATGATTTTCAAAAACATTATACTTTGCGTCAAAACATGATTAAAGTTCACTTTTCGCAGGACAATTACAGAAAACTTTGTGAAAATTATAATATATTGAATGAAAAATTCTCCTTCATTATATACAGGTTTTAGAAATTTAAGAACTAGTTTATACAGCAACCTTTTGATGATGCATTTCTTTTTGAATAGTTTCAAGTTTATTTTCATGAGCTGTGAATTTTATGATTTGATATGATTTATGATTTGTGATATTATGAGTTTGTGTATTTAGGATTTAGTGTTATTTTATTGGTTACAGCGTAGTTTTAAAGAGCTTGTGTTTTTAGGATTTAGTTTGTGTTTTCAGGGTTTTAGTTAGTTTAATTCAGTAATTTGTTATATTTTAATTTCGCTGGCGATGCGGCCATTTATATATATATATATATTACTGTGAATGTATTATGTATAATTGATTGTTGTTCTTGGCTGATTTCGACGGCTGAGGTTTTTTGAATAGTGGTGGGGGTTTTACCGCCTGGACATAAGTCCATATGCCCACCGGCTAGCTTCTAGGCAGGCTGTCCTAGTTGTTCTCCCATTTCTATATTCCAGTTAGGATCCTGGCCACCTGGGGCCCTGTCCGGGCCCTTGAACTATTTCTGCGCCATGCCTTTTCCACACCCTCCTAATTGTGTCACCACCTCACTGTATATCCTTAAATTTGAGTCTTGGACTTCTCTCCTTGGGCCACCACCCTTATTTGGGGCCCTAGGGCCCCCTTTTAAGCATTTCTTTAAAATTCCATTCTAATGTTCAATTTATACCCTAAGCTTCATTTTGACTAATTAAAGATCTAAAGCGCTAAGTACTACGGTCTTTTAAAAAGTTTTCATCTTAGGGTCCTGCTTTCAACTATCAGTTGGCCCCTTTTGGGCCCTCTCATATAGCTCCCTAAAAATGGTTTGATAAACTAGATTTTTTTCTATCAACTTTTTAGGACTTCCAGCTACTATCTGCACAACACATAATTTGTCGGACTTCAGCTGCCACCAACTTTGAATATTAATCTCCTTCTTGGGGCCCTTGGTGCAGCTTCATTAAAAATGATCCGATTATCTTGCAGCTTCCATTAATATAGTTCTAGAGTATTCCAGCTACTTTATAAACTACTAAACATTTCCTGAGACCCCCAACTACCATTTATTTTAAAATATTAATTTTCTTTTTTGGCATCAACTTATGTTTACTCACTACAGCCGTAAATTAAAAATTGCGTTACTGTTCAAATATTTGGTTAAGTTTAGAGAGAGGCGGCGGATTTTTCCGTAATTTAAATATCACGTTAATGTTAAAGGGAATTCGTTAAATTTAAAGGGGGTCGGACATTCCACTGCAAGGTGGCTCATTTTTTTCTTTGTGTCTATGGGTTCGATTTGAACAGGATTTGAGTCATTATTCTTGATATCGAAAACTTGAGTTTTTATAAAAATTTATTTATTATCACGGGCCCGGGCATCGCCGGCGAGTCAGCTAGTGACTAATGCAGGAGTTACATGACAAACAACAGTTATATTTCAGTAGATCGTATGGTTTAGGAACCACTGATTTTTATTTATATATGTATCATTCAAGTGTCATTTATAGATATCTTTTAAGTACGTTTACTGCATTCAATGGTCGAAAACTCAAGCGCTCACTGTGGGAAAATATAAGAGAATTAATTAAAATTGGGAGTTTGTGAGAAATATCTTTTATCGAGTAATGATGCATAAATATAGATTTAAGATTATACTTCTAAAAATTTCCTGAAGCACATAAATTTATAGTTGAAAATAATTCTATTTTCCATGAATTTCAATGTCTTTCAATTAAAATATTAAACAATAGTTTTCTTAAAAGATTTTTAATTTCGAAAGAAAAATCTCTATGTTAGAAATCTTTTTATCTGCTCTGCATACTAAATGCACTTTTCAAAAACTATTTAATTGAATTCTTTCTTAAACGAAATCTTATAAAATTGCAGGTTTTGAAATATCTGAATTCTATTCTTATATAGTTGAATGTGTACATGTACATTTGCCTTTAATGTAACAGTTCATTTTTAATGAAATTTCGAAATGCCTTAAATAACGTAATATAAATTTTCATTTAAAGCTATTACATTTGTATTTATTTTACATTGCATCTGCTTTGTTTTGCAAGAATGATTTTGTAGCAAACCCACATTTTGTAAAATTAAAAATTTACAATAATTTTTTGCGTACAACTGACTTTTTCTCAATAAATAGAGCCTTTGTTGAGTATAACATACGAGGATCGATCCAGAAATAAGGTTCCTATAATAAGGTTCCAGTATAATTTTAGCCCGATTTATTGAAATCGTTTACACAATGGCCAGTTTATGGCCTCGTAATTCCGGTAATTTGCTTCAAATTTAAACATTGATGTTGCAAGACATATTTCTAGCACATGAATAAAGATTGAAAATGTATATTAGTCTTCCGAAAAAATTTTAAAGGGCAAAATACAGAATTTTATTTTGCTATAGTATTTATATAGTATTTAATTATAATATAGTATTTAATTATAGTATATAAACTGGTCCATTTGACAGTGTAGCCATTTGACACAATTTTAAATTTTCCAAAATAAAACTATAAAATTCCTGTTAAGAATTTTTTTTAATATTTTTTTCTGTGTTATGTCATATGTGGGAAACATATATTCTCTTTTTTGCAGAAAAATAAAAATTCATGCATTCTAGGATTAAGTCGGCAATTTCAATGACAACTAGCATTACGTGCTGAAAAATTTTCATGGAAATGAATAATTTTTTATGGTATGGGAATTCTGCAGAAAATCGTGTTTAATGATGCCTTCAAAGCTAGGAATACTTCAAAAATGAGAGGTGTTCACCTTGAGTTCCAAATATCCGCAAAGCCAAAAACCACTTGGAGACAGTTCGTTTGATCGAATTGTTCACGAAAACGCGAATTGGCGAAAAATGGCACTGTTGTCCAAGTACTTTTCAACCATATGTCGGACACTCACTGTTTTTCTATCCCTGTGTTTTAAGGCCTGCGCTTTGCAGTTTTTAATACTACATGTACTACCACATCTTCATTTATGAGGTTTCATTGAGCCAATCACTTTCTTAGAGAAAACAGTGAGTGTTGCAATTTAAAGTTTGAAAGTAAGCTCTCAGAAAAAACTGTAAATGTATGAGCGTGTGCCCTTCAATTTTCACGGGCAACGAGCAATCCACATATTTTTACAGTTCTAGCCCATATGTTAGCAAAAATACGGTACGACCCCATACATTGTCCTCCGCTAGGGTGTAACCCTTCCTTTTACTCTTGTTTCGAAAATTTTAACCCGCCAAAAAAGCGATTCTGTGATAATTATCTAACGTGCTACGTGCTACGGAACAGTAAGTAAAGTGTTATTGTGTTTTAAAGTGCATTATATCCTGTGCATTATAATGCTGTGTTACTTTGCCCCATAAAATTACGGGCTGCACAAAATGATGGGCATGGATTGTTTTTTTTTTTTTTTTTTTTTTTTACGGGGTATGACTGGAATCTCCGCTGCCGGCCTCTGCCCATAATTTTACTGCAATTTGTTTTACAGTGTAGGAGTTTTATTGTTTGTCTTCAGCTCATTGTCGAGCGCATACACTGAATTGCCTATATCTTAAATTTAATTCAACTTCCTTGAATACATAGATCGCTAGAACCTCATATTAAAGCATATCAAGCAAAGTTTTTTTATGACCGCCCTGCAGATGTTAAAAGTTTTCTATCATTTTCAGATAATAAATCATATTTTCTTCCATATAGTTTTTTTCTTTTTTATGACGACTAAATATTGTGATACGTTATCAAATAAAAAAATCCATTGACATCGGTAGAAAAAATATATAAATGCCTCCAGGAACGAGAATAAAGAATTGAATTTTAGAGTTATTTTCTTTCGGAACAATTTTAAAGACCATATAAAAAAATCTGAAAAAGTGATTCTATAGTAAAAATATTGTTTCAATGACATAGGAAAAGAAAGGATTTCTTCAACGTCAAACTAAACTTAAAATCAATAATCCGCTCAAAATAAAAAACAGCAAGTTAGATAAAACTCGGGGACATTTTACATATATATTTAATATCTTAAAATAATCTTACATAAAAATATTTTTTTTAATATAATATTTTATAGATATAAGGAAATATATTGTTTTGTATCTAAAACCACAAAAGACCTCTGATTTTAAGAAAGGATTCTGTACTAGCAGTTTAAAAAAAAGGGTAGATTTTGTTTTCTTATGATATAAATACACACTCGCACAAGGAGAGAGAGAAAGATTGTTCATCTTTATTGGCATTTTTCAAGTTGTTAGAATTAATGATGTTTCCATAGTGTTTATCACATTTATCTACTGTTTGTTATTTCGTGAAACAATTACAATAACGAAGAGTCATCTTTTCAGTTTTAAATTATTCTCGATATTGTTACAACTTGTTTAAATGAAGTTCTTTTTTTGACTAATTAATGTAGATTTATGCAAATTTTAACTGTGAAATGTAATGACTAATTAATCAGAATGAAATCTATTGATTAAATTTGAAATTCCGGTGATATTACGATGAGGATATTTTTCAGAAGAAACGAGTTATAAAAAGTTTCTCTAAAAAAATTTTACAAAATGGTATTTTTTATGTTATGATATTATGCGTAATTAGCGGAGAATAACAGACTAAGAAATTTATGATTGCTAAATTTGTAAAGAAAAAAAATGCTCAAGAGATAATATTTGTTTTCGGCACACTTTTATAAAAAAAATTACTTTTTCACCTGCATGGAAACCCCATGCGAATATATAAAAAAAAATCCCTGACGGCTCGGCCTACAGGCACAGGTAGATTTCGAAGACGCAGACCGTGGGGCACCTGTTTGTCGGGAATTGCGGAAGAAATGACCTTTTTGCGATGATGCTGCAGTTGGAACCGCATACTTCGAAACCAAACTTGTTTGCAGGCGGAGCCATCAAGGATTTTTTTTTTTTTTTGCTATAAGAGTTGGTCTTATAAAAAACATGTCAATATAAAAGATTTAGATAATATTAAGAGGATTTATAATAAATTTAAGCGGCTTTGAAATTTTGGGAACTGACGAAGTTATGTTTTTTTTTCTTCTAAAACCCCCCTCCCCCCCCCTTTAAGACAATTTTTAATTATATCAAAAATCTGTCATACATAAGTTTTTGGCCCTGTTCCTAGAAGTAATAATAACTTTAAACGGATTCAATACGTATCATAATTAAGAAATTATGGGTTTTTTTCTGTTTTCACAAAAAGCCCCCCCATCTCCCCCTCCTTGGTTCGATTTTGCCCATTAACGAACTTGACCGAGATTTTATGCCCCTTGATTTTATGTATCAGTTTCGAAAAGATGCGGGAGTTGGAACCGCCTATTTCGAAAAATAACTTGTTTGCAGGCGGAGCCGGCAGGGATTTTTTTTGTTTTTATTTTTTTTTTGCTATAACGGTAGGTCCTATAAAAAACTTGTCAATGTAAAAGTTTTAGATAATACTAAGAGGATTAATAATAAATTTACCCGGATTTGATATCTTGTGAATTGACGAAGCTATGATTTTTTTACTTCTAAAACCCCCCTTTCCCCCCCCTTGGGGCCATTTTTAATTATATCAAAAATCTGTTATATATACATTTTCGGTCCTTTTCCTAGAAGTAATAATAACTTTAAACGGATTCGATACGTATAATAATAAAAAAATTATGAGGGTTTTTCTGTTTTCACAAAAAGCCCCCCCCCATTTCCCCGCCCCCTTGGTTCGATTTTGCCCATTAACGAACTTGATCGAGATTTTATGACCCTTGATTTTATGTATCAGTTTGGAAGAGATTTATGCAGAATTTTTCCAGTTATCGTGGTCAGAAAAAAGTTACATAGATAGATAGATAGATAGATATATAAAGTTTTGAAATGGGGGTGGTTTTGGGTTCTGGGAGTCATGATCGGCGTAAATCTGCAAAATTTTTTCAAAATTTCCAACTTAGGTGAGAATGTAATAGGTAGTATTTCTTACGAAATCTACCTAAAAATCATAAACATATAAATAATAATACCTAATTACATAAAAATACACATTTAAAATAAAATGTTATTTAAAGTTGTAGGCAAAAACATGTCAATATATCATTTTGTTTGAGAGTTATGAGTCCTTGAACAGCGAATCTAGTTAATTTTCCTTCCGCACTAAAAGATGATGTGAGGGGAATTAAAAAAGTGTAATTATTCTCACCAGAATTACGGTAGACACTAACCACAAGCCAGGGATGAGCTCTGTTATCATTAATTTCCTAAAATTCGATCATCTCATTTCCTTAAATTCTGTTAATATTCTGTTAAAGGCAGAATTGGTAACTTAACTTTTTCAAGATAATAACATAATAATACTCAAATCCTAGATACATATTTTCTGACATAAACAGTTCATATTTTTTTTTTCTACAAGATTTAATTCCCCCCCCCCCCAAAAAAAAAATAAATAAACGAGAAATTAGGCATAGATTATTAAACACTTTCAAACAATAACATATTATTATTAAGGTATTTATTTTGTTCCTACAATGAAAGGAGACATCTAAATAATCAACTTAAAAAACACATAACCCGGTAAAAATCCATTTTCAGCAAATACTGCTAATAACATATGTGCGAATTCTTTCATGCAGCCTTGCACGATATTTATAAAATTTATACACATCACCTATTAGAATCAAAATCAGATAATTTTAAAAATGCATACCACATCGGAAACCGCACTTCCAGCAATTATCGATCTTAGTCAGCACTGTAACCGAATTATTTTAGGCAAATGAACGAAAAATTCTATTCACTTCACAATCTATAGAAAACATGTAGTAGTGCACTTCAGTTATTTCATTATGTCTAAAATATTATAGCATCATTAAAATGCAAAGCAAACGATTTTTTCCCCTTGATCATGAAGTAATATATATATTTTGCGTGCCCCTGTGAGTGAACTATAAATGCTACTTATTATATACTCCTGAGAAAACATTTTGTATTCCATCTCAGTGATGTATATCAATCGCATTATGTTTGAAATATCGTAAAATCAGTAAAACGCACTGGAAACAATTTCACCCTTTTGACTATAATATAACTGAATTCTTTTTTGTGTCCCTGTAAACTAACTATAAATGCTACACACTCCATATTCAATACGGAAGATTCAATAGTAAACTTCAATAACATAAATATTTCATGGAAATCCGATTATATTTACAAGAGTTACAGAACAGACAGACAGACAGATAAACTAAATTCATAAACACTTTTGAAGTATGTTGGGGAGTGTTAAAAAGAATGAGATGGGGATAATTTCTCTGCTCCATCATTTTTCTATGAATAAAATATGTACTATCTTACTTATAATAAAATCCAAAGGCGAGAAAGTGTATGTAACCAATCCGAGCTGGACCACTCTGATCCGCTAATTGACCGTAGTTAAACGCCATGTTAGGCTTAATGAAGACTCTGTTCTAACATATAACAACTAAACGATAATTTATCCTACTTGAAATCACGTCTTTCATAATAAATTAATGTTTGTGAGATGGCTTACATTAAATTATATTTATATTCTGAGATAACTTCAGTTGAAATTAGGTTTATTGCTCCATGAAAGTAAACAAACAAATGATTCATTCGTCGTGAACGTTTAAAATATTAAACCATGAATGCAACCGTTCGGAAAGCGATCGCAAACGGAGGAAGTAATTTTCCTCCGTGATACTCGCTAATCTACTTCGTTCATTCGTTGTGAGCCTTTATCACCATCTATCGGAGGTTAATATAAACAAAATTTTAAACTGAATACAGTGACCTCTCACTTATACGCGATACACTGTAATTATTTTTCTGCACCAGTTCCTTTTTAAAGTAATTTTCTCCTTATTTAATCGCAGAATTTATAAATCGAATTTTACTGTTTTAAAATAGTGGTACAAAAAGAAATTACTGAACATCGCGTATAAGTGAGAGGTCACTGTATTTCTTATAAAATGTAATTAGAATATAAGGAACATGTAATTGTAATACCGTGTTCTACATATATTAATTATATCAATGATTAGAATATAAGAAATATGTAATTGTAATACCGTGTACGACATATATTAATTATATCAATGAAATAAAATGTTGTATTTTAGCATAGTAGAAACTTTGTAGTGAAAATAAATTTGTAATTTAATAAGAGAATTAAAAAAAATACTTATTTAATAAAAGATGATCTTTAATAATCAAAATTTATCACAGATTTCTTTAGGCATGTTTATAAAAAATCCGAATTTAATTTGAGATAAACTTTTTAAAATTTAAGTTATTTAATTATTAGTTTGGCAAATAAACTTTCTGTCGAAATTGCACTTTGTTCTGTATTTAATCAATTTTGCTTGCATTGTAAATAAAATGAATATTTTATATCAAACCTAATTAAAATATAAGGAATATAATGTAATATCGTGGTGCAACAAGTATTAATTTTATCAATGCAGATAAAATTTTGAATTTAACATAGTAACTTTGTAGTGAAAAAATTATCAGTCATATTAATACAATTAATAGATGAGATTTTATCAAGAAATAAAATAAAATAAATTATTTTAATCATCGAAATATATTACAGTTGTATACAGTTGTCAAATCGGAATTTGAATAATGAAATGTTTACTCTGATATAGCAGGGCAGTTTAAAAGGTCAAAACGACGCAGATTGCCGAAATGACTTAATGTCGTTTAAAAATATGCTTTGCAGCGCTGCCTCGTGAAGTATTAGAGCAGGCCCGATGTAATTAGGGGGCCGCTAGCGGCCCGGAGATGTGTTAACCCAGCAATGGGTGTTTAAACAACTTTGTTGATCTAAATAATGTTTTGAAGATTTTATCGTTCTTAATCTTTACAGAATTGTTTTATAGTGAAATTTTAAAACTATTGAAGTTCAATCAAAACAGTTTATTACCTTCGGGAATGGCGTTCTTTATATCAAAGGATTGAATATTATTTCATAACATCTTAATGCTGTTTGTTTGTATGAAGTCTTATGAAAATGAAACGTAACATTCCGTCATTTTTGACGGGGGTTATATGCTAGTATCTATAATATTAACGCTATTTCTTACACTTTAAAGTTTTGATTTTTGTATATTTTACTCGTAATTTTTAAAGTTAATAAATATGAAAATATCTCTAATGTATCTACAGACTGTATTTTAAAATACCACGAAAAGGAACTTGTTATAAAATTCATTTAAGACATGTATTGTCAGTAATGCAAATTAGCATGAGTTCTAAACACTTTACTTTATCATCTTCCAAAAGCATTATTCGCTGTAAAGCAAACATATTTGTAAATGTATATTTTCTTTTTCCATTTGTAACTGCTCATCTTTTTTTATGCTGAAAATTATTCAGTTCAAAGTTTCAGTTCTGAAAACATTTCTATATGTATATGTAAAGCGATTACTTTTGTATGTTTTCTAATTCTATAAATTGCTAAAAACAATATCCGGAAGAAATGCTTTAAGTAGAGTTGTAAATAGTTTACAAAATCCATGTAAATACTGGTTTAGTTAATTACATTTTAATAATTGAAAAAAATTCTAAAATTTATTTAATGATTGAAGAAATCTTCAAACATATTTTTAAATGTTCAAAAAAAAATGTTTTGGAAGGATAAATTTTCACTAATTCATCATTCGGTACATATATGGTTAAAAAGGAATTGAGATTATTTTAATCTAAATGTTACAAATAAAATAACCATAAATCAAAATCTTTTAAACGGTGTCATTTGGCACTGATAGAAATAGTGTTAAAATGCAACTGTTTGATTACAGGGGTGTTATTTAAGAATATTCTTCGGGAGGAGGGGGGCAAAATTTTCTTTCGATCTTGTGCACAGCTGAGAAGTAATTGTTAGTTTTATTTTCACACATATTAGAATTACATAGAATGAAGAATGCTTGCATAGAGGTATCCTGGGAGTGGTAAATACATAAAAATTTTCTCTTGAAGGTGTAAAGCTATTGAAATTTTCCAAGGACGGAGATAATTTCGCATAGTTTATAAATATTTCTACACAAAATTCGAAAATATAGTGGAATTTTAAAGGCCCCGAAGGCGTAATTAACCTCTGTATCTTCCTCTTAAAACTGCCAATACTGAAAATGTGATAAATTATGAATTGAAAAGAACACCAATTATTCTCAAGGATACGAAGAGTCTTAATAACTCGATTTTATTTTTATTTAAATTAATTTCTAAAATTTCTAATTTTTAATCTAATTTACGTAATGATAGCAACTTTGTTATTACCATCAACAAAATTTTACCATCATCAAAAAACATTTTTCAAAAATGTTTGAAAAATGCAGTAAAAGGGAAATAATGAAGATTATTGGATTATTGTGCAATTGTTGATGTTATTTTTATTACAATTTAATAGAAAAGTTATTTTCATTTTAAATAAACGATGAAAAAAATAACTCGAATAAATTACAATTTTCAAGTAAATTTAAGGAATAAAAACGTAATTTCATATATTCAACCTTAGTACATTAGTTTATTCTGAATATTAAAAAAAAAATGGCAATCGACAAATTCGCATCTAGAAACCATTAATTCATATGCTTTGTCATTTTTTAAATCAATCAAGGATGAAGATTTCGGCTCGTCGTATGAAACCGGAGAAATATAGTAAAGAGCAAAAATGGGCAATTTCATTAGTGGCTACTATTTTTTTTAATTAAAAGTTCTAAACGATAAACGTTTTAAATTTCTAATAATAGTAATATTGTAAAATGAAATATTTTAGATAAGTATAATAATTTCAATATAAAACATTAAAATAATTTAATTAAAAATGAGGTTATAAAAGTTAAAATCTTATTTTGTTTTGTTTCTTTCAGGAAAGAGGGAGGGGGAGGAGAGAGAGAGAGAAAGATCACTCAAAAAATGTAATTCTGCTTAAAAAAGGGGAAGATTTGTTATGTGCATGTCAGTATTATATACTGATCATTTTTTCACAGAGTACAAAATAAAACAAAAACATTTCATTTAATCCTCATTTAACATTAATATGAATTTGTTAATTTACTCCAATTCTAATACATTGAATTTCATTTTTTATTTTTTATTAGTTAATCTCCAATTGTTTGAAGGTAATTTAACAGCAATATCTGTTCGTTTGTTTTAAATAAAACATATAGCTATTAAAGATATATTTTTACGACTTTATCTTCAATTATTATTATATTATTATGCATTATTTATTATATTCTGCAGTTTTTGTTGCTGTTTAGAAGTGGCTCAGTGTCTTATTTTTGAAAGCAACCTGATAGCGTTATCTCCTATTAAATGTTTGTGTATGTCTTTTTTCTTTGACTTTTTAACATATACAGAAAAATATTCTTTTCTCAGCTACTATATATTTTACTATTTCTCTTCATTTTTAATTAAAAAAATGAAGAGAAAATATATAAATTTATATATTTTTTTGTATAAAAATATTTATATATAAATTTTATTCTTTTCTAATGTACTTTTTATTTTACATAAAGTATAATTATTTCTTATTATACCTTAGATAAAAAAATCATTGATATAGTTAAATGGATTTAAATTATAGAACAAATAAATTTGTTTCAACTAATTCGTTTAATTATGTAGAAAGAAAAGAGCGTCTTTATATATATATATATTGAGGATGAAAGCGAATGATTTAAGTTTTATTTTGTCTGAAAATTAAACAAAACGTGGCATTTAAAAATGTACTTTAGAAATACAAAATAATTGACTTATTCGTTGTTACTATAAATGAAAGGTGTCATACAGTTGTTGTTTATTGCATTTACAAATTAAATTAAACAAAGTATTATAATCTTATTTATAGAACTCTAGAGATTATGCTTTATGATCTTTAGGACGTAATTTTTTATAACTTAATGAAAACAGAACACATATAACATTATCAATAATAATGATTATTTTCTTATAAGATAGGCTTGAAATATTTTTTCATTAGATTATTAATTCTCATCATTTCTAAACGTTGCTTTAGGGTAAAAAAAATATTGAACATCGGATGAATATTCTTTTACCAGTTTAAGAAACATTCGCCAAAAGAACTACGTCTCTCTTTCTTTATGCAAGAATTATTAGTTTTCTAAACTTAAATATAGAAAGATTCCGCTTCATGAAAATGATTTTTACGCACATTTTTTGCTGAGTAGCGTGATAATTTTTTATATGGAAAAAATGTTCATTTTATGGCCATTCATTCATGCAATATTCATATGAAATCGTGCAATTTCTGTAAGTGTAACATGTCTTTTGTTGTTGCAGTTGATGAGAAGATATTTTGTGTTTGTATTTTAGAAAGTAGTTATTTACCAGTATCTGTTTCTGTTTAAATAAGAGAGATATTAAAGACTTGTCTATATCGCTTTACCTTTATTTATTGTGTATATGAAATGATTTTTCTTCTGTTACTGTAAATTTAATACAAAGATTTTAATATATGTAAAACATTGATATATATATTATTTGCCATTATGGCAGATCGAAACACTTTCCATCATCGTTGAAACAATGTTACTACTTCAGTTTGTCTTGCCGTCTTTCTGCCTGTCTGTCCGAGCTCTAACTCTCGTAAATATACTTGGATTACGATGAGTTTGATATATGGTATTAAGGGCTACTATAGTATACTCACTATTCAAAATTAAATGCATTTGAGCTGCATTTATACTTCGTGCATAGGGACACAAGAAGGAATTTTGTTACATTATAGTGTATAGGGGAAAAATCGTTTTTAGCGCATTTTAATGATGTTACATTATTTCAAACATAATGAAAATTATACGTAATCCTGAGGTTCGCTAAATGAATTTTATGGAAAATGTACAGTAAAGGATTTATCATTCATTTACAGGGGCAAATGGAAGAAATATATTACCAAATGGCCTAAGGGGAGAAATCGTTCGCAGTGAAATTCGTGACGATGTTACACCATTTAAAACATAATGAATGTGATATACATTAGCCAGATGCACGACAAGATGTATGCTGCAGAATACCATATACATCGCATTTATAGTTCATTTATAAGGATACAGAGAAGAATTAGTTGCAGTACTGCCTATGAGCGATAATTACTTGAGGTGAGTTTTTAATTTCTGAATGCGTTTTTAAGTTTATTAATTTCTGAATATTAAGAGGTGTGCAAAAATCCAATAGATCACATACAGGGCTGAAGAAAACAAATTCCTAAGCATTGCTGTCTATGTGCGTAAATTGCTAAAGGGTGTTTAAATATCAAAACTCGTTATTTGACACATTTTAATTTTTATTTTGTTCGCAAATGAATGAAATTGGCAAGTGCTCTTTTTCAGAAAATTTGTAATCGAACAGTTTTTATAATTTTTCAGTAAACGTACAAGATATTTCAGAAAAATCTGTCAAAATGTTTTAACCGAATTTCTGGACGTGACTTCGCAGGAAAGGGAAAATCTGATATCGTGAGAAAACAATCGCTTATAACGCAGGACTATATTTTAAAGAAAAATAAAAAAAACACTATTTGATTTAAAATCACTTAAACAAACATGCCTACAAGAGTTATATGTGACCGTTTACAAATAATATTTTCGTGATAATAAGCATTTCGTAAATGTAACCGTTTAAAAATGAATCAGAAAATATTTCAGAAAGTTTCGCGTTGCTGAGCGGGAAATATATTTCTTTAAAAACCACCTTAAGGGTGATTTTTAATTGTTTTATGCATTTTCCAGCTGAACTACATGAATTATACTAAGTTTGTAGAATATAAATAAATTCCTATACTGGTCTACGTAAAGATCTGAATATAACAACATCAACGGTTGGTAATTTATGTAATTGCATTTTTATTTGTGTGATGCGTTTTTTTGCCTAAAGTAAATTTTAGTATAATATGTGGTGTTTAATTAAATAGTTTATTATCTCGTGTACATAATATACAGAGTTGTATAAAAAGATTTCGAGTACATTTCAGACTATTGGCAGAAATTGCTGAAGGTGAATGGTATATCGTATTATGCGTCTTCAAATCGAACTAAATTGTTGCCTAAAGAGTGGTATATATACAAATCTATAGATTGCTGAAGGCAAATTTTCTATCGTGTTATCCGTTTTCAAACTGAACTAAATTGTTGCCTAATGAGGGGTACACATACAAATCTATAGATTGCTGAAGGTGAATTTTCTACCGTATTATGCGTTTTCAAACTGAACTAAATTGTTGCGTAATGAGTGGTATACATACAAATCTATAGATTACATAGTGGACTACATCATAGAATTAGACTACCTTTCCGACTATGTGTGGCAATTGTTGAAATTGGATTTCCAAATGCATTTTCCAAATTCCTTAGATAGATATCTTCTTTGTTTTGATACAGTATTTTCTGATATGTGTCTCATAATCTATGCTTGATGCATGATTTTTCTGTCTAGTTAAGAATTAAAATTAATTTAAAAAATTACATTTTATTGAATTAATTTGCTTAATTATGTAGAAAATAATGTAATAAAAGCTGTCTGTTACATATCTATTATTATGTGGAAGAATTTTTCATTATTTTTAATTATTTATTTAAACAAAATATTAATTTTATGAACATTTATAAAATAATAAAATGACAGCGTATGTACACGTATGTTCTAATTAACTAATTAGTTGTTACCATAATTTGCCATATGCATTTTACATTTACAAAATTAAACGGAACCGAAATCATTTAAAACAAAGAAATAAGATTATTACATGATTTGTAGTAGCACCCTAAGCAGTATATTTTATTATTCTTGCAATTTCTGTTTAACTTAAAGGGGTCCGGGGATCAAAATTTTATTTTATTTATTTATATGCATTTTGCAATGAATTTTTTTCGTCAAATGCGTCTTTCTATAAACATAACTTTTCAGATAAAAAGTTTTGAAACATTTAAATTGTTTTTATGAAAAAATTACATTTCAAATTTTAAACTTATATAATTTTTGGTATAACTCATGAATCACTTGTCTGATTTCATTACTTTCTTCACTGGTTGTGTGCAGAAAGTTTTCTCGTTAATTTGTCTTCAGGATTTATAAAAGTATTATTTACAAAATTTAAAAGTAAAAAAAGAGGATTTTTAGAGTGATTTTTACTTTGAGGACGATATTTTCAAATTTTTCACATGAAATTCAAATTTGTGAATACAATTTATTCAAAACATAACATAACCACTATGTACAAAATTTCATAAACATACCTTGCAAGGAAGTTTAGATAAATCATTTCAAAATGACAAACTATGCACCAATTCATTCTGATATAAATTGTCTTAATGTTTTAGTTACGGGCAGGGCAGAATTAATAGTTCACAAAACTTGTTTATCTGCTGATGTAATCATCGTAGAATTACGCGGATTGCTTTATTTATTTTATTTAACCTTGTAGTATCTTAGTAGCAAAAAAGTGAAAAATGCATTTTTCTGAGAATCTTGACCCCCGAACTCCCTTAATGAAAAGAGAGCACACATAACACTATCAAAAATAATGATTATTTTCGTCTAATATAGGCTTGATATATATCTTTTTTCATTTGGTAATTAATTCTCATCACATCTTTATGTTTCTTCAGGGAAAAAAGTTTCGAACCGCTCAATAATATTAAATTTTTTCCCATTTGATGAAATAATCGCCTAAAGAACTTCATCTTTTTCTTTTTACACACATTTTCTATTATTATTAGTTGTTTTTTTGTTTGTTTTTAATTTATTCTAATTCTAATATAAGATACTTCTGCTTCAGAAAAAATTCTTATGTGCATTTCATGGTGATTACAGAATAAATTTTTGTTCGAGGCCAAATACTCATTTAATGTAAATGCAACATTCGCATAAAATAGTTGAAATTCTGTATGTGAAACACATGGAATCGCATTTTGTTTTGTTTATAAATTATTTAACCTTCGTTTATAATACCTTCCAACAGAAAAGTGTTTATGAATTCAGTTTGTCTGTCTGTCTGTAAGTGCTCTAACTAGCGTAGATATTCTCGGATTGCCATGTAATTAATATATGTTATTGAGGTTTATTATGGCATGATCCATATTCGAAATGAAGTGTGTAACTTTTATGGTTGGTTTACAGGGACACTCAAAATTATGCCGCTACATTACGGTCAGTGGGGATAATCTTTTTCAGTGCAGTTTAATAAAGTTACACTATTTCAATCATAATGAAATTAATATGCGTCTCTGAGGTGAACGAAAGCATAAATAGAATAAGTTGCAATTATATTTCTTTTGTAGGGACACTTAAAAGTATTCTGTTACATTATCGTCAATGGAAACAATTGTTTTCACTACATTTTATTGATGTTACACGGTCTCAAACGTAATGAAATTGATATTCATCACTGAAGTAATAGAAACATGCTTTATATAGAGAACTAGCCGGACTTCGCCCGTCTAGTCGGTCGCTTCTGAGTGGGGCCCAGATACGTTCTGCAGCGTACTGACTTGACTTCGCTTTAGCCCAGAAAATGCATTTTACATGCAAACAGAAAAATATAAATGAAATACTTTATTTTAAACTATACGAAAATATACTAATAAAAATATCAAAAAAGCCCGTAAATAAATATTTCGCAACATTAATATTGTTTATGAGCCCCCTTACAAAGTACTGCTGGGCCCAACCCGCGATTATCAAGGGTGGACGGAGAGATTTCCGATAAAATAAATAAAAATGGGATTGCCTAAGATACATGGAGATCATTGTAAACGGGCACTGTGGTTTCACGCCCATAAATTGTTAATGCGGTGATCAAAATAATGGGTCCCTGTGTATTGCACAGCCATATATCGTTAATGCATAGATCACTATACCGTTGTTCAGTAATGTTGCATGCATAAATCGTTAAAATGAAATAATTTTAACAGGAATAGTTGGATTCCATGCCTGTAAACTGATTATACGGCAATAACTATAAGGAAGCCTTGTGCATACACGAGTCCAAAAATATAGGAATAAAAAAAATTATTTAAAAAAATAAAGAATATGCATTATATTTTGTATAAAAATTTAAATTATATGGCTAAAAGACGAAAAGCGCAAAAACAATTTATAAAATAAGAAAAAAAAAAGATTCCTCGGAAAAATGTCACGCAAAATATATAATAAAAAATCAGCAATTGTTGTCTTATTCGTCTAATCGTCCATAATCGGGTTCATTGCCGATGTAGCAAACAAACTCGCTAGCTCTAAAATCATTGAAATATTGCATGTTTAACTATTTTTTAGTAGATTTGTAATACTGAATTTCACGCTCCTACTTAAAAGTGCTGTTGAGATATGGCAAAATCACCTAAAACTTTCGATCCCCTCCCGTGTAACCCTCTTGGTGTATTAATATCTAAAATTCGCTTAAATACCTATTTAACTATTTTTAGTACATTTGTTATCCTGAATTTCATGTTCCTACCTATGACTTCTACTGAGATATGGCAAAATGACATAAAACTCCCCTTAGTGACAGAATTTCTAAAATTACTGAAATACATGTTTAACTATTTTTTTAGTAGATTTGTTATTCTGAATTCCACGCTCCTACCTAAAACTTCTGCTGTGATATGGATAAAAGGCGAAAAGCCCAAAATGTTTCAACCCCCCATTGAATTTTTTAATCTGTGAAATACGTGTTTAACTATCTTTTAGTAGATTTGTTATCCTGAATTTCACGCTTCTAACTAAAACTGAAGTTGATATATGGCGTAAAGGCGAATGACCTGAACCTTTCAACCCGCATTTAACACCCTTTAGTGGTTGAATTTCTGAAATTGCTAAAATATGTGTTGAACTATTTTTTTAATAGATTTGGTATCTCGAATGCCATGTTCCAACCTAACACTGCTGCTGAAATATGACGAAAAGACGAAACGGCCCAAAACTTCCGAACCAATTTAACCCCTTTATTTTGTGAATTTTCAAAAATCCTTTCTTAGTGGCTGCCCCCATTGTGTAAGAAATATGTCTGCCGCATTTCATTGCCCTACGACCAACGGTTAAAGCTCCGCGTTGATTATAAGTCAGTCGGAACATACTCTTTTATAAGTATAGATAGAGTAAGTAGAAATTATAGTTCGTTTACAGGGACGCACAAAAGTATTCCATTGCATTATTATCTATGGGAAATAACTTTTGCAGTGTATTTTAATGATATTATACTATTTCAATGAAGTTGGTGTACATTACAGCGGTACAGTACAGCATGTTTTCTATAGATTATAGAGCACATAGAATTTATCATTTATTTACATAAACATAAAAAAAACTTGATTACAAAACAGACTATGAGCCATAACTGCTGGATGTACGTTTTCAGCTGTGATATGCATTTAAAAAATAACTAATTTTTAGTGTACTACTAGGTGTGTAGATCATATATAAGGTTGCACTACAGATTTCGCACACATTAACGCCTATGAACAGCAATTGCTGAAAATGAATATTGCCTGCGTTGTGTGTGTTTAAATGTTAATTTAGATAACTCATATCAATGTATAAACAAAAATGAAAATTTTTAACAGTATTCCGACAGTTTTGGAATGTGTATCATAATCAATGTCGTGATCCATGATTTTTCGTTTTCGTAAATTTTTATTGGAAATATTCCTCGTTTTAAACCCTCTGAGCCCTCTTATCATTAGCCCTCCTCCTCTGAATAAACCCTCTGAGAGTCTGAGGGCTTTCATGCATTTTAATAAAAATGTTCTTAAAACAAATATTAATTTAAATTTTATTTCCCTGTTTGTTTCTAAAATACACTTCATATCTCTTTATTTTACATATATGTTAAACTCTAATTCTGTTAAAAATATTTTTCTCTACAGCCGATTTAATTTGCTTTGGGGAAACGAAAAAGTACGGGCAAAATGCTTCGAGGGTTTATAAGTTTAGGTAAAATTGAAGAAAGCATTCAAGTAGTGCAATACTAATTTTTATACACTAAAATGACGCTTCATTTATTAAGTATCTTATTAAGTATATTCAGTTGTAAATAACTATATTTTTAAATATGCTACTTAACACTAGAACAGCGGGAAATTTTACTCAAGTTTAATCAAACTATTTCACAGCAAAATTTTTACTTAAAAATATTTAACTTATCCATTTAACATTTAATCCGTTAAGTTTAAATTTAGTTAATTTTTAAAAGAATTTTCTGGTTCGAATCAGATTATATTCATTTGGTAACGGTCAAAATTACCGCTCTTGGCCGTTCTAGTGTTAAATTATTTGCGTGACGATTATTGTAACGATCAGTATACTATTGTCTGCTCGGGTAATAAATAAAAATGGCTTAAAAAGCATTTATATCAAATAATAAAAAATATGACCTTATATAAGTAACGCTTCAAGCCGAAAGCAGTAGTATTTACCAAAATATTCTGTTTTGTTGCTGTTTGAATCCAAAAACTTTGTCTCCTCTTTAGGGTTTGCAGGATGGCCGAAATTCGTTACTGCGAGATTACTTTAAGTATGAATTTAAATATATCCCCATAGCTTGGAAATAAATAAGTATTGGCTAAAATAAGTTTGGTTATGGTAGCTACGTATTAAGGAATAGTGGCATGATTGTATTTGCTAATGTTTCAACAATATTTCCAAGAAATATTATTCATTACATTTCCATTACATCCACTGTAACTCCAATGTAATACATTTCTGAAATACTAAAGGTGTTTCATTACATTTATATTCAATGTAATGCCGATATTGCGGCAATATTAGTGTTTCATTGCAGTTATGTTAATAATTGTATTATCCTTCATTGAGTATACAAAGCCAATGTTTCTCAAATGGCGGTATTTAACTGAAAATGTTTCCAATATAAAGACAATTTCTGAACAAAATTTGTATTTCATAGAAATGTGGAATAAAAAGTAAATAATAACCATTTATGCATCAATAGCCACAAAATACAAACTCAATGATTTAATTAATAGATACGTAAAATCAGAAGATGATTATAAGACGCGTGAAAAATAAAAAGAGAGAAAATGAATAGTTGTTGCATAGTTTTTATCTCAACATGAAGGCTGGAAATCAGTTATATGACAAATAAATAATTTGAGCCAGAATTATAGGTGAATTCAAGTATTTGTGTTTACGAATGTGATATATTATTGACTTGTATGAATTGTCGTTATCTACTCATCATATTATTTGTTCGAGTAAGTAATAAATATTGTATAAAATTAAAAACTGGAGAGATGTATTCATTAGTAGTTATAAGGTAAGTAAATGCTTAAGGAACTGTAGGATTATAAATAAGAATTACTACAGAAATATTTTTGAATGAATGCAAGTTTGGCACAAAAATCTGCTCAAATATAACAAATTCAATCTATATTAGATTGGTACGCAGGAGATGTTCAAACTTTGTAACAAATAATAGTATTGTAGCAGCAAATGGATTTATAAAATATGTACATTTAAAAGTCAATGTAAAACTTAAATATACATCAGAGACATGAACTCGGATTACATCATATAAAAATTATATAACAGATGTGAAACGAATAAAAGAGTGTTTATTCTGTTAACACAAAACAAAATTATATTTTTATGATAACTACAAGGGGTGTTATCACTAATTATGGATTAATCAACTTATTTGGGCACCAAAGACGAGCTACGTAATATGTTTTGGAAATATATAAATAATTAATTCATAATTTTATTTTGCATTTTTACTACATTAATACATGAAATTATAGATACGATAAACAGTAGTGCACCACGACCATTTGTCTCTTCGTGCTTGTCTTGTATTTTATCGAATTCAGAAATTTGTATGGCGAAGCAATTTTGTCACCTATGTTGCCATGAAAAATAAAGATATTAACTATTATTTTAATTTTTTTTATTTCTAAGGCATAGATAACTATTCTAGCTGTCCTTATGCAAAATAAAAACTACAATTAATAGATTCATAAAGTTTTTATTGATTTTTAAAAATAAATAAATCGGTTGAGTGCAAGTATAACTCGCGCTCAACGGGTTCTGAACATTAACTTTATTAATTAATATTTATTAATTAATAAACTCCTACAAACCCTATTTTTTTCATAATTTTGGTTTCTGTAGATTCGGAAATATTTGGGGAGGGGGGGGGGAGATATATTTTTACAATACAGTTTGGACTATATCTCTGAAAATATAATACCAAAAATTAAAACTAATATATTTTTGAGTTTGGTGTTACGAGACATTTCTATCGATATCCTACATGATATACAAAAAAATGAAGTAACTTACTTAATATCTCGGCTAATTACCGAATTTTGTTTCAAAAATCATTATCAAAAATCCTTAGATGATTTCTCGTCGATAGGTACCTTGAGCGCCACTTAACTCTCCCTCGGACCTGCCGCAAATTAAAGTTTGTGAGTAACAGGAAATGCGATTTTCTCAAAATCTATGCGACCTAGGATAATCGTTATAGTTTTTCTGCAAGGACTAGATAAACTCCTACTACCCTAATTTTTTCATAATTTTCAGTTTACGTAGATTTGAAAATGAAGGGACGGAACTGCAGTGCATTTTCGACGATATCTGTGAATATATAATACCTAAAATTAAAACAAATATATTTTTGAGTTCGGTGTTACGAGATCTTTCACACAATACACCACATGATATACAAAAAGATTTTCTTTCAAGTAACTTAATTATACCCCCTACATTTTTCATAAACATATTTGTGAATGGCTAATAATCTATAAATACGTGGGTCAATATGCTTTATAACTCTCCCAAGTTTGAACTTTCCACGTTCCATAGTTTTCGAGAAAAACGATTGTGACAGACGGACAGTCAGACAGACACACAAGTGATCTTATAACGGATACGTTTTTACTTTTTAAGTATGGAACACTAAAAACGGGCCTGCAGGATTAAGTGGAATAAATAGTCAATCGACTGTCACATGTTATAAATTGCTTATAATACATAGCAACATATGTGTCAGCAAAAACTTTATAAAATAATATAAAATGAAATTATTTATAAGGAAGTTATGAACAAAGCTCTAGGTCACGGAAACAACTATGATAATGTAAAGCAAATTTTTGATCTGTTTACTCTCTTAGATAAAGTTTCATTGTAGTTAGAGCTCATTAACCACAGATTAAAGTTAAATAGAATAAACAACAAGTTTTAATGGCTCTATCGCCCGATGGCGAATCATTAGTTTCGCTAATGAACTTAACAAAATGTAGTCAAATTACTTTTACATTTATTATCTTACTTTGTGTTAAATAAAGTTAAAAATACTGGAACGGTAATGTAGCCGCAGTATTTGTTTAGAACCATTAAAAATATTTTAATTTTTAATGATGCTTCCGAGATACAAGGATGGAAAATTTCCTGTAGTGAAGATAATCAATCTCAAACAAATATTTCTATCTTAGATTATTAGAGTTAAAAAATAAAATAAAATAAAAATAAAAACATTTTCACTTATGAATAACGAAAATTTTATTTAGCTAATTGTTTTAATAAAAGGTGTATTTTATATAAAAGTGTAAGAATTTATGACTAGTTCAGAAACGCTCATATAAATTTTGGGCAACGGGAAAATAAGATAAAAGATATGAATTTCATTGTTTAAACAAATGAAAAAATCATTCGTTGTTCATAAAAACGATCGTTTGAAATGTGAGAAAATAGAATTTTGAAACATTATAAAATATGTTAGTTGGGATATATTGGGCGTATTCAAGAGAAAGCAGCAAATGTAAAATATGATGGAACAGACTTTAGAATAATACAAAGAAAAACGAAAAATCATGCGTCAAGCATTGATTATGAAACACTTTCCAGCACATCTAGAAAATTGCAACGAAACTGCACCATTAAGTGGAGTGAAAAAATATATGTAAGTAAACAAGTCCAAGGTCAAACCGGGCGGGGAGGCCTACCTTTCGGCT
Organism: Maratus michaelseni; assembly: GCA_963931845.1. Taxonomy (NCBI): domain Eukaryota; kingdom Metazoa; phylum Arthropoda; class Arachnida; order Araneae; family Salticidae; genus Maratus; species Maratus michaelseni. Next base: position 400,615,870 of record OZ007586.1, read on the forward strand.
TAAGCTCAACTAACCCCGCCCAGCAGGTTTGTTTACTATGTGGTAAAGCCTTACAAGATAATTATTACAGTTGAGAGAAAACAATAAATACAAAACAATACTAATAGCTCACTTATTTAACGAGGAACAATTAATAAATACGATAGTGTAAAAAAATAATAATAATCATAGTTTGAATAGTAGCATCGGGTGTATAAAAAGACTTATTTGGGAAGAAACTTAAATAATTAGATAGGGGTATTTACAGTAAACAGTTAACACAATTTAAGTACAGCAATGTACTAGTACCAAGAATATTAGGGAATAACATAAGTGATTGGACATAGGAATATGTACAGTAGTGAAAACAATAAGCACAAATCAAATACCACCTGAGATTAGAGAAGTAGTACTGAAACACAAATTCCAAAAATTCAAATTTTGATCATATAATGACTGGGAAAAAATTACTAATTATACTGAGCAATACTGAATAATACTTTGTGATATTGAGCAATAATTATACTATGTAATACTGAAATACGAATTCTGATAATACAATTTACCAATCATACTGAGCAGTACTAAATAATACTATAAAACTATGTGATAATGCAATAATACTACCATGTAATATTACTGTATGATGCTGAAGTAGATAATAATATTGGATAGAAGCAAGTACAAAATGAACAATAATGAATGAATAATAATACTAGAGAGAACAAATATAAAATATAAGGAAATTAAAATTCACAAGAAATTTCAATCCAACTGGGACCAGACTCAATACTTAAAAGACATTTAACATGAATACGTGAACAAAGTTAAAACAAATTGGAGAAGATGCTAACTTAATATAAGAATTAAAGAAAATTGCCTATGCTATTGAAGTGCCCAGCTGGAAACATATGTATGTAATTACAGAATAAAAAAAGAAAATATTTAAATGTAAACAAAATAGTTTCAATACAAAATAATTTTACACAAAATTAAACTTGTATAACAATAAATTATTAAATTGTATAAGTACCTTTAGACATGTTACTGACTTTAAATTTCAATTTTGTGCTACTAAATCTTTCTGAATTCCTTATTCTTACAAATTTTATAGTCGGTATAAGTTACAACCAACTTTACTAAATTTTAGTAACTTATTTTTGAAGAATAACTCCTCACTCTGAAGATTTCATATTGAAACATTTCACAATTATTGTTGGATGTTGCATGAATGGTTGAAATTGGTATAAAGTATTTTTCAAGTGAATGTGAACTGTTGTATCTTACACAATTTATACATTTATGGCAATCAGAATTGTGTTGAAGTTGACATTGTCTGGAGGCATGGGAAGATGCACAGTATGCACATCGTATTGGATTACTTTCAGAGAATTTATTTGCTACATGACCGTATCGATGGTAGCATGTAAGTTAATACATTTATTTACAATGCTACATTTTAAATCATAATTCATTCTGCCTAATTTAAGTAAAATATTTGCAGAAGAAATGTCTGTTTCAATTATCTGGTTGTAATACTCGCCCTTGTTGATTTTCTTAGCTAAATTAAGTTCTGTATTATATTTTAGGTGCCTTTTAAGGATGGATTTAAGAACTTTTTCTGTTATCGATTGTGGAAATTTAAAGATTAAATTTCCTTTGCTGAATTTTTCTTTTATCTCTTAAAATTAAATAATTTTGTTTTGAGGTTATTAAAATCTTTAATGGTGTTTAATTGAAGTTGCAATTTTCAATTCGGCAGTTTCCTGCCATTGCAATTTGTTAGTTCTTCCAATTCCAATGATTTCAATTTATTTATTGTTTCTTCTATTGGGAGAATTGTTTCTTTTTCTTTTAGATAGAAATTACAGAAAATTTTTGGGGTATTTTTACTATCATTTTGTCTTAGATCCTTTAATTTTTGCTTTAAATTATCTAATTTTTCATTCATTTTGTCAAATTTATTCCAGATTCCATCTTCTGCTGATTGCTGTATTAACAAAGTATTAATAACTATTTGTTTTGATGAATTTTCATCTTCCAATTCCCTTGATTTCTGTTCCATAAATTCAATTATTTTTTCTCTTTTTCTTTCAGTGTCTCAGTCAGTTCTATTACTGCTATTAATTTTTCATCGCTTAAGTCAGCCAATTCTTCATACTTTTCGTCCAGTGCACTTTGTGTACAACCCCGCACAAACTCAAAATTGTTTATACAGTTCGCTTTTTGCTTCCATAGACGCTCACAATAGTGCACTAATTCTTCATGACTGTTTTTTCTAAATCTATTGCAAAATCTTCTTTTATTTGTTCCGTTCTTTTACTCACTTTTAACTCTAATTTTTCCTTTTCTCGTTTTATTTGTGTTATTTGAAGTTGGAGTTCATCTATTAATTCTCTTTGTTTCTTTAAATCATTTTTCTGATATAGAGTTAATATTAAATCATGTTTTAGTTCTTTTATAGCTTGATCTTTTCTGCTATTACTTTCTTCACCTTTTGAACAAGTATTGCCCCTTCGTTTTCTAATTTAGCAATATTTTTATCTCTGTCATTTTCAATTATTTCTGCCATCGATTCATTATATTTGTTTTATTCATCTAATTCCAAAATACGTTCAGTTAAACATTTACAATAATTTAGTAAATCAACTTTATCAATATTGGTATAATCTAGGTCTAGTGAAGCCTCTTCGTCAGGGTCTAATAATACCACCTCAACTACTTCAAATTATTCTGGAAATATTATGTCTCTTCTGTGACCCTGTGTGTACTGGGAGTTAACAATTTAGAAAAATATAATACATTTAAAAATCCACTTTCAGCAATCGCCTTCCATAATCAAAAATGTAGTCGAATTATTTTGTGCAGCCCTATATATGATCTATATATTAGGGTATATACTGCATAGCATCAAAAAATTTAGTTCAGTTTTTCAAATTCATATTTTCCAATTTTCACCAATTGATGGAAATGCACTCGAAAACTATTCTTCTGTACAGCCCTGTATATTATATAAAGACTATTGTACGCACCGCATATTAAGTTAAAATTTAATTCAGGTAAACACAACTGAAAACTCACTTCGAGCAATTACCAGCCATAAACGGCAGTGTATGTTGTTCTTTGTGTAGTCCTGTTTATGAATTTATTTATATTCCAGAAACTTCTATTAGTATACTAAATATAGTTCAGCAGGAAAATGCATTATACAATTAAAAACTACCCTTTTAACAATTCACTTTCATAGTCAGTAATACTTATAAACTCCTTTGTGTAGCCCTGTATATGATCAACAGAATTTATACACACCACGTACTATGCACAAATTTAGTTACACTTAAAAACTCAAACGAAAATTGAAACCGCACTTCTTGTAATTATCGTTCATAGACAGTACTGTAATCGAAATATTTTTGTGTCCCTGTAACTGAACGAAAAACGAAATGCACACTATACTTTTGAGTAAGCAATTTATAATGCACCTCAGTAACGCATATAAATTTAATTGTATTTGATATAGTGTAACATTATTAAAATGCACTGCAAACGATTTCCCCCCGTAGACCATTATGTAAAATATTTCTTTTGCGTGAATCACTAAATCAATAATAAATGCTTCGCACACCATTTTATACATAAAACATGATTTAGTGCACTTCGTAATTGCATGTAAATTCCCTTATGTTTGAAATGGCGTAACATCTTTAAAATGCACTTGGAACGAATTTTTTCCATTGATCGTAATGTAACGAAATACTTTTGACTGTCCCTGTAAATAAACTATAAATGCTACACACTTTATTGTTTATAACGATCATAGTAAATGTCAATAATACATATAAAAATTACAGTGCAATTCGATTATATTTACGAGAATTAAAGTACGGACAGACGGGAAACTGAAGTCATAGACACTTTTCAACTATGTTGGAATTTGCTAAAATGTGATATAGCTTTTTCCCCTTTTCAGGTGATTTTAAAGATACAAAATATACAGTAATAAAATATTTATAACCTTTAATTAAAAATGTATTAAATGAAAATGCTAATAAAAATTAGAAACGAATCATACATAAATATTTTCGATGTATTTGAAGAAAAATATTTATCAAGAGAAATCTTCCAATTTTCAGTAATTTTTTACAAAAAAAAAAAAAAAAAAAAAAGTATCAATTGTAAATATTAGTATAAATTAGCATTATGATTTATCTATCTATTTTTTTTTTCGTTTTTTTCTTTTTTTTTTCTTTTTTATTTGTAACGCCCTTGTTGTAGCAATAGGAAAAAAATATTGATCAGTTCTGCCTAGCGCGGGGTGGTGGTGGTGGTGGTGGTGGTTGTGGTGGTGGTGGTGGTGGTGGTTGTGGTGGTGGTGGGGATTGGTCCGCATAAAAATTAACATAGTGTAACTTTTTCAAAGTGAAATGAAGATATTTTACATCTCATTAGCATAACATTATTTTCTAATTTTGAACACTTTAACTATTTTCATTGCCTTCTTATCCCCAATAGATATAAAATTAAAGCTCCTTACAATCATTTTGGTACACCTATGCATATATGTTTCGTGTTGCAATTATCTGGACACAATTTTAAAATTCATATCAACAACCGAAATGTCGCATCTGGGTCCAGTTTGTACTTGCCAATATGTCCGATTGATTTTGGCTTAGCAAAATAAACTTAGAATATTTACCGATTGGTGGCGCTGTTCAGTTTGCTTTTCTGAAAGTATGGAAATTATATATATTATATACATTAAAAAATGTATATTAATAAATCATGAATTATATGGAAAAATTGTGGAATTAATAACATCATATTTTGATTATTAGGTAATATTTCAAATGTTAAGATTTTGAAAGTAATATTAAAACAAGAACGAAAAATCAAGTATCACGGCATATATTATGAATCACTTTCCAACACTATCGGAATATTCTTAAGAAATGTCATTTTTTCCATAAAAAGAAACGAGATATCTAAATAAACATTTAAAAATAACCACAACGCAGTAAAAATTCATATTCAGGAATTGCTGTTCATAGCTCTTAATGTGTGCGAATTCTATATCGTGGAACCCTGTATATGAAATACGCACTTCATAATTCTCTAAAAATAAACAATTTAAATGCTAACAATTTATATTCTTGATTTTAGTTCGAATTTTAAAAAATAGAAGGCGCTGACAGCTATTGTCGTTCAGTCGATGCCGAAACTTACGCCACTTAGCATTGATGCACCGCCTCCTGAATACTAGGCCTGCGCGGTGACAAAAATGATGGCTGGATTTTCGCAGGTGGATTTTCTTTCAACGTTTTTACGGTCCCTCGAACTTCAACACCAATAATATCTAAAAGTTTTCTCTGACTTATTTGACCTCCGAAAAACTATAGGCAAAGAAAACTTTTAGAAATTATTGGTGTTGAAGTTCGAGGGACCGTTCAAATGCTGAAAAAAAGCAGCCCTAGTATTCAGGGGGCGGTGCATCCATACTGAGTGGCGAATACATTTTCCCAACCCAATTCTCGAATACATTTACGTTTATAGACGGAAATTCCAGAAGGAGAATTTTAAAATTTACAACGCGTTTCCTAAGTGAACTAAAATTTAGCATTCTGTGTAGTATATATACAAATATATAGATCATATATAGAAAAAAAATCCACATGCGACAGCCGTCATTTTTGTCAGCGCGCAGGCCTAGAATTCAGGGGGCGATGCATGAATGCTGAGTGGCGTCGGTTTCGGCCTCGACGGAGCGCTAATCGATGTCAGCGCCATCTATTGTTTGAAATTCGAACTAAAATCATGAATCACAGTAACAAAACTCCTGACATCATACATAACCCTCCTGCAAGACTTTTTTAAATATTTGTAACCGTTTGCAAGTCCCAAAAATGACAAATGGATTTTAAAATTCAATAACTGGACTTAAACTATAAGTGCTACTCTCTTTGGTTTTAATACCGAACATGTAATATATTGTAACTATAAAAATTTAAATTACACATCATTCCGGCCAGCAGTTTTTCAGTTATAAAGAGTACCTGAATTGTAATTTTTTATTTTTTGCAACGATTAAGAAGAACGAAACATCATGTATCAAGCATAGATTATGTAAAACATTCCAACACTTCTGAAATAATTTTACAAATCTTTATCTAAGTAAACAAGGTCAAGGTCAATTTGGAAAACGTATAACATATATAAAAACCCAATTTCAAGAATTACCAATAATATTTTGAAAAATATGCGAGCTCTATTGTGCAGCCCTGTATATGATCTGTATATTTGTATATATACTAAATCGAATGCTACATTTTAGTTCACTTAGGAAACGCTTTGTAAATTTTAAAATTAACCTTCTGGAATTTCCGTCTATAAACGTAAATGTATTCGAGAATTGGGTTGGGAAAATGTATTCGCCACTCAGCATTGATGCACCGCCCCTTGAATACTAGGGCTGTTTTTTTTTCAGCGTAAAAACGGTCCCTGGTACTTAAACACAAATAATTTCTAAAAGATTTCTTTCCCTAGTTCTTCTGAGGTCTAATAAGTCAGAGAAGACTTTTAGATCATATTGGTATTGAAGTTCGAGGGACCGTACAAACGTTGAAAAAAAATCCACCTGTGACAGCCGTCATTTTAGTCAGCGCGCAGGCCTAGTATACAGGGGGCGATGCATCAATGCTGAGGGACGTCAGTTTCGGCCTCGACTGAACGCCAATTGCTGTCAGTGCCATCTGTTGTTTAAAATTCGAACTAAAATCAAGAATCACAGTAAAAAAACTCCTGACATCATACATAACCCTCCTGCAAGAATTTTAATTAAAACTGCCCCCTTTTGCAAATTACTGAATTTTAAAATCCATCAGTCATTTTTGGGTTACCCGGTATAAGTACATGTGTGCGTCGTTTTAAAATTTTATGGCAATTATATAACATAAGCGTAATGAACAATTATCTTTATTGATTTTAAAAGAAATAATAAAAACAATTACAGATTATATCAATAAAATTATATTTAAAATAATCTTGGATTTTTTAATTTAAAAAAATTGAGAGTCAATTTTGTTTCATAAGAAAAATGTTTTTCCTATTAGTACTGCATTATTACAAATTCTAGTTAAGCAATTTTTAAGCGTTATTTCTTTTTTATTTAAATACGAGACATTCTGAAAAAAGTTTCATATTTACTTCATCATTTTCTTTGGAAGTACAAATGTTTATTTATATTCAATTCGGTGTCATATATTTCCAAATAAAATAGATAAACTTTTTTCATTTTAAATATGATCATATTTATGTAAAGGTCTCTTGGGAATTACATTGCATGTTAGTGTTTCTTAGAATATTTTGGAAAGAGTCTTGTTTCTGTGTAACTTAAATTTTATCTGCAGATTGAATGATTCTTTTAAAATATATTTTAACTTATTTTTTGTTTATAAAAAAAAATTTAATACTAATTTTAGCATTTATTAAAATTGTTATTAAATGGAAAGTTATTAAATGAAAGAAGAAATTTTTGCATGATTACACTTTTCATTGGAAATTATTTAATAAATTGAAAGTTATTATATAGAGGTTGTTCGCACATTTTGTAGACGATTTAAGGGTTGTTTTTTTAATATTTAAAATGTGAATATTACTTTTTAATTACTCTATCGGATAGTCTTGTTTACGGATTACAAATCTGCGTGATGCTTTCCATGATAGCAGTTTTCCTGTTAATTTTACAGGAGTGTTTCTTTAAAAACTTTCCGGAGTCTATCCTTCGTGGTTTTCTTGCGCTTTAAAAGAGATATTTTCAGCAGAGAAATAGCACAATAATCCGTAAGTGAAACGTCAGGTGAATTCTTAGAAATATTTTGAAAGGTGCAATGCAATTTCTGCGTGAGTTATTATTTTTTCAAGGAATACAGAGGTAGTATTTGAAGTATGAGCGGTAGCTTTGCTTTGGTGTAGTTTCACTCTTTGAAAGTCGTTGAAATAAATAAAAATATTTTTTTTTCTGCATATATAAGACGTGAGATATTCCTTTCATAGTATCATGTGACACTTTTGTCTAATATTCTTATTTTTATTTTCCCATTGTAGTAAGAGAAACTTGCGGCAGTCACAAATCGTTAACTGAAACTTCGTTTTCAGCCTTGAAATGAAGTCTTTTGTTTTTCAATTTAGTTTCTTTTTACTTTGTATAAGTACTGATTTTCGATATAGTTCTTTCTATAATGTTTATTTTTCATTTAGAAATTTTTAAATTAGGCGCTTTACAATCATTTTAAATTTCCGAATAAGAATATTTCTCTTCGGAAAAGAAAAATATTTGTCGTCCGATTCACAGTTTGTTTGCATGCACCATCTTGAAAGAAGAATAAATTGGAAAATACGATAATATGTATTACAAATAATAAGTTGTTTCCAGATTTTTTTTTCCATAACAATTGCATTTATCAAACTCGTCTAAAAAATGTGAGAACAGCATCTGTACAGTGCGTTCCTTCTTTTCGTGCACAAATTAATAATTCTTCAACTGTTTATTTTAGAAATATAGTTCCAAATGCAAAAGCGTTTGAAATTTTGTTATTCAGTATATGGAAATCCATTTACGTCTAAGTATTTAGTTTTTCTAAAATTACGAAAAAATTAATTTTATACGGTGCCTGGTTCCTATACGTTAGACTAAAAAATGTTGACCATGTACTAACAAATAAATCATTAAACTATAATAACAATCATAATATATATGAGTCGTTCTCCCATAAACGTGGATTTTAAAAGTCATTTCAATTGGCAAGAAGAGAATATTTGCCATATAAATTAAGGCACACTAAAGATAAAATTAAGATTACCATAATTTCCGGTGTGTAAGCCGCTGCTCAAATAAATCTGTTACCGATCAGAAAGTTTATTCAATAAAATATAACCTATTTGTGCATGGAACTTATTTGACCTTTTTTAATAAATAAAATTTCTGATTCGTAACAGAATTTACATAACAGATTTTCGTAACAGATTTTACGGTATATAAAAGAACTTCTAAAAATTGATTTGAAGTTATTTAATACCATATGAGAATTCTCAAAAATGTGAAAAAAATTGTTTTTTGACAAAATTTTTAAAAATATTCATAGAATAATTGCCATGTAAATGGAAAAGTTCGATTCGAAAAGAATTACTTATCAATTATATTATTTTTTTTTTAAATTATGTTAAATATAATCATAAATATAAAAATCTTAAAATATTTAACAAAGAAGAAATGTCATCTTAATTTTTTAACACCATGTTCACATTCTTGGTTTATCACGATTATTTTTAAATAATAAAAATGTCACAGTTTATTTTTATAATTAACAGAAATACTTCTACTTTCTGTTGTGTGTCACCATTCAGAAGTGTGGTTCTCTTAGAAGTGTAAGTTCGATTGCGCATTATCTCAAAGAATTGGTTTTTCAGAAAGTAAATACCTACTGAGACTGATCAACAATTGGGAAATGAAAATTGGAATTGCCCTACCTTTTCTGTCGATGATCGCCATAGTAATATCCAACATAGAATGTAATCCAGGGCAAGTTCACAATGCACGTAATAAATCACTATAGTCGTTTGTGACTATGTTTCTAAAAAAGAACTGACTAAAATAATGTCATTTTGTGTATAAGAAAAAAATATATATTACGTAATTTTACAGTTAATTGAATTTAAATTTTAGATTAAATTTAGTAAGTTACAAAAAGATATTCATATTTTAGAAATTACAAGAGCCATTCGCTCTTCTTAAATGTGTTGACCGGTTGAGTTTTGTAGGCAGACTAACTTAAATGTTTTTGAGTCCAAAAGAAAGAGAACGTTCTTGATTTTAGTCCTTGAACTGTTTTTAGAGTCATGGGATTCTCTTTAATTTGAGTTTTCTGGCATATTTCACAAATAGACGAGCACATCACGAAGCACATATAATACACCACTAATTAGCTGTGATTTCTTACTTGTTTCACCAATTATACAAGTTCTATGTTTTCACTCACTTTGTTCATTATTTGATGATATAAAATAAAACAGTCATTAATTCACTATCACTTTTAAAGATGATAAGTTGGGTACTGCATTTGAAGATAATTGGATGTAATAGTCAACAAGATATTTATGTTCGCGGATCTGTTCATGAGATATTTCACTAAGTGGAGGAAAAACGTCTGCTGCATTTTCTTTTTTGAATATCTGCGTTTTCGAGTGCTTGCAGAGATTCTAATTGAATCCAATATGAGGAATTATTTCTAACAGTTTCCCCCTTAATTTCTTAATTTGGATTCAGCTAAAATTTTCAATGCATTTCTGTGTCTAATGAAGCTAGGTTTGGGAAGAGGTTTGGTAAGTGTGTCTGCTATCATATTTTCAGTAGGAAGATACTTCAATTCAATAACGCCTTCTTCACTATACTGTTTGATTGCATTAAACTTCACGTCAATATGCTTAGTGCGTTTCATGAATTTTCCGTTATCTACAATTTTTATTGTACTTTGGTTGTCTTCAAATAGAACAATGGGTTTTTCTTGATGAAGTCCTAAGTCATCTAATAACTTTATCAGCCAAATAATTTCTTGGCTAGCTTGTGCGGCTGAAACATATTCAGCCTCTGCTGAAGGTAAGCTGATACAATTTTGTCTTTTTGTTGTCCATTGAATTGGACTGTCACCTAACATGTATAAAATTCCAGATGTAGACCTTCTGGTTTTGGTATCGCCCGCCCAATGGGCGTCAGCGAATACTTTTAATATCGGTTCTTTATTTATATCAATTATTAATTTCAGTTCTTTAGTATGATATAGATATCTTATAATTCTTTTGACTGCTTGCCAGTCCTTCTCGCGAGGATTGTCATTTCGTCTGCTTAATATATTGACAGCGGCCGAAATGTCAGGCCTAGTTATGGTCGCGATATAGAGAAGCGGACCGATTGCCTGGCGATATTTAACATTTTTCGGCATCAAATTGTCATCGTCATTTAATTTATTATATCCTGGTTCCATTGGCGTGCTGCACGGTTTAGCGTTTTCGAGATTAAATTTCTTTGCTAAGTTTTCAATTTTACGTTTTTGGTCAAGAGAATAGCCTTTAGGTAATTTTTGAATTTGAGTATCTAAATAGTTTCTAATTTGGCCTAAATCCTTTAATTGGTATTCTTGTTTTAGAGATTTTACGATCTCTTCTATTGTGTCATCTTTACTCGCAATGAGAATATCATCGACGTAAATTATTATGTATGATGCATGATCTTTTTCTTTTCTGGTGAAAAGACATGCGTCTGCTGTACTTTGAATAAAATTTAATTTACCAAGAGTCTCAGCGATTTTTAAGTGCCAAGCTCTGGCGGCCTGCTTAAGGCCATATATTGCCTTTTTGAGCTTGCAAACTTTTTCAGGAAATTGTTCATCAACATATCCCTCAGGTTGATTTATGTATATTTCTTCATTTAAATTGCCATGAAGAAACGCAGTATCAATGTCGATATGCCGCACTGTCAAATTTTTATGAGCTGCTACTAAAAGGAGTGCTTTAATCGTGCTGTTTTGTGCTACTGGGGCAAAGGTCTCTTGATAATCTTCCCCATATTTTTGACTGAAACCTTTGGCAACTAAACGTGCCTTATAGGTTTGCACATTTCCTGAACTATCAGTTTTACGCTTAAAAATCCATCTGCTTCCTATGATTTTTTTTATCAAAAGGAGGGTCAACTAGATCCCAAGTTTTATTTTTCATTAAGGATTCTATTTCTTTATTTGTGGCTTTAAGCATATTTTTCTTTTCTACCGGATTATTTAATTTAATAAGTTGTTTCCAGCTTTCAGGTTCCGTTATTCACTGGTTGTTGGGGCGCGTCAGGTGTACAGGGTGTAACACCTATTTCAGTTTCAATGTATTTTCTATCTTCGATTAAGTGTTCCTGTTCATTAGTTATTTCGTTTATATTGTTCACTTTATTTTCCACAAATTTTACTGATCTGGAGATTATGATATCATTATCTTTAGTAAAAATGCGGTATCCCTTTGAATGATTATCATACCCCATGAAAATTCCTTCTTTAGCTGTATCATCTAGTTTTGTTCTGTGTAGCTTGTTTATGTATGTATAAGCTTTACAGCCAAATACTCGAAGGTAATGTAAGTTTGGTTTTCTTTTGAACCAAGTTTCGTACGGAGTTTTATTGGTTGCCTTTGTGGGTAGTCTGTTTTGAAGATGTGTTGCGGTATTTATCGCTTCCTTCCAGAATCTGTGGGGTAACCCTGCTTCAGAGAGCATACTTCGGGTCATTTCTATCAAACTTCTATTTTATCTCTCGGCAATCCCATTCTGACTTGGGGAATATGGAACAGTAAATTGGTGTTTTATTCCTCTTTTTCTTAGAAAATCCTCCGTATTTTTACCTATATATTCTCCCCCGTTATCTGATCTAATAGCTTTTGGATATCTTCCGAATTGTGTGTGAACCATTTCTGTATAGTCCTTTATTTTTTCTGATACTTCATCCTTATGCGATAGCAGATAAATTATGGTAAACCTTGAATGGTCATCAATAAAGGTGACAAAATACCTTTTTCCCCCTAAAGAGGTTGTTCTTATTGGTCCACAGAGATCCGTATGTATCAGGTCAAGTACCCGTGTCGTTTTCTGTTCGGATGTTTTCGGGTAAGGTGCGTCGCTAGTTTTAGTTTTGATGCATGTTTCGCAGTGAGTTGCATGACTGCATTTGTTTATTTTAATGCCGTTGGCCAATTTGTTTTTCGTCATTTATTTTATGCTTTCATAATTCCTATGATCTAGGCGTTTGTGCCAAAGTTCTAGGCATTCTTTATTTTTGCAATCGTATGCGATATTAGCTGTGTTTGGGATATCTTTTTCTAAGAGTATTACTTCATATAAGTTATTTTTCTTTTTTGCTTCCAGATACGTTTTGCCGTTACAGGATAGCATGCATTTTTCGTCTTCGAAAATTAATTTATAACCATGTTGTGTCGCTTTGCTCATTAAAATTAGATTTGTTTCTAAGTCTGGAACATATAAGACATTTTTTAACTACACCTTTTTAGAGTCACCGTTCGATGTTTTTGTCATTATTATAACTTCACCGGATCCGTAGGAATTGAGTGTGTTTCCGTTCGCGATTATTACGGATGTTTTTTCGGTGTTATTTATTTCAGTGAATATTTCTTTGCTATTCGCAATATGGGATGATGCTCCGGAATCAATGATCCAAGTTTGTTTTCCGGGCCTTTCGATTATAAATGCTGCATCTTGATTTTCGTTGTGATTTATTTGTACGTTTTTATTTATTCTTTCTTTCGTTTTGTACTTTTTGTTTTCGCTATCACCGTTTATTTTTTCGAAGCAGAGTGACGATGTAAACTTCTTTGGTTTGTATGTTTGTTTCGGTGTAGCTGTTTGTGTATTTCTGTTTTTTAAGTGCCACCGTTCTTTATAATTGTGATTATTTTGTCGACAGTACGTACAAAATTTATTCTGCATTTTGTAGTCGTTATTTACGAACTTTTTCTGCGTTTTAAACGCTTTTGCCGAATTGTCGGTTTGTTCCGAGTTTTCTACTCGTTTATTATATTCGTCGACGTGTTTATTCTTTATAAAGTCAGGTGTTAACTCTGTTTCCGGTCTAGCTTCGAGAGCTGTTATTAAAGTATTATAACTCGCTGGAAAAGAGCACAGTAGTAGTGCTGAAATGTGCGAGTCACTTATATTTTCCCCTATTGCGGAGAGTTTGTCTATTATTTCAAGAATGTGTGTTATATGCTTTTGCATATTTGCGTGTTCTTGTAATTTAGCTCCATATAGTTTTCTAAGTAAATATAATTTACTTGAAAGATTGGCCCTTTCATGGATATTTTTTAATGTATCCCAAGTTTGTTCGGATGTGCTTAAATTTTTTACATGGACGATCTGAGCATCTTCGATGCTTAAATTTATGATCGCGCGTGCCTTTCTATCCCTTTTTTACCATTCTGTTGTTATGAGCGTTGGCGGTTCATCTATTATTAATTCAGATAAATCTTCTTTAATTAATAACATTTGTACTTTGAATTTCCAAGTTAATTATTTGAATTTAATTTTTCAATTAGTTGGGTCTCTTTAATAGATGCCATTTCTGCGATTAATTTTATTTACAGCTTTGCTTATTAATTTTATGAGTTCTTATTTTTTCAGTAAACTATAAAAATCTTGAGATGTATATATATACTTTTCTTTCTTTCTTTTAAATCAATGCTAAGTGATTTTTAAATTTAGTTTTTGAAACCTTTACTCTTAAAACACAATCTTTAAAACAATTTATCAGTCTCATGATCACTCTTAGAAGTGTAAGTTCGATTGCGCGTTATCTCAAAGAATTGGTTTTTCAGAAAGTAAATACCTACTGAGCCTGATCAACAATTGGGAAATGAAAATTGGAATTGTCCTACCTTTTCTTTCGATGATCGCCATAGTAATATCCAAGATAGAATGTAATCCAGGGCAAGTTCACAATGCACGTAATAAATCACCATAGTCGTTTGTGACTATGTTTCTAAAAAAGAACTGACTAAAATAATAAGTCATTTTGTGTATAAGCAAAAAATATATATTACGCAATTTTACAGTTAATTGAATTTAAATTTTAGATTAAATTTAGTAAGTTACAAAAAGATATTCATATTTTAGAAATTACAAGAGCCATTCGCTCTTTTTAAATGTGTTGACCGGTTGAGTTTTGTAGGCATACTAACTTAAATGTTTTTCAGTCAAAAAGAAAGAGAATGTTCTTGTTTTTAGTCCTTGAACTGTTTTTAGAGTCATGGGATTCTCTTTAATTTGAGTTTTCTGGCATATTTCACAAATAGACGAGCACATCACGAAGCACATATAATACACCACTAATTAGCTGTGATTTCTTACTTGTTTCACCAATTATACAAGTTCTATGTTTTCACTCACTTTGTTCATTATTTGATGATATAAAATAAAACAGTCATTAATTCACTATCACTTTTAAAGATGATAAGTTGGGTACTGCATTTGAAGATAATTGGATGTAATAGTCAACAAGATATTTATGTTCGCGGATCTGTTCATGAGATCTTTCACTAAGTGGAGGAAAAACGTCTGCTGCATTTTCTTTTTTTAACATCTGTGTTTTCGAGTGCTTCCAGAGATTCTAATTGAATCCAATATGAGGAATTATTTCTAACAGGTTCAAGTATGGTTCATCGTCGATCATTCCATGTATGTATGGAATAAACAGACTTATATATGTTATAACTAAGAGTATTTTTTATGAATACACTTTTATACATTTTATTGTTTATTGAGTAAAATATGGGCACGAGCATTATTGGCAATTTAGGAAAATTTTATATTAAAATACATACGGCTATTTAACTCATTATAATATAGTTGATTTTTAAGATACAGGTATGCATATTTATTACAGCAATATGAAAAGTTTCCTAAATGATTAACAGTGACTAGGATCTACAAAAATGTAAAATGTGCAGCTTTTTAAAATCTAATAACAGTACTACTTAATTCAACTTTATTTTGAATACTTTTGCAATGCACACTGCCTACAAATCTTCAAAAGTATTAAAAAAAAAAAAAAAAAAAAACACTTTTTGATCTTTTTGGGACACCCTGAACTGAACACCAAAACAAGCATTTTCCGTGGAACGGCAATGTGTTGAAGGGCAATTTAATATGAAATCCGGGTTTTGAAACTATACAAGCCCCGCCTTTTACTGTAAGGTCTTTGGTAAGTTCGATTCCTCGATAAATTTATCAAATTTATGCGTTAACAAGTAGTTTATTTTACACAAAATTAATCTATTTAATGGAGTTCACCAAAATATCACCAAATATATGTTAAAAATACATATTCGTTCTGATAAAAATTTACCAAACTTTTACACCAGGAAAAAGTACGGAGGCGGGCGGAACTAGGTATTCAGGACTCGGCTTAGGTTTTAAAACACGAGTATACTCGTGAGCATCAACAACGTGTTAAAATATAAACAATATCGATCATTAAGAAGCGCTCGCTCCACAAAAGAAAAAGCGTCACTCGTGTTTTTTCTGGTTAAAAAAACTTGTATGTAAATATCAATTCCATCTCTGGCCAATCCCATGAATTAATAATAATAATAATATCGAAAATTACTGTCAGATATATTTCTAATGATCATATATTTATTTTAAAAACTATGCAGGGCGTAAAATGTTAATCATAAGTAGTATCATTCAGGAAAATAAAATTTTATTTTATAATTCCAAGATAGACACAAAAATTATTATAAAATCACGTCACTTTTGAAATCAATTATTACAATTTTATACAAAATATTGACGTCTTTTTAAGTTTTAAAATAAACTAACATGCAATTTATTTTATTCTTTAATGATTCCATTTTCTAAATTTTTGATGAGCTTTGATAGATAATTTTATATTTATAACGAATATTTTTTATATATTTAATTTTATAATTCTGTAGTTGTTTTTAAATGTTAGAAACATATTTATATTATTTAATGATTTATTAAATACTAAAATAAATTTTTACAAACGAAAAAAATATATGCATATATATCTAAAAACATGTAGTTCGTTGATGTAAGGTAAAATCTTTTTCCATTAATTCCTATTTTGTTTTTCTCGGATAATAAGTTAGGACACAATTGATACGTGCGTCTGTATCATCAAGCATTGCCGAACGTGATTCAACACTTCATTGTAGAAGTCAATGGAGTATTGTATCTTGAAGCAAGAAATTCTTTTTTATTAAGGGCAAAGAAAAATAGACCCGTAACTAAATTAATTGCTTTCGATCAATTTATAGGGAGCGTGGTATGGAATATAAAATGTTAGATAAAAGATCTTGCCAATATGAAGCAGGACCATTATATGCTCAAAGAAATATTTGTTATTTTGGGGTAAAATTAATCTTATACATGAAAATTCTCACAGTAAATATGTATTTCACATCTACGTTTCCAAAAATACAACGAAAAGGGAGTTGCAAGAAACCTTAAATGTTCCAAAGGATACAAAAATATTTAGCTCTTAAAATTATAAATTAAACTAATTTTCGAGGTAATATTTTTAACATTTTCCATTTTAACATTTCCATTAGAAATTCGAATTCCAATTAGAATGTGGAGATTTGCAATATATCGTTCTTCTAAAAATATCAAAACAAAATGAAAATATAGGAATTGTTATTATTTTATTTGTTGCATTTTTTCTATAAAATTAATTATAAACATTGTACTTTGAATAAGTAACTATAAGGCTGTTCTTAAAAATCAAATATGCAGAATGATTTCGCTGGTAAAAATTACATTATTTTTAAGAGAAAGCACGCATTTTAGTTCATAAAACTGAAATAATTTTTAGCGACAAAATTGGGGTAATTTAAAAGCAGTTTTCCTTCCTCCATCTGCTAAATCAGTAGCCAAAGAACGAAATAACATAAATCACACAAGAAACAAAAAACTAAATGCTGTCACTTATAAAAATGGCATCGTTAAAATGTACATTTTGATTTTTTTTAAAGTGCAATAGTGTAAAAAATCACGTAATTTTCAAAATTTAACTTTCATTTAATCTAAATTGTAAATGCGATATCAGCTAAATACAATATACTTATTAAGCTTTTAATAGTGCATATTTTTCTGATATGTAGAATAAATTTTGATTTTTTTCCTCCCTCCTTTAAAAATTGAAATTATATCATGAAATGCAAATGTAATGCATCGAATTCCATTCAGTGATTTTTATTACAATTTCTAAAAAGACGATGTTTCGGAGCAATAAAACAACACAAACTACTGACAAAGATTTGTGATTTTTAATATAATATTTCACGCAACACATATCTGCCAAATGTGTCTATATATGTCTAAATCTCTTCTCCTCTTCCTAATTTAAATCAAGCTTCACAACGTTTACTTAATTAAAATGCAGTATGATGAAATAAAAAACAACAACAGCAAAACAAAAACCCCTATTCTCTTAATTCAGTTCATTTATCTCATGAGTAGCGACAGGTGTGTTTAATTCCATTCACTTTCCGCAAATTTGTTTTTAATTATTAAATACCGACTTCCGAATATAAATAAAAGGTTGTTTGTTTTTTAAAGATAATTTGATTTCTTATAAACGATATTAAAAGCTAAAATCTATGTTAACTAAAATTTTTAAGTATGAAAGAGTGTGGTCGAAATGACTCCATTAAAAACTAAAAATTTAAAACAATTGGGGGTAATTTCAACCAATAAAAGGGAGATTCCGACCACTGTTTATTTTCTCTATAGAATGCCATACAAATCTGGAATACATAGATTCTTTTTAAACTGTTGTTTTTCAGTATCTGCCTTCTTTTTTATAACTTTTTTCGTAGTATGTGCGTTGTATGATTTCATAACCATAGTTTTTTCAAATACCTTCAACATGCTTTCTGTTGGCATAGCTTCTCCATACTTTCGTAATTTAAATCATAACGTTTTTAAGTGTTTTTCGAGTACCTGTTCTGCTGAATAATTTAAAGATTTCCGCCATTTTTCTGAAAATATGTCTGTCATAGATTTTTATAATGGACTGAAAAAAAGTCTGGATATAGGTATATTTAGACATTTAATAGGTAAATTATTTGTATATAAATTATCTAAATGTTAATATTCTGCTATTAATGATGACATACTCTAGTGCTTTTATATTGGGCAAGTTGTTGAAGGAAGAGAAATAATGGAAATAACAATAGAAATATCTTGTAAAGCCAAGTGAACAATATTAGATGACGTGTGTATGTTTTGACGCAGCTCATTTGGTATTTCCAAATTTGCACTAGTTACATTGAAATCCCTTGATAACTTGAAGAATTTTGTTTTCTACATGGATCATTTTGATTAACAAACCACTCAGTAGAAGCTAAATTTCTCATAAGGTATTAATCTAGATCAATTGGATAATATTCTTATTCTGTAAAATGTGTTTTGTAAAGGGGAGTAATTCCAGTGTTTACAAAACTTGATATTATATTTCTTGGTTTCACAGCAGTTTTCCATATCTCTTCTGGGGATTGAATAAACAGCTTTGACATATGATAAATCTATAGACCAGCTGTTCTTAAACTCTTATTTGTCACCGACACCTTTTCGTATTTCTAGGTCACCGCGGACCCCTAGGATTTAAGACTGAAATTCTTTAGAATACTGAATACATGCGGTAGAATAAAATCCGATAAAAAAAAACTTTCTGTAACGAAATCCCATCTTAAACGGAAAAATGCATTGTCGATAAATGCATTGTCCCGACAAAGAAATATCTGAAAAGTATACCTGATAAGACGGAAATCTGTCTAAAAAGGAATTTTTTCAGGTGTCAAGCGATTTTTTTTCAAATGTTTTACTATACAAACTAATGATACTGTATTTTTTACAACCTAATTTGTATTCCTAACTAATTTTGTACTCCTAGTTTTCCTTCGCTTTTACTCGCAAGATTTCTCTCAGGTTCTAAATATGTAATACAATTTACATTGAAAATGAAGAATTTCAGGAACCCTGAAGATGTGTTGCGGGCCTCTTGGAATCCGCAGTTTAAGAACCGCTACTTTAGAGTAATAGTGTTTTTACCAAAATCCTAAAGTTAAATATCCCAGATATTTTGTACAGGTACAAAGACACATGTATCCAATTGCTGAAATTTACACTCTAAAAAAGACATTTTCAAAAATTGAGTAAAAAATACTCAAATCTCAGTATGTCGCATAGTCAAAATGGCTCCGAATCAAAATTACTCACGTTTGAAACACATATATATAGATACTCATTTCCGAAAACATGCACACATTCCAGAATAAAACATCATGTGCTCATATTTGAGTATGTCCATGTTTCGAAAATGAGTATGAACTGATCTCTATATGCTCAGTTTTGAGTATGTCCATAATTCAATATTCTAGGTATTTCTGGTATTTCAGAATTAAGCATTCGGTCGTCATATTTGAAAACTAGTCGTTGGGGGCCACCGTAATACTTACCCATCATGGATATGCATAATATAAAATATGAAAATAAAACATGTGTAAACTACTTATAAAATGTATTGCAATTATGACACTTTTTATTGCTTCTGAGGATATTTTAACTTTTATATGATTTCAGTAATCATCATTTTTTTCCCTGTTGGACTTGCAACATATTTCACAAAATTTTAAGGCATTAACAATCCTAGGATTAAACTTATTTTTAATCCAGATTTCCTGCATAGACAATTTATTTTTTAAAAATAGAATTCTGCAAACCTATTTCCACAAAGATTGTTATCTTAAATATGTTACTTCAGCAGATATTTTACTTTTGAGAGATAACAAAACAAAACTGTATTTAAAAACTTTTTACACTATTCTAAATTATATATGTTATCTCAGACAGAACTTGGCGCCAATACCCCCAAAGCATATAACAAACAAAAAATATTACAAAACATATTTATTTATTTTTAAATTTACAAAATATATTTCAATTTAAGATGGCCGCTATGGTCGGAATTATCCCAACTGATCCTACGTATATCCACAGACTGAATATTTTTGTCTCCCGTTCGTAAATCTAGCTATAGTATAAAGCGAAAACATCTACATGAGTAACGCTGACGTCATATATACGATGGTAATGGTATAAACAATCGATTTTCCTTTTTTCGCAAGTTTACGTAGTAAAAAAAAAAAATTCTGCTATTGACTAGTGCAATTTCTATGTTTTTACGGATTATTTTTTAGTAAAAGTAGTTTATCAAATGTGTCAGAAAAAATCGAATATTAATTTGAGAATAACCGTGATATTTAACAATGCTAAAAATGCATAGTTAAATTGTCATTTCTATAAAGTTGTAGAATTTACTTTTATTTTTAAATTTTGAAAAATTTTTGTATTTTGACAGTACAGTGTAAGTTATTTTCCGTAGTTTTTTACGGCGTAAAAGAAAAATAAACCAACGGTCTTAGTGCAAATTTAGAATATAACTAGATTTTTACCAATTTTATTTGTTAAGTATTTTCTCAGACTCCTATCAGTTGCTTTCCAATACATTCAAAATCACATTCATCGGAATAGAAAAAAAAAATCCTTAAAATGACGTATCAACTCAACTTCAATAATAAAAAAAGCAAACTATCATGAAAACAGAAAAACAGATACTATTAAAAATAATAAAACCATACTATTTTAAAAAAAGCATTGCGTATAAATAAAAGCGAACAGAGATAAGAAAGATTTTCATCCTTCAGATAACCTCAATAGTACGTATTTGAATTAAGGAGAAACGTATTTTTTTTCTTCTGAGCTTTATTATTTGGACATAAGAATGGATACAAAGAAAACCTCTCTCCGTTTCTAATCGCATCTTTATATCGAAAGAAAATATAAAAATTACTTGAACATAAAATTCTTTATGGCATAATGCAACCCAGCGTCGGTTGTTAGTAAAGTTAAGCCATGAAGTAATATTAAATTATATGTGAGAATTTAATACGTATATTGTACAATTAATGGCAATTACACAAGGAACATTAAACTGCAGCTTTTTGCATAATTCATTAACATCGAATATAATTTAGCACATATAAAAATGTTGAGAAAAAGTTAAAAAAATTCTATAGCGTCATTTTAAAATTTAAATATTTATATAGAAATCTAAAAATAAATTAGTTTCTTTACACATAACAAGCACAAACATTCACACACTTGCACAAGGTGATTATAATTTTTTCTCAATGTATGAGTCCCTAATTATCATACCATTACAAAAAAACTCAATGAAATTTTGGTTTAAAATACTTTGAGGTATACGCTCAAGAATCAAATGAAAAACAACAGTTAAATTCTAACAGTTACGGTTACAGTGACAAAATTTCAAAATTTTCAAATAGCAACACCTACTTTTATTAAATAGGAACGTGATCTTCATAGTGAAAACCCATAAAAAGCGTTGGAACGTTACCTGTAACACGAAAATTGCTGGCGCTAGACAGTCTAAGACGAAAAGTGAAAACAACCAATAAAGAACAGAGAAGCAATAGAAAGTAAAACCTTTTATTGTTCAACGCTATCCAAAATCTACCGCATACAAAGTGTCATCGTGTGTAAAGCGGAAAATTTGTGAAACACAATAAATGTTTCGTTTTCTGTTGCTTCTTTGTCCTTATTGGTTGTTATCACTTTTTTTCTTAGTCTGTAAAAATTTTACACTGACGCGTGTATATTGGAATTTTCCGAAAATAATGCGAGAATTGTTTAGTAATAAAAAATTTAAAACTGTATAAGTTGTGTAAAACCGAAAACCTTATTATTACCTGTTTTTTGAAGCCAGAAAGTATTATAGAATTTAATGTAATGTTGCATACGTATTCTGCTCTTATCATTGTGCCTTTACAGCATTTTAAATATATGATTAGTTCATCACATTTTATTGAATACTAGCTGACCCACCCGGCGTTGCAACAAACGAAACTCTGGCCACGGTCTCCGACGGCTTATACACCGTATACCGGATATGCTCGTACGCTCTGGAAAATCTTTTATTTCCCCTTCCACCGTCAGGGGAGCATTCTGTTCTAAAAAAACTTCTTTCGGAACAAAACCTCTGAGACAGGTCCCCGCTGTCCCCGGTACTGTATAGCACGCGTGCGGCAAAATTGAGCTGGTTTCGAGAAGATGGGAACATTATAAATCGAGTTATTGAAAAAAGCACAGGTAAAGAAAATAACCTTGAGTGAGGTGCCGGGAGGGGATGTTCAAATGTCCTTCAGAAAAAGACTAATTAGGAGGACCACAATGCATCTTTAGGAATTCGTTCGTTTGCTTAAGCTAGGAACTTAATTACGAATTTGGCTTAAACTATTATTCGGAAATAGTGGTAACCGCTAATTATCAATTTAGAATAATATTATAGAGTGTGACTGTTAAGTTAGTTATAAAGTTTGGAATCACTTGCGTTGAAATCGGAAAGATAGTTGCGGAGATATGGAAACGGTACATAGTTAGAAAAAAAACATTGAAGGAGGGGCCGGAGGGGAGGGGATGTTCAAATACCCTTCAGCAAATGACTAATTAGGAGGACCACTATGTATGTATAAAAGTTTGTTCATTTAGTTAAGCTAGGAACTTATTTAAAAATGTGGCTTAAACTGTTATTCGGAAATAGTGGCAACCAATACTCATAAATTTACTTTAATGTTATAGATATAGAGGGTAATATTAAGTTAATTATAATGTTTGGAATCACTTGCGTTGAAATCGGAAAGATAGTTGCGAAGATATGGAAACGGGGCATAGAGAAAAAACCTTGAAGGAGGGGCCGGGGGAGAGGGGATGTTCAAGTACCCTTCAGCAAATGACTAATTAGGAGGACCACTAAGAATCTTTAAAAATTCGAGCGTTTCTTTTAAGCTAGGAACTTAATTACAAATTTGGCTTAAACTATTTTTCAAAAATAGTGGTAGCCTGTACTCATAAATTTAGTTTAATGTTATAATGGGTGTCTATTAAGTTAATTATAATGTTTGGAATCACTTGCGTTCAAATCGGAAAGATAGTTGCTGAGATATGGAAACGGGGCATAGTTAGGAAAAAAACCTTGAAGGAGGAATCGGGGAGGAGGGGTGTTCAAGTGTCCTTCAGCAAATGACTAATTAAGACATCCACTATGCATCTTTAAAAATTCGTTCGTTTGGTTAAGCTAGGAATTTAATTAGTAATTTGGCTTAAACTATTATTCGTAAATAGTGGTAACCGATACTCATAAATTTACTTTTAATGTTATAGAGGGTGACTATTAAGTTAATTATAATGTTTCGAATTACTCCCGTTGAAATAGGAAAGATAGTTGCGGAGATATGGAAACGGGGCATAGTTAGAGGAAAAACCTTGAACGAACGGCTGGGGGGGTGATGTTCAACGATCCTTCAGTAATTGACTAATTAGAAGGATCACTATACATCTTTAAAAATTCGTTAGTTTAGTTAAGCTAGGAACTTAATTATAAATTTGGCTTAAAATATTATTCGGAAATAGTGGTGACCGATACTCATAAATTTACTTTAATGTTATAGAGAGTAACTATTAAATTAATTATAATGTTTGGAATTACTCGTGTTGAAATCGGAAAGATAGTTGCGGAGATATGGAAATGGGGCATAGTTTGAGAAAAAACTGAGAAGGACCGGCTGGGGTGGGGGGGGGAGCGGATGTTCAAGGATCCTTCAGCAAATGACTAATTAGGAGGACCACTATGCATCTTTAAAAATTCGTTCGTTTGGTTAAGCGAAGAACTTAATTACAAATTTGGCTTAAAATATTATTCGGAAATAGTGGTAACCGATACTCATAAATTTACTTTAATGTTATAGAGAGTGACTATTAAATTAATTATAATGTTTGGAATTACTCGTGTTAAAATCGGAAAGATAGTTGCGGATATATGGAAATAGGGCATAGTTTGAGAAAAAAACTTTGAAGGACCGGCTGCGGGGGGGGGGGGGGCGGATGTTCAAGGATCCTTCAGCAAATGACTAATTAGGAGGGCCACTATGCATCTTTAAAAATTCGTTCGTTTGGTTAATCAAAGAACTTAAATACAAATTTGACGGAGAAACATTTTTATGCAGTTAATAATCTCCACGTGTTGTGAACGATCGAAAGAACACTTAGAACATGTTAAAAAACAGATCCCAATTAATTGTAAGTACTTCAAATGATAGACGCATCTGCAAACCATAGTGAATAAAACCAGAGACTGTCGAAAGTAATCAGCTGAGAAATTCTACAGACCTCCCTACTTCAACCTACAGCTGATGCCCCGCGCGAGAACTTAATAACAATTCTCCCTCAGAATCTAAAATGTAGCCAAACAGTTAAGACGCCCTTGTAAATATCGCAAATTTAATGTAAAATTGGAGCACTTTTATGTAGCCTCCAATCGCGATTTAAATGTGTATATAAAGCCAAGAATTACAATAATAATATTATATTCAAAGGAAAATGGATCTACTTACTTCGTGCAAATTGTTATATTTTCTACTAATACTATATTTCTTATTACTTCAATACAGTGATACGTCAATGAATCGATAAGATAAATATCGGTGCAATACTTTGGATTACTGTGGATTATTCTCTGCGCAAAAGGAAAATTTCAGGTAAGCTGAACCAACCTTTTTACCATTATCAAAAGATGAAAATGTAAATTAAAATATGAAGAGTGATTTAACAATTTATAAAGATAGAAAATTTATTATGCTACCGACGGTTCTCCAACAAAGATTATGAGACTGAAAAAAAGAATATCCCAGTATTAAAAACGAAAATTTAACCAATTTCTAAAAATATAATAATAAATAAAAGAACATTAAAAAAGAAATAATGAATGCGATAAAAGAAAATACTCAATTTATTGAAAAACTCAATTCCACAAATTATAGTACATGGAAGTTCAAGATGCAGATGTTCCTGATTAAAGAGGGACTCGATGATATTATAGCACAAGATCCACCGGATGCACCCGACCCTGCATGGCACAAAAAAGATCGCAAGACTAGAACTCTAATAAACTTAAGCATCGATGATTCTCAAATCGTAAATGTAAAAAACTTAGATACCGCCAAATTAACGTGGGAAGCTCTGAAAAATATACATGAGAGAAGCAATTTATCTAGTAAGCTTTACCTGTTACGAAAATTATACAGTACTAAATTAGCGGAGGGTGGAAACATGATCACGCATATCACTAATATCTTGCAAATTATAGATAAACTTAATGCCATTGGAGAAAATATTAGCGATTCACATATTTCCGCGCTATTTCTGTGTTCTCTCCCCCCCAGTTACAATACTTTGATAACTGCGTTGGAGGCGAGACCGGAAAATGAGCTCACCCCTGATTTTATCAAAAACAAATTAACGGATGAATATAATCGTAGACATGAAACGTCAGAACAATCACATAGCGGATATAACAACAATGAGAGAGCATTTAAAACAAATAGGAGATATACACACACTGAAAATAGAAGAGAACAAAATTATTGCAACAACTGTAAAATGAAAAATCATTCCACTTACGAATGCTGGCACTACAAGAGCAAAACATCGTACAATCCGGAAATCCTCGTAACAATCAATTCAAAAATAGAAAGAATTTCTCATCTTCATTATGTTATTAAAAGACCGAAACTCATAGGGAAAAAAATTCAAAACGAAAGAAAATACGCAAATGATCAGACGCGAAATAAAGCATTAATCACCGGAAAAGTAGGCAAAAATAACTGGATTCTCGATTCAGGATCTACTTCGCACATTTGTAATGATAAAAGCCTATTTAGTAAATTTATTGATTATAATAAAACTTCAGTAACGATCGCGAATGGTAATAAACAGACAGCGTTAGGTTCAGGAGAAGTTTTTATAAAAACATTAACCCCCGAAGGAAAAGAAAAACTAACAAAATTAAGCGAAGTGCTTTATGTACCAGACTTAGAGTCGAACCTAATTTCGGTTAGTAAAGCCGCTAAAAACGGGTGTAAACTAATCTTCGACGATAATAAATGCGATTTGATCTTTGATGAAGAAATATTATATCAGGGCGAAAAATAAGAAAAATTTATACATTATTGAGGAAATGGATGATGTGGAAGAACCACAAAATTATGTAAACATAACGTATAACTGTGACAGCAAACAATGCATAGATCTCTGGCATCGCAGACTCGGTCACAGAGACTATGACGCGATTAAATCAATAATAACAAATCAACTTGCGGACGGAATAAAGATAGAAAATTTATTATGCTACCGACGGTTCTTCAACAGTTTAGTTAAGCTAGGAACTTAATTATAAATTTGGCTTAAAATATTATTCGGAAATAGTGGTGACCGATACTCATAAATTTACTTTAATGTTATAGAGAGTGACTATTAAATTAATTATAATGTTTGGAATTACTCGTGTTGAAATCGGAAAGATAGTTGCGGAGATATGGAAATGGGGCATAGTTTGAGAAAAAACTTAGAAGGACCGGCTGGGGTAGGGGGGAGGGAGAGCGGATGTTCAAGGATCCTTCAGCAAATGACTAATTAGGAGGGCCACTATGCATCTTTAAAAATTCGTTCATTTGGTTAATCGAAAAACTTAAATACAAATTTGACTTAAACTATTATTCGGAAATAGTGGTAACTAATACTCATAAATTTACTTTAATGTTATAAAGGGTACTTTTGAGTTAATTATAATGGTTGGAATTACTCGAGTTGAAATCAAAAGATAGTTGCAGAGATATTGAAACGGAGTATAGTTACAGAAAAAACCTTGAAGGAGAGGCCGGGGGGAGGGGATGTTCAAGTGCCCTTCAGCAAATGACTAATTAGGAGGACCACTTTCCATCTTTAAATATTCGTTCCTTTGGTTAAGCTTGGAACTTAATTACAAATTTGGCTTAAACTATTATTCGGAAATAGTGGTTTCCGCTACTCTTAAATTTAGTTTAATGTTATAAAGGGGGAATAATAGGTTAATTATAATGTTTGGAATCACTTGCGGCGAAATCGGAAAGATAGTTGCTGAAATATGAAAACGGGGCATAGTTAGATAAAAAACCTTGAAGGAGGGCACGAGGGGGAGGGGGGAAGTGGATGTTCAAGAGCCCTTCAGAAAATAGCTAACTAGGAGGATCACTATACATCGTTAAAGATTGATTAATTAGTTTAAGCTAGGAACTTAATTTTAACTGATTTTTACGATAATTTAGTAAAAATGGAACTGGTTTTGGGGAAGTTCGGAACATTATATGTAAGATTTAAAATAGTGGTATTCTCTATATAAAACAGCAATTCAACGCTACGGGTGAAGCTAAAAATATTAAAATTGTTAAAATGTAATTATACCCTTATCCCTCTCCATCCCCGCAAATATAAGAAATAATCTGTTAAATAAAGTTTTCTGTATTAAAAATCCTATCATAATAATGCATGTTATATTAAATTATATTAATATATGTTATATTAACAAAAAACCTTAAACCCATCTAATTATCTTGAAGAAAAATGTGCCTGGAAAATGTTTAAAACAGATGGCGTCGTTAAATTCGCCGTGAACAGATGGCGCCACATTAGCTCGTCTGTACGCCGGTAACTGCAATCCATATTGTCACTATTTCGATATAAGTCTTTATCTATGAATCGTTACTTTGGTTTATTTAATGTCTTCTGTGAAGATTCCATACAACCAACCAACCGAAGAAAAAAAGGCGTATTTTTGATGAAAGTTCTTTGTGGATTTTAATTAATATTTAAGTAAATAATTAAAATATTACAATTCTGAGATTCAGGTGCACCAGGAGAGGGTTTGGACTACCTAAATCTAAATTTTCAGTCTTCTAGTTGGGCTAGATTTTGCTAGCCACACACACACACACAGAGAGACACACACAAGACACACACACACACACAGACACACAGAGAGAAACTTTCTTTTATTAGAATAGAATTGATTCTTCTAGTCTTGCCCTAGCGGTGAGGTATCATGTATCTTACAAAAATTGAAAAATATTAGATTTTCTTAAAAAATATGTATGTTTTGTTTTCCAATTTTAACTAAGGAACTAAGCTAATAATATTTCAACTATAAGTGTAATGGTTTACTATTCAAAGACAGAGATAATTTTCTTCATTATATTTTTCGAAATTGCAAAAAATAAATTCACCACTTTATCAGATTTATAAAAATCAAAACCACTCTTCCATACGTAATTTTGACTACATTTTCATCAAACATCGCTTGCAGTCTCTTATTTAAAATATAAACCATATTTTATCCCATATAGGATATCCCAATTCGCCCCAAGAGAGAGTGGGTCGCCTGGCAAATCATAAAATTGCACTTATATATGCTAGAAACAGTTTCGTTGTGTGAAATAAATCTTTATTAAATATGATACACACAATAATATTAAAAAATCCCCGACGGCTCGGCCTACAGGCACAGGTAGATTTCGAAGACGCAGACCGTGGGGTGCCTGTTTGTTCGGAATTGCGGAAGAAATGACCTTTTTGCCATGATGCGGCAGTTGGAACCGCCTACTTCGAAACCTAACTTGTTTGCAGGCGGAGCCAGCAGGGAATTTTTTTTTCTGCTTTAAGAGTTGGTCCTATAAAAAACTTGTCCATATAAAAGTTTTAGATAATATTAAGAGGATTCATAATAAAGTTAAGCGGATTTGAAATCTTGGGAATTGACGAAGTTATGAATTTTTTTCTTCTAAGAACCCCCTTCACCCCCCCCTTTGGGGCCATTTTTAATTATATCAAAAATCTGTCATACATAAATTTTCGGCCCTTCTCCTAGAAGTGATAATAACTTCAAACGGATTCGATACGTATCATAATTAGGAAATTATGGGGTTTTTTCTGTTTTCACAAAAAGCCCCCCCCCCCACCCCTGGTTCGATTTTGCCAATTAACGAACTTGACCGAGATTTTATGCCCCTTGATTTTATGTATCAGTTTCGAAAAGATGCGGGAGTTGGAACCGCCTACTTCGAAAAATAACTTGTTTGCAGGCGGAGCCGGAAGGGATTTTTTTGCTTTTATTTTTGTTTTGCTATAAGGGTTGGTCCTACAAAAAATTTGTCAATGTAAAAGTTTTAGATAATATTAAGATGAATAATAATACATTTAAGCGGATTTGATATCTTGTGAATTGACGGAGTTATGATTTTTTCCCCTCTAAACCCCCCCTTTCCCCCCCCCCCCCTTGGGACCATTTTTAATTATATCAAAAATCTGTCATACATACATTTTCGGCCCTTCTCCTAGAAGTAATAATAACTTCAAACGGATTCGATACGTATCATAACTAAGAAATTATGGGTTTTTTTCTGTTTTCACAAAAAGCACCCCCACCCTCCCCCCTTGGTTCGATTTTGCCCATTAACGAACTTGACTGAGATTTTTTGCCCCTTGATTTTATGTATGAGTTTCGAAGAGATCTGTGCAGAATTATTGCAGTTATCGTTTCCATAAAAAAGTGACATAGATAGATAGATAGATAGATAGATAAAGTTTTTAACTGGTGGTGGTTTTGGGTTCTGGGAGTCATGATCGGCGTAGATCTGCAAAAATTTTTCAAAAATTCCAACTTAGGTGAGAATGTAATAGGTAGTATTTCTTACGAAATCTACCTAAAATTTTCGCTAACTTTAAATGTGTTCTTATTTAATAACTTTAAAAAATAGCAAATATTAAATTAATAAAAATTATAAAATAAACATTCCACCATAGAAAATACATAAATAAAAGTCTAGAGGTACCATCATGGCTGCTTCTTCTTATTACTTACCCATCATACGTAGTATAGGGTAAGTCTTGTAATCGTTTTGAAAATCGAAAAAACAAATTTGACGGATTTACACGTTTCAGACACTGGAGATTTCGAAAAACATATTTTTAGAAAAAAAAAAATTGCCGTCCGTCTGTCTATGTGTGTGTCTGTCTGTGTGTGTGTCTGTAAACGCTCTATCTCCCGAAAAAATTGAGATAGACACTTGAAATTTGGTGTGTACTTAGTATGTAATAATGGAAAGAAGCTTATTGAATTTCAGTAACCTCGATTATTCGGAACTATTTTTTTCGGACTGTCGGAATATTCGTCC
This sequence comes from Maratus michaelseni, assembly GCA_963931845.1. Lineage (NCBI taxonomy): Eukaryota > Metazoa > Arthropoda > Arachnida > Araneae > Salticidae > Maratus > Maratus michaelseni. The sequence continues at coordinate 400,646,593 of OZ007586.1, forward strand.
TGATAATAGGTATAGAATTGTTTATTTTAAAGAGTGTATATAAAAGACAATACAAAAATATAAATTTTGTATAAAGAATGAAGTCGATCGGATAATTAGTTGCCGAGGTATTTCTTATCATTTTTTCCCACTCTTTGATTTCTCATGACCCAGTATTTCATTCAAATTTCAATTCAAAAATATTTTTTAAATGGAAATGAAACGCGTAATTCGACGCAGTAAACCATTAGTTAATATGATTATCAATTCTGGAGTTATAAGGATGGTTCTTTTACGCAATTCAGTAATAGAGCATTTAAAGTTTATGACGCCATCAAGCCACGATTTTATTCGAATTGCAATGCATTTTATAAATAGTTTACAAATGTTTTATTTCCATATTTTATATTATGCATATCCATGATGGATAAGTATTACGGTGGCCCCTAACGACTGGTTTCCTATAGCTAAAGCAAAACAAATTTGTTTTCATCTCCTGTCTTCTCCTTCTATGTACAGAATTTACAACTCAAGCACATATATCTTACATAAATCTATCAAAATCTTGCAAATTAATAAACCGGAATTTTGAACAAATGATTTTAAAAGAGAACTAATGAAAATTTGCCCAGAGTTTCCGATTTTTATCTGTACTTTCAGAGGAATTCTTGGAAGTTTACAACTCAGCTATAAAAGTACACATCAGTATAAGTACACTGTTGTAATTCATCCGGTGAAACAGTAACAACATACAAGATATCGTAGAAATTAAAAATTAATAAAAAAGCGAATTTATACTTAATTTTTTTTTGTTTAAACGTACGAAAGTTTATAAAAATAAATGTTCTATATTTAAAAACTAAATAGGGTCATTCCACAGAAATTTGAAAAATGAATTTTTTTGGTTGCTGCAGTATTTTTCATTTTCCCTATCTTTGTGGAAACCTATATTAAAATAAATGTTAAAATCTTTTTGTAAAATATTTGTATCTTTAAAATATTTTTCATAAGAGAGGGTCGAAAGCTGCGATTTCACAAAACTCAAAATTTTATAAAATCTTACATAATTTTTCATCTATTAAACATAAATAAACAAAAAGAAAGGTCTGAAGTCTGCATACTATTTTCTATTAGATCATGTATCTGTCGTGTATTTATATTTATGGTTAAAAAATGAGTACTTTAAATTTGCGGAAATATTAGTCAAAATGCGAGTTTTTGAAAAATTATATCTCATGATGGAAAAGTCATATCAGTATGCATTTTAATATGTGCGATTTCTACCTCCGAACGTGTAAAAACAGTCTGTTATCTCTTTTTTCTCATGAATTATAGTAATTTAAATGGTGAAATTTTTCAGAAATCAGCATTTTCGACAGGTTGTAACTCAAAAGAGGAAAGTGGGATTCCCAAGCGATTTAGCAATTAATGACCCCTCTATTGTCTAAAAATGTATATAATCTATGTCATTTTCTGTTTTAAAACTGCTCTATGAATTACCAAGTTTTGAAATTGGAGAAATTACGAACATTCAGGAATAAAAATGACATTCAGAAACAGTTAAAATTTTATTAAATTCAATTGTTAGGTTTCGTTAGTATAAAAATACATTAAATTCCAGAAATATATTTCTAACTAAACCCAGAAAATTTATTCTGTATAATGCTTCTTGTTTCTAAACATCATTTGTATTCGTCACTGGCTGTCATTTTTTTCATTTTCAAGACTCCGTGTCTAATAGACTAGCTGGAAAAACAGAAAACGACAAACGGGATATAGACAGTACATACAGAGGTCCTTCCTTGCCAAATCGCATATAAATAACACTTACCCCTTTTGAATTATAAATAGTCGAAAATGTTTATTTTTGGATACTTTCAATATTTAAATTGTTATTATTTTTGAGGAAAGAAAACAAACCCTGCCTTTTTTCTGGAATGTTTGGAAGTAGTAATAATACATATAATGCATTTAATGCATACTGTTATCTTTTCCCCTTCAAGAAATATTAATTTTTCCAAAATAGGCATTTTGACTAAATCTTTAGTTTATTTTAAAGTACTCAATTTAAAGAAAAAATACAGAGAAATTCAATAAAATTACATGATCTAATAGAATAAAAGTATGCAGATTTCATATCTATTTAATTTTTTGTTTATCTCTACAAGTGCAGACAATATGCAAGACTTTATAGACAATTGAATTTTCTAAAATCGAATTTTTCTAAAATCGCACTTGCATACTTCAAAAAATATTCAAGATTTTTAAAACCTTTGAATTTTGTAAAACCGCTCTTAAAAATTTTTTTTTTTGTTTATCGCTACTAGTTCAAAATATATGCAAGATTTTACAAAATTTTAAATTTTTTTAAATCACATTGTTCGATCCCTTCTAATTAAAAAGATTTTTAAGATATATATATATTTTAGAAATAGATTTGTATTTCTATTCCATATAGGTTCCCATTTACAAAGTATGGGAAAAATAAAAAATGGTGCCATATTTGTTGAAATTATGAGGAATAAACGAAATGAAATTTCAGACATTTCTCACTACTCTCTGCATGTTTTTTGGAAGTTATAATTTCACATCAAAAGAAATTGTTTAATGTTTCTAATTGTTTAACATTTTAACACATATGAATGTTTTATACATTTATAAAAATTTAAAAAATATCTCAAGTATTTTTTTTCACACAATATTAATGTACTTTTATTATATTAATGTACTCTCATTCTTGACTCATTCTCATACTTTACCAAAAGTGCTTCTTTCTTTACACACTCTACGACAGTTAACAATGTTCATTTTACTAATTATTCACATTGTTTTTCATTATTTTGTTATTCTTTCAAAATATTGGCATACTTTGGTAATATATTCTTCTTATCAATTTACTTTTACTGTTATATTATTCGTTTCCTTTTTGTTATTTTTGATTACTATTTCATAACGTTTTTAGTTTATTTCTCCTCAGAGCAGCCATGCTCCATCTTTATTTCTCGCTGTCTGCAAACATTTTTGCTATCTTAGGCGAACCGCAACACATTATGATTAAATAATAATGATAAAAATGAATTAATACAATCACCGTAGCTACTAATATCTCCGATTTTGGGGTACCATATTTTCTGTAATAGAAATCTCCGCCTTATTTAATCGCTGAATTCTTCGATTAATATGTCCATCCGGCCTGCATCGGGAGGAAAAGGTAGCTTTCATAGTCCATGTTTATAAAAATTCAACTCATTTTTCGCAAACACCCGATGCTAAAATGCTTGGAACACGGTTATAAAAGATTCAATCCGGGTTTTCGTTAATACTGAATTTGAATGCGAATTTCTGCATAAGACTTACAGCACAACAAAAATCAGATTGTTTCAAAATGTTCAAGCTAAAATTTCAAACTGCCATATATTAGCCATTTTTTAAGATAAATCCAAAACAAAAAAAGTTCCAGATTCCTTGTATCACGATCTAACACTTAACGGAAGCAACGTTCTGAATTTATAATTTTTATACATATTTTGGAAATAAAAAAAAATATATAAAAAAATTAACTGACCGCCAATTCGAAACAAGATGGTACATGAAGCTGGCCAACGAACTCAGTCGAGACCTTGGTATGTTCTATACACATGATCAGTCACATTCATATCGATTTATAAATAGGAGAGTTACAGCAGGGCAAATATCAGATTGTTTCAAAATCTCAGCCACCGTAGAATTTCAAACTGCCATATCTCAGCCATTTTTTAAGATATAGCCAAAACAAAAAAATGTTCCAGAATCCTTGTACCACGTGTCCTAACACTTAACGGAAACAAATTTTTTTCGATTTATAATTTTTTTTACGTCTTTTTCAATTTTTAAAAATAAAAAAAAAATTAACTGGCCACGATTTTGAAACAAGATGGCGGATGGAGCTGGCCAAGGAACTCGATCGAGACATTGGTATATCCTGTACACATACTCAGTCACTTCCAAATCATAAATAAGAGAGAGCATGACAAATGTCTCTCTCTCTCTCTCTCTGTATATATATATATATATATATATATATATATATGTGTGTGTGTGTGTGTGGATATATATATATATACCAACATATACCAAAATATTTTGGAATTGCTTACCTCCGAACGGCTGCAATAGGTAGCTTTTTGTAATGAAAGTTACCTAATGATGCGATGGTTACTGTTATAAAATTGTGATACTCTAAAATCGAAGCAGTTAGCAGCTATGAATTACAAAAATAATTTAAATAGTAAGATAAGAAAAGTTGTAGTAACATAGCAAAAAATAAAATTAATATAATCAATATTAGCTATATGCAGGAAGGATAAAAAATACTTAGACACATTTTAAGAAGTGATAGCGCATACTACTACAAACAATTATTGTTTATAAAGCTAGGCTATCGAAATCCATTTATTCGACCGATAATGCAGGGTGTCCCACTCTAATTGAACATAACCATTGTTCATATTTTTCTTCAAAAGAAAGATTTCAACGAGCTTTTCCGCAGAATTACTTTGCTTTTTGCAAAATGAAATGATATCACGAAAAGCGCTAGACGTGTAAAATATTTATAGCAGTGAGGCCTTACGTAACGTTAATTATATTTGGAAATATGAGGCATCTAATTCATCGTTATTTGGATGTAGATGATTCTCGCTTCTATCTCTTCTAGAGGTATTGCCACATTTCACGCAAAGAAATGTAAATTTGTTGCAAATTTCAATTATTGCCAAACTAGTGAACAGAATTCTGGGTTTGGACTTGTGTGAGACACTGCATTTTTGGCTAAATAAATGGATTACGACCCTCGTTACACATACAGAAATTGTGTATTATAGTGTTCTCTACCAACCCTTAAAGTTTATGTAAGACCTTTTGATTCACCATTTATAAAAAGTTTTATAATAGTGCAGACTTTCCATGCTATAAAGAGATAAAATAAAGATACTTTCTTTAAAAAAACAGATTTTTTTTCTGAATGTTTGATCTACAAAAACAACTATTCAAAAGTAAAAAAAGCCAAGCGTAAAAAAAAAAAAAAGTTGTGGCTAAAAAATGGTGTGATATCAAATTTCCAAGCTATTATATTACTTATTTAACTTTTTTCCATTAAATAAGTTATCATATATATAAGTCGATTGAATACGTATATGTTAATAGAAATCGTTTTCTCCTGTACTAAATACATCCTAACGCGTTTCTGAAAATTCAATTTTTTTCAAATTATGCATGATGGGCTTGGCGGCCATCTTTGCATATTATTCACAAAATTCTAAGCAAGCACCCAAATCCGTTTTTAAAATCCGAAGTTCAAAATTGTTATTTAAGCAAATATTTTAAGCGTTTCATTTATAGACTTGTATGCTCTGAAAATTGTGTCTTAAGATAATGATGACTTATCTTAAAGATTCATCTTATGATTTATTTTTTAGAGTAATTAATAATTTCAATCTAGTAAAAATCAATTTCTCAAAATATCAGTCTTATCTAATTTATCTGTCCGTAGTTAAAATCTGAAGTTCGAAATTGTTATAAACATATTACATTGCAAACATATTACGCTTTTACTTTAGAAATTTGGGTGCTTAGAAATATGGAAAGATGGCCGCCAAGCCCATCATGCATAATTTGAAAAAAATTGAATTTTCAGAAACACGTTTGGATGTATTTAGTACAGGAGAAAACGATTTCTATTAGCATATACGTAGGCAATCGACTTATATATGATAACTTATTAAATGGAAAAAAGTTAAATAAGTAATATAATAGCTTGGAAATTGGATATCACACCATTTTTTAGCCACAACTTTTATTTTTCTTTTACGCTTGGCTTTATTTACTTTTGAAAAGTTGTTTTTGTAGATAACATTTCTTTTTTTTAAATATATTAAACATAATTTAAATAATCTGAACATGAGAAATAATTTTAAATTACATTTTACTTTCAGTCATTGTTTAAAGGGTTAACTAGAAATACTAGTAGATTTTTCAATTAAACTAATTACACTCTTAAAAACGACATACTAAATGTGGCTTGTTATAATACTTGTTATCCTCCGTTTAAAAATATAACCGACTTATCCATGAAATGAATAAAAATGGAATACGTACATAGTGTGTCAGCGCTGCATTTGAAATCAAACGTGATATCACGCTCTTTTATTATTAGCACTAGCTGGCTTCGCCCGCTAGCGGGCCCCTAATTTACATCAGGGCCTCGAATCTTGTCAAATCACGAATAAGATAAACCTCGAACCGAACGAACCTCCGACCTGGCTCCCCGCTGCCTTCGGCACCGGATAATCCCTCAATTTGCACATCGAATAGTATAAACATCTAACCAAACGAACCTCCAACACGGGCCTTCGGCACCGTATAGCAGTCGTGCTGCGCACGCTCAAGTTCCATCTTCCACCACCAGGTAGCGCAATCTGTTCTATATCAACCTCGGGCACCGAGATCGTTAAGGCTATAGATCTCGAGTCGAATGAGCTATACCCCGTCGTGATCCAGTCCATAGAACCAGAGATAGGAAAATGCCCCCTGGTGGTGAAAAAACGAACTAAAATAGGAAATCTCTATCGATGTCGAGTCGAATGAGCCATACCCCGTCGTGATCCGACCCATAGAAGCAGAGATAGGAAAGCGCCCCCTGGTGGTGAAAGCTATTCGCGTTTGGGGGGCAAAGTGGGGGGATGAACACTGGAGATGCATAATAGGATTAAGCGGTCACATACGTTTCCAACGATGTATCACATGAGGGGTATGTGCAAAATTTAGAAAATACACCCCCCCTGCATAATATGATTAAGCGTTCACAGACTTTTCCAACGATATACCACATGAGAGGTGTCGGCAAAATTTAGAAAAGTGTCCCTTTGGGGGGGGGTGAAAGTGGGAGGATGGACCCCGAAGATACATAATATGGATAAGCTGTCACAGGCCTTTCGAACAATATATCACATGAGGAGTGTCGGGGGGGGGTCCAAAATGTGGGGGTGACACCTGTGGTACATAACATGAATAAGTGGTCACAGCCCTTTGTAACGATATGTGACATGACGGATATCGTTAAAATTTAGAAAAGTGTCCCCCACCCCTTGCGTAGGCAAAACACGCTTCGCCCCTGCCTATAATTTTTGACGCGGCTTTATTTTGAAAATTTATGTTATGTGTTATAAAATATCGTAAAATTTCAAACAGATAGCCTTATTATACTTCCTAATTTTGTTGACGCCCCTCCCCATCCCCTCCCCGAAATGTGACGTGCCATTCTTTTTTTTTAATTTTTTATCATGTGTTATAATCTATCTTAAAGTTTAAAACAGATCGCATTGGAATTTAATATATTTGCTGAAATTACAATTATATATAGAATAATATAGAAATAAACCCTCCTTTAGCTTGTAATTAAGATATATGAACAATTTTTAGAATTTCTGACAGTTGATTTTTATTTATTTATTGTTTGTTTATTGAGAACATACATCTGACTTGTGTGCTTGACATCAAGTGCCCGCTTATAAGTCATCGTCAATATACAGGGACGAGATAGCCACAAGGAAATTTACAACACAAGAGAGTTACATCCGGGAGCTCCACAAAGTGATTTATTTATTTATCTATTTATTTATTTTTTGTTTATTTATTTATTTATTGATTTTTTGCGTTGCCCTGAGCATTTTTGGAATTTCTTAGCAATTACTTAGATTTACATTATTTTATTGAATTAAACATTGTACTGTTACAATAAATTTGAATGGAAACTTCACTTCTAAAACAAAAATAATTTAACAACTGGATTTCATTAATTTATAGGAAAATGACGTGAAAGGTATTCCTGCAAACGAAATGCCTGTCCTTTTTTTTTTTTTTTTTTTTTTTTTTTTTTGAGAAATAAATGAATCACATTTAATTCATTTCAAAAATTTTGTTTACGTTTGGAAAGAAATTTTGAATGCCGATAACTCTTAATGTATACATTTTAGAAGGTACATCTTCTCTCAAAAACTAATTTATTTTTAAAGATTTTTCTAAAAACGTAAATTATATATTTAAAATATTTTTTCAAGAATAAACACTACATCTGATTACTTTATTTTACAATATTACACTGGCCTCCAAAAGTTACGGTACAACAAGTTTTTTGAAGCTCACCAGACAAAAAATGGCAGTCAGATTAGAATGACAATAATAAGCTTTAAAAAAACCTGCAAAAATTACAGCTACCACTTTTATTTTATAGAAAATAATAGGTATTTGTGAATGAGAGAAAAATATGCCATTACGAAGCTTTCGTAATTTCGCGTGTAAGTTTTTTTGTATTCGAACTATTGTTGTCAGTTTTATTCACAACAGCCAGTAGATTCTAGAAATGTCTAGAAGAAGTCTTTTGCCCGATTCATTAAGGTGGCGGTTGGTAGTATGGATGGAAATGGGGTTATCACAGGCCGATACTGCTAGACGGCTCAATGTGTCTCGCAGTGTAGTCCCACGACTCTGGGATCAGTATGAATCTGAAGATTCTGTGTCCAGAAGACATGTTCCAGGCAGCCCACGTGCTACAACACCTGCAGAAGAACGATTTATAGCTCTTTCGGCCCGAAGGAGAAGACGCACTACCGTGCCGCAACTCATTGCAGACCGCATTGCAGCATCAGGGAGAAGAATCTCCGCTACTACGGTGCGAAGACGACTTCACAATGCAGGTCTCTATGCAAAGCGAGCAGTTGTGTGTGTCACTCTCAACAGACGACAGAGAAGGGCCCGCTTATGTTGGGCAAGAGAACATGTTTCCTGGACCAGACAACAGTGGGCTTCTGTACTCTTCACAGACGAGTCCAGATTCACACTGGAGAGCGATTCAGGACATCTTCTGATCTGGAGAGAACAATGCACTCGATACCATCAATCAAACACTGTCGAAACACACAGGTACAGAAACGGTGGAATCATGGTTTGGGCAGGGATCTCACTCGGAGGCCACACTGACCTGCATGTGTTTCATGGAGGAACTGCGACTGGTGCGAGATATCGGGATGAGATCCTTGATTCATATGTGCGCCCATATGCCGGTGCTATTGGCAATGGTTTCATTCTAATGGATGATAATGCGAGACCACACCGAGCTGTGGTTATTGAGGATTATCTTGAGGATCACGGTTTGGAGAGAATGGAATGGACAGCTCACACTCCAGACTTGAATCCGATGGAACATCTTTGGGACTATCTTGGAAGACAGGTTGCGGCTTTAAGTCCTCCTCCAAGATCATTAAATGATCTGGAATAAGGCTTACTCCAAGTCTGGTCAGCGTTACCTCTTTCGGTGTCCGACAATTTAATTGAGAGCATGGAAAGTCGATGCCGCCAATGCATTCAAGTCCGGGGTGGACATATGCCCTATTAGAACCAGTTTTTTAATGTTTCTGTCACATTTTACTGCATAATACTGCGATGTACTGATTTCTCCAAGAATGGAATTTTCCACCATGAGTGCTTTTTTGTTGAAATTTCATTTATACGTTTAACTTAAGTAAATTTCTATGCCGCATTTAATAAATATCAGTTTAGCGCACATTTTCTCCAAATTTGTTGTTTCTATATTCATTCATTTGCAAATTAGACGCAAAAAAACGGTTGTACCTTAACTTTTGGAGGCCAGTGTATAAAAACACGCATTTTAACAGATAATTAAATACACTACCTGGGCCAGGACTCGAACCTGGGACCTTATGCGTACCGTGCTGACGCTCTGCGACCGAGCCACACAGATCGATATCCTTGACCGGCAATTTCTCATACTTACTCATGTTGGAAACAGTCATCTGCTACAGTCTGCAGTCATATTTAATTGTCTGATCAAATGTGTGTTCTTATAATTATGAAGTTTTATTTTAAAAAAAAATATCTTCAGAAAAAAATGGCTGACTTGCAGGTTAAACTTGATGTGGTTATAACCTGTAACTGATTTGTGGTATTATAATACAGATGGTACATGGTCGTTGGCGGGTTTTATCTCTGTTTCGGCATAATTTTTTAATCGCCAAGTTAATTAACAGTTTTTTGCTAATTAAGGATAGAAAATATTTTTTTTACACTGGATTTATAAAAGCACATAGATTAGGTGATTACTTGTCCAAAAATGCAATCCTATTTTTATTCTGCCCAATATTAAAGTCTGTAGGTTGTTTGAAAAAAAAAGTTTGACGAAGAAAAAAGTGATCATTTTAAGTAACTCGATAAAGTAACTTTAAGTAACTTTTAAAAATCTATATCTCTGTTTATAAATCACTTATGAAGATGGGTTTGGTCTTAAATTGAAGAAATTCTTCATTAGATTCTTCTAGTTTTCGTTTTTTTTTGCGAAGCTTGGTTTATTTGATATCTGATATTTTAATCTGGCATGTTTTGTCGATTTAACATTGCGAAGTCTTTAGTCCAGTTCTTGGCGTTGTTTGTGTGGTTCTTTTTTAAAGCTTGGCTTGGCAGAGCGACCGCCCTGGTTGATTAGAGTTCAAGATTGAAAAATATGATGAAGAGAAAATGTAAAAAGAAATTCGGATTAAGCAAATGTCATTTAGGATGTTTTAACATAATTTAAATTTATTATAAATAACATGGCATATTTCGTCTTCCTACAAAAATATATAAAACAATAGCTAAGTTCTTAAAATGATTATGTATATGTCAATTTCTTATGTATTTTTTTCAAGAATATTTGATAAATTTTAATGAAATATTCTAATACACATTTAAAAAACTAACACGCTAAAAAAATATTATTAATTTTATAAATTATAAATATTTTACTCGATGCACTACTAAAAATACGATTGAGCATTTAGGGATAGAGAAATGGTAAATAATTCTCGTTAATGAATTATAGTAAAAGAATTATCTGTTTGTAAATTTTCTGTTTATCTCACAGGCTATCAAAGGCTGACAGCTAATGTGCCTGCCGGTTCTGTATGTATGTATACACGTATATACGTAACACGACAACTCTTGATAGAAATATCCATTTTGTTTCCAATTTTGTTTATAGGTTCATTGTGATAAGGCGCTTCCATGATTCGTTTTAGGGTTTCATTGCTTAAGTATAAAGGAAGGAACGGGGGGGGGGGTAATCTCCGCTTAATTTAGATAAATGAGTTTTCCATGCAGAATTATCGAATTTGCTTAAAATTTTGTGTATAGGTTCATTGTGATAAGGCACTTCCTTGATTAGATTTGGGGGTTCATTGGCTAAGTATAAAGGACGGACGGAGGGGGGGGCTAATTTCCTCTTAATTTATTGTATATTTCTTTATTTTTCGAGATTCATTATTCCTTGAAATAATAGTATAACGTACAATTAGTGTGAATAGTCTGTGAGCTCAATGCCATCAGTTTAACTGGGCAATTTTCTTTTTATTTAATCTTCTTAATTAATTTTAAATGACTAAAAAAATTATGTTTTCGTTTAGTTTTATCTGATGCATTTATAGTGCTTCATAAATGTAAATAGGTGTCTCAAAACAGACGCAGCAGTAAATTAAAAAATGTAAAAGTATAAAAAAAAATTACAGGTTAATATGATAAACATGATTTCTCTATAGCGAAAAATAAATGATTTATATTTTACTCTTCCTGTTTAATATTGAATTATATAAAAATAATAAAATTTGTTTATTTAAAAAATGCCTCTTTCATTAATAAAGCATTAAAATGATAAATATATTAAAATTTTGTTGAGCTTCATCAACGTCAAAAGTTCAGAAATCAGAAGCCGTAAATATGCCATCTTTTAAAATTTGGAATGCATAAAAAATTGTTTTACATAATAAACATGTTTTTCAACGAAGACAAAACTAAATTTAAATTCTCAGTACACCCTAAGATTGTGACATATGCACTACAGGGTAGTTCTTTTGAAAGGTATATATAAAAAACATGTTTATCAACGAAGATAAAATTAAATTTACATTCTCAGTAATCATAGGTTGGGAAATGCGCTTCCGCATTAATAATTTCATTAATAAAGCATTAAAATGATAAATATATTAAAATTTTGTAGAGCTTCATCAACGTCAAAAGTTTCAGAAAGCAGAAGCCGTAAATATGCCATCTTTTAAAATTTGGAATACATTAAAAATTGTTTTACATAATAAACATGTTTTTCAACAAAGACAAAATTAAATTTAAATTCTCAGTACACCCTAAGGTTGTGACATATGCACTACAGGGAAGTTCATTTGAAAGGTATATATAAAAAACATGTTTATCAACGAAGATAAAATTAAATTTACATTCGCAGTAATCATAGGTTGTGGAATGCGCTTCCGGGATTCTCGCTTGAAAGTAGGCCATATGATACAGATTTAACAAAAATACAACAAATTATTTATAGCAGTAAACAGGGGATTGTATGCGGAGCGGTTAATTCTTATGCAGATTATAGAAAAATCTCAATTTTATGAGAAACGGAGAGGAAGGGGGACTTCTTTCCACCCCCAAACTAATTAAATTTAACCCGGCTTCAAATGGCTCTCTCTCTCTCTGTTTATATATATATATAATACCTTTCAATTTCAAAATACATTAAACAAGTTCTTTCAACATTTCTAACCTAATCTCCAAATGAGATAGTTAATGATAAAGTAAAAACAAAATTAATTTGCGTAAAAATACAAAAAAAAAAAAAAATAGATGTCATAAAATTTTATTTTGAAAATTCAAAAGATGAGCAAATGATACCAAGATACAATAGTATTATTGTATAATATAATTACTAAATACACAAATGCGCAATGCAGCTATAGTAACTATGTATTTCAAACAGAAGCTAATAAAAAAGTGATATATGAGCCAAATAGGCTAAATTATGGTATCATATGTAAAATAAATGACATTATCGTAGATAATTATTGAAAAGAATATATATAAACCATTCCATACCAATTTGCGCAGTGCAGCATAATTTTATAGAATGTTAAATAATTATAATACCTTTGAATTTTAAAATACATTAATAAAGTTCTTTCAACATTTCTAACCTAATCTCCAATTGAGATTAGTTTGTTAGGCTCGTTTGTTGTGTTTGTTGAGACGCGGATGTTGTAACTGGAGCAGTTTGGTTTGGTGTTAGATCAAATTCAACTATAATTGTGTCGCTTTGTTGCGCCTGTTTGTTTGTTTCTAACATTAACTCAATTGTGTCAACATTTTTCTCAACATTTGAATTACACATGTTATTTTCAGCGAATTTGAAGGTTCTGGCTAAAATTACTCTTCCGTCCCCTGTAAATATTCTGTAAGCTTTACACCGGTTGTCATATCCCACGAACGTGCCTTTCTCTGCTCTGTCGTCTAATTTGCCGCGTTTAGATTTATGAATATATGCGTAGGAGGTACACCCAAATACTTTCAAATATTTTATTTTTGGTTTTTTGTTTAACTATAGTTCGTAGGGGGTAGAGCCAATGGATTTAGATGGTAAGCGATTCTGCAAATGATTGGCGGTACCTATGGCTTCCCCCCATAGTTTACGTGGGAGGTTAGCCTCACCTAACATGCTTCTAGTCAGGTCTAAAAGTGACCTATTTTTACGCTCAGCAATCCCATTCTGACTCGGGCAATACGGTACTGTGTGCTGATGCTAAATACCGTTATGCTTGAGGTATTCTTCTAATTCATCGTTAACATATTCTCCGTCATTGTTGGATCTGATGGTGGTTGGAAATTTTCCGAATTTGTTTTTCACGGTCGAAATGTATTCCCTTAACTTTTCATACGCTCCACTTTTTTTCGTCAATACATAGATGACACAGAATCTGGTGTAATCATCTATGAAAGTGATAAAATAGCGTTTTCCCCTCTGGTAGGAGTATTTATCGGACCACACACATCACTGTGCACTAACTCTAACTTTTTGTGGCTCTATATGCGACCTATTTTGGAAATGGGGTATCGTTTGTTTTGTATTTAACACCATACCTCACAATAGGTGTTGTGTTTGCAGAAATTTAGGGTTATGCCATTTACAAGTTGTTTTTGTACAATGGTTTTAATTGCATCGTAACTTCTATGTCCAAGTCGGCTACGCCTTAAGTCCGAATTGAATCCATCTTGTATTTGTACAATTGTGCGTAATGTTCACACAATTATTATCCCCTGGTTTATTATTATTTACATGCCCTTCATATAAGTTATTCTTCAATCTACCTTGTAGAATTATTTACCCATTATGTATGATGTCACACGTATCTTTATCAAACTTTACTTGAAATCCGTTTGTATCCGTTGTCCTGCTAACTGATAGCAAGTTTGTTTCGATATCGGTTACATACAGTACGTCACGAAGTGTAATTTGCCTGTCATGTTTTCCAGTGTTTATTACTATTTCACCTGACCAGTATGAAATTAATTTATTACCATTGGCAACAGTCACATTTGTTTCATCGTTGCTGGTTATTTTCGCGAACATTTCTTTAGAATTAGCAATATGACTTGAACTTCCACTGTCAATAATAAATGTTTGTTTGTTTTCCGATTGTTCAGTTAATAACGCTACGTTTTTATTTTCATTTCTGTTTGTTTTCTATCTCGCGGTTCCGCGATTTTGTCGGGTACATTTTCTTCAAAACACAAAGAAGTGGAATGATATTTATTTTTGAACGGTTTGTCATGCTGTACTGTATGATTGTTATTTCTCCCGTTTTTGAAACCAACATTCACTGTATGAATGATTTTTCTTTTTACAATACGAACAAAATTTATTGTTTCTTCATTGATCTGTGTAGCCTAATTCACCCTGTGTTTTATATGCTTTAAACCCATTGCCTGAATTTTCCGAATTCTTGACTCTGCGAGTATACTCGTCTATAAGCATTCCTTTAATAAAATCAGGCGTTAAATCTATTTCATTTCTCACTTCAATCACTGTGATCAATGTATCGTATGACGGGGGTAATAAATATAATAAAATGGCAGATATGTGTGAATTTGAGATATCTTCTCCTATTCCGGCCAATCTGTCTACAAGTTCCGATAATTTGGTAATATGTGTTATTAAATTCCCTCCTTCATTTAGCTTTGTGCTACAAAGTTTGCGAAGGAGATGTAATTTTCTTGAAATATTACTTTTTAAAGTATCACAGGTTTCTTTTAGATGTGTTAAGGTGCTTTATATGTATTATTTGGCTATAACCGATGCTAAGATTTATCAACGCTCTTTCCTTGCGGACCTTTTTCGTCCAATCAGCGGTTATTGGATACAGAGCTTCGTCAGCGACGACTTCAAAAAGCTCTTCACGTATCAATAGCATCCCAACTTTTAATCGCCAATTTGAGTAATTGTTCGCATTTAATTTTTCAATAGCCGCACTGACCTTTGCGTATGCCATTATTTTTCTTTTCTTTTCTTTTTTATTCAAGTTAATTGAATATATATATATATATATATATTTTAATCGGATTACCGGATTTTTTTTTCTTATTTGAGGATCTATGTTTTATTTTATGTACTTAATGAGACTCAGTCTCATAATCAAATATGTTAGAAATATTTTAACTAACATGAATTAGGCGTGAAATCGGTTTTCCTTCTTCGGTAATACTTCTTCAAAACATCTCATAGAAATAAAACAAGAATAACCTTACCATTTGGTAGCTTCATCACATCAATATCCATGTAATCCGTAATGAAACGATGTTGTTTACCATTGTGTGAATGTAATATTTTTCGTATATCCAATGAGAAAGAAATTATGCACATATATTATATTGAAGACCACTGCTGTAAAATGGTATATTCCATAATGGTGTAAGTGGTGCACTATGTAGAAATATTCATGTCCACATGTTGAAGAATAAGAAAGATATTTAATACACGTTAAAATGAGAAGGACATTTTGCACCCTCTTAGGTGGGTGTTTAGGCAAGAAGTAAAGCAAAAAACATATAAACGAATTATACGCGTCCTTTTCTCAAAAAGTAGATTACATTTAATTGGTTAAATACGCAATAAACATCATTATCTAAATGGCTAATTTTGTATCGTAAAAGTCAAATCAAGTGTTCATAAAACACAGAAAGTCTCATTAAAAAGTCAATCTAAACAGTCTTTATAGGTATCTATCACTGCTCACGACAAAAATGTTCTGCAGATGGCGAATGAAGAAATACAGTCTCTCCAAATAGGCAATAAATCCGCTTCACTACTGTCAGTTATCCAGTCCAGATGTAAGTTTAGATGAAGTGTTCTTTTTTTTGTCTTTATTTTTGTTTGAATTTATTGTAATTATGATTGCTTATTAGTGTATAACGTGCAACAGGCCCATCATTGGCAGTTTGTTAAAACCGTTGGGAAATTTTAGAGTTGGTACGTCAACAACAAGCCAACCGAGGCCCATCTAATTTATCGCATTTTTCAACCAACGAAATATAATTTCGTTGGGCGACATCAGTTTGTCTGATAGCTCACAAATTAACGGTTTGTCCCCAGTTGAATGGACTTTGACCCCATACAACATGTCGATGCATTCGTAAATACTGGCATCTCATAATGGCAACTGAATTCTCTGTTTTTTACTTTGCGCAGAACACTTTGCCACCATAGTTTCAGTTTTCTGTTGCATCTTTGTGTAAAACTTGTAAATTATTTTTAGCATTTTTTATATGAGGCGAATTTTTTTTTATTCTAAACATATTTTCTGTATGTGAAAAACTGCATTTTAAAAAATAACCGAACTAAAACACGAATAAAAAACTAATTATATTTCAACGCTCAGTGCTGAAGTTTAACGCTCAGTGCTCAAGCGAAATCTGAAATATGTGTTCAAATGAAAGTCCATTTCTCAAAATGCCTTTTAGTATAAAAAAATTTCCAAGCGAGTTTTATTTATTTTGATTTTAAATCACCAATATTATTTTCAGCTGCCTCTAACCAGTGCACCTAAATAACACAAGGCTTTTCGTTGTTTGAATTCAAATCGTTTGATATGATTTTTATATTGAAACATTTCGATACTTCTAATAACATTTTTTTCTAGCTGGATTTACGTTTATATTATTTTTTTGCATGATATTATTTGTGCATTATCATGCAACTGGAATCTATAATGTGTATTTAAAGCAGGGTTGTAGTGGGTAGCTGCTCGGGTAACCGTCCATCTACCAACCCGGGCTGTTTTTTAAACTGGTATTTTACAACCCTTAGGTTTGTAGTGGGTAGCTGCCC
This sequence comes from Maratus michaelseni, assembly GCA_963931845.1. Classification (NCBI taxonomy): domain Eukaryota; kingdom Metazoa; phylum Arthropoda; class Arachnida; order Araneae; family Salticidae; genus Maratus; species Maratus michaelseni. The sequence goes on from OZ007586.1 coordinate 400,663,811, forward strand.
GGGTACCTGCCCAGCTATCCGCCCCAGCTGTTTTTCTTAACCGTTTATACAACCCTGATTTAACGCTGAACTGATTTTATAGAGGCAGTGTTTTGTTAACTAAAGTTTCCATCATATATTGGGATAAACATTTCAAAAGGAGATTTTTTTTTAAATGTCATTGTAAGTACTTTTAGGAAGTCATGATTCAAAATATAAAGGACTGCTATGAAAAAATTAATGACATTTTCATTTCGTCTTTTTATGAATAGGTATTCTCTATATATTTCTTAAAGTTAACTTTTAATTTTGAAAATACGTTTATTAGATTCCATAAACGTAGTATTTTACGTTATTATGAATGTATGTCTATTTTTAACCAATAAAATTTATTAAAAGTATTTTTTTATGTTTTCAAAAGTCCATTTTATTTTAAATTTATATTATTTAATTTGTTTCGAAAACTTCATTTTAGAAGTGAAATTATTTTAAAAATGTAATTTGTTTTTGAATTAAATCAATGTTTTTTTACTTATTCAGCTAAATTCAATTCATTTTGCTTAATATAAAGTTTTTGGCAAAAATTAGTTATCTTCTTCTTTTTTTTTTTCTTTTTTTTTACTGCTATTATTATTTATTTAGTAACAGGTTGATATGATTATTCATATTAAATATAAGTAGTAAGTTTGTAGAGGTATTATTTTGTCACTAATTTATTTAATTGAGTGTTTGCATTGTAATACTTTTTTTATAATTGAAAGTGATTTTTTTAAAATATTCTTTCATTAAAATTCACAAAAATGTCAACTTATATTTTAAAAAACAATTGTGTCCTTCACTCAATGCTGATGCCATGGATGAATGTTGCAACAATGGAGCTGTTTTTTCAATTAAACAATCGTAACGTTATTTCTATGGGGAAAATGCAAGTTTTGGACCGACGTTGAACCCCCCCCCCCCCCCCCGCCCTTAGGGATCGAATTTTTAAAAATAATGTCCAATTCATGTATTGCCCTCAGGAATACATATACATTCCAAATTTCAAAGCTCTACGTCAACAGGAAGTGGGTCAAAAATGAGTATCAAGATTTGACAGCCACATTACAGAATCACAACTACAGAAATGTAATTTAAAAGAAAGTATGTAAAAAAAAAAACAATGTAAGAATATAAAATTTTGATTTTTATGTTGCGGAATTATATAAAATAATGGCTTTAATTTTCAAAATGGAACTTATTTAAAAGTCTGTAATAAATGATAAAGCAATTGTTTTTCTCTAAATGCCATCTAATTTTTTTTTCTGAATGCCAACAAAATTATTTATATCAAAATTTTAGCGAAATCTGATTTCACATTTCTTTCTGTATATTTTGCCTTTGATTAAAAAAAACGCACCGCAAACTATCTAACTATTAATTATCTAATGATTTTTAAAGAATTATCTATTATATTATATATATGTGTGTGCACATACGCGCGTAAGTGTGAGTTAATCCTATTAAATCATAAATAAAATATTAACACTCGTTGTAGCAATAGAACTTGACTCAATTTAAGATCTGTCATATTTTTAAAATAATCATATAAATCTTGAAACACTGCTCCGATTAAAGTACACTTCAAATAAAAATTGTGTATAGGATGAATATTTTGCGTTAATTTTTTTCGAGGTTTTTCACGAGTATTTACTTTAAGGTAAATATAGAAAAAAATATCTGCATGGTATTCTATTTCATTGGATAAAGTAATTTTAATTTGAAATTTAATCTTAATTAGATAGTTCGAAGTAGTAGATGTTAATATCTAATTTAAAATATATTGAAAGTTTTACCCAAGTTTCTAATAAGGTAAAGCCAGGAGAGATGGCGCGGTCGGAGAGATTGCGCACATAGAGGTTCGGGAGGAAGGAGTAGAGTGAGCGTGCAGCGACTCCAGGTAGTTGTACAACAACAGTAGTGGAGTGTCTACTTGAAAGTGCACGTGGATTGCTTTGAGCGTCTAAGATAAATTATTGCTATTATGTTTTGTTTTCCCAAAGTAAGTGCTTGAATTTTCATAGCTATTCATCAGAATTTCTATACAATGTCAATAGTACAAAATATTTTAAACTTAAACGATTTCTCATAAGCTACTAATATAGACTAACAATGTGAACATCAATGGTTCGTTTTAGAAGAGGTCGTGTTTAAATAAAAGGCCGCGCAATCTCTCCTACCGCAATTGGAGAGTTTGCGCATCTGCTACTTAGGAGAGATGGCGCGGTGTTCCCATTAGTTTCCATGCTAGGAGAGATTACGCAGCTTATTGTTAAATTTGCATAAAAAATTAAAAATGAAAATGGACTAATTTTAAGTTAAACGTGTTATTAAGTAACATAATTTTATTTTGTAATCTTATCTGGACTTGCTTTTTCTGAATCTTTATTTTTTTCCTTTAATTAAAATTTTTTAATCGTTTTTAAAATTATTTCCTTTTTCTGATTCTTTAATCATTAGGTTGAAATATTCACTCCTAATGCAATAATATTTGTTCACAACAACCTTACAGCAATGTCATTTAAGTGTAATTATTATTGTTAACAATTTAATTGTAGTTATTATTAGTAACAATCTCTCCTACCCATGTGCGCAATCACACCAACCCTGTAAGAAGAGATTGCGCAAAATAACTTTCTTTGTTTTATTACAACTGTTCTATAAAATTGCAACATAACAACAAAATAGCAATGCAAATGCATAAAAAACAAATGAAGTAAAAATGATTCATGAATAGTTTAGCAAAAAATTAAAATTTCGATTTTTTATTGCTGTTCTTTTGAATTGTGCGCAGTCTATCCTAGCTTTACCTTATACAAATTAAAATATTTGAAAACAAATGAGAAACACTCGTGAAGGAATAATTTATGAAGCATTGAAATAGAGGTAAGTTTCTGTTTATTTATGTGTTTTATTATGCTCTAGTTTGTATATCCCGTGTATACATCTTAGTATACAATATTTTATATAATCATGTCGGCCTTTAAATATTTTGGAGAAGTTTTAATTCCCAAACTCCCCATCGCTGTTCACGTCGTCCAAAATGATTCTTATTGTTATAGCATTTAATATTTATCCATTTGAGCATAATGACAAACTATCGCAAAAACTCTATTTTGGCGTTCCATTCCTGGTGTTAATCATTTTGTTCTTTTTTCTATCAATCGCTGATATACACTCATGTCCAAAATTAAGGTCACAAACATAAAATCTGTGAAAACTGATGAACTATTCACTCTGTTTCCACGAAATTTCGCACAGAGTTATATTACAATGGGAGAAAGAATATAGCAACATAACAATATGGAAAAGATTTTAATTGTGAGTTAAAATACAGGTTATATTAAAAAGTGTTAAATCAGGAATCGGAGATAAAGCATTTATCTCGGGAAAAATATGTCTGATATGGAGTGTGACCACTGTGCACTGCTATACAAGCCTGACAACGAGCTCTCATAATGTTTATGAGGGTGTCAATAAATGTTTGTGGCAACAAATCCCATTCTTACAAAAGCGAGGCTTTTAACTCTTGGAGGGTCCTAGGAGTGGTGTTACGCTGTGCAATGGCTCTTCCTAGACCATCCCAAACATGCTCAATAGGATTGAGGTCCAGAGATCTCGAGGGCCAATTCATACGGCGAATATCTTCCTCTTCAGGAAAATCATCAACAATGTGAGCACTGTGTGACCTCGCATTATCGTCTATAAAAATGAAGTCTGGGCCTACAGCACCGCGGAACAACATCACATAGGCTTCAAGGACCTCATCCCTATAGCGATGTGCATTGATAGTACCCGCATCGAAGACGTGCCGTGGGGTACAGCAGCCCAACATTAAGCTGTCTCAGACAAGGATTCCTTTGCCACCAAATCTGTTGATTTATTTTACGTAGGAGGGATGATAGCGAGCTCCACGTTCTCTCCAGATGAAGATTCGACTAGAATCCCTTTCCGTGGTGAATCTGGACTCATCACTGAAAAGAACACGCTCCTACCCTTGTTGTGTCCAAGACTGATGTCTTCGGCTCCACAACAACTGGGCTCTCCTGTTCGATGCAGTGAAAGGGACACACACGACTGGATGCTGGACGTAAAGTGCCCTCTCTGCTAGTCGTCTATATACTGTTTGCCTGGAAATTCTTATTCCAGACACAGCAGTAAGGTCACCAGCAAGCTGAGAAGTCGTTGCCAGCCTATGTCGTCGTGCGCTTAACGCCAAATAGCTATTCTGTGCAGGTGTCGTTGCTCTGTGGCGGTCTTGGTTAGCCTTTCTGGTGACATTGGGATGGTCTAGGAAGAACCATAGCACAGCGTAACCCCCTGCCATGACCTGCCAGGAGTTAAAAGCCACGCTTTTGGAAGAAAAGGCTTTGTTGCCACAAACATTTATTGACACCCTCATAAACAGTATGAGAGCTCGTTGTGAGGCTTGTATAGCAGTACACAGTAGTCACACTCCATATCAGACATAATTTTCCTGAGATAAATGCTTTATCTCTGATTCATGATTTAACACTTTTTTAATATACCCTGTATTTTAACTCACAATTAAAATCTTTTCCATATTGTTATGTTGCTATATTCTTTCTCCTATTCTAATATACCTCTGTGCCAAATTTCGTGGCAACACAGCGAATAGTCCATCGGTTTTCACAGATTTTATGTTTGTGACTTTAATTTTGGACACGAGTGTATTCATAATAATATCCGACGTTGCTGATAAAGCACTGAACAATGTAGGCTTGGTGAATGGTGCGTAGTACAACCTTAAAGCAGCTCTGTCTGAATATATATTTTCTAATTGTCATATTAATAAAGCATATTTATTTATATTATAAACTTATGTTGAAGAAGGATTTGCTATATAAGGTAAAGCAAGGGGAGTATGCGCACAAATCAAAAGAATAACAATAAAAAATCTAAATATTATTTTTTTGCTAAACTATCCATGAATAATTTTTAATTCATTTGTTTTTTATGCATTTCCATTACTATTTTATTGATATGTTGTAATTTAATAGAACAGTTGCAATAAAACCAAAACAGTTATTTTGCGCAATCTGTCCTTACAAGGTTGGTCTGATTGCGCACATTGGTAGGAGAGATTGTTACTAATAATAACTACAATTAAATTGTTTAATATAATAATTACACTTAAATGACATTGTTGTAAGGTTTTTGTGAACAAATATTATTGTATTAGGAGTGAATATTTTAACCTAATTATTTAAGAATCGGAAAAAGGAAATAATTTTAAAAACGATTAAAAATTTTTAATTAAAGGAAAAAAAATAAAGAATCAGAATAAGCAAGTCCAGATAAGATTACAAAATAACATTAAGTTTCAAAATTGATTCATTCATATGTTTTACATGTAATTTGCAATTTATGGAAATTTACCAATAAGCTGCGTAATCTCTCCTAGCATGGAAACTAATGGGGACAATGCACCATCTCTCCTAAGTAGCAGATGCGTAAACTCTCCAATTTCTGTAGGAGAGATTGCACGGCCTTTTATTTAAACATGGGCGCTACTAAAAGAAACCGTTAATGTTCACACTGTTAGTCTAGATTTGTAGCTTATGAGAAATCGTTTAAGTTAAAAATATTTTGTACTACTGACATTGTATAGAAATTCTGACGAATAGCTATGAAAATTCAAGCACTTACTTTGGGAAAACAAAACAAAATACCAATGATTTATCTTAGACGCTCAAAGCAATCAACGCGCACTTTCAAGTAGACACTCCACTACTGTTGTTGTACAACTACCTGGAGTCGCTGCACGCTCACTCTACTCCTTCCTCCCGAACCTCGATGTGCGCAATCTCTCCGACCGCGGAATCTCTCCTCACCATTAAATGTAGGAATTCCTAAAAATTTAAACCTTTGGCAGCTTTTGATATAAATTGTTGGAATTAAATAACTTGATTTATTTTACAACTCAACAATTAGATTTTTTTTGTATGTACTGCCCAAAAAGTGACATTTTAATTTTGGGTTTGCATGTGAACACAAGTTCTCTAAGTAATGATTAATAAATTTCATTCGATATTCCATGTCATGCAAATATAAGAATCGGAAAAACCCTATTTTTATTTATTTCGTTTTTAGGGGTTTTTTTATGCATCAAAATGCATGCATTCCCTAAAAAGTATTTGAACTGAAGGATATCGTGAAGGCTGTTTAAAAATCCAAATGAGCTACTTTCTGATAGATTTCTCAAATCATTTTTGTAGAACGCGTGAAATCGCGTGAAATCGGCAAGTGTTCTTATTCACAAGCTTTGTAACGAAATGGTGTTTTCTCTTTTTTGGTAAAGCAGAAGATCTTTCGGAAAATACCTTAAAGTTGGCATTTTTATCCTAATTTCCGTTAGCCATAGCGGGGGATTTGTGAAAAACCTGTTGTCAGGTGACATCAATTACATATAAATTGATAAGTAATTCATTTTTCAAAAAAGGGAAAAGACCATTCGATTTCAAATCGTTTAAAAAAAGAGGACTGCAATTTCCGTGCTTTTGCATAAAAAAATGAATCCGTAAATAAGACAGAAAATTTCGCGTTTTTGAGCAGAAAAAAAATATTATTTTGAGCACTGCTTTAAATACAAGAATTTAGATGATATGGCTGAGATTATAAATGTATGCAATCTAAAGTACTTAAAAGATAAGATGCTTTATTTTAGAGAAAAGTGTTCTTGGAATATACAGAAAATGTACTTATTACGTAACATTTTAATTTAAGTCATTTAGAAAGTTGTATTTCACTATAAATATATTGAGCATTATAATTAGTATGAAATTATTTTTTTAAGTTTATGGGTGCAATATTTTAGAGATTTTTACATTTATTGGCAAGCAAAATTGCCAAACCAGATTTTTTTGGGAGCCTGAAAATGTACGAATTCTAAGAAACGATTGTGTAAAGCGGATTGTATACAAAATTTCAAAACCAATCAAAAGTGATATTTAACCATTAGAGAAATACATCATTCTTATTATTGTTGTTTATACCATTTGCATCATTTGTGGATATAGGCGTGCATCTCAAAAATTTCTTTTTTGTTTGAAATTCTGAATTTATACCAGAAATTCTGAATAGTAATTATTGCTTTATTTAATGAGAGCCGTTCCGTAATTACATAAAGTAAAAATATTTCTTTAGAAATTTCTGAAAAATAACATTCCTGAAACGCACGCATATCTGCGGTAATGGTGCAAATGGGTTAATCTGCTCATCTGCTGGGATTATCTTTTCAGTTGAATATAAGATAAATTCATGTATTTTCAAACTTAAGGAATTTTTCCACTCGTGCTACGTGATGAATTTACAATTACTTAAGAAGTCCATGCTATACGTTTTCGTATAAGATTCAATCATGTCTGTATATCAAATTATTTGTCAAAAATATCAAGGAATTAAAAAGTTATACTTTAGGTTATATATTTACCAACAAATTTAAATAATGTCGTACAAAATAAATAAATAAATAATTGTTTCTTCTTTTTGTTTTTAAGTGTCAGAACCTAAAAAATTAGAGACAAAACTAACAGTCCTCTGGAATGTTTCCTTAATTAAAAGCGAAAAAGAAATATAACTGTTTCCATGGATTTGAAGATGTGTGTAGTGAGTTTGTTTAAATAAAGCTCCCATTGACCCGTTTATAGAATAATAGTATTTCTGAAGGAACATTTTATAGTAGGGCTTTACAATATATGAAAAAGAAAATTTCTAGAAAGCTTGCTACACAAATTGCAAGTGAAATATAAAAAGAAAAATTTTCTTTTTCAAAAATGTGTTTTTCATAAACGGACCGAATCAGAACATTACATACAGGGTCTGTTCTGAAATTAGTAGGACTGATTCTTTCCTGAGCGAACGGGTAGACGAGAGGTGGTCTGCCGGCGCATGATCGGTGGAGGGGGATATTGGGAATGCTGGGAAAACTCCGCAGTCGGCTCTCGGCCGTTGAAGAGAGCAGGTCACTTGTACTGTGAACCCCTGTCGAAACGCCTCGTCACGGAGAATTATGGAGCGTTTTCTGGAGCAGCGATACGCGATCAAATTTAGTGTAAAGCTTGGTAAAATGGGCAAAGAGACTCATGACATGATTAAAGAGGTCTACGGTGATGCTGCCATGGGTAGATCAGGTGTTTTTGAGTGCCACAAGCTGATCCAAGAAGGTAGGGAAAGAGTTCAAGACGACGACCGCTCCGGATGCCCTTCAACTAGCAAGACCAAAGAAAATGTGTCGCAAGTGAAAAATTTACTGAACAGTGATCGTAGGAGGAGCATCAGAATGATTGCTGATGAATTGAGCATTCCTCAAACCCAAGTTTTTGAGTTCGGCTGCACCATGAAAACGCACCGAGCCACACAGCGTTTCGCGTAGTGGAGTATCTTGCCCAGCACAATGTGGTAACGCTACCTCATCCCCCCTACAGCCCCGAATTGGCCCTGCCGGACTTTTTTCTATTTCCGAGAATAAAATCGACACTCAAGGGGAAGTATCACGGCTCGGTAGAGGCGGTTCAACAGGCCGTGACAAGGAGTTAAACAGCATTCCGGTCCAGGTGTTCCTGGAGGCATACGAAAACTGGAAAACTCATTGGCAGCAGTGTGTAGATGCGGAAGGATTCTACTTTGAAAAATTCTAATAGTTTGTACTATTCTCATGAATAATTTTTTTTTTTAAAATGAGTCCTACTACTTTCAGAACAGACCCTGTATATAAAAGCTTACTAAACATATTATATTATTTATTAATTGACGCAATTATTCTTTTTTCCTTTTCAATTAAAAATAAAACACAGAAGACTGGTTAATTCTACCTCAAAATTTTCAGGCTTTTAATGTGATACTTCTGAACTTTCCGGAAGTTTCGATAAATCGTACATACTTATAAATGTATAAATAACTTAACAAAATTGAATTTTATGCTATCAGATATTATACAGATTATAATAAAAATTAATGAGATTAACGGAGTTGTAGAACTGATGTTGAGGCCTCTGATCTGCAGATTTATTAGTTTAATTAGACATCTTCTTTCACCTAATTAAATGGTAAAGTTTCTTTACAGTATTCCAGAAGTGTTGGAATGTGCTTCATAATCTATGTATAGTGCCAATTCTAAATCTGTGAAAGGAGAAGGACATTCTGTACTGTACAATTCTTTATTCACCTGTAAAATATATTAAATTTCAATAAAAATTGTAGAAAACTCAACATAAGGAAATATTAAATATAACTATTGATGAATATTGGGTGTTAAGCCGACCAGCAGCTTTCTCAAAACCACGACGCTTCTCCTGTTTTGATGGCGTATGCAAGTGAGAAAATGTTTTCCACTTTGGGTTCTCAGTTCGGCACTTGACGGAACCCCGCCAATCTCTCTCCAACAGTAGAACGATATATTTGCTCCACTGAAAGAAATGGATTACGTAGAGAGAGCTTTTCGCTCCGACTTCGATTATTGATTTGTAATAAATATTAAAAAATTCCATGTATGAAAAAAAGTCTTTTGAAGTAATAAAAATAAAAATATTATTACAGGCAGTCTTTTTCATTGTGAGGTTAATTTATTTTCATATTACTTTTATGCTTATTTTACCAGGAGTGAGCCGTTAGTTGTAAAAAAAACAAATAAAAAAAATTAGATTTTTGCACCTATGAAGTGTTTTATTAAATATTATTCAATTAATTTTTCAACTTGTACATTTTTATCTACATTCTGTAAAATATAAAAAAATGTTTCGAAAGCTGTCTATAAGTTTAAAGCTTTTTTTCGTAGAACAAATGTCTTGTACGATTATCATCATACTTTCTGTGAATTCTTTGAAAAACAATATATGACAAAGTATAAATGGGGCTTTTTTCACAAAAATGACTTTTTAAATATTGTTTTTTTAATTATTGTCGGACAGTTCAAAATTAAGTTTCAGTTTTTCATCAAAATGTCTTTATCAATTATTAAATACATTTAGTGTTTAAAAATCTTTGGAAAGAACTAGATTATAAATGAATAATATACAGAGTATCACAAAAAAAAATGGTGAAATGACATTTAATATTTTACCTGTTGAAGATAAATAGCTAACGTAAATTGAAAAGTATTTAAAACAAGGCAGGAAATAAGATTTTGGTAATGAAATATTTCTACCGTTAATTTTCATAAAAGTACAAATTTTAAAATTTTTATTGGACCCCTGTAGACAGAATTGATCATTTAGACTATATCATTTAGAAACCCGCATACGTGTATATCTTTAAATCTGAATAAGTCATCTTTAATTTAAAATTGGCCTTTGTGAATTGGGACCATATTTTCAATTATATATCTAAATCTGCCAGCTATTGGAAGAAAGAGGAAACACAAACGCAAATACATATGCAGTTAACCTTCAACAACGAAATCTATATTTGAGGCAATATAATTGGTGAAGGACTCCAAAACATTTGTAGAAGCATTATTAAAAGATCTTAGTTATATGTATTCGAGCTCAGAGAAATTAATTTGCGCATGCTTGGTGAATTGCTTTTTTTGTTATGTTTCTAGGATTCAAAACTACATTTGTTCTCTTTAATTGATTTCTGCCTGTGTAATACTTTATTTAAATATATTTATGATGCAAATTTTGCACAGTTATTACCATATCTTAACATATCCAAAGAATGGCCTCCTCAATTTGTACATGATCCTTATTTTCACTGATCAAATTGCATATTAAATTATACTATGAAGTGGTATAAATGATTTTTTTCCACTCATTATAATTCAGTCAATTGTTAAGATACGTTTATGAGGCTTTTGTAAAAGTCTTCTTAAAGCAAAAGGGGAAGAACCTTCTAATTGACCATTTTTGTCTATCGGAGTCATATAAAAAATTTAATTTGTAAAATAAAAAAATAATTAAATATATCACTATTCTATTAACGTAATCATATCCCTAAATTAATTTTATCACTTTGAAATTAAATTTAACTATTATTAAAGTTAATTATTATTATATTTAATTATTATTAAATTTAATTATTATTAATTTTACCATTACATTTCCAAAACAGGAAAAAATTATATAAAGTATTGTTAGATACATTATTTGTATAAGTAAATTTTAAATAAACATCATGAATTTTTATTCAATTTTTGGATATATTTTTTAATAAAATTTTACATTTAAATATTTTTAATTAATTAGATATTAAATTGGTATTAATTTTTTTTAAATAAAAAACTTTCCAATGTTGATTTTTCTTTTGGGTGAATATTTACATGCACAAATTTCTCATAAAGCAATATTTCTGTCTCAAAAAATTATATTTTGTTGTTATAAACTGCTGTTGTTTATTCTTACTGCATCTATTATTTTAGTACTGTATATATACGCTTTTGTTTTGTGAAAGAAATATATTTACAATAGTCTAAATCCTTTCAGGTTTAGAAATATAAAAGAGAACGCAAACTGAACTTTTATAATATTTATATAAATATTTAGAATTAAATAGATAAATGCTAGTTCATTTGCTCTTTCAATTTAGGTTGTCTGAATTTATTTAAATGGAAAATTTAATCGTGAGTTTATGAATACATTTTACCTATAAAATGAGTATTTTACGTACAGTACAGCCGTTTACTTATCTTTATTTAAATGATGGCGAAAAAATACCCAAGTGTGTTTAATCAAATATCACCATACTTCAGATTAGTTTATTAAGAAATTTACAAATAAAGGCAAATTGATATTTTCAATATATATATATATTTATTTTAATAATATCAATTGCTTTGAATATTGATAATACGGAGAATATCCAGACGCATATTTTTGATGATACGGAGTAAGTAAATTTGTATTTATAATAATCGTAGATGCCAAATATCACGAATATTTTCTACGGAAAATTTTCCTTATTTAATCGCAGAAAATCTAAGATTAAACAAGGCAATTATTTAAACAAAATACAGTGGCAGCGGAAATCAGCAATAGATGGCAGTTATAAATATTTTCAATTTTTTTTTATCAATTCTTGAGTTCTGTGTGTACCATTTTAACAACAAATAGCGATTTAAAGAGACTCCGAGCAAAAATGGGAAATTGTGTTCTTCTCAGCAGAATCTCTAAACAATAATATATGCTATAGAATAACAATAAACATATGCTGTAGAAAAAAAAAATCAAGAAAATAATTATTTCGAAAAAGTGTTAGGAACAATAAAGTTAACTCTTATACGCTTCCAGCTTATTGATAAGGCTTTTAGAGCAAAAAGTATTAAAAATAAAAGTCGCATAAAAAAGGGTGAAAATACCAACTAACTAAAATAAAGAACTTACAATTTTAATAAATTGTACAACAATGAAAATTATATTTTACAATCATAGCACTACTTTGTTTTTAGAGGCCAGTTTACATGTACATTAGATTTATTTTGATTTGGAATCAAAACAATTCCACAAATGGAATAGTTTGTAATTAAATGTATGTTTTATAATTTTAACTTAAACCTTTACGATGAATTTCAAGCAAGTATTTTGAATTTTTATTCAGTTTCTGTGCATAATGTTTTAAAAACCATTTCATATTTAAATACCTTTGATTGAGTTAGAAGTAATTCATATATGTAATGCTTATTATGCCTAACTATAATATAACTATATATTTTTAACATAATATTATAATATTTTAATTAAACAAGTCCTTTAAAAGAAATAATAATAAAAATATGTTTTTCCTGAAGTTTTACATGCACGAATTTTCTTGTTAACTGCTTATATGAAATCGCCCACTTTCAAAGTCTGATATTTTCGCGAGGAAAATAACATATATATAATGTTATTATTTATACTTTGTTAGCAACTTGCGTACGTATTTTTTGTGATGTAAAGAAATATACAACATTCTAAGGCCTTGCAGTCTTAGAAACTTGAAAAAGAATGCAAACGGAATTTTTAAAATTAACAGTAATTAGTAGAATTAATTGGATAAATGTTCTGCCATTTCATCTTCTAATGTAGGTTGTCTACATCTCATTCAAATTAACATTTAATCACGAGCTGCTGAATAAATTTTAAATATAAAATAATACTTTTACGCAAAGTGCAGAACTTAAGGATGTTTATTTCAAAAATGATGAAAACATATAAATGTGTTTAATCAAACATTTGCATAATTCATATTAGTCCATTAAGATATTTCAAATAAAATGCAAATTGATATTTAAAAAAAATTCATTGTTACAAAATCGCCGACTTTCAGTTTGATGGAAATAATCTTATAATTCAAAATGAAGATTCTGAGTCTGATATTATAAATTAATAGACGATTATTCGAGAAACACAATGTAAATACTTATTTCGCATCACAAGTTTCAAGTAAAAAGGATAATGAATTCAGAGATAAAACTACTAGTAACACGAAAAAAATTGCTAGCTAATGCTCATTTGCTAATGTTGAACCTGTGGGAACGTTATTTTAAAATTTCTCGTTTGCATTTCAATATTTTTAAATAATTCTTTTGCATAGGTTAGTTGAGTTCGACCTCTAACTTGGCCTATTATTTACTATTATGATTTTGGTTTCAGCTTTTTTTACGAGGCTACTTACACATTCGGAACCGGTTTTGAAATATTAAGTGACGTCATGAAAAAGCTACAACCAAAATCGAAAAAGTAAAAAGGGGCCCGTCTAGTGATCGATATCATCTATATTGAGCAAAAAAAATATTTAAAAATATTAAAATGCATAAGAGATATTCTAAAAGAACGCGCCCATATATTTAACATTAGCTTGTGAGTGTCGTTGTGTGACTATCGTATGCTCTTGAGCAAAGTACAAATAACAATAGTCTCCTACATTGATTTCCAACTGAAGTCGATTGCAATTAAAAATTCTCTCACCATATGGAGCTGTCTTATTTATATAGTCTCTCTTGATGACGTCGACTGGACGCGAACGGAAGATGAATTTTCATTTCCTAGGAAAATCTAGAAGGTTCTCGATATTTTTTTAAATATCATCCTAGAGGCTTCGAAATTACAAATAAGTATTTGGTCATTGTTAAACATAATCGCTTTTAACCCCTTCTATTGCTTAAATTTTCAACGTTGGATTTTCTTTACACTGTTGTTTGAGAAGATTTTTAAAACTCCTCCCTTCTTCCAGAACTTTACGTCCCGGGCAGTTTATTTATAGAGATCCATGATCTATACCAAACTAAAGCGCAATCCCACTAATGTGAATGTTCTTCGGTTTTCTGCTTGGCATGTTCTGATATTGTACAGTGATACCATTCACTGTCATCATTTAAAGTATAAGCATAGCTACCAAATTTTACACTTTTTTTATCACTAAAATTTATAGAACTTTTTGCATTATTTAATTCAAGATTTCAATGATTACACAAAGCAAAATTTACTATTAGATTTTAGTGGTAAGACAAATGCGTAAACGTTTGTAGCTATGACATACGTTACTTCCTAGATTCGTTGTAATTTCGGACACAGATCCGCTTCGGATTATACATCCATACAGGATCAATTTCCGTTAGGAAGTCTTCTGTCGTTCTGATTTGTCACGCTTGCTAACCATATTGATCCTGACTCTGGAAAACCGGTGCACACTCTCAAAATGTGCCTTCGTGTTCGTCGAGCGACGAAGACATGCCAATTGATGGAATAAATAATTTATAACAGTGGAAACGATGTGTTCTACCAAAACACATCTCAGTTGGCATCCACCCAGTTGTAGAAAGATGGTTCAAAACTGTTCGATTAAATCTATCAACCATGCTATGAAACTAGAGATGTCAGACTGTTGTTCGAGATTTTAAGTGCATATATCTGCAAAGATCTGTGAATAGCGCAGAGTTGAAATTCGTGGCTTTGCCTAAGTGATACACAGTTCTCTATCAACGCTTCAGCTACAGTTGACGCTTCTTCTTCAACTATGTATATCATTCAGGCCACTTCGTGAAGGAATCAATTATCACTAGGCTGTAGCAATTTTTAATTAAAACTTTCCAACCCAGTTGAAAAGTGTTTACGACTTCGGTTTGTCTGCCGTCTGCCGTCTGTCCGTGCTCTAACTCCCGTAAATATGCTTCAATTGTCCTGAAATTTTTGCATGTTATTGTCGTTTACTATAGCATGTTCCCTATTTCAACAGAAGTGTGTAGCACTTATAGTTTTTTACAGGGACAGTCAAAAATATTCCGTTACATTAGTCAATGGGGAATAATCGGTTCAAGCGCATTTTGATGATGCTACGTCATTTAAAACATAATGAAATTGATATATAATTATGAAACGCATTAAAACATGCTTTTTGTAGAATATGGGGTGCAAAGCATTTATTATTCATTTACAGGGTCAAACAAAAGAATTATTTTACACATCGTTATATGGGGAAAAATCGTCTGCAGTGTAACTTAGTGATATTACACTCTTTCAAACATAATGAAAATTATATGCATTACTGAGGTACACTATAAATTGTTCTCTTGTGTGCATTGCGTTTATTTACAGGGACACACAAAATATATTGGTTACAGTACATGTGCGATATTTTCAGTCTTTGTGTGATAAGTGCGTTTTCATCTTTGGTTTGCATTTTAAACTTTTTTTTCATAGTACGTGTGTGTTTATAAACTCGGTTGACCATATACAGGGCTACACACGGAAATTCGTAAGTACTACAGACTATGGGTGTGAATTGCTTAAGGGTAGTTTTTTATTGTGTTTACGCATTTTCCTGCTGAACTATATTTAGTAGACTAATAGAAGTTAGTGGAATATAAATAAATTCATATACAGGGCTACGAAAAAAAAGATACATTGTCGTTTTCGTTTGGTAATTGCTGCAAGTGAGTTTTAAGTTGCATTTTAGCTTAATAGGTGGTGTGTACAAAAGTCTTCAGATAACATACAGGGCAGTACAAAAGATTTTGAGTGCATTTACATCGATTGGCGAAAATTGCTAAATATGAATATTCTAACTGAACTATATTTTATCATACTATATATCCACATCTATTGATCATATACAGGGTTGCACAAAATAATTCGACTATATTTTGACACTGGAAGGTAATTTCGAAAACTGTATTTTTCAATGTGTATGCGTTTTTTAATCTGTTTACTTACATATCTTCTTTCACCTTATTTAACGGTGAAGTTTTGTTACAGTTTTCTGGCTGTGTGGAAAGTGTTTCATAATCTATGCTTGACGCATGATTTTTCGTTCTTGTCTTTATATGGCCTTGGTAAAGAACCTATTATGTCAAAAGCAATCATCATGAAATGTGCGCTTACGTTATGGCGCTGCAATCATCTCTTAAGTATTACTTTTGTTCTTTTTTCGTTATTTTTACCTTTCTCGACATCATTTCGCAGCAGATCCCAGTAGAAATGTTCTTCTGTTTTACTTACTCTTTATCACTACGAAATGGCCTTCATTCGGGCTGCCGTGTGTTTTTCTCAGAACATGTGAAATCTTACATCTGGGAATAATCAACTGCCATTGAAACATTTATTCACCGTTCTCTCGCTCATTAGCGATATAATACTCTATTTTTAAAGTGTAAGAAATCCCACATTATTTTGTTGGAGTTGTTATTTGCAGCAATATCTTGCCATAATGTGTCATTTGCAGAATTTAGCTTCTTCTCGAGGGTAAATTTTATGTCTTTATCATCTTTTAATTGTGCTTTTCTGAGTTCGTCTCATGACCAAGGATCCACGGTCGTCGAGAAAGTTCCATTAGCATGATTTTCAGTTTTCAGACCAAACTTCTCGGCTTTTTCGTAGTATTTATACATCTCTTTACAAGGCAACGTAGACAGAACATCTGCGTCTTCGTAATCCATTTCGTTTTTCTCTGCCATCAGGTTTCTTAAAGATTCAAAGCCATTTTATAAATGCATAGTATGTTCTAAGTGTAAACGCACGGGCAAAAAGATAATGGAGAAAATGTTGAAAATATTTTACAATCTTCAATTACTCTTTTTGTGCGGTACACTTATTTCTCCCTGTTTGTTAATCTCTTGCTAAAATAGTCTATGGCACCCTGCTCATTTCAAAATTCTAGGAAATTACTGTGTGTGTAGTCTTTACTTATTGGCATCTGTGTCCAAAATAATTTTTTTGTCCATCTCTAGTAATATTCTAAATTTAGGCAAGATATGTTCAAGTCTATTTTAATAAATTGAAAAATTTCTTACATTATTCTGTCCCGATAAAGGCAATTAGAGATTCTGTTGATTTATGAAGATGTCTTGCTATGATAACGTTTCGTTAAATGACGCATTGGGGCTTTTGGCGAATGTACGCGGCAAAATTTATTTTGTGTTAAGCTAATGTAAATGAGTCAGTTAGTCAATAAATACCTTTTTAGAAAAAAAAATTGTTCTAATAAAAAGATATTAGAGCATTACAGTTTTATGCTTATATTTGTTAAATGGAAACAAATAACAATATAACAATAAAGTTAATACTTGTTGGACATCATTAAAAATTCATTTGCACCGAAGAATTAAAAACCGCTTTTCTTAGCTTGAATTTTCAAAAACAAAGTTCAAATAAATTAACCCTTTGCATTCCTGTTACACCACTGGAGGGACATCCAACATATGAATATTAAGTTACCATGACTGGAAAGTGTTAATAACCGTGTTTCTGTAAGATGAAGAAAATCTTGGATATTACTTTCGATGCAAGTTTCTGAGTGACCGTTTGTCTGGGTAGAAGTCCAATTTTTTGTTCCTTGTGCAATTTTTAAGGAGGGATAATCAGTTCATCGTATATTTTCATGGTAATTTCTGGACAGATTAGCTTTGATAAGTAATAATAATGTTTCAATGACGATATTTTATTTCTTTATTTGAATCATTAAAATGCCTTATCTTATCCCTTTTGGTCACTGTGGTGGACAAGTTATTTTTTTAAGCTCGCTGTCAGCACCTCTATTGTCAGAAATTTTCTAATTTAAGTTCATAAGCACACTTAAATACTTAAAAAATTGTTGAACTTCTTGGGCTTTCAACTTTTTTAATATTGAATCTTTCACCTAATTCCATGAAAGCTTTTACAGTCGATTTATATTTCTCGGAATCTCAGAAGTTCCTGCATTCCGGTCATTCTTTATGAATATGTTTGCTTTTTTGTGTTGAAATATGTAAAATAATTTGTAAAATGAAACGCACAAAAAATTATTTGTCGCTGCAACAGTATTTTAATGTTAAGGTACATTTGTGTTCATTTGTGAGATAATAGCACGTATATTCATGGAGATATATCGATTTCTTTAAACAAATTCAATACATTTTAACAGTTTTTTTTTATTTCAGTGTGGAAGGTTTCCAACCACATTTAAAGTCATTTTCAGAAAATGTGACAAAAATAAGTAGAAGCATCATAGTGCAATTAGAACAACATATATTAATGTTTTTGTGAAATATGAGGAGTTGTATGAAAATATTTTGAACTGCATATGCACAAACCATACCATTTTTTTCATAATTTGGAAGTCACTTCTATTGTGTAACTAATATAAAAAGACCAGCCGAATATCTTGAAATTTCCCAAAGATATCAGCGATATAATAAGCTGAATTGTGGCTGAAAGAGCCTTCAAAAAGTCGCCAGATCATAAGGGAATTTTCACAAGTTGTCCCTTTTTATTAACTGACTACCAACAAAGGAGTTAGTATTTAATGAATATCAATGAGTAGATCTGGAAAGGATCCTTCGATTTTGATAATTATTTTTTCTTGGTATCCTTCTGGGGGGTTTCTGAGAAGATCAAAAGCATGAATAATAAATGAAAATTTGAAAAAATAAAGATTAAAAATGACAATTTGTGGATCCTCATCATCCTATTATCATTCAGCTACTTTTAGAAAGAAATTGAAATTCAACTCTCATTATCGCCGGTACCTTTCTGAATTTTCACAGTATTCGACTGGTCTCTTTATATGAGTTGCTCTATAGACCATATCATGAAAAAAAATCTTCATCGTTCGGGCATACGCAGTTAAAAATTATTTCATATTAATGCTCATGTTTTATCCAGTATTTAAAATAATTATATTGTAATTGTACTATGTTTTTGCTACTGTATTTTGTCAAGTTTTCTGAAAGTGCCGTTAAATTTGGTTAAAAATCCTCCATGTTACAAATAAACAACATGCATTTTTTTTTTTTTTAAGAAACCTTTATATCTTCACTTCTACCTTATTACATGCTGTTCTTACACAAATGAACATATTTTTTTTTACAATATTCATAGATTTAGTCTTGTGCTGTAGCTGCAGATCATTTTGTACATTTTATTTTACAAGGTGATGCCAAATATTACTTTCTTTCATAAATTTGTGTTTGGTCCATTAATAAGCCTTCGTTATCAAATCTTCGCTGAAAACTATGAAGTCAGACATTTCTTCTATATTCCCGAAGTTTAAAAAGAATTCTTTACGTTTATCTCTAGATATTCGACAAAATGTGTAAAATTGTAAGTGCCCGGTGATTCTTGGGAATATTGTGTATTTAAATTCGAATTAAATTTAAGGAATATATATTATCTTAAAGGTCTATGATCTTAAGAAATATACTGACGCATATAGTATTTGAAGGGAGGACTCGAAAACGTTTTCACAATAGTTGAGGTTTTAGCAATTTTTATGTTCTATGTTTAAAATTAAAAGGCATGCAAATATCATCTGATTAAAACAATGAAGTTGCGATTTAATTGTACAAAAATAAAAACTGTGTTTTACAAATGTAGCAATTCGTTGTTTTAAGAGACGAGTATGAGTGAACATTAATTATATTTTCATTTGCCAGTGAATAAATTAAAAACAACAGAAAAAAAGTATAAAATAGATATATATATTTCTAATTTTTACAACTGAAGCATATACAGTAAATTAAAAAACATATTGTGAATTTTATTGTATCATCGTATAATATTTTTAAATAAAATTTTATATTTAAATATTTTTCTATTGAGATAGATATGATCCGTATATGAAATATGATTTATACTTAACTATACTATAACTATATACTTATAATATAATATTATATTCTATAATAGAAAAATTCTTCAACTATAAATAAGGTAAATTTGATTTTGCTGAAAGATTACGTGCATAAATTTTCTTATTCATAACTTCTTATATTAGAATAATTTTTTTCGTAAGGAAAATATTATTTATATAATGTTATACTTTAAATTATTTTAGTAGATGCAGGGTGCGTACTTGGGTTTTGGGTTCCACAATTTTCAAGCAGAACTTTTCGTCCTATTTAACCACATGAAAACATTAAAAATTCTGCACTTAAAGAAGATCATTACGAATTCTACGCTTTAAATATTAAATAAAAATGTCTAGTATTATACACTGGTGCGAGATTCTGAATTCTAAGGAGTGCATCTACCTTGCTAAGGTATTTTTGTTTTGTAAATAAAAATAACATATTTCAAATTATTTCATGTAAAGAAATTAAGCGAATTATAATGCAATTTTAACATTTAAAATATTAAATACATATGTCGAATTAAGTGAATAATGTCTAATTCATTTCATATTCGAATATAGGTTGTCTGCGTCTTTTAAAGTAAAAATTTAACCGCGAGCTTAATAATAAATTTAAAGTATAAAAAGAGAATTTTGCGTACATTGGAGCGATTTAAAGATCTTTATGTAAATAATTTTGAAAACATAAGATGTTTATTTAATCAAATTTTACGATATGTCATATTAATGTATTAGTAAATTTCAAAATAAACGCAAACTGTTATTTAAAAAATAAATATAGAATTTTATGTTTGTAAAAAATGTAAGAAAAATTTTAAACAAATTTTGTAATAAATATATTTAAATAATTTGTAAGGAATATAAATAAAATGAATAATCGATAATACTAGGAGAATATTCAGGCGAACATATGTTTTATAGAGGATTAATAAGTGAAAACGGATTTACATTAATTGTTTTTTTTTAAATTGCTATGCTCTACAAAACAAAAATAAATAAATAAAAGTCGCATATAAAATTGCGCTAGAATCATGAAACTAAAACCATGAGAAGTTACGATATTAATGAATTGTTCAAAAATGAAAATACAATTTTACAAGTATAGCATTATTTTGTTTTTAGAGACTAGTATGAGTGATCATTAATTTTATTTGAATTTGACATCAAATAATTTTCAAATAACGGAAGAGCCATATAATATATATACATATATATATATATTTGTTATTCAAAACAGTGGCTTAGCCATGGTTCAGAGGCCCTGGATATCACTATTTTAAAGAAATATTCTTCACCTTATCTAATGGCCTAATTTTCAGAGATGTTACAACATAAAGTAACTTTATTATATTATTGGTATGTAGATCATCTCGACTCTCACGCTGGCTGCATTGACACGCATTGTGAATTTGTACTCACAAGGGGACCACCAAACATGGTGTGCACAGATTTTGATGTTTTTAAAGTATGTTGTAGTGGTCATACACCTTACTATTCTGGTTTGTTTATTGAACATATTCATCAACAATTCGCTTATAAACCGTTTTCAGGATGATGACTGGATAAACACAAGGAAATAAAACCGCTGAAGAATTACTACCGGGAACGCCATAAAGAGTGTGCAACCGTAGTCGAACTTGTTGCCTTTTCTTACGCTCTCAAACGATTACCTGGGTGGTACCTTAACCACTCAGCCACGGAGGACCCAACTATTATGGTGAAAGATTTTTTTTTTTTTAAATAGGCTTCAGTTTTTAGAATTTGGGGTTACATTTCAGTACACGTTTCAAATACACATTATCTTTAACGTCTGTGTGTGGACTTCGTGGTGACGAGGTAATGTACGCGCTTGCTATCCAGAAGGTAGCTGGTTCGATCCTTCCTCGAGACTATTTTTTCTGTTTTATTTAATTTTATAGTTTTGAAATGTTACAAGTTTTAAGCACAATTATGAATTCTGCAGCTTTGAACTTTTTATATTTTCTTCAAAAAATAAATTTACGTTTATGAATTTTTCATGAAAATTTATATTTTTTTCTGCAATTTTTAAACTGATATTTCTGTTGACGAATGTCCTATTTTATGAATTTATTTAAGCCTAGATGTGTTATCTAGACTTAAATTATTAACTTAACTAATCTAAAACTTACTATTATTGTTTCCATGTGTATATATACAGGGTGTTTCAGTTAAACGTTTCAGAACTTCTAAGAAGGGTAGGGTACATCCTGACGAACCAAAATCATATACCAATGGGCAGTCAGAAATGCTTTCCTGACGCGGTAGATGGCGTTGTGCGAGTTCCGAGCTTTCGTGCAGGGAATCTTCATTTAGCACAAGAACGCCAAGTTAGTAGGATGGATGATTGCACGAACGCAGAATTAGCCGATATGCATTTGGTGTACGGGGCTGCAAATTGTAGTGGGCCAGCCGCACAGCGTTTGTACGCGGAACGATATCCGACGAAGCGTATTCCAGTCATAATTTATTTGCAAGACTGCACCAGAGGTTAGCTGAAACAGGTTCTTTTGAAAGAGCTGACAGGGTCAGGGTAAGAACAGCACTGACTCCAGCCGTCGAACAGAATGTGCTGCAGCATGTACAGAGGAATCCAAGAACGAGTACACGAATTCTATCAAACGTAGTCGGGGTTTCCCCTTGCAGCGTCTGGAGGATTCTCCGAGAACAAGACATGTATCCGTTTCACGTGCAGCGTGTCCAGGCACAGCAACCGGAGGATTATGCACCTCGTATTGCTTTCGCACAGTGGTACCTTGGAAAATGTGCTACAAATCCCACTTTTCCTGCTGAAGTGTTGTTTTCTGATGAGGCATCCTTCACAAGGGAAGGAATTTTCAACTCGCATAACTACCATATCTGGGCGGTCGAGAACCCGCATGCAATACGACGTCGTGCAGCACAGATTCGATTTTCGGTCAATGTATGGGCCGGTATTATGGGAGATCACCTCATCGGACCTTACCTGTTACCGTGTCGTCTAACCGGAGATAACTACTTGCTCTTTCTGCAGCAAGTATTGCCACAACTTTTGAGAGATGAACAGATTTCTGCATCGACGCAACAGACAATGTGGTTCCAACATGATGGAGCCCCTGCCCATTATAGCGGAGCTGTTCGTAACTACCTGGATGTCACATTTGGTCAACAGTGGATCGGACGTGGTGGTCCCGTGCATTGACCTGCTCGGTCACCCGACCTATCATGTCTTGATTTTTATTTCTGGGGTCATATGAAATCGCTAGTTTATGACACCCCTGTTGACAATGCTGAGGAGCTGGTTGCAAGAATCGCAGTAGATGCCGGAGAAATTCTAAATTCGCCTGGAGTATTCCAGAATGTTCGGATGTCCATGCGTCGGAGATGTGAGGCGTGCATTGTAGCCCGTGGAAGCAACTTCGAACACTTACTTTAATCCATGTACCTTTTGCTTCTTTTCATGCATTATTAAAACGATTTCTCACTTACGGTCTCTTTTCTTTATGGTGCTTCTGTGTACAACACCGCTTCAGGAAAGCATTTCCGACCACACATTGCTATTTGATTTCGAATTGTCAGGATGTACCTTATCCCTCTTAGAAATTCTGAAACGTTTAACTCAAACACCCTGTATATATATATATGTAAGCATTTCTTATATAAATGTATATAATTGACAAGAAAAAAGTATAAAAGGAAATATCTTTTTAATATTTTACCTGTTCTAAATATATTGCAATATGTTAAATGATGCAATACAAAAGATAAATAAACAAAAAAACAGAAATAAATTAATTTGCGTTTTTGTCAATTAAATATCAGTTTAAAAATTGCAGAAAAAATATAAAATTTCAGGAAAAATTCAGAAATGTAAATGTAATTTTTTAGGAAAATTAAAAAAATTTCAAAGCTTTAGAATTCAAAATTCTGCTTAAAATATCTAACGTGTCAAACATATAAAATAAATTGAAAAGAAAAAATTCTCGAGAAAGCATAGAACTCTTCACCTCCTGGGTAACAAGCGCGTACTAAACCTAGGCGCTACGAAGCTCATGAACAGAAGGATAAACTAATTGGTATTTGAAACGTATGCAGAATTTTAACCACTAAATTCTCAAAAATAAGGCCCATTTGAAGAAAACATTTCATCGGAATAGTTAGGTTTATTACCCCTACAACGTACTTTAAAATCATCAAAATCTATGCGCACAATGTTTGGTGGTCACCTTATCAGTTTCTGTTTGTAATTAAAATTATATACATATAAATGTTTTTGTTATTGCGTTAGGTCTAATCCATATAATAATATGTATTATATCTAACTCTAGTATAACCGTATACCATTAATATAATATTATAATTTAAAATTTAAAAAATCCTTCAAATAAAAAAAAACAATTTGTTTTGCGAAAGAGTTACATGCATAAATTTTCTTTTCTATAACTTCATATATTACATTAAATTGCTCTTACCTCGAAAATAAACATTTCAGGAAGAAAATACCATATATATTATAAAGCAAAAACATGTCCGTTAGTAACGCTGGTGTAACATTGACAGTGGCAACACTAATAAATTTTGCTTTTACTGCAGTTTCTAATTTTTAAACATCGTACGATTTCAATTTTTACACCGTCGAATAGGAAAAAATATCTTCTTTCAAATGCAATTTTTTGAAAACTATAACTCCCTTTACTGATTTTTTACGATTTTTAAAATAATTTTCAAGTGGGATTTTTAAAATCTATCTCTATTCCGTGCACCCCAATTGCAAAAGAATAAGCCATATCGAATAAATAAATAAAATTATATAAATAAAATACAAATTAAATAGACATGCAATCAAACTACGTGGTTAAACCGCTGAAATTATTAGGATCAAAATGGATTCTGTAAGGAGCGATATCTTTAGAGACTTATCTAAACAAATATATAAAATGTAAAATTCTAATGGAGTTTTCAATAAAAAAATGGATTTCCTCTGTATTCTATAACCCGAGAAGCCCGGGTTAGATTGTTTTGCGTATAGTGCAGTAGTTTAAAGATATATACGTGATGGGAAAAAATATGAGGGGGGATCAAATGAAAACCACAAACGTGTCCTTAAAATTATGTTTTTCGTTCCAGGTGGTTGGAAGTTGGCAGACATGGTCCGTGAAGTCTTTCCAAGATGGTAGAAGGTAGTATTGGAGGTGCGGAGCAGCTGACTAAAGATGGCGGCACCACTACGCAGTTGGAACAAAGAGGAACAGCATACTGTCTTTCAAATTTTATGGAGTGAAGGCGTGAAAAATGTTGATATCCATAGAAGAATGCAGATAAAGTATAGGAACGCCAAGTCTACGAATGATTGAAGAAATTCGCAGACGGTACAACATTATTGGCCGATGCTTCCCGTCCGGGGAAAATGAAAACCGCAAACGTGTCCTTAAAATTATGTTTTTCGTTCCAGGTGGTTGGAAGTTGGCAGACATGGTCCGTGAAATACAGACATGGTCCATGGATGCCATCGAGTTGTGATAGAAGAGTCCATCGACCAAATCTTTGGTCCATTAAAGGATCACATCGGAGGCCAGAAGTTCAGGTCTAATGAAGACGTCCAACTTTTCGGTGCATAAGTGGCTACACAGCCAACCAAAAGACTTCTTCGCACGCGGTATCGATGTGCTATTTGTCCGCTGGCGTAAGTGCATTCAAATGGGAGAGAACGATGTAGAAATGTAGTGTACAATCAAACATTATCCCCTTATAAACTTACGGACCTGCATATTATCCAGAATGGCAGTTCACAGCGCAAAGATATGTATACGAGATCTCATACTTCAATATCTTACGCTGCAGTTATTGAACAGTTAGTTACTGCCTTTCTTTTAATCCATGATAATGCCATGATTATGCATGATAATTCCAGACATCATATAGCTCGTCGTGTGGAGACCGTGCTTGAAATGGTAACGATACAGCCTATGGAGGGACCAGCAAGTTCTTCGGACTTAATTCCTATCGAGCATGTCGTGGCACACTCTGACGACGCATGACAGAGGGAGCAATGCGTCCGTTCGCTGTCCGGGATTTTGAGATAGCATTTTATAAAATGTGGAAGATAATACCGTAAAGTCTTATCGATTTTCTCAACGCATCCATGGAAATCATGTTTGCAATTGTCTTAGCTGTTAAAGAGATACACGCAACATATTTCAAGTCCTTCATCCTCTTCAAATAACACTTTTTGTCATTTACAGGTATCGAAATTGCTGCCTTGGAATGTCTTTTCACGTTCTTGACATTTTTCAAATAATTGAAATCCCCATACATATTATTTTGGTGTCTTGTTTTCTGTATTACACTTTAATATCGTATGTGCACTTCGCATTTTATGCTCATGCATGGCTTTTTCACATAACTGTTACATTTTGGCTTGCTAATTTTTTTCAGCTGAGTGTAAATTACACCTTTCTCTTCTGTAATTTATGCGTATAATAGAGTATTACATTTTTTATAAAAATGCTTCCAAATAAAATAAAGGGATTTTTATTTTGATTAAGCACAAACTAAATAATTTTTTAAATAACATTTTATATTTAAATGTTTTTTATATACGTAGTTTTATATACATAATAAAATTTTTTAACAAGAATTAGGGTTAGTAAAGTTTTAATGTTATTATTTCAAAATGATTTTAATCGAACAATTATTACTCTTTTTTACATGCATCTCAGCGATTATTAATTCGGAATACAACAATATGTTTATGTTTGTTCTTTGATTCTAAACATAAGGTGAAAATTATATGAAACACAAGCAAGCTACGCCCGCTACGCTGGTCAATTTCTTATAACGAACTTTTAATCAAACAAAATATTGACATTTCATAATTCACTTTTATATTTTAACACAATAATAAGGCTACTATAATTTGTGACTCTTGCTATAGCCAATATACACGCCAGGACACGTCGCCCTTATCATTATATTTTTACGCATGAAGGTTTTGGTATGGTACTCCATTGTAAAATTTAGTAATTTTTCAAATTCAATATTTGAAAAATGGCGTAATCATTAGATTTGAAATTTGTATCAAGAAAAATACAATTCTTTACCTTTCAAACGCAGTTTGCCTAACAATTTTTTGACAAATACTTTTCGAGCTACTATTTTCTTTCAGTAACTTCAAATGTTTCATTTTCCGAGAGTAATCTGTGGCAACCATTAGCGAAAAACCCAGTCGTCAGCAACTCATAGTTTTTTATTAAAGAGGCTGTTGGAGCAGAGATTGTCACCACCAATTTGCCACCATCACTTTTGAAATCGGTTCTGTAGTTCCAGAGATTCCATAGAAATTGTAATTTAGAATGATTTTAGAACGCTTTTCGCTTATTTCACCCTTTTAAATTTCGATTTTTTTAAAAAATTTGTTCTCAAAGAGCATTTACATCTTATAAGTAACTACAATGCCAAATTTCAAATTTCTAGCTCCTTCGGTATAAACAAAATCGCAATTTTAGAACGTTTTTCGCTCCTGCATCCCCCTGGTGTTATTGGCACCGACAAAAAATATAGCCTTTGTTGGAGCAGGGGGTTGTCACCATCAATTTGCCACAATCACTTTTGAAATCGGTTCAGTAGTTCCAGAGATTCCATAGAAATTGTAATTTAGAATGTTTTTAGAACGCTTTTTACTGATTTCACCCTTTAAATTACGAAGTTTTTTTATTTTATTCTTAGAGAGCATTTACATCTTATAAGTAACTACAACGCCAAATTTCAAATTTCTAGCTCCTTCAGTAGGAAAAAAATCGCAATTTTAGAACGTTTTTCGCTCTTGCAAAACCCCCTGGGGTTAGTGACACGGACATAAAATATAGCCTATGTTGGAGCAGGGGTTGTCACCATCAATTTGCCACCATCACTTTTGAAATCGGTTCGGTAGTTCCAGAGATTCCATAGAAATTGTAATTTAGAATGTTTTTAGAACGCTTTTCGCTCATTTCACCCTTTTAAATTTCGAAGTTTTTTTTATTTTATTCTTAGAGAGCATGTACATCTTATAAGTAACTACAACGCCAAATTTCCAATTTCTAGCTCCTTCAGTAGGAAAAAAATCGCAATTTTAGAACGTTTTTCGCTCTTGCACCCCCCTGGGGTTAGTGACACCGACATAAAATATAGCCTCTGTTGGAGCAGGGGTTGTCACCATCAATTTGCCACCATCACTTTTGAAATCGGTTCGGTAGTTCCAGAGATTACCCCCTACAAACAAACAAAAAAAAAACAATCTTTACTCCTTTATAATATTAGATATAATCCGCTATAGATAGAAGAGATAACGACCGCTAACCATTTTAAAAGCAATCAAAAGCAATGTTTTATTACACAATGCAATAATCTTTTAATTACCTCTAAAAAACAGTAAAGATGTAATTAATTTGCTTATAATAATATTAAATCGTTAGTAAACTTACTTCTTGTTCAGGCGCTTTGACACCCGGATTTTTCACTGATTCTTCGATTTTTTAGAACAGGGTTTTATTTTTTAAAACGTCCAATTCCCAGTCTGTAGTAACTTTAATAAACATTAACTCTATAATCTTATTCATATAGATTAATTTCATTTTTTAGCATCGG
Organism: Maratus michaelseni; assembly: GCA_963931845.1. Lineage (NCBI taxonomy): Eukaryota > Metazoa > Arthropoda > Arachnida > Araneae > Salticidae > Maratus > Maratus michaelseni. The sequence continues at coordinate 400,692,485 of OZ007586.1, forward strand.
CACGGCAGAAAAAAAGAGAAGGATTTTCCTTGAAGAGATTCTCTATATTGCCAATGATTTCTGGCGTAGATTTAGATTGAGTACGACCGTGACGTATTTCGAATTCCGCTGCTTAATTCTTCGTATGTCTTAAATATTCGATAAGTTGTCATATGTATTTTTTCTTTATTTTTAAAATGGTTAATGGTCGTTGTTTTCTCTTGCAAGAATGATCTCTCAAAATTGGACAACACGTTTTGAAACGCTTCATTCGATTCTCGGCTGAAGTTTTAAAACAAAGAGAAAACACAAGAACAATGTTTTATTACGAATAAAAAATATTTGAGCTACCTAAAAAAAAGTAATAAGGATTAGATTTAATTCGTAAATATTAAAACTTTAGTAACCACACTTATTGATCAAATCTTAGATTATACCTAACTATACCGTAACTAGAGATACCTATAATGTAATATTATAATTTTAACTAAAACAAATTCAAATAAAATTGAAATAAATTTGTTTTTATTAAAGGCTTATATGCACAAATTCACTTATTCATAACGTCTATATTACAATTAATTGCTCCGGCCAATAAATTATTTTTTTCGTCAGAAAAATAGTATTTATATAATGTTATCATTGATATCATTGATCAATGATATCATTGATCAATGATATCATTGATATCATTGATATCATTGATGATATCATTGATCTTTAGTATCCTATATATGTATATATATATCTATTCATTTAATTTTAAAGAACGATATGGTATTCTAAAAAGTTTCGGGTTTGAAAATTTGAAAGAGAATGAAAATAGAACTCTTAAAATATACAATAAATGTGCAGAATTAAGTGAATAAATGCTAATTCATTTCCTATTCAATATAGGATATCTGCTTCTTTTAAATTGGAAATTTAATCGCGAGCTTATGAATAAATTTAAATATAGAATGAGAGTTTTGTGTATAGTGGAGTGATTTCAGTATCTTTACTTAAATAATGAAGAAAATATATCTAAAATGTTTAATCCAAAATCACCATATTTTACGTTATTTTATTAAGGAATTTTAATATTAATGCAAATTGATATTTAAAAAATAAAAATAACATCTCATGTATGTGAAAAAAAATTAAGAGGAAGTTTGGAAACAAATTTTTTAATAAATATGTTATAGATTGATATATGTAATGTTGTAAAGAGACGGAATAATTACAACGTACCCATACAATTTACTTTTTTAACTATATATTTTATGTTTTATAATAAACTTATATATTTTATGTTTTATAATAAAAGTGATATACTTCATTTAATTACTAAAAGGCTTAACTTTATAGACAGTAAAATAATTTTTATTAGACATGTTGACATGTTATGACTCCATCGGAGCTATTATCAAAACAAATAAGAATATTCTACAATTGCACGGTCTTTGAAGTTATTATTTGAAACGTCATCATTTAATTTTTCACGTACTTTTTCAAATTATGCATGTTATATTTTTATTTTTACTTGTATGCTTATTGCCAAGCATACATTGTAGTCAAAGCATATCAACAATCTAATAAAACTTATTTCACTGTTTATAAAGTTTGTATTTTACGCCTTTTAGCAATCAAAATAAGTATATTATTAGAAATTGTTATAATTTGTTATAATTTTAATGAAATGTATGTTTAAAAAGAAGTAAGTGACACCTTACCAATACTGTAAAGCATATACATAATTAAAATGTAACACAAAAATATATAATTAAAGGTAAAAATCAATACGGCTTACAAAAGTGCTTTTAAATACTTATCCCCCACACACAGGGATTTTTCGATGTTGAAATTAAATGCTCATTGGGAATATCAGATTCCCTAGGGCCGTACAATGATAGAACATTCACTTACGGGGAAGTGTTTGGTGAATAAGATACAACGTTCATAGAGTTAACTTTCCACATATTCACTACAAGAAATGGGACACCCATCCTACCAGAATTTTTTTTTTATACATGCGTCACAGATGTATGTTCCCTGTGAAATAAGCCAGTGAAAACAGACTGCACGTTTCGTCTTCTTGCAAATATCGGCGGTAGCAGCTTTTTGAAGTGTAAGAAAAGACGTTGATCTCTGAATGCTATATCAGAACTATAAAACTTAGTAGAATCAAAGCAACACCTTCACTGAGCCTTTAGCGCATTTATTTTTAATTATCTATACCTCTGCCTTTAAAACCTTTACCATAGGCCCAATCTCGTAGTCGGCGGTAGGATGTTTGCCGCCCTACAATGGCCATACTGTTAGTGAACTAACTAAAACAACATAAAAAATTCTTAATAACACCATAAAATAAGGTATGAGCTAGGCCTTTTGAAAGAACGTTCTTCGCCAGGCGCAAAAGAGACATGCTACCAGTTCGAAGGCAGGAGCAATACTGGCTTCTACCTTCAAAGTTGTATCACGTCTTTTTTACACCTGGCGAAGAAAGACAAAGTTCATTCTAAAGGCCTAGCGCATTCCTTATTTTATGGTGTTATTAAGAAGTTTTTTACGATTTTATTGTATTACACCAGTTTATGCAATATTTTAATGTAACTACTAACTATCGCATATATGATAAATGCTGAATATCTAAAAAATATGCACTTGCCTTTAGCAGCGCATGGCCTGTAAACTGTTGCAGTGTGATTTTTTCTGTTTAAAACTAGTATGCCGAATTATTATTGAAGTATGTTAAAAACGTTATCAAATATTGTAAGACATAAACATGATTACTAATATTCGTATATAATTTATATTGTCATTAAAAGAGGTGATTAATGATGATGTTTGGTAGTGCTGTATATATTAATGGAAACAAAGGCATTAAGCATAGTATAAGAAATACTAATAAATTTTCAGTATTTCGCTTCGAACTGGCCGTCATATATCGCACTTTAAATAAATGTGTAGCGTTAATCTTGTATAAAGAATTTTTTTTTTTTTTTTATGATAGCCGTGCTTGCATACGAAACCTAACATAATAGATGAAACGTGGGAGCAATACACATGTTAATATTTTAAGAAATTAAAAAACTTATGTTATCATCATAGAGTGCATTTCCAATGGATTTTCTCTCACGTAAATGTCTATGGTAATAAAGTTGTAGACGCACTGACCAGCCTTAAAAATACCACTCATTGTGTACAGTTACTTTTGTGGATCATTCCAAGAAGGCCAAGCTGGAAATCAATAAAAATGTAAGAGTTGCTTTTATTCACAAACAGGGAAAAAAATTAAGGGACGTTTCTTGTAAAAAACTGAAAGTTTACTGAACACGTTCCACTGAAATATCAATATCAATCAGATTCTTGCGAAACACCAGGAAACGTTTCTTTTCATTTTGCATGAAGCTTATTGACACAGTATCGCAACGTTTTGCAATTATGTACATTTGTTTGAGTTACAGCTCTCACAAACTTTGTACAACACAGACAGATGCATACATAGATATTGGGTCAAAGATAGCAAAATCATATTCAGGACATCGCGAAACATGTTCTATTAAAACCCAGAAGACAAATATTTTCACGAATGCAATACTTTATTTTGGTGAATGTAGAAGAAATTAAAAATAATGCCACATTCGATATATTTCTAGACAAAATATCAGAAAAATCTTATAGGATACTGCAATTGAATAAAAAATGAAAGGTTTATAATAATACATGTTTTTTAAAACATACTATGACATAAATTTAAAATTTTCATTGAATAAATAGTAATTGTAACCTCGAGAGGCTTTATTTTAGTCATTATTGTTGTCATCTCATTTCCAAGAGGCACTTAATCACATGGGTGGTAAGGGACTATGAAAATCATAGAAAATATTTCATGTGCGAAAGGTAACCAGAAACCGCTAGATTAGTTTTGCATAGTTCACCAGAAAATAAATTCACCAGATTATCATAGAATGATGCCTAAATAGCACTATAGAACCAGATACTCAAGCAGTCTACTTATTAGCATTCTTATTATCATTACTTATAGCTTTTGATTGCAAAATGAAATGGAATCCTTTAAGTTTATAGACTCTATTCGTCTTGAGATAATGATAATTGTTTAAAATGAACATGCATTATATACTGCGTCTCACCGAGAAAATGAGGAAATATTTTGAATATATATTAAAGGGAAATATTAAATATAGTTGATATGAATATCATATTTTAAGTCAATTGACTTCAAAAGTAATTTTGGCTCACGTTACGTGTTTAAACTGTAAAAGTTTAAGGAAAAATAAAAATACACAGAATTAAATTAATAATTAGTTTACCTTAAATATCAATAAAGTCTATTCGCATTTTTATGTAAGCTTCCATATTCAAACGTGCCGCCCATGGTTAAATAATATCTCACAATGTTATTTAAGTTATTTAAATATTATTTAAATATTATAAGCACTTACTTACACCCAGGTAAAAAAATCAGCATGAAACCTTTAAAAATTTAATGATTTTGAAGGTTTCTACAGGTATTTTGAAGGTAAATGAAAACTGCAGGTTTCCTTCAGGAAATATTACAGGTTTTTTAAAGGTTTTATTCAGGGTTATTTCAGCACGCTTATAACCTTCAAATTACCTTCACTGACTTCGCAGATCTTCTTAAAATCATTACAGGTATTTTGAAGAAAAACGGGAACAGCTTTTCATGCAGGGAATATGAAGGTTTTTTTAAAGGTTTTATACAGGTTTATTTCAGCAAGCTTATGGCCTACAAATTACCTTCAGTGACTTAGAAAATCTGCCCTAAAATCACTACAGGTATTTTGAAGGAAAAGAAAAACTGCTTTTCATGTAGAAAATTTTTCTAAATGTTTTATTAGAGCTTAAATGGTTAAGTATCTAACTCATATTCAAATAGCTTTTTACTGGAAAAGGTCAGGGCCACATAGAGGGGGGGGGGGGGGCAGAAGATTAAAAAAAAAATTTGGTTCTATCCTCTTTCTTTCAGTGTTTAATTATTTTGTTATTCGAAAAGAATAAATTTAAAAAAGAAAATTAGTTAAAATTTTAATTAATATTGTTCATATTTGAAGGGGGGGGAGGGGCTGAAATCAACACTGCCCTGAAATACCCAATTTTAAGGTAATTTTTTAGCACATAAAAGTAAAAAGAAAAACAGGACATAAATTAACTGCCATGACTGATTAAGGGGAGTACCACCCCCCCCCCCCCCACGCACACTACGAAATGAATATTCATAATTTATCTTTCTCCTAATACTTAATTATTTATTTTAAGTTACTCAAAAAAAAACTAATTTTACTGTCTTTAAAAATTGGAGAAAAAGAAATTATGTCAATAAAATTACAAAATCTGCGGGGGTGGGGGGGAGCTCCCGCTCTTTTTGACTTCATCACTTCCCTGAGTCTCCGTTTAAGGTACTTTTTAAACACATACTCGAAAAGAATAAATTTCACTCTTTCAAAATCAGCGAAAAAGAAAATTACATTAATTAAATTTTAAAATGCGGGGGGGGGGGGGCTTGTGCTCCTCTTCCCATCTGGCACTGAATTCAACACTCCCCTGAACCTCTGCTTAAGGTAACTTTTAAAGACAAACATATAAACGAATATAGAGCTAAAAATTTACTTCCATGGGGGATTTACACGGGGGGGGGGGGGATCGAGCCCTCCCTTATCAAAAAACTTTTAGTTCTTCTTTCTCTTAGTGTTTAATTATTTTAAGTTACTCAAAAAAAATTTAAAATGTCTTTCAAAGAAAAAGAAAATTTTGTTTATTAAATTTCAAAATCCTCCGAGGGGAGGGCTAGAATTCCGCGGGCCAGCCCTACCCTAATTCAAGACTGCTTTGAACCACCCCTTTGAGATAAATTTTTAACACATAAATATAAAAAATAATAAATAAATAACTTTTATGGGGGATTTAGGGGGAAAGTCCCCCCTTCCCGAATTCAGGAAGTAGTAATTGACCCCCCCCCCATACGAAAAATTCTTAGTTCTTCTTTTATTTTAAGTTTGGGGTTATTAACTACAGACATGACTTCCAGTTTTTATGAAAATTACTTCAAAAAACAAATGAAAAATGTATTATTCTTATTAATTTATTTAAAATTTCCTTTAGAACATTTGATTTTTTTTTTTCGCAACTGACACGGCATTTCCGACTCCACAGTGATTTTCCAATGGTAGAAGAAACACTACTTCTCAACTCAACTCGCGTCGCGTGTTTATATTTTGACTCACGTCGTGGCTTTAAGCGGTAAGCGGTATCTGTAATTCGCTAGCTTTGTCAATATAATAATTAACACCTTAATTATTTTTTTAAATGTTTATACATAGCCATAAGATGGCTAAAAATATCTACCGACAGGTACTTCTATAAAACTAGACTATCTTTTAAAAAAATAGATACATTCAACGTATTTATAAAAAAATACCACGAGGCCTTACTGAAATAAAATTATTTCGGAGGAGATGTGTAAGTTCAAAGTATCGTTCATATTATCTTATTTTAGACTTTTTTTTATACTTTAATAGCGATGGAGTTAATTTAAAGTACATAACTTTATACATTCATATACCTCATATTTATTACAAAATTAAATTTAATATTTGAGCCTTGTATCGTTACAATGGAATTTAAAGTATCGTTTTGGTTGATCTTGATTCTACTTCGCATGTGTGTTAATATTAATTGTCAACCCAATTAATGATTTCTCAAGGTTTTTACATTCATTTTCAATTGCTTTTAATCGAAGTTTATGAATAATATACCAAGATAAAAATAATTTTATGAAAAATATGATATAAAGTAATACTATTTTAAATATTGCTCACTTGAATGATGGTATGTTACATGAAATGTTATTTATGTCAAATGTATGTTAAAGGGTTGAAGAATCAATTTAAACTTTTTATTGATTAAATTTAGTACTTTTTGTGTAATTAAAAAAAAAATGTATACATATATATATATATATATATATATATATGTCACTTTTTAAATATTAATGCAGGTTTTAAACAATGAAAAGTTTTTAACTATTTTACCCCACAGTTTTTTTTTCTTGCACTTTTTGCAAATAATTACAGTTTGTGTTTTTTATAAATTTAGTTTTGAAACCTGCCTATTTCACACTATCTGACCCAGTGTTCAATCTAGAAAAAAAAAAAATAAAAGGGCACTACTCACCAATAATGTGCTACTGAAGGAAGAAAAAGCTTTTAATAACATTTCATGTAACATACCATCATTCAAGTGGACAATATTTAAAATAGTATTACTTTAAATCATAATTTTTATAAAATTATTTTCTTCCTGGTATATTATTTATAAACTTTGATTAAAAGTAATTGAAAATGCAAATAATAAATATGAGTTATTTGAATTCACAATAACAAACTTTAAATTAACTCCATCACTATTAAAGTATTAAAAAAAAAGTCTAAAATAAGGTAATATGAACGAAACTTTGACAATACATATATCCTCTGAAATATTTTTTCTACTAAGGCCTCGGTATTTTTTATAAATATGTTGAATCTATCTTATTTTTTAAAAGAGAGACCAGTTTTGAAGAAGTATCTGTCGGTACATATTTTTAGCCATCTTTTGGTTATGTATAAACATTTAAAAAATAAATTAAGGTGTTAATTATTATATTGTCAAAGCTAACGAATTACGGAAAATAATAGACGCGAATTTAGCTGATAAGGCGCATAAAAATCGCAAATTTACCCGATAAGACGTGTAAAAATCGTAAATTTAGCCGATCAGCGGGTGAAAATTGTAAATTTAGCCAATAGAACGAGTAAAAATCATGAATTTAGCCTATCAGGAGTGTAAAAATCGTGAATTTTGTCGAGCAGGCGTGCAAAAATTGTTAATTTCCCCGATCGGGCATGCAAAAATTGTGAATTTCGCCAATCGGGCATGCAAAAATTGTGAATTTTGCCGATCGGCATGCAAAAATTGTGAATTTCGCCGATCGGGCACATAAAAATTGCGAATTTAGCTGATAAGGCGTATAAAAATCGCGAATTTAACCGATAAGGCATGTATAAATCGAGAATTTTCTTGAACGAGTCGGATTGTAGACCTTGACAAGCCAGTCATTTTTGTGAGTTGCCCTCCCATCATAAAAGTTGTGCACATCTAGTTTATACAGTAAATAATAACCCACAACATGATATACATTATACATGCACAACCTGTGGCCCGCGAACCAAAAGTGGCCAACATCTTCAGGAATTGTGTATTTCGTCAATTAGTCCGGAAAAAATTGCAAACTTCACTCAATCGGGAGCGTAAAAATCCTGAATTTCCTTCGTTCAGAAGCGTACAAATGATGAATTTCCGTCAGTCGGGAGCATAAAAATCAGGAATTTCGGCAATCAGCTGCAACAAAATCACGAATTTCGACGATCGGATGTGGAAAAATAATGAATTTCGTCGATCGGATGCGAAAAAATCCTGAATTTCGTTGATCGGACGCAGAGAAACCATAACTTTCTTTGATCGGACATGGAAAAATCATGAATTTCGAAGAACGAGAGCAAAAAAATCATGAATTTCGGCGATCGGGTTTTGTGGTTTTATTTCGCGATCGTCTAACGACAATCTAAGTTGGATTCCGTGATCATCTTACGAAAATCGTGCACTAAAAAATCAGATGTACTGCTACATGAAAAATAGACATCGCCCCCTTGGCAATCAGATGCATAGCATAAAGTCGTCAATTTTTTACATTTAGTCACCCTGTTGCCGGTGGTGACCAGGAATTTTAACATTGCACAAGAAAACATCACAAAAAGTGAGTGTTTCAAACTCCCAAGAAAAAATATTCAAAACCTCTGCTCAGCTTAAACAGCTTAAACAAAGAATATGTGAACCAAAAATTGTAAAACATGTGAGACAATACTTTAGTAATACCCCATCTTTAGAAAAAGAATCAAATCAAGAAGATTCCCCACCACCATTGGTGGAAAATACTAAAAACCTCTACTCAGCTTAAACAAAGAATATGTGAACTAAAAATTGTAAAACATATGAGACAATGCTTCAGTAGTAAACTCATTTTGAGCTCTATCCCATCTTTAGAAAGAGAATTAATCAAGAAGATCTCACACCACCATTGGTGGAAAGCTCACTACAAGCTCTTTACTGAATGGGTGAGCAAAAATATAAAAGAATTTAAATTTAATAATGAGAAAAGTCTTCTTAATCAGTGGATAACTTTGAAGAAAAAACATTCTAAAAGTTGAATTTAATCATTAAAAAAAAATCCTGAATTCTGAAAAGAAACCATCACTTCTGGATCAAGACAGCGGTATTATAAAAGAAGCTTTTACCAGTCCTGATGTGTACGCTGATGTACCAGAAATACTCTACCTCCTTGAAAATTTGCAGTGAATGTGCGAATCTGTTGGCTCTATTATTGGAAATCATATTTATAACCGAACCCTAAAATCTGATAATCTCTTTCATGAAGTGTTTATATCATGGAATGGACCTCCAGTGCATAAAGCTACGGAATTATTAAAAGCATCCTTAAACAGACATCATTTTCATGGTGGAAATTCTCATTTCACTAGATTTTCTCCAAGAGACGGACTCAAGATCTACAAAACATGAAAAGTGACCACAAAGACAGTGTAAGATTGCAGTTTCTCAATAATTGACAATTTATCAGAAAAGGTAATCAAAAACATTGTATTTGTTGGTTAAAATTGTACATTTATTAAGAAATATTAGGCATAAGAATTAGATTAAAGCTTACATGCATTAACATACCTTTCCAATAACTAGACATATTACAAGTTCAGTCTATAGGTTTTTAAAGAGGTGACTTGTATATTGCAAATTTTCTATACCTACCATAATACAGAAATTATTTTGGGGAAATTTTCATATGGATTGGGGGAAATGTTCGGAGTAAAAACATTTTCTGCACGCCTGTTCATCGGTAAGTAATTTATTTTATTTTTTGAAATGTAATTGATGTATACAAAGCAATTGTTAAAAAGAATTGCTCTGTATATGGGTGAGAATCTTCTACGCTTTAAGCAGATTCATATGTTTTGTTTTGTGTAGAAGTGTCATAAATTTTATTTTCGTGTCAATTTCTGTATTTACATTCTCGCCAGTCAAAAAGTATCACTTTCTCTAGAATAATATTGACTCTAGCATATGGGTAGGGTGCAGTGCCAACATCCTTTTTTAACTTTATGCACCCGGCAGACCTTTTTAAATATTTTATGTGCCTGATGACCAGGGTTGTTAAATGCCCAGGTTTTTTCAGAAAAAACCCAACCCACTTGGTTTTATCAGGGTTTTTTAAGTTACAGGTGGTTCAGAATGTTTGAAAAAAAAAAATGTACTTACTACTAAATACAATTTAAAGTAACTAATTGATTACAAAAATATATAAATCAATGACAATAACCAAAATTATGCTTTGAGATTATTATTTGATTATTAGTAATAGTTTTAACAATGAAATTATCATATGCTGTAATCCATATACTTAAAGCTAACCTGCTTTTTAGTTTTTCGTGCAAAAATGCTATTTATACGCTTGCGCGAGCATTCAGCTAATCAGCTAGAGGCTTTTACTATCTTTAGACGCGATGTTCCAGCCAATGAGGTGAAGGCTTTTTCCTCTCTCTAGAAGCGTATGTGTTCCATTTGGTTGTTCGGTTGTTGAAACTTTATAGATTTCATTTATTAAGGTATTTTTTCATTTTACCGTATTTATTTTCTTTTTAAGTCGTGTATTTTACTACTTTGAATTTTTTATAACTAACCCTTTTTTTGAGAGAGAGAGAGATTTCGTGGCACGAAATTCCGCGAATCGTTTCCGATGTAAACAAACTAATTTTAAACTTTTAATATGTAATTCTGTGTGATATTATTAAATTCAGGTTTTCTCAGCGACGATCACAGTATTTTTACCAAATAATTTTTGTATTAATCAAGCTTTTTTGGTTATTAAGCATAGCTAAACACGAAAGAAAACTTTGTTATTTTAAGATTTTGATGTGAATTATTTGCGTACATTTATAAGACGAGTTTCACTGAATAATTCAAGAAAAAAAAAATCTCATCATTATACATATTTAGTTATGCATTATTAATTATTTACTTGGCCTTTACTTTTAATATTTCAAACTTACAGCTGAATGTAACTATTAAAACATTTGAAATACTGTATTCGTAAAATGAAATTTCAGCTTAAACACTCGACAATTACTTTTACTTATGCATTATTAATTATTTACTTGGCCTTTACTTTTAATATTTCAAACTTACAGCTGAATGTAACTATTAAAACATTTGAAATACTGTATTCGTAAAATGAAATTAGTTTAAACACTCGACAATTACTTTTAGTTATGCATTATAAATTATTTACTTGGCCTTTACTTTTAATATTTCAAACTTACAGTTGAATGTAACTATTAAAACATTTGAAATACTGTATTCGTAAAATGAAATTTCAGCTTAAACACTCGACAATTACTTTTAGTTATGCATTATTAATTATTTACTTGGCCTTTACTTTTAATATTTCAAACTTACAGTTGAATGTAATTATTAAAACATTTGAAATACTGTATTCGTAAAATGAAATTTCAGCTTAAACACTCGACAATTACTTTTAGGTTAAATTCAGGTTTTCTCAGTGACGATCACAGTATTTTTACCAAATAATTAAAAGTACTACATGCATGCATCTATCTATCTATATTAGAAATTGTGCAGGTTTCTGGTCACTGTTTTGTTTACATATTTTAAACAAAAATTTCAATTTAATAATGCACTGAAAATTATAATGAATGCTTACAATTAAACACAACAACACAAAACAAAAAATTTCACAAAAACACATTATTTCCCCGATATTTTCCCACAACTAATCAATAAATTTCATGATATTTTATTGCGATTTTAAACCATGAACTTTAGTACTTTTCTGTTATACGGACACTATGCCAAAATGTATGTATGTATGTAAATGTATGTATGTATGTTTGGCGACAATGGTGTACGTATAACGGAAAAGTGCCTGAATTATTATTTATATATATATATATATATAAAATATAAACATAATTGGCGACACAGCAAGTTTTCTGGATTTCTCCCTGTCTCTCTAACCACATTGTTAACAAAACAAAAAATTCACGAAAAACACATTATTTCCCCGATATTTTCCCACAACTAATCAATAAATTTCATGATATTTTATTGTGATTTTAAACCATGAACTTTAGTACTTTTCTGTTACACGGATACTATGCCAAAATGTATGTATGTATGTATGTTTGGCGACAATGGTGTCCGTATAATGGAAAAGTGCCTGAATTATTATTTTTATATATATATATAAAATATAAACATAATTGGCGACACAGCAAGTTTTCTGGATGTGAAAGGCGGAGATGAATTTCATTCATTCAATGACCGTTTTAAAAGTTTCAAGTTTGGATTGAGTGCACCTGAACATAAAAACCGATACCTATTTCTATGTTCATGATTGAGTTATTTGGATATCTTTTCGTATAGCACAGAAAATCATTTCTCCCACTTTCGTAATACAGATAAATTCTGGTGTATTTTTTTTTTCTTTTTATATCATAAGTACTTTTCTACTTTAAATTTTTTAATTGTCGAGTTTCTAAGCTGAAATTTCATTTTTCGAATGCAGTATTTCAAATGTTTTAATAATTACATTCAGCTGTAAGTTTGAAATATTTAAAATATTAAAAGTAAAGGTCAAGTAAATAATTAATAATGCATAACTAAATATGTATAATGATCAGAATGACATATTAAAATGTGTACAGAATGACATGAAAATTTTAAAAAACTGAAATTTTGCACTTGCAACTTAATTGTAAATTTCATTGTTTACAATGGAAACGATTTGTGGATTTTAAGAATTTGCTGAACTTCGTGTCACCAAATTACTAAATCTCTCTCTCTCACTCTCCAAAAAAAAAAAGGGTTAGTTTAAAAAAATTCAAAGTAGCAAAATACATACAACACAAAAAGAAAATAAATACGGTAAAATGAAAAAATTACTTTAATAATAGAAATCCATAAATTTTCAACAACGACATCAAACGAACGTATCTCATCTTTCGTTTGTGATAAGGAACGCTCCTTTGGCCCCCTCCACTCATTGGCTGAATCGTAAAGGGCAAAATTGGGGGACAAAATGAGTACAGCATTTCTGAGAAAAGAAAAAATCAGAAAATTCACAGAAAATAATTATTTTTGTTGCAAGTTGGGTTAACTGTCTTTATGGTTCGAGTCGATTTCAGACTGAGTGTAGATTTCTGCAAGTTGGATTTGGGTTAACCCGATTTTTCCAAAGTTAGTTCAAGTTCAGTATATTATTTCAGATTAAAACTTACCTATCAGGGCTTGAATTTCAGGGCGGGATTCGCGCGGAAAATTTTGAAATCCCGCCCAAAAAAGATCATGAGCGGGAGCCTCCCGCCCAAAAAATTTCAGCATTTTCGGAGAAATTTGCATTATTTAATTTACCTGCAAACGAACGATAAATTTCGTGATTTTTTTTCCCCGCAACCGATTGACGGACTTTGTGTTTTTTCCGCGACTGATCGACGAACTTTGTGGTTTTTTCCGTGACAGATCAACGAACTTTGAGTTTTTTCTGCGACAGATCGACGAACATTGCGTTTTTTAAGCGACTGATCGACGAACCTTGCGTTTTTTGGGGACATATCGACGAACTTTGCGTTTATCCCGCAATCGATCGACGAAATTTTTCTTTCTTCCCTGACTGATCGACGAACTTTGCATTTATTCCGCAATCGATCGACGAAATTTGCTTTTTTCCGCAACTGATCGACGAACTTTGCGTTTTTTCCGCGACAGATCAACGAACGTTGCATTTTTTTCTGCGACTCATCAACGAACTTTGCGTTTTTTCTGCGACAGATAGACGAACATTGCGTTTTTTAAGCGACTGATCGACGAACCTTGCGTTTTTTGGGGACAGATCGACGAACTTTGTGTTTATTCTGCAATCGATCGACGAAATTTGCTTTTTTCCCACGACTGATCAACGAACTTTGCGTTTTTTGGTGACAGATCGACGAACTTAGCGTTTTTTCCGCGACAGATTGATGAACTTTGCGTCTTTTCCACGATCGATCGGTGGATCTCCATCAAGTAAAATCTAAAGTCAGAAATTTATTTAACAACCTAATTGTTAAGGGTCCCTAACACATTTAATGGAACTTGAAAAATACACTGCATATATAAAACTTAACTTTCTTCCCTTTTTTACAATAAAAATAAACATTTTACATAATCATTCTCAGTTGACTTAATTTTTTCAATGGTATTTTGTCATGTCTGCATTAATGTAATTCTTTAAATAGCACGTAAAAGAATAGTGGGGTTTAAAGATTTTTTTTCTCCCTCCCAAACGTTACAACTCCCCTCCATTTAAAAATGTTGGTAGGGAGACTCCCGTCTTTGGAAAAATTGAATTTCAAGCCCTGCCTATAATATGTTTGTGTGTATTGAGGTTTGTATAGATGTTTGTGTGTGTGCTGTTTTTAATACAGACAGTTTCATTTTTCACACGAACCTTTAAAAAAATTCACATTCTTTGCGCAATCCTTTAACAAAATTCGCATTTTTTTTCGTGATTCTTTAATGAAATTCGCATTTTTTTTTCTGTATCTTTTTTTTGTCGAGATTCATAATTTTTTCAGCTATCCTGTGACGTAATTCGTGTTTTTTTTTTCAGCGATAATTTGACGAAATTTGTGTTTTTTCTGCGATTTTTTTTTTCATGAAATTTGCGTTATTTTCCACGATTCTTTTATGAAATTTGCGTTTTTCTGTGATCCTTAGACGAAATTTTCTTTTTTCGCAATGCTTTGATAATAATCACATTTTCTCTGCTACCTTTTGATAAGATTCATGAATTTTCAGCAATCCTTCGATGAAATTCGCGTTTTTTCAGCAATCTTTGAAGAAATTTGCATTTTTCTCGCGATACTTTAACGAAATGTGCGTTTTCCAGCGATTTTTTGATAAAATACATTTTATTCCGCAATTTTTAGACGAAGTTTGGCAAGAAAGCACTATCTTTGGGTGAAATTTCCTGTTTTAAGATTCTTTGACAAAATTTGCTCATCTTTTGTGTAAATCGAGTTTTTCTGTGGCCTTTTAACAAAATTCACGTTTTACATGATCCTTTGATGAAATTAGTGTTTTTCCCGTGATCATTTGACGAAATCTAGGATTTTTTTCCCGCGAAGATTGATTATATGTTTTTAGTCTGCAGGTGCCCTAAAAAGTTTGTGACGCCTGTCGCTGCATTGCACGCATTCTGCCACGGTGTATCAAACAAACAAAATTCATCCTAAAGAATTATTGTTTCGTTTCTGGAAATGAACAACCGTCAACTCATTGGCTGAATTATAAAGGGTGAAATGTGTAGGCACTGAGTATCATCTATACTATTAATGTCGGTAAACGTCTGTCTGTGTGTGTGTTGTTGTGTCTGGCGTCTGTAAGCACAAAACTCTGCATGCAGACGACGGACATAAGTACTTTTGGTATAAAAAATTCGTAAGTGGAGTTTTTAAAATTCACAACATTTTGCGGGAGAAGAGGGGTGCGAACGAATTTAAAAAATGAGTCCGCATCAATAATTATGGCGGCGGGGGGGAGTATGTTTTGCCTACACGGGGCGGAGACTTTTCTTTGTTGACACCACTCATATGATATATCGTTCGAAAGGCCTGTGACTGCCTTTTCATGTTATGCATCTGTGTGGTCCATCCCCCCCCCCCTGCCAATTGGGGCACTTTTCTAAATTTTGCACATACCACTCATGTTATATATCGTTAAAAAGGTCTGTGACCGCTTAATCATATTATGCATCTCCGGTGTCCATCCCCCCACTTTGCCCCCCCCCCCAAGGGGGTACTTTTGTAAATTTTGTACAATCCCTTCATGTTAAGTATTGTTGGAAAGGTCTTTGACTGCTTATTCATGTTATGCATCTCCGGGGTCCATCCCGCCACTTCCCTCCCCCCCTCTTAAGGGGGGCAATTTTCTAAATTTTGTTGACACCCCTCATGTCATATATTGTTGGAAAGGTCTGTGACCGCTTAATGATATTATGCATCTCCAATGTCCATCTCCCCACTTTGCCCCCCCCCTCCCCCAAGGGGGTACTTTTCTAAATTTTGCAGACAACCCTCATGTCATATATCGTTGGAAAGGTCTGTGACTGCTTAATCATATGCATATCTCCAATGTCCATTTCCCCACTTTGCCCCCTCCTCCCCCAAGGGGGTACTTTTCTAAATTTTGCAGACAACCATCATGTCATATATCGTTGGAAAGGTCTGTGACTGCTTAATCATATGCATATCTCTGATGTCCATCTCCCCGCCCAAAGAGGTACTTTTCTAAATTTTGCACACAACCCTCATGTTATATATCGTTGGAAAGGTCTGTGACCACTTAATCATATTATGCATGTTCCGTGTCCATCCCCTACTTTACCCCCCCCAAGGGGGTACTTTTTAAAATTTTGCACACACCCCTCATGTTACATATCGTTTGAAAGGTCTTTGACTGCTTATCCATGTTATGCATCTTCTTGGTCCATCCCGCCATTTCCCCCTCCCCAAGGGGGCACTTACCATTTATTTGCACAACAGCGCTAAATGTGTCAGATGAAAGAAATTCCGCGAGTACATGTGCCAGTGAAACTTAGCCAGTTGCTGTTCTTCAACCTAGCTTTAATTCAAAGTGGGTTTTTTATTTATTTGAATTATTCTGCAAAAGTTTCAAACATTTTAAAGCAGCTATGAATTTTATTTTTATGGTACTATCAAGTTTTTTGCCGTCAAATTTTGACGGGTTCCATCTATATTTTGTTAAGGATAAAGTATCTTTATTCATTTTAATTGAAGTGATTGCCTATATATAACAAATATTTTCTCTAGAAAAATTTCATTCTGAAACATATTGATTAATGATGGATTGCAAGATTTTTTTTTTTTTTTTTTTTTTTTTTTTTTTTTTTTTTTGAGTTGTTTGCATTTCAAAATGTGTTGCTATATTCTTTCTTAGGCACAGTAAGTAACATTTCCTCAGCCCGAGGTAAATAGGAAATTTCGGTTTTCCCTTAGCCTTAGTTTATGTTGTTATTGGATTAAGTTGGGTGGTCGTTTATATTTAATTCAGCAAAATTTTTTACAATTGAAACTGAATATAACAAAATTCGCAGAACTGGAAAAAAATATTTGCTGTAAAGTATTTTTTATTATAACTAATTAATAGAATAAACCAAATAATTCTACATGTCTACATCATTAAATTAGGATTCTCAGCATATGTGGTATTTTGTTACGAGTTTCAACTTCAGGATTATATATCAAAGTATTTTTTTTAATGGGAAAAAAAATTAGTTTTAGTGTTTGTGACAGTTACACAAACTTATAGAAAATTAAGTTTCAATTATTTGTTTTAAAAATTGTCATTGGAAGAATTAAGACTTTTTTCCCTTTTGGTGGGGGGTGATAAACTTTACGACTGGTGTACTGACATTAAGAAATATATTACCTATGTAATTTAAAGTTGAAATTTTGAAAAAACCCAGTTGGGTTTTTTCCTGGGTTTCTTCAGAAAAAACCCACCCAGGTTTTTTGGGTTGGGGTAAATCATAACAACCCTGCTGATGGCTCTTATTGCTCATTTTGACATGACCTCTCATTTTTTTTCATCGCAAAATATGTTAATCAGTTGAAAGTGAAAAATCATGAAATTTGCTGATCAGTACTAGGAAAAAGATTACAAAATTTTTTGATTGGTTGCGGAAAAAAATCTCAAAATTTATCAGTTGGCCACCAGAAAAAAACAAAACAAATTTTTCAGTCGTGTGGGGGAAGGGGGAGGGAAAATCAGGAATTGCATTAATTTCCACTGGGTGAAACTGCAAAGTATGTCGATCGTTTGCAAAGAAAAATCTCAAAGTGAATCAGTCTGTTGCAAAAAAAAAAAAAAAAAAAAACAATGAATATATTCAGTTGTACAAGAGCAATCGGGTATTTTGTCATTTTGCCACAGAATGAAATTGCAAAATTTGTCGATCAGTAGTGAAGAAAAATCTTAAATTTTATCCATCAGTCGCAGAAAAAGACAATTTTTTTAGTTTCACAAAGAGGGGGAGAGTCGGGGTCATTTCATCAATTTGTTGTAGAATAAAACTGTAAAAGTCTGATCAGTTGCGAAGAAAAATGTCAAAATTTTTCAAATGGTTGCAGGAAAAAACAATTTTTTCAGTCACACAAGGGAATCTGATATTTTGTCAATTTGTCACAGAATGAAACTGAAATTCGTTGATTGGTGGTGAACAAAAATCTCAAATTTTATTAGTCTGTTCTAGGAAAAAATCAGTTTTTCCGTTGCATGAGGAGGGGCGGGATCAGGCATTTCATCAATTTGTTGAAGAATTAAACTGCGAAAGCTGTCAATCGGTTGCGAAGGAAATTGTCAAAATTTATCAATTGGTCGTAGTAAAACCCAATTTTTTTCAGCCGCAAAAGGCGAATCTGATATTTTGTCAATTTGTCACAGAATGAAACTGTGAAATTTGTTGATCAGTTTTCAACAAAAATCTCATTTTATCAATCAGTTGCAGGAAAAAATGAGCGTTTCCATCGCATGAGGAGGAGCTGGGAAATCGGGCAATTTGTCGCAGTAAGGCACTGCGAAAGTCAACAATCGGTTGTGAAGAAAAATGTTAAACAGACCCAATATACTGTTCAATGTACAGCATATAATATATGAAAATTGTTTTTATTGGAAAACTCTAGTTGATACTTTATATTTAGTATGTAGTCTTGTCTCGCATGTTTTGGAGTTTGCAGAACCTGAGGTAATGCAAAAATTGGAAATTTCTGCAATTTTTGGAGTCCACAGAACCCGAAATATCATTGAAATGGAAATCTTTTTCCCTGTTTTTTTGTCTTGTTTTCCCTCAGATTATTCAGGTGTCTTTGGGACCAGGAGTAATGCCAAAATTTTAAATTTTCTCCCTATTTTTTTTCCTGTGTCTGCGGTACCCAAAATAATGGTGAAATAGGGAAATTCACAGCACCAAATTATTTCTGAAATAGTAAAATTTTCATCTTTAATTTTCTTCCCTTACATCAGAATTTTTCAGGTCTGTAGGACACAGAATAAGTGCAAAATTACAACTTTTTGCATTTCCTTTCCAAGTCAGCGGGATCTGAAATAATAAATTTCCATTTTATTTACTTCTTTAGATATCAATATTTGAATTTTTCGGGTCTGTAGAACCCAAAATTGTACAATTAATGATGTTGAAAATATAAAATTTTTGCCCTTTTTTATGAAGAAGAACAGAATTAATGCCAAAATAGTAGAATTTTCACTTTTATTTTTCTTGTGTTCCCTCATAATTTTTCAGTTCTAGAGACCCCAAATGATACTTAAACTGTAAAATTTCTGCCTTTTATTTTTGGGGTCTGCAGGAATAGATATACAGCCAAAATTAAACATCCTTTCGCCCATATTTTGGAGTTTACAGAACCTGAGGTAATGCAAAATATGGTTACTTGTAAGACACTTATCCAATATTTAGTTCCGCAAGCATTTTATACTATTACTATATTTGGCATAAAATATTTTGGTCGACATATCAACATAATATGTTTGGATTCAACTGATAGATTTTTGTGTGTGTTGTTCAAAGTAAATTTTGGAGATTTATTAGATTTCAACTGTTGTTTCTATCTAATACCTTCAAATTTAACTTTTCAATTGTAATTTACACATACAAAAATATTTTACGTACAGTTGTTGCACAGTTTTGACATAATTAAATTTTAAAAAATTAATGCAAGTTGTGTTTTTGTGTGAGTGTGCATAGAGTATCTGATAAGAGGGGGAGGATGTTCAAAATATTTTCAGTCTTGATCAGTGCCGATTAATGCAGGGACAAAGTTCTGCAGGCATTTTATAAGAGTATTTTTGCCTTATTTAAAATTAAAAAAATCCTGCGTTTAAAAAGGTGACACCTATACAAAAATATTTCTGGAAGTTTGCCACTGCAGTAACTGGGTCCTGGTCTTGACTACCTATTATAGCTTACACCCATATCCAAAGAAATGAAACGAGGGAAAAAAGAAAGAAAAAAAATCGGTTGATATGTATATCATATGCTTCAAGGTCAAACAGGAATGTGCCAGTAGTTCCAGTGTTGCTAGTTACGGGTTTTTTAATTCCAATTAATTGATTGCTGCCACTTTTTTAAAATAGTAATATTTCCTTTATTTAATAACAAATTTAATAAAGCGACTATTACTATTTCAAAACAAATGACAGCAATGAAGCAATCTGAATAATAATAGGAACCAACAGGCAATACTAGTACTTTCGCCATCCCAGAGTCAATCATTTTTTCCACCAACTCCGCTGCTCTGCTAAAAAGAAGATTTTTTAGAATGTGTGTGCGGGGGGGGGGGAGTACTTTGAGAAAAGCTGAAATCTAAATTACAATAGATGTTACATAATCAGTGTTGAATTCAGACATCTTTCCCCAGGAAGGATTTCTGCACTCCAGGGGGGGGGGAATTGCACTTTTTGATCATTGAATGAAAGTATAACATCTCAAATCTTTCGGCAGGGACATTTCAATGCTCCAGGGGAGATTCCCCCCCCCCAGGTCAGCCCCTGAATTCAACACTACATAATTATTCCTCTGCAAACATTTGCATAAGAATTAGAACGTTTTAACTTTTATAATTTGTTTTTCTATTTTTGCTTTTTAGCAAAAATTTTGCTGACACATTTTCATAATTTTTTTTAATACTTTAGCAAAATGGAAAAAAAAAAAACCCCTAAAAATTAAGGTTAAATGTTAAATTTTAATTTTAAAACTTTAAAAAAGAAACGTTTGAAAATTACTACTTCTCCCTTTGAAGTTTTTTTTTTTTTTTAAGGAGATTTCTAAAATGTTTAAAATACTTGGAAATGTTCACAAATTGGTTCTTTTCAACTACACCAACAACATAATACTGTATGCTAATGCACTATTTATTTTAACCCTGACCGTGCAAAAGATTGTAAGAGAGTCTTATTAAAAAATATATATATTTTCTGCATATAAAAAGTACAGGTTTTTTGTCTAAAGGAAAAGTAAAGGCATTACGGACAAAAAAGTGAAAGTAAAGTACAGGTTTTTTGCCTTAAGGAAAACTGAAGGTATTTCGGACAAAAAAGTGAAGGAATAGTACAGGTTTTTTGCCTTAAGGAAAACTGAAGGTATTTCGGACAAAAAAATAAAGGAAAAGTACAGGTTTTTTGCCTTAAGGAAAACTGAAGGTATTTCGGACAAAAAAGTGAAGGGAAAGTACAGGTCTTTTGCCTTAAGGAAAACTGAAGGTATTTCGGACAAAAAAGTGAAGGGAAAGTACAGGTCTTTTGCCTTAAGGAAAACTGAAGGTATTTTTGTCCGAAATACCTTCAGTTTTCCTTAAGGTTTTTTTTAAAGGTTTTTTGCTGACTTTTTTACCTGGGCAGTGACAGGATATGCGAAAATGAGGATAGAGCTGAAACAAATATATATAGATATATTTGTTTATATAGTTCAGCTAAGATCTGCCTATCCATAGCTGCGAAAAGAATGCTATTTCGACTAATAATTTGAAATTAAGAAATAAACGCAATTTGGAATCAAAATCAGAGTGATAGTCCAATACATCCATGTAATAATTTGTCACCTCTTGTAGAGATCTATATATGCAATTGCAGTACGGTTATTTACCAATAAATGTATCTGTGAAATGAAGCATTCGTCACCATGTTTTGAATGTTTGATCAGACTCACTGAACTTGCTGATAAGAAATATGCTTTTGCGATTCCGATACGTTACTGAAAATGAAGGACAAATTGAGCATTTATTGAAACTTATGAAACATGTATGTAAAGTCATAGTAGGCATTTAATTTCTACATTTATATTAAACACTTATTTTAGTGTTACATTGCTACATTTTTTTTGATTTCCATAAAAATAGTTTTAATTCAACAAAAGACAGGTGCATAATTTGAGTTATCTATAGTTTAAATTTATTCTCTGTTGATTGGACAAAATGCACCCAACAGCCATCTGATATTCGTAATTCATTTTTCGCTAAACTTATATTTCTCAGCTGTCCCTCACACTATCTACAGTATCCTATAATATCTACTCTCAGATTCTTATATTTGTGTCATTTATGCAAACGATTAGGGAGATTTGGGACGCGTGGTTTAAAATAATTGGCGGGTTGTTAGACTGAGACCACATAAAAAAATTATTTTTTTTTTGTTGGGTCATTAGCTAATGTTTGGCCAATAAATAAACATTTTGCACACAATTCCATGTAGTGATGCTAATAAAACTTACACGAATCTGATAATCAATCTGTAACTTATCTATTATGGCTGTATCTGAACACACCAGATTAAAACCTTACTAAATATTGCTACGGTTTTTGGAATTTGCTTACACGTATTTTTTAATGGTAAAAGCACACAGCACAATAGCATCTCTAGAATGTAGCAAATGCGAAACATCGATGTCACACTGATGCTCCCTTTCATCTCTATAAAATCTCAGAAACATTCTGTGGATAATTCAGCACAGCTACGTCTCTTTGTATCATCTACAGATCATCGACAGAACGTCTGCGATGTATCACAACTAAATGTCTCCAGTACGTTACATTCAATATATACACTACAATGCATTGAATCTACCGTAATGTGCATTGCAAAATCTATAAATAATAATTTTATTCTATCACGCAGTAAACTGTGTAACTGGATTACTGTAAATTAACTGCAAATTTCATAAAATTAAGAGCGTTTCGGCTCAAAACAACCGTTTATCTAATTTAATGTCAAAAATATCATAACATTGTGAATTTTGGTCACATAATAATGCAATTGTTATAGTTGTACTTGTCAGAGCATAGATGAAGTCTTTCTAAACATAATGTATAAGACTCAAAGATCGTATAAAAGCTTTAAAAAATGTAACATTTATAAATTAATGGCCGGATTATTTCTTTTCAAATAATCTTAATTTGTAATTTGAAGGGTGTAGGTGGAAAATTCACACCCTACGCTTAACGCAGTTTTTAGAAAAAATGCAAAAAACTGAATATTAATAATAAACATGATATATTTGCACAATTTGATTTTTGGGATATATTTGTTGCCCATAAACAAGTACTTCCATATAGTACTAAACCTGTAATAATTCTGGTAAAGCAAGAATTTAAATTTAAATATGGAAAATGTGAAATTTGCAGCAAACTTTTATCGGTAATGTTAGTTATAAACCAAAACCGTTATGAATTTTTAACAACAATAACCAAAAAGAAAAAAAATCTGAACATTAGTTTTCATTATGTAATAAAAAACAAAAATCAAAACGCAAAAAAAATATTAAAAATAATTTGTGCAAACATTTTACTGTCAGATATGTCCCAACGTCTTTACTGTCATTAAACTAATGGAATATTTTTGCGCTACTTCTTACTTCTTTAAACATTAATGTAATTTACTTCTGTTTTTGGCTCACAAGTTGGTTCAGATTCATTGTTATTTGTAGTTACATCATCAATAATGTTTATGTAAAAAAACAAATGTTCATTTTCTTTCCACTAATAACCATAGTGTTTCTTCAACAAATTATTAACGTCATCCTTCTTTGATTGTTTTATTGTATTTGATTTAGGGATAACTGGTGGATTCATGTTGAACATTGTCCTTCGTGGCTTTGTTAGAGACTTGTATGTTCTAAGGTCACATTTGTACGTATATTCTTTTCTAACAAATATGCTCCGTTCTTTAACTTTTTTTCACAACTATTCTCCTACATGCTGAAATTTTAAAGTGAAACTGAGATGGTTTCTTCCATAGATCTCCTAATATATTGTAATCTTCTATCTTTGCTCTGAGGTTTCTTCATAAAGGTGTCTTTTTCTTTCTTCCAATCAATAATCTGACAATCTTCACCAAATTTCACAACTTTTGTATGTTGCTTTATAGTATCTATGTACTCTGAAGGTTGTTAAATTACCTCTTTTTTCCGGATTACATTTTCTGTAATCCCAAATGCCCTGTCTGGTGGTAAAATCTATGTCCAGTGAACACTTGAGAGGTTAGTGGAGCAAGACTAAAAACATCAACAGAAGAAAATACCACGATCCTTTGCAAGCCTTCCTAATTGGTTGAATTGGAGAGTGTGAGTTTTGCTGCAAAAGAGTTGAGGGATAATGTGATTTATGCATCAGAACGAGATTTTCAACATTTTTTTCAGCCTTAATATATTTATTATGGTCCAAATCACTATTACAGTCCGATTCGCGTTAAAAAGATGAATACGGTGATATGAATAACTCAATACCTTAAAAAAGTGGAAAATATGGCTTTTGCATCTAGACTATTCAATTTTAATACGTTTCCAATTTATATTGCCCACCTACTACCTCGAATAGGTAAAAAATTAAAGCGCTTATCAATGATTTTGTGACACCCTGTATAGTTACTTTAGGCAACAATTTAACATGATTTACTTGACCACTACTAATAAAAATTCTTTAGCAAAATAATATTTGACATTTTAGGGACAGACGTTAATTTTTTATAAGTTATTGTTGAAGGAATCTAACTTGCATTATATAGATTCCGCCAAAAGGCAGCAAAAACACAATTTAAATTTTGGCTTCGATACGAACTGTTTCTAGCATAATTGTAACTAATGTTGAATATTTGTCGCGGAAGAAAGGAAAAAAAGTTAACAGAACGAAATCCAAACAATAATTTTCGTAGTATATTTCTATTGAAAATGTTGTAGATAACTACCACAAAGATTCTTGTTCGGAAATAGTTGCGTTAATATATTTTAGTGACATTTAATCCGAGACAAAGGTTTAATCCTGAATCATAATTTTAGCTAATTCAATTAGACAATCTCCTGTAACTTTAAATTAATACACTGTCGTTTAAACAATTTTATTTATGCTTCTAATTTCATTCACATTGCATGCTTGCACAGACATGCTACATTTATTGTTATTAATGTATCTGCTAGTCTAAGGTACAAAATTACGTCAAATGAAAATAAGTTTTTTTTTTCTTTTTATATTTTCAATGTACCGTTCAAAATAATTATAAAGGAATTTAAAGTATATTTCGAATAAAAGAAAACATATGTCCAAAGATAAATGGTGCAGTGCAGATGTAATTCAAGTAGCAAGGGCCAGGTTTAAAACCTTAATAAACAAATACATTTTTCAAAGTATTTTGTTTTAATAAAATAATTTTTTATAAAGATTTAACCAGGTGCGTTGTGAAATATGTTATTATGTTTAAATGACAGCTGGTAAAATTCATACTGAAATCATGCGTTGTGAATGCTTTCTTTAGTATGCATCTATTTACATTTACATTAGAAACAGATAAAAATTTATTTACGAAATTCAAGAGATTTTATTTCTAAACAAAAGAAGCAATGAAATAGTAAGAACATTTAGAAGCACGGTAAGGTGCATGATATGTAAGATAAGTACCTGGCCTTGTCTAGAAGAAACAGAGTGTAAAATTTACTTTACTTTCCAAAAAATCTCTATTTAGTTCGATAAATTTTTCTGTCTTTTGAATTTCATCTAAAAAATACGATTTTTCCAACCCTTCAGAGTAACTGCTTGTTTCAGCAAACACCTCATCTTTAGAGCCACATTTTGTTTTCGCCGAGCAATTTTAACTTATTTTGAAATATAAAATAATCACTGGGGGCTAAATCTGGCGAATTTGGTGGATTCTGAAACAGTTCGTATCTTCATCTAATTTTGCCATGATGGCGATTACACGAGTGTGCACGAGTGAATTTCCTTGATGAAAGAATTCTTCGCCAAATGCGGTCTTTTTATTTTACAGCATGGTTGAAACGATCCAATAAGTTGGCATAATACTCTCCATTAATCGTTTTGTTCTTTACAAGGTAATCGACGCAAATTATGTTACATGCATTCCGAAACCATGACTTTGTTCGCCTATAAAATCGTCTGAGCCCTATTTGGTGTAAATTCGCCACGGAAAACCCACTGTTTGGACAGTTCTGTGTGCTGTAATGAATGATGTTTCGCACACCATGTTTCGTCATCAGTTATAAATCGACGCCAAAATATATCTAATATCGCCATCATTTTTTTATTGCACACACGTGTGTGTTATTTGTCAAGGAATCGCGGCTCTCATCGTCTGGAAAATTCTCATATCCAAGTGAGTTTTAAAAGCTATATTCATATAAAAGTTTTATAAAGATATTTCTACAGATGCAAATGATATAGAGTTTTTCATAAATACAGTTTTTCAGGTTCAAATAGTTTAAAGAAATATTTTGGGTTACTCGCATATTATTTAGGCATTTAAAAACATTAATAATTATAGATGAAAGGAGGGTAAAACAGGATACCTAACGGTTTTCCTTTGTTGACAAAAGCCTAGAAAAGCGGAAAAATTGGAACACCCCACAAATGTATTTGGGGATATCTGGGCTATTCAAAAACCCCACCTGTTGCCACAAGAAAATTCTTCTGTACTTGGGAAAAGACGTTGTCTAGGAGCATCTGAAACAGGTCCGAATTTTGGTTGTAGGGTAAAACCGGGAAATAATCAGAAATTAAATTTTTAAACTTTTTAATTATTTTTTTAACAAAAAGTTTTATTCTAATACATTTTGAATCAAACTTTAAAACATATATATATTTTTTAAGGCCAGTAACTTATTTTTCAGGTTTTCAAGTAATTTTTAATATTTTTATGTAATGGCTTTCTCAGCTTTTACTTCTCGTATCAGCTGCATTCCTCATGTTCCCACTCTTTGCCGACTGAACATTGTATCCATCCTTCACCACCTGTTGAGTGAAGAAATAATTCATTCCAGAATTCAATTCTAAGCCGTTCCCAACAGACGACCAAAAATCAATATGGTCGTTCTCCTGGATAGCTCGACGTACACACTTTTACTTACTGACCAAATAGCATATGAAAGCTATAGAAAACAGTAGTTACTTATCTAAATCGATCCGTCATGCTGGATTTATTTAAAGAATAGAAAAGACGCAGAAAAATTAAAACTTTTCAGTTGATTTTTTCCCCAATAGTACTGCATGAACACAGAGATTAACTTACTTCAAAAGCCAGTGGCACACTGCTAGGGGACGCTAAGGGATGTAGTTAAGACGGGTACTACCCACAGAGCTGCACACATAAGCAGTAAAACAGTGTACCCGGTTTTACCGTACTCTCCTCTATAATTTACAAAATTTATAATAAACTACTGTTAAAAAATGGATCTAAAAAATTTAATCTTAATATTTAATTAGTCTTATTATTACAATATTTAATTTCTTATTAATAATATTAAATTTAATCTTAATCCTCTGCAATTGTATCTTTAAAAATGTCTGAGATGGCTAGGATGGCTGAGATTTTGAAAAAATCTTATATTTGTTATGCTGTAACTCTCGTATTTATGAACCGATATGAATGTGACAGATCATGTGAACAGGACATACCAAGGTCTCAAGTTCTTTGGCCAGCTTCATTTGACGTCTTGTTTCAAAATGGCGGCCAGTTAAAAAATTTTAATTTTTTAAAAATTCAAAAAGATGCACAAAAAGTTATAAATTGAAAATATTGTTTCCGTTAAGTGTTAGATCGTGATACAAGGATTCCGAAACATTTTTGTTTGGCGTTATCTTAAAAAATGGCTGAAATATGGCAGGTTAAAATTCTAGGGTGGTTGACGCAAATGCATATTTTCAATATGACGTCATATTTGTCCAATCCAAGGCGGACCCTTTTCACAGTTCCATAGTCCAGAAATTTTTTCTTAATAATATAATTATTGTTCATTTTTACTTCTAATTATAACGCAATTTTTGCTAGAAAACCTCTTCTCAACGTAACCGATATTCATACATCATGTATAATAACAAACACTCCATATTTTTGGCCCCAACACTGGCATAGAAATTCTGCTGTCAAAGCTGGTGGACGGGAGGTGCTGGGTTCAAACATCTTTCGCGCTCGTCGACTTCACCGTTTGGAGTTTTCCGTGGTTTTCTCCGTAAATACGGATTAGTATCCCTTAGAAAGACCCCCACGGATGGCACTCCCCCCAGAGACTATATCCCTCGCGTAGATAATCGGCCGTCATAAATTAACCAACCATATTTTTGTTTCAAATATCACGGCAATTCATCTTCTTTTGAATTATTTTGAATTTTCATTTTTCATGTGGAAATTATTAAATTGGAAATTAATTGCTGTAGAAAATATTTTCCGGATTTTTATTTATTAGCAACAAGAGAGAAAAATGGTTAAATTTTATGGAAAAAATGCTTATTAATTCTCTATGAAAAAATATAATTTTTAATTATTAAGAAAAATATTTGAATAAAATAAATAAAATCTTGCCCATCTTCATTTCTGGGTTCTAATCCATCTATATGCAAAGATACAGGGCCACTAAATCCTCTGTTCTGACGTTTACTTCAGCCAAACTATTCACACATACAATCACATTTATGATATTATTAGAATTTTGAACTATAATTAAGTAAGTTAAAATAAAATTATTTTTACTAAGACAAATATAATTTTTGTTATATAGAATGTAAAAGATCATATAATCTATTTTTTTGTTTTCTGCAAATGTATGATAAATAGAGAATTACGCATTATTAAAACACCAATTATGATTAAAATCAGCATATAATCGTTGTAACATTTTAAACAAAAAAGAAATATTATATTTTTATATTCTAAAAATATATCGCAGTTCCGCCTGAAAAATTCTGTAACCAATTATAAATTCTAGAACATATATAAGAAAATCAGCGTTGAACTGGATATACTCCTTTCATTGACATCGATTTAAAATAAGAGACTGTGGGAATATATCTATAATATTTCAAATATCAAAAAAGTATATATTTGAATAAAGAAATGCACATAACAATAATTTTAAATGTTTCAAGAAGATATTTCATTGTCGATTTATCTGTGTAGAGTTCGAAGGACTGACGAGATATTGGCAAGAAAATACGATATGAAGGCGCAACTCCAATGAGTAGGTCTGAAATGTCCAATATAGGGTATCCCAAAAGTCTCCGTACAACTTCAAAAATTTATTTAAAAATAACTAATAGGTCTACAGCAAAAAGAATTACAACAGTACACAGAGTAACTTAAAAAGTTTGTCTACTACCTTAGTATACTTGTACATGAGATCCTTTCGTTGCACGAAGCATATCAAGTCGATATTCCAATTCCTTGGTCGATATTCCTTTCGTTGCACGAAGAATATCAAGTCGATATTCCATTTCCATCCAGGTGCGTTTCAGCATGCTAACCTCAACAGTAGTTACAACTAATAATGAAAAAATCTTGTGTGGATAAATATACTAAAAATACCAACGTTTGACACACAATAACATCGTGTAATAAACAGACGCACGTTTCATGAGTATCCTGGACACACTTCCTCAGTGTAAATAAACTTAAACCCTATTGTATCCCCACAAAGACATGAAAATGAATCTAAAAACCCAAATGAAAAACAACAACACACCGAGAAACTCCTCCAATCTGATTAAGTCGGTTGGTTGGTTGTAGAGGATTCACTATGACAAAGTAACTCAACCCAGAAAGGTGAGATGTACGGTACACTTGAAAAATCATTAACCAGGGAGTTACCAAATTTATGAATATAAACTGCCTCAAAGAAGTCTAAATCTAATGGAGTGTTACATTTCTTAATAATAGTGGCTGAGTCGAAGTTAAAATTATGTCCCTCACTCCAATCACTCTATGTTGGAGTGAGGGACATAATTTTAACTTCGACTCAGCCACTATTATTAAGAAATGTAACACTCCATTAGATTTAGACTTCTTTGAGGCAGTTTATATTCATAAATTTGGTAACTCCCTGGTTAATGATTTTTCAAGTGTACCGTACATCTCACCTTTCTGGGTTGAGTTACTTTGTCATAGTGAATCCTCTACAACCAACCAACCGACTTAATCAGATTGGAGGAGTTTCTCGGTGTGTTGTTGTTTTTCATTTGGGTTTTTAGATTCATTTTCATGTCTTTGGGGGGATACAATAGGGTTTAAGTTTATTTACACTGAGGAAGTGAGTCCAGGATACTCATGAAACGTGCGTCTGTTTATTACACGATGTTATTGTGTGTCAAACGTTGGTATTTTTAGTATAGTAGTTACAACTGTTTGATGAAATCCGAACAACAGTTAATAGTCTCATGGAATTGAAACAAAAGATCCAAACAGTAGTAGCTACTGTTGATGTTAGCATGCTAAAACGTTCATGGATTGAATTGGAATATCGTCTTGATATTCTTCGTACTACGAAAGGATCTCATGTTGAAGTTTACTAAGGCAGTAGAAAAAAACTATTGAAGTTACTCTATGTACTGTTGCAATTATTTTTTCTGTAGGCCTATTATTTTTTTTGTAATACATTTTTGAAGTTGTACGGAGACTTTTGACACACCCTGTATATTACCTCATTCCTATTAACTTTCAGTGATAATTTTAGTTTCCTCCTTTGATTTATGAAATTAAGTTATTGTCATCAATGTAACATTTTTCTTCTTTTAAGAAGGTTTTATAATTTTTCTTTTTTTATTTAAAATATATTTCAGAGCTTTACACCTTTACAAAAGATGGCAGCACCGTATAAAACATGTATTAACAAATACTATCCTTTGGTGAAATTGAGAATTAATTTCAAATGTCATATTGTTTTACCAGATTTATGAAAGTAGTAGCTATCAATGAAAATAAATTTAAGAAATAGAAGAAATACTTCTATTTATAATAAGAAATACTTAACAAAAATGTAAATTCTATAATAAAAAATAACATTAAATCTAATTTTGTAACATAATTCTAAAATATAGCTTCTTTTAATTTTGGAAATGTATGAAAGTTTATATAATTTAGATTTACAACGCGAAAAAATACAATAAAAGATAGATTTAAATATATCTAACGAAATATCACTTCAATATCAAAACGTTTTAGTGGTTTTATAACTAAATTTCCTGTTGAAACAAACTGGTACAAAAATAAATATTAATTAACATAAAATCATTTAAAGGTTTAAAAATAATAATTTTGAATGAAATTGAGAGGCTATAAGCTTTGGTATAGTTTTCAGACCTTCATGTACTAGTACTACTATTTTTATACTTTTGTACGTACATCCTGTTATTTTATATGTGTCATAATTAAAAGAAAGCAGTCTTATTCTGATGCAAAGAAATTTATCAGAAAAACTTTGCTTAATATAGCATATATGAAGATATATATACCTTCAGACCTTCATGTACTAGTACCACTACTTTTATACTTCTGTACGTACATCCTGTTATTTTATATGTGTCAATAATTAAAAGAAAGCAGTCTTATTCTGATGCAAAGAAATTTATCAGAAAATCTTTGCTTAATATAGCATATATGGGCTCCATAGATGCCCAATTAAAGTGTATCTACGATTTCATCGTTCAATGGAGTTTCATTACATACAGTATATTTCTACACGGCAGACCAGACGCTATAGCAAAAAGGTTGTCTTAGTGAATTGTGTCAGCCGGTTGTCGGTCCATGTAGCTCAAGAGACAAAGCGTCGACAATTTCATCCAAAGGTCTTGGAGTCAATTCCCGGTCTGGACAGTCTTTTACTCTGTTGGAAAAATGCCAGATCGTGTGTCCTAATAGTTCATCATAAATCTCAATTATTGTTTAATTACTAAAAATCAAGCAGTAAATACAAAACTTTATTGGTTAGGGCTCAATATTAATTTATTGATTATCGGGAATCGATAGAATTCTATTGGGACCCTCCTATGAAAAGAAATTTACTTTCATATCTAAATAAAAGTTTTTTTTTTTTTAATAATTGTTCATTTGGAATTTAAAAAATAGAATAGCCTTCAATAAAATGAAGATTAATAATCCCTAAAAACATCTCTGACTTATTTTGAATAGTCAAAATGTCATTAAATTCAATAGAGAATTATAATAGCCAGGTTCCTGACGTTAATAGGACCTCATGCCTTGTATAGCTTACTAACATAATTAACTATATTTAATTATTTTCATGTATTAGTGTGTTTATTTATGTATTCTTTCTATTTTCTCTACGTGTTTGATCAAAATAATCACCCATGATCTGCACCTGTTATGGGTCGTTCGCAATGACGTTCGGAAGGGATTATAATCTCTTCAGAATGCCGATATGATCACAAAAGAATTCCCGGCGGGCAGAGAGGAGGGCTGAGGCCAGAGGAATAGGAGCGGTCTGGAAAAAAGATATGCACATGATTGCCCTTGAAAGTAAAAAGTAGGACTCTGTAGTCTGTAGTTTGGGGAGGAGCAGCCAGGTGGGGAACTGGACAAGAAAGGGGTGTCAATTGGAGAGAGAGTGCGAAGCAGTACTGTAGCAAGGGTCGGAGGTAGCAATGTGCTACATATATAGAGTCGAGTATTTACCGAGTGAGTGGAATTGGTTTTCATAGACTACAGCCAAAATAGGGAAAATAGAGCAGTACAATAGTATGAAGTGTGGCGTATGATCAGGGAGACCGTTTTAATAATATTGCGATGAACAATCGCGTAGAGAAGGTGTCAGCGATAATTCGTTAGATGAGCGAGAACTGTACTTTCTCGCTGACAGAACTGTAGACTGTCCGTTATGCAGAGTATTCAAGTACCTCTGTTCCTATAAATATATTTTTCTATTATACAAATTGAAATAACAAAATAATAATTGATTATTCAACCGAAGATCTCAATTAACTGTGTGTCCGGTATCAGGGTTTCATACCGGTTGGAGGCTGCGAAACCATTCTACCAAATTATTATCTCCAGTCTCTTTCGCGAGTGGCGGTTTCAAAACGTGAAGAAGGGTAGAAGAAAGATCAACAATAACTATGAGTCGTGTCCATAAATGGGTTTCGTGTTGAAAGAAAACATTAGTGGCTCACATTATATTTTACTGGAAATATACAATATAATACTCTATCATCAGAGAGTCTGTATGAATCTGTTGGAATTCTGGATTTGTCTTTAAGATTATTGGAGCAACATGATATAGGCTACGGAGACCACTACTTTTTAATAGAAATGTTGTCTTATATATGTCTTATATATATGTTGTCTTATTTAATCTCTGAATTCTGCGATTAAATAAGACAAAATCTCTATAAAATACTAGTATCGGTTGCTCCCCTCTCTGCCAATATATATAGTGTGCCAATTTTTATGGTAAAAAATGTATTCAACAAGGCCAAATCGTCTGCACGCGTCTTCTAAGATCTTCGGTCACCTAAGATATACTAGTACTTTCGCCATGTACTATCAACTAGAGTTTACAATATGGGAAATTGCTTCACAAAGTAAAGTAGTCCATAAAAAGAGAACACCCCATATATTTCATTAGTTAAAGTGTAACACAAATATGAGAGTTGTATAGTTTGATTCATAATTGTGTCTACTTTTTAAAATTTGTGGAATGTTTTAAAATTATGGTCGTCTAAAAATTCAAAATTTTACCAAATTTGGATTTTAAAATGGTAACACAAATGTTTGATGAGATATTTAACTTACTTATAACTCGAAGCTTCGTGATACACGGAGTGTCGGATGTTAAAGCGGAAATGATAATAAAAAGACTACTCCTCCAAAATTTATTATAATGCTCAACTAACTTCTGCTGAATCCAGTACCCACGATTAAAGTTAGAAGAGAACTACATCAAAACGAAATCTATGGCAAAGTAGCCCTTCAAAATCCACTCGGTACATGAAAATGCAAAAGATCTGTTTTAGTAGTGTTTGGAGCATAAATCCTGGTCGCATGCTTTCTGGAACAAATCCTCTCTTCACACGAATTATTCCTCCGTGTTTTCCCCGCAAATGATTGTGTGTACGACAAGAGAACACCGTGACAAAGGTATGATCTAGACGACAAGCTTCCAAGCAAAGAGGTAGACCTGTGATGATTTTGAGAGTAATATCGTCCTATTCTGTAATCCTTTTAATTACCTTCTAAGGAGAAGTAATTTTAAATATGTCAATATTTTATCCATTTATGGTAATTCGAATCTGCAATAAATATTTTCATGTAAAGGAATTCAGAAAAGCATATATAATGCTAAATGACGATAAATAACCAATTTTAGACGAGTTAAGGCGTTGTTTCGAAAAGCATAACTACAATGTCTGACATTTCACATTCGGTCAAAAAATTTGTCAAAATTATATTCGAAAATTTCATATTTCATTTTTGTATAATATTTTATTATATAAATATTTATCTATTATGCAAAATATGTATGTGTGTTTTTAAGCATTACAGGTTATATACAGGATGTCCCATCAAGACCGCCCAAATTCTGCAGAGCCAGATTCCTCGCTTGGAGTACATATAAAATGCCCAAAGAACTGTACGTCTACAATCAGTCATGTGAGAAGGGTAAATA
This sequence comes from Maratus michaelseni, assembly GCA_963931845.1. Taxonomy (NCBI): domain Eukaryota; kingdom Metazoa; phylum Arthropoda; class Arachnida; order Araneae; family Salticidae; genus Maratus; species Maratus michaelseni. The sequence goes on from OZ007586.1 coordinate 400,727,130, forward strand.
CCCAGCGACTAGGTATTTATTTTTAGGTATATACCTGGGTATTCACCCAAGCATAGGGTAAATACCCAAAAATTGTGTATTTTCACATTTCACTGTAAAAAATCATATTAAAATTTTATTGAAATCATAGGTTACAATGCTTCAAATATCATAGCGGCTTTCACTTTATTAAAGAAAAATTTTGGCATCTTATCCTACTGAGTGGACTTGCCAATCTTTTAATTTTCCTATGGTCTGATATTTTAAAATGAAAGAAAATTAAGCTTTTATTTTTTTTCTACAAATATGATTCATACCATCATTAAGACCATCTTACGAAGTAACCGTTTACATGCGATGTTCTGTCGAATTCAATATGAAGAACGTAAGAAAATTGATTTCTTGCAATTGCCTTGAAAATCTAAATGGGCAAGTTAGTTGAACTGGCTTAAATATTTAACACTCAAACGTATTTTAAATTTTGTATTTAAGCGATGTTTTTTTCTAAATAGTTTCTGAAAATCAAAGAAATCAGAACTTACAAAGCTTTGTCTCATAACACATCACAACGCAATCTATATTTAATTCAAGAATAAAAACACAGGTAAATATCCAAAATGGGTATACACCCGGGTATTTACCCTTAAAAATAAAAACCCGGGCATTTTACATCACTGTCTACGACCCATAGTTTCCGAGAAGAGTGCGAAAGAAAAGTATGACGTGATATCCGCGAATGAAAAATATGTCCTCATATCCAGTGGAAGAAATAAAACTTTTTTGGAAACATGAGTGGCATACTCCCTAGAAGTTCATAAGACATTACCATTACATTGGCTGAAAATAACGTACATGTCGCAACATTCCCGAGCAAAATACATTACTCCCATGCGAAGATTACCCGTAGCTACTAGATGAAGCCTTTTAAATAAGATTCAAACAACGGTTTGACGTCATTCCACGGTCATGCATGCCTCCATATGCACGCTGGAAATTTTGATCATCTTCCTTAGTAAACATATGCAAATTTCAATGTTCATGTTTCCAATAAAGTTTTTTTCCTTGCACTGAATATTACGTCATACTATCCTTTCGCATTTTCTCGAAAACTATGGGTCATAGAGGTATAGTTCTTTGGGAATTTTTTATGTACTCCAAGCAAGGAATCTGGCTCTGCAGAGTTTGGGCGGTATTGATGAGACTCCCTGTATAATTTTTTAGTATAAGATGGACTTAGCAAAAATTAATATTTAGTCTCTTTGAAATGATCAAAGGAAAAGTTGAAAAATTATGCGGAAGTTATCAATTTATAGATATTTTAACAAAAGATGTAATATATTACTATAAAATACTATGCATAGATCGTACACCTAAGGATACACCTAAGGGTACACCTAATACTCGTAGTACACCTAATGTTAATACGTACGGAAAATTTGAAAACGCTAAAGAAACCATAAGGCTGCTTTAAAATTTCATATATGTTAGTTATTAATTCGTGATATACTAGTGTATTGTTAGATTTATACATTATTCAGTTTATAAAATCCTACAGAAACACAAAAATATGCACAGTTAATAGTAAAAAGGCAATTTTATCAACAATGAAAAAAATGTTTTTTATTCACAAGCATGCTATGAGCATCCATGGTCGTATACTTCTTAGACATTTGAAGGAGCATGGCACCATTACTTCAATCTAGAAATTTTTTGTTTAATATTTAAATCACACACTTTGTAGTCCCCGTTTTTAATCGCAAATATTGTAACATTTTTCTGCAAATCAATAAGGAAAAAAGTCTGTTAAAAAAAACTGTTGTAGAACTATACACATCCTAATGAAAAGATCCATAAAAGTTTTTACAATAATTATAATAAAGGTTTTGATAATTGTCATATAAAAATACAGCATTCTAATAATAAACTTTTACTTTATATTTTCCTTTATGCAGATTTAAAGCGGAAAATACAAATCCGCAGCCTTTCTGAGAAATCATTGTGTATATAGATGTGACATTCCATTCATCCAATAAAGCGTGAAAATATTAGGCGTACAAACAGAACATATTGAATCCCATCATGCAGCTAGATAAACACCTACACAACTTGCGACAAGTCGCAGCTTGAACTTGAATGACGTGCTCATTTTCACTCTAATAATTGGAAGTCTCTGAACTATTCGCCCAATTTGTGTATTTACGACAACTAGAAATCCCGGATAACGAAACATTCCTGTTATGCAAATACTTGGGGTGAAAATGCATCAATCACCCAGGATATGTTCACATATTATAGAAGGGAAATGACATTCAAAGGGCTAACCTGCATTTATACGAGCGACAGAATTATAGATCTCTCTTCTATTTTATAGAAAGAATGACAGCGGTGTAAAGTGAAGATTAATTTATCATTCTTCTCTGACGATGCTTTCCATTTCTAAAACATATATTGGAATTCCAGGCAATAAAGCATTTACATTGTGTTTATAGAAGATAAATATTTCTATTTTAAAAAAATGTATTGATATACTTTGGAAAAATGAATTAAAACAAATAAAGCAAAATAATCATAAAATGAGTAAGATCTAAAGTAAAAGAATTGGTTGTAGAGTTTAATATTTTCCCTACTATAAAAGAATATGATTAGAAATGTATACTCATATAATATATTTTAGCATTATTGTTTAAAACAGAAACTTTGGTATTAGATTTATTATTTTTCTCATTTTTTATGCATTTTAATAATATTCATATTCTTTATCCCAAATAAATCCAAAAATTGAAAGTTGAATAAAATATATACCGTAATATGATGCTGCTTTGCACTATTTTTGAGAATTTATTAAACAAAACTCGTTTAAGTTGCAACAAATTTGTAGAATGACTTTTTAAAAGTGCTAATAAATGTGCTATGTCTATTTTTGCTAGTTCATAAAAAATCGAAAAAGAAGTTTAATCTTTTACATAACTCTAGTAAAAGAAATATTCATTATTTAGAGTGCTCATTATATACATTCCAACATCCGGGAAATATTTTTTAAATCAGTACCAGGCGTTTAGAATCATTTATACTTGCAAAATCACTTACCATAATTTCGAGCCTGTATTTCTCGGATAAAAAAAATGTTTCGAACCAGAAAGTTTACATATGAAGTCAAATAAGAACCACCGACCTTACATTTATTAAGTCAAATTTCTGGTTCAAACATGTTTCTTGATCTGAAGATTAATATACGAAATTATAATAATAAAAAAAAAAGTTTGGGCTTAGGATACTTGTACAGGAGAAATATTTAAGTATAGTCCTTTGAATTACAATGAATTACAAGAAATTTCATGTATGGCTCACTTAATATTGTGTGTTCATTTGTCTTCTAGTTTTCTGCTTCTTGTTCAAAAATATACACTAAATTATTGTTTTAATATTGTTAAATAATTTAGGGAAATATAAATTTTCAGGTAGATATGGTCGTTTTCCATTAATTTCAAGTCATTGATATCCAACTTACCAATATTGTGTAATGTATAAGATAAAGCAGAAAATTAATTTTGTTTGAGATTTTCCACAACGAATGTATCCGTTTAGAACCAAATATGCTCACTTTCACGTAGACGAGAGGGTTACCACACGTAACTATTTTTTAATCTCTCAATCTCAATACCAATAATTCCAAACTACAATCTTCTTGTTATATTTTTAATGGAAAAATGTGACTACTTGGACATAGAAAAAGTGTGTATTAACAAAAAGCTATTTGCGTGGACATAGCATTTTGCATTTTCCCTTATCTTTACATTTTGTTATTAAAAACTGGGGTTGAAATGATTGTAGTCGTGACTCTACTTTTGATAATGATTCCAGTTTTTCCAAAATCTTTGATTCAAAAAAAAAAAAAAAAAAAAAAAAAAAAAAAGACACAGAACATCAATGTTTGTAGATGTCGAAATGATATTGCAATTTTCATGAACAATGTGAAAAATTACCATAAAAAGCCACCATAAATAGTATAATTTATTTTTTCATTTTCTGAAAGTTCTAGAAATTATACCGTAGGTGTCATTTACTTGATCCACCTAATTTATTAAATATTTTAAAGCATTAATTTATTTTGTTACTCTATAGCAAAGCTGTCCAACCTGGCGTCCACGAAGCACCAGAAAAATATATTATTTTGTAAGGATAAGTGCATATATTTACGTAAAATTTCATTAAATAACGTTGGAAATTCTGGATTTAAGAATCAAGTAATAATAAAGAATACGATTTTACATTTCGTCACTCTATAGTAATTTTAAAGAGAGTTCAAGTTTTAGCTCACAAATTAAACTTAGTTCAGTATGGTTACGTTCACCTTAAGATCATACTCTAGTCGCGTACACTCGCACTCCCAAACTAATGTTGGCAGGAGGTGCTTTACAGATTTCTTGTTTGCATTTAAATATATTTTATTTATTTATTTATTTTTGCATAGGATATCTGAAGTCGTTGTCAAACGTGTATTTATATTTCGATATTGGTAGCAGTCTTTTTTTTCTTTCTCGGGATACTTTCAGTTGCGAAACCGATTCCGAAATTAAGAGCTCCCTCAGAAAGAAAAACTGCAACTAAATTAAAATAAGTACAAAAATATCAGGTTACACATTGACCTCATATAACCTATGTAAAAAAAATACTCTATAAGAGTTTGGTAATTTCTCTGTCATTTTCATAGTAATGCTTGTCAGTCCTAGGACACATATTTTTAATCGCGGTTTGATTCTATAATATCTTTCATAATCCTTCATTCAATATACTTTTCAAAAATTAATAAATTAATTCTGTTAAAAATATTTTTGTCTACAGCCATTTTAATATGATTTCTGGAAACGGGAAAACATGTGCCAGCCGCTTATAGGGTTAAAAAAATTGAAATGCAAAAAATAAATTTATAATAAGGAAAAATTTATATTCAAAAGACCCATATATTATTTATATTACAAATTTATAAAGAGGAAATTAAAGAAGAAAGCTTACTTGGGTTTAACATTCTTTTATGAGTGTTTTCGTGCGACTAGAGCAGGCTGTTAAAAGTTTAAAACGCATTTTTTGGTGTTTCATCAACTAGACAGCCTGAAGAATAAAGGCACAGAGTTACTTTGGTTTCAGATTTTACACTTCAGTTTGGGCGTTTTTAAAGGCGATAGCGTCGTTTAGCTGAATTTTGAACTATATTTTGAAATTATAAAACAATTAAGCCTTATAACAAATCATGGAACTTATCTCATTTATTTGCATATTTTAATTATTAAATTACTAAACTTTGAATGTTTGAGATCTCTTCTTGGAAAACTCTGTATTCATTTATCAGAAAGTATTTTAATTTTCAAACACTACATTCCAGTTTATTAAAAATAGATTTACAATTTTCAAACGATAAACATTTCTACATCAAATAAATTAAAATTTTATACTTAATTAGGTAAATCTTGTAGGACGACCTAACCAAGCGAATAGCAAAATAACTTACTCATAATTAAAATTTCTTCAATAAGAAAACTTTTTCAAAAATTTACAGTTTCTTTTCATGGATAAATACACATAAAAACGAAATGATGTCAAAGAAACATCGTTTATATACTCTTGAATTTATAACATTGCTATTATCTTTTCTAGAAACAAGAAAAAAAGTTTAATTGAACTGATAAACAATTTATTCTTTAATTAAAGGTAATTTTTCTTAGACCGCATAAAAAATTAAGAATCTCGAAATCAATTTAGGAATCTTAATAGGGTTTGGTAAATAATTAATCTTTTTTCTTATTTAGAATATATTGTAATTGGAACTTCGGCAATATAATCTTCTATTAATCTTCATTTTTCAAGATGCATTTTTTTTTTGTTACAAAACGAAACATTATTAATGACTTTAAAAAGTGAAAGAAATATTTATATTACACATATGTGATGGTTTGTTATTACACTTGCATGATATTTTCAAATATATTTAAGGATTTGCAATTGTAATTTCCATAGAACACAAAAATAGTGGATTTTATTTCCAGGGAAAATATATCATAGTATTTCATCCATTGTGATTGCATTTGTTAGTACTTCAAAACAGAACATGCAAACCTTTTAAATAAAAAAAGAAAAGAAACGTGAAAAATATTTTACTACGTCTTGAATTTCTTCTAGGTGTGCCAATGTACAGTATTGCTGTATACAGGTTTTGCCAAAAGTCAAGTCCTACAAATCTTCTTCCACAAATACTTCGAAATTTTGGAAAACAGTGAAATACCTGTTCAATTAATTCAAGAGCGACAAATTTGGGATAAAGTATCAGGAATAGGAGGCAGATTGTGGGTGGGTGAAAGGTTCAACTTCGAAATTTGAAATATAAAGGGAGTTTGTGGGATATCGCTGGGAAGTTTTCTTAATGAAGAATATGACAAACTGAAGTTTTAACTATTACATTTCTTAATAAGTGATATTTTATTTCTCCTAATCCAACATAACCCTAAAGGTATTCTATTTGATTGCTTTGGATTTCATTGCAATAATAGAGACGCTGGAAGAATTAATTATTGACTGCCTTAAATGTGGCTGATTAAATGTTATTACAGCATTTATTAATTCGCTGCTTCAGCTCGTCGAAGAAATATGGTGGTGTCTTTTAAACTAGAATACAAGTGCCCTCACAGAAATTGAAAATTCGTAGTTGAGTTGGATTCGGTTATTTTTTTTAAATGTTTATAAAATTAAGAATTTTTTAAGATGTATTTATTCAAAATTATGTCTTTAAAAGACCTTTTCAGCGATATGCCAGAAAACCATCATCTAAAAAAGTATATTTATAATCAGAATCATATTAATAGCATCTCCATTTGAAAATTCAGGTAGGAAACTTTCCCCATCTACCAGCATGAAAATATTTTTACCAGATGAGGTGTACCTCGAAAAGTATTCAGAACGATTGCCGGTTTCCTGTTTCGAAAAAAAAAACCACCTCATTTTCGAAGTAAGAGGGTAGTATAGGATGTGTCTTTGGCGGACATTTATAATTTGAATTACAATGACCTAATGATTAAATTAGTGTATATTAAAATAATTAAATGATTTAATTAGTGTATATTAGTATATACCAAACTCCTTCAATGGTTAAATGATTCTTTTTGAATAAGCTATTTAAATTATTTCAAATCTATGCATCTTAAAAAAATATATCTATTTAAGACCGCATATGTTGTCTCCCTCTCAAAATGATGAATAATTTTTACACATGTTTCACATCTTGGTCTTATGAAGTAAATTTAATGTAGTTAGTAATCTTTTAAAGTGAAACCATAATTTTGAACTTTATTCAAATTCATGCCATTTCATTAAGTATATTTTTGTGTAATTTTCATACATCTTTGTGAAAAATAACAAAACTAAAAAAAAATCATACATTACGTTATAATGTATCTTATTTATATTCCGTTTTCTAAAGAATGGAGAAATAAAAAAAAATAAAAATGAATAATTGAAAATATACGCTAAGTGGCTAATATAAAACAAACACCGTGCTACACAGTACTAATATCGTTACTAACATACTGTTGAACCACTTCTGGATTTAATGATTGCTCTTAATCGCCTAGGTATAGAATATATATTTATTGAAATCATTGAGGAATATTATTCCATGCTTATAAAGTAACAACTCTTAATTGCCTCAGATTAGATATTGGTGGGTGTTTCGAAGCTTTTGATAGACAACTCCGTCCCATAAATTGTACTATGATCAGTTGATTGGTGGTGCCATTGAAAAAATATAAACTCGGAATTATGATCCTAAAACTTGTTTGATATGATAGTAACAAAGTACATTGTCATGCCAGAAATAGCCATAATCATCACGAAACATTATGGACATAAACGGGTGAAAGTGGTCAGTAACGATGTGGAGGCAGTCTTTGGCATCTGTGGATGTTTTCAGTGGAATTAAGGGACCGAATATATAACAGAAAAATGCTTCCCAGACATTGATTTTACCGCAACCCACTTGAAAAGTTTTCATGCGAAATGTCGGATCTAAGGTTTTGTTCTACGTGCATATGTGAGCTTGCCATCGGCGTCCTGTAGAAGAAATCTCGACTCGTCAAACTAAACAAATTTCCATTCATCACCTGTCCAATGTAGGCATTTTTTAGCACATAAAAAGCTGATTTCATGAGAATTTTAGTGAAATTGAAAGAACTGTTGTTGGCTGCTGGTTGTTAAAAGCAATTCGTTTCATAATACGTCTTGTAAAGCGTATGGATTTTTCGATGATCCTGAATTGTCCTGCGCAGCAATTTGTTGCGTTGTTGTTCTGCTATAGCTACACATACTGCATGTCAGTGGCCTAAACCCTTTTTGTTCACAAACGAGTTCCACCTACTATTTTGCTTTCTGCTCGAAGATTTTTGGCTTAGTTGCCATTCTTTGAATATTCCCAACACTGATTTACGAGAAAACCCAAGGAAATTAGCGCTTTTGTAAGTAGTGTAACCGGCCCTTCTGGTACCCACAATCATGCCATATTCAAAGTCTCTGAGATGGCTACCTTTATCTATACAAAGGTGAAATGTAATGTTCCCTAGTTCATCTGACCACGAAAAAGCTCTTTATCATAAAATCCTGTTTATTATATCAGAGAACGAGGTCCACCGACAAGTCTAATTTTAAATGAGGCGGTATTCCTGATATTTTGGTCATTTAATGTATATTTTAAATAATACAGTAAAACCTATGAAAGCGGAATCCTATCTTAAACGGATAGAAATTATAGTCCTGGAGAAAATAATACGACATTCCACAGTTATTTGCAGTATAAAACGGAACATTTTCAACGTGGAAAACAGAAACGAATCATTTCATTCTATTAACTATTCTCACTAAATTGTTTGAACTTACAAAACTAAAAGATAATTTGTTTAGCATAAAAAATAGTTTTCAACTTGTCAATAATATAAAAAATTTAAATAACATAACTTACATGAAGACGTTTGACTTTAATGACTTATTTAATAATATTGATATCAAGGATATGGTCAGGATTGTCAATTTATTATACAAAGAATACCAGGATTCCATAAAATTAAAAAATAACATTTCTTTAAATTACTTTAAAACTTTAACTAGATTTATTCTACATCATAATTATATTGTTTTTAATGAGACTATATATATTCAATGCTGTGGATTACCACAGGGTGGCATTGTTTCTTCAATTCTTGCAGAATTATATTTATATTAATATGACGTTATTCACATATTGCTAATTGTAAAATGTACCGTTATATAGATGATATAATTGTCTTCTATTTTAATAATAATTCAAATTATTTACTACCAATAAAATATCATAAAAATTTAAATTATAGTTTCAACCTTATGGTAAATAATGAAATTAATTTTCTTGATCTTAAGATAATTCTTAAAGATAATAAAATTTTGTTTGACATTTATGACAAAAGAAATGATTTCACATTTAAAGTTAACGTATTTACTAATTATAAGTCTTGTATACATAAATCAGTATTTGTAAATATTTTACTAAATTTTGCACATAGAATAAACAATCATTGTACTAATAATTTTAAAACTCAAAAATTAAAACTTATTCTTCAACATGCAGTAGAATATGCCTATCCCTTTTATTTAGTTAAGTCAATTTTACGAATATAAATTTTGCTTTCATTGGGGTTTATATGTTTGCACATTCTATCTGTTAAATCACTTACATTTTGATTACTGATATATTTGGCTAAAGACTGAATTCCTTTATGTGAGAGCTGAGTGGGAATATTTTGGTTAAATATCTTTTATTATTTTTAAAATAATTAAATAGTAAATTCTAATTTTTTTCCCTTTTCCTTTTCTAGGGAGAGAACTTTAAATATAATATTGTTCCAATAAGTGCGTTGCCGTATTGGAGATTTACTGGGTTTTTTTGTTTTTTTTCCTCCTTGCCAGGTAGAGAACTTTTAACAATATAGTTCCATTAAATGCGTTTGTATTTTTTTTTTTTTTTTGCAAGATATTAGATCCAATACGTGAGGTTGCCATATTGGAAATGTTTGGTTATTTTTAGCTATCAGTGTGTGAAATCTAATTTTATTTTTCAGAGTAAATAATATTTAGCAAGATGTTAGTTCCATTAAGTGCGTGTAGCCATTTTGGTATTTCTTTTAAACTTGCATTGTTATTTATAAAATGAAAATCTAATTTTATTTTTCAGGGTTAATAATATTTTGCAAAATGTTAGTTCCAATAAGTGCGTGTAGCCATATTGGTAAATCTTTTAAGCTTGCATATAATTATTTATAAAATGAAAATTTAATTTGACTTCTACAATAATATTTGAGATTTTATGGGTTTATTTATGTTTTGTTAAAATGATATTACACAATAAATATAAATTATTTAAATGTTGACATATGTAAAAATAAATAGATAAAATAATTTTATACTGGAAAATTTACTTAATCTAAATAAATAATAGTTATTTAGATATTGTTTTAATCTTTAACTAGATGGCAGCACCATATAATGATTTTAAAAAAACTATTACTATTATTCTTTAGTATTATTTTTTAGTTATTGTTCATTATTATAAAACCAGATGGCAGCACCATATAAATTATCACAATTTTTTTTCCTTTTACCTGAAAACTTGGAATACAAGTAAAATTTTTAAATATTCCAATAATATAATATATATATTAGAATTATTTAAGTTAAAAAATGTTTTTAGTAAATGAATTTATAGTTTTTATATTATTTATTTGTATTTTTATATTTTAAATTAGAAATAGTTAAAATCACAATGGTTAAATTAATAACTGCTACTTTTAGAAAATTAACTGTAATTTTAACTTGTACGTTTGAATTCACTTATTCACTTTACCATGTGCTTAGCACAAAACATTTTTGGCTTCGGATTCTGGACAAATTGATGTTGTAATGTATAGAATTTCTTTGTCTTCCTTTGTATTTATTTGTTTATAAATGGATTTATTTTCTTCCGTTTGATTTGTAGTGTTCTATTTTCAAAGGTATCCTTATTTTTCAATTTCTTTCCAATGTTTGTTAGGGCTTGGAATTGTCACAAAATTTTGGCTTTAAGCTTGTGACAATTACAGAAAACAATCATTCTTTGCTTATAATGTGGTTTCCCAGCCCTTGAAAAAGTAAATTACATTATAAGCTTACATTTGAGTTTTTTTTACTTATGTTTCACTTTTTGAATAAATACTTCATTTGTTAGGTCTATGTTTTATAATGTGTAATTTGACATAGCTATTTGGGGTAATAATTTCATTGCATTTGGTCAGTTACTTCTGTTTCAATGGTTAATTTTTGCAATAAGTTTATATATATATAGCTAAGGTTATTAAAACTTTAAGGGGAATAATTTTCCCCAAAATTGTTAAATGGATTGAACGTAACTTAGATAGCAATATCTTCACCATTCCTTTTACTTGAACTTAAAAGTAAATTTAGAAGATAAATGGAATCTCTGAATGGAATCTCATGCATCCGGACACTTCTTTATTTGAAGTACACATTACTTAGTAGGCGAAACTCACATCTGCTGTCTAACGGAAACTGCTGTATAAGTTGGAATCTGAGTTTCAATTCAATATTCGCGTGTCGCAGATAACACGAGAGAGGTTAATTACTGCTAGACTAGATCCGCTCCAACTCCACTTATTCCAGCTAACACCTCACTTTATAGAGCCGCTATACAACCACAGTCCTAAATAACATGTCATTGCGAATTCAGCATGACAACATGATTTCGGAGAAACGTACCCACTTTGCGAAACGTAAAGATAAACAGAATTGATTTTGCATTCACGCACAAATGTTAGTGTTTAAGGACAATAATACCGCACGCAAAATCTCAAATCTGACTCGTCAACCAAAACTGACTCGTAGAGTGCTCTTATAAAAAAGTAGCTAGGAAATCAGCTACAGTGTTGAAATCTGTTTTAAACTAGTACGTGTTGCAAATAAAAATGTTACATTCCGTTTAATTGACGAAATTACTTAAATCATAAATAATAGATACATTTTCATAAAATGAAGAACTGTTTCTAAAAATTTTTTTATTGTCAAGTATCGCTTAAAAAATAACAATAAAAAATAAATATATTTCTTATTCTGTTGTAACAAGAAATTGACTTTTAGTGTGTTTTTTCACTAAGTGTAATTTTATTCATAGATTAAACTAACATAATTGTTATTAAATAAGATTAAATCTACAAAATTTATTTTCATTATTATTATTATTATTATTATTATTATTATTACTTTAACGATGGTAAAAGTTCATTTTAATATTCTGTTACAACTTAAATTTAAGAATATCTTTCTTCTTTTTCTTTTATATTATTTTATTAAACAAAATTAAGAATATTTACTTTAATTTTTTACTTTCAATTTTATAATTAAATTATTTTGAAATTTCATATCAGTCTGTATTTAATTAGAGTTTGTAAAACATGTAAAATAAGAAATGTATTTATTCAATATGTCAAAGGACAAAATACTTGTTAGAAGCTAAAATCCTTTCAAAAAATAAAAATTTCATAGATTTTTTTCATGAAACATATTGTTTTTATAAAAAATCCGAAAATAATTAAATTTTATTCGTCTGTTTTTATTCAATGTAAGAAGATTTATTTATCTTTCATCGTCTTGGTACGTCAAAAAATCATATACAAATGCCATATTTTAAAAGGTAATCCTCCTCAAAATATACTATAATATCGCAACAGACGGTAAAATATCTATACAAATACTGAAACAGCACAAACATAATACGATTTTCCCCAATACTGATTTTAAACAGAAAAATAGGATTAAAATTTCTTCGCAAAACAGAAGAAATCCAAAGGCTGAGAGAATACATGTATAAGAAGGATTATAGAATAAAAATATTACAGATTTCCTTTTGGAAGTATCTTAATTTACTATTTTTATTGAAAATTTATATCAAGCTACCATTAATTAAAATTTATAAATTATAACCAAATTCGAAATACTGTGTAAAAGTCTTAGTGTTAAAATCTGTTTTTGTATGTGTTGCAAATAAAAATATTACATTTAATTTAACTGAAAAAAATTATTTAAATCATAAATACATTTTCATAAAATGCAGAACTGTTTCTAAAAAAAAAAAAATCAAGTAATTAAAAGGTATGTGCATTGCATAAATTACAAGATAATTATATTTAAAGATTTCACATATTTGAAATATTACTAAAATAAATAGTGTGATCTTGTTCAAAAGTGAATTTGTATTTTAAAAAATGTACGTCTTTTACCTTCATTTCGTAATGTATACACATGTTTCGTACACAGATATTTATTTAAAAAAATACCGTTTTATACGGTCAAAAAATGAAATATAACACCAGATAGGCTTGCCAGTATTACAATATTGTATGACTGAAAAACTGTCAGAAGTTTTCCGGTATTTTTATTTTTAAATATAGTGAAATAACATAATATTTTTGCAATTGAAGACTTTAAATATAAACACTCATTTATTACGCAGTTCTGTGTTCTACGTATAAACCACATTTTGCCTCACTCAGAATGTTTATCTAAAAATACATGATGCGAATTGTTTACAGAAGAAAAAACCAGTTGACCTCAACATAAGACATTGGATCACATTTGATTTGATTGCCTAAGAGAGACTGCTCAGACAAGGAAACTAAGTCTGTAGAGCATAGTATCCCTCCCGGTCTGAAATTACGCTAGAAAAACACTTGGTTTAGAACAAAAAAGTCGGGTTTATTACCCCAAAAAATCAGCTTTATTAAAAATACAGGTTTATTCCCAATTTAAATCAGATTATACAGATGTTGTTTACAAAATATATCATTTAATATGATGAAAAATAAAATTAAATAAAACAATGTAATTATATCATCAGAAAGGTGTCAGTATTTAATAATAATATCAAGGGAAAACTACAAGAAATATCCATTAATTCGTATATTGAAAAATAGCGAATGAACATGAGATAAAACTGGCCAATCGTCACAAAATTTTTATATGATGTTAAGATACACAGCACTCTATATTCTTTTAAAATAGTCGTAGCATCGTGTATAGTTCTTTTACAGGTACACTTAAAAACTTTAATATCATCGTTTGCTGTGCGTCAAAATAAGCGAAATTGACAGCATTGCGATTTAAAAAGATGGTGGATTAGTCTTGCATCATGCCGGATAACCCAAATTTACACAAACACTATGCAACCGCGGTTTGGGTCGGGTCGGGTTGGCGATAATTTTTTCGTTGCGGATCAAGTTGACTTATTTTTTCGGGTTCGAATTGGTTTTGTGATGGGATATTATTCTTGGGGATCGAATTTGTAAATCTTATTTTCAAAAGAATGTCCACAATATTATTGAAGTTAAAACAAACACGTTATTTTAATATTAAAGTGTATGTATATAATTATGTTTCTATATAAACGATAAATTTGATATTGGAAATATATTACAGAGTAATTATTCATATATATATAGTTTAATATGGATTAATGCATTAAAATATGTGGTTGAAGTGCGTCTTATTCCTGTTGGGTTGACTTCAAACAGGATTTTCGAGTTCGGTTCTTTATAGGGAATGTGATGTCTTTGTACAATCCCGTGCAAACTGTAGTGTGTATAATTATTAGTAGAGGATTATCACAAAAACACGTAGGTAAGAAACACTCCCTTGACGTCGTTTTTAAATTTTGTCAAAAATCCGTTGTTTAATATTTAATTGTCCATCTATATTATTCTTTTGTGCACTGTTCTGAAATTTCTGCATTAGTTTTTGACTGTACATTTATAAAAATTTTACTTTTCAAACAAATTTTCTTCATATTTGCACTGTTCTGAGATTTCTGCATTAGTTTTTGACTGTACATTTATGAAAATTTTACATTTCACACAAATTGTCTTCATAATATTTCTGCATGAAATAAATCGCATGTTTATACAGATACATATATATATATATATATATATATATATATATATATACTTTACTGAAAGTGGATTCTCTTTCACCACAGTTTATGTGGTGGTATCCGAAAACCTTGTATTTAAATACATTTAATCAATCAGTGATTTTGTTGTGTTTTCGATATATATATATATTTCATAGATATTATAATTATATATATATATATATATTTCATAGATATTATAATTATATATATATATATATATATATATATATATATATCGAAAACACAACAAAATCACTGATTGATTAAATGTATTTAAGTACAAGGTTTTCGGATACCACCACATAAACTGTGCTGAAAGAGAATCCACTTTCAGTAAAGTTAGCCAAAGATCCATGCCACGACGACGCATAGTTTTCAAGAAAAATGCAAAAGAAAAAATATGACGTCATATGAGCCCTAACAGTTTGCAATGTATTACCATTGCACTGACCGAAAGTAAAGTACATCTCGTAATGCTGATGAACAGAATACATTATCCCTACGCAAAAATTGCTGACAGTTTTATGCTGCCACCTCTGATAGCGAGTTTAACTGCGGCTGTTCACTTGTAAATTAAACACACGTCCACAGTCCATCTCGTTTTTACATTTTCCCCTTTCACAATCATATGAGTTACAGTCAGGCAAAAAAAACAAAAACAAAAAAAAAAACACCCTATACATCCTATTCTACCAATTGTCAAAGAAAGACAAAATAAGTAGCCATTCGAATGGAAGTTATCTCTTTTTTCTAATTATTTTATAGAAAAAAGCTTGACAGATCGTCTTCATAGTGAAATTGTATCAAACTCTGACAATTTCAACACGAAAACCTAATATTTATGATTTTCGTTAAATTTTACCTTACCCTACCAAACAGAAAGGCATTCGGTCAAGTAGTTTAGGAATTATGAAGGTTTAAAATTTAGAATTTCTAATGTTAAATTCATTGCGAATCGCTACAAAATAGATTGCAATACGGGTCTTTTATGTGTAAATCAAAAACTATTTAGCGGAATGAGCTATCATTTTGGATTCAAATACATGAAACTTTTATAAACCAACTTCTGTTAAATAATTCATTTGTTTCAATAAATTAATTAAAAAATATATTAATTGTAATTCATACGTTTTTCACAAAACTCTTTAAACATGCAAATCCAAATTTACAGACATTTTCGCCTAGTAGTTTTTGATTTATTCTTAAAACAGTATCCACATTGCAATCTGTTTGACAACGAATACAAATGAATATAATCCAGGAGTTCAAAACTGACACCTTCAGAATTCGTAAACTACTACTTGCGCGAATGACTTCTTATTGAGTATTCTAGAGTCAAGTGTATCGAAAAATTCAAATATAATCTGAAAATTAGGTTTTCGTATGGAATTTTCAAAGGATGGCACAATTTCACAATGAAGACGATCCCCTAAGTTTTTTTTTTCTAACATAAATTTATAGAAAATATAATTTCCAATCGATCATTTTTTTTCTGTGACTATTTGTGGATTAAAACGTATGACGTGTTTACTTTTCTTGCTTTTTTTATCCGACTGTAAAATTTTTCTATTTTAATTTATTTTATTTTTATTAAATCTTTTTTTCATCCGGTTTGCAATTTCAATAAGTTCAAGAAAGCTTATTTTCGGTGACCTGTAGATCACGTCATGCATTTTTCTTTCACATTTTTTCTCGAAAACCATACGTTTTATTTATATGGTTCTTTGAACATTTTTCATGTATACTGAGATGATATCCGATTACTCCTATAGAATAGAGATATTACCAGTTATTTACGCTTAAAATTGAAGTCCTGGAATTGAATTTTGAAATACGAAATACAATATAATTTTGGTTAAATTCTTTTTTGAGATATGAAACAAAATTTAAAGATTATTTAATAAAATTTAAATTGAATTTATATAACAGGTTTTATGATTATATATGCACACATAAAAGCTACGAAATGTAAAACAGAAATACACGAAAAGAACATTCTGACAGCTACATTTGGTATAGACGATCATTTGAAGATGTCAGCTTTTATGGAATAATATTTATAATTATTTTAAGGCTTAAAAAAGACGAATATAATGTCCACTGTTCGTGTTGCTTTTAATGACCATCTCTGTGAGGGCAAGTTTCTGAACATAAGAAAATGAACATGTGGATAAATTTTTACCTGCAATCTCATTTGTGTGTGTGTACAAAGACATATAATCTTATCAAAATTAAAAAATAGAGCCCACATGAAAGTTAAAGAAGAAAGTAAAATCATGCGTCAGCCAGATTATAAAGCTCTTTACCCCAGAATACTTTAAGAAAACTTTGCTGTTAAAAAAATAATTAAATAAGCATTTTTGAAAATGTATAACACTTTTGAAAACTAAATTTCAGCAATTAATTCCATAGCCAGAATAGTACTCTGTTTTGAAAAGCTGTGTATTTGGTGTATAGATTTGTATATATTTTACACAGTGTGCTAAAATATAGTTTAAGGAAAAACACATAATATGGCAAAAATTTCTACCAAAAGACGGATACAAACTTGATTTTATTGTACAGACCTGTATACAACTCTGTATACCATCTATGCATATGTTTATGAACGCCACATATTAAGCTAAAATATATTTCAGGTTAAAATACGCTTAAAACTACTGAAATCACACTTCCGAAAATTATCATCCCTATGAGGCCATGTATCCAGTTCTTTGAGTTGTCCTGTATATGATTTTATTTATATTTTACAAACATCTCTTAGTATCTATACTAATAAAAGAAAATTTCGCTCTGTATGTGTGTGTGTGTCTGCCTGTCTGCGATGGCTAGCGAAATCTAGCGCACCCAGAACTCTGAAAAATGAGGTGAGGATAAACGAAGGCCCCTCCTGATGCACCTGAATCTCAGAATTGTAATATTTTAATAATTAATCAAAATATTAATTAAAACTGATCAATAACTCATTTCTTTCTTTCCGAGCTGGCTTTCAGCACTCGCATATGCACAGAACTCTTTTTACGACGGTGAACAAGAATGAAGAACTATTTAAATGAAGAATGCATTTATTTCGCAATTTTGTTTTAATTTATATATACTAAACCGTTTGATTTTTTTTTAAAACAAAAAACATATTCTAAAAGACCACACTCTTACGTCTGAAATGTCACAATCAATTCGAAAAAAACTGTTGTTAACATTTTGAAAAACATTTATGAAAAAGGGTCTTTTTCCCAGGTGAAAATTTTCCCCTTACGGCTAAAGAGCGTAATTTTAGAGATACAGAAAAACTAAACATATGCTCTTAAAACCGAAACCTTCTTCTAATAGATATTGTAATTAGTTTTAAAAATGCGAATTTTAACCTTTCAAAAATACCGGTGTACGCAGGTCATTTCAGGCCTCACGAGAAGGCGCTTGCGCTTTTCGCTTACGCTACCAAACGTTCGTATTTCGGCACAATATTTTTAGAGCATCTCGGTAGACCAGATTTACATCACCTACAACAATTTCGAAACGTTCGGACGAGAAAAAATATTTTTTTGTTTTAATAAAATCTGAGAAAGTTTCGGCGAAAACACATAATAAGGTTGTGTTTCTGTGCGGTCACACTCGGCTTTGTGTAACGTTTTCACAATTTTATATGCATATATTTTCACATAATTTTATAGAGGACTTGGAAACAGTTATATTTATAAACGACTAAAATCTCAGAGAGTTCGGACAACGAAAAACCCTTTTTTATGCTAACGGTACCCGACGCGAAACCCAATAAAAGCGAAAAGGAAACATATTTATTTTACAACCAAATAACAATATTTCTGACGTAATTTTTACACGGGCTGTAAAACCGTTATATTTATGGCTATTAAAATTACAATGTGTTTTTGATAACAAACGCTGCTTTTTAAAACTATTAAAGATTTTATCTACCCTGTATATATCTATAATATTTTATTTATAATTACACTCTATTATAGACATTTAAAATAAAATCTTAAAAATAAAAGAAACGCAAAAAGAAATATATCATTTAAAGTCAACTAACTTTTTCTAAAATATATAAAACCAAAATAAAGCATAATTTTTAACGCTCTGTGAAGTGACTTACTGTTTATGGAGAACTGTCACAACGCAATTGTGTTTGCAGCTATGGAACCCTAATACAATTTCTATGCTACGATCTACCAAATGTATTTTGCATGACATAACTTGGTTATACATGTCCATTACATACAATATTTTGAATAGAAAAGAATATAATCTTCCAAAAGCTTCTTCTATCCACAAAAGCGAAGGCCGTTTATAGTTATTGCGAGTAGAATGTCTCGATACTTTTTTCATTTTTTTTTTATAATATGCATAGATCTGGAAAGTTCCCTGATTTTTGATTATATTTCCCCAAAAGTATTTTTCCCTGTTTGTTTCTGTCATAAGGAAATGTTTTTAAAACCTATGTTGTTTTAGGATCCTTTTAACTTTTGGTTTTGGAGTTAAAAATGTTCTGTTGACGTACGTGCAGGATATAAATGTGAAAGTATTTTATTTTTCAATAGATAAGCAAATCTATTTATAAAAAATAATTTTATTAACGGACATGCTGACTTTTTAAGCATGTTACTTGTTTAAATTTTTATCTTATAATTGTAGTTTTTTGTAAATTATTTATATGAAGACAACATTGTGTGTTTATATTCGTAAAGCAACGCGAATAACATGAATTTTTTAAATAAAAAAAATCTAATATATATCTTTACTTAACTTCTTAAAAATGTTCTGCTAGCTGTATATTTGTATATGTATGAGTTCTAATTAAATACTAAGGCACGACTTCCAAAAATAAATTACATAAAATATATTTACAATTTCATAAATCGTTTTTCTGCTAATCACTTTCTCCAACGATCCTACACAAACGCAATACTCTTTCCTTCACATACATGCTTTGTTTAGTATTGGTAATAAAGTTAAACTTTGGTGTTTTCTTTGTAAAAATGTTTTTTTTCTTGACCAATCAATTGATTCTAATTGGCGAAAAAAATTATATTAAAATAGTAGTAAAATTGGTACTAAAAATTCAAACATTAGAAATTTTGATTTTCGAGAACGAGGTAAAAGAAATTCCTTTTAATGTCAATCAGTGAAAAAAAATATTTGTTTTCACTATATGTTTACCTCTTGATATGGCTGTCATTAATGCCAATATATGGCTGTTATTAGTAGAAAAGAAATATAAAATAATTCACCTCAATTATTCGTCACCTGTTCCACACAAAGTCTGAAGAACTTATCTTGGTGTCGATCCTCCAAATTTTGTTGCGGGACTTGAGTTGTCGGCGTATAAATCCGTCGCTGGCTTACTCGCAACATGTTAACAATGACACTTGTATCATAAGTCAAAAATGTCACTCTACTATTTTAGAATTGCAAGGAAGCTACTTTATAAATCCATTTTAAAATTGAAAGCCGCCTCTTATCAATATTTTTATATCGTCGTTATTAAAGTAACTGGTGATTCTGAGGGATTATTACAGCAACTTATCTAAAATTACTCCTTTAGTATGAAATTCAATTTGGGAAGCTCAAAATTTTGGGTATCTTTATCGAGTCTGTTTTTCTCGCTTTGAATTTTCTTCTAAGGACATTTTCTCAAATGTGTGGTGATTTATTTTCCAGAATCATCAAGCAAATATTTCCAAAATGCAACAAATAAAGTTTGCTCTGAAAAAGTATGTGAACAATTGTCATAAGCTCCTCTGGCAAGAACACACGTTTATTGGTAATTTGTTAACAATGAAATTGACTTACTCTTGTGGATTTCTTTATTTCAAACCAAGATGACATATACAATTTGATAACATATTTTGCTAGGATCTTTAAGCCGTCTGCCGTCTAATAATCTGGAAAAAATTGTTCTAGTCCATTTACAACGATAGCATCACTCGCACAACATATATTGGTGTTTTTCGGAGTAATGCATGAGAAAAAGCATGAAATTGTTGCAAAAAAGCAGTAAGAATAACCACTTCAGGTGTTTAGAATCAAGATACCGATATTTTGACTGAAATTTGGAGATAATTTGTTCTAGCCCATTTTGAACAATATTATGGATCAGGAAAAATGCATTGGCGTTATCGCAAATAATTCACGAGCCTAAAAGCATGAAACCGTTAAGAAAATACTGGACACATTTTCACATGAAGTGTGGAGCCTCAAAATGTTAATATTTTGAACTGACATTTGGAGACGATTTCTTTCTGCTCATTTGGAGCCATATTATGACTCAGTCACCATACATTCACCATAATCATTTGATTCAAAGCGGGTCGGTTTTTGGTCAAAATTAAAAATGTTCGCGACCGATTTTCACAAAATTTGCATTTTCGGAATCAGATAAACTACATACCTACTGTGAGTTTCGAATTGACACCTCCAATACTTTTCTTAATACTCGCGGATGAGTGAAAATAAGACTATTTCGTTTTCTGTGATTATCAAATCGGTAACTTTCTTTTGCGGTTTCGATAAAAATAGCTACTTTAGGCACACGCGCAGGACAACCTTTTACTTCCACAAAATTTCCGACACGTGTCCCCACTGCATACGGTACAGTATAGCAGACGTGCTGCGCACGCGCTGCAGAATTTTTAGTTCTAGTTTCCACCTACAGGTGGAAAATTAGATTTTAATGGCTATTAAAGTTTAGCCATTAGATTTTAATGGCTTAGATTAGAGCCTAAAGCGCTCGTAAAGTGTTATGTGCTACTAATATCTAGTGTTTTAAAGTTTTTAAGACATTTGTACATAGGTTTTTATCGGACGTCTGTTTTAGTAATGCGTAAAATAAATCATTTTTCATAAAAATGTTTTTCTTATTATGAAAATTAATATTAATAAATGGTGGTAACCAAGAAGTGAAAAAATTATACCGAAAATTATTTATTGCTTGGGAGACCTGGGAAGAATGTCCGAAAAGATTTTGTTTGAATCGGACCAATTTTAAGTGAAAAATCCTTTAGTTCTATTTCCCATTGACTGGTTGCTCACTCTGTTCTAAATAAAACTCCTTCCGATCAAAACAAAGGCACGTGTCCCCGCTGCCTACGGCACTGTAAAGCAGGAGTGCTGTGCACGAGCCATAAAATCTTTTAGTTCCACTATCTACCACCAGGGGGCATCAAATCGGTATCTTACTTAGTTACCTATATCTTAATTAGTTCGTATGAAGTTGAATGAGCTAATTCTCGTTAAAATTGGACCATAGAACCCGAGAAAACATGCCCGCCCTGGTGATTAGTGTTCAGAAATAGTTGTAACGAATGGCATAAAAAATTATACCGAAGTTTATTTAGTACCTGGGGTAATTCAGAAGAATGTTAGAAAATATTTAATTTGAATCGGACTAATAATAAAAAAATTCTGATTTGAGAGCAGGGGGAAGGAGGGTTTATCGATCAGAACATTAACAGGATATTTAAATTAAAACCGGATACTCCAATCTCCCTTCAAAATTAAACAAACGACTTTTAACATTAGGAATTATCGTTGACTTTTGAAAGAGAAACTAAATTATTTTTTTTATTTATTTGACATACAGATACAATAAGTTATTGTAGCGAATTTCTGAAATGAAGAACATAAATGGCGTCACGTACATGAATAAACTCTAAAACTTGCATAAAACAAATCGCAAAAAAAAATCACTAATCCCTGTTCGAATTGCAATAAGCTGATGGCCTTTTCATCCACGAATTACAATCGCTCGGTTGACTTCCGGTTTTAACGCTGTTTGACTTCCAATAGGCGATTTGTGACATCATTCTAAACAAAAATTGCTGCAAAACATCAATTTTTTTAAAACGCATAACAAATTAATTTATGAAAAATGTAATAACAAAAACCAAATCGGAATAATTAATAACCCGCCCTTCCCTTTTAAAGTCATGTTTTTTATCTGTAAAGAATTATCAACTCTCTCCAAGCTAAAAAGGGGGACAATGACAATTTTGAGCATAACTGAGGCAGAAATGAAAGCAACCAACAAACCAATCAAGCATTCTGTGAAAAATTTCTTAGTGTCGAAGGTTAAAAATCGCCAACAATTTTTAAATCGCTGTACGACTTTTGAATAAACTTTATTTAAAACAGGACAAAATTTACTATATTAGACTAAAATATTGGAATCCGATTCCTGTTACTAATGTGAAAAAATCGCAGCGAAACATGAAAAAACGCTAAAACTTGCATAAAAAATTAATAAAAAATTAAATAAAAATAATCTATTAAAAAATTCTTAAATCAGGCTTCGATGTGCAAAACTACATACATAGGAGTACCTTCCCATCAAAATTTGTAGTGCAGCGGTCTCTTCAAAAAACAACCGACAAACACACACATATACACACACACATACACAGATACACAAACTTCCTTCTTTATTCTAGCTAGAGATAATTATGAGAAAATACCACGCCTGAAGTCAAAAGCTAAATCATAAAATCCATGGTGCACATAATGAGCATTGATAAAGCTATTACAAAACTCTTAACCCTTTAACACTTTAACTTTGTAGCAAATTAAAAATTTAAATGTATGCGAAAATTTTATCGAACTATCTGCAGAACATGAAAGAAATAAGAACTTCTAATATTTTGTCTCATAATACAAAGGTAAGACACTTCTTAATTGCACTATAAAAAGAAGCTAACACAGCGCGTTTTTAATAAATTAATTTCCTCCCTCTGTCACAAAAGGACGTCCTACCAATAAGAAAGCAGAAGAAGGTTTTTTTCTGTTCTCGTAGTGTTAGTACGTAATACAAATAGAATGTACAGCACAACAAGTGAAGCACTTTGTCAGGAGAAATAAGTTTACTCCAAAAACTGTAAAAGGCTGTTCTTGCTGTGCATTACTAATCATGCTCCAAACTCGGAAGAAAGAAAATTGATCTTTACCGGTACCCAGCTGTATGAGGAAATGAGTAGAAATTCGATGATACACACGAACCTGCACAGAATAACCCATTAAACCTCTGGTTTATTTGTTAACCCTTTGGAAACTAGTATCCCAAAGAGCTATAAAGTGCTAATTTGGCTAGTGATAAAATTATATTTTTTACATATGAGGTAACAAAAACTATAGGGAATTATGAAACAACCGGTGTGTATATCAAAAGATTTAAGCTTGGTAAACTTTCCTAATTATGCTAATTTTTAAAACAAAACCATTTTTTGTACTGTTTTCTAATCAACAAATTTTATACATTCATTTATCTATTAGATTGTATTAGACCCATGAGTTTCATAATACTTTCTAAAAATATTTTTTTTCATTCTTAATTTTTATACATATTATTAAGTATTGGGAGATGTAAGTAATTGAAACCTATCAGCACCTTCATTGGAATATTTTTCAAAATGTAGAAAATTAAATATATAAATAGTTTAAAGAAAAAATGTAGCGCAAGTAAAATATTAATACATAAAGTCTCATGAATAAAATGTTTTTAGAAAAACGTTTTTCAGCGAATAAACAAATGCAAAAAGTAAATGATGAGAAGAAACGACGTTTATATATTCGCGAATGTATAACATAGCTATTAACTTATCCAGAAATAAGAAAAAAGTGTTTAATTAAACTGATAAACAATTTAGCCTTTAATTAAAGGTAATTTTTCTTAGATCAGAGAAAAAAAAATCTCATGAGTTACGAAACTTGTTCATTGATCCAAGATAAAGCGGAGTAAATTATTAACCGTTTTTCATCGTTTAAATAAATTATGATTCAAGTATTGGCAATATATACTTTCGTTAGTCTTGAGAAGTTATTTAATGCTGCAATTTTTAAAAGAGTCTTTATAAATATGCTGGTTTTTTTTTTCGTTGCAGGTCTTATATTTTTTTTTATGTATTAGTAAGTTAAGTTTGCTTTCATGTACAAACATATTGTAACGGGTTTCTCTATTTAATTTATAATATGTTGTTGTAATCTATGAGTTACGACTTGTACTTGCAAACAAATATTTGTTCTATTGATTATTTTGTGATCTAATGTTGTACCACTATAACATTCATTGTAAATATAGCACAAAAATGCAACTATTATTTAAATATTGGCGTTACGTTAAAAATATTTCCATTGAAATGTCTCTAGTAACAATATATTGGCTATGCGATGGAAGCATTTTCAGTGTAACATCACTATTGTAGAAATATTGGCATAACATTTCAGATATTTACACTTAAATGACGAAGTAATTCTTGAAATATAAGAAATATTTCGAAAATGTAAGCACTTCAATAAAGGGGCAATATTTTATTACAATATTGGCCTAGACGTAGGAAATACAATTTTGGTACAGAATTGTTTTAGTACTAGGGAATTTATTTCGTAATCTCTTTCAGAATAAACATTTATGGATATTACATTTTTAGAAATAGCAAATGTATGTGGAAATGATAAACATTGTAACAAAATTTTGAAGATATTTTGTGTTTTAGCTTTGCCCGATTTTGGTTCCATAACTAGTATAAACTTGCGGTATACATGATACTTAAGAACGAACACATTGTTTCAATCTGTAAAGAATGGGTGAAATATAGGAATGAACACAAAAGTACATTACTCATATAAACATTTTCAGCATGTAATGTCTGCAATTATTCATACTTTGATGTGTTACTCATGATCAGGCGCAGTATATTATTTTGCGAATTTCATTTAATACCGAGACGTAAAGAATAAACGAATATTTAGAAACTATTCATTAGTTTATTCCCATTAATTTTAAAACATTGCTTACGGGAGCAATGTTGCCAGTCGGCTCCCTTTTTTTAATTCAGATTGCTTGATGCCACCACATTTTTAAAAATGCATTATTCGCCTTATTTTCGACTTACTTAATCTGTCATTAAATAAGGGGAATATTTCTATTAACTAAGTAACAATCAAACAATCTAAAAAAGAAAAAAAATGTAGCGGGCCGGAAACACTGGACAGGAGTCTTTTGGACATATGAGGGGAGGGGGTAATTTCACCCACGGGCAGTACTTTTGCATTTTATATGTTGCATAATTTCTCAAAAAACATACACACAATTCGCATATTTACAATTAGAGTTACTATGACATAAAAAAAAATAGTTTGGTTACATATAATACAATTATCATCTTACCACATAGGCAAAATTTCCCAAAATGGCTCACACAAAATAGTTTGGTTATCTGTGATAAGTTTTTAACAATTTTGTTAATGCAGAATTTACTCAGATGATAAAAAGTAAAAATCATTTTTTATAGCAAAAGTTTGAAATTATATAAGATTACCAGATTTCGCAGGCCCTGATTATAGGCGAAATTTCCCCATTCTTTTCGAAAATTAGTGTTCGTCTTATTAATCGCATAATCTTGCAATTAAATTAGCCAAAAAGTACTTTTAGTAAACGTGGTGAAAATTTGGGCATGCTGAAATCAGGCCCTGCCATTTCCATCCTTTTCTCTTAAATGCAACTAATATTACGTTAGTCCTGAATGGATGAAAGAATTCTGCTAAAAATTAAGGATTTGCAATTTAAAAGTCGTTCCCATGATATAATAACGGGCAAATAATAAAAAAAATCCTTTATAAAAACATATCAGAAAGTCATTTATAAATATTACTTTGAATAAGATTGTAACTTATTTTAGACTGTAAGGTAAATTCTGAATTTCAATTTTAATATAAAGGGATACATTGAGTTACCAAAATCTAAACCAAAAAATTATTTTTATTGAATTAAAAAACACATAAATTGAAAACTAAAATGTTGATTTCAAGAGAAAAATATTTCTCAAACAGAATACTTTAAACAAACTTTATCGAAAAATAGTACAAGATTTTTTGTTATTTTAGTACATTTTGCGCGTAAGAGAAGCGGTTTGCAATTTTTTTATTAAAAAAAAAAAAAAAAAAAAAAAAAAAAAAAAAAAACAATTATTTTACTGCTTTCTGCTTGGCAGTTTATTTCTGTAAAATCAAAAATCTGTTTTACAGAGAAAACAATAGTTAAAAAAAGTATTATACTTATTTTACTGCTCGAACGTGACTACTCACACTAGGGTCCAAGCCTGTAGAGCAAAAATGTCCCTCCCGGTTTCCTTTATTGGGGTAATTAAAAAAAAGAAAAATTACAAAACCCGCCGGTAAGCGCGACAGAGGGAGGGGTGGTGAACAAAATAAAAACACTGGGCAGAAGATGATAAAAACAATGACGGTTACAAAGGGGGAATTCCAAGCGGAATATAATGTGATACAAATCATTTTAACATTTGATAGGAAAGGTCCCAATTACGATTTTATTTTACATTGCGAACTTACAGTCTACACTTTTTCCAACTTGTAAAGGAAATTTGATTCAAATATTGATAATTTAGCGAATTTTATAAACATTAATTATTTATCAATTAATTAGTCATCAATTCATTAATTATTTATCAATATCATTCATCAAAAGCCTTTTTTAATATATTTTATGCCCATTCTGTGAATGCAAAAAATACTTGGGTATTCCATTTCTGAAAATTTAAACCTGGTAAAGCTTTCATATTATATAAATTTACGCTCATTTCCATTTTCTTCTTTCAATATAACTTATATCACTTGGGCATTAACTGGAAGAATGAAGTTTGCTAAAAAGTAAGAATTTGCAATTTAAAGGCGGTTTACATGGGAAGTTCTGGCAAAGAATAAATGAATCCTTTTATTAAAATATTTCAGAAAGTCATTTAAATATTACTTTGAATGGGATTGTAGTTAATTTTAGGTTTTATGCTGAATTGAAAATTTTAAGTTTAATATAAAGGGGATATTTTGAATTATTTAAAACCAAAATGAGAAATACTTTTCTGAAAATTACTTTTCATATAAGCGTAGATATGTAATTGTAAATTAAAAAATAAGTATTATTATACGATTTCCAAAAAGAAAAAAAAAACACGATTCGAGCCTTCATGTCGTTTCTTTTCAGTTATACAAATCATGCCAAACAGGTAAAAATTATGAATTACATATTTATATCAACTGCCATAGAAATGAATGAAAAAATATACATTTATTTTCTACCGTCCAGTTATCTTAAAAGCAATTTATAATTTTTAGCACATTTCGTTAATGTAAAATTTCCTCGGATATTCCATTTTTTAAAAAGGTTAAATTAGATTTTTAAAGCAAAAATTTTATAATATATATATACATTTACTCCAATTTCATTATCTTCTTTTAAATATAATAAATATCACTTGAGCAGTGAATGGAAGAATGACTTTTACTAAAAAATAAGAATTTGCAATTTAAAAGTCGTTCCCATGAGATAAGATCAAGAAAAGAATAAATGATTTTTTTTATTAAAACATATCAGAAAGTAATTTAAATATAACTTTGAATAAAATTGTCGTTAATGTTAGATATTAAGGTGAATTGCAAATTTTAATTTTAGTATAAAGGTATATTTTGACATTTAAAACTAAAATAGAAATTTCTTTTTTTCGAATTCTTTTTATTTGAATTAAAAACTTATACAAGTGTAAATTAAATGAAAGTATTGTCACATGAACTCCAAAGCGAAAATAACGGGTTAAAAAATTCGTTTCTCGTTAAATTTTATTTAAACTTTTGTTACAAGATAAATCCTACTTTTTCATTTAAATTTTTTTATAGTACATTTTCTTTCTGTTAAAGTACATTTACACATTAACTGTCGAAATGTCCTATTGCATATTCGAGCACCTTTATCTATCACAGCAGTGACAAACGGGAAGTGAATTTTCATTATTGGAAATAGTATTGGGCAGAATCTACTTCGAGAGTTTGACTACCGCTATCAATAGTGGTTCTTTACTCGTATAACTATAGTGTAGAATGTCTAGATGAACTCATACAAGTAAGTAATGCCAAGTAAGGTAATGCGCAGGGAAATGGTCCAGACAATAAGTTCTAATCTGAGCATGCATCATGTACGCATGTCGCTATTCTCTCGTCTAGGCTGCGAGGGTAAGTCATTAAATAAGTCACAAAAGATAATTGAATAATAACTTAAAATGATATTCTCTTCAAAACTATTTTTATTTCTCAACATATTCTCCACCAATATTTATGCACTTATATCACCGTTTTATCAGTGCTCCAACACCAGCTGCATAAGATTCCTTGGGTTGCTGTCTCAGCCACATTAGGGCCTCAAGTTAAACCTTTTTATCATCTGTGAACATCTGATTGCTTCCAAGATGGTTTTTTAGGGGACTAAATATATGAAAATGCTTGGGACTAAGTCGAAGCTGTATGGTGGATGTTAAAGAAGTTACTAACCAAACTTTTGAATTGTCTCCTGTGTTCAACTTGAAGACCTAATATGGCTGAGACAAAAACCCAAAGAATCTTATGCAGCTGGTGTTGGGGCCCTGATAAAACGGTGATATAAGTGCATAAATATTGGTGGGGAATATGTTGAGAAATAAAAATAGTTTTCAAGTGAATATCATTGTAAGTTATTATTTAAATATCTTTTGTTACTTACATAATGACTTTCCCTCGTATTACACATTAACCGCATGCTTCAGCTCTAGTGACTTGGTAGATTACAGATCGTAATATTATATGAAGATTTCCATAAAACATGTACGCGTATGATTATATATATATTGTTGCACAGTTACCAGAAACAAATCTGATTGAATATATTTATAATATATTTCAGAAA
The DNA here is from genome assembly GCA_963931845.1 of Maratus michaelseni. Classification (NCBI taxonomy): domain Eukaryota; kingdom Metazoa; phylum Arthropoda; class Arachnida; order Araneae; family Salticidae; genus Maratus; species Maratus michaelseni. The sequence goes on from OZ007586.1 coordinate 400,756,868, forward strand.
ATATTTTTTAGTATGATATTCTATAAACAAAAAATATGTACTGTGGCATAATACAGTTATTATTCTCTGACATATTCGCATTCATTTAAAGTTAAGAACTAACAGCATCACTGATGATAATCCAATCAATGAGCAGAGTGTCCATAATTCACCTCACAATTGTTAATCAGCGTGACGAAGTTTCCCATAACTCCCGCAGACATATCGAGAGGAAGACATTCATCGTATTGGTAAGATATTGTAGAGAAATCTTTTCGGAATAAAGAGAGAACTGTACAGAAGATTAAAAATGCTAAAAAAAAATTAAAAATATTAAAAGTCATAAAATACATGGACTGTTTTCAACACCAACTCTGTCATATCATAGTTCAATATCAAACAGAGAAAACATCATTGCAATAATGTCAATATGGATTACAGAAACCCAAAAATATAAAAAGCGCCATCTATTGTCGTAACTATTGTCAACACAACTGTGATTTTATTTTTATTTTTATTTTTACTTTTACTTTTTAACATATGAAATATTTCTTTCCAGAGCTTAGGGAATTCGCAGGATACAGATTCATACCAAATGGTTACTTTATCTATAAATTATTTTAATGGACTCGCGAATAACAGACGAAATATAAAATTAATAACTCTTACTCTCGTTAAAATATATTTATATGTTCACACTGTTCAATCTAACAAGAGCTGTAATATATGAATCATGTTGATATGTGTATAAATGCTATTTCTTTCTAGCTACAAAATTTCTATTTATTATTCCTATACGTATAATATTGAACTGCTAGTTTTGGTGAAGGTAATTTCCTGAACATCCGAAAGTTAATCTGGTTTTGCTGGGTCATATTTTCTTACAAACGTTGTTTTTTAACTTGAAGGAGGGTTTAACAATATTACAATTATTGAATTCAGTTTTAACGTTTCAAAATGAAAAAACAAAAACCAGGATAATAATGAAAGTTTGAATTGTTATTCATTGAATTTTTTTTTGTTTTTATATTCAGATTCAAAATCATCATATTAATAATCTTATTATTACCAACATTCCAGGCAATGGTACGTATCGCATTTAAATCTTTAGCCAATTTATTTACGGCAAAATCTCTCCTTATAAATATCTAAACTCAGAGACATTATATGTAAAACTAGAATTGAGGATTTTGTAGAATGGAATTCAAATGAACTGAATGTAGAATGGAATTCAAAAAAATTCTTTATGATAAATATGTGATCATAGACACAACTTTTTATCAACTTGAAACTTTTAATTAAAAAAAAAATGTTTTTTCGTGATACACCCTATTATACAGCCTTGCACTCTTCAAAATAGAGCTCACAGGTTTGCTCTTTTGAGATCAAACGAATGCTTCGCCAGATAAGCATTAGCAGATATTACTTTAATGATTATTGTTTTAAATACAATTATATACAAATATATTAAAATCCAATGATTACTATTAAAAGAGAACATCACAAATGCTGAAAGCGTAATTAAAAACATTAATGTTTTAAAATACCATGGCTATATTTCAACACCAACGGTGTCGTTATCAATTTTCAAGTCCACACTGAGAATACATTTCCTCAACAACATCAACTTGAATTTCATCCAAGCAAAAAGGCTAAAAAGTGGCATAAATCGTCATCACACATCAACACGTGAATGCATCAGTAATATGGACTGAGTTAAAGTTAATAGGAGTTCTCTCACCAGAATCAGCAGCAAAATAAATTAATTAGTTAACAAGGGTACTTGATCAGAATGTATGAAAAGTTTGCTGTACATTTCCGACAAAAAGTTATTTCAATACATTGGAGGGTTTTAGCCAAAATAACAACAAGAAAGAGAGGATCCCATTATGTTCAATTTCTTATGTGAATGATAATTGCTGTCAAACTTGTTAAGTTTATCTATGAGTAGTGTACTAAAGATCATGTGATTGACATATGTAAACCATGTATGGGCGAGAGGGTAGTATTAAATTCTTCTAAAATATCAGTTTCAATGGGTCATAAAATACATTCAGCTAAAAATCCGCATATGGAGGAACTAATCGTGTGCCATTATTTTGTATATAAAATTTACCACCAAATGTAAAACATTATTCTTTGTTATGCGGTTAAGGTCACTCTTTAATGCAACTTTAATATTTTGATTGTTATTCTCCATATGGTATATGATTCTATCAATTCTTTTAACAACTTGTTGAATATCTATGGAGGGAGATCATCGTCAATGAGACGATGTCTATACAGGTCATGAAAACCTTTTTCATAAATTGGATATTCTCCATCCGTTGAATGAATTCATTGGTGGAATTAGTCGCAGACTCAGGTTTTGGTAGGATATCTTTCAAGAAAATTACAAAATATTTTTTGACAAAATATGTGCGATCGAAACATTTATATCTTATTATCTCTTGAATATCTTTCTTGTGATCTTTAAGACTTTTTAAATACGTAGGAAGCATAACTAATTTATAAGCTTTAACTTTTCATACATTCTGATCAAGTACCCTTGTTAACTAATTAATTTATTTTGCTGCTGATTCTGGTGAGAGAACTCCTATTAACTTTAACGCAGTCCATATTACTGATGCATTCACGTGTTGATGTGTGATGACGATTTATGTCACTATTTAGCCTTTTTGCTTGGATGAAATTCAAGTTGATGTTGTTGAGGAAATGTATTTTCAGTGTGGGCTTGAAAATTGATAACGACACCGTTGGTGTTGAAATATAGTCATGGTATTTTAAAACATTAATGTTTTTAATTACACTTTCAGCATTTGTGATATTCTCTTTTAATAGTAATCATTGAATTTTAATATATTTGTAAATAATTGTATTTAAAACAATAATGATTAAAGTAATATCTGCTAATGCTTATCTGGCGAAGCATTCGTTTGATCTCAAAAGAGCAAACCTGTGAGCTCCATTTTGAACAGTGCAAGGCTGTATAATAGGGTGTATCAAGAAAAAACATTTTTTTTTTTAAATTCAAAGTTTCAAGTTGATAAAAAGCTGTGTCTATGATCACATATTTACCATAAAGAATTTTTTTGAAATTGAAATATATTTAGGTCTGCCGGAATGAACTTTAAATTTCAACATTTTGGTCTAAAATATAGATTTTTTGATTTTTTTTATACGAATATAAAGTAATTGATTTTATTCAAGTACAAAAAAGGAAAGTTTAGAAAAAGAATTGACATAAAAAAATATTTCTGTCAACGATCTTAACAATAACTTAACTATATAATTCTCCCGGAATTCAATTAAAAACCTTATTATTCAACCAAATATCCAAAATTTTCATTTTATTATGTTGGTGGTTTTAAGTTTTTCCAGGCTACTTTTCATATTGGTAAACGTGCCAATAGAAACCATGCAAATGAATTAGAATAGCAATTAGAAACCATGCAAATAAAATTTATCGTAATTTTAAATGTTACTTTATTAGTCTCATTTTTGGGGGGAAGGGTTTCATGACATTAAAAACAATTTTTGGAGTAACAAAAAAAAGGAAGATTAATATTTATATGAAAAATGTTACAAATACAATTGTTAAACGTTGAATTTGAAAAATTTTATTCAAAATAAGTCTCGATTCCATCGTCTGTTCATCATAAGTTATCTTGAGGGTTGTAGGCAGCGCACCACAATTGCAAGGAGTGTTTTCTATCTGCAACCGAAGTTTATGGTGAGGCTGGTTGTCAGAGACAAATTAAAATGCAGTAAATTAAAAACATGCTTATAAAATAATTTTCTGGTGTCACTACATTTAAATCGTGTAAAAGAGCACTTGCTATTTGAGCTCCCGCTCTATTGGAAATGGCTCTGCGATCAGATGCTCTAGAAAATAATCGCAGATTTACTGGTAGGCCTTGTTTTATTGAAACACTAGAGCTTCCTTTTTATATTTGTTGAAATCATATTACAAGCTAAAATACTTTCATCTCCTGAATCCTGTTTGCATAGAATCACTGTCAGTGTCACTAACAGTGCCTTCATGTCTTAAAGCAAGGGTCGTTGTTGGTTGGAGTCTTCTGTTAAACTCCGATTGTAAGGATCCCCTTCTTTTTCTACGTTTCTCAAGTTCTTTACTATCTACTGCATCAATAACAGCGATAATCATAACACTTTTGTTGGTCGTTCAAGAACTCATGTTCTAATTGTGGAACTTTCTTTGGAGCACCTTGAAACCGGAGAGTAGTATTCGCAATTCTATATGATTATACTATCGCTGTTTCAAAATGCTTCACTGCAATGCCTGTACTATAAATACAATAATTTAAATTAATCTAAAGGATGAGTAAACATTAAAAAAAATAGAATAGTTGACAAAAAAGTGAGGTTTTCATTATGATTCCAGGAGATTTAAATGTTAATTTTAGATTCAATACATTTTTTACTCACAGATTCCATCTGAAACTGCCTAATTTTGCACCTGAATACTTATTTTTGCTTTATACATACTTTATAAAAAAACTTTAAAATCACCGTTTTGCCTCAAAAACATTTAACTTTAGGATCATTCCGGCAGACCTAAATATTTTACAATTTCAACAAAAAAAAATTTGTTAAATATGTGATCAAAGTGACAATTTTTTATCAACTTGAAACTTTGAATTAAAAAAAAAAAGTTTTTCGTGATACACCCTACTGTATAAGGCCTAATGGAGGGAGATTTTAACATATTGTTCTCAAAACTGGCGCTTTCTTAAAAAGTAAGTGGTTGTTTAATAGCTTTGTTTTATTACTTTATTATTCTTTAGTTACCTTTGTATATAAGTGTTAATATAATTGGTGCACGATGGAAGAAATCAAGTATTAGGGATATGAGATTTTTACTAACAAATCGATACGTGACAAGGATTACTCATTTTTAATACCTCTATTTAACCAAATAGTAATATTCGCCTTACTTAATTGAAGAATTTTAATTAAATTACAATATTAAATGTATTATTATTAATTATACTAGGTGGCTCAGCCCCCTACTCGCTAACGCTCGCCAACCCCCCGTGAATTGCGAAGCAATTCACATTGAGACGGCTTCGCGGTCACAGATCGCTTCGCTCGCTCGCCCCTTTTTTTCAGCAATTCTAGCCAGAATAAGTTCTACCATAAAACATTTGAACATATGAAATTGACAATTTATTTTAATGTAAAAAAGTAATTCTCCATTGAAAACACAACTGAAAATGTATTTATTTGGCGCTACCAATGGGCATATAAATCATTTAAATACTATGAAAAAAGGATTTTTTGTACAGCACGACTTAAATTCATTAGAAAAAAACTACGTTATAGGAAGATAGTTTGTTTTATTTCATCAATACACCAACAGATGGCGGCAGGTGATATCTAGACAGTTGATTTTTTTTTCTCCGTCTTTTGAGTGATTGAAATTCGTAAATGAATTCTAAATCAGAGTTAAGAATTCATTTGAAATTAACGATATTGCTCATAATTAAAATGAGGAATCATATCAGATGCTTTGGATTACGTACATGTAATTTTATTTTTAATAATTGCAAGTTTGAGTTTCAATCTATGGTTTCACTTCTCTCACACTGACCGCCATATTGGACGGAGGCGGAGCTGATCTAACACAATCTAGTCTGTTCATTGGTCTGAGCTCTGGAAACTACAGTTGTTGCCAAATCATAAGTTACAAATTCAGCCCTTTTTTCGCGCCACGTAAGACAAATATATATATAGATTATTAATTTTAAACAAAATAAAACAAAGTAAATTATATTAATTAATTAAATTAATTTAAATAAATAAAATAAAATAAGATTACTGTTCGGGACTGCTGGTATTTAAAACTGATTATCCTTGGAACCTAAGCAAATCTTTTGCTGAATACATTCGATTTTCTGACTCTGACGGAACCATAAAATATTGAAGAAAAGTGCTTAATGTCCTCTTAAATGTCCTTTCCTATGATATTCCCTTCGGCCCACAATGTAATTAAATTTGTATATCACAACTATATCAATAATTCTCAAAAACCCCATCATATCTTTACAGGGGTAAACTTTTCTGTTTTTTGCTATCGCATTACCTACCTTCAGTGAAATAGACTTTTATCCCTCATAACTAAATTTAAATTGTTATTAATGAAAAGTTACATTTACCGGGTGTCTTCAAAAGGAGGGAGTTTATTTTTAATTAAATAATTTGAAAACAGTTAACGATAGAAATGCCCCGTTCGTTCCATCTTTATTAGAAAAGCAACACATTTTTAACCATACGTTTACAAAATTAATATAAAATTTTCCCAATAGATGGCAATGTATATTGAGAAAATTAAAAGATAATATTCCCCGTATTTCAATCCTTAGATTTATTTCTATTGGTGCACTTAAAAGACAAAGTTTACCTACAAAACGCACAAAGTTTAGCGGAACTGGGACATTACATCTGTAAAGCATGTGAGGACATTCCTGATGAGATAAATTCACGGGTATAGGCTAGTTTTGTTATGAGGCTAAGACATGTTATTGCTGCAAATTGCGGATATTTCGAAAATTTTGTCATTTAGTTTTTTCAGCTTACAGCATCACTTATTCGCAAAATGCTAAATTAATTTTGAAATCTTTTGGTTAAACATATATTGCTTTTCTAATAAAGACGCAATTAACTGGGCATTTCTGCCGTTAACATTTTTCAGATTGTTTAATTTTAAAAAGGTTTCCTCATTTTTGGGAAGCTCAGTAAATAAGTATTTAATTCAAAAAATGAGTAAAAAAGCTTTTAAATTCTTAAAATTTAATATATTACAAAAATATAACGATATATAATTTTTTTGTAATTTCGAAAACACATCAATGAAAAGAAATAAATTTTCCATATTCTCATGTAAAGTATTTCATTTCTTTAAAAGTAGTACTTAAAATTGTATATTTTTTAGATTAAATACAAAAGATACATCGTTGTAAAAGCTTCTAAATTATTATTTTTCAAAGCATTTCTTCCGCTACGATATTGCCTTTTTTCTCCCGAAGCACATTTTTAATAGCATAATAATTCACTTGTGGTGTAGAATTGAATTACTTTTATCCTTCAACTTCTTTTCAAACGAAATATGTAAAAGAGTAGCATTCTTAAAAAAAAAAAAAAAAGAAAAAGAAAATAAAAAATGCATAGATAGAAGTAAAAAAAAAAAAAATATATATATATATATATATATATATATACATATCTTCAATCTTGACGCATAAATAAGAAACTTTTTAAAAATATTTTTCAATATATATAAATTTGATTTTGTAATGATATAAAGTAAATTATATTTCACAGTATTTTTTTAAATTTTTCTTCGTCAGATTCTGCTTAAAATTTAAAATTTAATTTCAATAGTAATCTATATATTTAAAACGCATACCCTAATGTTTAAATCCAATTTCGGGGTATCTGAGCATTTTTGAGTACTTTTATGTCACTAAACGGAATGAGAAACCAGTTTTGTAGCTCTTTTGTTTCAGAGAAAAGTTGATCGAAGTCAAAATGGCCGAGTAGTATAAGTGGTCTGAAAGAGGAATTCTTGTTTCCAAGGGAGCGTGGGTTTGAATCCCGCACCTGCCCATAGGATGTTTCTCTGATACAAAGGTAAAGGACAAATGTTGATATTTTGATTGACAGGTGGGCGTGTCCGGCCCAGTACTGTTAGAGGAAGGGATGAAGGGGTTCCTACTGTTGGACTGGTGTGATTATTTTTGCGTACTGTTGAACGGGGGTTCCACCAGTCAATCAAAAAAAAGGGGGGTAGCGTGAATGGTGATTGTACTGTTGAATGGGAGGGTCCAGCTGTCAACCAAATTGGGGGGAAGTGGGGATGACATTTTTTTCGTATTAGAGTACGTAGTTTATCTTCGTGGTGGTTGAAGTAGGTAATTAACTAAAATTTTAATGAATGAACTAAAATTTAATTAATTAATAAGATATTAATGAGTTGCTTTTTTCATTTTAATAATTTTATTTTTTAAGGATTATTTAGAATTTTCAATTTATTATTTTAGAATTGGGAACCCCGTTTAAAAAATATTTTTTATTTAAATTTTTATTAATTTATTATTTTTATTTTAATAGGATTTTAATTAGTTTCTTTTAATTAGAACTTTAAAAATATATATTTATTTTGAAAGTTTTTATGTTAGAATTTTAAATTTATTATTTTTAGAATTTTAAAATTTTAAATTAGGAACACCGTTAAAAAAACATTTGTTAATTTATTGGAAATAATTTATTTTTTCATTTTATTTTTCATTACATTTTGAAATTTAAATCGGGAACATCCGCCGCGCCGCTCAAAAACAGACCAAGGGGCTCGATCCTGGATACTATTGAACACTAGACCGAAGCCTTTACCAAGTCGACCACACTTGCCTTGCTCGAATCTCCTCTGTATTGTATTATCTCGAACGAGTTCCTCTTCCTTGTTTTAAGTGAAAAGAGATAACACCTGTCTGATTGGGTTCAGGCGTTTTGAACAATAGTTTTTAAAATAAGTATGTTTTACAAAGACTCGTTTGCGTTTTACGAATACTTTTTTCAGACGATCGACTTTAATTCATTTCACTTGTTATGACTTTTATTGTGACTTTGAGATTTCTTTTAGAAATAAGTTAGTACAGCTTTCATATGCACTTTTTTGTTATTAAAAAACCTTTTTCAACACTTATTTAAAGTTTATTTTTAACAAACCAGAATATTTTTTAACCAGTATGGGTTTATTTGAAGTTTTAATTTATTTGTATTGTTAGTGTTTAAATTTATTACGTCGTACAACAACGTTTTATCAACGAATTTATTACGTCGGAGAACAACGTTTTATCAATGAATTGAGTTGTCGATTTTTCAACGGTTTAAAAAAGAAAGTGTGCTACTTGGGTTGACTTTGGTCTTTTTATAACTCAGTTTAATATTCTAAATTCTATTTTATTTCAGTGGGAAAATTTATAGAATATATTTTTTCTTCATTATCAAGAAATATTTACCATCACCATTTTTTTTTGAATTAATGATTTGGTATTTAAAATTTAAAAGTAAAATATTTGGAATATAATATCAATTAAATATATTAATATGAGCTAAAAAACATTTTATACATTTTATTACACTTGATTGATAAGGCATATATAATAAGAAAAGTGGGTGATTATTTCCCGTAAAAATAGAAAAAGAAACTGAAAGAAAGAAAAATACGTATATAAGTAACTGTGGTATCATCTGTAAGTGTTGTAATGCTGATAAATGTTGACATTTGAGAAAACTAAGAACATTTTAACTTAAAAAAATTATATGTAAAATTTTAAAGAAAAAAATAACTTGGAGTTGCTCTTTTTTAGATTTGAAAACTTAATACTCTGGAAAGTGTTCTGTTGACTGTATCCGTGTAAAGAGAGTTCACACTTTATTGACCGGCGATTGTGTATGAAATATTGATTTTAAAACAGTAAAAGCTCTTGCCTCATTTGAAAGTCTTTCATTAAATTGTTTTCTAGATAGTTTTTTCAAATTTATGACTCAGTAAATATCATTCAATGTACAGATTCAATATAAAACGTCTTACAATTTAAAAAATATATGGACAACATAATATACATGCATTTTCTGTAAGTTAATAGCTGCTCTTAGTCAATGATGGTTAGTGAAATAAACACGACCAGTCAATAATGTGTTAATATGGAGACGGTCTCCAGTCCGGTTATAAAATGAGATTTTTTTTCTTTTAATTATTCCCAATAAATATTCTGCAAAATTTCCGTGGAACCTTTACGTTATTTAACGTCAGGTTTTAACGTGTACTATCTAGTATAATATACATTTATTATAGAACATAATTTTCATTCTTATCTCCTTCCCGTTATTAATACAATCCTTTAAAATATTCATTTTATCCATTATTACGTTTACAATATAAAGTGACGTTTGGATTTCGTTTTAATTCTTTAATTGACTGTTTTAATTTGTTATAATAAAGTGTGAATCTTTTTACTGGATATGGTGTTAATTTAAATAGATTTATTTATGTTGGAATTTCGAGTGATCACGACCTAAACAAAATGTTATTTTTATTGACCCTCAGTCTTGTATTTCTGTCTCAGAACCAATCGGTAATACCCAGAAACCAACTCGTATATTGACCGACGCAGGTAGATCTTTTGCTTATCTGTGTTCGACCTTGAATAAAATTTGATTTTATTCCCTATAACCGAAGTTAAATTGATATTAATAGAATGTTACATGAAAGAAATTTTTTTTCAAATCATTAAAGTAGTATAAGAATATTTCTGTTTTTAAATTTTATAATATTATAAAGTAACTATTTTTATATTTTCCATAATTTCCAAGTACATCAATGAAAATAAGTACATTTTTATGAATTCTCAAAAATTACTTTTAATTCTTAAAAGTAATACATAAAATTAAATTCTTTTTCAGATTACATGCAAAAGGTACTTTGATAAAATCTTTAGAATTATATTTTTCAACGCAATACTTCTGCTGAAATATTTCCTTTACATTCAACTAGAACACGTTTTTAATAGTATAATAATTCACCTGAAATGTAGAATCGAATTACTTTTATTCTAGAACTTTTTTGAAGTGAAATATGTAAATGAGTAGCATTCTTAAAGAAAAAAACTCTACATTATGAGTTAAGATAAGTTAAAAATGATTCTTTTTAATCTTCATGTTTAAACTAGAGCATTTTTCAAACATTGTTCATGATATATAATTTTGATTATGTAGATACTTAAAGTAGTTTATTATTTATTTATAATAAGATTATCCATTTTTATTCGTCAGAGTCGGTTCTATATTCAAGGTTTAATTTTATTAGTAGTGTAACACAATTTTTTTGTCCGCAACAAACGAAGTCCACATTAAATGATTTAAATAATTTAATGGTGTGAAATAATGCTTTGTGTTGATTAAATTCAATTCAGTTTTTGACAGAAATTAAATACAGTTTGTTTAAAAAAGAATCTCCCGATTTGAACACAACTTATAGACACTTAAAATTAATTTATATTAAATGGCTAATCATAAAGCTTTTTACAAATCAAATTAAAGATTTCAAAAGGTTCAGTCAATGCTCAATATGTGCACCTTCGGATGCAAGGCATATGTCTATACGATAGTCAAATTCGCCCCAAACTTTTCCGAGCTCCCACTGCTTCCACGGCTGCTGTTATGCGTTTCTTCAGTTCGGCTTATGTAGCTGGAAGGGAAGGCACATAAACGAGTCTTTTATGCACTTCCACAAGAAGAAATCACACACTGAGAGGTCCGGCGATATTGGAGGCCAGTGATGTTTAACTTAATCATCCTGTCCTTTACGACCGAACCAAGTGCGTGAAACTCGAGATTTCCCGCTTTCTATCTATACATTAGTCGATCAAAACGGACTAAAATCTGAATAGTTATGATTTTTTTAAATCGGATGATTCTTTTTGAAGCACACTGTAGAATACTCACTGTATATTATAACAATCATCTTTAACTTTAATTCAGTAACTTTAATAAAAAATCAAGTTAATTTCAAACTATTACTCAAAGCAAACAATATATGCAAAGAAATTGACGTTCTTACATAAATTATTTTTAAGTAAAGTAATATCTAAGATTTCTTTGTGATAGTTGAACAAATTCTTTTTCACCACATTGTTTTCCACTTTAGGTACACACTCAAATTTTTGGTCTGTTACATCACACTTTTATCAGAATCGCCCGTTTGGCCTCTATTTTTTTTATTAGGGTTTCGTTCATCTCACGAAACCCTATTACTCCCGCTCCGTTGTCTGTCCGTCACAGAGCCATTCTCAAAAACTATATAACTTATAGTGTTGAAACTTTGTGTATATAGATGAATACCAGCTGTAAAGAGCTCAAAATATTAAAATTTGAAAAATTCGTATTATTTTAATAAATAGAGATAAAAAACCAAAATTCTAACAGCCTTTTCCTATTAAATTTAAACTTTTTTCGTTATATCAGATGCCAAAAATTTAAAATCCGCAATGAATTTCTTTCTACAAAAATTAATTTTCTATCAGACGATTTCCACGTGAAAAATTAAAATGAAATAAAAAGTTTCACCAATTGAAAAAAGATAAATATTCAATAAAATTGATTGACGTCATAGTGGTAATAAAATGGAAAATGTCTAAGATTTCTCAATAATACAAGGAGTATGAGTATGTGTATGTACACAACGCAGATTAATAACACGTCATTAGAGAATTAAAAAGAAAATCTGACGTCCTATTGGAAGTTTAACGAATTTTTCAAATGTTTGAGAATAATACAAAGCGAGTATCAATATGAGTAATAGAGAATAGTAAATATATGAGTTTGATAAACATATTGAATCATGATAAAAATCCGATTGCGTATCAAAATATAAACCAAACTGATCGGTTTCTAAATGTACGGGCGTATTGATTTAAATGGATCTTTCTTTTTGACGTGCTCGTCTAATTTTACTTCTGTACACAACATTTGATAAGTTACTCCCGGATATCAAACCAATGTCTTGGAGAATATCAGAAACAATCGCTGCTCCAGCTCTGTCGGAAATACCATATCTGTCCAAAGTTTTAGCGACCATAGGAAATTCCTTATCCTGAACGTGAACAGTATCATTCCTTGACGATGTACTAGTGCATGGCTCATTTTTTATGTATAGTTCAGATAGAGCATTTTGTATTCATTTGGCTTTTACTGGTACTGGCTATGGCTAATGGAATAATTTCAGCTTTCGTTTTATCTTCAAAAACTATCCTTTTTCTCTTTCTTGTTATGACAGCAAGGTTTTGCTTGGTCGTCTTCATATCAATGCCACCCACAGCCATATTTCGGTTGGTACGTTGATCAAGCAAAAAATCCCTTTCTCTTGCTGGTATTTTTTTCGTTTTCTCGCAGTTACAAGACACAAAACATTTACACTTGCACGATGCAATATCAAAAAGGGACATTTCTTCTTCTTGGAATATTTTATTTCTCTCACGATACTTGTACTCATTTTTTCTATATGCATAAGGTTTTAATAAGTTTCGATACTTATCATGATATGATTTTATTTTCTGAAATACAGCACGATGGTCTATAATTGGAATCGCAGACAATTCCCACCGTTTCACGACTTTCTTGGCAACTTCCACGCACTTTTTTTGTCACGATACGTTCATAAAAAACACAACAGTACATCTTCATATATCGGCAAAACATTAGGCTTTAAATCACGTCCTAAACCGAATACTGGACACGTTGTATCACTCATTAACATTAACAATGACATCACTTAACTTTTAAGAATAAAATAATTTCAACTATTATCAGTCAACAGCAGCACACGTCTCTCCTAACTCATAGTTCTTACGCTAATAAAGTTATGCTGCGGATAGCGGATTTCAGGCAACAGATTAGAAAAAAAGTGCGAAAGCTTTACAGACATTGCGGCGCCCCAATGATAATAATCGCTTCGATTTCTGTTTCGTTGGGGAAAATGAGGCAACCTTTCGGAATCTGGACGTCACAGAAATTGCATAGTAGCTGTAAGAGTTTCTCTTTTTTCTTTGAACGAAAAATGTTTTTAGATAATCTTGCATATTGCATTTTTGCGTAATAGTTTGACAATAAATATAACATAACGATAATTTAAAGACCATACCTTAGATTAAATTATTTTTATAATACAGTTTTTAAACAGTTTTTAAAAACGAAAAACAGCAAAGGCCACTTTAAAAAAATTAGTAATTTTAATGCTTGTAAATTGTAATAATAAATAATTTTTTCTTGTTATTCTTCATCTTCAAGTATAGTTTAAAAAATATATATTCTTACTAAGTATAAAATATAACACAATTTTGTTGTTTTGATTATGCTTTACAATTACCCAATTTTTATACATTTTTTAAAATTTTGAAGTCATTGGGGCAGCATAAGACACCTGGATTTGATATAAATATTACGTAGTTTTACAATAAGCGTATAATAATAATAATAACTTAAGAAGTATACTTTCAAATTAATTTAATATTAATAATATCTGTGCATTTTATATGTTTGACAAGAAAATGGGAAAATGCACAACTTTTACGTTTTTTCTCAATATTCAGTGACCTTGGGGTAGTTTTTAATATTAATATTTTTCAAAGATATTTTATATTCAGAATGAGGATATGATAGAGCAACTTTTCCACACCGCCCCAATTTGATTTGGAGGAAAAAGAAAACTTTCCATAGGCGAGCACTTTTACGTTTTTTGTCAATATTCAATGACCTTAGGACAGTATTTAATATTAATATTTGTCAAAGATATTTTATATTCAGAATGAGGATCTGACAGAGCAACTTTCCTACCCCGCCCAATTTTGATTTGAAGAAAAAAAAATCGCTCCACCCTAATATATATCCCACGTTCCTTTAAAGGGGTAAACGCAGACGCATTAACGAAAGTCCACTGTATATATATTTCTAAAATAAAACGAATTTCATACTTCTTATTTTAATCACTGCGTTCTCATTCTATCATTTTATCCATTATTGCGTTTACAAAGGGATATTTCTACTTGGGATTTATTTTAAATATTTAATTTAATTGTTTTAATTTGTTACTCAAAAGTAAAACATTTTATTTTTTATTGTATGATATGGTACCTGTAGGGAAGACCGAGCTATGCTCTGTTAAAACCAGCTTTGTGTTCAACTCAATATAACAATAAATTCTCTGTACACCATATAATAATGGGTTCTGGTATTCTGACTGGTTGAATTCCGTTTTCGAGAACGTTCGGTGGACGCTGATTGGTTGAATCATGTATCTCGACTCATATTCAGAATTTCTAGAAAATTCCGTCAGATTATAAAAACTAAATTTTTCGCAAAATGTCTCCAAAATTTGATGAAAATGTGCAAATTTGGTACATTCTTTCATTTTGCGCCAAGCATGCGTTTTGGCATTGCTAATATTGAAAGAAGATTTTCCCGCCAAATCTTGGCAATGTCGGCAACAGTTCAACAACTTAATAACTGTTTCAAACTTAATGCATTCAGATTGAAATGCATTGACCAGTAGTGACAAAATATGACTGACTAATCGATTTTTCTCCAACATGTGACCTAGCCCAATAGTCCCCAAAACGGTAGGATACAAAATTTCGTCAAAAGTGTTAGAATCGTTTTCTAGATAAAATTAGCTTTACGCGTAGTGACCCTAAAATGACCCACTAATCAAATTTTCTCGACCATTTGACCTAGCCAAAATATCTTCTCGTTATTCAAAATGGTAAGATACAAAGTTTAGTAAAAATTGTTTCAGCCGATTTTTACATACAATAATCTTCAACCTGACTTCTAGTGACCAAAAATGACCCCCGTGATTTTTCTTGAATATGTGACCTAGTATAATGGTGCTGTCGTGTCATAAAACGGAAGGATAAAACATTTATTCAGAAATTTTTCAGCGGTTTTTTATGTATAATTAGCTTGACCCTAACCCGTAGTGATCCAAACTAAACACTTATCGAATTATCTCGATCGTGTGCAATAGTGTCTCAATAGTCGTGTACATCGTGTCTCAATAGTCATCTCGTGCCCCAAAACGGTATAATACAAAATTTAGTCAAAGTCGTTTCATCAGTTTTGTACATAAAATTAGCTTGACCCGTAGTGACCCAAAAATGACCCACTAATCAAATTTTTTTGATAATGTGACTAAGTCAAATTATCTTCTTATAACCCAATTGTGTTCTTGTAACGGCAGCAGTGATACGGTTCCGCAGATCGTTCAAAGTTGTTGGTAGCGGCGGGACGTACACAGGACGTATACAGGACGTACAAGCCGTGCACTCAGTAACAGCAGATACGCTTTCTCGTGTGTGTGACGAGTTTGGCTATCGCGTAGATGTTTTCCGTGCAGCAAACGGTGGACATTGAACATTTATAATGTCTTAAAAAAACTTTGAAACTTCCTCTTTTCATTGGTATAAAGATTGTTCATTTTGGATTTGTACTTTAAAAAATACAATTTTTTGAAAATGGGTCCATCATTTAGAATAACCCTGTATATAAAATTTTAATTTTTTTAACCTGTATCATATTACACAACTAGCTGACCCGTCCGGCGTTGCCAAAGCCCGTGTAATAAACGTAAATCTCTTAAAAAAGGAATATCTGGGCACGGTGTCCGATGACTTCGGCAGCGAATACCGGGCATGCTCGTACGCACCGGAAAATCAGTCATTTCCCCCTTCCACCGCCAGGGGAGCATTCTCTTCTAAACAAATCTCTTTTCGAACGAATCTCTGAAACAGGTCCCTGCTGCCTACGGAACTGTATAGTAGGCGTGCTTCAAAATTGAGCTGGTATGGAAAAGATGGGAACATTATTATCCGAGTTATTGAAATAAGGTACAGTTAGAGAAAATGACCTTGAGGGAGGTGCCAGGGTTGAAGGGATGTTCAAGTGTCCTTCAGAAAATGACTAATTAGGAGGAAAACTATGCATTATTAAAAATTCGTTCGTTTGGTTACGCTGGAAACTTAATTACAAATTTGGTTTAAAATATTATTTGGAAATAGTGGTAACTGCTACTCATGAATTTGCTTTAATGTTATAGAGGGTGACTATTAAGTAAATTATAATGTTTGGAATCAGTTGCGCTGAAATCAGAAAGACAGCTGCTGAATTATGGAAACGGGGCATGGTTAAAAAAATCTTGAAGGAGAGGCCGGTGGGAGAGGATGTTCAAATGCCCTTCAGTAAATTACTAATTAGGACGACCACTACGCATCATTAAAAATTCGTTCATTTGGTTAAACTAGGAAATTAATTACAAATTCAGCTTAAACTATTGTCCGGAAATAGTGGTAACTGCTATTCATAAATTTACTATAATGTTATAGCGGGTGACTATTAAGTTAATTACAATGTTTGGAATCACTTGTGTTGAAATCGGAAAGATAGTTGCGGAGATATGGAAACGTTGCATCGTTAGAGAAAAAACCTTGAAGGAGAGGCCGGTGGGAGGGGTTGTTCAACTTTCCTTCAGCTCATAACTAATTAGGTGGACCACTCTACATCTTTGAAGTTTGATTCATCATGTTAAGCTAGGAATTTAATTTGAAATTTGACTTAGACTATTATTCGGAAATACTAGTAACTGCTTTCTAGAAATACCCCTTGAAGCTATGAATGCTAATTATTACGATAATGTGTAAAAACGAAACTGGTTTACAGAAGTTTGAATATTATTAGCTGAGATTTAAAATAGCGGTATTCTCTATATAAAACTGCAATTAAACGCTACGGGTGAAGCTAAAAATGTTAAATTTGTTAAATGTAATCAGTTCTGTTGAAATCAGAGCAGTAAATTTGGAATTATTAATAAGGGGGTAAGGGGTTAATTAAGGAAAAAGCCGCCGCCAGGTGGCGCGCGGTCAAGTAAAATAAATGCGATATTTAATAAAAAGTTATTTATCCTTACTCCTCTCCATTCCCGCAAATATAAGAAATAATCTGTTAAATAACATTTTCTGTATTAATAATCTCTATAATAATAATATATGTCACGTAAAAAACTCCCTAAACGCAGCTAATTATTTCGAAGAAAAACGGGATTGGAAAATGTTTCAAACAGGTGTTTCTGCGTTTTTGGCCGTGTGCACGTTGCACTACCTTAGCATAGCTGTACGCCGGTAACTGCAATCCATATTAACACTTTTTCTTTAGAAGTCCTTATCTATGAATCGCTACTCTGGTCTATTTAATTTCGTCTGTGAAGACTCTATACAACCATCCAACCGCAGAAAAAATCCTATTTTTGATGAGAGTTCTTTCTGTTCCTTCTTTTCTTTCAAGAAATTGTTGCATACAAAATGAATTACATTTTTAGCCTTCAATTTTCAATGTTTTATTTTTTTTTCTAAACAGTTTACTTACATATTTTCTTTCGCCTTATTTAACGGTGAAGTTTCGTTACTGTTTTCTGCCTCTGTTGGAAAGTGTTTCATAATCTATGCTTGACGCATGATTTTTCGTTCTTGTTTGTTTTTCGGGAGATCATGTATACTGTTGCCATTCCATTGTTACCAATTTTCATTGTTGTTCAAGGTTTCTTGAATTTATGCTAGTTCTTTGTCGTTTTCGCGTGTGATAAGCAATTTTCCTGTTCCTGTAGGTATGCAGTTCACTATTGAAGATCGCGTGTATTTATGTCCTTGTTGAGTGCATTTTTAATTTCTGTGATTGAGATGCCTTCTTCTTGAAAGCTTAGTATTAGAGTTGGTTTTCCTTTTTGAAATGGTGGTTGTTGGGTTATATGAGCATATTTTACTATGTTTGGGACTTCTCTTTTTCCTCTATTCCCAATTCTTGGCTGTTGTTTGTGTATTGTTGGTTGTCCTCTTATTGATTTGAGAAGTGATTCTATATTTCGTTTCTGTTCATTAAATGCGGATTTTATATAATCTCCATGTTGACCTAATATTTTCTCCATGATGCTTTTCACACTTTTCAGCATGTCAATAACTTCCTCTCCTTCAGCCATTCTTCGTCTCAAACTCAGGCAATCTTCCCTCCATTTCATTCTGTCTATTAGTATGTCTTCCAACCATTCTTGTAAGCTGCTAATTTATTTTGTCGTTGATTGCATGATTTCCTGACCCTGTCTGAGGTTCTCATCTGGAATGATTGATAAAAGTTCATTTTGATAACAGTCTATTATCTGTCTTGTGGAGACGATCGAAGTATTCTTTGTTTTTACCAGTTTTTTTTTTTCAAGTCCTTCTCTAACTGTTCCTTTTGTTTTTTCACTGTTTGTAATGCTGACACTTCTTCGTCCTGCTCTCGTAATTTTATGTGGGCTTCATGCAATTTTTCTTACTTCTCTTTCAGTTTCTGGCGTGTTATTTTCAATTCCTGTTGAACTCCTTAGACTTTATGTACGTTAAATTCCGTTTTTTTTTTCAGTTTTTCTATTTTTGCTTGTGCTTGGACTAATTGTTCTTTTATTTTATTTCCTTCATCTATTTTCACCTGGAAGAAATCTTTACAAGCTCTTACACTTTCTGCACCTCCTTTTTCTTTTATATAAAATCGCAATCCTTCAATTTTTGTTCTACTTCTGTCTCTGCAGGCTGCCTTGAGCTCGGGGCTTGTCCCGACCATATGCCACAAGCGGGTCCTCAAGGTGGGTGACGTCTCTGCAGGCGCTTCTGTTATTGGCGTATTTAAAGACTGGTTTTTCAATTTCTTTACGTTTTTTTAGTGTATCATGTTGAGGTTCTTTACTTTCACTCATTTTACTTGTAGTTTGCTGTATCTATGGAGTCAAGAATCCCAGTAATAAATCCTGTTTATCCAAATCTGATGATTCTTCATATGAGCTTTCTCCTCTTCACACGAGCTCTCGTTGTTGTTGGATCAACGCTTTAGTCATTTACTTTGTTAAATCAATAAGGATTATATTTAATAAGTTATTTCAAACGATTTTAAAAATTTTCTGTTCAACTAGTTAATGGTGTCGTCAAGTGAAAGGAGCTTAGCCAGAGTGAATTGGTGAACTTTTTAGTTCGTATTCCATATGATGTTTTATTTTTGTCCAATACTATAATTTGTTTTCAAATGAGTACTAATAAGTATTTAACGTAAGTAAATGATATAGATTATTACTTAATTTTTAACTTTTACAACTATAAGCGAAATGGTTATGTAGGAAGTCCCTCCGGCCACAAGGAGAAATAATTAAAGATAAGGAAAAGCTAATTTAACACTTCTGAGAACCAAAAAACCAAAAAACCAAAAACCAATAAGGAAGAAGGCAAAATAGTTAGACTTAGAAATAGAATAGTTAAAAACTTATAATTTTAAAAACCAAAATAAACAAAATTAAAATTAATTGAATCTAAAAAAATAAAATAAAACATAGCAGTATGGAACTAAAATAATGGAATTTAATGTAATTTAATGAATTTGGAATAATTAAAAGAACCGTCTCCTCCGTACATGCATAGCTTTATAACTGACTTAACATAATTTGAACAATACACAGTACATAATTATACTGCCCATAAAAAATGAATGTTAGAATGGTGAAATTCATTATAAATGCACCGACACCCAAGCCAGAAATGCCAAAGATTTAGATGGGAGGATCACGAAACTTACCAAGGGAACTAAGCATACAAAAACCGGAAGCACTTGCAGCTGGGTAAAAATTTAATAGGGAAAAGTTTTCTTGTTTGGAACTTGCAAAAATGTAAGTAAAATAATGAGTTATAATGAAGAAGAATTTTAAAGATATTGTGAACCAGATGGGAAAATTTGGAATAGGGAGAGGGAAAGGGAGGAGAAGAGTGTGGCAGGAGAGCTGAGGCCATGAGCTAAACAATGATATGTCACAAGTGGGGTGAAAACAAAAGGGAAATAGCCCGGGGGAGGGGGAAGGGGAGAGGTGTAGAAGTGTCTGACCAGTCGATAGAACGGGACGAGCCAGTTCCAATGAGGTATTATGCGTGGGGGAAACAGAATCGGATCGGGGCAGAAAAAATTTCGCTTCCCCAGGGGCAAATGGCCCCTATGGGAAATAGTGTTTCATACGATCCACAGATCCACGGCTCGTCGGGTTAGCCTTCCATGAAGCCTTAAAAGAGGTTCTCGCTCGATGTCGGATCAATAGAAGCCGAGATATTGAGATTTTAGTGCTGGTAAGTTTGGCTTAGCAAAAAGTATGGAAAGTATGGATATAATGACAAAGAAATGGCCCAAAGAAGCATAGAAAAGGCATATTTAATGCTATTGTCCGATAGAGAGAGGAAACTTTAGCACAGTTTATGAGCGGAGGAGACAGTTTGAAAAAAATTATATTACAGAAAACATGGCGGACATGAGACCCACAATCCCATGTAAACTTGCCAAAGGGAGGAAAAAAGTGAAAAAATACTTATAATTCAGCAACTAGACATCCAATTTGAACGCGGTTTCTTTTAAAAAGAAGCTGCAACAATCATAAATACAGAATGGCCAGAAGAAAGATTCTTACTCACCTTTTTGTGCTAACTAGAACACTCTATCTCAGAGCTCTGCAACGGTACATCTGCTATAGCAAACACACGGGCTATTTCCTGTGTAATTAACAGTTAATAACCCAATTGCAGAAATTACCAACAATATTCGGAGAAATATGCGACTTATTTTGTTCAGCCCTGTATATGATCGTATCATAAGAGACGGTAGTCTCTTGAGTGACGCAGCGAAAAACCGAAAACCGTAAGCCCAAAACCGAAGATTCCGTCACTCTCATATATACAGCTAGCAGGACATCAAAGGAAAATCGAAACGCCGACATTTAATATCTCAGTAAATATGAGGCATACCGTTTCGATTTTTTCACATTAGTCTTATATCTATGGCCTAACTCTATCCTGAAATTTATAGATTTCTACATGCAGTAGATTTTGAGATCTGGAAACCAATTTTTAAGCGAAAATGGAAAATGTAATGGTGTAATGGGCACAGAGGTGTTATCTCGAAAATGGATAGAACGATTTTTTTTTAATTAATATATTATATTAATCGCTTTTAGATGAAGAGAGTAAGATTTTGAGCTAACGTAGGAAAACTCTTGTTTTTTATATAATCCAGCTTCAAAATCGGACTCTTTTCTTATGCTTTTTCTGGTAGACTAACATTAAAGATTTTCGGCCTTTTCACCCTTTTTTATTCCTGCGCGGTCAGGATATTCATGGGTATCACGGTTATAGTTAAAGGCGATTTCGCAATCATATCTGGCTGAAGAACTATTTAGATTTTTTTTTTTTTTAATACGAAAACAGTTTTTAATGCAATTTTTAATATGTAATATATATGTATTAAATTAAATTATTGTTTGTATATTTTTCTTTTTTGTTATAATAAAGAATTTCTTATATCAAAATCTTCATTAAGTCGAAAAATATTTAGATTCCTTGATTAAAATATTGAAATATTTTATAATTATACATATACAATTTAATTGTTATTTATATTTAATTTGTGATTTTTTAAAGGAAAAAAAAGATTAAGATTTTTTTTTATCAATTAATTTGCGTAACAAGGAATCATTCAAAATGAATCAATCATCAGTTTGTTTTCTTCGTGTGCGATGCGATTCGCTGCTATGAACATTTTTTGAAGTGTTGAAAATCAAATATTTTTAATTCCATGTTGTTTATGTACGATAAAAAACACGTTTGTAAGCTTCTGTTTCATAGTATAAGAATTCGAACATTCAGTGAAATGCGTATATTTGATCAGCTATATAAACAAATGAAGAATACAGTACCTTTTTTTTTTTCAATTTCATTTCTTAAATTTGCATTTTAAAAACAGATAATAAAGAAATATGTATTTATCTTCTAATATTTATTTTCCTAAGTCAGAGAAATGCAAAGTTCTACCATTGTTTTTGTTGTTTTTTTTTTCTAGTGAAAGTTTATTTTCAAATGTTAAATATAGATTTTACTTAATAAATCACGAAATCAGTCGTCAGTTCTCGGGGCAATGGTAGACGTGGCATTGGAAACCTAAAAATCATGAGAGAGGGTAATATCTTTAAACAAATCTTGTAGCAAAGTATTCAGTAGTATCTTGCACCAAATATAAGAAATTGAAAAAAAAAAAAAAGGTACTGTATTCTTCATTTTTGTTTATGTATTGTCAAAGCTATGCATTCTACCGAATGTTTTTATTCTTGAAATAGACTATTTAAACAGAGATAGAAGTTTACCAAACTTTTGTTTCTTTCTTCATACATAAACAACATGGAATTAAAAATATATTTTTGAAATATTTGTTAATTAAGTTAGAAGTATTTGTGAAATTTGTTTTTGAACCCGTTAAAAAATCTTCACAGCGCATGGAAAAATAGAAACGCTATAGAAGGATTTTTTTTTTCTTCAGTTGCCCTGAAATTAAAACAATATATATATATATATATATATATATATTTTTTTTTGGGGGGGGGGGGTGGGGGGGTTTCAGGAGTGCAAAACGTTCATATTTACTGATTTATTAGTTGTTTGTTTTCTTTTTAAAATTAAAATAATGTTGTTAAATAGCAACATCATGGTGTAGAAAAAAAAAACATTAAAAAAATGTGATGCATCGTTATGTACGAGAGATCAGTTTCAACTGACATTACAAAAATTTATTCACAAACTAAGACAGATAATTAAGAAAAATAGGTTAAATCCTAGAACAAGCGAGACGCTTGGCGTCATCGAATTTAGCGAAGCGATAAATGAGTTTTCTTGTTACCGGTTTATTTCTTACGTTTTTTCCACGCCTTCTGTGCTTGGTTCTAGCATGAGCAGAATGCATGGTTCTGAAAATTGAGCTGGTTTTTGAGGGAATTAGATTTGATTGGTTGGTTGACAGATTAGAATATTCTATAATAGAGTTCTATTGTCTGTGGGTTGGTTTGTTGTGTGTCAGATTTGTTGAATTATGTTTATGAAATGTGTTTTATGTCATAAAGGATAAATCCTGTGAAATATTAAAAAAAAACGAAGGATGAGAAATAACGGTAAGTGCATTTTTGTTGATTTTATATGATAAGATGTATTTTAAGCACTTTAGAGATTGCTGTAAACCGATTTTTGTGCGAACATTACTGACCGCAGCTTGAATGGATTTCATGCATTCTAGGGAGTGCGGAATATAGCAATTTTTGTGCATCCAGGATTTTTTTTTTCAGTTAATGTACGCGAAGCATACACATATATACATATATATATATAAATTATTAACTGCTGTTTGAATGAATTTCATGCATTCTAGAGATTGCTGCACAGGGAGTTTCATGCATCCAGGATTTTTTTTTTCTGTTATGTACACAAAGTGTACATATATATGTTACTAACTGGTGCTTGAATGAGTTTCGTGCTTTTGAAAAATCAGAAATCTCTAGATTCTCCCCAATCGTAACCTGTGTTCTTTGTAGCAGAGAATTCACTACTTACACAGTTTCTATGAAAATTTTTTCACGAAGTAAACATTGATTTTATTCCGTTTTGTGACAATTTACAAAGTTTTAGCAAGGAGGAAAAAATAGCTAAAAATTATTAAAAATAGAAAAATCTGGAGGAAAAAATTGCTAAATGTTTGTATGTAAAAATTGAAATATCCAGACGAAATATTGCTAAAAGTTTGTAAAAATAGAAAATCATGAAGAAAAACTTGCTGAAACTTTGTAAATAATTGTAAAACGAAATAAAATTTATGTTAAAATTGTATAATAAAGCTTGCCGTAAGCAGTGTGTAAGTATCTGCTTGCTTAAGCTTAAAAAGCATTCGTTCTGATTGGGTAGAATTTGGAGGTTGCCGATTTTTTGGTTGACGTGCGTAAAAAAAAATAGCCAAATCGGATGTTTTGCTTGTTCTAGGATTTTGCCCAATATATTTGATTAATGAATTCATCGATTGATACTTTGGCTTAATTAGGTTTGAATTGGCTTAGTAATTTGAATCTTATCATGATGACGTTTTGATTTTGCATGTCCCTGTATAAAAAACTCCTCAATGATATTTGCAAGATAAATACACTGTCATAATTAGATTCAAATTGGTTCAGCATTTCAACAGTGATGGTAAGGATTAAAAAAAAATTCATATTTTTTGCTTTTGTGTGTACCTTTTAAACAAACTGTAAGAGCTAAATGCTTGATTAGCTAACTCATTGATGATGCGGCTAAGTTTAGGTATTCACCCTCAGTTAGCCATCTTGTTTTTAAATCAAAACATTTTAACTTTTATTATTAAATATAAATCAATCAGTCAGTAAAATTAAATAACATGCTTATAATAAGTAAATATGAATGAAAATTATTTTGGAAATGAGAAACAAAACAAATATGTTTTGAAGTATAGATAAAATGCTTCAGTGATTAATTTGTAATCACTTCAGCATTTTATCTATATTTTAATTATAATTAGTGATCTTCTGTGATTATGTAACATTTCAGCGATGCTTGATTGAATCCCTGAAGCATTTTATCTATTTCGAAAAACCGAAGTCAGAGAAATGCAAGTTTTGTGCATCCAGGATTTTTTTTTCAGTTAATGTACGCGAAGCGTACTGACACATATATATATATATATATATATATCAATTATTAACCGCTGTTTGGATGAATTTCATGCATTCTAGAGATTGCTGCACAGGGAGTTTCATGCATCCAGGATTTTTTTTTCTGTTAATGTACGCAAAGAGTACATATACATGTTACTAACTGGTGCTTGAATGAGTTTCGTGCATTTGAAAAATCAGAATTCTCTAGATTCTCCCCAATCATAACCTGTGTTCTTTGTAGCAGAGAATTCACTACTTACACAGTTTCTATGAAAATTTTTTCACGAAGTAAACATTGATTTTATTCCGTTTTATGACAATTTACAAAGTTTTAGCAAGGAGGAAAAAATAGCTAAAAATTATTAAAAATAGAAAAATCTGGAGGAAAAAATTGCTAAATGCTTGTATGTAAAAATTGAAATATCCAGACGAAATATTGCTAAAAGTTTGTAAAAATAGAAAAATCGTGAAGAAAAACTTGCTGAAACTTTGTAAATAATTGTAAAACGAAATAAAATTTGTTTATTTTGTGAAAAAGCTTGCCGTAAGCAGTGTGTAAGTATCTGCTTGCTTAAGCTTAAAAAGCATGCGTTCTGATTGGGTAGAATTTGGAAGTTGCCGTTTTTTTGGTTGACGTGCGTAAAAAAAAATAGCCAAATCGGATGTTTTGCTTGTTCTAGGATTTTGCCCAACATATTTGATTAATGAATTCATCGATTGATACTTTGGCATAATTAGGTTTGAATTGGCTTAGTAATTTGAATGTTATCATGATGATGTTTTGATTTTGCGTGTCCCTGTATAAAAAACTCCTCAATGATATTTGCAAGATAAATACACTGTCACAATTAGATTCTAATTGGTTCAGGATTTCAACAGTGATGGTAAGGATTAAAAAAAAATTCATATTTTTTGCTTTTGTGTGCACCTTTTAAACAAACTGTAAGAGCTAAATGCTTGATTAGCTAACTCATTGATGATGCGGCTAAGTTTTGGGATTCACCCTCAGTTAGCCATCTTGTTTTTAAATCAAAACATTTTAACTTTTATTATTAAATATAAATCAATCAGTCAGTAAAATTAAAAATCACAAAATTCGTCAAATGATCTCGGGAGAAAAATAGTGAAATTTGTCTAACAATCGCGGAACAGAATTGCAAAATTCGTCGATTGGCAGTGGAAAAAAAGTGCACAATTTGTTCGTTTATGGAAAAAGTCGTGAAATTCATTAATCGATAGTCGATAAATCACGAAATTCATCAATCGATAGCAGAAAAATCACAAAATTCATTGATAGTGGAAAAATCACAAAATTTATCAACTGGTTTCAGGGGAAAAAAAATTCGAATATCGTCGAATGGCTTCGAGAAGAAAAAAAATCACAATCCGTCAAATAATTTCTTTGAAAAAATCGTGAAATTCGCCAAATGGTTTTGAAATTTGTCGAGCGACAGTGGGGAAAAAATCTTTTTCCATTGAATCATCGCAATTGGAACTATTAAGTTTGACCAGTGGTGGCAGTAAAGTCAGTCCGCAAATTTTCAGTATTACTCTCCGATTGGCGAATGGCAATTTTGTCCTATATTTTTATGCACTTTATCGATGAAATTCATGATTTTTTACACGCCTGATCGATGAAATTCAAGATTTTTACGCACCCAATTGATGACTTTCTTGATTTTTATGCATCCGTTTGACGAAATTAATGATTTTTACATGCCTGATAAACAAAATTCATGATTTTTATGCATGTGTTCAACAAAATTTATGATTTCCCTTCTCCCGATCCACAAAATTCATGTTTTTACTGTGCCTGATTGACAAAATTCATGATTTTCAACTGATATGCTTTCCATCGGCCAATTAATGAAATTCACAATTTTTCTTCTCTAGACAATGGCGAAATTCGCAAATTATTATTTTTTTTTACCGTTCGTTGAAATTTACAATTTTTTCACAAACATTCGATCGAATTCTTGATTTTTCCAAGCCCAGTTGTCGAAATTTGCGATTTTCCATGCCTATCGACAAAATTCATAATTTTGCAGAACCGATAGACAAAATTCATAATGTTTTCCTATGATCTATGGACAATTTGCAAATTTTTCCTGCAACTGTTCGTTGAAATTCTCATTCTTTCCACGCCATTCGAGGAAATTCGCTGCTCGATCCATGAAATTCACGATTTTAAGTGCCTTATCGACAAAATTCGCAGGTTTTTTCAATTGATTTACAAAATTCAAGATTTTTTTTTTTTTTTTTTTTTGAGTGATTGACGAAATTTGCAACTCCGGAATTACTGATTTTGGCATCTCTGGTTTCTGTTGACCGATTATTGAAATTTGCGTTTTTTTTTCTAGCGACAAAATGGCGAAATTTGTGATTTTTCCATGCCCATTTGACAAAATTCGCATCCAGTCGATGCAATTCATGATTTTATGCGCCTGATCGATGAAATTCATATTTTCCTACGATTTATGGACAAAATTTGCAAATTTTTCTCACGAATTATTAAGGAAATTCGAAATTTTTGGATAGGTTGGCATGTATGGTCTCTGCGGGCCACCAGTTATCCATCACGGGCCACAGGTTGTGCATTCCTAATCATGATGCAGTTTGGCTCATTCGACTCGACATCGATAGAACTTACTGATTTTAGTTTCACCACCAGGGGCAGTTATGTTCATATAGAACAGAGAGCGCCCCTGGCAGTGGAAGGGGAAATTAATGGATTTTGGAGCTAACTCAAGTTCTATGGGTCCCATCACAACATGGTTTGATTCATTCAACTTGTTTCAAGTTTGACCACCAGGGGGCGCATTCCCATCTTAGGTTCTATGGCCCCGATCATGACAAGGTATGGCTCACTCAACTCGAAATCGACAGCCTCAAAAATTTCAGCTGTTTGTATAGAACAGAGTGCGCCCCCTGGTGGTGGAACATGGAACTAACAGATTTTGCAGCTAACTTGAGTTCTATGGGTCCCATCACAATGCAGTTTGATTCATTTGGCTCGACATCGATAGGATACATCGATTTTAGTTCCAAGTTTCACCACCAGGGGCGCTATCCTATCTCGTGTTCTATGGGCCCGATTACGGTGAGGTATGGCTCATTCGATTCGAAATCGACAGCCTGAAGGATTTCAGCTATGTTTGTATAGAACAGAGTGCGTCCCCTGGTGGTGGAAGATGGAACTAATGGATTTTGCAGCTAACTCGAGTTCTATGGGTCCCATCACAATGCAGTTTGATTTATTAAACTGGACATCGACAGGATATATAGATTTTAGTTACAAGTTTCACCACCAGGGGGCGCTTTCCTATCTCGGGTCATATGCGCCCCATCACGACGCGGTATGGCTCATTCGACTCGAAATCGACAGCCTCAAAGATTTCAGCCATGTTTGTATGGAACAGAGTGCGCTCCCTGGTGGTGGAATATGGAACTAACGGATTTTGCATCTAACTCGAGTTCTATGGGTCCCATCACAATGCAGTTTGATTCGTTCGACTCGACATCGGCAGGATATATCGATTTTAGTTACAAGTTTCACCACCAGAGTGTGCTTTCCTATCTTGTGTTCTATGTGCCCCATCACGACGAGGTATGGCTCATTCGACTCGAAATCGACAGCCTCAAAGATTTCAGCTATGTTTGTATGGAACAGAGTCCGCCCCCTGGTGGTGGAAGATGGAACTAACGGATTTTGCAGCTATCTCGAGTTCTATGGGTCCCATCACAATGCAGTGTGATTCATTCGACTCGACATCGACAGGATATATCGATTTTAGTTCCAAGTTTCACCACCAGGGGGCACTTTCCTATCGGGTTCTCTGGGACCGATCACGACGACGTATGGCTCATTTGACTCGGAATCGACGGCCCGAAAATTTTCAGCTATGTTTGTATAGAAAAGGTAGCGTCCTTTGGCGGAGGAAGATGGAACAAACGGGTTTTGCCATGCATTTTCATCCTTCTAATTGTGTTACTCTCTCGCTGTATAATTTAAAAGTTGAGTCTTGGATTCCTCTCCCTGGGCCACCACCCTCATATTTTATTGGGGTCCAAGGGGTCTTTTTTAGCATTTCTTTAAAATTTTATTTTAATGATTAATTTATACCCTATGCTTAATTTCGACTAATTGACATTCTCATCAATAACCTTAAAAAAGTAATGATATCAGTACAAAAACCCTTAACGGGTTAAAAGTTGTGACGCAGCACTTTCTTTTGGCTTTATGAATTTTAAATATGGGTCTTAAAAGCAATGATATCAAATTTAAGTGACGCTATGTTAATAATTATTTTTTTAAATCATAATTTTCTTTTTAGTTTTATTTATATTCACAGGTGCAATTATTATCTTAATATGAAAAAATATATAAAATTTATTCGCTGATGCTTTTTCATTCACATCTCTCATGAATTCAAAATATGGGTTTTAAAAGAAATGATATCAAAATTTGAGTGACACCTTGGCGTTAATTTAATAGGACTCTTTTAAAATTCAATTTAAATTATTTTTGGTTTGTCTTCTAAAGTATATTTACACATACAAACAATACTTTTAATTTTTCAATACACTTTTAAATATATTACTTTCACTGAGCCTATATTATGTATTGAAATGTATTTATTTCAATAAATTGATTTATCTTCTGTGCCACGCTATCCAAAATCATAAGTAAAATTTATGTAAATGATTATTTTGCGTCATAGTATCCAAACAAAGGGAAATGTATTCAAGTGGATAATATGACGCAAAATAATCATTTACATAAATTTTACTTATGATTTTGGATAGCGTGGCACAGAAGATAAATCAATTTATTGAAATAAATACATTTCAATACATAATATAGGCTCAGTGAAAGTAATATATTTAAAAGTGTATTGAAAAATTAAAAGTATTGTTTGTATGTGTAAATATACTTTAGAAGACAAACCAAAAATAATTTAAATTGAATTTTAAAAGAGTCCTATTAAATTAACGCCAAGGTGTCACTCAAATTTTGATATCATTTCTTTTAAAACCCATATTTTGAATTCATGAGAGATGTGAATGAAAAAGCATCAGCGAATAAATTTTATATATTTTTTCATATTAAGATAATAATTGCACCTGTGAATATAAATAAAACTAAAAAGAAAATTATGATTTAAAAAAATAATTATTAACATAGCGTCACTTAAATTTGATATCATTGCTTTTAAGACCCATATTTAAAATTCATAAAGCCAAAAGAAAGTGCTGCGTCACAACTTTTAACCCGTTAAGGGTTTTTGTACTGATATATACTACATAGAATGCTAAATTTTAGTTCAGTTAGGAAACGCGTAGCACAGTTTAAAATCCCCCTTCTGGCATTTCCGTCAATAAACGGAAATGTACTCGAGAACTTTTGTACTGCCCTGTATATGATCAATAGAATTTATCACACCAATTAATATACAGAATATGAGTTAAATTTAAAAACGCGTTCAGCAACTGAAAACGCACTTCCAGCAATTATTGTTAACAGGCAGTACCGAATTATTTTGTGTGTCCCTGTAAATGAACGATGAATGTTATACACACAATATTCTATAGTAAGCCTTTTAATGCACCTTATTGATATTTATCAATTTCAATATGTTTGAAATAGTGAAACATTATTAAAAGAAACTTTAAACGATTGTTCTCCGTAGACCGTAATGTAACGGAATTATTTTGAGTGTCCCTATAAAGGAACTATAATTGCTATGCACACCATATTCTATAGTAAGAATCTTGTGGTCAATCTCAGTGGTATATATTACATTCAATATATTTGAAATTGTGTAACATCATAAAAAAAACGTAAATGATTTTTCTCCATATACCCTATTGTAACGGGATTCTTTTGAGTGTCCCTGTAAAAAACTATAAGTGCTACACACTTCATTTTCAATACCTAGCATGCTATAGTAAACCTCAATAACATATATAATTGCATGACAATCCGAATATATGTACGCGAGTTAGAGCATGGCAAGACAAACAGACGGCATACAGACAGACAAACCGAATTCATAAACACTTTTCAACTATGTTGGAGAGTGTTAAAAAGGCTGAGATACAACAGTTTAAATTTCTAGAGTGACTGACAGTTTGAAAAATGACTGCAGATAAATATAAGGGATTCCTCCATAGACGGCACCAGTTTGTACTTCTAAATAAAGGTCAAGTTCGTACTTTAGGATTTTTCTGGGTTTCAATGGCAACGTAAAATTTTGAGGATTTTTGCAATATAATAAATTAAGTTTGGAGAGACTTTCTTAATTTTTGCATTTAAAAAATAATTTTTTTTTTCATGGCATTTATTCAAACTAGGGTGCAGTGTCATCTATCCGTTTGCTCCGAGCACTCCTAGAACATCCAATACAAAAAATAATGCAATTAATCTTTAGCGTATTGACTGTCGCGTAGTGCAGGATTTCTTCAATATTTAAATATTTATGAAATTGCAACATTTTTAGAAAACAATTTTAATTTTTCCCCAATAAAAATATCTTTAAAATGCTTTTAAAGATCGAAAAATGAAACAAAAATTTTACTTAGAGACATACAGAATTGAAATTCGAATGTTTGTGTTAAAAGTTAAAGTTAAATCGGCAGAGCGGTTCTCAAGCTGTCAAAGTGACTTGGTAAAAATATGTTGTTTTCATCAAAATGCGTTTAAATTTTAATGTTTGCTTTAACGAAAATTATTTACAGAGTCATATTTGTCGCTGTAACTCTTGGAATAATTCGAATTTCAGAAAATCGTTTTTTGCTATTGTATAGCCCTCTGAGCGTTTTGAAAAAGGGTAAAATTGTAATGTTGTTTTCTCTGAATTTTGTTTTAAATGCTAAAAAAATATGATTCTTTCAGCATTATAAATAAAACTTAATTACAAATATGAATGTAACCCTTGAGAGCATTAATCATTCTTCAATGTTTTGAAAATTCATTAAATTTATAGAATTATATTATCTTAAACATTGCATATATTGCCGTGAAACCTGGAGCTTAGTGAACGGAATATTACGTTCCACACGCTTAGAGGGATAGACACTACAACCCGTAAGGCATGGTGACGTCACGGCGACGTCAATGTGAAGTCACACTGTTACTTTGTGACCGTCGTCGTGACGTCACGTGACGACGATGTGAAGTCACTGTGACCTAAATGTGAAGTCGTTATGGCCGTTTTCAAGGCTTTCTGTGACCTCACAATGTGACTACTTTGTGAAGTCACCGTGCGACTTCAATGTGAAAAGTGTGACGAATCTGCATCGGATAGGGTGACCAAATTTTCCCCGAATCCGATCCGGATATTTCGGATCGAAATTTTTTTTGCTAGACGTTTGTGACATTTGTGACGATTCTGCATCGGATTGGGTGACCAGATTTTACCCGAATCCGACTCGTAAAGTTCAGATATATATATTTTTTTTTGGCTGCAGGTTTGTGACAATTGTGACGATTCTTCATCGGGTCGAGTGACCATATTTTACCCATATTCGATGAGGAAAATTACGGATCGGTTATTTATTTATCTTTTTTTTATTCTCTTTCTTTTCTTTTCTTTTTTTTCTACAGGTTTGAAAGAATATTCTATTTTTTCTTTAGATCAAGTTATTATTTTATTCTAGTTTTTCAGATTAATCCAAACCCGAGCTGCAATAATAAAATCTCAACCCGAAATCAACCCGAAGCCGAAAAAAAATTACAATCAATTTAACCCAAACAGAATAACAACAACAACAACAACAACAATTATCGCTATTCTTACTCGGCTCAAGCTGAACGCCATGTCGGGTGCGGGTAAAATCGGAATAACCAACCCGATGCAGGACTGAAGTCGGGGTTTTAAATTATTTATTTTATTTTATTCTGTCTATTTAGTTAAAGTTTTGCTTGGGCTCCGATTCTTATATGAATAACCTATCAGGTCGGGTAACGCAATTTTGAGACGATTTTATTAAAATCCTGCAATCGAGTGAGACAACCCGATTTCAAACGAACCCAAATCATTACCATTGGTTACACATTAAATAGAAAAAGGTGGATTTGCAGATTTTCAAATTTATTATATAAAAGTGGTGAAATGTATTAAAATTCTGTTGTTCTATAATATAAATGCAACATTTTTTGCATTTTCAGCTCGGTATTTAAAAATTTTAGAGAAATGTTTTTAAATAAAGTAAATAAGTACTATGTGATTTTGCTATAAATGGGAAACGGTACTTTTCAATATTATTTTTAAATTTAAGAATTTTGATAAAAATTGTTATTGCAGTATATTTTAATAGTCAGTTAAAAGCACATTTTGAAAAAAAACTATACATTTATTTAAAATGTTTAACAAAATTAAAATTAATTAATGCTTTAAATACCTGCTATTTTTACAAGTATTGACATTTTTTAAATTTATTTACTTTACTTATTATTATTATTATTATTATATTTTTTTACAATTACTAAAATATGTTATAGAACACTGTGCATGGATTTTTATTTCAATTAATATTAGATTTTATATAAATTTATTATTATTCTATATTGTGAGGAACTATGGAATTTAACTCTTCTTCATGTGATTTCATATATAGAAAACAAAAAAATCTGTAATACTAATTCCATGCAAGGTTTTATTACATACATATTAAAGAATATGTATAAAAAATAATAAACTGAAATACTAAAGGAAGTAAAGAACTCAAAAAATATAAGAATGAACAAAAAATCAATATTGAGATAAAGTCATTTATATAGTTTTCATGAGTGAAAAACCCTTGAATGGCAATCGTGTATGTATTAAAAATACAGTTTTGACATTTTAAACCACGTGTATAAAAAGTTTAGATCGTTAATTTGAGATAATAATAAAATAATCGATATTTTGACTGTGATAAGGTTTTTAAGCCTTGAAATTTTAAAGGGTATTTTTTATTAACTATTTCAATAGTTTTTAAACAGTATCTTATATATTTAACTAGTGAAAATGTTCGAACAATGTATACTTCCATAATATTCACATCGGGGTCCAGGTTTTAAATCATATTTAAAAGAAAAATAACTGTATGTTTTAATTTATTAAGAAAGATTTTTGAAAAATATTTCATAAAAGTTGCTATTTTTGAAAGAGAAAACCAAAAATTTAACTTATAGATCAAAATACGTTATCATACATGGAACCTTTATTTTATAACTATATTTTAACCCTTTGTGACTCAACAACATCGGTTTGAAAAATATTTACTCTGATGTTAGAATACATCATTTTAAGCAAGTAAAAAAAAATTTAATCATAAAAATAAAAATTTTTTACTAAAAGATACTTTTTCATATTTACAATAAACAGAAAATTATATAGTTTCTTCTCATAAATATTGTTAAATTTTTAATACAAAATTGTAAAGTGTACGAACTTACCTTTGTAAAAAATCTATTTTTGGACATCTTCAGACTTTTAAATTCAACAAAGTTCATTTTATTAATAAAGGTGTGAAACTGTTTAAATGATAAATAAAACTTTAATATTAAAAATTAACTCAGTATCTTCGTATGTTGAGGATTCTATAAACACTTTATATTAACTACATGCGTTGAAAGGTAGCAGTTATAAAGAAAATCATCTTATTAACCCCGCTGAAAATAACTTTGACTTTTGGTATGTTTAGAGGTATGCAACTGCAGTAAAAAACATGGTTATAAAAACAATGTTTTGGTTATTAAAATATAATGTTACTAATTGATTGTCAATTATTTATGGAATTGTAATAAATGCATCGATAGTGACACATATAATTTATCATATGATGCCGATGAAAGATCTATCTGGGTCGATGTTTCGTGACTAGGCAATAATCACAATAATCTGTTGTTCATCATAAATAGAACAAGCTGATTTAAAAAATATCTACCGTAAAAGTTTTAGAATAAAGTTTGGCCAAAATTTTAGATATAAAGTCCATTTGAAATGTAGATAATCATAGTTACATAACCCAATAAAATAATAAATTACAAACATATTTTCAAATAGTTAACCAGTTTTTAATGTGAAAAAATATATAAATTCAGATAACAACATAAAATGGAACCCCACATTGGTTTATTATTATTTTTGTTTTTACAGGATTAGGTGATAATTATAAAGAACATTTCCTTTTAATAATAATTCTGTTATAATAGTGTACAGATGTTTTGAAATTTATAACTATAAAATGACTCAGGAAATGAATTTAGTGAAAGTAATTATCTGATTAAAATCGTTTACATATTGTTACTTATTTTAACAAAATAAACATTAAATTTAATAAACTTTATTAAACTGATAAATGTTAAACGAAGTATTTAACTTTTGTAAAATACTACATGAAAGTAACTGAAAACGATATAACTTAATGCAAAGCTAACAGGGAATATAATATTTTTCCATACCTCTTTTCCTCTGTGATCTTAAATATTCTATTTTGACGTAAAAATTGCGAAAATTTCTTGAGAAGGCAAAATTCCTCCAAATGAAGTACAATAACATTGGCGGAAAGCAAATTTAACCACGCAAAGGAATTGTACTTTTCATGGAAAGAAAATTCGTATAAAAATTGTATTTGCGGAATCCTGTGCAGGTTTTTAATTTTAAATACCTAGAAATTATACACGCTCATAACACGCGTATTGTCCAACGAACTGACATCCAAAGATTAAATACACTGTTGTCCGTCTCTTATTCTGAGGTTAAAAAAGCAGACGATATTTTTGAAAAACGTTTAAAACATCTGCGCGCATTTAATAGCTGGGCAGATGATCTTTTTTCTTTTTTTTTTTCTTCTTATATTGTTGATGTTAGAGTAGAAGGTTAAAAAGGCAGAATGTTTTTTTTTTTTATAGTCTCTCCAATTAAAATTTCTTATCTGAAGATTTATTTTTTATAAGCATTTTACGTTTTTTTTTCTTACCATTAGTTTCACAATAATAATACTTGTATAGTTTTTTTTGTAAGTTGTAAAAAAATATCAATATTCATGGCGTATCAAATAAAACATTGTTTAAATTTTTAAAGTACATAAAAAATATTTTAATGGACAAGAATGCAAAATCATAAAAAAGTAAAATTTGCATAGAGCGTAATAATTGCAAAATGTGATCCTAAAAAAGTAAAAGGTTGGAGGGGGTGGGGGGGCATATTCCCTTTTTCAAAATTTCCTTTTTTCTTTATTAATGTCCTGTAGAAGAAACAGCTTGCAAAATAACAATATTTTTTTTAAAAAAATTGTGTTAAATGAAAAACGAAGACGTGAATAATTATTTAAATCATACATTTTGCATAATTTTTTTAAATTTCATTTTATATTCGGAAAATGTTACATTTATTTACAAAGTATGAAACAAACAGCAAAATATATATTGGAAGAGGTACTCAATCTACTTAAACACTAAAGAAAAAACAATTATTATCGGAAGTATAACAGTGATTTTATTATAATAAAGCATCTGTTTTTCACAACCCACCTCCCCTCACACAAACAAATCTTTAATTACCCCATCTGTATATTATTTTCAGCCGTTTCCGGTATTAAGTGTAATTTACAATTGATAAAACTAGGGGAAAAAACCTGTTTACTCTGTTTATAGAATATAGCAGACATATATATATATATATATATATATATATATATATATATATATATATATATATATATATATATATGTGTGTGTGTGTGTGTGTGTGTGTGTGTGTGTGTGTGTAAATATTAATTGAAAATTCTAATAAATTCATTACCGATACTTTCGTATTAGTTGCATGTCAGGAATTATTAGTTGAAGATATCGCCCAACACACTTATTATTATTATTATTACTATTATTCTATTAGTTTCAGCAGAAGTAACATGAATCATGTCTATTAAATTTGTGTTTTAAAAAATATGAATTTATGTTTTTTTAAATGAAATTTTTAATTTTGATGTTGAATATTAGTCGGAAACAAACGCTGAAATTTGGGAAATTATTATTGTAACAATTGTTATTGAAATGGAAGTGTTTTAATATGTTTTAATCGGAATGCACGCAATAGAAAGATTTTAAAAAAGAAGATTTAAAATTATTTTTAAAACCACAAATAATAGTAAATTGAGGTACAGTTTTGAAACATATTGCATTTGAAAGAACATTTTTTTTCCTATTCGACGGTTAAAAATTGAAATTGTGCAATATTTAGAACTTAAAAAAATCACTGAAAAAGCGAAATTTACTGTTCAGTTGTTGCCGCTGTTAACATGACGTCATTGTTACTCTTGGATAGCTTGCGCTCTATAATATAGATTGCTGATCTCAGTTTTACAAAAGTTGTTAATTAATATGAAAAGCAAATGAGAAACTGCCTTAATTTAAAAAAAAAATTGTTCATGGAGTACATGCCGCATTATGTTTGTATTATAATTTATAATTGCATATTGATTGAAATTTACCTATTTATAAAGCATTTTCCTGTAGGTCAGTAAATAAATTAATCAATGTACGTTAATTTTCCAGGGATCATAAAAATCAGTCAGAATCAGACCCTTTAAGTGCATTAAAGCATTCCTGAATAATATATATTTATCATCATTTTAAAATATATTAAAAATTTACATTTTGGTCAAGCTGTGACTTCACAACATGGGGGTATTTTGATAACACAGGTGACGTAGTGTTTGTGATTTGCAGTAACGTCACAGTGACGTCACAAAAATTAAAAAAAATGTCAGAAACATATTCTTTTACATTGAATAACATATTTTGTAGTGTTCTTGCAATTTTTTTAAGATTTCCAAATAATTCACATTTTAGTCACAATGTGACGTCACTGAGTGGTTGTATTTTGGTCACAGATGTGACGTGACGTACGTGACTCACTGTGACGTCACGATGACGTCACTGTGACCATGCATGCTATGCGGGAAGCTATTAAAAAATGAGGAAAAAATTAAACTTTCAAACTGGTGTTTCCATTAAATAACATTTTATTTTATTTACTACAAATACATTTAAATTAATATTTATAAAATTTAAATAAGTATTTCAGAATTATTTTATAAAATTACAATTTTTAATTTTTCTGTAATTTTGATTACATATCAATGAAAATGAATAAATTTTTAAGACTTCTCATGTAAAGCATTTTAATTCTTCAAAAGTAATGCTTAAAATTACATTCTTTTTTAAATTCCATGGAAACGGTACTTTGATGATAATATCTTTCGAATTATTATTTCTCAACGCTACACTTCCGCTGGATATTTCATTTTTATTCTGCTGAAACATTTTTAATAGCATAATAATTCACCTGCATTGTGCAGTAGAATTTCTTTTATTCTTGAAGTTCTTTTGATGTGAAATATGTAAATGTGTAGCATTTCTTTAAAGAAAAAATCGAAACTATACTTTAAGATATGTTATAAATAATTCTTAGCAATCGTCATGCATAAATTAGAACATTCTATAAACATTGTTCATTACGTAAAAATTTGATTTCTTAATGATTTTAAGTAGATAATTATTTTTTGTTTATTGTTAGTTTTCTAATTTTAATTGACACTAGCTGTTCAGCATGTAACTTTTAATTTTTATACAAATGTAATATAGAGTGTGCCCGTTAAAGTCCGTTGTCACCCCAATAATTTTTGAACGGCAAGAGCTATAGTCATAAAAGTGGGGTCTAGGTATAGTAAAGTTGCCATGCGCTACGCAAGGAAACCGCTTACAGCGCCACCTGGAGGCTGTATTTAGAGTTCGCGTTCTTATTTAAAAAACGGTTAGATATACGGGAGAAAAGTAAATTACAAAGTTGTTCAGCATCATCGATTTAGTATGAGATGACACCTTGTGTAAAGTAATGTTAAAAGTAGAAGGCGTAAAATGCATATTTATTTGGTTTGAAACTCCCAAAATTGTAACGCGACATAATGCGGAAGAAAAGAGAAAGGGTCACACTCCAGAGTTTCAATTGTCAGTAGATATACAGTATTCATCTTTACATAAATAAATCTTAATATCACATACCGTGAAAAAGTATTTTTTCCCATTTTGTATAAATGGTGGGGATCCATGAAACAGCGAGAGTATGCAATCCCTCCACCAACATTGCAGGAACTTCGAAACCATATTACGAATGCTTGTGCCAGCGTGTCACCTGCCATGTTGTACAATGTGCAGCGGGAAGTGCAATCCCGTGTACAGATGTGTATTGTTGCTGAAGGACATCATTTTGAGTATCACTGATAGATGGACCTCACTTCCGATAAGTGGAGTTCTGTACAACGCGACCAAACACATCAGCGCTTTGTGCTTTTCATTTGTATCATTTTTGTGAGTAAGATGTTTTTTGTAATAAATCGATGATGCTGAACAACTTTGTAATTGACTTTTTCTCCCGTATATCTAACCGTTTTTTAAATAAGAACGCGAACTCTAAATACAGCCTCCAGGTGGCGCTGTAAGCGGTTTCCTTGCGTAGCTCATGACAACTTTACTATACTTAGACCCCACTTTTATAACTATAGCTCTTGCCGTTCAAAAATTATTGGGGTGACAACGGACTTTAGCGGGCACATTGTATATTTCACATATAATACAAATTTCATATCTCTTATTTTGGTCGAGGTTGTTGCACTATATTTATATATGTATATATGAAATTGATGAAAAGAATGAGTAACATATTCGGGCTTAAAAAATGTATTAAAATGTGTAACTCATTCTGTAAACGCCTATTTCCCTAAAACATCCCATTATCACAAAATGATTTTTTCCATTAATTTAAAATTAATTGCAATGGTATAAACCAATTATAAACTACTGCATAAATAACTACTTACACTAAATTAAAATAAGTGTTCTAAAAAAGCAAAAAGAAGAGTTAAGACTTCCAAAGAAATAAATTTAAAAAAATGCTTCATTTTTCAAATAACATTTGGATTTTATATTATATATA
This sequence comes from Maratus michaelseni, assembly GCA_963931845.1. Taxonomy (NCBI): domain Eukaryota; kingdom Metazoa; phylum Arthropoda; class Arachnida; order Araneae; family Salticidae; genus Maratus; species Maratus michaelseni. The sequence continues at coordinate 400,796,993 of OZ007586.1, forward strand.
CACATATCGTATACGTATGTGTGTGTGTGTAAGTATGTCTGAAAAAAAATAGCCACCCTAAGGCGTTGTCTCTCTAATACAAAGCAACACCGTTTTTGGCCTTGATAACCACCTGAGTTCGTCGAGGAATGAAGTATACAAAGCTTTACAGGTATGAGATTTCCAGCTGACGCCACTTGCTTATGAGTAGATTCCGTAACGCCACCAAATTACAGGGATGCTGATGTCGGCGTTTTAGTCTATATTCAAATTGTACCCGAGATTTTTTATGGGGCTAAGATCAGGTGATTTTATGGGACTCTCAAGTTTTCATAAGGTCTTTCATTTTTCTGTTACGTATGGATCCAGACTGTGAACAAAACAGGTGTTTGACATGGTGGTTGAAAAAAGGAAATGGGGTATGCTTGGGCTATGGTGGTGCTTAGAAAATGGGATATGTCCGCAGCATATTTATATAGAAGGTGTTGAAAGAAGGGAAACATCTAATCACCGAGAATGTTCAAATAAACACCCTGGTAATCGTTAATGATCAGGCCAATCAGTGGCCCAAGTCATAGTATGATAAACAACCTGAAACTATGTGAAAACAACCTCCGATTAAACTACAACCTCCACACACTGGCAGATTGAATATCTAATTTGTCTGTCGATGCACTCCAAACGTACGTTTCATTCACAAAAAGACAAATTTAAGGTTCTTCGGCGCACATTGCGTGCTTCTAGTCAATTACAGTTCTGTGTTTTTAACACATACAGATGTGCAACTGTATGTGCTGCTTAGGTCAATTACCTCTTGTCAGGTTCGCCTCTCCAAATATTTATTGCATGCCCTTCGTAATGTTCTCTCAGGAACAGCATTCTCGGGATGGACATTCATTCACTGACTGCAGCAATTCCTGTCGTGGTTATAACTGATTTCCATCGACAATGCATGATAATTGTTTCTGGTCCCTCTGGGTTAGGATCTTTTCCAAACCACAGTTTTGACTCCATGCTCAATGTCCACCATAGCGAGATTTTTCCTTGCAGACACTTTAGACAGCGCGCTTCGCTATATGAAGAAAACCGGAAACTTCGCTTACTGTCCCATATTGCACATGTGCTTCCCTAGGACATCCCCAGGAAGATTGACATTCATACCCCAGGCATCACTGAGGATGCAAAAATTTGTCATCAAGAGGTCCGCCTAATAGCATCCCGGAGAGCTCTCCAGGACGTCCTTCAGGTTCCTCCTCAGAATGTTCTAGGGAAGATTTCAGAAAGTAATACCAGAGGAATTTTGGAAATTTTCGACGTAATATGAAAAGTACCTTTTTTTTTATAGAAATAAATATTCACATTATCTTTTAAAAATTCAGATAACAAGCGTTTAGACGGATTCACATGCAACAGACATTACTTTTAATAATCACGCACATGAAAGCTATAGTCGACATTTTACAGAATAAATTTTCTTGCCTTCTTTCCGCCGCCTGGATTTGAACCTGGGTATTTACACACGCGAGAGATACGCTACAGGGCCGTTGTACTTGAATCGTTTATAAGGTATTCATGTATTTCTTTCATCTCTTATGAAAGTCAGTAAATAGAAAACATGCATATTTATTGCGCTTTGTATAAAAGGAATTCTGTAACTTCTATTGCATATAAAAATGTATACCCTTTGATATATACTCAATACAATTTTTAATTTATAACTAGAAAAACGTATAATTAATTATTTAAGACTGTTCTCAAACTTAAAGGAGCTACTTTCTGACACATTTTTTAATTCATTTTTGTTCGGAAAGGCATTAAATTGGCAGGTGGTCGTATTTAGTAACTATGTAATAGAAAGACGTTTTCCATTTTTTTTGGTAAACGCAGATCTTTTAGAAAATACTGTGAATGTTGCTACGCCGTTTTGAACCGAATTCCCGACGCGGTAAAAGGTAAAATGGAAGGGGCATTTTCTAAAACATTGCGTTTATCATTTTAGTTACAAGCCACATATATGAGGCCTTACACCAAATACACACACGGATAGACAAACTCTCTGATTATATTAGTTCTACAAATACCTTGACCTCTAAATAGAAGTAAAATTATGTGGCCCAGAACTGTCCCCTATTAATAGGTTTTATTGTATTAATTCAGAAGTTTATTATTTAGTTAATCAAAATAAAAAATAATTCCGTAATTAATAGTAAGTAATAATAATAAAAATGAATACATGTGGTAGTTTTAAAAAGATAATAAAAAAATAATAAATGAATAAAATTTGAGTTTAAAGATAAATAACAATTATTATTAGTTAAAATATCAATAAAGTTAAAAATGTTAAAAGATATTGTAATAATAAAAAAAATAATTAAAAGTTAATAAGAATTATCTGATGTACTAAAAAATGGAATCATTTGTAATATAAAACTAATTCATTAAAAATGGAGGTTGATAAAATCGAATGCATTGTTTTTGACAAAAAAGCAATTGAATATTGTACTCCAGAATCACTCATGAGATGGCGCCAGCTCTGTGACTCTTAGGTACTTCCTCACGAACGACTTTCTACGTATTTCCCCAGGAACGACTTCCTAGGGAGATTGCTCCGAAGGACGTTACTGAGAGCATATTCCCCAGGAAATCTTAAAGGACTCTTCCTCAGGAAGTACTGAACTTGTCGTTTTAGTATCAGGAGGAATTTGGGATGACTTGGATCTCCTGGGGAAATATTCAGGAGCTTTCGTGCTATATGGGGTGTGGTCTTTGGCACGCCCACACATGATAGCCCCTTTTGGCCACTCTGACACATCCCTGTAATTACTTCGCTTAACGCATTATTCCTCTACTTCTGAACGACTTGTCTATTCTACACTACTGTTATGATTGCGGAGCAGCAGATCAGAGTTTTTTTTAATTTCGTGACACTTCTGCAACACTTCAAAAACCTCACATTTTCGGTAGATGATAGTTCGTTTTTGGCAGATTTTTTTAAATTTTATTTGAGGGATTTTAAATTAAATATCACATTTAAAATATATATTTGAGGAAAATTTATGATTTCGGAATTTCTTTATTGTTTTTTTATGAACGGATGTATATATTTATACTTCCATTACGTGTTACGCCCAGATGTCTTTATTAAGATATTCTGTTATTTTGTGAATATGATAAATATGTTACTAGTTCAAAACTGCATTTTGTCTTTGAAAATTCCTTTATAGGTAAATTAAATTTACTTAAAAAATATTTTTCAGTAAAATAAATTTACTTAAAAAAATATTTTTTAAAAATTATGTATGAATTACTGCTAAAAACCTTTTGTGTATACTCCGTAAGAATAAAATTATGTGCAATAATTTCCGAAACATAGGGTGAATCTACGTTAGATGCGCCATCGGGTTAGTTACCCTGGTTACTGTATTTCAGCTATTGGATGTGTGGCAAAGATAGTGAGTGCATCGGGAAGATATGCCTCACATGTGATGCGAAATAAGACGCCCCATTTATAATTATCAAATAATTTTCTTGTGTGAGAATATATTTTAAATATTCAGGATTGTGAGAAAAAAATCTGTTTCTTCTTTTGGTTGACCATGGCTCTTCTGGGGGATCATTACTTAACAAGTCATGGCTGGTGTTATTAGTGATAAATTCTGCATTTAAGCAACGATTAAAAAATCATTTGTTTCATTTCAGAAAGTTAGTTCAAAGGACTGCGATTCCCTCACATTTTTTAAGTGAAAAATATTTAAGTGTTAGGTATTTATAGCTCAGATCAGAACATTTTAATTCACACATTCCGAACATTATCTCTCTTTATATCAGTATATATTCAGAATCACTAAATAGAAATCTAAATAAAAAATAGAAATCTAAATACAGAATAGAAATCTAAATACAAAATAGAAAGCTAAATATAAAATAGAAATCAAAAATTCCTTAAGTATATCCTTCTTACAGAAAATTTTGAAAGACGATACCGGGGAACCGTATTAGAGGTATAATCCCTATTTATGCTTCCTTATTTATTTAAATAATACACTGCTTGACAATTGCTAAGGAATAGAGACATTTTTCGTCATATCTAATGACAGACATTGTTTAAAGTAGTGAGACTTAGCACATATTTAAAAGAGGTCCTGGTGTATCTTTATTATGCAAAATGGCACATATCTTATCTCAAGACAAACCAAGATGCGCAAATGAACAAAATATGTTTCTTACAGCATTTTTCAACAGTTACAAAAAATGATTGTTCTTCCCGAAAAAGCAACACAAATGAGTAGGTGAGTACAGAGTATGACTTTCTCCGATACTGGTGCACATTTTGCATCGTTTGTGCATGCTGTTCACTAAACGGTTGAAGGAAGCTTGGGGAATTCTGCCCCATTCGTTTCATAGGGCGATTTCCAGTTCCTGCACGGTTCGAGGGGAGTTCTGTCTTTGAGCAATACGGCTACCGAGTGCATTCCAGGCATGGTCTGTAGGATTTATGTCCGGAGAATAAGCAAGGCATGTAATACGCTCAATATCGTCTCCTGATACTGTGAGGGACACGTCAGCTGTCTTATATGGGTGGACATTGTTATCCATGAACTAAAATTCTCGAAAAACTGCACTACAGAAAAGACGAATATAACCTTGGAGAACATCTGTGAAATACCACAGCGACGTCACTGTACCTTTTTCAAATATTTGAAACAAAATTATGCCATTGTGACTGGTACCGGATCACACAATTACTGCCCGGCCATAGTTATCATTTTCCTGGATACTCTGGTGATGGGAATGAATTCTTCACTATTTCCACATTAACTGGTGGACAGAATCACTGTTTATGGTGAATCAGAATTTATAGAAAACATGATTCTGTACCACTGTTTCTGACTCTAACAAACATGCTACTTAAACCAAAGTAAACTTTCCTTACGATGATGTGCTCATAGTGGAATGCATGTAACAAGCTTCTGTGCATCTAAGGTAACATTATTTAATCACCGAGATATTGTTCTCACAGATAATGAAGTAACAGTACCTTTGGCAAGGTCTGAAGTTATCTGACCTGGATTACCATTTATGTTCTTCTTGACCTCTAGGCAAACATATCGATGCTCTTGGGGTGTGATGATATTATCACGGCCTCGAGAATGCATTCTCGTCGCACTTGCATATTCAGAGGTATTTTTTAACCACAATATTACACTCTTCGACACGTCTCATGCTTTGATAACTTGAGTGATACTTAACCCTACCTTGAGACATGCAACAGCTGAAACAAGGTCGTATCAAATCAAATTATGTCTTACAGACATTTAACAGTTAATATCTGTCATCCAAAAAGTAAAGTTGGAGCTCCAACTTCACAAACCAACAGTTTGACTTCCCCCTCAAATGTTACTATACTTGCAATTTCTAAGATAACAACAACTTGGATGCACTGTCTTTAGTAAAGACAAGAAACCTTGCCATACAACAGCCTATACCGTTGTATTTTCTGTGATTGCACGGCTTAATAAATCGTAATTTTGCACATCTTCGTTGTTCTTTAGCATTTGTCAAGCAGTGTAGTCGTTTTATTATTGGCATTTCCCCCCCCCCACTTAAATTAAATTTCATAAGTTTAACCTTCCGTAGAATATATAAAGTATTTTGAAATCATTCATTATGAAAAATAAAAATCTAACACATTTAATTTGTGAATTTTGAATTTCCTTCCGAAATTAGTTTTTGAGTTTGTACATCGAATATAAGTAGGAGAATAATCCCTCTTAGTTTAGACTAAACAAGTTTATCCTTCGTTAGAATTATCCGATTGGCGTCAAATTTTGTATACAATTTCATTCGAAGAATTGGGAATAGCAAATATACTTTTATGGGGGAGTGTAATGCAAGATTATTATACAGAGCCTGTCAGCTCATTTTTTAAAAGCATAAATATGATGTAAATAGGATATTAAGTCATATGCATATCCAGATTTTAAATTATAAATGTTAATTATCCATGCTTCCTATTCTTTTACTTATGGGGCATCTATCCCGATCAAGTGGGGTGTCGAACCCTGAGGTCCGGGATATATAACTAAAATCATTGATTAAATTTTTGATAAAAAAACTATTTTATATGGTATTTATATAAAAGTAATATTTTTTATGATGTTGTACATAAAATTTGTCGTATATAGGATACGTGTGCTCTAGAAAAATCATTGCTAAAAGAAAGTAAAATGAAGGGGGCCTTATGTAAAGCAACTATTCCGGACATACCTTAGTAGCATTTATCACATAATATAAATAATATGAGCCAGGATGCATCCCTTTTTAATTTCAGTTTCTACTCATGGTATGACCGATTGCAGTGTGTCATTAATTTTGAAGTTTTGAAATGTTCGTGAACTTTGTATCTTCCGTTCTTGTTTTAAAAGGTAAAAATCCTTTATTTAATAAAAATAAGTCTTTAATTCATATATGTATAGCATTTTTGAGGCTATTTATCTCAAGTTTCATATCATACACTAAATAAACTTGGCATTATAAAACAAAATATTGTGAATTTGTATCCTTCAATAGGTGCTACCTCCGTTACAATATTATTTAGAAAATTCCCTATAAATCCTTATAAATTTATTTAAGCACTGAATAATTAAATGACTGTACGTCGGCCTACATAAATCTAAAAATAATAGTAAAAGATGAACTACTGATATTATTATCTTACGAGGTGATGGGTGATAAAAAAGCCGGATGAAAACAAGACTTCGTGGTGCAAAATGAAAAGAAACTGAAGGGAAGACACGATTAAATGTTTAAAAGGGCACACATGTTAAAAAACTATACCCTGACCGAATAGTAAGTACACCTATGTTGTTGGCCGCTAATAACAACCCACCTTTAGTAACCTGAGTATCAACACTTAAATTAGCTGAAATATAAAAGCACATAGAATAAAAACACTTCATGCCAGTTAAAAGAAAAACAATAAATACATAGAAATTGATCTCGATTAATTTATTTAAATATGACACAGATATTATTATTACACAATTAATTTAATATTTAATTTTAAAATGAATGCATTCGTTGAGATATCATCATATAATATTACATTTTTTTACATGTGGATGCTCCATATTACGTTTAAATTCTAACTATTTGAATCCATATGCATCCATAGGTATTTAATCTCAATTACTTAACATATTTACTTATTTAAAATGCAGAAAAATTATTTATTTCACCTGTAGGCACATTTCTCTTATTTTGTTGATCGACGAACACAAAATTGCAATTTTTGCAGATGAACTCTGTAATTTCAAACATTCACTAAAAATGGTTTACTTATATAAATAATCACACATTTTAAATTGTAGACACCATTCTTTAAACTAGTAGACACTTTTTACACTACACAAATGTATAATACTAAAACGTTCTTATTCACTTTTCACAAACTTCAGTAAAACACAAAAACTGTTCACTCACTAGCGTAGCCTCCTCACTCGAGAAAAAAATTCTCGAATGATTGGGGAGCCACCCTTCTCTCTGAAGTATTTTTTTCCACGCACCACGCGGTCTGTTGAAACACACAAGTAAATTCAAATACGATGCCACTCCAGGCGAAGAAACATTGGTCGAAAAATTCCGGAATTATCGCTGCCTCGCGCATCGGCTGAAGAAGAAACAACGAGGGAAAAATTTTCGTATACAAGCGTGTCGCTTGCTGCTAGGAATTTTGTAGAGCCCTTGCGAGATGTTTGTTGGTGCGTTCGCTGAATTGTCAAGACATCTGCGCTGAAACAGAAAAACAGTTCTTTTCGCATATTGCGCTGTATTGTAAAAGTTTTTTGATGACTTGGACTGTGTTGTGAAAGGAGTTTTTTAACATCTCCCCCCACCAACAGCAAAAAAAGAGGCGAACACAGTTCTGAATATTAGCAGAAAAAATTGATGAGAAAAGTCAATATATCTCACGTTTGCACTGTAGTTTGCGAAATAGTCACTGAAATTTTTACAGATGCACACATACTTGATGAAGAAATGTTCGTGAAAATTGTTATACACAATGCTACTGTCATCATTTCAACTCTATACACCACACATTATGTGATAAAAATTCAATAAATTATATTTACCAGCATGAATATGAAAATATTTACAAAAATATACACACACCAATAATTACCAACTACATAATACCTTAATTGTTTTAACTTTCTGCAATATATTTTGAGTTGTTGTCACATTAAATAATTTTCATTTTCAAATTATAATTTATTGTACCATATGCTATTTAATTTATTGAATTGAGTAAATGAATATTAAAAGTTACTTTGTAACTTTAAAAAGATTTCACAGACATTCTAAACAATTATGAAAAACATATGAGGAAATCATTGACATATTTTTATATTTGACTCAAATACAAAATTAAAAAGGTAAAGTTAAAAAAAAAATTCAATAAATGTTATTCACTAGCAAAGTGATCAATTCTACCAGTATTGAAAACAAACATTGAGAGAGAAGAAATAGAAAAAAAAATTAATATAATTTTGACTTGAGCATACTATATATATATTTTGAAGTTTCCGAACATACACATTATTCACAAAAATATTAGAATCACAACTCAATTCTTATTTTCCTCAGTTTTGTTACAAATATTATCATTTAAAGGTACTTCTGGGAAAATTTTACTGACATGAACTTTTTTTACATATTCATGACCATCATCATTAATTTTTATCAAATAATTATCATTTCTCAATTTCTTGTCAATTACATGTGATCCATTATATCTAGGTCGTAATGCAGTATGATGTTTAAAATCTACAAGAAAAACTTCATCACCAGTATTTAAAGAAGGTTCACTGCTGCCCTTCACATATTGTTGGTGATAATTAAAATAACTAGTTTCATTTTACTTAACTAATTTTCTAGTTTCCTGAAAATGACTTTGTAATTTTGTTAGATATTTACTATATTCCTCAGCAACTTTTGGTTTTTCAAAAATATTTAGATGTATATTGCGTTCTCTACCCAAGAATAGTTCAGCAGGAGAAAATTGAGTTACTGCATGCTTAGAGGAGTTATAATGAAGTTTAAAAAATAATAGTCTATCTGACCACTCGAATACTTGATCAGAAAGTGCTGCTATGCTGTTTTTCATAGAGAGATGAATTTTCTCGATTAAACCATTACTCTGTGGATAATAGATTGAATTCTTTCTATGCTTAATATCCATAGTCTTAAGATAATCTTCAAATTCATCTGAACGAAAATATGGTCCATTATCAGTCAAAACAGTCCTCGCGATCCCGAATTTGGAGAAATATACATTAAGTTGATTAATTATAGTTTTAGAAGTGGTATTGCTTAATGGGATAGTCTCAAGGTACCTGGAATAATGATCAACTATTGTTAAAATACAAAAATGTTGTCATGAGATCTAGGAAGTTTTTCTACAATATCTAGAGCTATTATCTCACGTGGAGCTAAATCAGCTTTTGGAATAATTTTAGTAGCAGTATTTTCAGGTTTAGGTTTAACTTTTAAACATCTTTCACAATTGCTACAAAATTCTTAGTGTCCTTAAACATTTTTTCCAAGAATAGATTTTACGAGCAAAACTGGAAGTTTTTTGAGTGCCAAAATGAGGAACATGAACAACTTTCAAACAATCCTTAATTAAAGATTTTAGAATTAAAATTCTACTAAGATACTTTTTTTCTTTAACGATTTCTTGGGGAAAATTTTTATCATTACAATTTTAGTTTCTGAATCAATATAATAGTTATTTGCAGTTTCCTCATCATTATCATTTAATTTTTGAATAATTTCCTTAATAAATTCATCATTTTGTTGATTATTTACAATATTATTATGATCTAAATTAGAATTACTTTGAAAAATATTTATATTATTTACATTTAATGTTTGATCTTTATATGCTCTAGACAAATAATCAGCAGGATTAATAACACCGGGAATGTGATCTATCTAATAATGAAATTGATCCAGATACAGAAGCCACCTAGCTACAATCTCACCCTGATTGTCCAGTTCCATGTGATACGTTAATGATTTTGCATCGGTATATATGGTAAATTTTTTTACATATAATTCTTTACAATAATGCTTAACAGATGCAAATATTGCGTACAATTCTCTTTGGATGGAAGGATATCTAGACTGAGCTGGATTGAATTGTTTTGAAAAAAATTCAACAGGGTAAAATTTCTCATTGTATTTTTGCATTAAAATTCCGCAAAATGCAACTTTAGAAGCATCAGTTACTAAATAGAATGGAAGATCAGAATTAATATTTTTGAGAAGGGGTTTATTTAGAATTTGATCTTGTAAAATATCAAAAGCTTCCTGACAATCTGAAGTCCAGAAAAATGGCACATTTTTACGGGTTAAATTAATAGCCTTAGCAATTTCAGCATATTTATAAACCATGTGCCTAAAATAATTTAAACAACCAATATACTGTTGAACTTGCTTTACATTCTTGGGTATGGGAAATTTAGAAACTTTGTTTACATTATCCTCTGGAGGAGAAAAACCATCAGCACTGACATTAAATCCTAAATAAGTTATTTCTTTCTGACAAATCTGAAGCTTTGCAGGGTCTAAAGTTAAGTTGAATTGGATAAGCTTATCAAATACCTTCTGTAACCAGGCTTTAATTTCAGATATGCTGTCTGCAGCGACAATAATGTCATCAAGAAAAAATTGTAAATTTGGTCCTTTTAAGCTAGATAAACATTTAAAAATTAGTGTATGAAAATATGAAGTTGAATTCCGACTTCCAAATGGTAAGACTTTTGGTTGGTAGTTGCCAATCTCGCAGCAAAATGCTAATTATTCCCTATCCTTTTCCTGCCATCTTATATGAAAAAATGGCGATTTCAAATCAAGCACACAATAATATCTTTTGCCAGCAATACTGTGCAAAATTTCTGAAATTTTTGGCAACCATATAGTGTAAGATTCAGTGATGCTATTTAACGATCTATAATCCACTACCATGCGAAATTTGATTTCTTCAAGAGAGGTGGTTGGAATTGGTTTCTTTTTGACAAATATAACAGGGAAATTATAACTGGATGAAGAATGTTCAATTAAACCAGCATCTAACAATTTTTTAATTTCTTCTTGTGCAAACTATTTGGCAATTTTTGGAATAGGATATGGTTTTGTTTGAATTGGGAAATTATGCATTAATTTAAATTCGGGTTTAACCGCATCAGTTGAACCAAGAGTTTTATAACTTTTAGAAAATACTTTAAAGTTGTTCATTAATATTTCCAAAATCTCCTTTCTCTCTTTTTCATCTAAATGCTTAAGATTAAAATCCGATTCTGAAAACTCTGCCTGTCTCAAATTACTAATTTCTTCTAAATTTAAACTACTGATTAGAAAAATTTGGTCCTCAGTAGGTTGAATTTCCTCGTCATCTTCAAATATTTCTACATTTCCTAGTTTTTGACCTTAACGTATATATGATGCAATATTAGTTTTTTTCTCAACAATTGTCAAAATATATCTGTTGTCCTCAACAGTGTGCAAAGAATTTTCAATGTGGCACTTCTTCAAGAATTTTAATAGGGTTAACATGACTCTTTTAGAATTATGAATACCCTGTGGAAATTCTAATTTAATTATCTCAAATGAATTAGGTTTAATTTTAATGTTATTTATAGCTTTAGCAATTACATTAATTTGAGGTTTTTCATTATCATTATCATTAATTTCAGTATTTTCTTTAATCTGTGGAGAAGTTTCTTCAAATTCAAAGTGGGTTTTGTTGATAGAAAGTCTTATTATATGTATCAATTAGAATTTTGTTTCTCTGAATGAAGTCATATCCTAAAATTATCTGGTAGTTACAATTCCAGTTACTCTGAGTAACAAAAAATATTTGATGAAACCAACGAGTTTTCATTTTGAACTTTATATTGACTGCTTACAAATATGGGATAGTGGTATTATTAAATGTCTTAATTTTGACTGCTCTAGAAATATGCTCAACTTTCGCTTGTTGCTTAATTTCTGCAAAGATGCCTGGTTGCACCAGCGAGAGATTTGCACCGGTGTCCAGGAGAGTGGGTACCTCTAAATTACCAAATTTAAGCTTAATAATAGGAAGGTGATTAGTATTATTATCAAAATTACACGACATACATGGAGATTTTCAAGATCTTCACATTGATTATTCTGAATTGTATCATTATTAAAATTTTGAATTTCATTTACAGAATTAAAGTTTTCATTTAAATTTGAATTTTCTTCTACAGATTTTAAATTATCATTTACTTCTAAATTTTCTTCAATATAATTTGATTCTGAATTGTTATTTGATTCTGAATTTTCAATTGATTCTGAATTATTTACAGATTCCAATAGATTTTCATCCCTAACAATTTTATAAATATTGGTCCATATGAAATGGGATTTATTTGTACTACAAGAACCATCTATAAGTTTAAATGATTTCGACGCCTATATGGGTGATTTCTGCGGTTATTTCTATAATTTCCAAAATTCCTTGTTTTCTCTAGAAATTGGAATATGGTTGGGGTTCTGATTGAAATTATTGTTGCGGGAATTTCTACCCTGTGGAAAATACCAACATTTTGTTGTCACATGACTTTTTCCACATATATGACATTAGACTCTTTCATTGCGACTTTGTCGAAAAGATTTGCTAGACTATTTTCAGATTTAACTCTTTCCAATTCTTCCTTTAACACTTGAATCTGTTTTTTTCCTGGAGGGCTTTTTGAAGCTCATAAAGCGGTATGACAAAGGTTTCAATGTACTTAGTACTTATGTGGGAAAATAAAGTTATGTTTTGTCTTTAATTTCTCATTACATTTTTTGTCTTTCATACACACCTCTGTCCACAGTCGCCAGTGGAAACTTATTTTCCGACTGTCCCTCGTATATCTTGACCTTGGCATTTCAATATTCAAGAATGCATATTTAGTTTTTTATATCTACAGCTACGGATTTCTTTACACTCCTTTATTTCAAATTTTAATTGAGATTATATTTGAATAACGTCTCAAATATCACATCATAATTGGCATAAGTGAGAATCGTTTACTTTTGAATGCTGCTTTCAGACTTTTGTAAAATGTGATGCACTATATTTTTTTCTTGTGGCACTTTGCGTAAAAGGATATTGGTTGAACTTTCCTTGAAGTGTGCACCATTTTAAAAGGGGAATGGATTTATAAATAACAGGGTGGAAATAATTCTTTTGTCATATTTCAAACGCCATGACAAAAATATAAAAATATCTCAAAAAATGACAAAAGTTAATTTCCTTATTGTAGTATTACCTTTAATGATATGTATTTCTTGTCTCTTATAATTAATAATTGTTAATGCAAGCGTATCATAAGTCATATAAATCAAAATTGTGTGAAGCGGTTCCTTTTTTATGAATGTTTTTTATTACCTGTTGACAGAACTTAGAAAAATTTCTCCCATTAATGATAGTTTAAAAATATGTCTCAAAAATTTAAATAAAAACAAAAGAAATAATACTAAACAAGGGGAAATTTTAATTATTTATGTAACATTATTTTTGTCATTGTGAATAAATGTACTTGTTATCTTTGATGGGAATAATAATTAATTTTAATTTGAGGAATTTCATTTTAAAACATGAATTTAATGGTTTAGAATTATTAATGGGTAACATGAACTTATTGTTTAAGTCTTGGTCTAAATTAAAAAAAAATCCAGATAATGTTTCTTCAATAGTTTCTTCAGTGCGTTGCTGAATCAGTCAGTCAGGAGAAAGCCTCTTATAGGTATAGGCTATCTCTTGAATTCGTCATTTTATTTTTCATTCTTTTAAACTCATATATTAAATTTAAAATCAAGCCTTTATTTTTATTTTATTTAAAAATTTGATAAAGATTAACATTTGTATAACGTCCCAGGTATCGAATCATAATTTCAATATGTAAAAAAAATATGGTTCGGTATCGAATATGTCTTTGAAAATTTTGTTAAATATAAAACCAAACCGTTTTTACTGTGGAACATCGCCAAGAAAGTTGATTGTTTACTTTTAATGAGGTGTGTGCTAGTTTTAATGAGAAATCCATTTATAATGAAAATAACGTAAACTATTTAGCTTTTCACATTTGAAAAGCAAAATGAAGAGACAAATCAAAACATATGTCAATGTCCTTTAATTATGATGTCAAAAATAATGTTTCAAATTCAATATTTAGACATATATGTTGATAGTCATTTTATCGTAAAATCCTTAAATTTTTCAATACGTCTGCCACCACTATTTCAAATTTAAAAATGTCTATTTAATTCTTAAATCCCAGAATTTGTAATCGCCCGGATATATCGTAGAATTTGTAAAATTTTTTTGCAATTAGATAAGGCAAAAAATTCTGTTCAAAATTTGTGGTAACCCTTCATGCATTCTGGTTTCATGCTTGTTAATATAAAACATCATATAATGCATATTAGTGGACTTCTTTTAAATATATACGGGTTTTTTTGTTATATTTTTATTTCTTGACTCGAACTTTTAACACTTTCTCAGATAGTTGAATTTCCGAAGATATTTTGAAGATCTTCTTTGGATTTTTTCCCACGAAGAGATATTTTCTTTCTTGTTCTCGAACCATTTTTAGCGGTGCCATCGAGGAAGAAATACGCGTTGGCAAATACATAGAATCCTTCCACTTATTGTATTTTCTTTGGTACTCCATAAGAGCCAACGGTAGTAACGCGAAAGCAATCGCAAGCTAACATTAAACCGATGTCAGCGTTCTTTTCCAATTTCTTGTTTGCATTTTAATATTTTTTATAGTATTCTTTCCCATACGATATCTTAGGTCAATGTCTAACAGGGTACTTTCGTAGTATGTCGAATTTGATTGCAGTTTTTTTAGTGGGGGCACTATTCCTTTGAAACCAATTCCGAAAGTGAGCGTTGAGTTATATATAGGTTACTCGAGCAGTAAAAGGTGATTCGAACCCAGGTAATCCGGTGATTCGCAAGGGGCTGAAGTACAATTAAACAATGAATAATAAAGATTAAAGGGCGTTATAAGGGTCAAGAAGGCCTTCAATCAAAAAGTGATGAAGCACTTCTCCCCCTTATTTTTGAAGGAACATCCAATTTTATCATCAACCGTGAACAACACAGATGTCTGAAACATCGCGTACCAAATTATAAGTATTACCGGTATTTAAGAGCTCTCCAAGCATTTTACAAAACAGAACAAACCCAAACTGAACAGAAATGCGTTTTTCAAACAAGAGATAAATATTCAAGAAACTGTTGCTAGAACAACTAAAGACTGTTCCGTAATTCCCAAAACATCAGTTTAAAATATTTGGAACCACCATCTCTTACAAGAATTGTATTCGGTTGGCACCACTTGTTTTGAAGCAGCACTATAATTATTATTTAATCACGCAAATTTTCTACTTCAATAAAGCAAATATTACTTTTCTTTATTACTGTACATAAACAAATTGCTGGATGCACCTTTTGAAGATGAATATATGTACCTGTGGTACCCTAAGGGGTTAATGAAGATCATAAAATTTTGAGTATAACGGACACTTTTTAACGCTTTCCAACCTAGTTGAAAAGTGTTTATGACTTCGGTTTGTCTGCCGTCTGCCGCCTGTCCGTGCTCTAACTCCCGTAAAAATGCTTCGATTGTCCTGAAATTTTTGTATGTTATTGTCGTTTACTATAGCATGTTCCCTATTTCAACAGAAGTGTGTAGCATTTATAGTTTTTTTACAGGGACAGTCAAAATTATTCCGTTAAATTACAGTCAATGGGGAATAATCGGTTCAAGCGTATTTTTATGACGCTACGTCATGTCATTTAAAACATAATGAAATTGATATATAATTACGAAGCGCATTAAAACATGCTTTTTGTAGAATATGGGGTGCAAAGCATTTATTATTCATTTACAGGGTCAAACAAAAGAATTCTTTTACACATCGTTCTATGGGTAAAAATCGTCTGCAGTGTAATTTAGTGATATTTCACTCTTTCAAACATAATGAAAATTATATGCATTACTGAGGTGCACTACACGCAATACTCCCTTGTGTACATTGCGTTTATTTACAGGGACACACAAAATATATTGGTTACAGTACATGTGCGATATTTTCAGTCTATGTGTGATAAGTGCGTTTTCAACTTTGGTTTGCATTTTTAACTTTTTTTTTTCATAGTACGTGTGTGTTTAAAAACTAGGTTTACCATATACAGTGGTACACAAGAAAATTCTTAAGTACTACAGACTATGGGAGTGAATTGCTTAAGGGTAGTTTTTTATTGTGTTTACGCATTTTCCTGCTGAACTGTATTTAGTAGACTAATAGAAGTTTGTGGAATATAAATAAATTCATATACAGGGCTACGAAAAAAAGATACACTGTCATTTACGTTTGGTAATTGCTGCAAGTGAGTTTTAAGTTGTCTTTTAGATTAATAGGTGGTGTGTACCAGTCTTCAGATAATATACAGGGCTGTACAAAATATTTCGCGTGCATTTATATCGATTGGCGAAAATTGCTAAATGTGTATATTCTAACTGAACTAAATTTTATCATACTATATATCCACATCTATTGGTTATATACAGGGCTGCACAAAATAATTTGACTACTTTTTTGACACTGGAAGGTAATTTCAAAAACTGAATTTTTCAATGCGTTATGCGTTTTCTAATCTGTTTACTTACATATCTCCTTTCACCTTATTTAACGGTGAAGTTTTGTTACAGTTTCCTGGCTGCGTTGAAAGTGTTTCATAATCTATGCTTGACGCATGATTTTTCGTTCTAGTTTTTAATGGAATAGGCTGTGTTCGATCTCGGGACATTTTGGTTAGAAACCAGAGATATTACCGCCACGCTACAGAGGTTTGTTAAATTCGCGGCAATATTTTAATTTCGTACTTTTATTTTCCGTTGTTCCAAACTCTTATTTTGAATTTTTAATCAAGCATTTCTTTTTTTAATTTTTTTAAATAATTATTTATATTATAGTTTGAATAGCAGCTCAGATATTGTATTATAATTTGCATAAGTAAGAAAACACTGGTTCGTTTTTGAAAGTTTCTTTCAATTTTTTGTAAAAAAAATATATATACAGTTTCTCCTGAGGCACTACTAAAGAGAAAACGAAGTTTCATCTTTCGCTATGCACTGTTAAAAATTTGCATCAAACTGTCCAGTCAATTGACCGTTTTTATAGAAAATGGTTACATAACCGTATTTTAACTCTATTCTGACCATAATAAAGGCAGTAATGTAGTCAGAATAGAGTAAAATTACGGTTATGTAACCCTTTTCTATAAAAATGGTCAAATGACTGGACAGTTTGCTGCAAATTATTAACAGTGTGCATCTCTCGCTATCAGCGTAAAGTTTCAAGATTTGACTTTCTAACAAAAATATCTCTGCAGAAAAAGCAGATATAAAAATGAATTTTAGCACAAGTTACTGAGGATATTGAAATGATTGTGGAGGTATAATATTTGATTTTATGCATATTGATGTTTTGTATTTTAATAATGTGTTTTATGGAAACATAAAGTATTGGGGAAACTATTTTATTTTCACTGGCGCTGATTTGACTAGCTGGAGACTTTATA
Source organism: Maratus michaelseni (assembly GCA_963931845.1). Lineage (NCBI taxonomy): Eukaryota > Metazoa > Arthropoda > Arachnida > Araneae > Salticidae > Maratus > Maratus michaelseni. The sequence continues at coordinate 400,814,649 of OZ007586.1, forward strand.
TCACAAAATATCTGACTTTTTATGATTCTGAATTTAAGATCGACGCGTGTGAGTTACATATCACAAGGACAGATGCTCCAATGGAGGCCCAACATAAGGTAATCAGACGTACCAAGGGTGTCAGAGGGAAACGTTTCCCCGGGATTTTTGAAAAATTATATATTGAGATGCAGCGCAGTACTTACGACTGATACAATACAGATATACACAGAGATTTGCTTTGATTCCTGTATGATACATATCACTGGCATGGTTTTGGCTAAGATGAAAGCGTATTTAAGGCTCTAGCATTATTTTAGAGTTCTCAAATCTCCGATCTCAGAGTTGTAGTTACCTGAGTTATCAAGATACGTGTGGTTGCTGCATAGATAGGAGAGAAGTTAGAATTTTTAGAGGACTGATAACGGATCCTCCCCACTCTGGTTGCGAAGGACGCCCATATACATTATCTCAAGTTTTACGGTTGTAAACGTACTTCCAAGTAAGTTAATTTACGAATTATGGGGGTTAGGGAATTGATTTCTTGTAGTATCTGACACGGTTTTCTAAAAGGATTTTTGGTTTCATTATTCTGAACCGCAATTAAGCGAAATCATTAATGAATTTAATGATTCACTATTATAAATATGATATCAGTAAGTCATGTGATGTAAAAATAATTAATTTGTATGGAACGGTTTATCATAATTAATTGCATAAACAGCAAATTCTTTAAAGCAGTCCTAAATAGACTAAAAGAAATTCTTTCGCTATTTTTTTTTCCTTGTAAATACGAGTGTTTAATTTTCTTCAATCATGTGTAATGCTTTTAATTAATAGACACATCTTACTGATTGACTTATATTAGTATTAATTATTCGTTAAGACAAGTCTTATTTTAAGTATCATAAGTTAAAACTATACACGAAAAACGTGTACAAATGTACACAGCGCGAAATTGAATTAGTAATTATCAATTTAAAGGGTTTGATCAGAGGTTATCTTTTATGATCACAGTATAATAGTAATGGGTATGTTGCCGGTATAAAAGTATTAGTAGACAGTTTTATACTTAGAGTCTGTTTTTTTCTCAGCAGGCACTTTGCCAAGAAGGATGCTTGTTGACTTTTAATACAATTCTACATTTAAAGAAAAAATCATTTATAAGGCATAAAGCGGAAAGGTTTTATCTTAGTAAAATTTCAAACGCAACATGAAGAGACAATTATAAAAATATTGAAATGTCATTTCATTATAATGGCATAATTGAATGCACCCAAACGCAATATTTAAAATGTTGTAATGGATATTGCTAGCCACATATGTTTTATGCTCGTTAATCAAAGCATCACATAATGAATATTGGCGGATATATATTATGGAAAAATATACGTTTTCTGTGTAACTAAAAAAGTGTTTTTCTGTTCTGAATTAGTGAACTTCTTACTTTCTTTTCCGTTAATTTGAAAGTATGTCTAAGAGAAAATAAAATTATGTAAGAAATATATTTACAGGCGTCCCTTGTTGCCGCTAGATTCCCAATAGCTTAGTCCAATCGTTAGTTTTAGATATATACACTGCTCAAAACAATTAAAGGATATTTGAAGTTTTATATAAAATAAAGATATAAACGAAATTTTTTGTGCCGAAAATAGAAGAAGAGAATCACAAATGCAAATTTTTCTGGTTTTCAAACTGTGGAGTATGCAAATTTTGAGTTCGACGTCAAAAACGTCGCTTCAGCGGCACCGAATGAAATTTGACTTTCAACTGGATAAAAGAGAATGAAGACAAGGATGATCGGCATTCAGTGATTGCTTTGTTTCGATGAGTACGATGTCTCAGCGAAGTCATTTGACAGATTCAGAAGCTTGGAGAATTGTTGGTAGGTTAGAAGGGAGCCAAACTCAAGCCGAAGTAGCGCAAGCCATTGGAGTGTCACAAAGTGTCATTTCCAGGATCTGGAACCGTTTTTTGGAGAGTGGATGTGCAGGCCGAAGACCAGGGCAAGGTCGTAGGCGGGCAACAACGCCCAATGAAGATCGGTATTTAGCGTTAACAGCTCGGAGACACCGAAACATGAACGCTACTCTTCTCCAACAACACCTTCGCTCGGCTACAGGCACCACGATTTCAACTCAGACTGTCCGAAACCGGCTCCATGCTGTAGGTCTGTATGCTCGCCGACCGATGGTATGTGTTAGATTAACATCAAGGCATCGTCGCGACCGCAGGGAGTGGGCAACCGAGCATGTCAACTGGAGGAGAAATGAATGGAGCAATATTCTGTTTTCTGACGAGTCCCGTTTTTCTGTGCATCCGGATAATAGGCGTATTTTCATCTGGAGGGGCCGTGGCAGTAGGAATAATCCTGCGTTCGTGCACGAAAGTGTCAGATTTGGCGGTGGAGGAGTGTTGGTGTATGGTGGCATCTCCATTGACGGGCGCACTGACCTCTACATCATTCGAGATGGAGCTCTGACTGATCGCCGATATAGGGATGAGATCCTCAGACCTATTGTAGTCCCTTACGCTGCAGCAATCGGAGATAACTTCATTTTAATGGACGATAACTGCAGGCCACATCGTGCAAACCTGGTGGAGGATTTCCTTTTCGAGGAAGGAATCGTTCGAATGGAATGGCCAGCGTGTTCTCCAGACATGAATCCAATCGAGCACGTTTGGGACGCTCTAGGAAGACGAGTTTCTGGCCGCCAACAACCCCCACAAACTCTCCAAGAACTGGAAAGAGCTCTTCTGGAAGAGTGGGGCAGAATACCCCAACTCGTCATTAATAGCCTCATTGAGTCCATGCCTCAAAGGTGTTCAACGTTGCTGGCCGCCCGTGGAAACCATACCCCCTACTGAAAATGATTTTCTTTGAAGAAAACACATTTTCTTATTCTTTTTTTCTCATATGCTCAAATTGTGTTTTTTTCCTTTTGTACACAAATGCGCAATAAAATGCATTTTTTTCTGCCAAACATGTGTAATTTATTCTCATATAACCTACTATGTCTGTCGACAATGTATCAATCAGCTAAAAAGTTTCCCAGATACAAAATCCACCTAAAACTGCAATATCCTTTAATTGTTTTGAGCAGTGTAGTTCCCATTGCTAAATTGTTCCAAATGATGTAAGTTACCATATGAAAACTCCTTTAAACCTCATAGTTATTCTAAAAAATTCGAAATTTAAAATTTTAGACATTTCTTGGGTACTTTAACTTACACTTAGAAAAGGCTAACATAAGTTACTTGATAAGTTACACTTATCAAGTAATACCGTAACATTTTTTGTACGACCAAAAGTTACCGTTTACAATGCTTTTCGATCTGTCTGAATTTGCGGCGTTTTCTGGAATTAAAGATGCGTTTTTTTGTAACAAGGCTAAATTACAGTTGAAAGAAAGACAGGAAATTTCTTTGAGTTCAAATTTAAAAATGTTAGCTGCGTGGAAATGTGATGGTTTTAGAAACAAACGTAAACATGTTTTTTTGTTTATATATTTTTTAATTAACATGTTGTGCGAACATTAACCCGTGAACTATTGGGAGTCCACACAAAATTCTTAGATTTTTCATTATGTGTAACTATTAATGATACACATTTGTTGCGATATAGCACAGATTTATATTTCTAATTAGACATGTAGACCACGAAAAATAATAACTATTTTTAACATAAACATATTACAATTAAGTTTAATAATAGAGAGTTCTCCGTAAAAATAAAAATATTAATGACTAATCTACATCACTCACTCAATGTGTGTATGTGTGATACCCTATCTTATTTTTTCCACTTATTTTTATTGCTTACTTATTCGAACAAATAATAAATTTAAAGCTAGTTTCAACCTTTCTAGGACAACATGTATAAAACTTTTGGGAATAAATTTATGTATGTCATTTCACTCTAAATCATTTAAACAATTTTCATATACGCAAAAAAATGATATAAATGTTTTTATAATTACTAAAAATGAAAATTCTTAAATTCTAAAAATTTCAATTTCTAAATATTGCTAACATAAGATATTCTGAACACATGACTTGTTTTCTCATCCGTATATTCTTTTAGAATATTTTTCATAGATGTCTACTGTACAAAAGCTTTTAAAACAAGAACAATGCTGTGAGTGGCTTTGATTACAGAGAACGGATTTTATGACTGAGCGGACAAGATCACAATAAAGGGAAAATCCTAACAAAGAAGAACATAGTAAAGAAAAAGAAAGCAAAAACTTGAAAGCTTGTGAAAAAGTCTTTTTCAGGACATTTTCTACTTCGAGTAAAAGCTTGCTGTTCTTTCAATTGCCAGCCATTTGAAGCAGGGCGGATCATAGTTGTTTATTCTAAGAAAAATAAATTTTATTGGAAGGAATGAAAGATGTGTCCACTGAACTATAAATACTTTATACAGTTTCTAAAAATATTTCTCATTTACTGTACTGTAAATAACTTTTCAAATTTAGAATTTTATTTTAAAGAAATGTTTGTGATTTTTCTATTGAAAGGAGTTACGACAAATTTTGTTTTTGTTGTTATTGTATTTCAATAGTAAAAGATAGTAAAAGGAGAAACAGCATAACGGAAGAAATTTTCTATCAATTAAGACTGCTCTCAAATCAAAACTAGCAACTTTCTGAAACATTTTTTGATTCATTTTTGTTTGCAAACGTATCAAATTGAAAGGTGCTTTTAATAAGAAAATATGTAATCGTACTGTATTTTCCGTTTTTCTTGAACAGTAGCTCATAAAACGCTGTCAAAGTGTGTGTTTGGAACAGAATTTCCGGATCAAACAGCGCAGGAAAGGGTAAAAACTGCCGTCCTGAGAAAACAATCGCTTATAACTAAAGTTGTAATTAACTTACCAGAAAATAAAAACAACTGCTCGAATACAAATGACTTTAATAATCATTCCGTGTACTTTACGTTTAAAAATGTGTCACAAAATGTGTCAGAAAGCTGCGGATTTTTGGGCGGGGAATTTTTGTTTCTTTCTGAACTGCTTTGATGTCATAAGTCTTTTCTTAGAACACCATAAACTAGAATGCAAAATGATGATGGTTTCTGTCTTCAGAAGATAATGATGATGATTCCACATTTGAACGAAACAAACAAGATTTTGTTATACAGAAACGGGCCGTGAAGGCTGTCTTTGACTGTGAGTACCACTTTTTCCAAATAGTATTTTTTGTCTTACTTAATCACATAAACTTAGTATATATTTTGCGGTAGTATAAGGCTACGAAAAAAACACGTAATCGACATTTTTAAATTCTGAAAATTCCAACTTCTAAATATTAATTAACATTAGAAAGTCAGAACACATTGTTTACTTATCTGTATATTTTTTTATATAATTGATGTATACTAACCAAAAAATTTTAAAATAAGAACAATGCTGTACTCTCAATACAAGAACTCTAAATACTTTAAGTAATTTCTTCTTTTTTTCTTATTTACTGTACTGTAAATACATTTTCAAAATTGGAATTCCATTTTATGCAAATATTTGGTTTTTTTTCTATTTAGATCAGTTAAGCCAAATTTGATTTTTGATATTATTATTGTTTAATACTGAAAATATAAACAAAATCATAGAGAAATTTTCAATCAATTAAATGTCATAATTCGTTTGTTAGAACACCATAACCTATAATTAAAATTGATGGTAGTTTCGATCTGAAAATGATCGAATTCTTCCTCAGGTTGATAGAAAACGTAGAAGCAAGTGTCACATGTCAGTGTTTCTAAACATATTTTTATAAACTTTGTAAAGGGTCATTTGTAAGTCTGAAATGATAGTCATTTATATTTTTATTTATGACATTCTCAAGAATATTTCATTACTTATTTAGAAAAGGATTGTTGTCTTTTTTTTAATCACATTATCTAAATAGGAGAACCATAGCTCTAAAGCGGTTCTGTTTAATCTTAAACTAAGCAGGGGAGCAGCAATGCTGATAACTAACGAAAAAGGGCACAATTTAAAAAAAATGAAGCAACCTTTTCTTACTATAGCAGCGATAACGATACACACGCGTTTACACGTACGTCTGACAGTGGTAACCGTAAGGCCCATACATGGTAGGCGTTCTATTTAAAAAATAAAATGCAGTAAAAGATCCCCAATTAACAGAAAATTTAGCATTACATTTTTCTACAGTGTTTCCTAAGCTGTTTTGCAGGGTATGATGCCAAAAACCTTAATGCCAACTGTAATAAAAATTATAAAATGATTTTTAAGCAAAGCAACTCAGATTTGTATTGTAAACCGCTAATTATAAATTTTTCGTTGGTTTCCCGTTCATGCATACTCATATGCTTTTTTTTTATACCGCTAACCAGGCCCCTATCTGCCCGGCATGAGTGCCTAGTTTGACAGGTTAGTACCTGGGAGCGAGGCGGAAATCGCATGATCACAGCATGGCTGTGATCCACCTGACTATAGATTTGTTGACATTGCAGCACATTTGTTGACATTGCTCTCTTGTGGTTTGCAACAGTTATCTTTGTTTGCCGGTTCAAGGTTTCTTTTTAACTTTGTTGAATTGACATATTTAAAAGGTCTCGTAATTTAGAACCTTGATCAGGTGACGAGACCCTCACATGACTAGACACCCCCAGTGGTATAAATCACAGGTAACTTGGAGGGCTTTGCACCCACGACGAATTTTACATGCACCAGGCGCCTTTAGCGTACATATATTTTCATATTTGTCGTCTCTGTTGACTTGTCACGCTCCTGGTGGATTGTCGCTGTTGTGTTTATCGCCTTTTTTAGGGGGCTCATAATGCTTACACATACTCATTGCTTACACAATAACAGATTAAAAAGTAACAAAAATCCATATTTGAAACGATTTGCGGTGTGACATGTGATACAATGGATTATTAAATGTTTAAAGGTCTTTATAAATATAATAAAATTAAGATTTATTGATTGGGATCGATACATGTATTTACATTTTTAATACATTTGGATATATAAGTTTATTTTATATTTCAGCTTATCTTTGGAGATATTGCTCATATTTTTCAATATTTTGCATATATAAATCAGCAAAACTGAAGTTATCTATTTTTATAATATTTATTAAAATGAATATTTAAGATATTTTCCATAAGATTGTGCTATAGAAACATCTGAAGATAATTAGGATTTAAATATTTATTTATATCAACTTTGTAGATAAACTTAACTAATCTGTAGCCTCTACCTATATTTGTTTTAATATTAACACTATATAATTCTCAACAAAATTTGTGTTCGTAAAGAAATGGAAAATTTGTCAAACAGAATAATTAGCATATTCTAAATCGAAGTACTTCATGAAGAATATCTGCTTATTATTTAAGAGATTTAAAAATTATCAAGACACATCTTCATAACAAAATTCATAATCGTATTGACTTCCACCTTAGACATCTGCTATCATATTCTGCTACATCCTACGTACAATTTTCTTTAAAAATATTTTCCAAAAGATTAAGTTTTATCTATAAAAGTAACAGAATCTTCGTTAAGCACAGAATTTAGAATACTTGAAAGAGTTACTGAATAAATAAATATGTAGGCTTTTATCTAAAATGATGTATAGGAGAACAAGTCGTCGTTATTCTGTAACAACAGACGTATTTGCACTTTTTTCTTACTTTTCCTGTCTCCGAACATTAATAACATTGTAGGACTACGAAAAATAAATTATTATACTTCAAATAAAAGGAATAACAGTTGAATACATGGGGCATTTCCCGAGATGGGGGAAAAGAAGAGAATTTTCTTACAGTGCCCATTTCATCGATCTAGATGTTAAGTTTCAACAATGTTATGCCATCTTAAATCAAGTTCATTTAATTCTCAGAAAAAGGAGGATATTGAAAACGATATAAGAATTGAAACTTAATGTTTGAGATTGAATTTTATTTCGAATAAAACTACGAAAAGCTCATTAAAGATTTTCTGTTTTAAGATAAAATGAAATACATTTCTAGGAATACGAATTCAAGGTTTTCTAAAAAGAAATCTTATTCACGCAATATTTAAAATTATCTTATATTTAAATTTTCTAAATAAAAAATCACCCACATTTGATTATTTTTGTACATCTATCAGTTATTTTCTTCTAATGTATGTAATTGCTTTAATTCCTCCAATACACTTCATATTGCGGTATTCGAAAAATTTAGATATCATAGATATTTTCCTTCTAAAAAATCTTTGTTATGAATTATGTTCTTTGTAAAGTATTTAATTTGATAAACTATTTATCTATTTCCGAAAGTGTGATTTTTTAATGGATGCCCTTTCTCTTTGTGTTTATTAATAGCTATTCCCTAAAACGTTAGTTTTAAAGATTTAGTTCCAGTTGCAAAACTATGATGTTCCTTTATTATATGAAAACCTATTTAAGTAAAATATATTTTTTTTTAATTAGAAAAAGTTTATTTTTTTCTCAGACCCCCTGGATCCTATAAGTTATATTTCCAAAAACGTTTTCCATGCTCCAATAAGTAAAATATTCCATTATTTTACGACAAAAACTTAGCGAGTTATGATATTTTAAATTTCAGGAATTCTTTACGTTTCCTGTCACTAAAATCGAAAAACGCATCATTTAATTATAATTCATAACTTTTTAAATCTTAGTTATATTGTTCTGACTTCATTCTATAAAGTTACTTCTATAAAGTTACTATAAAGAAAACTGCAGGAGTAAGATATTATTATTTGGATATTTAAGTAACATATTCATTAGGCCGGGCCGAAAACATCAAATTTTGTATTATGGAATTCTAATAGTGCGGAAAGTTGCATTATCCCGTCAATACTAACTGTTCAAAATTTAATTTTTATTGGTTAATATATTTTCCCTCCTCCAAAAAAACTGCCAAAAACGGCCATCTATACTAATAAAAGAAAATTTCGCTCTGTTTGTCTGTGGGTGCTTGCGTGTGTCTGTTTGTCTACGATGGCTAGGAAAATCTAGCGCACCTAGAAGTCCGAAAATTTAGTTGAGGATACTCCAAGGCCTCTACTGGTGCACCTGAAAATCCGAATTTTAAATTTAACTGAAATATTAATTAAAATTCATTAATCATCGCATGCAAAATTCCATCTTTTTCTGAAAATTTCGCAAAATAAATGTCAAAATCGCAAAAATGGGGTCTGTATCGAAAGAGGGAAGAAAGATTTTAATTTACACGAAAAGGTCGGGTTACCAGAATGATTTCTAACTACGCCTTTTTGCAACATGTCGAAAAAAAAAAACATTAGGTCTTTCGACATGGAAATTTGCTGATCTAGATAAACAAAAATTGCAAATTCAAAAAAATAAATTAAAAAAATTCCATTTATAACTTTCGGAAATATTAATTAGAAAATTTTAATTTTTAGAGAGATTTACTCTTGCAAAGTACACTCGCGATTGGTAAAAATTTTTAAAGCGTCAGGTGTCTGCGATAATGGATCCACAAAGATACAGGGTACTAGGAGAATTTTTATGGTACTCAAATTAGCAGTTCTAATTAAGCTGCGAATTTTATTATTACACCGTTTAATTAACACCGTTGGAATCCTCTCTGTTTCTACATGTCAGGTTTTTAAAAATTAAGATTATGCGTCACCTAGAACCCAAGTTCGTTTGTTATTTTGCATTAATTTTTTTGCAGAAAAATATTTTATTTTAATGAGCTAGGCATAGCAGATGTTATCTCTTGAATAAAGAAAGATACAGAACAAGTAATAAAAAGTTGGAGCTGTGTTATTAGAAGATGTATAAAATTATTAAAAATCTTGGATTTTTTTGATTGGAAAATTATGCATTCTTACTTAAAACAGGCTGAGAATTAAAACTTTTTAAAACTCGAAAAAATCCGCCAATGAGTTTTTATTTTATAAAAATCTTGATTTTTACGAAAATAAATAAAAGCTTATTTGACAATGGGAGTGGTAATTAAAGAAACGTTTGCATCGAGGTTTTCTTGAACGAATTATTCGTTATACTTGCGGGTATGGGGAGGTGGAGAAGGTTTTCATCTTTTTATTTAACATCGCCCTTATTGTACGTCAACGCGCGCCGGCGGCATTTTCATTAATTGAGAACTTTTAGTAAAAAAAAATTGTATTGCTCTGACTTAGACAAAACAAATTCCATTTAAGAAATTTAACGTTTTTAGCTTTACCCTAGCGTTTTATAAATGTTATATAAAGAGAATACCGGAAATTTCAAATAACGATTTTCATAAAAATTAAATTTACGTTCCTAATAAAAGTACAAAACCCGTATTCAGTTGATGCATGCCAACAATCACAGTAAGTGATTTGTTGTTGTGCACTTGACCAAACGCCCCCTGTCGGGCAATCCTGTAAGGTTTTTTCTCTAACTGGGCATTCTTATTATGGGCCCGATCACAACGGTGATTCGATGATTGGACTTGGTTTTCGATTGCGTTACAGATTTTAGTTCTACCTTCCACCGCAAGAGGGCGCATTATTTTCTCGAGTTCTGTGGGCCTGATTTTGACGGGAATTGGTTCTTCAACTCCCTTAATACAATGTGTACCCGTGTCGGATGTTCGTGTAGAACAAATTATCGCCCCCTGGAGGCGGAAGGTAGAACTAAAGGACTTTTCAGCGCGTGCGCAACACGCCTGCTATACGGTGCCGGAGGCAGCGGGAAGACGTATCGGAATTTCATTGGGAAGGTGGTTTGTTTGGAACGGAGTGCAGCGGCTGGTCACGGAAGGTGGAACTAAAATATATTGCAACGTGTGCGCAGAACGCCTACTATACGATGCCGCAGTCAACGGGAACACATGTCGGAGGTTCCTTTAGATCAGAATGCGCTCCTTGTCTGTGGAAGATGGAAATAAAGGACATTCTGTCGCGTGCCCTTTAAAAAGCACTTTTAAATAAATAATTTCATACAAAATCGGATTAAAGATATAAAATCACACAAACTTTAGGTTTGTTTAATTTTATTATCATGGTCCCGGGCAACTCCGGGTTGGTTAGCTAGTTTTATACAAAAATAATGAAAATTAGAAAAAAATGGCAATCGTTTTCTAATAGCGGGCAAATGATCTTCCAGTCCATCATTAATTAACTGTGAAAAATTGTAACTAGATGGGTTAATAAGTTTTCCTTCCCCAAGACGGCCAATGATTTGTAAAAAAACAAACAAAATTTGATATTTTGATACAAATTATTTATTACACGATGATGTAATTTACTGTATGAAGCTTTGGACAGCTGACAATATATTAATGAATAATAATTAATCAACAATTTAAGGGCTTAACTAAATGTATTTTTGCATTAATAAAAATGTTGTATCAAAATATCATATTTTGCGTTTTTTTGAAAATTTTGGCCGTTTTGAGGAGGTACATTTACTAATAGATCTGGTTAAATTTTTTGCAGTTAATTATGAAGGAAAGATAAACACATTTGACCGTTTTCAGAAAACAATTGTCCATTTTTCCAATTTTTATTAATTTTATTAAAAAATGGCCGGTTTCAGAAGTTTTTTGACACTTTGGCCGCCTTGAAGAGGGAAAAGTTAGTAACTGATCTGGTTAATTTTTTACAGTTAATTATGATGCAATAGCAGACCATTTTGCCGTTTTTAGAAAACAATTGCCATTAGTCTAATTTTTATTAATTTTATTATGAAATTGCCGTTTTTTGGAAGTTTGTCGAAATTTTGGCCGTCTGAAGGAGGAAAAAGTTATTAACCGATTTGGTTAACATTTTTTGCAGTTAGTTATGATGGACTGAATTTTCCTGCCATTAGAAAACAATTGTCCCTTTTCCTAATTTTTATTATTTTTAGTAAAGAATGGCCGTTTTTCGAAAATTTGGCCGTCTTGAGAAGGCAAAAAATGTTAATGAACGAAAATAAATTATGCACAGTTAGTATTGACTCGATAATGCAACTTTCCAGAACTATTAGAATTCCATAAGGTAAAGCCAGGAGAGATGGCGCGGTCGGAGAGATTGCGCACATAGAGTTTCGGGAGGAAGGAGTAGAGTGAGTGCGCAGCGACTCCAGGTAGTTGTACATCAGTAGCAGTGGAGTGTCTACTTGAAAGTGCACGTTGATTGTTTTAAGCGTCTAAGATAAAGCATTGCTATTTTGTTTTGTTTTCCCAAAGTAAGTGCTTGAATTTTCATAGCTATTCATCAGAATTTCTATACAATGTCAGTAGTACAAAATATTTTAAACTTAAATGATTTCTCATAATCTACTAATCTAGACTAACAATGTGAACATCAACGGTTCGTTTTAGTAACAGCCATGTTTAAATAAAAGGCCGCGCAATATCTCCTACCGAAATTGGAGAGTTTGCGCATCTGCTACTTAGGAGAGATGGCGCATTGTTACCATTAGTTTCCATGCTAGGAGAAATTACGCAGCTTATTGGTAAATTTGCATTAAAAAAATGAAAAATGAAAATGGACTAATTTTAAGTTAAACGTGTTTTCAAGTAACTTAATGTTATTTTGTAATCTTATCTGGACTTGATTTTTCTGATTCTTTAATTTTTTCCCCTTTAATTGAACTTTTAAAATCGTTTTTAAAATTAATTCTTTTTCTGATTCTTTAATCATTAGGTTGAAATTTTCACTCCTAATACAATAATATTTGTTCACAAAAATCTTTTACAATGTCATTTAAGTGTAATTATTATTGTTAACAATTTAATTGTAGTTATTATTAGTATCAATCTCTCCTACCCATGTGCGCAATCACACCAACCCTGTAAGGACAGACTGCGCAAAATAACTTTTTTGGTTTTATTACAACTGTTCTATTAAATTACAACATACAACCAAAAAAGCAATGGAAATGTATAAAAAACAAATGAAGTAAAAATTATTCATGGATAGTTCAGTAAAAAGTTAATATTTAGATTTTTTATTGTTATTCTTTTGAATTGTGCGCAGACTCTCCTAGCTTAACCTTAATCCAAAATTCGATTTTTTCGGCCCGGCTTAATATTCATACAAGAAAAAATCTTAATAAGATAAAACATTTGGAAATTATAAAGCAAATATGTAAAAATAATTTCGTGGAAAAGAAATAAGCAGTGTGAAAATATAATTATAAATCTGGAATCTGTCATGCATTTTCATGATTCTATGGTATGGGGTTATATAATTTATTATGAATATAGTCAAAAATTAACCATGAGAGGATTAATAAACACTCAAAATATTTAAACGTTATAGAAACATGCGTACCCTATCATATTCGAAGTTTTCAGCAGACTGGAGAAAACCAGTATTTACAGAGGACAATACTTTTTTGCTATTGGACGTCTACGGTAAAAAAAATTTTCAGGACGAAATTCATCGTCTGATGTGAATTAGCATACGTAACAAATTTTGTTTTTAAATTTTAGTATGTTTTTATAAGGAACAACATGTAATTTTATCATAAACATGTCCTTGTAACAGTTTAATTTGAAATTCAACACTAAATGTATAGGGTTATAAAGGAAAAAAAATCAACATTTTGAACCTGAAAGTTCATCATAGTTCGAAACTTTTGTTTACAGTTTATGATATAAAGAAATAGTTGTAAATTATATAAAAGATTTATATGCCAAATTATGTATATAATTGTTTAATTCAGAAACAAATAGCGGACTACCTAAATTCTGAAGAATTTGTAGAAATAAAATTTTTAAAAATATGTATTTAGATAATTTTTTCTTAATTATATTTTGTAAACCAATAATTTTTCCGCAGTTTATATTTAATAAAAATTCTTTTGACATTGAGCAAAGTTTTACTATAATTTAGTCATTAGCGTGGCATTTTAATATAAAGGTGACATATGCAATGCATATAATGCATATTCTGCATATGGCTCATGTTGAGATTGGAAGTTATAATGGCAATCTTCCTATGTTTTTATCTAAAATCTTCTCAACCAAAGAATTTTTTTTTGTTTACCTATGAATCACCATTATTTTATAAAGGAACTCAACTGTAACTGAAAAAAAGTTACGTAATTTCAAAATGCAGTTTTCGTAATTTGCACTTAAGTAAAAATTTGAAATATAATTCCTTACTTATAATACGGAATATTCTGAAATTAAAATTAGAAATATTTTTTCAAATTTAAAAGATAAGTAGACTATTTTTTCCTAAAACATTTAAAAATTTCACACAAGGCAAATTCAATAAATCTTGCGGCTATGCAGCTAGTAGTAAATAAGAAAACACTTTTAATATTTACGTAATTTTCTCACAGTTTCAAATGATTACCCCTATATTCATGAAAAATATTTAACTTTTGGCTTTAGATCCATCTGAAAAATGTGAAAAGGTTTTGGGAAAAGCTTTGTTTCCGAAAAGGAAAAGATAAATATTTGAAAACCTCAGAAATAGGAGATTATAGACTTAATTTTCCGGCTATGTCACAGGTATGACAGCCATATTGAAAATCGTCATAGAGGATATGTCATTTTTTCAAATCAAAAGAGTGTCATACCACATACCAAATACCAGATTCATGTTCTGTGAAAATGATTGCCACGTTCATATTTTCCATATATGCAATAGTTATGAATGTAAAAAGTTAAGGAAATCAATCATTGGAATTTTTTATGTCAGTGTTTATATGGTTGTCAGAACCATATGTATTTGAGTGACAGTAAACCACATTCGATAGGTCGATTAAAAGTTGTTGATGGCCTAAAGGCAAAAGCGTTGTGTGGAATATATGTATCCATGCCATCGGATTTATATTGATCGACATTGCCCTAAATTCCCAAAACCACCCGAAAATACTGCATAAAACTGTATATTTTTCTACTTCACTCAACACAACAGTTGCTTTAGTTATGATTTTTTTTTTTTTATTTATTATCATCAGTTATTATGTAATAGCTAATGATTCGACTATCACTTTCTTGATTATATGACTGATCGACGTGGTTTTCTTGAATAACCACCAAGATCTTACAATATTTATCCACTCTCGACATTTATCTCTAGTGTCATCATAATAACCTGGTGTATGCTCTAAAAATCCTCCTGGTGAATACTATAAAATCAACCTATTCATAAATGGATCCAGATCATCCGTATCAATATATTTCTCCAGATATTGATCCGATTTCATATAGAGTCGATTAAACGACCCGCGCTAGTGAAATTCCCCAAATGCTTCCCAAAATCCGAACACAAAACTATATTTTTTCTAAGTACAACTTTCCCTTACTTTAGAATAATGTCCTTAGAATCTCCTTAGCTCATCCTTTTGGTGCTGAGAAAATTCAAAACATTTGAGACCATACGTTGTTGATGTTGATATTTGAAAAGTTTTTTTCGCTGTTTTAACTCATATGCTTAAAATTTATATTGTTAGATATATTTTGTAATGTTTTAAGATGGACTGTGTTTCAAGAAGTCTGTATCAGTAGATTTTGATAAAAAAAGTACATTAAGACTTTAAGAAAAGCAATCAGTAAAAGAGTTCGTTGATATTCAAATATATATTTCTCTCAAAACATTTAAAATATTCCATAATTCCATATAATTATTCCAAAGACATAATGAATGCGCAAACCATTTCTATTATTAACTTTAAAAAAATGTATAATGGAAATGGTTACTCTTTTTAAGTGCTTTTCTTAAAAATAATGTGCAATTATTTATAACTCATGCAGTTTCATGCAGTTTCACCCCCTTACGAAAGTTACATTTCATAAAATATTGATTTCTAGAAATTTAGTAACGTAATTTTCATATGTTTGACACTAATTTTGACAAACAAAGCATAAATTATTGTATATTTATTTTTTACATACATTAGTACGTTTAAAGACAGTTTCATTTGTTAAATAAATTATATTGAATCTATTTCATTTCAGTTTTTACAATTTAATGGTAAAACAATGAAAATGTTCTAACGACAGAAATAATGAGAGTTACATTTTTTTCATAACTATACCAATTGCGATAATAAGAATGTAATGAACTACAATTTAAACCTAAAATGAAAAATTTCAGAGAGAGAAAATTTTTCACATATTTTCTCTATAAATCTTTATAAAAATAGCTGTAAAGTATCAGGATATTTTGTGATATTTAAGCCTATAGTTTATTTCCCTCACTACATCACTTAAATTGTAGGCTGTATGTTTTATATAAATATAACCAAAATTATTTTGGGTACAGCCTTTTTCTTAAGAGATTGTTCATAAAATCAAATTTTTCAGAAAAAGCATTTAAAGTTTTTAGTTCTGAAATTCTATTAGAAATATTCACCCCAAGCCAAGGTATGAAAAAATCATGATTTTTTAAAAAAAATCAAAAAAATCGGATTTTTTTAATTTAAATCAGATTTTTTTGATTTAAATCGGATTTTTTTTATTTAAATTAACTAACAACATTATTTTAAACTTTAAAGTCTATAGCATGCCATTTTCAATTGTTTTATAAATACAATTAAGATACTTAGATTAAAATAGTATTTTAAAATATTTTGTTACATAAATTGTTATACTTCTGTATAATGATGACTACATCACTTACCTTAAGAGCTGTCAATAAGATGTGTTAATACCATTCAAGATACCATCCACTCACCAAAACAAACTCCATCATGACACATTATTTTAAATATGTTACAATATGTAAAATTTATATATTAGTACAATATGTAAAAAGATTATTGTTTAACCAGTGACAAATGCAAAATTAAACCCAGAATAAACATCCATCCAATGTAGTACTAATGAATCCTTTGTTCGATATAACTAAATGTTTAAAGGTCAAAATAAAATTAAAAATATAATTTTATAATTAGTCATGGTATAAATGTATAATCAGTGTTAACTAAAATAATAATAAACTAAGTTCTTTTAAACTTTTTTTATAATAAAAATTCCTCATTCTGACATTTTGAAGAAAAAATGGACTATTCCCATCATTTCTTTACCACATTGTTTGCATTTAGCTTTTACTCCTTTACCTGAAACTGTTTCAATCTCTGTAAAATAGAGCCATATGAGATCCTTTTTCCTACCAGCCATTTTCTTTTTTAAAAAATCCAATTTGCCTTATACTATACCAAATTTTGCTATCTACAGTTCACTAACTTTAAGCAAAAAGCTTATAGTTGTGATAGTTGATTCAAGTACTATTTCACATCAAGTGTGGATGCAAAACAGGTTTGTAACTAACCCCTATTGGTCAGTGGACAAAAGAAATTCTTCCTTGTTATCTATTTACTCTGGTATGGGTTACCTTTGTTGACCCATTCAATGAAGTCCATTATCTCTCCAGGTGTCTACAAAGAAAAGTAACCATAGGATTTCTATTGAAAATGAGATCACTCTTGGAGTGCATTGAGAATATATACTTTTATATTTTGCTTGTTTTGTTTGATTTAAATAAACATGTACTCCTTTCAAGATTTTTTTAAATTTTAGAGTATAGTTAAAAATTACTTTAAAAAAAATTGTGTGATTTAAATCATGATTTAAATCATGATTAAAATCAAGCTGATTTAAATCGGCGTACCCTGCCCCAAGCACTTAAAAAACTACAGATGTGTCTGTTGTACATTCTTTAATCTCAATATGACATTTCCGTTATATTGTTTACTTAAATTCATATTTTCTGTTACTTAAATACACACTTCCGATTTGAGAGCGGAAAAACAGCCTTAACTACACTTCTAAGGCTAGCACGAAGAAGACAAAAAACTTTTTGGATAGCTGTATAGTCTTTCAAATACAACAACTAGTTGTATGTGCCAATCCCAAATCATTCTTAATTCCATCTCATATACGAGGTAGAGTCAGTAAATTCCCGGAATGATCGCCTACATTCACGCAGGTGTTCGTTGGAGGGGAAATATCTTTTTTGGAAGTTGGCAGCACTGATAAGGAAAATACACAGGCATCTGGAATTCATTTCCAGTACTGTTGGCGTTAGCTGCAGATCATTTCTGACAAAACGAATTTTTCATTCGTCGGATTTTGAAATTTCGTCTTTAGAGCAGCGTGCACACATCAAATTCTGCGTTTTGACCGAGAAATCGCCTTCTGAGATGCTCGAGATGCTGAAGAAAGCATACGGAAACGATGACATAAGCGTTTTCGTAAAGGTCAGCAAGAACATCACCAAGGAAGAAAAAATCCGCTTGGACAAAAGCCGAGGGAAAGTGATGTTGAAGTTGTTTTTCAATTACGAGGACGTCATTCACTACGAATTTTTTCCTGAAGGCCAAACTGTCAATAAAGAATTTTACCTGGAGATTCTTAAAGACTACGAGATGCAATCAGACGAAAACGACCTGAAAAATTGGCAACAAATGGTTGTGGTTTTTTACACAACAATGCTCCACCACATCGCGCTCTGATTGTGAAAAATTGCCTTGCCAGACACAGTGTTACCACTCGGGAACACCCTCCTTATTCTCCCCACCTAGCACCGGCGGATGTTTATCTGTTTCCACGGCTGAAAATGAAATTGAAGTTACACAGTTTTATAGATTCAGATGAGATGATCGAAAATGCGACGAAGCTACTGAAGGACGTCTCGAAAAATGGATTCAAGGAGTGTTTTGAATAGTTATACACACGCTGGAAGAAGTATGTGGATGCAGAAGGAAAGTACTTTAAAGGCCAATAAGGTAAAATTATTGTTCTATTTTTTAATAATTGGTAATTGACCTATTCCGGGAACTTTTTGACTCTACCTCGTATGTTAATACATCAAAATTCGCTATCACAGTACCACAATTAAATGACAATCTATGTTCATCATGGGGATTCTAAACGTAAAGTTTCGCTGAATTGTGTGCATTTAAAAAGGAATAAGCGTCGCATTTTTCAAATAAATCTTTGAATTACGCAACCCACGTTCTTAAATGTCTGCAATCAAAATTCCCAACCCAGAGAGTATAAAAGTGCGACCTTTTGGGCAATACACAGCCCAGTCTAATAAGGATATATTTATGTGAAAGGGTAACAGAATATGAAGTTTGATTAAATTCCGTTCATTAGTTTTTGAGATACGCTATCGCGAAAATCGTGAAAAATGCAGCATAGCAGCGCCACCTTTTATATGATTTACAAGAAATACAAATCATCACAAGGTCTAACAAAGTATGAAGTTTGATGAAATTCTGCGCATTTCTTCTTTTGGCATGACTATCGCTAAAATCGTCAAATCTTGAAAAATGCAGCTTAGCTGCGCCATCTGTTGGACGATTTACACT
The DNA here is from genome assembly GCA_963931845.1 of Maratus michaelseni. Taxonomy (NCBI): domain Eukaryota; kingdom Metazoa; phylum Arthropoda; class Arachnida; order Araneae; family Salticidae; genus Maratus; species Maratus michaelseni. The sequence continues at coordinate 400,833,890 of OZ007586.1, forward strand.
AAAACCTAATCAGCAACAACTTATGTCAACGTCTAACTTAATCTGAAGTTTGACGAATATCCGTGCATTAGTTCTTGAGATAGAGCTATTGCGGAAATCGTGACAAAAGCAGCATAGCAGCGCCACCTGTTGGGCGGTCTACACAAAAAAGAAATCAGCACCAATTTATATCATGGTCTAACTAAATATAAATTTTTATTAACTTACATGCATTAGTTCTCGAGGTAGAGCGCCCACAAAATGATACAGACAGACATTTTCTAAAAACAGACATGATGTTCAGGATCTTCACATTTATCAAACGTACTAGCAAAACCCGCGGCTTTGCTCGCGTAATTCTTGAAAAATGCCAAGTGGTATTCGTTGGACTATTTTCATTAGAGGAAATTTTACTGCCACAGATAATTCAGAAATTACTAATTAAACCACACTAATGTCGAAAAAAATCGAAAATTTAGAACGTTTTTCGCTCTTTTACCCCTTTTTGTCACTATCACTTTTGAAAACGGTTCTGTAGTTCCAGAGATTCCATAGAAATTGTAATTTAGAATGTTTTTAGAACGCTTTTCGCTCATCTCAACCTTTTAAATTTCGATTTTTTTTTAGAATTTGTTCTTAGAGAGCATATACAACTTATAAGTAACTACAATGCCAAATTTCTTGTTTCTAGCTCCTTCAGTGAAAAAAAAATCTAAATTTTAGAATGTCTTTCGCCTCAGCAACCCCCTGGGGGTAGTAGCACCGACATGAAATATAGCCTATGTTGGAGCAGGGGTTGTCACCATCAATTTGTCACCATCACTTTTGAAATCGGTTCGGTAGTTCTAGAGATTCCATAGAAATTGTAATTTAGAATGTTTTTAGAACGCTTTTCGCTCATTTCAGCCTTTTAAATTTCTATTTTCTTTTACAATTTGTTCTTATAGATCATTTAAATTTTGTAAGTAACGACCATACAAAATGTCAAGTTCCTAGCTCCTTCAGTATTGAAAATATCGTAATTTTGGAAGGTTTTTGGCTCCTGCACACACTGCGATTAAGTGCACCAACATAAAATATAGCCTATGTTACAGAAGGGAATGTCACCATCAATTTGCTACCATAACTTTTGAAAAGGGCTCGGTAGTTCCAGAGATTCCATAGAAATTGTAATTTAGAAGGTTTTTAGAACACTTTTTGCTCATCGCGCAGTTTTAAATTTCGAATTTTTTTAGAATTTGTTCTTAAAGAGTATTTACATCTTATAAATAACTACCATGCCAAATTTCATGTTTTTAACACCTTCAGTGTAAAAAAAAAATCTAAATTTTAGAACGTTTTCCGCTCTTGCACTCCCCTGGGGTTAGTGACATCCATACAAAACATAGCCTATGTTACAGCAGGGACTTTAACCTCAATTTGCCACCATCACTTTTGAAAATGGTTCTGCAGTTCCAGAGATTTCATAGAAATTGTAATTTAGAATGTTTTTAGAACGCTTTTCGCTCATCTCACCCTTTGAAATTTAGAATTTTTTTAGAATTTGTTCTTAGAGAGCATTTACATCTTATAAGTAACTACCATGCTAATTTTCATGTTTCTAAAACCTTCAGTATAAAAAAATCGAAATTTTAGAACGTTTTTCGCTTCTGCACTCGCCTGAGAGTAGTTGCACCGACATAAAATATAGCCTATGTTGGAGAAGGGTCTGTTACCATCGATTTGCCACCATTACTTTTGAAAACGGTTCTGTAGTTCCAGAGACTCCATAGAACTTGTAATTTAGAATGTTTTTAGAACGATTTTTGCTCATCTCACCCTTTGAAATTTCGAATTTTTTTTTTAGAATTTGTTCTTAGAGAGCATTTACATCTTTTAAGTAATTACCATGCCAAATTCCATGTTTCTAGCTCCTTCAGAGTAAAAATATCGAAATTTTCGAACGTTTTTCGCTCCTGCACCACCCTAGGGGTAGTGGTACCGATATAAAATATAGCTTATGCTGGAGCAGGGACTATCATCATCAATTTGCCACCATTACTTTTGAAAACGGTTCTGTAGTTCCAGAGATTCCCTAGAAATTGTAATATAGAATGTTTTTAGAACGCTTTTCGCTCATCTCACCCTTTTAAATTTCGAATTTTGTTTAGAATTTGTTCTTAGAGAGCATTTACTTCTTATAAGTAACTACCATGCCAAATTTCATGTTTCTAGCTCCTTCAGTATAAAAAAATCGAAATTTTAGAACGCTTTTAGCTCCTGCCCCCCTTGCGGATAGTGGCACCGACATAAAATATAGCCTATGTTGGAGCAGGGATCGTCACCATCAATTTGCCATCATCACTTTTGAAATCGCTTCAGTAGTTCCAGAGATTACCCTCTACAAACAAACAAACAAACAAACAAATGAACAAAAAAAAACCAATCTTTACTACTTTATATTATTAGTATAGATAAATCCGTTGAAAACGAATTTTTTACGAATGCAAATCTTACTTCTTTCAATATAGTAGGGACACATTAAACATAATGGGACACATTAAACATATTGGGACACATTAAACATAAATGAAAATAGGAGAGTTTACAAGATTTAAATGTATTTTTTTTTTAATTTCATAAACTCACATTAAATGTCATATTTAGATAATTTAGGGGATAAGAACGAGATTCATTTTATTTCATAATTTTTCATACATATCTAATGTATAATTACGTTTTTATCTATATAGTTATAAAAAGTTTAAAATGTGGAAAACATTAGAAAAGACGTCATTAGTCATTTTTAGTTAATTTAGGACAGACTAATGAGATTAATCTTACTACATGATTTTTCATAGGAATTTGTTATATGATATATACATTTTTATTTAAACATTTGTAAAAAGCTTAAAATGTTGCAAAATGTAGAAAAGACTGACCAAAACAACGTCATTAGTTTCCTTGGTCAAGATCCAAAAAACAACATAAAAAGATTCAATAACAGTTTTTGTTAAATTGTTGGGCGTCTGCCTGTCGCAAAAAAAATAAAATAGCCGTCATTGAAATTGATTTGATTTGACCTTATTTTCCACACATTGAATTTAATTAAATTTCTTCATGTATCACAAATGAAATATAGGAAGTAGCAGATTAAATTTGATTATATATATATTTTTTCTACAAATATAAATACCATAAATTAGCAAATAATTAATTATTTCTGTATATTCTAAATTGTATTTATATACATACTTACATAAACTTAAAAAAACTTTGTTACAAATTTTTATTTATTTTATGAATTTGAATGGAGAACAAGGATATTTAATGTTACAATGATGTGCAGAAATTTGACTGTTATATTATATCTTCGATTATTTTAATGTACTTATTTAATAAATTAAATTATGCAAAAACAAAACAAAATTGCATAACAAATTTCATTCGATGTTACATTATTAGTTGTAAATAAATAAAAAAAATCTCATTTTTATTGTTATTTTCAAAAGCTGTATTTGGATAATTTCTTTATAAACATATAAAATTTACAAAACATAAAAGTATTCAATTAAGGAAAAAATATCAAAAACTGCTATGACCAATTTTTAACACTTTCAAATGCAGTTGAAAATTGCTTATGACCTCGGTTTGTCTCTTCGTCTGTCCGTGCTTTAACCCTAGTAAATATACTCGGATTACCCTGAAATTATAGTATGTCGTATACTGTAGCATGATTCCTATTGATAAATGAAGTGTGTAGCACTTATAGTTTATTTACAAGGACAGTCAAAAGTATTCCGTTACATTACAGTCAATGGGAAAAATCGTTTCAAGTGCATTTACATGATGCTACGTCATTTGAAACATGACGAAATTGATACACAAATATGAAGCGCACTGAAACATGCTTGTAGAATACGGGGTGCAAAGCATTTATTACTCATTTACAGGGTCAAACAAAAGAATTCTGCTGCACATTGTTCTACGGGGGGAAATTGTTTGCAGTCTAATTTAATGATGTTTCACTATTTCAAACATAATGAAATCTATTAGCATTAATGAGGTGCACTGTAAATTGCTCACTTAAAATCATGGTGTGCATTACGTTTATCGTTCATTTACAGGGACACATAAAATATATCGGATATAATTTATACGTGCAATAATTACAGTCTATGTGTGATAAGCGCCTTTTCAACTTTGGTTTGCGTTTTAAGTTTAATGAAATTTTTGCACAGTACGCTGTGTGTATAAATTTGGTTGTCATATACAGCGCTACCCAAGGGAATTAGCAAGTATTACAGAATACGGGAGTGAGCTGCTTGTGTCAATCTTTAATTGCGTTATGCATTTTCCTGCTGTACTATAGTTAGTATGCAAATAAAAGTTGCTGCAATGTGAATAAATTCATATACAGGAATACGCAAAGAACAAGGTATATTGTCATTTATGGTTAGTAATTGCAGGAAGTTAACTTGTGCATTTTTTACCGGAATTACATTTTAGTTTAATATGGGGTTTGTACAAAAGTCTTTATATAATATATATGGTTGTACAAAATATTTCCAGTGCATTTCCATCGACTATCGAAAATTGCTAAATGTGAATTTTCTAAATGAACAAAATTTGTTGTTTAAAAATATATATCCAAATCTATAGATCATATACAGGGCTGCACAAAGTAATTCAACTACTTTTTTTAACTGTGAAAGGTATTGCTAAAACTGGGCTTTTAAATGTGTTATATGTTTCCTATACTGCTTACTTACATATCTCCTTTCACCTTATTTAACGGTGCAGTTTCGTTTTCGTTTTCTGGATGTGTTGGAAAGTGTTTCATAATCTACGCTTGACGTATGATTTTTTGTTCTTACTATTTTCTTGTTTGGAAATGATTTTTACAAAATTTTCTTAAGAAACAGTACTTTACAAAACTGTATAAACAACTCTTGATTCGCAGTTATATGCATATATATATATTTTTCGTTATGCATTTGTTCGCCTAAATTTGAAATAGTATGTGTAATAAATCTTCTAAAAAATTACTTATTATTAAAAAATGATAAAACACACAGAAAACATTACCACAGTATTTTGGGATAGTATTTTACGCCTAACTGTTTCAGAAATTAAGCTTTTGTATAAGGGCACGATTATTATCCAAAAGTGGTGATTTAAAATGTCCTTACGTTAATAGGTTCTGAAAGCATACTTTTATTTCAGTTATGGATAGGCCCATTACTATCTGACATGAGCTTGCATTGTTTTCTTTATATTTAACACTACGAGGTCGTATGAATTTTCTTTTTAATTGCAAAATTATATTAAAATTCTCCTGATGAGTTAGTTCTGTTGTACGCTACCATTTTTTATGAAACTTGAGTTTATGAAGTATCAAAGTCAAAAAGAAATAATTATATTTAACCCTAATAAAGGAAACATTTAATTTTAATTATCGTATTGTTATCTGGCAACGCGGTTCGTATTTGGCTTGTGAAATGTACCTGAAAAATAGCATTGTAGATAAGCATTGTACAGGGTGATTTTTTTTAAAGTTGTGAAAGTAAAACACTATAACAAAAGAACCACTGATCCAAATGATCTAAAATTTCACCAGTATGCTTCCAAAGCAATGGGGATTTTTTGGTATGGTTAAAGAAACTTAAAATCGCACCGACAGATGGCGCTGTAAAGTAGCAGAAACAAAGAATATCGTCTGTGGGAGGAAAACAATGGACGATACTTTGAGAAACCGTCTTCCGTAGACCCTCTGTCGTCATTGGACCTTTTATTAAATTCTTAAGTGTCCTAAATCTTCTAAGAGCAGTTGCTGCGCTGTGATTATTCTGATAATATAGTTTCACTAACAACGCACGGTCCGTCAATGGCGCAGTCATTGCGAGGATTTCCGTAGAATAATGAATACTTCACGTTTTTGACGCCAATGTGCGTGCGCCGGGCGCAAGTTCGTCTCCGACTTTACTGCATGTACAGCGCCATCTGTCGGTGCGATTTTAAGTTTTTTTTAACCACACCTAAAAAATTCCCATTGCTTTGGGAGTATACTGGTGAAATTTTAGGTCATTTGGATCAGTGGTTCTTTTGTTATAGGGTTTTACTTTCACAACTTTAAAAAAAATCACCCTGTAGTTTAAGCTAAGCATCGTTGTTGCTTTTAGAGGTACGATATGAGAAAAACTATAGTGTGTTAGCTATTCCAGGATGAAATTAAAATGCATTGAATGGAAAAGTGGCAATATTGCTATGTTGAAGGCACCAGACGGGTGCTAAATGACGAAAATTGACTGACGTTTGATCGTGGATTAGGAGGCCTGTAATTAATTTAAACTATTAGTTTTTTCCTTTTATTTATTTATGTTTTAAAAAATTAAACAAAAATGTTAAATTGTAAAAAACATTAACAAAACCTCCAATAGTGTACGACAAAATAAATATTACAAAAATAGTTTTGCCACAGTTTTGAAGCCCATGTTTCATATTTCTTAGTTGTAATTTCATTTTATACTGTATATTATGTTGTTTCTTCATTGTATCTAAAACAAAAATCTATACTAATAAAATCCGTGCGCGTATCTACGTAACCTAAAAAACTCGGAAACCACAGGGCGCAGGGATACGAAATTTGGCACACGGGTTGTGGGGGGTGGGGGGGGACACGAACGATTGGGTCAAAACATTCGAAAATTTTAAATAGATTTTTGATAGATTAAATATTAATTAAAATCCATCCACAAAGAGATCTCATAAAAATACTCTTTTTAACACTTTCCAACCTAGTTGAAAAGTGTTTATGACTTCGGTTTGTCTGGCCGTATGGCCGTCTGGCCGTCTGCCGTCTGCCGTCTGCCGTCTGGCCGTCTGTCCGTGCTCTAACTCCCGCAAATATGCTCGGATTGCTCTGCAATTTTTATATGTTATAGTCGTTATCTATAGCATGATCTCTATTTCAACGGAAGTGTGTAGCACTTATACTTTTTTTACAGGGACACTCAAAAGAATTCCATTACATTGCGGTCTATGGGGGAAAATCACTTGAAGTTTATTTAAATAATGTTTCACTATTTTAAACGCATTGAAATTTATATATATCACTAAGGTGCATTAGAAGAAGCTTAATATGGAATAGTGTGTGCATAGCACTTATAGTTACTTTACAGGGACAGTCAAAAGAATTCCGTTACATTACGTCTATGGAGAAAAATCGTCTGCGGTTTATTTAAATAATGTTTCCCTATTTTAAACGCATTGAAATTTATATAAGGTGCATTACAAGAGCCTTACTACAGAATATTGTGTGTATAGCAGTCATCGTTCATTTACAGGGACACACAAAAGAATTCTCTACTGTCTGTTAACAATAATTCCTGGAAGTGCGTTTTAAGTTACTGAACGCGATTTTAATTTTAACTCGCTTTTTGTCTATTACGTGGTGTGTATAAATTCTGTAGATCCTATACAGGGAAGCACAAAAGTTCGCGAACACATTTCCGTATTATTTAACTCCAGACGGAGAATTTTAAACTGTGCTACGCGTTTCCTAACTGAACTAAAATTTAGCATCCTATGTAGTATATATACAAATCTATAGATCCTATACAGGGCTGATGAAAAGTATTCGGATTACTTAGATGTTATCTTTTAGCTTATTAAACGGTATGATTTGTAAAATTATTTTGGAAGCGTTGGAAAGTGTTACATAATCTATGCTTGACGCATGATTTTTCGTTCTTGTTTATATTCGGCTGGTTGGTTGTATAAAATATCCGCAGAAGTCATTAAATAAATCAAGGTAGGGATCATTGCAATTGCGAGTCGAGTATTCAAAATCGATGGATCAGAGATTATATGACATGTAGACAATCAACTTAATTATTAACCGTTGCCAAATTCTAAAAAATTAATTTTAAAGGATTTTATCGACTTAATGAATGATAATTAGCTGGGTTTAAGGGATTTTTTACATGACATATATTAGTATGATAGAGATTATTAATACAGAAAACTTTATTTAACTGATTATTTGTTAAGTTTGCGGGGAAAGGGAGGTGTGGGGGTAAATTTTTTTTAAAATTAAATATCACATTTATTTTACTTGAATGCCCGCCATTTGGCGGCGGCTTTTTCATTAATTGACCTTCCTTATTAATAAGTCCAAATCTACTGCTCATATTTCAACAGAACTAATTACATTTAACAAATTAACATTTTTAGCTTCACCCGTAACGTTTAATCACTGTTCTATAAAGACAAGACCACTTTTTTACCAAGACCAGTTTTCGTAAAAATTAAATTTATGTTCCTAATAAAGGTGCAGAGCCCGTATTCAGTTGATGCATACCAACAGTCAAAGTTAGTGATTTGTTGTTTAGCACTGTTGACTGCCCGCCTCCTCGCGGGTAATTATTTAATTACGCTTAATTTTTATCTTTTTAAAAAATAAAGAGAACCCTTTTATCACAAACATCAACAAAACGTTGTATTCTATTTATTCCCTTATTCCAAAGATATCGTTTCATCGTCTGCTGCCATAGCAACATGATAAATTAAATTTCATAAAAAAAAACTGCACAGTAGTAGAAAAATATTTTTCTAAATCGAATAGTTATTTAACAACTCAACACTTTAACAGGGGAATTCTTATTTCTTATTTATATATTTTAAAATTGTTTGTTGTCATTGCGTTTTTATACCAAGTTTCGTTTCATATTCGATTATTATTATGTCTATTTGATGTGAATTTTTTACGTTCTACTACTTTTTACTACGGATTTTTGGTTGTGTAAATATTGATTTTTAATAGATATAACACATTTTTATAATAATAATCTTTAATTTGGTTATACTGATTTTTATTTTTAATTTTGGTTTTAGAATTAAATTCATGAACTCCCGTGCGTAGAACGGGTTAATCAGCTAGTAAATTGTAAAAGAGGAAAAAAAAATCGTATAAAAATTTTAAAAACTATAACCAATTATATTGTTTTGTTATAGTTTAAAATATTTGTTTTTAGTTTGTTTTCCCGGCATAATCGACAGACAACATAATAAGCAGTAGAAAGAAGAAATGAAGTTTCAGAAATATGGAACCTGGACTTTAAATGAGTGGCAAAACTAGTTTGCAAGATTTATTTTGTCTTGCAAACTAGATTATTATTTGTTATAGATTTATTTTTTGTTTTAGAATTAAATTCATGAATTCCCGTGCGTAGAACGAGTTAATCAGCTAGTAAATTGTAAAAGATGAAAATAAATCGTATAAAAATTTTAAAAACTATAACCAATTATATTTTTTGTTATAGTTTAAAATATTTGTTTTTAGTTTGTTTTCAAGGCATAATCGACAGACAACATAATAAGCAGTAGAAAGAAGAAATGAAGTTTCAGAAATATGGAACGTGGACTTTAAATGAGTGGCAAAACCAGTTTGCAAGATTTATTTTTTCTTGCAAACTAGATTATTATTTGTTATAGATTTATTATTTGTTTTAGAATTAAATTCATGGACTACCGTGCGTAGAACGGGTTAATCAGCCAGTAAATTGCAAAAGATGAAAAAAAAATCGTATAAAAATTTTAAAAACTATAAGCAATTATATTTTTTTGTTATAGATTAAAATATTTGTTTTTAGTTTGTTTTTCCGGCATAATCGACAAACAACATAATAAGTTTGAAATATGGAACCTGGGCTTTAAATGAGTGGATGATGGGAATTGGAGGAGTAGTGACTATACGTTACTTGGTCGTCCAGACAAGAAAGTTTCACGAAATTTCTGTATTTTTTATGCATGACGTCGCGGAAGAAATTCACCCGTATATTTATATTGGTTGGATTCGGCCAGATCTTCCCTATACTTCACTTGATCCTGGGCTAAAATTACCCAGGCAAGGATTCGAACCAGGAACCTCTTTGCAAAAGTTGCCAATGCTAAGTAATATAACTCAAATAAACGCTGAATACTGGAGTTCCATTACCTGCGATTTATTCTGTTGAGCTGATTCAGATATCATATCAGATGCTATGTAAGTTTGATGTAAGGTTAGCTTGGGGAATTTGGTCATTCACATTCGTCCAGAGACGATTAATGGTTGATTTGGCAGAACATTGGCAGCTTCAGCCAGGAGGTTGCTGGTTCGAATCCTGGCCTGGACACTTTTCGCACAGTTCGATAATCACAACCCATATGTTTTATTTACTAATTGGAATAATTGTGATAAAATGAATTATGTTAAAATGTCTAATAAGAACTTCAGTTGTATCCGAAGATAAAATTCATTGTGTCATATTATTAATACTTTCTTCTAAAATCTTTGGGAACATTAGTCTATATATGTCTTAAAACGTAACGAGCTTTTACAATAAACGTTCTAAACTCTTATCTTTCATGTACTTTAATATGATATTCTACATATTCATAAATCACATTAAATTTAAATATATTTAAGGAATTTAAGTAGTTTAAAGTTTTAAAACAATGTTGTTGTAAAGAAACATTTTAAAATAAATTATTAAAGATAATTTTCAGTTCTGAAATTTATCTATTCGTTTTAATGGTTATCCTGCTGTTAAAGAATTGCACATCTGATAAATTGTAGTAAATTTGGAACAACGTAATTAAATGAACTTGGCAAGTTTAGGTATATATAGCATAATGCATAAATGAGAAAGTTTATAAGGATAATATTTGGATTAACCGATGAAAAGAAAAAACATCACACGGAACTCTTTAAGCATTTGTCAGAAGGAAAGACAAGTTAATGACTAAGACGATAAATCCTATAGGTCTTTCAGGATGAAATCGCTGTAAATAAGGAAGCTTTATACAACATTAATGTTTACGAGGTTACATGAAAAGCATCTGGTCAGCTTAGGGGATGTTATTGGAAGGCAGAGATTACACGCTTGACTACTTACCTCATCTTGATATTTGTTAATCTTTAGGAAGCTATAGAAAAGAGTGCGTATAAAAAAATGATTTTTAACAATATGTGAACGTGTAACTTAACAAATACGATAATTGCTTTTAGAAATTCGATGTTTCAAAAACTTCTGAGGATCATAGTGATAGAAACAGCAATTGTTTTTTAATAATTACAAAGTAATTGATTTGGATACTTAGGGCTCGTAAAATTTATTTGAGTATTTACCTTGGCATTAAATTACTAAATTTATGGATTAAACTTAAAATATGTTATTGTCGATGATCTAACTGACCAAACTATATTTTAATTTACTAATTTGTAATTATATAAATAGTGATGAATATATGGATTGTAAACAAGCTTTATGTCATATATTTCACAAAAAAACGAAAAAAATAAAGTTACGGAAACAGAAAACAGAATGTTAACTTACATTTCTCAAAATTAGAAAATAGAAATTTTAATTGATGTATTTTAAGGTAAAAATTAATTTAATTTTCGAATTTCTTTTTTCGAATTTCTATGCTTTATATTTCAGTTCACGATAGTATAAAAATCTGTATGTGATATACTAATATATCGTAAAATCGTATTACCTGGACAAAAAAATTGACAATTTATTATCAATCTTCAGCCGAAATAAACATTAATCTTGTTGCTGACTAAATTCTTACAACTTTTGCATTTTTTTTTTCTATGACTTTGTGACTATATATATATATATAAATAAAAATCTTTCAGAAATTTGGATTCATGCAATCGGGTGTGGATATCTTGGACACAAGCTACTTTTTTCATAAAATAAGTCATTTAAATAGGTGAAGGGGCAGCACCTAAAGGCTACAAATAATATATTTAGAGTTATTTAAAGAATGTCATTATAAGAATGTTTATTTAAACTTGACATTACATTGGAAAAAGCATCGAAAATACATCATTAATTGCGTTATGCTGATTTTAATAGTCGTTTATGTGTTGCTAACTAGTCCAAATAAGAGAGATGGAAATGGCACTTTTGCGTTCCCATGTACCCGTTTGATCCGAATCTCGATCCATTGATTATACATCTGTGTATATATATATATATATATACTCTTTGCTGAAATATATTTATTACGTCTTTTTTTTCTATTAAGGCGTGGGTTTTCATACTTTGAGAGTTTGAAATACGCAACTAAGTACTCAGCCAAATAAAAACAATAATATATCCCTATGTGGAAATTACTAAGTATATGATATTCAGCAAAATTCAATTATTCATAATTTGTACGTTTATAAATATCTTTGGATGTAAATACCACATAAACTTACATTCTTATATTAGCTAAGAGCCTCTCCGCTCAAGAAGGATCCAGCTCGCCGATAATAAGTCCATAAAAAATCAGACACTAAAATGCGATAACAAAAATTAAAACGACTCTAGTTCAAAACGTGTCTTCTTCTTTTTTCATTTACAGTATATGAAGAAAGTTTTTAATGCAGTTATGTCGATGGGGTTCTATTAAAATATTTAAAAAAATGCCAACCATGATTTTGGAGTTATACCCTGCATTTAGGGAGTGATGTCCGAAATTGGTTATTAACAAAACAGACTACAATGGAAAATTCACTTAGAAAAACTGTTTAAATGCAATATCACGTTTCGCGTTTCGTTCCTGAAATGCGAATGTTTGCTTTTGTTACATTTATGTACGATTATTGCCTTAAGATTATAAGTACAAGAACTTTGTCCCATTTATGAAACATCACATTTAAGCACATTGATCTACATGAATTTCCATTTAAATTACTATAAAAATTTTAGAATATGTACAACTGCTGTAAACACAAAAACAAACTTTTTTAAACAAGTACACTATTATAGAAAAGAAATAAAATACGTTATAAAACATATCGTTGCTTATCTTCAGTAACCGTTTCAAATAAATAAAAAATATATGGTTTAAGAAAATGTCTATTATTCAGGTGTGATCAGGTGCTGTTAATAAAATAATTATTTATTGTTATGCGACATTACATTCAAAATCTCAAAAATATACATTCATTAGTATTTTAAATTAAGCTTATGCTGCGAAGCAGGGAAATTTCAGGTTTGGTAACTGTTATTTCTAATATTATATTATTTTCTATAGCTAAATTTTAATTATCATATAAAAAAGAACAAATACATTTAACTTGATTAAATTAAAAAGTGCATTTTCTATTAAACTTCAGAAAGTAATTTAATTTGTTTTACCTAGATGTATGCGTTACCTAAAAACCGTAATCTTAAAGGATGTAAGTCTTTTAATATATTCAAGAATTTTAATTTACTAGACTTTCAATTATATTTTGATTTTAATTCACGTATTAGTTTTGTTGAAACGTGTATACATAAAATAGTATTATTTTATTGGTTTTTTGTAGATAATATGTTAAATATATCAGATTTATTCATCAATCCGCATAGCTTTATTTAACGAATGAATTTTAAAATGTTGCTTGCTTTACTTAAGAAGTCAAGAATTTAAAAATAATGTAAACATTCTTTAACCCTCTAAGCGTGTATAACGTAATATTCCGTTCACTAAGCTCCAGGTTTCACTGCAATGTATGCAATGTTTAAGATAATATAATTCTATAGATTTAATGAATTTTCAAAACATTGAAGAATGATTAATACTCTCAAGGGTTACATTCATATTTGTAATTAAGTTTTATTTATAATGCTGAAAGAATCATATTTTTTTAGCATTTAAAACAAAATGCAGAGAAAACAACATTACAATTTTACCCTTTTTCAAAACGCTCAGAGGGTTAAAGTACAGTTTTACAATTTTTATTATAAATATAAACCAATAATTGGTGCAAAGTAAGTGAATGAAACTCGTTACTGTTCTTAACATAAAAAAAAAAATATTCCTTCACGAATCAACTTTGAAAATGTTTTAAACATTTAACTAAAATTAATTTTTATAAAAAAAATCATATAAAATTCAAAGGATTATTTTGTAATTTATTATGCTGATAAGCACTTATTGCATACTAGTGGAAATAATTTATTGGGAGAAAATCCATTGCTGCTGTCCACATTCAATTTTAATCACATTGTCGCCAGTATCGCTCAATTTGACGCGTAATTGACGATAATATTTGGCCAAAAAAAAAAAAAAAACTCTATACTATTACTATTTATAAAACGAATAGTATTATTTTTACCTTAAAATACATAGACATTTAGTGGCGATAGACCACGTTTTACGAAAATAAGACTCAGAACGCTAAACGCAGATAGACATACTATCTTTGGTTCCTATTAAAATTAAAACTTGACCATAATTAAAACGAGCCCTTTCTAAAACCAACTGCAAACATATAATGAAAAAAAAAATGGAGCATCCTTATAAAAGTTATTCATGGCCAAATTAGGTTCATAAATATAATTCAAGATAAAAGGAAGGATATAAAGATATATAGTTTTACGCAAAGTATATCGATCAGAGACATTTGTGTAAGGGCAGCCTACGAAAGTATTCTGCAATGTATGCAGTCTGGACGTTTTCAAGCAATCCAGTTATCAATCCAATTTTTCATTTCTGAAAAAGAACGGAAACCATCTGAAAAAAGAACATTTTGCATAATTCAAGATAAAAGGAAGGATATAAAGATATAAAGTTTTACGCAAAGTATATCGGCGTTACATTGCAGAGGCATTTGTGTACGGGCAGCCTACGAAAGTATTCTGCAATGAATGCAGTCTGGACGTTTTCAAGCAGTCCAGTTATCAATCAAGTTATCCAGTTATCAAGTTTTCATTTCTGAAAAAGAACGGAAACCATCTAAAAAAAGAACATTTTGCATACAGCGAATGAAGTGGTAATCTGAACAACATCTAGCAAATACAGCGGGAGAAGCAACGCATTTCTAAGAAATGATTCTGGAATTTTCTTGGCTGTTGTTCAACTTGTGGGCAAGCATCTGATGGAACCAGCAGTGCGCTGTAGAGAAATAAAATTGAATGTCAGAAGCAACAAATAATGAAATTAATAAAAGCTTTCCAGTGTCCAGAAAATACGTAAAAATACAAGGTTTTTTTTTCAACTGAACAATGCTAGCTCATGTGTTAAAATCTTTTCAAGAAAACCTTAGGGGTCTTCGCTGTGATCTGTTGTCCAACTTGCTCTATCTACTAGAGGCTGGTTCTTCAGAATATCATTTGTTTCGCTACAGACCCGGGTTTCTATATCAAGAACAGTTCGGTTCTTATGCAGTAATCAAAATTGACTCCATAGCCAGATTGTTTTTAAAACTTTGAAGGGCGATTGTATATTATTTATATAACTTAATTATTAATTCCATACTGCCAAATGGTACACAAGATTTTTTACTAAACTTTTGCTTTAAAAATGTGTGTGAAGAAAAGCATTTATTACTTTTTTATTTAATTTGTTCGTAAATTCTGGTGACATTCATTCATTTCCACATTTTAGCAACATAATTACTTTGCTCCTGGAAGGGTTAAACAAGGCGAACCTTCTTCCATTGCAGAATGTATATTTTGTCTTGCAGATAGGTGTCTGTTTGAAGCTTCTGATGAAAAATACTTTGAATATACATATTTTTTTTAACTTTTGACAAGAAACACGTGTCATTTCGTTACTCGGAAAAAGAGTGAATCATCTACATAACCTAATAAAACATAAAAAAAAAACTAATGCTTTCCCTTAACTGCTGTTAGATTTCTCACAAGTCGCTGTTTTTTTTTTTTTTTTTTTTTTTTTTTTTTTTTTTTTTTTTTACAGCTTAACTTGTAATCTGCAGTTTAACTATAAATACTAGTGAAATTTTGTTTCGTTTGCAGCCCTAGTACTATCCTAGAGAATTCTGAATTGGTGAATTTTGATTATAATAGTCCTATACAAAAGAACTTGTAATATGCAGTTTGACTATAAATACTAGTGAAATTTTGTTTCGTTTGCAGCCCTAGTAATATCCTAGAGAATTCTGAATGGGTGAATTTTGATTATAGTAGTCCTATACAAAAGTTTTAGTACAAAAACAGTATTCCATGTCTTAATAGGGTATTCCATTCAACTGTCGATTGTGCGGTCTCAGAGACCGCTCACAGTAGTTATGCGGCAATTTATGTCACAGAAGTTAACGGCTATAGCCTTTTTGTTGAATTTCGTTTGAAAATTTAGTTAATCAAGAATAACTACTCTAGAAGACGGGAGAATGGTGCATACAAATTGAATTTTTTTCTCAGAAACTGCAAAAGCGATTGCAATATTTTTTCACGCTTAATTCATCGTTCGACAAAAAATAAGAATAAAAATTGCAATATTTACGCGATTTCGCAAAACATGCACACTGATTAAAACAGCTGACATTGATATTTCTTTTTTTTTATAACCTTTTAATATTTATGAATACCGAAAATAATGCCATTTGTTAAGTTTTTCATAAACACTGCAAATAAATTATTTTCAGTCAAGCTTTAAAATTTAAAACTGTAAAATAAGTAAAACAAAGTGTTTCTTTACGCTTTTACACATTTATAAGTATTTTATTGGCATTTCTGTAATTAAATATTTTTTTCCTTATACGCTATTTTCCAGTCATATGAATGTTAGAGGAAACTGCGCCTACCTACAGTGTTTTTTAGATAAACAAGTTCTTTATATTTATTTTCTTACAGCAAGCGTCGCTGCATGTGTGATGAAAGAAGTTGGATAAATGTGTTCTAAAATGATGAAACGAAATTTTTATTTCCTTTATTTCCGTACTTCAAACACAAAAGTTACTTCACGTAAATTATATTTAGGATTAATAATACGTTTCTTTTCAGAAATGTTTTTGTAGCATGTTCTGATTTTCTTGAAAGGATAAAACGATAGAACATAATTAAAATCGAGAAAGAATAAGATAAAGAAAATTAAAAAATATATATTATTTTATTCAATTTAATAAAACTAGCGAATCCCTGAAAATTAAATATAGTAATTTGTTATAATAAAACTTGCCAAATAAAAAGTCTTTAACATTTAAACTTGTACAACAAATTATACAAGGCCTTTTTCAGTTATATTATGCACTTTTATATATATTTTTAGGTATAGTTTCTGTCGTTAAATTTTTACATATCTCTGTAATATATAATATAGAGAAAGCTGAGCATACTGACAGTGGATTTGTGATAAACAACTTCACTTATATATATATATTTCTAGAGCAATAGCCGTTATCTGTTTGATGAAAGAAGTAGGATAAATGTGTTCTAAAATACCGAAAGGAAGCTTTCATTTTCTCTCCGTACATCAGACACTAAATCTGATTCACGGAAATTCTATCTATATTACAATAGCGCAAATCACGCGACTGTACTAAATAAATACTGGGTTGACCGCTTTGCGTTTCATATGCCAGTCGGCGATTTTTTTAAGTAAAACTGTATAAAAGTTACATTTTTAGAGAAATCGTTAAGTAATTAATTTTGGAGAGATGAGTTATATCCAAATATGTATGTATTTTCAGATATCTTTAGTTGAAATTCGGCTTACAGCGTAATATCTCATTCCATCGAAGTAAACAGAAGATACTCGACTTTCTGTGAAAGAAATAATACTAAACCTCGGAGGTTATCATTCGCAAAACAAGTTCCCCAGCAATGATTTTTGGAGAGCTCCCTCTTGATGAAAAATAATTCATCGTACGCTAATGAAAAAGCTTATATTATTCCGACGATCTCTTCTTTACATGTCCGGTTATTCCACCGTTTTTCAAGCAGACGAATGGTAACTAATTCTTGTTTTTTCCACATTTTGAAATCGCAATCGCTTGGTTCCCCTAGCATTTACCAAAAAAAAAAAGAACTTTTTCTTTTTATATTTCCAATTGTAGCAATATATTTAAAAATATATATATTAATAGTTAATAATTTAAAATATATATATTTGTGTCGATTTTGTATTCGTGTTCATTTTTTCCGTTTTTACTGGAGTTTTAAAATGCCCAGAGGAAAAGAAAAACAAATAAACAAAAAATATGAACTTATTTAAGGTAATTTCCCGGTTGTAACGGCATCATTTTTTTAAGTAAAATTTTCTACTTATAAATATAATTTAAAAAAAATCTGAAGGTCGATTTCAAATCGCAAATGACATTTTTCTTTAGCGCCTTTGATGATACAAAAGAGAGAGGGGGCGTTTTTTGCGCATGAGATTCCTTAATGACATTTCTCCATATATATATTTCGAATTACTTTATTTTGCCCTGCAGATAATATTCAACTTCTTTTTGTTGTATTATTTAGTAGAGAAAGCTTGGGAGCCCCTAAAAGAAAATTTTTAGGAGACTCGTGAATGAAGTGTATTTTATTTATGACGCGAAATGGTTGATTACGTGGTTTTTGGTATTTGTATTAGTTATTTTCATATAATTTAAAATGAAGTATTTTATTTATTTATTTACTGTTTTATGTAAAGCGCACTTTGGGGACCACCTGGAACTACCGTCCACATGGACGAAGCACGGCTTCTTTAAAATTAATAATGCGTTTCTTTTCTGAAATATATCAGCAAGATTGGCATTAAAAAATTTATTGTGGCGTGTACTATTGTTGTTCGTGAATAAAATTAAAGCACGTAACTAAAATCAATAAATAATGGATAAAATAAAGACATTTGGAAAATTGTTTATTTATTTATTCAATATTGTAGATCTTGCGAATCACCCAAAACCGAATATAGTAATTTGTTTTAATAAATGTTTCTTTATACACAAAATCTATAACATTTAAAATTGGTAAACAAATTAGACAAAGTGCTTTATACGTTATTTTTTATACTTTCACATATATTTCGTAGTTATGGCTTGTGTAATGTTTTCTTTGTACTACATATTCCAGAAACATAAACATTACAGAAAAATTGCGCTCACGAACAATGTTTTCTAGATAAACAAGCTCATTATTTTTCTACAGCAAGTGCCGCTGCATGTTTGATGAGAGAAATGAGATAAATGTGTTCTAAAAGGACAAAAAGTCATTTTTATTTTCTTTATCTCCTTTCATGAAACACTAAAATTGCTTCACGTAAATTCTATTTGGAACTAATAATGCGTTTATTTTCTGAAATGTATGAGCAAAACTGGCAGTGAAAATTTTCTTGTAGCATGTGATGTTTCTTGCGAAATGATATAACTTTATCACATAATTAAAATAAAAAATATGTAGAATTTGAAAAAAAATTGAAAAAATGTGTTATAAACTTTATTCAATTATATATAAATCGTGAATCATTCTGAATTAGCATGTGTATAGCAAGTTGTTATAATAAAATGATTTCTATACAGCCAGTAACAATTACAAGGACATTATTACCATTGCTATTATTACCATTGAAAGACATACATTGGCCCATTTTCTGAATAATAACATCCGTGAAAAATATTTCGTGGTAAGGTTTTACAGAATAACGCATTTTTTTACAATTCTATAGGTTTTTTTGTGTAATTATGTTTTCTTTGTACGCTATTTTCTAGTAAGATAAACATTAGAGAAAGTTACACCTACCTACAGTATGTTCAAGGTAAACAAGTGTCTTATATTTATTCTTCTACAGATAACCCCACTACATGTTAGATAAGGGAAAATGGATAAATGTATTCTAAAACGACGAAAATAAATCATTATTATTATTTTGTCTTCATGAGCAATAAAGTCACATTTTCATATTTACTGAAGTTTCACTATTTTACGAAAACGCTATTTTGAGGTAATAATAGTATTTATTTTCAGAAGCGTATTACACATGCTGGCATAGAAATTATTTCTTATGGTTTGCAATCTTTCTTGTGAAAGGATATAAATGTTGTACAGGAAAAGTCAAAGAAAAAATTTGAAAAATTAATTATTGTTCTCTTTCATTTTATAAAATTTCCGATTCTCTGAAAATCAAATATATAAAATAGTTATAATTTAAGAGGGGAAATGAAGAATGTCTTTGAGGCAGATCTACAGTTAAAAATGCAAAAAGATATCATCAGTGGATACTTTAAGTGACATATGCTTCTTTTTAAAGTAAAACATTTGCCAATACGCGACCATGGAAAAGTAATTAATGTAGGTTTGCTTATTTTTTGTCTATAGTTCTATTACTCATTCAAAGGAAAGAGTTGCACAAAGAATGTAGGAAGTTTAAATGAGGCAATCCAAATTATACGCAATAAATAAATCAATAAATTTCGAAACAAATACCACTGCGCAATTAAAATTAAAAATATAAACGTAAAGGTGTGAATTTCGAAAAATAGGGATATAGTTTTAATCGGATTTTTATTTCTTGGATTATTTTTATTAGCTTGCAAAAGTATTTTAAAAATATTAGTTTAATCTTTTTATGAAGCAAGGTATAGTTTTCGGAAGAATGAAACGTGTTTTCAATATTAAATAATGCATAAAAATGAATTGCCTAAAATAAAAGTTTTGAACACATTAGATAATGTCATATCCGTTTCCAGCTGTCAGGTTAGTTACCTTGAATTTATATATTTTTTTAATATATTATGATCAGAATTTCTCAAAATGAAATTAAAATAAAATATTATAGAAAAATCATTAAAGTAAAGAAATATTCGATAAAGATATCCTTATATAAATATTCGAAAAGCTTTTCAGTCAATTGAATTGCGCATGATAATTAATTCTTTATTTGTTAAAAGATCTGAAAAAATTGCTAAAATAAAATATTTTAAATTATATTTAAATAATTTAATTATATTTCATAGCTACACTAGGAAACATTTTGTCTGAGAAATGTTTATATAAATAGAGAAAAATGTGATATAAAACTAAAATAGTCAATTAAAATGTTTGGCATTTTGACAGTTTTTCTCTGGGATTATAAGTTAAAACTGAATTAGCATTAAAATTTGTATTACAATAAGAGAGTTTAATAGTAAACATGTACTGGAATTTAAATTAGGTGGATGGAATTTGTGCCTTTATATTAAAATAAATGATCAACGTAAAAATAGCACAAATAAAAATATATAAAAATGGCAAACAACTGTTTTGGAGCCATCATCAGCGCCAAATTTTAAAATGTTAAAAACTGATTTAAATATTTAAGCCTTTTATGTATGCTTGCGTCTCCGTACGCGAACAAGATAGAATGGCCAAAAATATTATCACATGATATTTAATACACAGGACTTTTAATTCACATAATTAGGCCATTCCCTCTAGGTCGCGTGCAAAGTCGCAAACATACTTAAATGGCTTAAACATTTAAATCAGTTTTTAATCTTTTTAAATTTGGCACTGATGAATTTAGAGCTTTAGGGGCTGCGAAACAGCTGTGTTTTAATGTACAGGAATGTTTTTATTTATACGTATGTTCACATAAATACAATTTTCTGCAAGTAAAAAAAAAAAAAAATTGTTAAGTTTCAATATATCCAGAATTACTATTATATTTCAAAATCCCCAAAAATACCATTACTCGGGATCAATGTATACTCCAAAATATGAATTTGCAAACGGTGTGACGTGAGAGAAAATATAGTTAGCCGTCAACATTTTCAGTCAAGTTATATCAAGAATATTTGAAGTAACATAATAATTCAGAATTTTAATGTAACTTGCAGGTTTATTCCATAGTTTGAATAATACTAATACCAAGATCGACGGAAACAATGAAAATATTCTGACGTTTTTACATAATGAAAAAGTTTTATGATAAAATCAATGCTCTTTAAGGGTCACGTTTAGGAACTGAATAAAAATGTTATTAAACAAATTTTACAAAGTTTGCATTTATTTTAAACAAATTTTAAAACCTATCGACACTTGCCAAATTTTCTTCGAATTGGATTAGAAATGCTTTTATTTTAACTGCTTATGCATATTTGGATAGTAAACATGTATGGGGTATTTGAATTTATATGTATATTCATAAAAAACAATTTTTTGCATGTAAAAAATGTATTGTTTTGTTGAATTTTAAGATATCCAGAATTTTTCAGATATTTTCAAATCTCCAAAAGATCATTATTTGGGATCAATGTATACTAAAAAAAAGGTATTTTCGATTTGTGTGCCGTGAGATGATGTATAATGTGCTGTCAGCATTTTCAGTAAAGTTATATCAAGGTATTTAGAAGTAACAGAAATATATATTTTTTAATACAACTTACTTTAATCATGCGATTTACTTTGTGATGAGATTTAGAATAATAAAGTGCCAGTTCTAGCAGGTTTATTTCACAGTTTGAATATTATCCATAGGAGTGTGGGGGTATATCATGAATATATTCTCACGTTTTCATATATTGATAACGTTTTACGTTACAACCATTGATATTGAAGGAAAACGTTTAGGAAAAAAATATGAAATACGTTTTACAAAATTTGCATTTATTGTACGCAAATTTTTAAACCCATCTACATTTGGCAAATCTCCTCCGAATTGGATTAGAAATGCTTTTGGTTTAACTGCTTATGCGTATATATTAGCAAATTTATATCTTATAGTTGAAGAAGAATTACAGACTGGGCGAGGAGTGCAATCAAAAGATTCACTGACGGATACAATTGGGTTTTATATCCTTAAATTCAGATTTCAAAAGTACTTCAAAGCTTTTTCTCAATTTTAAAATTATAATTTTGAGAATTGCTTGCAATAAAGAAAACTATATAAAACTTACAGTTTTTTAACTGAACTCACGTTTATCAAGTAAAACGTCTTAAAGCGACCTAGCCAAACCAAGAAATTTTACGATACAGATGAACAGGCGTACATTAGACAAAATGACATTATTAGGAAATTAGCGAAACCAATAAAAAATTGCTCCATTCAATATAAAACATGGTTACATTCTCCACAGATATAGATAACTTATCGAACATTCATTGAGTTAAATCAAAAAGGGAATGAGACACTTAATTACTTACCCGTTTATTCAGGGATTTTTCTTTCTCATTTTTTTTCCAAAAATACCCATGTAACTTTTATACTTATTACTAAAGTACTGATACTAAAGTACACAAGTACTTAATTCATTCTTATGTTTTTTGTATAAATAAGCGTAATGACAACGCATTTGGTGCTTCCTGTAAACACCTTGACAGAAAATGTTTCCCATATAACACTCTTTAGTTGATATATAATTTACATGATATGCCTGGCTTAAAATCTTTTCAGCTATTTACACATTTTGAAACAGGCCCCGATAGCCTAGTTTATAGAAAACGAACGATTGTGTCGTATTTTTAAGGGGCAACTGGACCCATGTAGAGGGACAGATGAAATATATATTTTTATAATATTTAGACAGTCAGGTTCAATTTTGAAAATTCCTTTTTGATAGAGTGAACTTAATTGAACTCACTGGCAAAGGTTCAGACTTTAATTCAAAATCAGCATTGGCTTCTGGAAGCTGAATTGCCAGAAACTCCAGACTCATAATGTAAAATTATGACCCAGTTGTCCCAGGTAACCTTATTTTCTTTCTTAACGTTATTTAAATACACATTTTCGTTTACTTAAATACAAATTTCCGGTTTCAGAGATTATATATAAATATCAATAATTACACTTCCAGTAATCGTACGAAGAAAATGGAAAGCATTCTTGTTAGCTAAACAAACAGTTTTTCAAATAAAATAATAAAATAGTTCTTTGATATTTGCTGAAAAGTATTTATTTAAACGTGGTTTGATACCTCAATACACTCGTAAAGCATGAATATATATGTCCGTGTTCCTTTTTAAATTACACAATAGTAGTTGCGTTTTATGTTTCATAGTATGAATCCATATTGTACCTCTACGGTTACTAAGTATTGACTAAGCAGTATTAAATTATTATAAAAAAAATACATAATTCATCAAAGAGTATAAATTTCCTCAAAACTATTTCATTCATTCCTTTTTTTTTAGTTTTCTAATTTAATGTCTGACTAATAAAGAATCTTAAAAAAATAACGGTATTGTTCTTTAATCCTCAAAGAATAAATGCTGTCCTATTTGTGACAAATAATTCTTATTGTTCAAATATTTTGTTTCCGTTTATTATTGTTTTTCACCACGTTTTCTGTCAAACTTTTTTTTGCATTACTTAGTTTCTGGAATTTTGAGATTAGATAAGTCGGAATTTGTAAAATAAGTGGAAAAATACTGGTGTCTAATTGCAAACAATATATTCGGAGAATAAAAATTAGTTGTCGCAAATATGGCGGCATATATATAATATATATGTCTTTAATGATTCATAAAGATATATAAATTTAAGGATTTATTTTGATAAATAAAAGTAATACTCCTCTTTATTTATTGTACACAAAATAAAACAATTATTCTTTTCAGCAATAAAGTAAGGAATAAACATATTCTATTTACAAGTAGACTTCGGAAAGATTCAGTGTTGAAGTATATATTATAATTATTATATAACGAAATATATATATCCTAGTTTTAGGTTTTAAGATGGATTTATGATAAATATTGAATTCTAAATTATACTTCTTCCGTAAGAAAGTAAACTTAGCATCTGAAATTAAACATAATATTTTTTCATAAGAAGTAACATTGATTTGGATTTATTTTACAAAACTATATCTTTTTCGGTACATGATAAACAGAAAATTTACAATGTATTTTTTAAAAAATCCCTGACGGCTCGGCCTACAGGCACAGGTAGATTTCGAAGACGCAGACCGTGGGGCGCCTGTTTGTCGGGAATTGCGGAAGAAATGACCTTTTTGCGATGATGCTGCAGTTGGAACCGCCTACTTCCAAACCAAACTTGTTTGCAGGCGGAGCCAGCAAGGATTTTTTTTTTTTTTTTTTTTTTGCTATAAGAGTTGGTCCTATAAAAAACATGTCAATATAAAAGTTTTAGATAATATTAAGAGGATTTATAATAAATTGAAGCGAATTTGAAATCTTAGGAATTGACGAAGTTATGAATTTTTTTCTTCTAAAATCCCCCTTGCCCCCCCTTAAGGCAATTTTTAATTATATCAAAAATCTGTCATACATAAGTTTTTGGCTCTGTTCCTAGAAGTAATAATAACTTTAAACGGATTCGATACGTATCATAATTAAGAAATTATCGGGGGGTTTTCTGTTTTCACAAAAAGCCGCCTCCCCCCCCCCTTGGTTCGATTTTGCCCATTAACGAACCTAACCGAGATTTTATGCCCCTTGATTTTATGTATCAGTTTCGAAAAGATGCGGGAGTTGGAACCGCCTACTTCGAAAAATAACTTGTTTGCAGGCGGAGCCGGCAGGGATTTTTTTGTTTTTAATTTTTTTTGCTATAACGGTTAGTCCTATAAAAAACTTGTCAATATAAAAGTTTTAGATAATACTAAGAGGATTAATAATAAATTTACTCGGATTTGATATCTTGTGAATTGACGAAGCTATGATTTTTTTTCTTCTAAAACCCCCCTTCCCCCCCCCCCTTGGGGCCATTTTTAATTATATCAAAAATCTGTCATACATAAATTTTCGGCCCTTTTCCTAGAAGTAATAATAACTTTAAACGGATTCGATAAGTATAATAATAAAGAAATTATGAGGGTTTTTCTGTTTTCACAAAAAGCCCCCCCCCCCCTCCATTTCCCCCACCCCTTGGTTCGATTTTGCCCATTAACGAACTTGACCGAGATTTTATGACCCTTGATTTTATGTATCAGTTTGGAAGAGATTTATGCAGAATTTTTCCAGTTATCGTGGTCAGAAAAAAGTGACATAGATAGATAGATAGATAGATAGATAGATAGATAGATAGATAAACTTTTGAACTGGGGGTGGTCTTGGGTTCTGGGAGTCATGATCGGCGTAGATCTGCAATTTTTTTTTCAAAATTTCCAACTTAGGTGAGAATGTAATAGGTAGTATTTCTTACGAAATCTACCTAAAAAGTGTTTCAGAAGTTTTGCATAAAAAACAATTATTAATCTATTTAATGAAGATTGATGATTTGTCATTTTTTATTTGTTATTTAATAAACAGGTGTATATTTTCACACCTACGTTACACGTTACAACTAATTTCTCTATTAGTATCTTCACTTATTTTGTGAATGTGATAAATATATTATTCATTCAGAGATTTTTCCTTTCTAATGAAAATTGTTTTCTATGAAAATTAAATTTTAATTAAAAAACAATTATTGTTTCCAAAAATTTTAGTCACACAACTGTTAGAAGCCTTTCTTTTATTGTTCGTTACAATAAATCTATTTGCAGGAAGCATCTCTTTTTAATTTCAGTTGTTAGTCGTGAATATACACATTGTCGTTTCTCATTAATATTGAACATTCTTACTGAACTTTTTGTGTACTGTGTTCTTGATTTACAAGGTAAGCATATATTAATTAAAAATACGTTTATAATTTATATACATAAAGCTTTTTCTTTAGATATGCAGTTAATGTTTTGTATTCTACCTTAAATATCCTCATCATTATAAAACAAAACATTCTGTATTTGTATCATCTGTAGAAGCATCCTCTGTTAGTATTATGAAGGAAATTTCCTCCTAAACGTTGCGTAAATTATGCATCAAATAATGAGAAAACTATTCGTCTACCTATATACATATTTGAAAGTCGTAAAAGTTGAGCTGTGGATGATATGAAATATTTTCGTTTAAATTTATTATTGAAACCAGTTGATCCGTCCGGCGTTTCCCGCAAATCAGTAACTTTCTTTTGAGGTTTCCATAAAAATAGCAATTTTCGGCGCGCATTCTGTTCTAAACAAACTTCTTTACGAATGAAACTCCGGCACTTGTCCCCGCCGTCTACGGCATTGTATATCAGGTGTGCTACGCACACCTGTTTAGTTTTTTAGATAGTTAGTCGTTTAGTTTAAATTTTCTCGCTAGGGGCGCGAAATCATATTACTTAGTTATCTTAATTAGTTCATGTTAAGTTTTATGAACCCGTTGAAGAAGTTTCAAGCATTTTTTAGAACACTTTGGTGGATATAGAAAATGCCCTAGGTCAACCACCATATCTCCCACATCCCCATTCTTATCGAAATGCAACCACCATAGTGCACGATGGGAGTCTGTACGCTACTAAAAACACACAAACACCAGTGGTCTGCGCTGGGTAGTTGTGGCTGCAAAACCAAATATACGGACACACACTTCTATTTATATATATATATATATATATATATATATATATATATATATATATATATATATATATATATATATAGATAGATATAGATATAAATTTTTACGCTTAGAAAGTAATGTTTTCCATAGAATATCATTTAAATTCAAAGTTTATTTGTGCTATATAATTTGAAATACTAATATTTTTGTTTGTTGAGTAAATATTTTTGTAGGCATTTATTCTAATTTATTAAACGTGAAACTTAGACATACACATATTCCAAGTAAAGCAAATTATATTCGCCTAATATTTTTGATCAATGTTCATTTATTTTTCTCAGGGTTCGCATCATCCTACACATATACATATATTACTTTTACTAGCGTTATTTCCAAACAGTAGTTGGGGTATATTTAATTAACATCTGCAATAGATATCCACAACAAAGATTATAGTTTGGAAGTAGTAGAAAAGTAAAAAATACATTGATTACTGCGGCCAGTGTTTCTGTGAGCTTTTGGTAATTTAATATCATTATTACAAAAATATTTTTAAATACTATAGTTAAAAATTATTTCAATTATTTTACTAATGTTGAACAAAAATGATTAATAGGAATAATATTATAGCTACCAAGACTATAGCTGCCCAGAATATTATGGTGGCTTTGTACCACTTCTTCTGATTTATAATCTTCGTGTTATTTAATCGTAAAATTCTGCCATTAAATAAATTTAAATTGGTAAATGCTGGTACTAAAAAATTGGAATGCGTGGAAGCTAAGTATTATCAAGTGCTTTATTAGTTTAAATATATGTTTTTTGAGTCAAGCACTGAGTTGGATTTTCAAAGGACTAAAATATATACTATGGAGAAAAATAATGGGTTAAATTTTAATAGAGTTATATGATACAAATTAGGATTAATAAACACAATGACGATTCACCTAAAATACCAAAAAGCGTATTGAAACATAAAAACGTCCTATATTCAATTAACATTTTCTTTTGATATCACTAGAAAACTCCATTTTTACTAGCTAGATTTCATTCAAGAAAATTGTAGCAAACAGTGAAATAACAATGTATAAAATGGGAAATGTTAAAATAAATTTATAATTTACATAAATAGGTTAACTGTCTCAAAAAGCTTAAACAAAAAAGCATCCGAATGCTTTGTATATTGACATCTTGAACAGAAAAATATTTTACATTTGCATATAAAATATCCCCACGTAGGTAATATTTATGTCCATTGCATTATCTTCTGAAATGTCTATTAAATAAATGAATAAATTATTCATACTTTCTTTGTCATTACATCATTAATATTTGTTAAATGACAATTTAATAAAATAAAAATATTTGTATTTTTCTTCAATAAATACCCATGATCGGCAAAATAATCATAACAAAATACTAATGATGACCTTGTAAATTGCATAAATAAATGATCCATTACAATTCATCAAATTTTATACAGGTGTAATATATTTAAATTTCACGTTATAGAAGTGTTAAAAAACAACGAAAAATATTTGTTTTGTAACAAGCTGTTTATTGTTTATTAGAGAACTGTGCGAAATAGCTCTGAGCAGAATTTTTTTGCAATCTGTTACTGTCGAAACTGCTGTATTAAAACTTTTGCCATACGTGGTTAATAGCGGCATATAATGCAATTGCAAAAACCCTCGAATTAGCTGGGCAGAACATAGATATTGGAAAACAGCCGAGCAATGTGTATGCACCATTATCTTTTTTAAACAGAGCACTCGGTTTGTTTAACACAACAAACAATTTAATGGTCTCTAGGACATACTAACTCACATTCACGCACTAACATTCAATCGAAGTACAATCCAGTACAACCAGAGATAACTAACTGTGAAACAAAATCATTTTCTGCACTGTCACGGCAGGTGTGATGCCAAGAGACCATTAACTCAAGTCCAATTTCCCTCCGTCTTCAACACAAAGGGTTTCTTTTGTTACCTTTTCCAAGATTGAACAAGATCCGTCGCTAAAAATATCATAACTCAGATAAGACACACTCATTGACTTTCAGACATGTATCCGCTGCATAAAACTCTTTCTTTGATGAGTATTTAATGATAGACATTATAAGGGACGCTATAAAAGAAAGCCAGAGACTAGCAGTGATCAGCGAATGGTATACCTGGATACGACATATTTTGAAGTGTTAATTATGTACCTCCTGTTAGCAAATTGATAAGCTATTGACCTCTTTGCTGCTACTATCCAGATGATCTGCTCTTACCATTGTTCTCTGTAATTTACCATAAATGTTTGCGATTTGAACCTGCGATTGAAATGTTATTTTGACAATATGTACAGTTTTCGATGGTTCGGTGCCATTATGTATTGTGAACTATTTTAAAATTACTCTGTACAAAATTTATGATTCATCTTACAAACATATGACTTATTTCATCTTCATTATTTATTCTAGTTAATGAAATGTTGAGTTTTAAATATGGGTGTGTCCATTCTGAAATACTTCAACATCCTTTCACACGGGATTACTATCCTCAGAAAACTCATGTTATTGCTTTCGTTGTACCTCTAATATACATGATGTAATCTCAATATTTATACAATTTATGCAGCACTATTATTTTGAAAAATTGGTATTTAATTAACAATCTCTGTTCTTTTCCCTTTAATCATAAAACCAAATAAAAATATGAACATAATTATGAAAAATTCTGACTAACGAAACTTAAAAAAAACTTATCGTAACATTCCGCCTAAATCTTGTATCTTACAGATACAAGAACAGTAATCGAGTGTTAAAGGAAGAAATAATTTACTTCTAATGTTCTCATTTTTCACCAAGTTGACATAAAGTGCAGATGTACAAATCCTTCATATTTATATTTTCTTTTTCTGTTTTCTTTTCCGCTAATTTATTTCATCCTGTCATTCTTCCTTTTCTCTCATGTCATAACTAATTTTTACTGCCAAAAATGTCTTCAAAAATTAAGCATAAATTTCACGAAAAAAATCTGGTTCAGTAGGAACACTCTTTGAAACTTTTCTTTTTGGAAAATTTTGGCCTTCTTTCTAACTCTCTCGGGAAAATATAATATATTTATAACAAACTATCGAAAACACACAAATGAAATATCTTACTGTATTGTATGTGATATTATCTTAAATATGTTCGTATTTGTGCAAAACGATTCCCTGTTTGGGACAAAAAAGTTCTTCGTTTTGGACCAGCGTTCAAAATATTGTTAATGTTGTTTTGTATAGAGACTTTATACAGGTTTTGTACGAGTTTACCACAATTTTTTAATAAAATGTTTCTATTTAATATTTAAATAGCAGACATTGCAGACGCCACATTTAATTGCAGGATTTGTAATACTTTACTGTATTTAAATAAAGCGAAACATTTTATTAAAATATTGTTGTAAAACCAGACAAACCCTGGTATAGAGAGAATTGTCATATTATTGTTAATGAAAAAAGGCACAAAATTAAGAAAATAAATTTCATTATAGAAGACGAAATTTCCAAAAATGCATCAAATAACTGTATATTTTAGAATTTCGAGATTAAGAAATAATAGTTTGTTATGAAAAAAAAATAGATTAAAGCTAAAAAATCGAAAGCTAATTTTATTTTAATGAATTGTACTGTAATGGTTAAAATGCAATTTGTACTGTAATGATTGTTTTGCACTATTGTATTTGATGCAGCTATTAAAAAAATTATATTAAAAAATCCTTGACGCATCTAGAAAGAATATATTATTGTATGATTTTTTAAGTAATTATACAGATGTTTAAATGTGCCCAATGATCCTGCGTATACCGTAATGGCGCTTATATCCCAATTCACTGATGATAGAAATATTTACTTCCAATTTCTAAAAATATACAAACCTAGTATAACTTTTAGATATGGCATTTATTTTGTAGGGTCTATATGCATATTAAAATACGAAATACAATTTTTAAAGTAACTTTTCTTATAACTTATATAACCACCAAACCTGGCAACATTCCTTTTTTTTAAAATCAAAATAACATAAGTTGAACCAGAAAAAATAGTTAATGATTTTTTTTTCCTGTTTTTAAGTAGTTATTAAATATATTTTTTATTAACAAAATTTCTGTTTTAATTTTATTTTTTAAAATGCAATATCAGCATGTATGATTTAGGCTAGCTCAAAGTAGTAACTTTTGTGGACTCGCTATGCTTAAATACTTTGCGAAATAAAGAATACATTAATTTCCCCTCCACAATACTCAATTTAAAAATAACTTATCACGATACATCATACAATCAAGTGTTAAATTCTACTAGTAGAAAATGTAGCGGTTTAAAAACATTATTTATATTACAAAAAGTCATTTAATAATATTATCTATGTTAATAAAATGTGCTTGCGAGGTTCGCTAACTTAAAATTAAAAATTAAATTTTTTATACCAAAAATTTTAGTTTCAAGTAAATTATAATTTTTTATAATGATCGAATACAATTTTCAGAATCTTTAATAGTATGCATAATTTGAGACTAAACGAAGTTGTTTTATTTTTTTGTAAGATGGCTCACGGTTACAATTCGCTCATAAGGGAGCGATTACATAGAAACAGGTTTCATGCTCAGATTTGCATTTTTTTAAAATGATACAACTTCGGCAGTTGGAATTAAAATTCCTAAGTAGTATACTTACTTTCGCCTTTGAAATGTCTAAACGAATTCATTTGTCAGCAAGTCTGGAAAATCCTTTCTACCAATCAAATTTTAATGTTGTATGCCAGCAGACTTTTAAAATTAAGCACTCTAAACAAACAAAAAAAAGCGTTTAAGCAATTAATAAAGTTAGCATCCTGAAAAGTATTCTAGTGTAAATTTCAAATTTACGTAATATTTTATAGTGTGACAGTAGCTCGTTGTTAGGTTTTCTACAAAATATTTTTTCAGCTCATTTTGTCAATCTTATTTTCTCCGAGAAATAAGTTGCAAAAATATTCCGAAATCTGCGGCGTTCTTTATCATTTAAATAGTATAGTGAATATTTTTAAAGTTCCAACAGTAGTAAAATCTCGCAAAGTTATGCAGTATTTAAAATTTTCAAAGCAAATTGATATTCTGAATATATAGATATTATTCTGAAAATTCAAAAAGTGAAATCGAAAATTGAGGACAAGTTATCACCATAAGGTGATTAGCTAATTAGGTATAGCTTCTAGAAGAAAATTCACTTGCTTCTACACTCTAGGTAACTTATCTATATTAAAATTATTTTATTTTATTTAAATTTAGTATTTAACACTTTCTATCATAGCTGAAAAGTGTTTATGGCTTTTGTTTGTCTGCCGTCTCTCGTGCCGGTTGGCCGTGCTCTTACACTCGTAGTTCGGAATGCCATGTAATTTATGTATGTAATTGATGTTATATTACATATTATATATAACAATTAAAAAACATATGTTATAATAGCATTGAATATGGAGCACGTGGTATACATACAGCTCGTTTACAGAGACACAAAAATAATTACGTTACATTATGGTCTATGGGGAAAAATCACATGTGTTGCATTTTCAAAAAAAAGTTATGACGCTTCAAACCTAACGAAATAGATATGAACTTCGGAGGTGGACTACAATATGATTTCTATGGAGTATGGAATAATTACAATTTTTATTTCATTTAAAGGGGTACACGAAAAATTCTATTACTGTGTTATGTGTTTTAAAATTGTATATTTAGATATATCATTTTATTGTATGAAAAAAGGAGATATTTTAACAATATTCTGATTTTATTGGAAGATGTTTCATAATCTATTCTCGATTCATAATTTTACGTTTATTTATCATACGCATGTTTATTTATTAACACTTTACAATGTGTGTTGGATTCTTTAAAAAGATTTATTCTATTAAAAAGAAATTCTAATAGGCGGAGAGTGCTGAAGTAACTTTAAACACATCAACTCCCCCTTGATTAACAACTATCCCTTCCCTTTTTACTCAACCGCCATTTAAATTACGAATGATATACAGGGCAGGGTAGATTGATGCGTCTCAATGTGCCCCTTTCATTGCTGTATAATATGACCCAAGTAACCTTTTTAAAAATAATACACATTTACATTTCAGTATCAAACAACTATATTTAAAATTAAAACTGTTACTAAATTATGAAGGATATGTACATAGCATACAACGTTATTTATATATTTCAACACGAAATTTGTTATATAAAAATTCACGTACAAATGAAATCAATATTTTATTTCAAGCAGTATGCGTGAAGACCGCGAAGCGGTGACTAACCGTGTCCGCATTTCTGGCGCATGATTGGTTTCAGCAACACCTACTTGTGAGTGGTTGACCAGTCACAGCACTAGCGGCTCGTCATGGGTTCACAATCACTTTACTACCAGAATTTTTAGTATATAAAATTTGGTCTTATGCAATCATGGAATGTTCTATGATTAAGCAAGGAGAAATTTAGCTTGCGAATTTACTGGTAGTAAAGTGATTGTGAACCCCCTGACGAACCATTACTGTGTCACAGCAATTTGTTTTGTTTTACAAATTGACCGTATCTATCTGTCCTGTGTATCAATGTCCTCTTCTTCCCCTACCTGATTAATAAAATATGTTAAATTTGAAATCTAGAAATTCAATAGTTTTTTTGCAAATGATTTCACAAATATGTACGTATTGCTGCATAATATAGAACTCATTTTGCTAACCTGCTATTTCCTTGCGTCTAAGGAGGATATTAAACATATCCTATTTTTTACGACCTGTACCGACCGAATTATAATAATTTGAATGTTATGAATATTCAGTATTTCCAGGAACTAGAAACGCGTCTTTCCGTTTTTCTGTATTAGAAACATTATAAGTTCATAACATTTAAATTAGTATTTTTTGTACCATAAATCTAAAAATTTGTCTTAAAATAATTCGTTTTTTAATATCCTTCTTAGACGTACACTGTTAAAATTTTTGTTGTAGATTGAATCAACATTTAGTGCTGTAGTAGATACAACCATAAAATTTTGAAATCGTGGTCCAACATTTGGAGCTATGGTGCAACCGGAGCTCCAAATGTTGGAGTGACATTTCACCATCTTGTTGTTGGAGCTATTGAAGTACCAAAAGTTGGTTTAACCTACAATAAAATTTTTAACAATGTACAACAACATTTTTCAAAACATGAGTTATCGTAAAAAGAAACAGTATAAACATTTAATTTAGTATTTTATTATGTATATTGCCTCTTGCGAATCAAAAACCATATGTAAAACATATACTTTAGTTGTATATTTTTCCTAATGTGAAATATGTTTTCTTCTTCAGGAATTTAACTCAGCAATAGTCGCCATTAAATCTATTTTGAATCATACGATATATCTTA
Source organism: Maratus michaelseni (assembly GCA_963931845.1). Lineage (NCBI taxonomy): Eukaryota > Metazoa > Arthropoda > Arachnida > Araneae > Salticidae > Maratus > Maratus michaelseni. Next base: position 400,868,325 of record OZ007586.1, read on the forward strand.
TTCTTGTAATTCTTTAAATATATGAATCAGTTGTATTAATTCATGCAAGATTCCATTTTTGCACAATTACTATACTACTGAAAATTAAACTACTTTTAAAAATGTTAATTTTTAAGGAGTTTATAATACATTAAAGAAACATATGGGGCATGTATGGCTTACACAAATAAATTATAAATACATGTGGTTGATATATTGTTTGTGCTAATTGCTTTAATTCATGCTAATCTTGCATTACTGTAGATGCAGACATTATTTGATTTTTTAACAGAAATCGATTTATAGAAGCTTCAAATATGCGAATGAAAAACTACAGTTAATTCCACCATGTTGTTTTAGATTTATTCATAAACATCTTCCCGAAATGTAATGTTTTTTTGTAATCATTAAAAGGAAATTTAATATTAGGGCTTCCAAATTTTAAATCTACATATTTCTCAAAGGCTTGAGAAAATGACTTCTCATCTGGTATACTACAGAAAAATTTATAGAAGAATCCAAATATGATGTCAAGATTCTGTCTTAGTATTAATTTTTTTCACATTTAGTAAAATATCTATTTATAGACGACCCTCTAAGCAATATGTATGAGGTCGTTTACATATAGAAATTACACCTAATGCGTTTATTGATTAGTAATAACTATAATATTTAGGGGATAACATTATCTATTCAATTCTACCAGTTATATTTTTATACCATTATTTGCGGCAGAACTAGTGCGGGAGTGTCCTTTTTTTCACCAATTTAACTTGCTTATATGTGTTATTTTTATTCGTAAAGGCGCATCTGACTTATAATAAAACACTTCTTCCTGCGATTACTGCCGAATTAATCCTGTTATTTAATAGCAAATAACTTAAATGTCAGAGTTTCTAATAAGGTTATTGTTACGTGTAACATCCTTTCATCCCTTCACACGAAATCAATAACACTCATAACATTTGTAATTGACATTGTTTCTTTTTCCCTTATCAATATCAATATGGAGTCGAAATCGTCCAATTTTCGACTTTAAGGCTCTGCTATAGGTTAATAAAAATGTGTGTCAGCAAAGCGTAAAATCGAAAGAACAAAACAAAAATAATTATCTGGCGCTGTGTTGTTCATAATTTCAAAATAAAAGTATTGTTGCCTTTACTTCTTTATTTTAACATAAAACTTAAACACAACAATAAATTAATAATGATAATTAGACTGAAAATTAAATATTCCATGAGAGCAGCCGAGATATCGCTCTATAATCAAGAAACAAAATTATTCCAACTGAAAAACAACAATTTTCTAGTCAGTTCGGGGGATGTATTACGTCATGTTACGTAACGCCGTGAGCTGAACTCCGCCCATAGACATGTGATCAAATAAATTCTCAACATAGGTTGCATTAAGTCAGGTGTAGTCACATTACTATACAGTTATCGCACTTGCATAGGTTTAGCTCCCCCCTCCCCCTTTGAATTTGTATTCAGGATAACAGAGCTTTACTACGAACCTTGTATATAAGATACATTTATTAATAATGTTCTTTTGTGTTTTAGTTAGAAATAACTAAAATGTTAGCAGATTTCAATGAAGATAAAAGATATAAAGAGTAAACAATTTTTTAAAATGTTATCTCCTTAAGAGCGAACAGTAGTTCAGCGAAAATGTTCTCAAGCTGATATTAAACCTATGAGATAAATCTTTACAAATATCTCGCTTGTATTTTATTTTATTTTATTTTTTTCTTGCATAGGGTACATGAGAGCGATATTTAATATTGTGCGTTTGTACTTTTTCGATTTTGGTTGCAGTTTTTTATATGAGGACAGTTCCACATTCATAACCGTTTCCAACCGGTTGGATACGGTTCATTCTAACATTTAAAAATATTAAAATGCACGGTTCCAACCGGTCCACAGTGCGGCGTTTTGATGATCTAGATGGACAAAATTAATTTTACTGATATTCTCGGAAATTAACAAAACCGCATATTCTGGTAGCTGAATGTATCTTTAGTCGAGATCCGTACGATTTTTGTCGAAAAAATTCGCGGTGTCCATTGACTACGACCGTAAAGAAGACATTTTCGGAATTGGTTTGAGGGTGTTTCAAGGGTTGCATTTATTTCTGTATGTTCGAAAGCACGTCTTAACTATTCTGTTTAATGTGAAAGCACGAGTTTACTGAAATATATTACATATTTGTCAAGGTAACATTTAACCTATTGTTGTTTGAAAATAAGCGCCATTAAACCAGTTTAAGTGCTTTTTGCAGAAATTAAGTTTTTGGATGATCATGTTGTTGTTTACAAACTTTATCTTGACTTTTAATACAGTATTAAGCATTATTAAGCAATACGATTTTTTTCAATAAAAGTGTCATTCCTAAAGTATTGGAAATTTAAGAAAACTCCTGTGAAATATTGCGAATCGTAAAGTTTTTATTAATAAACCAGCTTTATATTAACTTTCAGTGTATGTATTATATTTAGTTAAAATCTTGACAGTCAATTTTAAACCACTTTTAATTATCCGATTAATCTGAAACTTTGAATTCATGTGTACTTTTAGTGATAATACAATATTATTATAATTTGACGAGCGTAGAAGTTATACTGTTTCTACAGGGTTACACAAAAGTTTAGTTTAAATCTTGCAAGTTAATTTTAAACCACTTCCAATTATACGATTAATCGAAAACTTTCAATACATGTGTAGTTTCAATGACAATACAATATTATTGTAATTTCACGAAAGTGGAAGTTATACTGTATCTACTTGGCTACACAAAAGTTTAGTTGAAATTTTGCAAATCAATTTTAATCCACTTATAATTATCAGATTGAGCTGAAACTTGGCTTATATGTGTATTTTAGATGATAATTTAATTATTTTATAATTTGAGGAACGTAGCAATTATGCTTTTTTTACAGGGCCACACAAAATACTGCGGAAAGATTGTTATTTATAAACACAAATTTTAATTCCATTTCAACAAAATTAATCTAGATTATCGAGATGCACAATACAATCTTATAAAGTGAAAATAAAGTGCGCAGCAGTTACCTTTCTTTTAAGGGCCACACAAATAATTCGGATACAGCACCGTCTATAAGCAAAAATTTATTTCAAATTCAATAAAATTTATATAGGTTATTGATTTACGCAACAACATACTTTCAACTAAAAATAATTTGGGTAGCATTTATATTCTTTAAAAAGTCACACAAAACATAAAAGTTTATTTTTTAAATGAGTTTTTATTTTAAAACTTACTTTTCAGGATGACTACCCAAATTTCTCGAAAATCTGTTGTTCACTTATGGGTTGCCAACCCAAAGGAAAGCAAATTCGAAGCACTCCTTTCATTTTTGTTGGAAAAACTGTGGAATCCTCAGTTAACTGAAGACATTTTTAAGGGCCTGTAATCACGTATCCAGACTTTTTGTTTTCAAATTCAACAAAAACGGTATAAATCGGAAAGAAATAGACAACGATTTTATCAATACAATTCCGCCTGGTTTCAGGGAACCTTACACCTACCGGATTGCGTTATTCAAGCAATAGAAAACGCTTTAAATAAAAGTAGTCTTAAATAAAAAACGTCTTAAATAAAAGCCACCCTGGTAGACCAGTGGAACCTTATTATTATTATTTTAAATATTATTTAATCATTAAGTTATATTAACTTAGAGTGTTAAGTATGTATGCTGAGTTCAAAACTTGCCAGTCAATTTTAAACCACTTTTAATTATCCGATTAAGCTGAAACTTTGAATACATGTGTAGTTTCCATGACAATACAATATTATAATATAAATAAATAATAAAATTAATAATAAAATTAATATAAATAATAATAATATAAATAATACTATAAATAATAATGATAATATAAATAATAATAATATAAATAATAATAATATAAATAATAATAATATAAATAATAATATAAATAATAACGATAATATAAATAATAATCATATAAATATTAATGATATTAATATTAATAATAATAATATAAATAATTAAATAAACAAAATATTTATCACTGTTTGAGCATTTTATTAGTGATACCCTTGAAAAACCAGCAAAACCTAATTAAACTCCAACGCAATAATTTTGTCCACCTAGATCGTCAAAACGCCCCACTGTGGGGTTCTCGCGCAACTAGTGTAGGTCATCAAGAACCTATACAACTTACGTGAAGAAACTCGCAAGCTGATGCTGAACACATGGGAGCATATTTTTCAAATTTCCGACTTGAATTTTAATACTTTTAAATGATTTATTTTGCATAGAATAGCGTAGGTCGATCTCTAAGGCTGTTAGTTTGTACTTTTTAAGTTTGTTGTAATTTTTTTTAATGAGGCTACTTTGACTTTCGGAACCTGTTCCAAAAATGAAAATAACTTTATAAAATATCTTTAACTAAAATCGAAAAAAGTAAACACTAACCCAGTTAAAGATCAACTTGAAAAATCTTATACAAAAAAGTCATTAAAAATACTAAAATGCAAGAGAGAAATATGAAAATAACGCTCTCATATGTTTAATAATAGCTTGCCAGTTTCTTCGAGTGTGTAGCAGAAGCTCTTAAGTGGAATTTTGTGACAAAATAAGAAAGTAAATGTTTGATGATCCGTTTGATTACGTCCATTTCTGCCGTCATAGTGACATATACTCCTTCTGTTGTTAGTCTTTCTGTTACTGACATCCTAACTTTCAGTATTTTGGAGACTGTTGTGGAGAAATTCAAACAAAATAACGAGAATTTCACTGTGTATACATAACATAACGGAATTATCCACGAATACAGATTACAAACAATCCATATTGCGTATAAAATCGTATAAAATCTTAAACTATTGAATTTATAAATTTGTTGCAAAAATATTTTTCATACACGTGAGAACTAATTTTTTTATAATATAAATAGATTTTTTTCTTAAAATTAACGTCTTAAAATAATTAATACTAGGCGCGCTTCGACAGCTACGCTGGTCGGTTTAGTTCAAACGGACCTCCAATTAAAGGAACTTAGGGTTGGCTGTCCCATTGTCTTCGGATCCGGTCTCTGAAAATCTCCGCAAAACTCGGAACAACGTTCAAAATCGCAGAGACAATTTAAATAGAAAAAAAAATATCCTGTCAGATATTTAAAAAAAAGCTTTAGCTTTGAACGTAATGCTCATATTACGCCTCCATCCCTTTTCAATCCCCCTAATTCTCTTGCAATCCTGTTCGTCCATCACGCTCTGAAACAAAGCACGCGGAATAAGGGAGAATCACCCTTCGTCACTTCCTTTTCGTTTCTCGATTTCGCTTCCGGGCAATAGTGAGCCGGGAGATTGAGGACTAAAGAGAATTCCCGTATCTAAGAGGAGAAGAAGAGGCCTTCAAAAAATTTTGAAGCATGCGCAATAAGATCAATTTTGTGAGGGAAATCTTGTGTGAAAAGCTTTTTTTGCTTTAACTATATGGATGTTTAACTGCAGACATTTTCATTATAATACATGACTGAATAAGGTTAATATTTTTTAAAGTGACCTAATTGCATTCTTAACAAACCTTGTAGCGGAATAATATATGATATATTGCTACATTGGGGCCCAAAGTTTCGCAAATATTGCATTCTATACATATTATATCAACATTCGCTTTAAATTAAAATTTTTAGCAACTAAAAGCCAAAATTACAAAAATATTGGATTTACCATAGAAATATTACTAATGAATTGGCGAAATATTTATCGATATTTTGGCACAATATGGGCAAACTGCAATCAATCTATTGTTGAGAAATTGCTGCATGCCTTTATTTCCAGTATTAGCCAAGATAGAGCAATGTTATGGCCACTTTTGTCCAAGATACAACCAAAATAAAAAATAATACCAAAATATTGTTTTGGTGAAAGGGATGTAATGTATTTATCGCTCAGATAATTTGGTTTAAAGTATTAGCTTTTAAGTGATATGAAATATGGTTCGACATTTTGAATTTATGGATTAAAATGACGTTACGCCTAATTAAAAATATAAGCCGAGTTTTTTTCCATTCACGAGGTTTTCCTTTAAAGGATAATGCTATTACAGCAATGCTACTCCCTATGCTGCCAGCGAGTCACAGAGTTGTCCTTTTTAATAGAAATTTTTACCTTATTTAATCGCAGAATTTTCGTTATCAAATAACATGTATATTACTTTTCGAAAATAGCCGTATAAGAATACTTTTCGCAAATGACAGTGAATACCACTGAATAACAGAATTTGTTCATATCGTTTCAAATAATATGAATAATATATTTCTAAGTTTTGCGTGCAACATTAGGAAATATTTTAATACAATACATTTTATATTAATCTTAGAAATAAATTTCATTTTATTAGTTCCACTTGCCCCTGACCCCTTCACATGTGACTAAATGTGTAGCGATCTCTGATTCTTTTCCCCCCCATTTCAGCTACATTTAGCACTTTAATAAATTTAAACTGTCAAATACAAACAGACATGAGAAGAATATTATGATTTTAATTATAAATTTATTTGTTTATAAGAAATTGAAACGTTTTCTTTAAAATAAACAAAAAAATCATCATAACATTTAGGTAATTTTTGTCGCAATTATAAAGGTTAAAGCCATAATTAGATGTCCAGAATACCTAAATGTGGCAATGCATTTTATGCATGTTAGTTCATCTTACCTTTATTAATTTAATTGTTTTATACGTAATACTTTATCATAAGTAAATACTCAATAACTTTATTTGTATACTTTACACATTGAAACCAATTAATACAGGAGAAGTAACTAATAAATGGCCAACACAATATTAATTTAACCAAAACAATGTTTATGAATTATGTATAACACAATTACTTTATTAATAAAATTTTGATGTGTAGAAATTTCTTACAAATGTTAGTTGTTTTTAAAATTAAAGAATTGAGTTAATGTGATAACTTCTTTAACTTTGTCCAGTTTATAAACATTTTGTCAAACGGGTCTGGTTACATCGAACTTTTGAGACCACGCGTTACCATTGTGCTTGCTCTCACTTCTTCATCGATCTTACTAGTAACAGTACGAAGGAAAAATTTACCCTTATTCTCAACAGTTACATACCTTCTAACCCTAATATTATCAATAGTTTCTTCGATGAGAATTTTATTAGATAAGCCTGAGCTACTGTTCCCAAAAGAAAAACCTTTATCATGGAAATTGAAGTCACTGACAGGAAGAATAAAGCACCCTCAATAATACTTGTTTCTATTTCCCCCTTTTCGCTTTACACTTCCTCACCTATTCTTCAATATTTTATTTTTGATATCAGTAGCTTTTTTTCGAGTTACAATTTCGTTTATCTCTTCACTTTCCTCATTCTACTCCTGAGCTGGGGCACCTGAGTTAATATTAACTTAACAAAGATAATATTATTCACGCTTTCTGCTTTGAAACATCATTTAAGTTTAATATGTGAAAATACGACTTAACCTTACCTTAGTGTATCTGTTGAAAGCCTATCCGCATTGAAAGATCTACGTTTTCGCAAATAGATCAATCAAAATATCTGACACCAAAATGTGACGAATACTTAAAAAAAACTCTAGTTCAAAATAGTTCATCATTTTACGCTTTCACTTTCCTAGATCGAAGAAACGTTCAAGAACGTGACGTCGATGGGGCATTTGACATTCAAAGATAAAACAAAATAAGATGGTGATCTAGATTTCGATATTGTTTCAAACATTTAGGAAATGTTTGTAGAGTTTAATAATTAACTATATGCAATGCAATGAGAAATTCTCTTAGAATTAACACATTTAATGCTGAAACATATTTCGTGCTTTACTCCTGTAATGCGGATGCTTTTTATGTCACATCTATACTCTATTCTTGCCTCAAGATTTTAGGTACAATAACTTTATCATATTTACAGATCATCAAATTTAGGTACATTGACCTTAATATCCAATTTCCACTGGATATAAGAAGACGTATGAATGAAGTTTTACTCTTGTATAACTTAAGAATAATTGAGATGTTTCGTTATTTTCCTATTTGAAATTCATTTTCTACATTATCAATCGCCCCAATACATTTTACAGTATTCAAATAAGCAAGACTTTCTTTTCACTACTTTAAAATGATGATTCATGTTAATGTTCGAATTACATCTTTCAAATTGTATCATATACTGCATAACTAAAAAAAAAAATGAGACGCTATTCAGTGTTTCTTTTAAAATTCTGTCATACAAAATGTACAGAGTTTATTCCAATGGCACTATGCCAAGAACGATGTTTGTTGAATTTTAATGAAGTGTATATGATTTTGAAAGAGAGATTTATTTCTATGTGACATGTCGAAAGAGATTCGCATTTTTTGTAAATGAAATACAAAAGTAAGAGATAAGTATTAAAAGGGCTCAGAGTATAAACTTTCGCAATATACGTTTGTAATATTTCCAGCATGTATTTCGAAAGTAATTTTATTTCTTAAAAAGTTTTTTCCAGTCACAGTATTAACACAATTTATGAAAACAATTAAGCATATTATGAAAATAAAATGTTATTTTAGTTATAAAATTTGCTTAAAAAAATTTCAAAAATAGATAAATTAAATTAAATTAAATTATGTATGATGCGTTAAAAGATGTAAATTTAAGGTGCAAGAGTTTCAAGGATTAATTGAGAATGTTCAGTAATAAATTTATTTGTTTTTGTTTAATTGAAATTTTTAGATATAAAAAATAGATGCAAACATTTTAGATAAAAAAATTAAAATATCTCAGAGTACTTCCCTTAAGAAGACAAAATCGAATTTAAAAATATAAGTTTATAATATTTTGACCACGAATTCCTAAAGTTATTTTTATTTTACAAATTAGGAATGATTCACATAAAATATTAGCATATATAATTATATTCATTCTCTAAAAATATTTAAGGCTAGTTTGTTTATAATGTTAGTGTTAACATTTTTAAAGATTAAAGGAAATAAAATTAAGGAAATATATTTATAATGCATTTGCCAATAAACCATAACCGTCCATCAGTATAGTGATTCTACATCTACATATACTGTAATTGTCATATACTAGAAGAAAAATCCACCACATATCCAGAGAATATGGAGTTTGAATTATCCAACTAAATTCCATAGAAAATCACGTGGATTCTCTTATAGAGAGAGCATTCAAATGTCTCTACCCGTCTTCCTTTATCCTATAATAGCCCCAAAAAGTTGTAGAACGTCTTTCAATGACGTTTATAGCTACGATATTTTTACATCCAGAGGATATATTGTGACATTCTGGACAATTTCAACCATCCAGAGGACATTTGTTATCTTCATTGTGATATCCTCTGGCAGTGTTTTGGATGTCAGTGTGTTGTCTGGGAAGTAATGGTAAAATTAACATGTGTTTCTTGAGTAAAGTACGAAGAATTGAAAATTTCAATAATTCAGAGACAGGTGTTAAAAGGTTTAAGAGTAATTTGTTTGAGATATTGACATCAAATTTCGCGATATAAATTTGTAATATTTTTCAGCCTGAACTTCGGCTGTTATGGATTTTATTTCTCTAAAGAGAATTTCACAATGTATACAAATGTCAAATATTAGCACAACTGATGAAAACTTTTAAGTGATTTCTCATAACGATAATTATATGACAGTTTATTCAAAAGTTTGTGCCACAAGTTCGGAAAATTAAAAAAATAATAATATTAACAAATCTTTGATCATGGGTTAGTAAATATATATTTAATATATAAGGATTTAAAGGTTGAGGTACCTTGAAATGATAACTTTTAGAATAACAATCTTTAGCCATATAAAATAAAGCACTCGACTTTTTTATATTCCATATTCGTGTTATATTCCTTTAACATCTTTAATAGAAATGTACCACAATGTATTTTGTTTTAAAATAATGGCAACAAAGTTATAAAATTTTAGGAGAGCTGCCCGAACAGAATATCGCGATAGTAATATTAAGAAATATTTTATGTTCTGTCAGATTGACTTTTCTATTGGAAAGACTTCATTTGGGTTTACAAAAAGTCAATCCAACGGAACATAAAATATTTCTTAATATTATTATCGCGATATTCTGTTCGGGCAGCTTTCCTAAAATTTTCTAACTTTGTTGCCATTAATTTAAAACAAATTACATTGTGGTACATTTCTATAGAAGATGTTAAATGAATATAACACGAATATGATAGTTTTAAATAGTAGTGGCAATCTTATAAAGGTTTAGAAACGCTGCGAGCTTTGAATATTTGGTACATGTAAAATTTAATACATGAATGAAAAACGGAAAAAAATGATAAATTTAAGATGGAGTTAATATTTACGATATATTTTTATAATGTACTGAAAAACAATTATTAAAAAGAAGTAATAAACAATATAAATAAAGATTATAATATAACATTTCCTGTATAGAGGCAAATGTAATTAAAACTAGAGAACAGAATGAGACCTCAATTTATGTTTAAACTTTTGAAGGCACGGTAAGATGAATTTCTAAATTGTAGCAAAATTCAAGAACTAAAGTATTCCTATACTTCAGTAATATGACGCTGAATGCTTTTAATTGGTACTATTCTTTAGTTATTTGAATGCATTACTCGTCAGAAAGTTTCTAGTGGCCTTGCAATGGAAATTGGTTGCACTGTTTTCTCGTCAAGCAAAAAAATGCATATTTCATTTTGCTAACTGTTAATGACAATACTTGACTGGTTTTGGCTCTGACAGTACCAAACTTTTATTTATATGAGCCAGAACTTTCGCTTTTAGTAATATTTTTTTACCCAAATCATCACCTCATGAACATTAGAAATCTAATCATAAAATGTATTATCATTCCTTTCATTATTTGTAGGTAGAAATGCCTCCAAGAAGGAAAGTTCTTTTACAAGTACCATGTATAAATTTTTTGAAAAATAAAAGCAAACTGATAAACATTGCATTAAAACATTGCACAGATTCAATTTTCAAAAGAAATCTTGTTTCCATAAGGTGTCTCAGGAGTCTTACTTTTTCACTGACTGTGCAATTTAGCATCATGTCACATTTAATTTTACTTTTGATTCCCTATAAAAGACAAATGCGTAAATTTTTTACAACAGGCAACATAATAATTTTTCTATGTAAAAAGAAAATTTTAATGTTTTACAATATATATATATTTTTTAATGTTTAAATTTGATAAATAATTAATATTGTTTTTACTTACCCATCATACGTAGTATAGGGTAAGTCTTGTAATCGTTTTGAAAATCGAAAATTTTTTTTGACGGATTTACACGTTTCAGACACTGGAGATTCCGAAAAACATATTTTTAGAAAAAAAAATTTGCCGTCCGTCTGTGTGTCTGTGTGTCTGTATGTCTGTGTGTCTGTGTGTCTGTGTGTCTGTAAACGCTCTATCTCCCGAAAAAATTGAGATAGAGACTTACAATTTGGTATGTACTTAGTATGTAATAATGGGAAGAAGCCTATTTCATTTCAATAACCTGGATTAACCGGAACTATTTTTTTCGGACTCTCGAAATATTCGTTCTGATAGAAGGTATATAAAAATTTTCGAAATTGTCTATTTTAAGAAATGAATGTAAAAGACAATAAAAAAACATAAATTTTGCATAAAGCATGAAGTCGATCGGATAATTAGTTGCCGAGATATTTGGAATCCTATTTCCACACTCTTCGATTTTTCATGACCCTGTATTTCATCCAAATTTCACTTCAAAGAAATATTTTAATTGGAAATTTGACGCTTAATCAGATGCAATAAACCGCTAGTTAATAGGAGTATTGTTTCTGGAGTTATAAAGAGGTTTTTTTCAAGCGATTCAGTAATCGAGGCCTTAAAGTTTATGACGTCATCAAGCCACAATTTTATTTGAATTGCAATGCATTTTATAAGTAGTTTACACATTTTTATTTTAATATTTTACATTATACATATACATGATGGGTAAGTATTACGGTGGCCCCCAACGACTAGTTTTGCTTGCATCCATTGCGCGCAATACTGCAGTAAAACTGTTGGTTCAAGAGTCCCAAATAATATTGATAATGAAGTAAAACTAATTATCTCTTGAACGTATACTTCCCTTGTAAGCAATTAAAAATTTTAATTTTTAATACATATTTAGATTATAAAATTTTGAGAAAATACATTTTTTGAAGGAAATTGCCAGTTTAAAAAAATCAATTCAATTAAAACACTAAATTAGAAGTAAGAATTATTAATTGCGTCAAAATGAATGTATCTGTCCAATTTCATACAAATTCCTTTATTAGTTTTTGAGAAATGTTGCGCGCAAGAATAGAATAAAGTGTAGCAAAATTTTAAAAGTTTATGAATATAATGTGATTGAACAGTATTTAGAAGTAGGTCTTACCTTTGAAAATATTTCTTTTCACCATTTTTAATTAATAAAATATTTCTTTAAGAATCCTGATGCATTTTTGTTGTTGTAGATACTAGAAATCTCACGTAATTTTTTCCACAGCAATATCACATATATAATTACACTGGTTTACAAATTTAAACATTTTTTTATATACTTTTGATGAAACACCTATTTTCTTATTATACTACCTCTTACTAATGAAAGGCGGTATTTGAAAAAAATCTATCACGTCACGTTTTTAAAATTTTTACATTTTTCCATATTCACATTTTTAATTATATAATATAATCTATCAAGTCACATTCTTCTTACCGGCATTGGCAACTTTGATTCTATATTCTGTTTTCTTGTGTTTTCGTGAACTAAGGTGATTTTGTTTTTGATAAAATGTCTAATAGAGTGTGTAAATTAAATTCTGGTCATTTTTGTTACGTTTGTGAACAATTTATATTCGCAAAAAAGGAAAGACCGATAATGGAATGTTCTAAAACAGCATATGTGAATTATTAATGGATTATCAGTGATTAATAAAGATAAAAAGTGGTTCCCACATGTTTTTTGGGAAAGCTGTAGGCTTACTCTTATATGCTGGGCTTCGGGAGAAAAAAGGTATCTTCAATTTGGATCACCAATGCTGTGGAGAAAACCTTCAAATCACGAAAATGTCTGTTATTTTTGTTTGACAAAAACTGCAAGCTTTAATTAAAACAATAAACATAAAATTCAATATCCTGACATTCCATCAGTCTCAAAACCGATATTACATTCGGAAACTCTCGTATGTCCAGGTATGTCAATTGCGAGTTGCCAAGATTGTGACGATCTGTTTATGGAGAATGAAAATGATGACGAATTTGTAATCAAAGATGATAAAATGCCACATTTAATAAACCAAAATGAGTTGAACGACCTTGTGCTAGACTTGCAATTATCTAGATCAAAGGCAGAGATTCTTGCCTCTCGTCTACAACAGTGGAACTTATTGACACCAAATATCAAATTACTTATTACCGAAATCGAAGTCAAATTTTCAGCATTTATTTCACTAAAATGGATTCTTAGGAAATCATAAAGATGAAAATTATGAAAAACATATTGCTGTTTTATTAAAACACTATCATGCAATAGGTGTGAACATGTCTCTGAAGGTACATTTTCTCCATTTATACACGGATTTTTTCCCTGAAAACTTGGTCGCAGTGAGTGACTAGCAGGGCGAGCGTTTTCACAAATACCTTAAGCTTTTTGAAGACAGACACAAAGGTTTTTGGGAAGAAAGTATGTTAGAGGACTACTGCTGGTCTATTTTAAGAGAAACAGATCAAGGAAATTATAAAAAGAAGAGTAAAATCAATCATTCCTAATTTTTTCTCTTTATATTTCATGCTTAAGTATTTAATAAATATTTTTTAACTAGACGTGACAAATTTTTTTCAATAATTTTCCCGTACTCAGTGCACTAGAATCTATGAAAAAATACACATTTTGGAGAAAGTATATAAACCGTGTAAACCAGTGTTATTAATATATAGGGTGGTTATAATATAAGTATCTCTATTTAAAGCTGTCTGAAGCTCGAAGGAATAACCCGAATTAAACCAATATTGGTACACTTACAATTCGAGAATGGAGAAGAAGAATGGAACAATAAAAAAAATAATTGCAGTAATCACCAACAGTGTGAAATGGGTGGGAATCTACTGAGTGTGAAATGTAATGTGTAGTACAAAAACAAAGAATTAATGCGTCAAACCGGATGACACACATAATATATTGGAAAATGTCACAGTGAATGTGGTTACGCATTCGCATGGCGGTGCCGATAATGTTCAGGTTCCACATGACCATTGTGCTGGAGAGGATACAATCTAGGTGATTACTGCACGACGTGCTCAACAGCGGAATGTAAAACGCATTAGGAGCGATGTTTCGCACATGTCGTGACATGCGGCAAAGTCAACGAGGTTTGCGACACCTCCACGGTACACAATATTACACATTACATTTCACACTCAAAAGCGCCATCTGTCAGCGATTATTGCAATTAATTTTTTTATTGTTCCATTCTTCTTCCCCTTCTCGACTAGTAAGTGTACCGATTTTGGTTTCATTTGGGTTATTCCTTCGAGCTACACACAGCTCCAAATAAAAATACTTATAATATAACCACCCGGTATATTATTTAGGCATATAATAATTTTCAAAAGTTATTCTTGCATGAAAATAAATATATTTGCCAAGTTTCATGCAAAATGCTTTATCAGATTTGAAAAATGTTGCGCATAAGCATAAAATCTAAAAAAAAATGAGGAACTTTCATTTAAAGATAAAAATCATGTAACAAAATGTTTAAAGTTTATGAATATAATATGACTGAACTGTAAAAGGAAATAAATCTTATTTTTGAAAAAAATCGGTATTTTTAATAAAAAAATATGTTTTTAAGAATCCTGATGTATTTTCGTTGCTGTCGATACTAGAAAGCTCAGATAATGTTTTTTCCGAAAGATCACACATATGCATATACTAATTTTTCAATAAATAAATAATGCATACTCAATTTAAAGTAAAAGTTATTCCTTGCAACAAAATAAATGTATTAGCCCAGTTTCATACGAATTGCTTTATCAGCTTTTGAGAAATGTTGCGCGCAAGCATAGAATCTAAAAAACTGAAAAAAATTGCATATAAAGATTAAATTGTAATAATTTTTAAAAGGTTGTGAAAATAATATATATATATATATATATATTTGAGAATCCTGATGGATTTCCGATGTTGTCGCTACTAGAAATCTCATATAATGTTTCTCTCACATGATCAGATATATGCATATTATAAATTTTCAATAAATAACCAATTCATTTACAGTACTTAATTTGAAGTTAAATTCGAAGATCGTTATATAGGTGATCGAAATGAGAGTTGCATGAAAATAAATGTATTTACCAAGTTTCATAGAAATTGCTGTATCCGTTTTTGAGAAATGTTGCGCGCAAGCATGAAATCTAACAAACTGAGAAACTTGCATCTAAAGATGAAATTGTTACAACATTTTGTAGTTAAAATTCTCCTGATGCCTCTTTGTGCCTTCTAACAATTTGTTTGACTGATTTTCTGATTGTTTTTGTCTTTTCGTAGATTTACGACGCGATGCTCGACGCTTTTGTACGATTTTCTGCAGTTTCTATTCTATTTTTGACCTTTTCATGAAAGTTTTTCCGTGCACATTTTGGTACAGGCAAATCTAAATTTCGCATCATTTCTATTACATTCTGTCTTTACTACCATCATTAAATATAACTGTAGCAATAGAAACCGCAATTTCTGCAACCTTTCTACCACTGTCAATAGTTTTCGACAGTCTTTCTAAAGTGTTGAATTGAACGACTCATTTGGATTCTGTGTTTTACCTTCGCGGCAACGCGGCAATAAATTAGAATGGGACATTTTTAAAAATTGACTTTATAGCAAAGATTACGGGAAAAGGAACATTATATCAATGTGAAAATTCTTCGTTATTTGAAAGAGCTTGATTACCCGTAAGGCATGGTGACGTTACGGCGACGTTACTGTGAAGTCACAATGTGACTTTGTGACCGTCGTCGTGACGTCAAGTGACGTCGATGTGAAGTCACTGTGACCTAAATGTGAAGTCGTTATGGCCGTTTTCAAGGCTTTCTGTGACCTCACAATGTGACTACTTTGTGAAGTCACCGTGCGACTTCAATGTGAAAAATGTAAGGAATCTGCATCGGATAGGGTGACCAGATTTTACCCGAATCCTATCCGGATTGTTCGGATCAAAAATTTTTTATGGTTCAAGTTTGTGACGTTTGTGACGACACTGCACCGTGTAGGCTGACCAGATTTTACCCGAATCCAATCCAGAAAGTTCGGATCGATCTTTTTGGTTTTGTTGGCTACGTAATAGATTTGGATTAGTGGTCGTGTGACCTGATTTTCGTGAACCCGATCTGACCCGAATCGGGTATAATGTTTTTACTGTAAGTCTTGTTCGGAATAGAATCTTGCATACTACCGAGTAACCAGATTTTATCAGAAATTGTGTTACGATACAATTTTCTGATAAGAAATAAAATAACTTCTTAAAACACCATAAAAACTTTAAAATGCGCTAGGCCTTTCGAAAGATCTGAGACTTTCTTCGTCAGGCGCAAAAAGACGTGCGTCTACTATGAAAGCAGCAGCAAGACTGAAATGAGAGGTAAGGGAGAGGAAACAAGCTGATGCAACAGCCAATAGGAAAGTAGAAAACAACAGCCAATAGGAAAACAGAAGACAACAGCCAATCACAGAAGAGTAAAAACAAAACAATAGAGAATACAAAATAGAAGGGGAATAAGGAAGTGAATAAAAAAATATAAATAAATAAATAAATAAATAAATAAAAATAAAAAATAATAAAAATAATAATAATAAAAAAATAAAATAGAATATTTAAATAAATAAAATAAAATGAATAAATAATAAATAAATAAATAAATAAATAAATAAATAAATAAATAAATAAATAAATAAAAATGGAAACAGATGAAAATTAAGAATTAAATAAGTAATAATCAAAATATATAAATATATATAAATACAGACTAAAATTAATTAATACATAATGAATTATATGGAAGTACTGAAGAGGTTTTTCCAAGCAGCAGAGAGCATTGTGGAATCGGATTTATCATTAACTATAACTTCACGATTAAGATAAATAGCTAAATTTTCCAGAAAGTCCAATTCAGAAATACTATTATCATTAAAGATAATTTTAGCAATTTTAAAATTAAAACAATGGCCGGAATCCCAAGAGTGCTGGGCAATTGAAGATTTAGAAAATTCTTGATTTTTTACATAACGAGAGTGTTCTTTTAAGCGGATTTCGAGATTTCTTTTAGTTTGACCAATATAAGATAAATCACAGCCATTACAAGGAACATTATAACTTCCCCATTTACGAAGATCAGGAACAGGAGATTTGGTGGAGGGGAATTTGAATTTATTGACAGGTTTAAAGATAATGTTAAAATTGAAGCGTCTTAAAACTTTAGCTAATTTGAAACATAAAGGAGGATAAAAAGGGAGGACAACCAAATTATCAGGTTTGCTTTTCACAGATTTAGAAAGAGTAGATTTATAAGACGGTCTATTGAATTTCTTCACAGCATATTTGATAACAGAAGGATTGAAACCTCTTTTGACAGCAACAGTTTTTAAGTAATTAAGTTCATTCTTAAGGGATTCAGAGTCGGAACAAATTTTGAGAGCACGATTTACATACGTATAAAATACACCGATTTTTTGGTTGACAGGATGATTTGAGAGATAACTTGTAATGGCTGTGATTTATCTTATATTGGTCAAACTAAAAGAAATCTCGAAATCCGCTTAAAAGAACACTCTCGTTATGTAACTAATCAAGAAATTTCTAAATCTTCAATTGCCAAGCACTCTTGGGATTCCGGCCATTGTTTTAATTTTAAAAATGCTAAAATTATCTTTAATGCTAATAGTATTTCTGAATTGGACTTTCTGGAAAATTTAGCTATTTATCTTAATCGTGAAGTTATTGTTAATGATAAATCCGATTCCACAATGCTCTCTGCTGCTTGGAAAAACCTCTTCAGTACTTCCATATAATTCATTTTGTATTAATTAATTTTAGTCTGTATTTATATATATTTATATATTTTGATTATTACTTATTTAATTCTTAATTTTCATATGTTTCCATTTTATTTATTTATTTATTTATTTATTTATTTATTTATTTATTTATTTATTATTTATTCATTTTATTTTATTTATTTAAATATTCTATTTTATTTATTTTTTTTATTATTATTTTTATTTTATTTTATTTTTATTTATTTATTTATTTTTATTTTTTTATTCACTTCCTTATTCCCCTTCTATTTTGTATTCTCTATTGTTTTGTTTTTACTCTTCTGTGATTGGCTGTTGTCTTCTGTTTTCCTATTGGCTGTTGTTTTCTACTTTCCTATTGGCTGTTGCATCAGCTTGTTTCCTCTCCCTTACCTCTCAATTCAGTCTTGCTGCTGCTTTCATAGTAGACGCACGTCTTTTTACGCCTGACGAAGAAATACTCAGATCTTTCGAAAGGCCTAGCGCATTTTAAAGTTTTTATGGTGTTTTAAGAAGTTATTTTAGTTCTTAGTGTTTCACACCAGTTTCAACTTATTTTATTTATAATTTCTGATGTCGGCTCGGATCTAGAGTCATGCACGAATCCGGTTATATACTTCTTGAACATGATTGAATGTCCACTTGAACATGAATGATGGTTGACTGAAATTATATTTCGATTCAACCCGTATTCTTACCTTAACCTAACAACAACAACAACAAAAAATCTGTAGGCCCACAACCCGACCGAACCTGATAAAGGATTTCGCATATATTCGGATAAGAAGATTTCACCAAATCTGGATAAGATCAACGATAAGGATTGGATCGGCAATGATTTTTGTTTATGCAACTCGTATTCAAATTAAAACTTTGCATCTGATTGGGAAACCGGCTATAATATAGCCGTTAAGCAAGAAAATTATAAATGTAAAAAACGCATACTAATATAAAAATAATAGATGAATCCATTAAAAATTATAATAAAAGTAAATATTTCAATAATATGAAATTCTATTGTGCAAATAACAACTTTTTAAATTAACTTCTACTTCCATTTGTTTTATGTAACCACCAAAAATATTGACAATAATTAAAACATATTCAAATTTTATTTGCTTAATAGGCGTATAGCCAACATAGTGAAAAAGTACCCAAGCCGGGACTATGTTGGCTATACGCCTATTAAGCAAAGAAAATTTGAATATTATAAATGCAAGGCGTGTGAAATTTTCTCTGGAAAAATTTCCAAGTATTAATATGAATAATTAAAACTATGCTATTTTTCTGTTAAGTATTGAAGTCTTTAAATGTGTATACTTTGCCATATTTCCCCTCGCTCAGTATCACGAAACTTTCTGAGACATTTATGAACAAATTTTTAAACGCCTGGTACTTGCATGCCTGATTATTAAAGCTATTTGGTATGAATAGCGTTTTCCATTATTAGATAAATGTAATACTTAAGATCAATTTCGGTCACGTTTTTCCCGTTTCTGACGCTGTGCGTCGGAAATTTGGTTCAAAACACCGACTTTGGTAGTGTTTTCTGAAACATCTGCCGTTACCAAAAAATGGATAACGCCATTCGATTATATATATTCTGAATAAGAACACCTGCCAATTTCATATATTTCCAAATAAAAATGAATTCAGAAATATGTCAGAAATTAGCTATTTTTGTTTGAGAACAACTTTAATGAAAATATAAGTATACATTTTAAAATAAGCATTGCGAAAAATTTATATTTGGAATCAATTTAAATAATAGATATACCTATTGTGCGATATTATTAAATAATACACATTGTATCAAGCAGTAAAACAGTTTTCGTTGTAAATGAAATATAGAACTTAAGATCATAAACGCCATAAATATATATATATATATATATATATTTTTCTTTACAAATTATTTCTTTTATAGTTTTTGATAGTATACTAAATGCAGAACTCAAATATCAATTTTTACTATAAAAATATTTGATAACAAAAATGGAAAAATTACCTTAAACTAAACAGTTATTTTATTGTTTCATCAATAATTATTATTTTTGTGCACCTAACACTGACATCTCGACAAATAAATTATTCAATGCGCTAAATTGTCACAATTTTTTCACATGTACCAGAAAAATATTTCTCGAAACCTACACTAGCAATGAAATTATGAAATTGCAAATCAAATATTAATAGTTTTGAAAATTGCAATGTTTTTAATTATAATGAATAACTATGAAAATTGAACTAAGAAACACAAAATATTAAATAAATTCTTCATTCTAAATAACACTTTACATTTAGAATACATATTGTTAGTAAATACTTTAAGCTTTTTCCCAAACAGTCTATTTAAAAAAAATTAAAACATTAAAGATAAAATTGAATAAAAGTGATTTTTTAAAAGAAAATTTAAACATCTTAACTTTTAAATAATGCAATATTAAATGTACTAGTACTAAACATGCACTATTAACAAAACTGCGAAGACATTAAAAGTTACCTGCATATCTATATTTATAGGTGTTATGTTTGAATGGTCCTTATCTGCTTCCTTTCATTGAAAAATTAGACGATAAATCCACTATAATTTTCAAAGTATCCAGCAGAAGAGGTGTGTTCATAGATCTGAGAAGTCAAATATCACCCAGGCCTTATGAACGCACCCGGCTAGACATAGGTAGAGGTTAAAATGGATGGTTTACTTTAAAATGGAGAAGGTTCACTTTAAAAAATTAATTTACTTACACAGTATAAATCTACAAAGTTAAAAGAACGCAACACAACGCTAATCGGAACTTGGAATGAGAAAAGTCGTCTGCATTAAATATGCGCGCGCAGTATTGTTTAAACACAACAACATAACAACTAGCAGCTGTTTCCAACTTTATCGCAAATGATATAGAAAGAAATAATTTAAATAAAGACATTTCAAAAGCTTTATAATTTATATGGATGAAAAATTAACTTCTAACTATGCTATAATATTCTTTTTTTTATATGAGATTTTGTATTCTTAGAAATAAGCTGTGAAAATTTATATTTTTATATATTTTTAATCAATTGCATTTGCTTTAGACTTCAAAAGTAAAGATAAATTTTAAATAAAAATTCATTTAATAGGCTTTATAAAGTAATTCCGATATAAATTTAAATTGCAATCAAATTTCCTAAGTGCAAATTTTTCATTTTTCACACTCTATCGAAAAAAGCAATATATTTAATAGAGGTGATATCTTACTAAGCACTGGCAAGTTTTGGATAAATTGCTATAGGAATGACATATACTTTATAACATGTTTTTAATTCATTTTTGCTCGGAAATACATGAAATTAGCTCGTGGTTTTATTCAGAAACTATATAATTGAAAAACATTTTCCATTTTTTGGTAAAAGCAAGATCTTTCAGAAAATAATGTCAAAATCGGCGTTTTGAGCCGAATATCCGACGTGACAGTGAAAGACAGGAGAAAAACTGGTCATCACGTAACATTAATTGCTTATAACTCGATAAGTATTTTATTTATCAAAAAATGAAAAACTCATTTTGATTCCAAATTGTTTCCATAATCAGTCCTGCATATTTTATGCCTTTGCGCTTAAAAATGAGTCAGAAATTATGTCAGAAAGCTTCGCGTTTTTGAGCAGGTCAGTTGAGAACCCCCTTAATTATACCGTATAATCAAAATCCTGAAATCGTTGGACGTCACCCCAACCAGACCGTGTTGCTATCGAACTCTCAAAAGTGGTGCCCTTATTTTTTTACCAGAAAGCTGATGGTTGGGTTGAGTGGCCTATCAAAATAACTAAAGATAGGAGATTTTTAAAGAAATATTTGTAGTATTACAAAATTAGAAAATGAGTCCCATGTGGTAGTAGAAAAAAATCTAAATGTTTGTATTTAAAATGCTAACAAACCTCTAAATTGCTAACAATTTTATTAGAATGGGAGATCTATTTCTGAATTACTTTCCGCCAAAACTTTCATACGTCACTAAATTTCCATTTAAGGATTTTTACTTCTGTATTATATAGTATATTTTGTTAAATTTCTTGAAAATAGTAATGAAAATTGTAAAAAAAGTTATATGTCTCATATATGTAGACAGATATTTATTTATTATTTTATT
Organism: Maratus michaelseni; assembly: GCA_963931845.1. Classification (NCBI taxonomy): domain Eukaryota; kingdom Metazoa; phylum Arthropoda; class Arachnida; order Araneae; family Salticidae; genus Maratus; species Maratus michaelseni. The sequence continues at coordinate 400,890,532 of OZ007586.1, forward strand.
TTGGAAATACTCAATTTATTTAAATAGTGTGTGACAATGTTTTTATTAATGATTTAGGTACATGACATAATTCAATTCTATATTTTATGAGGTTTTTTTTCCAATTCACTCTCTGATCACACCGTTAAGTCACAGAGTGTTGGCATGTTGGTCATAGGTGTGACGTGACTTATGTGACTTGCAGTGACGTCATGTCAACGTCACAAAAAAGTTTAAAGCTGTCAAAGAGTAATTTTCTTGATGCAATAAAATGCTCAAAATTTTATTTTAAGTTTTCTTTAGGTGTTCAAGACGTTCACATTTTAGTCACAGTGTGACGTTACAAAGTGGTGGCATTTTGGTCACAGATGGGACGTGACGTACGTGACTGACAGTGACGCCACAATGACGTCACTGTGACTGTGCATGCTATGCGGGTATACACTGCTGTCCAAACATTAAGGGGCAGTGATTGGACGTTTGCGCTTTTTACACGGTTTCTCGAATAGCTACTGAAATTCTTGACAAATTGTCCTTGCACTTCGAGGATGTAAAGCACATGTTTGACTTTAAGAACCGTAGAAACAGTATACTGGAATTAAAAATTTAATATATTGAATATTTGATGAGATATGGGCGTTTGTATGAAATAATTATTGCTGCGCATACTCGACGTATACCAAAGATTTTTTTCATAATTTCATAGTCAATTCTGTAGAGCAATTAATATAAAAAGACCTGTCAAATATCGTACAAACTCAAAAAGATACGGCCAATTAAGTGAGCTAATTGATAAATTGGGTAGGAAATCCTATATAATCCTATGGGATTTCATCCCCAATATATCAAGGTAAATGGAGGTAAGGAAATCATTGGATCCGCCAGTAGTTATTTCCGCTTACTTAATAAATCGTTTTAGCGTTTCATAAGCCGTGCACTCCATGGCACAACCTAGTTATAATGAAGAGAAAAGTGTTGACTAAATAATGATGCTTCTGTGTATTGTGTGGAAATATATCCCTTTTGTAAGGAAAAAGGACTCCAGTTCGTTAAAAACTTAGATATGATGTTTTAATTAACTTCTAGGTTAAAATACTAATACGATGGATGTACATGTCATGCGGGCGAAAAGAATGACCCGAGATGTTAGTTACACATCAATTAAACAACTGTAGAAAAAAAAATAACGGGGAGCAGCGGACGCATCTACATTGAAAACCGCAAACGACGGAGAAAAATGCGTGCGCTGCAATTTACATACATGATAGCATAGTAACAGAATGTCACGTGAGTTTCTATATGTTTTAGGAAAGCTTTTCGAGTATTTTCATAACTTTCGATCTTTCATTTATGACAATCAACGTATTTACTTCCACAAAATCATTTTCCTGGGCCTTTCCTAAGACTTCTTGTTAATAATGTACATAATATAACTTACAAAAATCACAATCCGCAGATAAACAGATTCAGAATAACTCACTTCGCAAAGCGATTCACAAACATGTGCGGAATTTTTAACCTGCGGAATTATAGTAAACAACTTGTCTCACTAGACACTCGAAGGAGTAAGTTGTAGATAGGATGCTTATATGATATTCTCCACTTAGTATAAAAACATGAGAGTATAAAAACATGGAGTATAAAAATATTTCTGAATGAAGTTACGATTCAGGAACGATGTAAACAAAGAATTTTATATATAGCAGGCTGACGACATCTTAAATTCGGAAACGCCGCTTTAGGTCTGAGGGGTTATAATTGCAAATGCCATAACTTCTGTTCTAATGAAGATTTCAAGGAAACAGTTATATCAAAATGTTCAAAAAGAATAGGCGTTTAACAAATCAAAAAAGTAAATTTTGAAAATTTTGAAGATTTAAGAGTCTTAACCGGAAGAAATGGCGTGGTCTCTTGTAGATTTTTCAGATGGCGACACCTGACGACATAAACCGAGTTTATATATAGATAAGACCCTTTAATTAATCTTTAACTATAATCTTACATTAAAATAATTCAATCCTCATTGCATCTATTAACTTTAAAATATAAATATTAAAAATTAATAATCTGAAAGTTTTGTACAGTTATGAATCGAATATTTTTCTTAGTATGCATTTTAAGCATGATTCATATAAAATAAGGCGGTTTGTATAGATTACTATTCATTGGTTTTATGTGGTATATTTCGGAAAATATTTGTTTTCAGATTATAAATTGAAATAAAAACTAAAAAACCCTTGCATATTTTTGAAGAGTAATTCATTTACAAATCGTAGAAATTATATTATTTTAATGGTCATTTGAATAGAGTAACAACTTTTGTGAGTGCAAAAGATTTTATTATTTATATTATCTACAAAATGTATATTATATGTGCCTAAAAATATATTATTTCTTATATATTTTATAACAGATATTCAACAGGAATTGTTTTTTATCTAAAGCATGTGATGAATAAACATAACAATCCGCGTCAATAATTCTATATTTATTTGACAAAAAACTATTAATTCATTGTTATTGTTACTTACTTTTCAATAAGAAATATTTCATATTGCCGTTGTTTAAATGCATACAATAATGAAGTTATTAGTTGCAATTTAAACACAAAATATATATTCTCTATTTAACTTTTGAAATATTTATAGCTGTTTTTGACACCCGCTTAATACTTGCGTGTGAAATATGTAAACGATACATATAATGCTAATGCGTTTTTAATTAGAAAAGAATTTCGATACTTTTAAATGTTTATCTATAAGCTTTTAGAGATAAATATTTAAAAAGGTGGTTTTCCATGTGTAATTACAGTCCCATTTATCTTATATTTTTTCTTTTATAATAAATTCTATGAAAATCTGTGAAAACCATCGAATTTGAATATGTTGTAATACCATTCGGTATACTCTATTTGCTAAAAGATTTTCCATCAACCGTTCAATTATATGAAACCATACCCAAAAAGATCATACTGAATATTTCATTTAATATCTGAGTGAATTCAAGGGACCTGAAATAAATTAAGTTAAAGAAAATAATTTAAACATTACAAAATTAATCAGAAGTTTTTTTTTTTACATTTTTGTTTTGTTTTGTTTAAGTAAATTGAATTCGAAAGCATATTTCATTATACAATATTTTTCTGCTGAAAATTGTATTTAACATTAAAGTATGTCTATTAAAAATGACATGCACATAAACTGACTTTATAAATAAACTAGCTGATCCGCCCGGCATTTCCTGGTCACGTAAAAATATAGAACGAAACGCGAGTAGAGAGAAAATGGGGATCCGACCTCAGGAGGAGGAGTGAGGAGTGAGGAGGGAGGAGGGCCCCTCCTCCCGAAGTGCCCTCCTCCTCCTCCCGCAGTGCCCTCCTCCTCCCGAAGTGCCCTCCTCCTCCCGAAGTGCCCTCCTCCTCCTGAAGTGCCCACCTCCTCCCGAAGTGCCCTCCTCCACCAACTAAGATAAGGGGATTAATTAAGGATTAGTGTTAATTAATTTTAATTAGGGAACTTAGAGAAATTTTTCGAAGCAATTTTTTTTCAACAAGAGTAGGGTGGGAAATATTTTTTTCAGTTTGTGAATTGTATTTAAAAATAGTAATTAAAAATGGACATTCATTAATTTTAATTGGGCGAACTTAGAAATTTTTCGAGGCAATTTAAAAAAAAAAAAACAATGAGAGTATGCAGTTTGAATATGAGTGCAGTAGAAGTGAATGATTAATTAAAAATGTTAATTAATTTTAATTGGGGAACTTAGAAATTTTTCGAAGCAATTTTTTTTCATGTAGAAATAGCTATTACAGTACAAGGTGAATTTTAACGAATTACAAATTTAATTAATTTTAATTGGGGAACTTAGAAATTTTTCGAAGCAATTTTTTTTTTTTTTTTTTTTTTGAACTAGAGTAGGCCATTCGATATACATGTTAGAGTACATTTGAGGAGAATTTTAAAAGTCAATAATGGTTTATTTAAAAATGGTGAATAATTAATTTTAATTGGGGGGGGGCTTAAACATTTTTCGAAGCAAATATTTTTTCAACTATACTATGCAGTTTAAATATGAGTGTATGCAGTAGAAGTGAATGAATAATTAAAAATATTAATTGAAAATGGTCATTAAAATATTAATTTTAATTGGGGAACTTAGAAATGTTTCGAAGCAATTTTTTTTCTAAACGAGAGTACGCAGTTTGAATAGGAGTATATGCAGTAGAAGTGAATGAATAATTAAAAATAATAATTAAAAAGGGTCATTAATTAATTTTAATTGGGGAACTTAGAAGTTTTTCGAAGCAATTTTTTTTTCGCGTAGAAATATCTATTACAGTACAAGGTGAATTTTAAAGAATTACAAATTTAATTAATTTTAATTGGGGAACTTAGACATTTATCGAAGCATTTTTTTTTTCTAAACGAGAGTATGCAGTTTGAATATGAGTGTATGCAGTAGAAGTGAATGAAATAAATTAAAAATGGTCATTCATTAATTTTAATTGTAGAACTTAAGAAATTTTTGCTATTTTTAGTTTTCAAAATTGCCAAAAAATAGAATTTTTAGTTTTTAAAGTCGCCAAAAATAGAATTTTTAGAGTTAAAAGTCCCCAAAAGTAGGATTTTCAGCTGAAAGTAATCTAAGATATAAACTCTCAACTGAAATGAATTTTGCCTTAAGGTGTGAGCTTTTAGGTAGAAGTGACCTAGAGTCAAAACTTCCTGGTCCCAGGAATCATCACGGGAGTTATAGTAAAAAATACAGGGTCGCGTATGAATTATACAGCACTAAATTTAACAGCTCGCCCCCTCCCCCCCACCCCTCACTTTTTTTACCCAGAGTGGCCCTTCGATAGCCTAACAATACACACTTCAAAAAACTAGATGATAAAAAATCCAGAATTTTAACGTATATATAAAGTAGTAAATAAACAAGAATGAAAAATCATGCGTAGCGACATAATTCATGAATCACTTTCCAACATCATTGATATGTTATGTGAACAAAATATAATTTTACCAGCTAGTGCGTAGTTAATTAAAATAGTGAACAGATTCCCTTTTTAATAAAAAGGAACCCTTCACAAAAATCCATTTATGCCTAAGGACCCTTCCTAAAATCAGATAATTTACACTTTACCCTGTTTTTTTCAATTCAAGTTAGGCTAAAAGTACAGCTTGCGCAACGATAGGTTCGAAATACACGGACCCTTCGAAAGAAACTTTGAAAAGTTATAGATATTAAACCCTGCTCACAAAATAATGCGACTATTCCTATCCCAGAATACTTCACAAAATAGTATAACCTTATTCAAATCTCAGTTCTCTTCACAAAATAAATCCAATAGATTCAAGTTATATTAGGGCGACAGAAATACAAGGGACATTGACCTTTCATAAAAATCTAACATCACTGTTTGAATGAAAAGACCCCTTCACAATATACCCTGTAAAAATATTATGATTCCACAGATATTTTAAGAAATAGAGTACTAATCTCAAATGAATACGTATTCACGCAATCTAAAAACAGGTTTTATACGAATACATTTTTAGTATAACGTTCAAAATATAGATTTTTTTTAAAGTGCACATTTCACCAAATTTATAATACAAGTAGGTAAAATAGGGTAGATTGTTTCAAGAAAAATAACTGAATTTCGAGTGAATATGCTTTAAAATGTATATATTAGAACTGAAACAAAGAAATGAGTGTTATCCAGTATCCCCTCAATAGACTGATTGCTGAGTCATATTAACAGATAAGCGAAGATCTTGCTTTACTTGTCACGATGAATCACCTCGCGATAAGAAATATCTGATGCTCGAGTTTCTGACACATTTTAGGTAAGTGAATGTTTAAAATGAGCTATTTAAAACCGTAAATGTATACGAATTATTTCGTGTAGTCCTATATTGTGTGTAAAACTTAATCTGTTAAGTTTTAAAATGCTTAAATGAAAAATAAGAACTAGTCATTAAGCTATACCCTTAAGAATTTTGAGGATAAGAGACGGATTTTAATCAATTTGATACATGTTAGGGTAAAAAAATACAGTGTCCCCTGTAAGATATAGGAATTAAATAATATAAAATTACATTCGTTTATGCTTTTTGTATTGCAAAGTATAGAAAATTCTACTAAATTGGGTTTTTAGTATTTTTAACTTAAAAATTTCTTTGAGGAATGTATAGGATAACTAACCTTTTGACTTTGTTTTTATAAAATATATATATTGTACTATTTAGTTAGAGTATTATTTCAAAAAAATGTTTGTTTTTAATATTGAAAAAATATATATAAAAATGTATCTTACCTATAAAGTGTAATCATAATGTACTGGACTTCATCCAAACTGGAATGTATGCTTGTCTTACAACAACTGAACGGTAATGACAACTGAACGGTGTGTTTGCTTATCTCTTAAAACCACGGGATATCGTGACGTCATGGATAAGGCATATGGTAGAATACAGAATGAATAGGTATTATAAGACTGAAAAATAAAATAATCATAAATCATAAATTTTGCATACTTCATACAAACACTTACAGTATGAGAAATGATTGCTACTATTAACCATATGAGAAAATGAATCATTAGCTAATCTTATTAGTGTATGTCATATTTAACTAACAGGCTCGAACATGCGTGAATTTTGACTAGAATTATTCACTGAATGTAAAAAAATGATTTATATTTAGATCTAATATTTATATCGTTTAACATTTTAAAATTCTATTAAAAGTATATACATTAGTATGCTTGTGAAAGGTCTATTTTTAAGACGAAACATTGTGTGAAGTGTCCTGTGTTAAGGTTAAAACTTTCGTGAAGGGCCCTGTTTTAAAGTTTCGTGAAGGGGTCTGTTTGAAGGATCCTGTTTTTAAATAAATTAAGAACACACAATTTATTCCTAAACATTCAACTCGATTCGTTATATATGCTTCATTGAGTGTTCAATCAAAAATAATAACTAAGAAATAAAATTAACAATACTAATTAAGAGGCAGCCTTAAGAATTTTTGGAATAAGAGATTGGTTTTAATTAAATAGGTTAATGAACCTAATTCGATACAAGTCTTACTAAAATAGAAATTACACTAAAAATACAGAGTCCCCTACAATATATGAATTATACTCCACTAAATTTAATAGCACTCTCCCCTATTTTCATAGAAATGGCTTCAATATAATTTAGGCTAACAATATACACTTCAAAAAATACATAGTGACCACAAGAAGGACAGGAATTCGAAATGTACTACTACTACTTAAGTAAAATATAATTTCTCTTATCGCATAAAATATATTAACAAGCCCTGTAAAAATATATTGACAAGACTATAGGAACTATTAATACATGATTTAAAACATATTGGTTATACAAAACATATATATATATATAAATTTATCGTTACCTTAAAATTTCAAGCATGATTTACTCGACTTCACAGAAATTCAACTGGATTCTTCACCACGTGGTTTGATGACATCACTGATCGCGATAACATTCTAGATAAGATTCACTGATAAGAACACATTTCAATTCATTTCTTCTAAAGAAAGTATACGAGTTGATTCTGTATGTAGATATATAGTAGGTTAGTAGTAATATATTTTTAAAGTACTTTTTATTTTGTTTATACCCAGGACGCTAACCATAGAGCTAAGTGAGCCCCCGTTTATTTTATAGTCACCACGCTAACTATTGGGCTTAGTGAGCCCTCTGTGTATTATTTCGTAATACATACCACATGTACTATGTTTTACGAAATAATAGAAAAATCATGTATTAATTTATCTATATATATTATACAAATCAATTAAAGGTAAATTATACAAGTTGTAAATTTCCAACTGGACGAAAAATGTCCGGGCCAGGATTCGAACCTGGGATCGTTTGGCTGAAGCCGCCACGCTCTACCACTGAGCTATCCCGGTCGAATCTGGAGGGCATAATTCATCCAGTTAACCTTATTGATCGAAGCATCTGGTCTGATATTTTAATCAGCTCAACAGAAAAGATCGCAGGTAATGGAACTCCAGTAAACGCTGGATACGGAATACACTTTAAGTGTATAATATATATATATATATATATATAAATAGTCGCATTATTTTATAAGCAGGGTTTAATATCTATAACTTTTCACAACATGCGTTTCTGTATGCGTAAGTCTTTGTATTACTAAAGATTAAATTTAATATTTTATGTTTTAATTTTGACTACCCTACGTAAAGAGAAAAATAACCATTTCTTTTAAAACAAAATAAAAAGTACTTTAAAAATATATTACTACTAACCTACTATATATCTACATACAGAATCAACTCGTATACTTTCTTTAGAAGAAATGAATTGAAATGTGTTCTTATCAGTGAATCTTATCTAGAATGTTATCGCGATCAGTGATGTCATCAAACCACGTGGTGAAGAATCCAGTTGAATTTCTGTGAAGTCGAGTAAATCATGCTTGAAATTTTAAGGTAACGATAAATTTATATATATATATGTATATGTTTTGTATAACCAATATGTTTTAAATCATGTATTAATAGTTCATATAGTCTTGTCAATATATTTTTACAGGGCTTGTTAATATATTTTATGCGATAAGAGAAATTATATTTTACTTAAGTAGTAGTAGTACATTTCGAATTCCTGTCCTTCTTGTGGTCACTATGTATTTTTTGAAGTGTATATTGTTAGCCTAAATTATATTGAAGCCATTTCTAAGAAAATAGGGGAGAGTGCTATTAAATTTAGTGGAGTATAATTCATATATTGTAGGGGACTCTGTATGTTTAGTGTAATTTCTATTTTAGTAAGACTTGTATCGAATTAGGTTCATTAACCTATTTAATTAAAACCAATCTCTTATTCCAAAAATTCTTAAGGCTGCCTCTTAATTAGTATTGTTAATTTTATTTCTTAGTTATTATTTTTGATTGAATACTCAATGAAGCATATATAACGAATCGAGTTGAATGTTTAGGAATAAACTGTGTGTTCTTAAGTTATTTAAAAACAGGATCCTTCAAACAGAACCCTTCACGAAACTTTAAAACAGAGCCCTTCACGAAAGTTTTAACCTTAACAGAGCCCTACATTGTGAGAAACATTGTGTGACACTTCACACAATGTTTCGTCTTAAAAATAGACCTTTCACAAGCATACTAATGTATATACTTTTAATAGAATTTTAAAATGTTAAACGATATAAATATTAGATCTAAATATAAATCATTTTTTTACATTCAGTGAATAATTCTAGTCAAAATTCACGCATGTTCGAGCCTGTTAGTTAAATATGACATACACTAATAAGATTAGCTAATGATTCATTTTCTCATATGGTTAATAGTAGCAATCATTTCTCATACTGTAAGTGTTTGTATGAAGTATGCAAAATTTATGATTTATGATTATTTTATTTTTCAGTCTTATAATACCTATTCATTCTGTATTCTACCATATGCCTTATCCATGACATCACGATATCCCGTGGTTTTAAGAGATAAGCAAACACATTGCCGTTCAGTTGTTGTAAGACAAGCATACATTCGAGTTTGGATGAAATCCAGTACATTATGATTACACTTTATAGGTAAGATACATTTATATATATATTTTTTCAATATTAAAAACAAACAATTTTTTGAAATAATACTCTAACTAAATAGTACAATATATATATTTTATAAAAACAAAGTCAAAAGTTTAGTTATCCTATACATTCCTCAAAGAAATTTTTAAGTTAAAAATACTAAAAACCCAATTTAGTAGAATTTTCTATACTTTGCAATACAAAAAGCATAAACGAATGTAATTTTATATTATTTAATTCCTATATCTTACAGGGGACCCTGTATTTTTTTTACCCTAACATGTATCAAATTGATTAAAATCCGTCTCTTATCCTCAAAATTCTTAAGGGTATCGCTTAATGACTAGTTCTTATTTTTCATTTAAGCATTTTAAAACTTAACAGATTAAGTTTTACACACAATATAGGACTACACGAAATAATTCGTATACATTTACGGTTTTAAATAGCTCATTTTAAACATTCACTTACCTACAATGTGTCAGAAACTCGAGCATCAGATATTTCTTATCGCGAGGTGATTCATCGTGACAAGTAAAGCAAGATCTTCGCTTATCTGTTAATATGACTCAGCAATCAGTCTATTGAGGGGATACTGAATAACACTCATTTCTTAGTTTCAGTTCTAATATATACATTTTAAAGCATATTCACTCGAAATTCAGTTATTTTTCTTGAAACGATCTACCCTATTTTACAGACTTGTATTATAAATTTTTGTGAAATATGTACATTAAAAAAAAAATCTATATTTTGAACGTTATACTAAAAATGTATTCGTATAAAACCTATTTTTAGATTGCGTGAATACGTATTCATTTGAGATTAGTACTCTATTTCTTAAAATATCTGTGGAATCATAATATTTTCACAGGGTATATTGTGAAGGGGCCTTTTCATTCAAACAGTGATGTTAGATTTTTATGAACGGTCAATGTCCCTTGTATTTCTGTCGCCCTAATATAACTTGAATCTATTGGATTTATTTTGTAAAGGACTCTGAGATTCGAATAAGGTTATACTATTTTGTGAAGTGTTCTGGGATAGGAATAGTCGCATTATTTTGCGAGCAGGGTTTAATATCTATAACTTTTCAAAGTTTCTTTCGAAGGGTCCGTGTATTTCGAACCTATCGATGCGCAAGCTGTACTTTTAGCCTAACTTGAATTGAAAAAAACAGGGTAAAGTGTAAATTATCTGATTTTAGGAAGGGTCCTTAGGCATAAATGGATTTTTGTGAAGGGTTCCTTTTTATTAAAAAGGGGATCTGTTCACTATTTTAATTAACTACGCACTAGCTGGTAAAATTATATTTTGTTCACATAACATTTCAATGATGTTGGAAAGTGATTCATGAATTATGTCGCTACGCATGATTTTTCATTCTTGTTTATTTACTACTTTATATATACAATAAAATTCTGGTTTTTTTATCATCTAGTTTTTTGAAGTGTGTATTGTTAGGCTATCGAAGGGCCCCTCTGGTTAAAAAAAGGGAGGGGTGGGGGGGAGGGGGCAAGCTGTTAAATTTAGTGCTGTATGATTCATACGTGACCCTGTATTTTTTACTATAACTCCCGTGATGATTCCTGGGACCAGGAAGTTTTGACTCTAGGTCACTTCTAGCTAAAAGCTCACACCTTAAGGCAAAATTCATTTCAGTTGAGAGTTTATATCTTAGATTACTTTCAGCTGAAAATCCTACTTTTGGCGACTTTTAACTCTAAAAATTCTACTTTTGGCTACTTTAAAAACTAAAAATTCTATTTTTTGGCAATTTTTAAAACTAAAAATCGCAAAAATTTCTTAAGTTCTACAATTAAAATTAATGAATGACCATTTTTAATTTATTTCATTCACTTCTACTGCATACACTCATATTCAAACTGCATACTCTCGTTTAGAAAAAAAAAATGCTTCGAAAAATGTATAAGTTCCCCAATTAAAATTAATTAAATTTGTAATTCTTTAAAATTCACCTTGTACTTTAATAGATATTTCTACGCGAAAAAAAAATTGCTTCGAAAAATTCCTAAGTTCCCCAATTAAAATTAATTAATGACCCTTTTTAATTATTATTTTTAATTATTCATTCACTTCTACTGTATATACTCCTATTCAAACTGCGTACTCTCGTTTAGAAAAAAAAAATTGCTTCGAAACATTTCTATGTTCCCCAATTAAAATTAATATTTTAATGACCAGTTTTAATTAATATTTTTAATTATTCATTCACTTCTACTGCATACATTCATATTTAAACTGCATACTATAGTTGAAAAAATATTTGCTTCGAAAAATTTTTAAGCCTCCCCCAATTAAAATTAATTATTCACCATTTTTAAATAAACCATTATTGACTTTTAAAATTCTTCTCAAATGTACTCTAACATGTATATCGAATGGCCTACTGTAGTTAAAAAAAAATTGTTCCCCAATTAAAATTAATGAAATTTGTAATTCGTTAAAATTCACCTTGTACTGTAATAGCTATTTCTACGTGAAAATAAAATTGCTTCGAAAAATTTCTAAGTTCCCCAATTAAAATTAATTAACTTTTTTAATTAATCATTCACTTCTACTGCACTCATATTCAAACTGCATACTCTCGTTGTTTTTTTAAAAAAAAAAAGTTCCCCAATTAAAATTAATGAAAGTCCATTTTTAATTACTATTTTTAAATACAATTCACAAATTGAAAAAATATTTCCCACCCTATTCTAGTTGGAAAAAAATTGCTTCGAAAAATTTCTAAGTTCCCTAATTAAAATTAATTAACACTACTCCTTAATTAATCCCCTTATCTTAGTTGGTGGAGGAGGGCACTTCGGGAGGAGGTGGGCACTTCAGGAGGAGGAGGGCACTTCGGGAGGAGGAGGGTACTTCGGGAGGAGGAGGAGGGCACTTCGGGAGGAGGAGCCCTCCTCCCTCCTCACTCCTCACTCCTCCTCCTGAGGTCGGATCCCCATTTTCTCTCTACTAACGCGAACAAAACTTTACTAATCTCTGCACAAATTCCGAATAAACTTCATTGGAAAGAGAAAAAAATTACTATATTGGTCTAGAAGATTAAAACCGGACTCATTTTAATAATGTGGAAAAATCGCAGCGAATCGCAAGAAAATTCTAAAAGCCACAAAAATTCATTTCAAAAGTCGCTTGGGACAAAATTTACTATATTAGGCTAAAAGATTGAAAAAAAAATCTTTTATGAATTTCGAAAAATCGCCACGGAACACGAAAAAATTCTAAAAATCATATAGAAATATCGCGAAAAATTCAAAAATCGATGTATTAATCTCAAATGAATTTTATTGAACAAAGGACCAAATTTGCAATATTGTGCTAAGAGATTACAACCGAATTACTTGTACTAATGTGGAAAAATCGCTGCGAAACTATAGAAAAAACCGATAAAAATGTGATAAATGTTGCTAAAAATACAAATCTCGCAGAGTAAAAATATTAATACAGTGCACTAAAACATTGTAACCGGAATTCTTTCACGAATGCAAAAATCGACGCAAAACGCAAAAAATTTCTAAAAATCGCATTGCAAATCGCGGAAGAGAAAATTTACTGCATTAAGATAAAAATTTGAAACCAAATTCCTTTTACTAATGTGGGAAATCGCCGCAAAACAATACAATACTCTAAAAATCGCATAAAAATTCGCGGAAAATTCAAACATCCCTGCACGAAATCCGAATAAACTTTATTTAAAAGCGAACAAAATTTACAATATCGTGTTAAAAGTTTAAAACCGGATTATTTTTACTATTGAGGAAAAATCGCCGCGATATAAAAAATTAAAATAGACTCGCTAAAAATTTCTAAAATTTCAAAAATCGCTGATGACAAAATATACTACAGTGAACTTAAACATTGTAACCGGAATTCTTTCACAATAATCAGAAATAGACTCGAAAGGCGAAAAACCGGTAAAGATCGATTTGTAGCAGACGAAATCTACTATAGTAGACTAAATGTTTGCAACATAGTACGAATGTGAAAATTTACGCAGCCCCTTTACGATTGTGAAAGTTTCGCAGCGGTGAGCGTAAAAATGCTACAAATTGCTTTGAAAATCGAACAAAAAAGCACAAAAATTTCATTAATCGTGGAGGACAAAATTTACTATGCTAGATTAAAAGTTTGAAACCGAATTCCTTTTACGAATGACCAAAAATATCAACGAATTGTGAAAAAATGCATTAAATATCGCTAAAAATTCAAACATCACGGAGGACAAAATTTACTATATTAGGCTAAACGTTTGAAACCGAATTGATTTCAAAGGTTTGTGACGAATTGAATAGCTGAACATCGCCGCGGAACGCATAAATTCCATTAAAAATCACTTCAAATTCAAAAATAGCAGAGAACAAATTTACTTTAGTGGACTAAAATATTGTCACTGTAATTATTCCATGGATGTCAAAAAATCGCCTCGGAACGTTAAGAATGGATAAAAATATCAATAAAAATCTCTAGAAATTCAAAAATCTAGGAGAATAAAATTTACTATATTAGGCTAAAGATTTGAAGCGAAATTCAGTTTTACTAATGTTGAAAAATCGTCTCAAAACACGAATAAAACGCGAAAAAATTACGAAATGTCGCATAATAATTTCGCGGAAATTCAAAAAGCATTGTACGAATTCCAAATAAACTTTATTGAAAAGAAGACAAAATTTACTATCGTGAAAACTAAGACATTGTAACCAGAATTATATCACAAATGTCAAAAAACACCAAGAAAGGCGAGAAAACACTAAAAGTAATATTAAAAATTGCTAAGAATTCAAAAATCCCGGAAGACAAAAATGTGAAAGAAATTATTTTACGAATAATAAAAAAAAAGACGGAGAACGAGAAATATCGATAAAGCTTGGTAAACATCCCAATGAAAATATCAATAAAAATCACTAAGATTTCAAAAATTGAGTATGACAAAATTTACTATATTAGGTAAAAGTTTGAAATCGAATTCCTTTTACTAATAGGGAAAATGCGAAAAAATTCTAAAAATTCCATAAAAATATTCGCAAAAAAATTGAAAAATCTCTGTACGAAATCCAAATACACATTATTGAAAAGCGGACAAAATATCCTACATTGGGTTAAAAGAATAAAACCACATTCATTTTACTAATGTGGAAAAATTGCTGCAGAACGTGAAAAAATGCTAAAAATTATATAAAAATTAAATAAATCCGTCTCAGAAAAACCTTGACAAAATATTGTTCAGTGCTAGAAGAAAATATGAACTTTGAAATTTTTACCAGCCTTATATAAATTTCGTCTTACACAAACCTTTGCCTGGGAAATACAGTTTTAGAGTTATAAATTAGATTACAACAAACATTCTTATGTTAGTCAATCTTTAAAACTCTTCGACACTTGAAAAAATGTGTGTTGTCTGGCGTTATTGAAATGGGAAACAACAATTTTATTCTGTTGATCAATTCATGTAGTAGTTTTCGACTCGCTTTGCTCTTATTGGCTGCTTTCAGTAGATATTAACATCTATCCTTTTTTAAGCCTTGAATACATCATGATACTCAAACTTTGTCTGAACTTTGTCTTTACCACCTCATTATCCTTCTTGAAGCCATTCCCTGAATGGAGTTTTTCTTTCTTCTGGTTCAAGGATTATTAGTGAATCATTACTGTCGATGGTGACCATTTTTCGAGAGTTGAAACAAGTTGAAAATGGTTTCAGTACATTTGTTTCAGCAATGATTAGTGGATGGAAGTTTGTATAATATAGTTTGGAAGGTTAAAAATCGTCAAAGATAAGTTGTATTTTTTCCAGTCGTGAATAAATTGTTTTCAACGGATGATAATGAACGGATATATGGTTCCAATATTATTACCAGCTTTTAAGCAATGATGTGTAGAAAAATGTATATATCCTATACAGAGTTACCCAAAAATGTTCCCATAAATTACTATCTATGGGCGGAAATTATTAGAATGATTTCTAAAGTTTGATAAAATTTTTCGAATTTGTTTATTTATATATTCAGTCAATGAAGAAATGAAATTTCATAACCTTATTCTATTCCTGGTATAAAGGGATAAAGTTTTGAAATATTATTCTGTTATGGATGAAAAAAATTTTCGTAGTGTGCACGTGACTCCGGAATTTTTTTTCTTTATGTGTGCGAAATATAACAGTAATTCCGTTATGGTGATCGTAAAATTTACGAAATACATCTTGAATTCGAATATTTTTATGTTAGAGATTCACATAAAGCGATTAAACCGTATTTTCAATTTCTGTAATAATGACGTAAAGAAACATTCGAAACAGTCTTTTTCGATTCTTATATTCACGAATAAGCCGAACCCACTCATTTTTTAAAACAATATCTGAAGAAATCTTTGAATGATATATTTAAGTCCTTTTTCTTTCAGTCCATGCTTTAGGGAGCCAAATCATCCATGTAATTCAGTTATTGTTTTACTTTTCCCCTGTGTCAAAAATTCACTTATTTTTTTGGACAACACTTTTTATTGATTTAAATAAGATGTACAGGGTGTTCCAATAGTCCTTGACACATTTTAGAATTCAATAAAAGATCAAGCAATTAGCGTACGAGAGGGCGGTTTGGACGAAAATGCTTCTTATGATCTGAAATTTTGAATAAACAAATACAAAATTCGTTCCAAAATTTCTCGTAGATGGCACTGCTTCTGGAATTTATCGAATAAGTAGAATGCCTTTATACATAACAACGATGAAAGGCGCACAATGCGTAAACGCAGTTTTTGTCCTAACTATGGCAACCCACATTCCAGAACTTAACAATACTCACCCTCTTGAGTTCAATTAGACGGGTGAGGATGGATAAGACGAGAAATGTTAACTTCTGGAATGTGGGTTGCCATAGTTTGGACAAAAACTGTGCATACGCATTGTGCGTTTTTCGTCATTGTTATGCATAAAGGCATTCTACATAATCGTCCAAACCGCACTCTCATACGCGAATTGCCTGATCTTTTATTGAATTTTAAAATGTGTCAAGGACTTTTGGGACACCTTGTATTAGAATTATATGCCCATATTTTCATTTCATTTTATGATAACCGATTTTAACCGATTTCAAAAGTGATGGTGGCAAATTGATGGTGACAACCCCTGCTCCAACATAGGCTATATTTTAAATCGGTGCCACTACCCCAGGGGGGTGCAGGAGCGAAAAACTTTCTAAAATTGCGATCTTTTCTATACTGAAGCAGCTAGAAATTTAAAATTTCGCGTTGTAGTTACTTATAAGATGTAAATGCTCTCTAAGAACAAAATAAAAAAAAAATCGAAATTTAAGGTGCCTGACTACGTACGGAGTAATTTTTTCCAAAAAAGCTATTTAATTCTTTTTTGAACTTATTTTTATTGATATTATGACTAGAAACTGTGAAGAGAAGCAAAAAATATTTCATTCATTCATGAAATTTTGTTAAATGGAGGGTTTTGTGGTAAAATTTAGTGAAATATGGCCCAATACGCAAAACACGCTATAGAAAAATATATTGTATGTATTTTACTTTCCTTTTTACACTTCATACTTATGACATTGGTGAAGGCAATGAACTAAAAGCTAAGAGATATTTTAAATATCTCAAAATTTATAGAACATCGCACCTTTTTACATGCTGATTTTCATAAAATTCATCTATGTTTTTCCACGAAAATATCCATAAAACAAAAAATATTTATTCTAAAATTAAATCTTTAGTTCATTGCCTTCCCAATAGTGTAAATAACACGCATTTTAAATTTCATAGTGATATTCTAATAACGTTTCTAGAAATCATGTTTTGCGTATGGAATTTTCACCAAAAATTACATTTTCCAAAAAATGCATTTAAAGTTTAGATTTCTGTTTTACTACAAGAATTTGCACAGTAATATGCATCTAAACTTCACTGTTTTTATGAGCCATGCACTTTTTTTTTAAGAACTGAGCCTTTGTTTATTTCTAGAAGGCCATAGTTTTGCTTTCCCCCTCCCAGTTAGTACCTTTAAATAGTACTTCCGGTCCTTTAAACAGTACTTCCGGTTTGAGTGACAGCTAATGAGTAGTATAAAAACCGCTACAACTCCTGTTCTATTTATCGTACAATAAAAATAAAAGCAGTTTTGGAAAGGTACAACACTAGGCTTTAATAAAATGCAATAAAATCATTTTGACAATTTTGGTCGAAAACCACTTTTTAAACGTAGTCAGATACCTTAAAAGGGTGAAATGAGCGAAAAGCGTTCTAAAAACATTCTAAATTACAATTTCTATGGAATCTCTGGAACTACCGAACCGATTTGAAAAGTGATGGTGACAACCCCTGCTCCAACATAGGCTATATTTTATCTCGGTGTCACTAACTCCAGGGGGGTGCAGGAACGAAAAACGTTCTAAAATTTCGATTTTTTTTATACTGAAGGAGCTAGAAATTTGAAACTTGGCATTGTAGTAACTTATAAGATGTAAATGCTCTCTAAGAATAATAAAAAAAAATCGAAATTTAAAAGAATGAAATTAGCGAAAAGCGTTCTAAAAACATTGTAAATTACAATTTCTATGGAATCTCTGGAACTACCGAACCAATTTCAAAAGTGATGGAGACAAATTGATGGTGACATCCCCTGCTCCAAAATAGGCTATATTTTATGTCGGTATCACTAACTCCAGGGGGTGCAGGAGCGAAAAACGTTCTAAACTTGCGATTTTTTTTATACTGAAGGAGCTAGAAATTTGAAATTTGGCACTGTCGTTACTTATAAGATGTAAGTGCTCTCTTAAAACAAAATAAAAAAAAATCGAAATTTAAATTGTGAAATGAGCGAAAAGCGTTCTAAAAACATTCTAAATTACAATTTCTATGAAATCTCTGGAACTACCGAACCGATTTCAAAAGTGATGGTGACAACCACTGCTCCATCATAGGATATATTTTTTGTGGGTGCTACTATCCCCAGGGGGGTGCAGGAGCGAAAAACGTTCTAAAATTGCGATCTTTTCTATACTGAAGGAGCTAGAAATCTGAAATTTGGCATTGTAGTTACTTATAAGATGTAAATGCTCTCCAAAAAAAAAATCGAAATTTAAAAGGGTGAAATGAGCGAAAAGCGTTCTAAGAATATTCTAAATTACAATTTCTATGGAATCTCTAGAACTACCGAACCGATTTCAAAAGTGATGGTGGCAAATTTATGGTAACAACCCCTGCTAAGATATAGGCTATATTTTATGCCGGTGTCACTAACACCGGGGGGGGGGGGGGGTGCAGGAGCGAAAAACGTTCTAAAATTGCGATCTTTTTTTTACTGAAGGAGCTAGAAATTTGAAATTTGGCATTGTAGTTACTTATAAAATGTAAATGCTCTCTAAGAATAATTAAAAAAAAATCGAAATTTAAAAGAATGAAATATATAGATATTTCGAGCACAGCTTTTATTAATATTTTCTATATAGAAACACAAATGAGTGACGAGTTATCAAATTTACTTTGTAAATCCGTATGGAACACCATTGGTGCAAATCCAGAAGAATGTTCAATGAAATTAAAATAGAGACATTTGAGATCCGTAAGTTATTGCGGTTTAAGAGTAACATGAATCGGATGATGGTATTCCTTAAATATACGTAATTTAATATGATGTCGATTTACTGAATTTTCAGTGTATAATTAAAATGAATTAAATACATTCGATATCATAAAATGTGTCATTTATGCGTCTGACGAGTTACCGAGATTTCCGATCACATATATAACGAAAGAATGATATTAACATTAATAAAAACATTTATTTGTAACACTGTCGAATTATTGATAACTTATTCCATACAGATTATATATGTGATGAAAGAAAACGTAAATGTATTATTTTGAAGAAGTACAGAAGTTTGTGTGAAACCGCCTTTAATGGTGTTGGACGGGCATATAAATTCAGTGTAAGATTTTGGTGAGTTATCGAGGTTTCGGTGCATACCTATAATGAATTTAGGATGTTCGATTGCATCAAAACATTGACGAATTATGGGGGGGGGTTGACACTCTTCGTATACTCTCGTGTCATTTAAATGTATATGTTTGTTAAATATCTTGCCTGCTAACTGTCTTGTCGGATAGTTATAATGAAAACCCATTTAATGATGTCGAAATGGTAACACTGAAAACGGCGCCATAAAACAAGTAAGAATCAATAGAACCTGCTTTGTGTGTGCTGCATTAACTATCTGATCATATTTGACTACATTATCATGTACTTCTGTTTTAAGTAATCGCTATGGTCACCCTAACACAGTCATATTTTTTCTGTGTCTTAGCACATTAAAAATCGAAGATATACACTTCAAATCTGCAAAGTGCATTTGATATTTAAAAAACACAATTATAGTAAGAATTTTATGAATAATCATGATAATCTTCACCTGTTGTCCGCAATCTGGTGCATGGAATGTATCATCGTCTGCGAAGGTGGACATATGAAAATTTTGTAATTCGACTAAATTATTCTGCTGTTTGTCACCTTTCTCGGATCATTTGTTGTTCCCAATATTGTCTCTGCGTTTTGTAAGTCACCGTATTTAACGTTACTAGGAACTTTTTAATGCACTTTCATTTTCATTTTCATTTATTTATTTATTTTTTACTGTGTAGATCATTTTGCGATCCAAAAAGTTGGTTGTTGCTATTTCAAATTTTCAAAATTTCTCACCGCAACTGTGAGAATTTTGTTATTAGTTTATATCTCATTTTTGAATGACTACCTAAAAAACTTACATCTCATATTTTATCATGTTTCCTTTAGCTTTAACTGTACGGTAGCTTTAAAACTCATATATCAGTAAAGTTTAATAAGACTAGGTTGCCTTCATGATAACAAAAATAAAATATATAATTTTTCGATTTTTATGGTTCTTATAAATTTACTTAATTAATAACAATAGAAGATATTATAAAATACAGAAAATTTATAAAAGCCTATTATTATATTAAATATAATAGCCTATGATCATTATTAAAATAGAGGTGCTTAGAGGTTGATTTTGAAAATCTATTGGAACATATATAACAAACATTGGAGTCAACAATTTAGACCACGAGGATTAGATTTAATACGAAATCTAAAACATTATTTTTTCCCCGCTTGACGAAAAAGTGGAACATAAAGCTATTTTTGGCAGTGAAATATGTATAAGAATTTAAAACGAAATGTATGTATCATGTGACTGTCTAAAATTTTATGAAATTTTCAGTTACGATGCCCATTTTACTGCAATGAATGTTAAGTTTTTGCATGATTTTTTAATGTTTTGTGAAAATTTTAATTGTTATGCCTTAAAGTTATACTTTTAGCTCTGGCGTAAAAAAGTCTCAACAACATTTTTCTGCTATTTTTTTATTTTCTTTGGTGTAATTCATTGCTGTACAAACGTGCTTCCTGAAAATCGTTTACCACCACGATGTCCGATATAAAATCTCCAACTTATTAAATCGAAATTTTTTTGTAATTAAATAAATTCAAATTATTCTGTAAAACACTAGTGGTAATTCTGCCGTTCGTAGACCTTAGTTTGGATACCCCTGGTCTTAATAATATATACACCAAAATTTGTTGCATTTTAAAAATGCATATTGTTAGAGTTAGTCTCAAAACACGTCCAATTTAACAATATCCTCTTTGCATATGAATGCCTACAAAATGCATACATATGAATGCCTCTTTGCCTACAGAATGAATCGCTTTATATATAATCCATATCTCTTTGACAGTTCATGGTAAGTCCATCTGTGATATCCTTAATACTAACCCTTACTTCTGGTTTTTCCACATTCGTGCCTTTTTATAATTTAGAACGGATTATTCGATGAATCCATTTTATTGTTATATTTCTATTGGCTCAGAAGAATGCAGCTAATTTGTATAAAACACAACAAATTTATTACGGACGTCACATCACAACACGTAGATATATATAAAGAATACCAGTAGCAGCAGTTGACTATATTACTCTTTCTACTAACATAATTGTGCTCATTTTCATAACTACGTGCCAACGCACACACACAACCTTTCACTGTGGCCTCCCGCCAAACTCTCCTCCCGTCTCTCCTACTCAGTAGTAGAAGAGAAAAAAAAGGGTTGCCATAAACTCTGACGTCACCAGCATGGCACCCCCCACCTAAGATTGTAAAAGGGGTATGCCACATTTGCAATCTGAAATCCAGACTGGCGACGTCACTACACTTCATTCTTTATCATTAAACTACTAATGAATAATGATGAATTCAACATACATATAAAGAAATACAGGAAAATACTTATAACTTCTCTGGAAAATTTCTGGAACTCCTGCTAGCTACTGCAATATAAAAATACAATTAATGTTTCATAATACATAATACTAAACGCAATAAACAAATAAAATACAAAATGCAAGTTAACATGAAATTCAGTTACAGCTGCAACATAAACAACTGTGAACTATCAAAAGTTCTTTTTTTCATAAAAGTCATTAATTGTTCATGAAAATGTAAAGTCAATTTATTAGTCTGTTGTCTCCAGTCTCGACAGTGCATCAGCGTTCGTCAACTTTGCACCAGGACAGTGTGAAATCATAATGTCATATTTCTGCAACGCTAATGCCCATCGTTGCAGTTTGGAAGATTGGGGAGCATATTTGGTGATGAAAGTTAATGGGTTGTGATCGGTGATAAGTTCCACGGGTGAACCAAAAATCCAAGTTTCGAACTTCTTTAGACTCCAGATAACCGCATAGGCCTCCCGTTCAATGGTCGGCCAAGCCTGTTGAGTTTTGGTGAGCTTTTGACTGGCATAGCTGACTGGATATAGTCTCTCATCTTTCTGTTGAGATAGACACGCACCGATGCCTATTGCAGATGCGTCACATTGAATTGTAAAAGGAAGTCCTATAACTGGTGTATAAAGACTAGGTGCCTCAACGAGACCCCTCTTTAGTTCGTTGAAAGATTTATCATGTTCCTCCAACCAGCACAATTTCTCAGGACTGTTCTTTTTGGTAAGTTCTGTCAATGGGTATGCTGTTTCGGCCTACTTAGGCAGGTAATCGCGGTAGTAGTTACACAATCCGAGGACACTCTTAAGTTGTTTTTTTGTTTGTGGGACGGTTAATTTTCTGATGGCTTCCACTTTATCTGGGTCAGTTCGATGGCTGCCGGACCCGATGACATGTCCTAAATACTTTATCTGGTTTTTCGCAAAGGCACACTTCTTCAGGTTGACTGAGAACCGTAATTCTCGAAGTTTAGAAAATATCGTGTCAAGATGCGTAATATGATCTGACCATGTTTCCGAAAAAACAGCTATATCATCTATATACGCTCTAGCAAAGCTCCTGTATTTTGAAAGTGCTTTATTTATTTCTCTCTGAATGGTCGCAGCTGCATTCCGGAGCGCAAAGGCCATCACTTTGAAGCGATATTGAGCCCCGTGAGTCTTAAAACATGCCAAACCTTGGCTTTCTGCTTCCAGCGGTATGGCCCAATATCCTTTTATCAAGTCGACTGTAGTTATTACATGGGCCCTGCCAATATTGAACAAAAGATCCGTTGCGTTTTCCATCGGGAAATCGTCGGTTTTTGTGATTGGGTTCAAAGCTCTAAAATCTACACACAGTCGAAGAGCCCCATCTTTCTTCATCACGCACACTACCGGGTGTGGCGCCTCCGCATCACTCTCTTCGATCACTCCTAACTCTAGCATTTCTTCGATTTGTTTATCTACTTGTGGCTTCAACGCCTCTGGGATTCGATAAACATATGGCTTTTTCATTTCTTCGCCGTTTAATCTAATTTTGTGCTCTCCTACCTTAGCTATTTGTACTTTATTTGAAAATAAATCTTTATATTTGTATAATAAATCTAACATCTCTTTTCTTTCTACATTTCCTAAATGCTTCAAATCTACTTCTTCTATGTCAAATAAATTTGCGTTATCTTTCACACTGGGGGTGGGATGGACTTCTCCTAATTCTTCTTCATTTTCAAAGATTACTCCCACCGCCCGTACCCTAGGAGTAAATTTTCTTATCTTATTTACATGGATATTCCTAACATTCCCGTTTATTAGTTTTACTTTGTAAGAATCAGGGTTACAGCGTACTACAATTTCGGCTGGTCCCGTCCACCTAGCATAAAGTTTGTTCGTGGAATCCGAGATTAATAGATATACTTGGTCCCCCGGTCTAAATTCCTTGTAAATCGCTCTCCGATTAGCGTACTTTGCATACGAGCCTTGTTTAACTCCCGCTACTATTGCTGCTTGCTCCGCCGCCCTTTCTAAATCAATTTTTAACTCCTGAAGATATTCGGTTGCGCTCTTTCTAAGATTTATGGGTAGTGGTATTTCTCCTGAGCATGTAGATTTCAATACTGCTAATGGGCCCTCGCCTCCCTTCAGTACATTAATTTGAATGACGATACTCCCGTGGTACTATTCAGAATTTCTCTATAGGCAAATAATAAATAAGGGATGTGTTTATCCCAATTTTTTGAATCACTCCTAATTATATGGTGTAACATGCGTTTCAGAACCTGATTATATCGCTCCACTAATCCCGAGCTTTATGGAAGCCCTGGCGTTGCAAATCTAGGAGCCGCTCCTAGCCTAGCATGAAACTCCTGTATTAGACCTGAAACAAAATTTCTGCCCTGATCACTTGCTATTACGCGGGGTATCCCTGTTCGCATAAATATTTCTAATAATGCATCGCACGTAGCTTTAGCCGTATTTGTTCTTAACGGGACCGCCTCCGGCCACCGCGAATGTTGATCCACTAAGGTAAGTACGTATTGATGTCTACGCACTGAAGGTGGTTCAATTTTTCCAATTATGTCAATATTTACAACGTCGAACGGAAGTTCCGGTCTCTCAATTGGGACAATGGGTATCTGATCGCTAGCCCTCTCTCTGCTCCGTAACTGACAGTCTTTACAAGATTTACAATAATCCTCTACATCCCGTGACATATTCGGCCAATAAAATGAATAACGAATTCTTTCTTTTGTTTTTTCATGCCGAGATGATTAGCGAAAATCGATTCATGCGAAATTTTTAAAATTTCCCCCTCCTTACTTTTGGTACAACTAATTGCGTAACAGAATCCCCCCGTGACTCTTTCTTTATGATAAAGCAAATTATCTACTATAACGAACCCGTTTTTACATTTTTCCGCGTCTTTGAAAGCACCCTGTAATGTTTCGCAACTCTTCTGTTGCTCCCTGTATATACTTGCATCTGATCGTTGACCTGCATTCAAATCTCCACTATCATCTTTCCTTTCAATATAACCAATCATTAATTCTCTCTCCGTGTTTTGATTTTCACCTCGCCAGCATAAATTTTCAATATTTATATCATTCCCCTCTGTTTGGTTGTCTTCCCCCTTTTTCCTTTCAATTTCATTTCCCTTTTCCGATCGCGTATTATTTACTAGCGCCAAAGAACATTTCTGTCTGGGCATCTCCTCTCCTCCCTCGTTACTAGCTAACTGTAATATTTCGTGAACTGTCGCTGTTATAATACATGTCCCATATAATTTATCCGTAACGGCAAACAGTACCTCTACACTGTTGTTAAATATACAATTTGACTCTCCGGGTTTTAAAGCTACTGGTAGTGTCATAAGATTAGCAATTATTCTTTCTCCAAAGGCCGATAGTAACTGAATTTTTGAATTTTCATTATTTCTAAATGAATCCGGTAATTGGTTAGAGTTTATTACGGGTATTTCTGCCGCGCTATCCAAAACACATTTGATCTCCTTTCCCCCTATCCACAAATGTTCAAATTGAAGTGGTTGCGTACTTATTGGCTCGTTTTCAAAACAGAGTGTTTCAACCTTGGCGATTATTTTATCATCCTGCTTATTTTTTCCGACAAAAGAATCTTTTTTTGTTTGATTTTGCAAACGTCCAATTTTATCTTTTTCTCTATTATTCGGACAAAATCGCAAATGCGTCGTCTGTTTACAAAGTCTACATTCTTCTGATGTGTTTAATTTTCTATCGCTACGAAAATTGAAATTATTTCTGACATGGGGTGGTATATATTTTCCATTATTGTAATTTACAGTTCCGGATTCGTCGTGACTGCGGGGTTTTACCGGTTTATCATATAATTCCGAAAATGTTCTGCCCTTTGACGTAAACCAATTATCACATAATTCCGAAATTTGTCGGGGTTTTAACCAATTATCTAATTGTTTTATCCTGACATAACTTCGCGTCTCGGAATCTAGTGAACTTAATAATCTGTCGCTGACAATTAACTCATTAAGCATGTCAAAATCATTTACTTTTCTCAGTTCACAATAGAAATCCCAATTGGCTCTGAGCCTACTAGCGAATTGCATATGATTTTTGTTTCTCGATCTTTTTGCAAAAAGAAAGTTTTCGAGGCAGGCCTCTGGTGTGGGTTGAAATTCTTTTAAGATTAACGCCTTAACCTTTTGGTAATCTTTCATTTCTTCCGTGTTTGCGTACACTAACAAATGCGCTGCTCGTTCTCCTACCAAATTAAACAAAATCTCAACCTTTAATTCCTCTGCGACATTTTTAATTTCGAATGCTTTCTCGAGCGAAGTAAAAAATAAATTCCATGATTCAGACCTGCTGGGGACTGCAATAGTTAAAGTTTTGACGCTTCTGATAAGTGCTTCTAACGAATTAGGCTGTGTCAATATTTCTATACTCGTTTTGCATTTTAGCCATTTCTATCTGAGCTTTAACTAATTCCAGCTTAGTTTTTCAATTTCTAATAACGTTTCTTGTTCTGACTTAGACTTTTCTTTGTCGAATTTCGCAACTTCTTCTTCATGCTTTTCTCTTTCTACGCGATCTGACACCGTTGTATTTAAAAATTCTTTTATAAATTCACTATATTTTTCATACTGTTCGCTTTGCTCAATTAATACTTTCAAATCAATTATCCTCTGCTCACTTTCTACTGTTATGCCCAATTCTGTGGCAACAACAACTAGGTCTTCTTTTCTTAACCCTTTAATATTAAACATTTTACTTTTACTCTTAACACTTATTTACTAATACTATAAATATACTCTATAAATATCTATATTATCTCGTTTCAAATAAAGCTCATAATATTAAAATTAACACATTGTTTCCAATCATAAAATATTTCTCAAATATTATTCTATTCAAGTTCTTTTCTATTTACTTCAGGAATAAACATACATAAACATGCAACTTACTTCAATCATAAATCCAAGCTCTGATTCTACGTAACTATACTCAAAGTCAACACTACGTTTTATAGTTTTTTACAAAGTCTTAGTATTGTAGTTATAAATGCAGTTAAGGATTTCTTTAGTAGAGTTTATTTTAGTTGTTTAGTTTGTTTAGTAAAACAGACACGTTTTGTAATTCATAAACGCCTGTTAAGAGCTTAAAGGAATATTAAAAATTTCAAAATGAATTACATGTACTGATATTTTATATATATGCAACTGTGAATCACATAAAACAGAAATGGATCATAAAAAGGTTTTTTTTTTCATTTCTATTATCGGATATTTACTAAACTACGTAAGAGTATACAAAAAATGTTTAAGTTGATTTTTTTATACAAACAGTTGAAAATTAATATTTTCGATCTTTTTCGCAAAATGAAGGTTACTGAGCTGTTAAAAAACATTCAAAACCTCAACATATTTTATATCTGCTTATATATTATTTTATATATATTCATGTTAATTAAATTTCCTTCTTTTAATTAATAATTTTTTTAAGCTTAGATTTTCATCCAGAAAAATCTGTTTCTATTGTATCGTTCCTTATTTTATGTTTCATACATTAATGAGATAGTTTAAAAAAATAAATTTAGAAGCAATTTTTAAATATAATTATGGATATATAAAAAGGCATGATCACATTCAGTTGGGAACGTTAGAGTCACATATCAGAACAATATATATAATTACTGAAACACTTACAAATATAGACTTGATATGCGCTACCATACGCACATTCGGTCACCCTGGGTAACTGTATAACTTCATCGATCAAATTTATCTTAATGCAATTTATACATATACAGAAGCGTAGAAAATGCATGAAATATATATATTTTTAAATATAAAGTATAAATTTTAATCTACTTATGTAATTCCCATAAATATACAAGACAAAGTATGCCATAAAATCTGATGCAACAGATTTCAGTCCTGGTAAATGGTAATGATTTTACACTAAATGGATCTCACATTTTTGTTTGGTTTATCTTGTTTCCAAATTGTATTATTTTCTTTCGTTACTTTCATTTTTAAGATTTGACTTTCTATTTCCCTCTTTAAATTTAGCGTAATTGACATGAATGATATAAATATTAGAATAAATTTCATCTTCTCTAACAGAATCTATTTCGTTATCTACTGTCTCCAGTCAAATGATATTCTCAATATATCTATTTCTTTTTCATTTTATTTTTTGTTTCAGTGTCATACTACATTAAATCACAAAAGCGACATCTACGTCAGCAGCAAACTTCAGTGTAAATTTTAAGAACAATATCGATACGCGGGGTTTCCAGGTTACCCCAATTGTATATGGCTTTCTAAAGAAGTGACTGCTCCTTCGTGAAAGAAAAAAAATCTGCTGATGTGAGACGTTGTTGAAAGAAAGCTTGCTAGCGTTTGTTATTGAAAGAGCCATTCATTGCGTCCAAATGGAAATTCCGGAATAAAATATTTTATGTGCTTGGGATGATTCGAGAATCCCAAGCAAGTGCTCTCGGGTTAAGAGAAACATATTAAATTACCAACCATTATTTCAAAATGTCTGCTTATATTCAAGAACAAGTCATCAATGTTAGAAATCCATAGTTTTGAGAAATAAACAAAACGTTTTTTCCAAATTATCAGGTCAGCAAAGAGGGACTTTCGTT
The DNA here is from genome assembly GCA_963931845.1 of Maratus michaelseni. Lineage (NCBI taxonomy): Eukaryota > Metazoa > Arthropoda > Arachnida > Araneae > Salticidae > Maratus > Maratus michaelseni. The sequence goes on from OZ007586.1 coordinate 400,919,081, forward strand.
TCAGAAATGTTTGCGTAAACTTCAACTAATGACTTGTTTGCTATGGTTGACATTTCTTCATATGGTTTCTAAAGATAACGAAAAGATTTCCGAAATGTTCGGTAACGAAAATGTTACGTTGAGCTCTCTTACAGTAATCTGCGTTATTATTGTCGTGTTTGTTAAAATGTTCACAGTGTAAAAAGGATACATCTTTGAAATTTATTTTGAAGCACTTGACATATATTTATAATAGACATTTAATTTTTATAGTTTTATAAAGAGTAAATAATATAATGATTTTAATCTTGAGTTAAAAATGTTTTTCTCTTTTCCAAAAAGGAAAGTTAATTCCGAAATTTCTTTTTCCTATTTTTATACCTCACCTTTTGAAAGTATCAATGGTATCTGCATCGAAGTAAATTTTTAAATAATTAAAAATGACGTGTTTATCAACACCTGAAACGACATTCACACGACAAAGTAAAAAGTTTCACATTTTTATTTTATTTTATAAACTTCAACTTTTACTTTGAGAAACAGAAGATTTTTTTGTTCAGAATCTGGATTTCGCAATGAATACCTTAAACAAAAAAAAGATCAATAATATTTATGTAAAATATAGAATTCATCATATATTGTTTTATAACGAAGAATTAAACCGTTTTATAATATTTCTAGGTTTTGAAAGAGATTTTTTCCGCATACAACACAAGATGGCAGTATTGAAAAAGATCAGTATATACATTTTACTTATCTTATTATTATCTTAAAACGCGTGTAGAAGCAAAAAAGGAAGCGATCTTTTCGACATTGTTAAGCGTAATATGTTATGGAATAAGCTAAACTAAAGTTATCTACTACTAAATGGATTTCAAATATTGAGTTAGTTTTGGAGTAATGATAACATCCAGTTGAAGAATTAGATAAATTGAAAGAATACGTACTTTCAAATCAGTCCCAATTAAATCAATTAGATTTCGAAATTCAGGACTTGATGAATGACTTAGGTAAAAATCAAAATGACATAACTAAATATGATGAGTATTCCTCATATAGTAAAGTATAAATGTAAAGTTAAAGAGCATTAGAAAAGCTGAAAACACCTTACAACTACTATTTTTAGTTTCAGTGCTGCAGATTGAAAATAAAATAGTAGAAGAGCGATTTATCATCCTTATGTCAAATAACAATTATTAACTATCAAAAAATTTTGTGGAACGCTCAAATTCAAAGAGTTTGGGATGAAAATGAAACAGCATTTTATAAGAATCCTGATTTAAATTATGTAGAAAAATTTATATACTTAAATTAATATTTGACGAAAGATGCTGCTATTTTAATTAAAATTTAGAGCTTAACAAACAGTAATTATGTGTTACGTTAAAAAACATTAAAGGAACGTTTATAAAAATTAGTTATTTATTCTCATAGAAATAAATTTTAAACCTTAAATTATATTTAAAAGTTTAGTGATATATTTGCATTTCGCAAATTGCTTAAAAATTGTTAAACTGAAATTACAAACTAAAACACAATTTATTGAAAATCAGAAAACATATTTTTAGTTACTTGCTCCTATTCTTAATAACTTATTGCCCTCTAAAATTAGTATTACAAATAATGAAAAAGTGGGGTACTGATGAAAATATTTATGGTAACACAACAATTGATTATTTAAAAATGAAAGTTTTCTCTCGTGAAAAAGCTGCAGTTTTGATCTCCAGTCATGATGTTGCTCCTCCCTAAATTATGTCTGGCAAACATCGCCAGAGAAACAATCTAATAAATCTGTTTCCATTGCAGATGGATTATTTAATAAGAGTAATGCATATCAGAGGCAATTTAAATGTCTGTTATGTATTGAAAGCATTTTGAACGGAATGTGAAGTATTTGAAACAAATCATTGAATGAAAAACGCGAGATCTGCAAGAAATATGGTTGCTGTTTCATGTGGTTAAAGGTTTTCAACTTAGAAAATGAATATCGATAAACTATTAAATGTAACGATTGTTTTAAACGTCATTATGTAATAAAGTGTCCGGAAAAGAAAAGTGTTAGATTTCGAGAAAACAATGAAAGCATATCGTTATCTAATAAAACTTGTAATCGAGCATTATTAATCCACACATCAAGAGTTCATTTACAAAATGAAAATAAATATATGCTATAAGGTGCTTAATAGACACAGGCAGTCAGAGGCCTTATATAACAAAATATATTATAGATAGTATGGGATACGATACTATAGGTCCAGAAGAAATGATTTATACGCTTTTTGTTGGGATTTCACAAGCGCTATAGAATATATTTATGAATCTGGTATATGCGCATAGCTGAAAAAAAAAGCTGATTTCATATGAAAAGTTTATTTAGAAAAAAATAGTTCAAAAAATGACAGAGATGATGGATGACAAAATATATTAAAGTATGAAAGATTTTTTTTAGATAATTCATAATTCTAAGTTAAACATAGTGGTGACGTGATAGATGCCTCGAAATTCATTCCTCAATGTTTTGCGCGATCGGAAGGCGTTGTCTAATATTGAAGATTTTTTTTCTATTTGTCTCAATGATTACAGTACTTAACAACGAGAGCTGTAGACTTCAGATCATATAAAGTTTAGTAAACTTAAGTTAAAGCATAAAATAACGGATTTTTGCCAATTTTTGAGATTTTTAAGGTCTATGCGTGATCGGAAGATAATAATAAGTTTCCTAGCTCTTATATGTTTTTTTTTTTGTCTCTCAAAATAGTTTAAGATTTCTGTGGTATAGCGACGAAATTTTTTTAAAAATATAATTCGCCCACACTATTATAGAACACAATGAAGATTAGTAAGAAAATTTTACTTAACTTATTAGTAGATTGCACGCTGTTATTTTTTAATAATGATACATTTATTACTTTTTGGGTTTAGCACGATCAATTATTGAAATATAATTTTGGATAATAAATTTTGGCAATAATGACTCCAGGTTCATTTAAAAATGTGCAATTAAAATTTTGAGTTTGTAGCTGTGTTTTCACACTTTTTATAAAAATGATAAGCTCATTAATGTGCAAACAAATATTTTCTTTAAAAAAGACTCATTTTTCATCAAGTTTACATAATATTCTTCAATATTCTTTTACTTAGGTAATTTTTTATTATATTCTGTATTTTCTTACTTTTTTTGTTCATGAGTTTGTTCTATAACTTCAATTCTTTTCGACTAGAACTTTTTTTAAAACTGAATTATAATTTTTTGCGACAGAATACATGTTTTGTTAAACTTTTCTCTTTGAAAATTTTTTATTTTCCTTCTAACCTTCTATAAAATATAAAGTATACGTTTAAAAATAAAGTTCGAGAGAAGAACAAGGAAAAAATTGCATCATGTGGCAGTTTCCATTATAGTCGCCCTACTTAAACCTCCCTTCATTTTTCTTTTTTATAGCAATGATCTTTGTAGTGCATATGTAAACTATTTACTCAAACTTTTATGTAGAAAATCATAAAAATATTACTTTAATATAAATACCGTGCAAAATAGGGTTTTTATCTCAAAAAATTAATCAGTGATTTTGGCCATAATATCCCGAACCTAAGGGTTAGACATCCACTTGATCGGGACAGATGCCCAATACGTAAAATAACAGAAAACATAGGTAATTAACATATATAATTTAAAATCTCCATTTGCATTTGGATTAATATCTTATTTACACAAGTTTGTGATTTTTTAAAGAAAATTTAAGCTACAGAGGAACTATACTAATCTTGCAAAAATGCCCACATAAAAAATATTTGCTTTCACAATTATTCGAATAAATGGCCAAAATATGAAGCCAATCGGATAATTCTAACGAAGGCTGAACATGTTTAGTCTAAATGAAGGGTGGTCGGACTTTGTACGACAAGGACCGCTCGGGTTCTATTGTGACGTCTGTCGGTGGGAGTGGTGGCGTGCAGCAACCCACTGCACCGTGCAGGTGGTAGAACGTAGATGTGACGGAGAGGTGTGGAGGTGCCTTTCCCGATCGTCCCTTGCGAGTCCCTCTGTAGCTGAAGTAGTCGTGAGCCGCCACCAGGGTCGTTCAGGAAAGAGATTGCCCGTTTGTACCAAGAGCGGTTCGAGTCACGGAGGGCCCTCAGGTCCGAGATCTGTGGCTCGTGTCGCGTTCTCTGGGAGAAGATTGCGACTTTCTCGGAACTGTTCAACTGCGAGGAACCGGGCCGGAGGCTCGTCTTAAGACGGTGACCAAACCTACGTTAAAACCTTGGGCCGAAACCAGTCCAGCACGTCTTTGCGTAGTCAGAGCTTTCTCTGCCTGACAAGGCAGGGACTAGCAGACTTCTCTTAACAATAACTTTCTTTTATTAACCTCGACCGGGTCCGCTTCTTTAGCGCACTTGAGGGAGTTTTCCACGACCCTCAGAGTCCGGTAGTGGTCCTTCGTTCTTTCGTTAAAGTGTGTATATATGTGGATGTTCTCGTCGAATGGGGTCGCTTGACTACGTCCTAGTTTCGCCTAGGGGATTCTTTCTCGCGGGAAGCCATTCGGTGGGGGACAACCTAGCCAAGGCGTGTCTAAGCGCTAGGGATCAAGTTTTTTCGAGGTCCCGGGTTAGCGAGAAGCACCTACCGCTCTTGTAGTGATATGATATGTGGATGAGCCGTTGAATGGAGAGATCCATTTGACGGGGACGACCCTAGCCAAGGCGTGTCTATCCGCCAGGTACCAAGTTTCTTCGAGGTCCCGGATTGGCGAGAAGCCCCAACTGCTCGCCACATCCGATGAACTAGTCGCTTCCTCCTTCCCTAGGATTTGATAATCGGAAGATGTGGTACAGTAATGGGTCGTGGGAGTGTTCAGCATTGGCCGAGGATCCGGTTTCCCTTATGGGATCCCGGCTACGAAGCCGTTGTTCACTTATGGTATCGTGGTACACTTACGTCACTCGTCACTTATGGTACATATCGTGACCTCGTATGGATTCACGAGAATCTGGAATCGGCGGTGAAGTACGACTGCCTTCGGCAGCCATAGTTTGTCATTACCCTCCCCACCTATGTACTAACGATCGATGTACAATCTCTAAAAACTAATTTTCGGGAAGCAAATTGAAAATTCTCTAATAAAATGCGTTAGATATTTATGTTTCATAATAAATGAGTTCGAAATATTTTATATATTTTACAGAAGGTTAAACTTATGTAATTTAAATTAAGATGGGTGTGGAGGAGAGTAAAATTACCACCAACAACATGAGTATTATTTAAATAAATATAGAAGCATAAAGAGGGATTATACCTCTAATATGGTGCCCCGGTATAGTGTTTACGAATTTTCTGTGAGAATAATATATTTGACAGATTTTAGATATCTATTTTGTATTTTGATTTATATTTCGTGCTTCTGAATACTTTCTCATATAAAAGGAGATAAATTTCTGAATGTGTGAATTAAAATGTTCTGAACAGAGCTATGAATACCAAACACTTAAATATTTTTCATTTAAAAATGTGAATGAATTGCAATATTTTGAACGAACTTTCTGAAACGAAACAAATTATATATTATTTAAATATAGCTTAAATGGAGAATTTATACTAATACCGCCCCTGTCTTGTTAGGTAATGATCCATCGAAAGGGCCATGGTCAACCAAAATAAGAAACAGATTTTTTCTCACAATCCTGAAAATTTAAAAATATTCTCACACAGCAAAGTTATTTGCTAATTTTAAATGGAGCGTCTTATTCCGAATCACAAGTGAGGAGTATATCTCCGATGCTGGTGGGGAATGAATCCTTTTAATCCGGGGTAGATGCCCAGCCAGTAGCTTTGGAATTAGGAACAAATATGACTGCAACCTATAAATAACGCATTACTCGATACCTATTTCAGCAACATTCACTAAATATTTCAGGAAAAACCTCCAGTAAGTACATTATAATTCATCTTCTACTTCTCTATATCTTACAAAAGCCAAACTTACTTTCTTTGATGAATATAACCTTTATTTCAAAAACTAAATTGCTGTCAATTCGTCTACTACTTTAAAAAAAATAACAATTGAGAATAGAAGAACGTCTCTAGCTCTAACATACATCCAATAGCTGAAATACAGTAACTAGGGCAAAGAAACCGATAGGGCATGTAATCTGAATTTACCCTATTTTAAATATTAATTTGGAGCTTGGTGCGATATAATTAAAGTAAAAATAAAATACAACGTTAAAACACCAGTGTAATTGAATCTACAGCATACCGGTTTCGGTAGCATATAGCATACCCTCCTCAGTGCTGAAGAGAATGGAAATTTGCTCATATATATAGAAATGATAGAGGATTCAATAATTTGCATTATGTTGTTGATGATTTTATCTTTATTTTCTTCAGCCTTATTCGTTTCACCTTGCATTTCAAACATAAGCCAGCACAACGGTTTTATACAAAGAATGCTCAAAATTGAAAAAAAAAGAAACATCAATTCAGTAAAAGAAGATTTTAAATAATGCATCAAATAGTAGGATATCAAAGAATTTTGAGATAACAAAATATAAATATCATATTAAAACTCAAACAGAAAAGATTATTAGATTAAAGCATTGAAGTTAAATGTAGTTTTCATTTTAGAAATTTATAGTACTAATGGTGGAAATTCATCAGGAGAATTTTTGCCTGTTTTAAAATGTTGAAATAACTGAACACACTTACATTTATTTTCTATAATCTGTTTATATTTATATTAATATTTAAATTAATTATTGAATTAATATTTCATTGTACTTATATTGACTTTTTCTGTTGCTTGTGATGTTCAAAGGAGATATTATAAAACTGTAATAAATTAATTAACGAAATAATGATGTCCAGAAGTATTACAAGTAAAACTTTTATCATATTCTTAAAAAGTAAGTTTTAAAGTTTTTTTTATTAAGCTAAGTTTTAATATTTTAAATTTATATCGACGAAATACATAAAAGTATGCAGGAAGAATGTGTAAAAGAAAACATATATAATATCTAAATTTCTACTATCATATTTGTTTAATATTAGATTGAGAAACAAATTTTATAAGATTGAAAGCATTCTGATTTATATTTAAATTGATTATCTGTTATGCATCACTTATTTTCGTAATATATGCTACCTTTAGTATGTCTTATAAAACAGCAACCTATGTGTACTGTCCACGATCGCAAATTTGCAACATGTTTTTATTTCACTTAAAAAAATTATAAAAATAAATATAAATAGGTAGCTTATATGACAGATCATAAATGAAAAAATGTACACGCTTCTTATACAGGGTCATTCATAATTCCCTCCGGGGTTTCGAAACGTTATAGTAAAAAAACGAAGACGAATATGAAAAAAAGAAACATATGAAATTATTCCGAAACTATTCAAGTTTTACTTACATACATTACAGGTGTTCTATGTGTGAACCCTTGGTCACACGGCATACATCCATGCGATAGTCCAGTTCCTGCCATACTCCGTTTCTTTAAATCTGAATCAGTGGTGTCAGTTCAACGGGCCTTTCGTAATAAATATCGAAAACAGGGACCAACTGACAAAACAATTCATGTGTGGTACCGGAAATTTAAAGAAACGGAGTATGGCAGGAACTGGACTATCGCATGGATGTATGCCGTGTGACCAAGGGTTCACACATAGAACACCTGTAATGTATGTAAGTAAAACTTGAATAGTTTCGGAATAATTTCATATGTTTCTTTTTTTCATATTCGTCTTCGTTTTTTTACTATAACGTTTCGAAACCCCGGAGGGAATTATGAATGACCCTGTATATATGACCACATTCATATTACATAAAAACTGATAAAATCTATATCATTCTTAAGGAACTGGACTATAAAATATTATCGATCTGTGCGTTTTTTCTATTTGTACATGACTGATGATTTTGAGTTATAATTTCGAATATTTTGCTGGTTATTTCAAGAACAAATTGTTTGAAAATTCGTAAGGATACAAGTATATCGATTGTATAGAATTACGCTTACCGAATAATACTATGTGTTTTAATGTTTCTACCCAATATGGTCTAAAGATTTTAAGATGAGTTCAAATCCAAAAATCAATTCCATAGAAGCAGTGTACATGTTTTTATGAATTTTCTAAATATCGCTTTCTATCTGCTACCCAAAATAGTAATATTACTATATTCCAGTCAACCAGCTGTAACAGATCTTTTTGATGCTATAGGGAAAAGCAATACTACTGTGATTTGAAGATGTCTTCATAATCGATGCCTGTACGTAAAAAATAGGTTTGTGTATGTCACTTGTAAAGAAAGACACAAAACGTGTACGGCAGATTACACTAGGCAAATACGTACTACGTCACTTGTACCACATAACTGAGGAGGTCTGTTCCCATACAGACGATTCCAGCTTTATTATTTTGCTATAGAGAGTGATTCATGCAGTGTACTGATCTAGAGAAAGTAAGATACCCTTTCTATCAGCAAAATATTATTGATAGACATTTTATATGTAGGTTTACACTTGTCGCAGAAAAAATAGCAAGGGTCTCACTTGTTGCATTTTTAAAAACATTCATTTTAAACTATAGTCATCGTGAGAGATTATTATTACAAATTCTGTAGAAATACACAACGAATATCATTTTTTGGAAATAGTGGTTTAAAAAAGTCACCATTGGGACACCTAAAATTTTTCCACGACTAGCGTTCAACACTAATTATTTACTGGGTATGTAAAATCGTGGTTTCGAATGCAATCTCTCTAGGTTGTCTAACTGGTCCCTATCTCTTCCGTGGATTATGTCTGTCTACAGAGCTTGGACCAGACGATTTTATCATAATGAATAATACTGCTTGACATCACCAAGAAAATTTTGCGACAGCTTTTGCATGCTTCAGACAAGAAAGAATGAAATGAAAAGGTCTAACGCACCATCTAAATTATAATATCCCTCTTATAACTTTTGCTTTAACTTAGATTGCATCTGGAGTAATGTAAATTACATTTAGTAAAAATAGTTTCATGTGTTGTCTTTTGTTTGAAAATTATGTGACAAACAAGAAAAATGCCTTTTTGTCTTATGTTTTAACAAATACATTCTCTCAAAGACAAATGTAGAACATTAGGTAAATCACTTGTTTTATTATATAAGTAAAGAATAACTGATATTTTTTTTCTCCCCACATAGCATTGTGACGTCACAGAAACGTGATGGTGATGTGAAACTGCGTTTTTGTGACCGTCGATGTGAGTCGTGGATGTGAAGATGTTATGGCCGTTTTTAGCTATTTTGTGACGTTACACTGTGACCAATTTGTGAAGTCACAATATGACTGGTTTTTGAAGGCTGTGGCATTAGTGATGATTTTGCATCGAGTCCCGAAAAAGATTTTACTGTATCCGATCCAAAATGTTCGAATTGGCTTTTTTTGGTCACAGGTTCGTTTTCTATTACGGGTCGGATGAACAGACAGATCCACGATCAGACCAGGGATGGTTTTGGTGTTATTTGTTTAAAAACTCCTAAGGTTTTTTACAGTATTCTAAGTTTGGCTCGAATTAGAATAATGTATAGGAGCGAGAAATCCGATTTCATCAGAAACCGGTTTTCGGCTCTAGAGCCCTGCGTCGGTCCGGATCTATCCGACGTGAACGCCCAAATTATATTTCTTGTCAATCAGTATACCAACCCTAACACGATAAAAAAAAATATTTCGTTGAGTCGAACTCGACAAATACATTTTCATCGACACGCGTCCCGACCCGAAAAGAAAGAGAAATTGATTTACAATTTAATGCAATTATGGATAAAACGTCTATAGTTAAATTTTTAATATCAATTTCTTCATTCATATAGAAAAGGAACGATGTATACAGACTCATTCATGTTGAGATATAGTTTTTCATCTGAAACATATATTCTGGTCCTTTTTTAAAAAAATTCGGGTTAAACTGAATTCGACCCCAAAGAATGAAATCTCAACCCAAAATCGACCCAAACCCGAAACAATTTTAGTAAACTTGACTACGTACACGACAATCAGCAAGAAAATAAAAATAGAGCCAACCTTACCGGACTCGCGGTTCGGCTACCAATTTTACCGATTACATGATGAGGGATGATATATGGGTTCAAGAAAATCAATTGTGCGAATACCGCAACTCTTTTTAATAGTTTTCTATTTCCATTACTTCCCTACATACCCTGTCCTTAACTACGAGTCCGGTCGTGTGTGAGAAAATTCAGGTAACACACATCCGATGCAAGACCCGTCAATTTGGCAGTAGTTTCATTTCTGTTTACTTCAGACTGGCGGTGAATTAGACTCTGGAATAGGGCTGGGTAACTAGATTTTACCAGAACCCGACAACACCGGAGTCGAGTTTTTTTTTTTTTTTTTTTTTTTTTTTTTTTTTTTTTTTTTTTTTTTGTCAGATTCAGAATAAAATTCCGCATAGATGAGATTAACAATATTTTGACAGATCCACATACGACCTGTCTCCAGATGGACATTTTTTATTTCTTTTTTACTTACGCATCATACGTAGTATAGGGTCTTGTAATCGTTTTGAAAATCGAAAAAAAAAATTTGACGGGTTTACACGTTTCAGATACTGGAGACTCCGAAAAATATATTTTTAGAAAAAAAAATTTGCCGTCCGTCTGTGTGTGTGTGTGTGTGTCTGTGTGTCTGTAAACGCTCTATCTCCCGAAAAAATTGAGATAGAGACTTGCAATTTGGTATGTACTTAGTATGTAAAAATGGGAAGAAGCCTATTTAATTTCAATAACCTCCATTAACCTGAATTATTTTTTTCGGATTCGCGAAATATTCGTTCTGATGAAAGGTATATAAAAATTTTCGAAATTGTTTATTTTAAGAAATGAATATAAAAGACAATAAAAAAACAAATTTTGCATAAAGCATGAAGTCGATCGGATCATTAGTTGCCGAGATATTTGGAATCCTATTTTCCACAGTCTTCGATTTTTCATGACCCTGTATTGCATCTAAATTTCACTTCAAAGATATATTTTAATTGAAAATTTGACGCTTAATAGGATGCAATAAACCGCTAGTTAATAGGATTATTATTTGTGGAGTTATAAGGAGGTTTCTTTCAAGCAATTCAGTAATCGAGCTTTTAAAGTTTATGACGTCATCAAGCCACGATTTTATTTGAATTGCAATGCATTTTATAAATAGTTTACACTTTTTTATTTTAATATTTTGCATTATGCATATCTATGATGGGTAAGTATTACGGTGGCCCCCAACGACTAGTTTTTCTTGCCATGGCTCGATTAACACAGGGAAAACTTCCACCAGTGTTTTAATATTGAATTTTCTGCCTTATTTCAACCACGAAATTTTGTTTTAAATAAGGTAGAATTTTGGTCCTACGATAATCAGACTCTTGGTGCAGCTCAGATTTTAATCAATATCTTGAATCGGATTAGGTAATCAGATTAGTGTAGCGATATAAATGTAAACAACACATTGAATATAAAATACCTAGATGTGGATTTTAATCGTCTTTGACTTCCATTGCTTGAGATTCCATTTGTATACATTAATCAACTAAAAGGATAATAATAATTAAAATTGTGCTATTTTACTGTTAAACTTTTATGCCTTAAAATGTACATTTTGACATATTTCATAATGTTATTTAGATGTGAGCGAAATATTTAATAAATGAAAGTATGGTATATATTTTTAAAACTTTACATTAGGAGACAATTTAGAATAGAAAAAAACATTTATTTTATTTGTATAATATTATAAAAATTAAAACTAGTGATTATAATATTAAGCATTAAATCGCTTTTTGGAGTAAATAAAATTTAAAAATTAAGATCATAAACTCAATGTATGTTATTATACATTTTACTAATGTTTTATATAAGTTCAGATATATATACTCATAAAATAAAGTTTCACTCTGTGTGTGTGTCCATGTGTCCGTGTGTCTGTGTGTCTGTCTGTTGGCGATGGTTAGGAAAATCTAGCACACCTAGAAGTCTGAAAATTTAGATTTAAGTAGTTTTAGTCTGCTTTTACAATTTGAACTCGCTGGAGAAAGAAATGAGTTTAACATGTAAATTGAATTTCATTTTATAAAAAAATAAAATAGAAATTCTTTAAAGGCCGTCATCATATTCAAATATGAACACAATATGAATTTTCAAAAAATAACATTATAGTTCGATACTTCAATTAAAAAACTAATTAACTATGAAAAATCTTGTATTTAAAATGAGAACAAACCTTTACATTAAAGCACATAAATTAACGTCTCAATTCATTAAATGTACACTTAAAGAACAATTTATTTCAGACACGTACAAATTAATACAATAAACCCATCACAGGTTCAGGTTCAGCCGTGTGGGAAGGCCTACCGTGAGGCGTAAACTCAATACAAGAGAAAAATTACCCGGGGCCAGGAACTGAACCTGGGTTTATAGCGTGCCTACCAGCATGTTGTATTGACAACTAAGCTACCCTAGCCTATATCCTAGCTCGGCAATTTATCACTTTTAATGCATGCTGGAGAACTTCACCGGCTTGCAATTCTACAGCACTGGATGACGGGCATAGATAACTAAATTAACATCCCATCGTTACACATATATATATATTAAAGCACATAAATTAACGTCCGAATTCATTAAAGGTACACTAAAAAATAATTTAGTTCAGACACACACAAATTAATACAGTGGTTACACTTGAAGTTGCGATAATTCCTTTCTATAGTACTATCCCATTCTTCTAAAAGTTTAATTCTCAAAGACTCGGGCTCGAATTCAATGAAACATCTAAAATTTTCGAATTTTTCAAGAACACTGCAGAGGAGGGGAATTGATAGTAAATCATCGGCGATTTCTATTTCCATTTCTCTCATATTATTCACTATTTTGAATGAAATTTTTAAATGTTCATATATCGTTTTACTTGCAGACATTTTCTAGAAAAATGCGTTTTAATAGGGTTGATATTTGCGTATGCCCTCTTTTCATAAACATCGTTAAGTTTATTCAATACCCTTGAAGTCACACAATGCTTAATATGACACAAAAGTTATGGCTAGAAATATATCATCACGAGCTTTTTGACCAGCCTGGATTCATTTCTTTTCATCTGCGGTTCCTTCAGCTGGAGTAATTTCGTTACCAGTAACGCAATTCCAGTGATCGTTTTTGACCAATAACGTTTATATTTGAAGCTTGTAAGTATAAAAATTATCTTTATCGAGCTTTACACTAGTCGTTAAATCAGACATAATTTTACGGAGTCTCTCACAGCCAAAATTAAGAACGATTAATGAAAAGTCTTAACACAGCGAAGAATAGTTCCTAGTTTTGTTTTTGAATTAAACGTTTTAAACACGAAAATTCTAATTAAAAATATATTTGGCTATATACGACTCAGTGGAAGCGTGCTAGATCTATAACCAAATGTTGATTTATGAGGCACAAAGTGTAAGCAATGTAGCTTATTTAAACGTTTTTAATAGCATGAACATTAAAAATAAAATTACAAAGAGGAAATTCGACTTAGTGCTAATATGTTTCTTATTCAAAATAAATTATCTCGCTCACACAGAAATCTAGTACTGACGTCACTATAGGACTGAATGTAACATGTGCGAAAGGAGAAAAGGAACGTTATATTACAATACAAAAAAAATTCATAAGCAAAAAACAATAAGAAAATGTTGCATTTGACTCTACAAAAACACTTGGGTCATTAGAAACATTTTCTTGGCTCAGTACCCTTGTAACAGAATAAAAGAAATGTAGTTCTACTAAATAAACATTGAATAAAATTTTTATACCCATATAAAAGAAAAAAATTATTATTTCAAGCATTTAGATGCCTTTATTAAATATTATTAAAAAATGAAAACAATGAGATAAAATCTTTAACATTTCTCTAATTATTTAAAACAATAAAATCTATATGTCACGCGAGTTACTGCTTTTTATAGCAAAACGTATCTCACAACTGAAGGAAACTATTACATTTGTAAATTTTAAATAATGTAATTAAATAAAAATGATATCTACATTAATGGATTGGCATGTCGTTATTACTAAACACACACACACACACATATATATATATATATATATATATTATTTTGAGAGATTATTTTCAGAAATTTAATCAAGTTGCGAAATAGCGGAAAGAAATATTTAAAAAGTTAATTTGTTCGCTTTTATAAAAGTGCAACGTTCCAATTCTTTTCTCAGAAAGAAAGTACGCCACGAGAAAATTTTCAAAGCAAGTTTTACCGTTAAATTTCAGAAAAGGAACGCATTATTGCTCCAAATAGTGTTTACGTGAAGCAACTGCAGTGTTTGAAGTACAGAGATAAACAAAATAAAAATTTCTTTTCGTCATTTTGGAACACATTTATCCAACTCCTCTCATCAAACTTTCTGAGGCACTTGCTTCCGAAAAATAAATATAAATGAACTTGTTTATCTCGAAAACATTTTTGGTAAGCACAGATTTTCGCACAATATTATATTTCTGGAAAGTAGCGTAAAAACAAAAATAATTGGATGCAAGAATAATAACTATAAAAATAAATGAAAGTAGGGAAAATATCCTATAACAATTCTGCCTAATGTGTTTTACAGTTTGAAATTTTATTCCAGACTCAAATGTATTTAACTGCAGCAATATGAAGATTTCTAACGCTACATTTTTATAAGCATAATTCTTTTCATGAGTAACATTACGAAAATAAACATTTATTAGAGTTGTATGTGCACTTAGTTTCAAAACTAGCGCTTCAGTGACTTAAAAAATAGCTCAATGAATATTATATTAGTAATTTTGTATGTTTATATTTCATAACTTAAATAATATGTGTTTTTAGTTAGATATATTTTAGTAGGGCTAGTATGTGCTGGTACGTTTAGATGCTGCTACAAGTGCTAGTATATTCATATATTTTAAGAATTACTTTAAGAACTTTCACAAGTTTAAGAGAATAATCATTAAATCAAGACGCATGATGGTGAGAAAATAAAGCTACAGTTTAGGAATTTATTATTACTAGGCAGTAACCTGTTAGTACTATAACCCCTATTAACCCATTAAGCGCCACTATATATATTAACCTATTTTTTAATGAACCGTTGTTTTTTCTTGATTAATATGAAGACTTTAGAGTACTTCTCAAAAACTTTAAGGATATTCGAATATTTAGAAAAAACAGCATGTCCCCAAAATGGGAGCAATGATACCGAACGTGGTTAATATTTAAAAATATTTAAATTTGCCTCCGTGAATTTAGGGTAGTTATTTTTCAGTTCTTTATCTATAAAAAGGATAATATCATTCTGAAACATTTTTTACGAAGAATTCATAAAACTTAGTCTAACATCTAGATTTATAATAATAATTAAAAAAAATCACCTGTTCCATTAGCATTTTCATTAGTAGTCTCTTTATTTTTCATCATTTCGTAACGTATTTCTGACTATTTTAGATAGAAGATGATTGAACAATTTTTATGCAGCATTACATTGCATTTTTTACAGGAAGTTAGAGAATTTCTGTCATAATGAAACTATTAATTTTGTCATCAATAAACATTCCAAATATTTCATAAGGAGATTTCTGTATAGTTTTCTGTATAGTCATTTTTGTCGTTTCTTTTAATGTGAAAATAGTTTCCTTTGATAAAGCCAATATATTCGATCATTTTATTCTGTCAAACTTCTTTTTTTAACGCTTACGTTTAGATAGAGTTTAGTTTTCTGAAATTTGTTTTTTAGTTATCTTTCTCTTTTTGTACTTTATTTAGATTTTCTATAGCTCTATTTGAATATTCGTCTGAACTTTCATCTATAATACCCTTTATGTGTTTAATTAATTTTTTAAACACTAAATCACGAGATATATCACTGGGTTAAATGTCGAATAATTTTTTTCTGTTACACAGTGTGTCCCAAAATTTCCTGGACTGATCTTATAAAAAAAATTAAGAGCTGAAATGAAAATTTTGACCTTTGTTTATTCGAAATAATCTTCGCTGGACTCAACACGCTTTTTACGACGACTGTAATAGTCATAAAAACACCTTTGCAATGTGCGTCAAATAGTCGATCGTAGTCGTTTGAGGTGGTCCCTTTAGGTGCAATTTCAACTTGAGGAACCAGAAACAGTCCCAGGCGAATAAATCTGGGGGGTAAGGAGGATGGTTGAGCACGACGACCTATTTAGAAACCAGAAACTCCCGCCTAAGATAGAAGTTTGTGCTGGTGCGTTATCGTGCAAGCAAAAACAGCTGTCGGTACCGAGGACAAACTCTGCGTACTCGGGATATGAAACGCTTCAGCACTTCCAAACAGCAACGTCCAGTAACAGTAGTACCATCAATTTTATGTTCGTTCGTTGTTCTACATTCGCGAACTCAGGCATAATCACGTTATAATGTTACAACAAACCGTATGCACTTAGAATCACACAAAAGATAGCCACATGAAATTGTACCACTTTACAAGACGAAGTGTAGTCGTGCTTTCGACATCACCTGCGAATACGCCGTGCCATCTATTGGCCGGAAATAGAACAGTCAAAGAAATTTTGGGACGGACAGTGTACATATTCCTCATCTCTTACTATGCTGTGTCAGGTGGACAACAAACGATTTCTGGATGATTCGAATAATCATCGTAATCGAATTCTTTGAAATAATACAAACTTCAGCTATAGTTAAAAATTTTACCGACATATTTTTCTTAATATCAAAATATATGCAATGAAGAAAGTGAAAAATCTACTGAAAACATATCGTTTTGCGAAAAGAAAATATCTGACAATGTAAGAATCGGACTTTATGAGTAACGCTTCCAAGAAAATATTGTTTTGAATGAAAAAGCAACATTTTCAAGACCTTCTATAAACAACGCTACAGTGAAAAAGATAGAACGCTGCGAAAAAAGAGCATCGCAGTTGGAGGTCCAGATTTGAGATGTTCCAATTCGGTTTGAAAACATAACAAAGCCGCCAACGCGTCCATTTTTGGAGCAACCTGTTATTTAAGGAATTGTGATACAACAATTATACTTATTATTTACAAATTGATGTTGTTATACACAATATACAGATATAAGCATATTTTAACTACAAAATATAATTATTAATATAAAGTTTTTTTAGACGTATCTTTCGAATGCAGCTAAAATTAATCTTTTTTAACACATTTTAAAAAATAGAAAATTCCTGCGTAAATTTATTTATAAATTACAGAAATCAAAATAGTAATGACAATACTAATATTCAAAATACCAATGACATAAACCGTTTAACAATTAATGAAATACTCATTTTTTTTTTTAAATCTTAAAGTGATGTTCCCAAAATGGACGCATTATCACCTAGTGGGTTCAATAACATATTCAGTGAGGAATTCTTAGGCATCAGGTAAAAAAAAAATCCAACGACAGCCATAACATGAATTGTAAAAGTCACAGAATAAAACTGCACTAAAATCCCTTGTTCATGATTTTCTGAAATTCTGCTGTAGTTTAATATTCTTGAGAGGTCGTATACATATTATTTTTATTCTATCTTTGAAAATCTCTATATTTACCCGGAATATTTCTTTATTTTTATCGGTTTGTCATCCCGAATTGGCATTATTTCTTCAAAAACATGCGAAATATTAGTTAAAGTGTGTACAGGGATGGTGCCAATGTCGAAAAAATAATTTTGACATTCGCTTGGTATTGCGTCTAAATGTGTTTAAAAGATAATGTAACAATATTTTTTTAACGACAGCAACAATACGCATACGAAAATCAATAGGTATATCGATTACTTGCTATATTTAGTGTGTATGATATAGTAGAAAATATATATTCAAATTTAATCCGAAGTATCCCACTATTAAATAGACGAATTTACATGTCTACTGTGCATTTGACAACTAATGGTAAGAAGTAAAAGATAATATATAATGGGGATTTTTGACCATATTGATACAAATTGTAAAGAAAAGTGTTTCTATTTCTGAAGTTTTAAAAATCGCATTTTTAATGAATAATTAATATGTACAAAACAAACATACATGAATGTTATGTTTGAACTTTCACAAAACATCATATAAAACAAAAAATAATACAATGCATAAAGTATTTTTAAGTTATGCCTAAATAACGGGCATTCATGGGTTTACTTCTCAATAATTTATATTTCGTTGACGTATGTTTCAAAATTAATGTCAATTTGCATTTCCCTTTTTTTTTTTTGCCATTCGCGAACATAGGTATGCAATAAAATTACGGTGTTGCTATTGAACATTTAAATGTCAATTTTAATATTCAGATGACCACTTATGGCGAATTAAACAAACTACAGTTATAAAGAACATTATATGAATTAAAACGGAAGTATGCCTTCTTTCTTGAATAATTAAGAACTGAATTTAAACTCATATAAAATGTTTAGACCTACTTATAAAAATATTAAATATGCAGTAAAAAAATCTGATATTTTGAATTTTGCTTTCTACGACATTCAATATATTTAACTTTTAAATTCCCCCATATCACATATAAACACATATTTGATGCCCTTCCCACAGCACAGCATAAACGAACAACTCAATCGTACACTGTACACTGTTTTGTGCAGCCCTGTATGTGATCTATATTATTTATGCATACCAAGCAATATGCAAAACATTTGTTATATTTAAAAACGAGTGCAACAACTTAAAACACAGTCCCAGCAATTATTGTTCAGAGTCAGTACTGTAACCAAATTCTTTTGTGGGTCCCTGTAAAGGAACGATGAATGCTATGCACTCCATATTCTAAAGTAAGCGTTTTATCATGCACCCCAGGGATATATATCAAATTAAATATGTTTTAAATACAGTAATATCATTAAAATACATAGCAAATGATTTTTACCTATTTGCCGTAATGTAAACGAATTCTTCCGAGTGACCCTGTAAATGAATTGTAAGTGCTACATACTTTAATTTCAACACCGAACATGCCATAGTAAACCTCAATAACATATATCTGTTGCATATTAACATATCTGTATAAACTGAGTATATTTACGTGAGTTAGATCACGGACAGATGGCAGACAAACCGAATTCATAAACACTTTTTAACTTTTCTGGAAGGTGTTAAAAAGCATAAACGATGCTATCTGAACTGCACTAATATTATTACTTCATTATTATTCATTAATCAAATATCTAATATCTATCATAGATTCATGGAACACGAGTAATAAAGAAACTTTCGAAAAAGTTATTTAACTTGGTATGTGAACAAAAGATTAACTGAAAATTTAATATTATTGAGCAATAAAATTGAATCGGATAGAGTTAATTATTTTTAAAATGTGTATTGTTCTCTTAAATAAAATATATTATAAAACAGAATACTTACTGGTCATCATAATACATTACGTCTGTTATAGCTATGTCTTTCCTTTCAAGAACAATACAAATCACGTGATGATGACGTTTGTAGAACATAATGAACACGTGCAGAAAGTCCGAGTTCATGATCATGCGCAAATACCACTTCATTTCGTATTCCTTTTGTCGTTATTAAACTTTTACACAGAAATGAAAGATATTTTTCTGAATTTTTCAGTAACCAACATTTTACACTGCATATTCGGAAATTTTTTTCGCTATGGAATGTAACGTTTCTGACTTCTTTACAGTATTTCTCCGTTTCGAATATTTTTTCCAAAAATACGTGTTACTTTTCCGAATTAAACGGTAACCGTGAAGAACCATACCGCGGACCATAGTTTACACAAAATTTTCGGAAACCTTTTGCAATGAAGATGAAACATTTCAGTTTTTTTTTTTATAGTGTACAGGCTAATTTTTTTAAATAATCTAGAGAAAGCGAGTCTAATTAAAATAATCTACTATCTAAACAAAACTTGAATTATTTCAATAAAAAAATGTAGACATTTCTTAAAGTTCGGAAAATGGGAACAGTTTTTATAATATAAATTAGCATATTTAAAAAAACTATTAACTGAAAGTTCAAAATTTTAGGTTATTTTGTGTCCAATGTTCTACTATACAAACTGTTGAAATTTTCTAGTCACTTTTGCTATATTGGGAACACAAGCTGATTTTTTTTGTTTTGAGTAAAATATGACCATTCCTTATGTAAGTAACCTAAATTCTTTTTATATAACTTTTTCTAATGCAAAGTCTAGATTGCGATTTGCCTAGTAATATATATTTACCTTGCTCCTAAATTGAAGTAATAGTAAAATTATGAGTGTTTGCTGTATTCAAAGGTATCATCTTCTGCGCTACCTACCCCCCCCCCTCCCGCCATAAAAAGAAATAAAATAACAGAGAAAAAAAGAGAAAATTGCCGCAGTGAAAAACTGAAGTGTCCACTTAAATGGGACTTCAGTCTTCTTTAAATGTATATTAAAAACTCTGTTTAGGGGTCAGTTTCATATAGAAATAGTAACAAACACTAAATTCAAAATATGGATCCCTAACTGGGCACAAAAATACGAATCTAGATGCTGAAATTATCGTAAATACAATTTTTCCCGAAGATTCTATGATTAGTTCCAGAAATGTTCAATATTAAACTTATGGTAATTTGGGGATATTCTCTAAATTATTCCACTACATTCAGATTTAATAAAAATTATATAAATATTTTTCACTGGAATTCTTATGTACATTAGGAAAATGCATTTTTTTTTTTTTTTACATTCACAACGCGAATGGTCAGTGACCCCCGTTTCCTCGAACTTCTTAATCATTTTCTTAAGACCAATCAGCGATAAAGGCCCCTTTCGTAATTTTTTTTTGGTTCGAAATTCCCGAAGAGCTGCGGATGCATTACATTGATTCATATAATACAGCTTCACCAGTAACGCACGTTCCGGTAACGTTAGAAGCATGTCCACTGGAGCTCGTTTACTTCAGCTGAGATTATTTGTCGGAGCTGTCTACTACTTGCTTTTATAGCCCCTATTACTGGCGCTGTCATCGCACAACATTTGCATTTTTCTTTGATACCCGTGTTTTATGCTAATTCTCGTTATTGTAAGCTACAGCAGCGCCACAATATGCCCTAGCGGCGATTTTCGGAACTAATTTTTTTTTTTCACGGAATCCTTTTTCCCATGTCTTGATTAGTCTAAATACCAAGTTTGGAGCCATTTCGGTTATTAGATCGCGCTACAGGGCGCCCCGAACACTGTCACTTTAAGAAAGATCACCCTGTATATTAAAGTATAAATCCTGCAATGCAAATATATATATATATATATATATATTTCTTCTCAATCTCAAATTATTATTTTAGCTTAAAAAATATTTTTACACATGTTAGTTAATAACTTAAAACATAATCCACACTTAGGTACTTATTTTATATTGTAGGTATTTAAATATGTTCATAGGTTATAATTCATATTAATTCCGTAATATATATATATATATATATATATATATATTTAAATTCGATAATAATTTTTGAAAGACCTATCAATTATAACCAATACATTTTATTACAGGAATCTATTTCTACAGCCTTCAAACGTGCAAATCAAAAATAACAACTCATTCAGCCAAGTAGTTTTTTAGTTATGTTTAAAAAACTATCCGCATTACAATTTGTTTTCAAGGATTAGAAATCAATTTAGCATTAGGAGTTCCAATCTTTGAAGACGCATAATTACTTAACTAACGATGACAAATGACGTGCCGTTTTGTATCCTGAGGTAAAATTTACCGAATATGATGTTAAAATTAGTTGTCAGTATTGAAAATGTTCACGTTTGTTAGAATGTCTACATGTTGATGACACCCTAAGCAAATTTTAAGTATAGACGTTATTAATCGATTGGTACCAGTCACATTTTTTTAGGATCCTTTGCAGCACTTGGTAGGATGTGATCACTTTTTTCATAACTGAACATGGATGTCAACTGTTTTTCATGTGATTCATTTTGTTTGAAAAACCGCGTAACTATTATATTTTTACTTATGTGTCATGCAGAACGATTCATCTATGGTTTAACGACTCCCAAATCTAAAAAAAAAAAGATATATTGTTTCAGTACTACTCGGAAAAAAGTAATAACAATATTAGCTATTTTACATCTGGTTTCGAAACGGCTGTTTTACAATCGATGCAAAAAAAAAAAAAAAAAAAAAAAAAAAAACCGTACTATTGCCAGAACTTATCGAACAAAAATGTGCTTGGTTCCAAACAATTAGTAATAACCCCTACTAATTAATGCAATACTTTGATTTTGTGTAAGGGCTCGTATATATATAAATCTTGTTACGATCTTTAAAATTTTCAATACTAACATCTAATTTCGACACCAGATTTGGATTTTCAGAATATATATATATATATATATATATATATATATATATATATATTCGTGTAACAAAATGAAATCTATCATTAAAGAAGTTTATGAATTATACAGGTTTAAACTTCGCCATTCCTTGTGTATAATTCATTTTTATCATTCCAAAACAGATTGCAATGCGGGTAATTTTTTAAGCATAACTCAAAACCTACTTGGCGGGATGAGCTGTGATGTTTGACTCGCATATTTGACACTTCTACAAATGAATTTCTGTCAAAATATTTAAAGGTCACTGTGATGTGGTATCACATATATTTTTCTTAAATTAATCCTTTTCTTTAATTTTCAGTTTAAACTATCTTTTAATTACTTAGTTATTTTATCCTAACTTTTATTTCAGCTCCCGCCGTAATTTTCCTCCATTAAAAGAAAATATATTTAACATATGCCCTTTATCAATAAAACTTTCTCACATAGATAGAATTCATTTAAACGATTAATCACCATCACTAGATATCCAAAAAAAAAAGAAAAGAGATAAAGGTTGACTTTGTATTCGGTTTACATTTTATTTCTCATTCCATCCAACGTTCGTTAGAAATGTCTGTGTCTGCTTAATTTTTGAGTTTAGCCTTTTCGGTAAAATCCTAAACATTTTCAGTACATGAGAGTTGTTTTGTCTACTTCAGCTAGATTCCCAAAACTTTGCTCTCAACGTACATTTGGCATTCACATTCTTGTTGGCTCACTTTATAGGACTGCTATTCTGGTAGCCCTGCCCTGTAATTCAAAAATTCTCCTAATTGCCTAATGCGTAACTGATAATTTTTAGCTTATATGACATCATTCATTTTCATATGCTCTTTCGCCAATTTCATGTTGCCAATATGTGTATGGCATGAAAATCGACATGTGTCGGAGGGGCCATTTCTCTCTCTCGCACGCTCCTCTGATAAGAAGTTAATAATGTAAGCTCACGTTGGTTAAAATGCTCTCAGGCACCATCCCATCCCTTCATGTACGTACTTTGTAATCGTACGCTTATAATTTAAAGTTTAATAAACTAATATCGTAAAGAATCTTTTCAGAGCATTTAATTCTACAGCCTACTGCCTTTTTATGTTACTTTCAGTGGATGCATATCACCTGGATTATTTTTCACGCAATGTACTTTTAAACACGCAGTTTTACGACACCATAAATCTTGGTGCCTGTACAGGGCATTCGCTGATTTTTTTTAACTTCATGGGATGGTGCCTGCCTGTTAGCTTGCCTGCCTTATTTTTTGAAAGACCTGTTTATATGGAATCAATATTTCTACACTCCTGCCGGATCCCTAGATGTTTCTTTTACTGGACTAAGGATTTCTGTTCTCCTGCCAGATGATTTTTTTGTCTGCCGTATGATTGCTTGTCTGCCGGATGATTGCTCGTCTGCCGGATCTCTTGTCTGTTTTCCAAATTTCATGAGTTCAAGATTTCCACACTGCAGCCGATTTATACCAACTGAGGCGGTTTATTCTTTCGAAAACAAAACAAAAAAAAAAGATAAAATCCCGATGTTCGCCTGCCTTTGCTCGCTCCCGCTATCCCTTCGAGGTAGGCCTAAGAAGCTGCGATATGGACGATTCCTGACTTCAAGTTCGCCTCGCTTAGCGTTAATGGGTGCTCTACGATCATCGATATTGTGTTTTTTTTTTGTTTTTTTTCTAATTCTGCTGGCTCTTCCAATCTCGTGCTTTAAAAGTGACGTATGTTTTTTTTTTTTTTAATATGTGAATGAGCATGCATTCATACGTCGTACCTACAAAGAAAGTTCGATTTCTTCCCTAATAGTGTGAATCATTTTTATAAAAAGTGCCGGTACATCTACAATGATGAAAAAATACATTCGTCAGTTTTAATTTTTGGTGTCACCACATGACATTGAAAACTTTCAACATACTAAAATTTCCTACTCTAGTACTGTTTATAGTAGCTAAAAAGCAATTTAGTGACCAAAACGGAAAACAAACAAAAAAAAAAGAAAAATATTTTTCATTTATAGTATAGAGTTTCAGCAAGGAAAGAACCACAGGAAGAAAATTTACATATATATCAACACGAATGGTTTGAAAAGTGAGTATGAGAAAACAAATATTAAATGATGTTGTATTTTTATAATTATTATTAGCTTTTTATTTTGACTGCGTATGAGTTTTATTCTAAATTAATAACGTAAAATAATCTCTAAATATTTCTCTTGTTTAAATATTGTTGTTTTCTCATGCTCACATTACTTTTGTTTGAATAATAACATATTCGAAAATAGTTTTGGATTGCTTGGAAATATCTCGCAATACCTTTTTTACCAATGCTATTTAAGAACTCAAATGAAAAGCTAACGATACTATTATGAAATAAGATTTTTTTTCATGTTACTAAAATACTTACTGACTGTTCACCATTTTTGCTGGAATATGTTCATATATTTCCAAAAAATCAAGATAATCTAGTGACAAAGGATTCAATTCAGAATAAGTATGGAATTAATCTCATTCTTTTGCATTGTTGTGTGTTAAAAAAAAAATGAAGAACACGTTATATATATATGTGTATATATATAGACTGATATGAGTACTTGTGGAAAATATAAAACCCTATAGGTATATAATATTTTATACTTTGAACCGCATCTCATATTTTTATGTCGTAATTTGAAATGCTTAATTTATAATTTAATTATCTGAGTGATATTAAAAAAATCTAGCAATACAATTTACATTTTACACAAATAATAATAATAATAATAAATAAATAAAAAGAAAAAAATATTTTCAGGTTCAACATCATTTTTTTTTCGTTAAATGCTTATTAATTTTCTAAAATTTGTGTTGATAATAATGTGTTTTGAAGAGAACCCATATTCCATTAACGATATGTCAGGTTTTGCAGATATAAAAGCAAATGCATCAAGTCATATTTTTATTTACGATTTAAAGGTTTTCAAATATTTCTGCAAGTATTGACTTTTCTATTTTTATTTTTGACTTTAATTGTTTAGTGTAAGTGTTTTAATGTGCTTATTTTTAGATTATTATCAGTAATATCTAAATGACATTTCTGATAATTGTGTATTGTTTCGATATCCAAATATTATAGAGAAATTAACAACTTACATTTGAATGTGTTTCTAATGGTTTGAAACTGCCATAAGATACATGCAATTTTATAATATTGCACTTTTCAGATAAATTATGATTACATTTATTTTTATAGTTCAGGGATTTTGTACTCCCCCCCCTACTCTTCTCCTATTTCAAAATGTTAAAAAATATATATGATACAAATATTTCAGTTCATGTTAGGCATTATATTTCTATTTTTTAAGGAACAAAAATAACTCTCAGTTATTATAGCTGGTTAATCAAATCTTGTTGCATTTTCTCATCTTTTCAGTTTCACAGGTCATAACTTTATAAAATAGGCATTTTTCATGTTATTTAAAAAAAAAAGCCACATCCTTTAATTTCGTTATACATTTCTTTGACCAATTATCGTTAACATGAAAACACACTTACACACATGCTCACTTATTCATTGGTACATTTTCTTTGATCACATCTCTTTAGATTGGCGTTCTTTTTCATGATCTTTAAATAAATAAATATCCATAACTAGATCCTTATTTTTTCCCTTTTTGCAAAATTTTACTTCTAATTTTTAATTAAATTATGGTTAGAGTGTTCTACGACTTCCCGTCGAGCCATTACTGCAGGAATGTCTTGATGAGGGTACATATTTCATATTTGGTTTAATTTTAATATGGCGCTGGCGTCAGACCCCTTTCAGTCGAATTTGAAATATGGTTTGTGTTACACTCTTTCTCATAACTCTTTTTTTAATATTTTAGAATGGTTATAGATATCTTTTTCTTTCACAATATCATTTATTTCAGATTACAGACAGTATTCATATTGAGAAATTTATTTATTTTTTCATATTTTTACAAGAATTTTGAATTTTTATTTTTTTTAAACTTATGTAGGTACACTTTTCCCTTTTTATTACTTGTACATGTTTGAGTGCCAACCACAGGTCATCATGTATGATAGTAATTATGAAACATAATTTTGTCAATCATCTGAGATTCACCGTTTGACATATCCTTTTGTCATGGAGTTTATGTTCACTGGGGCTACGCATTATTGCACATACCTATGATTTTTCATGGTGTCTTAGGGTATACTTCTCATGGTATACACACACACGCTCCTGTTCAGCTCCTGTATTACAATTGGTTACGTCATACACTTTGTTCTCAACATAAGGTAGCTCTTTTACAATATTTGTTTATAAGTTATTTCACCTATCATATTCCTTTTTCTTAAAGCTTACTTTTGACAAAATTTGCAACCTTGGTAAATTTGTAGCATTTCTCGATGCTTAACAAAGTTTATATTTACTATCAAAGATTTTCTTTCGAGTTTTGCTGAATATTTCATTTGATGCATTTTACACAAATTTACATGCTGTGTTTGGATTTTGCTACAAAGTTTACTCAATTATCAATGCACACAATTTTTTTTTTTGCATAATCCATCATTTCATGTTTTTCTATTTCCACAACTTTCACATAAATTTTTTTTTGGTGTTGTCATGACATTTGACAATGAAACATTAAATATTTGTACAGGTCATATTAATATTTATACATGACATGCACATGTCAAATATTTGTATATGTCATACATGACTTACTGACACCATTTAAAAAACAGTTTATAATGCACATTTCTTTAGTTTCATTAGGATACACATGATCTGCAGATGTACTTCGCACCACATACACTACAATACAATTTTTTTTCAATCAAAGTATATTTACACACGTACTATCTGTATTGTCGCTGTACCTAATGAACTTTCTACTTCTTTATTTCAAAATTTATCAGTTTACAAAATTTAATTATCTATATGTCAAGGTTCACACACTTTTTGTAACACCTCAAATCTTTTTACTCAATTCTCATCCTCCTCTAGTTTGTACAATATAATTCCACATTTGTTCACAGTTTAAATACCAATCAATGTTTTACACTACCAATCAGGACCAGTCATGCCCATTTCCAATCATTGCTACACCCTCTACCATTCATTATTATATTTGTTCTTCTTCATTTTTTATACCTTTTAATATTGATATTTTTTTCCCGTTCACATCACCTGCATTTAGTAATCTCATGGTATATTTGTAAGTAATAGTTACACCAAAATATTAAATGGATACATAACATTTGTTATACATGCCATTGTTGGTAAACAACTATACTTATTTACCTGTTGCATTCTCAGTAATGCTGTTAACTCATTTGTAGGTTGATAGTGATTTTTTTTTATAAAAATATATATATACAACATTACTATTCTTCTTCTTCATTTTACATGTATTTTTTTTTTCATCTATAATTTCACTTTGATAAACACATTAGTCAAGAGTAAATAAATAAACACATAATTAAAAATAAAATATCATACTTTTTCATTAAATAATACTTGTTTGCTGATGCAAAATAAGTGGTGTATTACTGAATCACGCCTTAATGGTACTTATATTATTTTAATATTGCGATTCTTAGAGATCTACTCAGATTTCTGTTCAATGCACTCATTTCATGAAACTTTCATGAGTAACGCATCAAATATTTCATCCTGTTAATTTACACAACTTCTTACACATACTTCTATCATCTATACTTAATGCACTCAATTTTATCATTTACAGTTTTTTTTTTACTAATCAATGATATACACTACTAGTTAATGCCTTAAATATTACCAGTTAATTAATATTACACAAATTACTAATCAATCAGGTATTACCAGTTAATGTATTAACACAGTCATTCAATGTGACATTCTTTCTTTTCTCATTCATACATTTTAAAATTCATTGTTCTTTCACATTAGATGCATTTGATAATTTCGACGGTATTTGTAAGTTCTAGTTACACCATATACTATTAAACCTTAGGTGATATACAACTGGACTTATTTACCTTTTGCACTCGCAATAATGTTGATATTATTTATTTGCTGATTAATAATAACATTCTATCGTAAAATTATAAGCAGCATTTTCTTTTCCTTGTTTTGCACATACACTTTAACATCCATTTATTCCAGTTAGAGATACAAAAGTACAGTAATTTATTTTTATAGAAAAAAAAAACACCTTTTTCATTAAATTAAATTTGTTTACAGTTGAAATATAGATTTGTGCATTACTGAATCTGCCCTAGTGGTTTAAGGATATTATTTTTATAATATTAGGATTTACTAAAAATCTATTTTGATTTTTTGTAATGCACATGGCTTCATGAACCTTCATGATAAAAGTATCAAATATTTCATTCTGTGGACTTACACGAATATCTTACACGTTTCACTTACTATAACACTACAGTCCATCAGTCACATTTTTAGATATCTTTTATGAATTTTTGTTACTGGTTTTCCTTTTTTTTATTATTATTCCTGACATGTTAAATAGTAAAATATTTTAGTACAAGCAAATGATAACTTTTCACTGTATATGTTCTAATTTAAATTCACTTTTTCTCCATTTATTTTCTCTCGCGGAGTAAGTGTCACACCTCAATTACACCCCTTGTCAGAGCTCGCAAATTACCTTCTTAGTTCATTCAATATATGTTAATTTAGAAAAAAAAAAACATTTTTTTTCGCATTTTTCATTCACTACACTTGTTTGTGAAGGCATATTTATTCACAGTTGTTATGTTATCGCAAACTTTTGGTGTTTATACCAGCTGTATGTTCTGTCGAAGTTACATATATGGGTTTGCATATATTGATTTCTCACACATCTTTCACATATTTACTGATTTTACATTTTCTACACTTTATTAAATGTATTCTAACCACCAGTAATTTTTTTTTCAATCTAAACATATTTATAGGTGATAGGGAATGTAAGCAAACGAAAAACAAAATTACGTTTTGATACACATAATCATTTGTTACATTATGGAATTGAATGGCTTATGGCAGTGTTTCAAACATTTTTTTTTTCTTCACATACAGAAATTCAAATATTTTTGAATCCTCATCTCTAACATAACTTTGTTTTAAATTCATGTTTTGAATTTAAAAGTAAAATTAGAAACGCAAAAATTTCCAAATTATACCTTTATTCATTATTTTGGGAATTAATACATAATCCTTGGTTATTTATGCTGTATTTCTGTTTACCCGTATATTATATATGTTATATATATCATATTACTCCAGTATTTTATAATGATTATAGTATTGATCAGTACCCATATTTAGCCACATTTAATGCTTATTATAATACAAGCATATTTTTAAATTAATGCCAGCTGGTAACTGACCTGTAAACATAGGCCTAATGTTTGTTTTATTTGTATGTGCACAATTTGATACAGGTCAACGTCTGACTAAGACATATTGAAAAAGTGATCACGAATTTTATTAAAATTGCTGCAGCTGTTTCTAAATAGAAACAATATATGATGTCACCTGTATGACAAATTTATGGTACCAATATAATTATATCATGATATACTTTTATTTTTGGATGGATGCCTGCTAAGAGAGATCTTCCATTGCTGTTTGCCTTTTTTGTCATGTTTAGTTTTATTTACATGTATCTGCTATAACTGATGTAATCGTAAGAGCATATGAAATTTTTTTTCTCTCGTCCTCAATTCAAATTTTTTTTCGTCGGTTTAAGGGGAGATATATGTGATGTGGTATCACATATATTTTTCTTAAATTAATCCTTTTCTTTAATTTTCAGTTTAAACTATCTTTTAATTACTTAGTTATTTTATCCTAACTTTTATTTCAGCTCCCGCCGTAATTTTCCTCCATTAAAAGAAAATATATTTAACATATGCCCTTTATCAATAAAACTTTCTCACATAGATAGAATTCATTTAAACGATTAATCACCATCACTAGATATCCAAAAAAAAGAAAAGAGATAAAGATTGACTTTGTATTCGGTTTACATTTTATTTCTCATTCCATCCAACGTTCGTTAGAAATGTCTGTGTCTGCTTAATTTTTGAGTTTAGCCTTTTCGGTAAAATCCTAAACATTTTCAGTACATGAGAGTTGTTTTGTCTACTTCAGCTAGATTCCCAAAACTTTGCTCTCAACGTACATTTGGCATTCACATTCTTGTTGGCTCACTTTATAGGACTGCTATTCTGGTAGCCCTGCCCTGTAATTCAAAAATTCTCCTAATTGCCTAATGCGTAACTGATAATTTTTAGCTTATATGACATCATTCATTTTCATATGCTCTTTCGCCAATTTCATGTTGCCAATATGTGTATGGCATGAAAATCGACATGTGTCGGAGGAGCCATTTCTCTCTCTCGCACGCTCCTCTGATAAGAAGTTAATAATGTAAGCTCACGTTGGTTAAAATGCTCTCAGGCACCATCCCATCCCTTCATGTACGTACTTTGTAATCGTACGCTTATAATTTAAAGTTTAATAAACTAATATCGTAAAGAATCTTTTCAGAGCATTTAATTCTACAGCCTACTGCCTTTTTATGTTACTTTCAGTGGATGCATATCACCTGGATTATTTTTCACGCAATGTACTTTTAAACACGTAGATTTCCGACACCATAGTCACAATTCATACTGCTTTTCGGAAAATAATTTCTAAGTATACATATATATACAGTGGTGGCTAAAAGTTTGGACATTTTTTGAAAGTTTCATGTTTTTCAACTTTGTGTGCTTGTATAATATATTGATTTTCACTTAAATACAAATGTTTATATATCAAATTGAAGGTAATTTTATGTAAAATTTAATAATATAAACAGTATTACAAAATCTGTATCACAAAAAAAGTTATGCTCATTTTAGTAGAACAAACAAACACAAATCGTTTTGAATAAGGACGTGTTTTGTAATAAAAGTGTACTAGCCAATCACAAACACTGTTCTGAGGACCAATCAAATGTCTGTAACTATAGTTTAGGTTATTTGGATGGTAAAAGAGTTATTGCTGTGGAAATATTTTAAGGAATGATGCATACTAGTACAATTAAATAGAGTATTGCTGTTTTTGAATATTTAAAGTCATTTTTTTTATTTAAACTAATTTTAAACAATGTCATCAACAAGAAGAACTAACTGGACATCTACAAAAAGAAGCCGACTTGTCATATTGAGAGAAAATGCCCTCTCTTATGCTGAAATTGCAAGACAAATTGGTGGTTCAGTGACTTGTTCTGGAGTACGAAAGTTCTGTTTACGTTATGAAAAAACGAAATCAATGGAAAATAAGGCAAAATCAGGCCGAAGAAAATGCACAAGTGCTACTGCCGATAGAAAAAATAAACGGCTATGCCTTCAAGATAGAAAAATTTCATCAGATGCCATTAGATGTGAAATGAATGCAGCGGGTATTGCAGTAAGTTCAAGAACAACAAGAAGAAGGTTATCAGGATTTGGACTACAAGCTAGAATTCCGAGGAAAAAACAATATTTAAATCAAAAGCAACGCAAAAAACGAGTTAAGTGGGCAAAATAACACATTAAATGGTCAGAAAATCAATGGAAACAAGTAATCTTGGGCGATGAGAGTAAAATATCGCTCTTTGTTAGTGATGGTAGAAAATACGTGAGACGTAGAGTTGGAGAAGCACTTCATCCTGATTGCATTGAAGCAACTACAAAAAACCCAACAAATGTCATGATTTGGGCATGTATGTCTGCAGATGGTGTGGGCCGAATTCAAGTGATTGATGGCGTCCTGAATGCCAAAAAATACATCGAAACTGTCCTGGAACCAAAATTGATACCTTCCATCAGGGTTCTCTTCCCCAACAACGCACCATTTATTTTTCAGCAGGATTCAGCTCCATGCCACACACCAAAAGTATGCAAAGCATGGTTTCAAAATAAAGGCTTAGATATATTACCATGGCCAGGAAACAGCCCTGATCTCAATCCAATTGAAAATTTGTAGCGACGTTTGAAAATTCTTGTACGAAAAAAACGTCCATCCAATGAATGACAACTTATTGAAGCTATAATTGATTCTTGGAACCATGTGATTACGAAAAATGAACTCCAAACACTCGTACACTCGATGAAAAGACGCTGTGAAGCTGTCTTAAAAAATAAGGGTTTTCCTACTAAGTATTGATTGTGTAAGTATCACTTTAAAAAAATGCAAATCTAAGATAGATGTTACTATTAGTTGCATAACTTTTTGTGTAATACATATATTGTAATACTGTTTATATTATTAAATTATACATTAAATTACCTTCAATGTGATATATAAACGTTTGTATTTAAGTGAAAATTAATATATTCTACAAGCACACAAAGTTGAAAAACATGAAGCTTTCAAAAAATGTCCACACATTTGGCCACCACTGTATATATATATATATATATATGTTAAATATGGCATTTCACAATAAAGAGATCAATATAGCACTCCAGTAGTCCGTAAAAATAGAGCAGTGGCCGTCGTAACATAGCAGTCGTAACATACATAGCAGTCATGATTCCAAAGGCAAGACGATGGTTATGCAAAACATGGAGTTTTCCTGCATGAATAAAAAAGATGAGTAGTTGATATCAGTTCTTTATTGACACGATACTAAATATGAAGCAATTCCACTAACGAATAATTTCAGAATTCGTATCTGACAGCATGTAGATGTTAAAAGATTTAGAGTTAATTACTCCAGCTTGACAAGATCCCTCCTCCAGGTGACGTGCTTTTATTGGCAGTAAGAAAAGCGCAGAAATTCTGATCTGCAAGCCCGTGCAACACGTTTTAAAGGTCGCGAGAGTATGAATATTTTCGTAATGCAGGGGAGGACTAGCTAATAAGAAGCTTGCAAAGCCTTGGAACTTATTACTGTATACGGCATAATTTTGAGGTGAACCGGAAGATGCACGAGCCAAAAGGATTATGGGATATCGAATGATAATATTAATAAAAATAAAAATGATACTAAAAGACGCTTTAAAGAAATAAAATTGAAATGTTTCAAAAGAAGAAATAAATTGAAGTTTTTACAAATACGTGTAGCTTTTAACCGATTAAGATTTTTAGAATAATAATTGAAATAATACACTGCTCAAAACAATTAAAGGATATTGCAGTTTTAGGTGGATTTTGTATCTGGGAAACTTTTTAGCTGATTGATACATGGTCGACAGACATAGTAGGTTATATGAGAATAAATTACACATGTTTGGCAGAAAAAAAATGCATTTTATTGCGCATTTGTGTACAAAAGGAAAAAACACAATTTGTGCATATGAGAAAAAAAGAATAAGAAAAGGTGTTTTCTTCAAAGAAAATCATTTTCAGTAGGGGGTATGGTTTCCACAGGCGGCCAGCAACGTTGAACACCTTTGAGGCATGGACTCAATGAGGCTATTAATGACGAGTTGGGGTATTCTGCCCCACTCTTCCAGAAGAGCTCTTTCCAGTTCTTGGAGAGTTTGTGGGGGTTGTTGGCGGCCAGAAACTCGTCTTCCTAGAGCGTCCCAAACGTGCTCGATTGGATTCATGTCTGGAGAACACGCTGGCCATTTCATTCGAACGATTCCTTCCTCGAAAAGGAAATCCTCCACCAGGTTTGCACGATGTGGCCTGCAGTTATCGTCCATTAAAATGAAGTTATCTCCGATTGCTGCAGCGTAAGGGACTACAATAGGTCTGAGGATCTCATCCCTATATCGGCGACCAGTCAGAGCTCCATCTCGAATGATGTAGAGGTCAGTGCGCCCGTCAATGGAGATGCCACCATACACCAACACTCCTCCACCGCCAAATCTGACACTTTCGTGCACGAACGCAGGATTATTCCTACTGCCACGGTCCCTCCAGATGAAAATACGCCTTTTATCCGGATGCACAGAAAAACGGGACTCGTCAGAAAACAGAATATTGCTCCATTCATTTCTCCTCCAGTTGACATGCTCGGTTGCCCACTCCCTGCGGTCGCGACGATGCCTTGATGTTAATCTAACACATACCATCGGTCGGCGAGCATACAGACCTACAGCATGGAGCCGGTTTCGGACAGTCTGAGTTGAAATCGTGGTGCCTGTAGCCGAGCGAAGGTGTTGTTGGAGAAGAGTAGCGTTCATGTTTCGGTGTCTCCGAGCTGTTAACGCTAAATACCGATCTTCATTGGGCGTTGTTGCCCGTCTACGACCTTGCCCTGGTCTTCGGCCTGCACATCCACTCTCCAAAAAACGGTTCCAGATCCTGGAAATGACACTTTGTGACACTCCAATGGTTTGCGCTACTTCGGCTTGAGTTTGGCCCCCTTCTAACCTACCAACAATTCTGCAAGCTTCTGAATCTGTCAAATGACTTCGCTGAGACATCGTACTCATCGAAACAAAGCAATCACTGAATGCCGATCATCCTTGTCTTCATTCTCTTTTATCCAGTTGAAAGTCAAATTTCATTCGCTGCCGCTGAAGCGACGTTTTTGACGTCGAACTCAAAATTTGCATACTCCACAGTTTGAAAACCAGAAAAATTTGCATTTGTGATTCTCTTCTTCTATTTTCGGCAAAAAAAATTTCGTTTATATCTTTATTTTATATAAAACTTTATATATCCTTTAATTGTTTTGAGCAGTGTATTTTGATTAAAGCTATGGAATAAAAATATGTATTAGATTTAAGAGATATTTTAAAAGACAGGGAAAAAATAAGAATTGTAAGAATTTGAAATAAAATAATTAAGAAAAATGGCGATTTTTTTAAATTATTACATATATATATACACTATATTGCTAAAGGTGATCGGTCACTTGCGATTTTAGACGTTTTGTTAACTATCTAAAAAAATACATGAGGAATTAACCTGAAACTGCAGGTGTGTAAACAGTATAGTATAGGTTATATATTTCCGCGAAGATTTTTTCCCGAAACCTCATAGGGGACTGTCAACAAATTGAAAAAGAACGCATATCTTTTGGATTACCCTGTAAAAACTAATGTAGCAAAAGCGTTCAAACTCGAGATCATTAATAAGTGGCTTATTGTAATATACTGTGTTTATTTTTATGACGATAGCATGTACTCTCGAAGAGAAATTAAGGTTTTTATAAAAGCAGTCCCAAATTTTGCCAAGTTTTTTGCTTATAATTTGCAGAGTTCTTAATATAAAAAAAAAAGTTATTTTGAGAAAATATGTCAAACAATATTGTACATAAAACTCTGCAATCAGAATTAAAAAATAATTAAAATTGGATGAAAAATGAGCAGGTTTACTAAAAAATGTTTCACTGCGCAAAAAGGAACACAGTATATTACAATAAGCCACTTATTAATAATCTCGAGTTTGAACGCTTTTGCTACATTAGTTTTTACAGGGTAATCAAAAAAGTATTCGTTCTTTTTCAATTTGTTGACAGTCCCCTATGGGGTTTTGGAAAAGAAATCTTCGCGGAAATATATAACCTATACGATACTGTTTACACACCTGCAGTTTCAGGTTAATTCCTCATGTATTTTTCTAGATAGTGAACAAAACGTCTAAAATCGCAAGTGACCGGTCACCTTTGGCAATATAGTGTATACAGGGTGTATCTGAAATGCTTCAACAAACTTAGAGGGATGATAGTACTCATGAAGACGAACAAAAAATGCAATGGAACATGGTGTCGCAAATGACGTTTAACCCTATCAGGGGCAGTGGTACGTTTATAAAACCACTCAATTTTAATTCCAAAACGCCACAAATGCACCAGAATTTTGTTAAAATCTTTTCAATTTAATATGTATACGAAATATAGCCTTTTTTTATTTACAAACAAAATTGTTTGTAAATTCTGGTGTCAGTCCATTTTCAGACGCATTTTCTCGATTTTTATCCTTTAAGCCTTTCAGGGGCAAAGTACTTTTAATACTAAAATGTTGAAATAAATGACTGGCACCGGAATTTACAAAAAAATTTGTTTGTAAATAAGAAAAAGGCTATATTTCACATATATATTAAATTGAAAATATTTTTAAAAAATTCTGGTGCCATTGTGGCGTTTTGGAATTAAAATTAAGTGGTTTCATAAACATATCACTGCCCCTGAAAGGGTTAAACGTCATTTGCGACCCCATTTGGATTGCTTTTTTTTGTTCGTCTTCATGAGTACTATCATCCCTCTAAGTTTGTTGAAGCATTTCAGATACACCCTGCATATATATATTCGAAATTACTTTTAGAAAAAAACAAAACAATTGTAGCATTCGAATTTTTTACCAAAATCAATTTTTAAAGTTTCATATATGAGAATGCAAAAATTACAACTAATTCCGCAAACTAGGTTTTGAGTTATACTTAAAGATATGACCGTATTGCAATCAATCGATCAAAAATCAATGATTGCAAATGAATTAGTCATGTAGAAATAGCATTTTACTTTACAAAAATTCGAGTTGTTCTGATTTTTGGGTATGTTGTAAAGGTTGACCTTCTGATAAAAAACCCAAGTTTTCGCCCTTCTAGACCTTGTGCGTTTTTCACAATATTGAAAAAACCAATATTTTTCGATTTTTCTTAAATAACTCAATTTTAATGCATTTTACAGAAAAAAGCACTGGTACCATTTTGTAGAGCATACAATTCTCTACAACATGCAGTATTCAGGTTTGGAAATTGTCCAAATAGGGGTTAAGATACGGAGCCTGGAAAAGGGTTAAATTTGGAAAAAATGTAAAAATCTACAAATGACATTAGTTTTTGCTTAATAATCAACTTTTAGTGCCTTTTAGAAACAAAATTGTCATAATCAACTTTTTAGAGCATGAGATAGTTGATAGTTTCATTTTTTATTGGTTGACTCTCTAATAAAAAAAACAAGTTTTCGATCTTCTAGACCTTGTGCGTTTTTCACAATATTGAAAAAACCAATATTTTTCGGCACTTTTTTTTATTTTTCTTAAATAACTCAATTTTAGTGCATTTTACAGAAAAATCATTTTCAGCATTTTGTAGAGCATAAAATGCTCTACAACATGCAGTATTCAGATTTGTAAATTGTCCAAATAGGGCGTAAGATACGAAGCCGGGAAAATAGTGTAAAATTTGCAAAAATCCACTAAAGACGTTAGTGTTTGCTTAATAACCTACTTTTAGTGCGTTTTAGAGACAAAAGCACTTTCACCATTTTGTAGAGCATAAAATTCTCTGACAATTTTGTTTCTAAAATGCACTAAAAGTGGGTTATTAAGCAAAAACTAACGTCATTTGTGGATTTTTACAATTTTTCAAAATTTAACCCTATTTTCCCTGCTTCATATCTTACCCCATATTTGGACAATTTACAAATATGAATACTGCATGTTGTAGAGAATTTTATGCTCTACAAAATGATGAAAGTGCTTTTGTCTCTAAGACACACTAAAAGTAGGTTATTAAGCAAAAACTAACGTCTTTAGTGGATTTTTGCAAATTTTACCCTATTTTCCCGGCTCCGTATCTTACTCCCTATTTGGACAATTTACAAATCTGAATACTGCATGTTGTAGAGAATTTTATGCTCTACAAAATGGTGAAAATGCTTTTTCTGTAAAAGGCACTAAAATTGAGTTATTTAAGAAAAATAAAAAAAGTGCCGAAAAATATTGGTTTTTTCAATATTGTGAAAAACGCACAAGGTCTAGAAGATCGAAAACTTGGTTTTTTATTAGAGGGTAAACCTACAATAAATGAAACTATCAACTATCCCATGCTCTAAAAAGTTGATTATGACAATTTTGTTTCTAAAATGCACTAAAAGTGGGTTATTAAGCAAAAACTTACGTCATTTGTGGATTTTTACATTTTTTCCAAATTTAACCCTTTTCTCAGCTCCGTATCTTACCCCCTATTTGGACAATTTACAAACATGAATACTGCATGTTGTAGAGAATTTATGCTCTACAAAATGGTAACAGTGCTTTTTCTGTAAAATGCATTAAAATGGAGTTATTTAAGAAAAATCTAAAAAGTGCCGAAAAATATTGGTTTTTTCAATATTGTGAAAAACGCACAAGGTCTAAAAGGTCAAAAACTTGGTTTTTTTATTAGAGGGTCAACCTTTACAACATACCCAAAAATCAGAACTACCCGAATTTTTGTAAGGCAAGGCCCTTTTTTACGCTATTTCTACTGGACTATAACTTAAGTAATTCTGAATTATAAACATTCATAAGGACTGCATTGCTTATCCGATTGACGTCCTCTTTGGTATACAAAGGTAAAATGTACCAAAAAATTCAAATATGATTTCAAAATTTAGGTGTTAGTATTGAAAATTTATGATTTTTTAGATTTGTTTTATCTAGTCGACTCCCTATTCAAAATGTAAGTATAGCATTCTGTACTAGACGTTAAAAATGATTTCTGGCAGAGTTAGTAGGTGGTGTTCTCTTTCTTTCTTACGACACTACTTTAGATAACGTGTGCTATGTTACACTAAAAAATATGACGCTGATTTTTGTACGAATTTACGTAAAGGAAAATTAAACTAGTAAATCTGTAGATCAGGAGCCTCAACATCAGTTCTGAAAGTCATTGTTTTTTAATCTCACTTTTCATATTATTTTGCATCTTACAATCCACAATTAATTTTTTTTATACTCCATACATATTTATAGGCATATAAAATACTTAGTTGGTTTCAGAAATTAGAAGCGTTAAATAAACACGGTTTATACTATGATGTTATGAAATTCTTATGAACTTCTTATTCTTGTAATTTTTTAGCTAACAAAATTTATTTCTTCAGGGGAGCTGCGCTCCACTAAACGCCCCCCCCCCTGTAATATTATTAAATTTATATCCGTCATTTCCTATTGATTGTGTGAATGATTCAAGTATATCTCGGATTGCATTCTACACAGTGAATTTATTAGGATAAGTAACAATTTAAAAAATAATTTCATGTTATCCTAATACTCAAATAGCAATATTTACTTACCCGCCAACCACGAAACACCTGCATCTGATGGATAAGTTGAATAATATCTCATGTAAGAAAACAACTTATAAAATGTAAACTGAATCTACTATTTTCACTTATATCTATTTTAGAAATCTAGCGTTATTACAATTTTTAACACTTTCCAACCTACTTGAAAAGTGTTTATGACTTCGGTTTGTCTGGCCGTCTGCCGTCTGCCGTCTGTCCGTGCTCTAACTCCCGTAAATATGCTCGGATTGCC
This sequence comes from Maratus michaelseni, assembly GCA_963931845.1. Lineage (NCBI taxonomy): Eukaryota > Metazoa > Arthropoda > Arachnida > Araneae > Salticidae > Maratus > Maratus michaelseni. Next base: position 400,958,689 of record OZ007586.1, read on the forward strand.
CTGCAAATTTATATGTTATAATCGTTATCTATAGCATGTTCCCTGTTTCAACGGAAGTGTGTATCACTTATAGTTTTTTTACAGGGACACTCAAAAGAATTCCGTTACATTGTGGTCTATGGGGAAAAATCATTTGCGGTTTACTTAAATAATGTTTCACTATTTTAAACGCGTTGAAATTTATATATATCACTAAGGTGCATTATAAGAAGCTTAATATGGAATAGGGTGTGTATAGCACTTATACTTACTTTACAGGGACAGTCAAAAGAATTCCGTTACATTACGTCTATGGAGAAAAATCGTCTGCGGTTTATTTAAATAATGTTTCACTATTTTAAACGCATTGAAATTTATATAAGGTTCATCACAAGAGACTTACTACAGAATATTGTGTGTATAGCAGCCATCGTTCATTTACAGGGACACACAAAAGAATTCTCTACTGTATGTTAACAATAATTCCTGCAAGTGCGTTTTAAGTTACTGAATGCGATTTTAATTTTAAATCGCTTTTTGTATATTACGTGGTGTGTATAAATTCTGTAGATCCTATACAGGGAAGCACAAAAGTTCGGGAACACATTTCCGTATTATTTAACTCCAGACGGAGAATTTTAAACTGTGCTACGTGTTTCCTAACTGAACTAAAATTTAGCATCCTATGTAGTATATATACAAATCTATAGATCCTATACAGGGCTGAATAAAAGTATTCGGATTACTTAGATGTTATCTTTTAGCTTATTAAAGAGTATGATTCGTAAAATTATTTTGGAAGCGTTGGAAAGTGTTACATAATCTATGCTTGACGCATGATTTTTCGTTCTTGTTGTTTCTAAAAACAGTTTTGAGGGTCATTGTATAATATTTATTTTATCTATAAGTACATCCTTTTTTAACTTGATGGCAATACCATACTAAAGTCTCCCCAGAATAGGCTAATTTGCATATTTTAAACATATTGGGTTCATTCATAATCGTGCCCACTGCCAATTCACTAAATACCAAACGTGATTTGGCGCTATAAAGTATTTTTGTAACAGCTTTTATGTTCTCAATTTCCAGTAATTGTAATATTTCAGGATCATTTTACTACTCTAATTTCTTTAGATTAACCACTTTGTTGTACCAGTGATTTTATCCTATTTTTAAACTTATAGTAACTTCTCAACGACAAAAAATCCACATATGTTCCAGAAAATGAATAATATCTCATGTATGAAATATACATATACAAATGTAAACTCATACAACGAGACTTGAATCCATATTACACGTTCAATGTTTTTGTAATTTTCATTTTGAAAAAAATATTTCGGTGATCATTCTATAATAGTTAAACGGCACCTTGTATCAAAATAAATTATTTTTTATGTCAATAGAATAAGAAATTCACCTGAAAATAATGTATTTTGCCAATAAAATATTGCAGCAAAATAGTGCGAGTTACTTGAATTTTATTATTTTGGTATTCTGTGCATTATGGTTGCTAAGCAACTGATAAATTAAAGAGCAAAGTAAAAAGAAAAAATAAATTTTAAAATTTGTAAAAAATACGAAAATAAAAGTTTTATATTTCCCGAAGAGAATTCTAGTAAATGTGTTGGCAAATTTTCATAGTTATTGGCTATATTTAAAACATCCATATCGAAAATTTAGGATCCATAATTTTACCTTAAAATCCATTGTTCAAATATGCGATTTTCATTTCAGTTAAAAATGAAATTTGAAAATCGTCTGTATTCCTATAGGAAAGTATCATGACCTAAAAAGGAATGTTCTATATTTTTCGGACGAAGGAACCAAATGTAACTAAAAACTATACAGCTCATTCCGGGTACCTTACCAATATGCCTATTAAAAATCAACCTAATCGGATCATTTTTGCGGCAGTTATCGCGGAACAGACAGACAGACAGACAAACAGAGACAGATGGAAACCAAAACCTTTTCGGGCCTCCACGGTGAGCCTTCACTGACGTTTCGGCAACTAGTAAATCTACAGATCAGGAGCCTCAACGTCAGCTCTGAAAGTCAATGTTTTTTAAACTCACTTTTCATAATATTTAATATCTTACAATCCGCAAATTAAATTATTTAAATTACTACATATATATTTATATGCATATAAAATAATTCGAAGGTTTCAGAACTTAAACGTTAAATTAAACACGGTTTATGCAATAATATTCTGACATTCTTATGAATTTCTTATTCTATTTTTTAGATTAAAAAAAATACATTTCTTCAGGGGGTGGGGGTGGGGGCTCAACCCCACTGAACCCTCCGTAATCTTATTAAATTTTTATTCGTGATTTCCTATTATTTGTGTGAATGATTCTAGTATATCTTCCATTTCGTTCTGCACAGTGGTTTTATTACGATAAGCAAAAATTTTGAAAATAATTTCATGTTATCCTAATACCTAAATAGCAATATTTACCAATCACGAAACACTTGTATCTGATTGATACGTTGAATAATATCTCGTGTACAAAAGTAACTTATGGAAATGTAAACTGAATCTACTATATATTTCACTTATCTATTTCAGAAATCTAGTATTATTACAATTTTTGTTTCGGAAAAACAGTTTTGATGGTCATTGTACAATATTTATTTGACCTAAGTACATCCTGATCTAATTCGATGGCAATAGCATACTAAAATCTCCCCAAAATAGGCTTATTTGGAAACTTTTAAACCTATTGTGTAATCATTCATAATCGTGCCCACTGCCAATTCACTAAATAGCAACCTTGATTTGGCGCTATAATGTATTTTTTGTAATAGCATTTTATGATCTCAGTTTCCAGTAATTGTGCTATTTCAGGCTGTATGGTTGCGTTTTACTACGCTAATTTCTTTAGATTAACTATCTCGTTGTACGAGATATTATATTCTATTTTTAAAATAATACTAATTTTCAACCACGAAAAATCTACATCTCTTCCAGAAAATTAATAATATCTCATATAAAAATGTTTCGGCTATCATTCTATAGTAGTTAAAAGGTAAATTGTACAAAATAAATTCTCATTTATTTCAATAAAATATTAAAATCCTCCAATAATATTTTATTTTGCGAATAAAATATTGTAGCAAAATCGTCTGAGTTACTTGAATTTTATGATTTTGATATTCTTTGAAATATGGTTGCTAGGTTACTGTTAAATTGAAAAGGAAAATAAAAATGAATGCATTTTAATATTTGCAAAAAGTGATAAAATAAATGTATTATATTATTAGAATAGATGTATAAAATTGCACCAAAAATTATACACCTAATTTAAAAAATCTGACGAATGTATAAACAAAATTTCAAATTAATTTAAATAATTTAACACCTGACTTGATAAATTTTAGCCTTCATAACTTACCGTTTAAATACATTAATCAAATCCGACATTTTATTTTCAACGACTGAAAAATTTCAAAATCGTCTGAATTCCCATAGGAAAGCATTATGATCAAAAAAGAAATGTTCTATATTTTCCGAACGAATAAACCAAATGTAACTAAAAACTATACAGCTAATTCCGGGTATCTCACCAACATACCTACCAAAAATCAAACTAATCGGATCATTATTACGGCAGTTATCGCGGAACAGACAGACAGACAGACAGACAGACGGACAGACAGACAGAAACCAAAAAACTTTTCGGGTCTCCACAGTAAGCCTTCACTGACGTTTCGGCAATTATTGCGATTTTGCTTTTCTATTTAAATTTATATATAACAAAACGATATTAAATCTCGTGTAAAGAAAAATAAATGTTATGTTGTTGCCCGGATATCCTGAGCTGTTTTCTTTTATTGCCGAAACGTCAGTTGAGGCTCACTTTGGAGACGCGAAAAGGTTTTGGTTTCCGTCTGTTTGTTTGTCTGCCTGTCTATCTGTCTGTCTGTCTGTTACGCGATAACTGCCGTGAAAAGCGCCCGATTAGGTTAATTTTTGGTGGATATGTTGGTGAGTTACCCGGAATTAGCTGTATAGTTTTTAGTTACATTTGGTTCATTCGTTCGAAAAATATAGAACATTTCGTTTTAGGTCATAATGCTTTCCTATGGGAATGCAGACGTTTTTCAAATTTCATTTTTAACTGAAATGAAAATCATATATTTGAATAATGGATTTATATGTAAAATTACCGATACTAAATTTTGATATGGAGATTTTAAATTTATTCAAGAGCTTTGAAAATTTGCCGATACATTTATTAGAATTTAGACATTAATTGTTTAAATTATTGGAGCATTTTTTGCATCTGTTCGGGAAACATAAAAATGTTTATTTTCATATTTTTACAAATTTTAAAATGAATTTCTTTTTACTTTGTTCTTTTATTTATTAGTTGCTTTCCAACCATATTTCAAAGAATATCAAAATAATAACATTCTAGTAACTCTCACTATTTTGCTGTAATATTTTATCAGCAAAATAAATTATATTCGGGAGATTTTTGAATTCTATTGACATAAATGAGAATTTATTTTGATACAAGTTTATTTTTTTAGCTAAAAAGTTACATGAATAAGAAGTTCATAAGAATTTCAGAATATCATTGCATAAACCATGTTTAATTTAACCCTTCTAATTTCTGAAACCTCCGAAGTATTTTATATGCCTATAAATATGTATGCAGTATAAAAAAAATTAAATTGCGGATTCTAAGATGCTAAATAATGTGAAAAGTGAGATTAAAAAATAATAACTTTTAGAGCTCACGTTGAGGCTCCTGATCTGCAGATTTACTAGTTTATATTGTGTAAGAAGTGAATGATTCATACTCTCTTAAAAAAAGGTTCCAAAATAGTATAATAATAGGAACGAATAGACATATGTCAAAATCATATGCGGTCATAAGAAGCTTATTCTTCATGATGAGCATTGTATCAATCAGACATATATTAGATGAATTTATCTAAGTAATTCTTGTTTTTTCTTATTTTTAATTTAGATAATAATAACGAAATATATATGTATAAAAGAAAAGTGTTAAAAAATGTGGGGGGTATAAAAATGGAGGAAAATAAAACAATTATTTAATTTTACTTTTGAATTAATTAAAACTAGCAGACACACACACACGCTTTGCTTGTCGATTTTTTCAAACGAACCTCGAATGATTAAAACACTTTTTTATCCTATCTTCCACCACCAGGGGACTAATTATGTTCTAAACAAACATCTTTCTGAACGACCCCGCTGCCGACGGCATCGTACAACAGGCGTGGTGCTGCAAAAATAAATTATTTCCACCTTCCACCGCCCAGGGGTGCCAGATCTATACCTTTAACACGATATTTAAATTATGGCCAAACTCTCTCCTCCTTCAAAATTTTTATCAATGGCCTGTAACAGTAATAAATATCGGTAACTTTTAAAACAGACAAAATTTTTGTTTGACCTCGCACTTTATTTTATTTTCTTTTTAGAAAATAGCTAGTTTTTTTGCAAATAAATTTGAAAATGTACAGGCTGATTTTAAAAAAAATGGATTTTCGGATACACACAAATTTTCCATATATGTCTGGTGAATCGATACCTCAAATACTTTTCTAAATATGCGCATATTAGTGAAAATAAACCACTAGTTGCCATCATCAAAAGAAAAATAACCGTTTTAGCGCCGCCACGTACCTTAGTGTGTTATACAAAAGTTTCATATATATTTTAATGGTTTCCTGATTTTATTTTCTGTATTCTAGAATCAGTCATCTAGTGAGAATCCACGAGTGATTTTAAATGTTTACTTGAAAAATCTTTACAGCAGAGAAATCAGTACTTAACCAAAACTTCTACTATGTATGACAAAATTTCGGAAAACATACAATGCCCGAGAGGTTTTGCAATTTCTTATATGAATCATTCAACATTCCTTTTTTTAAAGTCAGATTTTCATTTTACAGTATTCTCATATTTTCTTTTCATGCCGGAAATATTGAAGCTTTATTATTTGGTGTTGGGGTCGGTATAAGGTAAAGCTAGGAGAGTCTGCGCACAATTCAAAAGAATAACAATAAAAAATCTAAATATTAATTTTTTGCTAAACTATCCATGAGTAATTTTTACTTCATTTGTTTTTTATGCATTTCCATTGCTATTTTGTTGTTATGTTGCAATTTAATAGAACAGTTGTAATAAAACCAAGAAAGTTATTTTGCGCAATCTGTCCTTACAGTGTTGGTGTGATTGCGCACATAAGTAGGAGAGATTGTTACTAATAATAACTACAATTTCATTGTTAACAATAATAATTATACTTAAATTACATTGTTGTAAGGTTTTTGTGAACAAATATTATTGTATTAGGAGTGAATATTTCAACCTAATGATTAAATAATCAGAAAAAGGAAATAATTTTAAAAACGATTAAAAAATTTTAATTAAAGGAAAAAAAATTAAAATATCAGAAAAAACAAGTCCAGATAAGATTACAAATAAACATTAAATTACTTAATAGCACGTTTAACTTAAAATTTGTCCATTTTCATTTTTCATTTTTAATGCAAATTTACTAATAAGCTGCGTAATCTCTCCTAGCAGGAATACTAATGGGAACAATGCGCCATCTCTCCTAAGTAGCAGATGCGCAAACTCTCCAATTTCTGTAGGAGAGATTACGCGGTATTTTATTTAAACATGGCCGCTACTAAAACGAACCGTTGATGTTCACATTGTTAGTCTAGATTAGTAGTTTATGAGAAACCGTTTAAGTTTAAAATATTTTGAACTACTGACATTGTATAGAAATTCTGATGAATAGCTATGAGAATTCAAGCACTTACTTTGGGAAAACAAAACAAAATAGCAATCCTTTATCTTAGACGCTCAAAACAATCAACGTGCACGTTCAAGTAGACACTCCACTACTGCTGTTGTACAACTACCTAGAGTCGCTACGCGCTCACTCTACTCCTTCCCCCTGATCCTGAATGTGCGCAATCTCTCCGACCACGTCATTTCTCCTGGCTTTAACTTGGTAAACATGTATAGTTCTTTAGAATAATCGTTTTCTATCATAGGTTAATTCTCAATATTGCTGGGTACCTGTAAATTTCTCTTTGTTTCTTCATCCTTTTAAAAAGCATGGAAAGCGCCTTTTTTTTTAGATATCGCTATTTCTCCATACAAAGTGCTACAAATGATGTGCATCCAACTTGCATTACGTACTACAGCTACAAGAAAAGAAAAAAAATACTTTGTTCTGATCTCTTACTGGTAGCGCGGCTTTTTTGAATGATAAAAAAAGATTAATTCTTCGAAACGCTTTGTATTAGCTTCCTATTTTATGTATTTAAAAAGTGTCTATTCTTCGTATTACGACACAAAGCTTTAGAAATACTTATTTGCTTAGTGTTTTTAATATAATTAAGAAACAAATCTGTTATAAAATCAAACTGTAAAATTGCTTGAATATTAAAATGTTAACAGGGTTCGTACACTTTTACCACAAGTTTTTTGCCTTATTTAAATGCAGAAAAGTATTACAAATCCTGCAATTAAACGAGGTGTCTGGTTTTTCAATATTATATAGAAAAAGTCTAATAAAAAATGTGGTAAAAGCGTACGAACTCTGGTTAAGAAGCTTATTTGAAAAATATGATGCGCATATCTCCTAACATTTCAAAAAAAAAGAAAATGTATGGCATCACGAAGTTATGACATACATTCTTAATTAGTAATAGTGTTATGATTACAGTTATTCATATTCTGTTAGCTTCAGATTGGAAAAAAATAAATTCAATAGAAAAATATGCAATACTTATATTTACGCAGATTTATATTCGTATATTATATTTAGTAAATTATTTTGCTTTTTGTTATATATTTCAAAGTACTGTATATTTCTACGTATAACGCACACTTTTGAAACAAGAAAGTGCTTTTTATATGCCGGGTAGAATAATTAAAGCTTAAAAATTAAGCATAAGAATTGAGATTTTTCTTTTAATTAGTAACGCTTTGATTAGTAACGCTTTGTGATGATTCAAGCAGATAGGCTTGGTAGAAGCGTCTATCTTTACTTTGCATTTGCTTATTTTCTTTATGTTTTCACTAGTTATTATACAGGGTGATTATAAAAAAACTATCCCGATATATGAGCCCCTAACTGTCATAACGTTCACAGAAACTGAATGAAATTCTGGCCTAAAGTATTTTGAGGTATGCGCTCAAGAATCATGTAAAAAACAACAGTTAAATTCTAACAGTTACGGTTACAGTGACAAAATTTCAAAAATTTCAAATGGCAATACCTGCTTTTTTTTATTGAAATGGGATCTTCACAGTGAAAAACCATAAAAAGCGTTGGAACGGTACCTTGTGCACGAAAATCGCCGGCGCTAGACAGACTAAGAAGAATATATAACAACCAATAAGGACAGAGAAGCAACAGAAAGCAAAACATTTTATTGTGTTTCATACATTTTCCATTTTACGCACGACGACACTTTACATGCTGCAGATGGTGGATAGCACTGAACAATAAAATGTTTTACTTTCTGTTGCTTCTCTGTCCTTTATAGGTTGTTTTAACTTTTCTTATTAGTCTGCCTAGCGCCGGCGATTTTCGTGCTACAGGTACAGTTCCAACGCTTTTTATGGTTTTTCACTATGAAGATCACATTCCAATAATAAATAGTAGGTGTTGCCATTTGAAATTTTCGAAATTTTGTCACTGTAACCGTAACTGTTAGAATTTAACTTTTGTCTTTCATATGATTCTTGAGCGCATACCTCAAAATACTTTAAACCGAAGTTTCATTCAGTTTCTGTGAACGGTATGATAGTTAGGGGCTCATATATCGGGATAGTTTTCTTATAATCACCCTGTACTTTTTATTGCCTTCTTATCTATTTCAAATTACTGTATATTTTGGTGTATAACGCACACTTTTGAAACAAGAAATTTGGTCCAATTTTACAAGTTCTCGTTATACGCCGGGTATAATAATAAATGTTTCAAAATTAAGCATAAGAATTGAGATTTCTATGTTACTGAACAAGAGAAGAAGAGATGATTATTTGAATAAACGAGAGTACGATTACAAAAGCTTTGTGACGATTCAAGCGCTTTGTGACTATTCAAGCAAATAGATTTGGTAGAAGCGTATATCCTCACTTTCCTTTTGCTTATTTCTTTATGTTTTTATTAGATATCATACTTTTTATTGCCTTCTTATATTATTTTCATATTACATTAATCAGGAAAGTTTCTTTTCAAAAAAGGGGCTGAGTGTAATTTGTTGAATATGCCTAAAAATAAAACAAAAATACAGTATCAAATCGTAGCTGTTAAGCGCTACACGCGTTATACGTCGGTATATACGGTATATATATATAAAATTAAATTTAATCCAGTATAAAGAAAATGCAAAATTTTGAGCGGCCTTTATAATAATGACTGATTTAAACTTTTAATGTTTAACCTAAGCAGTTTAATTTAATTAATTTCAAAATACTTTTAGTAAGAGTAAAAATAAATCTATCATAAATAAAAAAAATAAAATTGTCAGATGCAATATACTTTTTATTGACTTCTAATAGTGTTTTCATACTACATTAAACATGAAGGTTTCTTTGCAAAAAAGGAGGTACGCGTAATACGGTGAATATACCTAAACATAAAAAAAACTGTGTGAAATCGTAGACGTTAAGCGCCAGACGCGTTATACGTCGTAATATACGGTATATATAAAAAATTTGAAATTTAATCCAGTTTAAAGAAAAGAAAATTTTTGATCGGCCATAATGATGACTGTTTTAAACTTTTACTGTTTAACTTAAGCAGTTTAAATTAATTAATTTCCCTATTCATTTAGAAAGAGTAAAAACAAACCTATCATAAGTAAAAAATAAAATATCCTTATGCATTTCAAAGGTGCCTGGAGATTCCTTTCCACATTCTAAAAACTTGCGTCTAAAGATAATTCACAAATCATTTTAAACCCTTACTTGGAATATCTTTACAGCAAAGAAATCTGTACTTAGAGTAAGACGTATATGTATGATAAATTTTTAGATAGCATAAAATGTCTGAAATGTCTTGCCTCTTTTATTTGAACCTGTTAAAATTTAATATTTTTAAAAGTTAGTTATTTATTCTTTCATATTTACTTTGACATAGGGGAAATATTTGACCTATTATTATTGGGTATTGGGATGGATATATTAAAGCACATGTTTACTAAGCATGTCACAGAAATTAGTTACATTTTAAACATATAACCACTAAGACATTTCGAAGGTATATATAGGAAGGAATATACAGGGTGATTATAATTAATGTCCCACTAATTAATGTCCTCCCTCCTTCAAAATGCTGTAAAAAAGGAGCCACTGGTCAGAATGACATCAAATTTGAACTGAATATACTAGAAAAAGGGGAAATGGTATAGCATAAGAAAAAAAAGTTCCAAAGTGTATCAATAGATGGCGCTGTAGGCAGCATACTTTGCAAATTAAAAGACACTCATATGCAATTAAAAACCGAATCATTATGTGCTTTTATGTGGTTTTGACCCAAGGACAATATTTAAAAACCATTTTTTCCATCCAATGTGTTACGACCTTGCCGTGGTGGGTACAACCACAACTGTTGACGGATTTGGGAGTCATTGTTTCAGTCAAACAACCGAAACACTCATGCCCATTAAACAGTACGGTTGGTTTACTGTGAAACTCATGCCAAAGCCGTCGTATTTCGGTTAAAAGTGTCACTTGTAGACGAATTCACTCTCGTCATTCCGCTTACAGCGCCGTCTATTGATACATTTTGGAACTTCTTCCTTATGCCATACCGTTTCCCTTTTTTTCCAGTATACACTCGGTTCAAATTTGAAGTCATTTTGACCAGTGGTTCCTTTTTTATAGCATTTTGAAAGTGAGACTTTAATTATAATCACCCTGTATATAAGAAAATAATATATCATTCAGTTTCCTACTCATTCTCTGTTAGCTGCATAGCAGACAAAATATGCAATATATTAGGTTAATGCAAAAGTTCTGTCCATATTTGCCAATATCCCGATTCAAACAAGGCCCCACCAGTGGCTGAGAGGTTCTGCCCTTAAAGCTGGTAGACGGGAGGTGCTGGGTTCAAACCCCTGTCGCGCTCGTCGACCTAACCGTTCGTAGTTTTCCGTGGTTTTCTTCGAACATTGCCGTAAATACGGGTTAGGATCCCTTAGAAAGACCCCCACGGAGGTCACTCCCCCCTAGGCCTATATCCCTCGTGTTGATAATTGGCCGTCATAAATCAACCAACCAACCAACCAACCGATTCAAACAAGTAAAATCTTACGCTTTATTAACTTGCAGAAATTGTACGATTAAATAAAACAAATATATTTACATAAAAATATTGGTATGAAAAAAAATCGGGAGGTTGGCAACTCGGATCTTTCACATTTTAATACCTTTAATACCGGTAAACTTTTAATTCTTGATAATTTTATTATACTACCTGCTTCCTTTGAACTGATAGGCAAAATAATCAGGTATTACAATTTTACCGATGTTAAAGGTATTAAAGTTATGTATTAAAATACGACAAAATTTTTGCACCAACCTAATAAAGAATATGAGATGTTGATTGTTAAACAAATTGAGATAAAACAAATGAATGATTTTGATTTTAGTTTTATATTTAAAAATTTATAGAACAATCTGACATAGTTTAAATAGACTTAAAAATAGTTTAAAGGAAAATTTGTTGAAAATTTGTTGAGAATTTGTTTATTGACTTTTCTAATGATTGCAATAATCTTAAACTTTTACCATGAAGAGCCTACACTAGGCACATGGAGGAATGCGCCAGCTAATTTTAAAACTACGGCAGCATTCATAAAGTATCTCGGTTGCATTTTAATACTTTTAAAAGATGTTTTTGCATAGGATATGTTATGTCTAGGTGCAATGTTGAACTTTTTTGATTTTGCTTACACTTTTTATATGCGGGTAACTGGTTCTGAAAATGATAGTAACCTCATATAAAAAAAACTGCAACCAAAATCGAAAAAGTAAAAACGCACAACGTTAGATATCAACCTCAGGTATCCAGGGTTCGTACGCTTTTACCACAACTTTTAACAGAATTTTTCGCCTTATTTAAATGCAGAAAAGTACTAGAAAATCTGTAATTAAACGAGGTGTCTCCAATTTCTGCTATTTCAATATTAAATAGAAAAATTTATTTAAAAAATGTGGTAAAAGAGAACAAACCCTTGTATTCTAAGCGAAAAAGTAATTTAAAATATTAAAGTTCAAGCGGAAAATTTAAAAAGAACACTCCCATAGGATTATCATTAGTTTGCGAGTGTTTTCGTGCGACTAGTGTAGGCTCTTAAGTATGAAAGAGTCTGTTTACATTACGTACTAATATTAATATTTCCATTATTGAAAGTAATAAACAAGTAAGAATCAGAAGTGAAAATATTTTTTTAGATACGTTTTAAATGTGTCTGAAGAATCTTTTTCATATTCTAGGAACTGACTTCTAAATATAACCAAAGAGTTATACTAAATATATACTTGCTTTTTCTTTATAGAAAAAAATTGCAAAGGTTCCACGTACGACACAATATTTGAAAGCATATAATGACTGAAAGCTTTTGTATTATCTTTTTTGAAGCATACAACTTTAATATTTTGAAAGTTATTTTTTTACACGCACAGGATTTTTTTTTGGCCCAGCAGAGTTATTAAGATCCGTTATTATTCAGTTATTTGATTGAATTTATTAATCACTAAATTTTCAAAGTCTTCAGCAATTATGTTAAAGATTTTGCAAAGTATCAGCATAACAGTTGAAAAACACTTAATAAATTAAAAGAGTTGATTATTCAGTTCAATAGTTATATTCTGTTAGCTGTGCAGTAGAGGAGATTTGCAAAGTAGAATATATAATGTTGATTTTTAAGATAATTTTGCCTATTTTAATTATTTTAATTATGAAAGACAGAATGAATTTATTTTTAGAATATTGTTTTCTAATTTCGCGCTTATACATGAACTCGGTTTATTTCCGCGTTTGAAAAAAATAAATAAAATAAAAAACATTCACTTGTCTTTAATCACTCCCTAAAGAATTACTATCTACTATAAATTTGGGAAATCTTAGGTTGATCATAAGAGAAAGTAGTAATATTTCAATACCTCATCGCTGGTCCCAAATGCTCGTACTGGACGTACTCTTTGGTTTAAAATAAAATAATGAAATAATATGATTTCAGGTTGATATTAAAATTAATTAAATCGATTAATATTTGTACAGTACAATGTTAAAACTATTTTGTGTACAGATTAGTATGCCTATTAAAAAATTATTTTTTTAAATTATGAATGAAACATTATATATATATACATACAGGGTGTCCCAAAAACATTGACCTCGGCTTTTATTCCATAAAAATTAATCATAGATGTACGATTTTAACTGTAAGTCTTTACGCTAGATGTCAGCACCAAAGAAGTATGAAAGAGACTGCTTTGGATTCGAACTTTTACGTCAGCCAGTAAATAAATAAAAAACATTGTATAAAACTATAAACTATTCATAAAACTCTAATTCTTATTATGCTTAAAATATTCTGTTATTATCTTTCTGTAAGATGTGTTATTAATTTTCTTTCATCCTTTTTTATTAGATTTTTGTCTGTCTGCGACCCTGCTTTTTTCTGCAGGACAGTAATGTAAAAAAGTTCATTCTGTTATGTTTCTGGTGTTATTCTGAACGTAAATTCTGATTGTTTGTAAAGATTATAAATTCTCATTTGAAGTTACATTCTACTTAATTAAAAATGTAAAAAGAAGCAAATTCTCAAGTATTAATTATCGTGAAATTATACATCAAGTCTTCAAGTTTAATTCACATGGTTAATTCTAAAAATATGCTTCTGGGTTTACACAGAATAAAAATTCTTCTGTTCTTCAAATAGTGCCGTGGAATGCAAAATTAAGAGTGATCAGTGAAACACTAAAATAATGGAATATTAAATCTGATGCTACATAATTTAAATGATTATTCGTCATACAGCATTCACGAAGTTATTCATCATTATATTATTATATTCAAGCGGTAAAATAAATGTCATCCTGGAAACGAACACCCGACTCAAATCAGAGGTACGTAGATTCTTTTGATTTATTTTATTCAGTAATAAAAACGCAAAAATATTCTTAGACTTTAATTCCGAAACTATGCAATAATGTCTGGTCCGCCGAGTCGTAACCATGAGTTTCTACGTGGAATCTGTTCTTAAACCGTAGAATTTATCTGTGTTAGATTTTTAAAAAAATGTGGTAGGTAAAAAAAAAAGGTAAAATTGTTATAGGTATTGATTCTTTGGGTTTATGCCTTTATATTTTATTTAATGTGGTATTATGGTTTTTTTTATTGTGTAGTATTTTGATTACGAATTTTCATAATATGATTCAGTTGTATAGTGTTTATTTGTAAATATTAAAAAGGACTAAGCAATCGAAACAAGAGCTTTATTTTGAAAGGATATGTAAAGAAATAGATTTATTTAAAAATAAAATTAACGAGTCTAAATCTGATGAGCAGGCAAAAATTAAAATATTGAAATCGAAAGTAATACCGTATGAAAATATTCTCGCGCAAGCTTTTGAAAAACTGTCGCCCAAAGAAAATGATGATAATTTAGATGCGTATTTGAAGTATCAAGAAATAATATGTGATTTGTTAGTTGAGTTAGAAGAAAAAACTAAGGTCGATTCTCAGCCAGAAATTCATATGAATTCTCAAGTTAAACAGACTTCCTTGGTAAAATTACCGAAATTTGATCTTCCGCATTTTTATGGCGAGAAAGAACATTGGATTTCATTCAAAGAATTATTTAAGTCGACGATATTAGAGAATGAAAATTTGTCAAATATTGAGAAATTGCAATATTTACATTCTTCAGTCCGTGGAAGTGCGGCAAAATTAATTCGCGGATTTTCATTAAAGGAGGAAAATTTGGATCAATGTTGGGAGTTGTTGTGTGAGAGATTCGACAACAAAAGACAACTGGAATTAAGGGGTCAGGTAACCTTTGAACTCACAAAATACATGAAAAAGGAACCTCTATATGAATTACCATAATACCGTAACTATTTGACTTTGAATTATAAAATTTAAAATGCATATGAATAAAGGCTTATTTCATAAATTAAAATTCTCCAAAAATGTATACACTCATATAAAGCTTTTAAAATTATTTTAAAATAAAATAAATTTTTTACGAAAGAATTATTGTTGCATGTACTGCGCGCATGATTTATCACATTTGATTTGCTAAAACCAGCCAAATTTTTTTTTAATGAGTACATATATAGTGTGTTCTCAAAATGACCTACAATGAAAAAAATAAAATGCGTAGATCTTGAGAATTTGTTTTTTTTAGAGAAATTCGAAATATCGAGTTTTGTTTACTACAAAAGTGTCATAAATTCTAAACTTGTTACTTGAGAATCATAATAGTAGGTCATTTTGTGCATCTGTCTGGTTAAGACATTCAGTCAAAATTTCATAAAATTCTAACCAACCATTTTTCTTAAATCGTGCGCGCAATGACCAAAATCGTCGTTTTGAGAAAATTGACTTCAAAGATCAAACTCTCCCTTGATCATATATAAAAATCTCAAACTGTTTTAGACATAACTCCGCTTCTAAAGTGAATTTTTGCATGGAATTTATTTTAAATTGTTCCTAAAGAATCATATTTAATTATAAGCTAATAAAAAAAATTTTGAATTTCTGACACTTTAAAGGTTACCTGACCCCTTAAACCAAATAAATAAAATATTTTCTGTTAAAATTCTCAAAGCTAATAATTCAAAATGTTTATTAGAATTACTAGATACTTGTAATAAGTCAATTCGTAATTTGAAAACATTGGGGTTACTAATGTGTTGAGTGATTTGATGGTTATAAATTTCATGTTAACTAAGTTCGATCAGCCGATTCAACAGCGATGGGAATTGATGTTAGACAACAATAAATTACCGGAACTGGATTCATTTCGAAAATTTATCGAACGTGAAGCTAGGAGTGTAGAAGAATCAAAATTCATTAAAGTAGAAAATAAATCCAATTTTGTAAAAAGGCCTCCAGATTCTAACAGAGAAGCCACTAAAACCAACCTAGTAAACAGCGCATTTGTTAGGAATAGTAATAATTGTGTAGTATGCAATCAAAATCATGCGGTATTCAAATGTTCCGTTTTTAATTCTAAACCAGTAAAGGAGAGGTGGAAAATTCTTGAATTAAACAAATTATGTGAAAATTGTTTACGTCAAAATCACAAAGTGGAAAATTGTAGAATAAATGCGAACTGTAAAAATTGTTCACAGAAACATCATACATTATTGCATGTGTATGCAACTGTTCAAACCAGTCAGGAGGTTGTGAATAATAATATACCAGGCACTTCTTTGTCTAATAGTGCGCAGTGTCAGTCATCTATGCAAAATTATAACGTCTTATTATCTACCGCTCTGATTAATGTGAAATCTAGCACAGGTAATGTCGTTCAGTGTAGAGCACTTGTTGACAATGCTTCTGAAAGGAGTTTGATTTCAAAAACGTATTGTAAGAAGCTAGGTCTTCCCTTGAGAACTACAATTCATAAAATATCAGGAATCAACAATTTAGTCGCAGAGACAGCTCTTCAGGAAGTTTCTTTAACATTTTCTCCGCATATTAATAACGAAACTTTTCAGTTAGATGCTTTAGTTGTTAATCAAATCACAACAAAATTACCGAATGTTCTGATTACTATTAAGTATTGGCATCATATTGAAGGATTAGATCTGGCAGATCCCAATTTCCATGTGTCCGATTTCATTGATATACTCATAGGTGCGGATTTGTTTGCTAACATAATAATCGGAAAGTCCATTCTAGGTCCTGAGGGAACACCGAGTGCTGTTAATACGAAACTGGGTTGGGTATTATCTGGAGTAATTTATTCGAATCATTCAAATCACAATTCTTCCGTTAGTTGTCATGTTACGACGCAAATAAATTCTCAATTGCAAAAATTTTGGGAACTCGAATCAGTTCCTAGTTATGATCCAGGTTTGCTAATAGAAGATAATTATGTAAAAACAGTATCACGCACGGAATCAGGAAGATATATCGTGGATCTTCCATTTAAATCTAAACCTGTTCTCGGAAATTCTAAATCTCAAGCTTTAAAGCGTTTGAATTCCTTAGAAAATAAATTTCAAGGAAATTCCGTACTTAAGGAACAATATTCGTCATTCATGAAAGAGTATATTGATTTGGGACACATGGAACTCGTACCAGCCTCAGAAATTTCGAATCCAGATCATTTTTATCTCTCCCACCACGGGGTAATAAGAGAGGATAGTTGTACAACTCGACTTCGGGTAGTATTCGATGCTTCCGCAATTGGTTCAGAAGGTCGCTCGTTAAATGATTATTTGGAGAAAGGGCCGAAATTACAACCGGATATTTTTCAGTTATTATTAAAATTCAGAATGTATCCAATAGGCTTTAGTGCGGCAATGTTCAGGCAAATTCTTATCAATCCAAAACATGTAGATTATCAACGTATTTTATGGCGGTTCGATCCTAACGAAAACATTCAAACCTATCGGTTGTTAACAGTAACCTATGGCACTGCTTGTGCACCATTTTTGGCAATTAGAACTTTAAATCAGTTAGCAATAGATAACGAACAAACTTTTTAAAGGGCTTCTAAAATTATTCGCGACAATATCTACGTCGATGATTTGTTGTCGGGTTCAGATTCAAAAGAAAATGCTAAGTCTCTAGTCACAGAACTTATTAATGTGATGAAAGGCGGAGGCTTTAATTTGCGAAAATGTGCCTCAAATGATCCTGAAGTACTCTCTCATTTACAAGATGAGCTTAAAGCTTCTTCACAAACTATAATCAAGGAAGATGAAGCTGTTAAAATTCTGGGTTTACACTGGGATTCAAATAATGATACGCTAAAAGTAAAATTTAGTAAGTTCAAAGACGTTAAGAATAAAAGAGATCTTCTCTCAGTGGTATCAACAATCTTCGATCCTCTAGGTTTTCTCTCCCCTATAACTATTAGTTTAAAAATAATGCTACAAAACCTTTGGAAGAAAAAAATCTCTTGGGATGAGGAAATCCCAAATTCAATCTTAGTTAGTTGGAATCAATTTTTGGCAGAAATTCATTTGTTAGAATGCATTGAAATTCCCCGGTGTACTAACTCATACCATAAAAGTAACTGCGAAATTCAGTTACATGGTTTTTGTGACGGTTCATGAAAAGCTTACGCTGCTGTCGCTTATTTACGAGTTATCACTCCTAACGAAATATTCGTCAATTTAATTGCTGCAAAAACAAAGGTAAATCCCATAAAACCTCAAACTCTGCCACGCAATGAACTGTGTTCTGCTCTGTTATTAGCAAATCTATGCTCAACTATCGTCGATACGTTATCTACGAGCATAAATACTGTATTTTTATGGTCAGATTCCCAAATAGTTCTCTGCTGGCTAAAATCGCCCCCTTTTGTAGGGTAATAAGTTTGTATTAAATAGAGTACGTCAAGTGCCTTCAGCGGAATAGAACCATGTTCCAGGAACGCTAAACCCTGCTGATGTAGCCTCCAAGGGTATTCCAAGGCGAAAACTCCTCAATAATCAGATGTGGCGGCACGGGCCTCCATGGCTGTCATCAAAGGAACCAATTCCAATCCCCTTATACAGTCCTATCGCTGAATTAGATCAAGAAGCTAACTCTGTCAGTAACATAACAAAAATACATGTCTTACCAGACTTTATTCAAAAAAAATCAAGCTTTAATAGATTAGTACGCGTAATGGGATGGTGTTTCCGATTTCTTCATAATTCTAGACATAATTCTACAAGAAAGATCGGAAATCTAAGTGCACAAGAAATATCTAGTTCTACCATTTCTATAGTGAGAATAATTCGAAATTATGAATTTCATGCAGAAATTAAATTATTAATAGAAGATAAAGCTTTGCCAAGCAATAGCAAATTGCTATCGTTGAATGTATTCTTAGATTCAGCTGATATATTAAGAGTGGGCGGTCGTCTATCGCAACATGAATCATTCAGTTTCGACAGAAAGTATCCTATTCTTCTTCCTAAAAACAGTGTCATTACTAAATTGTTAATAAAGGATCTACACGAAAGAAATTTACATGCAGGCACACAGTTATTGCTTTCTACAATTCGCCAGAATTACTGGTTTGTAGATGGTCGTTCAACAGTCCGACAAGAGCTCCATAAATGTGTGCTTTATAAACGCCTTAAGTCACAAGCCTGCCAAAAAATGATGGGAAACCTTCCCGTTGAAAGAATCACTCCAATTCGTTCATTTCTCAAGGACTTTGCTGGTCCCTTTTTGACCAAACCAAATATGCCAAGAACAAAAATCAAGCTTAAATCTTATATAGCAGTGTTTGTCTGTATGTGCACGAAAGCGGTTCATCTTGAACTTGTATCCGACTTATCTGTACAAGCCTTGCTAGCAGCTTTCAAACGCTTCATAGCACGCAGAGGTTTGCCTTCTGATGTCTTTTCTGATAACGCACAAAATTTTACTGGTCTGTCCAATCAATTGAAGCAGTTATTCAAATACTTGAAGGAAAGAGACTTTCAAGAATTTCTTTCTACCCAAAAGATTAATTGGAATTTCATCCCTCCATATGCACCACACTTTGATGGTCTATGGGAAGCAGCTGTGAAACTCACAAAAACTCATCTTGTGAGAGCTTGTAAATCAAGCGTACTCAATTTTGAAGAGCTCACTATTTACTTTGTCAAATAGAAAGCTGCATAAATTCCAGACCATTAACTCCGATGTCTTCAGATCCTTCTGATCCTTGTGCCTTAACGCCGGGTCATTTTCTAATAGGAGCACCTCTTCTTGACATTCCAGAATCATCAAATCATCCTAAAATATCGTTAAATGCTCGCTGGCGTTTAATAGAAAAAGCAAAAAAATCAATTTTGGGGCAGGTGGTCCAGCGAATATTTACATCTTCAACAGCGTCCAAAATGGACTACTCCACATGCAAATCTTCGAGAAGCCGATTTGGTAATTTTTCACGAACGATTACAGCCCATGAAATGGAAATTGGGTCGAATTCTGAAGACTTATCCTGGAACAGATAATCTTGTGTGGGTTGTCCTGATTAAGACAGTTGACGGTGACATCAAGCGTCCTATATCAAAGGTGTCCCCTCTCCTGCCGGGGGCGGAGGATGTACGATTTTAACTGTAAGTCTTTGTGTCAGCACCAAAGAAGTTTGAAAGAGACTGCTTTGAATTCGAGCTTTTACGTCAGGCATTAAATAAATAAAAAACATTCTATAAAACTATAAACTATTCATAAAACTCTAATTCTTATTATGTTTAAAATATTCTGTTATTATTTTACTGTAAGATGTGTTATTAATTTTCTTTTATTCTTTTTTATTAGATTTTTTGCTGTCTGCGACCCTGCTTTTTTCTGCAGGACAGTAATGTAAAATGTTCATTCTGTTATGTTTCTGGTGTGAAACGTAAATTGTGATTGTTTGTAAAGATTATAAATTCTCATTCGAAGTTACATTCTACTTAATTAAAAATGTAAAAAGAATCAAATTCTCAAGTTTTAATTATCGTGAAATTATGCCTCAATTCTTCAAGTTTAATTCACATGGTTAATTCTAAAAATATGCTTCTGGGTTTGCACAGAATAAAAATTCTTCTGTTCTTCAAATAGTGCAGGGAAATGCAAAATTAAGAGTGATCAGTGAAACACTAAAATAATGGAATATTAAATCTGATTCTACATAATTTAAATGATTATTCGTCATACAGCATTCACGAAGTTATTCATCATTATATTATTATATTCAAGCGGTAGAATAAATGTCATCCTGGAAACGAACATCCGACTCAAATCAGAGGTACGTAGATTCTTTTGATTTATTTTATTCAGTAATAAAAACGCAAAAATATTCTTAAACTTTAATTCCGAAACTATACAATGGACATATATTAAAAATTAAAAAGTTACGTAAAAAAAGTAAAAAAAAATATGAATCGATTAAACTTTACAGGGGATTAAATTTGACGAAATACAAAATTTCAATTTTTATACGGCCCCAGTACAAAAAGTTACCAAGGAGTAAATTGTGCCCCATACACTAATAAGGTCGTGTACGAAATTGCAATATTTAATCATAAAAAATCGCAGAAATATCAAAATACATAAATGCGTTAAACACCGTTTCGACTCCTGGATATGAAATCGCAAAGGAGAAAAAAATCCCTGACGGCTCGGCCTACAGGCACAGGTAGATTTCGAAGACGCAGACCGTGGGGCGCCTGTTTGTCGGGAATTGCGGAAGAAATGACCTTTTTGCGATGGTGCTGCACAGTTGGAACCGCCTACTTCGAAACCAAATTGTTTGCAGGCGGAGCCAGCAAGGATTTTTTTTTTTTTTTTTTTTTTTTTTTTTTTTTGCTATAAGAGTTGGTCCTATAAAAAACATGTCAATATAAAAGTTTTAGATAATATTAAGAGGATTTATAATAAATTTAAGCGAATTTGAAATCTTAGGAATTGACGAAGTTATGAATTTTTTTCTTCTAAAACCCCCCTTCCCCCCCCTTAAGGCAATTTTTAATTATATCAAAAATCTGTCATACATAAGTTTTTGGCCCTGTTCCTAGAAGTAATAATAACTTTAAACGGATTCGATACGTATCATAATTAAGAAATTATGGGTTTTTTCTGTTTTCACAAAAAGCCCCCCCCCCTGGTTCGATTTTGCCCATTAACGAACTTGACCGAGATTTTATGCCCCTTGATTTTATGTATCAGTTTCGAAAAGATGCGAGAGTTGGAACCGCCTACTTCGAAAAATAACTTGTTTGCAGGCGGAGCCGGCAGGAATTTTTTTTGTTTTTAATTTATTTTTGCTATAACGGTTGGTCCTATAAAAAACTTGTCAATATAAAAGTTTTAGATACTACTAAGAGGATTAATAATAAATTTACTTTGATTTGATACCTTGTGAATTGACGAAGCTATGATTTTTTTTCTTCTAAACCCCCCCTTTTTTCCCCCCCTTGGGGCCATTTTTAATTATATCAAAAATCTGTCATACATAAATTTTCGGCCCTTCTCCTAGAAGTAATAATAACTTTAAACGGATTCGATACGTATCATAATTAAGAAATTATGGGTTTTTTTTCTGTTTTCACAAAAAGCCCCTCCATTTCCCCCCCCCCTTGGTTCGATTTTGCCCATTAACGAACTTGACCGAGATTTTATGACCCTTGATTTTATGTATCAGTTTGGAAGAGATTTATGCAGAATTTTTCCAGTTATCGTGGTCAGAAAAAAGTGACATAGATAGATAGATAGATAGATAGATAGATAGATAAACTTTTGAACTGGGGGTGGTTTTGGGTTCTGGGAGTCATAATCGGCGTAGATCTGCAAAAATTTTTCAAAATTTCCAACTTAGGTGAGAATGTAATAGGTAGTATTTCTTACGAAATCTACCTAAAATCATGTCGGATGATCGCATTTCAGAGGTGGTACACAAATTACGAAGAAAACAATTATTGCATAAATAAATAACAATTGCGCTGTTTATTGGTACAAAAGTATCTAACTAGTGTAGAAATAATAACTTTCCGCAAAGATTACAAAGCTTGTTAAAAATGTTTTCCATCCATGCCAATACAGAGCTTCATTCATCTGAGCTGTTTTATGTTCACTGTCTGTGTCATTTCCATGATTTATTCCGAAATTCATCATGTAAAATTTTAAGCTATTTTTCAGGAAGCATTTTTTTGTAAATAAAACTGAATATAAGTGCCATCTTTTATTTGCTTATGATGCATTTCTGCGTCGCGTCATCTGAACTCTAGCTCTAAACATTTACATTATAATTTATGATTAACCGCTCACCAACTTTTTTTAAACATATCTCTGCGACATTTTATGATACAATACTGCAATTTTGTACATGACCTTATTAGTGTATTTGGCACAATGGAATTTTTGTAAGGGAGCCGTTTGAAAATTCAAATTTTGTATTTCTTCAAATTTAATCCCCTGAACATTTTAATCGATTTCATAAAATTATGTACACCTTTTTAAGTAACTTTGTAAGTTATAATATATGTATATGATCGATATAAATATCGATCATATACATAATAAAAGCCGAGATAAGAAATAAAAGCCGAGGTCAATGTATTTGCGACACCCTGTATACGGGTTTTTACTAAATATCGTGCTTCTTTTAGTAATCTAAAAATAGCAATTAGAATGGAAATGAGGACGTGAGTTTCAAAACTCGCCTTATCCAAAAAAAATTAAAGAGGAAATCGCGAAAACACTCTGATTGCTTCCATTGGTTTTCATTTTAAACCAAGATTTTAGAACGCCAGAACTACATGCTAAAACTAGTTTTTCTACGGATTGTACTGTTTTTTTCAGTGAAGATTTACCAATAGATTAGATTGATAGAGGTAACACGATTTTTTAAATTTTGGATAAGGCGAGTTTTGAAATGCATTTACAGCAAAAGGCCAATGTATGACAACATATTTGAAAGCATATAATTCCTCAGAGATTGTATATGAAATGTTCAAAATTTATTTTTAGATTTATAGTACTTTTACACTAGCATGATTTCTTCTCACATTGGAAATATTTGAGCTCTTATTATTTGATATTAAGATGGGTATACTATAACACATATTTGCAAACCGTTCTGTAGAGTTACCTTTTAGCTAAAGCATTGGTATGACATTTTGAAGATATTCATTGTAAGAGAACATTACTTAATTTCTTATTCCGATTCTGTAAGTTGTACACTGGAAAAATTGTGAAGCTCACATGATAAGTATGTAATGCTGATCTTTGCACAAATTTAGAAAAAAGAAATAAAAGTTCGTGATTTTCCATTTATTTTTATTGTTATAAAACTTTTATTTTTTTAAAGTTAATTTATTTACATTCGCCTGATTTGACACCGCACACTTCCACCTTGACTTTTCTGGAGATCTGTTCAAGAGCCAAATATACTCTCGACACATCTTGGCGTTCCCCTCCAGTTCACAACTGGTACTGTGGCAAAAACCCTGGAGGAGCTATTACTCTTGGGGGTAGCCGTGACCAGTAGTCTGCTATTTCAAGATTTTTGAGTGGACACTTGAGATACCTGAAATTTGACAACGGTATCAAGATTTTCCCCATTTGTGCAAAGTGCAAGTCTGCGCCATCCACCCCTGACGATCTCCTTTCCTGTTTGGACTTGACTAAGAGTAACCTTTTGGAGTGTCCTTTCATCGTTTTGGACTTCCTCCATATTTTTGGGCTGATGGACTTGGTCTAGCCTATTGGCTAGATCATTTAGAATCAGAAACAGCAACAACAACACATTCGCCTGATTCCTTCTGCACAGGGGAAGCATTTGATATTCGGCATTTTAAAGATGATATTCATTACAAGAGAATATCGTATAAATAATTTTCATATTCTGATTCTGTTAGCTGTACATTAGTAAAAAATATACATTGCAAATAATGTATATATAATGCTGAACTTTTTACATATTTAGATAAATGAAATTATAGGTTGTGATTTTGCATTTATTTAAATTTTTATATTAAACAAATGATATTAAATATAGTATACAAAAGTTTTAATTAATTATTATCAGAGTAGACCTGATATTTTTTTCTGTATTTAAGTTATATAAGTAGCTTATTTTCATTATCTCATATTCCAAATCCTTGATGTGGTCCAAACATAGGTACAAAGAAATATATGTCAGAATCATATGCGAATAGAAGTTGATTATGTTACATAATACGACTTGTATAGAAAGATAAATGTACTCAAAATATTTAGGTAATAAAATATTCGATGGTTTTATTATATTAAAAGATAACTTAACAATGAGTAAAAATTATAAAAGAAAAATGTTTTAATAAAGGACAAAATTATTAAAAATTTTAAAAATGCCAAACATAATTTCCAGGTTCCATTAGTAAAACAAAAAAAATATTATTTATCTGAAGTGAAAAATAAAATATTCAGAATATTTAAGAGGACGCTAGAGATTCTTTTCAAAATTCGTGGAGAAAATGACTCCAAAATATAGTCAACGAGTTTTTATACATTTACTTGCAACATCTTCACATCAAAGAAATCTGTACTAAGAGCAAAAATTTTGTATGACAAAATTTTTAAAAAAAGAGGGAAAAAGCCTAATAAGTTTTAATTTTTTTTATATGAAACATCAAGCTTTCATTTTTTTTAAAGTTAGTTTTTTATACTTTGTGATTTTTGTTTGCTCGGTGGAAGTATTTGTGTTATTGTTATTTAGAATTCGGGGGGGGGGGGGGGGGGGGTATACTAAAACACTCATTTGAAATGCCTGTCGCAGAGTTCAGTTAACTTTTTTCGAAAGCATGTTTATGGCATTATGAATATATAAATGAAAAAAAAAAAAAAAAAAAAAAACTACATCATTCCATTTTATACTCCAATTCTGTCAGCTGTAATTTAGAAAAGTAATGTGCAATTCAAAATAGATTATATGACCCTAGTTTTACGCAAATTTAAATAAAATATTTTGCTTTATATTTAAAATTATGTAGAATAAGATGACTTAAAACTAATATAAAAAAATATATTACTTACTGTCGTGCTAATCATGTCAGTTTTAAACTTTTATTACTTAAGTATGAATAAATCGGTATACTACTTAATAAATATACAGCGTCCTTGAGTTAAATTTTAAAAAAATTCTACAAAAAGTAAAGAAAAGAATATTCAGATACATTTTAGAGACTTCGCAAGATCTTTTTTTCACATTCTAAGAACTGGCTACAGTTGATAATTCTCGTACCAATACAAATCTTTACTTATAACATCTTGAAAGCAAAAACAGTTCCATGTCTGAGAAACTTTTAAAAGTATATAATGCCTCAGAGGTATCGTATTTTCTTTTAAGAAACTTTCATTTCTTGAAATATAATTCTTTTATACTCGCATAATTTCTTATACTCAGTCGAAATATTCGAGCCAATCCTATTTAGTTTTCGAATGGGTATTCTAAAACACACTTTTGGAAAGCCTGCTTCAGAGTTTAGTTAATTTTTCCAAAAGGATTGGTTTGAATTTTGATTATAATAAATGTATGATGTTTTTTTTTGTATTTTTATATTATTTGTTAGATATAAATGAGAAAGAATACGTACTATTAAAATAAAATTCTGCTTTTCAGGCGAATATTCGCAAAAAATGAAAGGTATTGGCATTGCTTTTATATTAATATTTATATAAAACAAACGATAAGAAATCTAGTATAAAGTAAAATGAAAATTATTTAATAAATAGATAATATTGACAAGTGTTTCTGTTTCATTAATTAAAAAACTTATATTTTATACTCTCTAAATGGTACGAAAATAGGAACGATTAGACATATTTCAAAATGATACAGTGTAAAAAATTTCTCAAATTTTTCAATTTCCTTCTTTCAAAATTCAAGCAATAGTACTACTCTTTGTGATGTAACAAATTATAGCACTGTGAAGTAATCCCTGCTTCGTATTTTTTCAAGTACAACGGTGGTTAACATATGGAGAAATTTTATTAGGTTATTACTTATTACGTCATATACAGGGGTGACCAAAATTGTGAACATCTTTGGGGGAAAATGCTCTTTTGACGTTTGATGGATCATAATACGAAATATTTCTTAATAATACCATAAAGTCTATATACCACTGGAAAGATAATTTAATAAAGAATATTATGAAATACAATTTGTTGAATTTTAATTATTTTATCAAACGTTATAAACACAATAATCAGGAAGAGGCCATAAATCCTGGTTAGGTTGATGATAATTATTTTTTCTTTTCTTGAATGTAGCTAATGCATATGAATGTTTGGAGTGACAGACATATTCCATTTTATTTGGTAATGTGTCAATCAAAGCTACGGTAGGATTAAAAAATATATATGTCATGTTTTAGTACTTATAGGAGGACTTTTATCACTATTTTTAGCACTTTCCAACCTAGTTGAAAAGTGCTTAGGACTTCGGTTTGTCTGGCCGTCTGCCGTCTGGCCGTCTGGCCGTCTGCCGTCTGTCCGTGCTCTAACTCCCGTAAATATGCTCGGATTGCTCTGCAATTTTTATATGTTATAGTCGTTAGCTATAGCATGTTCCCTATTTCAACGGAAGTGTGTAGCACTTATAGTTTTTTTACAGGGACACTCAAAAGAATTCCGTTACATTGCGGTCTATGGGGAAAAATCATTTGCGGCTTATTTAAATAATGTTTCACTATTTTAAACGCATTGTAATTTATGTATATTACTAAGGTGCATTAGAAGAAGCTTAATATGGAACAGGGTGTGCATAGCACTTATAGTTACTTTACAGGGACAGTCAAAAAATTCCGTTACATTACGTCTATGGAGAAAAATCGTCTGCGGTTTATTTAAATAATGTTTCACTATTTTAAACGCATTGAAATTTATATAGATCACTAAGGTGCATTACAAGAGACTTACTACGGAATATTGTGTGTATAGCAGTCATCGTTCATTTACAGGGACACGCAAAAGAATTCTCTACTGTCTGTTAACAATAATTCCTGGAAGTGCGTTTTAAGTTATTGAACGCGATTTTAATTTTAACTTGCTTTTTGTCTATTACGTGGTGTGTATAAATTCTGTAGATCCTATACAGGGCAGCACAAAAGTTCGCGAAAACATTTCTGTTTATTGACAAACTCCAGACGGAGAATTTTAAACTGTGCTACGCGTTTCCTAACTGAACTAAAATTATCATCCTATGTAGTATATATACAAATCTATAGATCCTATACAGGGCTGAATAAAAGTATTCGGATATTTTTCCGAATATTGTATATGTTGGAAATTCCTGAAATTATGTTTTTAAATATGTTATGCGTTTTCTAAATTGTTTACTTAGATGTTAGCTTTTAGCTTATTAAATGGTATGATTTGTAAAATTATTTTGGAAGCGTTGGAAAGTGCTATATAATCTATGCTTGACGCATGAGTTTTCGTTCTTGTTTTATGATTGCTATCAAGTTGTTAAAGTTCTTAGCCACCTTTCAATTTTTGAGCTAGTAAAGAATAATAAAAGTAAGAAAACATCATAAAGAGTTGATTAGTTACCTAGAAATCAATATATAACAATATTTTTAAGTGTATAAAGCTATGGTTATAAAGAAATTATCAAAGGGATATCTAAGTCACGCAAAACAAGTCTGGTAAAGACAGGAAAAGGTGCAGGAGAGCAATTGGGGGTAGAAGAGTAAGGTCCCGGTGTATAGGTCACAGAAAATAATCTTCTCGGTGTATTCAATATGAGTGCAATGCACACAAGAAGCAATTTATAGTGCACCTCAGTAATGCATATAATTTTCTTTATGTTTAAAATAGTGAAATATCACTAAATTACACTGCAGACGATTTTTCCCCATATACCGATGTGTAAAAGAATTCTTTTATTTGACCCTGTAAATGAATTCTTTCTCATGCTTTCCACCCCATATTTTACAAAAAGCATGTTTTACTGCGTAGCGTCATCATAAATGACGTAGCGTCATCAAAATGCGCATGAACCGATTATTCCCCATTGACTGTCATGTAACGGAATACTTTTGACTGTCCCTGTAAAAAAAAACTATAAGTGATACACATTTCTGTTGAAATTGGGAACATGCTATAGTAACCGACAATAACATACAAAAATTTCAGGACATTAAAAGCATATCTACGGGAGTTAGAGCACGGAAAGACAGACAGACGGCAGACAAACCGAAGTCATAAACACTTTCAACAAGGTTGGAAAGCGTTAAAAACGGTAAGATGCTTGTAAAATGGGCCGTCTACGATATGCAGAAAAGCATAATTTGAAAAAATATTTTACTCATTTTATCGTTGATTATTATTTATATATATATATATATATATATATATATATATATATATATATATTACATTTTCTGTTTCTACTATTTTTTTTAAATTAAAATTAGGCAACTCGTATTTGCATGAGATATAATTTTATGTCAGTTATGCAAATTAGTGTTGCTTTTATTGTTAAATTAAAAAATAATTTTTTTTAATTTACAGTACTATTTTAGAAAAAGAGAATTACTCATTAATAATAAAAAATACTCATTATTTTGTTATCTTTAATTGATTTTCTAGCTTCTTCTCCAGTAATAAATCTATTTTATTTTTCCTGCCATATATATATTTGAACTAAAGTTCATTATAAATGCATATGTTTTGTGATCGATGCATAAATGCATATGTTTTGTGTATTTGCTGAAAAAGTTTTTAAAATATGCCATTAGGAATCGTGTTATGATTCATATTCAGACTGAAAAGCAATTTGTCTTTGTATTTCTATATCGTTTCCTTATATTGGTTCATAATATATTTTATTGCAAATTTTGTATTCGCCGATATTCTTTACATATAATTTTAGAAAAGAGCAAGTAAAATAAATTCAAAATCTGATAAAAAGCACTATAAAAACACCTAAATTCCAATCATATTCACATATTCGAAAATAATTTTAATCACAGATGAATTATTAAATCCGATAATTTATCATCCGATTAAAATTATATTTTTAATCGGATAATTCAACTCTCGAAAACATTATAAAATTAATATTGAAAAGGATTTTACCGTATATAACAGCCGAAATTCAAAATCTGAGAAAAATAATTATAAAAACACCTATACAATTCCAATCATACTCACATATTCGAAAACTATTTTAATCACAGCTAAACTTATATATTTTTAATCAGATAATTCAACTCTTATAAACATTATAAAATGAATATTGAAAAGAATTTTATCGTATATAACATATCTGAAACATGTTAAGTGAGTAAAATGAACATACTGGCCAGAAATAATACATTAATAGAAGTGACATAGTCATTCTGTACCATTTCAAAAATCGAGTACCGAAATTCAATTTGGATACAGCGCCTAAAACATTCTCATTTTAAAATAATTAATTTCTCTGAAACTAATCGTGGAAATTTTATAAAATGGGGTAGCTAGGCATAGTTTGAACTGAAGATTTAAAATATCTTGTCGAAATTGGGTCTTGCCATTGAAAAAAAAAGTTTGGGTTTGTTTTAATCTGCAAATGGCCGCCTAAGAAAATTGTATATACGTCATTTAAAAATAGACTTTATTTCCAATCGTTTGATACCAGTAACTTTCTTTTACGATAAATTGTTGCAGAGTTAGTGGGGAGGAAGGGGGGTCAGTTTTTTTCCACGACTATACCTGAAGATCAGATATAAAAACAAAAATTTAATGTTTTTTATTTGATATTAAACGGAAAAAATGGCATCTTTCTCCAATTTTCCAGTTTGTCGTTGATTGTGATCAATTCATACATCCATTTAAAATGAAACATTTTAGCCCAATAAACTAACTTTAGTCTACTTTTAAATAAAAAATTCGTTATTTTTATAAAGTTTTTTTTTTTTTTTTTTTTTTTTTTTTTTACCAACGAAAATGGGAAATTATTTCGTTTCTACGGCAAACATTGTCATCAAAATTTACTATGACGACATTATTTTCGTATTATTTCCATTTATTATAAAATTATAAATCAGGATTTTTTTTTTACACTAATGTAAAATTAAACTAGGGCTAGACCCTGGCTTAATTTTCTTGGCAGACTTGAGTCACGGGCAGGGATCATGACGGGAGAATCTGCTACTAAACAATTACACAATTTTGTGTTAATGTGCTGAAAATGATCTATTTAAATATATACCGTATATATGGATGGATGGATGTATATATGGTGTATGTATATATGGATACCGTAATATATTTATTATATATCTGTCGAAAATTAAACATGAAATGTTCCTTAATCAAAACCTTGTAACGAAAGATAGAATATTGAAATTTAAATACAAATATTCCGCACAGGAAAATTAATTTCAATGTTAGTTTTATACAGTAAAATATTATTCTATAATGATTAAATAAATATCTGTCTTGTACACATCAATTAGTTTTCCACTCTAGAAATTTCATAAATAAAATATCACTCCAATTCGAAATTCTAATCTCATGTTATTTTCTGTTGCAGCTTTAATCCCAGATCAATATTCTCAGAATTCTCTGATATTCACATATTTGACGCATTATGTGGAGTTTTTTCTCCGATGAAATTTCTTTTCCTGATTTCAAGCATTTTTTGAATAAAGCAAGCAGTTCTGAACTTTTATGTTCAAAACGCAAAGGAGAGATATTGAGGATAAAATCGCCTACAACATAATACAAAATTTTCTTTGCGACTTTCTCGCTTTTGTTTTTTATGTCTTTTATATTTTTTAAGAGGGGGTTAGGAATAAAGCAACAATTTTTGGAATAGAAAGGTTTTAAGAAGCGTGTGTACTGAGTCAAATTTCGTCGTGAAATTTATGGCTTAGTTTTAAAGAAATGTTCGGCAGTAAAAAGAAATCGTGACACAAGGGAAAATCGAGAATGCAAGAATGTAAAAAATACAGAATAAAGGAAAAAGTGAAGGAAGTGAAGGAATATTACAGTTGCACATTACGTCAACTTTGGTGAAAAATGAGAAAATCAGAAGAAGGAAGTGAAAAATTTATCTCGTTAAGATATCATATATATGTTAAAAAAAGAAAAACAAAAATCTATATTCTCAGTCCTAAATTCAAAATTTGATTTGTTATGCCCTTTTTTAATAATCATCTGAATGTGACAGAGGAAGAAGCAAAATTAATCTGTTAATACTTGCGTAATAATGGATAATTACTTGCGTAGTAAAATGTTGAAAACCCTATAAAGATCATTATGCATAAATGCTATGTGATTTTGCCTAGGTTTGGGTGATTCAGAGTATACTTTTCATTTTATTAAATATAAAATGCCAAATATGAGTAAAATTTGACTGATTAGCTTTAATTTAAAACTAATTTGTTTTGACTAAATTTAATTATTATCAGTAATCTAATAAAAAATATATCATTGTCACATTTAGGTAACATTTATAATAGTTAAAACTGAAATAAGAAGTCCAAAGTACGTAAATGTTAAACGTATTTTTTTTGCATTTCCGTTCATGTAATTAATTTGGATAAAAACAGTTTTTTTTAATAATTAATAATACGTTATAATTATATAATGAATCATTTAAGATTTATATTTTGAAAACGTTAATTATCTTTGACAATTAATATAAAATAAGTAACAAAGGAATGGCCAATACAACCTTAATTTCACTAAACAATGTTTATTACTGTATATTTTACCCAAATATTCAAAAACTAATTTTTTTCGTATTTACGAATTCCTGGAACTGTTGTATTTCTGAAATTTAACAATTGTGCTAATGCATGCGTGCAAACCTCCCTGTTTTCTTGAAGTGAAATAAATATAATTTGAACTAGAAAAATTACTTAGTTAAATGTTTCTTATTTTAACACGGTTATTTACTCGTTTTCATTTTTTTATTTTATAGTATTTCTTGTTTTAGTTGATTTTAAAAATTCATACAGTTTGGCAGGTATGGCTAATTTTATTTAGCTCTTAAGCGGTCAGGTACCATTTAAATTATCAAAAAAAAAAAAAAAAAAAACGAATTTTCTTTAGGGGGTTTCAGGAGTCTTACTTTTCCTCCGAAAATGCAAGTTTGCATCTTGTCACATTTTATTTTATTTCTGATTTCATATAACACACAATAAAATTAAATTTTTACCTCTAATAGGACAATATCTGCTTGATTTAACATAATTATTTCAATGTTGTACAATTCAAATTTAATTATTTAAAAAAAGTTTAATTAAATTTTTTTTAATTAATTTAAATTGTAAAATGTTTAAAAAAATCTTTTTTTGTTGAAAAATTGCCAATTTAAAAAAAATAATAATTGCTTGAAATTGAAGTATAAGTTCAAGATACATCAATTTTACATCATTATGAGTTTTATTTATTATTTTTTTTAAGCAATATGCTTTCTACAACCTTGCACGCAGTGGATACCAGGCGAAAAAGTTTTTTTACTTTTGTTTTAAATGTAAACTTTTTAAAAATAATGAAATATGAATTGTACGACATTGAAATAATTATGTTAAATCAAGTAGATATCGACCTATTAATGATAAAAAATTCATTTTATTGTGTGTTATTCGAAATCAAAAATAAAATAAAATGTGACATGATGCAAATCTGCATCTTCGAAGGAAAAGTAAGACTCCTGACACCCCATAACAACTTATATTTAAATATGATTCTTTAGGAATATTTAAAAAAAATCCCGTGTAAAAATTTACTTTAGAAAAGAAGTTATGTCTAAAACAGTTTGAGCTCTTTTTATATGATGAATGTGTAATTTGATCTTTAAAGTCAATTTTCTGACGACGGCGATTTTGGCCATTGGGTGCACGATTTCTGAAAAGTGGTTAGCTAGAATTTCATGAAATTTTGAGAGAATGTATTAAACATATAGATGCACAAAATTATCTATTATTATGTTTCTCAATTAATAAGTTTAGAATTCACGACTACTTTTGTATATAATTTCCATACAAAATCGAAATTTGAAAACTACGGACATTTTTGAAATGTAAAAATTCATGAACTGTTAGAGTGTCAAGGATATTCTAAAATCTATATCTTCTACTTTTTGAAACGTTAACGAAATCACTTTCATTGGAAGTAACTGTTCCTCACAAATAAGGAAAATGCACGGGCAAATAGAGGCTTTTTTACTTACACTTTTAACACACAGAAATATACTAATATAAAATAGTAATTCTCTATATATCAGTAGTAATTCTATTATCCCAGTTTATCGAATAATTTAAATAAATTATATTTTATGAATTTTAATTTCAGGCTCATGTCAACTTTCCATTGTATACGTAGAACAGAAACATTAAACCTCCGTGCCAAACGACCAATTGCCACCAAATTTTCGGGAAAATATAATCTGACCTTTTTAATGAAGAATTTATAAGATTAAGTAAGGCAAAAGAACTATTAAAAAAAAGAGGCGGCATTTGGTAATTCAGAACGTGTATTTGCCGGCCCTTATGAAGAAG
Source organism: Maratus michaelseni (assembly GCA_963931845.1). Classification (NCBI taxonomy): domain Eukaryota; kingdom Metazoa; phylum Arthropoda; class Arachnida; order Araneae; family Salticidae; genus Maratus; species Maratus michaelseni. The sequence continues at coordinate 400,992,890 of OZ007586.1, forward strand.
GATACAATTAATGAATCTTATATAGGGTGTCCGAAAAGTCTGGAAATGGTCGAATAACTCGAAAAATATTCATCGATTGAAAAATGAAAAAATGCATGTTCAATATTTTTGAAAAATCTATCTAAGGATATCAAAGTTGCACCCCAACTCTGCCCCCTGAGGGGAAAGGGGGACAAATTTGAAATCTTAAATAGTAACCCCCATTTTTTTTATTGCAAATTCGGATTCTACGGGGAAAAATACGCAACTTTCGTATTAAATATTTTCATCGGAAAATCGTAGATGGTGCTGTAATCGAGTACAATGCAGTGAGAATCGTTTCCATTGAAAAGTCTGAAAACGGTCGAATAACTCTAAAAATATACATCGGATTGAAAAACGGAAAAATGTATGTTCAATAGTTGTGAAAAATGTATTTAGGGATCTCAAACTTGTCCCCCCAAATCGGCCCCCTTGGGGATAGGGGCAACTTTGAAATCTTAACTGATAACCCCCCTTTTTTATTGCCGATTCGGATTCTACGGGAAAAAATACGTAACTTTTGTATTTAACATCTTCTTCGAAACATCGTAGATGGCGCTGTAATCGAGTAAAATGCGGTGAGAATCGTTTCCATTGCATTGCCATGTCTGGAAACGGTCGAATAACTCGAGAAATATACATCGGATTGAAAAACGGAAAACTACGTGTTCAATATTTTAGAACAATCTATTTAGGGATATAAAAGTTGCCATTTTTCTAAAACATTCAACACGTATTTTTCCGTTTTTCAATACGATGTATATTTCTCGAATTATTCGAGCGTTTCCAGACATTGTAATGGAAACGATTTTACACTGCATTTTACTCGATTACAGCGCCATCTACGATGTTTCGAAGAATATGTTAAATACAAATGTTACGTATTTTTCCCCGTATAATCCGAATCTGCAATAAAAAAGAGGGGTTATTATTTAAGATTTCAATGTTGCCCCCTCTTCCCCCCAGGGGGCGGAGTTGGGGGGGCCAACTTTGATATCCCTAAATAGATTTTTCAAAACTATTGAACATGCAGTCTTCCGTTTTTCAATTCGATGTATATTTCTAGAGTTATTCGACCGTACCAGACTTTTCAATGGAAACGACTCTCACTGCATTGTACTCGATTACAGCGCCATCTACGATTTTCCAAAAAAAATGTTCAGTACGAAAGTTACGTATTTTTTCCCGTAGAATCAGAATCTGCAATAAAAAAGGGGGGTTATTATTTAAGATTTCAAAGTTGCCCCCATTTCCCCCCAGAGGGGCAGAGTTGAGGGTGGGGGGGCAACTTTCATATCCCTAAATAGATTTTTCAAAAATATTAAAATGCATTTTCCGTTTTTCAATCCGATGTATATTTCTCGAGTTACTCGACCGTTTCCAGACTTTTCGGACACCCTGTATATTCCCAAACATACTGGCATAAGTTTTCGGACATTTTCCATTTTAGATGTTTTGTCGAATATCTAGAGAAATATATGACAAATTGTTCTTGAAATTATACGATGTAATGAACATGTTTGTTCTCGTATACTTCAGTGAAGATTTGTCTATGTGGTCATTTAAAGGACCCACAACAAATTGAAGAAAAAAAATTGTAATCGATATTACTTGTATTCTTAGATAGTCAAAATGATCAGTAGCTGTACAAAATGATTACATAAATCGAAAACAACGCGTGTAATTGTGTAAGAATAGCATATGTATTCATAAAAATATAAATGTTTCTATTTAGAATTGAAAACCTTTTCAGACTTTTTTGTTCATAACATGCAGGGTTTCAAAGAAATATAATCCCACTTTCAGAAAATTTGACAAAGTTAAGAATGAACATCATATTGCAATTTGAAAATTAATATATTCAATGTTTAATAAAATATGAGAAATTGTATGGAATAATTTTTAATTGCGCATGCAAGAACGATGGCGCAATGTTTCTTAAATAATTCAGCAGTCAACTATATTCTGAAACTTAATGACCGGACGTTAATTCCTTGTTCACGAGCGGCAATCTATACTAATAAAAGGAAGTTGTTTGTCTGTGTGTATGTCTGTACGTGTGCGATGGCTAGCGAAATGCACCACAACTTAGAAGTCTGAAAAATTGGATGCAGATTGTCCAAGGTCCTGATGCACATGTGGCTCAGATTCTTATTTTTAGAAGACGCGGATCCCCTTGGGCCGTTTAATGTTTTTCCCTAAATTATTAATAACTTGTCCCATTTTTATCCGACCTTCTTCGGTTTGGTGCCCTTTCTCTATTTAGATTTTCCCCTCTTTCTACGTTGCAATTAAAACTCTGGCTCTCTGGAACCGGTACGGGGCCAGTTGAAGTTTTTGTTTTCTAAATTGTTAATAACTTACCCCCTTTTAATCCGACCTTCTTCGTTTTTGGGGGCTTTTCTACATTTAGATATTTCCACATTTCTATATTTCAGTTACGACCCTGGCGCCCTGGGGTCCTGGCATGGGCCAGTTGAACTTTTTGTGAGCCATGCATTTTTTCACCACCCTTATTGTGTAACCCTCTCAATGCATATATTTAAAGTTGAGTTTTGGACTCCTATCACCGGGTCATCACCCTCATATTTTTATTGGGGCCTTAGAGCCCTTTTTTAAGCATATCTTTAAAATTCTATTCTAATGATTATTTTATACCCTATGCTTAATTTCGAAAAATTGACGATCTAAACCACTAAGTACTAGGAACTTTTAAGGTGCTTTCCTCTTAGGGCCCTGCTCAAAACTATCAGTTGGCCCCTTTTGAGCCCCCTACTATAGCTCTCTTACAAATCGTCCGATTAACTAGCTTTTTTTTTCTAACAGCTTCTTAGGACTTCCACCTACTACAGGACCAATAGAACAATTTCTCTGACATGATCTGGTCCCCTTTAAGTTTTTGTGCCCTAAATTGCTAATAACCTGCCCCTTTTTTATCTGATTTTCTTCGTTTTTGAGGCCTCATTCTCCATTTAGTTATTCCCCCTTTTCTACATTCCAGTTAGGACCCTTGCTAGGGGTACGGGGCCCTTCAACTTTTTGTGCGCCATGCATTTTTTGTACCCCTAATTGTGTCACCCTCTCAATGCATAACTTTACAGTTGAGTCTTGAACTTCTCTCCCTGGGATACCACCCTCATATTTTTATTGGGGACCTAGGGCCATTTAAAGCAGTTCTTTAAAATTTTATTATAATGAATAATATATACCCTATGCTTAATTTCGACTAATTGAAGATCTAAAGCGCTAAGTACTAGGACCTTTTAAGAAGTTTTCCTCTTAGGGCCCTGATCAAAACTATCAGTTGGCCCCTTTTGTATCCCCTACTATATCTCCCTTAAAAATCGTCCGATTAACTAGTTATTTTTTCTCAGAAATCCATAAGACTACCAGCTACGACTTGAAGGACAAAAAAAAATTCTTGGTCCTCAGCTACTACCCATTTTGAATATTAATCGCCTTCTTGTGGCCCTTGGTGCAGCGTCTTAAAAAAAAGTATTCAAACTTGAGTTTTGTCTAAGGTTATTATCTCGGGACCGGGCAATTCCGGCAGGGTCATCTAGTTTATATAATGTAATTTGCGAAATGCAATTTAATATAATGTATGTAATGTATTTATCTTATCCTTCACAAGTATGTAAGTGCATTTACAGCATTAATAACTTTTCTGTAATTCTGTGTAATTATCGCATGATTTATGATGAAAATGGCAATATGTGGAGAATACTTGTGCAATATGTGGAGAAAGTAACTGAAATATTGCTCACTTCGTCACCAATAACGCCTAGAATTTTCACGCTTTTTGACTGGTCTTTTATAAAAATTATCCTAGATATTTCGCTGCTAAAGTACGAAAGCCATATTGCGTTATCATTAACGCGTTCACAGTTAAAAAGTGTTTCATTTAAATGCTCATATTTTAAAAAGTATTCAAAAATTTACTTTTAATTGAATTAAAAAAAAATATTTTGTCTCAAATGAAGTTTTCTAAAAGTGTCATTTATTTTGTATCAAATAAACTTTTATATCTTTATGAACATGCGTAATAATCTTACACAATTCCACACACACGCTTTACAGGGCCTTGATACTGATTTTTTAGAGCTACAGATCATTTTTAACATTTTAGTATACATTGTGATCACAAATAACATTTTTTTTTTATCAATTTGTTGTTAGTAACCAAATATTTCATTTCACTGAAAATTATGTTGTCGAACATGTTGTTTATATGCCTGTACAAGAGCAATTTGTCAAGTATTTCTCTAGATTTTCGATAAAACCTCTAAAATCGAATATGTCCGGATATTTTTGATCTGATAATGTAAGTTGAAAAATACATCTTTTTTAAAGAAATCTGACATTTAAAATTCGTTTCCTGCATGGTCGTTAGTTCAAATAAAATTTATTGTGTTAAATTATATATTTATTATCTTAACATGTTTAAAATTATGATTGATATTAATTTTTGAATTTCATCTTTCAAAGTGTGTCATCCGCATAGCTTAAAAATGTAGGACGCTATTCAGTGTTTATTTTAAAAATTTGTTATACATAATGTACGAAGTTTATTTCAATGGCAGTTTGCCAAGTAAGATGTTTGTTGAATTTTAATGAAGTGTATATGACTTTGGAGAGAGGATTTATTTCTATATGACATGCGGAAAGACATTCGGATATTTTAAGTTAATAATCCTAAATTCGGAGACAAATATTAAAAGATCGCAACGCAATTCCTCTGAGAATCAGAACTAAAGTTGTGTGACTCATGTTTGAAACATATTGATTGTGAATTCCGGAAGATACAAAATTTATTCGAATATTTTCTTATATAGATCATATAAAATCTTAAGTAATATTTTGGAAGTAATTTTTATTATATTTGCTTATACAGTGTAATAATATTTCAAAACTTATAGAAAATTATGTATAAAATAATTTATAAAATGTACTTGATGATCGTTTATAAAACCTTTTATAAAATCTTATAAACTATTTCAATACCCTCGTGTCTTTTTCATGCATGGAAACCTTACATGAAGTTGTATTTAAAAACAACCCCCAGCGATTGTGCTTTTACTCTGTATCACATATAAATCTAATATGCGGGTCTATAATGCTTGCAAAATACAGCAAAAGATAGAAGAACATTTTGGAAAAATCATTAAATAATTGGAAAAATTGCTTTTCACATTTATGTTTCTGTTCTGCACGATAAAAAAATTTCTGGAATAAATTTTACTCATGGATCTAAAGAATAACATACATAAAAGATGTCTTTATTTTTTTTTATTTTATGGCAATGTGTCTAAAGTTTAAATTACCACAAAGAACTACTATTTAATAACGCTGAATAAATGTTCTTTAAGATATAAAAAATTTTGTAAAATTTATACACTGTAAAAAAGACAAATGCTTCTTAATGTACGAAAATATAATCTCATCAAAAACGTCACCTTTAAAAAATGCTGCCAAGTCTCGTGACTCTTTTTCCGTAAAAAGTTCTGAGTTCGTGTAAAGCCAAGTTTAGCTATCTTATTAACTCTGAAATTTTCATTCACAAATCACTCCTAGTCTCTACATCTTTAGTTAATTATTATTTTGTGACTTGGCCATTACGTAGCACAGGGAAGTTATTACACCTTACTATGTTATGGGATGGGATGAGATAATATGATTAAGGCTAATTATATACGCACAGAGAAGTTATTACACCTTAATATGTTATGGGATGGCATTGTATTATTTGATTAAGACTAATTATAGACATCACATTCTCATGCTACGTAATTGCCAAGTCACAAAATAATATTTAACTAAAGATGTAGAGACTAGGAGTGATTTGTGAATGAAAATTTCAGAGTTAATAAGATAGCTAAACTTGGCTTTACACGATCTCAGAACTTTTTACGGAAAATGATTTACGAGACTTGGCAGCATTTTTTACAGGTGACGTTTATGATGAGATTTCACTTCTTTTTGTAAGTAATCCTCCTTTTCTTGATTTTGTGTTCTTTTTGTAGATCATCCACTTATTTTCGCTAAACCCATAATCTGTCCCTATTATTTGCATGTACCAAAAATTTGAAGCTATAGTTTCGTTTCAAAGTACTGTAGATAAAAAGAAATTTCAGGTTCCTAGGCAAGCATTAAGTTATGGGAGGGGGGAAGTCAAAAGTACTCTCAATTGCTTCCAGGAAAGGTGCTATCCATGTGAGATATTACTCGTAGCCCTAGATACTTGATATTTAGCATAAAAGTACTTTTTTGTATTAAAAGAAAGCCAAAATTCAAATTTCCGGAAATTTCCAATAAATCAAACTATATTCATTTTTTAGATGTTTTTTTTTTTTTTCGTTTTTTTCGTTTTTTTTTTTTTTTTTTTTCATTTACGGATTTTTTAATTTTTCCTTACTTTGTATTTTAAATCCTACCTTTCTGCCAAATGTCAAGATTCTAGGACTAGAAAATAGAATTATTTTCAAACTTTCGACTTGTTATAAATTTACGATTTTTCGATTTTAATTCTAAGATACCTGATTCTCATGCCAATATAGTAATTCTTTGATCCGTCTTCTTAGGATCATTTAGGTTCAATTTAGAGATAAATCAAGTGAATCTTAGAGTCACCATGATTTTATTTAGAAAGGACTATCAAGCCATAACCAGCCAGTAATGTCGGGATGGGAGGGGGAGCTGTGAAAATTTTTATGGGGCTAACATCATTTAACAATCCATATTTCATATGCAAATTAAATAGAGTATAACCAGTGAAAGAAAACAAACCTGTCTATAAGAAAATCGCCTATAACGTAGCGGAACTTTTAGCGGAACTTTTCTATAACGAAATTCGTAAAAGAAAAAAAGAAAACCATAATCCGGGTTAAATAACATAAAACAATTAAGGGCGTTGTACTAGCTAATAGGACAATTATCTTTAAAAGAATGTTTCTAGCACTACAAAATCAAATTGGTTCCGAATTTTCGATTTTTTAAAGCTATTTCGATTTTTCGATTTTATTTTCGAATTTAACGAATTTTTTAATTGTTCCTTTTATTAAATAGTAAATACTACCTTTACAGCAAATTTTAAGTTTCTAAGACTACCAGATCAAATTATTTTCAATTTTTGATTTTTTCGAATTGTTTCCCTAATTTTCTAGATTTTTTAATTTTTTCTTATTTTGTATCCTTTATTACAAATTTCAAGTTTCTAGCGCTACAAAATCGAATTATTTTGAAATCTCCGATCTTTTTTGAGTTTTTTTATTCTATTTTCGAAGTTATTGTGTTTTAATTTTTCCTTTTTCTGTATCCTAAACAATAAGTTTTCGCCGAATTTTAAGTTCTAAAATTACAAAATCGAAATTTTTGCAATTTTTAAAATTTTCGATTTTTTTTTTCGAATTTTACAGATTTTTTAATTTTTTTCTTTTCTTTGTATCCTAAATACTACCTTTATTCCAAATTTCAAGTTTCTAGCTCTACAAAATTGAATTATTTTCAAATTTTCGTTTTTTTTTTTAGATTTTTATATTTTATTTTCGATTTTTGTTGTGTTTTTAATTTTTTTCTTTTTCTGAATCCTAATCACTACCTTTACACCAAATTTTCAGTTTCTAAGTCTACGAGATCATATTATTTTCAATTTCTCACTTTTTCTTTTTCTTTTTCTTTCTTTCTTTCTTTCTTTTTTTTTTTTTTTTTTTTTTTTTGAAAATTTCGATTTATTTTTCGAATTATCCATATTTTTTAATGTTTCCTTATTTAGTATCTTAAATATTACCTTTATTCCAAATTTAAAGTTTCTAGAGCTATGAAATGGAATTATTTTCAAATTTTCCTTATTTTTTTTATTTTTCCGATTTTTTTATTTTATTTTCGAATTTTATTGCGATTTATTTTAACTTATCCTGAATCCTAAACTCTATCTTTACCGCGAATTTTAAGTTTCTATCAAATTATTTTAATTTTTTCAATTTTTTTCGAATTTGTCAAATTTTTTAATTTTTTTTTAATTTTCCGGATTTTTCAATTTTTCCTTATTTTGCATCCTAAATACTACCTTTATTTCGAATTTCAAGTTTCTAGCTCTACAAAATCGAATTATTTTCAAATTTTCGTTATTTTTACGATTTTATATTTTATTTTCGATTTTTGTTGTGTTTTTAATTTTTTTCTTTTTCTGAATCCTAATCACTACCTTTACACCAAATTTTCATTTTCTAAGACTACGAGATCATATTATTTTCAATTTCTCACTTTTTCTTTTTCTTTTTCTTTCTTTCTTTCTTTCTTTCTTTTTTTTTTTTTAATTTTTTTTAATTTCGATTTTTTTTTTCGAAATATCCATATTTTTTAATGTTTCCTTATTTAGTATCTTAAATATTACATTTATTCCAAATTTAAAGTTTCTAGAGCTATGAAATGGAATTATTTTCAAATTTTCCTTATTTTTTTTATTTTTCCGATTTTTTTATTTTATTTTCGAATTTTATTGCGATTTATTTTAACTTATCCTGAATCCTAAACTCTATCTTTACCGCGAATTTTAAGTTTCTATCAAATTATTTTAATTTTTTCAATTTTTTTCGAATTTGTCAAATTTTTTAATTTTTTTTTAATTTTCCGGATTTTTCAATTTTTCCTTATTTTGAATCCTAAATACTACCTTTATTTCGAATTTCAAGTTTCTAGCTCTACAAAATCGAATTATTTTCAAATTTTCGTTATTTTTACGATTTTATATTTTATTTTCGATTTTTGTTGTGTTTTTAATTTTTTTTCTTTTTCTGAATCCTAATAACTACCTTTACACCAAATTTTCATTTTCTAAGACTACGAGATCATATTATTTTCAATTTCTCAGTTTTTCTTTTTCTTTTTCTTTCTTTCTTTCTTTCTTTCTTTTTTTTTTTTTTTTTTTTTTTTTTGAAAATTTCGATTTTTTTTCGAAATATCCATATTTTTTAATGTTTCCTTATTTAGTATCTTAAATATTACCTTTATTCCAAATTTAAAGTTTCTAGAGCTATGAAATGGAATTATTTTCAAATTTTCCTTATTTTTTTTATTTTTCCGATTTTTTTATTTTATTTTCGAATTTTATTGCGATTTATTTTAACTTATCCTGAATCCTAAACTCTATCTTTACCGCGAATTTTAAGTTTCTATCAAATTATTTTAATTTTTTCAATTTTCTTCGAATTTGTCAAATTTTTTATTTTTTTTTTAATTTTCCGGATTTTTCAATTTTTCCTTATTTTGTATCCTAAATACTACCTTTATTTCGAATTTCAAGTTTCTAGCTCTACAAAATCGAATTATTTTCAAATTTTCGTTATTTTTACGATTTTATATTTTATTTTCGATTTTTGTTGTGTTTTTAATTTTTTTCTTTTTCTGAATCCTAATCACTACCTTTACACCAAATTTTCATTTTCTAAGACTACGAGATCATATTATTTTCAATTTCTCACTTTTTCTTTTTTTCTTTCTTTCTTTCTTTTTTTTTCTTTTTTTTTTTTTTTTTTTTTTTTAATTTTTGAAAATTTCGATTTTTTTTTGAAATATCCATATTTTTTAATGTTTCCTTATTTAGTATCTTAAATATTACCTTTATTACAAATTTAAAGTTTCTAGAGCTATGAAATGGAATTATTTTCAAATTTTCCTTATTTTTTGATTTTTTCGATTTTTTTATCTTATTGTCGAATTTTATTGCCTTTTTATTTTAACTTATCCTGAATCCTAAACTCTATCTATACCGCGAATTTTAAGTTTCTATCAAATTATTTTAATTTTTTCAATTTTTTTCGAATTTTTCAAATTTTTTAATTTTTTTTTTAATTTTCCGGATTTTTTAATTTTTCCTTATTTTGCATCCTAAATACTACCTTTATTCCGAATTTCAAGTTTCTAGCGCAACAAAATCGGATTATTTGAAAATTTTCGATTTTTTCGATTTTTTGATTTTTTTTTCGATTTTTTTTTTTGTTGTTTTTGATTTTTTTTTTCTGAATTCTAAACACTACCATCACACCAAATTTTAAGTTTTTAAGACTACAAGATCGTGTTATTTTCAATTTTAAATTTTGTTCGAATTTGTTGAATTTTCGAATGTTTTTTTATTTTAATTTTCCGGATTTTATAAATTTTCCTTCCTTTGTATCCGAAACACTAGCTTTATTCCAAATTTTAAGTTTCTATGGCTGCGGGATCTACCCAATCTTTTTGATGACGCGAGAGTGAGTGAGTGTGTGAGTGACCAAAAATCGAAACTTTGAATTCAAATATCGTCTGCACTAATTTATGGGTATTTTTCGAATTATCCATATTTTTTAATTTTTCGTTATTTAGTATCTTAAATATTACCTTTATTCCAAATTTCGAGTTTCTAGCGCTATGAAATCGAATTATTTTCAAATTCTCCTTATTTTTCGAGTTTTCCGATTTTTTTTTCGTTTTTTTAATTTTTTTTTCGAATTTTATTGCGTTTTTTATTTTAACTTATTCTGAATCCTAAACACTATCTTTACCGCGAATTTTAAGTTTCTAAGGCTAAAAGAACAAATTATTTTAATTTTTTCAATTTTTTTTTAAATTTTTCGAATTTTTGATTTTTTTTTCGAATTTTCCTGATTTTTTAATTTTTTTTTTTTTTTTTAAATTTTTCGATTTTTTTTCGATTTTTTCGATTTTTTTATTTTATTTTCGATTTTTTTTTGGTGTTTTGATGTTTTTTTTTTCTGAATTCTAAACACTACCTTCACACCAAATTTTAAGCTTTTAAGACTACAAGATCGTGTTATTTTCAATTTTCAATTTTGTTCGAATTTGTTGAATTTTCGAATGTTTTTTTTTTTTTTTTAATTTTCCGGATTTTATAAATTTTCCTTCCTTTGTATCCGAAACACCAGCTTTATTCCAAATTTTAAGATTCTATGGCTGCGGGATCTACCCAATCTTTTTGATGACGCGAGAGTGAGTGAGTGTGTGAGTGACAAAAAATCGAAACTTTGAGTTCATATATCGTCTGCACTAATTTATGGGTATTTTTCGAATTATCCATATTTTTTTAATTTTTCCTTATTTAGTATCTTAAATATTCCAAATTTCAAGTTGCTATGAAATCGAAAGCTATGAAATCGAATTATTTTCAAATTCTTCTTATTTTTCGATTTTTCCGATTTTTTTCGATCTTTTGATTTTATTTTCGAATTTTATTGCGTTTTTTATTTTATCTTATTCTGAATCCTAAACACTATCTTTACCGCGAATTTTAAGTTTCTAAGGCTAAAAGAACAAATTATTTTAATTATTTCAAATTTTTTTTAATTTTTCGAATTTTTGAATTTATTTTTCTAATTTTCCGGATTTTTTAATTTTTCCTTATTTTGCATCCTAAATACTACCTTTATTTCGAATTTCAAGTTTCTAGCGCAACAAAATCGAATTATTTGAAATTTTTCGATTTTTTTCGATTTTTTCGATTTTTTTATTTTATTTTCGATTTTTTTTTTGGTGTTTTTGATGTTTTTTTCTGAATTCTTAGAATTTAGAAAAAACAGTACCTTCACACCAAATTTTAAGTTTTTAAGACTACAAGATCGTGTTATTTTCAATTTTCAATTTTGTTCGAATTTGTTGAATTTTCGAATGTTTTTTTTTTTTTTAATTTTTCGGATTTTATAAATTTTCCTTCCTTTGTATCCGAAACACTAGCTTTATTCCAAATTTTAAGTTTCTACGGCTGCGGGATCTACCCAATCTTTTTGATGACGCGAGAGTGAGTGAGTGTGTGAGTGACAAAAAATCGAAACTTTGAATTCATATATCGTCTGCACTAATTTATGGGTATTTTTCGAATTATCCATATATTTTTTAATTTTTCGTTATTTAGTATCTTAAATATTACCTTTATTCTAAATTTCAAGTTTCTAGCGCTATGAAATCGAATTATTTTCAAATTCTCCTTATTTTTCGAGTTTTCCGATTTTTTTTTTCGTTTTTTTTATTTTTTTTTCGAATTTTATTGCGTTTTTTATTTTAACTTATTCTGAATCCTAAACACTATCTTTACCGCGAATTTTAAGTTTCTAAGGCTAAAAGAACAAATTATTTTAATTTTTTCAATTTTTTTTTTAATTTTTCGAATTTTTTAATTTTTTTTCGAATTTTCCTGATTTTTTAATTTTTCCTTATTTTGAATCCTAAATACTACCTTTATTCCGAATTCCAAGTTTCTAGCTCAACAAAATCGGCTTATTTGAAAATTTTCGATTTTTTTCGATTTTTTCGATTTTTTCGATTTTGCTTTCGATTTTTTGGTGTTTTTGATGTTTTCTTTTTCTGGATGCTAAACACTACCTTCACACCAAATCTTAAGTTTCTAAGACTACAAGATCGTATTATTTTCAATTTTCAATTTTGATGGAATTTGTTGAATTTTCGAATGTTTTTTTTTTTCGAATTTTCCGGATTTTATAATTTTTTCTTTCTTTGTATCCTAAACACTACCTTTTTTCCAAATGCCAAGTTTCTAGGGCTACGGGATCTACCTAATCTTTTTGATGACGCGAGAGTGAGTGACAAAAAATCGAATGTTTGAGTTCATATAGCGTCTGAACTAGAAAAGACAGAAAGTTTTAATATTTTAAATTTTGGTCCTGTGTGCCAAATACTCTAGAAAAACGAAGTTTCAAATTTTTGGGATACTCCAGTGCAGCTATATGGGGGGGGGGGGGTCAAATGTGACTTGAGTTGCTTCCAGAAAAGTATGCTTACGGCTGTGCTTTCTCGACTTGGCGGAGGCACTTCCGTTTCTCCAGATATAACCACGAAATAATAGATAATATCCACATTCCAGATTTTAACAATACTCGTTTTCCTAAATTCGATTAAACGAGTGAGGAAGAATAGACGAGTATTGTTCATTTCTGGAGTGTGGATTGATATAGTTTGGACAAAAAATGTGCATATGCATTATGTGTGTTTCGCCATCATTCTGTACAAATGCATTCTACCTATTCGGTAACTTTCTAGATGCAGCGCCATCTATGAGAAACTTTTGGAAAAAAATTATTTGCTTAAACAAAAGTTCAGATCATAAGGAGCATTTTCGTCTAAACCGCACTCTCGTACGCCAAGTGCTTGATATTTTATTGAATTTTAAAATGTGTCAAAGACTTTTGGAACACCCTGTATAACATCTTCAGATTTACTCACGATTCTATAAAGCGTTCAAACGTGCCTTTAAATTTAGAAACCACATAAATCCGTAGATTTTTTAGATTTAAAGAAGCATTTACAAAAACAAAGTTTATTTGCAGTCCGTAATTTTCGGAAACATTTTGTAATGGGTTAATAAGTTTTCACAAACTGAAATATCGGTTGGTTGGTTGGTTATATAGAGTTTAATGGCACAAGGTCCCATTGGGGAACTAAAATATCGGTTTTTAGGATGTTTAACTGATGCGTAACGGAATTTATAGACGAGTATTGCTCACTTCTGGAGCGTAGATTGACATAATTTGTATAAAAACTATACATAATTTTCAAAAAAAGTTTAAAATTCAGCAGTGAAGATATATAACTTGTTTCTTATTTATTTGGTTGTTTGGTGGTAACTTTTTGTAAAAAAATTATAGAATGTTTTGCCATTGCAAAATCGACTTGTTAATCCAAGAATCGAATGCCACAGGCATCTAGAGAATCAAGGATAAGTTTAAAGATCCGTGTATCTACCAATTTTATCCATAATGGGTTGTCTAAAACAAGAAGGAAGAAGAATGTGTTTAATATAATCCCGCCTAAAAATTGAAAGAATTAAGCTATCCCTAAAACTACCATCTTCGTTGATAGCGCGTGGCATACAAAGAATAACAAATGTAAGAACTATATTGTTACTCCACTATGTTTATCATACATATTTGCATAGGTGTGAGAACTTTTTTTCATATAAATGTACCCCTAAATGGGTTGTCTTCAGTAGGCTATTATTAAAGCCGTATAAACATACATGTGCGTGTGTTTGTTTGTTTGCATTAATTGAATTAAATTTTGCCCGTCGAAAACAGCCTCAACGTTCGTCAGATTTGTGTATCGCATTTATTATTTACCCGGTCATCTTCACTAAACTCTGACAAAGAATCACAGGCACTAAAACATTAAGCAATTTTTTTAATTATTTTATTTTATTATCGGAATTTTTTGGTGTAAAATTTCACAATAAGTTGTATAATTTATTTCGAAATTCTGATAAATATATTGGCAAATTTTCAAAGCGATAGAATTAAATTAAGATCTCCATTTCGTAAATTTAGCATCGGTAATTTAGTTTTTACAATTATCCCAATGAGTGATTATCTTTTCGGTAAATGCTACAATTAAAAAATCGTCTGACTTCCCATTAAAAAGCATTATGACTTAAAACAAAATGTTCTATATTTTGCGAAAGAATGAATCAAATGTAACTGAAAACTATACAGCTAATTCCGGGTACCTCACCAATATACCTACCAAAAATCAACCTAATCGGATTTTTTTTGCGGCAGTTATCGCGGAACAGACAGACAAACAGACGGAAACCAAAAACTTTTTCACAGTGAGCCTCAACTGACGTTTCGGCAAATATTGGGGAGCCCGTTGCCTTATGTTTTAAAACAAAATTCGTTCCAAATGAACTAAGGGGTCCCCGTTATAATGATTGCAGATCATACATGGATTTTTTTACACGGCAGATTTTTTAAGCACTGGCCAGTAACAAATTTACAAATAGTTGATAAAAAATATCGCAAAATTCCTCAAACGATTGTGGATAAATAGCGAAATTCGTCAAATGGTGTCGGAAAGAAATTGCGATATTCGTGGAATTATCTCAGGAAAGAAATGAGTAAATTCGGCAAATTGTCTTGGTTAATAAATCGTGAAATTTATCAATCAATTGCGGAAAAATCAAGAAATTCATCAAGTGACCACAAAAAAGGAAACTAATTTTGCCAATGAATCGCGGAAATAAATAGCAGATTTTGTCAATCGATCGTGAAAAATATAGTGAATTTCGCAAAATTATTGCGTAAAAAAATAAATTTCGTCAAACTGTCGTGAAAAAATTCGTCAAATAGTTTTGGGGAAGAAATTGCAAAATTCGTCAAATGATCTCGGGGGAAAAACCGAGAAATTCGTCTAACAATCATAGAACGAAATCGCGGAATTCATCGAATGTCAGCGGAGAAAAGTGCGAAATTCGTCGAACGTTCATGGAAAAAAATCATGAAATTCGTTAATCGATAGTCGATAAATTGCGAAAATCGTCAATAAATAGCGGGGAAAATCGCGAAATTCGTCAATCGATAGCGGAAAATCGTCAAATTTATCAAATGGTCTCAGGTAAAAAAAAAATTGTTAATATAAAAAAATGGTGAATGCAAAAATTTTAAACATTTTAAAATAGCTATGAATTTTATTTTTATGGTACTATCAAGTTGTTTGCCGTCAAGTTTTTACAGATTCCATCTAGTTTTTCTAAATGTATTTTTTTCACTTACATAACAAAATTTAAGATAAATAAATTGAAGACAGAAACAATTTGTTTTTTTATATTCATCAAAACACAAATAATTTAGTGTCAAGTATCGAGAAAATTTATTTTTAATAGTTGCGGACTGAGTACTGTTTTGCCTGAGTGCAATGCACTCGCCCACATACAGAGTGGTAGCTTGAAAATAAAAAGCACTCAACCTGTTCAGTGTACTTGGAAGTGGGTGCCACAGAGACATTATTTGGGAAAGCTAATAAAATTTTAACTTCAAAAATTTCTTTATTTGTAAAATTGTTAACAAAAGAACTTGGAGTTGTCTTTGTATTTTCAAGATGAACATTTTTATAGTACTATCAAATTTCAATTAGTTGATCTTCAATTTTGTTATGTAAGTGAAAACCAATGATAGATAGTACAGTAGCGTGTCGTTTGTTGGTTGTGTGCTGATAAACGGAAGAGTGTCGGATGAAGGAGGTTCGGTGAGTACATCTGCCATTTGCCGGTCCCCAGCATGGAGTTGGATTGAGATGGGTTTTTTATTTATTTGAATTATTGATAAGAAGTATTGTGAAAAAAAAATTAACATTTGGAAGCGGTTATGAATATTTTTCTGTGGTACCATCGAGTTGTTTGTCGTCAAGTTTTGACGGGTTCCATCAATAAATACTATTTCTCTCATTAGAAATTCATTGTTTACATTTTTTTAAATTTTACTTTATTAAATGCCTACAATAAATTTAGGATGTTAAAATTATTACTAAGAATTTTTTTTTCTGTAAAAAATTTTAACATTCTAAAGCAGTTAGGAACTTTTTTTTTCTATGGATAGAAACTTTTTTTCTATGGATAGAAACTATTTTTTCTATGGATTTTAGTTTCTTATATATGCTATGCTGCAAATATTTGTAATCAGCCGTAATTTGACGATTTTGAAAATATAGGGTATATATATATATATATATATATAATATCAGACATTTAAAAAAATACAAAGTTATTTATTAACTCTATACGTATCTGTATGCATGACAACGCAAACACATTAAGAGAGGTTTCCATTTACTGACAGAATACAGATTAATAATGTACGATTGTGATTATCTGCCATTTATTGCTCACAAAATGCATTTAGATACACTATAATAATAAAACGGCCATCACATCAGTAGGTGGAGAAGTGTATACTGTATGATTTATCAGTGTCGTGCCACTGAATGGAAAAGCATCAGATGAAAGAAATTCTGTGAGTGAATGCGTAACTGTAACATTTTGTCGGTTCCCTTCCCACATACCCAGCCTAGATTTAAACCAAGGTAAGTTTTTATTTATTTGAATTATTCTGCAAAAATTTAAAGCATTTTAAAGTGACTATGAATTTTTTTTTTAATGGTATCACGAAGTTGTTTGCCGTCAAATTTTGACGGGTTCCATCTAGTAGGTTTTTAAAACAAATTGTCAAAAATACGGTATTTAACAGGTTTATACTAAATACAGTAAAACCCCGGTTATCCGAAAAGCATGGGACCAAAGGATTTTCGGTTGACCGGGGTTCCATAGGAATTTTCTCATAATCGGGAGGCTTCCTAATTTTATTCTACCAGATGACACTATTCACACTTCTCACTTCCCCACAGTCAGGTAACGCGTTCGTGCTTGCAGGTGAAGCAAGAGTCCGTATTCTCAGCGCTTTCCCCTTCCTGTTTACACGTTCTTTAATTTCCTCCAAACTTTATTTACGATGAGTAATATTTTAATGAGCAAACAGGTTTTTATAAGCATGAAGAGCTCAACGCGTTGAAAAGAGTTGATAATGGCCATGAACATAGATATATATAAGGACATCTAATGAAATAGTGTTAATATCTTGTCGCGACTTCCGAACTTAATGGCAGCTGCGCACACGGTTTTGCGCAGTCGGCGAGCATTTCTGCTAAGATACCATCTACAGCAACATACCGAAACTATGTATCGGATACCTACCAGACGATTGCTGTCAAGAAGGAGCAGATTTGAAGGAGCAGACAAACTGATGACGTATAGAGTAAGGCTCCTATAAGGGGAGCTGACGCATATCCATTCTGTTGCCCAAAATAACCGCCATATTGTGACCTAGCTCAGCATTAGGAAACCGCCTGAGCAGGTGTTCGCCGTCCTCCTTACTGTCACTCGCCGTCCACTAGTACGGTAAGCTAACCGGTTTTAGCTTGGTTTTTGGTCCGCTGGGTCATTAAATGGCGGTATGATTCAGCCTGTATTATAGGAGCTCTAGTATAGAGCAACTGTACTACACAGGCGTCATACACTATTTGAAACATTTTCTGAGGAACGGTTTTCTGCTTTGAAAGACTCTTTCGTTAGAAGTCCATGTCTATTTCTATGTTCATGTTACTGGCACTTCAATATATTTAAGTGCAGGAAGATGTAACAGCATTAGGTGTGTTGTTGTTTAAAAGGTGGCGTGATGAGGCATCATTGAAGTAATGCGAAGTTAAAAAAAATAAAAATAAATGAAACACATCTTGTAAAGAAATGAAGCGTTGTATGAGATATGGAACAAAATGCCTGCTTTTACGCAATGTTTCCAAATAAGTAAGTTGACGCTCTTTATTTACTTCATAAACAGCATGAATGTTTAAAAAAAATTCATATTAAAAAAAAAAAAAGAGTTTTAAGGTCTTTCGGTTAAGCTGATTTTCGGATAATCGGGGTTCTACTGTACCAAAGAAACAGTTATCCCACTTACTTAAAATCGAGATTTGTCCTAATGAATGAGAAAGGGGGGGGGGGGTGTAAATAAATGATTTTACATTCCTTACATGTATTAAATGTTGGTTTAAAATTCAAAATTAAGAGGTCTACAAAAAATATTTTAAGTACATTTAAACTATCAACCCAGAAAATGTACGATGTGTGTAGCAGATTTTTTTCTTTCTCGCTGCCGTCGCTGCAAACACGTTGCCTGTTTCAGTCGTGACAAAGAAATGGAGAAACACGCTTAACGGTTGCTGGAAAAATATCACAAAATTGATCAATCGGTTGCATAGGAAAAAATCTGAAAATTTGTTTGGTAAAAATTGCAACAGTTTTCAGTCAAAATCAGTTGGAAAAATCATGAATTACGTTAAGCTTCTTCAGGATGAAACCACGAAATTTGCCAATCAGCCACAGAAACTACAGCGAAATTTTAATCTGTAGCTGGAAAAAAAACCTGCGAAATAAAAAAAAGTAAATTTTGTCATTTGGTTTTGGGAAAAATATCATGAAATGTGTCAGTCAGACAGGAAAAGAAAAAAGTCCTTCCGGCCTGTACCGGGAGGAAAAGGTAGCTTTCCTATATCTTCGTTTTAAAATTTTAGCTAATGTTACACGAAAACAGCAAGCTAAAATGCAAAGAAACGTTTACAAAAGATTCGTTAATACTGAATTTGAATAAGAAATTCGCCAAATTATTGAGCAATAGCCAAATTGGCTTCATTTATGAAGACTTATTTTGATCGCCAAATTTGGCGATATTTCGCCAAATGTCGCCCAATTTTGCCAATTTTGTCGCCAATGTCGCCAATTTTGGCGTTAACAGATATGAATATATAGTTTTATGCGTATGATTGGGAAAATTATTACAACAATGAAAGAAAATAATTTGCGAGTAATCGCGTTAATGTGCTGTTTTGTTTCAAAATGTCAGCCACCCTAGAATTTCAAACTGCTCTATCTCAGCCATTTTTTAAGATAGAGGTAAACCAAAAAAAGCTCTGGAATCCTTGTATCAAGGCCTAACACGTAATTAAAAAATAAATTTGAATTTTTAAATTTTTTGTATATTTATTTTAGATTTTAAGTTATTTTATATCTTTAAATGGCCGCCATCTTGAAACAAGATGGCGGACCAAGCTGGCCAACGAACTCGGTCGAGACATTAGTGACCTTAATACACACAATTAGTTTCATCAAAATCGATTCATAATTACGGGCGTTATCGTATGACATAGGTCAGATATATATATATATATATATATATATATATATATATATATATATAGATATATCTATATATATAAATCAACATTTGGACGGAGGGTGGTTTTGGGGTCTGGGGGTCATGATCGGTGAAAATATATCGAAATTTTCCGGAACTGCTTTCCTCCGAACGGCTGCAATAGGTAGCTTTATACTTTTTTGTATTGAAAGCTACCTAATATAAAGTTATATAAGCTACCTATAATAAAGCTACCTAAAATCCAGCATTCATCAATCGGTCACGGGCGGGAAACTATCGAGACGTCTGTTGCTGTTTTGGAAGTTGGGATTACAATAAATATTAGCTAATTTATCATTTTATCATTATTTATTCTGGTTTGTTGAATTCTTTGGATTCACCATATTATGTTTGCTAAATTGTACTGGATGGAAACTATTTATATTTAGATTATTTCTTTTTTTCTGGAAATATATATGTAGTCTGGCTTATTTAGTGACTCCATTTGTTATGTAGGGTTATATTCGGTATTCGGCTAGTACATGGTCAAAATTTGACCAAATGCAGAAACAACAACTGATTCTCTACATCACAAAAAGTACAATTGATCAAAAAACTTAATTGATAAAAACACCAGAATGCAGTTTTATAAAATGTAGATAAAGCATTTAAAACATGAAATTTCAACTTTAAAAATTAGAGCATTTTCATCTCTGGCATACGGGGTAGGGGGGGGGGCAGTATGGTATGTTTCTGTTATACCAACATCATTGTCGCTAATTGTAGTACTTTGTTTTGTGAGGTTAAAACAAAAAGAAAATTTTACAACTAATTAAAGCAAAAATAAAGTAAACCAGTATTCGCCGAGTACATAAGTTGGCCTAATACCGAGTGCTCAGTACATCTCTAATTCATATTTCCACTTACACACTAGCTCTGTAAATTATTTTGGAAAGTTGGATTCCATAGATTAGCAGTGATGCTGGGGGTTGCACTTACAGCACATCATTTAAGCAAAAATCAATGAACAACAACAAAAAAGTGGCAACTCGTTTTCAAACTGTTACATATAATCAGAATTTTTCGATATTTTACAGCCGAATTACTATTAAAACATTTGAAGTATTATATTCAAAATATGAAATTTTAGCTTTTCCAATTGAAAAAAAACTTCTTCAAAAAAAAAAAAAATCCTAATAAAATCTCAACCATTACTTTTAGGTTTAAAAAAATTTAAATAGCAAAATACATACGACATAAAAAGAAAAAAAAGTACACTAGAGTGTATCTCTATTTTTGTATTTACAAAAGCGAGAGAAAAGATTTTCTGTGCTATTGCGCTAACATTATACAGAGAATCCATAGAACTCAATGATGAACATAGAAATAGATATCTGTTTCTATGTTCATGAACTCAATAAACCAAAATAAATAAAGATAAAATGAAAAAGTACCTGATAATCTTTATCCAAGCTTCTTGAAACTTAATACGCCATCGAATGATCGACAATATGAATCATCTTTCCTACAGAATCCCAAATCCGTTTCTGGAAAGGAAAAGCCCTCAGCTCATTGGCTGAATAGAAGCATTGAAGATAAAGGGCGAAATGTGTTGGTGCCCAGTTCTATGGTGAATCTTTCACTTTATTAAGAGTGGACATCACGGAAGAATTTTTGACGCATGCGTAGGGGGCACGATTTCGTGTGGATTTGACAAAAATACCTTTTCGTTTTAATATATAGATTGTTTGTACCCTGCCGAAACATGTTCTACGAAAAAAATATTTTTTAACATTTCCGACAGATGGCGCTTTATATCATTAAAATAAAAAAAGAAAAACAAACAAAAATAGCTTATTTCCTACCCGGTAAATTTTTAAACTTTTTAATCACAAATTTCACATGATTCTAGCTTATGGTTTTAGCCATCATAAGACTTATAAACCTGAAAATGTTAGCCCTCCCCCCCCCCCCCCCGAAAAAAAGCGCGCTCTATTAATAAAGTCCTTTTTATCTAAATGGTAGTAAATATAGCACTGCTATGAAAGAATATTTTAGCTCAAAATACATTGATTGAAAATGAGTTATTTTTGTTAATACCGGGTGCGCCATAAATTCGTTAAAACTTAAAAACCTATTAAAAAGGAGCGAATGATGCTAAAAAAATTCGGTTTGCGCAAATTGGTTTAGAAGGAGATTAGATTTTTTTTAATAACAAAAAAATTTGTTCGAAAAATTATCTATGGATGGCGCTGGCATGCATAATATGAAGTAGATGTCAAAGATGGCCTTCCACTTCCTGGACGATCCTCTAACTACTCGTTTATTCAAAGCGTCTGACACACTTCAGTATCTCAACACATGAAACGTACCTTTTTCTCGTCTTGAGTCATTTTTCATGCGGAATTTTCGAAATGCGCCGGTTGCTGATTCCCCGTTTTTGCAAAAGAACATAACCAACAACGCTTGATCTGTTAACGATATCATATTTCTATCATCGAATGAAGAATCTTGTGCATCGAGGTGTTTTATTGACATCCTGATTTGCATAAATCTTTTTCATATTATGCATGCCAACGCCATCAATCAGTAATTCTTTGAACCACAACTCCTTTTGTTATTAAAAAGATCCGATCTCCTTCTAATCCAATTCGTGCTAACCGCAATTTAATTTTTTAGCATCATTTGTTCATTTTTAATGATTTTAAAGTTGTAACGAATGTATGGCGTACCCGTTATTTGCTAATAAAACTTCTGTAACATTTCAGAATCATCTATCGGTAAAATGTCAAATTATCTTTTTTAATGCATTACTCTAAAGAGTATAAATACAAAAGTTATTTTTTTTTAAAATATTTCAAATAGTTTAACTTGTAGAGCCCTTAAAATACGCTTTAGTTATGGCCACCATGTATTTCGTCCTTATATTAATTAAACATTTACTCACCAAATAGTCTGTTCCATGCTAAACTTTAAGATGAATTTTACTAAATTTCTTATTTACAAAATGGTCACAAAAATATCTTAGCAAGCTTAAATTGATATGATTTATTTCAAATTTAGTGCTGTTTTATTTGATATAAATGCTAAATAATAGCACTGAAATACATACAAATTATAAAAATATATTTTAATGGAAATATCGTGTTTTATTTTATTTTTTACATGACATGGTTAAAGGTAATGACGGAGAAATAATTCTCTTAACATTTTATTTTCCGTATTTTTATATAAATAAAATGAAAAGCAAATAATTAAGTAACATCTAATCACAGTCTTCTGTTTTTTTTATCGGGTAATATTTGAACAGTCTTTCGGTATTTTATAGTAAAGACTGCACGTTTTAATCACATTACAATAAACTTAAAAGGAAAGAAAACCCGTATTATTTCATTGTT
Source organism: Maratus michaelseni (assembly GCA_963931845.1). Taxonomy (NCBI): domain Eukaryota; kingdom Metazoa; phylum Arthropoda; class Arachnida; order Araneae; family Salticidae; genus Maratus; species Maratus michaelseni. The sequence goes on from OZ007586.1 coordinate 401,015,826, forward strand.
TAAATAATATACATTATCATTCGACTCTCTTTAATCAATTCATTTTTTAAATTATCTTTCTGTATTTTATAGTAACGAGTGCATGCTTGTTTTACATTTCAATTAAAGTAAAAGGAATGAAAATCGACATTATTTTATCTGTTTAAATAACATCTATTTACATTAGCAAGTATTTTAATCCTTTTTACTTAAATTACATATCGGTATCCTATAGAAAGCGCTTTGCATTTTTGTTAAATTATAATAAATTTTAATGGAACTGAAAAATAAACCTTGTTATCTTGATCTATTTAAGTAACTTGTAGTCGCATTACAATGTTGTTAATCCGTTTCTGTTGTTTGAAATACCTATGGCTATACTGTAGAAAATAGTACACGGTCGTTATGTGGATTTGTTGCTCGTTTGCTAATTTTTTTATTATTATTATTATTATTATTTTGGAGTTAACAGTTTTTTGCTATTTAAAGATGGAAATTTAGACTTTTGGAAACTGAACATTATAAAATCATTTAATTTGATCTATCTAATAGATCTTTCCTTACTGTTTGATGTCCATTATTTAAATTATTGTTTTAAAATTGTTACTGGCAAAAAATACGAAATAGTTCATTTTTGCTAACTTCACTGAAAATTTAAAATAATGTATCTCTGTTTATAATGCAATTACAAAGTTATATTTTGTCTCAAATTAAATATTTCTTTCATTATATTTTTCTACTTTTCGTTTTATTTTTCATGCAATGCTTGGTTTCCTTTATATTAACTGTTGTATGCTGGTATGTTTTGGCGAATTTATACAGAGAAGTATCTCCTTTTAGTAAGCATTAAGCGGTCTGATGATTTTACTTGGCGTTTGTTCATTTGGCGAGCTTTGTTTTATTTTTAAAGCTTAGCTTGGCAGAATGACCGTTCTGCTTCATTTAGTTTTTAACATTCTTATTAATATTGAAATAGTTATAAACTTTTGATTATGGCATGAGATGAGTTTGCGTAATTGCTATATTTTTGTTTAACACATAAACTTGTGGAAAGAGGACATATTTTTATCATAACAAAATTACTCCCATTATATAAACTGTAAAAACTTTTCTCTAAATTTCACTGAAATAATAAAGGAAAATTTTATTCGCATTGCATTTTTTGTTGTGTGTATCAAAACTCGAAGAAAAAAATCCCTGACGGCTCGGCCTACAGGCACAGGTAGATTTCGAAGACGCAGACCGTGGGGGACCCTGTTTGTTGGGAATTGCGGAAGAAATGAACTTTTTGCCATGATCCGGAAGTTTGTACCACCTACTTCGAAACCTAACTTGTTTGCAGGCGGAGCCAGCAGGGATTTATTATTATTATTATTATTATTATTTTGCTATAAGAGTTGGTCCTATAAAAAACTTGTCAATATAAAAGTTTTAGTTAATATTAAGGGGATTTATAATAAATTTAAGCGGATTTGAAATCTTGGAAATTGACGAAGTTATGAATTTTTTTCTTCTAAAACCCTCCTCCCCCCCCCCTTGGGGCCATTTTTAATTATATCAAAAATCTGTCATACATAAATTTTCGGCCCTTCTCCTAGAAGTAATAATAACTTTAAACGGATTCGATACGTATCATAATTAAGAAATTATGGGTTTTTTTTCTGTTTTCACAAAACGCCCCCCCATCCTCCCCCCCTTGGTTCGATGTTGCCCATTAACAAACTTGACCGAGATTTTATTCCCCTTGATTTTATGTATCAGTTTCGAAGAGATCTGTGCAGATTTATCGTGTCCATATCGTGTCCATAAAAAAGTGACATAGATAGATAGATAGATAGATAAAGTTTTGAACTGGAGATGGTTTTGGGTTCTGGGAGTCAGGATCGACGTAGATCTGCAAAAATTTTTCAAAAATTCCAACTTAGGTGAGAATGTAATAGGTAGTATTTCTTACGAAATCTACCTAAAACGATCGTTGAGGAGAGTTACATAAAACACAGTCTAGCACTAATCACCATACAATGCAAGGACGTTAGCTAACGCGGTGAAGCACTAGACGGCGGTTTCTGTTTTTGGTAAAAGACATGTCTAAATCATTATTTCTAGCTCAAAAATACTTAGTTACATTATTACCAAAACAAACTGAAATTGAAAAACAATATACAAAAAATCGCAAATGATAAACAATGCATTATTTCGGACTAATTAAAATATTCATTCTAAGAACTGTGTACTATACGTGTATATTGCAATTCATTCAATACACTGTAAAACATAAATATTGCAATTATTTTTACAGTTATTTTTTATGAAGGTTTACATTTAAACCAGTATCGTCCAATAATAAATGTACGAGTTTTAGTCAAATTTAAATTGCCTTCTACTTTTTCTTGATTTCAATTTGCTGTCAGATAAAATGACCTTATTCAGCCATTTCTTTACTAAGCAATTTCAAAAGAAGTAGCTTCTATTTTTGGCTGTCCTGTAATGTATGTAGATATGTGTACTATTTTCTCAACAAATGAACGTATTCAAACGTAATTTCTTATAGAACTATTCCATAAAACCAGGGAAGGTTTGTTCCGTGTATCCTTTCTTTAAGATTTAAACATATTACTGTCCAATTTGTGTCAAATGTAGTGTTGCAAAAGCTAGAAATAACCCTGTTTAAACCTGGGGATAAACTGGGATTTTTTTCCTACTCTATTCAAATGTGATCGCTACTGGAAATTAGAGTTCCTTTAACACTTAAATACATGATTTTTTGTTTTGAATTTAAAAAAAAAATCGTTTTTTATAAGAATGTTGTCATAGGTTACGTAAGAAATAATTAAAAAAAATCCCGGTAATAATATTGATTATTTATTTTGAAAAACGTTGTATGTAGACACTTGGCAACATACAATATTTCCCAAAAATCTGGCATATATCCAATAACATTTTCAAATGCAACATAAACATTGATAGCTTACTTGACAACAGATGAGAAGCAATTTATATATTTTCAATTTGATAAATCCCTCCTTTATAAAGAAGTAGAAAATAGAAAATATCTCTCCAGTTAACACACTGAAATTTGTCACCCACCACATTCAAATGTAAAAAAAAACTATGTAACTTACCCGCCAAAAGTAATGTCAAGTTTTTTTTCTTTCACGCATGATTTGTTTTCTATTTTTATCAACGTGTGTTCGGAAACGCACACACTGAGGTTTTGTAATAAAATTAAGTGAAACTGAAATGTATACAAGTGGCAACAATATGCATTTAAGAGTTAGAACTAAGAGAGTGTCTATACAGGGTCATTGAAATTTTAATTGTCGAGAGTATTGTAACAAAAATGTGGCAAGCGTTCCGTTTTCATCAAGCAAATGTTTTGTTGACTTGTATCACTCTTTTTATCGAACTTGTCTAAACGAATGTTGCCAAGTTTTAGAAATGTGGATGTCCTTAGTATGGACAAAAACGTCTAATCTGTGCACTCGCCCATAGCGTATGTCACGATTTTTTTAACATTTTCCAAAAAATTTGAAAAGTATTCATGAATTTGGTTTGTCTTGTCCGTCTGTCTGTCTGTCCGTGCTCAAACTCTCATAAATATACTTCGATTGCCATGCAAGGGATATAAGTTATTGAGATTTACCATGGAATGCTCTATATTGAAGATGAAGTGTATAGCTTTTACAGTTCGTTTACAGGGCACATCTAAAGTATTCAGTTACATTATGTTCAATGGGGAAAAATATTTTACAGTATATGTTAATAATGTTAAACAATTTTAAACAAAATGAAATTGATATGCAACACTGAGGTGGACAACAGCATGTTCTCCATAGGGTATAGAATAAGTAGCAATTATCGTTCGTTTACAGGAACATTCTGAAGTTGTCTGTTAAATTACAGGTCAATAAGGGAAATCGTTTTCAGTGTATTTTAGTAATTTTGTACTGTTTCAAACATGATTAAATTGATATGTATCACTGAGGTGTACGGCAAAATTCTTTTTATAGAGCAAGTAACAATTACAGATAGTTTACAGGGACGCACAAAAGAATTTCATTGCAGTATGATCTGTGTGATAAAATCGTTTGCAATGTATTTGAATGAAGTTAAACCATTTCAATGAAATTGATATATATTACTGAAGTGTATCATAGTACGCTTTCTATACATTGTTGAGAATGTAGAATGTATAGTTTATTTAGAGGGACACTCAAAAAAATTTGGTTACAGGGCTGGCTCTGTTATGCATTTTAAAAAGTAAAAATCATATCATAGATCATATACAGGGCTCTACAAAATAATTCACACACTTTGCCGGCTATGGACATCAATTGCTCAAAATAAATTTTTACTCGTTTTTTTTTTTTTCTTTTTAAACTTTTATTTATATATTTGATTTCATTGTATGATCAAAAATTAATTTTCATAACAATATTATTCCGACAGTTTTAGAAAGTGTTGCAATGCATGAATTTTCGTTCTTGTTTATTCTTAAAGGCACTCAATTGGCACTAACGTAAATGACATTAACTATAAATAACAATAAATTATTATAACAAAAGACACTTCGTTGTGACAAACTGACGCGCAATAACTAAATAGAACAAAAAATCTGTATTTATTATATGAATTTTCTTTTCTTTCCTTTGTTTCACATTTGGAAGCAAATTGTGGATCAAGGAACAGTTCCTTGAACTTGCTTTCATTTTGTGTTTAAAAAATATATGTTTTTTCTTGCGGTTATCATTGATATCGTAATTCTGACTTGAAAAAATATCATCCATAAACAAAACTATTTATCATGTACTCAATAGTGTGTAGTAGACAAAAAAGCCCTATAGTTCATCACTGCTAGTGTTTCAAGTAAACATTATTTAGTGAATCGTGCTTTTATAGGTGGGTTCTATCATTCCATAAAGGTTATTTCAGAGTTTCTAATGAACATTGTAGAATGTGAATAATCATGAGAGATGGAGCAAAGGCCTATTTTACTCCAAAACGGGTACTCTATATATACAGTTAATTTTGAGATAAAAGGAAACGCAAAAAACAGACGTTTAATTTCTCAACAAATATAAGGCATATTGTTTTCATTTTTTTACAGCAGTCTAATATCTCCTGTCTAAGTAATTTGTGTAAATATTTACTTTGCGCCATAGTATCCAAACTAAGTGAAATATATGCATATGGATAGTATGACGCAAAGAAAATCTTTGCATAAATTTTACTTACGATTTTGATAGCGTGACACAAATGATAAATCAATTTATTGAAATAAATACATTTCAATGCACTATATAGTCTCAGTAACAGTGTGATATATTTAACAGAGTATTGTAAAAATACAAGTATTCTTTGAATGTGTAACTTTAGAAGACAAAACAAAAACTATTGTTAATTGAATTTTAAAGAAACATTTTAAAGTCACATCAAAACGTCACTAATTTCTTTAAAAACCCATATTTTGAATTTATGGGAGATGTGAATGAAAAAGCATCAGTGAATAATATTTATTTATATCTTCATATTCAAAATAATTGTTTCACCTTTGAATATTGATAGATCAAGAAGGAAAATGATGAAATAAAAAGTATATATGAATATATATTTTAATTAATTGCATAGCGTCACTCAAACTTTGATATCATTATTTTTAAGACCCATATTTAAAATTCTTAGAGCCATAATGTAATGTGCTGTGTCACAAAGATTTTAAACCGTTAAGGATTTTTTTTTATTGAAATATACTTCTATTAACTTACAGCGCTTTTTTTTAATTACATATGTAATTCATATTTACATAAGTTACGCCAAAAGCATCTCGATTTAGCACAATGCAGAGCATAATGCATATAAGCATACAGATTAAGAATAATGCATAAACGCATATGGATTAAGCAATCAGTGCTTATAAGCAGAAGAATATAAGTATTAGTAAAAAATGAAAATTATATTATCACGTGTGTTAAAAGGAAAACAAATTCGTTAAATGAATACCATTCTAGAAAAAGAAACTATATTTAGAAAGTGAATAACAATTTTTTTAAATGTTTATTTTAATATTACGATGTACTTTAAAAATTTAAGTAATACCTTATTCTTTATCTTCACCTCTCTTTAGAAAATTCCTTTGAAGTGAATCGGAGAAAATCTTTCCAAAATAGAATAAATACAGAGAGAGGATTTGATTTTATCAAATGGATTGTACGACTGAGAAGACAAGATTCAAAAAACGGGGTGACGAAACAAATAATAAAAGAAAATATCAAATGAACGTAAGCGTAGAATCAAAACCTAGTGAAAAAGACTTTTTCTTGACATTTTTCACTTGAGGTAATAGCAGGCTGTCCCGTTTAAATTGTTAGCTATTTCAAGCTATGTGAGTCATCGAATCTCAGTGATCTGAAATGAAACAACTGTGGCCTCTATTTCCAGGAAAGAAAAAACTGAATCTCTAAAAGCTAGGAATTTAAAAATCTCAGAATAAAATCTAAAAACCTTTTGATGTGTTTTAAATTGGTTTTTATTTTTTACTAGCTGATCCGCCCGGCGTTGCCCGGACCCGTGATAAAATTAATAAAACATAAATTTTGTATGAATTTATATATTTAACTCGATTTCGTAGGAAATTATTTATTTAAAAGTGCTGCGCACGCGAGGAAAATCCTTTATTTCCACTTTCAGGCGATTCTGATATAAACGAACCTACGACACGTGCTCCCACCGCCTGCGGCACCGTATAGTAGGCGTGCATACGCTTGAAAACATTTTAGTTTCACCTTTCGAGACCAGGCCGCGCACTCCGTTCCAAACAAACCACGAACTCCGATACGTGTCCCCACTGCCTCAGGCTCCGTATAGCAGGCGTGTTGCGCACGCGCTGCAAAGTCCTTTAGCACACTCTGTTCTAAACAAACCATCTTCCAAACGAATCTTCTCCGCAGCCTCCGGTACCGCATAGCTTCAAAATCCTTTAGTTCCACTTTCCACCGCCGGGGGACGCAACTTGTTCCATACGAACATTTAACATGGGTACCAATTGTATCAAGGGACTTGAATGAACAAATTTCCGTCGAAATCTGGCCCATAGAACTCGAGAAAATGATGCGCCCTCTCGGGTAGAATGTGGAACTAAAATCTTCAACGCGATCGAAAACCAGTCGTATCTTCCAAGCCCCCTTGTGATCGGGACCATAAAACCCGAGATAAGAATGCAAGTGCTCAACAAGAGATCATTTATTTTGATTGTTGGTATACATCAAGTAAATACGCGTTGTGTATTTTTATTATTAAATTTAATTTAATTTTTACGAAAATCGTCATTTGAAATTTCCGTTATTCTCTACATATACAATTTATTAAACGCTACGGGAGAAGCTAAAAATGTTAAATTTCTTAAATGGAATTAATTTTGTGTAAATCGAAGCAAGGCGTTAACCCCCTTCCTCCCCATACACGCAAATATAACGAATAATTTGTTTTAGAAAACCACCTTCCCCTACATTAACGCGATCATTAAAAAATGAATTAAATTTTTCTTATAATTGGAACATAACGAAGACGCTGCACTAAAATGACCGACAGATTGCACACCTTCCCATCCTCAAATTCAAATCTGTATCTTAATTAGTTATCTTAATTTTTGTTCGTTAGTAAAAATTGGTAATTATGTACTTTCATTTCGCAAACTAAATGGAGGGATCGGCCAGAGAATTTGATCTATTTGTAGTTCAGTTTTAATGAAATCTGATCCCTGTCTGAAGTTTTCTCGGATTATTTTTTTCACTGCCGCCGTCAGATTTTTGGCAGATTTTTGCAAAAATTAAGAAAAAATTACCGGCCGATTTTTTCAAAAATTGCATTGTCGGATACAGAAAATTCTTTTATATATGCTCATAAATTTTCAAATCGATACCTCAATTATTTTTTTTAATTCGCTAATTAGTAAAATAATTTCGAATTCTTTAATTTGCACTTGGAAATCCAGAACAGGAGTGCTTTTTTTAGATATTTGATAAAAAAGATGGCATTTTCCATGCGATGTTTAATGAGATTCTAATAAATAGCTTGAGTAGTTATCAAAATATAAAAATTCTGAGACTCAGGTGCACCAAGCCAAGTCTTAGAGTATCCACACCTAAATCTTCAGACTTCTAGGTGGGCTAGATTTTGCTAGCCATCGGAGACAAACACACACACACACACACACACACACAGAGCGAAACTTTCTTTTATTAGTATAGATTATAAAATCCAACACAATTCTGCAGTAGCATTTAATTTTGGGATGAACTAAAAATATACTGGTGTGGTTTTAAAGTAACTTAATATTTTTATTTCACAAATCTATTAAATTTTATCTACAGTGACTATTATGCAGCATATAGAACAGCATTTGAAACATTAGAAACAATTTTTAGAGCGCCAGAAGATTTATTCATTCGCACACCGATCTTGGTAGCATGAAGTACAGCCATCAGTACGACCGTAGCACCAGTACGTCCATCACTGAAATCAGATTTATTTTATAATAATTTTTCTCAAAATTAAATACTAAAGCTTCAATAAAAAATAGATTTTTTATACATTTATAGTGTATCTTCTTTCGTAATCCCCTAGACATATTAAGAATGCAAAAGTAAACTTTTTGAATACATTATATTTCTGATTTACGGTATTTTAAATCAAAAACAAGAGAAATTTTGTTTGAAGAAATAAAAAAAATAATTTCATTTCTTTATATATTTTAATATTTATGAAAATCTATCATCGCAAAGGCTTATGGAGATGAAGCGATTTTAAAAGGGATGACTTTTTAAATATATTTTTTAATGTAATTAGTATTTTATATTATTTTGTGGGCACAAAGCTTTATAAAAAAAATCTTCTGCATTTGTAGAAACGAAATTTGTAATTATATAGGGTAGACACAAATTGGTTACGCAAAAAGAATGGTATACTTTTCGCAGTTATGCAGCCGATTCTGATAAAGTGGTATAATAATGGTTTTTAATTTGGAGTGAAGAACTGATATCGGCTCTTTTTAAAATAATTAATAACTTCAAAACTAAGAGTAAAATTCTGTTTAAAAATTGTAAAATATTTTTATTTTTTGAAATTCAAAAGTTTAAAAGGTTATGTTAAAATTGAAATAGCTATCAGATTGAAAATTTCAAATTAATACAATAAATTTAGTAAATTTAATCGACTGATTGTGGTATTAATTTCTAACTGATATTTTTCTCAAAATTAGGTGGGGATGTTCCATTTTTTTAGAGTTTGCACATACCATACGCTTTTAATGAGTCTGGTGACACAGTTGTTCTTGTTGTCGTATACACAAAAAAGTGTAAAATATTAATCATGATCTAAGTGACAAAGTATAGTTTTGACCACATCCACAATTTTGGCGGAGTACAAACGGTCTGGAGAGAAGCAGTGTCAGGACAAAGCTGCCAGGACATCGTAAAGATGTGCAGGAGAGAGCTGTGCAATACTTCCGTTTTGTGTAGATTGTCCGTCTTGATTTTCAAGTGACCCTTTCTTAATCTGACTATTGTAGTTGACCTGTTTCCATTGCCAAGTTTAACTATGGTATTAAACATTCTTTCCGAGGATGGGTGGAGAGTGTGACGTTCGTTACTGCATCGGCATCGGACAATTTATTGGAGAGAGAGTTAGGTTTTAAATTTCTGGCTTTTTTGGCCAGTAGATCAACTTGTTCATGCCTTTCGATGTCAACACGATCTGGAATTAATTGAGGGTAAATAATTAATTGTGAAACAGTCATATCTATCTATATTATGAAACAGAAATATGTCCGTGAGTAATGCTAACATTATACTGACGGTAGCAACACTTGACGAAAAAAGTTCGCTTTTAGTGCAATATTTTAACTTTTAAAATTTGCAAAATTTAAATTTTTACTTCGTTAACTAGGGAAAAATATGTTCTTTCAAATACAATTTTTTTGAAAACTTTATTTCCGTTTACTTATTTGGAAAGTTTTTAAATAATTTTAAAACATTGTATTTTCAATCTGCTTCTCTATTACGAAAGATTAACTCGTTCGGACATAAAATAACATAAAGAGTTCATATAAATGTTTATAGCTAATATTACATAACGAAATTAAAATTTTATCAATAAATAAATAAAATTATAACATAATAGAAATAAAACACAAATTTAACAGACACCTAATCGAACTACACGCTTAAAACAATAAAGTTAAGAGAATCAGAAAGGCTGCTCTTTGACGATTTCTTCAGTTATTAACTTCGGACATGTGGCTATTATGAAAATACCGCTTTTAATAAATTTCAAAACATTATTTGAATTAATTGTTGATATTTTTCATATAAAAATGATTTTCGGTGTTGATAGGGGGGAGGGAGGGGGAATCTAAAAATATATATTGAATGTAAAACCGCTATTAGCGTTTTCAAAGAAACAAATGATTTTCATGTATGTTCTGTAACCGTGGGTCGAATCGCCTAGTATAAAATAAACTGAAATATATCAATGTTTCCTTAACTTATCTAATGACAAAAAATTCTTATTCATTTACTACTAGTATCTTTTCTAAATTTAAAAGTCTCTTTCCAACTTCGGAAACTCTGTTTCATTCCAAAGTTTGAAAACATAAAACAACTATTACGTAAATAAGAAAGAAGAAACCCACTAAAAGTGTTGTGTACAAAAGCAATATATCGTTTATATCAAAAGTGCCGACGTATTTGATTTTTGTTTTCTTAACTTCCTCCTTTCTTCGAATATTAATAATATTGTAAGACTGGCGTAAAATAAATGATTATAGTTCAAAAGAAAGAAATAACTATTGAATACACGGAACATTTCCCAAGATGGGGAAAACAAACAAATTTCTTCCAGACCTCAAATGATCTATCTTGTTATTACATTTTTTAAATCTTATGCTTCCTTAAATCAATTTAATTCTACTCTTTGAAAAAAAACCCATATATTTCAAAAGATAGTCCATTCATAACTTGTTTCATGAAATATAAATTTAAATTTTCGTAAAACTATGAAATTCGCATTAACAAATTTCTCACAGAAAATAAAAATGATTTCGTGTTTTCAAGAAAATAAATTGCACAAAATCTTGATATGTATGAAGTCGAAAAATATAATATTAAACGTTTAACATTATTTCATAAAATATACATATTTGTACTAGTTTTGTATAACATATGCTAAACTGCAAAGCAGGAATATCTCTTTAAATTTTATGTTAAAAAAAAATTCAACCCATATTATTACCAACCAGTATGATTGTATTCAAATCATAATGTGTAATTGCGTAGCCATCGCCTATTCGAGTTCCTTTAATTGACGTTTATTCTGCTATGCTGTTTCAGATAAAAAAAATCCAGATGTCATTGACGAAAGGTTGTGTGAGTGAGTTTTGTCTGTTTGGATGTAATCCAGGTAACTCAGGCGGTAGAGCACTTGCAGTGTAAGCCAGAAAAATGCTGGATTTGATACCCCGGCGAGGAAACATTTTCACTCAGTTAAAAAAAATTAAACTCATATAATTCATATTACTCATATAATGACAATTAACATTGTCTTAAAAATAATAATGTTTTAACCCAATCAACTGTAATGATTATTTATAAAAATCTAGATATTAGAAATTTTGCAATAAAAACTACCTCAAGCAACACGAAGGTTGAAAGTAAGCGAGTGAAATATGTTTGTTCACAAATCTTAGGTAAATTATTGGAAAAAAATATCTTTTTAAATGGCGTAACTCATTCGCTTAAACATATAGCAGATTTCGCAAAGCGTAATTCTCAATTTAAATGCATTTAATATTTGTTTTATTGCAAAAGAATTTTGAAGATTAATGATCCGTAAGGTTCCATAATGCATAATTCTTTTTAATAAGAATATTGTTCGGCAATAAAAACTTTTAATATTCTTGATTTAAAACAAAAGTCAAAATAAAATGAAACATTTTCAAAACATGTAGTCCAGTACTAGGAAAACAGTGCTCTGAAAGATTTTTAAAAATGTCTGTTAACACTAGAACTCCTGATTTTGATTTTTTGATTTCAAGTGTTGCTCAGTGATGGAACAGTGGCACAGCAGAGAATCAATTGTCACCATTATATTTAAATAATACTCTTTGTCTTATTTAAGGACAAAGTGTCAGAGATGTTTTAAGGCGAATAATACTGTTAAAATTTAGTGGTGAGAATCGCCTAATTGCTGCACCACTGTTCCATCACTGGTTGCTAAAACGTCCATATCTTTCACAAATTTTGATTTTAGATACATTATTTTCGTGCAATTTATTAATATCTTAAGGCGGTTGGTCGGTGAGATCCTAAATTCCCCTCTATAATGTTAAAACTATGAGCGTGTGATGCATTCTTATTTTTAAAATATCTCTTCAGGAAATTAATATTTTTAACTTATTTTCTCTGTGTACACTTCTTGAAAGATGTCTCCTTTTATAGTCATTAGAATATTTCAAAAATATGTACTTAATTTTGTTTGATGTATTAAAGTAAAACTCAGTTTCACTAAGAGTATAACACATAAAATTATAAATTAGGTACATATATTAGAGATACTTTGACTACTAAAAAAAAGAGACATATTTTAAGAGCAGTACACAGACAAAAAAAGTTACAAATATAAATTTCCCAAGGCGATATTTTAAAAATACGAATGTATTACATGCCGATACATTTCAAATTAGCGACGGAAATTTGAGATCTTCTTGACCAACCGCCTTAGCGTTTATTTATTTCAAAAATTATAAATGCTTTGCTCATTTTCGAAATTAATTACGAGCCAATAGTACTGGTTAAATGGAGTCGAATAGACTTCAAAGTAATACAAGCAAAATTCTCTTATATTTGTCATTGATGATCTTGGGATCCGTAATCTTTTTCTTTTTATCGGAAAGTAAATTTGTTTTTCACTCTCTTTTTTTCCACTACTCCTTTTTCGAGAAAAATTGTCAGTTCTGTACACTTGCTGAATGATTTGTCTGGTGCTTACAAAATTATTTCTTTGATTTAGTTGACTGTCGTTTCGTTTTAATATTTGTTATTCTACATTACAACTAAACAACTGAGTCATTCGTTTTTAGTAGAAAATATTACAAAATTTCATGAAAAACGGTCTAACTCCAGATAGCTGCTGTTACACCAGAGTTGTCGGGAAATGAATCTGCAGGCGGCAAAATATCCAAAAATTAGAGGGGACGTGAAGAAGTTAATTAGGAAAAATATTCTTCACATCGGACTCTGATACAAATGAAGAATAAGTGTTAATGCTTCATCTGATAGCGATGAAATTATTTTTGCTCTCAGTGGTACACTGTGGAAAATGTGTGAATATAAGAAAAGTCCTGGTACATATCCGAAACAAATTATTATGTGTCCAACTATGTATCCAAAAATATTCGAAAAGCTGTAAGTGTTTTGAGTGTATGACTATTATTTTTAGATAACAAAATTTTGCAATAAAAAATGCAACAAAACTCGGCGTACACTTGAAACTGATAATTGGACAGTTACGATATCAGTTCCACCTTAAATGGTTCAATTTGAATTGATATACTACATTCTTCATGGTCTAAATCATGGGGTATGAATTTTTTAATTTTAACTGTGGAAGGAAATGCGTATTCTGACACTTGATTTCAAATCAATCATATCTTTACGAATAAAAACAAATGCATTTGGAATGATATCTGATATCTGAAATAGAGTCATTCAAAACGGTATTGCCTACTTTACGCCTGAATAAAATGTAATACAAGCGAGAAACATTCTACCTTACGGCAGAATAGAGATTGGCCACCCACGGCTTTTATCGTTGAGATTTTTTCAGCCAAGTCTAACTCGTCAAGAAATATATATATATATATATATATATATATTATGGGTTATAGGCTTGGACTGTTAACTCAGATTTTAGTTGGTAAAATATTTTGAAAGCTCCAAATCAAGTATGTCAAAAAAAAATTGTTACCTGTGTATATGATAGAGCTTTTAGTATTAGATCTTAATATGAACAAATTTCGATTACTGTTCTGTTGTTTTAGATGGGTTGGTAACTGGTATTTTGTATATATACAATAATATAATACATAAATTACTCCATACTCCCCTTTTAAACAACTTTCCCGATCAACACCATTAACAAAAACATTCCCTCCTAAACTACCAACACTGCTTAAAAAAATACTCAACGTTATCCCTTTACTTTAAACACATTCAACATAGTATTTTGAAATCTTTCCTGCAATAGCTTTAACTCTTGTTAAAATATTTTGAATGCTGTTCCAAGGGAAAATCTTTAACTGTTGACTCAGAGATTAGTCTTAATTAATCCCAGTTGAGATCGATGTTTGAGAAATAGAAGTATCGGCATAATAAAGAGAGACAATTTGCTTTTGAATATCGTTAGTAACAACCTTTTGTATAGTTATGTATAAAGGGTGCCTTCCTTTATATATGGCACTAGCAAGCTACGCCCGCTACGCTGGTCAATTTCTCTTAACGCACCTTTAATCAAACGAAATATTTACCTTGAATTTGACCTCGTGTTTTAAAACCATATGGACCTTTACTTGGAATGTTCTTCTGCATTTCCGAAAACGATGCGAACGCCATTGTGTAATCATATTTTTAAAGTGTCAGACAAAAAATGGGCTTTTTAGGACAAACTCTTTCATTTGATGATTTACAGTAGGATTTGGTAAAGAAAGATAAAACCATATGCTATATACTATACCGATCCTTGAAAACTCATCATTCCGTCAAAATGCATTCGGCAGAATATTTTTAAATGGGTAAGCTTTCATAACCAGGTTCATCTGATTATAAAACTTTCCCCCATAATTCTATAACTAAGCAAAGTAGAACAATAAGCGAAATACTAAAACCATCTCTGATAAATTATACAACTAACAGTGCAAGTCATGCCAAAATCCATTCCGCAAGGTTTCAAACATTTCCTTTTTGAATCAGCGAAAAATGTAAGTTATAACTTAATAAAAAATATTTACGATTCAAAAAATAGTAAATAAAAATGTTTTTCATGCTTACAATTAAATAATAATTTAAAAAAAAGAGAGATTCGCGTTGAATATATAGCGAGTCACAGCGCTTGGCACGGTTTGAAATAAAAATTATTTGTACATTCAGGGTTGAAATAAATGACGCATTAGCATACATTTTGGCATAATGTTGGTATAACGGAAAAGTACCGAAATATATCCAAAAAACTTCGTTCCAAATTAAGCTAATTCTCTGTAGACTCTATTGCGGAATAGGTCAGCTTTAAAAAAATGAATAATTGTGTTACATTATGGAGTCTAAGAGTTTTACATTATGGTGTCTATGGGTTTTACATTATGGATTCTATGGATAAAAATCATTTCCGTTGGATTTTAATGAAGAAACAAAACTTCAAATGTAACGAAATTGATATGCCTCACTGAGGTGGACTAAAATATGCTATTTCTCGAGAATTAAAAAAAATCATGCACTCGTGACATCATAATTCACTTTTATATTTTAACAGAATAATAAGTCTACTATAATTTGTTACTCATGCTATAGCCAGTATACACGATTCACGTCGGGACACATTGCCGTTATCATTATCTTTTTACGCGTGATGGTTTCGCTATGGTACTTCATTGTGAAGTTTGGTAATTTTCAAAAATCAATATTTGAAAATTGGCATAGTCATTAGATTTAAAATTTTTATCAAGAAAATACAATTTTTTACCTTTCTAACGCAGTTTGTCAAACAATTTTGTGACAAATACTTTTTGAGCTATTAATTTTTTCTGTAACTTCAAATGTTTCATTTTCCGATATTAACCTGTGGCAACGATGGATGGCTGTGACTTTTCATAAACATGAATTTTACTGTAGACTGAAAGAATTAGCCGTGTGTGGCTAATTAGATGAGCAGATATATCCAAGTAAAATTCGTTGTTCTTTTATGCAATTCATCACATACAAACCAGATAAATATTGGCAAACGTTTTGGATTGCTGTAGATCTAACAAAGAACTTTCGTAATACATTCCATTATTTTGTCAGAAGTGAAAAACGGCCGTTGCACTAACGTTTATCGGAATATGTAGTCATGTGACTGAGGCACCCTTTTCTAAAGAGAGGAATATATGCCAGTGTTCATATTTTTTTCTCTTCACAACATTTGCCTAAAGAACTCAAAAAGAAAGGAACTAGTTTGGAAGGGACTCTAAGAAGGGCCAGGAGAGAAACTCCAAAATAATTAGTATTATTTGAGCATAAAATATATCAAACAGAAATTCTAAAGCATGAAGAAACAAGTACTTTTCTTACAGAGTACCAGGGAAGAAAGTGCAAAAAATATTATTCTGAACATTCTTCATCCATCCATTGATATTCAAAACAACGAAAATGAGATCCCAGAAATATTTAGAATTTTTGATGAAATTAAATGTAGTGAGTACATTATAGATCATATGGCCAGGAGTTATTCCGTAAAAGCATCTTCAAGAAGATGGCATGTGCATACCTTTTTCAATATGTTAAATTTACCTGGAATAAATATTTCGATCATTTATGAAGAAGTTATTGGAAAAAACAGAGTTAATGATGGAAATCTTTAATCAGTTATTTGCAGATTTATTTCATCAAAAACATATATCTGGTAAGGATAAAACAAAATAAAAAAAACCTTCCACGAATCATATATTAGAAACAGATACAGTGAGGAAAATGCATAGAAATGTTTTGTAAAGTCAACATTAATTTCAAGAATATCATAACATTCAAGAATTTGTTTTGTGAAGAATGCTTCGTCAATTCTGACTATATTTGCGTACCCTATATCTCAAAAAATTAATTTGAAAACATTCTGTGAGTATTTTATTCTGCTGAATTTTTGTTCCAATATTTTAAAATTGTACATTTAAATATTTTCCCTCATTTCTTAAATATAAAGATAAATGTTCTAATATACACATGTACTCATTTCTGTGTGTTTTGTATATTGATATACAATGTGAAACAGGCTGGAGTCAAAACTACTCATGTGGGAGTTCTAGTGTTAATCGGTTTCAAAATCATTGAAAAGTAAAGTAGTAATTCTTACAATAATTAACAAGTATGGGGAAAATAAAAGAGTTATATTTAAAATGACTGTAGGTTGTACACCATATGAAGTTACACAAGAAATAACTCATAAATTAGAGAATCTCTTCATGGGAAATCCTACAGTTCCCAAGAACATGTATTAGAAATGTAACTTCATAACCTGGTCATTTAGTTCTGCAGATGTAATATCTTTTTTATTTACGTAAAACAGATTGTATGTCACCTCAAATGACTGATGTACTGAAAAATTGAATTGCAGTGGTGATTGAGACTGACGATTCTCTAATCTTTCCAAAATATGTATTGAAAAATCTTACGCACTTAATGTGTTGCGTGCTACCAATGTTGTACACAATATAAAAAGTAAACTTTCATACATTCATTATTAACTACATAAAAAATATAAGTACATATTATTTTCATTTTTCTTATTGATTTTTTTAATTCATACAGGTATCATAATAGGAAAATAATAATAGTTATAATGATTATATTAGGGTTAATAATTGCGTTATTATTGAGTTCATAGGAAATACCTAAAAAAGAAAAAAACAATATTGGTTAAACATCGGCTTTACAGCAGTAATATTTCCGATAAAATGCTACTATTACATAATTATTGGCCTTATATTGAAGATATTTGAAATTAAATTCAGAAATCGTTCTTGCCAATATTGACGAAGGATTGGCAGAACATTAAAGCTGCAATGTTGAGGCCGCATCTCGGAACATTATTGCCAATATTGTCCAACCTATGTCATATATTATTAATATTGGCTTAGTGGTATTTTACTACAAGGGTCTTTTAAAACATGCTATAATTGAGATATTGCAGAGTTTGGATAGAAAATCTATATATTTAACACCATTTATTTTTTCACAAGTTAAATTATAAAATTGTAATTTAGATATGTATTTATATATAATTTAATAAAGTATTTTATAAGATATCTATAAAAGTCGAAATTAATCGGAATGGAAAGAATTGCAAAACATATTATCTAACACAGAATTATCAATAAAATTCAAACGAAGGTTGCCGGCGGTTAAATTTTACATATTTCTGAAATAATATAGATATATTAAATAAATATCAGCTCAAATAATCAAAAACTAAGTACATCATAATGATTTTTATACTCCATAATATAAAACCCTTTCTTAAGGGGACAATAACACTTGGGAAAACCTATGGAAAGCTGTTTTTATTGAAGTATCCTTTTCTCGAAACTACTGAAGCCATTTGAATTTATTTGTTTTTGTTTTGGCCGTAGCTAATCTATAAACCTAATATTTGGTTAGCAGTATAATATTAAAAATGTAGTTGTTACACCTATAATACTGTTTGTTTTTATTGGCGTTACTAAAAGAAATATTTGTTCAAAAAAATGTATATATAGTGAATTATAATAACAATAATAAAAATAAAATCAGATGTTTCTCAGGAAACATGTACTTAAAAACACCTGTTTCACGTAGGATTTCGCAAATGTTGTGACCCCTTAAATGTTTAAAAGAAATAGCACTTTCTATGCCACATTTATCTTAAACTGACAAAACAGAATATTTTGTTGCACAAAAAATAAAGGTTAAAAACTTTTAAATAATATAATCATTTCAGCTTCATTTTCGAAGTTTTCGTGATTTCTGTTTACATAGAAAGAATTGTTATTTACATTTTATTATATACTTTGAAAATACTGTAAAATTTTGTACATTTATTGTTCATTAACCTTATTTTAAACATTTAAAATAAATAAATTATCTGGGATTGCGCTTTTGTTCGAATAAACAAAAACTGACATAAATTCAAACAGTTATAGCTTTTACATTAATAGGGAAAAAACGTATAAGGGTAGGTATGTTTCTAAATATTATGGAATATTTCTACATGAATAAAGCACTCGAATTTTCGTCGATATAGTGCAAGAGAATGTAAATTCTAAACGAAAAAGATATTTTCATAAATGAAAAATTTGTGTACGCAAGAATATTGCAACATCTGTCATGCTACTGACAGATATCTCAGAAAAATTTCAGAGGTTCAGTTTTTTCGACGTATATCAATATTTTTATTTTTATATTCTTTTATAAGTTGTTATATTGTACCTGTATATGTATGGCGATATATATGTGTACTGTAGTAATGAAAATAATTTAATTAATTTTTAGTTGGACATGCCCTAGGTGCACTGTAAAAAACCACAAACGTTTCTTTCTTCGCAATTTTTCTTATAACCATCAACTAAAACATACAATAACTTCTTACGAGTCACACACGATTCCGAAAAGTGTTCTTTAGCTTAGGAACCGCAGAAACCAATATATTTTGTAGATTTAAAGAATAATATATATATAAACAAAATTTATTTTGCTACTACTGATATTCGAAAACAATTCCGAGTAGTTTTTGTAACGTATTAATTAGTTTCTCAACCCGGAATAAAAGTTTATAGGGGGCTATCAATTTTCAAGTAAACATTTTCATGTTCAACAAACACGTTTTACAGACAAACATGAAAATTAACAGCATTAACATTAAAATTAAAAATTAATATTATTGTTAATATTAATTAAAATTAATATTAATATTAAGATTGATATTAATTAAAATTAATAATAATTAAAATTAATATTAATTTGTTACAATTGCATGTATTATTTCTATTTGAAACTGAAAATGTTTAATGGAGAAGTGATAGTATCTTAAAAACCCATATTCCCGGTTCGAGAAAACTGATTAATGCTCTATAAAAACAACTCGGAAACATTTTCGAAAATCAGTGGCAGTAAAATAAACTTTAATCTTATAAATGCTTCTTTAAATCTCGAAAATATATTGGTGTCTAAATATAAAGATTGCGTTCCGGAGTCTTGAGTAACTCGGAAGTGGTTATTGTACAGTTTCATTCATGGTTAAATTATATTTTCGTTGATTCAGACATATTTCTCTTTTTTTACCTTGTGACACTAATATCATTTCTTCAGAAAATTTTTGCTTGAGATTCATTTCACTCTAAACAACATTTCTGTTTTTTACATTTATTAATATAGCTATTATTGTTAACCTTCATTGTCTATTATTAATGTCTGAGAACATATTTGGCATTTAATGTTGAATTATTGGAGTTTTAGTGTGTGGCAGTATGAATTTGCCTGGAGTAAACCCCACGGTCAAGTGAAATGAAAGTTCATAGGGCGACACCAAATATAGAAATTAGAATTTATGCAAAAAAAAATGAAGTTAATTTGAAAATTGTACAAAAGTGACAGAAAAAGTTACTATTGCCTTTGCATTCCATGTATATGAAATAGATAAAAAAAATGTGTTCAGACCGTTTAAAATTTTGAAAATCACTATTTTTAAATACTAATTTTGCCTAATTTAAACGCAATTTTCTCTCAATAAATAAGGAAGATATAACTATTCATAAATACTAGTACGAACCAAGAAAATGTAAGGTGGCTGGAAATTCTGACAAGCAGATTAAATGTATTATTATGTTTGAGAACTATTTGTGATGGGTCTTTGCATACCAAATTTATCCTGAACAGCCTGTCAAAAAGTATTTGATCCCTTTTCCTTAAAAATATTGATTAAAATGACGAAATGTTTTTCTGGGCAGATATTGCCACTCTACATTATGCAAAAAACACAAATGATTAGTCTTAATCTTAAAAATACAGAATTCATAGAAAAATCTAAAAATGCACTTAAGGCTAGGTCTTAAGTGTCTCAGGCTAGAAAGAAAATTATACCTCAGGCTAGAAGGAGAAATTTTTAGGATTTTTGTGAAGAGTAATACACCTAAAAGAATAAAGTTCTAAATTTCCTTAATATATTTCATAGAATATGGAATGCAAAAAGTTTTAGATCAGCTCGTGAATCTGGAAAAAATGTAATATGCCATAATTCAAGTTTTTTTTTTTTTTTTTTTTTTTTTTTTTTTTTTTTTTTCCGCAAGAGCTTATACAGAGTTAGAATCTCAAAGTTAAATTTAAATATATTTCTGTGCAAAACATTAATTATTTCGCGTAAATGTTTATTAATATATCGCTTTTATTAGCAGACTCACTCTTTTTAGTAACTCTAAATCTCACTTAATCTTTATATTGTTTATCTATCCAACGAAAATCTATAATAGTCGTGAATAGCAGTAGTCTCTTGTTTAACAAATGTACTTTATGTTAATGTGTGTTCCTTTCAGCATAAAACTTTAATTTTTTTTTCGATAATTCGAGTGAAGATAAAAAGTGAAAATATAGGAACTATAAAAAATCTTAATGTTAGAAAATTAAACTACGGAATTATAAGAACTTGGAATCCCCTTGTTTTTAATTGCGCAAAGATCATTCATCTATTCAATAAACATATTTATATTTTATCCCCATGTTCTACAAGACATTTCCAGAAAAAATTGTTAAATGTTTTAGAATTTTTCAAATTAATTTGTAAGCAAGTATTTGTACGCATGTTCGTAAATGTTTTTGCAATTTATGAAATTCTAAAGAATATGACCCAACTAACGCAATTATTTTGCTACAAATACATGCTACATAATATATTAAGCTAAAAATAGCACAGTTATTCTACCAAAATTTAATCAAATATCTGTTATATCGCGTTTTTATTAAAGTTTGTTCCTTAATTAGTTTGTTTCTGAAAGCTGGTTTTCCCATTGTATAGACTTTTTATTTCATTATATATGTTAATAAAACAATAATGTCATGCAAAATGGACCATAATTATATGGTAATTATGGTACATTTTGAAAAAGCAATATCTACGAACTAAATGGTAATATTTCATATCAATGTCCAGTACATCACTCAAGGCACTTTAAAATTAATTTACTTACATATACAATTACTATTTTGTTATTTAAATAAAATGAAACCAGTAGACCCGTGCGAAGGCTTTCGCGCTGCAATCTTTGAAATTATTTACTGATACATTTTTTCATTAAGTTTCAATTAACTGCAATTTTTTATCAAACAACGTGTTTAACAAAGTGTAGCATGTAAAACGCTTGTTGAAAAACCCTTCGTATACCTTATACATCGTTGTACATTCTGTATGTGTATGTAAAAAGGGATGTTAGCATCAGAATTAATCTGTATGATCTGTTTTAAGTGGAATTTTAACTATTGTCTAGGGATGTTACGCAGTCCTCTTTGTGAATCGTACTCATATTGTGTATCATAGTAACATATGGTATTATTATCTATTCATTAACATACCGTAATGTAAACTGGCTAACATGTATAATGGCACATATCATGTTTCCTATACAACCCTCAGTTATTAGGAATATGGCAATTTCCCGTGTTCTCAGACAGAATAAATGAACATACACCACTTTACACGAGAATGACATTAGAGAGCGCCATGATATAGGCAGCATTATATCTATTTCCTATATTCCTATGTTCAATATTTAAATACTGCACCATTAAGCCATTTTCACTGGTCATTATGAGACTGTTTATAGTTGCTATTAATATGCAGTTGAAGTTTCGTCAGTGTTCTACATTCGGAATTATATTTCAAAATATCTTTAGACATTTTAAAAGATTACATTAGATTATATTTTTGGGTACTTTTCGGTTACCCGGGCGCCAATAATATATGTACATATATAAATAAATAAATAAATATATATATATATATTCATTCATATATGTATATATATATATATATATATATATATATATATATATATATATATATATATATATATATGTGTGTGTGTGTGTTGATATATGTATATATATATGTGTGTGTATACAGTGTGATTCATAAATATCGAAACAATAGGCTATCTCCTTAAATATTGCCCTTAAGCACATACTTCCAATTGCAAAAATTCATCAAAAAGGTGCAAAATTTGATGAGATAACTTGCAACTCCATGGGGGGGGTCTATTTGAGAAAATACAAAAATTAACTTTTTATACGGTCCCCGTAGGTTAAAATTTTCAATTAGGAAATTTTTCCTTATCCATTCCTGAATTAAACAAAAAAAATCTATCTTGATATCTGCAAAACTCAAAGAGATATGTCCGTTTTAATAATTCATGAGGATTCAAGGGATCAGACACATTGAAATGCGTGTAATTCAAGAAACAATGTTACTGTAAGGTGTCCAGGAAACATTTATTATTTTTATTTATTTATTTATAGAGTTAATCGCATCATAAGACTTTCTTTTAATTCAGAATAAATTAAAATTGTTATAACTCGAAATATTATTTGTCGAATTGATTTTTTTTCTTTTAATTAAACAGAATATATAAGTTTTAATTTTGATTCTACATTAAAAAAGAATAAAAATTTTTAAAATAGCAACTAAAAAAAAAGATGCAACTTATTTTAAACAAATCATATTTTCAAAAGTGAATATTTTTTTCAAATTTACCGAATTAAAATTTAAGTAAAATATTTGAAAAATATATATTCCAAGTTTGAACCATTTATCTTTAACGGTTATTGAATTATATCAATTTAAAGAGGAGATTTTGAAAAATAAAATATGATGCAGAAAAATGCGTTTAAAGTTTTAAACAAAGATTGACACCTAATAGTATCCTCTTTTTCGATCGTTTGGCTCTCGGGTACATGTATTAAATTTGTTTAACGCATACCCTAGTCCCTCATACAAATCTGGTATACAGCCAAATTTACAAAATTTAAGTTTATTAGAGATATAAATTTATTTTACGCACTTTATGTTTTAGGTTATTGATGGGTTTATTGATATGATGCGAAAGAAAACCATTTTCATGGGCGATGCAGTTAATTTTATTTAATTCATTATTTAGACAGGTGTCTGTGCATATTTTAGATTTCTGCACAGGCCGAAATTTGTACAAAATAATTCCATTTTTTTAAGATACAATTAAGATTTTATTAAACAATACTACATACATATTTATAAGAAAATTGTACAGTATATTTTAGATTACTATGTGTTCGCATGACAATTACATAGCTGCCAAACCTCCCAGGAATCCTACGTAATATGTTGATAAATTTGAACCAGTTAAGCACTTTATAACCAGAAAATTTATTTAATGAATCTTTGAATTACTGAATTTAAAGGTTTTAAGTCAAATTTATTCAATTGAATTTCTTAAAAGAGTTCGTATTAAACCTGGGTCAAATAAACACACTTATAACGGAAGATTAGTGGGAGCTTGACATCTATTAAAAAAATACACAATAGCAACTTTAATGATTATTTATACTTTTAGAGTACTACATTCGAATAAAGATAAAAAAAACAATGTCGCTTCTAATAAATGAAAAATAGGTTTAAAAACATCATAACGTTTGAAGATGTATAAAAAAAGTATATTTTTGAAAATATTTCTGTGTAATTTATTAAAATATATTTCGAATGATTCCGTTAACAGGAGTTTGATTATCGCTATTACTATTTTTACAAAACTTATTGCCTGTCCGACACGTCTTAAGAGCCTACGCTAATCACGCGAAGAAACGCTCAAGCTAATGTTAAGTCTATGGGAACGTTCTTGCGCGATTTATCGCTCGCATTTTAATATTTTTAAATGATTTTTTTTGCATAGGATAGCTGAGACCGATCCCTAACGTTGTCAGTTTTTACTTTTTTGATTTTAGTTACAGTTTTTTTTTATAAGAGGACATTTCTAATTTCGGAACCGGTTGGAACCGGTTTTGAAAGTGAAAGTACTCTTATATAAAAAATCTAGAGCCAAAATCGAAAAAGTAAAAACTAACAACGTTAGAGATCGACCTCAGCTATCCTATGCAAAAAAAAAAAAAAAAAAAAAAAAAAAAAAAAAAAAAATCATTTAAAAATATTAAAATGCGAGCGAGAAATCGCACAAGAACATTCCCATAGACTTAACATTAGCTTGTACGATTTTTTGCATGACTGATGTAGGCTCTTAAGAACAATAAATACACAGGGCCAGCACGACCCGGCCAGTGAGTCGTGCTGGTTACGGGCCTGGCGCAAAGCTCGGTCTCATGCAAACCGCTAGCATATTTCTGAAGCCAGTTTAACGCAAACATCTATAAGCTGTTATATTATATCTAAAAGTTAAGGCATTGTCTCAAATTGACTTTTAATAATGTGTAAATTTATGGTCAATCCCTAACTTGCATTTCAAACGAACTGATATCGCTTCGCTCAGAAGTATGCTTAAGTGGTGTACGTCACGAAATTTGAATTTTAATATATCTGTGAATTTTGCAGATATCAAGATGGAATTTTTTTTCTTTAATTCAGGAATGTATAAGAAAAAATTTCCTAATTGGAAATTTTATCCTACGGGGACCGTATAAAAAGTTATTTTTTGCATTTTCTCAAATAGACCCCCATGTAGTTGCAACTTATCTCATCAAATTTTGAACCTCTTTTATGAAACTTTGCAATTGGAAGTATGTGCCTAGGGGCAATATTTAAGGAGATAGCCTATTGTTTAGATATTTATGAATCACACTGTATATATATAACTGGCGCCCGTCTAACCGAAAAGCACCTTTTTTTGTTTCATTTGTTGTATTAAATGTACAGATTGTCCGTAAAAATATCTTTTTAATTTTAGAATTTCATTAAAATGAAATTAACAAGGAAATACACTTGCAAATTTATGTATAGCGTAATGAATGTACCAAGTTATTTTTTTCAGTGTTTTGAACATTTAAATGTGCGTACACAAAATACACATAACGCGTCATGGGGACGCTTAATCGGCATTAGGGTGGTTCTTGGAGTATATCTAAAAAAGTATATGATCATACCTGCCATCGCTTATTTCTTTTCTTTTTCGGTTAGTATGTAACTAGTGAAATTTTTTTTTAATTAGTGTAAATGGCCGTTCTAGGACGGTGGGTAAAAATCGGGGTTTTCACTTAAAATTTGAAATAATTGATAAAAATATTCATATACTATTTATCTACAATAAAGAAAACTGACCTGAACCGTTAAGTTTAGGGTTAATGGTAACTTTTACTGTTAATGGTAGTTTTATGTTAATGGTAAAATTTACGAAACGTAACCTTTATATTTATTTTTGTTTCAGCTCAAAATTTCCAAATATTTTTCTGAATAATTAAAATCTTAATACTAATAACGATCTCCATAATTAATTAAGATCTCAATAATTAATTATGGTAAGTAAAATAAAGGTATTAAATTTCGCTCTCAATAATACGAAAACAATCTTTTAGTGTATTCCAAATCTAAAAGAATGCAGTAATTTTTACACAAAATCAAATAGTTCCCTTTCAAAATTAATAATAAAAGTAATTTAAATCATTAAAAAATTAACTGTTAATTTATAATTATATAGGGAAGTTGCAATCAGCTGATGACTTTCTCATCCGCCAATCACAACTGCCCGATTAATCTCCAGCAACGTCCATAATCCCCACAGCTACCAATCACAACTGCCTTGCAACGGCTGTTTGACCTCCAATAGTTGTTTGACGTCCAATGGTTGTTTGACCTTCAACGGTTGAATTGTAACGTCATTTGGAACTATCCTATTCATGATTCTAAACGATATTTTTTATTATTATTCAAAATTCCAAGAAAGTATTTTCATTTAAAATCATTAAATAAGACAATTGTTTTCAGTTTTATTTTAATATCAGCAAATTAATTTTTATTTTTTCAGTCTCTTCTTTCATTCTCATAAATTTTCATGTAAATTCAATTCAATTAAGCTTTAAAGACCTCTCACGCCCTAAAGAAAATAGTTTAGTACGTAAACTGTTGCCACATGACGAAATACTGCTTAGAAAACTGCCGGATCGCGAATGAATACGATCGGTTACGAAATATGAACGCCCATTCGTGCGTATTAGTCAACCATCCAACCGCAGTTGAGGATTTTTCAAAACAAACCGTTGGCGGAAAGGGGATGTGGTATGGAATTTTTTAGTGTCTAAGAAATTGCCCAAATCATTGAAATTTAGTTATTTTTGAATGTTTTATAGAAAAATATGCTCACCAGAGGTGATTTGAGGTAGAAGTTATTTGTATTTAGGCAGATACGCTTTCTCATCCACATCTCAAATGCAAATTAAGCCTAACATGGCTCCATCTTATTGCTGACTGGCAAAATGGATGAGTTCGCACCGGAATCGTTACACTGCGTTTTATTATGTTTAGATTACTTAAATTTAACACGCGCCGCAAGAAGATTGACAATTTCAATAAGTTAATTCCAAATTTTTCACAATAACAATATTTTTTGCTTTTGCTTAAAATTAAAAAAAAATTCTAGGAATTAGAAACACTAAAATAAGACCTAAAACTGCCTAAACACTGAAATCAAGTATTACATTGAATTACAATAAAAATTGTTTAACAGGATTTTAATAAGGAATTCAATGAGCATTATGGAAAATGACTTCTATAGTGTCTTACAACTTCAATTAAATATTGTTTATGCTTTTCACTTTGTGTTAAAATATTATTGTATTTCTCTATAAGCTTCAAACCTCATTCTGCAATATCATTACCAACTGTAAGATTTCTAACTACAGTAAGGTCATGTTGATTATCAAAATGAGAATTCCATATTTTAGGATAAAATCAATAAGAAGCAATAAAATAAAATAAAAACTTTTGATCCGTTTAAAACAAATTGGATGCATTTTTGACATACTTTTGTGTTATTCGTCCTGTGTAAATTGATACTTTAATTCAATAGAACATTTAAACAATTAGAATCGCAGTTATGTGACTCTTTTTCTAAGAATGCTTTGGCAAACTTATATTTTTATGCAATTAAAATTACATCGTCAAAAAATCCTAAAGCAACTGTTTCTTCGGTAAGACATCATAAATGACGGCAATGTTTTTGTTGATGTTGATTGTGAAAATTTTTCATTTACATCATTGTAAAAATATACGTCCTTTAAAAACGTCACGTCTTGGGATTCTGATTTGCAGGCTAAAAAAACGTTGTACAAAGCTTTTATATAGATCGTTTCAATAAATATAAAAATATCCCTCAAAATTTTATATTTCTGTTGAGTAATAAAAATTCATCTCGAAACAGAAATATGTTTAATCAATAAATATCTTTCGTCATCCATCTGGTACGGTGAAAAGCAGGTAATCGAAATGCAATTATTTCGGCTTTGAGTCCATCTAAGAATATAATAACTAACTGCAAGAGTTCTTTATACTTGTCTCTTGTCTTTTGAATAATAACTTCTTCTTTGAAACAATGGAATATGTTTTTGCTGATACTGCTCGTGATAAATTGTTCATCAATTCAACAGCCTTTTTTTAAACGTCTATAATATTCCAAGCTTGTTAAAATAAGTATATTTCAAGTCCTGGAGACACAGAAATGACCATTTCAAAAGCGGGCTTTAAAACAAATTCATAGTGTCTGCACTTCATGTATAAGATATAGTTTTCCAATTTTTGTTGTACGGTTTTTATTGAAGTATCCTTTTCTCGAAAACTACTGAAGCCATTTGAATTTATTTGTTTTATTTTGGCAGCAGCTAATTTATAAACTAAAATGTGGCTAGCAGTATAATATTAAAAATGTCGTAGTTACACCTATAATACTGGTTTTTTTTAATTGACGTAACTAAGAGGATTCAATTTCCAAAAAAAAAATATTTATATATATAGCAAATTATAATAACAATAATAAGAAGAAAATCCGATGTTTCTCAGGAAATATGTACTTAAAAACACCTGTTTCACACAGGATTTCGTAAATGTTGTGACCCCTTAAATGTTTAAAAGAGATAGCACTTTTTATGCCGCATTTATATTAAACTGACAAAACAGAATGTTTTGTTGCACAAATATAAAGATTAAAACATTTAAATAATATAATCATCTCAGCTTCATTTTCGAAGTTTTCGTGATTTATGTTTACATAGAAATAATTTTTACTTGCATTTTATTAAATACTTTAAAAATACTGTAAAATTTTGTACATTTATTGTTCATTAACCTTATCTTAAACATTTAAAATAAATAAATTATCTGGGCTGGCACTTTTGTTGAAATAAACAAATACTGACATAAAATGAAACAGTTATAGCCTTTACATTAATAGAAAAAAAACGTATAAGGGTAGGTATGTTTCTAAATATTATGGAATATTTCTAGACGAATAAAGCATGCGAATTTTCGTCGATATAGTGCAAGAGAATGTAAATTCCAAGCGAAGGAGATATTTTTATAAATGAAAAATTCGTGTACGCAAGAATATTGCAACATCTGTCATGCTACTGACAGATATCTCAGAAAATTTCAGAGGTTCAGTTCTTTCGATGTATATCAATATTTTTATATTTAATTACTTTTATAATTTGTTATATTGTACCTGTATATGTATGGAAATATATATATGTGTACCGTAGTAGATATGAAAGCAATTCAGAATTCAAGCGTTTAGTGTAAAAATACGTTATGTAACAAAAATAAAATTTCCAAATAAGTGAAGTGAAAGCGTTTTGTTGTATTTTCATTAATTATTTTATTCTTGAACCGATGGTATACTCCTAGATAACATATAAACATTTAATTTTTAATTATTAAAATATATTAAGATGTTTAAATTAAAAAAATTAAGATTACAAAATAATGTCATTTTGTAAAATAATATGTATCTTATTATTTTAGCTTACGATACGACAGATTTTCTCATCACACAATCATTCATGTTAGGACGCAAAATTTGACAAAATTTGACATAACATCTTTGTTCATTAAGCTCATAAATTCTAATTGAAACAGTATTTAGAAAAATATT
Organism: Maratus michaelseni; assembly: GCA_963931845.1. Lineage (NCBI taxonomy): Eukaryota > Metazoa > Arthropoda > Arachnida > Araneae > Salticidae > Maratus > Maratus michaelseni. Next base: position 401,045,740 of record OZ007586.1, read on the forward strand.
TGTTCTAGAAGAATGTGACTTCTTCAAATGGTACCAGTTATATTACTTACAAAAAATGTATCAACTTTTATCATGTTTAATGAATTTAGGCAAAAAGTCTTAAAGAAATATGAAAATAAATTTATAAAAATATCTCAATATTTTTTTGTTTACAGTTGTAAAAACAACCATTGGGTCATCTTTAAAAAGACGTTAGTTGGGAAAATTGCACATATAACATCGAAATATTTTTAAATACTTTTTTGGATGACATTAAAGAACAATTTTATAAACGATAATATTTTTATTTTGTTTAATTTGCTGCCTGTTTATAAATGCATAGCTATAATATTAATGAATACAACCCCGAATTCATATTAAAATAATTGATAGATAAAAGTTTCCAATAGAAAAATGTGAATACTTAGTGGGTTTTTACTGTTTGAGTTTTATTAATTGCATGAATGTTTTCTAATAGTATTTATCAAATAATCAGTTAATGCAAATGTTCTAAGCAGAAATTAGAAAATACCACATACGAAAGTCCACGAAAGTCCACTCCACTCCTATTAAATGGAGAACGGACGCAGCTATATTCATAATTTTGGTGTCTATGTATAGAAAAGTAGCTATGTGCCATGCGCTAAGATCGCTTACAATGCCACTTAGCAGAAAACCGGAGATTTAATGTTCCTGTCTCGAAAACCGTACGAGATAAGGGTTGATTGGTTGGTTGGTTGATTATTGACGGCCAATTATCTACACTTGGGATATAGGCCCGGGGGGAGTGCCCTTCGTGGGGTCTTTCTAAGGGAACCTAACCCATATTTACGCATGGATAAATCCACGGCTCGAAGAAAACCACGAAAACTCCGAACGATTAGGCCGGCGGGCGCGATGGGATCGAACCCAGCACCTCCCGTCTACCAGCTTCGAGAGCAGAACCTCTGAAAAATTCAAATACAAAGTTGTAGATCATACTCAATTTATTACAAAATGGTCTTTTATGTAAAAATAGTTTTATTAGAAGCCCTGAAACGCAGATGGACATTTACTAATAAATCTAAGATATTAAAGCCAGGTAAAATTTATTTTTATCAGAGAAGGAAGCTATATATACTCATTGTATACTCAGTCGATACTATATTTACTCAGTCGATGGTGGACACATTAAGAATATTGAACTTACTTTTGAAATGAAATTAAAATGTTTCTTGCTTATATGTGTTAGTTTATAAGTAAGTGTGCGCCTGCAATATAATTAACCCCTTCTGGATAGTTGGAATAGTTTTGGAAATGGTTTATTATTGCATATAACAAATTTACATTTTAGGGATCATAATGAAGTTTCTTTTATATGTAAGACATAATTCTATACTAAATCGAAGACGTTCTACAACTCTGCACTAGTCTTTTTGAGGTATTTTGAAGATGTTGGAGAGGAGGATAAATGGTAAAATAGATGATGCGCCAGTCGTAGTAACTCTACACTTAATATCCATATGGTTGGTATGTCGTAAACTTCAGTGAGAATGAAACATATTTAAAAACACATAAAACCAGTCCACACGCTAGAAGTTTCATACAAGTAGAATATTTTCGCCTGTTGGCCCAGGTATCTTCAATACTGATGTTTCGTCTTTCTGCTCTGTCAGTCCGATTTTTCTGAAACTCCCCTTCTGTCCCTTCCTAACAGCATCTGACGCCACTGATGTCAATTTTGGAGTGAGCTACGTCGTTCTAAGTTTTTGTATCTGATGTGTCTCTATTGCCTCTCTCTGTAATGCCCCAGATGCTGTTAGGAAGGGACAGAAGGGGAGTTTCAGAAAAATCGGACTGACAGAGCAGAAAGACGAAACATCAATATTGAAGTTGCCTGGGCCAACAGGCGAAAATATTCTACTTTTATGAAACTTTTAGCGTGTGGACTGGTTTTATGTGTTTTTAAATATGTTTTTAAGAATGTACAGTGCCTGTCTATATGTTTTAAAGATTAAAATAATGTCTGAAATAACAGGTAGTTCGAAGAATTATTAATTAAAAAATGACATTAGAAAAGATTATAGATTGAAATACTGAATGTACATATTAAATACAAGAATTATTTGCCCCTCTCACCCCGATGCATTCAAAGCTTCTGTATTTATTTAACGTTTTATGCATATGCGGAAGATAGAGGAACATAATAACTTTGATAAGTTTTTGCTATCTCATCAATCATTAAAGCACACAAAATTGCTATAGAACAAAAACTGTACTTACAAATAGCATTATTTTAAAAGAATAACTTCATTAACTGATTTTGTTATGATTTTTAAAATTATTTTCAAGCAATAATTTCGTTAAATCTATTAAAAAAGCGATTAAAAGAATAAACTTTTCTTTGCTACAATAATACAATAATAACTGTCATTTGTATTAATGTAAATAAATAGGGGAAACTAATTAGAAAGTGACAGCTGACAATTTGTTGTTTCAGCTTGCAATGAGTTATTTCACCATCTTTAGATAACAAACAAAGTGCATTTTTATTCGTAAAAGGAAACCTCGACTCAACTAATTCCTTTCAGACATTGTACGTAAGTAGATTATGAACGAGATTAGGATAGAGGCTAATATTTTGTAAAATGATGTAGTTTTTAATAGATTAAAAACTTTCTATACATAATTGATTTATTTGATATAAAAATGCTTTTTGATGTAGTTAGTGAGCAATTAAAAAGATATTAAATGTAACAAAGATATTCCAGTTTTCAATTAAGAACGAAATTTATCTACATTTCGTGCACTGGGCAGTGCGTGCCCTGTAACTCTTGCTGGATCATTTTATAGTATCAAACTATTAAATTTTCATTTTAAAAATACCATTAAACTTTATTTTCCTAAATATAAAGAAAGTTATCAAAGAAATTAAAAGTATATTTTCTGTTTTAAGAATAGTGTGCATTTTAATTAAACTAATTTTGACTCTTCATGTTATATCTTTATAAGGAAATTAAAATTTTATGCTGAAAAATATACATTGCATAATAAATTGCTTGTAATTTTTTTTTCATATTTATTTGAAATGCAAAGAAGTCTTAATTTTGTTATCTACTTATGTAAATAAATCGTGCTTCAAATACCACCATAATAAGAAAGAAACACTCTTGAATAACGTAGAAGGGAATTACAAATATATTGCATTTTTATATTATTATATAAGGAAATTTATTTATCCTTGAAGCATTTTCTTAAGCTTAAGGACTTGAAATGAGGTCTCAAGGGTTTAAGAACAGGAATTGTCTTTAAATAAAAGGTTATATGCATAAAACAAAATCTAAAGTATTTGACATTATAGTGTATTAGATTGTATTTACATAACTAAGCCCTCATTGGATAAATGCACTTTTAATCGTTTCTAAAAATAAATGAAATATATAGATTTTTTTAAGTTAAAATATAGAATTAAATGTATATAATTTAGATGTTTTTATTTTTTCTTTCTTTTAAGTAACGATACCATGGACAGTATACAGAGTGTTTCATAAACGATATCATAACTTCAAAATTCAGTAATTCAATAACTGTAAGAAAATAAAATACGATAAAAGTGACATGCGTATCAGGTTGCTGTACATTTTGTATAGAGTAATTTTAAAGTTAAGGTGTTCATTATGGAACACCCTATAAGTACAAACATTTTTTTCTTTTAAATGAATTCGTAACCTTCAATTTTGCGAAAAATAATGAAAAAATAATTTTCCAAATTTATTCTTTAAATAACTTTAGATATCCGTAGTATATTCGACCTTTCGTAAAGATCCTGTATTTAAAACTATACAAAAAAGGGGTTTTGATTACGAAAGGGATTTGATTGAATGAAAAGTGATCTCTTTAAATAATTCAGATTTTCAATTTTTAAATTCATTTTTCTCCATTAATTTTTTTTCAGTGTATCAGTATTTTAAAAATGCTAAAACTTCAACATAAATACTTGAATTTAATGGATTTTTTTAAGAGCGTTCCTTACGGCATGTTTTATAAAATAAAGAACTGGATCGATATAAATAGCGAATTTAAAAAAAATAAATTCTAAGCAAATAGTCTCCTTTAGCGAATTTTTAAATATGTCATCTCATTTTAGTTATTTTACCTTAAACTAATTCACTTTTCGTAAATATGGTTCTTAGATGTATTAAGGTAAAGCCAGGAGAGATGGCGCGGTCGGAGAGATTGCGCACATAGAGGTTCAGGGGGAAGGAGTAGAGTGCGCGCTCAGCGACTGCAGGTAGTTGTACAACAGCAGTAGTGGAGTGTCTACTTGTAAGTGCACGTTGATTGTTTTGAGCGTCTAAGATAAAGCATTGCTATTTTGTTATGTTTTCCCAAAGTAAGTGCTTGAATTTTCATAGTTATTCGTCAGAATTTCTATACCATGTCAGTAGTACAAAATATTTTAAACTTAAACTATTTCTCATAAGCTACTAATCTAGACTAACAGTGTGAACACCAACGGTTCGTTTCAGTAGCGGCCATATTTAAATAAAAGGCCGCGCAATCTCTCCTACCGAAATTGGAGAGTTTGCGCATCTGTTACTTAGGAGAGATAACGCATTGTTCCCATTAGTTTCCATGCTGGGAGAGATTACGCAGCTTATTGGTAAATTTGCATAAAAAATGAAAAATGAAAATGGACTAATTTTAAGTTAAACGTGTTTTCAAGTAACTTCATGTTATTTTGTAATCTTATCTGGACATGCTTTTTCTGCTTTTTTATTTTTTTTCCATTTAAGGCGGTATTAAAAAAATATTTTTCCACGCTCAACAACTCAAAATTTTGAGACACATTCCCAGACTCATTTTTAAAAGTATCAACAGGAAACTTGGTGGCGTGATTTATAAAGACATTTATAAGGGCCCTATGTTTTTATTCTTCGTTCAATTAATTAGAAATTGATTTACAGACAATTATTTTCACAGTACGATAATTTTTTTTTGTTTCCAGCGCTATCTCTTCTCGAAATTCGGTTCAAAATGTCCACTTTGACAGCATTTTTTGAAATATATTCTGCCTTTATCAAAAAATCGAGACAATACGGACATTATAAAGTTTCTGAATAAGAGAACCTGCCAATTGGATGCATTTTAGAGCAAAATGAATTTACAAATGTGTCTCAAAATAAGCAGTTTGGATTTGAATACACCCTTAATTAAAAAAAATTTAATCGTTTTTAAAATTATTTCCTTTTTCTGATTCTTTAATCATTAGGTTGAAATATTCACTCCTAAAACAATAATATTTGTTCACAAAAACCTTACAACAATATCGTTTAAATGTAATTATTATTGTTAACAATTTAATTGTAGTTATTATTACTAACAATCTCTCCTGTCCATGTGCGCAATCACACCAACCCTGTAAGGACAGATTGCGCAAAATAACTCTCTTGGTTTTATTACAACTGTTCTATTAAATTACAACATAACAACAAAATAGCATTGGAAATGCATACAAAGACAAATGAAGTCAAAATTATTCATGGATAGTTAAACAAAAAATTAATATTTAGATATTTTATTGTTATTCTTTTGAATTGTGCGCAGACTCTCCTAGCTTTACCTTATATAGAGCACACATGTATGAAAAGTATAAAATAAACATTGTAGAAAAATTTGCAAAATTGTTGGAAAAGTGTAGTTTTAAATCTGTCTTATTTGTTTCAATAATTCTTTTAATTTTTTCTTACGAAATGTATTTATTCTTGATAAAATCATTTTCCTTCACTTAATAACATCTTAAAAAGTTATGCGGAAAATCAGATAAAAACTAGATCAAATGGTACCGAATCACCTAAAGGAGGAACAACACGGTAACAGGTTAAAAATAATTTGACATTACGTATATTTCGAGAATAAATACTCTGAAATGATAAATTGGGATTTGTAAAAATGACACGCGCACGATGCTGAAAATCTTTTATCGCGATACTAGTTTTGTAACTGGTTGTTACGATTTAAGTGCAATCGACCTTTCCAATCGACGTATTTAAGTTGAAGTTTTAGCATTTTTGATATACTGATATACTGAAAAAACACAAATTGAGAAAAATGATTTTTCGTATATTTTTAATTACAGGATCTTTACGAAAGGTCGAAAATCGACCAATTTAAGTGGAATAGACTTAACATACAAATGTAATAATTTAAATAATTTTTTTCTTAGTTAAGAATAAAAAATTTTCTCCATAGCCCTTTCTACAATTGTTTGACAAAAGTAATACATAATTATTGCTCTGATTTCAATTTTTTAACGTGTATCATTTTTCTAATAATTTTTAACTTTTAAAAAGGATATGCTTAACTTTAGCCTTACGAATATAGATTAAAACCCGTTGAGAGAGAGATTTTTACACACGAAGATTACAGACTAATGATTACAGATTAATGATTACAGACGGATGATTACAGAAGGAGATTTTTACAGACGAAGATTACAGATTAATGATTACAGACGGATGATTACAGAAGGAGCAACGGAAATTCGATCTTAAAAAAATACTTGAATTGAACGAATTTTTCCGTTGGGTATATTTCATTAAAACATAAAAGTTTCCGCTTTGATTTGCCAATTTCCCTCCCAAAATACAAGAAATTCCTAAACCTAACGTAAATATTGCATGAAATCGCCCAAAATTACAACTGCAATTTTGTCAAATCACAGGAGGGGTTTTCCGACAATTGTGCTGCAGTTTACTTTATCGTATAAGAAACGGGATTTTTGCGTATGTCTTTTTCCCGCCAAACATGAAAATTTCGTGAACATATGCTCAATATTTCCAGAAATTCTCCAGTCAAAAGACGGAAATTTCTTCAAATAACAAATAAATCTCTTCACATCACAGGAGTGTTCCGTAAACTTTTTGCCTGAATGTTTTATGTTTTTTAGGAAAATTTTCTGAAGAATATATACTCTCACCATCTGAGAAGAACGAGCTATACTCGGTTAAAATTAGCTTTGTGTTCAACGCGATATAACAAATTTTCCTTACAACATACAACAATCAGTTCTATGTACCATGATTGGTTGAATTCTGTTGTCGAGATCGTTCTATGGACTCTGTGAATCATGCATCTCGGCTCCTACTGGAAATTTCCATAAAAATACTTCAGATTCTAAAAGCCAAATATTTAGACAAATATCGCCGAAATATCGCCACATTTGACGCCAAGAATGTATTTTGGCATTGGTAATCACTAAAGATGGTTATTGAGCTAAAGCTCGCCAATATTTCGCCAAATATCACCAAATTTGAATACTTCTCACCAACTTTGTAACTTCGTTTTCTGCCAACTGTTCATCAACTTAATAGCTGTTTCAACCTTCATTCCCTTTTAAATGAATTATCTGGTAGTGACCCAAAAATGACCCACTAATCGAATTTTCTCGAACATGTGACCCAGCCTAATGGTCTTCTCGTGCCCGAAAACAGAAGGATACAAAATTTAGTCAAAAACGTTAGAGCTGTTTTTTAGATACAGTTAGTTTGACCCGTGGTAACCCAAAAATAACCCACTAATGAATTTTCTCAAACATTTGAGCAAGCCCAGCGGTCGTCTTCTAACCCAACATGGTAGGATACAAAATTTAGTCAAAATGGTTAGAGCCGTATTTTAGATTGACCAGTGGTCACCCAAAATGAGCCAGTAACCGAATTTTCTCGAACATGTCACATAGCCCAATTGTCTTCTAATGCCCGAAAACGGTAAGAGACAAAATTTGGTCAAAATTGTTTGAGCCGTTTTTAGATAAAATTAGCTTGACTAGTAGTGACCCAAAAATGACCCACAAATCGAATTTTCTCGAAAATGTGAACCAGCCCAATTGTCTTCTTGTTTACCAAATCTGCAGGAAATAATATTTAGTCAAAATTCTTTGAGCCGTTTTTTAGATAAAATTAGCTTCACTCGTAGTGACCCAAAAATGACGCAGTAATCGAAGTTTCTCTGTAGAAATTTCCTTCTGATTCTAAAAGCCAATTTTAGAAGAATGCGCAAACATGGCACTTTCTTTCCTTTGGCTCCAAGCATGCGTTTTGGCATTGTTGATCTTGAAATTCAATTTTTCCGCCAAGTTTTGCCAATGTCGCCAACATAACAACTGTTTCAAACTTGATGCATTCACACTGAAATGCATTGACCCGTATTGACCCCAAAATGACCAACTAATCAAATTTTCTAGAATATGTGATCTAGTCCAATGGTCCTCCCGTGCCGGAAGTCAAAATCGCTTGAGCCATTTTTTAGATATAATTACCTTGCCATGACCCATAGTGACCAAAAGTGACCCACAAATCAATTTTATTGGCTATGTGATCTAGCCAAATAGTGTTCTCGTGCTAAAAAACTGTAGAATAAAAAAATTAGTCAAAATCGTTTCAGCCGTTTTTTATATAAAATTAGCTTTAACCTGATCCAGAGTGACCTAAAATGACCCATTAATCGAATTTTCTAAATCATGTGACCTAGCCAAATGGTCTTCTCGTCCCCGAAAATGATATCATAAAAAAATTAGTAATAATCGTTACAACCATTTTTTAGATAAAATTAACTTTACACGTAGTAACCCCAAAATGATCTATTAATCTTATTTTCTCTAACATTTGACTTTGCCAAATTGTCTTATCAAATGGTAAGATAGAAAATTTCGTGAAAATCAATTCAGCCGTTTTTTACAGAAATATTAGCTTGACACCTGACTCATAGTGACCCAAAATGACCCACTAATAGAATTTTATCGAACACGTGACCTAGCCCAATGGTTGGTTTGTGCTCGAGAACTTTAGTAAAAATAAATTCGCGAAAATTGTTTCAGTCGTTTTTTACATGAAATTAGTTTGACCCTGACACAAAGTGAGCAACTAATCTAATTTTTTCGAATATGTAACATAGACCAATTTTCTTCCCGTACTCGAAAACGGTAGGATAAAAAATTTAATCAAAAATTTTCAGCCTTTTTTTACATTAAATTAGCTTGACCCTGACCAGAGCCGTCCTTAGGGGTGTGCGACAGGTGCGGCCGCACAGGGCCATGTGCCTAGAAAGGCCTTGCGCTCGGAAAAAATAATAAATAAAAAATTTAGTTTTTGCGAAATTGTTAAAATAATTAGCATTCATTGAGCAATTCTCTTATTTATCATAAGATAACACACCAAAAAGGAAAGTTGATTCTGCTCTTTTCTCAGCAGACGATATTCTTATTTAAAATGCAACAAGTTACATACCTTTCAGGAATGAAGTTGAACTAGTTCATGCCACTATACTCAAGACAATCAATAAAAGCTATAGGTCTACACGGCCCAGCCCATGTAAAAAATAGATGAAATCGGGCATTATGTTCAATGAAATCCGCGCAAAACATTATCTTAACGTTAAAATATTTTAATAATATTGTAAAAAAGTTAAAGTACATTATTTTTCAGATTATATGTCGCAAGTCATGGGATATGGAATAATAATGCTAATCGTGGAAAAGGAAAAAAAATAAACCCCACGCTTATTTATCACCGAATTCTTGCAGAGAGACAGTAGAGGTTCGACTGGAATTGTGTCTTACTTTCCGAATATGAATGAATTTTTTAAATAGGGGTCATCTACATACGTTGTTAACAATTTGCAGCAAAGTATTCAGTTATTCGACCGTTTTTAAAGAAAACGTTTACATAACCGTAATTTAATTTTATTCTGACCATAATATGGTCGGATATGCTTTATAATATGGTCATGTAACCGTAACGGTCGAATGACTGGGCAGTTTGCTGTAAATTTTTAACAGGGTATTAAAAATATACCAACTTTGATTTGTCAGATGTAACATCCACATTTGATATTTTCTTGGAGTTCCTTGGATTAGAGCAACCCGGAAAAGGTATAGTTTATATACTCTTTCTTATTAAAATATGTAATAGGGTTTTTATATAAATTTCAAATAATCAAATTAAGATATTCCAAGGAAAAATACCTGGAACATTCATTTAGTTACTAGGAAAAATTTTTAGAATTTCTAAATAAAAATAAACTTACTTTAATTAAAAGAAAATTTTAGAAATTTTTTACGGTTGCTTTCTGACTTTCTTTTCTGTGGATGCCATCGAATGCAGGAGACGAGTTCCTGCGACCGTTAAAAATTCCTACATATCTCGAAAACTATCTGTAGGAAGGAGCTTTAAAGGTACATAGTCATGTTTTCAATTATAATAATGTGATTTAGAATGAACAAAAAAGATGGTTAAAGAAAATCATAATTTTAAAGCTCTGCAAAGGGAAAAAAAGTAGATTTTTAAAACTACTTCCTGGTAATTGGTTACATCAAATTAAATTTCTAAAGATTTTGTTAAACAAAAGTACAATATCACTATTACTTAAAACTAAACCCCGCCAAACCAACATGGGCTTGTTGCAGTTTTCTTTCCTGAAAAAAAATAAAGTACAGGCCCTTATACTCAGCACAGATAAAATGAAGTCCTTGCTCAAACCGGCCAGAGTCAGCATAAAAAACAAAAAAGTGAGACCAGAACTGACATGGAAAGAATGAAGTCCAGGTCCTGTCCGGGCCGATCAGCTTCTGCAGAAAAATATAAGCCCGAGTTTGGTCAGGGTTTGGGTTAATCTTTGGGGTTTGGGTTAACGTATATTTCGAGAATAAATACTCTGAAATGATAAATTGGGATTTGTAAAAATGACACGCGCACGATGCTGAAATTGAGGCTGAAAATCTTTTATCGCGATACTAGTTTTGTAACTGGTTGTTACGATTTAAGTGCAATCGACCTTTCCAATCGACGTATTTATGTTGAAGTTTTAGCATTTTTGATATACTGATATACTGAAAAAACACAAATTGAGAAAAATGATTTTTCGTATATTTTTAATTACAGGATCTTTACGAAAGGTCGAAAATCGACCAATTTAAGTGGAATAGACTTAACATACAAATGTAATAATTTAAATAATTTTTTTCTTAGTTAAGAATAAAAAATTTTCTCCATAGCCCTTTCTACAATTGTTTGACAAAAGTAATACATAATTATTGCTCTGATTTCAGTTTTTTAACGTGTATCATTTTTCTAATAATTTTTAACTTTTAAAAAGGATATGCTTAACTTTAGCCTTACGAATATAGATTAAAACCAGTTGAGAGAGAGATTTTTACAGACGAAGATTACAGACTAATGATTACAGATTAATGATTACAGACGGATGATTACAGAAGGAGATTTTTACAGACGAAGATTACAGATTAATGATTACAGACGGATGATTACAGAAGGAGCAACGGAAATTCGATCTTAAAAAAATACTTGAATTGAACGAATTTTTCCGTTGGGTATATTTCATTAAAACATAAAAGTTTCCGCTTTGATTTGCCAATTTCCCCTCCCAAAATACAAGAAATTCCTAAACCTAACGTAAATATTGCATGAAATCGCCCAAAATTACAACTGCAATTTTGTCAAATCACAGGAGGGGTTTTCCGACAGTTGTGCTGCAGTTTACTTTATCGTATAAGAAACGGGATTTTTGCGTATGTCTTTTTCCCGCCAAACATGAAAATTTCGTGAACATATGCTCAATATTTCCAGAAATTCTCCAGTCAAAAGACGGAAATTTCTTCAAATAACAAATAAATCTCTTCACATCACAGGAGTGTTCCGTAAACTTTTTGTCTGAATGTTTTATGTTTTTTAGGAAAATTTTCTGAAGAATATATACTCTCACCATCTGAGAAGAACGAGCTATACTCGGTTAAAATTAGCTTTGTGTTCAACGCGATATAACAAATTTTCCTTACAACATATAACAATCAGTTCTATGTACCATGATTGGTTGAATTCTGTTGTCGAGATCGTTCTATGGACTCTGTGAATCATGCATCTCGGCTCCTACTGGAAATTTCCATAAAAATACTTCAGATTCTAAAAGCCAAATATTTAGACAAATATCGCCGAAATATCGCCACATTTGACGCCAAGAATGTATTTTGGCATTGGTAATCACTAAAGATGGTTATTGAGCTAAAGCTCGCCAATATTTCGCCAAATATCACCAAATTTGAATACTTCTCACCAACTTTGTAACTTCGTTTTCTGCCAACTGTTCATCAACTTAATAGCTGTTTCAACCTTCATTCCCTTTTAAATGAATTATCTCGTAGTGACCCAAAAATGACCCACTAATCGAATTTTCTCGAACATGTGACCCAGCCGAATGGTCTTCTCGTGCCCGAAAACAGTAGGATACAAAATTTAGTCAAAAACGTTAGAGCTGTTTTTTAGATACAGTTAGTTTAACCCGTGGTAACCCAAAAATAACCCACTAATGAATTTTCTCAAACATTTGAGCAAGCCCAGCGGTCGTCTTCTAACCCAACATGGTAGGATACAAAATTTAGTCAAAATGGTTAGAGCCGTATTTTAGATAAAATTAGATTGACCAGTGGTCACCCAAAATGAGCCAGTAACCGAATTTTCTCGAACATGTCACATAGCCCAATTGTCTTCTAATGCCCGAAAACGGTAAGAGACAAAATTTGGTCAAAATTATTTGAGCCGTTTTTAGATAAAATTAGCTTGACTAGTAGTGACCCAAAAATGACCCACAAATCGAATTTTCTCGAAAATGTGAACCAGCCCAATTGTCTTCTTGTTTACCAAATCTGCAGGAAACAATATTTAGTCAAAATTCTTTGAGCCGTTTTTTAGATAAAATTAGCTTCACTCGTAGTGACCCAAAAATGACGCAGTAATCGAAGTTTCTCTGTAGAAATTTCCTTCTGATTCTAAAAGCCAATTTTAGAAGAATGCGCAAACATGGCACTTTCTTTCCTTTGGCTCAAGCATGCGTTTTGGCATTGTTGATCTTGAAATTCAATTTTTCCGCCAAGTTTTGCCAATGTCGCCAACATAACAACTGTTTCAAACTTGATGCATTCACACTGAAATGCATTGACCCGTATTGACCCCAAAATGACCCACTAATCAAATTTTCTAGAATATGTGATCTAGTCCAATGGTCCTCCCGTGCCGGAAGTCAAAATCGCTTGAGCCATTTTTTAGATATAATTACCTTGCCATGACCCATAGTGACCAAAAGTGACCCACAAATCAATTTTATTGGCTATGTGATCTAGCCAAATAGTGTTCTCGTGCTAAAAAACTGTAGAATAAAAAAATTAGTCAAAATCGTTTCAGCCGTTTTTTATATAAAATTAGCTTTAACCTGATCCAGAGTGACCTAAAATGACCCATTAATCGAATTTTCTAAATCATGTGACCTAGCCAAATGGTCTTCTCGTCCCCGAAAATGATATCATAAAAAAATTAGTAATAATCGTTACAACCATTTTTTAGATAAAATTAACTTTACACGTAGTAACCCCAAAATGATCTATTAATCGTATTTTCTCTAACATTTGACTTTGCCAAATTGTCTTATCAAATGGTAAGATAGAAAATTTCGTGAAAATCGATTCAGCAGTTTTTTAGAGAAATATTAGCTTGACACCTGACTCATAGTGACCCAAAATGACCCACTAATAGAATTTTATCGAACACGTGACCTAGCCCAATGGTTGGTTTGTGCTCGAGAACTTTAGTAAAAATAAATTCGCGAAAATTGTTTCAGTCGTTTTTTACATGAAATTAGTTTGACCCTGACACAAAGTGAGCAACTAATCTAATTTTTTCGAATATGTAACATAGACCAATTTTCTTCCCGTACTCGAAAACGGTAGGATAAAAAATTTAATCAAAAATTTTCAGCCTTTTTTTATATTAAATTAGCTTGACCCTGACCAGAGCCGTCCTTAGGGGTGTGCGACAGGTGCGGCCGCACAGGGCCATGTGCCTAGAAAGGCCTTGCGCTCGGAAAAAATAATAAATAAAAAATTTAGTTTTTGCGAAATTGTTAAAATAATTAGCATTCATTGAGCAATTCTCTTATTTATCATAAGATAACACACCAAAAAGGAAAGTTGATTCTGCTCTTTTCTCAGCAGACGATATTCTTATTTAAAATGTATCAAGTTACATACCTTTCAGGAATGAAGTTGAACTAGTTCATGCCACTATACTCAAGACAATCAATAAAAGCTATAGGTCTACACGGCCCAGCCCATGTAAAAAATAGATGAAATCGGGCATTATGTTCAATGAAATCCCGCGCAAAACATTATCTTAACGTTAAAATATTTTAATAATATTGTAAAAAAGTTAAAGTACATTATTTTTCAGATTATATGTCGCAAGTCATGGGATATGGAATAATAATGCTAATCGTGGAAAAGGAAAAAAAATAAACCCCACGCTTATTTATCACCGAATTCTTGCAGAGAGACAGTAGAGGTTCGACTGGAATTGTGTCTTACTTTCCGAATATGAATGAATTTTTTAAATAGGGGTCATCTACATACGTTGTTAACAATTTGCAGCAAAGTATTCAGTTATTCGACCGTTTTTAAAGAAAACGTTTACATAACCGTAATTTAATTTTATTCTGACCATAATATGGTCGGATATGCTTTATAATATGGTCATGTAACCGTAACGGTCGAATGACTGGGCAGTTTGCTGTAAATTTTTAACAGGGTATTAAAAATATACCAACTTTGATTTGTCAGATGTAACATCCACATTTGATATTTTCTTGGAGTTCCTTGGATTAGAGCAACCCGGAAAAGGTATAGTTTATATACTCTTTCTTATTAAAATATGTAATAGGGTTTTTATATAAATTTCAAATAATCAAATTAAGATATTCCAAGGAAAAATACCTGGAACATTCATTTAGTTACTAGGAAAAATTTTTAGAATTTCTAAATAAAAATAAACTTACTTTAATTAAAAGAAAATTTTAGAAATTTTTTACGGTTGCTTTCTGATTTTCTTTTCTGTGAATGCCATCGAATGCAGGAGACGAGTTCCTGCGACCGTTAAAAATTCCTACATATCTCGAAAACTATCTGTAGGAAGGAGCTTTAAAGGTACATAGTCATGTTTTCAATTATAATAATGTGATTTAGAATGAACAAAAAAGATGGTTAAAGAAAATCATAATTTTAAAGCTCTGCAAAGGGAAAAAAAGTAGATTTTTAAAACTACTTCCTGGTAATTGGTTACATCAAATTAAATTTCTAAAGATTTTGTTAAACAAAAGTACAATATCACTATTACTTAAAACTAAACCCCGCCAAACCAACATGGGCTTGTTGCAGTTTTCTTTCCTGAAAAAAAATAAAGTACAGGCCCTTATACTCAGCACAGATAAAATGAAGTCCTTGCTCAAACCGGCCAGAGTCAGCATAAAAAACAAAAAAGTGAGACCAGAACTGACATGGAAAGAATGAAGTCCAGGTCCTGTCCGGGCCGATCAGCTTCTGCAGAAAAATATAAGCCCGAGTTTGGTCAGGGTTTGGGTTAATCTTTGGGGTTTGGGTTAACGTATATTTCGAGAATAAATACTCTGAAATGATAAATTGGGATTTGTAAAAATGACACGCGCACGATGCTGAAATTGAGGCTGAAAATCTTTTATCGCGATACTAGTTTTGTAACTGGTTGTTACGATTTAAGTGCAATCGACCTTTCCAATCGACGTATTTATGTTGAAGTTTTAGCATTTTTGATATACTGATATACTGAAAAAACACAAATTGAGAAAAATGATTTTTCGTATATTTTTAATTACAGGATCTTTACGAAAGGTCGAAAATCGACCAATTTAAGTGGAATAGACTTAACATACAAATGTAATAATTTAAATAATTTTTTTCTTAGTTAAGAATAAAAAATTTTCTCCATAGCCCTTTCTACAATTGTTTGACAAAAGTAATACATAATTATTGCTCTGATTTCAGTTTTTTAACGTGTATCATTTTTCTAATAATTTTTAACTTTTAAAAAGGATATGCTTAACTTTAGCCTTACGAATATAGATTAAAACCAGTTGAGAGAGAGATTTTTACAGACGAAGATTACAGATTAATGATTACAGACGGATGATTACAGAAGGAGATTTTTACAGACGAAGATTACAGATTAATGATTACAGACGGATGATTACAGAAGGAGCAACGGAAATTCGATCTTAAAAAAATACTTGAATTGAACGAATTTTTCCGTTGGGTATATTTCATTAAAACATAAAAGTTTCCGCTTTGATTTGCCAATTTCCCTCCCAAAATACAAGAAATTCCTAAACCTAACGTAAATATTGCATGAAATCGCCCAAAATTACAACTGCAATTTTGTCAAATCACAGGAGGGGTTTTCCGACAATTGTGCTGCAGTTTACTTTATCGTATAAGAAACGGGATTTTTGCGTATGTCTTTTTCCCGCCAAACATGAAAATTTCGTGAACATATGCTCAATATTTCCAGAAATTCTCCAGTCAAAAGACGGAAATTTCTTCAAATAACAAATAAATCTCTTCACATCACAGGAGTGTTCCGTAAACTTTTTGCCTGAATGTTTTATGTTTTTTAGGAAAATTTTCTGAAGAATATATACTCTCACCATCTGAGAAGAACGAGCTATACTCGGTTAAAATTAGCTTTGTGTTCAACGCGATATAACAAATTTTCCTTACAACATACAACAATCAGTTCTATGTACCATGATTGGTTGAATTCTGTTGTCGAGATCGTTCTATGGACTCTGTGAATCATGCATCTCGGCTCCTACTGGAAATTTCCATAAAAATACTTCAGATTCTAAAAGCCAAATATTTAGACAAATATCGCCGAAATATCGCCACATTTGACGCCAAGAATGTATTTTGGCATTGGTAATCACTAAAGATGGTTATTGAGCTAAAGCTCGCCAATATTTCGCCAAATATCACCAAATTTGAATACTTCTCACCAACTTTGTAACTTCGTTTTCTGCCAACTGTTCATCAACTTAATAGCTGTTTCAACCTTCATTCCCTTTTAAATGAATTATCTGGTAGTGACCCAAAAATGACCCACTAATCGAATTTTCTCGAACATGTGACCCAGCCTAATGGTCTTCTCGTGCCCGAAAACAGAAGGATACAAAATTTAGTCAAAAACGTTAGAGCTGTTTTTTAGATACAGTTAGTTTGACCCGTGGTAACCCAAAAATAACCCACTAATGAATTTTCTCAAACATTTGAGCAAGCCCAGCGGTCGTCTTCTAACCCAACATGGTAGGATACAAAATTTAGTCAAAATGGTTAGAGCCGTATTTTAGATTGACCAGTGGTCACCCAAAATGAGCCAGTAACCGAATTTTCTCGAACATGTCACATAGCCCAATTGTCTTCTAATGCCCGAAAACGGTAAGAGACAAAATTTGGTCAAAATTGTTTGAGCCGTTTTTAGATAAAATTAGCTTGACTAGTAGTGACCCAAAAATGACCCACAAATCGAATTTTCTCGAAAATGTGAACCAGCCCAATTGTCTTCTTGTTTACCAAATCTGCAGGAAACAATATTTAGTCAAAATTCTTTGAGCCGTTTTTTAGATAAAATTAGCTTCACTCGTAGTGACCCAAAAATGACGCAGTAATCGAAGTTTCTCTGTAGAAATTTCCTTCTGATTCTAAAAGCCAATTTTAGAAGAATGCGCAAACATGGCACTTTCTTTCCTTTGGCTCAAGCATGCGTTTTGGCATTGTTGATCTTGAAATTCAATTTTTCCGCCAAGTTTTGCCAATGTCGCCAACATAACAACTGTTTCAAACTTGATGCATTCACACTGAAATGCATTGACCCGTATTGACCCCAAAATGACCCACTAATCAAATTTTCTAGAATATGTGATCTAGTCCAATGGTCCTCCCGTGCCGGAAGTCAAAATCGCTTGAGCCATTTTTTAGATATAATTACCTTGCCATGACCCATAGTGACCAAAAGTGACCCACAAATCAATTTTATTGGCTATGTGATCTAGCCAAATAGTGTTCTCGTGCTAAAAAACTGTAGAATAAAAAAATTAGTCAAAATCGTTTCAGCCGTTTTTTATATAAAATTAGCTTTAACCTGATCCAGAGTGACCTAAAATGACCCATTAATCGAATTTTCTAAATCATGTGACCTAGCCAAATGGTCTTCTCGTCCCCGAAAATGATATCATAAAAAAATTAGTAATAATCGTTACAACCATTTTTTAGATAAAATTAACTTTACACGTAGTAACCCCAAAATGATCTATTAATCGTATTTTCTCTAACATTTGACTTTGCCAAATTGTCTTATCAAATGGTAAGATAGAAAATTTCGTGAAAATCGATTCAGCAGTTTTTTAGAGAAATATTAGCTTGACACCTGACTCATAGTGACCCAAAATGACCCACTAATAGAATTTTATCGAACACGTGACCTAGCCCAATGGTTGGTTTGTGCTCGAGAACTTTAGTAAAAATAAATTCGCGAAAATTGTTTCAGTCGTTTTTTACATGAAATTAGTTTGACCCTGACACAAAGTGAGCAACTAATCTAATTTTTTCGAATATGTAACATAGACCAATTTTCTTCCCGTACTCGAAAACGGTAGGATAAAAAATTTAATCAAAAATTTTCAGCCTTTTTTTATATTAAATTAGCTTGACCCTGACCAGAGCCGTCCTTAGGGGTGTGCGACAGGTGCGGCCGCACAGGGCCATGTGCCTAGAAAGGCCTTGCGCTCGGAAAAAATAATAAATAAAAAATTTAGTTGTTGCGAAATTGTTAAAATAATTAGCATTCATTGAGCAATTCTCTTATTTATCATAAGATAACACACCAAAAAGGAAAGTTGATTCTGCTCTTTTCTCAGCAGACGATATTCTTATTTAAAATGCATCAAGTTACATACCTTTCAGGAATGAAGTTGAACTAGTTCATGCCACTATACTCAAGACAATCAATAAAAGCTATAGGTCTACACGGCCCAGCCCATGTAAAAAATAGATGAAATCGGGCATTATGTTCAATGAAATCCCGCGCAAAACATTATCTTAACGTTAAAATATTTTAATAATATTGTAAAAAAGTTAAAGTACATTATTTTTCAGATTATATGTCGCAAGTCATGGGATATGGAATAATAATGCTAATCGTGGAAAAGGAAAAAAAATAAACCCCACGCTTATTTATCACCGAATTCTTGCAGAGAGACAGTAGAGGTTCGACTGGAATTGTGTCTTACTTTCCGAATATGAATGAATTTTTTAAATAGGGGTCATCTACATACGTTGTTAACAATTTGCAGCAAAGTATTCAGTTATTCGACCGTTTTTAAAGAAAACGTTTACATAACCGTAATTTAATTTTATTCTGACCATAATATGGTCGGATATGCTTTATAATATGGTCATGTAACCGTAACGGTCGAATGACTGG
Organism: Maratus michaelseni; assembly: GCA_963931845.1. NCBI lineage: Eukaryota > Metazoa > Arthropoda > Arachnida > Araneae > Salticidae > Maratus > Maratus michaelseni. Next base: position 401,065,101 of record OZ007586.1, read on the forward strand.
GCAGTTTGCTGTAAATTTTTAACAGGGTATTAAAAATATACCAACTTTGATTTGTCAGATGTAACATCCACATTTGATATTTTCTTGGAGTTCCTTGGATTAGAGCAACCCGGAAAAGGTATAGTTTATATAATCTTTCTTATTAAAATATGTAATAGGGTTTTTATATAAATTTCAAATAATCAAATTAAGATATTCCAAGGAAAAATACCTGGAACATTCATTTAGTTACTAGGAAAAATTTTTAGAATTTCTAAATAAAAATAAACTTACTTTAATTAAAAGAAAATTTTAGAAATTTTTTACGGTTGCTTTCTGATTTTCTTTTCTGTGAATGCCATCGAATGCAGGAGACGAGTTCCTGCGACCGTTAAAAATTCCTACATATCTCGAAAACTATCTGTAGGAAGGAGCTTTAAAGGTACATAGTCATGTTTTCAATTACAATAATGTGATTTAGAATGAACAAAAAAGATGGTTAAAGAAAATCATAATTTTAAAGCTCTGCAAAGGGAAAAAAAGTAGATTTTTAAAACTACTTCCTGGTAATTGGTTACATCAAATTAAATTTCTAAAGATTTTGTTAAACAAAAGTACAATATCACTATTACTTAAAACTAAACCCCGCCAAACCAACATGGGCTTGTTGCAGTTTTCTTTCCTGAAAAAAAATAAAGTCCAGGCCCTTATACTCAGCACAGATAAAATGAAGTCCTTGCTCAAACCGGCCAGAGTCAGCATAAAAAACAAAAAAGTGAGACCAGAACTGACATGGAAAGAATGAAGTCCAGGTCCTGTCCGTGCCGATCAGCTTCAGCAGAAAAATATAAGCCCGAGTTTGGTCAGGGTTTGGGTTTCGGATGTAGGTACGGACCCGTGAAGATCTATAAGATAAACTGCTGGTATGACCAATACTATACCCAGTTCACTTGTAATTCATTTATTATTTTGAAGTTATAATATCAACTGACAACATCAACATCAAAGCCAGTGATGTTGATGATGTCAGATAAATGGTAACTATTATTCAATGATTATTTGTGATGTATGCGTGTGTGTGGAGGGACGGATTAACTATAGTTTGGAAGGAAAGGACTTCGCAAAAATTCTTGCACCCGGCTTCGCTTTCACGAAGGACGGCTCTAACCCTGACCCGCAGTGACTGAAAATGACCCGTTAATCGAATTTGTCGATCATGTAACCTAGCCCAATGGTCTTATCGTGCCCGATAACGATAAGATATAAAAAATTTGTCAAAATCGTTAGAGTCGTTTTTTAGATAAAATTATCTTTACCCACGCTGACCCCAAAATGATCCACTTTTCGAATTTTCCCGAACATGTGATCTAACCCAATAATATTTTCTCGTAACACAAAACAGCAGGATATAAAATTTAGTCGAAATCGCTTGAGCCTTTTTTTAGCTATAATTAGCTTGATCCTGACCCAGATTGACCCAAAATGACAAACTAATCTAATTTTCCCGATCATATGACCAAACCCAATGGTCTTCTCGTGCCCGAAAACGATATGATACAAAATTTAGTAATAATCGTTAAAACCATTTTTTAGATAAAATTACCTTAAACCAAAGTGATGTAAAAGACCAATAATCGTATTTTCTCTAACATTTGACTTCGCCAAATGGTCTTATCATAATCCAAAATGGTAAGATACAAATTATTGTGAAAATCGGTTCACCCTTTTTTTACATAAAATTAGTTTGACCCTGACCCATAGTGACCCAAAATGACCCACTAATCGAATTTTTTCGAATATGTAACCTAACCCAATGGTCTTCTCGTACTCGAAAATGGTAGGATAAAAATTTATTCAAGATTGTTTCAGCCTTGTTTTACATAAAATTAGCTTGACCCTGACCCGCAGTGACCCAAAATGACCCGTTAATCGAATTTTGTCAATCATGTGACCTAGCCCAATGGTCTTCTCGTGCCCGAAAACGATAAAATTTTGTCAAAATCGTTAGAGCCGTTTTTTAGATAAAATTAGCTTGCCCCACGCTGACTTAAAAATGTCCCACTAATAAAATTTTCTTGAACATTTGACCCAGCCATATGGTCTTCTCGTGCCTGAAAACGATAGGATACAAAACTGGTCAAAATCGTTAGAACCATTTTTTACATAAAATTAACTTGAAACGCGGTGACCCAAAAATGATCCACTTATCGAATTTTCTCGAAAATGTACCCTAGCCCAATAATCTTCTCTCGTAACCCAAAACGGTATGATATAAAATTTAGTCGAAATTGCTTGAGCCGTCTTTAGATATAATTAGCTTGATCCTGACACATAGTGACCAATACGACCCATTAATTGAATTTTCTCGAACATGTGACGTAGCGCAATGATGTTCTGGTACCCTAAAAGGGTAAGATACAAAATTTCGTCAAAATCGTTGGAGCCGTTTTTAAGATAGCATTTGCATAGAAACACACACGCACACACACAGACACACACGATTTGCTCGTATTATAACATATGGTGATACAATTTCCGTCTTTTTACTGGAGAGTTTCAGGAAAATTTCAGTTCCGGTTTCGAATATTTCGTGTTTCGAGGGGAAAATGGCATACGTTAAAATTTCATTTCTAGTATAAGAAGTAACAAATAGCACTTTTACCGGAATATATTTGTCATTTGATGAAAATGCAGCATTAGACAGGAGGATTTCAGGTAATTTTTACGTTAGATAAAACCGTCACTTGACTTTTGGGGGAAAATGGGCAAGTCAAATCAGACGTTTCCGTGTTTTAACGAACAAACATAACCAGGAAGAATACCTTCAATCAACACCAGACCGGGTGGTTCCCACATGCAGTTATATATTCTATATAGTCATTATACAGTTAACATATCATACTGAAAATGTTTTCACATAAGACAAACGTATGTCATTTTCAATGAACTAACATTGACAAGGCTACAATGTATGTGTGTTTCTAAAAAAGTTGTTAAAAATCATCTCTTTTTTTTTTATTGATCATTATGTTGTTCCTCCTAAAGTTATAATGAATTTTATAAATAACGTTTCCAACCAAATCGCGGATTAACTATTTTAAACTTAACATTAAAACTTTAATGACCTTCCTATACATATTTGTTTAATGTTTATTTCTCTTTCATGCAGAACATGACTTCATGTATTGTAAAGAAATGTCGAGAATAATTTTCAAATTGAATTTATTTGGTTAAACTAAAGTGAATTATGAATACTGTTTCTAAATTCATGTTCTACAAAAGATACTTTTATGAAATAATTAAAAAAAATACAGTTAGAAATAAGTATTTGAACACCTATAAAATTGAAGACTGTGAATATATTTAAAAATTTATTATAACGTAAGTAATTTTAGAATATTACTCTGACACTTTAACCCTTCGAGCGTTAGGAAAATGTTATGCAAATCTGTTTAATAAATCATAAATAATAGATATACAAAGTATATGTATGTAGTTTGCTTTCAAATACTCTGCATTGGCTCTAATTTTATAATCCGACTTCCAACAAAGGCGGCGGGCGGTCTGTTTTTATCATCGTGTGCTCACGATGACCATAGTGTTCAAAACCAATCAACAAACTTATGTAACGAAAAATGTTATTCAGTTCGTTTTTATCTATATATATCATCAGAAAACAACACATTCTAAATGGACTCGCAAAGCCATAAACTTAAAACGTCAGCCATAAAAAGAAGTGATTTCTCATGTGAGTACCTTATGATTATTGTTTCCGATGCCTGGGAGTGTAAAAGAGTAAATGAAAACTTTTGGGAAAACTTTAGACTTGCGTACCGTATCTGTGTTCATGTGACTGCATGTTTTGTAGGCTAATACGGCTGTAGCATGCTGTATTTAACAGTATTTTAATTTTCCCCATAATTATTCATAAACTTTATGAATATCCATTCCTAATTATCAGCTTGTAGAATAGATTAGTTTGTTTTATTGCTATTATCATATAAAAGGGAGACGTAATGTACGAGGGATTGAAAAGAACTTTTGTTATGCGTTTTGTACTTGTAAAATTAAAAAAAAAATGAATTAAAAATAACATGTAGATTAATGTAGATGTACCAAAAATAGAAATTTATGCTGTAAAAAATGAGCTAGTGATAAAGTATAAAATATATTATTGCAGATTATGTTTAGAAATGATTAGGAATGACATTTCCACGATAAATGCTTACGACGGTATATCCGATTTCGTCTATTTTACAAACAATCTAGTGAAAGTCATTGCCTATTGACTCATAAAAAATGTTGTAGTTAAAGTTCATGTCAAAGCTGTCTCAAGATGTGCATTATAGTATTGTTTATCTGTAAGAATGAATGGTTTTCTACAATGAATACAGGTCTCTTTCGCTGGTCCTAAGTTGGCCTTTAAGAAATTAGAGAAGCTGTTGCGGAGCTACTTTTCTGTTCTAAAAATTACACAAGCTGAAAGAGTGAAATTCAAGCCAATCCTGGCACCATCTGGCAGCGTAATGTAACATTTTCAAGCTTTTAAAAAGCAATATTTTATTATGAATTTAGTAATGTTTTTTCATATTGCAAAACGTTATAGAGAAGAAACCCGCAGTCATTTACTGGCAAAGAAAGAATTTTTATTAAAGTTTAACAGTATTATCAAATGTCAGATTTTTTTCTCTAGCGAGAAATAGTTTTAACTTTGAATTTCCTTGCATATATTACAAAATAGTATACGATATAATTATATGTTAATTGTTTTGTCAAAAAAATAAAGTAATATAATAATATCTGTAAAAAATATAAACACATAACAATGTTCAAATTAAGTATAATTTAACGTGCGAATTTAAATGTTCTGATATTTAACTCAGCTGTACCGAAATTATATTTATCCAACAACTGCAACTTGTTAAAAAATGATTTTATGAATATTTTTTTATTATGCAGTAAACTGTTATACGGTTAAAAATTTGTAATATACATTAATGTATATTTCATTATATATCTCCCTCTTTTATTTATATCCTTTATTTTTTCCTTAAACGATAACCACAAAACTTTATGTATAATTATTCCCAAAATGATGATACATTTTTCTAAATTTTATACTTTTATTTCACAAACAATGGTTTATTTTCACAATTTTACAATCCAAGTACCTTCTAAAGAAATCATTGAAATAAATGAATGCGTCTCATGGTTTATTATTCTTTATATGTTTTCTTTTCTCATTCATACATATATCACTGTAGAAAATAAAATGGGAGGAGACGCCAAATAAATAACAACCAAAGAAAATTGTATTATGAGAGGAATAAAATGTTTAATCTCTATCGAAACGCCCCCTTTTCTCATCTTTACTATTCATAAATTCTTGTCAACAAATAAAAGAAATCATTTTCTTGGATTCTTGCCATAGTGTCCTTCTTTTCTTTAAACGGGACTTTAATAAAGAGAAATGGGATAATATTAAGTAAATATATTTATGTAGAATATTTCTGAGCTATGGAATTTCGTTGAATGACATAAAAATGACTCAATTTTTAATTTATGTACCGAATACATTTCTCATTAAATTGATTTTTCGAAACAATCCTTTTAATATAGTTAAGATTTGCACGCATTTCCGTATAATGATTATTTGTAAATAACATAGTTAATTTTACTTTTTAAAAAGTCTTTATTAATAATCCTTATTTGCAAAAACAATATTGCGCCAATATTGACTTAAGTACTATAATTAAAAATTTCTGACATTTCCAACGCAGATTGGAAGATAAAAGAATTATTTTGCCGTGGTATGAAGACACATGTGACGTGAAATTTGATCTGGTAGAAGTACGTCCGAAGTGTACGTTTTTGTAGACAATGGCATGTACATTAGTGAACTGTAGTCGTTCGCTTCGTTTGTTAAAAGGGTTTGAAGAACAATAGACAATTATCAAATTCTGCCAGCGTTTGTGGAAATCGAAGGCAGAAATATTTCACCTGTTGTTGCAGGTGTACAGTGGGAAAGCAACGTGTCCTCCAAACATGTTTTCAAAAGAGACGTTTCAAGAGTGCATCTAAGATTTTGGCAGCTGTTTTTGCCACAATGAGAACCATCTAATCAAAAAGAGTGTTTTTAGCAATTGTACCCATGCAGGCAGAATTGCATTTGCATAGCGACAGAAGGGGAGTACTTTAAAGATGATTGTGCGTAACACATGGATTTTATCAATTATATATGTTAGAAATGCGAAGCTCCTAACATTTCGAACCTAGTAGTATAGTGATATTTTGGTTCATATTAATTATATACCGGATATATCTTAAATAATATTGGTAATATCATAGTTAATACTGTACCATTATTGATAGGAAATATTTGTCCCTTTTATTACCAATAATTCTAATGAAGGTCAACAGATTTTTGAAATTTAGGCATTTCAATTCAAGTATTTCAAATGTGTAACTATGATTTCTGTGATAGTGGCATTTATTCCTATGTTGTTTCTAATATAATTTTTAATTAACAATAATTTACAATATTTAATTAACATGGGTTTTTCTTGGAAAATCTTCCAAGAAATCCAATTTTGGCACAATATTGGGGTTCATTATAATCAAACTTGATTTCCTACTAGGTAAATATCTATGAGAATTTTAAATGGTGTATGTGTAATAGTTGCAGACTCTCCTACGTCAGGTATCTCTAATAAATAACGTTCGTGTATTCATCATCTCGTAGGTGAAAATTTTTGTGCGGTAAATTATGTACATATTTTATACCTTAAACAAAACAATAAGAAGTTGTGAATCAAGAGAGAGTATAAAATTTACCGCGAAGTAATAAAAAGAGCAAAATGGTTGTATCTCTCGAGGTAATTATTGGACAACGATACGGATTATATAGCGCACGATATGTTTTGATAAAACTAATTTTATTTTTAAAAAATAACTCATAATGATATTTTAGAACTCATTTTCAATTAAACTCTTATTGTAAAAATGAGATGACTTTTTACTTCGGTAAAGCACTATAATCTAAAAACACTATAATCTATTACACAGATAGCTATATCAATCCAAAAATTTTAAATATACCATTAGTACTTTATAACTGTTCAGAGAAGCGAATTTTAAAATAATTTAAATTATTTTTATTTGTCGAAATTTATCTTTATTTTATTTTCTGTAATTTTACTGTTATCTTGTTTCACAAGAAATTTCAACCCGAAAAATAATTTTGAATTAAAAAAATAACAATAACAAGAGTTATGAGAAATTTGTCTCATGCTTAAAATAAAATAATTATTTTCAAAGTATATGTGGTGTAATATTTTCAAATTTCCAATATTTAGACGCATTTAATGTTCTGGAAATACTGGTTCATGAGCCGCTGATGAAAGAAACCTGATTTGCATTAGAAGATTTTCGTAATCGATGAACTCAATAAATATACAACACAAGAATAATTTATATTTTTTTAAAATACAAATTCTAGTCGTAAACATTTTAGTTTAATCTGCTGCTCCTGCGCCGCTATTTTTTTGTTTTTTTAGTTTGGCCGTAACTTGTTTCAGTGCTAGAATTATGAAATGTATATTCTACTACTTACTAGGATGTTATTGTCTTCTTATATACATTTAAACTACTTATGAAGTTTTCTATAATATTATATACAACTAGCTGAGCCGCCCTAATTTGTCCGAATGTTATAAATATCGTATATCCCGGCGTATAACACGCATCACTAATTTGAGAGTATATATTTTTATTTCAAGCATATACCGCTATATAACACGCATCAAGTTTTACCCACGAAAACAAACCAGAAATACCAGTTGTCCCCAACTTCAGATAATGTGCATTTTCATTGCGACATGTGAAGGCAATCGTTTCCGGTCTGCTCAATACATATCCTTTGGAATCTAAATAAACCGTTCTCCAAAAATCTCGTTTGAGACAGGTCCTGTTTATCCTGTCATTGTTCAAACTTCCTACCTCCCCATCTGCGAGAATGTGCTAATCTGACCAAGAGATAATGCCTGTTTTACACGTCATTCTTCATTCGGTCGAAGCCATTAACTTTCAGTTATGCTGGTCCTAAAGCCTAATAAAATCAGTGCTTCGTCATAAAGTATGGCTCCAGTACAGCGAAATAAATAAACTTCTGGATTTAAATGCAAAGTAATAGCATTTTAAAAAGAAAATGGTAATCGCGCTGCAGCTAGGATGTTCAGAGTTAATTATTGTTCTGTTCTGTTTGTGAGGGGAAGAAGAATGAAACTGTAATTCAAAATATTCCAAAACAAAACTGTGAACTGCGCACAGGTATTACGAAGTGGCATATTTTAGAGGAAAATGTTGCTCAGTGGATATTAGAAAATCGCCAAAATGGACTAATAATAATAAGAAATAGTATTCGTTTATTTGCGATACAATGGTAAAAAAAGAATCCCAGTGAGAGTGAAAACTTTAAGGCAACAATGCGTTGGTGCGATCGCTTTATGAATCGCAAAAAATTCGCTCTTCGCCCAAAGACAAAAGTTGCCCAAAAGCTTCCAAAATACTTAAAACAAAAACTGTCAAGTTTCCAGAAGTCTGTCATTGATAAATGTAAGGATTAAAACTATGATTTGTCGCAAATTGGAAATATGGGCAAAACGCCAGTAATGTTCGATATAATAGGTAACAAAAGGAATAAAAACTGTTCCATTTAAAACTACGGGACACGAAAAATCCCACTTCACTCTTTCTTGCTTAGTTAACGGTACCAAATTATACACAATGGTAGACGAAAAAAAAAATCCAATTGGTAATTTTCCAATTTGAGTTTTCGTTCACGTCCATGAAAAAGGCTGGATGGACGAAAATGTGCTAAAATTATGGATAAAAAATGTTTGGGAAAATAATCCGGGAGATCTAAGAAAACCAGAAAATCTCTAAGTTGGGATATGTTTAGATCCCTTAGAACAGACAGAATTAAAAAAGAATAGACAAATCTGATACACATTTGGCAGTAATCACAGGTGGACTGACTTCGTTAGTTCAACCATTGGATGTTTCCATAAACAAACCTTTAAAAGAAATATTAAAGTTGCAGTTGAACATGTGGATGCTAGAAGAAGAAAAAACATTTACAAAAGGGGTAAATATGCGGCATGCGTCATTAATGCAAATGTGTGAATGGATATGTATGAATTATAACATCATGGAACGAAATCAAAACGGAAATAATTGTTAAATCATTTTTAAAATGTGGAATATCAAATGAACTTGACGGTACCCAGGATGACTATTTACGGCTATATTAAAACGACAGTGGGAATAAAATACATGAAAGCGACAGTGTGGAAGAAGATGACATTCCTAAATATAGAAATGAGGACGAGTACAACGAATATTACATGTTATCTGATAAGGAAGATTAAGTTTGTTAGAAAATATATATTGTAAGTTTCTTTGTTTGTATTGGTATCTAAATACATTTAAATATACCTCTAAAAATTTGGAATGTTTTCTTCGTATAATTTAACATCAACCATTTTATATTAGGTGTATAACACGCAAACGGAACAATGAAGTGATTTTTTAGAGTTAAAAGTGCGTGTCATAAGCCGAGATATATGGTACTTAAAATCAGTGCAGAATGATTATTTATTTTTAAACGAAAATCATAAAAAGAAATCATGAAAAGATGTTGTTCGCTCTACTCCCTTCGGCAGCGTAAACCCTCGGATTTGTATGACTTTATATTTTAAACGAAAATATATTCAAACGAACATAACGTTGGGGTCCCACTGCATTCGGCGGTATAAATGCTGTTCACGCTCCTGTCAAACGAACCTCGAACTTTTATGATTTTATGCTTATTTAACAAAACATTTCTAACGAACTAAAAGACCCGTTATAGTGATTCCCGAATGAAGTTTGGCATGTAGATATATTAGACTTCCAATTCTGATCAAAAGTTACTGCGAAAACCTAATTAATGTAAAACAACCTCCCCCTTCCTCTTTTAAAACGCGAAATCCCAGCAAACACATACCTTTCGGCACATGATCGGACCGCAGCCGGCAGTGTCGGTTAGGCGTCGGCATCGGGAAAGTGGTATCGGTCAAGTGCCGGTTGTATGTTGGCAACTGATACTAAAGAACCGTGCTTTTTCAAATGCCAGTTACTGTAATCGGTCCCCTTATGGTTCGATATCGGCAAGCGACTTAAATCGGCAAATGACGCTGGACCGATATCTGGTATCCGTTAATGGTCCGATTACATTTGCCAGCATCGGTCCGAATTTGGAATGTTTAGTCTTAGCCGTCAATTTTTTTTTTCAATTGTGATTAACCGGCATTTTTAAGTTCGATTTCTTAAGAAATACTACCTGTTACATTCTCCCCTTAGTTGGAATTTTTGAAATTTTTTTGCACAACTACGCCGATTATGACTCCCAGAACCCAAAACCACCCCCAATTCAAAAGTTTATTAATCTATTTATCCATCTATCTATGTCACATTTTTAGGGGCACGATAACTGCAATAATTCTGCACAAATATCTTCCAAACTGATACATAAAATCAAAGGGCATAAAATCACAGTCAAGTTCGTTAATGGGCAAAATCGAAACATTGGGGGGGGGGATGGGGGGCTTTTTGTGAAAACAGAAAAAAAAACATAATTTCTTAATTATGATACGTATCGAATCTGTTTAAAGTTATTACTACTTCTAGGTAAAGGGGCGAAAATTTATGTATGACAGATTTTTGATATCATTAAAAATGGCCCCAAAAGGGGGGAAAAGAGGGGGCGGGGGGTTAGAAGAAAAAAATTCATAACTTCGCCAATTCACAGGATATCAAATCCGCTTAAGTTTATTATAAATCCTCTTAATATTATCTAAAACTTTTATACTGACAAGTTTTTATAGGACCAACCCTTATAGCAAAAAAAAAAAATCCTTGCCGGCTCCGCTTGCAAAGAAGTTAAGTTTCGAAGTGGGTGGTTCCAACTGCTGCATCATTGCAAAAAGGTCATTTCTTCCGCATTTCCCAACAAACAGGCGCCCCACGGTCTGCGTCTTCGAAATCTACCTGTGCCTGTAGGCCGAGCCGTCAGAGATTTTTTTTCGATTGTGATTAAGTCTGAGTTTTGTTAGTAAATGCATGGTTTTAAATAATGTATATTGTATATTTTTACTCTTCTTTTGAAGAATTGGTGCAACAATATCGAAAAAACAAACTATTATTATATTTCTCTTTTTTTTTCTTTTTTTTTATAATAATAAAAATTGTGGATATATTTTTGAAAATGAAATGTGAAATGTATTCAATATTTTACACACATTTTAAATAAACATATTAGACGTGATAACAAACACATATATGGAAAGATATTATTTGCTTTGTTACCCCCGCCCCCCCCGAACCCCCGACGAACGCACACTGGATGGGGGCGATATTTAGATGATTAATCACATATTAATTATTAAAACAATCTAAAAATAATGTGTTGTAAAAGCTGTGAAAACGTAATCTGTCTCAATAAAAACCTGTCTTAAACGAAAAAATTCATGGCCCCAATGATGGAAGTTTTACCATACAATTATACCTGCTAAGACGGAAAACTGTCTAAAAAGGAATTGTTATGTTTTCAGCGATTTCTTTTTCACAGGCTTTACTGTATAATAGACTAAAATAATAAACACTAAAATAATTTAAAAAATTTAATTGCTGTATCATTAAACCTGTTTTATTGGTCATTTTAAAAGAATAAAATTATGTAAGTATCCATATAATAATTTTAATAAACATGAAATAATAATGCATTTCATGTAAGCATGTCTTTTCATGTAAATCATGAAAAGATGTTGTTCGCTCTACTCCCTTCGGCAGCGTAAACCCTCGGATTTGTATGACTTTATATTTTAAACGAAAATATATTCAAACGAACATAACGTTGGGGTCCCACTGCATTCGGCGGTATAAATGCTGTTCACGCTCCTGTCAAACGAACCTCGAACTTTTATGATTTTATGCTTATTTAACAAAACATTTCTAACGAACTAAAAGACCCGTTATAGTGATTCCCGAATGAAGTTTGGCATGTAGATATATTAGACTTCCAATTCTGATCAAAAGTTACTGCGAAAACCTAATTAATGTAAAACAACCTCCCCCTTCCTCTTTTAAAACGCGAAATCCCAGCAAACACATACCTTTCGGCACATGATCGGACCGCAGCCGGCAGTGTCGGTTAGGCGTCGGCATCGGGAAAGTGGTATCGGTCAAGTGCCGGTTGTATGTTGGCAACTGATACTAAAGAACCGTGCTTTTTCAAATGCCAGTTACTGTAATCGGTCCCCTTATGGTTCGATATCGGCAAGCGACTTAAATCGGCAAATGACGCTGGACCGATATCTGGTATCCGTTAATGGTCCGATTACATTTGCCAGCATCGGTCCGAATTTGGAATGTTTAGTCTTAGCCGTGAATTTTTTTTTTTCAATTGTGATTAACCGGCATTTTTAAGTTCGATTTCTTAAGAAATACTACCTGTTACATTCTCCCCTTAGTTGGAATTTTTGAAATTTTTTTGCACAACTACGCCGATTATGACTCCCAGAACCCAAAACCACCCCCAATTCAAAAGTTTATTAATCTATTTATCCATCTATCTATGTCACATTTTTAGGGGCACGATAACTGCACTAATTCTGCACAAATATCTTCCAAACTGATACATAAAATCAAAGGGCATAAAATCACAGTCAAGTTCGTTAATGGGCAAAATCTAAACATTGGGGGGGGGGATGGGGGGCTTTTTGTGAAAACAGAAAAAAAACATAATTTCTTAATTATGATACGTATCGAATCTGTTTAAAGTTATTACTACTTCTAGGTAAAGGGGCGAAAATTTATGTATGACAGATTTTTGATATCATTAAAAATGGCCCCAAAAAGGGGGGAAAAGAGGGGGCGGGGGGTTAGAAGAAAAAAATTCATAACTTCGCCAATTCACAGGATATCAAATCCGCTTAAGTTTATTATAAATCCTCTTAATATTATCTAAAACTTTTATACTGACAAGTTTTTATAGGACCAACCCTTATAGCAAAAAAAAAAAAATCCTTGCCGGCTCCGCTTGCAAAGAAGTTAAGTTTCGAAGTGGGTGGTTCCAACTGCTGCATCATTGCAAAAAGGTCATTTCTTCCGCATTTCCCAACAAACAGGCGCCCCACGGTCTGCGTCTTCGAAATCTACCTGTGCCTGTAGGCCGAGCCGTCAGAGATTTTTTTTCGATTGTGATTAAGTCTGAGTTTTGTTAGTAAATGCATGGTTTTAAATAATGTATATTGTATATTTTTACTCTTCTTTTGAAGAATTGGTGCAACAATATCGAAAAAACAAACTATTATTATATTTCTCTTTTTTTTTCTTTTTTTTATAATAATAAAAATTGTGGATATATTTTTGAAAATGAAATGTGAAATGTATTCAATATTTTACACACATTTTAAATAAACATATTAGACGTGATAACAAACACATATATGGAAAGATATTATTTGCTTTGTTACCCCCGCCCCCCCCGAACCCCCGACGAACGCACACTGCATGGGGGCGATATTTAGATGATTAATCACATATTAATTATTAAAACAATCTAAAAATAATGTGTTGTAAAAGCTGTGAAAACGTAATCTGTCTCAATAAAAACCTGTCTTAAACGAAAAAATTCATGGCCCCAATGATGGAAGTTTTACCATACAATTATACCTGCTAAGACGGAAAACTGTCTAAAAAGGAATTGTTATGTTTTCAGCGATTTCTTTTTCACAGGCTTTACTGTATAATAGACTAAAATAATAAACACTAAAATAATTTAAAAAATTTAATTGCTGTATCATTAAACCTGTTTTATTGGTCATTTTAAAAGAATAAAATTATGTAAGTATCCATATAATAATTTTAATAAACATGAAATAATAATGCATTTCATGTAAGCATTTATCAAGAAAGTTTCGGACTTTGGGGTAATTTGATGATGATTTTCAATCATATGAGACGCTTTCACATCCAAAAATTGATTATGACAAAGAGGCAAGTGTAATTTACGAAGCTAACACGCCAGATCTGGAATGTTATCCACCACTTTATTGTCTACCTTGGGAGCGTACCAAAGGGAAAGCAAAGCGGTCATCTAGTAAAACTGCGCGCGCATGCTTTCGAAACTGGATTTTGAAGGGCAAATTGCAACCATACATTCCCGCGTTTTCTTGTAGTAGTTGCCTGATGTGAGATGCGTGAAGCATCACGCGGGCTGAAAAAATCATAATATTGGTAAGTCTGCTTAATTTTCTTTTATTAAATCCAAATTAATCTGAATTAAGTTCATTATTGTTGCATACATTTAATTTTGTAAATATTTATTCTCTTTTAACGATTAATTTTGCGTAGGAATTTTTGTTGTACAAAATGATAATAGGGTGAAATTAGAAAAATATGTTTATGCAGTTTTCATATTTTTATTATTTAAGTTTTTGTGACATGTAGCATATTTTTAATTATTAATAATTAACAAATTCTTTGAACGTTTCTTTATTATAATAAATGCAGAATGACATTTGGTTTTCTTATCCATTTGATGCTCTATAATTTTACAATACTCGTATAGATCATGTATTTAAAAAAAAAAAAAATAGTCAAAATTTTCGATTGCTTAGTAATGGTAATTTGCATTTTTTGTATTTGAACATTAATTTATTCAAAGTTACTAATTCATTCATTTTTTAAATTACTTAAAGCGATTTCTTTTTCACGTATCCTAAAATTTTTACGCAGCGGTATAAAAATTCCTTAATACTATTCAAATTTATTAAATTTTAGTCATGCAAGATGTTTGAAGTTTAAATTATTACTATTAAATTGGTTTAATACGCATTTCATTTCTATCAAATATAAAATAAATGAATTTTAATCAATGTATATAAATATTTGACATTTCCAATGTACATAATATAACTGAGCGATTTTGAAAGTGTATATTTATATTTGAAAAGGAAATATTTAGAAACAAATTAAGAGAAAAAGGAAAAGCAATATTATAAATAATGTTACTTTATTTAAAAAAAATTAATTATGGAGCATCAAATTAGATGTAATAATAAATGATTTTGAAAAACAATTGTCCTTCTGTATAAATGAAAAAATATATAAAGAATTTAGAAAAACTAAAAATAAGTAAATATGAAACATGTCTATCATATAAAAATTTTTTAAATAAAGTTACAAAAATATATTTTTCTAATCTTGCCCAGAAATTACATAAACTCTAAATTTTGTTTTTTATATATTTTTTTAAAGATAGAATAATGTTTACTGAATTAAATTATGCAAAAAATATTTAACTTAGTTGAGATGTTGATGGATTTAATAAGGCTAAAGCAATTTAGCATAATTTATAACAGACTTATTTTAAGAGACATAATCACAAGAAAATCACAAACATTCATTTAAAAAGTTCATAAAATAAAATAATAACAAACGGTACAGAATTTTCTTTAACTAAGTTATTTAAACTGATTTTTATTTTCTGTGTAAAATTAAAGTTCAATTTTTTTTAATTTATTAATAAATAGTAAATTAACGGAACGGAATTTAGTATATTTGACTTTAAAATAATAATAATAAAAATTAGATGTATTGTTTTATACTTTCCTAGAAAATATTTTGTTCTTTTTAAATCAAGTTTTACAGCGACACTTAAAAAGAAAAACATACGGAAAATGTATTTTTTTTTTTAATGGACTTTTAATAATTTTTTTTAAGGGGCTATTAATGGTAAAACGGTATTCGTGAGGGAGGAGGGGGGGGGGGGTTGCTTACATCAGAAAAATAAATTTCACCATTTTTACAAAAATAATGACAAGTTAAAAAAAATTAAGTACCATTAAGTAGAGTGCCCCCCCCCCCTTTCAGCTGCTAGTTCCCAATAAAAGGGGTGCTTTCGGCAGTTTATTGCTTGCGGACCACATTCGACAATACTACGGATTTGTTATCAGTATACGGTCGGCACAGCATCTCGCCGTTGTTAGCGTTGCCGGTACCGGACCAGATTCGGTAGGTGTGCGGATAACTGTTGGTATACAATCGGCACAGCAGAGTGCCGTCGATTCTACCGGTGTTGCCGATACCGGACCGACTATGCGCCTATCTGTCGGACGTCACTCGCGCGGCGTGTTGAAAAAGTTACGGAACCGGTACGGCAGGCGGTGTCGTGCCGATACCGTCGGAAACGGCAAAGCGGCAGTCGGCCGATTGCTTACCGATAGCTCTGTGTTTGCTGGGATGATATATTCCAGCATTGTCAACCTGCTTTAAAATGTCGAGATTTTCCCCGAAATGTCAAGAAAATAAAACCCTCTGAAAACCTTCGAAAGAACAGTTACCATGGAACTCGAAACGATATCTTTAAAGGCACTGGGAAAGAAAAAATATCATTTAAAAAAATTGTTTGCTTATTTTCATGCGGAATAAATCAGATGACATTTTAAACGGACTTGAATACATTTTAGGCATTCTGATTTTGACATAGTAACTATTCATATTTTTTTAAATAAAACATACCGTCAGAATCAGAAAACTATACAAAACGGGCATCTGTGCTCTCACCGGAACCGTGGATTTCGGTAAAGGGCCATTGAAAAGCGCGTCGAAAAGCAGCCGAGAACCGTTCTCAGAGAACAAAGGCAAAAGTTTTTTTTTTTTTTTTTTTTTTTTTTTTTTTTTTTTTTTTTGAGAGAAGCGGATGCAGCATTTTGAGAATGTAGCATAAAACAAACAAGTTGGAAATTGTACGTCAAACGTTACAAACGAGGTGCGTTCGTACGCACGTTTTAGAATTAAATTCATGATATCCCGTGCGTAGAACGGGTTAAACAGCTAGTTAAGTATATATTTTATGACACTGTTCATACAAATATCTTAACTAGTTACATAAATATTCAGATAAATATGTATCAGCTAGTTATATAAATATTCAGATCTTGATGATTTTTAATGAATTATATCGTCTGCAGATTAATTTCTGTCATAAAATAAGTATCTCGGTCACTTGACGATTAAACTTCGGAAGCTCCTATAACAAAAAAGCACCGATTTAAAAAAAAAATCAAATTTCTTAATAAATATTTTTATTAATATCTCCTAAAGTTTTGATTCGATTTTAATAAAATTTGAAATGTCTCGACAAAATTCTGCAAAGATAATATATTTTAAATTGCAAACCATTTGGTTGGGTAGTTTTTGCGTTGTTATATGCGGACAGACAGACAGACGGACAGACAGACAGACGGACGGACAGACGGACGGACCAAACGACGACTATAGGTGCTACGTATTTATATAATTACGAACGCACCTAAAAAGAACTTCAATAGGAAGCTGAAAACCCGAAAACCAAAATGGAATGAAACTTCGAAAAATAATTTTTAGGGGCGTTCGTAATTATATAAATACGTAGCACCTATAATCGCCGTCTGGTCCGTCCGTCTGTCCGCATATAACAGCGCAAAAACTACAAAACCGAATGGTTTACAATTTAATATATATTAACGTTGTTGAATTTTGTCAAGTTATTTAAAATTTTATGAAAATCGAATCAAAACTTAACAAGTTATTAATAAAAGTTTTTTTTATTCTATTAAATTCTATCTTACGTAATCTATATTAGTCCAGGCAATAGGAGCTAAAAAAGGGCAAATAAAGGAAAGTTTTGATATTTGGTTTCTTTATGTGCTTTGGGTCGATGAACACGAATCCGAGGTTTTCCAACAATTTTTTTTTCCGGGGTTTACGTTTTTTTTTTTTTTAAACAAAAAACGTGAAAAAAAAGACTTTTCTCCGTTTTTTCAAAAAAACTCCAAAACTATGCATTATGCGTGAAAGTCAATAATATATGGATTAAAGAGAATATAATTTCCTACATTTTATGTAATGAAAGTTTTTTCCTCTGATCAATGGTTTAGCCGTAGGAGTGCCGCAAAAATTGGTGTTAAAAACAAAAAACTGTAAAAAAAGGGGAATTGCGGCACTGTACGTCGATGTAACATGAAACTAACCATTTTACGCAAACGTTAACCATTAATGATACTAACGATTATATGATTGACTATATTTTATGCATTTGAGGTAGAGGAAAAGTGCTGATCTGGCGCCAGGGGAAGGTGGTAGCAGTGGAGCAGATCAGCCTCCTCTCATTAGTCGAGGGTGTTCCTCCTCCGGCTCTCATTAGTCGAGGGTGTTCCTCCTCCGGAGAGCTCGTACTCTAAGACGAGGTATAATTGGGAGAGGGTAAAGTGCAAAAAAACTTAAAAAACGGGAATTACGGCCCTGTACGTCTTTGTAACATAAAAATTAACCATTTTAAGCAAACATTGACTAAAAACTATGTGATTGACTACGTTTTACAATGACGTTGTATGATAATAAATACGACGACTCATTATGAATAATTATTTAATTATGTATATTAGTAACAAACATTAGTAAACATATTTACATAAAGTAAAACCGCAAAAATCTTATTTCTGCATTCTTTTAATTTGAAGGCCCCTGCTGTTCATCGACATCTACAACATAGAAAATAGACTTATGGAATTAGTGGGGGGTTTTATTTACTACCAACATTATAGAATAAATGTTTTCTTAATGGTAAATATTTCATACCTTATGACATGGTCCTCTTCCATTGGGTCCACGGATTCAATGGTCGGGCAATTTATCTCCAGCTCAGTTTCAAGGTATAAGTCGTCTTCCTCGTCTTGATTCACCACTGTGATGTTGTTGCAGTTCTTTTCGCCTTTGAGGCACATGTTAGAAGAACAAAGACCTGCCTTCTTGCATCCATTATTTTGTTGGCAGTTCTTTTTGCACTTACAGGATACAAGCTTCAAGATAGCAGGGGGTAGTACAGTAAATACAGACTCAAGGACAATATTTGTTTTCTTTCATCCCTACTCTTCAGCATTTTTCAACTCCCAGCCATTGCTGCCCCTAGTGATATTCTCTTAAAGATTGCTGTCGTTCTGCAGCTGCAGATGGTGGTAAAGCAGCAATATTAGAACTGTTTTTAAAGGCTGGCTTCTTGTACGAAATAAACTTTAGGTGGTTCAGCGAAGGCACATTCGTCCCACTATAGCCGTACAGGGAGGTAAACAAACGTTCCCCAGCAGCTGAAATCATCTCCAGAGTAGCGTTCGAATCTTTGAATACTTTAACAATATCAGCGACATCTGGATTCTTCACAAGAGTTTTGAAGAAGTTTTCCTTGCATAAACGGTACTGACATTGTATCGCACTCGCTCATAGCATGTAGGGAGAGGATGTTTTTTGCAATCGTTGAATTCACAGCATTAGTTGGAGAAAATGCCGCTCGAAAATCAGCGTCCTTCCCAGGTTTTAAAAAGAAAACGTTCTCAGCCCTGCAGAAACCTATCAAAATGACCAAAAGTTCTACATCCTCCCCAACTATAATCACCATCTTATTTGATGGAGCCGAGGACAAAGCAGTGTTTACGATCAAAGTGCCTGCGTCTTTTTATTCTTGCTTGCATGTAATATCTGCTGATGATAACTTGTCAAACATCATAGATATTAACAGAAAATTGGTTTTTGGGTTAGCAAGAAACTTTTCTTTGGAAATGGTAAGTGTCATTGTACCGTTAAACAATATGTCAGTTGAAGCATGTTTCTTTGCTCGTCTTATACGTTCAGCAGTTTTTGTATGTAAGTCATCAGGTTAGCCATTAAAGACAACTACTGCCTGCGGTTGTTTGACTGTACATACTAAACATATTTGTCGCAGATTGTTGAAAAAGACTGATTCTTAGGCCAAACAACCTTATGCAATAAAAAACCATCATCAATGACGAATTGAAAACCACTTGTTTCTTAGGGGCTTGAATGCCTTGCAGAGAGTAGATTTGGTACCTATTCTTAAGCCATTGTCGAATAGGGATAAGGAATAAGGGCCTAGATCGTATGTCA
The DNA here is from genome assembly GCA_963931845.1 of Maratus michaelseni. NCBI lineage: Eukaryota > Metazoa > Arthropoda > Arachnida > Araneae > Salticidae > Maratus > Maratus michaelseni. The sequence continues at coordinate 401,085,123 of OZ007586.1, forward strand.
AAAACTCCTGAAAGTCTTCATCCGAATGCTTCGCGACCGAATTTCGTTCGAACAAAGTTGTGGGATTAATAGGAACCAACTCGTCGTCTACTAAATAATGATTCATAATGAGTCGTCGTCGTCTTTATTATCAGACAACTTCATTGTAAAATGTAGTCAATCACATAGATATAGAATCATTTTAATAGTCAACGTTTGCTTAAAATAGATAATTTTCATGTTACATACACGTACAGGGCCGTGATTCCCGTTTTTAACACTTTCCAACCTAGTTGAAAAGTGTTTATGACTTCGGTTTGTCTGACCGTATGGCCGTCTGTCCGTGCTCTAACTCCCGTAAATATGATCGGATTGTTCTGCAATTTTTATATGTTATTGTCGTTATTAGCATGTTCCCTATTTCAACGGAAGTGTGTAGCATTTATAGTTTTTTACAGAGAAACTCAAAATTATTCAATACATTAGGGTCAATGGGGAAAAATCATTTGCGGTTTATTTTAATGATGTTACACAATTTTAAACACATTGTAATTGATATATATCACTAAGGTGTATTACAAGAAGCTTAGTATGGAATAGGGTGTGCATAGCACTTATAGTTACTTCACAGGGACAGTCAAAATAATTCCTATACATTACGTCTATGTAGAAAAATCGTCTGCGGTTTATTTAAATAATGTTTCACTATTTTAAACGCAGTGAAATTTATATATATCACTAAGGTGCATTACAAAAGGCTTACTACAGAATATTGTGTGTATAGCAGTCATCGTTCATTTACAGGGACACACAAAAGAATTCTCTACTGTCTGTTAACAATAATTCTTGGAAGTGCGTTTTCAGTTACTGAACGCGATTTTAAATTTAACTCACTTTTTGTCTATTACGCGGTGCGTATAACTTCTGTAGATCCTATACAGGGAAGCACAAAAGTTCGCGAACACATTTCCGTTTATTCACAGAAACTCCAGAAGGAGAATTTTAAAATGTGCTACGCGTTTCCTAACTGAACTAAAATTTAGCATCCTATGTAGTATATAAACAAATCTATAGATCATATACAGGGCTGAATAAAAGTATTCGGATATTTTTCCGAATATTGTATATGTTGGAAATTCCTGAAATTGTGTTTTTAAATATGTTATGCGTTTTTCAAATTGTTTACTTCGATGTTATCTTCAGCTTATTAAACGGTATGATTTGTAAAATTATTTTGGAAGCGTTGGAAAGTGTTACGTAATCTATGCTTGACGCATAATTTTTCATTCTAGTTGTTTTGTTTTTTTTACAGTTTTTTTCTTTTGTTTCTTCCAATTTTACCTTCTCTTAGAGTACGATCTCTCCGGAAGAAGAGCACCCTCGACTCATGAGAGGAGGCGGATCTGCTCCACTGCTCCCACCTTTCACTGGCGCCGGATCCGCACTTTTCCTCTACCTCAAGTGCATAACGCATTGTCAATCATATAACCGTTAGTATCATTAATGGTTAACGTTTGTGTAAAATGATTAGTTCCTTGTTACATCGACGTACAGTGCCGTAATTCCCCTTTTTTATTACATTTTTTTTTTTTTTACACCTATTTTTGCGACACTCTCACGGCTAAACCATTGATCAGAGAAAAAACTTTCAGTACATAAAATCTTTAATTCATATTGTTGACTTTCACGTATAATGCCTTTGGAGTTTTGGAGTTATTTTGAAAATACTGAGAAAAGTCCGTTTTTTTACACGTTTTTTGTAAAAAAAAAAAAAAAAAAAAAAAAACGTATTTCCCGTAAAAAAAAAAAAAAAAAAAAAAAAAAAAAAAAAGAAAAAAAAAATGTTGGAAAACCTCGGATTCGTATTCAGCGACCCAAAAAACATAAAGAAACCAAATATCAAAACTACGCCAAACCTTTCCTTTATTTTCTACGAAAGGACTGGACTATGTAATAAAAGTGTAAGTCATGTGACTAAGGAAAACAAATACGGGCAAACCACTTCTTTTTTCATATGAAAAGGTGGCCATTTTTATTCAAAATTATTTTTTCGAGTAAAGTTGCATAAAAGTTTAGATTACAAAATGTCTGAATGTATAAATTCTGAGATAACTTCAGCAGAAATTACGTTAACAGGCGAATATCTCAATCCATTAGAGTAAATAAACACAGGAGATTCGTTCATTGAGATTCAAAAATATTAAAACATGAAAGTAATCATTCACAAAGCAAGATCTCCAAGTTGAATTTTACAGTGCTGTCTGGTGTAGAAAAAAATCGCATTTGTGAACGTGGCATACATAATAATAAAAGAAAAGACATGTCCATGTCGCTCATAGCAGACGATATAATTAATTTTACTGAAATAACAAGAATGATTTCGTTTTGGCGAAACAACGGCAGTCTGCCATTTTGAGGTGTTCATTACGGTCTCAATTAATGTCAAAAAAAGACAAATCTGAGCCCTAAGTGCATTCAAGCCTGTTTTCGTCTATCCACACCCAAGTTTTTAGACCTCTACGTATGGTAGATGTCCCTAGCCATTGCCAACAGACAGACACATCGACACGCATAAAAACATCTTTTATTTATAAATATAGATTTATGCACTAAACGTTTAAAAAATACAACAGTATGACATTTTTGGGATACTGATATACTCATTTGTTTCATCTGACAAAGGGTGTAATACAAAGTTAGCAAGAAATACGTTATCCACTTCAGTTACCTCTGGAGGTATGTACCGCTACTCGATTGGTAAGAAATGATAAATACAAATAAATGAAATAATGCATTTATCATTTATTAAATGAAACGTTTTAGCTAAAAAATGTTCCGAAAGGTGGCGCACAAGCACTCAATTAAATGTTCAATAAGCTTATACATTTTAATATTTTATAGCTTTCACATAAATTTTAATAATGCTACAATAAATGTTTTTAGTATATCTTTCGTGATTGTCAACTCCCAACTTGCTGTAATAACAAAACTATGAATCGCTGAGTGCAATCAGTCTGGTTGAATATCTCGAACACAGAAAAAATTCTTTCTTTCAAGACTGGTATTAATACGAATATATGATTTTGCTGCTATAGCAAGTTGTTGACATTTAAGAGCGCATATATTGCATATTTAACATTTATTTTAGCATTTAGACGTTTATGTGAACACATGCTGGGTATTAACATGTATACAAATATAGAAGATTTATTTAAGTTATGGTTTTCTACAATTTTGAAACAAATATTTTCTGAGGTGCCACCATTCACAAAATATTTGTACTAAACTGTTTTAGTGAATAACAATCGCATCAAATGTGTTGTGTCATCAAATTTATTTCTTACTAAGCCTGTGCATAGATCGAAAGGGGACATTTTGGGAGAATCTGCCAAGAATCTTATTCGATATTCTCAGAAAAAATAACATCAAATGGGACTGAAATACCAATTACAAATCTTTAGTTAGTAAAATAAATTAAAATATTTAAAGCCAAGCCGGGGGGGGGGGGGGGGGGGCTTGTCACGCAACGGATATTTGAGTAACACACTTATCTTGTTTACATTCCGAAGAAATATTTTCGGTTAGTCTGCTGATTCTTCTTTAAAAATCTCTCTTCTCTCCAGGTATTCACTTTCTGAGTCATATTCTATCTCAAAATCAGGTTCTGCATTTGAAGAATCCGTAGCCAAAGTGTTTTGTTTTCTATTTTTGAATGCCTAACTTTTATCTTTGATAATCACTTAATTTTTTTATATTTTTTAGGCGTGTTTATGCCTATGTAACTTTGTACAACTCTATGTCTTTAACAACATGATGATCAATCTTAAAACATCATCCAAGCCATGCGGAAAGGCATAGTACTTGATAATTTCTTACTTACAAAAACAACGTTCCTGAAACGCAAATCTTTCTAATGTATTTTTCTAATGTATTCTAAATCTTTCTAATGTAAAAGTAAAAACTCGCCAGAATCTTTAAAGTTTAAATAATGAGAAAACTGATTGGGTAAATGTTATTGATAATCTAACTCAAATTAAATTAGCCGCAACATGTACAATTTACACATTTTTAAAACAAATAAATCAATAGTTAAATTAACCCACTAAATCTTATAAACAAATTAAATATCTCTCATACATAACTATGGATGCTATGTGTCTTTTGAATTCTTCTTAAAAACGTGTTAGGCAGTATTCGCAGCATTCTTCTATTTCTCAGCCAATAGTGTTACATTGGCAATGAAAGTCCTATTATTTTTTTATATTTGACAGTTTTCGCAATTGATTGATCTTTGGCAGAAGATATTTTACACACCTGATATTTCAAACTGAATACAACTAAATATATATTTTACAGAACAGTGTGAGAGATCCCGTTGAAAGACCTTTCTTAGAAGAAATGTGTTTTATTTATTCAGTCATCCATCAACATCCTGAAATTAGAAAGAGGTCAATATTTGTATGATCCTGACTATTGCGTACCTCTACATTCAAAAATCAATCTTGGCCTTATCTCATCGTACAAAGTTGCTACAAATTTTACTATTAAATAAGGCAAAGATTACTACTCATCAATTGTAATACTCAAATCAACGGACTGTACGAACCGCTGAATCCAGCAGAACTCTCTCTGATTTTTTCTGTTTTGTTTTTTTCATTTCGCAATATGATATTTGTTTACGTGTACTCGGTATCCGTTCAACTATTTTTTTTCATTATTTTAAAAAATAATTTTGGAGAAGTATGGAATAATTTTATGAAGGGAAATGATTAAATCAAGAAAGAATGCATTTATTTTGATAAAATATAGAAAAAAAGAAAATGAAAAATGAAAAGAATACTTCATCTACAAATTTGAACTTTTTACAACATTTGTTTCACACCTTTCTCAGAAGTGTGCTCTATGACTGTAAAAACCAGATTTAAAACTTAGTTTGCTAAAGAAAAATTAAATAAAATGACATGAAATAACATATGTAAAACTGCTATAATATTGACTATTTGCTTAACCTGCTGTTTTAAGATGAAAAACTATTTATATGACTTGAAATCCGATTTTGATTTTTAAATAAATGTATTATAAGTATAGGCAATTTTTAAAAAATCGAGTCAATTGAATAATATACGTTGAAGTGTATCATTTTTTTCATACTGATGTACTGAAAAAAAGACAAACTGGACAAAATTATTATAAAGATTACAACTTTTAATCAGTTAAAATCAAATGGATACAGTAAAAAGACTTGTATTCTACGACTAAGAACTATTCTAAGACTATTCTAAGACTTGTATAAGTATTCTATTAGTATACTTATAATTCTTTTGTCATTACGTAACTGCGCCAGAATACACTAGAGAAATCGAAAAATAATTTAAACAAAAAATTGTTAAATTCATCATTTTCCGACGCATGAAGATAACTTTTCATATTATAAAAATTAAACAATTCAAATCGTTATAATTTGCATGAAAATATGCTTTCTTCTATCAATAATGGAAATTTATAGTCATTGTTTCGAAACCTGCTTAACTATTCTGCTTTAAATTACTAAAATGCATTCTTATCAATGCACGCACGTGAATAGAGAGTAGAACAATTCTCTCAATAAAATAGAATTTCAGGAATTAAATTACTAGCATTAAACATATAAATTCTATATTTTTGTGCAGGCAGAACAAGATAGACAGATAAACATAGTTTCATGAAAAAATAAAGCTATTTTGATGGACCAGTTAAGCAAGGAATTACAATGGGTACTACGCCTCTAATCGGATGGATAATTGATAATTCCATTTATGTGTAATTATATGTAATTTTTTAACTTCCGATTACAATACGAAATGCTTTAATGTTTAACAATTGTAAATAAAATAAGTAGTCTTCGAAAAATATTCTTTTTTAGTCACATGTGTTGTAATTTCCGTAACTTTCCAAGGTCCAAGCCTTTATTACAAGTTGTTAGATAAACAAAAAAATATTCTACTCCATTTTTATGTGTTCAATTTCGTTAGAACTAATTTATAGAATATTTATTTCGTACATTTCATTTTTTAATGAAAAAGAAATTCAGTGCTAAAAGTACTTTAGATTTAAATCTTTTTAAATTCTTCAAAAGATGTTTTCTTCTATCAATAATGAAACAGTAAATTTATAGTCATTATTTAGAAACGTGCTTAAATATCGCTACTTTAAATTTCTAAAATGCATTGTTATCAACTATGCACGTGAACAGAGAGCTAAATTTTCCGTCCTACAATAGAAATTTCAGGAATTAAATTAGTAGTATTAAAGATATATATTCTATATCTTTGAGCCGAGAAAACAAGCTCGACAGATGGACAGCTGCAGGAAAATTAAAATCAATACTAATGGACCAGTTAAGCATGAAATCACAGTCGGCACATGCCACCTCTAAAGCTACAGATAATTGGTAATCTTAATATTTGCATTTACGAAATTAATTATCCAGAATATATTTTCAGGAAAGAGCGCTTGGTTTTGTAAATGTACTATCAAATGGAATTTTAAATGAAGCACACAAGTGTAATCAAATATATTAACTTATTGAAATTTCTAAATATTTGAGATAAAAGCACATTATCATAACAGTTGTTCTGTAAATATTTGTAAGATAATCGATAATAAATAACATGCAGAATACCATGTTGCTTTTAAATTTTATTAACTTAAAATTACTGATAAATTTCGTTATATAATTAGGCCTTTTTCTTTAAATTCCTAAAATACAGTTAAGAATATTTTTGCTATAAGGAATATCATAATAAAATTTATATACATTTTATTAAAAATAAGAATTGCTTTTCTTGTTCTGTTTATATTGCTTAAACGGTACTATAATTTGTAACTTTTTATTAAACTGTTTAAAACAATTCGTAATGAATTTCCAGATAAGGATAAATGTCCCTATGGGGACACGGGAATGTGTTAATACTTCCCAACAGTAGACTCTCAGAATCACCAGCGGCAATCTGCTAATTCAAATATACACAGATCACGGAACATTCCCAGCCTACCTACACAGATTCACACGTAAAGAAGAACCAAATTGCTCATGAGGGGAATTGGGAACACTCAAACACTATGTCACATCCTGCTCATTAATTCAATCACTCCATCTGATCCACATCACACCAAACAACCAAAAACTATAGCATAATCAACTAGCGAATTATAAATATGTACAAAGAAAAGGAAGAGCAGTGATCAGATGGTTAATAGAAAATATTGACCTTATATTAAACTAACACACCTTCCCAGCAGTGGGATTCCAGACTTGCACTCACCTCTCCAAAAGCCCCCCCCCCCTCCTTTGGTAAATATAATTTATTACTTTAAAAAATTGTAGCAAGGGAACCTCTTTGCTACGCCAAAAAAAATCGTTTTTTTCAATGCTACTGCGGAGTGGAAGTCATCTACGAAGGACTGTAAATTCACCAAAAAAATAAAGAGTAAATCAACAAAACGCGCCAAAAAGTGACAACAAAGCAAGAGGTGAAAAGTGAAATGCACTCCCACAACTAAAAAGCAATCATAAATAAAGTGTACCTAATCTAGTAAATCAGCCTCATAGACAAAAGACGTACTAATGGCCATGGAACAAGCCCCACCACAATAGTGCGCCAAGTTTTCAAATAGCTAATCACCTAACTTGCACACAAAGCCTAGTAGTGATAACAGCCATTAGGAAGAAAAGTGAAAATTATATAACTGACAAAATGCAACAGTGTGGCAACTACAAATGGTAGTGACAACTACCAGCCACAAAAGTCACAATGTGACCAATTACCGAAAGTGACAAAAAATCAGCGAAAAATTCGCAATATGACCAATATCAAGAAATTGAGAAACATTACTAGTACAAGATAGCGACAACAAGATAAAGACAAAGACGAACACATCCCAATAAGCGTGAGCCCATAAAAGCGGCACAAACCCTAACAGAAAGTAAACTAATACAAAAAAGAGACTAGCCCATAAAAGCGGAGATAACCATGACAACGGAGAATCACCGTGATAGAGACCTCTATAATCTTTAATTTTTAGTACGTATTAGTTAATCCATTTTCTTTCTTCTCTCCCCCCCCCCCCTCAGTCATTTCCCCGTAGTGCTAGCGGGTTCCGAGGTCTATCACTTTCTCTCTAACTGAAAGGAAAAGCTCGCAACTACTCCAACGGTAGGAATAGCATTAAGTCAGGCGCAGGTGCTAAAAGAAACCTGGCTTGAGCCCGCCCCAAGCCATGACAAGGTAGGGCTGTCCCAATGCCCGTGTAGGGCACGGAGCACTCAAGGCACCCAACACTTTCCACTTAGTTCCCCAGAAAACAGCAAAATCTCTACCTTCCACTCTTCTAAGCTCGGGGTGCAAGCGCTAAGCACAGGGGCGGGAGCCGGAAGGATCTCCACGATCTGCCGAGAGGGAGGGCCAAGACCGAGATTTCGGTTGCGCAACGAACCAACCTTCACTATCTTTCTACTTATCCCAGCAAGCAGCATTAAGAGACTACATCAGTCATGCGAAAAAACGCGCAAGCTAATGTTAAGTCTATGGAAAGTTCTTGGCAGGTTCTCGCATTTTAATATTTTTAAATGTTTTTTTTTTTTTTTTTTGCATAGGATAGCTGAGGTCGATCTCTAGCGTTGTTAGTTTTTACTTTTTCGATTTTGGTTCCAGTTTTTTATATAATGGCAATTTCTCTTTCAAAACCAGTTCCAACCGGTTCCTAAAGTGAAAATGTCCGCTCTTAAGCCATAGGCCGAGGCTGAAAGAATATCCGACCTGGTGCCCCATGGGGCATGGACCGAGAGAATACACTAACCCTTCTATTCCAATATCGCTTCTTTAACCGCAACGCTAGGGAGTAACAGCGTAGCAGTTTTTATCAGCAATTTTAACTTAAATTAAGCTTATTAGCACCTTCCCAACTAAGTTAGTACGAGTTATAAACATTATATAAGTGAAATTATATTTAGTTAGTATATAGCCATTTGTCCCTCCCCTCCGAACTTTAGATTTACCTAATATAAATTATATACATTAAATTATTTACAGATAATATATAGCCGATGTTCCAACCCCTCTCTTAATTTAATAAATCACGCATGTAATGTCATCCCTGTAGGAATAAGCAACTCTGTAGAATCTTTAGTTTTAGTTAAATAAATCATAGGGTAAAACTATAGGTAAACTAAGTCAAACAACCAAGTAAAGTAATAGTAGTTAGATTCTAAAAGTAGAACCTAGTTTCTAGTATTAAAAGTGTTATAAAATGTCTAACCCTATTCCTTTTCAGGTATCCCCTATTTCATTTATTAATTTTAGCTTTAATCCCCACACACTTTTTTACTGTCCGCATCTTTATTAGGTGCACATAGACTCTGCCTGCATGGACTACCGGACCAGCTCCAACAGGATAGCCTACGGAGTCAGTATTTACCCGGTGGGGTACGGTAGAAAGACGGAATGTCATCCCCTCTGCAACGATAAACTCGTTCTTACATTTCGGCCACAAAACTAATCTCTATGTTAAACTTGTCCAATTTCGGTGCCCCAATTGTTTCATTACTTCGTCAAAAACATCTCTATGCGGCAAATCCTTCACCACACAATAGGCAAAAAAAAATCCAGAAGAATCACGTGACACGTGTATGTGTAGTGCAGGACATACACAAAATTAAGACCCATCAAGCAACCGCCCAACAAGGTAAACTGACAAAGTAACAATTATGTCCTGTAAGCAAGACGGCCTGTGTGACTGTCAAGTGGAGCGCCACTACGTGGCGATTATGTACGCTAATGTTGCCCGGTTCATGTAAAATCCGTCGTGGGTGTAAAGTGCATCAAGAGGACTGATCAAGTCCTCTTGATGCAGGGTGAAGGTCTCGTCAAGTTAAGGTCTCGTCACCTGATCAAGTTTCTAAATCACGAAACCAACTCGCGTAGCGATGGCATGACGTATGGGTGTGCGATGCAGCGTGAAATTGGTAAATACTCCAGCATCTCACATCCGACCGACACGACTTCGCTACACTGTGCAATGCAGACCCGACTAATCCAAACATCAAATAGTAAATGGCCAACTAAGGAAGAGAAACTTAGGCAACAAACTGCACTGAAGCCACGTCGGCCTAGAGGTTTATCAAACAGATCTTCGCGATGCGGAGATCAGGCATATTCTCGTCCCGTTTTCATGTATCAACCCGTTAAGATAGGCAAAATTCAGGCAGGTAGGGGTCTGACCAGCGCAGCGGTCTAAAAAAAAGGATATTTTTGGAAAAGTTCTTGGAAAATTTTTGGAATTTAATGCCACCTGCATATGTGTGGTAATGACATAAGAAATTATGAAACAGATAAATCAGTTAAATTGCTTTATTAAAAGTCATAATTATGCAGTGACATAATATATATATGCATGTAGCAAATTGACGTTTACACACTTTAATTTACTTTTATCTATATATTAAAAAATTAAAGTAAGAACAAACACTAAATCTACATTTATCAGACACTTCTTTGTATTTTTCATCACTTTGTATTTGTCTTCTGATCAGTTGAAGGTGATAACAATATCAATGATAAAATTGATTTCACTTCGTCGGCATATCTCTGATGCCATAAGTAACATAAAATGAAAGTTACGTGTGAATAACAGCTTCCTACATATGTTTCTACTTTGCATCGATAAGACAAAGACGATATCAGTGGAGAACAACAGTTGATATTCTTTATTCCATTATTCCATTATGTTTTAAAAGATATATGGCGAGATTGTAATTGAAAAGAACATCGAAGACTTGTTGAAAATGTATGTCGATTATCAATTCATTTATTAATCAAACACAGAACAGCCTAAGGATTTGTCACACAACTAGCATATTAATGATTTGACTCTGTCCAACAACATCCATCAAAACGTTCCTTATTTTTTCAATAGTTATCTTTTGTATCAATTATGAATATCACAAATGTATACATTATGCATGTAACCTTACAATATATACTTATAACTTTCCTAAATATTTTAATACATTTATTTACCGAAATTTATTGACGACAAACACTCTTCAACCCCACTAGAATTTATTCGGAATCAAACAAACAGTGATATGCAGATTGACGTTTTAAATGAACAAGTTTGGATTTTTTAAATTGTTTTCCACAACAGCGTAGGGTTTCAACATTTTAATTTTCCTATATATTTTACTGCGTTATGTCTTTAGTAATATATTTTAAAAATACATTTTCGTGTCATTGCGCTTATATTAAAAAATGCGGATAAATACACAAAAACTAGATTTATTTGATAGAAATACAAACATACTTATGTTTGCATATCTTAACGATAAAGAAATCCTGCTAATTAGGTAAAAATGTTGTTTAATCTTCTCAGTACTGACTTTCGAATTTAAAATAATACATTCATTGCATCAGTGGAAAATATTTTTTACACCTTTTTTGCACCAAAAACTAGGCTTATGAGCAAAGATGCAAGCACTGCGCCAGAAATGGCCGAGTGTCACCACTAAATTTTAATAGTATTTACTACTTTATTTAATGCAAGATTTTCTGAAGTTTAATAAAACGAAGAATATTATTAAAATTTAGTGGTGAGCATTGCCCATTTGTGGCGCAGCACTTGCATCCCTGCTTAAGAGTTATGATTCATAAACAGGGATGGACACAACTAATAAAAAGAATATTTTAGTGAATGGATTTGATAATTTAAATTTGAAAACATCCGAAAAAATACCAAAATATTATAATATTTTGTTTTTATGCAATGTTAATAATTTATTAGAAATTAGAAATTACTTTTTGTTTCGAGTTTGTTATCTGCAAAACCTAACTGACGAGACTAATTAGTTTTTTCCACTCCTTACGTTATGCTTACATTTGAGGCTAATTAAAATTATTATTGGTTTTCTTACTGGCGTAATGGTAATTTGTCTAAAACACATTATTATAGTATATAAAATTTGAATAGTATTAATAATATCCATATAGATTCAAATCTTGCTACATTTAAGTAGAAATATTTTTTAAAATATATATAAATTTTGTTTATCATACAGTTCCTGAAACTTATAAATTATCTTTAAAAGGTTTTTTCCGGCTCTTACAAGTATAACAAGAAATATTCATTTTTGTACGTTCAAAACTTACAGAGAATTTTCAAATAGTCCATAAGCGCCATCAGTAATTGATCCATAAAGTCTTTAAATGGAATAAAATTTGCGCAATTCCAGGAAATAATTTGTGCAGTGCATTCATTGGAAAAACGTTAACCATTTTTTCCATATGAAATAGAAAACTAACTCTTTGTCAAATCTTAGGGTGCAACCCGTTTATCGATAAACTCTACTCATTTTCTTTTTGTTTTTCCATTCATTTATTTCCAATTTTCGCAATGCTTCAATTTCTGATTGATTATTAATTTTAAAAAAGTTTTCTAGATGTGTCTTTTTAGCAGTGTCAACATTTCATTCACTCAATAAAATGTAATGAATCATTTCGCACTCAATATTACTAAACCTATTGATCATAAACATAACTTTGTGCAACAAAACTCGATGACGTTATTGCTATCGATATAAAAAGACTTGATTATTAATGATTTCGATGCGCTGAACATGAGTTTGACTTTAACAATTTTGGCTGAATTGGCTACATTTCTTTTGTAATTTACACATACATGTGCGCCTTAATAATTCTATCACTCTATATATTATCTATTATATGAGTCACATTAGACTTCTTTGTAAATAAATACAAGGAGAAAAAATAAATGGAAATTAATTCGTCAAAAAATATAACAGTAATCATTATACAGTTAACATTATGTTTTTACATTTGTTTTAAATTTACCTTTGAGATATTTGGAGTCATTCAAAAAGAGAGACTTTTCCAATACATTTTAATCGGAAAAACGAAAACAATTATTCCTTTTGGAACTTTGGCTTCTTTCACTTTATATTAAAAAATAAGCATCGTGATCCGTCTCCATATTAAAATTTTAACAAATGTTGAAAATCCCCACATGAGCACTCAATTTCGACATCATATTTGAATATTTCGAGTTTTTGAAGTATAAATTGAAAACCACTTGTCAGAATGATGTTGGATTCAAATATTTAAAGTTTCTAAAAATTGATTTATGTTTAGAAATTCATATATGTTACAATTCTTTTTTTCGAATGTTTATTTCATATAATATGTAATTTGAAAATATATCTTAAATTTCCAAAACAAGAACCGATGAAGTTGTTTCATGGCGTTATTTGTGTTTAGTGGGTTAAATTCACAGCACTTACACTTCAGAAGGAATTTCATTGTTGCACAGTGTTATGTGTGGCTGATTCACAAATTATTTTAACCCTTTCAGGGCCAGCGTTATTTAGAGACATATTAATTTTTAACACCAGACATTCTGTATAGTATTTTTTGCTTTTTTTAACCCAAAAATTACATGATTAGATACAGCAAAGATTACGATTAAAATATTCTCGGACTAAGAATTAAAACTCAAACGCTCCTTATATGGAACGTAAACGTGACACCCATCTTTTAGTGATTAAAAGAATAAAATTTGAATAATTAAAAATAAACTAAAACTAATAGTGTCATCAGTCGGGGTAATTTTAATCAGTTATATCTTCTCAGAAAGAAAACCGACTATTTCGCAATTCTTAGGATGTGATCCATTGAATAAGCTCTGCTAACTCTAATTGTTGGTTATCCATTCATTTCGTTTCCATTTTTTAACAATACTTCTGTTTAAGATTTATTTCTATAAAACAGCTTTTACAGACGTGACAACTGCCAACATTAATTACAAACGTAATAATTAATTTTGCCCATAATATTGGTAAACAAATTGTCCATAAACAGTATCAGTTGTTCATTCAAAAACTATTTTTACCCTTTCCAAGACAAAGAAATACTTAAGCAAAAATGCAGAAATTATTGAAAGTCACCAGAAATTACGAACAAATTGATGATTTGCAAAATATAATTACTTTTCTTAACGTATATTATAAAAACAAAATTTTATTCGAAAATTATGGGTGCCATTAGGTAGTAGAATTAAAATTAAGTGGTTATTACTAAAAAAAAATTTAAAAAGCAATCAATATTATTCAAGCAATCAGTATTATCAATATAAAATATTATTTTAAACGAATAAAATTTACACAATTTTAGAAACTAAATGTACAGTGCTATAAGTGAGAGAAATTTTGAACCGTATTTTTGTAAGAAAAAAACTGACATATATTCAATTCTGTGTTGAAGAACCATTCACCGATAATGTTTGTGCGCTCTGTGTTTTGGTTTTTCATTTTTTCCAATGCGTCAATTTCTGAATAATTGTTAATATCAAAATGTTTTCCAACCGTGTCTGCTTTACACGTAGCAACACTGCAGTCACTCAATAAAATGTAACAACAATCAAACAATAATTCTGAACATAATTTTTGAAAGAGAAATTTCCTTTTTCACTATAATTTACATGTAAAGAAGATTTGCAAGAATAAAATTATTTTATTGAATGAATAATATATTTATCATATTTGTAAAATAAATGAAAAGTTAACAGGGAAATTAAAACTTTTCATCTAACGAATGTAGAATATATGTATCCTACATTTATTTTTAATGTCAATTAAATATATTCACAAATCACCAATATTCATCAAATGTATACATGTAATGTGATAAATCGACGAAGTAATGTTTTCTGTAGAATGAACCCTATACTTCATATATTTGTAATAATTATATATGGGTTTTTACAGTCTAACTCTAGAATATTAAACGACATTTTATCACTCTAAATCCGTGTTGTCAAACTGCGGCCCGCGTGTAACCCGAATTGACATACATACATTTTCGCCATATTTAATCGCATAATTTGGACTAAAGTTACACGTTATATTTTCATTCACTCTAGCCATTGTTTTTCCATGAAGGAAATGAATAAAAAGAATCAGTCGTCCACAATCAAATGCACTTTAAATTATAAACTTTATATATATTCCGAGAAAACATTTTCAATAAAATTTTAAGAATAATATGTATAGATATTACTATTTTTCTTGTAAAGTGTTTATTAAAACTAACTACAATGTAAAAAAAAAAAAAAAAGAAAACGAAACCAATCTCAGAACATGCAGTAAAATTAAAATTTTTAACATATTTTCTATTATTTCATTGAAATTCACACAGCAATCAGATTCTAATTCAGGATCACGGCACAGCGACAGAAATTAATAAGATAAAACCTTTTCTGTTAAAATTTAGGTAGACATAAATTATAAGATTAAATATAAGAAGAACACCACAGAGAGGATTAATTTAATGTTTTTTTTTTCATTTTAGTTTTTATAAATGCAACTTTAGTGATAAAATGTATGTAATTTGCATTTATTAATTATGCGTTATCTATTAGTTAATGCAAATAATGTACAGTCTAATGTTTTGTCAAGTTTATTAAATTTTTGGAGAGAATAATCTCTATTGATTAGAAAAAGGTACTTCTTAAATTATCGTTAAGTGAAATAAACGGTGTTTGTCTTCATTTGTTGCTTATTAATATAACTGACGAAATTTCTGAAACGTTAACATATGTTCTAATATCCATTAAAGTATTTTAAAGAAATATTATTCGCCTTATAGACGAAATATCGTTTTTTTTTAGAACGATAGTGGACTTTATCTTCAAATCTGTATTTGTGAAGGGCCGTCATATTCTTTTAACCCTCTTATTACCATTGTGGTCTCTTTTCCCCACATTTATTTTTGTTTTGAAATTTTTCATATTTCGAACCTGAAAAGAATTGCAACTTAAACATAATAAATAAAATCAAACAGACACGTTGGAAGACATTTAATAGAATTAATTTAATTAATTTCTGGTTCAAATGAACGAAAACTAAAAACGAATTGAAAACTCATCGAAAATTAAAACTTGGTATTAGGAGGGTTAAATAAGTATCAAAATTTTTATATTTTCAGCACAAGTAAATTTTATAAAAACCTTGTTACACTGGTTTACAATTTGCATAGAATCTTATTATGTACACTAATTTGATATATTTAATCAATCAGAAAATGACAGGCACGCGGCCGTCAAGCTTATAAAATCTAAAACATTGTCTGAAGCTGAATAAAATGTTGAATAAAAAAGTTGCATAAACAGATGATATTCAAATAAAAACAAAGCGTGAATGCGTCCTTACTCATGAGCTTCTGTTAACTGTCAGTCGGTGATTTTATTTCGTTTAAAATTTATGCGGTACATCCCCAATAGCACCGTGACCATTAATAACAAAAATGTGAATGCAGCGTGACCAAAATGGATTTCTTATTGTTGCCATTGTTGTGCCATAATGTGGAACGTCTTTTGTTACAACATCCGAGTGATGTCGATATGTTCCTTTTCGAGACAAGATGCAAATAATTAACAAGTAATTTCTATACAAAAAATTAAAGCAACTACAATTGATTTTTTGCTTAATCAACTATTTGATAGTATTTGTGTCAAAACATTTATGCTATAAACATTGACTATAGTTTATTTACTTATTGCGCACCAGTTGTCTTCAAAAACTTAAAAAAGGCACAAGAACATTTTAAATTATATTATTTATTATTAAAATTATTTTTGAAACAGATATTTTAATGAATAGAGGAATGTATATTCAACTAGGTAAATTATATCCAATGGTTGGAGTATCATAGTTGAGATTTTTCCAACAGAGCGAAAATATGCCGGGACCAGGACTCGAACCTGGGTACTTTGGTTTGCCGTACCAACGCTATCCCTACTGAGCTAGCCCGACGATATCCTGAACTGGCATATTTCACTATTATTTGTTGGACAATGCTGCGAACTGCAGCGCTAATTTCCTTCATCCGAGCTATAACTATAGCATTTACATTATGAATCTTGAAATAGCACGGAAACTCCTGTATACCATGTTACATTACATGGTATACAGGAGTTTCCGTGCTATAAAAAAATTGTAAAACACATTCACACATATCGTCGAATCCTGAAATAGCACAATTACGGGAAATTAAGAACATAAAAATCTATCTCAAAAAATACTTGATAGCGCGAAATTATGTTTACTATTTAGTGAATTGGCAGTAGAGACGATTATGGATGAATACCCAATAGGTTTAAACATTTCCAAATAAGCCTATTTTGGTGGGGATTTTAGTATGCTATTGTCATCGAGTAGATCACGATGTACTTATATAAGATCTTACATCTAAATATTATAGAATGACCATCAAAACAGTTTTTTTCGAAACAAAAATTGTAATAACACTAAATTTCTAAAGCAGATATAAGTGAAATATCGTAGATTCAGTTTACATTTCCATAAGTTGCTTTTGTAAATGAAATATTATTCAACTTATCCATCATATGCAGGTGTTTCGTGATTGACAGGTAAGTAAATAATGCTATTTGGGTTTTAGGACTACATGAAATTATCTTCCAAACTGCTGCTTATCGTAATAAATCATAGTATAAAACGAAATCCAAGATATACTATAATCATTCGCACAATCAATAGGAAATCACACATGTAAATTTGATAAGATTACGGGGGGTTCAGGGGGGCAGAGACCCCTGAAGAAATGTACTTTTTTATTTAAGAAATTACAAGAATAA
This sequence comes from Maratus michaelseni, assembly GCA_963931845.1. Taxonomy (NCBI): domain Eukaryota; kingdom Metazoa; phylum Arthropoda; class Arachnida; order Araneae; family Salticidae; genus Maratus; species Maratus michaelseni. Next base: position 401,102,802 of record OZ007586.1, read on the forward strand.
GAATTTCATAAGAATTTTAGAGTATCATTGCATAAACCGTGTTCAATTTAACGTTTTTAATTTCTGAAACCTTAAAAGTATCTTATATGTATATAAATATACAAGTAATTAAAAATAATAATTTATGGATTGTAAGATGTTAAATATTATGAAAGTTATATTAAAAAACAATGATATTCAGAGCTGACGTTGATGCTCCTGAACTGCAGATTTACTAGTTTAAAATCATATTATATATTTACATAAGATTTTCGGCTTTAAGCGTCAGCTTTTCAGAAAGTAATCGTTAATTTTCCACGGAATACTTTTTTAATGTTCTAGAGATTTTTATCATATAACACATTACAAATAAATTTGATGAAGATTGATGACTTGTATTTATAGTTCATTGTTTTTTAAATGAATGTAGGGATACTCTATTGCGTAGGTGTAATGCAGGTACCTCTATTACGTGATGCAGCTTAATTTCTCTGTTATTATTTTTATTTATTTTACAAATGTAAAAAATATATTATTCATGCAATAAAGTAATTTTATTTCGATTTGAAATTTTATTTGCATGTAATTTATATTTCTTTATGAACAGAAAAATATTATATTTTAAACAATTATGTTCTGAATTATTGTTTGAATGCTCTTACATTTTACTGAGTTACTATAATGTAGACACGTCTATAAAACATATTTTTCATTTAAAATGAAGAAAAACTAAAGCATTGAAACAAGTTATGAAAAGAGACAGATTTACTAGTTTAAAATCATATTATATATTTACATAAGATTTTCGGCTTTAAGCGTCAGCTTTTCAGAAAGTAATCGTTAATTTTCCACGGAATACTTTTTTAATGTTCTAGAGATTTTTATCATATAACACATTACAAATAAATTTGATGAAGATTGATGACTTGTATTTATAGTTCATTGTTTTTTAAATGAATGTAGGGATACTCTATTGCGTAGGTATAATGCAGGTACCTCTATTACGTGATGTAGCTTAATTTCTCTATTATTATTTTTATTTACTTTACAAATGTAAAAAATATATTATTCATGCAATAAAGTAATTTTATTTCGATTTGAAATTTTCTTTGCATGTAAATTATATTTCTTTATGAACAGAAAAATATTATATTTTAAACAATTATGTTCTGAATTATTGTTTGAATGCTCTTACATTTTACTGAGTTACTATAATGTAGACACGTCTATAAAACATATTTTTCATTTAAAATGAAGAAAAACTAAAGCATTGGAAACAAGTTATGAAAAGATCAAGAAAAACAAAACAAAAGATGCAGTTACTGAAGTTTCTCCGAGGATGCATTTAAAGGATTTCACAAAATGTAGGTTTTCACTCGCCAGAATCAAAATGGCTCAAAATTTCTTCCACTAATACATCTTTATAGTTTAGATTAGGAAATTGTGCCAATTTTTCTCTTAAACGGTTGAAGAGCGGTAGTATATAAAACAATAACCAAATATGCAGGATACTTCACAACAATAATACAAAATCTAATCGACAAAGCTACAGCAAGATACAATAGGATACAACAAGCGCAGAAAGGAATAAATTTTACAAATTCAATCCCTTTTTAAATTGGTGTTTCCATAAAAGTCAAAAGATAATTACAAAAACTTGGAATGAATTTTCCCATCACTCCAGATCCATCGATATTCAAGTTAATCCGAACAGACATTGACAAAATTACTTATCTAACTTAGACACCTGGATTAAACAAAATTAATTTCAATGATAGTGAAGGAAAGGCAATTTTATATGTGACAAAACGAAAAGTAGGAGACAAAATAACAGATCTCACCCGATATATAAAGTTAAATAAATCCACTACTGCAATAGTCGGGTTAAACAATAAATAACGAACTACAATAGATTTCAACAATGTCGATAAATTAGCAGGTTATAATAATTTTTAATTTTACATTACTAATACGGGCTATATAAATTATCAGAGCAAATTCAGAGATATGAAATGATATGTTACTTGCCAAATTGATAACAAATTGATAACATTGACATACTTGTTAGGAATTTGGGAAGAAGTTGGGAAAACTTCAACGGCAGTAGCCAGCGACGACGATACGAAACAGCGTTAACTGATGATGCGTCAGGACAGAAGGAGCTGAAAATATTTTTAAAAACATTTATACATCTGCACTATATTTTGGTGTGTTTGAAATTATCTTTTAGTTTGTTTTAAAGCATTGTTAATGTCTGAATAAATATATAAAAAAGGTTATTCTAGTGATTGGTTTACTATTTTAAATACAATAACAAATTACGTACTTTCCAAGATCTGTCTATTATAATCCTTTATGTCGTTTGAATGTTTCAAATATAGTTTGCAATTTTAAAGTAATTAAAAAAATAAGACATTAAATTAACATGTAATAATTTATACATATAAATTGTAACTTTGTAGCTCTATTTAAAATACCGACAAGTGTTAAGGTTTAAAAGTTGCTGTTAACAAGATAAAAAAAAATAATTTTGTTTAATGAAAGTAAAGTCTTCCAAATCCATTTAAACATAACACAGTACATATTGATTTTCAATTAAATCCTCCAATGACTACAATGTAAAAGAAAAGTAACGTACGAATAGAGAGTAAAAATTAAACATTCCTCTTAAAATCAGATACATCTAGTTAATAAAGTTAAAAAAAAGCCCTAGACATTATTGTTGACTTTAGTAAAGCAATAATAAATAATCTTTCGTGTAATTAGTTAGTTTTAATTTTATTTTCATGCACAATTTTTATATGTAAGTTCCTTCTGTCTAAATGCAATGCGATTTCTCAAAAGATTCAATGTATATTTCGTATTTTATTAAATATAAAATTTCAAACAAGCAAATTGATTATTTTCCTTTTAAGTCAAAATTAAATTGATTTGAAGAAATTGAATTCTTATCTGTAATTCAATCAAAAATATATCATTGTGAAATTTAGGTCATTTTTTCACATTTGCAATAATTAAAACCTAAATGATATAGTCACAGTACATAAATGTGGCAATGCATTTTATGCATATCAGTTTATGTTAATTTTATTAATTGAATTTCTGTCAGTTTTTAAATTACTGCATTATAAACAAGTAAGGAATAATTCATACTTTAAACGAGTTGAAATTTTCCAACTGGACGAAAAATATCCGGGCCAGGATTTGAACCTGGGATCTCTTCGCTGAAGCCACCACGCTCTACCAACTGAGCTATCCCGGTCGAATCTGCAGGGCATAATTCATCCAGTTAACCGTATTGATCATACCATCTGGTCTGATATTTTAATCAGCTCAACGGAATAGATCGCAGGTAAAGGAACTCCAGTAAACTCTGGATACGTGATTACACTAGATTAATTTTAACACAATTATTTCAAATTGGTAAAGCAATCATACAAGTTGAAATTTTCCAACTGGACGAAAAATGTCCGGGCCAGGATTCGAACCTGGGATCTCTTGGCTGAACCTGAGATCCCAGGTTCGAATCCTGGCCCAGACATTTTTCATCCACTTGGAAAATTTCAACTCGTATGATTACTTTTAACTTTACCAATTAATAAACAAAAATTAACAAATGAATAACACATACAACATTAATTTTACCAAAATAATATTTATTAATGTATGTTCTACAAAACTCTTTCATAAAATAATATTTTTATTCTTAGAAATACTAGGAACACTTTTCTTGTTCTTGAAATTTAACAGTTGCGGTGATGTCATAACTGTCAACATTCTGATTTTTTTAAGTCAAACAAATATAACTTGAATCAGAAAAAATACTTAATGAAATGTTTCTTGATTCGATGTGGTTATATTTCAAATTTGTTTAGATATAACATTTCTAGTTTTACCTTATTTAAAAAAAACGGACGGTTTGCAAGTATGACGGATTTTATTCAGGTCATAAAATGTTTTATCCCATCGTTCAGGCTTCTTCCAGCTTGGTACCTTTCATTATCATTGTGCTTACTTCGATTTCTTTATTTATTTTTATAGCAACAGCAGTATTTTGAACTATTCACCCTCAAATGCAACAATTACATTGCTAAACATAATATTATCATTAGATTTTCCAATTAGCATTTTATCATAAAAGTTAGAGTGACTGCCACCAAAAGTCTATTTTTTACTTGATCATGTGTTGTTGAGTGAGGAATATTATATTTGCTGTATGTCCCATAAAGGAGGTACCCTTTTTAAAACTAAATAATTTGAAAACGATTAACCATAGAAGTGCCCCATTTGTTGCTTCTTTATTAGAAAAGCAATAATATTTTAAATGTGTTATTTAAAAATTATTTTGAAATGTTGCCTATAGGCGGCGCTGGAAGCTGCAAATAAACCAAATGACAGTTCACCTGATTTGAATCCTTGTGATTTCTTTTTGTAAGGACACTTAAAAAGACAATGTCTACTTACAAAACCCACAAAAAGTTTAGCGGAACTGGAATAGTACATCTGTAAGGCATGTGAGGACATTCTTGTTGAGACATATTCACGGCGCTGGTATGAAAACACGGCATTCTTTTTAAAAAAAACAAGACAAAAACAAACTAATTTATATTTTATGTAATAATCAAGTATAGAATAGTCATGTATGTTTATCCATAGCAACAAGGCTGAAAGAAAGAAGTAAGTGATACCACGCAGATCGACATTTTATGTAGGATTGTGACTTCGAATCCCAGAACTCCGGACTCCAAAATCAGAAGGACAAGTTAATGGTGATAAATTTACAATCCTCCATAAAAGTCAGTCCTAGTGGAAATTCCATTGCGTCACGATGGAAGTTAGTGCAGCAGTTCTATGTGTTTGGCCGCACTAATCAGAGTATGTTTCCTTGTTTCAGACTCGACCAGTGTAGGTCTACTAGGGTCAGCCTGGGTCACACTCGGGAGGTATTCCGGTGTGGACCGCAGCGAATTGAGACGCGCTATTTGGGGTCTTTTTAGCCCAAACCCTCCTTTTTTCTCTCTACAGAGAAATCTCTTCTAAAACAGTATTATTATTACAAAAAGTTTCTCTAACTTTCAACGATGCTTTAATGATTCTAACTTTAGTGTTAATCGAAAACACATTCTCTTCTAACTGCAGTCTTATTTTTAAAGGAGTCTGAGAATACAATTTAACACAATATTTATACAATTAAACGAACTTTATTTAAAAGCAAACTTGACACAAATATTCTGGTTGATTTCTAGGATTTTTGTATATGTGGTTCAACAATAACAGGAGTATGTCCATTTGTACCGTCGAAAGTAAAATTTCTTTATATCTCAAAAAATAATGATTGGAATGAGCTGTAAACATACACACGTGTGACGGGTTTTAGACGAAGCGTAATCTTTTATTGTAAAAATACCGTAGATTATAATTAAGATATAATTTAACATGAATTTATGAGTAATATTCGTATGTAAATATATGCTCTTGAATTTAAAAATATCCATGATTTTTTTTGTCTTTTCACTGTATGTCACTAAAAAAGTACATTTATATCTGTTGATTTTTTAAAACATATAAATTAATATTTGTCACTCTGAGTTTAACATTAACATACTCAAATTTTGACATCTTTGAATTCTATGAAGATATATAAAAAAAAATTTGAATCTATGTAATTATGATTCAAGAAACACAAATAAAATTTAAAAGATGAATGCTTCTGTTTGAAACATTAAATATTGTACAACGTTTACTATGTAGACGATGCGCAAAATACATTCATATTCGAAAAAAAAAGAGACGCTATTCCGAATCTAATGCCACCATTCTTGTGATTGGTATTGCCAGTAGGATACTTTTTAGGTGCGTTCCTAATTATATAAATACGTAGCACCTATAGTCGTCTCGTCCGTCCGTCTGTCCGCATATAAAAGCGCAAAATCTATCAGACCGAATGGTTTGAAATTTAATATATACAATCGTTGCAGAATTTTGTCGAGTCATATCAAATTTTATGAAAATCGAATCAAAACTTAAAAATATATTAATGGAAGTTTTCTTCATTCTATTCAATCCTATAATACGTAATTAATTAAATAATATCCCATGATAGGCAATGATTCTAGGTTGCCATGGTGATTATATCATATTTAAAATGAAGTCCTATTATTTCCGTATCACTTATTTAAAAACGAATTTGTACACTAAAATTGTTTAATTACAGTAATCATATAATCTGGCGACAGTTTTTTGGAAAGATGTTTCCGAAGAAATAGATATTAAATGGAAAAACAGTCTAAATACGGATTTCAAGTTCTGAAATTTTTATAGCTAGACTTAAGTTTCCCATTGGAATTTTCAGTAAATGTCAACAAAAGATAAAATGTTGCCAACTTAAAATGTACTTATTTATTACGGAAATTGATCATACCATAATAACTTATGATATAATTATTTCACTGAAATAATAACGAGGATTATTATATATTGTATTGTATTGAACATTTCCGCATAGCATATTTTTAATGTAACAGAATTGTAATTAATTGTTTATAAAAGTTCATTAATACTTAATTTCTTAAAATAAAATTAATATCTATAGTATGAAAATCTGCACATAAAAAATTTTGGATTCACGTATTTGTGTATAAGAGTTCAAGAGCTACTGTACCAAGATTGGAATATTTATAAAACTAGTTATAGTATGAACTATGTCACAACTTTTTTAAATTCAGAATTTTGTTTTATTCCTACCACTTCTTTAAAATAGTGTAATACGCCTTCTATTATTTAATTTGTCATTAAATCAGCAAATATTTTGAATTCTAAAACGTGGTATCAATCAAGGAATTTGAATTTAAAACAAGTTGGAAATTGTACGTCAAACGCGACAAGCGAGATACGTTTGCTAGTTCGAGGTACGTTCGCTAGTTATATAAATATTCAGCTCTTGATGAATTTTATTTCTGTGAAATTAATTATATCATCTGCAGATTAAGTTCTGTAATAAAATAAGTATCTCGGTCGCTTGACGATTAAACCTCGGAAGCGCCTATAACAAGAAAGAAATGTTTTTTTTTTTTTTTTTTTTTTTTAAATTCAAATTTCTTAATAAATATTTTTATTAATATATTTTAAATTTTTGATTCGATTTTCATAACATTTGAAATGACTCGACGAAATTCTGCAAAGATAATATATCTTAAATTTCAAATCGTTTGGCTGGGTGGTTTTTGCGCTGTTATATGCAGACAGACGGACGGATCAGACGATGACTATGGGTGCTACGTATTTATATAATTAAGAACGCACCTAAAAAGTACCATATTACTGGCAACACTGTTTGTGATTGCATTATAAACAATCAGCAATTTAATAAAATGGGTATATCTTTTTGTATAACAGAGTATGTACATCTTATAATTACCGAAATAAACATGTTGTGAGAATAACGTATAGAAATGAAACAACAGTCAATGGCATGATTGTTGAATTTAATGATTATTTTAAAAATTTTGGTTCTGTTAATTTGAACAGCCAAGTGCAAATTGTCTGCATTAGTGTTTAGAATCAAGTTCACTTTTTTCACTGATTTGAAATTCTTTATTAAATGTATGCCTATCACCTGAAATTTGTAAAAGCTTCCCCCAAAATACTGTTTAAACTTCAACTCTTACTAAATATCTCCAGTCGCAAACTGGGGTGCTATATTGCTCGATTTGAGCCTCGTTGGTCTAAAATATATCAGAAGCGGTATATATTTGACCAAACATTGACCAAAAAACACCCTATTTCACATCTCTGCGAAAACAGCCACTATTTTAAAAATCGTTAAAACCAGATTTTGCGTAGAATCATATTAATCCATCTAATCCACTTGGCTGATTTTCCTGTCAAAACATATTTTCAAGTTTTGTACCACTAATTTTATAAAGTAAAATTGGTCTCATTTAATGGAAGATATTTGTGATTAAAGAAGTAAACGATTACTAATTAAGAATAGCATTCCTCAAAAGTTAACATCTTACGAAGCCTATTTTTTGTACCTATGTCAGATACATATATACAGGTAGTTAAAACATCTCTTAGTGCTATTTAATAACCCTGTATATTTAGCTATAAATTTGATGAAATTTGTACTAGAGGTTGTGCTAATGGCATGTGTTTCGTTTGAGTAAATGTTCAAATCTGCGAAGCTTAAAATTAAAACTTTAGAAAAGAACTAAAAATTTGTCTGAAATGTCAAATTCTCAAATTTGTTAAAAGAAAAACACCCTTACTCCTTACTGTCAAATTTTTTTTGTCCTTTTATGTATTTAATAACGTATTTAATGTATTTAGTAACATATTTCTCTAATCTTAAAACTCATCTGCGTTTCACGAGTATGTCAGGAATACCGAAATAAATTATATCTACAAAGGAACATAGTATAAGTAACACAAAGGTCACTAACCTATGGGTTTTTTTTCAGTGAAATATATAAAGCGAAAATTTACAAGATAAAGTGCACAACACAGGTTTAATGTAACACAAGTTCATAACAACACAGATTCAATTCATGTGTTCATATAAAAATATCAATAACACCGTTGAAATGATGGGTACCACGCGGCATTATAGTTATAACGACAAGTAGTGCGTAGATTTACACTTATCTAAGAATCATAAGTATTTTTAGTACTTAATTTAATTGTTAAAATGATTTACCGTCCGAAATGAAAATTTTATTCCAACGTTAGATGCATGGACAGTCGTACATTTTTCTAGTTTCAATACCCCTGTGGATTCGTGCAGCTGTTTTATCCATTTTTGCAACGAGGTTTTCATAGAAAGCTACAGGAAAAATAAATAAAATGAGAATGACAAAAACGAAAAAAGCGCAATGCGTTCCTATAGAATTTTAATCTCTAATAGATGCAAAAAATGCTACTACTATGTGAGCAGTTGCAAGGTTATTGAGTCTTGCTTGTGTTTTCGAAGTACTAGCATTACTTTTTGCCTCTAATGATTAGGAAATTATTAAACTTCCGATACATGTTGTATATATATCAACTTTTATGTTTTCAGGAAGTACTTTTCATTACATTTTTCGCGTGTCTGTCGTAACATTTCTACCAACAATCTGTCTTTAGTCTTTTGTCAAAATGTTTTTGCCTCTGCAAATGAAAAAAAAAATTAAAATAGTACAACTATTTAAATTAGACGTAATGATAAAGACTTCAAATGTGTTAAAATATAATCGGAAATTACATATTTTACTTTTAAAGTTTCCTTGTACGTTAAAATTTTATTTTTTCATTAAAGGTAGCTAAAATGTATTATACATCAGTTAAAGTGTTACAGTATAACTTCTATCTATCCCTTTTTCCAAAAGTAAACGATGTATAGTTTCAAGCAGGCAATTTAATTTATTAGAATTTTTAAATCGGCAATATTAAAATAGTTCGTATAAGTTATGTTCCAAGCAACATAATATTTTAAGTGTGCTTTAGTAAATTTATTAATTAATAGTAAAATAATCAAATGTACGTTACCTCCTTAATATTCACCACTTCAATTTTTAATGTGTTTATGCTTCACCTTTTCTTTGTCTATAAATCATAATCTAAATAAAATAATTTTTGTAGGAATTAAATGAAATATTAATAAGTAAATAAAAAAGATTCCCATGCGATTCATAATCAAAAAACAATATTTTATATGCATAACAATTAATTCTAAGCATAATTAATTTTCGTGAATTTTTAGTATAATTTATAATAAGTGTTTAAATATATTTTTTATAATGTTAATGCTAATATTATAAACTATAATAATGTTACTAAAAGCTATTTTACTGTTACTGTAACAATGTCGCGAAAACATCTAAATGCTTATATAAGTCATATTTTGAAATATCGATTTTTGAAGTTTTCTACAGCGCAGTATATCATAAAAGTTAATATTATTTTGAAATATTTTACGAAATGCAACATTATTTGAACAGACAACCATAACATTCTTTAAAATATGAAGGAAGAACTCTTTTTCAATTTACGAGAAAATATTGAAACTGAAGAGGGCATTTATTACTCTAGATATAGACATATAAATTCATAAATATTATGAAGTAGTTTTTCCAAACATTTTCCGAAATACATAATTAATATTTTGACACTTTTATCACATAAGAATTTTCGCTGATATAAATGATTTTAAATCCCACTGGCATTTATAATTACTTCATTTATAAGTGTTTCATTTTTAGAAAACGGCAATAAATGACATACGCACATTATGTATATGGAGAAAAGCGACACCATTATAACTTCCATACGTCATAAACATGACAGAGTCGTACTACATTGGACTAACGCTTTATAAAAAATTGTATAACACTTAAATGATGACAGCTTTTAACTATTTTCTTGCTGGATATTAATGTGTGTTGTCGGAAATATCTTCAGTATGGTTCAGATTTTTTCACAAAATGTGATTGTTAGATGTCGTTGAGCTGTCGCAAACTCAATAAAATTGCACAAATAACGTTATAATATGAAACTGCAAGTCTTTTTTTTTAATCTTTTTAAAAGAGCTAACGATTAAGAAGTTTAAAACAGAATGAATTTTGATGCATCTATATACTTTAGATTGAGGTAATTTGAATTACCGTAAGTTCTGGAGCATTATTTATTATATCTAAATTTCGGATAAACAGTATACAATGATTGCTGCAGCGTGTACTAATATTTCATGATTCTTGACATTTTTTACAGTCATTTCCATCGTATTTAAAGATTGCGAGGCAAATCTGGAAAGAACAACTGTATTAGTTTATTGGTTTAGTTCTAGAATTAGAACTTATACTCAAGTTATCCTACCTTAAAAAAAATACAATTATATGCTAAGCACTGTTATTTGATATTAAACATTTAAATCAAAGTATTTTAAACATATGTAATGTAAACGTGCCTAAATTAGAAATATTTAAGTCAGATGATTTTGTAAAATTACTGTTAGGTAATATAAAACAAAATTCAATTTATACTCAAATTACCACTCTATACAAAATTACCCCAACAAGGGGTATATTGCGAATATTAAAGCCAAATAACATTAGACACTTTTAACTCGGACACTAATTGCCATAGCCCACTCATATTTTGTATGGTAAACGTAATCTTTATAAGAGAAGTCTCTGTCGGTTGTTAACAAATCCCCTACATATTTTATAAATTAAATAATTTAATATAAGGTCTCGACAAATTAAAACGGTTATAACTCGGGTTATTATTGTCGTCCGCCTTTCATATCGTTAAACATCTCTTGCGACTGTTATAAAGAGTGGTTTTGCCGGTATTTTATCGAAGTCCCTAAATTTTATAATATGCTGAATATAAAGGCCCGACAACTTTGATTTCTTATAATGCTCGTCCAAATTGTCGCGACACTATGTACATCATTTGTATGCACGGATATATAACAGGACATAATGAAGCAGGTGGTGATCGGAGACCCCCCTCCCATTTTCCGGTATGCAAAATAAAAAAAATTAAAATCTTACAACTCGCATTCTAACTGCCACAGAGCGCTAAGATTTTGTATGGTAAAACATCATGAGACAATGTGGAGATCGAAAACGCCTCATGATGAGTTAGTCGAATTTTAGGACACTCATAACTCGTAACCGAATTATTTAAGCGCGCCTTCAATTTTGCAAAGAAAAACATCGTAAAACAAAGCTGCATGTAGTAATTGGTGACTCCCATGGAGAAGGTAGAAATTTTGAAACGCTTATAAATCGCGTTCTAATCGTCGTAGCCCTCCAAAATATTTTATGATAAAATTTTTGAGACATTGTTACATTTGGTGATCAAAGCCCCTAATTGTGAGGAGCTATGCATTTAAAGCTCTTTTAACTCTTGGCCAAATTACCGCTGCACCCCCAAAGTTTCTACGGGAAGTCATCAGACACCCTCCATGGCGAGAGCCTCAAATTTTCGAATACTTACAATTCGTGTTATAATTATCGCAGTGCGCCCAGATTTGCAATGGTAAAGCATCATGAGACAATGCTAAATGTAATGAAAAGAAGTAATTCTCCATGAAATCATGCCTTGAAATGTCAAATGCTTATAACTGGTGTTATAGTTGTTGCAGACCGTCAAAATTTTGCATGGTAAAACATACGAGACATTATTACATGTGACGTACCTCTCCCTCGCATGGAGAAGGCCGAAAATTTTATTATATGTAATGACATTGTAAACAAACGAAATAAATTGTACTATATTGAGTAGGAATGGAAATAAATTTATCTATATATATATATATATATATATATATATATATATATATATATATAGGACGCTCCAAACAGGTTGAAACGTGCTTTAATTATTTAATTGTTAGAGATACGTAGGCAACGTAATACCCTATTAGTTATAGTTAGAATAATTTTCTTCATGCTCTGACATGTCAAAGAATAAAAATTCCCATTCGTCTACGACCAAAACTGACGAAGTTACGATAATTTGAATATTGTGAAATTTCGGAGCTTTCTGACACTAAAAAATCATCTGTTTGATTTTAATGCCGGAAAGATTTGAAATTTCATAAAATTTAAAGCATATCTTCTTCGGTTTTTGTGGTAGAAGAATGAAAGTTTTACTATTTTTCTTGCCTGAACTTGTAGAAAAGATTTTAACTATAACTTGTGCGACTCACACACACAGGGAGAGTATGCTAATTTAAAAAGTATTCTTTGTAAGATTGGTGCAAGAACAATTTCAACAATATGATCTTAAATCCTATTTTATTTTGAGGATTATTGGAACTAACACTGCCTACGTGTGCCTAGCAGATAAAAGAAATAGGAGCGTATCAATCTTTTTGGGAATCTTGTATATATACATAAAAATATTTTATGTCTTGTTCCTGATTAATTTAAGTAGTTTCGGCTCATATGCCGTGCGGTCTAAATCTTGTGATGTACGATTGAAATATATTACATATGTGGGACAAAATTTGAAAGGTTAAGTTTCTGCCATATCCTCACAAGTAAAGGTACAATAGTCTGTGGCGGCGAATTTCGATTTTTATAGCTCATTTGATTCGTCTAATCGAGCAAAGTAATTTTATACCTCGCATATCGGCTATTGAGTTTTTATAATGACAGGGGGCCGGATCAAAGTTCAAAATTTCGTTCAGTGAAAAAAAAAACAGATGCCTTCAAAGGAATAAGTGCGATTTAAGTTTACTAATTGTTGTTACAGTGTCATACATTGCCAATAACTACTATAAGGTTATATTATTGCTGTTATTATAAGAATTTGTAATTGCAGATAAAATATTTGTATGCTACTTGACAGACAGATTTTCGCAAGTTATGATGTCCTCGTCTAGTTTTGTTTGGTTTTCAATGAACGAAATTTTAAACTTTGACCTGGTCCTCTGTCATTATCAAAACTCAATAGTCGATATGCGAGGTAGCAAATTACTTAGCTCTATGAGACTAATAGCTGCCACAGACTATAGTACCTTTACTTATCAGAAGTTGAACTTATTTTGGAAGCGGATAGAACATATTAATCGTGCTAATACAAAACACAAGGTGTCGCGATGTTTTATTTAATATTTTTAAGAATGATTATTTCTAGTGAAAAATGTTTCAAGTTATATTAGAAAAGAGCACTTTGTAATATTGTTTACTGTTAAAATATAAGTATTGTTTGTAAAACATTTCAATGCTACATTTTGAAAAAGAAAAACAAGCCAGACAATATATATATATATATTGGAAAGAGAAAAGCTCTTTAACATATTTTCATTAATCTGATTACTTCTAATCTGCTGTTGGCGCTAAAATTTAAAGATATTTATTGTTTTCTTAGACGATATTACAATTATGTAAATTCAGATAAATTAATTTGTTAAGTTATAAAACCTTCTTTATTATATCATCTCTTTCCAATGGCATAGTCACAAAACGATACATTTTTTTTGTCGGTATCATAATATTAGCCATATGATATGATAATCATATATTAAGTTTTAACCTGCCCTGCTCTTTATTTAAATTATATTTTTCCCTGCTTTTTCAAAATTTAATGCGTTATATTTAACTCGAAACAATAATCCCACCTTAATTAAATTCTTTCACTTGTGCTAGCTGGCTCATATCCCACGGTCTTTCGATTAAAAAAAATAGAATAGAATTAAATCATCACAGATTCTTTTTCTGCAAGTTACTTTCCAAATCACGTTCTTAACACAATGTATTTATGTGCATTTTTGCGGCCAGAGTGTCAGTTATAATATGTCTATAATTTCACCCAGCAAATATCCATTTCCTTATTAGTTATCGATAATAAGTCGCTCAACACACCCTTTTCTAAAAATACATTCTGTTCGTTAAAAGCTATGCAATGAGGCCCGCCTAAAAATTTCTATCGCGTGAGAAATATGCATCACCCGTTGCATTCTTCTTGGCAAAGTTAGTTTCTGAAATAAAATGCATTCCTATGCCAAATGTGGCGGCCCTGTTGGATAAATATCATTCATTACATTATGCTCCCTCTGGAATTTTTCTCTCCAAGGTAACCCTAGTTGGCGAGCGAACATGTCAGTCCGATTCTATGTTGATATGTGAAAACATCCTCACTTCGCTCTTGACTTTTGCTACGGTCGCCTGTATAATATGTAATAAGCCCCTCCTCGGTACATACACGAGTTCGGCTTCAAATGTGCTCTCTGCCCGGCGTTTGTCCGGCTAAAAGACGAACCTGGATACATTTCTTGTACTTCCTTGATCTGTAATAAATCTCTCCATGTGTTTTATGTTTGCAATAGTACTTTCACGGCATCCATCATCACAAACTCCTCTTTTTCGAACTTATGAAAACACATCTATATCGCAAGCCACTTGGCAGCTAAATCCCAGAATTCGAACTCAGCTCCTTTTGTTTTTTTTTACAAAAATGAGACAAGCTTTAATATGTGCTTCAACCTATAACACTAAACAGTCTTCTGTGGGAAGCCAAACTCGCAATCCTTTTATTCAATTGAATCATTTATTTTAGAGAGGGTACAAGTCACGTTTTTGAAATTTTACACCAGAGATAAAAAACTGTTCATATGACAGGATTTTTGTTTTTTGCAATTCTTTCGATTGCATGTTAGAAGGAATAATAAAATACACTTTTGACACGCACGCTTTTCAGATTATTTGAATGGATATGGTGATGTCTGTGATGTTATTTTAGTATTGGATATGTGCTCTTTCTAAATTAAACACAGAGAGACTGTGGGTTCAAATAGTGGACATATGAAAAATCAATGCTTTAATAAACAATAAGTGCATAAAATAGTGAAAAACATTGAAATATGCCTCTTTTGTCAATTATGCCATTGAAATCTTTACTCTGCACTGATAGTGTTTTAATCGGTCAATTTACAATGATGTCGTAGAAGGACTTTGCCTCTTCACTTACATATTTCAGAACATTTTTTATATTTTCAGTTTTTTTTCGGTAATAGGGTTTTTGTTTTCAAAGGGTCGTTCATTGGGAAAAGTGATACAAAAAGGGATTGGGAAAAGAGAACATATAAAGATTAAGTGCCTTTTCTTAGATAAACGTGTTTTTTTTAACGTTCATAACAATGAATGGAGTCGAGTTAGAAATATGCCCTTTAAAACATAATGCTGCTAATCCAGTAGAATATATTTTTATCAAAACATCGCTTTCCAAAACAATGTGACTTGTGCCATTTCTAAAATAAATGATTCAATTAATAATTCAGGGTAACCAATCAGAATAGATTTTGTTTGTAACTTTAGCAATATCACATATACTTTAACAAGATTTTCAACAGATTTACGTTGCTTTGGTGAAAAGAAAATATGTCAGGAAGATTTAGAGGTGACTACCATCTACATCCAAATAGCGCTTATAATAATGCTCCGTATTTAGTAGTGCAATTGATATTACATACGGTATCACTGTACAACCTATTGCGCATTTCCAGAACTTTTCGAAATGCTATCGTTTTTTACCAAAGAAATGTAACGCTGTTGAAAATATCCTTATATCTATCCTATCTCTATATATTTCACCATATTGTGAAATTATTAGCAAAAAACCGCTTTGTGTTTAAAATAAGGCATCCTGTATTTTTGACTGAACAGGTGGATTACGACTGTGCTTTTACTATACGAAATTTGTCTATTGTGTAGTGTTGTCTATTAACTCTTTCAATTTATGCCATCCTTCCTGAAATACTCTGTATTAGTTTATTATCTATTATCCATAAGATAAATGATAATTTCATCTAAAATGATATTAACAAATAAATATAAATTTGAAATAAAATATGAACTACCATATTTTAATGTTTAATTATTGAATGGTAAATTACTTGTTTTTCCTGTTTCTGTATAGAAGTATCTTTGGAAATACTGAAACTATATGTTTAAATGTCTGGGATTGAATACTGAAATTAGGAGTAGAGAAGATATGTATAATACAGTTTATCATATAGGACTATGAAATGGCATTCTCTTATGGGGTGGCAAATGTTCAGTTATTCCGTTTAAGGTCTCTGAAATCTACCATATAACTTATAATTGAGTTCAGACTAATCCACAAAACATGATATATACATCAATATACGTTGTTAGAAATTTACAATACTATTTATTAATGAATATATATAAAGAGGTTCTGTGCTGCTATGTTACACATATTATTGAGCTATAAATGGAATTATTGCCTAAGATTTATGAATCGGGTAATTGCAAGTATTGAAGTATAAAAAAAAATTACCATCTCAGAAGATACAGTATCACATTTTAAAATGATTTATTTGCATATTTCTTAAGCATTATAATATCGACTGTTTTATCTGTGTCCTGTACATAAAAATGGTTGAAATGTCATGCATTGTCTTGTAAAGTGAGTTCTAATATGCGTCATGGTGAAAATGTTTATAGGAATTGTAAAATACTTATCAAAGAACAATAAGTTAATAAAATTCAATCTAGCTTTTAGGCTTAAAATATTGGGAAATAACACAAATATATCTTCAACTGGATATATTTCTGGCTCAAATACTCTTTGTATGACATTACATTTTTAATTCAGAAGAATTTTAGAATAATATAAAACATTATTCTACAATTTTTTCTTTTCTGTCTGAGAGATTGCTTATATGTATGTTTCATATCGCACAAAGAAGTTCATGTAAAGATATAGGAAAATTAATTGTACTGTTTTATAGAAAGTAGCTTATATTTTGTGTCAAAACTCATATTTATAGCGCTGTATATAATATTTTAAATGCAATTTAATTTGCAAGCGTTTAGTGTTTAATTTGCTTTGTAAATTCATGAGAAAGAAATTTTAGTTCAGGTTTGAAGGTTTTTAGCAGCTTAATTTGATATTTTAAAATAAATTTACAAAATTTGCTAAAATTAAATTAACAACTTACATACTTTGATTATTACTTAGTATATTATATTATAGTGTAAATAAGCAAAAGTTGTCTTACAATTATTGGCCGTAATTGAAGGGAAGATTTCACTTTGTTCGGTCTAGAAAATATATTTGATGTACATTTGTATACCTCCGAAGTGTATATATTTGTGCTTGAAACAATTTTGGATTATTCAAATTATTTACGAAGTTACGGCTGTTAGGCTGGAGCCGCGGTTGTGCGTTTTTCACAAAACCATGTTTCTCAACACAATATGCAAATTTATGCAAACTCAAGCGTTTTAGAAAATGGATACATGTTTATATATATATTTTGCAAAAAAAAATTTACAAAATATTTTACAAAAAATTTACAAAGTAGACAAAATATATTTGTTTAATGGGAAAGAATCGAGTACCGTTTTATTGGCTCTTAATTGTGAATTGTTTTTTAAGCACACTTTCTGGCCTTACAAAGTGCAATCTCCCTTTAAGCAATGAAGCACTATCGAGCGCTTTCTGGAGAATCCCGCTTATTTTACACTATCAAGTAAATGAGAACTTGTTTTGTTTAAGTAAAATAATTTTGCCAAACAAACTATTAATATAGATGATAATCACAAAAAGCAAACAAGAAAAGAAAGCAAAGACTCTTTATTTCACGACCTAATCTTTTCTAGATTAGAGAGGATATTAAATTAGGGTTTGACCAGCTGGAACTTATTTTTCGGAACGAATTTTTCGGCTAACGAAAATTTTGTTTATGTATTTCTGATACGTCTAAAGAATATGGATCGGAAAAACAAATGTTTCATTGAATGCGCGTGCTAACAAAAAGGAGCCGTGTTGCATTTTATTTGTAAGGAGAATTTATTTTAAAAAAATTCGGCTAACGAATTTGATTCCAGAATGAATTGTAGTCGTTAAAAGAGAAGAAATTCCGTAAATGTATAGAAAAATTTTGAAAAGTATTCTGAAATATATGTAGGATTCTTAAAAAATAATGGATTCTTCAAAACATTAATGTGTCTATTTTCATTAATTTTAATTAAAACGGAGCTTTTTTTTGTACACACTGCGCTGAACTTTTCAATTTAACTATTAATCAGGAGCAGTTAAATTTTAGTATTTTTTGTTTTACTTTCTTATAAGTTAATGAATGAGGTTTTTTGAATCAGATTTCAAATAACGTACCTCAATTTTACGTCATAATGAAGTTCTCTTATCACTTTAAGAGCGTTAGAATAAAGGTAAACAGGTGCTATTGATAATTTTCAAACAGTAGTATGTTAGGCGCTCACAACTGGTCAAAGTCACAAAGATTGCCAAAAGGAGTGATTTCTTTAATTTTGTCGCTTGGATACCATGGCCTCTTTTTTAAGTCACGTGAAACTCGTCATAAAATTGAACAAATAGACGTTACAGATCCTTGAAATTTGCCTCATATTTTTTAGAATGATTACAAATACCGATTCTTTACGATCTTAGACATAATGGAAAAAGCTGCTTAATTAACGAACCGTACATTTATATAAAAGCTATAAATATATAATTACTTTACCATAGATAAATATTTTACGAAGTTACAAATTCTCACATGCGTCTTGTTGGAATGTATATTTTATAAAATTGGATTAGAAACAACCACACTCCCCCCCCCCCAAAAAAAAAATGAAATGTCACTAATGATATTAAATAAAATGCATAAAAAATACTATTTTAAATGCTGAGTTTTCATATATATATATATATATATATATATATATATATATATATATTACGTTTGTCGAATTAATAATTTCAAGAATTTAACACTATATAGATAAAAATATCAATAATTATTTTCCGTGAAAACGTATTTTAAACGTATTACAGTTACTTGTCAATATAAATGTATATTGAAATTCATTCTCTTAAAAAAACCCGTTTTAACAACAGGGTGATTCAAAATGATTGTCATGTTTACAATTAATAATATCTGTAAACAACGATATGAAGACAATATTTTAACAGAAGATAGTTCAAACTCCTGTTTTGTAATTTATAACTGTTTTAAGTGTACGCCATTGTCGCATGGAGTCCCCAGAAACAAATCTTTTCTGGGTTATTTAAAAAACAAAATGTTTACCGTCTTTATATTATTTTTATATACCTGTTACAGGCAGTGTAAAAAAAGACAGATGTTTCTTAATATAGGAAAATATAATTCAACTACGAATAAAAATATGCACTAACCTCTTCCAAGTTACCCACAGTTCCGAAACACGTTCTTTATATTTCGAAATCTAAGAAACCAAAAATTTTATCGAGATTTGAAGAAACATTTATAGAAGAAAAACGTTTATTTTTCCGCCATTGATATTCGAAAATGTTTCCGAGTATTTTTTACAGTGTATTAATCAGTTTTTTAACCCGGAATATACGTTTTTGGATGTTAACCATTCTGAAGTAAACAATTTCATGTTCAACAAACGTGTTTTACAGACAAGCTTGATAACTTAATAGATATAACATTACCTTTAAAATTAATATTATTTTGTTATTCTTGCATGTATAAATTTAATTACGCAGCTGAAAATGTTTAATTGAAAATTGTTAGTAACTTAAAAACATATATTCCGGTTTTAGAAAATTAATTAATACACTACGCAAACTACTCGGAAACGTTTCCAAAAATCAGTGGCAGCAAAATAAACTGCGTTTTTATAAATACTTCTTGAAATCTAGAAAATATATTGGTTTCTGAGGGTTCTAAATATAAAGAACACTTTTTGAAATCATGGCTTACTCGGAAGGGGTTATTGTATATTTTAGCTTTTGGTTATATTATATTTTTTATAGACGAAGAAACATTTGACTTTTTTACAGTGTAGGTATTTGGATATATTACAGATGGCTCATGCTATAACAAAACATTGATACGGTGCATAAGTATCAATAATGTGCTCACACTGTCTGGACAACCGCTTTGACGTTGTCTTTCTAACCCTGAAGGTTTTAATAAAACATTTATACAGGTTGTTTCAGTACCAGCGTTACAATCCTTAAGACGTCGTATAGCATAGTACAACAAACAATTTTCGTATTGTAAACCAAGGTCGCAATTCAGTCAAATATACAGGATGCTTTACTGCAATATGAGCCCGGAATTTCAATCATAACTTTATTAATTATGAATAAATTTTACAGATATTTACAACAGAAGTAACTTGCTGTGTGCAAAATGTGATGTAAACGTGAAAAATGCTAGAAGTACACAGTTATTCGTTCAGTGCCCCGTATGTAATATCAACTACGTTTTGAAAAGCGTATCAAACAATTTAGATGTAATTGGATGTGGATAGGGGATACTCCCATCCACGATCCACATCCAATTAGCTCTAAATTAGGCGATCCTGTTTTCAGAATGTAGTTGATATACACTGCTCAAAACAATTAAAGGATATTTAAAGTTTTATATAAAATAAAGATAGAAACGAACATTTTTTTGCCGAAAATAGAAGAAGAGAATCACAAATGCAAATTTTTCTGGTTTTCAAACTGTGGAGTATGCAAATTTTGAGTGCGACGTCAAAAACGTCGCTTCAGCGGCAGCGAATGAAATTTGACTTTCAACTGGATAAAAGAGAATGAAGACAAGGATGATCGGCATTCAGTGATTGCTTTGTTTCGATGAGTACGATGCCTCAGCGAAGTCATTTGACAGATTCAGAAGCTTGGAGAATTGTTGGTAGGTTAGAAGGGGGCCAAACTCAAGCCGAAGTAGCGCAAGCCATTGGAGTGTCACAAAGTGTCATTTCCAGGATCTGGAACCATTTTTTGGAGAGTGGATGTGCAGGCCGAAGACCAGGGCAAGGTCGTAGACGGGCAACAACGCCCAATGAAGATCGGTATTTAGCGTTAACAGCTCGGAGACACCGAAACATGAACGCTACTCTTCTCCAACAACACCTTCGCTCGGCTACAGACACCACGATTTCAACTCAGACTGTCCGAAACCGGCTCCATGCTGTAGGTCTGTATGCTCGCCGACCGATGGTATGTGTTAGATTAACATCAAGGCATCGTCGCGACCGCAGGGAGTGGGCAACAGAGCATGTCAACTGGAGGAGAAATGAATGGAGCAATATTCTGTTTTCTGACGAGTCTCGTTTTTTTGTGCATCCGGATAATAGGCGTATTTTCATCTGGAGGGACCGTGGCAGTAGGAATAATCCTGCGTTCGTGCACGAAAGTGTCACGAGTGTTGGTGTATGTGGCATCTCCATTGACGGGCGCACTGACCTCTACATAATTCGAGATGGAGCTCTGACTGGTCGGCGATATAGGGATGAGATCCTCAGACCTATTGTAGTCCCTTACGCTGCAGCAATCGGAGATAACTTCATTTTAATGGACGATAACTGCAGGCCACATCGTGCAAACCTGGTGGAGGATTTCCTTTTCGAGGAAGGAATCGTTCGAATGGAATGGCCAGCGTGTTCTCCAGACATGAATCCAATCGTGCACGTTTGGGACGCTCTAGGAAGACGAGTTTCTGGCCGCCAACAACCCCCACAAACTCTCCAAGAACTGGAAAGAGCTCTTCTGGAAGAGTGGGGCAGAATACCCCAACTCGTCATTAATAGCCTCATTGAGTCCATGCCTCAAAGGTGTTCAACGTTGCTGGCCGCCCGTGGAAACCATACCCCCTACTGAAAATGATTTTCTTTGAAGAAAACACCTTTTCTTATTCTTTTTTTCTCATACGCACAAATTGTGTTTTTTTTCCTTTTGTACACAAATGCGCAATAAAATGCATTTTTTCTGCCAAACATGTGTAATTTATTCTCATATAACCTACTATGTCTGTCGACCATGTATCAATCAGCTAAAAAGTTTCCCAGATACAAAATCCACCTAAAACTGCAATATCCTTCAATTGTTTTGAGCAGTGTATTAAACAGTGCATTGGACGAATAACTGTGCACTTCTAGAATTGTTCATGTTTTCATCACATTTTACACGCAGCAAGCGTCATAATTATCAAAGTTATGACCAAAAATCTGGTCTCAATTTGGAGTAAAGCACCCTGTACTTTTGACTGAATAAGTGGATTTTGGCCATAGATTTTTATACAAAAATCGCTTGTTGTAGTTTTCTCTACTACCGCTTTAAGTTGTTAACACTTGTACTGAAAAACTTACAGTATACACAAATATAACTTTGAACGTTATTTGTATTAAGTTCAACGTTTTTCATTAAATCATTGTTTAGAAAGAAAATATTGTCATTTGTAATCAAAGCAGCAGTTTTTAATCACCATTTTTATTAATTTTACTTTTCATTGTAAAAGTTTTTCATTTATTGCGCAATTTCATGGTGATATGGGATATCCTACTCAATTTTTCAATTATTGTTGTAACTTTTTGAGTTTTAACGATATTTCACTGGTATTTTGATATGAGTTGCCCTATCGTATTGGGTATCAAATCATGACAAAAAATCCCTTCTGTAATTCGCGCATGCGCAGTTAAAATGTATTTCATAAAAATACCTATATCTCATCAAATATCCAATATATTAATATTTTAATCCCAGTATACTATTTCTACGATTTTTGTCAAGTTTTTGGAAAGCGGTGTTAAATTCGGCTGAAAACACTGCATGCTATAAAAAAACCTTTTGTATTTTTCACAGAAACGTTAACATCTTCACGAATATACGTGCTATGCTTAAACAAATGCACACAAATGTTGAACAGGACCTACATAGTCATTTGCTACAGTGACAGACCATTCTTAGCATTTTTTGTTACTTGGGTAATCGAAAATATTGTTTTATTATTAAAATTATTATTGCCCCCCCCCCTAATTGTCCTCGCGACAAAATCTTCACTGAAAAATATGAAGTCAAACATATGTTCTTTACATCCTCAAACTTCAAGGGCATTCCGGGCATTTCCTCACGAGTTTCAGTAAGATATTCGATGAAACTTCTGAAATCGGTCACTGCCTCTTAATTTCTGGACACCAGTGTATTAACATAAAGTGTCCCTATATTTTAATGAATTCGTGGGAGATAAACTTTGATTGATTGAGAAGAGTTTGGACAAAAATCGTTGAACCTACCATTGTCAGGAACTTAAAAGTCTGCTATTATCGCCACGCTAATGTTCGTTAACTTTGTCTAACTCGTCTAAGCAAATTTTTCCGAGTGAGTATCGACAAGTTCTGTAGTGTGGGTTTCCATAGTTTGGAGAAAATCTTGTAATCTGATCATGCTGCTTCTGTATATAAAGGTAAACTTAATAATATTATAAACGCGATTATGTGTGTGAATGTTTGGCTGAAGTAAACGTCAAAAAGGAGGTTTTTATGGCTCTGTATCTATGAATATAAATGGATTATAAGCCGGAAATGAACATAGGCTAGATTTTGTTTATTTTCTTAATAATGCAAAATTTCATTATTTTCATGGAGAATAAATGGACATTCTTTTTTCGTATAAAATTTTAAAATGGTTAAATTTACTTTATCGTTACCAATACTAAATCAAATTCCGGAGTAATAATTTTTACTCAACAATTTATTTTTAAATGAAAAAATTCCACATAAAAATTAAAAGGAAGTGAATTATTTAAGAATTAAACAGAATATGAAATGAAGTCATATTAGAAATAAAACGTGCATTTTCAAGTATAAGATAACAAGTATCTGATACAAGATGCATAAATACGAAGGGAAAGCCAGCGAATTTGATGTCATATATCGAAAAAAAACGGATATGCTTTGATGTTGAAATAAAATGATCTTAGGTTATCAAATATTTGTTAATTTCTTTCTTTTTTTCTTTTTCTATTTCACATGGAACGAATGTATTTTAAATGTATGTAATATGTATTTTAAATGTATATGTTGTAAATTAAATTTCTGTATTTTAAATGAAATGAGTGAAAGATTTATATATGAATTCAATACGAATGATGGTGATAGGAATAATACTTGGCGGTTTATCGTCTGCGCACGGGTAACATTAAGATACAATATTTTTATTTAAAAATTTAAAAAGTAAAAGAAAAAAAAAACTGGACAACAAATGTCAATAATATGCACCGCAAAATTATCCATATCGAAAATCAGAAAATCTTAATAAAAATAACTTTATATTTATTTCTTCTATCTATAATAGAAGACAGTATTGTAATCGAAATTTTTTTCGACTTCCTGTTTTCGACGGATTTACACTTTTTATGGGTCAGAGATTCCGAAAAACATTTTTTTTACAAAATGTCTGTCTGTCCGTATGTCCATCTTCTCCGTGTGTATATTCTCTTTGTATCATCGAAAAGTGTATGAAGTTATGCCTAAAATTGAACCAAATTTTTGGCTGCAGCCAGCAGATCCTACTTGAATTTGGGGGTATGCCGACAAAAGGGGGGTGCTGTGACAGCAATTTGTGTTTCATTTTCATTATTGTATCATCGAAAAGGGTAGGAATTTATGCAGATAATTGATTCAATTGTTTTGTATATATGTTTTTGACTATGGCCTGCAGGTCCCAGTTGAATTTGGAGATATTCCGCCGTAGGGGGGAGCTGTGATAGCCATTTACAAATTTAAAATTTAAAAATATATACACAAAAATTAGATATTCTAAAAGATTTTTCCGCTAAACTTTCGGCCTTGATTCAAGGATTAAGGAACAAATTTGTTTTGCTCTATCTTAAAAAATGGCTGAGATATAGCAGTTTTCTGCAGCAGCGACTGACATTTTGAAACAAGACAGTAGGATTCCTTCATAAAAGTGTCTAAGTTATGGGTTTTAGTGAACATGCTTCCTTGCAAATTTTTTTTCATTGTTGTAACCATCGTTCCAACTCTTATATGTTTAAAACTATATATTCATATTCTCCAGCATGAGATTCTCGCCAAGCTGGGAGATATTTAACCAAAAATTGCTAAATTTGGCGACAAAAGTAGGTTGCAATAAATGAAGCCAACTTGGCTATAGCCAGTTAATTTGGCGTATGTCTGATCAAAGAAGAAATCAAAATGCAATGAAACATTTCTTCCAGCCGAATTGTGTACTGTAATGATCTGTGTAAAACAAGTCAATCGTGCCAATTCCTAATATTATAAATGAGAAATCGCGTTATATATAGTAGAACATATTTCACATATAGGTAGAAGATTTCCTAGAATAGGAAGGTTAGAGTCTGTAATCGTGTCCTTAGCCAATTTCCTTTTTTATCAAGCTAAATTCGGCGTAAAATTAAATACATTGTTGTAACCAGATTTGTTTTTTACATTTTTTTACACTTAATGGTATTTTCGATGATCATTTCCTCGCTCACTTTAGGTGCCAACTATTTGTGAAAAACATATCTAAAATATCAGCCGATAATTTTTTAATTTTCTTATTACTTCATGATATAAATAGACTTCCTGGTTCATCTTTAAATCTGAATCTGTCATACCATCGACGTCCAATTTTTATTTCTCTTCCTAACCCCAATCATAATTAAAATCTCAATAATTAACTTTAAACAATATTCTTTGACACTAATATATATATAAATTAAATCAATATCCATAAGTGGAATGAATGGAAAATAGAATAGATAGAAATGACAAAATAAAATAACAAGAAAGTACATTTATTCGAAACTTAAACAACCCGAAATATATTTAAATAATCCTATATATACTAACACAAATATGTAAATTTAGATCATAAGATTGGTGTTGTCGGTATTTATTTGTTAGTAGTGTCCTTGACGCGATATTGAAAAAATCGATGTTAAATTGGACAGAATTTAAAGTACTTTCGGGCAACTTTTATTTACATTTTAGAATCGCATCAGATTGTTATATCTTTATGAAATATCTATCATTCTTTAAAATCTACAAGCAGTTTGTAAACTATTTACGCCACTTGGCGAGAAACACTTTATTTAATATATGCATAAACAAAACATAAAATAATAATGTAGTAAGAAATATATAGCATATGTCTATAGAAATAAACAATATAATAATGCCCATTTAGCAATACATACATATACAACTTTCACACCATATACCACCTAAAATGCACTTTTGTAGCAGAATTCTCTTAGCGTTGTTTTTCGTTTTACGAAGAGGGATTAGACGATTTTCACGATTTTACTTGGCCCTCCTTTTTCCATTAGTTGCAGATTCATTTTCGCGATTGTATATATTATTTGGCATGAAATTTCACTTTTTTAAGACTCAGTTATGTCAAGGCCACTATAGCAAAAAAATACCGTATTGTCTCCTATAAAATATGATAAAGATTTGGTTAATTATATATGTTTTTAATTATCAATTGAAATGTTTTGCGAAAATTTTGCATTTATTCTTTTTTTAATGTTACGTGAACGGAGTCACGGGTAAGAGCTAGTTTCTTATAAAGACCCTCTGCTGTGATTATTTAATATATTCGATTCGAACAGTTTTCGAATATAAAATCGCTGGCGAAACCATAAACGCATTTTAATATTTAACATGTAAGCATTAGTTTTTCAATGATGAACGCTAATTATAATTCATTATTGATTAAATGTTGTCTTGTTAATTATTTGGTGAGAAATTTTGGTTGCATTTTGAAATTCTGTATGTCATTGGCATGGAATAAGAAGGAGATATACTCTGATAATTGAATGATGCCACCGATAAGTAAATTTATTATCATTAAAAGGATAAATTGCCTCTATGAAACGAAAAACAATATCAATAAAATAAATAGTGTCTAGAAGTACAGTCTAGTATTACGTTGTTTAAAATTAGCTTAATTTTTAAAATAATTAAATTATAAAGGCATAATTTCCACGATTCCTTGAAAAAAGAGAATCGAGATATTAGATTGTCTCGTTAAAATATTCAGTAGAAGCAAATTATACAAATAGTAATATTTAAATGAAGCACTAAGTTAGAGCGACCAACGTGCGTGATATAAAAATATTTTACAACTTTTCTACGTAGATGATCAACTATCTATATTTTGGATTACATAGTTACTGTTCATATTTTTCTTCCTTTTATATTTTCAAATTTATTTATCGTTTCCCGATGGCTTCTTAAGAAAAAAATATATTTATGCAAATGTAAGATTTTGAATGCTTAGGAGGAACTGTTCAGACTGGGAACCAGATCTGTAGAGCATAGATATCCCTCCCGAAATGTAAGATTTTAAAGCAAACTGGATAAATGAAAATTACTATACTTATTTCAAACATATATTAAGGAACAGCTGAATGTGACAGTGAAATATATATCCTAAATATTTCTGATATGAAACATAATTTCAGCACAAGTATTAAGTTTTATTTAACTCTAAATCATTACAAATTGGAATCTGCATCAACGAAAAAATAATTAAAATTTGGATATTTAAGCATGTCACCTGAAGAAAATTATTACTTAACTGATCATTATGAATACACAGTTTTATATAAAGGAAAGTAACTCATTTGCATTTTTCATGAGGGGAACAAACGAATAAATACTTTATAGCACTTGAATTATCATGCTATTGAAAACGATTTTCAAGTGAATAAAAAGAAACCAGTTCGATTTTAAATGATATTTTATTGTAAAAAGATTTTATCATGAAGTATGTTTTTCATTTAATCTGCAGAATGAATGAAAGTTGGAATATTATTATTATTTTTTAAATAAATTACCATATTTAAATTTTCGAATAACCTTGACGGTTTAAATTATTCTAATCTAATATTTAAAACATGCATGGTTCTCTATAATTTATAATCATATTTGATTTTAATTTGATTACAATGTCAATATTAATTTTAATCTGATTATTTAATCAGACTATTTAATATGTCTAACTAATTACTGTGAAAACATATCTGCTAGCAGATTTTTAGAATGTTTGGTGGCAGTAAACACTTCGGTATTCTGATTGCTGGAATAGTCGGGGGATAGACTATGTTAATATAATGATGCCACACATTGTAACTTAAAATGTTCATTCAAATGATAAACAATATTTTTAAAGAAGTAAAAGAAGAAAATAGCGATAATAAGAAAAAAGTAATAACAAAAAAATTAATAGAGTATATAAAAGTACAGTATGATAATATGTTACTTGGCTTTGGCTTTCAAAAAATTATAGTATCAATGTATAATTAGTCAAAGAAGAATTTCCATGATTCTTTTAAGAAAACGTCTAGGATTTTAGATCTTGGCCTTAAAATATTCAGTAAATGAAAATTATGGAAATGAGTATTTTTATAACAAACATTTAGCCAAAACTTTTATTATAGAAAACTTACAACACATTTAAGAAAGAAGTGTAAATTTTCTGAAACATTTTACGTATATAATAAACTATCTAAATTTTAAGCTACATATTTATTGTTCATATACTTCGTTTACTTTTTATTTTAAAAAGTATTTATCGTTTTCCAATGTATTAAGGAAGAAAAATATATTAAGGCAAATGTAACATTCTAAAGCAAGGGAATTTCTATACTTAATTCAATACACACATTAATGAACAACTGAATATTCCAGTAAAATATATTGCCTAAAATTTTCTGTTATAAAATATAATTTCAGCGGATGTATTAAGTTTCACTTAACATTTAATCATCTCTAAATGAAATATGCATAAAAGAAAAAATAATTTGAATATTACGATTTAAGCATGGAAACTGAAGAACATTATTACTTAACTTATCATTATGCATACACTAGTCTTTTTATTTAAATCAATGCAACTCATTTACATTTTTCAAGGAGGGAACGAACGAATAAATACTTTAACCCACATTGCACTTGAATTATTATGCTTTTAAAAACGTGTTTCAAGAGAACGGAAAGAAACTATTTCCGCTTTAAATTACGTTGAATTGTAAAGAGATTTTTTCATGAAAGTATCTTTTTCATTTATTCTGAAGGGTGAATGAAAGTTGGAATATTAATTTTATTTCAATCAAAGACCGTATTTTATTCTTACGACAAGTTTGTCTGTTTAAACGATTATAATCTGATATTTATGAGATACCGAAGTTCTGTATGTTTATAATAAGATTTGATTTTTTATCTGTCAATATCTTACTCTGATTAATTATTTATATAACCAGATTCAGGGCAAACATCCACCGTCAATCAGTTTTTATAGAATGTTGGTTGTAGTAAGCATTAGAGTATACTTATTGTGGGTATTTGGAGTGGGATATATTGTGTTAATATAATGATGCCACATATTGCAACTTAATGTTCGTTGGAAAGATATGTTGTGTTAATGAAAACAGTTGTAATGGTACTTCATTATTTAAAGTAATTAAACTCTTAGTTTAATAATATATTATTTGATATATAGCTTTGTTTTCAAAATTGATAAACAATAATGGAATAAATATCATGATTTTTTTAAAGTTGTGTTGTTTGATTTCATTTTTAGAGCATTCAATAAACAGTCTCATACAAAAAATAAATCAATATATATATATATATATATATATATATATATATATATCATCTAAAGTTATTTTAAGGAAAATATAAAATACTCTTGAGAAAGTCTTGCCAATTGTTTCGTAGTAATGTTATGTAGATAATGAAATATCCACTATTCCAGCTAGATATCTATGGTTTATAATAATCTTCTCGTTCTCAAATACTTATAATTTTAGACGTTTTGCAGATTAAGAAATACAATTTCATGCAGACTCAAGTTTCGAAATGAAATTTCTTACATGTAGTTTAAAATTCACACTAAAAACAGCAGAATTTCAGCCATTAAATATATTGCTTAAATGACTCTGACAAAAATAAAATTTTAGCGAAAGCATTACACATTTTACGTAACATTAAATCATCATAAAATAAAATTAGTATTTATAAATAAAATAATTAAAATTTTGCAGTTTAAGGGAACGTTTACTGTTTATGTTTGAAAAAAAAACAAGCATGATTTTTAGAATTTGATTCTTGAACTAGGATTAAGATAATCACAAAAAGATAGATTTCGGTATTACTCAGGGGTTTTTGGACAATATTTATAACAATTAAGACTAGCGCTATGAATTAATTTAATCGGAAATATTTGAAAGTTTGCTTCATATAGCAGAGAAATCATGTTGCAGACTGTGATGTAGTGTTCTTTTAGCGTAAATGATGTGCGAAAGCGCAAAGTTTTGATTAAATATGTTTTGTTAAGGATATTTACAGATAGCACCGATAGGTGCCATTGCAAATACCAAAAAATTGCAAGTACAATGCTTTTTTCGAGTTTAATTTAAATATTAAAAAGATTTTTTAAAATTAGGTTTGAGCAGAAGCATGTTGTTTTACGTGGTATATCATTCCGGTAACTGTCAAAGTCGCACCTGGCCTCAAGTAATCCCAGCATTTTCCACTCTTCAAATGCCTACAAAAGAGGAATGTGCCAATTATTTTACGATATATAGTGCTCTTAACTTTGCAAGACAAAAATATTGAAAATTATAAAAAGTTCTAAAAACATACATAGGTATTAAAACCCATTTAATTAAAAAAAAAAAAATGTCTCGCAAGACAAATAAATATATAATTTACAAAAATAGAAAAAAAATCTGATTTCCATAATTTTTTTCTGATCGGTTGCATATTTTTAGTTTTTTCCTGTTTCTCGTCCTTGTCCTATACATTTCCATCAAAAAACGGGGTTGGATGGTGTATAAGGGAAAAAACATATATGGTTTGTCTTGCTGTGGGACTTCACTCTAATAACGACATTTCCAAAACTAAGCAAAAAATACTCAAATCTGAGTATGCCGCATAGTCAAAATGGCTCCGAATCAAAATTACTCAAGTTTGAAACATGTATATACTCATTTCTCCGAACATGCCCACACTCAAGAATTAAACATCATGTGCTCATATTTGAGTATGTCCATGTTTTAAAAAATTGTATGAAATGACTTCTCTGCGCTCATTTTTGCGTATTTCAATGTTTCAAAAGTTAGTTTGAACTGATTCTAATCATTTTTGAGTATTTCCATGTTTCCAAAGGAGTATGAACTAACCTCTACGTGCTCAGTTTTGAGTATGTCCATGTATCAATATTCTGAGTATTTCTGGTATTTCAGAAATGAAAGCATTGGATCGTCATATTTGAAACAAAAACGTTTCATAAGAAAAGGAAAACATCGACTTACTTAGACTTGA
Source organism: Maratus michaelseni (assembly GCA_963931845.1). Lineage (NCBI taxonomy): Eukaryota > Metazoa > Arthropoda > Arachnida > Araneae > Salticidae > Maratus > Maratus michaelseni. The sequence goes on from OZ007586.1 coordinate 401,134,403, forward strand.
AAGTGTCATTTTTCTCAGTGTTATAGTCAACTTTACATAGTTAACATACCTTGGGAAAACACATAGATTTTCAGCTGTAGTGGAAATTCGTTGTGCACCACCCATTTTTGGGTTCGATTTTGAACGATTCTGATATTATCTGTAACTTATACAAAATTTAGTTTGAATGGTACATGATTGCCAAAATGGCAGTCATTTATAAAAAGTTTTTTAAAAAGTTTAATTTTTAGGGTATATTTTTAATAGCAGAAAAGAACTTAAATCTCAAATGTTCGGGCAGTTCCAGAAGAAAAACTACCTTTCTTTATTTAAATGGAAGTAACCAACGTTCGACCAAAGAATATTAACTCCGTAAAGAAGATTCACTCCCATAGGCGTAATGTAAAACGCATCGAGTCAAATCCACAGAACGAACAGTAATGCGCGATAGACAACTTTACAGGGGAGTAAGCGCAAACCAACCGGTGGTTTTTACTTTTTTTTTTTTTTTTTTTTTTTCGATCATTTTGCTTTTCGTCATTCTTTATTCTGTTATTCTAAATTACGGAGATAATTACTTCATTTAAGTAGAAACTCCTTTCAAAACATCAGATAATATTTACAATTTAAATTTGAATGATTAAATAGCTAAAATATTTCTAAAAAAAAAAACAGGTATTTTTTTTTTTTAAATCAGCTAATAATATATATCACAAAACAATAATGTGTGAAAGCTTATTGTTTCTTCGAAATGAGGGAAATGATATATATTTTTTCAAAATAAGGCTTTTGTAAATCTACATTTGATTATTAGTAGACAGGGTTGATAAAAATCATGATTTTTTTTTTAATCAAAAAAATCTGATTTATTTGATTTCAATCGGATTTTTTTAATTAAAATTATTTGTGTACTGTGCATGTATTTATTTTATTTTCTCTGTTATATTTTGTTTTTTAAAACAAAGCTTTTGTAAATCTATATTTGATTATTAGTAGATATTGTGAATATACTAATTTCACACATATTTAAAAGGAAATACAACAAAAAAAAAAATAATTCGTATAAGTGATGTTTTGAAATGAATTCTAACATTATTAAAACATTTCTCAGACTTTTTAAAAAGATATATTTGTAAAATTCCACTATTATTAAAATTTTAGTCTTTTGTGTCAATTGGAATAATATTTTGCATTTTTTTCCACCATTCTTAAGTTGTATTAAAGTAAATGATTATTTACAACTTAATTGAAAAAATAATTACACCACAGCGATTTTTTTCTTCCTTTTCTATTGCTAGTGGAATAATCGTTAACAAAGTTTGTATTTTTAGAAGATCCATTTCATATATTTTAACAATACTTTTTCCTGTATGTATAAGAATGATTTATGAAAAGTAAAGCTTATTTCACTTTTGTATTTCTGAAACGAATAACTTCACCTTTTGTTATTAACCCCATCATTCCATTTTTGCACCATATCCTTTAAATTTGTTTTTCTAATTTTAATTAAATGACAAAGACAGGGTTTTTTTTTTTTTTTTTTTAAATCAGACAATAATATGTATCACAAAACAATATTAATTTGTGAAAGCTTATTGTTTTTTCGAAATGAGGGAAGTTATATTTTGTTTTATAAAACAAAGCTTTTGTAAATCTATATTTGATTATTAGTAGATATTGTGAATATACTAATTTCACACATATTTAAAAGGAAATACAACAACAACAAAAAAAATTGTATAAGTGATGTTTTGAAATGAATTCTAACATTATTAAAACCTTTCTCAGACTTTTTAAAAAGATATATTTGTAAAATTCCACTATTATTAAAATTTTAGTCTTTTGTGTCAATTAGAATAATATTTTGCATTATTCCCCCCCATTCTTAAGTTGTATTAAAGTAAATGATTATTTACAACTTAATTGAAAAAATAATTACACCACAGCGATTTTTTTTCTTTATTTTTTATTGCAAGTGGAATAATCGTTAACAAAGTTTGTATTTTTAGAAGATCCATTTCATATATTTTAACAATACTTTTTCCTGTATGTATAAGAATGATTTATGAAAAGTAAAGCATATTTCACTTTTTAAAAAAGAGCGGGAAGTGAACAGTGGAATGTTGTTTGACTGGAAGGAAGGGTGAGAGGTATGTGACAGATTGGCGCATGCGCGTTATTGGCGGCGCACCCTGTAAAGTTAGTTTTTCCTTCCTGAAAATGTTCTATGGACTTTACCCAAAGGTCGAAGTGAGACTTCTTATCTATTCTATATTCTTTGGTTCGACTATGCAGTTGTGTACATAATTTGACTGGCACGTTTTGAAATTCATAGAAATAATCTCGGTCATACGAAGCAAACTTTAAATATTTCCTATTGCAAAAGCAAAGAGCGTATCTATATTTCAATACATATAATGAAAAAACATCTTATTCCATATCTTTATTCTGGTTTGAGGACATAACCTAAACGAAACGAAGGACGGTAACTAAAAATGTGCTTATTTTTTTATAACGAAAGTAAACTTCCCCTCAAACGTGAAAGTTTCCAAATTCATTCAATCAACATTCAAGAATACAGAAAGAAAATATTTCGGATTTAAATTACGTTGTAATGTAAAAAGGTAATTTGTTTACCATGAATGTATTTCTTTACATTTAACCCTTTCATTCAGTTCCGTATGCTGAGAATGTCATGATCTTTATAGTAGATGACTCCCGGATATACTACCCTTACGGCATTTATTATATTACTAGAAATACCACTATCCTGGCATATACGCAAGTACAGGAGTAAAACCATCTGGAGATGAAACGTTAATCTGAAACTTGAAGGTAAATAAGAATAAAACGTTTATCTGGAAAAAAAATAGTACGTTATTTTATTTTTCAGTCAAATAAAATTGTACTTCTCGTAGAAAACTTTGTGAGTTTTTATTTATCTCTTGTGATGTTGAAATATTAATAGTTGAACTTGATAATTAAAATCAACTACAGATACTCATATTTTTAATTATTTTTCCTTAGTTACAATAGAACACAAAAACTGTAATACAATCTACGTTAAGATCCTTCAGTTGTTCAAGTGGCATTCAGCAAATAACTAATTAGGCGGATCACAATACATCTTTAATGATTGATTCATTTGGTTAAGCTAGGAATTTAATTTGAAATTTGGCTGACACTATTATTCGGAAATTCTGGTAACTGCTTTCTAGAAATACACCTTGAAGTTTAAATGTAATTAGACCCTTGCCCCTCTTCATTATCGTAAATATAAAAAACAATCTGTTAAATAAAGTTTTAATCTCCATCATAATAATAAATGTCATGTAAAAAAGAAAAAAAAAACTTAAACCCGACTAATTGTGATGAAGAAAAATATGCCTGCAAAATATTTCAATCAGTGGGACGTATGTGTAATTTGTCATGCACAGGTGGCGCGACAATCGCATGGCTCCTCTACGTTGATAACTTCAATCCATGTACACACTATTTAGTTAGAAATCCTTATTTATGCATCGCTACTCTGGTTCATTTATTTACTTCTGTGAAGAATCGATGTAACCAACCAGTGAACCAACCAACCCAAGAGAATAAAAGCGTATTTTTAATGAGAGTTCTTTGTGCATTTTAATTAATATTTCAGAAAGTAATTAAAATATTAAAATTCTGAAGTAATGTTGCAACAGGAGAGGGTTTGGACTACCTAAATCTAAATTTCCAGCCTTCTAGGTGGGCCAGATTTTCCTAGCCATCGCCAACAGACACACACACACACAGACACACAGAGCGCAACTTTCTTTTATTAGTTTAGATTGAAAACGTTGGAAAAAGTGCATTATCCCACACTGAAATAGTATGCTATTAAAAATGTGTTTCAAGGGAACGGAAAGAAAATATTTCAGATTTAAATTACGTTGAAAAGTAAGAACATAAAAGATTTTATCATGAAGTTAAGTTTTCATTTTATCTGAAAGAAGATTAAAGTTGAAATACTAATTTTATTTGAATCAAACACCATAACTTATGTTTGTGTTAAAATAGTGATTCTCACTATTTTATTCAAAATGTATTCTTACCCCACTATTTGAGAAAAGTAATATTCGTTTTATTTACTGACAGAAATTCTGCGATTATTTAAATTGAATATTTGTATTAAAAAGAAAGTTTTAACTCTGATGCCCGCGGGAAGCGTAGTGAGTGCTACTGCTTTAAAACAGAATAGCCATATAATAGAAACAGTTACATTGTAATACAATGTCTTTTAATCTTATTTTATATTAAAATATGCACACTTGAATTTGAAAATTATCATCGATTACTGCTACAAATATTATGAAATTAATTTTTCTCTTATTCCACTGAAGAAAATGTGACATATTTCTACATTAAGATACTTTTAGACACACCAAAACCATATAAACGCTTGAAATGATTATATAATTTTCAGATTTTTGGAGAGGATTTTTAATTGTAAAAAGTTACGATTACCTTTATAAAATTTTCATTAACTTTATATATATAAAGTTATATTAAACTGGAAATAATATCGAGATATTGAGAAAAAATTATTATTGATCTTGCAGTTATTTCAAATACGATGATAGTATAGAAAATTATTGTTCATGTATTTAAAAAATATATTTATTGCTTTCCACAGTCTTTCAGAACAAAATAATTCCTAGGAAAATGTAATATTTTATAGCAAATTTAAAAATGAAAATTCACACTAACGAACAATTAAATATTCCACTAAAATATATTGCCTAAATAATTCTGGTACTTACATTATGGTTTACATTCCCGTCGAACTTAAAAATTCAACTCCATCAAACTAATCTGTCACCAAACAGTATGATTTATCGCGAATAATGGATACTCGTGGCATCGAAAGATACCTATGAAATAATTCCTTGGTATTATGTAGCCGTAAACCCAATCTATAAATATTTCGGACAGATGTGAGGATGGTAAACAAACATTGTCAAAAATCATTATTATTGTTTTTTTAACGCAAAATAAAAACAGAGAAAATATACCATTCATTACAAAAACTAAACTATATTGTCCACAAAAAATACAAAAAATGGAATATATTCATAGCGTGTGATATGCAGCTCTCCAATTGGCAACAAAGAGCGTGACTTCCCACATGAATTATTGGTGTTAAATCGAATTGTTTGGCGAAATACATTTTTTTACAGTAAATTGTCGATAGGGAAAAAAAAAGCACCAAAATTCTCCAATTAAGTGTAATTTCAGCGTAAATAAGTTTTACTTAACTTTAAATAATCACAGAATCAAATATATTCGAAGTAAAAAATAAATAATTAAAGCTTTCCGATTCAAGCATGGCAAGGAAAAAATATTACTACTTAATACATAATTGTGCAAACAATTTTCTTTTTTTTTTAAAGCAATGTAATTCATTTGAATTTTCCATATTAAATATGAAACAGACGAAAAAATAATTTATCTAGAACTGAATTCCAATTATTATCATTTTAAAAACGTGTTTCAACGGATCGGAAAGAACATATTTCGCCTTTAAATTACGTTGGAGAGAAAAATTTCAAATGATTTTACAGCAAAGGTTAATTTTCAGATTAATATAGAGGTGTAATGATAATTGAAATATCAATTTTATTTGAATCAAATATCGCAGTTTATTGTTCATACAAAATAAAAAAGCATATCGTAAATATATATATATATATATATATATATATATATATATATATATGTTGTGTGTGTGTGTGTGTGTGTGTGTGTGTGTGTGTCTGTGTGTGTGTGCAATACAAAGTTTGATAAACAGTATGCTTCCGTACTAGAAATGAAATTTGTTTATATTGGGGCTCAACATTATGCAAATATTTCAGTCATCAGATATACTTCCAATAAAATATCAATGTGAGTTAGTTATTAGACGAGCAGGGAAGACCGAGCTATGCTCGGTCAAATTAGCTTTCATTTCAAATATCATGACCCATAACCATAATGACCTACTAATCAAACCCATGATCCACTAATCAAATTTTCTCGAACATGTGACCAAGCCCAATAGTCTTCTCGTGATCGAAACTCGTAGGATATAAAGTTTAGTCAAAATAGTCTGAGCCGTTTTTTAGATAAAATTATCTTGATCCACAGTGACACAAAAATGACCCACTGATCGGATTTTCTGGAGCATGTGACCTAGTCCAATGATTTTCTCGTGCCCCAAAATCGTAAGATACAAAATTTAGTTCAAATCGGCTGAGCCGTTTTTAAGATAAAAATAGCTTGAACCATAATGACTTATGACCAAAATGACCCACTAATCGAAATTTCTCGAACATGTGACCTATACCAATAGTCTTCTCGTTACGAAAACTGTAGGATACTAATTTTAGTCCAAATCCTCTAAGCCGCTTTTAAGATAAAAATATACTGATCTACAATGACCCATGACCAAAATGACTCACTAATCAAATTTTTTAGAACATGTGACCTAGCCCAACACTCTTCTCATGCCCGAAAATTATAGAAGGCAAAATTTAGTCTAAATAGTCTGAGCCGTAATTTAGATAAAAATAACTTGACCCACATTGACCCAAACATGACCGACTAATCGGATTTTTCGAGCATGTGACCTTGCCCAATGATTTTGTCATGTTCATAAACCGTAGGATATAAAATTTCGTTTAAATCGGCTGAGCCGTTGTTAAGATAAAAATAGCTTGACTCATAATGACCCATGACCAAAATGACCCACTAATCAAAATTTCTCGAACATGTGACCTAGCCCAATAGTCTTCTCGTTCCCTAAACGTGTAGGATACTAAATATAGTTTAAATCCTCTGAGCCGTTTTTAAAATAAAAATAGCTTGACCCATAATGATCCATGACCAAAATGACCTACTAATCGAATTTTCTCGAACATGTGACCTAGCCCAAGAGACTTCTCGTGCCCGAAAACTCTGGGATGCAAAATTTAGTCTAATTAGTCTGAGTCGTTTATTAGATAAAATTAACTTGACCCAAAGTGACACAAAAATGACCCACTAGTTAAATTTTCTCGGACATGTGACCTAGCCCAATGATTTTTTCCTGCCCGAAACTCGTAGGATACAAACTTTAATCAAAATCGTTAGAGCCGTTTTTAGATAAAATTAACTTGACCCGCATTGACCCAAAAATGACCCCCTAATCGAAAATTCTCGAACATGTGACCCAGCCCAATAGTCTTCTCGTGCCCGAAAATTGTAGGATACAAAATTTAGTCAAAATCGTTTGAACCGTTTTTTAGGTACAATTAGCTTGACCCTGACCCATGGTGACCCAAAATGACCCACTAATCAAATTTTCTTGAAAATGTGACCTATCCCAATGGTTTTCTGGTGCCCCAAAACGGTAGGATACAAAATTTCGTGTAAATCGTTAGAGACGTTCTTAAGATAAAATTTGCACATATACATATATATATATATATATATATATATATATATATATATATATACAGTATGCCCACTAAAGTCCCTTGTCACCCTCTTAACTTCGGAATGACTGCTGCCATATTCATAGAAGTGGTGTCTATTGTATAGTAAAGTAGACATGCGCTGCACAATGAAACAGCCTACGGCGCCACCTGGTGGAATGCTGCGGAGTTAGCATTCCTATCTCAAAAACGGAAAGAGATAAAGAAAAAAAGTGATTTACAAAGTTGTAGAGTATCATCGATTTAGTACGAAAAGACACCTTGTGGACATTCATGCGAAGAATAGAACGGTTAAAACGCGCATTGTTTTTGTGATTTCCTACACTCTGACGTGACAAAACGATCTTAGAAAGAAAGAAACAACCAGTTATGAAACAGCAGGTGTGTGCGACCCCTCCGCAAACATTGCAGGACATTAAACGACGTTATTACGGACGCTTGTGCCAACGTGTCACCATCTATGCTCCAACGTGTGCAACGTGAAATTCAAACGACCCTCCAGATATGAATTGCAGCTGACGATGAGAAGTTTGAACATCTAAAATAAAGGTATATTATTATAACTAGTTGTTATAGATCTAGTCTAGTAGTATAGATCGTTTTGTCACGTCACAGTGTAAGAAATCACGAAAAGACAAATGCGTGTTTTAACCGTTCTATTCTTCGCATTAATGTCCAAAATGTGTCTTTTAGTACTAAATCGATGATGCTCTACAACTTTGTAAATCGAATTTTTTCTCTATCTCTTTCTGTTTTCGAGATAGGAATGCTAACTCCGCAACATTACACCAGGTGGCGCCGTAGCGGTTTCATTGAGTAGCGCATGGCTACTTTACTATACCTAGACACTATTTTTAAGAATATAGCAGCAGCCGTTCCGAAGTTAAGAGGGTTGCAAGGGACTTTATTGGGCATACTGTATATATATATAACCACACACAAGATTTCCTCGTATTAAAATATTTGCAATGAAATGCTATGCATGCAAAATTTTGGTTGACAATTGAAAACATCTGTAATAAAACACCAATATTGTTGGCAATATAAGTAAAAAATATATTTATTTCATTTTGATAAATGTAAAATCTCCGATCTTGGGGCAATATTCAACGCCAGTTCTGCCCAACAGATTTACAATAAAAACAGCATTGGACAAATAATGATTTTATACTATAGTAATGTTGAAATATGTGAGAATAAATTTAAAAATTAACATCAATTTCAATTACACGCATTATAAATTTATTTTGTGTTATCTTCGAAACAACATACAATATAACATATTTCTAACTTGAGAAAATTTCATTCGAAACACATTTATATACCAGCATTTACTATTAACAATATAACCATTACAAATTCGTTGATGTATATTTTTACCTTTTTAACAGTCCCTTTATTAAGTAAAATTATTTTAAAACTAGAAGGATATAGTCACATATTTAGAAAATTTTGTTATTCAATGCTATTAAAGCCAAAATTTTAAATAATAAATGAAATATTTATTGCTTTCCGGACTCTTGAAGTAATATTTTTTTTAGGCGAGTGTAAGCTTCTAAGCAAATTTCATTAAAAAAAACAAAACCTTATGCACATTTAAGAACTTCCAGTAACATACAGTTGAACACTCCACTAAAATATGTTTCCTCCAATTTTCTCACATAAATTGCATTTTCTGCGAAAGAATTAAATTTCGCTTAATCTAAATCATTAGAAAATCAAATTTGTACCAAGTAAAAAAAAATTATTAAAATAGTTAAGCGTGAAAATTAAAAGAAATTCTTACTTAGTTTACCATTATGCACACAGTGGAATTTTTATTTAAAGCAATGTAATTCATTTTTATATATTTTCTATTTTAATTCTGAAACTAAACTGGAAAACAGTATCTCATACAGCAATTGAAATAGTATGCTATATAAAACGTGTTCAAGAGAACAAACAGTAAGAAAATATTTTGGCTTTAAATTCTGTTTAAATCTAATAACTTATTTTATATCATACATAATCAATATATTTTTCATTTAATCTCAAGTATGAATCAAAGTTGCAAGGTGCGTACACTCCTCGAAATTTCCAAGGAGTCAACACCGCTACATCTGTTTAGAAAAGATCTTTTTTATTTAAATTGCAGCATTTGTAGTTACATGTTTTTCTGCAATTAAATAATAAGAAAAAAAATCTGATAAAAAATTGTGGTAACATTGTACTCACCCTGAAGTTGGAATCACAATTGCATTTGAATAAAACACTGCATTAAATTGAATTATTAAATGTAAAACTTAAATTTTATAAATAATGTGCTATTTTAATTTCATATAAATTAGAAATGAAAGTTGAATCAGAATTTTATTTGAATCAAACGCGGTATTATAATGGATTAATTAAAAGTAAAACCTAAATTTTATAATGCTTTTACCATTTTCATTTAATAGAAAGTTTGAGTGAAAGTTGGAATTATATATTTTTAATCAAACACTAAATTATAATGACTTACTTAAAAATTCAATTCTATAATTAAATGCATCTTTTCATTTAATTTGGAGTTTCAATGAATATCCGAATCATAATTTTATTTGAGTCAAATGTTGTATTTTATTTTTAAAATAAATTATATAAGTATGCGTTAGAAAACAGTAATATTTAATGCAAACATATATTAAGGTCAAGAGTATGCTGTCTTATATACATAGTTTAATTTAAAAGTTAACAAGATATACAGTTCCAAATAGTATAAAAATAAGAAAATAAAAAGTATAGAATATTTCTGCGTTAAGTCTTTAAACCTAGAAACACGTTATTACAGGTCAAAATATATTTTTCTGAAATACAGAGTAATTTTTTATTATTTAACGCTTTATTCCCCAACGGTACTTTACAGTATTATTAAAATTTTATTATTTTAATATTTGTATTATTTTAAATATTTGTATATTGTTTTAAATTTCATTTTGTACATTGGTTGGAAATAAAACAAATTAGAATAAAAGTCATTTAGTGTCAAATTTCAGTTTTTATAAATTTCTATATTTATATTAAACTAATAAATCTTCATATTGAAAAGAATTTTTCTTTGATGCTATTGCAGTCAACATTTTAAAAGAACTCCAATTTTTATCATTTTCATATATTTTTGAGAAATGTAACATTCAAATTTAACATTCTAAAACAAAATGGATAAATGAAAAGTCCTATTCTTAGTTCATAATTCACATTAATGAATAGTTGAATCCTCCACTTAAATATATTGGCAAAAACTTTGTATGACACAAACTATAATTTCAGCGAATGAATTAAGTTTCGCTTAACACTAAATCATCACAAAGTAAAATTTTTATGTAGTAAAAAACAATAATAATTAAAATATTCGGATTTTAGTATGGAAACTGAAAAACATTCTTACTTAATTTATCATTTTACACACACTGGTTGTTTTGTTTAAACAATGTAACTAATTTCCGTTTTTCATTTTAGGAGAAAAATGGAGAAAAAAAATATTTTATTCTAAACTACGCACTTGATTTCTTATGCTATTAAAAAGGTGTTTCAAAAGAACGGAAAGAAAATATTTCGTCTATAAATTACAAATAAATGTATAAAAATAAAGAAAAATATCATGATTGCATTTTTTTATCTAATCTGAAGCATGAAGGAATATAAGAAAATTGATTTTATTTGAATTAAACATTTTATTATAATATTATTTTGTTAACTAAAAATAATTTGTCGTAGATAGCAATATATTCAATAAAAGTTTTATTTAACTTTTCTGATACTGGTTGAATACACTTGCAATACGTTGTTGAATTATTTGAAAATAAATTCAATTGTAATTACGGATATTATGAAGTGACCTTTTCTTATCATCAATACGATAAAAATGTAAACCAACTATTCTGCGTTAAGATAGGCTACTTCACTCAGACGAAAACACCCGCTCGCTAATGTTAATCCTATGGAGGAAATATTTTAAGATATCTCGTTCGCATTTCAATATTTTTAAATGATTTTTATTTGCATTGGATAGCTGAGGTCAATCTCTATGCACGCTCCTTTTTACTTTTTCGATTTTGATTACAAGTTTTTTTTTATTAAGATACTTTCACTTTCGGAACCGGTTTCGAAAGTGAAAGTATCCTCAATAAAAAAACTGCCACCGAAATCGAAAAAGTAGAAAGGAGCGTGCATAGAGATTGACCTCAGCTATCCAATGCAAAAAAAAATCATTTAAAAATATTTGAATGCGAACGAGATATCTTAAAATAATTCCTCCATAGGATTAACATTAGTGAGCGGGTGTTTTCGTCTGAGTGAAGTAGCCTCTTAAGATACGAATTTATCACAAACTAAAAGGTGGTGTGTAGGTGGCTTTTGTGGCCCGCTATCCCCGTTGTGAGGGGGAATTCTTTTTCTAAGATAGTTTGATGGTTTTAATATAAGTTAGGCTTATTTACCATCTCTATGATTAATTTTTATTTGAGGATTATTTAAATATGTAATGCAAGATCAGAACCATATGTTTATTTAATAAATTATAATGTATTTCTATTATTTAAACAAGTTACAAACAAAATTTCATTGTTGTTATGAAAATAATTCATTATTAAACAAAATAAGCTATCTTGACAAAGAAATTATACAACAGATTACAACAATACATTTAAACAAACAATACAAATTTCAATAACAATGAAAGATTCTGGTTTGCTTAATTTTGGTTGTAGTTTTTATAGGCAAGAAAGAATTTTAACAGAGCTGTTGTAGATATATTGTTGCTGAAAATATGTTAATGTTCATTCAAATTTAGAAATTATCAATGTCTTCTTAACGGCATCAAATGCTTTTTTCTCTCGCTTAGCTCAATTTTGTGCAGGTCCTGCATGCGCCTCCTTAGTTTATTTATTGATTGCTTGTTCAAATTTTAATTTCGGTATGAAATATTAGCCACAAACATTCGCTGAACTATTTATATTGTTTTAACTTTAAACGATTTAATCATCCGGAATTCAGGTGCACGTGATACAGATAGATTTTAAAAAAATAAAAAATAAATAAAAACATACAAAATCAGTAAATTATGATACAGTTGTAAAACTAATTATATTTGGAAAGTAATTTTTGTATGAATTCAACTGTCTAAAAATTAAAATTATGCAACGTTTAGAAATAATAAAATTTTCGAAAAAAGATAAAAGGGGCTATCGTTCCTACCGTCGATACAACGTCAGCGTTACTCATGCACATGTTTTTGCTTTATGATTTTGCAGATTTTCTTTCTATATGTATGTTTCTTTTTATATGTTAATATGTGTAAAACAGTTAAAAATATAAAAATCTGCGATGGTGTTATGAGCGCTTCCATCGTAAAATAATCAAGTAACAGGTGTCGCAGACGCACCGGGGTTGGCACGACTTTTGTTTTTGCGGCATTCTGGCGGGTAGACCCTGTTTGCGCATATATGTTAGACATAGCCTGCGAAAACGCGAAAAGAGCATGTTAGTTTTATTTTATTATGAAATAATTTATTTTACTATAAAACACATTTTTTTTTTTTTTTATAAAACACATTCATTTATTTTATATTAAAACTCTCACAATTTTAATATAAAACACGTACATTTATTTTATTATAAAACACTCAAATTTATTTTATTAAAAACACACACATTTATTTTATTATAAAACACACACAATTTTGGTGTATTTTAAACGCACAAAACAAACACTCACAATATATTATAAAACAAACACAATCTTTATTATAAACACTCACAATGTTTAATTTATTATAAAACACACACATTGTCAAGAATACAACTAACTCAGCTAGCAATACCTGAGGACTTTGATTAATACACAATATCTGACCCAGCGGTCAAAATCGCCAGGTTGCCACGCCAGGCAAAAAGTCGTCATTCTGTATTCAAAAAGCTACCCCGGTGAGTCTGCGACATCAGTACCAAAATAAAATTCTTATAATTGATATACTTTGAAATTTGATGAATAAATCTATGTTTCTGTTCTCTTATAACCCATTTTAAAAAATCTTGCAACAAATATCTTTCAGAGAAGCGTTGAAAATGGATTATTGTTTTATATTAATACTACCAAAACGTCTTAGAAAAAGGGGGGAAATGGCCCATTCTGGGGTACATAAATGAGTTTCACTTACCATGTCTTTTGTATGAAATAAAATACTAATCAAAATATTGGGATTTAAGCATGAAACTGAATTAATTGAAGAACATCATTACTTACAATTATGCATATACTTGTCTTCTTATTCAACGCTATACAACTCCTTTATATATTTTTACATATTAAAGGTGAAAAGAAGGCAAAAATTCTTTATTCCACACTGCACATGAATTGTTGTGCTGTTAAAAATTTGTTTCAACAGAACGTGAAGAAAATATTTCAGTGTTAAGTTACGTTGGAAAATAAAAATTGAAAAGTACATGGTTATTCTAAATGATGGATCCATTTTCAAAAAAAAAAATATTTATTAAAGTACAAATCCAAAATGAACAATCTTTATACCAATGAAAAGAGGAAGTTTCAAAGTTTTTTAAGACATTATAACTGCTCAATGTGTCCACCGTTTGCTGCACGGCAAACATCTACGTGATATCCAAACTCGTTCCGCACACGAGAAAGCGTATCTGCTGTCACTGAGTGCACGGCTTTCAAAGCGGTGATGGTGCCAGAGGCGGCCGGTAGAGGTCGCGCGGTAATAGGCCGCGATTTCGTTTCACTGTCAGTTGTGAGTGAGATGGCTACTGTGGAGCACAAAGTTTTCTGCGTTCTTGAGTTCGCAAGAAGTAAGTCGCAAATTGCAGTGCAGCGGTAATTTTGTACCAAATTCGGTATTAAAAAAAACTTTGAAACTTCCTCTTTTCATGTTACGTGAATGAAGTCACGGGTAACAACTAATATTGGATAAATGTGAACACTTCCGTATTGGGCTAAATGTACAAATTATGGAGCAATGTAAATTTGTTTTAATGCAAAAATACATCTTGATATTGAGGAAAATATTTATTGAATGATATTCCAGTTCACATTTTAAATTTTAACAGCAATTTTCACTAATTTGCAATACCTTTCAGATTTTTATTTTATTGTCAAATATAATATTTTAAAGCAAATTCGAAAAATGAAAATGGGAAGAGTTCCCCATCCTGTGTTCGTAGGCGGAAAAAATCCATAATAGCGCCAAATGGCAGTTTAACATCTTACCAAATTTCTCAGGATGGCGAAAAAACATCATTTTTTTTAATATTTCGAAACATATGTTTATTAAACCATGTTTTTGCGCCATCTTAAAAATAATTAGTACGATGTTAAAACAAAATATTATTGCCATTTTCGATATTTTAATAAGTAATAAAAGCATATAAACAAGCATATTTAACAACCTAAGAATCCCTTGTTTTTCTCAGAAGAATTGTTAAGAATTGTTTTTCTCAGTGGTGGGCTGGGGGCAAATTGTAAACAATTAATAAAATAACAAAAACGTACTGTAGAATAGATTTCGTCACATACCGTAAGTAGCTTTAAGATATATATATTTAAAAGGAAACTTTGGTTGCATAGAAGCATACATTGCGAATGATTGTGGTCGCAAATAAACTCAGGAAAGAGAAGAGCCTTATTTACGAAAACTCCAAAAGTGGCATAAAGATGTTTAATGGCAAATACGGCTAAATTGACATATATAAGCCGTCGGGATTGACCCCGGTAAAGCAATACTGTAGAATTACATATCAGGTAAAGTTCAGACCCAGAATGAGAATGATATAAAATCAGTGACAGACATTACATGCGTTGGCTTGCGGTTTGCGCCAAATCCCTTTGTGCATTTTGCAGGCTTGGCGATAAATATGCAAAGAGATACAGAAACGCGTATTTGTTAGAAAATAACCAAAGAGCCTATAGATGAAAAATTGCGTCCACAAGACAGAGACAAATGGTTAAAATGAACAGAAAATTATCTCAAAGCATTTAGTCAATACATCTCCTCACATTAAAATTTATGAAATATCCGTAGACATTTTTGCAAGACCCATCCATGAAACATTTTGCACAATTGTATATTTTTGAAGGAAAAAAAGGAAGTGAACGCAGCTGCATCTTTTTAGATATGCTTAATTATAAAATCCCAGAGATAACATTTAACGGTTACATTTTTAAGTGTGAAATGTAGAAGCGAAGATTGGAAAGGAATATATTTATTTTTTTATCATTATTTACTTCGAAACTACATCTGCGTGAAATACAGTAAAAGAGTATGATTTAAATAAAAGACACTATCTTTATCAATAGAAAGACGTAGATTTAAATACTGGGAATGGGACTGACAAATTAAAATTTAAATATAATTTTAAGACAACTAAATTCAATGCATATTTTGAATACGGAAAGAGAGTTAACCATTAAGAAAAACATATATAAAAGAAACACTATTATACTTAGCTAAAATAATATAGCGAGGTGGGAATGGAGATGTGGTCCGTATAGAAATGCAAAAAATTATATGTTTTATATAAATATATTTTGTTTTTTAATGCACAGATAAAAAGGCAAAAATGTCGTTCACAACTACCATTACAATTTTTTAAAAATATAGATACAAAATAGAAATATATCTATAAAAATGCACAAAAAATATATTTATATATTATTACATCTACAGAAAATTTTCATTAAAAAAAAAGAAACCCCAAACGATCGCAACAACCACTCCCAAACATTTATAGAAAAAATCTCGCTAAATCTTCCGGCACAAGATATGAGACTTTTCCCATGAAAAGTCCTATATTTAGTTCCCATTAACAAAGTGTAGAATATCGCCCACTTAAATGTATTTTCTAAAACATTGAGGCATAAAGTACAATTTCAGCGAACTTATTAAGATTTACATTAGCCAAAATCATCAAAAAATCAAATTGTGTGGACTAAAAAAAATATTTCAATATACAATTTCAGTAAGGAAATTGAAGGACATATTACTTTATATTTCATTATGCATACAATGGTTGTTTATGCGATGGGAATCATTCACATTTTTAAAACTTTCCAACATAGTTGAAAGTGTTCATGAATTCGGCTTGTCTGTCTGTCTTTCCGTGCTCTAAATCGGATTGTCATGCAATTGATATATATTATTGAAGTTTACTATGGTATGTTCGGTATTAAAAATGAAGTGTGTAGCACTTATATTTCGTTATCAGAGGCCGTTGCATTACAGTGTATGGGGAAAATCATTTGCAGTTTATTTTAATGATATTACTCTATTTCAAACATATAAAAATTGATATATATAACTGTGGTGCACTACCAGTGCTTTACTATCGAATATGGCGTGCATAGCACATATAGTTCCTTTATACGGACACTGTAAAGTATTCCGTTACATTAAGTTCAATGTAGAAAAATAGTTTGAGGTTTGTTTGAATAATGTTTCACTATTTCAAACATATTGAAATTGATATATATCAGTAAGGTACATTACAAGAGGCGTACTGTAGGATATTGTGTGCATAACATTCATTCTGGCATTCATTCTAACATTCATTCTGTTAACAATAATTGCTGGAAGTGTGTTTACAGTGGAACGCGTTTCTAAATTTAACTAATTTTTTGCCTATATCTTGGTGTGTATAAATTCCATAGATCAGATACAGGGCAGCATAAAAGATCTTGAGTACATTTCCGTTCGAGTACATTTCAGACGGATATTCCAGATGGGGAATTTTAAACTGTTCTATGCGTTTAATAACTGAACTAAAAGTTAGCATTCTATATAGTATATGTACAAATATATAGATCATATACAGGGCTGCACAAAATAATTCGGATGTTTTTTTTTTTCGAATATTCTTGGTAATTCCTGAATTTGTGTTTTTTTAATGTGTTATGCGTTTTCCAATTTTTTTAGACATCATCTTTCACCTTAGTAAACTGTATAGATTTGTAAAAGTATTTTGGAAGTGTTGGAAAGTGTTACATAATCTATACTTGATGCACGATTTCTGTTCTTTTTAAATTTTAAAATGGATAATAGAGAAATTTAGAGAATACGATTAAATAGAGAGCACTAATAAAATGTTGACTGCAATATCGTTGAATAAAGAGCAGAATGTATTTTTTGAAAATAATTTAACATTACACTATTATTTTTACATTTAATCCAATACCAAAGTGTTAACATTTATCCAACGTTTCAACAATATTTTAAAAAAAATGTTTACAATTTCAGTGTCAATATTGCCAGTGTATTGAAAATATTTCTTCAATATTTGCATGCCATTGCAAATATTTCTAATGTAAATCCAAAATTACTGCAGAATTGACATTTTATTGCAAATGTTTGGAAGGTAAAGCCAATATTTAACAAACATAGATTATCTCATTAGAAGTTCTGATGAATTCAGTGTTGACAAATATTGATCCAGAATATTATTGCTATTGGTTTGCTACTAGAAAAGTATAAGATGTGTCAACATTTGCATTGAATATAATGTTTCCTGTGATACACATATTATCAAAGTATAAAATTTATCGAAATATTAAAATAATATATTTAATAGTATTTTCTAGGGGGAAACAATATAGGGAAAAACATATTTTTTCCTAATTTTCACTTGAATTACAGTGGAACTTCCTTTTAACGAAGTCCCTATTTACCGAAGTTTTCTACTTAATGAAATTTTCTGCAGAACTTTGACATTGAACACCATTAGCATATAAATTAGTCTCCATATTACGAAAAATGTATTCTATATAACGAGGTTTATTCAACTTTTGTACTAGTACAGAATTCAAACAGAGGTTGCTGTTGCGATGAATATGCAAATTTATTTCAGCGGATTGTATGAAAATGAACACATTTAAATAATTTCCATTCTGCTTGGTGATAAATAAAACCTTTTTTCACACTTAGGAAAACACTTGTTATCATTACTCTCCCACACCGAGACTCCAGCGCTGACAGTTGGGAGAAGTCAAAATCCCATTTTTACATTCAATTATATAGAAGATGCAGTGACGAAATGGATTCAGATGCATTGAAGCAAAAACTATCAATTAGAGCCAGACAGTTACCATTCTGACCTTCCATTGCTGATAGACAATTGCTTTGTACATCCACAAGAATGTACTTCAAAATACAAATCGAAGAACATCAAAGTTATTTGTGTTCCTGCCAATACAACTTCTAAACCTCAGTCATTAGTCTAAGTTATAATTAAAAAAATCTTGAAGTACATTATAGAAAAAGACAGTAAAAAGACAATGTAGTGAAAACATTAGTTTGATAACCTGTGTATCAGAGCTGATGAAAGCTTGAGCCACAGCTTGGGAATGTGACGTAATTTCATCGACCGTACACAACTGGTTTGTAAAAGACGGCTTCATAATTGAAACTGAATCAAATGCTTCTGAAACCAATAATTGTTTGTCATATCTGAAGGAAAATTTTCATGAATTTAAGTTGATTTCTATTTAACGAATTTTCTTCATACCGAAGGTTTTAAGTGTAACGATGAGACTTCGTTAAATGGAAGTTTCACTGTATTATGCTATTAAGAACGTGTATCAAATGAAAAAAAAATTATTTTGGATTTTAATTACGGTAAAACCTTATTTTTTTTATGATGAGCTTTTTTTATTAAACATTTTTTTATTATGAAAGTATATTTTTCAGTTGAAAGTTTGAATATTTATTTTATTTAAGAAAATATCGTAATTTATTTTTAAAATAAATTAAAATAACTATATCTTATAAAACGATATATTAAAAACTTCTGCTTATGTTGTATTGTGAATGGATGAATTTCAAAATTAAGGTGTATTATATTAATTTTTGTTATAAAATATTTTGTTCTGATATTCAACAAAAAACAAATAGTTCTTGAGCAAAAAACTCGTGTAGACTCTGGTAATTACGATCAATAATATATTCATTTAATAATTATAAATTTTTATTTACTTTATAAACAGTTTATTATTGTGTAAAATTATTTTAGACTGGAAAAATAATCCACATAGTAGAAAATTTTCATTTTTCATTTTATAGCTAAAATTCACTTTGCAATTTTTTTTTTGTGGTGTCAGAAATAACAGAGTTCCCAAATGGTCCGCCAACTGAATACCAAAAATTTTTAACAGAAAATTTCATGGTCTACAACATTTCCGCAAAAATAAGGTGGTATATAAGGTGGTTTCTGCAAAATTTGCAAGAGAAATCTAAAAATGAAATATTTCTAAGAAAATACCGGTATTCAAAAAGCGACCATTTGGAAGACCTGAATTACATTTTACGTAAAAGTTACATTGTAAAGAAATATTCGACGAAAATATACCTATATTTATTTTAAAGTTCACGTCAATGAATAATTAAAATTTCCACTAAAATACATTACTCAAACTTAAAATATAATTTCAGCGAAATTATTAAGTTTTCCTTAATACTAATCCATCACCATAACAAATTTGTATGAAGTAAAAGAGTAATAAAACATTTCTATTAAAGAGTGGAAACTGGAGAACATTATTAGTTATCATTATGCGGACACAGTTCCTTTTATTTAAAGCAATGTAATTATTTTACATTTTTCATTTTAAGTGAGGAACGAACGAAAAAATAACGTATCCCACTCTGCACTTGAATTATTATGCCATTAAAATCGTGTTTCAGGAGAATGGGAAGAAAATATTTTGGCCTTAAATTATGTTGAAAAGTAAACACTTAAATTTTATAATAAATGCACCTTTTTCATTTAATCTGCAGAATGAATGAAATGTGGAATATTAGATTAATTTGAATCAAACATGTTATTTTATTGTTAAACCGAACTAAGATAAACCTTAGGAAACCGTATATTCAATATATGTTTAATTTATCTTATGCTTATTTTCTATTATACGTCATTTCCATTTGAAAACTAACATGAATTACAGACACACATGTTATGAAATCAAATTTTTATTACCTTCAACATAACAAAATATATAACACATTTTTACTTTACACCCTACATCAAGAAACTCATCTAGACGGCTATAATTACTTTTAATATTATATATATATATATATATATATATATATATATATATATATATATATATTTTATTATAGAGGTACTTCCTTCTTTTTAAACATTTATTTTATTATGTAAACGTAATTTTAGGCAAAAAGAGTATACTAATACTCAGAAAATTTTATTATTCGTATTACAGTTAAAATTTTAACTCTCCGATGTTGTACAGAGTTGGAAATTATTTTTTAGTGATACACGATATTCTAAATAATGGACAGATAAAAACCCAACATATTGCAAAAGGCAGATGAAACAAAGGCTGAATCTTTCACTAAAATTTATTTCCCCAAACTTTTTGCCGTAAAATGTAATTTCCTTTAAAATTTTAATATTATCATAACTCTAAATCATCACAAATCCTATTTGTATAACATAGAAAATAATTAAAATGTTCCCATTAAAGAAAAAACACATGAATATCGTTATTACGTACCATTATGAAAACAGAGGTCTTTTTATTTAAAACAATGTAATTCGTTTACATTTTCCATTTAAGTAGTGAACAAACGAAGAAATTTTTCAGACCATACTGTACTTCAATTGTTATTCTATTGAATAACGTGCTTCAAACGAACAAAGAAAAAATATTTCGTCTTAAATTACGTTGCAAATTAAAAGCTTAAATTTTAATCATGAGCATGTCAAACTTTCTGATTAATTCTGAAATTTAAATGTAAGTTTGAATACTAACTTTATTTGGATAAAACACCATAGTTTATCTAGATTCATGGAAGAAAGATATTTGTGGTATGTTTTTGGGGGGTAAATAGGGAAATCTATCGCACGTAGAGGTCTGGTAATTTGGATGAAACTAGAAAACAGGCCCGATTAAACCCGCGATCAGATTTTGTTTTAGACAATTAGCGAAGATATTAATTAAAAACCGTAATGAATATTGCAAAATGACGATTTTCTATCGTGCAGCCGATTATGTCTATGCCGATTATTTTTCTCTGTCCTTCCACCAAAAGAACGTAAAGCGTTCCATTTTTTTTATAATTCGAAATCCAAATGTCTGGGTTTCCCGTGGACATACAAAAGATAAAATAATCACGAAAATTTTCGCCGAATTTCGGTATTGTTTAAAATATATATTAATATAAACTATTTTTAAAAAAATTCTGGAGCTAGATTACGTGTTAGTTTTCAAGTTTTCGAATTTTTCTGTATTTTGAAACTGCCGAAATCGCTTTCCTGATTGAAATGAGTACCCACTTATTCGGAGTACGTTTCCGTTTCTAACGTTGTAATTTTTATATTAATATTTACCATTTAAAAAAATATATTTTCTGAAGTTTGATTTGTTATTGGTTTTAATGTTTCTCGATTCATTTTCCCGTTTTTTTTTTTTCGCCAGGTACTTTTTTCTTCGCATATCGCCTTCCCATATATCATTTCGCGTTTTAAGACAATTGTGCTTTTGTTACAGGCTGTCAATACTAGAAGATATTACGTATTTTAAAATAATAAGAGGCAGGAGGCGAGTTTTTTATTATTTAGTTTTTCTCATGAACATTTGGTCACAATTAAAAGTTTAATATCTCTAGGCTCGTTTGATAGGATATATTTTTAATATATATCGGCATACAATTTCAAGAGTGTACGCTGCCGAGGGCAGTGCCCCTCCCTAACACTAAATCGCTCACGAAGAAAAGTTTCTTACTTACGTTTAAGTATTTTATTACGTGCCTGAGCAATGCGGGAGGGTTAGCTAATTATTAGTATAAAATACAATAAAACTATCTCTTAAAATTTGATTTATCTTATGTTCATGTTGTTATATGCATGGGTGCATTTACAGTTATACATGTTATGAATTATCATTTTTTAGTTTTAACAGAATAAAAAATATATCGCATTGCTGTGGTTAAAAAATTATACCAGGAAATTCGTACAGACAAGTATTTCCTGTGGAATTTATTGAAGTACTTTATACTAGTTAAACAATTATTTTATTTTGTAAAAATATTTTAAAACAAAAAACATATTCTGTTTTTTACTAAATTACATTATTCATATTTCAGTTAAAATTAAAATTTTTAACTACAATATAGACTGGCACTTTAGTTCGATTGGTCACTGCTCGACTGCTCTATGATACCTGTACACAATTTCCAATTTTTCAGACTATCCCTACACATTGCTTCCTTATATTTTGAAATCGTACCCTTATTGTGTGACTTTCTCTTCTTTTCTTTTTACAGAGTGACGTTAAGTATTTTCACATAAGTGCCAACCTCTCATTAATATTCCGTAATATGCGGGTTAATTTGAACCAGTTTAACAACTCTTCAAACCAGAAAAATTATTGGATGAATCTTTATTTATTCAATTTCAGGTTTCAACATGGAATTTATTTCATTTCATTTCTTAAAAAAAATTCTGGTGTTAAACCTGGGTCAAATTAACCCGCATATTACGGAATAATAATGAGAGGTTGGCACCTATGTGTTCATATAGGTTTGTCTACTGCGCGTCAAAATAAACGTTATTAGTCGAAATGGTATTTACAGTGAATGTGAATAACAATAAAAGTTTGTCCGGAAAACACAGTGTTGTGGGAAACTACTCTTTAGAAAATACGTCAACGCTCGTGCAATGAATAAATAAGTATTAAATAATGTTTTTTAGTTAAATAAAGCTATATAAGGTTAGGAACAAGTCCTAAATTAGGTTTCTAATTTTTTTAACATAAAATGCTTGTTTAAATTTTTTTTTTTTAAATCATGAAACTGAGGTTGGAATTGCCTCTTTTAATCGATTCAAAATTATAAACGTCTTATACTCGTTCCTAGGAGAAAAATTTATTCCACTATACCACTATCACTGGAAGTTATATTTATTTATTTATTTTGTAGCCGAATCAAATTCAAAATGGTAGTGTCGAAAAGATTTGTGTTGTGCATGCGAAATCAAGTAAAAAAATGCACTACTATCTAAAAAATAAAAGATGGAACTTTTATAAAAGGAAATGCAAAACCGCTTTCAGCCACTTTTACATTTTTAGATTTCGTTATACATAGAAGTTTTTCAAAGTCTATGACTTTTATACAGTGAAGTCGGTGATTGATCTTGACGCATGGATTATATTTTTCTAAAAATTCTAAAATATTGAAAAGAATCCTGAATTACATATAAAAATATTCAAACGATGCCATTTTTTAAAATTATGGTTGAAAGATATATATTTTAGTATATGCTCTTTCAGTTTTTATTTTATGAAATTTCTCAAACTCTTCATGACGGGTGTAAAGAAAACGAAATAGATCCTCAACAAATTATGAAAAAACATAAACGGTTTTTTTATTTTTTTCACCTATTAATCAAATTCTTTGTTTCAGATATAAGAAAATATTTACAGTGAAAGTAGTATGAGACATTTCGTAATGAATTATCCACATCACGCAGCAACTAATTTCATTTTGAATAAATATCTCATTCATTTAATATCTAATTTTCTATAAAAGCATAATTTGCAATGTATAATTTCTTTAAAACAATTTCAAAATTTAGTTATTATGCACAGCGTCTAAATACTTAATATTACCCTTGAATGGCATATATATATATATATATATTAATATTTTAGAAGGTGAAGACCAGATATCATTTTCATTAGCTTAATCTCATACGTATACAATTCAGAATTATTCATCGCATTAAAGTATCTACTGTGTTCAATGGAAAAAATTGTTTTCTTGAAAATAATTCCTGTTTTTTTTTATATTCCCTGTGTTTTATTTTTTAAGCGTAAGAGTCATGATATTTTTTTATATAATGAAGCTTGAAAGAACACTAAATTTGTAATTTTAAACAGCTTCATTGCTTTTAAATACGAACGAATATAACTGGAAAAATTGGAAAAAAGTATAATAATCTAAATGTATTCCTCGGCAAAAATAAAGCTAGCAAAAAATTACAAGAACAAAAAATCATGCGTCAAGCATAGATTATGTAGCACTTTCCAACGCTTCCAAAATAATTTTACAAATCATACCGTTTAATAAGCTAAAAGATAACTTCTAAGTAAACAATTTGGAAAACGCATAACATATTTAAAAACATAATTTCAGGAATTTCCAACATATACAATATTCGGAAAAATATCCGAATACTTTTATTCAGCCCTGTATAGGATATATAGAATTGTATATATACTACATAGGATGCTAAATTTTAGTTCAGTTAGGAAACGTGTAGCACATTTTAAAATTCTCCGTCTGGAGTTTGTCAATAAACAGAAATGTGTTCGCGAACTTTTGTGCTGCCCTGTATAGGATCTACAGAATTTATACACACCACGTAATAGACAAAAAGCAAGTTAACATTAAAATCGCGTTCAGTAACTTAAAACGCACTTCCAGGAATTATTGTTAACAGACAGTAGATAATTCTTTTGCGTGTCCCTGTAAATGAACGATGACTGCTATACACACAATATTCCGTAGTAAGTCTCTTGTAATGCACCTTAGTGATCTATATAAATTTCAATGCGTTTAAAATAGTGAAACATTATTTAAATAAACCGCAGACGATTTTTCTCCATAGACGTAATGTAACGGAATTATTTTTACTGTCCCTGTAAAGTAACTATAAGTGCTATGCACACCCTGTTCCATATTAAGCTTCTTCTAATGCACCTTAGTGATATATATAAATTTCAATGCGTTTAAAATAGTGAAACATTATTTAAATAAACAGCAAATGATTTTTCCCCATAGACCGCAATGTAACGGAATTCTTTTGAATGTCCCTGTAAAAAAACTATAAGTGCTACACACTTCCGTTGAAATAGGGAACATGCTATAGATAACGATAATAACATATAAAAATTGCAGAGCAATCCGAGCATATTTACGGGAGTTAGAGCACGGACAGACGGCAGACGGCAGACGGCAGACGGCCAGACGGCCAGACGGCAGACGGCCAGACGGCCAGACAAACCGAAGTCATAAGCACTTTTCAACTAGGTTGGAAAGTGCTAATAAAAAAGGACAGACTATTTTATATAACTTCAACGTCTAAATATTTTAATTAAGTTTAAACAACAATTTTGGTTTAAACAAAAATTTTGATCTTCTGCATTATGCACGTGATTATAATTTCCAGAAAAAAACCATTTCTATGAATACATAAAATGTGTTGATATATGCTATATACAAATTTTAGATTTATATATAGCCTTAATGCACCCGAAGAGAAAACCGAGGGTATAATATAGATGTACACTAGATTAATTTTAACCTAATTATTTAAATTGGTAAAGAAAGTTGTGAGTTGTAATTTTCCAACTGGACAAAAAACTGGACAAAAAGCAGGATTCGAACCTGGGATCTCTTGGCTGAAACTGCCAGTGCTCTACCAACTGAGCCAACCCGGTCAAGTGTGGAGGACCTAATTCATCCACTTAAACACACTGATTATAGCATCTCGTCTGATATCTGAATCCGCTCAACATAATAAATCGCACTTAATTTGGAACTCCAGTAAACGCTGGATACGTGATTACACTAGATTAATTTTAACACAATTATGATCAATAAGGTTAACTGAATGAATTAGGTCCCCCAGATTTGACCGGGAGGACTCAGTCTCAGCCAAGAGATCACAGGTTTGAATCCTGGCCCCGGACATTTTTTGTGCAGCTGGAAAATTACAACTCATATATAATATACATAGAAATCCCAATACAACGAGTTAACGGAATTCATTGATGTTTTCTTTTGTTTTCGTGGACACGAAGCTCTCATACACGCGTTATAGACATAGCGAATATAACAGGTTTCATATTTTTAACAATTAACCTTTAACAATTCATTAATCAATGTAATGCACATTTTGTATTAAGACTTTTAGAAAAATACAATGAAGTATAAAGTTTAATTTAAGCACATTTTCGGTTTCTGATTATTAGAACTTTATTTATATTTTATTTTCCAACTGAATAGATCATTCAGATTATTTTGCCGATCAAGAAAGGGAGAATTCGTTAGCTTTTGTTTAAAATTTTGTTCTGGGCTATCTCGACACAAATTCGTCATTTGTTTCTGGTCCTTTAGATCCTGTTCTGATCCAGACAAAGAAAAGTTTTTATTTAATTACATATCGAATCAAATAAAAAAAATAATTATAAATAATACTAACAATTTTTATACTGTTGACATTTTGCACATGCGTTATAGTGATCATTGGTTTAAAGAATATCATATTTTTAGATATCCACTGATGTTATTTCTTATTCTTATGTACTTGAAGTGCTCAGACATGTGTTTTATTCTTAGTAGCTATAAATAATTTCATATTCATAGAAATCCCAATGTGACGAGTTAACGGAATTCATTGATGTTTTCTTTTGTTTTCGTGGACACGGAGCTCTCATACACGCGTTATAGACATAGCAAATATAACAGGTTTCATATTTTTTTTAGATTAACATTTTTCATATTGACGGGGCTAAAATGTTATAACATTGAGAAAAATTTCGTAATATCGTAATTAACCGATCGATTTGTAAAAATGAAACTATTTAATTAAAAAATTTAATTAAATTTTCTAATTTTGTGATATCTTGAATTATCCTTTGATTTTGATAGTTCTTTTCTTATTTCTTTAAAAATTCTATATATAATTTATTAAAAAGTCCGAACATTCATGATTTGTTTAAAGTTTTTTACAACGCAAAGCAGTCGGTTTCGGAATTATCCGATCACGTATGAAACATGTTCAGCGAAATTCTAACAAGGGCACAAAACATGATGCGCACCGATTTTAATGATTTTAAAGTATGTTGCAGAGATTATGCCCCTAACTTTTCTTGTGAAAGGTTTTCTGCAAATGACCTTTAGTTTTTGAGAAATTGGGTGTTAATCATACATTCCAATTATCCGTTAGTTTGCGCCCCTAACGTGGTTTTATTGGCGTCGCGTTAGTATGCTCACAGGCTGGCCAGAGGGCGAGGGTTTTGTTCTACATTGTGAATTTTTCCTTTTAACACTTTCCAACAAAGTTGAAAAGTGTTTACGAATTCGGTTTGTCTATCTGTCCGCGCACTAGCTTGCGTAAATATGCTCGGAGTGTCATGCAATTGATATATATTAGTAAGGTTTACTATGGTATATTCGATATTGAAAATGAAGTGTTTACAGAGAACTTTACAGAGGCATTCACGATAATTCCGTTTTACTGTCAATGGGGTAAAATGAATTCCACTATAATTTTAACGATGTTACACTATTTTAAACATATTGAAATTAATATATATGTATCACTAAGGTGAAGTACAAGAGACTCACTATAGAATATGGTGTGTATAGCACTTATAGTTCTTTTACAGGGACACTCAAAAGAATTCTGTTACATTACGGTCTATGATGAAAAATTGCTTGCGGTTTATTTTAATAATGTTTCACTATTTCAAACATATTAGAATATATATATATCACTAATGTGCATTACAATAGGCTTACTATAGAGTATTGTGTGCATAGCGTTCATCGTTCATTTACAGGACCACACAAAAAATTCGGTTACAGTACTGTATGTTCACAATAATTGATGAAAGTGCGTTTTCAATTGCGGAACGTGTTTTTTATAATTCAACTATTTTTTTGCCGATTATTTGGTGTGTACAAATTCTGTACATTATATACAGGGCAACACAAAAGATCTCGAGTACATTTCCGTTTACTGACGGAACATCCACAAGGGGAATTTTAAACTGTGTTATATGTTTACTAACTGAACTAAAATTTCGCAGTTTTAGTAGTATATGTACAAATCGATAGACCATATACAGGCTTCACAAAATAATTCTCATATTTTTCCTTATAGTGTTGGTAATTCCTAAAATTGGGTTTTTAAATGTGTTATGCGTTTTCCAAAATGTTTACTTAGACAAGCGTAAGCCGAAAGGTAAAGATACGCCTGGTTGGATCTTGACATCATATTTCAGCTTATTAAACAGAAACGATTTAAAAATGTATTTTGAAAGTGTTGGAAAGTGTTACATAAACTATGCTGGGCGCACAATTTTCCTTCTTGATTTAATTAGCTTGGCTTTTTGACACATTGCAAATTTAATCAGATTTTTTTATTTTTCAGCTTTGGAGAGTGTTATATTTTCCTAATAAATTACATTTATATTTTTGAATTTTTAACGAAAATTTATATTTCTTAAGTAATTTTTAAACTAACATTTCTGCTGAAGAAAATCCAAACTAATTTATGTCTAGAAAAGTTGTTTATATTTTTATATATTTATTATTATCAAATAGCATATCTTCAAAAAGAGTAATAAATTATTAAACCAGTAAAGCACATATGTAAATTTTTACCAGTTCTATAAATTTTTATTGTCCTCTATATAAATTTATCTGTAAAGTTTACAGATTACATATCAAAATACTTTTTTCCTCTAACAAATAAAAACACTGTTGACGTCATACTTAAAGATTTAGTGAACTGGAAATGGAAAAATTATCTGACATAAAACTTGCGATACATATAAAAATAATTCTTTAAGAAATTGTCTGTTGAACTGTCACAATAATATCAGAATAAATAAATTTTTCTTTTTATTGATCTCGTTTCGCTTTTTTGTAGAGAATTACAAGGTTTCAAGATATGTTATACGTAGCATTCTAGCTGACCCGCCCGGCGTTGCCCCAGATAGTGTAATAACCTTAAATATCTTTAAAACGAAACTCAGCCCAGGTTCTCCGATTGCTTTGGCACCGTATACCGGGCATGCGCGTAAGCTCAGGAAAATCTTTTATTTTCCCCTTCCACCACCAGTGGAACATTCTGATCTAAACAAACTTTTTCCGAACATCTGAGACAGGTCCCCACTGCCTACGGCACTGTATAGTAGGTGTGCGAAGAAATTGAGTTGATTTGGAGAAGATTGGAACATTAGTAGCCGAGTTATAGAAATAAGGCCCACTTAAAGAAAATAATTTTGAGAGAGGTGCCGAGGGGGAGGGGATGTTCAAGTGTCCTTCAGCAAATGACTAATTAGGAGGACCACCATTCATCTTTAAAAATTCGTTAGTTTGTTTAAGCTAGGAGCTTAATTAGAAGTTTGGCTTAAACTATTTTTCGGAAATTGTGGTAACCGCTACTTATAAATTTAGCTTAATGTTATAGATGGTGACTGTTTTAAGTTAATTACAATGTTTGGAATCAGTAGCGTTGAAATTGGAAAGAAACTTGCTGAGATATGGAAACGGGTTATAGTTAGAGAAAAACCTTTAAAAAAGGGCCGAGGGGGAGGGGATGTTCAAGTGCCCTTCAGCAAATGTATAATAAGAAGGACCACTATGCATCTCTAAAGATTAATTCATTTGGTTAATCTAGATACTTAATTTGAAATTTGGCTTGGACTATTATTCGGATATACTGGTAACTGCTTTCTAGAAATACACTTTGAAGCTCTGAATGCTGATTTTTACGGTAATTTAGTAAAAATGGAACTGGTTTGGAGAATTTCCGAACATTATTAGCTGCGAATTAAAATAGCGGTATTCTCTATATAAAACAGCAATTAAACGTTACGGGTGAAGCTAAAAATATTAAAATTGTTAAATGTAATTAGTTCTGTTGAAATCAGAGCAATAAGTTTGGATATATTAATAAGGGGCGTCAATTAAGGAAAAGGCCGCCGCCAGGTGCCGCGCGATCAAGTAAAATTAATTCGATATTTAATAATAAGTCGTTTACCATTACCCCTCTCCATCCCCAGAAATATAATAAATAATCTGTTAAATAAGTATTCTGTATTAATAATCTCTATCATAATAATATATGTCATGTAAAAAAAAACCTTAAACCCAGCTAATTATAATGAAAAAAGCCGTGTCTGGAAAATGTTTCAAACAGGTGGCGTCTGTGTACAAGTGGCGCTATATTAGCATGGCTATACGCCGGTAATTGCAATCAATATTAACACTATTTCATTAGAAGTTCTTATCTATGCATCGCTACTCTGATTTATTTAATTTCTTCTGTGAAAACTCTATACAACCAACCAACCGAAGAAAAAAAAGCGTATTTTGTAAAAAGCGTAATTTAATTAATATTTCAATAAATAATTAAAATTATCAGTCTCAGGTGCACCAGGCCAGGCCTTGGACTATCCACACCTAAATTTTCAGTCCTCTATGCGGGCTAGATTTTGCTAGTCTTAGAAGACAGACAAACAAACACACACACACACACACACACACACACACACACACACACACACACACACACACACACACACACACACACACACACACACACACACACACACACACACACACACACACACACACACACACACACAGAGAGAGCAAAACTTTCTTTTATTAGTATAGATATAATGCTATATATCCTAGCATATAACGCAGAGCACACACACACAGAGCGAAACTTTCTTTTATTAGTATAGATATAATGCTATATATCCTAGCATATAACGTTATATATAGCATATAATGCTATATATCGCATGTCAAATATTAAAAAGATTTGAATTCCATTACTTTAATGATCATGGAAAAAAATCGCGTTTTATAAAATGTGCAGTTTGCAACGTCATTTTATGTTTTGAATGATTTTACAATAAATATCCCCGATTAAATGTGTAATTACTTGCACTTATACGAAGGATGATTAAGCATTTTGTTTTTACTTTTAAAGTATATTTTAATAAATTTATCACAAATCAAATATTTAAAAGAAATATAATATGGTCATAAATGTATTCTTCCAAAATTCTTTTAAAAAAATCATGCAAAAAAAATAATTTTTAT
Source organism: Maratus michaelseni (assembly GCA_963931845.1). Lineage (NCBI taxonomy): Eukaryota > Metazoa > Arthropoda > Arachnida > Araneae > Salticidae > Maratus > Maratus michaelseni. The sequence continues at coordinate 401,165,760 of OZ007586.1, forward strand.
AGTGATATTTGTATGCCATTTTATGTTTTGAATATCTTTAACACATGTATCACCCAATTAATTGCTTATTTACTAAACGCTAAATGCCGATGTCGGTAATGATGAACATTTGTACAATTCATTATTTCGCATATTGTAATATATTTAGAAGAAATACAATATTAAAAAGATATTTCATTTTATTATTATTTTTAGTCAATTAAATACATTTTTAAATAGAAAATAAAAAATAATAATTATGCATTATTTCATATTTGTAATACAATATATATATATATATATATATATATATATATATATGTGTAAATGGAAACAACAATAGTTAGCATTAAAAAGATGAGATATCTAGACATACATTCTTTTGGACTTACGTCAACAGTTTAAAAATTTCAGAAAAAATATAAATTTTCATGAAAAATTCAAAAACTTAAATTTAATTTTTTAGGAAAATATAAAAAAATTCAAAGCTGCGGAAAACATAATTCTGCTTAGAACATGTAACGTGTCAAAAATATAAAATTAATTAAATAGATAAAAGTCACAACGTGGGACAGTACCGTCGCTTTTGGGTGAACGGGCGCGCATGCTACCCCAACGCCACGCAAAGTACGTATATAATATTAGACTAATGGGTATTTAAACGCATGCTGAACTTTAATCCCCTATTTCTCAAGACCCTTTTGAAGAAAACCTTTCACGTGTATTGTTAGGGGTATGGCCGCTTACAACACCAGGATTCCTACTTTTTCAGGATAGATACCAGTATTTTCTTACAGAAAAACACGACTTACGTAATCGCGCAATTGCATAAGGCAAGTTATTCTCTAATTAAATACTGACATTTTTCTTTTAAAGTCAGGGAAATTGACTGACCTGTAGGAATCCTGAACATACTTTAAAATCATCAAAACTGATTCGAATTTGGTGTACTTGTAAGTCCTAATACATACGTCTTGCGTTCTCTATCCAGACTCTCTTTCCCTACCTGCAAAATAAATGGAACGATATACTTCGTAGGGATATAGAGTGGAATAAAATGGCTAATATTACATTTCATGATAATTTTTAAGATTAGACTAGCATAAATGAATTCATTTAAGTTGATATATTTAAGTTTGTACAAAAATTCTGATAATGTCTATTAACGACATGCTTATAATTTCTAAAGATCGTACTATTTTTAGAAACTCATCAAAATCTGATTAGAAATATTATATACAAATTTTAGATATATCTTGCCTTAAAGGAACTGGCTATATTTCGATTACTCAAAACATGAAAATGTCGGCGTTGTTTACACAAATATTCCACATTTCCTATTAACCCTCTGAGCGTTTTGAAAAAGGGTAAAATTGTAACGTTGTTTTCACTGCATTTAGTTTTAAATGCTAAAAAAATATGATTCTTTCAGCATTATAAATAAAACTTAATTAGAAATATGAATGTAACTCTTGAGAGTATTAATCATTCTTCAATGTTTTGAAAATTCATTAAATCTATAGAATTATATTATCTTAAACATTGCATATATTGAAGTGAAACCTGGAGCTTAGTGAACGGACTATTACGTTTCACACGCTTAGAGGGTTAGGTATATCATTATAACTTTTTGAACATAGGTAACAAAGATCACAAAGATTATTTTGGTATAAGTCGAAAAATTTTCAATAAAAAATAATTTATTTTTATATATTTTTAAAAATGATAATGGATTTTTGAAAAAAAATCTAATGCTCAATTAGGTACACTTTTATAGGGTTCGTACGCTTTTAGCACTTTTTTTTAATATTTAAATAGCAGAAATTGTAGCCGCTTCGTTTAATTGCAGGATTTGTAATACATTTCTTCATTTAAATAAGGCAAAAAATTCTATTAAAAATTGTGGTAAAAGAGTACGAACACTGTTTTAAAGAAAACTATAACTTCAATTATCGTAAAATGTTCCAAAGACTTCCAAAATACAATGCATGACACGCTGAATTAAGTAATTTGTTCATTTTTTGCTGTTATATATTTTTTACATTTATGTGAAATGCAATTATTTAAAGATTTGTTTTCTCATCCTTATTTATGTATTCAGAAAAATATTTATCACAAAATACTAAACATTTTAGTTCCTGAGTTGCCGTTTAACAGTTTATAACAAGCCGTAAAATTGTAATCTTCTGGCCAAAATAGAGTTTTTGCAAAATATACATAAACGTGATAGAAACGCATTCCGAGAAAAACTGAAAAAGGATTTTCAACACATTTCCCTTAAAATAGGTGTGACGGTTTTCATTTAATTAACCATTTGATTACGATTTTGGACATATTTTTTCGCAGTGGACTATTTTTATTCTATTCGTACCACTTTTTGAAAATTATCTCTGCCATATACAGTAAAACCCCGGTTATTCGAAAAGCATGAGACCAAAGGATTTTCGTTTGACCGGGGTTCCATAGGAATTTTCGGTTAACCGGGAAGCTTCATAATTTAATTCTATCAGATGACACTACTCATGCTTCTCACTTTCCCATCGTCAGGTAACGCGTTCGTGCTTGTAGGCGCAGAAAGACTCCGTATTCTGTACGATATCTCCTTCCTGTTTACATGTGTTTTAATTTCCTCCAAACTTTATTTACGACGAATAATATGCTTCAAAGCGCAAACGCGTTTTTATAAGCATGAAGAACTCAACGCGTTGAAATAAGTTGATACTGGCATTTCAATATAATTGAAGAGCTAGGAGATGCAACAGCGTCAGATGTGTTTTTTATTTTAGACCGCTGACCAGGCCCTTACCTGCCAGACTTTTGCCTAGCTTAACCTTTTGAATCCCACGATAGCCGAAAATAGCCGGTTATTCTGAAACCCACAGTAGCCCAGGATAGCTGAAAGGATTTTCCTCCTCTTTAAATTCGTTGGGGTGCTGTCAAGGGGGTGGTCTCCCTCAGTGATGGATGGGGTAATGTGTTGTCATTTCTGGACAGTACAGAAGGAAAAACAAGATTTTTTTTCTGTAACTGGAGCAATGATAAACAAAGGGGTGTAACACCTGTCCAAATTTGAATAAAGGGAGAAAGCAGTAGAGTCATTTCCACTACTTACATAGTGAAAAAGGGGGGAACGAAAAAATCAAATATTTTGGGCTATTTTGCTGGGATTCTAAGGTCATTCAGTTTTTTAAAGATTGAGACTTAAAGAGTTAACGAGTTGATACCTGGCAACGGGGCGAGAATTCCCCTGCTCTTCGCTTGGCGAAGATGTGTTTGTTAAATCTATAGGCCGACGAGGCTTCAGTGCGTCTTGTTGCTTTAATTGCTTTTTCTTAGTTGGCCGGTTGCTAATTGATTTTTGATGAGGCGGTTCAGCACTGCGCAGTGTAGCGAAGTCATGCCGGACGGATGTGATATTCTGGGATATTTACTATTTCCTCGCTGCATCGCTCATCCATACGTCATGCCATCTCTACGCGAGTTGGTATCGTAATTTAGAACCTTGATCTGGTGACGAGACCTTCACTAGACTAGGCACCCCCATAGGTGTAATTGACAGGTAACTTGGAGGACTTTACAGTGTTGTTGTTTAAAAGGTGGCGTGATAAGTCAGCATTGAAGTAATGCGAAGTTGAAAAACAAAAAGAAATCACAACATATATTTTAAAGAAATGAGTTGTTGTATGTGTCTAGGCAATAAAAAGCCTGCATTTACGCAATGGTCCACATAAGTAAGCAAGTTGACGCTGTTTATTTATTTCATAAAAAGCATGCTTGTTTAAAAATAAAATTTTTCATTTAAAAAAAGGGTTTTAAGATCTTTTTGTTAAGCCGATTTTCGGATAATTGGGGTACTACTGTACCTCTACTAGGATATTTTCAAGAGAAATCTACCTCAAAGGTAACCTTTTGAACCTTCCATAATATTTGAAAATTGTGGTACGATTGAATATAAAAAATGCCGTCGGTCCTGGCCGTAATCAAAGGGTTAACTTAAACGCTTAAAGTAGTCAAAAGAGCCACGTATTATATATTTTTAGAAACAAAATAACTTTCTTTTCTGTTTAAACTAATAATCGAAAAATCCGTATTTTTAAAATTTTATTCCCGACCCAATCTCCTTAATACACTCAAAGAGACTAATGTTTTAATAACCGGAGGATATAGAAAATATACCTTTAAATTTCCATAATCAATGTAATGCACATTCCCTGGTTAAATATTGTGCATTAAATTCTCCAGAAAATACTAATAAAGTTTGCAGTTTAATTGAAACACATTTTCAGATGCTGTTTCACCGCAATTTTTAATTTATCACGAATTTTGCAATAAATGAAATAAAGTGCATTTTAACACAAAAGCACAATTAAAGGCATTTATAATTCTATTCATTTTAATTGTATTCAGCAAGACATTGATATTCCATCTATCTACGTAAATACTGAAAACGCCCACTCGAAAATTGTTTAATTCAAGCTTATTTACGACTGAAGTTTTATCTAAAATTTTAATTTACCAGATAAAATGGAACTTTAAAATAAAAAGCTTTTAACACTTATGCCGAATTAAAGGTGTTTCAATTACTAATTAGTTGCATTTTGTAAATTACAGAGTTTTATCCATCGGTGTAAAATATGAGATCAAATTAGTTCGTCTGTTCTTTTCGATAAATTTTGTAATTGCGTTAAAAATTTATTTGTTTAGATATGTTCTGTGAAAATGACAACACTGCGGTTTATAGTTATTAATTATTATTTTTGCACACATATACAGTGTTAAAAAAGAGAGAGAGAGATAGAGAGAGAAAGAGAGAGAACACTTTCTTTTAAGGGGAGGTGGGGGTTATAAGTAGCAAACGGAATAATAAGACAAACAATTAGAATATTTTGTTATGAGAAAAGGACCTTGACAGAATTATATTACAGTCCACAACTTCATTAAAGCTTTTAAAAGTTTTTCATAATTTTAAAGCCACTTTTGGTGTGTAAATTTTTATTTTATTTTACCGAAATCTGCTTTATTTTATTACTCTCTGTGGGGTTATAGGAAACTGCTCTTCCAACATTCATGTAAAGAATATGTAAATTTGAATAGGGTTATACGAGGAACACTTAAAAATCTCTTTTAACATAACTTATAAGAGTTAAAAAATTCTAATGATTTACGGAAGACTAAAGTTTATATTTCTGGAACTATACAAATAATTTTTTTTTTATTTAATCTAAAAATAATATTTAGTTTTAAATATATAATCGATGCAAATTTTAATGTATATACATTAATCATAGAGCGTAATAAAGGATTAACCTTAAACGTCCCACAAAGAGATAGGGGCCAAAATCTCATAAATGTGAATTTTGGCTGCTAATTTTCTGCTGATATCTCATTTTTGAAAGTCTTATGTTATGCACAATTTGAATTTTTATTAAACACTGATATATTGAAGAATAATAATTAGGAGAGAGGCACGAATTTTATTAAAAAATAAATATGATATGGCAGTTTTTATCAGACAAAACACAAATTGTAAGGGGCAGTGGTGACATTTTTTGCAATTTGGACACTTTAATTGAAAAAGAACATTTTTGAAATGTTTTATGTAATACATTCAATGACATTTCAAACCTACGATTAAATGGCTAGATATTGGTTAATCTCTACATATCAATATTTAAATTAAAATTGGGGACAGTTGTGATGGTTAATAAATGTACTCTTACCTTTTCCTAATTCTTTTCAATCCGTAAAACATTCTGTGTGAAAAAATAACAAAAAATAGGGTCTTTTTAAGAACAACATAAGTTCCCCTATTGGAAACAATACTGAAAGTTACTGCATATTGCCATCTGGAGGAAATATGATAAAATGCATACACCGAGACAGTAAGTGATCTAAAAGTGACAGGCACAACAAAAACAAATATTACACTTTTCACTCATATAAAAATTATGTTATTATGTCTATGAGATTCATATTTATACAAAATGTATTGGTTTTTAAAATTTGTAATAATTATTGTCTGTTGATGGTTTTAATTATCAAGTTATGGATTGGGGGTCAGGGGAATTTAGTGACTTTTGAGATATTTAAATTCCATTTTAAAGACTAAAAAACCGATTTTCACAGTAGAAGTAGCATAATATTGTAGAACAATCACAGAGAAACATTTTAACATTAAATGAGAATTTATATAGCAAAAAAAATACCGAAAGATATACTGGCGACTTAGAAATCACACTTATGCGATTTTGACCCATATATATATAGAATCAATACTCTTTGACTTATTACGCAGGGCATAAATATAGACAGGGAAACAACAGATTTTAATGAAAGTACGTGTCTAATACATCTGTTATTGATTCTAATGTCTAAATGTCTAATGTCTGAACCTAACTTAATCGTTAATCATTAATCAAAAATAAAAACTCAATCATCAATGTTTAATTGTAAATCAAATTCAATTGCTCTCAACCGTGGTTGCAGGACTGTCGATCAGTAGCAGAAATATTCTGCCACATAAATAAAAAGCATTTATTCTACAAAGAAAACTGATTCAGTTTATTCTGAGATGAGATTCATTGAATCCATTGTCTCTTTTATAGAAATTTATGTATCATGAATTTTAAACAATCAAAATAGTTTAAACATTCATGAGACAGAAAATAAATATATCAAGGCAACTTTCAAACTGCCATCTAAAAGAATTTAAATTTTCGTAGCAATGCATTCAGGCACAAGCAGGGGGATTGAGAATTTATGGGACAAACTTTAAGGGGTGGTAGAACATACTACTGCGTCTCATTCGCAACCGAAATATTTTATTCATAACTTAAAAAATAATGAAGATATTTAACAACAACAAAAAAAAAATGTTTTATAAATTTTTCTATGAAGTTGGATATGTGAAATGGCAGAAAAATTGTTTTTGTATAAACACCGTAGAGCTAAAAATCCGTATTTCGAAATGTGGTTCACGTTACATATAAGTTGGCTTACATATTTAAAATGTCATTCCAAAACTTACTTTTTTTAATTGCATTTCACAGAAAGCAAAGTAAGTCTGTTGGAAATTTCATTAAAATATTTTCATTATTTTTAAATATGAACAAAAATCCAGGTTTGGATTGGAATGAGATGACTTGTGTTTTTGACTGAATAAATGCGTTCGCGAACCTAGTTTCTTATAAATATTCTTCATTATAGTGCTGTATCTGCCCTCGATGTTTGTACGTAGAGTTCCAAGACACTTTATATATATATAGGGTGTTTCATAAAATATGGGCAAAACTTTAAGAGGTGATAGTACACATCCAAATAAACAACTTTCATCTAAGAAAGCATGATCAAAAATAAAACGCAAAGGCGCTGGCACATTTAAAATTTGGTGCATGCAAACGTCAAAGCTCCATTCCTGTTGCGAGTTAGAGGGAGAAGAACGAAAATAATAGCATGTAAATGGGATATGGGGACAAAGGAGAATGCGTATGCAAAATTTCGCCTTGGTTAATACCTAAAATCCGCTGATCCGAGTGTGCAACTCTCAATCACGGTAGGAACGTATTAAAATATGTTACCCTTCACTAATAGGACAAAAGGCTGATATGCATTTTATCTGCGGAACTGCAAATGAAAATAGCTCAAAGGCTTAACGATTGTAAAAAGAACGGTTTCCAAACCGTAAAATATTTGACCGCTTGCACCAACAGTTGTGTAAGACGGGTTCCTTTCTCACTTCCCGGTCAGATGTAGGTCGTGCAAAGACGGACGGAACGTTAGTTGTAGAAAAAGCCATTCTGAATATGGTGGCTCATAAACCTAGTACAAGTACACGAGCAGTGGCTAGACAATTACATGTATCACACTCCACGACAAGGCGAGTACTGAAGGACGAACGTTTGCATCTTTATCATGCACAATAAGACCAAGAACTGACTCAAAGGGATTATCCTCGTCGTGTGGAATTCGCCCGCTTGTTTCTGCAACAGAACGTGGTAAATTCAGATTTTGGGACAACATGGCTTTTCACGGATGAATGTACCTTCACACGTGAAGGTGCATGTAACACGCACCATAAACATGATGGGCGGATGTAAATCCACATGTCTCTTATACACATGTTCATCTGCGACATTTAATGTTTGGGCAACAATAATCGGAGACCACATACTCGGACCTTATCACCGGGCAGAACGACTTGACGGGAAAATATGCCGCACGTTTCTCTAACAGGTGCTGCCATACATGTTGAATGCCGTTTCCCCACACTTCCGGTGAATAATGCGGTTCCAGCAAGATGGAGCACCCGCCCATTATGTATGAGACGCGCGAAACTATCTGGATATAACATTTTCCAACCTATGTATTGGGCAAGGTGGTCCTGTAGCATGGCCACCGCGATCACCAGATCTTTCATGTCTCCACTTCTTTTTGTGGGGGCAGCTGAAGGTTCGTATGTGTGAGACCCCCATTATATCTGCAGAGGATCTCGTTTCCAGACTTTCGGCCGCTGCAGGGGAAGTGTCAGATATGCCTTTTGCTTTTCAGAAAGTTCGCCAATCCTTTCTTCGCCATTGTATTACATGCAAAGACACTGCCGGTTCCTGTTTTGAACACTTATTCACCCACTTAATCACATGTCATTTAACTTGCTTTTTTCACTTAATTGTCCTTTGTGTGTTTTTGCGTCGTATGACCTTCGGTATCCTCTAGCAGAATAGCGTTTTAATTCCGACCATGCATTATTTGATGAAAGTTACTTGTTTGGATGTGTACTATCACCTCTTAAAGTTTTACCCATCTTTTATGAAGCACCCTGTCTATATAGATAGATAGATAGATATATAGTTAGACAGATATACGGGAGAATGGTACACAGTAGGACAGAGTGAAGCTTTGTTCATAGTGTTCGCCCTCCCCATTTCAGGTGTGGATGGGGTTTCGTTTGAAAATTACGAAAATAGAATTCTTTTTTGGACCTAATGTTACCCATTTACCTCTATTATAAATAATATATCATCATTCTAATTGTATCTGGCATTTCATTCCGAATATCATATTTATGGTGCACTATTTCTCCCCTCAATACTTAGGCGTTAACGTTGGCACAGCCAAAGGTATCGATTATATCAACAAGTTGACGTGGTGCACAGTGACATATTGAAAGTTGGTACACAGTGAAACAGTGTCGGCATTACAATTATATTTATTGCATAATGAATAACAAAAATACATTATATGTTATTTCAATATGCATTAATGTCTTTGAGACATGGGCGCATACTAACTTAAAATGATTTTTAAAGTGCATTTTGTTTCTTTTTTTTATTTATGTGTATTAGTAACTTTGGTAAGATAAATGTTCCCAGTAAGCGCATTCATATATTCAATTTCAAGGAGGTCTTCAGATTATTATATCTCGCTCAAAATTAGCATAAAATATATGTCTTGCTCTGTACGACTTATTCCTATATACAAGGTGGTTCAAAATTACACCTACAATCTTTCAAGGAAGGTACAGGCTGTCCGACATTGGACTTGTTCTTTAACTCCGAGTACGGCTCCATTAATTTCTACAAGCTATTAAGTTTATTCGCTACAAGAGTTCACGTATAAAATTGCGAGCAAATGGTTGCGACAGACAACTATATTTTTATTATTTTGTATACCAAACAATTATGTCTGTGGTAGATTTCACCTAGATGTTTACCATGAAAGTTATTGTTTGAAGATTTCAAAAGAAAATAATAAACATATAGTCGCACAGGTGACTAATATAAACCATGCCAATTTAAGTAGCGTAAACCGTATTATATGTGTTTTGCAAAAGAAAAACTATTAAAATTGTTGATTATAACGTCAATTGTAATACGTTAGATAGAGAATATATATGAATAAATTGTCTCATATTTGTTGAAATCCAGCTATACGCGAAATGTTAACACTAAATATTTCAATTCTTTTGAAAGTGAACCTATTTTCCTATACGAAGTATGTTTATTGTCTTATACTCTACTAGTTCTTAGAACATTTTCCAAGATTTCTAAATCACCTTGAACATTTTAAATATCCAAGGTATAATGTAGATAAAGAAAGTTATACTAAACTTTTAAATGAGAGGTATTTCAGCTGATTGTTCCTTAATAAATTTTAAAGATAGGCGTAATGCTAAAATAACTGAGGTTATGGAGTTTTCAATTAAATAAATAGCCTCTCTAATAGTTATGAATGAGAATTTTATTCAAAACCATTTTCTAAATTTCTTTAAGGATTATCTTTCTATCCTTAACATTATTAATTAGATTGTGGATTTCAAATTAAGATTTTTTAAGTTTTGTTTTAAAACTATCTTTAATTGTACCAAACATAAATGAAGTATAATTTTCATGTGTTTTGAAGAAAGACAAAAATATATTAACTGAGGCATGCTGTCTGTATTAATAGAGGTGATGAACCAAATACTGGCTATCACTTTTATTTTCAATCTAGATCCTACAATTTTAAATATTTGTGGAGGAAAAATTCATGGCAGTATACCTTGATTTGTTTCATAACCGTTTAGAAAAAACAATCAGTTTAAAAAGCGTTTTCTGTGTATAAAAAGAAAAATTCCGCAAATTTTGAGATTTGAAAATACGTTCTCAATACCGGCTTCTGCACTTTTGTCCAAAAGAACAACACAAATTGGGCTAATTTTGGAAATTAAAAGGGGAGAAAATTGTTTCAATCAATTTTATTGATTAATAAAATTTAATATGTACAGAAAGAACATGGAATATTTAATAAACAAACATTTCTGTCAAATTTATAAAACTCTTAACGAGTATCTATGGCAGTCTTCTTTCTTTTCTATTCCAAGTTTTTTTTTTTTTTTTAACGTGTTGAAAAAAGCTTGCTGCTTGAAATGTAGATTGCTTTATCTACAAAAATTAAAAACGAATTAATCTTTGACTGCACCGGTGCAGTTGCTATGGACCCACATTTCGCATTGTATACATCGAACCCAGAGTATCCCCCTTCTTGTCTCGCAGAAGACACAAATCGCATCATCGCCCTATGTCTAATATTTGCATTTTTAATATCGAATTTCTGCCACTTTTGCCTGTATTTTTTCGTTTCTTCCCCGTCATCAATACGAGGAGCATCTGAGAGTGCTTCGCTAGACGGAGCGAAAGTTCGTAGTCCGGACGTAGCCGAGATAGTGAGTGCTAAGGAAAGTCTCACACAAGAGTTAACGTAATGTTAATTGAATCCAAGCCGACACTGTGAACCCACGGAGAGTTTAGAAACGATCGACAGACTATTTTCGTTAGTCTTTTTCTGTTTAAAGAAAATATTTTATTCCAAATTAGTTCTGTGCTGTAGCTGTTAGACGTAAAACATAAAAAGCCATTCTGATATGAAGTCATTTTTCCGTTACGCTACAAAAATACAAAAGCAATTTGATCGGCATTAAAATTCTACTCACGTCATGAGGACACCCTTTTCTTCATCAGAACTTTCTTGTGTGCTATGCCATAACTATCACTAAAACGAAACAGCCATCCATAAAACTGCTACTTCAATTCAAATTTCTCGATTTTCATGGCCTGTGAAACATATTTTGCTTTATCATGCAATATATGTTCTGAAATAGGCATTTTTTTATTCTTTGAACCAAGTCGCCAATTATAAATTTCTTGGCAGTCCCCAAGTCGCATTGGTTTCCAGATTGGGCACATATTAGATAAAAAAAAATTTGAAATATTTGCCCTTTTCTTTTAAAATGGTAGCGAATACAGAAGTAGCAACATAAATTCTACCTGCCTTCTTCAAGCACTTACTGCTTCTATAATATTTTTTTCCTTTCAATGAAAATTGCTTTCTTTTTCTGTTCTCTACTATTAAAAAAGTCCTTCCGGCCTGTACCGGCAGGAAAAGGTAGCTTTCATAGTCCATATTTTTAAAAATTCAACTCATTTTACACAAACACACGAAGCTAAAATGGTTGGAACCTGATTATAGAGATTCAATCCCGGTTTTCGTTAATACTGAAATTAAATACGAATTTCAGTATGAGAGTTGCAGCATAACAAAATTTTTAAATTTATAATTTTTTATACATCTTTTTGAATCTTTTAAAAAATTAAAAAAAAATTAACTTGTTGTCATTTTGTAATAAGGTGGCGCATTGAGCTGGCCAACGAACTCGGTCGAGACCTTGTGATATTGTGCACACATGAGCAGTCAGATTCATATCGGTTCATAAATACGATAGTTACAGCATAACAAATATCAGATTTCAAAATATCAGAAGTTTCAAAATCTCAGCCACCCTAGAATTTCAAACTGCAATATCTCAGCCATTTCTTAAGATATAGCCAAAACAAAAATGGTCCAGAATCCTTGTATCACGTTCTCACACTTAACTTAAACATATATTTCAATTTAGAATATTTTTTGTCATTTTTCTTTTATTTTAAAATATTTAAAAATTTTTAACTGGCCGCCATTTTGAAACAATATAGCGCATGAAGCTGGCCAACGAACTCGGTCGAGACCTTGGTATGTTGTGTACACTTCACCAGTCACATTCATATCGGTTCATAAATACGAGCGTTACAGCATAACAAATATCAGATTGTTTCAAAATCTCAGCCACACTAGAAATTCAAACTGCCATATCTCAGCCATTTTTTAAGATTTAGCCAAAACAAAAAAATTTTCCAGAATCCTTGTATCACGTTCTCACACTTAACATAAACATTTTTTTCAATTAAAAAAGAATTAAAACTTTTTAACTGGCCGCCATTTTGAAACAAGATGGCGGATGAAGCTGGCCAACGAACTCTGTAGAGTCCTTAGCATGTCCTATACACATACTCAGTCACATCCGAATCGGTTCATAAATAAGAGAGCTACATCATGACATATGCCATATATATATATATATATGACGCTCGTACATATATATTCGCTCGTATATATATATATATATATACGAGCTCAAATCGAGTTCAAATCAACATTTGAACAAAGGGTGGTTTTGGAGTCTCACGGTCATGATCGGTGAAAATGTACCAAAATTTTTTGGAAATGCTTTCGTCCGAATGGCTGCAATAAGTAGCTTTTTGTAATGAAAGCTACCTAAAAGAAAAAAAAATCAAATTCCAAATATGAATTGTTGCAGATCAGAAATTCACTAATAGGTACGGCTTTTTATCGCCAAAATCGAATGAAGGGACTACTTCAAAGATAAATTTTTTGGACTTGCTACATTATTTTACAAGAACGCAAAGACAAATTGAAGGAGCTATGAAGAAAAGAGATTATATGTCAATGTATAGGAAGAGTTTCTTAATTTTAGAGATGCGCATAGAGCAGAAATTTCTCCCCGTCACTCGAAAAACAGATGCGGTGAAAATTTACCAAATTTTTTTGGAAATGCTTTCCTGCGAATGGCTGCAATTAGTAGTGTTTTGTAATGAAAGCTACCTAAAAGGAAACACAGGAATTCAAATATCGTTTGGTATTAAAACTTTCAAGCATCTTTTCCTTCGGATATCCAATTTTTCGATAAAGATTGCTTTTTTTGTGAACTCGGTGTTCGTTAAACTGAATTGAGCATTCCTTTTAAGACTTCAATAAATTCGTTAAATTGAAAAATTCGTTAATCTGAAATTCGCTAAAGTGAATATATTTATAATGACACAGTATAGGGGACTTTTTTCTAATCTAAATAATATTCGTTAAACTGAAAAATTCGTTAATGTGACATTTGTTGTAACGAGATTCTACTGTATATGCTGATTAATGTTGAAATATAAAGTTTTTTTCAATCTAATAAACTATTCTAGACTTTTCTAAAAAATCAGGTCAACACGAAACCGACCGTCAAGTGTCAATGCCAACCCGAAGCAATTAAAGTCAACCCTACCAGAATTAGACCCGCCCACGTAAAGAGAAAAATAGCGTCAAACTAAAGTGACTGGTAACGCGGATGGGTTCGGGTTTGAGGAAAAATCAGGTTATCTGACCGGGTAAAGGTCCCCAACAACAATCCCCAACAAAGTATTTCCTTCTGAAAGACATATGGATTATCATGGTACTCATTACTTTTTCTTTAGTTTTGACGTTTGTTTAATTGACGTCTGTATTGATTAATTTCTTCATAAACTTGTGCAAATATTTTATATAAGAAGTATTTATATTCAATCTAATGCACAGTTTTAAATAAATAAAATAAATATGAAACCTGAAAAATGGTTATGAGATAAAATATTATTCAAGATATATATATTATGTAGTTAAACATTACTGCAACAAACGTTGATTATTTAATTGCTACAAGAAATGTTGCCAGCTAAAATATATATCAAAATCTATTTTATTTCAAAGATACATTTTAAATACATTTTACTTTGACCGAAATTTAATGACAATTGATTTTAATTTAATTGCATCTTTCAGATAAATACGGATATGAACGTCCTGAGACGACACATAGATTTCAGCAGTAATCTCTGCAATAGAATTCTCTAAAGCTGCCACCGCCAAAATTAATTTTGTATGAATATCCTTTATTGACAAAGATTTCCTTCGAAAAGACCTATGGATTAATCGTCGTACTCAATATTTTGACTTTATTTTTTATGCTTATTTAAGAGAGTTCTGTATCGAACCAGATCTTCATAAACTTATCCAAATAGTTTTCATTTCATGTAAATTCTTTTTGTATTCCTTTCAATGTGCAGTTTCAAATAAATGTCGAAACTTAAAATTTGTAGATAATATGTACTTCACGGAATCATATTATTACAAATTTATTCAACATATTTTGATAGACATTTGAATATTTAATTAGTTAAAAGAAAGTGTTCACGTAAAATATATATTAAATTTAATTTATTTCAAAATTTTAGTTCAATCCATCTTGTCCTAATAGAAACTTTATGAAAACTGGTTGCAACATGATTGCTTCTTTCACGTAAATACGGAGCAGAACGTTCTGAGATGAGTGATATAGTCTAGTAGTAAATTCTACTTTACAACAACATTCGCTAAGCTACCTTCCATCGTAAACATTAATATTATAAAGCTCACCTATTGACAAGGATTT
Source organism: Maratus michaelseni (assembly GCA_963931845.1). NCBI lineage: Eukaryota > Metazoa > Arthropoda > Arachnida > Araneae > Salticidae > Maratus > Maratus michaelseni. Next base: position 401,180,836 of record OZ007586.1, read on the forward strand.
CCTTCTGAAGGATCTGCGGATTAACAGTAATTGTCATTAACTTATCTTTCTTTACTATTCTTAAAATAGTTCTTCGTGGTAACAGTCCTTTATATACTTATCAAAATATTTTCATTTCTTGAAGGTAAAATTATATTTCATTGAAGAAGTAGTTAAAAAAAAGACGAAATTTGCATTGTGACCGGAAGATAATAATACGTTGAGGAATAAGTCATCGCCATTTACTTTTGTTGATAGATATTTTTATTGTATGGTTTATTTTTATACATTGTTTCGTTTAGATCATTCAAAAATAATGTCAGGTTGCAAAAAAAAAGGCCATATACCTTTTACTCAAATGTAAAAATATTTTATTTTAAACTAACTCTATAAGCAACTAAATCACTTTAGACATTTGCTAGTTATAATAGAAAAGCATTTCCAAACTTGTTTTTAATTTCATGTCAGTATTCAACGAAATACGGCTCAATAACTTAGTTAGGTTATTTGCTTGAGTTATTTGATCAGGTAATTTTTGTTAAAAACTATCCAAAAAGATGAATATTCGACTGAATGTGTGCCATAAGTATCTGAGGTGGGGTACAAAATTCCAAATGAGGATTTAATTTTTTGCCTTTCTGACACTAGATAGGGGAGAAACTTTGTAGTGTTTAAAAGTCAGCCGTAATAGCTAGTAAAAATGACATTAAGGAGTATCTTAATATTTACTTTTAAGTTCCATCTAAATTGCATAACCGAGTGAGTCACTACAGTAACATTTAAAAAAAATTATTTCGTGTGGTTTAAATATAATTGTGGGTAAGCCTTTCCTTTATGTATTAAAATAAACATTAATTTCACAAAATCAAGACTTTTCACTGATAATAAAACATCATTTTAAAATTGAAACTTAAATTTTCATTAATAAAAATTAAATCTATAATGATTAGATGAAAGTCATGTCAATTTTATATGCACTTTTGTCGTGAAGTTTTTCTTGAAAAACGAAAGAAATGACCCTCTTTTTAATACAAATAAAAAAATGTTACCACTGCTTCTAAATCAATAAAAAACTTAGCAATATAACGTATAGCTATAAGATACAGCTATAGTATACAACCAAAGTAAGGAATAAAACATAGCAGACGAATACTTAGACTCAGTTTGAAATCAAAACGAAATCCTTTAATAGAATGTGACGTCATACCTAGCCCTTTTTTTAACCTTTTTACTAAATTGTTTTCTTGAAAACGTCTGTATTAAAGTAGTGGTGTTAACTACAATTAAATTTAAATTAAGGTACAACATCATTTTTAACGTTATCGTTTTCTATTTATATAAAAAAAATGTTCTTCTTAGTTCTTCACGTTCTTCTTAAAACCACTTCAATTTCAGAAATTAAAAAATATATAGATAGTGATTCTGAATTTTTATTTGCTTATAAAACAAAATTAGAAAATGAGACGCGTTATCATTTGTTTTTAAATGTTTGTGCCATTTTTTAGAGTGTGGCAACAGGAAAGAATTATTGCATTAGAAATTAAAAAAAAAATAGATTTCTGTAATGATAAACTATGGGAGATGTTTGAAAAAAATTATAAAGAATTGTCTGAGAAATTTTGTAAGTTGACAGTGATTTTACTCGTGTTCTAAAACATATGTACATCAAGTTCCCAATCCAATCGGACAAAAACTGTAGATCTGTATAAGGGACCATACCAAGAACGGCTTTTATATATATAGATTTATTAAATTAGTCGTTGATACAAATCATACAAATATTAATTCAATTAATTATTGATTCATTTAAGCGGAAGATTCAAATAACAGTTGATAGTTATTGGTAGTAAAAACATTTATTTTTACAGCTTATGGAGTGCAATGAAAACTACAAAATCAAAATAATAATTCAAATTTAATTATCATTAAAAATAACCCAACGCTAGAAGTTATTGTAGTTCAGAAATGCAAATGTTAACCTTACGATACCATTACATTAGTGTAATGGGAATTATAGTTATAAATTACAATTATAATTATAATTTATTTGAAGATATATCATCATTAAAATGTTATTGTAACAAAAACTTCTTAATTACCATTACAATAATGTAATGGTATATCATAACCTTCTTAAATGCAGTTGTAAACCTATATAAATGAAAACTTTACCCGAACAGTTACACGTAATAGCAACTGTAACTCAATTTCCATTACACCAATGTAATGATAATTATAAAGTTTATGATTACGATTATGTATATGTAAAAATTCATCATTGCATTACATTCAATTGGATCTGTAATCCTTCACATGCCATCAAATCTTAATTACATTACAGATTAATCCAATTAAGAATTTGTCTAACTCTGCTTGTGTTGAGACAATGGGATTGTTGAATTTAGAGGTATGCACTGAATTTATCGTCGTTCGCAAGAATTTCATAGAGATTAACGCTTGTCTTATGCAAATACATGGATTTGAAGAATGAAGTTCATGTTTGCTTACGTTTTTGCTTCGATTGTGACACCTAGTTAAACATTGCACTGTTACATTTTCTCGAAAGCAAAATATTTTTTGTCGCCGGTAACGCTTCTACGAATCCAATTACGAATTATTATAATAATTTCAATAATAATATACATATATATTTTTTATAACCACACGTAGCTTTTCGCATTTTCCCGTTTATGATTTAATACAAATAGCCAAAGGTGACAGCAATGATCATTTTTACTAACTCGACATCCCAATTTTCTGACATAAATAAATAAACTATAAATTAAGAAAAAAATCTATACTGTAGTATTAAATTCTATGCTGTTACTACAAAAGTTTTGTTTTTTATAAACAAAACAAATCGCACTTTCTTTCTAAAATACTGTAATTATTCACTAATAGACATGTGTTTTAGGCCATTTAGTAAAATCGCTTTATAACGTGATCACCTAATAAACACACATAAACAAGTCAAAACATTATTTTATCTTACAAAAAAGAATTTAAAAATTTATTATATACGTATAAAATAATACAAAATGTAATCCAAAAATAAAAGTATCTCTTGCAAATCTGAAGTATTCAGAATTCTATTATATAGTGTAATCTGGTATAGTGTATATCTAATATAAAGTGTTTTTTAATACAAAAAGAAAATGAAAATTGGTTAATGTTTGTTTACCTAAATTTAAATTTTAATAAAATTGGCCTCAATAATAATATCCTAGAAAACAAATATTAGGAATTGAAACTCAGTTGAGAAAAGAACGAATATGGATATAAAATTTCTAGGCGCGTTCATGCTTATATTGAAGATATTTTGTAGGGTTGGGATTAAATATCAGGAATCAAATATCGAGTTGAAAGTAAAATAGAGTTTGTATTCAAGCACGAAAGGCGATCGCATTGGGCATAAAATTTTGTTCTTAAGCAGGCAAGTCTGTTCGAATATTTCTACAATGAAGAAAAATAAGAGGTTTTTCTAAAGATTATTAAATCCTTTTTTATTAAAAATTAAAAAAGATATTACTGGATAGTAAAATAAATTTCATTTTATTTTAGTAAACTAACTATAACAACCAAAAGTGAAATCTCACTTGTTAAAATTATTTAGTGTATTGAAAATTTTATCAATTTTAAAATTTTGTTTAATTTAAAATATTATAATAAAGGTTTGAAATTTAATTTGAAAAATAGGGAACCTTGTAATGTTTTCTTTTATTGTAATTTCTCGTAAAACCTTAAACTTCGAAAAAATATATTAAATGTGCATAAAAAATAGATGCTACAATATGAAATATCACTGAAATGCAAACTTTGCGATTTTGATGTTTTTAGACGCATGCTTTGATACTTATTTAAATTCTTCCTGTAAAGCATAATGTTTTGTGTTTAAAAATTTATATGAATATACAGTGTGTACCAAAAATGGCGGGTGCATTTGAAAAGTGTAATAAAGAAAAACGGAAACGGACAGAAATAAACCGTTTGCTGCATTATGTTTGTGAAGCCAGTAAATTGCCTGTCATATTGAATTTCAAATTTAATTACGAATGTTGCCGACAGATGGCGCTGCTAAGTTTGGTAATTTTATTATAACTGCATGAACATGTCGCAAAGATGATTTCAAAAATTAAATAACGATATTTTCAAAATATTTATCATTTACGACTAGAGCACTCCGCAGTCTGAGAACAAAAGTCGCAGAAACCTGTGCTAGAATGGCCGCCTTACACTGTAAAAAATGAAGTACTCAAAAATGAGTAAGTCCATGTACTCATTTCGAAATGAGTATTTTGGATCAAAAATGAACATGTGCATTCTCAAAAATGAGTAAGTCCATGTACTCATATCGAAATGAGTATTTTTGGATAAAAAATGAACATGTGCATTCTCAAAAATGAGTAAGTTCATGTATTCATATCGAAATGAGTATTTTTGGATCAAAAATGAACATATGTATTTTCAAAAATGAGTAAGTTCAAGTACTCATCTCGAAATGAGTATTTTTGGATCAAAAATGAATATATGATCATACCCAACATACTTGTATATTTCATAATGTGTAATGACGAAATTACTGAGCCTAAAAAGCTGTTATTTGAAGGAAAAACGAAGAATAAGAGAAATGAAAAGTGGATCTGGTTGTTCGGGATTTTCATCAAAGTGGATCCACTACAACACATTTACTCTTTTTTTCCCTCACATTACACATCTTTTTAGCACTTTCCAACCTAGTTGAAAAGTGCTTATGACTTCGGTTTGTCTGGCCGTATGGCCGTCTGCCGTCTGCCGTCTGCCGTCTGGCCGTCTGTCCGTGCTCTAACTCCCGTAAATATGCTCGGATTGCTCTGCAATTTTTATATGTTATTGTCGTTATCTATAGCATGTTCCCTATTTCAACGGAAGTGTGTAGCACTTATAGTTTTATTACAGGGACACTCAAAAGAATTCCGTTACATTGCGGTCTATGGGGAAAAATCATTTGCGGTTTATTTAAATAATGTTTCACTATTTTAAACGCATTGAAATTTATATATATCACTAAGGTGAATTAGAAGAAGCTTAATATGGAATAGGGTGTGCATAGCACTTATAGTTACTTTACAGGGACAGTCAAAAGAATTCCGTTACATGACGTCTATGGAGAAAAATCGTCTGCGGTTTATTTAAATAATGTTTCACTATTTTAAACGCATTGAAATTTATATATATCACTAAGGTGCATCAGAAGAAGCTTAATATGGAATAGGGTGTGCATAGCACTTATAGTTACTTTACAGGGACAGTCAAAAGAATTCTGTCACATTACGTCTATGGAGAAAAATCGTCTGCGGTTTATTTAAATAATGTTTCCCTATTTTAAACGCATTGAAATTTATATATAAAACTAAGGTGTATTTCAAGAGGCTTACTACAGAATAGTGTGTGTACAGCAGTCATCGTTCATTTACAGGTACACACAAAAAAATTGTCTACTGTCTGTTAACACTAATTCCTGGAAGTGCGTTTTAAGTTACTAAACGCGATTTTAATTTTAACTCGCTTTTTGTCTATTACGTGGTGTGTATAAATTCTGTAGATCCTATACAGGGCAGCACAAAAGTTCGCGAACACATTTCCGTTTATTGACAGAAACTCCAGAAAGATAATTTTAAACTGTGCTACGCGTTTCCTAACTAAACTAAAATTTAGCATCCTAGCATATACAAATCTATAGATCATATACAAGGCTGAATAAAAGTATTCGGATATTTTTCCGAATATTGTATCTGTTGGAAATTCCTGAAATTATGTTTTTAAATATGTTATGCGTTTTCCAAATTGTTTACTTAGATGTTATATTTTAGCTTATTAAACGGTATGTTTTGTAAAATTATTTTGGAAGCGTTGGAAAGTGCTACATAATCTATGCTTGACGCATGATTTTTCGTTCTTGTTTTTTTCTTGATAGTACTTCAAAATTATGATTTTTTTCCCACTAATTTTTTTAAAATTTATTTTAACTTTTTTAACGTGAGACAATATTGTGTTATTTAAAAGTTTCATGACATAATATCTTTGCAAATTACAGCTATGCAAATTGGTATTAAACTAAACTGATTTGGCTTACAAATTTATGAATTACGCTAAAATTTATTATTTTATATATTATAATTTTACAAAATTTATAATTTTAGTATTTCAATCTATGATCTTTTCTAATGTCATTTTTTAATTAATAATTCTTCGAACTACCTGTTACTTTAGACATTATTTTAAACTTTAACACATATAGACAGGCACTGTACATCCTTAAAAACATATTTAAAATCTCTATCCCTTCCTAACAGATGGCGCCAGATGCCAGATACTGTTAGGAAGGGATAGAGGGAGAGTTTCAAACTAACTAACAACATTTGAGAAGAAGGCGTGTCCCCTTCATGGCGCGTTGGTTTGGGTCGTCGGGTTAGTAAACAGGACATCGCGGGTTCGATTCCTCTCTACGACAAGGATTGGTTAATTACTATAAATTCACGCAGGAATGAAAAAATTAGCTGAAATGTATGTATAATCCCTTATAAGGTTGTCCTCGCGAAGTAACTTTTTTTTATCCTATAAATTTTATTTTAACGACATAAAATTTTTTAAATTTGAATACATCCATGGGATCAAAAATGAGTACATGTGTTTCTCAATTTTGAGTACATTTGGATCGGAGCTATTTTGAGTATGTGACGTATTCAAAATTGAGTACTTTTTACTCAATTTTGAGTACCCATTTTTTACAGTGTAATAGTCTCACCTGCAGCAAAGGATTATAAATCTCGCCTATAAATCTGGTAGCCTTCAATCTAAACTAGTACAACATTCTTTGAATACTGATCTTATTCCGAATTTCGCAAGTATCTCAATAATCAGATCCAGCTGCAATAACGTTAAGAGTAGAGTGTTTTTTGAGGGTTGGTTCACTCGGAAACAGACTTCACCAATTAATGAATCTTGTAGTGTTCTACCTGAATAGACGATCTTACTCTAATGTAGGTTCGTTGAAGTTTTCATGTTTTAGCTGGTTAAACTATTGACTGTAAACATGGTTGAAAATTCTCCGGTCGGTGTATATGTAGTTGCACTGGTGAGGGGCTAAATTATAGCCCGAAACGTTTGCATGTAATTTTTTATTTTATTTCATGTAATTTTAACTTTTATGTCTGATTAAATGTGATATATTATTTAAAGACTTTTATTTATCAGCCGTTAAAATGTTTAGTTATTTTAGTATTTTTCTCTCATTCAGTAATTTTTATTTGTATCGAAGATGCCATAAAATATACTTTTAACAATTCTAAAAGGTTCATCTCAGTTAAAGGAGAAAAACAGAGATTGTCCGTAAACTATTTTGACATAATAAGAGGAAGAGTGATAACACCTATCAAAACGCACAAATGTTTTTGGAGTTAGCCACAGTGGAAACTAATTAATAAAGTCTCAAATACATACGAATATATATAAATATATATATCAAATATATATCTCAAATATATATGAATATGCACCGATATTTTAAGCGAAATTCATGAAATTAGAGACTTTGAAAAGCGGGAAGTGTAGGGATTGGAGATCCGAGATTGTCGGACGACATTGATGATCATTCGCTTCGACATTAATGTTCGTCTCGGGTGGCGGTCGAGGAGTGGTGGGCTGACACAGAATTAGAGGAGCGCGGCTTTCCTCGTCAAAAGTCCCTACACCCTTTCGGATACAATTCTCACTACCGAAAACGAAATTAAATGATGTCACCGGACACATTTTAAAGCAAAATTTATTAAAATAAAGAATTTGAAAAGCGGGAAGGCTAGGGCTTTGAGGTCTGATATCGTCGGACGACCACGGCGACTTCGATCTTGATGTTCGATGTTTTCTGAATATTCATAATTTAAATAATAATAAAAATATTTTAAAGAATTGTTCAATAAACAAAAATTCTTTGTTCGAAATATGGCACATAACACCAATTTATAAATTTGCACTGCAATTCGGTTAGTGACACCGTATGTTTTGACAGTTATATTAGCAATTATTGAGTGCCTAGCTCAGTGTTCCTTATGTAAAATCATAAAACATTTACAACAGTTCTCGTGATGTCATCACAATTCACAAAACGTAAGGTAAGCCTGTTGATAGTGTCGTTAGACGATTTTTATTGTTGGTAAACAAGGTGCGTAATGGTGCTTATATGATGAATATAAATAAGGCTAATATTGTTATTTGGAAATAGTTTTATCTAAAAAAAGTACCTCTAAGCAATTCAAAGTTTTTATCAAAATTCCAGGTTTGGCATAGCATTTCAGGCATTGTATGTTTGCCTGAATCTTTCGATTGTGATCCTGGTTTCCTAAACTATAAATATCGTTTTTATGGCTATTATCACTCGTGGCATGAAACAAGGATTGAAACAATTTCAATCGTTTATTTTAAATGCCCAAAGCTGACAAAAGTTTCCAAATATGTTAAATGGTTTAAAATAATATTTTTTCTTTCTTTCTTTCTTTTTTTTTTACGTTTTTTGATAGACATTTCGATTTGTGCAAAAAAACGACTGAAAAATTGTTCAGTATGCCTTTGTTTCACGTCCTTCATATATTCGTTTTCTGCAGAAATCCCACAAGCAACACCACTTAGATGCTTATATTTGTACGTAAATTAGTAATATAGAGGCATTTAAATGTGTATCTTGGAGAAAACTTCACCTGTTGACATCTTTCGCAGAATTAATTATCGATATTGTGAAAAGCGTTTCATTCACGTTTCTTGAGTTTGCCTGCCTTGTTGAAAGATCAGAGATATCTTAATATTTGTTCAGTATTTCAATATATTTTAATGTTTTGTAACTAACTAAAGTAAAATTGAAGTTCACTAAAAAGCTTGAATTTATTAAATTTTACTCTTCATTCAAATCAACAATATCATGAAAATCGTAAAATAGATGAAAATACAGATATTGAATGTATTTTCCTGCAGAAACCCCAAACTACAAAGGAGAATTTATTTTAATTTCCTCTATGATCTTTAATGAATAAAATATTTTACCATTTGATGTTAATATTCTTCCTTTACATTCTTAAATTGTGTTGTAAATATAATTGCTTTAAGTTTAGTTTGACAATTTTCCTTAAATATATCAAAACTTGAAATTCTACATTAATGAAGTTTCTGAAATAAACGATTCACTTATAATACCTAATTTTTATACTATTCATTTGATAAACAATTTCTAACTCGCTGGGGGTGAGTTCATTTAATTGGCAATTTAAGCTAACAAAATATTTCACCCGAATTTTTTTTTTAAAGATATACATACTTCTAATTTCGATTTCATCATAATTATAAAAGCGATAATATCTTCGAACATTTATTTCTTTAAAAAAATAAATGACATTTCAGAGAATTCTGTCGCATTTCCAATTTAAAAGAAACTGAATAATAAATTCAATTATAATTCGAGCTCTTCATATGTATAAACATTTGAGAGAAAAAAAGAAACTGCTGGCAGATTAATCAATAACAGTAAATTCATTTTCTTTTAAATTTGAATATTTGGCGAAGTAATATATCAAGTATCAAAATTCATTTTAATTTCGTTCAGTATTTAACCATATTCTCTTATTCACCCAAGAAAAAAAAATAATTGATTCAAAAATATTTGTAACAGAAGTATGAAAACGTGCAGTTTATTTTAACTAACACACTTTGACTTTTTACATGCTTTAGATAATAAGCGTCGTTAATTATTGAATTAGAAACAATTATTTTAAATTTTATGTTATGGTATGGAAAAACAACTAATATAAAAACACCGAATGATAGGAAGATAACATAAACTTAGGCGGCAAAGTTTAATACAAAAAAAAATATTTTTAAATTGTTTTATTTAACTTAACTTGATTTACATTTGTAATGATTAATAATTAATTTTTAAATAATAATTAATGTTTAAATCGATTTTCTATTCACGCTTTAATATGCAATATTTATACAATTTGCGTATATTTAAGTGTTCTCGATGACAATACAATACTGTAAAGTTTTCAGAAGTAAATTATCATTTAATGAATCGTTTTATTAAAATTTTATTATATGGTGAAAATTTTAAATACAGAGTAAAGTGGGAAAAGTGCTCAGCACACATTTAGCAATTTCTACCAACAGATGGAAACATATTCGAATTATTTTGTACAGCCCTGTATATTAACTACAGAGTATTATACACGACACATATTAATGTAAAATTTAATTGAGTCGCTTAAAACTACTGAAATCATTTTTCCAGAAATTAACTTCCCTAGGAGACAATGTACCCATTTCTTTGCCTTGCCCATTATATGATTTTATTTATATTCTACAAACATCTCTTAGTATACTGAATATAATTCAGGTTGAAAATGCATAACTCAATTATAATCCATATTTAGGCAATTCATGCTCATACTAAGTAATTCTTGAATTATTTTGTGGAGTCCTAAACATGATCAAAAGCATTTATAGACACCACGTAGTATGCAAAATATTAGTTAAACCAGAATATAAAACGTATTTCCATCAATTTTCGTTAATAGGTAGTTTTTTGATACTGTACTGTATCCGAAATCTTCTGCGTGCCCCTTTAAATGGACAATAAATGCTATACACATCACATTCTTCAGTAAGTATCATGTAGTGAACCTCAGTAATGTGTATCAATTTCATTATATTTGAAATAGTGCAACATAATTGAAATAAGCTACAAACAGATTTTCTTGTAGACAATTATGTAACGGGATTTTTCGTGTAGCCGTGTAAATGAATATCAATTTCATTACGTCTGAAATAATGTAACAACATTAAAAAGCATTTGAAACGATTTTTGTCCATTGACCGTAATGTAACAGATGTTTTTTGACTGTCCATGAAAAAGAAGTGTAAATGGAAATCGTATTATAGTAAACGACGGTAACATATGGAAATTACAGGACAATCCGACTGTATTTACGAAAGTTAGAGTTCTGACAGCGGACAAATGTTAAAACGGAAAGACGGCTAAACAAACCAAAGTCATAAAACCTTTTAAACTACAGGGCTCCTAAATGGTCCACCAACTGAATACCAATATTTTTTAACAAAATATTTCATGGTAGGTTTCTACAACATTAAGCAAAAAATTACCTCCGAAGGTGGTTTCTAAAAAATTTGCATGAAAAAACTAAAAATAAAGTTTTTCTAAGAAAATACCGGTATTCAAAAAGCGGATCATTTGGGAATCCTGAACTATGTTGGAAAGGCTTTAAAAGGGTCAGATTAAGGCATAAGGGCATTAGGAACTGTCCCAGGGCCTACAAATTTAGTTTATGTTTAAATGAACTGCAAAATATCAATACAAATTTTTATGTGCTATGTCTAGTAAAAGCAAAACTATTGAAATGCAAATGCAGTTTTGGTTTTGATATTATATTTAGAAATCGAACAATTATTAAATTTTCATATTTAGGATCTATTAGTAAAAGAAAGCAGGACTCAGAAAGAGATTAGCAATTTTTTTTTAAAATCTAATTCCTTTATTGATAAAAGTGCATTTAAGGGGATACCAGCACACCCCATTTAAAACACCTGATATTGAAGTATATATTTCTCGAGAACTTCTGAAAATATTTTAATAGTTCTTTCTGGTAGTTATAGCAGAATCTAATCTATAAGTTAATCGTTTGGCAAAAAATAAAATAAAACGATACAATAGTTAACTTAATTTTACACAATTTCGTAAACAAATGGCATATATATTTTTTAAATAAGCATAACTACCTGTATTTCATTGTGACGTCATGGAAACATCACGGTGATTGGACATGGAAACATCACGTCACATTGAGACTTTGTGATCATCGATGCTACGCCATGTGATGTCGACTTGAAGTCGTTATGGCCGTTTTTAAGCCCTTATGTGACTCACACTATGACCAATTTCTGAAGTCACATTGTTTCATTTTTGAGCATGATCCTGCATAGAATCGTGTGACAGATTATTCCGGAACTCCATGAGAGCTTATTGGGTCGATTGTTTATTTTTATCTTTAGGCATGATTGGGATTTGAAAACTGCATTGCATCATGTGATTAGATTTACCGATACACGACAAGCCGACCTGACCTTATTGTGTCGGCTGGTTTCCTTTTTCTTTCTATTTGGCGGTACGAAGTATTCAGATTAAATTCTTGCATTGTGACGTGCATCCAGGCTTTATATATAAGCAACTCGGGTCCGATTTTGATAAAACCTGGTTACTCGACTCAATGCTAGATGCGTTCCAGATTTTAAAACAACTGTATTGATTTCTTGTCGTTGTGTATCAAGATAATATCTTACAGATATTAAAAATTCTGAACAAAACTTTAAATACAAGGAGTATTTTAAAGATGAATAGACTATGATTTTTTTTTTTATGTTTCATATTTATCTTTAACAAATGTGAAAACTTTCATGTAAATACATGGAAATATATTCTATTTTCAACTATGTAAATGTTAATAACACAAAAACAACAATTCGTGATTTTACTGGATTTTTTTCATTTCAAAGTCCGTCATCCCCTTAACAAAACGACAATTACATGAAAGAAAATTTTCAGCATTAAGCTGCAGTTTAAAAATAACACGTGATAATTTGTGTTTATCAAATTTACATCAAATGAATCAAACATTATTAAATTTAATAAACGTTAAATTAATAACAAATATAATTAGTTTTGTGACAATATTTCGTTACTAAAATAATTTTTTCCTAATTTTTCATAACTCAGCAAAGACATACACAACAAAAAAAATTGTCCTTACAAAGCAGTGGCCAATATTATAAATATTTAACACTCATCATTTTTTCTTACTCTGCAGTATAAAATAATTTTGTATGCTTAACGGTCCCTAAATTTAAACTATACAAATTTACAGTATTGATGAAATCTAAAAGGAATTTGTCGTTTTTTCATTTAATTGTTCATAAGTTGCTTCGTATCATATATACCGTTTTTAAATTAATCTTGATATTAGAAATAATGTATGGTATGTGAGTTTCATGAATATTTCCTGCTTGATGTTTTTATTATTTTCAATACGTTTTAGTATTTAACGCTTTGTTTAATATTAGTTAGTTACCTTCCAAAAACCCTTTATATATAATATTTTAATACGCATGTATAATCAAAAATTATATTACCATGAAAATATTTTGAATTTAGTCCAACATGAGTAATTTCAATCAGGACCGGCCATAAATGGGAGACGAGTGATTTATAGAAGCTAACATCAATTGCTAATCCATTTTTCTTTTCTTTTTATAAAAAAAAATAAGATACAAAAACGTTTTGCACCCGGGCCCAAGCATGTACACTACAGATATAGTGGCATCCAATGAGACTCAGATCTTTTGTTTCATATGTTTTATTATGTAAATTGTGAAATAATTAAAACTCCTAAATTTTTCTTGCACTCGGTCACGCTTAAACAGAAGATTAGCCTTTATTTAAAGAAAAGCCAAACGTGTTCAATTTGGTAATTATTTTCGTAGGAGTCGTGGACGTTGTTGAAGAGGGTAACATGGCATGCCGTCACCTGAATTTTGACAGTTTAACTTTGTTTACTTAATCGTTGATGATTTTTTTAAGGAATTTATTAAAATTTAATTTTTTCTTGAGTTATTTAAATTAATAAATTACCGAGTGTAAAGAACACCAGTATTTGCCAAATTTCAGTGCACAGCCATATTTCAGTGCTCTATGACTTGATAATGAATCAGTTATCGGTAATCATAAACGGATAAAATAAAATTCACGGAAATTATGCCATCGCTAATTGGATGAATAGATATTGTGATCAGATTAATGTGTGAATTTTCATAAGTTCTTAAGAGAAATTGCTTGAAAAAGTATTCTAAGGAGATAACCATCAACTAATCAAGCCTTAAGACGTACAAATATTTCTAATAAAATTGAGGTCATCAGAAATATTTTTCAGAACCAGACATAAAATACAACGGAACCTTACAAAGTAGGTTTCTAAGGTTTTGATGGCAAGCCGAATAACTTCCGGTGAGATGATTTATCATTCCTGAGATTAATTCAACATAATGTAGACGTATATTTCAATCGATAAAATTTAAAAGTATTATAAACATATTGGTGCAGTAAATATATTTTGAAAATTTAAAGTATCAAAATTGGGCAACTTTTATTCATAAAAGCATTTTTACGATTACGAATAATGTAGTATTCTTACAAATAAATGGAAAAGATTCTTCAAAAACACTGTAAATATCAAATAAATTTTATAGAAAATTTCTTATAAATTTTGGTTTGATCTGAAAGATTGGTTTTTACTGGCTCTCCCTTTACGATTTTTTCGCCTGTAGGGAATGCAGTCTAAACAAACAAAGAAAGAAAAAGCACAGTATGGTAAATCTTTTATATAAATTGTCATTTTCCTTCTTTCCTCATTCCTAATTAATGAGAATATGATGACTGGCCGATGTTAGGGACGAACTTGAAAAAAGTCGATTCATATAAATATTTTTTTACATAAAAAGGAGGATTATTTTAAATGATTTAATCTCTTAGAGCAGTCCAGTCCACCTCTAAAATTCGGAAAGTTAATCTACAATAAAAACGGACAAACGGATGATAATAATAAATGAAATTTCAAAACTGCTGCTTCCTGAAACTTGTTTTACCTAGTACAACCCTAATATCCTCATCGCTTCATATATATTATGTATATTCTTCACTGATTGATATATGCTGCAATAAGGAATTTTATCATGATTAATTTGCATGGAAATTATCTTCCTTTGTTAACAGAGTCATAGGTCACTAGACCATAAAACAAACAGATATATAGTTTTCTTTCTAATGAAAATTTTACCGGAAAGAAGAGTTATAAGCAGAATCTGCCAAACAGTGTTATTTCTGAAATGTAGAGCAATAACTGCAATATTTAATAATCGAAACTATGTTAAATGACATCCATACCCGTACTTTGAATCTCACGTTTGTAAAACCGAGCTGGAAAATATTTACTGAAATATATTTTTATTATTATAGAATCATTTGGAAACTTTAGAATAAGCTATAAGTTGCCTACTATTTTGGAAACAATTCTCTTTTTTTTCAGAAACTTAAGAAATTAAACATTAGAAATCCTCAGAAAAAAATAACAGATATTTTTAAAACTTTTCTTCAGAAAATGCGCCCCTTTACTTTAGAGACGTTTCGAAAAACCAAGAAAATGCAATTTTTTTCTGAGGTACATGATTAGCTATTTTCCTTTCATAGATACTTTTGCTATATTAAGGCAGCTTTAAGGCAGCTTTAAGGCAGCTTTAAGGCAGATTCTTACACGATGACCGCAGTGTTTTAAAATTTGCTTCTTGTTACTGTTTTAGAAAAATATACCTAATCGGTGATCATAATACAAGGATTATTCTTCTTTTTAGTGCAAATTTCAAGAAAATATTTTTGTTAATTTTTCGCGAATATTCTACGATTTCACAATTTTACACTGCTCCGTATGCCTGCCCAAGATTGTAATTACAGCGGTCACGTGACGAGAAACCCAGTTCATTAAATATTAAAATTGATTCAAGAAATGACGACAGGGGAATAATAAAATGAGTGAATGCGTGCTTATTGACTGGAAAATTTATTTTATATAAAATTACTGTACTTAATAATATGTAGCCTTCTGAAATTAAGTAATATATATGAAAAAACAAACAAAAAGTTTAAAAAATGTACATTAAAAATATGAAAAAAATAGAATTAAGACCAACCATTTGAATACTAGTCTTGTTATTGCTATATTAGGTCAAATAAATTTGTTTCTCAAAAGACATTATATTAAAAAAAATAATTTAAATAAGTGCAAAAGAAATAAAAATAACATGTTTCTAGATAAAACTACTGGTTTGTAATTAATTTATATGAGATGTATTAACCTCACGCCCCTAGAGAAATAACCACGGGAATAAGAATATGGTACAAAACCCCGAATAAGATTTATTCTGTCAGTAACGTGACTTTGCAAGCTAAGGTAACCGATCCAATTGTTTAACAGCCTACACTAGTCATGCGAAGAAACGAGAACGCTAATGTTAATCCTATAAGAGAAATCTTTACAGATGAGGATAGTTTTACATTCTGAAGAGGTTCCAAACGATTTCAAAAGTCAAAGTGACCCCATAAAACCAACTATAACGAAAAACGAAAAAGTACAAACGCACAACATTAGATATCGACCTCGGGTATCCTATTAAAAAAAAAATATTTAAAAATATTAATATGCAAGCGTGAAATCTGCAACGGTTTCTCTCATATTTTGCTTAACATTAGCATTCGAGTTTCTTCGCGCGCCATGTGTAGGCTCTGAATGTTACGCTGAAGTCACTTAAATATCACTTACTGGTAATACATAAGAAGGTTCATGTTCAGCTGAGCGGGTTGGCCTACCAACTGGCTAACAAGTACCCCCTATCTAAGGACCCTAATCAAGAGGCAGGGCCCGGCTACATCCCCGAAGAAAGGGGATCTTTTAAATATTTCTACAAATTTAAACAAATAAACAAAGACGAAACAGAAACAAAATGAAAATATCAAATTAGTTACAATATAGTTCTAAATTAAAGTACAGAAAGTAACCAAAGTCACTATGCTTCTATAGGAGCAGCATCTGTTGAACTTTGAAATAATAGCTGGTTATTTTCTACCAGTTTAACACATGACAATGGAGCGAGATCTAAAAAAACAGACAACTTTTTGAAGACATATTTTTTAATAACATTTAGAGAAAATAATTCTGTTTCATTGTCTTGCATGGGATTTCTTGGAACATAAAAGCAGCACTGATACAAACTTTTGAATTTTCTGAAAAATGTTTTGTTCCCGCTTTGCAGCAAATTTAAATTTTGGTGGAACATTGAGAACAAAAATGTAGGAAACACATATTAAAGAAATTACTCTGAGAGCAATTGATCTTTTCAAATCTTAACTCTCCGAGTAAGAACCATTACTATACTTGTGAAACAAATGGCGTCAAATCTGGCGAATGATAATATAAAGTGAGAGGTAATGCTATGTCATATATAAGATAATGATATTGGGTTTTCACGTATTGGGACAACCACGGAAGTGAGAATTTTGTACTTTGAGTGCAAACCCCAAATTGATGTTATTGTCAAATGTTTAAATTGAGAAGTAGCAAAGCTTAAAGTTTGCTTCAATTTTATAAAGAACTTCTTAAAGTAATAGAGAGTCAGAATTGCTTTGAAACCTAAATTTTTGTTTTCATGAATAATGACCCATATTCAGAAACTTGTAACATGGTAGAATAATTATAAAACGGATTTTTCATTTACAAATGAATTATCAATTTAAAATAAAATAAAAAATTGAAAACATATCTACAAAAACTTTTCAATTATTGAAAATATTAAGTGGACTTTTATCGCTCCGTTTGCCTTATATTTTTGTATAGCATATAATAATAATAATAATAATAATAATAATAGTAATAATAATAATAATAATAATAATAATAGTAATAGTAATAATAATAATAATAATAATAATAATAATAGTAATAATAATAATAATAATAATATAATTCAGAGTTAATAGTTATATTAATTACAATAAGATTTGTGACATAGATATTACTGTACAACATAAAATCCTAAAACAATCTTCACTGATACAGCAGAAACTTTTACGAAATTTCCGTGTAGCCAAGCCGATACCCAGGAATCTTGAAAAATTTTCTTTATCTTGAGAAATCTGCTGAACATTATTTATTCATAACTCCCCGAAAATATCAGGTTTTCCTAAGCTTATAGAGATGTTTCTGAAATAAAACGTTTGCGTAATAACGGTTGCCTTTATTTGCGTAAATCTAAAAAAAAAAATCTTTCTGGTAATTTTGCAAAAATGTCGTTCCCGGAGATCGTTGATTGTTTCTTTTTTTTCAAAATAAGAAAAGAATGTCCAGAATTGTAGAAAAGTATAATGTTGCATGGAATATTCGGAAGCTTTTCTTACACATTCGGTTTTTATTTTACTCTATAAATATATTTTAAAATTGCATTTTCAGCATCTAATAAGGAAGAATATTGGGAAATTGTGTTTTGAGAAAGACTCTTTTCTTTAAAATTCAAATGTTATCGAAGAATTCAATTGTTATGCTAAGGTTTACCTATCCGATTCATAAGAATTCTATTACTAGTATAATGTAGTAAAAATATATATTAAATGTTGTAACCAAATATTATTGTAAATACGAAACGTTTTACATTTAACATAATAAAGTGCATTTCGTTATTGTTTTACAAAGAAAAAGTATGAAACTGCATCCAGAATCATTTTATTCTTTCAACGTTTGCGTAAGAAATCGTTTGAATTTTTCCAGTTACTGTACATTTAAATCTAAGATACATATTTCCTTTTATTTCTGAATAGTACTTATCTTTGTTTTTAATTTGTTTTTAACAGTAGTTAAAGATATAAAACTTTCTTCATGCAAGAATAATGACTAAATAACTTTTTATTACAAAAATAAATTCTGTGTTTTTGATATTAAAAGCACAGTTTAGGAAAAGCGATTTCCATTTTATCTCAAAGGTTTAAAATGTAAGTTTGTGAAACAAAATTATATAAAAGTTGTTTATCTTAATAGAAAGAGAGAATATTTTTTCATCAGAATAAACATTTCTAAAAACATTTTTTCCCTAGCATTTGTTTTTTTTTCATTTTATTAGTAGAAGAAATGTAGTACATTTATATAAAATGCTCTCTTTGCTCTCTTGCTATGCTCTCTATATTCCCTTTGAGCCAATAATATTTATATTTACTCAGTACATTAAAAAATAATTTCATTTTAAAGAAATAAAAACATTCCTTTCATTTTAAAGTAATAAATGTGTTAAATTGGCATTATTTTGTTTGAGTTGGGGAACTCTTTTATAAATCGGAATATTCTGTTCACCACATAGAGAGTGCCATATGTAATTTCGAAACACTGATAGTTTCAGTTATAATGTGTATAATGTGCGATACAAAACTCAAGTGAATTCTATTAATATGATTTTCTTTAAGAAATATAAAACGATTACAAGGGCAGATCTCGTAGACCATTTCTGTTCAGCAGACTACAGTTTGAGAAACAAGATTATAATTTTCTTTGACATCTATAGTATTTATATGCACTGTACAAAAATTGAAATAATACGAAATTTGTGCTGGGAATCGTGTGACTTGTAAATT
The DNA here is from genome assembly GCA_963931845.1 of Maratus michaelseni. NCBI lineage: Eukaryota > Metazoa > Arthropoda > Arachnida > Araneae > Salticidae > Maratus > Maratus michaelseni. The sequence continues at coordinate 401,200,124 of OZ007586.1, forward strand.
TAAATATTTTTACATAATATGTTTGCTATTGAAAATGTCAGTTTGACTAGGCCTTTAGCACTTTTATTTGTCAAAGAAATTTTCAAATCCATATCCGCTAATTTCTGTCGCATGCATGAAAACATTTTTTCGGATAAAAGTTTCGGTAAAATAAGCAAACAGTACTTACATATCTAATACCACCTAAAGTTTCGCAACTTTACAATTTATTTTACAGTAATAATAATATTTAGAAATAGGATATTGCAATAAAATGATTATTTTCAGCTCTTATTTATTGTCTAACTCCAGTGATGGTTTAGCCCGAAAACTTCGGCGGAACGTAAAGCAATTACTATTATTCTGTTTGGACTTCGGCCGGGATCAGATGAAATTCATTTATTACTTTAACACAATCATACAAATTTGTAAAAAAATCTAAGCTGTAATTTTTGAAAGTGAGTGAAAGAATGCCCAGGCCAGGTGCCGAATCCAGGATAATTCTGGAATAAATTGTAAATTATCTACAACTTGAGCTAAATGGACGAGATCCCGATATACACAATTCCCTCAGTCAAACTTTTGAGAGTGATATCTGGTCGGCCCTTTGCAATTGCTAGTTTGTATAATCCGCAGGTAAAGTAAGTCCAATAAAGAATGGATATCCAATTACACTTTATTCAGTCAACACAATCTTACTGATTGGTAAAGCGGTCACACAAGTTGTAATATTTTTTCTGTGTCCGATGTAGTCCCGGTAACTGAGGTTGTAGAGCATTGGCAATTTATAACAGATAGGTCCTGGTTGCGACTCCCGATCTCGATATTTTCTCACTGAGATGGAAAAATGATCAGAAACAAAACAATGTATCAGTATGCTCGACATGCTAAAACTTGGTCTTTATGGTACTCTTTTAAAAATTAATGATCTGATTTTAAGAAATATAAATAGTTTATTAAAAAAAGCAAATATAAATTTTTGCTGTATTTTTAAGTATGTCTTCACATTTTTTTTTCTTAACCTTATTCACTTTTTAAAAATCTGGTCCTTAAAATTATAGAGTCCATGTGAAAGACACGTATGAAAAGACATTGTATCAAAAAGTCAAAAATTGCAGGAGAAGAGTTTCAAAATTTTCTTAATTTATTTTAATTATTTTTTTAATTGTCGCAGAAGAATTGTGCTTTTATTAAATAAATCATTTTCCTCCAATAAATCATTTAATGATAGTATATCCAAAAGCTATTATAAAATAATAAAGGCAATATAAAATACACAAAATAAAAAAAAATGTTTCACATTTTACCGAGTCCTGTTAAACGTTAAAATTAAGAAATAAGGGTATTTTTTTAAGTTTAAATTATTGCATGGAATATTTGATATATGTATCTAAAGTGCAACGTATGAAATAACTTATCAAGATTTTTCAATTATTTTTTCATTTGGACATTCCGGCCGATAATATCTAAATTTTTTTGAATTTCAAAATAAACAAAGAATAGTTTATACAATAATAAGAAAATTCAAATAGGGAATTTAGAGACAAATTATTCCGTCTACAAATGTTTTAAAATGCCTTCAAATTACAAATGGATGAGTTTTTAATACATTGCAAATCGTTGCCTTTGAATGACAAGGTTTAAAGTTTTGAAACAAACGATATTTAAATTTAATTTCTATACAGATAACACTGTTATTAATTGTCTAGCAAATAAGTTTTATTGGCCAAAAAAAAAATCACATGTAATTGGACAAACAAATTACTGCCAATGTGCACCGATGTACAAACCTTGGATTATGTTTAAACATAATCCAAGCTTCAATTGCTTTTGATGTTGATACATTCATCGTAATAAGACATCATAATTTGCACCCCTATATTTAAGAATTATGCCGCATTTGATGCTATCAAAGAGCTGTCAGATTGTCTGACAGTATTATTAATCTACAATCCCTGGCCAGAAAGAAAAGGTCTAATATGGAAATATGTTGGTTTCTACCGAAGCAATGAGCCGGATCGATTTAAAATAAAATGCAGAGCATGTCGCTCTTTGTGTTTTACCCTTCGCTTAATTACCATACCCATCTTCGTACCATTGATTCACTCATGATTTGTTTCCCTCTACTCTCCACTAAATGTATACTCAAACTGTATGATTAAAAACTTTTGCATGCGGCGGGTGTTTCGATTTTCATGAACATTAGCACAATTTTCTAACAAGTGTCTGCACTACTGTTTTCTGTAAAACTGGCATTTCTAATTTTCCGATGCTTTCAACAAATTGCCGCGCAGGCGTATATTTTCTATTACATAATAGATTCACGATAATTTTCAAACGAAACTAACTTTATGGAAGCCTCATGCAGAATCTCTTGAAAATTGATAACTTTCGAAATACTTTCTAGAATGCGTTATATTAATCAGTATGCAACGAGCTCAAAATGTAGGCTACCAAGGGTTCTTAGCTAATATTGTCATGATATTTTATATGAATTTGTTAGATAGAATTTTGTTATCCCAAGCAAACAATATATAATATTTAAAACTACTCCATACTGCCTACATTAAAAAAATCTAGATTAGATTAGCTATAAGATTCAATGCATAAGGTGATACCTAATATAGATATGTTTCGTATAATATTAAATAATTTTGACTGAATTACAACTGTTAAGCAATTGAAAATTTGACACAAAAATAGTTATATATTTAAGAACTTTGTAATAAAATTAATTTTTTTAACTTGAAAATATATCGCTATTCTGAATTACAAATTTAGAAATAATAACAAAAGAAATAGGTTATGGTATAGATTATTAAAATTAATTTTTGGGATGAGACATTAAAAGTTAGATTGATTTTTTTTTCATTTAGTACAAAAATATTATTACATGTAAATAAAATTGTATGTTGTACCTGACCTACATTACTTTCATTAGGGTTTTCATAAAAATATCTTGAATGAAATATACTAAATTTAAATATTCATTAAAATAATTTACACATTTTATACGTCAGTGCTTTCTTTATCTTTGCAAAGATGAAATATATTGATCAAGCAACTTCCGCCAAAGTAACATCAGTTAATGTACATTATTTCGTTCTCGTCTTTATTCTCTGTCAAAGATTTGGAGCGCATCTGATTGATAATGATAAATGCTACTCTGAATTCAGAATTATTAAGAAAGTTCTTTTTTTTCTGAATACAGAATATTTGTGAGAGATATATTACGTAATGAAACTAAAATAAATTGTTTTATCAGTTAGAAGAAGATCTTACTTTGATTTAGTTAGGAATGTGATAATTCTTATATTCAGTTAACATAATTCAATCATTTACTGACATAGAAAGTGATAATGCCATTGTAGTTTGAAACGAAATAAATTATTTAAAATCGGATTTATATAACATAAATTGTTATCACATTTATTTATGTATTTAAAAGAATAGATTGTACATCGCTATATTGAAGGTATTTTATTTTTGCATAAGATTTTATAATTTGTTTCAAATTTAAAGCAGATATATATTTAAATATGTTAATGAATCTGTGCGTTAGAAAAGAGAAAATTCGTATATAGTAAATCTGACTTCAGTGAAATTTTCAATAACAATTCGTATTATTTTGTTATTTATTTCTATTCAGAATTTTCATTTGTTAGTATGATAATTATATATATTTGGCCTACCAATTTATTATTAGACATTATTACACTTTTTACAATGCTTAAATGCATGATTTCTATCGTTAGAAAAGTTCAAGTAATATATTATAGTTCGTAATAATATATGACAAAGACAAATCTATTTTTTTTCTTTCAATACATATATAGTCTCTTTTAATATTGTCATACGTTTTATGGGTAAAAGTTTATTTTATTTATTTATAGCTTATATATAAGTTTATACATAAGTTATTATATATATTAATACGTAACATAATATTAACATAATATTAACATAACGTGTAATATTATATATATTAATATATATTAATGCGTAGCATACTCTAAAAATTATAGACATACCCTTTTAAGAAATGTTTAAGACAGAACTTTTGCCAAATTGGTCATGTCGAGTCTCTCCTCTGGGCAATTAACTTATCTTTATTCTTTATTCATAAATTAAGATCTTAAAAAATATATAATCAAAGATGTAATCTTTAAAAAAAATTTCATACTCAAGATTTAAAACCTTCTACTCGTATTATCGTTAGAATTAGTTGGCCAGTCTTTTAAATTACGCTATTTTTTTTTTAATGAAAATAGTTCAATTATCGTGGATGTATCATCTTAGAAATATGGCTTGTGGTTCTTTCGCCATTACAATATCGCAAAACATTTTCACTCTAACAAATTATATCTTATGCTAAAGAATAATATACGTAAAAAAGAAAAATTCCTGTAAATATTTGCTGATTCTCATATTAATTCTCTATATTAACGAATTTTTTTAGTTTTTTTTAATATAACCCTATTGCCAATAACTTTTACAAGGACAATATTGTTTTTATTTGTATTATTTTATTTGTTTTGTTTTATTTATTTAGTATTAAAATTGCATAAATACTATAAAATACCAACATTTGTTAAATGTTTGCTTTATTTTGAAATGCCATGTTTATTTACTCTCTTCACCCATTTTCAAAGTGATTTATTAACTTTAAACTAAACAGTGTAAATTTTCTAGAAAAAGGAAAAAATATAATAATAATTTGAACAAGTACAATAAGTATAGATTATTAAAGATCCTATGAACGTTTCACCTCTACCGAAAAATTTGGATGACCTGAAAACGAAATATTTCAAACTAATTGAAGGTTCAGTCGTTCAATGATGATCGTCACAGATAGTTAGATGATAGTTATTGATCTCTCCCTGTTTTACAAGGTTCGAAATTTATGTTTCTTCTCGCTTTATAACAATATTCAAAAGTGAGATATTCACAGATATTCTCAATATTCACAGGACTTTCATCGTTCTTCAACCATTCTACATATTTTCAATTACTTTGACAAAGACGTAACTTACTTCGAACAAAGGTTACCAAACAATAGTAACCTTGTACTAAGTTGCCTAACTACTCTAATGAAGGTAGTGTAGGATCAAACAGATTTTTGAATTTTATGTGTGAACGTGTTTTCTTGAATCTAACATTTGTGCGTGAACAATGTACCTAACGTGTAATTTATTTTATTTTCACAAAGTGTGCCTGAATCTCCCTGTATCTGATTGTCGCGGTTATTTCTAGCAATAATGTGATAGATAATTAGGTTTCTGTCATCTAGTTGGTATAAATAGGGTGATCGAAGTTAGTTCCATCGGACTTCGTCTTTTGTCAAAAATCAAGACTATTTTGAGCTTTTATCGAGCCTCCCACGTGCTGATAACCTGTAAAATTACATTTTGACTGAGTCTGGAATAAAATTATTAAGCTCAGATTTCGCCTACATATTAATGTAGTGCGTTTAATACTTCGAAAAGAAAAACATTTGAATCCACAGGATTCCCTTCAATTTGTGATATTACGGTATTTTCTAGCTATATTGTGTATAGTGCTATTCCAGAGTTACTATTTACATATTCTATTAAGTTCCGGAATACAAGCCACGTATCAATTTTATTTTCTGCTAGTATTAGTATTTAGAGAATTTGTTAACTATACCATTTCCCCTCTCACTATTTTAGTGTTTAGTGCTTGACCTTGTAATTTGATCATCAATAAGTTAATTGCCCTGCTCCACTGCCAAAGTCTGATATCTACTATTGATTTTAAATAATTTTCTCTTACTGTTAATTTCCGTTTTATGGCTACTTAACAAGATGGCGGGTCCAAAGGGTCCGCCAAAACCTATCAAGTTCCGTCTCAAATTTCACAAGAATTGTACATTCATCCCTTTTCCTCTTGACCCTTCAAATGTATTGATTCGTGTCAAATTCTTCAAATCAAACCATAAAAACAACTTACTTCAAACAAAGCTAATTATCTAACTAGTTATTTTTTTAACTAACTTGTATGTTAATTAGGAAATAACTTCGACTATTTTTTTTAACTTCAATCTTTTTTAAACAAGACAAAAACATCCTTTGTTTCAAAAAGTGGTAAATTTATATATGTACATTGATATCAGGTTGCCATACGATAGTATTCTCTCAAATTAATTTATTATTGTCATCTGAAATTTTACAAGAATTGGACTTTCATCACTTTCTCCCTTGACCCTTCAAATGTGTTAATCTGTTGCAAATTCTGAAAATTTGTGAAGAAAAACAATATTTTTCTTCTATAGCAAAAACTGTACAAAAATCTCTAAAGGAATTTTTAAATCCAAAATTAATTAATTGTCATAATGCAGTGTATTTTATACGGAACATTATTATTTTAAAAAAAGAGGTCTAAAAAAATAATGCCTATAAATGTATCACTGAATTCAAAAACTACAAAAGTCCCAGATGTAGGATATTTCAGGATAAAGAAAAAACTGTTTTACACACATATGGTAGATATTTTTAGAACTTTTCTGTGTTCAAGATATTACCCAAATTTTTAAATATATATGTCAGTTATCATCTATTTATCGTATAAGATTTTAAATAAAAAATAATAAATAATAAAAGCTTTGGACTTAAAACTTACTTAAGTTTTACTTAAGTTTTTGGTTAACCATAAGACATTACTTAAGTTTTTGGACTTACTTTTGGCAAAAAATACATCATTTTCTTTTGTTTCTTAACCCTTAAATACTCTTGCAAATTCGCACAGTCAAACTTCTCGTGCGGTGCATTTTACCATTTTATGCCATATAATGTTATGCCATATAATGCATTTTATGCATTTTATGCCATATAAATATCATTTTCTAGGGGGAAAATGTTTCATAAACAAATTTTAACTAAAACACAATTATCAGGTAGTTCTTTATTATTATAAACATTTAACGTAGGCATATGTGATAATAATTTCAACAATATAAATACCGGGTGATTATAATTAAAGTTACGATTTCAAAAATCGATTATTTTAAAACTACTGGTCGGAATGACTTGATATTTTCGCAGAACAACCGTGAGGCAATGGAATTTTATTTGGCGAAGGAAAAAATAGTTCCAAAATGTGCCGATAGATGGCGCTTTCAGGGTTCACACTGTCTGGATATATGCAAATCACTAATACGTGACATACGCACCGCAGACCTAGCTGCCATAAAAATGCAGAGCACCAGCTCTTTGCCTGAGTGTTTCATCATGACTCCTGACTATGATGGATCGTGCTCTGAACTTGAAGCTTTTTATAAGAACGATGACTGTGCACTTACAGCTATTAGGAAGTTTCGGATATTAAAATCCATAAAAAGGGGTCCAATAACTACAAAGGGTATGCGAAAAATGATTGCTAAATTCGAAGAGACCGGATCATTTGACATTAAACGGGGTAGAGGAAGGAAATCAGTTTCGGCTGCGGCAGTGGAAGATGCGGCTACAGCATTACAAGAACAGACTAACAGTGATGCTGGAATCAGCAGTGCACGGGGAATTGGCCGAATGCTGTATATGCCGAACAGCATGGTGCGTAAAGTCCTACGGAACAGTTTGCGCTGCTATCCGTACAAGATAACTCATGTGCATTAGTTGCTACCTGCTGACCTGGAAGCACGTCAATCTTTTACACTATAATTTCTTGTCCGGATGGAAGTGGACAACGGATGGCCATGGAATATTCTGTTGTTTGACGAAGCCCACTTTCATTTGCAAGGTTCTGTAAATACGCAAAATTGCAGGATATAGGCGACCGAGAATCCGTCCCAGCTACAGCGATTATCTCTTCAGTCTGAAAAGGTCACTGTGTGGCGCGGAATAACGGCAGCGTTTATCGTCGGTCCATTTTCCTTCGAGAAGATCCCACCAGCGGGTTCCGTTACCTGCACCGTTACTGGCAAGCGATATGATTGCGTAACCATGTCCTTCCGGCACATCAGCAGCGTCAGTGTGTGGATCACACAATATTCATTCAAGATGGCGCTCTTCCGCACATTGCTACTCTTGTGAAGCAGCTACTGAGTACTAATTTCGGAGATGATAGGATCATAAGCCGCCTTTTTCCAAAAACGTGGCAGCCACGTTCCCCTGACTTAAACCCGTGTGCTTTGAGGGTACCTGAAGAAAGTTGTTTACCACGGGCGGATTCAGAATCTAGCCGACTTGAAGGCAACTACACCCATTGCATCAGTACAGATACCCTCCGATCTGTTGTGGAGCATGCTATTTTGCGCTTCCAATTAGTAGCGGAACAAGGCGGAGGGCATATCGGACAAGTTATGCCTAAATCATCAGTAAGGTGTTTGTTCCATGAAGTTCTTTTTCCTTTTTTCGTTTTTTGTCACTATAGCTGTTGTCGCTGTAAACACGTATTCTTGTATTTTCGGTAATAAATTTTTAGTAAATCCCTGAACTCTATTTTTTTCCTTTTGGCAAACAACATTCCTGTGTTTAACGAATATATTTTTGGTCTTTCCCCTAACATTAACCCGACAGCGCCATCTATCGGCGCATTTTGGAACTATTTTTTCATTCGACAAACAAAATTCCATTGCCTCATGATTGTTCTGCTAAAATACCAAGTCATTCTGACCAGTAGTTTTAAAATTATCGATTTTTGAAATCGTAACTTTAATTATAATCACCCGGTATGTCACTTCCATATTTAAATTTGTACTTTGTAATGGTTTAGAAAATAAATAAAAGTGAGCAATTAAGTGTTAAGGAATTGCATTAAGAGATTAGGTGCCAAATATTAGGGATTTTTAATATCAACATTTCCAAATAGTAATTCGCCTTATTAAATAGGAGAATTCTGCGATTATCGAAAATTACCATTTAAAAGTAATGATATTCGAAACCTTTAATCCTTGGAACCTATTCAATAAGGCTACAATGTGTTCAATCACATTTTCTTCTTGTTCTGTTGTTTTCAATTGTAATATATCTTATTTATTAATTTTGTTTTTGAAATAAACGGAAATTATTAGTGGGAACGAATAAAAAAGTTTATGAAACTATTACCTACACATGTAAGTCTACCGCACAAAGAAATACATTTCGAAAAAAGTGGTATTATGTAGTGTTAGCAATCACTGATTCAAATACAGTACGTCCCAAAAGTTTATAGACAACGGGTTTTTTTTATTTTACAATTGAAAAAGAGAAGTAACAGTTTCAAAATAATTTATAATTCTAAATAATATCAATATAATAATAATATTTTACAAAAATAATATTACACAATTACATGCTTTGTAAAAAGAATTATAACTTAAATTTTACTGTCCCAAAAGTTTATAGACAAATGATTTTGATTTTTTTCTTTTTAACATTCAAATTTTTAGGCCGTTTTTTCTAAACACTTCAAAAATGCGATCAGGCAAACTCAAAACAAGAGTTTGAAGAAATTCTGACTTTAAAGAAAACCAACTTCCTTCAATTTTTAGCTTTAGTTCTTTAACCGTTGCAAATTGACACCCATTAGCATATACGTCTCTAGCCAATATTCCCCAAAGGTTCTCTATTGGATTCAGGTCAGGACTTATGGCTGGCCGGTCCACAACAGTTACTTGGTTTTGTCTAAGACACTGAATAGGGGAGTTGGACACGTGAATGGAGCTATTGTCTTGCTGGAATACTCATTTGAAAATGGAATTAAATGTACTTTAAGCGTTTTCTGGTAATCTCCGGACCTTTTACAACCTTTTAAAAAGGCAATATCGGTTGTTCCATTATAAGAAAACGCTCCTCACACCATGAGTGAACCTCCTCCTTGTTTTCTGATGAAAATGTTCGTGGTTCCTTGCGGATATCGTGCCAGTAATGGGCCCTGTCATCGGGGGCCATGTAAATTAAATTTATTTTCATCACTGAAAAAAACACTGAACCATTCATCTGTCCAATTCATGCGACTTCGGGCCAGTGAACACAAGCATGCCGTTTTGTAAACTTTGGCCAACGACGTATTTTCGATAATCAAGAAATTTACTTGCCTGCAGTCGTCGAGGGACAGTTGATTTTGATACTGGAACGCTTACTTCATTAGACAATGACGTACAGACACTTTCTGGGTTGAAACTAATCTCCAAATCTCCCTATTTTGCCGTTTAGTTGTTATCTTTGGTCGTCCAGAACGGGATTTTGTTTGAAAATTGTCACCTTTTGACAGAATTCAGTAAATACCAACCCTGCTGCGTCAAATGTTTCCTGCAATGACCACAACTTTCCATCCATGAGCCTTTAAACGATAGATTTGCTAAATTACCTGTTTGAAATACTACACATTGCGATGAATCTTTGAAATCAGTCAGAAACAGAAAGACAGATTCACTTTTATCTCAGGAAACTAATTGCATCACAATTACATGAAATTGGAATATTCGAATTTTGGATAATAGTATTTAAATCGGTTTTTAACACCGGTTCTCAATACATTTTTGGGACAGCATTGTTTTGTTTTTATTTTTTTTATATTAAATCCATGACTGTTAAAAGTTGTTTCAGTATTTTATTAATTTTATTTGATCTTTATATATTTCCATAATTTATTTCGTCTTTCTTACTCGTTTAATTAGCTCTTAAATAAAACAATATGGTTGTCTATAAACATTTGGGACGCACCTTAGTATATGGGGCGAAATCTCATAAGTGTGATTTCTCCATTCTCCATTCTCCATTCTCCATTCTCTCGGCATATATTTTCAATAAAAATTCTCATGTAATGTTAAAATATTTCTCTGCTCTGCAATTTGTTCTAAAATATTAAGTTACTTCAACTGTGAAAATATGTTTTTTTTTAATGGAATTTAAATATCTCAAAATTCAGTACAGTCCATTGTCCCCAACCCATAACTTCATCATTAAAATAATCAACAAACGCTAATTATTAAAAAACTTTAAAACTCTACATCATTTATTATAAATATGAATTTCATGGAGCATAATAATATGATTTTTATATGAATGAAGTGGGTAATATTAGTTTTTGTTAGGTTTAATTTGTGTCCCATACTTTTTTGGTCAGTACTGTCTCGGTGTATGAGTTTTCTCATATTTCCACCAGATGCCAGTATATAGTTATTTTCAGTATTGTTTCTAGTAAGTCTATTGTTTCTAGCACATGTTGTTTTTAAAAAGTCACATTTGCTTGCTGTTTGTTCATAAAGAAAATTTCCTGGATTGAAAAGAATGGGGAAATGGTAAGAGTACCTTTATTAACCATCATTATTGAAGGTTAATAATTAGCCAAGAGATCCCAGGTTCGAATCCTGGCCCGAACATTTTTCGTCCAGTTGGAAAATTACAACACATATGATTTATTTACCAATTTGAAATAATTGTGTTAAAATTAATCTAGTGTAATCACGTATCCAGCGTTTACTGGAGTTCCATTACCTGCGATCTTTTCTGTTGAGTTGATTAAAATATCAGACCAGATGCTATGATCAATAAGGTTAACTGGATGAATTATGCCCTCCAGATTCGACCGAGATAGCTCAATTGGTAGAGCGTGGCGGCTTCAGCCAAGAGATCCCAGGTTCGAATCCTGGCCCGGATATTTTTCGTCCAGTTGGAAAATTACAACTCGCATCATTATTGTCCCCATTGTTAATTTAAATATTAATATGTATAGATTAGAAAATGTCTAGCCATTTAACAGTTGGTTTGATCTGTCTTTGAATTCTTGCATCAACATTCCAAAAATGATTTTTTTTAAGTTTAAAAATTCTAAAAAATGTCACTATTGTCCCTGTCCGATTTGTATTTTATCTGATAAAAACTGCCATATTATATTTATTTTTCAATAAAGTTTGTGCCCATCTACTAATTATTATACTGCAATATATCAGTGGGTTTTGAAATTTCAAATTGAGCATAATATAAGACTTTTAAAAATGAGATACTTAGATATCTGTGCAACCAAAAATCGCACTTACATCCACATGTGTCTTCATACACAAAAATAAAGAATAGCAAAAAAACATTTGCTGATATTTTCAATAACGAAATTTCCTTACAACGGAATAATTAAAATGCATGTCGTCTGTAGAAAGATGTGCTTGCAAATCAATCAACAATCAATACAAAGCAAACTGCATAAATATTTATATCACTTAAATAAAAGCAAATTATTTATTTATACATAAATATTAACTTTAGGAATGTATTATTTTATTTTTTTCTCGTTACACTTTTTCAATTAGGATTACTAAAAAGCTCCAATTAAAAAAAATACTGTTTAACAATTGCTGAAATTCAGTATAGAGGGAAGTGATGAAAAGAGTTATTGATTTCGTAAAGAAAATCTACAAAAGAAATATTGTTATCTTGCAAGAACAAAATAAAAATATTTAAATTACGAATGTAATACACTTATGGGAATTTAAATTTAAACTTTTTTCTGTATTTTACAAAAATATTTCCTGTATTTACATTGATAGGTACATAAAAAAGATTGTGTCTGAATAAAACCAGTAAATACGATAGGCCATGAAAGATATTCTTTGGAAAACATTGTAAAAATACTTTTGGTTTTTTTCCGCTTTTCTTTTCCATTTCGATTTACGAATTCTCGTTTCGAAAATGGAAAAAGAAACTAATAGGCGTCGTCAGACAAGCTAGAAAAAAGCTTAAAGACGGTACTAGAAAGTCCTGGTTAATGATCATTTTCATTTTATGTTTTATTTTGCAGAAATGCGATTTTTTCTCAGAAGAACTGAATGTGAAGGAACAAAACCTAAATCTTAAATATAGTGTTGAATTTTTTTTTCATTTTGTTAAAGAGTACTCTTCAAAATGCGATGTTAAGTAGGAAATTATTTACAGATACTTTTTTTTTAGCTAGAAAAAACAAAATTTCTACAGAAATAGTTTGAATTTTAAATAAATTAAGGTATTTACATTAGTAAGAAACCAATACTGATTACTTCTGATGTACTTCAAAATGGATTAGTATGCAAAAATATGGAATTTACCGAAAATATTTCCAATGAAATAACCTCATTGGTTAAAAATTGGATTTTCATTGACAAATTTCAAATGAAATTTTTCTATGACAGAAAGAAAGACTTTACACTGGGAATATTGAAAATGGGATGTCAAAATAATTTTTTCTAATATTAATGGAATATCGTCAAAATGTAAACACCTAATGATGAGGAAATATTTTATGCCCATACTGCCAACATTGGCCAAGGTATCAGCGATAGAAACAATACTGACAAAATACTGTTTTTCTACTAGGGTCTCCATACCTCTTTCAATGAGTTTAAAATTATCTAACTTTATATGTTTTCATTTAAACTGAAACACTAAAGTATTTTTTCATAAACGAGATTTTCTGTAATAAAATTACAAAAAAATGATAAAGTGGATTACATATTTAATCTTATTTTTTTATTAATAAAATAAGATATTTCTTTAGCAAGAATCAATAATTTTGAAAGTTACCACTGTAGAACTAAGTAATTCAGATTGGAAATTTTCATACTTCAAATTTGCTTTACGTTACTAATTTGGGAAAAGATGTGTTACACTGACGCTAAAATGTAAACAAAAGATTGGCAACTGTTTGGTTGGCGCGATTCCCAAGACTGCGCTAAGCTACTATTTTCCGTTGCCATTTTGGAAACATAAAAAACAGAACATTTATAAATAACGTATTCGAAAACGTAACAGAAAATCGTATTTCTACACAACAATTAAAATAAACCCAAAATACATTTTTTACAACATAAATTTAATGGAAAATGTTAATTACGTCATTTCAATCTTTTAAAGTGCACTACTATATTACAGTAATCCTTCGCTGATGCTAATTTTAATTTCACACAAAATTTTTGTTAAAATCATTACGTCATTTCAATCTTTTAAAGTGCCCTACTATATCAGAGTAAACATTCGATTATTTAGTTTCTAATTTCATGACGAACACAACATTTATAAGTAATGACGTATTAGTAAAACCAGAAAGTAAATATCAAAATAAACGAAAAATACATTTTTTTTAACATAAATTTAATAGAAAATACATTACCTACGTCATTCTTCTATGCAAATTTATTCCCCTCCCATATATATGGTTCTATAATACGCGACTCAGCAACCAATAACGTGCAATAGAACGTTCTTCTACAACCAATCCCGTTTTCTCTATTTTTCATCATCAATGACGTAATACAGACCTGCGCAAACATTTCCCTTAACATCCACGCAAATACAGATTACAATAACAAATTTCAACACCAGTAACTAAATACAAGCTTAATAGCCGGGTTGCCATAAAAGAAAAAACAGTCCCCAAAGTTCGGCGACTTTTTTCTTTTTTTTTAACCGATTAATTTTTTTTTTTTTTAGCGTCAGTGTAAAGCATCTAAGCCCTAATTTGTTTAGAATTGATGAGGCAAGAATGTTTTCACAGGCCCTTTGCGCATCATCAAGGAGCGATCTGATTGCGAAGAAAAAGCCTGTAAGCTCAGCACATGGCATTTGATTTTTAGACTTGATTTTGAAAAGAAAGGAAAGGTCATTGTGAAAGACATCCAGTTTTTTCTTTGAACGTAATTTTAAGAATATTAAGATATTACGTCTCATGGAATAGAATGACGACAAATGAACGATTGTAACTATGATATTTTTATCATTACATAAAATGTATTATTAGAAAATCAGATATTCAGAAATTGTTCATGACAAACAAGCTGCCATAATAGAAACTGTATTGTACCAACCTTAAATGGTGCTTAAACCTGTATAATCATAGTTTGCTGTGTCCAACAGGGCCATCGCTACGAATTTTTATTGAGGGGGGAGAGGACCTTAAATTGCCAAGTCAAGTTTCAGTATTTGCCAACTCAAGCAAAACTAAATAGTTTTCGCCAATTCAATAAGTTTGCCAACTAGTTTCGTAATTTTGCCAAGTTACCACAATTAGCAAATGTAATATAGTTCTTATTTGTAAAAGTATTAATAATATTCCCAATTAGATTTATAACTTTTGCGAAATCTATCAGAAATAGAAAGTATATTATAGTTTTTATGAAAGTTTTAAACAAATTTGCCAATTAAAAGTTTTTAAATTTGCCAAGTGTAACAGAATTCGGGAATGTTTGGTGGGGGAGGCTTCCCCCCCATTCCCCCTTAGCGATGGCCCTGGTGTCCAATTCCGCTTTCGTGCCCATAGGCCATACGTGCTTTATGGCATATGTCCCGGTCAATTAGTTAGCTTGACGCGGAAACCCCAAGGTTCACTTTCCCGAGCATGTTTGGTATTTATTTTAATTACCTTTAGAGAATTAAAAGTTGAGCGACTTTTACCCAAATCCCCAACTGAAACTCGCACCTATATTATAATAGCGCAATACGTTAACTACTGAGCTACAGCGCCTAAAATAAATAGTGTGGAACCCGGCTACAAAATAGTACTAAAAAATTGAATCCGATAAATGTACAACGATGCTGAACGATAACAGGTTAATCGCAGCCACATCTGCTAGCTCTTTTCAACGTAAACATTGTATAAGAATCTAATTGGGAAAACGTTTCGGCCGGTGATAAGCATTTTAAATCTTAAATTATATCTTGTTTCCGCTGATTTAGATAGTGATTTTCATACGCTTTAAAATTATGAAAGATAGTGAACGTGGTGATACACACGCTTTGTGCCTGGTTACAATACTCAATACAAGAACAGCAAACTATCCCTATTTAGCAATCAAAGGATGAATCCCTGCTAGAAGAGTGGAAAAGATTAAGGCTATAATGTATTACACTCACGTACAGTTTTTTTTAAATAGGTTATAAAAAAGGAAAAAAAGTCGCAAAATTTTGGAGATTTTTTCCTTTAATGGTAACATGGCTATTGTATTAAGTTATTGGTTTGTCTCAGGCTTGGAAATTGCCCCAATCAAAAAGTCGCCAAACATCGGTGCGTGAGTGTAACACATCTGTTCCATAATAATAATAATCAATTTGCATTATCATGTATGCATACAGTGGAACTAATTCATATGTGTACGTGCATTATTGTGATTCAAAAAATTATTTGAATAAAAATTTTCTTTTTTTTATGTTTTTTTTTGTTTGTTTGATTAATAGGCTAAAGTTGACCAGATTTTTATTTTCACATTTTCGCAAAAACAAATCCTTTTTTTCCGTGTCATGACTGAAACGATTTAGCAATGATGATATATAGTTACCCTCTTAAAATACATTCTGCAATTTATTTTATGTCATTGCTTGATTATCAGGTTATAACTGTTCAAAATACATATGATATTTAATATTTTTTTGAAATACGATGTTTACGTTGAAATGAGCTAGCAGACGGCGCTGCGATCGCCCTATTATCGTACAGCATCGTTGTACATTTATCGGCTACTATTTTTTAGCAATTTTTGAAAGCATTACTGGAATAGCCAGTTTCCACACTATGTATTCAAGGCACTGTAGCTGAGCTACCGCACTATTAAGGAGGATATCGAAACGTATTAAATTTTTCGTAGGAAGAATATAATAAATATTTTCTGAAAACTGCCTGTAGAGAGTTTTGCATATTTGGATCCTATAACACCAGATATGCAAAATATCCGGGCAAGTACACAAATAAGACATTTATCTAGGTATTATTTTTTCAGTTAAATATAATTGCGAACAACACTTGTTTTGCAGTTAAGCTTGATGTGGACAATTCAAATGTCTTTTTAACACTTTCCAACCTAGTTGGAAAGTGTTTTCGATTTGTCTAGCCATCTGGCCATTCCTGCTCCCTATTAAAATGAAGTTTATAGCATTTAAGGTTTACTTACAAGGCCAGGCAAAATTATTCTGTTGCATTAAAGTCAATGGGGAAAATCTTTTGAAGTGCATTTAGATAATGTTACGCCATTTAAAACATGATGAGATTAATATAAAATTATGAAGTGCACTAAAACATACTTCATCTAGAGTGTCACACAAATGAATTCTGTTACGCAATGTTATATGGAGGAAAATCGTTTTCAGCGTAATTTAATGATATTTCACTATTTCAAACATAATGAAATTTATATGCATTACTGAGGTGCGCTATAAATTTCTCACTGAAAAGTATGGTGCGCATTGCGTTTATCTTTCTTTTAGAGGGACACACAAAATAATTCGTTTACAGTCTTAGTGCGGTAATTACAGTCTGTGTGTGTGCGTTTTCAACTTTGGTTTGCGTTTTAAGTTTATCCAAATTTTTGCATAGTACGTCGTGTGTATAAATTTTGTTGACCATATACAGGGTTGCACAATGGAATTCGTAGGTATTACTGACTATGGGCTGAATTTCTGAACGGTATTTTTAATTGTGTTACGTCTTTCCCTGCTAAAATATTTTTAATAGACTTACAGAAGTTTATGGAATATACATGAATTCATATACAGGGCTACGCAAAGAGCAAGTTACATTCAAGTTTTTGGTTGGTAATTACTGGAAGTAAGTTTAAAGTTGCCGTATGCGTTTTTTGCCTGAATTAAATTTTAGCTAAGTATGTGGTGTGTGCAAATGTCTTTAGATATTATACTGGGTTCAACAAAGGATTTTGAATGCATGTCCCTCGATTGGCGAAAATGGCTAGATGTGAATTTTCTAACTGGTCTAAATTTTACAATGCTATGTAGTATATATTAAAATCTATACATTGTATAGAGAGCTGCACAAAATAACCCGACTACTTTTATGACTATGGAAGGTAGTTTTTAAATGTGTTATGTTTCCTAAACTGTTTACTACATATTTTCTTTCACCTTACTTAACGGTGAAGTTTCGTTAGTTTTCAGGATGTGTTGGAAAATGTTTCATAATCTGTGCTTGACGCATGATTTTTCGTTCTTCTTTAATTATATTAAAAAAATGTTAAAAAGCTAATGCATTTATTAAGAAACATTTTATCAAAAATCAATTTTTTATCAAATTTTAAAAAATGATATATAAATATTATACAAATACAGGGTGCGTACAGTTCTACCACAATTTTTAAATATGTTTTTTTCGTCTCATTCAATCAAAAAAAATCTGTGATTATTCCTAGAAAGATATGAAATCTTTAGGGAAAAAATAAGCATAAGTGTACGTACCTTGCAAATATGATATATATAACTACATAATGTATAAACTGTTAAATGTTATTCTCTCAACGTCATGTTTCTCAACTCTTCGTGTTCAAGGAAGCAGATCAATATTAAATATAACTTGACGTAAGGTAAAATATTGATACATAAATAATAAAGAAATAAATAATATAGAAATGAACAACATAGAAAATTACTCAAATATTTAAAGTTTAAATATTTCAGTTAAAGACAACTTGACGAAAGAGAAAATATTGATATATAAATTATGAATAAATATATACTGTAGAAGCATATACAAATATAGACAAAGTAAATGTATAATTTTCTTAACTCAGAATTTTAGATTTAAGATAACAGTTTGATAATAAACAGAAATTGTTATGCGAGAAAATATTAATATACGAATAAAATATAATTAAATATAATATACAGAATAAAAAGTATAAGTTTCTCAATTTAACAATTTTAGGTTGCATAGAAGAGTTGAATATGAGTCAAAAACAGCTACAGAATCCGAAATTTTCAAGCTATGCATTTTAAGATATCATCACTTGAAAGTAATTCTTAATTTTCATGGTTTTTTTTTTTCGATTTAGTGATTTTCGTAATGTTCTCATTCGTTTCCGTTATTTCCGTTTTCTTTTCTTTTTATTTTGTTTACAAAGATATTACCTCTGCTAAAGAATGCTTCGTCTAGCAGATATTTGTTTCGCTGCTTTTCTGACAAGACTAACGAATAGGGTTTCAGATAAGTAATGTTTCATTGGTATTTATAGCTGACATAACACAGCCACTTTGAATTTTAATTGGACGGAAAATCGTGTTTTGGTTAACGCATATTTCTGCTCACGTATGTGATTCTGTTACGAATGTGATTCTATCACTGTACTTTCTTCATTGTTTATTAGTTTCTATTTAGGGAATAAATATGTGAGTTTAGCCGTATTTTCAGATATTTTTTTTTTTACCGCGGAACCAGATAAAGGTGTTCAAGAATCTTTCAATCGCAGTACATTTAGCAGATGCTCTCAATGTGCACAAAAACATTTCAGATGATATATTGGTATCACGTAATCTCCTTAACCATAATAGAGAAGACATATTGTCTAATATATCTCACAAGACTTTTCTTACCTGGAGTCCTTTATCGCCATAATTAATTATTTCCGTCTTAAGGTGAGTTTTATCTAATTTCATATAATCACAAATTTCATAAAAAAGGATAAATCATCAAGTAAACATCAAGATTTCAAGGTATCTAACTCGTAAAAATTTCTTTTTATAGTTATTAACCCGGCAGCACTCCAGTGTCGGTCATTTTGCTGCCCATCATTTTGCCTCCTTAACCAATCTTCCCTTACATATACAATGGGGAATGTCCATGTAGCTGATCATAACTGTTTCTTCACCACCATAATCAAATAGCAAGGTGTCCCTTTTTGTTCAAGTATATATTTACATGCAAAAGTGAAATTCGTGGAAAAATCTGCGAAATGTTTCGCAGCTCATATTTACTTTTTATCTAATATTCCAGAGCTTGTGAGAAAATGTGTAATATAAGTAAAATGAAAATTTATAACGTCATTGGAACGTAATATTCTAAAATTAAATGAAAATTGTTTCTTGTTTTCCATTTTCTGCTTGCGGGGACCGGCGGCGAAAAAACGAACGTGCCCAATAACTTTCTGAAACAAGACGCGACTACTCTTGTTTGAATGAACTCATTGGGTTAATCTGTTTTAAAATAAATAGTTTTGTAAATCTCAATTTTTGTCCACCAGTAATTCAGAAGGAAAATCTTCGCCTTTTTCAATCGGAAAAAAGTGCGTTTAAAAAAATGAAAATTTTATCTTCGAAATTACTGATGACCAAAAGTTGTAGCAGTAGGCAGATATGTATATCTAAAAGATCTTCAAGTTTTCGATTTTCATTGTAAATCTTCTAACCAATTACTATCATTGTCAGCAAAATTTGATATTGGGTCACAGAGAGAAAAAAATACAGAGTTGATTTCTCTGATATATTATTATCTGGTATACAGGGTGATCGGAAAACTATCTGGCAAAATTTTAAAGGGTGGTAGAGGAGACAAAAATAAACATATTTTTTCATAGAATATGTGTCTGGAAATTACGAGTATAAGCGTCATCTATTAGTGCTTATACGTTGTCTTTCATTGCACCTTTCACTTCTGTCTTCGTCACCATTGCTTAAACGCGCCATTTCCGGATACAGGTTCTAAGACGAAAAATGCTTTCTTTTGTTCCCTCTACCATCCTTTAAAATTCTGCCAGTTATTTTACGATTACCATGTATATCAGAGAATAATATATCAGAGAAATCAACTCTGTATTTTTTCTCTCTCTGTGACCCAACAGCAAATTTAGCTGACAATGATAGTATTATAAGTGTATTATAAGTTGTGCATCCCGTTACACTCAGGAAAAGAAATACCGTCAAAAATATTTTAATTATAAGGACATAAGTCTTAAGGTATCTCACTACGCTTGACACGCATTTTAGTTTTTAAATCAAGCAAAACTGAGAATAGTACTCAATATCTCAAATGAATTACTTTAAAAAAGGCAATTTCATTTGTTACATAAACAATTTTCTTCGAAATTATTTTATATTTGTAGAATTTTTAGGAAACTATGCAATTTTTTATACTTACTAGAAATATCCACCGAGAAAAATAACGATAGTTCACTAATTTGTTTCCAATGAATATACTATTGGAGGTACCAAAAATGTAATGAACTCTGTGCTACAACATAAACACTTCCACAGATATGCCTTTTCGAATTATCCTTTTGAAGATTTTTCAGATATTTTCATTATGTTTATTTAAAATGTTAGATGTAAAATTTTCGGAAAATTTCAGATAATGAAACCGGCAGTTCATTGCATTCACAACATTCCATAAGTTGCAAACGATTGCTTTTGTATAAATATAAAAAATATTTAACATAGCATTTTTCGTAACTAATTTTCCATGAAACGCATGTTTTACATGCATTTCGAGTTTATATTTCTGAAACACTGATAGAAATATTCAGACCGCAAGTTCTTAACACTATCCAGAATTTTTTTATGTTGTAAATTTTTAATCTTAATATTATAAAGTTTTTTTTTTCTTAAAGTGTAACATCACTTGACCGGTTTAAAATTGCGGTATATTTGTCACCTAAAGTAATCTTCCTACACAAAAATATCCTATTTTATTAGTAAGAAATAAATATCGAAGCTAAAAAGACAATTTTTGAGCTATTGAAATTGAGTGTGCCGCCACGAGTATACCGTAACAAAAGCTAAGCGCATTTTTTTTAGAACATCATTTTCAAAATTTGTGGACATTTTAGCTCCGCCAATTTTCAAACAAAAAGCTTGATATTTTTTAAAGATAATCTTCACATAATTTTCCAGCACGATGTTCCCGATATATCGATATCTCGTTGTTCAGCATAACTATAAGTAACAACATTTTCTGTCTAAAACTGATATTTTATTTTGAAATAATCCGATTTTAATAAAAAAGCATATTTTTTAAAATGGCTACATTTTTCAGTAGCTGTTCGTCTAATAAAACTATTTCCTTTATTACGTTGTTCTAGGTCAAGTCTACGATGAGTTTACGTATTCAGCGCTTGACCATATTTTATCGAAGCGTTTCCATCCATGAGCTGTCAAGCCAACAATTTGTAATATAGGAATTAAAACAAAAATATGGTTTTCTACTTTGGTTTATGGATAATAAATTAATTTAAATGGATTTTTATAAATACTTCGCATTTCTTATTTTTAAAAAAATCTTCAAAAAGCCTTAAATTTCATATCGTGAAAGTGGTGTAATTTCTTAAGGCGCTTAAAAGGCAACTTTCGGTCACAAAATTACACAATTCTGGTTTGCGATCTGAAATATAAACAGACAAAAATATACTTCAAATGTCCACAGAAATGAAACAAAAACTCTTTTCGATAGCTAATTGTTCAATCTTTCATATAAAACTTCAGAAAATTTGACAAACGTGCCCAAAATTGAATTTTAAAACGTAGTAGGCATTTTAAATTTCACATTTCTATTAAGGAACTTAAAATACTGAAATGGTGAAAACGATTAGTTGCATGAGAAAGAACTACACAAAATTCATATCACACACATCAAAATACAAAATGATAAAATTTCATATATAGCATGAGACATTATTTTTCGTTAGACGATGAATAAAATTACAACTATAGTTTCGTTTAACTACAGTTTCGTTCTTTTCTATACTTTTAACTATAGTTTCGTTCGAGCAATTATTTAGGAGATACCTTAATCAGGTGATTAGTAGCACTGATGAGTTTCTTTGCAAAGGGAAAACAGATTCTGCGAGGAAATTTTAAATTCTTAGATGTAAAGGAAAAAAAAGGAGTGATACATGGATTTTAAAAACGTCCTCTCGAAAGACGGATTAAAAAAGCAAACATGCCTAAAGAGGTAATACTGAATGATTTCTAGGGGCCATTGATGTGGTTATGCGATGCCCATCGCTTCTTACGAGCTACTGTCGAGAGGGTTGTGTTCAATATATATTATATCACCTGAACAGATTTCTTTCTGTTAATTTTAAACGATTTGCTTTGAAACCTTTGAAGAGTAATAAAAAAGCTATAAATGACCAAACAAGTTTGTAAAAGAAATGCTCAAATAAATAATTTATGAATTTTGTCGCCATGTTCAGTGTGACTGCATCATTAAATGCTTAGTGGATGAAACATAACCCTCCCCCACACAAGGGGAAATAGGGAGATAACAAAAAATCCTATATCATTGATGTCCATTCACATGAGAAAAACTGAATATACAAAGACAGATACATTTAAAGTTTTTAATATTCTTCCACTATCACTAATTGACAGTTTTACTTTTTATTCCGCAATTATTATTATCATAATGGTTTTTAATTTAACATTTTTTACATTTAAATTCATTTTCTTATTCACATTTATTCTTTGATGTTTCAGACTGAGTGAATGTTCGAGGAAATTTCGTCGAAAATGAGTATTTTTAAATATTCATATTTAAATCAAAAAATTGGATGTGTACAAAAAATTGGATGTATTACTTTTTTCAAAAATATCTTTCATTGTGTGAAACCTTAAATATGCTTCCAAAGAGATGTAAAAACGTGCATTTAAAAATTTTTAAGGATTCTGAATAAGGAAAAATATCTTGCATAAGCAAAACCTGATTATTACCCTGAACGTGTAAAAACAGCTTCTCAAGTTTCTTGAAATGTTTCGCAAAATTTAATTTAATATTTTGGAAAAAAGGTCTTTGAATATGTGATTTTCTATTTACAACTTCTAAGGTTTCAATCATTTTTTAAACTATTCGAAGTTTTGAAATTTTTAGCCTATAGCCCGGAAAATATGAAAGGTATAAAGAATTCTAAAATTAAGTAACTTCTATAGCTTCTCCTTCATAGGTGTTTTTGCATTTACTCTATGAAACCTTTCATGCCTTTTGAGAGGTGTTTAGCAATATATTTCAAAGATCAGATGTTTCTGACGCCTGTCAACATGAAGCAATGTGATAAATATAGATTAAGGAAATGCTGATTAAATATGTTAGCATTCAGCGTATTAATAATCGTAATGCTTTTATAATAAACTCATTCACATGCTTATAGCTGTTTTCAGGGATGTCAATCTAGAATACTAAGTAGGTATTATCCAAAATCTATTTGAGCAACAGATATATTTGGTGGTTTACATAAAGGTTTAAAATAAAATGTACATAAATCTATCTGCAGTCTGTATTTCAGTTTGAACTTACAGTGTGTAAGAAAAACTTTAAAACTAGTTTTATTTGTTTACCTGTTGGATATACATAAGCAATGTAATTAAAATAAAAGTGTTCAAAATAATGTAGGAATTAAGATTATGTTTATGGGATTGTCCTGGCTCTAATTTTCAAAAACTTAAATATTTAAACATTTTATAAGGTTCCTTGGTCATATACTTTATATTTAGAAAACTTTTATCGATGCTTCAACAAGTAAAATAGTAAGAATTTTCCATAACCAAAACTCACTGAGTTATGATACGTTTAATTTTGTTCAAATACAGAACTTCCTGGCATTAAAAAAGGAAAGATGATTTTTTAGTGCTAGAAAGCTCCGAAATATAATAAAATTTAAAATATCATACTTCTGATCTTCGTTCGTAGAAGAAAGGAATTATTACTGTTTTACTTGACACAGCATGGTGAAAGATTTTCTAAATATAATTGAAAGGATCTAGGGACAATATCAAAAATTAAAATGTGTAATTTTTTCTTTTTATTAGTTATAGGACCATTCCATCAACATAATATTAATTCCTACCTTATATTGAAAGATTTTGCTATTTAAATTGCTTCGTATAAAAAACAAGTTAAAACATTAAACTGCGTTTTAATCTTTTTCGTACACCCTGTTTTCTTTATTATTTAATAAGATCTTTCAAATGTCGCGGAATTTAACATTGATTAAAGTGTTTTTAGCTACGTGTGTACCTGTACTGTTTCTATTATTAGAAGCATAAACAGCAATTCAAGATTTAAGTGACCCTATACGTGTCAAAATCAACTAGCAAAATTTTCTTGATTAGGTATGTTTATGAATGTACACCCAGAGAAAAGTTTTGTTGAATCAACAAATATTTGGTTGACCCAAGAAAACTTTTCGTTTAAATATGGGTCAATGGAAATTTTGTTTGAATCAACAACAAAAAAATATTGTTGATTTTTTTTTGCAATTCCAAAAAATTTTTTTGTATCGTCAGCAAAAAAATGTTTTGCGAATTCAAGTAAAATGGTTCAATTTTACTTGAATTAACAAAATTCTTTTTGTTACATAGATATATGCTATGTGTTATTTTAACAATCTATTTTCTTTTTTGAACAAAATATATTTTGTTTGTTTAAATAATAAAATATATTATTATACGAAATTGTTTTGTTTATAATACAAAAACTTTCGTTAAACGAACCAATCGAAATATGCAATTTTAACTATTTTTTAATTCATTTTCAGCAGTGAATTACGCCTGTAAACCTTGAATAATAACAAGTAAACTTTTATCTTGCTTTTTTTCAAGCGCAAACCGAAAGAGTGAAAATTGCCCAAGCCTGGAGTCGATCCCGGGTCCTCAGAACAGCGCTCAGAGGCTCTAACACTGAGCTACAAGGAACGATATCTGAGCTCGGCATTTCTCACTCATATATGTCGGAACGGCTGCAACCGCAGCACAAGATAGAAATGTCATCAGGAGCACGCAAATTTCTGCGGCAAACATGAGACGGCAATACAAAGCCCAGCATACGGCAACACATAGTTAATTTTTAATTCATTTTCAGCAGTGAATTACGCTTGCAAAAAGCAGAATAAAAATTCAGTGGTTATTATTCAATGATTACAGGCGTGATTCACTGCTGAAAATGAGATAGATCTATTGTAGAAATCGCGAAAAATGCAACATAGCAGCGCCACCTGCAGCGCGATTTTCACCAAAAACTAATCAGCAACAATTTATACCAGAAAGTAACTGAATATAAAGTTTTATTAATTTCCGTGCATTAATTCTTGAGATAGAGCGACCACAAAATTTTTGTCACATACAGACAGATAGAAGTCATTGACAGTCATTTTCTAAAAACAGTCAAATCGTGTTCAGGACCTTCTAAAATCCGTCGGAAACCGGAAGTCGAACATTTTCATGATTCCAATACTTTCTTCTTGTAAAGGTAGAAGAAAGTAATAAATGGGACAGGGGGATTTTTAAAACTACCTTGGTCCATCCCAATGAAAAAAAGTTTAAATTATCCAAAAATTATGTTAATCCTTTAATTATATGGCTATATAAGTGAAATAAATCGAGTTACGTGTGAGAGTTATGGCTACTACACAAGAATTTAAATTTTACAAAAACAACATAATTTTGCTGGAATTACGAAATTATTGTAAAGTTAAAAAAAACAGATTTTGTTAATTCAAGTAAAATTGATGAAATTTTGTTAAAATTTTGTAAGAGTTGATTCTCATGATACATCTTGTGATGTAATGATGCATGATGTAACAATTTTTTTTGTCCAAGCAACAAAACCAATTTTTTTACTTCAACTAAAAATTTTGCTAAAACAACCAAAATGTTCTCAACAAAACATGTTTTGTTGTTTTAATCAATTCCTTTTTCTAGGTGTACTTTATCGCAAAGTTGCAATGCAAAGGCAAAATGGTAACCTGTACTTAATAATATTTTTAATTTAAATGTTTAGGGGAAGATGTTTTTTTAAAATTGGAAGTATTTAGAGATAATGAGAAAATCATTCAGAAAATATGTAATTTTAGAAAAGTGCAATATATTATGATCGAAATTCGAAAATAACTTCATTTATCATAAGAAATAATGAAAAACAGAAAGCTACGTTCAAAAGTGCCTGGAAGTTTTTTTTCAGTAACTTTTATTGTAATAGATATGTAGAAATTTTTTTTATTGATATACAGAGATAGCGAAAAATAAGTTATCCAGATCAATGAGCTCTAAAGTGCGTTCTACTGATCCGAATTTGATGAAATTTAAACTGCAAATAACTCAAATTATGTATATGTATTAAATAAAAAAATTCCACACGAAAGTTCGTCGAAAGCAGGCGCCGTAGCACTCAAGTAAGTCTTCGGTAGGCTTATACATTTTAATGTGCAGTATGCCATCACATAAATGTTATCTGACAATGTGCTTCCAATAAATTCTCACTACTACTTTCAGTCTACTTTAATTGTGAACAAAGTGTAATCGCAAAAGCACATTTCTTATCCCTGAATGTGGTAATTCTAGCAAAATATAAAAAAAAGTGACGATTGTATGCAGAGATTTCATAGCATGTAGAGATTCATTCCTTAGAATTTTTTTTTACTACTTTTTTTTATTATTCAATATATGAATAGATTATCATTTCAATTATCTGAAGTTTAAATCTCGTCTAATTCGGAGATGTTGAACGCAATCCGGAGTCTTCTTAGAAAAGTATCTATCATATTATTCTCTAACCCTGTATTTTAATAATGTTTTATTGCCATGATTAATCAATTAGTTTTTCACATTCCAAATTATGAAATTTTTTAGCCTATAGCATCGTAACTGTGAAAGGTGTAACACTACTCTAAAATCAAGTAACTCGTAAAGTATCTCCTTTGTAGAATGTTTTGTAGTTTTCTTAGAAGTCTATAATGGCATTTTGTGTTTATCAAATTAATTCAGTGATCAATACGGTGCTTCTGACACGTGTGGAAACTGAACAAGGTGATAAATATAGATCAGGTAACTGCTGATTAAATGCGTTAGCATTAATCTTATTAATAAACTTAATGTATTTAAAATAAACCCATCCATTCGTTTATAATAATTTTGAGGGATGTAAGTCTACAACGCTAAGTAAGGTATTACTCCAAATATATTTCAGTAACAGAAATACTGAGTTATTTACTGAATTACTTAAAATAAGTTTTCATCTCCCTTAAGTAAATATTTTATAACATTTTAATTTTTGTAATATAAGGAGACAAAGTTTCTAAATTGTATTTTTAGTTTTAATGCAAAATTTCGTCTGCCGCCACGCACTTCAATGTGTAAGAAATGTATGCAATATAACTGACATACACATTAAGTGAAAATGTTATTTAAATAATAAATATTTTTATAAGTTCACGGTTCACTTACAATACTGTGTAGTCGGATATTCTCTGTTCTTTAGCGTCATTTCGCTGAAAAATGTTATTAAAAACATATTCGTGATTGAGTACATAATATCTTCAACTAAGATTACGTTAATATAGAACAAGATATTCTTTGCACTTTCTTCTAGCTGTACAAGAAAAGAGTATTGGATTCGTTGAAAAATGTCGACTTCCGATTTTGGACGGATTTATATGTTTTACAAGTTCCTGAACATGATTTGACTGTTTTTACAAAATTTCTCTCCGTGAGACTGTCTGTCTCTGTGTATGCATGTGACATAAATTTTGTTGGCACTCTAACTCACGATCGACTAAGTAGATTATTAAGAAATTCCTTTTGAAGTTTTATTCTTATATTAACTGGTGCTCATTAGTTTTCGGGAAAAATCCCCCCTGAGGGGCATGGGCTAATCGGTGATTTGGTGGACATATCTCATAATTATATATTCAATGTCCACAGAAGTCCACAGAGTCCAAGTCCACCGAATTCAATGAACCATCAAATTCAGAATTCTTAAGATATTTGTTCGAAATATGCGATGTCAGTTCACCAATTTAAATGGACAGTATTCAACGAAACTTCACGCTTAGCACATCTTCATTGTCCGCTCTTTCATAACAATATTATGCGTTTATATAGAAGTTTATATAGGGTAAATGTACCAATAGTCGGCCACCCCCCAATAGTCGGCCACATTGAGATAAAATGCCTTACGCATAGCTTATTTTTGGTTCTAAATGAAATATTACAATTTGGTTACATGCAACCATCTTTCATAAGTCATAAACCATCACCAAAGAATTATGGGTACTTTTATTCAATTTGTAATCAGCCATTTTTTTCAAGATTGAGGTCAAATCGCCATTTTCCCTATTTTTTTGTTAACAGATGGCAATTATTTTAAAAGGCAAGTATTAATTATTTTTTCATTTTTTTCTAAAATTATAAGGCTAGAATATTAGCAGGGTAAATAAACTAATGTTTTTGATCATAAAAAGTAAATAAATTTGTTGCTTTTAATTAATTTTAATGTGGCCGACCATTGGGTATTAATTTTACTTACATATCCAAAAGTCGGCCACCAGGAGCTGAATAATGAATACATAACTTATTGTACTTTTTTGAGTTTATTGAAGTGAAAACTTCTTTAGGCGCGTTGGGCATTTTTTGAGATGGGAAAAAACCATTGAACTCGCGACACTGTAACCGACACCTCTGTATATAAGTATGTGCATGTATTGTGTATAGTTAGGTATGATCTAGGGCGGGACGAGCGCGGTGCAAGCTTGCCTGTGCGCTATTGCACCGCGGTATAGTAAGCGTTATAGTAAGCGCAGAAAAATGTAAGCGGTATAGTAAGCTGTATAGTAAGCGGTATAGAAGCGGTATGTTAAGCGCAGAAAAATGTAAGCGGTAAAGTAACACAGAAAAAATGTAAGCGGTATAGTAAGCGGTATAGTAAATGCAAAAAAAATGCAAGTGGTATAGGAAGCGGTATAGTAAACGAAGAAAAATGTAAGTGGTATAGTAGAAAAATGTAAGCGGCATAGTAAGCGGTATAGTAAGCGCAGAAAATGTAAGCGGTATAGTACGCGGTATAGTAACGCAGAAAAATGTAAGCGGTATAGTACGCGGTATAGTAACGCAGAAAAATGTAAGCGGTATAGTACGCGACATAAGTGGTATAGTAAAGCAGAAATATGTAAGTGGTATAATAACGTAGAAAATGTAAGCGGTATAGTAAGGTAGAGGAAGCGCAGAAAAATGTAAGCAGTATAGTAAGCGGTATAGTAAGCGCAGAAAATTGTAAGCGTTATAGTACGCGGTATAGTACGCGGTATAGTAACGCAGAAAAATGTAAGCGGTATAGTAAGCGTTATAGTAAGCGGTATAGTAAGCTGTATAGTAAATGCTGTAGAAGCGGTATAGTAAACGCAGAAAAATGTAAGCGGTATAGTACGCGACATAATAAGCGGTATAGTAAAGCAGAAATATGTAAGTGGTATAATAACGTAGAAAATGTAAGCGGTATAGTAAGGTAGAGGAAGTGCAGAAAAATGTAAGCAGTATAGTAAGCGGTATAGTAAGCGCAGAAAATTGTAAGCGGTATAGTACGCGGTATACACAGAAAAATGTAAGCGGTATAGTAAGCGTTATAGTAAGCGGTATAGTAAGCTGTATAGTAAATGCTGTAGAAGCGGCATAGTAAACGCAGAAAAATGTAAGCGGTATAGTAAAACAGAAAAAATGTAAGCGGTATAGTAAACGCAGAAAAATGTAAGTGGTATAGTAAGCGGTATAGTAAGCGCAGAAAAATGTAAGCGGTATAGTATGCGGTATAGTAACGCAGAAAAATGTAAGCGGCATAGTAAGCGGTATAGTAAGCTGTATAGTAAGCGCTATAGTAAGCTGTATAGTAAGCGGTATAGTAACACAGAAAAAATGTAAGTGGTATAGTAAGCGGTATAGTAAACGCAGAAAAATGTAAGTGGTATAGTTAGCGGTATAGTAAACGTAGAAAAATGTAAGAGGTATAGTAAGGTATAGGAAGCGCAGAAAAATGTAAGCAGTATAGTAACCGGTATAGTAAGCGCAGAAAAATGTAAGCGGTATAGTAAGCGTTATAGTAAGCGTTATAGTAAGCGGTATAGTAAGCTGTATAGTAAATGCTGTAGAAGCGGTATAGTAAGCGCAGAAAAATGTAAGCGGTATAGTAAAACAGAAAAAATGTAAGCGGTATAGTAAACGCAGAAAAATGTAAGTATTATAGTAAGCAGTATAGTAAGCGCAGAAAAATGTAAGCGGTATAGTACGCGGTATAGTAACGCAGAAAAATGTAAGCGGCATAGTAAGCGGTATAGTAAGCTGTATAGTAAGCGGTATAGTAACGCAGAAAAAATGTAAGTGGTATAGTAAGCGGTATAGTAAACGCAGAAAAATGTAAGTGGTATAGTTAGCGGTATAGTAAGCGGTATAGTAAGCTGTATAGTAAGCTGTATAGTAAGTGGTATAGAAGCGGTATAGTAAGCGCAGAAAATTGTAAGCGGTATAGTACGCGGTATAGTAACGCAGAAAAATGTAAGCGGTATAGTAAGCGTTATAGTAAGTGGTATAGTAAGCTGTATAGTAAGCTGTATAGTAAGTGGTATAGAAGCGGTATAGTAAGCGCAGAAAATTGTAAGCGGTATAGTACGTGGTATAGTAACGCAGAAAAATGTAAGCGGTATAGTAAGCGTTATAGTAAGCGGTATAGTAAGCTGTATAGTAGGCTGTATAGTAAGTGGTATAGAAGCGGTATAGTAAGCGCAGAAAATTGTAAGCGGTATAGTACGCGGTATAGTAACGCAGAAAAATGTAAGCGGTATAGTAAGCGTTATAGTAAGCGGTATAGTAAGCTGTATAGTAAATGCTGTAGAAGCGGTATAGTAAGCGCAGAAAAATGTAAGCGGTATAGTAAAACAGAAAAAATGTAAGCGGTATAGTAAACGCAGAAAAATGTAAGTGGTATAGTAACACAGAAAAAATGTAAGCGGTATAGTAAGCGTTATAGTAAACGCAAAAAAATGTAAGCGGCATAGTAAGCGGTATAGTAAGCTGTATAGTAAGCGGTACAATAACACAGAAAAAATGTAAGTGGTATAGTAAGCGGTATAGCAAACGCAGAAACATGTAAGTGGTATAGTTAGCGGTATAAAACTATCCTGCGCCGCCAGGCGCCCTCGGGGGTAGCCCGCGGCACGCTTCCGACCATCGCGCCCAAGCCTCTGAAGGGCTTTTAACGCGCCAGGACTTTGTCTCGTCCGGCGCTGCGATCGGTCATGGGCCGCCCCTCTGCGAACCCTAGACCATTTTACCAGGTATCGACCCCTTAGGTCGCTGCGGCAGTAACCCTGCTCTGGGGAAACTTCCGCGTGGAACATACACCTGATGAACCGCCAAAGAACCCCCGACGGCCTCGTTCGCGAAACCCCACAGGGGGAAACGGTCCCTCGGTCATATGTCGAGTTACTCCGACGGCTCTTGCTTTCCCACGGCTTCCGATCATAGACATGCATGGATGGGCAAGCTACTGGGCTCATCGGCCGTGAGGTTCACATGTTATGCACTAATAAAAAAAAATGTAAGAGGTATAGTAAGGTATAGTAAGGTATAGGAAGCGCAGAAAAATGTAAGCAGTATAGTAAGCGGTGTAGTAAGCGCAGAAAAATGTAAGCGGTATAGTAAGCGTTATAGTAAGCGGTATAGTAAGCTGTATAGTAAGTGGTATAGAAGCGGTATAGTAAGCGGTATAGTAAGCGCAGAAAATTGTTAGCGGTATAGTACGCGGTATAGTAACGCAGAAAAATGTAAGCGGTATAGTAAGCTGTATAGTAAGTGCTGTAGAAGCGGTAGAATAAGCGCAGAAAAATGTAAGCGGTATAGTAAAACAGAAAAAATGTAAGCAGTATAGTAAACGCAGAAAAATGTAAGTGGTATAGTTAGCGGTATGGTAAGAGCAGAAAAATGTAAGCGGTATAGTACGTGGTATAGTAACGCAGAAAAATGTAAGCGGCATAGTAAGCGGTATAGTAAGCTGTATAGTAAGCGGTATAGTAACACAGAAAAAATGTAAGTGGTATAGTAAGCGGTATAGTAAACGCAGAAAAATGTAAGTGGTATAGTAAGCGGTATAGTAAACGCAGAAAAATGTAAGTGGTATAGTTAGCGGTATAGTAAACGTAGAAAAATGTAAGAGGTATAGTAAGGTATAGGAAGCGCAGAAAAATGTAAGCAGTATAGTAAGCGGTATAGTAAGCGCAGAAAAATGTAAGCGGTGTAGTAAGCGTTATAGTAAGCAGTATAGTAAGCTGTATAGTAAGTGGTATAGAAGCGGTATAGTAAGCGGTGTAGTAAGCGGTATAATAACGCAGAAAAAAGTGAGCGGTATAGTGCGACTGAAGTCTGGTTCCCGAAATTTTTGTATGTATAATAATATGCATGATTTTTCATGTACAATAGCGCATTAAATGAAAATTGTAATATAATTTTTGTAGTAGTAGTTTATAATAATGAATAAAAAAACACTTGATTTAAAAGTATTTCCTGCACAATAAAATATTTCCTGACGATTCAAAAAATACACACGTAATTGTTCAAGTTTTCACTTCTGTTGGCACTCCCGGAGTGCCACTTTTTTTTTGTTGTTTGATAGATATAACTTTATCTCTACATCTAAAATAATTTTATATAAAAAAAATCTTTTTTTACGTGCTTGTTTGTTTGTTTGTACGGGAAACTACTAGAACTACTGAAATAATTTCAAAAGTAAAGGTGGCAGTCTCTGCTCCGACACAGACTATATTTTACGTCAGGGCCACTTTTCGTAAGTAGACGGATGAGCAAAAAACATTCCAAACGTGCCCTTTTTGCCCTCTTGAAAGTTGGCATGGTTTTTGTTTTCTAAAAAATTCGAAATTTAAAAGTGTGAAATGAGTGGAAAAAGTTCTAAATTACAATTCATGTAGAATTGTTAGGAATATAAACTTGAAATTTAACATGTCTGTTACTTTTAAGAGGTAAATTCTGGATCAAGGCAATTAAAAAAAGGGGGAATTTTAGAAAATGAAAAAAACAGTGAATATTCTAAAAACATTCTAAATTACGATTTATATGGAATTACTAGGGAGAGAAATTTAAAATTTCCTTATTCTGTCATTTTTAATATGTAAACGCTGGTACGAAATAGTTTCTTAAAAAAACGGAATTTCAAAGTTTACAGAACCAAATAAACGTTCTAAAGTTTCAAAATCTGTGATAGTTTTGTTGCTGGAAACTTAAAATTTGGCATGGTGGTCAATTATACGACATAAACAACCGGCTCAGAAAGGCTTCTAAAAATTTGAAAATTTAGAATGCTGAAATGAGAGGAAAATGTTCTGAATTATGTTTTCTTAATAAAGTTTAGAGTAGAAACTTGAAATTAGACATGGATAACCTTTTCCATACGTAAGTGGTCTGACCGTAGCCGAACAGTTTCTAAAAAATTTGAAATTTAAAAGCAACTAAAAATTTTTTTTAATTGCAATTTCTGTGGCTTTGAAACTTCAAATTTTGCATGGGGGTTTCTTTTAAGATGTAAGCTCTCGCAAAGAATGGTTTCTATAAAATTCGAAATTTAAAAAATTGAAATTATCAGTAATTGTTGTTTATCATTCTAAATTATGATTTATTTAGAATTAATAGGGATGAAAACTGATATTCGATATCGGGGTTACTTTAAAGTCGCAAATGCTCGTACACAGTAGCTTTTTCTTAAACTAGATTAGATGCGGCAGTTGGTACCCTCATTATTTGCTTTTCAAGTCTGTTGAAAAGTATTAAAACAACTAGATTGGAATGCGGCAGTTGGGACCGCCCCTCCCTACGCTTTTCCACTGCGGGGTTCCAAATGAACTCCTATACTAATAACTACATACTAAATATATTTCATGTTCAAAATGCATAAAAGTGTTAAAACAACTAGATCGGAATGACGTGATGCAGCAGTTGGGACCGCCCCTTCGCTGATGCACGAATGTATGAATATTTGCTTTTCAACTATGTTGAAAAGTGTTAAAAGCAACTCGATTAGATGCGGCAGTTGGTACCCCCATTATTTGCTTTTCAATTCTGTTGAAAAGTGTTAAAACAACTAGATTGGAATGCGGCAGTTGGGACCGCCCCTCCCTACGCTTTTCCACTGCGGGGTTCAAAATGAACTCGTATACTAATAAACTACATAGTAAATATATTTCATGTTCAAAATGCTTAAAAGTGTTAAAACAACTAGATCGGAATGCCGTGATGCGGCAATTGGGATCGCCCCTTCGCTGATGCACGAATGTATGCATATTTGCTTTTCAACTATGTTGAAAAGTGTTAAAAGCAACTCGATTAGATGCGGCAGTTGGTACCCCATTACTTGCTTTTCAATTCTGTTGAAAAGTGTTAAAAAAACTAGATTGGATTGCGGCAGTTGGGACTGCCCCTCCCTTCGCTTTTCCACTGCGGGATTCAAAATGCATAGTTCGATTCAAAACCCACTTTAATCTAACTTCAATTTGAGTGCGACCAGAAGGGGTACCAGCTTTTATTTATTTTTATTTATTATTATTATTATTATTTTTTTTTTGCAGTGGACTGTAGCATACAAAATTTAGTCAAAATCGCTTAAACCGTTTTTAAATGCAATTTGCTTGACCCATAGTGACCGCCAAATGACCCACTAATCGAATTTTCTCGAACATGTGACCCAGCGAAATGGTTTTCTTGTATCCCAAAAAGTTAGGACACAAAACGTAGTCAAAATCGTTAAAGACATTTATTAGATAAGATAAAATTACCTTGGACCTTAACATGTGACCCTTAACTTGTGACCCAGCCCATTAGTCTTTCCGTACACCAAATCAGTAGGATACAAAATTTAGTCAAAATCGTTTGTCGTTTTTAGATAAAATTAGTTTGACCCGTAGTGACCCTAAAATGACCCACTAATCGAATTTTCTCAAACATGTGACCCAACCAATGGTCTTTTCGTACCCCAAAACGGTAGGATGCAAAATTTAGTCAAAATCGTTAGAGCCGTTTTTTAGATAAAATTTATTTAACCCATAGTGACCCCCATATCATATGACCTACTAATGAAATTTTCTCGAACATGCGACCCAGTCCAATGGTCTTATTGTATCCCAAAAATGTAGGATACAAAACATAGTCAAAATCGTTAAAGCCATTTAGCAGATAAAATAAAATTAGCTTTACCCGCAGTGACCCTAAATGACACACTAATTTAATTTTCTCGAACATGTGAGATAGCTCAATCACCTTCTTATAACCGAAAATGGTAGAATGCAAAATTCAGTAAAATTTGTTAGCGTCGTTTTCCAGGTAAAACTAGTTGGATGTGTCAATCCCAAAACTTTCTTCTATCTCACACAGGTTTCGCATACACTAAAAAGAATCAGCACCAATTTATATCAAGGTCTAACTGAAGCTCAAGTTTTATTAAATTCTGTGCATTATT
Organism: Maratus michaelseni; assembly: GCA_963931845.1. Taxonomy (NCBI): domain Eukaryota; kingdom Metazoa; phylum Arthropoda; class Arachnida; order Araneae; family Salticidae; genus Maratus; species Maratus michaelseni. The sequence goes on from OZ007586.1 coordinate 401,236,046, forward strand.
TCTTGATATATGACTATCGCTAAAATCGTGTAAATCCTGCAAAATGCTCCATAGCAGCACCACCTGCTGGTCGATTTGTACCACAAACTAATCAGCACCAATTTACATCAAGGACTAACTGAATATAAGGTTTTACTAAATTCCGAGTATTTAGTTCGTGAGATAGAGCTTTTGCGGAAATCGCGAAAAATGCTGCATAGCAGCGCCACCTGCCGGGCGATTTTTACCAAAAACTAATCAGCACCAATTTATATCAGGGACTAACTGAATCTAAAGTTTTATTAAATTCCGAGCATTAGTTCTTGAGATAGAGCTATTGCGGTAATCGCGAAAAATGCCTCATAGCAGCGTCACCTGCTGGGCAATTTTTACCAAAAACTAATCAGCACCAACTTATATCACGGACTAATTGAATATAAAGTTTTAATAAATTCCGAGAATTAGGTCTTGAGATAGAGCTATTGCGGAAATCGCGAAAAATGCTGCATAGCAGCGCCACCTGCCGGGCGATTTTTACCAAAAACTAATCAGCACCAATTTATATCAGGGACTAACTGAATCTAAAGTTTATCAATTTCCGAGCATTAGTTCTTTAGGTAGAGCTATTGCGGAAATCGCGAAAAATGCCGCATAGCAGCGCCACCTGCCGGGCGATATTTACCAAAAACTAATCAGCACCATTTATATCAAGGACTAACTGAATATAAAGCTTTATTAAATTCCGAGATTTAGATCTTGAGATAGAGCTATTGTGGAAATCGCGAAAAATGCTGCATAGCAGCGCCACCTGCCGGGCGATTTTTACCAAAAACTAATCAGTACCAATTTATATCAGGGACTAACTGAATCTAAAGTTTTATTAAATTCCGAGCATTAGTTCTTGAGATAGAGCTATTGCGGAAATCGCGAAAAATGCCGCATAGCAGCGCCACCTGCTGGGCGATTTTTACCAAAAACTAATCAGCACCAAATCACGGACTCACTGAATATAAAGTTTTATTAAATTCCGAAAATTAGATCTTGAGATAGAGCTATTGCGGAAATCGCGAAAAATGCTGCATAGCAGCGCCACCTGCCGGGCGATTTTTACCAAAATCCAATCAGCACCAATTTATATCAGGGACTAACTGAATCTAAAGTTTTATCAAATTCCGAGCATTAGTTCTTGAGATAGAGCTATTGAGGAAATCGCGGAAAATGCCGCATAGCAGCGCCACCTGCCGGGCGATATTTACCAAAAACTAATCAGCACCAATTTATATCAGGGACTAACTGAATCTAAAGTTTTATCAAATTCCGAGCATTAGTTCTTGAGATAGAGCTATTGCGGAAATCGCGAAAAATGCCGCATAGCAGCGCCACCTGCCGGGCGATTTTTACCAAAAACTAATCAGCACCAATTTATATCAGGGACTAATTGAATCTGAAGTTTTATTAAATTCCGAGTATTAGTTCTTGAGATAGAGCGTCCACAAAATTGTTGTCACATACAGACAGACAGACAGACAGAGTCACAGACAGACATTTTCTAAAAACAGTCAAATCGTGTTCAGGACCTTCTAAAACGTATAAATCCGTCGGAAACCAGAAGTCGAAAATTTTCATGAATCCAATACTTTCTTCTTGTAAAGATAGAAGAAAGTGACAAAATTCTGAAGTGGCCGACTATTGGTGCAGTGATGGCCGAACATTAGCTTTAAAGTGGCCGACTATTGGAGAACTTGCCCTTTTTGAACTTTTGTCTAAAAAAAAAAACTATTACCGTGTTTTTTAAAAATAATTGCTGAAACATAATAAGAAATGTATGTTTTAACATATATCACTGTTAAAAATGTTGTGTCGTTTTTTAAAAATTCTACGTTATGGTTTATATACAAAAAAACAGTTAAGTGGCCGACTATTGGTACATTTACCCTATAAAAGAAAAGCTCATTTGCTAAATCGATGTAATTTTTTGGACTATATAAATCATTTAATTCATTTGATTTATACACAAGAATGTTTAGTTATTGACCTAACATACTAGGTTGTCTTTATAGTGGATAGAGAACGCAACTATACTTTCAAGTACAAATAATTATAGGTTTTCTTTGTGAGGTGTTTACTAGCAGAGAGTAGTTAACCTCCAAAGGTAAAATACTTTCTGAACTTTTTGAAAGAGTGTTTGTTATTCTCCCTGGAATTTCTATGCAGTATGGCACAAAGAATTTTGGTTAGAAATCTTCGTCTTATTTAATCATGGAATTTGTAATAATTTTCTTCGATTAAATGAGAAGAATTCTATTCGAAGAAAAGGATACACAAAACTTTGGACCTTAAACGCTCCAATTATGATATATAGGTACCAGCAAGGAACTTCTCATGTGGATATACGTAATTATAAAAACAAATTAGGATGAATCTCATTATGAACTTAGTAAACAATTGCGAACTTTTCAACGCTCTGTTGGCGACGTATAAATATAACTTAGAAAAATTTGAAAAAAAAATATATGTTTCCTATTTTAATGATAATGGCAAATTATCAGTCAGAACAGAATGTTAACAAAAGAAACACATTTTACAAAAGCATTGTATTTAACTATTTTTAAAATATCATTTGATTTCAGTGTAAAAGCATTGAGAAATGTAAATTTCAAAAGAAAAAGAAAAAAAAGACAGATTTCGAAGAACAAAGCTTATTAGCTCACAGGCTATCAAAGCCTGAGAGCTTATGTGCCCGCCGGTTCTGTATGTACGTACGTACGTATGTATGTATGTATGTACGTAACGCGATAACTCTTGATAGAACTAACCGTTTTACTTTAAATTTTGTTTATAGGTTCCTTGTGATAAGGCGCTTCCCTGATTAGTTTTAGAGGTTCATTGGTTAAGCATAAAGGGGGGAAATGGGGGGCTAACCCCCCTAATTTAGATAAATGAGTTTTTATGCAGAATTATTCGATTTTCTTCAAATTTTGTATATAGGTTCATTGTGATAATGCGCTTCTCTGAAGAGTTTTGGGGGTTCATTGGTTAAGTATAAAAAGGGAAAGGGGGGGCTAATCTCCCCTTACTTTAGATAAATGTGTTTTTCATGCAGAATTATCCGATTTTCTTCAAATTTTGAATACAGGTTAATGGTGATAAAGCGTTTTCCTGATTGGTTTTGGGGATTCATTGTTTAAGTATAAAGGGGGTAACGGAGGGCTGCCCCCTCCTTAATTTAGATAACTGCGATTTTCATGCAGAATTATGCGATTTTCTTAAAATTTTGTATATAGGTTCATTGTGATAAGGCGCTTTCCTGATTAGTTTAGGGGGTTCTTTGGTTAAGTATAAAGAGGGTGAAGGGGGGGCTTATCCTCCCCCCTTAATTTAGATGAATGTGTTTTTCATGGAGAATTATCCGATTTTCTTCAAATTCTGTATATAGGCTCATTGTGGTAAGGAGCTTCCCTGGTTAGTCTTGGGGTTCATTGGTTAAGTATAAAGGGGGATACGGGGGGGGGTAATCCCCCTTAATTTAGATAAATGGGTTTTTCATGCAGAATTATCCGATTTGCATCGAATTTAGTATATATGTTCATTATAATAAAGGGCTTCTCTGATTAGGTTTGGGGGTTCAATTGTTAACTATAAGGGGGTGGGGGAACGGGGGGATGATCCCCCTTAATATATTGGCCATTTCTTTATTTTTTGAGGGGCTTATTTCAAATTCTTTGAAATAAGTGTTTAATATACAATTAGTGTGAATAGCCTCTGAGCTCAATGCCCTCAGTTTAACTGGGCAGTTTTCGTTTTTATTTAACCATGTTTATTTATTATAGATACGTTCATTCGCGTGTTAATATACGAATGATTAAATGTATAACACTGATTAGGGTCAGTAAGAAAGTGACAAAATTATTTGTACATTTTGCACCAACAAATATTTCAGGAACTTCCTCAGATTCTATATTTACGTTAATAATGCTTTTGAAACATACATGTTTTTTTAGATATCCATAATATGGAAATCAGTTTGATTTATTATTCTGTAAATTCATCAGCCCCAGTTGTTGACAGTTTCCAACATAGTCAAACTCAATGTGGACAGCAATGGCTGAAAATTGATTTTTACACAGTTATGTGTTTTTAAAATTGCTTATATAGATATCTCATTTTATTGCAGAAAAAAATGAAATTTCTCATTAAATCTGTTAATATTGGAAAGTGTTTCATAATATATGCCTCATGCATAATATACCGCCATAGTTTCATTTATGTTTTCTAAAAAGCATGCAGATTTTTTGTATATGCTTAGTATCTTACGTACAGCTATGATGCCTCATGAGAAGAAATAAAATCTTAATGATTCAAGATCAAAAGTTACGTGCTTAAAGGTCATCTTAACTTAATTTTATTATTGACGCGTGGCTAAACTGTGGAATTAATTACAGTTTAATTCAAAGAAATTTCAAAATTTTATACTTTTAAAAATCAGTTTCGAAATCTCCACATTCGGAAGATTTCCAAGCCTGTTATTCGCGCCAACTTAAAGTTCGCCGAATTGCATGGAGAATTGGAAGTGCCGCTAAAATAATTTTTTTTAATTTATTCTCAGAACACATTAGAGGTACCTAAATTTTATTTATATTTTATTGTATACATACATACTAGATTCTGATTTTATTTTATTTTTTATTTTATTTTTTTTGGCATAATGTTTAACAACGAGTCTTTATTTGTTCGAATGTTTATATTCTGAATTTCAAAAAAATATGTTTACTATTTTAATGATAATGACAATTATCAGTCACAAGAGAATGATCACAAAATAAAACATCATACAAAAGTATTGTATTTAACTATTTTTAAATTAGCATTTTATTTTAGAGTAATAGCATAGAGAAATGGAAATGTTAAAAGAAACAGAAACAGAGAGAGATTTCGAAAAACAAAACAAAAATGTTAACTATGTTTATTCATTATAGATACGTTCATTCTTGTGTTAATATACGAATAATAAAATATATAACACAGATTAGAGTCAGAAAAAAAGTGACAAAATTATTTGTACATTCTACACCAACAAATATTTCAAGAACTTCCTCAGCTTTTAGATTTACGTTAATAATACTTTTGGAACATACATACTTTTTTAGATATCCATAATATGGAAATCGGTTTGATTTGTTATTCTGTAAATTCATCAGTCCCAGTTGTTAACACTTTCCAAAATAGTCGAAATCGATATGGACAGCAATTGCTGAAAATTGATTTTTACACAGATATGTGTTTTTAAAATTGCTTATATAGCTATCTCATTTTATATCAGAAAAAATGAAATTTTTTAATAATATTCTGTTAATATTGGAAAGTGTTTCATAATATATGCCTCATGCATAATATACCGCTATTGTTTCATTTATGTTCTCTAAAAAGCATGCAGATTTTTTGCATATATTTAGTCTCTTACGTACAGCTATGATGCCTCACGAGAAGAAATAAAATATTAATGATTCAAGATCGAAAGTTAAGTGCTTAAAGGTCATCCTAACTTAATTTTATTATTGACGCGTGGATAAACTGTGGCATTAATTACAATTTAATTCAAAGAAATTTCAAAATTTCATACTTTTAAAAATTAGTTTAGAAATCTTCACATTCGCAAGCCTTTCACAGTGCTTGGCCTGTTATTCGCGCCAACGTAAAGTTCACCAAATTGCATGGAGAATTGGAAGTGCCGTTAAAATTAAAAGTTCCGAATTTATTCTGAGAAAACATTCGAGAGAACTAAATTTGATTGATATTTTGTTGTATACATACATACTAGATTCTGCATTTTTTTTTTTTTTTTGCATAATGTTTAACAACGAGTATTCCCTTGTTTGAATGTTTATATTCTGAATAACTGATATGTATCAGTCGCTCTGATTTCGTGGGCAGATCTCTCAGCTCGTAGTGGATATATAGCAGTAGACATACTATCTTAGCTTAAAGATTTAGGCTCATCAGGGTATGTGGTTTAAACATACCGTGAATGACGTTCTGGAAGCATTCCTCTGCTTTTGGTAGAGGTACTGTGGTGACATTGTTTCTTTATGTCTGTGTTTTTATACTGTCGCAAAAGAGACTTTAACACATTTGTACTTTTCTCTGATGTCACTTCAAATCACAAGTATACAAGTACATGCCAACAAAACAAGTGCGCAAATAAGAGGAGATTTTTGCTCTCTCCCTCACAATAGAGTATATACTTTTTTGTTTGTTTTAATATAAATTAGAATCTATATTTACTGCCTCAATGAATGTTTTTTTTAATATTGCTTGACTTAGGCCTGCACAACCTTATTTCCTGAAAGTTGTTTGCTACCCTAGTTTCCCGAATTTAAACTTTGCCTTATTTAATCGAAAAGTTAGATTAATTAATGCAAACTGTTCTATTAAAAGTTGTATATTGTCTGAAAGAATGGATTCTTCGTGGTCCGCGAGCCACAGATTGTGCACCCCTAGTTTAAATGTTTTATATAAGACTTGAAACGTAGGTTGTGAAATTTTCATAGCTCTGTTGGCGACGTATAAATACAATTTAAAATTTTTTTTGAAAAAAATATGTTTACTATTTTAATGATAATGGCAAATTATCAGTCAGAACGGAATGATAACAAAAAGTTTTTTTTTTACAAAAGCATTGTATTTAACTATTTTTAAAGTAGCATTTTATTTCAGTATAAAAGCATAGAGAAATGGAAATTTTAAAAGAAAAAGAAAAAAAAAGAGAGATTTCGAAAAACAAAACAAAAATTTTAACTATGTTTATTCATTATAAATACGTTTATTCGTGTGTTAATATACGAATAATTAAATGTATAACACAGATTAGGGTCAGTAATAAAGTGACAAAATTATTTGTACATTTTACACCAACAAATATTTCAGAAACTTCCTCAGATTCTAGATTTACGTTAATAATGCTTTTGGAACATACATGTTTTTTAGATATCCATAATATGGAAATCAGTTTGATTTGTTATTCTGTAAATTCATCAGCCCCAGTTGTTAACACTTTCCAACATAGTCGAAATCGATGTGGACAGCAATTGCTGAAAATAGATTTTTACTCAGTTATGTGTTTTTAAAATTGATTATATAGATATCTCATTTTATTGCAGAAAAATGTAATTTCTTAATAATATTTTGTTAATATTGGAAAGTGTTTCATAATTTATGCCTCATGCATAATATACCGCTATTATTTTATTTATGTTCTCTAAAAAGCATGCAGATGTTTTGTATTTATTAGTCTGTTACGTACAGCTATGCTGTCTCATGAGAAGAAAAAAAAAATCTTAATGAATCAAGATCAAAAGTTAAGTACTTAATGATCATCTTAACTTAATTTTATTATTGACGAAAGGATAAACTGTGGCATTAATTACAATTTAATTCAAAGAATCTTCAAAATTTCATACTTTTAAAAATCAATTTTGAAATCTCCACATTCGCAAGCGTTTCACAGCTCTTGCCCTGTTATTAGCGCACACTTGAAGTTCGCTAAATTGTATATAGAATTCCACGAGCACCTTTTAACTGATATAATTTCCAGAACTTAATAAATTAAAATGGCATAAAATGTAATTTTCCAGTACAAATATTATCTCTCTATACGTCGCATTGTTTCGTTTTATTGACGTTTAAAATAGACAGTTATATTTCCGTATCTTGCTTAGTAACAGAAAGATTTATGTGCGAGAGGCATTTCAAAATATCAAGAAGCTTTTCTAATTACTTAAAATAACTGAATAAATTTATAGAAGAAATATGGTAGTACTATTCATTTGAGAAAAAAGAACTTATATTATTTTTATGCTAGTCAATTTCTAATTGTATTCTACGATTAACAGGACTGAATATTAACTATTAAATAACGAATATAATCAGCATAAGAAGATAATAAAAATTTTATTCGTAAATGAAGAATCTTTAATTCACAATTTATTTTTTTTTAGTTTGAATTAAATGCTAATTGATTTTGTTAGCTTTCTGAAGACTGTTTCCTGTTCTTTTTGCGTTTGAAATGTGGTAAAGAAAACAATTGAGTGGAATTTAAATACTTAAACATAAACACCAAATTCATCTATTGAAAATTGTCTCAAGCACTCCTTCTTGTTTTTCTGTTATTCGTATTAAAACAAACAAAATCGATTTCAGATACCGGGCATAGCACAAATGAAGATAAACAAGTTTTTCCGAAAAGTAAATTCTCTACTTGCTTATTTTATTTTTCCCTTTGTTTATCGACTGATGAGTAAGTAACATCTAGCGAATGCCCCAATATGTTTAATACATTTATAAAGATGTATGTGTATGTAAATATTTTGCGAAGATGTTTTTCTAATTGATATAGACGGACATGTATGTATATGTAATCAAATATAAAAAAATATATATATGCCTGGGGTTTAATTTTTAATGTGCAAATGTCTATGTATTTATTTACCAATCTATAAAAAAAAGTCCATAAATGAAGTTATATAAATAGCAGTTTAAATAGAACGTCTTTATCTGTACTTCAAAAATGATTTTTAGCAGTGCACATAAAATTCAGTGATTACAGAAATTCGTATATATACATTTGTGTCATTATTTACAAACAAATAAAATAGGTTTCACCTAAGGGAGAAATATGAATAGTTTATAAGATATAGCGTCAAAGCAATCAAGCATATAATATTCAAGATGGGCAGAAAGTATCGTTTAAGTTTAAAAATTCATAAAATCTGATAAAATTCCGAATTAAAAGGCACAATTTGCGTATTATATTTTTAATAGAAATTGGACATTTGTTTCAAAAGGCAATTAAGTTTGGTAACAAAAATCAAACCATAAACAGATGGTATTGTAATTGTGTAACGTACTGCTATACGTATCCGAACTATTACTCTCAGAGCAAAAATTTTAATTACTAATTATTGGGGGGGGGGGGTGCACGCATTTATTCGATGTTATATTCGCGAGCGAAAATGTTTTTTCAGGGGAAAATCTTTTATAGTAAATAAGAGTGAGCAATATGAGTTTGGAAATTATTTGCGAAAATTCCAAGGCTAAAATAATTTAAAAGAGAAAAAGGTCAATTAACATATTCAAGACCCTTAAAGCTAATTAAACTGAAACCATCAAAATAAGAAACTAGTCGTTGGGGGCCACCGTAATACTTACCCATCATGGATATGCATAATATAAAATATGAAAATAAAACATATGTAAACTGTTTATAAAATGCATTGCAATTTGAATAAAATTGTGGCTTGATGACTTCATAAACTTTAAATACTCTATTACTGAATTGCGTAAAAGAAACATCCTTATAACTCCAAAATTGATAATCATATTAACTAACGGTTTACTACGTCGGATTAAGCGTCCCATTTCCAATTAAAATATATCTTTGATTTGAAATTTGAATGAAATACAGGGTCATGAAAAATAGAAGAGTGTGGTAAATAGGATTACAAATATCTCGGCAACTCATTATTCGATGGACTTCATTCTTTATGCAAAATTTATGTTTTTTTATTGTCTTTTATATTCATTCCTTAAAATAAACAATTTCGAAAATTTTTATATATTTTTTATCTGAACGAATATTTCGAGAGTCCAAAAAAAAAAGTTCCGGATAATCGAGGATACTGAAATTATATAAGCTTCTTTCCATTATTACATACTAAGTACACACCAAATTCCAAGTCTCTATCTCAATTTGTTCGGGAGATAGAGCGTTTACAGACACACAAACGGACGGCAAAATTTTTTTCTAAAAATGTTTTTCGGAATCTCCAGATTCTGAAACGTGTAAATCCGTCAATTTTTTTTTTCGATTTACAAAACTATTACAAGACTTACCCTATACTACGTATGATGGATAAGTAAAAAGACTTTTTGTCCTTGTAATTGTGTGTCTTATAGACAACGTAGTGAAAAGGCATAGCTCACTGACGTTCTACCAACTGAACTACTTGGAACGATACCCAACCTATACTCATGACCCGGGTTCGAGTCCAGGCTTTGATACTTTTTCACTATGTTGGCTATACGCCTTTTAAGCAATTAAAATTTGAAATATTATGAATGCAAGACATGAGATATTGTCTATGGAAAAAATTCCATGTATTAAAATAGTTTTATTCAATTATCGATGCTGCATTCTCTTTAGTTTCGTATTTGCCACAGGGTTGGTGGCTCACGGAATAATATTCCATCTTGTGCTGTGATTGTAGCCTTGCCAACATGTGATAGTGAGAAGTGCCAGACTGGGTAGCGTTTCAATGGTTCAGTTGGTAGGACGTCAGGGCGCTATACTGTTGACCCGGGTTCGATTCCCGGCTTGGATACTTTTTCACTCTGTTGGCTATAGAACTTTTAAGCAATTAAAATTTGAAATATTTGATATATTTTTTTATTCGCTCCTACTTCAGAAATAATTGGCACACACATGCGTATAAATAACTCATTTGTCAAATATTTCACCAAAAGTGAATTTTCATCACCATTTTTCAGATTTACTTGCATTCGGGGAAGTAGAACTTAAAGCGATCCCTAATAAAGCTGGAAATCTTAGCGATTAAAATGGTCCGAAGATCAACAGAAAACTTCAGAATTAAACTTCAACACTTCATCGACATTCAACGATGCCACTCAACTGATAAAAGTTTCAGCTTTTAATAATTGAAAGCGACATATGATGTAGATTTCACATACCGCTTTTCATTAAAAAAAATTCTTCATAAAGTGGAGTATTACCAATTTTCATTGCCATTGAATGTAATTAAAAATAAAAATAAAACTTAAAGGAAACTGAACGCTTAAAAAAAAATAAATGTTGGTTCAACCGCTCGAAACGTAACCAGAAAATGAAATTGTACTCAAAAAACATTATGTTGAAAGGAACGAAACCCGGAATCGAGATATTTTCTTTTTTTATTCAGCTGAAACAAAAAGTTGTGGTTAGAAGCGCTGTTATAATTACAGAGAAAAACACAAAAAAATCGCAAATTATAAATTTTTATATATATTAAATAAATCATAATTAAATTAATTTATCTGATGAAGTAAAGAGCATGAACATTTTCGCCTGAAAGCCGTTTCCATCACAAATTCGGAAAGGCAACCTATTTCTTATTTGATGTCAAAGTTTCTGTCATTAAGCAGTTTCGGGCTCACAATTCTTTAAAAAGTGTATTCTTTTTTTTTTTTTTTGCTAATTAAATACTACAAAGTTAAATAATTAAACCAAACGGTGTATTTCTACGACGAATTCATAAGCAGATATATATATATATTTTTAGTTGTACTCTCAGTCGTTCCCTGCCCAGAACTAAAACTTCAAGTCCATTTATTTCAGAATGGATTTTTAAATAATTTGTCATGTTTAAGGATATGTATCTAAACTCCCTTGCAAGATATGTGTAGGAAATTATTTAAAGAATTTTTAAGTTATGTTTTTAATAAATTGTCTTCAGAATTTTTAATTTCATGTTAAAATTTTGAAAATATAGCACTAGAAGTAAAATCACTTTAAGAAATCCCCTTTTTGACACTTTCCAACATAGTTGAGAAGTGTTTATTAAAACTTTCCAACCTAGTTGAGAAGTGTTTTTAACACTTTCCAACCTAGTTGAGAAGTGTTTTTAACACTTTCCAACCTAGTTGAGAAGTGTTTTTAACACTTTCCAACCTAGTTGAGAAATTTTTGACTTCGGTTTGTCTACCGTCTGCCGTCTGTCCTTGCTCTAACTCCCGTAAATATCCTTCGATTGTCCGTAAATTTTTGTATGTTATTGTCGTTTCCTATAGCATGTTCCCTATTTCAAAAGTAGTGTGTAGCAGCAATTATAGTTTTTTTACAGGGACAGTCAAAAGTATTCCGTTACATTACAGTAAATGGGGGATAATCGGTTCAAGCGCATTTTGATGACGTTATGTCATTTAAAACACAATGAAATTGATGTATAATTATGAAGCGCATTAAAACATGATTTTTGTAGAATGTGGGGTGCAAAGCATTTATTATTCATTTACAGGGTCAAAGAAAATAAATTTTTTACACATCGTTATATGGGGAAAAATCGTCTGCAGTGTAATTTAGTGATATTTCAGTATTTCAAACATAATTAAAATTATATGCATTACTGAGGTGCACTATAAATTGCTCTGTTGTGTCCATTCCGTTTATTTACAGGGACTCACAAAATATATTGGTTACAGTACATGAGCGATACTTACAGTCTATGTGTGATAAGCGCGTTTTCAACTTTGGTTTGAATTTTTAACTTTTTCTTTCATAGTACGTGTGTGTTTATAAACTCGGTTCTTCATATACAGGGCTAAACACAGGAATCCGTAAAGGAAATTCGTAAGTACCACAGACTATGGGAGTGAATTTCTTAAGGGTAGTTTTTAATTGTGTTTACGCATTTTCCTGCTGAACTATATTTAGTAGACTAATAGAAATTTGTGGAATATAAATAAATTCATATACAGTGCTACGAAAAAAAAGATACATTGTCGTTTACGTTTGGTAATTGCTCCAAGCTCCAAGTGAGTTTTTATAGCTTAATAGGTGGCGTGTAAAATGTCTCCAGATAATATACAGGGCATTCCAAAAGATTTCGAGTGCATTTCTATCGATTGGCGAAAATCGCTAAATGTGAATATTCTAATTGAACTAAATTTTATCATACCACATCTATTGATCATATACAGGGCTGCACAAATTAATTCGACTGCTTTTTTGACACTGGAAGGTATTTTCAAGAACTGTATTTTCCAATGTGTTATGTTTTTTCTAAACTGTTTATTTACATATCTTCTTTCACCTTATTTAACGGTGAAGTTCCATTATAGTTTTCTGGCTGTGTTGGAAAGTGTTTCATAATCTATGCTTGACGCATGATTTTTCGTTCTTGTTTTAACTTTTAAATTTGTTATAAATTTTGTAAGTAATATAGTTGTAAATCTTGAAGACAAATTAAAACCAAACTTTTTTTGCAAATGATAGTGAAAAAAGTAATGATATTTTGACGGAAGTCCCTGAGTTATATCAAAATATTTAAAAAGTTTGAAATTTGAAATTTTAATGTTTTAATAAAAAAAATGTTTTCTAAAATTTTCTTCGAAAAATAATCTTTATAGAAAGTCACATTTCAAGAAAAAAAATGATTAACAAAGGTTTATAAATAAAGAATATATAATTTTGACACTTGGACCCACTTAAAGCAGATTTATTTACTCCAAAATAGCGGTAGCTTGGTAATTCATATTGAAGACCCCTGGTTTAAGTGGTCTCTGTACACTTTAGACCAGTTGATTTATTTGAGTTTTTTATTTAAGTTGATTTATTTAAGTTTTTTATTTAAGTTGATTTATTTAAGTTTTAGGAACGAAAATTATTAAATCAATAAAAAATATAATTCTAGTAGTAAAATTAAATATATATATATTCAAATAATGATAGGAAAGTTTTAAAACCATTTTTACCCTACAATTTTGAACTTCTTAGGTTATTCTTTTTTTAATATTTTGCTTACAGGCATCGTCTATAACTTTAAGGACCGAATTAAAAAAAATAGTTCAAACAAAAATATATTTAACGTCATAACATACGTCAAATTGTAGTAAAAATGACAATTTAAATTTTCATTTAAAAAAGCTATTTAAATAGTAATCCAAATCCAAACCTTATTTTCATAAAACGCAACATAAGGAACGTCCATAAAAATATCAAGATAGTTGAGAAATATATGGTGAAATATTGTGATTCTAAGAAAAATGAATTTAAAGCTTGTAACTCTAGATCATTTAAACGGAATTGGATGCAGCTAAAAGCCTTTTCCGCTTATTTATAATAATCGGATATTTACGTAATTTCGCCGGAATATTCTATTCTGGGTGCATTTTAAGAAAAAAAAATATGTTTTTCGTCATTTTTCGCCAAATGTCCAGTAATAATGAAAAATAATCATTTCCAAAGAACTATTAAGTGTCTCAGGTAAGCAAAAGAACAAAATTCTGCTGGGTTTAGCAATAATCATAAATTTTATTTTTATTTCAAAGAGTTTACCTTATATATCCCAAACGTTTAAATTATTTTTTTATATATATAGTTACACTGCATAGTGTCTGTTTAAAAATAATATCGGTAAAGATTAGAATGTAATTATTTAAAATAAAAAACTATTTTCAATCAAATGAATTAAACTTAAATACAAAATATGTGACACTAATGAAAAGTAATGATTAAATATATTTTTGTATAAGGTAAAGCCAGGAGAGATGACGCGGTCGGAGAGATTGCGCACATAGAGGTTCGGGAGGAAGAAGTAGAGTGAGCGCGCAGCGACTTCAGGTAGTTGTACAACAGCAGTAGTGGAGTGTCTACTTGAAAGTGCACGTTGATTGTTTGAAGCGTCTAAGATAAAGCATTGCTATTTTGTTTTGTTTTCCCAAAGTACAGCAGTTAGTGGAGTGTCTACTTGAAAGTGCACGTTGATTGTTTGAAGCGTCTAAGATAAAGCATTGCTATTTTGTTTTGTTTTCCCAAAGTAAGTACTTGAATTTTAATAGCTATTCATCAGAGTTTCTATACAATGTCAGTAGTACAAAATATTTTAAACTTAAACGATTTATCATAAGCTACTGATCTAGAATAACAATGTGAACATCAACGGTTCGTTTTAGTAGCTGTCATGTTTAAGTAAAAGGCTGCGCAATCTCTCCTACCAAAATTGGAGAGTTTGCGCATCTGCTACTTAGGAGAGATGGCGCATTGTTCCCACTAGTTTCCATGCTAGGAGAGATTACGCAGCTTATTGGTAAATTTGCATAAAAAATGAAAAATGAAAATGGACTAATTTTTAGTTAAACGTGTTTTCAAGTAACGTAATGTTATTTTGTAATCTTATCTGGACATGCTTTTTCTGAATCTTTAAGTTTTTCCCATCGTTTTTAAAATTATTTCCTTTTTTTCTGATTCTTTCATCAATAGGTTGAAATAGTCACTCCTAATACAATAATATTTGTTCACAAAAACCTTACAACAATGTCATTTAAGTGTAATTATTTTGTAACAATTTAATTGTAGTTATTATTAATAACAATCTCTCCTATCCATTTGCGCAACCACACCAACCCTGTAAGGACAGATTGCGCAAAATAACTTTCTTCGTTTTATTACAACTGTTCTATTATATTACAATATAACAACAAAATAGCAATGGAAATGCATAAAAAAATTGAAGTAAAAATTATTCATGGATAGTTTAGCAAAAAATTAATATTTAGACTTTTTATTGTTATTGTTTTGAAATGTGCGCAGACTATACTAGCTTTACCTTAGTCGTATACGGTAATACACCAGTATTGTATAACAAACAGAAAGAACAGTTTAATATTTTGCTTTTAAGAATTCAAGCATAAAAGTTTAATAAAATAAATACTCGACATACAGTGTGAAAGACAGTTTGACAGTTGGCATTGTGCTTTAGGGAATAAAAAACCTCGTGTAATATTAAGCACATAATTACTTCAGTGCTAGCAAATTATCAGTATATTAAAGGAATATGTAATTTCATTTAGAGTAAAGATAATAAAGTTACAGTAACTTTAAGAATATTTTCATATTTTGCAAGAAGGGGAATAAGCAAAGAATAATATGTAAAAAAGCAAAAAATGTTATTTGTAATAAACAAAATTTCATTTTTAAGTAAAAGAGAATTTAACTACGAATGAAACACAGATTTCAAGTTGTTTAAAGACCGTGACTGTGTGAATACTCGCTTCTGTTAAAGGGCGAGTGGACTAGTATTGATCGTCTGAAAAGTTCAATTTAGAATAAATGTGTCTAAAGTGAAGTGAAATTCATTCGCTCGTCTAAAAGGAGGCTAATGAATAATTCTCTTTAGCTTAAAAGAAGAAAAAATGTATACACTTATAGGGAAATGTAAAATAATAAGTGACTAGTGTATAAAGAAGCAAGCTAAAATCTCCACTCTTTATATATATTTAAAAATATAAGAAACAGGCTAAAAATGGATTAGATTTAACTTGTTTCTTATCCAATTAAAATTTTATCATTATTTTATAAATGTTTTTTTCCTCTTCTACAAGTATCTGCTCTTTAAACTACACACAATAATGAAACACTTTTTCACAATACAACTTTCTAGTGTAAAATTGATTAAAGTTTCATTATAGTTGATATGTGAGTGTTTCCCTAATAACAAAATAATTTCTATTTCTTATGAAATGTGAAAACAGTTTTCTGAAGTGCGTATTTTCAGAATGTCTCTTATTACCCTGTTTGGTATTTTGTTTGTGTAATAAGAGACAAGATTCGCTTATTGCCTACCTGTATCTCCATGTGTAAAGTTTCAGATTTAACTTTTATTTAAATCTGGGCTTAAAGTGTGTACATTCATATTTTGCATCAATATTATATTTGGAGCTGTAAGGTAAAGCTAGGAGAGTCTGCGCACAATTCAAAAGAATAACAATTAAAAGTCTAAATATGAATTTTTTGCTAACCTATCCATGAATAATTTTTACTTCATTTGTTTTTTATGCATTTCCATTGCTATTTCGTTGTTATGCTGCAATTTAATAGAACAGTTGTAATAAAACCAAGAAAGTTATTTTGCGCAATCTGTCCTTACAGGGTTGGTGTGATTGCGCACATGGGTAGGAGAGATTGTTACTAATAATGACTACAATTATATTGTTAACAATAATAATTACATTAAATGACATTGCTGTAAGGTTTTTGTGAACAAATATTATTGTATTAAGAGTGAATATTTCAACCTAATGATTAAAGAATCGGAAAAAGGAAATAATTTTAAAAACGATTAAAAAATGTTAATTAAAGGGAAAAAAATTAAAGAATCAGAAAAAGTAAGTCCAGATAAGATTACAAAATAATATTAAGTTACTTGATAACACATTTAACTTAAAATTAGTCCATTTTCACTTTTCATTTTTTATTCAAATTTACCAATATGCTGCGTAATCTCTCCTAGCATGGAAACTAATGGGAACTAATGCG
The DNA here is from genome assembly GCA_963931845.1 of Maratus michaelseni. Lineage (NCBI taxonomy): Eukaryota > Metazoa > Arthropoda > Arachnida > Araneae > Salticidae > Maratus > Maratus michaelseni. Next base: position 401,253,108 of record OZ007586.1, read on the forward strand.
CCATCTTTCCTAAGTAGCAGATGCGCAAACTCTCCAATTTCGGTAGGAGAGATTGCGCTGCCTTTTATTTAAACATGGCCGCTACTAAATCGAACCGTTGATGTTCACATTGTTAGTCTAGATTAGTAGCTTATGAGAAATCGTTTAAGTTTAAAATATTTTGTACTACTGATATTGCATAGAAATTCTGATGAATAGCTATGAAAATTTAAGCACTTACTTTGGAAAAACAAAACAAAATATCAACGTTTTATCTTAGACGCTCAAAACAATCAACGTGCACTTTCAAGTAGATACTCCACTGCTGCTGATGTACAACTACCTGGAGTCGCTGCACGCTCACTTTACTCCTTCCCCCCGAACCTCTATGTGCGCAATCTCTCCGACCGCGTCATCTCTCCTGGGTTTACCTTATGTTTATTTTCAAGGGAAATAAAAGAATTTTGTTGTGTAAAAATATTTTAATTTTTTGATTTTTAGAAATGCAGAATAAAAGTTAACGTCTATTAAACTATTAAGAATTTTTGTGTCAAAGGGACTTTGACTAATAAAGGATTTTGACCAATAAAGATTTCGATTTGTTGTTTATAGGGACATGCTACTGTTGAATATACAAATAATTGGATTTTTGGATGGAAATATATATGAAAAGGAATATTTTATGAGCATTTTAAAACAAAACAGACAAAAGCATGCCGCACACGTAATTACTCTAGATATTACTAAAAATGTATCAGGTATTTTCAATGTAAGAAATGATTAAATGTATACAAGGTAATTCAAAACAGATAGGACAAACTTTAACAATTTTTGGAACGCATCAAAGAAACAATTTTTATCATAGAATACAAGGTCGGAAATAAAACGCAAACGCGCTAGCGCATTTGGAAAATACCGCTCCGTAAACGTTAAAGTGCCATTCCTGTTCTGAGTTACCGGAGGAAAAAGAATACCATCTATACAAATGCCATATGAGGAAGAAGTACCCGAATGCAAATGTTTGCAACGGTGAATCTATTAGTGCTGTGTCAATAAAATCTGCAATTGAGGCAGATTTTTACGATTTTCAGCTTTACGTAGAGAAGATGGTTTTCTGAATGAAAATGATAATAAAAATGTGTAAGAAAACAGATTTAATGGCAGATATGATTTATACTCTTGAGTTCCTGAGATGACTGACAACTTTAAGTCTATAGCGGAGTTCAAATAAAAAAATTAGTGCGCAGTGGGACTCAATGCCTGAAGTTAATGAACAATTTAGTTATATTTTAAATGTATATTTTGCCTCTCCCTGTGCTCAGTATCAACGAAATCCGTTGATGAGGTATATTTATATATTTTTACTTATTCATCTTTTAAATTTTTTTTTAGTTTACTTTGTATAATTTGCTTTTCTCTGCCTTTTCCATGATGGGAGTGCCTTTCTGTCCTATGGAGTGATATGCAAAATTTATCATTTAAAATAAAAACCCTATACTATGATGAAATTAGAAAAGCAATTCAAACTGTTTTCGCAGCTGTTTGCAATAAAGCCTGCGAAATGTAGGTTGATTGGAAAATTCTAGATGATATTCCGGTTAGTCGGGTTTTATGGAAATCGCTAAAAATGTTATTTACTATAAGCCGGATTCCTAAATTAGCTTACTATTAAAGAATATTAAGTTCATAAGTTCATAATAATATTTTCATTATTTTCATTTTAAAAGATATATTTTGCATATCACTCTGAAAGATGCAAAGGAACTGCGAATCAGGGAAAACGCACAGCCATTCCATCTATGGAATGTAAAAGATGAAACATTACAAAATGTTTCTAAACTGAAAACAATAAAATTCTGCTTCATTTGCGGCTTTATTACTTGCCCATCATACGTAGTATAGGGTAAGCCTTTTAATCGTTTTGAAAATCGGAAAATAAATTTTGACGGATTTACACGTTTCAGACACTGGAGAGATTCCGAAAAACATATTTTTAGAAAAAAAAATTGCCGCCTGTCTGTCTTTGTGTCCGTGTATGTGTCCGTGTGTGTGTGTCTGTAAACGCTCTATCAACAAATTGAGATAGAGATTTGAAATGTGGTATGTGCTTAGTATGGAATAATGAGAAGAAGCTTATTGAATTTCAGTAACCTCGATTATCCAAAACTATTTTTTCGGATTCTCGAAATATTCGTTCTGATAAAAGGTACATAAAATTCTTCTAAATTTTTTATTTTAAGGAGAGAATATAAAAGACAGTAAAAATAAAACCATAAATTTTGCATAACAACTGAAGTCGATCTGATTATTAGTTGCCGATATATTTGTAATCATATTTTCAACACTCTTCGGCTTTTCATGACCCCGTATTACATCCAAATTTCAATTAAAATATATATTTTAATTGGAAATGAGACGCTTAATCCGAAATAATAAACCGTTAGTTAATATGATTAAGATTTTTGGAGTTATAAGAATGTTCATTTACGCAATTCAGTAATAGAACATTTAAAGTTTATGACGTCATCAAGCCATGATTTTATTCGAATTGCAATGCATTTTGTAAGCAGTTTACACATGTTTTATTTTCATATTTTATATCATGCATATCCATGATGGGTAAGTATTACGCTGGCCCTAAATGACTAGTTTTTATATGTGTCAAGGAGGAGGGAGTCTGCAAAATATAATCATTTATTAATCATAATTTTTAATCAGGGGCGTAAAAAATCTTCTGATAAGGTGGCCATATTACAAATATTTTATATATCTATACTAATAAAATTAAGTTACGCTCTGTGTGTCTGTGTGTCTGTTGGCGATGGCTAACAAAATACAGCCCACCTAGAAAATTTAGGTGTGGAAGGTTTAAGTTCTGGACATGTGCACCTGAGTCTCAGAATTTTAATACTGTGAAAATTGACAAAAATATTAATTAAAAACTGATCAATAACTCATCTCTTTTTTACGGGCCGGCTTTCAGAACTCGCGCATGCCTAGAACCCGATTTTGAACATCGTACGGGAATGAAGATCTATTTGCATGAAGAATGCCTTTATTTCTCAATTCCTGTTTTAAATTATATCGATTAAACCGTTTGGTTTATTTAAAAATGAAAAACATATTCTGAAAGATCGCACTCTTACGTCTCCAATGCCGTAATCAATTATATATATATATATATATATATATGTTTGATACATTTTTGAAACATTTTTGAAAAAGGGTCATTTTCCCGGGCTTTAGTTTTCTCCCTTACGCCAACGCAGTTCAATATCACAATTTTAGTGATACAGACAAACCAAACATATGCTCTTAAAGCTGAAACCTTCTTCTAATAGACGGTATAATTATTTTGTTAAATACGGATTTTAACCCTTTGAAAAATACCAGAGAACGCAGGTCAATTAGCGCCTCACAAGAAGATTTTTTTTCTTGCGCTAAAAGTTACTAAACGTTCGTTTTTTGACACAATCTTTTTAGAACATCTCGGTAGACCACATTTACATCGCGTACAACATTTTCGAAGCGTTCGGATGAGAACAAGTATTTTGAAGAAATTAAAATCTGAGATATTTTCGGCGAAAACCCATAATAACAGGATTTTTCCGCAGTCACGCTCGGCTTCTGGTAACCTTTTCACTATTTAAAATGCATATATTTTCACATAATTGTATAGAGGACTTGGAAACAGTTATATTTATAAACAATTAAAATTTCAAAAAGATCGAACGAAAATAATATTTTTTTTTTATGTTAACGGACCTGACGTGAAAAGAGAACATATTTATTTTACAACCAGATAACAATATTTCTGACGTAAAACCATTATATTTATGGCCATTGAAAATATCAAAAGGCTTGGACAATTAAGGATATTTTTTTGTAAACTATATACTGATCATACTTGAAAAAAGAAGTAAATGTTTTTTTTTACGATTTTGCGATTTCGTTATTAAGATATAAATTCATACAAAATCGAGTAAAATATATAAAATAATACAAATTTGGGGTTTCTTTAAAGTTTTATCACGGGCTCGTGCAACGCTGGGCGGGTCAGCTTGTATAGAATAAAATAGTACTCATTGCAAATGAACTAAAAAAATGATATACGTCGCTATCAAGTCGAAATCTTTTAACAGCTATATAATGCTGTGAAAAAAAATACAAATATACCAAGTCTGAAGATTTTTTAAACATCCTGACGGAGGTGAAGTGGTGTACAACAGTGTGGGAAGCTGAAGCTAACCACCGACAATAACTACCGGAGTTATAATACTTTTTATTGTAATTTACATTTATCATAAGAGACGGTAGTCTCTTGAGTGACGCAGCGAAAAACCGAAAACCGTAAGCCCAAAACCGAAGATTCCGTCACTCTCATATATACAGCTAGCAGGACATCAAAGGAAAATCGAAACGCCGACATTTAATATCTCAGTAAATATGAGGCATACCGTTTCGATTTTTTCACATTAGTCTTATATCTATGGCCTAACTCTATCCTGAAATTTATAGATTTCTACATGCAGTAGATTTTGAGATCTGGAAACCAATTTTTAAGCGAAAATGGAAAATGTAATGGTGTAATGGGCACAGAGTTGTTATCTCGAAAATGGATCGAACGATTTTTTTAAAATTAATATATTATATTAATCACTTTTAGATGAAGCGTTTAAGATATTGCGCTAACGTAGGAAAACTCTTGTTTTCAATATAATCCACTTTTAAAATCGGACTATTTTCTTATGCTTTTTCTGGTAGACTAACATTACAGATCTTCAGCCTTTTCACTGCTTTTTATTACTGCGCAATAAGGAAGCTCTTGCCTATTACGGTTACAGTTAAACGTTAAAGCATACCCATATCGCTGAAAAACTATTTAGATTCTTTTTTTTTTAATACGAAAACAGTTTTTAATGCAATTTTTAATATGTAATATATATGTATTAAATTAAATTATTGTTTGTATATTTTTCTTTTTTGTTATAATAAAGAATTTCTTATTTCAAAATCTTCATTAAGTCGAAAAATATTTAAATTCCTTGATTAAAATATTGAAATATTTTATAATTATATATATACAATTTAATTATTATTTATATATTTAATTTGTCATTTTTTAAAGGAAAAAAAATATTCAGATTTTTTTTATCAGTTAATTTGAAACAGACTCTAATCAACGAATCAATCATCTGTTTGTTTTGAGTCGCGAATGTTGTTTAGGAATAACACTCATATGAGGTATTTTACTATTTATTTATTGTTTGTTTACTTATTTTGATTAGATTGTCCTTTTAGAAATTGTCTTTTGATGCAATTTGTGGCGTAAATGGTGAGATAATTGTCAATAGTATTACCTGTTTTATCGTTAAAAATAATATAAGGAAATTGCATTATGGCCAGTGAATCTTTTAAAGAAGTCTTTTAAAAATCAGATGACGATAGAAGATTGGTTTTTTACTTGTTAGCTATATTTTCCAACTCTCGAAATCAAACTTTCCCATCATTCACCTCACACAAATTTAATAACTAAAACTTTTTATTTCAGTGTGATTGAAATACGTTTAATTGTGATGAAACTTTGGTATATTATATAGGGAATTTATATAACGTAAGTTTTCACTTTTATGTATATAAAATTAGATACGATGTTTTCATTATGAAATACAATGTTTCTAATTTATGTTATGGCTTACTTTAACATTTTTTTATTGACTAAGCCTATCATTAATATAGGGGAGACCGGTACACAGTGAACCTATGGACACAGTGGACCACCCCCTAATATTTTATTTATTTAAATTTTTTTTAAGCTTCTCTTCTATCCTAATAGACAACAGCACTGCAATGATTATTTATAGCCTTCAGAAAGTATGTTTAGCTCAGATTGAACTATTTTATCCTGCTTTGTTGTCTTGAGCTTCTAAAAGTAAAATTTTTCATCATCATATTTTTATTTTTTTTGTAATTAAAGGTTGTAGATAAATAAAATAAAACAGCTTTTTTGAAAAGCTAAGATACTTGTTTTTATTTTACTTTAAAGTTATTATGTTTAAAAGAAAGCTATAAACAATATTAATATGATTATTTATTGAACTTCAACATGGGGTACAGTGGACCACCCACTCCTGGGGCACAGTGGACCACCCACTCCTGGGGCACAGTGGTCCACAATCCACTCTGCTCCTCTAATGCAGAATGTTCAAAATATGTAATAACTGTTTTCTATAAAGAAAGATTGTTTTAAAGTAGAATTAACTGTAAAATAAAGTAAACAAATAAAAATAACAATTTTTTTTTAACATAGTAAGAAATATTTTGTTTTGTATTTACTGCCTTTGATAAATATAACTGTAGTCTAATTGTTGATGATTCTATTCAAGTAAGATTCCTGAGATGCAAATTGAATGGAAATCAGTTTATTTCTCCCGAAACTGTAGATGAATCTGCTGTTGATGTCAATGATTTCATAAAGTTGCTCGGAGACCCAAAATTATTCCTTGAAAATTCCAGGCTCAATCTTACTGATAAGTATTTTGGAATTTCATTTGCAAATTTTATTGTGAGCTGATTTTTTTTGTACTTAAGTAATAACTTCAACTAAATTGCAATTGTTCCTGTATTAATCTGTTATTATTTTCAAAATATAATTAATTTTTTGTTTTTGTTTCAAAATTTATATTACTATGTTATTTTGCGAATGAAGAGGCAACAAAAAAGAATTAGATTAATGAAAAATAGATTTATATTATATTTTAGATAATACCTAATAGTGGTCCACTGTACCCTGGTGGGTGGACCAGTGTATATATATATATATATTTTAATGTATTGAAAACTATGTTGTGAGAAAATTATGATGGATGTAAGAAGGTTTAAGGAATATTCAAAAATATTTTCATACAGATTGGTCAGTCTGTTAAAGAGAAAAAAAAATTTAACTGAAAAAGTGGTCCACTGTGTACCGGTCTCCCCTACCCGATTACATGAGATTTTGTTATTTGTATTGATATGTTTGTGTTTACGTATTTTATCAAGATTATATTTCAGCTATTTTTAAGTAAGTTTTTTAAGATACTATATAGCAATGTTAAAATTTTGGCTATACTTTATTAGCTTATGTTAAAGATTGGTCAGAAAAAAAGGTTGGCGAGATTAAAAAATTTTGTCGATCAGCTAGTGCTCGACTAACATAACAACAGGGCTGCTGGGATGGAATTTAATTTTTAAAAAGGACACATTTTGAACCGGTTTGTTTACAGTCCCATTTTATTAGTAGAATTTTGTGATAATTTCCCGAATGACTGGCGAATTTTGCATTTTTTGTAAAAAAAAAAAAAATATTTAGATGTAATTTTAAACAAAATCTCTTTTCATTTCTTTAATTTGCAAATATTTTAAGTTTTCTTATTCAAAATACTGTGATTAAATGTCCAATGTAAGATTTCCCTTAGTTGAAAATTGTTATGACAGAATTTTACACAACTGCAAAAATAATTGATTACTACAACAATGCATTTTCAGGGTTTTTTTCCAATAAAATTAGCTATACAACAGAGAAAAGTTAACTTCATACTATATTTACATTGCAGTAATTTGGAGAGTTGCAAAATATAGCTAACAAGTAAAACACAAATCTTCTTTAGTCTGCGGGTTTTAAAATACTTCCTAAATATTCACTCGACACGATGCAATTTCCTTTCCTTGTATCATTTTTATCGATAAAACAGGTAATTGACAATAATCTCACCATTTAAGTAACAATCTAAAGTCAGTTTCTAAAAGGACAAGAAAATCAAATCAAACTAAGTAAACAAACAATAAATAAATAATAAAATACCTAATATGAGTCTTATTCTTGTAAACAAGAATTTGCATTGCAATCACCGCTCATGAATACATGACACAAGCGATAGGTTAATTTATTGTTAATTGATAGTAGAGGTGCCCAATCTTTTTAGGCGAAGGGCCACTTAAAAAATTGTTAGGTTGTCGAGGACCACCATCAGTAGCACAGAGAGAATTTTGTTTCGAGGAGATGTTGGGTAGGGGGGGGGGTGGGGATAATTAGCATTATCCATACATACAGCACTGTTCGGTTGCAAATTTGGAAGAATGCACCCACTAGATGGATTTGTGATTTTTATGCGGCTACTTGACAAAATTGTGATTTTTATGTGCCCGTTCTTAAAAATTCATGATTTTTATGTATAGGTTCAACTTTTATGTATAGGTTTCAACTTTTTTACTCAGTGACCAGTGGCCAGTACACGGATTTTTTTACTCCTGTTTTTCAGCAATGACCAATAACAAATTTACAAATACTTGATAAAAAATTTAAGAAATTTGTCAAACGATTGTGGAATAAACGGCGAAATTTGTCAAATAGTGTTGGGAAAGAAATCGCGACATTCGTCAAATGGCCTCGGGAAAGAAATCAGGCATTGCAGGAAAAAAATTAATTATGTCTAACTGTCGTGAAAAAATTAGAGAAATTCGTCAAATACGTTCGGGGGAAAAAAATCACAAAATTCATCAAATGATCTCGGGAGAAAAATAGTGAAATTTGTCTAACAATCGCGGAACAGAATTGCAAAATTCGTCGAATAGCAGTGGAAAAAAAGTGCACAATTTGTTCGTTCATGGGAAAAAGTCGTGAAATTCATTAATCGATAGTCGATAAATCACGAAATTCATCAATCGATAGCAGAAAAATCACAAAATTCATTGATAGTGGAAAAATCACAAAATTCATCAACTGGTTTCAGGGGAAAATTTTTTCGAATATCGTCGAATGGCTTCGAGAAGAAAAAAAAAGTCACAATCCGTCAAATAATTTCGGAGAAAAAATCGTGAAATTCGCCAAATGGTTTCGAAATTTGTCGAGCGACAGCGGGGAAAAAAATCTTTTTCCATTCAATCATCGCAATTGGGACTATTAAGTTTGACCAGTGGTGGCAGTAAAGTCAGTCGCCAAATTTTCCGTATTACTCGCCGATTAGCGAATGGCAATTTTGTCCTATATTTTTACATGCCTGATCGATAAAATTCAAGATTTTTATGCACCCGATTGATGACTTTCTTGATTTTTATGGATCCGTTTGACGAAATTTATTATTTTTATATGCCCGATAAACAAAATTCATGATTTTTATGCATGCGTTCAACAAAATTTATGATTTTCCTTCTCCTGATCCACAAAATTCATGTTTTTAATGTGCCTGATTGACAAAATTCGTGATTTTCAACTGATATGCTTTCCGTCGGCCATTTAATGAAATTCACAATTTTTCTTCTCTAGACAATGGCAAAATTTTCATTTTTTTTTTTTTTTACCGTTTGTTGAAATTTACAATTTTTTCACAAACATTCGATGGAATTCTTGATTTTTCCACGCCCAATATACGAAATTTGCGATTTTCCATGCCTATCGACAAAATTCATAATTTTGCAGAACCGATAGGCAAAATTCATAATGTTTTCCCACAATCTATGGACAATTTGCAAATTTTTTCCGCGACTGTTCGTTAAAATTCGCGATCTTTCCATGCCATTCGATGAAATTCATTGCTCGATCCATGAAATTTGCGATTTTAAGTGCCTTATCGACAAAATTTGCAGGTTTTTTCAACTGATTTACAAAATTCAAGATTTTGAGTGATTGACGAAATTTACTACTCCAGAATTACCGATTTTGGCATCTCTGGTTTCTGTTGACCGATTATTGAAATTTGCGTTTCTTTTTCTAGCGACAAAATGGCGAAATTTGTGATTTTTCCATGCCCATTCGACAAAATTTGCATCCAGTCGATGCAATTCATAATTTTATGCATCTGATCGATGAAATTCATATTTTCCTACGATCTATGGACAAAATTTGCGCATTTTTCTCACGAATTATTAAGGAAATTCGAAATTTTTGGATAGGTTGGCATGTATGGTTTCTGCGGGCCACCAGTTACCCATCACGGGCCACAGGTTGTGCATTCCTAATCGTGATGCAGTTTAGCTCATTCGACTCGACCTCAATAGAACTTACTGATTTTAGTTTCACCACCAGGGGCAGTTATGTTCATATAGAACAGAGTGCGCCCCTGGCAGTGGAAGGGGAAATTAATGGATTTTGGAACTAACTCGAGTTCTATGGGTCCCATCACAACATGGTTTGATTCATTCAATTTGACATTGACAGGATATATCAATTTTAGTTTCAAGTTTGACCACCAGGGGGTGCATTCCTATCTCAGGTTCTATGGCCCCGATCATGACAAGGTATGGCTCACTCAACTCGAAATCGACAGCCTCAACAATTTCAGCTGTTTGTACAGAACAGAGTGCGCCCACTGGTGGTGGAACATGGAACTAACAGATTTTGCAGCTAACTTGAGTTCTATGGGTCCCATCACAATGCAGTTTGATTTATTCAACTGGACATCGACAGGATATATAGATTTTAGTTACAAGTTTCACCACCAGGGGGCGCTTTCCTATCTTGTGTTCTATGGGCCTGATCACGACGAGGTATTGCTCATTCGACTTGAAATCGGCAGCCTGAAAGATTTCAGCTATGTTTGTATAGAACAGAGTGCGCCCCCTGCTGGTGGAAGATGGAACTAACGGATTTTGCTGCTAACTCGAGTTCTATGGGTCCCATCACAATGCAGTTTGATTCATTCGACTCGACATCAAGAGGATATATAGATTTTAGTTACAAGTTTCACCACCAGGGGCGCTTTCTTATCTCGGGTCCTATGCGCCCCATCACGACGAGGTATGTCTCATTCGACTCGAAATCGACAGCCTCAAAGATTTCAACTATGTTTGCATGGAACGGAGTCCGCCCCCTGGTGGCGGAAGATGGAACTAACGGATTTTGCAGCTATCTCATGTCCTATGGGTCCCATCACAATGCAGTTTGATTCATTCGACTCGACATCGACAGGATATATTGATTTTAGTTCCAAGTTTCACCACCAGGGGCACTTCCCTATCGGGTTCTATGGGACCTATCACGACGATGTATGGCTCATTTGACTTGGAATCGACAGCCTGAAAATTTTCAGCTATGTTTGTATAGAAAAGATTGCGCCCTTTGGCGGAGGAAGATGGAACAAACGGGTTTTGCCATGCATTTTCATCCTTCTAATTGTGTTACTCTCTCGCTGTATAATTTAAAAGTTGAGTCTTGGATTCCTCTCCCTGGGCCACCACCCTCATATTTTATTGGGGTCCAAGGGGTCTTTTTTAGCATTTCTTTAAAATTTTATTCTAATGATTAATTTATACCCTATACTTAATTTCGACTAATTGACATTTTCATCAATAACCTTAAAATAGTAATGATATTAGTACAAAAACCCTTAACGGGTTAAAAGTGTTGACGCAGCACTTTCTTTTGGCTCTATGAATTTTAAATATGGGTCTTAAAAGCAATGATATCAAATTTAAGTGACGCTATGTTAATAATTTTTTTAAATCATAATTTTCTTTTTAGTTTTATTTATGTTCACAGGTGCAATTATTATCTTAATATGAAAAAATATATAAAATTTATTCGCTGATGCTTTTTCATTCACATCTCTCATGAATTCAAAATATGGGTTTTAAAAGAAATCATATCAAAATTTGAGTGACACCTTGACGTTAATTTAATAGGACTCTTTTAAAATTCAATTTAAATTATTTTTGGTTTGTCTTCTAAAGTATATTTACACATACAAACAATACCTTTAATTTTTCAATACACTTTTAAATATATTACTTTCACTGAGCCTATATTATGTATTGAAATGTATTTATTTCAATAAATTGATTTATCTTCTGTGCCACGCTATCCAAAATCATAAGTAAAATTTATGTAAATGATTATTTTTCGTCATAGTATCCAAACAAAGGGAAATGTATGCAAGTGGATAATATGACGCAAAATAATCATTTACATAAATTTTACTTATGGTTTTGGATAGCGTGGCACAGAAGATAAATCAATTTATTGAAATAAATACACTTCAATACATAATATAGGCTCAGTGAAAGTAATATATTTAAAAGTGTATTGAAAAATTAAAAGTATTGTTTGTATGTGTAAATATACTTTAGAAGACAAACCAAAAATAATTTAAATTGAATTTTAAAAGAGTCCTATTAAATTAACGTCAAGGTGTCACTCAAATTTTGATATCATTTCTTTTAAAACCCATATTTTGAATTCATGAGAGATGTGAATGAAAAAGCATCAGCGAATAAATTTTATATATTTTTTCATATTAAGATAATAATTGCACCTGTGAACATAAATAAAACTAAAAAGAAAATTATGATTTTAAAAAAAAATATTAACATAGCGTCACTTAAATTTGATATCATTGCTTTTAAGACCCATATTTAAAATTCATAGAGCCAAAAGAAAGTGCTGCGTCAACACTTTTAACCCGTTAAGGGTTTTTGTACTGATCTTATATACGCCAAAAGAAACGTTCTTTACACAAATTCTTTTTTGAGCTTATGAAATATGTGAAAAACATTTTTTTTAAATGTGCAATAGCAGAGAATTCACGTAAATACAAGCATGTCGTTTATTTCTCTGATACTAAACATATCTTTAGTGTAGTAGTCAATGAATATGAATTTAAAAAATGAGAAACCTGTCTATCAAGTTTAAAAATGTTAGTACATTGAACGAAGCAAATTATCTGCTCACTGTTTGAAAAATTATTATCTTCATTTTCTTTCCCTCATTCCTTATATTTCTTTAACTGCTGTGATTTTTTAATCGCAGCATTTACCCTACATTAACCCTACATTTTAATCAATGTTCACTGATGTAACTTTATAAAGAAAACGCTAAATGTTAGCAGTATTGAGAAAGCATTTTAAAGATTGCGAATAAAAATATTAAATAAGGATATAAAATTTATTTGTGAATGAAAGTGGAGATGATCTTCTATAAATTCGTAAACATATCGTTGACTTGAAAGTTTCTGGCATTCCTGAAATCGCTAAAAATTGTTGATTTTATATACAGTATGCCCACTAAAGTCCCTTGCCACCCTCTTAAATTCGGAACGACTGCTGCTATATTCCTAAAAGTAGTATCTAGGTATAGTAAAGTAGCGATGCGCTACTGAATGAACCCGCCTGGTGGAAAGCTGCGGAGTTAACATTCCTATCTCGGAAACGGAAATAGATAGGGAAAACAAGAGATTTACAAACTTGTAGAGCATCATCGATTTAGTACAAAAAACACATTGTGGACATTAATGCAAAGAATACAACGGTCAAAACACGCATTTGTTATTTCGTGATTCCGTACACTGTGACGTGGCAAAACGATCTTAGAAAGAAAGAAACAACCAGTTATGAAACAGCAGGTGTATGCGACTCCTCCATACACATTGCAGGACCTTAAACGACGCATTATGGACTATTGTGCTAACGTGTCACCATCTATGCTCCAACGTGTGCAACGTGAAATTCTAACAAGGATTCAAATATGCATTTCAGCTGACGGTGAGAAGTTTGAACATCTAAAATAAAGGTATATTATTATAGCTAGTTTTTTTTTTCTTTTAGGATTGTTTTGTTACGTTACGGCGTAGGAAATCATGAAAAAACAAATGCCTGTTTTAATCATTCTATTCTTCGTATTAATGTCCACAAGGTGTCTTTTCGTACTAAATCGATGATGCTCTACAACTTTGTAAATTACTTTTTTTCTTCATCTTTTTCCGTTTTCGAGATAGGAATGCTAACTCCGCAGCTGCAGTTTCATTGAGTAGCGCATGGCTACTCTATTATACCTAGACACTACTTTTATGAATATAGCAGCAGCCGTACCGAAGTTAAGAGGGTGGCAAGGGAGTTTTGGGAGCAAACTGTATAACTTGTAAGTAATTGTCAAAAATAAATGGATATTTTTTATTTGGTTGAGGGGAGGAGGTTTTAAACATATGAGTTCAGGAGTGACATGGAAAGTATATTTCAACTTCTGAAATGCTAATAACTGTAATATTAAGTAATAAAGAAAATTTGAAAATCGGCTTAACACAAATCATGCATGTTCGTTATGCTTGGGATGCATTATATAACAAAAAAAGGAATGAAAAAATAAACGGTTCAGTTTAACATTATATATTTCGTTTATTTTTTAATAATTTTTATCTCACTAACTAACCATTCAAAATTCAGGAAATTTTGTATTTTTGCGATATTTGACGTGGTGAATTTAAATATGTAAATCATTATACTGCTGACCTTGAACATTTAAATGTTAATTTTAATTAATACATAGACGAATATTTATAACTACCTAATTAGAAACTACGTGCAATATTAAAGAAATTTCAGTAAATTACCTTTTGTAATTTTTACTTTTTTTAGGACACTTGGTACCTTTTTGATTTTTTGTTTACTTTTATGATTAATAATAAAAGCTGGTACTGCATTACATTTTAATATTCAGCTAGAAACATATTTTGATAAACAAAATTTTCATAAACTGCAGATTTAATTAAAATATATTAAAAAACTACAAATTTAAAATTTAAAAATTATTCACTAATATTTTTTATATTGAAAATTCATTTATATTTGCAAAAATGTGTTCCACAAGTATGCGTATGTATTTTCAGATGCATCTAATATCATGTTTAATGTATTTTTTACTGTTGTATACCGTTATAAACTATGAAATCTAACGCTTATCCATGTAATTATGTTTGAAATTCTTAATGCTTATTCTATGCACTGTTTTACCACATACAAATAAAAATATGTACAAATCGTTATAAACTTCTATCTCAAATACAAAAATAGCCGTAACAGTTTTAAAACATGACAACGAACACAAAATGAACAGAACATGCCTATCAAGCCATTTAAATTTTCATTTTCGAGAAACAAAATCCCTTGAACTGCAATCCTGTACTTATTACACATATTCAAAGATTAAAGGTGCATCCTACTTTGACATTTTTACTACATATACAAAATATTCAGTGCTATAAGTTGAGCTAATAAAACTTAGATATTTTGATAATTTTTAGTGCAATGTGCCTCATAATTACAACATGTGGTTATGAACATGCTTTTTTATCGATTTTCGCTCAATTGCCTACTATATATATATCATTTAATTTTAAAACAAAATTCATTCATAAATTTTCGTATCCGACTTTTCCTAATTTCATAGACAATTTCCTTTTTCTTTTTTCTAAATAACCCTTTTCTCAAGTAAAATCATTTCACCCAAACATTTGGTATATGATATCTTATTTCATTCTCAATATATTTTTCGTCATATTTTAAGAAAATAAGAATATATTTGTTCGGAAGTAGTTGAGGAAAACTCCAGCTACTTAAAATTACTTTTAATGGATATCCGACATGTCATGAAGTCCATCAACTTCTAAAGTTCATATATCAACTTATAAAGTTCAAAACATAATGAAGCAACTTTTAAAAAAATAATAATCATATGATATAAGTTACAAATGAAAACGTCAAAGTCCATCTAAGTATCTTCCTAATTTACCAATTTTTAAAGATATAAGATACACTTAAAACAAAACAAATGTTATTTTACATTTCACATCCTGTTTTACTTTTTTGTGATGGATCTAAGAGATTAAAATTTTATATAAACAATTTATTTTTACTGTCTCGAAAAAACATATATGGAAACGAGTATGAAGAAAGTTCAAGGATCATTTTGGAAATACAAATGTTTATTAAATAATTAACAAATTCTAACATTAATTAGACCATGTATCCAGCTAGTAATTGTAACGATATCAAAGCCCGGATGAATATATGCCTGATGAAAGAACTAAAAAGCAAACAATATTAATAATTATTTTATTTGTATTTGTATTTGTCTTAAATTTAAATAAACTATATATCTATACACAAATAAGTAACTATATATACGAACATTTTTACGTTTATTTTCATTTTCCTACCATAGAATATTTTATTAATAATTACTAAGTAACGCTTATTATTACATTTTCATAATACGATACTTAATGAGTATGTATTATTTAGTGCTATTATATGTTAGAATATTTAAGTTAAAATTATTTATTATGCATATTTTTATTTCTATTGCATACTATTCGGATTCTGTATTACGAATCGCAATGCATTTCTAATGAGAGATTTGTCAAACGTATTAATGTCATCGTACACATTTTTCTGAGAATATATGATGTTCAAAAAACGTGAAAATGTAATTTAAGCTGTTAATTTTACTGCAGCTATTGATCTAAAGAGGATAATGGGTATCTCGCAGAAAGAAAATTTCGATACAGTGACACGAAGATGTATGTTGAGCTCAAAATTAGGCAATTTCTTCGTTTAATGAGCTCAGTGAATCTACTCGATCAGAAGTTTCAATTAACCTGTCTGCAAGGATCTAATATATTTTGTTACAAATGAGATAGCTTGTAACAAGATAGACACATAATTATTTTTTGTTAAATTCCAAAACAAATTTGTGAAAAAGAAATATTTTTTTATTATGGGTCAATCGTCTATTCTTGGCACCAAAGAAGGGTTAATTAATTTTCTTTTTACATATACATAGTTGATTAAAATTTCTATTTGGAATGATTCATAGATTAATAATTGAAGTTTAACTTGCGCTAACCAGCAGTGCAAGTTTTTGTTTCAGAAATTTTCGCTTCATTAAAATCTATACTTGTGTCCTATGTTAGCGTCACCATAATTTTCTGTTTTGTACCGTACGTTATCATGCAAATACAATTATATTAATGATTATTTCAAAATTAGAACATTGAAAGTTTAAACTAATGGTCTAGATATTCATTGAATAAAAAACTAACAATTACTGGATTGAAAATGGATTGAAAAGAGATTTATGGAATTTCTTGATAGCGATAGGAACCGATGCAAATTATTAGGACAAATTATACTGACAGTAGTTTCTTTGATCAAAGTATAATGTAAATTATTATTTAACCAACTATTCAAAACTTAAACTACCAATTTTCAATAAAATAATTTCTATGTAAGAGCACATTATATTAAAAATTATATGTATCTTCTATATTCCGTGTTTTGTATTGTTTTTTCAGAAATGTGAATATTTTTAACACTTAAAAATATGTAGAATATATCTTGTAACATCAATTTGTGAGTCGAACTCAGTTAAATTAATGCAATTTAATAAATATCTTAAAATGGCATTTTTACAATATAGCTTGCTGTTCAATGTATAACATATGGCATAAGCACACTTAAATTACTTTTATAAAATGTGTAATAATAAATAATATGACTGAATATCTTTCATCAATATTATTCTTGTATAAAGTATATAGTAAAACTTCGGTATCTCGAACCTCCAATACATAAGAAAACATATTTGAGAAAAGAAAATTCGAGCTATAGATCGTCGACATAGAGACGGTTAACTATATAAAAATTATTTTATATAAAAATACATTCGGCGATTCTCTTCTTTCTGCTTCTCGCGTATAAGAAAACAATTAAATAAATACTCAGAAAATATGAGTTACATGTAAATATAGATTTAAATGATAATTAGAAGGACAATCAATGATGCACGTTACCAGCAAAAAGTAATTGATAAGAACAAAGAATTGAAGTAAAAAGGTCCTTAAAAAAGTTGAAAGGCCTAGTAAGGTTGTTTTTCCACGTGATAATACTCACAAAGAAGTTACAAAATTAGTTAATTAAACAGTAGAAACTCTTTGATAGGAAGTGTTGCCCTCTACGCTGTATTTACCAGATGACTATCTGTTTCGCTCCTTGCTAAGCGTTCTTACTGAACAGATTTTTGATTCTTATGCAAAAAAAAAAAAAAAAAAAAAAAAAAAAACTGGCTTGATGATTACATTCCTTGAAAACAACCAGACTTGATACTTTCTAGAACTCGCTTGTTGCCTAACAGATCAGCGAATGTTGTATTTGTTGGTAAATACCTACAATAAGACTTTTTCATCTTGACAAAAATCAATTATATTTTCTTTACTCGAAAATGAGCGGACTCAGAGTTATAAACCTAATACTACAGGGTCCTGAATTGCAAGCATGTCACATATGTGATTTAAACAGTATGAGCCTTTAAAAAAAAATATGTAATGCAGATAAAATACATATTTTTCTAAAATTACACATGATATAGTTTTTAATTTAAACTCTTAAACTCAAACATTTTTTAAAAAGTAGTTAATATTTATGACTTAACAACATTTTAAATGTTATGCGAAAATGTATAATATGCAGCGTGGTAATAAAATAACATTTTCTATTTGGTGGAAACATTTGAATACAAAAATGGAATGACAACAAAATTGTTATTTTAATTTTTTAATACATAGAAAGGTGAACACATGTAAAAAAGTCATTCCGGCCTGTACCGGAAAGAAAAGGTGGCTTCCATATTCCTTATTTTTAAAAAATCAGCTAATTTTACTCAAACAAACGAAGCTAAAATGCTTGGGACCAAATTATAGAAGATTTAATCCCAGTTTTCGTCAATAATAAATTTTAATCACAATTTCGCCAAAAAAGTCAACTATATCCAAGTTTAGTTGGCCTTATTGACTGCGATTTACTTTTCATCACAAAATTTGTGGGTATTTCACTAAGTATCGCCATGCTTGGCGAGAATTGGCTCTGGCGGATACGGCTATGTAGTTTTAAACGTATGAGAGTAACAACAATGGTTGCAACAATTAAAGTAAATTTGAGACTAAACATGTTCTAAAGATCATAAATGAAACCAGTTTATGGAATAGTAGCCACCCTAGAATTTCACATTGCTTTATTTCAGATATTTTTAAAGAAAAGGCAAAACAAAAACTGTTCTTGAATCCTTGTATCAAAACTGAACACTTAAGTGTAAAACATTGCAGATTTCTAATTTTTGTACATCTTTTGAATTTGAAATATTGAAGCGAGGGACATTTTGAAACAAAATAGCGGATGAAGCTGGTAAACGAACATTGTCAAGACCACGGTAAGTCCTGTAAACATGTTTAGTCACATACAAATCGGTTAACAAATATGAGTGTCGTCGTATGACAAAAATCAGATAGTTTCAAAATGTCAGATACCCTAGAATTTTAAACTGTTATATATCTACTATTCTTTAAGATAGAAGAGAGGCATAAAATGATCCGGAATCCTTCTATCAAGGTCGAACACTTAACCCTTTGAGGGGCGGTGGTATATATTATATACCACCTAATTTTAATCCTATTCGAATCAGAAAGTTTTAATTAAATTTTACTTTTTAAACTTTGACGGGAAAAGTTGAAAAATTGCTTTTCCTTATTTTGAACAAAATTTTTTCGTAAATACCGGTGTGAATTCGACGTTACAGAAATAAAATTGCTTGCCCCTGAAAGGGTTAAAGAAAAAAATAATTCAACTTCTAATAATTTTATACATCATTTTGAATTTTTAAAAATTTTAAAAAGTAAGAGACGGCCATTGTTAAAGAAGGCGGCAGATGAAGCTGGCCAACGAACTTGGTCGAGACCTTAGTATGTCCTGTATACATGCTCAGTCACATACAAATCGGTTAATAAATACAAGTTTTATCACATGACAAAAATTATAGTTTCAAAATGTCAGCGACCATAGAATTTCAAACTGCTATATCTCAAGCCATCTTTTAGGATAAAAGTGAGATCAAAACTCTCCGGAATCCTTCTATCGAAGTCGAGCTCTTAAAGCAAAAATATTTTCCAATTTATAAAATTTTTAATATCCTAAAATTTTAAATTGCCGCTATTTTGAAACAAGATGGTGAAAGAAGCTGCCCAACAAACTCGATCGAGATCTTAGACTCGATCGAATACTGTACAGATGAACAGTCACATCCATATCCATTGATAAATAACATTGTTTTCGCAGGACAAGTATTAGAATGTTTCATAAAGTCAATCACCCTAGAATTTGAAACTGCTATTGGGTTGTTCGAAAAGTTCCTACCGTTTGGGAAAACCAATTCGTAGCGCAAAATTCTGCCCGTCAATTATTAGACATTAGATATCGGATTTAATGTCTAATAATTAAATGATGAAATTTTCCGGTACGAACAAACTTTACCACGCGGAAATAACTTTCCGAAAAACACAATATACCCAGTCATTTTTTTAAGAAAAGGAAAAATAAATATTTTCCCGAATCCTTGTATCAAGGCGGAACATTTAAATGCGACAAATTTTAGATTTCAAATTTTTGTACATTTTTTTTAATTTGAAATATTGAAGTGGCGGACATTTTTAAACAAGATAGTGGATGAAGCTGGTCAAAAGTTAGGCCAAAAGCTGGCAGTTTTTAAATAGGCATAAATGAAGTTGCGCACCCTTTCATAAATAGCAAAATAAATTTCAGTAGCAATTAATGAAAATACCTGTCTGGTTTTGATTCTGGTAATGATAAACACTACTCGATCGGCCAACTTTGGTATCCTTTTTTAATCAACATCCAAATAAGTAGATTACACAATTCACTTGTATGTATATTTTTTGTATATATCCACACACAACTTTTGAATGGTTTGACCGACTTTAATATTTTTTAGTAAGAAAGATCTCTTTCTACAGGTTGTCCTTTCCTAATTTTATTTACTATTTAAAAATGAAACGTTATTATTTCTATCTGTTTTTATGTCATTTGTGACATTATAGGTTTTAACTTTCGTAAAATTTGGCCTATCGTCACGAAGTTTCAGTATGGTGTGCGTACACCGTGCTTCGTAACTTTTTAAAAATAGTCGTCCTATATATTACGTCGTCTTTGTGTATAGTTGTTGTACTGAGACGCGTCAAAAATTTTAAAATGTCATTGACTACTGTGCGTCAAAGTAAGTGATATTGAAAACAACGAGATTTACAATGAATGTGGATAAGATTTATGTAATCAGGTAGCATAACATGATATCCCCGAACTTGACCCGATACGCATTTCGGGTAGGATAGTGTAGACAACACTGTTTTGTTGCGTCTCCGGTTTCTATATGTTTGAGGTTGAGAATGGACACTTATAGGTAAGGTTTAGCAACACTTTTTTCAAACTGTGCAATATTGTTTTAGATAGGAAGAATAAATTTCTGAAAATAAATGAGTATATATTTATTTATATTTCAGTAAAGAAGATAAAACAGATATTAAAAATGTAATCACAGATCATTTTTTCTTAATTAAAATATAAATTTATTTTATTTTATTTCGCATTTCGGGTCTGTTTCGGGTAGATGTGTGTTAGGCTAAGAATGGGTTTTAAATTTACTTAAGACAAATAGAATTCTCGCATCCAGGTACGCTGGCATTAACTGACACTTAGACTCTAATACGGAATACTCTACATGGTATCCACAAAAACACGAATATAAGAAACAATCCTATGAAGTCGAAATTTTTTTGTTGTTGAAAATTGTTTGCTTTTCATGCAAGTAATCTTCCTTATTTTGAAAAGTCTAAATATAAATTATGGTCTCATTCCGTTTGTTAGTTTTTACTACATGTTACTCGAAACAGGGAAAGTTATTTTATAACAACTGTACTTCAACTTCAGGAAGAAAAGTAATACTTATAACGGAGTACGCAAGTGTTTCTTCTGAGCGATTTTGCATTTCCCTTTACTTTCAATTGCATTAAGTAGAATTTCTCTAATGCTTATCTCAGAATAAAATTGTTTATTCAAAAAGAAATACTCTTCTAAGCATTAAAATGCCACATCGCATTTTATTCAGTGGATTATGTTGAAACAGAAATATTCATTTCTAAGATTTTAAAAGATCTACTTAAGAATGAGAACTTGAAAAACTTGTTTTTTCTTTTTTTTTAAATACGATTGTGTAAAAATTCGCAAATGTAAGTAATCATACGCACATAAAAATGAACTTTTCGAAAAAAAATAATCTCAGGTGTAATTTTTTAATAAATGCGCGTGTATAATTTGGAAATGTTTCGTGCGAAAATTTTCAAATATAAACATTTTGCACTTCAAACTTCAAAACATGTATCATATCACGATTGACTGAATCATATCACACATGTATATGTTACTTTATTTATATTGCTTGTGGTGAAATGATTTTTAATCCACGAATCCCTGAAATCGAAGTTATGCAATATCGAAATATTTTCAAAGCGAAGTATGTCAGAAGAGTCAGGAACTGGACAATTTTCATAAAAACATTTCTTACTGAATATATTACTTTCTGTCTTGGATGCATTTATGCTATGATAATGTTTACTGTTATCTAAAACTAAAACATAGGATAAAGTGTCCCAAAATGTCATACCTTATGTTTCTTAATAAAGCCGTCAGAGACCAGCACTTAAAGATACTCACTTATATCGATCATCAACGATAATCATTTAATGGCGAAGGTTTCAAGTTTCTATTTTTCATTGTTTACAAAGAAACCTTTTGCACTTTCGTCAAAAATTTGTTGGGACTATTTTTTGGTACAAATTCACGTCTGTTCTATTTCAGTGATTACATATCTGAAATATAAGGTGAATACTTATTTATTTTCAGATTTTTTCCTGTATATGCGAAAATTTATAAGTGCGTGTGTTCTCGAATACTGCGTCTGTACGTACAATATGGCGATTGTAGGTAAAATGACATACCGCCTATTGGGATAAAATGACATGCCGCCTATTAGGATAAAATGACATACTGTGTAATTTGATCCTAATACAAAAATAATGTATGCTTTTGCCTAACTGCGTCCGTATACTTCGTGTTGTCTGTGCTTCAGTTGTGGCAGAATGTCCACTGGAAAATAAGAAAAACAACGACAGTAAAAGAAGTTCTTCTTGTAACAGACTATCTAGACTTAATCCATGAATTCTCACAGTTTCACAGTTTCAATGTCACCTCCTTCAATTCCAGCACCGACAACATCTGCTTCCGATACTCCGAATATTTGTGTATATTTTAAACCGGCAGCATCTTCAAGTTCCTCATCTTCATTTTGCAAACCACTTCATGTATCTCCACTTTCTTGTGCACCTCATGTTAGATCATCCACTAAAAAGAGTAAGCATGAATGTACATAAGTTCTGACTAGCAGTCCTAATATTTCCGAAGAGAAGGCAAATGCTGCCGAGAAACATAAATCACACTCAAGACATGCAGCTCTATAGGCTAAGGAGAAAATTTGCTTGTGTTACATCCAATAATGATGACAAAGACATGTATCTTTCTGCCGATGATGATGATGAAGACTGACTTTATTGCAATGATTTATTCAGTCCCTCAAAACCAAAGGAGAAGGGGATAAATGTGTTAAGTGTTCAAAATAGGGACATAGTGAATGCACCGGTGTGTCTTGGTATACAAAACCATTATTTGTGACGGATGCAAGTAAACTTAATAGCAACTTATGGGTGTATCGTTTTAGGACAGAACTGCAGATAAAATGTCATAGTGCAGCATTTTATATAAATTGTTATTATCGCGTTGTGATTTTATTTGTTACTTTTTAAAAGGCACCATTGCATTTTGTATACTTTGCAAATTTAGTTTGTACAAAAGTTTGTAAAATATCATGAGAAAAAATTGTATGAATGGAAGCACTTTTGCCTTAGGGTATGTCATTTTATAACAGTATCCCCTCTATAAGATAAGTCAAATTGTTTGAAAATTTTTATTTCTATACAGTTTAATAATTGTGTATATTTTGTTACATCCCTCCCTCAAGTGCAGAAACAGCGGGATACATCTACATTAAAACTTACGCATGCATCTAAGTTATAGAAAAAAATATGAGGAAATTAAATTTCACGAATATTATACATCCATAGGCATAAACTAAATAAAATGCATGTTTTATATAAATTTATAAGTATGTGTTCTACAATTTTTGCAGCTGAAATTATAAAAATATTTTAAGTTGAAAAACCTCTTTGCTATCGAACAAAAGGAGTGAGTATTATATTGAAAATGAGATTTATTATAAAAAATATTTCAAAAAATGTTCAATTGTACAAAAATTAAAAAATATATGAATTTAAATATTTGTAGCCGTTTGAAAACATAGCATAAAAAAAAGAGAACATGTTTCATACTCTCTCTCTCAATGTCTCATCGCCCCTGTCGGTAGTACACTATATTGCCAAAGGTGACCGGTCACTTCCGATTTTAGACGTTTTGTTAACTATCTAGAAAAATACATGAGGAATTAACCTGAAACTGCAGGTGTGTAAACAGTATAGTATAGATTATATATTTCCGCGAAGATTTTTTTCCCGAAACCCCATACGGGACTGCAACAAATTGAAAAAAAAACAAATATCTTTTGGATTACCCGGTAAAAACTAATGTCGCAAAAGCGTTCAAACTCGAGATTATTAATAAGCAGCGCATTGTAATATACTGTGTTCATTTTTATGAAGATAGCATGTATACTCGAAGAGAAATTAAGGTTTTTATAAAAACAGTCCCAAACTTCGCCTAGTTTTTTGCTTATAATTTGCAGAGTTCTTAATATAAAAAAAAAGTTACTTTCAGAAAATATGACAAACAACATTGTACATAATATTCTGCAATCAGAATTAAAAAATAATAAAAATTGCATAAAAAATGAGCAGGTTTACTAAAGCATGTTTCACTGCGCATGCGCGAATTCAATCAAAATATAATATGCATAATGTATTAGCTAAGTATATAGAGCAACTTTTGTGAAAGTCTCAAAATCATAGCTTGAAAATTCTGAAAATTATCGTCGATAGCATAAACTCGAAATTCGTTGTTCCCAAAAGGAAGCAAAAAGATGAGGGGTTGTATCCAAATATAATAGTACGTGCAATATTGTGTACGCTATCTTGTCACTAATCAACAGTTATTTGATACAACCCCTCATCTTTTTGCTTCTTTTTGGGAACAACGGATTTTGAGCTTATTCTATCGACGATAATTTTCAGAATTTTCAAGCTATGATTTTGAGACTTTCACAAAAGTTGTTCTATATACTTAGCTAATACATTATGCTTATTATATTTCGATTGCTTTCGCGCATGCGCAGTAAAACATTTTTTAGTAAACCTGCTCATTTTTCATTAAATTTTTATTATTTTTTAATTCCGATTGCAGAGTATTATGTACAATGTTGTTTGACATATTTTCTCAAAATAACTTTTTTTTATATTAAGAACTCTGCAAATTATAAGCAAAAAACTTGGTGAAATTTGGGACTGTTTTTTTAAAAACCTTAAGTTCTCTTCGAGTATACATGCAATCCTCATAAAAATGAACACAGTATATTACAATAAGCCACTTATTAAAAATCTCGAGTTTGAACGCTTTTGGCTACATTAATTTTTACAGGGTAATCCAAAAGGTATTCGTTCTTTTTCAATTTGTTGACAGTCCCCTATGGGGTTTCGTGAAAAAAATATTCGCGGAAATATATAATCTATACTATACTGTTTACACACCTGCAGTTTCAGGTTAATTCCTCATGTATTTTTCTAGATAGTTAACAAAACGTCTAAAATAGCAAGTGACCGGTCACCTTTGGCAATATAGTGCATATTTAGTATATGGCCTTTCATGTTAACCATATTGAATTTTAGACTTAACTTAATTAGTGACTTGTAAACACTAAATATATGAAATTATGGTAACTTTGTTTTTATAAATGCAATAAGTGCAAAAAACAATTTCAAAATATATTTTAATATTAAATTTTAATCTGTAAAAATAATTCTGTTGTACTATAAATGTTTAAAATTTAGCAGCTGTAAAACTCGTACCATATATAAATGAGTTTATATATATTTTATCTTGTCTAGTAGTAAAAATAAATAACAGTGTTTAGTATATTTCCACTCTTCCTGCTGTCGCACCTCTTCCTCCTCTCCACCGCTAGGAAAGAAGTAAGAATGCTTTTAAAAAAATGGGTACTTTATGCTTATTTTTTAAAGTCGGCAATTTATTTAATGCAAATGTATCCCTTAAAAATATGCCTAGAAGTAAATTTGCTAACTAGAAAAAATGTTACCTTCAAATATGAAGCGTAAGAAATTCAATCCTATCATTCCAAATATCCTTTCGCATTATAAATGTCGATTACTTTCCTAAAATTACTGTATTCTTGTCGTTGTGTCGGTGAAATACATGACGAAATACACTTTATACACAGCGGTATACTGATATTCAGCCGACTGTGTGTTAGAAAGATTGGTGAGGAGGGTGTTTTCGAATTTCAAAAGACGCTTTTGCAGGAAGAAAAATAAAATCAGTGTGTATCTTACAAATACAATTATAGTGATCGATTGTTAAGAAAACTGTGTTTTAGATCATTTTCAGATAGGGCAGATTGATAATTTACAAAGGAACTTACAAATACAAGGATAGTGATTGATTGTTAAGAAAACTGCGTTTTAGATCATTTTCAGATAAGGCAGATTGATAATTTTTCTTCAAAACGTGATTAGAAAGATCGGAGTTAGAGCGTTTTTTTTTAAGCCGTAAAAAACGTAATCTAAAAACTACATATCTAATTGTCCGATTTCTATGGTTCGGTTACTATTTTTTGTGTTTAAAAAGAGAAAAAGAATAAGATAGGTCGCACTGTGTTTTTATTTTTTAGGTTTTCTTCAGAAACTTTTGGTTAGAATTGAAAGAGTAATTTATCAAAATGACAGAAATGAAATCGGCAGTCACTATAACGGGGGCACCGTTAGTTTGTTTGGAAATGTTTACGTTTAATAAATAGAAATCATAGAATTTAGAGGGTCTACAGACTGCAGTGCTGTGAGAGAGGTGCGTAGCAAGTTTACTATTTATTCTTTTCGCCTCAGGAAAAACCACGTGCATGAGTGCACCTGCGCATTTAAAACATAAAAATATAAAAAGGAAAAAAGAAGGTTGGTCAGAAATAGGGAGTGAAAATATTCCGGACATAAAATAGTAGTATTATAACAGCACACATTCGTAGTAACAGGTTACAATGGGAGATATCTATATGTGCACCTAACAAAGTTCAATAAATGATGAAAGGTGGGAATTTACAGATGTATCTTTCAAAGAGTAAAAATTATTCTCAGGCATACGGGAAAAAACACCTGAGTAGGGGAACCTTTTAACAATGATAAGAATTTAAGGTGGCGCTATGGCTGGGAAGAGAAGAAAAGGATGCTTGCTCTCTTGCAAGTAAAGAAGGGAGAATGTAAATTCATGTGTTGCAGTTAAAACTCTTAATGATGGGAATGCGTTAGGAATACAATGATATAAGAAATACTTAGTGTGAAAATTACAAAAGTTATTTCAACCAGCGGTAGCCAGCTGTGGTCAAAAGTCACGTACAAATATGATAATATTAAAGGGGAAGCTATGAATAACGAAAGAAATTCTTCCAATCGTTGGATTTACATTGATATACTTAAACCAATGCAGAACTCTGGAAGGGATAAAAAAATATGGTGATTGGATTTTACGTAGATAATAGAGGGGTCAGCACAGAGGGGTTTTGGGAAGGAAAAAGAGGAGGCAAAGAGAGAGTGAGGGTTATGTGGGATAAGGTCTTGGAGATGTTCTTTGGAAGGATAGTGCGATAACTTGGATTTGGATTAGTGATTATAGAAAGCAAAGGGACATGCAGATCGACCGAGTCCACGGAGTAAAGGTCCGCTTCATCATAGGTGAGCAAACTTTTATTCTTTCCTTTCTTCAGCAATAAAAAAAGTAAACTTTTAATGTATATATTACTTCAGTCTAAATTCAATTCTCTTGGGATAGATTTTCCACTAACTGCCGGTCAGATCATTGGCAATAATTTCATATTGTATTTAACTGTATACATTCTTTATTTACAATTTTCGTGTGTTGCTTTAATTACATAAAACTGTATACTTTATACTTTGCTTTTGATCATAATAAATTTGTTTTGTTATGGAAACATCGTTTAATTTATAAAGCTCAATTTATTTACTTGTTTTATTAAGATATTCACGGCCATTATATTTTAGCTAACCTAACAGTTAGATAATGGTGATGTACAATGTCATGATATGATAGTAATTATACTTTAAATGAACCTGTGTAAGGAACGGGGTGACAGTACTGCAACAGTGCGGTCCCCAACATTAGTTTCGATCGTTCATTGAAAAATCTAAAACTATACGAATTCGAGGTTCATTTGTAAAAGCAGTTCGTAGCGTGCGTGGCACGTACATTTGGAAGGTGCCGATGGCAGTAGCCCGCCCAGCACTAGCTAACTACTTTCGGAAGTATTTTCATTTAAAATTATAAAATAATACATATTAGTGGTTTGTTCGGGTAAAAAATGAAGCGTAATCCTGGGTTTTCGCTGCCGAAGGCAGTAAGTCCGTTTAAGGCGATAGGTTGGTTTGGCGACAAATACATGGATTACATTTAAAATTATTCTTTGATATTAAATTAATTAAATTCATTTAATTAAGAGCTCTCCGTTATTGTAAAAAGTTTATTATATGATTAGAAATAACTCTTCATATGCTTAATAATAAAAAAATAAGGTTAGAGAAATTTTAAAATTTCATAATTTGTTTTTTTTTACTAAAACATATCTTCTAATTTAAGGTTACTGCATTAAATTCCATTTTATTACAATTTATAATCTATATCTATAATGTTAGATTAACACAAAGAAAATTTATGTTATTGCATTTATTAACAAGTTGGAAATTGTACGTAAAACGTGACAAATGAGGTGCGTTCGTACTATAGCTAGTTATATAAATATTCAGATCTTGATGATTTTTAATTCTGTGAAATGAATTATATCGTCTGCAGATTAGTTTCTGTAATAAAATAAGTATCCCGGTCGCTTTACGATTAAACCTCGGAAGCTCCTATAGCAAGAAAGCACCGATATTTTTTTAATTCAAATTTATTAATAAATATTTTTATTAATAGCTTCTAAAGTTTTGATTCGATTTTCATAAAATTTGAAATGTCTTGACAAAATTCTGCAAAGATAAAATATCTTAAATTTCAAACCATTCGGTTGGGTAGTTTTTGCGTTGTTATATGTGAACAGACGGACGGACGGACCAGACGACAACAATAGTTGCTACGTATTTATATAATTAGAAACGCACCTAAAAACACTTTTTTGATATTAGGTGAGTAATATTAGTGAGTATATTTCATGTGTCAAAATATTGATCTTTCAAGTATTATACAATAAATTATTAGTACGTCTATAAAGTGGCTGTATATATCTTATAAATACATAAAAATGTAGCAATGAGTCATAATGCATATTAAATCCTTTACTTAAAATTTATAGGGTTTTAGAAAATGTTGAGCATTTATAACTAATTTATTATTGAAATCTGAATTTTTACAGATTGGAGATTTTCATTTTTTACCTGAGGTTAAATTGTTCCATGCGCAATTCATTTTTTTTTTCGCATTTTATTGAAATTTCTCACAGTTGCTCCCTACATATATCGTCACTATTCAAATCATATCGTCCCTATATATATCGTCGTCATTATTCCAAAAGAAGATATCGAAATTTAATTTCGTCATTTTAATGTCATTTAAAGCCAATTATTGTTTTTAAAAAATTAAACGAAATAAAATTTTGATATCTTTTTTTAGAATAAGTTCATTTTAAGTTCTTTTTAAAAAGCTTTATTTATGAAATAAACAAAATAATTTTAGTAACATTCATTGTTATGTTTAAAATGATTATTGTGGAACCCTTTTGAACCTGTTTGTAAAAATTCAATGCACATGGAGAAATTTTCAGAATGCTAATTATTTGGAATTTTTTTAATTTAAATTTTGACTATCTCGAGAACGATAACAATAATCGCATGTTGCATACCGATATCCACTAACACTATAAACATTTTTTGCATGTTTGTTGTATTTTGTTCCATTTTCAAAAAAAAAAAAAATTCAATAGCAAATAAAAATGTTGATTTTGATGGTTCACTGTACACTTAATATGTATTTTTATTCTCAATTTTTTTTTATGATTTCTCTTTAAATAAGACGTATGCAATGTTCTCAGATTGGTGTTTTTATCAGACAAGGCATTAAGGTTTATTAATAGAGAGCAAATACTTTCAGAATAGAAACTTATTTTAAAAACATGTAAGAATTTTTAGAAAAGTAGCAAAAAATGTATTCCCTTTTGCAAACTTTAACATTTTTAACTCCACTGAGACCTATACGGTGACATACTAAGTATAATCCTGGAATTTTCGTTCAAATTTATATGGAAATAATTCAATACATTTGCTCGTGTACATAATAAACTGAAAATTTTGTTTCAAAATTCCGGTGTCATTGTGACATTTGGTATTAAACGTAGTATGTCACCGTATAGGTGTCAATGGAGTGCAAAAGGTTAATTAGACTACTACATTGTAATGACTTAAAATATTGCATTTTTTCTTTATTATTAAATTACGGTATTTCAAATTATGTTGCGCGTTTAAATATTCAAGCTAACAGAAGCATAATTAAATCCATTTCATTAAGATGCTGCCAAACAGGATCATGTATATATGACGAATACTTCTGAATTATTTGAATTGACTTTCCTACATGGATGGGAATTGTACTCAGGGTTAGTACGCTTTTGATATTTTAGAACCACTATTTATGAGAACATACTGCGCACTAAAATGACAAAATCTTTCAGAAATAGATTTTCGTTATCGTTCTGAAA
Source organism: Maratus michaelseni (assembly GCA_963931845.1). Lineage (NCBI taxonomy): Eukaryota > Metazoa > Arthropoda > Arachnida > Araneae > Salticidae > Maratus > Maratus michaelseni. The sequence continues at coordinate 401,283,778 of OZ007586.1, forward strand.
TTAAGTGCGTTTATAAAGCATAATTTCATGACAGTATGTTTTGATTGTATTTTTTACCGCTAGGATATTCGAAAAAGTTTTATCCGGTATCCTTTCTTGTAAAAAAGACATAAACGTGAGACATTCATGTTATAGCTGAAGCTCAAATGCTTAAAAATAATTTATGATAGATATATGAATATTTATTATATATATATATATAGAGAGAGAGAGATAGATAGATAGATATTCATATATATATATATTTGCGCGCGTGTGTGTGTGAGTCGTAGACTAATTGAGAAATCCGTTTCTTTGTAAAGGGTCGTGGTAATTGGAGAATCATCTCCCTTTTTCCAATCAGCCTGGTATTTTTCAGGCTTAATGCGATGAGTCTATACAGTTTTCGGCTAATTCGAAAATTGCTAGCTTTCTGTCTAACAATCCAGGTTAGACTCCTGAACTGGTCGGATACAACCCTATCTGAATCCGAAAATTCCATTTGATGTCATCCGCTACCCAACCCAAACGTTTCTTCGTTTTATGTTTCAGAGAAAAAAGGATCTACATTATTTTAAAAATGATTCGTAATTAATGATTTAATCTTCTAGATAATATTATATAAAAGCGCGCTATAGAAACGTTACTGTTACTGTTTAACACCACAAAGAACCAAAATTAAAAAAAAAATCAAAGTATCGGAACTAGAGTTTTGGTCGTATAAAATGGACTTTTTACTGTTTTACTTATAAGAGTATGGAAAAAATATTACTAAATACAACTTCTAGGACACAAAAATGCATAAAACTTTTAAATATGAAATGGCCGGACTATTTCATCAACATAATCGGTATTCCTACCTTGTTTTGAACAGTTTTGTATCTTACAATACGCACGTTTATCCAAAAGAAAAAAAATTAATATTTTTAATCTTTTTGGGACATCCTGTAAAGTTTTGGACATTCCTGGATACAATTTGGAAATTGAAGAATTATAGAATTTTCGACCTGTTCAAAGTGTACACTTGAACAATGTACCGTATGAATTTATTCCTTAAATGACTTTTATCAAGCTCAATCAATTTAATCAGTAGAGTTTTTAAAAAAATCGACCAAGTCGAAGTTTTAATAGAAAATTGATAAATTTATATCATTTTCACGTAGTTAAAGTTTTTCTCTCATTTAGTAGCTAAAAAATATATTTAACCTTTGTTTTGATTCCCAATGCTACAAAATGTTTAAAAACAGAAAAAGAAATTAATTTTTTTCAAACTACTTTTCGTACAGTTGAAATTTTAAATAAAATTTACGCCTATATTCATTAAAAATTCTAATTAAAGTGGATTTTTATTAGTTGAGCTACCAACCTTCCGAAATATTTTAATACCAGTATTTTACAAACAAATATTTTCACTTTATTTATATCAGAAATTGAACTATTAATTTAGAAAAATATTATGTTTCGGACATATTGGTACTCAAACATCCGAAAGGTTGGTACCTCTAAAAATATGGAGCTGTGTTTACAATAAATTGAATGTTTAATTATAAAATTAAATGCGAATTCAATTTAATGGAATTAGTTTTATTTTTGTGAACAATTGAAAAAGTTTCTTTAACATAAGGCAAGGTTGTTGTTTTTCTAAATGCTTCTCCAGTTTATTCCTTTTGAAAGTAATTAATCCTTGTCAGTGTAACTGCATGACACATATTTAAAACACATAATTGACGGTATGAAATAAAAATCCCAAAGCGGGTATTAAGAACCTTTAATAAAAAGCTCTATAATGCAGTTAGATAAAAAATAGATAAAATGATAAAAGGTATAATGGATCACTCGTGAGATGTTTTGTTAGTAAAGTTTCGTAAAGGATTGATGCTATTAATCATGGTTTTCAAAGCGTAAATGTATTGCTTGAAAACAATTTAATAAAAACTCGAGTTTTCTTTATAACTATAGTGGCGAAATTTTCGATCTTATTATTAAATTTTAAATACGAAATATTGTACAAAACATGTCAGTCACCGATATGCTAATTGTTACCACTATTCCATCTTTGCTTTTAAATTAAGCAAAAATAGCTGTATGAAACAACCAGCGGGTTTTTGTGATTTAATAAGGTGAAGTTTACATTTCTGAAGTACTGGTAGCAGTTATCCCGCCGGTTTCGGTGATTAAATAACGTGAAAATCACAATGTATTGGTTACAATCATTGGTAACGTTAAGCCAACTGTCGCCGATCCCAGCTGTGTGCATATTTTGTGACGCGGTATGACCATCTCTATATGCTGTATAGCAATGACCTTCAGCGTCTCAAACATATATCTATTTTATAATAAAATGCTTTAAACAATTTTTAATTAATCAAACTTGAAGAATTTACGCTAAATATTGCCTGTTAACACAAATATATGCAGAATATTTCATCATCCTTAGGAATTTCCAATAAACACTGGGTTTCTTCGACCATTAAAAGTATTTTTGAGAGTTAATTTCTATTTCTCCTTGTTTAAGACAATAACGTCACGTAACATATAATCCTTCATTGACTTTTCAATATTTTCTTCCAAGTGATTTTCAGGCTGCCCTTTCTTCGTCTTCCTTTCTCCCTTCATATAAAAGGATTTTTGAGAGGCGTTTTTCTTTCATTCTGTTAACATGCCCATACAATCTAAACTTTTTATGTTCTATTGTCTGTACAACATCCTGTTTGACATCCATGACGTCACGTGTTCTTGAATTTTTAACTTTTCCCGGCAATGATGTTCTTGCTGATCATCACCAGAAGTCTATTTCGATATAGAGAAGCTTCTTTTTTAAGAAGAGATTTAAGGTCCATGCCTTCGAACCATAGATTGAAAAGCTTTGCACAATTGCACTATAAATTAGTCGCTTAATGTTGAGGAGATTATTACTACTCCGCAGAACAGAATTCAATATTGCAATTGCTTTTTTGCCTTCTCCAATTCTCTTCTATGGATTTTTTTGTCATCATCTATCCTGATAAATGATACATCCAAGGTATTTGAATTCCTCAACAGTTTTTATATTTATTTCATCCAACAAAATATCTGCTTTCAGACATGTTGTTAAGTGCCCAGTTTTGCTCTTATTTATCCGTAATCCCCATCCATCATAAGTATCCTTTAATTCGTGAAACCTGTACGTGACATCGTCTTCATCTTTTTCTATGATGACTTGATCATCCATAAATAAGAAGTGATGGATAAACTTACAATCATTCCGTTTTAAGCCTATTTTATGACATTTTCTCGCCCATTCTCTAAGGCAGATATCAATATATATTTTGCAATGAGTGAGCTGGAAGTCCACGCGGTCGTCCGATGTATTATACTCCCCGACCTCCCCGAACCCGCTGGTCTATGTCTTAAATTTATTAAATTTCTCTTTTAAATAATTCCGGTCGGATCTTCTATGTTCGGGTCTGCTATCGTTTCAAGCACCCTAGAAAGGCCTTACGCCTTCTCCGCGATTAGCGGTAGTCTTTTTTAAACACATCTTGTTAAATTATGGAAATATATATGATTTTAAACTAATATATGTGTTGACACACTGTGCTTTTGAAACCATTGTGAAACTGTATCATAGAAAGCAATAAGATTGCTGTCATTTACATAAAATAGACGATCATATTTAATGATAAATCTGATAATACTATTTCTAGCTGCCCAAGGATCAATTTAAACAAGTTCCAAATTTTGAACTAAGTTGCTACCTACAATTCCATAGGCAAGCATGCCAAAAGAGATTATTAGTACTTCAATAACTGTAATTCCGGTCGCTCGCAAAAAGAAAATACTATAGTCAATGACGTGGCAGCAACTTCGATATCGAAATATTGATTTATATCCTCATAAATGAATTAATGTTTCTAATATCAGAAGCAGAACTTTTGTATTTCCCTAACAGTTACTGTTGAATAAACTAAAAATACCTATCGTTGTTCAGAATCTTTCATGAAAATTAGTCTAGTAAAGGGTGGAACAAAACTCGTGTTTAAATATTTTTTTGTAAAATATTCAGCACTGATTTATCACTTAATTGGGTGTGTTAATCAGATATTTGGCAATTTTAGAACGGAATAGATTTTCGTAAAAATCAGCCTACAGATTTTTTATTTAATCTTTACTTAAACAATTCTTAAACCATTTTTTGACTAATTCTACAATCGAAATTACCAAGAAATTGTTACAATCTATAAGTGAATAGTGTGGTGATGTAATCAGGCTTCAGTCGCTCAGAAATAACGTGTGCAGTATCGAAGTAAAAGCTCCAGGGTTAAAATACAGCCGATTCCTCAAGATGGGTTCCCGCGATCATCATCCGTGTACCTCCTTATTAAAACTTACATTTTTTTTTACGTTCTGGTCTTTTACATAAACCAGTATTCAGAAAGGTCTAATGGAGTTGCCCCAATTTTATTTTTAGTTTGAATATGCTCATTCCTAAAGTTATAAAAATTATACTTTTTATCCTGGTAAATACTAATTTATTTTATATCGGTTATGTTTAAAGCTTTATTTATGTTTAAAAGCTTTAATCTGAGTCCTTGCATAAAGCTCATAAATATACATTAAGCATTCTTGGAATATTAATATTATAATTGCATTTTTATAATTTTTTAATGATACTGAAATTAGAAATACCTTTTGGAACAGAATTCTCCTTTGGATATTTTTTAATACTTTTTAATTTCCTGTAAGTTTTCCTTAATAGGGTAAATCCAGGTTAGAAGTCCCATCGGGTTATTTGCCCTAGTTACTGTATTTCAGCTATTAGAAGTTTCGCAGAGCTAATGACGTTCCTTTACTCTCAAATGTTTAAAAAACGTAATAGATGAAGTTAGAGCAGTATTAGTTTTTCAAATAAAAGTTATATTCATTAAAAAAGTTAAGTTTTCCTTTTGTTTTATGTTCTTGTAAGATAGAGACATGTAGAAGATCAAATATAATGTACTTACTAAAGATGTTTCATGAAATATGTAGTGAATGTTGTTGAATAAACAGGTATCGAGTAATGTGATAATTATAGGTTGAAGCCAGATTTGTTCCAACTTCCAGAGCTACTGGCTGGGGCATTTATCCCGGAATAAATTGATACATGCAACATCTGCATCGGAGATATATGCATCGCTTGTGATCCGGAATATGACGCCCCATTTATAATTATCAAATAAATTTGTTGTGAAAAAAATATTTTAAATCTTCAGGATTGTGGGGAAAAATATGTTTCTTCTTTTGGTTGACAATAGCCCTTCCTAGGGACCATTATCTAACAAGTCATGGGACGGTGTTAGTAGTGATAAATTCTCCAGCTAAGCATTGATTTTAATTGTTTTATTTCAGAAAGTTGGTTCAAAAGATTCATGTCCCTCGCATTTTTAAGTGAAAAATATTTAAGTGTTTGGTATTTATAGCTCTAATCACAAATTTTTAATTCACACATCCCCAAATTTCCCTCTTTTTATATCAGAATATATTCAGAAGCATTAATAGAAATGTAAAATCCCTTAAGTGTATCATTATTACCGCATTATTACATGCACCATATTAGGGTATAATCCCTCTTTATGCTTCTTTATTTATTTAAATAAGTCCTTTTATTGTTGGCAACCACCCCCCCCCTCCCTCTCAATTTAAATTACACTAGTTTAGCCTTCCGTGAAATATATAAAATATTCCGAACTCATCCATTATGAAACATAAAAATCTAACGCATTTAATTTGAGAATTTTAAATTTGCATCCAGAATTAGTTTTTAGAGTTCGTATATCAAATATAAGTAGGGGGAGGAGGGTAGTCCTTCTTAGTTTCGACTAAACAAGTTTAGACTTCGTTAGAATTATCCGATTGGCTTCAAATTTTGATACCCATTTATTCGAAGAATTGGGAATAGCAAATATCATTTGATGTGAGAGTGTAAGTCAAGATTAGTATACAGAACCTGTAAACACAAATTTGTTTATAAAAAAATCATAAATTTGATGTCAATAGGATTTTAAATTCAAACGCAAATCTAAATTTTAAATTATAAATGTTAATTAGCTACACTTCCTATTTTTTTACATAAGGGCATATATCCCGATCAAGTTGGGTGTCTAACCTTGTTGTCTGGAATATATGGCAAAAATCATGGATTAATTATTTTGATAAAACACTATTTTATATGGTATTTATATTAAAATAATATTTTTATGATGATCTACACGGAAATTTGGAGTAGATATGTTACATGTGCACTAGAGATGAGACGGGCTCAGCCCGATCCCGAAAGCCCGAGCCCGAGCCCGGGCCCGACACGGGCTCGGGCTCGATTTTTATACCAGCCTTCGGGCCCGGGTGGGATCGGTCTCGATTTTTATACCAGCCTTCGGGCCCGGGCGGGCTCGGGCTCATTCCTTCTGAAACTGATTATTTTATTTATTCTCATAAAAAAAAGTAAAATAACTTTTTCCCCTACAAAATTACATATTCCATTTCAAGTAATTTTAGTGTTATTTTGAGCAGAATGAATAGAAGGGGAAACAGAAATCTTATTTTTCTTTTCTAGTATTAGAATGTTACTTTAAAAGAAAATTTACAATATTTGCGAAGTGACTGACGACTGGGTGATATAGCGCCAATGCGAAGTGGTGCCAATAGTATTTGTTGCTAAATTTTCGTTTGTGACAGTTAGAATATTTTTTAATTGGAACGTTTATTTTATTTTATTTTTTTTAGAGATCTAAAGCGAGATGAATATATTTTTTTTTCGTTTTTAGTCAATCAGCATTAGTTTAGGTTTGCAAATTTTTAGTCTTCTTTGAGTGTGAGTCATACTCGCTCTTCATATGAAAACAACGTTAGTGATTCTATTTTTAATTATGAACTCTGCTCATGCTAAAGCTCTGCTCTGCACATTTACGAAGTCATTTTAATTCGTAAGTAGATATAATTGTAATGTATTGTTATTCCGATAGAAAGCAATCGAAGTGTGTTTCAACTTTTTCTATAAAAGCCCAGAATATTTCAGATAACGGTGTCAAATTTTTAATTTAAGCTGATTTTCAGGAACTCGAAATATTGTTTTAATTCAAGAATCAATTATAAGTTATGAAATACACATTTTATAGGAAATAGAAAACGTTGTTCGATTTTTCGGCATAGAAATAGTAATTTCTACAAATTTCATTCATTTATTTATAAAACGCACTTCGTTAAAGTGTCCATCAGATTTGCTTATTGGGGGAGAAACATATTTACATCCTTTTAAGGAAGTATATTTTATTTGATACCAAACTTCTCTTTTGATAAGATAAAATGTAAATTTCCATAAAATTAATTATGTGCATGGAATGAACAGTTATTTTCGCGTACGATGTTTTAAAAAATGAGATATTACTTTTAAAACAATTTTTAAAAATTATGCATTTTTTTCGGTATCGGGCTCGGGCGGGCTCGGATTTAAAAACATCAGGCTCGAACGGGCCCGGGCTCCAAAAAGAGAGCCCGAACTCATCTCTAATGTGCACTACAAAAATCATTGCTATAAAACAGAAAAATGAAGGAGGGCAAATAACGGATATACCCTAAATGAATAACCATAGATAAAACAGTAATAACGATTAAAAAGATTTTTTATATTTATATAGCAAATAATTCAAAAACTAGTTCAGAGATGACGAACATTCTAAGATTTACCTACTCTTTTCTGTAATAAAATATTTTATATGACCATAAACGGCCATAAAGGAAAATATATTTAGTGGATGAAAAATAAATGAATCAAAATATTTTTACTAAGATTTAAAAACTTCTTGTAATAAAAATGCAGGTAGCACATAAGTATTAATTAGTATATTAATTATTATTAATTTTATTATTATTAATATATTATTAATATATTATTAATATATTAATTCATAGTATCAGTCAGATTTTAGAAAATACTAAACAGAAATAATGCTCTTTATGTTCTTGCATTCCTTATGCTAAATAATTTGTATTAATTTCATACTTAGATATTTTTAATAGAATGCAAGCGTCACTGATAAGCGTCACCCTATCATTTTTTTTCATTTGAAAAAAAAAAAAAAAAAAAAAAAAAAAAACATTACCATAAATGATAAAACGCTATTAAAAATAGTGAAAATAATTATTTGACTATCAAAATGACAAACACCTGTTTCTTTAAAAAACAATAGTTGTCTGAAAATAAATTCCAAGTTTTCATATTTTTTTATATTATAATAATTAAGTTGAATTGAGAAACGATGAGCGACCTGAAATTATAGGGCGTCAAGATTGAGCATTAATAGAAGTTAAAGATTGATGAGTCGTGGATTTTCTGCAGAACTATTGGGATTTTAACTATATTTTGGATTTTGATCCTCAATCTATGCCGTGTTCGAAATATTCTATTGCGCTCCACATATGGTACGATTGCTATAATATCTCCACCCCTGTTACTGCCGTCTTATTAATACTGTAATTTTTTAAATATTATTGTGAAATCTACAGGATTAGAATTGTAAAGTATTATGTTCTAAAATAACTTGTTTTTTAATTCTTGACATAATTTTTGTTTTTGCTATGCTATAAAAATTTTTTGTTACCGTTACTTTTTAATTTATTCATAAAGTAAATGTACTATGCCATATGAACTAAAAACGCAAGTCTGTCTAATGCGTACTCTACGTTAAAAGGTTTAGTAAAAATAATTGGTATTTCATAAAAAATATCTGAAAAAGCTATTTAAAAATTCAAGGACATTTTAAAATGACACGATTAAAAGTATCTTAAACAATCGTTACTCTTATATTGAGAACTAAAAATTTTGAAAATTAACTCCATTGTCAATTTAGATGATGCTTTGTGTTAAAACGGTGCCTATTTTTTCAGAAAAGTGTTGATTTTTACAGATACACAAAGAAAGCAAATCCTAATTTTTTATTATGTTAATAATTTTAGAACTTTAAAAGTAGGCAGTTAAAAAATAACTTAGCACTCAATTTATATCATTAGAGAAAATGGAAAAAGTATTTACACAGAATTTGTAATATAAAAATATATAAATAAATAAAAATAATTATTGCATATTTTTTAAAAATAGCAAGGAAATCAATTTTAATAATCGTGTGTTATGAATCACATTTATAAATTTAAGAAAAGTATGAAAGTATTTGCAATTTAATTTATGTTGATAAATGGATAAATTCGTCGAAATATATGTTGCATATTTTTTAATATTATTGCTTTTTTCATGTTTCGTATACTGTTCTCCTTTTTCTATAGCGATTTTTTTTCATTTATCTAAGAAGACATTTTTCTCTTTTGAAAGAAAATTTAATAAAAATAAAAAAAAAGTAAAAAAAAATAGTATTTTGCCATTGCGTTTATGAAATGATTAAAAAATAAATTTTATATTAGAGAACGAATTATTGAAATATTTTTAGTTCTTTCATTGCACATAATTTAATAAATAGAACATTTAATCTTTTGTTTTTAATTTTTGTAATAACTTTTATAACTACACCTTTTCTATATTTTTAAAGATTAAAATATTGTCTTATTCATGTATTTTCTTTAATAATAATAAATTTTACATCTATAAAATATCAATTGATTTCAAATGCAACTTGAATGATATAATGTTTTCTAATATGCGTTTATTTACTGCATCATTTAACTATTTAAATGTTTATCGTCAAAGGTTTTATATTTTAGTCAGTTATACAAACGAATTAAAAAATTTTGTAATGTATATGTAATTTTAATAGGTATAAAATGTTATTACACAAAACTTATGTCTTATAGTCTTGTCAAAAAATGTATATTTATTTAAACTATTTACTATCCGGTCAAAAGTGTATCTGGATACTTTCGATTTTATACGTTTTGGCGAATATCTAGAGAAATTTTGGATGAATTCTTATGGAACATCAAGGATGTAAAGAATGTGTTCAACCACATATTTTTCATCGAAGGTTTAGTCATAAGGGCAGTTCAAGACTAACAACAAATTGAATAGAAGACATATTTGCGATCACTCTGTAAAATAAAATGTTCGAAATGTTCTGTAGCTATAGCGGATGATTATGTAGGTCCAGTACGATATTTGTGTTCATTTGTGTAAGAATAGCATGTATATTTATTGAGATATATCAGTTTCTTTAAAGAACTGAAAACAATGCTACATGTTTTTCCTATGATGCCGCCTTTTCAACCAAATTTAACGCCCCTATTTGGAAACTTTACAAAATGCAGTAAAAATAATATACTCCGATTAGTACATAAATATATTAAATATTTGATGAAATATGTGCATTTGTATGAAGTAATTATTAACTATGCATGTGCAAGCGATAACAATACGCATATATTTTCATTATTCAGTGGTGAGGCAACTCCAGTGAACACCCAGCCGTATATAGTGAAAATTTAGAATGATATCGGTGATAAAGTGAGCGGAATTTGTCTTTTTCAAAAAGTAGCTAGATGAGCAGGTAGTTTTCACAAATTGTCATTTTTTTATTAACTGACCTTCGACAATAGAGATGCTTCGATTTTCATAATGTTGGATTGGATCGTTCTGATGGTTCTTCCAATGAGAACTAAAACATCAATGAACATGAAATAAAAAGAATAAATAATAAAAATATTACTTAAATGCTTATTAAATAAGATCTAATTTCGAATATCAATACGAATACCTAAATGTGCGGAAGTTCGCATTCATAAAAAGTAAAGTCATTAAAAATAAGTAAAAGTCATTAAAAATAAATGAACAACGTGAAAATAGCACAAATAAAATATATGTGAAAATAGATTACAGCTGTTTTGAAGCTTCTAAAGCTTCAATGCCAAGGTTAAAAACAGATGTATGTGTTTAGACCATATCAGTATGCAAGCGTCTCCGCTCGCGGCCATGGTGGAATGTCGACGAGTGTTGAAAAACAAACAGCGGAGTCAGAAGTCCCCGCGTGAATGAGAAGACCAATGAGAAGCATTAAGCCAGTCTGCACGAGTTTAAGCAGGGAGGAGAAAAAAAATGGAAGGTGTGAAGACAGTGAATTCAATGAAAGACAGCCAGACGTTTGAAAAATTTGGTCTACTGGACATATCATTAACGAAATTGTTTTAATTCTTCCATGTATGATAAGCTTCCCAAAAATCAAGATCGTAAATTGATGAGCTTTTTTTCATTTAATTCTCAGTAATTATTTCTGAGTAATTCAGAATTGCTCATCGAATTAAGATCTTTATTTTTGGGATGCTTATCATATATTGGAAGAATTCAAACAACATGATTAATGATATGTCCAGTACACCAATTTTTTCAAACGTCTGGCGATTTTTCATTTAATTCACTCTCTTCAGTCCCCCTTTTTTGTCTCCTCCCTACTGAAATTCGTCCAGACTGACTGAAATCTTCTCATTCGTCTCCTCCGTTAAGCTGGGAATCCTGACTCCGCTGTTTGCTTTTCGACACTCATCGAGATTCCACCTTGTCCGAGAGCGGTGACGCTTGCATACTGATATGGTCTAAATACGTACAGTCGTGGAAAAAAAATGAACACCCGCTACTAACTCTGTAACAAATTATTGTAGAAGAAAGTGACTGGTACCAAACGATTGGAAATAAAGTCTACTTTTAAATGATGTATATAAAATTTGCTTAGGGGGCCATCTACATATAAAAACACACCCAAACTTTATTTTTTTTCAATAGCAAGACCCAAATTTGACAAGATCTTTGAAATCTGCAGTTCAAACTATGCCTAGATACCAAATTTCATGAAATTCCTATGATTAGTTTCAGAGAAATTAATTACTTTATAATGAGCATATTTTAGGGGTTGTATCCAAATTGAAGTTCGGTACTCGATTGTTGAAATGCTGCGGAATGATTAAGTCACTTCTTTTAATGTATTATGTTTTACCGATATGACCATTTTAATCACTTAATAAGTTTCGGTTATTGTTATATGCGATAAAATAATGTTTACAAGTGTTGAGTTATCCGATTTAAAAAAAATATATATAAGATTATTTGTAATTAAAATAGTTTTAGAATGTGTAAATGTTATTGGAATTTTAAAGGTGTTTTTATAATGCTTTTTCTGAGATTTTTCATATATTTAACTCGCGCTTTTTAAAATTTATTGGCAGAAATATGAATAATATTGGCAAATACAAAATTTAGAATAAAAAAAATATATAGTATAAAGCAGCGTAAGGAATCAAAGTAAAAAAAACGCAGATAAATTGCATTTTAGTCTGAAAATAAATCCCGACATTCCTTTTTTTGAGTAGGGGGGGGGGGTGTCTTGTTTTGAAATATGTTCGCAAGATTTGTATTCCGATTTATTTGAAAAACTAAAACTAAATCTATGTTATAAAGACATCTGAATAACTTTACATCCGTTATTATCCTTCGGAATAGGGTTAATAATTATGTGATTACACCTATTCTGGTAGTTCATTTGAAATTTTGCAATTAACTGATTAATGCCTCTATTGAAATTGCTATTGAAAATTTTTATTCAGTTCTGTAAGGATGGTGGAAAGGCGTGTTTTATCACTGTCGATATAATATGTGTGCCAAAGCTGACAAGTTAAAGGATTTATATCTGCACACCTGCCATAAAAAGAATCTTTATTGCGATTAAAAATAACTAGTTATTCTTTAAAACCGAAACTAATTTTAATGTATGGCATAGCATATAGAGAAAGTTGTATTTATAAATATTTTCTTAATTCATTTAAAGAAAGAATCAATTAACATTCTAGAGCAAGCAATGATAATTCGGATTTGAATATTGAAGCGGAGGGGGGGGGGGGGCAATGTTTTGGGAAAATAAACCAGTAAAAAATTAGGATCTAAAATGCGCAAAACTATAAAATAAATAATTTTTAATATATTTTAATTAATAATATTAATAAATAACTGTATGTAGTATGCTCTAAAAACCTTATTGTTTAGTAATATCATTTGCCAAATAACAATATATACCTGTTGGAAGAGAAAAAATCTATCCGGACAGTGGTTTTCTAAAACATCAGGTATCATTGCGTGTTCTACTATGTCACAATAAGATATTGCGTCTAGATGATCTCGAATGCATGACAGAGATGCAATGCCCTGCGCTGACATGCAGTCCCACATCGAAATTGCAATTCTACCGCTGCGTTTAATATTATTTGTAAACTGTGGCTGAAACCTAAATCCCAATGGACGGTACACTTGAACCGAAGAACTGGAGACTTACTAAATGGCGTTGAGTCGCTGGTTTTCGGTTAATGCTGTTTTTTTAGCCGCCATCAAGAAAGTATGCCGTAAATGTATATATATATATAGTCATAATACATTCTATCGTCTCTTAGTTATATATGCTTACTTGAAGTTGTAAATCATCTTTAATTTGATTAGAAGACATATAGGGATCTACTGTAGTCATTGCAACAACTTCTCGAGCTAGGCTGTCTGATAAGATCCTAGTCCGACCACTACTACAAAGACGGTTTATCGAATTTGTATTGCGAAACATAAAAATAATTACCAGTAACGTAATTTTAATGTAAATTTAAATAAATTGAATGTAAATGTAAAGTTTTTTTTTCTTTTTTTTTCAATAAACTACCTATGTAAAATTCACCTGTTAATCCACGTTGAAACAGTTTGAAGATACACTTGAAAATCCCTAGCTATACAACGAAAACTTCTTCCAGCTTGCCACATGCCAATCATTTGGCCTTTCGTTCTCCTGTTAATTGTGGGGCCATTTTGTTTCAGCAAATACACTACGCATATGTATTTATAAGAAACCTCACTTCATACATATATGTTACGGCCAAAACCCGAAATCGGCCAATTCGCGAATTGGCCAACTTCTTTTTAAACTGATTGGTCAATTCGGGAATTGGCCGGCCAATTCGCGAATTGGCCAGATGCCGTCGGCCAGTTCCCGAAATATTTATGGGTGGTCGGGCAGTTTGAATGTAAGTGCTTGACAAGTTCGGTATTGAAAATTAAGTATGTAGAGTTTATAATTCATGTACAGACGTACTCACAATTAATATGTGACTTAATGGTGTATGGGGAAAATCAATTGCGGCGTACTTTAATGGTGTTACACTGTTACTATCATAATAAAATTATATGAATTTCTGAGGCGCACTAAAACATGCTTCCTGTAGAATAAGGAGCACAAATAATTTATCATTGATTTACAGGGTCGCACAAAATAATTCTATTACATAATTGTATAGGAGGAAAAATGTTTTCAGCGTATTTTAATTATGTTTCATTATTTGAAATATGCTGAAACTAATATTTATTACTGATTTTTACTACAAGACTTTTTTCTGTAGAATATGCTGTGTATATCAATTATTGTTCATTTACAGGGACACATAATAGATTTACAATACAGTTCTGTATCCGAAGTATTATCTATTAGAGATGATTGCTGGAAGTGCGTTTTCAGTTATGCGTTTTTAAGTTTAACTAAATTTTTGCATACTGCGTGGTGTGTATAAATTCTATTAATCCTATACAGGGCTAAACAAAATAAATCTTAAACTTTACTCAGGAGCTTTTAAAAAGATACATTAAGTATGCTTTTTAATTTGAATTATACACTTTCAAGCACAAATATTGTATTTTTATTACCAAGAGATGTTTCTAGAATATAAATTAAATCATATACAGGGCTATGCAAAGAACTTCATACTTGGCTGCCTATGAAAAGTAATTCCTGGAAGTGTGATTTAAGTAGTTCCATGTGTATTTTTGCTTAAATTAAATTGTAGCTTAATATTTGGCGTGTATAAAAACCTCTAGGTAATATACTGGTCTTTACAAAATAATTCAAGAAAAATTCTGCCCATTGGTAGAATTTTCTGAAGGTGTATTTTCAACTGTGCTATGCGTTTTCTAACTAAACTAAATTTTGGAATACTATATAGAATATATACAAATCATTATATCATATACAGAGCTTCACAAAATAATTAGTTTTTCTCCGGCTATGTGCAGTAGTGGCTGAAATCTGGCTTACAAATGTGTTATGCGTTTTTTTAAATGTTTACTTAAGTATCTTTTTTACCTTATTAAACGGTTTTGTTAAAATATTCTATAAGTGTTGCAAAGTATTTCATAATCTATGCTTGACGCATATGATTTTTCTTTCTTGTATATTCATTGATGACATTTTATTATAATAATAAAAAATAAAGTATCAATTTGCAAAAATAGTGTTTGTCAAGGGCATTAACTTCTTTGAATTGAACTAACATCATATATCAAAAGAAAACATTCATTTAAAAACATGAAACTGCAGCATTTTCTTATGATTGCATCCTAATGAAATTATTTTGAGATTTTTTCCTTCCAGCCACTCTGAAATTAGATACCAAAATTTCAATAGAAGAAATTGCTTTTACCTGTAATAATGACGTCATTTTTAAAAGACATTCGACTAAAAAATATTTCTTACATATTCAATACATTATTTCTTAAAAGATTTTACTATTAAAAATAACGGTTATATAAATTTATTGAGGTAATATTCTATACTTTTCTACAGATAAAAAAAGATATATTAAAAATATATATCTAAATGGTCTATTTTCCTTATATTTCATACTGTCCTAAAAATAGGACGATGGTATAATCCACTGATACATAATCCCTACATTAAGTAATGGGAATAATCCATTCTTCTCTGTGATATTCCAAACATTTGTACGGATAATCTTTAAATAGTTTCTCTAACACCTGCAGATCCTGTGTGTCTGCAGGTGTTAGGTACACGTGCCCTGCGTGGTCACGTGTCAGACTGGTTTGTGTGAGGGGATTCCCCGTGTAAGAAAGTAAAAAAATTGCATTGTGAAATTATTGTGTACGTCGTTTCTCTTTGCTTCGTTTCGGAAACTACTTAGATCCTAATGCTTAAAAATGTCTCGTAAATTTTTAACTACGCAGGAAGCCTTGGACTTTTTGTGGAGTTTAGATGATAGTGATTTTGAAGACAATGACAATGAATTAGTTATTGTACCTCCAGATCCTGATTTAATGAGTGACACAGAGGACATTGATGATTCAGCTGTAAGGAAAGTAGAAGAAATCATGTGTGATGAACTAGATTCTACAGAGGTTTCAGGAACGACTGAAATTTTAGTTCCAAATAGAAATGAAAACATTTCTGTAAATCCGAAATGGGAAAAATGCGAACCTAAGTTCGAACGTGCTCCAAAAGCATTTCCTCATGAGAGACTTCAAAGAGTTAAAGATAATGTGGCTGGTAAATCTCCTATTGAACTTTTTGAAATGATCTGTTTGAAAATGATTGAGCTGACGGTTGAAGAAAGAATTAAATATTCCAGACAAAATAATAATCATGGTTTTGAAATAAGCATGGATGAAATGAAACAATTTTTAGCAATTCTTTTCTATAGCGGTTATCATATTTTACCTCAAGAGAAAATGTACTGGGAAAATGCACCCGACACTGGCGCTTTACTTGTAAGTAAATCGATGTCAAGGAACAGATATTACGAAATAAAGAAATATCTTTATTTTAACGATAACTTGCGACTTGATCGGAATGATCGCTATTTTAAAGTGAGGCCACTTTATAATCTGTTAAATGAAGGCCTTCAACAATTTGGAGTATTTTTGGAATTTTTAAGTATTGATGAAAGAATGGTTAGATACTTTGGAAAACATGGCTGTAAGATGTATATAAAAGGAAAACCAGTCAAATTTGGATATAAATTATGGATGCTAACTTCTTTCAACGGATTACCGTATTATATTATACAGTACCAAGGTGGAAAGCAGAATAAAACAGAACCTGCATCTATCGAGAATATACCATCAACATCCAAATGTCAAGCTATGAAAACTCTAGAAGGGCAAAAGAAAAAAAATCCAAAGGTTAAAAAGAATCAACCATGCCAGAATAAAGTGAATGAGCCATTATCTCACACAGTTGTCCAGAACTTGCTGTCAATAATTGCAAATCCTGAGATACATAAAATTTACATGGATAATTTCTTTACTTCCCATGAACTGCTATCCATTCTGGAAACCAAGAACTTCTTCGTTACAGGTACTGTTAGAGAAAATAGAATCTCTAAGTGTCCACTTATGTCTTCAAAAGCAATGTCGAAATTGGAACGTGGATTTTCTGACAGCAGATTCGATACAAGGAACAAAATAGCCGCAGTTCGGTGGAATGACAATCGGGTTGTTTCTGTAATCACTAATTTCGAAGAAACAAAAAGTATCTCAACAGTAGAAAGAAGAGTAAAAGGTGGTAAAAAACAGGTAAAGATACCTGTGGTGCATTACATCCTACAATAAATACAAAAATGGAGTTGACTTGTTTGATAATCATGCAGCATCTTACTTTACTTCAATTCAAGGGAAAAAATGGTATTGGCCATTATTTGTTAATGCATTTGAAACAGCGCTTGTTGCTTCATGGAAGCTCAATCAGTTATTTGGAGAAAATAGTCTGAGCCTGCTTGATTTTCGAAGGCACATAACAGTTGCCTATTTGGGGATTTCTATTCCAAGAAAACCATCTTACAGAAAATTGGGTCGTCAACAGAGTAATGCAGATTTTTTAAGGATTCAGAATGAGCATGTGTTGATAAAACACCCAGAAAAGCGACAAAGAAGATGCCAGCTAAAACCTTGTACAGGAAAACCAACCACAATATGTAAAAAATGTAACGTCGGACTATGCTTAAGATGTTTTGTCCCATTCCATTCATCTAATAATGAATAGCAGTGGATTATACCATTGTCCTATTTTTAGGACAGCCTGTACCAATCAAGCTAATAAAAAATTGGTAAGTTTTTTGATTTTGTGTGTATACATAGGCTTAATGAAGCATATATTTAAGATTTTATTTAAAAATAATATTTCTTTCAATGCTTGGTACGATATGGGTTAAGAGAAAACATACATTTTCTTCCATAAAACTGTTACATTTCAGTACGGTTATGTTAAAATGTCACATTTTTTGTTTCGAAAATATATAATTAAAAAAATATATATACACTTTTGAAGTATTAACATGTATGAGACAGAAGAATGTTTTGTTATTGGCACAACCGACAAGTTTTCTTCTGTTAAATAGAAAATACAAACACGAAATAAACAAATTTTATTTATTTTTTAATCAGAACTCTACGTGCAAAACAATTTTTAAGTATATCAACATAAATCCAGTAATATAACAACACATATTAACTAGTCGGAAGTGTCAATCCCAAAACTTTCTTCTATCTTACACAGGATTCACATACACTAAAAAGAATCAGCACCAATTTATATCAAGGTCTAACTGAAACTCAAGTTTTATTAAATTCCGTGCATTATTTCTTGAGATATGACTATCGCTAAAATCGTGTAAATCGCGAAAAATGCTGCATAGCAGTGCCACCTGCTGGGAGATTTTTACCAAAAACTAATCAGCACCAATTTATATCAGAGACTAACTGTTTATAAAGTTTTACCAAATTCCGAGCATTAGTTCTTGAGATAGAGCTATTGCAGATATCGCGAAAAATGCTGCATAGCAGCGCCACCTGCTGGGAGATTTTTACCAAAAACTAATCAGCACCAATTTATATCAGGGGCTAACTGAATATAAAGTTTTATTAAATTCCGAGCATTAGTTCTTGAGATATGACTATCGCTAAAATCGTGTAAATCTTGCAAAATGCTGCATAGCAGCGCCATGTGCTAGGCGAATTTTACCCAAAACTAATCAGCACCAAATTTATATCAGACTAACTGAATATAAAGTTTTATTAAATTCCGAGCATTAGTTCTTGAGATAGAGCTATTGCGGAAATTGCGAAAAATGCTGCATAGCAGCGCCACCTGCTGGACGATTTTTACGAAAAACTAATCAGCACCAACTTATATCAGAGACTAACTGTTTATAAAGTTTTATTAAATTCCGAGCATTAGTTCTTGAGATAAAGCTATTGCGGATATCGCGAAAAATGTTGCATATCAGCGCCACCTGCTGGGAGATTTTTACCAAAAACTAATCAGCACCAATTTATATCAGGGGCTAACTGAATATAAAGTTTTACTAAATTCCGAGCATTAGTTCTTGAGATGGAGCTATTGCGTCGAAAATTGGGTCGAAAATTTTCATGAATCCAATACTTTCTTCTTGTTACTATACAGAAATGCAGAATTGAAGCAGTTTACTGTATTTCTTAATTAGGGCGGGGTTTTGTCTATTTCCCTCCGTTTAAGATAATTTTTAAATACATAAATATAAAAAGAAAAACGTAACTAAAATCTGTCTTTAACGGGGGGGAGGGGGGCTACGTTCCGAAAATTATTAATTACTTCTCTCTTTTGTGTGTAATTATTTTACATTTAAGATGAAAAAAATTACTATTGCTTTATTTATAAACTACTTTTTTTGTAACAAATAATGATTTTGGACAAATAATATTTTTTATATGATTCATAACAATTTGTATTCCAAAAAAAATATAGAATAGCCTTTTACAATATTCATGTAAAATACTATACTAATACGAAGAATAAAATACTCACAATGAATCCTGAGTCTCAAAGGCAGGAAATTAATTCTTCAACAGATCAGAATATAATCGTCACAATGAATTCACTGTATCAGAATAAGTCACAGAAGCGGGAAAATCTTCATCATAGAACATCTGTCATAAATTTCTAAAGAGTATAATCGTCACAGCATGGAACTTCTTTTCCTCTGGGGAGTCTTGGATCCCCATTTCCTATATTAGCTAAGAACTCCCGGCCACTTCGCGATTTGGCCTGCAAAACCCGAAATGCATTGTTTATTTCATGTACTTCGGGTTTTGGCCACGAATCTTGGCCAATTCGCGAATTGGCCGAACTTCGGGTTTTGGCCGTAACATATATACTGCAGAAAAAACAATATAGCTTTATTAGACTGGAAAAGAGGCTATAAATCCATTTAAAGATAACAAAAATGATTAATTTTTTTCTAAGGTAGAACTGTTCATATTTTTCAAAAATGAGCTTTAATAATTTATCAATAAAAGCGAAATTATTTTGCATAAATGACGTAAACATACATCTCATGCAAATACGTTTTACGTAATTTTAATGAAAAATTTAAAAGTAGACATTGAAAAAGTAAAAGATATATATATATATATATATATACAGTAAAATCTCGTTATAACGAATTTCTGGAGAGCACCGATTAAATTCGTTATACTGAAAAATTCGTTAATGTGAAATTTCAATATAGCATTTTGAAAAAAAGGAAATTTGCATTCACATAGAATCAAAATATATTTTATTGCTACACTTATATTAAATTTCGGCTAACATCCAAGCATGTCTGTAAATAATATTATAAATATGCAGTATTTAATGACTTGTAAACTTACTAATTAGAAATAAGATATCAATTAGTAGTATTAAGTTCATTAAATTTCCAGATTTTAATCGTAACTATTATAGAAAAAATTATAATTTATCTTAGATATTTGACAGATTATAAACCCTACTGACATGTATTGTTAATGTAAGTTTATTTCTTTACAAAAAATCAGAAGGGTTTTTTTCTGCACTGAAGTTGACAATGCATTTTTCAAAACAAATTGTATAAAATATTTTCGAAACATTATTTTGATGGGATAAGTAATTTTTAAGAGTTTCAATGTTCTATAGAGACCCTTTTGATCGTACAACATAATCTTCGGTACTTCATGGACAATCAGCATCAGCTTCATTTTCACTGTCGTCTGACTCCCCTTCATTGAGTTTCTGATGAAAGTTTTTTTCCAAATTCTAGTTTTTCAATAGAAATATTTTTTTTTCTTGTCAACTTAACATTCGTAAAACTTCAATAACTATTCTTCTTAAGCTTTCAATAAATTCGTTAATTTGAAAAATTCGTTAGTATGAAATTTGTTAAAGTGAATATTTTTATAATGCGAATTCATAGGGCGTTTTTTAGCAATCCAAAAAATATTCGTTAAACTGAAAAATTCGTTAAAGAGACATTCGTTGTAACGAGATTCTACTGTATATATATATATATATATATAAGGGTGTCATTGATGAGCAGTTTTCATACATTTATAATTTAACTTATACAATAACACATAAAATTATACATGGATAACATTGGTTATTATAACTCACAAACATATCTATTTGCAAAGTGTATAAATACATATATAGTTTTTTATTTTTATTTATGAAATTAAATTTAATAAGTATTTTTAATTACTGCATAGCATAAATTTGATTGAAGCACAGTAGTGATAATAATAATTATTTAATTTGATATTAAATTAATCTCTGAAATCTAAAATATAATTAAGTATAAGTATAAACAATAAATTAATTATTTAATAACAAGTCTAAAATATATTTAAGTAGAAGTAACAATAAAAAATTAATAATTTAATTATAAGTTTATAATATATATCAGTGGTTTAACACAGCTGGCAGCAAAGCACTTTGTTTTAAAATAATATCTCTTTTGCAAAATATACTCTTGTTAAGAATATCTGAAATGCTGTGCAGGATGAATAATTTCTGTGTATATTTATTCATATTGTAGGATTTTATTCGAATTTAATATTAAAACTGCAAGGAAGTATTGTTTATTAAAATTTATATATTGATTAAATTTAATGAAGTGATTATGTTAATAATAATATGGATATGTCACTAAATATTAATTATGAATAATTATAATACCAACAGATGGCGACACTTTACGTTTAAGTTAGTTGATGATATTATAGATATTATTTTTAATTTAACTATAGAGGGAGCTATTGCTTGTATATTAATTTTACTTTCAGGAATTAAAATTATATGGAGTAATTATATATTCACGGATATAATTTTGTTATAAGAGTATTATCAACAGAATAGTTTTGTGTGTTTTTGAATTATTTTGTGTTGGGGTGTCATTGATCGAGTTGTGTTTTTAAAAAAATGAGCTCTCAACTGTCTTTCAAATCATTTCTCTCAACTTGACTCGAATGTCAACATGTTTGATACGTGCCATGTGGAATTGATCATTATGCAGAAGTTGCTATATTTTGAGGATTCTGTATCATTCTTGTGAGTAAAACATTTTTTCTACAATTTAAGGGTTCTAAATTCCAATATTATTTCAAAAATGATATCTGGTGGTAATTTAGTGTGGTGATTTATAAAGATTTTAGGATAATCGTTGTAAGTGATATATTATATATTTCTTAATGGTTTTTTATTTACATTTTATATATTTCCAATTTTAAATTTTTCCAATTGTTGTCTGGTAATAATTCAGTATACTTGGCTGATTCTACTGTTCTTAGCATCATGCCAGTAGAATTACGAAATACTGAATTATTTTTAAAACACATGTGAGTGCAGCCAAGCTGACGAGTACATCCACATATGTTTTTTCATATCCAATTCTTGATTGGTTCTCTTGTGGTCCAGTTTTTCTATTGAATAATGTTCATAATTAATTTATTAATCCATTTGTGTTTACATAATAGCAACTCCAATTTATAATTTTTTTCCCCTTTCTCTCTCTTTCTTTTTAAATGTTCTTCAGGTATGAGTAAATTTGGCTAATTACCATTGAAGCACATGCTATGGTAATTTTATGATTGCACAAGTTAATTATTAGCTATGTGGTATTCTGATTACACAATATCATTAATTATATCTTTGTAGATTTTAGTAGAATGATATTAGAACTTGATATGTTTTTGAAATTCATAGATATTATAATTATATATATATATATATATATATATATATATATATACTAATCAAGGCTGGGATGATTCTAGTGCCTCGCTATCTTACATCTTACTCCAATCATATGTCGTTTTCGTCAGGTTTCTTGTGCTCGCGCGCGCATTCACTTACGCATCAGTTTAACCCTTTCAAGGGCGGTGGTATGTTTATGAAACCACTTAAGTTTAATTCCGAAATGCCACAGGGAAACCAGAATTTTGGTATCAAATTTTCTGTTTATTTCGTGTATAAAATATAGCTTTTTCTTATTTCCGAATAAATTTCTTCATAAATTCCGGTGTCATTCATTCCTTTCAACATTTTAGAAAAGGAAGTTCTTTGCCCCTGAAAGGGCTAAGCTAGCTTTCAAATTAGCGATCGTTAAGCACTGAAATACGGTTTACGCATTGTTTATATCGTAAGACAGACTTAATCTCTAAGTTTATCAAGTCACTGTAATCCCAGCCTAAGAGTGTAATATTTTTTCAAACAGGGATGAGAGCGCTCCGACCCGAATGTCCGATTTTTACAACTAAATTTTAATAGTATTCTCCACCGTAATGAAATTCAGAAATTCCGTCCTTGAATAAGGTGACAAATATTATTAAAATTTAGTGGTGACAATCGGGCATTTAAATGGGAGCGCTCTCAGCACTGTTCAATCTATGCTTTAATGCATCTTGCCGTTTTTTAAGCATAATTTGAAAACCACTTGGAAGAAAAATTTGAAATTTTGAATACGCATAAATATAAATACATAATAAATATAAATCCATAAAAAAAAATT
The DNA here is from genome assembly GCA_963931845.1 of Maratus michaelseni. Lineage (NCBI taxonomy): Eukaryota > Metazoa > Arthropoda > Arachnida > Araneae > Salticidae > Maratus > Maratus michaelseni. Next base: position 401,307,358 of record OZ007586.1, read on the forward strand.
GCAGGTTGCAATTCATAATTTTTTCGAATATTAATTACATAATTCATATTATAAAAATATAAATATTGCAAATTTTACGTAGTTATGTTTGGGTTTTTGAGTATTATAACCAAACAAAACATTAGCACATTAGGATTGTAATTTCGGGAGATATTAATAAAAATATGAAAATGTAATTTAACATTAGAAGCTCTAAAATTTGAATGTTTATAATTCGAAAACTTATCATCCAAATGATTTAAAATTTAGTATCTAGGCATAGTTTGAAAATATCATGTCAAAATTGGGTGTTGCCATTGACAAAAATAAAGTTTAGGCTGGTTTTTATATGTAGATGCCCCCTAAGCAAATTTTATATACATAATTTAAAAGTAGACTTTATTTCCAATCGTTTAGTACCAGTCACTTCCTTCTACTATAATTTGTTGCAGAGTTAACCCATTAAAGCCGGAATTATTTTTCTCTTAAAAATTCAAAAATTGCATTTCATACCAATTTTTCAAAGTAGCAGAAACAAAATGGAGGGCAACTATCCCGGTACCAAATTGTACCGATAGGCTTTAATGGGTTAATAGGGGGTGTACAGCTTTTTTTCCACGACTGTACATGTGTTTTTAACCTTGACACTGATGATGAAGCTTTAGTATCTACAAAACAGCTGTATGCCATTTTCACATGTTTTTATTTATACTATTTTCACCCTGTTCATTCCTTTTTAATATAAAGGCACGAAGTTCTTTGTAGGTCTTTGTTAGTGGACATAAATTTATAATTTTAAAATACATTTTTTTAATATTTAAATTTAAACTCATTGGCTTCACAATGAAAAATATGAAATATTAATTCGCAGGATATATTCCTATGACTATTAGAACAGCAAATTCTAAAATATTCAGATGATAGTTTTCTTGTTTTTAAATTTTAAAAGCTTGTTTGAATATTATACATTTACTTTTAATACTGATTTAGTCTTCTTCACCCTAATAATCAATTGCATATTTGACACAAGCATAGATTAAAAACATTACTTTGTAAAATTTTTTGGCTTATATTCAGTGGATTACTTGCCAATTTAAGGACCTTAAAGTTCTGAAATCAGCTATCGCCTGCGCATGTCTAACTTGTTTGCATAAATTATTATGCACATATATCGCAGAAAATAATTAAAGTGTTTCATAAATATTTATTCAACATCCTTCTGATCACAACCTTGACATTCGCATTAGAGTGTATGTGTATGAGTTTATTTTACCAATAAAATATCTCTCTTCATAATAATGTTGGAAGGAAAAGTGTATTAGTTTCAACTTACGAAATGCTTAAAGTAGAAGCTTTTTCAATTTTAATCATTCCACTACGTTTAACACGCATTAAAAAAAAATTAAAGCTGAAATTATTATAGCGCACTTTGTTTCAAATACATTAGTATATAAAAGGACACTTTCATTTGTTAAAAGACTTAATTATAACACTAAATATACTAACATCCGGTCATGTGATCGGTTCCAAATGAACATATTTCGCTTCAAACCAGACATTTCTCCATAAAATACAGGGTACAATATGGTACCCATTGCTGACCTTTAATTTCTCAACCAGTTCTCGTAGACATATAGTTCCAATTACAAAAACGTTTCAAATGAAGTAAATATTCATGTTATGGCATTGTTTAATGCAAAAACTCACTTAAAAAAATATGAAATCTAACTGTTTTATACGGTCCACCAATCCCTATAGTTATATTTAGGAAAAGTTTACACATATCATAAAAGATATAACACAAAAAGTTTGACTCCAGTTCTACAAAAATTGACACAGTCATTAAATTTCAAAGTCTGAGATTTTTGCACATGATTTTGTCTTTCATTGAAGGATCAGTTAAAAAATGAATGAAAGTAATTCGAGATCGAAGTCAGGTCTGCAGTGTCCTTTTTACGGTGAAACCACCTTTAGCCGGTATCGCCAAATCGGGGTATCACCAAAGAGGGATATTTCATCTAAACATTTGAGCTAACTTTTAGGGGTCCAACAACATTCAAAAAACACATTATGTAGAATCGACACCCGGAAAATAAAACACACTCATTAAGAAATACGTAAATGGCAGAGGAATGCAAACGACCAGACGAGATATAAGGAGCATAAAAATTGGGATTATGTAAATTACAATAGTACCGCAGCACCACACGTTCGAGATAAAACACGAGCCATCTAGCAGTGGATATGCTAGTCAACGCTGAGATCGTGATGACATGCTACACGTGCACGCAATATGACGAAATGATACTTATTTATGGTGAATGTCAAAAGTATGCCAGAGCGACTGCGAGGGTTTATACAGAACTTTTCCCTAGAAATCGACAACCAACGCATGAAACTGTGACTAATGCATTACACCGTCTTAGAGATACAGGCTCTGTTGCACTACGACCAAGGAGAAGTAGAAGGGCAAGCTGTAATGTTCAAGTGACATCGGAGGAGGTGCTGGAATTCGCCCTTCTAAATCCTCAACTGAGCACGGTGGAAAAAAGCGAGGCATGTGGATACACGTCTCAGCATGTCTGGCATTTGTTACTAGCACATGGTGCGCATCCATACCACCCGACACTGGTACAAGCATTGATGCTGGGTGACCACGCACGACGATTTGATTATTGTAATTTCATACTCCATCAAAATCCGTCGTTCCTTTGTGACATTCTGTGAACAGGTGAGTGAACGTTTACACGGGGTGGCATTGTGAACGTGCACAATGGCAATTAGTGGTATGTGGGAAACAGCCACTTCGTCCGCACAGTACGACACCAGGTATGCAGGTCTACGAAAGTGTGGTGCTGTGTGGGGAAACCAGATTGTTGAATCCATCTTCTACGATGGGACCTTAACGGGCGATCTTTTCCTGCACCTGATACAAAACATGGTAGGTGACAGGTATGAAGAGCTGCCTCGCCGACATGCATTCCGGGTGTAGTTTCAACCTGATTGGCTCCCTACGCATAAAGCATCAAACGTCCATGCGTATATGGCCATCTAATTCGGTCAACAGATCATTGGATATGGTGGTCCGGTACAGTGGCCACCTTGTTTGCCGGACTTGACTGTCATGGACTTCTACCTCAGGGGTTACATAAAAGCACAGCTATATATGATTGAGCCTATTTCTCTGCTTAATCTGAAGCAACGCATCATCCTTGCTTGTCGCACAGTTACACCTGCTATGCTCCAACGTGACCAGAACTCAGTACTGTCACGCAGTCATTTGTGCATTGCTACCAATGGAGAACACTTTGCGCAGATTTCTAGTAGATTCCGGCGTTTGATGTATTAATATTTTGTAGTAGACCGTTTTCTGATATGATAATGAATTGATATTTATTTTTCTGTTTAAATTCATTGTATCATTCTTCGCTTTGTATACGACCCCTAAAAGCAAGTTTAAATTTTTGGATGAAATAACCTATTTACTCTATGCAATGACCACTTCAGAAAAGTATCACGGTCTTTGTCGCTAGGCCTGGTCTAGTAGGATACCTTATGGAAGCGATCTGATCCAAATCTGATAAAACAAATTTCCATCCCTGATTATATACTATTGCTGATTAACCAGAGAAGCCAAAACTTGCATAAAAATACTGCGAAACACAAAAAATCCACAAATTTCGAAGGCTATATGCATTCTTCGAAAATTAATTTAAAAAAAAAGTACAGACGTCACTGTTGCACACAATATGTTAGGTTGTGACAATAAGTTATAAATTAAAACACTAGAATGCCTTTATAAGACAGTTACTAGTCCACTACAACCATCCCCCTCCGTAATTTGCAAAGAAAAACGGTTAGGCCAAATGCATGCCTAAAACTTTTTCTTAAATTTTTAGCCGAAAACTACCAAAAACAAATGATGGGTCCATTTAAATTTTTTGTGTCCGAAATAAAATTTTAATTTCTATAAACATTTAGCCCATCATGAACATGGTCAATCTGCAACACACAGCATACACTTTCACATGCAAACAACCTTGTAATTGCAAGCCTGCATTACCTATCACGTGCAAGTCTAAATCCAATATAAATACCAAATTTCTAACATAAACTTCCATAGTGAAAAAAATTTCCTCAACCGTGAAATACTTCAACCATATCAAAAAACACCATACGGCAATTTGTCTATCACAAGAAATCCACACAAATGCCAATTTAAAAAAACCCATGAGCTAAATTTATCTCGCCAAAACCTCTCAAACTGTCAAAAGAGGAAAGTCAGTAAATGGAGCCTATCGCAGAAAAATTAACAATCTCCAACAATAAGCCAAAATTAACAATAAGCCAAAAAACTTGTTGGAGAACAAACCTCAGTAGTTGTATGAAATATGAGTCCACCACTTTACGTCCGGGTACAAACTAATAGCAAATTATGCTGCGATATTGCAATCATATAGTAAAAAATTCCCATAACAGATTGATTTGACATCATACAATTATCCTTCTGTATTTAACTAAAAAAAAGTGGAATCAATGAACAAAAAAAAGGTCCTCCCTAGAAAAAAAGGTCCTCCTAGGTCTTTCCCTAGAAAAAATCGTTAAACGTGACATATCCTCAATAACAACATACATGTAACTATAGCGAATAATACATTAAATTATAACAATGAAAGAACATCAAAATACATTTACATACAACTGTAACACTTAATAACATTTATCTTACGAAGAACCTTCCCCAGTGAATGAAAACCCAAACGCAAAAAAACAAACGACAAGACGAAAGTTAGGATAATGTAATGTTAGTATAGATAAACAGAAATGTATGTCAAGAACCACTTGACCAATGTGTCGACCTACACGCGGCACGTGTAAACTAATCCCAAACTACTATCGAACGATACCTAAAAAATTACAATACATTTGAAACATGCAACAATTTAACCATATAACATTATTCAAACATAGCTATTAACAATATTTTCAGGACACTACAAAGCAGCCTAGACAGGAAGCTGTGATATGACATCATTTTAACTCTTAAAAAAAAATTAGAGTTCACTTAACTCATTCGCTGCCAATCACGCGCCTGCGCGTGGTTGTCAGCGAACCTCTAAATCTAAAATTATAAATTCGCACCAGAAAATACGAAAGAAGAATTTTAATTTTATGTAATCGCAAAATGCCTGTAATTAAATAAAGTAAATATTGCTGTAACTATTTTCTGGAATGAATTTGAATTTTCTAAAAAAAATACAATTCGGTAATTTTATCTTGGCAGCGAATGTGTTAAGCATAACTTGTGAGTCCGACTATAATTTACAAAACATGGTCAAAAAACAATTAAAATTGTCCATCTGCTTCTCTTTCCTCCATATTGTTGACATTACATATGCACTTTAAGAAATAAAGTTAAAAAAGGACCCCTATATTCATAGTGAGGATTCCGAGCTGGCTGCTTTCATACTGAACGAAGACTCCCTTTTCCTATTCCAGAACTTCTCGACGAAAGATCGTTCATCATCGAAACTTAACGGCAAGGCCACTGTCAATTGCTTCACTAGGAGACGAGTCTGGTAATGATGACGTGGAAAAACTATAGTTTCCACTCAACGACTAGGTCCCGGTTACTTCCCGGTCATCGAATCGATAATCGTTTATCCAAACAAAATCCACCAAAATCGGACAAAAATTCTTCTAAACGATTATTTTTAAACGTAGTGGGGTACATTTACTAAAATATTCTCCATAAGATTTTCAGAAAACGTTTTACTGCGTAAATATGAATGAACTATATAACAATTCAAACAATACTTTTATTGCAATCAAACACTTGTAATAACAAATTATGAAAAATTAACATGTCACATTGCTTAATTTTTAATTTTTAAAACTTTATTCGATGTTAATAATATAATTTTAAAACTAATTTAAAGAAGTCATTAAACATGATAATCTAAAAGATATTTCAAACAAGCATGGTTAACTTTACTTTATAAAGTTTCGTTGTCTTCAGGAGATTTATTGCTTGCACTTTTTAAATCCGCTGTCGTTTGTATATGTCCAAAATTTTCACATAAATACTTCTGCAAATATATTGTACAGGATAATAAAATAGTTTAATAAATATTTACTGTATATACTTCTGATCAAAAGCCTGTGAGAGTTAGACAATTGCTTTAGTTTATAAAATAATTTTTGGAAACAAATATCTCTTTTCATAATGCAGTAGGAAGGATCAGTATATTAATTTTGATTTACAAAATGTATGAACAAGATTTTTTCAATATAAGTAAAATATTATATAGAATAATTTTTCAATTAAGTGAAATGTTTGATGCATAAACATTACTGCAGTGCAAGATAAGAAAGAAGAATCATGCTTTAAACATTATGAAACACTATCCAACATTTCCAGAATACTGCAACGGAACTCAACATCGTTTAAAATGATGTAACCATATTTTAGAAATTACTGCCTATATCCAGATGGTACTCGATTTCTTTTTATCTAACTGTGATACCTGTGATCTTTGATATATATATATATATATATATATATATGAATATAACTGTGATCTTTGATATATATGTTTATACACTACATAATGTGCTAAAATTTACCTTCTTTACAAAAAGCATAACAGTGACAAAATTTACTATATAATTTCCAACAATATATTACGAAATACATACAAATAATGTTTTACAGCCCTTTATACACTCCTCATATTAAACTAAAATTTTATTCATGAAATCATATTAGTGAAAAAAAAACACGCAGATCAGAACAGAAAATGTACTTTCAGAAGATAATGTCCATAGATAGCAATGCATCAGGATATTTGCGTAGACCTATATATTGATTTATTTATATTATACCAAAAATCTCTTCGCGTACTAAATATAGTTCAGCTGGAAAATACATACCTCAATTAAAAAAACACACTTAATGAGATCATGGTCTTACACAAAAATTTTTTATGAATTATTTTGTGTAGCCCTGTATATGATCTATATAATTTATACACATTATGTAGTAGTATTCTGTTAAACATGAAAACTCATACCACATCTGAAAACGCATATACAGCTTATATTTAAAATTTATATTTAAAGCTTGCGTGTCCCGATAAATATTCAATAACCGTTATGATGTCATTATGGACAGTAAACATTTTGCATTTTCCCAATAATGTATATAAATTTCCTTATATTTGAAATAGTGCAACTTTATAATAATACGCTGCAAGCAATTTTTCTCATTAGACAATTATATAATTCCGAAATCTTTTGAGCTAGCCTGAAATTGTATGTTAAATGGTTTACAGACCATGTTCTACAGAAACAGAGTCTTGGTGTACTTCATAAATGCATATCAGTCTGTTTCACATAGTGTAACCTTATTAAAATACACCTTAAACAATTTTTCCACATTTACCATAATAAAGGGATTTTTTTAGTCTCCCTGTAAACTAACTATAAAGTATACATACTCTATTTTCATTGGTGAACATGACATAGTAAACTTCAAGAACATGTATGATTCACATAGAAATCTGACTATATTTACAAGAGTTAGAGCACGTGCAAGCGGCAGACAGATGCCAAACAGTAGACAGACGGCTGAAAGACAAAAACGGTAGACAGAAAAACCAAAGTTAAAAAAGCTTTTCTACTATGTTGGAAAGTGTTAAATAAAAAATACTATTATTAGAAATAAAATCTTGTAAACAGAAATTCTAAAAAAGTATCATAACTGCACTTCTTACTTATTAATTTTTATAAAAATTCTTTAATGTTAATCATATAATTTAAAAACGAATTAAACAGAATCTTGTTAAACATATTAATAAAAACATATTAATAAGTGCCTGTCATTACTATTTTTGAATAACATTATTTCAGAATAGTAATTTTTGCCTTAATTAATTATATATTTCTGTGATTAAATAATTCAAAGACTGCTATTCGCAAATAGCAGTACTTCAAATTTCTAATTTTGATTGCTATACATATTTCACCCAATCATGGTTTAAGGATAGATTAGTTTATAAATATTTCCTTGGTTTGCACTTTGAAGAGTATTGGTCTCTTTAATTATACATTAAAAGTTCTTAAATCAGCTGCCGTCTGTGCATATCTATCAATTTCGAATACATAATTATGCACGCATACCGCAGCAGTTAATTATGGAGTTTCATAAATATTTATTGCTTACCTTATGATCAAAAGCCTTGAAAGTTATATAAGTCAATTTGTTTATGAAATAGTTTTACCTATGAAATATTTTTTGCATAATAAAGAAGAGAGGGATAATATTTTAGATTTAAATATTTTTTTAAACAAATGATTCTTTTTTATTTATGGAAAATACTTCACTGTATGAAAATGAATTAGGTGTTAGACATAAAACAAGGAACTGTAGAATGTCAAATAGAAAAATGATTTTTTTTGCTAAGAGAAAAATGTATCTAAATTAAAAAACATTGTAATAAACTGAATTTCGTATTTTAATAAATCATACAAGCCTAAGACATGTTTTGACACGCCTATTGTTGAATCTAAAAGCATTCATTTTTACTGTTTTACATTATGTATTTCAAAATTATCTACCAGTGACAAGGCGCGGAACACGGAACTGCGTAAGCACACACATTCAACTAATATAACTATTTCATTACTATGAGCTCGATAATGTAACACTAGAATTACCGTGCTTCTTGTATATACATAGAACTACTAGGGTGGGTCATAGTTGACCCATGGACTTCAATTATGTTATTCTTGTTTTGTATGGGAGATAGAGACATTCAGTAAGGTTTCATGATTAATACAATGCTTTTTAATTAATGATTAGTACAATTTAGCTTCTAGAAAATTAGTACATAATATGAAATTTAGTGAATGGATACCATCAAAGAAAATTTAAATTTCTAATTTCAGAATAGATACTTTGAAATTCTGGCAGCTCGTATGAAATGAAAAGGATTATTATAGAACTGCTAGGGTCAGTCAAAAGTGACCCATGGACTTCAGTGATGTTATTCTTGTTTTGTATGGGAGATACGGACACTCAGTAAGGTTTCATGAATAATACAATGATTTTTATTTAATGTTTAGCATTATTTAGCTTCTAGAATATTACATAATATGAAATTTAATGAATGGATACCATAAAAGAAAATTTAAATTTGTAAATTCAGAAACATACTTTGCAATTTTGACAGCTCGTATGAAATGAAAAGTAAGAAATAATATTCGATCACGACGAGTTGGTGGCTAAAATTGACGCATGGGGGAAGAGTTCGTTTTATCACAGGTTCGGACAGTGGAAGGAGCAAGTAATTTAGGGTTGCAACATATTTGAGCGTTCCTGTCTTTGGCGATGATGTCATTGAGACCCCTTCTTTTCTGCTAGATGGTTATTATTCTCAGCGCTCTTGATTATTATTATCATTATTTTGTATTTAAACTGTTATTTTCCAAACAACACAAAGTGTCCCTAAAAGGGAAAACGTTGTCCATGCGTTTCTAACCAACGCAACATCGTTAATAATGTGCGTGTACTTTTTGAAAATGAAGCAAAGTCACTTTCCCTTAGAAAGTCCTACTTGCAGGCATTCTTCCTTCTTCAACAATTTCAAAAATGGCATTTCCTGAAATAATTGCCTCCTCCCCTTCTTCCCTTCTTTATACTAATATATATGAATTATGTGAAAAAAAAAAAAAATTTTATAACTGACTTTTAGAAAAGAATATTTGGTATTGCATTTTTATATCTAGATACAATTATAGATGTAAATGTAATCTAGTTTAAAAAGTTATGATAAAATAATACATTAACAAAATTTATAGAAAACTGTTTAACCGATAGATTTTACTGATCGAAACATTGAAAAAAATCCTTTTGCGCCGAATTACTGTAAATATTTACTAAGCAACAAGATATTCAATACTTTAATCATTTAATGTTACAGTTCATAATTATAAATGAATATAAAAAGAAAAAAAAGCATCTTTTGCATATAAAAATTACAGTGCCCTTTAAAGCACGTTGCAATGAACGATCTAGACAAGTTCAGTAGAAGTAATGTTTTTCAATAACAATTCTACGTTATTATAAATAAAATTTTAACATTTTGTTTAGAGAACTTTCAACATTTTTATATTAACAAAGTAATAATATTTAAAATTTTTTTAAATAATATAAAGAAAGAAAGAACAAATGAAGAATGTTATTATCTTTTGTTACTTTATACTTAGTCAATCTAATCGGAAGTATCCTTCGGAAAAACGTATAAATGTAATTAAGAATTTATTTGTATTGTATAAGCTAATATTTTAACATTACTATATAATAGAATAAAATTCGATTTAATAATTCAAATTATTTAAATGAAAAAAGGCATGAAAATTAAATATGAAAGGTGCTTTATATTTCATTTTTAATTAATGAGTCTATTATTAAAGCATTAGGCGTCACAGAATTTTTAGAGCACATTTGCTTATACTGAGTTTTTCATTTCTAAAACCAATTTATTTTCTAATACCAGCAAAATAAAAATATTTTCAAGATAAATGATATCGCTAACATTGTTTAAAATACGTATTTATATTTTCCCTCAATAAAAATTTTGTAGGCATAACGCATATACACATAATTTTATTTCCCTTCTACATCAAAAGGCGATTACTAGCCAAATAAGGTAATCCTAAACCTATTTGTCGAAAAATTCTCTTCCCATTCCTCCGTCCGCTAAATTGCTGAAATGAACTTTTCTGACCACACGTGACTCATACGTCACAGCCGCTTTCTCCTGATTGTCGAATATTATCTTTCAAATGATATATATTCTAATTATCAATTTAAATTTCGTAATGATGTTCCTACAGATTAATAAAATCTTAAAACACAAAGAGATTTAAATATATAGGGTAAGTCAAAATGAATATAGCGATTACAAACGACTATAAGTATTTAATGGAAAAGAATTTATCGATAAGATTAACACAGAATGTAGACGGAACTTCAAAATTTTGTATACATACGTCATAGATGTTCTATGTGACTTCCCTTGATCACACGGACAACATCTAGGCGGTAGTCCATTTCACGCCATACATTCTGAAGCATTTGTTCAGTCACCGACGCAAGCGCATTACAAATACCATGTAACAATTAAACATGCGCATTACAAATAACATGTAACACGCCATTTTATACTAACAAGGGAACCACTTTTTGTGCAGCTCGCACCTAGCATCGAGACCGTGTACATTTTATAGCCCTATACATAAAAGTTAGATATCCGATAAAATTTATTTGTTAAAATCATATTTTATATATATATTTTTTTAACTTTTAATTTTTTATTATTGGATTTTTAATTGTTAATTTTACGCCAAAAGCGAGTGAAGTAGCCAAATATGAAACTACAAATCTAAACTGATACTCACACAAAGCAGACGACTATGACAAGGCATGTCCAGGAGAGGCATTTTGCGAGAAAAATTCTACGGTAACATATAAAGCCAATTTCGCAATACAAGTATAATGTTGTATTTTTTCAAAATCAAATTAGTAGGTTCTTGAAGGAATTTTTAAACTTTTTTCAATATTTTATACTTATTATTGACTAATTTTTATTTTAACTGCTTAAAAGTAAAAAAAAAATATATATATGTTAATAGTCCGATAGGTGGTCTCGAAAACTACATTTTCAGAAAGTTATGCTGCTGTAAAATAAAAAAAAAATATGATTTTAACAGAAAAAATTTACCGATTCTCAAACTCCGTAATATAGGCCTTTAAAATGCACCAGGTCCCAATGCTAGATGCGAGATGCACCAAAAGTGGTTCCCTTGTAAGTAGAGGACGCTCTAAACTTTTGCCCCTGTAAAAAAAAAAATCTATACATAATATGATGAATATTTTAAAAACGAAAAGTAGGGATGTACATCTTAACAGTGCATTATCATTTCGTGGCTATTGGTGAATTTTTACGGAAGTTAACGGCTTTAAAGTAAAAAGAAAGCTTGAAAATGACATACAGACCATCATATCATTTTTTCATCGTAATAATATTGAATCGGGACCATTTGAAGTTAGATTCCTTTCCACAAAAAATAGTATGAAAAACTGAACATCCGTTCAAGAATTTATGCATAGTCAAACAAATGAGAAAACCACCTGAGGGCGCCCGTCAGACACGCCAACCGCCGTACATAAGATCTGGAAAACTTTTAACGCGCACGACCAGGAGAGTTCCTATATACGATACCGTCTGTGGGGGGCCCGCCACCTGCGGACCAGACCCGCTTTCCCAAGTAAATGACGACAAAGGTCATTGCGATATTCGGTGGTGCCTACCTCTTAAGTCACCACCACATTGGACTTGGCGAGTACGACGGAGCCCCACGACAGCTTCGGAGCCGGAGACCAAAATAGGAAACCGGGTCCTAGGCCTTATGCCGAGATCCCCCAACGAATCTTGCTTTATCGCCGCTTTCGATTATCGAACTCCTACAAAGAATACGATTAGTAAGTCGGCAGCGACAAAGGAGGAGGACGAGCCTCTAGCTAGTCTGGGATGTCAAGGAAATGCATCCATGAACGCATAGACACGTCTAGCTTAGGTTGTTCCCGTGTAGCCCCCGACGGCTTTCCCCCCGACATATGATGCTGATTGTAGAACACCGACAGTGGTCGACTCCGGAGAAGACACATACCACAGAGAAACGCATGTAAAACACAATAAAAATGGTTAATAAATGGAAATATTTAGACACCACTATCGGACTCCTGAGGGTTGTGGATAAAGTTGCAAAGGCTAGAAAAAACTGGTTTAAACCAAGAAATAAACCGGGGTTTTAGGGAATAAACCAGGTCTTTTGGGAATAAACCTAGGAATAAACCGGATATATTGGAAATACACCCGGGAATAAACCGGTTCTTTGCTACTCTAGTCGTGGAACATGTCCTCAAAAGCGCTAAAGAAGCGGCCCTGATCGAGGTTACATGCGTGAAAATTGTGTCTTAGACCCCTGCTAATCCAACCATTGGGCGCAGAAAGCTCCGACGACGCATAGGCACGCTGGATTGCTCTTCGACCCGAAGTTCTGACGTCGGTCTGATCGCCGCCGCATTAGTTGGCGAGCCTCCGGTCTGATTCCTGGTAGTTGGACAATCCATAGAAAGAGCTAACCCCCTCCCAAGGATGTGACACGAGCCGCAGTTGACCGAGTGGTCCCCCGCGGACACTAGTCATTCTTGGTCATAACGGGAAATCTCCTTTTTACCCGATCATTGAGGTCGACACACAACTGCGCCTGCAGAGGCAAACGCGATGGGTGCGGACCATATGTGTACGCCTGCCTGCCGGTATCTACAATCTGCCGCCTGCAGTACAGAGTGCCGCTGAACGCCGCCTTACGCACTGACTAGACGTCACTACAGAGTAGAGTTGCAAAGGCTAGAAAAAATCCGGTTTAAACCTGGGAATAAACCGTGTGTTTTGGGAATAAACCGTGTGTTTTGGGGATAAACCGGGTCTATTGGAAATAAACCCTGGGATAAACCGATTCTTTGCAACTCTACTACAGTGTCACCACTCTCCTTGCTATTCAGAGTACTATCTAGCAGTCATCCCGAACTGAGGGAGTCCGTGCCGGGCTACTGGTGTTAATCTAAAGGGCGCTTTCCACCACCCTAGCGGTGTCTGTAATTCCCATCATAGGCCTAGTCCCATTGCCGCTTAGAACAAGTGCTTAAGGGTTGGGAGGCCCAGAACTATCCATACATCAGATCGTCCGGTACCTCCGGCTTTTTCAGACACCCCTCTACCACCGATGCACTACAGTGAGGTGGTGATTTGTCTACTTAACCTGCCCCCGTCGTGTCGGAGAACATCGCGCAATGCCGGACTGCCGGTCATCTCAAACAAAAGGGAAAAATGATGAAAACGAAATGGATAACTTCCTGCTTTGACAGTCGGTTAAAAATACTGATGTTTCTTTGCTTAAGAGAATATTTAATATAGAACTTTATTTCTCAACAAAAAAAATATATATATAATTTAAAAATTGTGTCAATGTATACATTGATGGGCTTTAGCAATAAAAAATTTATTTAAAATTTTCATTTAATGAAGATTTTTACACTAATTTTAAGACGAAATTACCATATAGAAATTTAGATTTTTTTCACAGAAATATATTTAAATGAGCCTTGCGATTCCTAAAAGACACATTAATCGTAATAGGTGGCTTGAAAATATCTTGTCAAGTTTTTGAGGCATGTGTGAGGCAAAATGAATAAAACGAATATGACCACATTTTAAACTGAGCCTTTTAAAAGCACGACGGGAAAATTCAGTACCTAATAGTTGCCCATGGAGAAATTTTTGTCACTTTATGTTTTATGATATTGGAATTTTGCAACCTTTTCTAATGAAATGTTGAGGACTACAAAATATTAAATTATTTTCTGCACCGTTTTGGGGTTATTGGAATGCTGAGTGTTAGAATAAATTCAAGGCTTTTTCCTCTGTCAGGTAAAGTTTTTTTTTCCCGAAAAGTAACAATGACAATCTATGAAAGTCACAGAAGGACTATTAATACGAGAAACATTATTGAAAAACATTTGCAAATTAGTTGTATCTGACATTTTATTAATCTGTTACATTTGCCATATCTCTGACTCAAAGTGGATTTTTTTTTAATGTGCTTTCTATACTTTGATTAAAGTTTCATTCACACCCTCTTTTCTGTAACGTATTTTGCACTTGACTGTTTTTAATCCAGCTTCCACTTCTTATGCAGCAACCAGCAATAGTTTACTGTGATATTTAGCAGAATATGGTGTGTTACACTATGTTTACAATTAGCAATTCTGATGTCTCTACGAATAATTTGTAAGTTTATTAATCAGTCATTAATTCTCAATTTGTATCAAAAACGTACGTGATAACATTTTTTTAGTATCTTTTACGAAGTCACCACAATAAAATACAGCAGAAACACATTTCACTTTGGAGTAAAATTTTCTTTATTGTGCTGTGTTATTTTTAACACAGCAAATAATTCAAAAAAGAAAATTGTTTTAGCAAATTGAAAACTAGTATGGGAATATCTATACAGGAACAGGATAGCTAATTATAAAATTATATTAAAACAATAGTTTCATAAATAAATTAAGTACTCTTTATATGTTTACCGGAACATGCGCCGTACAAATTTTGAACTTGTGTATAAGAAAAATTTAAATATCTCAAAGAATTTACGTCTTTTCTAATAAAAGTTTTATGAATATTAAAACATAATGGAAGACGAATTACAATATAAAACTAATATAGATAAATAATTCTGATATTTATTTTATCCAAAAAACAGGCGTTCAAGAATTAAAACGCAGGAATTTCCTAGACAAGAAAAAGGTGAATGTAAAACAGAGAAAAAGTAAACGCCGTAAAACTCTTTTCTGAATAAATATTTTAAATTGAATAAATAATATGAAAAGCAGGACAATAAAATTTGACATGCATTGTTTTGAAATCAAATTTAGTTTCTTCTTTCACCAGACAGTTCATGTTGCACATGAAGGAATAATAAATAAACTTTATGTTATGAACATGGTAAAAATAAAGTGAATGTAAAACGTTTAAAGTAATAAAGCTTTAGAGTATGCTCTAATATTAAATTTTTATATGTAAACATATTTTTTCGGAAAACATAAATATATTATTTTACAAAAGTGAGTACCTTGTAATATATTGATCAAGAACTTCAAAGAAAAATGTATTCAGTAGTTTTGTGAATTCAGCATAACCGTATTAACATAGCAAATATACCAATAAGGTTCACCTACATGCCTACATATAAATAATTGCTCATTTTCTCTATTAACTCTCTGACGTGCACACACACAGACAAACATCTACGATGGACAAGTTACCATAACCTAGACGCTATGTATAAAACGTCTGTTTCCAATTTGCTGCCCTTGTATAAAAATGATTAATGATATATCAAAATAAATAAAATAAATAAACTCATTCAAAACTGGCGTCATTTAACGATATTTTAATTTTTAATGCAAGTAATACCGTATAGTATATTTCGCCTTATTTGATGTTAAAATTCTATGGTTTTACAACACAAAGAATACGACTTACATTTTCTGCTACTAATAATAACAAGAACGAAAAATCAAGCGTCAAGCATAGATTATATAGCACTTTCCAACGCTTCCAAAATAATTTTACAAATCATACCGTTTAATAAGCTAAAAGCTAACATCTAAGTAAACAATTTAGAAAACGCATAACATATTTAAAACATAATTTCAGGAATTTCCAACATATACAATATTCGGAAAAATATCCGAATACTTTTATTCAGCCCTGTATACGATCTATAGATTTGTATATATACTACATAGGATGATAATTTTAGTTCAGTTAGGAAACGCGTAGCACAGTTTAAAATTCTCCGTCTGGAGTTTGTCAATAAACAGAAATGTGTTCGCGAACTTTTGTGCTGCCCTGTATAGGATCTACAGAATTTATACACACCACGTAATAGACAAAAAGCAAGTTAAAATTAAAATCGCGTTCAATAACTTAAAACGCACTTCCAGGAATTATTGTTAACAGACAGTAGATAATTCTTTTGCGTGTCCCTGTAAATGAACGATGACTGCTATACACACAATATTCCGTAGTAAGTCTCTTGTAATGCACCTTAGTGATCTATATACATTTCAATGCGTTTAAAATAGTGAAACATTATTTAAATAAACCGCAGACGATTTTTCTCCATAGACGTAATGTAACGGAATCATTTTTACTGTCCCTGTAAAGTAACTATAAGTGCTATGAACACCCTGTTCCATATTAAGCTTCTTCTAATGCACCTTAGTAATATATATAAATTACAATGCGTTTAAAATAGTGAAACATTATTTAAATAAACCGCAAATGATTTTTCCTCATAGACCGCAATGTAACGGAATTCTTTTGAGTGTCCCTGTAAAAAAACTATAAGTGCTACACACTTCCGTTGAAATAGGGAACATGCTATAGATAACGACAATAACATATAAAAATTTCAGAGCAATCCGAGCATATTTACGGGAGTTAGAGCACGGCCAGACGGCAGACGGCCAGACGGCCAGACGGCAGACGGCCAGACAAACCGAAGTCATAAGCACTTTTCAACTAGGTTGGAAAGTGCTAAAAAGAAAAGAAAAGAAAAAAAAACATACGCACCCTATATGGAACATATACCTGACACCTGTACTGAAAGGGTTAAAATATAACTCTACGAAAAAGCGGACTTATTGATCGCTGTTAATTTTTACGCTTTTTCATACAACTAAAATTTAATAGAAATATTTTCCTTATTGAGTCGCAGATTTTGGCGATTCAATACAGAAAAATTTACTATTAAATTTTAGTGGTGAGAAGAAAGCATCAAAGTTGGCAGTTATTCTTATATATTTCCACTATAAATAAATACACTGCTCAAAACAATTAAAGGATATTTGAAGTTTTATATAAAATAAAGATATAAACGAAATTTTTTTTGCCGAAAATAGAAGAAGAGAATCACAAATGCAAATTTTTCTGGTTTTCAAACTGTGGAGTATGCAAATTTTGAGTTCGACGTCAAAAACGTCGCTTCAGCGGCAGCGAATGAAATTTGACTTTAAACTGGATAAAAGAGAATGAAGACAAGGATGATCGGCATTCAGTTTATGCTTTGTTTCGATGAGTACGATGTCTCAGCGCAGTCATTTGACAGATTCAGAAGCTTGGAGAATTGTTGGTAGGTTAGAAGGGGGCCAAACTCAAGCCGAAGTAGCGCAAGCCATTGGAGGGTCACAAAGTGTCATTTCCAGGATCTGGAACCGTTTTTTGGAGAGTGGATGTGCAGGCCGAAGACCAGGGCAAGGTCGTAGACGGGCAACAACGCCCAATGAAGATCGGTATTTAGCGTTAACAGCGCGGAGACACCGAAACATGAACGCTACTCTTCTCCAACAACACCTTCGCTCGGCTACAGCAACCACGATTTCAACTCAGACTGTCCGAAACCGGCTCCATGCTGTAGGTCTGTATGCTCGCCGACCGATTGTATGTGTTAGATTAACATCAAGGTATCGTAGCGACCGCAGGGAGTGGGCAACCGAGCATGTCAACTGGAGGAGAAATGAATGGAGCAATATTCTGTTTTCTGACGAGTCCCGTTTTTCTGTGCATCCGGATAATAGGCGTATTTTCATCTGGAGGGACCGTGGCAGTAAGAATAATCCTGCGTTCGTGCACGAAAGTGTCATATTTGGCGGTGGAGGAGTGTTGGTGTATGGTGGCATCTCCATTGACGGGCGCACTGACCTCTACATCATTCGAGATGGAGCTCTGACTGGTCGCCGATATAGGGATGAGATCCTCAGACCTATTGTAGTCCCTTACGCTGCAGCAATCGGAGATAACTTCATTTTATTGGACGATAACTGCAGGTCACATCGTGCAAACCTGGTGGAGGATGTCCTTTTCGAGGAAGGAATCGTTCGAATGGAATGGTCAGCGTGTTCTCCAGACATGAATCCAATCGAGCACGTTTGGGACGCTCTAGGAAGACGAGTTTCTGGCCGCCAACAACCCCCACAAACTCTCCAAGAACTGGAAAGAGCTCTTCTGGAACAGTGGGGCAGAATACCCAACTCGTCTTTAATAGCCTCATTGAGTCCATGCCTCAAAGGTGTTCAACGTTGCTGGCCGCCCGTGGAAACCATACCCCCTACTGAAAATGATTTTCTTTGAAGAAAACACCTTTTCTTATTCTTTTTTTCTCATATGCACAAATTGTGTTTTTTTCCTTTTGTACACAAATGCGCAATAAAATGCATTTTTTTTCTGTCAAACATGTGTAATTTATTCTCATATAACCTACTATGTCTGTCGACCATGTATCAATCAGCTAAAAAGTTTCCCAGATACAAAATCCACCTAAAACTGCAATATCCTTTAATTGTTTTGAGCAGTGTATTTGCTTATACAATTTAATTAATTTTTCAATTAATTTCCTAGCAGCGAAATTACACCATTATTGAAAATTTAACATGTAAATTTTTCAAATTACTGACTAAGAGTATAACCGACATATATGAAATTTCCGACATATGTGTGAGATATGCCAGACTGGGTATCGTCCTGGTAGCTCAATGGTAGACCATTGGAGCTTTATTCCAAGTGTCGGTTTCGATTCCCGGTCTGGACATGTTTGCACTCTGTCCATTATAAGCTTTGTAAACAATTTGAAAATTTTTTAAGTTTATGAAATGTATGGTTATTTAAATTTAGAGAAGATATGTTATTAATGATAAATGAATTAAAAATTTATTTTGTAGGGTTTTCTCTAGATTATCTTCATTTAATTATTTCACAGATTTAACAATCCAATTTATATTTCGATTTAAAATATCTATTTACAACAAATTTCATCCGGTCTAATGAAATTTATGGTTGATATAGCTGGAATATTTCGATACAGCAATTAAGCATTTGGAAATATATAAGGATATTTTTTAACTTTACAAATGCTTTCTTAATGCTCTTTTTTATCCTTGTTCACATCTTTTAATATAATTGCATTTTTGCATAGACTTAGAGCTCATTCTTCCTTTTTTTTTTTTTTTTTTTTTTTTTTTTTTTTGTAATCAAACTAATTTTTCTATCCATATTATTCCAATAATAAAATGAGAATTTCACAACAATGAAACTTTGTTTAAGCGCATTTAATAAAAATAAGATAAAGGCTAGTATGTGAACAAATTAAATTTTAAAAAGAGGAAACTTTGGTAGAAACTAATTATGAAATCTTTTGTAATTAGTTTTGCTTTTGTCTTACGAAATGCGACATTGTCGAATTAAACTATAGAATTCAAAAGTTTCATTTTAAATATTAATTCTGAATTCGCCAGTGAATAAATAGCATTAAAAATGATTAAAGCTAAACTAATGAAAACGATCGTCTTCCGTATAATGATTGAAAATTGGATAGTATTGAATTTTAAAAATATATTCTTATACTTTTCTCATAGTCTGGCATATTCTAAAACGTGTAAGTTTTAGATACACAATACAAAAGATAGTTAAAAAAAACAGTTAAAAATTACTTCAGAGGAACTGTTTTAAATATTTGAAATTTCCAAATTATATATGATATAAACGCTATGTGAACTGGTGTTTTTTTTTAACTAAAATTTATAAATTCGTGTTTTTGTGTTGATAAATTTAATTACCATTTTATACGAGCAATTTTGCACAAAACGTAACACAATATTATGTAAATGGAAAGTAGTCCAAACTAACATACAACTTATTCGTTATAAAACAATATCTTCAGTATTAAAAATACAAACCTGTTTCTATACCTAAATGTGTTTAAGTGAAATAAAATCCCTATTCATTATAGTGAGACATTCTTTGATATTATACATTATCGTGCTTCATTTCTCATGGTGAAAGTTTTCATACAAACCAAGCAAGACACAGTTAATTATAGATTCTCTTACCCTATTTTTAATTACGTAAATCTAAATTGATTTATCATTGAAAAAATGTATAAATTATGAATTAGAAACATTTACGCATACATAAATCATTTAAATATCCAATTTCCATTAGACGATAAATAGTTACATATAATAAATTTAAGGAAAACTTTTTCTTCTAATATAATTGCCTTTGTGGTGAACAACCATATAAGAAATTTATAAACACTTCACATGGGCACACAATAACTGGAGATTTTATAAAAATAAATGGGAAAAAGCTACGTGCACTCAAGAATTTTGGTGCTAAATATCTTCTCCTATACAAATACAGTATGAAGTCTATCATCAAACAGTTTACTATTGATATGGATTTATTTATATTCAATATTGCTGTCAATTATAATAAACCCATCAACATTTTAGTGAATAAAAATTCAATGTTGCCAATGACTTATATTTCGCTCTTAATCAAATAAACAACATTTACTTGACAAATATGACAGTAAACTCCTACATTAAAGAAACTTCAGTATGATTTTACTTAAACATATGTTCATGATGCCACAAATCACTATAAGCCATCATATGAAAAGCATGCCACTATTCGCACTCAATATTGTTATAAATGAAAAATAAATCCCCTCCAAAACGTGATCCGATTGAGATGAAATTAAAAAGACAAAAAATTCAACATGTTGTGCTTGTCATGTATAAAATAAAAAATTTATTCATATGAACAATTTTCTTAAGGTGGCGCTATGGTATTCAAATAAATATTCAATAACTTTAAATAAATTTATGTTCTACGTGTATTCATATAAAAGTTTAAAATGGTATAATAAGTGCTCAGTACTTCCTTCTTCATTGTCAAAAATGTGCTATAGACACAAATTCATATTTTACATCGCTGAATGCAGTCAGTCTGGCAGAATATCTTCAACATAGCAATAAATACTTTTTTAATTTTTTTTTATAAATACGCAAATACCAATGCGCGATTATAGCATTAGATTAATTTTAACACAATTATTCAAATTAGTAAAGAAATCATATGAATTGTAATTTCCCAACTGGACGAAAAATGTCCGGGCCAGGATTCGAACCTGGGATATCTTGGCTGAAGGTGCCGTGCTCTACCAACTGAGCCATCCCGGTCGAATCTGGAGGACCTTATTCATCGAGTTAACCTTATTGATCATAGTATCTGGTCTGATATCTGAATCAGCTCAACAGAAGAGATCGCAGGTAATGGAACTCCAGTAAACGCTGGACACGTGATTACATTAGATTAATTTTAACACAATTATTCAAATTGGTAAAGAAATCATATGAATTGTAATTTCCCAACTGGACGAAAAATGTCCGGTCCAGTATTCGAACCTGGGATAGCTTGGCTGAAGCTGCCGTGCTCTACCAACTGAGCCATCCCGGTCGAATCTGGAGGACCTAATTCATCCAGTTAACCTTATTGATCATGGCATCTGGTCTGATATCTGAATCAGCTCAACAGAATAGATCGCAGGTAATGGAACTCCAGTAAACGCTGGATACGTGATTACGTAAGATTAATTTTAACACAATTATTCAAATTGTTAAAGAAATCATATGAATTGTAATTTCCCAACTGGACGAAAAATGCCCGGGCCAGGATTCGAACATGGGATATCTTGGCTATATTTTATAGCATGTTGCTGATAATTTAAATGGCATACCAAGTAGGTATTTATTACAGCATATTAAATATTTATTTGAAGGCATATTTGGAATTTAAATATATAAACCTATTGAATATTCATTTGAGAGCTGCAGCGCATCATTCGATGATATTTGTACTAGATTTTTTATTTAATAAATCACAAACAAATCCTTTGCATTATTTGTAGTTTTAATTTCGTTCCAATCGGAGCAGTAGAAATCAGTCCAAGAGAGTGTAACTCATTTCTTGTTAACCCATTTTGAATCTTAATTAATTGAAAGCAGTGTCCTGAAGTTTTTATATATCCAAATAAAATATTTCCGATTATATTGCGTGTCTAGGACTTTGTATGTTTAAACAAATGTACGATTATGTAGACTAACTGAAATGGAAACAAGTGGAATGTGTCCGTCAAATTATAAAAGTTAAAGAAATAATTTTAACCTAAAAAAAGTAGAGGAATATCCATTTTCAAGTGAAACCTCTTTTTAAAATTCATTTGTAAAACAAAATGCTTTGTTTTATATTAGACATTGTGGAACTAAGAAATGTTTCTTCAGATAAAAAATCTGTGAAATATTTCAGTTAAAGCAAAAACTAATACTTTTAATGGAGTAGACAAGTGTTTCTTCTTATAGATTTTGCATTTCCAGTAACATTCTCTTGCTTCAAAGTAAGTACTCATTTATTCTTCAAACACTCATGTTTATTCTAGCTTTTTTGGTCGAAACGAAAGAAATTTTATGTGTCGCACAGTGTTTCATTCTGTTTTATATTCTGAATCATTCTGCAAAAGAATGTTTATTTCAATTCCTCAAATGGAAAATGTTTTTTCTTATACTACTACATATTTCGTCACATAAATAAATAAATAAATAAATATATATATATATATCTGAAAAAATATTACGCCTATAAGCACACCTGAGGATACAAAGTGACCATGAACAATTTGATGCTACTCAATCAGCCATGCAGATTCATGTAAAAATTGAATTTATCCTTTGGGGTGTGACTAATAATTACTTAACACGCAAACAAATCTGAGGAGGAAAAAACCTTACAAATATTTTGCGATTGGGACAGATAGGCAGCTTGATATGGTGCTTTAAGACAATAAAATAAACACCGTCTTATTCATTGACATCTGACTTTATGCATGTATCTCACATCTGATCTTTCGGGAATATGACAAATAGCGAGCTTAAACGAACGTCATTTTGTTTTTAGGAATCGACAATCTTATATAATGCGTCTCAAAATTTCGCTAATTTATTTGATTTCTTAGATAATATTTTTAATTGAAAAACTGTCTTTGGAGTCAAACTTTGAAGCGTTTACCACAGGTTTGTGAAAGAGGGCAGAAAAAAGAGATTTAATAGAGATTGTTATAATTCAAATGATGCGATTTTCCCATTGAAATGCATAAAATATCAATTGGGGTCAGGTGATTTTGATAGTGTTAAAGTCTAAAAATTGTTTTCAATAGTTTATCTTAAAATTTGATTATTTAGGAACATCTTAAAAGAAACCTCATAAAAAATTATCTTTATAAGGGAAGTCATGTCGAAAACAGTTTGAACTCTTTTTATATCATCAAGCGGTAATTTGATCTTTAAAGTCAATTTTCAGAAAACAGTGATTAGGGTAATTGCATTTCTAAGAAATGGCAGGATAAAATTTCATGAAGTAAAAAATGTATAAGTTATAACTATTTTTATTAAAAACAAATCGAAAGTTTGAAATATTTTTTACTTACCCATCATACCAATAGTATAGGGTAAGTCTTGCAATCGTTTTAAAAATTGAAAACATTTTCTTTACGGATTTACACGTTTCAGACACTGGAGATTCCGAAAAACATATTTTTAAAAAAAAAATTGCCGTCCGCCTGTCTGTGTGTGTGTCTGTAAACGCTCTATCTCCCGAACACATTGAGATGGAGACTTGAAATTTGGTATGTACTTAGTATGTAACAATGGAAAGAAGCTTATTGAATTTCAGTAACTTCGATTATCCGGAACTATTTTTTTCGGACTCTTGAAATATACGTTCTGATAAAAGGTATATAAAAATTTTCGAAATTGTTTATTTTAAGGAGTGAATATAAAAGACTATAACAAAAACATAAATGTTGCATAAAGAATAAATTAGATCGAATAATTAGTTGCCGAGATATTAGAAATCTTATTTTCCACACTCTTCGATTTTTCGTGATCCTGTATTTCATTCAAATAGCATTTCAATGATAAATTTTAATTGGAAATGAGACGCTTAATCCGACGTAATAAACTGTTAGTTAATAGGATTAACAATTTTGGAGTTAAGAGGATGTTTCTTTTGCGCAATTCAGTAATAGAGCATTTAAAGTTTATGACCTCATCAAACCGCGATTTTATTCCAATTGCAATGCATTTTATAAGTAGTTTACACATGTTTTATTTTCATATTTTATATTATGCATATCCATGATGGGTAAGTATTACTGTGGCCCCCAGCGACTAGTTTACATTGTAAAGCTAGAACTAAATAATATTTTTTTTTCAGTGTAGGTCATGTTAAACACATATTACAACCTGTGGCCCGAAAGTTCGGTGAATGAATTTTTATTTCAAATACAGTATTGTTCAGCATCAAATACAATTTACTGTCCTTAAGAATAATCTCCATGGATGGTAATGCACTGTTGAGAACGAGTATATAAGATCTGGAAACTACTGTAAGACAGTTCTTTCGGAATGGCGTTCAGCTCGGCCGTCACGTTGCGTTGAATGTCGGTGATGTCCGTAAATCTCTTTCCCTTCAGGGCTGACTTCTATCTGGGGAAGAGGAAGAAGTCTGCAGGTGCCAAATCAGGTGTATAAGGGGGTGATCAAGTGTCACAACTCCATTCGCGGCCAGGAACTTCCGTACAACCAAGGCGGTGTGTGGCCGGAAATTATCACGAAGAAGAGTCTAGGAGTCTTGCGTGGCGTAGTAAGGGCGAACGCAACAGATCCGTTGCAGTAAACGCTTCAGAATATCGGCGTAGGCAACAGCATTCAATGTGGTACTCTCAGGGAGGAATTCTTTGTGAATGAGACCCTTAGAGTCGAAGAATGCGATGAGCATTGTCTTTATGCGCGATTTTTCTGACCGTACTTTGTTTTTTTTAGGCGACGACGGACTCCGCCACTTCAAACTTTGTCGTGCCAAACTCCAAACTTTGCCCTGAAGGGAAAGAGATTTATGGACATCACCGACATTCAACGCAACGTGACGGCCGAGCTGAACGCCATTCCGAAAGAACTGTTTACAGGAGTTTCCAGGACTTATATACTCGTTCTCAACAGTGCATTACCATCCATGGAGATTATTTTGAAAGACAGTAAATTGTATTTGATGCTGTACAATACTGTATTTGAAATAAAAATTCATTCACCGAACTTTCTGGCCACAGGTTGTATATCTCCACAGAATAGAAATATTGTGGCTCATTGTGACAAACCAATTATGAGAAATTCTTAGTGCAAAGCATATAAGAGGAATTCATTTATACAAAATATGAAATTAAAACTTTATATGCATCTAGAATCTTTTTTAGATCATTTTGACGTATATATCTTTTAATGTGTGTTTAAATTTTCATATACACAAGTTAATCAGATGTGGGAAAATTGTAATCCATATTAGGTATTTCAATTTTACATGTAATGTTCCATATCCAATTTTACATATAATTTGTCAGTTTCAAATACACCCGACTCCTTAATTTGAATACGTGATGTTTAAGTCCATTTTCAAGGGCACTAAAATTTAACTGCTTTCCCCAGGTAAAATTTACTTGTTTAAAAGAAAGTGGACATATTATTTCACAAGACAAATATTTTTTAATTTGTTTTTTATAAAATTGCGTCACAATACCTTCAATCTTCGTAGATAGATTTTTGTTGTTGATCGTTTCCAACTCATTACAAAATTAGATATTGACTTCATATTCATAGTAACGTGGATACGACGCATTTTTCCCATCACATGACGTCGCTGAGAGCAGAATTTCTATTACGATGCATTCCCATTTTTGTGTTATTTTGTTCAAAGTACTATTTGTTGTGTACTTTATGGCCACAGTTTTTCAATAAATTACACAAGTTTAGCCTTGTAAAAAACTAATTTGCAATTACTGAAGTATTGTCAAAATATACTCTTTAGATTTAAAGGATGTGCAGTAAAGTAACAATATTTCTACATTATTAATATACACTGCTCAAAACAATTAAAGGATATTGCAGTTTTAGGTGGATTTTGTATCTGGGAAATTTTTTAGCTGATTGATACATGGTCGACAGACATAGTAGGTTATATGAGAATAAATTACACATGTTTGGCAGAAAAAAATGCATTTTATTGCGCATTTGTGTACAAAAGGAAAAAAACACAATTTGTGCATATGAGAAAAAAAGAATAAGAAAAGGTGTTTTCTTCAAAGAAAATCATTTTCAGTAGGGGGTATGGTTTCCACGGGCGGCCAGCAACGTTGAAAACCTTTGAGGCATGGACTCAATGAGGCTATTAATGACGAGTTGATGTATTCTGCCCCACTCATCCAGAAGAGCTCTCTCCAGTTCTTGGAGAGTTCGTGGAGGTTGTTGGCGGCCAGAAACTCGTCTTCCTAGAGCGTTTCAAACGTGCTCGATTGGATTCATGTCTGGAGAACATGCTGGCCATTCCATTCGAATGATTCCTTCCTCGAAAAGGAAATCCTCCACCAGGTTTGCACGATGTGGCCTGCAGTTATCGTCCATTAAAATGAAGTTATCTCCGATTGCTGCAGCGTAAGGGACTACAATAGGTCTGAGGATCTCATCCCTATATCGGCGACCAGTCAGAGCTCCATCTCGAATGATGTAGAGGTCAGTGCACCCGTCAATGGAGATGCCACCATACACCAACAGTCCTCCACCGCCAAATCTGACACTTTCGTGCACGAACGCAGGATTATTCCTACTGCCACGGTCCCTCCAGATGAAAATACGCCTATTATCCGGATGCACAGAAAAACGGGACTCGTCAGAAAACAGAATATTGCTCCATTCATTTCTCCCCCAGTTGACATGCTCGGTTGCCCACTCCCTGCGGTCGCGACGATGCCTTGATGTTAATCTAACACATACCATCGGTCGGCGAGCATACAGACCTACAGCATGGAGCCGGTTTCGGACAGTCTGAGTTGAAATCGTGGTGCCTGTAGCCGAGCGAAGGTGTTGTTGGAGAAGAGTAGCGTCATGTTTCGGTGTCTCCGAGCTGTTAACGCTAAATACCGATCTTCATTGGGCTTTGTTGCCCGTCTACGTCCTTGCCCTGGTCTTCGGCCTGCACATCCACTCTCCAAAAAACGGTTCCAGATCCTGGAAATGACACTTTGTGACACTCCAATGGCTTGCGCTACTTCGGCTTGAGTTTGGCCCCCTTCTAACCTACCAACAATTCTCCAAGCTTCTGAATCTGTCAAATGACTTCGCTGAGACATCGTACTCATCGAAACAAAGCCATCACTGAATGCCGATCATCCTTGTCTTCATTCTCTTTTATCCAGTTGAAAGTCAAATTTCATTCGCTGCCGCTGAAGCGACGTTTTTGACGTCGAACTCAAAATTTGCATACTCCCCAGTTTGAAAACCAGAAAAATTTGCATTTGTTATTCTCTTCTTCTTTTTTCGGCAAAAAAAATTTCGTTTATATCTTTATTTTATATAAAACTTCAAATATCCTTTAATTGTTTTGAGCAGTGTAATTTCTCTTATATTCTCTTACAGACAAATTTGCACACGTTTTCAGAATTAAAAGTATTTGATAATAGAAAGAAAAACATTTACATTTTTAATCTAAGCATCATATTTTGTCAAAACATTTCTAAAACTGAATTAATTTAGTTGATGTTTAAATAATAAATATATTTTAAAAATTAAGCGGTTGTCTGAACACAAAATAAGAAAATGCCGAAAATGTTAAACATTTATACATTATAAATAATTTCCTAAAACATATAATTCAATTTTCAGCTTTTAAATTTTTCGAAATGCGTTTCTACAACTCTATATTTAAACTAAAACTTATTTAATACCCTGTTAAAACAATACGTGATTGATTTTAAAAGAAAAGAAGCATTTTATGCATGAAATGAAGTATCCTTCTTAAAGATTTTTACTTATATCAATATCCAACCACTAAAAGTAAACGTCTTAGTTTTACATCATTCGTTTTTAGTGTTTCCACTCGAGAGATCACACCAGAAGATATAAATAGCCATTAATGCGAAGACACGAAGGATCTTAATTGTCAGCACAATTCAGATAAGATCCTCACACATCCAAAAACCCTTTTGTAAATCTTTAATGCTTGAGTTAAGAAATTTTATTTTACTTTCCTTTTTAACATAAGGGATCATACGACTGTTAAGCCTTACAAAAGCTCCATCTTTTTAAGAAATATATAGAACAAAGAGGAACATTTTCAAAGCATTTAAAAAAAGGAGAGAAAATCCAATAATTGCGATAGTTATTATTAAAAATGTATAAGATGTTCACTGTAACCAACGAATAAAAATACTTTAAATTGATTTATATAAAATTTTTAGCATAAATAGATTTAAAGTATCTCGCTATAAAAATTTATTTAAAAGACACATTAATGTTTTTAATGTATATTTTTTATAGCAAGATATTGTTTAACCCTTTTACTTTTACTATTTTTCCGTTTCCAGAAATCATATTAAAAGGGATAAAGACAAATATATTCTTAACAGAATTCTTTTTTGAACCGTATATAAAATGATGGAATATAAAAAATATTATAGCATTAAACTATGATTAAATATACCAGGTGTCCGAAAAAGGTTGGACTGATTTGAAAGATTCATAATTCTAAAAATAATTGAGTAAATGCAATTATTTTTTTCAAAGTACTCGTCAAATATCCAAGAATCGTTATATGTAGCCGTTTTAAAGTCGTAACATTCATACGATGCGCAGAATCGATGATATGTAAATGCAAATAGCACCACACATTCGCAATTTCTTCAATGATTCAGGAGTGGAAAGCGTATAATTCTAAAACTATTGCAGTTATGGAAAAAATGCCAATTAGAAAGTTCTTCAGCATCTTCGATTTAGTAGGAAAGGATCACTATGTACACAAATAACCTAAGCAAAAAGGTAAAATTGCGAATGTGTGGTGCGATTTGCATTTTGCGATCATCGATTCTGCGTATCATTTGAATGTCACGATTTTAAAACAGCGACATCTAACAAATCTTGATATTTGACGAGTACTTTGCAAAAAAATAATTGCATTTACTCATTTATTTTTAGAGTTACGATTCTTTCAAATCAGACCAACCTTTTTCGGACACCCGGTATATCCTGGGATTTACAAGCATACATATGAAAATGAATAAAACCCTCAAACGGTGAAAGGGTACGAGTACTACTTTTACTGCGTAATATTTTAACAAATTAGAAATTACAGTAGAGCTCAGATTATACGAACTCCTGTTTTTCTTTTATAAAAACAGTGGAAAGAAAACGTAAAAATTCTAAGACAAAGAACAACACAGCTGAAATTATATGAAAATTAGATATTTATATGTTTACAGTGCATTCAGTCGGGGCCTCCGAGATCACATTGTGTGCTTTTTCAACCGGGTCTGCTACAAGTATTAGTGACTTCACAAGTGAGATACACTTCGATCAATGTATCACAGCAGAAAGATGTGATAAAGAGATAATTTCTGCTCTTATAATTTGTGATTACATAAATAATATTAAATTTCATAATCGTGAAATTAAAGGGAATTAATAAACTTGTTTTGTAAAAGAAAATGAAATGTTTTAAATAAAAAAATGCTAAGATTAATAGATATGATTTTACGCATTGACTTTCCTCTTACTAAAACATTATTTACAATAAATATATTTACCAAACATATAACAAATCTCACAAAAGCTTTAAAATATTAATTTCATTCCCCCTTTTTTTACCACTACATACCATAATTTAACCAAAATACAATAAATATCAATTTAAATAGAGAAATCGGTATTTTTCAACAGTAGAGACCTTGGCATTTTTTAGCTCGCAGGATATCAAAGCCTGAGAGCTTATGTGCCCGCCGGTTCTGTATGTATGTACGTACCTATGTATGTACGTACGTATGTACGTACGTAACGCGATAACTCTTCATAAAAATATCCGTTTTCCTTCAAATTTTGTTTATAGGTTCACTGTGTTAAGGCGCTTCACTGATTAGTTTTCGGGATTGATTGGTTAAGAATAAAGGGGGGGAACGGGGGGCTAATCCCCCCCCCCTTAATTTATATAAATGGGTTTTTCATGCAGAATTATCCCATTTGCATCAAATTTTGTTTATAGGTTCATTGGATTAAGACGCTTCCCTGATTAGTTTTCGGGATTGATTGGTTAAGTATAAAGGGGGAGAACGGGGGGCTAATCCCCCTTAATTTATATAAAAGGGTTTTTCATGCTGAATTATCCCATTTGCTTCAAAATTTGTTTATAGGTTCACTGGGTTAAGACGCTTCACTGATTAGTTTTCGGGATTGATTGGTTAAGTATAAAGGGGGAACGGGGGGGCTAATTCCTCCCTTAATTTATATAAATGGGTTTTTTATGCAGAATTATCCCATTTGCTTCAAATTTTGTTTATAGGTTCATTGGGTT
This sequence comes from Maratus michaelseni, assembly GCA_963931845.1. NCBI lineage: Eukaryota > Metazoa > Arthropoda > Arachnida > Araneae > Salticidae > Maratus > Maratus michaelseni. Next base: position 401,338,317 of record OZ007586.1, read on the forward strand.
AAGACGCTTCCCTGATTAGTTTTCGGGATTGATTGGTTAAGTATAAAGGGGGGGGGGACGGGGGGCTAATCCCCCTTAATTTATATAAATGGATTTTTCAAGCAGAATTATCCGATTTGCTTCAAATTTTGTATATAGTTTCATTGTGATAATGTGCTCCTCTGAATAGTTTTGGAGGTTCATTGGTTAAGTATAAAAGGGGAACGGGGGGCTAATCCCCCCCTTAATTTATATAGATGGGTTTTTCATGCAGAATTATCCCATTTGCATCAAAATTTGTTTATAGATTCATTGGGTTAAGACGCTTCCCTGATTATTTTTCGGGAATGATTGGTTAAGTATAAAGGGGGGAACGGGGGGGTAATCCCCCCCTTAATTTATGTAAATGGGTTTTTCATGCAGAATTATCCCATTTGCTTCAAATTTTGTTTATAGGTTTATTGGGTTAAGACGCTTCTCTGAGTAGTTTTGGGGGTTCATTGTTTAAGTATAAAGGGGGAAGGGGGGTAATCCCCCCTTAATTTAGAAAAATGAGTTTTTCTTGCAGCATTATCCGATTTTCTTCAAATTTTGTATGTATATATTCATTGTAATAGGAGGCTTCCCTGATTAGTTTAAGGGGTACATTAGTTAACTCTGAGGGGGTAACGGGGGGATGACCCCCCCTTAATATATTGTCGATTTCTTTATTTTTCGCGGGGCTTATTTCAAATTCTTTGAAATACGAGTATAATATACAATTAGTGTGAATAGCCTGTGAGCTCAATGCCCTCAGTTTAACTGGGCAGTTTTCTTTTTATTTATTTAAAGCTTGACACAATTCAGCATTCAGAAAATGAGACTTGTTGCCTAATGATACAAACAGCTATGAAAACAAACTTAACGAACTTTTATGTTTGTTTATACATGAATTTATACATACTTATAAACATTTTATTTGCATTCATATATATGTATATATTATTATTTTTATATACAATTCCCTTCTATCTATACTAATAAAAGAAAATTTCGCTCTGTGTGTTTGTCTGTTGGCGATGGCTAGCAAAATCTAGCCCACCTAGAAGTCCGGAAATTTAGGTGTGGATAGTCCAAGGTCTGGCCATGTGCACCTGAGCCACAGAATTTTAATATTTCAATTATTTACTGAAATATTAATTAATATTCACAAAGAACTCTCATCAAAAATACGTTTTTATTCTCTAGGTTTGGTTGGTTCACTGGTTGGTTGCATCGATTCTTCACAGAAGTAATTAAATAAACCCGAGTAGCGATGCATAAATAAGGATTTCTAACTAAATAGTGTCAATATGGATTGAAGTTATCAGCGTAGAGGAGCCACATGTACATGACAAATTACACATACGTACCACTGATTGAAAAAAATTCAGGCACATTTTTCTTCATGACAATTAGTCGGGTTTAAGTTTTTTTTTTTTTTTTTTTTACATGACATTTATTATTATGATGGAGATTGTTAATACAGAAAACTTTATTTAACAGATTCTATTTTATATTTGCGGGAATGAAGACGGGCAAGGGTCTAATTACATTTAAGCTTCAAGGTGTATTTCTAGAAAGCAGTTACCAGAATATCCGAATAATAGTGTAAGCCAAATTTCAAATTAATTTCCTATCTTAACCAAATGAACCAATCTTTAAAGATGTATCGTGATCCTCCTAATTAGTCATTTGCTGAAGGACACTTGAACAACCTCTCCCACCCGGCACTCCTTTCAAGGTTTTTTTTCTCTAACTCTGCTCCGTTTCCATATCTCAGCAACTATCTTTCCGATTGCAACGCAAGTGATTTGAAACATTATAATTAATTTAATAGTCACCTTTTATAACATTAGACAAAATTTTTGAGAAGCGGTTACTACTATTTCCTAATAATAGTTTAAACCAAATTTGTAATTACGTTCCTAGCTAAAGCAAACGAACGAATTTTGAAAGATGCATAGTGGTCCTTCTGATTAATCATTTGCCGAAGGACACTTGAACAACCTCTCCCCCCCGGCCCGTCCTTCAAGTTTTTTCTCTAACTCTGCTCCGTTTCCATATCTCAGCAACTATCTTTCCGATTTCAACACAAGTGATTCCAAACATTATAATTAACTTAATTGTCACTCTTTATAACATTAAACTAAATTTATGAGTAGCTGTTACCATTATTTACGAATAATAGTTTAAGCCAAATTTTTAATTAAGTTCAAAGCTTAAGCAAACGAACGAATTTTGAAAGATGCATAGTGGTCCTCCTAATTAGTCATTTGCTGATGGGCACTTGAACACCCCCCTCCACCCCCTACGGCACCTCTTGCAAGGATTTTTCTCTAACTATGCTCCGTTTCCATATCTCAGCAACTATCTTTCCGATTTCAACGCAAGTGATTCCAAGCATTATAATTAACTTAAAGTCACTCTTTATAACATTAAACTAAATTTATGAGTAGTGGTTACCACTATTTCCGAATAATTGGGTAAGCCAAATTTGTAATTAAGTTCCTAGCTTAAGCAAACGAACGAATTTCGAAAGATGCATCGTGCTCCTCTTAATTAGTGATTTGCTGAAGGGTACTTGAACAACCTTCCCCACCCAGCCCCTCCTTCAAGGTTTTTCTCTAACTATGCCCCGTTTCTATATATCAGCAACTATCTTTCCGATTTCTACGCAAGTGATTCCAAACATTATACTTAACTTAATAGTCACCCTTTATAACATTAAATTAGTTTTATGAGTAGCGGTTACCACTATTTACAAATGAGAGTTTAAGCCAACTTTGTAATTAAGCTCCTAGCTTAACAAAACGAACGAATTTTTAAGCATGCATAGTGGGCCTCCTAAACCATAATATTCTCGAAATATTCTCGGAACCAGCTCAATTTTGTATTGCGCCTACTATACAGTAATGTAGGCAGCGGGGACCTGTCTCAGAAGTTCGTTCGGAAAGAGGTTTGTTTAGAACAGAATGCTCCCCTGGCGGTGGTAGGGAGAAATAAAAGATTTTCTAGAGCGTACGAGCATTCCGGGTATACGGTTCCGAAGCCATCGTAGACCGTGGCCAGAGTTCCGTTTTTTTAAGAGTTTTAAGTTTATTACAAGGGCTCGGGCAACGCCGGGCGGGTCAGCTAGTTTGTATATAAAAATAGATAAATGTCTTCTTTATATTAATCAAATTGTATAAATATTGAAAAAAGTGCTTGTGTATATGAAATAGTTAGTAGGTTGTTATAAAATATGTTGGCGAATTTATTTTTTCTCGCCAAGAACATTGTCTATATCCTCTTTCGTAATCATTCAATCATAAAATTTTATTTGAGAGTGGGATTGTAAAGTTTCGCAAGAGTTTATTTTACTATTATCTAAATTAGTTAATTTTCTTTAAAAAGATAGAGAAGGTAATATCAAAACTTTAACTGTTACGAATTAAAATGTAAGCAGCATGAAACACAGGTAAAATATTTTTTGAACACCACAGAATAAATTTACACGAAATCTCAGTCGTTTCATGGACAAAAGTAAATGATGATCAATAAATTTTAATTTTAAATATTTATCATCATTATAGTCAATACCATTAAAACTTGTACACTTAAGCACACACAAAAATTTTAAATGAAACTACTAATTTTTTGCCATCAGTTACTATTAATTTTATAAACAGACCGTACTCATCTCTAAAAAAGTGTATGCGGCCTCCATTGAATTTGCTACCGTATTTATTTTTTAAATTAAAATTCTTAAATTATTTATCGTCTGCTTCTTTTATTTTATTCCATCGATCAGTCTGCTCTTTTGTTTTGAAGGCAAGCATTTGTTCAAATATGCTGGAATATTTTCATTGTCGTTAGGATTAACAAATTCAGTAATGCCATCTCGTTTAAATCTATCTTCATGAATTATAAAACGTTCATCAAACTGTTGAAATAGGAGTAAAATTATCACGATGTAATTTTCTTAACCATAATTTCTTGTTTTCAGCATCATTTGGGAAATTGAAGATGGCAGTATATTGCTTTTCACTAACGTAGTTAGATTTGCAACCAGGAGCGCAACGTTTCCTGCCCATTATTTTATAGATGCAATCTACAATTTCTTTAATAGTTTTAATAAGTAGTTATTTATAGAGTTATAATTTAAATACACTGAAAAATTCAGGGTGTCCATAATTAAACGACCCTACTTTAAAGTTGTCTACAGACGAAACTATTGGTCAGAAAGTTGTGAAATTTTGTGAAGCACATAACGAAGGGATGGGAAATTGTTTGAGCGAAAAAAATAGTTCAAAATTTTGCCACCAGGGGGCGAATTTTAATGAATTACACATTTAGCGTACATTTGCGATAGTTTACAAAATTTATTACAACAAAAGATGTTCAACAAAACTTTTTTCACGACATGTTCTTAGCATTTCCCAAAACACACTGTGGAACATGCTACCTTACGATTCCAGATGGTAGATGAAAATGATGGCCATGATGTGAAACATGATATGTTGTAATAAAATTTTTAAACTATCATAAATGTATGCTAAATGTGTAATTCGTTAAAAAACGTCCTCTGGTGGCGAAATTTTGGACTATTTTTTTCTTCGCTCAAACAAATTCCCATCCCTTCATTATGTTCTCCACAAAAATTTCACAACTTTCTGACCAATAGTTTCGTCTGTAGACCACTTTAAAGTAAGGTCGTTTAATTATGGACACCCTGTATTATTAATTACAAACTAAAACAATGAATAATCTCAGAATACTACAGTAAACAAGCCATACGAACGAACAAAGTAAATAGAAAATTTTAAGTAGTATGGATCTTGCTTGTGACGTTACGCATGTGAATCGCTTTTTGTGGCAGGCCCGGTTGAAAGAGCACACAGCGTGATCTCGGAGGCCCTGATTCAGTGGACTAAGCTAACAATCCAAAGTACGTTTTGAGAAATACTAGGTGGTAGGTGCACGGAAATTTCCAAACATCCTATAAAATGTGTTTAATCCTCTCCTCAATCTCATTCCTTAAAAAAAGAAGAACTTTATACAGAAAAAAAAAGCTTTTCTCCTGCATCGCCCAAAAACTGGTGGAATCCTGCACAAATGCTACTCCCTTTTATCTTTTAATGTAAGAGCTGGTAAACAAACGATGTTACTTTCACAAGAAAAAACCATTCTAATCGACACTCTTATAATCTGTCAATGATTACTGTGAACTGATAATTGGCTATTCGGAAAATAGGGTTCGATAATGGCGCTTCAAATAAAGAGGACACTGGAAATACCGCTTCCATAAAAATTAAAATAAAAAAAGGAATGATGGAAGACTAAAACTTTTCTAATCTTACAAGGTCTTTATAAACTATTGAATATTGAAAGTGTAAATAGTTGAAATTCTTGTTGCACTTTAAATAGTTGAAATTCTTGTTGCACTTTAAATAGTTGGCAGCAGTAGTGAAGTCACTTTTCTTTTAACGCTATAGTAGGTATGTAATGTGCTTTCATTTGTCCAGTTATTCGAACTTGGCCAAATACTGACAAGATAGGATAATAGACGCTACACTGTCAGAAATGTATACTCAAATTTCACGAAATTTTCTTCGTTTTTGACGAAACCGTTTCCTGGGAAATGCTCGGAGCGAATATTTCGTCAAATTGAGTAAATTAATTTCTTCACTTTTTTGAGGATACAAATTTTGACAAATTACTTGTTCGAAAGTGTTAAAAAAATTCGGTGGTGCAATCTATTGACAATTTTAGGAGCATATGTACTTGACAGTGGAAAAAAAATCTCAAAACTTCAAGGAAACACGCACGCGCGACCTTGGGTGTGGTAGGCGAATACCTACCTTGCCAACGGGATATTGTGTAAATGTGATATTAAATGTATCTGGGGGATTTTGCTGTGTGTTTATATTTTTAGAAGGTAGATTGTATTTTTATCGGTGCTGTTATAGTTTCTGCATGTTTTAAGTAATAAGGCAAGATTATTATTATGGTTTTTCTATGGTTAATAAGTAATTAGAATATGGCTAGATTAATATAATTTATTAGAGAAATTTCCTTCGTTCAATGAATGATTAGAATGGTCTAGTTAATTTGTTGATCAGAAATAATAAATTTTGAAATGCAAATTGAAGAAGAGTTTATCAATTTTAGATGATGGTTAAGATTTTAACACGTTACTGTTTATAGTAAGCAAAGGGATCAGTTATGAATATTTTTAATTTGATTGTTATATGAATATATTTCTTAAAGGGGAAAAAAGTCCTGAATTTTTTTTAACGATTTTATAACAACAAAAATAATAATAATCATCCCTCAAAATTTTTAACAGCTAAAAAAATAACTAATGCAGAAACAATAGCTACCTACATTCAGCATTAACTAAAAGCGCTTTTCTAAAAATAAATTGTGACAGGAATGACACTACTGCTTACTAAAATCGCGGGATTCGAAAAGGTACAGCGAGTCCCTCTCTAAACAGCTTAAAATCCCTTTCCTTAATTTGCGTTGAGTCTGGCCATGATGGGGAAGCAGTTTCGTCAAATATTTCAAAGTTTCCATTTCATTAAAAATCACGTGATTTTAAGACGAAAGGATTGTCAAAAATGATGAAATATAGCTCAAGAATTTCTGAATCGTCAAAAGTGAAAGTTTTATTTTTGACAGTGAGGATGCAGTTTCGTCAGATTTTTGATGTTTCGCCTTTTGTTAAAAACCACGTGACTTTGTGACGAAATAATTGTCAAAAAGTATGAAATAAAGCTCAAGGATTGCCGAATCGTCAAAATTGAGTGTTTTATTTCTGAGAGTGTATAATGTACATCTATATTTCACAAGTGAACATAAGTTCTTTTACTTTTTCAATAGCAAAATCATAACTGTAGATAAAGTCAATTTCTGTTTCGAGTAATTATGCAGTGATTTCTCTCAACTGTAAAAATGAATGTTTTGATAAAATACATAAAAGTTTAAATTCGGATTTTTCTAAAGTAGGATTCTTCAACCATTTTTCCGAAAAGCCGTTAGCCACCACAAAATCAAAAAGGTAATATTACCCTTATTTAATCACAAAATTTCTGCCATTAAATAACGCAACTTTTTGTATTGTGAAATAATTGTAGTTTCGGAGCAGGCGGACTACGGTTTGAAGAACGCTATTCTAACCTGTCTTAAGTACGTCGACTAATTAGAATTTTCTACGTTATAATGAAAAATAATAATAATTCATCATGTTTGCATGGTTCAGTATCACTTTTCTCAAAAATGTGCTAATTTTTAAATTCTTAAAAATAGACTTTTTTTGTATTTTAAACACAATAAATTATCTATTTAGAACGCTTACTTATTTTTCTTAACAGTGTGACATTTTCAAATATCCCAGCGAAGTTGGTTGCGAAGGAAGAATCCTGTTTACCCTTTACGATGGACCTCCTAGGTTGGCGGTTCGGATCAAAGACGTCGATCGAACTTCTATACCAGACTGTTTGAACATTTAGGAACAAGGACTGCGACTGCACGGCGTCTAGCCTTGACATTAAAGAATTAATTGCTCTTCCTGTGAGGTCGAGATTGGAAAGTGTTTTCGAGACACACTGACGCCGGGGAAGTAATTATAACCTTCCAATGAGAACAGAACTTCGGTAAGAATTGGCTGCCGAAGGGTGTAGGAGGCCTGGATGAATATTTCTCTCCCCACCTTGATCGGGAGAAAAAGGGGATTTGGAGAGGAGAGTTGGAGAGAGAGAGATGACCCTGGGATGCTAAGGGTGGTAGTGATTCTGCAGAGAAAAAGTGGAGACCCGGAGAGAGGTCTCTAAATAGGCACTGAAATTAACAGACGCCCGGTCTGTTATGAAGAAGATGAGAATCGAGCGCCCGTCTCGACACCAAGCGGGCATCCTGTTCGAGTAATGAGAAACGCAGAACAAAAAAGACTAACCTGGAGAATAGAGTCAGCGCGTTTCGTATTAAAGATTTTGACTGTAAGACTGTGAAGTTTTGTGACACCAGTTTATAATTCACGACGAACTCATTTATTATTTTTTTCATTTAAAGACCACTCAAAACTGTTGGAAGATTAAATTGTAATTCGATTGTTTCGAATAAAAATATATTTATTCCAGCTGATGAACATTGTAATGCTTCGGTTAGCCCGGCTACCAAATCGCTATTTCCTAATCCCGCCGAAGATATTACAAGATTGGTGGCAGCGTCAAGGGATTTACTTATTGAAAATAAAAAAGTGTGACAAAGTGTACAAATTCGGGGCAGAGGTGAACGACTCGCCGGATTTTTGCAGAATCTACACCTGCTGAGAGGAACAGTGATCTACGTGCAAATTCGGGGCAGAGTAGAACGACTCGCCGAATCGAGGAAGCCCCCCCGAACACAAAGCGACCCACCAAATCCAGGGCAGAGACACGTGCTGATCTGATAAAGAAATGTTTGAACATTGTAATGTTTCGGTTAGCCACGGCTACCAAATTGCTATTTTATAATCCAGCCGAAGATATTACAACAGTAAAATATGTGGTTTTAATATGTGGATATGCAGTATTGATAATTATAGATTCTTTACGTTCTTATAAACAGTCGTATAACTATATAACATGAAAATGCAATAAAGAACAGTGATTGGTTTAATGCACAAAATTTTAATAATATGAAATATAAAGCTGGAGGGCTTTCATTAATTGAATTTCTATTAAATTAAAATGTGTACGATTGTACATTTTATATTTATAAAAATGATATCTTTAAAGGTATGATTAAAAAATGGAAATCGAACCTACTTTTGATTACACAACTATTATTAAAGTTTTATTGAGAATTTGCTTTCATTCTCATATACAGATGTGAGAATAAAACAAAACGTCCTTAAAAAAGCGAACATCTTAAAAAGTGTAACAAGTCATTAGAAAATGCTATTCTACTACAAAAGTTCATAGTGTATTTGTAACTAATTTAAATAATGGTCTCTTTTAAAAATTTTCATAATCATTCTAATTTCTCATATAAACATACTTATTTGGTAGAATGTAAAAAATATTGAACAATAAATAGCCGAAATAATACAATAATATATTTTTACTGTTATTTTTAAAAATAAAATAAATTTTACTGAGACGGTGTATTTTAAAAACAAGAAAAAAAACTATCAGTTAAAAAAAGACCAATAAAACTCACTGTTTGACTGATTATTATTTTGTTGATAAATTATGTCGATTTATCTTAAATTGTTTTTAAAAATTATTTCAATACAATCAAGTTTTTAAAACGTTTTAAGCAGTGTAACACACCAGGAATTATTGATTAAAGTATTGCAAGCTAATTATTTTTCATTCAGACATTTATGAACGTCCACGTATGTTAATGGTTTTATTCTTCCAATTATTTTAATGATTTGTCATGCCACACCTCGAACCTCGCTGAATACTAGGCCTGCTCGCTGACTCAAAAATGGCGGCTAACGTATGCGGATTTTTTTAGAGTTTGTACGGTCACTCGAATTTGAACACCAATAAATTTCTAAAACTTTTCTTTGCTTTATTTTCTGACATCAAATAAGTCAAAGAAAACTTTTAGATATTATTGGTGTGTACAAACGCTACAAATGCTACTGATGAACACCAACATAGATGTACACAAACGCTAAAAAAAATCCGCCCACGGCAGCAGCCATTTTGGTGTCAGCGCTCAGACTTAGTATTCAAGGGGCGGTGTCACACCCCCAACATGTGAAAATTCTGTTTTTTTTTAGATATGTAAATTATATTTTACAATTTGATGCTGGGATATTAATATAGATAATAATTCTTAGTTAAATGCAAATATGTGTTGTTTAAAAGTTTGGTCTTTCATTCCTTTGAGTAGAAATCTGATTTAGGTGAAAAAGTGTGAGATTCACCTCCATTCATTAGGCCTTTTATAATACCAAAATTCTCTAATTAATTCTATGTTGCGTATAAAAACTTATGATGAAGAGGATATGATTGTAACTTTTTCAAGAATGTAAATTGGAATATTTACTTTTTTGTACTACATACACTAATTTAGTGACTTTGTTAACTCGAAATTCTATGTTACGTAATCACCAAAAAATAAGCACACTGACAAGCATAGCTAATAATTAGTAATTAATAGACGATAATGTTTCTGAAACAATTTGTATTTTTATATTTAATATAACAAAATCTGCGACAGTGTAAGTAATGTTCCCAGTTTATCATGAGAAATCTCTTAGTATGAAAGGAATGTTACTGCATTGAAACTTTTATTTTGTGATGTCTACTGTAATTACATTTATTGACTCATTTTTCGTTAATTATATTTCCGGTAACATTAACATTCCTGTTTATCATCATTAAGTATCCTAATTTTCTGTTCTACTTACATCTCAAATAGTGGTTGTAATCTCATAAGTGAGCTCTTGATGGCTTTCCTTATAATGGCGGTTCGTTAATTCGTTACAAGCGTCAATGATTTAATGCGTAACAAAATGCTTTACCCAAAAGAAAATTTTGATTCTTTTTTCAGATTACCTTCGAGAAAAGGGAATAGTAATATTAATGTAATAAACAAATTCGTTCTTACTTTAAATTCTAAACTACTTTTAATAAAAAAATTGCATGCTCTATGTAACCATATATATATTTTTTTATCATTTTAGTAAAATAATTTAAACAGAAAAGATTCCAAAAGCGCTACCTATTGGGTATTCAAAGGAAAATTTGTAATAGCATACAAAGAAGAGACGAGGAGGGAATCGGACAAATTTTATAAGAACTTTTTTATTCAATATATTGTACTCATTGTATACAATTGTGCTGTAATAATGTTTAGTGTTATCTGAAAATAAAATAATGTAACATCGGTCAAAATTTGAAAAAAATTTAATATGCTGGCCGTCTGAAATTTGTGAAGATTTTCTCTTACTCCTCCCTCATATGCTGAAAGAATGGAAGATACATGTAATTTAAAGAAATAGTAAGAGGAGTTTATATTTTACGAATGTTATACATTCTCTGGTCACTCTTAAACGGAAAGCATGATATGGCCTTTTTATTACTAAGCGTTCTAGGAAATTCACAGTTGCAATATTAATATTTAAAGTTAAAAACATTATTTTTCATAGAACAGAAATAAGTAAAAAATGGAATTAAAAAAAATTCACTTTTTGTTTTCTTTTTTACAAAATAAAAATTACTATAAATATTTCTTTTTGGGTTATTCCATGTAAAGTGGATTTAATTTGAATAAGGTTTCGACCCACTTCAATTTTGTTGAAATCGAAAAAGAACACTTATATAGGTCTAAGATGTAGATCTGGAAACTCTCAGAGTCAAAATTAGTATAGTTGGGTCATCAGGGATCCTTCTGCAAACTTCACTATTTTACAAATCAAATCACGTAATTTGTCATATTATTGCTCATGATAAAAATTATCTTACTTATTGCAAATAGATGATCTACTGAAAAAAAACAATTGCAGCATTAAAGATGACAAATCAATATCTTCGTCGTTACTTGGCCTCCACATAGGCCATACGACCTCTCGCAATGAATTTTACCCTTACTTTAAGCTGAAACAAATTATTTAAAAAGTTTGTCATTTTACCAATTAATAACATATCTAGATGTCACAGAGATGCTGAAGTTGTTTCTCTCCTGCTTAAATATTCATTCATTTATTCATCTTTGAAACAGTGAAACAAGCACTCCTTATTTGACAAGAAAACTTGTGTTTCATTTTATGCCTCTTCGTTATAAGGTAAATAAAGCAATGTTCAAAAAACATCTACTTTGTGTGAGATTTGCAGTTATATCCGCCATAAAAATTGACTCAAAGATGTCTGTGATATACTTAGAATATTGCAGTAGGAAAATAATAACAGAAAAGCATATGATATAAATGGGTCACTCATGTCAGTTGGCCTAGGGAGATCCTGGCTGGTTGCAAAGTAATGTCCAAGTACGCTTAAATATCTGTTGAAAGGATATAGATAGAATAGTGTCTACCCATAGAAAAATGACTATGCTTTATTATATGAGAGTGTTTGAAGTGCACCCTAGTGGCCAAATATTGAAAATATCGAAACATATGAAACTATCTAGAAAACTATGTGAGATAGCGAAAAAATATCAAATTCAAAAGTTTAGAGAATCCGATATTTAGTATAAAATAATGTTTTACACGTAAAATTATCTATATTAGGAACTCTGAAATGTAACTTTTCGATAACCAATCGCCGACATAAATACGCACTGATCGCTGCGATATTTTCAGAGCTTCTAAAAAAGATATTTTTACATGTAAGACATCATTTCATGCTAAATCGAGGATGCTCTAAACTTTTTAATTGACATATTTTGCTATATCTCACATTGTTTGAGATAGGGTCGATATTTTCCTGATTTAGCCACTAAGGAGCGCTGCAACCTTTCTCATATGATTCAGCATAGTCATTTTACTTGTTTCACTTTTCTCACTATATACATTCAAGATATATTTGAGTGTTCTGGGACATTACTTTGCCAGGACCCCAAGGCGAGTTGACATGAAGGGAACCATTATTTCATACTAGCCGGGCTTCACCCGTCTAGACGGTCGTTTCCGAAGCACTCAGAAAAAAGATAAACGTATGTGATTTCGTGTGAATTACTCTTCAAATGCCGACAACAATACAAACTCGGCGTTTCATCGTATCATTATAAAAAACTAAAGGCGTAATCGCCTTACGTCATTTGATGGGACAGTAAGGTCATTTGAATAAGCACAAACAATAGATAGTTAAAACACGCAAGCTATGCTGTAAACACATTTCGTTGAAATGTAAATTCACGAAATGATTTAAAACAAAATTCGTTTGTTTTATATACAGAACTCGCAAGCATTGCAAAAAGAACTTACCTAAATAATATTAATCGCCTTTTCAAATTCAAATAAGTATAAAATTATGCATAAAATAAATGTTTTTACTAAATGGTTAGACAAACAAATTGCAACACTTAAAAAAATATTTCAGCTATTAAATTTATAAAGATATCATATTTAGATATTCAAACACTGGCCTGTAATACCCAGCTGGTGCAAGCCAGACTTTTATTTCAGAAAAGGACTTTTAAAGTGTTCCAAATAACATTTCTTAAAATCTCACGAACTATTATGAATGTTATTCCTCTTGTTCCAAAACATAGTTTGTTACGATTTGCTAATTTGAAATCGACCACAATTATGAAAAATAGTATCACTAAACGCATTAGAGAAAATAATTTTAGCTGCTTTTTATATCATATTGCAAGAAGAAAGAAATAAAAACATTACAAGTAATTAATCGAGATTGCTAAATGTAAAATAATAATCATCATGAACTATATTATTTGATTAAAGCATATTTAAATAAAAAATTAATCCAAAATATAAAATATTTATTTTCCATCGGGAGCACACATGTGTATCTAACAATTATAAATTTTCTTAATTTTCTAATAAATTTTCTTAATCTATACTAATATTATAAAGGAGTAAAGATTGTTTTTTTTGTTTGTTTGTTTGTTTGTTTGTTTGTTTGTTTGTAGGGGGTAATCTCTGGAACTACCGAACCGATTTCAAAAGTGATGGTGGCAAATTGATGGTGACAACCTCTGCTTCAACATAGGCTATATTTTATGTCGGTGCCACTAACCCCAGGGGGGAGCAAGAGCGAAAAAAGTTCTAAAATTTCGATCTTTTCTATACTGAAGGAGCTAGAAATTTGAAATTTGGCGTTGTAGTTACTTATAAGATGTAAATGCTCTCTAAGAACAAAATAAAAAAAATCGAAATTTAAAAGGGTGAAATGAGCGAAAAGCGTTCTAAAAACATAAAAAATTACAATTTTTATGGAATCTAGGGAACTACCGAACCGATTTCAAAAGTGATGGGGGCAAATTGATGGTGACAACCACTGCTCCAACATAGACTATATTTTATGTCGGTGTCACTAACCCCAGGAAAGTGCAGGAGTGAAAAACGTTCTAAAATTGCGATTTTTTTTATACTGAAGGAGCTAGAAATTTTAAATTTCGCATTGTAGTTACTTATAAGATGTAAATGCTCTCTAAGAACAAAATTAATAAAAATTCGAAATTTAAAAGTGTGAAATGAGCGAAAAGCGTTCTAAAAACATTTTAAATTACAATTTCTATGGAATCTCTGGAACTACCGAACCGATTTCAAATGTGAAGGCAACTTGATGGTGACAACCCCTGCTCCAACATAGGCTATATTTTATGTCGGTGCCACTAACCCCAGGGGGGTGCAAGAGCGAAAAACGTTCTAAAATTGCGATTTTGTTTATACTGAAGGAGCTAGAAATTTTAAATTTTGCGTTGTAGTTACTTATAATATGTAAATGCTATTTAAGAACAAATTTTTAAAAAATTCGAAATTTAAAAGGGTGAAATAAGCGAAAAGCGTTCTAAAATCATTCTAAATTACAATTTTTATGGAATCTCTGGAACTACAGAACCGATTTCAAAAGTGGTGGTGACAGTCCCTGCTCAAACAGCCTCTTTAATAAAAAACTATGCGTTGCTGACGACTGGGTTTTTCGCTAATTGTTGCCACAGATTAATCTCGGAAAATGAAACATTTGAAGTTGCTGAGAAAAAATAATAGCTCGAAAAGTATTTGTCAGAAAATTGTTAGACAAACTGCGTTTGAAAGGTAAAAAATTGTATTTTTCTTGATATAAATTTCAAATCTAGTGATTATGCCATTTTTCAAATATTTAATTTGAAATATCACCATAGTTCACAATGGAGTACTATAGCAAAACCTTCATGCGTAAAAAGATAATGACAAGGGCGACGTGTCCTGGCGTGTATATTGGCTATAGCACGAGTCACAGATTATAGTAGCCTTATTATTCTGTTAAAATATAAAAGTGAATTATAAAATGTTACTATTTTGTTTGGTTAAAAGTTCGTTATAAGGAATTAACCAGCGTAGCGGGCGTAGCTTGCTAGTTTCCTAATAAAATTTCTTAATTTTCTAATTAGTAAAAATTTTTATTTCCTTTTCTTGAACAAATGAAGGTTCGGGATTCGGCCTATCTGCGAAAATAGATCGATTTTTTCATCAGTTTTTAATACCTATCACGTCCCTATTTCATTCTTTCTTGGATTTTCTATGAAAATATTTCAGGCGTTGTTTAGTGTCATATTAGATGACATCTCCTTATCATGTTTCTTGTATTTAATTAACTTTCCAGCATGTATTTCTTCAATATTTTTATTTAATAGTTAGTGTTAGCTTATAACCTTTATTTCGAAACCTTTCCCATCAAATTCGGCCAATATTTTTCCATTTTTCTTTACCTTCGAACAATTTTCTTTTAAAAAGTTTTAATTATCACGCGGCCGTTTTTTCAGCTTTCCGGATAGCCATATTGGAGTAGTTTCTACCTCAGACATGCCCGAGCGAACGGGAAGAAAGCTGGACCGTTTGACGTCACGCACGGCACTCTTCCCTGCCGATTTCATGCGCAATTTGTTTACACCAGGCTACACCGCGAATGATTAGCTCCATGGTTTAATATTTCAAATGTTCTTGATGAATATATCTTTTGTGTTTAGAAGATTATCAAAATTGTTAATATTGTTTATAATGATGATGTAACACTATTTTTCTGTAAAATGCAACAATTCAAAATTAAAAATCACACTTGACTCAACAATGATATGAAAGAGAAGTCAAGTATTTAATATGACGCAGAAAATCTTCAGAAGTATTAACATTGTTTAGAATGATGATGTAACAATATTTATCTGTAAGGTGTAACAATACAAAATTGACAATGAGAATGGACTCAATAATGGTACAAAAAAGTAAAAACGCCTGGCATATGAAAAAGTGTATCGGGTATCCCGGAATTGTTGATGCTAGTCAAATGCTTTGCGGTTTATTTATATAGATACTTTTCAGTTATTATTTACCTACTTGCAGTGTTCTAAGTCTTCCAGAGACATTTTTAGAGTCAATTTCTACAGCAGTTATAGTTGCAAAACTCACACAAAGTAGATGTTTTGGACGTTTCTTTATTTACTTCATATCGAGAATGCCCAACATGAAATACAAGTTTTCTTTTCAAGTAAGGTGTTTGTTTTTAAGTGATACAAATTAAAGTAAAATCAGAACTTTTCCTTTGAGATGTGGGCTTCTGAAAATGGGATTGAATTTAAAAATGTGTTTGATAGGATTTCAAAAATGAATAAATTAATGAATATTTAAGCAGGAAAGAATCAACTTCAGCAGCCATGCTGTCCCTACCAATTTTCTATCTATGACATTGCCATACAAAATTAATTGGTAAGGACAAGCCTTTAAAATAATTTTTAGTAGTCACAGATTGATAAACTATGAGTATAAATCATCGCGACCCGCAGTATGGCGTTTTTTGAGGCCGAGTAATGCGTAAGGTATTGTTTTGTGATATTTCATACTGCTTTTATGTTTTCGAAAAGTTGTTCTAGGTCACCTGTTTTTAATAAGTAAGGTTTTTGTATCATGCGCAATAAGAACACAAACATGGTCATTTGATCATTTTCTGCGACTGTAAGATAGTGAAGTTTATAGAAGGACACCTGGTAATCCAACTATAGTACTTCTGACTCTGACAGTTTGCAGATGCCCATCTTCGACATATATCTATGTCTTGTAGCAATTACGTTAAAATTGAAAGGGTTGAGCAGTAGCCTCGAGCTCAGTTGACGTGGAATTACTTTTCTTTTAAATGTGAAATTAAATATTCATAGATGTCTGGCAACAAAGAAGAAAAAATCCGAGCTTGTCCCATACAGTCCCATTGCTCAGTGTCTTATTCCTCACTCAAGGTATTACATTTATTTTATTGCTTATCAAGATAACCATGCTGCTTTTTAGGCTTGAGTAAATTTGTGAGTTGTAAACGCAGGAAATATAGAATTATTATAATAATTCTGTATTTCTTTTTCAAATTTATTGCGTTTCAAAATCAATTTTAAAAAAGGATTCAATAGTTAGTTTTATATTTAAAATGAGACTCTACAACTACAAATATTTCTAATCTTGCAACTGTAAAAAATGTATCATCTATAAATTAGTTTATAAGTACTGAATCCAATGTAGGACAGAAAATAACTAATAAAGTTTCCTTTAGACAGATTTATTAGTGAAAATTGTAATTTTTCAAAAGAGTGAAAAACTGTGCATACTATGAATTTCACAAGGGACTTAGCACCTGAATGATAGAGCGTGGACAGCTTAGTCAAAGGTCCCTGGTCCAAATATGGCCCAGGGCACTTTTTCAATCAGTTGGAAAATTACAACTGTTATGATTTATTTACCAATTGCAATAACTATGTTAAATTAATGTTGTGTAATTACTTATCTAACATTTCCTTGGAGTTCCATCACCTTAATTTTTTTTCTGTTGAGCTGTTTCAGATAACAGACCTGTTTCCATTATCAAAAGGTTGTCTGAGAGAATTATGTCCATCAGATTTGTCCAGTACAGCTATGTTGGTAGAGCGTTGGTATATTAAGCCAAAGATCTATTTTAAAAATACTGGCCTGGACACTTTTTCACTCAGTTACAAAATTACAACTTGTTTGACTTATGTACCAATTAGGATAATTGTGTCCAATTAATGTAGTAGAAGTCTTGCTTTGTAATTCTTCCCTCTGTCTCACTCTTTTCCCCTATTTATTAAACTACAATACTGAATTTGGTGCGTTTGAACCGAACAGAAACTGATATACAATTCTATTATTCATTTCAAAAAGCATTACACAGCAGCTCCCCCTGCTAGACGATCAAACCCATAATTCACAAAAAATAATTTATACAAAATTAAAAAAAAAGTTTCATGAAAATACTTGTATTGTAGTGGCGTGCACGATTCAGTGTAATACACAGACAAACATTGCTAAAAAATAGTTACATCATATTAAAAGACATCATAAAACCGTGCATAAATCTAGGTATAATTAGAAAATTAAAGTTCTTATGAAATTTACTTTCGTCTCATGAATATTAGAAGAAAGTAAAATATCTAAATAAATGTGTATCGGAAACTTTTTACCATTTTATTTCTTTTGGGCTTTGTTCATTTTCGATAATTCCAATTATAAAAATACCAAGTAAAATTATTAAATTTACAAAAGTTAATCAATTAAGATGACAGTAATATCTTCTTTTTCCCTACTTTATTCACATAACATTGAAAATTTACATTTTAATTTCTTCAATGAAGTTTCTCTTTAAGGATAGAATAATTATTGTAGGA
Source organism: Maratus michaelseni (assembly GCA_963931845.1). Classification (NCBI taxonomy): domain Eukaryota; kingdom Metazoa; phylum Arthropoda; class Arachnida; order Araneae; family Salticidae; genus Maratus; species Maratus michaelseni. Next base: position 401,356,623 of record OZ007586.1, read on the forward strand.
GTCGGAGATAGATTAATTACAAGAATGTATGTATTATGTGTATCTATTTATATGTTGAATATTTCGATTCAATAAATATTTAATATGAGTAATTAAATATATAATTGTTAAGAAATATCAGAAAACAGTTTAAGTAATATGCCTGCTAAATAAAGAATACGATGAAGTTTTCTTTGTAATTTACAAACAATAAATTAAATGCCATGTTTTATTTTTCATGCGAATAAAATTGCCAAAGCTACTGACTGAAATATACCATTATATTATTAAAAATAATGTATATATTATAAAATATTATATATATTATAAAATATTATATATATATTATAAAATATTATATATATTATAAAATATTATATATATATTATAAAATATTATATATATTATAAAATATTATATTATAAAATTAAAAGGTGTATTTTTGTGCACACGTTAAAGTCATTCAAAAGAATTTCGACAAACATGGACCATTTTTTATTAATCCCATACTTAGTATATTTTCGTATACTAAGTATAGGAAAGAAGTTAAAATCAATTTTCTAAATAAATCTATCTTAAAAATCTTATTTTTGTTTACTAATGGAATTTAATAAGAAAAATTAAAAACATCAAAACTTTACCGACTCTTTCCTATTACATCATGAAATTTCCGTGTATTTGTTTTTATATGCGGACTTTAAAAAATTACTGAAATATTAGTCAAAATGCCGGTTTTTGAAACGTTATATCTCATGAAGGCAAAGAGATAAAAATATACATTTTTATATGTGTATTACCACTTCCAAAGCATAAAACAAAATCAAGGCTGTTATCCATTTTCCTTTCTGATTTAAAATTATTTTAATTTAGAACCCTTTTCAGAATCATCATTTTGGACAACTTGTATCTCAAACGGGTAAAGTGGTGTTCATATACGATTTCGCGTGGAAGGAAATGTTTTTATTACTGTCTATACTCTGTATGTCGTATTATATTATTCCAACAAGTCTATGAATTATGGATTCTTGAAATTGGAGAAATGGAAGCCAGTCCCAAATAAAAAGGATATTTAGAAACAAGAATCAGTTCACTGATTAATTTATGTCGGTTTATTTGGAGAAATAATTCTGGAATCCACTGTTTGATTGTGTTAATCACTCAAGAAAATACATAAAAATGTATTTGATTTTACGAACTCTTCCGGTATGAACATAGGGAAATAATTGTTGTAACATCATGTACTTACTATTCTAATACGGAAATCAAAACACTTGACAATAAATTCTTATCAGTCTTGAGTATTTAATTTAACGCAAAAATAAAATGAATTGCGGAAATATTTCTGTAAATAAATCCAGAAGAAATTATTCAATAAAATTTTTCTTGTTTCGAAATATCTTTTTTATGCGTGTTTGGCTGTCACTTCTTAAATTTCCAAACTCCGTACCTCTTTGTACCATACACCAGTTGAAATGACAGAAAACGACTTACAGATTTTCGACAATATATAGCCCGAATTTCTTCACAAATTGCAAATGAAAACAACAATCTCCTTATGAGTTGATTTTTGAAATTTTTCAAAATTTAAATTGTATTTTTAGCAAGCATAAATAAAAACCATGAGTTTCCCATAATCGGTGCCCACGTCAAATGCCTTTATTTTAACGGAAGTTTTCAAATCATGAATTGCACTCAGGAAATTAGGAGCTATTTTTAAGATAAACATTGAATTCTTATAAATCCGTATTTAAAAAAAAATATTTTAACCTTTATATTTATTGATTGATCATTTTCGAAATGATTTCTGGAGTATACGTGGGATGTTTTCTGGAATCCTACGTAACGACATTTAATCTGAACTTTTGTGTAAGTTTTTTTTTTTTTTTTTTTTTTTTTTTTAATGCTTAAATATGACTCCGTTCTATATTGAAGTAAAGGAGAAACTTTTTTTTTCTGTCAAAATGAAAGATATATTTAGCCAACGCTTTTACTATTAGAAGCTTCAATATTAGCGTATCTGTCAGGCAACAAGTGAATTCTGGTATGAGAGAAGTTCGGTTGTTTTCAAGGAATCCACTCATCAAGCTAATTTTTAGTTTCTGCTTAAGAACAGAATCGCTACTCAGAAGTACAGATGGAGTGAAAGAAATGAAAATCTGAAATATCAACATCTAGTGAATACAGAGAGGTGAAGTGTTCGTAATTTTAATTGACTGATCTTGAAGGTTACAGGCGAACATTATGAAATTTGAAAATAACTCTGTTTTGTCTTTTGACCTTATGTTGCATTTTTGTTCAAATCTTTGTTCAAAATTGTTTACATGTTGCCTTGAACTTTTACAGGATGTGGTTGAAACTGTCCATAGTAGACTATGCTCATATGATTCCAACAGATACACATCCTAATCTTACTGTCATCAATGTTCTGTTTCGGCAATGACGGAACTGGTATATCTGGCTTCAACCATGCCTTTAGTTTATTCAGATTGTCGTAATGAATCCATTACTCATGTTCGTAAGAATTCAGTACAGAAAATCTCTTCTTGTTCTCTTTTAAGCAGAAGCTCACATATGGTTTTTTGATGCTGCACATTCATCTGGTACTCGATTTCTTTGCATTTGAAGCATGCCCGGGACATGTAGACGTTTCGATGTGCGTGGTAAGAAAATAAGCAAGCATTTCCCAGTATTTTTAAGCCAATTCAGATTGTGTTTGGAAGTGGCCTTCATGGAGGACGGAGTCATAATTTTCATGTAACCTATTAAGGCAGCGTTTGTACCATTTTTTCGAACGCAGAAGAACAATAAAATGTATAAGCGATAAAATAAATCTAAGTTGGATTTCGCATCAGATGAGTTGTATAAAATAGAATATCACGGATTAAATGTCGTAAGTAGACTGCTGTTATTATTGCAACACATATGGAAGCATGGCGTTTTCTTATTCGTTAATCATTTGAATTCTTAATTTTAAAAAAATATATCAAACAAAGCGTATAAATCCTATGAATAAAACTGTTCATATCCAGCTCTTACGCTCTTTTATGCATAAAAAAGGTTTGAAAAAGTGTTATTTGTATAAAAATGCAGTTATAAATCAATTGAAAGGAAAAAGTTATTTTCAATCCATTGAATGGAACAAGTTGATAAAATTAAACACATATATACTAATTTTTTTAATTTCAAAAAATCTCCTGAATGTTAAATAGCGTGCAAAAATGCTTCATACTTTAAATCTCAGATAAGCGTATTTTAGAAAAAAAATTAAATCTTAAATGTATTCCAAAAAAAAATATTAAAACTTTTTTTTTAAATGATGATTTTTAATGTGAAATTAATGATATCACACAAAACATAAGTTATACTCAGTATTTCTGAAATTTGCAGGAATGGCTTACACGCGCGGAGTTTACAAATTGCAACTACAGTAGAAGCAATGTGACATTAATTTTTAAATGTGAATTATGCAGACAGAAGTACGATTTGCTATGAGAGGTGCTCGAAATAATATTTGGGAATTTTAATGGGTTTGTCTGTACATTATGTGCTCTACACTGTAAAAAAATTTGCAGTAAAATTACGGGCAGAGGCCGGCAGTAGAGATTCCAGTCATACCCAGTAAAAAAAAAAAAAAAATCCATGCCTATCATTTTATGCAGCTTGTAATTTTACGGGACAAAGTAATATAGCATTATAATGCACAGGTTATAATGCACTTTAAAACACAATAAGACTTTGTTTACTGTTCCGTAACAATATGTTCCGCACGTTAGATAATCATCACAGAATCGCTGTTTTGGCGGGTTAAAATTTTCCAAACACGAGTAAAATGAAGGGTTACACCCTAGCGGAGGACAATGTATGGGGTCGTACCGTATTTTTGCTAACATATGGGCTAGAACTGTAAGAATATTTGGATTGCTCTTAATTTTCTAAGTATCTAAGGGATAAGGCCGCTTATTTAGTGGATCAGACCGTTTTTCATCAAATAAGGCTGTTGCCCATGAAAATTAAAGGACAAACGCCCATAAATTTACAATTTTTTCTGAGAGTGTACCTCGCTTAAAAGTTTTGCCCATGAGTTCATATTCATCCTGTATTTTCATACATACTGAATAAATAATTTTATTGCATTGTTGTATTATCAAAAAATGTAATTTAAATATAATTTTAATCCAAATTTATTAGTATTATAAGTTAATTTCTCATATATTGAGATCAAATGCATTGGAAACATCACGTGATTTGTAATACTAAAGTTTATTTTTTTAGTTACTATAAAAATGAATTTTTCATACCTTCAATTTAAACGATTTTGATCTTTTTCACTTAATCCACTATCCCATGTGAGATATTCGTTTATTCTTAACCCCAAATGTAATTTATATTACGAAAGCCATTCTAAAACTATAGTTTTACCTCACCTTGGGCCATAAAATTTATGTGATCTTTCCGCAACTACATGTTTCATATCATTTAGGCACTTTCACCATAACTCTTAGGAAATTATGGATCGTAAGAAAGTGAAAATAGGAGTTATTTGCTTCGTTAGGTGTAGCATAAAATTCTATCTTTTTTAGAGTAAAAAAGATTTCCTAGCTATATGTGTGTGAAAGAAAACAGAAAAAAATATACCTTTCTATTTTATTTTTTATAAGCACCTTTATAATTTCCCGTGAAAGAATCAAGGGGATCAGTATGTAACAGAGGACGGAAATTGAATAGAAAAACGTAAAGACGACGTACACTTTAGGGAACTCACTAAATGTAAATCTTTAGACATTTTTTTTTCAAACTTTTAAAAAATTTATGTATAATTGTAATTCTGAATAGAAAGAAAGTTACCTCATGAAAATATTCAAATTAGAAATGGGTCAATTCGATGTTTATAATATGCATATTAAAGTAGATTCCATTTGATTTTAGGTTTGCAGCGCATTTCTCAAAATGCGTTTTCCCTAATTTCGCATGCTATAATAAAAATAAAAATATTTCTAGACATCTTATTTATTTTGCACAGATATCTAGAATCATATCTACAATTTCTACTATTTTTTGTCAATTAAGCAACGGAAATTTTATTTATTTTGATTAGAATGTGTTTTATAAAGTGTATCACATTTAATGTGTATACGCAATTAGCGTCGTTTAATGGACAAAATAGTAGATGCAGAATGTCGGTATGCTCATTTTATACATAGCTGTGGAATAAAAGTTATATGCCAGATTTTTTATTATTTTTTTAACGGTGCGCGGAGTTGCCAAAACACAGTTTATAGAAAAGCGCATGTAAAGTTAAAAATTAGTTAAAGTCTATGTTAATATACGCATTTTGAACTTAAAATATTTTCACGAAGTTTCTTATGTTCGATTCATATATATATATATATATATATATATATATATATATATATATATATATATATAAACTACAAATACAAAAGGAAAAAAACTAACTATATTTTGACAGTTTACACATGATGAGTTCGTTTAAAGAGGCATGTCACGTTCAGTAGCTTGAAAATTACATGATTTCAATCCTCTCTCTAACGAATGTTCTTTCGGGAATCATTGTTTGAATTGACATAAAAGTCTATTCAGGATGTGTAAAAAATACGAATTAATTGTGTATATTAACCCTGGCTATTTAAGACATATCACTTAAAATAAATGCAATCGAAAAATAATTTTAAAACAACACTTTTTATTATGTAAGAATGTTTACCGATATGGGGTTCAGGTTAGTGAGAGGGTTGAACGTTACAATATGTCTGCAATTTCATTATTAAATGTAATATGAATTGACTTTTTTAAAACCCGAATATATGTAAAAGTATGCATTATTATGAAATCCTTTGCACTTGCAAATAAGACATTTCACATATTGCAATTTTACTGCTGTATATTATACTGAAATTAAATTTAACAAAATTAATCGGCTTTACAATTAAATAGAAATTAATCGTATTCATTAAAAGTTCAATAATGTGAATTGTTATGGCAGAAAAAAAACAGAGTTCATTTTTAATACACAATTTTCTAAATCAAATACATAGCTGTCCACTTTTACGCTTTTTTTCCTTTTTGAAAAGAAAATGTAGCTTGTATAATTGTAGATTTTTTGGATTAAAAAGGGCAAATTTACATAATTGCGGTATTATAAAGGCGTAAACGTTTGCAGCTTAGCAAATATAATATGAATTTTAGACTTAGCATTTAATTAGGGAACAGTCACACGCATTGATTTTTTAAGACTCTAATTAAGTGCTATATAGAGTCTATTACAGACATTTTAGCCATTGCATCTTTATTGAAGGCTGCTTATTGGGAGTGTCTTGTATACATTTTTTATTAATATGTATGAATAGGAACAGGCATAATTAATTTTTTTAAATTACATTCGTCTCACTGTGTATCACATCTGGTATACTGTGAGACATTGCTAATGTTTTATGTGCTTCAAAGACACATCCAACAATCCGTCACTTGACGAGATTCGGCCGGTATTTTTTGCGTATGTATCAACAACTGCATTTTAGAACGTATGGCTACTATGTGGTAGGAATGTAGGAATAGCGCCCCCTATCTAAAGACACCTATGTGCCAAAGACATGTAACAAATATTCAATATGAAAAACATAGTTTTTATTGTAAATAGGTAGACACTGTGTCACTGTGCAACAATGTTTCATGTCTCACTGTGTGCCACGTCTATTTATTAAAAAAATGACTACGAATCTTTTCCTTCCGATTTGTTAGTGTTAAAGCCTTTGTATTAACTATAGAAATATTAGCAGCATATGTTGATATTCTCACTAAAATACGACATACAATTAGACTAGAGAAAAATGATTTGTAAAAGAGTTAAATGATTAAATTTCATGTCATAAAGATTACTTTATTTTAGTGACTTTCAAAATACATCTACATTTTAAATGTGGTCTGCAAACACTAAAAAACAAAGCATCACTGAACAGTCTAATATCTAACGTTGGCGGTAGAAATACAAACTTATTTTCAAAATACAGTCTTTTTCGATGTGTGTATTGTCTTACTGTGTACGATTCAAAACTATATATGCAAATTACTAATATGCAAAAATCTTATTGTTACTTTTTCTTATCAGTGTTTGCGCAAAACAAAAAAAAATGTTGTTTTCATAATTTCTGGCTCTACTTCAACTTTAAACCAGAAATTGTCTTTCATATTTGAACGTTTTTAGCGAGAATTTCTGTTAAAGTTTCAATATTTGAAAATAACTTGGCTGTAGATTTTTTATATTTGAAGGTATTAATTTTCAAAAAATAGAATTTTTTAACCCTCAACGTGATCTGACTACTTAATTGTGTAGAATTGCAAAAAATGCTTTGTAATCCCAGAAAACGTATGCAAAGAAAGCTAACCGTAAATACATGGCATTTTCTAGAGTCGTGTTAAACTGGTTGAAAAGAATAAATAATAATGAATTATCTAGTGTGACGCATTCAATCCAGACTGTATTTTATACGTTTATCTTCTCTCCCGTTAACTTTGAATGGAAAAATAGAATAAATATTATTTGCAAAATATTTATTTTGAACATTTTCCAACATAGTTGAAAACTGTATAGGAATTCGGTGTGTCTATCCGTATGTGTCAGTCCGTGCTCTAACTAGCGTAAATATACTTGGATTTATATATAATTGATATACTTTATTGTGATTTAACATGGCTTGTACGGTATTAAAAATTAAATGTGTTGGATTTATAGTTTGTTTACAATGGCACTGAAAAGAATTGCGTTACATTGTGTTCTACGGGATAAATCGATTGCAGTGTATTTTAATGATCTTCCACTATTTTAAACATATTGAAATTGATTTACAGTATTGCGATGCACTACATGATACTTATTATAGAACATGTTGTGCAAAGCGTATTGACAGGGACATAGAAAATAATTCGGTTACAGTACTGTCTATGAGCAATAATTACTGGAAATGCATTGTCAATGGTGGTATGCATTTTTAAATTTAACTATATATATATATATATATATATATATATATTTATATATACATTGTGTTTTCAGTTGTGTTATGCGTTTTCCAAACTGTTTATCTCCAAACTCATGCTCCCGCGCATTGTGCTCAAAAGCGAATGCTGGGTTACGGGGTCGGTCCAAACTGTCCCCATACTTGTTTACTTAACATAATCAGACTGTACATGGGAATACGGGCATGGAATACAGCCAAAATACTCACTGGATTTGAAAAAAAATTAGAATACTGAACCAATATTGCCAAGAAATTCATTGCCAATTCATAACCACCATTTCATTAGCAATATTTGTGAAGCAAAGACATTTTTTGGCAATATTGGGTTTCATTCCAAATTGTCCAATATTTAACCAGTATAAATTCATAAGACATATTTCCCATGTATGCTATATTTGGCTCCAACATAATCAACATGACAGTTATTTTTTCACTACTAAAGTTATTCTCTTGATGTACCACTGAATGATCAATGAAATGAGCTCGAAACATAAGACTGCTATAACTAGATATTATGCTTTTTATTCTCTAGTCTGCTCATTTCAATATATTGGCTTTTTATAATATATTTTTAAGCTTGATAAAACCAATATACTTTGTAAAAAAAATTTCGTATTTTTTCAGTTACTTTTCATTATTTAATTCGACTAAAACATATTTATGTGCAAAGATCTGATGTTGCATTATAGCAATAAATCAAAACATATTCCACATTCAAATATTGATTTCATATATTGAAACTTTTAATTATTTTACTGTTGAGTGTATCACTATTTTGTCATGGTTATACTAAAATCGGAACTTCACGCGTACATTTTATAAACAAGAATGGAAAATCATGTATGAGGCATATATTATGAAACACTTTACCGCATTAGTAGAATATTATTATAAAATTTTATTTTTTCAAACAATGAAAGGAGATATGTAAATAAGCAAATAAAAAGCTCACTAAAAATCCAATTTCTGTTGTTCGTTGTTCGTGTGCGAATTCTTTTGGGCGGCCGTGTATATGATTTTAGAATTTATACACACCACGTAATACACTAAAAATTAGATAAGTTCAAAAAATCATCCCTCAGTGGAAAACCCACCATATCAATTATAGATCATAGTCAGTCTTATACCTGAACATTTCTGTGCGTCTCTATAAATGAACGATACATGACAATACGGGTTCGACTGAATCCCTCCATAACCTACAGAAAACATGTTGAAGTAAAAATCAGTAATGGTTTTAGTCTCATTATTTTTGAAGTATCATAACATAATTAAAATGAACCACAAACGATTTTTCTCCATTGATCATAATGTAATGTATTTCTTTTGTGCGTCCGTGTAAACGAATATGAATACTACTTCTTCTATACTCCTGACAAAGTATATTGAAGACCACCCAGTGGTTCATGTCAATTTCATTAGGTTTTAAATAACGTAAGAGTAATAAAATGCACCGCAAACGATTTTTCCACATAGAAAATTATGTAAAGGAAAAAATTATGTGTACCTGTAAACGAACTATAAATAACACAATAATCACAATACCGAATACTCCATCGTAAACCTTAATAACACGTATAAATTACATAACAATCCGAGTAGAGCACCGGAGTTAGTACCGGAGTTGGAGCACGTGCAGACGGACAGGCAAACCGATTTGTTAAAACTTTGATGTTAGAAATTGTTAACAGCCATGTCAGAAAGTGTTAAAAACGGCAAGAGAAAGTTTTAGAAATATGAGATTACATTCTGTTGGATATGATTGATTCCATTATAGGGGATCTATTTTCGTACGTTCAGTGGAATATACTGGGTGCAACGTATATAAACTGTCATACAGTGATGTATATAAGCTGAAATACAGTGACCTATATAAGCGCTGATATACAGTGACGTATATAAGCTGAAATACAGAGAAATGTTTTTAAATAAGGCATCTTTTCCTTATATGTTTTAGAATTACTTATGATTTTGAGTACGAAGAAACAATGTACCTCACTCAAAAGTTAGAGTACTAAAAAAAATGAGCTAATATTTCATAATAACTTCTAAAATTCAAAATTTCCAAATTTTGTATAAAGAAAAATTTATACAATTACTATAATTTGAGGAGAAAATTAAAATATTTATTATTTAAAGTTCCAGAAACAATCCATTATTGTCTATTACGGATTATAATCAAATGGCACTTTTTTGGTTAAATTTGAAAATATTTCGTCTCAAAACTGTATTTTGAAATACAAATTTATTTTTCATAAAATCCTAACAAATTGACACAAAAATGACTATACATCCTTATATCAAGTGAAAGTCTGATTGCAGGAGAGTTGTTGTAGCATTCGGGAAAACTTTTATAATCATATAAAATAAAAAATGTATTGTTTTTCGTACAGAACTAGATATTATTTATATTCGATAATTGTTGGTATAAGAAGTTGTCTCTCTTTGCACAATTCGAAGATCTTTCAAACAAATAATTTCGAAATATATCAATGTACTTTCTAACACCAATAATTCTATCAATTATTACCAGTTTACCACTTCTTCTTCAAGCTCCAAACAAAAATAATCACTCAACATGTTTCACTTTTGGAATAATTTTTGAAGGCTGAAATTAGTGTTATTTCTCCCAAAACTGGATTTAGGTAATCGGAATCGAATAAACAAAGTTCATCTTCACAGATGAATAATAATTTCTTTCAAAATTCTAAACTGTCATTAATGCATTCTTTTGAAAACTTCAAACTTTTTTTACTATTTACTTCAATAATAATATATGTTTTTATTTTCCCTTGTACTCTCATAGCCTAATTTTTACAAATATTTTTTATGACTCATGTTGTGATGCAGTGTCACCCAAAGCAGGAAGCAATAACTTTAGCTAATAGTTCATTGTTAATAAAAGGACTTTTTTCAACTGACTTCGCATGTTTCTGAAATCCCTAATTTAAATAGATTTAAGTAGCCCAGTTCTGGTTTATTTTCGATCTTTTCAATGGATACAAAACTTATTTAATGTAAAAAAAACCCCGTAGAGGCATTTAATTTTAAAGAATTCAAAATTAGATGAAAAAACAAACATATTTTCTTCATAAATTGGCAAAATTTTCCTGCATAACAATAGACAATTCTTTTTTTTTCAGATATGATAAATTAAATTTTTTTGTCTGAAAGCTCATGAAAACCTATTGTATGTTAATAAACAAATAAATTTATATTAGAATTTCAGTCAGCGTTTATCTTTTCAGGTAATCCGACAGCTAATAAAAGCTTTGTGCGTTCTGTACAAATAAATACTTTTTTCTCTATAGAAACTTAAATATTTTGCATTTTAGACATTATCATTAAATAGTCTCACAGTATTTTCCCCTCATCCGATTTGTGAGAGAAGAGAATTATTATTCTTATATTTTTTTGTCAGAATTTGCAGTCAAAATTATAATTAATTACATGGAAAATTTGCTTTGTTTTAACACTTTTTTGGCCACTGTAATATATATTTATTTGTTTGTGTTCATGTGACAATGATATATACGTATATTTAGAGAAGGCAACATTATCTTTATGAAAACGTATAAATGATTTCTTGCAGGAGTAATAAATTCCGAAGCAGTCTAATATACCTCTATTAACTCTTTCTGCTCTGATTCTCTCCTTATCCATAAAATATAAAGTAGAGTTTATCATTTTAGATTGAATCATTTAATATCTATTTTATACAGCTATATATCCATTAACTTAATATCTTTTACTATATCAATTTATTTAATCTTCCTGTGTATCATGATGCGCCGTTGTAACCAATTTTATTACGAGATAAAATTATAATTTACTTGGAATACAAAATATAGTATTCAGTTTAAGTGGTTTTGTGGATAGAAGAAGAGCAGGTTATTTAATATCGAGTTAAAAACGAATAACTGCACATTTTCATTTTTATGCAATTTTCAATAAGAGATTTATGTAACATTTGGTATTAATGTATCTAAATTGCTTTTAAACGGTACTAAATTATCCTACGTGTTTCATCATTCTTTATTAAAAGCAGATATTGGATTTTGAAACAGAATTTTAAGTAAAACTTTAGGTAGCGTAGCATAAAAGAAGATTATTTTATAGTAGGTAACTTTTTTAATTTAAAATTTCATGTTGAAAAAATTCTAAATATAAAACACAGACGAATTAATTAAAAATACATTCCGTCAAAACAAAAAAGGATTTTAAATATTTACCCAACATTTTTTAATTAACACATTCATACCCAAGTTATTAGTACTATTTTCCAACTTGATCAAACCTTCAATAAAAAATACGAAGTCAAACATTTTTTTTCATATTCCTGAAGTTCCAGAAGAATTTGTTAAGTATTTCTCTACATAATATTCGACAAAACATGTAAAATCGAACATGCCCGGCAATTTTTGACTATATAGGGAATTTGTTTCGAATAATAATTCGTAATATATAAAATAGGAAGTTAAAATATGATTGAATGTAGATTAAGTGCCCTAACAATCGACCTCTCCACTGTAGTTGACCACAATAAGATAAAATAATAAATATAAATAGTATACTTTTCGTTCCAAATATAATATTATAATTTCCCAATGCTGAAATTCGTATCACCAATCATCAGCCAATAGCAACAATATGTGGGTATTTTTTTCTTGCATTAGTAATGAGTCTTTTTTTTCTGGTACATGTAGCAGATTACTAAAATTTAAATAGACTGCTGTTGCTTTTACACTGTACTGCGTTTAGAGATTGCAAATATTCTTTACGATTTTAAACGGTGAATGATTAGTATTTCTGAAAATCACATTTCTTATTACGGACAATATACTAATAGGTTGAATTTTCTGGTAAATACTGAAACGATTGATGGAAATTCGTAACTATTGGGGTAGTATTCTACCAATAATATTATTACTTTCCTTAAAATATACATATGATAAACATTTTCTTATAGACTTACGTTAAAATTTTAATACCTAGACAATAAAATATTTCATGTTAATTTACATTAAAGTTTATAAATTTATGATTAAAGTGGCCTCTTTCTACTTTTAAAAGCTAAATAATTCCAAATTATAAAGAAATTAAATATTTATTAATTTTTAAGTCTTTACGAGAGTTTTTCATTGATCATCTTAAATAGAAATTTAAAATATGCAGGACAACGAAGCTAAAACTATGCAAAAAATGTTCACTAAATTTCCAATTAAGAAAATGCAGGTTTCAAATTCTGTAACATTATTAGACTGCAATATCAAATGTTATCATTTAGGTACTCAAATAATAAAAGATAAATAATAGTTTTTGAATATATATTTGAATTGGTTCATGTAAATACCCCATTTTACAAATAATCGATTCATTAAAATTAATATTTAAGAACAAAATATAAATTAAACGACTAATAAAACCGATTATAATTTATTTTTGTGATTTCGTGCGAAAACTTTATTATTAACCACTCGAGAGTCTGGCATGGCTGGGGTTATACTAAAATTTAAATTCGAAAATTATTCTTAAATTTTATCCGAAATACGATCTGAACAAAACAAAAAATTTTCTTTGATTCGAATCCAGACTCGTTTCTGACCCCAATTTAACTCGAAATTTCTCCAGAACATTTATATCCCGAACATATGTATTTTGAAATTATAATTATGAGTATTTAAAGCTTTAGATTAAAAAAAATTATTTTAAATATGTTTGTTAAATTTTACATGGAATTTTCTTCAAAACAAATATTCATTTTTTACTATTTGAGAACCTAAAAGATAAATTTCGATATTGCAGTTTAACAATCTTAGAGAATTTGAAGACTACATTTTCTCAAATGAAATTTTAGAAAACCTTTCACGCATAGTTTTTGCTTCGTTTTCTAATATATTTTAAATTTATATTTACGTTATCCAACGAAAACGCTCATGAAGACTGACAACATAATTTGGAATCATTTTGTTTTTAAAAAGTAGAAAGAGGCTAATTGCATTAACATATATATTAATTTTTATTCATATACTTTCAGAATCAATTTCCAATTAAATTGGATCAGAAACGGGTCTGGATTTGAATCAATGAAAACTTTTTGTTGTGTTCAGATCGTATTTCGGATAAAATTGAAGTAGAATTTTCGAATTCTTGTCGGTAATAACCCGAGCCGTGCAGGAATCTCGTGTGGTTAATTAAAAAGTTTCCTCTCAAAATCAATAAGGTAAGTAATAATCCCATTGTAATAGGTTTTATTAGTCGTTTAATTTATATTTTGTTTTCAAATAGTTTTTTAATGAATCGGCTATTCGTAAAAACGGTGTATTTAGATGCACCAATTCAAGATTTAAAAGAAAAAACAAAAAAACAAAAACAAGGATAATATCTAGGTAAAAACGTATGTAAGATATAATTTTTAAATAAAATTATGAGCATTTAAACGCATTAGATTTAATAAAAGACATTTATTTTAAATATATCTGTTAAATGTTACATGGAATTTACATCAAAACAATTGTTTATTTATTATTGTTTGAGAACATAAAACATAAAATTTGACATTGAAGTTTAATAATAGTAGTCGAAAAATAAAAGTTCTGTGGCAGCAGGAGCAAAGCTCAGAGGCGTGGCTAAAATGTGATGGAAATGTGTGAGGTGAGTGATGAGTGAGTGACTGTTGATAGATGAGATAAGAGAGGTTAATGAGAAGGATAATGAAGATGAAAGCGGTAAGACGTATAAGGGAGGAATACTTCTGAGCGGAGAGTGACGAAGAGAAGACCTTCATGTTTGAAGTCCGGACGCAGGCTGAACCGATTGTGGCGTGTCGAGAGGCGATATGACGTCAGTGATAGAGGGCGCTGCGATTGGCATTATGATTGGTTGATTCCATTTCTCCTGAGTGGATGGCAGGACGACGCATGCGGTCGTTTAACAAAAGTTTAGGATGATAAAATCATACATTTCTTGAAGGTTCGGTAGGAAGCAATCACCAAGTGGTGCATGTGACGTCATGCATTTCTTCTGGAGCACTATTTGTGCAATAAAGAGGTGTGATATAATCGCAAATAAAACAATGCAATAGGAGAATAAAGTTAAAAAATAATAATAAATTTAAATTTTATATTTTAAAATAAAAAATTAATCGTGGTTAATGAAGTTAATGAGAATGTTAATTCGGATAATGAAGATGAAAGCGGTGAGATCGTATAAGAGAGCAGTACTTACGAGTGGAGGGTGCGAGTAGACGACATTCATGGTTGACGTCCGGGCGCAGACTAAACAGATTGAGGGGTGTTCAGAGGGGATATGACGTCAAGGATAGAGCGCGCTGCGATCGGCGTTCTGATTGGTCGATTCCATTTCCCCTGAGGGTAGATGGAAAAACCGTTCTTGTGGATTGTTCTGGAGAATGCAATCGATGGTGCACGTGACTTATGGGATGACGTCTTTTTTTTCTAGAACAATGTTCGCGTGAGTGAGAGGTACGATGCAATCACAAACAAAGGGATGCAATAATGAAATGCAAGCGAGAATAAAATTAAAAAAAAATTAAATTAAAAAAAATATTTTCGAATTCCATAATTTTTAAATCTTTAAAGTTTTGAGTGATTTATTTGTCAAAGTATCTTAATATTTTAATTAAGTATAACAATAAATCACCCGCTCAATGTTCATAATAACCGCCAAATGTTTATAACGACCGCTCAAAACATGTTTTGAGCGGTCGATTTGTCGTTATAATTTAACATGTGTGTATTAGAAAAAACAATAGGCATATGTTTATAACGTCAAACCACCTGCTCAATGTTTATAACGACCGGTCAATTGTTTATAACTATCGCTCAAAACATGTTTTGAGCGGTCGAATTTTCGTTATAATCTAAACATAAGTTAGAAAAACCAATAGGCATATGCTTATAACGACAAATCACCTGCTCAATCTTTAAAACGACCACTCAAAACATAAAAATAAGGTAGAATGATAAAGTGAATTTTCATGTATAACACAACTTTAAAAAGAAAATAAAGAAATATAAAAAGCGATTAACAACCTTAAGTGTATTTTTTTTTTAAACTTATTCTCATGAATGTTATATAAGAGAAAAGCGGAGTCTATACTTGAATTTATTTAGTTTTTATCTTTCATGAGTGGAATTATTTGTAAAGAATATTTTTTTATTATCAAATAATAATGAAATAACGAGTACTTTTTTGAATCACCAGCATCACATGTATGGTGAAATTGTGTTCCAATATTAACCGTTAGCTTACGCATAGGGAATTTATTAGAGAAAGAATAAGTTTTATTATAAAGACGAGAAAGTTAGAAAAGTGGCATACCCAACTGAAAACGAGAAATGGTTAAAATAAAAATACTTTGATTAACATTTATCTTTTCCATTGGTGATTTATGCTCATTTCGAAACATTAAATCATATTTTCGATGTTCATGTTTCACTGAAGATTCTACACAACAGCATATTGCAGAAGGATTTTCTAAGATTATTAAATCATTTGAAGAATTTCTACAAAGAGAATTTGGATGGAAACTGAGAATGCATAATGAATATTGTTCTCACCATATGTGGGTTTTGAACCTGCGAATTTTAAGTGCGACTTATTATTAAATGGTTGTTATGCTAACCATTACGCTGATCGTTCCGGGTTTTGATTTCACTTGTTTTTAAATGCTATAATTTTTAGCTACTTAGTGTTTTATTTTTATGTAATAAATTATTTTTTAAACCTGGAGCACTATACATGTATGTTACAAAATGCAAGTTAATAAATATTTTAGCCTTATTTTTTTATAAATTGGTAAACATTTTTAACCATTACGAAGAATGATCGTCGGCCAAAACATAAACTAAGTTATTTAATAAGATTATAATTGGAAATATGATTAATTTTAATAAGCAATTTTTAATGAATACAATGATTCAATAAACCAATCCCTCGTTAACAAAAATTAGTAGTTTATGTTTCAAAAGCTTTTTTTAATAAATCAGTTACACAATTTTTTTGATTGATTGAAATAAACAGAATATTTTAAAGAAAATTTATAAATATATTGCTAAACTTTCACTAAATATTTTAACAAATAACATTTCTATTAAAGAAATAAATATATTTATTTACAAAAGACGGAGCACTTTACATGTGTGTCTAACCGAGTCAAAAACTAAACGTGAAATGAATGAGCTGTATTTTAAAGAGCTATTAAACATTCTATCATACAAATATCGCCAAGTTATTCAAATATCGCCAAAGGATAGACAGAATATCGCCATTTTTTTAAAATATCGCCGAAATGTCTCCAAGTAGTTTAAGTGGTCATCTCTGATTGTATGAGCAATAAATTACATGATTCTTCTGAAACGAGCTATAATTTTATAGCTTTAGATCATGAAGACAAATTTGTCAAATGGATTGCAGTCATCGTGGTGTAAAGACGTTCGCTGGTGTTATTTGTTTAAGTTAATAAACTGTTAAATGTAAAAACATTTTCCCGGGATATGTATGTTTTTAAAGCATATGAATTACATTTACCGAAAAACGCCTTTAGGTGTGATGATTGTACGAATTCATTCAAGGCAAGAAGTAAATTACTGCAACATATGTTAACACATTGTGAGACAGACAATGCTGTTAAAACCATTTTATCAGATTTAAGATATGATTGTGTTTTAAGAAATGAAATGACACCCTCTTCATCAGTTCAACCCAACTTACCTTATGCATGTGTAACATGTAAAAAAGTTTCTACAGCGACATCTTTTTTTTTAAAGTATATGAACTTACATTTTCCGAAAAACCCCTTTAAGTGTGAAGTTTGAGCAAATTCATTTAACTCAAAGCGTACTTTACTGCAACATATGTTCCCGCATTGTGAGACATCTACTAGGTTTAAATGTAACCCGTGCGGAAAGACCAATTCTAGAAAAAATATGTTAACAAAGGTTGACGTTGTGCATTGATCCTATAAATGTGATGAATGTGATAATCACTATTTTCTGATGTACCTGTTAAAATGCATAAGAATTTTAATCATAAGAAAGCCAGAACCCTTTTTAATTGCAATCATTGTTCCAATACGTTTTCAGTAAGGTCTGAGTTAAGTAAACATTATCTCTCCCTTCCTGTACCCCCATCCTCCATTAGAAGGATATTAAAGTCTAAAATCATTCACCAGTGGGAGGACCACTGGGATTATTCGAATAAAGGTCGACATACCCACAAATTGCTCCCTTTTGTCTCTCTAAACCTGCATAACCTCACCCCCCACACCTAAGCGTTCCTCACAGGACATGGTCCATTTCCTTTTTACTTCAAATATTATAAACGTGTAGCCTCCAATGGATGCCCATGTAGCCAGCAGGCTTGCCTTCTCATTACTATATTAATTACTCACTGACCGTTGCCTGACATTTCAGATCTCCCGGAATTCCCCCATCCTCTTGGCTAAACAATATTCAAACAAGACCAATTTTACTAAAAAAATAAAAATAATAATAATTTCTTAATGGATTTATCGAACTTAACAAATTAATTAACCAACTCTAGCTTAATACCCTTATCAAATTCTAAACTAAACATATTAAATTTTTAACGACAAATCAATACTTAATTTATACCTACCCCCATTCTTTGGACGGGTGCCCTTCCGGGTGTTCCTGAATCAACCCGGCAACTTCTTGGCACGGAAGGATCACCGGGAGCCCGGCAGAGGACGCCGTGTCGGCTGATTTCATTTTTGAGATTGGGTCAAAGCAGTGTCCCTGATGGAGCAGGAGTTTGACGTAACCCACATGCGGAGCATCAGGTTGGCCGGGTTTTATCAGTCTACTTGTCAGCTCGAAGTACCGTCTGGGGATTCCAATCCTGGCATGAGTGCTTCTCTTGGCCGTGTTCAGGGCCCCTGGCGGGGGGCGCTGGAGACAGCTGATTTCAGGCTCGAGGCCGGTATGGGGCGGCCGATATGGGAAGGACATGGGAAGCTGCTGGACATGTCTAGAGCGGATGAGCAAACGGGTTCGGGCGACTCCACGGTCCGGCCGGACCACACTTTTGCTTTCTTCCCAACTCTTCCCAACACAACGGCAGTTTCAGCCTAGTTACCTGGACGTGTGGCGGGGCTTGGAATAACTTTCCTGTTTTTTGTTTCTATCTTTTGTGTCTACTAACATTTTTGTTTTTCTGTGATGTCCATTCCCCGGGAGAGAACAAGAGGTCTCCTTCATGGGATTTCCTCAATCTCAACTGGGGATATAATCTCTGGAGAGTAAATCTCAGGAGGGAGCCCCTCATTAGTCTCTGGGCCCTGGTTATTCGCAATGGATTTCCAGTAACACCCCGTGGGCAAGGATGTCACGGACTACTTTTTGGGAACCGAGCCTGTTCCGGCCACTCTAGTACCCATGGTTGTGATTGCTGTTGTGCCGATCAGGAATCAGGAAATAGGGCTGGTTGTGTCCATTTGTGGACGGGTGCAATGCTTTCTTTAAGCACGCCTATTTGTCTTACACTCATTCTCCTGCCTTTGTCCTTATTTTGGCTGTACCTTGTCAGTGTGTTAGCACCTTGCTGTGCTCCCCTAGCAGTCTTTAGAAGCGGCCATATCTCTCCAACGCAACAACTTGTGGCACCATTTGTAGCGTGGAAACTGACCTTCTCAGATTCCGGCGCATCATTATTATCCAAGGACCGCCTTATCCGCGAACTGTGTGTCATGACGCAAGAGCGTTAAGGACTGTTCACCTACAGGTTCTTCATCACTGCAACTGCCGTTGTCTGTCACGAGAGAGTGCAGGCTCCAGAGGTTCAGGCTGTTTCCTGAAATTTTTATTTTTTGTTTTTAGCTTTCTTGCCTGCCCCTTGTCACGCTTAGGCTTGTCCTGGCAGTGCCGGCCTTTGGCCTAGTTTGTACTTTCTTTCTTTTTTCAATATTTGTTTTCAGGGCCGTGACGAGCTGCGCTGGCGGTCTCGGCGCCGTGCCTTCCCTGCCCACTGGTGACTGGAATCACCCACAACGAATCCCCACTTGCCGGGGAACATCCCGGAGGAGGTGCTAACGCTCTACGGCCTGGCTTTTCTGGGCCGAGTGGCCTCCCTTAGGCATTCGATGGTTTGCGAAGCGATAGGCTTTAATGGCTAAACCTTGCCTGGAATTTCTTCATGGGAAACAAAATTCAACGAATTATCAAGAGACACTAGAGCAACACCTAATTCCATGTGGTGACATCTAATGTTGTCTTCAGTGGAAATTTCAGCACGATAATGCTTCAAACCACAATTCACGTAACAAGAATTAGTGGCTTTCCACCGGAAATGTTAATTTTATAGATTTGGCCACCTTTAAGCCCGGTCATACACCCAATTTAAAACATTTGCGGTATTTTAACAAGTGAAGTATACCAATGGAAAGGAACATGACACTACAAAAGAACTAAAAGTGACCATTGAACATACATAGTATTCTCAACCACCAATAATATTTCAAAAACTAATTAATGCAATGGAAGCACGATTATTTGAAAATGCTATTAATAAATCACCTGCAAAAGTGTTAAATGATGTTTTTTTCCTTTGTGTCTAAACTTTTGATATACTGGAAAGTTGCAAATTTTGATGAGGTTTATTAAAGGTATGATAATATGCACATTTATTCATTTTGATATTATTTATTTGAAACATTTTACAGAATCTATTTAATAAAAAAATATGTTTTTTATTGTTCTTTAATAAACGACATGTTCTTGCTGTGCCTTAACTTTTCACACTGATTATATTTCCATTTCAAGATAAATCTTTCACAAACAATGATTTTTTAAGACGTTTTTAATACGATATGCCGACATTTCGCAACATTGCGAATTAAAAGTTGAAAATGTGTTGCCCTTTCAAAAAATGTAAATATCGAAATTACCCGAAAAATAAAAACATACCGTTAAATTATTATTGACCAGATACACATCGCAGTTTAATGACTCATGAATTATTAGTACAAGTTATAGGAAGTTTCACAAAATAATGTGCAACATAGATTAGGTGTTAGTAGATAATGTGTTAGAAGACAAATTCGTAAAATTAAATGCATTAAGGAAACTCCGTACCCTCTCAACTATATTTATTTAAATTTGAGTAATTCATAATACCTTATTTATATA
Organism: Maratus michaelseni; assembly: GCA_963931845.1. NCBI lineage: Eukaryota > Metazoa > Arthropoda > Arachnida > Araneae > Salticidae > Maratus > Maratus michaelseni. The sequence goes on from OZ007586.1 coordinate 401,377,807, forward strand.
TTATTGAATGGTTTTATGCAGGAAAATTATTTAATCAAGCAAAATTGCATTTTTTCTAGCATAATTTTAAAACTGAATGAAAAAATAATCAAGAAAATTCTGAAACCCCACTTCTCTTATAAGTCTGAAATTTTGCAGTATCTCTTGTTACATATTTCTCTAAAGAAATGCTCTATTAAGTGCAAATATCCGTTTTTTTTTAAACTTAATTGTTTTTAGAAAAATATACTGAAATGCCATGACATACGTCAAAATTACAGTATAAACAACTATTCACTTTTCATTATTATTTTTTAAAACAAAGCTATTTATATTGTCGAAATTGCAATCCTTAGTTTTATTAAATGCACATTAAAGATCGCCACCAAAAAGAGACCGGGTAAATTGAAAATATATGTTGAAGTTTTCGAACACGGTTATTGAAGTACAAGGAAGGTCTCCATAAGTATATTTTGGAATTTTTTCAAAACAATTCCGCAGATAATCCTCATGTGGATATACACTATTATAAACAAATGGGGCGGAATCGCAATGCTTTAGTTAAACATTCATAATTTTTTTATTATTCCGCAAAACATCACTCTGTTTGTGACGTATTACTACGACTTAAAGAATTGTTTTTTTAAATGTCTGTATCCTATTATTAGTGATACTGGTAAATTATCAGTCAGAACAGAAATAGATTAAAAATATTACCTAAAAAAGGATGAACTATTAAGGTTACTAAAGATTACTAAAGAAATATGTTTTATATAACTTTATTTAAAATAATATTTAATTTTAGTATAAAATCCTAGAAAAATGAAAATTTCATAATATAAAAAGAAAAAGGGTGAATTTCGGAACAGAAAAAAACTTTTAATTTAAACTTTAGAATACGAATGACTAAATGTATAACATAGAATATATTCATTAAGAAAGTGTCTAAATTATTTCGACATTTTCCACGAACCAATTTTTTAAGAAATTCCTCAGATTCTACGTACACGTTAATAATGTGTTCGGAAGATTCATGTTGTTTAATCATTCATAATATGGAATTATTTTGATTTGTTCTTTAAATTCAACAGCCTGAATTTTTCCTAAATATTCTCTGAAAAACTTTCAGACGATATTTTATGTTTTGTCCGATATGCACAGCTATGAGCCATCGAGAGAAGAAAAATAACATATCTTAAAATTCAGATCGAAAGTTAAGTGTTTGAAGGTCATCTTAACTATCTTAATATTTAAGCATACATACATTGTGTTAAAAATCTCTGTCGAATCTCTATATTAAAAAGCGTTTTACAAATTTTGTCCTGTTAAACGTGCCAATGTAATTTTTGCAAAAGTGTACGAAGAAATGGAATTATCGTTAAAACTAAAAGTTTTAGAAAAAGCTATCGAGATTATACCGCTACATTTAATTGATATTTTACTGCATACATACATAGATTCTTCGATATTTTGAAATTGCTCTTGTTAGAACATACTTATACACTCACTGCCAAAAGTTAAGCTCACAGAGGAAAATATTAATTTCCGGGAGCCAGTCTGAATTGGAGCCTCTGCAATTCGCGGCTGAGTTAGTAAGTTATGGAAGTATGAAAATATGTTATGTAACAGACAATCACGGTTTCGTGTCAAGAAATATGCAAAAAAGGCAGTCGTATAAGAATCCAGCATTGTGAGGGGTTGCTGCAGGTGCATGTAAGTGCTGATAAAAAGTATTTAGAACTTTCGTATGTTTTGTTTTCAAGAACGACGTGTTTTGATTACTTCTAAAAGACGAATGGAAGATTCTGAGCTATGGCGTGTCGTCGAACGCATTGAAGCGGGTCAATCAATCACAGATGTTGTTCTTTTCTTCCGTGTTCATTATTCCGTAATTTCAAGATTATGTTAACAATTCCTACCCAGTCAAACAGTTTTCCCAAGACCTGTGGCTGGTCGTCCAAGGATTAAGATTCCCACCGATGACGATATATTGTTTTGTAGCCAACCGGATTCGAAAATCGACCTCCACACATGTGACATCTAAGGGGTTGCAGCGTTCGTTGGTAAGCCGATATCTGCCGCTAGTGTGCGCCGAATTGTACACAAGAATGGACTGTACGCTCGGGTATCCCGAGTTTATTAACGTTAAATGATTAAAGTGGTGTCAGCAACATATCAATTGAACTGTGTCTGATTGGGGCAAAGTTATGTTCACGGTTGTGTCGAGGTTTACCCTGCAATCAGATGATAAGCTTTTCGGGGTCTGGATAGAAGTAGGCACACGCAATCGGTCCCAGAACTTCACCGAACATGACTCATTACGAGGTGGGAGCATCGTGGTGTGGACAAGGATTTCGTTGGGATATCGCACCGACCTGCACATCTTTACACGGGGTGCTATGACGGTTGCCCGGTATCGGGATGAAGTCCTAGACCCCATTGTGAGATTGTACGCTACAGCAGTTGGTTCTGCCTTCATTTTAATGGATGATAATGCACGTCCCCATAGAGCTATCCTTGTCAAAGAGTACCTGGAGTGTGAAGAGAATGCGCGTATAGAGTGGCCTGCGTAATCGCCTGACCTTAATCCCATTGAAAATATTTGGGATGCCCTCGGCCGTGCTGTGTATACGCGTTTCCAACCCCCAGCTATTCTCACAGAGTTCCAAACTGCTCTACAGAAGGAATGGCGATTACTTGACTCTACATTGGTTGTTCACTACATGGAAAGCATGCCACATACTGTAAAGTTTCTATGCAGGTGACTGGTGTTCCCATACCCTATTAATGTATTTTTGTTTGTTTGTTTTCACTTTAAACATGTTTTTTAATAACTTCAATATGACTTCATCTTTTAACTTATCAAAATTCAATATTGTTTTCATCTTTGTATGTAATTCTTTGTCATTTTCATGCATAAACATACACTGCTCAAGACAATTAGAGGAGCACATGATTTTAAAGAAATTACAGAAATACTGACACCAATAAGTAACTTAAATTAAAACATCCATAATTTACAGCATAGCAGAAAACAGAAAATAAAACTTCATATGCAAATCAAAGATCATGACGTCAAAAACGAGAAAAAGGAGATAAGTGAAGAAATCAGGATTTCGCAGAAATGTCTGTTTCACTGTCTCAGTTGCAAAATTGAATTGCTCAGCTTTTGTTTTGAGAAAGGGTGATTTGAAACTGTCACAACAACGTAATTTACCGGAATCCAATGCTTGGTGTTTTAGAGATAGACTTGAATTCGGGCAAACACGACGAAATGTAGTGGACGCTATTGGAGTTGCAAGAAATGTCATTATAAAACGGCATTATAAAACGGCATTCTATTGAAACGGCATTATATATGTTAAGCTTTTTTCATTAAATACTTTTTTAATTTCACTTATTCAATTTGTCATTAATTCTGTATGCATTCACATTCCGATGCTAAATATTATTATAACATACAGTTATCGTAGAAGATTTATATTATTACCTGTTTTGAAAAATAATGGCTAAAATACTTCACCATATCACTATACATATATTAATTACCAAAGGTAAATATATTTTTTTAGTTTCTAAGAAAACCTCTCATATTTTATCATAGTAATGTTGATCAATATTAGTTCAAAACATGTTTTTCTTGTATGTAAATATCATTATATTTTTTACAATTAATTTAAATAGCACATGGAATGGCAAAATTATTCAACATTCTCAAAACACGACAATGGGAACTTTTTGCAATCTCATACGTAGAAAAGTACGTTTATTTGTCGTATTAGAGCATGCGTTTAAAATACCATTCACATATATAATAATTGCTAAGTGAACTAAAGTATGCAATGTATCTCTTTATAATAATAAATGTTTAAAAAAATGTCGGTTAAAAGTACAGTGAAAATTATATTGGGTCATCCGGAAAGTTCTGCTGTTTTTCAAAGGGAAGCTCTATTTTGACTGCTTATATTTTCGCTTTTCTCAGAATTTGTGACCTTGAATGACCCAGATATGTGAAATCGGTCTTTTCTGCTTACGTTGCATAATTCTCGCTTGTGTTCTGGCATGTTTTGTTTTTTTCAGTGCAGTGCTAAGAATGATGAACCAAAAATTAACTTTCATCATATTATTCTGTTTTATTTCAAGAAAAGTAAAAATACTACGCAGTCTGCTCGTAAAATTTGTTCTGTATATGGCCAAAATGCTGTTTCGGATAACACATTTCAAAGGTGGTTTTAGAAGATTAAGCGCAGAAATTTCAGCCTCGAATATGATGCCTGTTCTGGACGACTATCATTTGTAAAAGAGAACCTCTTAAAAGAAGCTATCAAATGATCATACACTGTACTTTTTGGAATATTTAGTCTGTGTAATAGTAGCTCCTGAACTGTGTAACGTGGATTTTCATCGATAACTTCTTTTAAGAGTCCTCTTTACAGGTGATGGTCGTCCAAAGCGGCATCATGTTCGAGGCTGAAATTTCCGCAGTTAAACTTCTCAAACCACCTTTGAACTGTGTAATCTGAAACAGCAATTCGTCCATATACAGCACAAATTTTACAAGCAGTTTGACTAGCATTTTTACTTTTCTTAAAATAAAAGAGCATAATTGACGAAAATGAACTTCTTGATTTACCATTCTTAGAAATGCAGTGAAACAAAATTTATGCCACAACACAATGAAGTATTATCAAGCTTAAGTAGAAAAGATCGAATTTACATATATGGGTCAATCAAGATTGCTCCTTATGAACAGTAGCAAAAGGTTTAGACGAAACCACACCCGCTTTGAAAAACTGCAGTATTTTCCGAATGACCCTATATTTATGACTAAAATATATATTATAAAAACAGTTGTTATGAATATAATTTTTTTTTACCATTATATATTTTGGAATTATGAGTAAAAAGCAAGTCTTCCACCTTTTTTCTGAAAATCATTTGCACAATTTCCATATAGTGATATTCCTCTAATTAATTCGCAAAATTTCCGCATTAAATAAGTCAAATTATTTTATTCTATAATAGTGGTAACTGTGAAGTCCATGGTCTACAGTTTGAAGACCCTTAGGGTAATGAAACAGAATTAATTCGTTATTATTAATTCGTTTATTATTCAATTGTAAATAGTATTATTTTCTAAATTCACGCTAATTCTCAAACATTGTTTTATCTGAGACTGAATTTAACCAATTTGTGCCGTTTTGCAAAATTGCCTGCCAAACATACATTTTCAGGATTCATGCCACAAATTTGAAAAAGTAATTTTCGATGACAGAATGATAGAAATTTGCAATTAAGAACGTGGGAAATTTCTATTTGAAAACAGTGGTATTTAAAACATTAAACTGTTCGAACCCTATTTTCTTCACCTATGTCGGACGCATAGAATGCTAAAGCAACAGAAATTCCGTTTGCTACTTATTTCTAACTATCCCTACACAATATTTTCTGCATAAAATCTCATTGTTAGGTCGTCCTATTATCTTTCATGTTATTTGATTGCATGTTTCCCACTTTCAAGTACTCACAGATTACAAACGGGGAGGTTGTATGTACGTGTAAAATGCAAAAATCTCAAAACCTATTTCTTGGAACAAATGTGTTAATTTAACAATAAATGTAAAAGGGAACATTTGGGTATAAATTTATCGTGCATGAAAAGTTTTCAGTCTAAGTTTTTGTAAACTTTTGCAAGTGTGTTCTTTGAACGTGCATAAAAACACTCGAAAATGTTATCCAAGGTTTTTTTTTTTATATATATCTCATACGAAACATAAATAGTGTTAACTTGCGATAAAAAAAGAATGTTTTATTTAATCGTATTTTTATTATAATTTTTGCTGATATACTTTTTATATTCACTGTTAACTTTTATTAGACAGCTGGAAATAAAATAACAAAACAACATTTACATATGTAATACAAAATAATTTTTAGGGTACACAAACAACGCAGCCATACTCAAATTAACGCAAGGTTATTTTTTTACAATCGAATATATCCATGTTACTTTAAAAATATGCACAAATATTTATAAAAGAACATTTTGAATAAAACACAACTGTCCGTAAAATACAGTGATTATGAACATGTGGCTGAAAAGGAGCACTATTTTATAAGACGGCAAATACTATCGTTTTAATGTATAATATATACCTGTATGAGTAGTAATTTTCCAACTGGACGAAAAATGTCCGGGCCAGGATTCGAACCTGGGATCGCTTGGCTGAAGCCACCACGCTCTACCACTGAGCTATCCCGGTCGAATCTGGAGGGCATAATTCATCCAGTTAACCTTATTGATCAGAGAATCTGGTCTGATATTTTAATCAGCTCAACAGAAAAGATCGCAGGTAAAGGAACTCCAGTAAACGCTGGATACGTATCCAGCGTTTACTGGAGTTCCTTTACCTGCGATCTTTTCTGTTGAGCTGATTAAAATATCAGACCAGATTCTCTGATCAATAAGCTTAACTGGATGAATTATGCCCTCCAGATTCGACCGGGATAGCTCAGTGGTAGAGCGTGGTGGCTTCAGCCAAGCGATCCCAGGTTCGAATCCTGGCCCGGACATTTTTCGTCCAGTTGGAAAATTACTACTCGTATGATTTATTTACCAATTTGAAATAATTGTGTTAAAATTAATCTAGTATATACCTGTACTTTTACCATACAAGTCCTTGTAACATAATGTTATGTCAGTTCGCCAAAATCTTAAAAGCTGAGAAATTAAATCTTACGATGTTGATATTACTCCATTCATACTTGCAAGATTTTAAACAATATCAATATAAATCATACATATCTTTGACCCTCCAAAATGTCTCCTGTTACGAAACTTCCGTTAATATACGTTTAGGAGTATTAATTTTTTATTATCTTAATATTTTTTTATATTTGTGTCACAACTCATCTTAATATATTGTGAGAATATATGGTGCTAACCGCACTCCGATACAACAATTTAATATTTTTATGATTTTATGAAATATGAATGAACTTAGTGGCATCCTATATGTCTATATATATTACGTAGTATAATGGTTCTACGAGATTGAAAATTTCTTATTCTCGTTCACTGATAATAGATGTTTAACAGCTATAAATTTTAATATAAATAAAATATATTAAATGTTTATAAGCATCTTGCGTACTTTACATTTATAATTTATTTGTAACAACACATTGAATGTAATAAAAGTATGTATTAAATAAACATATATACATCACCATGAATTAAAATTGCTTTTAACTTATCTTGAATAAGTGCTTTTATGCGGAACACTCTTATTTACGTGTCAATAATAAAGACAACTTAATGACTACCACGATTAATCCCGGCTCTTCCAGAAGGAAATCTCTAAAAATGAGTAAGATTTCTTCAACATTAATGTTTACTATGGTAGCTTAGAGCATGTTATTGCAAAAGAGAGATTAGACGTGGTACTATATCATTTATCTCAGTAGATGGACGTAGCTGAAAAAGCTAAACTAAAGAAAAAATTAAATCATGAGAATTTTCGGTGTAATTTTGTTAAACTAAAATAAAAATGAATTATTTGTATGATTTTGTCTTTCAGAAAATATTTATAGTTTCTTACAAACTATAAGATAAAAAGTTCTCCCCCAACTATGTAAAAGCACACGAACTTAAATATATTTTAAATATATATATATATATATATATATATATAATATTATAACAATATATATATATATATTAATAAAAGTAAAACATTAAAATACACCGAAATATAGATAAATTTAATTGTATTCCTCTGAACATAGTAAAGAATTTTTAATTATCTTAAAATATTAAAAACATAGACAACTGTCTAAAAACAATTCATCGTTATTAACTGTATTTTCCTATTAATTCTTCAACGTTTCTCGATTTGCAACACATACCGACAAACACAGAGGAAGTATACAATTTTACAGCTTTTTTTTATGAGAAACTGTTTTTAGGTATCAGAGAGATTATTAAAATGTGTAAATTGGTAAAAGGAAAAATGTACTTTTTGAATTGAATAACTTATAGATGAGAAAAACGTTTCGTAAATAGGTGTTTCTTTCTATTTAAGAGAAATATATAATGGGCAGAACACACCATAGTCACCGCCCCCTGAATATTAGGCCTGCGCGCTGAAAAAAATGGCGGCTGTCGCAGGCGGAATCGTTTGTACAGTCCCTCGAACTTCAACACCAATAATATCTAAAAGTTATCTTTGACTTATTTGATCTCCAAAAAACAAGGCAAAGAAAACTTTTAGAAATTATTGGTGTGGAATTTCGAGGGACCGTTCAAACGCTGAAAAAAAAATCGGCCTGCGACAGCCGCCATTGTTGTCAGCGCTCAGGCCTAGTATTCAGGGGGCGGTGCCATAGTACTGGATAACGAAAAAGATTGACTTCTATAATTTTTATGAAATCAGGCAATATGCAATTTTACACGTCTTTTATTTTAGCACACAAACCTCGTAATTTGGACGCCAATTTTAAAATGAAATCATCTTAAAAAAAAAAAAAAAAAAAAAAAAAAAAAAAAGAAAACACGTAGTCCGAATACATAAAAATACACTTGCGTACATTATGTTTCATATAAAAAACAAAGGCCCGTAGGTTTTACAATTTCTTAGAATTGTTACAACATGTACAGTCGGACCCCGTTATTACGCGATAGAAGAGACCATTCAAAATTCGCATTTTAATAAAAGTTCGCGAATTTTCGTCCAATCGTCCATCTTATCACACCCTATACGTATGAAACACATTTTTATGACAATTTTAAACATTTTTAAATCTTAGGATGACATTTTATTTATTTTAATTATTATATACTTATTTAGCAGTAACGTTCGAAAGTTTGAAATTCATATTAGGATTACTGTCATAAGTAAAAATCCAGTAAGTCTTTTCAAATATATATTTATTATGTACGACATATAAAATTGAACGAAACAAACACAAAAATTTCTGCTAACCGCGTAAAGTAAAACCTTTGTTATAAAAATTTAAATTCTTGTTATCTATACAGTACAAATAAAGAACAGTGTCGATAATAGTAAAAAATCAATTTTCAAAAAAAGTAAAAAAAAAAAATTCATAAAAAGTAACTTTTTGGCAATGTAGCTATCAATTTTGCCTATTTGACATGCGGCCGCGCCTTCAGCATGATGTTTGGATTTTTTAAAGTAAAAAACTGGTTTTGTTGCTTGTACAAAAATACATTGTTAACACTCTTACAAAATTTTAGCAAAATTTCATCAATTTTACTTGAATTAACAAAATCTGTTTTTTTTTTAATTTTACAATAATTTTGTAATTTAAATTTGTAATTCCAGAAAAATGTTGTTGTTTTTGCAAAATTTAAATTGTTGTGTAGTAGCCATAACTCTCTCGCGTAACTTGGTTTATTTGACTTATATTGCTATACAATTAAAGGATTAACATAATTTTTGGATAATTAAAACATTTTTTAATTGGGACGGAGCAAGGTAGTTTTAAAAATTCCCTCTCCCATTTATTACTTTCTTCTATCTTTACAAGAAGAAAGTATTGGATTCATGATATTTTCCGACTTCCGGCTTCCGGCTTCCGACAAATTTTAGAAGCTCCTGAACACGATTTGGCTGTTTTTAGAAAATGACGGTCTATGACTCTTTCTGTCTGCATGTGACAAAAATTTTGTGGGCGCTCTATCTCAAGAACTAATGCACGGAATTTAATAAAACTTTATATTCAGTTACTTCCTGATATAATTTGTTGCTAATTAGTTTTGGTGTAAATCGCGCAACAGGTGGTGCTGCTATGTTGCATTTTAATAGCTCTATCTTTCAGCAGTGAATCACGCCTTTAATATTTGAATAATAACCACTGAATTTTTATCCTGCTTTTTTAAAAGCGAAATTCACTGCTAAAAATGAATTAAAAATTAACTATGTGTTGCCGTATGCTGGGCTTTGTATTGCCGTCTCATGTTTGCCGCAGAAATTTGCGTGCTTCTGATGATATTTCCATCTTGTGCTGCGGTTGCAGCAGTTCCGACATATATGAGTGAGAAATGCCGAGCTCACATATCGTTCCTTGTAGCTCAGTGTTAAAGCCTCGGAGCGCTGTTCTGAGGACCCGGGATCGACTCCAGGCTTGGGCAATTTTCACTCTTTCGGTTTGCGCTTGAAAAAAAGCAAGATAAAAATTCACTTGTTTATATTCAAGGATTACAAGCGTAATTCACTGCTGAAAAGGAATTAAAATTACATTTTAGATTGGTTCTTTTAACACAAGTTTTTGTAGTATAAAAAAAACAAGTTCGTAATATAACATATTTTATTATTTAAACAAACAAAACATATTTTGTTGTAAATATTAGAATTGTTTCTTTAATAAAAACCTTTCGTTGTTAAAACAAAGAATCTATATATTTAAAACGCTAAGCGATTTCTTTCGACAATCCGTCAGAACAAACTACTGCATCAAATCACACCATTCTTTTTTTAAATGAAAGATATTTGGACACAGATTTGTTATCATGCATTCGTTTGTTCGAAAATTTAATTAATTAGCTGTAATTTTCAATTAAACAATTACTTCTGCTTATGACGTCATAAAGTCGACAACTCCCACTTTTGAGGGCATAGAGTTTATTCCCTGAACTCTGTGGTTCGCCAATCTTTTGACATTAGCTAATATCAACTAGGTAATATTTTAACATTGTAGTATAAAATCTTTAAAAAAAACTTAATTAGCTAGAATATAATCATAATAAAATATCTAAACGTAAACATATCAATATGAATAACAAATCTCACGTAAAATGTTGCAATTTAAATGATTCCAATTGAAACAAGATTTGGAGAGTTATCCTTGACGCCCAGCTAACATAAAAGTACCTATTTTATTTTATTTATTTACACACATATTCAAATTTATTATAAAACACCAGGTTGCCATACAAAGCAAAAATCGTCATTTAGGCGCCAAAAAATAACCCAGGTGCGTCTGCGATATATGTACTGATTTAATCAAAATTATTTTGGTTGCAACGCATATTGCAAAATTAATTAAATCCATGATTATTGCTTCTTTCTCAGATTAAAAATAAGAAAATTGGTACTTCTCTATTATCCCGTCGTCCACTTTTCATAACAAAAAACTATCGCCAAACTGTAACGCCAAATAAACGGGAGAACGTTGCCATTGAAATATCAAAATAAATAAATAAATAAAATACATGAATTTATGGACACAATTGTGATTTTAATTAATGAAATAACTAATAAATCAGTAAAACATAAGGAAAATAGACACAAATCTCGAATTAAAAACCACTTGATCACGTAACAAACACGTATAATGCTTCTGACATCAAGTAAATCGCACTTCATTTTCGGCGTTTAATTTTACAGTTTGGCGATAGTTTTTTGTTATGAAAAGTGGTCGACCGAATAATAGAAAAGTACCAGAAAATTTAATGTTTAACGAAATTCAATTATTTGATCAATCGCGAATTTTGGTTCTTTTCCGTTATACCGACACCATGCCATACATGTAAATATATGCTTGGCGACAATGGTGTCCGTATAATGGAAAAGTAATCAATTTTTTCTTAGTTCAGGCTATACCAAAAACAAACATTTTACAGGTAACAAAAAAATCGCCGAAAATGGCTGCTTCATCAGCTGTTATGACAGCAAAGTTGGATAAAATCTAATAACCTGAATTTTACAACGTTTATGCGAAACACCACAGAGAACACACGCTATTTTTATATACGTATAGGGTATATTTAAACGAATAAGAGAACTAACAACCTTCAATAATATAAGGCATGAAAAAGTAAACAAATAAGGGATTCAGCAAATCATAAAATATGTATTTCTTAATATATAACTATAAAATACAGAAAAATATTCTGGTACCATCAAAAATATTCATTATCCCGTCGAAATTACGTGCATTATCACGTCGTCCCATTAAGAAAAAAAAACTATATGCAAATTAGGTACTTTTCGGTTAGCCGGCGCCAGTAATATATATATATATACATAATAATAAACTCCAATGGATAATTACTTGCAGAATCATTATCACAAAAGCCAACCAAAATCTATAAACCACATAAATTCAATACTAGAAAAACCAAACTATATACATTATATATATATTTGCATATATGTATGTATATACTATATATATACTATATATATATATATATATATATACATATATAATTCATTGGCGCCCTGCTAACCGAAAAGTACCTCAAATAATTCGCCAAACTGTAGCGCCCAATAAACAAACGGAAGAATGTTGCCATTAAATCTCAAAAAAAGAAAAATAATAATAATAATAATAATAAATAATTAAGAAAAGCCCCATTTACTAAAGTATCATTTATCAGTAACTTTTAACAATAAAATTTACAATATATTAATGAAAACAGAATCAAAAATAATCTTGGATATTTATTTATTTACATTATTTCTCTTAATTATGGAAAAGGAATAATCATCCTGATTATGTAAAGGAATGAAGAAACCATACAAATAAATTACACTTGAAAACATTAAAAATCTCCTTATCTGCAGATTGATTTATTATTGTAAAAAAAATTCTTCATCTTTACATAAAAATTGATTAGCTTAAAACAATGGATGCGTTTCAGAAGATATGGATTTGAAACGAACAATGGTTAAAGAAGTCACTTTAAAAATTTTGATCAAAACATTTTAAAACTTTTTTTAACGTCGAATTTCGACGGTGCGTTTGGGGAGATGCAATGCACATGCGCATAGGAGCTCATTCGGTTGCGTTATCACAAGGGGGGGATGTGTGCCTTATTTAATATGTTCTTTTATTGACTGAATATGAGATGAACGTAGGGATATGCTATTTGTATGATACTTCATAGGTTCAGGAAATTTTCTTTCTTGCCGTGAGGAATAGGGCGGTAATGTCAAACTGATTTCCAGTTTGTTTACGGATTGTTTGTTTAGAGTTTGCATCGGAAATAATATCGTAATTCACTGGGGGATTTTTTTTTTAAATAAAATATTTGAAAGATTGTTTCATAAAGTTTGTAGTATTGTTTCATAAGCTACTTATGTAATAAAGAAGCTTATTTTACTAATATTGTTATTGTAATTTTTTCCGTCAAGTTTTGACAGGTACCATCTAGTTTTTTTTTAAGTACACAAAACAATTATTCTTTAAACAAAAGTTTCTGTTTCCGAAACTAAAAAGAACACTTAAAGTAACACATAATTATATTTATTTTGAGTAAACTTTCAACAAAAGAATTTTGTTAATTCAAGTAAAATTGAAACATTTTACTTGAATTAACAAAACATTTTTTTGCTGATACAAAATATTTTGTCGGAATTGCAAAACAATCAACAATATTTTTTTTGTTGATTCAAACAAAATTTCCATTGACCCATAGTGTGAACGAAACGTTTTGTTGGGTCAACCAAATTTTTGTTGATTCAACAAAACTTTTTTCTGGGTGTGGCAACTTTGATATCCCTAAATAGATTTTTCAAAAATATTGAACTCATATTTTCCGTTTTTCGATCCAATATATATTCCTCGAGTTATTCGACCGTTTCCAGACTTTTCGGACAACCTTTATAAAATATACTGCCACTATTGCAAAAATATAAGCCACATTTTGGAAATATTGGCAATAAAATGGCGAAAGCCCTTATTTGGGCTATGTTTGCAATATTTCAACACTCTAATATTTGGGGAAAATTTAATACCAGTATTTCTAATTATGGCAACATAAACACAATAGAAAGAATTGTGGACCAATATTATTTTATTACAAGTGTCACTGCATAAAAACCAAAGTGAATGAAAATTTTCGATGTTCCACAAAACTTATAAATATATTACGATGTCTAAAACAGCTTTACATTTACTTTAAGGAACATTTAATGTTTTATTTTAGGATAGCAGTTTATTTTTTCGAACTCGATTTCTCATGCAAAACAAAAATCTTTTTGACATTATCGCTTGTAACGCGACTGGGTGTAAGAAACAGAACTTTACTCAGGTAGTTTCAGAGTATAATCAAATATTTCCCGTGAGATAATATAAGATCTTGAAACTTTACATAAATAAATCGTGTGAACACGATCACTCAGTTTTAAGGATGGTGTCAATATCCAGAAAATAGAAAACATTTTGTTTTTTAAAAAGTATAGTTTAGAATGCTGAAATTCTAAATATATCATGATCTATTAAATAAGAAAAAGCTATATAGAAAAATGGACATGTGTTAACAACAATGCATTTTTAATAAGTGTCCATTTCATCTAATTAACATCAGATAAAAACCTTTTAAAAATTGTCAATAGTTGATATGATTAATATCAATTACTGACAATTTTTAAAAGTTTTCATCTGCTGTTAATTAGATGAAATGATCCTATAAAGAAATCTTTAAGACTTGCTTATTACTGGGAATGAGAAGAAAATATCTGAAGAAACGGTTTGATCGTATGATGACCTTTAATCATACAATGAGTTTATAAATATTTAAAAAAGAAATGACGCTGTTTTTCTTTTTTTAAAATGAGGTCATGTCTAATTCTGTGTTTTAGGCGATAGCTTAAAAGGGAATTAATATATTCTGTTCTTGTAATATTACAAAACTAAAATTAAACTAAACCTGCAGCGCTACAGGCCATTAAGGATCATGGCCTGGTGTGTCCAACCATGTTACTTGACCATAGGCCCTGCGGTGCTAAGCAGCATATATCCCGGTTAGATGGTCAGCCTAATGCTCGGCTCTCAGTTTAGTTCTCAATTAAGCTTAGTACTAATTTTATAGACATTGAAGGGATGAATGGTTGAGTGAACCCTGTTCAAGTCCAGTGTGAAACTCTGGACGTGTAGAGTAGTAGCGCAATGTGCTGACCACTAAGATACCGGGCTTTCAAAATATCAAAGCATTTATTTTATTATTTCATCATTTCATTCTCCATATGATGAAATTAAGGAAGGTTTATCTTTCTGAGATGCAAGATTTTTCTGTGGGAATTTATTGTATATAAAGCTTTCACTCTAAAACAAACTAGTTCGAGTAGACGAATATGAGTAGTGTTCCCAGGTGCCCGGATTTACGCGGGACGTTCCGATTTTCACGGACTGCATGAGCTGTCCTATGAAACCGCTGTGCAGAGAGTCAAATGTCCCTATTTTTATGATGCGCAAAGCTTCTTTAAATTTTTTCTCGTTCTATGCCGTTAGTTTGTATGCAAAGCGTGGAAATTATCAATCATACAAAACTGTTTTTAATTATCATTCAAACTAAAAAAAAAAACTTTGACAAATGTTGTTATTTTAATATAGGTCGATTTGTAAAGAATTATTATTACTGATGGAAGGGGATCCGATCCGAGCTTCTTGTCCTACTGAACACACTGCTCGGTGCACATAACAAGCGTTAAATTCATTATTAATTGAAACGCTAATTGATTTTTTTACATTCATATGGTTTTTACGTTATTTTTTACATATTGCAAAGCATTTATTCCCCTATTTCATCATTTTATTCTCTATATGAAGAAATTAAGAAAGATATATCTTTCTGAGATGCAAGCTTTTTCTGCGGTAATTTATTGTGTATAAAACAGCCATTCCAGAATAAACTAGTTCCGCTAGACGTATATGAGTAGTTTTGCCATGTGTCCGGATTTATGCGGGAATTTCGGATTTTTACGGACTGCAGGACCCGACGTTCGAAATCGCTGCGCAGGACGTCAAATGTCACTGTTTTTATGATGCGCAAAAATTTTTTAAGTTTTGTCTCTTTCTATGCCATTTGTTTATATGCAAAGTTTGGAAATTATATCAAAATACATTAATGAAAATATATTAATGAATATAGTAAAAAATCACACAATACTGTCTTTATTTAACATTCAACTAAAAAAGGGTCTTTGTGACGTATATTGTTATTTTAATATAGGTCAATTTGTAAAGAATTATTATTACTGATAGAAGTTGATCCGACCCAGGTTTCCCTGGTTAATGAACATAGTGTCCGGTGTACATAACAAAGGTGAAAACCATTTATAATTGAAACGCCAATTGATTTTTTTAATTTAAAATTTATGTATTTTTTTACCTCCTAATAAAACGAAAAAGCATTTTTATATGAAACATATCAGTCATTCAAATGAAGACAAATTTATTAAAATTTATTTAAAATTTATTAAAATGAATACTTTTCAGTTAATCTCATTCCAGGCGTTAATTGCCGAAAACAATCCCCAAAGATTACACTATTTATGTTTTTTTTATTCTGATTATTTCAGCGTTTAAGCGCGTAGTTCAATATATTTGTTGAATTTTTGTTTATTTTTATTTTATTTATTTATTTATTTATTGATAACAATATCGTTTTAGAATGTTAGCAGGAAACAAATCCTGAGCAATTTATGATATTTGAAATGTAAACAGCTCAATCTTCCGTAAAAGGGCTGCACGGGATACAGATTAAAAAAAAAAAACATGCTTGAAAATTATTTTATAAACTATAAAATATCAGTAAATTCGGATAACGTTTTTAAACAAAATGTATTTAAAAGTTCATTTGTTCTATTCAAAAATGTAAATTGTGGGATATTTGAAATTTAATACAAAAAAAGCGAAATTACAAAAAAGCAAAATTTATCATTCAGGGCTTTTCTATCTTCCAGATGACGTCAGCATTACTCAAGAACTAGTTTTAATTTTAAAATATAGATACTTATAGAATATAGAATGTGTTCCGTAATTATATTCCTGACGAATATGTTTCATACCACCAAGCAAACGAAGTAAAATTTGTATTATTATCCACTTAATTCAATTTAATGTTAAACAGTCCTTAGGGCCTGTACCGGGAGGTAAAGGTAGCTTTCCTAGTACATGTTTTTAAAAATTCAACTCATTTTACTCAAAGTTAAAATACTTGGAACCTGATTATAGAAAATTCCATCCCGGTTTTTGTTAATACTGGATGTGAATGCGAATTTAAGCATGAGAGTTAAAGCATAACAAAAATCAGATTGTTGCAAATTATCAGCCACCCTAGAATTTAAAACTGTCATATCTCAACCATTTTAGGTAGCTATCATTAAAAAAAGTAACCTATTGCAGCCGTTCGGAGGCAAGCAATTCCAAAAAATTTTGGTATATTTTCACCGATCATGACCCCCAGACACCCAAACCACCCATCGTTCAAATGTTGATTTATATATATGTATGTGATGTTTCCACTGATTCACCGTATTTTTTGTAAATCACACTGTAAAGGCCAGAGGTTTTTTTCCTAGGAATTTGCAGTCGTCGCGCCGATATTTCCAATTCATGGTGTGCTGACTGAAGGGAAATAATAAGGCAGTTAATTCCAATCCACATTTTATTAAAATCCGAGAAAACTGAGGCTAAATTTTATTAGTTCATATGACAATTCCATGCAGAACGACCTTCAGTACCAAGAGAGGCCCCACAAATTAAATTAAAATACTCGAAGAAGACACAAGATATTAGTAGGCAGCGTCGTAGATTCTATCGACGGCTTTTATTCCATGGTCGCGAGCCACGCGCCGGACCTACGCTACATCATGTTCCCAGGAACAAATCTGCGTTCAAGGCGGGAAAACCAGTGTATATCTCTTCTCCAACGCTCACGAATAAGGAGCCGTTAAAACAGTCTTTCGACCAATCAGCACTACGGAAATCAATTTCTGGGCGCTATGATTTCAAGGAGATTAAGCTCAGACGGATAAAAGCGCGGGAATGGTATTCAAGGATAAACCTGATTCTTTCGAACAAATAAGAAAAAGAGAAAAAAAATACGTAGGTTTTACTGAGTATGGGCAGAATGCCAAGATAAGAATTTTACATTGAAACTGAGATTAGTTTTTACATTTTGAGAAAGAATACTTTTTGCCAGAAAACATTGGGAAATAAAAATATAAAGATACAGGTTGTTTTTTCGAGAGAATTAAAATATTTAGCAGGGAAAGTGATATTTTAAAAGAATTAAATTTTAGGATGCGTTAATTTAATGGAATAAAAAGTGTGTAATTTTAACAGAACAGCACTTAGCGCCATTTTTTTAAGAGAATAAATTTAGAGTAAAGAATTTTTAGCTAGTCGGGATTTTGACAATCTAAATACTAGAACGAGAAAATAATTTAGAATAATGGGATTTAAACAGAATTATAGATTTGATGAGGCCAACGGCGACAAAATTAAAATTTGTTTCATATATATATATAATACCAAAACCACACACTATACATCTAATCCCAAAACACCTGAAAAACAGAGAAAAATAAACAAATAACCATGAAAAATTCATACCAACAAAACTATAAACAAAAAGAACACAGCCATTGGAGACAGGCTGCAAGGCTAAAGACTTGCATGCTGGGATATAAAGGTAATTACTCATGAAACTTCCCCCATGCCTGTCGCAACCAAACTGACCATAGAAAGCATTAACCCAAGTTGAAAGGAACGACACAGCCAGACAGAGCTCCCTATAAAACCTACAATTATTTGGCCATCTTTTTAATCGCCAAAAGGAGAGCATCTCGGTAATCTTTATCTTTGACGAAATTATATAACAAACCAATAGGATAACTCTGAACCATTGTATTATGATAGAGATTTATAATGTCACTTATTATACTATAATGATTATAATTTAATTTTACTATCCTAATTAAACTATTGATAAATGTATTTCTGAAAATAGAAATATGTACTTTGAAATAAAAATTTAATATCTTTATTGTTTTAAAGTTGCAATCCTTTCTCTTATCGTAAATGTAAGTACTCAAGCCACCCCTCTTGACATCGATAGTTAGGTCTAAATAATTTACATTTGTTTTGTCATATGAAATTCTCTTTAATATCAAACCTTTGTGGTAATAATCTAAAATTAATTCGCTGTTGGAATCGTTAATCCTTACCAACAAAACATCAATATATCTAAAACTTAAAAAAATCCTTATTTAATGTATCATTAACCTCGTATAAAAATAAATATATATCTGCAAGTACCAAGCTGCAACTACCTCCAATAGGTATACCCCTTATCTGCTGAAACACATGTTTACCATCGAATAAATAATTTTCATTATCTACAAAATTAAATAAATATGTTAAATGATTTAAATCTTTACCCAAAGTATTGTACCGCTTACAAAAATCTAAAATTTTATTTTTAAGGTCAATTAAATCAATGCTATTATATAAATCTTCAAAGTCATAAACACATAAGCC
The DNA here is from genome assembly GCA_963931845.1 of Maratus michaelseni. NCBI lineage: Eukaryota > Metazoa > Arthropoda > Arachnida > Araneae > Salticidae > Maratus > Maratus michaelseni. The sequence continues at coordinate 401,397,079 of OZ007586.1, forward strand.
TTTTATATTACTGAATCCTTTCAATCTATTAAGTAACTCAAAACTATTTTTTACTATACAAGTGTTATTTTGTTTTAATGCCACCTCAAATAAACTCTGCAAAATATCCAAAAACTTTTTATTACCAACTTCTAAATACGTGCCTAAACTACACTTAATTGTACGAAATGCGACGTGAAATTTAGGAACCAATACCATATAAGGTAATTCCTTACTATGTTGTGTGTATTTTAACCTTTTGTAAAATGCCCCAATTCTTCTCTCTGTCTCTTTTACATTGGTATTTATTAACCTATAATTATGTTTATTATTATAACACTGTCTTAGTTGGTTATTGTATAGCATTTTACAAATAATTGCAAAATTTGTATTTGCTTTATCTATATATGTTATAAAAAATTACTATGTAAACCTTAATAGATTCTTTTAATGAATTAAAATCTTCTATCAAAATCCCCCCCCCAAGTTTTATCGCAGTAAATTGAACTCAAATCCTTCAATACATTATGTTTCCATTCCAGAAAAGTTATTTCTGGTAAGCAACATTTGTTCATTAGTTTACGTACAAACATGTCAACGTTGATTTTAATCGTTTTTCTATAAAATTGCATGTAATTCCTCAATGTATTGTCCATGACAATATCTAAATTTCCAGTCAATATGTGACCATGATCCACATCCACATAATCACTATAAAATGGATCGTGACAATGACAAATTATTATCATTGTTTCTACCGATTTCTTTTGCAAAATTATTATAGTTAAAAACCATACGACCTAAAAGTTTATCATATCTAAAAACCTTGACAATTTCTATGTTTTTATCTGGAAGCAATTCATTGTATTTATTTAATACATTACCCATATTTATATCATGTTTTTTTAATTTCTATGTAATCCATTACTAAATACATTCTATTGACTAATTTATTGTTATTAATGCATCTCCCCAGGTATTCCTCCAAATGTTGTAATCCAATCCTTAACCTCAAAATATCTAAAGCCAAATCTATATTGTAATTACTCTTATATGAATATAATAAGTTTAACAAATCACCTATAAAATGTTTTTCCACATTAAATATAATATTATATTTCTTTCTATTCCATCAAAATCACTCCTAAGAATTGAACATTTAATTTCATCTATATTATCATATACTTTTGCAATTACTTTATGATCTATATAATTAATGAATTCATATTTTATGGGATGTTCAATACGTTCATATATTGAAACATCCAATAATCTGTTTCTTAATTTTTTCATAACGTTAGTTACATTGAACATAATATTTAACCAGTAAGGGTATACAGTACCACATTTAATCATCATGTCACTTTCACTTATCAATATTTCCCTTTTGTTATGGACAATCTTTAAAATCGTTAATTCCAAATTTTCAATACCATGCTTGTTGAAATGTCTAATTTCAATCTCTTGTTCTTCTTTATTAGTTTTGCAATTTCTGGTGTCTGACATATGGTTGTTAAAACGCTTATTAATCTGGTCAGAAGTTTACCTACATATGACACACCACATATCTTACAACTAAGTTTATAAACACTATTGTATACATTACATATTTTTAAATACCTCAAGTCCTCGATAGTGTTATACTCTGTGCCCACAGTCGGGCATACTTTACATCGTTTATCACTGCATTTTCTTAATTTAAGATTACTGAAACCTATCTTCTTTTTTCAGTTTTTGTTATAAAACGTTCTAGTTTTATATTTTACTTTGATATCTCTACCTTAACCTCCATCGTAAACCTCAAATCATGATATATATATATATATATATATATATATATATATATATATATATATATATATACAGTGTGATTCATAAATATCGAAACAATAGGCTATCTCTTTAAATATTGCTCCTTGACACATACTTCCAATTGCAAAGTTTCATAAAAAAAGGTGCAAAATTTGATGAGATAAGTTGCAACTCCATGGGGGGTCTATTTGAGAAAATACAAAAATTAAATTTTTATACGGCCCCCGTAGGATTAAATTCCCAATTAGGAGATTTTTCCTTATCCATTCCTGAATTAAACAAAAAAATTCCATCTTGATATCTACAAAACTCAGGGAGATATGTCCGTTTTAATAATTCGTGAGGTTTCAAGGGATCAGACACAAAGTGAAATGCGTGTAATTCAAGAAACAATGTTACTGTAAGGTGTCCGGGAAACATTTTTTTTAAAATTTATTTAGAATTTAGAATTATTAGAATTTAGAATTTTTTGTTATTAGCCATATAATTTGTAAACAGAATCACATCATAAAGCTTCTTACAAAATAAAAAATATTTTTTTTTCAAAAAATGCAGAGTAATGTAAAATTGTAATAACTCGAAATATTATTCGTCGAATTGAATTTTTTCCCTTTAATTTAACAGAAATATATAAACTTTAATTTTGATTCAGTATTTTGAAAAATATTAATTAAAAAATTATATTTAAAATAGCAATTAAAAAAAAGATGCAACTTATTTTAAACAAATCATATTTTCAAAAGTGAATATTTTTTTTTCAAATTTGCCGAATTAAAAATTTAAAAATATTTGAAAAAGATATATTACAAGTTTGAACCATTTATAGAGGTTATTGACATATAAATTTAAAGATGAGAAATGCTGAAAAAAACTTATGATGCCGAAAAATGCATTTAAAGTTTTAAACAAAGATTGGATCCTAATAGAACATTTAAATGCATTTTAAAAGCTTCCAGGTGAATAAGTAACTCCTTCCTGTAGCTTCAATTTCTGATTACGATAGTTTTGCTCTCGGGTACAGATATTAAATTTGTTTAACGCATACCCTAGTCTCTCATACAAATCTGGTATACAGCGAAATTTACAAAATTTAAGTTTATTAGAGATATAAATTTCTTTTATGCACTTTATTTTGCTGGTCGGGTTTATTGATATAATGCGAAAGAAAACCATTTTCATGGGCGATGCACTTAATTTTATTTAATTCATTATCTAGACCGGTGTCTGTGCATAGATATCTGCACAAGCCGAAATTTGTACAAAAAATTCCCATTTTTCTTAAGATACAATTACGATTATTTTAAAGAATACTACATACATATTTATAAAGAAATTTTACAGTATATTTTAGATAACTATGTTTTCGCATGACAAAAACATAGCTGCCAACCCCCCCCCCCCCCCCCCGCCCCACTAATCCTCCGTATGTAGATCAATTTGAATCAGTTAACCACTTTAAAACTAGAAAATTTGTTTAATGAACCTTTGACTTATTTAATTTAAATGTTTTAAGTGGAATCATTACTTCATTCAATTGAATTTCTTAAAAAAGTTTCTGGTTCGAACGTATTAAACCTGGGTCAAATAAACACACTTATAACGGAAGATTGGTGAGAACTTGACATCTATTAAAAAAATACGTAATAGCAGGGTTAATGATTATTTATACTATTGGACTGTTACATTCGAATAAAGATTTATTTTAAGAAACAATGTCGTTTGGAATAAATGAAAAATAGGTTTAAAAACAACATAATTTTTGAAGCTGTATAGCAAAAAGTAGATTTTTGAAAATATTTCTGTGTAATTTATAAAATATATTTCCAATGATTCCGTTAACAGAAGTTTCATTATCGCTACTACTATTTTTATAAAACTTACTGCCTTCCCGACACGTCCTAAGAACAATAAAGACACGGGCGGCACGGTCCAGCCAGCGGGCCAAGCCGATTACGACCCTGGAGCCAATCTCGGTCTCATGCAGACCTCTAGCATATTTCTCAAGCAAGTTTAACGTAAAAATCTATACGCCAGTATTTTATATCTAAAAGTTAAGGTATTGTCTTAGATCGACTTTTAATAATGTGTAAATTTATGGTTGATCCCTAACTTGCATTTCAAATGAACTGATATCGCGTCTCTCAGAGGTATGCTTAAGTGATGTAAGTCACGAATTTTGGATTTTAATATCTCTGTGAATTTTGCAGATAGCAAGATGGATTTTTTTTTGTTTAATTCAGGACTGGATAAGGAATAATTTCCTAATTGGAAATTTTATCCTACGTGGGCCGTATAAAAATTTAATTTTTGTATTTTCTCAAATAGACCCCCCATGGAGTTGCAACTTATCTCATCAAATTTTGCACCTTTTTTATGAAAATTTGCAATTGGAAGTATGTGCCTAGGGGTAATATTTAAGGAGATAGCCTATTGTTTCGATATTTATGAATCACACTGTATATAGTCTGAAATATAACATGCTGTAAATCTCTTATTTATTAACAGAATTAAATGTGACTGAATATGTGTATAGGTCATACCAAGGTCTCGACCGAGTTCGTTGGCCAGCTTCATCCTCCCTTTTATTTCAAAATGGCGTTCAGTTAATTTTTTTGATTTTTTAAAATTTAAAAAAAATGTACAAAAAATTATAAATTGATAAAATTGTTGATGTTAACTGTTAGAACATAATACAAGGATTTTGGAACATTTCTTGTTTTTGCTATATCTTAAAAAATGGCTAACATATGGCAGTTTGAAATTCTATGGTGGCTGTGATTATGAAACAATCTGATATTTGGTATGCTTTAACTCTCGTATTTATGAACCGATATGAATATGACTGATCATGTGTAGAGAACATATCAAGGTATCGACCGAGTTAGTTGGCCAGTTTTATGCGCCATCTCGTTTCAAAATGGCGGCATGTTAAATTTTTATTTTTTTTTAATTCAAAAAGATGTATAAAAATTTATAAATTGAAAAAGTTGTTTCCCTTAAGTGTTAGATCGTTATACAAGGATCCCGACACATTTTTTGTTTTGACTTTATCTTTTTTTGAAACCGGCGACCAGGCCCCTACCTGCCAGGTTTCCCTAGCTTAAACGGGTTTAGTGCCTGGCACCGGGGCGCGAAGCGCCACTGAAGAGATGCCGCGTAGCGTCTGGCCGTTGCTGGCAGGACGGCTATGTGGAGGACTTAGTTTTGTTCCCATTTTTGTTTTGCTGCTAATTGATGTTATTCTTTTTATATAGACCTGCGCTTGGCATTACACCCATACGTCATGTCATCGTTATGCGAGTTGGTCTCGTAATTTAGAGCCTTGATCATGTGACGAGACCTTCACCTGATTAGGCACCCCCAGAGGTATAATTCACAGGGAACTTGGAGGACTTTACACCCACGACGGATTTTACATGCACCGGGCGCCATTAGCGTACATGATTAAAAAAAAAAACCCTGTAAGGGAAGGGGGTTAATACATGTTTATTTAACTTTACATAAAAAAATAGAAGAAAATGATTACTTTTACCTGTGTTGGATTGTTTTTTTCCCTTACTTTTTTCTACTGTACTTTCCAGTTACCTGTTGTTTTTCTTTTGCTGCTTGATTTTTGTTGCTCATTTAGGTTTATCTCGTTGCTTTTTGGTTTCTCATGTGATGCAGTTGTTTCTCTTTTGTTGCATTTATTTTGGTTTCTCATTTGTTGCAGGTTTCTCATTTTGATTTGGGTTTCTCATATTTCGCTGTTGATTTTATACTACTCTGTTGCATCACTGGTAACCGTTTTGACTTTATCTTAAAAAATGGCAGAGATATGACAGTTTGAAATTTTAGGGTGGCTGACATTTTGAAATAATCTGATTTTTGTTATGCTGTAATTATCATGCTGAAATTCGCATTCAAATTCAGTATTATCGAAAACCGGGATTGAATTTTCTATAATCGAGTTCCAAGCAATTTATCTTTGGGTGTTTGAATAAAATGAGTTGAATTATTAAAAACATGCACTATGAAAGCCACCTTTTCCGCCCGGTACAGGCCGGAAGGACTTTTTTAAGATAAAGCCAAAACAAAAAAATGTTTCGGAATCCTTGTATCACGATCTAAAACTTAACGGAAACAACTTTTTCAATTTATAATTTTTCATACATCTTTTTCAATTTAAAAAAATAAAATAAAAATTTAACTTACCGCCATTTTGAAACAAGATGGCGCATGAAGCTCGCCAACGAACTCTTTGGCGTTATATATATATATATATATTAACATTTGAACGGAGGGTGGTTTTGGCGTCTGGGGCTCATAGTCGGTGAAAATAGACCAATTTTTTTTGGAATTGCTTTCCTCCGAACGGCTGCAATAGGTAGCTTTTTGTAATGAATGCAACCTAACAGAATAAGAAAAGTCCTTCCAGCCTGTACCGAGAGGAAAATGTATATTTCATAGTCCATAGTCCATGTCTTTAAAAATTCAACTCATTTTACTCAAACACCCTAAGCTAAATTGCTTGGAAACCGATTATAGAAGATTCAATCCCTGTTTTCGTTAATACTGAATTTAGATGCGCATTTCTGCATCAGAGCTACAGTATAACAAAAATCAGATTGTTTCAAACTCTCAGCCACCTAAGAATCTCAAACTGCCATATCTCAGCCATTTTTAAGATATAGCAAAAATAAAAAATGTTCCAGAATCCTTGTATCACGTTCTAACACTTAACGGAAACAATTTTTTCATTTTATAAATTTTTGTACATATTTTTAAATTTTAAAAAATAAAAAATTTTTCACTGGCCGCCATTTTGAAACAAGATGGCGGATGAAGCTGGACAACGACCTCGGTCGAGACCTTAGTATATTCTATACACATGCTCAGTTACATCCAAATCGGTTCATAAATAAGAGAGTTACAGCATAACATATGTAAGATATATATATATATATATATATATATATTATATATATATATATATATATATATATATATATATATATATATATATATGGATATATTTAACTCAATATTTGAACGGAAGGTGGTTTGGGGGTGATATTTGGTGAAACTATACCAAATTTTTTTGGAATTGCTTTCCTCTGAATGGCTGCAATAGGTAGCTTTTTGTATTGAAATTTACCTAAAAAAACATTATTAATAACTTATGTAGTTATCCAAAAAAATCATTTTTATATAATTTGTGAAAAAACAATATTATCACTAGTTCACTTCTACCGTAAGATCGTGAACAGAATTTAATATTTATCGTAAAACTATCTTTAATTTTTATTACAATGAGCAAAGTGGGGTAATGACATAGCCTGCATGTAAATCAGAGTGATGTATAGAACTCTCATGCGTACGGCAGCTTCACTAAAAAGATGCTCTTTCAATTGACTGCAAATTCAGGGCGCTCCTATACTGCATCACAAGTTAGAAATAGCAAAGCTAATAGGTTTAATTCTACAGCGTTTAGACGCATTAAATCAAGCTAATGAATTCCACAAACAAAGCATTGAAAAAGGATAATTTTCATATTTCTTTTATTTCTGTTATTTGTAAAGTAAAACGTTTTCTGAAAAGTAAAACTTTTCTTACTGGCTATATCGATAACGAGCGCGCAGAAGTGTCAATTCTTTAATGAAATATATCATTGTAATGAAATTATCTCCAGTTGGTTGCTCTGTATACCATTCTGTTGGGATTTTACTTGCACTTATCCACTTAAAAAAACAAGTACTTTTTGAGCAGTTTTAATTGTTTTTATTTTAAGAATTATGATACAAATTGTTACTATATTAAATTTTATTATCCAAGTAAAACCATATCCTGAAAAAAAAATTCTTTTAAACCTGCACATTTAATAAACAGAATTCAATTATTTTTCTTTAAATATTTATTACCTTTTTTGATATTGACATTTTTAGTCGATATTTTTTACATTTACTAAAATATATTACGCAAGACTGTGCATGGATTTTTTGATGCACTTAATATTAGTTTTAATATAATTTTTCTCCCATACAGTGTGAAATATGATTAAATATAATGCTTATTAATATAAATTTTCTTATAAAAAATCTCGAAACCATAATGTTAATCCCATCCGCAGTTACATTCATAATAAATAACTTGTACAAAAAATATAAACCTCTATATGAAATTCCAAAAAGTTTCGTAGTATTTTTAAAACGTGAAATGAAAGGGCTAAAAAGCCAATTAAAGCTTTCATTTGTGAAAAAGAATCTCTTGAACTTCAATCCTATACATATAATATTTGTAGTAAAAAATTAAAGATGCAGTCTTAAAGCATAACTACAGATCCACTTGTCAGAATGATCTGTAATTTTGATTGTTTATAGAAATAAATTCCTGTTAAAATGTCATTGGTTACAATTCCTATTTTAGTTTAAAATTAATTTCGAAAATAGACATATTTTGAAAGTGATTTTAAGGAAAATATAATTTGTAACACACGATTTTTTAACAGAAAACGATGTTTAAAATCTTTAAATATGCAAATTTAAAATTTTATCCAAAATTGCCGATTCCAACAAATAGGTTTTGAGCTATGCTTTAAAAAGTACATGCATTGCAATATGTTTTAACACTATTAGAAAATAATTTAACATTACGAATGCCAAACATTAAACCTTCATAATTCCTAAACTATTTGTACGAATGACTTACCGTTTTTAATCCGAGGGACAAATTTACCGAAAAATCCAAAAAGGCTGTCAAAATGGGATTTTCGTATTGATTTTGTTAGTTTGGTACAATTTTAGTAGGTAGACAACCCTCTAAGCTTATTTTTTTTAACATACATTGAAGGAAGACACAATTCTTAATGAGCATAGATCAAATACTTTGTGCGAATTTTAATTAATAAACTAAAACCAATAACAACGTTGTAACGCACAAATATGAAAAATTGGCACAAAAAATTGCATACGGCTGTATCAAGGATTCCTCGATCCCCTACTTCAGTGCTGGAAATGCTAAAGCTAGAGTTGATATATCCCAAAGAAATGACATATTTGACCGGAAATAACCGAAAAAAGGAGTCACTGCGCAGGATTCCTCCACACGTGCGAGAGAAAAGGGGTGCTGGTCATATCATTCACAAAGGATGAACTATGTTTGTGAATAAAGTAAGCCTCGTAAAAGTCAAGATTTATAACTGAATTATATTTTTGGATAATTTTAGCTTCTGAATAGTTAAACTGGTGGTTGGAACTCCAACAATGTTTAGCTATTGTAGGTCTCACATTCTTGTTTTTTAACATAATTTTAGTGTTCTTTCAGCCTAATTCTAAGAGCACGTTTCGTCTGCCCAATGTAAGAGAGGCCGCATTCACAAAAAATTCTGTAAATTTTCCAGGTATTATGTTCATTAATTGGATCTTTAAGACTGGAGAAAGAAACTTTATTGGTTGGAGGAAAAACAACTTTGAAACTAAACCTATTTAGAATACGAGAAATTTGTGTACTGATTTTATGAAAATAAGGTAAGACAATAACATTTTTAAATTCTTTATTAGCTGGAACAGAATCAGTGATTTTTGGAGGTTTAGATAAAATGCGGTTAATTATATTCTAGCTAAATCCACGATCGATGGCGATTGCTTTAATATAGTTAATTCCATAATTAAACAACTCAGAATTTGAACAAATTTTACGTGCACGGAAAATAAGTGTATTGAAAGCTGCTAATTTTTTATGTGGGGGATGATTGGATCTATAATGAGGGGACAAACTTACTGCAAAAGGTTTACGGTAAACTGTTGTCAAAAATTCACAATCATTACGAGTTACTAGGACATCTAGAAAAGCTAGCTGTTCTTGAGTTTCAACTTTAAAAGTAAACTGGATACATGGATCAATTGAATTAAATATATCAAGGACAGCGTTAATATTGTATTTAGATAAATCAAGTAAAGCAATGGAATAATCTAAGTAACGTGTTTAAAATGGGAATTGTATTAATTTAAATAATTTAACTTCAAAACAATGCATATATACAGGGTGTCCATAATTAAACGACCCTACTTTAAAGTTGTCTACAGACGAAACTATTGGTCAGAAAGTTGTGAAATTTTGTGAAGGACATAATAAAAGAATGGGAATTTGTTTAGGCGAAAAAAAATTAGTTCAAAATTTCGCCACCAGATGGCGTTTTTAATGAATTACACATTTATCATACACTTACGATAGTTTACAAATTTTTATTTCAACAAAAAATGTTCAACAAAACTTTTTTCGCGATATGTTCTTAGCATTTTCCAAAACACACTACGGGCAACATAACATACAACTGTGGAAAATGCTATTTTACGATTCCAGATGATAGCTGAAAATGATGGCCGTCATGTGGAAAATATTTTTTTGCAATATAATATGTAAACTGTCGTAAATGTATGCTAAATGTGTAATTAATTTATTAAAAACGCCATCTGGTGGCGAAATTTTGAACTAAATTTTTTTTCGCTTAAACAAATTCCCATTCCTCCATTATGTCCTTCACAAAATATCACAACTTTTTGACCAATAGTTACGTCTGTAGACAACTTTAAAGTAGGGTCGTTTAATTATGGACACCTTGTATATATCACTTAAAACTGGGATTAAAGGGTTACCCATAGCTAAACCTTCCGATATTTTATAAAACTTAACCTGAAACACAAAAGTATTTTGCGACAAACTAATGCTGGTTAAAGCAATCCGGTTATCAATTTCATATTAAAAAAAGAAGTGAAACTCATTCAATCTATTTCTTAAACAATCTAAATCACCTGGTACTGGAACTTTTGTAAAAAGAGATTCAACATCAAACGAAACCATAGTATAACCTCTTGGATTGAAGGTGCAAATTTCATTTGCAAATTGAGTTTTTAGACGAGCTTGTAAAATTTGTTCAAATTCTGAGTTGTTTAATAATTAAATTAACTATATTAAAGCAGTCGCCATGATTTAGCTTGAATATAATTAACAGTATTCTATCTAAAAATCCGAAAATCACTGATTCTGTTCCAGCTAATAAAGAATTTAAAAATGTTATTGTCTTACCTTATTTTCATAAAATCAGTACACAAATTTCTCGTATTCTAAATAGGTTTAGTTTCAAAGTTGTTTTCTCTCCAACAAATAAAATTTCTTTCTCCAGTCTTAAATATCCAATTGATGAACATAATACCTGGGGCATTTACAGAATTTTTTGTGAATGCGCCCTCTCTTACATTGGGCAGACGAAACGTGCTCTTAGAATTAGGCTGAAAGAACACCAAAATTATGTAAAAAAGCAAGAATGTGAGAAATCTAAAATAGCTAAACATTTTTGGAGTTCCAACCACCAGTTTAACTATTCAGAAGCTAAAATTATCCAAAAATGTAATTCAGTTATAGATCTTGACTTTTACGAGGCTTACTTTATTCACAAACACAGTTCATCCTTAGTGAATGATATGACCAGCACCCCTTTTCTCTCGCACGTGAGGAGGGATCCTGCGCAGTGACTCCTTTTTAGGTGCGTTCGTAATTATATAAATACGTAGCACCTATTGTCGTCGTCTGGTTCGTCCGTCTGTCTGTCTGTCTGTCTGTCCGTCCGTCCGCATATAACAACGCAAAAACTATCCAACCGAATGGTTTGAAATTTAAGATGTATTATCTTTGTGGAATTTTCTCGAGACATTTCAAATTTTATAAAAATCGAATCAAAACTTTAGAAAATATTAATAAAAATATTTATTAAGAAATGTGATTTTTTTAAAGCGGTGCTTTTTTGTTGTAAAAGCTTCCAAGGTTTAATCATCAAGCGACCGAGATACTTATTTTATTACAGAAATCAATCTGCAGACGATATAATTCATTTCACAGAGTTAAAAATCATCAAGATCTGAATATTTATATAACTAGCTATAGTACGAACGCACCGCATTTGTCACGTTTGACGTACAATTTTCAAGTTGTTTCAGTTATTTCCGGTCAAATACGTCATTTCTTTGGGATATATAAACTCTTGCTTTAGCATTTTCATTCAAGCCAGTACTCGGGGCTATAACCGATGGGTTCCTTGAACCCATTTTAATCATTTTTTTTTAAATTTAATCCGCACTGAGGAAGAGGATCGAGGAATCCTTGAAATTTTTTTTGCCAATTTTTCATATTTGTGCGTTACAACGTTGTTATTGGTTTTAGTTTATGAATTACAATTCTTAATGGAATGGCTATCTTCGTTTTTCATTGCAATAATTTTCGGATTAAATTTTATGGGATGGATTCTTTTTTATATACTGACAGTACAAAAATATTAGATCTGTAAGCTATGCTTATTATTTAATTTTTTCTTTTGTATTTTCATCTTATTTAATAAAGTTAAAAAAAAGGTGTTTCCTACAGATTTTTTTTTTGTTGGGGGGGGGGGGGGGTTTACAGCTTGTGAATATGACACAGTGCTGGAAAAAAGTTTAAGACCACATGATAAATTTGTTATTTCGAATAAAATTCTGAAAATAGTTATATATCTCGAATTTAGACAGATCTGATATAGTGTGAAGTTAATTCAATTTTAAATGTAAAAAAATATATTTTTATTCAGTAGTGTTAAAATCTTGTAATATTAACAAATGGAAATAAGTTTAGGAGCAGTAGCTTCTTTTAAATCTAGTATAATGGGATGCAGTCATGACTGTTGTATTTTATCCCTCTAAGCGTGTAGAACGTAATATTCCGTTCACTAAGCTCCAGGTTTCACTGCAATATATGCAATGTTTAAGATAATATAATTCTATAGATTTAATGAATTTTCAAAACATTGAAGAATGATTAATAGTATCAAGGGTTATATTCATATTTGTAATTAAGTTTTATTTATAATGCTGAAAGAATCATATTTTTTTAGCATTTAAAACAAAATGCAGTAAAAACAACATTACAATTTTACCCTTTTTCAAAACGCTCAGAGGGTTAAGCGAGACTCGTCTGTGATGATGATTATAGGTTAGTGGTCGCTAGATTTAAAGTTTTAGGATGTGCAACTGCTGCTTTGAACATGGATCACGGGAAATCATTGACTGAAGAAGAAAAGGGTAAAATCACGATTCCGGCTAATTCAGGCTGAATGAAAGGCAAATTGCCATAAAAACAAATAAATGTAAAAAGTTTATGCACCATTTTCTTCCCGATCCAATAAACTGTGGAAGAAATAAATAAAGAGGATGGGCATCAAAACTAGCAGCCCTGTGTAAACGTTACGTTATTAGAATATCGGTTCAAGATTGTGCCTATTCTTCTACTATAAAATCTGCTCTAGACTCTCAGTACCGTCTACAACTGTTAGAAATGTGTAAAAAAATCCGAATGTTTGAAATATGCTAAATTAAAAGCCAAGCCAAAACTACAAAAGAATCACATTCATGCAAGACTAAAATTCGCATCGCCCAATGTCTTAAAATGAAATCTATGGCAAATATGAGTTTTCACTGATGAAAAAAAATTCAATCTTGATGGATCAGATAGTTTAAGATATTAGTGGCTGCATGATTTACGAAGTGTGCCATATCTGCTTTTAAGACGTGCACACGATGATCTCAGTGATGATTTGGGCAGGCTTTAAGTTTAACAAGCTTGGTTTTCAACAAAACAAATATGAACTTCTTTGACTATCAAGATATTCTTGTAAAAATTTTCTTCCGCGTTAAGATGAACGTATGGATCAGAATTTGGTGTTACTTGAAGATAATGGTTCTGTTCACAAGACAGTGTCAACTACAGATTGGTTATCTTCAAACAATATTAAAACTTTGGAATTTCCAGCTAACAGTCTCGATCTAAATCCCATAGAAGCTTGTGGGAATCTTGGTTCGTCAAGTTCATGCCAACGAAAATTATTTCGATTGTTGATTGTTTCGAATGTTGAATTGCAAGCAGCCATTTTGGAGACATGAAACCAAATACTCATTTTCAAATGCAAAAACCTGGCCAAATCCGTCCAAAAGAGTCTTTTAGAAGTCATCCATGTTAAGAGGAAGCAGACAAGGTAATTAAAATTAATGTACATGTGTAATTTAATATTAAATATACTGGTCCTAAACATTTTCCCACCAAGTTGTGTTGTATAGAAATAAATTTTTGTTTATTTTTTAAAACATATTATTGTAATTTAAAACAAATAACAAAACTTGCAAAACTTTATGTATATATTTTTCTAATGATATTAGTTTTTCATTAAAGTAAGAGCTTCAGTGCTTTTGTTGAGGGTTCTAAACTTTTTTCCACCACTGTAGTAACTGGGAAAGAAATTATTATATCATTCATATTTGAAGTGCGAGTTTAGCCTTTCTATAAAATAATTATCTTATTTCACACTAAATACTAGTTAAATTTAATATTATATTTTTTATTCTATTTTTGTCGTAATAACTTTTGTTACAGAGACGTAACATCATACACATAAAGATGAAATATATTGATATAGCAAACGATATTAAGTTTATATTTAAATGAGTAAAAATATATTTAAACGTTTCAAACTAAAAATAGAAATTCGCTTCAAATTTCAAGTGTAAAGAATAATTAAACTAAATTAAAAAAAAGCTTTAAAAGTTATAATGGAACGGTTTTTAATATAACTTGAAATACCTGATCAACACAGTTCTGTATACGTGACATTGGATTTGTTCGTTAAAATTCTATTTCAAAACTGAAACTACATTTTTATACAGAATTATGCAATCCTTAGTATAATTTAATAATAATTTAAATCTTTTTCGTTGCATTAATTTGAAATTTTATGTAACCCCTTTTCTTCTTTTAATAAAACATCCTCTTTACGTGACATTGGATTTGTTCGTTAAAATTCTATTTCAAAACTCACACTATGTTTTTATACAGAATTATGCAATCCTTAGTATAATTTAATAATAATTTAAATCTTTTTAGTTGCATTAATTCAAAATTTTATGTAACCTCTTTTCTGAAAATTTTCATAAACAGGAAAATGTACAGTTTTCTTTTTAACACTTTCCATCATAGTTCAAAATTCTTTCCGACTTCGTTTTTTCTGCGTCTGTCTGTCGTCTTCCTTCAGTGTACCGTCTATCGGACGTCTGTCCATCAGACCATGCTCTAACTCAGTTCTACATTCTCTGATTGCAATGTAATTGATATATGTTATTGAGTAGTACCAAATATCTATGATATCAATTTATATAGCATGACCGCTATTGAAATTGAAGTATGTATCATTTATAGTTCGTTTGCATGGACACTCAAAAGAATTCCGTTAAATAAAGGTCTACGGGGAAAACTTTTATCATCTAGAGCACGTTTTCTTAATGGAATGACGAAGAATCATGCATTTTCTAGAGGGGTGCGTAAGACAGTCTTTCGCATAGCTTTTCAAAGGAATTCTTTTTTTGTTTGTTTTTTTGTTTCACTATGAAATCAGGTTCTCCAGGCGTTGCTCTTCGCAATTTCTTTATCTCAAACCAGAGTGACACATAACCTTTTGTAACATATTCTTTAAGACTTTTGGTGGTTCGGCGCAGTGTTCACAAATTATCCCCTTTCTTATTAAAAAACAACCATTCTACCAGAATTTCTGTATGGTAATTAATAACCGACATTCATTTTTTATATAAATCTCAAATTTCTATAGAGAAATTCTGGTAGGATGGTAAATCTTTGTAATAAAAAGGACTA
This sequence comes from Maratus michaelseni, assembly GCA_963931845.1. Classification (NCBI taxonomy): domain Eukaryota; kingdom Metazoa; phylum Arthropoda; class Arachnida; order Araneae; family Salticidae; genus Maratus; species Maratus michaelseni. Next base: position 401,412,568 of record OZ007586.1, read on the forward strand.
AGTTTGCAACACTAGTTTAGCGGTTCATACATAGAAATATCTGTTAGTTGTACATAGCCATTTTGAGTGGGATGTTAGCCTTCAACAAGTCAAAAAATCAAACTTAGTGCTTAAAAATTATTTAATACAATTTTTCTTGTTTCTATGCTTATAATTCATTTTTAGTTGAAATTTCTAGATTTAACTGACTTTTTAAAAATCAGAATTTGACGTGAGTATTGGAACCTCAAGATGCCAATAATTTTGACTGAGATTTGGTGACATTTCTTATACTATTTGTGAAACATTTTATGACTCAAACAAAATGAAATAAATAGCAATTTTCGACCTAGATATTGCATTCTCGCACTATCATACGATGGTAGTCTATTGGTTTCTATGAATGCTGCAGCCACACCTTTCACGCAGGCAAACTCGACTGGTGTTTTTCCTCTATATTTAAGTACGTAAAGTATCCTGGTCAGTATAATTTTTAATCCAGCGTTAGTTAAATGAATTAGCGTTAGTTAAATGAATGCATTATCCGGTTCGAGAGCAACTATTGCAGGTAAACAATTGATACTGATAGGAGGAAGGCAGAGGGAGCCACAGGCTTCGAATCTATTTGGTTCAAAACTTACAAGAGGAAAAATGGCGACTTGTATCACAGAGACACAAATACGACTAACGTAGGGTTAGTTTTCTTGTGTAGAGCGTTTAATTAAATCGGATCTCTTTGTATGTGTTTAGCTGACGACATTCTTTATAAACTGCAATGGGTTTTTTTTTGGCTTTCTTTTGTTCTTATAGAAGAGTTTTAGCAGCATAGCAATTTCTTGCAGTGCAGACAATATATCAGATAAGTGTACTATGATCATGACCGACCTGCTTTTTGTTTACATATAATTTAATGCAAATCGATTTTTGCTGTAACCACAAAGTCATTTCTTCAATTTCCTCGCCAAAAGTAGAATTCGTATTACAACGCCATGTATTGGGGAATTTTTTAAATAAAACCTTTTATTTAAGATATATCTTATTCATTAATTGAAACATTTCTAGTAGAAATTTCGTTTCGTTCAGAGCAATAGAACGCACTTAAGAGGCTTCTAAGTGAGTAACGTGTTTTCTCCTAATCTATGCTTATAAAGGGTTGGGTTGGGTTGGGTTGATTTTTGACGGCCGATTATCTACACATGGGATATAGGCCCGGGGGGAGTGCCCTTCGTGGGGGTCTTTCTAAGGGAACCTAACCCGTATTTACGCATGGATAAATCCACGGCTCGAAGAAAACCACGAAAACTCCGAGCGATTAGGCCGACGGGCGCGATTGGGATCGAACCCAGCACCTCCCGTCTACCAGCTTCGAGAGCACAACCTCTCAGCCACTGGTGGGGCCGCTTATAAAGGAGTAGCTTGATTTTCTCATAATCAACGCCGAACCTCAACCATTTGTCCTAGAACAAAGAGATTTGGAAGTCATGTTCTTACACAATGTAGGCGCGCACTAAGAAAGGATTTTTGAAAATTCACAGTCTAAGAGGGTCAAATGAGGGGTCGAAAGTTTTAGATAATTTCATCTTTTCGACATATCTCAGCAGGAGTTTTAAGTAGGAGCATGAAATTTGGGATAAAAATTTTACTAAAGAATAGTTAAACATGTATTTCAGGCGATTTTAGAAATTCAGTCATTAAGTGGGTTAAATAGGGGTTCAAAAATTTTCGGTGATTTCACATTTTCTCCATATTTCATCAGCAGTTTTAGGTAAGAGCGTGAAATTCAAGATAACAAATCTACTAAAAAAATAATTAAGCACGTATTTAAGTGATTTTAGAAATTCGACCACTAAGGGGGATAAATGGGGGTCTGAAGTTATATGTCATTTTGCCTTTTCGCCATATCTCAACAACAGTTTTAGTTAAAAGCGGGAAATTCAGGATAACAAATGTACTGAAAGTTACTTAAACACATATTTCAGCGATTTTAAAAATTCAACTGCTAAGAGGGTTAAATGGGGGTCGAATGCTTTTAGTCGTTTCACGTTTTCGCCATATCTCAGCAGCAGTTTTAGGTAGGACTGCGAAATTCAGGATAACAAATCTACTAAAAAAATAATTAAACACATATTTCAGTGATTTTAGTAATTCATCCATTATGGGGGTTAAATGGGGGTCGAAATTTTTAGGTCATTTTGCCTGTTCGCCATATCTCAGCAGCATTTTTAGTTAGGAGCTCGAAATTCGGGATAACAAATCTACAAAAAATATAGACAAACATGTATTTCAGCAATTTTAGAAATTCAGCAACTAAGGTGGGTTAAATAGGAGGTAAAATATTTTAGGTCATTTCACCATATCTCAGTAGAAATTATAGGCAGAATCATAAAACTCAGGATAACAGATATACTAAAAAAATGTTAAACACGCATTTCAGCGATTTTAGAAATTCAAACTGTAAAGGGGGTTAAATGGGGGTCGAACGTTTTGCGCTATTTTGCCATATCTCAGTAGAAGTTATAGTTAGGAGCGTGAAATTCGGGATAACAAATCTACTAAAGGATAGTTAAACATGCATTTCAGGCGATTTTAGAAATTCAACTACAAAGGGGGTTAAATGAAGGGTCGAAAATTTTCGGTGATTTCACCCTATCACCATACAAGCGCTGTGTCCGTCGTTAGCTCAGTTGGCAGAGCGGTGGATTGTAGAAGACTCAGAAATCAGAAATCCATAGGTCGCTGGTTCGAATCAAGCTCGACGGAATTTCTTTTTCGGTCAATGATATATAATAAAAAATTATTACTTGTGTGTCTCATTTTATTTCTCATATATATAATTACATTGAGAGAAATTGTAAGAAAGCGCTTAAAACTAAAAGAGTTTCATTTGGAATTTTATGTAATGTGTTAAACGAATCAAAGGTTGTGTCCGTTGATATCTCAGTTGGCAGAGCGATGGACTGTAGATGACAGAGTAATCAGAAGTCCATAGGTCGCTGGTTGGAATCAGGCTCGACGGAATATCTTTTTTGGTCGATGATATATAATTAAAAAAATATTACTTATGTGTCTCATTTTGGAACAGATGCTTTACACTCACGCAGCGTTATTTGGTGATTTTTTTGGTTGACGCGATTTTCAAGCCTGCGCCAAACCAATAACTAAATACAATTGGCAAGTTGCCATCAAAGGAAAAAATCCCCTAAATTTGGCGACATTTTTCCTTTTTATAACCGATTTAAAAAAAACTGTGCGTGAGTTTATGACATCATAGCCCTCATTTTATTTCTCATATATATAATTATATTGAGAGAAATTGTAAGAAAGCGCTTGAAACTAAAAGAGTTCCATTTGGAATTTTATCTAATATGTTAAACGAATCAAAGGTTGTGTCCGTCGATAGCTCAGTTGGCAGAGTGGTGGACTGTAGAAGACGGCGTAATCAGAAATCCATAGGTCGATGGTTCGAATCCGGCTCGACTGAATTAATTTTTTAGTTGATGATATACAATAAAAATTTTACATATGTGTCTAATTTTAATTTTCATGCATATAATTACACTGAGAGAAGTTGTAAGAATGCGTTCAAAAAAAGGGAGTTTCATTTGGTAGTTTATTTAATGTGTTAATAGAAACAAACGGTGTGTCCGTCGATAGCTCTGTTGGCCGAGCGGTGGACTGTATATGACGGAGTAATAAGACATCCATAGGTCGCTGGTTGGAATCCGGCTCGACGGAATTCCTTTTTCAGTTGATGACATATAATAAAAAAATATTAGTTATGTGTCTCATTTTATTTCTCATATATATAATTCATTGAGAGAAATTGTAAGAAATTGCTTAAAACTAAAAGAATTTCATTTGGAATTTCATGTAATGTGTTAAACGAATCAAAACATATGTCCGTCGATAGCTCAGTTGGCAGATCGGTGGACTGTAGAAGACGGAGTAATCAGAAATCCATAGGTCGCTGGTTCGAAATCGGCTCGACGAAATTTTTCTTTTTAGACGATGATATATAATTAAAATATTACATATGTGTCTAAGTGTTCTTCTCATACATATAATTACATTGAGAGAAATTGTAAGAAAGCGCTTAAAACTAAAAGAGTTTCATTTGGAATTTTCTGTAATGTGTTAAATGAATCAAAAGTTGTGTCACTCGATAGCTCAGTTGGCAGAGCAGTGGACTGTCGCAGACGGCGTAATCAGAAATCCGTAGGTCGCTGGTTCGAATTCGGCTCAACGGAATTCCTTTTTTAGTCGATGATATATAATAAAAAAATAATACTTATGTGTCTCATTTTATTTCTCATATATATAACTCTGCCGGTCTTCGCCCGTCTAGCCAGTCGCTTCCGAGTGGGGCCCATATACGAAGTACTACTTTGTCCCCACCCCTAGATAATCACGGGTAGGGCCCAGTATTACTTTGTCAGGGTGTTCATGAAAAAATAATATTTATGTCGCGAAATCTTTATTTAAGTGCTTTTTTATATTCTCATTAGTTATTTTCGTATACTTTAATTTAAAGTATTTAATTTATATTTTTCTGGTTGCATGTAAAAAACACTTTCTGAGCCCCAATCGAAGTCAGGGCGGTACACTGCACTATCTGGGGCCCCACTCGGAAGCGACCGGCTAGTCATGTATATTGAAAAAAAAGAAAAACCTAAAAAAACAAGCATGCATTATATACACATATTAATGTAAGAAAAGTAATTCAAGTGATATATAATGATAACATTAGTTCATATCGATTTGATTTATTTTAAATTTGCTGCAACAAATATCAAATAAAAATCTCTATCTAATAATATATTTTTTAAATCGGTTGCGTATATTCAGGGAAGCTTCATCACTTTACTAACAGGTTTAATATATACCAAATTTAGCTATTTTAATCCAATAACGTTCAAAGATTAAATAAGGAAAAATTTAATATATAATAAAACTGGTAGCAAAATGACGCGGCACCACCTGACGCTACACCACTGAAGAAACTAATTTTCCTAGTTGAAAAATGTTCATAACATATTATTAAAACATATATATCTATATATTTACTATTTCTCATTTATTCTTATCCTTGTTTTTTTACAATATAGCTTATAATGTGGATTATTGTAAATAGAATGTAAGAAATAACATAAGACAATATGTATAAGTCTTCCTATATACAGATATATTGTTTCAAACTACATTGTCTAAAAGCGGTTATTATCTCATATTACACCTAACGAAGCAAATAACTTCTATTTTCACTTTCTTACGACCCATAATCTCATAAGAGTTATGGTGAAAGAGCTTAAATGATATGAGACATGTAGTTGCGGAAAGATCACATAAATTTCACGACCTAAGTTAAAGTAAAATAGCAGTCCTGCGAGAGTTTCTTACTATAAATTGCACTTGGGGTTAAAAATAAAGAAACCTGTCACATGGGATTGCACTTTATGTGAAATAGTTTCAAATATCTTTAAATAAACTCATGAAAAATTCAACTTGCTACTTAGTAAAGATTTATTAATAATTTATTCGTTATTTTACACTTACGAAGTGTTTTCTTCTTCGTCAATAAAATATAACCCGGAATTATTCTTAAATGTTTATTTAATTTTAAATTAAGAAAAGTTATTAAATTGAATTGTGGACGTTTAAATTAAGAATTTAATCTTCCCCATTAATGATATGAAATGAAATAAGCATTTCCTACAAAAGTCATTCTACGGACAACTCTGCTTTCGTCACATAAAGTGTATATTATAAAATCAAAAGAAAAATATTTACAATAATATTCATAGTTCATCTTTCCCCGCTTTTGATATTTATACAGGTGGTCGTATACTCTTCTCATTACTTAATGTTTAATACGTTTTAAATTATAATTTCCTTAATAATACTGTATCAAAGGAGACATCTGTATCTATTGAGGATACAAATAGTTAATTGTTTATATTATAATCCCATGCTTATTTAGGGAAGGATATGGAAATAGTTGAATATATAAATAAAATAAAGCTTAATATTCGTAGTTTGTAGAATGTTGACGATAAAGTAACTTTAGTAGGACGTTCAGTCTGCTACAGCATGCGTTTTCTTGAAGTATGGGTATATACCATTTATAGTTATTGTACAGGGTCTTACTAAAGAATTCTAATACACTACCGTTTATCAGCGGTATATACGCAACTTTCAATTTTAGACATTTTGTCGAATATTTAAAAAAAAAAAAACCTTGTTAGATTCTTCTGGAATTTTAGGATTAAAAAGAACAGGTAGGCTTCATATTTATCAACGTCGATTTGATAAGAAGGACAATTAGGGGACCAAAAAAAATAAAGAAAAAATATTATACTTGGGATCACCCTGTAAAATAAAATGCGCGAAATGATCTATCGCTACAGAATTTACATAGGCAGACATTGTACAATATGTGTACTCATTTGTGTAAGAATATCATGTATATTAATAGAGATATAGCGATTTTTTTTAAATTAAAAAATAAATTCTTGCATGTTTTTTGTTTATAACATACAGGGTTTTTAATCAAATTTTACGTCAGTTTCAGAAAAATTGACCAAATGTAGTAGAGATAAATCGTGCAATTGGAATATAAATATATTAAATATTTAAGGAAATATGGGCCATTGTATAAAATAATTTTTATCTGCGCATGCGCGAACGATAACAAGGAACTTTTTGCATAATTTAATAGTCAACTCTTTGGAGCAACGTATTAAAAAAAAATCAGTCAAATATCGTAAAAATTGAGAGAGATATCGGCGTTAGAGTGAGCTGTTTTTTAGTTTCTGACCAACATTCGCTGAATGATAAGAGATTGTCCACAAATTGTTATTTTTATGTTATCTGACAGCGTTCGGAGCAAGTGTTTTGAAAAAGCTATTTAATTATAGTTTACTGTTATGTTTAGGAACGTTATTTTTTTCCCTTCGTACAAAAATTACATACAAAATAATAAATTCGTACAAAATCTTATTATGGCGTAAATTATTATTATTTTTTTTAATTTAGGAATTTTCAAGAATTAATATTGAAAAAACTAAAAGTAATAAATATGAATTTCAAATTAAAATAACTATTTTTATACTAAAATTTTATATTAAAGCTTAATTATATTATTTTTATAAACTATATTTACTTTATTTTTATAAACTATATTTCTTTGTTTACTTCAGTAAAAGTCTTCAATTATATTCTTGAAAGTTAATATTTATCTAAATCTTGTGTGATATTATAGTGGAGAGTTGCAATAATAATATTTCAAATATAGTAGTTAAAGTTTAGTTAATTACAGTTAAATATTATTTATATTCTTAAACTCAAGTTTTGTCTTTATTTACTTACTTAATAAACATGTGTAGAAAAGGAAAATAATTCTACATTTGAGGAATATTAGTAAGTTCTGCCTCTTTTGTCTTAAATTTACTGAATGTGGTATAGAGTAAAGAGTATCAGAAAGGGAAAATCATTGTTTGAAATTGTTGGTTGAGCATCTTCTTCTAAATGTTTTAGGCTACTAAATTCACTTAGTGTTGGAAATAATATTGTTATTATCCTTCCAAACATAAGGAAACTAATCTAATTATTAACTAAACTAATATATTTTGTTTTCTCCTCAACCAAAAATTCCGAATCAAAAACTATGTTAATTCTCTGTGATATTTACGTCTTTACAATTGAAAAATATAATGTGATATATTGTTGTGATTGTTAAAATATATCAATTTTATTATTATTATTATTTACTTTTGTTGTTACTTATTAGAGAATATTAGTATTAGTTATTATTATTATTATTTATTTGAGAGTACTCTATATTTGTTATTATGATGATTAAGAGTTTTATTATGAAAAAAGATATAATTGATATAAGTTTTAAAAAGCATGCTATTTTATACCGAAAGAAAATATTAGTGATGATATTATTGTGGTAACAAAAAATTAAGATGATATAAAGAAAGTGACATCATTTTGCACTAATTTCCATACTGGCAAAAAAACAGTTGTCAAGTAAATTGGAGTGGAGTGAATACCCAATTGATTTGAAAAATAAAAGGAGTACAAAAAGAAAGTGAGAAAGAGTTCAAATGAGAAATCTTGTGAAAGGTTCTAACGCACTTAGGTGATACAAAAAAAGACTGTCAATAAACATGATTTTTTTTTTGCAGTTTTAGGACTTAACTTTATAAGTAGTGTTGAGGACAGTAATCTAAGGACATGAAAAAGTTCCTAAAAGCAGACTGCATGAACTTGGAACTAAAAATTTCAGATTTTCAGAATTTCAGAATTTTCAGAAAATCCCAGTCTCAACCTGAGAATTGTTATTTATTTATTTATTTATAATTTTATTCATTTATTCTATTTTTATTTTATTGATATTATTACTGTTCCATTGTATTATGATATTTTCACACTTATTGTTTGTAAATTAAATTAGTGTCTTTGTAAACTTTTTTGTATTGCAGGGATATCTTTCACATCCTTCCTTTTTAAAATATTTTAACTTCAAAATTATGGTACTTCGTTATTTTTGCTTGCTGCTTTTTCGCCAGCGCCAGTTCTAAACTACTTCATTTTTTTTTCTCGTATGAAACCGCCGTTTTATAAAACAGCTTGTTCAGCCTAGAGTTTTTAAAGTGGGGGAGGGGGGGGGGTTATATAACAAAATTTAAAATTTATCGCGATCCGCTAAATTATTTTCATCCCATCCTATTCTAAATTATTCTATAATATTTATTTCCTCCGTTTATTAATGTATTTTAACTTTATTTATTCCAAAAACATCATATCTAAATTCAATATTTTTATTGCTACTAGTTAGCTCAATAAATGGCGTCTTTATCTTTAAATTATAAAAGCTTCCTAATATTCATCCCTTAAAAATCATTTTTGTATTTCTAAATTCCTAAAAAGGCTGTATTTATTTTAATAATTTCAGATGTTAAAAGTAACTCTCAACATCATAAAATCTTTTTCTTATATTAAAATGTAAAACATTTTATTTTAATTCCATTCTGGCTTTGATCCAAGTTCGATAAACCATTTTTCTTCTTTTCTTTTTTCCTAATCGTGAATGTAAAAATCAGTCCATATTCTCGAACCAGTTACTAACGATAATCAGTTAGCTTAAAACTCTCAGGGTCACAGCTAATTTATCGAACATCATAAAATATTCTCGACTTGTGTTTGGCGCCTTTTCTTAACGGAAACCACTTTGCCTCAAAATTATGGAACTTTTCGCAAAGAATCCCGGTTCTCGATTGGAACATAACCCGTCACGTGACTCCTGTATTCATACTTTTTCTGAAATGATATATCGCTGCTCCTTGCTTCGGAGAGTCATTCGAAAGACGGACGCTGGATCGCTGTTTGGTTTTTTAAGCTTGTAATCAAATCGAATATCTGCCCGGTATTGGCGAAGCGACCAACATTCTTTTTTTCTACTACTTAGGAATGAATTTTTAAAAAGGCTGATCATCATGCTTCTGTTTTAATGGGAACCCTGTCATCGAAACTAAAAAGATGACTCATGTGAAACCATTTCTCCACCTGATTCCGTTTTAAGCTTCAAAATAAAAGCTTGTTTGTGTTTTTGGATGGAGATTCTTCTTATGCATACGCACACACGCCCTCTACTGTGGATAGTACGACTGCCATAAATCCTAGCGATATATATATATATATATATATATATATATATATTGCAATATTTATTAATTACTATTATTTTTACGTATTTTTTTAGTCAAAAGATGTAATAAAATTAAATAACTTTTTAGAGTATTTGGTTTTATTCACTCTTTCTCTTTTTTTTGTCTCATGAATGAAACCACATTATGTGAAATTGTTTTTACACAAGTACATTTTAACAGAAAAAAAAATAAAACCGACTTCAAGGGATTGTTTCTCATGGTCTTTTATTTTCGTGGCAATTCTGTACTGTTTAACCACATTAGAGTATTACACGGATCAGTTTATATTCGACATGAATCCGAAAATTACATTTAATGTCAACCCAAAACCCGACCCGTAGGCGATGCATGAAATAAAAGAATATTAATCCAGTTTTTAATGCAATTGTGAAACAATACGCTGTAATAATATTTCTAGTATGCATTTTATCTTTTATGTAGAAAAATTACCATACATATACTTATTTATATTAAAATATGTAGTTCTTCTTCTGAAACAGTACTGTGAACTTTATTTTGAAAAAATCGGATCTCCAAACGCTAAACACAAGACCCAAAAACCAAACAGAAACAGGCCATAACAAGAAACCAAAAATGTCTATTCTACTCGTACCAGACCCTCAACGAAAACAATTATTGGCAAACCGACTCAAACCGCGGGTTATGTTGTATTCGGATAGAATCGGATTACCCGACATGACGCAGGACTTTGATCTGCATTCATTGTAAATGTCATTATTGTCAATATCGCTAATTTTGAGACGCATTGGACGATGATATGTGAAAATGTTTGAGCAGTCAATGTCAAAAGAAATATACATGATACGATGACTATTTATAAACGTATGGTTACCCGGTATATTGTAATACTATACTAAAATTCTCGACGATTGTCAATTTTAAAAAGTTATTGCCTATAAAGCGAAAAAAATCCATGAACAAAGATAGGATTTTTGGCCGACAAACATAGGAATGCTGTATCCGAATAATATTGTAAAGAGTTCATCTGCAGAAAGAGAACTACCAAACAACGTAAATTGAACCATACATTCAGAACTTACGCGAGGACATACGTGGAATAAGAATGGTAGGAATTTTAGAAACAAACTTCGTTAGTTTTACATATTTTAAATCAAGTAGGTTATGATTTGTTGAAAAGAAATTTAATTAAAAGTATAGGAAAATGATAACTGAAGCGTATTTCTGAGATAAAACATTCTATTAATATAATACACACATATCTGGAGGCACGTCAGTGTCTCCGCCAAGTCGAGAAAGACATATTTTTGCGCTGGAGTTACCCAAAAATATGAAGCTTCGTTTATCTAGAGTATGTTTAAACGGGACCAAATTTTCAAATTTAATGTTTCTATAGAACGTTTCTAACGATCTTAAAGAACAGCACTCAAAAGTTTCCATTTTTTGACACTCACTCACTCACTTACTTACTCACAAATCATAAAAAATACAAGGTACATACCATAGCTCTAGAAACTTTAAATTTGGAACAAAGGTAGTGCTTAAGATACAAAATAAGAAAAAAATTAAAAAATCCGGAAAATTCGAAAAAAATCAAACATTCGAAAAAATCGAAAATTCTAAAAGATTCAAAAAATTTAAAATAAGTCCATCAAGATCTTTTAGAAACTTAAAATTTGGTGTAAAGGTATTGTTTAGTATTCAGTAAAAAAAAATTAAAAAATAGCAAAATTCGAAAATAAATCGAAAAATTTGTCTAAAATTCAAAGTTTGAAAATAATTCAATTTTGTAGTCCTTGAAACTTGAAATTTGGTAAAAAGGTAGGGTTTAGGTTACAAACAAAAGAAAAATTAAAAAATCTGGAAATTTCGAAAAAAAAGAATAAAAAATCGAAAATTTCCGAAAGAAAAATCGAAAATAGTTCTATTTGTTAGAATTTTCCGGAATTTTTAATTATGACGTTCTTTTTATCCTAAACTGTACTTTTATGACAAATATGAAGTATCTAGGGTTGCGAGTAATGACACATATCGAAAACACCGTTCCTGGAAATAATTGATAGTACTTTTGACTCCCCCCCCCAAAACCTTAGTGCTTGCCTAGGAACTTGAAACTTCATTTCATCTAGAGGACTTTGCAAACGGAACTAAAGGTGCAAATTTTTGGTACCTTCAAGTAATAGTTGCGGAGTATGCGCTTGGCGGAAACCAGTGGATGATGTCTGAAAAGAGCCCAAAGTCAAGAAAAGGAGACAAGAGAATTGACAATTACCCAGCACAAGGAAGTTATTACACCTTACTCTGTTATGGGATGGGATGGGATTATTTGATTAAGGCTAATCATTACGTCATATTTTAGTATTGCGTAATTGTCAAGTCACAAACTAATCATTAACTAAGGATATAGAGACTAGGAGTGATTTGTGAATGAAAATTTTAGAGTAAAGTTTAGAGATAGATAAACGTGGATTTACATGATCTCAGAACGTTTTGCGGTAAAAGGGTCACGAGACTTGGCTACATTTTTTATATGTGTTGTTTTTAATGTAATCTAATTTTCCTTTACCCCAGAAATTTAATATTGGAGCTATTGTGTGATGAAAGAAACACTTTTACTCGCAGTGGGTCTATTAAACCTACTTTTATACGTTACATTTTGGAGATATCTTAATTAAGCAAATCACACTGAGCAGCTCGAAATTACACGATTTTACACCAAAATTCAAAATTTTATGGAGCTGCAAATATTCCACCAAAATAAACAGTTTTTTTAATTAAATTATACAAGTATTTGTTAATCCATTCCTAAAAAATATTTAATGAAGTGCAAATACAATTAATTTCCATTAATATTTACTAATTAGGAATTTTTCCACTTCACGTTTGACGATCATATCTTACGCGCAAGATTATGAAAAGACTATGACAAATATTTGCTTAATATTATATATGTATACTTTCTTAAGATGTAGTCCTTAAACTTCCACCTAAAACAATAATCAATTTTACAGTAGAAAATACCCTTCTTAGTCAATTATAAAATACAGGAAAAAATTCTGAAATAAATTAAATGAAAATTAATGTGCGAAATGTTAAAAATTATTGTTTGGAGAAAAATGTCTAAAGTCGAAATTTCTCATTAAAAGTATATAAATTGTCCTGCGTTAATTATTCTTAACTTTGATGGTAATTGGAATATCGTCATAATTGTTTTTTAAAAAATGATTCTTAAAATTTATTTAAAGAATATTCTTTTTTTTTCATTTTGATGAAGGTTTCAGGATAAATTTCATCTCTCCACACATTTTAAATATCTCATTATATGTTCCTCACATTGTATTACTTCGTTTGTAGTGATCCTTCTGGAACTATAGTGTTGTCACTTGCCATAATTAAATAGAATACAGCTTGAAAAAGTAAAATACAGTTTATTTGAATCTAAATTAAGGTTACTGCTTGCAGTTTCAAAAGAAATTATTCTTCAACTTTTATACTTAAAGTATACTTTTATACTTATAGCTTTAATGTTTAAATCAATACATTTTTAAAACAACTTAACAGTTCTACAAAACTTAAGTGAGTTTATGAAATTTCCACGCAATATGAATTGCTTAAATAATTTTGGAAATTAGCGCACATATTATACTTATCTATTTACGAAAAAAAAATCCGTCCTCAAGTCAGCTGGAGATGCAAAAACACTTACGCTAAACTAATACGTCTCTTTTTATCGGAAATCAACTGAAAACCCTTTAAAATAGTTGCGTATGTACAAGTCATTAAGTTTCTCTCAACGAAGCATGCACACGTGAGAAAATTAAAGGGTTTGGGAAAATAATAACAACTTTAAAATGTGTCTAAGAAACTAAAATTTAAAACACATTCAAAACACTCCAAAATTACAACTTAACTAAACAGTCAATGGACGTCATAAAGCGGTTCTTCCTGTCAAAATCTTAGAGATTTTAAATTTTGCTACAAATTATCTGTCTCACATCAATTTTTTTTTCATTGCGCTACTAAAATATTTATCAAATAAAGGTAAGTTTATTTTCACAAGTAATCAATTTTTGTTCTTTCTGCCATAGCTCAAATTGTCTTGAAATTAAAAAAAATCATAAATTTGTTTTTCAGCACTAAAGAATGAGAAAGTTTTCAATTACCTATCAAAAGATTTTGCTTTGAACTGGAATACGAAATTTGCATATTTGAAAAGCAAAAATGTTTTAAAGTGCGTTTTTTTTCTTTTTTCACAGAGTGTAATCTTGTTATTGTTGATTAATAACTAATTACTATATGGCTTTTTATAGGTATATAGCTTCATTTGAAAAGTTGTTGCAAATGTTCATCTTCTTCATATGAAGATCCATTTTCATGCAAATAGTTATTTAAAAGTTATGAATTTTTAATTTTTATATAGTGCCTGTGTCCTTTACCCTATATGTAGGAAATGTTTCCCCCTGCTGTCATAAGTAAATTCCATTCTTGTAGGACAAAAACTTACTGATTTATGATAGTGAAAATTATAAGAATTTGAAGTGTTTTCTGGCACTAGAAATAGATAAGCGCATTTTTAATGCAAAAAAACGTCGATAATTTACAAAATTTGAAATATCATAAGTGGGTGAGTTTTGGTCGTAGAAAAATGACTTTTTACGGTTTTATTTATTGGAGAATGGAGAAAGTTTTTGTAAATATAAGTCAGCCCATCAATCATAGCGCAATCATAGCAATCATATCAAAATTTTAAACTTCGTAAGTTTAAAATAAAAAAAATATTTTTTGACGTAAATTGTTTTTCATATGATGAAGAAAACATTTGAAAGTTTTTAGAAATGGAACCATACTTCTAAAACTAACGATTTTAGAATAAACTATTGGTTAACGATAAGAAGAGACATCCTTTTACAGCTCTTTCAAAATGACACATTGCTTTTATCTTATCTCCTTTAAAAAACTGTTAGTCTAAGTTTTTGGATTTATTTTCAATAATTTTTGATTTTAAAATCACATAAATTCTTGCAGTATGGATATTTGTGTTCTTTAAATATTTTTAATTATATTTTTACTCGTGATATTATTGAAACAAGACAGACCATGTGCGAGATAAGTTCGCACGAGAAATGACAACAATATTTTTAATTTGTATCTTCTGACGCCCACAATCACGTTTCATTCACAATCACTCTTTTTTTTTAAACCCATGAATAGCCAAAATGCAAATTTCACTTATTCTTCTGAAAAAGAGCAAACTTTTATCAGAAAATATAGTTTACTACATCAGCACACATGCTGCACGGACGAGTCAAAGTTTCTGTGAGAAGTGGTAATTATATTTCGGCCGTTCAGTGTATAACATGGAAAATATATACAGGTTGTTTAAACGTAGGGTTATACAAATAATTAGTTAAAGACATTTTAAACCAAAAATATTCTACTTATAACGGAGTAGGAAGGTCTCAAATGACGAAAATTGACTTTTAAATTATTTTCATTTTTGTTTGTTTCGGGGAAAATCAACAGACAACGTAATAAGCAATGTAAAGAACAACCGACGCCTCAAAAATATGAAAATTTGGAATCAAAAGCGTCTAACAAGCAATTGTTAATGTTTTATTTGTTTAACACCTTTGTTAGACAAATGTTTGTTTGTTACATTTATTAATGTTTTATTTGTTTAACAAATATTTTTTTTTCATAAAACATAAATATATAAATGTAAAAGAAAGAAATAGTGCAAATTAATTGCTGTCTTAATTAAATTCTTAATTAAATGCTACAAACAAATTTCAGTCAATTTTCATGTTAAATCTTTCCGGTACCTTAAACACTCAAAGTATTTTGATACACTTCACACTATGATAATATTAAAATAATTATTTGGCATTGAAATTACTTACTGTTTACCAAGATTCACGGATTTATTTGTAACATTCATCTTTGTAAAAATTTAAAAAAACATATATCTAATTAAATTTTTCAGCAGAGCTGAAATTAGTGGAAAGAGTTGGTTTTACGCTGTGTAGTAAGTAATAATTCACAACCTTTGTTATATTTATATGAAAAAAAAACAATGAAACGTTTCATATTTCCATTTTAAATGTTGTGTTTTTCTGCCACGTGTTCTTTTGGTAAAAATAAAGTTTATTAAAATATTTATTTTCTAAAGTTTCTCTGTGAAATATTACTACTCATCATGTTGTTGTAATGCAGTAAAGGTTTAGATATTTAAGAATAAAATATACAAATCTTAAATAATAATAATAAAAAAAAACGCAAGCTACAACAGTTAGTTTAAACGCAAAATATATGTGCCATATCTCTGCGCAAATGCTTTGTGAATGACAAATGTTACATATTTCTCATTCTCATTGTAACTTACTTAGCATCTCGTTCAACAAGATAATTAACACATACATTATTTAAAGCGCTCCTAGGCAATGACATAAATGTCATGCATTATAAATAATCTCGATGATATATAGTAGCAATGAAGAAATGCTTTATATGCGTCAAGTTTAAACACAAAAGTGACAGATAGAAATGTGAAATAACTCGTAGATATTACAGCAAGAAATTTCCATGCATCGTATAGAGCGATTTATTTTACTTTTAGAATGTGTACCCATGTGTCATATTTGTTTTTTACATGTTTGTAAAATAATATATCACACATTTATAGAAAACTATATGGGTGTGATGAATCTTGATTTTTGGCAATATACCCAAAGAGATTTTTTTAAAAAAATAAGAAAAATAATAAATTATTTTTTTTCATTCATATGTCTATGTAATGGACTTAAATTATCAAGTTTGCGTCAAGACAACAACGCAGGCAATGAATTTGTTTTCGTTAAGAACGATGGACCTCTCATTATAACCTTCATTGTCATTTGGATTTACACAATGACATCTCATTGTGTTAAATTGAGATGTAAAATTTTAATATTTTACACTATAAGAACATCTAACACATGGCGTTTAGTTTGAAGTCCAAAATATCATGCAATTTTTTTTTCGCACGCGAAGATGATGCTGGAGCATCTGAATCGCAAACCAAACCATTTTGTAAATTCAATGAATCTGTTCCTAAACTTTAAACACTCTGAATATTATTTTGTCAGCTGGGATTGATATCGTTCCCACAGTCACTTGGAATTTGTTACACTGAACACAGCTGACACTTACGCCTAACCTTGCAATGATTTGAGATTAAAAACACTACATTTATTACTTTTATAAATAATTATGTTTTATATTTTTAACATGCATACCTTGAAATTTCTCTGAATATTTTGCAAAAATATTTGAAAATTTCAATTGAGACATAAGCTAGCAATAATGTGTGCAAACAGAATCAAAATCTTTGAGGTATAACCTTAAATTTTAAAATTCTGTTTTTCAAATTTTTATCTTTCTGCAGTGCATGATCACCAGTTAAAAAATTAATGATCGTAGAACCTTAAAATTATGCATATCAGTAATTTTTATATGTACCTTTATCCGATGTTAATCATAGAAAATTGTTTATGGAAAATAAAATTAAAGGTTTTAGAAAATATAGTGCACATTATTTTAGAAGTAATTTTTGTGCTAACGATTTGTAAGATATATTTTAAACAACTTTAATAGTAAAATAAATCAGTATAAATTAAAAATAAAAATAGCTCAAACGTATTTGAATTAGACTTTTTAAAAATATTTCGCACAAAGTAATTATTTTAGTATTAATATTTAAAAAACTATAATGTTACTGTTATCATTAAAATAAGTAACTTTTTATGGACGCACACACACATATATATTTGGACATGTATTTTAAAACTTAAGTATGTATTACTTTTGAAACCGAACAATGGTTCGTAATACTTTAGCGAGGGTAGGCTGATAAGTTCTCGGCCTGACACAGAGATGGTACAAGTATGACCAAATGATAATGATGTTTGTAAAGTATGATCCTTTAGATTATATGCTTCCGAGTTTCAGACGCGTGAGTTTATTGATTATTTCTGGGTGATAAAATAAAGTAAACAGGTTTTGACATTTTCTAAAAATGGAAAAAATTGAAGTTCGAGCTGTCATAAAATACTTTGTTAAAAAAGGTTTAACCCCCGCGGACATACAAAAAAGGTTAAATTCCACCTTCAAGGATTGTTGTTCTTCATATTCGATGATAAAAAAGTGGGCTGCTGAATTTAAACATGGTAGGAAATCAATTCACGATGATGAACGCTCAGGACGTCCAAAAACCACTACGACCGATGAAATCGTTTAAAAAATTCACAATGCCGTATTGAATGATCGCCGATTGAGATACGCGAACATGTTGACATTGCAAACATCTCGAGAGACTCTGTTCACTGCATTTTAAACGATGTTTTGGGTATGACAAAGTTTTCCGCTCTGTAAGTGCCGCGTTTGTTGAACGTCGACCAAAAACGCCTAAGAAAGAACATTTCTTAAGTGTCTTCTGAAAAGTATTGTGTTGCAAGTGCAAAAATAAAATGAAATAGTGTCAAAAATATTGTATATTCTTTGTGAGGCCGAGAACTTTTTGAACCACCCTCGTACAGGGCTGCACTTAAGAATTCGCCTACAAGAGTTACTTAAGAGAGAGTCTTAAATTTATTGTTGCAAGGGGACTAAATTGGAAAATAATATGAAAATTTTCAAAAATCTTGTAATTTCACTGTCAGGTCGAGAATTTAACGTGAAAACATGATTTTTAATATGGTAATGATAAGATGGTAATGATAAGATGGTAATACAATGATCCTCCATGCAAAGGTTTAATCTCTCTCAAACGTTCTTTGTAATCTGTCATCCGTGATTTTCTAAAACGAAAAAATCCCTGACGGCTCGGCCTACAAGCACAGGTAGATTTCGAAGACGCAGACCGTGGGTAGCCTGTTTGTTGGGAATTGCGGTAGAAATGACCTTTTTGCCATGATTCGGTAGTGGGAACTGCCCACTTCAAAACCTAACTTGTTTGCAGGTGGAGGCCATTTTTAATGACATCAAAAATCTGTCATACATAAATTTTCGGCCCTTTTCCTAAAAGTAATAATAACTTTAAACGGATTCGATACGTATCATAAAAGAGAAATTATGGTTTTTTTCTATTTTCACAAAAAGCCCGCATCCCCCCCCCTCTTGGTTCGATTTTGCCCATTAACGAACTTGACCGAGATTTTATGCCCCTTGATTTTATGTATTATTTTGGAAGATATTTGTGCAGTATTGTTGCAATTATCGTGTCCATAAAAAAGTGACATAGATAGATAGATAAAGTTTTGAACTGGGGGTGGTTTTGAGTTCTGGGAGTCATGATCGGCGTAAATCTGCAAACATTTTTCAAAATTTCCAACATAGTTTAGAATGTAATAGGTAGTATTTCTTACGAAATCTACCCAAAAAAGGGAAAAATGCAATTTCTTGTAAATAAGAAAATAAATTTGTTGCTTCAAGGTAAGACTGCACATAAATTACATCAAATAAATTTAGGAAATGGACTGCTCAAGGTACAAAGTGTACAAAATTCTTTTCTTTTTTTATTTGGGCTTGGAATTCTTCGACATATTCGCCACATTATCTGTGGATAGTCCACCGCATTGAATCAAAGCAATATCATTTCTATCTAGGAAAGTTTTCACTTCTCCAAATAAATATTTTCCCTTATGGCCTTATTCCTAACGAACAAAATTTACTGAGTTATGATACTTTGAATTTTAATAATTTTCGGTATTTACTGGCACTGAAAACGGGAAAAATGCGGTTTTAATACCATATGGATTTGCTAAATGTCACAAGATTTTAGAGAAATTGTCTTATTTGTAACTACAGAAAAAAAGTACGTAATTACAGAATTTGTTTCATAAATTTGTCTTATTTTCATTTATATTGTTTCTTTTATAACAGTTTAACTTTTTTTTTCAGAATTAGTTTTAATGATAGTTTCAAATGAAAAAAAATGCAATTGAAATGTTTATTTTAATGATTTAATGGAATGTTTTTAACAATAATGTTAAACCAATTAGCGAAAAATACTATGAAAGGTTAAGTATGATGAAAAATTAAATTGATACTACTGGAAATCATTAATTTATTTAAATAATATATTCATTTAAAGTAAAAAAAAATCTATTCTGTATCAATTTTTTATTTGTTTTATTTTATATCCCTCTCTATTATTAAAAAATCCCTGACGGCTCGGTCTACAGGCACAGGTAGATTTCGAAGACGCAGACCGTGGGTTCCCTGTTGGGAATTGCGGAAGAAATGACATTTTTACCATGATGCGGTAGTGGTGACAGCCCACTTTGAAACCTAACTTGTTTGCAGGTGGAGCCGCAGGATTTTTTTTTGTTTTATTTTTTTTTGTTGCTTTAAGGGTAGGTCCTATAAAAACTTGTCAATATAAAAGCTTTAGATGCTATTAAGATGATTTATAATAAATCTAAGCAGATTTGAAATGTTGTGAATTGACGAAGTTATGATTTTTTTTCTTCTAAACCCTCCCCCCTTGGGACCATTTTTAATGACATCAAAAATCTGTCATACATAAATTTTTGGCCCTTTTCCTAGAAGTAATAATAACTTTAAACGGATTCGATACGTATCATAATTAAGAAATGATGGGGTTTTTTCTGTTTTCACAAAAAGTGCCGCCCCCATTTCCCGCCTTGGTTCGATTTTGCTCATTAACGTACTTGACCGAGATTTTATGCCCCTTGATTTTATGTATCAGTTTGGAAGAGATTTCAGCAGAATTATTGCAGTTATCGTGTCCATAAAAAAGTGACATAGATAGATAGATAGATAGATACAGGGTGGTCATAAAAATAATTTGCCGATGTATGGAGCTCTAGCGGCCGGTACGTTCAACCGATCGAGGTGAGATTTCAGATATAGTTATTCAGAGGTATGAACTCGGGATTATGTGAACGGCAACAAAGTGGTGCTCACGGTTACGGTTATAAGTACAGAAACGCGAAATTTTCCAATGACAACGCCCATTTTTTTGTTGCAAAATGCTCAGCGCATGCGAAAACCCTAAAGAGTGTTGGAACCATACGTGTATCAAAACCCTAAAGAGTGTTGGAACAGTACGTGTATCGCAAGAAACGGACTCGTTATGCACGCACAAAAAACAGCTCTACGAACGGAAAAAAACCACGATTAGGGCTCACGGAGGAAATTTGCATATGACGCAGAGTCAGTGCACCAATCACTGATTACAACACAGATCGGAGAAAAGAAAACTTTTAACATTAAAAACAGGTGTTCATTTGTTAATGTCTGTAAGTTTACTATTTATTGTCCATTTTACCAATTTTCATTCAGACATTATTTAAAAAAATATGCTCAAAAATTTTCACTAAAAACGTCCCCCATTTAAAAAATGTAAAAACAGTTTCGAATAAAAAATCTTCACCACTCTACAAAAGCGCTTTCGCCCTAGCTAGAGCATCAACAACTGATGATGCTCTAGCTACGGCGAAAGCGCTTTTGTGGAGTGGTGAAGATTTTTTATTCGAAACTGTTTTTACATTGTTTAAATGGGGACGTTTTTAAAGAAAATTTTTGACCATGATTTTTTAAATAATGTCCTAATGAAAATTGGTAAAATGGACAATAAATAGAAAACTTTTATTTTGATTACACATTTTCCACATAGGTGCCATCACAGGCAATTACACATTGCATGCAGGCGATAGTGGACAATACAGCCGAACGTAACATCGCATGAGGGATGTTTGCAATCTTACGTTTGATAGAATCTTTCAAATCCGGCAAAGTTTGCGGCTTGCATATATACACTCTAGATTTGAGATATCCCCGAATCAGAAATCCACAGGAGTGAGGTCGGGGTGCTGTTCCAGGACCCTGCAAACAGACTTCGCTATATGTGGAGGTGCACCATCTTGCATCCAAACGAAGTTATTCAGTGCATTTCGCTGCAGCAATTCTGGTAAGACGTAATTTTGCAGCATTGCCGTATAGCGGGAGCCTGTTACAGAGCAAGTTACAAATCCCGTTGGTGTCGCTTCCTCAAATAAGTACGGCCCGAGAATAATTGTGCCTGCAATTCCTAACCACACAGTGAATTTGACGTCGTATAAAGGTACTGGTGCCACAGCGTGCAGATTCATGTCTGCCCAGTGCACACAATTTTTGGTGTTGACGTTGCCAGTTTAGGTGAAATGTGCTTCTATTACACTACTGTCTATGCTAGGTAATAACTTAAAATGCATTGTAGTGCCATTATGTTATTTGAAACTCTGCAAAATGTGTATATGCTACTAAGGCTTACGGTAGCATATCCTCCATTGGAACTGTGGGGTTTAACATTTATAGTTGTTTTACAGGACTACACAAAATAATTCAAATTGTAGCAATAGTAACATGCTACTCTCTTACTATGGTAGTCAAGGGTCAAAATGATTGTTGAGTGTTGAGTGTGATATTGTCCTGTATTTAACACTTGTGCATGAAAAAGCCACCCAATCTGTCATTTCTTTTACTTTCGTAAACTGTGGTTAAATCTTCCTGAATCTTATTGTCCTGCTTATTGTGCACAAAAATATCTTAATTAGATACCTGCGGTTGGCTGGCTAGTATATGTATAGAGGTAGCAGTAAGTATCGTCGGACTTGGTTGCATCTCGCCATTTAAGGAGAATAACACTAGAATTTGAGTTTGGATTCTACCGCGTACCTATAGCCAATGACGCGACGTTCCGAGTGTGGAATATGAGTTTTCAGCTAATAAGCTTGCTTCAGTGGTAAGTTGCTCTATTAATTACTTAAGTTAATAAATCATTTTTGGGATCTACGGATTTACTTCAAATTACTGATTAATTAAGTTATTCTATTGATATTATGTCCAGTGTTTCTAAGTGCAATTTTACGTAGAAGCTTTTCTTAACCCCAGAATACAATTAGAGTGGCCATTTTACTGAGAGTTAGATCTAGATATTAGCACAATTCTTGGGGTAAGCTCCTCCATATTCCGTTACCTTCTGGCTGGAATTTTTAATTTGATCAGCGTTAACTTAACTTCTCTGCTCCACTGCTATCCTCGTCTATTATGGATTTTCAATTAATTGTTTTTATTGTTATTTCCGAGTTATGGCTACTTATTTAACTGGCGTGCCCGAAGTGTCAACCACAAGAAACATCGAATTTTATCACCAATTACTGTTTCAAAAGCTATCTTTTAGGATTTGTCATGTTTTACTGTATAAAGTACTGTACTCAAGTTAAAAATAGGTTTGACAAAATTCAACAATTGATTTTCTGTTTATAGCGTCCATTGCGTTAAATAGTATAACTAAATTTAAATAAAATTATTTTTTTATCGTCTTTAATAAATCTTCAGAATAAGCAACCACCATGGTCAAAGTCATATTTTGATAAAGAAATTCACTTTATATACTTTCTACGCTGCAAGCACACTTGGTGCAAATTTTCATAAATTTTTAAAATTGAAAATTTTTAATGTTTTTTTCATTTAAAAATCAAGCCCCAAGTTAAACTTACACACGGCAGATGAACTTTATTTCGCACTTTTAACGTCCCGTAGCGAAAAATAAAATAAACAAATTTAAATAAATTGATTTTTTTATTATTATTGTATAACGATCGTACTCGAGTTAAAAATACGTAGGACAGATTCAACAAAAAAATTTTCTGTGTTTAACGCACCTCCTGGCAAAAATAGAGTAATTAACTTTAGGTAAAATTGATTTTTAATTTTTAACTGTGCGAAGCAGTGTTAAATTTAAAAATATGTTGGGTAGATGGGAACTGGTTGCAAATGCATAAGCAAAATTTTAAAATGGATTTATTAAATGTATTTTCAAATGACATCCATACTCCAAATTAAAATTAAATAGGGTAATTTAAACTCATATTTCCTGTACGGGGATCCTACGCTTTTTAGCGAGAAATACATTAACCAAATAAAAATAAAGGTGTTTTTTATGTTTCACTGTATGTCGACCGCACTCAAGAAAAAAATAGGTAACACTGATTTAACCTGGTTGAAAATATTTTTTTTGTTGCGTCTATAGCGCTCCTTTGGCAAAATATGGTAACCAAATTTATATAAAATTGATTTTTTATATTTCACTGCATGACAGCTGTACTGAAGTTAAAGAAAGGTGTTTCGGATTAAACAAAATTTTTCTTTTCCTTATAGCGTCACCTGGCGGAAAATAGGGTAACCAAATTTACATAAAGTAAAATATTTGTGTTTTTTTTAATCTTTAGAATAAGTTTTTGCAATGGTCAAATAAAGGTTTTGAGTATTTTTTTTTTCACATAATAGTTTTTTCTTAAACTGGTAGACCCCCTGGTAAAATATTGCATAACTAAAATTAAAAAGGATTTTTTTTTTACATTCTCATGTGGGAACCATATTACATGCTATCATTAAGTGACACAGATTCAACAAAATTTGTGTTGATAGTGCAAACTGAGAGGAAATAGGGTAACAAATTTTTTTAAATTCGTAAAATAGATTTTAGGGTACCGTACATAAAATGGAAATTGAACCATTATATGATCACTCGTGTGTCTGTCTGTCCGTCTGTCACAGCCATTTTTTGTAAATTATGGAACATCGAATGTTCAAACTTGGTAGAGTGATAAAGGCTATTGACTCATTTTTGGCTATTAACATATTTTTTAGGAAATATTTAGGGAGCTAATTAAATTACTTGACATATATTTTTTTCATTTTGTGTATCATCGTGTGAAAGATCTCGTAACACGAGCTGAAAACATATTGGTTTTAATTTTATGTATTATATTTTCAGAACGTCGAAAATGCACTGCAACAATATGATCCCGCCTCTATTTCAGAATCTTCTGAAACTTAAATTATGAAAATATTAGGGGTAGTAGGAGTTTATTTAAATCTTACAGGAAAACTATAGTGATTATCCCAAACCACATAGTTTTTGATAAAATCAAATTTTTCCGTTACACACAAACTTTACCTTGCGAGCCCTCGATGTACCCTTCGACGTGGAATCATACAAGGGTTGTTAATAATTATTTCGGAAAACATTTGTCGATAATTTGCCGTGATATTAATTAAAATCCAATCTAGAAAAACGCAGCATGGACCAAGACAACGTTGCAGCTTTGCGACATCCCTTCGTAGCGCGCTTGGTGCAATGACAAGTTTAAACTTTGTGCAAAGCCTTTGTTTTTGGTAAGGCAAATCATAGTGATAAATAGTCAACGTTTCTCATTCCAATTGAATTCAATTATTGAGGGCAATTATTTAAAAATAATTCATAGAATAATTCCAAGACATTAAATATCAGTAGTTTTGAGACAACAACCGCTTATAATGAAAAAACTTTTCCATAACAAATATTTTTAGTAATCATGCCTGCTAATTACATGCTTTTATGTTTAAAAATGAGTCAGAAAGTTTCGTGTTTTTTTTTTCTGAATACCGCCTTAAAATTGTCTACTATTACGGCAAATATGATTGACAGGTTACTTCTCGTGAGCAATTCTGCGACCTCTTTCCGAAGCTTGGTTGGCACTCAGCTAAATTTACACTTTGTACAAGGTTTCTGTCTTAGAGTGATAAATATTCATCGTTTTGCATTGCAATACCATTCAATTATGACATGTGGTATTGTTTACGTATACGTGTATATTTTCTTTGAACAGTTCTGATAATTTGTTTAACTATCTACTTATTTTATTAGGATTTTGTTGGTTTTTCTTTCAAAATGTCTTTCGTTCTACCATATTCCTACCTGTTAGACATTATTACGTATACTAGATTAATTACGACACAAGTATTCAAACTGGTAAAGAAATCATATGAAATGTAATTTTCCCAACTGAGTGAAAAATGTCCGGGCCAGCATTCGAACCCGGGATTCCTTGGCTGAAGCTGCCAATGTTCTACCAACTGAGCAATCCCGACGAATATGGCTGAACTTATTCACCCAGTTAACTTTAGTGATCATAGCATCTAGTCTGATATCTGAATCAGCACAACAGAATAAATCACAGGTAATGAGACCTCCAGTAAACGTTGGAAACGTGATTACATTATATTAATTATGGCACAATTATTCAAATTGGTAAAGAAATCATATGAGATGTAATCTTCCCAACTGGGCGAAATAGTCCGGGCCAGGATTCCAACCCGTGATCCCTTGGCTGAAGCTGCCAATGCTCTACCAACTAAAAGAGTTGGTATTCAGTCACAAGGAATGGTCAATCACAAGATGCATTACACTTTATCGCCAATTACTGTTGCAAGAGTTATCATTTATTATTTGTTATGTTTTACTGTATGGAGCTTTACTCAAGTGAAAAGTATGTTTTACAGTTTTAACATAACTTTTTGTTTATAGCACCCCCTGCGCAAAATAGCATAACTAAATATAAATAAAATTATTTGTTATTATTATTTAATAAATTAAATTATATTATAATTATTATTTAATAAATCTTCAAAAAAACATCCATCATGGACAAAGTTATTTTCTGATAAAACTTTTCACATGATAGGCTCTCTACTATGTTAGAGCATCTGGTGGAAAATTTTGTAACTAAAATTTTAAAATTTATTTTTTTAATGTTTTTCTTCAGAAATCATGCTCTAATTTAAAATTGCATACGACAGTTTAAACTAAACTTTCTTTTGTACCTATAATCCCTCTATAGAGAAACAGATTAATGAAATTTAGTTAAAATTATCTGTTTTACGTTTCACGGAATGATAGACGTACCCAAGATAAAAATAGGGAGTTGATATTCAACAAATAATTACTTTTGCTTTTACCTCCATGTAGGAAATATGATAACTCAAATTAAGTAAATTTGATTTTTATGTTTAGCCATTGAAGTCCCTGGAAAGTTAAAAATAGTTTTGACAGATTCCACAGAATTTTATTTTCTTTGTAGTTAACCCTTTAAGAAATACTATATAAAAATTTAAGTAACACTGATTTTTTACGTTTTTTTTAAATAAAATATAAGAACAAGCTTCTGTCACTTTCAATTATATGTTTTGGTAAAAATTGTTACATAATGTTTTTGTTTTCACTTTTAGCGTTCCTGGTGGGAAATTGCAAAACCCAAATTTTTAAATTGACTTTTATGTGTTTTCTTATATGGCAATTTACTTCAATTTAAAATTAGATAAGACGCATTCAAGGCAATTTTTTACGCTGATAATACCCTGTGGCGAGATGTAAATTAACCAAATTTAATTAAAATTGCTTTTTTCATGTTTCGCTGTATGACAGCCGTTCTAAAAATAAAATATGTAACACAGATTCAACACAATTTTATTTTGCGTTTGTAGTACCCTCTTGTGGGAAATATGCTAAAAAGTGATTTTTTTAATGGTTTGTTTATAAAACCGTTCTCAAGTTAAAAATTGGTTTATAAAATATTATAATTTATGTACAGTTATTCTTAGATGTGTGTTTGAATGTTGTTTGCACAGTTTACTAAAACACTGAAATTTTAGTTCCTTTCTTGGAAAATACAGAGCACTTCAATTTGACTGAATATCCGTCTGATAAACTAGACTCTTCGAAAAAATTCTGAAGTAATGCCAAAATCACAGAATGATTGTCTATGTTATTAATATTTATTGAAATATTTTAAAATTTGGCGCAAAAATAATAAATGTTCATCATTAAATATATTGTCAACTTTGCAATAATAGTAATGTATAAAAAAAGAGCGTTCTTCCTTATGTCAGTAATTCAAATTTTTATGGTCAGCTCCTACATTTATTTAATTTCGGAGCATTGGATGAAAAAATTCATTTCTGCACTTTTATGAAAATTTCTTAACGTTCACTATGTAAAGTAAAACGTTAAGAAATGTTTATATAGAAATTTCTATTAAATATCAAACTACTTTACTTTATCTTCCCCATTTGCAGTACGAAATATGTACGATATTTTTCTAAAGCAACTTTTTTAGTTCTATTGAAGTATTTGTCTTTTAAACACACATAAACGTGTGCTTTTTATGACCAGTACTTTTCAATTTAATGAATTGCCTTTGAAAGGCACAGGCATTATTTCCATCTTATTTTTATGCATGAAGGAAAATGGAAAGATATTTAAAAAACCAGAAATATTTTCCATGATAGAAAGATAAGCGTAACGAGATTTGGTCTATACAAGCGTCAAGCGTCAGAGCATGGAAGTTTGGTATTTCTTCTTAAACATTTACCTACCATATTACGAACTAATATATGGAATTGTGTGTAAATTTATTTAATGCTAATATAACTAAAATTTAAATGCTAAAAATACTCACTTTCCAAAAATTACATTAAATACACTTAATTAAATAAAATGGAACTTTTAAGTTCCGTCAGTATTAAACATTTAGAAAAATATTTAGACTTTGAAAATGAAATACAGCATTTAGAAAATTCTTATTAATATTTTTATATATGATTTTTGTATATGATGTATTATAACAAGATGAACAATTTCAACAAATCTATCCTGATAATAAAAAAAAAAAAAAAAAAAAAAAAAAAAAAAAACTTTTTTTTCTCGTTTACACACAGAAAAACATTACAAGTGCTGTATTTTGAATGAGACTTTGATTTTATTTTGTTAAATGAGCAAAGTTCACAGCGGCTTTGATTCGATACAAATGTTGGCCAATGACAATCTCTATTTTGAAGGCGAATGTCTTTGTAAACATAAAAGTCTCTTTTTTCTTATTTTTGAAGGCACTACAATTCAAGAGACTTTAGATTCACCAACCAATCGTGGTTTTGCTCTTCGTTTAGATTCTGCCTTTGACTCAACGGACAAACCTTGTGAGGAACAACGATTATACCCTAGAAGATACATAGATTCACGTGTCATGTGCTATGTGTGAATTCACAAGAGCCATGTCAAGCTAATCAGAACTGACGGTACTTATAAGTACCAAGCAAAAGTTAGTTTGATAAATAAATTATAAATAGTACTTAACTGAAAAACTATGCTAAATCATATTCTAACATCCTAACAAATGTGGAAAAAATATCATCACCTACCTTCAGTATTTTTGGGTTGACTTGAATTAATTTCAAGCAAGCAAGAGATCACAATATGGCTGACTGAAACGTATGAGCAGACGCTGAAATAAATATTTAACAAGAACGAAAAATCATGCGTCAAGCATAGATTATGTAACACTTTCCAACGCTTCCAAAATAATTTTACAAATCATACCGTTTAATAAGCTAAAAGATAACATCTAAGTAATCCGAATACTTTTCATCAGCCCTGTATAGGATCTATAGATATGTATATATACTACATAGGATGCTAAATTTTAGTTCAGTTAGGAAACGCGTAGCACAGTTTAAAATTCTCCGTCTGGAGAATAATACGGAAATGTGTTCGCGAACTTTTGTGCTTCCCTGTATAGGATCTACAGAATTTATACACACCACGTAATAGACAAAAAGCGAGTTAAAATTAAAATCGCGTTCAGTAACTTAAAACGCACTTCCAGGAATTATTGTTAACAGACAGTAGAGAATTCTTTTGTGTGTCCCTGTAAATGAACGATGACTGCTATACACACACTATTCTGTAGTAAGCCTCTTGTAATGCACCTTATATAAATTTCAATGCGTTTAAAATAGGGAAACATTATTTAAATAAACCGCAGACGATTTTTCTCCATAGACGTAATGTAACGGAATTCTTTTGACTGTCCCTGTAAAGTAACTATTAGTGCTATGCACACCCTATTCCATATTAAGCTTCTTCTAATGCACCTTAGTGATATATATAAATTTCAATGCGTTTAAAATAGTTAAACATTATTTAAATAAACCTCAAGTGATTTTTCCCCATAGACCGCAATGTAATGGAATTCTTTTGAGTGTCCCTGTAAAAAAAGTATAAGTGCTACACACTTCCGTTGAAATAGGGAACATGCTATAGATAACGACTATAACATATAAAAATTGCAGAGCAATCCGAGCATATTTGCGGGAGTTAGAGCACGGACAGACGGCCAGACGGCAGACGGCAGACGGCCAGACGGCAGACGGCAGACGGCCAGACGGCAGACGGCCAGACGGCAGACGGCCAGACGGCCATACGGCCAGACAAACCGAAGTCATAAACACTTTTCAACTAGGTTGGAAAGTGTTAAAAAATATATATTTCGATAATTATAGCGGCTGTTGCTATTTAGTGAGGCTAAAGATAATTTGAAATATTGATCATTGAAGGTTTTGTAAGTGTTGTAGGAATAAACTCTGTTCTGTAGGACTGCAAACTAATTGGCACTTAGAAGTACCTTCGGTAGATAAAGGGTTAAATTATTAATTTATATAAAGGTATAGGAATCAAAGGATCATGATTCTAAAGTAGTTTAAACATGATTATTTTCAGAAAGCCTCAGTATTTCATTCCCATCGGAGTTGTATTAATGGTATTCCAGGATTTTAAAACTACATTCAGTATGAAAATTATTTTCGATTTGGCTTGCGAAATATTCGAAAGGAAACTCACTCTTTCATTCAATATAATTTATATAGTTTTACGTTTAAAATAAACAAATATACCTAACAATGAAATTAATTTTGGGCTTTTTTTAACAATATTTTTGTTAATGAATGAAATGAAATGCATAGTGAATTACGAGATCATATTTAAATCGTTCAATTATGAATTACGTATTTAATAAAATTGGCTGATTTTCTCAAAATATTTATTTTTATTACGTAACATGTAATTAAATAAAAAACAAAAGTTGTCAAAATAATTTTTATCTTCTAAATTAATATTTTAATTTCAGAGAGTCATTTTAAACATTTTTATTTTAAGGATAGATAAATGTTGTCCGCATTTATTTTATTTCTTAGCATTTAATGGGAAAATTCATTTCTGTACTTTCATTAACTTTTCTGAAAGTTCCCTATGTAACGTAAAACATTAAATAATACTAATATAGAAATATTCCTTAAATATCAAGAAACTTTGTTTTATCGCCTTTCACTTGCAGTTAGAAATACATACCGATTTTTCAAGAGCAAATAAATTTTAGTTATATTGAAATATTTTTCTTTTGAAATCACAGAAAAGTATTATATACATTTATGGCGAAAACTTTTTCAATTTAATGAATTGCTTTTGAAATCTAGAAACATTTTTCTCTAATTTTAAAGCATGAAAAAGAGGAAAAGAAATTTAAAAGGAAAACAAGAATTATTTTCCATGGTAGATGGGTATGTATGACTAAATTGGACATAACCAAACGTATGCATGTTTTTGTGTGGTTTGGAATAAATAGCGCTTTTGATATCTTTTTCTTTAAATATGGATTTATAAAAATATATAAAACTCCAAGAATCTTGATTCAAAAGTTATTTAAACAGGTATTTCCGTAAATACCTGTATATATACCTGTTAATATAGAAATATTCCTTAAATATCAAGAAACTTTGTTTTATCGCCTTTCACTTGCAGTTAAAAATACATACCGATTTTTCATAAGCAAATAAATTTTAGTTATATTGAAATATTTTTCTTTTAAAATCACAGAAAAGTATTATATACATTTATGGCGAAAACTTTTCCAATTTAATGAATTGCTTTTGAAATCTAGAAACAACATTTTTCTCTAATTTTAAAGTATGAAAAAGAGGAAAAGAAATTTAAAAGGAAAACAAGAATTATTTTCCATGGTAGATGGGTATGTATGACTAAATTGGGCATAACTAAACGTATGCATGTTTTTGTGTGGTTTGGAATAAATAGCGCTTTTGATATCTTCTTTAAATATGGATTTATAAAAATGTATAAAACTCCAAGAATCTTGATTCAACAGTTATTTAAACAGGTATTTCCGGAAATTTAGAATCATTATTTTACACGGGCGTTGTATTAATGTTACACTTAGGTCTTTAGCCTAGACTGAATATGAAAACATTTTTGCATTTAGGTTTTGAAATATTTGAAAGAAATATATTTGTAATCACGTATCCAGCGTTTACTGGAGCTCCAAATTACATGCGATTTTTTTCTGTTGAGCTGATCCAAATATCAGACCAGATGCTGTGATCAATAAGGTTCATTGGATGAATTAGGTCCTCCAGATTTGACCGGGATTGCTCAGTTGGTGGAGCATGGCAGCTTCAGCCAAGGGATCCCGGGTTCGAATCCTAGCCCGGACATTTTTCGTCCTGTTGGAAAATTAGAACTCATAGAAACAGCATCGTTTCATTCCATATAGTTTATAGATTTTTATGTTTAAAAGTAAAAATGTATCTAAAATGTAATTAATTTTATGTTTTTTTAAAAGGTTTATATCATTGAAAAGGTAAATAAAAAAGGAATTATGATGATATCAAACCGTTTAAAAGTTTACATTATAACTTTATTCAAATTTTCTGATTTCCTAAATATATTTATTGATATATAATAAAATATACTTAAATGAAAAGCAGCTTTAGTAAAAGTATTATTTAGCTTGGAAAGTAGTATTTTAATTTCAGTGAATCATTTTAAACTTTTTAAAATTAAGAATAGTTAAGTATTGTCTGTACTTAGTTTATTCATTATCATAGAGTAGTAAAATGCATTACTTTATCTTTATCAACTTTTATAAAAGTTTACCGTGTTGCGTAAAACATTGAAAAAATGATATATCACAATATTTCTTAAGGGTACCACTTTGACAAGTTAAAAATGTCGATTTTTTGTCGCTTAAAGTACCTTTCTTTATACAAAAATTCATTATTTATTAATTAGATATCGAAATAGAAAGTGAAAAGTCAATTTTGGAGCTATAGAAGTGGAGATCAGCTACAGCAAATAAAGAGCAACGGAAAATTTAAAAGCGATTTTCTTTTTCAGAACATGATTTTCAAAATTGGTGGACTCTCTACTTCCGCCAATTTTATTCAATCATTTTTTATCGCTTTAAACATTTATTGTCACATATTTTTCTAGTGAAATGCGTAGAGTTGCTTCGAAGTATCGATATCTCAATGTTCTGTGTATCTTTAAGTAACGAAATTTGCAGTTGAAATTTAACTTTGAATTGATGATATTTCACAAATTATGTTATATTTTTTAAACGGCTACGTATTTCATTAGCTTTTGGAATATCAAAACTAATTATGTTTTAATCATTCTTTTAGGTTATGTCTATGATGAGTTATCGTGTCCACCGCTTGACTCTCCTGTTTCAAAGTGCTTTCGCACATTATCTGTTAAGCCGCCATTTTTAAATATATCAAGTTAAATATACAATTGTATACTTTGCTATATGGAGTATAATTTAGTTTAAATTGATTTTTATAAACACTTTGTACTTCTTAAAAAACAAATTACCGAAAAATTCTTAAATTACAGAGGGTCCAAAAGATATCCATTACTCGAAACAGTTAAGGAGTAAAGCTTTTTTGATGCCATGGCTCTCTGATCTTTTTGACTCAATTACTTAAACCTGGAAAGGGGTGAGTAATTGCGTTACTTTTATGTTAAAAAGTCTCCAGAATTTTTCAAAACTTTATTTGAAAATAAATAAATGCAACATTTTTTTTCACGCATGTTATAAAAATGCAACTTTATTAAAAAATGCTGGAATACATTTTAATTAAAATTAGGTATAACCTCCTGAGACCCCGCGTCCATCCTATTGGACATTTTTATTTAATAATAAAAAATAAAATAATTAATTTCAGTTAGAACTTCTAAAAACTTACTGTCCGCTATAATGGATAGTCTAGTGATGCTATCTGTATGCAGAAAATGTAAAAAAATCGCAGCAAAATGTGTATTTTAATCATTTGAAAATGGCGGCGAACAGGTGAAAGATTGTTGAAGATAAATACACGGTTCTAACTCAAATTTCATATATATTTTTAAAGTATTTTGATATTAATGCAGCATATATCTAATTTTAAGTGTTGTATTAATGATATTAAACTGTAGTTTAAGTAATTGAATGAAAAGTTTGGAGAATAAACACACATTTCTATTGATGTCCATTGTATTGGACGTTGGGTCTTCATCAGTTATTTACATTCATAAAAGGATCTTTTTGAATACTGAAGGGAAAGATTGGTTTTTACTCAAAATTCTTCACTTTAGTGAAAAGTTAGTAAATATAGAAGTAGATAATATATATTTCAATTGGTAATTAAATAATTAATTAAATATTGTCCTAGAAATGTATAATTCTATTGATAAAATTTTTGTTCCAAATTAGTAGATTGTTAAATTTTTTTATTCAGTTTTATTCGCGTTTTTTTACAGCATTTAATAAATAAAGAGATTTACAAATAAGCTTTTCTTTTAAAATAATTTTATTTTCTTAATCATTGCAAGGTTTTTGTATTATTTTTCTGTTAGTATGTTGATTCTAATTAAAATGATTAACTTTTACAAATAAAAATAACCAAATCTAAATAAAAATATAATTAAAGATAACATCATAAGATTATAAATAAACTAAATTGTATTTCTTTTAAATTTCTACTTGGCATTCAATTGCCAACTGTGGTAGCTGTGCCACTAATTATTATTATTATGCTAGAAAACAAAGGGTTGCTGTTGTTATTGAGATGGATTTAAAACAAAATTCTAATTGAAAATAGTTTAAAAGCTCACTAAATCGACCTACACTTTTTCTATTTCATGATGTAAAAATTGAAATTATGTGATGCTTAGAATGGATGGTTGCGTAATAAAAGCACACTTTTGACGACAGAAAAGTATGCAATGAAAGAAATAAGACTTTATCGCTGGAAGTCTGATTTTTGAGGCCTATATCTTTTAGAGATACTTTGAAACTGGAGTTATTTAGATCTAGAGAATGTTATTGAGACAATTTTGGAAGAAATAAAATGAGTGGGGGTGTGTCAGAGCTTGATATTAGTGATGAACGTAAGA
Organism: Maratus michaelseni; assembly: GCA_963931845.1. Classification (NCBI taxonomy): domain Eukaryota; kingdom Metazoa; phylum Arthropoda; class Arachnida; order Araneae; family Salticidae; genus Maratus; species Maratus michaelseni. Next base: position 401,447,167 of record OZ007586.1, read on the forward strand.
AGGAAGAAAAGAACAATGAAATTGGATTCATGGAAATTCCTCCCATTAGTATACTTCAAGGTGCTTAGTGCGAATCAGCTTTTGAAGAAATCGCAGCTGAGTTATACAAGTCATGACGAAAACACAAGCCCCAGCAATTCTCTACCTATCAACGACGCGCAAACGCAAAAGATTGGACAAAAGTAACGAGTTAACTCAGTTCTAAAAAAGTATCCAACAGTTACCTAAAATAATGGACAAATAAAATGCATTGTGAAACAAAATTAAATTTTCTAACAACAAAAAAAACACTAAATTTGTGCACATGAAATGTAATTTCTATATTGTGTTTAACTACCAAAAATAATTGTTTTGCAGAAGCACATTCATAAAGTACTGAATTTTAAGTTTATCTATTTATTTTTTGCGTGTAATTAATTTTGTATAATGAAAAATATTATTATCTGAGTGTATAATTACATTTTTTATAATTAATTTATGTCTAATGAAATTTTGTGTCATTATTCGCGTCTAATTCAGTTTTGAGTCATTAATTTTTGTTCAATATTAAAAATTTCCTTTCAGATTCATGTAATGCAATAGTATGTTTTTCACAAGACGAAGACCCAATGTCCATTTTATTGGACACACATTAAAGACTATATATACATATATTTTATACAATATATTTTAAATAAATGAACATATTTATTTATTTCTAGCCTCAAAAGTAGCAATAATCTGATTTATGGTAAAATTTTCGCGAAAAATACGAGCTTGGGTCTCAAGAGGATAAAAAATGTACACCCGCCCTTCAAAGGTTAAATATCAAGTCAACTTCTTCTATCGTCCCCCATTTAAAGTCAAATATACGTTCCACACGTTTCTAAAGGGAACAATTTTTAGTTACATTCGAACTGTTTCTTTTTTAAAAAACAGAAACATAATATGCATTTTTTATGACGAAAACTTTTTCCATTTAATGAATTGTCTCAAGGCACAAGCAACATTTTCCTCTTATGAAAGAATGTGGAAAGAAATTTGAAAATGAAACCAGAATTATTTTGCATGGTAGAAAGGTATGCGTGACTAGATTGGATCTAAACAAACATCCGAGCATGGAAGTTTTGATGTCTTCGTCTTTAAATATGAATTTGTAAAAAGATATAGAACTGTATGAATTATGATCCTGAAGTAGTTTAGATATGTATTTTTCAAAATTTCGAATACATCTTTCCCATGGGTAATGTATTAATGGTACTCCACGGTTTTAAACTCACATTTAACATGAAAAATTATTTTATATTTAACTTCAGAAATATTTGAAAAGGAAAGCGTTGTTTCATTCAATACGTATAATTAACATTTTTAAGTTTAAAAAATAAAATTTACCTTGTTGTAAAAAATTGTACCTACCAATGTAATTAATTCCATTTTTTCGTAGAAGATACTTAATAATAATAAGAATTTAAATAAAAATTATTTATTAAATCACATTTGAACATTGAAAATTTAAATTACGAAATTAATCAAATTGTTTTCGTAAAATATTTATATAGCATAATGTATATTTAAATAAATAAACAATTTCTGTTAATTTTTATATTGTAAAGTAATATTTTAATTTCAGGGCGGCATTTTAAGCAATTTTATTTTCTCCTATGTATAATAGAAATATTGTAACCGAAATTTTTTTCGACTTCTGGTTTTCGATGTATTTACACGTTTTAGGAGTCAGAGATCCCGAGAAACATGTTTATATAGAATGTCTGCTGTCCGTATGTCTGTCTGACCATCCACATTGTATCATCGAAAAGTATATTAAGATATTCATAGAATTGAAAGAAATTCCATTTATAGGTTTTTGACTACGGCCATCAGATTCCCCTTGAATGTGGAGATATTCCGCAGGAAGAGGGCTCTGTGAGAGTAATTTTTGTACCATTTTCATTATTGTATAATCGAAAAGTGTACAAAGTTATTCCTGAAATTGAGCCAAATTTCATTTATATGTTTTTAACTATGGCTAACAGGTTGAGTTTAGAAAATATGGAGATGATATTAAATATTAAAGAACTTTCATATAGAAATGTCCCTTAAATCCAAATTAATATGCTGTATTTCCTTCCATTTGCGGTCAGGAAATTATATTAATATTTTTGTAATGCAAACAATTCTAAATTACAGGGTTCCTATAAAAAGTAATTAGATCCACTTCAGGAAAAATATGTATCGAAAATATCAGCGCAAACAATTAAAAATGCTGCCAAATAAGGCCCTTGGGCGCCGACACACTTCTGCCAAAGAGTTGTACACGTTCGGAAAGCGCCCTGGAAGTCTTTTTCCCGATCCTCCTCCAAGCAGCGCGTCAAAGCCTCTGGCTTTAACGTCTGCTGCGGTCCCATGGCATTGTTCTTTGAGGACTCTCTTCACTCGAGAGAGCAGTAAAAAGTCCGTCGCAGCCAGATCGGCACTGTAGGGGGGGGGGTGGCTGGGGAAGTGTTGCTCTGCCGTCCCGGGCCAGGTAGTCGTTGACTATGAAGTAGGTGTCGCTTGATACATTGCCATGATGCAGTTCCCAGTTGGTGGTAATGACTGGCCTCACTCGATCAACCCTTCTCTTCAATCTTTTCAGCACTTCCATATAGAAATCACCCGTGACTTTCCCTTTCAAAGGAGCCTAGTGACAGGGATCCACTAAATCGAGGATACGAACCGCACGGAAGCTCGTAGGCGACTCAAGCTGGGCGTGTGTTGAAGCTGATACCGTATATCCATGGAACCTGCCTGGAGCATGCGCACTTCGACGTACAATCGCGTTAGTAAAAATCAGGTCTCATTACTTTTAAAACAAACCATGTATTTGAAACATTTCTCTTTTGAATATTCAAAAAACATTATGTATTTTTTATCGTGAGAATAAGTTTTTTTTGTTCGTATACAAATATAGGATATGGCATTAAACTTTTTTTATTGCAATGAAAGTATAAAAAATCATAAACAAATATATGTTTTGAGAAAAAGGTGTTATTCTGCGACATTTTACAGTTGTATCTATGACTACCTTTTATATTGTTTTGGCATACTGTACACGATTTCTACACAATTCATGCACTTGCATAAATTATTTCTGTTTAAATAAAAAATGTAAGACTATTACTTTTTGAGACTTTTATTACTGAAATGTAACAACTGATACTTATACGGAATTCTTATTGGACTACAATTTTTTTTCTTTAATTTATACAAAATAATTTTACGTACTTTGTGAGCATTATCCCTTTTGAATAACTTTTATTTTCTAAAAGATACTTCTAGAGTGTGACCCGACACGCGAGAAATAAAATTTTATTAATAGAGATCATTTTGGTAAAAAACTTAACGCCAAGCATCTTGACGGTTTTACAATTATCGCCAAGGTAATGTTTGTTGATTTGTCTCACGTATGACGCCTCTATAAGAAAGTGGCGACATCAATCTAGAATCTGGCATTATTCCACTTGTTATTCCACAGTTGGATTAGACAAGCGACGTAAATCAACAAACATTTATTTGGTCGTACAGGCAGACTTGCCAGGATGTTTGGCGATTGGTTTTACCTAAGATAACATCGATCTATATATTTTACATCCCGTATGTTGCCATTCTCTTATAAATGAACTCACTCAAATGATCTCTTGAATCAATGAAATCTTATAAGTCTCACTCGTCTAATAGAACTGTTACCGTTGAGTACCTACAAGCGCTAGAAAGTGGATTTACATAGTTATAGGGTGTAAAATCTTTAAATAAAAAAAATCAGATTTTTAAAAATAAAAATATTTTAATATTTTTTTATGAGTTTTGTCTTTTATTAAGGTATTGAATAATTACAAAGAATTGTATGTTCGCAAAATCAATTAAACGTCTAATAAGTTGCTTTTAAGAAGCATATGTATATTTTTATACTTTAATTAATAAAATTATAATTAATAATTACATAAAGAAAAACTGCAAATAAATAATTTTAGTATTTAATATGACAAGAAACAATCCAAACAAATATCATCTCTTCTCGCAATTTTTCTTTTTAAAATTACTGAAAACTGCGTAAATGAAGAAATAATGGCATGTATTTTTATGCTAATAAAAATATATGAAAAGTAATTACACCTATTAATTTACATACACACAGAGTAAATATAATCACAACGAAAGAAAGTTATATGAAAATGAAAACGTTAAAGAAAAAAATCAGGTGTATCTTTGTTATTTAAGGGATCTGTAATACCAGGTTTTCAATTCTTAAATTTTTTAATTAAAGCTTTCTGGCTTTATTTTTAAAAAGTTCTTCATCATGTACCAAATAAGTATGACGCAGAAAATATTGTAAAGTTAACTAAAGAAAATACGCATTTTTTTTATTATATCATAAATATATTTTTTTCTTCTATTTAAATAAAAGTGCTTGCTAAAACCATGCAATTCATTTACTATATTTTCCTTTATATATAATATCCAATTTCTATAACGTATCGGTGTGTTACGTTTTATACAAGATTATTTGTGTAAAATGGTAATTGAATTTGAAGTATTAGTTTAAAAACTGTACATTTCACATGAAATAAACAGCTCATGTAGAGTTTATATCATATGTAATTTGTATATTTCAAATATTTTAAACAGTTACGTTCACGTAATTTATAACTAGTTTTTTAACACTCTTCTTCATTATGTATCTAAAACGTGCACGTTTTAGAATATTCCAGACAATGAGATAAGTATAAGAATATATTTTTTAAATTCAATACTATCCAATTTTTAATCATTATAGCGAAGACGATCGGTTTCATTAGTTTAGCTTTAATCATTTTTAGCGCTATTTATTCACTGGCGAATTCAGAATTAATATTTTAAAAGAAACTTTTCAATTCTACACTTTAATTCGACAATTTCGTATTTCGTAAGACAAACGAAAAAATAATTACAAAAGATTTCATAATTAGTCTCTACCAAAGTTCCTCTTTCTAAAATTAAATTTGTTCGCATACTAGTCGTTATCTTATTTTTATTAAATGCTCTTAAACAAAGTTTCATTGTTGTGAAATTATCATTCTATTATCGGAATCATATGGATGGAAAAGCTAAAGTAAAAAAAATATATATATATTGACGAATGAGCTCTATGTCTATCCAAAAATGCAATTATATTAAAATATGTGAACAGAACGAAAAAAGGGTATTAAGAAAGCATTTGTAAAATTTAAAAAAAAAATCCTAATATATTTCCACGAAAAATTTCGCCTATATCATCCTTAAATATCATTAGAGCTGATGCAATTTGTTGTGGATAGATACTTTAAATCGAAATATAAATTGGATTGTTCAATTTGTGAAATTATTAAAGGAAGATAATCTACAGAAAACGTTTAAAAATACATTTTTAATTTCTTATCATTAGTAACATAGCTTCTCCAAATTTGAATAAGCATATATTTATAATGCTTATATTTACAGGGTGTTCTAGAAAGGACTCCCCAACTTTGAAATGACATAACTTCGAAACAGTGAGAGATAGAAATGTGAAACAAGTTGAATGTTAGACAGATAGGTCTGGAATTTTTTATACATCAATTAAAAAAATAGTTCCAATATTGGACACGAGAGGGCGTTGCAATCACAAAGCTGTGTCTTTGAAATAGTTCCTGAAAGTGAGCTGTTTGAACTGAGATAAAAATCACATTACATTGGTTTCGATATGGTTACCTTTTTCAGCAACAACATGACACAACCTACAGGTAAAGTTCGAAATCACTTGTTGCAATACTTCTATTGAAATGGATGCACATGCCTCACAGATGAATTCTTCAAGCTGTTCCAACGTTTGCGGATTCTTAGAATAAACAGCGTCCTTCAAGTAACCCCACAAAAAGAAGTCGCATGGATTCAGATCCGGGGAATATGGTGGTCAATCCATACCAATACCTGTCACTTTGAGATAATTTAAAGCAATGACTCTCTCACTGAAGTATTCCTCGAGGAACTCAAACACTGCAGTAGTACGGTGCGGTCGGGCCCCATCCTGCATAAACTATGAAATCTCTGGTGCATCCTGTAGAGCTTGAAATGTTCCAATAAACTGCTGTAAAATTTCAATATATCGAGATGAGTTAATTGTTTCCCTCCTGAAAAAGGGCCCAATGATTCCTTTAATGAACAGTTCTGCCCACACTGTAATTTTTGCTGAGTGCAGTGGTTTTGAAAGACACACAAACGGGTTTTCAGTGCACCATATTCGCGAGTTTTGTTTGTTCACATATCCCTCTAAATGAAAATGGGCCTCATCGGTGAACCATACATGACCGACATCAATTTTATTTTCATCAATCATCTGCAGTAACTCATTTGCAAAAACTTCTCTTTGTTGTAGAGCTGTATTTGTCATCTTTTGATGACACTGTATTTTATAGGGAAACAGCTTCAGGCCTTTTCGCATTATACTGTGCGTAGTGGTGTTTGACAATCCTGCTTCAGCAGCGACTCGCCTTATGGATTTTCGAGGACAACGTCTAACAATTTCTTCGACTGCTTGCACATTTTTAGGTGTCATGACTGATCGACTGCATCCCACATTTCCGCATAAATCATCAGCCACACTGCCCGTCCGTTCAAACTTGTTGAAGAAATTGCGAATTGTTTTCAAGTCTGGACCTTTTTTAACATTATTTTTTTTTTTTTAAATTTCGCTTTGTCATCGTCGGACTTCGATTTAATCGATGGTATTCAAGTACAATAAAAATTCGTTGTTCCAAGGAATACGGCATGATATTATTGAATTCCGAATTATTCTCTAATTCTATACAACTTTTTTACACGTGTCAGCAATGAAACAGACACACGAATGAAATTTCTGTACTTCTGAGTACCATTTAAAGTTCCTTGTGCTTGTGCTGCCACCTATTATCCAAGATTGGAACTATTTTTTCAAATTCGTGTATAACAAATTCCAGACCTATCTGTTTAACATTCAACTTGTTTCACATTTCTATCTCTCACTGTATCGAAGTTATGTCATTTCAAAGTTGGGGAGTCCTTTCTAGAACACCCTGTATAAAGCATATATTTATAATGCATATATTTATAATCAGTAATTATTATTTATAATGTAAATATTCTGACATTTTATATTTATATTTATAATTTATAATGTCAACTTTTACGCTTTTGTATTACCACTAAAATTTAATAGTAAGTTTTTCTCTATTTAATCGTCAAAATTTGCGATTTATTAAGGCAAAAATTTCTATTAAATTTTAGTTGTATGAAAAGAGCGTAAAAGATCACAGCTATCTATAACTCCGTCTTTTGGTAGAGTTATCTTTTAACTCCTTCATGTCAGGTGTCAGGTATATGTTCCATATAGGATGATTTTCTTTTTGTACCAGAATATGTTAGTCGTAATATTTCCTTTGTCATAGCAAAATCATAGAATTTCAGGAAAAGTTCCATATATATATATATATAGTATATGTAAAATAATGCATTTCTTTTAATTTAACGCATTTTCAACAGCTGATGGTAAACTACGCAATTTTGGTCCTGTCAGACGGTTTCCCATGTGTTGCAGTCAAGTTAACTGAATAACCACTGCATTTTCTTTTTTTTTTCAGAACATTAGCTCAGATCTTACGCAAAAATTAACAACTTAGAAATTGCACGTTGAACGTGACAAATGAGGTGCTTTCGTACTATAACTAGTTTTACAATGTAAAAAAATCATTGTTATTATTTCAGTGAAATGGATTATATCGTCTGGTAAGAACGAAATGAGCATGCTTTTTTTTTCTTATTACGTATGCCACGTTTAGATATGGGAATTTCTTTTTCGACACCAGAGAGCGCTTCAAAATTCAACATAAAGATCTAACTTTGCAAATGATTACTCCCATGGTTTAATATTTCTATGACTCACGATGAATGAATCTCTTTTGTTTATTTACTTTAATGTATTCAGATATTCGGCTGTTAACCTAATTTCCACTGTTTATTTCAGAATCTATACATTTTGGATTGTAACTCATCTGTCAAGCAAACAATTTTTTTGAACGATCTTTCTAAAATATAATTTTTATGCAATTTTATTCGAAAAAATAATTTTCAATAAAAATGGCCGCTTGGTGTTTTTTAGCCCGTATTTGGTTTCTTCAGACACATTACTCGCGCTTTTATTATATAGATTACGTATGATAGAATTTAATATAATAAAGAAAACTTTTATTAATATATTTTTAAGTTTTGATTCGATTTTCATAAAATTTAAAATGTCTCGACAAATTTCTGCAACGATTATATATATGAAATTTCAAACAATTCGGTTGGGTAGTTTTTGTGCAGTGTTTTGCGGACGGACGGACAGACAGTCGGACAGACGACGACTATAGGTGCTGGTTTGATGGGAGGATTGTCTGAAAATGACCAAACTTCTCTCCATGGAGAAATTCGGTTGTCGCCTAATATAATGGCGAATGTTGTAGCTTCTGATGGAAAATATTTGGAATAATTTATTTTTGACAAAAACCAAGTGTCTTTCTTTTACTCGAAGAAGAACGGAGTCATACTTACATAACTAATAATATATGTTATATATGTTGTGTATGTTTCAAATATATCTGCACACTTTTAAAGAACAACCTATCTCTTAAAACTTAAATGGATATTTTGTTCCAGTGTTTCAACCTAAAATTTCCTATGGAAAATGAAAAGGTTCTAATTAAATTGCTTAAAACTTTAATAGTAAAATTGACCTTTTCTGTCAATAGCAAAAAAGTATTTTCGGAGGATACGATACAGGAAAATTTTATTTTTTTAATCTACAGAGTCTTTTTCCATATAACTTTCTCTTAACGAAGAACATTTCACTCATATGTTATAAGTGTAGATGACTACACATCAGGAAAGAAACAAGTGTGTATATTTTTAATTGCAACACTTTCTATTGAAATTTATCGCAAAACTCTTTCTGAAAAATCCAATTTTTTTTCGTATTTTTGATTATTTATGTAACATAGATATAAGTCTCTAATAAATATAATTTTATAAAAGTTTTATATGCATATAAAATGTTTAACACATATATTAATCACTAAGAAACTCTCTTGCGCTCATTTAAAATTATAAACATATGTGCTTACACTGCATCATAAAAATATATAACGTATGTATTGAATTCAATCGAGATACTGTTTGGTCGTGGTACTGTGAATGCAATTTTCAGGAAAAAAATGTCGATATAAAATGTATAAAATTTTTATGTGCTTGTAAGTTCTTTAACAGATACTAGAAGTACTTAGGCATTCTCTTGAGTTCACAGTGAAATATCAACGTATTATGCACTATCATAATTTTCGTCATCAAAATACACCTTTTGCAATATATCGAATCTAGTTACTGTTAAGTCGTAATTTCAAACTATTCGTTGTTCAAACACTGTTTGAAGGAATTGAAAATGTTACAGAATGTTATTTGGCTATAACTATAATTATGTATTACTGTACATGTTACAGTAATTACTGTACTGTTACTGTACTGTTACATGTATTACTAAATACATGTTTATAAAAATTTAACATACGTAAAGTGTTAATAAACCTACCCATATAAAACTTATAGGTTTTAAGGTTTATCATTGTTAATAAATTTATCTTTATTAAGGAATAAATTTTTGGAATATTAAATGTTCATTTTAAGATATTAAACAGAATGTTTCCAAAGTTTCCTTATTAATAGTTAACTATAAGTTAAATAACATTAAGCGAGAATTTAAACTAGTAAAGATATTACTAATGTACTAATGCTATTATCTATTCAATAATTGAACAGAGTTATAGTTTCTAAATATTGCTTACTAAATGTAACTTTATAAATATTTAATTACCAATCTATCAATTTCATTTTATTCATTAATTTTCAATTTACACAATGACGTTTTATAAAGCCTCAACGAAAGATAATGTATTTAAATAAATAACAAAATGTGAGTTGCTGCAATGAAGTTTAAAACAAATCAGTAACTATATTAAGACGATAGTAAAGGATTTTTGTAAGTGAATGGTTTCACAAATATAATAATTGCATGACTTATTTACTGCCTTATCTATAAAATGTATTTCACTAATTAAATAGTGTGTGATATTGAACTTTGTTAAGATTAATACATCTAATTCTAATATGTTCCAATTTTTTTTTCTGTGCAATTTTAAATTTTGTTTAGTTTAATATTTTATTTATTTTCTAATATTTCAAAAAGACGGCAAATTCAGATTTCTTTTTTATGGTGGTTTTTGTTGCGGCGGATTATCTGTGCGAGAAATATAGGCCAACTGAGAGGGTTGGGATGGTACTCCGCGAGGTCTTTCTGAAGAAACCCAGCGCGGATTTATGCAAGTTTCGAAGAAAACCACGGAAAACATCGAACGACAAAGCTGGCGAACGCAAAATTGTTTCGAAAACAGCACTTAACCTCTCAGCGAGTTGTTGGCCTTGATTTACTTTTTGGATAGTACAGTGCAATTTTGTATTTAAAGTATTCTAATTACATTTCCAATTAAAAACTGCTTGGTATGAGATTATATTACGTCTTTAATGTGGTATTGATTTCAGAGTTTAAATATAAATTGGTAGTCTGAGAGAAAACAAAGCAAATGTATTAGCATAAATATTTTGTTTGTTTTACCAAGTTCTAATAGCCAATACAGGGTGTTCGAAAAGTCTGGAAACGGTCAAATAACTCGAAAAATATACGTCGGATTGAAAGACGGCAAAATGCATGTTCAATAGTTTTGAAAAATCTCTCAGATTTTTACCGTTTTTCAATACGATGTATATATCTCGAGTTATTCGAGCGTTTCCAGACATTGCAATGGTAACTATTCTCACAGCATTGCACTAGATTACAGTGCAATCTACAATGTTTCGAAGAAAATGTTCAATACAAAAGTTACGTTTTTTTCCCCGTAAAATCCGAATCTGCAATGAGAAATGGGGGTCATCGTTTAAGATTTCAAATTTTCCCCCCCTTTCCCCCCGGGGGGGGTAACTTTCATATCCCTAAATAGATTTTCAAAAATATTGAACATGCATTTTGCAGTTTTTCAATTCGATGTATATTTCTTGAGTTATTTGACCGTTTCCAGACTTTTCGGACACCCTGTATATACCCCATATTGTATTTTTTTAAATATCATATTAGTTAAAAAACATCAATCTCAATCCTATTAGATTCACATGAAAGGTCAACTCTACGAACGAACTATTTATGTAAACAATTACTGCGGAAAGGTTTTCCCCTCAATTTTGTTAGTTTCTGCAGAAAGGAGACCTACCGAAAACGTAAATTTCTACTGCTTGTAATGACCCAGTGAGAAAGTTTTTCTTGCCACATATTATACGTGCAAGTATGAGGCATCTAAGCGATGTTTTTCCAAAAGACCAGTATCGAACTCAAGCGTTTGAGAACAAACACGACACACTAACCATTCGGCAATTGTGGATCTCATCCGGGTTACAAAATGTTCCATACAAAATAAGCATGAATAAATCTATATTTATTAAAAAAATGGTTTCATAAAGGGAGGTGCAGTCTTTGTAACTATACAGTAAAGCTTAGTAAAATAAACGTATTCTATCAGTTAAGCATGTTATTATATCAAGTGCATGAGTGCTTTAAAAAAAGTCAAATAATAATACAACTGTTTCCAACGAATGGTATAAAAAGTAAAAATGTACATTTGGATAATTTTTCAAATGATATTCCTATTGAGACCAAGCTCGCATTTTTCACGTAAATTTTACCACAATTCCGATTATTGCCACTTTTGAGGCTACAAATCAATAAATTTGTTCATTTATTTAAAATATATTGGTATATATAGTTTTTTAGCGTGTCCAAAAAAATGGACATTGGGTCTTCGTCTTGTGAAAAACATACTATTGTATTACACGAATCTGAGTAGAAAATTCTTAATATTGGACAAAAATTAATGACTCAAAAATGAATTAAACGCAAAATAAAGACACAAAATTTAATTAGACACAAATTAATGATACAAATTTTGATTATACACTAAATATAATAATAATAATTATTATAAAAAATAAAATACATGCAAAAAATAAATAGACGAACTTAAAATTCAGCACTTTATGAATGTGCTTCTGCAAAAAAATTATTTTTGGTAGTTAAACTAATATACAAGTTGCATTTCATGTACACAAATTTAGTTTTTTTTTTTTTTTTTTTAAACAAAATTTGACTTTGCCTCACAATGCGTTTTTATTTGTCCATTATTTAGGTAACTGTTGGATACTCTTTTAGAACAGGGTAGACTCGGTACTTATGTCTGATCTCGGTTGGGGCTTGAGTTTTCGTCATGACTCGAATAACTCAACTTCGATTCCCTCAAAACCTGATTCGCACTAAGCACCTTGAAGTATAATAATTGGATAAATTTGCATGAATCAAATTTCTTTGTTATTTTCCTCCTTCTTACCTTCATCACTAATGTCAAGCTCTGACATGTCACAATTCATTTTATTGCTTCTTAAATTGTCTCAATAACTCCCTGTAGATCTAAATAACGCCGGTTTCCAAATATCTCTGAAAATAAATAATCCTCAAAAATCAGATTTCTAGTGACAAAGTCCTATTTCCTTCACTTCAAACTTTTCTGTCGTCAGAAGTATGTTTTTATTACTTATCCATCAATTCTAAGCATCGCATTATTTAAGTTTTTACATAATCAAATAGAAAATTTGTAGGTCACTTTAGTAAACTTTTAAATAATTTTCGATTAGAATTATGTTGTAAATATATCTCAACAATAACCCTTTGTTTCCTAGCATAATGATAATAATTAGTGGCACAACTACCACAATTGGCAATTGAATGCAAGTGGAAATTTAAAAGAAATAAAAATGAGTTTATTTATAAGCTTATAATGTTATCTTTAATTGTATTTAATTTTAATTTGATTAAGTCAATTAATTTAATTAGAAACAACATAATAACAGAAAAAATATTACAAAAATATTGCAATGAATAAGAAAAGAAAAACATATTAAAAGAAAAGCCTATTTCTAAATCTCTTTATTTATTAAATACTGAAAAAAAAACACATTTCACTGAAATAAAAAATTAAACAATGTAGTAATTTGGAACATGCATTTAATCAGTAGAATTGAACACTTCTAGGACAATATTTAATTAATTATTTAATTACCAGTAGAAATGTATATTATCTACATCTGTATTACATTTTTTTTCAGTATAGTATGGAATTTGGAGTAAAAACCAATATTTCCCTTCAGTATTAAAAAAGATCCTGATATGAACGGAAACAACTGATGAAGACCCAACGTCCAATACAATGGACATCGATAAAAAGACGTGTTTATTCTTCCAAATATACATTCAGTTACTTACACTACAATTTAATTCCATTAATATAACATTTAAAATTATATATATGCTGCATTAATATCAAAATACTTAAAATATATATATGAAATTTGAGTTAAATCTGTGCACTTAGCTTCAACAATCTTTCACCTGTTCGCCTCCATTTTCAAGTGATTAAAATATACATTTTGATGCGATTTTTAGGTGGCTTTCAATACAAAAAAGTCCTTCCGGCTTGTATCGGGAGGAAAAGGTAGCTTTCCTATATCTTGGTTTAAAATTTTAGCTAATGTTACACGAAAACAGAAAGTTAAAATGCAAAGAAACGTTTACAAAAGATTCGTTAATACTGAATTTGAATAAGAAATTCGCCAAATTATTGAGCAATAGCCAAATTGACTTCATTTATGAAGACTTATTTTGGTCGCCAAATTTGGCGATATTTCGCCAAATGTCGCCAATGTTGCCGATTTTGGCGCTAACGGATATGGATATATAGTTTTATGCGTATGATTGGGAAAATTATTACAACAATGAAAGAAAATAATTTGCGAGTAATCGCGTTAATGTGCTGTTTTGTTTCAAAATGTCAGCCACCCTAGAATTTCAAACTGCTCTGTCTCAGCCATTTTTTGAGATAGAGGTAAACCAAAAAATGCTCTGGAATCCTTGTATCAACGCCTAACACGTAATTAAAAAATAAATTTTAAATTTAAATTTTTTTGTATATTTATTTTAGTTTTAAATATTTAAATGGCCGCCATCTTGAAACAAAATGACGGACCAAGCTGGCCAACGAACTCGGTCGAGACATTGCTTAGCTTAATACACACAATTAGTTTCATCAAAATTGATTTATAAATACGAGCGTTATCGTATGACATAGGTCAGATATATATATATATATATATATATATATATGTGTGTGTGTGTGTGGATATCTATATAAATCAACATTTGAACGGAGGGTGGTTTTGGTGTCTGGGGGTCATGATCGGTGAAAATATATCGAAATTTTCCGGAACTGCTTTCCTCCGAACGGCTGCAATAGGTAGCTTTCTACTTTTAGGTAGCTTTCAATACTAAAAAGTATAAAGCTACCTATTGCAGCCGTTCGGAGGAAAGCAGTTCCGGAAAATTACGATATATTTTCACCGATCATGACCCCCAGACCTCAAAACCACCCTCCGCTCAAATGTTGATTTATATATATAGATATATCCATTTATTTATCTATCTATATATATATATATATCTGACATATGTCATACGATAACGCTCGTATTTATAAATCGATTTTGATGAAACTAATTGTGTGTATTAAGCTCACCAATGTCTCGACTGAGTGTGTTGGCCAGCTTGGTCCGCCATTTTGTTTCAAGATGGCGGCCATTTAAAAATTTAAAACTAAAATAAATATACAAAAAAATTAAAAATTAAAATTTATTTTTAATTACGTGTTAGGCCTTGATACAAGGATTACAGAGCATTTTTTTGTTTACCTCTAAAAAAATGGCTGAGATAGAGCAGTTTGAAATTCTAGGGTGGCTGACATTTTGAAACAAAACAGCACATTAACGCCATTGCTTGCAAATAATTTTCTTTCATTGTTGTAATAATTTTCCCAATCATACGCATAAAACTATATATTCATATCCGTTAGCGCCAAAATTGGCGACATTGGCAACAAAATAGGCGACATTTGAAGAAATATCGCCAAATTTGGCGACCAAAATAAGTCTTCATATATGATGCCAATTTGGCTATTGCTGAATAATTTGGTGAATTTTTCATTCAAATTCAGTATTAACGAATCTTTTGTAAACGTTTCTTTGCATTTTAACTTGCTGTTTTCGTGTAACATTAGCTAAAATTTTAAAACGAAGATATAGGAAAGCTACCTTTTCCTCCCGGTACAGGCCGGAAGGACTTTTTAGTATTGAAAGCTACCTAAAAGTATAAAGCTACCTATTGCAGCCGTTCGGAGGAAAGCAGTTCCGGAAAATTTCGATATAATTTCACCGATCATGACCCCCAGACCCCAAAACCACCCTCGGTTCAAATGTTGATTTATATATATATATATATATATATATATATATATATATATTTATATCTGACATATGTCATACGATAACGCTCGTATTTAAAAAATCGATTTTGATGAAACTAATAGCGTGTATTAAGGTCACCAATGTCTCGACCGAGTTCGTTGGCCAGCTTGGTCCGCCATTTTGTTTAAAGGTGGCGGCCATTTAAAAATTTAAAACTAAAATAAATATACAAAAAAATTAAAAATTAAAATTTATTTTTTAATTACGTGTTAGGCGTTGATACAAGGATTCCAGAGCATTTTTTGGTTTACCTCTATCTTAAAAAATGGCTGAGATAGAGCAGTTTGAAATTCTAGGGTGGCGGACATTTTGAAACAAAACAGCACATTAACGCGATTACTCACAAATTATTTTCTTTCATTGTTGTAATAATTTTCCCATCATACGCATAAAACTATATATTCATATCCGTTAGCGCCAAAATTGGCGACATTGGCGACAAAATTGGCGACAAAATTGGCACCATTTGTGACAAATGGCAAAATATCGCCAAATTTGGCGACCAAAATAAGTCTTCATGAATGAAGCCAATTTGGCTATTGCTCAATAATTTGGTGAATTTCTTATTCAAATTCAGTATTAACGAATCTTTTGTAAACGTTTCTTTGCATTTTAACTTGCTGTTTTCGTGTAACATTAGCTAAACGAAGGTACAGGATTTACAATACGATGGTACAGGAAAGCTACCTTTTCCTCCCGGTACAGGCCGGAAGGACTTTTTTGTATTGAAAGCTACCTAAAAGTATAAAGCTACCTATTGCAGCCGTTCGGATGAAAGCAGTTCCGGAAAATTTCGATATATTTTCACCGATCATGACGCCCAGACCCCAAAACCACCATGCGTTGAAATGTTAATATATATATATATATATATATATATATATATATATATATATATATATATATATATATATATATATATATATATCTGACCTATGTCATACGATAACGCCCGTATTTATGAATAGATTTTGATGAAACTAATTGTGTGTATTAAGGTCACTAATGTCTGGACCAAGTTCGTTGGCCAGCTTGGTCCGCCATTTTGTTTCAAGATGGCGGAAAAATTTAAAACTAAAATAAATATACAAAGAAAATAAAAATAAAAATTTATTTTTTAATTACGTGTTAGGCCTTAATACAAGGATTCCAGAGCATTTTTTGGTTTACCACTATCTTAAAAAATGGCTGAGATAGAGCAGTTTGAAATTCTAGGGTGGCTGACATTTTGAAACAAAACAGCACATTAACGCGATTACTCGCAAATTATTTTCTTTCATTGTTGAAATAATTTTCCCAATCATACGAGTAAAACTATATATTCATATCCGTTAGCGCCAAATTCTTGCCAAAATTGGCGACATTTGGCGAAATATGCCAAATTTAGCGAAATATCGCCAAATTTAGCGGCCAAAATAAGTATTCATAAATGAAGCCAATTTGGCTATTGCTCAATAATTTGGTGAATTTCTTATTCAAATTCAGTATTAACGAATCTTTTGTAAACGTTTCTTTGCATTTTAGCTTGCCGTTTTCCTGTAACATTACCTAAAATTTTAAAACGAAGATATAGGAAAGCTACCTTTTCCTCCCGGTACAGGCCGGAAGGACTTTTTTACTTTTAGGTAGTTTTCAATACAAAAATGTATAAAGCTACCTATTGCACCCATTCGGAGTAAAGCAGTTCCGGAAAATTTCGATATATTTTCACCAGTCATGACCCCCAGACCCCAAAACCACCCTCCGTTCAAAAGTTGATTTATATATATAGATATATCCATATATATATATATCTGACCTATGTCATACGATAACGCTCGTATTTATAAATCAATTTTGATGAAACTAATTGTGTGTATTAAGCTAACCAATGTCTCGACCGAGTTCGTTGGCCAGCTTGGTCCGCCATTTTGTTTCAAGATGGCGGCCATTTAAAAATTTAAAACTAAAATAAATATACAAAAAATTAAAAATTCAAATTTATTTTTTAACTACTTTTAGGCCTTGATACAAGGATTCCAGAGCATTCTTTGGTTTACCTCTATCTTAAAAAATGGCTGAGATAGAGCAGTTTGAAATTCTAGGGTGGCTGACATTTTGAAACAAAACAGCAGATTAACGCGATTACTCGCAAATTATTTTCTTTCATTGTTGTAATAATTTTCCCAATCATACGCAAAAAACTTTATATTCATATCCGTTGGCGCCAAAATTGGCGACATTGGCGACAAAATATGCGACATTTGGCAAAATATCGCCAAATTTGGCGACCAAAATAAGTCTTCAAAAATGAAGCCAATTTGGCTATTGCTCAATAATTTGGCGAATTTCTTATTCAAATTCAGTATTAACGAATCTTTTGTAAACGTTTCTTTGCATTTTAACTTGCTGTTTTCGTGTAACATTAGCTAAAATTTTAAAACGAAGATATAGGAAAGCTACCTTTTCCTCCCGGTACAGTCCGGAAGAACTTTTTTGGTATATAGATAGCTGCACTAGACTATTCATTATAATGGGCAGTAAGTTTTTACAAGTTCCAACTGAAATTAAATATTTTATACGAAAAATAAAAATGTCCGGATATGAACGGAAACAACTGATGAAGACCCAACGTCCAATACAATGGACATCGATAAAAACATGTGTTTATTCTTCCAAATATACATTCAGTTACTTAAACTACAAATTAATCGAAATATAAAAATAGGATGGACGCAGGGTCTCAGGAGGTTAACTAAAGACATTGTCAGAAGCAGAATGCAGAACAAATATACGGGATAGTTAGAAATGAGCTTGATAGTGGAATACATATTTGTCTTCGGTAGAATTTAGCATAAAGTCAACTATGATAGATGTAACGAATCCTGGTAAGAAAGAAAGAAATGTAGTCCATAGCCACTGCGCACCTAAAGAGCATGATGAATGTTTCGATATTTGAAAGCTAAGAATGGTCATTCCTGCGCGCACATGCATGTTCATGTAAAGAGTTGTGTAGAACCACATGAGCTTTAAAGATGACTATGTGAAAAGTCAAGTGTAGACAGTACAAGTGTTAATAGAGCAACAGAGAAATGGAGCAATGTGTTATCATTAACATCCTGTATAACTTGGAGAATTCGGCAATGGAAGGTTACCAACTGCTTCTGAAACGTAATACAAAAATAAGCATAGAAATTGTTAAAACACTTTTTCGAATGCGACAGTTTTGAAAGCAATTATTGACATATTTAGACTGGTGATTGTATTAAAAAATATTGCATTTTAGGGCGTCTAATAAAGTTTGTATGTTATTTTTACATGTAAAAAATCGTTTCATAATAAATCAAGGAAGTTCTACAACTTTGTAATTGACCTTTCCCATATCTCGTACCGCTTTCGAAATAAAAACGAAAGCTTCACAGTTTTCCGTTGCGGGACGCTGTTGTTACCTAAATGTGTAGGGCATACAAGGTTTACTATACCTACCGTTCATGGCTGTAGCAAGTTTGGTTCACCAGTAGTTTCAGGTGAAACGTAGTTAACCCTTTAACGTTCATTGGTTTTCCCACGAAACCACAAATCTTTAATTACGAAACTCAACAATGACAGCAGAGTTTTAATACAAATGTTTTTCATTTATTATATATGTGAAATATCGCTTTTTTCTTATATAAAAATAAATTTGTTCATAATTTCCGGTGTCAATCATTTATTTCAACATCTTAGTAATTGAAGTGCTTTATCCGTTAAAGGGTTAAGGAATCACCCTGTGAAAGTTCTGCAACCATCCATGAATGTAAAAAAGACAGGATTTTAAAATGGAGGAGTGAAGAAAAAAATAAAATGAAAAATAGGATGTCTCAGTAGCTAAATTAATAGTATAAGCCGGCGTGACTGAAAGATTTTCACACGAAGCTAATAGATAAACATTTCGAAAAACATGTAGAAAGACAGTGCACCTCAGCGATGTGTATCATTTTCAATATATTTGTAATAGTGTAACATAATTAAAATATACTGCAAAGGATTTTTCCACATAGACCATAATATAATAGCATTCTTCTGAGTACACGAAGTTCTGAGACACGAAGTCTGAGTACACGAAGTATAAGTGCTACATACTTCATTTTCAATACTGAACATGCCATAGTTACCCTCAATAACATACATCAATTTCATGTCAGTGAGAGTATATTTACGCGACTTATAGCACGGACAAGCTGCAGACAGACCGGCAGACAAATCGAATTCATGAGCACTTTTCAACTCAGTTTGAAAGTGTTAAAAATAAATAAAAACACCTAAAAATACGAATCGAATGTCTGAGGACAATTTTCTTGTATCCAAACAGAATTCTGAACTTTATCTTTATTCAAACTTCTCTCGATTGTATGCGGAAAACACAAAAATAGTTATTGCGTAAATTTGGGAAGAATTATTACATTGAAAGTTACTGCACACATTATTTCTAGAAGTTTAATAAATAGAGACAATTTTGTAAGCGCAGATATATTGTAATATAAAATGATAAAATGTGAATAAGATATTATATTTTGTAAAGTAATTTAATGGGAATTTTATTTATGCAGTCAAAATAGTGCATCTGATGAGACTTTAGTATTAAAAAGAATATGGAAGAAAAGTACAAAAATCTAAAATTATATAAACAATTTTCTAATGAAATAATTTTCTAATATTAATTTATATAAGAGTTATACTTTTACAAACGTTCCATTATGTAATTCACAGTAAAGCACTTAATAATCATTAATACCTGAATACCATGGTAATTTCTTTATTTTTGTAATGTTATATCTTGAGTTTGAGGATTCATAGAAATGTTCACGTTTTTGACATTTTAAAAATATTCAAACAGTTCACAGAGTATAAAGTAATAGAATATATTGGTAATATATATATTTTTAAACGATGTGGTAAAAATATTTTAGCATTTTTACTTATTCGCTAGAAACTTATCTTTTGTTGAGCGAATTTTAATAAAAAAGTGTTTCCTGTAATAAAGGCCATATGAATAATTATATCCAATGAACAAAATTTGAACACACTAAATGAAATTTTGTTTAAAAACAAATTAGGAAGTTAATTTGTTTTTCTTCCACTAAAAGCATGCATTTTTACTCATATATTTTGTATTTAAATTTAACATTAAATTCTTAACATT
Organism: Maratus michaelseni; assembly: GCA_963931845.1. Classification (NCBI taxonomy): domain Eukaryota; kingdom Metazoa; phylum Arthropoda; class Arachnida; order Araneae; family Salticidae; genus Maratus; species Maratus michaelseni. The sequence goes on from OZ007586.1 coordinate 401,467,856, forward strand.
GTCGATGCAAACAAAAATTAATAAATTTTTATCTGTAAGAGAAAACATTCTTAAGAATTTCTATCGAGGTATGTATCTTCACAAAGTCATATAAGTTATAAGAAACCTCTCGATAAGAGAATTATATTTCATTGTAAATGCATAGGATAATGAAAGCTTTAAATATAAAAAGAAAAATAACAATTTTTGGAAAAATAAAACTATGTCTGAAACCGTGATAGTTCATTAAAAATATATTTATTTGAGTGTTTGTGTACTAATGAATAAATGACAGCTTAGAGTCCTTAAAATAGATATTGAATTAGTTGCATATTTTCTAACAACAACTCACCTAAGAACCGTTACACATTCTTCATACACGTTAATGTTTTTTAGATATTCATATTGCTGAACTTTTTCATAATACGGAATTAGTTTAAATTATTTATCTGTAAATTCAACAGTGTAAGTTTTTTTCTATATATTCCCTGACTAACTTGAAGACGATATTGCGTATGTTTATTCCGATGTGCACAGCCGTGACACCTTTTCAGAAAAAAAATATTCAAATAACAACTTGATGTTTCATATACAGGGTGTTCTAGAAAGGACTCCCCAACTTTTAAATGACATAACTTCGAAACAGTGAGAAATAGAAATGTGAAACAAGTTGAATGTTAAACAGATAGGTCTGGAATTTGTTATACACGAATGTTAAAAAATAGTTCCAATATTGGATAATAGGTGGAAGCACAAGCACATGGAACTTTAAATGGTACTCAGAAGGACAGAAATTTCATTCGTGCATCTGTTTCATTGCTGACACGTGTAAAAAAGTTGTATAGAATTAGAGAATAATTCGGAATTCAAAAATATCATGCCGTATTCACCATATTCCCCGGATCTGAATCCATGCGACTTCTTTTTTGTGGGGTTACTTGAAGGACGCTGTTTATTCTAAGAATCCCCAAACGTTGGAACAGCTTTAACAATTCATCTGTGAGGCATGTGCATCCATTTCAATAGAAGTATTGCAACAAGTGGTTTCGAACGTTACCTGTAGGTTGCGTCATGTTGTTGCTGAAAAAAGTAACCATATCGAAACCATTGTAATGTGATTTTTATCTCAGTTCAAACAGCTCACTTTCAGGAACTATTTCAAAGACACAGCTTTGTGATTGCAGCGCCCTCTCCTGTCCAATATGGAACTATTTTTTTAATTGATGTATAAAAAATTCCAGACCTATCTGTCTAACATTCAACTTGTTTCACATTTCTATCTCTCACTGTTTCGAAGTTATGTCATTTCAAAGTTGGGGAGTCCTTTCTAGAACACCCTGTAAAAAATACGTGTTTGATATTCATCTTTGCTGCAAAATAAAATAAATAATTTTAAACTTTGTTGTTTAAATCTTATTTACTATTATTCTCAATTAGAGTTTTAATTTAATTTAATTTATCCCCTGAGTTTACTTTATGAATATTTATATTTCTTTTTTTCATATTTTCTATCCTGTCCAATTTATTTATTTCCTTTTTCTTTTGAATTCACATACTCAAATCACTGCTTCAAAAATTTCAATGTGTTTAAATTTTACAATACCATTTGTTATTGTTAACAAATTCTATTTGTTAACAGTTTGTTTTAAATTTGTTTCTTATAAAAACGTTTCTTATAAAACTGCCAATGAAGCAAATGAGCGTAACATTTTAATGAACTATTTAATCTGTTGAAATATTTGTTGTTAGTTCATAAAAAAACTGCAAAAATTTGATTAAATATTGCAAATATCTTTCTTTAACCCAGAGATATGTTACACATCGCACGAATTCCTCGAAGATTCGCTAAAATATTGTATGCAAGTAGAATTATTTGTGCTCCGAAAGTTGATATATATTTGTTTTGACCTTATATCCCCCCCCCCTTATCTGCGGATATTAATTTAGTTGTAAATCGACTGTAAATAAATGGTTATAGTTTAAAAAGAATAAACGACTCCTGAATTCATGAGAAATTTCTCAAGATTAAGGGAAGTAGTGAAACTTGTTTTTGCCCATCGCATCGATCCATATATTACGCTTCGGTATACTTATTCGGCGCAAAATCCAGTTCATTTAATTTCTATGCTCGTGCTTTGAAAAAGAAGCAAAAACAAAAGTTTCGCTACGATTTACAAATTTATGTTTGTATGAAATTCAAATAGCTTATTAGTGTTTTGTATTAGAGAGAAGAAGAAATACCATGTTTCTATTTACATGGATAAATTTTAGGAAATCGCAATAGAAAAAAATGGAAATAATTTTTTTTTGGCAACTAAATTTTATATAGAAGAGTATTTTCCTTTTCAATAGATTTGAAACGAAATATAATATTATATATATATATATATAATATTATTATAATATTATTATATATATGTAATAATAAACAATTTTCGCCCTATTTCTTTAGTTAAATTATTCCAAATTCTTCAATTCTTTTTTCCCTCTCTTTTTAAAATATCTCTTAAATCTATTTTGTATTTTATTCCATAACTTAATCAAAATATTCTGTTATTTATCATTCTAAAATCTTAATCTGTTAAAAGCTACACGTATTTATTAAAACCTTATTCTCTTAAATTGCAACACTGCCTCTAAACGCACCTGCCTAATTTCTTCTTTTGAGACATTTAATTTTTATTCGTTGGAACTTTTATAATACCATTTTTATTTCTATTTAATTCATTCGGCATCCCATGATTCCAAGCGGTTTTCGCGCCCAAAGGTCTTTTTACCTTTTTAATTTGCCGCTTCTGTTAAAGAGTTTTAATCATACGTCAGAGACACGTCTTCGTGGCCTCATTTTTTCATCCATTAGCGAGAAAGCTCCGCCTTCTTTATCCCCCTAGCGCCCTCCAAACATGGATGCGAGTGGACCAGCTTGTTCGCGCGTTTTGTACCTTTGGGCCAAATTTTGAAGTATTTATACGGTTACACTGGCTTCGGAGACAGAATTTACACGAATTAGTGGTTGTCATCTAATTGCCGTCACTGGGGAGTCTACACTAATGCATCGGTAGTATGTTCTTCAAGCTCTGTTAATTCTTCAAGATCTTCAAATGTGTTCAGTTTTAATGAAGCGAAAGTTGGTGGAGTTGCTTTCATCTCTGTGATCACAATAAAGCCACTGCTCATCTATTAAGTTATTAAGTCTTCTTTTTAATGTTTTTGGGAAATTTCTTCTGGATTTCACTGCCTCTGCTCAATTTTTACGACTGCAATTACACTACGATTTCCGATGTGATATACTTCGAGATTTGTCTTCATGGTGAGCGATTCGAAGTGATGCCCTGTCCGGGTGTCATGATTACATTTCAACGATCTCGACTGCGGCTACCTCGATATGATTATCAGGTAATTTTAGTGGTTTCGGACTGAGATGTTCTGATTGTCTGGTGGAAAGAACGTTCAAGTCGACAGCAATAGCGATCGTCTATAATGTGCCAATTTTCGACAGGAATGTATCATATATATATATATATATATATATATATATATAATAATATATATAAATATATAATATTATTATAATATATATATATATATAATAATATATATATAATATTATTATATATATATTATATATATACAGGGTGATTCATAAAAGATGGGCAGAACTTTAAGGGGTTATAGTACACTTAAAGACAAATAATATTAAATAGGAGACTAAGGGTCCCAGACGTATTCCCAAGGAGATAGGGGGCATTAAAGTTTAGGGTCCGAAATTTCAAATGATTATAAAACATGGAAAAATTGGTCGATTCGTTTGCGGTTTTTGCAAAAAATTTTCTTTATGCCAGTATTTTCTTGAAATAAAATTTTAAAGTTCAATTTCAAAAAATGCCGATAGGGGGCGCTTTAGACTTTGGAGTAACAAACAACTATTTTTTAACGTTATTTTTTGTATTTCTTTAAATGATTTCGAAAGCTTAGACTTAAACTTAAATTTTGATCTAAAAATCTGAGTCCTAACGAGTAGTTAAGTAGCGTAAACTGAAATTTGAAATTTGAAACCCTTCTCCCCCCAGAACAAAAATCAGTTATTCCCGATCTTTGTGTCGTAGATTAGGCTCTAACTACTGCCGCGTTTTGCTAAAATTATTCTTTATGTCAGTATTTTCTTGAAAATAAATTTTAAAGAAAATTTTCAAAAAATTCCGATAGAGGGCGCTTTAGACTTTGGAGTAACGAACAACTATTTTATACCGTTATTTTTTGTGTCTCATTAAATGCTTTCTAAAGCTTAGACTTAAATTTTCAGCCCAAAATCTGAATCGTTAGACGTGGTTAAGTTTCTGGGGAGAGGGGTTTGAAATTTCTACTCCTGAGCACAGTTCAGTTTACCATGTCCACACATTGTGTGCTGTGATACGAGGTAAAAAGACACAAATTAGGATTATGTTACCAAAGCATATTTATTAACATGTAATCACAATAAATGTTCAAAATTGTGACCACCAGAGGTTATGCACGCAGAACAACGGCGACGAATGGAACGGCGAACATTCGCGAAAACATCAGGCTTTTCGAGCACTTCCCCTACAGCGGCGGAAAGTCTGGCGACCAGTTCCTCGGGGGATTCAATGGGTGTCTCATACATAAGAGCCTTCAATCGTCCCCAAAAAAAGAAATCGAGGGGTGAAAGATCTGGCGAGCGAGCAGGCCAAGCAACAGGACCACCTCGACCAATCCATCTGTTCGGAAATGTGATGTCCAGATAGTTGCGGACGTCTCGTACGTAATGGGCTGGCGCTCCATCGTGCTGGAACCACATGACCCGCCGGATGCGTGGAGGAACAACGTTTAACAGGTCTGGCAGCACATGTTGCAGAAATGTGAGGTATGTTTTACCGTTGAGACGTTCAGGAAGAAGGTACGGTCCGATTAGGTGGTCTCCGAGGATTCCTGCCCAAACATTGATGGAAAAGCGTCTCTGATGAGCATGTGGATACGTAGCATGTGGATTGACATCCGCCCATACATGTGCATTGTGTGTGTTAAATGTACCTTCACGTGTGAAGGTACATTCATCGGTGAAAAGCACAGTTCGTCCAAAATGTGGATTTAGCGCGTTCTGCTGCAGAAACCAGCGGGCGAATTCAATACGATTTGGATAATCCCCTGGAGACAGTTTCTGGACTCGTTGCACATGAAACGGGAGCAAATGTTCATCCTTCAGTACCCTCCAAGTCGTGGACTGTGAGGTATCCACCTGGCTAGCCACTGTTCGTGTACTTGTACTTGGCTGCGCCGCTACTACATCCAGAATGGCTTCTGCAACAACTACTGATTCGTCCTTTTTTGCACGACCTGCATTCGACCGGGAAGCGAGAAATGATCCCGTCTCACACAACTGTCTGTGCAAGCGCTCGAAAGTTTTGCGGTTAGGCAACCGCCTGTTAGGAAATCGCTCTCCGTACATTCGTTGTGCCTCTGCACCATTTCCATCTGCCGCTCCGTAAATTAAATGCATCTCAGCCTTTTCCTTATTCGTGAAAGGCACCATCTTCCGATTCATTACTACAGCGACTTACACTTGACTCACCGTTCAGTGGTTTTTATGCCTGAATCGTGTCGAAATTTTGCATACGTGTTCTTCTTCTTCCCCATTTGACATTTGCATACTTTCTGTTTCCTTCTTCACCCGGTGACTAGCGTCAGGAATGGAGCTTTAACGTTTGCATGAGCGACGTTTCCAACTGTGCCAGTGCCTTTATGAGTGAATTCCGACTATGCAGTCCTTGACGAAAGTTGTATTTTTGCCTCGTATCACAGCACAGAATCGTTGGGCATGGTTAAGTAGTGCAAACTGAACTATGTTCAGAAGTTGAAATTTGAACCCCCTCCCCTCGCTACTGAACCACGCTCAGCGATTCAGATTTTGAGCTGAAAATTTAAGTTTAAGTCTAAGCTTTAGAAAGCATTTAATGAGACACAAAAAATAACGGTATAAAATAGTTGTTCGTTACTCCAAAGTCTAAAGCGCCCTCTATCGGAATTTTTTGAAAATTTTCTTTAAAATTTATTTTCAAGAAAATACTGACATAAAGAATAATTTTAGCAAAACGCGGCAGTAGTTAGAGCCTAATCTACGACACAAAGATCGGGAATAACTGATTTTTGTTCTGGGGGGAGAAGGGTTTCAAATTTCAAATTTCAGTTTACGCTACTTAACTACTCGTTAGGACTCAGATTTTTAGATCAAAATTTAAGTTTAAGTCTAAGCTTTCGAAATCATTTAAAGAAATACAAAAAATAACGTTAAAAAATAGTTGTTTGTTACTCCAAAGTCTAAAGCGCCCCCTATCGGCATTTTTTGAAATTGAACTTTAAAATTTTATTTCAAGAAAATACTGGCATAAAGAAAATTTTTTGCAAAAACCGCAAACGAATCGACCAATTTTTCCATGTTTTATAATCATTTGAAATTTCGGACCCTAAACTTTAATGCCCCCTATCTCCTTGGGAATACGTCTGGGACCCTTAGTCTCCTATTTAATATTATTTGTCTTTAAGTGTACTATAACCCCTTAAAGTTCTGCCCATCTTTTATGAATCACCCTGTATATATATATAATAAATTTTTGCATTTCCGAATCCAGTGGTTGGTATGTGATATGTTCTTGAAATACTTAAAATTACACGTTTCTTATTTAATATTTATTCTTATTGATTTATACAGGCATTATTTTGCTGTACATTATGTATCTTATAGGGCATAGAACTTGCAAACTCTTCGTTATAAATTTCAATAAATCTGGTACCATGTTACTAATTGTCAAAGTTTTATTATAACATATATTTTGTGAGAATTTTGCGTAAGCGTTACTGAATACAGATAGCTGACATACTTTTGTTTAATAAATTTGTTTAAAAGATTTCTGGTACACCATATAAAAATATATAATCTTTGAACAATATTTGCCTAACACACAATGCTACATACATAGACATGGTGTGTAAAAAGAAATTAAATTTAAAAAGAAATAAATGATAAATAATAACTCATCAAACTTTTCGTATCTGTCTGTTTCAAAATTGTTGATACAAACAGTTTTTGGCAAATATTGTTTCTTTAAGCTATATCTTGGCAAGTATTGCAACAGTGGCGTGCAGTGTTGTCCTACAAATTAGGTAAGTTGCTCCAATTCATTTGAATTGGTAAAGCGAAAGTTTCTGCAATATTGGCGCTTCCTTAAAACAAAAATAAAAAAATATATATAAGGAAGTCATTCGAATGCATTCTCGCTTAATGTAATATTGAATGTCAGTGAAACTAATATAACTAATTTTGATTTGCTCTTAGAAGTAATTCGAAATCGCCGTCAATGCCATTAAAGATAATAACACTATGGGAAGTTCGTTAACTGACAAAACGATAGATATATTTGGTAGAAAAATATAAATTTTTACCATAAATAAAGAAATAACGTTGATGGTGAATACATTTAATTTCTTTTTCATGTTAAACTGTATCAATGCAAACGGGAAATACTCCTAAACCGTCTGCGTTTAGGTCATTCAAGATTTATTCATAAACATCTTTTTATCTTTTTGGGGGTATCAAGCTTCGATAGGCCCATATTGTTGTTACTTAATTTACCATTTACAATATTTAAACTAATTGCCCTGACATTTGTGCAAGTACCATTTCAAAGCATCTTCACCTCATTTTTTCACCATATTTGGAGAAAAACCCACTGAAAACAGAAAAAAACAACTAGCGCTTATAGTTAAGAGATTAAAAAACATAAAAACAAAATCTACATTAAAAACAAACTCATCTGGATGGGCTACCCATTTATATTAAAAATTACAGAATCACATGAGATATATAAAAACATGTTACAACAATATTAAATGTAAAATTAATTATGTTGATAAAAGCGAGGTTTGAATAATGCTAAATATGATGATAAAATCCATCATGTTTTAAAAAGATAGAATAGGTATCAAAAGCAGCCAATGTTTCTAGCCAATACCTAGGGTTTCTATACCAATGTTCCTATATCCAATACCTAACGTTCATCGTACCTTAAACATTTTATCCTCTGAGTGTTTACTCAATTCAGAATTAGACGACATTAAACCCATTGCCATTGATCGGGGTTATCCTGTTGAAATCGTTGATTCAATTTATAATAAAGTAATCAAACGTAGGCATTCCAATATTAACAATGTTCGCAATAAAAATTTAATTATACTTCCATATATTCGGAGAATTAGCCATAAAATATCCAAAATTTTGAAAAGATTCGATTTTAAAGTAATTTATTCACCATTTAATAAAATCGAATTTACAGATCTCAAACATGCGAATGACAGATGTTCACATTGGGGAATTTACAAGATATCTTGCGAGTGTGATACAATGTATATCGGTCAAACTAAGCGACCTCTTAAGGTCCGCTTGGGTGATCATAAAAACTATGTTAAAAATTGTGACATTAAACGCTTCGTTATTGCTAACCATTGCTGCATAATAATCACAATTTTAATTTTTCAAAATGATCAATAATTCAGAAATGTTCATCGATTAACGGCCTTTATTTTTGGAAAGCTTATCATTTATGGAAGAATTCATGCAACTTATTTAATGATATGACCAGTACACCAAATTTTTCAAATGTCTTGCTACCTTTAATTTAATTCATTCTCTTCACTTCCCCTCCCTCCTTTCTCCTCTTTACCTAAACTCGTCCAGACTGGCGGTCTTCTGACACTTGTGACTTTCCGTCACATGGGAATCCTTGCTCTGCTGCTGTTTTTAAACACTCATCGTCATTTCATTTTGGCCGTGAGTGGAGACGAAAGCATACGTACATAGCCTAAACAGCTACATCTGTTTTTAATCTTTTAAACTTTGACAAAGTTAAAATCGTATGTATCAGTCTACAGTCGTCTATATTCGTCGTAATATTCGCAACATCGATATGTTGAATAGAATCAGCTCTGGAAACACAGTTAAGCTCTTCCATCTGTATAAGTTTTTTATGGAAGATATGGAAGAGTGAATGGAAATGGCTGGAAACAAGGCTGTTTCTTTTATATATATATAGCGCTAACCAGGCCCCTATCTGCCGGGATGAATGCCTAGATTAACGAGTTAGTACCTTCGCGCGGGGCGATATTCGACTGATCACAGTATGGCTGTGATCCACCTGACAAGATTCTTGTTTTTATCACTTCAGTACTCTCTAGTGGTTTGCTATAATTTTCTTTGCTTGGCGGTTTATGATTTCTATTTATTTATTTATTTTTGAATTGGCAGATTTAAATAAAACGAAAATTAAAGAAGGAAAAGGAAATGGTGTCGTAATTTACAACCGTGATCATGTGAAGAGACTTTGTCCTGACTAGGCACCTCCAGAGGTATAATTCATAAGGAACTTGGAGGATTTTTCACCCACGACAGACTTTATGTGTACCAGGCGCCATTAGCATACATAGTAAACAAGGCGGGTTTGACAAATAACAGGGGACATTGTATAAAATCTATTACATGACTATAGATTTTCAAGTGGTTTAATAATCTAAATTTATATATAAAATATTTAATACTTGTTAATGATGTATTTTAATCGTTTGAATAGAGAAATTGTGAAAGTTGAATGAAATTTTTTGTTTTTCATTTTATTTTGAAATTTCGAGGATTTACATTTATTTTTTAATCGGCACATCCCTTAAAGAATGGAGCAGGAAGAATTAGCTGGAAATGACAATTTTACAATAAATACATACGTTAATATGAAAGTAACACAATTTATGTATGGAGATAAACTAAAACATTTTTTTATTTTGGGTTAGAAAAGTAAAAATTCACTTGAAATGTAGTGATAGTGGCGTAGAAATATGAATTTTACAAAATAATTCAATGTATGTTACAATTTCTGAAGGAAACACAGTTAATAAACCGAAAAATAGCTATTCATTTACAATGTAAAATGCTAAACTTACGTATTATAATTTAAAATGCTTAGCAATTATTATTATAAATATCATATTTTCAGAAAATACTTAGTTATTAGAAATTCACAATATTGAAGAAACCTCAAACAGAATTCTTTAACATATAACATGTTATTCGAAAACGTCATTTTGAAGTCCAATGTGATTGGCAGCATTATATCTATCGGCTTTACTCCTAATTTCAGTATTCAATGCTGGACCAGTATGTCTGGATTCATGGTTATTATAATACCGCATACGAATGACATCAAACGCATATTACATATTTGAGACATTCTACACATTAAATTGCATGGCTTTAAAGCTATAATATGTATTTATATTTTTATGCAGCAACATTAGCACAATATGTACATTGTATTGCACGGAGATTTAAGAATATGAAAAAATTTTTTGGTTGAAATTAATATTCTAATTTAATCTATGAATATTTAACGATGATAACAATTTTTCAAAGACTTATTAAGAGATACTTTCAAGTAAATCTGTAAGATTAGAACGTTCATAAGAAAGCAATTACTACGATTTTAGCTAGCTTTCATTACAAAAAGCTACCTATTGCAGCCGTTCGGAGGAAAGGAATTCCAAAACATTTTGGTATATTTTCACCGATCATGACTCCCCGACCCCCAAGCCACCCTCCGTTCAAATGTTGATATATATATATATCTGGCATATGTCATGCTCTAACTCTGTTATTTATGAACCGATTTGGAGGTGACTGAGTATGTGTACAGGACATACCAAGGTCTCGACTGAGTTCATTGGCCAGCTTTATCCGCCATATTCTTTCAAAATGGCGGCCAGTTAAAAATTTTAAATTTTTAAAAAATCAAAAAGATGTACAAAAAATTTAAAAATTGAAAAAAAATTGTTTCCGTTAAGTGTTAGAACGTGATAAAAGGATTCTAAAACATTTTTTTTGTTTTGGCTATATCTTTTTTTTTTTTTTTTTTGAGACCGGCGACCAGGCCCCTACCTGCCAGGTTTCCCTAGCTTAAACGGGTTTAGTGCCTGGTACCGGGGCGCGTAGCGCCACTGAAGAGATGCCGCGTAGCGGCTGGCCGTTGCTGACAGGACGGCTATGTGGAGGACTTAGTTTTGTTTCCATTTTGTTTTGCTGCTAATTGATGTTATTCTTTTTATATGGACCTGTCATCGTTATGCGAGTTGGTCTCGTAATTTAGAGCCTTGATCAGGTGACGAGACCTTCACCTGATTAGGCACCCCCAGAGGTATTATTCACAGGGAACTTGGAGGACTTTACACCCACGACGGATTTTACATGCACCAGGCGCCATTAGCGTACATGATAAAAAAAAAAAAAAAAAAAAAAAAAAAAAAACCGTAAGGGAAGGGGGTTAATACAGGGTTTTGGCTATATCTTAAAAAATGGCTGAGATATGGCAGTTTGAAATTCTAGGGAGGCTGAGATTTTGAACCAATCTGATATTTGCTATGCTGTAACTCTCGTATTTATGAATCGATATGAATGTGACTGATCATGTGTACAGAACATACCAAGGTCTCGACCGAGTTTGTTGGCCAGCTTCATGCGCCATCTTGTTTCAAAATGTCGGCCAGTTATTTATTTTTTTTATTTTTTTTAAATTTGAAAAAATGCATAAAAAATTATAAATTCAGAAAGTTATTTCTGTTAAATGTTAGATCATGATACAAGGAATCAGGAATATTTGTTGTTTTGGATTTATCTTAAAACATGGCTGAGATATAGCAGTTTGAAATTTTAATGTGGACATTTTGAAACAATCTGATTTTTGTTAGGCTGTAACTCTCATGCTGAAATTCGCATTCAAATTCAGTATTAACGAAAACCGGAATTGAATCTTCTATAATCGTGTTCTAATCATTTTGGCTTCGGGTGTTTGAGAAAAATGGGTTGATTTTTTATAAATATGGACTATGAAAGCTTATTTTTCCTCCCGGTACAGGCCTGGAGGACATTTTATTTATGTACTGTACATGCTCATGAAATCTCATGCTTTTTTTTGCCTCTTTGTATAGAGAGAATACATCGTAAGTTTGCTCATTAATACTAATTATATAAATGATTTTGGTTATTTCATTTAAATATTTCTTTTTTAAGATATTTTATTTCGATTCTTATGTGTTTTTATCAACATTGCTCTTGATATATATATTTTTTAATTATATTTTATGCAATGCGTATATTTTAAACACATATCAAATGAGCACTTAAAGTTAAGTATCCAATAGACGATTACAGTTATAGCAATTGACATTCGAATTGAAAGATTCAGATTTAAATAATATGAAACATAATGTAATATATCAGATCGGCATGTAAAAAATGATAGTGCACAATAGTTATATGGAGTATACAACTTGATTACTGATATAGTAAAGGCAGAATAAGAACATATTGCTGACACGGAAACTTTGTCAACTAACTATAACAACGTAGTTCAAATAAAGCTACATTAAGATTTTATGAGCTATCAGCATAATGCACAGGATAGTGTTCTCTTCTCTTTTTGATATGTTTAAAAATTGCTATTCCACATTTGCTTAGAGTCGTAATTGTAATTTGTATTATAGATCTTGCTTTCAAAGAAAGGTTTGGTATAAAAAATGTTATATTAAGGTAGACAAAAATTCAGAATTTTTAGTGAAAACAATAGGAAAATTTCAAAAATATAGAATTTGCTTCTAGTCATCAATTATAAATACTGCATTTTTTAAATTTCTCTAAAAAACTTTTGTTTTTAATTACTGGTTTTAATAATATTGGCTGCTCATTGACTTCTTTAGTGAAATATTGAGTTACAACTGAAACGACATAAATGCAAATATAATGAAACACACTTCTTATTAAAAAAATTCTAGATTTTGGATTTTGAATTAACTGTAATATACAGATTATGACTGTGAGTGTAAAAATGTAAACTTAAATAAAATTGATAATTTGCAAAAGTATCTCAGTTGAAAATAATTTTAAGTATAACCATATTATATTTAGTTTATTTATAAAAGTTTTTAATTGAGAAAATAAATAATTTTCTTATATGCCGTATTGCTTTCTTTATGATTTTTAACTCTTAAATGTATATACTAGAATCATAAATTGAGCTTACAATTCATAAGATTTATCACTAAAGAAAATGTATAAAAATTCACTTCAAGAAGCGACGTAATCGTAAATCAAATGCTTCCAAGCATTGAGCATATCAAAAGAAAAAGGAGAAAGAAACGAGGTCGTCTACTAGCCATAACTGTAAACGGCCTTCCCATTTGCGGATAAATGTATGCGGATAAAATAGGATTTACGAAGCTGATATCCTTTCCTATTCAAAATATGAAATGTAATAGGTGCACATAACGAAGATGTATACCACATAAATCCATTTGATACATCGTAACACCAAAATTATGTTTAAGTTATGTATCTGACTGCTAAATACAGTGTTTACGAATTCTATATAAACAAAGACATGTCATTTCGCTAGAAATTGAAAGTTATATTAGTGTTCACTTTTATTCTTTTATGTTGAAGATGCTGCTTATAAAAACATACTCAACTTGCTTCATATTTTATCTCAGAGTTTCAAATGTAAACGTATGATATTTTAAGTTGTACTCTTTAATCATTCAAATACCATTAAAAGTCATAATACAAGTTTCACAGAACATTTCAAAGGTCCACATTCAAATATTTGAAAATTCATAGGTCAGTTAAAATTTTAATTTAATTTTTTTAAGAAAAAAAAAGAAAAGATTGATTTTACTACAAATGAAAATCGAAACAAAAATATTATGAACTGTTTTTTTATGTAATTGATTCTCTGTTACGTAAAAGTAGACATGAAATTTTATAATTACTGAGATGCTACTTTTCTGTGTTTCTTATTGTTTGATGTAGTGTTCTATGACCTTACTTTAAGAACATACAACTCGCTCTACATTTTTTCTAAATATTTGCACTTCAATCTTGAGATTTTTAAATATGTTTTAAATGAGTCAAATGTGATTGGAACGCATAAAAAATTTGAAATAACATGTACATAACGTTCTATTTTTAAAAATTGAATTCAATTAAATGATGCGTTAATTTTTTTTTTTTAATAAATAGAGAAATGTCTACAAATGGCAATTCAAAACAATATTTCTCTTATTTAAATATATATGAATTTGTGATTTTCATTGTATTTTGGTCATAAAAATGTTTGAATTATTCTATCGTGAAACTTGAAAGAATATTTGTGTAAATATATATATATATACAGAATGTCCCAAAAATAATGACCTCGGTTTTATATCTTAATTATTGATCATAGACATTTATTATAAATTACAAATGATGAAATTTGAAGAAATACAGAATTTACATTTTTATACGGCCCTCGTACAAAAAATGTCCCATTTAGTGAAATGTGCCCTATACACTAATCAGGGACATGTGCAAAATTTCAGCATTTTATAATAAAAAACTCGCAGAGATATGTTTAAACAATGTTCGTGAGGAGTTCATAATCATAAATTGATAATCATAAACTAAAATGTAAATTCTTACAGCAGAGTGCAGATGACGCGACGCAGAGATATATCATAATCTAATAAAATATGGCTCTTATACAGGCTCTTAGTTTTATTACAAATTTACAAAACTATGCTTCCTGAAAAATACCTTAAAATTTTACATGAGGAATTACAGAATAAAACTTGGAAATGACACAGTTTATGAACATTAAAACAGCTTATAAATGTTTGCACATGCAAACATCTGCCTCTGATTGGTGTGTTTCATAATTGCAACAGACGTTTCATTACACAGATTAGATACTTTTGTACCAATAAACAGCACAATTATTATTTATTTATGCGGTTATTGTCTCCTTTCGTAATTTGTGTACGAACCTGAAACTCGACCATCCGACATGATTTTTCCCCTTTGCGAACTCATTTCCAGGCATCGAAAAGTGATTTAAGTGATCATTTATGTATTTTCATATCTCAGCGACTCTTTATGATAAAGTTCTGAAATTTTGTACATGATCTTAACGGTATATGGAGCTCATTTTACTCATTGTGAAATTTTTTTTGCGGGGGCTGTATAAAAATTAAATTTTGTATTTCTTCCCCGCAAAATTTTAATCGCTTTCATAAAATTCTGTACTTTGTGTTACGTAACTTCGTAATTTATAATATATGTCTATATTTAAGGAGTAAAAGCCGAAGTCAATGTATTTAGGAAACCATGTATATATATAATTTTAATGAACTTTTTAAAATTTCTGTAATATTACGTACATATATTATAACAATAAGAATTTTATTAAATGAAAATGAAAAAAAAAATTCCTTGCATGTTGTATTGTCCTCTATCTGATAGTATGATATCCGTAAAATCTATAGGTTATTTTAAAGTAAAATAAAATCACTATAATAAAGATTTTATCATTATTTTGCATTCAGAATAAAGTTGCTTATATGAAAATCCATTCCTAAACTACTGGTTTGCTAATATTTAGAAAATCTGACATAGCAGGAAATATTTAAAAATTTAATGGAATAGTTTTAGTCTAATTTTTATGCTTCATTGTCGCTATGTTTAATCACTGAATATCTACCATTAAATAAGGAAAACTTTTCTATTCAAAATAATAAAGCGTAAAAGTTCGCAGCTAGGTGTAAGTTCTCTTAAATTACCAATTACATACACCTGATAATATACCAGAAAAAAAAAGCCAGACAAATAATTTGTTTTTTGAATCTGAATGGTTTTTAAGACGGACACAGTGAAACAACATGTTTGTTTCTAATTAGAAATTAATAATATTTCTAAATTCATTTAATAACATATATTTATTAAGCAATTTAATCGAAAATATACAATAACTTTACTTCGGTTTTAATCAAATTTCAGAAAATAAAGATACGGAATACATAAATTATTGAAGCTCATATGAATCAATTAGCAAGCGTTTAACATAAATTGTTTTGCCGTCTGTTTCAAAATTCAACAATGTTCGCAGGTTTGGACGATGACTTTCAATATGAAGCAAATTAACGAGGTTGCTAATAAAATTTGTATATTGTAGGTATTAATATACAAGTGATCCCTAATATAAAAAAAGAACTAAATTCAGGTCTAGTAAACTTTAAAATGGACTTTTGCGAATTTTGACAATGCGTTTGGTTTTTATTGTGGCAATGAAAAGTAATTTGTAGACTTTTGTTAGCGCTGTATACCTGTGCTAGCAAACGTTAAGAAATGATCCATAATAGCACAGGCGACGAAAAAAATGGAAAGCTGTAAATGCAGGGTAGACAAAATGCAGGTTGCTATTATTGTTGTGACGTAATGTGAAATATATATGTATACAAGTCGCATGATGTTAATAGGTCCTGATTTGTGACAAGTTGCAAATGAGTAAATATTCAGTCGTGGAGAATTCATATTGAAGACCTAAATAAAGGTCAAATTAAAGTAATTATTAAAGAAGTCGCATTTTAGCTACTATTGTAACAGTGACAATATAGGACCTATTTAAAACGTCATGATGACATAACATAGACTGGTTGTGTAATTATGGAGATGAGCACTAAACAAATTAAGTACGTTATAAAAATAATATTTGTTAAATTACTTTTTTCCATTACTAATTTATCATATTTGATATAAGACTTGATTTAGTTTAAGCAAATAATTATTGTGTAAATGCTAAAATACATAACATTTACCTTACCAGTAAATTCCCAACTACAAAAGTTTTAAAGTTATATTTTATTTAATTCAGAAATTCACTTTTCCTTTCCTAAAGAAAATATTTGTGATCGGAATTTTATTCTTTGAGAATTTCAAAAAAAGCAATACAATTGATATTTTTGACTAGAATATTTGATTGATCACCCAACTCTAAAGTTTCTACAGAAATTTCAAGAAAATGCATCTATGGGCAAATATTTTGGCTTCTATTTGTGCTACACCACGTCAACATACCAGGTTTCTACAACAGATGGCACAAAGATTTAAAATAAATGTAGTAAAGATATAGATATAATTTTTCAGTAAATAAACCATTAAATTTTTCATAGTAAAGCTATATTACATAGAAGATAACATGAAGTAAAATTGTTATAAGTATCATAAGAGTTTTATAGCTCCTAAAAGGAAGTCTTGTTACCTCTAAAATGTATGTTATTTTTCTTTCTTTTGGTTAATGCTTAAAATAGAATATTTATTATTCTGTATATGTACAAAATTTTATTAAATTTAAGTTAAGGATTTACGTGGAAATGATATAAAATTCCGGATTAAATATAAGAAAGTTTAATTAATTTACAATTGAAGTTATATATATTAATTAAATTACATTAGTAGATAGCTATATATATATTTAGTTCTTAAAGGTACATCTATAACTATTTCACAGCCAGTGAAAGAGACAGGCAACGAAACTTCCAATCCTCTTGCGTGCAGTGTATAAAATGTAATATGTACAAACGAAAATATATAACAACATCTTCCCAGTTACCCATAATTCCGAAAAGCGTTATGTATAATTACAAATCTCAGAAAAAATATTTTTTCAAAATTAAAAAAAAAATCATCTATAAAAGCAAAGTTCCTTTTACTGCCACTGATTTAGGGAAATGTTTCCGAGTAACTTTCATAGTCTGTTAATCACTTTTCTCATCCCGGAATATAGGTTTTTCGGATGCTATCAATTCTCAATTAAATATTTTCAAGTGTGTAATTGAATTTGAACATGCAAAATTAACAAAATAATATAAATTTAATGTTAATGCTCTTAATTTCTTATGTTTGTCTTTAAAACATGTTTGTTGAACATGAAAATGTTTACTTGAGAATTGATAACATAGGAAAACCTATATTCCAGGATGAGAAAGCTGATTAATGCACCATACTTACCAACCTCCAACTAATCTTAGGTAAAACGTGGATTAATGTGATCCAGGTTAACCACATTTCAAACCAGAAAATTTATTTGATGAATATTTTTATTTATTTTTTTTTACGCTTCTACGTGGGACTTGATTTCATTTCTATGAAAAAATTTGTTTGGAAACGTGTTTAAACTGGATTAAATTAACCCACATTTGCGGAAAACAACACTGAGAAAAATGATACTTTCAAATGTGAGTAAATCGATGTATTCATTTTGTTATGAAACTTTTTGTTTCAAATATGTCGACCCAATGCTTTCAATTATGAAATACCAGAAATACAAAGAATATTGAAACATGGACATACTCAAAACTGAGCACATAGAGGTCACTTCATACTAATTTTGAGACATGGAAATATTCAAAAAGGATTAGGATCAATTCAAACTCATTTTTGAAACATTTACATACTCAAAAATGAGCACATAGAAGTCAGTTCATACTCATTTTTGAAATATGGACATACTCAAATATGAGCACATGATGTTTTATTCTTGAGTGTGTGCATGTTTTCAGAAATTAGTATATATACATGTTTCAAAGTTGAGTATTTTTGATTCGGAGCCATTTTGACTATGCGACATACTCAGATTTGAGTATTTTTTGCTCAGTTGTGAAAATGTCGTTTTTAAATGGTAACGGTGGTTTGGCAGATACGAACACTATAAAAACTTTTCTGAAAAGTTTCCGAAAATCAGTGGCAGCAAAAGAAACTTGAATTTATAGATGCATTTTTAAATCTCAAAAATACGAGTATAAATCGTTAGTAAATTGGAAAAGGTTATTGTATATTTTCGTTGTTGTTATATTATAATTTCTTTGATTAAGAATCATCTGTCTTTCTTTACAGTCTGTTATAAGATCAACAGAAATTCGTATCCACCATTTTTTTTTAATAAAGGTAGGCAAGATTGGGGCAGTACCGCCTCCTGTCTCTTTCGTTGTCTGTGACCTATTTAACTATTTGTGACCTATTTACTGCGCGCTATCGCATAATAAGTTTATTAATCTCTACCATCATTTAACACGCTACAGTTCCTTAACACCCTAATTCAATGTCTATGCCTCGAGGCATTAAGTCTAAATGCTCGTAATTATGAATGCTTATTAATTTATCATGTTTGTATTTAAAACATGTTTGTTGAAGATGAAAATGTTTACTTGAGAATTGATAGTAGCGGAAAAATCTATATTCCAGGTTGATTAAACTGATTAACACACTATAAACTTTTTCGAGAAAGTTTCAGAAAATCAGTGGCATCAAAAGAAACTTGTTTTTATAGATTCATTTTTATATCTGAAAAATAATATTTTTTAGCAAATCAAAAAAGGTTACTGTATATTTTCGTTCGTGGTTATTATATAATTTCTTAGATTAAGAAACATCTGTCTTTTTTTACAGTGTGTCGTGACATCAACAGAAACTCGTATCCACCATTTTTCGAAGTACTGCTGAAATGCGGACGAGATTGGAGGAGTACCGCAACCTGACTCTTTCGTTGGCTGTGATCTATTTATATATTTGGGATCTATTTACTGCACGCTATCATAAAAAATATATATATATATATTAATCTCCACCACCATTTAATACGCTACAGATTCTTAACTCCCTAATTCAATATCTATGACGCGAGGCATTAATTATGAATGCTTGTAAATGAATATACTTTCTACGAGTTCTACTCGCGATACATGGAATTAATTTCAAATTCCGGTAATAAAATGAAATGAACTGAAATTTTAAATTAATGAACTATAAGGGTCATTTTTTTAATACATACACTGGCCCAATACTGATCATCATTGTTTTATGTAATATACTTTATGACTATTTATGTATTAATACATCATAATGCAATCGAAAACAAATATGTATGTTCATTGTAAAAGTTTGAATGTATATAAAAAATTTAATATCGGTGTAGCACAAAATCCATAACCTTACTAGGTGGGCTGCTCTACTCGATATGATTCTCATACTGATTCAGGAACCTACATTTTCAAAGTTATTTCTACGTACAAGCAAGTCACGTTTGAGAAAAACAAATTAATGCAAGTAACAGTGCAACTGCAGGATTTTTAAAAAATGATATGTAATCGGCTTTTAACTTATCTAATATCATTACAGTATTTGCTAAGCTCGTGAAATTGCTTGCTGTTCTTTTGAGCTTGTTCAGACTATAGCATGTCTTCAGAAATATAGGTTTCTGAGAAAAATACTCAAAAATGTAATTTTTCTTTATTTTATAACACTGAATTGATTGATCAGCATATAAAAAATACTTTTTAAAAATATTTTCAGCTCATTCCCTTAAGAAAATAATTTTAAATCTTTTAAACGGGGTGAGAAATACACTTTTCATTTAAATTTAATTCCCAATTGCTGAAATTGTATGAATTTTTGAAAAATTATTTCATAAAACATATAAAGAAAAATCATTTATTTATTTTTAAATCAATTTGTTTGTAAATAAAGTATAAAAATATAATTGTTTTATAATTTGTCTTTATTATATTAATATGTTTAAGACCAGACAACGTGCCGATTTTGTACTTACTGCTGCGCGGAAAATACTGTATGTGTGGAAATAAAAGATAGTCCATTTACCCCTTTCGTAGAAGGAATATCTTTGCACCATTTAACGTACCAAAATTGTGGGTAGAGTTACTCCATGGTTACAAATATGGAAACATCCAAGTAAAAAAACATAAAGTGTGTAATTTGAAAAAGTTCGTAAAAATTAAATGATAGCGTTTCAAATAATAACTTCATGGACCGTGCAGTTAAAGAATATTCTTATTTGTTTTGATGATGGCTATATGGAGCCGAAATATGTCAATAGTCTAATAAAACTGTTTATAAACTGTTACTGTTATATATTTTACTGTTTATAATGTTTTATTTTACGCCTTTTAGCAATTAAAAGAAGTATATCGTTACAAAGTGTTATAATATGTTATATTTTCATTTATTTATATTCATTAATTTATAAACAACTAATTTCATGCTTTAGAAAAAAATGTGAAGCAAATTAATACGAAATTAAAATGTATTTTTTGATAACATTGTGTTACAAATCTTGTTTTGATAAAGTTAAATGTTTGAATTATTTTCTAAAATCAATACGTAACTCACTTAAATTCTAAGTTAGAAATTAATTATATGAGAAAAAGAAATAAAACCATGTTAACATTTTTTAAGAGCTTTAGGACTATAAACATAATATCAAGTGAAGTTCTATCAAAATAATCATTAGATTCACAATAACGTAAGCATTGCTTTTAAGGTAATGCAGCGCTTCAACATAAATAACAACTGTACTTTAATATGAGGAGAAATAGAAGTAGTTATCATAAACAATATGCTCCACCAGCGGCTGAGAGGTGCTGCTCTCAAAGGTGATAGACGGAAGATGCTGTGTTCGAACCCAATCGCGTCCGTCGTCCTAATCGTTCGGAGTTTTCCGTGGTTTTCTTGGAACATTGGGTAACCTTGCGTAAATACGGGTTAGGTTCCCTTAGAAAGACTCCCACGGAGGGCATCCCCCCTCGGCCTATATCCCTCGAGTAAATCGCCCTTAAAAAACAACACCAACATCATAAATAATATTAGAAATGGCTACTAAAAATATCAAATATCTCATATAATAAGATTTACGTAACGTATCAAAATATTTTTACGAGAAAACACACAGGCACATCCAGTCAACGAACTTCATGTTTTACTTGTATTCGTCATTCCACCAGAATAAGACTGCAGTGAACAATTAAACAATCATTATTCAGACTTGTGTTTAATTATGCAATCTGATATACCCATGTTTACAAATATCCAAATATTCTTGTTTTTTTTTTTTTTTTCCCAAATATTCTCGTTTTTTTTTTTTTTTTGTTTTTTTTAAGTTACTTGAGCAAATTAAACGCCAATAAATTATGAACTTGAACACTAATAATCACACGCGTGTACACTGCTGTTTTCAGAAAATCATCCAAAACATTACATACAGAAGATAACTAGGTACACGAGTTTCTAATACTTGATTAAATATGCAACAGAAATAATTTTCACGCTTGTTTGAAACTCACAAATGAGTAAAATGACAAAATGAAATATGGGGAATGAAAAAAAAAAAAAAAAAAAAAAAAACGCTAACATGAATTTTAAACTCTGCACAATAGGGAACTGACGCAATCGGAAATAAGGAATATGTCAGTGGCATTAAATTAAAATGAAAGCTCAAAAGATATAATCATGATAATGAGAAAAAGGTGACGCTTATGATGACTAAACGCTGAGAGTGCTGCAAAATATACACGTGCAAGTTGTCATTTGTCTGTAAGGAAGTATCAGACTTTTTGATTGTGGTATTACTGAAAAAATCTGCAAACCGGGTAAAAAATTCCCAAGAAACTACTATTTCTAAATCTTTCATTCATGTATTAACAGCACATTCCCGTTCCTTAAAAACAGGGGAATTAACTGATTCTTCCTCTGTGGTTCACATCATGTCCTTTTATCTACGAGCGTTAAATCGAGAGTTCACGAATTGTTACTTACCTCCCCACCGCCTATCTGTTCACTATGCTGTAGGTTTCACTTCAATATTAGCATTATTTAAGTTAATATAATTCAATAACTATAATGTAGTTTTTCATTACTACGCTTTTTATATTATATTTGAAATTTCGTGTTTTTTTTAGCATGTAACAAAAATTATAGAGATAACAGCATTACAATTTTGCCCTTTTGCTCGGCGGTCACAATTCTCTACTGTTATCCTGTCCATATTAAAAAAAAAACACTATTTTAGTTTCAAGTATGTAAAAAGGTGAATTTTTTTCCCTAGGGGTTTTGCACGCACAATTAAAGACATTTACTGGTTTAGATAAAGTTAAGATAACCGTATTCCTTTTTTTATAACTTGATACTTGGATTTCTTAATAACGAAAATGTGAGCAAAATGACATTTTAAGAAACCATAGTATTTCGATTTTATAAAGTGATTTAGAACGTTGGATTTGAAACATTTGTCTGAGAATACTACCTGAGCCTGCGACCGTTGTCCAAGCCCATTAACAAATAGCACTAATCTCGAAAGAACTGTAAAATTCGCGTCCGTGACCGTTGTCTAAGCTTATTAACAAATAGCACGAATCGTGAAAAAAACTGTGAAAATCGCAATGAAAAATCGTGAAATATTTTAAAATGGCTGCAGGAATTCCGAATAAACTTTATTAAAATAGAACAAAATTTAACTATATTCAGCTAGAAGATTGAAACTGCATTCCTTTTACTAATGTGGAAAAATCACAGCGAATCGCGAAAAGCTCCAAATATCGAATAAAATATCGCTAAAATTTAAAATATCGCAAATGGCAAAATTTCTATATTGAGCTAAAAGTTTAAAATAGAATTTATTTTATGAATGTCGAAAAATCTCTGCAAAACGCGAAAAAATTCAAAAAATCGCTTAAAAATTTTCTAGAAAAATTTAAAAATACTGTACGAATTCTGAATATAGTTTATTGAAAAGAGGACAGAATTTACTATATTGGGATCAATAATTAAAGCAGATTCCTTTTACCAATGTGGAAAAATCTACACCAATTGCAAAAAAAAAAAAAAAAAAAAAAAAAAAAAAAAAAAAAAAAAATCGATAAAATTCACACAAATTTTCTAAAAATGCAAAAATCGCAGAGGCCAAATTATACTACAGTTGAACAGGACAAAACACGGTAAACAGAATTTCACGAATGAAAATAAATCAGTGTGAAACGCCAAAAAACGCTGAAATTCTCGGAAGACAAAACGTTATTATTAAGCTAAAGCCAAGGTATAATAGTAGGCTAAAAAACTTTGAAACCGAATTATTTTTCTGAGTGACAAAGTTTTGCAGCAGAACGGAAAAAAACTAATTATTGCATTAAAAATCATTAAATATTCAAAAATTTTGGCGGAATTGCAAATTCCTTTTACTAATGTCAAAAAAAAAAAAAAAAAGCCACAAAACCCGAAAATTTGTTAACGCGAAAAAAGCTATAAATCAAATTCAAAATCGCCCTAAAAATAACTAAATATTCAAAAATTGCGGTGGACAAAATTTATAATTTTAGGCTGAAAGTTAGAAACATAATTCTGTTTACGGATGTAAAAAAAAAAAAAAAAAAAAAAAAGTTGCTAAACGAAAAAAAAGCGAAAAATCAGAAAAAAATCGAAAGTTGCAGAAAATAAAATTCACTATAGTGGACTATAACATTGAAACTGAGTTGCTTTCACGAATATCAAAAGGTCAATGCGGAGCGCAAAACAACTCTATAAATTCCACTGAAAATAGCAGTAAAAGTCTCTAAAAAGTAAAAAATCGCACATGACATAATTTACTATATTAAGTTAAATGTTTGAAACCGAATTCATTTTACGAATGTTAAAAGATCGGCGAGGAAGGCGAAAAAATGCATTAAAGTTGTATTGAAATCGTATTAAAAATTACAAGAAATTTAAAAATCACGTAGGTCAGAATGTGTTATATTAGACTGATTGTTTGAGATCATATTATTACTTTTATGGATGTACAATAAAAATAATTAAACGCCTCGAAACGCGAAAAAAGTTAAAAATTGCATTAAAAATCATAAAAAATCAAAATTTGCGGAGACCAGATTTAATATATTTGGCTAAAAGTTTGTAACCGAATTATTTTTATGAATTTCAAAAAATCAGAGCACAACGCAAATAAAGGTAAAAATCGCATTGAAAATCGCATTAAAAAACGCTAAATGTTAAAAAATCCCAGAGAAAAAAAAATATTATAGTGGGATAAAACATTCTAACCGGAATTCTGTCATGAATGTCAAAAAATCGCCAAGAAACGCGAAAAAAATTGGTAAAATTCAAAATTCGTGGATGTCAAAATTTACTATTTTAGGCAAAATTCTCAAACACAGTTCCTTTTACTAATGTAAAAATATCCCCACAAAATGCGAAAACCTTGAAAAATAGCATAAAAAATTCAGGAAAAATTCAAAAATCTCTGTACGAATTCCGAATAAACTTTATTGAAAAGAGGACAAAGTTTTCTATATCACGAAAAAATTTGAAACCAGATTCCTTTTACAAATTCAGAAAAATCACGACGAAACAGCCCGCGTTTTAAAGTTTTTATCTAAAATTCTCATATTTTATTTTTTTTAAATACTACTCGTTCGAACATTTCGAATTTTTTGTAGGTAATGTAAATCTGATTTTCCGAAATGAACGAAAAAGATTGTGCCGAAATACCGATGTTTAGTTACTTTTAGCGTAGAAAAAAGATCTTCTACGGGATGTGCGAAGTGACCCGTTGTCGAGATTTTTTTTTCAAAGGGTAAATATTCGTATTTTTAAAATTCGATCGCACCGTAAAAGAGAAGATGGTCAAAGCTTTACATTTGTATTATTTGTGAATAGATACATTTGAAATCGAGTCCTGGAAGAGAGTCATAGAAAGTTAGAAATGTAAACCGCGAAAACGAACATTTTAAAATAAATTATTTCAAAGAGTTAGCCGGAATATTTTTCGAACTGATTGCAGTTTTTAAGACGTAAATATATGAAATTTACAAATATGTCTTATTTTTTTTCGTATTCCGAACGGTTCGGGTGATAAACATGAAGACAAACCGCCAAAACATCAGCATTTGGTTCTACGTGCTTTGGAAAACAAAGACTGAGCATGCGCACGCGCGTGCGGCTGTCGATGTTTGCAAAAAAAAATCGCTTTTTCGCTGAGTTTTTAGTTATTATCTCTTCTAATTATCAAAAATAAAAATTGTTCTTCAGGTGAATCAGGACCTGCCTTTTATCCAAATCCTCATCCTAACTTTCCGTCTTCTAAGCACGGTAGATTTCGCTAACTATCATTATTAGACACACACACATAGAGAGAGTGAAAAATTATTTATTAATATAGATAAGGACTAAAATTAATTTAAATGATCTTATTAAATGTTCTAATACTTAGGGGAGGAGGTATAATTTTAAGTATTAATCTATACCTTATTTTATGATATGTTAAGGAGGCTATAATGAAATGTTACTATGTCAAATAAAATAACAAAAATTTAAACCACGTTTTTCACACAAAAATAGTTTCTTTTGAAACGAAGCTTTTAAAATAAAATCTTATTCTTTTTTATTCTTTTATTATACAAAAATTTGAAACATTGTTAGCTTTTTCAGTATTAAAAATCCACAGTCTATATCTCTGTTCTGTAACTTGAGTATATTAAGAGATTGTATAATTTCCATTTTTTTTTTTTTTTTTTTTGCTTTCAGCTCGCGATTAATAGATATGTTCTATTTACATATCTATCAATGTAGAAAATAGGGATTGATTTTTGAAGCATCTTTTCAAAATTGTTATATACATAGTATGTTGAATTAAATCTTTGGCTCTTTGCCAATGAAGATATTTGCTGAATTTCGAAGACGTAATAATGATTTTTTTTTTTTTTTTTGCATAAACTGTTAAATAATACTTATGATATGAATATGAAATGTGAAAATATATAATAATAAAATCATAAATTTTCCTTGAAGATTGATAGACTAGATAATGTAAATCGTTTAATCAATAAATTTTTAATAATAAAACGTTTTTCTCTTAGATGTAGCTCTGGACAACATGAATAATAAATACTCTAAGAAAATATAAGATATATTTTTAAATGGAACACCTTTCTGAAAAGAATTTTAAAAGGAAAATAAAGAAAATAAAAAATGCTTCCTAACGATGTTTTATAAATTAAATTATCCTTTATGCATTATGACTAGTCTTGAGCATGAATATATAAATTTACATGTGCAACCACCTGTTTCTTTAATGAGTTTGAGGTGGGTGGATTAAAATGCTTGGTTTATTTACTTTATATTCAGTTTTCGCAACTCTCCAAATATTTACGATGTACTAAGACGTGTGTAAATGATTATTGTTTAAGAAAAAATAGTGATTAAATACGCAGTACAATTTTACAAAATGGGTAAAATTAAAGAAACTGCTTTAGAAACGCATCAAAAATTGGTGTAGGTGTTTTGATGGAATAATGTTACACCGCATAAAATAAAGTATATTTTATTCTCTAACAATTGACATTTTATGCACAGAAATTTGAGTTCAAAAACAAAGGAAACAAAACCTAATGCTTAATTTACACATCTTCGTTTGCATAAAATTAAGAATGACTCATAAACTCTCCTGTTTTCCCAGACAGAAACAAGTACATATTTCTAAAAATTGAAGGGATAGAATTTGAAAGGGAACCACTTTTCTATTTTCTGAATAACGTATAAATGAGAAAATTAACAAGGAAAAGTTTCCTTAACGTTTCTATATAAATTAAATTACCTTTGTTTTTTAAATCTGAATAATTTAGAAGCAAAATAATTAATCATTTGTTCATTGAAATTGCCTATGCAATTGTAAAATATTTATTTTCCCTCCTGTTTCCTAATGTTTGAAAACATCTATGAACTATTCTAAATAAATTATTAAAATTTAAGAACAAGTAACTTTTGAAAATATGGGACATTTCGCAAAATGGGGAAAATGCAGATGAACTTCTTTCTGAGCCCATAACATCAATTGTTATGCAACATAAAATCAAGTTTACGCAATTCTCTAAAAATTGCACATTTTGAAAAAGATAGAGGAAACAAAATTTACTGTTTGATTTAAAAGTCTAGGTTTGCATAAAATTACGAATGCCTCATTAGCGTTTCTGAATTTCGAGACAGCACTTAATAAATATTTCTAAAAATTCATAGGGAAGATCTTGAAACAGAACTCTTTTCTGAATAATGTTCAAAAGAGAAAATTAGGAAGGAACATTTTCCTTAAGGTTCTGTTATGAAATAAGTACATTTATTGTAAGTCTGACAAATTTTATAGCAAAGTAGTTAATAATTTGTGCATTGAAATGGAACATATATTTCAACAAATTTTCATTTGCATCTTATTTCTGAATATTTATAACGATCTCAGAACTGTATAATATAAATGATTATAGAAGACATGTATAAAATAAATGATACAGAAAAGGAAATAATTTTAAATACCTAATATATTTCATAAAATGATGAAAAGCAAAACACTTTTGTCAGAATTCATCACTTTCATCGAGATGTTTCACAACGAAAAGTCAAGTTTGCGTTATTCCCTAACAATTACCCATTTTTAAAAAGATGAAAGAAACGTAACTTAGTGCTTGATTTACAAAATATATGTTTGCATACAATTAAAAATGTCTGATTTCTTCTGTTGTATTTCCAGACATCATGAAATACATATTTACTAAATATTCAGAGGAAATAATTTGAAAAAAAGAACTCTTTTTCGTAACAGTTTTTAAAAGAGTAAAAGACACATAAATGAAATTAATTTACTTCAATTGTAAATCTCACTAATGTGAACTAAAAAATATTATCATTTACGTAATACATCAGCAGTTAAAACTGAATTATATTTATTTATTCTCATGCCTTTACAAATTTTAAACATTGTAAGACTTCCTTAAAATAAATGTTCATAGTTTTAAAAGAAGAAATAACTTTGGAATACATGGGAATACATTTTCCATGATGGAGAAAGCAAATATTTTTCTGTCAAACCCATCACATCGATCAAGTTATTACGCTTCTGTAGTTTTACTCCGCATAAAATCAAGTTTATTTAATTCTCAGACAAGATCATATTTTGAAAAAAGATCGAAAAACGAGACTTAATGTTTAATTTACAAGTCTGTTGTTGCTTAAATTTACGAAAGTCTCATTAGCGTTTTTATATTTAGGGAAAGCGTGAATTACATATTTTCTAAAAAATTATAAGGGAAGCGTTTGAAACGAGACTCTTTTCCGGATAGTGTTTAACAGAGAAACAAAAACTAACTTTTCCCAAGCATCTATTATATTAAAATCTGACTGTCTGTATGTATTTCACAGCTCTTCCTCCTAGAACATGGAACGCAGAGCGACGGAATAAACTCCAGTTTTCGGCATGGGTCCGAGTATATCATATAAGCTCTCCGAATTACAAAACTTGACTTTGTATATGGGCTGTTATTTTTTTTTATAACTTTAAAAGGAATTTCTCTAAAGATGGCAACTAAATTACGTGATGTTTGTGAAATGAAGAAAACAAAAAGCTAAATAATGGGATACCGTCTGCTATCCAATATGATGAACAAATATCTTTATTTTGGTTTGGTTTGAAGAAAACGATTTCATGATTTTTCGTTTAAATTCTCTTTAAAAATATGTAATAAAAAGAATGGTTGTATGACTTACGTGCCCGTTTACTAAAATTATTATGAAACATATTAAAGATTTTAATTTTATTGATCCGGTATGTTCCGGATTGATTTAAAATGTAAATAAATGGACTGTGATAGAACATGGAGTTTTGATCATGGAGTCTGAACATTCGTACAGGGAATATTCTCAGGTTAGAAGTTTTTGTCCAAACCATAGCAACCGACACCAGAGAAATTGACGATACTCATCTGGATGAATTGGCTTAAACTAGTTAAACAAGCAATAAAAATTAGATTTGCAATAATGACAAGCTATCCAGTTTTGTAAACAAAATCATCAGATAAATGGAATTTTATTGTACATATGCGTGCAATTATCTTATAAAGGCATTCTAATATAATTTCATAAATATCACGTAACTTACAAAATGTAGTTTTCGGAATTTTTAGCTCATTAACATTGTAAATATCATTTTTTGCTTATAATAAGAAATTTATTAAAATTAATATTATAAAACTGTTTTAAATGTAGAATAAAAAGAAATTTATTATTTTCCTCATAAATCGAAAAATTGTATGCCTTGCATCGTAGTTGTTACGCTAGCTTGTTTCACAATATATTAAATTGTCCTTAGTGTGAGCTTATTTAATTTTAATTAAAATAGGTTATCATTTGTGTACTAAAATTGCACATATATTTACACTACACTTTTTACTCATCTATCTGAATGTATAAAACTTTCTAAAACCTTCATAAAATAAGAAAAATTTCCTTCATACCCCAAAGCATCTTTCTCGATGTTATGCTACAGTGTTGTTTCACCTCATGAAATCAAGTTTATTTAATTTTTTAACAAATGCATATTTTGAAAAAGATTGAGGAAAGGCAACTTAATGTTTGAATCACAAGTCTCTTTTTGCATAAAGTTACGAATGATTCATTAGTCTGCACTTCTGTATTCTGTGCGTTAGCACTTCTGTATTTTGAGAGAACGCGAAATACATATTATTTAAAAAGATTTTGAAACCCAACCATTTCTGAATTGCGTTTTTAAAAAGAAAGTCAAAAAAAAAACATAGTTGTTATAGAAACAAATTTATCTTTATCAGAATTTTGTAGCCAAATTGTTATATAATTTAGGTCTATATTTTAGGTCTTTATTAAAACATCTGGTTGGAATATTAACTGTGATTCATTTGTCTTTTTAGGGTTTCGTTCATCTCACGAAACCCTATTACTCCCGCTCCGTTGTACGTCCGTCACAGAGCCATTCTCAGAAACTATGCAACTTACAAAGTTGAAACTTTGTGTATATCAAGCTGAATACCAGCTATGAAGCTCAAAATATTAAAATCTGAAAAAATCGTATTATTTAAAAAAAAATAGAGATAAAAAAACTAAAATTCTAATAGCCTTTTCCTATTCAATTAAAACATTTTTCGTTAAAGCAGTTGCCAAAAATTAAAAATCCACAATGAAATTCTTTCTACAGTAATCAATGTTCTATTGAACGATTTCCATGTGAAAAATGAAAATGAAATAAAAAGTTCCACCAATTGAAAAAAATATTAATATGAAATAAAAATGATTGACGTCACAATGGTAATAAAACGGAAATTTTCAAAGATTTCTCAATAATACAAGGAGTATGAGTATGTGTATGTACACAAAGCAGATTAATATCACGTCATTAGAAAATTAGAAAGAAAATCTGACGTCATATTGGAAGTTTAACGAGTTTTTCAAATGTTTGAGAATAATACAAAGCGAGTATCAATATGAGTAATAGAGAATAGCAAATATGGGAGTTTGAGAAACATATTGAATCATGATAAAAATCCGATTATGGAAATATTCGCATATTTTAAAATTTTGAAGATGTACAACATGTTTAATTTTGAAATTATTTTTTTAAATATCGCATTTAGTCCTCATGACAGATATTATTATGACAGAATATAATAGTGGGCTTCGCCCGCTATCGGGCTGGTTTAGATATTCGAAAAACGAAAAAATAGACCGGTAAATTTTTACGTTATAAAAAACATGACTTTTTTCTTGATGCTAAATGAAATTTATTTGGATTTATTAAAGAAAGGATAAAGTGTTTTGAAAGGAATATTAAACGAAACTCTTTGAGCGATCTTTGATCACACTTACCCACTTGTATATTTTCACAACAATCGATTACACGAACTTCATTATGAAAATCCATTAAAACTGAAAAGAATCAATAACTCGGAATTTCAGATAATTTGGAGAATTGTAATATTAAATTCTGAAGAATAATTTCTGTTAGTTTCAGCTATAAAACCGTCATAATCTCAGTGAATTAGATGTGACACATATACAATATAATATGTCACATCTACTTCTAATATAAATTTTATAAATGAATAGGTATCTCAAATTCCTCTTTCTCAGTTTCCGAATTAATGAACGTAGTTCAGTCTAAGAGAAACTTAATCATTAAAAATTTAAAATACTTTTTCAAGACTCCATTATCACGGGATGACTTATTCCTCAGCAGTATTGCTAACTTTGGATTGCCCTATTTTAGGAAAAAATATACAGTCTTACCTGATTTTTATATAGTAAAATAACTGATCCGTCTAGCATTGCCCGAAAATAAGTAACTTTCCTTTACGGTTTCGATACAAATAGTTATTTTCGGCGTGCATTCTGTTCTAAACAGAAACTCCGGTACTCGGCCCCGCTGCATACGGCATTGTATAGCAGGTGTGCTACGCATGCGCTTCACTATCATTTAGTTTAAATTTCCATAGCTAGGGAGCGCGAAATCGTCTTACTTAGTTATCTATATCTTAATTAGTTTATGTTAAGTTGAATGAACCAATTCTCGTTGAAGAAGATTCCAAACATTTTTTAGAACACTTTGATCGGAATATGAAAATGTACTAGGTCGACCACTTTCAATTACCATATCTCCCATATCCGGAAATCTACCGACATGTAACCACGATGTAGTGCACGATGAGAGACTCGAGGCTATTACCACACACAAACACCAGTGCTCTGCGTTGGGTAGTTGAGGCTGCAAAGTGAAATATAGGGACACACACGCCTATATATATATATATATATATATATATATATATATATTCTTTTACTTAACTCAATGACCACTTATCCCGCGATTTTCACGGGGAAGACATTTGTTGGAAAATTTATGTAATACACTAATTTTTAAGCTATTTTGTGTTAAAAATTCCACAGTCAAAGTGTGAAAATGCAAATGATAAATTTACTACATATTTCAAATACATGATGATTTGAAATATGTAATGATAAAGGAGATACTGGTCGATTAAATATTGGTCGAGAGGTTGAGTAGTCAGAGCGTTAATCACGAAATGTCTGCCATTAACAATAAAAATAATTACTATAGAGAAATTCTGGTAGGATGGTTGTTTATTAAATAAAAAAGTGCCTAAGTGTTCATCAGTTCTCAAAGTGCTGAGAAATGAAATGAAATTATTTCCCATAGTAATAAATTTTATTTATATTAGTTATCATTTTATAGGGCATTTTATAGTAAATGTAACCGACATCACTGTAGAAAAATGCTGAAAATAGAATACTTAATCGTTAATCTTTACGAAGTGATTCAAAACTCATTGTACAAAATCATTGAACACATTGATCAATTTCTGTAACATTACGCAGAACATACATTTTCCCTATAGAATCTTAAATATACTATTTTCGAAGATTATTGATCATCGAGTGATTTTTAAAAATTTAGAAAATTTGAGGGCATGAATATTGGACTACAAAATTTCCGTACACAAAAATTGGTAGTGCATTCCTTCTCACATCATTAGCCATGGAGCAGGATAGACTCAGAAGTAGTGAAAAAAAAATTGTGCGTTAAGAGAAGAGACGATATTGAGACTGTTTTACTCTAAGTTTGTTCTCTCGTGAAAGTACTTGATGAGCACACTCTAAAGTTTCCTACTCTAATTTTAATGAGCCTCCTCCAAATTACTAAGGGGAAATTAAATTACCTTAATCCAAATTATGTTCATATTATAAAATCCATTTGATTATTTAAATCCATAGCAAAACTTGGTCCATATATAAGTGATAGCTACCAGAGATTCCATATTACATATCAAAAGGATTACTTAGGAAATATAAATTAGTTTATGACTAATTTAGACATGCTGTTAGATTACATCATAATGGATTGGGAGCACTAGCACACCAAACAGCGCGAACACTTTTTCTTAGATATTCTTTTATCAATGTCACCCAATTTTATTAGCCTATTTCAGACTTATTTCAAATGTCTTTGCCGGTTCCATTATATCTTGAAAATAATGCGGTTGGAATAAAACACTTATGTATTTTTAAGGATAGCTCCAGTAAGTATTTAAATAACAACTGCATGTACGCAATTTGCGAACATCTACCATCACAACTTCTGATCTAGATTTAGTAAGTTATCCAGATAGTTTTTCGCTACTTTCGAAACAAGATTGACAGAAGCCTGCAAATTTCAGGTATTTCGCAAAATACTGACTCCTGACTGGTTTATCTCGCTTCAAAAGTTGCATAATGTCTATTTGGATAACTATCTAAACTTTAACTGTACCCTTCTTTTCTACTTTTTTTGTTTTATCGTGAAAAATACTGTAAATTTAATATTTTATCAAATATAAAGGAATTACTATTTAATATTTCGTTTATCACAATCTACTAAGAAGCTACTGCATTTTCATTTACAAACATATTCTAGATCACCAATATGTTTTATTAAAATTATTATATGATTTAATGGGTACAACATTTATTTCTAATATCGTAGTTTTTCTATGCAGCCACGATTAGTTGGTATTTAAGTATCTTTAGTCAATTCTATGCGTTGAAAAATGTGACATGTGTTTTAACTTACTGTACAAGCTATAATATATTAGTGATATTCTTCCCCATAGCATAGTGATCCAATACAAGATCAGATGCTATTTTGTAGTATAACGCATTTACTAACCCAGTTTCTCTGTAAGTATTGTTAAATATATTTGCTCAAACAATATATATTCATTTAAACATTATAATGGAATAGTTTAATAACTATTATTATACATATCAATTTCCGTGCACGAAACTCAGTTATGGGATATATAGTAGAATCCAGAGACCTCAACCGGGAAATGACTGAATATATAACACTTTACACGAGAACGACATTCAAAAGCACAGTATGATTACAGCATTATACCTAGCTGCTTTGCTCCTAATTTCAGTATTGAATAGAGATCCAGTGCGTACTGTGTTCATGGAACAATATAATGCTGCATATGAATTACATCTAATGCAGTTTATTATAGTAGATTCAGGCATCACAATACTTTTAGAAGTTTACTTGAGGGTGTTACTTAAAGGAGTTTTTAATACCTATTTATTAATACAATATCAACACAACTTTACTATATCATTGTTCGTAATAATTATATTTTTTTAAATATGTGTTATAACTTTAATTATCTAAATATAGGATAGAATGTAGGAACTAGGATGGAAGGGTAATTAATTTGATTTTTTTCCCAGTTGCAATAATTTTTCCCGCTGCCTCTTGCATGATAAAACCAAATTATTAACACTTGAAGTTTTGGATGAAATATTTAAGTTTACTATGATTTTTCCTAAAAAATAGATTTTTATTAACGAGCTTAACACGTTGACCACTCAGCCTAAACTTGATTATGTTTTGGAAACCACCCAAACTATCCCTTATGCATTTGATTTTTCACTATCGGTAAATTTTGTCTGCGAGTTGTACACAGGTTCAACAAACTTGTGCCATATATTCTGCCATAAGACCGTATCGTCCAGGGCTCCTAAATGTTCGCCAACTGAATACCAATATCTTTTAACAGATAAGTTCATGGTAGGTTTCTAAAACATTTCCACAAAAATTTACCTCCGAAGGTGATTTCTGGAAAATTTGAAAGAAAAATCTAAAAAAAAATAATAACGGTATTAAAAAAGTGGACCATTTGGGGGCCCTGCATCGTCTCACGGTATGCAGAGTGGAAGTCACACATGAGACCACATGGACTAATGGCGCGGTCAACGTGTTAAAAATTCTAAATTTAAAACCAAATTTTTGCTGATATGTAAAAAAAAAAAAAAAAAAAAAAAAAAAAAAACATTTGACATAATTATATTTTAAGTTTCATTAAGCATATGTATGACTGTAAAAGACAAAGTATCTGCATTTTTGGCCAATTCAAGGTTGGTTTTGGAACATTTAGCAGTAACTTATTAATTTTAAATCTACTCAAACTTAGGGGATGTTATAAAGGGTTGATATGTTACCTCCTGAGTATTCCATTGTGTGGAATTGTGTAGTCTTATTTATCAAAGTGGATTTTTCAAAATTTTAAATACTTTCATGTTTAACACTATTTAAAATGAGTAGAGTAATGAAAACCTATTTTCATGAGTTATTATAATATAGATTTTCCGTTTACGAGTAATATTATCTAATATTTAGTTTGCTAATAATACAACTAAAAATATTTTCCAACTATAAATCATTTTGATAGACTATTTCTACTTAAAGTAAACGGTCAATGAAAAAGAAGTTATTATATTCTGTAATGATGTTACTTAGAATGAGTATTACTTGAATGATCCAGGTGCAAAAAATCCAACTTTTTTGTCTTTTTAAAAAGGTTTCTCTTTGAAGATATAAATTTAAATAATTTCTTTTTCTTTGAAATACAGTCTATTACTACGTAAAACGGTTAATTTGAAGATATTTCTTGTTTTGAAGATATTTCTTGTTTTTCGGAAAAATATTTAAAATTATCCAAAAAAAACGAGATAAACAGTACTGATAGACAGTCGAATAAATGTGACTCGTTTCAAACGATTAGAAATAAAGTCTAATAATTAAAGCTAATGTTTTTATATATTTCTTAGCTATTATACATCAACTGTTGTCGTTTTAATCAAATTGAAGCATTTTTTATATTTTTTAATAGTAACATCTAATTTTGAAAACATATTTCGATATTTCGATATATTTTCCTTCTGATACCTAACGGGAAGTCATTCCGTCAAAATAGTTTAGTAATTGTTCATATTTAAAGATTTACGTTCTTAAGGTTAAATTCATTTAAGGTTGCTCTGAAACCACAGGAATGCAGAAATTCATGTTTTGAGCTATTTAAGAAATTAACGTCTAAGCAAGCTAAAATAGATGGCTCTCCAACTCAAACTAATTGGTAAAGTTATTTGTTCAAAACGATTTAAGAGAGGGGAGTAAAGCAAATTTCTCCCTTAGCAGTTATGCGGTTTCTGCACTAAATTACGATTTATCTCTGCATTTTTATCTGTTCTGCCTTTGTATTAAGTGAATAATCTGGGTTACGGATATAATTTAACAAAATTGAATTTTTCAGTAAACCTGAACTTTATGTTTGTCAGTTACATAATTTAAAATAAATTCATATATTCAAAATATCTTGCAGGCTGAATCATCCGGTATAAGCATACAGTAAACACCCGATTATTCGCGAGTCTAAATTCTTTTCTTCCCATTCCCATCCTTGAGATAAAACTTATTTCCGCGATGTAAGATGAGTTTTTGATCCACTTTACTAAACATAAATTCCACTTGAACACGTGAACAGTCACGTTCACAAAACAAGTGCAGCTAATCCGGTCGCAGGGCGGCAGACCTGTTGATAAACAATGTATGGGGACGCAAGGACACCATCACTGTGCTTCTTTTGTTACTTCTGCACACCAGTTTGCTTGTTTTTGCTGAGCTGTGTACACGTGTCCTACAGGAGTTTGCGTTTGAATTTAAATTTTGTAGTTCTGCGTTTTAAATTTCTGAGAAATGTCGCAAAAAAGGAAAATAGTTGTGTTATAAATTCAGGAGAAATTAGAACTGATTAAAAAAAATAGAAATGGTGCTACGCGAAAACAAATGAGCGAACATTATTTAACAGGGGAATGCACAGTTAAGGACATTTTAAAACCAGAAGCATAAATTGATGCAATTCACAGCCTCGTCAGACTACTCTTCATAAATGAAAAAAGGAAAAATCATGAAAAGTAGCACTTTTGAAGAACTGGATGTGGCATTTTTACGTTTGGATGACTAAAGTCAGAAGTGAGAGAACGGCTGTTTCAGGGTCTATTGTTGCTGCAAAAGCAAAACATTTTTTTGAAATGCTGGGATTAGAGGGACAATTTGACTCGTCGTCAAGATGGCTGACAAGGTTCAAACAACGCCAAGGGACAAGAAAACTAGGTCTCTACGGCGAGGCACAAAGTTGCGACCAACAAGCTGCTGAAAATTTCAAAGATGATTTTGAACAATTTTTTCAATCAGAAAGAATTTCTCAACAACAAATATACAACGCCGATGAGTCAGGATTACTCTGGAAATGTTTGTCAATACAATCTCTGGCACTTGAAAGATAAATCATGCTCCAGGGCATAAGTTCAGTATAAGAACGCCTAACAATATTGACTTGAAGCAATGCTATGTGATCTCATAAACTAAAGCTAGTAGTGATTGGAAAATGAAAGAAACCGAGATCTTTTAAGGAAACAAGACCTGAGAACCTCCCAGTACATTATTTCAACCAAAAGAAACCCTGCATGAACCAAACAATATTTATAAAATGGTTCGAAAAAATGTTCATTCCCCAAGTCAGGGAGCATCTGGAGTCTCAGAATTTACCCCAGAAAGCGGCATTGCTAATTGAAAACGACCCATCACACTTAAGCTGTTATCACACGGAATACCATACGATATGAAGTATATGCTATTCCCTCTCGATTTCTTGGAGCTGCACGTTCACGCTGCAACTAGGGTTACTTTCCCTACTGAAAGTTATCTGCTAATGTAAGGAGAGGGCGTAACATTTGGCGAGTAATTGCAGCAGGTGTTTTAATATTTAGTGTAGAGATCGATTGATAAACAGGAAGCATTATCGCGTACTAACATTTTATACATTGCAGTTTCTTTTCGTGTCTGTTCTATATATATATTATCGTGATCATTTTATTTCAAATTCCAAAATTATAAAAACAATACTCTCGCTAATATAACATAAAAATTCTAAATTATAGAGTCCATATCTTCACTTTACGTTTTTCATTACCTGTAAATATTAAGAATTCTCAACTATTAGTATTAAGTGATTTAGAAAAAAAATAGAATATTAAAACTAGTTTTTTGTCACATGTATTGGAACCGCACTTTACCGCTAACCCGAAATCTGTAACGCAAAGAAAGATTTTAAATTAAGTTTTAGTTATTTTGCCAAAATCACTATTGTGACATTTTAGTTAATATATTTTACATATTTTAAGTGTAATTCATGTTGCATATTGAATGTAATGTAAAATTGAAATACGTAATAGAATTTAGATATAGTTCACAATCTTTTGAAGTGTTTTCTTCCTTGGTTTTGATGATTTTAATCATTTTTCGAAAGTTTAAATGAGTTTTTGATATTTTTCGTTTCAAAAACACAATCCTTAATTTTATACATATTGTGTACAGTCCTGGAGGGGGGGAGGTGGGAGTTATATCCTCTACTAACTCTGCCGCAAATCACTGTATAAAAATGTCACAAGTAACAATAGATTAGTAATAACATCTAATAATAATGCTGTACATAAATTTTGCTGGGGGGGAGGAGGAAGTTACGTATAGCAATTGTAACATATTCTAAAACTTTTAGTACTAAACCCTAATTTCGACATCATATTTTTCGGTAAATTTTACATTCGTGTATCAAATTGAAAGTCACTCCTTAAAGTAATTTAGAAATTACGCAGGTTTTATGTTTGCACCTCCTAATGTTAAATAAATGTTCGATCGTCGCAAAACAGATTACAAGACAAGTGTTTTTTTAAGCATAACATAAAAACTATTTTGCGGAATGAGCTTTAATTTTGAGTTCGCATATTTGAAAATTCTAGAAATCTATTTCTGTTAGGAAAGTTTTACGTTACAATTGATTTTTGTTTTCGAAAAAAAAAAAATATATATATATATTTTTTTTTTTTTTTGATGGGAGCAAAATATTTTAACTGGAGGGGGGGGGGGGGTATATGCGTTATTTCTTATTAACGAGCAGGGAAGACCGAGCTATGCTCGGTCAAAATTAAATTTGAGTTCAAATATCATGACCCATGACCAAAATGACCCACTAATTGAATTTTCTCGAACATGTGACTTAGCCCAACAGTCTTCTCGTGCCGGAAAACCGTAGGATGCAAAATTTAGTGTAAATTGAGCCGCTTTTTAGATATTGACCCACAACGACCCAGAAATGACCCACTAATCGAATTTTCTCGAACATGTGACCTAGTCTAATGATTTTCGCGTGCCCGAAACTCGTAAAATACAAAATTTAATCAAAATCGTTAGAGCCGTTTTTTAGATAAGATTAATTTGACCCGCTTTGACCCAAAAATGACCCCCTAATCGAAAGTTCTCGAACATGTGACCCAGCCCAATAGTCTTCTAGTGCCCGAAAATAGTCGGATACAAAATTTCGTCAAAATCGTTTGGACCGTTCTTTAGATACAATTAGCTTGACCATGACCCAAAAAGACCCAAAATGACCCACTAATTGAATTTTCTCTAACATGTGACCTAGCCCAACAGTCTTCTCGTGCCCGGAAAACATTGAATACAAAATTTAGTGTAAATTGAGCCGCTTTTTAGATCTTGACCTACAATGACCCAAAAATGACCCATTAATCGAATTTTCTCGGACATGCGACCTAGCCCAATGCTTTTATCGTGCTCGAAAATCGTAGCACACAAAATTTAATCAAAATCGTTAGAGCCGTTTTTTAGATAAAATTAATTGGACCCACGTTGACCCAAAAATGACTCACTAATCGAAAGTTCTCGAACATGTGACCCAGCCCAATTGACATCTCATGCCCGAAAACGGTCGGATACAAAATTTCGTCAAAATCGTTTGAACCGTTTTTTAGATACAATTAGCTTGACCATGACCCAAAATGACCCAAAATGACCCACTAATTGAATTTTCTCGAACATGTGACCTAGCCCAACAGTCTTCTCGTGCCCGAAAACCATTGGATGCAAAATTTAGTGTAAATTGAGCCGCTTTTTAGATCTTGACCCACAATGACCCAGAAATGACCCACTAATCGAATTTTCTCGGACATGTGACCTAGCCCAATGATTTTATCGTGCTCGAAACTCGTAGGACACAAAATTTAATCAAAATCGTTAGAGCCGTTTTTTAGATAAAATTAATTTGACCCGCGTTGACCCCAAAATGACCCACTAATCGGAAGTTCTCGAGCGTGTGACGCAGCCCAATTGACTTCTGATGCCCGAAAATGGTCGGATACAAAATTTCGTCAAAATCGTTTGAACCGTTTTTTAGATACAATTAGCTAGACCATGACCCAAAATGACCCAAAATGACCCACTAATCGAATTTTCTCGAGCATGTGACCTAGCCCAATGGTTTTCTGGTGCCCCAAAACGGTAGGATACGAAATTTCGTCAAAATCGTTAGAGCCGTTTTTAAGATAATTTTTGCATATATATATATATAACCACCCACAAGATTTGCTCGTATTAGAATATATGATAAGTAAAAAAGGGCACAATTTGCTTAACAAATTAAAAAAACATATAAGGGTTTAAAATTTATACACCGCTAGGAGGGGGTAGACCAAATTTTAGGGTGGATGAAATTCAATAATTAAAAAGGAAAAATAGACTGAAAAGAACATTCTCACCCACATACATTAAATACAATAATCCTAACATGAAGTGAAAAATTATCCAGAGCCAGGAATCGAACCTGGGTCCACAGCGTTCCGGGCAATCACTCTAACCACTCAGCCACTTCGGCTGATTCTGAAACGCAATTTCTCACTAATAAACCATGTTAGAGAGAAAGTCGCCAACCATCTAACAGACAGCCTTGGATAAACGGACAACGGTGAATATATTTTTACTATTCCACCGATTTACGAATAAATATGTATGTCTGTATAATAATTGTATATCTTTAAAAAAAGATTATCAAGATTAATAACAAAATTATTAGAAGGTAAAATATAATTAACTATAAATAGCTGCTAGATTAAATTTTCATTTATTAAATTTTATTTTCCTAAAAGTTTAAGAACATTTTCTGTCCCCCCCCCTCCACTACAAAATTTAGATTCTGAACGCTGCATGCTTTTACAATAAAATACCTTGATGCGTGTTTGCTTGCATTCTTATCTTTGGCGACATAATTGGCAACAAATAAGAAATAACGCCAAATACACTGCAGTAAGTAATTAAACTAGTACAGTTTGAGAAGTAAACAAGTGACTACGACAGTACAATAATAACATATAGCAAATAATATAAGGAATTGAAATAAAATAATCGCAATAAATAACTTTAAATTAGTAAATAAAGTTCTTATCGGGAGTGTAAATAACGACGAACTCCGAAGAGGCAATCGACGCATATGTAATTCTTTAATTTCAAAATAACTGCACATTTTTAAAGTTCTTTTCGTGTATAATTGGTCCCTGTGTTACTAAGAATATTGCTTTTTCCTTAATTCTTCTGTATTTTTGGTTTCAATATTTGCGACCACGCTAAACAAACATGTTGACTTACTGACGGTAGCCATCTTGAAATTTTAGAGAGCTCTGATTGGTGGATTTCGAGCTGACATGTATCGTAGAGTATAGAAACTACTGTCAGTTACATCTTAAAAAAATTACGAGAGGCAATCTATCAAACGGGGCGATTTTTCGAGCTTTTTCCTCTTGAAAAACTTGTTTCGGATGAAATATCTGATATTGACTATGATATGAGAGTACGTGTGATAGCACCATTAGGAGAATTACAATTGGAATAAGACGATGAAAATATTTTTGCAAAATGTATTCTTCGCAATATCACAGCTCTTATCCAACCTATAGACCAGGGAGTAATCGCTTCAATTAAGAGAAAATACACAATGAAATTACTGACAAAAAGAACTGAAGAAGGAGATAATATTAAAAGACCATATAATGAAGACCTGGCGAAAGATTTTGCCATGTGTGGAAAAATATTTAGTAGAATCTCAAAAGAAATAGGAAGAAGTTTACGTTCACGATTAAACGAATTTTGCGAAATTTGTCACTGGTGGAGAAAATGTCGATGAAGATAATATCGCTCAGTGAATTGATTGTGACACTAATGATCCAGGCTTGGACCATGTAACTCATGAACATATTGTAGAAAAATCATTATGTATGAATTTGGTAGAGAGCGATGAAGAAGATGGTAAAGTATAAAAGGAGGTGAGTCACGACGCAGCTTTAGCTCACGTTAAAAACCTTATTCAGTATTTAGAGGAAGACGATGACGCATCACTTTCTGATAAAATAGTAAAAAAAAACGTAAGTGTTTCACTACAAAAAAAAATAGAATCTTTTGACAGAATTTCTAGAGAAGATAAATCTACAACTTTGTAAGTAGTGAATAATTTTAATATTCCTCAAGTAATAAGTATGTTTATGTTACCTATTGTGTTTGTAAATTGTTCAAATGTATATTTGTATTGACATGTTCCTTTTTTCAAAATTTCATGGATTATCAGCAAAATCAGCTTATCCGCCGCGACACTCAATTCCGCGAATAATCGGGTTTTTACCGTATTTACAAAATTTGACACTCTACTAAACTTATGTCAATAAATTTCCTTCAATCAACGAACTTTCTATTATCTGTAGAAATGCACCGACCAAAATTTCAGATTATTAAAGAGGGGACTTAGATGTATAAAACTTTAATATAGCGCACAAAAGAGTCACATGAAAGAAAATATATATTGTTTGAGTGGAATTACAATCGTTTAGCTATTTAATTAAATTTAATTAAAATTTTACTTCAAATCACACAATACCAAAGATTGAACGGTGGTGTATTTCATGAGAAATTATGTACGTTACAGCCATACAAATTTGTGACAGGGTATATATTGCACTTTTTCTCAAAATAATATCATTTTGCTCATGTAACAGGCATATGTCCTGTTCCTTCATGCAGGAAATTATGTCCATGTTTCTTACATCCTATGTACATATTTTAAATATACTTTTAGGTAGATTTCGTAAGAAATACTACCTATTACATTCTCCCCTAAGTTGGAATTTTTGAAAATTTTTTGCAGATCTACACCGATTATGACTCCCAGAACACAAAACCACCTCCAGTTCAAAATTTTATATCAATCTATCTATCTATCAGCCCCACCAGTGGCTGAGAGGTTCTGCTCTCGGAGCTGGTAGACGGGAGGTGCTGGGTTCGATCCCAATTGCACCCGTCGGCCTAATCGTTCGGAGTTTTCGTGGTTTTCTTCGAGCCGGGGATTTATCCATGCGAAAATACGGGTTAGATTCCCTTAGAAAGACCCCCACGAAGGGCACTCACCCCGGG
The DNA here is from genome assembly GCA_963931845.1 of Maratus michaelseni. Classification (NCBI taxonomy): domain Eukaryota; kingdom Metazoa; phylum Arthropoda; class Arachnida; order Araneae; family Salticidae; genus Maratus; species Maratus michaelseni. The sequence goes on from OZ007586.1 coordinate 401,511,574, forward strand.
TCTATATCCCAAGTGTAGATAATTGGACGTCAATAATCAACCCAACCTATCTATCTATCTATCTATCTATGTCACTTTTTATGGACACGATAACTCCCATAATTCTGCACAAATCTCTTCCAAACTGATACATAAAATCAAGGGGCATAAAATCTTGGTAAGTTCGTTAATGGGCTAAATCGAACCAGGGGGGGGGATAGGATTTTTCTGTGAAAACAGAAAAAACCCCATAATTCCTTATATAGATCTTATGCTACGTATCGAATCCATTTAAAATTATTATTACTTATAGGAAAAGGGCCGAAAATTTATGTATGACAGATTTTTGATATCACTAAAAATGGCCCCAAGGGAGGGGGGGGGGGAAAGGGGGGTTTTAGAAGAAAAAAATTCATAACATCGTCAATTCACAAGATATCAAATCCGCTTAAATTTATTATAAATCCTCTTAATATTATCTAAAACTTTTATATTGACGAGTTTTTTATAGGACCAACCCTTATAGAAAAAAAAATTAAAAACAAAAACAAAAATCCCTGCCGCCTCTGCCAACAAACAAGTTACGTTTCGAAGTGGGCCATTCCAACTGTCAGATCATGGCAAAAAGGTAATTTCTTCCGCAATTCCCAACAAACAGGCGCCCCACGGTCTGCATCTTCGAAATCTACCTGTGCCTGTAGGCCAAGCCGTCAGGGATTTTTTTCTGCGGTATCGTGTAGCGTCATTATAAGACGTTTTGATAAATCTTCTCTTAAGTATATTCCGATGTACATAAGTATATTTTTATACAACTCGTATTTTAGATACTTTTACAGAAAAAAATATTGCTTATAGTATTAAATTTACTTTTCCCTTCAAAAATATTTTAGTGATAAGTTTATAAATGTAATAAATAAAAACACTTACATACATTTTAAATATATATATATAATAATAATCAATAAATAAATTTTAATCTTTTCAAAACAAGCTGATCCACCCGGCGTTGTCCGAACCTATGATAATAGCCTTAAATATACCTAAAATATGTGTTGAATGTATTCACATTTTATAACGAAAATCTAAGTAAAAAGGGCTTGCTATAAGCGTTCTTTTATTTATTCATTTATATTTCATTTTTTTTTCATCGATTACCATCGAATACTTATAAATTAAAAAATATATATTATATTTCTTATTTTTCAAACTCTGTGAAATTTTTATAAGTTATGAATATAATGTTTCCACAGCTTGTGTATAATTTTCGTGCTAGAATATTGATATTTAGTTGTAAAAAGCAGTGTTTTTCCTCTCACTTTTTCACATTGAAATATGGGCGAAAAAAAAATTCGCCAAAAGTGACTTTCAGAAATGTTTTTTTTATTTAAAGAGTTAGTATCCTGTTTTTTCAAACAGATAGTAATGTTGGAAAGAAATATGAACGTACATATATCAAGCCGTAATTCCCATTTTCGGTTCTTCTCTCGTCAGTTGCTGAACGGCGTTTATGGCACACACCTTGCGACATATTTTGGCATTCCTTTAATTGCGGGTTTTAATTAATATATCGGCTAATTATCAAAAAGGGAAAATATGAGCCTCAGGTGTATTCGGAACTTCCTTGGACAACCCCCATCCAAATTTCCAGAACTCTACTTGCGGTAGATTTTCCTGGCCATCGCCGAAAGTCACACCACACACATACATATTTTTTTTATTTGTACAGATAACAAGATCGTGACTATTTAAAAAAAACGTGTGTTTTGGCATTAAAAATGCTGTCTTGGCTACAATACGTGCAAGCCTAATTGACGATCGTTGCCTTTTCTTTTTTTCGCTATGTTTTTGCAAGTTTGTTTCGCTGTTAATTCAATTTTTGTTGGTTCTGCAAATCATATTTGAAAAATATAAGTGAATTGGAATATGTTTGATTAAAAATATCTTTATCAGAAATTTTAAGTAAATGTACCTCGTTTAATAATTAATCTCTTAAAAAATCACGTTATAATGATTTTAATAGGAGAGAAAAATGCAAAAGAAACTTTTATAAAATATATGGTCTCGAAATTAATTGCCATATATTGCAGCAAAAAAAGCCTTTACATTATTTTCGGTAACAATTTTTATTTATTTTTTTACTTTCTGACATGTACTGCATAGCCTTTTATTTCTCATTAAAAAAGTAATGAGAAATTCAGCATGAAAATGTTTGGTCTGTCTTTTAATTGCTGAATCTCCACTAAATGTAAAGTGTCATTTTAAAACCAAATGTTTATAAAATTGTAACTCATTCGATGCCATCTTTTCATTACTTATTATTTTCATTACTTAACTGCATCTTTTCATTACATTAAAAAAGTAATGAGAAATTCAGCATGAAAATGTTTGGTCTGTCTTTTAATTGCTGAATCTCCACTAAAGGTAAAGTGTCAATTTAAAACCAAATGTTTATGAAACGGTAACTCATTCGTTGCCATCTTTTCATTACTTAAAAAAGAATTTTTATATCTGCCATTCTAGATGCATACTGAAATTGGAATATTTGTTTTAATGAAAGAATGCGTATATGTCTGGATATACGAGGTTCCTATTTTCTTTACAGATCTATAATCACATTTCCTATGATGTAAAATATTTTTATATAGAGAGAATTTGAAATCCGGAAGAATTTGCCTAGAGAAAAAGATCGTTTCAACAACTACGTTTTAAATTATATTTTTAAGAACAGAATTTCCTAAAAAGGAAAAGTTGTTAGGGAAAATCAAAAAGTTATTTTAATAAAAAACATCATTCCATGACAAAATCGCAAGACTATAACTCTGTTTCACAAAATTACAAGCTTAATTTTTTTTAACTATCTCGTTTTCTGTAACAGAACATGGAATTTAACATAAGAATGTAATATTCCAGGCTTCGTGCCCTTTTGAAAACCAGTATAGGTTATAAATATCCCCCCTCCCTCCTAACGTGAAAAGGAAAATAAAATAAGAGGAAAGTGCTGATTAGATGTAATTTAAGATACTTCCACACAAAAAATTCACTTTGACTGTCAATATTTTCTAATAATTACGAACGAACATTTTTCGTTTTCATTTATCCTTTTTTTTACATAAATCTCAGAAAACTCTCTAATCTAAGCTAAAAATAATCTTAAATTTCGCAATATAAGTTTCTTTTCCATGAAATTACGAAAATTTTCAGACAACTATTCTGCGAGTCAAATTTCTATGACTCGCAGGATTGAATATTCGCAGAATTGAATATTCGCAGAATTTTTTTTTTTTTTTTGAGATTTCAGATTTTTCTATTTCTACTTAAATCACGAATATCTCCAATCTCAAATAAAAAAAACAAGTATTAAAAAAACAATTATTTATTGCACTTTAGAAACCGGATCTAGAAAGTGAAAGAATCCTCATTAAAAAAATACTACGAACTAAATCAAAAAAGTTAAAAACAGCGATTGTAGAGATAGATCTTAGCTATCCAATGCTAAAACAATCGTTTAAAAATATTGAAATGAAAACGAGATATTGTAAACTACCTGTCCCGTAGGATTAACATTAGCAAGCGGGTGTTTTCGCGTGAATCAACAAGAGCTGTAACTGAAACAGCTCAGCAGAATAAACCGCAGGTAAAGGAAATCCAATAAACTGTGAATGCGTTATTTCACTTTATTATTTTAATGCAATCATGCTGATTTGTAAAGAAATGATACTAGTTGTAATTTGGTCGTCTTAGTGAAACATTTTCTAGACCTGGGACATTCTTGGCCTAAATTTTCAATGCTCTACCATAAACATTTCGTATTCCCCAGAGATCCATAATTGCCTCTATTGTTAAATTTTATACTAAATATTAAAAATAATAAAAAATCCCAGGATTTCTCTCTGCCTGCTTTCAAATGTCTAATTATAAAATGGATTCATTCCGTTTATTAATATTAGCTAAACTATTTACAAATATGACAATTTTTTTCATAACCTCCCTGTATACATACTCTTAAAGAAGTTTTATTTAAAAAAATAATAACAAAAATTATTTATGAAGCATATCTTTTATTTACATTATCTATAGTTTGAATTAATTGTCTACATACAAATAAATATTTGTTTGATATTTTATGTGAAAACTAATTTATCTATAATATATGAATATAATAGTTATTATATTGCTGAACCCAAGCAATTTTATATTATTAAGTTCATTCTTAATATAAATACTTAAATGACATTTTTATCCCCGCAAAATATGAAGATATTAAAAATATTGTATATTACACATTTATTCATGATATGTATATCATACACAGGTACACCTGTGGCACTTTGCCAAGCACGGTGATTCTTGAATTTGAATGACTTATGAAAGATTTTAAAGAAATAACTACTTTTCTTTTATTGCAATATTAACAAACAAAAATATAAAAATCTTGAAGAAATTCTTTTCTAGAAGTAACATTAAATTTCATCAATGCAATTTTCCGAATAAGAAATGAGAAATTTCAAAATGATTTATTTTATTCGTGGAAACATGAAATATTTTATTAAAAAACAGAACAGAAATAGATAAAAATATTCCTTTTTTTTTCTTTTTTTTTATAATGATTTCTTATTTGTACAATATAATATTTTTTTGTTAAACGCAGTTTTTAAAAGGATTAGCAGAATTTCTAAACAAGGAGGTTAAATTTGAATAATGCATGAGAAGTTGTAAACAAACAAGCTCAAAAAGATTTATTATGCAAAATAGTGTCTTTTAAATTAATTATTTATTTAATTTATTGTGGAGACATTTCTTTCATAAAGTCAAAATAATGATATATAGGAGAATTTGAATAATAATAATAATAATAATAATAAAACGTTTTCCACTATTTGCTTTGTGAGTCTGTGTTTAGGAAACCCTAAAAATATGTCGCACTGCTGTTAGCAGCAACCAACGTATATATTTCATTTGCGGTTTACTTAATTAGGCTACATATTCGCAACTAATAAAGACAAAGGTAATAGGTTTTTTGAATCAGAAATGTCAGCTAAACAAAACTAACGAATAAAAGATAATCAACGTATATTACGGACGCTGAACTTCCAGACAAATCGACTATCACGTGATCAACATAGGCTGGTTTCCAGCAACAGTCGCATGGCTTTACATACAACCTTGATCAAGTGACAGTCGAGGTAGTTGGATGTGCAGCGGTAAGTCTCTTTTGTTAGTTAATTTTGTCTCTTTCTGCGTTGATCTCTGAAAATCAAAGTTTTTGATTTCATTTATGAAAAAACATGAAACTCTGACACAGCCATCCTGGCATGAAAGATAAGGGAATTTGTCTGCAATTAAATAACCGTTTTCGTGTAAATAAAAAAAATCTTTTATTCGTTAGTTTTGTTTAGCTGATATTTCTGTTTCAAAAAACCTATTACCTTTGTCTTTATATCTATTAGTTGCGAATATGTAGCCTAATTAAATAAACCGCAAATGAAATCTTAATAACTGGATTTTTTTTTTTTTGAAAGAATAAGGATGAATATCGCATATTTATTAGTATCTGAATGTTTACGTATGCCTAAATATTCGAAAAGAAAAATTAACAGTTTTTCATTCTTAAGAGCTGACCCCAATAATTAATTGGGTCAGCTACTGAAAGTTTTATTTCCACAACGAAAAACTTTTCAAAACCTGCTTTTTAGTAAATTTAACAACGCCATTTTTTTGTCGTAATAAATTAAAATAAAACTATTGAAATGTTTATGTTAATAAATATGGATATCTGAAATTAGTATTATTTATTTTTGTGAACGTTTAAAATATTCCAGAAGGAACGGCAGAATAGTAAGAGATGAAACAAATACCTAAAATAAAAATAAAAAGTTCTATTTAAATATAATGCATTTCTGATTTGTACATTAGGATTTTCAAAATTAAAGTAGTTAAAACAATAAACAATGCGTTTAAATTTTGTGTCAGAAGTTTAAAACAAAATCTAGCTCAAAATGATTAATTATTAGGAAAACATTGCGTTTTGTAGTAAATCAATTAGTAGTTAAAGCAATAAGAAAAATAATGAGCATAAAACTGAAATTTATATTTTTTCTACTTGTAGTTTGGTTATACTTATTTTTATGAACGATGTAAATATTGTAGGCTTTAAAAAATCTAAAGCAGAAATATAAAAAAAAATAATATTTATACATATCACAATAAAATGCAAAATATTTCAACCCAACTTGATCATTTATGTGAAAACTGTTACATAAATAAAATTAATGATTTCTTAAAATTTATATTTTAGGGGAAAAATTCATAGTAGTATAATTCCTAAAATTTTTCTAAATGGCACAAATCAATGAATTTTGCATAAATTTAGGTAATTTAAATATTTACTTATACAAAAATTAACGTATATTAAATTAATAACGCTGTAATAAATAACGTAAAATTTATTATATCTAATAAATTACATTTCTATCTAAATAGAATAGTTTTTTAACGTTATATTTTTAAACGTTATAATTATTTTTTATCTTGGTGTATATTTCATACAGCGTGATTCCTGTTGCAGAAATATCACTCATAATAAATAATATTAATAAATTGTGTTTCATGAATAAATAAAGGTAATATATGATGATTCTTAAATTTCAATCACATATGAATAACACTGAAGAATAGAATACTTTTCTAACATTCTTGGAATATCAAATTAACAAAAGGAATGGAAAGAACCTTGAGGCAATTCTTTTCAATAGGTATAAATTGAAATTCATCATCACAATTTTTACTGTTAAAAATATTAATATATTAAATTATATTTTTATTCGTGTAAACAAAGTCATATTGATAAAAAATGACGGAATAAAAATAGATGGATCGGGAATGTATAATTATTTGTTATTTGTACATTAGTAATTCAAAATAATACTGTTTTTAAAACCTTTAAATAATCCCTTAATAAATAGCAAGAAATTGTGGAGTGTATGAAATACTGAAAACAATCAAGCTCAAAATGATTTTGTTATAAAATTGTTGTATTTTGAAATAAATTAATCGTTTTCCTAAAGTAATAAAGAAGACAACTTATTAGTATAAACCCTGAATAATGTTTATAAAATGTGGATTTTGGTATACTTTATTTATTATATCTTATGTGTACGTAAGAGCCTACGGAATTTCCATGCATTTACATCTTATAAATCTGTATATTTTGTATAGATATTTGAAATTTTAATTGTACAGAAGAAACATTTTTCTAAAGTGTAGGTTATTAACTCATAGTATCTCACATTTTTTCTGAAATGTTTTATTTAAACATTTTACTTCATAACTGGTGCTTTTATATAGAATTTATTATGTAGGTTATACTGTAATAATGGATTCATAATGAAAGTAAACAAGGTGCGTACACTCCTTCGAATTTACACGGATTCAGCTGTTGCGGCAAGCTCCATTAGTCACTCTTCGCAGTTACCTCGGAATTGGATTGAAAGTTTTGTAAATCCCGAGTTTTTCGATACCAGTAAGTTGATGACCGGCTCCATCTAAAACACTTCGTAGCCTCCTGAATTGAACTGAAGTTTCCGTATGTCTCGGGGGTTTGGTACCCTGAATCAGAACTGAAGATGTTTGATTTCGTTAGAATTGAAATGAACTGGTAAACTTTTTAGATTGTTTTTACTTGTTATGTTGAATTTGTACGGAGTTATCTCCGGTGGTTTAAACCGCATTTTATTATGAAGTTTGTGATGTTGAAATATTATAATGCTTTTTTTGTACATTATTTTGAAATAGATAGTTTCAAAGTATATAAGTTTAACTGGTATTTATTTAGTTCATGAGTATATTTTTTGTCGATAGAAGTTTAATTGAATTCAATCACATTCGGCAGTACGAAGAGAAACCTAGCTTGAAATTAGTTGAGAGAAAGTTTAAATGGATTTAGTTAGAAATATAATTTGAAATATATGGTATAAAGCTGGGTTTCGACATCAGCCACCATTATTTCAGATTAGAAAATTTGTATTTAATATCTCAATATTTGCAGTCATCGCGTTTAATTGTAGAATTTTTAACATTTTTCTACTATTAAATAAAGGAAAATTTCTCTTGAAAAATGTGGTAGAACTTTACGCACCCTGGTATAAAGCCTAAATAATATTTTGCAAACTGGCTTTGTTTTTACTTCATAACTTTTATTAAGGATGAAAATATTGTAAGCATTGAAAAATTAATAATAATAATAATAATACTTATACATGTTGTTTTGTAAAATAATAAAACGCAAGATAATTAATTATGTAATTTTTATTCTTAATTAAATTAATTATTTATTAAAATTATAGTTATGAAGTAAAAATCTTTTAAAAAATAATTTATAAAATGGTAAGATACGACCACAAGTAAGTTACTTATCCTTTAAGAAAAAGATGCTTTCATACTATCAAAATGTTATATATCTACACAAAATATACTGATTTATGAGATATTTTTATAAAGTTAGGCAAATTACATAGTTACTTACTTATTTATAACATACAGGATGTCCGAAAAGTCTAGAAACGGTCGAATAACTCGAGAAATTTACATTGAAAAACGGAAGATGCACCTTCAATAGTTTTGAAAAATCTATTTGGGGATATCAAAGTTGCCCACCAACTCTGCCCCCCTGGGGGGGGGGGGAAAGGGGACAACTTTGAAATCTTAAATTATAACCTACCATTTTTATTGCGGATTCGGATTCTACAGGAAAAAACACGCAACTTGACATTTTTCTTCTAAAAATCGTAGATAGCGCTGTAACCGAGTAAAATGCATCAAGAATCGTTTCCATTGAAATGTCTGGAAACGGTAGAATAACTCGAGAAATATATATCGGATTGAAAAACGGAAAAATGCATGTCCAATAGTTTTGAAAAATCATTTAGAGATATAAATGTTGTAATTTTTCTAAAATATAAAACACGTATTTTTCCGTTTTTCAATTGATTTATATTTCTCGAGTTATTCGACAGTTTTCAGACATTTTAAAGGAAACTATTCTCACTGCGTTTTACTCCATTACAGCGCCTTTTACGATTTTTCTAAGAAAATGTAAAATACAAAAGATACGTATTTTTTGCGTAGAATAAGAATCTGCAACAAAAATGGGGGGTTATTATGAAAGATTTCAAAGTTTGTTAATTTCCCGCAATTTGGGGCCGACTTGGGGGGGGGGGGCAACTTTGATATTCTTAAATTGATTCTTCAAAACTCTTTAACATGCATTTTTTTCCGTTTTTCAATCCGATGTATATTTCTCGAGTTATTCGACCATTTTTAGACTTTTCAATGGAAACGATTCTCCCTGCATTTTACTCGATTACAGCACCATCTACGATTTTCCAATAAAAAGGTTCAATGAAAAAGTTACGTATTTTTTCCCGTAGAATCCGAATCTGCAATAAAACAGGGGGGGGGTATCATTTAAGATTTAAAAGTTGCCCCCCTTTTTTCCAAGTGTCAGATTTGGGGGGCAACTTTGATATCCCTAAATAGATTTTTCAAAAATATTGAAGATTTATTTTTCCGGTTTTCAATCTGATGTATATTTCTCGAGATATTCGACCATTTCCAGACTTTTCGGACACCCTGTATACGAAATTATATAAAATTTATATTTCTTCATAAATTACATTTCTATTTGCATAAAACAGGTAGTTTTCAAAATATTATTTAAATATGCTTTTAATCATTACGTATTTTTCATATAGTAAACATGTGTCTCATTGACAAACATGATGAATTTTGAATTTCAATATTATATAAATAATTTTAAAGATGAAATTAATTTTCTTATATTCTTGGAATATTATATTAACAAATAAAAATTAAAGCACCTTTAGCAATTTTTTACTAGAAATTTAAATTAAATTACATCTACGTAATTTTTAATAATAAAAGGATATATTAATTTTTTATTTTGTTTGTTAAAACATAAAATATTTTATAAAGAATGACACGTTGGGAAATAGAGAGAAATAAACATTTTATTTTAAATAAAATACTTCTGTGATTTATACATTAAGATATTTTTTTGCAATAAAAGAATTCCTAAACGGTATTTGTAATGTGAATATGGGCTGGGACATTGAAATCAAACAACCTCAAGATGATTAAATTTCTAAAGAGTTAAAATTATAAAAAAGGTGTTTTTTTAATGATAAAATACTACAAAGTTAAATAAATTAAATAAAGCAAACCGTTTATTTCTACGATGATTTCAACAGCAGATATAACACTTTTGTGTTGTACTACCAGTCCTACCCCGCTCGTAGTTTAAACTTTATGTCCATTTATCTCAGATTGATTTTTTTCATAGTTTGTTGTATCTGAATAGATATATCTAAACTTTTTTTGGAAGATATGTGTGTCCTATTTTCTTCAGAGTTTTTATGTTAAGTTTTTAATAAATTGTCTTCAGGATTTTTATTGCACGTGGAAATTTTTAAAATATATAGTTCAAAGTAAAAATCACTCTCAAAAACCTCTTTTAATTACTTTAAAATGTATCATAAAATGTGTATTCACACAACAGTGAAAAAAGTAATGAAATCGGGCAAGTGGTTAATGAGTTATATCAGAAATTAAATAAGTTTAAATTTTAAAATTTAAATTGTTTTCAAACAAATTTCAAAACATTTTATCTGATAAGTAATTTTTATTGAACGACTCATTTCAGGAAAAAAATGATTAAAAAATGCCTATAAATAAAGAAAATACAATTTTGAACCCTGGACCCACTTAATTATGTAGAACATTATCGCTTGAAGTAAATAAAATAATTTTAAAATGACAGTGAAATATTTCTTTGTATAACGTCTATATTATAATTTTAGTTTAGAAAATAGTTTTAGTTTTATGTTTCGATGTGTATAAAATTTAGAAGTTCTTTTTAAATCTTAAAAAAATGGAAAATAAATAATTATACACGTGAATATATACATACATTATTATATTGTAAAATAAATAAGTAAACATCATATATTACAATTTTTAATTATTTAATTATAATAATTAGTTATTAAAATTATATTGATTAAATCACAAGTCATGAAGTTAAAATGCAGATTAGGAAGATTTCGAAAACATAGTCATACACCATGAGATCAATACATACGTTTTATGAAAATTTTCTTAAACAGTCGTGAAATGTATAATTGGTATAAATGACATTATAACAGTTGTATAAATTTATGTAGTTTATATATCTACGTACGTATTTATTAGCTATTATAAATTACATCACTATCAAAGTAAAATATGGAGATTTTAAATCGAAATTTAATTACCCTTGTTTAATATTGTGCAATATTTCGAAATTTTAAAGAAGCATCGCAAAATCGTAAGAAATATCATTACGAAAAAATTGCAGTAATCATTCTCACAGTTTGAAAAGGCTCTACCATAAAAGTGTTCTACCCAAACATGTTTATGAAAGAAGTATTTTGCATGCGCTCATGTATTGAAAAGAGGAAAAAAAATATCTTCCATCGATAAATATTATGAAGCATTTCTATAGTATCCGTTTTTATAAGCCATATGGAATGAAAGCAAGTCGTTGCTTAACTTACCATACAAATTTTGGATGTTTTTTAAAGAATCCTTATGAATTATATCAAAGAAAACTACATACCTACACTCCTAAGAAAAAATATTTTTAATATAATTTACATATATCAACAACTTTAAAAATATAAGGCTTCCTTTTTTTGTTGTTTAAGTTATATGCCACCAAATATAAAAGCATATTTGTATACCACCTAGACAGAATAATAAATAAAAAAATTATTCCCATGGGGGAATATGCTCATGTGTTGAAATCTGCCACGTGCTATTATCTTCAGATGAAAAAAAAAATCTGTTTATACGCGATTGTAAATACTTTTTAAATGCACATTTTAATTTAAAAGATAACTTTTTAATGCATCCCAAATGAAACTCCATTCATGAGTTTAAAAAAAACTGTATTTTTTAAATAATAAAATACGTGCTTTCATACTAAACCAAGAAGCCATACTGTAAATTTATTAAAATTTCTTTACTATTTACTAAATAATTATATATTTAAAAAGTTCTAGTTCTAAACCGAAGTTGTTAAAAATCTTTTGAAATGAAGACATTTATAGAGTAATAAACCTCAAGTTTATGTTAAATAACTATTCTTTTTTAAAGCGTAATCAAAACAAACATATAATATAATGTCGGTTGTATGCATCAGTTTAAAATATAATGATTTTTAATCCTTTTATTTCTAAAAATGAGAAATACTTTAGAACGACTAATGTGCAATTGTAAGGTAATATATATTGCTTACATGGTTTGATCAATACATAAATTTGACTTTCTTTAAAGATTTGTGTGAAATATTTTCGTGGGAAGTGTGATTAAAATTCGTTCAAAAAATTAGTTGAAAAAACAGTTATACACATAAACATACATGAAGCACCATAAATTAAGTAAAGGTCAAAGAAAATATTTATGCGAATAGTAGTCCAGGCATTAGGGGATAAAAAAGAGCAAATAAAGGAAAGTTTAGATGTAGTTTTTTTTTTTTTTTGTCCCGTTATGTTTTTTGGGTCGCTGAACACGAATCCGAGGTTTTCCAACAAAATTTTTTTCGGGAAATATGTTTTTTTTTTACAAAAAACGTGTAAAAAAACGCACTTTTTTTCCGTTTTTTCAAAATAATTCCAAAATTGTGCATTTTACGTGAAAGTCGGCAATATATGAATTAAAAAAAATAAAATTTCCTATATTTTATGTAATGAAAGTTTTTTTCTCTGATCAATGGTTTAGCCGTGAGAGTGCCGCAAAAAAGGGTGTTAAAAACCAAAAACTGTAAAAAAACGGGAATTACGGTAGTGTATGTCGATGTAACATAAAAACTAACCATTTTACGCAAACGGTAACCATTAATGATACTAAAGATTATATGTTTGACTGTATTTTATGCATTTGAGGTAGAGGAAAAGTGCGGATCCTGCGCCAGGGGAAGGTGGGAGCAGTGGAGCAGTTCCAATAGTCCAGTAGAAATAGCGCAATAAAGGGCCTTGCCTTACAAAAATTCGGGTAGTTCTGATTTTTGGGTATGCTGTAAAGTTTGACCCTCTAATAAAAAAACCAAGTTTTCGACCTTCTAGACCTTGTGCATTTTTCACAATATTGAAAAAACCAATATTTTTCGGCACTTTTTTCGATATTTCTTAAATAACTCAATTTTAGTGCATTTTACAGAAAAAAGCACTTTTAATATTTTGTAGAGCATAAAATTCTCTACAACATGCAGTATTCAGGTTTGTAAATTGTCCACATAGGGGTTAAGATACGGAGCCGAGAATATAGGGTAAAATTTGCAAAAATCCACTAAAGACGTTAGTTTTTGCTTAATAACCTACTTCTAGTGCCTTTTAGAGACAAAAGCACTTTCACCATTTTGTAGAGCATAAAATTCTCTACAACATGCAGTATTCATGTTTGAAAATTGTCCAAATAGGGGGTAAGATACGGAGCCGGGAAAATAGGGTTAAATTTGGAAAAAATGTAAAAATCCACAAATGACGTTAGTTTTTGCCGTATCTTACCCCCTATTTGGACAATTTACAAACATGGATACTGCATGTTGTAGAGAATTTTATGCTCTACAAAATGGTAGAAGTGCTTTTTTCTGTAAAATGCACTAAAATTGAGTTATTTAAGAAAAATCGAAAAAAGTGCCGAAAAATATTGGTTTTTTCAATATTGTGAAAAACGCACAAGGTCTAGAAGGTCGAATACTTGGTTTTTTTATTAGAGGGTCAAGCTTTACAACATACCCAAAATTCAGAACTACCCGAATTTTTGTAAGGTAAAATGCTATTTCTACTGGACTACAATGTTGCCGCCTCTCAGAATACGAGCTCTCCGGAGGAGTAGCACCTTCGACTCATGAGAGTAGCTGGACCTGCCCCACTGCTCCCACCTTCCCCTGGTGTCGGATCCGCGCTTTTCCTCTACCTCAAATGCATAAAATATAGTCAAACATATAATCTTTAGTAACATTAATAGTTAATATTTGCGTAAAAGGATTAGTTTCTATGACATACAGTACCGTAATTCCCTTTTTTTTTTACAGTTTTTTGTTTTTTCCACCCATTTTTGAGGCACTCTCACGGCTAAACTATTGATCAGAGAAAAAAACTTTCAATACATAAAATGTAAGAAATTTTATTTTCTTTAATTCATATATTGCCGACTTTCACGTAAAATGCATAATTTTGCAATTATTTTGAAAAAACGGAAAAAGGTCCGTTTTTTTACACGTTTTTTGTAAAAAAAAAAAACATATTTCCCGAAAAAAAAATTGTTGGAAAACCTCGGATTCGTGTTCCGCGACCCAAAAAACATAAAGGGACCCCGCCCCCCCCCCCAAAAAAAAAACTACACCAAAACTTTCCTTTATTTTCTACTAAATGCCTGGACTATAGTACTTTCCGATAAAACGTAATTCATCTGAATTCTTTTGTGTTGTCCTGTAAAAGGTCTATAAATATTACACGCCATATTATAAATGGAGAACATGTCGCAGTAACATTAAAATATGACAAACTCTTGTGATAACAATAAAAACATAAAAATACCTTTAAAACAACATAAAATAAGAATTACGATAGGCCTTTCGAAAGAACTTTGTCTTTCTTTGTCAGGCGCAAAGAAGACGTGCTACTACTTTGAAGGCAGAAGCAAAACTGTAAGGAAATGGGAGGGAAAAAGGGACAAGTTAAAGAACAACCAATAGGAAACAAGTTAAGGAAATAGCCAATAGGGAAGCAGAAGGCATCAACCAATCACAGAAGAGAATTACCTAATCAAATGGATACAAAACTGAAGCAAACATTGTGAAGACAATTGGATAAAAAAAGAGTCAGAAAAGTAAAAATGAAATGTCATGAAAATATAATATATATAATAGACAAACAGCAAGAGAAAAAATAAAAATTATAATAAAAATAATAAATAATAAAATAAAATTTAATTAAATTAATTAAATAAAAAATAAATAAATAAATAAAATATATTAATTAAAATATTAAAAACACATTAGATAAAATCATAATAAATATTTTAAAATGCAAAATCAATGACAGTAAAATCGAGATTAAAAACTGATAAAATTAAATACCACAAATTAAAATATTAAAAATTAAAATAAAATAAATAAATAAATAAAAAACTGGATGTTTTAGCTGAACAAGTTTTTCCAAGCAACTGAGTGTATGGTGGAATCAGATTTTTCATTAACTATAACCTCACGATTAAGATAAATAGCTAACTTTTCAAGAAAATCCAATTCTGAAAGGCAATTGGCATTAAAGATAATTTTAGCATTTTGAAATTTAAACTACGGCCGGAATCCCAAGAATGCTTGCCAATAGAAGATTTAGAAAATTCTTGATTAGAGACATAACGGGAGTGTTCTTTTAAGCGTGTTTCTAGATTTATTTTAGTTTGACCAATATAAGATAAATGACAACCATTGCAAGGGACATTATTGATTCCCCATTTACGAAGATGAGGAACGGGAGATTTAGTACAGGGGAACTTAAACTTATTGACAGATTTAAAGATAACACTAAAGTTGAAACGTTTTAAAATTTTAGCTAATTTGAAACATAAAGGAGAACAAAAAGGTAAAACCATAAAATTATTAAGTTTTGTTTTAACAGATTTAGAAAGTGTAGAATTACTAATGGGTCTGTTGAATTTATTCACAGCATTAACAATAACAGAAGGGTTGAAACCTCTTTTGACAGCAACAGATTTTATATAATTAAGTTTATCATTTAGAGAAACAGAGTCTGAACAAATTGTGAGAGCACGGTTTACGTAATTTTTTTCCTGTGTTTGTTGTTTGGCTATTATATATATTAAATTTTCTTTTCATTTATTTTTTACTTTTTTGACTCTGTTTTTATCCAATTTTAGTCATTACGTTTCCTTCTGTTGTGTATCCATTTGATTATGTAATTTTCTTCTGTGATTGGCTGATGCCTTCTGCTTCCCTATTTTTTATTTTCTTAACTTGTTTCCTATTGGTTGTTTTTTAACTTGCCCCCTTTTCCCTCCCATTTCCATTCAGTCTTGCTTCTACCTTCAAAGTAGAAGCACGTCTACTTTGCGCCTGACGAAGAAAAGCGAAGTTTTCCAAAAGGCCTAGCGCAATTCTTATTTTATGGTGTTTTTAAGAGGTTTTTATTTTTTTAATGTCGCAGTAAGCCTTATTATTATAGACATATTCCGTAGTGTTTCAAATAACATAATCGCACTAAAATGCATTTTTAATATATACTGCCCATAGACGATAGTGTAATCGAATTATTTTGTGTAGCCCTGTACAATAACTGCAAATATGATAGACATGCCTTTTCGAGAAAAAAACATGCTATTGGTGACTTTAACACTGTACTAAATAAACATTACCACCATCGTCCTACAAATACCGCATTTAAACGTTTAAAAAAATTTCATAAAATCGTTTCATAAAATCGTTTCATAAAACCGTTACAAATATTCATCTCATAAAATCGTTAAATTAGGATTATATGTAGAGAGAGTAAATATATTTTTTTAAATCTTGAAGTATTTTTCATGTAGAATTATACCTCTAGCATTTTGCTAAGAATCATGATTCTTGAATTTCAATGACATCTGAATGATTTTGAAGAAGATTGTACCTTTGTACTATTCTTCGAAATGTAATATTAACAAACAGAAGTAATAATAAGAAAACTCGAGGCAATTCTTTTCTAGAAATAAAATTAAATTTCATCGTTCCAATTTTCATTGTTAAAAAATATAGATATCTTTTCATTTTTATGTATTTATTTATTTTTTGAAAGCATAAAATATTGCATAAGAGTGACAGAATGGAAATAGAAAAGATAGATAAAAATATTTCATTTTATTTTAAATATAATGCTTTCTTTTTGGTACATTAGGAGTTTAAAAAATAATGCAATTTTTAAAATTTGAAATGAAATCCTAAATAAAGACGTTAAATTTGAATAATGCATGAGAAGTTGAAGAGAATGAAATTGAAAATGATTTATTATTGAAAACATTCTTTTTTGAAGTAAATTAAATATTTGTTAAAATTATAGTGAAGATATATTTTTCTATAATGCCTAACTAATATTTTAAGAAATGTTGTTTAGTTATACTTTAATGTTTGTATGAATGGTGTAAGTTTCAGAAAATATTAATTAATTTTATAGAAAAAGTAAAAGTTAATGATTAAATATGTGGCAAAATAATTAAACGCAATATGATATATATTTCTTTTTTAATTGCAATATTTAATAACACCCATCACCGAGACGAACGTTAAGCTTGAAGCCGCTGCGGTCTTCCGACGATCTCAGAGCCCCGAACCCTACCCTCGTCTTTAATTTAATAATTTCGCTTTAAAATTTCTCCAGTGATATCGTTTTCTTTCTTTATTAGTTTTCCATAAACAGATAAAGGAAATAAATACCCAATTTACAGTATTTTATATTTGGGACTAGAGCAACAAAATTAGAGTGACTATGAAAAGTTTAAAATTCTGTATCATAATTACATATATGCACTACTACATGAAAGGTCACTTTAATATAGACTTATAAAGTTAAAAAGCATAAACATTTCAACAAGTATATCTAACGTTTTAGTAATAGCTGTACATCTCAACACACTTTCTAAACATACGCATGAATATTATATCCCTCAAAAGTTAATTTTGGAAATGCTTTTTTTTTATTTTGGGACTTAAAGTAACACATGAAAGAATATGTGAATACTTGTTTAAAGAACTGTGTAAAATATATAGACAAAAAAATACATCATTAGCAAAATATAACATGTCCTAATAACTTTGACTATCAAAGGGCCAACAGTAGTCATATTTTCACTTTCCAGATTTGCGCATTTTTTTCTTGTGTAACTTGCGCTCTTAATTCTGAGTTTTATTTTGATAGAATTGTATAGTAATTGCTCTACGTTAATATTTCGTTAAAATTATTCTGTTTGATTTTCATTAAAAATATCATTAATGAAAAAAGTTATGTAAAAATACATTTTCTTTGAAATGCAACATAAAATAGATTAGTTTTCGGGTAAAATTATTTATATTTAATGATTTTAATGCTTTTAAGCTGAATGTTCCATGTTTCAAGCAACTTAAAAAGCGCTTAAATCAAGCAGTTGCCAATAGTTTTATTTTAAAAATACATTTTTAAAGTATTCACTCGTTTCAAATTTCACATTTTGAATTTTTTAATTAAAGACTTTACCATGTAGCACAAGGTGTTTCGAAAATGTTAAAAATAAGCCTCAGTGGTGGAATTGTTTTATGTAGTTTTCTTTTCGTTAAAAATGTACCTAATTTAATAATATTTTAGACGTTACATATTTCAAAATTTATCTATCAAAGATTTTTAAAAGACGTTGTTTATTACTTATAATATATAATCGCTTTTCCTTTTTAAACAGCTTTTATGATCTGGGAATTTAATTAACAAACCAGGTTTGGAAAATCTGCAATTTTAGAGACGAATAATTTTGTTCAAACTAATTGTTGCTTACATATTTAATTTTAATATTGTATGATAAATTGTGAACGAATATCTTGGTGCATCATAATTTAAAAATTACAAAATTGCAAAATTATTTTATTCTGTAATTGCCATTATTCATTAACTATTTCCTTTTTAATAAGTAGAAAAAAAACTATTATCAGCTAAAAAATAAAAGTTACTGAAATATATTAAAATGTATTGTGTAAATGTACAAAAGAGCAATCTTTTCACTAAAGTCTTTCGCTCTAAAACTGAAGTATGGATAGCTGAATATGACAGCAAATGAAAATTAAAATAGTAATACTATTGGTATTCATCTTTTTATTTCCGATCTTTTATAAATAATTGCAAATGAATTGCCAGGATATATTTATGTCATGTACCAAATGTCAGTACATTTTGGGTATCTGTCGATTTGTCGAAAAAAAAAACTCTTAATACATTGTAGCTTTCCTAAATAGTTTAGTTAAATAATATTTTTACTTAAAACCCGGTATAATTACAGACAATCTCTTCAGTCTCCGAAGCTCGATTTATTCCGTTTTTTAAAGGGAAAAACCAATTGCGTTCCTTCCTACAACACTCCTCATCTGCTATCTGCAAATGTTATAATGTTCAGGTAATCTGTTTCCATTATTATAATCAATGAACAGGCGGAGAAAAAAAAGAAAACAGCCTATACATTTTAATCGTCACATTGTCGAAGAGAAAAACGATAATAACCATTAATTGGAAGTTACATCTTCTTTCAATTTGTGATAATAATATTAATCTTATATGTCTGTCTCCATATTGAAATTGTAGCAAGCTTTGAAATATCTAATGCGACCACGTAATTTTGTCATAAAATTTGGGTTCTTCAGAATATTTACTTTTGGATAACAGGCGGGAAGCCATTTGTCGAAGTAGCTTCGGAATTATGCAGATTTAAACTTTTTAACTCCTAATGTTATATTCATTTTTAATAGTTGCAAATGAAACTGTAATGCGTGTAAATTTTTGAAAATAAGTAAAAACTAGTAGGCAAAAAAAGAGAAGAAATTTTGGAATTACATTTTTGAAGCTTCTAGAAATGGATTTTTTCTGACAATTTTTTATAGGTTACAATGCTTATGTTTTTCGAACATTAAATCCATAATATATTAATTATGGTCTTAAAATACCTTCATGGACTCATGAACTAACGATTGAACATACTGAAAAGTCTCTAGCAATGTTTTTTAAATAATAGAAATATGTGCGTATTACCAAACCAATTTTAGTTATATTTGTTCGACTGCGGCTCAATAATGCGCTAATATCTTATTCATCTCAAAAATTTCAAATGAAATTTCAGCATCGGTTGTAAATTTTTAACATTGGAAAACTTTGCTGCAAAAAGCAGTGAAGAAGCATTATCAATAAATTAACGAGATACTTCTTGTCAATATTCTGTTTTGCAAATATATGAGAAGCACAAACATTATTGTTCAAATAAAATTTCGCTAAAAGAAATTTCTTTATCTCATCACAAGACATTTTTTTTCTCGTTTGTAACATGTCTTTTTAAATATCAATTATACGTCGCATGGTAGCAATAACAATTTGATTATCTTCGTTCACAATGTACACTAGCCTCCAAAAATTATGATAAAACTAGTCTTTTGAATCTAATTTGAAAACAAATGAAGATTAAAAACATGAAAGTTCGAAGAATTGTGCTTTAAACAGTTATATATAGAATTTTATATAATTTTTCACATTAAGCATGATTTTTAAAAAATGACATTTTTGCAAAACTCCACTGTTTTATAAAAAAAGGGCAGAATTTTCTGAAAAAAATTAAATAAATGGTTTTTAATATGGAACGTGTCCTGCTCTACTTGTGATGAATTGGTGAAATCCATTTTCCATACTGTCAATTAATTTGTCGGACACTAGAATGGAGAACAACGTCCTTACACGGAGCAACGCTTGTTCCAGCACATTTAACGACTTTGGAGGTGGACTTACGCCAGGCACCTGTCTGCTGAGATAGTCACAAAGACGTTCTATTATATTAAGATCCAAATATTGAGCTGGACACTCTATTCGCTCCAAACTTCGTACCTTAAGATATTCTGCAACTACCCTATCTCGGTACGATCGGGCATTATCATCCATTAAGCTGAATTAATCCCCTATAGCACCAGAATATGTTGTGACATAAGGAGCAAGGATCTACTCCTGATGTCTCACAGCAGTCAGAATTCCTCCATTGCACACATGGAGGTTAATGTGACCACCAGAGAGATTCCAGCTCAAACCATGATTCCACTTCCTCTATAACTGTGTCTTTCAACAATGTTACATTAGTAGTATCTGATTCCTTGTTCTCTCCACATCAGCGCACGCACTGAAACATTCTCTAAAGCAAACCGGAACTTCTCTGTGCGGACTACAGAAGCCTTGTCCAGGTAACGTGCTCTTTTGGCCAACATAAACGCCACAACGGGTCGTCTTGTTCGTCCTTAATTGTGAAGACGCCTGCTCACCCTAGTAGCAGATATTGTCATCTATGTCGCGATAAGATGTCTGAAATGAACTGAGACACAGTAGTTTTCCTCCTCTTTTGATCCAAAAGAGCTAGAAAGCGATCTTGTTCAGGTGTTGTAACACGTGCGTGGTCTTGAAAAAGTTTTTCTATACCGAATTTTTTGATTCAATTTGATCTCCGAGTTCAATTTAGACCACACTACGAGACACATTAAGACGGTTAGATGCATCAGCTTGTGATAACCCCATTTCTATTTATTCAATTGCCCGCTATCTTGAAGAATCAGATAAACGACATCTCTTAGATATGCACAACACTATTTCATTACAAAAAATTGAAGATTAACAAGCATAAAAAAATTCCAAAAAAATTTACAAAAGTGGGATATTTGCAATTTGTTCCGACTGCCATATAAATCTCCAATTCTCTAAAAAATAGAGATGGGCATAATTATTTCATAATGTTTTAATGCAGCTACTTATTATCATTCAATTAAACTATTTTTTTTTTCATTTATTTTAATTCTTTTAACAGTGAGCGTCAAAAAACTGGTTGTACGTTAACTTTTGGAGGCCAGTGTATTTAGGAGGTCCCTAAAGGAACTTTTCCCACTGTCAAATTATTATGAAAAATGCTTTCAAAATAACAACTACAAAAATATCTTTAAACAATCTTTAATAACCACCATAGACTCAATAGTTTAACCACTAGGAACAGTAAATATTCTAACCTTGTTTTCTTTTGTTATGAATCGGCCAACTTTGGCATAATACTATAGGAGTTATGCCTTCAGGGAGGTCTTTTAAAGGGAAAGTGAGCTGAATTATTCCTCTCGTGGAAGAAAAATCTATAAAATATTGTACAGATCAAGGTTGTTTCTAACAGGCAAATATTATTTCTCCTTTTTTGGAAAAGTAATATGTTCCTTTTAGGAAACATATATTTGTTACTTTAGAGCTCAATATTGTGGTAATGTCTTTCGTCAGAAATAGTTTGAAAGGAAGACCAATGCGTGTTAAATACTGGATTTATTTTGGAAAAAAATGTATCATTTTTGGCAATGAAAGCATGAGATATATTTTTTCAGGATATTTTGCTGAGATATAGGCAGTACTAAGAATATTGGCATTGTATAGTTTTGCTACTAGGAATGTTTCTATCTCATCACGAGAGAAATTCTATTAAGCCTTTCTTTCCTGTAATATTGATATGAACACATTCAGCTGAAATATATTTGTAAGATCGGTTATAGTATTCGGTTACAGTAAAAAAATGGAAATTACTGGAAATTACGTGGTATTATTCGAAAAACAGAGAACTTCAAACAGAATTTTACTGCCCTTCCTCATATATCGGTTGCGCCAAACTAGTAATAAACACATCAGTGTTACATAAAATATTGCTAGAGGAGATTGTGTGTTGAGTTGCTATTATTGGCTCCTATCCAAACCTGATTGTTAAGGGTACAAAGTTTTTTTTTCAAGATATTCAAATCATGGCTTGAAGGACGGTGCCACCGTAAAATATTTAAGAAATGTTTTTTGTTTTGTTTTTAGTCTAAAATATTTTACGTTTCTTTCTGTTTCCAACGCCACTATGTTCATTGCCTAATTTAAAAAAGGCGCTTCTAGGATCTTTTGTTGTTTGCGTTGGCTCCTGAAAATTCAGTACTTCTTAGGAAATATTACTGAAAATGTTTTTTTTCTAAAATAGTGAGCATTGTGTGGAAGTTAATAATTACCGTAATTTCCGGCGTATAAGCCGCGGCTCAAATAAATATGTTCCGGACCGGAAATTGTTTTTAATGAAATGTAATGTGTTACATCTTGGCACTTATTTGAATTTATTTCTTTCAAAATAATTCTGGTTTGAAACAGACTTATTTTAACCGCGGCTTATACACCGGAAATTACGGCTGTCTAGTTCAAATGTGATGTGAAAATTATGAAACAAATACTTCTTCAGTGGTCCATAAAAACCGCCTTAGTTGTTCCTTATTTTTGTCAAACGTGACTTCGAAGAAATTTTTTTGTAGTTTTTACCAAACATTTTGTAATTTTATTTTTAAAATGAAACATCGGTAACAGTAATATAGTTATGTTGTAAAGAAAGTGATTTGCCTAATTTCTATAATCAATTTAAAATTTTAAACACTTGTTTGTTCGTTTCAAAATCTCCGTTAGCAAGCAGCATTGCTCACTAGTGAAAAGGAAGACTCCTGTTCTGAGATTTTTGACGATTGGATTAATTTATTTTATATAACCGGGTTGTAATTTTTTTTAATATAATGGTGCTTTCAGTTTGCAGATAAACTGTGAATTTGTTTTTCAAAATCCTACAAAAATGATATTACTTGAATGAGCGTTAGCCCGGCATACCCATTAAGATCAAATTTCTGTTGCAATCGTTTGACGAAACACATTTGCCAATAAAATAAAATCTGCTATTTGTATATTGTATATTGATATTTGTTTAGTGTAATGCTTAATAGGAAATGTTTTATGTTTTGCGTGCAAAACTGAATTATAATAATATAACAGATTCCAGAATATGCAACATACAATATATTATAAACGACCAACATAATAAAAAGCAATGGGCACCATTATTCTAACTAGAATTGCACTAATTTCCTGTGTTCAGTACTGCACTAGTATTATTGAATTCATGGGTCTTTATGACTCCGTTTATCCATGGCATTAACTGTATTTGCAGTAGTTTACCCTTTATACGTGAAGAATTAATTCTTTTTAGAAATTTAAATGGTATTTTGTATTTGCTTTCTCGATTAAAAGATAGTGTCCTGTTATTATTAGAAATCTGTATATTTATACTATCAAATCAAATTAAAACAATATCAGCAACTTTCTCACTCCATGGAGAGTGAATCAAAATCTGACATAATTATAATATATTAAGATTCAGGATATGAAATCAATTAACATGATTCAAAAGGAAGTATGAAAATGTACACACATACATATTTTATATTAAATGAAGGTATTAACTGCATATGCCGAAACAATGAATAAATAAATAAAATATATACATATATATCGTCTTTAAGCATGTAATTGCCTATCTAGCGATTTCCACGGGCAAGATAGTTGTAGAAAAAATTATATAATACACAATATTTGACGAAATATTATTTTTAAAATTCCACAGTCAAAAGGAGAAAATGCAAATGATAATCTTACTATATATTTCAAAAACATTATGATGTGAAAATGTATTAATATAAGATATATTGGTAGATTAAATATTAATCGAAAGGGTTTTGAAAAATAAATTAAGCGGTCAGAGGGTTAAAGAAACGTTCAATCAGCGTTTACGCTCTTCAATCACAAAAATATTGTAAGTAAATCACTTTTTTTTCTTTTAAATGTAGATTTAGCAGTATAATTACATAATCACAGTATTTTGTGGAGCATCTTTTATATACTAATTCATAGCGCTATTGTTATTACATAATTCCACTTAATATGAATTATAATATTATTTTGAGGAATGTATTTTCTAAATAATAATGTTACATATAAATTTAAATAATTGCAAGCAAACAAAAATTGCATAGAATTTGAAATTCTACGCTTTTCAGAATAGTGAGTAGAGCACAAGTGTGCTATACACAAATCTATATCTATACAAATCATATCAATTTGAATGAATCAATTCCCGTTGAAATCGCGCCTATAGAACCCGAGAAAATAAATCTCCCCGCCTGGAGAATAATATTCATAAACGCTGATGACCAAGGACTGAAAAAAATATACCAATGTTTATTTAATACCTGGGAGATTTGGGAAGAATGTTGGAAAAGTTTTCATTTCAATCGGACCAATACTAAATGCAAAATCATTTAGTTCCACTCATTTAGTTCCGGCAGGGGGCGCACTCTGTCGTAAACAAAACTCTTTCAGAACAAAACTCCGGAACAAAACTGCCTACAGCACCGTATAGCAGCGGTGAAGCGCACACGATGAACATTTTTAGTTCAAACTTCCACCGTCAGCGAGCGCAATTTATTCTATACGAACATCCGACACAGGTCCTCGCTGCTTGCGGCACAAAGGCGCAATCTATTCCAAACAACCATCTTTCCAAACGAAACTCTTGCACTTATCACCGCTGCCTACAGTACCGTATAGCAGGCGTGACGTTGCAATATGTTTTAGTTACAGTTTCCACAGCCAGGGAGCGTGAAATCTATATCTTATTTAGTTATATTTATCCTAAATAGTGCATGTTATGTTCAATGAACCAATTCCCGTTGAAATCGGGCCTATAGAACCCAGAGAAAATAAATCCCTCTCTTTGAATATTAATATTCATAAATGGTGGTAACCAAGGGCTGAAAACATGATACTGAATTTTACTTAGTACTTGGGAGACCTGGAAAGAATGGTAGAAAATATTTCGTTTGAATTGCAGCAATATTAAATGAAAAATTACTCAGTTCCACTTTCCACCGCCATGGGGCACACTCTGTTCTAAATGAACCTCTTTCCGAACAAAACTTCTGCAAGTGTCTCCGCTGTTTTCGGCAAAGTATAGCAGGCACTCTCATATATTTAAATTCTAATTACCTACGCCTGTGAATTTCTTAATTTCTTATTTATATCTTAATTAGTCCATGTTAATTTGAATGAATCACCTTTGAAATCGGGCCCGTAGAACCCGAGAAAATAAATCCTCCCCCTGGAGATTAATAATCAGTAATTGTGGTAACCAGGGGCGCAAAATGTTACCGACTTTATTTAGTACCTGTGGACCCTTAGAAAAATGTAAAAAAAAATTTCGTTTCAATCAGAACAATATTTAAAATGTTTTGTTTTCGGGGCAGGGACGAAGAGGGGGAATGTCGGTCAGAGCATCAACGCGATATTTAAATTATGACCGGACACTCCTCCTCCCTGAATATGAAATCAAGGACCTTTAACATTATTAGTAATCGTTAACTTTTGAAGAAGAAACAAAATGGCGCTTTTATTGGTTTAACATACAAACACGGTAAGTTATCGTAACCAGTTTCCGAAATCAAATACATAGACGTCACTGCAGGAAAGAACTTTTAAAATCGCAGTTCGAATTCGGAATAATTTTTAGTGAAAAGCGGACAAGATTTACTATATTGGACTAATAAATTAAAATTGAATTCATTTCAGTAATGTAAAAAAACGTGAAATTAGTTAAAAAACGCATAAAAATTTAAATAATGGAATATTTAATCAAAAATTTGAAATTGGGATAGATAATAACACGCCCTTCCTTTTTAAAATCATGATATTTTATATTTAAAGAATTATCAACCCTCTCCAAGCTAAATAGAGAAAAAAAATAACTGCGGTCTAAATGCAGGCAACTAACCAACCAATCAGGAATTTGGTGAAAATATTTTAGTTGCAAAGGAAGAATATCGCCAAAAATTCACATTCGCAGTACAAATTCCAAAAAAATTTTATTGAAATGAGGACAAAATTTACGCTGTTGGGATAAAAGTTTGAAACCGGATTCCTGTTATTAATGTTGAATAATAGTTTAAAAATTAAATTTAAAAAAATCTAATCAAAAATTCCAAAATCGGGCTTGGAGGTTCAAAACTGGATACATACAGGTAACTTTCTTCCAGATTTTGTAGCTCTGGGTGCAGTGGTCTCTTAAGAACACAGTAGAAAGATAAATAGACACACACAAACTTCTTATCCATTTTATGTAGAAGCTTAATACATAAGCATCTAATAATTATTCTTTTTTGTTTATATCCTTGTTATTTTAGCGGTAGTTTCGTTAACTGATAATAAAAATTACATTTACATGTTTTCTTGTTGTTCTCTGTGGATAAACTAAAAACAAATTTAATGAAATCGTTTCAAAATTACGACAAAAATCTGAATGCACCATGGCCAGTATGTTACTTTTATTATCGTCATTGTATTATTAACGTGATGTAAAATATTGGCCGTACTTAAGACAGTGTAACGTTGAAATTTCCGTTAATGTGATGAGTTCCAAATGACTGAAATGGCGGTCACGGGTCTTAATAGTGGAGGCACGATATGAATGTCAAGTGAGAGTCATAATATTAAAAAAAATACATTCTGGCGATCTTTGTAAGTTTGATCATTTCGTGGTCACAATCACGTTATATAGACAGGAAGTACTACTAAAGAAATGTCTTGCTCTTAATAAAATTCTAATAAATACAAATTCTAATAATTAAATGCTTTAATATACATAAGGACATTTTTACTTTAAAATTATCTACATACCGGGTGATCCAAAAGTCAGGACGAACTTTAAAAATGAATAATTCGAAAACGAATCAAGATATAAAGATACAGTTTGCACCAAACGGATGGAAAAGAAACCGGGTTTTGTGTGGCAACGAAATGAAAAATAGTTCTGTTGGCGACCAACAGATAGCGCTGTCGGATTTCTGCAAGATAACGCAAGAAACGGTACTAAATGCTGTGAACGGTGTGGTGCCTCGTCTCACAGCTGTACTTCTGATTGATGGACAGCACATTGAACATTTACTGTAGTACTAATTAACTGTAATTAAGCTGACTTCAAAGTTGTCAACATTTTTTCATTTGTAAATCATCTTTTGGTGCAATAAAACACTATAGCGCCATGTGTTGGTCGCCAACAGAAGTATTTTTTTCGTTGGCACACAAAACCCGGTTTCTTTTCCATCCGTTTGGTGTAAACCGTATCTTTGTATCTTGATTCGTTTTCGAATTATTCCTTTTTAAAATTCGTCCTGACTTTTGGATCACCCGGTATATCATAATTAGCGACCTATATCAAAAGCTATCATACCACATGCGACTGAGATGAAAGTAAAAATTACAAGAGTGAATGAGAGATTCCTTGATGTAAAGCTAAATGTAATTTATATAATAAATAACAAAAAAGAATAAAAAGGCGCACACATATATTATGAAACACATTCCAACAGTAAGAGAATATGACATGATCAGAAATTGACATGATGGAAGGATATATCTGAATCAACAACTTAGAAAAAGCACAACACAGTAAAAATTTCCTTTCTTACCTAAAGCGTGATCAGTAAGGGATATAAATTCTTACGTGGAGCCTTGTATATGAACCATAAATTTATATATATATGACATAATAGGCTAACTTCCAGTATTTCTTACCTATAAATTACATATTTTATCTTTAAGGGTCTTGTGAGCAATATAATAAGATATTTGTGTGGAAAGCAAAGTTTAAGATTATATTTATGGAAAGCTACAAGATCATTTTACAACACCTAATACTGAATGTGTTCGCCACCACAAGGAATTAAGCCATTCGCATAAATAAGTATTCACGAAGGATATTCATCATGAAATCTGATACATCCATTCAAAAAACGTTCATGCTTCTGTTAAAGATATTCTCACTGAAATCCTTGTGCTGTATTTAATTCCTAGCGAATTTGGTGTTCCCAGAAATTGTTGTCATAAAATGCTTGTTAAGCTTACCTGAATACAAATGAAAGTTATTTACCATACAATTATCTGATTTTAATTTGCACAGCGCCCTCTATTGAGAATTATTTTAACTAATATCTTTCTACCGTACTAAAACACATTGCCTTTTTTTTAGAATAAATATACTTGAAACCCCCGTAGATATTACAGATTCCTTCCATTTTGTAAATTTTTTAATCGTTGCAGAATTATTGGGACAACTGGCATATAATATAATACCCTTTAATGGTTTTAAGCTCTTAAAAGTGTAGAATAAAACATAAAATCCCGCCTATTATTAATAAATTTTTTACCAAAATAAAAAGGAATATAAATTCACTTCTGGAAAACATGTATTCGCAAATCAAAAGCTTCCAAGCTTTATGCATATTAAAAGAGAAAATGTAAAAGAAACAAGGCCTTTTACTAGCCATAAAGGTAAATGGTCTCCGCATTGAAGGATAAATGCATGCGGATAAAAACGATTTATGAAGCTGATAGCCTTTTCAATTCAAAATATGAAATGTAATACTGTTCTGTAACAAAGATGTATCAAGAATAAATCCACTTGATATATCATAACACAGAAATTATATTTAGCTTTTGTATCTGAATGCGAATTTTCATGTTTACGAATTCCCTATAAACAAAAAGCATGGCATTTCGTAAAGCGTGTAAAGCTTTTTTATTTATATTTTATTCCTGTCTGATTAAACTTTGCCATGAAATATGTGACTTTTAAAAATCTGTATGTACAATACAAAAAAAAAAAAAAAAAAAAAAATCCGAACAATAGCTATAATTTCAGTTCTTATTAATACATAAAGTATATTTTTAATTCTAACAGTGCCCTGTGTAAATGCATTTAATTCACTTTATCTTAAGTGGCCGTGCTGGTCGTACTGGATCTATACCATAATTGTATTACATTTTTAAGTTCATGGATGCCAAAAAACATGGAAATTTAAAAAAATCATCTACTTTTAATAAATTAATTATTCAGACGTTAATTGTTAGTGTATATGCATCTTAAACTGTAACACGAGCAAAAAGTACCAAGAAGGATTGAATCTTTTATGTCTGTACTGTTGTTTTAAAAGTATTTCAATGCTCTTCTAAATTAATCTTCATAATTAATGTTAGCGATAGTAAAAACTAATTTTAATTTGTCGAATAAATGCCTCTTAAACTCTAAAAGAGAGCAGAAAGTACAAATACGAATTACATAATATTCTTCAGGACTGGAGTTTTTGAAGTACGAGGGTAAGTAAAAAATTATCCACAATTTTGACATAACTGTTCTTACATTGTTCATACTGACCTCTGTCCCCGTTGGTTTTATTGTTATGCTGTTGTGTTCATGCTATGAAAATTTGATCTAATTCCTCCATTTGTCTTCCTTTTGTTGCAGATAGATCATGGCCGTTCCATTAGAGGTTTGCACCAAAGAGGAGCAACGAACAGTGATCCGATTTATGTGGTCGGAAGGTGTATCATGCCGCAATCCATTGAGACTTTCGACACAATACGGGAACAGTGTCTTGCCGCAATGGATTGTTTACGAATTTATTGAAACATTCAAAAATGGTCGCAAAAGTGCCCGATCATGTACGGCCACAAAAAATGACAACATTGAGAGTGCACGTGACATGGTTATGTCAGACTTACTGTTGATGAAGTCCACTCAAAGAGGCATTAAGTGCCGTCGATTCATCTCAGACCAAGAACTGAAGGACGCGGCTCATGCATGGCTCACTGCTCAGCCGAAAACCTTTTCTGAGGGCATCAGGAAGTTTGTGACACGATGGATCAAGTGCGTTGAAAAGCAAGGGGACTATAATGAAAAATGATGTTAACGTTAGTTTCCTATTTGTATTCAATAAAATTTATAACTACATTGCGGATAATTTTTTATTTACCCTCGTACATTGAAGTACTCTTCTAATAAGAAATAAAAAAATGAATTTCTAAATTTTATCTTAAACTGAATAGTTGTTAGTAATAAACTATAACTATTAGCATTATTTTTTTTTATTCTTCAGCGGAGATTCAGCAATGGTAGTTTTATTAATACGATTGTTAACAATAGTAACATTTTAATCGCTTAAATAGCAATAACATTAACAACAAATAATATATTTCACCGATTAAAATTTTTCGGGGTTTTACCTTTTAACGCAATACAGGTATTGCTTCAAATGATAATTCAGAGGTAATTATTAGACACTGAAATTTGGTAATACTTTTATTGTGTGATTTGAATTTCTTATGCAGACCTAAGACGAGTTGGATTTATGCGGATAATGTATGTTAAATTTTTACTGTCTATAACGGTTTATAATTATGGTATAATAGTATTTTAGCCTAATATTACATTTTTAGTTTAAGGCCTTAAAAATGTAATGTTAATTAATTGGTGTTATTATATTCAGCTTATGAATTATCATAATTTTTTCCTAACATGTAATAAGATTTTATTTCACTAGTAACTTAATAATGCACAATTGTATAAATATTATAAATATGTAATTTATCTGGCCAATTATTAATGTATTTATTTATTTTAAGTTATTATATTTTAATTTTAAGTTATAATATATGGTTCTCTTATTACTACGGAGAAAAAAATGTATCTTAATAATCAGTGATTTCTCTTAGAAGGAAAACTAGGATTTAATATGAAAAGATGTTCTTTATAATAAGCAAGTATTCTAGAAAGAAAACTAGTATCTCATTGTTGCTAAGTCTTACACTAGGAAAAAGAAATAATAAGGCCAGAATAATGATAAATAGAGGTTCATTGTTTATCATCTAGTTAATATTTGCTTTATATTTTGAACCAGAGATGAATTTAGTTAAATCACAGTATGACTTTTGAGGAGAAATTGTCTTATTAAGGGTTAAAATTCACAACTCGTTCCACATAAGGTTTAGTTAAAATTAAATTAACAACACTCCTATTGGTAAGTTAAAAAAAATAAATTCATGCGTTTTTGATTAAGATTGTGTGTAATAGGGTGAGATGAATATAATATGGTATAACTATGAGATGAATATAATATGGTATAGCTTATGAAACTTGATATACAAAAATCATACTATAAGTTACTATGAGAAGAAGTAATAAGATACTTGTACCAAATTAGGCCATGTTAAGATTTCAGATCACGATGAACTGGGTTATATGAGAATTAACATTTCAAATGTTGTGGGAAGTAATATTTATACATATTTTTACAATATTAAATAATGCATAATCCAGAACCTGCTTAATTGTGGCCAGGATAGTTCGAAACAAAGACACTTTAAAGTAGTTCTATTAGAAGTATGTGTTTTCAATAAGGCCATAATTGTCTAAATACAATATTTAACTTTAATTAACAGAATTTTTGCTGATATTACACCAAAATAGAACAAAATGAAGCGTTCTCCTTGTAATACAATATTCTGCGGCTGCTCTATTTACCAGCATGCCGTTTCGAACAACCAAAACTGCTGATTACATTTGCCATTCACTCTACTGAGATCTCTTTACCATTTCTTTGATAGATTACGTAGTTTTCTACAAATACAGACGCAGAAAATGTTTAAATAGCTTTGGTAATGATAATATATGACGAAAATCAAGTGTCTGTAAATAAAACCAGTCCCTTTACTGTCTGGCCTTATTAATGGATTTCTAATTTTCACATATTTTACTTTAAAACACAAGCATAATTAAAATTACAGAATATTTTAATATCATGCAAAGATTATATAATTCAATCTATAATATACGATGATTTCGTATGAAAGTTTACGCTTTTGTAACAACGACGTGTCCAAAGATTGGGTGGTCTGAATATGATGACGAAGCCGGTGTCGGTTGTGGTTGAAACTTTCCGAAAATGTCATGGACACATAAGCTGTCAGGTATATACTAATATTTGTAGACCCGAGACTGTTCCTTATAAGATACAGTATGATGGAATTATTAAGAACATGGACTTAATTAGTAGAAGTACCTTACAATAATATAATTTAATGACAGATGAATAATGTGTTGTTATAATAAGCAAGGTACTTATAGATTTGATATTAAGACTTTGAAAGGAAGTGCAACTAATGACGCATCTGTATATAGTAAAATTTGCTGAATTTTAATCTGTATTATTTATAGTGTTGAAATATTATTGTTGATATCTTATTATATTATTATTTATTAAATTTATTA
Source organism: Maratus michaelseni (assembly GCA_963931845.1). Taxonomy (NCBI): domain Eukaryota; kingdom Metazoa; phylum Arthropoda; class Arachnida; order Araneae; family Salticidae; genus Maratus; species Maratus michaelseni. The sequence continues at coordinate 401,544,397 of OZ007586.1, forward strand.
TTTACTTAATTTTATTGAAGTTATGTTAAAATAATTTGTTACAATTGCTTGAATGGAATTAGTTTTTTTTTTTTTTTTTTTTTTGAGATATTTTCCATGCTGTGTCAAACTTTTGTCTACTTAAGACTATTATGAGCAAATTAATTGTTATTGTTGTTATTTTACTGAAATAAAATGACAATTGAAATTTAAGAATGCTTTGAATTTTAAGAGTATTTACGAATTTAAAGTAAATCTGTATCTATAATAATATAATAATTAAATGTAATTTTTTAAAAACATACTTTCAATAAAATTCACAAAAAGTCAACTTCTATTATAAAGCACAGTGTGCGTCGCTCAATGCTGACGTCATAATGATGCGGGTAACAATGGGGTGAAAATGGATGAATTTTGCAACAATGGAGCTATCTTTTCAAACAATCGTAGCGTTATTTCTAAGGGGGAAATGTAGGTTTTAGGCCAACATTGACCCCCCCCCTAGGGATCGAATTTAAAAAAAATAATGTTCAATTCATGTATTGCGCTTGACAGTTGATTGCTGTTATGACCTAGGCAAGTAATAAGAAAGGATTTTTGAAAATTCACCCCTTAAGGTGGTTAAATAGAGGATCGAAAGTTATTTTGCCATATCTCAGTAGCAGCAGTTTTACGTAGAAACGTAAAAAAATTTCAGCATTACAAATCCACTTAAAAATAGTTAAACACGTATTTTAGCTTTTTTAGAAATTCAACCACTTAATGGGTTAAATGGGGGCTTGAATGTTTTAGGCATTTCTTCATATCTCACTAGCACTTTAAGGTAGAAGCGTAAAATGCAGCATATGAAATCTACTAAAAAATTGTTAAAAACATACTGCAGCGATTTTAGGAATTCAACCATGTGGAGTCGAAAGTTTTAAGACTTTTCGCCATATAGACTTTTCGCCTGCAGTTTTAGGTAGGGGCAAAAAACATGGGTAAACCAATCTGCTAAAAAAATAGTTAAACACGTATTTCAGATATTTTAGAGCAATTTTAGCGATTTCGTCGCCAAAATTGGCTATAATGCCGATTATGGAAGATTAGACAAATGAGACAACTATTGCTGATTTTTTATTAGATATTTTGCGCAATACATTGTACCAAAGAATTTTTTTCTTATTTTATGATCTATATTTATAGATGCCATATGAAATAGAGTTTCGCTGAATGCTACACTGGTTGTTTTTTATTTCTTTTTCTTTGGTATTGTCAGGGAAATTGTATATTTTTATGTTACATGCACCAAAGAAAATGCACATTCTCATTTATAAATCTGAGGTTTTTTCTATGATTGTGCCAGAGTAACTTCATACTTTTCTGATTGTCTTTTAACGATTTATGTGCTTGAATGTAAAGAGATCCTTTTTGTGATCACCATATTATTGCATTTTTATTTATTTTACTTGTAAGGTCCTCATGGTTGACATGGGCAAAGACATGTAGTGCTGATAGTATTTTATAAATGTATTACAAAGTGAAATAAATAACGGGTAAGTATATATACGTATATATATAACCATGGTACACCACTGTATAAGCACTTTATGCAAGTAGATACTTGAAATGAAAAGAAACTCGCTAAATTTTATAAAAATTATTATTACTTAGTAGTATCATTTTTTGCATAAATTAGAACTAAAATTTTAGTCAATGTACTTTTTGTTTTTACATTGTATAAGTCCAGCGTTAAAAAAATAACAATTGCCTAAGAAATTAGATTACAGACAGACCCTAACTATTCTAATAATATTATAAATGTGATTGTTTGTGTGAATGTTTCGCTGAAGTAAACGTGAAAACGGAGGATTTAATGGCCGTGTATCTTTGCATATAGATGGATTATAAACCAGAAATGAACATAGAGTAGGTGTTATTTATTATTTTCACGTTTTTTTTAATAATTCAAAATTTCATTATTTTTAAAGAGAATCAATGGATACATTTCCTCTAAAATTTAATTAATCATTTTACGTTGCTAAGAATTATCGTTGCGAATAAATACAAAACCTAGAACAGTATTTTCTACAACATTTAATTTTCAATTTAACGATTTTCACGTGAAATTTTTAAATTAAAAAGAATTGAAAATAAGATGAATTGCCGTAATATTTGAAATGAAAATATGGAGTGTTTGTTATTATACATGAAGTATGAATGTCGGCTACGTTAAGAAGAGGTTTTCTAGCAAAAATTGCGTTATAATTAGAAGAAAAAAGGAACAATAATTATATTATTAAGAACAGATTTCTGTACCATGGAACACTGAAAAGGATCCTCCTTGGCTTGGATAAATATGACGTCATATTTGAAATAAAACATGCATTTTCAAATATTTGTAATAATACAAGAAGTATGTAAATGAGTATGTAATGTAAGTAGATGAATAATGACGTCATATTTAAAATGGAAAAATGAAATACTTTTTACCGCTACTAATTAATAAGTTTGAATGTCAGTTAGATACAGATGTGCGTTTTCTGCCAAAATCCACATTATAAATCTCATGAAAAGAAAATTAACAAGAATTATATCATTAAAACGAAATTTCTCTGAGATCAAAGTGACTTCATATTTGAAATGAAACGGGAATCTTCAAATATGTTTTTAAAGGAGCGGGAATAAATTTTATACATTATAATACAAGGATCAGTAAGTATAGAAAGTAGATGAGTGGCTCGCCCTATTTAAAACAAAAATTTAAATGTTTGTTTAACTATTCTGATTATTAAGCTTGAAAATATCAGTTACATACAGATGAGAGATTTTTGCCTAAAATCTCATCATGATTTTTAGGAAAAGAAAAATGAACACGAATCTATTAACACTAGAACGCCGGACGGTGTCATTTCGACACTGATGCTTGAAAGTTTCTTTCTAAAATCTGTAAATTTTGAAGGATCCTTTTTATTTCGCTCTACTTTTATTAAATATGTAGGTAGAACTCGAATAAAATTTTTTGGCGAACTAGGTTTATTCAAACTTAGTTTACGGATAGATTTACCTATAACGCCAGTTTGGTGTCAATTGGACACCGCAATAATTTCACTTCCCCTATTTTAAATTTTGTTCTTCTGTGCGTTCATTGTGTAAAACAAGGGAGTCCTGTAATGTTTTTTTTTTTTTTACATCTAGTCATCACGTGATTTGTTTCAGCTGCGACAACACCTGCCGCTTAGATTTCATTTCTCACAATCATGCGCGGTTACTTGTGAGTTATGATTAGAAGAATTTTTCTGAGGTTTTCTGTCGTTCTTGTTACTTTCTATGAGTAAAATTTAAAATGTCTCGTAAGAGAGGGCTTACTACGGAAAAAATTACCGCGCTTATGAGAGAATTGTCAGATAATGAATCAGAAGGTGGAGAATTATCCAACATGTATGATGAATCGGATGATGAAAATTTTATTCCTGTTATATCATCAGAATCGGAAAGCGATGAGGATGTTGAAATTGATGATTCTGGAAATCAGAAAGAATTTGTTGCTCGCGATGGCTCTCAGTGGAAAGAATGGGGTTCAGGAAGTGCAACCGGTAGATTAACAATCCAAAATATTTTGAGAGAAAATAGTGGTCCAACTAGTTATGCAAAAAGAAATGTGAATAATGACAGTGTTTTGAGTGCTTGGTTGCTTTTTATAGACAGAACGGTTTTAGAGCATATAATAAAATGCACAAACACAGAAGCTCGTCGAGTATTAGAAAATGATGTTTGGTCTCTTTCAAAACAGGAACTTTTTGCTTACATTTCGACTTTATATGCACGTGGAGTTTCATGAGCTAGTAACCTGGCACTTCATTCATTATGGTCTACTTCCTGGGGTATAAATTTTTGCAAAGAAACCATGTCCAGAGACAAGTTTTGTGAAATATCAAGATTTCTGAGATTTGATATCAAATCAACTCGTCGTAATCGAACTCAGCAGGATAAATTCGCAATGATTTCGGAAGTATGGAATCGTTTTATTGAAAACTGCATAAGCTGTTACGAGCCAGGAAAGAATATAACAATTGATGAACAATTATTTCCTAGTAAGACTCGTTGTCCATTTACTCAGTTTATAGCATCAAAACCTGATAAATGCGTACAAAAATTTTGGATAGCTGCAGATTTAGAAAGTAAGAATATTTTGAACGCATTTCCCTACCTAGGGAAAAATAAAGAACGAGATCAAAGTCTGATTCTTTCTGAGTATGTAGTTTTAAAACTAATAGAACCCTTTAAAAATATGGGAAGAAATGTCACAGTTGACAATTTTTTTACTTCTCTTGAGTTGGCTAAGAAACTAAAGGAAAAACGAACGAGTTTAGTTGGCACGGTGAATAGGGCCAGACGAGAAATTCCAGATTGTATAAAGTCAGGAAAAGAAGTGTTATATTCAACAAAAATATTGAAAAATGAAGAATCGGGCACAACACTTACAGTTTACCAGTGTAAAAAGAAAAAAATGTGATAATCTTGAGTTCTATGTATTCAAACATTGCAATTGTCAATAATTCTAAGAAAACACCTGAAACTGTCAGTTTTTATAATGAAACGAAATGTGGCGTAGATATTGTTGACCAAATGGCAAGGCAATAAGCAGGATCAAGGAGATGGCCAATTCACACATTCTACAATATGTTAGACTTTTCTGCCATAAACTCATGGATTATTTTCAAACAAGTGACGGGGGAAAAAATATCAAGGCGTACTTTTATACAAACATTAGCTGAAGAATTACGAGCAGAATATATTGAAAAATCTGCTAAAAGACGCAGTAGCCATGAAGATGAACTGCGAGCTGAAAATCCTTCTAAGCGTAGGAAATGGGAGGTTAAAAAATGTCATGGAAATGTGACAAAGAAGATGTGTTCCTCTTGTAAAAGAATGACATGCAGCAAATGCAGAAAATATGTCAGCTATAAATGTATTAACTGTGAGTGATATAAGTAATGTAAGTAGTTATTTCTCTTGTTTATATTTTTATATCATCTTGAAAAAATATTCTCATTTTACAGATGTAATAATTGTTCGTGTGTACCATGTATATGTTCATATCATCTTGCAATATTTTTCTTATTTTATAGATATAATTTTATTTGTGCGTAACATACATTTTTTCATATCATCTTGAAAAATTATTATTTTACAGATGTAATATTATTTGTGTGTACCATACATATTTTCATATAATCTTTCAAAATTATTCCTATTTTAAATATATAATATCATTTGTGTGTATACAATATATATTTTCATATAATCTTGTAAAATTATCCCTATTTTACAGATATAATAGTATTTATGTGTACAATATATATATTTGTAAAAAAAATATTAAAATGTACATTTTCTTTGAAATTTTTGCTTACTTATCGACCAGTGTCAAAATGACACCTGGCCGGCGTTTCAGGGGGTAGTAAGATTTCAGGCGTTCTAGTGTTAAATTAAAATCTGATCGTCTGTTTGTATTTTACAACTACTCCTCCTACATTATCGAACGCAACGCGATTTAGTTAACAACCGGTTATCATTGATCCGATGATGTCATATAAACTCTCACAATTTAAAATTTTGAATTAAATTCCAATATGTTATTATTGTTATTATTATTATTATTATTATTATTGTAAATGTTAACAAAATTTCTCTAACAACGGCTACTAAATTATCCAATTTTTGTGGATAAAAAGGAGAAATAAAATGGACTAATTTATTTTTCACGCCATTTTCTCATTAAAACTGAAAATAAATTTATTTTCAATTTGAATAGATGGCGAAAACAAAATCTTGATTACAGTAAAATTTTCGAAAAATAAAAACACCACATATTAAAACTTATGAATCAAGTTATTTTGCTGAACAAAAATCGTCTGTCAACAACTGTCATTTAGAAACCAAGATTTGTTTCAGCTATCTATTAAACCAAGGAGGCAAATTTAAGCTCCATGCATTTAGGTGTAGAAATTATTCCTCCGTATTCACAAGAAATTAATTTAAAGAAAAAGTATAAACTATTTTCATTAAATTATTTTTGAAGGATGGCTCTTAAAACGTTTCACAAAGTCGTTAAAAGTAAAATTGTTTATCAGGTAAAATTGACATTTGATTTTACCCAATTCGTCGATTTCCACGATTTTATTTGGCACTCCTTTTCCATTGGTTGCAGTTTCATTTTCGATATTATTTGGCACAAAATTTAAATTTTTAAAAAGTGAGTTATGTCAAGGCCCCTATAACAAAGAAGTGCTGTACTGTATTCGATGAAATGTGATAAAGGGATAGATAATTATTTACGTTTTTAATTATCGGGAGTGAAATAGTTTGCTTAATTATTGCATTTATTCTTTTTTCAGTGTTACGTGAAAGAAGTCACGTGTAACAGCTAGTATTTTTATATTCTAAATTCCACAAAGTTCTTATACCTCAAAGCATATTAATATACTGCTTTGGGCCCTTGGTGCAGCTTCTTTAAAAATTATCTGATTCTTTTGCAATTTTCTTTAACGTAGTTATAGGATCCTCCGGTTACTTTATAAACTACTAAAAAAAATTCCTTAGACCCCCTGCTATCACCTTTTTCGAATACATCTTCTTATTCAGCATCAACTTTTGTTTACTCACTATAGCCGTAAATTAAAAATCGTGTTACTGTTAAAGGTAAGTGGTTAACTTTAGAGGGTGGGATGCTATTATATTATGTTAAAGAAAATTGCAAAATAGTCGGATCATTTTTAAAGAAGCTGCACCAAGAGCCACATAAGAAGGAGACTAATATTCAAAATTTGTGGTAGCTGAGGTCTGAGAAATTTTTATGTCGTTCATCCGTAAATAAAATATCGCGGTAATGTTAAAGGTAATTCGTAAAATTTACAGGGGAGGGGTACCTTCCACCACCTGGGGGTGCATTCCTTTCTCGGGTTCTATGGTCCCGATTTCAGCGGAAATTGGTTCATTCAACTTGGCTTACGATCCAGCTAGTTTCTGCATTATGAAAGTTTATCTTAGACTTCTGTTACAACCATTTTCGAACATTAACGGCGCATTCTTTTCTCGGGTTCGATATATTCAATTTCAATGGAAATTGATTCCTTCAAATTAGCTTACGATTATTTTGCAGATTTTAGTTCCACTTTCCACCGTAACGGGCCGTATTCTTATCTCGGGCTCTATGGGCCCGATTACAACGAAGTTTGGCTCATTCACCTTGGTTTTCGATTGTATTAGATATTTTTGTTCCATATTCCATCGCCAGGTGGCGCATTCTTATCTCCAGTCCTATGGGCCCAATTACTACTTGGGTTTGGTGCATTCAAGTTGGTTTTCGATTGTCTCCGGAGCATGCGGAGCACTCCCGGTATCCGCTGCCTTAGACAGCGGAGACCCAGATCACAGGTTCATTTAGAAAGAGATTTTTTGGGAACACACCAGACGCTGCCGAATGCATTGGATCCCTAAAACTAAGTTTATTTGAAACACACTACGCTGGAAGGCATTGAGGCCCCCGAACCTAGGTTCATTTGAAACTTTTTTTTCGAAGATATAAAATCATACAAACTTCAGTTTTGTTTAATGTTACGGTCACGGGCACGGGCTACGCCGCCTGGTTCAGCTATTAATTATATACAGATTGTCATTATTAAAATAATGATAATAAAATATTAGTAAATAAATACATCTGCTTAATTTGTCGTTTCTAATTTGGTACTTTGGCCTATATGCATTGTTACCTTGCAGAAAGCAGAAATTTTTTTTAATTTAGGTTTTTTCGAGTGTACCAGGGAATACAGGTAAAATATAAATTTTATATATGGTTGTTAAAAAACTACATTTTCAGCTTAACTAAACGTGAGGATAAATATTATACTTTCGATATTTTTCATTATTTTGCTTACAACTTATTTTACTTATCACTACGTCTCATTTTTCCGATGGGAGAATAGCATCCAATGTTCCAAGTATACAAGTATTAAAATTTATCAATTCGCAAAACACAAAGGAGAGCCAGAATATTAGATGTAATGTAAGCAAAAATAAATAAATACATAAATAAATTAAAGTGTATTGGAATCTTATTTCGTTTTGTAGAATTCTTAATTCCGTGTGATATAATTCCATAGTGTATGACAGTTCGTTGTGAGTGAAATAGCTGTCACGAAACGAGCGTAAAGACGGCGTGAAGTTACATGAGAGATCGATGGCTCGGTGGGCTGAACGAGATGCTTATAAACTGATTCCGCTGTACGATTACTTTCAACTGTGTCAAATTGACTAAGTGGTGAACGGAGTTACATATGTATTCTCGTATTTCGAAAACAAACTCGAAATCAGAATAAATTAAAAAGTTTGTTAGTACTAAAAATATAAAAATTGCACACTATTTTTAAAGTTTGAATGCTTAGTTTTATTGACAATAACAAAAATATCATCATACATCATGTATACTGGTAGTTTACACATAAACATCGAAGTCAAATAAGTTAACATTTTTATTGTCATTGAAAATATCAAATTTATCCTCATTTATGAAGTATAATGATATCTACAAAGCAACTTTTCAAAAGTAAAAAAGCCAAGCGTAAAAAACAAAGTTGGGGCTAAAAAATGGTGCCATATCAAATTTCCAAGCTATTATATTACTTATTTAACTTTTTTCCATTAAATAAGTTATCATATATATAAGTCGCGTGCCTACGTATATGTTAATAGAAATCGTTTTCTCCTGTACTAAATACATCCTAACGAGTTTCTGAAAATTCATTTTTTTTTTTTCAAATTATGCATGATGGGCTTGGCGGCCATCTTTGCATATTATTCACAAAATTCTAAGCACCCAAATCCGTAGTTAAAATCCGAAGTTCAAAATTGTTATTTAAGCAAATATTTTAAGCGTTTCATTTATACACTTGTATGCTCTGAAAATTGTGTCTTATGATAATGATGACTTATCTTAAAGATTCATCTTATGATTTATTTTTTAGAGTTTATTAATAATTTCAAACTAGTAAAAATCAATTTCTCAAAATATCAGTCTTATCTAATTTATCTATCCGTAGTTAAAATCTGAAGGCATAATTTTTAATAGCCAAGTGAATGAACAGTTTTTGCTAATTAAGGATAGAAAATATTTTTTTTTTTACACTGGATTTTATAAAAGCACATAGATTACGTAATTACTTGTCCAAAAATGCAATCCTTTTTTTATTCTGCCGACTATTAAAGTCTTTAGGTTGTTTGAAAAAAAAAGTTTGACGAAGAAAAAAGTGATTATTTTAAGTAACTCGACGTTTTTAAAAAAAAATCTATATCTCTGTTTATAAATCACTTATGAAGATGAGTTTGGTCTTAAATTAAAGAAATTCTTCATTAGATTCTTCTAGTTTTTTTTTTTGTGCGACGCTTGGTTTATTTGATATCTGATATTTTAATCTGGCATGTTTTGTCGATTTAACATTGCGAAGTTGCTTTCTGTAAGTAAGCAGTAGCGGTCTTCAGTCCAGTTCTTGGCGTTGTTTGTGTGGCGTTTTTTTAAGCTTGGCTTGGCAGAGCGACCGCCCTGCTTGATTTTAGTAAAAAAAATCGAATAAAAATAAGCTTATTTTCATTTATTATATCCAAAATATAATCATATGTAATGAATATTTTAACTATAAACATCAAATTAAAATATGTTTAAATGCTTATTTTCATTGGAAATATCTAATCTTTCCAAATTTTATATACATTTAATACGTTATTTTACACGTATTAAATACATTATTTTATATATAATGTCATATTTTGTGTGTGTTACACTATATCAATATAAAATCGTAATATGGCGATTTTCTTAAACGAATACGTGCAACGAATTTATGTAACATTTTGTGAAACATATTTTTATAAATGCTGAAATACGGTGTTTGTAAAAAGCTGAAGGTAATGTCATTTTAGTATGTGGTTACAGTCACCTACAGTATTCTTTTATATAGATAAGGGGGTATATAACATTTATATTTAATGTACAGAGTCTAAAAAAATAAATCATTACACTGCCGTCTATGAACAGTAATTAATGAAAATGCTTTTTCTGCCATTAAGTTAATTCCTACACACAAAATTTGCGTATGTTACTAAGGCTTACCTGCGGCATGTGCATTAATGTCTCCTTTAACAATACTAGGGGATCCAACCCGGTCGCACCTCGATACGGAATATAAGTGAAAAACATTTGTTCATTGAAAATTCCAATAGACATTTTACATATAAATATTTTTTAGATTTTCTAATAAATGGTGCAGTATATAATTAAAATAGAAAAAGAAAAAGAACAGAAAAATAGAGAACTTCCTGCCAGCTAACCATTAAAACTTTTCAATCGAAAATTTCACATGATTCTAGCTTAAGGTTTTAGTCATGATGAGTCCTATAAGCGCTAAAATTTTATCCAAACTAGCCACGTTCTGCTAACCCATTTTTGGCCAAAGGTGCGTAAGCGCATCATTTCAATAGGTTTATTTTTATTAACACTGTGACGTATATTTTTCACTAATTTTATTTTTCTGCTATTTTTAAGGTTTCTGGAGACATCTATAAAACATTAGTAATTCAGTTGAAGTAATCAATTTCTGTTGAGAAATTTTTCAAAATACGCTGGTTTTTTACTTGAAACGGTTATTGACAAATTCGACTTTTTGAAAATGTATAATTATTCCACTTGAGATTAATCATATGTTTTTATAATGGAGTAAAGTTGCAAGTTCTGTAAATAAAATAAAAATAAAACAAATGCCATAAGAAAACTTAACAAATTTCGGCAACGTGATTTGCAGAATGCTACATTTCCTACCTCTGAAGTAGCGTTAAAAGTAGCGTCAGTTCTCGCTACTAACTACGGATTTTTTGTATCGCGATACTCTCTACACTACATTATTTCAAATGTAGCACGCTACTCTACAAACTACTGTAAAAAGTTGCAGCTACAGTAATTTCGTTACTTGTAGCGCGCTAATTCCGACCCCTGCCATTATATTGAAAATAGTAATGATGCTAAGAAAACTGCGTTTGGTAGTTCCTAGGTACATAAAATTTAATTACTTTTATTTTTAGAAGTCTGTAAGCAACCAATTTAAAATTTGAAACGATAATCCATGTTCATCTCCATGTAAACTCTCTGTACTTTGAACGTATATTATTTCTTATTAAACAGATGCTAATTGTGGTATTTTCTTTTCATTGTTCCGATTTAAAGCAAATAAGGCATTTATCACTGAAATAAAGTCCAATACCACTAAAATTATTAGACGTATTTGGGGCATGGATAAAAAGTATATAATTTTCAATACTTGTTTTAAAGCATTTTTAAAAATATATATCATATGCAAGGATTATTTTTAAATTCTGTGTTATAATAAAAATATTTGGCTTTTTTTTTTAAAACTGTATAAAAGTGCAAATTTAGATTTTCAAAAGTTATAGAATAGTAAAATGTTTGCTTTATAGATTCCATTTTTTAAAATCTATCTTTCATTCTTTCTTTTAGGAAATTTGTACAGGATTATTTTAATAATAATACCTAATGCAGATTGCAAAACATGCCTGACTTTATTTTTAGTTTCAGTAATATTATAATAATTAATAAAGAACAATAATAATTATGATAAAAATAATTACGTTCGAACATTTCATACGTGATAATCTCGCATGAGATTTATTGAAGAAAAACCCTGATAACTGAGCATATTTATTTTTATTCCTTTTTCACATATCAATCACATATAAAGTTCTTGTGAAATATAACAGTAGATTGCAGAGTCATTTTGTTTCAAATACTCAGTCAGAAAATCCGATTTTGAAAATTTAGTTTTTGTTCTGCATGAGAAAAGATTTTCGCATAATCTTTCTACCCTTAGATCTAAACAAAACATAACAAAACATACTTTTACATTCTACCTTGTGTACAATTGTACAAAGTTTAAATCATGACAAAATATTATTTAATAACTATTAATGATATTTTTTAGTGTTTGTAAACCTCATATAAGGTTCGTTTTTCCTTTTGTAATAAATGTAATTTTTTTTAAAAATTCAACGTAGTCGAATTAAGTTTGAAATATGTTTTATCATCGAATTAAAAATAATCCATGCATGGAAGAGTTAAAAGTTACTCTAAACATAAAAATTAATTATTTTTTATTTTAGGAAGTGTATAAATAGAACACAATTTTAAGCGATAATTCATGGTCATCTCAATGTAAACACAACGTTAATTCTGTACTCTGTACGTATATCTTATTTCGAAAACAGATAATGATAATACGGGGCTTTTATCGTTATTATTCCGAATTTCTTTTTGAAAAAGAAAAAAAGAAAATTTATTTGACACTGTGAGATAATTCACGAGCTGAAATATTAGACTTCGAGCTGACAGATAAAAAGCAGTTGAGATAACTGAAGCAGAGACTTGTGTAATACTCTGCCATACATGTTATCGTGTTTGTAGTATTTTTTTATCATTAAAAAACCCCGCATTAAATCTAAGATTTAATTAAAAAATCGTGATTTTTTCTTATAATAAAGTATATTTTTGGTGGTGAAAATCTAAAGGATAGTTATGTTGGATGTTAGATACTGATATTCCTAAAACTATGCTGTTATAATACACCATGTGTTAATACATTATCCAAATTATGCGAATGGCTGGATTTCCTACCAAGCAGTGTTGCCAGTTGGGCGGGTTTTTATTATTATCATTATTTTTATTTAGATTGTTTGATTACTACCAGTTTTTTAAAGTAGTAACATTCACCTTATTTAATGGCTTATTAAATAAGGCAAATATTTCTTTCTCAAAAAAGTGGTAGCACTCAAGCAATTTCAATAAAATAAAAGAAAGAATTCTCGAAAAAAAGGGTTAAAATACTTGTATGAAAATATGAATTATTCTGGCGGATACAGATATTTAGGTATAGCAAAATTCCTAATATAATATATAATTATATTTTAAAAATGCACATCGAATGAAAATAAATTCAAATGCTTATTTGTTTATAATTACATAAACAGGTGAAGTTTTAAATCTTTACTAAGAGTTATTTCTGTCCGGTAATCAAATAGTGTTGAAATACTGCTATCGCAAATGTTTTTCTCTAAATCTTATAATGAGATTTGTTTACATGGAGGCGGGATCCAGATTACGAGGCCACTTAGCCCTTTGACTGAGGTCGGGACTATTAGACCAGTAGACTATTTTTATTGTACTCGTACCGCTTTTTGAAAAAAAAATATTTTTATTAATTATAAGCCAACTTTTTTTTTTGCATGCAAAATAAATAAGAATAGATTATTCAACTAAAATTATTTTTATTTTCATGCTTGGGCTCTAAAATGAGGATTACCCGGTCTAGCATATTATTATTTGAATCAGAAAAAAATTTACTACATTATAAGTATTTACTACATTTTTTTATTGTGACAGATAGACGGGACAAAGACGTGTGTATCAAGGTGGCGATATAAAAAAAAACTGATTATGCATTTATAGTCCATATATATATATATATATATATATATATATATATATATATATATATATATGTATGTATTATAGTGTGTGTGTTTGGACAAAAAGTACATATACCTAAAAGTTACCCGCATTACACAAGAACATGTGCAACATAAATAGCTAAAGCAGATAAGACATAGTGCGGTACCTTGACGTAATTTTTAACACTTTCCAACGTAGTTGAAAAGTGTTTATGAATTCGGTTTTACTGTCTGTCTGTCTGTGCTCTAACTCACGTAAATATACACATATTGTCATGCACTTGATATATGTTATTGAGGTTTGCAATGTGGCATGTCCGGTATTGAAAATTAAGTGTGTAGCATAGTACTTTTTATAGGGGCACTCAAAAGATTTCTTTTACATTCTGGTCTATGGAGAGAAATCATTTGTGGCTTATTTTAATAATGTTACACAATCCTAATAATATTATAAATCTGATTGTGTGCAAATGTTAGGCTGAAGCCAGCGTAAAAATGGAGCATTTAATGGTCCTTTATCCTTGCATATACGTGGATTATAACCCTCAAATGAACATAGGCTGGTTTTTGTTCATTTTATTCAAATATTTTTCTTAATAATTCAAAATTTCGTTATTTTCATAGAGAATAAATAGACATTTTCCCATAAAATTTAACCATTTTACTTTATCGTTGCTAGGGCTTTGATCGTTGCTGATAAATAAAAACACGGAAAAATAATTTTTCCTCAACAATTAATTTCCAATTGAACGATTTTCTCGTGAAAAATGAAAATGAAAAAGAATTCAAAATAAAATGAATTTCCGTGATATTTGAAACAAAAATATGGAGTATTTTTTATTATACATGAAGTATGAATATCGGTTACATTAAAAAGATCTTTTTCTGTCAAAAAACTGCGTTATAATTAGAAGGAGAAATGAACAATAATTATATTCTTAAAAATAGATTTCGCTTGGACCATGGAACTATGAAAAGGATCCACCTCGGCTTGGACAAAAATGACGTCACAAATAAAACATGTATTTTCAAATAGTCGTAATAATACAAGAAGCATGAATATCAATGTATAATGAAAGTGGATAGACAATGGACGTAATATTTAAGATGAAAAACTGAAATATTTTTTATCGATACTAAATAATAATTAGCTTGAATACCAGTTACATACAAATGTGAGTTTTCCGCTAAAATTTACGTCCTGATTTCCAGAAAAAGAAAATTAACAAGAATTGTGGCATTAAAAAGAGATTTCTCTGAGGAAAATGTGACGTCATATTTGAAATAAAACGGGAATTTTCAAATGTGTTTTACAAGGAGCGGGAATTAATTCCGTACATTAATAATACAAGGATCAGTAATATAGAAAGTAGATTAGTTTCACGACATATTTAAAACGAAAAATTGAAATGTTTTTTTTTTATCTATACCGATTATTAAGCATGAATATCAGTTACATACAGATGAGAATTTTTTGCCAAAAACCACACCATGATTATTAGGAAAAGAAAAATAAATACGAATCTATTATATTAAAATCTGACCGCCTGTTTGTATTTCGCAACTACTCTTTTCAGATTGTCGAACGCAACGTGATTTACTTAACACCGGTTATCATTCATCCGAGGATGTCATAAACTCTCAGAATTTAAAAAAAATGATTTAAATTCCGAGATATTATTATTATTATTACTATTTATTATTATTATTATTATTATTATTATTTGTAAATTTAAAAAGAATATGAAAAGAAAAAAGAATTTATTTTCTATTGAATAGATGGTGAAAGAAAAAAAATCTTGATTACAGTAAAATTTTTGAGAAATAAAAACGTATTTTCACATATTCAAACTTCATGAATCAATTTATTCTGGAAAACAAAAATCATCTGTCAACATATTTTCATTTAGAAATAAATATTTTTTTTTCAGTTATAGATTAAATCAAGGAGGCAAATTTAAGCTTCTTGCATTTAGGTCTAAAATGATTGCTCCCTATTCACAAGAATTGAATTAATGAAAAAGAATATACTATTTCCATTATCTTTGAAGGATTGCTATTAAAACGTTTCACAAAGTCGTTAAAAGTAAAATGGTTTATCAGGTAAACGTGACATATTTTTTTATATTATTCGCCGATTTCCCCGATTTTATTTGGCCCGCCTTTTTTCATTGTTTGCAGTTTCCTTTTTCGTGATTATTTGTCACAAAATTTCACGTTTTTAAAACTTAGTTATGTCAAGGCCTCTATAACATAGAGATACTGTATTGTCTCCTATGGAATGTGATAAAGAGTTAGTTAATTATTTACATTTCTAATTATCGGGAATGAAATATTTTGCTTAATTAATGCATTTATTCTTCTTTTAATGATACGTGAACGAAGTCACGGGTAACAGCTAGTTTCAAATATATTGAAATTGATATATGTCACTGAAGTGCACTACAAGAAACTAATTGTAGGATGTGGTGAGCATAGCACTTATAGTTAGTTCCTCTACAGGGATACTCAAAAGAATTCCGTTACATTACGGTCTATGAAGAAAAATTGCTAGCAGTTTGTTTTAATAATGTTTCACTGTTTCAAACATATTGAAATTGATGTTGAATATTGTGTGTATAGTATTCATCGTTCATTTGCAGGGACACACAGAATAATTCGATATTGCCTGTTAACAATAATTGCTGGAAGTGCCGTATTAGTAGCTGAAAGCTACTTTAAATTTAACTGTTTTTTTGTCAATTCCTTGGTGTGTATAGATCATATACAGGGCAAAACAAAAGTTATCGAGTTCATATTCGTTTATTGATAGAAATTCTAGGACGGGAATTTTAAACTGTGGTACGCGATTCCTAACTGACCTAAAATTATGCATTCTATATAATATGAATACTAATCTATACATCATATACAGGGCTGCACAAAATAACTCTGATATTTTCCCGAATATTGTTGGTAATTCCTGAAATTGTGTTTGTAAATATGCTATGGGTTTCACCTTATTAAACGCTACAGATTTGTAAAATTATTTTGGAAGTGTTGGAAAGAAATCTGTCTGGCTGTAATCTTTGAGATTACAGCCAGTACTCGGGGCTATAGCCGAGCGTGGGTCTTTTGAACCCTTTTGACATCTTTTCCCACCTTACACCCAGAAAAATGTTTTGTTGAATCAACAAAAATTTGGTTGACCCAACAAAATTTTTCGTTAATTTTTCGTAATTTTTCGTTTTTCGTATGGGTCAATGGAAATTTTGTTTGAAACAACAAAAAAAATATTGCTGATTTTTTTTGCAATTCCAAAAAAATGTTTGTTTCGTCAGCTAAAAAATGTTTCGTTAATTCAAGCAAAATGCTTCAATTTTACTTGAATTAACAAAATTCTTTTTGTTACATAGATATATGCTATGTGTTATTTTAACAATCTATTTTCTTTTTTCAACAAAATATATTTTGTTTGTTTAAATAATAAAATATGTTAGATTACGAACTCGTTTTGTTTATACTACAAAACCTTTCGTTAAATGAACCAATTTAAATATGCAATTCTAACTAATTTTTACTTCATTTTCAGCAGTGAATTACGCCTGTAAACCTTTAATATAGCAAGTGAATTTTTACCCAGCTTTTTTTCAAGCGAAAATCGAGAGAGCGAAAATTGTCCAAGCCAGGAGTCGATCCCGGGTCCTCAGAACAGCGCTCTGAGTCTCTACCACTGAGCTACAGGGAACGATACCTAAGATCGGCAGTTCTCACTCTTATATATGTCGGAACGGCTGCAACGCAGCACAAGATGGAAACGTCATCAGGAGCACGCAAATTTCGGCGGAAAACATGATATGACAATACAAAGTCCAGCATACGGCAACACATAGTTAATTTTTAATTCATTTTCAGCAGTAAATTACGCCTGAAAAAAGCAGGATAAAGGTCCACTGTTATATTTTACCAGTGTACTTTCTTCCAGTACCAGAGTACTTTATTCTTGTAAAGATAGAAGAAAATAATAAATGGGACAGGGGTATTTTTAAAACTACCTTGGTCCGTCCCAATGAAAAAAAGTTTTAATTATCCAAAAATTATGTTAATCCTTTAATTATATAGCTATATAAGTCAAATAAATCGAGTTACGTTCAAAGATTACAGGCGTAATTCACTGCTGAAAATGAGATAGAGCTATTACAGAAATCGCGATAAATGCAACATAGCAGCGCCACCTGTTGCGCGATTTATACCAAAACTAATCAGCAACAATTTATAACAGGAAGTAACTGAATATAAAGTTTTATTAAATTCCGTGCATTAGTTCTTGAGATAGAGCGCCCACAAAATTTTGGTCACATACAGACAGAGTGACTGACAATTTCATGATTCCAGTACTTTCTTCTTGTAAAGACAGAAGAAAGTAATAAATGAGAGAGGGCGATTTTTAAAACTACCTTGGTCCGTCCCAATGAAAAAAAGTTTTAATTATCCAAAAATTATGTTAATCCTTTAATTATATAGCTATATAAGTCAAATAAATCGAGTTACGTGAGAGAGTTATGGCTACTACACAACAATTTAAATTTTGCAAAAACAACAACATTTTGCTGGAATTACAAAATTATTGTAAAATTAAAAAAACAGATTTTGTTTATTCAAGTAAAATTGATGAAATTTTGTTAACATTTTGTAAGAGTGTTAACAATATTTTTTTGTCCAAGCAACAAAACCAATTTTTTTACTTCAACTAAAAATTTTGCTAAAACAACCAAAATGTACTCAACAAAACATGTTTTGTTGTTTCAATCAATTCCTTTTTCTGGGTGTACACTGATGAAGGGGATCGATGTATCCTTGAAACGGCCGTATGAGTTTTAAAGTTTTATAATTTGTGTGCTTCAACGATGTATTTAGCTTTTTCGTACTAAATTTCTACTTTATTTTTCATATCTGATCAGTTGCGCCTATTCTTTTTGTAACTTTAACATTTTTGTAGCGATTTTATGCATTTCTATTGCCTATTCAAAGATAAATTTTTCTAAAGTTGCAGAATTTCATAAAAAACGCTTAAAAAACTCTTCTAAAGTCACAGAATTTCGTTAAAAACGGTTAAAATAGTAAAATGCGAACATCCTTTGGTCCATTTTCGACCAAAAGCAACGACCTATTTCCCAATAGTTAAAAAAAATCAAAATTTTAGGAGCTCTTTTTTATTTAAGAAATATATTCATATAACAATCAAATTTAAAAATCTCTTTCCCCTCTATAAACAGTAACGTGTTAAAATCTTATTTAAAATTGATGAACTCTTCTCCAATATACACATTAAAATTTATTATTTCTGACCAACAAATTAATTAGACCATATTCTAATTATCATTGAACAAAGGAAATTTCTCTAATAAATTATATTAGTCAAGCCGTACTCTAATTATTTATAAACCATAGAAAAACCATAATAATAATAAGGAACTGATGCTTTACACTCACGCAAATATGTAAACATAAGTTTGGCGTCTTTTTGGTTGGCGCGATTTTCAAGACCCCTCCAAACGAATAACTTAATACAATGGCTAGGTTGCCATTAAAAGAAAAAATCCCCTAAATTTGGCGACTTTTTTCCTTTTTTTAACCGATTACTATTTTTTTTCTGCGTGAGTGTAAAGCATCTTAGCCAATATTAATAATCTAGCCTTATTAATTAAAACATGCAGAAATTATAACAGCACCGACAAAAATACATCAACATTCCATAGATAAATTTTTAAATAAATTTCATTCGAAGTCCTTCTGGCGTAGGACGCAGAACAGCGGTCTCCCACACAGAAGGTAGTGAGTTCGATACCGGTTGAAGACTTGTGAAATGTTTCTTACTTTTTTACGCTGTCAATTACAGATGCTTCAAAAGTTGTCAATAGATGGCGACACCACCAATCTTTTTTTTTGCAATTTCTTTCGAACAAGCAATTTGACGAAATCAATTTCGTCCGTTTTTTGAGGAAAGAAATTTACTCGATTTGACAAAATATTTACTCGGAGCATCTCCCAGGAAACAGTTTCGTCAAAAACGAAGCCAATTTCGTGATATTTGAGTATCCATTTCTAAGAGTGCTAAAAAAGACCTTAATAAATTTTTCTTAAATAATTTTCACAAAATTAGAAATAAAAATTTATTTCCAAAGTAATATTTTGTTCAATGAATTTATAATAGTGCTGATATAATTCTTATATTCGCCTATTTAGGAGACATTTATGTTTAATTACACTATAAAAAATCCGTATGTATACGTGTTGATTTTATGTGAAATTTTAGTTTTTTAACGGAAACTTTCTATTTTGAGTGGAAGTCGTAAATTTTCTAGGAAAATTTCCTTTTAATCCTACTTGTTGAATATTAAAAACGGAAAAGTACATTCCTATTCAGACGAAATTAAATTAAATTTTCGAAATCGATGTTTTGGCCTATAACAAAGTGGTTGGATGTGGCCAGTTGGTGTAGGGGACAAATGATTCATACTCCAATGGCGAGTAACGAGATTCGAATCCGGAGAAAGGCAAGACGATAAAAAACGTGTTCTATATCAGGGCAATACAAATATCTGTTCCGTGTAAATATGCATCAGTATATATATTTTGTATTTAGGTTTTTAAAAAGATATCGCTCTTTTGCTTATATTTATTTCTAAAAACAGAAACTTTGTCGTC
The DNA here is from genome assembly GCA_963931845.1 of Maratus michaelseni. Classification (NCBI taxonomy): domain Eukaryota; kingdom Metazoa; phylum Arthropoda; class Arachnida; order Araneae; family Salticidae; genus Maratus; species Maratus michaelseni. The sequence goes on from OZ007586.1 coordinate 401,564,611, forward strand.
TTAAATAGCAGAAAATTTTCCTCTTGAAAACTGGGAAAAACCAAAACGGAACTTTTTGTGAAAAATCGAAGAATAGACGACAAATTTTCAACCAGTATATTTTATGGTTTTACCTTTTTTTTTTTTTTTTTTTTTTTTTTTTTTTACAAAGTGTGTGTTCCACTGGAGTCATGGCAAGTCGTATTAGACCCCAGAGCCGGGCGTAATATAATAAAATTTCATTGTCCCTTTCACTATGACTAAAATATTTTATTTATTAATATAAAACTGTTTAAATGAACATAAAAAATACGCACTGTTTGCACGGAGAAGTTTACGCATTTCTTGATCCAATGGCTTAATAAAAATAAAATAAGTGATTAAAATGAGTGCCTTAGGAAAAGTTTAATTAAAAGATATTTACGCAACTTCAACCTTGCCAATCTGGCCAAACAAATTTTTGGGACAGTTTAGGACAGATAAATATTAAAAATTGGACAAGTGAAAAAACTCTCAGTTAACAAAATAAATTTATTTTAATCAAACATCGAACACAATAGTATGAAATTACCTGTAATTTTACAATAGGTTTCACGATATTAAATAGTTTCTCCTTAAATTCTAAAAAACAGACATTTGTTTAAATGGCTCTTAATAGTTCAATAATATATGAGTGTCATCATCAAATATTATTTCCTCTGTGTAAGAATAAAAAACTCACACTTCTGATTCAATCAAAATTCATTCATATTTAACACCTGTCGTGTTTTCAACATTATCCGCTAATGCACCAAGTTTTTTCAAAGATTTTTTAGCCTCTGTGACCATATTAATATATTTTGGTGAATGATGATATATATTTGCACTGCTAGGTTACTGTAACCACCTCCCCCCGAACGATGGTCATGTTTCCAATTCTAAAAGTCAACAGGAACACATGCAGAAAGCATGATGCAATGCTTCCAATCATGACACATTGAGGATACTTAAAATCATTCTCTTATTAAAATAAACTGTACCTTGCTGCAATGTGTTATTTTTGTTAGTAAAGGTGTGTCTGCCTTTGAATGCTACACTTCTGCATGCAATTTGTTGCATATTTAAGCTGGTGATTTGAAAAAAGTAACGTGAATTAGAAAAGTAAGTTCTAATAAAATTATTTTTATGTGAAAGAATCTTCTCATACTAAATCTAACTTTGTAATTGACTTTTGACTGTATTTTCACAGTTTTTAGGACATAAGCGCTAATTCATCTGTTTGCTGCTAGGTGGCCCTGTAAGCAATCTCATTGCATAGTTCATAGCCATTTTACTATACCTAGATACCAAGTTTATGACTATTTCTGTCGCTGTACTGAAATTAATAAGGGGAGGACAGGACTTAGTGAACACACTCGTATATACTTAAAAAAATATTTATTTTTAAATAAAAGTAAATTAATCTTGCATCTTTTCCGGAAAAATATTCTGTTATTATCTATGCATCCGTCTTAGATCTAACATTTAACCTAAATACAGGTATAATATATATGTGAAATTTTCTTGCAAAAATAAGAAGTAGCTCAAGTGATATCTTGTGTGCAATTAAAAAATATATATTATTTTTTTATATTAAAAAAATATATATATAATTTGTTCGCAAGCAGGTGTTTAATCATAAATTGTATATTTTAGCATTCTTTTTTCAAATTACATGTCATGCATTTTTAGTTTGACAAACATTATTTCAGTAATATTTTATGTATTATTTTTAAATACTCACAAAATAATGCCACTTCATACATATATTTTTCAAAAAATTTCAGCACTTGTACAGTGTGATTTTATTTTTAAATAAATGTAAATTAATCTTGCATCTTTTCCAGAAAAAATATTCTGTTATTATCTATGCATCCGTCTAGATATAATATTTAACCTAAATACAGATATAATTTATATGTGAAAATTTCTTGCAAAAATATGAATTCGCTCAAGTGATATCTTGTGTGCAAGAAAAAAATAAATATTATTATTTATATATAAAAAAAATTATAATTTGTTTGCAAGCAGGTGTTTAATCATAAATTGTATATTTTAGCCTTTTTTTCAAATTACATGTCATGCTAACATTATTAGTTTGACTAACATTATTTCAGTAATATTTTTATGTATCATTTTTAATACTCACAAAATAATGCTACTTTATACATATATTTTTCAAAAATAAAATTTTTTAACAGTTGTACAGTCGTTTGACCACATAAGCGTATTTTATAGAAACTATTCTAAATATTTTTATTCTATATATTATTATTCTAATATTATTCTATATATTATTATATTTTTTTTATTCTATATATTATTATTCTAATATTATTATATATATTATTATTCTAATATTATTATATATATTATTATTCTAATATTATTATATATATTATTATTCTAATATTATTATATATATTATTATATTATTTTTTATTCTATATATTATTATTCTAAATATTTTTCAAAAAATAAAATTTTTCAACAATTGTACATTAGTTTGACCGCATAAGCATATTTTATAGAAAAATTTGTCTTGATTGTAAAACTTTCTATTGGAAAGATGTTATCGCTTTTTTTCTCTTAAGATACTATCATAATAAAAAAAAATACTCATATTTATATTAAACATTATTATATACATTACTATTACATTAAATAAAAATTATTATATACATTACTATTACATTAAATAAACATTATTATATACATTACTATTACATTAAATAAACATTATTATATACATTATTACATACATTATTTATATTAAACTCATATTTTGTAGAAATATGATTAAAAACTTTTTAAATAGATTTTTTTTAATGAAATAAATATGCCCATTGAAATGTATATTTCTCCATTAAGATATTGTATGCTTGCTTATTGCATTTAAATGTAATACCTTAGCATTACGGCTGCTCATATTACTTTCAAGTATTGACGAAAGCTACATCGGACAGAACTTTTAAGACTGTCTAAGTATCTGGAACAAATATTTGATATTAATACATATATTTAAATTTCAGAAATTGTTTGACCTCTAAATTTTTTAATTCTTAAATATATTTTTAATATTTAAAGCAGCATACATTCAGCAGCAGCAAGCATATAGCAGCAAGCATATAGCAGCAAGCATTTAAAGCAGTGGTTTTAATATTTGTCGGAAATTTCAGTGAGAAAGAACATGAAACACAACGTACTAATAAATTCATAAATAATGTTTCAAACTAACTACAATTATGATCATGTTTTTTGATGTATTTTAAAATATTAAATACTGTAATTCTAGTTAATAAAAATTGAAAAAATCCTTTAGAAAATATATTCTAAATTTTAAAATTAAATTTATGCATGTATCGCCCTCACAAATAAATTAAAAGTCAGAAATAACTTTACATATCAATTATCTTATTAGAAAACTTCAACTAACTCCTTAAAACTTAGTATTTTGTGTTTAAAATATTTTTTTTTTTGCTTATTCCCACAAATTTTAAAGTTAATCAACATTAAATTGCTGATAAGGTATAATTAATTTATATTTTAACGGAAAAAACTCAACGAAGTATTTTACCGAAATTGTATGAGTTATTAAAAGAGTCTTCATTAATATTTAGCAATCTAGGTGCTCCATTAAATTGTGTTGTAAGACACATCGAGATTTCTCAACAATTGATAATTAATGCTTACTTAAGTTACCGTAAACCCTTATTTTCTAAGCCTATCATTAAAAGCAGTAATTAGGAGTCTATATCTCAAGTGTACCACGGCCCAGCCTCTCTCGCCCTAGTACCAGTGGCGCGATCCTGCACATGCGCCCCTGAAAAACATTTCCGCCGCCAGGGCGATAGATCCGCTCCACTCGACTGTCGTTTATCCAGTAAGGAACACCGCTTTTCTGTTCTCTGGTGTTTCCATCTGAAGTTCTTGAAATAAATGTATCGCTCATTTCAACTTGTGAGACCCGTGAAATTTATCTGAAATCGGATCTCATAAAGGAGATCTTCGGATAAAAGGGATATGACTTAAAAACTCATGTTTATAATATTTTTCTGGACTTTTTTAAAAAGTGTACTGTTTAGGAATGTTTCTGTATTTCAAATACGCTTGCGTAAACACCGAACTTGTGAAACTCCAAGAAACTTTTTCTGTCGAAAATCTTAGGTGAACTGTGAACTATTGGTCTGGACATCGATTGGAAGTGTCAGCGTGCGATTTTCTCTGATCTTTAATTCTATTTAGCGTTGGCAGAAAAAAAATTTCCGGAGTATTAATAACGATCCTGAAAACTTTTAAATGCTCTTCGGAAGAATTTGATGATCGATAATTGATTGAAATCAATGGTCATGAAACATTTGATGATTTATTGCAATAATTGCTGATCTTATTAAAGAGAAATTTCATCTTATTTGCTGAAACTATACTAAAAAGTTATTTTAAACTGAATATAAAGTTAATTTAAAGAATTTATTTATTCTAAAAGAAAGTTAATTTAAATATAATTTTAAAAAACGTCTAAAACAATTATTCTCATATTAATTTGCTCAAAATCCTGAGAGATATTCTAGTTTATATTGTGAAATCTATAAGATAAAGAAGGGCTGAACTGTTTCGCCGATTTTTATAGCATATATACACAAATATTTACAGGTTTTTAAAAATCAATATTTTGTGTAAGTCTACAAAAAATTTCATATGCTTTGCAAAAAACTTTTTTTGATGAATGAAAAGAAAAGTAATTTGTTTAATCTGAGAAAAAGTAATTGGTCAATTCTGGAAACTGAATATTAAAAAGAACTTTCGTATCGACTGGATCAAAATAACTGAAAAATGAAAACATTCAAAATATTTTTACGGTTGTCTCTTATTTATTTTATTGCAATAGCAACGGCTTCAGAGCCTAAAAAGTTATCCTCTAGAGTGGTGACAACTAAATATGGATCCCTGAGAGGGTATATTACGACTCTGCCAAACAAGCAATGGCGACCAGTTGAAATTTATTTGGGGGTGCCTTATGCCAGTCCCCCCATGGGATCCCTTCGTTTTATGCCTCCTGTTACTCCTGCTCATTGGAGAGGTGTGAAAGCAGCGGACAAATTTAGCGCTGTCTGCCCACAGAAATATCCTGATGTGAGAAATGAAACTGAAGCGCTGAAAAGAATGCCTGCAGGACGTTTAGAATACCTCAGGAGGCTGATTCCTTTGTTACAAAACCAAAGCGAGGACTGTCTTTATCTAAATATCTACGCTCCAGCTTTAGGTAAGTAATTTATTTACTTAAAAAAATCATGGCCATTTAAAAGAAGAATGATTTATTATTTCTCTTCATTTTTTTATGTAAATTGTATTGAAATTCTAAATTTTATACAAAACAGAAATAATAATAATTCGGTAGAAATTCCCTGTATTATTAAAATACTTAGCAATAAAGCACGCACTTAGAATGCGTCCGTGAATTACATATACGCGACATTTTTCAGTTTGTTATATATATATATATATATATATATATATATATATATATATATATCCCCTTTAATATAAAGGAGAAAATTATATGGAAATTCTTTAAAATTAAATCATGTTTTTCTAGAAAGATTTCTGTTGATGTAAACAAATAAATTAACTTATACCATTATATAATAGTTTTATAAAAAAAATAAGAAAACGGAAATTTTCTTAAAATTTTTAAAGTTTCAAAATATTAAATGTCATTTCCAGTAAAACGTTATTTCAATATGTGTATAAGGGAATGTAATACATATGTTTAAACGATTTCTTTTTTACTTATATAAAAATATTTATTCATCCTTCCTTTATAAGGCCATGATGATATTTTATTAAATTTTATATTGATAAATTTCTTATAGAACAGTCATTTAAAATGCGAATTCTTCAAAAGGTAATATTTAACTTTTGATCTACTTTTAATGATATAAATATTCGAGCTCAAAATTCAATGACGGGGAGGAAAAGTTTTTGAGTTCCACGTAAAAGGAAGATATAAATAGTTTTGAGAAAATATACGTCGAATGGATTTCAGTGTGAGGTAATATTGAAAGTATGTATTAAGAAAGAGATACAACGTATAAGACGTTGGAAATGATTGTTTCATTTCTGTATTTAGTACGTAGGGAAATGTTTTATCTTTTTCGTTATAACTTTACAGCATTTAAAATTTTTATATGCTTATTCTGTTATTAGATAGTTAAACGCAATTTTTAAGGGTGGTATGCACTTTCTCATGTAAATGAAACGTTGTTGCACAACTGGAGTGACACTAATTAATAAATAAATTTAGAATTTTCTAGAATAATATTTATACTCAAGCTCTCGTTTTTACGTTTTCGACGGAAACAAAGAAAATATGTTAGGTGGATAATCAAAAATTGCGGGAATAGATAAATGTAATTGAAACCAAATGTTTATGAATATTTTATTGTAACTTGTACTACAATGTCAGATAGGGGAACGTGAGATCGAGGTTGTCTGTCTTAGTATTTAGTACACTTTTTAAAAATTACCATAAAAAGTTTTAAACCGTGTATTTAAATTACCGTAGAATTTTGTTCTAGGCTTGTTTGAAACCTTTACATGTTTACATAGCTTCCTTTTGACAATGCCGATGAATTTACAAATAAATTGAAACATTTTGTGTTTATAAACATTTTAAAAAACTCAAGAAATACATTTTATATTTTACTGTCTATGTTTTATCCGCTAATATTATGAATCGTATAAATAAGTACAAATTTATATATATATATATATATATATATATATATATATATATATATATATATATATATATATATATATATATATATATATATTACAATTAAACATACATCAATGCAGGAATAAAGTTTCTCTAAAATACTTTAAAAACAGTTTAATTAATATTATTTTTCATATTCATTATGCTTTAAAATATAATTTTAAAATATTTAAGGATTTTGAAAAAAAAGAAATACGTGTTTCTAAATGTAAAAGAAACATATGATGAAGTGTCGAAATCATGCATATAAGCACAGCCATGTCTTCGTATGCTGAAAACTAATAAACGCACTTTAAACCGATTTTTTTAATCTAGAAATACCTGAATGTATTATATAATGATTTATAAGATATTAATATCAATTAAAATCCATATTAGTTATGAAGCACAATGGAGAGCAGACAAAATTGGTACTTTTAGAGCTGCGTGGTACCAATTTCAGAAATAAATTTTTTAGAGGTCGTTAACTGTCAGACCTCAAATTACTCTCTGTAGACTTAAAATATCTATGGAATGGGCGAGTACTTTTAAAATTTTGATCCAGATAATTAATGTTTTTATTTTTAACACTTTCCAACCTAGTTGAAAAGTGTTTATGACTTCGGTTTGACTGGCCGTCTGCCGACTGTCCGTGCTCTAACTCCCGTAAATATGCTCGGATTGCCTTGCAATTTTAATATGTTATTGTCGCTATCTATAGAACGTTCCCTATTTTAACTGAAGTGTGTAGCACTTATACCTTTTTACAGGGACACTCAAAATATTTCCTTTACATTACGGTCTATGGGGAAAAATCATTTGCGGTTTATTTTAATGATGTTACACAATTGCACACACATTGTAATTGATATATATCACTAAGGTGTATTACAAGAAGCTTAATATAGAAAAGGGTGTGCATAGCACTTACAGTTAATTTACAGGGACAGTCAAAAGAATTCCGTTACATTACGTCTATGGAGAAAAATCGTCTGCGGTTTATTTAAATAATGTTTCACTATTTTAAACGCATTGAAATTTATATATATCACTAAGGTGCATTACAAGAGGCTTACTACAGAATAGTGTGTGTATAACAGTCATCGTTCATTTACAGGGACACACAAAAGAATTCTCTACTGTCTGTTAACAATAATTCCTGGAAGTGCGTTTTAAGTTACTGAACGCGATTTGAAATTTAACTCACTTTTTGTTTATTACGTGGTGTGTATAAATTCTGTAGATCATATACAGGGGAGCACAAAAGTTCGCGAACACATTTCCGTTTATTGACAGAAACTCCAGAAGGAGAATTTTAAACTGTGCTACGCGTTTCTTAACTGAACTAAAATTTGGCATCCTATGTAGTATGTATACAAATCTATAGATCATATACAGGGCTGAATAAAAGTATTCGGATATTTTTCCGAATATTGTATACGTTGGAAATTCTTGAAATTACATTTTTAAATATGTTATTGCGTTTTCCAAATTGTTTACTTAGATGTTATCTTTCAGCTTATTAAACGGTAATGATTTGTATAATTATTTTGGAAGCGTTGGAAAGTGTTACATAATCTATGCTTGACGCATGATTTTTCGTTCTTGTATCTGTACAGAAGAGGTGTCCAACATGTAGCCTGCGGGGCGTAGAGCTACCACTAATTCCGTATAGTACAATTCGTCTGTTTAATTACAGAAGTACGGCGATTAAATAAGGTAAAATTTCCTATTCGGAAATGGTTGTGACATATTACAGGCAAGTATAGAAGTTGGAGACCTAGTCTGTGCACTCTCCATCCATAATGTTTCTTGTAATGTTATTTGATAGAATATTTGAAATATTTTGTACTGAGTTTATTCTGAAAAGTAGTTGTTACAATTCAATAACACTAATTAAAAATTAAAAATAATAATTTTTCAAGCTTATTTAACTGTAAGTTTTTTTATTATATTTATTTTTCAAACGTTTTGAAACAATAAAAATTTATTAGTAATTCAGAATAAAATATAATCACAATTTTTAACTTCAAAAATATAAATATCGTGTAAAAAAAATTATCTCGATCTTTGGAGTTCAATTTCAAGTCGACACATCCCATGCCATTATTTGCTCGAAACAACTCAACAAAACAAATCATATGGTAAGGAAGAGAGACAAAGCCGCACCAAGTGTGTTCCAAGGGGTGCCCTTGCCGAATAATAAAGGTAATTTACTGGCGCTTTCAGTTATAAGTAGAAATTCTTTTTTCCTTAGTAGGATAGTGAAAAATAATTTTCGCACACCAGTAGCCAAGTAGATTTACTAAATGGCTGAAGATGGCTGATCATGCTTCCATGTATGCCCATTTAACATCATTACATATTTCAGTGTCCAACATAATTTAAATATCGCTCAGCCGCAACGATAGTGATGAAACTCAAAAATGCCACATTTCACAAGAGAGATAAAAGAAGATTTTTGCTTTTCTGACTGTATCATAAAACTATTGAACATACCTGTAAAACACTATAGAACGTAAATGCATAAATAAGTAAAACCCTTTAGAATCCAGACATTGAAGAGATAGGAAAGATTGAGTAAGTTCCCTCCCACATTAGCCCCCCCCGCCTCCGTTCTGTTGTGAGAAAGTCACGCTTAGCGGTCTGCCGGATATCTACATTTCTGACACTTTTCCTGTTACAAAACTCATCTAAGTCAGAACTATTAGTGGAATGAAACGCAAAATGATTTTTTTTTTAACTATGTCACTTTCCTTACGGGTGAGCGATGTTTTTGTTATATTTCGTTCTGCAGTTGGTTTGGCTATCTGTCTATCTGTCATACCTTACTCTAATATCCGTTAACATCGTATAGCTTACATTATTTTATTTAAGAAATTTTAATTAACAAAATATTTAATAATTTATTTTTATGTCTTTTCACCATTTCAGAATATACACTTCTGTAATCTTCCTTTGCACACCACGATAAAAAAAAAAAAGTCTCCAAGATAAAGAACACATATGATCCCATAAATCCCGAAACAATCAGTTTCCATTTCAGAACGTTGGAAGAAACCTATTTAAAAAAAGTTGTAGAGTTACTGATAACTCCTAAATTTGAATCAGACTGCAGTATGGAAATGTTAGGGATAATTAGATTGTTGAATTCTATGATTCTCAAGAAACTTTACTGTTTGGTCCATTTATGAGGACCCATTTAGAATAACTAGCATCTTTCGAAAATACACCAATAGTCCAGCAAACGACTTAAATATTAAGCTTGCATTTTCAACCTATGCAACAATTTTCAGCCTGTATTTTGTATAAAAAGCTGAAAAACACACTAGACGACGTCGATCCATGTCGTGAAAAGAGTTCCTTCGTGATCTAGCCTTTAAAAAAACGCCTTCATCCTATTCAAAGCTTTTCAATACACGATTACATACTCTAAAGTTCACCATTCTTCTCAAACTAGCCCCTTTTTCTTTCGTTCTCAGACAAACCTTATACAGGGTTGCCTTAGAAATAGTTCTTCATTTCGGATGTCCAAATTCATAACTTTTTGAGTATAATTATGTCTTTAAAGTAAAAAGTCCTACCTTTACGAAAATAAAATTATTGTACTCCACAATTAATTTTCCTTGTGTTTAAATACTAAAAGCAAAGTGGTAACTGGAATATTTATTTAGAAATTTTGATTTTGTGTATTAAAATAATTTTTGCTGCTTTTTTCCTCCATACTATATTATATTGGTCCACATTGAAAACGGTACAGGTAGCATGTATTCCGCATCATGCAACATTATTAGACACAAGGAAGAAAGACTCATTTTTAGTGCTTTAAAACTAAAAACTTACAATGTATCCATTGCAGTTCACTGCTTTAAATTAAGTATTTATTGAGCTGAACGACTAAATCTCGCCCAGTTCTTATGTGTCTGCTCCAACGGTATCTTTATAGCACTACTCCATTCTTAGGACAATGCCCATTTAATTCAGAACAGTGATATCTGGCATGTTAAAATGTTTGCGTGTAAAAATTCTTACACATTAATGTCCTTGAGGAATAATTATATATCATGAGTGCCATAGTTAACGTTACAATGCGCGCGATTTCAATTTAAGGTTTTTTACATGCTTTAAAAAAATCACAAATGCGCATAAAATGCGCGCGGGTTTTAATTTAAGCTTTTTTTTTTTTTACACTGTCAATTGCTCTCTGTATTGGCGGAGATTTAAATACAAAAGTTTGTGGCCATGAAAGATTCTTGTTTGGCTCTTTGACAAGAAGTTTACCAGAGCTATTATAGATATGTTGTTGACTTCAATACTCTGAACAAAAAACCAGGCAGTGTTAACGGTAATGAGTTTGTTGCATTAAATTTAAACTTCTGAAATGTTCAGCGTTATTCAAACACTTTGCTATGATAATACCAGATACATTGCTTCATTGTCAATGCGTAAAATTAAAATTGGTTGTTTCCAACGGTAGCATGTTCTATAGAATAGGAAGAGGATTTTGAGATGTAGGCAGGAAACACCTTCAAGACCAATTTAAACATAAAGTGTCAAAAAACCTATGGCAAGACTACTGCAAGTAGTCGAGTTTATGAAAATATCGAAGACAAACTTTCTCTCGATAACTAATGTTAACGTACATTTCAAAATAAGAAATTATCAATTTCTTCTGGAAGACCTCAAATGAATATTTGGAAATTTATTCACTCAGCTCAATTTTGTACAGAACCCGTATGCGTTTCCCTAGTTATATTTTAGGAATTGAAATGAATCACATTGCTTTGTTATAAATTATTTCTTATGAAATATAAATATAAAAAAAGGTGTTTAGGAATACAGAACAAAACTTCTTGTTATATTGTGTAGCCTCTTTTGGCTACCATAATAACTTTTGTGCGACTACGTATATTTTCAATGCATGGTTGATTATGTTTCATTGCCGCGATTGTGAGGCATTTGGTTTCCGTTTTATAGTAAATTTTATGTTATTATGTTTTACCAGCGACGGCTGTTTCGCTATTTCCGGTTTCAGGAACTCTCAACAGTTTTTTAATATTTCATATCAGGTGTCTTCCACGGCCCATCAATATTACCGATTGTTTTATTGTCTCTTGAAGTCTGTAATACTTTAGCCCTGATGACTTGGCGTTTAACAGTGCATAAATAATGTATTCTCACAATTACAGAATCATTCTGCAAACTCTGGAACAAGTCACATCTCTAAGGCTTTCTTTTATTGATGCAATGTTTCTTTTCATATGCCACACGGAAATTGATGGAGGATGTTATATAGTATTCACGATGCAATACAGTTTGAAATGTTTATCTGTTCTAAGTAGAAACCTCACAAATTAAATTTTAGCTCAAAAATGCGTTAAACAGATTTATTGGAAGAACATGCCTATAAAATGAAAAACATATATCTTGAATATTGAAGCAATGCATATGGAAACTTATGACAATAATTTTAATGACAGTATACCTTTTCAGTCAACCATTGTAAAATTTGTAATTTTCCACCCATTGGTGTCGCTTTTTGTATCATAGTTGGCGTCAACTTTCACTTATATTTAGGTTTTCGTGCAAGTAACGTATGTTCTGATAATGTACGTCAGACAGTTCTGTTAGGTAGCTTTCAATACAAAAAAGTATAAAGCTACCTATTGCAGCCGTTTGGAGGAAAGCAGTTCCTGAAAATTTCGACATATTTTCACCGATCATGACCCCCAGACCCCAAAACCACCCTCCGTTCAAATGTTGATATATATATATATATATATATATATACATATCTGACCTATGTCATACGATAACGCTCGTATTTATAAATCAATTTCGATGAAACTAATTGTGTATATTAAGCTCACCAATGTCTCGACCGAGTTCGTTGGCCAGCTTGGTCCACCATTTTGTTTCAAGATGGCGGCCATTTAAAAATTTAAAACTAAAATAAATATACAAAAAAGTTAAAAATTTAAATTTATTTTTAATTACGTGTTAGGCCTTGATACAAGGATTCCAGAGCATTTTTTGGTTTACCTCTATCTTAAAAAATGGCTGAGATAGAGCAGTTTGAAATTCTAGGGTGGCTGACATTTTGGAACAAAACAGCAAATTAACGCGATTACTCGCAAATTATTTTATTTCATTGTTGGAATAATTTTCCCAATCATACGCATAAAACTATATATTCATATCCGTTAGCGCCAAATTCTCACCAAAATTGGCGACATTTGGCGAAATATCGCCAAATTTGGCGACCAAAATAAGTCTTCATAAATGAAGCCAATTTGGCTATTGCTCAATAATTTGGCGAATTTCTTATTCAAATTCAGTATTAACGAATCTTTTGTAAACGTTTCTTTGCATTTTAACTTGCTGTTTTCGTGTAACATTAGCTACAATTTAAAAACGAAGATATAGGAAAGCTACCTTTTCCTCCCGGTACAGGCCGGAAGGACTTTTTATTATTTTAATTTACTCATCATGTAGGTACAACTACGATTTATTGGTATTTTTGTATTTTTCATGGAAACATTTATTATTTCTCGTTCTTTTCTTCGTGTAGTTATGCGGCGACATCCACAAGCTCCATTTTTCGGGGGGGGGGGGGACACAATTATTTTTTCACAGAGCTTCTAGTGGCTTCTACGACTTTATAAATTTCATATTGTGTTAAATTTCTCATCTTTAAAAGACCACTTGTTTTACCTATTTTCTTCAGTGAGAGAACATTTTCTTTTCTTATCTATAAAATGAGAAAATAATTCTATGTCAAAGAAAACCAGAATATCACTTAGTTAGCATAGATGAATAATACAAACACACCAATTAATAACACCTAGTGACACCCAAACTAATAATACTTTATGAATGAATTTGGCCATTTTGAATTTTAGATGAAGTTGCATAAATGTGTTATGTAAATTGCATTGTATGGAATACACACAATCCACAAACACATTATACTTATTACACACTTTAAAAAAAGTAAGTAATTTATGTTACTAAAATATCACAATTATTCAACCATTATTTTAATGATTTTTCATGGTACAGTAGGTCAGTTACAACATAATTTTAACATAAAAAATAGGAATATAGGTCTGCCAATTTGTAGGTATTTATCAATATTTATGATATGAGCTTTTTATGTTCTAACATAAAACGCACCACAATTTATATATATCGAAGTTTTGTACAGTTTTTTTCTCTTAGAAATGGTACACATAGATTTTGTTGTTTTTATATATGACCAAAGTAAAGATTTCGATTATATGACTGCTTGTAAGAGATTATTGGTTGAAGTCGGTTTTAATTCTATTATGAATTTTTTAGCTGAACGATTCTTCTCTGTTATAATTTTCCCGTCTGTTAAATAACGGAGAATCTACTGGTAAACATTTATCTTGATTTTATGTAAAATTACAATGATTAAAAACTCTGATTCTGTTAAAAATCTGAGAATTTTTAATCTTCTAAATTTACTGTAGATTCTTTATTTTTTTATATAAAAATATCTAATTCCCTATAAACTTACACTCATGAAAGATAATACTTCTGCAGTCTTGTTGTTTATGATGTGAGCAAATTGAAACAAAATTTATGCAGGTATTTCTTACTGCCACACTGTAATGAGTTTTTTTTAAATAGATGAAAGAAATTTATAGTTGCCTAACAGCGCAATATATTGAAAACTTTTATGCTTTGGCTGTAAGCCTATCTAATTTTTAAAAAGGGCTATATAAAGGAAGTTGAATAAATTATTGTCTATAACACTTTATTACATGGCATAAGTTTTATTTATTTTATACAGTTAGATGTTAAGGAAAGTTTAGGTGACCCCTTCAAATGTTTTTAAGTGATAACAGTTTGCATTTGCATGTCTGTTCTTCAAATATCTAACGAAAATAAATACGTTTAGTTACCGTTTATTACAACTATTGTTGGAAGTCCATTTGTGAATTTTATCCAACTTCCAACAAAGATGGTTATTCAATACGTTTGTATACATAACGTTTTAAATGTCCATGAATAACTCTTAAAAGAATCCTCCGACCAGTTGTTTTATTTTTAGAAAGGGCTCGTTCGTTTAATTGTCCTGTTTTAATTTAATTACTATCCAAAGATGGAATGTACCTTTGTTGTCTTTTTTATGGGCTGCAACTTTCTTAAAAATTGAACAATCGCCACGAATTTTGGATTTGGAGTCAAGAGATGCAGTACTATATATACAGCGTGTCCACGTATAACCTGACCGACCTTTATTTTCGCAACCGTTGGTCCTAGATGCATACTTCCAATTACAAAAATGGTTTAAATAAGGTAAAGAATTACTTTTAATGTGATTTGGGTCAAGAAAAACATTTATTAAAAAATTACGAAAGTTAAATTTTTATACGGTCCCTCGGTCCTATAAGTGATATTTAGTAAAAATTTACTGTGACACTAACAAGTACGACAAAGAAAGTCCCATTCATCTAACATTAAAATTGACCGAGTTCTGAAACTTTGAAATGCATGACTTATACCACTTTTTTGCATCTAAAAAGAGATGATTTCGGCCATGCTTTCAGGGGTCGTATATAAAGTACTTAAACTTATTTCAACGTATCTGCGCTTTGAAATAAATCGTACAACTATTACGATTGAGTTAATTTTT
The DNA here is from genome assembly GCA_963931845.1 of Maratus michaelseni. Lineage (NCBI taxonomy): Eukaryota > Metazoa > Arthropoda > Arachnida > Araneae > Salticidae > Maratus > Maratus michaelseni. The sequence goes on from OZ007586.1 coordinate 401,580,033, forward strand.
ATTAGTTAAGTTTCAGATTAATTAAAATAATTGTATTTTAACATATGTTTTATTTTGAAAGGATTTGAGGCTATGATTTCTTTTAACAAAAATTATGTTATTTTCATAAGGTTTTATTTAACTTGCAACGATCATCTTTCCAGTTTAAAATTTGTACTCGAAGTTTAACTCACTTTCAAATGTCCGATCGAAGTTAAATTTTACATACTGACTTAAATTCGATGTCAATGTAATATTATTATGATTTTCGACGCTTACTATCTTATACATACATTAGAGGATAACACAAAAAAAATCGGATAGATTATCGTCAACAAGTTTAGGAAAGAGTTTTAGATTAGATAACATAAACCTGCGATGGTTGCGTTTTTTAAATTTTAAAATTACGTTTTATGTATTTTTTAACGCTGAATAAAAAAAATTAACTTCACTTTTAACCATCATATCAGGATATTTCTCAAATCGTAAATTTAAAGGTTAAAAAACAGCGAAAAATCTGATATTATAAAATAGATGTAAGACTTTTTTATTCAGTTTAATTTTATTTAATTCAATAGTTTATTCAAATTTTTGGCTTATACTGGGTTTTTTGCAGCTAAACAGCTCAGGGGTCCGATGAGGTTGGGAGGGGAGGGGGAATCAATTTTAACTTTGAGCTTTTTAACTTTGAAATTTGCGATTTGAGAAAAATCCTAACGTGATGGTTTAAAATGAAGGTCATTTTCGGATTCAGCACTAAAAAATCCATAAGAATCAATTTTCAAAAGATAAAAAACATGGCACAATCCAGAATTTGAAAGACAGTGTAATCTAACAGCATTTTAAAATCTGTATCATTTTGTAAAGAATTGAGGCTGTTGTTTTTCATCCTTTTATTTAACAAAAATTCTGTTATTTTTATCCTCTTATATGTACAGTACAAATTGTATATTTTGCATTAATATGTCAGAATGATTATAGATTTCATAATTATATTAGATTGCAATGTTAATATTTCTCTCAACTATTTTTTTGATATATTTGACGATTATTTATATTTCTACTACATTTGTGAATGACCCCTATTTCCAGCAAAAAATATACTCCAACTTTAAACAGCTATTATTCGGTCAATTTTAATGTTAGATGAATGGGACTTTTTTTGTCGTACTTGTTAGTGTCACAGTAAATTTTTACTAAATATCACTTATAGGACCGGGGGACCGTATAAAAATTTAACTTTCGTAATTTTTTAATAAATGTTTTTCTGGACCCAAATCACGTTAAAAGTAATTCTTTACCTTATTTAAACCATTTTTGTAATTGGAAGTATGCATCTAGGACCAACGGTTGCGAAAATAAAGGTCGGTCAGGTTATACGTGGACACGCTGTATATTTTTATATTCATTGTATCGTATATAATTTGTTTACATGGTGACATCAAAACATTTAAATTCCTCATCGTCTAAAGCACGTTATAAAAGGGATAGTGGCAACAATGTGATTTAAAATGAATATGCATAACAAAAGTGGTTGTTATGCAACACTCTGTTATGCTAAACCACTCTGACTGAAATGAACTGCCGTGCAGTAATTAAATATCACTGAAAATAAAGTAAGAATCAATACCTTGAATTTTGAAGTTAGGGAAATTCTAGTGCGTTATTTGAAATTCGTTTCTTAATGCAATATGTGAGTGACTGCTGATCATTTGAGATTCGAAAAATAACACGGTTAGTTTAAAATATTGATACTTCGATTGCTTTTAAAAAACTGGCAGATATATTGAAAAACAATCTGTGTATTCTTGCAAAAGTTAACGGCATTCGTTCCATACCGAACTCAATAAATATATTGTCATTTTCGGGCGACCGTACCGATGTACTGATATATTCATCCTTATAATCCTTTCCTGAAATTTAATTTTGTCACCGATGATTGTCTGGTAACTGAGTCATTTTCATGGAACTGTGAGTACTGTCGATCCTTGGCAATAAAATATCCAAACTCGTATCGTTATTATATGACATTTAACCTAAATCCGAATTACACCAGAAACATGTTTTTAATTACATTTCAATATTTAACTACAAATAAGAATAAAACTGTAAGGTATAAAATAATAAAAACAAAGACATCTATACATAAATTGCATGTCACGTCGATTAGTGGTTTGTCCTCTGAAATGATGTTATTGTTGTAGACTATATATTCTCCGATATAAATTATATAATATAATGAAAATGTAATATAATATTGTAGAACGTATAAGATGTATGTACTATATCGCGCAGATACGTCTTTGAACACGAATATGTCTTGCTAAAATGGTGTATTTAGTGAGATGCATGAGACTTCTATATTCTGTTGAGTGGACTATACAAAATAAATCCCTTTAAACATTTGAATTTTCGGATATTAAATATGATGCAGATTATATTAAAAATTAGTGAGATTGATGAACAATGATCTGTAACGTCGACGTTGAGGCCTCTGATCTGTAGATTTACTAGTGTTATTTACAATTCATAAATTTTTATGAAAGTTAATTTTATTTATTTCTAAACCGACCGATAAGTTGTAAATCTTACGCATTTCAGAAATGCAAGAATGTAATGGTGTTATGTTTACATAGATAATGAGCTAAACAAACCATTCAATTCAAATACTTTTAGACAGCTTTCCGAAAAATAAAAAAAACACATTGTTTACTGTTTCACACTACAGCAAGAAAAATGAAAATGTTTCTTATCAAGCAAAAAGGTTTGCAAAAATATAATATAACTGCTTCTGACTCACAAATGATTCCAAAAAGCGTTCCTTTATCTTTAGAAACTTCAGAAGCTAATTAATTTCTTAGATTTAAAAAAGTATTTCTGAAACAAAATTCTTTTACTGAACGTAAATTTTGGAATCTTTTTGGTGTACTTTCTAAATTTTGTTAATCAGTTTTTTCATTCCGGAATAAAGGTTTTACGGACACTATCTATACTCAAGTATTGGATTGGCAGCTAAGTTACCGCCGTATTTTTAAATATATTTTTTTCTACCGTAATCTATATATTTTTTTTTATCAAGTTAATTTATGTTAAATTTCAGCTAATTAAAATGGAATGTCAACTATGGAATGCAAACTGGGTTCCCGCCGCTGTTTTAAACTTTTAAAAGTCTATTTTTTAATAAAAATTAACAAGTAATTAATCAATAATGTATTCTCCCTTGTTTTTTAAAACTTCTTCCTAATGTTCAACAAGATTTTCAATACCTCGATGACAGAAATCACCCAGTTTTTGCTCGAAAAATTCATTCAAACAAGCTGTCAATTCTGCATCAGTATTGAACGAAACTCCGCGCATAGCATTTAAAAGATGTGAACATCCGTTAGTGCGAAATCAGGACAGTACGGCGGGTGTGGCAGCACTTCACAGCCATGCGTTTGAATGGCTTCCTTGGTCATATTGGCGATATGAGTGCGGCTTTGTCGTGCAGCAAAATAATTTCATGCTGCCTATTCTCTTGAATAGACGTGTTGAGTCGTTCCATCTGTTGAACACAGAGTTCCGCGTTATCCGTTTGGGTCCGTTCAAGTAATTCGTAATGGATAGTCCCTTCCCAGTCCCCATACGCACAACATCGTTTTACGCGGATGAAGATATTTTGTTTAACGCGCGGTGTCCCTTGTGTACCGCTGCTAAGCCATTCCTTTTCGATACATTCAGGCACCATTTTTTGTCGCCAGTAACGATTTGGTAAAGAAATCGTCGCTTGTGTCCATGAGTTGAGTGGTGACAAGCAAGCAAACCAGGATAGATTGATGCTCATTGATTTTTGTTGTTGTCACTTAAAGCATGCGAAACCCATGCTCCACACTTCTGAACCTTTGCCATCGAGTGAAGATGCTTCTCTATAGTAGTATTGGAAAATTCCATTTTCTCTGCCAGTTCCCTTGTCTTTTGACGGGAAGTGAGTCTTTGAGGTCAAAATTTCCATTTTTGAATTTGGCATACCAATCACGAGCGGTTTTTTCAGCTATGACATCCTCTCCATACACAGCACAAATGTCGCGAGCAGATTTTGCGGCTTTACAACCTTGATTAAAAGCAAAAAGATTGAGATGTCGAAAATGCTCCTTTTTCTCAACTTGACATTCCATTTTAATGACCTGAAATTTAACATAAATTAACTTGATTAAAAGAAAAAACAAAATATAAATTCCGATAGAAGAAATGTATTTAAAAACCGGCGGGAACGTAGTTGCCAACTCAGTAAACATTTTGAGCATATTACTAGAATTTACGCATACAGGAGTAACAAAATAATGTTAAATGTATGTATTAAAATATCTTTAATATGTTTGTCTGATTAACATGTTTCTTGAATATGGAACATTATCTGAGAATTGATAGTACACAAAATTTCGATATTTTGGACTGAAAAACTGATTAATACACTGTAAAAAGTATTTGGAAAAGTTTTTCAAAATTACCGGCAATAAGAAACTTTTTGTTCAGAAGTGCTTTTTTAAATCTTGGAAAACTCTTGGTGTCCAAGGTTTTGAAGATAATCGAATGCTTTTCGGAATCGTTGGTAACTCGGAAGATGTTATATTATATTTTGTAAATTTTATTGCTAAATTATAAAAGTTGTTTTTCTTTTTTCTTTCTTTTACAGCGAAAAAAAGATATAAAAATATATAATTTAGCGAATCCAGTAAATTTTGCACATAAAAATGTAAATTTCAGAACGAAAAAAACTATAATCTATATATATATATTTGTCTTACGTGGCGCAGAAATAGGGCTGAATTTCTAGCTTATTATTGGCAACAACCGTAGTTTCCAGAGCTCAGAACAATGAAAAGACTAGATTGTGTTAGATAGATCAGCCCCGCCTCCAATATGGCGGTCAGTGTCAGAGCAGTGAAATTCAAGCTAGCAAATATTAAAAATAAAATAACATGTACGTAATCCAAAGCGTCTGAGATTATTCCTCATTTTAATTGTGAGTAATATTGCTAATTTCAAATGAATTCTCAACTCTTATTTAGAATTTATTTATAAATTTCACTCACATGAAAAATCGGAGAGAAGTAAAAATATCAACTGTCTAGGTTGCACCTGCTGCCATCTGTTGCTGAAATCTATAATCAATTAGAATAGTAAAATGTCGAACAAAATTTAAACAATCATTGATGATAAACTATCTTCCTATTACGTAGTGTGTTTTTTTTTTTAATGAATAAGCCGTGCTGTACAATATTATAGGTTTCAATAAGTTTTAAACAAATTATGTTTCCAAGATCCTTTATTCATAGTATTTAAATGATTTATTTGCTCATTAGTAGCTCCAACTAAATGCATGTTTAGTTGTGTTTTCAACAGAGTTCAATTACTTTTTTACATTAAAAAAATTGTCAATTTCATATGTTCAAATGATTTATGGTAGTACTTATTCCGGCTAGAATTACTACAAAAATAAAAATGGGCGAGCGAGTGAAGCGAGCTGGGACCGCGTAGCAGTCTCGATGTGAGCTAAAATGTGAAGCTCTCAATGGGTCTCAATGTGAGCCCGTGAATTGCTTCGCAATTCACGGGGGGTTGGCGAGCGTTAGCGAGTAGGGGGCTGAGCCCTCTAGTATTATAAATTATGCTTAGTCTCTATATTATAAAGTAAAACCATATCTGTGAATAACGCTGACGTAATATTGACGGTGGCAACAACTGAACAATAAATTGTGTTTTCACTGATATTTTTGAACTTCTATGTCTCACACATTTTAAAATTTTACACCGTCGAATATGGATAAAAATGTCTTTTCAAATACAATTTGTCTGAAAAATGTATCGAAATTAACTTAATTTTTATGGTGTTAAAATCATTTTCAAACAGGATTTCCTATAAATCTATCTCGATTATGGAAGAATAATAATCCGTTTGCACTTAAAAAAATTAAACAGTCTAGCATTTCCCTGCAGCAAACATTCCATGATGAAATTAAAAAAAGAATTAATTTAATAAAAGAAATGAAATAAAATGAAATAAATAAAACACAAATTAACAGCTACATAAGAGAACAATTTTAATGTTTACACCGTCGAAGAGGGGGAAAATGTGCTTTCAAATATAATCTGCTTGAAAACAGTATCTTAATTCACTGATTAATTATGGTTTTTAGAATAATTTTCAAGAATGGATATTTAAAAAAATTATCTATTGCGTGCAGCCCGTTTACGGAAACTGCATTTAAAACAATATAAGTAGTTAAGTATTTATTTACGGTTAAGATTCCTTCCAAATTGACACTTTGTCAATAAATAAATAAAACACAAATTTAACAGTTTATTTGAGAGAACTACATACCTATAATAACAAGAAAAATTATAAAAAACGGCTGTTGTAAATAGTGCAATATTTGTCCATTTCTTTGTCTATTAACCGCTGCGATTAAAACGAAAGTATAGCTTTTAATAAATTTAAAATCGTTATTTGATAGCAAAATTGATATTTTTCGCATAAAATACTTTTCAGTGTTAAGAGTGGACAATATAAAAAATATGAGAGTCTATGAGAGTTTTTAATTAAAATAAATCTGGAAAGCCTGGTTGGAACCCCTATTAATGATAACCTTAAAAAATAACCTCGCTGTCTAGCTCCGATTTATTGTGCTCATATAGTATCGAGATCTCAATAATTAAAAATAATAAAACATGGAAAATTAGAAGGACTGTTGATAAGGCAAACTCAATAAATATTGAAGTAAGTATGAATATAGATGGAAGTTAAATATAAACTAAACTGGCCGTTGTTTGTAAATTCCAAATAATACAATCATTTTTAAATGAACTAGAGCAGCCATACTCAACCTGCGGCCCGCGGGCCGCATGTGGCCCGGCGACCTTTTATGTGCGGCCCGAGACACATAATTATTAATGCCTATTTATAAAATTAATTGAGATGTGTATAAAAAGTTTTTAATGTTTTCACTATTCTTTTATATATTTTCATGAAAGACAATTTCATGTTATTTATAATTACTGATTTAAAATTACATTAAAATATCTTAAATGACGTTTCCTTAGTCAAAGTTCTTTTTTACATGTAATTTTACTTGTGTTATAGTACTGTATATCCGGATTTTATTAATAATAACCAGTTATCATTAATAATAGCCGCGGTTATTATTAATGATGGCTGGATTAATTATATTGACCGTAACATATACATTTCTTAATCCCGAACACTAAACAAAAACATTATTCCATTTACTTTTCACAATATATTTCTACATTAAAAAAAAAAAAAAAAAAAAAAAGTTTTTGCATTTAGAAAAAAATCTCTTGATTTTTTTATTTTTATTTTATTTTTATTTTTTTGAGAATTTGGAATCGCTGCATTGTTATCTTGTTACGTATTATTCTTATCGTGTAGCTAATAGGGCTTATTCAGGTTAAATATTTGTTGCAGAAAAATTGACATCAAACAGTTTTATACTACTATTTCAAAATAACAATTTTCGCGGCATTTACAATAGAAATTTATATATTTTTACATTATTATACAAGTGTGTTGCGGCCCGCCTAACGTCGCAAATATATGTTTGCGGCCAGCGAGAAAAAAAAGTTGAGGACGGCTGAACTAGAGGGTTTGCACAACAAGCAAAACTGTCCACTTCAGGGAACCTAACAAAATGCCTCAGAGATCTTTAAAATAAGCATAAAAACTATTTTTAAAAATTTACATTACTAAATTTTTATTTATTTATATATCACTGTGCAAATAAACTTATATTTTTATTTTTTATCAATCTTCCTTAAAAATATGAAGTTTTGAGAGTAAAATGACTCTGTATAAATACACATAATTTAATATAACTTTATGAAGTATTTATCATTCAACATTTTATAAGCATGTTACTATCATCATTTAGAAAAAAATTACTATTTTGTTTCTACTTAAAAAATATAGTATGTTATATTATCATGAAAAAATAAAGGATTATTTCACGAAAGTGTATGAAAATACCGCTTTCGCTTACGTAGAAAAACTGCGATACGAATTGGAATATTTAAAATTATGAACATAAAAATTCAATAACCAAGCAATAAAATAAGCATTTATTTTTTCGTTTTTAAAAGTATCAGAAAAATATTCCCGGTCTACTGCTCAAAAAATAACGATAATAAAAGGTAAAAACCCATAATTTATTTTACATATTATTGGTTATGTTCAGATAACTAATAAAGCCGTAAAAATACTCTCTATTTACATTGATCAGAGTCCTCAAATCAGAAGAAAAAACCATAAAGAGATCACCAAAGGCGGCAGATTTTTACAGACTCTTTTAATGATATTAATATGAGAATTTTGTACACGTAATGTAGCTTTAGCAAATAAGATAAAAAAATATGATTATTTTTCCGAAACAACTTGAATTTATAGTTTTTGGTTTTAAGAATACTGGATGTAAGTCTGATAAATATATGGTATGCTCAGAATTATAAATTTTAGTTAATAAATCTTTCAGTTATTATTTGTGTATTAATATTTTATTCTTTTACACTTGATACCAGATATTATAGAAATATTTTCTATTTTACGTTTTATTACAGTCGATTCTTCTTAAATCGAACTTGGCTGATTCGAAATCTCTGTTAATTCAACTTCAGATTTACATTCTATGAAAACTGTATTCAAAACAAAACTGTATTCAAAGTAATGATAAGTCCATGAATATTGCATCTATATAGTTGTGTTATATACAGGGTGTTTCAAAAATGATCGGTATATTTGAAAAATCAATAAAAACTAAACGGGCAGCGATAGAAATACACCGTTTGTTGCAATATGCTTGGGACAACTGTAAATTTTCAGACAGACAAACTTTCGAAATTAGTTACAATTTTCAACAACAGATGGCGCCGCAGTCTGGAAAAATCTAAACCACAATATTTTCCACATATACACCATGCGCAGCAATAATATGGCGTAGTCTCTGAACGAAATTACCAGAAACCTTTGTAAACGTGTCAGGCGGGATGGCTTCACATGCAGAAGAGATGTACTGCTTCAGTTGTTCAATTGTTTCTGGATTGTGGCGGTACAGCTGGTCTTTCAAGTGTCCTCACAGAAAGAAGTCACAGGTTTACAAAGGTTTCTGGTAATTTCGTTCAGAGACTACGCCATATTATTGCTGTGCATGGTGGATATGTGAAAAATATCGTGGTTTAGATTTTTCCAGACTGCATCGCCATCTGTTGTTGAAAATTGTAACTAATTTCGAAAGTTTGTCTGCCTGAAAATTTACTGTTGTCCCAAGCATATTGCAACAAACGTGTATTTCTATCGCTGCCCGTTTGGTTTTTATTGATTTTTCAAATATACCGGTCATTTTTTAAACACCCTGTAAATTTTTTTCCCCTTTCTATAACAGCTAAAACACAATACTCAACCATTTTCTATTTTCTCTTGATTATTTTACGATAGCGTCAAGGATAGTTTATTGTCTCCTTAAATGGGTTGGGTTGGGTTGATTATTGACGGCCAATTATCTACACATGGGATATAGGCCCGGGGGGAGTGCCCTTCGTGGGGGTCTTTCTAAAGGAACCTAACCCGTATTTACGCATGGATAAATCCACGGCTCGAATAAAACCACGAAAACTCCGAACGATTAGGACGACGGGCGCGATTGGGATCGAACCCAGCACCTCCCGTCTACCAGCTTCGAGAGCAGAACCTCTTAGCTACTGGTGGGGCGTCTCCTTAAATGGATTAAAATAATCCACTTTATTTCCAAATAGGAAAAGGCAAGTTTTAGCTCAATTAAATGTTATAAGTAAAATTAGAAAATTGTATTATGGCGAAAAACTGCGATACGAATTGGAATATTTAAAATTATGAAAACTGCCCCTCACCCCCCCCCCCCCCCAAAAAAAAAAAAAAAAAAAAAAAAAAAAAAAAAAAGTCTGAAATAAGTTGACTAACTTTAACTCATAGCATCACATCTCTGAGATATCCAAAAATTTCTTTGATAATTTGGTTCTAAACAAGTCGGTCTTGGCACTTACAGTTGTAACTCATGTCTCCTGATTGTAACGGAATCTTCAGGCAACAGTACAACAATATTCTCTAAAAAAGCTTTTCGAACGAGATGTTGTTGTTAATCATAGTTGTTGTTAGTCAGACAGAAAAACGCAGCTTTTTTACAGAGTTAATAAATTGAAGTTGAGATTGTTTCAGTGTTCGATTCCAAGCTGTATAGTCATTATATCTGTAGATTTATCTATTTTTTTAAAGAGATTATGCAAATACAACAGTATTTTCTTTCTTATGCGCCTTTCAGGCTTGTTGTAAATCAACAACACAAACATAAAATATTCGACAAGAATATGATCATGCATGATACTCATTTAAGAGCCTATACTATTCACGCGAAGAAACTGCCTCGCTAATATTAAACATATGGGAGCGTTCTTTTCAAGTTTCTCGCTTGCATTTTAATATATTGAAATGCTTTTTTATTGGCACAGCATAGCTGAGATAGATCTATAACCGGGCTAGTGTTTACTTTTTCGATTTTGATTGCAGTTTTTTTTTTTTAAATAAGGCTACTTTTACTTTCGTAACCGGTTCCGAAAGTGAATGTAACTTTATAAAAGGAATTTTTCTGAAAAAGGCTCAGTTCTAAAATCATCCTCTGGTTTCCATATAAAAGAACAGTGTTTCATAAATTATTCTAAGTCTCATTTGACTGTACATATAGAATTTTTTTTTCAATTTAAGAAATTTTAACTATTTAAAAATATTTTTTTAGGATATATGAAAAAATAAGCTTCAAAAAATTTTACACAAAACAAATAGTAATTAGAATCTGGTATATTTAAGTGTAGTTGAATTTATGGCTTCTTAATCTAGCTCCTAAAAGTTTGTTGTCTCCATGAATATGCAATTTTTTAATCTAGTTTTTTCACACATTTATCTAAAACCATTAAAGCCGTTCGATTTTTTGTATCAAACATTTTAAATATATCTATGTATTATGCCCTACATAATAACTAAAATATTTCTTTTAATCACTACGTAGTTATTAAAATCAGAAATAAAGAACTCTTAATGAAATAAACGTGCTTGCGAAAAAAATCATGCTTTCATGTTGCATTTTTAAATATTTCAATATTCGGCCGAATTTACCACTTAAACAATTGTCTAAATTACGTTTTAAATACTTTACTTTAAAAAATGTATTTCTTTTAGTGCAAATTCTCGACTTTTATTTAAAGTTAAAGTATTTTAAAAGGGCAAAGTTAAATGCATCGTTAATACCTCGAACATATTTTCTTTTAAACTTCAATGTATCCAAAACGTCGACATTTTTTTTTAAGCGACCAGCTCAGCAATTTTTTAAAAGTAACGTTAAAATAATCATTGAAGAAAAATTATCAGAGTTTTACATTTAATAGAGTTTCTATTTGAATTTAATTAAAATGTTTTAAGCGTGATCCATTCTAGACTTTTAATAACGGACATTTATATTCATAAATAGAACGTACCTGTAATTTGAAAAAAATATGTTGCAGATTCTCCTAAAATAGAGAAAAATAAAATATTTCAAACATTTAAGGTAATTATATTTGCTTACTTATTGAATATTTATTTAAAAAAAAAAAAATTTAAACTGTTATGAATGCAATAATTGTTCTAAATCACGAAAATATGAATGAATTTTTTCAGAAATATATTTATTGTACTGGCTTTCTTTTAAAAAATACAACAAAATTGAATTAAAGAAACCTTTAATATGAACACCGGTTTATAAATACATCTAGCTCACTAATATATGCAACGATTTTAAATTTAAATTTAAAAGTAAAACGTGTAAGTTACAACGTTCAATTAAATTCGGTGGATATATTTTTTGCACAATTTAGTTTGTAGAGCAAAGTCAGGTGCTATAAAATAAATAAATGTGACAAATAGTGGTTGTTTAATAAAAATAGGTAAAAATATTTAGATAATTTAATTATTTGTGCAGAGATAATTATCAAATAAAAGGTGAAACTTTCTTTGCTTATATTACGTTGGGCTTTTTTTACCCTAATGTTGGAAGATTGAGATAAATATATACTATAGGGGAAGGCAGGGCAAAGTGGTCACCCTAATGTTTTGTGATTTTTTGTTACCCCATAAAATACATATTTACTGACAATTTGCATAGAACTAGAGTGACTACTTAGAAGTGTAAGGACAATTATAATTTTTAAGAATTAATAAAGTGGAAGTGAGAATTTGTTTTTTTCCAAAAAAGGTCAAAATGACCACTTTGCCCGACCTAGAAGGGTTACCTAGAAGGGACGTTAATTTTTTTAACCACCTTGCAAATCAAAATTTAGCAAACCGAAATTTACAAAATACTGAACAAATTCAGTTCAACATTGCATCAATCTCGAATAGATCGCCAGAAAATTGAATTGTTGATTATATTCTGGAAATTTTTGTGACACATTCCTTTATAGTTTCGGCTTTCCAAAAGAGATCTTTTACATCTTTTCTTATTTGGACAATAAAATAAAGATCATTGTTTACAATTGCAATTATAGAATTTAAAGGATAGTCTGAAGTAAGTAATTCGTTTCATAATGCATATTTTAAAATTATATCGCATATAAAAATCTTGAGAGTTTCTATAGAGTTGGTAGGGTTTTAAATAATCGCATATAGTAGAGAAAAAGATAAATCAAAAGAAATGAAAAAAAGAGACTGGTAAAAGAACAAGAGAAATGGAAATAACACATGGTATTTTTTAAAATTCTTAAAAGCATGATATCTGTAAGAAGTTCATATTTCTCTTTTCTTCTTTTAATAAACTGGTTCTGATGTTTCACGTACATTACTCATCTTCTGTCATTCACGGTTGGCTACTTTTGATATAGTTGGTGAATCGGAAACGAATGTCGAGCATTAACATACATATACTAAGTACCTAGTTTGAAAATATTTGATCGTTGAATTTCGAGATAAATATAAATTCTTTGTAAGATATTTTCAGAACTTCTGTAAATTTTCAAACTACCGAAAAAATGTTTTGTCCAAAAAAGAAATTGCGAGCTAAAAGTATAAAATGTGTTAAAATAAATCTTTAATAGAAATCAAGTGTTTTGTTTGTTAAATGATAACTCATGTTCAAGTATTAAGATCATTGTGGAATAAATACAAAACGGGAATTTTGTTAGAAACCAGAAAAACATTACGATTCCAAAAAAAAAAAAAAAGCGTGGGTGATAATTATGCACACTTTTCGTTAGATATTGTACTCTGTTAAAAATTTGCAGCAAACTGTCCAGTCATTTGACCGTTTTTGTAGAAAACGCTTACATAACCGTAATTTAACTATATTCTGAACATAAAATGAGTTATAATACGGTCAGAATATAGATAAATTACGGTTATGTAACCATTTTCTACAAATCGGTCAAATGACTGGACAGTTTGCTGCAAATTTTTAAAAGTGTAGTATTCTCGTCATGAAAAATATCGAATATACAAATAATGTGTTTAAAATATTGCACCAAATATATGCATATTTATAACAATATTATGAGATTTTTATAACAGTATTATGAGATTTTTATAACAGTATTATGAAACTTTTAATTTTAATATTCTATTGACTTCCTACAACATTAAGAGACTAAGAAAATATTTTTTCTACATGCGCTCGGATAATCCTAAATTCTTTGAGAAAAATGCAAAAATTTTTGGAATCAGATCCTTCTAGCACTATATTCTATTCCAACGTACTTTTAATTAGGAATATCTCCTTTTTCCGAGAAAAAATCTGGTTAAAGATTTTATCAGGATATATATGATAATTAGCTATCCCTACTGGCTAAGATACATATGTATAGAAACTGGCTTAATATTTAAATTGATGTTAAATGAAACAAGAACGAAAAACCATGCGTCAAGCTTAGATTATGTAACACTTTCCAACACTTCCAAAATAATTTTGCAAATCTTTACCGTACGGTGTAAGATGATATCTAACTAAACAATTTTGAAAAAGCATAACATATTTAAAAATCCAATTTCAGGAATTGCCAACAATATTCGGAAAAATATCTCTCAATATTTGGAAAAACTCTTCTGTTCAGTCCTGTATATGATCTATTGATTTGTATATAAACTAACTAGAATGCTAAAATTTAGTTCAGTTGGGAAACGCGTAGCACAGTTTAAAATCTCCCTTCAGCAATTTCCGACAATAAACGGAAATGTACACCAGAACTTTTGTGCTGCCCTGTATACAATCTATACAATTTATACACACCAAGTAATAGACAAAAAATTTGTTAAATTTAAAAACGCGTTCAGCAACTGAAAAAACATTCCCAGCAATTATTATTAATAAGCAGTATTTTAACCGAATTAATTTGTGTGTCCCTGTAAATGAACGATGGATACACACAATATTCGTTATATACGCTATACACACAGTATTCTATAGTAAGTCTCTTGTAATTCATGATACTGATATAAATCAATTTCAATATGTTTGAAATAGTGAAACATTATTAAAACAAACTGCTAACGATTTTTCTTCATATACCGTAATGTAACGGAATTCTTTTGAGTATCCCTGTAAAGGAACTATAAGTCCTATGTACACCATATTCTATAATTAGTCTATTGTAGTGCACCTCAGTGATATATATCAATCTCAATATGTCTGAAATTGTGTAACATCATTAAAATAAACCGCAAATGATTTTTCTTCATAGCCGCAATGTAACGGAATTCTTTTGAGTGTCCCTGTAAAAATCTATAGGTGCTACACTCTTCATTTTCAATACCGAATATGCCACAGTAATCTTCAATAACATATATTAATTGCATGACGATCCGAACCCATTTACATGAGTTAAAGTACGGACAGACAGACAGACAGACAAACCGAATTCATAAACACTTTTCGACTATGTTAAAAAGTGTTAAAAATTACTCTCTGTAGTAATATCATTGGTATTGGTATTCATCAGCGATATGTGTGTATTTTCACTTGAACACAAGAGTTCGTAATGCTAATGAAATTCTGTGTTTTTATTCTTTGTTATTATTACTTTTTCACAGTTTTTGACATTTAAAATTTCTTCAAAGTTTAAGGCAGTGAAAATATTTTATTTAAACATGTTGCTTTCTCTTATTTTCTAAGTGTAAAAATTTCAGCGAATATATGCGCATGTTTCAAGCACTACTTCATGAATCGTCCGATAAAGCATAATATACGATAAATGTCTTTGAAAAGTTTTCACATGTACATGTCTTTAAGAGATTGGTTAGCAAATAATAAATTTTGCGAAAGCGATTCAGTGTGAAATCAAATGTCATCAAAGTCATCTTCAAAATGAACTGCCTCAATTTATCATACCTAATATTACAGCCAGTACGAGGCTAACGAAAAAGACAGGTTACCGCGGTGCATTCCACTTATCTTTTTTTACAGGCCGCGTTTTTTTACAGTGACGTGATGCTTTTTTCGTACACATGCATTGGTGGATTCAAATATTACGTGACTCCCGCGGTCTGTAAAAAAAGATACGCGTAAAGCATCGCGGTAGCCTTTCTTTTTCGTTAGCCTCGACAGGCAGTAGATGTAATGTCACTATGATGTCACAAATTTTCACAAGTGTCAGTCACAATGGTGACCAAAATGCGTGATGTCTTTAATTCTTCACAAAATGACTCTCAAATAACAGTCATATGAAGTCACAGCGACCATATTTTTCTGTCATTTGGAACTCGTAGTAAAATGTGAGATATCGATGTCAGAGTGATTCGGATACTAATCTTCTTATATTTCATGTGATGATAATGACGACAATAAAAATTGCAGTTTAATGAAAATGCATTAGTATTTTGGCCATAATGTGATCGACGTAGGGTATTCTTTATGTTAAATGATTTTTTGTTGATGTGTTTCTGTATTAATCCTTAAATGAACATAAATTCACCACGTTAGATACGTTATACTCACATTTAATTGCAAAATCAATTATGTATATTTAATATTTTTATATGAATATAATTACATTATACATTTATGTTGTTAAGTGGTCTCAATAAGATGGTTAAAAAGATAATAAATGTGACTAGTGAAACACAAAAATTAGAATATTTAATTTCTTTAAATGTTCAGAATAATTGAATGAATAAAAAATAATTTGTCAAGTAAATCTTAATACATTGAAAGCGAGAAAAAGTAATTTAATGTTAAATTTGAAAACGCAGTACAGTTAATCAGAAAATACTCCTAGTTTGGTGTATTTCTTTTTTTTAGATTGCAAGTACTCTGTTTTAGATTTTATTTTTGCTATAATTCTTTGAACTAAAAATTTATTTTAAATGGATACCTTGTGACAAAATTGAATAACTATTAATACATTGAATGTGTTCTGGAAAAAATAAATTCACTAAACAGCCGTCATATAAATTGATGCAGAATCACGTTCATTATATTTTGTCATCAAATGAATAAACTGAAAGCATTTGATTAACTAAGTGTAGAATAGATTTTACTTTTTATTAAAATTCTCTGATGACATTTTGTCAGATTGGAGTATACATTTTTTTTTTACTAAAGTAGAAATTCAGTTTACGTTTTTTTTGTATTAAAAACATATATTTGAAGAACTTCTGGAAAAATTTCTTTTTATTGTTTTCTGAATGTCATATGTATCATAATAAAAAAAAAGCAAAATAATGAAAAAAGAATCAACTGCACGATCTGAATTCAATAGCTGCGGGCTTTATATAAATACCAAACCAGAAAGAACCAAAAATAAATTACCGAAGTTGTAAGGGAATTTATTTCTTATTTTTTAACATGGTAAATCACTATACATTTTTATAGGTTATAGAAAACAACTTATTTTTAAAAAGTCGAAAGATATGTTTTTTGTGCCTTTATATTCACTTGTAATTTTCTCTTTTTTAAAGCATTGAAAAAGATTTGCTTTTGGTTAAATTTTCGGAAGCGAATCCGGTATGCCATCGGCAGAAAACGCAGTGTCAAAGAAAAATTAGTTTGCTTTTCTTAAAGAAGAGCTTAATAAAAAACGTCATAGTATATGTGACAAGTTTTGGTTAAAGATTTTTATTTTCTAAATCATCTTATAAATATATGCCTTTTTAATTTTTTATTAATTATAAATAACACGGAAAATGATGTAAATAACGATTCAGAATATGTAGAGTTACTAAATAACTTACCTTCGTAAAAAAGCGAATTGCTTTAAGCAAGTAAAATTCAATGGATGCTAATTAATGTCAGATACAAAATTATATTTAAATAGCACTTTTATCTGTTATTTCTTTATAAGGTATGGAGCAAAGAATTTTACGAGCATGATCCATTTTCTTTTTACCATGTTCACGGGTTACTTATTCTTTTCCATATTCGACGAAATCCATTAAGAGTTCTAGGAATTTTTTTCTCTTTGGTGTTTTCCTTTTTATATAATGTCCAAAAACTTTCTATCTTTCTAGCCTGAGAAGCATTAGGCGAATCTTTCGATTTTTCAAAAAAATCTATATTTTCGGATGTTGTATCAGTTACGTTTCATGCATAAGACGTATTTGCCATATCTAGCCAGAAAAATATTTAATTGTGTTAAAATTCCTGTTGATTAATAAAATTAATTCCGATTTTTATTCACTGTTCATTGTAATTTGTGACATTCAAAGACACTTTACAAACAAATAATTCTGATACATTTCAAAACTCATCTAAAAAAGTGCGTACACTCCTTGGAATTTGGCACTAGTTTTCTGACTAGAAAATTTCTATTAAAAATTTAATTCGCAGATTTCGTAATACACTCGTCTGATAAAGTAATTTTTCATATTTTTTCGAGATTAAATAAGGCAAAAAATTCTAGTAAAAATATGTGGTGTAACAATACACACACTAATCTAAGTAAAGCCAAATTAAAAATTTATTGAAAAATTTCTGCTTGTTATTCACTTTATGACCATTTATCTAAAAAACTTCTTTTGGATTAGAAGCACATAAATATTTACGTATTAGTACATCTGATAGATATTTAGGTACATAAGTTTACTTTTTCAAAATAAAACTTTTCTTAAGCATTCTATTACAGGAGTGTCCAGACCCTTATTGTGCTCACGTTTTCTGATACTTCGAGTATTTTGGATCTATGCTGTTCGCAAAAATTCGAATAAGCAGTTTTATACTTTAATGTTAATTAAAGTTCATTGGATTAAGCCATTCTTTTTGTCAGTAGCATGGTTAGAAAATGAAACATTACTCATGAAGAGATTGTCTAAGGTGTGCATGAATTCTGTTACAGCATTTTATGGTGCACGACTTTCAGAGTTTTTTTTTTTTAATTCTATTGTTTTAATTTTACATTATCTCTTCACTATTCAATAAATTACTACTTGGCTCTTTCCTTTATCTGGAAATTGTTTAACTGTCAGTGTTTTTTTTTTCAGTAAAATTGTTCCTGCACTGGATTGTAAATTTTTCATAGGTTTCATTTTCTATTGGCTCTTGTTTTTAATAAGTAAAAAAAAAGAGAAAGGATCTTTATTAAAAAATTACCAATTTTCTAAATACAGATTGAAAAAATATTAAGTATTATACATAAAGAATTAGGAAATATTATGATAAAAACTTCAGTAGTCTTTCTTCACGTAATGTGAAATTTTAACGAAGTGTAAATAAACATGCAATTTGACACAGAGGCTCTGAGAAGCATATAAAAACAGTATTGATTTTTTTTTTTTTTTTTTTTTTTTTGTAAGCTGAATTTTATGTTTTCAAGTATTTTATTTGATCTATATGCAACGTTTCAAAGTGTAAGTGTAGAATGTTCTGGTTAAATATATATATATATATATATATATATATATATATATATATTACAAGATATGTTACGCTTCATTACAGTGTGAAATTTTTCCACCAAAAAATTTTGCTAATAAAATTTTTAAGAGAAGAAAAAAGGCCAAGACAGGAAAAGAGGATAATTGCTGAAAAATAATCCACGCAAACATTTCATGAAATCGATATTTTTTCCTATTTAGCGAATGTGAATTAGCCGAAGCCGAAATAAAGAAAAAAATAGTTTAAATCAAGATATAAATTGGGTTTTAGGGAATAACTGGATTTTTTGCAGTTAATTTGGGAATAAAACTTATTCTAAATATGCAACTCTCATGAAAACTTTAATATTTGGAAAAAATATTTATTGTAATTTCAGTTTTGTATACAGAGTTTTCCGATGATTTTTACATTATATGAAGTGTAGCTGTATTTCTCAAATAATAAAAATACTGTCTACCTTGTAAACCAATAGTTTAAAGAAGTCCTCGAGACAAAAAGTAAACCGATTAATTTTAATACGCAAATGGCTCCAGATATTTTTAAAGAAAAGAATAGAACGGACACATTTTATCATGTTAGAATTTGCATCAGATTTGCATATGAGTTATGATAGATTTGCAACGAAGCGTCAAAATTCTTGTTTTTGTAAAAATTCCGCTATTAAAAATATTTTTCGAACAAATGATAAAATTCTCAGTTATATATAAATTCATATGCTATCATTCTAAAAATAACATTTTCAAAACTGAGCAAAAATACTCAAATCTGAGTATGTCGCATAGTCAAAATAGCTCCGTTTGGCGCAGCTTGTCCCCGATGGGACCTTGCGCCATTAAACCTTATACAACCAACCAAAATAGCTCCGAATCAAAATTACTCAATTTTGAAACATGTATATACTCATTTCTGAAAACATGCACACTCTCAAGAATAAACCATCATGTACTGATATATGAGTATGTCCGTGTTTAAAAAATGTGTATAATCTGACTTCTATGTGCTCATTTTTGAGTATGTCCCTGTTTCAAAAATGAGTATGTACTGACCTCTATGTGCTCAGTTTTGTGTATGTCCATATTTCAATATTCTAAATATTTCTGGTATTTCAGAATTGAAAGCATTTGGTCGTCATGTTTGAAACAAAATGTTTCATAACAAAATGAAAACGTCTATTTACTCAGATTTGAAAGTGTCATTTTACACAGTGATGAAAATGTCAGATTTATTCAGTAAGATACTTTCTTCCAAATTTAAGGTATTTTCTAATAATTATAAGATATTTAGAAACATTAATAACATGTTATTATTATTATTATAATATTTTATTTAATCTTCAGTGTAAACATTGGTTAATATATAAAAAATTGGCAACGTTAAAAAATGGACAATCTTAATATATTTAAAATATAAATACCACCACTGGAATAGGCCCCACCTGAGTATGGTAGTAAAACAAAATTTAAAAGCAAAAGACACACACACACACACATCTATCTATATATATATCAAGAGAGCATGATCAAAATATAGTGTCCAGGTAGTAAGCCAATATACTCCAGTTCATAATCCAGATTTGCACAGATCCCAAATGCAAGGATTTGTCTTTGTGCCACCATAATCATGGAGTGTTGTGAAATATTGGTATTCCATATAATTTAATTAGAATTACCCAAACCAACACCGCCGGTTTGGGAAAAAATTACTTCATGTTTATTGGTGTTAATCGCGAGCTAACAAACGAGTATTGCATCATAATCTGATAGTATTTCGGTGTACCTATGCTTAATTTCAATGTAAAAATATTACTTCTAATATTGAATAATAAATATTGAAAAATTATCTCCTGAAACTTTCCAAACAATGTAAAAAAAATGTATATTTATTCACAAAACGCGCTCCGACGCTGACCGGCGAGCCTGAGTGTTCGAGGGAAATTCTGGAAATTTTCTTAAGTAGTTTACGATATTGCCGCATGGTGGCAGAACTTTTCCAAACAGAAACTTAGGTATTCCATATTACCCGACTTTTCCATAATACCCGAAGTTTCTCTCTCTATATCTATATATATCATAGTTTCCTGTGTAATATTCGCAGACCAAACAAATTTTTTTAAACACAGTAATTTCATTAATAAAAATTATCTTATTTCTACATGGTACAGATTAGGTAATATTTTTAAAGAAACATTTCTCCTTGAAAAAAAAATTATTTAATTCGCGGATTATACGCCTGAAATTACGGTACATGTATCCAAGTGTTACTTTAAAATAAAACCTCCTTGAAGGAATTTTTTTACGTAAAATGATCGGACATTACCATTAAGTAAATTTACTTTCCTCTATATTCTTTTATTTGTAATTAAACCAAATTAGTTATCAATTTTAATGCTTCTAGTAATAGTTTTGGTACTAATACCAGAATATTTTCCAGAAAATATACTCAATGAAATTGGATGGATAAATGGTCTATTTAAGAATAAAAACACGTTATCTCATACATAAAAAATAAACTATATCCGTGCATTTTCTCACATATGAAAATGTATATTTAATCTTAAAATTCCTTTTTTATTTAGGGGAAATATTCATGCTTACATTCTCATAAAAACTGAAAGAGCACAGCTGCAAGATATTATATCTTGCTGAGAGAATCATCCTTTTCTTATGTTTTGAAAGGAAAATGGATTAGTTTTTATCAGATATAACATTATAAGCTGAAATTAAGAAAGTCAGTGAAGGATAAAATACATTTGAAAGCATTTCTATGCATATTAATCAGATGTGCATGTATGCACTTAAGTCGAAGATAAGAATCGCCATTAGCAACACAATAAATGCGAGATAATTGTATTTAGAAACGTATATCTGACTTTCTTATCTAAGTGTAAATTAGTTTAAAAAAAAGAAAAATATTTTCTTTTCAAAAATATTGCATTAAAGTTATAAAAAGAAGTTTTTGTTTATAAATTAAAGAACTTTTCCCATTCTTCCATAAAAATAACGAAAAAAGAGGATTAATTCATTCTTATAGCAATAAATATAAAAAAAGGCACAAAATTTTATCTGATCTTATCTTAACCAGTTTTTATGTCCTGGGAGAAAATCCTGATTAATGACCCTCTGCATTTCACAAGCAAAGTCATGAAAAACAATGCAGAATATTTCCTCTGATCATTGAGATATTCTCAAACAACATACATTTAAATTATAATGTTATTTTCTTTTCAGAATATAGTCTTATTTCGATATAAAACAAAATATTATAAATGGTAAATACTAAATATTTAAATATTTTTGCATAAGGGACATTAATAATTCATTTATTTTTTAAGAGATAAAGAATGAGAATGTCGGCAAATTTTCGTCTTTTAACGCATTCTAGACTAACACATTTAAATAATTCGAGCAGCATATTTGATTATTAAAATGAATGAAAGCGGCTATATGGAATTTTATGTACCATTGAAAAAATATATTTTACATGTAAATAACTGTGTTTCAGATTTTTATTTTTAAGAGAAAATGTGCCCATTAAATTCATGTTTTATGGCACTTGCAAGAAAAATGAGATTTATGAAACTCAGTTTTTTAAATGTATGCCTTTGAAATTTTCACCATTATGTGTATCGCGGAATATTATATTCTTCATAAAATATTCTGGAAGGAAAAATTATTTCGTTGGAAAGGGTTTGTAGTTAAAAAAAAATGTTTTATCGCTTCTTGGAGTTTCAGATTACAGACGAAAGTCGTGATACATATGGTTTTTAATGTATTTTCTTAAAATTGCAAAAAAAAAAAAAAATGTCACAAATGTGTTGAGATATATCAAAATATTTTAGTTCTCAAACTCATTAGTTTATAAAAGATTTTTAAAAATTTATATTTATTAAATTTACTTTATATTTTATCATGTATTTTACATATAAATATATGTAATATGTTACCTCACGTGTTACGCATTTGTATAATGTGAGCCTTGTCCCACTTATCAGACATAAAATATATTACAAGACATCATCATAATCTATTTGATGGCAATTTTATCTTACATATTGTATGGCCATAAAAAATAAGAACGAAAAATCATGCGTCAAGATAGGTTATGAAACACTTTCCAACACCTTCAGATTACTGTAACAAAACTTCTCCGTTTAATAAGGTGGGTGATATATGCACAAGCAATTTGAAAATTGAATAACACTTTTTTAAACCCAATTTAAGCTATTACCATTGTTAAACAGAACAATATCCAAATTCTTTTGTGCAGTCCTGTAAGTGATCTACAGATTTTTTACATATATGCACAAATCGTAGGCGCTAATGTTAAATTTTAGTATGCTAAAATTTAGAGAGGTTGGAAAAACGCATAATACAGTTCAAAATTCCCATTCAGCATTTTCCGTCAGTCAACGGAAATATAATTGAATTCTTTTGTGCAGTCCTGTATATGATCTATAGAATGTATACACACCAAGTAATATTCAAAAAAATATTTAAATTTAAAAACGCATGTGCCAACTGAATGCGTAATTCCATTAATTATTGCACATAAACTCTACTCTGTCGGAATTCTTTTGTGTGTCCCTGTAAATGATAGTTAAATTAAGCACATTATACTCTACAGTAGGTATCCTGTAGTGCACCTATGTGATGGATAAATACATACAAATTTCATTAAGTTTGAAATAGGGAAACATTATTAAAATAAATTACAAACGATATTTTCCCATAGACCATAATATAATGAATTTTTTTTTCGGTGCACCTGTAAATGCACTATAAACTGTACTCACCTCAATAACGTATATCAATTACCTGGTAACACTTTTTTTTACGCGAGTTAGATCACGCATAGACAGATGATCAGACAAGCGGATTTCATATACACTTTTCAACTATGTTGGAAAGTATTGAGCACGGAGAGAGAGAGAGAGAAAGACGGACAGATGGCCAAACAAACCGAATTCATAAACACTTTTTAACTATGTTGGAAAGTGTTAAAAAACAGCCCCCAAACAACTCTGCTGCAAATCATTGTATGAAAATGTGGAATGTACCAAACGATTAGTAATAACGTCTACTAATTAATACTATAAATATTTTTTTCAAAAAATAACTAGAAAAAATATAAAAGTAAAATAAATTCGAAAAAGTATCAACCTATGCAATTTTTAACAGAAATAAATATCCAGAATCTTCAAATATGCGAATTTTAAATTACTAAGTAATTTTTAGTTATGCTTAAAAACTACAAGAGTGGCAATCTGCTTTGCAAAGATTAAAACCGAATTTAAAGGTAATGTGGACATGGACAACATCAAAATCAACTTTTTTATTTGCGAATTAATTTATCTGACAATAACAGAAAATGTGTATAGTGTTATCAGATACAAGTAAATAAATTTAGGTTTAAATGTATTTAATGGTTCTAGAGATAACCAAATTTATTTATTTTTAAATCCCGACTAATTAGCGTTATATTCCTATTTTTATCTTCAATCCACCTATTTTAAATAATTAGTGTTATTCAAATTGTTCCATGGCCATTCCACTTTCACGTACAGGTTTAAATATCTTCCACAATAATCATTTTATACATAAAAATGAAAGTTACTAAAATTTCTTTGTTTATTTCATAAATAAAGCTTTAAAAAAATCTTAATTTGAAATTTATATATTTTAATAAAAAAAATATCGACAATTTTAATTCGTTTCTTTTTTTATTTAATTACCTTTAAATGGCACATATTTTAGTAACTTATGCTTATATATATATATAAGGAGTATCTGTGAGACATTTCAATAAAATTGAAAAATAAATGAAATGCGGATGGAACATTTTTAAGTCATGAAAACTATGAAAAACTTCAATCTGTAAAAAGCGGGTTTTGATGAATAGTAAGTTTTAAATGTTCAATATTTTTTTAATACCATTTTAAATTATAGGTAACTGGTTTTATATTATCTATGACTTATTTCCCAAATTTTCATTGCATTTAAGAGAAATATATCCAGTTTATAGTTCCAAGAATAAATTTTTCTGTGAAGATTTGACATGTAAAACATACTCACAATATTAGTCAAACAATAAATGTTAATATATGAAAACACACTATTTTTTTCTAGTAAAAACATATACTTTATATATATATATATATATATATATATATATATATATATATATATATATATTCTAAAAAATATATACTTTATAAATATAATAAAATTTAATTTAATGAAATAACCTGAAATTAAAATAAATGTTTTAGAATGAAAAAAAGTATGAAAATTTAAAATTTCTGTAACCTTATTTTACATTATTATTCAGGATCTGAAGTTATTTCAAATGACATTATAAACTTTTCACAATACCTGGTAGTTGTTTTTTAAAAGGTAAAATTTCCAAATATTGCAAAACATTTTCTACACAATTGCTTTGTCACTGGAAATATGAACAAAGTAATTCACCTTTATAAGAGTAGTACCCAGTTTCATTACTAAAATAAAAATTTGATAAGAATTTTGTATGTTTCTAAATAATGTTGTACTCCGTGACAAAATATATATTTAAGATTAAAAAGAAAAAAAAAAAAACATTGATTTTCCAAAAAGAACCAGTGATTAACCCTCACCCGATCCATGTTCTAAGACAGGATAATTTCACTTTTTCTAATAAAGCATTTGTTGATAAAAAAATATTATAAATTAATCATTTTTCCATTAATTGTAATAGATCATGCATACACATAATTTATGCATAGATTCATATTTTTCTTTCAAAAATTGTTTGTTTAGGAACAACTAATAATAATGTTTTGCCCTATTTTTCCTACATTAATTCCTATTTTTACGTTAAGATGAAAGGTCATTCAATGCGAACTCTCATCTTTTTTGGAACAAATTGGTGATTTGTATCCATATTAAGGTATCACGTATGTACAGTCGTGGAGAAAAAACTGAACACGCTCCCCCACTAACTATGCAACAAATTATCAAATTATCTTTAAAGAAAGTTACTGGTACCAAACGATTGGAAATAAAGACTATTTTACATTCCCGTTGGTGACTTATAACATTTTTTTAGGATACATAACACACGTTTTAATTAAAGTTAGGTAGCTTTTAAAAAGATTATTAAAGAATATTAAATATGGAAGGATTATACTTCAAATGAGTATTTAATTTTTTTCATAAAATGTACGCTTTTACTTTATTTACTAAAAGGTAAAAATAAACTCTAATCGTATACTCGTTTTATATTAAGAAAACATATTTGTCGATTAAGACTTTATTCACTCGTGATGAGTATACTTAGTGCATTTTTATTCAAAATATCTGCAAGAATATTTATGTAGTAATCTTCGTTTTATTTAATCTCGCGATATATGTTATTAGATAAAGCGAAAATTAGTGTTAAAAATTATTGGTACAGTCGTAGAAAAAAGAAACTGAACACTCCCCCACTAACGCTGCAACAAATTATAGTAGAATTAAGTGACTGGTACCAAGCGATTTGAAATAAAGTCAACTTTTAAATTATGTATGTAAAATTTGATTAGGGGGCCATCTACATATCAAAACCAGCCTAACTTTATTTTTTTCAAAGGCAACACCCAATTTTGACATGATATTTTAAATCTTCGGTTCAAACTATGCCCAGATACTAAATTTCAAGTCATTTGGATGATAAGTTTTCGAATTATAAACATTCAAATTTTAGAGCTTTTAATGTTAAATTACATTTTCATATTTTTATTAATATCTCCTGAAATTATAATCCTAATGTGTTATTCTTTTGTTTGGTTATAAAACTAAGTATCTAAACATAAATAAGTTGAATTTGTAATTTTTATAATTTTATAATATGAATTATAAATTAATAATCGAAAACATGGATTGCAAACGACAATTTTTTTGATGGATTTATATTTATTATGTCCTGCTTCTGGCGCATTTAAAATTAAAAAAAATTTCTTACAAGTAGTTTTCAAATTATGCTTAAAAAACGGCAAGATGATGGTTAAAGGGGCCGTCTATGATCTGCAGAAAAGCACAATCGGAAAAAAATATTTTACTCATTATATTGTTGATTCGAATCAGATTTTTTTTTTTTTTTTTTTTTTTTTTTACATTTTCTGTGTCTGCTTTTAATTTGTTTTTTTTTTTATTAAAATTACGTAAATCGTATTTGCATGAGATATAATTTTATGTCAGTTATGTAAATTAATTTCGCTTTTATTTTTAAATTAATAAAGTTCATTTTTAAAAAAAATAACAGTGCTGCCTTACATAAAAATCTTACTCATTATTTTTGTTACTTTTGATTGAATGTATAGCTTCTTCTCTAGTTTAATAAACCTATTTTATTTTTTTCTGCGCATATATATGTTTGAAGTAAAATGTCTTATAAATGCATATATGTTGTGTAATTGCTGAGAATGTCTAAAACATATCTCATTAGCAATCTAGTTATGATTTATGTTCTGCCTGAAAAGCAATTTGTGTTTTTCTACATCGTTTCATTATACTGCTTCATAATATATTTTATTCTAAATTTTGTATTCGCCGATATTCTTCACATATAAATTTAGAAAAGAAGAAGTAAACTAAATTCAAAATGTGAGAAAAAGCATTATAAAAACACCTATAAAATTCCAATCACATTCACATATTTGAAAACTATTTTAATTGCAGATAAACTCATATATTTTTAATCGGATAATTCAACTCTTATAAACATCATAAAATGAATATTGAAAAGGATTTAACCGTATAACATTAGCCGAAGCTTATCAAGTGAGTAAAACGGTCATATAGGCAAGAAGTAATACATTAATAGAAATGACTTTTTCATTCTGTACCATTTCAACAATCGAGTACCGAACTTCAATTTGCATACAGCCCCTAAAATATGCTCATTTTAAAATAATTAATTTCTCTGAAACTAATCGTAAGAATTTCACGAAATTCTTACGATTGGCATCTATAGTCTGTACTGAATATTTAAAATATTGTGTCAAAATTGGGTCTTGTAATTGAAAAAAAAAACAAAGTTTGTGTTTCTTTTGATGTGTACGAAATACGTATTTCTCTAAGAATATTTCACCGAATTATGTATACGTATTTTCCCAAGAAAAGATTTATACACATCATTTAAAAGTAGACTTTGTACGAAATACGTAATTCCCTAAGAATATTTCACCGAATTATGTATACGTATTTTTCCAAGAAAAGATTTATACACATCATTTAAAAGTAGACTTTATTTCCAAACGTTTGGTACAAGTAAATTTATGTACGATAATTTGTTGCAGAGTTAGTGGGGGTTGTTCAGCTTTTTTTCCACTACTGTACAATATCAGCTGCTAAATATCGGTACGAAAGCAATAAAAAACTATAAAAGAATAAGATTTCCATCGCCAAATTGGTGGAGTAATTGAAAATTGCCGCAAAAACTGAGAGTAAATGCTCTTTGTGATCCATGAAACTTCATTAAATGCATTTTATTGTAAGTTGGCCTTCTTTTTCTACAGAAAAAAAACGTTATATTGAAAGTCGTTAGCTCCAATTTAAGAGAGATGAACAGTAACCAAACGAAATTGTATCAAACCA
This sequence comes from Maratus michaelseni, assembly GCA_963931845.1. NCBI lineage: Eukaryota > Metazoa > Arthropoda > Arachnida > Araneae > Salticidae > Maratus > Maratus michaelseni. The sequence goes on from OZ007586.1 coordinate 401,608,528, forward strand.
ACCAACCAAGTGTTATTTACAATTTTACACTCTGAAGCGCAGGAACAATGGAATGTTGACCTCTCCACACCAACAAACAAAATAAGTGGGACCTATTCATACTGCTTTATTAAAGAAAGACATTGTAAAAAAAAAAAAAAACTATAACGTCCCCCTTATATTATCCTCCTATTCAAAAATTAGGATACGGGCTTGCATTTTTGAAAACTCTTCCTGCTTATTTTCCTTCGTTTAAAAAACTGAAATAATTGGATATAATAAGCAGCGTTTTAGAGAATGAAAAGTATCAAACTAAGGTACAATATGCTTTACACTTATAATGAAATTTAATAAAAAACTTTAAAGCAAATCTTTCGTACAATTAAATATCATCCATTCAATAATCAGTTGAATTACAATCAATTTTTCAAATTTGCATTTTCACAGTGCTTATTTTAGTTCTTATGTTTTCCTAATAATTAGGAACGCGGTTCTCCACTTTACTCCCTTGCGTATGGCATTATATCATATTACAGCAATCAATTAAAAACTCTAGACATATTCTTTCATGACGAAGGCATGCATAATAAAAAAAAAATCAATGAATTGTGTATACTTGACAAAGCTATCCATTTGAAAGTAAACTACTGTTAAAATTTCAACCGTGACTGTTAATCAAACATTTTACGTGGGAGGAGGGCGGGGGCAAATCTTAAATGCCTCTTAAATACTTTTCAGGGGAAGGGGAGAAAAAATAATCGAAAATAATAGCTCAAGAAAAATGTTCATTTTCGTGTAAATTTGAAGAAAACAGGCACAAAAATAAATGAATAAATGACACAAAAATTCATGTCCAAAAGAAGGTAAATGAAAAGTAATATTTACCTCCTAATAAAACTAATATTTCCCTCCCAATAGTCACGTTGGTTCTAACCACTAAGCCAAATTTATACACTATAACACAAGCTGATATTGATACAATCTGAAAACATCCCACTTTCATTAGAATAAATATAATCCAAGACATCATTTTACCGACGGAAGAATGTTATTTCTGGAAACTCTGAGCAGTTTATATGTATTTTTATGGCCTTCCAGTTTTAATTTTGTAGTTAATATAATGATATGGCTGCATTTAGACGCGTTCGTATGCCAGAGCAGAGTTACTGAAATTCAGAAGTTGGCGTTCAAAGACCTTGCTTGTAAGGATGTGCTTACACTCCCTTATTGTATAATAATAATAATAATGTTTAGCTTACTTTATAATTTAAATTGCTGCTGATGAAGTGAAAAAGACTAAAAACATATTCAACAATTATTTATTTTTGAATCCGTTGGAAGCTTATATCAAGCATGAAATCATCCATCAACGATATGAGAAATGCTAATCCAAAGCATACTTAAAGATGACGTATTAGGAAAGAATCGAGAGTTGTCGCTTTCATAAACCTAATAATGAATCTACATATAAATGATATATTTATATTCTATATTAACATACCGTTCACTTCTAATGAGAAGATTGTAATTGCTTTGACCACACTTATGACCACTTGTAAAGAATGAGTTAACATTTTCAATTTTATCTCGGCAGCACTGAAATTAGAATTTTTGCAAGTTGTCTAAATTTCGAAATAGTCTGCATAATGCCTTGTATATCATATCAAACTCTAGACAAGCTTAAAAAAATTCAGTAGAGAATACCAGCTCTTTTTAGGCAATATTGGCGGTTTGAAACTTTCCAATCCATAGGTTTTCTTTAGTAAATAAGAAAGAAAGCGGTAATACATTAAATAAGAACTAATTACCATATATTTAGGTTAAACATTTTTCATGTTTATCAACATTGTTATTTTTAAAAAGTTAAATACTTTACTTAATCAATTTATGATAATAACTATTTGTAGTTATAAGAAGTATCAATACTTCGTAAATCTTTACGTGTTTTTTCGAATAAATTTGAAAACGTTTTATGTATTTTCAAGCAATTTTTACATATAAATGCGAAATCCGAAAATTATATTTTATTATTTTCTATTTTAAGCTAAGCACGTTTGTCAAATTACTAAGTTACAAAATACTAATAATGAATAAAAAAGATAAGAAACATATTCAACAATAATTTCATTTTTGAATACCCTGCGAATACTTTAGAAATCATAGCTTATATCGAGCACAAAATCTTTCATCAGTGATAAAGAAAATTCTAATCCAAAGCATAATTAAGAATGACATATTAGGAAAGACTCGAGGGTTTTCGCATTTATGAACCTAATAATGAATGAGACACACCTGAAAGCTTTTGGATAGCTACAGGTACAAACGGTTTTATTAAACTCAAGCCTGATAGAAACAACTTTGTCATGAGAATTAATGGTATTATCGTTCAATTACATATTATAATAAATATTTAAATAGTCTTAACATTTTTTACACTCCATTTTTTTTCTTAATTCATAAAAAGAGAGAAATACGAATGGTAATAATGTAATCTTCTTTCAATATAATGTTTTTCTGAACATGAATATCTCATTATGTGGCATGTCAAAATGTAATTTCGTATCTTAAGAGATTTTTAAAGTCGGTCATTTGTATAAATTGCCCGATGAATAATAAAATGTACAAAACATTTATAAAAGTAATTTTAGAAATATGTAATTCGTTTTGAAAGGACGTTGAATTAGCATTGTAGTTTAATTGTTGTAAATCTGAAAAGTCTCTAAAACTGCAGATGTCGGTTCATATTAGAATAGATTGTCTTAAATTTATTTTAGAGGTATGATAATAGCTACATGAAAAAAAAAAAATTTTCTTATTTAAACTATATTCTTTTTTCAATTAAAATAGGGTCAAGTATATTTTGGTTTCTCTACTGCATAAACTTGTGCATCTTTATTGTTGAATCCAAGATATATTTGTCAGTAACAGTACTTTAGTGCTTTGGCTGTGCTTAAACAACATATTGTAATATATATATATATTCAATGTCACTGACAGTATAGTGAATTTGTATAGGGAGGCCATTACCAAACATTCTTCTATATCCATATTAATTTAAATATATTCTAATTGTATATTAATTTAAATATTTTCTAATATACATATTAATTTAAATATCATGTCTTGGAATGTAACTTTGGACACATTAAGAGCTTGGAATGTGAAGTATAGTGAAATTTTGTAAATTTCCTGTTAGTCTCAGTGACAAATTTTAGAATAAATAAATGATATTGCAGTAGCACCTGGTGTTTGATATTCAAAAATTGGAACAATATACAAATATATTTATACTGATGAGTTCAAACATAAAATTTGGAGCTTTTCATCCAGTAGAAATTGCCATTAAAGTTATAAGGGTCATTGCAAAAATAATGCTATACTGGAGGCCCCTGCTAGATAATTAAAACACAAACTGAACTAGAATAATTTATAATAATAAGCATCTGACATATTATATAAGGAGCAATTCCATCATATAGATGACGAGATAAAACTATTAAGCTTTAAACAAGAACGAAAAATCATGCGTCAAGCATAGATTATGTAACACTTTCCAACGCTTCCAGAATAATTTTACAAAACATACCGTTTAATAAGCTAAAAGATAACATCTAAGTAATCCGAATACTTTTATTCAGCCCTGTAAATCTATAGGATCTATAGATTTGTATATATACTACATAGGATGCTAAATTTTAGTTCAGTTACGAAACGCGTAGCACAGTTTAAAATTCTCCTTCTGGAACCTCCGTCAGTAAACGGAAATGTATTCGCGAACTTTTGTGCTTCCCTGTATAGGATATACAGAATTTATACACACAACATAATAGACAAAAAAGCGAGTTAAAATTAAAATCGCGATCAGTAACTTAAAACGCACTTCCAGGAATTATTGTTAACTTACAGTAGAGAATTCTTTTGTGTGTCCCTGTAAATGAACGATGACTGCTATACACACAATATTCTGTAGTAAGCCTCTTGTAATGCACCTTAGTGGTATATATAAATTTCAATGCGTTTAAAATAGGGAAACATTATTTAAATAAACCGCAGACGATTTTTCTCCATAGACGTAATGTAACAGAATTCTTTTGACTGTCCCTGTAAAGTAACTATAAGTGCTATGCACACCCTATTCCATATTAAGCTTCTTCTAATGCACCTTAGTGATATATATAAATTTCAATGCGTTTAAAATAGTGAAACATTATTTAAATAAACCGTCAATGATTTTCCCCCATAGACCGCAATGTAACGGAATTCTTTTGAGTGTCCCTGTAAAAAAACTATAAGTGCTACACACTTCCGTTGAAATAGGGAACATGCTATAGATAACGACTATAACATATAAAAATTGCAGAGCAATCCGAGCATATTTACGGGAGTTAGAGCACGGACAGACGGCAGACGGCAGACGGCCAGACGGCAGACGGCCATACGGCCAGACAAACCGAAGTCATAAACACTTTTCAACTAGGTTGGAAAGTGTTAAAAACGGCACAGCAGTGCCATCTGTTGTGTGATATACCCTAAAATCTAATGAGCACTTATTTATATAAATTTAATCCAAATAAATATGGAGAATTATTTACTTCCATGCATCAGTTCAAATGTTATAGCGCTCGTAAACCTGTGGAACACAAAGGAAGACAGACATCGGTCCAAAATTAATCAAATCTTATTCAAAGCATCGCAAATCTTGTACAGCCATAAAAAAATTAAAGACGAAAATTTTCACGTGTCTAATAATTTACTTTTATGAATACAGAATAAAGTAAAAATATATGTTTCGAATAAATTAGGGCGTCCAATTATTACTTTAACACACAGACAGCCACGAACAGAGAAGATTAGCCAAACCGATTTCAGGCTATCCCAAAACTATCCATCAAAACAGGGAAATCGGAAACTTATACGAACTCATTCCATTCTGCTTTTGAATATAGAAGTAAATATAAACTATAAAAACACAACTTAAAAAACTAACCATATTGAAAAAATCTACTTTATTTTATAAATTGACCAATTCTGAATAACATACGTTAGCATTTTCCATCTGTAGGGTAAATGCTCATATTATCTGCGCCTAAAAGCACTGTAGTCAGCATATCTTTCTTCTACAATTGTTTCGCTTGATGACGAGTGTTATTAAATTAGCCATTTTATAAGGGAAAAATCAAGATGTTTAAGAAGATTTTTTTATTAATTCACAATGCTGTTAAATAATAATAAGTATTGTGGAATATACGCTATGCTTCTGACAGGTTTTTATTCGAAGCAATTTATGTTACATTAAAAAAATTTCAGAAAAAAACTTTTATTTTGCTATCTCCAATTTCCTCTTTTTAATTTAGAATTTTTCCTTTGAGACTTCAGGCTCATACACATATACAATATTTTCAAAAAATTCTTTGTATTGAAAAAATATATTTCTTAAATTTACAATATTTAATGAATTCATTTGAAGCTTCGATCTTTTAAAAACATGGGAAAATGTAAATATATACATAGCTGACAGCATTGTTTTTTTTTTCTTACCACTAAAATTTTATAGTAATTTTGGCTTTATACCATAACTGAAAACTGCGATTAAATAAGGCAGAATTTCTATTAATTGTTAGTGGTAACTCAAAAGCGTAAAAATTGGCAGCTGGCTATCTAAAAATTCTGTTTTAATATATTGATTATTATTTTCAGTTTCTATGATTTAAAAACTGTATGCACAATCGGAGAAAAAAAGCCACATACATTTTGATCACCGAATTGTCCCAGAAAATACATAATATCCATTCGACTGTAAAAATTTATTCTTTCTATTTGTGTTTAAAAAATAAATCTAGGTTAAATTATTTAAGTTCTGGAATTTCCGGCACAATCACAAAATTTTAACATCACCGTATATCCGGATTTTTTACCTTAAGATACCACACGGAATGACATTCTGTGACGTAGTTTAGCAATTATGGTGATTAAAAAATTTTAGCTCATATCCCACCAAGTGTGTGAAAGTAATTATGCATACATGTTTAACGAATCATAACATAATATCTAATTCTGATTGATAAAGTAATATCTAAGGCTTTCGCATGAGGATTTGTGTATTTAGTTAGCTTGCATATTTATTTATCTTACGCACTAGAAAAAATTCATTTTAATATCATATTATTGTTAAATCCGCATTTGAATTTAAAAAATGCATGGCGAAAGGTTAAGCTGCTTACAGAGTTAATGTTATATTTGGTTTTAATAGTAGTAAAAAAAGCTGAAATGCCGTTAATTTTTTAAGCATGACTTGGTGAAAATAAGTGTAATTTAGATTTCGCTTATTTGAAGCTTCTAGAAATTGATATTTTTAATTTATAGGTTACAATTTTTTTTTTCAAATATGAATTTCATGTATGAGTACATAATATGTAAATCTAATATTCTAAAAAAATATGAACAGTAACGTATGCATTTTTTCACGGAAATCGCTTTCTTGAAGATTATAATATACAAATCCAAATTTAGAGTACCACTAAGTACTTATCGTGTTATGTGTAAAAAAAAATACCCACATTGCAATATTTTTTTGAATAATTAAAAACATATTTAACATTGGAAGTTTCAAAATTTAAACCTCTATAATTCCTAAACTACTCAGCCGAATGATTTCCCGTTTTCTATTATAAGGTAAAATTTACCGAAAAATCTAATAATGATATCAAAATTAGGCGTTCGTATTCAAGTGTTCAAATAGAATTTCGGTATGAAGAAAAAATCCTGCGCTTATTTGTTTTAACATAAAAGGAAAAAAAATACATAATGTTCAGTCAAATGGCTATTTCCGTTATCTTCTGGAATACTTTAGTGAGTAAAACGTATAGGATAGGATGATTTTTGTGGACAACTGTACTTGAAATTCAGTTGTTTACGCAGACGTTTATAACATTTTCCTTTTAAATTATTGCAAATGATTGCGTTTAACTTGTAATTCTTTTACTATACATCAAAGATTTTGTTTTCTAAAATCCACATTTATATTTTCTAAAGAGTAGAGCTCAATTAGATTAAATTCTAAAAAATAAATAAATAATAAATAAACAGTTTATACCTAAAACTTTCGGAATTCATTACGAAGTATAAATAGCATCTCTAACGAATCACTGATGTACATTTTCAGCTTGAAAATATCCAAAAACAGATACATTATATACATACTTGATTAAAAAAATATCATAGACTCTTTTATAGATAGTTAAATATCGATATTTAATAGTTATATCTCCACAAATCTATATTTATATTTGTCTACTAAACTTAATTAAATTGTCATAGGTATACATTTTTCTGTTTCTACATAATTAAAAATACATTCTTTCTGACAAACATAATTGTTTGGATTCTGCAGTTCCTTCAGATCATCTATTATATAACTCTTTAAAGAAATTAGGTATTTCTTATCAAGTCAGTTAAAGGAGATATATAATTCTGAAAAAGAAATAACTTATATGAACTACTTTATCGAGTAGGATAATCAAGGGTAATTTGTGTTTGTTTTAACATTAATTTGCCATATAGTGTCATTTTATTTGCTTGAAAGATCATAACTTCAGTCAAAACTAAAATTTTGTTGCGTTATGATAAGAGAAGTTCAAAGCCGATGCTTAATTAAGGATGATGTATTAGAAGTGTGCCGGGGATTTTCCATTAAGAGAAGCTAATAACGGTAAAGACACACCTGAAAACAGCTGGCGTGCTTTTCGTGCTTTATATGTGCAGTTTTAAAACATTTCAATATTTGAGATGATTAAAGACATAGATTACTACTTTCTCAAATTACTTAAATTTCAAGGTAAAAAAAAAAATATATTTTCAGGGACATTTTGGAATTGCAAGTTTTAAATTGAATGGAAAAGCAAAATAAAAATAATTCATGAATCACATTCTAGTTTAAAATAAATGAGGCATGTAATTTGAGGCATGTAAAACTGGCATGTAATTTATATTATAATTTAGTGAATTATATTTTAAAAAGCACTACAAATTGTTAAAAGTATCTTAATTGGAATTTTATGGCAAAACAATTGATTCTAGTAAATATTCTTCATTAATATTATAATTATATAAATATAATGGATCTAAAGTATAAAATAGGAAAAAAACTGTCTCCCAAATTTGATATAAATTAAGGTCATAGAGAAACTAATATAAAATATTCAATTGTATGAGAGAATCAATTTTTGAAATTTGTGAAATTCTCTAAAGCATTTTTTAGTTTTTTAGCGAAATATTTCGGCGTTATCGTAAAATGGAAGTTAAAATTAAAACATTTCCTCAACGTAGTATGAAATTACCATTGACTCTTGTAAATATGTAATACTTTTGCGATATTTTTGTTTCACAAGCGACGACTCTTTTGATTACAAATTCACAAGCATTTATTTTCTTAGTTTGTATAGTTTTATGGACATGTTAGGCGTCACCTGTAATTTCAAATAACGTCATACAGTTATTCAGATTTCATTATTGCTCAAGATGTTATTCTGCTTCTTTAATGACTTTTACAAAAAATTCTAAAACTAAAGGAGCCTGATGATTTTAGATAAAATAGAAAATCTGTTTCACCTGAATAAAATTGTTCCAAAAACTATCAACTGGAAGGCCACATAATTTGAAATTGTTATAACAAGTCAAGCGAAGTACCCGAGTTGTTCGCATTTTTAACTCACAACTTCACTGCTGAAAATTTCAGAAAAGTTCCTGGTAAATAATGGATAAAAAGATTCCTAAATATTCCATGGGATGTTTTCTTGAATATATAACAAACGTCAAGGAAAATCGAATCAAATACAGTTGTTGACAACTTTCATAACCAAAATCTGCGATTAAATTGGGCAAAACTTTCTATTAAATTTTAGCGGTAAGAAAAAAGCGTAAAAGTTGGCAGCTATGGTGTTCCATAGACATGTTTTGTCGACATTTAACAAACATACTCTTGTACGCTACATACAGCTCAGTAATCAATCAAAATTTTAAGCCAATTTTAATGGATCCGAATCCATCCACGATGGTTGTTATGAACGAAAACGATTATTCCTATAATTGTGTTATAATAGCAAATTTATGCTTAAAATAGTTTTCTTAAAAAAATAATTAAATAGTTAAAAACACTTGCTTATGTTATCAAAAACAAAAAAAAACTTGTACATTACATAATGTTATCTCTTAAACAAAACTTTACAAAACTATGCAATCGAGTATAAGAGCACATGGAATTTTGAACACACTATAAAAATAAATGTAAAACGGAAGATTTTAACAAAATAATTCGTGATACATTTGATAGTCTAAGAATAACAAATATTGGGAACAATTTACAAATTTCAACAACTATTTGTGTGAAACATTAAACTGATTTATTAATGAGGACTTAATTATAGGTGTATTGCAATTATTGTATATTAATTGGAAATATTGTGTACATATAATGAGGCAAGCAAACAGCCGTGAGTTTAGCAAATTAATTGTAATGGAGTATGTCATGCTTTATTCTTCACCAATGAACTCTATGAAATCGTAAAATTTTTAAAAGAACTTAAAATAATTTTAGCACTTCTATTCATCTGAAAGATTTATTAGAGGCAATCTCACTCTTCTCTGGAATACGCTGAATAAACAGTAAGACCTAATCTAACTTCATGCCTCGATAATTTAAAATAACATTTATCTAGATAATAAGAATGCGATAGTAGAAATGATGATACAATCTTTTGCAGTTCACGAGTAAGTGCAGCAATTTATTTAAACAAATAAGCTTTGACGATAATGTGTTATTTTGATTACGTTTTTAGAAGTATGTCATCACACTCATGATTTGAGAAGTATCCAATTTATTTCCAAATTATATTTCTTTCTATTTGAATGAAGTGTAAAAGTAAAGAGTCAGAGATTGTATTTCCAGAAATTCAATGTGAAGTTTAATATCAATGATAGTTGTTATTGTAACTTTAAAGTGAGTAATGGGACGTAATTGAAAATTTAATATTAAAGTTAATAATTATCTTTAAAAAAAATTTCCGTTTTAAAAATGGCATTAACTTAACCATATGCATACTTTCATTAAATTACATTTTCTAAATTTTGTCGATTTAAACAAATTTTTACCTTTCTTTTACGTCTACTATAAGTAGTTTTCATATAGCATGAGGTGGTATTTTTTTCTTCAACTATACATATGCACTAAAATTACGATATCCTTTATTATAAAAATTGTAGTTTAAATTTAATTCTCATATTAAAAATTAAAAATTACTCTTTTAACTAAATTTCTGTGCAAAAAAAAATAACCCTCTTTCAGTTTAAAATTTCAAAACGGGCAAAGAAGGTGAGTAGGTAATAACAAGGAAATCCCATTTAAAGAAGACATTACGCATTTGAATATATGGCCTGTTTGCACCTCTACGATGAACTATGTGCATTTTAGTTCAATCACGTATCGATCTTGGAATGGTCTACATAAAATTGAGGTGGCTTTATGTATAAACGTATCCACAATTCTGAGTATAAAAGTTAATTTTGTTTGGCCATTGTGCCTCGTCTTAATTTATTTCGCATGCTAGGAAACCTGCATTATTTTTTTTTCTGATTACGAATTTAAGTATTCATTTATTACTTTTTTTCAGTCAGACCGACAAAATAATAAGTCGATATAAAATAACTACGATACTTTAAGAGCACTCATTTCACACTCAATTTTATATCGTTTGCCACTCAACTTCCGTAATCTGCGGAGCGGTTTTACCTATGCATATTCTATTGATGACGATAGCAACAACTGACGCCATATGGCTTTTTAACAATGCCAACGGAAAAGACAGGCTGTCACACCACATTTCGCATTAGACCACTAGAGTCACATGATGCTGTTTTCGTGCACTTGCATTCGTGCATCCAAGCATCACCTGTCTCAAGCTGTTTGAAAACGAGTAACGTGTAACGAACCACGGCAGCCTCTCTTTTTCGTTACCATTGGCTTTCTAGTATTTTCCAAATAATTCCGCTAGTTTTTACCAGAAAGCACCGAATCTTTAGATATGTGTCTTGCGCCAAATTTTTAGCATAAATTGACCGGTTATGAACACAGCATATAGGCTTTGACGATAGTATGCATAATCTTTTTTTTTTATCTTATAGGCATACTTTCCCCTATACTTGGAGATATTTGTATAATTATAATATCTTTAAAAATGTAACTGAGCGTAATATTGAATAAAATGTAACTTTCTTAATCAGAAAATATACTTCAGATTCCTATAAGTTTCTATCATTCACAATACATTTTTTTTTAATCAATTCTTTTTATTATTGTTGAAAAGGTGAATTCCAAAAGAAAGTGGATTGAAATATTCCGACTAATCTTAAAAATAAATATATCTCATTCAAAAAAATAAATAAAGAAATAAAGCTAAGAAATAAGACTTGATACAAAGAATATAGAATGTATATTTTTACTATCTTATTTTTCAAGTACCTCTTGTATTCTTGAAAGTTTTATTTATTAGCTCCAGAAAAACTGAGAAAGGAGAAAGATTTTTACATCTGGCAAATTATTTGTTTTAGAAAAAAGTAATAAGTATCGGTTCCTACTACAAAGAAAATATTTTAAGATTAAAACTCAGCAAAGTTTTCATGTTTAAGTTTAATGGATTTGTTAAAGAATACTCATATTATAAAATGTTGAACACATATATCTGATTTATAAGAAATTAAAAAAATTTTAATTAAACATTTAAAAAAAATGTTTTATGTGTACAGTAAAGAAACAAATTTCGAATTTAACCAATATCGTACCAATATTTTAATATATTTTGTGAAAAATCGATGTTGAACTGTTAAACTACAAGTTATATGCTATATTAGAAAAATAAATTAAAGTTTTTCTCAAATTTTATAAGACCTTTGTTAGCGATCACGAGAAATAGGACAATAATGGAAAAGCTCTGTTTATTTATTTATTTATTTTTTTACTACACGAAAATTTAGATTGTTTTATAGTTAGAATTTCTACACAATTTCCTCAGTTACTGTCGTATTTCTTATTCTTATACAACTTTTCTCTCTATGTATTCAATGGGCGTCTTATTTCTATTCACTCTGTAATATTTCGCATGAAAACTTATACACATGAAATTACTTCTGGGAAGGGATTAACGTAATTATGATTTCCTAAAACTCTTTACATATGCTTTTACCCTTAAAAAAGTACGGTATAAAAAACAGGGAAAAAAGACTTCTGTGATTTTCAGGGATTTTGAAATATTGGTTTTGATGTGATTGTCACTAAAGTAAAAAATACATACTAAAGAAGTTATTTGCGTAATATGCTTGGAGCCACAGCCTAAAAGGGCCCATGATCAGGAAGAATTTTTGCATTAGGAAGCAAAATGTCCCTTGAAATCTACGAATAATTACATTTAAATTTCAATGTCACGAAAACTCATTTTATGAATATATTTTATACGTATTTCCTTAAATATATTTAACATATAGACCAAATATCATATCGAATCAAACATATTAAGGCCAAATTATGCTAAGCGTTGAGAGTCTGAAATAAACACGACAATAATGTTTTGCACAAAGACAAAAAAAAAAAAAACTAAAAATACCTGTTTTGATTAAAACGAGTTTTAATTTTTAAGAAACGAGTATTCACACTCAGTATTTTATATTATTATATTATTTTATATTTTATATTATTTATATATACTGAGAAAGGAGAAAGATTTAAAAACATCAGCTGTGTTCATTTTGTCCTGTTTCTTCTTTTGTTCGAGCTCCATACGCGGTTTTTGGTACTTGATGGAGGGACACTTTTTATCCCACCTAATTGTAATCAAGATTTGTACCAGCATTTTTTAACAAAATTTTACTTTTATAACTTTAATGAAAAAAAAAATAATGTAAAATTACATTTCCTACTTTCAAATAATTTTTTTCGAAAATTCGAGTGGGAATTCAATATTTTAGAAACACAATTACTTGTACCGCAAAGACCTAAGAGCCGCATCACATATCTTTACAAATTTCTTGTTTGCAATACCATATTTTTTAATTGTTATTTTTTTATAGGATAGTTGAGATCGATCTCTAACCGGGTCCTTCTATACTTTTTAAAATTTTGCTGCAATTGTTTTATATGAAGATATTTTCACTTTCGAAACCCTTTTCGTCCCGTTTCAAAAGTGAAAGTGTCCTGATATACAAAAAAACTGCAACCAAAATCGAAAAAGTACAGACATACAACACTAGATATCTACCTCAGATATGCTTTGCAAAAAAATTAATTGCTTAAAAATATAAAAATGCAAACGAGAAATTTCAAAAGAACATTCGCATGCTAGTGTCTTCGAGTGACTAGTGTAGGTTATTAAGAGCATATTTAAAACTGGTTGTTAGCACATATTTACTCTAAACATATAAGAAATAACTACACTAAGCAATATAAGCATTACGAAATTAATAAATCTCCAAATGGTGTCCACATAAGAAACTGCCATAGTGCAACATTTTATGTTTTGTTGCTCATTTCGAGAAATCTATTTTTAACATTTTCAAACATAGTTCTAAAGTGTTTATGAATTCGGGTTTTCCGGTCATCTGTCTGTCCGTACTCTAACGTGCATTAAATATAGTCGGATTGTCGTGTAATTGATATATATTATTGGAATTTACAATGGCATATTAGGTATTCAAAATGAAGTTTGTAGCTTTTATATTTCGTTTACAAGGGCACTCACAAGAATGTCGTTACATTTTAGTCTATGGAGGAAAATTGTTTGAGTGTATTTTAAAGATGTTAAACTATTTCAAAACGATTAAAATTGATATACATCAAGAAGGTGCACTACAACATGGTTACTATAGAATAGAGTGTGTATTAGCATTTATTGTTGATTCACCGGGGCACACAAAACAATTCGATTACAGTATTGTCTATGAGTAATAATTGCTGGAAGTGCATTTTTAATTTTGGTATGCGTTTTTAAATTGCTAATTTTTTGCATATTACTTAGTGCGTATAAATTCTATATATCATATACAGGGCCTCAGAAAATAATGAGAGTACAATTCAACTTACTGACGGAATTTAATGAACAGGAGTTTACAACTGTATTATGCGTTTCCTAAGTGCGCTAAAGTTTGACATACTACTTGTAGTATATATATAAATCTATAGAATATATGCAGCACTGCCCAAAGGAATGTGGATATATTTTAGGCTATAGATGGTTACTGCTGAAATTGTTTTTAAATTGTGTTATGTGTTTTCCAATTTGTTTCCTTAGATATTATCCTTAACCTTATTCAACGGTGAAAAATTGTTACAGTATTCGGAATTTTCTGGTAAGTCGGGAGGATAATCTATGCTTGACGCATGATTTTTCATTCTTGTTTATAAAAACAAAGATAATCGTATGAAGTTTGAGTAAAAAACATATTTTAGTTATATAATAATGAATGCACACATCTTAAGTGGAATTAAAGAATAAATTTTCAATATATATTATTTAATTAAGAACAAGTTTTTACACAAGGCTTATAAGAATTGAAAGACAACGGAATATTTGTGTATTCAATTACATGTATTACAAATTCTAATTCTTTAAAATTTTATATTAAATCATAATGAAGAAAGGAAAGTTTTTTTTTCAACTTGGTAAATCATATTGAATGGTTGGAGTATCATAGTTGAAATTTATTCCTTCAGAGCGAAAAATGTAAGAAGAGCATTGGCACGACAAACCAAGGTACCCAGGCTCGAGTCCTTGCCCCGGCATTTTTCGCTCTGTTGGAATAAATCTCAACTATGATACTCCAACCATTCAATATAATATTAAATTAAATTTTGCTAAAATTCATATAGTTTTTAATAAGCATAATAGTTCTAAGTGTGTTTTCATATCTATATTACGTAAGTTATATAATATGCAAGTTTTATGGAAACAATAAAGTCTTTCTTTTTTACTGCTCTTTGGACTTTCGTTGGATTTTGATATTTTCTTTTAAAATTGCATTTTAAAATTGTATTTACTAGAAATCTATTTGTCAGAATCCAACTTAGTTTTGGACAATTAGTCACTCGATATGCAGTATTCCAAGAAAGAAAAACAAGAACGAAAAATCATGCGTCAAGCATAGATTATGTAGCACTTTCCAACGCTTCCAAAATAATTTTACAAAACATACCGTTTAATAAGCTAAAAGATAACATCTAAGTAAACAATTTGGAAAACGCATAACATATTTAAAAACATAATTTCAGGAATTTCCAACAGATACAATATTCGGAAAAATATCCGAATACTTTTATTCAGCCCTGTATATGGTCTATAGATTTGTATATGCTAGGATGCTAAATTTTAGTTTAGTTAGGAAACGCGTAGCACAGTTTAAAATTATCTTTCTGGAGTTTCTGTCAATAAACGAAAATGTGTTCGCGAACTTTTGTGCTGCCCTGTATAGGATCTATAGAATTTATACACACCACGTAAGAGACAAAAAGCGAGTTAAAATTAAAATCGCGTTTAGTAACTTAAAACGCACTTCCAGGAATTAGTGTTAACAGACAGTAGAGAATACTTTTGTGTGTCCCTGTAAATGAACGATGATTGCTATACACACACCATTCTGTAGTAAGCCTCTTGTAATGCACCTTAGATATATATATATAAATTTCAATGCGTTTAAAATAGTGAAACATTATTTAAATAAACCGCAGACGATTTTTCTCCATAGACGTCATGTAACGGAATGCTTTTGACTGTCCCTGTAAAGTAACTATAAGTGCTATGCACACCCTATTCCATATTAAGCTTCTTCTAATGCACCTTAGTGATATATATAAATTTCAATGCGTTTAAAATAATGAAACATTATTTAAATAAACCGCAAATGATTTTTCCCCATAGACCGCAATGTAACGGAATTCTTTTGAGTGTCCCTGTAATAAAACTATAGGTGCTACACATTTCCGTTGAAATAGGGAACATGCTATAGATAACGACAATAACATATAAAAATTGCAGAGCAATCCGAGCATATTTACGGGAGTTAGAGCACGGACAGACGGCAGACGGCCAGACGGCAGACGGCAGACGGCAGACGGCCATACGGCCAGACAAACCGAAGTCATAAGCACTTTTCAACTAGGTTAGAAAGTGCTAAAAAGGTTTCAATAATAGAAAGCGAGATATAAATGTGTTAAAACCCCATTTTGATCAGACTGTAAAATATAAAGAGTGCAGTCGACTATTTAAATCGTTTGGAAAAATGTCCCGGAAATTCATGTCTTTTGTTGTTCATTCAGTTGTTGTTTCTTGTGCATGGAGAGAAACTCGGTCTAATTTCTATGATTTATATATTTAATTATATAAATTACAAAATATGATACTATAAAATTTCTCTATACCAAATTCCACTTTTTAGCATGCTTAGTGTTTAATACTGGTTAAGTAATTAATTTATTGTTTTCTAAGTTCAAATACTCATTAAAAAACTGTTATGTAAAAGTTTGTTAGTAAAAAATAAATGCACTCAAAAACTATTTTTCTTTATTTTTCTTATAAGATAATTATCTAGAAATTAAAGGAAAATCTGTATCTTTAGACATACATTTCAGAAAATCCGTTTCCAATAGGAAAAGGCTTAACATACAGATTTTGTTATAAAACATTTTTTTAAGTATGTAATAATTCATCAATTTACCCAAATTGTACCAAATAAAAACAAATTTGTGAATTTTTTTAATTTTTAATTGAAACAGATTTAGTCCTTATATAATGCATATAAAAATTGGAATATAACATAATAGTTAAATATTTAATAAATGCATTACGAAACACAATTATATTAAATGTGTTTATTAAATTTAGTTATAATTTTCTTTTCTAAATGAACTGTATTAAATATGATTTGATTATTTTTTTAAACACGTGTCAAATTTATAAGAGTTAGTGAATTTTTTTGTTATTATTTTCAAACACAAATATTGAAAAGAGAAGTGTTTTCTAAATAGTTTGTTTGGAATAAACTTTTTAATTTACCAATAAAAAAAAATTGAGACATTCATAATCTCAGATTGTAAATTGTCATCATTTTAATGAAAGGTATTTTTACCGTAAAATAAATAAAATAAATGTTTTTTCCCAACTACTGTAGAAGGATTTACATAACAAAAGAAAAAAAACTTTCAAACTGCAGCAAAGGATTAGCTTGGATGTTACAGAAAAAAATGCATCAAAAAGTGCTACAATATAAAGAAAAAAACTAAACTCGAAATGCTGAAAATTTTAGTAGAAAAAATATTTGCTGCAGAAAAATCGTATTTGTCGTTTGAAAACATACATTTCTGCAGCACTCATATTTGCATAGAACTTTTTTTCCCTCGGACAAAAAAAAAAATCCTAAAAAGTAGAAATATTTTGTTATATTTTTTATTCATATTCTAAAAGCTTTTTCCATTTTTCTATGACAAGGTTATTTATAAATGCAAAAGATAAAATTTAAAACAAAATGTAATATGTTGAAAAATAAAAAGTCTTAATGCTCTTTTAAATATTATGTACTGTATGCTTTGCGCTGATGCATTTACGATGGATTAACAAAATAGATATAGCACGAATAAATGTTTTAGTGAGTGGATCTACACATTTTTAGTAAGTCACGCATGTATTGTTAGTGTTTTAGAAGACATAATATTTCTGTTGATACCTTAAATAATTAATTGATACTATAAATACTTGTTCAAATTTTTATTTAGTGTCTTTCGTACAAGTGAGTTCTATAAAGTAATACTTTATTGCCTCAAACATATAAACATAAAATAGCAACATCGGATATTTTATGTGTATAGCTAAACTATACACCTGAGAGTAATTAATGCCATTCGTATTGGAAAGTATTCAAACTTGAACTGTTTGTTTAGGCAGCAATAGGACAAAAGTCACAATAAATACATTTATTAATACAAATATATTTATATTTTCTAGAAATATATCTTAATTGAATTTATTTCATATAACGTAATCCTGACGCTTACAGTGAACGTTTAAAGATTTCGAAATTGATGATAAATATATTTTTGAAATTATGATACATTTTGATATATTTTGAAGAAAATATAAAAATAGTGAAGGACTTGAAAATGAGCTACCAAATTCAGCCTTGGCAAACGAGAGAAAAATGAAAATATTCTGCGTTACTCAACGATCCATTTCTCTCCCTTTTTAAAATTTTTATCTATAAATGAATCATATATGGGATTTATACCAATATCTTGTAAAACACTTAATTTAATCGCGGCTATTGCACGATCAGAAACACCATACCGATTGCTAAGAAATGCAGTTGTTTTTAACTTCAGTCTCGTTAACAAATTGTAGGGAACATTATATCCTGTCTTAAAATTTTTCTCTATGTCTTACTCTTCCCCAGAAGGACATTCAAAATCAGTTTCGAAAAAAGTAATCATTGATTTTGAGCATGCAGGCTTTGATGGGTAGTTAAATTGAAGGTTCGAGTTTCCTTTTCGATATTTTTCAATCAGTTTAGACTAATATTTTGTTGAGAGTTTCCAAATTTTCGTTGGATATAAACAGACAGAAATAACTTTAGCGCAATAACAGTCATGTTCATTTATGCACAGCCACAATTTATACTAATGTCATATAGAACACTACATCGTTTTATTAAAATTCATTGTTTTTAATTGTAAATATCATTGTTTTATTAAAAAACTATCATGCAATGGGTGTGAATTATGTCTCTGAAGATACATTTTCTCCATTCTCACCTGGATTTTTTTCCAGAAAACTTGAGCGCCGGGAGTGACGAACAGGGCGAGCGTTTTCACCAAAACCCTAAACTTTTTGAAGACAGACACAAAGCTTTTTGGAACGAGAGTATGTTAGGGGACTACTGCTGGTCTATTTTAAGAGAAACAGATCAAGAAAATTATAAAAAGAATAGTAAAATTAATCATTTCTCCTTTTTTCTTTTTATATTTCATGTTATTACTTTTTTTAAGTATTTAATAAATATTTTTTAAACTAGAAGTGACAGATTTTTCACAATAATTTTCCCGTACTCAGTGCACTAAAATCTATGAAAAAATACACATTTCGGCGAAAGTATATAAACCGTGTAAACCAGTGTCATAAACCTGATAGCAGACTAACACTGGTTGCTGCATAGGAAACTACCACAAGATGTTCAAAAGTTAAAAAAGAAGAGAGAAGAGACATCTTTCTCTGAGAGAAGAAGGTACATTTTGATGATATTTAAGTTTGTGCAATTGTGACGAACATAACTAATAAATAAATTGTAAGATACTACTTTTTTCAAACGGTTTTTTTTCTTTTTAATATTCTTTTATTCTGATACATATTCTGTGTTATTTTCCTGGACATTCTTCTTCATTTTGTTAAGAAACCTTATGCGATAGAAGGAACAGCACGGCTTTTATTAACTCAGAGCATCAACAAATATTAGAAATTCCTGAAATGATTAAAACAATTTAAAATAAATTATTTTGCAGGCTTTTGCAATAGTTGGTTACTTATCAAATTTTAGCTGATAAGCAATCAGGTTTTTGTTTTATGTTTAAGCGAAAAGAAAATCTGCTTTCCTGATTTTGTTTAAGAATAGATACATATTTTTTGTTATAAATTCTATTAAAATACTGCAATGAATTATTTTAAAATTGCCTTATTTTCAAAGCTGTAAAATATTTTTAACTGAGTTGACTCGACTCACAACAGTACTTAAAAGTAACGAGTCCGAATATTAGCTGCAATTAACAAATTGTTTGTAATTTTATGTTCTTACTGTAATAATATTTTAATGTGATTTTATATTGTAATAAAAAAGTTTTGAGGAGATATTTTTATAGATTCACAATTTTGACAATAAATGGTTAAATCACCAGTTTTAGCATCTCATTTCTTACAATATGAGCTCACATTTTCATGTATAAGAATGAGGTTCTTCTACATTTTTATCTACATTTTTATTTTTGTGTGAGTCATTCGTTTGTATATCTATTAAAGAATGAAACTTTTAAATAACTTTAAGAGCTTAGCATATGCTAACATAATAACATTTCGAATTAAATACATCATAATGACACCGTGTCCAACATATTGCCAAAAAGAGAATTAGCCATGTATGAAATACGAACTCGTATCGTAATCACTCTCGTCACTTCACGTGAAAGACTAATCGTATCTAAGTCGCTATGGTGTCGATATGTAGCATTTTATATCGAATTGCAATTAACGAAAAAATCGGTCTCGGTGACATCACAGTGGGATAGTGACATAACGGTCAGCTAAATCTAACACTGTAACAATGTTTCTTTTGATCATCGTTTTGACTCTGGCGAATAGTGATGATTGTGACAGCATAGTGACGTTAGTGACGTCACATCAGTTGGCTGTGTTATTTATACAATTAAAAAAATACCCTATGGAGTTATTTTTTGTTTGTAATAAAATCGCATATATTCAAATTTTATATGGATATTAATTTATAAAGTAGCTTTTTTCATAACAGGATATTTCTTGTAAGTATCAACAAATACTTACTCGAGAGATATTTTCTTATTTAAAGATAACAAATACGGTTGAATAATACTTTATCCAATTCCCCAAAGTTTAAAAGTGTATTTCCAGCATTTTAAATCCTGAGGGTTTTGGTACATTTATGAATATACCACATCGATATCATTCTTCTTAAGCATAAAACAACGAGTATGTGACGCTAGTCTGTCCAGATGTAAAATATATTGTATTTAAAGAGACCACATTGCTTTTAAAGAATAAAAAATTATTTTCTGCATATTTTGTATTCAAAATTTAAATCTAAAAATCATTTCACTTTTAAAGCACCAGTCTCGAAAATTTATTTGCTTGAATATATGCCATCGGTTTCGTGAATAAGAATGAGGTACTTCTGTTCTCTAATCTAAATAATTTTACTCTATACATCCTTTATTTTTATTTTGGACAAAGATTGAAACTTTAAAATAGTCTTAAGTGTTAGATATATGCTAAAATAAAAATATTAAAACACACATGTTAAAAGCAGCTTATCCAACATATGGTGGACATGAGACTGCATAGGGACAAAAATACAACTCTAAAGTTATTCAAATGACTATAAAAATCATGCCACGGTGACCTCAAATGGAATCCACGATGTAACAGTAACTTTAGAGCAATTATGTGAAGAACTGAAAAAGCCTTTTTTGTAGTTGTGAGTGTTGACATTTGTCGCGATTAGGACGGCCGAGGCTAACAAAAAAGACAGGCTACCGAAGTTCGTTACACGTGTCTCTTTTTTACAGACAGCCTCAGCGACGTAATGCTCAAATGCACGTGCACAAAAAGTGCATAACGTGATTACAATGCTCTAATGCTAAAGGTAGGATGGCAGCCTATTTTTTCGTTAACCTCAAAAACGGCATTGTGACGACACAGTAATTCACTGTGCTATTTCGAAAAAATATTCTGCATGGAATAAATCCTCGTTTATTTTAAAATTATCGCATATATATTTTACGGTATATATATATAAAATATTCAATTTTGAAAGCAGTTATTTCTATAATATGATATTTCTTCTAAATATACAAATACTGAACCAAAAAATATTTTATTTAAAGATAATAAATACGGTTGAAAAAAGTTTTATCCAATTCTTCAAAGTTTAAACGTGTATTTCGAACATTTTGAATCCTGAGGGTTTTGGTTCTTTCTGAACATACTTCATCAATATTATCCTCCTAAAGAAGCAAGGAGTATATGACACCGGTCCATCCAGAAGTAAAACTTATTGTATTATTTCTCC
The DNA here is from genome assembly GCA_963931845.1 of Maratus michaelseni. Lineage (NCBI taxonomy): Eukaryota > Metazoa > Arthropoda > Arachnida > Araneae > Salticidae > Maratus > Maratus michaelseni. The sequence goes on from OZ007586.1 coordinate 401,630,398, forward strand.
TTAGAGCATATTCCATTTATAGCGTAGAAAATTATTCTTTTGCATACTCTATCCTTTATTCAAAATTTAAATCTTAAAAACATTTCACTTTTAAAGGACCAGTTTTGAAATTTCATTTCTTAGAATATATGCCATCATTTTCATATCTAAGAATGAGGCACTTCTGTTCTCTCATCTACATTTCTTTTATTGTATAAGTCATTCATTTATATTTCTGTCAAGGAATGAAACTTTAAAATAACTTTAAGCATTGAATATATGTAGAAAGAGACGAAATACTTTCTGTGTATATCCAATTTTTATTGTGTACATTGAAAGTTTATTATTTGTAAGATTTTCATTTATGCATCAGTAACAATATCCGGGAGGGATTCAAATTTGTTTTTTAAGGAAATGAACTCAAATTTTCACGCATTTTATTTGAATGATGATTTAGAAATAACAAAAATATTGTTAATAAAGAAATAAGCAATCTTTATGCTATCCTTATTTGCATACATTGATTTAACACGCATATGAAATAATATTTTATTGAAAAAAAATCTCTAGAGAGAATATTTAAATGTAATTTTTGCAAGCGGATTAAATAAAAAATTATTATTATATATGCATTATTTTTTAAATAATTGCATAATTGATTGGAAATGACGTAAAATTACTTCATACATGTATGTATTTCTGCTAACAATGCACAGTGCATAGTTTAATGAAGTATAAAATCCATACAATGTATTTGCCTAACAGTTTAAAAACAATTAAAAGTATCTTTGACATTTCAGCGACCGCGATGTCGTACATTTCTACTGCAAACGTGATTTTTCGTACACTTTGTTCTCAAGAAAGGTGACGAAATTAAAATTTAATTTTTGTTACTGATATGTATAACTACTCTTTAAATGTGTTGCTTAATATTGTTAGGAATTATCCTGCACTGTTAAAAATTTGCAGCAAACTGTCCATTTGACCGTTTTTATAGAAAAAGGTTACATAACCGTAATTTAATTCTATTCTGACCATAATATGGGCAATAATATGGTCAGATTAGAGTTAAATTACGGTTACGTAACCGTTTTCTATAAAAACGGTCAAATGACTGGACAGTTTGCTGCAAATTTTTAACAGTGTGCATTTGTAATAACTAATATATGTGTGTAAAATAGGCGACGCATGCCTACTACAGCAAAAAGTAAAGCAATACCGCTTAAAGGTTATTATTTTCTTTATGATAAAGAAACTATTTTTTATATATTTTTTTTAAATTAGTATTGTTTAGAGTTAAATAAAGGAGTTATGTTTTGAACCTTTGAAACTTTATGGCCGTATTTTCGCCGTACCTGTAGAGGGAATAATTTTAGCTATAATTATTGACATAAGAGGGTCTTTTTTAAGGAAAGAAAATCAAAAAATCAATATATAGCTACACTGCAAGGATTGACTGATAAAGAATCGGCGAACTTCCACTGCATTTCTTTATTTTTATTAGCATTTTTATCATTGGAATGAAATAACCTTTTCACAATATTAACAAAACAATTATTTCATCTAGCAGATTAATAATTTGTTTTACTTTCTAATAATTATCGTTGTTTTTTTATAATTATTTAAAATAAAACTTGATTATTTTTATTGCTATTAGAACAGTAAATTATGCAACTTCTCAATCTAGCTCGTATATCTAGCTCGTTAGATAGCTGTTAACGGCCAAAAGCCAAGTAATCATAGTCAAATGTTAACTTTATGTATGAATTTCGGTAATATTTTAACAAATTATTTCACATTTGCTTTATTTTGTGATTTTTTAAATATTTCTACGTTCTTACTGTGTTCTTACTATGTCTGTAGAAAATATTTGAATGGATTTTATTATTCTTGTCAACTTCTTTTTACATTAGTATTTCCAATATATATTTCATATATGTTAATTACTTATTAATTACGCCCTATGTTATTTTAAAGCATTATTTTTTCACTTGTCAATATTTAGCGTTGATAAGTCTATACGAGCTTCAATATTTAATATTATAATGTGAATCACTCGTTTTTTAGACCCATGACCTATTCTTAAAAAATATCTTAAACATAATTTTTTAAACATATTTTACACAGGAGTTGTGGCATTAAATGTTTCTTACCTTTTACGCCATTCTGTTATTCAGTTTCAATCACATCATATAACAAATATCGGATTCTTAACTTGATTCAAAATCCTTGTCAAATTAAACTGATGGTCTCAATAAATTGTACTTCAACAACAGTTTCCTCACATTTTTCATTAAATAGTTCATCAGCATTTAACACTTCCGATAATGTGTCTAATCTATTTCATTTTTATAACTGAAATAAAGATGCATTTTACATCTGAAATCGAATCAAAATGGAAAATGCACGCACACTATATATGATAACAATATTTTCTTTACTCATAATAAAAAACTTTGTGATTGGCTCACAGATAACCTTAAATGTAGTTATTGAACGGGTATTATATTGAACGGGTGGATTGCTGAAGTAAAAGTTTGAATCGTGTAGGCCCAAAAGGTACGTAGCACATCTTGCATGGATACGTTTTTTCCTAATACTTCTGAGGTAGTTGGTTGATTGTCATGAGTCGCTGGGGTAGTGCACGACGGAAAAAGTATACTAAGATATAAAAGATAAGAGATAAAAGTATACTTTTCAACTGGAGTCCGACTTTGAAGAATGTCCTAAGTGTAAATTAGGATTCGAACTGGAATCGTTTTGAATATTAGCCAGAGCTCTTAACCAGTACACAAGCAGGCGAGTGCCAAGCAGTTTGCTTAGACCGATATCGGGTTCAATAACTGCGCGGAGTGACTGTTCAACATTTTTAGGGCATTCCTTGTTCAATAACCATAATTCGGGACAACATCACTTAAAAATTCCTTTCTTAAAGCATCCTTCCTGTATGAATATGAGAAAAATTTGTCGGTGTCTAACAAAATCCCAAAGAGTAAAATTATTTACTTACGAATCGCATCTCGAGACTTAACCTATTCACGAATACAGATATCCAAAGAAAAAAAAAAAAGAACATTTTCTCATGTTCTAAATGATTTTTTTTTCATATATCCGTGATACTACAAGGAAAAATTTTAAAAATGATTTTGTTAAAATGGTTTGGTGAAAGTTATGCAACTTTGGAAAACACATAACATGTAGACATGTCTAAAATTTTAAAAAAACTAAAAAGATAAAACTTATTTTAAGAATTATTTTCTGAAATTAATCTAAATATATTTGAAACGTTTATCCGAATGATATGAATAATTTTTGAAGCTTTCGACATTTCTAGTAAACCTGAAAATAACTAAATACATCTTTGTACGTTCTGTAAAAGACAATATGTATGTAATTTAAATTATAGTTAAACGAAGGCTTTGACTTTCATCTCCGTGACTAAATTGGGAAAAAACTTTACATTCAAAATCTTTTCCGCCGTTATTTAACTTTCCAAAGTAATAATAAATGTCAAAAATTATTATGGATGGTTCTTTTTATGCATTCTTGACGCTCTTTTAAGCCCCATTAGTTACTCGATGTACGTTATGTCGTAAAAATTTGACTAATATTTCTCTATGAGTGAAAGAGTTTAGCAAAGTATTATATTTCGGGTGTTACAAGGTTGAATGAAATGGTATTTTGGATATCGAATGAAAAATGATCTGCGGCTCCGATATAGATATGCCGTTAACATTTCATTTTGTAATGATCAAAATATACCTAATATATATATATACAGAACATAATACAAATAGCAGGATTTTTAATTAAGAAAGAAAATTAATAAAAGTATTAAATATGAAAATTTAGAAAAAAATTATTAATCTAAATTTAAAAATAAATTTATATATTTCAAAATTGATAATAATCAAATCTAAATAAGTAATTAACTTCACAGATCGTTGAAATTATATGTATGATTTATATTCTTGCAACAAAAATAAAATAAAATATTGTTCTAGAAAACCTTTGAAAAGACTTGAGGAAGCTGCAATTATCGCCAAGCTAAGTGTTTGTTCACCCAGAAAAAAGTTTTGTTGAATCAACAAAAATTTGGTTAACCCAACAAAACTTTTTGTTTAAATATAGGTCAATGGAAATTTTGTTTGAATCAACAAAAAAAAATTTTTTTTTGCAATTCCAAAAAAAAAAAAAAAAAATGTATCGTCAGCAAAAAATGTTTTGTTAATTCTTGTAAAATGGTTCAATTTTTCTTGAATTTTGCTAAAATAACCAAAATGTACGCAACAAAACATGTTTTGTAGTTTTAATCAATTCCTTTTTCTGGGTGTTGGTTCGTTTAACTCAGTAATGTTATCTCGTCCAAGCGATGCATACGTTAAGTTTTATAATGCGGGATGAGATAGTTTGGACAATAATCTTCTTTATGAGAATCCAATATCTTTCTTAGCGTAAGTCAGTACTCTGATAAATAAATGTTTAATAGGAACGAAAAAAAATTACCACTGGACTATTCTTAGTTTAATGCATGTGTAGCAAAAGGAAGCAAGGTATTTCCTGCTTCATGAATGCTGGATAAAAAGCAACACTTCAACAATTACTTTTAACAAATACTACATAACAATTTTTACAAGTTGAAGTCATTATCTATAAAATACTATTGAAATCTATAAAATAATTTTAAACAATATTTTGCTTTACTAATGTATTTTGTGTTTCAGAATTACGTATTTGAAATACCTAAGACATTTGACAAGGCCATGGCCATGGACATTTGCAAGGGCATTTGACAAGACCTTCCCATTATGCAACTTTGCATCACACAAAAATGGCAATACTTGCCATTTTTGCTTCTGATATTTACTGTATGTTTTAATGGTCACACATTTTAAATCAGATAAGTCATTCTGACCCCTTCTCTTTTTTAGCGATCCTATATATTTCTTGTTCAACCCCAAACTCTGAACTAAAGATATCAGTTCATTTTATAACAAGACCTAAAAATCATGCGTCAAGCATAGATTATGAAACACGTTCCAACACATCCAGATGACTGTAACGAAAATTCACCGTTAAAAAAAGGTAAAAGAAAATGTGTAAGTAAACAGTTTATAAAACATATACCACATTGAAAAATACAGTTTTCGAAATTACCTTACATTGTAAAAAAAGTAGTCGAATTATTTTGTGCAGCCCTGTATATGATCCGTAGATTGGGATATATAATAAATAGCATGATAAACTTTAAAGCAGTTAGAAAATGCACATTTAGCAATCTTTGCCAATCGATGAAAATGCACTCCATATCTTTTGTACAGCCCTGTATATTATCTAAATACTTTTTTACGCACCACCTATTAAGCTGATATTTAATTCAGGTAAAAAGGCGCATAAGGCACCTTAAAACTCACTTCCAGTAATTACCAAACGTAAACGACAATGTATTTTGTTCTTTGAGTAGCCCTGTATATGAATTTATTTATATTCCACAAACTTATATTTGTCTACCGAATATAGTTCAGCAAGAAAATGCGTAACACAATCAAAAACTACCCTTAAGCAATTCACTCCCATAGTCCGTAATACTTACGAATTCTCTTGTGTATCCGTGTATATGATCAACCGAATTTATACACACCACGTAATATGAGAAAATTTAGTTAAACTTCAAAACGCACTTATCACACATAGACGATAATTATCGCACGTACACTGTAACCGATATATTTTGAGTGTCCCTGTAAATGAATGATAAATCCAATGCACACTATACTTTTAAGCGAGCAATTTATAGTGTACCTCAATAATGCATATAATTTTCATTAGGTTTGAAATAGTGAAACATCATTAAATTACACAAACGATTTTTTCCCGTAGCACAATAAGTATCAGAAATTTTTTGTTTGACCCTGTAAATGAATAATAAATGCTCAGCACCCCATATACTACAAAAAGCATGTTTTAATGGGTAATTCATAATTATATATCAATTTATTCATGTTTCAAAATTTCATGTGTCATCAGTTTAATCATGTTCAACTGTAAGTGCTACACACTTCATTTGCAATAGAGTATATGCTGTAGTACACTAAAATTTTAGGGCAATCCGAGTGTATTTACGCGAGTTATCGCACGGACAGACGGCAGACGGCCAGATAAACCGAAGTCATAAACAATTTTCAACTAGGTTGTAAAGTGTTAAAAAAGAATATGAAAATAAATGACTATTTCAAAAATATAAAAAGAAATGTTCAACACTTTACCGCTTTTTCTCCCATGTTAAGACAAATAGTGCAGTTATGATCTAGTTTAAATAGTTTCGCAAACTATCCTGGATTCCTTTTTTATTAAACAGTTTTTCACTTTTACCAGAAACTACGCAGTAATTGAATTTCAAAGCAATTCTTTAAAGAAATTATATTCCAGAATCAAATTTCATATCATCTATTAATATCAGTGAATTTAATTAAGCACTTCAATAAAATGTAAATACGGGGCGAAATATCTTAAGAAGATGTGTTTAAACAAATATCAGTTTCTAAAAGCATGGCTCGTATAAAGTTAATTGAAACTATAAAGAATTATTCAACAATAAAGATCTTTGTTTAACATTTCAGTAATACACAATTTTTCATACATCATTGAATAATAAATTAAATTTGCAAACTGAAATTAACAATGAGTTTAATATAATTAGCATAAAATCTTACACTAAAATTAAGTTTGTAAGAGATATTTTTAATAGGACGTTCTTCAAGAAATATTTTCTATTTCGATAATAATTAACATTCTCTAACGTGCTTAAATGTATAACAACCTAAACAATGTTGCTTAATTGGAATAATGTTTAGATACAGTTCATTCAAAGCCGTTATTTTAATGAATGAAAATATAATTAATTTCATAATAGTAAAATTTAGAGAAAAAATTCTCTAAAAATTTATTGACGAAAAAGCAATTATTGAAATTTGTAGTCTTATAAAAGAAACAAATGGGGTGTTTTCATATACAAACAGGATATTTACAAACTTATATGCAAATGTTTGGAGGAGGTAGACAGTTTGCCCTTGTAGCCAATTACCTATGCTCATATCAGTAGGCGTGAAAAAAAGGGGAATAAAGTTTATTCAGATTTTTTTTTTTGTAAAAATGAATTAGATTAGTTTCTAACAAAATACACACTTTTCAAATTTATAGTTCAATTTGCCTTTGACTATTGATTAACAACATCCCTAAGAGCATCTAGTCCAAAATGTAATCTAAATGTGACTGTACAACAGTCACTAAAGTGAAACTCTTTTTGTCGCCATGTGTCATGGAAGATGAGTAGTATTAAAGCCATTGAAAAGACAATATACCCAATTTGAAGCGAACTTCAAATGTTTAAAAAATAAGTCACATTAACGTCTCAGTAGAAGAAGAAAAAATCATAATGTGCCTAATTTAAATAGTTAACTTTCGGTCGCCATTTGTGACTGTGACCATTTGCGATGATATTGAAGTCACAATGGAGTCATGTTATGTCAATTATTTTTCTTCTTATCTTCAATTATGTCTCTATATTTGTTGAATTTTTGTTTTTAGGCAATAAGATTAGTCTTCGACGAACGAAGAAATAATAATATTATTACACATAAAATGTTACAATAAAAATCTGCCAGCTAGTTTTAAATTATGTAATATCACTCAACACATTTTACTGTTAGACATTTTTTTTCATTGTCATACATTTCAATGTACATTTTAGTAAACATAGCCCACAAAATCTGTATAATAATTTTTATTATATTATATTTATATTTATTTACTTACATATTTTTCGTGTGTTGGCATAAATACACCATCTACCTACGAAATATTAGTTACGTATATATGTATATATATGTGTAAGATTATAAATTATACCTTCCATAAATAAGAGGTAAGACATTTTATGATGTTATTTTCAAATAAATATATCTTTCTATCAAGTCAGACATAAAAATGACCTTCACTTATTAATTTTTTTCTGTAAATTCTTAACAGAAAGAGACATGTAATATTATTTTGTTGCCATTTTATGTAGTAGGTAGAAATTATTTTATCTTCATATAGAAGAATAAAATAACTTTCCAATTTTACTATATGACTTCTAATAAAGGAAGTTGAATATTTACAATAATAAAAGTATCTTATTATTACGATTGTCAGCTAATCTTTTAATAGTTTTTTTACATGAAAACCTACAATTTTCATAACTAGAGGTATTCTCATGCAACTAGCAATTACGTTTATTAGAATAAGGATTTTTTAACTCAAAATAACTAAGATTTTGTGAAATGTTTTATTTTTTCTAATAAAATTAAAAATAAAAGATATTTTATGCATTTACTTCGCACATTTTAATCAAATATTTAAAAAGAAAAAAGGAAAAAAGTTAATATTTTGTAATTTATTCTTCATTTATGATTTTTCGTTTTCGCAGTTTTTCCCATTAGAGGTTTTGAGAAACATTTTGAAAATTATAAGAGGTTTCGTTTATAAAACAATAAGTTTATGCATATTAGTTGCAGAAATTGCATATTAGTTGCAGAAATATTGCAGAGTTAATGCTTGTTTATTTAGCTTTTATTTACTATGTACAATGTACATGTTTAAATGTTATCTATATATTTAAAATGCTCAGCGATTTATTTCGACAATCCGTGAGAACAAACTACTGCATCAAATTACACCATTCCTTTTTTAAATGAAAGATATTTGGAAACAGATTTGTTATCGTGCATTCGATTGTTCGAAAATTTAATTAATTAGCCGTAATTTTCAATTAAACTTTTACTGCTGCTTATGACGTCATAAAGTCGGCAACTCCCACTGTTGCAAGGCATAGAGTTATTTTCTGAACTCTGTGGTTCGCCAATCTTTTGACATTAGCTAATATCAACTAGGTAATATTTTAACATTGTAATATTAAATCTTAAAAAACTTACTTAAAATTAACTAAAATATAATCATAATAAAATATTTAAACATAAACATATCAATATGAATAACATATCTCACGTAAAATATTGCAATTTAAATTATTCCAATTGAAAGAAGATTTGGAGAGTTATCCCTGACGCCCAGCTAACATAAAAGTACCAATTTTATTTTATTTTATTATAGTATGGCACCAGGTTGCCATACAAAGCAAAATTCGTCATTTAGGCGTCAAAAATTAACCCCAGTTACATATATATATATATATATATATATATATAATATCTTTGAATTTCAAAAAACATATCAAGTTCTTATAACATTCTACTTAAATCTCCAAAGAGACAATTAATGACAATGTGTAGACAGAATACCACATAGTTAATAAATTAACAAGTGCAAATTATCTGGATGAAATTATTGATTTTCATATGATACCATAATTTAGCCTATTTAGCTCATAAATCACTTTGATTAGCTTATATATATATATATATATATATATATATATATATATATATATATATATATATATATATATATATATATATGTATGTATATACACTTCACTGGCGCCCGGCTAACCGAAAAGTATCCCAAATTAGTCGCCAAACTGTATCGCCAGAATGTTGCCATTAAATCTCAAAAATAAAAAAAATAATAAAATAATAATTAAGATTAATAATAATAGGAATAAATATTAAAGCCCAATTTACTAAAGTATCATTTATCAGTAACTTTAAACAATACAATTTACAATATATTAATGATAACAGAATAAAAAATAGTCTTGAATATTTATTTATTTATATTATTTCTCTTAATTATCCCTTTCGACTGTTGGATAAATGTTTGTGACGTCAGTTGAATTTTATCGATTGTACGAAACTACGCAACACAACATTTTTTCAATGCTTTTTCTATTTTAATATCATGGTTTCGAAGACGTAATTTTTATTTTAATTAATGTAATAACTAATAAATCAGTAAAACATAATTATAAATACATTTAACGTCGAATTAAAAATCACTTGAGAACTTTTAGGCCGAATTTTTTTAATTTGCAAGTTAAATTTCGGTGAAAATATTTATCCGCGTGTTTTATAAGCGAATAATAATTCATATTTATTGTGACGTCACCGGAATAGTGTCCATTAGGTTTATTTTATCATTATGCATTATAACTTTGTTGATGTCATTTAATCATTACAATTAAATAGAAAATATATTTTTATTTGTAACTTGGTGTTTAAGCATAAAAGTAACTTATACAAAGTACGTGGGAAATGACGTTATGCTTAGCTTGAAATGTATTTTAACATTGATAAAACTAAAAAAGAAAAATTAATTGTGTCAACATGACATAATTTGAACTGATTTTTCAATGTTTAATTTTAAAGGTCAGAATTTGAGCCTTTATTGGTTGCTTCATCTTGATTGCATACATTGATTACATGTTACCAATTACGTATTTTTTTTAATTATAGGTAAGATTTCATTTTTTTATAAAAAAAAATCACAAAAGTAAAGAATTTCAGGAAAATTAAAATTATTAAAAATAGTGTTATGGAAAAAAACTTGAAATAATGATTGTATTTGTAGCTAGAATAAATAATGCAAGGCTAATATTTTATAGGAATTATTTTGGTAGGTTTGTTATAAGTTCATTTAACAGTTCCTTATTAGTGGCAAAGTCCTATTTCTTCCACTGTGAATTTCTCTTTCGATGTCAAAAAATGATAGTCTACTTTTGGACGCCAGCCAAAACACAGTGGCAATTTTTAGAAATGTATAACGGTTTTGACAACAAAACTATCGCTTTAGCTTTCATTGCTTCTAAATACTACAAATTGAAATTTTTTACTACATTTTACAATTTCCGTTCTTACATCATCAATTAGAAAAAAAAGTAGCTTTCGATTGAAATTTATTTGAAAACTGTCGCTTAATTCAAGGACTTTTTAAATAATTTTCAAGCACGAAATATTTTTCAATTCTATCTCAACAATGATCATCAGTTTGCTTTAATAATGTAACATATTCCCTGGGAAAGTTGCCCCAATTGAAAATAGATTTTCTTAACCATCATAAAAACTGAAAAAGAAAAATAATAAAAACCCCTGATAAATCATAAGATCTGATTATCTAAAAGAAAGAGCATTTTGGCACTAAACTAAAATCTGTCGAAAAAAAACTATTTATAGTTTATGATTAACATAAAATTGATATGCTGAATTCGTTGATGTATATGTTGCATCAGAATATTCTAGGAACTGTATTTTATTATTTTTTTAAAGATCCATTGGATATTTAACTGTATAAGAAGGAAAAGATCCCCGACTGTGATGGAAAAGGAATAATCATCCTGATTATGTAAAGGAACCGAAGAAAACATACAAATAAATTACACTTGAAAACATTAAAAATCTCCCTTATCTGCAGATTGATTTATTATTGTAAAAAAATAAATTCTTCATCTTTACATAGAAATTGATTAGCTTAAAACAATGGATGCGTTTCAGAAGATATGGATTTGAAACGAACAATGATTAAAGAAGATATTTACTTTTAATTTAAACATTTTAAAACTTTTTTTAACGTCGAATTTTGACGGTGCCTTTGGTGAGATGCAATGCACATGCGCATAGGAGCTCATTCAGTTGCATTATCACAGGAGGGGGGAGATGTGTGCTTTATTTACTATGTTTTTTTATTGCCTGAATATGAGATGAACGTAGGGATATACTATTTGTATGATACTTCATAGGTCCAGGAAATTTTTTTTCTTGCCGTGGGGAATATGGAGGTAATGTCAAACTGATTTACATTACACAGTTGTTTACGGATTGTTTGTTTGGAGTTTGCTTCGGAATTAGTACTGTAATTCACTGGGGGGGGGGGAAACTTTTAAAATAAAATATTTGAAATACTGTTTCATACGCACCCCTTCTTATGTAACAAAGAAGCTTATTTTACTAATATTGTTATTGTAATTTTTTTCCGTCAAGTTTTGACGTGTTCCATCTAGTTTACATTTAATACCGTTATAAGTAGAGTTGCAAAAATCCGGTTTATTCCCTGGTTTATTTCCAATAGACCCGGTTTATTCCCTGGTTTATTCCCAAAAGACCTGGTTTATTCCGAAAAAACTAAGTTTATTCCGATAAAACCAAGTTTATTCCCAACAAACCCGCTTTTTCCCAGGTTTAAACCGGGTTTTTTCTAGCCTTTGCAACTCTAGTTATAAGTACGAGAGAAGGTTATTCTTTCAGCGTGTAACCTATTTCAAGAGAGTGGTGAAAAAAATCGTATATTACGTCACTAAATTTTATTTATTTAGGAACTGGTTATCATATTTTTGTGCTTTATGTTACAGTCATTATTTGTTTGAGAAAAAATGACGTTTTTAAAAAAATATAATAGGTTAAATTTAACAGAAAATCATCAATACCGACTCAAAAAAATGAAGTATTCAAAAATGAGTAAATCGATGTACTCATATCGAATTGGGTATGTTTGGAACAAAAATGAACTTATTTCTCAATTTTGAAACATCACATGTTATCAACCTCAAACAAAACGATAATTGTGTACTGTGGTAATGATTTATTTCATTCTTGGTGGCAGAAAAGATGCTCATTAAAAGGAAAACAATGCAATATATTCTGGAAAGAAGAGAATAATATTACATTTTTATTCCTCGGAAGGAACTATATCTTGCGCCTCGATTATAATGCGTAAGGTTTTAATACTTTGTTTTTATGAGTACTTCGTATTACTTACCCATTATACGTAGCCTAGGGTGAGTCTTGTAATCGTTTTGCAAATCGAAAAAAAATTTTTGGCGGATTTACACGTTTCCGACACTGGGGATTCCGAAAAACACATTTTTAGAATAAAAAGTTTGTCGTTCGTCTGTCTGTGTGTGTGTCTATGTGTCTGTTTATGTCTCTGTAAACGCTCTATCTCCCGAGCAAATTGAGATAGAGACTTGACATTTGCTATGTACTTAGTAGGTAATAATGGAAAGAAACTTATTGAATTTCAGTAACCTAGATTATCCGAAAGTATTTTTTTCGGACTCCCGAAATATTCATTCTGATAAAAGGTTCATTCTGAAAAAGATTTTCGAAATTGTTGTGAATATAAAAGACTATAAAAAACATAAATTTTGCATAAAGAATGAAGTCAATCGGATAATTAGTTGCCGAGATATCTGTAATCATATTTTTACACTCTTCGATTTTTCATTACCCTGTATTTCATTCAAATTTCAATTCAAAGGTATATTTTAATTGGAAATGAGACGCTTAATCTGACGCAGTAAACCGTTAGTTAATATGATTATCAATTTTGGAGTTATAAGGATGTTTCTTTTACTCAATTCAATAATAGAGCATTTAAAGTTTATGACGTCAAAAAGCCACGATTTTATTAGAATTGCAATGCATTTTATAAATAGTTTACATATGTTTTATTTTCATATTTTATGTTATGCATATCCATGATGGGTAAGTATTATGGTGGCCCCCAACGACTAGTTTTCATAGGCAGTCGATCCGGTCTGTGCGCTTAGTGGCATGGATAATTGTGAAAAGGAAATTAGAGTCCCGATTTCTCCGACAACTTTGAAATTAAGTGCGCTCTGTTAGATATGCAATAGTTTTTTTTCTTATTTTACGTAATCATCTGTACATTCTGTAAATATTAAATTATGCACACTATTTTAAAATAATTTGAAAGTGCTTGAAAACAATGCTTTTGTTATAAAAATATTGCATTTGGGTATCTTGATAACAATGTTTCTATTTTTCCTAAATAAATAACCAATTAAATATTTCTTGTTAATAAATTTTGAGCGGTAAATAAATGTCAGTACGTTTTTGCCGAAACGTCAGTTGAGGCTCACTGTGGAGAGCAGAAAAGTTTTGGTTTCCGTCTGATTGTTTGTTTGTTTGTTTGTTTGTCTGTTTGTCTGTTTGTCTGTCTGTTCCGCGATAACTGCCTTAAAAACCATCCTAGGTTGATTTTTAGTGAGTATGTTGGTGAGGTACACGGAATAAGCTGTATAGTTTTTAGTTACATTTGGTTCATTCGTTCGAAAAATATAGAACATTTCTTTTTAGGTCATAATGATTTCCTATGGGAATGCAGACGATTTCCAAATTTCATTTTTAACTAAAATGAAAATCGCATATTTGAATGATGGATTTAAACGTAAAATGATTAATGCTAAATTTTCGATATGTGTTTTTAAATGTATCCAATAGTTTGAAAATTTGCTGATACGTTCATTAGAATTTTGAAATTAATTGTTTAAATTATTGGAAAAATTTTTGCATCTGTTCGGGAAATATAAAACATTTTATTTTCATATTTTTTACAAATTTTAAAATGCATTTCTTTTAACTTTTAATTTATTAGTTGCTAAGCAACCATATTTCAAAGAATATCAAAATAAAAAAAAATAAAGTAACTCGCACTATTTTGTTGTAATATTTTATTATCAAAATAAGTTATTTTTGTATTATATTGGCATAAATGAATAATTTATTTTAATACAAGTTTATTTTTTTTTTACCTAAAAAGTTAATAAGAATTTCAGAATACCATTGCATAAACCGTGTTTAATTTAACGCTTCTAATTTCTGAAACCTCCGAAGTATTTTATATGCCTATAAATATGTATGTAAAACAAAAAAAATAAATTACGGATTGTAAGATGCTAAATAATGTGAAAAGTGAGATTAAAAAACAACGACATTTAGAGCTGACGTTGAGTCTCCTGATCTGCAGATTCACTAGTTACTTTAATCTGTAATAAGCGAGGGGGTGTTGAGTGCAAGAAAAGTATTTTTTCTTTTATTTAACTTATTTTAGTTTGAAAGTTGTTTTTATGTTGTTTTATGAAATGTCTTTTAGCCCATGTTTCTACCTTCGTTTTGGTCTCCCATGTATTTCTAATCGGTATCTTGGATGTCATCTTGTTTTACTTCATATTTTTATAACCAAGTACTTTTAAATCATTTAAAAATACAGTGCACTATTTAATATTTATATTAATTTAATATTTACAGAAAGTACTGATGATTACATAAAATAAGAAAAACAATGTATTGAATATCTAACAGAGAGCACAAAGAGTTCATATTCGAATACATCCATCAGATCAAAAATGAGTTACATAACGGTTCATATTTGAACACATCCATGTAATCAAAATGGTACATGTGTTTTTTGATTTGGAGTACATTTCGATCGGAGCTATTTTGAGTATGCGACGTATTTAAAATTGAGTACTTTTTACTCAATTTTGAGAACCCATTTTTTTCAGTGCAAGAGTAACCTGAAATATTTCATAAAGCATCTAAAGTAAATTATCTTTAAGAAATGATCGTAAGATTTTTCATGCAATTTTTCTGGTTTATGTCGTATTTTAAATTTGCATATACAATTTTTTCCGAATTTTAACACGTTTTTTCCAATTGGCAGCCATTTCCTGCCAACATATATTTTTAGGATTCGTACCACTAGTTTCGAAAAGTAATATTTGACTGATTTAATTGCAGAAATTTTGATTAAATTTGGAGAAGATTGCTATTTTATTTTTGTGGTATTAAATCAGTACGTAACCTGTTTAAGTCAGATACATAGAATATAAAAACAACAGCAATTCTGATTGCTACTTATTTGTAACTGTCCTCTATTGCATTTAGTCTTTGTTTTCTGCATTAAGTCTAGTTACTAGATTTGATTGTTACTAGATGAACGATTACTAGATTTGATGTTTTTTCCCATAACCTTTCTCGTCACTTCAAGCTGTTTCTAACTGCAAAAACAAGCAGTTATTCAATAATATATACAAAATATGTGTCAAATAGATGACAGAGGAAACAGTTGTATGTTTAAAATGCAAATATTTTCAAAATCAATTCACTGAACAATTTAATACGTTTTGAAACAGAGCTTGAACAGAACAGAATATTATGAAAATTCTAAAATTCGATTTCAGTAAATGAAATTAGAGAACTACAATATATTTGTCTTTAAATGTTAAATTATTATAAAGAATAAATTCTATATGCAAAGTTACGGTATGATTTTCATTCGGCAAATCGAGATACCCCATTTTATTTTATATATAAACACATTTCATTGACATTATGATGTAGGTTGTATCACAGTTACAATACTCGTTAGAATTTCACGGTAAATTTAGAGCTTTGAATACTAAGATTCTAAAACCCAACCTATTATTTTATCTAAAGTGAAAAAGAAATGCATACAAGGCGTCTGACAGCTTATACCTTCTGAAAGTGGCATAGCGATGTAGATAATAATGATCGCACTTTATTTAAATTACATTTTTATTTCTCCGTTATATCCTATCATTAAATAGATTTTACGTGCAGTTAAGTATATAAAGATAACATTGTGTATTCACTTATACAGTTTTGCATTTAAAACTATTTGTTTACTTATTTATCTTCAAGAATTATTTATTGATTCTTTAAAATTTTTTACTTTTAATTCGTATATATGTTTAAAGATTTTTTTTTTTTTTTTTTTTTTTTTTTTTTTTGCATATGATAGCTGAGGTTGATCTCTAACGTTGTAAGTTTTTACTTTTTTGATTTTTGTTACAGTTTTCTTATAAGCGAACATTTTCAATTTTGGAACCGGTTGAAAGTGAAAGTACTCTTATATAAAAAAACTGGAACCAAAATCAAAAATTAAAAACTAACAACGTTAGAGATTGACCTCAGCTATCCTATCATCATTTAAAAATATTAAAATGCGAGCGAGAAATCTGCCAAGAACCTCCCCATAGGCTTAATATTAGCTTGCGCGTTTGTTCGCATGGATGATGTGGGCTCTTAAGCAAACGAACGAACTTTTAAAGATGCATCGTTGTCCTCCTAATTATTTTCTGAAGGACACTTGAACATTCCCTCCCCCCGGCACCTCACTCAAGGTTATATTATCTCATTAACTCGGCTTATAATGTTCCCATCATCTCGAAACCAGCTCAATTTTGTAGGACGCCTACTATACAGTGCCGTAGGCAGAGGGGACCTGTCTCAGAGGTTCTTTCCGAAATAGGTTTGTTAAGAACAGAATGCTCCCCTGGTGGTGGCAGGGGGAAATAAAAGATTTTACGGAGCATACAAGCATGCCCGTTATATGGTGTCGAAGCCATCGGAGACCGTAGTCAGAGTTTCGTTTTTTAAGGGATTTAAGTTTATTACACGGGCTCGGACAACGCCGGGCAGGTTAACTAGTATGTAATAAATTTTTCATTTTCATTTTCACCCTTGGACTCTGAAATTTTTAATAATAGATTGTTTCCAATTTTGGGTATTATATAATTTTATTACAAATGTCTTGCCCCTGGAAATCGCGTGATAAGCGGTCAGAGGGTTATGAAACATTAGTATTTTCTTAGACTGCACACATATTCGTTCATTATCTTATATTAAACAAATGACGCAAAGAAGCTATATTCTAAAAAAAAAAGTCGCAAAATATATTTCTTTCTAGTAAGTTTTAATTTTATTTATTGTTTAGTTATGCTTTTGTTTTCATTTCGGTCTCTGCATAAAGGTCTCTACTGAAGGAAGGCCTGTGTTAGTTGATAATACATGAACTACAACGCGTAAAAGTATAATTATTTCGATTTTTAATTTCTATTTCTATATTTGTAAAATGTTATCTTAAAATCTACATGTTATATGCAATGATTTAATGAAAGCATCCTTGGTTTCAAAAACCTGCCTGTAATATATCGTAAACATTCCATACATTACTTTTTATGGGTAAAACTTTGGAAAAATGTGGGCATTATATGCGTCTAAATAAAGTAATATTTCTTTATACTTTCTAAATAAAGCTTGCGAAGCTAACTTGACTTTGTCCTTGCATTGACTTGTATTTATTTTTATTTTACAGTTATTATATATAAAGTGAAAATGAATTCCGTTTAAATTCAGAAAGTCCAATTTATTCATCTAAACACGGGAAACTCAGCATATGGCGGAATGTTGCACTAAAAGTATATTTGAATACTTGTTAAAGAAAACAAAACATTTATATCCTTTCAAGATTACAATAAATATTTTTTTTAATGTTGCACTTTGAGACATAACTAAAATAAAAGCGCGAAGAGGATAACGTATTGTCAAAGGCTCATTTTACTATGCACGTATTTTTGCTTTATCTTTTGTAAGAATAAAATACAAGCTTAACATATTAATATATCTCTGAAAATATTTCAGTATTTTCCACTTGAAAGTCAACCTTTCCTGATATATTCGCAAAATACATCTTGCTTGAAAGCAGTTTTATCACATTTTCAAGTACATATGCTTTTTATCAGAAAATATAAAAATGCTGAAAAGGTATTTTTTTCTTTCTCCTTTATCCATAGCTGGATGTGCTGTTCTCAAAACATTTCAAGATAAATGAATGAAAAAAATGTGCTTGTTATTTCAATCCAAACATTTCAAGATATTATTTCGGCATGTCTAGTGCAAAATACAGAGATGCTATTTCATGGGCACATTCATTCCACTTCATCGTTTTCTTTTTCTTTTTCTCAGTTTGCGTCATTTTCTTTCGCTCCTGGGGCAACAAATGATCAGAAAATGATAGGAATGAAGGACCTGAAATAGTCTCTATTTTCGTTGGTATGATTGATGAGGAAATGAATATCCTTTCTACAGATGGTACATGACCATTCATCCTGTACTTTTTCCGAATAAAATACAGTGACTATAAAGGAAATTTATTTTCTCAAAGTAGCATAAAACAAGATGTAAGTGTCAGATTTTATGTTCATTTATTCGCATTAAATATATAAAATAGATTTCCAAACAGTGCTTAAAAAATTCAAAATGTATCGCATATAATATATTTGAAAAAAAATGGTGTTAAAAATTAGGTTGCATCAAATAAAAATGGAACTGCGAACCACAGAATATACTACTAAAATAATTAATAAATTTTATCAGCCGTTTGGCTTTTGTTTAAACCACACTGATATTTCTAGTGTTTATTTTTTTAAAGTAATGATAATAATGATAATAAGTCATTATTGGACTGTACAGGAAAAATATAATTAACGTTCATTCTGAAATATATAGATAATCTTCTATTACCCATTTTTTATATTTTCATCATGAGCTTTCTAATCCGTTAATAATATTTTCTAAACATACATTCTTGCGAAGAAAACCCTTTCATTGAACACTGCAAGTCCCATATATTGTTATAAGTAGATATCAACTCACTGGTATGTATTCCGTCTGGGCCGATATAAAATAAGATTATAAAGTAAGTTTGTTTCACAAAGTAACATAAAACGAGATGTGTCAGATTTTATGTTTATTTATTCGAAATAAATATATAGAATAGATTTCCAAACAATGCTTAAAAAATTCAAAATTTTTCGCATATAATACATTTCAAGAATATTGCTTTAAACATTAGGTTGTAGCAAATAAAATTTTAACAGTGACCCACATAATATACGAATAAAATAATTAATAAATTTTATCAGTCGTTTTCTTTTTCTTTTGCTCACACTTATATCTCTAGAGTGTTTTGTTTTAAGTAATGATATTAAGTCATTATTGAACTGTACATAAAATATATAATTAACGTTTATTCTGAATGGTATATATAAACTTATATAAAAAAAAGCCATTTTTTAATATTTTCAAGATGAACATTATATTTCATTAATAATATTTTCTAATTCATGTAAAGAAAACCATTACATTATACACTGAAAAGCCCATATATTTTTATAGGCAGATATCAACTTACTGACATGTATTCCTGTCCGGGTAAATGTAAAATAAGATTATATAAAGGAAGTTTGATTACACAAAGTAACACAAAACAAGATATAAGTGTCAGAGCTTATGTCCATTTATCTTGTTATATGGAAATATCAAGCCAGAAGAAGCTATTCCATAACATCCAAATATCCGCAATTGACATTACGGTTAATAACTGTACTAAGTAAAAACAAAATCAACTTTCTTATCCTTATTTGTAACCTACTATTTATATCTTATTTGATATAAATTCGTCGTTCTTAGAAATTTCTTTTATAAACTGAAACGTACAAATTTTTATCTTGAACACATTCGACTACACCAGGGTCGGCAAATCCTGGTGCCAGTAAGCCAATTGTCACCAGTTTTTTTTTTCGAAAAATATGCTTCTACATATTTAATGAAGAAAATTCCGAATATTAAACAAGACGAAGAAAACTATTCAGGAAAAGTGCTGGAAACTGTCCGGTTGGCGCACTGGTTCGCCATCCTTGGACTACAGTTAAAGATTTTGAGAAAATAATTGAGCTATTTTTTCATATTGATCGGATTAAAAAAACGGATGTTGTAATTCATTCTCATTTTTAGAATAAAGCAGTAACCCTTAATTCCTATTTTTTAAATCTTTTGTTTTGTCCGCTCACTCATCCCAGTGTTTAGTACAGATAAAAAAGCCCTAAACTATGTCAGGAGATAAATTTGCATGTATTTTGACCACCCATATTTCCAAGGCACAGTCTTCGTGTTAGATTTCCTCAACATGATTAATCTACCTGGATGTCTATTGTTATAAAATAGGGGAAGCCAAAATAATACCCCGTGGTGCTCCTGAATCGCTTATGGGTTCGAGCATATTGTGGTCAGCGATCTGTTACAGTCGGTTAATGTAAAATGTATGTGTAATGGGAGTCAAAACTGACCGATGCCTAATAAAATATCAAGTTTACTGAAAATTATTTTCCAATGTTCGTATTATTGTACCTTAAAAATTCCTTGCAGTATAAGTAATTGTTTATATGCTATTCAATTCTGAAATGAAAAACATCAATTATACATACACCATATATAAAAGTTTTCATACATGTGTGCATAAGTATAAACCTAAAAAAGCCTCTTAACTATCACGACCTTATAAAAATGTTTAAGATTTAAACATATTTATATAAAATACATACAAACATTTTCTGTATTATCAAACATTTTTTAATTTTTCTTATGTTTTTTTGTTTAATGTTTCGCCAAACACATTCTAGCCTTTTAAACTTTTGATTACATTGATTTTTCTTTAAACAAGCAGGAGAATAGATTGAAAAGAAAAAGTGTACTTCTATTATATCCTTGTTGAAACATGTTATTTATGCTTTAAAAAAATTAAATGGCTGTACAATCTTCTTAAAAAAGCATATTGAAAAATGAGTCAAAAACACTAAAAGTACTCTTATGTTTTTGTATGTTTTTTTGCTTTTATCGACAGTAATTGATGGTCCAGCCAAAGAATTCTAATGCAACGTTACAAGAATCTTCTGTAAAGGCCATAACATTGTACTTCAAGTAATTACACTTTTAGAAAAAACTTTATAATTAGTGACACAAAATATGTTATTCATTCATTTCTAAACAGTTAAAAGAGATGCCCAGCTTTATTGCTAAATAATGATATTCCGAACTTTATGTTTTTTTTTCTTTATTTAATCTTTTTTTTAGTTTGAACTTGTTTAAGCTTCACTCGTTATCTAGAATTTTTTTTAGCATTGTTACTAAAGTTTTTTTTTTTTTCTAATTCTTATGAATAATTTAAAGCACATGCTGAATATAGGCGTATTAAAAAGAAATAAAATGAAAATGGTCCAGAATAAATATCCATGAATAAGGAATACAGGCAAAAATGATTTTTTGAAAATAGTATTATTTCTTACTATTTTCGAAATTACATTTTAAAGTACTTCAGATTAAAAAAATTATTATAGTTTTAACGCAAATTATTCTCTAATAAATGTTAGGTTATCACTATTATTGAAAAATAATTAAAAGTAGAAAACGTTCCTTATAGACCCGTGCCAAAAATATGATGAAAATGAGATTGATGCGGGACTAAAATACAACATTCCTTGTCATCATTGTCGCAATGTGACATGGAAAATGTGTCGTACCCATGTCACTGCGATCTCGATGTGTTCCTAATTTTCGTATTCAGCAGCTACCTGAACCTATAAAATATCGATTGACTGCTCAAATGGTAATCGTCATTATTCTGATTGGACTTCGTCTTGGTCAGGTCATACCAGGTTTATCGTGAATTTCGTTTGAGTGCTCGATCGATGTTTTCTAGGTTGAGGTAGATGGTGAATAAGAGCTTTAATGTAACGTACAGTATGGACTACAAATTCGGATGCGGTACATTCACAGTAAAGTTACGAGCTGGTGGTCACCTGAGAGTCACTATGTGACGAATTAACGAAGTCACATATTAGAAACGAATGTGACTGTAACCATTTGTGACCATTGTCACACAACAATCTGAATGCTTGAGCGACGCACTGACTCAAAAAGGACGGCTGTCGTAGAATAATATTTTTCAGCATTTGTACGGTTCTTTGAATTTGATTTATTTTCGAAAAGTATTTTTCATTTTATTTTTCTGCGATTAAATTAAGTGAAAAAATTAATAAAGTGGTATTAAAATTCAAGTAACTGTACAAACACTTAAAAATTTGGCCTAAGACAAGCCGCGATTTTAAGTAAGCACGCAAGTAGAATTTAGGAGGCTGTAGTTGTCGTTATAAGGAAGTCACATCAACTGGATGTGCTATTATGATTAGTACAATTCCCAAGAATGTTATAATCGCTGATATAAAATTCTGATATTAAATTGTCGAAATTATGTCAAATATGTTGTTTTTTCGTATATTATGTTATAATGGCAAAATATTTTACATTACTTTTGGAACATAAAACAATAAAGACAAATACGAAAAATATAAACAATAAAAGGACAAGTGAATTAAAGCTTAAAAGTTTTCTCTATGATAATTACGCAGTAAAATATCTTGTAACTACTGGAACTCAGCAGCTATCAAATATCATCATTCCTAAGCTCAACTTTTGTCAATCCATAATTTCATCCTTAACATTTAACTATAAATATTTTTATTTTGAGACAGGTTAGTGCTGCAGTGCATACATTTGACATTTCACAGAGTTTGCTTTGAGACGTATAAGCTACACGGCTGTTGTCTCCAATGATCCATATTTTTTATTCGCAGAAATACATACAGGACTTTGACACATTACATAAATCTTCTCCTTGGGGCGGGATAGACACAGGGAAGTTGACAGCACTGTAGACTCACACACAATGACATCCATGCCTCACCCGGTATTCGAACCCTGTGCCGACGCCTCCGCCCCCAACCACGCTGCCGAGCGGCTGCAGTGAATAAATATATGTTGAAATTTATTCTAAACACTAATCTTCCATAACTAAACAAAATGGATGAGTGAAATGCAACAGTAATTTAATTTTAACTGTAACAATCATGGTTAAATAATTAGATTAAATTCTATTAAATTTAATTGGTGGAGATCTAATAAAGAAACAAACATTGCTTTATTATATCAGAACTTCCAAGCTTGCGAATTTTTCAATACAACTATATTCGAATGCAGATATTTTCCTTTATTTATTGCAGAAAATCTGCGATTAAATAAGACAAAATTTATTTTTTGAAAAAGTGGTATCTCAATAGTAAAATAAAACCGAACTATAAAAATTTCATTCACGCAGAAAATATGTCCATTATTCAGAATGGAACAGATTTTCTAAATTGTCATTTTCATGACTATTTTTTAATATATATATTTTTTCATTTAAAAAATGCAAATGCCGATCTTGCATATACTGCTATACAACTATGTACATTTGCTATAAAAAATATTTTTCAATAGCAGCAATATTTATTTAATCCTTTTTTTAACTACTTTGAGTACTTTTATTAAAGTGATTAACTTCTACTTGAATCAGGATGCTCGTATAATATGATTGATGACTTCTAAGGCAGCAAATGATAGGGAAAAAAGGTAAAGAAAATATGCATTAATTTATCATATGAACAACTTATATTTCGTGACTTGCAAATTTTAAATTTCGTAAAAAGAATATAACTTACACACATATGTAGAAATACTAACTTGTGGTTTGCTTAATTTCATTTGTTTAAGTAGAAACACATTTACGTATGTAGAAAAAATAATTACATAATTCAATGTTGGTGTTCAATTGGGAATCTCTCAATTTCTGAAAATATTTCAATTAAAAAAAATAACTACAACAACTGTCACAATATTAAACAATAATTCTATAAGTGCATTAAATCTTTTTCATAAAGCAATATCACTACATAGTATAAAACAAAGTCGCTTTTTCTGTCCCTATATCCCTATGTACGCTTAAATCATTAAAACTACGCAACGGATTTTGATGCGGTTTTTTTTAATAGATAGAGTGATTCAAGAGGAAGGTTTATATGTATAATAACATCCATTAAATAGTGGAGAAATACTGTTATTTTTGAGGTTTTTAATGTGATGTCGTAAATAATTTCATTTTTTCCGCTTATACATTGCAAACTTTTTACCCGACTACTTAAAAGGAGAGTAATGGTTTTAGTAGTTGAATTTAATGCGATGAAGTGGTAGTAACAATTTGCGGTGTCAGTAGTGACACGGGACTACACGAAGCAAAGCGAGGGCGGGCCGCTAGTAATAAATATAACAATGTAGCAATATAATAAAACCAGACTTGATATACTCAGTATTTGCACCCAGACTTTTTAAATATATATATATAATTATTTTTATTAAAATTATGTTAAATATAGTTTTTCCTTAAATATACGCTTTTTCCTGTTAGAAAACCTTTTCAGTAATAGAAAAATGTGTTTAAGATGTTTCTTGAAACTGTGCTCATGTTTTTTTTTTCGATTGATCGAACCCTACTTGAACCAAGTTGACCTTACAGAATTATTAAGGACTGAAAGACAATCATCAACAGAAAAATAAGATCTAACAAATATTCATTAATCTTTCACAGGACCAACTTATATTTCGTGCTATGCAATTTTTGAAATTTGGAAACTATACCTTATAAATTTCTTAAATTGCTTGAATTCTGTCTTGTTAACTTTCCATAAAAAATAAAAAAAACGTGAATTTATGTAAGTGAACCAGACACATAACTAATTTTATACAATATTTTTTTTTTTAATTTTTATTTAATAAAAGGAGCAAAATTTATCTCATGAGTCATATCTGTCACATTATAAACTGAAAAAATAATAATTTGTTCAATAGCAAAAGAAATAAATGTGTTTCATGAATTTCGTCAGTGTTACTAAGTGATTATTTACTAGAATTAAAACATTTTGTTTATAAACTGCATATTTATTTTAATCAAAATTTGTTATATAAGCCATAAATTCCGGCGTAAAACGCATACTTTTAAGACAAGACAATTGATTATATTTTACCGGTGCTCTTTATATGACGAATATAAAAATGGAAAATAAGAAATTAAGATAACTTAAGTATAAGAATTTAAGTTTCTGTATTAATGAAGAAGAAAAGAGTGAGCCGGACTACGATTACAAATACTTTCTGGGGGTTCCTGTAAACAGATAGACTTACCAATATACACTGGCCTCCAAAAGTTAAGGTACAACCAGTCTTTTTTGTCTAATTTGAAAACAAATGAACAAAACGAAATAAAATTTAGAGGAATTGTGCTTTAAACAGTTATTTATCGAAGTTTATTTAATTTTAACATCAAGCATGATTTACAAATAAAAAAATACATTTTTGCAAAAGTTCACTATTTGATTAAAAAAAAAATAAATGGCAGTTTTTTTGTGAAAAAAGATTAAATAAACGTATTTTAATAAAGCATGTGTCCGGATCTACTTGTAATGCCTTTGTGGCATCGACTTTTCATACTGTCACTTAAATTGTCAGACACTGAAATGGAAAAAAAATAAAATCATACGTGGAGAAACGCTTGTTCAAACTCATTTAACGACTTCGGAGGACGACTTACGGCAGCCCTCTGCCCGCCGAGATAGTCCCAAAGATTCTCTATCGGAATAGTGCCCGAAGATTGAGATGACCATTCCATTAGCTCTAAACCCTTATCCTCAAGATATCCAAAAAAAGGTCTAGCGCAATACGATAGGGCATTATCATCCATTAATATTAATTCATCACCAATGGCACCGGCATACGGTGTGACAAACGGAACAAGGATCTCGTTTCGATGTTTCACAGCAGTCAGAATTCTTACATGGCGCACATGAAAGTCACTGTGACCAAAAGAGATATTCCAGCCCAAACCATGATTCCACCTCCTCTATACCTGTAACTTTCAGCAATGTTACATAGGTAATATATGATGTCTTCTTTTCTCCAGATCACCACACGAACTGAATCACTCTCCAAAGTAAACCGGGACTCGTCTGTGAGCAATACGTAAGCCAACTGTTGTCTGCTCCAGATAACGTTCTCTCTTGGCCAACATAAACGAGCACTACTGTGTTGTATATTAATAGGGCCACACACAACGGATCAAATTTTATAGAGTCCTTAATCGTGAAGACGTCTGTGCACCATAGTAGAAGATATTGTCATCCCTGTTGCCTTATGATGATCTGAAATGAGCTGAGCCACGGTAGTGATGCTCCTCCTTTGTGCCAAAAGAGCTAGAAAGCGATATTGTGTTCGGGTTGTAACTCATGATCGGTCTAGAATAAGTCTTCTTGATACTGTATTTTCGTATTTAAATTATTCCCAGAGTCTTTGAACGAGATTATGAGACACATTACTACATCTAACCGCATAAACTTGTGATAACTCCATTTTCACCCACTCGATTGTCCGCCATTTTAACGAATCAGATAAATGACATCTCCTACATATGGACAACAATATTTTAGGACCAACAATTGAAGATCAACAAGCATAAAAAAATTCCACACAAATTTACAAAAGTGGGATATTCGCAGTTTTTCCCGCCTGGCATATAAGTGTCCGATTCTTTAAAAAAATAGAGATGGGTATAATTGTTTTATGGTTTTATTGAAGTTGCTTAAGATCGTTCATTTAAATCATATTTTGTACATTTATTTTCATTCATTTAATAGTGAGTGTCAAAAAGCTGGTTGTACCTTAACTTTTCGAGGCCAGTGTAAATTTTTCTGAGGGATTTACCGGTAAAAGCTACACCTCCACCCCAATGGAAAATTGGTAGCTGTAGCTGAGGCCAGTGTTTATCCTCAGAACGCTTTTTCTAATTTTTTTCAATAATCTTTCAATAAATATTATAATTTTTATTGTTCATTATCAAATTTTGATGATACAAATTTCATGAAGGTTTTTTTTGCAAAGAAACATGTGTGCATAATACGACAAATGTACTTAAACAAAAAAAAAATAAAAATAAAACTACTCTTAAATCGTAGCTGCGCGTTATGCGTCGGGATATATAGTATATATATATATATATATATATATATATATATATATATATATATATATATATATATATATATATACATAAAACGTCATCCACTGTTTCCCTTTAAAGTATTAATTTTTTCGGTTAGAAAGCTCTTTCAATAACTGGAATATTTATTTAAATATATTATTTGAAACCGATCGGAAAACTTTTTATTGGAGTGGTTGTGACCACTTCATTCCTCTTGACGTAACAGAATGATGGATAACTGAAAGACAATAAACAACATAGCAATAAAAGATAATAAAAAAAGTTCTGGGCGATAAAAAAATCTAGCCAATATTCATTAGTTTTTCCTATGAACAATTTTATTTCGTGCCATGCAAATTTTGAAAATTCGACAAAATACTTCACACATTAGTTAAATCGATTAATTGATGATTTCATAGGCTACAGTAACAAATGAAAACACATGATAGTATGTAAAAAAACAGCACTCTAAAAAATAAATGCGGAAATTTACACGATTAAAAATGTATTTTCGTAATACAAAAATTAATTGTCTATATGTATGACAATTTCATGGCTGGTGCGTACACAGGATAATGTGTATTTCGATGATAAGACCTAAATGTGTAAAAAGGTATCTAATAAATCTAAAATGCATAGTTCAATGTGTAAATTTCCATGAGTATCCATATATTTGTGTAATTTTTTTACACATATTTCTTTGTGATATTCTGTTCTTACATATAATTTTGCGTAATATGCAAAATAGACAGATTTTTATGCACATAGTGTAACCCTATAATTTCGTATGCAAATTGTAAACTAAATGTTTCAATTGTTACAATTTATGCAAAAATCTTGTAAAATTTGAATAAATAACAAAAAAATCGTTATAATAAGGAAATTATACCAACAATCGGGACTCCAGTACTTCGTATTTTTCTCGCTTTTTCCCCCATGAATTTCAATCTTTACTTTTCAAAGGCACATTTACATCAAGAAGAGAAATTCTCTATTTTGTAAGCAAGCAATATGTATCCGCAACGGGATATGAACTAGGGAACTGTGACATTCCAGAGTACAACTTTTACCATTCATATACGATGTCACAAGCCACGTTTTCAAGTATTATTATTTATTTTAGATGTTTTTTATGAAGCACAAGCAAGGTGTCAAAAAATATGGAAGGTATTTAGTAGAGATAGATTTTTTCCAATTTAGTATAATTCTGTACGTTTTACATATTTTCTTTGCATTATTTGGATATTTGGCGTTTCTATTTGATGCATTTAAAAGATATATCTTAGCTATTTATGTATCACATGCATAGTGTAATTATTGCTTCCTTTTGCAAAATTTTGTTTTTCTTTTTCGTATTTGAATATATGCATTTAGACGTTGTCTTTTAACATTTATACACTTATCTGTGAATACATGACTCTGAAATACTCAGTTTAATTTGTAAATTACACATAAGTACATATATTTTTGTGTTATATTCTAACACATATTTCTGTGTAATATTCTGTTGTTACACATATTTCTGTGTAAGTTTCTATTATTTCACAAATTTCTGTGTAATATTCTGTTCATGCACATAATTTTGTTACATATTCTTATACATATTTCTGAGTAATATGCAACAATACATAGATTCTTGTGTAAAATGTGGAAATTACAATAACACGTCAATTCGGGTAAATACATACATTTCTCTACTTTTCCCCAATAGTCAGTGTAACTAGAAGTGAATACAAATTGCACACTTCCTTTCTTAAGTTAAACACACCTAAATACATATAAATTTTTACAAAAGACGCGTAATTTTTATGACAATCGTGTAATTTTACAAATTTACACATACACACATGTAAAATTGACGGATTTACACATTTATTTTTTAGAGTGTAGCGAAATAATTAAACTTAGGTCAGTAATTAGGACTTCACTTTTAAAAAGGATACTCTTGTGTAATTTATCTGACATCTTAAAAATAGAGCTTCGTATACATTATTCACTTGAATAATTTATTTATAAAATTGTTGAAAAGTAAACTCATTAAATTACAGTAATGCACGCATTGATGGTATTAGAAAATTGTTCCAACAGAAATATTTATTTAATATATTGCTTGAAATTTTTCTGAGTACTTTTTATTGTAGTGATTGAATCTTTATTTAAATAAGATTTATCTTATAGAATGATTGATGATATGAACGTAGTCAATGATAGGAAGAAAAAAAAAAGTTGCGGATAAGATTCGTTAATCTTTCTCATAAAAAGAACTTAGATTTCGTGCCATGCCAAGTTTCGAAACTTCGGGAAAATATCTACTTAACGCACATATGTTAGTTTGACTAATTTGAGGTTATGGGATTACAATCAAATTGAAAAACTTAAATTTATGTCCAAAGACGTTATTTATAAATGATTTTTTGCCAATTATTAGTCTTCAAATGAAGTAAAATGATCCCATCAGACAAATCAGTCACTTAGGAAATGAAATATTTAAATTATGTAAAAACAACTTGTGCAATTACTAAAATAATTAAAGGATGTGCTTTTCAAAATAGTAAGTATATGAACTTGAGAAATGTCTTGTCTTAACATGTAAATACAGTGTATTCACACTTCCACGCTATATTAAATAATTACATATTAGTTCCACTACTTAAAAATATTAAATATTGCTACAAAATGATAATTACCGTACATCGCATATAATTGAGAAGTCACTGTACAATAATGGGAATTTCTATTGAAAAGCTGTTTCAATGGCGGAAATTTTTGAAAAAATGCAGGGTGTCATAAATTATTTTAGGGGTTTCCTTACCTCATAACTTTTGGTTCAAGAACGTGACAAAAAATATTATTACATATACTAAAGTACACCTCAAAAAGTTTTTTTAATAACACAAATAATGTTAAATATGTGTAAATTGCAATGTAAAATGTTATTAATCAAATAACGGTTATAATCAAATAATAAATAATATTAAAATTTTATCAAATTTATCAAAAAGTAATTGATTGGAGAACGACGTTTTGTAGTGGTAAAGCATTTTGTTACAAAGAACAACAATATGCACATGCACATTGCTTTCTCTTGCGCACTGGCCATTTTAAATTATCACGTCTCAGCATTCCCCAATGCGGCTAAAATGGCGGCGAATACTCAACTTTGTGTTATTATAATTTTTATTGAGTTGTACTTTACGAATATGTAACAATATTTTTCGTCATGTTCTAAAATAAAAAGTTATGAGGTAAGGAAACGCCGATAATATTTTATATACACCCTGTATATTATTTTAAACAGTTCTGAGTGCTTTATACTGAGGTGATAGAAACCTGCTTGAATATGGTTGACCTTCTGAATGATTGATGACAAAAAGGCAGCCAACGAAAGCGAAAAAAATTATCTAGCCAACGTTCATTAATCTTTCCTATGGACAACTTATTTTTTGTGTAATGCAATTTTGAAATTTTGAAAAACACAAGCACATTTGTTATAGCCACTAATATGTGATTTGCTAAATATCAGTAAAAAACGAAATATATGAATTTCTGTAAAATAACTATATATATAGATATAATTATTTTTAGGTACATCTAGGGTTTAAAAGAAGAAGAAAACGTGTTCTCGTGAAAGGAATCTGTCATTTTAGAAATAAAAATACATATAATTTTTAAACTTAAATACTTAATTTGTGCAATTGTTCAAAAAATATACTTATTAAAGTAAAATAATGCATTTTTTCTGTTAGAATATATATGCATAATTAGATATATTTATTTAATATATCGCTTGAAACTGTTCTGAGTTTATTTTGTTGAAGTGATCCAACATTATTTGAATCCGATTGACCCTTATAGAATTATCGATAACAGAAAGTTAGACAACGATAGGAAAAAAATAGATCTAAGCGAAGTTCATTAATATTTCCAGGAACAAGTTATATTTTGTACCATGCAAGTTTTGAAAATTTGAAATATATATATATCTTACGAACATTTGCTACATAAACTAATTTATGGCCTCCCAGATTGCAATAAATTATATAAAAACATGTGTCAACCGACTTGATTTATAATTCATCTTAGGGAGTATTTAGGCTTTAACTTAAAGAAACAGAAAAAATGTTCCCGTGAAACAATCTCCCAACTTAGAAATAATATGTTTAATAATTAACTCACTTCAAGAAATAGTTTGTGTAATTGTTAAAAGCTAAATTAGAAAATGTTTTTATTTTTTTTAAGTTGTATGTTTATCATCTGGAAGAGAATTTTATATATTTGCTTTGGTCTTACGTTTCATTAAAGTACAATCATGCATTTTTAATGTTAGAAATGTGAAAATATAACACATTATAACAAGTTATAATAATATACTTCTTGAACTTGCTGCAAAACGTAAAATAAAAACATTATAAAAAGTAAATTAAATTTTATTAAACTGTTGACATGTTTCGGCTCCATCTGAGACATTATCAAAACAAATAAGAAAATTCTAATTATAAATATAATAAAAATTACATATTAGAATATTCTTATATGTTCTAATAATGGCTCAGATGGAGTCGAGGTATGTCAACAATCTAATGAAACTTAATTTACTGTTTATAATGTTTTTCTTTTTTTAACGCCTTTTAGCAATTAAAAGAAATATGTTTAGAAATGTGTTTTAATATCAGAAATTTTTCATAAATATATTATTTGAAAATTTTCAAATTGCTCATTATTGGAGTGCTTGAAACTTACCTGAATCTGGTTGACCTTGTATAATGAATGATGATAGAAAAGAAGCAAAAGGTACGAAAATAGGAGAGATTTAGCCAACGTTCATAAATCCTTTCCTTGAACAATTTATGTTTCGTGTTATGGAAGTTTTGTATTTTTGAAAAAAGCATTTTAGCACATTCTATAGAACGACCAAATTGTCTAATATTTATTCCTTATATTACCAATTTTTACACTGAGACATTATTGGAAAAATGTGGTAAAAGTACTACAAAAACAGTGCACCATCACTAAAATATTGAAAAGTTTTACATAAAACTGTCACCATTACACAAAAACATTTTCACTCCTGCCGGAACATCATCAGTTGTTCGGCTGGAGTGAAAACGTCAGTTTTATGTGAAACTTTTGTTAGTGATGTGCATTCTGTTATTTGTGAAATTTTTACCATGTTTTTTTTTAATTAATGTCCGAGTGTAAAAATTGGTAATAAGAGGAAATAATATTAAATATACAGACATTGGTAATTGAATATATTTTTAATGTTGAAGAATAAATTGTCGTTTACTATATATCACTAAGAAAATGCAAATATAGATATTTATGACCAGATACTTGTTATACAATTGATTTTCGATAATAGTTAGCACAATTTAGTAAGTGAATAAGTATATTTTATGAAGAAATCAAACTATCACTTAAGAAATTAAATTATAATACGTTTTTCTCTTGAACAAATATTCTGCTTGTTAAAAATTGTTAAAAATCAAACAATATTTTTTCAAAGAAGTAAGTTCATAATTGGAATAAAAATTGCTTATACTAACATGTATGAAGTGCAATCATGCCTTTTTGCTTTTATACAGCTGTCTCAATGGCAGAAATTCTTAAAAAAATATATTCCTTGAATAGGTTCTAAGTATTTTTTATTGGAGTAATTAAACTTTTACTTGAATGAGGTTGAAAATATAGAATGATAGATTACAGAAAGGCATCCAACGATATCGCAAAACATAGATGTAAACAAAATTCAATAACCTTTCACATGAACAACTTTTATTTACTTTCATGAAAGTTTTGAAATTTCGAAAAATAAAATAAGCGTTACGCACATTTGTTACAAGGACTAATTTGTGGCTAGCTATCACTGAAACATAAAAATACATTAATTCATGTCAAAAGATTAAGTATATAACACACTTTAAACAATATTTGAAAACAATTTAAAAGTAAATAAAACTGTTTCATGAAATCATTTAACTGTCACTTAACATATAATTTTCTAAACTGTCATTATCTTAATAAAATAATTTTTAGATTGTTAAAATTACAAACAATGTTTATCGATGTGATAATTGATACACTGAAAACAAGATTACTTTACAGTTCTTAAGACTAACAGCACTCTAACAATAAAATAAAGCTTCTTAAAAAATCAGAAATATTTCAGCAAAATGACTAGATTGAAAGCACTGTAGCTATAGTTTCCTTCGTCAGGGTAATCCTCAATATAATCAAAGAGAACACAGACTTGAACTGTAACCGAACTCATGAGTTAATGGAGGGGAGGGGGGGTGAATACTAATTTCCGGAAGACATTTATTTATAATTTAAAACATATAACTATGCATAAAATCTACCGCATTACCTAAATACATATAATACTTTCGTACATATAATACTTACGTAGTATTACATTTAACATTTTCTTTCATAGAGAATATTTTTAAATGTTTAGTAATTAATAAACCGCAAAGAAATATCATAATACTATTATTCATTTTTCAGCACCAGTATCGATATGATCAGAAACTAACTTTTATTTAAATCTTATCTGAATGATTAAAGAATTCTATATTTCCGGGTTGTTTTTCTTATCGTGTATTTGCACACGTACTAAAGAAAAAAAAGTATTTTTTTTTTATATTACAGAATAAAGTTGTTTGTTAAATAAAATGATCCCTTATTATAAAGATTTTTTATAGAATCCATATTTTCTATAACATTAAATACAGGGTGTTCAGATACCGCCGCAGAAACTGTACAGAACGAGAATCCTCACTATGAGTACATAAAACAGTTTCAAAAATCCATACTTCGACGATGCATAGTTTTTCAGAAAAATGCAAAAGATAAAATAACGTCGTAGCAGTTTGTATTATATTAGCAATGCAATGACCGGAAGTAAGATACATATGGCAATACTATTCGATGATTGGTGACACTATCAAGTTGTCGAATTCAAAAGCGAGGCTAACAGTGGTTGTTAATTTGCATATTAGATACATGCCTATTACCCAAATGTTTTAAAAATTTCATTTTTCACAAACCTAAGAAGTACAATTATTATGTTTTAAGTCTTTTATTCTTTTTTATTCTCGTTTCTTATGTGGTTTCCAATTTCAAGAGGTTTAACGAAGATTACTTCAGATGCCGCGAATGTGACGTCTACTTTTTTCATTCACATTTTTCCCGAAAACTATGTGTTTCAGTGGCATGATTCTTGGGATACTTTTCATGTACTCTGCACGAGGATGCTCTGAAAGTTTATTTGGTGGTATCCAGATACACTGTATTATAGTTAAGCAGAGAAATATAATTGATATTACGTTATCTATGTATTAATTCAAAAAATCATTTTCTTAATCAGTCAGAAAATCTCTCTCTCTCTCTCTCTCTCTATATATATATATATATATATATATATATAATATACAGTCAGTATCGGTTATATGGTCAGCTCAGTGGTCCAGAAAAATTAGACCATATAAGCGGGGTGACCACATACGCGGAACAACACTACAATTATTACACTATTTAATTACAGGGTTCGTACTCATCAGGGGATTCAGGAGATTTTAAGTGTTTTATTACCAGAAATTTTGTAGAATACTGGTTGCTATATCTGCAGATAGAATTTTTTTCATTAAATAAGCCAAATATTAATTTACGAAAATTCTAGTAAAAGGTGCTTGAAAGTCCTTGAAGTGTACGAACCCTGAATTATGGCAGGATTATATTTACCTATCAGAATATAGTGCTCACAAACAAATAATTAAACTTTTAAGAACATTTTAAAAATTAATTTGCGAAGTAAAAACTACTGTAACAAATATGCAATAGTTTTAGTGAAATTTATTAGCTTACATTACCAATCTAAGTACAGTACGCATACATACCTGCACTGCACCCATATTCAATGCACTTATTTAAAATATTCAGGTTTGAAAGATTGACTCATTTTCTTGGTTTTTAATACAACTCTTTCTAAGTCCCTAATAGCTTTTAAATATTCATCTGCTGCTTTGGAATTAATTAAAAACATCTGAGGTTATCTATGGCTTTAAGCGCATCTGATGTTGATAGTGATTTCTTTTCACATTCACTGTCATCCTCATCATCGCTTTCTTCGGCATTGAAATTTAACACATTAGAAAAAATATTTTGTAATGAAGCTTCACTGTTAGTAGCGAGATCTTCATCAATCCTTGCATACGAATTTTCGTCTGGAATTGAATAACCTCGATTCCGCAGTTTTTCTACTAGTTCAGTTAAGGGGAGTTCCTCTCCGGCGTCGCACAGACTTTTTTCTTTAGTCATTCTCTGTTTCACCCCACCTCAAGAAATGTTACAAAAGTTACTATTTTTTTTAAAAAATAGCCGAAAACGTCAGTTAAAAGATTTTAAAAAAAACGACCATTTAACCGATGACCAAGAAAATAAAATGACTATATAAGCGGTGCGCTTTAACACATTTTCTCTATTAAGTTACACGGGACTTTAGAAACTGACCATATAAGAGGGGTGACCTTATAAGCGGGTGACCATATAGCCGGTACTGACTGTACATATATATTACTCCTCAGTGGTTCACTCACAAAAATACCTCAAAGCAAATGAAGAAATTGTGTTGTTTCTGTGAACGTTATTTATTCATAGGAATAAAAATAATTACAATTTTGAATTTTAGAGAGTCATTTCAGTGTGAAATATTCTTGTGCAGTAATGCATAAGTGCTTTTAAATTTAAGAATTTTTTGCAGGTATTTTTACACTCTAAAACATACATTCTGCTATTTATATATTCTATTACTCGGTGCAATTTTAAGCATTTCTGTTTGCCATTTTAATTTAAAATTATTTAAAGTCAGAAGCTTTTCTTAGCATTGTTTCTTATATGGAATATATTTGAAAATAAATATATGTTGAAAACTCTTTGCTTTGGAAACTGGTAAAAAAGAATACATTATTACCTGCTTACCGAATAATTTCTATATGAATATTTGTACATTAGTTCTTAAACGGTTAATTCTAATTTCCATTAAAAATATAATGTTATGTGTAAGCGAATTTTGTTTAAGCATAGATCTGGTGAACACGTCCAAGAAAATTCCCAAAAGTTGCTTATAGTAAAATATTCTGTAAAAAATATTTGATGCATTATATAATAACGATAAAAGAAAATCATTGAATAAAATTAATCCCTATGTCCGCGATTTAATTTTAAAGTCACACAAAATATAATTTCATATAAGATATATTTAAGATGTTTGTTAATAACAAATTATACTAGATTCCATGCAAAATATCTTGTCTTAACTACTTAAAACACTTACTTAAGGCATTACTTAAGGCACTACTTAAGCACAAAATTAACAAAATGAATATTTTCTACGCAATTTATGTACAATACATTTATTTTATTTAAAGGAAAATTCTCAGTCAAACGACTATCTCTGGACCACAGTGTTCAAACAAAGTAGCAGTAGTGTACAATTTTACTCAAGAAAAAATTATCACTTACATGTATATTCACAATATATTTACTTCTATTATTTTTTAAGAATTTACAGATATAGAAAAAAACAGATTTAAAAAGTCAATTTTAATTAAAATATTTTTTTAAAATCTTCGCATTAATAAATTTCAAGCCAACGTTCAAATATTAAGGTTCAAAGTTATTGTGGTAGAATTTTTCTTAATTCGTAATTTAGAACATACAGGGATAATATTATTCCTTTGCACAAAAATTACTTCCGGCCTGTACAAGGAGGGATATATAGCTTCCATATTGCTTGTTTTTAAAATTCACCTATTTTTACTCAAACAGTGGAAGCAAAAATGAGTGCAACCGGACTATACAATACTCAATCACAGTTTTCGTCATTACTGAATTTGAATGAGAATTTCGTCAAGATAGTAAGTTATAGCTAATTTTGCTTCATTTATGACGAAATATTTTTGGTCACAAAATTTGGCGATATGTAGCAAAGTATCACTAAGTTTAGCGAAAATTTGCCGTTGGCTGATATCCCTAAGGAATTTTAAGCATATGAGA
Organism: Maratus michaelseni; assembly: GCA_963931845.1. Taxonomy (NCBI): domain Eukaryota; kingdom Metazoa; phylum Arthropoda; class Arachnida; order Araneae; family Salticidae; genus Maratus; species Maratus michaelseni. Next base: position 401,667,769 of record OZ007586.1, read on the forward strand.
GTAGAAACAATGGTTGTAACAATTAAAAATAAATTTGCAAATAACCACGCAATAAAGCTGTTTTGCAATAAAGTACGTAGCTGAAACCTGATTATGGGAAAATCAGCCACTCCAGAATTACAAACGGCTATATCTCAGCCATTTTTTAAGATAATGACTAAAAAAAAAAAATAAAATAAAAAATTTCGAGAATCCTTGTATCAAAGCCAAACGCTTTGTGGATTTCTAATTTTTTGTACATCTATTATATTTTGATATTTTGAAATGACTGCCATTTTGAAACAAGATGGTGCAAGAAGCTGACAAACGAAATCAGTCAAAACATTGGTAAGCTCTGTACGCATGCTCAGGCAAATTCAAATCAGTTAATAAATACCAGTGCTGTTGCATGACAAAAACCAAATTGTTTCAAAATATCAGCCACCTTTGAATTTCCAACCGGCCTATCTTAGCCATTTTTTAGGTTAGAGGCAAAATTAAAAATGCTCTGGAATCCTTGTATGAAAGCCAAACACTTAAATAAATTTTTTGAATTTCTATTTCCTTTGTACATCTTTTCGAATATGAAATTTTTAAGTGGCCATTATTTTGAAACAATTTGGCTGATGAATCTGGCCAACGAACTCAATCAAGATCTGGGAATGTCCTGTACAGATGCTCAGTCACATACAAATCTGTTAATAAATACGAATGCTGTCGCATAACAAAATTCAGATTGTTTCCAATTGTCAGCGACCCTATAATTTCAAACTGCTATATCACATTAAATTTTTAAGAAAAGGGCAGAATAAATTATTCTCCGGAATTTTTGTACAAAGGTCCAACACATAAAGGAAAAATCTTTTTCAGTTTCTAATTTTTATCACATCTTTTTAAAATTTTAAAATTTTAGAATAAAAAAAAGTAAGTGGCCGCCATTCTGAAACAAGATTTCGAATGAAGCTGGCCATCGAACTCGGTAGAGATCTTGGCATATTCTTTTCACATGCTCAGTCACATTCAAATAAATTAATAAATATGAGTGCAATCGCATGACAAATTTCAGAGTGTTTGAAAATGTCACCGAACCTAAAATTGCAAAGTGCTATATCGCAACTAATTTTTAAGATAACGCCGAAACAAAAAAAATGCTCCGGGATCATTGTACCAAGATCAAACATTTAAAGGAAAAAATATTTTCAATTACTAATATTTTTATACACTTTTTGAATTAAAAAAAAAAAAAAAAAAAAAAGTAAGTGGCTGCTATTTTGAAACAAGATGACAGATGTCGCTGGCCAACGAACTCTGTCTATATCTTGGTATATACTGTACACATTCTAAGTAATATCCAAATAGGTTCATAAATACGATAGTTACAGCATGACACAAAGCCGATATATATATATATGTAAGTCAAAACTTGAACGGTGAAAATATACCAAAATTTTCCGGAATTGCTTTCCTCCGGACGTTTGCATTAGGTTGCTTTTAACTTTTTGGAAAGGAATCTACCTAAAAAAAGATTTGCATAAACAAATGAAATTTAGTTTTTCTATTTAATTGTAAACTTTTAATTTCAAATTATAATATTTGAGTTATACAAATATGCTATCTCCTTTATTAAATGCATCATGTACACCGGCACATATATTTAAATGCGTACAAATATACGCATACGCATATATACAAGTGTCTGCGTGTGTATGTGTGCCACATTTAACATAAGAAAGAGAAAACGATTTCTTGACTTAGAACATTAATTCAAACATTTATGACTCAGCGGCTGTTAATTTCAGGATGTTGAATGTTCGAGTTGTCAGCGACCTGTTCGCTAAATCACCTTTATCTAGAACATGAAACGTAGCTAGAGGGAATATTACATAAGTTCTCAAGAGCTCTTACAGAAATGTACTACTAATACCTCATTTTGTTTTCCTCTAAAACAGTAAGGGTTTTCGACATTCCAGCGTTGCGCATTAATTTTACGATAACCTGAAGATCAAAAAGCAGACGTTGTAAAATCGACTGAACTTGATGTCCATGGTTCACTGAGAAGAGAGATTAATTACACTTTTGTAAGTGAAATGGCGTCGCACTAGTCTTATATTTGATTTCTACACTTTACATCAAAATTGTTTCATCTAGCATTCTCTTTGTTGAATTGTTGATTATTTAAATGTATAGTTGTACGAAGATTAAAGGTAATATACTGGAATATTCTGATATATTTAAGACAAAGTTAAAAAGAACATTCTTATACATGTGTCTATTTAAGATGCGTTCGTAATTATATAAATACGTAGCACCTTTAGTCGACGTCTGGTCTGTCAGTCTGTCCGTGTGTCCGTATATAACAGCGTAAAAATTACCCAACAGAATGGTTTGAAATTTAGTATATATAATCGTTGCAGAATTTTGTCGAGCCATTTCAAATTTTAAGAAAATCAAATCAAATGTTAAAAGATATTACTAATAGTTTTCTTCATTCTATTAAATCCTATCATACATTTAACTCAATGATATTTCATGGTAGGTAATGATTCTGGGTTGCCATGGTGATTACGCCATATTTAAGATGGAGTCATATTATTTCCGTATTACTAAGTTTAAAAACCGAATTTGTATACTAAAATTGTTTAATCTTAACAATCATATAATCTACCGACAGTTTTTTGGATAGAAATTTCCGGAGAAATAGATATTAAATGGAAAAAGAGTCTAAATATGGATTTCAAGTCTTGAAAATTTCAAAGCTAGGCTTAAGTTTCTCATTGGAATTTTCAGTAAATGTCAACGAAAGATAAAATGTTGCCCACTTAAAATGTACTTATATTATTACTGAAATTAATCATATCATAATAACAGTCCATATAGTTCATTTCACTGAAATAATAATTTTTTTACATTGTCTTGTATTTGATATTTGCTCATAGTATGATTTTAATGTAAGATAATTGTAATTAATTGTTTCTAAAAGTGTATTGAAACTTAATTTCATAAAATTAAATTAATATCGTTAATAAGAAAATCTGCACATAAAATAAATTTTGTATTCATGCATTTTTACATGACTGCAACAGCTATTGCACCAAGATCTGAATATTTATAAAACTAGTTATCGTACAAACGCACCTCATTTGTCATATTTGACGTACAATTTCCAACTTGTTGAAAATAAATAGATTTCGGTTAAAGAGTTTAAACGTGCAATCTTTTAACACTTCGTCGGCGGGTGTTTTTAAATATGCGATTTACCAATTATCACCAGAAAAATTTAATGATTATTTTGTTTTAATTTGTAAAATGATAGTCCAACCGTGAATAAAGCAAATGAAAATTAATAAACTTTCGTGTACAAAATCGGAATTTCTGAATACAAATTTCTCCAGAATTTAGGACTGTGTTCACAGTGTCTCACCAGCAAAGTGTTAATATACGATTTTTATATATATATATATATATATAATTTATATATATTATATTATATATATATTATATATATATATATATATATATATATATATTATATATATTTAACAATTAAAACAAATATTTTTGAAAACTCATTTTAAAAAATACTTAACTCTACTTTTAAAAATATCCTTTCTTTTATGTGCATTTATTATCGAAATTTGCAGAACGATTAAAGGCTAATTGGAATAAAGTTAAATTTAAAATTTTCTGCAGCATAAATATAACAATTATTTAATACTTGCTAAGGGAAGTGTGCGTGTTTTCAGGACTAAAAATTTAACTTGGTATCTACCTAGATAATGTACAACAAGCTTTTCCACAAAAGCAGTGTATTATTAACCAAAATATCTCCTGTAATTTTATTTTCCTTTATGTGATACAATTAAAAACATTCTTTGATGATTAGTTTTTATACATATTTAAATCTGTTTTCATTTTATTATTTTTTTTATTTTTGCATGTACAATGACAAACTAAAAACACTCACTACTTTCTTGCACATTTTCATTGAATGTGCATTGAAGAACAACTAGAATTTACCCTTTTAAGAGGCGACTTCACTCAGTCGAAAACATCTGCTCGCTAATGTTAATCATATTTTGGAAATATTTTACAATATCTCGTTCGCATTTCAATATTTTTTTATGATTTTTTTTTTGCGTTGGATAGCTGAGGTCAATCTCTATGCAGGCCCTTTTTTACTTTATAGATTTTGGTTGCAATTTTTTTATTGAGTATACTTTCACTTTCAAAACCGGTACTGAAAAAGAAAGTGTTTTTATAATAAAAACTTGTGATCAAAATTGAAAAAGTACAAAAGGGCCTGCGTAGAGATTGATCTCAACTATCCAGTGCAAAAGAAAAATCATTTAAAAATATTGAAATGCGAACGAGATACCGTAAAATATCTACCCCAAATGATTAACATTAGTGAAGGGATGTTTTCGACTGAGTGATGTAGCCCCTTAATGGTAAACAAAACACTTACTAAGTGCAATTAATCAACGTCCGCAACGCTATTCCTACCTTACGGTAGTTTTAAATACAAATTTTGGTGTGAAATGTTTTTATCAAGGTTGAGTAAAAATTTCCGGTTATGCTAAGATTAACTGTATATTTTCTAAACTAATGACATTTTTAATCGTATATTCGTAGTTAAAACAGCTAACATAACCACAATATTTGCATAACATTTATAGCATATTTTAAAATGCAAAACAATAGTTTGCATATCTAATATTTTCTATTTTAAGCTCAATAATCAACATGAGATGAATGATATATATATTTTAGGCATATCGGTCGAAGTGTGTCATATTACCAAAAATTGGTCATATGTGGTGCTATTTCAGGAAGGATAACAAAATAAAAGTATCACGAATTGTCGTCATTGATTTCGAAACGATCAAAGTTGCTTATTATGAATGATAAGGATTTGCACTTCGTAATATAGCATGTTATATATTCTTAAGATCCGTACTGAGTACGCTAAATATCAGGAATATACTAACTTATACTTTAGACTATGATGAATTCTGTGTTAATTTTTAACATGTTATCCTAATTATTTTCCTACTAAATTTTGTATTACGAATTGTACAATATCAGATTTCATTCAATTCTAAATAATTATAAACAGGGACATTCACAATTAAAGCTAATAATTTAATATTTAAAGTTAGTTATAGCAATGTAATATTTTAAGAACTAAAATTATAAATGCACCCTTTCCTTATCAAATAAATGTCTTTTCTTGGAAAAAATAAAGGAAAACATATGAAATCGAAAAGAAAAGAAAATTATTTGATATTTTAAGTCATAGAAGGAACAAAATTAAAAATGTATTATTTCCTAGCAAGTAGGGGAGCGTTCTTTAGACCGTTAAAAGCAAAATGGGGAAACATCCAACATACCAGAAACTCTCCGTAGCGTTAATTTAATCTTAAAAAGAAAATTTTTACTGCGTATATAATTATTCATGTTCGCAAAATTTTTAAAGAATTACAAACATTCCGCAATATGCGCTCTCTCCCTAAACTTTGTGCTGTGTTTCATTCTCTTCCCTTATGCGGTTTCTACATAATAAAGAAAAAGATATACTCTAAGCAATGGAATATACTGAAACTTTTCTTCGAAACCAAAGGTGGAGTACTAAGCAGAACGTCACAAAAGCATTTAAAGAATGATAGTGAAAATTCTTATGTAATATATGTGCTGAACTTCCACGAATGACGAATGAGGCCAAAAGGAAAAACTGTGGTTCGAAGAAAAAAGAGGCTGTGCTTTTGCAGCAATCTCAAAAGCATGATATACATGCTTCGCCAACATAGCAAAATATGTAAGTCGAAATTTTAAAATATTATTTCTTCATTTCTGCTTTAGATACTGGTCGGAAATCATTGAAATATACGCAGAATTTCATATTTTCAAGTGTAACAGAATGTTTCGATCTTTCTCTTTTAAAATTTTTAACTATTTTTTATGAACACGTATATGTGATATTTCGTTTTATTGGAAATGTAACGTTACTGTAGAATATTTATCAAATCGTTCTAAAATTTAAAATTCTAATATTCGTATCCCTTCGAAATTTTTAATTCTCTTTGTATATACAATTTTTTTATATAGAAATAAACCCGAAAATATCTGAAGAGTAAGATATCGTTTTAGATTAGATCAAAAGAAATGCATTTATTTATAATTAATTAGTTAAATTTGCATTAGTTAGTTTGAATTTGTTAATTTTATTGACTTGGTTAAAATATATTGGTTAAATTTGCAATGCTACTAACATGTCAACATTATTACTTTACTAGGTATTATACTTGGAATATAGATAATAAATTCATTCCTTGATTTTAAATAATAAATATCCAATGACAGGAAACAGCCATTATTAAGTTTATACTTGAAATATATATCTTTTAATTTTGATTATTATGAGTTAAACACTGAAACTATGTTTGCAGTATGTATTGTGTAATAAGTGGACTAGGGTTCCACGAATAAAGAATGAAGGGAAAAGATACGCTGTGGTTTGATAAAAAAAATACTATCCTTTTGTTGTTATTTCAAAAGCATGAGATACATGTTTCACTAAAATATCGAAATTCTTATATCGAAATTTGAAAATGTCATTTCTGCTTTAGATATTTGTGGGAAATCATTCAAATATACGGAGAATTTCATATTTGCAAATATAAGAGAATATTTTGGTCTTTCCCATTAATATTTATAAGTCTTTTTATAAACACTTATGTATGATATTTCGATTTATAAAAATATGACGTTGGTGTAGAATACTTATTAAATCGTTCTAAAATTTAAAATTTTAACATTCGTATCCCTGCAAAATTTATGTCACATCTATGGGTATTTTTGTATTTTTAATGCCCCCCTCCCCGAAAAAGTCCGAAGAATAACGTACTGTGTTAAATTAGATGAAAGGATATGCAGTTATTGAGAATGTCCGACAAATTTGCATTTTTTAATGTGAATTATTTACATATATTGAATTAATTAAATTTTCAATGCTAGTAATCTGCCAGTATTGGTATTTCACTATTTATCATAATTACAGTATCGACAATGTATCCAATGTTCTAATTTCATTAAAAATTTCGATAAAGTGAAAAGAGTCATTCTTAAGGTTAAACGTCAATTATATGCATTTCATTATTGGTGATTATACGTTATAATGCACTGTTATTGACTTATACCATTAGTAGTCACTAAGCAGTCTGCGAGCAACAGAGCTGCCATGTTTCCGAATTGATATAATCAATTTATGACATTAATTATGGCGAATATTGCGTTTCGCAAATAGTGATATGAGAATATTAAAAAACATTGTCAGTACTACACGTCTAAATAAAGCAAGTTGGAAATTGTACGTCAAACGTAACAAATGAGGTGCGTTCGTACTATAGCTAGTTATATGAATATTCAGATCATGGTGATTTTTAATTCTGTGAAATGAATTATGTCGTCTGCAGATTAATTTCTGTAATAAAATAAGCATCTCGGTCGCTTGACGGTTAAACCTCGGAATCTCCTATAACAAGAAAGCACCGATTTTTAAAAAAATATATTCAAATTTCTTAATAAATGTTTTTATTAATATTTTCTAAAGTTTTGATTCGATTTTCATAAAATTTGAAATGTTTCGACAAAATTCTGCAAAGATAATATATCTTAAATTTCAAACCATTCGGTTGGGTAGTTTTTGCGTTGTTGTATGCGGACGGACTGACAGACAGACGGACCAGACGACGACAATAGGTGCTACGTATTTATATAATTACGAATGCACCTAAAATTACGTAAGCCGAAATTTGAAAATATTTTTTTTTTCGTTGAAAGACTTTCATATTTACAAATGTAACAGAGTGATTTGATATTATCTTTAAAATGTATAACTTATTTTATGACAATTAACTATATGAAATATTTCATTTCAATAGAAATGTGCTGTTGCTATACAGTACTTTGCAAAATGTTCTAAAATTTAAAAGTCTAACATTAGTGCCTCTTCGAAATTTGTAATTATCTGCGATATTTTTATAAAAAAAAAAAAAAAAAAAAAAAAAAAAAAAAAAAAAAAAAAACACGAAAACGTCGGAAATGTAAGGCGCTGTTTTAAATTAGATCAAAAGACGTGCATTTATTGATAATGCGTTAGTTACATTTGCATTTGTGAATTTGAATTAGTTAAATTTGCTGACTTAATTAAAATACTTCAGTCAAATGTACAATGATACTTATATGTCAGCATTAGCATTTTACTAGATATTATAATTAGAGTATCGATAATTTACTTACTTTGTTTAATACAACTAAAAATACTGGATTAAGTGACAATGACCTTTATTATGTTTACACTTAAATATGAGCATTTCAATTTTGGTACTTCGTCTTAGTTTTCAACTATTTTTCAAGTAATGAGTGTGAAATACACTGCATAGCCAAAAATCACCGGACATGTTCTATTTTACAAGTTTTGTCGAGTACCTTGACGAATTCTACAGGAACTTCAGGAGTATAAAGATAATGTTTGATTTCATATTTTCCAGTAAATGTTTGATCACCAGGAAAATTAGAGGACTGTCAAAAATTTAAGAAAACATTAATATTTTGAATAACTCTGTGAATTAAAATGCTGTAGCTGCAGCTGCAGCAAAATGCTAATCTGTAGCTGCAGCATATGTAGATATTGCGTAATATCTGTGCTCATTTGTGTAATGATACCGCATATATCCATAAAGATATATATATATATATATTAATTCAAGAAATTTTCGCATGTTTTTTTTATAGCATGTAGGGTTTTCAACCAAATTTACAACAACTTTCGGAGAGCTTGACAAACTACAGTAGAAACAACATAGTCTGATTAGAATATAAATATATTAATTATTTTATGAAATATAAGCATTTGTATGAAATAGGTTTTAATTACGCATGCGTGAACAATAACAAAGATTTTTTTTCACGATTTGGTAGTTTTTTAGACGGTTTGGCTCTATAAAACAACTCATATAAAAAAACCAGTTGAATATCGCAAAAATGCAAAAATATATCGGAGATAGAATGAGCTGTATTTCAGCTGATTTCAAAAAGTAGCTGATTTTGATAAGGGATTTCCACAAATTCTCATTTTTTATTTAAATTTTTTCTTATTTTAATACTTTAACGAGCCTATTCGAATAAAAAAAAATCTAAGCATCAATTCTAAAACTACCGTTGATATTAACTCCTTTGTTAGAAGTGAGTTAATAAAAATGATAATTTGTGGAAAATCCCTTATCATCCTGCTACTTTTCGAAGGCAACCGAAATTGAGCTCACTACATCACCGATATCTTTATGAATTTTCAAAATATTCGACTGATATACACTTCAAAAATATTTATTTCCATTTCTCTTGATCGTCAGTTAAACATTTGTACTATGTGTGCACTAAATACTAACTTAAACAAAAGTATTCAGACTATGAAAAGGGGAAATGTCTAATAATTAATTTTTAAAAGCACATAAAGTTTTACATGGATATTAAATTTTCTTTACAATTTACCTTCTAGAAATATTGAAATTCAAATCATATTATATTACAATCTACTTATTTTGTACTATTTTGAAGATCGTATAGGTTAAAACTCATAAAAATCATAAAGCAATAAGACACTTTTAGTTGTAAAATGTAGAGTTCTATAGATATTTTTTTCTGTAATCGAATAATAGAGGCCTTAAGCAAATAGGATTGTTAAACAATTAAAATTTCTCTCTCTCTCTCTCTATATATATATATATATATATATATATATATATATATATAATTCTTTTTAATGAAAGCATAATCGAAAAATGATGAAAATAGAGTCAAACTTCCCATTTCATTAGCTAGTGTAACATGAGAAATTTGTATTATAAAGTGTAAATATTAGACTTAAAAATTTAATCAGTATAATTATATTTCGTGAAGTATACCGAAATCGATGCTTACAAATTATTTTGTTGTTGTTGTTGTATTTATATAGACAACCATTCTTAAATATTACCTTTGGGCAAATGAAGCTAAACACAGATTAAGGACAGAGACCCAACTTCGCCTGAAAAGAGCGACTGCGGCGGATGACTTAAGAACTAAATCATCGCTTTGGCGATTTTTATCTTCGTGATTTCCGTTTAAGTGTAATCCTATTCTGCTTGGCGTCTTTTGATGTTGTCATTTGCGCATGTGCAAATTTTCGGCGTTCGCTAATTGATTTTCGAATCTTGTTTAATACTTATTATTAAAATTATTCTTTGAAGATCAAATAGTTGATTATAATTATTATAATTCTTCGAAATGCTACGAAGAGAGGAGTGTATTGTTTGCAAGAACAAGACGTCAAAGTTATTTCTTATTCCTAAGAATCTGTAAGATGTGGTTTATTTCTATGTGTTATTTTTGTTTTTATTTTTCAAGTTCCATTATGTATGAAATATTTTATATATATTCACTGTTGGTAGATTTTTAACAAATTTTGACTTTATATTATCGTTAAAATAACTGCCATACCATAAATCTCATTCCTGTTAAAAAAAATTTCTCTATATAAAATTTTATTCATATACATTTTCTATCGCAATGTAAACATGGTGCTAAGTTTTTTCCTATACTAGTAAATCTGCAGATCATTTTTTTTTAAATTTCATTTTAACTTCGTACAATCCGCAATTATTATTTTTTCAATTACATGCATGTTTATAAGCATAAAAAATTCTTCGAATGTTCCAGAAATTAGAATCCTTAAATTAAAGTGGTAAGTAAAAATAAATGATTTTAAAAATTATAAAAATTATGAAAGTAAGATGTTTATATTTCCCGAACAGATGCAAAAACATTTTCAAATATTTTAAGCAATTAATTTCTAAATTCTATTAAATTTATAAGCAAAATTTTAAAACTATTGGAAATCCATATCGAAAATTTAGCATTCATAATTTTACATCTAAATCCATTACGCAAATATTCCATTTTCATTTCAGATAAAAATGAAATTTGAAAAATCGTCTGCATCCGCATAAGAAAGCATTATGACCTAAAAAAAATATTCTATATTTTCCGAACGAATGCACCAAATTTAACCAAAAACTATACAGCTTATTCCGGATACCTCGCCAACATACCTACTAAAAATCAACTTATTCGGACCATTTTTACGACAAACAGACAGACGGAAACCAAAAACATTTCGCGTCTCCTTAACATGCGTTTCGGCACAAATCTGTCAACACTCAATGTGTATAAAATATTTCAAACATTATGGAACTTGAAAAAACAAGAACAAAAATAACACATGAAAATAAATCACAACTTACATTTTGAAGAATTAAAAAAATCAAATTTTCCTTTCAAACTTGGAAAAAAAAATGTTTTACCACAGCACTTATTTTAAAATAAAGTTGAATTCCGATTGTTTCAGAACATGTTAAAAATAATAAATCTGTTTTCATTCGCGTAGATAGATAATCGACCGTCTTAAAATCAATCAACCAACCAACCAAAACAAGAAGCAAGCAGTCGCCGTTTTTTTTCTTCCCTCACTTGTCGCCAAGAAAGCGATATATAGCTCTATTAGCAACCTCGCTTCTGTTACGGCTGTAGTTTTCGCGTCATCCGCAGCTAGCGCCACTGTCTATGTGTAATCCCATGTTAAAGAAGTTACCATTGCAGTGTATGAGAGTTGATTCTCTGTTTAAAACTCCTTACTCTGTGAAGCTGAAGGCAGACATTAAGAAATCGTTCTTGATAAATGTAAATGCAGTTAATAATTGTATAAATACAATGTAAATGAGCATGCATTTAAACAATTCCTATCCAACCTGTTGATATTTTGTTTGGCATCAGAGCACGTAATGTTCTTAATTTTCAGTACCGCCGTTTCTGAATAGCAATCTTCGCGTTATTTAATTGAAGAATTTTTAATAATTTTAATAATTTACTGCAATTAAATAAGGAAATGATAACTATACGTAAGCAATGGTACTCAAATTTGATTCAAAGTTGTATTCCAAAATTGAATAATTGATTCTGTACTCAGCCTGGATTATTTAAATATTTATTTGTATGTAGAAATTTCAGTAGTAACTTTTGCGGAATGCTCCAAAGTTGCTCTAACATATCCCAAATATGTTGCATTTTTTTAAAAAAAGTGCTGTGATTTTTCAAATTTCCAACAAATATGTGCCTTTTCTCTGTTAGAAAATATTAAAACCAGGCTTGTTAGACTTAACTGAAAAAAAAGAATGTGTTATACTGGTTTATCTCTATTTTTGGAAAAAAAATGTAAAGTAAAATAGTAAGATAAAAGGAAAAATATCAAGTATCCCACCAAACCCCTTCAGCTGCTTTTACTATCAGTTGTTTCATCGTTCTTCCTATCGATTTGTTACCACAATTGCCCAAATGATTAGAGACATTGTTCTCAAAAGCAATTTTTCAAATATTAAGAGTGAAAGATCAACCTCTGATCATGTTTCTGCATGGGGGTAATTTTATTAATGAGGTTTTATTTGTTTTATTATTTTTTTTTTTTTTTTTGCACGTTTATTTCCTACAATCATATTGAAGCATTTTCGGATTTTAATCCTTTAAAATCATTTAAAAATACTATTTCCAAATAAATTGTCTTTCTTATTTTTAAGAGTATTCTATAAATTTTAATAATAACGTCTATTGATTACTACAAAATATCTTATATGACAACAGCCCTGTTTCATATATGTGGAATTTTAATTGAAAGATGCTGTATCCTTTATAATTATTTAACTCCACAAAGAATGGTTGAAGATAGACGTATTTGTCTTAAGTTAAAGAAAAAGGATGTGCTAGAATAGTTTATCTCGATTTTCGCAGAAAATGTAAAGTGAAATAGTGACATAAAAAAAAAAATAAAATACCCGCAAAACCCTTCGGCTTCTTTTACCAGCAGACGTTTCATCGTTCCTCCTATTGATTTTTGTTCAAAGGAATAAATACACTGTAGCCTAAAATAATTTTCAGATCATCTTAAGAAGTAAAAGATCCACCATCTCTGATCATGTATATGCATGGGGTAATTTTATTAATGTTTTATTATTAACATATTTTTTTGTACTGCATATTTGCTACACTCATGTTGACGCTTTCTCGGGTCTTAATCACATAAAAGTATTTTAAAACACATTTTCCAAGTAAATCGTCTTTCTTATTTCTCAAGAGTCTTTTAAAATTTTTAAACATCTCTTCTACTGATGGCTACAAAATTCTTATCGGACAGCAGCACTGCTTCAAATATAGGAACTTTATTTGAAATATGATGAGTCTTTTTTCAATATTTATTAACTCAATTAGAAATTGTTAAAGGTAGATGTATCAGACTTTATTTAAAAACCGAATGAGCTACAATGTTTTATATCTATTTTCACAGAAAATGTAAAGTAAAATAGTACGATAAAAGGAAAAAAAAAATAATATACTCGCAAAACTCTGCTTTTTCTTTACCATCAGACGTTTCTTCGTGTCTCCTATCAATTGTTTGCCTAAAGGATTGTAGCCTAAAATAATTTTTCAGATCATCTTAAGAAGTAAATGATCAGCCTGCTCTGATCAGTATTATGCATGAGATAATTTTAATTATGAGGTTTTATTTATTTATTTATTTATTTATTTATTTATAGTTATATTTATTTATTTATATTGTTTATTCATGTAAAAGTATTTTAAAACACTATTTCCAAGTAAATCGCCCTTATTATGCTGCAAGAATCTTCAAAAAATTTAATCGTAACTTCTACTGATTGCTCAAAAAATTCTTATCTGACAACAATACTGTTTAAAATAAGTGGAATTTTAATTGAAATATGCTATGTTCTTTTTAAATATTTAACTACATTAGAACTTTGTTAAAAGTAGACGCATAAGACTTTAGTTTTAAAAAGTGATCAGCTAAAGTGGTTTATCTCTATTTTCGCAGAAAATGTAAGGTCAAGTAGTGTGATAAAAGGAAAAAAAAAATCAAATACACGCGAAACTCTTAGGCTTTTTTACCATGAGATGTTTCATCGCACCTCCTACCGATTTGTTGCCTAAAGGATTAAAGACACTGCAGCCTAAAATCATTTTTAGATCATATTAAGAAGTAAAGGATAGACCAACTCTCATCATATTTCTACATGTGGTAACTTTATTAATTAGGTTTTGTTTTATTATTTTTTTGTACTGCATGTTTTCTACACTTATATCGATACATATTCAGGTTTCAAACATTTAAAAGTATTTCAAAATACTATATCCAGGTACATAATCTTTCTTATTTTTCAAAAATATTCTAAAAAAAATTTATCGTAACTTCTACGGATTGTTCCAAAATCTGACAACATCATTCTTTGAAATATGCAGAATTTTAATTAAAATATACAGTATCCTATTTATCTACGTTAGAATTTATTGAAGGCAAATAAATGTATGAGATATCAGTTTTTTTAAAGAATAAACTTGAAAGATTTATCTCTATGTTTGCAGAAAATACAAAGTGAAATAGTGAGATAAAAGAAAAAAATCAAATACCCGCAACAATCTTCGTTTTTTTTAACAATAAAACGTTTCATCGTTCCTCCTATCGATTTGTTTTCCAAACGATTAAAGACACTGTAGCCAAAAACAGTTTCTCACATCATCTTAAGAAGTAAAACATTGACCAACTCTCATTATGTTTATGCTGGGGTAATTTTAGTAATGAGGGTTTTTTTTCCTTTGCACTGCATATTTGCTACACGCATATTCACGGATTCTTGTGTTTTAATCATTTAAAAGTATTTTAAAATACTTTTTTCAAGTAAAATATTCTAAAAATTGTAATCATAGCTTTAATTTATCCTTCAGAATTCCATATCTGACAAAACCCCTCTTTCAAATATGGGGAATTTTAATTGAAAGATTCTGTGTCCTCTTAAATATTTAACTGCATTCGAAATGTTTGAACGTAAACGTATCACACTTTAGTTGTAAAAAAGGGATAAGATAGAATGGTTTATCTCTATTTTCGCAGAAAATGTAAAGTAAAATAATGTGATAAAACTAAAAAACAAATACCCACAAACCCTTCGTTTTGCTTTAATCATCAGACGTTTCATCGGTCCAGCTAAAGATTTGTTGACTAAGGGTTTAACGACACTGTAGACTAAAGCAATTTTTCAGATCATTTTAAAAAGCAAAAGATCAACCAACTCCGATCCTGTTTATGCAAGAGATAATTTTTAATGAGGTTTTACTTATTTATTTTATTATTATCAGTTTTTTGCACTGCATATTTACTACACATATATTGATGCAATCTCGGGTGTTAATCATATAAAATTATTTTAAAATACTATTTAAAAGTAAATCGCCTTTCATATTTTTCAAAAGTATTTTTAAAAATTTAATCATAACTTTTGCTGATTGCTCCAAAACCCTTATCTAATAACAGCCCTTATTCAAATATCTGGAATTTTAATTGAATATTTAATTCTATTAGAAACTGTTGAAGGTGGACGCATGAGAAATTAGTTTTAAAAAATGGATGAGCTAGAATGATTTATATCTATTTTCGCAGAAAATGTAATGTGAAATAGTGTGATAAAATGAAAAGAAACAAACACCCACAAAACTCTTCGTTCTTTCATAATCACACGTTTCATTGTGTCTCCTATCTATTTGTTTTGCAAAAGATTATACACACTGCAGCCTAAAGTAATTTTCCAGAATATTTTACGAAGTAAAGGATCGTCTAACTCTGATCATGTTCCTGCGTGGGGTAATTTTATTAATGAGTTTTCTTTTTTAATTTGTTATTTTTTTTCGCTGCATATACGCTACATTCATATTGATGCCATCTCGGGATTTAAATATTTAAACGTATTTTAAAACTTTATTTCAAGGTAAATCGTATTTCCTAATTTTCAAGAGTCTTCTTAAATTTGTAATCGTAACGTCCACTGATTCCACGAAAATTCTTAATATGACAACAGTCCTGTTTCAAATATGTGGAATTTTAATTGAAAGATTCTATGTGCTTTTTAAATATTTAAACCCATTTAAAATTGTTGAAGGTAGACGTATGAGACTTTGGTTCAAAGAAAGGGATGAGCTAGAATGGTTTTTTTTTTCTATATTTTCCTCAAAAAAGTAAAGTATAGCCTTAAACACTTTTTCAGATGTTAAGATGTGAAAGATCGACCTACTATGAGCAGGATTTTGCACGATGTAATTTTATTAATGAGTGTGTATTTGCAATGCATATTTTTACATAGATATTAACGCATTCCTGTGTTTTAAGTATTTTTAAGTATTTTAAAATACTATTTCCACGTATAAGTATTTCTCATTTTTCAATTTCCATGTAATAACTAAAAGGAAATATGCTCTGTGTATTGCCAACTTAGTTCTTTTAGGTAGATTTCGTAAAAAATACTACGTATTACATTCTCATCTATGTTGGAATTTATAAAAAACTTTTTGCAGATCTACGCCGATCATCACTCCTAGAACCCAAAACCACCACCAGTTCAAAACTTTATCTATCTATGTATCTATATCACTTTTTTATGGACATGATAACTTTCATAATTCTGCACAAATCTCTTCCAAACTCATACATAAAACCAAGCGGCATAAAATCTCGGTCAAGCTCATTAATGGACAAAATCGGACAGGGCTGGGGGGGGGGCTTTTTGTGAAAACAAGAAAAACCCCTTAACTCTTCATTATGATACATGTCGAATCCGTCTAAAGTTATTAATACTTCTAGATAAAAAGCCAAAAAAATTATATTTGACAGATTTTTAATATCATTAAAAATGGTCTCAAAGGGGGGTGGGGATTAGGGGTTTAAGAAGAAACAAATCCATAACTTCGTCAATTCACAAGATATCAAATCCGCTTAAATTTATTATAAATCTTCTTAATAATATCTACAACTTTTATGTTGACAAGTATTTTATAGGACCAACTCTTATAGAAAAAAAATAAAACAAAAAAGTCCCTGCCCAATAAACAGTCCAATAAATTGTCCCAATAAACAGGCGTCGCATTGTCTGCGTCTTCGAAATCTACCTGTGCCTGTAGGCTGAGTCGTCAGGGATATTTTTATTAAAAATTTCTAACAGGAATTTTAAATAATAATCTTTAGTTAACATATTTACGTAATGTCTCTCATTAAATAAGATCATCCTCTCATTAATGATCTCATTAAATAAAAATTACTATATTCGCTGTAGGTGGAGATCAAAGCTGATTTTTTTTTTCCAACAGAGTGTTTCTGCAACTACAAAGAATATAGTAAAAAAAGATGAAGTTTATTTATTTATCCTGCTGAGTTCATTTAATCTATTGATTCGTAATCGATTCGCGTAATTTTTATTGCCGTATAGAAAATATAGATAAATATAAATGTAGATTGATATACAACTTTATCCTCATATTCAGAGAAAATGCAACTATATAAATTAAAATACCATACATTCAAATAAAAGATTTTAAAAATTCAATAAAAAGAAAAACAAAGTATCTGGAAAACTACAAGATGTTGTTTGAAAATAATCATACCGGAAATTATATTTCAGCTTTTCTTTTCTGTGTTCTACAGTTTTTTTTCTTTTTTTTTTTTTTTTTTTTTGAGGATATATCAGTTCCTTCCGTGCAGATGATATTTTCCTTTTGTCATGGCGTAACAACACTTCTATTTGCTGTTGATTTTAATCTTCGCTTATTATCATTCTTTTTAAGTTTATTGTACAAGATTTTATAATTTTATTTTGCTTAAATGTGTATAGAACGTAGTATAAATATATTTATCCCAATTATTTTATTTTTTAAGAATTTTGTGAACTTCTGTGCTTTTAACAACGGACGCTCTTTTTAAAATTCAAAATTATAATCATGCATTCTTACAGTATACAGGGTGATTACAAAGAAACTATCCCGATATATGAGTCCTTAACTATCACACCGTTCGCAGAAACTGACTGAAATTTTGGTTTTAAATATTTTGAGGTATGCGCTCAAGAATTACTTTAAGCTAAATATATTTATCTGAACATTTCAAAATCGCCAACTCAGCTACAAACGTATATCTTAATTGCATACATGAATATTATTTTTCTACTTACATTTCATACAATTGTATTAAATCCAAATAAATACAATTCATGAAATTATATCAACTTTTGAAAACGTGTACATTAAAATATAAACTATCATTCAAGTATGTTATATTCAATATAATTTACCTAATAAGATTCGGGATGTATTTTGCCTAGAAGAAACCAAAATTAAATAAAAATGTAACAGAATCCGTTTTTTTTTCCAGCATTTTCCCATAGATATATGCGTTTTTTTTTAAATTAAATGCTCATTAATTAATTAGAAAATCGAATGCTAAAGTAGTAGTAATGTAGAGTAGTAACTAAAGTAATGTAGAGTAGAGTGATGTAAACATAATACAAAACAGTGCTTATTATAGTAAATTGTAGGAGACGATAAAATCATTTTAAAATCGTTAAATGAAAAAAAAAAATAAACATTAAACACTTTACCAACAAAATTGTTTTAGACAGTTAAAAAGAGTTTATCTAGTAACAAGCATAAGCGTTAATGAAAATGCTTTATTATTAAAAAAATGTTCAAAGGGTACCGAGTAACCTAAAAAATAAAATAATAAGATAAATAAAAATAATAAAGGGATATCATTTCCTGAAATGAATGTTTCACTCTTTAATGAATGTATGCTATTTTTTAACCATTTACAAGAGGACTCTGCCCTGTCTACATTTTTGGGAAGATATATAAATAAACATTGATCAGTAATGGTAATATTTTGCGAACATTAATTAAAAGAAGAACTATGGAACATTGATGATCACATATACAATAAAAAAAAAGATTTAGAAATTTTATCGATCCATCAAATACATTACATAAATAATTTTTCATTTTAGTTTTAATATTCATAGTTAAATGGCTAGAAGCAATATTTAAAAATACATATTAGAAATAAAAATATAAATTTGTAATACATACCGCTAATCCGTGTCCTTAGTCACAATAGGTAAGTAAATTTCCATATTAAAAATAAAACTCTTCCCAAAATCTGAGTTTTCCAATGTAACGAAAAGCTTCAGTAATATTAAAAAAAAATCTATAATTTTTCTTCAGTGGTTTACAACTCGTAAGAGTCATTGTTAAATTTACTCTGTATTCATTTATTTTTTTATATTTATAATAAAATTTAATATCTATATCATTATCATAAAGAATTAAATCTCTCTGGTATATCAATTGATTAGAAATAAGGCATAAAAATTTTTCCAGTACATTTTTACTAATGATCAAAAGAAACATTTAAACATCTATAAGGTATGTGGTATAAACTAAAGGTAGGCTATGGCCGATTGTGGCCATAGTTAAGCTTTGAGGATTTTTTATAATTTTCTGGTTGTGTGTGTGTGTATGGCTAAATTTTTGTTGGTAAAATTTTACACTTATCTCTAACACATATCAATTATACTTTTATTTGTAAGATAAAAGTTAATTACTATTATAATACAATCTCAAAACTATAGCTTTAAAATGTGAAAAAAATACTCGGCAAACTATTTTGCTTCCTATTATGCTCTGATGATCCTTTCTTTCTTTTGATATCTTTCGAATTTTTCTTTTTAATCTTCTTATCTTATGACACGAAAATACCTTAAAACACGGTTTTTTATGCACGGTAGTTCAGAGATTTTCTTCTAGGAGTTACTGACTTCTTTTGAGTTATCTCTGGTGTTAACAATAAATGGTAATACGTTTTTCAGATATTTATGTAGAAATCTTGAAAATCACCCTTACTACTCCGATTTCCACATTTGTTTTTTAAGATAGTCACCTTAGGAACATGCGTATGGTCGCTATTTGCACGAAGTAAAAGTATTAGTCTGATAAATTTCTTAGAATTGAAGTAAACGTGGTTAAAGATAAATAAATAAGTTTTCATAACTCTAAGTTTTAAGAATTGAAACATTTGTAAATTAAAATATCTTCTTACGTGCAAATTAGAACGACTATTCCTCAAAAGTGAAATCACTGAATAAAATGTCGAAGGATCAAGGTGATCTCTTTAAATTCAGCCACGTGCCCTGTATATACATGACTGACCATGAGCACCATTTTGTGATTAAAAATTAAATTAATTCTATTTTTGAGGGTTGGGCTACCTTAGGAACACTGGCCATCTTTGACTCACCTACTAGGCTCTTACTAAAATATCTAATTCCACAATAAATCACATAATCCAAGTTTTTATCAGAATAAGCAAATAACTTTCCATAAAAATTGGACAGCACATGAAAGTTTTGCTCTATAGTGAATGGGTTAGCATGTGAAAAAATCCATACTATTTCGTTTAAAGATTTACGAGATGTAACGTTTGTCTACTTCGCTGACTAATTTATTCGAAGATACCAAGAAAAATCGATGTGTAATTGTAATAATTTACGAAGGTTAATTAAGTGAAGAATTATAGGTATACTTTATAGGATACATATTGAGAAATAAATTTCAATGTTTGATCGATCGTTAAAAAATATTGCAGAAATAATTTTCGAATGCATTTTTACTTAGCGTAGCTAAAAGATAGAAGAAATATTTAAAATCTATTTTATAAAATTAAAAATGTATTTCCGTAATAAATCCTCTATTCCACGTCCTTTAGTAAAAACAAGTAAATAATTTTCCATGTAAAAGGGACATCAAATCAGCGATGGGCAAAATACATCGAAAAACCATTTTCGATACAAAATACATTGGTTTTAGAACCTAAAATACAAAATACAAAATAATTTTCAAATTTAAAAGTTTAAAAATTTAAAATAAATGTATTTTTAAAATACTGTAAAATACAAAATACATGAATTTTAATTATTGGGCATTAACTTGCACTATGGAAAAATGTTTTACTTGCCATCTCATGGTATAAATTTTTATCTACTGTATGGACACGTAACCAAAAGTTGAGGATTGGATGAGCCAAAATTTCCAGGCCCGGGTCCAGCCAGACTCGTAGAAAAATATTTTGGGGACAGACCCAGTACAAAAGCTAAAAGTTCTGCCCGAGACTGACATGGACCGTAGCAAAACTTTATTGGCCCAATATAAATACTAAAAATTCGGCCCGAGCCTGACCCGTAAAAAAACTTCATTAGCCCGAGGGAATTTCTACGAAAGAGAGATTTTTACACCGATGTGTTGAAAAATTCTTTTGTACAAGGCGTTCTGACAAAAAATATTTATTTTAGCTATCTTTCATTTTTATATTCTTTATTTTTTAAAAAGTGACCCGAGCTATGTGAAGTACAGGCACGTCTGTTCCAAAATACTGCCCTCCCTAGAATTTTTTCTTCCTGTGCCCATATAAACTATCAAACTATATATATATATATATATTATGAATCTCTGTTTCTATGTAAATGTTTCAGCTATCATTAATCCATATTCTATGATTTGAAGACTTACAGACCTGAAAAATGCTATACAGAAAAATCTCCTAAGACGTATTCGCATATGAGAAAAAAAATCATTATAGACAAGTTCCCACTTTAGCGTGTACATCGTGGAGATCTGCACGGCCCCAGGCTGAGGGCAGGGCTCGGGCCAATTTTCATTCCCGAGACACGGGCCTGGGCTTTATCCTTTCTGGGCCGGGGCCGGGCCTAACTATTTTATGCCGACACTTGCAGGGCCAGACGTCTTTTTTTCGGGTCAAGCTGGGCCTGGACTTCAATTTTCTTGGAGGTCTACAGGCGCCGAAATATTCCAGCCGTACAAAAATCAGTTAAACGAGGCCTGGTACAACAATTTTTGAAAAAAAACCGCATAGATTTTTAAATGACCATTATTATACAATAAAATTATTTTTAAAGACTAGTACATACATTTCTAGGCAAACAAAAATTGAAATTCAGTAAAACGTGTGAAAAAGAACGTGTCCACGATGGAAGTCTTAAGTGGAAAAATGTCTTGATCTGTGCAAAAAGAATATAATACATATACAACGGACAATATACCTGCTAAAATGGAATCTGTCTAGAACGGAAATTTTCTTTTCTTCTGATTATTCTTCTCTTACTGAATCTTCATTTGAATGCAACTGTCAAAGTCGAACTTTTTTTTAATCTATGCTTATGTACGTAATTGTCTGATTGGACATTAATGTTGTTGATATTTTGCATTCCATGCATTTCGAACATAATCTAAAAATAAAATCTATGCAAAGAGAAGTGTGCTTTTTGAACAATTTTAAATTTAGAATAATATTGATTCAGAAATATCGACATTTTTTGCAGAAATTCAGCAGGGCAACTCCGAACTTTTTGCTTTTATACTTGGCTGGGACAAATTAAAATTTGTACTGGTCGGGCCAAACTTTTTGCTTTTTGCTTTTATACCTGGTCCAGCCAGGCCAAAAACAATACTATGGGTGGGGCTGGACTCGGCCGAACTTTTTTCTTTTTAAATGGGGTGGCGCCGGGCCAAAACAATTTTTGTATGGGTTGGGCTGAGCTCGGACAGAAATTTTTGCTTTTAAACCGGACGGGTCCGCACTTTTAAATTTTATACCAGGACGAGTAAAAAAATGTACGGTTCAGGCCGGGCCTCGGGCTAGAAAGTTCGGACATGCATACCTTTAGTACAATGCCTGCTGTAAATGCCTTATTTTATTTTCACACGTATTATTACATTCATTTGGATTCCATCATTCCAAAAACAATACTATGGATGGGGCTGGCTCGGCCGAACTTTTTTCTTTTTAAATGAGTCGGCGCCGGGCCAAAACAATTTTTGTATGGGTTGGGCTGAGCTCGGACCAAAATTTTTGCTTTTAAACCGGACGGGTCCGGGCTTTTAACTTTTATACCGGGACGAGTAAAAAAATGTACGGTTCTGGACGGGCCTCGGGCTAGAAAGTTCGGCCATGCAGACCTTTAGAACAATGCCTGCTGTAAATGCCTTATTTTATTTTCACACGTATTATTACATTCATTTGGATTCCATCATATACAGATTTCTTTTCACAAGTTTCATGTTCTTTAATTTTATCGCCTAGAAATATATGTACTATTCTTCAAAAAGTATAAATTTCAAATTTTAAATGTAGATTAACGGCGACTTAAAAATTATGCATTTTTCCCAAAACTTGTTGCACCGGGACAATTTTTACTGATTTTTGCACAGGCCAGGCTGGACCAATTATTTTTATACGATCGGGGTCGAGACCGGGCTTGAAAATTTCTTCCCGTCCAGACCTCTAGAAAGAATGTCCAGGTAAGACTCAGTCCGGAAATAAAGAAGTCTCATCCAGTCCAGCCCGAGTCTGCAGAAAAAAGCCCAAACTCGGTCCGGTCCAAAAAGGGCGATAACAGCTTTTCTTATAACCATTCAGCTAAAATGTTTCCGCACTACATAAAAATCCTTATCGTATCAGATTTGAAAAAAAAAAGTTTACATTAACTTCCAGAAACGAATTCATAGACTATACAAAACAGGCAAGCACGCATTTTCCTGTTGTGAATCATTAATTTGCGGTTTAAGCACAAGTTGTGGATTAAACAAACTTCAAGTCTGTACGAACAGTTTTCAAAATCGAGAAATGTTTTTTGAGTATTTTGCAAATACAAAATATACGGAAAAATCATTTCAAAATACATTCACAAAATACTCTAGTTGTATCTGTTTAAAATACAAAATACAAAATACAAATGTATTTTGAAAATGTATTTCAAATACATGTATTTTCGATACTGCCCAACTCTGCATCAAATGAATGTTCAAGCACATAACGAAAGGTTTTAGTACCACGTAAAAAAAAAAAAAAAAAAAAAAAAAAAAAAAAAGTATTATTTTGTTTTCAAACGTTTACGAAAGGGAAGTTGCGCTGTCTAATTTATTCAAATATATAAAGAATAATCGATCAGTAAAAATAATAATTTACGAAGGTTAATTAAGTGAAGAATTATGGGTACACTTTTATAGAATACAAACTGAGAAAGAAATGTCAATGGTGGATCGATCCTTAAAAAATATTACATAAACAATTTTCTAATACATTTTTATATAGCATAGTTATAAGATTAGACTTTTAAAAATATATATACATTGTAATAATTAAAAATACATATTCGTAATAAATCTTCCTAAACGATGTCCTTTGTCATACTAAGTAAGTAAATTTCTATATAAAAGTGCACAGCAAATGAAAGTTTAACTCAAAAATAAATTTTCTTAGCAGCATATGAGAAAGATTCCGTGATATTTTTTCAACCATTTACGATAGGGAGCTTAGCTGCCTAAATTATTCGAAGATTTAAAGAAAAATCACACAGTAATGAAATGATATTTTAAGGTTAATTAAGTCAATTGTCCATCGATCCATCAAAAATGTTACATAAAGAATATTCGAATGATTTTTTACTTTGCGTAGCTAAAATTTTAGAAGAATTATTTAAAATGTACTTAATAATACAAAAAATTTTTATCCGTAATGAATATCCCTAATCAATATCCTTAGTCAGAATAAGTAAATAAATTTCCATATAATATATGACATCAAATGAATGTTTAAGCCTTAATGAATGGCTTTAGTAGCACATAAAAAAGAATGCGTAACGTTTTCAACCATTTACGAGAGGAAAGCTGCGCTGTAGAATTTTTCGAAGATATAAAGAAAATTCGATGAGTAATGGTAATAATTTAAGAAGGTTAATTAATAAAGAATTATGCGTAAAATTTTATAGGATATATATTGAGAAAAAAAATTCAATCATCGATCGATCCTTAAAAAATATTGCATAAAGAGTTTCGAATTCATTTTTACTTAGCGCAACTAAATGTTTAGAAAAAATATGTAAAATATACGTTAAAATGATAAAAATATGCATTTGTAATAAATACTTCTAATCAAAGTCCTTAGGCAGAATAAGTAAATAAATTTCCATATAAAAAAAAGACAGAAAATGAAAGTTTATACCTATAATGAATTGTTTTTGTATCATTTGAAAAAGAATCCAGAATATATTTTCAAGCGTTTACGAGAGAAAAGCTTCGAAGTCTAATTTATTCGAAGTTACGAAAAATCGATCAGTAATAACAATAATTCACGAAGGTTAATTAAATCACTTGTCGATCGATGCATCAAAAATATTACATAAATAATATTAGAACGAATTTTTACTTACCGTAGAAAGAACAGAAGAAATATTTACAATGTAATTTATATTAATGAAAATATGTATCCTTTATAAATCTCCCTAATCCATATTCTTAGTCAGAATAAGTAAATAAATTTCCATATAACAGAGGATATCAAATGAGTGTTTAAGTCATAATGAATGATTTTAGTAGCACGTGAAAAATAATCAAAATATAATTCTAATAAATAGTAATAAATAACAATAATAAATCACATAAAAAATAATTTTTTTTCGCAGTTTACGAGGGGAAAGTTGTGCTGACTAATTTATTCGAAGATATAAAGAAAAATCGATCAGTAACGGGTTGGGTTGAGTTGAGTTGATTATTGAAGGCCAACTATCTACACATGGGATATAGGCCCGGGGGGAGTGCCCTTCGTGGGGGTCTTTTTAAGGGAACCTAACCCGTATTTACGCATGGATAGATCCACGGCTCGAAGAAAACCACGAAAACTCTGAACGATTAGGACGACGGGCGCGATTGGGATCGAACCCAGCACCTCCCATCTACCAGCTTCGAGAGCAGAGCCTCTCAGCCACTGGTGGGGCGATCAGTAACGGTAATAATTTTCAAAGTATAATTATGTGAAGAATTATGGGTAAGATTTTATAGGACACATATTGAGAAATAAATTCCAATGATATTTCGATTCTTTAAAAATATTACATAAAGAATTTTCGAACGCAGTTTTATTTCACATACCTAAAAAATTAGTAGGAAATATACTTTATTATAATAAAAAAGTATCCACAATAAATCCCCCCCAATACATAGCCTTTGTTAGAATAAGTAAATAATTTTTATATAACAGGGGACAGCTAATGAATGGTTTTAGTAGCTTGTGAAACATAATCCGGTATAGTTTTATTAACCGTTTACAAGAGCAAAGCTTCGCTGTCTAATTTAGCCAAAGTTATAAAGAAAAATCGACCAGTAATGGCAATAATTTACGAAGGTTAATTAAGTGAATTGTCGATCGATCCATCAAAAATATTACATACAGAATATAAGAAGGAATTTTTGCTTAGCGTAGCTAAACTATTAGAAGAAATATTTAAACTATACTTTATCATAAAGAAAATTTGTATCCATAATAAATGCCCTTAATCCATGCCCTAAGTCAGAATAAACAAATACATTTGAATTTAAAAGGGGACATCAAATGATTGTCTAAGCGTATAATGAATGGTTTTAGAACCACAAGAAAAATAATACGTAATATTTGTGCAACCGTTTACGAGTGGAAAACGGCTCTGTCTAATTTATTCGAAGATTTAAAGAAAAATCGATTAATAATAGTAATAATTTGCAAACGTTAATTAAGGTAAGAATTATGAGTAAACTTTTATAAGATACATATAGTGAAATGAATTTCAGTGGTCGATTGAAGCTTAAAAAATATTAGATAGTACCCGTCAAGATTTGACGGTAAATAACTTGAAACGTCCTTTAGAAATATGCTTTTGTTTTTAATTAGCTGATTTTAAATTAATTAAGTATTGAAAATTTTAGGAATTGTTATATTGTGTAAGCGACTCCTATAGCTATAAGACGATAGATTGTGTTGTCAGTCCAGCATACTTAACTAATGAATATAAATAATTTTAAGCTTGTAATTTACATCCTGTTATACTTGAATTATTTAGCAAGAATTTAACTAAAAATATTAATTGAATGATTTTTTTTTATTTACTACAGTCTCATTTTTTTTTAAATATCAATATTTAGCATTTTCAATTTTTTTAAATTACGCGACCTTTACATTTTTTTTCATGAATTTTATTTTTATCAGCCTGACTCTAAAACCCAGATTAACCATATCTTTTATAATTCTTATATGGATATTTTTGCTTCTTTCTTTTTTTTAAGCAAAATAATCATATACTTTTCTTAGTTATTCAAATATATCTTATTGATAATGGTCATACAAAATATAGATAAAAGTTTAGGTAACTTTATTTAATCGATAATTACATGCAAAATCTTTTAATTTAAATATTTTCAATTCAAAATAAGTAATTAAACATTTTTTGTCGGTTGTTAATATTTATTTACCACAGTCTCAATTTTTTTTAAAATTACAATATTTACTATTTCTGATTTTTTTTATTTATTTAACTACAAGACCTTAAAATTTTTTCATTAAATTAATTTTTATCAGTCTGATTCTAAGACTCCGAATTTAAAATTTGTTGTTTGCAGCTAACGATTTATAATACATATTTTTTAATTAGTACTTAAATTTATTTTTTTCATTTTCACACATTTTTTAATTGTTAAACCATGGATATCAAGATAATTTAGTGTTCCTGTATGAATATTTTTCCTTCTTTTTGTTTTCTCTCCTTTTATTTTTCCTTTTTTATGAAAATTCCTTTTTTATGAAAAAATGTTCAATTTATTTAATAGATAATTACATGCACGATCTTTTAATTAAATTACTTTTAATATAAATTTAGTAATTAAAACAAAATTTTCTTGGGTGTTAAATTATAATTATAAAGCATTCGAATAAGAAGAATACAAATTACAAAACTTTTCACCCTGAATTAAACATGGCATTATTAAAATGAATTGTTGCCAATAAAATAAGAAAAATCATTCTGCCCATAGCGGGGATCGAACCGACACTATGACATGATCCGATAAGAAACGCGCCTTATACCACTTAGCCACCCTTTTCTCATTCGAGTGTACTCTAAAAGTGATTAGGTTCTAGATTTAAGTTTACGCATGCCCAAATGGTTCATTTTCGTGTGAAAAGTGGATTTGACGGAAAATCCTTTTCGTTTTCATATATAAGATGGCATAATGAATTTCGAACGCATTTTTACTTAGCGCAACTAATGTATTAGAAAAATATATTTAAAATATATTTTATAATAATAAATATATGTATGTGTAATAAATCCGCCTAAGCCACGTCCATAGTCAATAAAAGTAAATAAATTTCTATATGAAAAAGGACAACACATGAAAGTTTAACCCTATAATGAATTGTTTTTGTAGCAGGTGAAAAAGAATCCATAATATATTTTCAACCGTTTATGAGAGGAAAGTTCCGCTGTCTATTTTATTCGAAAGTATAAAGAAAAATTTATCAGTAATGATAACAATTTACAAAGGTTAATTAAGTCAATTATCGATCTATCCATCAAAAATATTACATAAAGAATATTCAAATGAATTTTAACTTAGCGTACCTAAAATATTAGAAGAAATATTTAAAATATACTTTATAATAATAAAAAATTTTATCCTTAATAAATCCCCCTAATCCATATTCTTAGTAAAAGTAAGTAAATAAATTTCCATATAAAAGGGGACAATAATTGAAAATGTCTCTCTATAATTAATGTTTTTCTTCAAGAGTTTACGAAAGAAAAGCTTCGCAATCTAATTTATTCGAAGATATAAAGGAAAAACGATCAGAAATGATAATAATTTACGAAGGTTAATTATGTGTCAACGTTGATGGAATCCATTTTAAGAATTAAATTTCAATCGTTGATCGATCCATCAAAAATATTACATATAGAATATTCAATGCATTTTTACTTAGCCGAGTAAGAAGATTATTTTTTTAATATAATCTAATAATAAAATGTCATTATGTAAATCCTTAATATATCGCCCTTATTCACGACTTTAGTCAGACTGAATAAATAAATCTCAACCAAATAGCTAATTTTTTTTCCGAAATGACGTTTTCACCATATCAAGAATAGCTTATGAAAAAATATCTACAATATCTTTTAAAATGTTTACGAAAGGAAACAGTAAATTTTTTTGAATTTACTTTAATTTATTCGAAGATATGATGAAGAAGTAGATCAGTAATGATATTAATTTATGGAGGTTAATAAAGAAAAATTATGGGTCAACTTGACGAGATGCATGTCTAGAATTAAATTTCAGTGGTCCATCAAAATTATTGCATAAAAAATCACTGCATTTATTCTTAGCCTAGTTTAATGATTAGAAGAAACACAGAAAAAAATGTATTCTAATCATCACAAAAATATATATCCTTAATAAATCCCCATAATTCCTGTCCTTAATCAGAATAAATTTATAAACCTCCATGAAATCTCCATGAAGCTAAAGCTTTTTCCCAAATGAAGATTTTTTTCATATAAAGTACGTCTTGTGAAAAAAAAATCTACACTCACTTTTTTAAACGTTTACGACAGGGTTACAAATTTGCCCTAATTTTTAACACTTTCCAACCTAGTTGAAAAGTGTTTATGACTTCGGTTTGTCTGCCGTATGGCCGTCTGCCTTCTGCCGTCTGGCCGTCTGCCATCTGGCCGTGCTCTAACTCCCGTAAATATGCTCGGATTGCCTTGCAATTTTCATATGTTATTGTTGTTATGTACAGCATGTTCCCTATTTCAACTGAAGTGTGTAGCACTTCTAGTTTTTTTACAGGGACACTCAAAAGAATTCCGTTACATGACGATCTAGGGGAAAAATCATTTGCGGTTTATTTTAATGAATTTACACATTTTCAAATGCATTGTAATTGATATATATCACTAAGATGCATTACAAGAAGCTTAATATGGAATATGGTGTCCATAGCACTTATAGTTAATTTACAGGGACAGTCAAAATAATTCCGTTACATTACGTCTATGGAAAAAAAATCGTTTGCGGTTTATTTAAATAATGTTTCACTATTTTAAACGCATTGAAATTTATATATATCACTAAGGTGCATTACAAGAGGCTTACTACAGAATATTGTGTGTATAGCAGTAATCGTTCATTTACAGAGACACACAAAAGAATTCTTTACTGTCTGTTAACAACAATTCCTGGAAGTGCGTTTTAAGTTGATGACCGCGATTTTAAATTTAACTCAATTTTGTCTATTACTAGGTGTGTATAAATTCTGTATTTCATATAGAGGGCAGCACAAAAGTTCGCGAACACATTTCCGTTTATTGAAAGAAACTCCAGAAGGAGAATTTTAAACTGTGCTACGCGTTTCCTAACTAAACTAAAATTTAGCATCCTATGTAGTATATATACAAATCTATGGATCATATACAGGGCTGAATAAAATTATTCGGATATTTTTCCGAATATTGTATATGTTGGAAATATATGTTGGAAATTCCTGAAATTACGTTTTTAAATATGTTATGCGTTTTCCAAATTGTTTACTTAGATATTATCGTTCAGATTATTAAACGGTAATGATTTGTAAAATTATTTTGGAAGCGTTTGAAAGTGTTATATAATCTATGCTTGACGCATGATTTTTTGTTCTTGTTTATTCAGAATTTACGAATACTAAATATTGCTTTATTTAATGACAGACATTTCGTGTTTAATTAAAGTAAAAGTTATTCTTTCGGAATTTACGGTAGGAATTCCGATTTACGGAATTAAAAAGGACACCAAAATGATAACCCTGGTTTCCGAGGGCAAAGAGTCAATGTCTAATTTATTCGAAGATATCATTAAATTTTTTCTGTAATGATAATGACTTATGAATGTTAAGTAACAGTTATATTTAGGGTCAATATTGATGAGAAACATATTAAGAATTATATTTACGTGTTCGATCGATGCATAAATAATATTAGATAAAGACTTTTCGAATGCACTTTTACTCAATGTCGTTAAATAATTAGAAAATATATTTAAAAATATATACTACTAATAAAAATAACATATGTGTAATAAATCTCTCTAATCCACGACCTTAGTCATAATTAAATAAATAAATCTGAATGAAATATCCAAAGCTTTCAGCCAGACAAAAATTTCACTATATAAAGAAAAAAAAAAGTTTTTAAAATGTTTTAAAACGTATCTCAAACGTTTCTAAATGAAAGAGTCAGTGTCTAATTTATTCGAAGGTAATATCCATGAAGTAATGGTAATAATTTATGAAGGTTAATTTAAAAATGTTATGGGTCCACGTTGATAGGGTACATATTATGAATTAATTTTCAGTGGTCGGACGATCCATCAAAAAAATTATATAAAGAATATTTTAATGCATTTTTCGAAGACTATTTAAGGTATCCACACACCTTTGAAAAGTCATTTTCGATAAAAATATCGATTTTTCATTTTTGAAATAATATTAAAAACCCATCTTTTATAGATCGAATTCTGTTTTAATTATGTCTGTTATTGAATTCGAACCCGAGTTACAGCATTTTAAAGTTACGCCTGTTACAGCTTGTCCAAGAATTTTACAACCGGAAATATCGTTTTCCAAGCCATAAGTAAAATGAAATGTATGTTTAGCTTCTTCTTTTTCGAGATTTAGCATTTAAATTGGATTATATGTCCAAGAAAATACATGGAGTATATAATTAAACCTTTAAAGAATAATAATTATTTTTATACCAAAAGCCGCGTTTAAAAGTTATTTTTAGCTTTTTCTCAAAATGAAGTTTTTCAGATTTTTACTGTAAAACATTCTATAGCAAAAAATTACGCATGAAATGCCTTGATTTTTTTATTTATTTTTAAAAAGTTTATTGAGGTAATAGACTACAATTATAATAATATATTAATTAGTTTTATATTTACACTGGTATACAAGTTAAAAAGTTGAAAGAAATTTTACGAATTTTTCATTACATTAGTACTTAAGTTATTCGTAGTTATTAGTTAAGTGCCATAGAATATAGAATCTGTGATAGAGATGCTATTATAATGCGGCTAGTCTATGTCCCAGAGAGAATTATTCACTTTATTATGCATTTTACAAAATGTGAATGCATTGATTTGATTTTGAGTTATCATGTTTTGCGCAAATATCAATTTTTCACATAATTTTGACTATTTTTCACTTTAAAAAAATCATTTCTATGTAATTTCTAAAATGTGAATATATTTTTCAAAGTTTTAACTTAAATGCTAGTAGAAAAAATTGGTATAAAGAGAAAATTTCAAAATTTTCAAAAACTCACCTCCAAAGGTGTGTGGCATATACCTTACGTGATAAGAAGAAATATTTAAAACTATATATAAAAAAAAAAAAAATCTGTAGTAAATCGCTTTAACGCACGTCCTTTGTCAGTATAAGTAAATAAATTTCCATGAAAAAAACAAAACATTTTTCCCGATTTAAAGTGTCTCCGTAGAACGAATTACTTGCAAAAAACAAGGCACAAATTTTGTTTTCAGTATTTGGAAACGGCGGGAAAGCGTCACTTAATATTGTATTACACTGTTAAAAATCTGCAAAAAACTGTTTAATACATTTGTTTAAGTATTTCGTCTAATCATCTAGTTATACTTCGAAAAATGCAATGATTTTTTTAATGTAATGCTTCTGATAAACAAGTAGTAAAAGAGGTAAATAAATACTACAAGAAAGAAAGAGGTAAAGAAATACTACACTGTTAAAAATCTGGAAAAACTGTCCAGTCCTTCAACCGTTACTTGACCCCATTGTGAAGATATTACGACCATATTATTGACCATATTATGGTCAGGATCAATCAAAATTAGAATTAACCCTTTGAGGGGCGGTGGTATATATTATATACCACCTAATTTTAATCCGATTCAAACCAGAGACTTTTAAATAAATTTTACTTTTTTAACTTTGACGAGAAAAAGTTGAAAAATTGTTTATTCTTATTTTGAACTAAATTATTTCCTAAATTCCGGTGGGAATTCAACGTTACAGGAGCACAAGTGCTTGCCCCTGAAAGGGTTAAACAACTGTTATCAATAGATACGTTGATTGACTGGACAGTTTGCTTCAAATTTTTAACCCATTAGGCGCCATTGCTCCCATTTTGGGAACATTGCTTTAAGATTTTTTTCTGAAGTGCGTATTTTATAAAATGTTAAAAGGTTCACGTTATTTGCATTTTGAATATATTAGATGACATCTGAAATTTTTTTGTTAAGTTTCATTAGAAATTTCTATTATTTAAAACGTGTTAAAAAAGGCGAAAAATAGCTTTTTGGCAGTATTCGAATTTTTTTTTTTTTACTTTATAATAAAAATTATATTTTTTAGTTAAAATATGTTCATAACAGTGTATTATGTTAAACAACATCAATCCGGAATTAATATGTATAATAGATCAATCACAATTACCGAAAGAATAAGATGTT
This sequence comes from Maratus michaelseni, assembly GCA_963931845.1. Lineage (NCBI taxonomy): Eukaryota > Metazoa > Arthropoda > Arachnida > Araneae > Salticidae > Maratus > Maratus michaelseni. Next base: position 401,701,120 of record OZ007586.1, read on the forward strand.
CCCAAAATGGGAGCAATGGCGCCTAATGGGGGTAAGGTTTTTGAAAACTTGTACATATGCCTCCGTGCATTTTTGGTATTTATTTTTCAACTTATTAGCTATAGAAGGTATAATATCATTCTGAAACTAATATTTTTAGAAGATTTCATATAAATTAGTCCAACTTTTACATTTATAATAAAAAACAAAATGAAATTACCAGTTCCATAAGCATTTTCACTATCCATCTCTCTATTTTTCATCATTTCATAATTTTTTTTATTATTTTACATGGAAGATGATTGAACATTTTTTTAGATTTGGACGATTTTTCGGATGTTCCGGAAATCGTTTGTTTGCCACCCGATTGCAGTATTGTAACATATGAGGAAGATATCTTCCTCATATGTATGTCGCATAAAATATTTTCTATTACATATGTAATAGAAAATAATTTATGTGATGATTTATCCCATGTTATATTTGGTGGAGTAGAACTTTCTGTAAATTCTAAATCAAGAGACAATCAAGAAATATCTAATTTAGTGTTTAAAAAAGACAAAGTATTAAACACAGGCTTGATATTTTAGATGAAAGTTCAGGCGAACATCAAATTGGAATATGGAAAAAACTAAACAAAATGCAAAAACAAAAAAAAATATTGTTAAAAAACCAATTTCAGAAAACGAAAAAAATGTAATATAATGCTGCATAAAAAATGTTCAATCATTTTCATGTAAAATAGTAGGACAAAAATTATGTATTGAAGAAAAATAAAGAGGTGGATAGTGAAAATGCTTATGGAATCGGAATTTTTTTTTTTTTTTTATTATAAATGTAGATGTTGGACTAATTTATATGAATTAATCGTAAAATATCAGTTTCAGAATGATATTATCCCTTTTATAGCGAAAAAACTGAGAAATAACAAACATAAATGCACGGAGGCATAAGTAAAATTTGTGAAAAAATTTACCCCCATTAGGCGCCATTGCTCCCATTTTGGGAACATGCTATTTTTTCTAAATATTGAATTTTTTTAAATTTTTTTCTTCAGAAATACCTTAAAGACTTTCTATTCATAAATAAAAAACAACTGTTTCATTAAAAAATTGTTTAATATATATAGCGGCGCCTAATGGGTTAACAGTGTGCTCTGACCAAAGAGAAAACTTGAAATTATGGTCTAGTAACCGTTATCTATAAAAACGGTTGAATTACTTGACAGTTTGCAGCAATTTTTTAACAATATAATGTAAGTAAATAAATTTTCATATATAAAAAGAGCATTTACAAAATGAAAATTTATTAAAAATAAATTGTTTTTATAACACATAAACAAATCCACTGTATTCATTCAACCGTTTGATTATTTCAACCGTTAAAGCTTCACTCTCCAATTTTGTTAAGATATCCAGAAAGAATATTGATCAATAATGATGATAATTAAAAGAAATGTTATGGGTCATCATTGAGGAAATATATATTTTTAATTAAAATTTTTGTGGTAAATCTATGCTTTAGAAATACTGCATGAAAATATATATATATGTATTTATTCAGCATAGTTAAATTATTGAAGGAAATACTTATATGATAACCTTTAAAAATTAATAGTAATAAGTATATTTCCGTAATAAATTCCTTAATCTACACCCTTAATAATAAATTGCCCTTAGATTAAGTATATAAACTTTCATAAAAAATTATACCCTTTTTCGAAGTGAATGTTTCACACTATCATAAATGGTTTTAATAACCTGTAAAAAAAATCCGTAATATTTTTTTTCAACCGTTTACAAAAAAAAAAAGAACCACGCCACTGTTAATTTATTTCAAGACATAAAAAATCTATCATTAATGATAATAAGTTATGGGGGTTAATTAAAGAAAAATTCTTCGTAAACGTTTATGAGATTTAATACGAGTATCTTATATTTATATGGCTAATCAATCTACCAGAACTTTTGCCTTAAAATTTTTTCAATACATTTTTATATACCTAGTTAGATGACGGGAAAATATACTTAACAATGAATGTTAAAGTTCAAGTAAAAACGTTTATAAATTTTAAAAGGTTCATCCTGAGAAAGGCATTTAGTGAAGCTTCTACCGAATTCTTGTTTTGTTGAAAGAAAACGCCAGTAAGCCTTCTTGGAGTATTTAGAATCCAAATCGCGTACATCTTTTTCCGAATTTTATTACCGTATAATCTTCAGATAGGACAAGTATTAAAAACGAATCTATATCGATAAAATGAAAACTCATTGAGTTGACAGAATGGCCTAATAAATGACAGTTTTATAATGCACTATTTTATGGTGTACCTCTTCCTTTAATAAGCAGCGCATTTTTTTAAATAAAATTCCATCATATATCTTCCAAATACATTTTTTATGTTAAAATATCTATATTATAAAGCAAAAACATGTCCGTGAGTACCGCTGACGATATATTAAAGGTGGCAAGATCTGACTAATATTTTCGCTTTTATTACATTTTTTTTTTTTTTTTTTTTTTTACTTTTTTTTTAAACATCGCACAATTTCAATTTATACACAGTCGAATAGGAAAGAGAAATTATCTTTCAAATGTAATTTCTTCGAAAACTGTAACTCAAATAACTGATGTTTTATGATGTTTAAAATAATTTTCATGTATGATTTTTTTTATCTATCTCTATCGCGTGCAGCCCGATTACGAAAGATTAATTTGTTTTCATTTAAAACAATATAAATAGTCCAGCATTTGTTTCTGGCTAATACAGGGTTCGTACGCTTTTACCACAATTGTTTAATAGAATTTTTCTCCTTATATAAATGCAGAAAAGTATTACAAATCCTGGAATTAAACGAGGCGTCTGCAATTTCTCCTATTTAAATGTTAAATAGAAAACTTTTATTTAAAAAATGTGGTAAAAGCGTGCGAACCCTGTAATAGTACATAACGAAATTAAAATTTATATTATACATAAAACAGAAATTTAACAAACACGTAGTCGAAGTACGCGCTTAAACTATTGAAATGATCAGAATAAAAAGGATGCTGTATGTATAGCGATATCTTTGGCGATTTCTTCAGCTATTAAATCCTGACGTATGGCTAATAAGAAAGTCTCGATTTTAACAAATTTAAAAACTTTATTTTAATACATTATGATACTTTAATTTAAAAATTCTTTTTAGTGTTAATGGTAATAAAAAAATATATATTAAACGTAAATAATTTTTACAGGCTTCATTGAAAAAAAATGGATTTCACATATGCTCTGTAACTCGGGAAACTCGCGTTGGAGACCCCAGTTTCCGTAAAAACGGAAAGTCTCGCCCTATTAAAAAAAACCTGTAGTAACATGTGAAAAACAATTCATACTATTTTTTCAGCCGTTTAGGAGAGAAAAGCGTCACTGTCTAATTTATTCGAAGATATTAAGGGGAAAATCGATCAGTAATGATAATAATTTATGAAGGTTAATTAAAAGAAGAATTGTGGGTCAACCTTGATGAGATACATATTAAAAGGTAAATTTCAGTGGTCGATCGATCCATCTGAAATATTCCATAAAAATCTTTCATTCCATTTTTATTAAGCTTAGTTACATGAGAAGAAGAAATATTAAAACATGTATATTAAAGTAAGATAAATTTTTTATAGCAATTGCAATTTCAATTTAAGCAAAGACGAGTTGCAAGGATCATTAGAAGAGCATTAAAAAATAATAAAGTTAATTTAGCTTATATATCAATCGATTATGACTGAAGATTTTCATCGATTGTTTTTGGGAAAAAAGTGCTAATCGTTTGAAATAAAATATTTTTACTTTATTTATAGATTCAGAAATCACAAACAATTATAGTACTCTGTATGTCCATTGTTAATTTAACATATTTTCGTAAATATAATATTTTTAAAAAATGAAAAGATGTCATTTATTTCCCCGAATCTCCCGAGGATATGATACAAATTATATTTATGTAGCTACAAGAATGGTTGACTAAAAATATTCATCTTAATGAAACATGCGGCTTCTGTCTTTTTCCGATTAATTTGTTTGGATATGAATTGCAACAAGAGAAATGTAACATGGATATTTTTGTATTCTATTAATTTTATTTATGTTTCAGTCAATAATGATTTTGCATACGTTTAATAATTCCTCGAATATAAAATAGGAGTTGTCTAAATATTAATGACGCTAGATTACACTAGGCAACAAATTTTAACTTTTTCCTGTATCTGGCTTTTAAATGGGTGCATTTAGCTAATTTTAGGGTGCTGAATCCGGTGGAATAACCAGATTCTCACAATCTCGTCACATTTATTAGATACACAGCAATTACATAAAATCAAAAGTGAAATATTTGGCAAGAATTGACCCTTTGAAATATAAATAAAACATAATATTCATCGGTAAAAAATGTTTTCTTGATTACTTAACAAAAAGCTATGAACTAATACGATCACGAAACTGTTGAACAATAACCTATAATGTTGATATTAACAATATTATTATTCAACATAGGTTTCTGTCTTTCTTGATGTCAGAATGTATCCAAATAAAGGTTTTAACGTACGTAGTTATTCATTTCCTCAATATTTGACCCCGAAATGTACATTATAATTTAGATTTCACTACGAATAGTCCAGGTATGAAAAATTTACATTCTAAAATTTTGAAAAACCCTTACGTGATATAAAATTTCTGATAGCAGATTCGGATTCTACATGCAAAAATGTATATTTAATTTTTTCCAAATAGGATACAAAAAGTCTGTTGATTATAGTGTTATCATTTTAAAATTTGCATGCAAATAAAGATTCTGTTCAAATAAAATTATTAACATTTGCTGGCCGTCGTTTCCAGTAGGGAACATTAAATTAAAGAATAATTAAAAAAATAAATATTATCAATATGACTCTATATATTTAGCAGATATAATAAAAAAGTGTCTAGGATTGTGGAAATAAAAATCATATTTAATCTTTAAAGAGGAATTTTACAGATATTCATAAATTGACATTTCTCGTCATTTTTCACAGAAATATTATCATTTTAGTTTATAAATTTTTAAATTACTTCATACCAGTTCTTAAATTTAAAAATAAATCTTTCATTACTTTTTACAATTTTGCAATTTATTTGTTCTTCTCATCACTATATTAAATTCTTGTATCCAGTGTAAAATAAATGTCGACAATATTCGACGAAGTTACATATCTTTTTACTGTGAATTATGTTTATGAAGCTCTTCTGAAGAACCCATAACATATTTAGAGTTTAAAATTTTTGCATTTTCACTCTTATGTATTCTCACTTTATTTTGTCACATGTGATTTCATTGCAATTGTATATATATATGTATATACAATTCATCAATAATTATATATATATATATATATGCAATATCAAGCCGCCTGTCTTCTCTTTGGTTTTTTTTTTTTTTTTTTTAATTGTCTTTTCGTTAACGTTTTCTGTTTGTTCATTTGATAATGTTGTGCTTTAAGTTTAGCTTTAGTTATTTGTTTGGTTTCAAATTTCAATTTATGGAATTTTATGCTATCTTAGTTTTCATAATATATATATAAATGTGTGTGTGTGTGTATTTTCGAGTTTAAATGACTAATATCTTTAAACTATAGTATTATATGACAAAACAACAAACAGAGAATTGAAAATATGCCTGCATCTGAATTCTGCCAATAAAATTTTAATAAATCAAAAATGAATTATATTGAAAATGTTGGTTTAGTTAAGAACTGCAAATTAACATCCAAATTAATTATTAAACATATATTCATATTTTTCATTCGTTAGTTTAAAATACTTTAACAGCATAATTCGGCATTTACTATTTTTATATTTCATTTCTACTATATATTGTTATGTCTATGAGTGACATAAAAAAATCTAAAAAACAAATTATAAACCACAAATAATCTTGACAATCGAATCTAAAAAAAGGTTATTTAAATTATATATCAATCCATCGATTTGTTTTTAAAATAGCTAATTCAAGTAAATTTCATAGTAATTTCATAGCAATTGAAGTAAAATATTGTTATTTTACTACAGATTCGTAAATTAGAATAAATTGATTTTAGTAATGTTCACAGATAATTTAACGTGTTTTCCAAAGAAAATATTTATAAGAAAATAAAATGAGTCATTTATTATCTCGATTCTCTCGAGGATATGATACAAATTATATTTGTGTATTTGCAGGCATTATTGACTAAAAATATTCATTTTAATGAAACATGCAGCTTTTATCTTTTCTCCATTTATTTAGAAAGAAATGAATTGAAACAAGAGGAAATAAGATAGAAGAGATATAAGATAGTGACTAAGCTCCTTTATTTTTCTTTATATTTATGCCAATAAATAATTAGCATTTGTTTAATCATTATACAAAATAAATTATAATTGTCTAAATATTATTGATCTTAGATTATATTTTCGATGTTTCCATAAGAATATGAATTCCGTTCCAAGAAAATAATGAGTAAATCACAATTGAATAATAGACAAACAACTATGGTATAATTATAAACTTTAAATTATCATGAAAATAATTAATTAAACATATATTTCCATTTCACATTCATTAGTTTAAAAAATATATGACAGCGTAATTCGAAGTTTAAGGGGTTTTTTTCATGTAATTTATTTATTTTTATGTCGATGTGTGAAATAGAAAATACTGAAAATCTACTTTTAAAACAAAATAATCTTCATAAAAATCTCACGTTAATGTAGAATAGAGTTAATTTTTGAATTATGACTGAAGAATTCGATCGTTATTTTTTTTTAATAAAAAAAGATGCATTTGTTCAACATAAAAATATTATTACTTTTCTTTTCGATTCAGATATTCAATTATAATAGCCTCAATGTTCATAGTTAATTTAACATATTTTTTCTAAGGAATTTTTTTTAGGAAAGAAAATAATTCATTTATTTTCTCGGATATCTGGAGGATATGATACAAATTATATTTGCAAGAATGGTTGGCTAAAAATATTCATCTTAATGTAACATGAAGCTTCTGTCTTTTTTCCCATTAATTTAGAAGGAAATGGATAGTAACAATATAAAAGTAAGATAGATATTGTTTGTATTCTGCCTTTTGGTCAATAAAATATTTGCATTTGCTTAATTACCTATATATATATATAATTATATATATATATATAAAATATAATTATCTAAGCATTAATGTTGTTCGTTTTTCTTTCTGATATATGCATGCGCATATTCCTTCTGTTCAAATAAAAGAATTAGTAAATCGAAAATCAAAACTATATTGAGATCTGTGGTAAAGTTAAGAAGTCTATTTTATCCCATAATTCCATAATTAACATTTATTTCACTTTTGCATACTTTTGACGACAAAATTTGGCGTTTTATTTAGTATTCCTTTTTGTCTCTCGAGGATATGATATAAATTGCTTTTCTGTTGCTGCAAGGATATTTGGCTAAATTACCTTAATGAAATATGCATCTTCAGTCTTTTTTCTATTAATGTGGTAGGAAAAGCATTACAAAAGGAGAAAATCAAGATAAAATACATATATTTTGGATTCTATATTTTTATTTTTACTTTTTCAATAAAGATTTTATATATTTTTTTTATTAAATGAAAATTAATAAGAATTGTCTAATTACACTAGTCTATAAAATAAAACTTTTTTATTTTCTAAATTTTAAAGAAACGATATATTTGTATGCAAATTTGAGGTCACAGATTACGAATTAATCATTAAACTTTTAATGTTACCTGTCGGTGTAAAAATATGACTAGTATGAAAAATAAAATTTTTCAAATGTTTGTGAAATGCTTTTTTTTTTTTTTTTTTTTTTTTTACATGGAATAAAAAATTTATGAACAGTACGAAACCTTATATAATCAATCAAGTATTTCTCTTCTTGTTTTTTTTTTACTAGTTACTTTAACTTGCAAAATCTTTATATCTGCCCAGCAAAATATAATGCGGGTAAATCACTAAATAATTTGAAGTCTCAAAAATTATGATATCGAGCTACCCGCATATTATCGTAAATATGGTATAACTGAACATTAAGAGCTAACTGTTACTTTTAAAGTTTAATAGTCTATTCAGCGTGTTGAAAACTACAGGATAGTACATTTTTATGTAAAAGGCAATTTTGATGTAGACCAGTGGTATTAATGTTGTTAGATTTTTTTTTGATATACGTATGCAAATATTGCTTCGGTTCAAGAAAAATAATTGGTAATTAAAATAAACAAAAATTCATTGAAAACTGTCCGACAGCTAAGAACCGCATCCCATAATCCAGTATTTAAAAACATATTTCACATTTCTATTCATTTTTTAAAAAGTATTGATAGTATAAATTGCAGTTTTCGTTTGCATTCTTTCCTGTTTCTGCAGGATATGAAACAAATTACATTTCTGTTGTTGCGAGGATATTTCGCTAAAAAAAATTCATCCTAGAAAAATATGTAACTCTTGTCTTCTTCACATTAACTTATAAGCAAAGTATTTCTTACAAGATAAAAGTAAGATAGATTTTTTTTGTTATTTTTATTTCTGTGTTTGTCAATAGATAAGTTGCATTCGTTTAAGCATTACCTAAGAACAAAGTAGAATTGTCTAAGTATTGTTATTAGATTTTCTTTTTCATATATATTGCTCTACTTGATACTTTTTTTTTTAATGCGAATAAAAAATAAAAAAGTTCAAATTGTTTGAAATTAAATATTTTTATTTATATAGACTCCGAAGTGGCAGTAAACTATTTATAATATTCTCAATGTTCGTAGTTCATTTAAGATTTTTTCACAAGAATTTGTTTTAAAAAGGAAAATTTAAAAATTTATTAATATTCCTTATTAATTTATTTCCCTGTACCTTTCGATGATATCATAAAAACTATATTTGTGTATCTGCAAGATTGCTCTACTAAAAATATTCTTCTTACTGACAGGTGCAGCTTATGTCTTTTTGAAACATAATGCTGTACTAAACAGTGTTCAATTGGAAAACAATTAATAATCCAACACTAGACTGATACGAAAAATTGAATTTATCGTATCTGGATGCATCCATGGATAGAACTTTCATAAGATGTTTTTAGTGTAATACAAATGGAACCTCTTTAAACATATTGTCCGAATAGAAGCAACATATAAGTATAATAAACAAAACATAGATATTCTATCTAAAATATGGAGTTGAAATTTTGAAAATATTTAAAATTTAAATTAGATACATGTTTACTTTATCATATGTGTTAAATATATGTGGATATGCTTAATAAAATCAAATATCAGTTATGAACATTTAAATGAATTTGTGATTAATAAAATAATTTGTATTACAATTTATCTGCATCCATCCATATAAAAAACATTAAGAAAGTTTCTTATTACATAATAGTAATAAAAAAAGAACTCGTTTAACATATGTCTTTAACAAAAATATAGTACGCCCTCAAGCTTCATAGTTAAATCATCTATCTCTGAATACAAAGGCGCAATGAAACGCTAGGGGCAAAGCAATAAAAGTAAGTGTTAACATATTTTTTATATTTAGTAATGTTCCATAAATATCAATACATAGATAGAACATTCAGAAATTGGGTAAAGTAAAGAAAGTGTACATAATTAAACTTACAGTTCTCATTGTGTTCTGTAGTATGATCTAATTGCAATAATGGAGCCTATTTTTAAGAATTATTAAACGAAACGGGAAAGGAAGAATTCCGCGAAAAAATAGTTCCAAAAGTCACCGCTAGGGGATATGTAGCGCTGTTTTTTTCTGGAATCCTTCTTCCCCCGTCTTGTTTGTTCAGCCTACAAAATGTGGCTCCATTCTCCTAATTATATAGCACTACAGAACACACTGAGTACTTTCGTTTAATTATGGCCACCTTGTATAATAGAAAAGAAAGTTATATAAAAATATCTTCAGGACAAAAGTAGAATAAGCTTTCTATCTTTATTGTTCTGCCCTCTATTGCTGAATACAAAGCCATAATGAAATTCTTGTGATAAAACGGCCAACGGAAGTGCTAACATTACATAAAAATGTTCGGTGTAGTTTTGTAAGGATTTTTGCAACGTGCATGTTAAAAATAATTTTAAAAATGTATATTTTATTAAAATAATTAAAACAATCTGTATTGTTTTAAGAAGACTTCTATATTTCTAAAAAAGTAATTAAGTCTAAAAAAGTCATTGTTAAATTTATATGTAGCATAAAAATCAATATAACGTTTTATATTTAAATCCGATATCAGTAAGAGGTTGTTCGTAAAGATTAACTTAGTTTGTAAATTTTAGTTTTTAATAGAGATTTTTTCTAATTTATGGCATGTTTTTGCTTTCACAACATATTTTTATTCAGATAAATGAGGCAGATTGCAAAATTTTTAATTTAAGGCATAATACTTTATTAAACGGTGTTTCGTCAGAGAAGAAAAAATAAGCCGATACGATAAATTGTATTGCAATTTATCTGTATCCTTCCATAGATAGAACATTCATAAATTTTGTTTAGTATATAATAGAAAAGAAAACTCTTTAAACATATTGCCTGAACAAAAGTATAATAAGCTCTCAAACTTGGGCATTCTGTCCTCTATCGTTGAATACACAGGCATAATGAAACTCTAGGGACAACACGATCACGGCTATAAATTATAGTGTTGAATTCAGGTTTGCCCTGCAGTTTTAATTTATCTCAAGGGAGATTGTGAATTATACTTAGTTTAATAGCAGAAGCTGGAAAGATTTTTTTCCGAGTCTTTTCAGTTTATATTTGAAGAAAAAAAAATTTCACACTTCATTACAATGAATGGTGTTCACGGAGTCCTTGGGGAAATATTTAAAATTTGATGAATCCTCAGACCATTTGAGTTTTTAAAAAAGGAAAGTTTACTTAAGATTGTTTGAGTAAGGAATATTTGTTTTTAGACTGAGATTTTCTCAAAGAAATGTTTAAGAACTATCTTATCATGAATTGTACGCCGATAAAATAATGAAAGGCAGATATTTAAGTGCTAGAAGCAAATATAAGAAAAAGTGTTTTGTTAAATATAAAAGTAAGAGTTGCCTATAGTTTTGCTTTAATTATTTGTACAGAGAATATTTTATGATTACAGAATTTAAAAAATACCCCTTAAGGTTTTCGAAAAAATTAAATATATATATATATATATATATATATATTATTATTATTATTATTATTATCTTTAATCTTTTTTCGAGCTGTTAATTTTTTAGAAAGTGTTTAGTAGAAAGTTTTGTTCCGATTATACGATATATTTTTATTTTTCTATATTCTATGCATTTCTAATTTTTTCCTGTCTTTAACAAAATCTCAAACTTAGATAACACAGTTGAGAAACTAGAAGGGCTATACTGACGTGTATTTCATTAAAAAAATAGCAAAGAAACATTCAATATTTATAGAAACTTTCAGAAGTACAAAATAGTTATTTCAAATATTTGATGTAGCTTTTTGCAGTGTAACAAATCTTTTGAAAATTTTATTTTTTAGCCTCTAAAAGAACAGTACAAAGCACGGTTTTATCATTGTTATGTTATTTTAACAGTTACTATGCAGATCCATATATATTTAATTTGTTTTGTATACTTCGGTTTCTAATGCTTTAGTTTAATTTTATTATTCATTAAAATGAAGATAATATTTTTTATAAAAATTTTATGGTGTTCCCAATTTAGGACGTTAAGCTACTTATAACTTCACTTTCTACATACTTCTAATCAAAAATTAAATAGATTCATAAATAGATTAAAAAATAACTAAAGAAGTGACATTTTGAAAGAGTTATTTTTAAATATAAGCGCACATGCGATTTAAATTGAAAGTGTCTGAATTTAAATTAATATAATGTCAGAATAAAAAAATATATGATTTATTTTTAAGATTTTATCCCATCGTAAACTGAAAAGTAACTTAAGTGTATCTTTGTTTTATTGATTAGCAGAAATGTAACAAAGTAGTCTTGACAAAGTAGTTGACAAAGTAGTCTTGATTTTACAAGCCAATGTTCCTAACCGAAAACATGAAACTTTTATGAATTACAGTAAGTTCATTTCTTATATCTTTTTCGTTTAATAGTATGTCATCTATAATAATAAAGATAGATATTTGTTTGTCTTTTGGCCTATCTTTTTGTCAGTCTCTCTCTTTCTCTTTCTCACTGTGTGTGTATGTGTGTGAAGAGACCGCTGTGAAGAGACCGCTGCGAGCAGAGTTACAATATTTCGCAGGAAGGTACCTGTATGCCTGAAGTTATGCTCCTCGAACACAGTTTTTGGATTTTTTAAATTATTTATTTTAAATAATTTTTTATTATTTATTTATTTATTATTGTTGCACATTTGGCGTTTTTTAGAGTAGTAAAATGGATCCTATTTCAATCATTTAGCCCAATGTACATAAGTTTGACTTATTTTCAGTAAAGTTTATTAGAAATTAGTACAGCTATTTTTGAATTTTTCACGAATCCTTTTATGTGATTTTTAGAATTTTTTCGCGTACCGCGGCGATTTTTTGACATTCGTAAAAGGAATCTGAATTCAATATTTTATCACAATTATAGTAAATCTTGTCTTCGGTGATTTTTAAATTTTTACCAATTTTTTATACGATTTTTTATTGTTTTTTCGCGTTTTGCCACATTTGGAAATGGGATCCAGTTTCAATCTTGAGTTATTGGAGAATTGGATTCAGGCTTAACCCAGACCTAATCCTTTAACCTACAGTTGAGGTTGACGGTTAATTACTCGGTAAGTATTTTTATTTGGTAGATTGTACATATTTGAGAGCACACATATCAACTTTGTTCTGAAGAAAGGCTCCGCCTAATAACAAAAAGAAAAATTGAATGTTACTTTCATTAGAATGATAAACTATTCTTTTTTAGAAGTTTTTAATGTTTTAAATAACTGAGGAAACAATGGTGGGACAATTGTCCATTAATTAAAATTCTTCATCCTCCCTAATATTTTCATAAAAGCGCACATAATTTCAAACTGAACAGCTGTTATTCTTAAAACAATTGCTCAATAATAGCGTAAAGTGTATCCCAATTCGATTTGATATCTTAAAATTCCCTTCATTTTTGTCGCTGTTAAAATAAAGTAGAGATTTTTAGTTAATATTTTATGTGATTGTTGAGGTTAAATCATGGATATGGTAGCAGCTGAACAACGCGTGGATACTATAAACACTCGCATTGAAAATGGTGCAAAATTTGTTTTATATATAAAATAAAAATGTCAGCTCATTTTAGGGCACCATAATTATTGTTCCTTTGATACAATCTCAGTAAATTCTATATCGAAATCATGTCAAAGTTTATGTATTCGGTAAAAATAAAAGTTACTGTTCTTTGAAAAGGGTGCCCATCACTTTATAGTGAGATAAATATAATAATATAAATAAAATAATATAAATTTAATAGTTATTATTTTGGTACTTACTACGTTTGAGGAAAATTATTCACTGACCACTATTTTCAAAAACTGACATTCCGTTTATTTTATGACGGAAAATCTGTTGCAATAAGGCGAATATTTCTTTTTTAAAAAGTGGTAACTGTACGGACAGAGGAACGCTTAGAATGTAAGCTGCATTAGTGTATTTTTTAAGTGTTCTTATTACATGTGCTTAATCAATGACTGGATAAATTGTAAATTATTTTTGTTATATAATTTCTGAAAATAACGAAAATTACATTCTTTGTGTTATTTTACTTTGAATGAATTTCCTTGCTGGTTTTAAAACTTTTATCTTTGAAATCGAACAATATACATTTAAATTTCTTAAAAATAATTTGCACTTTGCAGTATATAAAGCAACACAACTGAAATAATACCGATTTTTAATAAAAATAATTAAAATCATGAAATAGATGCTTAAAATGTAAAACAATTTATGTACATAAATATATTAAAATTCCTGTCATGTATACAAATAATTTAAAAAACCAATTAAGTCGACAAAGCCTACCACCTGTTTTATGGACATTTACTTCCAGAAGTATGATAAAAAACAATGTTTAAATTCTACACTATGACGCCCATACTAACAGAAATAAGGTTTGAATACAAACTACGAAGTAGAATTTATAGAAAAGATAAGACTTCTTTTAATTTAAGCACATTAAACATTCTAGTCCAGTCTGGTAAAAAAGTAAAAAGTAGTATCATGAATTGGCTTTCCTTAGTTGATCTTGATTTTGTGAAGCAAAAGAATATATTCCATTTTCTATTCTCTGAAAAGTTTCTTCATCTTTCACTGTTTCTATTAAGTAAAAATAAACAATATACTTGAAAATTATATATATATATATATATATATATATATATATATATATGTGTGTGTGTGTGTGTGTGTGTGTGTGTGTGTGTGTGTGTGTGTGTGAGTGTGTGTGAGTGTGTGTGTGTGTGTGTGTGCTAGAGAGAAAGAAAGAGAGATATACAAAATATAAATCTATACTAATATTATAAAGGAGTAAAGATTGTTTGTTTGTTTGTTTGTAGGGAGTAATCTCTGGAACTACCGAACCGATTTCAAAAGTGATGGTGGCAAATTGATGGTGACAACCCCTGCTCCAACATAGGCTATATTTTATGTCGGTGCCACTAACCCCAGGGGGTGCAGGAGCAAAAAACTTTCTAAAATTGCGATTTTTTAGCTATCAAACTGGCTGTCAAGCTCTGAGAGCTTGCCAGCCGGTTCTGTATCTATGTATGTACGTACGTAATGCGATAACTCTTCATAGAAATATCCGTTTTCCTTCAAAATTTGTTTATAGGTTCACTGTGTTAAGGCGCTTCCCTGATTAGTTTTCGGGATTGATTGGTTAAGTATAAAGGGGGGGGGGAACGGGGGGCTAATTCCCCCCCCCCTTAATTTATATAAATGGGTTTTTCATGCAGAATTATTCCGTTTTCTTTCAAATTTTGTTTATAGGTTCACTGAGTTAAGGCGCTTCCCTGATTAGTTTTCGGGATTGATTAGTTAAGTATAAAGGGGGGGGGGGATCGGGGGGCTAATCCCCCCTTAATTTATATAAATGGGTTTTTCATGCAGAATTATTCCGTTTTCCTTCAAATTTTGTTTATAGGTTCACTGTGTTAAGGCGCTTCCCTGATTAGTTTTCGGGATTGATTGGTTAAGTATACAGGGGGGGAACGGGGGGATAATCCCCCCTTAATTTATATAAATGGGTTTTTCATGCAGAATTATCCCATTTCCTTCAAATTTAATTTATAGGTTCACTGTGTTAAGGCGCATCCCTGATTAGTTTTCGGGATTGATTGGTTAAGTATAAAGGGGGGAACGGAGGGCTAATCCCCCCTTATTTTATATAAATGGGTTTTTCCTGCAGAATTATTCCTTTTTCCTTCAAATTTTGTTTATGGGTTTACTGTGTTAAGGCACTTCCCTGATTAGTTTTCGGGATTGGTTGGTTAAGTAGAAAGGGGGGGAACGGGATGATAATCCCCCCCTTAATTTATATAAATGGGTTTTTCATGCAGAATTATTCTATTTGCTTCAAAATTTGTTTATAGGTTCATTGGGTTAAGACGCTTCCCTGATTAGTTTTCGGGATTGATTGGTTAAGTATAAAGGGGGGGGGACGGGGGGGCTAATCCCCCCACCTTAATTTATATAAATGGGTTTTTCATGCAGAATTATCCCATTTCCATCAAATTTTATTTATAGGTTCACTGTGTTAAGGCGCTTCCCTGATTAGTTTTTCGGGATTGATTGGTTAAGTAGAAAGGGGGGGAACGGGATGATAATCCCCCCCTTAATTTATATAAATGGGTTTTTCATGCAGAATTATTCTATTTGCTTCAAAATTTGTTTATAGGTTCATTGGGTTAAGACGCTTCCCTGATTAGTTTTCGGGATTGATTGGTTAAGTATAAAGGGGGGGAACGGAGAGGGCTAATCCCGCCTTAATTTATATAAATGGGTTTTTCATGCAGAATTATCCGATTTTCTTCAAATTTTGTATATATATTCATTGTAATTAGAGATTTACCTGATAAGTTTAATGCCCTCAGTTTAACTGGGCAGTTTTATTTTTATTTTTTATACTGAAGGAGCTAGAAATTTGAAATTTGTCATTGTAGTTACTTATAAGATGTAAATGCTCTCTAAGAACAAAATAAAAAAGAAATTTAAATTTAAAAGGGTGAAATGATCGAAAAGCGTTCTAAAAACAGTCTAAATTATAATTTCTATGAAATCTCTGGAACTACAGAACCGATTTCAAAAGTAATGGTGGCAAATTGATGGGGACAATCCCTACTCCAACATAGGCTATATTTTATGTCGGTGCCACTAACATCAATGGGGTGCAGGATCGAAAAATGTTCGAAAATTGCGACTTTTTTATACTGAAGGGGCAAGAAATTTGAAATTTAGCATTGTAGTTACTCATAAGATGTAAATGCTCTCTAAGAATAAATTTTTAAAAAAATCGAAATTTAAATGGGTGAAATGAGCGAAAAGCGTTCTGAAGTCATTCTAAATTACAATTTCTATGGAATCTCTGGAACCAAGGAACCGATTTCAAAAGTGATGGTGGCAAATTGGTGGTGACAATCCCTGCTCCAACAGCCTCTTTAATAAAAAACTATGCGTTGCTGACGACTGGGTTTTTCGCTAATTGTTGCAACAGATAATCTCGGAAAATGAAACATTTGAAGTTACTGAAAAAAATGATAGCTCAAAAAGTATTTGTCAGAAAATTGTTAGACAAACTGCGTTTGAAAGGTAAAAAATTGTATTTTTCTTCATATAAATTTCAAATCTAATGATTATGCTGTTTTTCAAATATTGAATTTCAAAAATTACCAAATTTTCCAATGGAGTACCATAGCGAAACCTTCATGCGTAAAAAGATAATGATAAGGGCGACGTGTCCTGACGTGCATATTAGGGTGGATCGATGGTATATGGTGAAAAAATAAATATTATTAATCAAAACCTACCTATGCGGAAAAGATGTTCTATTGTATGGAGATTAAGAGAAAAATAATTAAAAAAATTAATTTTAAAATTTAATACTGCCGCAAAGAGTTTGATTTTTCGAAAAATAATTGGAAAAAGACCTAATTTTGGTTAGGTGATTTTTGATTCAAAATTATTGTTTTAATTTTAATCAAAACATACCTATGCGGAAAACATGTTATATTGTATGGATATTAAAAGAAAATTAATAAAAAATAATAATTTAATACTGCCGCAAGGGGGTTGGATTTTCGAAAAAAAGGGCGTTTCCAGCTTTTTCATTCTTCCGCTTTATCCTTCCACCCCTCCATAAGTTGGAAGCGCTACATCATGCAATCTTCCCTACATCATATGATACGCCCACGTGGCTCTGAATTAGGGCTTCTATAATAGTTAAAGGAGCCTTACTCTGAGTAATATTGGACAAACGTGTTCCTACCGCTCGCTCATTCAGTTCAAAGCTAGCGGCTTACGGAATCGGGCGCTGTTCTCGAAAAGTGAAATAAATTTCGATTTCATTGTGTAAGTTTTCTTTGTAAGTGTATTGTGTTGCGTAGTGTACATTGAATATTATTGCACCATGGCTATGTTAAGAAAAGACATGATTTGAACTATATATTGGTCTGGTTGTGATATGCCAACGAATATGCTTCCTACCTACAGTAACGTAATAAAGTGCGTATGTTGGCATTCAAAAGAATACCGAAGCAAGGAAACATTGTCTACATCTACACTTTCCTCCTCATGTGAAGAAGTTGCTAATAAGTTAGAAGAGACCTGGAAACGAGCTTCAATCCCAATAATTGACCACTATAGCATTTTGAGATAAGTTCGATTATACCACGACCAATATCGCGGTCTTCTTAAATCTTACAAAGCCAGAAAAGGGATTGAAAGCTATCGCAAGCAGATTGACGTCTTCCGGAAAAAAGCAAATGCTGTTTTTGATATATCGGCGTGTACTTGTAAATCATTTGAATGTTGCTTCTCTAAGAAAGAATGGAAAGTACCAATGAACGAGAGAGAATTTCTATTAGACATGCGAACTGTAAGAAAAATGGTAATCGGGTCGCTGGATTGGAAAGTCACTTTACAAATAACTAAGGCCGAGAAACGAAAATTAAAGCAAGGGCGATACGTGGAGAAAAACAAAACACTGCCTGATGTTTCTTCCAGTTCAATATATTTGAATATGAATATGAATAACGGGTGTAAATTGGAGCGGCGTATATGCGAGCTTACTGACTTTTTTTCATCATCAGCTATCGTTGAAAGCGACGCCCAAAACGCTGACGGTGTCACTGTCACATCTGTCGTGACGAAATTACATGCCGTCGCAAAGACATTGGACCGTTTTGGCATTTCCGACCGAGCAGGCGCTGCCATCGTGTCAGCTGCGTCTCAAGATGTGGGTAGAATCTCACAAGGCGATGGATCGAACGTCGTTGACAGAAATAAAATTTGACGTGAGAGAACAAAGGCAAGAACAACTCTACCGTCTCAGTCAGTTGTGAAAGATTCTGACCATGACCAATTTGGTTTATACTTCGATGAACGTAAAGACAGGACTATATCACTAGGAGATAACAGAAGAAAAGTCATAATAGAAGAACACGTAAGCTTGGTAAAAGAACCTAGTTACGAGTACATCGGACACGTATCTGTAAATTCTGGGAGAGTGCAAGTCATTGGAAAAGACATCATAATTTTTTTGTCCTGCGTTAACAACATGTGGATGTAACAAAGTTGGTTGCGATCGGTAGCGAAGGAACATCTATTAACACAGGTGCTAAAGAAGGTGTTATTCGAAATTTAGAACTGATTCTGAAGCGTCCACTTCAATGGTTTGTGTGCCAATTACACGCCAATGAGCTTCCACTACGTCATCTTTTCGCGTACGTAGATGGAATTACGACTGGGATCAGAAGCTTCACTGGTGGAATAGAACCTTGTTATTACGAGAAATGGGTTTTTTGCCATCCTGAAAATATCCTGATATCGATGTTACCTGACGACGGAACTCACATAAGGCAATTGTCCCTTCGAAGAATTCTAAAAACGAGCGAAGTCAAACGGTCTACTTCAATCCCAAACATTTCAAAGAATAATATCCGTATCTTCAATTTACCAGCTTTTGAACTTTGTGCGACGGATTATATTGATTTGATTAAATGGAAAAATGTGACAGAACCTCAACTAACTCAACAATTTAGTGACGACATGATTTCAGAAGCAATAGTAAATCCAGCAATTATTCCGACGGCAATAATATCTACTATCAAGGGGTTTCCGCGCCACACTCAAGCTACAGAACGGATAGTCAAAACAGTCACGAAAGCATCTTCTGCTGTTTGTTGATCATATAGAAGAGACGGTTTTATAAGAAATCGCATCGAATCACGAAACCCCATGTCAATTTTCAACACCAAACGTGATTATCGCCCACTGTAATTTCGTCGATTTTAAATGTTTTTCTTTATTTAATAATAAAGAAGCTGGTAAATAAGAAGCTGACGTCTTTTCTTGTAACCAAGTAAGTGTCCTCTTATTCCAATTAATATTTAAAATTACAAAAATGCGTATTTCATTTAACAAAAATCACTTTGACTTTTTACCGTAAAAAGACTCAAATACAGACATTTCAAATACCTTGCGGCAGTATTAAATTTTGAAATTAATTTTCTTAATTATTTTTCTCTTAATCACCATACAATAGAACATCTTTTCGGCATAGGTAGGTTTTGATTAATATTAAAACACTTATTTTTATTCAAAAATCATCTAACCAAAATTATGTCTTTTTTTCACTTTTTTAGAAATTTCAACCCCATTGCGGCAGTATTAAATTTTGAAATTAATTTTTTTAATTATTTTTCTCTTAATCTCCATACAACAGAACATCTTTTCCGCATAGGTAGGTTTTGAAATTGTGAAAACAAATTTTTCGATCCACCCTAGTGTATATTGGCTATAGCACGAGTCACAAATTATAGTAGCCTTATTATTCTGTTAAAATATAAAAGTTATTTATGAAATGTCAATATTTTGTTGGATTAAAGGTTCGTTAAAAGAAATTGACCAGCGTAGCGGGCGTAGCTTGCTAGTAAATTTATAAAGCAATGTATGTTTAGAAAATGAGAATTAGAAAACTAAATAAAAAATTCTAGGAAAATGTTGTTATTCAGAACATTTTTAATATATGTATATATTTAAAGTGCATGTTGTATTTTTTCTCTTAAATCGCCTGTATTTATTTTTAAAGAAGAAAGTATCTGTGTTGGAAATTGATTTCCTGCTTTGAGAACACCATTCATAACAGATTTTTAATGTTTATGAACTGTTATGCAGAGGAATTGACATCCATAAAATAGTGTAAATGGCAACTAAAAATGGATGAAAACGCGACAATTAATTGGAATAGTTAGATGAGAGAAGTGTATTCCCAATGACTGAATTGGTGGTATCAATAAAATTGTTGAGACAGATGAAAGTTCGACGTACGTCTAAAACAACAACAGCGGCAGGGAATTTCCACAATAGTGGTGACGTATGCCGTGAAAATGGCGAATGATTTCTCGTTCAAATCGGAAATAGACATGGTAGCACACTCGTGGAAACAAATTATTAACATGTAGAAAATGGATGAACAATATACACTGAATCCTGGAAAGATGTATTTTTCTTGTGAAGCATTGTAAGAAATTGTTATGAAACATTGATATGAATTTGTTATGAAACACTGCAATAAATTGTTATTAACATAAAATATTACATTGTATAATGCTATGGTATTTATTTGTATATCCCTATTATACGTGCCCGCTACGTTCCCACTTCACGAGCTAGCCCTGGCGTTAACTTAATTGCGAAGGCCTCTATAAAAAAGAAGTACCACAAACAACATGTGTATATTTAATCTAAAGTTTCACGTTCTTGCGTATGAATTTTGTTGTTTACGTAAAAATAATTATATTCCTGTTTTACATCCAATTTCTCACATGCAGTTATAAATTTCTGTTTTTAATTTCAAAACTCATTAAATTGAATATTATTATCTATCTTATTGAATGAATACCATTACTTCGCATAAAACAGAGAATTTAATGATTGTTTTTTTTTTTTCAAATATAATTTTTTAAACTAAAATATACAAACAAATTATGGTTTCTGGAAAAACGAATTTTTATCAAGTATTAGAAGTATTATATAAGTATTCATGTTCGCATTTCAGTACAGGAAGTATTAAGTCAGTAACTGGTTGGTTATTATCAATATTTAAGTTGGATTTCAGCTTTTTTCATATAATGTTAACAAAGAGAAGCACAAACTTCAATACTCAGTCTAATTCGAGTATGCTGAGCATTTTTAACACTTTTCAAGATAGTTGAAAAATTTTTATGAGTTCGGTTTGTCCCAGTGTTGCCGATTCGCTACTTTTTAAAATTTCAGATTGTTTGATAGCGACCACTTATTTGGAAAAGATATATTCGCCTTATATCATGCTAGATTAAATAATGCTAAAATACGGAGAATTGTACTATTTCAAAAAAGTAGTGGCAATCAAGAAATCTGAATTTAAAAAAAGTAGCAGACTGGAAACACTAGTTTTTTCTGTCCGTCTGTATGTCCGACTGTCCGTGCTCTGACTCGTGCAAATATAATCGGATTGACATGTGATTGAAAAATGATATTCCGATTTATCATGGCATGTTCGATATAGAAAATTAAGTGTGTAGCATTTATAGTCCATTTACAGGGGTACTCAAAAATGTCGTTTCATTATGCTCTGCGAGGAAAAACAGTTTGCAGTGTATTTTAATACTGTTACACTATTTGAAACCTATTGAAATTTATATCCATCGCTGAAGATATTTACTATAGTATATGGTGTACATAGCATTTATCGTTCTTTTACAGGGACATACAAAATAATTCGGTTACAGTACTGTATATGAGCAATAATTCCGGCAATTGGATTTTAAGTTGCGCTATGTGTTTATAAATTAAACTAAATTCTTGCATGTTACTTAGAGTGTATAACTTCTGTAGATCATATACAAGGCTGCAACAAAAAAAAAATCGAGTTCATTTTCCTTTATTGACGGAAATTGCTGAAAGGTAATTTTCAACTGTGTTATGCGTTTCCTAAATGGACTATATATTTGTATAATATGTACTATGTAAATATTTATACATCATATACAGGCTGCACGAAGGAATTCGGATATTTATCTGACTATAGATGGTACACACTTAAATTGGTTTTCAAATGAGTTATGTGATTTCCGCATTGTTTACTTAGCCATTATATTTCACCTTATTAAAAGGTGAAGTTTTGTTATAGCATTCTGAATGTGTTGGAAAGTGTTTCATAATCTATGCTTGACGCAGGATTTTTTTCTTGTTGAAAATGTCTCTTTTAAATCTCTAATTTAATGTTTAATACAATGCTCTTTCAATCTCTAATTCTACATAAAGAATTACGAGCAGGGAAGACCGAGCTATGGTCGGTCAAAATTAAATTTGAGTTCAAATATCATGACCCATGACCAAAATGACCACTAATTGAATTTTCTCGAACCTGTGACTTAGCCCAAGAGTCTTCTCGTGCCCGAAAATCATAGGATGCAAAATTTAGTGTAAATAGTCTGAGCCGTTTTTAAGATAAAATAGCTTGACCCATAATGACCCATGACCAAAATGATCCACTAATCGAAATTTCTCGAACATGTTACCTAGCCTAATAGTCTTCTTGTTCCCTAAACCTGTATAGGGTGCTAAATTTATTTCAAATCCTCTTATCCGTTTTTAAGATAAAATAGCTTAACACATAATGACCCATGACCAAAATGACCCACTAATCGAAATTTCTCGAACATGTGACCTAGCCTAATAGTCTTCTTGTTCCCTAAACCTGTATAGGGTGCTAAATTTATTTCAAATCCTCTGAACAGTTTTTAAGATAAAATAGCTTGACACATAATGACCCATGACCAAAATGACCCACTAATTGAATTTTCTCGAACATGTGACCTAGCCCAACAGTCTTCTCATGCTCGAAAATCATTGGATGCAAAATTTAGTGTAAATTGAGCCGCTTTTTAGATCTTGACCCACAATGACCCAGAAATGACCCACTAATCGAATTTTCTCGAACATGTGACCTAGCCCAATGATTTTTGCGTGCCCGAAACTCGTAGGATACAAAATTTAATCAAAATCGTTAGAGCCGCTTTTTAGATAAAATTAATTTGACCCGCTTTGACCCAAAAACGACCCACTAATCGAAAGTTCTCGAACATGTGATCCAGCCCAATAGTCTTCTCGTGCCCGAAAATAGTCGGATGCAAAATTTAGTCAAAATCGTTTGAACCGTTTTTTAGATACAATTAGCTTGACCATGACCCAAAATGACCCAAAATGACCCACTAATTGAATTTTCTCGAACATGTGACCTAGCCCAACAGTCTTCTCGTGCCCGAAAACCACTGGATGCAAAATTTAGTGTAAATTGAGCCGCTTTTTAGATCTTGACCCACAATGACTCAAAAATGACCCACTAATCAAATTTTCTCGAACATGTGACCTAGCTCAATGATTTTATCGTGCTCGAAACTCGTAGGACACAAAATTTAATCAAAATAGTTAGAGCCGTTTTTTAGATAAAATTAATTTGACCCGCGTTGACCCACAAATGACCCACTAATCGAAAGTTCTTGAACATGTGACCCAGCCCGATAGTTTTCTCGGGCCCGAAAATAGTCGGATACAAAATTTCGTCAAAATCGTTTGAACTGTTTTTTAGATACAATTAGCTAGACCATGACCCAAAATGACCCACTAATCGAATTTTCTCGAACATGTGACCTAGCCGAATCGTTTTCTCGTGCCCCAAAACGGCAGGATACGAAATTTCGTCAAAATCGTTAGAGCCGTTTTTAAGATAAAATTTGCATATATATATATATATATATATATATATATAACCACACACAAGATTTGCTCGTATTAGAATATATGATATGCCTGTATCAAAATATATTGAATGTAATAAAATAAATGTAAAAAAAAAAGAATTAAAGAAAAAAACATGCTTTCATGAAAATTCCCAAAAAAGTCAACTTTATATTATAAAGCACAAACGTGTTCGTTGCTCAATGCTGACGTCATAATGATGCAGGTAACAATGTGGTTAAAATGTATGAATGTTGCAACAACGGAGCTATTTTTTTTTACTTAATATTAAACAATCGCAATGTTCTTTTTATGGGGAAAATGTAAGTTTGCCCCCCCCCCCCCTTTAGAGATCAAATTGAAAATAAATCAATGTCCATTTCATATATTGACCTCAGGAAGACATATATATTCCAAATTTCAAAGCTGTGTGTCAACAGAAAGTGGGTGAAAAATGAGTAACAGAATTTGACTGTCACATACATACAAACGAAATTGTAAGTTAAAAGAAAGCATGTAATAAATAACGCAGTGTTTAGAAAATATGAAAACATTTTACTGCTGTATATGTAGCAAATTTTTGTTTTGTTTTTAACATGATATATCTTGTTTAAACATATTTAAAACTGCTACGCAATATTGTTTGCGATGGCAGAATCTTCTTGTTGCATTTAACTTTTTATTTAAAACAAATAAAAAAACACAGTGAAGAAAGAAAATATTTTTGACATATAATGGCAATTAAATGTAAAACTATATCACTATTCCCACATAATTAGATAAAAGAAATCCAAAAGAAATTAAATAAAGAACATTTTTAAAAAATTAACGAAATTAACAAGCTTTTATTTTAGTTATTCAAAATTGAAAATCATACTTTGTGTTATAGGAGATAATTATCTAACTCTTACAGCATGTATTTTGTACTCACAATACTTGTAAATTTCAAAAATTGTAACTCCCTGTGCCTAAAATCTTAATATTTTAAATTCAAATTATCTTTTCATTTTTTACTAAATACAAAATTCTAATGCGTCTATTTTTAGTCTTTCAGACGAAAACTAAGAGCTACACGATTGTCAACAGTTACTTATTTTGAAAAAAATGTCAATTTTTAATAATCTCATTACGAAATAAAAGATCATAAATGTAAAAATGGCATTTAATGTTCGCGAATATGAAAAAATTATTATAATATAATGTTATATAAAGAGATTTATAGAAGATAAGTTTAAAATATCTTCTACATAAAACATATCAACGGATTCTTTGTATACCCCTTTCTGAAAACGGGCAGATGTTTTCAAAGATATTCGTTGTATAAGTAATGGATGAGTATTTTCAAGATAAAATGACCACTACAAAAGAATTTTTCAGAAAACTTAAAAGCAGATAAATCCTTTTTTATTTATCACGTAAATTTACACTGTATACAATAGATACTAAAAGAAGAATATGATTCATTCTTTTATTTTCGAACTTAATCATACATTTAAAATTCTTTACTTTATACAAAAGAAATTCATTGCGATATATAATAAAAATGAAAACAGCTTTTGTATCCATTTGCACCTCAAATTAACACTTATTATAGAAACAGACATATAGGATTCAAAATGATATTCTGCAGACATTTTAAGAGGTCAACCTGTTTTTATATAAATAATAATTAGGTTTTGAAATAATTAAAATGTGTGAGATATATAAATTAGATTCCTTTACCTATGTAAAAAAGTCCACCTTTGACCTTTAATAAAACATAAAGGAACATGATTGTTTCCGAATAAATTACTCTATTAGCCGCATCACCAAACTATGACTGAAATGTCAAAGCATTGTAACCGAATTGACACTACTTTTGGCGTCTATGTCGCTATTATCGCCAAATGGCGCGGAAGAAGAATAATATCCAAGACACTGAGGTCAAAGAATCAGGTGTCGGTAAGGTTTGAATTTCAAATGACTGAAAACAATGTCACGGTGATGTTATAGTGGAGTCTTAAATAAACAGTCAGAATATGACAAATTAAAAAAGCACCTATTGGTCACTATCACAAATGAGACCATTTGTTATAGTTGTGACGACATAATTACATGATATCTACTCCGGATGTTCTATTGTGGCAATTTTGCAGAGATGCCATAATCTCAGACTTGTTTAAGCAATTGTTGTGTCCGTGTATTACACTTCACCTGATGAAGGAAGTGATTAATTAATTGCTCCGGTAAATATTGTCGTATGGTATGATGCTTTATTGGAAATCAAATATTTCCATTGACATCCCTTTTAACCTCATATTTATCTACATTCGTTAGCCTTTCTATAAAGATTAAAATGTTGTGACACTTTTTTTGAAGTATTTGAAAACATCCGGAGAACTTCACACTAAAGTATAAAAATACGTATTGCTAAAATTTACATATCTAAATTTCTAATATCTACATAGAATAACATGTGAGATAAAATAAACATTATACGTTGCACTAGAATGTCTTAATTGCATCACTGTAAACACGAGGTTGTTATGTGCGATCAATTTTAAAATATTCAAAATGTTATGAAATATTCTGTATTGGAATTGAAAAAAAATTCTTATATTATTTAGCCTAAATATTATCGACGACGAAGAACGATGTAACTTTATTTTAAAAATCAATAAAAATTTTGGTCAACATTGCATGTAAAAACATTTGCGTTATAGGATGAGTAACTCATATTTGGTTTTGTTAAAATTTCTTCTTAAATGTGAAAACTAAGTGGACAAATAGTCTAACATTTAAAATTATGAGATACAAGTTAACATTCTAGTGTTTTCTCTCCAATATTACGAAAAAACTCCCTAAATGCTTTTCTCTCTGTACTGTGATTGTTTAGGTCTTTATTCGCTCTATAATCCCTGCGTCAACATTTCTCTGTGAAAAGATTTATTTACATTTACAAAAATCTCTACACGATACATTTATAATTTCGCCTATAATAGAAATTAGTAATGTGTACTATTATTTTCACAAGCAGTATGCATAAATCATTTATGTAACATGTTCAGAAAATTAAAGCAGATGAAAAATAAACGCAGGTTACAAAATATAAAAAAAAAAGAATATATGATTTGGCCACGGTTATATTTTTATTTTAAAGTCCTCCTATTTTGTAATAATAACAATGTAATAAAAAGCAAAAAAACAATTTTTTTAAAATTAAATTGAGGTATTAATTTTTTTAAATCATAGCTAAAACAGTGTGTATAAAATAAACCGAATTTTGGTTTAAAATTAGAAAGTTAAAAACTCGCATGTAATGACATTACATTCAAAAAGTCACACCAGATGGCCGTACTTCATGAAACGAAAAACGAATGTACAGTAAAAACAGTGATGGTTGTTTCATTTGATGTTTTACACTTTCTGAGATGCTTCGGTGAATGAGGTGAAAATATTTCAATAAAACATTTTTACCTATGTGTAAAGTCTAGTTTTTAATGTCTTTTTAATTAATTTATGTAATTAGAATACGTTATTGTAATTTTTAGTAATATAATTGTGATGCATTTTTTGTTCAAAAGAAAAAAAAAAAAACATGTTGATTTTATACAGTGATCTTGAATACGTACCGCTTATTTGAAGGAATGAAATATCGCATAAAATGAGAGCAGCTTTTTCATGCAAAAAAAAAATCTTAATGTGATACAATTAAGTGAAGGATACTGAAGACTCAAAAAAGCACAAAATTTATAATTTCAATTTTTTTCAGATGCTAAATATACAGGGTGTCCTACAAAGTCTTTTCTTCCAATAAATTTTGAATTTAAGCAGCTGTAGCCACAAAAATTCTGCTACGTATACAAAAGTAGCTACATAGAAACTCACAACCTTCTAGTTATCAAAGGGAGGAATTAGTTTGCCGATCTCGGAAAATAGTTATTTACTAAATTGTAGAGTAGCATAGATTGTATACGAGAATATACCTTACTATGGCTACTTCACTATACGTAGACAAAGATATTTGTCGCTGTTGAAAACATAAAGTGGTGAGAAAGTATTTACCTGGCAGCGTGTCTACAAACGTAAAAAAAAAAAAATAGCTCCATCCCCCACCACCACCCCTGTTAACTGTACTGGAAATCATCTTATAAAAATGCGACTTGCACCAATCGATTAGTAAGAAATTATTTATTAATGGTGTACTTAAATTAATGTTCGGGTTCGTCTACACATTGAAATTGTAAAAGACTTTTACCTTTTCATTACTGACAACATTGAATAAGAAACTATAGTTCCTTCTTCCAGGACTAACACCTTATTTTTAAACAATATTTAGATCCGCCGGTAAGTGTAACCTTCGAATACCAAGCAAGAAGTCATTAGGTTAAGTAGTTTATGAATTATGTAGATGTAAATCTTTAACGTTAAACTGATTTTTAATCGTTGCAGAAATGTTGCAATGGAGGTAGTTTTTTAAGTATAACTCAAAAACTAATGTGTAAAATAAGCTGCGATTTCGGATTCGCATAATTGAAGCTTGTAGAAATTTATTTACGCTAAATTGGTTACAGGTTACAATGCAAAATGCTTTAGAATATTATTTTAATAATTTGTATGTTCTCTAATTAATATTAATACTTATATATATATATGTGTGTGTACGGTAACCTATAAACATTTTAATACAAATAGGCTTCTAGAAGCTTCAACTATTAAATTCCCAAAATTACAGTAGTTTTTGAGTTATTCTTAAAAGAAAACAACCCGCGCTGATATCTGCTATAGAACGATTAAGAATAAATTTAACATTTGGTGTTTAAAACTTTACACCTGCGTAATTCCTAAACTTTGGTTCGAATGACTTTCTGTTTGGTATTCGAAAGATATATTTATCAAACAATCCAAATATTATGTAAAACTTTGGTGTTAGCCCGAGAGTAGTCGCGAATTTTTTTCAAACACTAGTAGTCGCGCTCGGTCCGTTTGCCGCCGTTACCAGTAGCCCGAAAACAAAGGGGAAATCTGCCGGCGTTACCATATGATCGAAAACGGAGAACATAGGGGGGAAATACTGATTGAATTTGAAAAGATACAAATACAGGAACTATTATTTAAGAATATATTCAGATATGTTTAAGAATATATTTAAGAAATATAATTTAAGAATTTTATTTAAGAATATATTCAGTTCAAATTTAAATAAATATTTTAATATATATATATATATATATATTTACAAAATATACAGGAGTCGACGCAGGTTTTTTCCTTGGGACCCATTTTGTGAAAAATAAAAGTTATTCTGTGAAATATATCATATTTCAATGGAGAGTATGTTTTTATGGAGTGGAATTTTGTGAAGGTTCTTATTTTATCAAGAGGAATTTTGTGACGGGTTATATTTTATCAAGAAGAACTTTCTAAAGGACCTATTTTATAAAGAGGAATTTTGTGAAGTGCCGGATTCTATAAAAAATAATTTTGTGAAGGAGCCTGTTTTATTAAATGGATTTTTGTGAAGGGTCCCTAAATAGGCCCCAAATTATTCCTGTATCGACCCCTGATATATTAAAAGAATAAAAATTATTAAATAATTTGATGATGCTATAAAGACACAATGACTTACTAATTAGAATAAATTTTCAATTATGAATTTGAAATCGTGTTAGGGATAAATTATCTTTAAAGTCAGAACCGCAGTAAGCTGGTTTTTGACAGTGTACTGGAACTAGGAGCGAATTGAATTTGAAAAGAGACAGATTACATTATTCATTTATGAAATTTAAATAATCATTCAATTGTGTATTTCAGGACATGTTATTTATAACCAGGGGTAGATCCAGTCAAAGTTTGGGACCTATTTATTTTTTATTCACAAAAATCAATGTAATAAAACAAACCCCTTCACGAAATTCCTCTTAATAAAACAGGTCTTTCATAAAATTCCATGTAATAAGAAAGATATTCTTTACAAAATTCGTCTTAATAAAACAGGCCTCTTTACAAAATTTATTCAATTAACACATGACTCTTCATAAAATAAAAAAGGACCCTTCACAGAATTCCTCTTAAAAAAGTATCTTAATAAACCTTACCCCTTCACAAAATTCCTCTTAATAAAGCAGGCCTTTTATAAAGTTCCATCTAATAAGACAGATTCCTTCACAAAATACTTCACAAAATTCCTCTTAATAAAACAGGCCTCTTTACAAAATTTGTTTAATTAACACAGGATCCTTCATAAAATTTATAAAAGAATTCCCTTCACAAAATTCCTGTTAAAAAAGGAAACCTGAACCCTTCACAAAATTCCTCTTAATAAAGCAGGCCTTTTATAAAGTTCCATCTAATAAGACAGATTCCTTCACGAAATACTTCACAAAATTCCTCTTAATAATAAAACAGGCCTCTTTACAAAATTTGTTTAATTAACACAGTATCCTTCATAAAATTAATAAAACAAGATCCTTCACAAAATTCCTGTTAAAAAGGTCCCTTCGCAAAATTCTTCTTACAAAAGCAGGGACCTTCACAAAATTCCTGTCAAAAAAGGTCCCTTTGCAAAATTCCTTTTACTAAAGCAGGGCCCTTCACAAAATTCCTCATAATAAAACAGGTCCCTTCATAAAATTCCATGTAACCATGGAACTGAGACCTTCACAAAATTTATTTTATTAACACAAGCACCTTCATAAAGTTCCATTCTATAAAAACATACTCTTCATCAATTTATTTTATTTTGTTACGTTTGTAAATATGTAATTTGCAAACTAAACAAGATCACCAGAAAGGAAAACTATAGCAGAAGGACTTAAATAACTTATTAATAAATTATTGGTTAAAATTTCAGTAACTGGATTTCATCTTTTGTTACAAAATGTTATTTGTCACAAAAATATAATAAATTTGACAAAATTAATTTTTATTTTTCAGAAAATGGGCCCCAAGAAAAAAAACATCTGCATCGACTAAATGATATCAATATCCTATTTTATTATTTTTTCTTACAATATATCTATATAAAAATAATAAAAAAGAAGATAAAACTCCTTACTCTGAAATTATTAATATAAAGGCAGCAGTTTTTTTTTGTGTGTGCTGCTGCCTGTGTGTGTATGTCTTGCGTGGGGGGGGGGGGGGGGGGGCAGTATTAGCGATTTTATGCTTAAACGCCTTTTTTGAAGTGAAAATTTATGAAGATCCATTTATTACTTATTTCAGGATAGAGGCAGGCCTCTTGAGTCACACCTCTTGTTAGAAGCTTCTTATGTATGAAGTAAATAATAATCGTATATATGAAGTAAACAATAATAAATAACAGTTTATTCAAAGAAAGATAAAAAGAAGAATGAAAGAGCAAACTAGAATCCAACCCTTCCCAGAAACTTTCCTGCTGAGAAATTCGCGGAAACGGGAATGAAGAACTGGGAGGGGAAAAAATTACTTGAACCGCAGTGCTGACGCCACGGTCTTTTAGACCGATTTCAACTTTAGAATGCAATAAATTTCTGAGAAAACCCTGGAATGCCTTGCAACTTTAGTACACAAAAGATCCAATGGTCAAGGTCAGCTACACTGCATTTCATTATTATAGCTTTAAGGGGAAATGAGATAAAGGAAGACAGCGAATTTTGGCGGGGAAATGACCAACGTGCGACTACTGCCGGGTTAGTATTGAAAAAATTAAATTTTGTTACGATTTAAATATGCAAACAATCCAGGAGTCATATTGTAATCATAGCATTAAGTAGTAGATGTTATTACTAATCCAGTGATGGAACAGTGGCGCAGCATTTGGGTGATTGTCGTCATTAAATTTTAATAGTATTCTCTGTGTTAAAAAATCTCAGACATTATGTCCTTAAATAAGACGAAGAATACGATTTAAAATTAGAGGTGTCAATTAGTTCTTTGGTGCGCCACTGTTCCATCACTGCTAATCGATTGGTATAATCTAAAAATTAATACGATGATTTGCGGCAGAGTTACTAGAGGATATCATTTTTTTTTTAATTCCTGTGCATAAATAAAGAATGTTGTTTACTAGAAAATATATATTTTATATTTTAAAGTCTTTTTATGACTAAAAAAACTCGTGTTGCATCTAATATCTAACTGTTGTGTTCCGGCTGTAATGCAATAAATAATTTTAAAATAACTTTGAAATTTTCTAAGACATTGTATTCTTTGCTTCTAACAGGAAAAGTTCACGCAAACTTTCAAAAGATGTTCATCTTCGGGGAAACTTAAATAGGTTTTCTGCGAATCAATACATTTTCTTTCACCGACAATCGATTCGTTTTTATTTTACTTAAAAATAAATTTTACTTTGAATCAGATCAATATCTCATTTCCTATTTTCTAGGAAATTCTGCAATTAAAAATAAAAAGCATCAGAAATATGGATCATTCGAAATTCAATTTTTTTTCGTTTTATTTTCAAGCATTAAATGTCAATAATTATGTAGTAAACAAAACGATCCTTATTATTCAGAATAGAAGAAAGAGTGGTTAAATGTAAACTCATAAATAAATAATTAAGACAATAGAAAACCAATTTTTGTCAGTAATTTGGACACTCATGAACGACAAATTAATGATATGATAAACTGCACAGTGTAAGTAAGTCGCGAAATTGGCGTTTTGTAACATCGTAATTTATAGATTTGTTAAATGTAATTCGTATTTTGTAAAATGGTATTTATTTTAGTTTCAAACAAGTACTGTGTAATAAAATAAATATTTCAACTTAAATAAGTTTTTTTGATAAAATAAATCCGTTATAAATATGCATGTATAGGGGTATTAGTTCAGAGAATATAAATATACAGACGTCCTTGAAAATGTAGCTATTTTTCTGAATTTTGACGTATCGTTAATTAAAAAAATATAAATGATTCTTCTATACTCCTTTCAGATGGTAAAAATGTTCAGTTTAACTAAAATTAATTTTTTTGTTGTTTCTAATTTGTTGTTTATTTATATTTTTACTTTATCCAATATTTTCTTTTATCACCCCTCTCAATTTGCTTTCTGGCTTTTTATTTCGTCAGCATACTTCTCCTTCTGTCTTTTGTATTAAATTCTGATAGGCCCTTGTCTTCGGCTTTCTTATTACATATCTGTGCACAGCTACATATTTGTCTTCTATTTTATTTTAGTCATTTTTTGGATTTCAATTTGTTAGCTAGACTTGGTTGCGCCCGACGACCATAGATTACGTTTTCAATTTCTCAAATTTATTGTGTTTTTAAAGATTTTTTTCATCTTTGTATTGAAATATATTCCGTTTAGTAATTTATTAGTGAGAATACAAATTTCGTAAAAACACTATTATGATGAATTTAACATATTTGTGTCGAAATTTGGTTATTATAAAATTTACTTTCTTATTTCAAAATCAGTCATATTGATTCGTAAAGATATGATACGAATTTACATTTTCCCAAGCGAGTGAAAAATAGCATTGGTAATTTAAGCCACAGGTTCTGCGTTCGACTCCCAGATTTGAGACTTTTCACTGAATGTAAATTCATATTATAAAACGTGTTTTGCAACAGTTAATTTTAAATAAATTTAGAGTGGTGTTATGGTGGTTGCATTAATCGTAAACAAACGAAGATTACGATCACATGTGTGTCTACCATCCATCAATTTCATTTTATGTTGCAAAAATTTCTGAATTTAGAAATCCACACACTTTATAATAGATATTGTTTTATTTATATGTCTTAAGAAATTCTGGTTTAGGACGGTAAAATGTTATTCTAAAAACTTTGGATTCATTCTCAAAAAGTACTTTGTTGGATATAAGCTAAAATTAAATGCAAAAGGGAGTTACCTAAGCCATTCTCTTCATAAATACACAATGGAAAAAAAATAATTTATTTATTTTTATAGAAATTTAGACATTATGAAACGTGTTTTAAAAATCAGTTTCAAGTAATAATTTGGTTGTAAAGTTTTTTGATATGTGCAAGTGTAAATATTTTACGAAGAAGTGTTTGATAACACATTGCATGTAATTCAATATTAAATATTTAATCCTATAGTGTTATGAAAGATTCGTAGATTAAACTTCGTAGTTAAGAAGCTAAACATAATATTTCATAATTAAGAAACAATGTGATGTTTTGTCGCTTAGAATACAGCATTCAACTAATTCGTTTATTTATTGTTAAATATAATTTGTTTCAAAATGAAGTAGATTTGTGCAAAATTAAATAATAACTATAATTACAAATAAAAATAATTCCTTTTAATGCATCAAAATAAAGAGTTTAAAACGTGTCGCTGAGAAACTTAACAAACTACTGCATAACACCAAAAGGATTAGATTATTGAATCAATTTACAGCCTAAAATACAGCATTTAGCTGAAATCTAAATTAATTTATTTATAGTCAAATAGAATTTAACCCTACACTCAACGATTGTTTTCTTTTGGAAGTATATATTTTTAAACTCATATTCTGGGTAGATACTACTAGTTTTAAATAGTAATTTTGTGTCTTATTTTAATGTAGAATTCAGTGATTACATAAGCAAATATGTCTATTTAAATATAATGGTATCATGGAACTGAATAGCTTTATCAAACGCCAAATTTAAATTTATTCATATATGCATCAAAGTGCAGTGCAGTGCAGGATTAAACAGGAGAAAGTCGCCAAATTTTGTAAATTTAAGTAAATTTATAAAGAAAAAGTTACTATTATTTCTTAAAAATATGCAAATTAAATATATATATATATAATATATATAATAAATATATATATATAATATATATAATAAATATATATATAATATATATAATAAATATATATATATATAATATACACTGTAAAAAATGACCAATGTTTCTTATTTTATGAAAATGTACTATAACAACGAACGAAAATATAATATAATCTTCTGAGTTATCCGAAATACCGAATAGAGTGTTCCATTGTCTTTTGAATGCCCAGAAACCAATACATTTCGAAAATTTAAAGAATTATTTATAAAAACAAAGAATTTTTCGCTGCCCGTATTTTTCAGAAACATTTCCGAAGGG
The DNA here is from genome assembly GCA_963931845.1 of Maratus michaelseni. NCBI lineage: Eukaryota > Metazoa > Arthropoda > Arachnida > Araneae > Salticidae > Maratus > Maratus michaelseni. The sequence continues at coordinate 401,736,139 of OZ007586.1, forward strand.
TTTTTCTAGTATATTAATGAGTGTCCTCAGCCTGGCATACATGTTTTTCGAATGCTATCAATTCTCAAGTAAACATTTTCATGCTCAAAAAATATGTTTAACAGACAAACATGCAAAATTAACAGCGTTAACAATAACATTAAAATTAAGATTATTTCTTTACTCTTTCATGTATAAATTAACTTATGCAGCTAAAAACGTTTACTTGAGAATGGATGACATTCGAAAAACAGGTATTCCAGGCTGAGAGCACTCATTAATACACTATAAAAACCCTTCGGAAACGTTTCTGCAAAATACGGGCAGCGAAAAATTCTTTGTTTTTATAAATAATTCTTTAAATTTTGGAAATGTATTGGTTTCTGGGGATTCAAAAGACAATGGAACACGCTATTCGGAATTTCGGATGACTCAGGAGATGATATTATATTTTCGATTATTATTCGATGGTTATAGTACATTTTCATAAAATAAGAAACATTGGTCATTTTTTACAGTGTATATAATAAATATATTTATATATAATATATATAAAAAGACGCGTGTGTCCTATATTTCACTTTTCAGCCACAACTACCCTGCGCAGACCATTGGTGTTTGTGTGTGGTAGCAGCCTCTAGCCTCTCATCGTGCACTATGGTGTTTGCATGTCAGTGGATATAGGCCTAAGGGTGTGGGAGATATGGTGGCTGAAAGTGGTCGAGCTAGGTCATTTTCATGTTTCGACCAAAGAGTTCTAAAAAAATGTTTGGAATCTTCTTCAACGGGAATTGGTTTAGTCAACTAAATTAAGATATAGATAACAAAGTAAGATGATTTCGTGCCCCCTAGTGATGGAAATTGAAACTAAATGATATTGCATCACGTTCGTAGCACGCCTGCTATACAATTCCGTAGGCAGTGGGGACGAGTGACGGAGTTTCGTTCGCAAAGAAGTTTGTTTAGAACAAAATGTGCCGAAATTGACTATTTTTATGGAATCCGCAAAAGAAAGTTACCGGCAACCGTTCCGGGCAACGCCGGACGGATCAGCTTGTATATATATATATATATATATATATATATATATATGAATTCCAAATACTATAGTATTGCATATATATAGTATATATATGGGGCAGCGTCTGTAGATCGTCCTCTATTTAGTATGAAATGATATATTAGATGCCCTGAAATGTTCTTAATTTATATCCCAATTACAAGTTAATTTACGCGTCTAATTGTATGTAGAGTCCAGATGGTGGACCATATTGAACATACAGTCGAAACTCTCTATAACGAACTTCCATATAACGAATGTTTAGCAGGAACAGTCACTATTCCCCGTGACTACATTAAAAATAATATCCATATAGCGAAACATATCTCCATTTAACACATTTTTTCCGAAGTTTTTTTTTCATTTCTTGAGAAAAAGCTTCAAAACCAAGTGGAATCAATTTTCCTTCACTGAATCCTGGTTTATCTTTCAAAGCTATGTACCTCTACCTTATTCTTTATTTTGTTTAAAAATTTTATTTTCACAAAAATTTTGCAAAATTAGTTTTTTTATCATTGTTGATCTTGAAAATGTCGCCGAAAAAGCGTATGAAACTTGTTCATCTCTTTATTAAAAGATATTTATAAGCCTTTCTGTGTACCGTTATCACTTTAAGCATATACATTTTCACTTTAATGATAATAAGTAATTTTCTTATATAATTGTGCATTCCTTGTTAAAGTGTGAAATTTTGTATGAGGGTATAAAAGTTTTAAAACAAAAGCAACCAAACATTACAACTTTCTTCGTCTAAAAAAAAAGTAAGTTTTTCTTATGCGTTATTTTACTATGTTTTCAAATAAATGTTTATTTTTCGTTTTGAAACTGTTTAAATAATTAAAAAATAAAATATCAAGTTAATATTTAGAATTAAACACCTCAAAAACCATTTTTTTTCAGAATTTACATATTAAATAGGATTTTTACGTTATTCTCTATATAACAAATCTTTCTATATAACGAATTTTTGGACTGGAACAATAGGACTCGACTTATTTAAGTTTTTAAAAAATATATATCTTACCTTGTTAACATATTTCAGTTTATTTTTATGAACCAGATAATTCCGTACTTCTGCATGCAATTTGTGATACATTAAGTTAATGATTTGATGTAAAAATATTACATTCCAGGTCTTCTAATAAATATATTTTTACCTGTAAAGATAGTTTCATACTAAATCGAAGACTCTGTACAACTTTCATAGATACATAATCATGAAGAGCATACCCGTTTTATACAGACCACGTTGATGGCTGCATCCAACTCGGGTCACCAGTTATTTGAGGCGCAATGGATTTAAGGAATCCCCCTCTATCAAAATTCGTTGATGAAAAGCTAACTTAAAACTGCATAATACCTAATATGTAGGATTAATGAATACATTGAAAACATAGAATATAGCATTAAGGTAAAATAATAATTATTTAGTCACACATTTCCAGAAACACCTTTGATCTTCATAGATTAAATTATTTACATCAAAATGTTTACTTATCTTCGTCATTTTTTATCCTGAATGTATTTTTTTTTCTATCTTAGGATATTACTATTTTATAAACAACTGCAGTCATACTTATACATAAATACTCCAGGATTTTTAATTTATTTCCAAGTATTTGACTATGATTCTGCATTTAAATATTATGTCTTCAAACAAGTAAATTTTTTTCTAAAAATTTTTTTCTTGAAATGGCAGGCCTGCCACTCTGTCAGTTTTATGAATACCACTTTGTTTAAAGAAAATTCTACTTTTTAGAAATTAGTTATGTCGAAACCTACCCTGAAAGAATTTTTTGGTGCAAATGTTGTAAAATCCTAGCACGCTTTTTTTTCATAAACACTGTTATTAAAAAAATAGACCAATGAGAGCTTGAGAATGGTTAAAATACGCTTTGAAAACTTTATTCAGTTCTTTTGTGACTGTACGTAGCTAAAACGTATAATTGAAAAGTAAAAAAAATATATATATACGAAACCACGATAATAAAATATATCATGTCATCGCTTAAAAAAAATATGTCAAAATTCATCACTAAACCGCAGACATAATTCCTATTGTATAAGACATTGTTGTATTTCACAAGACATAGTTGTATAAGTCAGACTGTACACATTGCAATTGTGTAAGACATTGTTGTATGAGACAGGCTGTACAAATTTCTATTGTATATGTACAGCCGGACTGCATAACTCCTATTGCATTGGATTACGGAATCAATTTACAGCCTAAAATACAGCCTAGAATACAGCATTAAGCTTAAATCGAAATTAATTTATTCAGTCTCACATTATGAGAAACATCTTAGACCTTTATAAATTAAATTAGTTGAATGAAAACATTTATCCTATCTTCGAAAGTTTTGTCCTCAGAATAAACATTCTTTCTATTTAAATGTGTTACAATTTTATAGAACTTCAGTGATGGCGATAAGTAAATATTCTACAATTTTAGAAAATACACGAAAGAATATACTAAAATTAGACGTAGCCGTATTTGATTATGGCAATATATTTAAATAACTATTAAGCATGCTAAAAGAAGAAAAAAAAAGTGAAAGTTTTCTTCTTTTGGTTAAAATTCAACAGTTTATTTCTTTAATCATAAAACATAGTTAAAACTTAAACTTTAAAAGAGAACTACATGACTTAGATTAAATATTTAATTTCGTTGCGTGAAAAAAAATATATCGAATTTTGCCACTGAAAAGATAAACATAATATTGCATAATATCTACTATATTGGAATAATTACACCTTAAGATACAGCATTAAGATAAAATCAAATTTAATGTATTTAGTCGCACATTAACAGAAGCAACTTAGACCTTTATAGATTAAATTAGTTGCATCGAAATGTTTATCTTATCTTAAAAATTACTTGTCCCACAAATAAAAAATCTTTCTGTATTGCTATCTTACGATTTTAAAAAAGTTCAGCAATATTGATAAGTAAGTACTCTGGATTTACTGAACTTAATCTAAACAGCATTTAAATAAGTATTTTATATGCAATAACCGTTTTTATGAATTAAAAAGACAAACTATGAAAAAAGACAAATATTGCTCTTTGTAATTTAGTATTAAATCTAAGAAAGTATATGTATTCTAGAATTAAATATATCCTTTCATTGAGTAGAAAACATATGATGTCAAAATTCGTCGCATAGACGCTAAATAGAATATAGCATAATACTTACGTATTTTATTGGAATAATGATAAATTCACAGCCAGAAATACATCATTAAGCTAAAGTTCAAATTAATTTATTGAGTCACACATTACCTGAAACCCCTTAGACATCTACAAATTAAATAGTCAAATCTAAATACTTACATAACCTTAAAAAATTCTTCTTCAGACAAAAAACACAAACAATGTAAGTCGGCCCCGCTTAATTGCATACAATTGGTTCCACTGAATTGTATGCATTTAAGCGGGGTATGCGTTTAAGCGAGGACAGCAATTAATGTAATCAGTATACGTTATTATTTGAATATATACCACAAATATGATAAATATAATGAACAATAGCAATTTACATAAAAATTTTAAAATTAATTATTGTATTTATAATTTTAATCAATATTTCATACACTATTTATAGTAATATATACACTAAGTATAATGTATTATAACACTATTTACGTTACATTGTTCAATTTTTCATTATAATTTATCTGATTGATGTGAAAATTAAAATGAAAATAAAATAACAAAGAAATAATTTTTAAATCATACCTTTGAAAATAAATAAATTTCGGTGTAAATTCATTTTAATTTTCAAATTATTTGCCAACTAATCCTTTATTTGTTGCCTATAAAATAATCCTTTATAGAAGTTTGTTTTTTAATCATCGGACGCTGCATTTCTCTACTTCGTTTTCTAAAGAATAAATCAAATTGTAATCATCACCATGTGCTTCAAAATATCTTCGCACAACACACAGAGATTTGTTAACATCAGAGAGAGATGGAAGGGTGATTTTAAAGTGATTTTAAAGCTTGTTGACCACAATGGGAAACGTAGTTATCGTATACAATGAGGAGTGAAACACTGGAGTTCTATTGTTATTTTATTTTCTCGACCGTCCCAATTGTATTTACACCCAACTACAGGATTTTCTAAGAAGTAAACCACACCCATCATCTTCAGTCGCTAACAAAACATTTTTACAAAAGAAAATATTTCGTCCTTCCTTCTCTATTCATCGTTATCACAGGAATTCTTAAAATCCGGATTACTAACACTCTAAGCATGTATTTTTCCATTTCCCCAAAACAACTTAAAGCTGTTTTCAAATGAAAACAGACCACTTTCAGACATATTTTAAAATTCATTTTTGTTCAGAAACGCATGAAACTGGCAGGTTTTCTTACTCAGAAACTAGGGTCTGCAAATTTTATGCCTTTGCGATTAAAAATGAGTTAGAAAATGTGTCAGAAAATTTCGTAGGAAAAGTTCGCACAAAATTGTTGAGCAGGTCATTTAAGAACCACCTTAAATCGGCTGTAGGTAAAATATTTTTTATATAACTGTAGTTTAAGATATATGTATGATAAAGAGATGTGAAAGCGTATTTTAGAAACAAACCGCGAAAAAAACCATTAGTTTTATGAATATTTTTGTGAAAATGCAGGAAATACCTCAGACGCTCAGAGGCCTAGAATGGAGATATTTTATGCGATTAACAGGGGATTGTTATGCGATTAAACGAGTATATTTAACATTATCCTTATGGGGACCATTTTCGTTCCATGGCATTTTATGCATATAAGCGGGGTATGCAATTATCCGTTACCCGATTAAGTGGGGCCGACGTATAATAAATTATCAAGCGTAATTAAACACAAAATACATATGAAATCAAGATATTAATTAAATCCTTTCATTGTGTCAAAATATGTTACTGAAAAGCTAAACATAATACTGCATAATACCTAATATATCGGAATGATGAATCCAATTCTGGCCAAAAAGAAAACATTAAACTAAAATCGCAAGTAATTTATCTAATCAAACATTAACATACTCACGACGGCTAGTTTTTTGTATAATATGCAGGTAGCCTCTCCTATGAGCTTTTACTTGCATGTTAGAGCATTTAACAAAAATATATTTCTCTGCCCGTATTCATATTATAAATGAATATATATAATAATGGGGCTGTTTCTAATCGAAATATTCAGATGCATAATACTGTAATTGTAAAAATACGAAGTTTCAGTTTTTTGAGAAATGTTGTAAAACATAAAATGCAAAATTATTGTCCTTGGGCAGAATTACACATGTCGAAAAGACGTGAATTTGCATCTCCTGTCAGCGATGTGTTAACATACCTTTGTAAATTAAATTAGATGAATCAAAACATTTATCTTATATTTACAAGTTCTTATCCAAAAAGTAATAAATATTTTTGTTTTACTTTCTTAACATTTTAAAAAGTCAAATACTAATGCTATGTAAATGCATTTACTGAAATAAATATCATTTTCATTAGAATTTTATTAGCAATACTATATATTTTAATTACGATATCGTGAGTTACATATACAAACAATAACGATGAAAAAGTATTGCTCTTATTAATTTTGTACTGAAAAGAAAAATCTATGTAATAAATATAATTAAATGGGCCTTTTTAACGAATAAAACAAAATGTGTAAAAATTCGTCACTGAAAAGCTAAATATAATAGAGAATAATACTTATTACATTGCAATAATGAATCGATTTACCGCTTGAAATTCAGCATTAAGCTAAAGTTCAAATTAATTTATAGATACACGCATTATCGGAAACACCTTAGATACCTATAAATTGAAACATTCAGAAAACTATCTGTCTTAACTTGAAGAATACTTCTTTGTATAAGAAACAAAGTCAATGTATAATAAACAATCACACGTAATTAAAACTAAAAATGTGTGTGAAATCAAGATAATTATTAAATTCTATTATTACGTCAAAAAAAAGGTGCTAAAATGCGTCCTTGAAAAGCTAAACATAATACTGCGTAATACCTATTACATTGGAATAATGAATCAATTTACAGCCTAGAATAGAAAATTAAGGTAAAATCCAAATTAATCTATTTAGTCACATAGCACCAGAAACAACTTAGAGCTTCATAAATTAAATTAGTTTCATCAAAACATTTATCTTATCTTCAAAAGTTCTTGTCCCGAACATAAACACTCTTTCTGTTTTACTTTCTTACCATTTTTAAGGAGTTCGGTAATAGTGATAAGTAAATTCTCTAGGTTTACTGAACTCAATATAAACAACATTATAATTAGAATTTTATTAGCAAATGTTTTTTTAAATCCAGAAACAAATGCTTTTCACTCCAAAAACAATGCAATTCTGCTTTGACACTTTTTACGAATAAGTTGAGATTTCTTGCTGAAAATGCCTGAATTTATTTAATTACAGAAGATCCATTTTACCGAAAACAAAAATATATATAAGTTTATTTGTATTCCCCTCTTCTAACTTTTCGAAAAGCTTTAGATTTCCTAAGAGGATGTTGGAAGAAGTTTATTCTAACCGGCAATTTCGACATTGCGTTTACTTAGCTATTATGCATTAAATTAATTAGCTAACAGAGTTAAAGCAAACTAGACACCATAATCCATTCATGAAATAAAGACATTTAATTTATAAACTTGTTTACGATGTATTGAAGCTATTAATGATAGTACATATATACACAGAATGTTTAAAGAAAGAAACACCTTGTCAATGATGCAAGTTAACAGACACGTCTTTAGTTATTGATGAATAGCAGGGAATAATGTTGTTTACCTGTAATTGATACGCATAGTTATTACACATAATTAAATGTTTATAAGCTGTTGTAAGTATTTTTACGAAGATCTTAAACACTTGAATTAGATTTATGCTATTTTAAGAAATAATATAGTAATGCATTTACTTTAATAAATAGAAATGGAATAGAAGATTTAATTAAAATTGTTAATTATGGGAGATATGATGTACTATACTTCTTAGTAAATTCTGATTTAAGTTTTTTTTTTTTTTTATACAAACATTCATAAGAACAAAAAGTCGTTTTCATGATTAAATCTTTTGTTAGATTATATTTTAATTTATTCGATTAATGAAGTGCGAAAAGAGTAAAACAAATAAGATATATAGAAAAAAATATATAAAAATTAAAAACGGTACTTGCGTATTATCCGGGCTTAGAAGATACACCCGCAACAGTATTAAATATTTTTAAAAATATATTAAATACTAATAATAAATTAATACATTATTATCATACATACTTATTGCAACAAACAACTTTCAACATAAATTTAAATTATTTTGCATCATAAACACAGCATACATAATACATTATGAATACAGCTTACATAATGCTTTCATACAGTAATTTATAACGGATATACCATGCATTATACATGAATTAGTACTAACTACAATACATATAGTACATTTTACCAGTACATTTCATACAATTCAAATAACCGTACCAGCTAAACAATAAATAAGCAATTGCTGCTAAAGGTTACTGCTATAATATTACTGGGGTCATTGTGGGTGGTGTATCTTCCTTTCCTACCCCGGGTAATGCGTATATACCGAAGAAACTATTGAAGCTCTTATATATAAATATGTGTGTGTTTACAGATATATATACTATACTTACATGCATAAATACGAGAATTTTACTCTATGAATAATGGCATTGTTTTGCTTTAAGAATTTTCTAATTTTACTTTAATGATTTTTTATTTAAAAATATCACAATTACTTTCAATAAAAAAAAAAAAAAAAAAAAAAAAAAACAGGGCAACAATTGTTTTTTAAACTGCATAAGAAAACTACACGAGAAACCTCCACTTTTGTATGCTTTTACTCAATTTTTTAAACATTTTCCTTTGAAGCAGGTCATCAACTTTTACTGCTGAATTCTGAAAGGCATTTACTGTTAGCACATCTAGATTCGGTTTCGTTTTCTGAGAGGGTCATTCAGAAACCAATCACTGAGCCCTTCTAACGGCAGCTCCTCAAATACCACCTGCGACCCTCCCTTGTCTTTATTTCCCTCATTTTCCTCGCCTTTTACTTTCTAAAACTTCTTTTCATTCTTTCCCCTCCAATGCTTTACGCCCTAAAGTTTTTCCACTGTCGCCACATATGCCAAAAAACTCTTTGCTCAACACTTTTTGTATTACTTTTGTTTGTTACAATTGAATCGCCAATAAAAGCAGAATAAGCATTAATTCAGATTGTGGTAACTTTTTATGTCGTATTTGATAAAGCCGGATCAATTAATGAGGAAAATATGACTGTGTATAATGCTTTCCTATTGTTGTATTTCTTATTTCCACTTGAATTTGTTTTGAATTTTATAGGAAATGTAAGTTATTTCACCAAAATAAAAGGAACGACTAAAGTATAGGAAAACAAGTAAAAAATAAAAACATCTAAACAAAATAAATCAAAGTAATTATATGTTCTTGTTATTGGAATAATACTACATTTAGAAATAAATAAATACATTTTTAAATGTTACTTGTAATATTTTAATTGCAGTAAATCGAGAATGATTTTAAAATCATTATCACCATTAGAATTTTAAATTCGACTAAAGTTTTTCTATTTTTCTCTACTTAATTGAAGAAGAGCACGTAGTATTTAGGAACCATTTGAGGAATTCGATATTTGTAATATTTTTTCAGCAATATTACAAACAGGATTATAACAAATTACAAATACGAATATTACAAAACAGGATAAAAATAAAGTTAGTAATGTGTTATACTAATATGATAAATTAGATCGGTGACTGTGCTGAACTGTGTTGCCAATATAGAGCGTTTTTTATTTAAAAAATCTACCAGAATATCAGAATAGTAATTTTGTTTTATTGAATCATGGAATGTCTGTCGTTAAATAAAGAAAAAATTACAATTAAAGCATTCTGGTTCCTGCCAATCGTGCAATAATTTAGGATACATTTTCTTACAGTTACTCTTTTTTTATCAGTTAGGAATATATTATTAATTTTTTTTTCAAAGTCATTTGTGTCAGAATTATTTGCTTTGTTACCTTGACGTACCTCATAGTAATTATTTTACCAATTTGAGTAAATAATTCTTTGTTTTGAATATTTTGTTTAAAATTGCTATTAATTTTCTCGAAACAATCTCCATATTATTTTATCAGAGCACTACATAATAATTATTAAATATTAGTAAGATATTTACTACCACTAATATTGTGCTTAAAACGATAAATTAATCTTAATTAAAATAGAGTATAATTCAAGGTAAAAATATCGCAAAATAATGAATTTCAGGACTTTACATGCTCTTCGCATTTTTTTCTAGCATAATGTTAAACATAAAATAAAGGGTAGTTATAAGGTAACATCTGAAACGAAATTCTAATAAACGGAATGAGGAAAAGTTTTCTAGTAAATCTGTTGAGGCCGTGGAGACATTTACTCATAGCCTCCTTCCTCATGCCAACCTTTCGCTAATTTATAATTCAAATAAGCATATTTTGAACCAGATAAATTATTTAACCCCTTCAGGACCATAGGCGATTATATATCATCTTCAGATGGTGCATACATAATTTGTTTTGATACTAGTAATAAAGAAAGATAATATTTGCATTTTTGAATTAGATCATTTTCGTGATCATGTATGTAAAGGTAATTGCTTGAAAAAAGTGGTGCGAACTGAATAAAATTCGTGTATTCGTTTCCGGCCCCGAAAGGGTTTTAAACGGGTTCTCGTTCTGAGTTCCTTTCTTCAAGTAATGGTCAATAAACATGAAAATCATTGAAACTATCTTCAAAATATGGGTTTAGTTCATTTCAATAATCACCGATTCAATTATACATTTCAGTTGTAAAAAGTGCATCTTAATTTAAAAACCATTTGTGAGAAAAATTCGCGTTTGTCGTAAAATTTACAACAGCGTGCTTGACGAATGGTTAAAGAATTATTTAACTTCATTTATCGAAAATATTGTTTTTGTCATCTCACATAGTGCAAAAAATTTTCCATTCGGCAAATTTCGAAATTGTCTTTAATGGTTTTTTCCTCAACAAATCTTTAAGAAGCTCACTGAAAAACATGATATCATTCCATTTATTAGTTTTAGATTCACACTCTTAAAAGAAAAAAAAAAAAAAATATTTTTACCATGTACCGGGTGATTATAATTAAAGTTACGATTTCAAAAATCGATAATTTTAAAACTACTGGTCAGAATTACTTTATATTTTAGCAGAACAATGGTGAGGCAATGGAATTTTTTTTGGCGAAGAAAAAAAATAGTTCTAAAATATGCCGATAGATGGCGCTGTCAGGGTAATGTCAGGGGAAAGACCGAAAATATATTCTTTAAACACAGGAATGTTGTTAGCCAAAAGGAAAAATTAGAGTTCAGGGATTTACTAAAAATGTATTAGCGAAAAGACAAGAATACGTGTTTACAGCAACAACAGCAATAATGACAAAAAATGAAAAAAAAAAAAGCTTTATGGAACAAACACTTTATTGATGATTAAATCATAAGTTGTTCGATATGCCCTCCGCCTTGTTCCGCTACTAATTGGAATCTCAAAACGGCATGCTCCGCAGCAGATCGGGGGGTATCTGTACTGATGCAATGGGTGTGGTGTGAGATGCTTGCCTTCAAGTCGGCTAGATTCTGAATTCGTCCGCTGTAAACAACATTCTTCAGGTACCCAGAGTTGCCACGTATTAGTAATTTGCATATCTCCAGACAATGTGAACCCTGACAGCGCCATCTATCGGCACATCTTGGAACTATTTTTTCATTCGCCAAGCAAAATTCCATTGCCTCACGATTGTTCTGCTAAAATATCAAGTCATTCTGACCAGTAGTTTTAAAATTATCGATTTTTGAAATCGTAACTTTAATTATAATCACCCGGTATTTTCAAAACAAAATTGACTTATTAATACAAAAACAACATAAAAACATTAAGGTGAAAACCGTGTTTATGTATAAATAAATATATACATATTTCTATATCATTTGTATCCGTAACAATTATTTACATGTACAGTTATAAATTTAAATGAATGTAATTAATTTGAACTCTGATAATACATTTATTTTTCCTTATAATTCTGAATAATTTCACCAAATAATATTTTTTTTTTTACAAATGCAAAAACTTTTTACGTTTTGAGTTTTGAAAAGCACTTACACTTCTAATTACCCTTTAAAGTGCACCGAGACCCATGATTAATTATTTTTTCCTGAGAGATTTGTATGTTTTAATGAATTAAACAATTTTTGCAGGGGAAAAAATGGTTAATAAGCTTAAAAAGTCATTAGGGAGATGCATAATACATATTATAATATTCTTTGGCTCTGCTCTTTTCGTTATTTCAATATTTCTTGAAAAGTTCAAGTGTTTTTCTTATTTTATGCTGTTTTATTGTATTTCGGCTGCATAATACTGCTAATTAGACTTGGTGTGTTGAAAATTAGAAATTCTTCAGTTTAAACAGCATCATTAGTGATGGATTAATGGTAATATATGTAGATTTGCTTTGTTTACATGATAATCCGAGACTTTTGGCATATAGCACGCAAGAAAGTATTTACGACGAACTAATTGAAACTTATTTCTTTCAGTACACATCTTAAACTTGAAACAAAAAATAGATAAGTCCAAATGGGAAAGAATGTAATTAACAAAGTAGAAGACTCTGTTAAAGATCGTCAAAAAAGGTAACAAAATCAACACAACAACGCCGTTTCGAGTAATACAAAATTGATCCTTTATCACGTGTTAAAGCTATCCATGATTTGAAGACAAATGTACCAGACCAAATAAACATTATATAATCGGACAAGCACGTTAGAGAAAGAACATTTTATTAGGAGGATGCAATAATGTTTTATTTTAAGACATCCAGCTTAAGTATTCAACTATTTTGTCGCCAATATCATCCCTTAATGTCGAGACTATTGTATTTTATTTTTCCGATAGACACAATAATGATACAAGAAAATTTGGAAAATAATCAGTGCTATATTGGGTAATTGTATACTTTCCCGTAGACAGCTTAGTATATATATATATATATATATATATATATATATATATATAACTCTCGCCAAACAATGCAATTTTACGCCAATAATACAAAGTTTTGATGATTTCAAATCTAGTGTTAGCACGCAGTAATGTTATACATATTCCATTTTTATTTATTTTGTGGAGAAGCCATTTTAGTTTTTTTTAATGAAGGATATACGTTAACTGCTATTTCTCTGTTTTTTTTTCTAGCATTTTGAAATAAAAATGACAATGATCTCAGATTCATATTCATATTACTATTAAAGATCTTAGATTTATACTCAAATTAATGTATCTGGCGGCGAATTCATAAAAAGGATGATTATTTTACTGCTATTTTGAATGGCATAGAACTTTTTGGTCACCAGAAGGATTGATAGATTTCTTTGGCCGATAATTTCAAGACTTTATATAATTTTATGTACATAAAAAAAAAACAGATGTATCTGCTTTTATTTGCAGACCTCCTTTAATCAACCAAAATGTGTCGTTAGATTCGGAATATAGTTTTATTTTTTTATATGAATGCAATTTTGGAAAAGGGGACGTCTACATATTAAAACTGCACCAATGATTTAATTTTTAAACGGTAACACCCACTTATGGCACCTTATTTGAGTTCCTTGGATCAAATTAGACAAAAAAAGTACAATTTATATACATTTTTGATAAATCTTCATATAGTTATAAATTAAAATTTATTAAGGACATATCCACAAATTTAGAAAAATTAAATTACGATTTCAAATTGATTACAGTAATCCTTTAACATTCGCGAAGGTTACGTTCAAGGAAGACCTCGCGAATGTCAAATCCACGATTGTTGTGTCTATCTCTCTGTACTAAAAAAGGAGTTACGTTTTATAAAAAAAAATTATTAAAATGGCAGAGAATTTCAAAGAACAAAAGGATATATGTATTAACAATACATTATGCATAACATATATGTAGAATGTGAATGTACATACATATTCATAAATATGAAATTGATTTAAGGAAGATAATTCAAATTAATTGACTGGGAAAATAATTACAGCTGAAAAAGTTATATGTTTTTGTATAAAGTAATTTCGAATATCTCTATTCACAAAGAGATGATAATGTATTAGTGCGCCAGTATGGGATACATAATTAAAATACGATGTTTAAATACAACTAAATGCTTCAGTAATGCTTTTATTTTCTAAGTGCATCTTCAGCTGTACGAGAACCTGCACATTTTAAATTAATAGTTTGAAGATGCCGTTACCTTACCACTTCTAATAGCCTCACTGCAATGAGTATTCTGATGTTGTTTTTATTTTGCTTTCCTGCAAACACGCGCTCCTTTTGCAGTTGACACCTGAAAATTTATTTGTGAATAGATTCTAAGAAAAAACAGGGGAAATAAACTTTAACAACTTTAATAATCAAAAACGGCGAATGTTAAAACCGCGAATGTTGAGGGATTACTGTATTGCAGAGTCATACAAATGAAACTGTAGAGGCAATCAATCCATATAAACAAAAAGAAAAACGCATCTCCAAAATTTTATTCAAGAGAATTTTTCACATGCAATTACTGGTTCATGCTTCCGACTCTCTAATATGTGATGTAATGGTAGCAGAACATGGTCCCTTTAGAACCTCGAAAAGTAATGATTGGAATGAACTGTAAACTTACACACACATGTTTGTAGCGGTGCCCTAAAAATTAATGTAGGTCATAACTCATAATTTTCTAAATAAGAATTTATTAATACATTGCATATTTTAAATTATGCTTTTGAGTAAAAAAATAGGCCTAGGATATGCTTGGGCCTATACAATTTTTCTCACTCAAAAGAAAATTTTTAAATCGGGAGATTGTTTGGGAAGATGTAAATTAATGTGTGGCATGTAAATTTAACATTGATATCTTCAAATCTTGACCTCTTAACTTCATGAAAATATAACAAAAATAAAGAAATTATTTACTTACCCGGTCTAATTTGTCCAAGGAACGCAACTAAGTGTAAAAATGAGTGTTACGGTTTGAAGAATCGAAATTAGTGCAATTTTTAACATGTAGACGACCTCTATTTCAAAAGTAGCATGCATATTCTGAAAGAAAACTATATTCTGCGTCCTTTTTAATATGATGTTGTTGTTCTTGTTGGCGTGTCAGAGAAAGTGCCATGGCACTTCTTTGAAAGAAGGGGTGCCAGAGCCTCATGAGAGGTTGGACTTCTAGAGTTGGTTATTTTTGTTATTAAAATAAATACGATCTCCCTCTAATCTCATTCCTGTAAAACGCAATTTTTGCCATCATTTGTTTCTTTTTAATGATTTTTAATGATAATAAGTTTTAACGAACTTTTGGGGTACCTGGTACATCTCAAAAACTACTTTTAAGGAATGGGCTGTGATTTTGGATTAGCATTTTTATAGTTTTTAGAAATCGATTACTGTTAAAAAATTCGTTGAATACGTTTCATAATTTTTCAAAAATTAGTTGAAAAACTTTTTTTTTCGAAATACATTTTATGAATTTTATGAAAATTCATAAAAATGCATACTTCTTTCAACAGATTTTTTTTTTTGAAGGTTCAAATATGCAGATACAAAATTACAGCTTATTTTGCTAAGTAAATCTGCAGTTTTGCTAGAATTGAGTGCACGATGTTTGGAGTTAGTTGATAATTTCATGATAATTTCAGACATTAATGCGTATATTATATCTTAAGACAGAATCTAAATATGTTTAATTTTTCACCTACTAAAAATGCATGGGATATCACTAAACATTTGTTTACTTTTTTGTGTTTCGAAAGATATCTATTCATGCTTATGCATAATATCCATTTTAAAAGCAACGATTTTCAAAATTCAATGACGGTAATGGATTATCTTATCTCTGCTACAGCTGAAGAGATCCTCCTTTAATATCTAGATACTTTCTTTTGGTCTATTAAAATCAATTTATTTCCCATCTTTCTTCCTCAAAGACCAATAAATCAAACGAATGAACAGGCCTAGCAACCAGAATAAATATAAGAAGATAGCTTGATTATTCGGTTTATTCAACTTCCTTTCTTTTGTTTAAAACTCTCTGATTAATCATCAGTTTATCTCTACACTTTTATAAATATTATGTTTTTTATTTTTTTATTTTTTTCAAAATAATATAGATTATAATAAAATCAAATAATGAAGAAATAATTATTAATTTTATCAATTCATGCGAAAAAAATATTAGTATAATTACTCTAACATTGAGATTCACTGATAAAAATTCTTCTGCGAAAGCAGATAAATATAATATCCATTCCCGATTTTTGTCAAGATTTTGATAGGCATTGGTTACAAGAAGTATCAAAATAATCATTTTCAAAGGGCTTAGTTTATTTTATTTTTGAATTTTTGCGAGTTACCAGACATAAAATATGGAAATATTTTATAAGCATGCGTATTGAAGGAACTTCAGATAAACTTTATATAAGATTGACAACTTTTAAGAATGTTTTTGAAGTATATATTAATTTAGCTAATAAATGACATTAACACCTTGCGTAGCAGCAGTTTACGTGCTAATTTAGGTCAAAAATGTTGAATCAGAAATTTATTTAATAAAATAAATCCAATGTATGTCACACAGCTATAATTCACATGTTAATTAAATAACATTTCTGACTGGGATAACGTTGAAATAAAACAATCATTACAAACACAATAATTTTCGTTATCCGTCTGCAAGGCGTTATTAATTTCATTGCAAAGAACAGTATTAAACTTTCGGTTTTAAAAGCATTAGTCGTAAGTGTAAGATAAGTGTTCGTAGAGTCCATGCGCTCTGCAGGAATGTGAACGTGTTAACTTCGTAATCTAACAATATGTCCGTAAATGGAATTCTGTCCTATTAGAGTTCTCTAATTTTGTAGTTCCGATGTGACTCTCGGAAAGATGCTTTTCAAAGACGATGACGGGATATGCAAATAAAAATTGACTCTTGGTTGATTATACATATTGGCCTTATTTTAAATTTTTAATAAAACTATTAAGTTTCACAATAATTTGTGGTTTTTTTACAGTGAAAGAATTGCAAAATTACCACGAGAACGTAATTAAACATTGGATGCGACAATATATATGGCCCTTCTAACTTTTTTACAATTAAATAATTCGAAAAACTTTTGTCACTTGTAAAACTTTTCTATCCCTCTTGTATTTAACATTGGTTTCATCGTATAAATAACTTGGGAATTCTTTTCACTCCCTTTTCAGCAGTGCTTTTAGCAAGAAAAAAATTATCTCCCTTTAGACGGTCATAAATCCTTACATGATGATTCATCATAAAAGGATGCAATCTTATCAGACATTCACCAGAATTTAATTATCTAATCCAGAGTAGGACAGGTTGATGTTGGAAGCTAATCAATTCATAAATTTTCATTAATTCTCCTGATAAATTCCTGATGAAATCTGGGAAACGATGCAACTGTTAACCCAGGAGGATAAAATATCAGGAGACGTAATTTATGATGTCACTTGAAGCCGTTCCTACCCCGCTGCGTCCGCCATATTTGTTTCGCCGCTTCTTGCACCGGAGAATACTGACTTCTATTGGTCAGAGTCATATATGTAAGCGAGAAATAACTCATTTGTCTGCTTCAAACTTTTCCACAGGGGAAGATTGATAGATATCAAATTGTACTTTATAATACATTCTTAAATTTGCTGAAAGATAATCTCATAAATAAAAAAATAATAATACGAAAGCAGTGTTTTTACAGGTGCTTACTTTCTAATAGCAGTGTTTGAGAAAGGTTTTCTTCACCTTAAATTAAATAAGGAGAAAAAAAATATAAATTAGTTGTATTCAAAAGTACGGGCATCCGTACGAACACTGGAAAATTATCTTTCTAATAATGCATAATTTGTACTTTTTTCTATATTGAAAATATGTATTAGATTCATTTATGTTTGTTTTATATGTTTTGTGATGTCCTGAATGTGAATTGACTATTTTTGAACACATGCCTGTCTTTCTGCCTGTGCGTATCTTTTCACTAATTTTTAGGTGATGTAACTGAAGAACTTATGCAAGGGGATTGCACGATAATTTCATACTTCGATTAACCTTCGCAAAAATTGGTTCTAACTAATGTTTGGTGTATAATGCTTAAAACATGGCACTACTATGCCATGTTTTACACTAACAGGATCATTGCTATGCAGTGTTAATAATTGAAATATTTTTTTACCCAGATTGCTTGATTGCTACTACATTTGTTTTAAACAGTTAAAATCGACTTATATAATCTGGCATAAAAAAGACGAATAATTAACTCTTTGAAAAAAGTAGCAACAACCAATCAATCTGACTAAAAAAAACAACCAACTGACAACATTGTAACAATGTCTCAACATTTTTGACAGTGATACTCACAATTATTTAAAAGATATATTCTTACACCACTACTTGAGAAAAGGATTTTGGGGGTATTTATTTACAGACATTATGCAAATAAATAAGGTGAAGCGTTATTGTCGGAAAAAAGTGGTAGATTTGCGTCTTGCGGACCTCTCAGTAAGTACCACTTATCTATATGATGGAATTGCAGCAAATGTAATGCTTAAAAGGCTTATTATGAAAACCTATGCTTTTTAAATGTTGGTTTTTAACGCTGGAATAAAAGCGTTGCTGTAGCTCACTTTTTGTGAAAAATAAGATGTTTGTATTCAAGTTTCTACTGAAAGAAATGCAACAAATGTTTTCTTTCAAGTTCTTATATGTTCGATCAGTTTTATATTTGCATACCAAGAAAGTGGGCACTGTTTATTTTTTTTATAGAATATCTATAATAACATAACAGTGCTATTTAAATTACTATATTAGAATAATATGGAAGAAAGTTTTGTGTTGGTGGCAGCATACTAATTTTACTTGAAATTGTTTAAACTTTTTACAATCTCTTATAGATACATAATTTAATTACACAACCTTAATTTACAATTTGCAGTATATATTTCTAAATATTTCATATATCATATTTCTAAGTTTTCCAATAAATGGTCAAAATTTCTCCATTTTCCCCAGTCCTTTGAATGTTAATGAATGCATTTTGTGGCTGATTAATTCATTTTTAAAAGTATGCTGCTCTTCAGTTTAACGAAACCGGATTTAGTTTGTTCCGATTATTATGCAGCGTACGTTAAAATAAACGTTTGAATTTACTTCAAACTCACGCTTTGATTCCAGGAGTTTAAATGAAACATGTTTCAGTCATAATGATATAGAAAATTACCTCTAGCTTCCGGCGTTAACTCTGCGCACAAATGAGGAATATTTTCAAGTGGTATTGTTACCCTTTACACATTTAATTGATATAATCTTCGTCGCTTTTATCAATAAGTTCATTCTCTACTCATATGCATAATGCATATGGCATTATACTCTGTATAGATTCCTTATTATATATTTCCTTAAAATTTACTTTGTTGTATTATTTCTTTTGAAAAAGGAGAATTTATCCAATTTGTTTGGCTATTTTCTGGCCTGACAAATTTAGAATTAAAGGTTTCAATCTACAAACTAATAATTTTCTTTAGGAATTTTGACCCAAATCTTATCTAATATTAGAAACAGGAACATTTTCCAACTTATTTGTCCAATAGCGCATTAAATGGCGATTTAGATATTTTATTAAATGGAAATATATTATAAAAATATTTTCATTTGTTTTTAATATCGCCATTTTGTTGGAGGTATTTCTAACTACATAACAACATTCAGTACCAATATTAGTATTTTATAAGAAAATTTTCAATATTATTTAACATTTGAGTCCCAAAAGTAATAAAATAAAATAAAAATTCTACATTTTTGCATTAAAATAACTCTCCAGTATTGAACCAAAGTTGTTTATTACTTGAGTAGTCAATAGTTAAAAATACAGTGCTAAAAAATCATGTTGTTTTATGTGAATTGCAATATGTTATTTCGAAGAATCTTTTAGAATTCTAACGGTGCATTATATTTCCATAATCCCAGAGCTTATTATAAAAATACACTATTATATTACATAATCTTAGATTTCAATAAGTGATTATATTATTTGATTACATATTATAAAGCAGTGTATAAAATTTTCAACATATTTTGAATAAATGAGTACGTCAGTTTTGTAAAAATGTTGATATGTACTAAAATAGTGTGAGAATAAAAAATTCTAGGATTAATTTTCAATTATAAACTAAATTGGTTACCGCATCAAATATATTTACAAGCAAATCAAACTATAGCAAAAATATTTTCTAAATCAGTACTGTAAATAGAGGAATAAAGAGGAAATATTAACATTATTGTGTTATGAAACAGTTATATTAAAAATCGTGGAATACTGTATTCAAGTCTGGTATGGTGACCTAAATTGCCACGACCTTAAACTCTATACAAAGAAATAGAGTTATAGATAAACCAATGCGTATAAAACTATATCCACAGACGCACTTTTGATATTAATGGGCATACCACCGCAATAAAAATGATTCTTGTCCTATCATCACAAACATTATACTCATAAATGACCAAGGTTATACGGAACAAATATCAACAAAATTCAACCAGAATGATTTTGAAAAACAACTATCTCAACTTCAATACCATTCACAAATACCATTTAATAACCTAAAAATATAAGCAAAGCAACAAAATATGTACATAAACCCAACCAATACGAAATATATACAGACGGTTACAAAATAGAAAATGGTCGTTCTTTTGGATATTTGTGGCTACCCAATAAGAGTAAGAGAAAGCAATTTTATATTTCAGGCAGTAGCTTTAGCTATTTCAAAAACAATATCATGGACAATAAAAATGAACTTAACTGATATGAATATTTACTCTGTGTGTAAATCAGAGATACAATCCCTTTATGCAAACAACGAACCCATTTATCATTAACTTATTAAAACTTATATCTGATAATATGTTGTTACATATATCCAGGGTGCGTACAGTTATACCACATTTTTTAAGATAATTTTTCACCTTATTTAATCGCTGTGATTAAGAATTCTGCTATTTAAATATTAAATAGAATTTTTCTCCAGACTCCATGGAAATTCAAAAGAGTTTATGCACCATTTATATATCTTAAATGTGGATAATATGATTCAAAGAGCAAACAAATAAAAACATTGCTAGAAACTTCAAATCAATATTATAATATTAAAATCCGTTGTCCATTATCATTTTTAAATAACTAAATTAAATATTATAGATTCATGGCAAAATATAATGTTAGGGACACAGGACGTTATACATTTAATTTCTACCAAAATTTAGTAGTAACTTTACAATTACTGATACAGTAGTACTATACTTTTCAACATGTCATGAAAGTTTACAAGCATTTATATATAAATTACATAAACATGATTCTGAAAATTCTGAATTTGGTCATATATGTACAGTTTTATATTATATTTATAAAATTTGCCAATTAATGAAATATAATTTTAAATATAATCAATCATTATATGAAAACATTCTATTATTTATAAGAATTCCAATCTTAGTTAAAAGACTGTATTACAACTATAAAATACTCAATAGCTACCATTATTTCATCGAATAAAATTATAATAAAAATAATATTTTACCTATATTTGCCTATTCAATACACAATACAACATTATCAACTCCTACACAGAAATACTAATAATCACTCTAAAGTCCAATAGTTCTAGGTATATTGGCGAAGAGTTCAAGTTTAAGCGTAATATTTAACTTCTTGCAACGCACTTTAATCATCAAAACACTTAATAGCACATTCATACGGCTATTATAGTAACCATTCCATCCTGAACATACTATGATCGCCGCTAAATTACTAATACAGCATTCAAGTATCTAATAGCATCTAGGTTTCAATTATACATATAGTATATATATATAACAGCATATGTAAGATTATTTTCATAAAAAATTCTTAATGTTCAAAAATTCCTTAAGTATTAAAAGAAGGGATGATAACTTTTCACCCTAAAAGAAGATATCTTTAACAAACTCAACAATCATTTCTCATCTATACGGTTATGCAATCAAATTTTGCTGTTTTTATAAAATTTAAACTGAAATGTACGAGCTAAATGAGCTTTATGTACTTAATGTTTTAATATTATTATTTCACGTATATTCTTAAAAAATATATATTATTAATGTAAATAATTTACAGATTTCTAACTTTGAAATCACTACTTTCACAATCATATACGTTTGTAAACTTCAAAACTGTAATATCGTTATAAAACAATGTAATTTTTTCTGAAAAGCTTCAATAAACAAGATTTTTTTTTCTGGTAAGTGCCTCGCTGGATAAAGATGATATTTGTGGTATTCCCGGCATTAAACACAGTGACTAGGCCACCCAGGACGGACTCTCCTGTATTGCCTTACTGGTATAAACTAGAACACGATATAATCTTACTCTTGTTAGAAATTAGTAGTTGTTAGCCGTGCTGTTCTATCAAATTTTTAATTGTACATGAATTTCTTGACGACATCAAATGAATGTTTTTAAATTAACTCGGTTAATTTTGCATGCCTCTTATAATGTGTTATTTGATTAAATTAAGCCATCCCGCCCTCCCTCCACCACCACCACAAATTTATAGAAACGGGCGAGAATACATTTTCCCCCATCAATGTTTCACCTTTACCTCATATAATTATATTATTTTCTCACTTTCACTATATGCCTTTCTGTATATACACTAGTGTGCAAAACTTAAGCAACAAACACAAAATGCTAATTTCTGAACACTTGAGTACTCAAAAGGAAATTCTATAAACCGCAAGTGTAGAAAATAGGTACAACCCTAACAGCACAGACAGTAGATGTGAAGTCTTCTTGACATCACAAATGGTCACAATTGTCACAGTCACTACAATGAACAGAGATGACTGCTGTTTTTTAACGAGTCACCAGGTGACTTTACAATGAAGTCATCTTGTGACTATCATGTGACTGTTATTTTGACACTCCATTGTAAAGTCATCATGATAGCTGTTCTGTGACGAGTTCCCAAGTGACAGAAAATGAAATCATCTGAATCAAGCTGGTGACTTTTCACAAAGGAGTACAATGATGACTTCACAATAGAGTGTCGATCACCGGAAAGTCACCATGCGACTTCATTGTAACATTATTTGGCGACTCATCACAATGCAATGCTCACAATGACATCAAAGTTTAGTCTTCAACTGACAGTGACTTGAGAATCGCAAGGTGACTTCATTGTAATGTCAGCTGGTGACCCATCACAAAGCGACAGCCACAGTGACTTTTCAGTGTTAACAATCATTTGAAAGTAATAATGAGACAGTGAAATATCCCATATTTTGATTCACCGTAGCGATTGTGACACTTCTAACCATGTGTGACGTCAAAGGGACTTCACATCGACTGGCCGTGCTGTTAGGGTAGTACCTCTTTTCTACACTTGCTCTTTATAGAATTTCCTTTTGAGTACTCACGTGTTCAGAAATTAGCATTTTGTGTTTGTTGCTTAAATTTTGCACACCAGTGTATATATTCAGTTGGTTAAAATCTTACTTGGAAAATGTATTGTTATAACGGACATAAATCTTCAATAAATAATCAATATATAAGTGAAAGTGCTTTTAAATAAAATATCTTATTTTAAATGACAAACTTCTTCCATAAACTTCAATTTACAGAACATTGTTTATGCCATTTCAAAGAAATGATTGTAATTCTAAAGACGCATTATATTCCCATAATCTTCGAGGTCATTATTTGATTATGGGCCCAGCTGTTTCAAAATATTTTTATTACAATATTTTCTGTCTTCTATTCAAGTTGAAAACTCCCAAACAAGAATTTGGATGAAACCATTTTCTTACGTCCGGATTTTTCTCATCCTTCCTTTCTTTTGAAGATGACTGGTGTCACCATCTAATGTTGTTTTCTTTATGTCTTTTCATGCGCATTTGTTGCGAATATTTATCTTTCTATTTCCCATCCGTCCCATTTATTATCAGAAGTTTGGATTAAAATAACATTGTTTATGGCTACTGTAAAGAATATTTTACTGCTGTTTGTTTTTTTAGCGTATGTTTTTGAAATAAAATGGCCTTTAAATATTCGAAACTTTAAGAAATGTTTCTTTGTATAAAAATATACGTTATAAAAAATATGTATTCTATGTAAAGCATTTCTTTAAGTTATAGCTGTAGCTTTAGACAATAATGTTTTTTAATAACGCAATTAAGATTTTACTTAAAAAAAGACATACATTGAAAGTAAGAAAAATACTTTTAAGGACAATAGTAATACATTGACGATATTGAAAGTGATAGCTTTGAAGTATTTAAACACTTTAAGAGATATTTGTAATTACATGAGTAAACACTATAACGAAAACTCTGTTCTATCAAAAAAAAAGTTATAGTACTAATTTTAAAATTTCGCAACTAACCCTAAAAGTAAATGAATACTGGGCCAATATATTTTATAGTGGCTATATCTTGAATATAATTCCGTATATCTTGGCTCTGCCTTGTCGAAACCTTGCAATATTAGTATAAACATATACCCCGAAATTCATGTGTTTGCATCTTGCCAAACTGCATCAAAATTTGAAAGATATAGTTTGCTCTTTCATTGCCAGAGTTTTCAGTGTAAAACTAATGTTTCTGCAATAACGGCATTTTACTGAAAATATTTCCAACCCAAAGAAAGTGTTTATTACATATTAATACATAATTGAAAGTTTTTCAGATAAATTCAATATTAGATAATATTGGTAATTGGTATGACAAATATAACCGATTTTAATTTGCCGATGAAAAAATGAATTCATTTTTTAACAGAATAAAAATATTAAAAATTAGAAAAATGTCAAGATAATATAAAATATTCATGAGCAAAAACAAACGTTCAATTTCAATAAATTCGAATTTTGCATATTAATTCAATTATGTGCCTATGCACCACAAATATAATACTCGAGGATTACAAAATTGAGTAAATTTCAAATAAAAGTTCTGCTAATATTTTGTTAAAAGAGTTGAAAAATTAGAGAAAGAAGAAAGTAAAGAATAATTAAAATAAACTAAATAGTAAACAATAAAGCAGGGCAAAATAATGAATATTCATACATATAAATTTATTATGTATAATTGCATAAAGAAAAAGAAGCATAATAACGAACTACAAAAACAAACTAACGTTGAATTCTTCTGTCTTAAAACATAAGTATATGAAGAAATATACTTTTACATGTATTTACAGTTTTAATGAGTTTTTATCTACCACTTTGAAGTTTCTGGGTGTAAAATGTAAATGTTTGACAGTATGCGTACATTTAGGCGAAGAACGCACGTATGCATTATCAATCAAACTTTGAAATATAATTGTTGAATTTACCAAAAGAGTTTTCATGTGTGATTGCAAATATGTTGAATAAATAATGTTTAATTAAAGAAAGTGGTAATTAGAAAGAATAAATATGGAAAATCAACATTTTTTAATGTTATAGAAAATTTTTAATTATTTTAATCCCAATTTAAACAAACAATTTTGTAGTTTTGTCATTGGTAAAAAAGAAACCTGTACATAGGAATGAAGACAAGTTTCTTTGCATACTTTACAAAGCTCTTCGAACAATTACAAACAGCAGAATATTTATAATTGCAAAGAGTATTATTTTCTGATTTACAATTTTTTTTTCACAAGTTGCATAAAAGTAATGCGCGCAAAAGTGTTATTGCATTTGATAGAATAAATCTGCAAGTTTGTGTAGATTATTTAGAAATATTCGATATAAGTCCCTTGACTCACTCTACAAATATCGGCAGAGTAGTCCATCTCAACCCAGGCTTTTCACAGCATGTCAATAGAATTGTTGTTTATTTCGTTTCTATTGGGCATCAGTTACATTGAAAGTAATCTCTATGAGTATCTCTGTGAATCAAAGCTGTTTTATCTCTTACGCGTTTAATGCTGCGTTTACAGTATCACAGGCAGGTTTTATATCACAGGCAACCAATTGTGAAGTAAAAATTTTCATAAATGGTCACAGTCCCAATGGTGACCAAAATGTGACATCTTTATTTCTTGACATTGTGACTGACTCTCAAGTGACAATCATTTATTGACTCCGCTGTGAAATCACCGTGACTGACTTATAAACCATGTGCACTTCGTCACAATGTCGCACTTAACTACTACAGAATGACGTGTAAACGACTCCTTTTACGTAGCGACAATGTGAAGAAAGTAAGATCTGCATAAGAAGAGTAAGATCTGTATAAGAAGAGTAAGATCTGCATAAGAAGAGTAAAATCTGCATTTAGGGCATGGTACTATTAAAGGATACAAAAAATTCGAAAATTATTTTTAGTCACGCTGTAAAATGCTCGAATGATACTGGATTTTATTTTAAGATTATTTTTTTTTTACCATTTATTTGGAAAAACTGCAATTTGTCAATTAAATTTATGCTTGGGCATTCTTAAAACATAATGGCGAGAGTAAATTTGTGCTTGTTATAAAACTAGAATTTAAGAAAGTCATACGTACCCGAAAACACAAATTTTAATACGGTTACTTGTCAGAAATTCTGTACGTATGATCCTCGTACTTATGCCAGTAAAAATGCAGTGAAAAAAAAACTATATACAACCAAGCACATTAACTAAAACTTTTCTCTCTTTTTAAACTTTTATTCAATAAATTTGTATGAAATGTAATTATTCTTTTTTAAATTCATAATTAAATGTAGGCGAAAAAACCAATTTGATGTGTTTATAATACATTATGTCTGGAGTTCAGTATTCTACATTTAATCTTGTAGAAACATTAAGGACATGATCATAAACAATAGCAAATTTAGAAAAAAAATCTAATAGAATTAAAAATTGCAGTATTTAAATATGAATATGTATTTAATTGTTAAGTATTTAATAAAATTGAGCTTCTCATAGAAACAGAAGTTTTTTCTTGAAAATGGTTAAAATACATAACTGAAACATTTATTCAATTCTTTCGTCATTGTATGGCATTAAAAATTAAGAATTGTAAGAGAACGATTTTGTTTTAAACGGCATAATAAAAAATAAATAAATTATCAAAGTTTCTATAGAAAATCAACGCGAAAAGGAAAACCATTATTATTGTGAATGAAAACAAAAAACTAAATTAAATTAGATTTTTTTATATCAAATCTATATTTTTCGATTTGTTAAGGATTAATTGCTTTATATATAACTACTAAAAAAAACTACTAAAACTACTAAAAATATAGTTAAGCAGGTATTTCAGAGACTGTTGAAATTGATCCACCAAGGGGATTAAACAGGTGGTCGAATGTTTTAGGTCATTTCACTACATATCAGCAACAATTTTAGGTAGGAGCATGAAATTCACAATAAAAAATCTACTAAAAAAAACTTAAACACGTATTTCAATAGGTTTTAGAATTTAGAAGGGGGTAAATGGTTGGGGGGTCGAACGTTTTTAGTCATTTCGCCATATTTCAGCAGAAGTTTTAGGTAGGAGCATGAAATTCGGGATAAAAAATCTACTAAAAATGGTTAAACACCTATTTCAGTGATTTTAGAAATTCACCCCATCAGGGGTTAAATGAACGTTGGTCGAATGTTTTATGTTATTTCGCCATATCTCAGCAGCAGTTTTAGATAGGAGCATGAAATTCAGGATAACAAATCTACTAAAAAAATGGCTAAATACGTATTTCAGCGATTTTACAAATTCATCAATCGGGTTAATAATCAGATATGAATCAGATTATGGAAGATTTGAATAAAAGACAACTATTGCTGATTTATGATTAGATATTTTGCGTAAGACGTTTTTAAAAGGATTTTTTTTTTATCATTTAGCAGATTGCGTCAAAATAAGATATTTTATTTTATTATTGTTATTTTGACGGTTTATGAACACGAATCGTTACTGTGTTCGGCGTATTTTTAGTATATTACATTTTTACTTATGTTATCCTGAAGGCCTATGTTAACTCGAGCGAATCCGAGTGGTTCTGCTATATTAAAATAAATTTATTAGTTTCTATATGTACATAAAGAGAAATAATTATTTATCACATTTTTGCAAACTTCTACTTAAGGTTTAAAATATGTAAGTACTGCAATTTTGTCTCACTATCGCTTTTATTCGACTTAGATATTTTTCTTTTAAATTACCTACCCATCCCTACCGGACATTGTAGTCGACACATTGTCCACCCACGTGAAGCCGGGACGTGCCGCGAGTAATAATATAAATGTCTATAAATTTCTAATGAAAAAGCGTAAATCTTTCTTATTAGAACTAGCCATATCACCTTTGAATAAGTGGAAGAATAAATGTTAAATATCTTAAAGTGTCAAGTTACTAACTGCTTTGAACACCATTTTGAGAGAAAATAAAAATAACGTTTCATTTTTCCATTCACAGCACTGTAGTTAGAAGAATTTGAAATTGGCATATTGGTGAAATACTCGTTAGAATAAGTTGCACATTAGTACAACATGTAGAAAATAATAAGGACTGCGGGAATTTTATACCCTATTTTATTACTCGATATTGTCGGTTAGAAAATCGTCATTACAAGGCAATGAGTTGCTACTCTTGGATGAAATTAAAATTCTACAAATAATGACATGATTTTAATTTTCCATGTATTATAAAAAGTTACTAATTTAAGTTTAACATTTTTTCGTACTGACCAAATTCAGTAATAATGAGTGAATAAAGCCAAACTCCACAAATGTAGAATGTATTTTTGGATAATGTCTCAATCAGCTAGAATTCTATTCTTTTTTATAAACTTAATCAACTTTTAACACTTAACGGACAGATCACGAGAATTATCGTGTTTTATTTACAAGAACGTGTAATCATGTTTACAAAGATAAATTATTTTTTATGAACATGTAGCTTATTTCTGTGCTGCATGCATTTGATTTATTTTATTAAATAACGTATCCTGTTCATTTTTTATTTATTTGACCTGATCACTGGGTAAAATTACTTGTGTGCAAGATGTTAGAATAAAAACTACTAACTAAAAGTTTATCCTTATGTGTGCTAATATTTAAGCAAGTAAAATATATTTTACTTTTGACGTACCATATATACACTTTCAGCAAAACATACTGCATGATCATACTGCAGCGACGCATATAAATATACCAGTATATATATATATATATATATATATATATATATATATATATATATATATATATATATATATATATATATATATATATGCAGATTACAAGAGAAGATTTACATTAGAAGAAAGGAAATTAATTTGCTGCTAAAAACAATTTAGTAAGAAAGTTCTTTTCTCATTTTCTGTTTACAATTTTTTGGATGGGAGGAAAAAAACACTCGCATCTACTTCTTTCTGTCTGAAGTTTAGTCTAAATATTTTCACTAGGGCTGAAATTCAGTCCTCAATTAAAAATTCTTGCATCCATGAGCATAATATCAACTTGTAAAACGATTAATTGGGTGTAGTTTGTTTTTATATCCCTGTATACATTAGAATATTTGTTTAAATTTACCCCATTCTTTTGATATTTTTGGGGAAACGAAACTGGAAAATTCTATTTGCTTTAATTAGAATTTTAAGCAGTACTAGTACATCATTTTTTTAAATGTATCATATGAATAAAACAAAACGAAAAACAAATTCAAAGCGTTTGTGGGCATAATATGCTTTAAGTTTCGTCTTTTGTATCTTTCGAAATAAAGTGGATGTTACATTTATATTGCATGCAAAATTCCGTGTCATGATTAATTTTTAGAAATACAGAATTTTAAAGGATAGCCTTTGAAATAAATTAGTTTTGTGGCTGCAGTTAATTAAAGCATTTCTAAGAATCGCTAAATGTATTTCCAATTATTTTAAGTAAGAGTTTGAGGTCGTCTAGATTAATATTTTATAAAGTAGCGTGTTGGAATATAATTTAAAAAACATTACTATATTGTTAAAATTTTTAAACTTTATTAGGAATTTAGCATTATAGGAAAGTAGAATTCGTTATTAAAATGTTCTTTTTTGCCTGTTATTTATTGATGGAAGTAACTTTTTTCCATTTACCGGATCCGTATAGAATAATTTAAATTTTCTGTATGAAATAACTTAGTTTAATAAAATGATACTCTTTATTTATTTGCTTTTTTCATTTTTTTTACTAATGACAATTATCCTTTCTTAACACGTTTTAAGGCAGTGGGAAGTATTTATCTCACTTATTTTTAACCCGCAAATAATCCTCAATTTTTAACATAATTTTGAATAAATTGTTGTTTTTGTAATGTATGTGACATATGAAGAATTTAGTAAATAGTGGTGCTCAAAGGTAAGGTCCGTACGCATTCTGCTGATATATGGATATTAACCGAAATTGGTGATTCTGGATATTCACTTTTTTTCGGTGCGTTCGTAATTATATAAATACGTAGCACCTATAGTCGGCGTCTGGTCTATCCGTCCGCATATAACAGCCCAAAAACTACCCAACGGAATGGTTTGAAATTAAATATATATTACCGTTGCAAAATGTTGTCGAGTCATTTTAAATTTTATGAAAATCCAATCAAAACTTAAAAAGATATTAATAAAAGTTTTCTTTATTCTATTAAATCTATCGTACGTAATCTCTATAATAAAAACGCAAGTCATGTGACTAAGGAAAACAAATACGGGCAAACCACTTCTTTTTTCATATGCCAGGCGGCCATTTTTATTCAAAATTATTTTTAAAAATAAAATTGCATAAAAGTTACATTTTTAGAAATAGTGTTAAAAAAATATGTTTGCCTGAGAGATGAGTTACAGTAAAAAATGTATAGATTCTGAGATAGATTCAGTGAAAATTAGGTTAACAGTTGAATATTTCAATCCATTAGAAATAATAAACAAATGAGATTCGTTCATTATGAGTCATAAAAATATTAAACCATGGAAGTAATCATTCGTAAAGCAAGACCTGCATGGTGAATATTGCAGCGCTGTTTGGTGTAGAAAAGATTATCGCATCTGTAAACGTGGTTCACGTAATAAGAAAAACAAAAGTCATGCTCATTTCGTTTATAGCAGACTATAAAATTCATTTCACTGAAATAATAAGGAGGATATTTTTTTACAATGTGGAACTAGTTATAAAACGAACGCACCTCATATATCACGTTTAACGTACAATTTCCAACTTGTTTTCTATACCATGGTGCACATATTATTTCTGAAGACTCGTAAACGTCTGAGAATTCAATCCCGTTTTGTTAGGATAAAACCTGCTTAGAAACATATTCAGCAAATTCTTGAAAAAAAAATGTTTTTCTCCATATATATGCAATTCTGTAATAAATGCGTATTATAGTACAGAAAAATGATTACTTCATTTCGATATCTCTGTCAAAAATATTCTAGCTATCCTTTTCGTTGACTTTTTTTTAAAATTTATAACAAATAAATAAGATTGAACTGAAAGCTAGACGTTTAGTTATCAAACATAACTTCATTTTTTAGGAGTTTAATCTTTCCAAAAAATTCATTTATATAATTATCCATACATACTGTAACCAATTCAAACATTTAAATGGTTATATTCATCCAAAGAAAATTGTTTTGATTAAATGAAACGTATGTATCATCTGCTGTGTCTGCATGATTTAAATGTAATTCCATATCTCAAAGCATTATTAAAAAATCTGAACCGCAAAATACATTATTATTGTTAATCGCTTGTTGTCTGAGTCATTAATCAAATGTAGGACGTGGTCTTCTCTATTTTAATTTTAATTTTTATTTTCGTCACTGATATTTATATATGATACTTCAAACTGTCAGAAATTTGTCGAGCAGAAAATTGGCATAACAGATTACGCGCAGGATTAAAAAATAAATTTTACATCTGGAATAAAAGTTTTGGTGACTAATTATACTTCATATTGTAATATATACACTAGACCTAAATAAATTTGTATTTAAAGCATTTTTATATTTTTAATACAAAGTTGTATTTAGTTTAGGCAAAATTTTGAAAATTTCAAAATTATAACCATAAAAAACAATATTTTTTTTAACAATAAAAAATAAAATTTAGGTTCAATTAATGCAAACTAACATAAAATATATCCTATGAAAAATTTAGAAAAAATATTGAAAAGTTTAGGAGGAATCCTGAGCGTTACGTCTAAAATCCGCATTTTGAGAAAATTGGCATCAAAATTGTATTACTAAACTTATTTACATTTCGAGCGTTGTACATTTTTTCGGTTTAACTTGAGTAACTGTGCAAATGTTTTAGCGCGGTTTGTATTATAATGTTTAGAAAATATATATTTAAAAAAATCAAATTTATTAAAGTTTAAAAATCCTATGACCTCTTAAAGCAATTTAAAAATATTTCTCTATATTTATATAAAAAATATTGATGAATGAATATTTATCGAACAAGTTACTTTAAATCCTATGACATAGATCAATCAGAAAATTACAACTAAAGATGCTTGAATATAAATGTTAAATGAAATTATTTTGCTTTCCAATTAATACTTCTTTTCAAACAGGTATCTTTTTATGAATGCAATCTTTAAAACAATGTATTTTAACACTACAGAATGATTATGTAATTTCGATAAGATTTTCAAATAAATTTCATATACCACTTTTATTGTACTTCTGTGAAAACTATTTCTATTGCAATCAAACAAATAAGAATAAATTGAAAGAAAGCTACATGTTAAGATATCAAATATAAATGTTTTATAAGAATTTATGAATATAGTATAACCTATTTAAAAATTTAAATTAATATATCATCTTCTTAAGAAAATTATTTTGATCATACAAAATGTATATATTATCTAGTAAGCCTGGATAATTTATTAATAATTATATTTCTGATCATTTAAAAGCAATTCTATTTATAAAAAAATTCTGAGTAGTCAAATGCATAATTATCTTTTATTATCTGTATCACTGATTAAACAAAGGATTTGATCTTCTCCCATTTTTATTAAAAATTATTCTTCGTCATAGTTAAGAAAACAGTTCCAAAGAAATTTTCCCGTAAAAATATAGTCATAAAAATAATATTTTATGGGTGATTAATATTTTATGTTAATAGTTGCTTTGAAAAAGAAAATGACTTTGCTCAGTCTACCGAAAACAGAAAAAAATGCTTGAATATAGAAGAGAATCAGTACCTTATATATATTTTTTCTTTACAAATAGGTATTTTTGTGTGAATCCAATTTTTAGAATGGCATATTTTACATCAGAGAGTGACTACTTTATTTGAATAACGTAATTTTTAATTAAATTTATGGTATTATTTTCATTGTGCTTCATTAAAAGCGATTTCTACTGCAAACAAACAAATAAGGAGAAATTGAAAACTATAAGATAAGTTATCAAACATAACTTCCAATTTCTAGGAATATACAGGGTGAATATAATTAATGTTCAACTTTCAAAATGCTGTAAAAAAAGAACCACTGGTCAGAATGACCTGATATTTTATCTGAGTACACGTGAAGCAATGGGAAATTGTTCAAAAAAAGTTCAAAAGTTGACTGATAGATGGCGTTGCACACGTCATAAGATGCTAATTAAGAGACGTGACATGCGCACCGCACATCACACTTTTGATAAAAAGGCGGAGATTATGCAGTAGGGTGGAACGAAAAAACTTTTTTTTTAAATTTCAAAATGCTATAGTTTTCAAAAGTTGCCTTTTATCAAAATAAAGACGGAAATTAAATATTAGCGTAATTGGATTATGTTTACAGGTGCCGCAAGAAGGGTAAACTTTTGGTTTTTATTAAAATTTCGACAATTTTCACAGTTATGTAAAAAATAATAATAATAATAATTTCAATATGGTATAGTTTTCAAAAGTTTCTTTTGATCAAAATAAAGACGGAAATTAAATATCAGCGTAATTGGATTATGTTTAGAGGTGCCGCAAGAAGGGCAAACTTTATTAGGTTTTTATTAAAATTTTAACAAATTTCGCAATTATGTTTAATTTTTTTTCAATAGGCTATAGTTTTCATAAGTTAATTTTTAAATCAGTTTAAATCAGTTTTAAATCTTTTTAATCAAAAAACATGGTAAACTTACTGCGTAATACATTTTAATTACAAAAATAATGAAACATAAATAGTATACAATGACTACATTAAAGACGTGAGTATAAAACATCACAAATTTACTAAATGGTGTATACAAATGTTAAATTTAAAATTTATACATACATTAAAATTAAATTAAAAATATCGACGTTTCGACCAACTTCTATGGTCATCCTCAGAAAAGGAGGATGACCATGAAAATGTACTCCATTGTATGCCATCAGGTGATAGAAGTCATTAAGAAGTTTGTATTACGCCGAATTGTAAAACCAAGGACTGGAAATGAACTTGGCATCAGAAATGTTTTAATTCCTGTATGCATAAACTTTGATGTCACGGATTATAATGATATGATTCAATGGCATGATGTTAAAGTAACATAACCTCCTATGACAATGTATATTGCTGACGACAAACTAAAGCAGTAAATAAAGGAAGAAGAAGAACTTGATCATGAGAGTCAACTTCAATTTTTCCCTATGTCACACACAAGCAGTTAAAAGGATTGTTAAATTAGTTACCGAGTCATCCTTGTCAGTTTGCAGCACTTCTGCAAGAGATGCATTGATAAAAACCATAATAAATTTTCAAAAGATCATGCCAAGATTTGAAAAAAAAATCCAATGTGTCAGTGTGATTATTATGAATCATGTGTGATTACTACGGACATTAGAGAAAAATTAATGTTTCGTCAAAATAATGTTTTGCCTTTAAAAACAAAATAAAGTCAAACCTCTTTTAACGGGCACCCCTCTCTTGCGGCCAAATTAAAAATCTTCAGCGAACATTAACCTATCGTTATAACTAACAACCAATCTTCTGCAGTCACCTCATTTTTTCAGACCATTTTTTTTTTTGGTCATTTAGGTGTCCGATAATATCAGAGATTTCACTCTTTTAAAGTTTTTCTAAATAAATGTGATTTGTTTTACTAAGATACGATAGTTAAAGATTGCATTTCTTCCATTTCAATGTAGTACTATAAGAATATGTTACTGTAAAATTAATAAAAATTAATATGGTGAAAATCCCTAAATTCTACAAAATAATTCTTTCTGTAATGGCATCTAAAAATTCGTAATACATATAATGTGCAAATTTTCTGCAAAAGAATCATATTTTGAATATTCTGTTTACAAAATATAGGTATATTATGTTAATAATCAAGAAAAGAACTTTTTTTTAAAAAGGCAATTTTTATCGTTTTTTCATACAAAAGTCATTTTTAAAGCTCTTTGCGGCACCTGAAAACATTTTAGTCCAGCAACAAAATTTTATACTCTTCATTCTAATCCCAAAAGGCAACTTTTGCCGACTATAGCAAATTTCTAACTGAAAATAAAATAATTAACCATTATTTTCGTTCCACCCTATTATGCAGTTCCTGTTATTCTGCGTCTGAGAAGGTAGTCATGACTCTATCATTGAAAAATAGGGCTCTGCTTGTGAAGCTTTTTTAGAAGAATGGTGACTGCACGTTAATTGCATTGAAAAAATTCTGCATACATTCTGGGTTTAAGAAGCGGCTCTGGTCCGATGACTGACAAAGAGTGCCACAACATTATGTCACGTCTTTTAATTAGCATCTTATGCAAGTACAGCGCCATCTATCGGTCAACTTTTGAACTATTTTTCTTTCGAAAAAAAAATCCCATTGCTTCAAGTATACTCAGATGACATATCGGGTCATTCTGGCAAGTGTTTCTTTTTTTACAACCTTTTGAAAGTGCAAATTCATTTTAATCATCCTATATAACTATATTGTAATATATTTTTAAATCTAAATTAATATTTATTATTCTAAAAAATATTACTTCGATTAAATGAAACGTAGATTTTATCAGCTGTACCGGGATCATTTAAGAATAACGCCATTTCTGAAAGCATTATAAAAAAAATCCAAACAGCCAAATGCACTATTATCTTCAAGCTTTTGTTGTCTGAATCATTAATTAAATGAACTATACGCTCTTCTCCATTTTAATTAAAAATTATTTCTTTCATTGTTAAGGAAAAAACTATAAAAAAAATCGTCCGCTAAAACTAATTTCAAAAAAATTAAATTTTATTGATGGATTTTTAATGTAACTACCTGCTTTGAGCTAAATGACATGTTTCAGTCAAACAATGACAACAAAAGATGCTTAAATATAAAATAAATAGGAAAAAGTTTTAACATATATTATTTCTTTGCAAATGTGTATTATTCTGTGACTCCAAACTTTAGAATAAAATATTTTAGCAATAGGGAATGGCTATTTTATTTCGATAACACTTTCAAATAAATTTTAGATTTGCTAAAGTCATTGTACTTCCATAAAAAATGGTTTCTATAGAAAACAAAAGATAAGAAGAAATTAAAAAAATTAAGTTAAACTATCAAGTTCTTGGAGATCACTTGAATATAATATAACCTATTTCAAAATATAAATTATCTTCATTTAATGTAATATAATGTTTTCTGAGACAGGATCAATTAAAAGTAATCCCATTTCTTAATTATTTCTTCATTTCTTAATTTCCCATTACAAAAGTTACCAGCCAAATAATTTAGCATATTTAATCTAAATTCATCAAAAAATATATGCATAAATATTTTATCTTATTAGTTGATTTGAAAGAAATGCAGTGCTCCCAAATGGTTGAAAACCAGTTTTTTCTAAGAAACATTTTCGTGATACGTTTCTACAACATTTACAATAGAAATAACCTCTGCGGTTGTTTTGTACAAAATTTACAAGGAAAATCTAAACAGACGATTTTGTGTATAAACAGTGGTTTTCAAAAAACAGACAAATTGTTAGCCGAAAAATGTAATGGATAATCCAGAAAATATCAATATAAATACTTGAATAAAAAAGGGAAATGAAAAAAAATACGTTGTATAAAATATTTCTTTGCAAAAATATATCCTTCTACAAATCTAATCTTGACAATGGCGTATTTTATTTATTGCGATAACACTTTCCGACATTTTCCAGTTACCACTTTCATTGTAATATAAGAACGATGATTTTTATTCCAAACAACAAAATGGGAAATTGAAAGGTAGAAGTTACGTTATCAAATATAACTATCATTTTCAGAAATAAATATACTTATTATAACCAATGAAAAATAGAATTTAATATAATCTCATCTAAGGAAAATTAAGTTCATTAAATGAAGTGTACGTATTTTCATAATTATGCGCCTGCATCATTTAAAAATAATTCCAATTCATAGTCGCACTATAAAAAATCTTGAACAACCGTATTATTATATTTAATCTTTTGTTGTCTGAATCATTAATGAAATGAAGAATGCGGTCTTCCAGAAAAGAATTTTGAAAGAAAATAATATAATAATTATTCATCTGTAATTAAATTAATACAACAAATAATATCGCAAATTATTTACAAATATTTCGAGGATATTTAAACAAACGAACTACGTTAATATATCTTTCATTTCTTTTGTAGATTACACATTCCTTATAATTAACTATTTCGGGTAATAAAAAACACCACTTTCGCTTAATTGGTATGAAAATGATTGGCAATATAAATATATTTAGCAAAACAGAGCACAACATTCAGATCTAAGTGTGTAATTATTTAATAAGATAAGTAGAATATAAAGCGTATTGGCTCAAAACGTAATCGCTTAATATAGACTATTAGAAATTCCTATAAAGTAGGTGTAGCAAAGTTAATTAATTCTGCTTTTGGGAAGCAATTTGTATTTCAAAATATATTTTGTGCATACATTAAATAAAATTTTTGCCAACAATTATTATACAGAAAAATTAATAATACATAATAAAGGAAATATATTTGTGATTCCCTATTCCGATTCATTATTTTTAATGCATTTCACATCTTTATATCTCTATAATAAACAATTCCAGCAATCGATATATGTCTACTTTCTGAAAATAAATTTAAAAAAGTATTGCATTAAAAATGTTCATCTCAATTATAAATAAATAGTTGTTATTTTTGTATTACATGCTAAAATATCATAGCTATAATAGGCTAAGCTTATCGGTTCTGTATGCGGTATTACAAATATTTTTAAAAATATCCAATTTACGTATTTTCGTTAAATTGTTCTCTGCATTAAATGAAAGAATGGTTTCTAACAATTGGAAACATATTTTTCAAGTGTTCAATTACTTGCTTTTTTAGTAGTTTTTAGAGATTCTCGACTTTGTTTTCTGGTTGCTATAAAATTTATTCTTTTGTTCTTTAATTCGTGTAAAATAGGTTATTGATATCACATAAAAATATTAATGTCAACATTATTTTCTCAATTTTAAGAGGAAAGTCGTACCAAAATCATGTATTGAGGAACTTTCTATGTGAATCAGAATTAATTAAGAAAATTATCCCAAAGGTCCGTATATTGATTACCATTGTTTCCAAACATTAATCTTGGTGGCCTTTCCAGCATAGTTCTAATTTGAAGATTGCGGTTTGGAAATAGTAAGTTTTAAAAGAGTAACCACTAGAACACTCAGTATATTGTACGTAATGAAAA
Organism: Maratus michaelseni; assembly: GCA_963931845.1. Classification (NCBI taxonomy): domain Eukaryota; kingdom Metazoa; phylum Arthropoda; class Arachnida; order Araneae; family Salticidae; genus Maratus; species Maratus michaelseni. The sequence continues at coordinate 401,774,976 of OZ007586.1, forward strand.
AGTTATTTACTAGTAGATTTCTACAAGTGACAATGGTAGATAAGCCATATATTTTCGCACAGTGACTGAAAGAAATTATGTCTGCATAAGATTAATGTCTCAAAAAACGAATAACTTGAAAGAATAAATTGAATGTGCTTGCTTCTTATAGGTATATTTTGGCGTTTTTTCCGGAATTTTATTACATAGTTCGCTTAAAGAGACTCCATGAACAAAAAATATACATGCATCACTTTTTAGCAAATTATTTAAGCTTTGAAATAACGGTCAATATATTTTAGATCGTCGAGTCCTTCAATGTGAAATAAAATAATATATTTGCGGGGGTTTTATTAGGGTCCATATTTACTTATCTCCAGATAGAGTTTTCCAAATAACTGTACTTTTATTATTTGTCAAGATGCATTCTACTTGCGAAAAATAATCTCATGTTGCATAGCCGAAGGGCGAGAAAGTACTGAACTTCTTCGTTGCTTATTTCAGGTTTTCTTCCATATTCTATGGGGTCTTTTTGTTGTTGTTGTTTTACTTTATTGTATATTATTTATTTGAACACTTCATTTTCAATAGGAAACATGCTGCAGTAAACGGCAATAACAAAAAAAAATAATAATCAGAGCATTCAGAGTATATTTACGCGAGTTAGAGCACGGCCAGACGGCCAGACGGCAGACGGCAGGCAGTAGACACCGAAGTCATAAACACTTTTCAACTAAGGTTGGAAAGTTTTAATAATATAAAAAATCAAGAATTTCTGTACTTTGCACCTATGCTTTAGTTCCAAATATAACCGATAAATGACCTCATTTTTTAAAACTGTAACCACATTCCATATATAGATTTACCGCAAATTTTTATTAGAATATTTTGCCTTATTTAATCACTTAAAAAATATTTCAAAGTCTGCAATGAAACAAGGCGACTACAAAGTTTTCGATTTAAATATTAAGTAGAAATTTTCGGTTCAGAATGAGTGGTGTCATAATCATTGGAAGTTACAAGTCATGTTAAAACTCTCTTAACACTGTTCAAAGTAATCTTGCAGTTTGAAAACGCAAACCCGAGTGAACTTTTATTGATTTTAATTCTTTAATTTGATTAACATTATTGCACTTACATGTCATTCTTGTCGTTTTATTATAAAACCCTAGAGTATTTTTGTCGTAGTAAGGTTTTTACCAGACCACTTTGACACAGAAAAAAAATACGTTATTCGCCAAAATGCTAAAAGTAATTTTTTTTTGTAAGTTGTAAGAAGAAAGTTATAATTTAACATTCTTTCACACCTTATCTAAAATTATTTTTCTAATGGTTATATTTTGACATTTATGAAAATATTTGATTTTGACTTTTCTAGAATATCTTCTTTTCAACGCTGAATTTTGGAGGAGATATAACCTTTAAATATTTTCAAAGAATTCTATACGTATAAACGTTTTTCGCACACCTGACTATATAAAGTTCATATCACACAAACAGATATTTCTGAGCGGAGTAAACGTTTATATTATTTTCAACTTAATATATGCAAGTTCATTCCTTATCCATTCACGGGAAATGTTTTTTTTTTTTTTTCTGAAATGATGAAGTGATTGAATGTCACCAGAATTTAGGGACAAAATAATTTGAAAATAAATCTTTCCTTCACACTTATTATTAAAAAAAAAATATTACAAAATTCTGGGTGCCACTTGGCAGTTTGGAATTAAAATTACATGATGTATATAATGTCTCGCCTCACCTTCAAACGGTTAAAATATTGTGAAAATAATTTTATTCTTAAGCTTAAAGTGTTTAAAGACACCGCTATGAATTTCCCCCAGCACACTAGTGTGTCGCTGAATTGCAGTTGAAAATGACTGCTCTTCACACTAACCACAATGCCGACTGAAATCTAGAAGAATATTTTCACTTTTGTTATGTTTAAATGCTTAAAATCCTTATTTACACAAGAAAAATTAAAAAATCAGAAAATTACTTTTCAGTGAAAAAGGAATCGACCAAGGCCGACTTCAGTACCGGTAAATGAACCTCTTGTTTGTTAGGCCAGCGGCTTAAGACGGAGTTCATGATGTCAGATCACGTGACCTCTGCCAACTCATGCGACTGAGACAGCCGTCACAGGTAGGGTGAAACAAACAAACCTTCCTCAACCGATTGCTTTGGACGAAGATCACGTGATGTGACATCATGAACTACGTCCTAAGGGGGAGAAACAAATAAGTTCTTACACGACCGGTACTCAAATCAGACGTAGATTGACGTGGTCGCTTGCTTTTCTACTATTTCCAGACAATATTCTTCGTTTTTGATTTCTCTAGCAAATGTTTAAGAAAACTGCTTTGTGGAAGATTTCTATAAAAATTTTGTACAAGTCTACTACGAAAACTATTGTTCTGTAATACTGGTAGTCAAGAAAGTGACCACGAAGACCCCCATACATTGTCATTTTCTGTAGAGAAAAGTTCAATTTAGAATGTCGCAATCTATACATTTATTTTATTTTTGTCGAAACGAATATTTCTGTAAAGCAGTCTTTATAGCATGTCTTTATAATCTCATTATTAAATATGTTATTATTAATAATTATGTATTTATTATGTATAATAATTATGTATTTATTTATTATTATGCATTAATTTTACAAATACACAGTAATATCAAAATTATGATCCATTAAAACCTTTTGGAGGAATGTACACTTAGAAAAAAGGCATCATTTAGTTTTGGAATAGTATTTTAAAGAAATAAGAATTTGCATTTCATTAAAGTGTATTAATTTTCCAACATTCACCGTAAAGCTCTGTACATCTCTGAAATTCACTAAAAGCAGCTATTTCTTAAAATCTACAATTTCAAAAGACCAATATCTTCTTTGTTCATTAGGCAGAAGAAAGGATATAAATTTTCTTTATATGCCGAAAATATATTTTTTTCGCCACATTTCTCTTATATATACTAAGTGAGAAATTCATAATTGTTTCTTTACTGCATTAAAACATCAACCGATTAACCTCTTTGTTCCCATCAGTAGATTTATTCCACGCTGTAAAAAACAAAATAAATATTTACTAAAATATTACGAAATTTAATATAGGTTACTAAAATATAATATAAACCCTTCCGAATTACCCATGAATCCGAAAATCGTACCTGCATCTTTCGAAACCGCAGAAACGCAGCAAAGAATAGATATCCGAGATTTAAAAAACTATTTCTGAAACAAAAGTTTCTTTTGCTCCCCGTAATTTTCGGAAAACTTTCCGATAGACTTTTTAAAGTGTCACTTTTCTCAGCACGAATTTTTTTTTCGGATACTATCAATTCTCAAGCAAACATTTTCAGCACGTAACAGCATTTTTACATGCTAGAGTAACAAAAATCAATTATATTAATCGTTATATCAATGCTGTTAATTTAGCATGTTTGACTGTTGAACATGTTTGTTGAACTTAAAAATATTTACTTAAGATTTGATAGCATCCGAAAAATACAGCATCCGGATTAGGAAAACTGATTAAAGCACTCTAAAAACTACTCGGAATCATTTCCGAAAATTACGTGAAGCAAGAGAAACTTTTTCCAGAAATGCATCTTTATATCTCGTAAATCAATATGTTTCTGAGATTTAAGAAGATAAAGAAACGCTTCTCGGAATCGTGGGTAACACGGAATAAATTATATTACTTTTTCTTAAACTGTATTAGATATTTTCGGAAACATTTGTGTGTGTGTGTTTTTAATAGTGCATCTAAGAACGAAAGTGTAAATGTTTTTTGAACTCATAGATTCATGACAAAAGAAAAGCAGTTATAAGAATAAAAGGCTTTGGAAATGTCTGAAAATGCAGAATCTCAAAATATCATGTGTTTAAATTTGTTTGTAAAGCTCATTGAAGAGTATAATTGCGTGAAAAGTAAGTATTTTGAAAAGCAATTGCAAACTGCATAAACTATAAATACTTTTCGGATGGACATTAAAATTAAAACCTGTATAGAAAATCAATGATACATTATATTTCGCATTACTGACCCCTCCTCAGACGAGACCAAGATGAAAATTTAAATGTAAAATTCATTTAAAATGTGAAATATACTATGATATTTGAAACTAGCTTTTAATTGAAATAAAGCATAAAAAGTAAGAAGATTTTCAAAGAGTTTTAAAACATTGCTAAATTCATTACATGTACCAAATTCCTCTTACGAATTTTGTTCAGTTACACTATCGTATTAAAACATTAAAAGTAAATGATGGTGATGTAAAAACGTTTCTTCCTTAAAGCTAAAAGTGAAAAGACAAAATAAAAAATATATAAAAAATTGTTAAACCTTTCGGCGTGGAAAAGTGTAATGAAAGAAAACTCATTTGTATTCTTAATGCAAAGGAATAAAAAATAATGAAGCTCGTTCTTTTTTTATGTTTCTTTTTTATTGTTTGATTTTTGGAGCATAAAATGTCTTTTCTGAAAAATAACCCGCCAAATAATTTTGACTTTAAATTCTTTGTTGGTATCATTCTAAGTTACGGTATTATGAAACATTCAATCGAACAATGTGTTTTTTTTTTTAATATACGTGATATTACATACAAAGGAAAACCTTTATTTAAGTAAAAAACTGTAATGTTCTTCTTTGTCTTGAAAGAAAAATTAGTTAAAAATGAATGTTTGCGTCTGTTTGTATGTATGTGTGTATATCACATATTCAGATACAATATATTTAGTAAAGTAAGTGTATGTTTATACACTTTTTCTGCTATTTATATTGAAATAAATAAATGAGAATAATCATATAATTTAAAATATTAAATTTGATACAATCCAGTAAATCTATATTATAAAGCAAAAAAAAAAAAAAAAAAAAAAATTGTCCCTGATAAACGATGACGTCATTTTGACGGTGGAAACGACTAAATCAATTAAATTTCGCGTTTACTGTTTTTTTTCTTTCTTTCTTTTTCTACACATCGCACAATTTTATATTATGCACTGTCAAATAGAAAAAAAAATGTATATTCAGATGCAATTTGTTTGAAAACTGTATTTCATTTTACTGGTTTTTTATGGCTTTTAAAATAATTTTCACGAATGCATTTAAAAAAAAATCTATCTTTATCGAGTTGCTGATTGCGGAATATTAACCGTTTTACTCTTAAAACAATATAAATATTTCACTATTTATTATCTTGAAAATTTATTTCCGGCATCCCTCTTAAAAATATCCTATTATTAGTGTATGTCAAAGCTAATTTTTCAAAATGTGGTACGATTATAATATAAAATATTCCACTGGGACGTACATGTCCCAACCCTTAATCAAAGGGTAAACGTTCCGATGTTGAAAATGAAATCCTTTGCCTAAGTAATCATCTGCAGAAGAGTTCAGATGTATGTTTCATTCGCAGTTAAGGTAATAATGATTAAACTACCTATTCTAAATATATCCGATAATGCATAATTTGTAGTACCACATTCTACTTACGGATTACAAATAAGAACAAGGTTTTTAAGCAAAAAATGTCAGAAACTATACATATCATGAATTCAATATGAAAAAATGTAAAAAAAAAAGTATATAAATTATAGTATTTAAAATGTACTGTGATATGAAATAGAAATGTATTAAATATTGGAAAAATATATGTTTTTGATTTAAAGTTCTGATTTTGAAAATGATATCGTTCGCATCTAATGGAGAGATCACATACATGTTTCATCTACAGTTAAAGTAATAAAGATTAAACTACCCATTCTTAACACATTTGATAATACAGAATCTATAGTGCAACACACTTCTACGGATTAAAATAAGAAGTAATTAAACAAATAATATTTTAATTATGCAATAAATCTCATACAATATTCATATCTTGAATTTACGAAAAATATTTTTAAAAAGTATATAGATTATAGTATTTAAAATATAGTGTAATATGAAATAGAAATGTATCAAATATTGAAAAAATATATGTTTTTAATTCAACGTTCTGATGTTGAAAATAATATCGTTAACATTTAATAAAGAGGTCAGATAAAATAAGAAGTAATTAAACAAATAATATTTTAATTATGCAATAAATCTCATACAATATTCATATCTTGAATTTACAAAAAAATATTTTTTTAAAAGTATATAGATTATAGTATTTAAAATATAGTGTAATATGAAATAGAAATGTATCAAATATTGAAATAATATATGTTTTTAATTCAACGTTCTGATGTTGAAAATAATATCGTTAACATTTAATGAAGAGATCAAATAAAATAAGAAGTAATTAAACAAATAATATTGTAATTATGCAATAAATCTCATACAATATTCATATCTTGAATTTACGAAAAATATTTTTAAAAAGTATATAGATTATAGTATTTAAAATATAGTGTAATATTAAATAGAAATGTATCAAATATTGAAAAAATATATGTTTTTAATTCAAAGTTCTGATGTTGAAAAAATATATGTTTTTAATTGAACGTTCTGATGTTGAAAATAATATCGTTAACATTTAATGAAGAGATCAGATACATGTTTCATCCGCAATTAAGGTAATAAAGATTAAACTACCAGTTCTTAACACGTTTCATAATGCAGATTCTATAGTGCAATCCACTTCTACAGATTAATATAAGAAACAATTAAAAAAATAATATTTTCATTATGCAAAAAATCTTATAAAATATTCATATCATGAATTTACTTTCAAAAACATAAAAAAAGTAGTTAACAAAAAGAGTTCTAAAATAATTCCAAATGAAAAATAATTTTACTCTTATTTCTTAAAAGACTTCCTGCAAATTTTGTTCGATCCCTTTGTCATTTTAAGACATTAAAAGTAAATGGTGGCAATGTAAAAAACCTTTTTCATCTTTTTCGGCACAAAGTGAAAAAATAATAACAATAAAAGCTATTAAAGTTTCAGAGGAGAAAAATTATAGTAAAAGAAAAATCATTAATAATCTTAACTCAGTGAAATAAAAATAATGCAGTTTATTAAATTTTTTTTTTGATTATTCGATTTCTTATGCATTAATTGTTTCATCTGTTAAAAAAACATATTGACAAATGTTTGCGGCTTTTGAAATTCTTTGTTACAAATGTGTCGGACGCTAAGTCATTATTAAAGTTCCAATAGAAAAATATAACACAATTGGATTTCTCTTCTTGATGTGTTTATGTACAGCAATTGTAAAACAAAATAAATAAATAAGTAAAAATATTGTTTGTGAGTTGAAAAAAAATCAAATATATTTTTTGAGCATGTATTTAAAGATTTTTTAACATAAAGAATTAATTTATGTTGATTGTATTTTATTTTTAATAAATATTTCACTTTCATTGATTTTCTTAAGATTTCCCATTTATAAAAGCATCAACGCTTGGTTAATTTTACGGGGTTCACGTGATGCACTATAAATGTAGGACACATTATCTAATGTTAAAATCGGGATTGCCAATTTGGTCTTCTTTTTATCCAGAAATTTCCAATTCATTCCAAAAATTGCCATTAGTAATTTTAGAATTAAAGAAGTATTTAATGCTTAAAGTGATAAAAAAAAATTACACAAAAGGTTGAAAAATAACTTTTAACGAAAAGATGACATGTTTCATGCGCTCTAATGGGGACTTCTTTAAGATCAAAATGATTAATAAACTATTTTCGCAAAGTTTTTGAAAATGATAAACACAAATCACGATATCACATGTATAATGTAAGCAGGTGCTAAAATTGGTCAAACTGGAAACGTGAAAATTATTATTTTATTGCATTTCAATTTGTAAGTTATCGCGTTCCAAATTTAAAATAATTCAAAAGAGGCTGATTCATTTCATATGTTCTCGACATTTAAAAATTAAAAAAGCAATAAAATAATAATTTTCACGTTTCCAGTTGGACCAATTTAAGCACCTGCTCAATACGTGATTGTTAAATTGAAATTATTTTCAAATATACCATAATTTCTTATTTTGAACTACAATTCCAAGTATATATTGTAAATGAAATCCAGGATGAATGAAATACTATTCCATATTCAATTAAAAAGTTATTAAAGGCATATGTTTTAAGACTGAACTGAAATGTTGAAATAATGAATAAAAAAAAACAAATTTTAATCATGATAATTTTGGCTGCATTACATTATTTCTCGATGAAAATTAAAAATCGCAAATTTTATTACTTTTTGAAAATATTATACCAATATTTGAATTGTTAATTATTGAGAAACAAACTATTGTGTTTCAAATATGAAAAGGGAATGTTACACTTCCGTTTTGTATATCATTTAAAAACTGCATTTGAGTTAAAAAAATTCGGATAATTCTCTGTATTAAAAAAATAGTTACCGTATTTTCCGGCGTATAACGGACACTTCTAAAACAATAATTCTGATCAAAACTTGTTTGTGTACTTTATACGCCTGGTATAAAAATGAAAGGTATTACACAGACAGACAAAAGAAAATATGTTTGGTACTTTGAATGTTAGAACCGATTTCTGTTATATTGAGCGCGCTAAATCCAAATCGAAAAATAGTTTTATCTGTTATAATACTCTCTGTTATTAACATATTCCGAGTTATCCACGATTCTGAAAAGCATCTTTTATATTTAGAAATCTCAGAAACCAATATATTTTCGAGATTTACAGAAACTTTTATTTCTAATGCTGGCACTGGTTTTCGGAAACATTTCCGAGTAGTTTTTCCAGTGTATTAAACAGTATAAACTAAACCTGGAATATAGGTTTTTAGGATGCTATCAATTATCAAGTAAATATTTTTATGTTCAGGAAACATGTTTTACAGACAAACATGATAAATTAACAGAATTAACATTAATATTAAAAGTAATATTATTCTGTTACTCTTGCATGTCTAAATTCAGTTTTGCAACTGAAAATGCATAATTGAGGGGATCGGGGCAAGAAAGTGCCAAGCCACATTTTTGGTAAAATAAATCTAACACTGTAATCTGTTGCTTAATATTGTAAATTATAATATTAAACATGTAATTTGTTTCTAATGTCACTTGGTGGCAGAATATGTGACAGGTTTCGTTTTTGCCCCAGATGTTTATGGCACCAATGAAGATAGCTAATTTCCAAAAAAAAAAGTAATAGTAATATCATTAAAGTAATGCCATAGTGTTGCTTAGAATATCTCAAATGTTACTAAGACATTGGCGAAAAAACTTTAGGTTATATATCTTGATTTGAGTATTTGATCAAATTTTTAAATTGAAATATCTCAGAGTATCCTTAAAACCTGTATTCCATTTATAGAAAATTGATTAATATACTATAGAAACTACTCGGAAACGTTGGCAACCAAAGGTACTTCTATTTTATAAATGCTGCTTGTATAAATGTAAGTTTCTAAAGATAAAGAACGCATTTCGGAGTCGTGGGTAATTTGGAAGAGGTTATGTTATTGTATATTTGCATAGGTGGTTAAATTCAATTTCAATAGATTAAAAACATTTGACTTTTTTATAATGCAAGGGTATTCCGGCAACTGAGCTGCTAGAACATTTTCTTTTGATAAAGGACATTTTTACGTATGGCGTTTCCCCCTCTATCAGCGAGCCGTCATCGCGAATCTAATTTCAAAATTTCGTGAAATCTTGCATTCAAAAGACGGAAATTTCTGCAATTAACGGAAAATTTCTTCAAATCACGCGGGTGTTCCGGTAATTGTGCCACCAGTACTTTTTACGTTTTTTTATGATTTTGTTTGAAAGCGCGAATACATAATTAAGATCTGTATATAAACATTCAGTTGGCTGATACTCATCAAATTATTTACACATTAAAATAAAAATAAACTGAATCTACATTAAAATATTAAAATTCTGAATTGAACCAGAGTCTTTATATATATTACTTCAATTAAGCGAACAATGCTATATCGAGCAATAATATCTTTGGCAATTTTTTCTTTTACCAATCTTCTATTGATACGTTTCATTACTATGCTTGCATGTATGCATTTTTAATTATTAATCATCTGAAATACCGCACATTATTTATTCTAAATGTACCTTATTATGCACTAACTGGAAAATATTCTTCTCATTTTTCTAACAGACCTTAAATATTTTCATTCTACTACCAATGAAAATGGTAAACATGACTTATTAAAAGAAATAAAAATAAAAAAAACTGTACAAACAAAAGTTATTTATAAATTATTGCTTAATTACATTTAAAATTACAAAAAAAAAGTGAAATTTCTCTTTTGAACTTTTTATCTTTTTCTATTCATCATGTGCTATGTATGTAACAAAATGTAACGCAATATTTTTTTTATATTTATATTAATCACACATTCTGTGACCGACAATATATACACATACATGTATTTGTACATAAAATAAATATGCAATCTAATTTGCATTAGGAAAATGATTTTTTTTTTCAGAGAGTGCTTTTAATTAAATTTCCTTATTTCTTTCAAAATATTATAAAGTGGTTGTGTTTTAATTGTATTGCACTTTATCTAACAATTTAAAATTTATTTTATTTCTTAGTTCTAACATAAAAAAAAAAGAAGATTGATGAGAATTCAATTTTTGCGCGTTAAAAAAGCACGCATACACAAAATGCAACGTAAACATTTATTTTTTAAAACATTAATTGCACACGAAATTTGTCGGCTTGAAAGATAACGGAAAAAAATTTTTCTAATTCCTTTTCAGCCACAATTAATTTTACAAAAGTATTTCTACAAAAATATATTAAAAAATGATGTTTAAACAGGAAAGAAAAGAAAAGAAATAAATAAATTTTATTATTTTGTTTTAAATGATCATGATTGTTTTAAATTTTCTTTATTACCAAATGACGCCATCTCTAAATTTCCAGAGAGTTAATGAATTCTGTCAATACACTCTTTTATAATTTTCATTATCTCATTTTTAATATATCTGCTAAATAAAAAAACAAAAACAAAAAAAAAAAAAACATGAATCAGGTATTAATGTAAAATAGGTAGACTTCAAATCCGACTATAATGCATATTAATATCAATAAATAATTATTCTATAATTTATTAATATTTTTGCTATATGTAACAAATATTTTCAAAACTAACTTGTTTATAAAATTCAGTTATAAAATCCAGTTACATAATTTTTTAGCAATATTTCGGACCAAATCCGTAATCTGCTTTTATACCACCTAAAACAGAAAAAAATCATTTATTCGCAGCTAATGTTTCATTTCAATATTTTCATGTTTTAAAATATAAGTTTACGAATATGATTCCAGAACTGGTAATTATCCAAAATAAAGAAACATTGAGAGTTATGTATTAGAAAATGGTTAGCATTCCACAGCACACTTCTAGGCAAATGCATAGAAATATCTTAATGCCAGTAAAAGTTTTATAGGGATGTACAGAAACATAAAATGTGCAAACAAACTATTTTAATGAACAACAATAAAAAAAACTATATATGTTTATTACTTTAGAATTTTGAATTTACATTGTGTATTTGTAATTTATGAGCCACAGTGTGATAGATAAAAATGTCTAATGAAACTTTTCTACACATTTCGTTAATTATTATAACATTCCTGCAAAAATGTAATTGGCATCAAAATATTTCGATTATCTATTCGAAATGTTTTCAGAAAACACAAATGTTAACCATTACGTTATTAAAATTGAAATCAATATTTATAATTATGCATATACAATATACCAATCGTTTGTATTGCAAATGTGTTTTCAAAGTTTTATTTCCATTAGCGACAATCTTATATATTCATTAACACTAACGAAATGCATTCCATGTTACATACAGCTTTATGTACTATTTTGAGAAAGTACAATACATCAAAAGCGAAACCTTTCTTTGATGAGGTAATTTAGCTTATACGAAAACATGCATTTCATTAGAAATAATATTTAAAGCGTTTCCTTAAAGCTTTTAACTATTTCAAAAGTTGTTATTAGACTACAAATAAGCGCAATTCTAAAACAATTCTAAATTGAGATATATTTCTGAAGTATAGTTACTTAAACATTTTTATATTTATAATAGCTAAAATAGAGATGTTTTATCCATGCTTTCAATGTAATCACGATAATTTTAATGGTCTTAGATCGTAATTTCTCAAAACAAGCATTATATAAAAATAAATACCTAAAAGGTAGATACTATTTTTTTATATTTATTTCATGTCGCTTCAGCCTATTTCAAAGCTAGAATTTTGAAATCATACTTCAAAGGAATTTGTTTAATTTAATTCTCTAAATTATAAATATATGTAATATTATAAGATTAATTTTCAAAATACAATTAAAAGTTATGACTACCAATACTCATATTTAATCCGATTACAGTATTTCACAAAACACATTAACAGATTTAAAACAAAGCATACCTTTCGAACGGTACATTTGTAAATCCGTTAAAATTTTAAAAAAAAAATCTCAAAACAGTCCTAAAAATCTGAAAACATTAAAATATGTCCGTAAATATTATTATAAAACAATGCTTTCGTATTCAGAAATTTATGCATAAATGTCCTAGATAATAACTTCAAATACTTAATTTTTGTTCTTCTTAACTAATACATACTTGCAAACATTCAACTAAACTTTCGTAAAATGTGGGTTAATTTGATCGAGGTAAACACGTTTCTAACCAGAAAATTTATTTGAAGCATCATTATATATTTAATTTCACGTTTTAACGTGGAATGTATTTGATTTCATTTAATTAAAAAAAAATTTCGAAGCATGTTGAATCTGGCCTACATTAACTCAGATTTAACGGAGAAATAGTGCGAGGTTCGCAGATATACTAATACGTTTTAATTTGGGTGTCACATTGATCTAATTACAGATACAGTAGGTTTGTTTTATATTTCATAGCAGATTGGTCTAGATAGGATTGTTAAAGTTTGAAAGATTTTGAGGCCAAAATGCATCAGTGGCGGCCGTGGATAATGATGGTGCGTATAATTGTTGTAACGTGGCAATGGATATGGTTAAAATTCAACGGGCCTATGTAAGAAAATAAGAGTTGAGCTTCGGTAGCAAACTTGCAAGGCTTGACTACTGCAGGGGCAAACATCCACCAGTAATTCCGAAAACAAATTTATACTTATTTATGAAACAATTTCCGAGTTTAAATAATGCGACGATTACTTAAAAAATATTGGTGGAAGATTGCCTCTGCCACATAATCTAAGCCTATTGATCTACTTCACGGCGGCGAATGAGGGAATCATACATACTTCCACCATGAATTTTGAAAAGGTTTTCACCCTATTTAATATTAGAATTCTGGGATTAATTAAGACAAAAATAGCATTTTATATTTAGTGGTATATGTTTGCCTGATTGCTTCCATCGCCCGCTTTAATTAGGCAACTATGAATATTTTTACGTTAGTAATGAACTCCTGATGTCGGAATTCCTGTCTACATTGTGAAAAGCTCAGCGCTAACGCCATGTCAGGAAAATTCCAACAATGGCGTTCTTTTACATTTTCTGGATATTATGATATGATAAAATTAAAATATCTTCTAAGCTAAGAGTATAGATATAAACTTAGATATAGAAAGTTATATTTGAGTTCAGCCTGTAAATTCCTGCAGACTCTGTCGTAGAGCCCTTCATCTGATGAAAAGTACTTTCCGCTATTTATTTCTGAATTTCTATTGTATCACTCTATGACTTTTTGCATAAAACTAATTATCTATCAAGTAAAAATAAGTATATATCAAATTCATACATATATATCTTTTTTATATATTTTTTCGCATAATAAATACTGTGGGGTCTTAAGTGCTTTAGTATTGTAAGGCATTCAATCTTCAGGAGCACCCACTCCTAGTATGAAACATGAATTATTTTAAAGATATTCATTATTTCTTTTATTTCATTCAGGTTTTCAGATTTTGCAATGTAACACTTTTTTGAAAAAAAAGGCGTTTTAAGAAGAAATTCTTACTTTACGACGAATACTTGATAAACAAAGAAATGTAGACTTAGAATCCCATTATATGTTTGCCTCATAAAAAACAAATTAGTTTACAAAAATGCATTTAATTTTTCGAGAAACTACGCTAATTAAAATATGCCAATTGGGCATGGTCACGATTACGGAAGATCTATAAATGATAATAAAATTATCTATATCGATTTTCAGCTTAGATATTATTCATTTTAATTTTAAACTGAATTAGTAAGCATAAATAGTTAATATTTAATATCGTGTTTGTCGTCAATTATGTTATCGCGTCAATCTAAGCAAAGAAATAATTACCTAGTATGCCATGAAATGTTTGCCGCATAAAAAATCAAAAGCTGGTCTCTACAATATATTTACTTTTCCATCAAACCACTCTCTTTAAAACACTCTCTATAAATCAATCTACTGTCTTTTTGTTTACTGTCTCTTTAAAAACTGTATAGTGAATATGGGATGAATGTATTTATATGATAGATATTCATAATTTATATATTTCCGAAGTTACTTTTGTGTATGTCAGTTAATAATCTTTATTCAAAAATCTATTTTATTTCTAACCTAAAAAGTAATATATTTTCTCATGTTAAATGCTTATAAATTTCTTTATCTCTCTGCGGTGTAAGCTCATAATATATAACGTACATGGCAAATGTGTCATACATCTGCTTTATTGCCTCGCATTGCTATGTTACGTTAAACAAAAGTACAGTATTAAATTTATTTTACCAGCTGCAAAAATGCAGTGTTGATAGATTTTATGGCGCTCCCATGACACTCTCGCAGCTGTAATCCAAACAATAGTAGGGTTTCTTTTTACTGTCACTAAAGTTATTAAATGGCCAATTCTGTAATCTTTAGGAAAATGTGTTTTTTTTTTAAATTTAATATGTCTGGCAGGATAACTGATAATTTTGTCTTGATATTTTAGCTCGAACGCATGTCAATTTTTTGGCGGTACAACTAATGTGAAAAAACGCCAGATCTCCCTGATCCTCCGTGCTTGAAGGTCCTACATTTGTACCTGAAATATCTGTATGTCTAAAAAGGATTTCATTTTTATACCACCAGTTTTGAAAATGTTCAAAGGACTAAATGGTTTCACAAATATTCTCATTTTTGAAAATAACTAACAACGTCTTGCGAAAATTTAGAATACCATCATATGAGACAGATGACGTACGCATATGGCGCAAACTAAAATAGGAATATATAATGACAAGATCCTTAATTATTTATCCAAAATCATCTCGCCATTTTTTAAAAAGCATACCGATCCTGCATGACATTCCATCGAAATTACGGAATTGTCAAAATGTAATTTTCGCAATTTTCAGTTAAACTACATTTGACATATAATTTTTTACTTATAGTAAGAAATTTAATAAAACTATTAATTAAATATTTTTTAATGTAGAACAAAAATTATTTACATAAAAAATGGAAAAATGTGGTAGAATGGAAATGCAAAGCATCGGGTTGCTATGTATGCTCTAGCAATAAAACATGTCATTAAATCATGTCATTAAGACGAAAAACTTTTAAAAAACATTTGGAAAGTCATTTTAAATGTTATTTCTTAAACTTTACTGTTGTCAAAGATATTGCCACGTTTGAGCCCTATTAAGTAGAATAATAACATGCATAATACTATCAATAAAGGAATTATGTTAAAATATGTCCATGACGCCAAATACTTGGAAAATCAATTATAAAGCCTGCTTCATGAAAAATTTCAGGGAGAAGAGGAAATGTGCAAGTCTTCCACCTGTAAAATATAATAATAATATGTATAATAAGTACAACATAGAAGTTCTGTTAAAACATACCATTATAGCGAAAAAGCAATAAAAATCTTTTGAAAAACATTTTTGAAGACAGTTTCTTGAATCTGAAATTTTCTAAATATGTAAAAAATCACAAAGAGACAAAATACTTGAATGTAAATAACATTGTGGTAATAACTATAGAACAATTTCACGTAGAATAATCTAGATAATACATGAAAATTCCTCACTAATAAAGATAGATTTGATTTTCAGGTGCAAGAAGATTAAAACAGAAAAATTAGTGTAAAATAGCCTATGGAAATATTAATTAAACTTACAAGGATAAAATTAGTACTGTTATAGTCAAATTTTACATATGGTTTATATATAAATATTTACTTATTTTATAAATGTATATTTTTTATATGCATATGGTCGAATTTTACAGCTGTAAAATGTCGTATTTAAAAAAAAAAAAAAAAAAAAAAGATGTACAGAGCCATGCTTAATAGATAATTTATTTATTTCTGTACAAATAATAGTTTCGTCTTAATAATTCTAGTTATTTCAAGCTGACTATTGAAAGGTAAATTGTACTTGATTCATATTTATCTTGAATTACCTAAAAAAAAAATTCTGTGATGTTTTGTTTCCTGAGACATAATCATGAACATAATAAAAATAATTCCTGATATTATTTCTTAAAACATATGGTAAGTCAGATTAATGTAAGCATCACGTATATTAGAATAAGTTGCAGATATATATAAATGTATTTCACTTACTGAAAAAAAAATATTTTAAGAAAAGGGGTTTTGCAATTTTAAGATTCTTTATAACAATTATTTCCCCAAATATAAACATAATTTTATTTTAAAGTTTTAAGAAGAGTTAGCTGGAAAATGCAATAAGATGAAAAGCCTTATTTTCCTTTGACACACAAAATAATACCTCGAAGATTACAAACATTTCATTAAAAATCGTATTCTCCGAAATTGATTAATTCTCCGAAAACTCGGTTTGGTTGCATGCTTTCAAAATGAGTATAATCAGATTTAGTAATTAAAACTGAGAAACAATTCTAATTGAAAATATTTTGACAGAGCATAATTATGTTGATATTTATCTCTTTCTCGGGAATTATTGAAATTGCCTTACTTGCTTACGGTAAATTAAATTACGATATTTTTAATTTCTTTCTGATTTACGATAAAGATTATGAAATAAGTTAAATTTCAGAAACAAGAAAATTGTAACATTCGTTTTTGTTATTATTAGGTATATTTCGAAAAAAGCGGTTTATGATTTTGATATGGGACTCAGAAGATATATAGAGGAATTATATTATGGTATGCGATAAAATTTTTCAAATATAGGGAAAACTATACACTCAAAGATGAAACAGTGAAGCAACGAACGGGAAAGCTCATGTTCCTCGCTATTAAAAAAATTTAATTGGTTTTAATGTACCTTGGCGACGAATTTGATTAGTTTCTTCTCAATTTGGTAACTTTGGCGACAATATTCGTCGTGAAATATTTATCGGAATATCTCTTAAATCTCGCACTCTACGATGAAAATAGCGGAATTATCTGCAAAGTACTGGAAATCCATATGACGACATCAGTTAACTATATAAATGGAAATCTTAATAATTATTATCAGTTAACTATATTAGTGAGACTGATCTCTAGACATAGAGACAGTTGAGTGACAAGCAACAGCAAGTTGAGAACGATGTTTGTCCAGCGATATGCGTGCTTTGTTGGTTTTATTATTCTGTTTTTCCATTTTTTTAAGATTTGTTGTCTGGACTTTGTGTTTCTGGAATATTTGTAAAATAGATAGTATTCATCGACTCATAATCGCATTTTTATTACAAATCAACTTTCGGGTATAAAAAGGTCGAAGATTTTGTAACGTTTAGCACCCAGCGTGGGTAAATTTGAATTAAATGGTGTGACAACACAGGAACAAATCAAAGGATTTTGTAAGCCAGTGGAAACTCGTGTGGCTGCTAACAGGGAAGAAATTGCGAAAAACAATTCAGACGAAAAGTGCTGGGAGAGAACATAGAAGACGGTCAACATGAAATAAAAACGAAAATCAAAGGTATCACACAACAGGTAAAAAGAGAAAAGGGAAGTATTAAAAGTAACTTTGAATGATAGAATGAAGGAGTGAACGATGATGCTTATGATATAACCGAATATTCATTCCTTGATCTCTCTGAATAGAAAGAATTATCTGAACATTTGAAAGTCAAATATCATAGACTGTTTTGTAGATACAATTTCACGCAGAAACTAAGATGTTTATTGTGTTACAAGTAAAGGGTCGATAGAATGAAATCAAGACAATTCTCGGCTGCTCTTCTGCTACAAACAGTCGAATATCTTCAAAGAATTCCTGCAGATAAATTAATTCACTGGCCACCATCGAGAACAACTTAGAAACTCAATTTAGAGACACATCTATCTGATAAAGCTTACGATACGAAGAATCAAGTTGTGAAAAAGTCTTCCAGTTTTGAAAGATGACATTGAAAGAAAAGACACCACAAAAATTAAGCAACGCAAGAACACCCATTGGAATCAACATTATTGCTTTTCATTATTAAGTCAATGTCAACCTATTCCTTGCTTTTCTTATACGTGACTTAGACAAAAATGCAAGAATGTCATGTTTAAAATTTCGTATCATACATTAATATTCAAAACAGACTTTCTTCAATTTGTGGTGTATTAAACATTAACACATAACAAACATATTTTAGAACTTTTAATCTAGATTTCAATATTCCAGTTCACATTTCCTTAAAAAATAAAAATTGTAACTGATGTTTAAAAAAAATAAACATGAAACTTGGGTTCAAATTTTATTCTGTGACTTTTAGAACTGAAACTACAAATTGCGTTCGATTAATTTTTCTTTGGAGGATGAGGGGAATCCCGTAAAAGCCCAAATTAATATGCACATATCTAAAATTTACTTAAAATGGTTTCATTACTTTTAAATTTCACCTTTTAGTAACTGTATGACACATTCAAAAATTTGTTTTTGCACGTCAATGCATGAGGTTTGGAGATATGCGAAACACCTTAGTTTAAAATCATTTGCTCCAAAATGAAAGCCTTTCCCGCACTTTCGTCTTTCGGAAATCGGCTTAAGATCACAAATTTGACGATATTTTATACTACCGTCTGCGTTTTTAAGAAAATGGGAAATGCTATTCTATGTCATTTTATTTGAATAACATTTTCTGTAGATTATAAAGATTTAGAAATAACAACTACTTCGTGTTTGAAAGTAGTTAGCTTGGTTTTGACAGTCTTAATTTTCAAAATATTAATCATCCGAATGTAAGTTACTTAATTTATCTCAATTATGATTTTCTGATGTTTAAAAAGAGTATTTTTTACTTAATGTTTCCAAGCTATATTGTAATTCAAAGTACAAAATTTCCAATCGTACTAGCGCACAAAATATTTTGTGATTTAGTTTTACAAATTTTAATAGTATTTTCTTTTTGAAGAATAATTACAATAGTTTATAAAACCATTACCATGTCAAATGTTATGTCTCTACGATAAAATGTAACAAAATGTGTAAAATCATTTAAAAAAAAAACATATTTCATTTTTACTAATTATACTATCAACGTAAAACATTTCGTATGAATATTTCTTTTTTATATTTCTTATATTTTGCAGATAAATTTTATTTATCTATAAAAATATGAAACATTTTTCACTTAACCATATCTTCACAGAAAAATTCATGAAGTTTTAAAATATCAGTTTAGAGGCTAACAGTTGGTACTGAAGCTACTAATGGCATTTTTGAATAATTAGAATGTTATATTATTTTTATATTGTTATTTCATGAGTTTAATTTTAGAATAAATATGAATCAAGATTTAAAAAATATTTTTGTGGACATTATTTTAATTGGTTCTTATTTTGATTTTCTGGGCATAAATTTCAATTTATTATTAATCCTGCATTTAATAAATGAGGATATTTAAACTATCTTTTTGAAGAAATTTTAAATAATTATATAATTTGCGTATGCGCAATGTACTACATGCAATCAATATACTTTAAAATATTATAATATCATATGCATTATCAAATATAAGCAATAAAAGAGTAATTGTGAATAACATGAAATATATTTAATGGCTATGAATGGAATTTTTAAAATGCATATTTTTATTGAAAGGCTACATTACCTACTATGAAATAAAGAAGACTAATGAAAAAAATGCTTCGATTAGGACTATCGAATTTCGACACACAAATTTGGCACTAAGCATATTCAATAAAAATATGTAATGACATGTTATCATTCATTATACATTCATGAATCAAGAATGCTGATCTATGATTGATCGATTACTCAACCATTTAGTCAGTACATACTCAATACAATTACTTTTCTCATTTACTAATTGAATATAGAAAATACACGAAGTTTAAAAGAAAACTTCAAATTCATGATGCATGATTACTAACAAAGTAACCTATGTAAAAAAAAAAAAAAAAAATACGAACAGGCGATATGTTATACATAAATTTTATTTCTTCTAAAATATTCATTTTATGCAGCATCTTATAATTTTAAAGGAAAATAGGAGAAAATTTGAATAAAGGGAGAAATACATTTTTAAGTTCTCATTTTTTATCCATCATTCAAACTGAGCGAGACTTTCTGAGAATAGAATATTAGAAAATTCGTAATGGACTGAAGAATGAATTTGTAACTATTGAGCTTCTGTCGGAATTTCGGAAATAAAATATCTTTTGAACTTGTCATACCAACAAATTAAAGCATCTTGTATTTTGAGATTTCTAAAAAGTATTTTAAAGGAACTGTATACTTCGCTAAACATATTCATGACATACTTGAGATATGCATTTGCACAAATAGCAATGTTGACATTTTGTTTTTAAAATTTTCACGCATTTAGATAAATTTGGGGATTGATTTTATCATGTCTGAATCTTTAAAGAGTGGTTCCAAGGTTTGAAGAACATATAAAATAATTTATTCTATATTAAAATCTATATAAAGACTATATTATTATCTCTCTCTCTCTCTCTCTCTCTATATATATATATATATATATATATATATATATATATATTATATTATATTATATTATATTAAAGATGGTTTAATTCTTTTAAAATACACTTAAAACGACAAATTTAATAAGCACTATCTGGAGTGTTTACGAAACAAATATACAGAATTATTTACAAAAAAGAATATAGAAAAGACATTAGATAAAAAAATTAATGAAAAATTTGCTGCTGAAATGTATTTGATTAAAGTATCGTTTTTTAGAACATTTAATAAAATGAGTGAGAACTTTCAATATTTTTCTTCCATTTTAGCATACTTATTTTATGTAGCATCTTTAATTTTGAAGGAAAAATATGAGAAAGTTTGAATGAAAAAATAAATGCATTTTTGAGAGCTAATATCAGAAAGTTTGAATGAAAAAATACATGCATTTTTGAGAGCTAACGTCTTTTTTACCAATCATTTAAATTGAGTCAGCTTTTTAGAGAACAGAATATTAAAAATGTCGTAATGGACTGAAGAATAAAATTGTAACTATCGAGCATCCGTCTGTGAATTTTTTACAGGAATGTTTGACATGAAATATACTTCAAACCTGTCATGCCGATAAATTAAAGCTTCTTACATTTTGAGATTTCAAAGAATAAGTATTTTAAGAGAATATATTTTATTAAAAAATATTTATGGGACTCTTGAGATGCACATATTCTCAAATAGAAATGCTGTTAAGATATTTTAAGAATTATAATGCATTAAGACAAATTGATGCATTGCTTATAACTTAGTTTAAGGAGTTTAAAAATTAATTTATTTTATAACTTTTTACATTGCTTACAATCAGCAAATTAAAAAATAGGTTTATTTGCTCAAAATTACCTTCTGAGTGCAAAATAATTAATAAACAATATAAGAAGTGCCTTTGTAAAAAACGGTATGCAGAACGAAATATACTATATACAAAATGACAATTTCTCACTGTCATTAATGATATTAAAGTAAATTTTGATTACAAACTTTAGAAGATGTGATATGTTATATATATTTGTTTTCTTCTAACGTATTCATTTTATACAGTCTTCTTATTTTAAAGAAAAAATAGAGAGGGAGAGGAATATATTAACAGAATAGTATACTCTGTCAAAAAATGTTTATGACATTTTAGAGATACACAAATTTTGAAACAGGAATGTTGCCATGGTGTTTCAAGAATTTTTATACATTCTGAGAAAGTTTTGGATTTGTTTTTCATTGACTTGGTTCCGAAAGTGTTACGTACACCTTCTGGGCAATCCTCTTGAAAAACGACCTGACACAAAATTTAACAAGCAGCAACAATTTATATAAAGGAATAATAAGGATATTTGGCAATAGAGCAGGCATGTCTTACTAAAGGCGATCAGAGTTTCATAAGCTCAAATCACTGAAACTGAGAGAAGTAATGCTTTCCCAAAATACTCACTAAATTCGAAAGGTTCAAGTCAAAATGGCCTTACTGACATTTTTGCAGGAATCTAAGGAAGCGGTCATTTCAAATCAATATGAAAATCACTTGAATCACTGTAATATTACTAAAGGAACTATAAAAGCTCTATTATCTCTATAAAAGGAAACCCTACGGATTCCAACAGTCTTTTTTTCGTAAACGCAAAACGGAAATTGTTACCACGCTGGAGAACTCTCAGCCGTAGATTCTTGTTCAAACAGCTAATAGGCAAAATCAGCTTGCAAATTATATATGAAGTACTCTTCAGTGTTCAAATCCAAACTAATTTAACACTAAGGGCGTGAAGCGTCAAAATACATCAAAACAAACTCCTACCGTAGTTTATATAGTAACTATACAACCACAGATACCTAATTTCAGAAAATTGCAGAAAAGAACCATGATGACCAGTTTCCTGTAGATTCAGACTTAATTTACGAAACTTAAAAATTGACAAAATAGATAGCTCATTCGCGTACAAATTTTAGAATCCAGGACACTACCATCGCACGCAAAATCTCCACACTCACTCGACCGCAGAGTACTTTCATAAAGCAGTAGCTAGTCACTATGCTACAATGGTTGCAAATAAATTATTCGATAAGTATTTACAGTAGCGGTAAGGAACAAATATTAAATTACGTTAATTTATTTAGAAGTAGCTTTGAAAAGTAAAATTATTAATAAAAATTATCTGAAACACCTACGTATTATAAGTGTACAGTATTGTTTACATAAACGAAAGTCGAAAAGATATTAAAAATAAAAGAGCATATTTGTTGCTGCAAAAAATAAAATAAAATATATTTTCTAAAAAAATTAAGACGATGAGTTACACTATAATTTGTTCTTCTTATAATACATTTATTAGATGCAGCATCAAAGAAAATACTCATTTTTGAGAGTTAAAAACTTTTACCCATCACTTAAATTGACAAAGGTCTTAGAGAATTGAATATTAAAAAAGTCGTAAAGGACTTAAAAAAAATTAACTATCGAACATATGTCTGTAATTTTTACAGGTATTTCTGTCTTACAATATCCTTCAAACCTGTCATGCAATAAATTAAAGCGTCTGGTATTTTGAAGTTTGAAAGAAGAACAGTATTTTAAGTAACTAGTATACTTCAAAAAATATTTATGGAATGCCTGAGATATACATTTTTTTCCAATAGTAATGTTGCCATGGTGTTTTAAGAAGTTTGATGCATTAGAGAAATTGGTGTTTCCAATACTTGGCTTGAGAAGTGGTTAAAATAACTTATTCTGTATATATTTACATTGCTGATCAACAACAAATATTAAACGAGAATATTTTGTATAAGAATACATTTAAAAAGCAAGATAATTGTTAAAGAACATCTGAAGTGCCCGTGTAAAAGAAGAATACAGTATTTCTTACAAAAATGAGGAAAGAAAATACAATAAATTAAAATGACTGATGTTTAACAATTTAAGGTTGTTAAAATATATTTTATAAAGCAAATTAAGAAAATAGTTTCGTATAAATTTTGCATATTTTAACATATTTATTTCATGCAGCATATTTTGAAAGAAAAATAGGAGAAAATTTGAATGAAAGATTAAATGCATTTTTGAGAGATCAACCGTTTCACCCATCTTTCAAATAGCGTGAAGATTTAGAGAATATAATATTGGAAATGTCGTGAAAATCTGAATAATAAATTTATAATTATCGATCATCTCTCTGTAAAATTTGGCAGGAGCTACTGGCCAGTGTATCAATTTGGGTGGTTTTGTTATTTCAGATTGCTACCACTTTTTCCAAATAGTAATTTTCTCCCTATTGTTAATGACACATTAAATAAGGAAATTACTGTTATTCTAAAGCAGTGATAGCATTCTGAATAAAAAATACAGTTTAACTTGCAACTGTGCTTCTGACATAAAATATCTTTAAAACCCCTCTTTCCAATAAAATAAAGCGTCTTGCATTTTGAAATTTCAAAGAAGTATTTTAAGAGAATATATATAGTAATATGTATGGGACTCTTGAGATATACGTTTTCTAAATAGCAATGTTTCTATAAGATTTGATAAATTTTAATACATTCAAACAGGTTAGTGTATTGATGTTTCCATGACTCAGATTGGAAAGTGTTTAAAACAATTTATTCTATGAATATTTATATTTATAACAAGCAACAAATATTAAATGAGATTTGTATTTGACAATACTTTTGAAGAGAAAATAACAATTAAGCAATATCTGCAGTCCCTGCGTAAAGAATGTATGCAGAATTATTTACAAACATGAATGAAGAAAAGACATGAACTAAAAAATAAAACGTCAAATTAGTTGCTGCAATTAATAATATTAAGAAATTATTTCTAGAAAATTGAAGAAAATAAGTAATGTTTTGTACAGATTAACTTATTTTAACATCTTTAATTTATTCTGATACTTATTATTTTAAAGGAAAATAACAGAAAAATTTCATTAAAAATGAAACACATTTTTGATAGCTAACATTTTTTCATATCATAGAAATTGAAATTGGGTTTAAGAGAATAGAATAATAAAATTTTGTAATAGACTTAAAAATAAATTTTTACCTATCGAGAACCTGTCTGTAACGGTTACTTTCAGATAATGGTAAATTTCAAGTCTTTGGATAAAACATGGGAATTAAGCAAGCCAAACATGATTTTTTATAATTTTGTTGACTTTTTTTTCACGTACTACATTGTGCACTAGTGGTACATTGTCTACTAGTACTCAAAAAATACATTTTAATGTTTGAAAAATACATTTTAATGTTGAACGTGTCATTACTAAAGCTTGTCCAAAACTTCATAATTATTATTTGAAACGTTTATTTTTAGGGTTTGGAAATGTTTAGAGCAAAGGCAACATTTCACTAGGTATATTCCATATGTCTATTCTTTTACATATTTAGCACTTTAGCAATAAAAAAAATTATTTATATTAATTATTTTTATTTAAATTTATTCCTAAAGGTAAAATTAACACACAGTATTTTTTTCATTCACATCTCCACAAGTTGAGATTTAATATTCATAAAGTTTCCTAATTGTACTGTTCCACATGATCTTACCAACATTGGTATCCTTTTTTGTTAAACTATGTAATTACTATTTCATTTTCTACCACTCGTTCCAAAATAGTAGTCAGTGTATTTATTACGTGTCATAACCAAGACTATAATGGCTGAAATACATATCAATACATTTTTGATAGCTGCATTAAATATGACATAAAATTTAAACTGTCGTTATCCAGCTGGTCATTACCAAGACGTTTTGGAGAAATGGTAATGGCATTATAAGGACATAGTAATGCCAATTTTAGACATTTAAAAAATACATTAGTATTCCTTAGCTAAAATTGCCATCATTCATTACATGGCGCCAAATCCATGAGGGCGTGTCTGAAACTTTTACACATAAATTAGATTTGTATTTAAAGGGTATATAGCCCAAAATTTAAATTGAATATTTTTATATTTAACCAACATTACTCTATCTTAATTTAGCAGAATCGAATTTCTAAAACATCATTTTCATATTAAAAATATAGTTTTGATGCGTTACGGGTGTTACGAATACGACATTAATGTGATACTTATATCTAACTAAAACTATTTTTATTTTAAACATGAAAATGATGTTTCAGAGTATCGACGAGTAATAAGGTAGATAAATGTTCGGTACACATAAACATATTTAATTTAAAAGTTTAAGCTTTGGGAAATATAACCTTTATGTACAAAATTAATTTAATTTAAGAGTGACAAACACTCCCACACCAGTACGCATGGATTGAGCGACTGGGTAATTTGAGATAGAAATCAGAAAATAAAACAATGTATTTAAAAAAAAAATTACCGTTTTCTGAGAATGACGGTTTTTTTAAAGGAACTTCTGACAAATGATCCCAGTTATTTTTATTCCTATTACTACCACATTTTTCGCTTAGTAATATTCGCTTTATTCAATGGCACATGAAATAAGGCAAACACTATTATTCTAAAATAATGATAGAATTTTGAGTTAAAGAAAACCAACCACCCATCTGTCAACTCTATCGCTTAAATTAAAATACTTTTCAAACCTCTGATACTAATAAATTGGTGAGTCATGCAGTTTGCAATATCAGAGAATTTTTTAATACAATAGTGTCAAAAACAATTATGGAACTCTTGATGTTTACATTTTTTTATCATATGCAATGCTGCCATGGCGTCTTAAATTTTCCATGCATTTAGAAAAAGTGGTGAATTGATTTTACATTCATTGGCTTCAGAAGTATTTAGTTTAAATTATTCTATGAATATCTTTATTGCTAATCAGAAAAAAATATGTATAAAAACAGGTTTGTTTATATAAATATACTTTTAAAGAGCAAAATAATTAATAAGAAATATATGACATGACTACGTAAAAACAGATTTAGAATTATTTACAAAATGCAAAAGACATTGAATAAAAAATAAAATCGCAGATTTGTTTGAGAATTTGTGGTGTTAAAGTATGTTTGGTAGAAAATTTAAGAAAATTGTCTTTATATGACTTTAGTTTCTTTTGTCAAATAAATTTTTGGAACATCATTTTGTAAGAAAAAATAGGAGAAATATTGAATGAAGGAAAAAATAGCATTTTAAGAGCTCGAATTTTATATCTATCGTACAAATCGATTGAGGTTTAAAAAATAGAACATTAAAATATTGTAATGGACTGAAAAATCAATTTCGAACTACCGAACATCTGTCTACAAATATTTTACAGGATTTTTTTTTACTTAACCATTTGAAGGGCTGTGGTTAGTATTTAAACCAATTATTCTACAAATAATATCACAAAATCACTTGTTAACGTTAAACTGAATATGTAACTATTGCATAAAGTGATAAAAACATTACACAAAAGGCTTAAAAATTCCTTTTACTATAAAGATGACGTTTCATACCCTCAAACGGCCACATTTCAAGACTGATAATGATATACACAAATCACGAGATCTCATGTATGCAAGCTGGTTATCGTTTTGCAACTATATTCCTATTGATTCACGGATAATGGATGTATGACATATATGACAGAAGAACTACAGCTTTGACCAGACTACATAGGATAGAGCCTTTGCAGATTGATTTTAAGAATAGTAAAATCATTTTTCCATCAAAAGTTACTTCACATCCATTATCTGTGAATCAATAGAAATATATTTGCGAAATGAGAACATATGCAATGAATCAGTCACTTTTGAGTTACCTAAAATGCAGTTGATATTTTATCCATGAGTACATTTTGTTTGAAAAAAGAAAACTATTCCCTATATTATAACACTGAGAAAGTCAAGAAATATGAATACATATCAAAAAATCTCATACAGTAAAGCGAATTCCTAATATTTCATTGAAACTCAGGATTTAAAAAACGATTTTTTTCGGCATCGAATGGACTTCGAAATAAATGTACAACCGTCAAATATCTATCCGTGAATATTTAATAGGCAGTTTTGACTTAAAATATGTTCCAATCTTGACAAATGTCAATACAGTGATTTATATTTTATGTTTTCAGGGGACACACATTTTAAAAGATTGACAGTCCTCGTCAAAAAACCCCATAACACACTTATGAGATTCTTCAGAATCCTGTTTTTCTCTATCATTCTGAAAAGGGAGTTTTATACTTTATTTAAAAAGAAGAACGAAAAATCATGCGTCAAGCTTAGATTATGTAACACTTTCCAACGCTTCCAAAATAATTTTACAAATCAGTACCGTTTAATAAACCGAAAGATAACATCTAACTAAACAATTTGGAAAACGCATAACATATTTAAAAACATAATTACAGGAATTTCCAACATATACAATATTCGGAAAAATATCCGCATACTTTTATACAGCCCTGTATATGATCCGTAGATTTGTATATATACTACACAGGATGCTAAATTTTAGTTTAGTTACGAAACGCGTAGCACAGTTTAAAATTGTCCTTCTGGAGTTTCTGCAAATAAACAGAAATGTGTTTGCGAACTTTTGTGCTGCCCTGTATAGGATCTACAGAATTTATACACACCAAGTAATAGACAAAAAGTGAGTTAAATTTAAAATCGCGTTTAGCAACTTAAAACGCACTTCCAGGAATTATTGTTAACAGACAGAAGAGAATTATTTTGTGTGTCCCTGTATATGAACAATGACTGCTATACACACAATATTCTGTAGTAAGCCTCTTGTAATGCACCTTAGTGATATATATAAATTTCAATGCTTTTAAAATAGTGAAGCATTATTTAATTAAACCGCAAACGATTTTTCTCCATAGACGTAATGTAACAGAATTCTTTTGACTGTCCCTGTAAAGTAACTATAAGTGTTATGCACACCCTATTCCATATTAAACTTCTTGTAATGCACCTTAGTGATATATATCAATTACAATGTGTTTGAAATTGCATTATTATTCCATGATTATCATTAAAATAAACCGCAAATGATTTTTCCCCATAGACCGTAATGTAACGGAATTCCTTTGAGTGCCCCTGTAAAAAAACTATAAGTTCTACACACTTCAGTTGAAATAGGAAACATGCGATAACGACAATAACATATAAAAATTGCAGGGCAATCCGAGCATATTTACGGGAGTTAGAGCACGGACAGACGGCCATACGGCAGAAGGCAGAAAAACCGAAGTCATAAACACTTTTCAACAAGGTTGGAAAGTGTTAAAAATCCGTCAGTTGTATTTTATAAATGAAACACAAATTATACATGTTTGTGTAAAATAATTTTTTTTATTACTACGAATGAATTTGTCTAAAGCGCATCTTAAATGTTGATTATTACATTTAAATTTCATGTTTCATTTTTAGACTGCGTGTAATTAAATAAAGGAATTATTAAAGGGCATGAATAAATAATAAATTTCTGAATGTCAGCAAAATTAAAAATTTTATAAGAGAGGAAGGTAGCTTGATTTATTTATTTATTCTTTTTAAGGTACATACAGCGGATTTAATACAAATTTAAAAAACTGGTCTTACTTCTTCGAAATTGTTTGTTTTGGCGAAAAAGGTAATTTGCAGAGATAGTTCAATTTGGCTTACCAAATATAATTCAATGGATATGATGCATTTATATAAAAAAGTTAAAGATTTGATGAAATCTTAAATCCCATTTTAAAGATTAGTAAAACGAATTTTCACAGTAGCAGCAACATAATATTGTAAAACAATCGCAGAGAAACCTTTTATTATTAAATGATAATTTATATTGCAAAGAAATTCCGAGAGGTATACCGATGACTGAAAATTCACATTTAAGAGTATTTTTTTCATATAGCGTTAAATGTTAAATGTGGCATATAAACTATGCTATGTATGCTGAACTATTTATTTATGTAGACACTTAAAGTCTCTTGTCTGCAGCATTTTATACTTTTTCCAATGAAACCGCAATAAATGAAGCAAACTTGAATGATTTATTATAAGGTACTGGTAGTGGACAATTTAAGATCATTTTTCGCCTATGTTTAGTGTGCCATTCTTACTTTTAGTGACTTAGTTTTAGTGATAACAGGGAGAGTGCGATATGTCAATTCATTCGTTCTGTATACGACTGTCCTTCAAATGTTGCTGCTGTAAACATTTTCGGGTACAAAATTAAATTTTTCTGAGAGCGATTTCTTGAAATCTGTATATTTAAGGCTCCGT
The DNA here is from genome assembly GCA_963931845.1 of Maratus michaelseni. Taxonomy (NCBI): domain Eukaryota; kingdom Metazoa; phylum Arthropoda; class Arachnida; order Araneae; family Salticidae; genus Maratus; species Maratus michaelseni. Next base: position 401,805,024 of record OZ007586.1, read on the forward strand.
ATACTACAGTATTTTACCACCACGGCCACGATGGACCAGAATCTCCGCGCGACATTAAAATTGGTTTTCTGTATCTAAATTACGGTACCATTACTGGTACAGTATCCACCAATAGAAACGTTACCTTTTTCAAATTCTGAATTTTAAATTTGCATTGCAATGCACCAAGTTTTATCCATATGGAGTTTTTCAGTAATTTTCGAAGTACTTACATGTGAAAATCATATTTACCTATGTTTCAATGCGAATTTTTGTACTAGCAATCTATAAAAAATAAACTGTTATATATTTTTGTTCGGAAAGAGTTTTCTGGTAACATCCCTGTTTTTTCAACCTCTTCTTTTAAACTTGAGAAAATATTTCCCAATTGTCTACTCACAAAAATACATCTTCATCATCCATATATACAGGATTTTTTTTTTATTATTATTGTTCTACGAAAATATTCTTTTTGGTCCTTAAAGTTGGAGAGCTTAAAAAAATATTGAGATAAAAGCATTGGGTTAAAAAATTCAGAGTGAACATATATGAGAGACGTCATTCAAGTTCTGAAAGATTCCAGAAAAGAATTGTGAATATTATTTTGCTCATACTTTTTGGATCATGGCCGAGGTGCTTTTTTAAATATTTGATATTTATAGCAGGACACGGGGAATTGAAGTTTTTGGAATGTCAACAGTCGATAATATTTTGACATTTAACCTGAGATCGAATTGATTTAGGATTTTTTTGGTTACTATATAAAATTGTTATTCGTTTTTAAATGTATTGTGCACTTCACTTTTGGTTTATAACATTTTTAGTTTTTGTAAAATGAACTTAGTTTACAGATTTTTGTCTATTTCTGTTTTGCATGTTCGTGATTTAAAACGAAACCTGGTTGAGTTTTTTTATAATAAAGATGACATGCAATGAGAAATGAAATTAATATCAGAAACTGACAGTATTTTGAGGCGTGTTAAATTGAAATGTTGAGTTCATGGAAGTCAAACAAAAAATATATATAGATATTATTATAGGTTGAAAAATTGAGATTGAGATTACCTTAGATCTTTCATTCTCCAAAGGATTCCAAAAAATAATTTCGAATATAATTTTGCTCTTACTTTTTGGAAAATGTACGACATACTTATTTAATATTCATATCAGGACACGGGGTGTTGAAGTTTCTGTTAATGTAAACAGTCAAAAATTTTTGACTTTTAACGTGAAATCGATTTGATTTAGGAATTTTTTTCGGTTTTTTTATAAAATTGTTATTCGTTTTCAGATGTATTGTGCACTTCACTTTTTTTTTTAACATTCTTTAGTTGCTGTAAAAGGAACTGCGTTCGTAGATCTTCTGTCCATTTCAGTTTTTTTCTTGATATAAAATGAAACGTGGTTGCGATTTTTTATAATAAAGACGACATGCAGTGAGAAATGAAAATGTCACAAACTGGACATATTTTGAGGCATGTTAAATTGAAATATTGAGTTCATGGAGGACAAACTAAAAATATATAGACATTAAGCCATATTGAAAAATTGAGAGTGATATTATCTAAGATTCTTCATTCTCCGAAGGACTCCAGAAAATAATGTAAAATATTATTTTGTTCTTACTTTTTGGGAAATGGCCGACATAATTTTTTAATGTTTAATATTCTTAAAAAGGCATGCGGTATTGAAGTTTTTGTGAATGTAAACAGTCAAAAGTATTTTGACGTTTAACCTGAGATCGATTTTATTTAGAACTTTTCTGGCTGCAATAATTTTTTTTTATATAGGATGAGCACAAAGTCTCACTGTGATTACACGAAAAAAATGTTCATTAACACGAAAAAATTGTTGAAGATATTAATGTAAAATTTTATTATTGCGTAGTCGTGTTCCTATTTTTTTTATCGCCGAAAACATTGCGCTACTTCTTCATACATTTACACAATCAATCAAATTTTGACTTTTAACGAGATTTAACGAACATAAAACATAAAAATGTTAAACATAAAAATTTTAGCCACATATATAGCAAATTCCTCTTACTCTTCTTGAAATAAAAATACAAATATATATACATATTACTTTTATAAAAATTTAATTTGAATAGAAATATTGAAGGAAAATATAACAAATAGTTTCAAAAATGTTTTTAATAAAAATTGTATTTAGAAAATGAAACCTATTCCATATATTAACGTCAATTTCTATTTACGTACAATTTTAAATTAACATGAATGTAGATAAGTAGTGCAATCTAATTTTATTTGTAAATAATTATTTCTCTCATATTAATTGGTAAATCTCTTCAATAAGGAACTTAAGAATTAAATATTTCTTTCAAGATTAAATGGGAAATTGATTAAGAATATTCTACTTCTAAACGACTTTTGTCTTATATGTCAAAATGTAATCTAATAAACGAACTGGTAATCAATTAAATCAAAGTTATGAATTTTAATGCAGAATATTACATATTTGAGATAGAAGTTAAGAACATTTAGAGTTTTGAATTCTGTTCTGATTTAACAAGCTTTAATTGCATCATTGGATTTTATCTGTGTAATGTTTCAAAGGAAGAATTTGAACGGAATTCATAATTTCATCCTTGAATAATTCTTTAAGGGATACTCATATTAAACCTTTAAGTATGGCAAAAATTAAAAGTTATTAATATTAAATATTAGATTTATATTTTGTGAGTTTTGACGAATACAAATTTTAATTGATTTATACATTAATATTTTTGAAAATGTAAATAAAATGTATTGATGCTACTATATGGTGTCCGAAACTCACCCACTTTTAACATTTAATAGAGAATCAATTAATTGACTTATGAGTGTGTGATTAGGAATAAAATGGATCCCATGTTTAACAATATTATTAAAGCAAATAAAAAAAAAACTGTTCCAAATTTTCTGGTATATAGCAAATGTAAATAAAGGGCCAATTGATCCAAGGGTCATAAACCTTAGCCAAGGTAATATATAGGTTGAAGAGTTAGATCAAGCGTTTCCCATATATACCTGTTCGCGGAATACAAATAATCATATAAATTAAGTGGTCGCATCATCCATTGCTTAGTAATTTTTTCTATGGTAAGGGCCTCGCATGAACAGAAAAGTACGTATACATAGGGCGATCATAAGTCAAGATTTAATTTGAAATATTCATAAAATAATGTTTGCTGGACCAAAAGTATCCAAACTGGTAAATATTATACAATAAGGTTAAAAAACTTTATATGCTTGATAGAAAAACTTCAAAAAGTTATCTCACTAAGTTGAAAATAAAGTTTTAATCTGATTAAGGACGGCATATTGTATTTTACAAATACGCATTGACAGTACATGTTCAATATGCTGTCAACCATTTTGTTGAACCATGTTAAAGCACAAAGTGCTCTCTAAAATAGCTTCACACATATCAGTCGGAATGTTAAGAATATGACGACAGATGTCGTCTTTGAACTGTGATAATTTTCTATTTTATCACTATAACGATGCTTTTGAGATAACTGTAAAGCAACAGGGGTTGAGGCTTGGTCACCGAGATGGGCATTAAATTGAAATGTGTTGACCAATAAATTGGATGTCTCTAAAATGTTGCCTAAGAGTGTTGTCATAAAATGTCACCTGCTGAAATTCGGGTACCAAGAATTTTCGTAACATGGATGCGTAGCGGATGGCAATCATGGAATATATGATGGATTCTGCCTAAGATTGTTCTTCAAAATAAACTGGTTTAATTATGGCCCGGGCATTAAAGCCACTCCATACAATGTCTTTGATTGACTGCAGTAGGATTTCAAGGACATGGCTAGGTATTTCTTGTCACAAACTCCTGCAGTTATGTGTGTTGAAGGCCCCATATATGTGCAAATGGCAACATCTGTTCAAAGGATATTCAGGGGCAAGCATTGTCAATCTTTATTCATGAAATGAACTGCAATTCAAAAGTTTGCCTGTAATCAGTTGGTTGCACTATTACTATCGTGTTGATACTAGCACTTTAAGACTATAGCTTGGTATTGCAAAGATAAAAGTCACTGATTTTGAGCAATCGAAGGCTCTGCAGACAATTCTACGCTTTACAATCTAAAAACAAAATGATGTGTAATGCGAATTTACACAAATATGCAAATTTGAATCTTTTTCAGGCTGTGTTTTGTAGCTTATATCTTGCCTTTGGGAAGACTTTGTGATTTGTCATAAATGCTGGAGTGTTCATAAAACAAAAACCCTTGGTTTTAAATACAACATACAGCACCAATAGCACTCTGGTAGTATCCTTTAGTGTTAATTTCAGGAAATAAAATCACATGACCTCTTTTATAACATATCATTGTTTGCTAAATTTTAAAAAAGTAATTTTCAAATTATAGAGGTTTCACAGTGAAATTTTAATTATCATCTCTTTGTATTATTATTAATAAATGAACATAATTGAATTTTTAGAACTTCTTTCATTTAAATTATATATTTTCACGTATCAATGCTTTTCTTATATTTTATTTAGAATATTTTTGCAAAGAGCTCCACCAGTCGCAGAAATAGGCATTGAGAGCCGTCAGTTACAAACTCCTGAGTGAGATCTCTAGATATCAATCGTGTACTGTTTTCTGTAGGGATAAATTAAAGATCGCATTTGTCGTATTCCGGTGGCTATGCAATTAAGTGAGACGAGAATCACAGTTGAAATTGCTGACATTTAGATAGATTTATGTTAGTGCAGGGTCCAAATTTTAGTGCAGGGTCCAATGTCCAAATTTTTATGCCTGAAATGCGTTTGAAACCACGTTTTCCGAAAAACGATTCAGTCCTTGTTTAATAGCCAAAATTTCTGTCATTATTTCCAGGAATAATTCCAATTCAAAATAGTAGTACCTAAAATTAAAAATAAAAATAAATTAATCAGCACTTTAATTGGTTTTCTAATAATATAGCGCGAAAATGCTTTAAACAAAAACGAAAAAAAAGGACATTATTTTTTTAAGTATTAGAATGATAGCTAAAGAAATTCCTTTTCTATAATCGATAGAAATCGATTAATCGAGACCTTTGATTTATAATTATTGATTCAAAATAACGCAAAATATTAATAAAATTCCCATTTTAAAATTTTTATTCTTTAAATTTCGCTTTAAAAATTATTCTATGAATAGTATATATTAAAATATATTGAAAATACATTGGAGGTACATTTTATTTTACTGAGTGAGAATAGCCAAGTTTTAAAATAGTTCAGCTTTGCAAATAACAAACTGATCCCATCATTTTAAATTCATGAATGTTCGAAAAAGCTTCACTTCTCGCTTTCAGAAAGTATTTTCGTTTTGTTCATTGATGGATTAGGAGAATTCTGGACGTGACCTAGCTTTTGTACCCGGGTGCCAACACCATCTGTACCAGCATCGATTTTGCATCAAAACATTCTGTAACTATTGAAGCTATTGTAAAAAATATATATAGTACATATATCCCTTTAAGCAAATTTAACGATCGATGTCTACAATCATTTATTTCTCCCAATAGAAATTCGTGAACCTTTGGGTTCAAGTTTATAAACAGGTCTTTTAAAGAAAGTATTTTGTCATGTCATATACATGTGTTAAGCAAAAGTAACATTTTTATTTTTATCTGACATTGTGCTGTGCATTGAATAAGCATATAAATCGTTTAATGTTAGTTGCTTTAGATCGTCATAATTAAATAATCTCGTATTTCTTTTTTATTTTGATTATTTACGAGTTATTTTTATAATCCCTCATAATTAAAATGGCACGTCATGTAAATATGAAGTGTCAATTCTAATATTAACAAAATGCATATAAATATAAGTTGGGGCATGTAAATATGCAAATGTCATGTGCTAAACACTCTGTAACTTTCAAAGTAATAAGCTATAGTAATAAAGCATTGTATATTTTTCCGGCTTGAAACAAATTTAACGATCGATGTCAAACATCACATATTTTTCCCTTTGAAACTTATTTGAACCTTTGTATCCATGTTTATATAATTAACTCTTTTAAAAAAGTATACAGTCATGTCTAATGCATGTGCTAAATAAATATAAAACTGCCATAATATTATGTTAATTTATATACTGGTTGTTTTATCATATAAATTATTTATTTTAATTTGTAGTTTTTAAAATTTTAATTACATTCACGATTTCCTTTTTGTAATATTGTATATTTGAAAGACTTTTAGGAAGATTTATTCAGTTTTCAAAGTTATTTGTAATTTGAAATTCGTTTTCAGTTTGACGCTACTGCTAGTTGTATTTTAGTTATTTAAATACAGAAAAAAAAGTAGATTTGTTGTCAAAATAAAAGATTTTCTTAAAATTTTCCACAACAAACTTCGTCTTCTAATTCAATTTAAAAATCGATGTCTACATAAATTTGTATCTCGATAGAAAATCGCGAAACTTTTTGGCCCTGTTTATAAACAGATTTTTCAAATAATGTATTCAGTCATTTTAGTTACACGTGATAACTAAAACTGTTACTTTTATATTTTATTGTATTTTATTAACCGTGCATTAAAAAATGCGAAAAGCACGTTGTATTAGATAGTGCGTCTTCCTTAATTAAGTTGTATCTTACTTCTTTTTCATTTTTATTACTTTTAAGAGGTGTTTTTATAATCTTTCATATTTCAACGAATTTTACAAAGACTTATTCATATTTCTGAAGTCATTTGCTGTTTTTAAATTTGTTTTACATTTGAAGTTATTACTTATTGTATTTTAATTTTAGACACACAGAAGAGAAAATACATACTTTGTTAAAGTAAAGGCCTTTCTTAAGAATCTCAAAAATAACTTCACTTTCTAATTTTATATGTAATAATTGAATGTCTGATTTTGCTTCCCTTCTTTGCGAAACTGAAAAGTATTTGGAACGAAAATCCAAGTTAATGAATTTGGAAATTAAAATATAATTAGCTGCGGAGAAAGATAAGAGAAAAAAATCCCTGAAAATTTGCTTTCATACGTTGTTTCTCTTTGTGGAGAATTAAAAAGGAAACTTTAATAAGTAGTTAATTAAATTTGTTTGATTGTTTATATAACAAATTTACAAACGGAAGAAAATAATCAAAATAATGTTCCACAACTTACTTAAAATATTGTAGTAGACGATAAACTGAGGAGGAGTGTTATTTAAACGTTAAGATATTTTTATGAAAATATACATAACTTTCTAATCTCAACATTATACAGATATAAGAATGTTTAATTTATCAATTTAGAAGGTGAATGTAATTAATCTTGTTTTAATTGTCTACATTGAAAAATTAATTATATTACTTAGTTATAAACATTTGTATAAAATATATATTTTTATACAAAATTTGTAGAAAAATATACATTTTTATATACATTATGTACAGTGTTCTGTACCAGACAAAGCGTTAACTTTTATTCATAAAATTATGAGATAGCAAATATTTAAAAATTCAATATTGTGTTTATTTAATTAATTATTGTGGTTATATTTTTAGAAAAATGCAGGATATTTATGACATTATTTTATTATTCATTTAAGTTCATTCTTAAATGAATACATCTGATTTCTTTTCAACATATTATCTTTTAACGAAATTCTAAACACCCTGTAATACGAGTGTACACAAATCTAAAAATAATAAACACTTATCAAGTTATCATTGGCATAATATTCCAGCCAATAACTTTCTTTAAAACCTACACGCATAGACAACGTTAGGCAGATATACGTTCTATTAGAAAACATTATTCTTTACAAGTACTGTGTATAGTTTTACGCAAGTTGAGGAATAAAATAATAATGTTATCTTTTACAAATATTATTTAAATATTTAATATTCTTCTAAGTAGTTACAACTGTAATCTTTTTGAAGCAAGATTTGAAATATTTAAAAATTCTAGTATATGTCAACCGTTAATAGCTTTCATATATGCAGTACAACTTTTTTCTACCCGACTAAAAAGGACTAAATATCCTTTCATCACAAAAATGTTTTGATTGAGTGACAATTCTTTTTTACATTTACGCTGAAAAAAATCAATGCGAAAGCTTTCATCTGAACAACTCCAATTTAAAGCATTGTTGAAAACGAAGTAGTTCATCTTGAATCTTTTTTTTAGCTATAGTAAACTTGTGTAGTGCTCTGCTCATTTTTTGCAGTATCATTAAAACAAACTCTAGTACTAAAGATCTTTATTCGGAATAGAAAAATAATCGGGTGTACTACGTTAGATTTTAATGCACTGTCTATCATTTTGATGAATGCGAGAGATTCCTGTAGACATCGTGTATTCCATTAGAGGTTTTCCGTTTGCATGGCTGCCACTGGCGACTATTTTCTTAATTCTATCTAGCACGTCTTTCTCAAAGCAAAAATCTTTCACATACACGTTGACATCATGTGCAAGAAAAATATTCTTCAAAATTAACTTTTTTTTTAAAACTGTAGTCCGAACGGAATATAAAAATAGTCGCGAGTGGCAGCCCTGCATTTGGAATATACAAGGTGAGCCTAGAAGTCCTTGACACATTTTGATATCTCAAGAAAAATCAATTAATTTTCGCACGAGAGTGTTCTTTGGAGGAAAATGCTTCATACAGTTGACGTTTAGTTTAATGAAATACTTAGTTCAAATAATTGGCCATGAATTTCACTATACCTTTAGAACTACAATAAAGCTTAAAAAACTCAAGAAATTACACACCATTTTTTGTGTGCAATCTATTACAATATTCAACATCTGCGCGCTATATAGCTCGAATCACATCCAAAAGCTACTCAGTATCATTCCACACGTTGCAATATAGTAGTAGATTGTACAAAAAGTGGTCCATAACTGATTACCATGAGTCTTTAATGGTCAGTACTTTGTCAGTAAGATCTTAAATTCCTCTCGCTAATGTTAAACATATCAGCGTGTGAAGCATTCGTATTTTTTTTAAAACTATCTCCATAGGAAATTAACATTTTTAACTTCTTTTTGTCTATTTACAGTTCTCAAATGGTCTCTCATTTTATTTTATTTGTCAAAATATTTCTAAAATATAGAATTAATTTATAATTTTATGCGTTAAAATCTTAGCGAAACAGAGAAATAGTTTAATACTTCAAATAAAGTATATATTTTAGAAAGGTTTTGACAACTATATTTCTAAAATATAGACTTAATTTATAATTTTATGTGTTAAAATCTTAGCGAAAAAAGAGAGACATCCTTCAAAAAGAGTACACAGAAAAAATAATTAAAAATATTATATTCCTGAGGAAATATTTTAAAAATACGAATTTATCACACGCCTATGTTTCAAATTAGCGAGGGGAGTCTGAGATCTCACTGATCAAGAACCTCAATGTTTGTTTTGTACTGAAGGTATAGCGCCATCTATTTGAATCGGTTGGAACTAATTAACTTTAAATAAAACTTTAGATCATGCGAAGCATTTCCTTTGAAACCGCATTATCATATGCCAATTACTGTTTTTTAAATTAAATTTTAAACAGTGTCAATAATGTTTGTTTGATCCTGTACTTTTATGCATGTAATTTATGAAAAAAGTTCATATATATTTAGTGACACAAACACATTACTTTCCTTTTTGTGAAATAATTCTATTATTGAGTTAATATTTAACTAAAATTTAACCACTAATTCCCTTAGTCATCAAGTTGCGTTATTTTATCGTCTTCAGTATCCTGTCTCTAATCCCTCATGCAGAAGTCCAAGTGAATATGCGATAGATAGAAGATTATCACTTTACATGTATTATAGCATCATGCATCGATTTAAATTTCTTATTTACACTGTGTAAAATCACAATAACATACCGACACAATTGCCAAAAGATTTTCTGAGTGAATTCAGTCGGCGGTTGTCGTTCCATGTACCTCAATTAGAAGAGCATTTACAATTCAAACCAAAAAGTTTATGGGTTCGAATTCCGGCCTGCAATCTTTTTCTGTCAGTTGGAATTTTTTCAATTTGTATGAAATGCACTTACTTAAATAGATGCTGTGTTATGATTATTTATAAGAATCATATATATATATATATATATATATATGTACGTTTATGTTCTTCTAAATTGCAGTGTACAGTAAAAATAATATATAATTTTTAATACTAAGAAAACATGGTACAATCTATTGTTTATAAGAATGGGTTTTAAAAACGTAAAATTTTGTTATAGATTATGTACAGTTCTTCAAGAAAAGTTACTGGACGAACAATAAAATCTATAACATTTCGTCATAGACCGAATTTTTTTAATGTATTAAATAATTCATGCGAACAAAGATTACAATATATTTTCCATATTCATATACAGGACATTTCTTTATTAAGTTAATTTTCAATAGTCACAGTGGTAAATCAGTTTCTAATCAGAAGTGTCATTCATCACCATTTCAGTAGTATACATAAGCGATTTCTTTTAATAATCAGATCGTAATGAATAGAATAAATAACATAAATATTTTTTCGTAATTGAAAGACTTTATAGATTAAATTGAAAAGACCAATCTGAGTATCAATCGTTAAGCGAAATAAAAAAGAAAGATGTTTGAAGGTCTGTTTTAGATGTTTACAAGAATAAAAGCAAAATCTACATTTTTTTTTTTACAACAAATTTCAAAAATCCGTATATTAAGCTAAAGTACGACAAACTATTTGTATTATTTTGTTTTGCTTAACTCCTTGAAGGGCACCGGTATATTATATATACCACTTAATTTTAATCCCAAAATGCCACATTGACACCAGAATTTTATAATCAAATTTTGAATTTATAAGATACATGAGGAAAAGCTTTTACTTATTTTAAAATAAATTCGTTCGTGAATCCTGGTGTCAATCAATCATTTCAATATTTTAGCTACAAGAGGACTTTGCCCCTGAAGGGGTTAATCATTGAAACATCATTAATTTTATATTTAGAAGCGGATATGTATGATGCTAAAGACGATGGTTATATTGAAAATATGAACAATATGTACAAACTTAAAATATGTAAAAGTAACGCATTGAATTGATTACATAACTGCCAAACTTCCTGATGTTTCTGTAACAATATTTTCGCACACAAATATTTGAGGACATGGGTTTCAGGACTCGCCTCATCAAAAAAAGTTTTGAAATTCACGTCCTCATTTTTTCTTATTTAATAAAGAAATTCTGCTACTAAATAAAATGAAGAGTACTATTCTGAACAAAAGGGAATGTTGGCAGCTCTGATACTAACAAAATTACAATAAATTCTGTACATCTGATTTCGAATACTTTACATAAAATTTCAAGCCAATCGCAATAATTTTACGTACTGTATCGTGAACATTTGATGTATTTAATCGTGTATAACAAATTATGTTTCGTGTATAATAACTGATGTTTAGAAATGTGCCTTTTTCAAAATGAATAAAAACAGTTTAGTATCTTAGGAATTCTCAAAATTCGATACCAAGCTATATCTTTTAAGATATAAAATAAAGATTTTTTGAATTTTTCAACGAAATCATAAAATTTAACCGAAAACTGTATAGATAATTTCGTATATCTCAAATTCATATCCAATAAATATCAATACAGTTGAATTCATTTTTGTGATCGTTATTACAAACATACTGACATAAAAAATCGAAACTAAGTAGACCTACACTGATATTTTTACAGATACATGCTCCTTGACCAAATGACGAACCCGGAATGCAATTATACATTTTCATTATCCGTTATTAACTGCAATTACCAAAACATTCTCAAAGAAATTAAAACAGTCTTGTTTAAATAGGATATTCACTTTTTTTAGGAATTAGTTTTTAGAATTTAGTAATTTTCTTTAAATTAACAGCACACAATCACTGGCAAAGGTGCGATAATCTGGTAAAGAGGTGGGTGGGGAGGGGAGTGTGATGAAGCAACTTGAGGTATAGCCTACTGTGATCAGAAACTAAATGTGTATAGAATTATGATGAAAATAGAAGTGGTACGCATGGCTAGAGAATGATGATAGAGGAATATACTCCTCAATATAATAGCAAATTCATGCGATGAACAGATTTGAAAATGCACAACTTTATTTTTTATGCATTTATTTATTTTTTGAAAACGTTGCATTAACTTTACTCTACTGAATTATAAGTATTTTTTAATAAAAATAGCAAAAAGATATAAAAGAAATGCAAATTTCTATATTACACACATTTATCACGTTTTAAACAAAATCGTTTATCGTTGTAGCCCCAAGTCTAACAAGCAGAAAGTATAATTCCAGAACACAGAAAGTGAGCAAGTTGCAACACATTAGTAATGGAGTATGTTTAACCACAGAATATGATGCTCAAGATACAAACTTTGTATTTTGATTACCTAAAATCTATTAATATGCAATTCTGAATAAGTTTTATTACAAATAATAATTAATTAATACAGATTCACTTCGATAATTACCATTGGTTTCGGAAATATTTTAAGGAAATAGTTTTCTCTTTAATGATTCTAATTTGTTATTTAATGTGTTTTATTACGACTAAGTGAGATATTTTTCACTAAATAATTGAACATAGCAGTGTAAATCATTTAAATTAATGTATTCCAAACAACGGAATTAATGGGAGAAGTTAAACAATTTAACTGGTATACATTTCTTTTAATTAAACGTTTTGTAAATCACCTATTTTAGTCACTTAATTCTTTTAACAAGCTAAGTTACTAAGCAATACATAGGATTCCGTCTATAAAAATTAAAACAAAAATTAAAATATACAAAAACCATTAATCAAAAGTGACCCAAGCTGCTGCACAGTCTCCTAAATTATAAATGAACACTTCTTAGTAATAGACAACAATGAATATAAAATAATCTCCTGGAGAAGGAATAAAGACATTTTTCTGTTTAAGTAAAAAAAAAAAAACTATAACATCAATAGTCAATAGCCTTCCATTTTTTAATTACGCCTGAATAAGCGGATAGGCGTTAAATTTTTGATTTCTTAAGAAATAAAGGAAAGTCCACATCCCCAATGAAAACCCCTGTTATAGATGCTCTCAAATTTTCCATTCCTTTTTGAATGAGCACACATACATAAAAGGAGGAAAATCCATTTAGAATAACTCAGGGCTTATTCTAAAAGAAGAGTCATCAGTAGAAAACTGAACAGTAAAAGTTTTCGATATGAAACGTTTTTCCGATGCAATGCACTATTCAATAAATCGATAACTTTCTTTCTAAAGAAAATTGAACCTGACTCAAGTCTCTATAAGGAAAAGAAGAAAGCAGAAAAAACAAGGAATTTCTTAATAGTAAGTCGAAAATTTATTAAACTGTTCAAGGCAGCGCTTATATACATTGAAAATTTTTTAAAGAAAAATGTTAAACTTTCTGTAATAAAATGTGACAGGAAATGTAAAATATTTCGATTTTTGATATATTTCAAATTTGATAGATAGCACTCGTGAAAAAACTTCCAAAAGATATTTTTAAGACTTTCAATGCTTTTATGAAGGCAGAAAAATTAAAAGCATGTCCTACATAGTCACAAACTTAGAAGATATTAATATACTCAATGTATGTTTCAGCAAAATTTCTTTGAGAGAACATGCTTAAGGCGACAAAACCTGTACTATAGAAGAGCTTCAGAGAAAATCAAAGATAATGCCTGTTTCTTAAAAGAAAAAAAATCTTTAAAAACTTAATGAAACTTTATTCCTTCGTCTGAGAAAAAAAAGAGTTTCACAATGCGATCCATAAAATTATTTTTATTCTATATTCATAGATAATGTAATCATCATTACATCGATTTCAAATTCATGATTTGATAAAGAAAACTATTTTTCCTGGTTTCATGTAAATTTGTTTATTAGAATCTTATAAAAACTATTATTATTTTTTTAACTTTTTTATGCGTATTTGATGTACACAGTATAAAAATTGTCACAAACGACAGTTAATATAATCACATTTTTTTTTCGATGATACGCATATCAGGATCTTATATTTTAAAATTAATCAGTGTTCAATTTATATGATCAACATATTTTTTAAGTTAACTGTTCTGCAGTTGTTTACTTTTAGATATACTCTTAAACCACTTGCATACAAAGCGAGCGTTTCAGGAATTTCTTTTTTATTGTGAAATTATGAATTCATACCAGAAATTCTGAATTATAATTTTTTCTTTATTTACTGATGGACGTTTAGGGGATTTCATAAAGTAATTTTTTTTTTTGGAGTTTCCGGTATGAATTTGGAATTTCAGAGTGAAAAAAATAAATTCTGAAATGGACACATACATGCGTTTGAGATGCAAATAGTTTAATGTGTTTTATGAATTCTTGATGCCAGCAGTTGTCTGGAGCATAGAAATGTCCTCGTTATATTTTTATATCTTTAATTTGTGCATTTTACATTTTGGTATGATAGACAGAGGTGAGTTTTTTTTTTTTCAAAATGTATTTAATTTTAAAAGATTTTGGGATTTTCTTTTTGAAGATACAAAGAATGAAATTTTCTTCTGTTTGTAATTGCAACCAAAAAGGATAAATAAATTCATCACCATTAAAATTCTCACTATAACAAACTTTTTAAAATGAAACGTTGATTGATTTTTTATATTTTTTATTAAGCTATTTTTATCATATTAGTTTATGTCAATGTTAGAATCAAAATGTTATTGAATATATGAGTAACATTTTTTGTATAATTCAAAAGTATATGCATAAAAAACACGCCAATTAAACTAAAGCATTATCTATTTTGGACTAATAATTTAAAATCTTACATTTTTATTAAAAAATAAAGAAACCCATTTTTTTTATTTTATCAAGTGATAAGTTTAACGATTAGTTGTTACTGCTTTATCTAAAGAATCGAGTAAAATACATTTCTTTTAAAAATATAAAAAAAGAAAAAGAAAAAAAAATTGCGCTGAAGAAAATTAACGGAATCGAAAATATGAGAAGAGGAAATGAAATTTGGTACGTACAATGTGGAGGCATAGAGAAAGTGGTTTTAAACCGAAAAAGTGGAGAATAATAACGTAGAAGTCAGATAGAAAAATTAAAAATAATATAAAAGTTGAAGCAGTGAAAAAATACTTTAAAAATTGAAGCAAAGAAAAATAACACTCAGAGCAACGATTAGCATTTTTTTTTACAATTTCAGGAGATAGGGATAGAAATCCTTACGGCAAGAGAAGTGTAACTTCAAGATTTTCAGGATTTCCTTATACTAAGAAATGTTCGACCTCTTTAAATATTTTTTACTGGAAAATTTCAATTTTCAGCTAAAAATATAAAAATATTTTTACTTATAAACTATAAAGTATTTATTTTAAATGTCTACAATGAACAAAATGTAATTTATTTTTGAGTTAAATATTTCGTTGCAGGAGTTTTAATTAAATTATAAATAAATAAACAAAATTTTACAAAACGAGAATAATCTAAAACCAACGATCTCAGAAAAAAAATAGAATGTTGATTTTTTACAGAGGATGCTTGTAATATCTTTACTTAAAATCATGACATCAAAAATGTAAAATTATTTCATCAAAATAATTATAAAAATAATTTATGAACTATTGCGAAAGGAATTCCATGCACCTTTAACAAAATAAGAATATACAGAAAAATTAACTATCAGGAATATATATATTTGAATGCATGTAAATTCAGATGCATTTCCGTGTAATATAATGAAGATAATCGCGAAAACCATTTTTCAGTTTCACTATAAGGAAGAATATTTCGTACCGAAAAATATTTATTTTATATGGAATTTGGTATGACATTCTTACCATAAAGAGCATTTTTGTAAATTACTCAAAATATGAAAAGAATCTTGTCAAATGTAATGAGAAGATCCAATTGGAAGACTATGAACCGTCTGTTTAATAAACGATGTTCTTCTAATTAAAAAAAAATAATAATAGCAGACTTATTCATTGTAAGAAACAAATTTTCAATGTTTCGTTCATCCGCATTTGTACTTTACTCGAAAACAATTTACCAACATAATTTAGCAAAAACTTTTAGATAATGTGTTTTTAATGCGTGTGGTCTCACATTAATAGAATATTGTAAAATAAATATTTTTATATCTTAGCGGAATATTAGAAAAACTATATTTCTCTGTATTCGAAGTACTTTTACGAGTGCAATGTGTAGTCTCTTTAAACTTGTAAACAATTTATTTTGAATGAATAAAATGAATAAAATATAATAATATATTTTCAATGAATAAAATATAATAGTACCTAAAAAACCAATTTTCCAGTACTTAAAAAGCAAATATCTCAAATGAAATAACGAATTACCCTTAATTCACCTTGATCCACATATGAACAAATGTGAAACATTCAACAAAAACGCACTTTTAAATCTAGTCATTGTGGTCACATCACGTTTTCAAAAAATAAATAAATACATAAAAAATAAAGTTGTGCATTTTCAAATATGTTCATCGCATGAATTTGATATTATATTGAGGAGTATATTCCTTTGGCCTTTCTAAACACAGCCAACAAAAGAAACAAGCTACGATAATTTCTCTACATTTGGCTGTCACGTGATCAACGCAGCCTATTCATTCATTGGCTGCGTATCCAAATCACGCTGACGTCACATCGACACCCTACGCGGCTAACGAAAAAGAAAGGCTACCGCGGTGCTTTATTCGTATCTTTTTTTACAGACCGGGGGGGGGGGGGTTACGTGATGCTCAAATGCACCAATGCAGGTGTACAAAAAGAGCATTACGTCCCTCTAGCGGTCTGGAAAAAAGATAAGTGGAGTGCACCGCGGTAGCCTGTCTTTTTCGTTAGCCTCGGACACCCTAGTGATGTGCTATTGGGGTAGTTTCTCCTAATTACAAAATGCCACTTACTATGCTTTGTAGTTGCATCACAAATATTTGTTAAGCCAACCATTTTATATTTGAAACAAAAACCATATAATTTATTTATCTTTTCAATTAGAAAAATAGATATATTTTTTAACATTGCGTCTTACACATACCATTATAAATAATATTTTATTATAATATGATTTATCAAACAATAATGAATAATATATGTATTTAACAATTCAGATTTTGCAAGGATGCACGTATAATATGGGCATTGTCACATGAAAATATTTTATATCAGTCTGATGATATACCAAAGCTTGTAGCTATGTAGAAAAAATAAAACATTTAGCTTGTATAAATTCAACAAAAATGCTTTATTAATTACATACATCCTTAGTAAAAGGAGCATATCTCTAGATTTTTTTTTTCGGTTTTTAAATTAAATGTGACCAATTTACATTTGTGTTGAAAATATCCATCTATTTTCCTTTCTTCGACATTCTGCATTTCCCAATTGCGGCTCTTAAACGAAAATCTTTCATTTTGAAATTTAACTTTCCAGAAGTACGTTAAGTTTCTTACGACTGGGTACAAAGGTAGTTTGCATGAGAACAGGGATTATAGACTAACCCCTAACAGTCCAATTTCGCAATATACGTGGCATTTGACCGTGAGCCTTGTCGAATACATTACGACACCGTTAAAAGATTAAAAAAATATATTTTTTACCGCAATATTCATACACATTAAGTAAAAGTACCGTGTATCGTATATTGCGACATTGAACAATTCAGGGGTAAATATAATAAAATAATTTTACCGCAATGTACGCAGAATTCAACATTATAAATAAAAGTGTCATGCCGCATATATTTCGACAATGGACAGCTCATGGTTAAAGCTTGTATGAGAGTATTAAACAAGATAAAATTTTAGAATCATCTATTACATCTAATGGTGTAATAGATAGACAGAACGTGGTATAGACACTAGATATTTCAATACGTAGTGGAATATAAGGAAATTTCTGTTACAAACATATAGACAATGGCAGTTTATTTATTTTTTTATCAAGAATTATTGTAATGTTTGACAATAACTCATAGCATAACCGCAAACATTTTAGCTTTCTTTTTACCACTGTTTTTGAAAGGAAAAATTGGCTTATTTAAATGTAGATTTCCACGATTAAAATGGCAAATTTTACATTTAAAAATTAATGCTAACAAAAAGCACAAAACTTAGAAGCTATGCTCTGAGCCATTAAATACATCAAAAAACGATAAAATGAATATAGGTATAACTTATTTTCTAAATCCTACCTGTATAACATAATAGCAATTGTTTACGAAAGCAGTTGTAATCTAATATTATTATAAATATTTGAGCATTTTTATGTATTTAACAATAAACATTTTTGCTGCACATACATATTGTTGCATCTATGTTGATAAGTAATATATATATTTTTTAATTTTACAAACTGAGTATTGGTATTTAATGATGCGTTAAAGAAATATGAAGTTAAGTAACTTCTTCTACCAAAGGTAAGTAGATTTATAGTAATTGAATAAATGAAAAAAAATAATAATTTATTCAATCAGCCATTGTTAAAAAAAAGTTTCTTCTTTTATATAGTAAGCTTAATATAATATTAAATATGGTTTGAAAAGAATTGCCATCAGATTGGAAGATTCAATTCAATTAGATTCGCTGAGATGATTGTGATTTTGATTATAAAAAGGCATAGCGTTTTGTTATTACAGATGGTTATTTTTGTGTTCTGGAATGAGTCTCTGTGGTAGCTGTCACAATATATTTAATTTTCAAGAACATCGGATAAATACTTTATGGAATCTACTTTTCTGTTTTAATTGCCTAAAAATCTCGAAAGAGAATCTGAATTCTCATATTTCTTCATACCATGCAAGAATTTTTTACAACTTTCGTAGATTTTATATTTAAACATTAAAGTGTGTGCGTGTCTATAAAATACTTAATTTTTATTTTCTGTTTATATTTGGTTAACAATATGTAAATTTTTAAATTTAATTAAACCTCCCAAAGTGTCTATTCCAAATTAAATTTTCAAAATTGCGAATATCTGAAGCATTATCTTATCATTGGAAAATACTGAATTGTTATGTCTCGGTTGGATTTTTGTATTTGATTTCATCCACTAAATTCAGTTTCATAGAATTAACCAAACATTGCTTACAGTGATGCAGATTTTAATCAAAATAATGGAAAAACTAAGGAAAAACAAACCTCATTAATGTGATTTAGGATCATCTTTAGCATCTAGCACAGCCTGAATTTTTCTAGAAATTCTACCATACAAATTTCGGATATCGTTAAAGGTACACGATTCTTTATATTACCGTAGGAATGTTGATGGAGGATGTCGTATCTGGATCCTATTTTCCAGAAATAAAATCATATTGTCTCAATAATATTTAGGAAACCAGATAGCGAGGATCAATTGGTTGTCTGACATCGCCGTTATTCTTCTTAAATCTAGTCTTGTCAAGTCTCTCTCTCTCTCTATATATATATATATATTGGACTGGTAATGGTCTGGAACTCGTCATCCGCTACAGTAGACGATTTTTTACAATAGGAAAAGTTTATTTGGCTAACATTTCTGCATAGTCATTTTCAGATACTTTTTCTTGGGGGATGACTGTAGAAATCTATGAGATGACATGTCAGTTTGATTACAGATCAGCTTCCATTATTGGTAGTGTGCACGCAGCAATCCGAATTACACACTTTCAACATACATACGTCTCGTGATGCAGGGGAAATATGAATGAGGATATATCTGTCTATATCACATTGATCCATGCTTCGTTCATCCCCGATATATTCTTGTTGTACCGCTGTAGCCAACAATTTGAATTGATACAGTAACAAGTGGCTGTGGAATGGCTAATATGGTATGGATTTGAGTTTATACAGTTATGTCTTCATTATTATCGTTAATACTGTATTTTATAGATATGTTTTGACCTCTGCAGTCACTTTGTAGTGATGAGCTTTTTTTATGACACAATCCTATTTCAACACCTACTGGATATTAGGCATTTGTCTACTCCTGTGTTTCATTGGAGATGTTTTCTTTTTAACTGTTATGGCATTCTGACTTTGGAGAGGTAGGTCGAGAAACACCCTATACGTTTTTGACTGTGATGGTTGAAGTTCCATGCAGGCAACAGACAACTATCTGGTCTGCCGCTTTATACTAAAATAATCTTGGACATTATCCACAAAGGCAGATCGCTCACGCCATCAAACGTGCTGTCTGAAGTTTGAATATATCTCTACATGTTGCAAAACCTCACTTACGGCTGGATTTGTTTTTATTAAATGCAAATTTCACACTACCATTCACAACAAAATCTTTATCCGTTATTTAGATAGAATTTACTGAAAGGAAAGAATATATTATCATAAATTAATTTTTGAATATAAATCAGAATATAAATTCTTTAGGTCTTAGTTTGGATTCCTCTTCTTTGAATGTTGACCTTATTTATTTAGTATTGTGTCGAGATCTTTCTGGTAAGTTTGTTTTGTTTTAAACTTATTATATCACCAATTCATCATACTCAGATCGCATACATAGAGTTTTATAACAAGACGGACGGTTGCACTAAAATAAGGTAGGTAGCATGTGTGAATTATTTTCTAAGACAATAAACAATTTTGGGGCAAAATAAACATCAAAACAGTAAGCATATTTTTCTATTTAATGGGGAAATAAATGATGAAGGTAACGATCTGGAATATTCAAACATGAAAGTGAGTTCAAATTATGCATACTATTATAGAAGAATGATGTATAGCTTCATCAAACATTAACAGAATATATTTTTCCAGAAACCAAAATGGGTTGACATGAAGTCCTCTACGATACTAAAATTAAGGAACAACTACCAATTTAGATATTCCTAAATTAAATTTGAGTGACACCGCGACAAATCGGCAGCTACCATGGAGCTCATGAAAGAAAGTGCTTCCTACAGTCTTAGAATACTGCTGTTTCTCTTAAGGCAATCCTTACGGAGAAGAAATTTGATTATGTGAAAAAGAAGTTTAAGAAAGATTTGGAGTTACATAAAATTTTGACGATACTGGATAAATGACAACATATGTGTAAGTGTTTAAAACTAAATTTATTAAAGCATGCAGAGGGTTGCATACCATTTTACCTCATATTGAGATGAGCAATTAACATCATTAGTGAAGGTTTGTTAAATTTTATGTATTAACTGGTCATGATGTTTAAGTTTTCTTAAAATTGAGGGACTGGTGAAAACGGTAAGCAACCCTTTAGCATTATTATGCTTTTACCTTATATATTTTATGTGTAGTTGCTATTTTTATCAAAATTATTCATAAAATTGTATCTCATTTTATTTTATGTATAGAAAATATTTTCTATAACTTTGATAAGTATATAAGTTAGATATAGTTTTGTTCGTATGTGCAGTCCTGATAAAACATATATAACCCTCCTACTAACGCATAAAAATCTTTGTATCAAAATGTAACTAATACCAATTAATTAGTAATGATGCCTACTAATTAATGCTATACTTAAGTTTTGTTTAGTGGGTCGGCTACGAGACGAAATTGTCGATAAACGGTTACAAAACATGAAGTTATTCAGTCAAGTAGTTTAAGACGAGTCGAGTAGTTTAGTTATGCAGTTTTATAGTTTGGAACGCCTAATTTTAAATGCATTATAAATCGTTACAAAACAGATTGCAATGCATGTGGTTGTTTAAGTATGACTCAAAACCTATTTGGCGTAGAGAGCTGTACTATTGGATTTGCATATCTTAAGCTTCTGCAAATCGACTTCTGTTAAAAATGCTTAGATTACAATTTATTTATTTATTTCAAAAATTTAATTTAAAAATATGTATTTTTTGAAAACATGTTTAAAAAATATATCGGTTTTAACCCATATTTCCAAAATTTTTAAATGATGAAAACAAGATTACAGCTTATTATGCAAAGTGTTTTTTAAGATATGCTTAAAAATTTACATTTATTGCAATCTGTTTTAAAACGATTAATGCTGAATTTATCATTAGGCGCATTTTAACCCTTAACTGCTGAAAGACCCCGCTACGGAAACATCAAACTTTTATGACTAGAGTTATTTCCTGAAATTTGGAGTTTAAAAAAAAATCTGATGTATACGTGCAGTATAGATTGTGCAAATTTCTTCAATTCGGACAGCAGTATTTTTGCCAGAAATGTTCGCCTTACATAGTCTCAAAATTTCAGAAATTATTTAATCCAAAAAAAGTTTATCAGACAAAGTGGGGTCAAAAAAGGGGGGAGTGTAATTGGCGTCCATTGTGAACGTGTGATTTCTTCGTAGCGGGGTCTTTCGATCGTTAAGGGTTAAAGTATTTATCGATGCTAATATTTCATTCAAGATTACTTAATTTTAACAAGAATCTGATAAATGTTCGGGCCGAAGAAAAACGGTATTTAACGAAATATATCAATTTAAATAATATTATATTAATTAATGTGAAACGAAAAATTTAACTAAGCGTTTTATTGCATTTAATAAAAATTGAGAAGTGAAATGCTGATATTTAATATTATTAATAAATGCTCGTATTCATATGTAAAATACCTTTCCGTTATCAACGGCAAGGACGGGAGCTCTTTAGCTCACATGCGTAGTAAATATGTGATAGTTACCATCATTTATCTTCTTATAAATTTATTATAAATATCTGTAAAATCTGGCATTCGAATGATTTTTCTCATAGATTGGATGGATGCTTTTAATATTGCATATATTGCCCACAGTTCATGCATCTTACACTATATTGCCAAAGGTGACCGGTCACTTGCGATTTTAGACGTTTTGTTCACTATCTAGAAAAATACATGAGGAATTAACCTGAAACTGCAGGTGAGTAAACAATATAGTATAGGTTATTTTTCCGCGAAGATTTTTTCACGAAACCCCATAGGAGACTGGCAACAAATTGAAAAAGAACGAATATCTTTTGTATAACCCTGTAAAAACTAATCTAGCAAAGGCGTTCAAACTCGAGATTATTAATAAGTGGCTTATTGTAATATACTGTGTTCATTTTTATGATGATAGCATGTATACTCGTAGAGAAATTAAGGTTTTTATTAAAACAATCTCAAATTTCGCCTAGTTTTTTGCTTATAATTTGCAGAGTTCTTAATATAAAAAAAAAGTTATTTTCAGAAAATATGACAAATAACATTGTACATAACACTCTGCAATCAGAATTAAAAAATAATAAAAATTGGATGAAAAATGAGCAGGTTTACTAAAAAATGTTTCACTGCGCATGCGCGAAATCAATCAAAATATACTGTGCATAATATAATAGCTAAATGTATAGACCAACGTTTATAAAAGTCTCAAAATCATAGCTTGAAAATTCTGAAAATTATCGTCGATAGAATAAGTTCAAAATCCTTTGTTCCCAAAAGGAAGCAAAAATATGAGGGTTTGTATCCAAATATAGTAGTGCGTGCAATATTGTGTACGCTATCTTGGCACTAATCAACAGATATTTGATACAACTCCTCATCTTTTTGCTTCTTTTTGGGAACAACGGATTTCGAGCTTATTCTATCGACGATAATTTTCAGAATTTTCAAGCTGTGATTTTGACACTTTCACAAAAGTTGCTGTATATACTTGCCTAATACATTATGCATATTATATTTTGATTGCTTTCGCGCATGCGCAGTGAAACATTTTTTAGTAAACCTGCTCATTTTTCTTCCATTTTTTATTATTTTTTAATTCTGATTGCAGATTTTTTATGTATAATATTGTTTGTCATATTTTCTGAAAAGAGCTTTTTTTTATATTAAAAACTCTGTAAATTATAAGCAAAAAACTAGGCAAAATTTGAGACTGTTTTTATAAAAACCTTAATTTCTCTACGATTATATACATGCTATCCTCATAAAAATGAACACAGTATATTACAATAAGCCACTTATTAATAATCTCGAGATTGAACACCTTTGCTACATTATATTTTACAGGGTTATCCAAAAAATATTCGTTCTTTTTCAATTTGTTGACAGTCCCCTATGGGGTTTCGTGAAAAAATCTTCGCAGAAATATATAACTTATACTATACTGTTTATACACCTGCAGTTTCAGGTTAATTCCTCAAGTATTTTTCTAGATAGTTAACAAAACGTCTAAAATCGAAAGTGACCGGTCACCTTTGGCAATATAGTGCATAATTCATACAAATATTCTGTATGAAGTTTAAAAAAATTATTTCCTTTCATGCGTATCCGATACAGTCATATATATATATATATATTAATGTATATATGTATACATATACAGAGTGTCCCCGCTAAGATGTTAAAAACTTCGAGGGGATGTAGGGTACACCTTAAACGACTCGGAATCAAATAGGAATGCCGGGTCGGAAACGTCTTTCTGACCCAGTAAGGGAGATCACTTTAAGAATAAGAATTATTTTACGAAAAGTTTCGTAAAATGAAGAAATGATTGACTGACACCAGAATTTACAAATGAACTTCTTCGAAAGTAAAAACTTGTATTTTTAAGTATAGATTTTATTAAACGCAAAACTTTATTAAAATATTCTTCGTGTCGTTTGCAAGTTTGACATTAAAATTAGGTTGCCTCGCCGTGGGAACACTGCGCTTGCGAGGGTTAACACTCTCTCGAGAAACTTTGCACCGAGAATACTGCCCGTCTTATCCGCTGGTAACACTTTCTTAAAACGATAAAATTCGCCTTATTTAAAAACGTATTAATCAAGGCGAAAAAGGGGGACATTTTATCATTTCAAAAAAGTGGTGCCATTAAGAAATATCGAATAAAATAAATAGCACACTGGCAATCATCAATCATCTCAACAATCATCTTGGTGTTATCCAGCCTTTTCATTGCCTTTGCTGTGTCAGGAAGACGTTGCCGACACGGCATTCCTATGTGATTCCGAGTCGTATAGGTGTACCCTACCTCCCTTCGAAGCCTGTAACATCTTAGCTGGGGCATCTTGTATAAATATATATATATATATATATATATAACTATATGAAAACATAGATATATAAAGTATGTTTAAAGTGAAAAACATATTAGTAGCATATCTTATCTGGGATAAATTAAACATTTTGTCTATGTGAAAGGTATTTAAAGAAAATCAGTATTCAGATTGAAAGTTAAACAAGAACGAAAAATCATGCGTCAAGCATAGATTATGAAACACTTTCCAACACAGCCAAAAAACTGTACCGAAACTTCACCGTTAAATAAGGTGAAAGTAGATATGTAAGTAAACAGTTTAGAAAACATATAACACATTGAAAAATACAGTTTTCGAAATTCCCTTCCAGTGTCAAAAAAGTAGTTGAATTATGTTGTGCAGCCCTGTATATGATCAACAGATGTGAGTATATAGCATGATAAAATATAGTTCTGTTAGAATATTCCCATTTAGCAATTTTCGCCAATCAATCGAAATGCACTCGAAATCTTTTGTACAGCCCTGTATATTATATGAAGATTTTTGTACACACCACCTATTAAGCTAAAAAGCAACTTAAAACTCAGTTGCCGCAATTACTAAACGTAAACGACAATGTATCTTTTTTTGCGTAGTCCGGTATATGAAATTATTTATATTCCCCAAACTTCTATTAGTCTACTAAATATAGTTTAGCAGAAAAACGCGTAAACACAATTAAAAACTACCCTTAATCAATTCACTCCCATAGTCTGTAATACTTCCCTTGTGTAGCCCCTTATAGGATCAACCGAGTTTATAAACGCACACGTACTATGAAAAAAAAAATAAACTTAAAACGCAAACTAAGCTTGAAAAAGCACTTATCACACATAGACTGTAAATATCGCACATGTACTGTAATCAATATCTTTTGTGTATCCCTGTAAATAAACGCAATGCACACAAGAGAGCAATTTATAGTGCGCCTCAGTAATGCATATAATTTTCATTATGCTTGAAATAGTGAAATATCATTAAATTACAATGCAGGTGATTTTTCCCCTTAGAACGATGTGTAACAGTGTGATTTTTTTGTTGAACCCTGTAAATGATTTATTAATGCTTTTCACTTCATATTTTACAAAAAGTTTAATGCGCTTCATAATTATATATCAATTTCATTATGTTTTAAATGACGTAGCGTCATCAAAATGCACTTGAAAGGATTATTCCCCATTTGCCGTAACGTAACGGAATACTTTTGACTGTGCCTGTAAAAAAATATAAGTGCTACACACTTCAGTTGAAATAGGGAACATGCAATAGATAACGACAATAACATATAAAAATTTCAAGGCAATCCGAGCATATTTACGGGAGTTAGAGCACGGAAAGACGGCCAGACGGCATAGAAACCGAAGTCATAAACAATTTTCAACTAGGTTGGACATTGTTAAAAATTTCATGAACATCTACTTGTTAGGAGTTATAAAGTACGTTTTGAATAACTACAGTTTAGATAGATTTATATGAAACATTCAGACATAATACAAACTTCAATTTTTTAATAAATGCACTATATGCATTGTATGTATCACAAAAATAATGATTTGAATGCATTTAGATGTAACACCCAGATTCAATATATTACTTTATTTTTCAGAACTTAGGTACACTCTCGTTTTCAAAACTTTCGTCAAAAAACGTAAAAAATACAGGCAGTAAATTGCCATATTACCCTTGTGATTAGAAGAGATTTTTCTATGTTACTTGGAAAAAAAATCCGTATTTTAACTGGGCAATTGTAAGAAATTTTGAACATCAGTTCGCGAAAATTTCGTGTTTTGAGGAAAAAGGAACATATTACGAAAAAGTAAAACGCAGAACAATTGGAGGACCACCGTTGTGTTTTGACGAAAATGCAGCTTTAGACTGAAGGATTTTAGGTTATTTTTACGTTAGATTAGTGAATGTTTTCTATATTTGGGGGAAAATGTGCAAATCAAAGCGTAAATTTTCGTGTTTTAACAAAAAATGTGTATCTGAATAAAGCTTTCAATTCACCGGTTATTTTAGAGTGTACCTTGTAATTAAATTGCTTGTAATTTTGGATAAAAACTATATAGTATTTTAAAAGAAAAAATAGAAATAGTAATTTAATACAAAATACAATTGATATGCTGTTTTTAGTAAAAACTATGATTTACAAAGCCCAATTTCCAAGTCGACTAAAAAGCTGATATCTATATGCAATAAAAATATTTACATGAAGTATGTTATGGAAATAACGTAACTCAATGTATGAAAACGGGATATTTGAACAATGTTTATTTTTCTCGCATAACGGCTTTGTGTAATTTTTCAAAAGAATAGTAAACAGAAATATATTAAATTTTTCTTTAACAGAATATAAATATAAACATAAAATATTTATGAGAATAAAATACATACACAAAGAAAAGGGAAACATAGAGCAAGATAGAAATTTGAAAATATCAAGGGAAAAGCGAGGAGTAAATCTTAAATCGGTATATTTTTTTTTATTATTTTTATACAAACTCAGATTAAGGGAATGCTCTACATTGTGCTGAAAAATAATTTAAAAAAATAATAATATACTTTTCTTTGCAGTGTCTGGTTTTATTTTAAACGTTATTTTAGCATAAATGACAGAAATTAAAAGAAATTTTAAGATATTTATATAAAAAATAATCTTATAAAAGAAATATTAAATTATTTATATAATGAAATATTAAAATGTTTATATAAAAATAAAATATTTAAATATAGGCATAATAACTATGTATGCATGAAACATAGAAATATTATATAACCTGTATAAAGAATAATATAAAATGAATAAATATTACACATAAGCACACTCGTACACACGTATATATGTCATTAGATGTAGCTGTTGTGCATTCATAATGACGCTATAAAAATATTTCAAGCGTTATTAATTTGACCACATATAGCAGCTTTACGCGATAACCATTTAAAGCGGGTGTTTACAATATTGACTAAAATGTACGTTTTTTCACAGCTGCAATAAACAGAAAATTACATACTTCTCATAAATATTGTCAATTTTCTAATACAAAATTGCAAGTTATACGAAATTAACTTTGTAAAAAATCAAATTTTTGGACGTATTCAGCCTTCTTAATTTCACAAAATTTACGTAGTTAATTTTAGCAATGACGATGCTAAACTTCTCAAGTGATAAATAAAATTTTGGCATGAGAAATTAACCCAGTATCGCCGTTAGTTGGGAAAATAAGTAACATTGATTTTTAAATATGTTGCAATTATGAAACGCGGTGATACAAAGGGTTAAAATTTCGATTATGCCTTAACTAAAATCAGACACATGGAGAAAGGAAGAAATGACGTAACTAGCAGAACAGTGATTGAACAGCCATTGGAAAAGCGTGTGATTCACTTATTGGAATCGGAACTGCAACAACATTCTTTAAAGGATTATTTAGAAAAATATTCAGAAAATATGTTCCAAATTAGAAATGTAATCAACTAGAGAAAAGAAAGAAAATGAAAAAAAATTGTACCACAATTAAGGAAAAACGCATCAATTAATAAAATTTACAAAAGCTTTCTGTTGCTAAGGAAGTTTATCCAGCAAAATATTAAAGAGATAAGCAATGTTATTCAAATTTAAAAAAAAATAAAGAAAATGAAAAAAATAAATTTTACGACAGTTAAAAAATTTACAAAAGTTTTCTGTTATCAAAAGAAGTTTATCCCATTAAAATAAGAAAAATTAAGCAATGTTATTGAAATTTTTCTCTCAAAATACATTCATGGTCAAAATGTTTAAGCACAAATTAAACAAACCCGATAGGTATAGATATCAATTATATAAATAAATATAAGAATATATTTTTATTCGCATAATAGAGTTAAAGGGTGATTACAAGATATGTTGTTTTATTTAGTAACTAAAGGATTGTAACTAACAATTTAAATACCGTGTCGTCTCTGTCCTCACATGTAGTAAGAGATGATTCGTATCCATATCACCATATGTTATTCGCCGCTGTTGGCGAACTAGTCGTATCCTCTGTAAGACCACGATGATCGAAGGCGGCGGTAAAGCAAGAGTTGTCGTGGAAGCTCGGCGTAAGACCTAATCTGATGTGTTGGTGTTCCCGGCTTCTCCGCAAGTGTGAAGTGTTGTTGTCTTAAGAGTTCCGGGAGTAAATCCAAATCGCAGCGACTTCTGTCGTCAATCATTTTGGAATAGAGTAAGGATGTGCAGGTGGCGATCCTCACCATTGCCGAAGGGCCCTCTTGGAGGATCACCCTAAAAGGTTCACGAGAACCTAGAATCGACAGCGAAGTACCTAGCCTTTGGCTAGGTAGCTTGGTACCTGTTTTTGTGATAAGTTTCTAATTATTCAAAAATCAGTCACGTAAATCTTTCAATGGTGTCACGAAGTGACAATCATTTGGCAGTCATAATGCAAATTAAATAAGTCAACCTGTTGCCGTATTGACTGCAACACTTTGTGACCATTTTGACGTTTTAGCGACGTCACATTGATTGACTGCGCTATTAGTGATACCCATTATTGTAAAATTTAAAACTTCCCGAACTGCTGTCCAAATAATATATGTCTTCACATTTATTATTAATTGTCATTAAAAATAATTATGTTATTATCTGCGTATAATAATGAATATATATGTATTTACATATACTATTATCATTTCAATTATGTTTTGAAATTTAGTAATAAATAAAAAATTGTTTAAAGTTATACAAATGGTTGATGAGATTTTTATTTCAAACATTCGTTTCATTCTTCAAATTTAATTGTAGTGGCTACTTGTCAAAGCCAAAAAGCCAAAAATATAAGGAAGTTGCTATGACTGTTAAATCTTGTTGTAATACGATATTTTCAAACGTCTTCAAAAGTTCTTTTATGGCTATTTAATATTAATAGAACGAAAAAGTAAATATATTCGTTAGATATTAGTAAATGGCATAATCGTTAAATTTCAGTAATCCAGTAAAGTTAATTCCAGTAACCAGTAATAAACCAGTAATTTCAGTATAGTGTTTTTTTGTTTTTTTGTTTTTTTGTTTTTTTAATAGCTAATTTTAATTTTTTAAACCTGAAAGTAATGTTTGCCCAAAATTAAAAAAAAAAAATCCGTTACGAAAAGTTAAAAAAAAAGTCAACTATCATATAATGCAATTTATACTAGGTGTCATCGAATTGAGTATATGTGGAGTAATCACATTGTTTTGCGTTATAAAAATATAACAAAGATTTTCATACTATTATTATTTAAATAATAAATATAACTAAATCACCATTTCAATAATCAGATTTATTTCGTACCATAGAGAAATACGAAAAATAAATATTTTTTTGGTCATTTTATTCCTCTTTTGTGGCATTTGAAGTTTCAGGAAGTAAAACGTGATAGTATTCAATTGTAACTATTAACATTGCAGGGAATTTTCTCCTCAATGTTACGACATGCATTTATTGCGCTATATTAAAAATGTGTACAAATATTCTTAATTCATATATTTTTTAATTGTGTTTCCGCAAACGAACACTTATATTTAAACTATTATATATAAATTATTTTCCTTTTGTGGATCAATTTGCATATACATTTTTTAATCCATAATGAATCGTAGAGCTGGTATACATTTCGTACCATTCTCGTGATACACCCGATATATATATATATATACACACACACACACATATATATATATATATATATATATATATATATATATCATTTATGTGCATACGCATATGTGTTTTCATATCGAATTTATTATTTTGCAAATTGTCATTTATTTTTAGAAAAGCCTAATATACCTTTCATTACTTTAAAAACATACATAAATTAATAACAAAATGAAAACAATTTTGTATTATTTTATCATTTGGATAAGTTTCTTATTTACAAATATTTTATTTTTGAAACTGTTCTTGTTAAAATAACATAATGTGTATTCTCTTTTTCATACTATCCTCCGAAAATAAGTATTGCAAAATTGCATGTGCTACAAATTGCATTGCTTCTTTAAACATAAATGCTTTGTAGAAAAAGAGAAGACAGTGAAACAACTTCATTAACACTGCACTTACTCTGACAGATTTCACTTTACTTTTGACACTATGCTTGGGTAACATTTGCTGTGTTTTATGAATAAAAGCTTATGAAAGAAAAGCATAAAAAGAAATGCACTTTTCGAAATACGCACTTAAAAGATAGATTGAAATTCACGAAGACTAAACCATTTTCTGTAAAATATGAAAAATGAAATATTAAGAATATTTCTCTAACTAATATCAGAACAAAAAAGAAAAAAAAATCATACATGAAGCAAAGACTATGAAACACTTTCCAACTCTTCCAAAATACTGCACCGGAAATTCACCGTTTGGAAAGATTAAACTAGATTTCAGCAATTATAGTCCTTAGCAGGGAAAGGTACTCAAATTCTTTTCTGCATCTCTGTATATATTCTATATGAAACTGTATATACACTACAAAGATTGGTAAAATTTAGCGTAGTTACAAATGCATAGCACAGTCTAAATTTCACCTTCAGCAACTTTCGCCAATAGACAGAAATACTCTCGAAATATTTTGAACATATCTATATATTTTTATACACTTATCGTATTAAACTAAAATTTAATTCAGGTAAAAATGCACAACAAAACTGAAAACATACTTTCAAAAATGCATAGCACAGTCTAAATTTCACATTTAGCAACTTTCGTCAATAGACAGAAATATTCTCGAAATATTTTGAACATATCTATATATTTTTATACACTTATCGTATTAAACTAAAATTTAATTCAGGTAAAAATGCACAACAAAACTGAAAACATACTTTCAAAAATTACCATCTATAGACGGCTGTGATTCGGGTTGTTTGCGTAGCCCTGTATTTAAATTTATTGATATTTTAGAAAAATCTATTAATATACTAAATATCGTTCAGCTGGAAAATGCATAACTCAATTAAAAAACACAAGCAATTCCCACTTATACACAGTAATGCATACAAAATATTTTTTGTAGTTGTGTATATGATCTAAAAAATTTTTACATATCATGTAGTATGCAAAAATTTAGTTAAACATAAAAACACATACCACATCTCAAAACGCACCTGCAGCATTTATCGCTCGTAGTAACGAAATATTTTGTGTGTCCTTGTAAATGAACAATAACTGTTATGCACGTCATTTTCTATAGTAAGTATCTTGTAGTGCACCATACTAACGTATACAAATTAAATTATGAATGAAATAGTGTAACATTTTAAAATACGCTGCAAATATTTCCCGCCGTAGACACATATGTTACTGTATTATTTTAAGTGATCCTGTAAATGAATGATAAATTCTATAAATTCTTTGTTCACCATATTCTACACAAAACATGTTTTAATGCACTTCATAAATGCATATCGATTTCATTATGTTTGAAATAGTGTAACATCAGTAATATACACCGCAAACTATATTTCCACATTAACCATAATGTAATATAATCTTTTGAGTGTTCCTGTAAACGAACTATAAATGCTACACACTTTATTTTCAATGGCGACCATCGCATAGTAAAATTTAATAACATATATAAGTTACATGGCAATCCCAGTTTATTTAAGAAAGTTAGAGCTCGGAGAGTCGGAAGTAGGCAGACGGCAGACAGACAAACCGAAGTCATAAACACTATGACTGATAAATTGACTGATAAAACCTGTTCATGTATTACAATTTCCAGATTAGCAACTACGTATTTGTTGATAGTGGATACTTTATATTTTAATGACTGTCATACAATATACTCGCGAGGACGCGCGTCATGTCTAAAAAATATTACAAAAATATGGCGCACTATTCCACATATTCTATCAAAATGTTCCAATTGCTCAGTATTTGTAGTAATAAGTCATCTGTGAGCTAGGAAAAGTATTCCCATTGCACGAACTTTTTTCAATATTTAGGATGTAATATACATTTTTTAAATGAATCGTTATTTGAATGTAGAAAAATAATTATACACCTTTGAAATAGAAATATTTGTTGACATTACCATTTAAAAATAACTAGTCGGCTGGGTCAATCCCAAAACTTTATTCTATCTCACACAGGTTTCGCATACACTAAAAAGAATCAGCACCAATTTATATCAAGGTCTAACTGAAACTCAAGTTTTATTAATATCCGTGCATTATTTCTTGAGATATGACTATCGCTAAAATGGTGTAAATCCTGCAAAATGCTGCATAGCAGCGCCACCTGCTGGACGATTGATACCAAAAACTAATCAGCACCAATTTATATCAGAGACTAACTGATTATAAAGTTTTATTAAATTCCGAGCATTAGTTCTTGAGATAGAGCTATTGTGGAAATCGCGAAAAATGCTGCCTAGCAGCGCCACCTGCAGCGTGATTTTTACCAAAAACTAATCAGCACCAATTTATATCAGGGACTAACTGAAAATAAAGTTTTATTAAATTCCGAGCATTAGTTCTTGAGATAGAGCGCCCACAAAATTTGTGTCACATACAGACAAACAGACAGAGTCACAGAGTCACAGACAGACAATTTCTAAAAATAGTCAAATCGTGTTCAGGACCTTCTAAAACGTATACATCCGTTGAAAACCGGAAGTCGAAAATTTTCATGAATCCAATACTTTCTTCTTGTAAAGATAGAAGAAAGTAATAATATAAGCATGCCAGAGCCATTTAAGCTCATATAAAATTGATTCTTCATTTGGTTTAAAAGCAACACGTGGTCAGAACGCTAATGCCCAAGAAAAAGCATATAGGAAAAAACGAAGAGCCAAGAATTACAAGAAGGAATATTATATTGGGATGAAAGAGGGGGAATAAAGGGTACGAAAGAAGAATAAGATAAAACACATAATAAAGAAGGGAGAGAATTGAAAAGAAACTATAGAAATGAGAGGGAAAAAAGTGAATTCGAATAAGAAATAAATGTTAACGTTATTAGTTAAATAAATAAAGAATTATGTAAATAAAAATAAAAATATATAAAAAAGTGCAGATAATTTTTTTTTTTAAGGCATAAATATTAAATTGTTTTCTGTCTTTTATTAAATTAATTTGTACGCCATTTTTACTCTATTTTATTTTAATCTAATTTATATATGTATTTCTTTCTTTCTTTCTTTCTTTATTACTAGCTTTAATAATTATTTCTTTACTCAAATTCAATTTCTTAACTCTGCTTTCAAGATTTGTTTCAACCACCACCACTCTATCTTTATTTTGTATTTTGCTTTGTTCTTCATACATAACTTTCATCTTTCTTCTTCTCCCCATTTCCTCACATAAAAGTCTTCCTCTCCCTTCCCGGCTCATCTTGGACATGACATCTTGGACAAATTATATGATCCGATACTGCTCTGTGGTATTTATGTTGTTATTTTTAATGGTGATCTGAACTATATTTTCCACCCTACTTATTTGTCTTCAGTTCTCGGTAAATTTTTCTAATTATGGACCTAATTAGCTGAAGTGCGAAATGAAGAGGAATCACTTAACCTCTTGAAGGGCGGTGGGATATTTTTCATACCGCTAAATTTTAATCAATATGTGTACCATAAATTTAAATTAAATTCTAAAACAAACTATCGTGTTATAAATTTTGTGGAAGAAAAGCTGTAATATTTTATTTCTTTATTTTGAAATAAAATGTTGTTTATTTCACGGTGCTAATGTTTTCTACTCTGTGTTAATGTATAACGCAATTTAATTTTTTTTAACCATGACACTCTTGGTATTTTTTATAGTGTATGTGCATTACAAGATATTACGTTTTAAGAATTGTTGTTAATCTTGACAAATTTCATTTTTTGTGTTAGTACCTATAAATTTCGATTACTTATAGCCTGACAAATAATCGTCACTGCAAGTTTCGAAATGCAATCACACAAGCTTAAATTGACTTGCCTTATCTTTTATTTTTTGCTGTAAAACTTATTTTCAAAATATTTTTAATATAGAAAAAAGTTTTCTTAAATAAAATTAAAGTATATTTACTTAGTTATTTGTTACGGCCGATTATCTGCACTAGGGACATAGACCGGCGGGGGAAGTGTCCTCCGTGAGGGTCTTTAAAATAAAAATAAGATTATGAAACTTCCCAGGAGTTGGATTGATCAATGTCAGTATAAAATATGAAGTCAATGTAAGTATGTGGTCTGCAATACTAATGTTTCGGGCGAAATGTCCACGCCATAAATCAAATAAGCTATGTGTGTGTCTTACAGATATGCGAAAGGTAAATCATTTCATAGTACATCATTTTATAATTAATAGTTTAGATTTGAGGGGGAAAAAACAAAATCTAAACTGAGGAAAAAATATTCCGATTTTTTTTTTTTTTTTTTTTTTTTTTTTTTTGCAAGTACCGATTGCACAGGACACAGCGGGTGTTTCTCAAAGTCTCTGATCCGCAGACCAGCAGGAGAAAGGCATATTTTTTTAAGCAATGAACGGAAATCTTTTAAACGTTTTTACGTTTAACCGCTGCATTGGTGTACGTTCCGTATATACGATGTACCGTATATGCTGTTTAGTATAATATATATAACCGCCTTGGTCGTATTATACGTATCCAAAATCTGCACCCCGTATAATATGTATTATACGTATACTCGTATAAACGTTTAATAGGGAGCACTAACTTAAACACAATTACTTCTCCTGAAACTCTTAAAGATGACGATTAAGAAACAGTTGATGAATAAGTCTTAGAAGGAGTTATATTGAAGATACGTAATTAACTGATTATTATCATAACTCGCACATAGAGATATAAATACATATAAATACCAAAAATTTATACAGGGTGTCCTAAAATGAACCAAAGCCCTTAAAGTTCAATGATAAGTATACGGTAACAGCTATTTTATTTATTCTTGCTGGAAATTATTGTCTAAAGTCAGAAATTTCTTTAACAAGGTTCCTTGTTCTAATTCCACATATCAAGTTGTGCTGTTTCAGCCTGTTAGAAAGCTCAAAAAACGTATAAGCATAAAAAAAACACAGTTCATTTAGTTTTAATCTTCATTCTGTTTATTTGTCGAAACATTAAAGCAAGACTTCCAATATGAAATTTCGAGGAATATATTGAGCGGTATTACAATATTGTGACAGTGCAGAGACTTGTGCTGGTGATATTTGAAACTAAAACAAGCAAGCTTATACAGAAAATATTAACTTACTCTAACTTCAATAGCTGTTGCCATTTATTTTTTACTGAATTTAAAAAGCATTCAGTCAATTTTTGTATATAAAATACATATATGCACACGTTTATATGTAATTATGACATGCTCATGTATGATTGCCGCGTTCTGAAAATAAAATGCTACTCTTTTCAGACAGTGTGTATAATATGGTTTATTCTCATTTGTGTTTACATAAGAAATAGAGGTCACTGTTTAGAAAAAAATATTCTGATATTGACCTAGAGTTATTTCCTGGAATCATGCCAACTAAAATAACATCGCGAACGAAGTGAAGGGGAGTTATTAATTAGTTGGTTCAAGCATTCGGCATGATTCCAAACTTTTCTCTTGATAAATGAATTAACTCTATTTTAACTTTGTGAACTGTGCCAGCCACAGAAACGACAAGGACTGATAAGAGTCATTCAACATTACTTCAATTATAAGGAATCTAAAAGAATGCTTTTCATAACAAACTATCTCAAATTCTTTGAAACAAAGAAACGTTATTTACAAAAAACGCTTCCTAATAATATTTTGCAGAGCTAAAGATTCGCCAATCACGCAATAAAATCAGATTGTTTTACTTTAGTTCATTTTATTCTATATTTATAGCTATTATTCCTGCGTATTTTGTTTCTGATCTTTCCTGTATTTTTGAACCATAAAGTATATTTTATAACATGTGTCTTGTCAGTTTAGGGTATATACTAGGACTTCAATTATGAACCCTTGGAATACTGACAACCGGTCATTTTCCGGTACCAAATGAAAATGTGTCGATTCGAACCAGAAATTTCTCCATAAAATACATAAAATGTAAGTCGCAGAGAAATAAGTTAAGTAAAAATGTTAAATAGTTTTAAATAAAAATTCTCGTGTGAAATATTTTTATAAAACTTGAGTAAAATTCCCTGTTATTGTTAAATAAAAACTTTCATTCAAGATATTTTTTTTTAAACAAAAATACTTATGAATTTTCTGGTGATAATACTTATCAATGAATTGTTGAACGTAATGAGAATCTTCATGGAACCTTAATATCTGGCATATAATCGTCGTATCAAACAAACATGTTTAAACATTTCGGGTCCCATTTTTTTTATTTTGGGAAAAATGTTTTTAAAGTAACTAGGGAATCGAACCCGGGCTTCCCGGGTTACAGAACGCAGGCGAAAATCATTTTTTTCCCTAAATCTAAGAGATTTTTCATATTTTTATTTGTCAATGTTGCTGCATTTAGTGATTTTTTTTACTGGTTTCTTTGCTTTTCTTGTGCATGAAGCGCTCATACATGCGGTATCCATCCAGTTTTTTTTTTTTTGTACTAAGCGTTCATACATGCGATATAGTGATCGCGACATTAACGAATGTCAAGGTTTTTTTTTTTTTTTTTTGTTTTTTTTTTTTTTTTTTTTTTTGTTTTGGTATTATTATTACAGGGAGTTCGCTGCATCCAGTGATGCTTCTTTGTTAATTTATTATTTATCATCTTATGCAAGCGATATAGTGATCGCGATATTAATGAATTTTATGTATATTCGTTTTTTCCAACTTCGCAATGACCGTTAACATTATTTGTAATACTGATGAAATATGAATTAAAACGTTGTTTCTTACTGCTCATATTAACTTTTTATATGCATTTTTATTAAATTTGTGAAAGAATTTTTTTATATTTTATTCGTAAAAATGCAATATCTAAAACAATATCTTCTGTTTATATTATCTGTTAAAATATCCGATGCTTGTTTATGGTGTAAACAAATAATTTTCTTTTAAATTTTTTAATTATTACAAAGCTTCCTTTTCTCCAAAATCGTCTGAACTATTCAAATTTTGTATCTGGTATAACGCTACTCTCATATAAAGGCACCCTATTCTTGTGACGTTTTTATTTCAAAATTCATTAATTTTACTACCTGTAACTATTTAAAAATTTATAATGGCAGCATTCTTCTATTTGTTTATTGTGCGTTTCAAAATTCATGCTTAAAAATTATTTTATAAGCCATAATATATCAGGCAATTAAGATATAGTTTTCAAACAGATTGCATTTGAGAGTAATTTTTTTCCTCTATAACGGTGTAAAATTGAAAATGTGCTATGTTTAGAAATTAAAAATATTGCAATAGCAAAATTCACAAAACCGAAATTTCATCGTCAGCTGTTGCCATTCGCAAAATGACGTATGCGTTACGCACGGACACGTTTGGCCTTTATAATATAGATATTAAAAGTAATTTAATTCAAATCATAAAAGCTAAGATTTACATAAATTGAAAGAATTAAGTAAGTAAAATTTACAATACTTAAAATTTACTTACTATATTTAACGAATAAAGATAATTTGCGTACTATTCATATGACAATAGGTTAAGGCAGAATTTTTGAAGACGTTTTGAAAATGTCGTATTACAGCAGAATTAAACATACGTAACAACTTTCTAGTTTTTTTTTATCACATGTTTTTCTTTAAAAAATACAGTCCCTAGTTCAATTTTAAGGAGTAATACATAAGTTTCAAATGCATGATTCGCCAACGATGTAAAAAGAATTAAGCAAACTTTTATTATTATTATTATTATTACTACTAAATGCTGAAACATAAAAGAAACCATAATAATAAATATATAGACATATACTATCATTACTACATGCAGATAATAAAAAAATATTGTTGAAACAAACTAATACTGATTGAAAAACATATCATATAAGTAAGGACGCCACGCACAAACGAGTAAGTCCTAGAAATGTCTATTAAAAATTAAAGTCAAATATGTACCGCGTTAAAGTACGTTACATTTTATTAAATATAATTTATGAGTCTAAACACCTTTCTTTGATCCG
This sequence comes from Maratus michaelseni, assembly GCA_963931845.1. Lineage (NCBI taxonomy): Eukaryota > Metazoa > Arthropoda > Arachnida > Araneae > Salticidae > Maratus > Maratus michaelseni. The sequence goes on from OZ007586.1 coordinate 401,844,031, forward strand.
AGGATTAGAAGCCGTAAATTACGGTACTACGGATGGTGCACCAAGCTGCTCTACGCGTACTTGCAACAACGCCCTAGCTGCCAACATTTACGCTTCTTTCTTACAACAAATATTTCACAGCAAAATTTGCTTCATTTAAAGGCAGAAAATGTTTAATTAGAAAGGACAAATTTTTCTACTTAAAAAAGTTGTAACAAAAAAGCGTAAAACTTGGCAACTATGCCAAGCAGAAAAAGTAGAGTAACAAGAATTCAACTAAAATTGTTCCGGATGAATTAAATATATATCTACTAATTGAATGATATAAAAATTAGTTTTTCATGTATTTAAAATATATTCACTTGTGGTCTGAGATATATAACAATAGAAGGAAGAAAAATTGGAGTATATATTTTGTTTTTAAAAACAACCAAACTAAGAAAAATAGTTAATTAAAACACATACCTGAAAAATAACATATCGGTAACTTCTTCACAATCTACTATTACCTTAATCAATCATGATTTTTATAAACTGAGAGCATTTTCTTCCGAAAAATTATCTGTTTATTGATAAACAGACTAATGAATGGCTGATAAAAAAAAAACTTCATTAGAAGAAGAATATTTCATCGATTCTAGCGCTGTATTTCACACTTCTGATATTAATGTTTTTCTTCGTACGTCAATAAATGAATATTAAGCTAATAAATTTATTAGATTACAATATATCTGCTAAATTTTAATACACTAAAAAAGTTCGTAAAATAAAGATTGGAACATATTAATAAATTAGATATATATTAATAAGTAAATACAGGCTTGTCCGAAATAATTAATCACCCTTATACTTTCAATACATCCTTAAAAGTAATGATAGCATACAAATATTTATCTGCATTAGATTGTAAACTTCTTTTTAAACATATTGCATATTATAAAAAAATAACATTAAAAAACTCAAATTTTAATGAAACCGTTCTCTTTAAGGAAAAAGGTTTTCATTCCTATTGAAGGACGGTGGTTCATTTCTGGTTCACTTAGTTTTAACCCCTGAATGCCACATTGGCAAGAGAAATTTAGAATGAAAACTTTACTACCATTACGTACACTCTTAAAACTGTGCCCCCTGAATTTAACACTGATTAATATAATACAAAAGAAACTGGAATATAATAGCTATAACTATTAATTAAAAAATTAAATTTCCCAAATAATGATACATTTACCCGGTATATACATATGTTTGTAACATAAAACATTTCTTTTAGAGTGTCAATTTTTATAATACACATTCAAAGAAAATAATCAAGTACTAAACTAAATGTACTTAAAGAAAGCACCGTCCATACCAACCAAGTATACGCCATCCATTGTATGTAATGTTATGTTTTCTAACATAAATTCATCGCATTTTCCACAGGAACATTTACCTCTGCGGCGTCGTTTTAAATCGTGGAAAAACATAACTCCTATAATCAGCGATTAATATTGTTGCAATCCTGAACGACAATAATAACAAGAGCGTAATTAACCCTTTCCGGCACAGTGGTCCCACTCCGGGCACACCTAATTTTAATTCCAAACTTTCATTCGGCACCAAGAATATTTTAATAAAATTTTGCTTATACAATAAAAGCTTAAAATAAGGAGTTCTTATTTTCTCAAAACGCCGTTTGTAAATTCCGGTGTCAATCAGTAATTTCGCATTTTACGAGCAGAATTTGTCTGTGCCAGAAAGGGTTAAAAAACGAAAGCACAAAACCTCTTGAGTCAAAATAATCATCTTGCGAAAAGGATATATATATAAACTCGGTTTGTGTCGTCAGATGCCGCCATTCAAAAAATCTACAAGAGACCACGCCATTTCTTCCGGTCAAGGGTCCATTCTTTCTCTAGACCCCTATCTATCCGTCATTGAACGTAAATATCCGCTGAATGCATCATGGGTTAAACATTTGTATGCATACGAGTTTCCCCACTGTACTGCTGAATCATGACCGTTTTTTTTAAGACACACATTTAGCTTGGTGCCTCTAAAAGATTTCGATACCGTCATCTGTGCCTTTCATTTCTTTGTGTCTTTGATGTTTATGGGCTAATCAGAGGCACTTTGTCTGTGTGCCTCTCATATTAAATTAATAGAAGGCACGATGCACTGGTGCCTTATATATCAGAGGCACAGTTTTACGAGTGTATGTGAAGAAAACCATTTCCTTATTTTCAAAATTTGTTTGAAAATTCTGGTGTCAGTCAATCACTTCAGCCTTTTGTGAATAAAAGTACTTTGCTCCTGAAGGGGTTAAACAACAAAACTTCTCTGTTTAACTGAAATTTTCGTGTAAGCAATTTAAAAATTAAAATGGTAAACAATTATATATAGCTTTTTATAACATTTTCTTTTTTCATATTTTTAATGTTAATAATTTATTATTATTGTTAATGAAGAACACGTTCTTTATTTTGTCATTATCTTCAAGAGTTATTCTAATTACCACTATTATATATTAGCTTGTACAGAGAAATAACGAAACTTTCAATAAAACAAAGTAGTTAATCCACTTCAATCAAAAACAATAATAATAAAAAAAACTCTTAAATATAACAGTTAAAGTAATTCACAATCATTTGCAGATAGACATTTTCTTCAAGAATTATTCTAATTACCACAATTATCTATTAGCTTTTACAACACAATAATGAAACTTTTAATAACATAAAGTAGTTAGCCTACTTCAACCAAAAACCCGTTTCCAAAGAAAAAGATTAAATGTAACAGTTCAAATAATTGAAAATATCATTTACAGACATCCATTTATTACTTTTGAAGTGGCTTAGGACTTTTGAAATCTCAAAAAGTGAAAACAATTGACCATATTTGTCATTTTATATCTTTAAAAATATGCATTACAAAAACACAATTTTAAAGGGCAGTACTAGATATTTGTTTTATCTTTCATTTAATATTTTTTTCAGATCTTAATGGGAAAAATTGGTTTTTATACGGGTTTTTAATCTTGTAGATCAGAAAATCGGAATAACAGTTTGTGTACATGATTACAAAATGATTTCGGCATTTGAAAAAAAAAATTGGTGTATAATTATACGTGATAATATTGTGCTTACACTGAACACTAAAAAATTGTTTATTTATAGCATTTTTATGCTTTAAAAATAAAACTTCGTCTTGCTTGAATACAATTTTCAAAATTTTTGTAATATAACTCCAAGAAAAAAAAATGTGATTTACTTTATAGAGCCTACCATACACTATATCCTGAAAATTTCATGAAACAACATTTAAAAGATTTTTAATTGCCTTGCGCAAAATACCCCAAAATCACATTTTGATAAAAATTACTTTAAAGTTCTACAACACAATAACGAAACTTTCAGTAAAACAAAGTAGTTTAGGAACTTCAACCAAAAACACGTTTCTAGAAAAAAAAGGTTGAATGTAACAGTTAATGTAATTCACAATCATTTACATATAGACAGCTGCATCCATTTATTACTTTTGAAAAGACTTAGGACTCTTCAACATGTTGAAAATTGAACAAATTGACCATATTTGTCATTTTACATCTTAAAAAAATATTCATTACAATAGTTTTTAAAGGCAGAAATAGATACATGATTTATGTTTCATTTAGTCCTTTTTTTCATATCACAATGAGAAAAATTAATTTTTAGATGGTTTTTGAATCTTGTAGAGCAGAAAATTGGAATCACAGGTTGTGCGCATGAGAAAATTGAATGAAAAAAATTTTCAAACGATTTTCGCAAGAACAAATTTTTCAAACGTTTTTTAATTACCTTGCCTTCAATGGGCCAAATTCACATTTTGAAAAAAAAAATTGACTTTAAAATTCCATTTTTTAAAATATTCAATATTTAACAATATTAACAGTGCCATTCATTTTGTATGAAATATTTCATAAATCTTTAATATTTATATTATTTTCTCAAAAATTGCATTTTTTGACGATTTAAAAGTCTTAAGCCCGTTTAGCTAAGAGTGTCGAGGTTTCTAATACTTTTCACCAACATTGTAAAATTGAGAAGTATCATATTCTTTTCCGGTAATTATTACACAAAATAAATGTCTTAAAAAATGTGTTACAGCGACTAACATTTTTTTTAAAGAAAGTCCATAATTTGAGGTCTGTTTATCCATACAAGTTTGAACTGAATTTTTGAAATAGCTGATATTTTTTATGTTTTTGTGATCTGGGAATTTATAAGTTTTCTAAGGTTTAATTAACCAGTCTAGATATTTTACATATTATTTAGGTTAAATGTGTTTTTCGGACAATTACACACTTAACTCCTTGAGGGCGGTGGGATATATTTTCTCCCACTTAATTTTAATCAAGATTCGCACCAGAATTTCTAAATAAATTTTACTTGTATAACTTTGGTGGCAAAAGCTGTAAAATTGTATTTTCTTATTTTCAAATAAAATTTTTCAAAAATTCTGGTGTGTATTCAACATTGCATACATACAATTACTTGCTCCTGAAAGGGTTAAATTGTTTCATGTCTAGACATTTTTCATGCAATATATGGCAGATTGTATTGAAATATTAGACTCCTTTAATACATTACCATAACTGCCAACATCGCACTAAACTTCCGTACAATGTAGGTTAATTTAACTGAGGTTAAAGACGTTTCAAACCAGAATTTTTTAAAGAATACTAGTAGGTTCCACGTAAGAACATAACAATTAACATATATATTATTTTTTCCAGTCATATTTTCTGGTTAGAAACGTCTTTAACCTGGATCAATTTAACTCATATTGTACGGAAGTTTAGTTGAAAGTTGGCAGGTATGCATTACCCAAAAATTTATATAAACTACTAAATTACGACAATAACCAGAAGGTTGCATAAGAAATTAATATATATATATATATATATATATATATATATATATATGGTAGATGTGCCAGCAATGGACCGCCTTCCAGTAATGGGCGTTTTTGGTTTATAAAAAAATAACCAATAAAAATTCAGCTTTTTTTATTTCATTAATATGCTTTCTTTAAATTCTAGTTTTAAATGCAATCATAATATCAATTATCTATTACTTGTTGTGCTCAAATTCAGCTTTTTTTATTTCATTAATATGCTTTCTTTAAATTCTAGTTTTAAATACAATCATAATATCAATTATCTATTACTTGTTGTGCTCAAATTCTGCTTTTTTATTTCATTAATATGCTTTCTTTAAATTCTAGTTTTAAATACAATCATAATATCAATTATCTATTACTTGTTGTGTGGTGTCCATTACTGGAATTTAGGGTGTTTTGATTTATTTCTATTATTTACAATTAAATTTCGATTCACATTGGGAATTGTAACTATGAGCATGGTTAAATATTGTTTGTAGATTAATATAATATTAAAAAAATGTGGAATATAACAATTATAACTATTAATTAAAAAAAACTTTAAAGAAATTCCTTAAGGGTGTCCATTACTGTCACATCTACCCTATATATATATTTATAATCTACTCTTACATGATAATTTTCTGAATGTTGATTAACAAAATATTTATTTTATGTCATTTTTCAATATTTTTTATACTAATTTTATTTTTGAAACACAATATTACTTTTTCTGGAAAGGAAAAAGACAGAAGAAAAGAAGAAAATATTGGCAGAAAAAGGATAACAAATCATATAATTTTTTTTGTAAAAATTATGTACTTATTAATATGTACATTAATGCTAATTTGAATATATTGGAAATGATTTGCTAGAATTTTCTTTTCTTGTAAGTTATTTAATTTTTAAGCTAAATCTTACAGTTCTCAAAATATGAGTGTACATAAAATTTAATCGTGGACTAACCATTAATCTTAGTTAAAAAGTAAAAGTACAACGTTTCCGAGATTCATTAAAAATTTTCTCCTACAGTTAATACATTATACTGACTGTTTCAGTAATACTTTGAAATAAATATTCCAAAGCATAAATTCCTGTGGATAATCTTACATCTAGTAAACATTGCTACAAGAGCGAATTCAAAATAAAGCTACTTTATATCAAATTTAAATGATTTTGCTTTCTAAGTGCCAAACAGTATAGCATGCATATGATGAAACTTTTCCATGCGTTCCCACTCCCCTCTCTCATGATTCTTCGTATTCAAACGTTTAGCATACGCTTTGCTTATCAAGTAAATTACGGACTAAATTATCCGTGACAAGAAATCACTCAAGCGTTAATGCACGAACACGTTCACAGTCAGCATTTAATAAGTGGAATTCTAACTGAAATGGAATAGCTAGGGTTAAAACTCCAGATTAGGAAAGACCTGAATTGTTGAGTGTTTTGATGTTAAAAACGAGGTTTTGCTCTAGACATGAAAAGGGTAGTTGTTAATAAGAGGTTTGTAACCGAATCTCAGTTGCTGAAACGTAGTAAAATAGATGTATCACATTGATTTTTTTAAATGTTCCTGGAAGTGCTTTCATGCGAAGAATACGGGAATTGTTTAAATTATAATGTAATGCTGTAACATGTTAGATATAGTAATTTTGTAATGCCTGAGAAAGTTATTTAATTTAACAAAGTTGTGTTGAGTTTTAAATTTAATCAAGACTTTATTTTATTCGGTATGTTAAACAAACAAAATAACAAATTTTAAATGTTAGATAAAAATAAACAAAATAAATAAATGAATGGCAGCGTTAAAATATTGTGTGATATTTAAATTAGTGTAGCTAAACGATGTAGAGACTTAATATATTTTTATACTGATTTTAAACTATATATATTTTTACTTTATCTGAGTTCTTGACCCTTTTAATGTGAGAAACGAGGTTATGCTCCAGACATGAAAAGGATAGTTTTTAACACTTTGTTGACCGGCTACGAGTATACTCGTTTTTAAAAAAAACAAGGACATTTACTAATTGCGTGTGCTAAACACTTAGTTCCGCCTATATAATTTTTACGGCAAAAAAGTTTTACCAAAAAGAATGTGTATTTATACGGTACATTTGGGAATACATTGTAAGAATGTAAGAAATTTTACATGAAATTCACATACTGTAAAATATTTACTGATGTACAAGTTTGAAGAACCTAATTAGACAAAGATATTTCCAAAAACTTTTAAAAAGCGGCGGGACTTATACTGACTCAAAACAAAAATTTCAAATTAAATTGCCGGTCATCAATGTGTTAATAAGAGGATTATAACCAACTTTCAGTACTAAAATAGATGTATCTAACAGATTTTTGTTATTAAATGTTCCTGAAAATGTTTTCATGGGAAGAATAGCGGAATTATTTAAAATATATTATAAAACGGTAATACATTTTTACTCGAAAAATACTGAATTCTTTAAATTATTTTGTAATACTATAACATACGAAGGATACTGGAATTCTTTAAATTATATTGTAATACTGTAAACGTTTAGCATACGAATATTATCGAATGTAATTTTGGGATTTTGGAGTGGGTTATTTAACAAAATTGTTCAGTTTTGAGTTTAAACCTTAACTATCTGACAAAAATTGCTGCATAATTACTGTAGACCACTTAATCGAGTAGATTAAATCTTAGTATACTGTTTATGCACTAACATTTATGTACAGGACTATTATAATTAAAATTTATCTATTCAGAAAACTATAGCCATAGTATTAGATCTTCAAAAGAAACAAAATTACAACAGTTAAACTGAAAGGTACAAATTAAACTTTGAAGATAGAAAAAGGCAGCGGCCTGTGAGACCATTAACAGTAGATAAGGGTTAATCTAAACCACAGGTGCACACTCTGGTCCGCAGGCCGGCAAGTTACCACTATTTTTGTATAGAACAATCTGCATCATTTCATGACAAAATTTTTGCTATAAAATAAGGCAATAAGGCAAGATAAAATAAGCGATAAAATAAAGCAATAAAGCAAGATAAAGTAAGGTATAAATAATTCAAAATTTCCTTTCGGAAATTTTGTGACAAACTACTTTGTGGAAATGTGATTGTGTACCCCTAATCTAGACTTTATTTTATTCTGTAACCCAAAGAAACGAAATTAAAAATTTTAATTGACAGCTTAAAGCATTCGGTGTTATTTAGTTTAGTGCATTTAATTTGGAAATGTTTATTGTTATTCTTCCAAACTAAATCAAAATTTCACTGGTATCTAACTTTAAACTGTGAGTAATGTTAAACTGTGAAAATTGTAAAAGCAGCAGTCTGTGAGACCGCTAACAGCAGTTAACCCATTTATGCCTAGCGTCCCTATTTAGGGACGCTTTAGTAAAATGGGAAAAAGTGAATTTCACACCACTTTTTTTTATAGAAATTTGGTGGTTTATTTTATCGAGGACTCCTCGGTAAAATAAGATATCAAATTCCTATTACATTTTAAGTCGTGTGAAATGTACTTTTCTTACTAAAGCATCGACGCTGGGCATAAATGGGTAAAGGGTTAAATTATAATGTAATGTTGCAACATGTTAGATAGAGTTCTTTTTAATGCCTGCGCAAGTTATGTAATGTTTTGTTGAGTTTAAAATTTAATCTATACTATATTTTTTCGGTAAGTTGAACAAACAAAAAAAAAACAATTTTTAATTGATATATTAAAAGTAAATAAATTAATTAATAAGTAAATTATAGCTTTAAAATGTTGTGTGATATTAGAGATAGTTTAGCTTTGTCTGGGAGGAGACTTAATGTTAATTTTTAAAGAAAATTCTAGCTCCTACAGTTTTACAAGTATTGACCTGAGAAGTTGACAGTTTAATGTTTTATTGGTTTGTTAACCCTTTCTGGCACAGTGGTCCCACTCTGGGTACACCTAATTTTAATTCCAATACGGCACCAAGACTATCTTAATAAAATTTTGTTTCTACAATGAAAGCTTTAAATTAGGAGTTCTTATTTTCTAAAAAAGTCGTCTGTAAATTCCTGTGTCAGTCAGTAATTTCTCATTTTACGAACAGAATTTGTCTGTGCCGGAAAGGGTTAAATAAGATATATATATATATATATATATATATACGTATTTAAATATTTCAGCAATCGATGAGCAAGGATTTAAATGTATGGAATACATGTTTTACGACATATTCCTATGACAGAGAAATGAAATATTTTTAAAGAAGCATACAAAATATATTGAATTTAAAATTTTCAAACAGCAAATATGTTGGTCATAGTTCACTAATATAAGTAAAATATTATTACGGTCACAAAATTTTCTAAATTACTATTTCTGTTAGTTCAGATGTTTGAAATAAAAACTTAAAATTAATATTTTCCCTTATTTTTGAGCAAGATTAGTATGACAATATGGATCATAAATTTTTAATACGAAAACAAATCTTTGTGCCAAAATAGTTTCTAAACACTATTTCAGTTAGACATAAAATAATTCAAAATTCGAAATGTTCTTTATTTTTAAGAAACATTTCTTATTGCACTTTAGATCAAGCTAGCTAAGCACCACATTAAAAGTATCAACGAAAATTTTATTTATATGCTAAATTTGCCTATATTTCTATAAGAACATTGAAAATAATTAAAATATCCCAGAAATGTTTGTCGTTGCTTTACAATTGGGAGAAGAAATATTGATCATAATTTATTAACACGAAAAAAAATATTTTTATAGTAAACAATTTATAAATAGTATTTAAGGTAGTTCAATTCTTTGATAAAAAATAAGAAAAAAATCTTATTTTCCATAATTTTGGAGAAAAATAACCAATTGTAATTCCAAGCAAAAATAAAGTTTTAAAATTATTTACACAATCTTTCAATTTGCAGCATTACAAATTTATTTTTGTTTTTGCAAAAAAATTAAGTTATGAATATTCTTTTTATCCTACGCTAAATTTGCACATCTATTTATGAGTAAATTTTAAAGAGTGGAGAAAACAACTAAAATATTTCCTTCTTTCCACAAAACGTCCCAAATATCTTTATTGGTCATAATTTACTATCACGAATGAAATATTATTTAAGCTATAAAGATTTATGATTACTATTTTAGCTAGTTCAGCCTTTTGAAACGAAAATAATAAAAAATAAGATTTTCCTTCATATTTGAGAAACAAAACTGATTGTAATTCAGATAGAGCAAAACATAAAACTTCTTAATTAGCAATTTAAAAGCATGGACAAACTTTTTATTTTATGCCACGCAAAATCTGCATATTTTTAGTGACAAATCCAGGATGGAGGTGCACAGGCCCGGTGTAGAAGAAGCAAAGGTGCCAACCTCTCATTAATATTCCGTAATATACGGGTTAATTTGACCCAGGTTTAACACGTTTAGTACCAGAAATTGTTTTAAGAAATGAAATTAAATAAATTTCACGTAGAAACCTGAAATTGAATAAATAAAGATTCATCCAGTAATTTTTCTGGTTTGAAGCGTTGTTAAACTGGGTCAAATTAACCTGCATATTACGGAATATTAATGAGAGTTTGGCACCTATGAAGAAGTAACCGAATAGTAATGTCCGTCTTATTTAGTCGCAGAGATTTATTACGAAATCTAAGATTAAATAAGGTGGAGATTAATATAAGTAAATAGTAGTACACATGGTCTTTCGACCCCCTCCTTGGATGCGCCATATTCAGAAGCACAGAATTTCCCAGAAATATGGTGTTTGGAAGTAATTGGTACAAAAATTTTTGATCATAATTGAGTAATATGAACAAAAATATATATTTGCGCCAATGCAAATCATAAATACTATCTGAGATATTTATTCATACATTTTACCAATTTCTCTCAGACATTACTTATAAAAAAGTATGGTCAAACATTTTCACTAAAAATGTCCTTCATTTAAAAAATTAAAAACAGTCTCTGATAAAAACTTCCACCACCTAACAAAAGCGCTTTTACCCCTCGCCAGGGCATCATCAGTTGTGACTGGTGGCTGTAGAGCTCCCCCTATCGCACGTACTAACTGAGATAGTTCAACCCTTTGAAAGTAAAGAATGAAAAGTTCATACTTCCCTCTTTTTTAGAAAAATGAGGGTTTACTGGCTGTACTTCTAGGCAAACAGATATATTTCAAAGTATTTATATAATCTCTATATTAGCAGTTTTCAAAATATATTTCCTGTGATTATTATTTTTTTTAATTCTAAGTTACTCTAAATCTGAATATACATATTTGTATAATACATTCCGAAGCATGAAAAAAGCATGAAATACATTAAATCTTGATCAAAATGGTGGAATGTCTACATTTGTCATAATTTTCCAATACGAATGAAATATTATTTGTGCCACAAGGGTTTATTACCAAACCCTTAACAGTTTTGCTCGTACACCGTAAATACAAGAAGAAGAAGCTTGTTCCGTAACTCAAAGATTTTGATGCAACTAAATTTTAATTGTAGAAAATTCTCGATTAAACAGAAAGAATATTTTAGTTCGGAAAAAGTGGTATTTTGCACAGATAGTATTGTTGCGTCAAAAGAAGAAATAGTTAAATTAACAGTTAATATTTCAGTTAGTTCAATCCTTTGATATAAAATTATTCAAATTTGAGATTTTCCCATCATTTTTAAACACATAACTGATTGTACTTAAATATGCAATTTAAAAGCCCGAAAATATTGGTAATTAATCGACAGTTGGTAGCAAAAATGTTGGTAATAATCTGCCTATACGAATAAAATATTATTTGTGCTACGAAAGATTTATGTATGCTATTGCATATAGTTAAATCCTTTAAAATAAAACAATCAAAAATTCTGTTTTCTTTTTTTAAAAATGACTGATTGTACGTCCAAACAAACAAAAAAGTTTCGAAGTATTTACATAATCTCTACATTTGCAGTTTTAAAACTTTATTTTCAGTGCAGAATATTCGAGCTATGAATAAAATTTTTAATTCTATGTTACGCTAAATCTGCATATATTTGTATAACTACATTGCGAAGCATAAAAAAAACAACTGAAATATTTTATTCTTGCCACAAAATGTTCCAAATGTCTTGAATAAATTGGTCAAAAAAGAAAGAAAAATGCCCGTTGCACACACGCATTTTCCTTGAATTTATTCAGAAGAAAAACGACAATCGAAACACAGTGACAAGAAAAAAATATACAAAATTAAGTTACGGAAGAAATGTCCAAGAAACATTCTGTCCAAATCGAATAAAAAGAAAAGTAGAAATTTGCAGAACGCGTTAAATTTCGTCCTCCCCTTTCGTTGTGTTTTAATCATTTATCAAGATATTCTTTTGAGTCTTCCGGAGTAGTCTCAACTGCGTCGCATTCAGTTCTACACATTTCTCATGGTCTTCATGTTTAGAATTGACACTCTCGGCGCCACGCATCTTCCATCTTGTGGCTGTGACCCAGATATTACGGACATTGTCGGCTACTTTTGCAATTCTTTGGAACAAATTCAGCCGGATTACGCTGGAAATGGTATTCATCAGAAATAAAAATATTTATATTTCTCTTGCTTATGTTATTTGTATGGAAAACTTCGGTGCTTAAGATTTCATATTTCTGGAATTTCCGTTGCGAGGTTTACATTTGTGCATACATCCGTACATGATAAATAATTGAAAAGCCAACATTATCTATCTCTCTCTCTCTCTCTCTCTATATATATATATATGTATATATATATATATATATATATATATATATATGAATACATAGATAGATAGAGGGATAGATAGAGAGATAAATAGATAGAGACAGATAAAAAGAGCTATACAAAAATTGTTATATCTGTAGATATACATAAGCGCAAAATTTTTTTTTAGTCGCCTCGTAGTATAAGAAAATATTATGCATGAAATTTTAGGATTTTTTAATTTCAAAATTGTTGACAATTTTGAAAATTTTTACTGAAATCTTTAAAAATAAGTGAAATTTTTTTTTTTTTTAAATGAAAAAAAATTCATATTTTCTAGAACTTATTTTGATAATAATAGGTTTATCTGAGGAATAGGCTTGCACCGCTGTCACTATTTTTGTTTATAAATTTTCGTGTTACTTAATGCAAAAATTCTGAAATTAAATAAGACAAAGACAATAATATCGAAAATATTGTAGAGAAAAATCAGGAATACTGGCACCTCTTGACAAGAACCATTATGCTAGTCACTTTTTATAAAGAGTTAGTATACTAGTAGAAAATGTCAATGATGATTTCAATATTTGTTAAAGAATTAAATTACTGAGAATAATTAAATTTAATTAGTAATTGTAATAATTTATTTTTTTATAAATATAATTGTTAAATAATAGGAATATTTAACCTTTTGGCTATAGTACAGATATTACAAACATTATTGGCTGCTTTCGGAAGTCCTTGGGAAAAATACCCTGCATTCAGGCTAGAGATTCCAATCCCAGGATTCAGTATACCGTAAATGCGAAATCCCGATGATTTCTAGTATTGGGATTTTTAAGATTGATAAAATTGCGATTTTATACAGATAAACATATCATTAAATATTTATTTAAATAAAAAACTCTTCCATTCTTAAACTATTCTACACCATTATCGAAGGTAGGCTGCTACTCATGGTTTTAATTTTGGTGACATTTGCAATTCGATAGAATTTTACTAATTAAAAACATTTTTTTTAGGTATTTCGATATTAATCTACCGGTACAAACTACCGGATAATGATGTTCATCTTTTATTCCATACAAACTAATAATGATCATTCAGTAATGCAAATAATTATTTAAAAAACCTAAATAAGTAATTTCAATAATTTATCCATGATTAACCTGCAGTTCGAACTTGTAATCCACAAAAATACCGATTATTCTGTCATCTGCATAATTGTTTTTCTCAATTTGTCACTTTTACAGAATGGTTAGGGTTATAATAACAAATATTACCAGTACAATTCCAACAACAAATGCTTTATGTAATAATGTATTTTAATGTAGCATTTTATATACCGAGTGCGCCATAAATTCGTTAAAACTTAAAAAAATCGTTAAAAAGAAACATAAGATGCTAAAAAATGCGGTTTGTATGAATGAGATCCGAAGGAGATCGGATTTTTTTAATAACAAAAAATATAGTTCAAAAAATAATCGATAGATGGTACTGGGGTGTACAATATGAAGCAGATGTAAGCAATTTAGTCTTATAGAAAAAGACCCGTTTCTTCAAAGAGTCTAACAAGCTTCAGTATCCCAGAAATTAGAAATGGGAAAGTTTATCGTCTTGAGTCATTTTGCCGTACGGAATTTTTGCAATGCGCCGGTTGCTGATTCCCCGTTCTTGTAAAAGAGCTCAAAAACGACGCTTGATCTGAGAACAATAGCAATAGAACTGTAGGATGTAATACTTATAACACATGCGCTAACTCACTTCTCTTTAATATTCTCACACAAATATACGATTTATATATCAAGAAAGATAACACTCATTATATTAAAAACAGTGCTAGTTAATAAAATCAAAGCACTTACCAACGTCAACAATATTATCACATATGATTTTAAGGACCTTTTCAACAATATTCTTTTGGTAGATTTACTCTCTACTATTAATTCACTTTTTATAGAATATTTCTCATCGTTACTTTTTCCTGATAACATGGATATTGATTACTTCAAAACTTTAACTATTTTTTTACATTTTCATTATTTTATCTTCCAACATAATGCGATTTTTCTTCAGACAAAAGAACTTCCACAAGGCTCAGCTAGTTCCAGTATGCTTTCAGATTTATACCCCTATTTCTAAGAAAGAAAGTACAGGGTGATTTTTTTTTAAGTTGTGAAAGTAAAACACTATAACAAGAGAACCACTGACCCAAATGACCTGAAATTTCACCAGTATGCTCCCAAAGCAATGGGTATTTTTTAGGCATGGTTAAAAAAACTTAAAATCGCACCAACAGATGGCGCTGTAAGGTAGCAGAAACAAAGAATATCGTATGTGGGAGGAAAACAATGGACGGTACTTTGAGAAACCATCTACCGTAGGCCCTCTGTCGTCATTGGAACTTTTCTTATATTCTTAAGTGTCCTAAATCTCCTAAGAGCAGTTGCTGCGCTGTCATTATTCTGGTAATACGGTTTCACTAACAACGCAGGGTCCGTCAATGGCGTAGTCATTGCGAGGATTTCCGTAGAATAATGAACACGAGGTGTGCGTACTTTACGTTTTTATTGTCAATGTGCGTGTGCCGGGCGCAAGTTCGTCTCCCGACTATACTGCATGTACAGCGCCATCTGTCGGTGCGATTTAAAGTTTTTTTTAACCACGCCTAAAGAATCCCCATTGCTTTGGGAGCATACTGATGAAATTTTAGGTCGTTTGGATCAGTGGTTCTTTTGTTATAGGGTTTTATTTTCACAACTTTAAAAAAAATCACCCTGTATATTAACAATAATATTTTGCTCCATAAATATATAGATGATATATTTATCTTTTCCCTTAATGATAATCATTCTATTCCTCTACCTGTAGCATATATTTCCAATCTTGAACATAGTATACTACTCATTTAAATAAGTCTACTATTAATTTTATGGACATTAATATGTCTATTATTTCTAATTACATTTTAACATTCAATATCTATGATAAAAGTAACGATTTTTTCTTCAATGTTATTAATTTTACTAACTTTCATTCATGTCTACATATTTATGTTTACAGAAATATTACTCTAAACCACTGCAATCGTATTAAACGTTTATGTTCCTCTCATTTCATTAGGCCTAATTTATTACAATTAAAACATACAGCTTTGTCATATAATTATCCCCTTGCTTTTCTTTCTTTATGGATTAAACATTGAAACATTAATATAATTTTACCAGTACGGGCATTAAATATGTTTAAAAATTATAAAAATGAAAACAATATTAAGTAGGGAAGGCGTGTATTGCTAAAAAAATTATAAAAACTTATTTTTTTTAAAAATCACAAAAATCACAAAATAACAAAATTTCTCCCAAAATAAATTATAGAATAAAAATACCATATTAAGCAGGGATGAGGCGGGACTGATAAAAAAGGCTAAAAATTTATTTTTTTTAATCGGGTTTAGTTCATTTCGTCATTTCATTTGCATAACAAGGTCATTTGCACGGAAAAAATATTACACTCTTCATTTTGTTCATACAGTGCCTCCTCACACATTGCTAATTATTGTACTTGTCTTCCTATTTCACCTTTATTATGTTAAATTTTGTATGCTTCCTTTGGTTTTCATCACATTAAAATTTTATTTGCATTAATTTTTACTTTGTCTGATTTTTTTTAAATTTTGATTCCAATTTCTCTTTATTCATGGTGGAGGGCAGCACCAGACTTGTTATTTAACTTGTCTACAATTTCATCTTTAACTTTTTTTGAGATAGATGGTGGCAATAGACAATTTTTGATTTCCTCTCGGCATTTTTTCAAGGCAATCACTCAGGTTTTAGCGGCCATTTTGAGTTAATGATGACTTGCTGTTTGTAAAGCACTTTAAATCTTGTTCAATCAACAGCAATATTGTTTTTTTAATGAGTTTTGCACATTGTTTTATGATCTAATTTCCTATGTGTTGAATGATGGTTTATTTGTTTGTTTCTTTTGTTATTTGAACTCATGGAGGTTATTTATTGTTTTGTTTCATATATATATGTTATTAGGGGCTTAATATTGTCGATTTTAAGCATAATGCTGAAAATATTTTATGAAATAACATATATTTACCATGAGTATTCTTATAAAGCACTTCTGAAGATTCTATAAGATATTAATAGTTTTCCAATTTTTGCTTTTTCATTTTATTGGGTTTAATTCCTGCAGTGTCCATTTCATTGCTTTTTATAATGTCTCGTCCTTTGTTTTCCACATGTGTTTTAATTTTTAAATATATATATTCACAAGAAAGTTAAACTTTTCAGAAGCGTCAGTTTTATGTCATACATCAATAACATAACGAAACTTCGTAGCTACTCAGACATTTTTAGTAGATCATAGATGGAGTTATTGCATTTGTAAATTGTCCTTACCTAAAATGCATACGAAACTATGACTATTTAAACAGTTGAAAAATACTGATGTCTAATTTGGCAATATAAATATTCTTACAATTTATTCTTACAATTGATTTTCAACAGTTGCAATTTATTATTCGTTTATCTAAAGTAATTAAAATATTATATCGTTTTAAAAGGAACATATTGTCATTTAGAAATTAAATTATATATTTCACTTAATTGCCATTAAAGCTAAAGTTTTGACCGTTTTGTTTTTGAAGAAAATGCAGTAATGGTCGTTCTGTAATCCTAGGACTAAAAATAATACTCAGGATTACATTTTCTAATTTAATTTCATTCCCTACTTCGGGCGTAAATCACGCGCTCCAAACAAACATATTTCGAACTAGAAAGTATTTTTAATAAATAAAGTGAAATATTTACGACTCAACGACAAGTTTTAATTTATTAAGTAATAATTATTCTTATAAATACGTTCGTTTGAGCCGTGTGTTATACGCTGGAATATACGGTATATATATATATATATATATATATATATATATATATATATATATATGTGTGTGTGTGTGTGTGTGTGTGTGTGTGTGTGTGTACAAACCGGAAAATATTTGAAAATTAATTTAATATACAGGGTTATTCTAAATGATGGACCCATTTTCGAAAAATTGTATTTATTAAAGTACAAATCCAAAATGAACAATCTTTATACCTATGAAAAGAAGAAGTTTCAAAGTTTTTTTAAGACATTATAAATTTCCAATGTGTGCACCGTTTGCTCACTTCTTGCGAACTCAAGAACGCAGAAAACCTTGTGCTCCACAGTAGCCGTCTCACTGACAGTGAAACGAAATTGCAGCCTATTTTGGCGTGACCTCTACCGGCCGCCTCTAGAACCATTACCGCTTTGAAAGCCATGCACTCAGTAACAGCAGATACGCTTTCTCGTGTGTGGGACGAGTTTGACTATCGCGTAGATGTTTGCCGTGCAGCAAACGGTGGACACATTGAAAATTTATAATGTCTTAAAAACACTTTGAAACTTCCTCTTTTCATTGGTATAACGATTGTTTATTTTGGATTTGTACTTTAATAAATACAATTTTTTAAAAATGGGTCCATTATTTAGAATAACCCTGTATAACTAGATAGTATTCGTCAAGTTTTGATGGTAAATAACGTGAAAGTTCCTTTAGAAATATGTTTTAATTTTTAATTAGTTGCTTTTAAATAAATTAAGTATTGAAAACATCATGAAGTGTTATATTGTGTAATTTATTCCTATAGATATAAAACGATAGATGGTGTTGTGGTGGAAGATTTTAACTAAAAATTCTAATTGAATGATTTATTTTTACTTACTACAGTCTCAGGTTGTTTTAAAAATATGAAATTTTTAATTACGCGACCTTTAAAATGTTTTATTATTTTTATTTTTATCAGCCTGATTCTAAACACTGAACTTAAAATTTGCTGATTGCAGCTAACGATGTGAAATATACATTTTTTGATTACTTGTACTTTATTTTATATTTTTATACATTATTTAATTATTAAAAAGTGGATATCAATACAATTTCCTTTCAGTTTCTGTATGAATAGTTTCCCTTCTTTCTGTTTTCTCTCATTTTGCTATTCTTTTTTTTATAAAAAATAATCGCATACTTATATTAGTATATATATGACATCTTGATAATGGTCATAACAAATATAACAAAAATTGTAGATCAGTTCCGTCGATTTAATAGATAATTTCATGCATGATATTTACGTCTTTTAATTTAAATACTTTTAATATAAAATTAGTAATTAAAACAAAACATTATTTGGTGTTAAATTTTTTAAATATAAAGCACTCGAATAAAAATAAGTACAAATAAAAGAACTTCTCCTGCTGAAGAAAATATGACATTATTAAAATGAATTATAGCCAATAAAATAACAAAAATCATTCTGTCCGGAGTGGGTATCGAACCGACGACCGAAACAGCATAAACCCGGCGCCTTAGACACTCAGTCACCTTTCCTCGGTCTAGGGTACTCTAAAACTAGATAGTTTCTAGATTTAATTTAAAGAATAATTAGAGCATAATTAGAGTATATTGGAGTATTTTATAAGAAATGGGTTAGTTTTACGCACATACAGTCAGTGTTTAAAGACAACACGTCCACTTTCATGGAAAATGCTCACATTTTAGTACGAACGCAGTTCACATTTTAGTTAAATATAATCGCTAATTCTAATTAAGCAGAAGTTATATTTTTTTCAAGGATGCTGGGTTCTAAAACATCTTCATACTTCTTACACCCAAACACTGTTAAACAATTGGTAGAAAATCTGAAAAGAGACGCTATATTGGAATGTTTAGAGTAATTTGTCGTTTGATTGATCCAAAAAGAGTGTTGATTGATTGGGATATTATTTTCTTCAAAACATCTACCACATTTCTTTATTGTATTCATTGACTATATTAATCCCAGATTTCTGTGACTAAATAAAACAAAAATTACAAGTCGGAAAATTTGGAAGATGTTTTGAATAAAATAATACATAATCTGCGAATACATTTTAAAAATAACAATTTTCAAAATGCAAATATTTTATGATTGTTTCTATCTGCAGAGCTTCTAAATAATCCGCTTTTTGAATACCGGTATTTTCTTTAAAAATATTTATTTTTAGATTTTTCTTGCAAATTTTGCAGAAAATACCTTCGAAGGTAAATTTTTGCGGAAATATTGTAGAAGCCTACCATGGAAATTTTCTGTTAAAAAAAATATTAGTATTAAGTTGATGGACCGTTTAGGAGCCCTGTATCTGTAGTTAGTGTTGCTAGTTCGTTTATTTTTATTATTATTCAAATTTCATAACTGTTGCCACTTTTTTTAAATTGCATAATTCGCCTTGTTATCGCCTTGATGAATCTTTGATTAAATGAGCGTACATTAATTTTCTTAAAAGCGATAGCAATCCGAAAATCTAAATTAAAGAAAAAAAACGGAATAAAAACACTGTCTGTAATTTTAATAAGGTAATAAAATTTTATAAAGTTTCCGTAATGGGATTTTTTTAAAAATCTTAATTTTAAAATTTATGCATATTTAAGTTTTACAGGGTGGCTACTAAATACTGTTATAAATATTCAGTCATTTTATTTTACAAATATACAATATAAAATGATAAATACCTTAATATGATGAACATCAAAGATGAAAGTTTACCTGGAAATAATTTTACTCGAATCGACCGCCATCTGTATCGATTACGAAATATAATCTCTTATGTCATTGTCCGACCGCAGCACGAATCATTTTAAGAAGTAATCGATCCCATTCACGCCATGTGGAAGTTTTGAGATATTCCAAACTTTTGTGTAGTTTGCTATTTACTTTAGCCTTTAAAATACCCCAGACGCAATATTCTGAAAGATTTAGATCCGGTGAAGAAGGTGGCCAATCTTCTTGCATGATAAAGTTCGGACAATTGACATAGAGCCAAGCCTGTGTTGATTTACCTAGGTGCGAAAGTGCAGAATCTTGCTGAAATATACAATTATTTTTGGGATACAACCTGTCAGCATGTGGCAATAAATGTTTAGCCAATATGTCGTGTTTGTAATATTCCGCATTGATATTTATTCCTTTATTGATGAATTTCAAAAGCAACTTTCCATTGTTTGACACTGCAGACCAAATCATAACATAAATCTTGTTCTGAAAGCGTTTAACAGTTCGAAGGTTTTCAGGTATATCATCAAAGTTAGCTGAATATACGACATCATTTTTAGCATTATAACACTGTTCAGTGAAAAATAGCTTCTCATCAGAAAATATTATTTTGTCAACACCTTTCCTACCATGCCGATTCAGTAATTTATTGCATCTTTGTAATCTTTTTATTCATTGTGCAGCAGTCAAACCTTAAACTTTTCTTTTGCAATAAGGGCGAAAACCCAGTTCTTCATTTATAATAACATCCATAGTTCTGCGACTAACGTGCTCTTCTGCAGCCATTTTATTTGCAGAACGTTGTGGATTTCTTCGTATCATTTCAGGAATTCTTTTGATGCGCTTTTTTGTGCGAGCTGATCGTGGACGACCAGACCTAGGTCGATCTTTATAGCTATTAGTGTCCAAGAATCGATTTATTGTTCTATATACAAATGTTCTATTAAAACAAAGGCATTTTAATTGCTTAAAGATTTTGCCTGCGGAAAATCCGCCATCAAAGAGCGTTTATCAAAGAGCTGTCCATCTTTACAATAATTTTAAATATTTGCTTTAGACAGAAATCATCTACACTATTAGAAAATTGCCAAACGCTGAAATAGAGAAATAAATTGTTTTACCAAACGATTAAAGTTAATTATCATTTTTTTTGGAAAGTAACAGTATTTAGTTGCCACCCTGTATAATGTTTTGTCCTCCTACGAATTTACCGCCTTTTAAAATATCATATATGTTTTAAGAACTGTGTGAACTGAAGCCTCAGAATTAAAGGACGTCCTCGAATTTCGAAACGTTTGGACAACTTAGTTAAAATGGGTGTGTTACTTATAATGCAAAGTCATTATGTAGATTGAGGGTGGCCAACCTGCAGCCCACTGGCGGCAGAGCTACTCTACCCATTATTTAATGACACACATTTTGGGACTTGTTAAGGTGAAGATTTTTATTCTGAAACAGCGGTGACAAGCGGGTTTCAAAAATACTATTTTGATATAGAGCGTCGATTGCATTTTTAGTACATTGCATGTTTGTAGTTATTTTGATTTCTTTATATATCTTAAAGCATGGCTGTACATCCTGTTGGTAATGGAATACCACTATTTGTAATAATAATCTTAAGATTGTTTAATCGCAGAATTTCGCAGATTAAATACGGTGAAAATTTCTAATTAAACTTTAGTTGTACTTTCAGTGCACCATGTCGTTCAGTTCAGAAGGCAAATAGCCAACAAAAAGTGAACAAAATAATTAAATGGTGAATGCACAAAGCACACCTGCCAAAGAAAGTTAATGGGGAAAAAAACAGTGTCAAATCAAGTGAATACAGCCTCATAGATACATGACGGACTAACGGCCACGGAACAAGCCCCACTCCATTAGTGCGACAAGTTTCTCAAACAACAAATCAACAAGTTGCACAAAATTCAAAAGCAGTGATAACAGCCATTAGGATTCAATGGACTGATCGCAAAAAGCGTATTCACGAAGGGAAAAAAGATCAAAATCCCCAATGCTTGGGTGAGATAAAGTGACAAAGACAACAAAAATGAGTGTGCAACATCCAGAAATGTGACAACCACCAGTAACAGAAGTTACAATGTGACAACCACCAGTAACAAAAGTTACAATGTGACAACCACCAGTAACAAAAGTTACAATGTGACAACCACCAGTAACAAAAGTTACAATGTGACAACCACCAGTAATAAAAGTTACAATGTGACAACCACCAGTAACAAAAGTTACAATGTGACAACCACCAGTAACAAATGTTACAACGTGACAAAACCCACGATAGTGACATAATAACCAGTGAAACTCTCGAAAGAAGACCAAGATTCAAAATGGGAAAACCAGCTCTAGCACAAGCTAGAGGTAAAAATATATAAGAAAGAGACAAAAAACCAATGAATGATAGACAAAAAACAACCCACAACAGGGGCGAGCCTATAAAAACGCCAAAAAGCCTTGACAGAGACAAATACAACAAGAAGGGAAATCAGCCCATAAAAGAGGCGATAAACACTACAGCGACAACCCACCATGAACGTGACAAGCCAACAGACATGGTAAATATGTAAATCTATGTACGCTAATGGCACCTGGTGCATGTAAAATCCGTCGTGGGTGCAAAGCCCTCCAAGTTACCTGTGAATAATACCTCTGGGGGTGCCTAGTCAGGTGAGGGTCTCGTCACCTGATCAAGGTTCTAAATTACGAGACCTATTAAATCTGTCAATTCAACAAAGTTAAACAGAAACCTTCAACCGGCAAACAAAGATAGCGGTAAGCAAATCACAAGAGAGCAAGCACAGCAGCGATGTGAACAAATCAATAGTCAGGTGGATCACAGCCATGCTGTGATCAGGCGATTTCCGCCCCGCACCCAGGTACTAACCCGTTAAGCTAGGCATTCATGCCGGGCAGGTAGGGGCCTGGTTAGCGGTATAAAAAAAAAAAAAAAAAAAAGAGGTACAACATTAAGTTTCTACAAAAAATTCGCAGCTATTAAGAAGTAAAAAATGTCAATGTATATTTTATAATAAACTTGAAACTTATTTCAAAGGCTTTCGATACCTTTTACACTGTGTAAGTATCGGGGTGGGGGGGGGGTATCTAGCTTATTAACAACTATCTATTTTCCTAAACTATTTTAAGCTCTCTCTTATAACTATTCTGTCTAATTTTTTAAATCTTAAATGTCTTTTTTATAAAATCTACAATTAAATAAATAAAAAATCCTATAATAATCTGCTAGATGCAATTTTTTATCCCCACATTCGTTAATAGAAATAGTGGCATTTAACATCACATACTTTTTTTTGTTGTACTTATATTCTGCGCCATGTAAAGAGATACATCTTTTTTATTCTTATTTTTTATAAATAAAACATTTCAGTAAATATATATATATATATAAATACATTTTTTTTTCAACTGTGCAGTAATTTAATGACGATGGGCGAACACAATAGATTTATTATCAATACAATTATATGCCGTTAAATAATGAAGAGTTACTTTTATTTCTTTTTTCAAGTAACATGTTTTTATAATTTCATTGTTTCAGTAAAATTTAATGTAAACATCCTGCTTCAAGCTTCTAAATATAATTAAGTAAATGTCTTTAGAATGCATTATCGAATATAATTTTCCGGTTCTATGCAAACTAAAATGAATAAAATAAATGAAACATAGATATTAAAAGGCTTGAAGAGGAGGAATTAACTCATTGTAATTTTTTGTACTATAAAAAAAATTAAGAAATGTAAAACGTGAATGATAGATTGTTTTTAGAATTCAATACCTTTTTGTATTAAGATTGATAAAACATATATTTTCTGTTTTAAAGAAGGAAAAAATATCCAATTTCTTGCATGTTAATTTAATATTCTTTATATCTGGATTTTTTTTTCTATTACAGTTATGATGATTTTTTTAATTTATCTTTATTTTTTAGAGTATTCGACCAAATCATAGACTACCCTAACTTACACGTAGGCAAATATTGAAAAGGCAAATTATTTGGTGATGCAATTAAGAAAAGAAAAAACTTTTTGATTAGCTATTTATAAAAAAACAACATTCAATTAACATTCGAAACAATTTTGTTAATTAATTTCAGAATAATGCTCAAGTAAAGCAATAGATAAATAAATAAAAAAATATATCTATATATTTTTTAATTTTATTTTAAAACTTTATTTTTAACAAAAAAAAAAAAAAATATTTACAGATAGCGATTTTTTGTCTGACGATAGATACAACTGCCAGTTCAGCCATTCTTTAGGTTTTTTTAAGTGTTCCTGTAAACACGAAAGACAATATCGTACTTCGGCGTACAATTCAAGAGGTACTGTTCTTTATATTTCTCCAACGGTATTATGAAAAAGATTTCGAATTTATCATTCACTATGCAAAGATAAAATTTGCTTTAGAATATTAAATTTATTTTAAAGGGTGCGTACATTTCTACCACATTTTTAAAAAAAAATTTCGCGTGATTTAAACACAGAAATATTTTTTTTAAATGTATATGCTGATTTAAATAATAAATTAAAAATTTCTAATCTGAAATAATGATGTCGTACTCTTTTTGGAAATCTGAGGTGTTTTTCACTTTGATTTTAACTGGAAGTCAATTTAATGATAAGTACTTGTGAGTTAAACGGTTCAATTTGCTTCTCTTCCTTTATAAATATCAATTAATGTATCTTAACACTCTCTAGCTTAATGGGTCTTCACACTGAAAGTAGTTTACTACAACAAAACGAAAACGCTGTCTACGCTTCATTTAATTGAAATGTCATTAAATTAAGTATTGTTTTTCTGTTTTCAATGTGTGTACACTCCTTAGAATGTTTAAGAACAATGGCACCCGTATTTCAGTTTAGAAAATTTCTATTTAATAGTTAAACCAGATAATTTGTAGTTACTGCGTTTTAACGCAGATATTGTAAAATTTTTCTGTGTTTAAATAAACGAAAAATTGTTTTAAAAAGTATGGTACAGCTGTACGCATCCTCTATATTAAAATAGTGGTAACTTGGTGTTTCAGGGACCACAGTATAAGTCCCCTACTCAAGCGTACGTAAAATATTTTAAACGTTTCACATTCAAAAATTAAATACATTAACCGTACTTCACAAGACTGGTCCCAGTTCAGATGAGAAAAAGTTATAATAAATGAAGAAATAGTATAAAGTAGAAGAAACGATAGAATGAACAAAGAAAATATATTAAAGGCTATGTAAAATATAAATTTGCGTGTGTATGTTATAACAATTTCCTTTCTCTTAGGTGTGAAAAATCTCCCTCCTCATTATTCTTTATTTATCGTTTCCATATATTTTAATTTTTACTCAAAATTGTAAAAATTGAATAAAATATTGTAGCGGTACTCATTTTAAGATAGATAATATTTTGTATGCGACTTCATTACGAATTTTATATAAGGAAATACAACGAACAAGATCGGCATTATACTGCAGTAGTATCGACTTTCTTGGAATTTGAAAACAATTGAATGCTTTAATGTTTGTTGGCTTTGGGTCTTTATTGTAGCATTTAATGTCTACATTGCTATGAAATCATTTTTCTGATTAAAAGTGTGATACAAATTTACCTATCACTTAATTTTGGATATAAAGCCATCATCGGCGTCAACTTTTAATGTCATTTTCTGGATACTTTAGAAATTTCAGAAAATTTTATTGCTTGTCAATTCACTGTTATTTTCCTTTAATCCGCTATACTTTTTCGACATCTTTCTGTCTTAATTTAAAATTGTCCAGCTAACTTAAAATTGTTTAATTGCCTATATAAGGATAAATCTTAAGGTACATTTCTACACTTCCTCAATATTTTTCTGCGATTCCGAGAATCTCATAAATCAAGAATTCTGGAAAACATTCTTCCGAGAATATCACGTCAGGTATCATTTAACGATTTTTCAGTCAGACGTTGTAGATTCCTAATCATCATTATCATCATCTTCTTCTAAATGTAACATAAGCTTAAAGCCATATTTAAATATTTTACAAAGGTCACTGATAAATCACATTTAAATCACTTAACAGTATTCAAGTTGTCCGAAAAGGTTTCAAACGAACTTTAATGTTTTACCTATTGGACAAATGCATACCGAACAAAACATTAGCCATACCATGGATATCTCTCTCTAATGCATTGTAACAAAGTCTTCGTTCTTTGTAACCGCCTGGATTTGTCGAAGAATGGCGTCTTCGAGGTCCTCCAGATATGACACATCCAGTGGACAATCATGTGTATATTCCGCAAGGTCACCAAATTGCGCAGGTGTGCTGATATCGGCATTTTAGTGGTATTGCAAAGAGCCCTCTAGATTTCTTATAAGTTAATATCATGTGATTTTACGTGTCAGTCGAGGTGCAATAAGGTCTGTGAGTGTTCTGAACACCAGCCACATATGCATTATGCCATATGAACAAGGCTGGTGTAATCTAAATAACAATGGTTGGGGGGTCCATAGCATATTGATCAAGAATATGTTGAATAAAGGGTAAAACTTGATTACCCAGTATGTTCAAATAAATACTCTGATATATGTTAATGGTCAACTTTATCAGTGGCCCCAGTCACAGCGCGAGAAACACCCCAAAACTATCATAGAACCACCTCTTGTTTAACTACAGTTTCTACACACTGTCGATTTAATGCCTAATTTGGCCATCGGTGCTCTCAAAACGTCAGCGTCAATCACGAAAAAGTCAAATTTGTGATTAATCAGAGCACACTGCGCCTCCAATCAGCTACGTCCAGGTTTGGTGTATTTTTCCTATTACAGTCGTGCAACTTTACGTGCTCCTTTCAGGAATTGCCTCTTACGATGTATCCTACTTCAAATGTTTACCGATGCAATTTCTTTCATAATGGTCCCTTGAAAGTAGTTAGAAATGGATTTTCATACACTGACTGAGGAATTCTCGCAGTGTATGTAATAGATTTTTATTGACATGGCATGGCGCGTATTTCTGGTTGAAAACTATATGTATGCAGTCTTTTGTAGTAGTAAAGGTAAATGTTTTCTAATTGACCAATTTTGTCTGCAGAGGAGAGGACACTTTCATTAACACAATCTTGACTCATACTTTATTCTGCAATTTTACAACTTACATTGTCCACTTCTCCCCAACAGGTAAACTATTAGAGCGCGTTTCAAAATTTTTACGACACACTGTACAGTACAGATGAATGTAATACCAAAAAATAAAATAAAATCACATTTTAAGAAATGTGCATGCACAAATTTAAAATCAGAAAAAAATGTTTAATATTTAATTGAACTGATGAAAGCAAATGGTGGATTTTCCTCTTAAAACGTCTAAATAATATTTGAAAATAAATAGAAAGAAATTGTATAAAATTTTGATTTTGGAAGTATGTTTTACTTGTTAGAAAATGTAAATAAATATTTTGTGACCACAATAGAAAAATATAATTTGTTCAGAAATTATGTGTCTGGACGAAAATACAGAAAACAACCAGGACTGTTACGAGTCAGGTAATTTAAATAAAACAATTTCCAAAAAATATTCTTCGCCTTATTTAACCGTAGAATTTCGATATTAATTAACGCAAATATTACTAATAGAAAATAATGGTATTCGAATTCACTAACTCGTAGCAACACCTTATGGCGACAATTTAAAAAAAAAAAACTGATTTATTTTACGTAGTAATTAAATAACATTTGTAAACTAATTTTAAAATTTTGTTGGATCAATTGGCTTTTAAAAAAGAATGCCATTATTTAAATATGTAATGAAAGAGAAATTAAAAATAGTTGTCATAAATTAATCAAGCAAATCTTCGATAGTTACTAGAATATCAGTTTAGTTAAAGTGACTCCCTTAAATATTTATATATTAAAAAATAGTAATATAAATGATTGTCAATCTGTATTATTTAGAAAATTAACACAAATATTACTATTCGAAAATATTGGTATTCGAATTCACTAACTCGTAGTAACACCTTACAATGTCAATTTTAAAGCAAACAAAACAAAAATGATTTACATTACGCAGTAATTAAACAACATTTGTAAAAAAATTTTACTATTCTTGAAATTCAATTGTCGTTTGTAAAATAATGTCATTATTTAAAAATTGTAAAGAAAAATAAATTAAAAATAGTTGCTCAAAAATTAATCAAGCAAATATTCGATGGTTACTAAAATATATATTTATTTCGAATGATTACCTTATATAGTTCAATATTAAAAAAAGAGTAATATAAATAAATAATTGTAAATCTTTATTATTTAAGAAATTAATATTTTTAATTAAATTGTCGATTAAAATGTGGGATTTGTCTATTGTGTCTAAAAACTTTTTTAAAAATAAGTTATCTGTAAAGTAATTTTTTATCCTGGTATTAGAGATATTCTTAAAATGTTTAAGACATCTTGAGAAATAGTTGCACAGTTTTCGAGAAAATATGTTGCATCAATGTTTCAGAAATCCATAATAGTTTTAGGAGAAACAAACTAAAATAAATGTATTTCGATTTGTTCTTTCTTTTTTATCATGTAAATAACAAAATAAGTATTGACTTTTAAATTTAGGGACCAAAATATATGATTTAAAAACAGCTTTCATCTCCAATTCAAAATGCAATTTTTATCTGAAATGTTCCCGAGTTTAAACCTTTCAATCTTAACTTAGTTTTCCGATTCTAAATAATGTGCATAGCGAAAAGTGTCATATATTGTGTCAAATGATGCAAAAAAGCGAACATTTCTAAAACTATCAGCTTAAATTTCTGTTAAATAAAAAATAGGATAACATCTACCCATACTTTTTCTTCGTGTGAAAAAGAAATAGTACTGAGCAAATGTATTTTTTATTCATGCTTTCTTTAAAAGTATTTTTTTAGAAAATTTGTCTTTATATTCTTCGAAGGTCATTTTTGGTGTTTTATTTTTTCGTTAGTTAAATCAAGCTTATTTTATTTATTGCGATGGAGCATCAAGCATCATTTACTAGCGCAATATCTCAATCTTTACTTAAATTGCATTTAAAAATATTCCATCATTTCAAAAAATGACCTTAGAAATTTTTTGTTATTGTATGTATCAGTAGATGATTGCCATTTGACAAAGGCGTTTAAAATTTGCATGTGCATCAATAATCTTCGAAATTTCGATATAATAACAGGAAAATACAATAAAAGATTTGTTTTATCACTTTGAGGTATTTAAAAAATAATAACACACACTTTTAATTATTTTTCATATTTTTTTTTATTCTTTAAAAATTTTTATTCATCGTACATGAATGAATCCGTTTCACATTCTTGTACCTTAAAATGGAAATAATGCAGGATTTTTATGTTATATTTTAGTTTAGTACTATGTGATTTTAGATGGTACATTTTGACGATGAATTCATTAGGTTCAGTAAATTACGGTTGATTGTAGGAAGGTTACAAAAAGGTGGTTACAGAAATGAGAAACATCCTTATACTGCATTGGCGGTGAATTACGCATGACGTACGCATGACATTTTGTGTATGACATACGTACCTGATGTGGAACGTAAATACCAATTCTTGCATTCAAAGTCAATCTAAATGCAATAAAAAAATGTGATAATGTGAAACACACAGAGTCTGATCAAGAAACTCAACTATATTTTATTGAATTAACGAAATCTATATTTATGTGTGATTACGTCACAATGTTTATTTTGTGTCTAAATATTGGACGCGATATAGTATGTTTACCAACTTAATTTTCATTTCTATAAAATTAAGGGAGACATTTATTTATTTTTTTAGATTTTCGTTAGATATTTTTAGCGGTAAAATAACTTATGGTTTTAGTTATTTGTACCAAAATGAAATATTATGAACATAATTTAATTATCGATAATTAATTAACAGCTGTATTTATCTCACTAACAAATACATTACTACTAACAATTACATCACTAACAAACCGAACATTACGTATTGTTACAAATTAGTTGAATTATGAAACTTTAGTTAAAGTTTAGTAAAACTTAATTACTTATAAATAAAAATTAAATGACATACACTGATATAATGTACTTCAAGAATATCAATGAAGGTTATTTTTTACTTTTTGAAACGCACGTGCAAAAATATCCGTCTTCATTGTATTTGACGAAGTAATTTTGCGCATGCCTGTTAAAAAAATCTATGAAAAATGGACGTTACTTCCGAAAAAAAATATTAAACACTCTTTGAAGCCTACATTTTTGGGCTAGACTGAATTAAGTCACAGGAATCCTTGTAGTTTCTCATATTTTAGACATCAAGCGACGGAAGTTTTCTATATAATTTGAGTTAGTCTAAGTAACATTTTAAAATGTTATTTCAGAAAGTAATAGTTGTTACGTAATGTATCCTTATTCATTGACCTTCTAGGTATCACCTTAGTGCAGAGATATATTACAATTTTTTATAATGATTCTAATTAAGAACAGTATACATACTTTTAAAAATTTCTAGAAAATTTCAGATTGACGTACATTAATTTTTGTTTAGTATTTCATTTGGTAATTAAGAGATTTTTCATACATTCGTCTTATTACACGGTTTATAATCTTATTGCAGAAAGATTAAGCTACATTTATATAAAATGTTTATAATTCTTCCAAGAAAATCGTATACAATTTTATGGATAAGACTGATAAATTTCTAAGAAATATTATTCTCTAGCTGCATTAAAAAAATATCATTTCAGATGTGTTTCTGCATTTTTTTTGCAAGTATTTTTAGTAAACACAATTATTCACACAGTTGCATTCATTTACACTGTTGAATTTATTTACATAGTTGGAGAAGAAATTACCGAAAGATCTGTAATTAAAAAAAAAAATTAAGAGTATTTTACACTGGTGTCTAAAACTATTAATATTGAAGTTGGAAATACAACAAATTTCTACACTGCAATAAAATATCTGTTGTTTTCGCAAATAAAAAAATCTGTTTTAAGTTAAAGACTTAAACACTGAGAAAATATATAAGTTGCCATTAATGTGTTTACATATTAAAATGATTGGAAGAAAAATATAAATGCATTTTATTGCACTCATTTTAAATTGCTATCGATAGTTAAATGTAAATATTGTAGAATCATAAAAAAATAAAATATATATGGAATAAAATATCAAAATATTCTTGAATTAAAAAAATTATAAAATGGTCTAAGCAAAAAGATATACAGGGACATACAAAATACATAATTTGTATAAAAAAATAAGAAGGCTGATAGTACCGATCTAGACAAGCAATTTTTATTCACGAAACCGTAGTCGCAAACCATGCATTGAGTCAAAAATACAGTATTCCTCTCCATAAGACGATTACAGATTTTCTTTCATAATCTTAAGAATAATGAATATATTTCAGCGAAAATTTCAAAATCTTTTTCTTTCCTTTTGGGTGAAATGTGATCACATCATGAGAAGTAAAGACGTAATTCTATCAGTGACATATATGTCTTGTCATTTATCTTTAAAATCACAGAGCATTTAGCTTATTTTCTTCGGAAGTGAATTGTTGTCAATTAGCGAAGTTGTCGAAATGCCATATTTTTTTCAAAGAAATCGAAATAAATATAGTGAAAACAGTCATAAATGCTGAAATATCCATCAATTAAAATCCATTAATTAACGTGAGACTAAACAAGTATGTTTTTACTCTGGTTTTCTATTCAAAAACTGCTCAACTAAATGGGCACACATGTGTATCACATCTTTTATTTTACTAATAGTGTTTACTATCATCTTGTTCATTTTATATGCACTCAGAGCGGAAAACTCTTTTTCTACGCGACAGTGAGCAGGTAAAAATCTTCCTAACATTTTATATAAAGTAAAAATTTATATTATCAACTAACAGATAATAAAAATATTTTAAAAGAATTCCAGTGGCAAAATAAATTTATCATATTGAAAAAAAGAAATAACAACTTAAATTATAAACAATTAATCAAGTTTATTAGTATCAGAATGTTTGACAATTGTTCATGCACATATTATTGTTAGTTATCGAAGTATATGAGAAAAATATCAGCTCTATAATAAACATTTTGTTGTACTGAAAACATGTTTGTTTATTTAAGATATATGCTATAACTTTATTATGTTCAATAGTAAAAAAATATGAAAAATGTCTATTTATAAATATACATAACAAATAAAATATTTTTGTCATTTTTTCTAAAAATACTATCAAAATATATTACCAATGAATGTGACCTTTAAGTATAAAATTCGAGCTTCAATTGAATCATAATTAGTGAAATTCCAATATGAATAATTAAAATTAGAAATTTGTTTACTTAAAGAAGGATTTTTTTCCACAAGATAAGTTCTACTAATAAATCTCATCATTAATTGTTCCAATTAGTGAGATTAAATTTAAGTGTTTGGCGTAAAAACTAAAATTATCATACTTTTTGCTGGATAATTAGGAATCTTTCTTAGGAATTTAAAAAGCAAATGATGAAAAAAATGTTTTCTTACTATCTTTTAAAATATTTTCTGTTAATTAGCATTTTATATTTTAAATGTTTATATACATATATGTCTTTTTTCCTATACACACAGTTATTAAATTATTCATAGTGCATGCATCAAATTTGTGCATTATTTTCGTTTAGAAATTATTTTTATATATTCGATTTGTACTCTGGGATAAAAAAAAACGTAAAGCTCTTATTTTGTATCTGAATATATTTTTATACACCTATTGGCATCTCTTATTCTCTCTCTCTCTCTCAATATATATATATATATATATATATATATATATAACAGTTAAAACAGAACACAGAAACATCATACAACATTTGGGAAATAAAAATAAATAATAAAAGTTAAAACATACCTGTTTGAAAAATATCCAGAAAAATGTGGAAGAAAAATAAAAATAGAATATATCTCTAAGATAATATAAAACATATTGGAGGGGGGAAACGGAAAAGATGAAAAATGGTGAATTAATGAATTATTTGTGGCATTGTAACAGAATCATCAGGTCCCGAATTACTACAGAAACCACAAAAATGTACGATTTCATTTCAAGCTAAATTAGCTAAAATAATTCATGATACATGTTATTACACATTATAAAACAAGAATATGAATTTGAATAACAGAATAGAAATTTGAATTAATGAAGCATCTTCACATAATCCCAGTATTACATGATAGATTTGCAAAAATGCAATCGTTATATATATATATATATAACTTTATTTGTCTATCTACAGTCCTGGACAAAATTACAAACTCAGAAAATTTTCAATTTGTTTAAATCTTAATATGAATAAGCTAAGTTTTACATTAATAAAATAAAGATGAATATTTATAAAAAGACATCTAAATTTAATATAACTCATAAATAAAATGGAACAAATAATTTAAATAAGAAAATACATAACTTAAAAAAAAATAACAGTATGTGAAACCTCGACAAAATTATAAACCCAGTGTTATGAATTTCTATATTCTGGTATTTTTGATCTGAATAAATGCATTTTATGTTAAGAAACTAATAAATGGGGTCATTAGGGATCAATACATTTCAATACATCAATGCATTTTTTA
The DNA here is from genome assembly GCA_963931845.1 of Maratus michaelseni. Taxonomy (NCBI): domain Eukaryota; kingdom Metazoa; phylum Arthropoda; class Arachnida; order Araneae; family Salticidae; genus Maratus; species Maratus michaelseni. The sequence continues at coordinate 401,877,858 of OZ007586.1, forward strand.
AAGTTTTCTCAAAAACATGTGTAATTTTAATATAGCACACGACTAAACCGAAAACAGTAAATTACTGAGTTTAAAAAATGAACATAATTTGAATCCTGGTGCTAAGTATTAATGCACAAATTGAAAATTGAGTTGGACCGCCATTTTTCTGAATTACTTCGAGTATAGATTGAAAAAGGTTTTCCAACTGCTCCATTAACGACTGGTTCCATGCTGAAAGTATAGCCATTTTTAAATCATTTCTGTTTTGGTATTGACGTCCATCATGATAGACTATTCGAAACATGGCACCCCAACAATTTCCAATGGCGTTTAGATCAGGGCTCTGGGCTGGTCATTTCATGACATTCACATGTCAGCGCTCAAAACACTCTTTTTTACTTTTTGCAGAGTGTATTGCTGCATTATTTTGCTGAAACACCCAGTTTACTCCAGCAATCAACGATGTATAAGGCAATAGATTATCTTCCAGTTTTAGCTGGTAGACTTCTGTTTTTTTGTTTTCCATTAAGGAAATCCAGAGAAGTTTTACCATTCTGAGAAAACCAGCCCACACCATCACGGATCTTCCAGCTAAGTTTCGACTAAAGATATGCCGTTCTTCATGCCTAATATCGCGCCAGTAGTATCTTAATCCACCTGGGCCGTCTAAATTAAACTTATTTTCATCTGACCAGATGGCTATGCTCCACTCCGTTACCCATGACATGTGCTGCTGTGCAAAGTGAAGTCTGGCTTTCATGTGATGAGGCTCACATTTTGGCTTAACTTTCATTTTCTTCCGTTTCATGTTCAGGGCTTGTTAAATAATTCGTATAACAGTTCGAAAGCTTACATTTTGCTTTAAATCATTTACAATTTGGCTAGAAAAGAGCCAAAACTTTGGTGGAAGATCCGTGATGGTGTGGGCTGGTTTTTCTCGGAATGGTAAAACTGCTCTGGCTTTCCTTAATGGAAAACAAAAAGCAGAAGACTACCAGTTAATGCTGAAAGATAATAAATTGCCTTATGCATCGTTGATTGCTGGAGTAAGCTGGGTTTTTCAGCAAGATAATGCAGCAATACACTCTGCAAAATCTGCAAAAGAGTGGCTTGAGTGCTGGCATGGGAATGTCATGAAATGGCCAGCCCGCAGCCCTGCTCTAAACCCCATAGAAAATTGTTGGGGTGCAATGGTACTTTCAGCATGGAACCAGTTGTCAATGGAGCAGCTGGAAAATCTTGTTCAATCTATGCCGAGCCGCATATTCGAAGTAATTCAGAAAAATGACAGTCCAACTCATTTTTGAATGTGTGCTTTAATAGCACTTGGATTCAGATTATGTTCATTTCTTAAACCCAGTAATTTACTCTTTTCGGTTTATTCCTGTGCTATATTGAAATTACTCATTTTTTGAGAAAAAGTAAAAAAAATGCATTGATGTATTGGAACGTAATGCTCCCTAATGACTCCATTTATTAGTTTCTTATCATAAAATGCATTTATTCAGATTGAAAATATCAGAATAGAGAAATTCATAACTTTGAGTTTATAATTTTGTCCAGATCTCACAAAATATTATTTTTATAACTTATGCATTTTCTTATTTAAATTATTTGGTCCACTTTATTTATGAGTTATATTAAATTTAAATGTCATTTTATAAATATTGACTTTATTTTATTAATGTAAAACTAAGCTTATTTATATTAAGTTTTAAACAAATTGAAAATTTCCTGAGTTTATAATTTTGTCCAGGGCTGTGCATATTCATGCGTTTGCATGTCTTCATAATATTTCTATCTATTCATATGCCGACCTGTAACGCAATTAATAAGCTCACACACATGCTCACATATAAAATGGTTGGTTGATTTATGACGGCCGATTATCTACTTGAGGGATATATACCCTAGAGGGGAGCTCCCTCCGTGGGGGTCTTTCTAAATGATCCTCAACCGTATTTACGGCAAGGTTCGAAGAAAACCACAGAAAACTCCGAAAGGTTAGGTCCACGAGAGCGACAGGGTTTGAACCCAGCCCCTCCTGTCTATCAGCTTTGAGAGCTGAACCTCTCAGCCACTGGCACATTATAATAATAGATATATGTATGAGTATAACGGCAAGTTTCTGTCTTTTATTTATATTTTTTAATAGTGTGCGTACCTGTATGTATGTTTTCTATGTTTCTTTATGCATGTTGCATACTTGCTTTTTTAATGATTCTTGTTAGATACGTTTTATGATATTTTAATAACTTGAATTCTAAAAAAAGATTTGCATTATAAAATACTACTTAACAGTAAATTTAAAGAATTTCAGAATTTATTTTATTTTATCTTATTTTTCAGAAGTAAAGAAATTATGTCTAACATTCAGATACATATTTTAATTAAATTCATCACATAAAAATGGTAAAAGAAGAAAACATGGTTCCCAATTTGCATGTTCACATTCCAATATTAAAGTTAATTATTTATCATTAAGCAGACGTATTTTAGCACTTCAAATGAAATGAAAATTTTATTGAAATATAATTTTTTAGATAATATAAAACAAGTTTATTATCAAATGTTATTATTATTATTATTATTTACGTCTTTACTCTGCAATAAAGTTTATTTTCAAACTAAGATTTTCCAAAATTGTTTGTTACAAATATTTTACCTATTTAACATCGTATTCGGAAGAAAAGTCCTTGAATAAAATATTTGAAATAAAAATACAGAAAATATACAAAAATACCTGAAATATAAATATTTTCGTGATAAAAAGTCTTTATTTTCCCTATCACTGATTATCAATAAAAATAGCGTCTCGCCGAAACATACGAGACGTTATCCATCTGCAGAAGGAAACGCCTGAAATATTATTTTTATTTGACATCAGGTTCTTAAATGATTAAAACTAAAAGTAAATGCTTCTGTGTTACGAGTAACAGTTATAGTGATCTTTTACGAACAACTTGGACCAAAAAATTTAAAGTTATAGAACCGAGAACATGAGTTTCTAGCCATAATATGACAAAACAATAGAAGCAATAAATTTTTTCAACTGGCCCATTATACTTTCGTTTATGGCTCGATCATTGGCGTCAGCTTTCACGTTAACAATTTTACTCCTTTATTGATCAGATTATAAAAGTGAACCTGCAGGGAGATAGCATTGTCTTGAAAATGATTGTGAAAGTTCAGTTGCCACTAAAAGTAGCAGCACATTTAGATGATTTGAAGACTTTTTAACAATTATTATAGTTCAACATATTTTAAGCGATTTAAGGTATATTCTTCAGTAATTTTACCGTGTTTTAATTTAACGTAAAATATTAATGTTAGGAAAATCTTAGGGTATGTTAGATTGAAATTCATATCGCTAGATTAAACACTACGTTCAGACTCAGAAGTGAAATGTTTTTCATTACTTTATTGATCGTGAAAATACCATGAAAAATTAAATTCAGTATTAGGCTTTAAAAAAATCGCAAGAAATATGTGAACATTTTTAATGTAAAGTGTGGATCATGTTCGTGTAAATAACCTACATGAAAGAGAAATACAAACGTATCAATTTAGATTTTAGTTTTTTGAAACAAAAAAAAAAATTATGGCATATTATCCTCACTTAATTATTTCTAAGAATTTTTAGATTTTTAGTATGAAATACAGACATTAAATATTTTTCCTTTTCAGACAAGTTTTAATTGCTATAATGCTTTTTATTCATTTTAAAAAAATTGCAAATTTACTAAAACATATGAAAACGACTGCATTATCGTACTACAAACATATTTTATATCAATTAATGTATTTTTCTAATTCTACAAGTTTGATACAAAATGATAATATAATGATAATATGATACAACATTCATTTTTTAACAAAGAAAATTATAATTTATTACACGGTCTTCTCTTTTCTCTTTTGATGATTAAAACATACCTAATTTTGATACTCAATCTGATATTTTTCAAATCAAATTGAAAATATATTGTTTAAAATTATTTCATTGCATAACCCTCTGACCACTGTAAAAATACACCTTATTTCAATTTCCTTAGAGAAAAAAAATCTTTTTATTGATGATGTTTTACCTTTCAAATTCGGGAATTCATGTTTAATTATATCTTTTAGACCATGTACTTTAAAAATAACACAAATGAACTAAATTTGTAAAAAAAATGTAACACTCTAAATGTCAATATTTTGTTTAATCTTTTTCATTGTAAATAATCTAGATTCAAAGGAAACTGGATCGAATCGAATTAAGACACAATCATATTTAAAATTATATTTTCTCTCTTTTAAAATTTACTTCTACACAATGACTAAAATCAAAAAACACCTTTCGAATGAAGAATTTAAAAATTGTTGAGGAAGGTCATAACCATGTTTAAATACATATGGGTATTTATGTAAGAAATGGAACATAAATAGCAAAATTTTGACTAAAATATCACAATAAGACAATAAATAGTGAATTTGTACCCAAATAATGTTGTTAATTTTAATGATATTTATTCATATAAAACTAAAAAACATATATTTTTATGATGTGCATTGTATTAAAATAATTCTTTAGCAATGTATCAGAGTGAACCTCGAGAATTTAAAAAAGTTGCTGTATTTATTTTTATGGAAATTCTTTTTGTGTATAGTATAGCTACAATTTACTTAAAACAAATTTTCGCGATCAAAAAATTGCTAATTGTAATTCTTGGTACCCTTTTTAATATTTAAAAATGAAAAGGAACATTTTAATTAGAGCTCTCTTTTTCCTTCTAATACTTTGCAATTAAATTTTCTTGTACTAAGCAAAAATTTAAGCACTTACCAGTGAAATGCGTTTATAATAATGTACGAAACGAAACTGAAACTAATAAGTTAGTTACGCCTGAATATTTAATTTTTAAAAACTATGTTCATTTTTAATTAGCCAAAATACCAATTATTTTCTGCACTTCAAAAGAAAATAACGGGTATTACAAGTAAAGCCTTCAGATTTATAATTACTGAATCCGACTAAGAAATTTTTCAACACATTAATGCACCACACATCGCAAAAGTACTGATAAATTTCTTGATCTTTCTTTTACTTTTTTTCTGGAGAATCAATTTAAGTAAGGGAGAGATAAATCTTTGAAAAGCAGGAGGCATGCACTTGATTCATTCTTTAAAATATTTCTACTGCCTGGTGGAGGAAGAAGAAAAAGGTTTTATGTTAATGGGAAGAACTCAATATTTTGTATTTGTTTTGTTGGAATTTTTTTTTCATCATTTACATTTAGATTCGCATGAATTATTGGAAAGGCAACGGAAAGCATCCTCTCAGACAAAAAGATTTATTACGGCAGCTTTGAACTAGTTATGGGTGAATGGAATTGTAAAATTAATTTTCTGAATATTTTTTTGATTTTAGAACTAAACAATTCAGTTGCATCACAAGGTAACAATAAAGTTTAGAACTAAATGACATTTAAAAGAGAGAGTTACATCGTAGCGGTTAAATATCATTTTAATTATGAGCAAAGGTGAAAAATTCTTTTGAAAAAGTGTTAAATGTCAGAAATTTAACAAAAATTTAAGACTTTATTAATATTAGACTAAAAACTTAACCTTTGTTTTTGTATTCGCGAAGAATAAAAGACAGAATACGGCAGCATTGGACTGGTTATGGGCGAATGTAACTGTAAAATTACTGTTTCAAATATTTATTTATTATTCATTTATGGTATTCATTTGTTTCAAAAAGTAACAACACATTATATGATTAGAAGAAATAAAGTTTAAAAGTTACATGGTAAAGGTTAAATCTTATTATAAACTATTAGCCAAGGTCAAAATGTTTTTGAAGAAGTTGGTTAAACATTTAATTTAATAAAGAATTTAAGATTTTATCAATGTATTATCTAAAACGTCTCTTGTATTTCAAAAGTTACTATGGATATGCTTACGAATGATTCAACCTTTAAAATATTTCCACCGTTTAATGGAGAAAAGGTGAAAAGTTTTATTTTTATTTTTATTTTTTATTATTTTTTTTTATTTTTTTTTAATGTTAACTCAATATTTTCTACTCAATGTTTTCCTTCATTTTTTTTTTCAATCATTTATTTTTAAATGTGCGTGAATTATAGGACAACTGCGAAAGGCACATTCGCAGAAAAAAAGTATTTATTATGGAGGCTTTGAGCTGGTTATGGGTTAAAGAAATTCTAAAAATAGTTTGAATATATTTTAATTTTTCAGTTATGCTATTCAGTGAAATGAAGAGGTAACAACATATTATAGAATTAAATTAAATTTAAGAGAGAAAGCTGCAAAGGTTAATTAGAGTTTTAACTTAAAAGTCAAGAAAAAAGTACAGAAATGTATTTAATGTTAAAAAATTAACAATATCTAAGAATTTATAAAATTTTTATTTAAAACTCCGCCTTTGTTCTGTATTTTGAAGAATACGACGGATTTGCATGCACTTGATTTATTCTTTAAAATTTTGCTACTGCCTAGAGGAGAAAAGAGAAAAAGGATTTTGTGTTAACGGGAAGATCTCAATATTTTCTATTTGTTTCTTTATAATCTTTTAATACCATTCATATTTACATTCGAATGCTGTATCGGAAAGACAATGAAAGGTGCCTTCTCAGTAAAAAGATTTTTTACGGCAGCTTTGAACTAGTTATGCTAAAATGGAATTGAAAAAAAAAATAATTTGGTGAATATGTTTCAACATTATTCAGTTCTATAAAAAACAACAACATATTATAAATTTAAATGAAATCTAAGTGATATAGTTACATGGTAGAGGTCAACTATAATTTTATTCTATGAGAGAAAAACAAAATGTTTTAAAAAAAATTCGTGAAACGTTGGCAAATTAACAAAAATTTAATAATATATAAATAGATTATTTAAAATTTCACATATGTTAGTAATTACAAAATTCATAGATAATCAGTAAATAAGATCACATACACTGAAATTTAGTTGCTATAATCATTCCGAGATGTGAAATTATTTGTCGTATATCTCAGGGTTGCCAGGTCGGCTTTTTTTAAAATTCAGATATTCCGAAATCTTATCGGAAATTCTGAAAGAAGAAATTTTACTTTAAATAATTATGATTTGTCTTGCATTAAATAATCGAAAAATTACTATTCACATTTTCCGGTATGAATTCGAAATTTCAGAATTTAAAAAAAGGCCAAACATGACACCCTAGTAATATCTCACTGAAAGAAACAAAATCCTTATATGGGGTCATTGCGCTTAAATGCGAAGTTATTTCACATACCTTTGTCCAATTTAAGGTATATTTCTCTTTTTTTTTAATAAAAGGACAAATATACAATAGAAAGAAAACTGCCCAGTTAAACTGAGGACATTAAGCTCACAGGCTATTCCCACTAATTGTATATTATACTCTTATTTCAAAGAATTTGAAGTATGCCCCTCGAAAAAAAAATAATCAACAATATATTAAGGGGGAGGGGTCATACTCCCGTTACCCCCCCCATAGTTAACTAATGAACCCCTTAAACTAATCAGGGAAATCTCTAATTACAATGAATATATATACAAAATTTGAAGAAAATCGTATAATTCTGCATGAAAAACCCATTTATCTAAATTAAGGGGGATTAGCCCCCATTCCCCCCTTTATACTTAACCAATGAACCCCCAAAACTATTCAGAGAAGCGCATTGTCACAATGAACCTATATACAAAATTTGAAGAAAATCGGATAATTTTTAATGAAAAACTCATTTATCTAAATTAGGGGGGATTATCCCCCCTTTCCCCCTTTAGACTTAACCAATGAACCCCCAAAACTATTGACAGAAGCGCATTATCAAAATGAACCTATATACAAAATTTGACGAAAATGGGATAATTCTGCATGAAAAACCCATTTATCAAAATTAAGGGGGGATTAGCCCCCCTTTCCCCCTTTATACTTAACCAATGAACCCCCAAAACTATTCAGAGAAGCGCATTATCACAATGAACCCATATACAAAATTTGAAGAAAATCGGATAAGTCTGCATGGAAAACTCATTTATCTAATTTAGGGGGGGTATTCCCCCCCTTCCCCCCCTTTATATTTAACCAATCAATCCCGAAAAATAATCAGAGAAGCGTCTTAACCCAATGAACCTATAAACAAATTTTAAGCAAATGGGATAATTCTGCATGAAAAACCCATTTATATAAATTAAGGGGGATTAGCCCCCCCGTTCCCCCCCTTTATACTCAACCAATCAATCCCGAAAACTAATCAGGGAAGCGTTTTAACACAGTGAACCTATAAACAAAATTTGAAGGAAAACGGATATCTCTATGAAGAGTTATCGCGTTACGTACATACATACAGAACCGGCGGGCACATAAGCTCTCAGGCTTTGATAGCCTGTGAGCTAAAAAAGGATTGATTATTATGAATTTTAAGTCAAAACTAGTTTGTTTTGAAGTAAATTAATTACTATTTGTACTTTAAGCAAAAATATATCACTTTCGAATTTAGATCATTTCTGTCACCATTACAGTAACTAAAACCAGGACATGTCCAAAGTATCTAACTGTGACAAACCATTTTATACATGTCAGTTGATCTTAATGTTATTAATTTAATATCTATCAGGTTTTTTTAAATAATTAATGTTGCATTATAATTAAATAATGAGTCATTTAAAATTCAGATTTAGCACATTTTTAACTTTGACAATTAATTAACAAAAAGTAACAAATGAATGACCAGTACAACACTAATTTTACCAAAAGAATGTTTATTAATCTAAGATCTACACTACAGTCTCATAAACTATTTTTTTAAGCATACTAATTCCTGGAACATTGCAGTTGTTTGTGGAATTTAAAAATTATGTTTATTTCTTTGTTCCAAACTTTTCGGGGTTTTTTTTCAAGTCAAATATACATAATTTTAAGAAGAAATTACTAATGAATTTTTTTTTTCTACGTGGTTAATTATTAATCTATTTTTTAATAAATATATTTGTTTTAATCATACCGCTTATTTAAAATATATACTTTGTGACTGATTTCTACGTAATTATTTATTAATTTATTTTGCTTTATAAATTTTCTGATTTAGTTAATTAAAAAAAAAAACGTTAAGATTGCCAGGTTTGTCTGATTTCGATCACATTTTTCTGTCCATTTCCAAATTTCGAGAATACCCATTACCATTGTGCTTACTTAGACTTCTTTATCTATATTATTAGTAACAACATTACTTTGAAAAATTCACTCTCATACTCATTAAACACATAGTTTCTAAATTAAATATTATCATTGGGTTCTTCAATTAGTGTTTTATCAGATGTGGTAAAGTGACAGCTTCCTTTAATTGGTCATGTAATGTTGATTGAGGAATACCATATTTCATATGCCATGACGTCAGTATAAATAATAATTATATTTTTATAAGATGTACATTCCTGCTTCAATCATAGTCACAAACAAAAACATTTTAAACTATATCAACAGAGTTAGAATGTTTTGATTTTAAAAGTGAAATTATACTTTAGTAACATTTTATCTTAACATAAGCTTTAAAGAGACTTCAGTGAAATTATTATTATTACTTTCACAATTTTATATTTTCTTGAAGATTATATAAGTATGCTTTCTGAGTCATTTCGATCATATACCTGCGAAAACACCATTCCATTAAGACTACTTGTTAGTGAATGGCGTATGGCCTATGGGCGTAGGATGCATTCGTATATTTAAAATATCTCCTCAGAAAATTAGCATTGTTTACTTCTGTTTTCTTTGTACTGTTCTTAAAGAATATCTCTTTCTTTCTTAGTTGTCAAAATATTTCTAAAATATGTGCTTAATTTATAATTTTATGTGTTAATATATTAGTGAAATTGAATAAGATTTTAACACTTCACTTAAAATTAAATATATATTTTAGAAAACTTTTGATAACTAAGAAAAAAAAAGAGACATCCTTTAAAAAGTTTCCACAGGAAACAGAAGTTAAAAATATTAATTTTCTGGGGAGATATTTCAAATATACGAATGCATCCTATGCCCATATAATTAATATGAGTGAGGCAAATCGGGACGTTCCCTGACGAGCAGCCTTAAGGTACAAAATATGTAAATTTCCCCCCCTTTGTCACCGTATAACACAAACATTCATTTGATGCCCATAATTTTTTGCAAATATTACCAATTTTCAGTAATCATTACGGTTTATAACCAGAAATGTCATTCTCATAAAGTATTTCTTACTTTCCGAGGAAAGTATTGTAATCTTGTTAAGAACCCGCTAACGGAAATATTGGTATATTGTTACATTTTGAGATAACCTGTATCCGTTTTTTAAATCGTTTTTGTATGTATGCGAAAAATTTCCTCACTTTTTTGGGACACACATAGAGTAGCAAAGACTAGAATAAACCCGGTTTAAACCTGGGAATAAACTGGGTCTATTGGAAATAAACATGGGAATAAACCCGTTCTTTGGAACTCTAGCCACACAAGTCCTATTTAGGGTTTCGTTCATCTCACGAAACTTTCACTCAATCACTTTCTCCTCTGTCTTTCGTTCATCTCATTCGTCCCATTTCTCTGTCTATACGTCACAGAGCTAGTTCTCAAAAACTGTATAACTTACCGACATGAAATTTTGTGTACTTACAGCTGAATACCTACTGTCACGCTGAAAATCATAAAATTTTGACAGAATCGTATTATTTTATATAGAGATAAAAACCAAAAATCTAACAGCCTTTTCCTATTAAAGTTAAATATTTTTCGTTATAGCAGTTGCCAAAAATTAAAAATCCACAATAAAATTCTTTCTACAATAATTAATTTTCTATTGAAAGATTTCCACGTGAAAAATGAAAACGACATAAAAAGTTTCACCAATTGAAAAAATGATTAATAAATCGTCATATTGGTAATAAAACGGAAACTTTCAAACATTTCTCAATACAAGGAGTATGAGTATGTGTAAGTATAGAAAGCAGATTAATATCACGTCATTAGAGAGTTAAAATGAAAATTAATTTGACGTCATATTGGAAGTTTAACGGACTTTTTCAAATGTTTGAGAATAATACAAATAGGGTATCAATATAATAGAGAAAGCAAGTAGATATGACGTCAGCAAGTGATTATAACGTCATATGAGTTTGAGGAACGTATTGAATCATGATAAAAACCCGATTATGGAAATATTGGCATATTTTAACATTTTGAAGGTCTCTATACAACATGTTTAGTTATGAAATTGATTTTTTTTAATATCGCATTTAGTGTACATGACAGATATTATTATGACAGAGTATAATAGCGGGATTCGCCCGCTATCAGACCGGTTCAGATTTTAAAAGAACGAGAAAAATAGACCGGTAAATTTTTACTTTATAAAAAACATGACTTTTTTTTTTTTTTTTTTTGAAAATTAAATGTATTTGGATTTATTAAAGAAAGGATAAAGTGTTTTGAAAGGAATATTAAACGAAATCCTTTGTGCGATATTCGATCACACTTACCCACTTGTTTAAGTGTTATTAACATAATGTATGCGCAGGGCTCGATCAAACTGATAGAGGCCAAGGACTTGGTATACATTCGGTGGTATACTTCCCAAATTATCACAAAAGCTAGACTTTTTTTGTGCCTTAGAATACAGATATGAATAAATAAATACATATTTATATATACATAACCGGCAATGGCCTAGTTGGCCCATGTTTTAATCAGGCTCTGTGTATATGTATGTTTGTCTATGAGTGAACGCGACATCATTGAAATGGTAATTGCGACTGACCTCCAATTTGGGGATTATGTTATAGGCCACTGTCGCAAAAACTGTAAAATTTTCGTTCAAATTGGATTACGGGTTTGGTATTAAGACCATTTTGCAACGACTTTGTGACTACAGAGAACCCATAAGTATTTTATTTTTTAACTCAGGTGTTTAATTAAATATTTTTAGTGTGGTACTCATCTGTTGTTCATAGAATAATCATCTTTCACCAGAACGTGACCGAAATCAGCAAAACTGTTTTTCTCCTTAAACAAAACAAAACAAAACAAAAAAAGACAGTTTTATGGATGTGATAAGAGCATATGCAAATTTACGTATTGCATTTTGTTGAGGAAAATATCTACATTTTCCTACTTTTCCTAAATATATATCTACATTTTCCACTTAAACCGTCCATAAATATGCCTATGTAAATTCGATACCAATATTCATTTTAATTTACAGGTTTTAATCTCAGCACGATAAGACTAAAACTTCATTAAAATTAAGTCATCTTTTAGAAATATATATATATATATTTTACTATTTATTTGAACGCATAATTATAGTTAGAGTTGCAAAGACTAGAATAAACCTGGTTTTAACCTGGGAATAAACCGGGTTTTTTGTGAATAAACCATGTCTTTTGGGAATAAACCTGGGAATAAACCGGGTCTATTGGAAATAAACCTGGGAATAAACCCGTTCTTTGCAACTCTAATTATAGTTAAAGTGTTGAGAATGTCGAATGTAGTCTATCCAGACTGTATTAGTAACAAAACCTGAAAAATATATTACTTTCTCACCATAGAGATGTATTCCTACTTAAACAAAACAAACATAACGATACACACGTTGTGCAGGCGATTTTCACTCTCTGAAAAGACACACATAATCCGAGCAGGATTATCCTGACACGGATTCATGCATTTACAGTTTCAATCATCCGTATTCAAACATTACATCGGTGCACGCAAAATGCATTTATATACGCTACGTGTATTTTCAACAACTGATCCGATGATGTGATATAAAATTTATACATATAATTAATCAACAAAGGAAAAAAAATCGTATTTGCATTAACAATTTAATAAAGTATTTTATATTATCATTTGTGGAGAGTCAGTTGCGATACAAATTCCTTTACATAAAAAAACGATCTATTCACGGGTAATGTGCATGAGTAGAGTTGCAAAGACTAGAATAAACCCGGTTTAAACCTGGGAATAAACCTGGTTTTTTGGGAATAAACCATGTCTGTTGGGAATAAACCTCGGAATAAGCCGGGTCTATTGGAAATAAACCTGGGAATAAATCCGTTCTTTGCAACTCTATGCATGAGTAAAAAATATTAAACATATAATTTTTGTCAATAATTTATTTTAAAATTCACGTTTTTAAGAGATTAGTAAATTAATCATATATATACAAATTTGTAAGCTAAAACTCTTTACCTTATTCATACAAAGTAATATTTCAAAAAATATTTCTAATTATTTGACTTGCTAAAGGACTGCGTTGTATACACTTTAGAGATGTATACATGCATTTTGAAATAAGTAGTTTATAACTGAAATTTTATAGGTGACGTATCTACTTAAAAAATATATTAGAATGTTAGAAAGATTTTAATAACTGCTATAAAAAACGTAATTAATTTTTAGTGAGTAGTTTCTTAATTACAAACCATATTAGTATTTAATTCAAGTTATTAAACATCGCGAAGTAACAATCAAGATCTATTAAAAAGGTATGAAATATTACACATATGAACATGAATGCAAATATATACACATACAAATACAAGGTTCGTAAGGCTGCTAACTTTTGAAATTATTTTTTCTCAAAATAATGTTAATCTTAATAATTTTCGATATTCTGCGATTAAATAATACACAGATTATATTTCGAAAATAGTGGTAATAAAAAGCAAGCACCCGTATGAACCCTGACATTTCTAATATAGATGAAATAAGAGAATAAGATACAAGTAAGTGATTAAACAGATGCATAGATTAAACGATACAAACACAGAGAAAGTAAAAGACTTATAGCTGGATAAAAAGAGAGATGTAGAAAAATTGATAATTTTAGAATTGCATTGATATTTTACATTGTACCAAAAAAATATATAAATTTTATTTCAACAAACAAACACGTAATTTTAACATTTTTAAGAATAATTTTCAATAAATGAAGAAAACAAAAGTTGCATATATATATATTAAAATGTTAAAATTCTCATTAACAGAAAACGTTAAAGGCTAGCGAGAAATTTTGTTTTGTTTTCTTTCATTTTTTAATTATTTACAAATTTCCTAATTAAGCAGCAAAAAAAATATAAACTTTTTTTTAAAATCTCAAACACTTAAATTATAATCACTCTAATTGGAACAATTAACGATGAGATTTCATTGTGGAACTTAGGCAGTAAATAATCCCTGCTTATCTAAAGAAATTTTCTAACTCATATTATTCAGATTTAAATACGTCTAATTATGATTCAATTGAAGCTAAAATCTTACATCAGAATAATATATGTAGAAAATTTTGAAAGACATTTTAAAGCAAATAATAACAATAATAAAATATTTGTTATGTACGTGGAAATTTATCATGTATTCAGCAAAATAAAATTATTGCTGATATTTTTATTAAGGTGATTTTCTGTTTTTTTTTTTTTTTTTTTTTTTTTTTTTTTTTTTTTTTTTTTAAAGCAATTCTTTTATTTTAGAAAATGTGTTTTCATGCATATTTTAATAATTACTTTAAATATATGCATGAACAATTACAAAATGCTGAAAAGTTTAAATTTTGTTATCTGGCACGTATTTAAAATGCCTTTCTATTATCTTTTTTATATATACAAATGTTTTTCTTGAACATTTGAAAATAATTTTAACAATTATTTGTTGAGAATCTGACTTTTTTTCATTAATTATAGAAGATTTAATAAAGTTTTAGATGTTGTCAACTGTATATCATATGAAATATTATTAGAGAAATTAATTTAAATATACATATATATCGTTCATTAGACATTTTTTTTAAGTTAAACTTGTAAATAGGTCGATATATTTCATTTTCTATCTAATATTCTACAACATATAGTTGAATATAAGGTACTTTTCCATTGAACCAACGTGTACACGGTTTATTTCTCCTTAACAAATGTAGTAATTTGAATATAAATTGTTACTTATTAATTATTATTTCTTTAAAAATTTCCTTTTCGAGGTGATTTTTGTGATCATTGTTGTTACACACATTGTTAACACAGTTAATCGGGACGTTAAGGTATCTTAATCGCTTGAAATATATTGAACTATAATACTTACTATACAGTGTACAAATCAGATAAATGTTCTGGTGCTTTACTGCTAACTCGAATTTTATAATGCTTTACAAGACATTGCTATCTCCCTGAGGATTCACTTTTATAATCTGTCAATAAAGCAGTAAAATTGATATAAGTGAAAGCTGACTCCAATGATTTAGCCATAAACGGAAGTATAATGGGCAAGTTCAAGAAATGTATTGCTGCTATTGTTTTCTCGTATTATGTCTAAGAACTCGTGTTCTCAGTTCTATAATTTTAACTTTTCGTCCAAGATTCTCGTAAAAGATCACTATAACTGTTCTCTTAACTCAGTAACATTTATTTTTATTTTTAATCTTTTGAGTTCCTGATGTTGAAATAAAAATAATGTTTCAGGTACAATGATTAATGTGTCGCTTTCCCTTACAGATGGAACTGCTATTCCATGCTACGAAAAAAAAAAGTTTAATCATAACTACTGATAAAGGAAAGAAAATATTTTATCACGTAAAGAGTTATATTTAATATGAATGTTCATGTTAATAATTTACTAAATAATGATTATTTTCTAAGCAAAACTGAAGAGTATATCTTTGTACAAAAAACATCTTATTTTAATAGGAAAGGAATCATATGTATATAAATGATATTTTATGATAAATTTTCAAACAAGAAACGTATATATTTCATACAAAAAGGCAGTAAAAATTAGATTTGGAGCTGCTACGTATGATTTGTGCATTTATAAAAACAGCTAAAGAAAACAACTTGGAAGAATTTGAAAATGTGTGCAAACATTGTGTTAAATGAAATTACATAATAGCATTTATGTACAGTGTGTCCGAAAAATGCCTGGTGGATTTTAAAAGTCAATTAAAAAAAATGAACGCAATAGAAATGTATCGTTTGCGTCCTTATGTTTGGGAAACCAGGGTATTTTTTTTTCCTACTAACTTGCAAATTTAGTTAAGATTTTCCCAAAAAGATGGCACTACCGGTATGCGAGAGCTGCAGAGAAACTGAATCCGTCTCATCTTCATTCGGTATTTTGCTACGCAATCTGTTAGTGAGTGGTTTTGAAAGCGTACACACTATTGAAATTGGTTTATTCGTTTTTTGCAACACTCCTTGCAACATTTTTATGCCGGCTTTTATTCTTCCTATTTTGCAGCGCCACCTTTTGGCGAAAATGTTAACTAAATTTGCAAATTGGTGGGATATAATTCCCTGGTTTTCCCAAATATTAAGCCGCAAACGATACTTTTCTATCGAGTTGCGTTTTTTTTTTTTTTTTTTTTTTTTTTTTTTTTTTTTTTTTTTTTTGACTTTCAAAATCCTCCAATTCCTCAAAAATTTCAAAATGACAAATACTTCTTGATTTGGCAAGAAAGTTTACGAAAACCTAACATTACCTCTTCCAACATACCCACGTTTTAAAATAGCATCCCTTTATCTTCTGAAACCTTATAATATAATAGATTTGCGAGATTTAAAGAGACATTTCTCAAACATTTTTTTTGTTTTGTGCATAATTTTCCGAAACGTTTCCTAGTAGTTTTACGGTACATTAATCAGTTTTCTCAATCCAGTATGAACACAAAATATCGGTTTTTTGGATCCTGTTAGTTCCCCAGTAAAATTTTTCATGTTCACAAACATGTTCAACAGACAAACATGCTAAACTAGCAGCGCGAAATTAATTTTTTTTTGTTATTCTTGCATGTATATGTATAAATTCTCTTACGCAGCCGAAAATGTTTACTTGAGAATTGATACCATCCGATAAACCGATACTTCGTTTTGATTCCGAGTTGAAAAATTGATTAATACACTGTAAAGACTACTCGGACACGCTTCCAAAAATCACAGTCAGCAAAATAATAATTTCTTTTAGAGATGTTTCATTAAATATAGTAAATACATTGAGTTCTAAAGTTTATGAAAATAAAGGAAAGCTTTTCGAAATTACGGGTAATTCGGAGGAGGTAATATTATACTTTCTTAAACTTTCTTGCTAGATCAAGAATCATTCTCTTTTTTATATTGAGTCGTGCGATCCCTATATGTTTTTCCGATGTAAGACTTCTGGTTTGCGTTGGTGAACTGGTGTTCTTAAGTACTAATTGTTTACTGGCACGCTCCTGACCTCCAACAAAATATGAACAAGGACTCCTGAATCACTTCTGTATTTCCTTTATTCGGGAATTGGATAAATACTGCGTAATCCAAAACTCACTATAGAAATAGAAATTCATTAATTCAAAAGTACAGAAAGTAGCACGATGCCTATTTTTTTTAAATGTGCAGAAAGAGGGATATTTTGTTAATAATGGACACTTTATTTTCAGAATAGTTACATTTGCTACCAACAAATGGCATTTCAGTTGTGTATTAGCAGTTTGCAGAGCGGTTCAGCGCAGTTCGAACAGCAACTAGGATTACAAATATTCAATGATGTTTGACGGATTCTATTAGTAAGAATAGTCGTCAGACATAGAAAGGTACTCTTCAGAGCATTCAAAAATATTTTTGCGTTTATTCCCATCACATGATAGCTTATATAGCGACAGACAACAGCTTTGTGGCCATTAAAGTGATTACTGTCAATGACAAATTCAGCTTTTCTGACAGTAATGTTTTTTTAATCAAAACTCCCACGTCTTTCTGTGACTTTCTGTAAGAACCATTTCGTGCTACTGTCTATAATTTTCGAATTATTTAACTTTTGTTTCTCTCTGACTTTTGGCTCACCTTGTACGTTTAGAAAAGTACGAATTGTTGTGAAATCTTAAGGATAATTTTTTTTTGAAAAACTGTAAGAATATTTAAACTATGAAAACTAAGCGCTTGAACTAGTTTGAACTATATGGAACTGTACGGTACAGTAACTTATTTTGTATAGGTGCTCTTCTTATATTTTAAACTACTATTTAAAATATGTAAATTCAAATTCCAAAATTCTCATTTGCTTTTAATTCCATTATAGGTGCCCGAGATCCTGTTAAACTTCCAGTTCTGGTATTCATTCATGGGGAATCATACGACTGGAATGCTGGAAACCCTTATGATGGAAGTATTCTTGCGAGCTTAGGCAATGTTGTCGTTGTAACTATGAACTATAGATTAGGTATACTCGGTAAGTATTTTTTTCCTTTTTATACCTTAATTCTTGATCATTAAGGTGGCGGAAAATTTTAAAAAGAGCAAAAACACGATATTTTAACTTTTGTCTGAATGTTTATTATTGAAATTGCATAAATAACAATATATTACCATATATGGCAGAAATTGTTTTTTCATTTAAATGTTCCGTGTCTTTTAATTGTTTCTCAGTATCTCTCAGAGACGATCATGATACATACTGGAAGAAATTTGTGCCTCCATTTTATAATCTGACATAATTTATTTAAACAAAGAATAAAAAATTGCTGAAAACTGAATTTTCATTAATATTTCACATGTTAACAGACTTATTGATAAGAAAACCTTAATAAACTAGCATTCCAAAATATATGCTGAGATTTCTTCTACCATGTATGAAGAGTATTCCTGAGCAATGTTGGGTATTCTAAACAAGAATTAAAATGCAGGGAATGCTTTAAATATGTAACAATTGCGGATAATTATTTAAGAGCAAATGCATTTGAAATACATTATCATACGTTATTTTCCTTACTTATGTTTATAAAAAGTATGAAAATACGCTTTCTGGCAAATAAATGGCAGTATGTAGATTTTATTTTTAAATTTTAACAATAAATGTTCATATAATAACAAACAATCGTATTTTGACTCTTTAAAGTCAACCGTCATCTTAAACTTACCTACGCTCTTAGTCTATAATTATAAATATAACAAATGAAAAATAATTTGAATTATAAATTTTTGAATTGCTTATCCAAGAAATGTTTTCTCACACTGCTAAAAGAAAATTTGTGCAACAAAACGAACTTCTTGATCTTTTACGATATCGTTGTCGCGTCTGAAGATGGCGGTTCTTATTTCATTACTGCTGATCATGAGGTTACGTCTGTATTAATGTGTTTGACAGAACGTAATGTCAATCGAAATTTAGCTTCCTCTATGCCCGGCATACGGGTTACATGTCATGAGCGAACAACTAGTATCGTTAATTTAGAAATTTTACCAAACGGGCGTCAAAACGTCCACCATAAGAAATGCAGGCGGCAGCCTTCCCTATAACAGCCCTAATATAATTTAAATTTACTTCTCAAAGTCAAGTTCCCGGTCCCTTTATTCGACCAGCTATGTAAACACCTCATTTGGCTGACTGACCGATCTACAACGAAGGTGGAAATGGAAAGGGCGGATATCCATGAGAACGCATTTGAAATTACAAAGAGTGTAAGTAATGATGAATTCCTAAAAATGCATCACATTGTTGGTTTTCTTACATCTATCCACTCAGGACTTTCTAACTGATGAAGTGAGGCAAACAGCCAGTTATAGTGTTGCCAGGTGTCCCGATTTATGCGGGAGTTCATCTAAGAAAGTGTGTTGAGCATAATTTGTGAAAACTAATTGGTATAACAATATTTGTTAATTACTCTAAATAATAGCTATATTTTCGGACTACGTACGGTATCATTTGGAGATTTTTTTTAATTTACAGAGCTTTTAGAGCTAAATTTTAAACTATGAAATTACAACTTAAAGTAGAATTTATGTGAATCATGCAGAAATAAATCAAAGTAACGATTAATGAGAATTAACTTTTATGAGATTATTTTTTATTAAATCTAGTTAAAACATATTAAAATGTGACTAAAATAATAATTACAAGATTAACGATAAATATAGTTCTTAAAGTGTTCACATTTCTTTGCGCTCTTTAAATGGCTGGTGAGTCTTTGGTCAGTGAAATGGTCATTAATTATATAATTTATCTTTAAAAAAATTAAATAGTGTAACTAGTTTTAGTGAAAATTAATTTTCTTTTTTATTTCGATTTACTTCAGCGTGAATCGCGAAACCTCTGCTTTGATTTGTAGCTTCTTATTTTCACTAGAAGCCCATGTAGTTGCTTTATCTGTGATCACATACTTGCTTATTTTAAAATGTTGATATGCTTTTGTCGCCTTCCAGATATAGTGCCATCTATGGACAGTTATTGGAACTAATTTTTTGTATTTAATTAAACAACACTTTAGGTCATTAGAAACACTTTCGTCCAAATCTCACTCTTTATACACAAATTACTTGATTTTTAATTGAACATAAAATGTCAATGACTTTATCCCACCCTGTATATCTATGCAGTTTTATTTTGGTTTGCATTTATATAACGACCAATATGCTTTTACTTAAGAAAAATTAAATTGAATATGTTGTTTCCAAAATTCTTTAACAGTTTTCTAATGACAGTAATTGTGTAGAAAAGCTTTTTTTATTTTCGTAGGAACATTTCTAGAGAACAAAAATATTCGACTTTTGGGTCTATAGATACTCCAAAACAGTCTTCATGAACTGTCTTTAGATAAAGTTCAAACGGTTTATAATATTCCTCAGAATATTATATAGTTTCAAATATTATTTTACTAATGATGTTTTGAAGATATATTCAATTGTTAAAATTTATTGAGAATTTATAAATTGGTCTGATTCTCCTTCCTTTAAATGATATCAAGCTATCACTAACAATTTCCTAAAAAGGTACTTCAATTTTTAGAAACTGTAATATAATTTTAAGAAAGTAATAACATCGTTAGATGTTCTTAATGTATAATAAACGGTATTATTTTCAAAAAATGTTAAGATTCTATAAGGTCAACACAAAAGATATGCTAGGTGTATATATCAAGTATTCTAAAAGAATATACCAGAAAATCAATTAGTATGTAATAGCCATCAACAAAACTTTCTTCTATATAAATTAAATCAATTAAATGATATAAATAGTACAAGAAATTATATCAATTTAGCATTTTTTTTATACAATGTATTTCCATATTCAGAATTCTAAGCGTGGAGTTTCGTTGAATTCTGTGCCATTAAAATGGTGATATAACCATCAAATATTTTAAACAAATCATCGAATTTCGACAACCCGCCTGAGATGACCGCAACCAATATTGAATGAAAATATACTCTTATCATGATAATTCTAAATTTAGCATTTCGTTGAACTTCGTCGAAAATTGGCTGGGAATATAAGCATCAGATAAATGGAACAAATCATCGATTTGGGGCACCACCCTAATTTGGATTTTACTCAAAAACTAATCAGCACCTTTTCACACAAGGATAGTACAAGGAATTATATTAATTTAACAAACAGTTTTTTATGCAATGTATTCCCATATTCAGGATTCTAAGCGTGAAGTTTCGTTGAATTCTGTGCAATTAAACTAGTGATATAACCATCACATATTTAGAACAAATCATCGAATTTCTACAAACCGCCTGGGATGACTGCATCCAAAATTGAATGAAAATCTATCCCTATCACGGTAATTCTAAATTTAATATTTCGTTGAATTTCGTCGAAAATTGACTGAGAATATATGCATCACATAAATCGAACAAATCGTCGATTTAGGGCATCACCCTAATGAGGATTTTATTCAAAAACTAATCATCACCTTTTCACATAAAGATAGAAATTCATATGAAATTTCATCCTATTATATGCAGTTGTTCGTGAGTTACAGCGTCCACAATATTTGTGTCACATACACACAGACTGTCGGAAAGATATTTTCTAAAAACAGTTAAATAGTGTTCAGGAACTTCTAAAACGTATAAATACGTCGAGAACCGGTAGTCGATTTTTTTTTCAGGAATCCAGTACTTTCTTCTTGTATAGATAGAAAAAAAACTTTATAAATAATCAAATATTTAAAAATAAAATATACTTTATTATATGCTTTATTTTTGTATTAGTCTTTGAAATTTATCGCACTTTAACAAATTTCACCCGCACATATTAATAACGTTTATGACTTTAAATGATTTTCTATTTTTTTTTATTTAATTCAACTAAATTAACTAGTTTACAGGACGAATATGTTTTAATTTATTGAATGCAATAAATATTATTTCTTAATTCACGCACTAGTCAAAGTGTATGAGCCAATGATAACTTAAAATGAAATTTGCTTTTTCGACATACTGTTCTTCACCGGTGATACAATTAAACAAAATATAAGTAGATATTGAAATTAAAAAAGTTTGTAAAATTTTACTAAATAAATATTTTTTGTAATTGGTCATTAGCTTATTATTTAAAATACATTAATATAATTGCAAAATCAGTAAAGTTATTTTTTGGTTACTTTATTCTTTAAAATTATATTACTTGTTTAGAAAAAGCAATTCTGGAAAAAAATAACTTCAATTCTTAAGAAATAGCTTTAATTATAATATAGAGAAACAACATACACAGAATTCTATAAACTAATGATTTTTATTATTTCTCTATATAGATATTTGTATAATTAGTTAATGTTTTTATAGTCTCCGGCATTTAGTAATAACAGTTAGTAGTAAAGTAAATAATTTTGTAACATTTTGTCTTCTTCATTCAAATAAGCTAACATAAATTAACAGAATATATATATTTTTTATTTATTGAATGCAGTAGATTTTTTCTCGAAATGTACTTGGGTAATTTGTATGCGTAAAGGTTATTTCATTTAAGCTAAAATGCCCTTTTTCGTGCATTGCATCAAACTGAGCATAATGAAAGTGGAAACTTTAATATAAAATAGATTGTTAGTATAAGAGTATTTGTTTAAATTGGTTCATTAGCTAATTATTTATACAAAATCCAAAAAATTGTAAAATCAATTAAGTTAAATTTTTGTTACTTTATTCATTAAAATTCCGCCGTTTGTTTAAATGAAACAGCTCAAAAAATATAACTTACGTATAATAAAGAACAGAACAGATTTTTATGGAATGAAATGATTTTAATTGGTTTTCTGTTTACAAAATATAATTGTTCCTATATAACCTCCACATCATTTTTTTTTCATTAAAATAATAGACTGTAAAACTTTAAAACTTCCTATTTGTACAACCGAATTCAATTAAAAGTTTGTTTAGTTTCATACCAAACTAATTAGCTAATTATTTAAGAAATGTTGAGTTTTTTCTTCAAATTGGGATAAATTTATAGCTATGATTTAATCCAAAATCGTGATGCAAAAATTATTGAATGAAAGGCTTTAAAACTATCAGTTGCGCAACTTTGTTTTCTCACAGAGTAAATAAGTGAATCGAAACAAATGTGTTTCAATTATTAAGAAGTTCATTAAAATGTTATAAAAATTTTGTTTGAGAAACATGATAAGAAACATGATAAGCAACTGCCAGTCTGGCATTAAACATGAAGAATTTATATGATTCAACAAAAATAAAAGAGAGGTAAGGAAAGCAACTAGAGCATAAAACAACAATAAAAAAAAAACATTTATTAAATATAATTTCAGGGAGATAAATTGATATAAACTTTACACAAGTCCATTTTTAAGTCGTCTGTAAGTGAAGCGTCGAATAATTACAAAAAAAAATATGTGGTGGGAGTGTACTCATTAATACACGTGCTATTAAAATATTCTATAAATTTCTATAATTTATGTATTAGTAATAAATTTTACAACAAGAATAAGATAAATGTTTTTAAATATCATTTGTAATCATTCATAAATAAAATTTTATTTTACAATAAAGTCAGTTCTATTCCAAAGTCTAATCATAAAAACTCATGGAAGGCAATATTACTTTGCAAAAAAAAAAAAAAAAAAAAAAAAAATACAGTCATGGAAAAAGGTAACACTCCTCCCTCCAATTAAGTCACAATAGTTTCTAACGCTTTGTAGCGAAATATGAGACTCAATTTCTAACATATATACCACTTACTACAAAACTGCCAGTGCATATATTACAAGTACAATCTCAGAAATTATTTGACATTTTACGATTGACAGCTCTGTTTAAATTGAATCTCATTAATAATACAATTTTTAAATATATGATTTTAGCATTTTATGCACACAATACAATATTGGGTGTATTTTCATAACAAATATATAGAGCCGTTTGTACTTCATAAAATGTTGAACAAAATTTTAAACTTGATGTGACTCACATTTGTCGGACTCGAGCTTTAAAACTTCGGAACGATTTTCCGACTTCTAATACAGGGGTGGCCACATATCCGAAGGCCAATTGACACCGTTATTTTTAAAAAATAATCTTCGACATTTAATGAAGGATATTCTGAGATTAAATTGTGCTATATATACTATTCAGGAAAAGTTGTGGCAATTGGCCTTCTGACACGCGGATTTGTCGTCCGTGTTCCAATACATTCTTGGAAAAACACTAATGCAGTTCTATAGCATGCCAGAACTGGCAGTATTAAAAAAATATATATTTTTTTCCACCCTCAACAAGTCAAAATTTTGCGACACATTTTCAGACTCATTTTTAAAAATAAAAACATGAAACTTAGCTGCGTGATTTATGAAGAGATTTATAAGGGACCCATGTTTTTATTTTTCGTTCAATTAATTAGAAATTGATTTACAAACAATTATTTTTACTGTACGATATTTTTTTTTTGTTTCCAGCGCTATCGCTTCGGGAAATTCTGTTCAAAATATCCACTTTTACAGCATTTTTAAAAATATATTTTGCCTTTCTAAATAAATCGAGACAATACGGACATTATAAAGTTTCTGAATAAGAGAACATGCCAATTGGATGAATTTTAGAGCAAAAATGAATTTAAAAATGTGTCTCAAAATAAGCAGTTTGGATTTGAATACACCCTTAAGACAGTTAGTTAATTAGATCCTTATTCGAACCGGACTGTTAACCCAGTTTGGTGTTCCAACGGCATATAATGCTCTAAAGCACAGTTTCACTTCAGAAAACCGAAGTGAAGCAGCATCGGTCTTGATCAGTACTTTGGAGGTTGAAGTCTGTAATGGTTACGTCGCCTTGTTCGGTCATCGTAATTATATTCCTAGTATATGGTATTTTGCTGTCACCACCGGTATTAAAGTGATACCGGACACGTTGGGAAAAAGAAGTTCTCATAAAATATACAATTAATAATTTATTGATTAAAATTATTATGCAAGAAAAATGTTACAGTGATTATATTGTCACTAGCCGTATGTGACTGTCATATGACAATCTCCCTGATCACTCTTTTTATTTTATATCTCAAATGTTACGTATCTCAAATGTCTCGTACATATACTTCCGTCTAAGTAATAATTAGTTTTACTCTGGACCAAACTGTCCAATAGACATTATCTCTGTAATTCCACACAATTCTCTACGCTCTTAACTCTACACGTCTATATCCAACGCTGTGCACTGACGACCTTTGCGTCTTACTCTATCTGCTACACATCAACCATACACCTTCTTCATTCTTCACGGCACACCAACGACTCTCTTGCGTCCTACCCTCTTGGTTCCACTTCCATCACGAGTGACCTGTCTCTCATTGTCCCCTCACACTACAAATTGACGGGGATGCCATTCTTCATTCACGGAGCTTCCATCCACGTGGGGCGTTTGTTCTAAACCTGTCAATCCCGGGTTTCGTCTCGATCATCCTCCCCTTGCATTCTTCCGTGAAATAAAGCTCCCTAGGAATGTGGTGCTCATTGTGTTTCTTTAATTGAATTTCTTTCCAAAACCAGATTAGTACTTTACAAAGAAATTGAGAACATCCGCCAAAAAGATAATAGGATCAGAGGAAATCCCACTGTCAATCACATACGGCAGTTTTACTGCAAAATAAAAATATATATTGGAATACAGTAATATAATAATAAATAAAAATAATTACTAAAATTAATTAGAAATATACAATATGAGTCTTGCTAAAGTCAGAAACCTGACAATGTCCTAGGGATATATCGTTGCTGGTGGCTCAGTGTAGATGCCACATACCTGCACGAAAAAGTATTGGGTGGTGTGGCATCTTCTTCGGAGATTGGAAGGTGGATGAGAAGTCGGGAAAATCCCCTGCCCCATTAAAGAAAGGGAATAGTTTACGGGAAAACCTGTGCATCATAAAATGTCAGAAACCAAAAAGTTTCTCTAGCCTCATTTGTTGACTCATTCATTACTGCGTGTCTTATTGAGGATAGGTTACATTTTTATTGACGTACGGGCGAATATGGCGGAATATAAAGTAAAGAACTTGAATTTGTTCATCAAGTAATCCATCATAAACACTTTTCAAATACTGTGCATATAATTTAATATATATATATATTTTTTTTTATTTCAATAGTTTTACTTACGAAATTAATTCCAAGCTCGACCTTAAATATATGTATAATTATATGAAAGAACAAAGAACATTCATAATATTATATTTTATTTAAACATCAATATTTTAAACACACATCAACATATTGAAAGTAATATTTAGAACATAAACGCATTTTCATCATAGTAAATATTGAAAATAACGAAGTTCCATTAACTCAATCAGAAAATAATTATTTTATGTAAAAATAGTTAGTATAAAGTTCATTTTAATGCATTTCAATTCTGTAAACACCGAGTCCTGTAATTAGTTTAAATGTGAAAGAAAACTTCTGAAATGAAACGCATTGCCTGATGAAATAATTGAATTTTACTAAATAATTATATGGATGTTACTTCTTGTAAATTCATTTAGTGATGTTCGCATATTAATGCAATTTTGCTTTAATATTCACATTCATTTCGAAGTCAAACGCTATTCTTTTAATATTAGTTTAAAGGCATTTTAAAATATTTATAAAATTATATGCTATGTTAAAGTAGCAGATAAAAGTAGCAGAATTAAGTATAATATTTATCTAACATTTTTATTTTATGCATGCGTGTACGTGTAGAGTTTCAATTATATGTTTTAAGTCGCAGTAAAAAAAAGGCTTTAAAGATGTAAGTAAATCACATTATTTTACGGAGATTATTTTGCTTAAATTTTTGTAAAATCTACTTGCCATCAAATGAAGTATGTTCATTTACATGGTTGTGAACAGCTAAATTAATTTTAAACTTTTCATGGGTATAGTACTCCTGTTGCTAAAATGTTAAAATGATTAATTGACACCAGAATTTACAAACAATCTTATTTGAAAATATGTAACAGCTTTTTTCTTCACGTAAGATATAAAAGCAAAATTTACTTCCAGAATTTGGTGTCAATGTGACATTTGAGAATTAAATTTCAGTGGGACGTATATGTCACACCACCCTTCAAGCGGTTAACATATTTAAGAAAATTAGATTGTTTATTAAATTAAAGAAATGGATATCGTTTTAAGGAGGTTTACTCAAGATTAAAGTTTGAGCAAAAAGAAGAAATTTGATTTTGTTGCATGCGTTATGTTCAACGATAAATTATATTTCACTAAATAATTTTGAAATAAAAATGAATTCTTTTAAATATTTCCGGCTTATCATAAGCAACATTTTTTGACAAAATGACACTTTTATTGCAGATATAATTATTTTTTCTTAATCTTTATGTTCCGACAGTACATTTGAGTACCATTAATTTTTTTACATAAAATTATTTTAATCCGTCTATCAGTAACAGTAGGTTTTATTTTTCATACAAAATACTTTACTCGATCAGATTTAGACAGCACGGCGAAACGGTCGAAGTTAAATATTTTTAAAGCTATTATTTTCTGAACCAATTACATAGGCGTAGCTTTTCATGTATTAAGTATATATTATGTGAAAAAATGGCAACCACAAAAACTTTCCATTTACGGGCAAGATCATAATCAATTTATTTACATATGTTTTTATAAAAAATGCGAGATTGCCAGTAATTTTTTTTTACTTATTCTTGTAAATATTTTACAAAAAGGACTCTATAATAACCAATTTATTAAATCGGTTTTAATGAAAAAACTTATCTAAATTATAACTTTCTTTTCTCTTCTATTATTATCATTATAAATTATTATTATTACATAATTTTATTTAATATAGCTTTACACATTAAGGAATATAATTATTAAGGTAAAGCAGTTTTTTGATTAAGGAAAAGCTAGGATAGTCTGCGCACAATTCAAAAGAATAACAATAAAAAATCTAAATATTAATTTTTTGCTAAACTATCCGTGAATAATTTTCACTTGATTTGTTTTTGATGCATTTCCATTGCTATTTTGTTGTTATGTTGTAATTTAATAGAACAGTTGTAATAAAACCAAGAAAGTTATTTTGCGCAATCTGTCCTTACAGGGTTGGTGTGATTGCGCACATGGGTAGGAGAGATTGTTACTAATAATAACTACAATTAAATTGTTAACAATAATAATTACACCTAAATGACATTGTTGTAAAGTTTTTGTGAACAAATATTATTGTATTAGGAGTCAATATTTCAACCTAATGATTAAAGAATCAGAAAAATGAAATAATTTAAAAAACGATTAAAAAATTTGAATTAAAGGGGAAAAAATTAAAGAATCAGAAAAAGCAAATCCAGATAAGATTACAAAATAACATTAAGTTACTTGAAAACTCGTTTAACTTAAAATTAGTCCATTTTCATTTTTCATTTTTTATGCAAATTTACCAATAACCTGCGTAATCTCTCCTAGCATAGAAACTAATGGGAACGACTCGCCATCTCTCCTAAGTAGCAGATGCGCAAACTCTCCAATTTCGGTAGGAGAGATTGCGCGGCCTTTTATTTAAACATGACCGCTACTAAAACGAACCGTTGATGTTCAGATTGTTAGTCTCGATTAGTAGCTTATGAGAAATCCTTTAAGTTTAAAATATTTTGTACTATTGACATTGCATAGAAATTCTGACGAATAGCTATGAAAATTCAAGCACTTACTTTGGGAAAACAAAACAAAATAGCAATGCTTTATCTTAGACGCTCAAAACAATCAACATGCACTTTCAAGTAAAAACTCCACTACTGCTGTTGTACAACTACCTGGGGTCGCTGCTCCTTCACTCTACCCCTTCCCACCAAACCTCTATGTGCGCAATCTCTCCGACCGCGCCATTTCTCCTGGCTTTACCTTAATACTTTTGGTCTAAACGGGTTAAGAAACATAGTGCAAGCGATAAATTAGCTATTTTATCGGTTAGGAAATTATAAATAAAACAAAATGAAAACTCTAATTGAGAACAATATGGAAAATTCTCTCCTAAAAATGTAACACTTTTTTGCTTACAAGAAATCGGCGAGAAGTGCTCGATGTACACATGTTAATAGTGGTGGAGACAATGGTTCTAGTGTGTACCCCAGATGTATTTTAGGGGGAGTATATATCGTTGAGAAGTTTTATGGAAATCGAATTCCAAGTTTATCTTAATAAAAGAATTGATCAAAGCCGTAGTGAAAAATAAGTCTCGGAACAGAACAAGGAAGAAAACGGACACAAATTCTCCTGTTTTAGTTTTGTGCCATTGGAGCAATAATATAATGTAGAAAATATAATTTTTCTAATCAGCAGTCATGTATGATAAAATGTTTTGAATTAAAATATAATATATCAAGGTTTTCAGAATTGTATATCAATTACAAATAACATTGTTACGAAAGCACAAAACAAAACCTCACATATAATAAACCTACATGCGATATATAATTTGCATAATTTTTTTTTGTTGCGTTGCCAAATTTACACTACGTTTTTTTATTAACTGGAGAAATATTTATTCCAAATAATTTGTATTTTTGTTTAAATTCATGTGTTACGTTATAATGACCTCACAGCCATACAAAATGTCACATTTTGAAAGCCATTGTGACATCGTTAAGGGGACAGTACACCTTTAACAGTCGCAGAACATACGGAATTTGTTATGAGTTTAATATATATATATAGGGTTGTTTTTGTTTTTGTTTTTTAATAAGCTAAAACATTTAAGGGTATCAGTAGGTGACATTGAACTTATCTTTCAAAAAAATTAATTTGGATGTAATATGGAAAAAATATAATGTGGTTGGTTTACAAAGTGATATTGAACATCGTTTTGTTGGATAACATTTCACCGCGCTCCCGATATCTCATGCCAAGTTCATGGGATTTGCACACGCTTTATCTTAAATTAAAAATAACACTATGGACTATAATTTCATCAAAATTTTTTGTAAACGGTTAATTAGATAAAGAGTAATTAACTTTTAATTAGAAAAATTAGAAAATTCACAAATTTTTAAATATATTCAACCTCATAATTTTTTTCATACTGAACATATTTTATAATTCTAGTTCATTTTGATGATTATATGAATATTTAGGTAGGATAAAAAATTTTAAACTATACTTCAAACGGTTTTGGAGATATCATGCGCGAAAGCGTAAAGAAGTCATTTTGAAAAAAAGTCGTTTAAAAATTTCAGTGTATTTTAAAAATATATAATTCATAATAAAGAAACAAAACTAATTATATAACTTATTCAGTATTAAAAAAATCAGATGCTAGTTTAAATTGACAAATATAAAATAGTTTGCAAAATGTACTGAATGTAGGAACTTGCATCAAAAATAAATAAGCAAAAAAATAAATAAGCTCTTGCAAAAAAATTAATTTTAAACATACAAGTTAAAATTTTGTTTCGCATTGTCAAAGTAAATAAAAGTGAACTAAGTTAATTAAATATGCACGTTTGATAAAATTAAGTTAATTCAAAATATAGGCCATTTATTAGTGATATTTCAATATTTGAATAACATACTTTGAAGCACAAAAATTCGGATAGTTTATTAAAAATATAATTAATATCAATAAATTCGTATCCTAAACTGTCACTTGAAACAATATAGCTGTCAATTGACTACTTTTTAGTTTTCTATAAGATGAATTAGCACCTTTGTACATATTTTTATCATCACATTTTGTATTGCGATTACCATTAAACCGACGCTGTTATGAAGCACTATTCGTGCTATTATTGATTATAAATAATAATAAATAGCAAAAAGTGCAATAATATTACAAAATCAGAAATATATTGTTCTGAAAAGAGCAGTTTCGTTTCAAAATAAGCACTTGATAGAGAATAAAAAGAAACGGCTAAGAGAATTGCGATCACGCGACAGAGCAAAGACATTAATGTAAACGAACTTGACAAAAGTGGAAGTTAAAGTTAATGTTTTAAAGATTTATTATTATTATTTACATTATTAAACTAAAAACAATTAATGCATTTTAGCATATTTCCTATGTTGCGATAATGTAAACGCGTGACAACAAAATGTTAACAAGACGTTCATGACAGATGTCGCAGGGCATTTAAATCGGAACAAAAGGAGCGATGCCTACATTTCCCTTAATATCTCAGTAAATAATAATCGCACAGTTAAGAGATTGGTTTCATTTTTTCAGAATAAAATTAACTTTCTAAAAATCTAAAAATCGATTTTTTTTTTCAATTTAAAGGTGTACTGTCCGCTTAATCTATCCCATTATCGTTTTAGATTATCGTAAATTTTTAACACACTACAGTGACCGATTTTGAACCATTTACTACTCGTTACAAAATGCAACATATCAACGTCAAAGTGGCTTGCATCCGACCAAGCCATTATCAAGAAAAAAAAATCTGAGGAAAATAAAGCTGGATGTTGACCGAGACTAGCCACTAGACGACAGGAAACCCCTTACAGATTTTTGTAGGTGGACGAAACCACTATTTGTGAGACGGAGAGAGGTGAAGAAAGCCCAACCCCATGATACCCTCGGGAGACCAAACTTTCCTGTAGCTTGAAGTAGTTCGAACCAAATACGTGGTATTTGGTATGACAAAACACCGTTACAATAGTTCAGGGTTCGTACGGATAAGGAAATTTTCCAGGAGTATCACCAGTATTTGTTTTATAGAAAAAAAATTAGATTAAACTAGCGAAATTTTGCCTTCTTTTAAGGAGAGATTTTCTGTATGAAAATACCGGTACAGAAGAATTTCCTGGTCGCAAAATTCCAGGAGCCATACGAATCCTGACAGTTGTTTGCTCGTGCTAATATTTCTAAAGATACCAAAAATGTGCAACTCTTAAAATCTCAATCCTGCATAATGATTTTAGCTCTATTAAAATGTATTCCAATGCCACTGATTTGGATCAGTCTGGATAGGGCGGTAGTAAGTCTATTTTTCCTAACATCCTCTATATGCTCATTGATTCTCATCCGGAATTTCTAGTTGTCATACCAACATAATTTAACATTTTATTTGCTACTTTATCTCTGTAGGGGATCATATAAACCCCTGATTTACTGTGCATACCAATAGGATCAAATCTTTTCTGTACTATAGATTAATTAATTTAGCATCGTGTTTGTCTATTAAATATTTCCTTGTTAAATATTTCGTTAGGACATATTCCAAATTTTCGTATAAGTGAGGGTATTTCGTGTGCTTAAATTTATAAATCAACTTATTAATAAATCTACTGGAAAAATCATTACTAATAGCGATTAACTTAATCTTATTTAACTCATCGTGTAGGTGAAAAACCAGAGCAAACCTCAAACGCACACTTGATATAAAGCGGTAAGTAACAGCTTTATGATAGAGCGGAAAATGACTGTTATAAAGAACGGTACAGTTTGAACGACATGATTTCTGTAAACCGTCCTATCGATGCAATGAGGTAGTTCATTTCTGGTTAGGTAAACATCCAAAAAGGCAATGATTTATTTTCGTCAAATTCCAAAGTGAAATTTATCTTATTGTCACTGTTGTTCGCATGTTCAAAAAAATTCATGAGGGCTGGAATAATCTAATCCATATAATTAGAATGTCGTCGACAAATCTGACCCATAAACTTGGTTAAAAAATGAAGTTGATTAATTTTGCTCTACAAAGGTCTAAGTTTTAGCTCATCTAACAAACCAGAAATCGGCACCTCATGGGGACTCCTGTTTGTTTATAGTAGATATTGTTAAAAACAAATACATAATTATTGGTGATTATGTTTGTAATGGTATTCTTCATATTGTCACTGAATTCTTGATTATTGTTGTCGAAATTCTAATATAGTCTTGAACTTCCGGGATATCTATAGAAGGGTAAAGTGATATGATGTCGAGGCTGGCTAGAATGCTCTTTTATAAGGCTTTATATCTTTAATTATTTGAATACGTTCAACTGTAGATTTGATAGCATTTTAGTATATTTTAATTAATCATTTCATAAATGTTTTCGCATTTGATGTAGTAAACAAAGGTGAGTCTATCGTTTCAAATATACTTTACAAATTAAGTTTATTGGTAAAAAATTAAGTTAAATGAATTGAATTTTCACATTTACACGTCGTTAAATTTCTAGTATGGGCAAAGACACAGTAAATACTCAGTCCTTCATCTTCTGTCAAAATGACCAGAACAAACATTTTTTATTAAGTAAATGTTAAGTAACAGAATAATAAACTTAAATTAAATCCTACAAAGTAGAAATATACTATGCATGAATATTTGCTAAAGTCACGTAACTAGCAATTTTAAAAAATCTTCCAAAATTCAATTTCAAGCATTCATACTTTCAAAATTCATGCAGTTAAAAAATCTAAAGACGCACTAATTTTAATCACTAATGATGCTGTTGTTAGAAACATCACCGGTATCTTTAAAATAATATCGTCTTTATTGTCTTTCATCATATTTAAAATTCCTATAATTTTGAAAAATCCTAAAGTTTCTTCCGATAAATTTGTTTGACGGGACTTGATGGTAATATATAAAGTTTTTCTTCTACCCTACAAATTCACACGGATGCATTAAAACAATTTACTAAATAAGTAGTTTTATACATTTAATGTTGTTTAAAAACTGCATTCGGTTTACTAAATACATTTAAATAATTAAAATATATTTTGTTTAAAATCATGTCGCCTAAAAACAAACACAGGTACTATTCAATTTATTTTGTGAACTGTATCATGCATTCTTTTTCATGAAAAATGTAATTATGTGCAGCTTCAGCACACATATTAGAAGATTCAGAGGCTAATATTTCTG
Source organism: Maratus michaelseni (assembly GCA_963931845.1). NCBI lineage: Eukaryota > Metazoa > Arthropoda > Arachnida > Araneae > Salticidae > Maratus > Maratus michaelseni. The sequence continues at coordinate 401,911,941 of OZ007586.1, forward strand.
TAGCGGAAGTTTAATCAAATTTAAAAATAAATAAATCCACAAGAGCATTTTGGCATAGAAAATTTACATATTGTCAAAAAAGTTTTGAAATTTTTGCAATGTTTTAACAATTTATCTGACCAAATCCCAGATTGGCAAAAAATAAAGAGATTAATTTAAAAATACAGCAAGCTTTCCTTTAAACATATAAAGAAAATGTATTCCTCAATTAATTTTTTTTTTAATTTTTAAAGGACACTGTTAATAATACATCCGTAAATTCACGGTAAAACTACTGGCAGCAAAGTAGCCGGACTTTTTCCGTTCCGTTAGTAGATTTTCCGTTTTGAAAGATAAAAGAAGGACAATCTCCGTTTGCAGAAGCGGTAACTTTCCGTTAACGCTCTCAGAAATCACGGAAATATTCCTCGTAGCACTGACAGGAAAGGGAATTTTCCGTTATAGATCAACTCGGTTTAAAAAATATTTTACGTCTGACTTGGTGCTGCCATCTATGGACTATAGCGGGAGTTATTACTAGGTGATATACGTCAAGAACATTTTCTAGTCGAACTGGGTTTTGAACCAGCGGTGACAGTGACTCGAGTCCAGTATCTTGCCGGTTTGACCAGTGGGCACTTGCTAGAGCAGCAGTTTGAAAGGATCATATGGCAATTCTTAAAATGGTGGTTTTGAACTGACATAATTTGGGGTTTAGAAGCTTGGTAATTTTGAAGTTAATTGCGGAGAGATATCGTTATGAGATGACGTTGATGTTTTAAAAATGGTAATATTAATACAGGATAAAAACATGAATTAATATATATATTCTTAATTTGATTGTTAGATGTAAAATATAAATATTATATTTGAATTAAATTCGATAAAAAAATGTTTGCTTGTTTAAGAAAAGTGTTTTTTTTTTTCAACTATTATATATTTTTTAAATGGTGTTCGCTTAGAATATATTTTCAGTGCGAGTGCTTTTTATTACTTTAAATATTAAATTGCGAATAGTTTTAAAGGAATGAGAAAAAAATTATTATTTTCTTTTTATTTGAAAGCGTTATTTTTGTATGTAGCTTTTTTGAGTAAAATCGACTTTTTTTTCACTTAATTTAACTATTATATATATATATATATATATATATATATATATATATATATATATATATATATATATTAATATGCTTGTTTAGAATATATTTTAAGTGCGAATATTTTCTTATAACTTAAAAAAATAAATTGCAAATAATTTTAAAAAATGGGAAAATTATTACTTTTTTTTAATTCGAAAATACTATTTTTTATTTTTTTATTTTTTTAATAAACTCGAAATTTTAATTTATTAAATTTTTAGTTTTTCTGTGCAACAACATGTCAGTTCTTTAAACATTGAAAATAAATATGCAGCAGATAAGATAACGGAATATCTCCGTTGGCCACTTTGCTCTCCGTCCGTTCCGTTGTTTTCAGGAAATATGAGACAATTTTCTGTTTTTTAACGGAAAATACCCTTTTGTAGCACAAAAGGACTTTTTCTGTGAAATTCAGGAAAAAAATACCCGTGAATTTCAGATTTTTTTAAATAGTGGATCGTATAAAGCATTTAGACCATATAGTAAAATTAAAAGCTATTTATATAATTTTGTTTCATATATATATATATATAGCAAAATAAAAAATATTGACAATAATTTTAATGCCTGCTTTATAGATTTAACTTATATTTACAATAAATACTGACCTTAGTTTCTTCTAAATTCATTTGTTTTACGGAAGTTTTATGGATTTTTAAATTATTAGCAAAAAAACATGTATATTTGTTTTACTGTACATTTTATAAAAATTCACAAAAAATTACGCAGAAATTTTATTTATGAACCAAATAAAATATGATGACGATTACGTGTATAGAAAAAAATATCCCCCCCCCCTCAAAAAATAAAATAAAACAATTAAATAAAAAATAAATAAATAACACGTCACCAAGATGCTTTATTGCTGTAAAGAATTATGTTCGTGTGAAACTTCCAAAATATAAACATAGTCATGATTTATAAAGACCATTCTTTCTTAAAGCATATTGCCCATATCAAACGATTTTTCTAAAAATGTGTCATCATAACTGATGATGAACATTCATCTTGGGAATTAATGTCTCGTTCCCGTTCATGAAAACGAGCGTAGTTTTCTATACGCTTCATTAAATGTTTCACCTGCTTTTAAAGCTAACTTTAAAAGTTTGAACCAAAAATATTTTTTTCTCTAATATTCACTTTACAAAAAAAGAAGATTTATAGTGCATGTGGGTTTCTTAAATTATTATAAAAGTTTCATTGTATTATTTTAACTCTGTTTATTTTTTACGTAAAAAATGTTACAAAATATCGAGAAATCCAAAAGTCACGAATCTTTTTAAAATATGTTATTCGCAAACAAATGAAGATATAAAGATAACGCTTGGATGGAAATAATTCAAATTACCCCAGTCCTTTCTTTTTATTTTCAAGATGCAAATATTTGTTGATAAATTAGTTAACATTGTCAAACTCAAGACGACGCAAGTTTTTCCCGTTAAGTGTAGTAGAATAGGATATCGAGGAGAGTAATTTGTTACACTTGTTTATAATGCCGTCCGTCATTCTGCAAAGCAGCTGTGGGACACACCTTCTCACTTTTCACAGCAATAAGCAGTATTTCTCTTGGGAACGGGTACATCGAATAGCATCATTCAATGTTGGCAATGACGCTGGTTGTTATAGTTATACACATGAATTTAAGTATCCACAGTGCCGAAATTCACACGTTTTGTGTCGGATGGACTGAATAGCCATCAATACGAAAAGAGTAAATTTAAAACTCGGTTTTTTGAGAGTGTTGAAGTAGGGAGTCGTTGCACAGGCTTCAAAATTCCAGATCATATTTCGTTCCTTTAAAAAACACCTTGTTTCACTACGATCATTTCATTGAAAACGACAGCCTTTTGTGTTCCTTAGTTACAGCGTTATTGATTTAAAAAAATCCGGATTTTGAATATGCCTAGTAGAAAATCATATACAAGTTTTAAAGAATAGTATACTTACTTTAGTATCAAAATATGAAAAAAAAATTAGAAGATATTACGGTTGTATCTCTGATCTGGTATGGTCATGCTCAACCAAAATTACGGAACATACCAAGTCCTTCTTCATTATGTAGTTTTCGGATTATGAAAATTCAAGCTAATTACAGGATTTCCATCTGGCAATTTTCGTGAAATAACCTACACCCTAACCACTAGAAAGGGAAATATTTTCTTAGAAAATCCAGTTCAACCCCTTATTACTGACTATCACTATTTAAGTGTAGCATTTTCGGCCTTAGTTAATCACACAATTTCTGTAACTGAAAATGCTATTTCTAAAGATTATGACTATAATGCTATGTTAAAGATTACCATTTTTAAATAGTAGTGCTTAAAAATAAAAAAAAATATATTTACTGGATATTAGTCCCAAATGGAAAAAAATAAGAAGTGATTAAGTTTTCGATACTTTAATACGTATATTTTCTTCTAATAATTTATATAAGAAAACAAATGCGTGAAATACCGATCTAGTATATTTCCTGTGGGGCTTATTCCACCACGCAGTAAATAAGAAGTAAAATCAAAACTTTCTCAGATATGAATTATCGTATACCCCGCCACTCTAAAAATTTCACAAATAAATTTTTATTCATCAGAAGGGCCACCCCACCGTACGCGTCTCACCCAAAGAAATATCTAAATACACGTAAAATGTTTAACCTTTAAAGCCACGGGTGGTTTGCTGTAATATAAAGTCACAGGCGGTGCACTATATGCGCGATCGGTTTTTAAAGGATAAATAACACTGTTTTATGATATCAACTTTTAATGCAACGTCCAGTAGTAGTATAAAAGTAATAAATATGAAATTGTTAAAAAAATATTTTAATTAGGATTAATATAAGACGAACTATTTTGTAGTTACATAAATACCATGGGTAGCGTACTGCGTGCGCCGACGAGTTTTAAAGCCGAAATACCAACGTTTGATGCTAAAGAAGAATAGTTTCGAATTTGTAGCATTAGTGTAAAATAATAGAAATTACATTTATATATAAAAAAAACGTTAGAATAAATAACACAAATACACTGTCAGCCTTTTCCATACACCAGCGGTGACTTACCGATAAAAATAATGAAAAAGAGGAAAAAAATTCGGAACTTCTACATGAAACATTGGTTGAACATTAAAGAAACTTTGGGAAGAGGGTAAATGTAGTGCAGATGATAGTCTGTATCTTTAAAGATTAAAAACACATTATTAACTTACCTTTTTAACGTTGCATTTAGATGCATTTGCAACATACGTACGTTATTCACCTAAAATCTTGCAAATCAGAATTTTCAGAATCTTGCAAATCAGAATTTTACACAAATCCGAACTAGATTCATATAAACAGTGATATTCTTTTATTATATGTGTACATTTTTGTCATCGGACTTAAATTTTTTATTACATTTCTGGAAGTATTTTGGTTTTCTTCAAGCCGATGAAATAGTTAAACTTTTTCTAAATAACATGCTTCAGCAACCCATCTCATTATCAACTCATAGAAAGTCCTTTTCAAATTTCTACTTCTATTATAACACTTCAGATTTTTCATAATACATATGTCCAATATTCTTTTTTATCTTTCATTTAAACAATCGATTATTCCGGTCATTAAAAGATTAATTTACTGTCGTTAAGTCACAAAAATTACAATAATCGCTCTTAAAATTTTACGCTATCTACATTGTAAGCACAAATCAAACAAACTTGTGGACAAAATTATCCTTTTTTAAGGCTTGGTGGTTCACAACACTAATTTATTTTACTAATAGCATAAAGGTATACGGAGTGTCCCAAATACATTGACCTCGGCTTTTATTCCTTAAATACTGAGCATAGAAATATGTGATAAATTACATTGTTACGTAAAAAAAGGATCAGAATTTAATAAAAAAATGGATTAAAATGTTCAGGGGATTAAATTTGAAGAAATAGAGTTTAGAATAATAAGTTTAGATACATTTGAACCAATAAAAAACACAATTATTTTTTATTTATGCAATCATGATTTTCTTTCGTAATTTGTGTACGACCCGTGACACGCAATCGTTCGAGATGATTCCCTCTCCCCTCTGAGGTCACATATGCAGACATGGAAAAGTGGTTTAAGTCAGTATTTATGTATTTTCATGTATCAGCGACTTTTTATGATAAAATGCTGAAATTTTGTACATGACCTTATTAGTGTATGGGGCACATTAAACTCAATGGGAATTTTTTTGCACGGGTGTCATATACAAATTTTATATTTTTATTTCTTCAAATTTAACCCCCTGAGAATTTTAATCGATTTCATAAAATTCTGTATCCTTTTCTTACGTAACTTTGTAATTTATGATATATGTCTATCATCAATATTTAACGAAGAAAACCGAGGTCTGTCTTTTTGGAACACGCTGTATATAAATAGAAAGATAATTTAATACAGCATATAATGAAAACACTTTTTTCAATTTTTGATGTAACAACAAAGTTTATAGACGGATAATCAGAAAAATACAGTGAAACTTGGTTACGTTGATGTGAAATATTGTCTTTCCTTTGAATGTTTGAATGTAGCGAATCTTTACGAATGTTCAGAATGATATATAGATGTTTTTTTGAGTCAATGAGTCGATCAATTCTAGGGTGGGATTTGAACTATTGATGTCATGTATTAAAAATGATTACAGGACTTTTATCTTTGTGTTTTGTGAATGCTATCACGTGTGTAAACTTGTATGTGTTATTTCAATAAGTGAGCTAATAAAGCATTATAATCTTAAGAACATACGTTATAAAATTTGACATGTAGTCAGATTTATCATTGATTGGCTGCCACACATCAGCAGTCAACCGAATGTGCAAGAAACAGCTCGGGGAAAGTAAAATAGTGTGAATTTGAGAATTGGTGTAAGATGATATTATAAATAGTTTTTCTCGATAATTATTTTTTTTTTTTAGTTTTATATCTCGTTTCCACATGTAACAAATAATTGAAGATAAAAAGTTGAAGTGGTCGTACGTGCAACACATAGGGTAGATGTGCCAGTAATGGACACTCTTAAGGAATTTCTTAAAAAAATATTTTTTAATTAATAGTTATAATTATTATATTACCCTTTTTTAAATATTGTATTAATCTATCAACAATATTTAATCATGCTCATAGTCATATTTCCCAATGTGAATCAAATTTTAATTGTAAATAACAGAAATAAATCAAAAAACTCTAAATTCCAGTAATGGACACCCTTTGATCCAGAAATGGGACACTCTCTGTTCAAGTATTGTACACCCCACAAAAAGTAATAGGTAATTGATTTTATGATTGTATTTAAAACTTGAATTTAATGAAAGCATATTAATGAAATAAAATAGTCATTTTCAAATAAATTTAACAACTAGGATATCAATAATTAATAAAATATTTATGAGAATATTTCATTGTTTAAATTAATTATTGTCATTATCACAAGATCAATATTTTAATTATTTTAGGTAGAATGTTTAAAATACTAAATTTCAAAGAATTATATTTATCAAATTATTGAGTCATTGGGGGGGGGGGGTTAGAAAGGTTAGTTTAAAAAACAAAGTCTTAAAAAAACAAGACACTGTTTAAAAAAATATTTGTTTTAAGTGTCTTGGAGTAGCAGTGCATGGAATCATATTTGTTTTCATTTCTTAACAGTTAAACTTCCTAAAACTGCTTTATATATTACTTTTATCAATTTGTATAAAATATATCAAATAAATGAAAGTGTAGGTTGAATGTTTTTTAAATATTAAATAAAATTATTTCAAAATAAAATATCAGAACTGACATTGAACACCCTGATCTGCAGGTTTACTATTTTCATTGCTGCTATAAATTTAATATTATAGGTTTTTTTATGTATGTAGTTCTTTTGTCAGAGATGAATAATGAAATATTTAAGGCAGAAAATAATAGATTTTTTTAGAACTTGTGATTTCAAAAAATGTCTTTTTTTAAATGGGGAGAGTTTGAACCACATTAGCCCCTCATTTTCCCATGCACTTACAGATTATTCTCTGCTTCCTGATGGGTGTTGATTGCCACATTATAAAATATGCAAGGTACGGTATACAAAAAAATAATTTGATTACAGTCTTTAAAAAAATAATAATTACGTGAAGTTAATAAAAACAGCTATTTATATAAAAAAATATATATATACATTGTTATTACATTCTGTTAAGTGAAATTTAAAAATTAAATTTGATTATTTAGCTTTTCAGTTAAATAATAAAAAAAGCACTATGAACATTACTGAAATTGCTTTTTTAGTAATGTCCACATGGGGTGTCCATTACTGGAAATTGACTAAATAAGCATTCCAGTAATGGACCATGGTCCCAAAACCTGAAAAGTAAATGAAATTTTGTAAATTTCCATTAGTATGTAAAATTCAAAGTTTTATATTATTGTCAAAACAAAAGCATGCAATTTTTTCAAGAAAATAAAAAATATATCAATTTTTTAAGTGAAGCCATCTCTTAGCATGTTTATTAAGATTTTCACGGAAAATCAGTGGAACTGTGAAACATTATTTTCTGTTTCCTGATTGGTTTGATTAAGAGTATCAACAATAACCCAGATTATAAAACAAGCAAGGAGGAATTATACAAAAATATATAGAAGACTAAATTTTTATTGGTTATTTTTTTATAAATCAAAAACTCTGAAAGTGGCCCATTACTGGAAGGGGGTCCATTAATGGAACATCTACCCTATGTGCCGTCACAGTCTTTAAAAATAAAATTTTAAGAGCTTAATCACCGCGGCGCTTCTGCGAAGAAATACTTTTCTTTATTATAAAATATATTGCATTCATCACCATGAAATGTTTGTGAATTCCAAAATCAGTCATATTTCAAATAAATATGCTTTGTAATTTAAATTAATCTATTAATACAGCTATGTCTCGGATGACAATATGAATAAATAATCTAATTTATTAATAAAATTCTAAACAGTGATCATAAAATAATATCTGTTAATTTCGAGGCAATGCTTATTCAGCTGATTGTCGCATGATGTTTAATATCCATGTTAGTACATGGATTGTCGAATGATAGGAAATTAATAACTGTGTGACATATTTGTGGAATGATAAATCACATATCGGAGGACTAAACAGATGGGATCGTTTAACATATTTGCTTCAAATCGGATACTTTGAAAATATAAATTTAGAATCATTTAATTAATCAAATACTAGATTACTAGGCGGAAACATCTAACCTAAAGTTGTTTAACAGGGAATTACATAATAGAAAAGATAATTTAAATTAATATATTGTCATTTGCTAAACCATTATGCTAAATGTATTGTTAAAACTACGTTTAAACATATCTTTAAGACATTATTCTGAGGAAAATTAATTCAGTGCTGTATTTATAATAAGATTTATCTGACCCCCTACTTGACAATTACACCTCTGCGACTATCAGAATTGTATGATGAATGGAACGTCAATTTTTTGTAAGATTCCGATGTTATTATAACAATTCTGGAAATTGTTAATTTAAAATTTATTATTATTTTATTCACAAAGCAAGAGAAACAGAGAGTTTTTCATTCAAGATTAGCACAAACTGAACCTATAAAAGTAGATTTCAATAGATCCAAAATACTATTCCGCACAAGTAATCACCAAAAAGCTATCATAAAAGAGTCTCTGAAAATAATAACTAAAAAAGAAATCGCTTGTAACGATGTATTATCAAATGATATCCATGCAGTCTGGAATGAATTAATACATGATTGATTACCCTGTACTTGTTGTTGAAATGTTGAATGACCTTTCACATCCCACCTTATATTCCACACCCTTGAAGTAAAATGGTTTGTTCCGGGCAAGCTAGAAGACGCGAAGAGACAACAACTCAACTTAACAATTAGTTTTTCACTGATGATGACCGAGTAAGTTCGGTTGAAAACGTTTTGATTTTAAAAGGACTTTAATGTTGCTTTTAATTGTTTTTATGTTTGTTTTAACGCAGTGGCGTAGCGTCAGGGGGTACACGATAATTTTGCTATCATTATAAATATATACTACATTCGGCCTTATTTAATCTTTGAACGGTATGAATTAAATAAGGCCAAACATAGTATATAAAAATACTGGTAGTAAAGTGATCCTGCCCCCCCCCCCCCTTTGACGCTACGCCTCTGTTTTTACGCACCTTCAAGCAATATATTTTCATTTATTTGTATATTTATGAATTTTAATTATTAAACTAGGTGAATTTGCACTGAAAGTTTAACTTTTTATTGGTATATTTTCAATTAGTTACTTCTTATATTTTACATCCATAGTGTAGATGTCATCTTTCTTAAAGCGTTTTCATCCAACATGAGTCATTTTGAGATAATGAATGGAGTGGCTCTTAAAAGAAGATTAAATGTTATTGTATTAATTCCTGATTTCAGGACTCCCAAATGATCTATTTATGGAATATTGCATTTATTAAACGATAATCTGCTTTTTAGATTTTTCTTGAGAATATTGTAGAAACCAACGTCGAAGCTTATTTCTGTTGCAAATAATGTAGAAACCTGCGATGAAAATTATTCTACATAATTACTTGTATTCATAAAATAGACCATTTGGGAGGCCTGTGGTTTTTAGCTCACATTACTCCATATTATAAAATTGTGGCAATTTTCCTTAGGAAAAATAATTAATTTTTAAAAAGGGCTAAAAGTGTCATTACTATTTCCCTGAAACCATAACTGAAAACCGTAATGACATTTTAACGCGAGGCGTGTTTTAAAGCTAAATTATAACAATTGTAAACTTGTGGTATGCTTATTGTGAAAACAGTCTCAAAACTTTCTTATAATTTATTCAGAAAATTTAGATTATTATGTATGCAGTTCAGAAATAATCAACTTTTGTAATAAGACACAATACACTGATTAAATTGTTTGAACAAGAAGCACAAAATGAAGTAATAATTAAATTGTTAATAAAAAATAAACATAATTGCTTGTAAGAACACATACAACTGTATAATCTAAGAATATTATCACATGAAAAAACCATCAACTGCAGAAATGAATGAAACATTCTTTGGTAACCATGTTAATGACAATGACTTCAACGAAGAAAATGTTAAATGACTGCAATAAAGACTTTCTTAAATAATGAGTACTCCCACTATGCTGTTCGTTTTCTCCAAACGAACCTTTTATCAAACGAACAACTATATAAATGACCCTAGGATTGGTGGACCTTCAGCAGCATGGAGGCGGGCGCAATATGCCCACTGTATTGTGATTTTTGTTTTATTTTTAGGTGAAAATCAAACGAATCAAACAAACCTAATATTGTTAGACTTGTTGACTTTAGCGCGTGCACCCGTGAAGACTACGTCTGCCCAGGTCAATTTTCCCAAACGAACCTCGATTTTTTATTATTTTATATTATTAAACGAAAGGTCTTTCCAAACGATCCTTAATATTCGGCACCATAGGCTGGCTAGGTTCCGTCCACAAGCCGTCCTTAGGGCGTTATGTGCTCTCTCTTTATATTTTTTTCTCTCGGATAGTAGCTCTTTTTGATTTGAGAACAAACAGCCTTAAAAAATGAAATTCATTTTAACGTGATCTTATATAAAAATATTCTTTTTTGTGAGTTTCTCGGCATTCTTTTAATGTAATAAATCCACTGGAAAAAAAGGAAAGATTATATAATTAAATCAGTTCATAAAAATAATTTGTATAATTTTATCTGAAAATGTAATTATTTTTTATTTATTTTAATTATACTTTCTAGCTGAAAGTGCAATTATTTTTCAGTATTTATAGTATTGTTATGGCTGATTATTACAAGAGTGTAAAATATTTCCTTATTTTTTCTTTATTTTTAAATAATAACCTATTTTTTGAATAAAAAAAATATAATAAGTGATCATTTGAATGTTTCTGATTAATAATTAATGTTTCAAGTATAATTCAAGACAGCAAGTATGCAGTAGTGCACCCATGATTAAGCTTTGGAGGGGGGCTAGCATATTTTAAAGTTAACTCGAGATGGTACGGATTGATTCGCACCCGGTCTTACACCCTTTTCCATATTTCTAAGGACCTAATAAAATAATAAATATAACACTTTGTAATTTTAGAAAACTTTAAATAATTAATATATTCTCGGAATCTAGGAGGTACCTCCATCCCCATAGTCCGTCCCAGTGAGGACGTCAATGCGTATACGTATAAAATAGAAAATTTAAAATATTATTTTTCATCGATTGCAAAAGAGTCTGCTATGATAACTTGAAGCAAAATAATATAAAAACACTTTCTTACTTGAAGTGAAAGCATGTATAAATGATTAAAATGCCTGCACATTGGCTGTAACTGTGTAACCATGTCATAAATGCGATTTATATAAAAGTAAATTATTATTTCTATAAACACTGTACCAGTTTCATTAAAGTTATTTTGTAATTTATTTTTAGTTTACATTATTCGTGCAATAAATAAAACACTTTTAAAATATATGTCACACACATTAAGGTGTTTTTTTTCCATAAAATACTACTGAAGATGAATATATTTTTATCGGGGAAAAAATTATTATTTTATTACTCCGCAGCATTTATATTATTCTTATGATTTCAATTAAAAGTGTAAAAGGTTTATTTCTTCTACCTTTTTTATAATTAATATAAATTATTCTGCAAAGTTTTAAAAATGTAATTAGTGTTTACCTCACTTTTTCTTATTAATATTAATATTTTTAAATATAATGCAAGACATGTTTAAGAGATGTTCGCAAACATTACTTACGTCAGTGAAAAAGATTAAACATGAATCAATTCATTAATTAGAAGGAATATATAATATATAGAGCTTCTTTTATGAAAATATTTGAAACCATTCAAAAGCAAAATATAGCGAATAAATGCACTATAAATTTATGCTAAAGCATTATATAGAAAATAAATTTCATTTGAAAGTAGATATTTTTTATATATAACGGAGTAAAAATTAAAAATGTGCAATGTTTAGAAATTTAAAAAATGCAGTAGCAAAAATCGCAAAACCCAAATTTCCTAGTCAAGTGCTGCCATTCGCAAAATGATGTCAACGTTACGCATGGACTCGTTTGTCCTTTATAATATAGATATATATTTCCTTTTCTGATTCCCCAAGTCAAAAACTGGAAAAATAAGTCACCGACATGTTGTAATTTTAATTATTTTAAATTATAAAAATATTAATGTGGATGGTTTTATTGAACAAAATACAGAATAAAGTATATCACGGAAGTTTTATTATAAATATTATGTTTTTGTCTCTGTCGACAATAATCCTTCTCTAACACGTTTCAACAGTAAAAAACGATTTATTATCTGCCCTTATGATTTCGAAGTATGTCTCAGACTCAAAAGGACACATCTAACTGATAAATGTCCTCTTTTGTTATATAGAGTCAAACTTTACATTTTAAAATATCAAATAATCATAAAAGGACGGAGTCTGTAATCCCATAAGCTCAACGCTGTAAAAGAGACACCAAGAAATTTTATTTTAATATATTATAGTTTTGTTTATATTAATTTAAAAAATAATTCTCTTGTACATTTTATTATAAAGATTGGAATATGAAAGAAATTTTAAGAGAAATTTTATGTTATTTTATTTATGTAGAATTCTCCCTTTGTCACTCGTTTCAGTTAGTAAGAGAATATTTTTTAACTCCTCATATGATTTCGAAATGCGTTTGAAACTGAGTATGAAACATATAACTGATAAATGTTGACTTTTCTTACATAGAGTCAAATTTTATATTACAATTTGTCTGATGCCCTTGACCCTTGTAATACCAGGTTTTAATTATAGTGTCTTAATTACCCCATTTTTTCTTTTGAATTTTTCATGTTTTGAACCAGAAAAAAAATAATAATTTAAACTTAAAGAATACAATCAAATACACACCTCGTATGATGAAGGTATATTTAACATAATTGAATTTCTGGTTCAAATCATGCAAAGGTAAGAACGTTCATCAAAAATTAAAAGCTGGTATTAGGAGATTTAATAAGACGAATTTTGTAAAGGTTAAGTTTGTTCTCTCTTTACAACAATATGCCACATTGATATAAATATATATTTTTTTAATATTACTTATCTTTATATGCGCAAATTGCTACACAAAATAATCGTAAACTAACATATTATATTTTATTAAATTATAATAGGCAATTTTTAAGTGAAATGTAGAAAATAGTATATTAAAGAAGTAATTATTAAGATAATACATGGTGCAATATAATAGAAATGGAATAAGAGCAACGTTAATAGCACCAGAAATTTCAATTTCAATTGCAGACTAGTTTCGGTAGCATTTAGCATACCTTCCTCAGTGCAAAGAATTGCGGGAAGTTTTCTCAGATATATAGGAGAGGTGCGGATTCAAGCGAAAGGTTTATTGTTTTTCTTATTGGCCAATAAACTTTTCGCTTGAATCAGTTCCATTCCTTTGGTGTTTTCCTGTTGGCTGTTGCCCGGAGTCTTCTTTTTTTTTTTATTGGTGAATAAACCTATCGTTTGAATCGTAGCTCTCCTAGATATCTGAACACATTTCCGCCATTTTTTGCACTGAGGACGGTATACTTAAATGCTACCGAAATTAGTGTGCAATTGAAATTGAAATTTCTGGTGCTATTAACGTTGCTCCTATTCCATTTATATAAAGAAGTTTTATGATAAAAATAAGGTTTTCGGAAATTATCATTTTCTCACTGGTTTTAGCAGTAAGTGACGATTTATCAGCTTCCAGAAAGATCAGATTTTAAGAAAATGTCCGAATCAAAGTACCATCTAACTGATAAATGTAGTCTTCTGTTAGAGAGAATCAAACTTTATTTTTCTGATAATCAATTACCTTAAAATGACTCATTTATAATCTTAAAAGGAATAAGTTTGTAAATTGAAATGAAAACGTGTTCATTTTTTAAATTATTTTACTTATTTCAATATATAAATTACTTTCCAAAATAACAAGATAGTTATTTTTCTATAAATATTTTAAAGAACTCTTAATTAGTACCGAACAAAAGAATTTAACCAAATTATAAGTTTGTATATATTAAAATAAAAATATATTAATGGGTCGCATTTTATAAAAAGAAAAGAGAGTATATAAAGAGTATATAAAAGAAGTTTTATGATAAATTTGACGTTTAGGTATCTGTCAAAGATAATAATTTTCCCGCACGTGTAAGTTGTAAGAGACGATTTATCATCCTCCGATACCATTTCGAAGTATGTCTCAGACTGAAAGAGAAACATCTAGCTGATAAATATCGTCTTTTGTCATAAAGATTCAAATTTTGAAATATTAAATATTCATCGCAGGACGGTGTTCTGTAAAATCCGGACAAGACGGTACACATACAATTAATAAATAATACATTAAAAAATTGTCATGTCAAAAATTGTCGGTAGGCAGGCTGTTATACTTGTTAATGTTATAAAGGAAATAAGATCGATATTTATATTATAGAAAATAAAAATTATGTTTCAGAGACGGAATAATTTTTATTTGACAAAATCATAGATTTGCTTAGTTTTTCATAGATTTGCCCTGAACTTATTATCATGAATAAGAAATACCAGAAATTTGGGATTTTTTCTATATTATGTTAAAAACGTATTAAAGTGTTATATTGCATTACAAGAAGACGAATGGGTACGCTCAATGCCGGTAAAAATAAACGTATGCAAGTTATATGTTTGTTTATGTTAAACAAAATTACTAACGTGACACATTTTATTTAACAAAGACAGAATACGGTAAATTTAACAAGTTTCATGAGAAATTTCAAGTTTTAGTATTTGCCAAAAACAATATTTTTCTCAATCGATTTATAATCTTCCAATGTGATTTTGAAGTACGCTTCAGACTTAAAAAGGAAACATATAACTGATAAAAGTTATTATTTGTTATATATAGTCAAATTATACGTTATAAAAAAAGAATTATCCTTAAATTGAGATGGTTTGTAAAGTCACATGTTAATTATCCATTTCAATTAAATTTGTTTTCATATTTAAATTACTATCTAAAATAAAATTTACTAATAATATATAATTTTGTATCTAACGGCACTACGAATTTTTTAGATAATCAGTATAACAAAATTTTCAATAAATTCTGTGACGTATTTTTCAGAATTGCATAGGAGTTTTAGAATCGACGTGAGAATAACACTAGATACACCCACTCATTGTTTTTGCACATCTATTATAAAATCATTGATCACAGAAAAAGACCATTTTCTGAAATTGATATTTTAGAGTGCTAGTATGTCAAACAAATTTGGACTAAAATAACTACCACCCCTCCCCCACACACACGCAATATCAATTTGATTATCAATGACCTAGATTCAAACAATGTGACATCTAATTGTTTTAAACAATTTAATAATTTAAAAACTTATTTTTTTCACTGTAAAGTTTGTACCTTAAAAAAAAGAAGATTTTATTTTTTGTAAAATTTTCAGTACTCTGCGGTTAAAAGTAACCGCATTATGATCCTTTGAATGTTATTAAATATCAGAGCGTCCCGTCGGATGCTTTTCCATTTTTATTGACGGAAATCTCTAAGATTTCATAAAATTTAAAGTATCATAACTCGATAAATTATAGTTGTAAAAAATATAATTTCTATTGTTGTACTTATCGGAGCATGGTAAAAGCGTTTCTAAATATAACTAATAGAATACAGGTACTGCATATGTAATTAAAAATAGTAACATTTTAAGAATCAATGGAACGACTATTTCATCAATATAATTTTAATTCCTAACCTATTTTAACCATTTTTTCAATACATATTCACTACGTATCTCCAATAAGTAATTAAAGTGCGTTTCAATCTTTTTAAGACACCCTGTATATATAAAGTATCTCACCACTCGTGATAGAAGCTAATTTACACCGCAGAATATTGCTGAGTCGATTCCGTTATGGTACCTGTTAGACACCAATAAGTCGCTAAAGCCATTGCAAATTACATATATTGTTTCAGATGCTACCTCTTCAGATGCTTTTCTTTATTATTGGGTACATTAATATTTATAAAACTGTATGTTTTAACAAAAAAAGTAATAATATTATAATGCATAAATGGATGAAAAACTGGTTCTGTTTAAGAATTTGAATCTTTATGAAATATTTTCATTTTTATATAAATGTGTCTAACAAGCATGTCTGGTGGACGTAAAACGATTAATCTGATTTTAATGCCGAAAATATATATGAAATTAGATAACATTTTGAAAAAATAATATAAAAAGTCGTATAATGAAATCTATTTAAAAAATCCATAAACTTAAATGAAAACATAATTTATGTGTTATGTTTTAGTGACCTATCCAATTTAATGAATATAGTACATCTGTAATAATGCCAGTTAATCACACATTTTCGATTTAAAGAATTGATCATAATTTATTTTTAAGAGTTAAGTGTTATTTGATCATTAAAACGTGCATATATCCTAAATTGGAAGTACATTCTAATAGAAATAATGTGCACCCAATTAACTTCTAAAAACAAAAATAGAGCTTAAGAAAATAAAATTTGTATTAAAAAATGTGCAAACACAGAAATTGATTAGAGAGGGGATGCAGGATGATTTTGTGGAATCAAACCAAAATGAAATGGAAACGTAAACGAACACTAAATGAATATTTCTTTAATATGCGAAAAGGTAATTTATACTTTAGTTTGAAATAAAAAGTGCTAGAATAAATGCTGGAAATTATGGTATTTTTTACAAACTGCGTCAAAAAATAATTTCTTGTAGAAACTGTCACATGAAACATTGGAAATTGGCGTATTTTGAAAAAATTTAAAAAAAAAATTCCTTTAATAAATCGTTTGATAAGATTTTTGAAAAATCTATAAACTTAAAACGAAGCCTTATTCTCTGTGTTATGTTTCAGAAACTAATCCATGTTATTAAAAGCGAACAGCTGGAGAAATGCCAGATAATCTTATAGTTCCCGGTTTAAAGAGATGACCAGAATTTGTTTATCAGAGTTAAAAGTTATTTCAGCATTAAAACGTGCTTTTTAACCAAATCTAGAGTGCATTCTAATGGTTATAATATGCTGAAATAAATTCCAGAAACAAAGTAAAGCTTTAGAAAGGGAAAAAACAGAAGTAAACAAATAATATTATATTATACTTTTCAAAGCTTATGAGATTTCGAAGATAAAATTTAGTTCATTTAAAAACACTCTCATAATTTGAAAGCAAATATATAAAATATGTATTAAGGCACGTCCAAATACCAGAATTAATTAGAGTGAAGATGTAGGGTTATTGAACGGAAGCGAACGAAAATGAAATGAAAACATAAATTAATTATTTTGTTAATTTAGGGTACAGTTTGATATTTTATTTTCAATTTTAAAATATTAAAATAAAAGTGTATATCGGGTGTATTTCATGTAAAATATCTTAAGACCAAAGTATTTTTCTATTACAAGTTATAAAAAAAACTTTTTAAACTAAAATATTTTATTTAAAAAATCATTTTCAAACACATTCAAATACAGACTAAATTTCTGTGTTATGTTTCAGAGTATCATTCTGGTTATCAAAAAGAACAGATGTGGATAAAATCCACATAATCACAAATTTCTAGATTTAAGAAATGGATCATATTAAATTTGTTTGAGCGTTAAAACGTGCTTATTGGCGCATTCGAGAGTACTTTCCAATTCAAGATTGAAAAAATATGCAAATCACATAAATGTTAGAATCAAAACTAAAAGTTTAGGAAAAAAACAGATGTTAATAAAAAATAGCAGATAAACACTATATGGACAAAAGACACGGGATACTTTTGAATTTAGAATATCTAGATAAATTCTTGACAAATTCTGCTTGACCTTCGGGAATGTAAAAAACATGTTTGATCTCATATGTTTCAGCAAAGGTTTTATCAAAAGGACAATTAGGGGACCTAAACAACATTTTTAACACATTGAATGAAGAATAATATTTCCTATCAGTCTGTAAAATAAAATTCTCTCGAAATGATGTGCATCTGTAGTACATGTCTATGTGGATCTTGTAAAACATTTGTTTTCATTTTTGTAATAATAGCACGTATTTTCATGGAGCTATAAAGCATTCTTTAAAAAACTCAAGAAATTTGCGCATGTAATTTGTTTATAGCTTGCTGGATTTTCAACCGCATTTAACTCGACTTTGAGTAAACTTGGAAAACTACAGTAAAAAGAAATAGTACAATAAAAATATAAAAATATTAACTAATCGGTGAAATATGAGTATTTTTATGAAATAATTTTTAACTGCACATGGGCTGAAAATAAGAAATATATTTTGCATAATTTAGTATTCAACTATATAGATTATACTATAGTACTAGCACTAATATAGTACTATAGTACTAGTATAAACAGACCAATCGGATATCGTAAAAATTCAGAAAGATATCGATGATATAGAGAGCTGAATTTCAGTTGCTTTCTTAAAGTAGCTGGATAGTGAGGCATTTACCACAAATTGTCATTTTTCATTTATTATTATTATTTTACTTTTCTTTCTATTGATGATTCATATCCCCTTGGAAGAATCATTAGAACGATCCCATTCTAATTTTTAAAAAATCGAAATCGAAGCAGCCGTTCCGAAGCTTCTCGTGGTCACACGCTAAATATTAACTCATATGTTGGATATCAGCTAATACAAAATGATAATTTGGGGAAAATCCCTGATCCTCCAGCTATTTTTAGAAAGTAACAAAAAATCAACTCACTATATTGCCGATATCTTTCTGAATTTTCTTGATGTTCGACAGACTTTTATATAATTTGGCCTGTATGTTTTACTAACTAAATTAAAACCAATTGTTTTGCTTTCGTTCGTGCATTCGCAGTTAAGTAATATCATACAAATTTTTACATTTCATCAAATATTGAATATATTTTATTTGTTATTTCTAACGTGTTGTTTCGACTGTACTTTGTCAAGTTTCATAAAAGTGATGATGAATTGGTTGAAAATCCAGCATGCTTTAAACAAAATACATGATGGAATTTCATGACTTTTTTAAAGAAACATTTATATATCCATGGATTTACGTGTTATTCTTACACAAATGAACACAAATGTTCTACAAGATACAAATAGTCCCTTTCTATTTCTACGGGTCATTTCAAGGGTTTTATTTTACACTGCGATCACAAATATTATTTTGTTTATTCCATTTGTTGTTGGTCCCCTAATTTCTTCGTGATGAAACTTTTGGTGAACAATATGATGTAAAACGTGTACTTTATATTCCTGAAGTTCCAAAAGAATTCGTCAAAAATTTCTCTATATATTGCACAAAATGAAAAATATCGGCAGTGTCCAGTGAATTTTGTCCATATAATGTATGATGCGTTTAAAGACATACGTCACGTTTTCTTAACGGAGTGACAACAGTTGCGAACTTACATGTGAAACAGCTGACATCGGTATGTACTTTTTCTCGTAAACTACTAAAATGATTTCAATATATTTTTAATAGCTTTGGCAGTAGATATACTAGCTGTAAAATTTCACAATTTTTCTTATCGCTAAAATTTAATAGTAAATATTTCCTTATTTAATCGCCCAAATCAGCGATTTAAATAAGGCATAAAATTTTAATGAATTTTAATGGAAACAAAAGTTACTTTTTCGGATATCGAAGATACGAAATTTCAGTAAACGAAGATTTCTTTCTGTTTGGGGGTAAACCACATATTTATAGCTTATTAGCCATTCACAAATATTTTGAAAAACTTTAGGGGTGCGGATGAAGTCACTTGATTGTGATTTTCATTTTCATTTTCATTTAATTTTTTTGCACACCGTCTGGAGTATCGTTGGAAATAATCTCGTCACAAAAAACTCACAAATATATTTGTTTTTATTTTAGGCATTATATTTTCAGAGATATAGTTGAACATGTGCAGCAAAAAAAGCCCCCTCTCCCTATTTCCGAATCTACTGAAACTAAATTTATGAGAAAAAATAGGGGTAGTAGAAGTTTATATCAACCTTGCGGGAAAACTATAGCGATTATCCTAGGTCACATAATTGTTGTGAAAATCGCATTTTTCCGTCAACACAAACATTACTTTGCGGGCACTCGAGGTACCTATCGACGTGGAATCATGCAATGATTATTGATAATGATTTTTGAAAAAATTGTCGGTAATTAGCCGATATGTTAATAAAAAACTTATATGGAAAAACGCGGTACAGACCAGGGCGACCTCTTTTTCTAGCGAAATTGGCAGAATACCAAGTTTAAACTTCGTATAAGGTCTTTGTTTTAGGTACGTCGAATCAAAATGGTAAATAGTAAACGTTTTTCATTCCAATTGAATTCAATTATTGAATAATAAATCATACAATAATTCCAGGACATTCAAAATCATAGTTTTGAGACAAGAATTGCTTATAACTCAATAAGTAATTTATTTATAATGAAAAAAACTTTTCGATTACAAACTACATTAATAGTCATGCCTATATGCATCATGCTTTTATTTTAAAAAATCAGTCATGAAGTTTCGCGTTGTTGAGCGTAATTTCTAAAGTCGCCTGAAATACCTCTATTATTACATCAAATATCATTGAAAGGTGACTTATCGTGAGTAACTCTGCGACCTCTTTTCAAAGCGTGAGTAATTAATACATTTATTGTTTCAAACCTTGTGTGCGCAAGTGAAACTTGCACCTGACCGATTATTTTAATTAAGCATTTTAGAAATAAATCAGAGGTCATACTGGTCTATGGAAAATATCAATTAAAGTAAGAGCGAGGGGCGGAAAGCTTGAAAGAACGTAGAGGAATGAGAATGCGATTTTCTATACATCGGGCTGAAGTGCTGTGGTATGTTAGTTTCTCAAAGCGCGACGGCTACATGTGAACTAGATGAAGGGAAGCGGTGTGTGCGTTAGAGGTACAGGCCAACCATATGGTGTGGAATCAATAATATCAGAAATAAAATGTTAATTTTAGGTTTAAAAACATGAAATAATATTTTAAACGATAAAAATTACATATAATAATATAGAAAATAAAAATTGATTGAAAAAAAAAATGTTAGTTGAAAAATCTTCAGAATCATGTCGAACATCGGAACTTTAATAAGCTATCACGGCACTTTCAAGCTATTTTCAGGCCGATTTTGGAGAAAATTGGCCAAAATAAATTTTACATACACCGCGGCTTATGATATTGCACCTAAATGTAAAATTTCGTCAAAAAATATTCATAAATTCTTCACTTAAACTGCAAAAAATCAAGAAAATTGCACAAAAATCGATATTACAGCGCCGACTTCTCAGGGGAATATCTTTATTTTCAATAGCGATCTGACGGCCATAGTCAAAAACACATATATATGAAGTTTGGCTCATTTCTATACAAAACTTTCTTGACTTTCCGATGATAAAATAATGAAAATGACACAAAAATTGCTATCACAGCGCCCCCTTTAGGCGCGATAACCTCAATATCAACCGAGACCTGCTAGCCATATTCAAAACATATACAGCGTGTCCGAAAAGTCTGGAAACGGTCAAATAACTCGAGAAATATACATCAAATTTAAAAAACGGTAAATGCATGTTCAACATTTTTGAAAATCTATTTAGGGATATGAAAGTTGCCCCCCCCCTAACTTTGACCCCCGGGGGGAAAGGGGGACAACTTTGAAATCTTAAATGATGCCCCCCATTTTTATTGCAGATTCGGATTCTACGGAAAAAATACATAACTTTTGCATTGAACATTTTCTTCGAAACATTGTAGATGGCGCTGTAATCGAGTGCAAAGCTGTGAGAAACGTTACCATTGCAATGTCTAGAAACGCTCCAATAACTCGAGAAATATGCATTAGATTGAAAAACGGAAAAATACGTGTTTAATATTATAGAAAAATGGCAACTTTGGTATCCCTAAATAGATTTTTCAAAACTATTGAACAGGCTTTTTCCGTTTTTCAATACTATGTACATCTCTCGAGTTATTCGAGCGTTTCCAGACATTGCAATGGTAACGATTCTCACAGCATTGCATTCGATTACAGCGCCATCTACAATGTTTCTAAGAAAATGTTCAATACAAAAGTTACGTATTTTTTCCCGTAGAATCCGAATCTGCAATAAAAAATGGGGGTCACCGTTTAAGATTTCAAAGTTGCCCCCCTTTCCCTCCCGGGGGGGGGGCAACTTTCATATCCCTAAATAGATTTTTCAAAAATATTGAACATGCATTTTGCCGTTTTTCAATCCGATGTATATTTCTCAAGTTATTTGACCGTTTCCAGACTTTTCGGACCCTGTATATGAATTTTAATTCAATTCTATGCGTAGTTTTGTACACTTTTCGACGACACACACATGGAAACACGGACAGACAGACATTTTGTAAAACATATTTTTCGGGATCTGTGATACTTAAACGTTTAGATCCGTCGGAAACCGGAAGTCGAAAAACTTTCGATTACAATACATTATTTTATTATAGATTGAAGAATGTAAAAAACCTCAAATTGCAATTTAATTATGAACCCTCCACTTTGAACAGCAAAGGAATATATTTTAAAGACACGTCATTAAAATTTTGAATGAAAAAAAAATCAAATGCGCTGAAGAGGCTAAAAATAAATCGAGTTAGAAGTAATCGGAAGTACAATTTGCCCAGAATTTGTCAATGTGATATCCCATAATAAAACAAATATCAAAGTACAAAAGTGAATTTATTCACATCGAAATTGATGAAGCGGTATACAAATATAATAATATAAATACAATTATAACGGTATACTAAATATACGAAAATTATATTATGGCAAAAAACCACAACTGCAAATAAACTACTTAAATCCGTAATAACACCCAGCACTAAAATAAGACAATGGGCTGCAGCAAAGGGAGGGGGAAGGAAGTAGGGAACTCGAAACAGAAAATAAAATCTCAAAATTTCTAAGAATAATTTTGGTATTTAATTTATATTTACTTAATTTAGAAGAACTATATAGTATATCAAAGATATTCCAGTTAAAACCGTTAACCAATATCATAGAAATAAAAACAACAAAAATAACAATCAAACAATATGTTTGTTTACCACATTTATTCACTCACAATACTTTGTCAATTAACACTAATTAATAAATAAATGTTAATCATAATCACTCTAAAAGGCTCAAGTACCGTATTATAATAATAATATAATTGGAAATAATTTAAAACTGGAGAAAGTGGATATGAGAGAATGAAAATGGGCGATTTCTTTATGTTTGCGAAAACTAGGAAAACCGGAAGAATGAAACATAATATTTTCAGTATTATATTTAATTATATGAATACTTAAAAATTTTAATTGCTCTCTATACTTTTCTCTGGAAAAATTTCCAAGTATTAAAATATAAATACTTACTTCAATTAATGATCTTAATCAAAGTCCTTATTGCATAAATTGTTCGTATATGAAATGTATACTTCGATTTCTATATTCCTTCATGAAACATATCTTTAACGTGGATTAGAAAAAAAAGGCTAAAAGCTCTTATAACTTAAATGTCGCCGGCAATGAATGATAGAGGAAAAGATATCGAATTAAAATATAAAAATTAATTACATGAAAATTATAAAAAAAAGAAATACTTGCCGCTTGGTGCAATGAGGATACATGATTAGAAGATTATATTATGAAAATCTAGCAAAAATATTAAAGCACACCAAGTGGCAAGGTATGAATCAAAACGGAATTAAATAGAACAATATAATCTAAATTTAAATTTTCATAATTAATAAAAAAAAAGATTATCCAGGGGTGCTTTTGACACTATTAGAAAAATACATTTACATAGATAAAAGGGATATCGCATATGTGATAGTCACTTACCCCAATTCTCTGCTTTGGCCTTTAATCATTGGGCGTATTTAGAGACGTCCGTTCAGTGTAGCAGCTGGCGGGACACTATATATATTTCTGACACATTTTAATCGATTAGATACGAAAGCTGGGCCTTCCATTCAGAAAGTGGAGACGTTACCTCTGCGCTACCAGTTCTTCCTTGCACTGCAGTAATATTCTGTCAATATATTGCAAAATGGTTTGAGAGATGAAAAAAAATGGATTAAAGACGTTTTCTGTCGGCTCATTACTACGAAAATCTATACAGTTCTTACAACTGTCGTTTATAACATATCCGCCAAATAAGAGAGCCATCAGAAGTACCGTTTGGGAGATTCAGATCATGTTCACTCACGCACACGCACACACACATACAAATCAAGATTACAATATGTGTTCGGAAAGTAAAAATAGTATTGAAATCGCGTTAATAGATCCTGATAAAAATTAACATAAATAATATTCAAATTTTTAATTGCTTAATAGGCGTATAGCCAACATAGTGAAAAAGTACCCAAGCCGGGACTCGAACCCGGGTCATCAGATTAGCGCACTGAGGTTCTACCAACTGAACCACTTGGGAACGACACTCAGCCTGGAACTTTTTCACCATAACATGTTGGCAAGGCTACAAACGCAGCACAAGATGGAATGTTTCCGTGAGCCGCCAACCCTTGGGCAAACACGAAATCAAATGAAATCCAGCATTGACAATTGAATAAATTCATATTTAATACTTGGAAATTTTTTCAGAGAAAATTTCACACGTCTTGCATTCTTAATATTCAAATTTTTAATTGCTTAATACTCGTATAGCCAACATAGTGAAAAAGTCATAATATCAATGTCAGCAGTTTCACATGTGAATCGCAACTGTTTTCGCCTTCTTAAAATTTTAAAATATTGTTTTCTTGAAGATTTATAATAAATTCAAATGTAGTGAAATATTTCCGAGTGCTAAATACAAGTAGTTTCGTTGAACTGTTACTTATACCGATCTTTCTGTTAGTAGTTCGAAATGTCCAGATACCATCCATGCACCTAAACTAATTACCAAAAATACTGATTTACATTACTATAATTTTAATGGTATTTATCCTATAATGTTATACTTTCCGAAGTTAAAGAGCTTTGAGAGATAAAATCTAATTCTTTTAAAGAGACTCTAAGAATTCGAATGCAAATATACGTAATTAGTATTGAGGCACGTTCAAATACCGTAATTAATTAGAGTGAAGATGTACAGTTATGGAATGAAAGGAAAGAAAAAGAAGTGGAAACGAAAAATATGGATAAATATTTTGTTATTTAACTAATAGTTTTAAACTGAATTTCCAATTAGACAGTAATAAAAAAATACAATTTATTATAGTTAATAAAAAATGTTTGACAGAAGTCTTATGTTTTACAAAACAAAACATTTAAAATTGATGTATTTGATAAAACGCTATATATCATAAAAGAGTTTTTCATTTCTTAACAATTTTCATATTAACACAAGTAATTTAGTACAAAATTTTCTCCTAATATAGGACTAATATATTATATAGGACTAATATATTATATAGGGCTAATATATTATATTGGACTAATATATTATATAGGGCTAATATATTATATAGGACTAATATATATATAGGACTAATATAGGACTTTCGGCGATTAGATAAGTCAAAAATTATTGTAAAGCTGCTGCCGAAGAAATGAAAGAAGTGTAATAGACACTAGTCGCGAAAGGGTTAAGGCTTATGATACCACGGTAAAATAACTTTCTATTCCCGCAATACGTATTTGAGATATTAGCAAAATCTCGGAACTTTTTTATCCTAATAGTATGATATCACTTAATAACAGATTTTTGTAAATTTAAAAATAGGACTTAATTTCGATGTTATATGCAAGAGAGAAATTGGAGAAATGCCAGATAATATCATACTTTCCGATTTAAAGAAAGGTTCAGAATTTGTTTTTTTTAGAATTAAAAGCCATTTGAGAATTAAAACGTGATCTCTTTATATAAAGTACATTCTAATGGCAATAATATGCATGTCACATAAATTAAAAAAACTAAATAAAGCTTTTGAAAGAGAAACATAAGTAAACAAATAATAACAGATATAGAAAGTAGACTGTGTAGTAGCACAGATGTTGTCACTTTGCGGAATAATAAGAGAACCGTTGGAAGTTTGTGGGGTTGACAAAGAGAGGCCCTTTTAATTTCCAGCTTATCTGACAAGGAGAAGGCCAAGCTTGGTTGGTAATGACACATTTTGATTATTTTTATATATGTTGCAGGGTACAAGTTCCTTAGTCTTAGATTCAACGTATTTTATACAACGCTCCTTAATTCTCGAGAAATAAGGGGTCTTATTAACTTAAATACCATAATTTTCCGGTCTATAATCTGCGGATCAAACAATACATATTTAGACCCGGAAATTTTATTCAATAATTGAAGCCAAATATTTGCAGCAAATTAGAAAGTTACGTTTTATAACATAAAATTTTCGGGTCAAAACATGATTGTTTGATCCGCGGATTATAAGCCGGAAATTACGGTATTTAAGTTGTGTTATAATATTAGACCCCTTATAGCTCGAGAACTAAGGATTGTTGTATAAAATCCGTTGAACCTTAGACTAAGGGGCTTCTACCCTGCAACATATATACAAATAATCAAAATCTGTGATTACCAATCTTGGCCCTCTCCTTCTTATTAGTATTACGAGCAGCTACCGATTATACCACTTTGTTGGCAAAGTGGATATATCTTACTAAAGGCTAACGCTTGACAAAAATTGAGGGGGTCGGGGCAAGAGAGTGCTAAACCACATTTTTGAACTTCTGGGATATTTCGATTTGAAAATTTGATCAAATACTCAAATCAGGATGTATAACATAAAGTTTTTTCGCCAATGTCTTAGTAACTTTTGAGGTAGTCTGAGCGACAATATGACATTACTTTAATGATATTACTATTACGTTCTTTGTAAATTAGCTATCTTCATTGGGAGCATAAACGTCTGGGGCAAAAACGAAACCTGGGAGATATGCTCTACCAAGTGACATTAGAAACAAATTACATGTAAGATATTATAATTTACAATACTAAGCAACAGATTACAGTGTTAGATTTATCGCACCAAAAATGTGGCTTGGAACTTTCTTGCCCCGACCCCCTCAATTAGTCAACGTTGGCTCAACCATTTTTTGCTGATTGAGTATTTTCCGAAGTTTAATAGATTTAGAAGATAATATTCAGTTCATTTAGAAAGACTCACAGATATCGAAAGAAAATGCACGAAATTATGTATAAGGCACGTGCAATTACTGCAATTATTTAGAGTAAAACTGTATAGTTATGAAATGGAAGTAAACCAAACTGGAACGAAAATATTTTTTAAATATTTTTCATGTAAGGGATAATTTATTAATTTATTTAGAATTAGAATGTATTAAATCAAACGTTGAAAATTAATTTATTTTAGAAACATTTTTCATAGATTTTGAATAGACAGGTGGTTTTCTAAATTTTTTTATTCTCGTTTGAAGCAGAAATATTTAAAAAAGAAGTAATATATATATACAGATATAAATTCTAATGCTTACAACATAATGGTAATGACATATAGCACTCTTATCGATGACCAATTGCTAAACCCTAAACCATTAATTTAAAATATATACTTCCAAGTGCATACTGAACTTGTTATTTTTCAAAATGAACTATGTTGCAATTGTTTCAAATATCATCATATATAAAAATCTATTTACGTAAAATTAATTATTTTTTTAAAAGTTAAAAAATCTAGATTTTTCTAGTTTCTGGGTCATATAAGTGTTATTTAGAAAACCTTTCTACATAACTCTGTACTACAACAAGTAAAACAGTAAAAGGTCAATTTTTCTAGGACGAAAATTTACCTAGTTATGATACTTCGAAATTTATCCATTTTCTCATTTTTCTCGTACAAAAGAACCTAAATATGCCAGCATGTGATAAATCATGAAATTTCCGCATCACGCAGGCTTCGAAGAGAGCTCTTTTATAAGAGACCAAATAACATTTTTGATGACAAATATTTCTTTACGAAATTTTTTTTTTTTAAATTTATTTTGCAAATGTCGTAGAGCCCGCTGCGTGAAGAGCAGTTTCTTACAATTGTTGTAGCAATCTGCCACGAAAATAATTTAAAAAGTTGTGGCAGCCAAAAAACGAGACCGCTCAGTGGTCTGATCACGGTTTTTGAACATTTGGCTTATAGACGTTGTCTAAAATATTATCAGTGTAATTTTAGCTTTCAAAAAATCATTAAAAGTTTTTGCTTATTGCATGTATAAGAGAAAAAATCTGTGCTTCATTGCCTGAAAACTTTTGAACTTTCGATTTATTCACGTTGTCCTAAACAGTATCTTTACACTTTAACTTTAGAAAATCCTTTTAACTATTTGATTTCATTTTTTCTAAGACAAAATCTGTTTTACCCTTACTTCAGAACTTTTTAATTATACAGGGCTAAAAAGCTTCTTTATACTTTTAACTTTAAAAAAATCATTAAAAGTTTTTTTTCCTAAGATTCTCACAAAATATATTTTTAGGAGTTCAATTATTCTGGTGTTACATTGCACATTTAATCTTTAAACACTAAATCCATACAAAGGTCAACAAAAGTTAAGAAAATATTAAATTTAGAACTTTAAACTTTTAAATTGGAAATGCTATTCATCTTACACTTGTGTTTACACACATACACACATATATATATATATATATATATACATACATAAGTAAATAAATAAATATATATATATACGTGTATAAATAAATAAATATATATATATATATTTGTATCAGAACTTTGATATACCAGGAGAAACAGTTTGAGCTATTCTTATATAATATTACTTACAATGAAAGTTTTCTCCTTTCTGCAATAAAAAGTTTATTGCGGAAGTTATTACTACCAAAGTTATTATTACCAAAATATATATATTTTAATCTGGTTCATGAACATATATTTAATATGCTTTTTAAAATAAAACAAATATTAAAATTACAAATTTCGGCTTGGTTATTCACGCAAGGTATTAGTGGTATAGTTAGAAAATGAATAGAACTTACGTAAACTATTTCCAAAAATTCATTTAAAAGTAATCTTGAAGCAAGGAGAATGCATCTTCTTAGAATTTCTCCAAACTGTTTGAAATATTAATTTTCTTTCTGTATATACTGTTCATATGCAGATATAGAAAGAATGAATAAAGAGAAATGTTTAAAAAAAAACCACGGTGTTTTCATAATAAGATTCTTTATTAGCACTCAGAGCTTACGGTTGAAAAATTTCAGTATTGCACTCTCTTGAAAGAGAAGAGATGGCGCCACAAGTGCAAATCCAGAGGAAGAGCAAATATTTATGGATTAATTTGATAAACTACTGCTTCTTTAATAGCATGTAGTTTTTCCTCAAAACTATCTTGCAATGAGAGGAGAGAATATTATTTCAAGATAGAGGCAGAATAATGAATATATTTTTTAATCGTTAAAGCTACTGATCATACTAAATTTCAGGAATTTCTAAACAAATAAATAAAGATATCACCCTTCAAATTCCAAAATAATAGTACAAGAAAACATTTAAAAGTTATCCTGTAATAAATATTTAAAGTTTCTTTTTGTTATTTTATAAAAAAAATATATCATTAAGGTAGGGGCATTACTTAACATTTAACGGTCCATTGTCACAATATATTCAACATTGCACTTTTAATTTTAAAGTCGAATGCTGCGTATATTACGACAACGTTATTTTATTATTTGTATCACTTAATGGCCAATACTGCAATATAAGGGACCATGAAACTTTTACTTATTAGGTCGAATGCCGTGCATATTGCGTCAAAAGGTATTTTATTAACTTTTAACTTTTTTTTCAATATATGGGACATGGGTCTTTTATATATTAAGTTGATTGCCGCGTATATTGCGGCATTGGGCCGTTAGGGGTTATTTCATAAGCCCTCATTTTTTTAAAACTAACTTTAACACAGCGTTAAGAGACTTCAAATACTTCTGGACCATGAAAAGTTAAATATGCAGAGTAAATATTAGAAATCCTCTCAATTATATTAATCTGGCTTAATCTAATGTTTTATTGAATAAACTTTAGGGTATGAAATGGATCTTCATATTATTTCATGTGGATGTTATTTATGCTTTTTACTAAATTTAGTCTACGTCCTGCTGATCAAAAATTTCATCAGAAATATGTTTACATTAAACACTTGTCATTCAGGTTGTTTTATTCAAATACACGTGCAAGAAAATGGATCCGGTCAGAAATTAGTATCAACAAAGATTTATTGTTAAACATTGTAATAGTCTTAGTTTTTACTCAAAACTTGTTTTAACTTTATCTATAAAAAATTTATATAAGGGAACGTGGTCCCATTCGGCGGTATCGGAGGAATGTGCTTTGAAGAATTGCTTACACAACATTTATGTAAATTATACGTATGTAATCTGCAAAAGAGAGCAATAGTAATTCGATTAAATAAATGTAGTTTGTTATAAAGAGCAATAGACTCAATAACTAACAAATATTGTCATTTTTGAAATTTTTTCTGAAATAATTAAAGTAAAAAGAAATCTGATAATGTAATGCTCTTACACATGTCGCTCACACGCCAGAAAAGCGACACAACTCCAAAGAATTCATTTTGCATATTATTGCACTAATATGTTTGCATTAAGTGGAACTAGCTATAGGAAAAGTGATTCTGTGATTGGCTGTTGTCTTCTGTTTTCCTATTGGCTGTTGATTTCTACTTTCCTATTGGCTGTTTCTTCAGCTTTCCTTTCCCTTATCTCTCACTTCAGTCTTGCTGCTGCTTTCATAGTAGAAGCCCGTCTTTTTGCGCCTGACGAAAAAAGACTCAGATCTTTCGAAAGGCCAAGCGCTTTTGAAAGTTTTTGATCGTGTTTTAAGAAGATCTTTTAGTTCTTATTGAATCACACCAGTTTCAACTTATTCTCTTTTAAAAGAAAAGTGTCATATTTGGAAAAAAGCTATATTACGCTATTTGTCCATTTGCCACCGCAGAAGAAGGGTATACTTTTGAGGGGGTAAAATTACTCAATTCTCGTAACCTCATCTCCGTCTTCATTCTTAAATGTTTACGCTTTTATGTATACTTTTAGAGCTGCATGCAGAGCTAAGTGCTATAATTTTATTTTTCAATAAAAATATGTGAAACTTCCTTTGCCTTTGTGAAATGTAGTAGTTTTGAGTTATGTCGCTTTTCTTGCGGATGGGCGAAATATGCTAAAAAGAATGCAGGAGCATTTTTTACAACAGCTATTTAAAACGACAAATTCCGTAATTGATTTGGTGGTTTAAAAATATAGGTGCAAACTTTAAGGGGAGGTAGATTAGACTGCAACAATCAATGTTTGCATAGCAAACGAGTCGCAGTCCATTTATGCATTCAAAAGTAGATGGCGTCTCACTCCAATCTGAAACCGGAATTCTGTTAATAACATTAAAAATAATGAAAAATCGTTAACGAAATTACTTCATTTCTGTAACTATAACGATATTACAAGAGATGTTAAAAATGGCCACTGTCAACATCCAAAAAATTCTAAACTATATGCTCCATGTTTCAAAATATAATTCACCTTACATACAAAGCCACTAGTTGAATAACTATGTTTTTACAGCCCTTTTAGGAATTCCATACAGTTTCACGTAAATCAATATCTGTTGAGAATTCCGTTAAAATGCCTTCAATAATGTTAAAACTACACACAAAAAACCGTGTTCGAAGAAAAGAGCGACGGACAGCCCGAATTTTTAAAAAATAATAATATATTGTAACTCTAGTTTTTTTAATACAAATTTTTTTTGCTGTAGTGCACTTTACCTCTTCTCAAAGTCTATACCTAAATTTTTTAAACACCCTGTATGAATAATTTGACGAATTATTTAAATATGACCGAGATAAAATGTATAAATGGATATCACGAGCACTTTTTTATGAATTTTGTTTTAATTAATATTTACATCTTTTTCTTTACAAATGATTTTTCCTTTTTGCATTGTAGAATCATTTTCTTTGAATAACTACAATGAAACAAACTAACAGTAATTTCTCTCGAAAACTTACATAAAGAGACTTTTCCATACTTCTATAATATAAATTTAAAAACAAGTTCAATTCCACTTGAAAAGTGCATTTCCTCAAAAATAAAATATGCATATGCAGTTGAAAAAAATATATATATCCCGTTCTTGCATGAAAATGCAATAGTTCAGACACAGCCTGTTTAGAGTTTTATTTTGAAATCAATATGATTTGTTATAGCTCAGTGCTTGCTGATTCATACCAATGATAGCGATTTTTCCACCAATTTATTTTTATTTGAGAGAACAATATCTAAGAACAGAATTTCTGGGTAATTCAATATACGTTTGAAGTATTTCATATATTTTCAAAAGAGAAATTTTGCATTTGTTACAAAAGCTGCATATTGAATTATTGAAAAACGTGTTCAATAGTTTATATAATTTAAAGAAAAGTATGAACACTTCACACAGTAAAGGAAAATAATATTTATAATTTGAAACGCCTTAAAATTATTTTTTTCAACTAATTACAATTATATTTCTATATTTCTTTTAAATGAAAAAGGTGTAAATTCACAACATAATACAAATTAAAGTAACTTTTATTAGGGTGTTTGATTTGTTTCAACTCACTCCGAGTCATTTTCAAAAACAAATGATAATATTCCATAATTGCACGGGCTTTGAAGTTATTATTTAAAATGCTATCATTTAATTTTCCCGTACTTTTTTGAAAATTACGCATGTTATCTTTTATTTTTACTTGGTTGTTTATTATCATAACTGTAACCATGGAGTAACTCGAGCCACAATTTCGGTAAGTTAAAATATGCCGCATCGTTACATATTGTATTTTTGCGTGTTAGTATCTCTATGGATTCTCTTATTATGGATGGTTAGTATAGACTGGTGGGGGAAATTATTTTACTTTCATTGAAATTTATTTGGATGGTTTGTACTTGATATAATCTTGCCAGGGCTGTGGTTTTTCTATTATACTTAATATCAGCTATATGCTCCTTTTTTCTGTAACAATTACTAAAGAAAACTTCCATAAACAATAAACTGTATCATTTTATTTCATTTACTTAAAAATTTTATAATAATTTACGATATATAGAAAAAGTTGCACGTTTTTCTATTACAGCAGAAAAATTTCACATATTTAGGGTAAGATAACCGTTACTCATTATTTTGTAAACCTTTCCGTTATCTTCTGAAATTATTTAGTCATCAACATAAAAAAATGGTATTCTCGATATATGGAAACTGAAAGTGTCCTTTTGCTTTTCTCAAATTTGGGAAAAGAAGTTCTTGTTAATTTTAGAAAACCCATTGCTTTCTGGGTCATTTTATTTTTTCTTCTTCTAAATGTTTTTAAAGATAAGGGGAATATTTCTAGAAATGAGGTTAACTATGAAGTTACATTAAATTTTCGTAAACTTTTCTTCCACATTAAGTAAAAATTGAGTAATTTTTATATTATATTTGATGAAATATATTTTTCAAATTTTAGGACATATTTTAAAAATGTTTATGACATCGACTTTCTGAATATCTGCCTGGTATGGGTTAGTTGATGTCCCCACTTATTTACCACATTGGTCTGTAGTATACCTAAAAATGCTGCGAAAGTAAAATATTGGGACTATATATTTTTCCTACAATGGTCTCTAATATTTATGACTCTTTACAGCGACTGTTTTACATTTTCTTCTACAGGAAGTTATTATTATAGTTAAACCACGTTAAATATTTTGAGGAAAATTTTCGAATGCAGTTTTACATTTTCGAATTTTTTCCCATGTTAGTTTGTCTATCTTTTATACTTTTCGTTATGTTGTATTAAAAATAATTTAAGTGATTTAAACATTTTTTTAAGACTAATTCTTTTAAAAAATTAGCATGAATAATATATGGATGTTTATGAATATATTTGAAAGGGTCGTGATTGCGTTAGATAATTAATGTATAATGTATTATTTTCTCTTTATTTCTATATAAGTATAAATTGAAATTAAGCTCATATTAGTTATTCTGAAATTTTCTTTAACTGTGGGAAATTAAACATTTGTTATTTTAATAAACGTTATTTTCAAATTTCACATTTAAACTATATAAATATTTTTCTAAAAGAATTAATAAGTTATTTATAAATTATGGTTGTTTTCGTTCAAAATATATTTTAAATATGATTAATTACATAATCACATTATACAATATTCTAGGCTAGAATTTTATGTTATTTAATTGGTATTATTCATTGTAATTTATTTTTGAATGGAATATTTTTTCAAAATTATTTTTATAAATTTGGTATGCGCGAATGCTACAAACAAAAAAAAATTTCATGAGAAAAAATGAGATCAAATGGAAATTAGAAATTTCCTGATTATCGTACTGCAAAAGTTTACAGTTTGTAATTTTTGTATTAAGCGATTAAAAAAAAGAAGCTTCTGTTCTTGGTTGTTATGTGTGTATGCATATCAGCAAATTTTCTCAACAACCACTGAACGGATTTGAATATAACTTTTGCATTGCAATTCTACATACCTAGTACACCAAGGAAAATTTTAAGGTAAAAGTTGTCATCGTATAGTGTATAGTTTTTTAAAGAGATATACGTCCAATATTTTAATAAA
The DNA here is from genome assembly GCA_963931845.1 of Maratus michaelseni. NCBI lineage: Eukaryota > Metazoa > Arthropoda > Arachnida > Araneae > Salticidae > Maratus > Maratus michaelseni. Next base: position 401,946,780 of record OZ007586.1, read on the forward strand.
GGATTGTCCATTGCGTTTAAAACATGATAGAGAGCAGTAGATTACCTTTATAAATATGAGAGAGGTGGCATATAAAAATTAAATTTCATAGGTCGAAAAAAAATTGGAAAAAATCTTGACCTGTGAGTAAATAGAATGAATTCATAAAGTGGTGACATATGAGCAGTAAAATTTAATTCAGCTAGAGAATTTTGGAGATAGACTTTGCGAGATTGTAATTTTCGGAAAACTATTGTTTGTTGACTTGTCTCACTCGTTTCATAGAACTTGTCCAGGCGAGTGCTGGAATTTGGTTTGCAACTGTTTGAACAAAAATATCTAATCTAAGAATGCACCATGCGCGTATGCCACCACTATTTTATTTATGAGGGCTCTCTATTGACTACAACGTACATTAAATTGAATGCGGTTGTCACAAAATACACATTTGTGCTAAAACACTTCTTAATAGGTAAGTAAAAAAAGGAATATTAATAACATGAATTTTTTGCAGAAATGCAAGCAAGTCATTTATAAAGATCATTTGAAGTCGAGCACATATTTTGTTTCAAAATTACTTGTTTTCGATATTCTAAACACTTTTAAAATTTAAAATAAACATCTATCTCTCTCTGTATATTTTTTAAGTACTTTTAATTTACATTTAAGCACTTTTCTTCATGCGTCGGTTCCCATCCGAATGCCGAATTTAAGGAGCGTGATGCATGATTATCAGTTCAGCAATGATCTGCTTTGGAACAGCGCGCACAACACTTTCCCTCCCGATATCATACACCTTCACGTAAAATATTAGAGTCCAGGTGATGTGATTTTTGAAACTGAAATTTCCGAAGCATGATTCCCATTTTGTGTCTTCTCTGTAATTAAAAAAAACTGAATTAGCAGGGATTTATTGCGTAACAAGATGCACAGAAACTAATATTTTTTTAGAAAAGAGTAAAAGAACGCATAAAAACACGTGTAATTTTTAGATACGTAAAATTACTCATTATTAAGACTAGATTTAGTATTATGTATTCTTTTAATAGGAATTTATAAAAGGGCTGGTGTGGAAAATAATGTATCCTTCGTATCAATATCTATTAGCGGTAAACATCGCTAAGTTTGTTTTCAAACTCTTTTAATTATTTCACATTTTCTGGATAGATGTTTATTTTTATTTTTCTTATTTTTTTAAACAGCATGGAATCTGCAACCTTAGTAGTCTAGTGAAGTTATTATCAACACCATTTATATTTGCATCTATAACATTAAAATTTATAACCGATCATTAAATATGTTTTGTCATTTACATTTTTCTAGACATTTTCTAGAAATATTAGTGTAATTAATAGGTAACCATTTTTCAGTTAAATCATAATAATTTTGTTATAAGATTTTCAAATGAAAACACTGTCATTGTTTCACTTCTTATTCAAATCAAAAAGACAAAGCGTTGTGCAAATACAAATTTTTCAATATAACCACTAATAATTTCCCTTGTTATAATTATGGAAAAGAAAATGCTTTCCCGTTAAATAATCTCTTTAGATAAAAATACACTTCATACTGTCTAATCACACAATTTCTCCAGACACTATTTTGTGAAGAAATGCACTGCATACCTGCTTTCCCCGATTATTAAATAAGATTTTTCCTTTTATAATTCCTAAATACTAAGTGGAATAGATTATGTAATAAATAAATAAATAGTTTTTACTACAAAAATTTCTAACTAAAATTTAGTCATTTTTAATGCTAGTTATTCATATAAAAAGGAAAAAAACACAGTGCAGATATACATGCTATTATGCATATGTAAAACATTTCCCTTGCAATTATTATTTTGGTGTGAGGGTTTAAGATAGGCTTACGTGCTTCATATATACTTTCAACTAAAATACACTTTATACAGTCAGTACAAAGTGTTTTCAACTGGTGTGACGTGGCAATTTTCAACGAAGTTCCATAACATTTTATGACTTAGCTGAAATATTATTATTTTTATTCATTTTCAATTGGTGAAAATTATTACTCTAAAAGGAAAGATATTAAAATAAAATAGGCAATAGAAATTTTTAACTATTGAAAATAAATAAATAAAAGAAAAAATAATGAGTAAAATTTTCAAACTTTTTTCTTTTTGCATAAATTTGAACGAATATATCCGCGCAGCGACATCTATGTTAATTTTTAAAGATTACATAAGATAGCATTTTTAAGTGCATGTGCTTGTGCATAAATGTTTTTTAATATAATTAGAATAAGAATTAACAAAAGTAATAAATGAAGGAAGATTTCTATGACAAAAATTATACTGAACATTAGACTCTATTGGTTTACTCTTATTTATAAATAAACATGCATTGCAAAACCATGAAATATGTAAGAAAATAAAACGAATTCGTAATCTGCAGCAGAATTTTAGTATACGTTTAGGTGAGTCACAAAAGCTTTGATTTAGGCTCAAGACTGCCGTGAGATAACAAAAGGGTTTCAAACCCTAGCCTAGTCTCTAGTTGCACATTTTGTCTTACTTCAAATTAAATTAATACCTTGCCTCACTAAATCGGGACAATTAGGAAAATTTTCATTTGCACAGTTTTTGTAAAATTGCGTACCACAAGAAGATTTATTTATATTACTCGACCTAATCTAAATTAAAAAATATCCTATGAAAAGCAATAATGTAAGTGTAAATGCCTTTGCAAAAATCATGGATATATATTAGTGAAAATTTGTATTTTTCCGGCTGTGCATACATAGACCAAAAAAGTAACTATTAACACATTAACAAAATTAGTCATTTGAAACATAATTAAGTATTTTGTCATAAATCATTAAAACATTACATTCAATTTAATCTATACTGGATAAATGCATAAATAATTAAAGTAAGTTAAAAATATGGTTTCTGTTACATGCATTCACATATGTTAATTTTTAACCTTATTGAACAGAATTTGTTTGTGAAAAATTATACCAATGGGGTTGTTATACTCCTCATTTTAAAAATATGAATTCTATTCTAATACACTACATTGTGGCACTTAAATTTTCAATCATAACAACTAAATAATAGGATTAGTTTCCATATGAATGGATATAACGTCATATATTTAAGAATAATTAAAATTGCTGTTATACATAAAAAAATATTATAAGTATAAAATAGCAGGATGTTTAAATATACAATGATATAAATAAATATATACATGGTGTTTATAAACTAACATTCCCGGTTTGGTGATATCGCTAACTTAAATCAATAAACGGAATAAGATCACAAGTTTTATTTCGACTTTGAAGGTATGGGAAATGAATTTCAGAAGAAAGTACCAAAAACGTCTCAGTTACCAAATCTTCGCTATTTTGCGGTACAGCAATTCTGTGCATATACTGAGCTTTATTCCTCAGTCATATAAATCATTTATTCGCCTGTATGTACCAACAAATTTTCAAGAGCAATTAGCGGCGGTGCTATCACAAACACACAAAAAATTGCACAGTCCTTTTTACTAACGATTAATGTAAATATAGGATTGTTTTAAACCCCGACAACACCGTTATATTTCTTTTTGATAGATATATTTTAACGGAATTCATTTTTTCTTGTTTTTTAAAACTCTAAAAATACATTGTGGTGTCATTTCCTTTATTAGTTTTAGCTACATCATAGCTACCAACATTTATGATTTTACTTACCCATCATACGTAGTATAGGGTAAGTCTTGTAATCGTTTTGAAAATCGAAAAAAAAATTGACGGATTTACACGTTTCAGACACTGGAGATTCAGAAAAACATACTTTTAGAAAATAAAAAATTGCCGTCCGTCTGTCTGTGTGTGTGTCTGTAAACGTTCTATCTCCCGAACAAATTGAGATAAAGACTTGAAATTTGGCATGTACTTAGTATGTAATAATGGGAAGAAGCTTATTGCATTTCAGTAACCTCGATTATCCAAAACTACTTTTTTTGGACGCTCAAAATTTTCATTCTGATAAAAGTTATATAAAAAATTTCGAAATTATTTATTTTAAGGAGTGAATATAAAAAACAATAAAAAAACATAAATTTTGCATAAAGAATAATGTCGATCGGATAATTAGTTGCTGAGATACGAGGGTCAGTCGGAAAATAAGTTTCCTCTGGTGACTGTGGACGGAGGTGTGTATGAAAGATAAAAAATGTAATGAGACATTAAAGATAAAACATAACTTTATTTTTCCACATAAGTACCAAGTACATTGAGACATTTGTCATACCGCTTTATAAGATTCAAAAAGCCCTCCATGAAAAAATCAGGGCTTTGCATACGGACGAAGCGTTGAATGGTATATGCGAAAGACGATACAGCAGATGAAAGCGAACGTGTAAGGCATCGATACCATTACAGTAAGACAACGATACCAGACATCGATACCATCGTGCCTGCGCAGATGGCGCTGTGGACTGCAAACAGCGCCATCTGCGCGGGCAGTGCAAAAGCGCCATCTGCTTGATCGCAGTCTACCTCTACCCAATGGTATCGACGTTCGCTTTCATCTGCTGTGTCGTCTTTCGCATATAGCGATTCAACGCTTCGTCCGTATGCAAAGCCCTGATTTTTTCATGGAGAGCTTTTTGAAGCTTATAAAGCGGTATGACAAATGTCTCAATGTACTTGGTACTTATGTGGAAAAATAAAGTTATGTTTTATCTTTAATGTCTCATTACATTTTTTGTCTTTCATACACACCTCTCTCCACAGTCGCCAGGGGAAACTTATTTTCCGACTGAACCTCGTATTTGTAATCATATTCCACACTCTTTGATTTTTCATGACTCGGTATTTCATTCAAATTTCAATTCAAATATATATTTTAATTGGAAATGAGACGCTTAATCCGACGCAGTAAACCGTTAGTTAATATGATTATCAATTTTGGAGTTATAAAGATGTTTATTTTACACAATTCCGTAATAGAGCATTTAAAGTTTATGACGTCATCAAGCCACGATTTTATTCGAATTGCAATGCATTTTATAAATAGTTTCCACATGTTTTATTTTCATATTTTATAATATGAACATCTATGATGGGTAAGTATTACGGTGGCCCCCAACGACTAGTTTTAGGTAGCTTTCATTTCATTGCAGCCGTTCGGAGGAAAACAGCTCCAAAACATTTTGGTATATTTTCATCGATCATAATCCCCAGACCCCAAATTCACCCTCCATTCAAATGTTGATTTATATGTATATATATCAGGCTGTAACTCTCTTATTTATGTTCCGATTTGTATCAGACTGAATATGTGTATAGGACATACCAAGGTCTCGACCGAGTTCGTTGGCCCGCTTCATCCGTCATGTTGTTTCAAATTGGCGGCCAGTTAAAAATTTTTAAATTTTACAAAATTCAAAAAGATGTACAAAAGAACATAAATTGAAAAAGTTGTTTCCGTTAAGTGTTAGATCGTAATACAAGAATTCCGGAGCATTTTTTGTTTTGGCTTTATCTTAAGAAATGGCTGAGAGATGGCAGCTTGAAATTCTAGGGTGGCTGATATTTTGAAACAATTTGATTTTTGTTATGCTGTGACTCTCGTATTTATGAAGCGATATGAATGTAACTGATCATGTGAACAGGACATACCAAAGTCTCGACCTAGTTATTTAACCAGCTTCATTCGCCATCTTGTTTCAAAATGTCAGCCAGTTAAATAGTTTAATTTTTTTTAAAATTCGAAACGACGTACAAAAATTTTATAAATTGAAAAAGTTGTATCTGTTAAGTGTTAGATCGTGATACAAGGATTCCGAAGCATTTTTTGTTTTGGCTTTATTTTAAAAAATGGCTGAGATATGGAAGCTATATTTTCCTCCCGGTACAGGCCGGAAGGACTTTTTATAAATTCAAATAAACATGTGTTGAACGAAATATTTTACATTATACATAAAAAAATAATAGTACTTCATAAAGAATACAATTCTTTTAATGAATTTTTTGGTTGAAAACATGTTTATTTGACATGAAAAAATTGTACTGTTTTGTAGTATAGTTATTTTATCACCACTCTGCATAAGGAGGAAATGGGAAATGTTTATACGTGTCTTTATGAAATTAATTAAACTAATATAGATAGTAATTTAATTATATTCTCAAAAACATGTTATTAGGATTGAGAAGATTCAAAATATTGCTTTCAAATTACTTCTTATAAAATAATATTTTTTTCTTTATTTCCTCTTTTATATATTTGTAGAATATGGTTAAAATATTTGGCTGGATGTATTTATAACAAGTGTTTTCTAAGCTTTCATTACTTTTCAAACTATCCAAATGGAAACTTCTGTTTCATCACTCATGCTAAAGGTTTGTTGAAGTTTTGAAGTTGACAAGCTAATCTAAAAATATTATCTAGAAAAATCCAAGCTCTACTATTAATAAAACAACGTCATGTTATTTACAGAAGATATTCATCAAAAGAACAAAACACTTCATAAATTTATAATAACGTAAGTGGAACAGCACGAGTTAATCGGAAGTATGATTTGAAGAACCACAACTGGAATAATAATTTATAAATAAAAAATGTAGTTAATTTAATTCTTGTAAATATTTAAAATAATCACTAGAAATAGTATGCACGGTAAAACGTCATAGAATGTTATTGGAATTTCTGTAATAAATAAGGAAATGTAAAAATTTAGAAATTATCTTTGAATAATTACATAGTTATAAATTGGAGAACTGTAGATTTCTTTTTATTCTTTATGATTACTTACGCCCGAGATAATAAATGTTGATTTAACACACCGTTTCTGAAAAAAAATATTAGTATGATAATTTAATATGGAAAATAATAGTGAATGGGTGAAAAAAATTAAACCATTATTCAAACTGTTAATATTTTGTTTGAAATTGTTAAATTTATTGGTTTTATTTAATGTTTTGTAACCAATGGTGCGAAAATATTAAAAGTAATTCATATCTGCATTAGGTTTCAAACTAAAAACATTACTTTGAAAATACGTAAACAAAATAAATGGAATTTGCCTTGAAGCAAAAAGCACATAAGTTTTGAAGAGGAAGAATATATTAAAGTTGTAAAGGAAGAAGAAATGGGTGAAGCGAAGAAGTAAAAGAAAGGCAGTACATAAAATTAAAAATATATAAATAAAATGAACAGTAATAGGAAATTACTCCAAGGTTCTTCAAGGTGCCTGTCACCACTATTAAGAATAAGAAAATTTCTATTTAATTTTTTAAACATAGAATTCGTAACCACTTCGTTTATTCACAGAATTTGCAATATTTTAAAAGTTCATCGGGATAGATTCCAGTCAATCATGCCCATTTTGTTAAGTTACAAAAACTAGACGTTCACTAAAGCTTCTTCCAGACAGCCAGACTTTCCGCGGTTTCTTCTATTGTGTTATATCGGACTATTTGATGTTATATGAATTTCTTAGCATGTATAAAGTTCAGAGGTTAAGCAGGGAAAGGATATGACAGATTGTCAGCGCCTCTTTCTTTTGTTGAAACTTCCCTTTATTTTGTCGTGACCGCAAAAGAATCGAAAAGAATGAGAAGACGTGTGATTTATGCCCATCTCAGGGCGACTAGACGAATCGTATAAATGCAACTTTACGAGAGAAACATTCGCAAAGTTTGCACCTGTAATCTCACAGAAGAGACCCACGTTATAACAATCGGTCAAAAGGGATGAAAGCTTTAGAGAAGACTGAAACGCTTGCTTGGGAAGTCATTGCACTAACCATTCAGCAACGCGTTGCTCTGAAACTTGTATGATCAAAAAAGTGTAGCAGTACTTCAATTTTATTAACGATTTAAACTGTTTATGACATAAATATTTTTTTAATATAATAAATAAAATAAATATTTCCAAGAATTACGTAAGTTTTACTAAGGTTTCACAAAAATTATTCTACCGAAATTTTTGCGCTATTTTTCGTAAACTGTTACTGTGGTTTTTAAGCTAATTTATGTAGGAGAAAAATTTTGGACTTTAGTGAATGCACACGAGACTGAATTATAGAATAAAAAGCTTATGGAAGTCAGAAATTGTTAAAAGCCTTTCCATATGGAAAGGAAGGTAGATGTTTAAATTAAGATGTTTTATTCATTTAAATGTTGTATAAAATATGACAGCAATCAAACAAGAATTTTCGACGATCTGAAGTAAAAGTTTCTACAAGAAAATTCTCCTTTAAATAATACAAATACATTTTTTAAATGTTTCTACGTGATTTCTAAATGAAAAATAACATTTGATTATTTTATTTCAATTTTAGCTTCTACATGCATGCATATTTGTATATTCATTTTAATCTACATCAATTATTGCTGGAATTATTGGAATATTTTACGGATATTGGGCACGCTTCCTTGATTATTTTTACCCTTAATATTGAATTTGTTAATTAAAACTCAAATAAAAATTCATTTTTTGACATACGGATACCCATATTAAGGGAAAAATCATTAACGTACACGAGAAATTAGAAAAAGATTGGAAGAAAAACAGCTCGCATATTACATTGCAATCATTCATTGCACAACACATTGTGATTTTCACAAACACATGACACATTCCTCCGTAAACATTGATGTTTTAAACATATATGAAAGTAGCTAAAGACGTTATGGGATTTATATCACACTCAACGTATCTAAAGTGAATCCACGTGATTTATAAAGAAAAAAATTAATCAATCTGTCAAATATATTAGCTTTTATTTCATTTAAAAAATGTTGGGTCATCTTCAAAGTCAACCACTAACTTATTATAGGGAACAAAACGTTTTGAAATCATGAAAATTCTCTGAAGTTTGTTCGTCGATTACGAAACCTGCAATCAATTTAGATTATTATTTATTTTTGCTTTTGTTTATTTATGTTTCATAGAAAAATAAAATATATGTAACATTGTGAAATGGTTTTAATATTGTACAACAAAATTAAATTTACTTTAATAATAAATACTTTAATAATAAAACTTTATTTATTAAATAAACATGTAAAACCGTTAATTTGTTTACACGTTATTTTGGCAAAACATGCGTTTATATTTTGCCATTCGTAAATATTCGCATCATAACGTTTACGGATGGTACGGCTGGAATTTTTGGAATTTTTCTAAAGAAAGAAATTTACGACATTTTTAAATGTTCAAACATTATAAAAATAATAATAACAAAGATACCTTTTTTCGTCATTTGAAACCATTCTGGCCTACATAAGAAAATATAAGGTAAAGCTAGGAGAGATGGCGCGGTTGGAGAGATTGCGCACATAGAGGTTCGGGAGGAAGGAGTAGAGTGAGCGTACAGCGACTCCAGGAAGTTGTACAACAGCAGTAGTGGAGTGTCTACTTGAAAGTGCATGTTAATTGTTTTGAGCGTCTAAGATAAAGCATTGCTATTTTGTTTTGTTTTCCGAAAGTAAGTGCTTGAATTTTCATAGCTATTCATCAGAATTTCTATACAATGTCAGCAGTACAAAATATTTTAAACTTAAACGATTTCTCATAAGCTACTCATCTAGACTAACAATGTGAACATCAACGGTTCGTTTTAGTAGCGGTCATGTATTAATAAAAGGCCGCGCAATCTCTCCTACCGAAATTGGAGAGTTTGCGCGTCAGCTACTTAGGAGAGATGGCGCATTGTTTCCATTAGTTCCCATGCTAGGAGAGATTACGCAGCTTATTGGTAAATTTGCATTAAAAAGTGAAAAATGAAAATGGACTAATTTCAAGTTAAACGTGTTATCAAGTAACTTAATGTTATTTTGTAATCTTATTTGGACCTGCTTTTTCTGATTCTTTAATTTTTTTCTCTTTAATTAAAATTTTTTAATCGTTTTTAAAATTATTTCCTTTTTCAGATTCTTTAATTATTAGGTTGAAATATTCACTCTTAATACAATAATATTTGTTCACAAAAACCTTACAGCAATGTCATTTAAGTGTAATTATTATTTTTAACAATTTAATTATAGTTATTATTAGTAACAATCTGTCCTACCCATGTGCGCAATCACACCAACCCTGTAAGCACAGATTGCGCAAAATAACTTTCTTGGTTTTATTTCAACTGTTCTATTAAAATACAACATAACAAAAAAATAGCAATGGAAATGCATAAAAAACAAATGAAGTAAAAATTATTCATGGATAGTTTAGCAAAAAATTAATATTTAGATTTTTTATTGCTATTCTTTTGAATTGTGCGCAGACTCTCCTAGCTTTACCTTATCCTTAAAAGCATAAATGTTTTTATGAGTATTTAAGTCCCGTAACCTTAAAATACAGAATTTTAACGGAAATACATTTATGAAATAATTTAATAAAATAATTAATAACTAATCGTAGTTCTATTATTTTCATTTAAATTTTTATTGAATAAATGCTTGAAATACATGTAAAAATCTAAATTAGTTTTCTCTCAAATTCCTCAAAATTTCATTATTTTTTCTAATATAAGATAAATATTTAAATCAAACTTTGGTAATACTAAAAATTATTTATGACATTTAAGATATGTCGTATGATGGACTTCCAATTCTAAGAAACCCTTTATCATCTTGAAATATTCAATTTCATCTTATTAAGATTTCAAACTCTTGCAAGAAACTATTCACATGCATTTCTCATTTTAAATATGTATGACGAAAGAATGAATATGAATCGAGACTTGTATGAATATCAAATATCTCATTTCTGATGAGGTGTAATGGAATAATTTCTGATGAAATGACATCATAATGTAAATATCTAGTCCTCCAAAAGTCATTTTAGATAGTTGTAAACTTTATCGATTGAATTTAAGAAGGAAATTTTTATTTGCTTTGTAAATAAAGAACTTGGATATCTTTTTTAGAAAATCTTATCCGTAAGTAATTTTAGGTGAACTCTTGAAAAAGTGTGACAAATGTCTATTTTTTGTCTATTTTTTGTTATTATGAACATTGTTTTTTAATTGTTAATAACAAAATGTCAATGCCTCGGACATCTTGAAAAAGATATTGCAATAAGAGGTAAAAAGTTGTTATAATGTAAGAATTCAAAATATTTTTTCATTATTGTTAATTATTTCAAAAAAATATATATATAAAAGCATTTACATGCCCTACCTGTTATTAATGTATACCAGCTTCCCCTTCGTTACTTACGCTTGAAGACTTTAATAAGTATGTAATCAAATGTAGAATAAGAAAATATCAATATAATTTTATTCCTTAAAATGTGCTTATTCTATGAAAAATGCAAACATTGTAAGAAATCAAACTTCAAACCTTTATTAAACAAAATCATAAAAATAATTTGCGTTCTATTTAAAATTTAAATTACACTTTTATAATTTTAAAAGTTGCTACAGCGGAATTTCAGAAGTATATTTCTAAAATTAAGAAGCTTATGAATACTTGACTTTCACGATCTCAATCAAAACAAATTTCCGTGAACAATAAATCAATATCTATTTCAAATATTAAATTTTTAAATTTTACTAACTTAACAGACATAGCTAATTCGTTTTTTTGAACTGAGATTTACTGCATAGCTGCCAACTTTTACGCTTTACTGTCACCACTAAAAATGTATGGAAATTTTTGCCTTATTGAATCACATGATTTCGGCGATTTAATAAGTTTAAATTTAGAATAAAATTTTAGTGGTAGTAAAGACGCGTAAAAGTTGGCAGCTATGGCATTTAGTGCACAAAGCACCCAATTATCTCAACGGAATCCTCGCATTATCATAGCTACTTTCCGCGTATAATCAAGTCAAATAATCATATTCAATATGAATTTTATTTAATAACTAAAATCAAATTGAAATCAAGTGGCTATCAGATAAAAAAGACACATTTAATAAATACATTTTCCGGTGAAAAGCATATTTATTTCATTTAAAAAAACGAATGTTGCAAGGTATACAAAAACAATCAAGTGTTTAAATTACATTATAACTTTACCAGTGGATAATCCCCCTATTTTAACTGCACACCCTCTTTCCCACCAGTAATTTTTCTAATAAATATTCTAAAAAGAGTTTACTATTAAATAAGGTGATGGAAATATTTTGCAAAAACAGGTGAGATTGAACGTGCCCAGATTGGGTATCACAGTTCACCACTGCACATTACATAATCTGTACATACAAAAAACTGTATAATGCCGAACTCAATAATACCGTAATTTCCGGTCTATGATCCGCGAATGAAACAATCATGCTGACCCAGAAAATTAATTTAATTATTTATATTATTAAATTAAGAATATTTACAGAGATCAAGTAAGTTGCATTTTATAAAAGAAAATTTCTGGTTGAAACATGATTGGTTGATTCGCGGATTATACGCCAGAAATTACGGTAACATACGAAACTTCGTCAGAATATAATCTTTCATTTATGCACAAAGTGCTACTTGCGAAAACAAAATCGTGCTCTCAGTGTGTCTTTGTAACACAGAGATAACCTCAGTCCTCACTAATTTAGAGTATATTTTGTAATTAAGAGATAAGAACAACTCAATCATACCGTAACAACCAAACAATTAAGAAATATCTTCTCCCTTCTTCTTGCAAAACTTCTTTGTTCGTCTCATGAGGGCAATGCAGTGCAATAAACAGACAAAGGTAATAATGACTAGTAAATTAGAATTTGGCTCCAAAATTTTGAAGTTAACATAATTTTCTCGAACTTGGTGGTTCAATATTCTTTTCTTGGAAACATAATGCTTCGATATAAAATTATTGTTAATAATTTTGCATACGGATGATCCCTGTAATAGGTACGGTATTCCAGATAAAAACAACCACGAGTTTTCCACGAAGATGTTGTGAAAAATGTGAACAGGATTTTTTTTTGTATAGCTCCAAATCATTTTTTAACTTTTAGCGCATTTAAACATTATGAAACAAATTTTATGAAGAAAGCAATGTTAATTTCAACTATAATCAATATTAATTTCACTTAATATTACAACATAAAGTGAGAACATTTCACAAAATTTCAGTTTAATAGCTTTAAAAACTTTTTAAGTAGAACTTCAACTTTACCCTTTATAAAGTTCATAAATTCATCCACATTTTAAAGCTCAATATTTTTTATAAATCAAACCATTGTAGCTGACCTTCTAAATGGGAACAGCAATTGAGACATCTCTTCATCTTAGATTAATTTCAATAAGTGTGATGACATAGACTTCAGATTTAGAGTTTTTTTAAAACTACGGCACTGCATTGCATATTTCAATGATGTTTTTTAAAATTTATTGGTGGGTGCACCAAACTGCATCTAGACCCGAGTCTCACCGAAGATTGTGAAAGAAAAATGACATAGCACTCCATGGATATCGGCTATTTTTCAGACTACTTTGATCACATGTCTGTTTGACAATTGATTAAAGCTACCCTATCTTGATCACGTGACAGAGAAGAGGCGTTTGAAGTATCGCAGCCTGCCTTTTTAGTTAACTGCAGCCTTACTACGTCTTTATCGGGACATATCATTAAAATAAAACATATCGTAACCTGCCTTTCGCCACCTTTTAAGTATTCGGTCAATATTCATATATATCAGAGAATTACTGAAAAATTAAATCTGCTGCTATCGTATTATGTAGAAAAGTATTTACTTACCAGGATAACTTCTTTTTATGAAAACAACCAGGAACAATGTTAAAATTTATACAAGAAGATTTGATACCAAGCATGTGATACCATGTGCACAAATACCACGATAACTTATTTGTATGAAAAACCAGCAGAACAATGTTAAAATTTATATAAGAAAATTTCATACCAAGCATCTTCTGAAATTATGTCTTATATACTTTGATGAATTACAGATATATATTTATGATTAATTCGGTTTTCTTGACACACTTTTATCAAATTTGGAAAAATACTGTATTGCCAAAAAATAATCTGTAAAAATATATAAATATATTTCATGATTATCAAATTTGAGCCATATAATATTATGACGTTTATAATCACTTGTCATTAATCTTCATTAATTGAAACATTTAATTACATAGTAATTGATTGTCATTTAAATGAACCTACATGTCCATTAAAAACACATTAGAATATTACGTGAGTAGAAAGTTTGTAGCGAAATTATTTTAATGTGTTTACATTATCTAGGTTTGCAACAAGATATATCTTTGATTATTATATTTAAATAGTAATTAGCTAACCCATGGACTATCTGTCATAATTTACTTGTTAATGATTTATATGTTGACAAGTTTGAGAATGTGACTGGAATTTCAAAATATGTTGCATGAAATATTTATTCTTCAGTGGATAAAAAATTCCCAATAACACGTTAAATTACTACTAATAATAATTTCTACCACACGACTTACATAAAATGAAATTAGAATCCATTATACATAGTTCGTACGCTTCAGGGGATTCACGGAATTTGAAGTGTTTAAACAACAAAAGTTTCGTAAAATAATGGTCGTCATATCTAAACTAACACATATTTTTTCCATTAAATAAGGCATATATTACTTTGCGAAAATTCTGGTATTCTTCCTCTGAGGCGTACGAACCCTGATTATCCTTAGTTTTTATGTTCTTATTTTTTTGTTATCTCATATAATCATTTTACTTTTTTTATCATGGATCCTGTATTTTATAGTCTAACTTATATTTTACAATCCGTCGCGCTTCGTAGACTATGCTAAACAAATAAAGCCAGCGTTCGTAATTCGAGAACATTATTGAAAAATGCTTTGTTTTGTACGTAAAACAATATTGCGATAATATTGCGATAAAATTCAATGTCATCACTGTATAAGTTAAAGGAAGAGACCTTTATTAGTAGAAATAATAATAAAATAATATCTAGTTACCTATTTCAACTGAGTCATGTTTGATAAATTAGACAGTTTACTTTGTATATTCTTCAAATTAATTTATTTATTTTGAATGTAGCTATACCACGAACTTCACAATTTTGAAATTGAAGTCTTTGTGTTCTAAATATTAACATATATTAATACTATGACAATATGGAAATACGTGTACTTTATATTACTTTAATATAGATGTAAAAATTTACAATTCCAGAGATAATCAACAAAAAGTCAATGTGAAATGAAAGTTCTTACCAATTTTAAAACAGAAACTTTATTTTTTTAATTTTTATAATGAACAATACACAAAAACAAAATTATTTTTTTAAAATATTAATTGCAGGAAAAGCAACATAATGAAAACGGTAAATAATTCACGCAATGATACATCTGACACTGTTAAGCAACGTTTGTTAACATACATTATTAGTTTGAGACAAAATGCATATATTATGCTTCTTTAAAGCTTATATTATAAAAAAAAACTCAAATCATAAGCAGGAAAAGTAATTCTAATAATATTTATTTTTTACGCTCTAAATATGGAAACCTATCTACCGTGTTCCGTCGCGCGGGGCACAAATTAAATGTACACACATAGCGCAAATTAAGTGTATTAGTTAGTAAAGAGAAACACATAATACAAATTAAATGTAGTATTAGTTAAAAAAAATACTTCAATTGTTTCCAAAGACAATCGTTTCTTATAGAAATAATTTATATCAAAACATTATTAAATCAAAATTTATGAAAACTATATTGTTAAACAGTCGTTTGCAAATGTAATATTGAGATATATAAATGACGCATTTGAGATCTACTATTAATGCGAAATCGTGATTTCTTTTCCTTTCATTTTTGAAAATTATTTCCGCATTGCTCATTCTTAGATGATTACTTTCGTGTTTAGTTTATTTAATATATTCCTCTTTTTTATAGGTTTTTTGCCTGCAACTGAAGGGTCAGCACGAGGAAACTATGGACTCATGGATCAAGTCGCTGCACTTCACTGGGTTCAAGCGAACATTGGTGAATTTGGAGGTGATTCAAAGAATGTTACTATCATTGGTCAAGGACATGGGGCTGCTTTTGTTAATCTATTGATGATTTCTCCTATGGCCAGAGGTATTCATTCTTAAGAAGATTTTTAATCATTGCACTGAAATATATATTATTATGATTTGAATAAAATGCTTAATCGTATATTAGCAAATTTATCCATGCGATACTTTTATAAATAACATTTGAAAATTTACATTAATCTTTAATCCTTAAACTTAATTATTGCTAAACACGAAATACATTATAAAGGAACCTAACTAATTTTTATATACAGGTTGCTTATATTACTGTTAAACAAATGTAAATGGTATGACAGTAAACATCAAAATGAGCAATTTATTTCTATAAAACCAAGTTCGTTATCCCTTTATTCAGTCGAATATACAGCATATCTTTCTCGAAGCCAAACCCAGATTTTCATTCATCATTTCATTCATAATTTATGCATTGTAGTGATAGTTTCCAAAGATAAAATCTATTTAGTGAGACATGCGATAATATCACGGAAATCAAGTGGCCACTATTCATACCCAAACAACACTGAACTGCAAGTTCCATTATATAGAATGTAGCTAAGAGTTCATACAGTGTCACTGGCCTAAATACAGCGTATATTCAGACTTTTCTGTTATTCCACCACATTTCATTAAACAATGATAGAATGTTAAAAAAAAATGTGAAAATATCTTTATTCCTTTCAAAGCTCCGAACGGAACTTCGGCTTCGTTTTTTTAAGACCTGTTACATAAGTATCTGCGATAGAAAAAATTGATTATGTCTCTGGTTTTGTACAAAAGAAATTTCGTTACGATAGGCATTATTATACGCTTTCTTTGTAGAAACGGTTTATAAATACCCTGTATATCTGAATAATTTTGAAGCATAAAAATACTCTTTATTTATATAATATATGATTTGAACATTAAACCCCTTTATTGGTAAAAGACCTTATAAAAAGAAAAAAAATAATAGTTTTATTTTACTTCATTCATACTTACCAATTTTTACGCTTTTTTCGTACCATTATTTTGACAAGAAGAATTTATCTCATCTAATCCTAAATAATCCTCACTTAAATAAATCATTTTTCTTTTAAAAAATTTTGATAGGAAAAAAACAGAGTAAAAGTTGGCAGCTATGCTTTATTAGCTCTGGATCTCAATATTAAAATTTATGTTTTGTTTATTTTAAATAAATTAAGCAATTCATTTAAATTTAAATCATGAAAAGATTCTGTTTAATATTATAATAAAGGAAATGCATACTTCCGCAAAACTGGATAAATAAGAATAGACTAGGAAACTTAATTTTTAGATTTGTATGAAAGGCATATCAGATCTTTGCCAAATCATTATGTCTGACATTTACGATTGAATCCTATGATAGACACGTTCTAATTTAATTTTTTCAGTTCATTTAAGGTTTGTCTTCCCGCGTTTAAATACATTTTCATCCATTTTGTCTATTTTTTTCGAGATATCGTTTAGAATTTATCTTATTATTTCTACAAACTGTAGCAGTAGAGCGTCAGTGCTTGATTTAGGTAAATAATGTAGTCTGTCTAAATATGTTAATTTTATCATTATAATGTGTATACAATATTTTCCTTTATAAAAAAGGATATAAGCATCCGTATATATTCGATTTTTGATTATGTAGTATAAATTGAATCATGAAGTTTGAATACGCAAAAATAGGTTTTTAATTCTTGGAAAATTTACTTTAATCTTAACAAACCATTTGAAACAATTTACCTTTGCAAAATTAGGGGCTAAGTTATTTATTTTTATCTCCAAACACATTTAAATAAATTTACTATGTCGTTTAAGCGCACTTATAGTAATATTTGTAATAGGCGAATGAAATCACATTATCTGCCCAAAATGATGTCAATTTCGGATTTCAAATTATAGCGAGAGAATCTGAATATTTATTGGTTTATAAAAATATTGTCCATACGCAGTTTCTTTTTGTGGCAACAAGATAGAAATTGCATTAAAAATTGAAAAAAAAATAGATTTCTGTAATGATAAACTATTGGAGATGTTTAAAAAAATTGGTAAAAAATGGTCTGAGAAATTTTTAAAGTTCACAGTAATTTTACTCTTTTAGTTCTAAAACGTATGTACATCAAGTTTCGTTCAAATATGATAAAAACTGTAGATATGTATAATGAATATACACACATACATTCCTAGAACAGCTTATATATATATATATATATATATAGGCCTTTATAAACCAATAAAATGATATAGATAGATGTGGATCCAACAAATTTGAAATGTTGATTAGTGGAGGAAAAAGCCATGGTAGAATACCGTGATTATGTTCCACATCCGTTTAGAAAAAATATAAGTTTAGCCTGCAAATTTTGAGTTTTGGGGTCTAAATAGCAGTTACATCACTTTTTTCTAACATAATCACACAAATAGGGCTATTTTTGCTGATTAAGAGAGAAGAATATCGCTATAATAAATATCATTGATTAATAACATTTAATATGTACAGAAAGAAAATGGGAGTTTTAGTAAACAAGCATTTTTGCAAATTTATAAAAATCTTAACGACTGTCTCTGACAGTCATTCTGTTCCTAGATTTGTTTTTTAATGTATTAAACAACAAACAAAAATCTTGCTGCTTGAAATGTAGATTATTTTATCTACAAAAATCACAAACATAGTAATCATACTCAATGTCGGTTCAGTCGCTATGGGCCCACACAGCGCATTCTAAAAATCAAATGCGGAGTTCCCCCTTTTTGTCCGCCGAGAAAGCACCCTCACAGAACCCAAAAAATAATCTCCCTTGTCGGATAACTTTCTTTTTATATTTTTTAAAATCCAATTTCTGCCCCTTTTGCCTGTATTTTCTTCGTATTTCCTCCGTCATTTTTGGGGTTTCGTTCATCTCACGAAACGCTATTCGTCCCGCTACTTTGTCTGTCCGTTATAGAGCTGGTTCTCAGACACTATATATAGCTTACAGACTTAAAATTGTGTGTACTTATAGCTGAATACCTACTATGCAGCTGAAAATCATAAAAAAATTGTATTATTTTATATAGAGAGATATAAAACCGAAAATATAACAGCCCTTTCCTATTAAATTTAAACACTTTTCGTTATAGCAGTTGTCAATAATTAAAATTCCACAATAAAATTCTTTCTACAATAATTAATTTTCTATTAAAAGATTTCCACGTGAAAAATGAAAATGAAATGAAAAGTTTCACCAATTGAAAAAAGATTAATATGACGTGATATTGGTAATAATACGGAAATTTTCAAACATTTCTCAATAATACAAGGAGTATGAGTATGTGTAAGTACAGAAAGCAAGTTAATATGATATCATTAGAGAATTAAAAAGAAAATTAATCTGACATCATATGGGGAGTTTGCGAGGCTAACGAAAAAGAAAGGCTACCGCGGTGCTTTATGCGTATCTTTTTTTACAGATCGCGGGAGTCACGTGATGCTCAAATGCACCAATGCAGGTGTACGAAAAGAGCAACACGTCACTCTAGCGGTCTGTAAAAAAAGATAAGTGGAATGCACCGCGGTAGCCTGTCTTTTTCGTTAGCCTCGGGGAGTTTAACGGACCTTTTTCAAATGTTTGAGAATAATACAAATAGAGTATCAGTATGCGTAATAGAGAAAGCAAGTAGATGTGACGTCAGCAAGTGATTATAATGTCATATGAATTTGAGGAAAGTATTGAATCATGATAAAAACCCGATTATGGAAATATTGGCACATTTTGACATTTTGAATGTCTCTATACAACATGTTTAATTTTAAAATTGATTTTTTTAATACCGCATTTATTCCTTATGATATATGTTATTAGCAAAGAGTATAATAGCGGCTTCGCCCGCTATCAAACATTCAGATTTTTAAAAAACGAGAAAAATAGACATGTAAATTTTTACTTTTTAAAAAACATGACTTTTTTTTTAATTATTTTTTGGAAAATGAAATTTATTTGGATTTATTAAAAAAACGATAAAGTGTTTTGAAAGGAATATTAAAAGAAACACTTTGTGCGATCTTCGATCACACTTGCCCACTTGTTCTTTTTTCTCTTCTCTTTTATTACGGACGATTTTGGTGTACCCAACAGCGTCAAATGACGCGACAACGCAATACAGCGTCCGTGATCCCATAAATTAATTTATTTTCCTTCCCTTCACACGGAGCAAACACAAATAGTTCCAAATACTAATAGCTAGCCTGTATTTCGACCACTCTGGATGGCCGATATTTGGACCACTGCTATGTTTAAGTTACTACTCATTCATAGAGTAAAATGCCAATAAGGTGCGTGCTTCATTTGAGAACTAAGTATGTCTAGATAACCATTTAATCGCAAATGAAGGCTAATATACAAACACTAATTTTTTTTTTAAATGAGACACACATGCCTGAAAAACTTTTGATATACCACATTTCATCGTGTCGATATTTTTGCTCTTACTGTTTGTAAATTAGACAGACTTCAGCTCATATCTTTTTTCTGACAATTAAATGTACAATATCTGCCTATCGCCACTCGGCTGCGATGGGCTCATCAGAACATCTACTAGCCGGTATTTGGACCTTATCCTATAATAAATGCTTTGCAAAATATATTCTACAGAAAGCTTGTTTTAATGCATTTCATAAACGTCTATAAATTTCATTATATTTGAAATGGTGTAACGTCATCAAAATGCACGCAAAACTTTTTTTCCCATTGACCGTAATGTAACAGTATAAGTTTGATTGTCCCTGTAAACGAACAATAAATGCTACACACTTAGTTTTCAGTCGCGATCATGCTATAGTAAACGTCAGTAACATATACAAATTACAGGATATTCCGTGTATATTTACGTAATTTATATCACAGACACACATACAGACAAATGGAAATCGTAAACATTTTTCAACTATGTTGGAAAGTATGAAAAGTTAAATTATGGTTTGAAATATGCGGAAAGTTGTAGAACAATATCACAAAAAGTGTAAAACCGAGTTTATCAGCACAACTAGTGTTTTTATGCGAATGATAAAGAATGCATGAAAATGTTTTTTTTTTGTGTGTGTGTGGGGGGGAGGGGGTGAAGTACATTACATATTTTGTCTAACATAGTTTAAAAGTATATAAATATCCAAAAACAAACACCATTATGATGGTCATATTAATACAAATTTTATATTATCTCTATAAAAAAAATCACCACTGTCTCTATATTTAATAGAGAATTTTTATATTTATGTTAAAATTAAATGTTTTTTAATGTAAAATATATATATATATATGTGTGTGTGTGTGTGTACCTTGCTCATAACACAAGTCTCATATAAAATATTTAGTCTTTATTTTTTCTATTAACCACTTTTCAATGTTTTTCCACGTATAAATATTTTAACATGTTAGAATAAATCATTCAGTAATCATACATCAGATTTTCACTGCTACTACGGAAGGTAACATAAATGGTAATGAAAAAGTAACTGTATAAAATTACATTCACTTTATGATAATAGAACTTTCCTAGGAAACCAATCACAGAATCGCGTGAAGACAAATATAGATTACTTGTTTCTAGTATTTTTTTCAGGTTTATATAATATACGAGGTCGTGACCACTTATTTCTATTAGAAATATATATAATAGACATCTGAAATTGATTATTTAGTTTCGATAAAGTGCATGACCGCATAGACTATCCGCATGGGCAAACATTTGAACCAACTTTGTATCAATGAGATGTTGCTGTTTATCCAACCATCAGTTTACCGAAGTTTTTGTTTATAAGTATTAATTGTATTTGAGAAAAAGCGTATTTTACATATTGAAATAAAACCTTTTTTTTCTCAAAAAGCAATTCATAGTATTATATGAAAGTAAAATAAGTTGTAAAGGTACCGAAAATTTATATTTACATTTGTATGCGTTGTTCATTCATTAAAAAGTGTAGCAAATAAAGATACATTTTAAAATAGTAATGAAAACATACCTTATAATTAAAAGGTGATATCATATTTTTTTATCAAACATTACTCATTTATACACGTATCTTACAACTTAACAATGCGTGTCCAAAATTTAACCTTATAAGCATAGTATTTATTGATATAAATTACTCATATTAAGGGAACTTTAATCATAAGCATCCTGTATTATTTTGTCCTCAGTAATTTCAAATGACATGAAGTCATAAAAACAATTTTCATATACATTTCCAAATTACGGATTGTCTTCACGTATAATTCAAATTACTTAGCGTTTACTTTTCTTTTTTACGGAATATGTTCATGTTCGTGCAAAATATACTTTTGACGATATTGATTTAAAAAATATAGTTACCGTATATTCTGCGTATAACGCGTTCCGACGCAAAACTCACACCTTCAATGTGGAACTATATATTTCTGTTTTGGGGTATATTCGCTCAAATGCGGAGTACACCCACCCTTTTTTTTTCGCAAAGAAAACGTCATGAGATATGTAGCTTGAAAGTAGAATAATGAGAACTAAAATTATAAGAACTAGTACAGGCATAAAGAAAATAAGCAACGGGGAAGAAAGGAGATTACATTACTGCCAAGTGTATCTGGTTGAATCCCCACAAAGCGTTTGTAATCGTATTGTCGTTCATTCAAATAAACACGCCTTATTCTTTTCTTCATTAACAGTTTGTTGACCGGTCACGAGTATACTCGTGTTCTAAAAGCAATGGCATTTACTGAAGGCGTGTCCTAAATATATAGTTCCAACTATATATAACTTTTACGGCATACAAAATTTATCAAAATAATTGTGTATTTATACCATACATTTGGGAATATATTGTTAGACTGTAGGAAATTTTACATGAAATCCACATACTGTATTTCCTATTATTTACTGATGTATGAGTTTGAAAAAATTAAATTCACAAAGAGTATTCGAAAAACTTTTTAAAGAATGCGAGGCTTATAACAAAAAATTCATATTAAATTACCGGTCAACAATGTGTTAATATAGAAATCTCAGTTCTTATTTCCTAATTTTAATGTTTCATTTTTAAACTCATTATATAACGGTAACATCTAAATTGTGATTAATTTTCTTCTTTCAAAGGCGTGTTATACGCCTAAATATATGGTGCATTTTCTAAGAAAAAAAGTTTATAATACTTTTTTTTATTTTAGGCTTATTTCAAAGAGCTATTATGCAGAGTGGATCTGCTCTCAGTCCCTGGGCAATAGCACATGATGCTTTGACATACGCAAAACAAGTATCTTCAACTCTAAAATGCCCTACACAAGAATCAGGTCCTATGCTAGACTGCATGCGTCAAAGACCTTTAGAAGATATCATGAAAGTTCAGTTAGTAGTTCCAGAGCATCTTTCTGCATTTGGGCCTACAGTCGATGGCATTGTAATCCCAGTGGACCCTTTGTCGCCCATGCAGGAAAAGGATAGCTTATTCGGACAATATGATCTTTTGTTTGGTGTAACAAAAGCTGAAAATTTTTATCACTTATCTTCTAATGAAGAAAAGCATGGTATTGATCCAGATAGAAGAGACAGATTACTAAGAACATTAGTGAGAAATCTGTTCAACTACCACATGCAGGAAATATTTTTAACCATTGTGAATGAATATACCGACTGGACAAGAGCCGTGCAGCATCCTGTTAGTATTCTTGACGCAACACTTGAAGCCCTAGCTGACGGATTAACCGTAGCTCCAATTGTAAGAACTGGAAATTATCATTCGAAAACCAAATCAAAAACGTATTTCTACGTGTTTGGTTACCAAACGGAAAATGGAGATTATCCTCAAAGGCACGGGTGTATTCATGGAGAGGACCTGGCGTATTTATTTGGAGCCCCTCTTGTTGGAACTTTATCTCATTTTTCGAAAAACTACACGAAAGCTGAAATATCACTTTCGGAAGCTGTTATGTCTTATTGGATAAATTTCGCTAAGTCCGGGTAAGTTAAATACCAATACTTTAGCTACTTTTGTGTTGTTGATTTTGTTATAGATATACATATTTTGACATTGGATATTGGTTTATTTCTAGACAAACATGGATCAGTGTTCCAAATTTAGCTGGATTTATTATTCAGAATTTTACCACTCTTTTCGAATAGTAATATTCTCCCTATTTAATGCCATCAAATAAGGCAAATATTCTTGTTTGAATATAGTGGTAGTTTTTTTAAAACAAAAATCCGATAATTTAAATCAGTGAATTAGATACATCTGCCCTTAACAGAAAAGTGTTAAAGTCGAACAATCCTCTAACAATAGTCATAGGTATAGAATTAATACTAGTGCTCGCGAATATACGCTTAACACGATTAAAACGTACTGTAACCGGTAACGATTTTGGATAGGTATAATATGGAAAAAAGGCTTAACTACGTATACGTTTAAGCGTATATAAACGTTTATTCGCGAGCACTAATTAATACCAATGTCTTACTTAATATATTCCATATACAAATCAGTAATCTTTTATAGAGATTTTAATTGCATAAAAAACTGTAAAATATTCTATTTTTAAATTCGACGAAATAATATTTTAACTAATTTTTCATCGTGTAGCTATAAAGAATAGATGCTAACTGATGTGAATTATTTGATATTTGAAGTTACTCTCTCGAAGTCACCCGATTATAACTGATTATTAAATATATATGCGTTTGTTTTAAATATAGAATTTTATCTTTCTTCATACATTACTTTTCTGCATAATTTTATGAAATAATATTTCTTATAAATGTTATTCTTTCTATATTGAAATAATTTCAAATGTTTGTACTGATTTTATGATGTTACTTGTTTATTTATGTCTACTAATATTTACTATTAACATGAATTTTTTTTTAAACTGTATAGATCTCACTGATCGTTCTAAATATATGAGTACTAAATTTGTTTATCATTTTGAAAAGTAAAATAAAATATTTTCAACTACTTACACATCCGTAATACACAAATGCATAAAGACATAACGTACTGAGTTTTATGTTTTTAAAATGAATTTTAAAATCACTGTTTCTCTCTCTCCAAAAAATATTCCAATTTAAGTGTTGCACGTTCAGAAATTTCCAGATATTCAAAATATGTAGCAATAAACACTCATAAAATTTAATATAGTCAGAGTGTTGTGGTATTTTATATTTGTAAGTTGAAGTCAGAAAATTTTCTGAATTTGAATAAATTTATAAAATTAGCTAAAGGAAGCGAATATTATTCAATGCAATTAAGTTAAAAATTATATATTATTCAAACGAATTATATTATTAAACGAATTATATTATGAACATATTATTAAACGAATATTATTCAAATGCAATTAAATTAAAAAATTACAATAAATTCAGTATTTTCCTATACCAATAAAATGTCTCAATTCGTGTCACATATATATTTATTACTAAATTTGATTTTTATACAAGTACAAAGATAGATAATAATTATTTATATAATGTACACACTCAAAAAAAAATCTGTTGATTTTACAGAAAAAAAACTGTCAGCCAGGACACCAGTATAAAACTGTTTATTCTACGGAAATAATCTGTATTTATTACAAGCTTTGCTATTTTAACAGAATTTCCCCGTATTTACGAAAGTAAAACAGATTATCTCAATAAAATAAACTGTTTTTGGCGTCCTGGGGTCAGGTTGACAGTCTTTGTTTTCACAATCAAGAGATTTTATTTTACTGTGCACACACACACACATACACACATATGTGCATGTGTACATGCTTACTGTAAAAGTTACACTAAACTAAAGAAACGGAATTTTCAAACGTATGAACCAATTTCAAATCTTGCTTTTTTGTTCGAAAAATGCCGTTTACAGAGTAGACAGTGTAAATTTCTTAGGATTCAAAAATGGTATGCTTATCTGTCTACTGTGCGTTACTCCGATCTGCAACCATTGTAATAACTGGCGTATTGTCAAGATATTTTTATATGTTAATTGAATTATGCAGTTGTATTATTGAATTATGCAGTAGTATTTTTAGTTTAACAAAAAATTATCGTATAGTTTTTTTATACCGACATATCAAAATTTCTATTATATTGTTATGTACTGTCTCCATAAAATGGCTCAAATGTTTACGAAATTTAATCAAATTTCTCATCAGCATTTATTTCAATTTCATATCAATTTAAACAACATTAATATATTATTGAATTAGACCACCGTAATTTCTCTTCTCATAATCGTAAGCCCATCATACATTTTTCTTTATAGGGGTATATTAAAAATTCAAATATAGGCAGTGATTGTTTGAACAAATTTGTGCGATATTTTAATATGTAAGATGCGTATCTGAATGATACATTGAGTTATTCATCTAATACTGATTAAACTTAATTTAGTATTTACAAACAAGAAAAAATAACATTTTCAGTTATTTTTTTTAAAATTTAATTCCGATTTCCATTGATTCATTATAACTTATAGTGAAAGAAATCTCCATTTTATTATCCAAGAGACATGACTTAGTGTTCATGAAATTATTATTTATGACACAATATTTTTCAACTTATAGGAATTTAAATAAAGAATTTATAAAGTATTTAGTATCAGAAGAAATACTTTGGTATTGCAGTCTGTATGTTCGTACAAACGAAGCTGGAGGTACTTATGAAACGCAACAAACTTAAAATTTTTGAATGACGAACTACGCGCACACACATATTCACAGAACCCATTTTAAAATTTAATTTTATTTGCATCGAAAAACAGCCATGTTTAACTGAAATAATGTAAATACACCAAAACACCCATATAATGTCCAAAACTGGGCAGTGGCCGGAAGCTTTCGATTTTACACGGTTTGTCCAATATCTACTGAAATTCATGACGAATTCTCCTTAAACTTCGAGAATAAAAAGCACTTGTTTGACTTCATATTTGTCAGTGAAGATTTAGTCACGAGGGCAATTAGGAGGACAGTAATAAATTTAATAATAAAATAATATTTTTGATCACTGAAGTGACAGAAAAAGCTCAAAATGGTCTGCCATTGTAGCAAATGATTATGTGGGTCATTTTCAATGTTTGTGTGCTTTTGTGTTAGCATAGCTCACATATTTGCGAAGATATTACCGTTTCTATAAAAAAAAATCACATGTATTTTGTTTTTAGCATACAAAGTTTTCAACCAAATTTTACACCGCTGTCTGAAAACTGACAAAGAACAGTAGAAATAGTATACTGCAATTAAAAAATGAATATATTCAATATTTGATGATACAGGGTTCGTACGGCTCCTGGAATTTTGTGCCTAGGAAATTCTTTGGTTCTAGTATTTTCGTGTAGAAAATATCTCCGTAAAGAAGGTGAAGTTTCGCGAGCTAACCTAGGTTTCTTTTTCTATATAAAAATATTGGTAACACTCCTGGAAAATTTCCTGATCCGTACGAACCCTGTGATATATAGGCATTTTTATGAAGTAATGTTTAACTGCACATTCGTGAAAGATACTAAAATTTTTATTTCATAATTTAGTAGTCAGCTATTTAGGGTAACTTATATAAAAATTCCAGTCAAATATCAGGAAATTTCAGAAAGATAGAGGCGATATAGTGAATTACTTTCTAAAAGTAGCTGGATGATAAGAGATTTTCCTGAATTTATAAATTAACTCACTATATAGCCAATATCTTTCTGACTTTTACGATATTTGACTGAACTTTTCGCATAAGTGCCCTAAATAGCAGACTACCTCATTATAAAAGAAAAAAAAAATTGATATCTTTCAAGCGTGAGCAGTTAAAATTTAGTTTATACAAATGCCTATATCTTATCAAATATTCAATATATTCATTTTTTAATCGCAGTATACAGTTTTTACTGTCCTTTGTCAAGTTTTCGAAAAGTAGTGTTAAATTTGGTTTAAAACACTGTATTCTTTAAACAAAAAACCTTTGAATTTTTTACAGAAACGGTAACATTCTTACGAATATGCATGCTATGCTTATAAAAATGCACAAAAATGTTAAACAGGACCAACATAGTCATTTGCTACAGAGATGCCATTTTGAGCATTTTCTCTTACTTGGGAGGATCGCAAATATTATTTTCCTATTAAATTTATTAATGCTCCCTAATTATCCTCACGACTAAATCTTCACTGAAAATATGAAGTGAAACACGTTTTTTATTTCATCGAAGTTCAAGGACAATTCCTCAAGAATTTCAATAGGTATTCGACAAACCTTGTAAAATCGAAAGCATCGGGTCACTTCCCCTTAATTTTTGGACATCAGTGTAAATACTGATTAGGTTTATTGTTCTGCTGATTTGCATTCTGTCTACAACCAATATGTATAAAAAATGTTTTGAAAAAATAAATTTTGCGCTTGCCAATTGCTTTGCCGCCATATCCTAAATTATGTTATTTTTTTACATATTTATTTAAAAAATATATTAAAAATATTATAAAATATTCGTGTAAATAAGATTAAATAGAAAAAAAAATCCAATTCTTCAAAGAATCCTTTATTATTTTTTAGTGATTTATAACAAATATTCTGCCAATAAAAAATTTTTTAGATTTGTTTTATGTTTGTTAATACAACACAAACTTAAGATTTATTTTCGAAACATTACGTGTAATGCATTATGTAAGTAACATTTTTTTTGTTTTTTATCAGCTGATCACTATTTTTTTTGCAAACATATCAATATTTTTTCTATTGGAAGCAATTTAAATGACAAATAAATTGTGCATTTATTCATACATATTTTCAAATTTGTTGCAGATTGCGTCAATTATTTATTACCCGGGCGTATACAATGTGATCAATCAACGTCAGATTTCTAGTGGTCTTCATTTTTAAATATTAGCATTAACAATGACAGTGTTATTGCATAATTTTAATAAATTGGGAAATACGTATCTCTTTTGTGTATTCAGAATGAAATAAATCATTGAAAATGCAGCTTTAGCTGAAGATTTTGTGTTTTAAACACGTAACATACCCTGTAATGTTTATGTAAAAATGGGGGGGGGGGGAGTTTGTTGTGTCAGCTTGAGATATTTTGTATTCAAATTATTATTTGTTATGAAGTTTTGAAGTAGGTATTTTTAATATGTGATGGTTATTGTTTTTTCTTATGAATTCTTAATTTGTGCATTGGAAACAATAGGCCAATTCCCTTTCTTTCCTAAAATATTTCATTTTTCTTGAAATGATATCCTATTATATGAGAACAGATAAGTAATTAAATAACAAATAAGCCAAGTAGTCATTCGTAGGTATTTTGAAAATTTTAAAGATTCATAGCTTTTTAGTTACAACTAAAATTTAATAGAAATTTTAATAGAAATTTGGAATTTCTTTATCCGAGATTTTGGCGATTAAATAAGGCAAAATTTAAACTTTAGTTAGAAGGAAAAAGCATAAATGTTGGCGCCAATGCAGATTGCGGCAGTTATTTATTACCCGGTTTAGTATACAATGCGATCAATCAACGTCAGATGGGAAGTGGTCTTAATTTATA
Source organism: Maratus michaelseni (assembly GCA_963931845.1). Lineage (NCBI taxonomy): Eukaryota > Metazoa > Arthropoda > Arachnida > Araneae > Salticidae > Maratus > Maratus michaelseni. The sequence goes on from OZ007586.1 coordinate 401,976,233, forward strand.
TACATTAGTATTAACAATGTCCGTGCTGTTGTACCTAATTTAATTTTATTAAATTGGGAATTACGCATCACTTGCGAATGTTTAGAGTAAATAAATCATTGAATAACACAGCTGTAACTGAAGATTTTGTGTCTTAAACACGTGACATTTTCTGTACTATTTTTAGACAAAGAAGGAAAAAAAAATAATCATTGTGCAAAATCGTGTAATCATGATATATTTCCTAAACAGTTGTAGAGATTTTCAATACTATATAGGTGATTAATTTTGCATGTAAATTCATGATAACAATTTTGAAGTAAGAAAAGTATATATATTTTTTCTTTTGAAGTTGCAACCATGTTAAAAGCGAGTAGGAATTTGATTAATCAGATAGTGGTTATTTTTTTTTAGAAATAATAAATTTCTGTACTGAAAATTATTTTAGTAGCAAACGATTCGGATAGCGATATTGATACTACTTTCCAAAGCTCTTACACATTGCAGCTGATAATTACCCGGATGTACACAATGCGATCAATCAACGTCAGATCTGAAGTAGTCAATTTATAAACTTTACCATCAACAATCACCGCGGCATTGTATCTAACTGAATTTTATTAAATTAGGAATTACATATATTTTGTGTATGTTTGTAATAAAATAAATCATTAAATAATACAGATCTAAGTTCAAATTTTGCATCTAAACATTCGAAAAACAGTACGTTTGTGCAAAATTGCGCTATTTTAAAATATTTTGTTAAATAGTTTTAACGAATTTTTATTTTTATAAAAGTTGAAAAGTATTTGACAATAGTTTTTCAGGTTTTTTAACGAACACCCTTTCAAAGTACTGATGCTGCTAAAATGTTGAAATGATTGAATGACACCAGAATTTACGAACTAATTTATTGGAAAATAAATAAAATCTTTTCTTCACGTACATTATAAAAGCAAAATTTTATTCTGAAATTCCGTTGAAAATGTGACATTTGGTAATACATTTAAGTTGTATAAAAATATACAACCGTCCTTTGAAGCGTTAAAAGGGAATTTATTCAGAATCTTGAAGTACTATATTATTGATGTTTAAGTTTAATATTAAGTTCTATATAGGTCGCTACTTGTGCAAAATATTTAGAACATCTCATAATGTTTCAATGTTTGATCCATTTTTTACGGCTATTTAGTAGAAACATCTACTGTAATGTTTGTAGAAATATACTAAACAAATTTTTTTTTTACAAAATAGCGTCTAACATTTTGTTAAAAGTTTATTTTTCATCATTATTTTTATGATGGAAATTTTCAAAAGTTTATTTTTCATTATTTATCAAGATTATTTATTTAATTCCCATATAGGTGTCTAGTACTGCATGTGAATTTATGTTAGCGATTTTGAATGTGTAGAAAACTGAGATATATAATTTATTTCACAGTTGAATCTATGTTAAATGAAAAAAAAATGAAGACTATAATTTAGGATATTTAACTTACAAAGGACCTTTTCAAAGTCACAAACTTCCTATAAAAAATGAAATATCAAAAAATATATATAATAATAACGTTAAATTCGGTATAGACAATTTCGCTGCGTAATAATTCATGATAACAACTTTTGACTATAGGAAATATGAATTTATAATTCCTTTAACTTTTGCATTCACTTTATAAAAAACATTATGGTCAATTATTAGAATCTTACACATGATGTACCAGAAAATTAATAAAATAGTAGTAAAAATTCAGCGGTTTAGTAGTAAAAGTGACCAAAATTAATTCGAACACTTATTACTAATAATCTGGTATCATGTGATATTTTGTTAATAAGTTTTAATATTTTTCTATTGGGACATCCGGGATGTTGTGCGGTTTTTCAAAAAGCGAAGAGCAGTTTAATCTAGTTATTTGGTACTGTAGATGAGGAGTGATCTTTAATGACACATGTATATACATTAGGTCCCTTTTGCTTTTGCTGAATAATTACCACTTGTGTTCTGACATAATATTTGTTTCAGTGCAGTGCTAAGAAGGGAGAATCAAAAAGGTCGTTTTCGTCATATCATGCTCTTTTATTTCAGAAAAGGCAAAAATACTACTCAGAATGCCCGTCAAATTTGTTTTGTATATGGACAAAGTTCTTTTCTAGATGATACAGTTCGAAGGTGGTGTGAGAAGTTTTAGCGCGAAAATTTCAGCATCCAAGATGATGCCCGCTCTGGATGAAAACAAACAAGAGTAAAGAAAAACCTCATAAAACAAGTAATGATTTTTTTGATACCAAAAGATCATGCACTGTACCTTTTGGAATATTTAGTCTGTGTGATAGCTCCTGAACTATGTAACGTAGATTTTCAGTGACAAATTATTCTAAGAGTTTATCCTTTACAGATGATGGTCGTCCAGAGCAACATAATTTTTTAGACTGAAATTTCCGCACTTAATAATATGACGATAATGAACTTTTCAGTTCTCAATACTTATCACTACACTGAAACCAAAATTATGCAACAACACAAGTGAGTATTATGCAGCCCAAACCGAAAAAAACGAATGTACTTATCTGGGTCATTCAAGGTCATTCAACAGTAAAAAAATAACTAGACGAAACCGCACTTCATTTTGAAAAACCACATAACTTTCCGGATGACCCAATATATACGTTGCTCGCATTCTAAACTAATTTACAATAGGAATTTTTTTTATACAAGCAACTTTAATTTCTTATTTTTAATTGCTGGATCCGTTAATTTATGGGCATTCTTCAAAGACGAGTTCTGTAATAATTCAGTAAAAATGAGAAAAAAAGTGAATGTTTGTGCAGTGTCACGCCATCAAAGGTTATTTCATTAATGAGTTTTATGTATTTTCAACTTTATTTTGGTGGATAGGATTGCATATAAATTATGTTAGTAATTTTATTGGTACAAAATATTTAAATTTACTTTTAACTGTTGTAGAAAGTTAAACACAACACATAATGACCATTATAAATTAGGTTTTTTAATTTAAAAGGATTTATTGAAATTCACTACATTCTATAAAACATTATGTATTACGAGGTATTTTTAATGCTTTAACTGGTTTCATTTTGTGTATAGCTGGCTTCACTGTGTGAAACTTTATGCTGGCATTTTTTATCAATTTAAGTACAGTTAAATTTAAGTACGGTTTTAAAAGAGAATAGTGCAAATTCAAGCCCTTTTTTTTTATAAATGAATGATTTATTTTTGTCTATAGGTGGCTTCACTGTGTTGAAACTTTTATCTATTTAAGTACAGTTTTAAAGGGAATAGTGGAAATTCAAGCCTTTTAGGTAGATTTCTTAAGAAATACTTCCTATTACATTCTCCCCTAAGTTGGAATTTCTGAAAAGGTTTTGCAGATCTACGCCGATCATGACTCAACAGAACCTAACAACCACCCCCAGTTCAAAACTTTATATATATATATATATGTCACTTTTTACGGACACGATAACTTCAATAATTCTGCACAAGTCTCTTCCAAACTCATACATAAAATCAAGGGGCATAAAATCTCGATCAAGTTCGTTAATGGGCAAAATCGAACCAGGGGGGGATGGGGGATTTTTGTGAAAACAGAAAAAACCCTATAACTTCTTAATTATGATACGTATCGAATCTGTTTATTGTTGTTATTACTTCTAGAAAAAGGGCCGAAAATTTATGTATGACAGATTTTTGATATCATTAAAAATGGGGGAAAGAGGGGTTTCAGAAGAAAAAAATCATAACATCGTCAATTCACAAGATATCAAATCCGATTAAATTTATTATAAATCCTCTTAATATTATCTAAAACTTTTATATTGACAAGTTTTTTATAGGACCAACCCTTATAGAAAAAAAAATCCTACCGGCTCCGCCTGCAGACAAGGCTATTTTGAAGTAGGCGGTCCCAAATACCGCATCATGGCAAAAAAAAACATTTCTTCTGCAATTGCCAACAAACAGGCCTGCGTCTTCGAAATCTTTCTGTGACTGTAGGCCAAGCTGGCAGGGAATTTTTTTATATAAATTAACGGTTATATGGAATTTTGTTACATAATTTTAACAAATTTAAATTCTATGTGCATGCGTTGTATGAAAATTTATGATACGAATTTTTAAAAGAAACAATATTTGAATTTATTACATTTTTGTCATTGTTTAATTCGTTTTTTATAGCTATTCAATAAAGTTTTAAATTTTAAGTATCGGGACAGTTATACGAATTTTTGTAGAAAACTTTTCAGAGGATTTACTGATTATTACCCTGAACAGTATATTATTTTAAATTTAAAATTATTAAAATCTGTAATACCTGTAATGTATGTATCTGTATCTTTGAAAAAGTGTTTAAATACGATTATGGTATTAATTTAAAATTATTCATTACAACTGTTTATGCTAAATTTAAAGTTAAGTAATTATTTTGTAACGTCCATAAAAATACTAATTATTTTTCTACATTTTCCTTATGATTTCTCAAATCTTTTTCAGAATGCATGCGAATTCCATGTATCAGATATTAAAGAATATTCTGAGCATTAACATTCTAATAAAAAAATTAAGCTAGAATATTTTTTCTTGTTTCACGAAATTAGAAAAAAAAACTTACTTTCCTTATTCCAACATATTAACAGTTTAGAATGTAATTACTTTTTCTTGTGTAATTTTAAATCTTTTTTATAATAGCTGTTATATTCATTTTTATATATTTTATTTCTAAATATTTTATAATAATAAGAAAAATTTCTAAAGAGTGAGGGAAAAGAAAAAAAAAATCTGAAAAATGGAAAATATAATGAATTTTATGTAATTAACTTATTTAAATATAAAACGATTTCTTTAAAGATGAAATTTATAAAATCACATACGAATAAATAAATACACAAAAGCATAATGATAAAATATATTTATATATATGGACATAAATATAAAGAGAGACAGATATCACTTAAATTAAAGATGGGTGTTGATACTGTAATTGCTGTCACGTGAGAAACTATAGATAAAATAGTATTTTGCACACATTCAAGACATTACTTTAGAATAAACTGTAGAATTATTATTAACTAATTGTGGCACTAAGGAAAATATTGTCCGTAGTCTAACAATATATTTTAATAAAAAGACCATTTCGATAAGGTAACAATTAATATTATCAATTCAAATCATGGTCGCATCACGCAAAATGTAATACAGTAAAACGTACCGTATTTTTAGTTAACGAATTTTAATTTTATAAAATGCATACTATGTTTAAAAGTAAATATTTTTTTATACTCATATGTTTTGGTTTATGATTTGCTATGATTTAATTGTAATAAAATTCTAATTTATTAATTGTAATAAACACCTTATAATTTGAATGATGTATTTTGTGAGGTGTTACTTTTTAAAATGAACAATAACATTTTTCTTAGTATTGCTTTTAACATTATTTTCATGCATGTTTTGTAAAAATGTTATCATTTATTATGTTATTTATCCTTTTGTGAAATATAAAAAACAAGCATTTTTTTTTATTAAACTACAATATTAAAAAGATATACTTTGCAAAAATTTATTCAAATCAACTATGCTGTCTTTAAGCACTAATTTTACTTAATGTATCATTCGCTTTTAGTTTTATCTGTGCACAATTTGAACAGCAATTTAAATTTATTTTATTTTACAAATTATATACAAATGTGCCATACAAATTAAAAGATGTCGAATGACAAACTTTTCCTTATTATTAAGTTTGTTAGATAGGTTTTAAAATGTTTCACTATTTTATAATGTTTTACTATTTCATCAGATTTGGAATTTTTTAAACATAATTCTCCAAAACTAATCTGTATCGCTTTCATTCATATTATCTGTACTAATAAAAGAGAGTTTCGCTATGTGTGTCTGTCTGCTATAAAACAATCCCCGTAAAAAATTGCTATAATTAGCGTATTTATGACTAGATAAAGGTGACCCTATGTAAGGAATGCTTAAAATAGTACTTTAACGTCGATTATTTCGAAGTGTTGAAAATTCGAAATTGCGAACAAGATTTTTCATGAACCACTTAATATTTTTACATACAAGCTTCACGTATTTGTAGGTTATATCTATATCTTAATACTGAACCTAATTAATTCAGCGATGGTTAGGAAAATCTAGCGCATCTAGAAGTCTGAAAATTTAGGTGAGGATAGTCTAAGACCTGACCTGATGCACCTGACACTCAGAATTTTAATATTTTGATAATCAGCAAAGATATCTATTAAAATCTACAGCGAACTGTCATTAAAAATAAGCTTCGGTCGTTTGGTTGTATAGAGTCTCCGCAGAAGTAATTAAATAAGACCAGAACAGAGATCATTGCGAGTCGAGTGTTTAAAATCGATGAATTAGAGATATGACATGTAGACAATCAACTAAATTATTAAAGGTTTCCAAATGATAAAAGCTTAATTTTAAAGGATTTTGTCGACTTAATAAATGATTATTAGCTGAGTTTAAGGGGATTTTTTTTTTACATGGCATACATTGTTATGGGAGAAATTATTATTACAGAAAGCTTTATTTAACAGATTATTTATTATATTTACCGTAATGGAGAGGGGTAAACAACTTTTCATTAAATATCGCATTTATTGTACTTGACCGCACGCAACCTGGCGGCGGCTTTTTTTTACCCCCATTATTAATAAATCAAAATCTACTGTTCTGATTTCAACAAAACTAATTTCATTTAACAAATTTAACATTTTTGGCTTCACCCGTAGCGTTTAATAGCTGTTATATATAGACAATACCGCTATTTTTGAATAAGAATTTTCGTAAAAATTAAATTTATGTTCCTAATAAAATTACACAACCCGTATTCAGTTGATGCATACCGACAGTCCAAGTTAGTAATTTGTTGTTGCGCACTTCCTGCTTGCCCCTACCTCAAGGTTTTCTCTAACGGAGCCATATTTCCACAAGTCAGCTAATAATATTCCAATATTCTTCAAAACAGTTCCATTTTGCTAAATTATCATAACAATCAGCATTCATTGCTTCAGGGAATATTTCTAGAAATCAGTTACCAGGATTTCCAAATAATAGTTTAAGGCAAATTTCAAATTAAGTTCCCAGCTTAACCAGATGAATCAATCTTAAAGATACATATTGGTTCTCCTAATTTGTCTTTTGCTGAAGGCCACTTGAACGTCATGCCACACTCGGCCCCTCCCTCAACGTTTTTCCTCTTAGTGTACCCCGTTCCCATATATCAACAACTAACTTTCCGACTTCAGCACAAGTGATTCTAAACATCATATTTAATTTAGTAATCAACCTCTAGAATTTAAAATAATTTTTTGAGTAGGGGATGCCACTATTTCCGAATAACAGTTTAAGACAAATTTTTAATTAAGTTCCTAGCTTAGAAAAAAGAACGAATTTTTAAAGACGCATAGTGGTCCTCCTAATTAGGCATTTGCTGAAGGGCAGTTGAGCATCCTTTCATCCCCACTCCCTCTCTCAAGGTTGTTTTCCTCTAACTGTGCTCCGTTTCCGTATCTCAGCAACTAATTTTCCAGTTTCAGCGCAACTGATTCCGAACTTCATATTTAACTTAATAATCAACCTCCATAACATTAAAATAAATTTATTAGTAGCGGTTAACAAGATTTTCTAATAACAGTTTAAGAAAAATTCCTAATTAAGTTCTTAGCGTAACCAAACGAACGAATTTTTAAGGCTGTGTAGTGGTCCTCCTAATTAGTCATTTGCTGAAGGGCATTTGAACATCCCCCCCTCCTTCCATCCCCCCCTCTCTGGCACCTCCTTCAAAATTTTTTCTCTAACTGTGCCTTATTTCAACAATTCGGCTAATAATGTTCTGATATTCTCCAAACCAGTTGAATTTAGGTGAGCGTGAGCAGCACGCATGCTATGCGGCGTCGTAGGGCAGCCAGGACCCGTGTCAAAGGTTCATTTGGAAAAAAGTTTCTTTAGAACAGAAAGTGCCCCTGGCGGTGGAAGGTGTAACTAAAAGATTTTCCGGAGCGTACGAACATGCCCGGTATACGGTACCGAAGCCATCAGAGAACCGTTTTTTAAGTGATTTATTTTTATAACACACGCCCGAGCAACGCCGGGCGGTTCAGCTAGTTGTATATATATATTATTAATTGTAATTAACCCATTATTCTTACATAACATATTTATGACCAAATAAAGTGTTAATGAAATAGGATATTTAATTTAAACAAATAAGTAATCTTCTTTCAAATACTTTATAATAACATTAGTCATATCATAATACATTAAATCCTATCAGACTTTTATTTACCGAATTGTTATTAACACTTTCCAACCTAGTTGAAAAGTGTTTATGACTTCGGTTTGTCTGGCCGTCTGCCGTCTGGCCGTCTGGCCGTCTGTCCGTGCTCTAACTCCCGTAAATATGCTCGGATTGCCCTGCAATTTTTATATGTTTTAATCGTTAACTATAGCATGTTCCCTATTTCAACGGAAGTGTGTATCACTTATAGTTTTTTTACAGGGACACTCAAAAGAATTCAGTTACATTGCGGTCTATGGGGAAAAATCATTTGTGCTTTACTTAAATAATGTTTCACTATTTTAAACGCATTGAAATTTATATATATCACTAAGGTGCATTAGAAGAAGCTTAATATGGAATAGGGTGTGCATAGCACTTATACTTACTTTACAGGGACAGTCAAAAGAATTCCGTTACATTACGTCTATGGAGAAAAATCGTCTGCGGTTTATTTAAATAATGTTTCACTATTTTAAACGCATTGAAATTTATATAAGGTTCATTACAAGAGACTTACTACAGAATATTGTGTGTATAGCAGTCATCGTTCATTTACAGGGACACACAAAAGAATTCTCTACTGTATGTTAACAATAATTCCTGCAAGTGCGTTTTAAGTTACTGAATGCGATTTTAATTTTAAATCGATTTTTGTATATTACGTGGTGTGTATAAATTCTGTAGATCCTATACAGGGAAGCACAAAAGTTCGGGAACACATTTCCGTATTATTTAACTCCAGACGGAGAATTTTAAACTGTGCTACGTGTTTCCTAATTGAACTAAAATTTAGCATCCTATGTAGTATATATACAAATCTATAGATCCTATACAGGGCTGAATAAAAGTATTCGGATTACTTAGATGTTATCTTTTAGCTTATTAAAGAGTATGATTCGTAAAATTATTTTGGAAGCGTTGGAAAGTGTTACATAATCTATGCTTGACGCATGATTTTTCGTTCTTGTGTTATAAAATGCATATTACGTTTAAAAATAAATAAGTTTTTTACACTCAATATGTTTTGGTTTTGATTTGGAATGCTTTAATTGTAAGAAAATTCTAATTTATTAAGTATGCGAGTAAACATTAACATTTTCTTCCAATTTAACTATTATTTATCTTTCAAAAGAAGTAATAACAAATCCTTTAGAATTAAATTATATAACACATTTTCATAAGGCACAGATATAATTAATCTTATCTTTTGCATATAAAAAGACGAAATTATTTAAGTTAGACAAATATACAATCTAACGTAAATGTTTACTCTTTACAACAATAAAAATAAGATCTCGTAATCCTTGTTATCCAAAAGAATATAAAGTTATCTTATATCATTTCATTGTATTTGAATGATGCAATTTAGAGTATTTATTAAGTGTATGTAATGGTACATAAATTTAATGATGAAAATATGTGTTTATATAAGTATGTATATAACTATAAGGATTTATCACAATGTAGCGCAGTATATTTTTTTTATCGTATTTCAATGAAAATAAATAACAGATTAGCTTCAGAGAAATCTGGTAAAAGAACGTTTATCTTCGTAAAAGAACGTTAATTTAAATCATAATAACTGGTTTGTTTCTTTTTCTTTTTCATTTATTTAAAAAAAATGGTATTTAAAATGTTAAAGAAATTTTCCAAAAATCAAAGAAAACATTTTATTGAAAACGAATGAATGAATCAAATTTTAATTTATTTGTTGATACGAAAATTTGCTACGAAAGAATCATATACGACACACTTTGGAAGTTATAATTAATTACAAAAACGATTAAATAAGCTAAAAATTTAGAGTTAAATTTAAATTTTGCTTTAGCGATTTTTTTCCATTTACATTGTATGCGTCTAAATGTGAATTAACTTGATCAAGTTTTTAGTTTTTATCTACTTTTACATAGGTTTAATGTATCAATTATAATTATTTAATACTGTGGCAGTATGCGAATTATTTCTACTGCAGTCTCTTTTAAATTTCTCAAGTGTATTAATTGTTTTATTTTTTTAATCAATGGATATACCTATGAAAAACAAAAAGCAATAAAAAATTATAAATAACAAAAAGTTTTTAGTGGGAAAAATGCAAGAAAGCTGCCCAGTTAGTAGAAAATATTTCTGTAATTTAGTAATATTTTATTATATACTATATATAAACACATATTAAAATATTTCTAATTTTAATAGTTGAACATATATTAAAATACCTATTATTAGTTTTAAATAATTTTGAAATAGCAATGAGATTCTAATAATTGTGAGTAGTTTATGCTTTGTCATTTATAAAGAAACCTCTTTTTCGTAAAATTTCTATTTTATTTTATTTCAAAATATGTTGAACTTGTAAAATGCTGAACTAACCTAATATATGAACATAAAATATGCTTGTTTTAAATCAGACATAAGTTAAAGAGCTATTAAAGAGCTGCCAAATATTAGCTTTTCTAATATATCTAAAACTTTATAGAAGTTTTTTGCCTTAATTTATAGCAGATTTCAGCGATTAAATGAAGCAAAGTTTACTAGTAAATTTTATTAATAAGTGTTAATATTGGCAGCTATGCAAATAGAAAACAAATCTTTACATAAATGATTTCACTGTCTTTATGAAGTTTTATTAGATTGTCGAAATGACAAAATAATTAAAGTTATTGAAATCTGACAATTGAGTCAAAATGACAAAATAATTAAAGTTATTGAAATCTGACAATTGAGTCAAAATGACAAAATAATTAAAGTTATTGAAATCTGACAATTGAGTCAAAATGACAAAATAATTAAAGTTATTGAAATCTGACAATTGAGTCAAAATGACAAAATAATTAAAGTTATTGAAATCTGACAATTGAGTCAAAATGACAAAATAATTAAAGTTATTGAAATCTGACAATTGAGTCAAAATCTTCTTCTATGTATCGTTAGTACGAAAATGTGTACAGATGGAATTCTTTAAAGGAGATGGTTGCAAAATATTCCACTATTATTACAAGTGTGAATGATAGATAACTTATATGGTAATGCAAACATTTATGATCCGCGTGTATTATTATTGTTATAATTATCATCATCATTTTACTTTTCTATCTTTAATTCATGTTGTACAAGTAACCCAATATTTAATATAAAAAACAAATATTTGTAATGTAAGTTAATATATAAGACTAATATACTTTAAACATGGCTGAAATATATTTGATATTTTCCACTTAAATTAAACACTTTTGAACCAGAAAAATAATTTTTAATTAATATTCATATCTATGTCGTGTTTAATTGATTCCAATCACTAACTCATTCCTACCACGAAAACCTTGAATTAAAATGTTTCCGTCATATTAATATTTTATGATAAATAGGTTATTTGTAAAACTGCTTGATTAGAATGTTTTATTACAACAGTTTACAATGTAAACTGTTTTATTAGATTAAGAAACATAAAATGGTTAAAAATCACACCATCGGCAGGACTTATCAAATAATTAAACGTAATGAGTTACAAATAACACAGGAAAACAAAAGTATGACTTGCATGATTTATTTCTCAAATGAAATAAGTTATTGGAAATTTAAATTAAAAAAAAAATGAAATGTTTTAAAACAATTAGCATGTACAGTCACATATGTTGCACAAATGATGAAAAACTATCATTTTACAATTTTGACTGTGATAGTATTATTATAGATAATAATTATAATTAAACTTTACATTAATTTTAAGCTTTAACTAACTTAAAATATGTTTCAAAATATAATTTTGATATAATAAATATATTTTTTTTTGAATTAATTACCTTAAAGGTTGTAATAACATAATATGTTTCTCTGTAAAAACAACAAGCAAAACTCATCGTAGCCAAATCACTGATTTTTGATCTATATTTCCTTAAAAAAGGAAAATTAGAAAAACAATTATTGTTACCTTTTAAACCTATTTTCAGATTGTTAGTATTTCATTATGGAATTAATTATACAATTAAACAATATTATTATGTAATTTTGAAGTGTTGCTTATAAAGCAAAGCATAAGATATGTAAGTGATAGTTTGATTTCGCTGAAAACACCATGTATTTAAAAAAATATATATTCTATCTATCAGAACTTTCTAACAATTATATGTTTTTGTTTATTACAATGTAATTTGTAATAAATGGGATTTATGTTACGCAAAGTGCCTGTTTGTTCGGTGTATTAATCCTTGAAACTTAGCTGTCAATATTATTCTTAAAAAACTGTCGTGCCAAAATCTGAAAACATTAATGCATTTATACTATGAAAATTTAAAATGCTTATGTAAATTAGATATTCAGTTGATACAGAGACATGCAGAATGTGCAGAGTGTTTTCAAGACTGCTTAGAACTTTGTCAAGGCAAAGTAAAGAAAAGCCCTTCTGTTAAAATGTTATACTGTTTCAAAGGACTATTTGTGTACTTTATTTTTAAGGCATATACTTTTGTTTTATCACCGTTATTTCGCTAATTGTTTGAGTTTTTGCACCAATTCTTTTTTAACACTAATTTAACATAAAAATGTGTAACCTTATTTGATCAGTCAAAAACTGAAATACTAAATTTCTACACAATTTCTCAATTTATTGCGCTAATCATCATAGTAATCTATAGTCAATGATTGTGCCATGGAACTATAAATGAAGAGTAATTGACATATCTTCAAAACAACTAAGCTTCAACTGTAACGGCTTCCGCAGGTGGCAAACTTCCACCAGAAATTTGAACAGAATTTTCATGCTTATTTAAAGGCTTTATTTATGCAAAATTCATATCATAATTAAGAAAAATATATATTCGTTTTTACTGGTTTAAATTTATCCGGCGGTAGTCAGGCCACGTGGTTCTGCCATATTATGACTACATAAACATTTTTTCTATCAATATGAGTGTTTTAGATTACTGCCGGGTTAAACTTCCAGCAGTAGATTTGAATAGAAACGTTCGTCTTATTTAAATACCGTATTCATACAGAATATCTGCTATTTGTAAGGAAAAAAATTCTATCCGTTTTTACTGGTGGAAGTTTGCCAGGGGTTAATCAGCTCCTGGTCCGATGTAAAGAAACAACATACGCCATCTTTTCACTACATCTCAGTGACTTCATTCTCAACCAGGAGACACTACACTATTTGTCTCCTCATTTGTATTCCTGACTTCATTGTTTATACAGCATTACTTGGCTTCTGAGATCAGTTAAAATACTCTTATTCACTTTAATGGGGCATACTACTTTCAAAATTCAAGAAAATTAATTTTTACCAGGAACATGTTATATGAAAGAGCTACATTCCTCAGCATTAAAAAAAAAGCATTTAATACAAATACCCCTATTATAACTAAAATTAAATTACGTAATCCCTTAACATAAATTTGTTAACTGTTTAATCTAAATACCCTATATATGGATAGATCAACTGCAAAAAAATGTGATGCTTTCAACTTTATTTTTAAAATATAAATTTTGAAAAATATACACATTTTTAGGGTAAGTATTAAGATATAGATATAATTAAGTACGTTATGAAAAATCTTGCACGAAATTCCAAAACAGCGCATTTTCAACATTTCGAAATAAATGACGTTAAAGTACTATTTAAGCATTTCTTACGTAGGGTCAACTTATATTTTTCTAGTCTTAAATACTGTAATTATAGCAATTTTTTATGGGGATTGTTTTATAATTGACATCGAGGATGCAGCTTTTAGATATACTGGATTCTCGAAAAATAAAATTTTTTGCATAATTAAGAATAGTATGACTCCATAATTGGTTTAAATTACTTATATATTCAGTCACTATATTTGAACTCTCACAAAATTTTAATAGTAATATAGCCAACGTTGAACAAGTCTGTACTTAAATTTAACTTTAGTTGGAGCTCCTTGAACACCAGAAGTAATATTTATTAAATGATAAAAGCCGAATTCTTCACAAAAGCAGTTCATACAACATTAGAGCACTGTATCTGCAAAGCAGTAGAGTCGCAGACTCAACATCACACTGAAATGGATCAACCACCGAGGATAATAGTATTCAATAAATCACACCTAACAAAAAATTTGAATTTGCGGATATCTTGTTTACCGAAGTTTTTTAATCGACAGTTTCCTTCGGCACAATCAACTTTTAGAATAGAGTACTTTTAACACTTAATCTTTTTTGGGAAAAATAGACATACAGAGCGTCCAGATTATACGAACGCTTAACTTAAGCTCTTATCGTACAAAAATATTAAATTCTTTGCAGATGGATCCATTTTTTAATGTAAACACAGACTCTTCTATATACACACGTACAGCACGTACATGTCACCGTACACACAGGCTCTTCTGTGTCAAAAATATTTTAATGCACAACTAGATTTCATTAGCCGACGCCAACAAACAAACATACAAACCGAGCGAAACTTTCTTTCATTCATAATAAAAATTACGATTCATTATAAAAATATCAGCCATTTCTGACCCGTGATCAAAGGGTTATTATTCTTTTGTCGTATAGGAACATTATTATTTCTGCCACTTTTTTCGAAACAATGATCTATTTGATATATTTTTATTGTACATGTTAACGAAATTTACCCCGAAGATTTTCATTTGGGGATTCTAGTGGAAGCAATACAATTTCTCCTTTTGATTCGAGCCCTGTCAATGCACCCAGAGAAACGTTTTGCTGAATCAACAAAAATTTGGTTGGCCCAACAAAACTTTCCGTTTAAATATGGGTCCATGGAAATTTTGTTTGAATCAATAATTTTTTTTTTTTTTGCAATTCCAACAAAAAATTTTGTATCGTCAGCAAAAAAATGTTTTGTTAATTCAAGTAAAATGGTCCAATTTTACTTGAATTAAAAAAATTCTTTTGTTGAAAGTTTTCCCAAAATAAATATAATTATCTGTTACTTTAAGAGTTCTTTCAGTTTCGGCAACGAAAACTTTTGTTTAAAGAACAATTGTTTTGTTTTATTTTAAGAATTTTCTTTGTATTAACAACAAAAGGTTTTTGTTAAAGAAACAATTATAATATTTACTTTAAAATTGTGTTTTGTATTAGAACCAATCTAATATGTAATCTTAACTATTTTTTTAGGTAATTTTTAATTCATTTTCAGCAGTGAATTACGCCTGGAATCCTTGAATAATAACAAGTGAATTTTTATCCTACCTTTTCTCAAGCGTAAACCGATAGATTGAACAACGTCCCAAGCTGGGAATCGAACCCGGGTTCTCAGAATAACGATCTGAGTCTCTACCACTGAGCTACAAGTACCGATATCCCAACTCAAAATTTCTCACACTTATATATGTCGGACCGGCTGCAACAACAGCACAAGATGTAAATGTCATCAATTGCATGCAAACATAAAACGAAAATTCAAAGCCCAGCATACGGCAACACATAGTTAATTTTTAATTCATTTTCAGCAGTGAATTACGCTTGTAAAAATCAGGATAAAAGTTCACTGGTTATTATTCAAGGATTACAGGCGTAATTCACTGCAGAAAATGAATTAAAAATTAACTGTGTTACCGTATGCTGGGGCCTCTGAGCGCTATTCTGAAGACCTGGGTACGATTCCCGCTTTGGGCCATTTTTCACTCTACCGGTTTACGCTTGAAAAAAAAAAACAGGATAAAATTTCACTGGTTATTATTTAAGAATTACAGACGTAAATCACTGCTGAAAATGAATTAAAAATAAATCCGTGCATTAGTTCTTGAGATTTAGTTATAGTGAAAATGATGAAAAAGTATCATAGCAGCGCCACCTGTTGGGCTATTTGCACCAAAACGTAATCAGCTTCTATTTACATCAAAGTCTAACTCAATCTGTAGTTTGATGTAAATCAGTGCATTAGTTCTTAAGATAGAGCTATTGCAGAAATCGCGAAAATTGCAACATAGCAGTGCCACCTGTTGCGCGATTTACCACAAAAACTAATCAGAACACATTTTTTAACAGGAAGTAACTGAATATAAAGTTTTATTAAATTCCGTTCATTAGTTCTTGCAATAGAGCGCCCACAAAAGTTTGTCACATACAGACAGACAGAGTCATAGACAGTCATTTTCTAAAAACTGTCAAATTGTGTTCAGGACCTTCTAAAATCCGCCAAAAACCGGAAGTCGAAAATTTTCATGTATCCAATAATTTCTTCGTGTAAAGATAAGTAGAAAGTATTAAATGGGGGAGAGGGTTTTTTAAAACTACTTTGGTCCGTCCCAATTAAAAAAGTTTTAATTATCCAAAAATTATGTTAATCATTTAATTATATAGCTATATGAGTCAAATAAACTAAGTTACATGAGAGAGTTATGGCTACTACACAACAATTTAAATTTTGGAAAAACAACAAAATTTTGCTGGAATTAAAAATTATGGTAAATAAAAAAAAACAGATTTTGTTAATTCAAGTAAAATTGATGAAATTTTGTTAAAATTTTGTAAGAGTGTTAACAATATTTTTTTGTCCATGCAACAAAACAAACTTTTTATTTCAACTAAAAATTTTTTTGAAACAACCAAAATGTATTCAACAAAACATGTTTCGTAGTTTCAATCAATTCCTTTTTCTGGGTGTGGGCTACCCAGCTAGAAAATGTTAACAATTTAGAAATAAAAGCTGTCGAGAAAAATGTTTAAAAAAATAACAGATCTTCATTTTAGACCTTTCGTATACAGTGTACAGTACAAATACCCACGATATCTAATTAATTTTCGTTCGTAAAGCACACCTCATCATGTATTGAGCGATTCCTGTTTGAAATTGAATGATTCCTGTTTTCCAATGATTCAAAATGAAATATTTATATTTCGAAAAAAATTACAGAAAATTATATTCATAAATAATTTTTACTGTTTACCATATAATAACACATTCTTATTATTTTTGATATATTAAAAAGTAGACTGGAAAAGAAATCCGGTCAGTATGATCATCAAAATTTTTCTTTTTGGTGAGGTTTCTATTTAAATTTATTCAACCACTAAATTTTTCTTTTGCAATATATAAATTAAGAAACTAATTAACATTTTTAAACCGAACAAGAAATTACGTTCTGCTCATTAACATGCAAAGAAATTCCTGAAGGTAATGTCGTGTTTTATTTTTCTATTTAAAGCAAACTTGGTAAGCAAGTTAACAAGAATGTAAAAACATAAACAAATTGACAAATTTTCGCATTTATGCGTAACATTTTTTACCTTTACTAAAATCGATACAACTTTTGTTGTGTTTAAAGTAATCCGATGGATTAACCTTTTTTCTGAAGGTAAAGCTGATTCTATCAAAACTTATTATTTTAGAATGCTTTTGTTGGTGAAACACTTCAAAGTGTGGGATTACACTGTTTCTATTTAGCAGCCTATGGCGTTTTATTTTTTCAGCAGTTTAAATGCTTTAAATGTAAACTTGTCTTCAAAGAAAAAAAATACTTTGTCTCTTTAAATAATAAAGACAATATACATATTTTTTAAATTTTATTTACAACAAATCAGTAAATAAAAGCAGATTTCACTAAAAATATTAATAAATTCTGTAACTAAAATTTTATTTACGTAACATTAAATTATTTTAAAATAAAAAAAGGCAATTTAATTATTTTTACAAGATTAGAATGACGGCATTACCTTGACGTTATATGTTAATTCTAACATCTCTATGATAATATATTTCAGTAGCCGGTAGCTAATATTTATATGTTTATTTACCCAACAGCACCGTGGCTAAAATGGCGAAAATATAAATGAAATTTGACTAAAGTGCAACTCTTGTTTTTTCATTCTAATCACTTGAGGTAGAAGAAGAACGCTGATGAAACGACTCTCAGAAATGACTCAGATGCCGATAGCTCTTACTGTGAGAAGTTGCAAATGACTAAAAAATCAGCTATGGTGATTTTATAGTGGGGGACGGAGTCACGGCCATCTGAAAGTGTTAATGTATAGAATTAAATGTGTCAATTTTTTTTTTCTAGTCACCGTTAGGACAGTAGACATTTGTGACCGATGTGACGTCATAGGGATCTCGAATCAGCTGGGTATAATGTTAGTAATGCTAAACGTAAAGATTTTGCTTTGGGGGTTCAAATATGAGCAAAGCAATGACCTGATAGAAGCCTGTGTTATTAAAAATGCTAATTTATCATTGAAAAATGGCAATTTATAGTGCAGCTCGAAGGACAAGTTATGAAGTAGCAAAGTAGAAAAGTGTACTCAATATGATAACTGCTTTTCCTGAATACATTTCAAAAGCAAGTCGATCTCGTTTCAGATAAACTCGACAATCTACCCCAGAAACATCTTAATTAAACGGAATATGGTTTTGATATAAATTACTTACAATATATATTTTTAATTTATATATATTTTTATATATTTCAAAAGCAAGTCGATCTCGTTTCAGATAAACTCGACAATCTACCCCAGAAACATCTTAATTAAACGGAATATGGTTTTGATATAAATTACTTACAATATATATTTTTATATATTTCAAAAGCAAGTCGATCTCGTTTCAGATAAACTCGACAATCTACCCCAGAAACATCTTAATTAAACGGAATATGGTTTTGATATAAATTACTTACAATATATATTTTTAATACTTTCACATATTTTAAAAGTGTAAATGAATTCGTTTTGTCTGGCCATCTGTCTGTTTGTCCGTGCACTAACTCACGTAAATGTACTCGGATTCCCATGTAATTAATTTATGTTACTGAAGTTTTCCATGAAATATTTGGTATTGAAAATGAAGTTTGTAGCATTTATAGTTCGTTTAGAGTGCCACTCCAAAAATTCCATTCTATTATATTCTATGTGGTAAAATCGTTTACAGTGTATTAAATTGATGTTACTCTATTTTAAAAATATTGAAATAGATATTCATCACTGAGGTGTACTACAAGATGCTTAATATAGAATATGTGCATGGCATCTCTTGTTCATTTGCAGGGACACGCTAAAGAATTCTGTTAAATAATCTGTTAATAGATTACTGTTGATTTATGTATTTATGTTTATGAGCAATAATCGCTAAAAATGAGTTTTCAAATTCTGTTATGCGTTGTTTTGTGTAAATAAATTATTATTAAACATTAAATTTAGAGCATTTTCTAAACATTGCATATGTAAACCGCCTTTGTTCATTGTACGCAAGCGACGTTCGTTGTACTTGTGCTAGCATATTAAAAATATATAAAATTGCATAAAATTTATCAATAAAAATACAATAAATAATAAACATAATAAACATTTCAAACCTTAATATACAAATTAAAGAACGAAATTCATCACTGATAAAAATCATCAGACGTACATAAAACAAGAGCGAGAACTCATGCGTCAAGCATAGATTATGTAACATTTTCCAACACTTCCAAAATAATTTTGCAAATCTTTACCGTAAGGTGTAAGATGATATCTAACTAAACAATTTTGAAAACGCATAACATATTTAAAAATCCAATTTCAGGTACTACCAACAATATTCGGAAAAAATATCCGAGCCCTTGTGCATCCCTGTATATGATTTATAGATTTGTATATATACTAAATAGAATGCTAAATTTTAGTTCAGTTAGGAAACGCATAGCACAGTTACACTTTCCCTTCTGCAATTTCCGACAATAAAATTAAATGTACTCGAGAACTTTTGTGCTGCCCTGTGTACAATCTATACAATTTATACACACCAAGTAATAGACAAAAAATGAGTTAAAATTAAAAACGCGTTAATCAACTGAAAAAGCATTCCCAGCAATTATTATTAATAAGCAGTAATTTAACTGAATTATTTTGTGTGTCCCTGTAAATGAACGATGAAAGCTATACACACAATATTCTATAGTAAGCCTCTTGTAATCCACGTCAGTGATATATATTAATTTTAATATGTTTGGAATAGTGAAACATTATTAAAATAAACTGCAAACGATTTTTCTTCATAGACCATAATGTAACGGAATTCTTTTGAGTATCCCTTTAAAGGAACTATAAGTGCTATGCACACCACGTTAATGAATCTCTTGTAGTGTACTTCAGTGATATATATCAATTTCAATATCTTTGAAATTGTGTAACATCATTAAAATAAACCGGAAATATTTTTTCTCCATACACCGCAATGTAACTGAATTCTTTTGAATGTCCCTGTAAAGAAAAATAAATGCTGCATACTTCATTTTCAATACCGAAAATGCCACAGAAAGCCTCAATAACATATATCAATTGCATGGAGATGCGAGCACATTTATATGAGTTCGAGCACGTACAATCAGACAGACGGCAGACAGACAGATAGACAGACAGACAGAGAAACCGAATTCATAAACACTTTTCAACTATGTTGGAAAGTGTTAAAAAGGTTGGGAAAATAATATAAATTAATTATTATCAAAAAAATGTTAGAAATAAATTTTGTAAAATATTTTTCTTAATATTTCTCATCTTATAACCTCCTAAAAATGAAAATATTCTGTAGTAGTAACAAATTTCTCTTTTAAATCTCCTAAAAGAATGTATCCCATATTGCCCCAAAAGTAGATATGTATCACGTAAATGTCCTCCTCAACGATCTATATAGTCCTTTGTGTCAGGAGATATTGTTCTGAAATTGATGAGAGGGGATGTTACTGATGGAGGAAGGATTTAGTGCAAGATGGAAGAGATTACAAAGTAGCTAATTTTTCAAGAAACCATCTATCATTGACGTTAAACAATATGCCGAGTATTTATCAAAGAGCATTCTTTATAAAAAATATATTTATTTTATTAAGGCGTTTATGAAGATTTCAAAAAGATATTTTGAATGTGGAATTAATTTATATTTTAGAGTATAAGCTATATAATTTTAATTACATAGATCGAAAGAGAAACATATTTTGTCTGTCCCAAATAAAGAATTAATAAAAATGCCACTTCAAAGAATTCCCCCCTAATTTAAGATAGACAAGAAATTTGGGTAATAATAATAATGCACAGTTTTACATTACGTGTTTTTTATTATTTTACTAGTTAATTGTCTGAAACACTTTACGATAAGTCTTCCGATATACTAGAGCAAAGGAAGTTACCAAAAATGACACTAATGATGTTATACATTAGGTACGTGATACTAAGGGACATTTTACTATGACAGTATACTTGGATATAATATTGTTTGTTACTGAATTATAAAAACACTATACTTTTGGAAACGATTAATAATAAAGGTTTCTAATCATAATATAAATAAATAAAGTATGATTTTGCGGCATAATTAATACAAAGTTTCAAGCAATTTGAATAATGTAATAAATTATTAAATTAATTAAAATAACAGAATTAAATGAAAAATGCATTGATAACAAATTATAATACTTGTTCAAATAGAAATAGGGTATGAAAATCAGTATGCTTCTCCGTTTCATCGGTTCTTATAACCTCAAACACTCAGTCTTTCTTTGTAGTGAGCCAATTTTTAAGTTCTATTTCAGGAATATTGTGTCATTCTCTCACAATGGCAACTTCCAGTTCACTCGAAGAAGAAAACTGTTTAATATTAGCATAACTCTGCGTCATAAAGTACCACAAATGTTTTCCATGCGGTTCAAATCTGGACTTTGGCATAGCTTTGGCAAAACCTCTTTACTTTTTTAAAACTATTCTTGAGTGAATTTAAATGCATGGAAAGGAGCATTATTCTGCTTAAACATCCACTCAAAAACATTTTTGATTAAATATTTTAAATTTAGTAGTGGCGCCAAACCCATTGGAAATTCAAAAAAGTGCACGTACCTTATACGAGGGGTATTTTTTAATTAAGTACCGCTTTAATAATAAAACAAGAACGAAAAATCATGCGTCAAGCATAGTTTATGTAACACTTTCGAACACTTCCAAAATAATATTGCAAAACTTTACCGTAATGTGTAAGATGATATCTAACTAAACAATTTTTAAAACTCATAACATATTTAAAAATCCCATTTTAGGAATTACTAACAATATTCGGAAAAATATGCGACCTCTTTTGTGCCGCCCTGCATATGATCTATAGGTTTGTAAATATACTAAATAGAATGCTAAATTTTAGTTCAGGTAGGAAACGCGTATCACAGTTTAAAATTTCAATTCTGGAATTTCCGACAAGAAACGGAAATGTACTCGAGAACTTTTGTGCTGCCCTGAATACAGTGTATACAATTTATACACACCAAGTAATAGACAAACAAGAACGAAAAATCATGCGTCAAGCCTAGATTATGTAGCACTTTCCAACGCTTCCAAAATAATTTTACAAAACATATCGTTTAATAAGCTAAAATATAACATCTAAGTAAACAATTTGGAAAACGCATAACATATTTAAAAACATAATTTCAGGCATTTCCAACAGATACAATATTCTGAAAAATATCCGAATACTTTTATTCAGCCCTGTATATGATCTATAGATTTGTATATATACTATATGGGATGCTAAATTTTAGTTTAGTTAGGAAACGCGTAGCACAGTTTAAAATTATCCTTCTGGAGTTTCTGTCAATAAACGGAAATGTGTTCGCGAACTTTTGTGCTGCCCTGCATAGGATCTACAGAATTTATACACACCACGTCATACACAAAAAGCGAGTTAAAATTAAAATCGCGTTCAGTAACTTAAAACGCACTTCCAGGAATTATTGTTAACAGACAGTAGATAATTATTTTGTGTGTCCCTGTAAATGAACGATGACTGCTATACACACACTATTCTGTAGTAAGCCTCTTGTCATGCACCTTAGTAATATATATAAATTTCAATGCGTTTAAAATAGTGAAACATTATTTAAATAAACCGCAGACGATTTTTCTCCATAGACGTAATGTAACGGAATTATTTTGACTGTCCCTGTAAAGTAACTATAAGTGCTATGCACACCCTATTCCATATTAAGCTTCTTCTAATGCACCTTAGTGATATATATAAATTTCAATGCGTTTAAAATAGTGAAACATTATTTAAATAAACCGCAAATTATTTTTCCCCATAGACCGCAATGTAACGGAATTCTTTTGAGTGTCCCTGTAAAAAAACTATAAGTGCTACACACTTCCGTTGAAATAGGGAACATGCTATAGATAACGACAATAACATATAAAAATTGCAGAGCAATCCGAGCATATTTACGGGAGTTAGAGCACGGACAGACGGCAGTTGGCCATACGGCAGACGGCCATACGGTAGACAGCAGACGGCCATATGGCCAGACAAACCGAAGTCATAAGCACTTTTCAACTAGGTTGGAAAGTGCTAAAAATGAGTGAAAATAAAAAACGCATTCATCAACTGAAAAAACATTCCCAGCAATTATTATTAATAACCAGTACTTTGACTGAATTATTTTGTGTGTCCCTGTAAATGAACGATGAAAGCTAAGCACAATATTCTATAGTAAGCCTCTTGTAATCCACGTTAGTGATCTATATCAATTTCTATATGTTTGAAATAGTGAAACATTATTAAAACAAACTGAAAACGATTTTTCTTCATAGACCGTAATGTAACGCATTTATTTTGAGTACCACTGTAAAGGAATTATAAGTGCTATGCATACCACATTCTACAATTAGTCTTGTAGTGCACCTCAGTGATATATATCAATTTCAATATGTTTGAAATTGTGTAACATCATTAAAATAAACCGCAAATGGTTTTTCCTAATAGGCCGCAATGTAACGGAATTCTTTTGAGTTTCCCTGTAAAAAAACTATGTTTCAATACCGAACATGTCACAGTAAGCCTCAATAACATATACTTATTGCATGACGATCCGAGTATATTTACGCGAGTTAGAGCACGGACAGACAGACGACACACACACACAGACAAACCGAATTCATAAACACTTTTCAACTATGTTGGAAAGTGTTAAAAAAACCACAAGGCGATTTTTTTAACAATTTTGTTTTTACATAAAAGCCTGCACATTAATCTACTTTTCAATATAATTTCTGCCTATATTAAAGCACTTATCGTATCGTACGAGAACTTTTTGTGTCTTATCCGCTTAAAAATATGCAGCCATCATCACTTCATCACCATCGTTTTGACGTCTTCATCGTCGTCGTTGAAGCGCTGACAGCCAAGGTGCTTCTTTAAATGCAGGAACAAGTGGCAGTCACTTGACGCTAGATCAGGGCTACATGTAAGATGTTGAAGTTGTTCCCATCCATATAATGGGTTGAGATTCTTTGTTCGATTAGCCTCGTGTTGACGAGCATTGTCATGAAGCGTGTCATGTCATTTTTTGAATTGCACGAAGCAGTTTACGACAATGACGACGTCAAAACGACAGTGATTCAGTAGTTAGCACAGCAGACGGCAGATTTCTATGAGGATGGTATACAAAATCTGGTCGTACGATACGATAAGTTCGCCTTAATATAGGCGGAAATTATGTTGAAAAGTAGATTAATGTTCAGACTTTCACGTAAAAATACAATTTGAAAAAATAATATCCTTGTGTTTTTTTAGTATACGATATTTACTTAAAAAACACGCTTCATATATGACACATTTAAACATAAAAACTGTTTTCGGGAAGAGAAGATGTAAATCTAATGAAGATGGTTTTGGAACTATCTGTTTAAGAATGCATAGGAATAAAAGTCTTGTAAACACTATAAAATATATCTGTAACCCCTTTTCACAAAAAAACAAAATATTTCTATTGAGTTTCTCTATAATATTTTTAAAATGATCGTTATTATTATTTCCAAATACATTGAAATTGTGAAATGATGACACGTTTTGAACTTGAATTGTTCTAAAATTTTAATCGCATTTTTGTACCTAATGTTTTGATATTATATTTTCGAAGAATTGTATATTTTAAATTGGAAGGGATTGTCTAGAGATGTACTTACTGAATTTTGTGTAGCAGTTTAATATATTAATTTAAAATTATGTTTAAATGCTGAAATGGTGAATAATTGAATTTTGTTGAATTAATATATTTGTGAATTTCCACATGCTGATATATTAGTTTTTTTCTTTGACTCATTACTTATCCCCTTCAAAAAGGGGGCGCGCGCGCGATGGTAAGTATACTTCCTACTTAATTTTGATTTCCAACTCTTGAAATTTTGCTTTTCTATTGCGCGAGAAGAAAATAATTTATTTATTTTTAAATGAATATGTTCGTAAATGTTGGTGTCCGTCAATTATTTCAACATTTTGGCAACATAATTATGTTGCCGGTGAAAGGGTAAAATCGATAATTTCCTTTAAGAAAACGGTCGTTTTAAATTAAAAAACAGCCCAATCATTTAGCCGTATCTATGGATAATGGTTACTTAACTATATGTGGAAGCGTTGTCATTGATGAGAATATAGATAAAATTACAGTTACTTTACCGGATTCATGAAAAATTGCTGAAATTATCATTTTATCAGTGGTTAATTGATATCTTTATAAATTAATTAATTTCTAACAATTTCTAGATAAATTATAAAGATAGTGTACGTATATGATCAGAGAAGCATTATCTTACGAAAAAATTTAACAGGTTATATACACAGAAGACGTTTTGAATATTAGGTACGAACTCTCAAAACTCAAGTTTTGAGAACCAGCAGTTCCAATATATACATTTATCTTTATCGTCATTTTGTTAGTTTATATTCTAAAACAAATTTCAAGGTGCTAGGGGCGAACAGTAATTTTGTAACACATTCAGTCAGTAACTACACTCGTTCATGTTATGTTTAAATAAAGAAATAAATCGATGAAGAATTATCGATTCCAAAACGCCTCATATAGTCTATAGAATTCAAATTCATAATATTTATACTAATAAAAGAACGATGTTTGTGTGAGTGTGCGTGTCTGTTTTCTCGCGATGGCTATGAAAATCTACCACACTTTGAAGTCTGAAAATTTGTGTGAGGACATTTCAAGGCACGTCCTGGTGCACCGGAGGCTCATATTTTTCATGATTTGTAAATTTACCAAGATATTAAAAGAAAACCTCTACGAAAACGCATGAAAAAGTCTATTTTTCTCAAAATGGAGCGCAGCCCAAGCTCAAGAACATCGCTAGAAGTGAAGATCCGATGTCCGTTATCGGCTCTTTTTATATACTTTCTTTTAACTTACATTTCTGTATGTATGTGACAGTCAAATCTTGTGACTCATTTTTCACCCACTTCCTGTTTATGCAGAGCTTTGAAATTTCGAATATATATGTATTCCTGAGGCCAATACATAAATTGGACATTATTTTTACATGAATTGGGCATTATTATACTCGGCCCAAAACTTGCATGTTCTCCATAGAAATAACGTTACGATTGTTTAATTGAAAAAATAGCTTCATTGTTGCAACATTCATCTATTTTCACCGCATTGTTGCCCGCATCATTATGACGTCTGCATTGAGCAACGCGCACATTTATGCTTTATAATATAAGTTGACCTTTTGTGAATTTTAATGAAAGTATGATTTTTTTAATTTAATTTAATTATTGTTGGCGTCTTTCGAAGTGTCTTTCAACTTCATTGGAAAGTATTAAAAGGTAGCGTTGTAAAGTTTTACTCGAAACAGACAGAGGTTGTTATTCCGTATTTGATAGATGAGCACCAATATGCGATTTTTAGCGACTGTCTCAATATCTGGGGAGAATTGAGTTATCAGACAGTTCCTCTCCTATATGGCTACACATGAAATGACACCTTCTTATTTTTCTCTGTCGGGATACTTTAAGTCAAAAGTAGACCATTGCCAACATTGAAAGATGTTACCTGCCGACATATGTCTTTCATATTAATAGTTGTTTAATGCTTTGAAACAGTGGGATATCTATCCTGCAGAAAGGCGAATGACTTAATGGACAAACGTAAAGCTTCCCCCATCCCAGTGTTTTGCACAATGTAAGTTTCCCTGAAAAATATGACGTGTTATGTTCATGAAAAAAATACTGACTTCATTTTCACCCTTACAGTACAAACGGCATCTTTCTACTTTTATCAGTTTTTCGTATACTGATTTTCATAATTTTTCATGACTTTCGGATAACCAATCATTTTTGTATCATTTCTCATTTTTTAATAATAATGCGAGTATTTCTTTTATTCTCCTTTTGTTTTGAAAGTCTTCTTTGTTTTCATATGTCTATCTCCCAACTTTTTAAAGACATGGTTTACAAGCTGATTATGCAAGATTTCATGGCGGGACTGTGCATTATATATCATTAAAAGAGGTATATATTTGCTGGAATTGTTGAAATATATATATATATTTTTATGATTTTGAACAATGAAAGAAATATGTTTACTTAAGATGTTTAGATTTAAGGGAATGATTTTATTATGCTTACTTTTCATATACGTTTCGTTAAAAATAACTATAAATTGCTTCGTAATTTTTTGTTATTCAACAATTATTTTAAAAAAGATAAATGAGTCATAATCTTCATTAAATAGTTCGTTTTCATCTATTTCACTAGTTTTTAGTTTGTAGTTTCCAAGAAACTTTCGTAAATATCTGCTAACTTATTCTTGTCAGAAACATCTGTCTGTGACAAGAAGCAGTCTGTAGATTGTTTAAGGGACTTCACATATCTTCTAATGACTGGGTATTATATAATGGCATAACGACGTGAATCCTATCTTATAATATAATTGTAAATAGTTAAGTTATAGTTAGTTTTATCAAAATATGGAATAAAGATCCGAAAAGAAAAACACATTAATAAATATTTACTATTATCCCAAAGGAAGAAAATATTTCATATTATTTGTAAGTCATTTATTAATGTGCTAGTTATTGAATCTCCTTAAGCTGCATTTAAGTCATAGATACTTAATTTCCTATAACTGTAAAATCAAAACAATATTTGTCTTTGTAAATTTACTATAGATATTGTTAATGTATAATTATTTTGTATATAAATGTAAGAAAGATTTGTGGTCATATTTTCTAAACGTCATATTTGAGGTAATTTGTGATATCTTAAAATAATGTTATTTTTTATTTATGTAATTGTAGTCAAAAATAAAATATATGTATCTGAAACGAAAAAATTCTGCATATTTTTCAGGCGTTATCAATCCCCTTTTATCACGACTATAAAAAAATTTCTAACATATTGTTCAAATTATATATTTTGAAAATCTTCATATAATATATTTATTATTATTTGAATGAAGATAGTCATGTAATCAAGTAAAAAGAAATATTCAGAATGTTTATGATATTACAATATACGATATAATTTCTCTGATTAGTAAAGTGTAACGATTACTGCGAACAACACACAACACCTGACCATTTTTTATATCATACAGCCCTTTATTATCTATTTTAATCATTGCTTTATTCATACACATATATGCTACTTTTGTGACAGATAGTAATAAGTAAGAAATTCATGGATATTTATTTTTTTTATTCCTTTTATTAGCATTTTCACATTCATTTTCACACATAAACATCTGCTGCATAATATAAATCAAACAAACAATGTTTGCACAAAATTCCTGAAATGTATATTATTGCAATTTATGGTTTTTCATCTCTTACGTGGTATTATTTAATCTCGTTATTCTGTTATTAAAAGTTTAAACCAATAACTATGGCTTACTTACCGGCTAAAACCTTATTTACTATAGTAGATACAGTGTATTATAAAAATTACATGTTTTTTCTTTAACAATATGCCATGTAAAAGTCCGTCCATTTGAAAATTTTAGATTTTTTGAAAACTGCACGATGAAAGTTCGACAGAAACTTCTGAATGCCTCCACTTCTTATTAAAAAAAATTATATTCTTAAATACCGAAGCTTACCAGGAGCAAAAAATAATTGTATGCGGTGAAAATTTATATTCTAGAATAGAACAGCAATTATGATTCTGAAATGTATATCACCATTTCCAAACTTAAAATAGCTTGCAAAAATGACATTCTGCACAGCTGCCACATTTTACACTTTTCAGTTTCCACTAAAGTTTAATATAAATTTTTGCCTAATTTAATCGCAGATTTCGGCAATTAAATGGAGCAAAAATTAATGTGAAATTTTCGTGGTAAGAAAAAAGAATAAAAGTGGGCACATATGATACTTATATAATATTTAAAAGAATAAAATATGTCTGCTGATTTTCGCTTGTCTTAAACTTTTTTAAACAGAATCATTTACTAAGCTTTTTTCCCCTCTAACTAAATAAATATTTATCGCATTTCGTACACGTATTGCTTCTTTTTTGCCTTCAGTGATGCCTAATGTTTTTGTTTCCATGATGATGTTTAAAATATTGCTCAGCAGGCAAGCATATATTGCAAATGAAGTTTAGAGTAAACAATTTTCTGAAATGTAATTGCGAATATTTAAGCATAACTTTAGTGAGTACTTTTATAGTAATTAAAAAAAAATAGAAAATAGTTCATAGCCTGTTTCAGACAATAGTTGTGTTAATAATTTACGGTAGAACTGTACTAAAATATTAAAAATAGTTTTAAATTTGACTATAATTATCAGAAATTCATGTGTTTTGATAAGAAACATTCATAACATCCAATCGAATTTACGTCACTGCGACGCGACAATCGTTACAAATGATCACAGACACAACTGTGAATCTCAGGTAACCGTCACTTCGTGACTACACTGTAAAGTAACAGTGACCAAAATTTGTGACCAAAACCCATTTGCTCCGTGTAAAAAATAGGGCATATCGTCTTGACATTTACTGCACAGTGAATCCTTTTCTATCTCAAGTGATGGCAATGTGGAAGTAAATTTTGTGTTTGGATCGCCCTTCTTTCATATTTTTGTCACATTCGGGTCTCAGTGCTTTTAATTACATTGATAATTTAATTATCTAATGAGAAGTGCTGTTAATCAAAATATTTGAAAAATAAGAAAAGAGAAACATTAAAAGAAACATGTTCTAGATTTATCTTTAAAATGTTTTTTAATTCAATAGTATCAATAAAAAAAATTATCTATTTATTGTTCATTGTTCAAATTTGGCCATGTCGATATCACATTTACCTCTTGGTGACACATTTTCCCTATAAATTGATGACAATGTTGGCAATATGATTTGCGTTTTAGTTGCCTTGCTTTCACATGTTTGTCAAATTTGGATCATGGTGCTTTTAAAGATACTGATAAATATATATAACAGGGCTGATTTATCAATTTATTTATAGATTTAGATTCTTTGAGATAACTATTCTCGATTAGTGTTATTTTTTTTTTTTGATAGTATCAACTAAATATTGTATTTCTTACATATTCATTGTTTAAAATGCACACAATCTCGTTAATGACTAAATGAAACATGCTTTTCATGTAGTTTCAGGTTTTCTTTTTTTTAATTTTTTAATCATTACATTTATTATCAGTAACAGTCCAATTCAGTTCATATCATTTCAAAATCTCATTTTTTTAAAACGCAATGTTTTTCTAAGCCTACAAATGTTCAGGTTTATCGATAAATCGTAGATTTTTCTTATGAATTACACAGATTTGAACATTGTGATAGCAAATCACGACCGTGATAATACAACTAAAGCCTTTGAAAATACAGTGTTAGGAAGAAAATCGAATTCCAAGGCTGCGAGAAAATGATTAGGAAAATGAAATTCTTTGAATCAACAACATTTTAGTGCGTGAGCAGAATTTTCTTCAGATACGTCTCCCCCCTCATCTTTTGTCTGGAAATAAAATCTTCTTCTCAAAATAGGCAGGCGCCATTAGTGTTTTCAGAAATTGCGCTTTTCGGATGTTTTAGTTGCTTCTGTAATATATTGAAGGTTCCTTTATGGGTTTAGAATCCTGCATTAAGCCATCAGAGAAATGATAAAAGCAGGAAATGTTTGAATGAGTACTTTCAAATACGTATTTCTGCTTAATTAAAATGATTGGCAGAAGGATATTTTCATTAATATTTAAATATTGTAATAAGTAGAATATAAGTGTGACTTTTAAAGCCTTTTTCGAACTTAGCTTTTCAGAATGTCATGTAGAAAGCAACAAATAACAGCAGAATGAAAAATAAATATTTTTATAAAAATATATTAATATTAATTAATTATCTAATAAATTATAATTATAAAATTAGATGTTAATTTATTATATAGCTATGTAATTAAAAAAAATTAAGATTAGAAAATGACATTTTGTACAATCATTGTTACAACAACATATCTATGTATATATATGTGAAAGCTGATTAAAAGTAATGAAAGAAAGATATTTTCTTTCATATTTAAGTATTGAATAATATAATAATTGGTAGAATATAAAAATAATTGGAAAAGTTTGTTATTACAAAATACTTCTAAAATTCGTGTAGAATGTAGTAAATAGCAAGTAAATGAACAATATCTAATTTTAACACTTAATTTTAATATAATTACTGTTTTCTGAAATTAAGCTTTTCGAGTCTTTCAGATGTATCTGTAATATCTTGGAAATGTCTTTCTTGCATTCAAGTCCTGAATTAACCCTACACTGTTCAGTAATACATATATAAATCAATTAAAATTTAATTTTAACAAATAAATTCAGTTCCAAACTGCCACTATATTTAAATAAGAATATTCTTCTTATGTAATCAGATCGTTGATATTAGGGTGTATCAAAAGAATTTTCGTTTCTTGAATGCTTATATACCAAAGCATGTATCTGGTACTTTCTCACCCCTATTGTTGAACATAAAATATTATTTAAGAGTCTATATTTCTCTCTATATTCTAGAATTATACATACTTCTTTCTTTCCTTTTTAGGTCACATAATGAGTGATACAAAGGTTGAGATTATATGCATCTTAACGCGTTTTTTCAAACTAGACCTTAAAACCATTGACGCTTTCCGTAAAATTAGTGAAATTGGAGGCCAGGACAGTATTAGCGTCCGACCAGCTCATAACGGATTCAAACATTTTAAGGGAAGATAATTCATCCTTGAAATCAAAAACAAAATTGTTGGCCACCAGTTGCGATTTTTGACCAGTTCAAGAGGAAAATAGAGGAGAATCCAACCACTAGCATCCGAAAACTATCAGAGGAACTAATACACACCAAACACGCCATATGACATGTTTTATACAAAATTAAACAAACTTGCATGGAGTCAAAAATCGAAAACTCTTTTGATACACCGTAATAAATAAGGGGAAGATGTACTCTTTAAAATTTGTGACATATAAACAAAAAAAAAAGCATGTAAAATACCTACTTCCAAAAGTAAAAAAACGTACAGTGGAAAGATAAGCCGTCAATAGCAATGATTTTTGCTGTGAACATGCAACTTATTTTCTCCAAATTTTATGTAGAACATCTTAAAACATATGACATACCATATAAAATAGTGTTTTTATCAAAAACACGTAATCAATGATTTTGGCCATAATTTTTGGCCATCATTGGTCAGGGTTAGACATAGACGGGATAGATGTCTTATACCTAAAAGGCAGCATAGGTAATTAACATTTATAATTTAATATCTGGATTTGAATTTGACTTAATATTTTATTTACGTCAACTTTATGATTTTTCAAAAATAATTTTGAGCTTACAGACTCTGTATGATAATATTGACTTTCACATCAAAAAAGAATATTTGCTATTCTCAATTCTTCGAATAAATGGGTATATAAAATTTGAAACCAATCGGATAATTTATCGAAGGCTAAATTTCTTTAGTCTAAGCTAAGAGAGATAACCCCCCACCTCCCATCCCCTACTTAGATTCCATGTACAAACTCTAAAATTAAATTCGGGAAGCAAATTTAAAATTCTCAAATTAGATGCGTTGCATTTTTGTTTCATTACCAATGAATTCAAAATATTTTATGTATTGTACGGAAGGTATGTTATTACTTATGTAATTTAAATTAGGGGGGGGGAGAAAAATTGTCAATAATAAAATGACTATTATTTAAATAAATAAAGAAGCATAAAGTGAGATTGTATCTCTAATATGGTTCCTCGATATAGTATTTCCGATTTTTCTGTGAGAATGACATACTTAAGGGATTTTAGATTTCTATTTTGTATTTAGATTTCTATTTAGTGCTTTTGAATATATTATGATATAAAGAGTGGGAAATTTCATATTGTGAGAAATAATATGTTCTGATCAGAACTATAAATACCAATCACTTAAATATTTTTCAATTAAAACTGTGAAGAAATTGAACCAACTTTCTGAAATGAAACAAATGAATTTTTCCAAACATTGCTTAAATGGGGAATTTATCACTACTAACACCGCCCCCTGACTTCTTAGGTAATGTTCCCTTGGAAGGGCCATGGTTAATCAAAAGAAGAAACAGATTTTTTTAACACAATCCTGAAGATTTAAAAATATATATTATCACACAACAAAGTTATTTGATAAATATAAATGGGGTGTATTATTCCACATCACAAGTGAGGGACGTATAGTTTGAATTTCTGAGTTGAGATCTTCCTTGATAGCATTTTTATAATTTCCATAGAATAAAATGAGTTGGATGAAAAGGAAAAAACATCTAATTTTAATGACTTAGACAATAAGTAAAATTTATTCTTTTCCGAATTTTGTTTACTTTATGCTCAATTACGTGAAACTATTTGTTCTTTTTATTTTTTACGATAGTTTTTACCAATAAATTTCTTCTGTTTCCGATTTATATCACTTAACCCGTCAGCACACGCGCTGGGATAAAATCTACCCCAGCGCACAACTATTACTTAAAAATGTGAGAAAATCGTTCGTGATCATTCTGAGCTTTATAGTACTTTTCAAGCTGAAATATATCAAGATGTGGCCAAAAAGAATTTACCTCCGGTTGTGTATTTTCTACTATTTTGTTATAAAAATGTCACGTGGGAGGAAATTTACCCCACGCGCGTTATAACGTAACCCATAATGATAGGAAAATGTTAATGCAAATATTTAGGCAATGCAAATAATAATATAATTGTTCTTTTAAACGTTAACAACTCTTGCACATACAGTTTCTATATATCATTTATATATTTTTTTGTATTTTCATGGCTGAATTTGGATTGTAAAAGCTTTGTATGTAATGATATGCAGAAAAAAATCTTAGTGATAGATTTTATGTTTTTTTTTATTTAAATATAAAATAACTTCTTATTTTAAATTAAATTATGTTCTTTATTGATTTACAGTATATTTCAAAACATAATTTTTTATTTATAATCAAACCGTGGGGACATTAACACAAGAAAACCCATTGGGGTAAAATTTATCCCGCACGTGTAGTAATGTAATGGAAAGGGGTGCATGTGCTGACGGGTTAAAATCATGAGGAAAGAATATTTGCTATTTTAAATGCGAAACTTTTATACATATTGTTTCATAATAAATATCCAGAAATATTTCTTTTTTTCTGTAAATCACTCGCTTTAAGCCTTCATAAAACTATGCATTACTTTTAAAGTTATTTATAGCGGTACTACAAAAGTACGTTATTTACAGGTAGGCGAATAGGAGAATATTATGCGCAAGTATTATAATGCGTGTCAATGGAATATACGTATGAAACACGGAAAATGATAAAGTAACTTATTTTTGCGCCAAAGACACTAAGGATGCCTTAATTCCAAAGTCTCCAAGCAACAAGTTTGTTTCTCTATATCGGTCTGTACATTATACTCAATGTTCCCAAACTCTTGTATTATTACTTTTACAGGAAAGCGTACGCAGAGAAGACATATTTATCATTTTTTTTTTACGTGTATCATCGCTGGAAATTATTTCATAAAAACCTCATTAGCTATTTTAATTTATTCGCTTTATATTAAGAAACATTGTATAGAAACTTATAATTATATACCAAGCAAAAAGCATACTGTTATTTAGTTAAAATGAAAAAAGTGCTTCAAGAAATAATCATTCAAAGACGGTAATTTATTTGATTTCTTTTGGGGCAGTCCTGTATATGAAATATATTTTAAGCACGACACATACTATATTGAAATTTCGTTCATCTAGAAAACGTATAACACAGTTTAAAACACACTTCTAGCAATATAATTATTATTGTTATTATTATTGTTATTATTATTGTTATTATTATTGTTATTATTACAACGAAAACAACGATGAAATAACAAAATATTTTTCTTTACCACATACAACCAGTTTTATTTATGTAAGTGTTTAATAAAATAGAATAATTTTATATGAATCAAATAAAATACTTAGTTATTTAAATCAGCATATCTATTTCATATACAAATAAATAAAATAAATATTTATGCTAAATTTTCCGAATCCTATTTGAAATATTAATAGAAATATATCAGATATTTTTTTTATTTTCTTGAAAATACTTTCCATTTATTATAACTGAATGGCATAAGAAACTCCTAAATTCTAGTAGAAATTTTAGAATAATAATAATAATAATAGTAATAACAATAATAATAATAATAATAATAATAAATAATTATTATTATTTATTATCATTATTATTATTATTTTATAATAACCACAAAACAACGACCAAATAATAACATAGTTATTTTGCACGTAAGAGCCAGACATATTTAGGACTATTTGAAATAAAGCAGATGATACATTATGCGCATCAAATAAAACACTATTGCATACTAATCACCATTAATTGATTTCTTTTATTAAACTAAAAAACACGTAAACGTGTTTGTACAAAATTTTCAGAATCCTGATATAGAAAATAATACAAACACACATACTTCTCATCTCCAAGTTTGAGCATTTAATACCTAAAGTAAAATGTATTGTTATTATTATTATTATTATCATCATTATTATTGTACAACAAAAAGAACGACAAAAAAGAACTTTGACACATAGAGCCAGGCTTATTTATGTGAATCTTAAATAAAACAGAATATATATTACACGGATCAAATAAAACACTAGTTCTTTAAACCAACCTATCGAAAAAACGTATGCACTAAGTTTTAGAATCCCTTTATAAATATTAATACAAACACATATACTTCTCACTTCCAAGTTCGAGCATCTAATACGTAAAGTAAAAGGTATCAGATAAATTTTTATTTTCTAGAAAAAAACTTTCTATTCCTTGATAACCGAATGGCATAACAAACTGCCCAACTTCTGTAAAGATAAATTTTGGAATCGAATGCTAGCTATTCCTACTTGCCGTAAGCCCAAGCATCTCTCTCTTAGGATCTCTCTCTTTTACTCCTTAGAGATTCCAAGTTCCATTACCCATTTGGGTGCTGGAGGTAAAAAAAAGTAAAAAAAATCCTCGAAGTCTAGCTTTTGGCAAGATTTATTTTCTTTGAGAATGCTTGTGGGAGAATCTATGTGTTATTTGTGATATTTTTAGAGACCGAGACTTACTGTGGGAAAAGGCTTAGTCGATATTGTCACGGTTTGTCATTTATGGCAAGCCTCCTGGGTTTTTGTATCGATATACAACATGCTTTGTTTATTTGGTTGTTTATTTTCCTCTGGATATTTGGACAATGTAGCGTTTTAGTATTTTCAGAAAAAAAAAAAGAAAAACAAAACCGGATAAAAATGGGACAGCTCCTGATAAGAGAGACTCCCAAAACACAATGTGCTTTTGTATACGCAAATGAAATGCAAATAAGTGTTTACAAAAGCGGTCGCTTTTTACTTGAATTTTAAATTTGAAACAGGAGCAATCCCTCTCTGCTGAGCTGACAAAATATTGATTGAGATATTTTCGTCCAGAAAAGCTTTTATTTGATCAGATCAGCATTAGTTGTGGAAAAAAATATTTTTTGTAAAAGGATTTGTGGATATTTATTTGTAACACACATTTATAGTGTGCGTAAATTAATTGAGTGTGTGTTACATCCACACACAGACACAGGAACACAGACAATTTTTTTTTCAGTTTTATGACGAAGAGAACAAATTTTAAAAAACTAAAATTTTATACTTATATATTTTTTCGTTTCCTCATTATTTATATCTTTATATTAAATATTTTAGTTCTCGTCAAAATGCATATACAGCTTTACCGTCTTTCACCAATAAATAATTAATTAACCGTAAACCGTAGCTATATACTTTCAATTTGTTATTTGTGAAATTTATTAAGATAGACAGTACTGCCTTAGTAAGCCTAATAAGCCTTAGTATGTATTCTAATTTTTTGCTGCTTGTGAGAAGCCTTATCGATATTCGTATCGATAGATAACATGCGTTGTTAATTTTTCTTTGCATACATAGATATTTAACGTTTCTCTTGAATTCTGTGCCCCGGTGGACCATAGAGAATACACCAAGTCTCGCAGGAACTAGATAAAAGGGATGCATATTCCATTTGACGGGGTACCACGGGGACGGATATCTGAATTGGTCTAAATGTAATTTGAACCCCACAATTATGAATCGTACCGATCAAGGGAAGAGGTCGCGGGCGCGTATTTTGAAAATGAGGACTTCTCAGCCATGCGCATCCTGATTCGCACACTTTGCGCGGTTTCCGTAAGCACAAAATATTTTCGTTCACTACGCATTTTCAAATTATGCGGACGAAGCCGGTACAAAGCCCGACCTATCCTTTTATTTCAGATTTTCCATTTTCTATTTTTATTTATTTAAAAATTCTTCATCAGTTGCTTTATATTTTTCATAATAAATGAAATGTTGTTAATAAAACACAATTATGGTATCAACATGTTATTAGATTTATTTGTATTATTATATATTTTTTTGTTTTTAATTTTGTAAAAAGAGCTTCTAAATATTTCATTAAAATGTCTTTTTCCATAACAATGTTGTTAATACATAAATATTTAATTAGGATTTTATTTTTAAGTATATTTTTATGTAATTTTTTTTTTCCTTTTCTTATGTTTGCATATTTTAATAATGTACGGAAAAAGAGCAATATGCATCATAAAACACGAGAAACCAAATTTATGGCACTCAAACACATGTTACTATATGCAAAATACATATACTTTCAGCAGGAAATATATAAACATTCTTACACTATTTTATTATTACAAAAGTAGATGGCAAACCACATATACTTTACATATTTTGAAAAAAATCGTGCTGAAATTTTAGGGTTCGTACGCTTTTACCGCAATTATTTAATAGAAAATGTCTATTTAATATTTAAATGATATAAATTGTAGATGCCTCGTTTAATTGCAAGATTTGTAATACTTTTCTGAATTTAAATAAGGTGAAAAATTCTATCAAAAATTGTGGTAAAATCGTACGAACGCCGTATTTCTTGTTAAAATAATGTATATAAATTACATTTTATTTTTATAGAATTTTTCGCATTTACATTACTTTTACATTGTAAAACATGATTTGCATTCTATTCTGAATAATTCATAGTTGAAGTACTCCATAAGAAATACCCAATGGAACGATTGTTTTTCCAAACAAAAATTTTCGCACAGTTGTTATTTTTTATTTGCTTCAAAAAAAATAACGTATTTGATAATATTGCATCTAAATAACTTGAAATATTAAACTTGAAATATTAAAAGACGCTATTTTAATTGCGTGATTTCATCGTATTTAAATTAAAAATTTATTTTAATAATAGAAATAAATCTGTAATGTCAAAATTTATCATTATCAAAAATATTCCATTTATCAAGAACTATAGAAAGAGACAAATAAAACATTTTTAAATAAAAAGGCAAAAGCAAGTCTGAAATAAAAGAAAGGCGTGGGAATCCGTACACAGCAGACCCAAACTCAACGTTCTGACCATTCGGACACCAATACCTACTTCTAAGCTGCAACAAGACATTATAAGCTTACGAAAATCGCGCCAAGATTGCGAATGTGCATGACTGAAGAGTCCTCAATTTCAAATTCTGATTTCCAGCTTGGGTTCTTTTATCCCACATTCCAACCTCCCAGCTAGTGGAAATTCCTGACCATTGATTTCGAATGCTTATCTGTGGCATCGATACGGCGGTATCCGCAGAACTTTGTTCTGTGGAATCAATTTCTGAAATACTGACTGTCGTCGATGCTGCTTAATTCCGGTTTTCTAGAGGGAATCATAGTTGTACAAAATATAGCGATTTAGTATTTCCTGAAAAAATGAACAAAACTAGATAAATATACAAATTCCCCTATAAGAAAGTCTCAAAATTCACAATGTAATGCAAATATGCTCTTAATTTATCCCCGCTTTCGATCATAGAAACTTCTACAAAGGAAACTACTGGACTCTTTGGGGGCGACGAAGAAGAAGGAGACTCTCGCTAGCCCGGGATGACGAGGAAACGCATCCCTGCACATATAGCCACGTCCAGTAATTTTATACCTACATATTTACATGCAATAGATTTTACGCAGGTTATCGTAAGAAAGGCATTCAATCTTTAAAATTCAGTAAATCATGAACTCTAATAAATATGAAGATGTAATAATTATCCTGTTTCTAGTAGCTCATACATTTTAAACCTCGTCCTTTAAAAAATAGTTCAAACTTTCGTCAGAATGTTTCTCAGTCGCAGTAACACAGCGCGCGCAATATTCCGGTTATGGCAGAAAAGTCCAAACTGGCCGCAAAATTTCAGATATTGAATTAGGGGAAGTTTACCACTCAGAAATATAGGTAATCCACGGTGTCATGTGATCAATGTAAGTTCTAAAGCTTTTCCTCTATTGACAAAAGCGAACCTACATTAATCCATTGATATCTGTGATTACTCAAAGATGCCTATTCCATTTTCTGTGGTCTGTAAGAACATTTAAAGCAACGCTAGATCAACGCTCACTCAGTTTTTTTTCATTCCATTTGCGTATTGAAACTTTTTAAAATCTTGCATTTTTAAGTTTTGCTATTTTTTAATAAACTTACCGATTGAGACTTTCCAGTTGTATCTATTGACTAAACATTAAACTATTTTAAAATAATTTTAATCTAAATTTATAGATTTCTATAAATACATGTCATTAGTTTTATCTTTATATTTATTAAAGATAATAAATTAATGAATTTTAATTTTGGGGTATTTTGGGACAATCTGTATGTATGTATATGTGCTCTAAATGAAGGAACGCAGGTTTGGGTGTTTGGATCTAAATATATTCTAATATATTCTCTGCCAGAGCAATTATGTTTACTCAAGTCATTCGTAAAAAAAGCTTTTCTAACATTCATTATTTTTACTAAAGTTACAACATTGAATTTTATGTGAAATTTTCATTCCATAACAAGCTGTTTTTAGTTTTCTAGATTTTTGATTTCTGGTTTAAAGTAAAGATTTATGAATATAAAGATCTGAATGATATGATGTAAGATATGAATGTAAAGATTTATAATTAGAAGTTAAATATTTCAATAAAATTACTAGCAGAGTTTTAAACAGTTCATTATTTAAACGCCTTCAATAATTGCATTGTGATGTAAGATTGTACATCAACTTGTTTTGTTTTATTTCTTAGTGCAATGTTATTGATTATCCGAAATATTCAACCTAATGAATCTGAAGTGTGGTGAAATTTTTGTTTCATAATTTTTCTCAAAATGCAATAATTGATTTCAACACCATCAAAGATATTTCATTACTTTAATTAAAATATTTTCTTCTGTTTTGAATCTAATATCTAAGATTGACAGTTTCAGAATTATATATCAGGCAGTGATAAAACTATACATCCTGTATATAAAATTCAAGTCATTCCGCCTCTGCCGGAGGAGTAGGTTGATTTCTTTGATTTTCTTTTGGGTATATACATCGAATATAATGCAAATTGAACAAATTAATCTCACTCCTTCTCAATTCACTATTTTAACAAGAAAGGATATTTGCAAAGAATTATTTTTTTCGTTTATTAAATGTAAATGAATGAATATAAGGCAATTATATCAAACATGTTAAAAATGTGTTGAAATCATTGTTGAAAAATTATCCAAAGGCTGTAATATATTTCCGACAAAAAAACGCGATTTGGACTCAAATCATTCAATGAATGCTCTCGAAAATTTTCAGTATGCCTGCAAACGAACTATAGAAGACAAAAACTTTTGAACGAACTCATTCAAGATTTTTGCAACAACAATATTCTGCCTCAATTAGGTTTGAAATGGTTTAGTATTTTGGATGTTATCGTGTTGATGAATTTTGCATGTTTTTACTTTTTTGTGTCCTTGTAAAGGGGTTATAAAACCTACATACTTGATTAACGAACTAATCGTGTGTGTTATAGTTCTGATAAAATTACGTTATTGAATGAATTAACTTTTATACATTTCCTTATATGGAAATGAATTAATGTAATCAAACATTCTCATATAATAGACATTTAATTAGAACAAAAATCATTTGATTGCAGAAAATGATGTTCATTTAGAATGTAACTGTGAAGAAATTTGCGAAACAATTTTAAGATTTTTTTTAAAGATAATTTCAGTCTTATATTTTAAAGATAATATAAACCACTGATTTATATGTACTATCTCATCCAAATTTCGCATACTACGATGCCTGTGTATTTAAATATGTACCTTTAATTTTCCTTTAGCAGTTTTATGCTGATTTGCGTACTCGAATGTTTTTAAAGGAATTATATGTTCCCCAATCCGGTTATGCCTTCGATATTTTCAAATGTATGCCTGTTACACGGAAATGTAATTTTGAGCAGGACATGCCTCCGCCTATCCTCACCCACATTTCCAGGCTTCTACGGGAGGTAATTTTTGCTAGCCATCGCACAAACACACATACACACACAGAGAGAGAGAAAATGTATCTTACTTTATTAGTATAGATAAAGAATTTATTTTCTTCACGTAGTATGAAGAAATTTAGCTAAACATAAAACATACGATATTTGAAAACGCAGCTCCAGCTTTTATCGCTCATAGACATTAGTGTAACCGAAATATATCGTGTGTCCCTGCAAATGAACGATAACTGATATGCACGTCATACTGCACCTCAATTATGCATATAAACCTCATTATATTTAAAACACTGTAACAATATTAAATAAAAAGAAAACTGCCCAGTTAAACTGAGGGCATTAAGCTCACAGGCTATTCACACTAATTGTATATTATACTCTTATATCAAAGAATTTAAAGTACGCCCCTCGAAAAAAAAATAATCAACAATATATTAAGGGGGGGGAGTCATCCCCCTCATAGTTAACTAATGAACCCCTTAAACTAATCAGGGAAGTCTCTAATTACAATGAATATATATACAAAATTTGAAGAAAATCGGATAATTCTGCATAAAAAAACCATTTATCTAAATTAAGGGGGATTAGCCCCCCTTTCCTCCTTTATATTTAACCAATGAACCCCCAAAACTATTCAGAGAAGCGCATTATCACAATGAACCTATATACAAAATTTGAAGAAAATCTGATAATTTTGCATGAAAAACTCATTTATTTAAATTAGGGGGGATTATCCCCCCCTTTCCCCCTTTAGACTTAACCAATGAACCCCCAAAACTATTGACAGAAGCGCATTATCAAAATGAACCTATATACAAAATTTGACGAAAATGGGATAATTCTGCATGAAAAACCCATTTATCTAAATTAAGGGGGATTAGCCCCCTCTTTCCCCCTTTATACTTAACGAATGAACCCCCAAAACTTCTCAGAGAAGCGCATTGTCACAATGAACCCATATACAAAATTTGATGAAAATCGGATAATTCTGCATGAAAAACTTATTTATCTAAATTAGGGGGGGTTATTCCCCCCCCCGTTCCCCCCTTTCTACTTAACCAATCAATCCCGAAAAATAATCAGGGAAGCGTCTTAACCCAATGAACCTATAAACAAATTTGAAGCAAATGGGATAATTATGCATGAAAAACCCATTTATATAAATTAAGGGGGATTACCCCCCCCCGTTTCCCCCCTTTATACTCAACCAATCAATCCCGAAAACTAATTAGGGAAGCGCCTTAACACAGTGAACCTATAAACAAAATTTGAAGGAAAACGGATATTTCTATGAAGAATTATCGCGTTACGTACATACATACATACGTACGTACATACAGAACCGGCGGGCACATAAGCTCTCAGGCTTTGATAGCCTGTGAGCTAAAAACGCTGCAAACAACGCTGCAATCCTCGTAGACAGTAGTTTTCCCTGTAACCGAAATTTTTTGAATAACACTGTAAATGAATGATAAATGTTTTGCACGCCATATTCTAGAGAAAGCCTGTTTTAGTGCACTTCAGTCATTCATATCAATTTGATGATGCTTGAAATAGTATAACATCATTAAAATACACCGCAAATGATTTTCCCCAATTACCATAATGTAATGGGATTGTTTTGTGTGCCCCTGTAAACGAACTATACGTGTTGAACACTATATTTTCAATAACAAATATTGCATAGTAAATTTCAAGACCATATATCAGTTACAAGTCATTACCAGTATATTTTCGAGAGTTAAAGCACGGGCAGACAGATGTCAGATAGCAGACACACAATCCACAGTCATAAACACTTTGTTACAATATGGAAAAGTGTTAATAAAAAAGAAAACTGCCCAGTTAAACTGATGGCATTGAGCTCACAGTCTATTCACACTAACTGTAAATTATATTCTTATTTCAAAGAATTTGAAATGAGCCCTCGAAAAATGAAGAAATCGACAATATCTTAAGAGGGGGGAACCATCCCCCTTTTCTCCTTCTTATAATTAACCAATGAACCCATAAAACTAATCAGAGAAGCGCCTAACCACAATGAACCTATATACAAAATTTGAAAAAATCGGATAATTCTGCATGAAAAATCCATTTATCTAAATTAAGGGGGGGGTTAGCCCCCCGTCCCCCCTTTATACTTAACCAAAGAACCCCCAAAACTAATCAGAGAAGCGCCTTATCACAATGAACATATATATAAAATTTGAAGAAAATCGGATAATTCTGCTTAAAAAACCCATTTATCTATATTAAGGGGGGTTAGTCCCCCCCCGTTCCCCCCTTTATACTTTACCAGTGAACCCCCAAAACTAATCAGGGAAGTGCCTTACCACAATGAGCCTATATACAAAATTTAGAGTAAATTGGATAATTCTGCATGAAAAACCCATTTATCAAAATTAAGGGGGGGGGGAGGGTAGCCCCCGTTTCCCTACTTTACACTTCACCAATGAACCCCCCAAAATAATCAGGGAAGCCCCTTACCACAATGAGCCCATATAGAAAGTTTGAAGAAAATCGGATAACTCTGCATGAAAAAAATCATTTATCTAAAATAAGGGGGAGGATTAACCCTCCCGTTACCCCCTTTATACTTAACCTATGAACCCCCGAAATTAATCAGGAAAGAA
The DNA here is from genome assembly GCA_963931845.1 of Maratus michaelseni. Classification (NCBI taxonomy): domain Eukaryota; kingdom Metazoa; phylum Arthropoda; class Arachnida; order Araneae; family Salticidae; genus Maratus; species Maratus michaelseni. The sequence continues at coordinate 402,020,843 of OZ007586.1, forward strand.
CCTTATCACAATGAACCTATATACAAAATTTGAAGAAAATCGGATAACTCTGCATGAAAAAAATAATTTGTCTAAAATAAGGGGGGAGGATTAACCCCCCCCGTTACCCCCTTTATGCTTAACCTATGAACCCCCAAAACTAATCAGGAAAGAACCTTATCACAATGAACCTATATACAAAATTTGAAGAAAATCGGATAACTCTGCATGAAAAAAATAATTTGTCTAAAATAAGGGGGGAGGATTAACCCCCCCGTTACCCCCTTTATGCTTAACCTATGAACCCCCAAAACTAATCAGGAAAGAACCTTATCACAATGAACCTATATACAAAATTTGAAGAAAATGGGATAATTCTGCAAGAAAAAACCATTTATCCAAATTAAGGGAGGTTAGCCCCCGTCCCCCCCCCCTTTATAGTTAACCAATCAATCCCCAAAACTAATCAGGGAAGCGCCTTATCACAAGGAACCTATAAACAAAATTGGAAGAAAATCGGATAACTCTGCATGAAAAATTCATTTATCTAAATTAAGGGGGAGGATTCCCCCCCCCCCGTTAGCCCCTTTATACTTAACCTATGAACCCCCAAAACTAATCAGGAAAGAACCTTATCACAATGAACCTACATACAAAATTTGAAGAAAATTGGACAATTCTGCATGAAAAAACCATTTATCTTTATTAAGGGGGGTTAGCCCCCCCTTTCCCCCCTTTATAGTTAAACAATCAATCCCCAAAACTAATCAGGGAAGCGCCTTATCACAAGGAACCTATAAACAAAATTGGAAGCAAAACGGTTATTTCTGTCAAGAGTTATCGCGTTACGTACGTACATACGTACATACATACATACATACATACATACAGAACGGGCGGGCACATAAGCTCTCAGGCTTTGATAGCCTGTGAGCTAAAAACCGATAACTTTGCTTTCATTAAAAGCTTATGTTTTAAAGAGATGTCACGTACATATTTCTTATGTAAATAATATGTAAATGTAAAGTCCGTATCTTCAACTGAAAAAATAACAAAAATATTGGTAAAAATATCTAAAAATAAAAATACTGGTAAAAATTTGCTAAAAATTCCTTTTTTTCCCTATGACGACCGCAGATGAAATAAAAGAATGATTTTTGTCAAACTTTATTACTTAAATTATTAAATTTATTAGATTCATAAAATCAGTATTTTATTATTAAACTGTATCCACTTTGTAATAATTTGTTTTATCAACCAGATAATATAAAACTGAAATTTTTCATTTGTATTCTGCAGAGATCCCAACATAACGCCTCATCATGAACTAGAAAGCCTTGCGTCAGATCGATCGAGAGGACGATTCGAAAAATTTGTTTGGTCTCAGTATGAAACTGTGCATCAGAAGTATCTCATGATCGGTATGTATATTTTTGACAAGGAAAAATGGAATTTTGTGAGAAATTTGAAAAAAAAAAACATTGATAAGAGGAAGTTTTATTCTATAAATACTTTATCCATATTAATGAAGATTGTACGTGATTCTACAAGCGACATAAACATAACAAAGACTTCTTAATATTAAACGGAGTGATTGCGTTCCAGATTATGAATATGAGAATAGTAATATTCGGCATATATATTCTGGGATTAATTAAAACGAAGATGACTGTTGTTAAATAAGTGTATTAAAAATCCGGTGCTCTATCATTCCTGTATTTTTGCAGACTTATTTTAATTTTGTAAGGAAAATAATACAATTAAACGCAAAGAACTCAACATATTTTTAAAAAGCTTTAAATTTTAATAATATACCAGGTTATAAAAATTTTAAAATGTGAAAATTCAATAATTCGAAAATATAGATGAGTTTAACGCAGAAATGAATATAAAGCATAGGTTTTTATAATTTAAAAAAAATGACTATGGAAAAAAAAGTTTTAAAAAAGCATTTTCTTTCAAAAAATTTAAAACATTGTTAAAATTTAAAATTTGTAATTTTACAACCAAAAATATTTTTTTTTTAAAGAATTTCGCATTGAAAAGAAATGTATATCTGAAAAAAAATTCATCAAAGAAATTAATAAAATATATTTACTAAATTAAAATTAAAATATCATGTCCCGGCTGTTTCGAGAGCAGATACAGATGTGTCGTCAAATATTGTCTAATGGTATTAGTGTCATTAGCTATAATAGGGGAAAGTTAAGCCGATTTTCATTTAGTTCTGGAAATCAGTCGTAACGGATTACAGTTTTAGAGTTTATTATCTGTCTATAACACAAGTCTCATTACGCAATTGAATTTATACCCCACCTCTATTTATACCCACTCTTGTGATTCTTTAACACATTGTCGGTGGCTATTTTTCGTGTTTTAAACAGGAAACCCAGACTATTGGCGTTATACTTGCATTTTACATTATTTAACAAAAACATGAACTATGTTCGTGTTTATATTATAAATTAATGTATATAATATTGGTATTCATTCTAATCGAAGTATTTATATGGATAGTAATCTAATAGAACTAATACCAATTATTTGTTTTTTGAGACATACTGTAACATATAAAATGCAAAAGTGCCACTCTTTTGCGGAATTACCAGATGTACGAAAGACGAAAATGCGGGTATACCATGTCAGCAAGTGTCAGTTAATGCTCCTTGAAAAATGGCAATTTATAAACAAATATCGTAAAGTTCACGGTTAACATTCGAGCATTAAAGCATAGTTGTCAACATTACATATTTTTGTTATAAAAAAAATTCAATAAAAATTTTGTCTAAGTTTATTTGAAAATTCAGTGATTAAATAAGGCACATTTCATTATTATCCTTTAGTGTTAAGAAAATATCGTAAACGTTGGAAGTTATGGTTAAAGAATGTGATTTAATCATAGTTATTTTATATAACTGAGATTCACTATTAATCTTCGTTATGTCGATTTTTTCAGTAAAAAATAGAAATTATTTTAGTTATATTCATATAATGATATAAACATTTCAATATTCATTGCAAATAAAATTTTAAATTCTTCTATATAACATAATTACTATATTTTTACTACGTTTTAAATTAAAATTTATTTTAAAACATCATAAACGTAAATGTTTCTTAAAAAATAATTATCAAATTAAGAAAATTTACATCGCGAATGAAAATAATAAAAGTAGATATGAACAAACATGTTGAATATTACTTTAAAATTTAATATTTATATTTAATTTTTTAAGGAATTAAAATTTAAAATACATGGAAAAATTTAAATTTAAAACATCAGTGCAGCATCCAATATCTCACTATCATTTATAATTTCTTTGCGTATTTCAACTGAAAGTTGTTACTCTCTTAACAACTTTCCACTGCAAATAACTGAATATAAGTTTTGCGTTTATACACCTTCTGAACAACACATACTTCAGTATAAAGTGGTATTATTTCGTAAAGGTGCATTATTAAAGTCCTTTATTTACTTTTATAATGCATTTATCTTGATTCTCCATGAAACTTATATAATATTTTCTCGAGTATTATAATTAATCAGATTTTATTCATGTAATAAAAGGAAGGTACATATCAACGCAAATTATTTAATTACATCTTAGAAATTTATACTTGTGTCCACTCATTTTTATAAAGAAATATTTATATTATAATTTAAACAAGTACTTTGCAGAAACAGATATGTACTGTAAAAAAATTGTCCTCTAAAATTAAAAAAATACATCAACTTGATTTTTATTTAAAAAGACAATTTAGAAAACCTCTTTTAAACATTTATCATGTTTTATATATTTTTTTTATTAATAAATGAAAAAAAAAACCTTTGTTGCAAATATTATTATGAATTAATAATTATATTTGCATTTTATCTTTAAAAAACACCTTGATAATTTAGAACTAGACGGCGCACGACTACAATTTTACTTTTATGAGCAGTTGTGAAACATCAAGTTACGTGTAGTTAGGAAACATAACTGATTAATCAATGATAGTAAAGCGACAATGACCAAGCCTCAAAATATTTCACCGAGTTTCCTTTCATCCCAAATATTCAAGACCAATTTACCTTCTTCAGTATTATTTTCTACAACTACAGCTAATCAAGTCCGTTGCGCCAAAGATTTGCGTCCACACGCGCGTCTAGTTCTAAATAGTTGAGCTTATAAATATACGTTTTGGTACATATATGTCTTTTTTTAATATTCCAGGTATGAAACCAAAGGTTAGAGACCACTACAGGGCTCATCGATTATCATTTTGGTTGAATCTAATACCCCAACTTCATCGTCCCGGATCAGTGTCTGTCATTCCTCAGCATCATTTACTTGATGATCATAATAATCCTCTGACATATGATGGTGTTGTGAGACCTATACCTGATGGAAGCGACTTATCCGGAACGCTGTCAGGCCCTTTCCTCGGAGGATCGCATCCAAGTCACACAACTGCACAACCCTTATCTGTAAAAAACTTTACAACTCCGACAATTTTCTCAACTGTACCGTCTCAGAAGGTCCCTAGGAATCAATCTGGTGCTACCGCAGAAACAATCGCGAATTTCACTGAAACACGATCTGTGTTACTTCAGCAGACTTCCTATTCTACAGCTCTGAGTGTTACTATTGCGGTTGGATGTTCTCTCCTAATACTGAATATTCTTATCTTTGCTGGCGTATATTATCAGCGAGATAAGAATAGAATGGAGATGAAGCTGCAGAAGAGGAACTTCAAGGTGTGTCTTTCTGAATTAAATTTGAAATATTAAAAAAAATAAAAGAATTTGTGTATATTTATCTTTTTATTATGCCTTAAATTATATACATACAAGACAATTACAGAAAAATATATGTGTGTCTATATATTTGAGAAAAATATGCCGATTAACATATACAGTGACACTATGATTGGCGAAGTAAAGTCGTTCAGGAATCGCATTAGTTAGACAAAATCCTCGATAACAGAAAAGCCATTTATCGTCCAATTGAAATACAATGTGGCAGCATTGTTTTGCTACAAATAAAACACTTTCTAGTTGAATGCATTTTTATGCATTCTTCCAAGGAAGGCCATTTCCTTGTCCGTACTAATAGAAATCCCCGTTAAGCGATGTAAACATTTGAACGCTGTAAAATAATATATTTCGTTGAAAAACTGAATTTAGTTTTTTACAGAAATTAAATAAGTTATTAATTTAATTCCAAAATAAACTTTTTCCCCTTTAATTTAGTAATTGCAGATACTGACAATTTTGTAATACAAAACAATAAATTATTGAAGACTAACAAAATAGGCAAAACAAAATTCCTTACTTACATAATTTAACATTAATTAAAGTAATCTCTCACTTTTCTTTGCGTTGCTTGAAAAAATCATATTTTTTACCACATCATTTTTTCAATTTTGCGACACATTCGTAAATTTGGTCTGTTATATAACATTTTGATTGGTAATAATGGTGAACAGGCATTAGCAATTTATAAACCTCACACGTCGTTAGTGATAGAAAGTTTTTTTTTTCTGGTTATGATCTCTGAATAACCAAAGTTACACCAAAATTGTTTGGGAAAAAATAATATACAAAAGCAGTTTTGATTTTTCTCGGTTAGTTTGTGAAAACAAATGTCTGAATTATCTGATGAGTAGCACGTATTAAGCGATCACTTTAACATTAATTTCAAATAGGAAATGAGGAGAAAACCAAATTAGCCTCATTAACTGGAGAAACGACTTTAGTGGGAAAGTATTAACGACAGTCAACTGTATACACTATTATCCAGCTGATTTTCAAATAGTCTCAACATTATTAATTATAAAATAACATTTCAACATTCAACATGAATTTATCTTTTGAGCATGTATCAAAGTTGTCTTAAGGTACATTTGAATGTTAATCTTACTGTAAAGAAATATTTTTAGAAGTGTATGTAAAACTTAATTTTTCTAAAGAAGTAATTCTAAATTTTATTTATGCATATCACGAGGTTAATTATACACTAATATGCATTTACATGCATGCTGATTATGTCAAAACTAATTTTCGATTACTTTAATCACTTTAATCATTGGAAAAGAAAGAAAAAATAATGATTCGATTATTTTTATTTTATGTTTTGTAATTTACATAACAAATCTTTGTAATTATTACTAAAAACAAAACAGGACAAAAAATGAAATATTTCTTTACTAGTGGCATTAAAAAATGTTTAATAGCTTGCTTCCATTATGTAGGATGAATTATCTATTTATCTTCAAAATTGATTAAATTCAAAACTAATGGATAACACTGTTAAGTAATGAATTCTGTAACTATCATTAGCAATTAATGTATTTTTTTACAAAGAATATTATATACATCATACACAGAAGAAAATTTTAAGATAATGTTTCTGCTAATGATAGAAGAAAGCCCCAGAAGAAGTTTTCTAAAAGCCTTCAATATTATTTTTCCCCTTCTATGAAATAAGTTTTGACAGAAATATGGGAAGTAAATTAAGCTTTAAGAAATGCTGAAGTTACTTAATTTTAATGTATGATAAAAAAAATAATAAAATGTTACGTAAAGCTTTTAAAAGAAAAACGCAGTTAATTGTTTTTTCAATATATAAATAACTCATTTATTTTAAAATAGAAGATGATATGTTTTCCATGAAATCAATTATGATTATAAAATTTATTAATCAAATTTATTGCAGATAATTTATTTGTATGATCGTTTCATTACTATTTAAAAAGTGCATTCATCATAAACAGAAACAAGGCCCTTTTTGAAAACATTTGTATTTCCTTCGTAAATATCTTACAAAATTGTTACATCTTTGACAGTAACAAAAAATTGCTAAGAAAATGAGAAATAATACATACGGTATTCTTTTTTTCCATTTTTTTAGAAACCTTATTAACGTTTTCAATTAAAAAATCCCATTGTATATTAATTGATTTATTACGAAACCATATACATCAATAGACCCATGTTCACTCCTATGACTGCACCAAAATTTTTGGTTGTTACGATGAAGAGATGAAACTCTTGGTCCCATGTCCTATTTAGATATTACAAAAATCTAAATGATGGTATCTCCAGTCCAAATTTGTAGGTCACACATACAAATAGCTTCTTCACTGCGGTAATTGAAAATAAATGAATCCCGTGCGCTCAAGCCGCAAGTTATTGACTATAAACATTAATCCACTCATGATCACACAGAAACAATTAAATTTCCTTTAGTGATGTTATTCCTTTTTAAAACATCGGCTATTTCTACGCGTTTTTGCTTCAATTCGCAATGAATAAGGGAAAGTAAAAACCGTTTCAATAAAATTTTTAGTAGATGAAGTTATAATAAGCCGTCTTTTTGGCGCGCTTAGAGGGAGTTTCCACGTCCTCTAGAGTCCGATAGTGGATCTTTATTACTTACCCATCTTACGTAGTATAGGGTAAGTCTTGTAATCGTTTTGAAAATCGAAAAAATTTTTTTGACGGATTTACACGTTTCAGACACTGGAGATTCCGAAAAACATAGTTTTAGAAAAAAAAATTGCCGTCCGCCTGTGTGTCTGTGTGTGTGTCTGTAAACGCTCTATCTCCCGAAAAAATTGAGATAGAGACTTGCAATTTGGTATGTACTTAGTATGTAATAATGGGAAGAAGCCTATTTCATTTCAATAACCTCGATTAACCGGAACTATTTTTTTCGGACTCTCGAAATATTCGTTCTGATAAAAGGTATATAAAATTTTTCGAAATTGGTTATTTCAAGAAATAAATATAAAAGACTATAAAAAAGCATAAATTTTGCATAAAGCTTGAAGTCGATCGGATAATTAGTTGCCGAGATATTTGGAATCCTATTTCCACACTCTTCGATTTTTCATGACCCTGTATTTCATTCAAATTTCACTTCAAAGATATATTTTAATTGGAAATTTGACGCTTAATCAGATGCAATAAACCGAGAGTTAATAGGATTATTATTTTTGGAGTTATAAGGATGTTTCTTTCAAGCAATTCAGTAATCGAGCCTTTAAAGTTTGTGACGCCATCAAGCCTCGATTTTATTTGAATTGCAATGCATTTTATACGTAGTTTACACATTTTTTATTTTAATATTTTACATTATGCATATCCATGATGGGTAAGTATTACGGTGGCCCCCAACGACTAGTTTCTTCCGTTGTAGTGCAATTTATGAGCGTGATCTCGCAAGGGGGTCGTTGGACGTCAACCTGGGCTTGCCCAGGGGGTAATTAATGCCTCGCGGGAATACCTTCGGTGAGTGACAACCCAGCCAGGCGTGACTATGCGCTTTGGGACCAGTTTTCTTCGAGGTCCCGGGATGGCCAGAAGCACCTCCTGCTCTTTTGTAGTGATATGATATGTGTAGTGATATGATATGTGTAGTAATATGATATGTGAACCCCACGGAAGAAGAGACTAGTTCCATGCATGTCAACGTTCGGACGCTGTGAGAAAGCAAAAGTTGTCGCGGCAGCTTCACATACTACCTAGAAACCGATTCCCCCAATGGGGTGTTCTTCGCCAGTTTGCCATGGGTCCGGCCTGTGCGGGAGTTTTCCCAGAGTGGTGTTACTGTCGTAGCTACCTATGTCGTCGACTCCTTGGTACTAGGTTAGAGGGTCCGCAGTGTGGTGTGGCTCTCTGACCGGCCGAAGAGCCGTAGCGAGACAAAGCTACTGGAGCATTATCAGTCTCTCAGGACTTAGGATCGGTGGTCGATTGTGTGCGGTGCGTCCCGCACGGTCTGCCTGTGGCGCATGTCTCTTTATATCTTGAAACAAAAAAAAAAATATTAGAAAATTTATCATAGTACAGATTTCAGAAGCTGTGCGTGTATACACACATATGAATAAAAATTACAATATAGATGTTAAATATTTTAAGTGCCTTAAGTGCCTTAAGTAAAACGTTAGAACGTCACAATGTAGCATTCTCAAGTTTTATATTAAATAAAAGGCATTATTGATCTGAACCTTCTGATATCAAATTCGTGACAGTTCTTTTTTTAATTGAAAGATATCACACAAGGACGAACCCCTTTCCATAAGTATCCCTTTACTTTCAATGTTTGAAACTCTTTTATCTAGGAGCACAATTTATCGTACTACGTTCAGGGTAGTTTCACAACCATTAAATGAATGAATGTGCGATTTCCTGTAATTTATAAATTTAATATTTATCTCTAAAATGAACTATATTTTTGGTGATATTAGAAGTATAAATAATATGCCCGAAAAACTTTAAAAGTTTTAGACTATTAAATTTCTTTACACTAATTTTGAAATATTATTTTTAAATATTGTTGAAAGCAATTAAGTCCATATTTTCCCATTTCTCATTTTAAGATGGTTTCAATGGTTTTTAATGGTTAGTGACAATTTGGTTATTGACAAGATTTGTTATTGACAAGAAAGAAACTTAGTCTGCGTACTAGAAATTTAAAAGATGAGTGTTGAAAGGCACCATGTCCATGACTTGTGAAATTTCAAAACTGGGACTTAATTCCTTTAAACAATCACTGTTTCAATTATGCAAAACATTTTAGTTCATTCTATTGCAAATTGCAATATTTTTGCTTTCTAAAAATTTTAAGACATTTCAGGTAACTTTTTTTTATTAAAAAAGACATTTAAGGGAATCATGTGAGCTAAATAACACAATATGGTATAGTATTGTAATTTACTTTTTTGAAATAAAAGTGTTTAAAATGTTTGAATAAAAAGAAAAATATGTCGTAAAATGTCTATTTTTAAGTAGTAATATTGATCACTAAAACATAGATATGGTATCAAAATGTTCCGAAATAAAAGACCTGTAATTTAATATAAAATTTAAAAATTTGTCATTTTTGACATGGTTAAACATGTACAGACCAATTATGTATATAGGCTATATATAAATTAGTCATTGTTATAACTTTAATGATCTGATGTTCTGTATGTAAAGTGCAATTTATAAATCTGTATTCAAATTGTTTTTCGAAAAAAGCACTTAAAGGGGAAATTTTGAAATTTATATAATTCCATTTCCAAAGTTTGGTAAGCACCACCTTCTATATAATTTTCCGTGCCCATTTGCATCTCTAATATGGTTGAGTATGATTCATTTTTACATAATTATATAATTAGAAAATTGTTGCTTCTAGTAATAAATTATATAAGTAGAAAATTTTTGCTTCTGGTAATTAATCATATAATATAATTAGAAAATTCTTGCTTCTGGTAATTAATTATATAATATAAGTAGAAAATTGTTGCTTCTGGTAATTAATTATATAATATAAGTAGAAAATTGTTTCTTCAGGTAATTAATTTGCTTGAATTATTTCCCGCATTTATATTACGTTAGAAAATTAGATTTTATAAATAATAGTAAAATTCAACGTTTAAAAATAAATAATTTATCGTAAAAAATCTATTACATTACTTTCTTACATATAAAAAAAATTGCAGTACTTCTTAAGCATGCCATTCTACAATAATAGATTTTTCTTTTAACTGCCTACCTTGTTAAAAATTGTGTCGTGGATTGAAGCAACATTTGGTGTTTCAGTAGCTGCAACCATAAGACGATGACATGTCATTCCATCATTTGGAGCAATGAATCAAACGGCGCTACAAATGTTAGAACGCGATTTCCCCATCTTTTGGTAGCTGAGACTATTGAATTTTTTTAAAAATAAAATAAAATAACAGCATACATGAATAGTATAATATTTCGTTCTCTAATAGATATTTCTTTATATTTTAGAAAGAAACATTTATGATTTTTTTCGATGTTCTGGATCACTAATATTTTATTTTTCAACTGTTCCATAAAAGATTTTTTAGATCACTATCAAGGAATTATTTTGATCGCATCGAAATTACCATAATTGAATTTGTTCATTAGTTATAACTGCATTAAAAATTATTATTCATGAATTTTAATACACAAAAAGATCCAGGTTTAAAATATATATTTCTGTTGTAACGGAACATTTCTGAAACAATAAATAACATTCAGTGCATAGCAATGGTAATATTATTGAATTTACGTTTCTATAAATATTTGTTATGTTAATGCAAGGAAATCTATTTTTGTTTCACAATCAAAATAAAAAGAAACACAACGCGTTTAGAAGGAGCTTAAACTTTATTAATCACAGTAAAAAAGACGGTCAGGATGTGTAAATACGGAAAGGTAAATTCATATCTTTGTTTAAACCTTCAGCTTTCTAAAATCCATGTTACCTGCTCTACAATATATTTTCTATGTACGGTTATTTCTATAAATATTTAGACTATATGCATATTTTGCTCAACATATTCAATCAAATAACTTACATTCCTTCGTTCTGCAAGAACTTAAGAAAGTCACTTTAGGAGATAATATCACTATAAATGCAATCCCGTGGATTCTGATGTTGCACTTTGTTCGAAGATAGAAAGTTGAATTTCTTACCAAATTGTCGAAAACTCACAGACGCCGACTCAATTCAAACTTCTAATTATAAACTCCCTTTGAATTTAACATCTAGCTTGAATTTCACACGAGAACTCACAAATCCGAGGGCGAGGTGAGTTCCAAAAACCCATTTTTTATTGCACTATATTACCCTGCTATAATAATATCAAATTCGCCGCTGTCGTTATACCTATTAAATGCCCCAGTCCACCCACACTCGCCGGTCGATGGATTAAACTTATTGAATTTATATGTTAAATTTCTGGCATCTTCTGTGATCGGGTCTGTCTCCGCTCAGTAACTGAAGGAAGGGACCGCCGATTTTGTTGTACCGCCTTTACCGCGCAGTAGCATATGACGCTACTTGACGAAACATGGGACGAAACATGCAGCGGAATTGGATGCCCCTTCCTTCAGTTACTAACATGAAAGGTAGTAGACTTAATTATGGAAGATGTCACCGAAAAAATTTAAAAGCTAAATTCAATAAGTTTAAAAGCTAAAATTAAAAAGATAAATCTAATAAGTTTTAGTTTAAAAGCTAAAACTAAAAACCTAAATTCAATAAGTTTAAAAGCTAAAATTTAAAAGCTAATTTCAATAAGTTTAAGACATCGACCAGTGAGTTCGGGCAGGTCGGCGTTTAATACATCGGAATACTGCGGCGGCATCGAAATCATTATAGGTACTGTCTGTTACTCTAATGAATGTTGTTTATCTCTGTTTTCATTATAATAAATAAAACTTCTTTTTTCTGTAGAAATAACCAATGACATAGGTCCTGTCGCCGTGTGTTTTGGTTATTTTCAAACTGGATATAAATTTATCTTCTTATCAGTTAATGCTGTAAAGTATTTTTAATTTTCAGGATGGTCACGTATACGGGACAGATGGTGAAGAGCAAGGTGATGAAGAATCCTTTCACCAAACACACGGCGGCAGTGATAAGGATGTTAATATTGATAGGGATAAGTACAATCTCTGGGAATATGAAGTAAGATTTTTTATACTAGTGTATTAGATGACGAGTTTCAAAACAAATCCTATGACACTTTAAATATTTTGAATGAAGCATGGAATACTTTTCCCTCATACCTATATTAGATTACAGTTACTGACCCTTACCTCTAAAATTGGATATGTAGACGAACACGGAATGCTTAGATGTACTTAGTTCTGTTTGTAGTGTTCCAGATTTTGCGTTACGGAACTAACTTCAGATTCCCTTAGTAGCTGTATGTACTGTGATTTTTGTGTCTGTTATCCTGAATGTAAACCCTAACAAGTCTATGTATGTTTCATTTTTATTAGCAACATAGAATGATTGATTTGAAATAGAACATATTATAAATTAGACATGTAAAAAAAAAATATCCTTCATTTTTTTGCATGTCTCTTTGCTGTTCGTAGTTTTTTTTTTCAGTTTTCTCTAAAATTGTATGTATTTGTTTATAGCATGTACTTATCTTAATTCTTCCCAATTTAAATTAATACTGAATGTATGTAAAACATTTGATACTAATGTAAAAGGACCTGACAATAAAAAATATAATTTTCGCAAAATATCATATAAAAATATATTGCTGTTTTGCATATATCCAGCAGCGTTGTGCAATGATTCATTCGAAATGATTAAATTACAGATTTGTATATATTTGCAATTTTCAAAAGTGGTGATAGATAATTACATAATGTGTTATTAGGTAATTAATCACTTGGGTATACACTTGGGTATCACATTGGGGTCAAATATACAAATTATAATTTAATGATAATCTGTAATTTTATTGCAATTAATTACTTCCCAATTCTGATATGCATTTTATAATTTGAATAAAAACTTTATAAATGAGAAATGAGCATTCCTTATGGTCGTTTAGTTCTATCGTCGTCTAGTTAGGTCGTCTAGTTAGTTGAGTGCACTTAGTTCTATCACTTTCAAATAATAATGAATACATAATTTTTCTTCACATCGCTGCAACTCACAGAATGTTTTTGATAATTTTCATTTATTAAGTTATTTTTATAGCATTTCAAACTGAACTATTAGTAACACATCTAAACTTTTTAATCTTGTTTGAACCATATACCGCAAAAAATAGGTTAATTCAATAATTAAATAAATGTGTATCATTTCCTTCTAGAGAAAAACTTCGAATTTATATTTAATCGTCAGTTTAAAAACAAGAATAATTTATGTATATGTATATGTATATACATTATATATATATATATATGGATTTTGTTCAGATTTTGCGCTATAAATTTACTTATATTTTTCTAAAATTGAAATATAATTTCAGGTTCGTCGTCAACAAGAACGCGATACTATGGTGATGCCATCCTCTCAGACAAAATCAACTCCAACAGGTGCTTCTTCCCCAATGGCCATATGTCCCCCTACACTTCCACCAGATTATGCGCACCATCATCATACAATGCACCACCCTACGCAACAAGGAGTGAGAATGTTACCGCCAAAAGTCCCCCCTAAACCAGTCATGGTACCTCCTCCAGCTACAGATAACGCTTTACCAGAGGCACAACCTTTGTTGCCACATTGCGGTATACAGAAGCAAACTTCGGCCCCTCCACCACAAACACAAGAAATGCCCGTATGAGCTACTGTGATGATGAAAGAGGATTTACGATAAAATACGAACTGTTAGAGCACTTTCAGGAAGGTCTCAGGTGGATGGCAAATACATTTTGCCAAATGTTTATATATTCCATATTACATTCCAATTGATATGATCTTCTTTTACCAAAAAAAATATATATATATATTCGTGGAATGAATATGTTCAGTGTCATAAAATGTGCTTTGTGAACTGTAACCTGAGCAATGGAAGAAAATTTTGTTCTATATCCGTGAGCTTGCTTTGTTAAAGCAAAGTGAATTTTTCTGTAATTAAAATCATGGTTTGTATTTAAAAGAAGAAAGCTTTATGTAGGAGAGGGTTTTGGACAGAACTATTGTGGTCTGAAGATCCATTATTTAACGCAGGGCGATATTTGTAAAAAATAATTACTATTATAACTATTACTATTATTACTACTTATTATAAAGAAAATATACTTAAACTTACAAAGTAATATATTTTAAAAATATAAAGTTTATGCCAGATTTTCGTTACAAAATTTGTTTAGAATATGTTCTCTAAATCACACACACATTATATACGGCGAAAATACTTTAATTTTTCAAGTTTTTGTCCCTTGAGAAAACTTTAGAATTTCTCCTTTAATTCTCATTTAAAAATATAACAAGAAATATAAACATTTTATAGGTTTTTCAAAGATATTTATTACAAATTCGCCTATTTTTTTTCCAAACTGGTATACAAGCTAACACATAAAAATCTATAATAGAAATCATACATTCTAAAATTACTACTTATTAATTTTATTAATTTATTACATAAATAACTAAGTAATAATTAACTAATAGTAATATATTGGTAATTAAGAATATATATATATACTTATATAAGCCAGAAATTTATTGTACTCTATTTTATTAATACCCTTTTTTTATAATTCAAATAATAAAATGCATATATTTTTAGTTTCAAACTTTAACGGTGCGTTCTTTCTTTTAAATTTTCATAGAAACAAATATATTTACAGATTATATTTTAACAAGTTGTTGTTTCTACATAGAAAATACCAATTAATGCTTAAATTATGTGAAAAGAATATTTTATAAACCAGATATTAAACAAAGGGAACCACTCTTCCACTAAAAAGTCGAAAGCAGTTTTAATTCCGTGTCTCTTTCTCACTATTAAAAATAACGCAGTGAATACTTTTAAATAAGTAACTTATTTCTTGTTATAGTTATAAATTGACTAAGCGTTTATTATCAGAAATTATTTCAAAGAATTTTCATTGTTACAAATATTATGAAATACAGCTATTAAAAAAACAGTCTATATATGCCAGTGATTAAAAACTAAAGTATATGTATAAACATATTTTTAAATTTCCTACTCTAATTTAAAAAGAATAATAACGAAACGTTCATATATTTCCATGCATAATTACCAAATGTAAATTAAGAAACATATAATTGTTATAATGAAAAATGACGTTGTTTAAAATAATATATATATATATTGTTAAAACTGGAAATATTTACAATTAAAGTTCATGAAATATAATTATTATTATTATGATATTTGATGTACTTTCTAAAATCCGTAAGTTCGTACTAAATATTTTACCTAATTATTTACAAATGCATTTAATTACGAACTACAATAGAGGCTTTTATAGAATATTCAGTCCTCATTTATTAAGTTTACGTTATTTTTATTTAAGTTAAACACACTTAAGTTACACACACACACACAATTATATTTATCTATATATATATCGTAAATTCGATTATTAGAACTTTAAATTCTGAGTAAAATTATTCGTTAATATTATTTTAAGTTTTTGATACTTATTATTTAATCTTCATTTAACTTCATATAAGAATAGTAGAACATCTGTGGGAATAAACTTATACGAATAGTTAAATAATATGAGGAATATGAGCCAGAGATGTGTTTGTTCTATGAATTTTGAACCTATTTTAATTTGATATTTTTGGTAATTTACATTATAGATACATATAGTATTTTTAAAATGTGTCCTGAATTTATATACATAAATTTATTTATGTGACATTTTAAATGCTGGATTTTCATCAGTTAGCGGAATCTGTATCTCAAACATCAAGGGGGCATGCAAACTGTTCGAATTATCCAAAAGTAAAATTAACCGAAATAAAATCAAACAATTATCCCATTATGAACAACGATAAAAAACAATAATATTAATTTAATCATAAATAATATGTCAATTTTTTTTTAAATGATCAAAAAAGTAGAAAAAATATATATTTCGAGAAACATAGCTATATACTAGGAATTTTCGATTTATGAAACCTATGAATTTAGATTTTTACACAGTTAAGAAATTAGTAAATTTGTTTCATCGTTTAAAACATGTAATTGCTGTTATTTTCTAATTGTCAACTGATCCACAATTAAGAAACAAATACTTAAACAATAAGTATTCCCTGTGGATGGCTGAAAACATATAACCCGAGTCTGCATTTTTCTGACTGTAGTCTCTGTAAAGCATCAAAAATTTGAATTTAATTACTTAGTCACACTAATGCATACGCCATCGCTACTCAGTGTCTACAATTGTAAAATTAACGACTCCAAAATTTAAATTATAGAATACTTTTATTATAGCTTTCAGGGATAATAACTTGAGTTTAAATTAACCAACGTTTCGAACTATCCGTATTCGAACTAAACAGCAAAGTTGCGGTCACCTTCTTTTTGCTAAGAATATTTTAAAACTATAAATTTCAGTATAAGTTTCTACAACATTTGCAATACCACCAAGAATCATGTTTGTAAACCCAAACGCATTATACTCACACTAATGCATACGACATCGCTACTCGATTTCTATGATTGTAAAATTAACAACTTCAAAAATTCAAATTATAAAACACTTTTATTATGGCTTTCAGGGAGAATTCACTTAGCTTAAATAATCAATTATATCGAATAATCCAAATTCAAATAAAACAGCAGTATTCTTAGGTCGCCTATTTGGGTCACCTTTTTCGCTAACAATATTTCTAAACAATAATTTTCGAAATAAGTTTCTATAACATTTGCAATAGAAATATAACACTAAGAATCTTATTTGTAAATCGTGATAGCCGAACACATGACTGCACCGACTTCTGGAATAAAATAGAGTACACCTATTTTCTGTTTTTTTTAACGTCGTTAACTTACTTTTTTATTTACAAATACTTTATAATTTCTCAAAATATTTTCTCAAATAATATTCAAAATCGCTCGCTGTTACATGACACTAAATTGATATTGTGTCGCTTAAATATATATATGTGTATATGTGAGACTGTAAAAACCCCGGACCACAATATTTCTCTCTTTCAATTATGTCTCAGGTCTTCCCACTGAAATGTCCGTAGTTGTCTTTTCTTTGCCATATTCAAATGCTATTATTCTGATGTCAAATGACGGAGTTAATTTCTTTTCTACTGTGAACTGAGCATATTGGTCCATATGCGCATTTTTATATTTCTCCGTGTTTGATTTGACGTTGTGTATTGCATATTGTACTACATATTTTGTAAAAGCTGTGATTGAAGAAGAATTTATTGAATATGAGTTATATTTAAAGCAAAAGAAAAAAAGATTCTTAGTGAATCAATATATAGATATGCTTTTGTTTTCAAGTTTTAATCTATGCGAGCACTATAAACACACGTTGTGGCAACCTAATGCTGTTTTGGAAAATAAAGAATATATAACAAAAATATGTGTTGCGTTAGACTGTGTGAATTGACGGAATGTGTTCTAGAATTATTATTTTAAAGTAAATAAAATGTTTAACACGAAACGTAATCTTTGCTTATTTAAAAATCACGAATTGACTATCACATATTAAACATGATTTTACGAATTTTTTCTCAATCGAAAGTAATATGAGTATGCAGGATGTTCTTACAAATGTATAGACCATTTTCAAAGTGAATAAGTAAAAAACGCTGAATTTTTATTAGAAAAAGTGTGAATATTGAAACATATATAATTTGAAAAATACCAATACATATGGGAAATAGATGGCACTTCAGGTAGAAAAAGTAAAATGTTGTATTTATTTTAACATGTCTAACATTTGAAAAACAGCATAATGTAGTTTAATAACAAAACTTGTTGACACCTATAACGATGCCCGAATACCTTACATGTGTAATGTTCCAGTTACATGATGTAATGTTCCAGTTCTGCAATCTTGTATTTTTTAAATTTATTCAGTCTTTTGGTCACAACGAACTCCTTTTACAAACAATCTCCAATAGTTTTTCAGGTGGTGTAATTACAACAAAATAAAATCCGCCGTTCACAATGTTTGTACTGAAAGCATTCAATATCTGAATAACACGTCGCGTCCGTACCGCCAAATTATCCTGAGTGACAATTTTTTTCAAAATGAGTTATTTGTTGCAAATGACCATTTGATAACTTTAAAAACACACCGCAAATTTATAAGTAATTCGTTTATGTAATTAAGAAATTATAAAGGAACAAAAATGAAAACACATATTAAGAACAAGATTTTAACACCGTTTTCTTTGAAAATTAACATTTTGTCACTTACGATAATTTGGAAGGAAAGACTCGAAATGTTAATATTCTCCACTAGCAGAAAATACGACACGAAACAACAATCAAGGACGATAAGTCATTGATTTAATGCAAACACAAAATTTCATTAAGTACACGCTCAGAAATAAGCAACGAAGTGGCAATTCGTTAACTGATATTATAGTATATACACGGTATCTAAGAATGAACGAACAGTTTTTAAAATTTAATAGCGTTTAAACATGTTAGATATTAATACTATTTTTTCCGGAAAGTATTGTTTGAAGTAAAGGGTTTATTACTACGCTACCTTGATTGATTTTCAAATATCACCTATAGACGTCGTTGCGACACCTCAAACTACAATAAAGCTCAAAATAGCCTTCTAATTTCAAAATGCAATTTTTTTTGTTGTTTCAACAAAGAAACAAAATACTAGATGAAATCTGAGTGAACTTTGATCAATCATCATACGTTACTTTGAGCGGTCTAACAGCTGAAGACAGCGCATCGCTGCTCCGTGTTGCCACTCTCACATAATGGTACTCTAACATATAATTTTGTTGATAAGAAAATGTAGAAGTGGGATCTTATTTTTTCTTCCTAGGAAACTAGTAATTTTCCACTATTAGTCCCTATCATATTTGCCTACTCTCCCGTTTTTTGAGTACCATATTTTTTGGAATAGAAACATTCGCTTCATTTAATTACAGACATTTTGCTTTTAAATAAGACAAAGATGATTACCATTTGATAATAGTGGTACTCTAAATTCGGGAGAGTTAGCAGTTACGTAATAGTTACGTGGGTTTCTTCCTCAACTGTAGCAGAGAGGAAGTAGACCTAAATAAGGGTAAAATCGATTCTACAAAATTTAAAATTTATGACATAAATATTAGAATAGAAAAGATGAAGGCGCCAAATAAAATTGGTGTAAAATTGAAATGGGGGATGAAAGGAATACACGCCGGGTTACATTGACGCCTATGCTTAAATACGCAGAGCTCAGAAGAGAAAAACATGTCCTTACGGCTTAGTCGATTAAGTAGTTTTCTTTCTTTTTTTTCTAAAGGTGCATACATCAGATTAGCTAAGGATTAAACAAGTTAGTCTCTACTCCTGGTATATTTGCTTTAAAAATCTAGTTGAACCAGGAAAGAGCAATTTGACGATAAAGAAATTAAATACAGTTACATTTCCATCACAGTTTAAAATTAGCCCATAAGCTATATTGTATTTCCGACACTCAAGCAAGGTTTGAAAATGTTTAATATGTCTGCCTTAATAAAGAAAAATTTCATTGAAATCGAAGAAATTTAATAGATAATAATAATGAACTGAAAATATAGCCTTATTGACCGTAATTTTATTCGGATTTTTAAAGAGCCGTTATTTTCGAATGGACTATTGGAACTACTTGACAAAGAAACTCATTCAAGCACGATTAATCCACTCTCCAAATTTAATTCTAATCCGTCCAGTATATTAGAAAATGTGGCACATATGATAATTATCAGCTGTAATACATTTCCGACGTTCAAACCAGATTCGAATTCAAATCATTCAATGAATATCAACAAATGCGTTTAGTGTATATATTACCAAAGTCTATAACTCATTAAGAAATAATTTACACCGAAGAAATTAATAATTATTCAAAACATGGCCCAATTGATCGTAATGTTATTCGGACTTTAAAAGAGCCATTATTTACAAACGGACTGCAGATTTTTTTTGATTAACGAATTTATCCAATTTATTTCGAAGACACTTTCCTAATTTAGTCCGATTTGGTTCATTATTTCGGACGTCATCGTCATGATATATATTGCATTATATATAGATATATAAATGAATTGGTTGCAATAAGTAAATTTCTAAAGAAATCAGCAAAATAATCAGACTTCCTGGACATACTGGACCAGATTGAAAAATCCAAAATTGAATATATAGAGAGAAATTAAAATTGATTTAAAACTGTATCTATAATATTATAGTAAGAAAAATCTATAAAAATAATAAACAAAAAATAAATATGATTAAGGGTTAGCACCACTTTGGTGACATGAAAAATAAGTCTTTACTCGTTTTTTTTTTTTTTTTTTTTTTTTTTTTTAAGAAATTCAATGTGTTTTTAAAAATCCATCTACACTAATCATACACGTAATCATACATATATTAAAGTCGAAAACTGCAATTTCTTTAGTTGATATATTAAAAAAATGACGGCTTGACAGTTGATGAGAGGACGCGCTCCGAAAAAAAAGTGTGTCAAGCGGTAGACACGATAATTCATTGCAGACATAACCTAGAACAATAAGACAAAACAATTATTTTTGTCCAAAAGCTAGTGAAATACACATCCTTTTTTCAAAAATCAACATTTTTAGTGAAATGGCGTTAATTCAAAATAAAATGTAAATTTGCAACTAATTTTTTTATATAAAAGTTTCGAAAAACATTCTACGTATTTGAGTAGGAAAATATGTGAGGATTCATTTTGAAAAAGATCAAGTTCATTGATTGCAAATTAGGGGAGCTAGAAAGTCCACCAAATTGGAAAAACGTTGTTCCGAAAGAAAAAAAAACTTACATAAAGTTTTCGTTAATGTTTATTCTCTGTGGGCGTTCAATTACTTTCCCTTATATAGATCCCCGATATTGATTTTTAACTAATAAAATAGGATTTGCGGGTGTAAAAAGACAACTTTAAGTGACAAAATAATTTTGAAATATTGAACCGCTGAAAGTGGTGTTATCCTTCAAATTCTGAAAGGAGAGAATTATGAAAAGAGATAAAAAAAAAATAAAAAATACCTAAGATATGCTTTAGGGAAATTTTACAGGATTTTGTTTTCAGATTAATCGAAAATAAGTCTGTAATTTTCGATGTTATCAGGATTTAAATATACAAACAGGCATTTTAAAATCCTAGAAAAACGCAAAAAAAAATTAAATAAAAGTATGATTTTCACAATAAAAAATACATATAGAAAGGAAAATTTAGTAATTACTGATCGTGAATTTATAGACATATAAATTTACTTTATAAAAATTAACTTATTTTTCTTTTTCTTTTAATATTTTTTGTTCCTGTTCAAATTTTAGAATATCTGTTCATATGTTTATATTCTGAAAGAAAATATTAATCCATTGCTTGTGTAGCTGCGGTCCCCCAATTCAAGTATAATAAGAGAATTGTGAATTATATATTTAATTTCCCATTCGAAAGGAAAACAAACTGATTACAAGAATCAGATATCGAGAATGAAAATTGCATTTGCATAATCACAAATAAAACGAGATTGAGTTGGCTGAACTTTGTTCGAGATATACAGGTAAGGAGTTAACAAAAGGACATAAATCGAATTCTACCTCTACAGTTTGTTAAAAAAATATCTCTGCTTTATTCCGCAGATATCCTGAATGTCTATGAATTTTTACTTTCACACAACCTTAGTTTTCGTATTTATGTGATACATACATTTTAGGTTTTAGGAATAATTATTATTGTTTCTTTATTTTAATAATTTTTAACAGTTTTTAAATATGCATTTCTGTTTTTTTTTCTTTTTTTAATGATATTTGAATCTTGATCAAGAGAAACTCTTCTTACTCTAACTGCATTATTTTAATAGAGGGTGGCGGTGTTTTCCTCGACAACCACGTATTTTTACACTTTTACACGTATTCCGGAATGACAATTTTATCATTGGTCTCTCTTTTATAATTTATACTAATGAACTGAAAATTACTCTGTACAACTGAATTTTTGTTACACGAGACGAACCACTAATTTATTTTTTCCAGAATTATAGACGTGATTTCATAATTTATTTGGAACAGGAAAATGTATATAATAAATAACATATTTTTGTCGTCTATTGAAATCAATCCTTGGAGGCATGCATGGCACTTTTTTACCTAAATTAGCTTCGTTCTAAAAGAGTTTTCCAAAACATTTAAATTTAACCTAAATTTATATACTGCTATAACCAAATCTGAAATTGCCCTTAGAAATAAAAACTGTGACTAAAATTGAAAAAGTAAAATGATACTCAAACATCGGCCTCAGATATTTTATACATAATATATATTTAAAAATATTGATGTGAAAACGAGAAATTTGTCAAGAACGCTGCCATTTGTTTAATATTAGCTTACGGGTTTCGTCTCTGGACAATGTTGAAGAATACATTACTTACATTAACTATATCTTTTCAGTTCAAATATTGTTATCCATGTTTGAAAACTGAATTTCCAATAAGGTAAAGCTAGGAGAATCTGCGCACAATTCCACAGAATAATTAAAAATTATAGAAATATTAATATTTGCTAAATTATACATGAATATCACTGAGTTATTCTGAGTTCTTCTGTTTGGAAGTATGGACTACATTTTGTTGAAGGTCAACATCATGTGTATTACCGTCAGTTTTTCCCTTTTTCTTTTGAAATATGTAGCAGATTTAGATTTCTAATTTGCTCTTTGTCACCCATTCACAATGGTAAGTTTGAATTAAGGTAAAGCTAGGAGAGTCTGCGCACATTTCAAAAGAATAACAATAAAAAATCTAAATATTAATTTTTTGCTAAATTATCCATGAATAATTTTGTCTTCATTTGTTTTTTGTGCATTTCCATTGCTATTTTATTGTTATATTGTAATTGAATAGAACAGTTGTGATAAAACCAAGAAAGCTATTTTGCGCAATCTGTCCTTACAGGGTTCGTGTGATTGCGCACATGGCTAGGAAAGATTGTTATTAATAATAACTACAATTAAATTGTTAACAATAATAATTACATTTAAATGACATTGTTGTAAGGTTTTGTGAATAAATATCATTGTATTAGAAATGAATATTTCGGTCTAATGATTAACCCCTTGAAGGGCACCGGTATATTATATATACCACTTAATTTTAATCCCAAAATGCCACAATGACACCAGAATTTTATAATCAAATTTTGAATTTATAAAGTACATGAGGAAAAACGTTTACTTATTTTAAAATAAGTTCGTTCGTGAATCCTGGTGTCAATCTATCATTTCAATATTTTAGCTACAAGAGTACTTTGCCCCTGAAGGGGTTAAAGAATCAGAAAAAAGAAAGAATTTTAAGAAAAATTAAAGAAAAAAAATGAAGCTTCTGACAAAACAAGCCCATATAAGATTCCAAAATAACATTAAGTTACTTGATAACACGTTTAAATTAAAATTCGTCTATTTTCATTTCCGTACTTTCAAAGTTTTCTTGTTTGCAGACCGAAGTTTTCGTCGACCACAATCGATGCACTTATTTGTTGTTACTGGTGCAGCTTTCGTGAAACCACCTGCCAAAAGTGGTACATCGAATCCAGTAACCGGTCGAAGTTGTCTCTTGGTCCAGTTCCAGACATTCAGTGCACTCATTCTCATTGCCCAGTATTTTTTAGAAAATTACTTTATTGCCAAATTCAGTTTTGATAATTATGTGTTTTTCAAAATTTATTTCAAAATTGATTCATTCATACGTTTTACATGTATTTTGTGATTTATGGAAATTTACCAATAATCTGCGTAATCTCTCCTAGCATGCAAACTAATGGGTAGAAACAATGCACCATCTCTCCTAAGTAGCAGATGCGTAAACCCTCCAATTTCGGTAGGAGAGATTGTGTGGCCCTTTATTTAAACATGGACGCTTCTAAAACGAACCGGCGGTGTTCGCACCGTGAGTCTAGGTTAGTAGTTATGATAAATTGTTTAAGTTTAAAATATTTTGTAATAGTGACATTATATAGAAATTCTGATGAATAGTTATGAAAATTCAAGCACTAACTTTGGAAAAATAAAACAAAATAGCAATGTTTTATACTAGACGCTCGAAGCAATCAACTTGCACATTCAAGTAGGCCGACTACTGCTGTTGTAAAACTAACTGGAGTCGCTGCGTGCTCCTTCCCCACAACCCGCTTTGTACGCAATCTCTCCGACGGCGCCAACCCTCCTGGCTTTACTATATACAAGTCCATACTATAGCGTATTTTAATTCTTATATTACTTAAAATTTTAAAATGATACTGGGCTCTGTATGAGGTGGTCTGTTTAAAACACAAAAACCATAAGAATAACAGATAGATATCCATTAGAATCTCTGCTTTGTTTATTCAAATAACGTTTATTTACATATGTTTAATGTGGTTTCTAATGTTGACTCCTTAAGGTAAAGCCAGGAGAGATGGCGCGGTTGGAGAGATTGCGCACATAGAGGTTTGGGGGGAAGGAGTAGAGTGAGCGCGCAGCAACTCCAGGTTACATTAGCAGTAGTGGAGTGTCTACTTGAAAGTGCATTTGATTGTTTTGAGCGCCTAAGATAAAGCATTGCTATTTTGTTATGTTTTCCCAAAGTAAGTGCTTGAATTTCCATAGCTATTCTTCAGAATTTCTATACAATGTTAGTAGTACAAAATATTTTAAACTTAAATGATTTCTCATAAGCTACGAATCTAGACTAACAGTGTAAACATCAACGGTTCGTTTTAGTAGCGGCCATGATTAAATAAAAGACCGCGCAATTTCTCCTTCCGAAATTGGAGAGTTTGCGCATCTGCTACTTAGGAGAGCAAGTATGCACTTGTTTCCATTAGCGTTGTTCCCAGTAGTTACTATGCTAGGAGAGATTACGCAGCTTATTGGTAAATTTGCATAAAAATAAAGTAAAAATGAAAATGGCCTAATTTTAAGTTAAACGTGCTATCAAGTAACTTAATGTTATTTTGTAATTTTATCTGGACTTTCTTTTTCTGATTCTTTAATTTTTTCCCTTTAATTACATTTTTTTAAATCGTTTTTTAAATTATTTCTCTTTTTTCTGAATCTTTAATCATTGGGTTGAAATATTCACTCCTAATACAATAATATTTGTTCAAAAAAACCCTTACAACAATGTCATTTAAGTGTAATTATTATTGTTAACAATATATAACTGTAGTTATTATTAGTAACAATCTTTTCTAGCCATGTGCGCAATCACACCAACCCTGTAAGGACAGATTGCGCAAAATAACTTTCTTGGTTTTATTACAACTATTCTATTAAATTACAAAATAACAACAAAATAGCGATGGAAATGCATAAAAAACAAATGAAGTAAACATTATTCATGGATAGTTTAGCAAAAAATTATTTTTTAGATTTTTTATAGTTATTCTTTTGAATTGTGTGCAGACTCGCCTATCTTTACCGTATATTGCTTCTTATTTGTCAAGATCAAAGATACACATTTTCCATTAATTATTATTTTACAGTGAGAATTCTTTTATGAATATTTACAAAATGTAAATCCCGAATACCCTTTCAGGGTAGTACATATTTTAAATCTGAATTTATTTAATATTTTAAAATAGTACTGGAGTTGTGTAATTGCGTGTTCCGTTGAACATTACAAAATATTAAATTGAATAAAAAACTGTTTTTACAGACTTTTCTTTAAAAAAAATAACTCACTTGAGTTTTAGCGAATTTCATCAATTCTAATCCAGAAAAATTATGTATTTTAATATCCTCATTAATATACTTTATTACTGAGTGAATTTTCAAAATTTTCATGTGGAGTCTACTGTTATACACAAAAACGTTCTTCAAAACGGAAATTCCTGAATGCTAAGCAATAAATAAGTGTCCAACAATGTCAAGCTGATCAATTTAAATCTTTAATTAATGGGTTAGGATATGACGGATTCATATGAGATCTTCCGAGGTTCTCATTCAAATTCAGGAAAACTCAGTAATGATCATGAAGTTTAAATGCTAAATTTGTATTTCTTACTAGTGATTTTTGGCTTATTAAATTTGGTTGTCTGACAATTATTTATAACAAAATAGAAGGATACATTTTGTAGATTTATTGCATAATCACACTTTCAATGTATACTTTTCTTTGCGTGACTAGCCTAATGGCACAACGACTAAACAAAATTCAAGAAAATCCTGTAAGCAGAACTGTTAAACATTTTTATGCAAAATTTACAGCGCCAGGTATCTTTTAAAGTGTCCAAAAATCAGTTTTTTAATAGCTTATCTTAAAATCAGATTCTTTAGGAACATTTTAAGCGAAATCCCATGCAGAAATTCGCTTTAAAACGGAAGTTATATCGAAAAAATTTGAGGTTTACAAACATTATATATCTTTAGTCAATTTTCTCAAACTGGTGATTTTGGTCATTGCGCGCATGTTTTCTAAAAGAATGGCTGGATAGAATTTCAGGATATTTTGACTGATTGTATAAACTTTATAGATGGATAAAATGCCCTATGTTTACCAAGAAAGAAATTTAGAAATTATGACTACTTTTTTAAACAAAAATTCAACATTATGAGGTTTTTTTTTTTATATTTTTCAAGAACTAATCTTTATATTTTTTGCAGTGTAGGTCATTTTAAACACATATTATATCTCTATCTTAATTGTTTAAAAAGAACACAAAATGTCACAAAAAAAACATATATGCATCATTTAATATTGCATTTTTTGTGACATTTTGTGTTGTTTTTAAACAATTATTATAGTACAGAGGTGAATTGGATTCAATTGAGTGTTGTGTTTTTCATGACTCAAGTTTATTTTGCTTATATCTCTATCTTCTTGAGACCCAAGTTTTTGAGATTTATGTTTCTTTTGAATCTAGAAAGCAATACATATTTTAATTTATTTAAAAAATTAAAAATACTTTGTTTTTTAGCGTGTCCAACAGAATGGACATTGGCTCTTAGTTCTGTAAAAAACTTCCTATTGAATTAGATGAATCCAAATGTAAAATTCTTAATATTTGAGAAAAAATGACACAAAATTGAATTCTACATAAAATAATTATACAAAATTTAATTAGACACCAAATAATAATATTAAGAGTTTTAAAAAGTTCATTACCCGTAAGAAATAAATAGATGGACCTGAAATTCAGTAGTTTATAAATGTGCTTCTGCAAGTCAATTATTAATTATAGTTAAACGAATATACGAATACAAGTTGCATTTCATGCGCACAAACTTATTTTATATTATAATACTTATCAAGTAAGATAAGATCGCTACATAGGCTTAAAAACCAGATTTTTAAACAAAACACTCAAAAACAGGATCAAGTTCTTATTTCTACAAACTTTTCTATCATCAGAAGTGTGTTTTTTATCGTTTATACGTCACTTCTAAATATCGCATAAATTCAATTTTTGCATCATTAAATAGAAAAAGTGTACTTTAAACACGAAACGTGTTGATCAATGTACTAATTTTCAAAATAATAATAATAATAATAATAATATTTTATTTAAATAATATAACTTTGTTTTTTAACTCTTCTCAACACCAGTCATTTGTTTGTTAGAATAATGATAATTAGTGGCACAGCTACCACAATTGGCAAGTAAATGCCAAGAAGAAATGTAAAATAAATCAAAATTAGCTTATTTATAATATTATACTCTTATCTTTAAATATATTGTCTTTAAGATTTTGCTGTTATTTAAATAAGATTAAATTTATTAATTCAATTATGAATAGCATAGTAACAGTAAAATAATACCAAAAATAGTTACAATAAATAAGACCCAACGTCCAATAGAATGGACATTACAATTTTTTTCGTTTATTCTCTGCAATAACCATCAAATTACTTAAACTGCGATGTCATTTCATTGATACAACATTTAAAATTAGGTATGTGTAGCATTAATATCAAAATACTTTAAAAAATATATATATAATTAGAGTTAAAACTGTCTGCTTACCTTCAACAGACTTTTTCTTGTTCTCTGCCATTTTCAAATGATTAAAATACATATTTAGCTGCAATTTTTTTATTATTTCGGTGCGCAGATAGCAGCACTAGACTATCTAGTATAATGGACAGCAAGTATTTACAAGTTCAAACTGAAATTAAGTATTTTATATAAAAAATAAAAATGTCCAATAGAATGGTTGCGGGATCTCAAGAGGCTATACAATAAAAAGAATAATTTCACTTCGACAATTCAGTTATGTGAAATCCTGCGAGCTAGACGTAATACTGTGGATTCATTTAATAAAAAAGCATTAAATTTGAAATTAAATTTTAAAAAGTTGCATCTAGATACTTTTCAGAACATTAACTGTTCGAATATATCTCCTGTAATGTGTATTTCAAACATTTCATATCCAAATGTTAATTAGATGTGGATTGATTGCAATCTTTGATAGGGTCTAATTTACATGAAATTTGTCAGTTTAAAAGGTACCTGACGCCAATCTCCTGTACGAACTTTGGGACATATTTTTATGCATAAGTGATTTGAAGCTGAAAAAAGAGAACTAAGTTATTATTTTTTAAATTTAAACAGAAAGCACTAAACGAAATTTCAAGCAACATGATACTTACAAAACATAAAATTAGTGAAATTTGTTTAAAATATGTAACAAAAGCTTACGCAATTCACTGTAACTCCACTGTTAGCCACTTTTCTAGAGTTTATTCCCTCATCACCATAAATATGTAGGAGAATAAGAAACTTTAGAAAATTATGTTTACTAAAATGTTCGGACAGCAAAGAGCCCTATTTAATATTTAAGAAACATATTAACAAACCAAAGAAATCTATTGTTTTCTGAGGTTTGAAAAGTTTTCAATAAGATCACATAAATTATTTATAAACGTTTCTGCTATATTAATGCTTCTTTTGTATCATTTTGCAGTGCGTATACTATGTGGTTAGAAACTATTTAACATTGGAAATGTGGCTTAATTTCATTCCGCCATAAATGACATTTAAATACCCAGTCCTTTCAAGCGAATGACTTAATATTACATTCATTCTTCAGCTACTATAGTAGTTATACTAAAGCATCCTTTTCTCATTTGTAAAAAAAATAAAAGTATGTCAAATTTCAAATACATTTTAATCTTTATAAATATACAAAATAAATCCCATTTCAGTTTGCTAGGGGTAAAATACATTGAATTTTAAATTGCGTATTTCTCAACAGTTCCATAAGGGAAATTTTAATTATTTGTAATAACAATTTATGACAAATGTTTTCAGTAAGCCCGAGCAATCTATATTATATTTATACTTTCAGATATTTACCACAAAATTTTCTATTGAATATTTAAGTTGCAGAATTGATAGTCACAAAATGTATTATTCACAAAATTTGTAATATTTTCCTCCGGTTAACCCTTTCCGACACAGTGGTCCCACTCCGGGCACACCTAATTTTAATTCCAAACTTGCAGACGGCACCACGAATATTTTAATAAAATTTTGTTTGTATAATGAAAGCTTAAACTAATGAGTTCATATTTTCTAAAAAAGTCGTTTGTAAATTCCGGTGTTAGTCAGAAATTTCTCATTTTACGAACAGATTTTGTCTGTGCCGGAAAGGGTTAAATAAGGCGAAAAAAATCTTTTAAAATTTGTGGTAAAAGTGTATGCACTGAGTAAGCCTCACAGTGTTAAAAATTTCGTGCTGGGTTAAACCAAAATTTTTATTTTAGTAGCTTCAACCAGAAGATCAGGAAAGTTTTACAATGATTTCGTACTTTATATTAACCATGAAATCGTACAATATTGAACCATAATTTTGATTTATGTTCAACCATAAACTTTGAATCAGTAACTGGTAAAGTGTTGAACAGTCAATTGTTGAAAAGTTGAAGAATACACTTTAAAATACTGAACCATAAAGTGATTAGTTATCCTATACAAACAATGGCTAAACAGCCCTTGTTTGTAATAATTGTAACATATATGTTCGAAGACGAGTGCCACACACTACCAGCTCTCACGTTTGAAACGGGATAGAGCCTGACCGCTCTTTCTATGTAGTCAACGTTCTAACAACTAGACATGCAGGTGGCTATATTCATGATCTAAAAATGCATTTTGTTAGTGGAAACATTTTTTTGTCTGTTGAAGAGCTTCATTATTTGGTGAAACTTAAAATCATTTTCGAAGTTGTATCAAAATCAAAATTTATTTTTTTAAGAATGAACAATAATTATTTTACACCTTAGAATGGTTTAATGTTGAAATAAAATTTTAAACAGTGTATTTCCCTTTCTCAAAAATTGCGGTGCACACAGCAATATCAACAAGTCACTTTAAATGCATTTTGCAGCATTAGTAATCAAAATACTTATTTGAAATGTCGTAAAATATAATTATATTTTCGCTGCATCAGTTTAATTAAATTATAAATTAAATTGCAGGATGAGATACGTTTATTTAATTTTTCTATCCTAATTGTTATTTTTATTCGCATCAAATTTATTACTTACAGAAATTTTATGAAGAAAAACTCTAAAATACATCACTTTTATTTAAAATATGTGAAATAAAATGTTCCCTTTAATAAAAATATCAAATTTGCTAATTAATTTTATTTCCATTTGAAAGTCTGGTTTTTATAAAACAATAATCAGCAGAAGAATTTTTTATCAAAGGAAATACATTTCTTTTATGTTCGCTCAAATGTATACCAAAATTAAATTAAATTTTGTGTCATTTTAGTGTTTTACGTGGAAGAAAAATAGTTATCATCATTTTTTATCTTTTAATAACTTTCCTTTAAAACGATTTTTAAACAAAGCATTAAATTTCCATAGTTTCAACACGCAAACAGCTTTTTTTCTTAGTTCTAGCCGAATTAGTAATAAATCCTTTCTTTCAAAGGAGATTTACAACAAATTTTAAGCGGATTCATCTAGATGTTTTAAAAGACTTTGTTTACACAAGGACAAGTTAGTTAAACATTTTTTTTAAATGTGCAAGATTATATATATTTTTTCTTTTTTTAAGAGGATACTTTTACTAAACCTTTGTAAATATTATATTGCTTCTGTTGATTCGGCTTAAATTTACAAACGTAAAAGCGTCTCAGTAATTATAACATTAGATTAAATAAGTTATTCATAATCCATAAATTTTAAGTATTTTTTATAGAATTTTTTAAGAAAATAATAGTAAGCTACTTATTAAGTAATTGCTAATTAACATTCAAAGTTTTTAAAAATTGAATTCTAAGTGAAAGGAAAGTTTGATAACATATTTTACATAATTATATATTATACATTTGTAAAATCTTAAAATGTAACTATTGCATTAAACAGCATTATTTAATGTTATATATCAAGAAACAATCGAATCGTTTTTACTGTCAATATAATTATAATTTAAAACTTATAATTATTGGGTTTTCGATTAGGTTAGGTTGATTTTGTTATACATAATTATTAAACCCTGTATAGAAACGACGTGGTTATAATAGGTTGATTTCTTTAGAAATGAACCTATTATAATCACGTGGTTCCTATACAGGGCGACGAAAAATGGTGGTTGCAAAGTTTATTTCTGTAAATATAAAGGGCTAGATAAATACTGTAAATTAGAATAATATTCATAGGAAGGTAGAAAACCTAAATAGTATACGTTCAAAATTCATAAGAGTACAATTTCAAAATTCTAGAGTACACATTCAAAATTGTAGAGTTTCAAAAGCGTATACTTTCAAAACTCTAATGCGTATACTTTCGAAATTCAAAATTCATTTTTTATACGACCCCCTATATAAAACCATAGCCTATTGCAAAAATGATCGTTGTGGAATTCTTATTCATATGCAAAAAGTTTAGTTTAAATATCTGCAAAAGTCACGGAGTTATAGAAAGTCAAAAATCGGGATTTTGCTCACTTTTCCACAAAACTGAAACCGCAAACTTTTGGCGAAATTACGGATCTAAAAATCTATGATTTGTAACATAAAGGTCAATCATGTTTATTTTTCTGCTTACCTTCGTAAAATGCAAATGAAATAATTTATATACTTTATTATAGTTTTAAACCATTGATGCATGAATTAAAAAAAATAATTTGTAAATATTAATATGTAGAAAAATGGTAATAAGGATTGAAACAAGCTTCATTCGATTTATAATACAATCATCTATTCAATGGGCTTTGAGACTGGAGTACAGAATTTTTCCAACATAATGTACACAGAAGAAGACTTATATAAAGCGGTTGTACGGATACATGAAATAATAAAACAAGTTGACAATTTAATAGTACAAAACTCGAGAAAATTATGGGAAGAATTATAGTAAGTTATTCGCAATAAAATTATAGATTGAACAGACCTACTCTGCATACTTTCGTTCACCAACTTGTTTAGAGGTTTGATTTTGTGAAACAAAAATATGCATGGTCATTTTGCCGTGAACACCAATTCAAAGCTGCACTTTTTGCAAAATATTGAGTGAAAATGTTTATGGTACATTTTCCCTGTGAATGTTCATTGATAAAAAACAGGTATAATTAATTTGTTGTTCCTTTTCCCGCACCACACAAACATAGAAAATCGCTGTTGGGGATCTACCTCATTAACAAACAAGAACTAAAAATAATGCGTCAAGCATAGATTATGTAACACTTCCCAACTTTTCCAAAATAATTTTAGAAATCATTACCGTTTAATAAGGTGAAATATAATATCTAATTGAACAATTTGGACGGAATACTTTTGAGTGACCCTGTAAAAAACTATGAGTGCTACACACTTCATATTCAATACCGAACATGCCATAGTAAACCTTAATAACATATATTAATTGCATGACTATACATATATATTTACGCGAGTTAGATCACGGACAAACAGACGGCAGACAGACAGACAGACAAACCGAATTCATAAACACTTCAACTATGTTGGAAAGTGTTAAAAAATGATTCGAATTCTTCCAACACGGCAGTTCATTACGACAGTTTATAGTTCCATCTACCGTGAACAAACATGCATCGGTCCACAAAATATTCCATACGAACCGTCGATTCACAAAATATTTTATTAGACAAAAATTACAAAAATCCATACGACATGCGTAATCCGAAGTGTTAAGTGCTAGTCGTCCATGTATTCAGTACGAATGTCACTTGTTTTCAGGAAGTAATTTCCAAATTATAGAGTGTGGAATATTTAGAACTGCGTTTGCTTCTCGGACACTGGTATGCGGTTTCGTAAAATATTATCTCTATCTCTATAAAAGAGTAAGTGTCTGTCTGCCTGCCTGCCCGCGGATTTCTCCGTAATTATAACACCTAGGACTCAGAAATTTTTGTCATGTGTAGATGTTGTCACCGGACAGTATACCTCGCGGCCGGATTTTTAAATTTTAATTTAGATTTTTTTTAAAAATTAAAACGTGTAAATGGAATTTTGGGTTCGAGGCTATTTCAAGCTCCTCCCATGAAATAGCCTCGGCAACGCCATCCGTGGCAACGAAGCAGCTTGCGAATGAGAGCAGTGAACAACCGAAGATATCTATGGCCTAGCCTGACTCGTGAGTTGCTGGCCTAGAGTTGTCCAGTTTTTGTCGCCTAGCTTCGGAGGTGGACTGCCGTGTAAGCCGTGTAATCGAATCGAAAGGACAGTTTTCGATATGCAAAGAGACTGCAAGAGATGTTAGTTGGCAGGTCAAAAAGAAGTGAACCGAGCTAAGCTAAGAGAGATGCAGAGAGAGTTGAACAGACGATGGTGAGCGGAAAATGATGTGTGCGCGTGAACAGTATATGATGGTTGTGTACGCTGGGGTTTTGATGGCAGAGTGTAATGTTTTTTAATTGTTCATCTTATTTTAACTTGTGTATCAACGATGCCTAATAAAAAGTGCTGGATGTTAATCATCCCCTTGGATCACTGGAGTTCGTTAAGTCATTACAGTATGGCTCTTTTCACCCGACATCAATAGAGCTTACTGATTTTAGTTCGGATTTTCACTACAGGGGGCGCTTTCTTATCATTGGTTCTATGGGCTGGATCATGACGGGGTATGCCTCATTCGACTCGACATCGATAACCTTAATGATTTCAGTTATGTTCGTATAGAACATATTGTACCCCCTGGCAGTGGAAGGTGTAACTAAAGGATTTTGCCGCTAACTCGGGTTCTAGGAGTCACATCACGACACGGTTTGGCTCATTCGACACAACATCAATAGAGCTTACCTATTTTAGTTCTGAATTTCACCACCAAGGGGTGGTTTCCTATCTCTGTTTCTATGGGCGGATCACAATGGGGTATGGCTCTTTCCACTTGACATCGATAGAGCTGACTGATTTTAGTTCGGATTTTCACCACAAGGGGTGCTTTCCTATATCTGGTTCTATAGGCTGGATCACGACGGGGTATGGCTCATTCGACTCTACATAGATAGAGCTTTTCGATTTTCACCACCAGGGGTGTTTTTCTATCTCTGGTTCTATGAGCTGGATCATGAAGGGGTATGGCTCTTTCCACTCGACTTACGGTAATATATGGGAGTGTGTATGGCACGCCCAGTGTTTGCTGTCTAAGGTAGTGGGGCCCCCAACATTAGATTTGTTTAAAAATAAAAAATAAGTTCAACAATGATTTCAGGTACATTTAAGGTTGTTGACACGGGCAAAGCCGGGCGGGTAAGCTAGTCTAAAATAACAATTATTTCATTGTCACCCTACTGACGATTGTGTCCTGATCCTGGACGAGTCTGTAATGATCCCGTCATTTTCAAAAGGCTAATTAACCTATGAAAAAACATCCAATTAGACTTCGGTGAATTAATAAATCGAAGTCCAAACTCGCTTGCCAGTTGAGAATTGTTTCATTGGCACTCAGCGTATATATATATATATATATATATATATATATCATAGCCATTTCAAAAAGTTCTTCTTTGCTGAATAAAGTTATTATTTCAACGTAAACTGGCAGCAAATTAAAATATATATATATGAAACAGAAGTAGAATACAACATTACACATTTGTTGCAGACAATGATTAGGTGAAGACGAATTCAGTAATCAAAATGTTTAGTAGTATCTAGCTTCTGGAATAATTTAAAAATCTTTAGTCGCTCTCATCGCAGACGATTTTTAACTTTTTCAAAAGCTTGTAAGTAATTTATTGCAGAAAACTTTTCTTGTTGATGTTAGTATAGATTTTGCTAGATGTTATAAACATTACAGAAACACACACAAAAAAAATCTGTTACATTACGGCTTATGGAGAAAAATCCTTTGTGGTGCATTTTAATTGCTGTTACATTATACAAGTCCTTTCGGCGAAGAATAGGTTGTTTCATTGCTTTTAAGGTAAAATATCTTGGATCAAGGATCCATAATTCGTCCAAAATAACGGCCCTTTGAAAATATTAATTTCATTATGGTACATGGGATTATACTTCGATTTCAATAAAAACAAGAACGAAAAATCATGCGTCAAGCATAGATTATGTAGCACTTTCCAACGCTTCCAAAATAATTTTACAAAACATACCGTTTAATAAGCTAAAAGATAACATCTAAGTAAACAATTTGGAAAACGCATAACATATTTAAAAACATAATTTCAGAAATTTCCAACAGATACAATATTCGGAAAAATATCCGAATACTTTTATTCAGCCCTGTATATGATCTATAGATTTGTATATGCTAGGATGCTAAATTTTAGTTTAATTAGGAAACGCGTAGCACAGTTTAAAATTATCTTTCTGGAGTTTCTGTCAATAAACGGAAATGTGTTCGCGAACTTTTGTGCTGCCCTGTATAGGATCTACAGAATTTATACACACCACGTAATAGACAAAAAGCGAGTTAAAATTAAAATCGCGTTTAGTAACTTAAAACGCACTTCCAGGAATTAGTGTTAACAGACAGTAGAGAATTCTTTTGTGTGTCCCTGTAAATGAATGATGACTGCTATACACACACTATTCTGTAGTAAGCCTCTTGTAATGCACCTTAGATATATATATATAAATTTCAATGCGTTTAAAATAGTGAAACATTATTTAAATAAACCGCAGACGATTTTTCTCCATAGACGTCTTGTAACGGAATTCTTTTGACTTTCCCTGCAAAGTAACTATAAGTGCTATGCACACCCTATTACATATTAAGCTTCTTCTAATGCACCTTAGTGATATATATAAATTTCAATGCGTTTAAAATAGTGAAACATTATTTAAATAAACCGCAAATTATTTTTCCCCATAGACCGCAATGTAACGAAATTCTTTTGAGTGTCCCTGTAATAAAACTGTAAGTGCTACACACTTCCGTTGAAATAGGGAACATGCTATAGATAACGACAATAACATATAAAAATTGCAGAGCAATCCGAGCATATTTACGGGAGTTAGAGCACGGACAGACGGCCAGACGGCAGACGGCCAGACAAACCAAAGTCATAAGCACTTTTCAACTAGGTTGGAAAGTGCTAAAAAATAGAAGTTATTTACTTTGTTAGGTACGGAATATGAAAATTTTTCGATGGCAACTATTAAGTGGTTTAGGTTCGAAAATCGTTTCGTGTCGGAAATATATTACTGACAATGGGCAACTTTTAAACGACGGTTTGCCCCCTAGGGGGATACCTTTTTTAGGTATTCACGGGCTTCGCAACCCCGGGCACCTGAACGAACTTCCTCTTTTCTTTTTTCCACTCCTTTCTCTTGTCTAATCTTTCTTCTTTGTTTCACTCTCATTGTGGTTTCCTCCTCTGAGGTGAGGGCGATTCTGCATGAGCCGATATCATCCTGTTTATATCGCATTATGGAGAATTGTAAACCACCCACGTGTTTGCCGTGCGTGGCGACACGTGTCCCTGGAAAGGGGGATCCTGGCAGTTGAGGGAAACTAACACACTGCTTTTGCCTCTGCTTCAGGTAGACGGGAGGTGCATATTTGTCCCGTATGCATCAGTCGGCTCGTCAGCTGACTTGTCACTGGCTGGGGATCAAGTGAGCGAGCACATACTACTCATCTCGTTAAAGGTGGAGACTGAAATAAGTGTGTCTTGTGAGCGTATGGGCCCTGGTTAGCACTGGTGTACGAATGTGCATCCCCTTGTTGGGCACGGTAGTGGGTGGTGCGGCCGGGGTCTGATTTTTTATCTCTTTCTAATATGGATGGAAGTACTAGTACACTTTCTTCATTTTCTCTCCCACGTGGAGAGCAACAATCTGTACAGAACAATACCTTCACACGTTTTTTGTAATTAGACGCACTGATAGTCTCTCTGATAGTTCTTTTAAGAAAACTTCTCCTTTTCGTATTGAAAAAACGTTTCAATCTGTATTCGGAGATGGTTATTCACTTAAAAAGCTACAATCTGGGGATTTACTTGTTGAGGTCTCTTCAGACAAACACTCAAGATTTCTCTAAAATTGCAAAGAAATAGGCTCTTTTTCTGTTTCTGTTCAGGCCCATCAAACTCTAAACACAAGTCGTGGTGTAATATCGGAACCAGATCTTTTACGCTTTACAAAAAACGAACTTCTACAAAATTTAAAAGATGAAAACGTCATAGATGCGCACCGTATTACTATACGCCGGAATGGCCAAGTGCTTCCCACAAAGCACATCATTCTGACTTTCAATAGCCCTACCTTGCCAACCAGACTGCTTACCTGAGCTGTCCTGTCCGACCTTATATTCCTAATCCGCTCCGTTGTTTTAAATGCCAGCGTTATGGTCATACTACTGCTACCTGTTGTGGTTCTGTTACCTGCACACGTTGTGCAGAAGTTGGCCATGATGATAAGTTATGCGAAAAGCCTGAACGTTGTACAAACTGTAAGGGTGACCATACAGCATACTCACGCTCTTGCCCAAACTGGATTCGTGAGTAAGAAATTCTTGCTGTCAAAATCACTCAAAAACTTTCTTATCCTGAAGCACGAAAACTTGTTGAATCCAGAACACCATCTATAGGAGTTTCTTACTCTAGTTTACTCAAGCGACAATCATAATCCATAAGAATCCACATAAGCACCCAAACTGATTTCTCATTACCACCAAATGAGTCTTTTCTTACACTAACCAGCACTACAAAGAAAAAAACCCGTAGTATGTACTGTTCAGCTAAAATAAGACCCCTGCCTGCACTGCAACTTTGGCCACCATCATCAGAACCTGTGAAAATAGTATATTCTCAGTATCCATCTAAACAGTCAACCAAACATGAGTCAGGTAAAACTTCAGTTTCATTTCCAAACAAATTGGAAAACCTGTTTCTCCTACACAAAATACAAAACCAAAATCATCTACACAGAAAACCTCAACCTCTTCTCTTCACAGTGGAAAACTGTGAAGGGAAGAAACAAGAAAGCCTGTTTTGGTACATCGCTCCTTAATAAAAAATATTCAAAACAGTTGCTACACTATGCAGAGGAAGCTATGGATTCAGAGTCTTACAGTTCTGACACAAATGAGGATGATAATACTGTTTTTGAGGTATTCGAGTCTTCGTGATTTTAAATATATTTTTGCTCGAAAATTTGAACATTTTACCAAATGTTAGTCTAGACATTGTTTATATTTTAATTGTGAAAACTTCTGTTTATTTTATTTTAGACATTGTGTTGTATTTTCATTGAGTGAATTTAATTTATCACCATATCATTCTTTTCATTTAAATGTTATTTTCATTCATCTTGTTTTTATGACAAAGTTTAAATCGTTTTTATATTACAACTTGACGTTCTTACTTTAATCTTTTTTGGCGCAGCATGTCCCTAAAGGGACTTTGTGCCATCAAACCCCAATCAACCAACCAGCCAACCTTAAACGACGATTTCACTACCTTTTTAAAATTTTTGACATAATGACTTCTAAGGCCAGATTGTTTATCAAGATATGGGTCAAATATTGATATTTTTTAAATATCGCAATAACGATATCTAAACTCTGACTCTGCCGATATATCCCAATACCAATAATATTGTTTTGTTTTACGATCACCGCGATTTAGAGCCCGAAAAACAGCGACAAATATCATCGTACCAATATGTCCTTCAATACTTTTATCATCCGATCCATCTATTTATTCACTGCCCTGCTTAACGGAAAACTACATCCATAACGGAAAACTACATCCGCTGATTATCTCTCTATCATATCTCAAAGTAAAGAATATTCCAATATATCCCAATACATTCAATCTTTGAAAACCACAAATTCTAAATTTTACTGTCCGTTACAGATAAATACTGAATAACACTTTCGCTACTGAATAACAATAATCGCGCGTTCCTTATTTGGCTGCTGTGATTGGTCCAGACATATTGCGATATCTCTGGGCTTTTGATATAACATATCTAGAAAGATGAGCGTTGATTATTGTGTAGTATTGATATTGCTTTATCGAGAGCGGTTTCTTGGATTCGGAAGGGATTTATATCTGAGCTTAAAATAAATGTATCGAATTGGGTAGATTCGGTCTTTTTTGGTTGCCCCGTTTATGAAAAGGTACTTTAAATACATTGAAAATTTTTACACTGAATTTGACTAGATTATCGAAATTTAACTTATTGCTTATTCTAGTGGATTTTATTAGGAAATTAAATTTCTGAACGGATGTCTGTCAGTTATTCAGAAAAGAAGACTCATTTTTCAATAAGAGATACATTAAATAATTTAAACAATGTTAGATAATAATCAACGCAAAAAAAAGAAGAAAAATTACATATTTGCCATGATTAAATTTTGATGAATATCGTAAATTACTCAAAATACGCAATATTTTTTTTAATTCTTAAAAGTCATCCAAGGTAATTATTTGCTAAATTAATAAGAAGAAAAGATAATGATCACTGAAAAATTAAGTTTTTCAGGATGGAGGAATTTTTTTCTTTATTCAAAGATTAAACGAAGGATATATGACGAAAGGATCCTGATGTATCGCTGGTTTGTTCCGGATACATTTCCTGTAATAGAATAAACTCAGACTCAGTCCCCTCCAAACTGTAATTAACCAAGTAAAATAAAGTTTGGTATTTTTATGAAACGAAAATTCTATAAAACGAAAATTGTATACATTTTTATGTGGACAACTTTGAATTTCATTTTATTAATTGAGCTTTTTAATCATATATTAATCATATAGTCTAAGAGCTAGCAACGTCTTCGTCACCTGATTTTAGCAAGGCTCATTTTTCTATATAATATCCATCTTTATTGTGTAGTACGAATGCGGCCGGTCTGGCTGGTGGAAGTGGTTGCGTTTACCTGTGGGGGGAGGGGCAATGCAGGTAAAAAAGTGACAAAATTACGTCATTTTAGCATGAATTTTGATTATAAAACTTGTTTCAGCTCACTATTTGTGATATTAAGCATTATTGCCAGACCGTTTTAACGTTGCCAACACCGTGCCAGACCCTAATTTATAGGCAAAATAAGGTGTCAAATTCACGCCATTTTAGCAAAGCTGTAATTTTAGTATGTTATACTTTGGCTATCAGGTAAGCTATAATTAATTTGCCAGACCGAAATTCCATTGCTAAATTACTGCCAGACGCCGATTTATATCTGGCAGAAAAAGCGCCTATTAGAAGAGTTGGCAGCTTTTGTAGTGCTTTGGCTATTGTCAGTACACTGCCAAGCCGTGATTGTTGCCAAAGCAATGATTGTTACTTTCTATAGAAGTATATATATATATACAGGGTGATTCATAAAAGATGGGCAGAACTTTAAGGGGTTATAGTACACTTAAAGACAAATAATATTAAATAGGAGACTAAGGGTCCCAGACGTATTCCCAAGGAGATAGGGGGCATTAAAGTTTAGGGTCCGAAATTTCAAATGATTATAAAACATGGAAAAATTGGTCGATTCGTTTGCGGTTTTTGCAAAAAATTTTCTTTATGCCAGTATTTTCTTGAAATAAAATTTTAAAGTTCAATTTCAAAAAATGCCGATAGGGGGCGCTTTAGACTTTGGAGTAACAAACAACTATTTTTTAACGCTATTTTTTGTATTTCTTTAAATGATTTCGAAAGCTTAGACTTAAACTTAAATTTTGATCTAAAAATCTGAGTCCTAACGAGTAGTTAAGTAGCGTAAACTGAAATTTGAAATTTGAAACCCTTCTCCCCCCAGAACAAAAATCAGTTATTCCCGATCTTTGTGTCGTAGATTAGGCTCTAACTACTGCCGCGTTTTGCTAAAATTATTCTTTATGTCAGTATTTTCTTGAAAATAAATTTTAAAGAAAATTTTCAAAAAATTCCGATAGAGGGCGCTTTAGACTTTGGAGTAACGAACAACTATTTTATACCGTTATTTTTTGTGTCTCATTAAATGCTTTCTAAAGCTTAGATTTAAACTTAAATTTTCAGCTCAAAATCTGAATCGCTGAGCGTGGTTCAGTAGCGAGGGGAGGGGGTTCAAATTTCAACTTCTGAACATAGTTCAGTTTGCACTACTTAACCATGCCCAACGATTCTGTGCTGTGATACGAGGCAAAAATACAACTTTCGTCAAGGACTGCATAGTCGGAATTCACTCATAAAGGCACTGGCACAGTTGGAAACGTCGCTCATGCAAACGTTAAAGCTCCATTCCTGACGCTAGTCACCGGGTGAAGAAGGAAACAGAAAGTATGCAAATGTCAAATGGGGAAGAAGAAGAACACGTATGCAAAATTTCGACACGATTCAGGCATAAAAACCACTGAACGGTGAGTCAAGTGTAAGTCGCTGTAGTAATGAATCGGAAGATGGTGCCCTTCACGAATAAGGAAAAGGCTGAGATGCATTTAATTTACGGAGCGGCAGATGGAAATGGTGCAGAGGCACAACGAATGTACGGAGAGCGATTTCCTAACAGGCGGTTGCCTAACCGCAAAACTTTCGAGCGCTTGCACAGACAGTTGTGTGAGACGGGATCATTTCTCGCTTCCCGGTCGAATGCAGGTCGTGCAAAAAAGGACGAATCAGTAGTTGTTGCAGAAGCCATTCTGGATGTAGTAGCGGCGCAGCCAAGTACAAGTACACGAACAGTGGCTAGCCAGGTGGATACCTCACAGTCCACGACTTGGAGGGTACTGAAGGATGAACATTTGCTCCCGTTTCATGTGCAACGAGTCCAGAAACTGTCTCCAGGGGATTATCCAAATCGTATTGAATTCGCCCGCTGGTTTCTGCAGCAGAACGCGCTAAATCCACATTTTGGACGAACTGTGCTTTTCACCGATGAATGTACCTTCACACGTGAAGGTACATTTAACACACACAATGCACATGTATGGGCGGATGTCAATCCACATGCTACGTATCCACATGCTCATCAGAGACGCTTTTCCATCAATGTTTGGGCAGGAATCCTCGGAGACCACCTAATCGGACCGTACCTTCTTCCTGAACGCCTCAACGGTAAAACATACCTCACATTTCTGCAACATGTGCTGCCAGACCTGTTAAACGTTGTTCCTCCACGCATCCGGCGGGTCATGTGGTTCCAGCACGATGGAGCGCCAGCCCATTACGTACGAGACGTCCGCAACTATCTGGACATCACATTTCCGAACAGATGGATTGGTCGAGGTGGTCCTGTTGCTTGGCCTGCTCGCTCGCCAGATCTTTCACCCCTCGATTTCTTTTTTTGGGGACGATTGAAGGCTCTTATGTATGAGACAC
This sequence comes from Maratus michaelseni, assembly GCA_963931845.1. Lineage (NCBI taxonomy): Eukaryota > Metazoa > Arthropoda > Arachnida > Araneae > Salticidae > Maratus > Maratus michaelseni. The sequence continues at coordinate 402,063,960 of OZ007586.1, forward strand.
CCATTGAATCCCCCGAGGAACTGGTCGCCAGACTTTCCGCCGCTGTAGGGGAAGTGCTCGAAAAGCCTGATGTTTTCGCAAATGTTCGCCGTTCCATTCGTCGCCGTTGTTCTGCGTGCATAACCTCTGGTGGTCACAATTTTGAACATTTATTGTGATTACATGTTAATAAATATGCTTTGGTAACATAATCCTAATTTGTGTCTTTTTACCTCGTATCACAGCACACAATGTGTGGACATGGTAAACTGAACTGTGCTCAGGAGTAGAAATTTCAAACCCCTCTCCCCAGAAACTTAACCACGTCTAACGATTCAGATTTTGGGCTGAAAATTTAAGTCTAAGCTTTAGAAAGCATTTAATGAGACACAAAAAATAACGGTATAAAATAGTTGTTCGTTACTCCAAAGTCTAAAGCGCCCTCTATCGGAATTTTTTGAAAATTTTCTTTAAAATTTATTTTCAAGAAAATACTGACATAAAGAATAATTTTAGCAAAACGCGGCAGTAGTTAGAGCCTAATCTACGACACAAAGATCGGGAATAACTGATTTTTGTTCTGGGGGGAGAAGGGTTTCAAATTTCAAATTTCAGTTTACGCTACTTAACTACTCGTTAGGACTCAGATTTTTAGATCAAAATTTAAGTTTAAGTCTAAGCTTTCGAAATCATTTAAAGAAATACAAAAAATAACGTTAAAAAATAGTTGTTTGTTACTCCAAAGTCTAAAGCGCCCCCTATCGGCATTTTTTGAAATTGAACTTTAAAATTTTATTTCAAGAAAATACTGGCATAAAGAAAATTTTTTTGCAAAAACCGCAAACGAATCGACCAATTTTTCCATGTTTTATAATCATTTGAAATTTCGGACCCTAAACTTTAATGCCCCCTATCTCCTTGGGAATACGTCTGGGACCCTTAGTCTCCTATTTAATATTATTTGTCTTTAAGTGTACTATAACCCCTTAAAGTTCTGCCCATCTTTTATGAATCACCCTGTATATATATATATATATATGATTTGTCAAAATAAAGGCTTAATTTATGTAGTTAATGTATCAAACGATTGTAATTGTTATTTGGCAATGCAGGCAAAAAGTGACAAAATTACGTCATTTTAGCATGGATTTTGTTTATAACACTTGTTTCTGCTAACTATTCGTGATATTAAACCATTATTGTCAGACCGTTTCAACGTTGCTAAGACCGTGCCAGACCCTGATTTAGAGGTAAAATAAGGTGTCAAATTCTCGTCATTTTAGCAAAGCTGTAATTTTAGTATGCTATACTTTGACTATCAGATAAACAATAATTAATTTGCCAGACCGAAATTCCGTTGCTAAATTACTGCCAGACGCCGATTTATATCTGGCAGAAAAAGCGCCTATTAGAAGAGTGATTGCCCAGACGATTTGGATGCTATTATTGTGAAGCATATTTGCAAGAGATATAGGCTTTTTGTTAAACAGTTTTTTGACAAATGTTTGGGTCTGGGTCATTTTCCTAGGATTTGGAAATGCGGACAGGTGATCTTTTTTAGAAAAAGGAACAAGAGTCCACATTCTTCCAGAGGTTATCGACCCATTACACTTTTATCTATTTTTGGGAAATTATTAGAAAGAATAATAAAAATTAGGATAATGACGAAACTTGTATCTATGAGCTATTTTGAAGCTGCTCAGCATGGTTTTAGAGAAGGAAACAGTACGATTACAGCATTATATTCATTGAAGAGTATGGTTAAAGAAAAACTAGAATCTTGTAAATATTGTACCTTAATTTCCTTGGACATTGAGGGTGATTTCGATACAGTGTGTTGGAAGACACTATCTAAAATTATTGATGACTTACCAATTCCTGTTTATTTAAGATCTATTCTTAAAAATTATATTTCTAATCGCAAGATTGGCTTTTTATTATCAGAGGGAATAAGATGGTTTGCCCTTAATAGAGGAAGGCCTCAGGGCTCATGCATTGGTCCGTTGATGTGGATTTTAGTTGCAGATACGTTATTGAAAGTATATAAACAATCTTTTTCGGATATTGTATCGTACGCAGATGATTTCGTCATCATTATTGGTGGCAATACACGTCGTAGTCTTGAGGAGAAAGCTAATATGGCAATTGATCTCTTCAATGATGTTTGTCAGGAATTAAGGCTGAAATTAAGTGTGAATAAGTGTGAATCAATGATGTTTGGCCCTAATCAGATGATAAATAGAAGACCGATATTTAAACTTCAGGATACTTCGATTCCTGTAAAAGATAACGTTAATTATTTAGGTTTTAAGTTGGACGGAAGGTTTAACTGGATGGACCATTTTGATCAAGTCAGGGAAAACATTATGAATTTTATTATCAATATAGGTAAAACGGGGTGTAGAGATACAGGTCTTGCTGCACATTTTAAGAAAACTTGGTATAAAGTTGTCATTGAGAAGCGAATTTTGTATGGTTGGGAGGTTTGGTTCCCAGACCTTAAAATACATGCCATTCGGAGATTAAGCTCTTGCCAGAGGTCTGGGTTAATGTCTATAATAAAGGCTTATAGAGACGTATCTACTGAGGCCTTATGTGTATTAGCGGGAATTGAGCCAATCTACATTAAGTTAAAAAATAATTTTGAAATATATAGTGTAGTGAATGGGTCAAGCCAACTTTATTTGGAAGACATTTGCATTAACAGAGAAAATGTAATGAGGAAATTGCGTACTTATGATTATCCAGAGTATTTAACAGAAAATAATATAAATATCATATCTTCTGTAAGAGAGGTTAACCCAGTAATGCATGGGCTGGTGACTTATACAGACGGGTCTAAGATGGAGTCTGGCACGTCAGCTGCTTTTGCAGTCTATTTGCATGGTGCAAATATTTTTGATTATAAAATTAAACTACACAAATTAAATTCGATTTTTCAGGCGTAACTTACAGCTATTAAATATGCAGTTGATTGGTTTGATAATTCCAGCTTTAATAGAATGATTTTATATTCAGATAGTTATTCATCTATTCAGGTATTGCAACATACTTTCCCAGATAATAAAATTATCATGGGTACTTTTAAAATAATGTCTCAGTCAAATAATAAAAATTGTCATTAGGATGGATTAAGGCTCACGCAGGGTACGCAGGAAACGAGCGTGCTGACACTTTGGCCAAAAATGTAATAGAAAATGAAGAGTTTGATATAATGGAAGTTATGCCTTTTCCAATTTCCACAGTTAAGAGGTATTATAAAGTTAAGGCACTGTCAGACTGGCAAGAGAGCTGGAATAGTTCAACAGTTGGAAGGGATACCTATAATGTTTTTAATGAAGTAACGACGGATAGAATTATAGGTAGTAGAGTGGTTCATTATTATTGTACGGGTCATGGAAGTTTTCCAAAGTATTTGAAGAAAATTGGTAAGCGAAGTAATGATTTGTGTGACTGTGGACAAAGGGGTGATATTTTGCACTATCTGTTCGGTAGATGCAGACTTATGCCAAATCATTTTGCATTTGATAACTTTTTGACAGTGAGAAAAAATATACAAAAAACATTAGTGAGTTTTGGAAATTACAATAAGTTGAGGGAAAATTACAATAAATTGAATGAGTTATACTCGTTCATTAGATATAAATTCTGATTTTGGAATTACTCAGTGTATCATGGAAAATTATTTTAATCTCAGTGCATTTTGATGCGTACAGTGAATGTTTAGTGAACTGTTGCTTTATTGGACAATAAGTCACAATCGGGCTTGCATTTGCAGCACTGATGAGTCATTGTGTTATTGAAGTGCATAGTTTGAGTTATTTCTTGAGCAAGTGTGTTTTCAATGTTTTAATGATGAATTCTGAACATTGGTTTTAATCATTGTATTAGTTGCATCATCATGAACGTTTGCTTTTAACAAATACCCGAATGAATTAATATTTTAATCGTTGTCTATAGAATATTTACATGGTAGTTGGTATTGACATTGGATACGTAATTGAAGTATTTTGAAATAGTTAAGTATTTATATAATTACGGTCAAGATTTTAAGACTGGCTTGCTGAGTTCATGGAGTGTATGCATCAATACAGATTTATTTACAGTGAGTTACCTTTGGTGTAGCGTGGCGATGTAAAACTGCAATTTGAATAAATTAATTTCTAATATGAATTGTGTAGCATCTTGAACAATGACTTTTAAATTATGATATTGGTTGTGGCATGACGAACAGTTATTTTACTTGTTTTTGAAAGTTGCTGATCATCTGGATGGTAACCTAAATACTTAAAAGTGGATAAGCAAGAACTTGTTCAATCTCATCTGTGCATTGTAGTAAGAATCTATTTGGTCTATTAAAGTCTGGACATTTGGTCTTCAATCAAGTGAATGGAGACATTTACAATTATCTATGACGAAGTGAGATAATAGTGATGGAAATGGCATTGTCCTAATAAAGCTCTTAATGTTTTACAGTTGAAGATTGTCTGATTGTAAAGTTATATTATATTTCAATTAGATTGTATCTTATTTTAGTTTAGTTTAGTCGGACACTTGTAACTTCAATTGTCCGTAAAGTTGTTATTATTTTAGGTTACTTTAATATTAGTTGACAATTGTAACTGAAATTTTCATTAAACTTTGTATAATTCAGTAGGTTAGTTTTTCATTTTTAGTTTGTATTTTAATATATAGTCTGGACTAAGGATTGTTTGGCCTTCTTGTGACTCCATTTCGGAGCTCTTGTTGTATGGTTTTATATTTGCTCATTGTTCTGAGTCTGTCTTGTTGGGGTGATTTGCTGGCTAGCTCTGGGTATTTTTCCGTCGGGACATTGTATCCTATACCTTTTACGGTTGGTGTCCCGGTTGGGTGTTTCAAGCCATATATCGTTAGCTAGCCGGTCGCTTCCGAGTGGCGCCCCGATACCTTTTGCAGCGTATTTGGGGCCCAGAAAGTTCATTTTACATGCAAAAAGAAAAATGTAAATAAAATACTTTATTTTAAATTACATGAAAATAACTAATAAGAATATAAAAAAAAACACGTAAGTAAAAATTTCGTGACAAAAATAATATTTTTTTTCATGAGCCCCCTAACAAAGTACTGCTCGGCCCTGCGTGTGATTATCTAAGGGGAAGGGAGAGCTTTTTGATAAAATAAAGAAAAATGAGATTGGCTAAGAAACATGGCAGTGTGGTTTCACGCCCATAAATTTTTAATGTCGTGGTCAAAATTACAATGACCTGCGTTTTTCTCACCCATATATCGTTAATACAGCGACCATTATAAAGAGGTTCAGTCATTATGCGTGCATAAATCGTTAATATGAAATTATTTTAACAGAGCCCTTTGGGTTGCACGCCTGTCAAATGATCATACACTGTAAAAAAAACCTGTAGTACTACTAGAAAATCTCTAGGCAACTGGGATTCCATAAACTTTTCTAGTAACCAATACAGCTTCTTCTTAAGTAAGATTACTGCATTAAACTTAGTAAACAACACATAGACTTCCTTAGTGAACCTACTAAGAAATCGTTTGTAGCTGTTACAGGTGCTTTTTTAGTAATGTATACTAAGAAATGGTTAGTAGTATTACAGATACTTCTCTTGCATCTTCACTAAGGAATGGTTAGTAGTATTACAGATATTTAATTCTCTTGTATCTTCACTAAGGAATGGTTAGTAGTATTACAGATACTTCTCTTGTATCTTCACTAAGGAATGGTTAGTAGTACTACAGATACTTCTTTTGTATCTTCACTAAGAAATTGCTAGTAGCCATTACAGGTCCTTTTATAGTATGTTTACCAAGAAATGGTTAGTAGTATTACAGATACTTCACTTGTATCTTCACAAAGAAATTGTTAGTAGCCGTTACAGGTGTACTTTTTTAGTTTGTTTACAAAGAAATTGTTAGTAGTATTATAGATATTTCTCTTGTAGATTCACTAAAAAATTGTTAGTAGGTGTTACAAGTGTTTTTTCAGTATGTATAGTAAGAAATGGTTAGTACTATTACAGATATTTCTCTTGTATTTTTACTAAGAAAATATGTGTAACCATTGAAGGTGTTTTTCTTGTATGTTTACTAAGAGACTTTAGTAGAATTACAAAAACTTCTTTTGTATGTCCACTTTCACAATGTTAGAATATTTATAAGAAAACATCTGTAACACTACTAAGAAACTGTAGTAATGTTACAGATACTTTTCTCATAATTTACACTAGTTTTAAATGGGATAGCATTTTATCTTCCATCCAAATATTCTGCAACAACTTTTGAATGTCTTTAATAATATTTTATACTACAAAATTATAATATATATATAATATCAATTACAATTATAAACATTAAATTTTTTATACCAAATATAGAGGCATCCTTTAAATATAACTTCCATTTGAGTTTTTTATCCCTGTTAATTTTTTATTTTATAATATAAAGATCTATTTCTTTAATAAGTGCATCTGTATTTAGTATACAAATATTTTAATGTTAATAATTATATTTATACTAAATTATTTTTGTAGCATAATGTATTATATAAAGACAAAGAAATATTTGGCTTACTATATTTCTTATTCTTTTAAACTGCTCTAAGTAGCATTCTCAATCTATCGGTTGAAAATTAAAATTCTATCCCATTTAAAACAAAAGTGTACATTCATCTAGATTACCTGAAGTATTTCTTCAAGTGTAACTTGACACTTAAAAACTAGACAAGACATTCATGTTAAATATAAACTGAAGAGTTTTTCAAATAACCTATTTTCTCCTTTTCAAACACAATTTAATAAGTTTTTTCAAGCTAGAAGTCACTGTCCTGCTACACTGACTGCAAATCCCATCAACACAATACAGAACGCAAAACTAACACAACTTTTGAATGCACAAAATGTGTTTCGCGGTGTTCTCGTATGGTAAAAAATGTTTTACTCCTTGTGCTAAATAAAGTGTTCGTGAGGTGTAGTTTTATACAGTTTTTACATGCATCGCTTTCTTAAATGCATTCACACCACATGTTTATATACATTTGGAGCAGATAAATGATGCGTATGCATCGGGAAGCATATTTTGACATTGGGGATTTCAAACTTACAATGTTTCTGGTTTAAGTCATAATTTCTTGATGAAATATATTAGCTTTTCCAATCTTTTTTGTTAATAACTGATATTGGTTAAGGAGACATGGTGGTTTGTGTTATGCAGTTGTACACTGTTAAAAATAAAGTTCAACGTTAAAAGTAGCTGGAATTTAGCTGCAACTTAAGATATTGGTGATAAGTTTCGCCATTTTTATGGTGCTTTTGAAAATACCACTATATTGGTGAAAGACTGAACAATGATTCAGGTTTTTTTCTAAACCAATTTAATGGTGAAAGGTTGAACCACAATTCAGGATTTTTTCTAATCCAATTTAATGGTGAAAGGTTGAACCACAATTCAAGATTTTTCCTAATCCAATTTTATAGTGAGATGTTGATCCATGATTTAGGGTTTTATTTAGTCTAATCTAATGGTGAAAGGTTGAACCATGATTCAGGATTTTTTTCTAAGCCAATTTTAAGGTAAATTGTTGAACCCTGATACAGGTTTTTTTCTACACTTATTTTATGGGGAAAAGTTATACCAGATTGAACCAGGATTTTGATGTTTATCATTTTATAGTGCGGTTAATGAACCGATATTCAGATTCTGTGAGATTATGTTGCTCTAGAGAAGCTTACTAATTTTCTAATTAACATTAAACTGAAAATTATTATTAAAGTATTAATTAATTATTGATTGTATTTGAAATGTATTTTTAAAAAATAAATGTAAACAGCTGGTTCTAATTTAATTACACAAAATAATTGCATTTTTTTAATCAATGCTGATTATAACCATTCTGCACTTGTAAATTATAGAACATTTTTTCACACTTTTTAATTAGTTACTTATAATTCCTTTAGTATTTGTTTATCACAAACAATCATAATAAAATGTAATTTTAAAAAATAATTTGATATACAGTTTTAGAACTTTTACTTTCTTTTCACAAAATGAAAAAAAAAAAAGAAAAATTTAACATTTTAATAATTAATAAAAAGTATTTTTAGACTTTTCTTTATAATAAAGGTGCAATGGTGGTTACACATATGGAAATTTTTTAAATTTTCACTATTTTAGGTTTTATACATTTTAATAGAATTTTCTTAAAGTTTTCGATAGTAAAATTCACATTCATTATCCAAAACATCAATTCTGAAAAATTATTACTTATGCATTTATTTTAAAATGTTCATACTCTCTTTCCATGATAAAATTCAAGCACCTTTCCAGAAATGAAAATTTTAACGTTATAAAATACTATATTGCTTGTTTGTATAATGCAAAAGTATAAAGTAAAAAAAATCCATTTCCACATGTTTTCAGGTGAATGCCATACATAAAATACAGTAGTAAAGTCTTAAAAGTGAAATGTTATGAGAAAGTCTCCAAAAAATATGGAAAATTTTTTGCATCCTTGAAAGTTATTTGTGCTAACACTAGACAAAAGTACACACTTAAAAATTTTACATTGCTATGATATTAATACAAAATTTTAATTTTTACGAAAACTTAGAAAAAAAATTCAAAACTTACCTTTTTGAAAATCTCCAATAAATCATTTTTGAAAAAGGTATATTAAAACACCATTTTTGAAAAAGATATATTAAAACACAAACTATTAGCGTTAAATAAACTATAAATCAAAGTAATATACATACACTGTTGTCAAAAAATTAAGGGGCATTGAATGGATGCTTTTGCTTTTTACAGTTTGTGGAATATCAACTGAAATTCTTTACAAATTGTTCTTGAAGTTAGAGGATGTAAAGCACATGTTGGACTTCAAGAACAGTAGAAACAGTATACTGCAATTAAAAAATTAATATATTGAATATTTGATGAGATATGGGCATTTGTATGAAATAATTTATGACTGTGCATGCTTGAACTATACCAAAGATTTTTTTTCATGATTTGGTAGTCAATTCTATAGAGTAACTTGTATAAAAAGACCAGCCGAATACCGCGAAAACTCAGAAAGATACCAGCAATACAGCGAGCTAATTGACAAATTCGGGGAAAATCCCATTGAATTATATCCCTCTTTCTGAGTTTTCTCGATATTTGAGTGGTCTTTTTATATGAGTCGAATTTTATTATCGGATTTCAAGAACAATGTCACAATTTTCAATAGATATTTGACAAACTGTAAAAAGCGAAAGAGTCCAGTCACTGCCCCTAATTTTTAGACAGCAGTGTATATCTTTTATCTTATTACAAACCAAGTTAAATATATTACATGTCAACCTATATTATAAAGCAAAAAGATTTCCGTGAGTAATGCTGACACATATCAAAAGTAGCAACAATATAAGCAATCCACATCAACTATTCCTGAAATTTAAATAATTTTAACCATCACAATTTTTATTTTTAATGTTATGGTTTTTTTAATAATTTTCAAGCGCAATTCTTCAATAATAAAACCAACATTAAAAATAGTTCATCTTTTTAAAACTTTTTTTTTATACACAGCAGTGCTGACACAGACGATTATTATTTTTTTTAAATAGTTCAGTGGCAGCCTTGCAGCAGCTAAAACAAAAATAGTCATAGACACAATAAAATAACAAGAAAATTCAGTTGGTTTGCGGAACGCCACTCCATTTATTGAAAATACAAATTAATAAAATGTCAAATTAATATTAATCAGTGCAATCACAATTACAGTACAGAGTTTTCCCCAGACAGTTTCCGGAAGGTGCAGCATCATGTCTACCCTTTAAAAATGTAGTCATTCTTGCAAAAAGTCGGGTAAAACGGAATTCCTCCAAGCATCAAGTTAATTCCTCCACCTGTTTTAGTAATAAAAGGGTAAAATTATTAAGATATAAAATTGTTATTTTTGCAGATATAACATAATTTTACTTAAATATATTCAACAAATTATATTAGAACAATGAGAAATTTTCACGTTTTCAAGATTTTACTTTTATACAATAGAAAACAAAGAAATAAGAACAGTATATTTGTTTTCTTTATTGATTTCTAACAGTTTTTATAACGCTCTATTTATTGTGTTGCGAAGACGCTACTTTTCCTATGCCAGGTTTGTGACGTCGCAGTTCATGATAAGAAATGTAACGTTTGTTCACATTTTGGATAGTGCGATACATACCAAGCCTCTTTTTGTCTTGTAATAAAATTCATGGGTATTACATTAACAAGAGCAGGAATCTGTCCAAATTTTTCCCCTGTGATTTTGTTTTTATGAAAAGGTTTTTACATTTGTAAAAAATCTAGTCATAATTTTGTGAATTTGAAAAGATTGTTATATCCAGGTTCCTGTTTATACATTTGTAAGAAGATACATGTATATAAAATATATATTTTCAATGTATATTAAAAAGTGAGAGGTCACATTTTACTTTTAATTAATTAAATTTGTGACATTTCAGTTTAGAGATGATAGGATTATTTTTAAGACAAATAATTTTGTGAAGGATTCTGTTTTAAAAGGTGAAAAGCTTTGAGAAGGGTCATATTTTATAAAGAAACATTCAGTGAACATTCAGTGAAACATTCAGTGAAACATTTGTGAAGGACCCTTCACAAAATTTAACTAAACAGATCCCTGAAGAATACTTAAGTACATAAAAATGTTACTAAAAATCCAAACAACTCACAAACTTCAAAAAGTTATCCGTAACTTTTAAAGTAAAAACAGTATAGTACAAAAAAGTGTAATTAAGTTTGATTTTCACTATTGGCTTTGATATTTTCAAAGAAAAAAAATTAGTAATACAAAATATTTATGTCAGTTATAAGTTATATAATAATACCGACAGTTAGAATAATGTAAAAAAATAACAAGTGCTTGAAAAACCCGAGCCTAGAAACAAAATGCCTTTTTCCAACAAAATGTAAACATTGACGTATCATGAACTGTTATGTCACAGCCAATCATGCAGCGTTTTTAAATCCATGGTTTTCTCTTTAAACATAATTTAACAAATATCAAATGATTTTTTTTTACATTTTTTTAAATTTACGAGTCTGGAATTATCAGAAAAATATAAAGTTGATTGATTACTTGATGTTTGCAAATTCCTCATTGAGTTACACAACCATACTCTTCAACTAATATGAAACCTATAGGAGTGTTCATTAAAATTCTCTTTTATATTTCAATATTTTAAAAATGATTCTTTATGTTGGATTTTTTTCTTTGGTTTTTATTTTTTACCTTCAATTTCAGAACTGATTATGGAAATAGAAACAGCAACCAAAGTCATAAAAAAAAAAAAAAAAAAGATACTTGGTTAGACAGATGTAATATACAAAAAAAATAATTAATTAATTAAAAAGTATTTAAGTGCAAATGAGAACATTGTAATGCCACGTAGGTCTAACTATGGCTTCTGAGTGCATTTGACTAGCGTAGGCTCTTGAAACAGAAAAAAATAGTCAAAATGACTAGTGTTCCTTCTAGGGCATTTTTTTAAAGGCACAGTCCCATGATCTTTTTAAAATACAAATAAAATGCATCAATAATTGTACAGAGAGATTTATAGTAAAAATTTTCTCCATACCACAGTATTTCTAAATTATTTAAAAATGAAAATGTAGAAGGGAAAACAGACTAAGCCAATTTGCCAGGGTACAATGCCTAATGGCCTTTACAGCCCCTTTTTTTTTTTTCGATTGCAGGAATAAAAATCGCGAAATATGTCCAGCAATCTTACAAAAAAAAAAAAAAAAAAAAAAAAAAAAACCCTGTGAAATGGCATAGATCGTTTGCAGAAAAAAAATCATGAATTTCATCAATCTGTATCAAGAAAAAAAAGTGACAATATTGCAAAAATTCTCTAACGGTCATGAGAAAATACTGCGAAATTCGTCAACTGGTCGAGGAGAAAAATCCCAAGATATTTCAATCGCACGCAAGGAAAAAATCGTGTATTTCGCCAATTGGTCGTGGGGAGGGAAAAAAATCATAAATTAGTCATTCTGTCGTGGGGAAAAATATCAAAATTTGTCGTTCGGTCGCTTGAAAAAAACCACAAAAAAGAGAAGTTTGCCAATCACTCATGAGAAAATATTGCGAAATTCTTCAATCAGTCGAGGAAAAATACTGCAAAATTTGTGAAATGGTCATGAGCAAATACCGCGAAATTCGTCAGTCGACCACGGAGAAAAATTGTGAAATTTGTGAATCTAGAACATTTGTTTTACCATGTGCTAACAGTTTACATTTAAGCAGTTAAAAATTAGATTTAAAAAAAATGCTTATAAAAACATTTTATTAGGCCTAGTTCAAAAATTAAGGTACTTTTCCGTTAGCCTATGAATTTCAAAATACATTAAACAAGTTCTTGCATCAATATACATATACATATATATATATTTACACACACACACATATATATATATATATATATATTTCACTGGCACCTAGCTAACCGAAAAGTACCAAAATTAATTTTGATTTACAATATTTTATTTTTATTTTAAAAATAAGTTTACCAATTTTCTTAAAAGCATCCACACTAATTAAAAATTTTTAAACACTAATTGAGGAAGCGTCTGAATTTTTTTTTGCACCGACTGAAATCGCACTAATTGAGGAATGTATGTAGTAAAAATATACCACTTGCACTCTGTGCAAAATAATTTAGTCCAAAAAAAAGCAATTAAATTTTTCTTTCACAGTCTGCAAAGCAAATTATTTTTGTCGTCATAACCAATTAGGTTTACATAATTTATATCATATAGAACCCCTTCCTGTTGTTTTATTTTTTCTAATTTTGCAGTATTAAGTGATGTAAACTGGACAGTTATGGACACATACATATTAATTTTGTGTTGTCATATAATAGCATTTTTACAAAAACCAAAGACTATGTTCCACGATTTTAAATTTTATGAAATCTAATGTTTTAAAATCATCAAAATGCTCCTTCGAATAGAGTTGGAGTTTTTATTTCAGCATATTACTGCTTAATAACTTTCATTGCTTCTATATATCTATTATTTTACTTACAAAATAAAGCTTTTTGTGAAAGTAAAGATAATATATATAAAAAAACGAGACTTTTCTCAACTTCATTTATTTAAGAAAAATTGTTTAAAAAGATCACAAACATTTTTTTAATTTAATTTCGCCTTATAAAATGTCTTAAAAAAATTTTACGTACTGTAAAAAAAAAATTATGCACACATATATAAGAATTTTGCGATAATATAGCTCTTTTTACAAAAAACAAAATCTACATTCACAATTTTTAAGAAATCGAAATGTTTTTAAAACATCAAAATATTCCTTCCAATAGAGTTGGAGATTTCTATTGCTTACTTACAAGATAAGGCTTGTGATAAACGTAAAGTTACTTTATAATTTAAAAAACCTTTTTTCGACTTTATATAGTAGGGGAGACCGGTACACAGTGGACCGCTTTTTCAGTTAACATTTTTTTTCTCTTTAACAGACTGACCGATCTGTATGAAAATATCTTTGAATATTCCTTAAACCTTCTTACATCCATCATAATTTTCTCACAACATAGTTTTCAATACATTTTTCAAAAAAAAATATATATATACACTGGTCCACCCACCGGAGTACAGTGGACCACTATTAGGTATTATCTAAAATAAAATATAAATCTCTTTTTCATTAATCTAATTCTTTGTTGTTGTCCCTTCACCCGAAAAATAACATAGTAATATAAATTTTGAAACAGAAACAAAAAATTAATTATATTTTGAAAATAATAACAGATTAATACAGGAACAACTGCAATTTAGTTGAAGTTATTACTTAAGTACAAAAAAATCAGCGCACATTAAAATTTGCAAATGAAATTCTAAAGTACTTATGAGTAAGATTGAGCCTGGAATTTTAAAGAAATAATTTTGGGTCTGAGAGCAACATCATGAAATCATTGACATCAACAGCAGATTCATCTGCAGTTTCGGGAGAAATAAACTGATATCCATTCAATTTGCGTCTCATGAATCTTACTTGAATAGAATAATCAACAATTAGACTACAGTTATATTTATCAAAGGCAGTCAATACAAAACAAAATATTTCTTACTATGTTAAATGTTATTTTTATTTGTTTACTTTATTTTACAGTTAAATCTACATTAAAAACAATCTTTCTTTATAGAAAATAAGCAATTATTAAATATTTTGAACATTCTGCATTACAGGAGCAGAGTGGATTGTGGACCACTGTGCCCCAGGAGTGGGTGGTCCACTGTACCCCTTGTTGAAGTTCAATAAATAATCATATTAATATTGCTTATAGCTTTCTTTTAAACATATTAACTTTAAAGTAAAATAAAAACAAGTATCTTAGCTTTGCAAAAAGCTGTTTCATTTTATTTAAGTACAACCTTTAATTACTAAAAAAATAAAAATATGATGATGAAAAATTTTACTTTTAGAAGCTCAAAACAACCAATCAGGATAAAATAGTTCAATCTGAGCTAAACATATTTTCTGAAGGCTACAAATAATCAGTGCAGTGCTTTTGTTTATTAGGATAGAAGAGAAGCTTAAAAAAATAAAATATTAGGTGGTGGTCCACTGTGCCCATATGTCCAGTGTATACCGGTCTCCCCTACTTTTGAAAAATAAGTAGTTTAGAATATCATACCTTTATTTTCTTAATTCATATGTATAAAATGTTTTAGACATGCTTATAAAAAAATTCGGTACTTTTCGGTTAACCGGGTGCCAGTGATATATATACATGTATATATACACACAAACACATACACACATATCTATGTATACATATATGTACATACACACATATATATACATATACGTATGTATATATATACATATATATATATACATATATATATGTATATACATATGTATTTATATATGTACATATTTCACTGGCGCCTGGCTAACCGAAAAGTACCAAAAATTCAGTTATGTGGATTTATATCAAGATTTCGTGGTAGTAAAATCATCTCATTAAATGAAGTAAACATATGAACAGAAACAAATAATTAACATCGTAAACAATTATCGTTTGTTAGAAATGAATTATGTTATTATATTTACGTTATAAAATCTATAGTAATATAGAAGCAATGAAAGTTATTAAGCAGTAATGTGCTGAAATAAAAACTCCAACTCTATTCGAAGGAGCATTTTGATGATTTTAAAGCATTAGATTTCATAAAATTTAAAATTAGCTTCGAATTAGCTTTGAAATAACCACGTATTTCTGATGCATGGCCAATTTGAAGCGAAAGTGAAAATTTTTTAGGCTTACGCAAGATACATATTACCAATAAATTTTTCAAGTACAAATTTTATATTCGAGAGAAACAGTAACACATTATACAATGTGTATAACAGAAAAATAAAGAATAATCACTTATGCACTTACCTTGATTGTTGCACAAAAGACACTTCTTGCAAAGAAACATTGCTTTTTTTGGAGTATTTGTTGGAAGACGCCATTAAATTTACCGAGATCGTTGTCACTTGCCGATTATTTCGTGATCACGGAAGCGAAGGACAGAGAACGACGCAATAAGCATTCAGTTACAGTTATTTTCTATGTAATACGACTAAAAGCAATTGGTTACAGATGATTTTCTAGTAAATGCGACAATATCTGTAATGATACTAAGTATATTTTAGTAAAATTGCATACTTTTTTTTACAGTGTACGACAATCACTGTAACGCAGCCTTGTTCATACCCGAGCACATAAATATGGCGATTAGTATTTAAATTGCAAATCTTTAAATCCAAAAAATATATTTTGAACAAAGGAGGTATTCTATTTTGTATAAAAATTTTAATCTTATTTTTAATTTAATTTTAATTATAATTAATTTTTAATTTTAAGACAAAAAGCGCAAAAATAATTTATAAAATATGAAAAAAAAAACTTTTCCTGGGGGAAAATATCACGCAAAATATCTAATAAAAAATCAGCTATAGTTGTCTTATTCGTCTAATCTTCCATGATCGGGTTCATAGTAGATGTTGGCGACAAACTCGCTTCAGCTTAAATAGCTGAATTACTTGTTTAACTATTTTAGTAGATTTGTAATGCTGGAATTTCACGCTCGTACTTAAAACTGCAGCTGAGAAATGGCGAAATGATCTAAAACGTTCGACCCCCGTTTAACCCCCTTGGTGGATGAATATTTAAAATAGCTGAAATATCTATTTAAATATTTTTAGTACAATTGTTAATCTTAATTTCACGCTCCTACCTATAACTTCTTTTGAGTTATGGAAAAATGACTTCAAATATTCGACTCCCATTTAACCCCCCCCCTCTTAGTGGCTGAATTTCTAAAATCGCTGAAATACGTGTTTAACTATTTTTTTAGTAGATTTGTTATCCTCAATTTCTTGCTTCTACCTAAAACTTCTGCTGAGATATGGCGAAAAGACGAAATGACCTAAAAATTTCGACCCACTATTTAACTTCCTTAGGGGTGAATTTTCAAAAATCCTTTCTTAGTGGGTGCCTACATTGTGTAAGGAACGTGTCTTCCAAATTTCATAGTCCTAGGAGCAGCGGTTGAAGCTCAGCGTTGATTCTGAGTCATCAGGACATGTTCTTTTATAAATATAGAGATTTATGAAATCGCCAAAAAAGTGAGAAAAGAGGGAAACAAAAACTCCATGGCGTAAATTGTCAACAGTTATGTTTATTTAATTTCTCCCTTATTTTTTAAATAATATTATAATTAGTGTTTATTAATATTCGCTTTTAATTTTAAATAATACAATATATAATATTTTCTCTTAATTTTCTGAATAAACTTATAGCGGCTAGCAAGAAATAGGCAATGTCAACTGCTACTTTTCAAGGTCAATCGATCATTTGTGGTTTGGAATAATATCGTTCATAGCATGTTCTCTGTGTTTCCGAAATGAAATTTAATTGCGTTGGCTAGTAATGGAAAAACGTGTGTTTTTTGTAGTGATAATCAAGGAAATTTTTTTCTCATTGAAGACACGTTAATCAAGTGTAAGAAATATTTTTATTTAAGCATTTATTTCGACAAATCATATATATATATACTTTTATAGAAAACAAGGATCGTCGCTTTGGCAACAATCATGGCTTGGCTGTGTATTGAAAGTAGCCAAAGCACTACAAAAGCTGCCAACTCTTCTAATAGGCGCTTTTTCTGCCAGATATAAATCGGCGTCTGGCAGTAATTTAGGAACGGAATTTTGGTCTGGCAAATTAATTATGGCTTACCTGATATACACGGCAGCAGCAAGGACAGACAGACAAAGCGAATTCATAGACACTTTTTAATTATGTTGGAAAGTGTTAAAAAGAGGAAATTTGAAAACAAAAATTGTAATATTTTACAAATTTATGAGATTGATATAGCACAGTAGCGCTTAAGGTGGTTCTCGAATTCTTTGCTCAACAACGCAAAACTTTTTGATACATTATCTGGCTCATTTTTAAACACAAAGGCATAAAATTGGCAGGCCTGGCTATTGAAGCGATTTGGAATCGAAATTTGTTTTTCTTTTTTTGATAAATAAATTACTTATTAGATTAAAGCGATTCCTGTCAGGTTTTTTTCATATTCCCCTGCTGCGGCGTTGGAAATTCGGTTGAAAACGCCGACTTTGACAGTGTTTTCTGAAAAATCTTCTGGCTTTACCAAAAAATAAAATAAAATAAAATAAAGAATAGTGGAAAACGTCTTTCGGTTACAATTTTTCTGAATAAGAGCACCTGCATTTTCATGCGTTTCCGAACAAAAATGAATTAAAGAATATGTCATAAAGTAGCCAGTTTGGATTTGAGAACAACCTTAAGAGCGGATAGCCCTTGGTAAATTTGAATAAACATTATTTTTTAAAAATAGACCTAAATAGTCCTATTTCTTTACAATTTAAATATAGTTCCTGAAAGCAACTTAAAAATTGAA
Source organism: Maratus michaelseni (assembly GCA_963931845.1). Lineage (NCBI taxonomy): Eukaryota > Metazoa > Arthropoda > Arachnida > Araneae > Salticidae > Maratus > Maratus michaelseni. The sequence continues at coordinate 402,081,933 of OZ007586.1, forward strand.
CAAGATCATATAGACTTCCATAAGTTAAATCCTAGCTTTTCTTTTCCTTTCTATCTATTTTTGTGTGTTTCCTTTTGAAAACTCGAATTTCAACATACTGGGCATTAGATTCATTCTGGAGGCAAAGATAAAGATATTTCATTAAAACACCAAGCTAACCAATATCAAATATAAAACATTATAAATCAATTATTTTAGCGATAAAAAACCTGTGCAGCTAAAGTAAAAATAAATAGCCATAAAAACAAAATTAAGCAATCTTAGGCATTTTTTTAAATAATATATTTTTATTTCCAACCACCCTTGTTTTATCTATTGGAATCTTCAAAAGGAAATATGCAGTAAATTAATTTGTATGCATACATTGGACAAATATTTCACAACGATCAAAAGATGTATTATCAAAAAAAAAAAAAAAAAAAAAAAAAAATGCGATAATAAACAGTTCGATAAGAATATTTTCCGAACCAGGAATCTTAATTCGAAAATACTCTTTTTAATGATTTATGAATTTTAGTGAATAACGATTTAGATATTCGGTGCGAGATGCGATCCAGTAATTATTATTAATAATGGAAATGCTAACTCACCTATATGTTCAACTTCAAGTTGTAAGCAGATGATTTTGATAATGATAACTTCTTATTAATTGGACAAAGTTTACATGTTACACAGAATGATTACTACTTTCTTGTTGTTCTATAACTTCAAAATATTCATTATATTCCGACCAGGGCAGTTCTATACTATTTTTGTCTGTCATTCTATTACATTAATCTCAAAAGAAGCACCACCACATTAAAACAAAATATCTAATGATGAGTAAGAAGACAAAGGGTTGCCAGCATGAAAATTAATTTATTTGATGAGTGAGTACTTTGTGGTTTTATCAGCAAATCCAGGAAATAATTGATCACGGGCATGCTGACACTTTACGTTTCAGCTGCTAGTTTGTTTGAAGGCAGAAATCTAAGCTTCCTAGTGCACTTTAAATAATAAAATGGTGTACTTGTTCTTTTTCTGTGCTTTTTCGAATATATATATATATATATATATATATATATATATTTAATTAGAGCTCTAACGATTTTAAACTGGCAGGAAGGGAGCAGAAATTTTGTTGGAAGGGGAATATTTTAGATGATTGATTATTTATTTAATGTTGCCAGACAGCAAAGAATACGGAACTTAAAAAAAAGAGTTTTAAATTTTATATATGGAGAGGTGGGGGAGATTTTAGGGGAAGGGGGATAATTTATAATACTGATTATTTATCGTCACTACAGAGCACTATTTAGGGCAGAAGATTTTATATATATATATATATATATATATATATATATATATATATATATATATATATATATATAACTTAAATATTTTAGATTTATTTGTAAGCTGGGTGGGTGGAGGGGAGTAATAGTAAATTATAGGAAGTTAGGGGACAATTTAGGTGGTTACTTATATATTATTATTAGGTAGAAACAAATGTGGCCTTTTTTTTTAAATAAAGAGTTTTAAATATTTAAAACTGTATGCTGGAGGAGGGGCAAAAAGGGAAGCGTGAATTTTGGGAAGTTAGGGGACAATTTAGATGGTTACTTATATAGTATTATTAGGTAGAAACAAATGTGGCCTTTTTTTTAAAATAAAGAGTTTTAAATATTTGAAACTGTATGCTGGAGGAGGGGCAAAAAGGGAAGCGTAAATTTTGGGGACAAGGAAATAATTTTTATTTATTGTCATTGGAGAGCAACAAATGGAGTGAAAGATTTTATTTTTGTATAAAAATAAAGATCTTAAAATATTTTAAACTTCTTTGTATGCTACCAGGGGAAAGCGTGAATTTGAGAGTTTAGGGATAATTTAGAGGATTTACTTTTAGATAAATCCGTTCTTTTCTTTCTTTCTTTCTTCTTCTTTTTTTTTATATAAAGGTTTTACATTTTTTTTGCTTGCTGGGAGTGGGAGGCAAAAGGGAGAAGAAATTAGTCAGATAAAGGCTTAACATAGCCAGACGACTATATTTTGGTTAAAAAAAAATCGTAGTCATATAAAAATGCATTTTATTGAGAAGATTTCTATGGATTTAAATGACAATACATGAAGTTTCTGACACCCAAACTGTGAAAATGACAGTTAATTTGTGACCGTGCCCGTCGTCTATGGAGAAATATATGACACTGCAACTGAGATTTGTCGCTGACGTTCGCAAATTGTTGCAGAGAACATATTTCGCACAAAAGAAACAAGTTATGATCACGTGGTTTGAAGATTGGCAGTTTTTTCCTCCCTCCTAATGTAGCGTCAAAAGTAGCGGCGATGCTCGCTACAAACTACTGACATTTTGTATCGCGCTACTCGCTACGCTACACTTTTTTTAATGTAGCGCGCTACACTACAAACTACTGGAAAAAGTAGCGGCTACTGTAGTTTCGCTACTTGTAGCGCGCTACTTCCGAGCCCTGAATATACCTAGAAACAGGATATTTTACATAAGATTAAAAACATATGATGAAGAATGTTCAACTGCCGCATAATATATCCATATGAAGCAGTTTATGCAATATATATTAGAATAGCAGTGCTTTCTGATGGATAGAGGTCTTATAATTTATTCTACAAAATGGAAATGCAATAAAAGGTGTTGCAGTTTCTTGGACAAATGTCAAATTAATTGCGTGAATGATGATAAATATTCAATAAATCAGAATGCCTTTATTAACATTAAAGTGTTAATTGTATTAAAACTGATAAATGATGTTTATAAATTAAGTCAATTTAAAGTTGCATCTATAGTTATTTAATTTTTTAATTTGATATTCAAAAAAGGAAAAGGAATCTAAATAAGAAATATATCGTTCAAGTTCGAGTATAACTCGCGATCAAAGGGTTCCGTGCATTAAATTTATTAATTAATATTTACTAATTAATAAACGATGCCCCACATGATATACAAAAAGTAAACTTTTTTTTTCAAGTAACTTAATTAGCCCTCTAAATTTTTCCTAAACATATTTTTGAATGACTAATATTCTGTAAAATATGTGGGTAAACAGGCTTTATAACTTTTCGAAGTTTCAACTTCCCACGTCTTATAGTTTACGAAAAAAATGTCTCTGACAGACGGACAGACAGGTAGACAGAGGAGTAATCTTATAATGGTCCCGTTTTTACTTTTGAAGTACAGAACCCTAAAAGTAACACAATTAGATTAAAAAATAGTTTTTACTAAATAGATATTATTTTCCCTAAAAGATGACAGTTATTGAAAAATATATAATTGTTCCCTTAACATGCAATCTAAAAAAGTATGGTCACAAAATTCTTAAATAAATGAGTAAAATTTAACCTTTATTATTGTTTGTGTTATTGTATTATTTTTTATGTAACACACACGAAATTCTTTACAAAATAGCCAAAACATATTCAGTACATCCCAAAACATATAAATTTATCAAAAAACAAGACACGAAAATTTTCACGAATTCAGTATTTTCTTATGAATATCAAAGAACGTAATAAAAAAGGAAAAAAAAATTCCCCAAAACCGTATACTTACAAGATAATATATATAACGTAACTCTAAAAAGCAAAGAATAAAATATCTTCTACAGATAGCGTGATTATTGGCCTATTTTCTCTACCAATCAAATGAAATTTCTTTTGCACCAAAGGATTAATTTGACTCGTCAACATTCCATGTAAGCAACGCTAAAACCTAGAAACACGCAATGCCCTCCAATTTCCGTTGCCTTTTCTTTTCTCCGAAAATAAATAGGCCCGAAAACAGGCAATTTACTCTCTTGCAATTGGAAGAAAATAACAACTTATTCTGGAGAAAAATATGTTGTAGCTCATTTAAAACGTGAATGGGAAAAAATGCTTATGTTAAGCGAGGAAATTTAGAAAAGGAATTTTTAATATAATGTATACACCTGTTGTTTCAACAAGATCTTGATGAAATATATAATATAACAATTATTAAAGTAAAACATTTGCGCGTAAAAAAGGATTTTACCCAAATTCATTTTACCCCCAAAATAAAATAAATTGGCTAAACTTAAAAAATGTTGATATTGTTATATAAAAAAAAAAGATAATTTAGACAAAAAAACAAATATATTGTCGAATTTAATAAATATTATTTCAAAGAGTCACAGAATAAACACATGTTTCTAGAACTTGTTTCTGTTTTGGTATTGATTATTTTATTTTAGTAAAGAATATTTCAATAATGAAGATTTTATACTAAAATGTGACTATAATAATTCTATGACATTCATTGAAATTGAACTTGAAGATAACTCTGATTTATACAAAAATTTTTGAAAACATGAAGTGGAGATAAGACTTAAATTAAGTGAAGAAATTTAGAGAATATATATATATATATATATATATATATTAATAAAGTGAAAGTTAAGGAATAAAAACACATACATCTCGTGTTTAAACAAGCTGTTCATTAAATAGAAAATATAAAGTTTATTGAAAATAAAATTTTTCCCCAAAAAGTATTTTTCTTAAAAATAATAATAATTTTTTTTTTTTTTATTAAAATAAGAAAAGGAAATTTAGTCATAAAAATAAGAAAGTTTTTTTTTTAACTTCGTGAATTTATTTCTGTTTTATATTAATAATTTATTTTTAGTGAATAATATTTTATTATGAGAATGTTTGACTAATAACGCGATTATAATAATTATTAAAAGCCACTTATTAAAAGTGAATTTCAAGAAAACTCTTATTTACACACAAGTGATTTAAAATGCGTAGGGAATATAATGATTATCTTATTCTGAAGAGGAATTTATTCATGAAGTGTAAGTTAGATCTGAAAAAATTCCGTTCCATTAAAAAGAATAATACTAGTTCATTAAAAAGAATAATAGTAGCTGAGTAGCAACAGGATGTGTTGCATTTGCATTGTATGCGATCTTTCGATTTTAAGGATAAAAATAAATCGTCAAAATTTATTCAACATTTAAAAAATATTATTCATATTAATTTTATTAAATTCCTATTTTGTGTAAGAAATTATTGTTAGGTTAACTAAATTATGAAAACTGATTTTTGCAAATTACGCGAGTTAGGTACAATTATAGACGTGTACCTTTATAAAAGTATAGCCGCATACTGACAATAAAATTTGATGGGTAGAGAGGATTTTGTACCAAAACGTTTAGAGCATGCAATCATCTTGAACTTGTCAAAGCTGAAATTATCGCCAAGTTCTGTAATGTGAGTTGCTGTGCTTGAGGCAAGCGTTTTTAATCTGTTCATGCACCGTGTATTTTAGCAGTCTGATAGAAAATTGCTCTAAATTGTATTCTAAATTTGCGATTACCATGAATTCATTTTCAAAAGTGACGTCATTTGTCAATAAAATGTCATTATTATGGAGAATTTCAGAGCTCCTAGATGCTTGTGTGAGGGACTTATTCAAATGTATGCCACTTTAGAGATTTAAAATACATGCTTTTTGTAAACAATAATGTCATTTCTGTTCACTAAATCGTAAGCAACTTATATAGGTAGTATGTATATGACGCCATTACCGCCGAATTGGTACACACATGCAGTGCAAATTGGTATCGTATTCAAGAAAATTGGTACAGCAATCGGGCATCGAAAAATTTTGTTTATGTCATCGATATCGGTACTGAAAGCGTAATAGTTTACATTAGCTCCATGTTCTATCAATGTCCGCTGATCTACATTTTCTGTAAATTCGGAAAATTGTACTTCATACGGAACAATCATATTACAAACTGTCAAATTTTTGGTAATAATTATGACGCATGAATTTATTTTATTATATATTTTCTGTGGAAAAGATAACTTCTGCTATTTTTTAAAAATGCTGATTTTTCATGTATAAATTTTATTTAGTTTATTTTAAACGCAATATATATGCACTTCATCAACGAATAAACTCTAAAGTGAAAATGTACTTAATAAATTAATAAATAAAATCTGTTTTTTGAAGCTTTAAATTTTTAAAAAATTTGTGTTCAAACCTGCTACACATAGGGATATCTTTGAACAGGTAAGGGGAAATTTCGAACAAATTAAGAAACATATACTTAATAGTTTTTACTGAAACATATACAATTGAAAATGCACATTAGAACTAGTATTACACGGACAAAATAAAGCAATTGATGTCTAAAGTAGATAAATTTATAGTCATTAAACTTACTGACAAAGAGCATTGTTGAAATATCACCTAGTTCTCCTCCAGTCATGCCGGTTTTCAGTAGATTTTAGTTTTCTCACAATATCTTCGAAATGTACCACGTTGATTGAAATGTAGCAGGTAGAAGGCGACTGCATATTCTTATGTATCCACTCGCACCTCACAATGAAATTAATATGATTTATCAGTAATGGTTGGGTCGATTTCAGTATAACGTACCAAAAACATAGATCTTAGTAAGACAAATGTAATACATGTGGCCCGATTTTTGAAATTCGATTAGCTGCCCGGGTGAAAATTCTATATAAACAAATTCATGAAACGGTCTTGGCATTGTGGTGGTATATTTAGTCTACGGTCGGACATCCCATCCTCCTTCGACCAATGAATAAAGTAATAAACGAAAGTAAAATATTTATCCCATTTCTGATAAATTGTATAGTGGTTATGGGTTCATTATTCGACATTTCCTATGTGTTCATTATAATGTGACAATCTTCTGTAATCTGGCTATACGGCTTATATAAGTTTATAATCGCGGTTTATATCGGCGTCGGTCAGCCCTCCCATCCTCCCTCAACCGCCACCGAAAGCATTGCATAAGCTCGAAGCCGCCTCGGGTCTCGATTTATTAAAGGCTCCAACCTTCCAAAACCCGCTCTTTCATGCGTTTTGCTTTAGGAAAAACGGTTTAAAACTTTTCCGATCTTGTGTTCCGTAATCGGAGTAAACATATCCGTAGTGTGTAAGGCGTCGGACATTAATCGCAACGAGATAAATAATTTAGCAAAAAAAATTTATTTGTAATATTTATTTTTGTATGGGGGAAGGTCGGGTAGTATCCGACAATTAAGCTATTTCGAATTTTTCAAAAACAATTATGGTTAAATTTGAATATTTTCTACTCTAATAAAAACTTTAACATGTTATTTCAATACTTTAAAAAGCTCATTTCTCTTAGAAACATCTTTACTGGGATTTCTTTGACTTTTTATAAACCTTACATTTTGAACTTTCTGATCTCTGGAGGGTTGTATCGGACATGGTGTTGTGCTTCAAAGAACGTCATTTTTGGATTTTGAAACGACTTATTATTACTGCATGTATACATTATTATACAAAAAATAAAAGAAAACTGCCCAGTTAAACTGACGGCATTGAGCTCACAGGCTATTCACACTAACTGTAAAATATATTCTTATTTCAAAGAATTTGAAATAAGCCCTCGAAAAATGAAGAAATCGACAATATATTAAGAGGGGGGAACCATCCCCCGTTTCTCCTTCTTATAATTAACCAATGAACCCATAAAACTAATCAGAGAAGCGCCTTACCACAATGAACCTATATACAAAATTTGAAAAAATCGGACAATTCTGCATGAAAAATCCATTTATCTAAATTAAGGGGGAGGGGGTTAGCCCCCCGTCCCCCCTTTATACTTAACCAAAGAACCCCCAAAACTAATCAGAGAAGCGCCTTATCACAATGAACATATATATAAAATTTGAAGAAAATCGGATAATTCTGCTTAAAAAACCCATTTATCTATATCAAGGGGGGTTAGTCCCCCCCGTTCCCCTCTTTATACTTTACCAGTGAACCCTCAAAACTAATCAGGGAAGTGCCTTACCACAATGAGCCTATATACAAAATTTGGAGTAAATTGGATAATTCTGCATGAAAAACCCATTTATCAAAATTAAGGGGGGGGGGTATTCCCCGTTTCCCTCCTTTACACTTCACCAATGAACCCCCAAAACTAATCAGGGAAGCCCCTTACCACAATGAGCCCATATAGGAAGTTTGAAGAAAATCGGATAACTCTGCATGAAAAAAATCATTTATCTAAAATAAGGGGGGATTAATCCCCCGTTACCCCCTTTATACTTAACCTATGAACCCCCAAAACTAATCAGGAAAGAACCTTATCACAATGAACCTATATACAAAATTTGAAGAAAATCAGATAACTCTGCATGAAAAAAATAATTTATCTAAAATAAGAGGGGAGGATTAACCTCCCCCCCGTTACCCCCTTTATACTTAACCTATGAACCCCCAAAACTAATCAGGAAAGAACCTTATCACAATGAACCTATATACAAAATTTGAAGAAAATTGGATAATTCTGCATGAAAAAACCATTTATCCAAATTAAGGGAGGTTAGCCCCCCGTTCCCCCCCCTTTATAGTTAACCAATCAATCCCCAAAACTAATCAGGGAAGCGCCTTATCACAAGGAACCTATAAACAAAATTGGAAGAAAATCGGATAACTCTGCATGAAAAATTCATTTATCTAAATTAAGGGGGAGGATTCCCCCCCACCGTTAACCCCTTTATACTTAACCTATGAACCCCCAAAACTAATCAGGAAAGAACCTTATCACAATGAACCTATATACAAAATTTGAAGAAAATTGGACAATTCTGCATGAAAAAACCATTTATCTTAATTAAGGGGGGGTTAGCCCCCCCGTTCCCCCCTTTATAGTTAAACAATCAATCCCCAAAACTAATCAGGGAAGCGCCTTATCACAAGGAACCTATAAACAAAATTGGAAGCAAAACGGTTATTTCTGTCAAGAGTTATCGCGTTTCATACGTACATACATACATACATACATACATACAGAACGGGCGGGCACATAAGCTCTCAGGCTTTGATAGCCTGAGTGCTAATAAAAACTACTCTAAAGCATAGACATTAATTATCAGATGTAAAAAGAAGAAAAGGTATTTTTGTATTTGAATTATGACACTTATGATTTTTTTTTTATAAAAGCAAATATCACACTCATAAAAAAGCCTATTAAGCTCAAGATCTGCACAGTTTTGATAGGCCCTACCTTTGAAAACGTTACAGTGGATCCAGTCTTTTTGAAAAGTTTCATTGCAAATAATACAATGAGTCAAATCATCCTCTCCCAGCAATTCTTCGTGAAATTTCAAAGACGTTTTAGCTTTTGTTTTGATAGGTTTTTCTTCGGTTTTAAAATTTGGGCTATCACTCTTCTTCTGTTGTTTATTTGCTGTGGACTTTACTTTGTTCTTTTAACTTTAACTCCTATGAGTCTGTCACCGAAGGTGCTTTTAGGTACACAATATCTGTCACTATCTTCCCTGATTGTCATTTCGTGAAGTCGAACTTTTATATAGTTTCCTTCATGTGATTTTCATCCCACTTACGACGTATTTTCTTCATCCTAGAATAACACAGATAAAACTATAAGAATTTAACTTTTTAAACCTGTAAACCTTTGTCCGATACAACCCGAATGCCGAAGCTTTGACTACCTATCATGAGTATTGCCAGGTCTAGACATATGTACAGCTACAGTGTAAAGCATAGTAACCCATACATCTAACAAAACACTAAAACAGTGTCGTACTTACTTTCACACCAACTACGTAGCTCCAAAATTGTCTTCGTGCACTAGAAAGTCGCAAAAAACTAATAACTTACTATCACTTGCTAACGCGCAGACTACTTGGTCAAAATTTGTGAGAGTCCCTTCCTTCTGACTTAATAAACACGGCAGTAGCTACTATCATGGGCTGCTATCATGAGTAGTTGCTGCTATCATGGGCCAAAACTTGAAACCCTACTTGTCCTATACAACCCGCTGTCCGATACTATCTGACCTAGCACTATATACTTATTTTATAAAGTATTTTCTTTTGAAATTTGCTTTCTCTTAAGAGCTACTTTCATTTGTGGCTCTCAGAATTTTATTAGCACAAGCTATTATCTTGTTCTTCGGTTACGAATACTTGATTCAAACTGGCTAATCGGACCTATATAGTTGAAAAAAAAAGTTTAATTTTTTTTTCTTTCTGACGAAAGAATCTAACGGTGAATTATCTTTTATATTGCAATTCACAGTGACCCACAAAGTAGAGAGTTGCATATTCTTATGAAATTGAACAATAATATAAAATCAATAATGTTCAGATCTTTTAGTGAAATATTTTTTTTAAATCTTGATCTTTTATTTCAGTAATTACTGAATCTTAAATGTCACATTCATCATGTCATCTAAGGAAAGTGTGGAATCACCATCACTGCTTGACACCGATGAAATTCTCTGTCTTTTGGTAGTCTTCTTTTGAAAATAAGAAATACTTAATAAGGGGTCTTCCTTTTCCGAAGCTCGCGTCGGTCTAAATATTAAACATACGAAAGAAAAACACTTAATTCGGATACTATCTTCTCTACGGTGATACAATTCGTTTTCAAAAATATGAAAATTTACTGTAAGCCACTTCGCGAATACCAGATACACTAAATTTTCTGCGCTAAAACTAACTAAATATCGGTAGTTTAATACAAGCCTTTACATGTTGTGTTCATTGTTCAATTCGTTTGCATTACGTATAAAAATGTCGCTATATTCCGAAGATTAAAAGTATTTAAAAAAAATAAAATCTGGAAAATGTTCGCTCAGGACACGAATATGCGGGTGTCTTTTGGACATGTTTTACAACTAAATACACATATCTATACACGAAAAAAATAGGCAGGTTTCGGAAACACTACATTTATAATTCAAAGATATTTCAAAGTGTTCAGACAATCAGAAATATTTTGTTCTTAGTTATAAACGACCCGACGACGCGAAACAAAATGTTGGAAGAAAACACAGCCCTCTTAAAAGTAAATATCAATATGTTTTTCACGAATTTTTTACTCAGGCTTCAAAAATATTATATTTATAATTTATAACAATTTCAAACAGTTTTGGCAATAAGAACTATTTTTTAAAACTATTAAATGGCCCGATTTGAAAAAAAAAATGTTTTCTTCAAGCGCCTTTACTACTAAATATCAATATTTTTTTATTAATTTTTCATACAGTCTTCAAAATTATTTTATTTGGGTCTCATAATAATTTCAACGAGTTTGGACAACAAGAACAATTTTTTTAAAGATTAAATCGCCCGATGAGAAAAAAAATGCGCACATTATAAAATTCTGAATTGGCTATTTTTTGTACCCACTAAAAAAAGTGTACATTTTACTTAAAACGATGTATTTGGTGTAAAATATATATATATTGCGAGGCCTTTGATACAAGGTTCGTTTGTAAAGATTTTTGTTTAAAAGTATAAATTCTTACAAAATCGGGTTAATATATAAATTACAAATTTGAGGTTTACTTAAAGTTACTATCACGGACCCGGGCAACGCCGGGTAGGACAGCTAATGCTAATAATACGATTCCATGTTCTTTAGCTTAAACCATTAACCGTCAAAATTATAAAGTGTTGATATTTTTATACAAATAATATTTTTTATTCATTTGAACTTACATAACATTTATTTATAGTGAAAATGACAGAACTAGTTTTACTTTACGAAACATTGAGTATTGCGTCCGCGCAACCTTCACGGAATAAGAGTATTGATGTTAATGTGAATTGGTGTTCAACTGAATATCTACAGGATTTTCTTAGATTTGAGCACTGGAAGATTTTTTTTAGCTTTGTTACGCTTTAGAATGCAAAGAATCACTTCATAGGTAATTAGTGTATTATAAAAATGTATTTATTTTCCTTTACAAATTACTGATTACATCCAGAAAACAGTTTCCAGCATGAAAAGATTCCCTACAATCATTATGTAAAGCAACATCTCAAATTTTGCATCTATAAACACTAAACAGTCTGTCTATGGCATTGAGTACAATGCAGTGTTCTGCTGTCTTCGGACTTGACAGTCAAATGTCAGCGTTCTCCATGTAATCGTTTTTGGATGTTGATCTTATTAGGCATTCCTGTTGCTGATCTGTTTCTGGCTAATTCTTCACTTTGAAAAGGTGTTTGCAAAAGAGACAATGCAACTTCACGTCTGAGATCTAAGACAGGCTTTTTATTTTCAGAACACTATCTTGATATTTTCCATGCAGTTCTCTCAAGGTTGCATCATTGTAGTAAATATTGACCACAACCATGTATTCCCAATGATTCTTATCCTGTAAGTGGATACTAAATTCTCGCATAAATCAACTCCTACCATTTTGGTGTTGTACTGTTCAATAAGATGACGTTTAAGGACAAAAACATTTTTCCCCAAATGTTCTTGAACTTGTTTCCCGTTCTTGAAAAACGGGAAACATTTATTACAGGATGATTTTTGTTGTTGAAGCAATAATCATGTTGAAATGTTGAAGCAATAATCACAACAGAGTTGTCAAAAATTATCTTTTTTTTTCTTCGTACTGCAAATCATAACATCTCCTTGCTGCTTTTCGAACGCATTTCACTGACTCTAGTGAACCCATTTGGATTAGAATTGTACATGTATCACTGAAACCGCTATTTTTTACATGACAGAGAAGATAAAAAGAGGTAGAATAGTTATCAAAATAAATAGCGTGATTAGTGGGATTTTCGACAACACTGAGCAATTTTAAAATTACTCCCTCACCAAGACCAAAATCTTCATACTCTGATGATTTTGGTTCTGTCGATTTACCTGAATAAATATTAACCTTCTGAGCATCTGAGGGCTTTCCTGCATTTTCATAAAAATATTTGCAAAACTTAAAATAATTCAAATTTTCTTTCCCCGTTTGTTTCTAAAATACACTTCATATCTCTTTATTTTACATATATCTCAAAATACAATTTTGTTTAAAATAATTTTGTCCAGAGCCGGTTTAAGTTGTTTTGAGAAAACGGCAAAACGCTTTGAGGGTTAAAGTAGAACACATATCCTTTAGATGATGTCAGAGTTCAATTTTTATATCCAAATCGTATTGGCTTCCTTTTTAAAAACGTCTTTCCAGAATGTTTCCTTCGATAAATAATGATTCGCTCACAGAATAACTCGTGACGGAATAACGGCCACGGAACAAGCCCCACTCCATTAGTGCGCCAAGTCTCTCAAATAACAAATCAACAAGTTGCTCAAAATTCAAAAGCAGTGATAACAGCCATTAGGATTCAATGGACTGATCGCATTAAGCGTATTCACGAAGGAAAAAAAAATAAATCAAAACCCTCAGCTATAATGCGCGGGTTAGTTAAAGAGACAAAACCAACAAAAATGAGTGTGTAACATCCAGAAATGTGACTACCACCAGTAACAAAAGTTACAATGTGACAAAACCCACGATAGTGACATAATAACCAATGAACTCTCGCAAGAATATCAAGTTTCAAAATGTCACAACAAGCTCTAATACAAGCTAGAGTTACCAATTTATCAAGTTAGAGACAAAAACCCAACAAATGATAATAGACAGAAACAAACAGCAACAGGGGTGAGCCCATAAATACGGCAAAAAACACTTAAAGAGACAAATAAAACAAAAAGTGAAAGCTGCACATAAAACAGGCGATAAACACTACAGCGACAACCCACCGTGAGCGTGACAAGCCAACAGACATGGTAAATATGTAAATCTATGTACGCTAATGGCGTCTGGTTCACGTAAAATCCGTCGTGGATGCAAAGTCCTCCAAGTTCCCTATGAATTATACCTCTGGGGGTGCCTAGCCAGGACCCTTTTCACTTGATCAAGGTTGTAAATTACGAGACCAATTCCTTTCTTTTCATTAATTTTTGCTTTTTTAATTCTGGAAATTCAACAAAGTTAAATAGAAACCTTGAACCGGCAAACAAAGAGAATTTTAGCAAGCCACTAGAGAGCACTGCAGCGATGCCAACAAGGCTATTGTCAGGTGGATCACAGTCATGGTGTAATCCGGCGAATATCGTGCAGCGCCCAGGTACTAATTCATCAAGCTAGGCACTCATGCCTTGCAGGTAGAGGCCTGGTTAGCGGTATAAAAAAAAGTCATGCGAGATAATACTGAATTTTTAAAACTTTCTATTTATCAAGATAAAGTGTAGTCTCACTTTATATCATTTATCATTGCTATCGATTCTACTGTTATCAGCCAAATGAAAATTCCTGTTTCATGCTCCTGTACTGCAAACGTGACATCGATTCTCGCACAATAGGAACATATTTCAATAAATCGCGTCATGTGGGCTTGAGATGCTAAAAATCTGAGCGATGTTTTGCTGGGAGTACAAGGCCTGTTCGACGAGAATTAAAAAATCCTCTGAGCTAAATTGAAGACAAAAAATCTCTGCACTAATTTTATCTTGTAGTATATTTTTTTTTGTTTATATTTTATCTTTTCCTTCATTTTTTTTCAATGGTTTCTGTATCAATTTCAAATCTTCAGTTTTTTGTTTTTAATTTTTTTCGCATGACTTGTACTTCTTTTACAGAGGACAAACTCCATTTTTACACAAACTTCTATTTCGCCAGCAGTATCGTATGGTAAAATATCATTGTTATTATTTAATATATTATTATTTCCTTCTTCTTAATTAATAGCTTTGGCTATTTTTGCTGGAATACAAAAATATCAGTGTCGTTCCCGTCATCATTATCAGAATAACAAAAAATCTTGTAAAAGTTTCCTCCAGCGTAAGATATCTAGTTTTAGGCATTTCTATGAGCACCAGAATGAAAAAAAAAATTCCACAGAGCCGAACGACATAAGCGAATAAGGGAACTACCCTTTTAAAGCTGAGGATGTGGAAATGCAACACCTGTTTTCCCCCTTTCCTCCCCCCACTCAAACAAATGCAACTGATTCCTTGAATGCACTGCTGCACGTAGATCACCTCTGAAGCTTACGTTAGTCTTGCTGTATTTCTTTTGCGAAAACGACTACGTGAAAGTTTTCATTTAAAAATGCTTCACGTTTGGAACTCCTATTAAATTAAAACAAAAATTAAACTACATTTCTGTTATTTAAAAAAAAAAAAACTATTGAAAAGAAAGTATATTTCAATTGAATTATTAACCATAATATTCCCGACGAAAAAAATTACTGTTAATATAAAATTATTTCATAGCTAATATTTTACATGCATTTATTTTGTCCGTTGCGTCAACGCAACACCAGCGATTAATGGGTTAAGTAGTAATTGCATTAAATGAACGGTGGGTTGCATGCTTTCCGTTATCACAAAAGTTTCTGCAAGGGCTTTACTGACATTCCATTCTAATACAACTTTTACTCTTCCTATCATGTATTTTGCTATTCTTCGGGGGATTTTATTTCCTTTATCATTATTATTACTTACCCATCATACGTAGTATAGGGTAAGTCTTGTAATCGTTTTGAAAATCGGAAAAAAAACTGACAGATTTACACGTTTCAGACACTGGAGATTCCGAAAAACATATTTTTAGAAAAAAAAAATTTGCCGTCCGTCTGTGTGTCTGTGTGTCTGTAAACGCTCTATCTCCCGAAAAAATTGGGATGGAGACTTGCAAATTGGTATGTACTTAGTATGTAATAATTGAAAGAAGCCTATTTCATTTGAATAACCTCGATTAACCGGAACTATTTTTTCTTACTCTCGAAATATTTGTTCTGATAAAAGGTATATAAAAATTTTCGAAATTGTTTATTTTAAGGAGTGAATATAAAAGACAATAAAAAACATAAATTTTGCATAAAGCATGAAGTCGATCGGATAATTAGTTGCCGAGATATTTGGAATCCTATTTCCCACACTCTTCGATTTTTCATGACCCTGTATTTCATACAAATTTCACTTTAAAGATATATTTTAATTGGAAATTTGACGCTTAATCAGATGCAATAAACCGCTAGTTAATAGGATTATAATTTTTGGAGTTATAAGGATGTTTCTTTCAAGCAATTCAGTAATCGAGCCTTTAAAGTTTATGACGTCATCAAGCCACGATTTTATTTGAATTGCAATGCATTTTATAAGTAGTTTACACATTTTTATTTTAATATTTTACATTATGCATATCCATGATGGTAAGTATTACGGTGGCCCCCAACAACGAGTTTTTTAAATAAGTTCAGAATGTAACTTTCAAATCGATGTAATTTGGTTTGTATTTTATATTAAAAAAAATATCCAGATTAAATGAAAAATGAATGATAATTACGTAAATTAAAATGCAATCGTTAATAAACGTAATTTTCAGCAGTAGATGTATTTTACTTATCTAAAATAAAAAAGCCATAAATGTTAATCTTAAAACACAATGCCGAAAATTTGGTAGCCGTTACAACATATTGTACATCAGATTTTTCTGCAGTACACAACAAAACAAAATAAATAAATAAAATACAAAACAAATTTAAAAATCACTAGAAATACCATTATTTTTGATAAGTAAAAAATTAAAGAACTTTTTAACAGACATTTTTTTTTTTTTTTTTTTTTTTTTTGTAAAATAGTGCAGTAATAGCTTCGGAAATTAATTTTAAAATGAAAATAAAACTCATTTGTAAATTTTATTTTTAATACGAACTTATGATTATGAGTGCTCATATAAAAATAAACTGAAATATGTTACTCTAATTTTCATTAATGATTAGAAATTATTTCATCTTCATATATACACTGGTGTGCAAAACTTAAGCAACAAACACAAAATGCTAATTTCTGAACACGTGAGTACTCAAAAGGAAATTCTATAAAGAGCAAGTGTAGAAAAGAGGTACTACCCTAACAACATGGCCAGACCATGTGAAGTCCCCTTGACGTCACACATGGTTAGAAGTGTCACAATCGCTACGGTGAATCAAAATATGGGATATTTCACTGTCTCATTATGACTCTTAAATGATTGCTAACACTGAAAAGTCACTGTGACTGTCGCTTTGTGATGGGTCACCAGGTGACATTACAATGAAGTCACCTCGTGATTCTGACCTTTGAAGTCATTGTGAGCATTGCATTGTGATGAGTCGCCAAATAATGTCACAATGAAGTCGCATGGTGACTTTCCGGTGATCGACACTCTATTGTGAAGTCATCATTGCACTCCTTTGTGAAAAGTCACCAAATTATTTCATTTTCTGTCACTTGGGAACTCGTCACAGAACAGCTATCATGATGACTTTACAATGGAGTGTCAAAATGACAGTTCTATGAGAGTTACAATGTGACTTCATTGTAATGTCACCTTGTGACCCATCGCAAAGCAGCGACTTTTCAGTGTTAACAGTAATTTGAGAGTAATAATGAGACAGTGAAATATCCCATATTTTGATTCACCGTAGGGATTGTGACACTTCTAACCACGTGTGACGTCAAGGGGACTTCACATCGACTGACCGTGCTGTTAAGGTAGTACCTCTTTTCTACACTTCCTCTTTATAGAATTTCCTTTTGAGTACTCACGTGTTCAGAAATTAGCATTTTGTGTTTGTTGCTTAAGTTTTGCGCACCAGTGTATTTACTGTGTATTTCTGCGTGTTTAAAGGTACCCCATCACGCGCAGTTTATTTATATGAAAAACAGTTTTGTTAGTGTTAAGTATTTGAATAAAATATAATATGATAATCAAAACTAGAACTTTGAATTAAAGATTCAGCAACTAGCTAATGAAATTTGGAAACAATATTCTGAGATTTAAGCTTACATGTATATTTTAATAATAATTTCAGATTCAGCAGTGAAAAAACATGTTTACCTTACTAAGATTACAGTATTCGATAGAATACTTGAACTTAAACATTTTGTTGCTTTAGAAAACAGTCATGTGCAATCATCTATATATAAACAACAATATTAATATAGAAGGAAAAATTAGGATGTTTAAAGATTCAAGCACTTGAAACGTGCCCCCCCCCCGCCCTCTCTACAATATATTTAATCTGAAAACATATTTTCCTTTTCAATTTTAATACGAAAATGGCAATAAAAAGTATATGTTGTAAAAAAAGAAAAAAATCTCAAAACTTTTGAAGCTGAAAATAGCATAAAACTTTTGCTATAAATGAGAATCTGACATAACCTATTATTAATTTCAGCTCTTAAAACGGAAGTTGTAAAAGTTTTAGAAGAATGAATGCATTCAGAATTGAAAAGTTTTATAGCTAGCTCTTAAGGGTCGTGCGTATAAATTAAATTTCGAGTTTTGGATACTTTCAAACACACTTTAGTGGATTTTCAGGTTTTAAATAACTTTAACAAAGCTGTACTACTGACAATTCCGATAATACCAACCATATACCTCACAATATTCATTATTTATTTACATAGTTTGCTCTTTCTAAGGATTAAATATGTTTTATGTTTTATAGTTTTGAATTAAAGATGGTATATTAATCACAGATTTTTAATGATATTGCACATCAAGTCAGTAACAACTATTATAAATGATTTGTTTTCGCAAAATTAATTTTAAAACATTTTATTTAATTTTTCTACATTTTATAATCTTAAAATTTTTAATACTCATATGAAATACTAACTATTTTGCGATAATAACCTTGCCAAGAAATTAAAATATTACGGAAAAACGTAATAACAGTGACCTTACGATGACAATAAATTTCAATACTAAACATTACTTTAAAAAAATAAAATAAAAGTACTAATTAATTATTAGTTTAAATAGAATTGTTAATGAAACTTTTATATAACAATTTAATGTTTAAACGAGTAGAATGTTTTATAGATTTAAGAAGTTTTATAATTTATTAATGATAATGTAATTCATTTTATATTTAAGGTCATTGGGCTTAAACGGAAATGTTTGTCACAGTTAGGGCATATTTCTCATTTTATTAAATATAAAATGCCAAATATATGCTATAAAAGATTTATTATTTTGGTTTTAATTCGAAACAAAATTTGTTTTCAAGAAATTGAATTATTATTTTGTAGTCTCGGCAAAGATATATCATTGTCACATTTAGGTAATTTTTCTCAGATTTAAAGTAATTAAAATCTAAACGAGATGCCCAAAGTATGTAAATGTGTCACTATATTTTATGTATGTCAATTTATAATTTCATACATAAAATATTTTGGATTATACATTTCAAATTTGCATGTCTTTATCTTAATTTAATTATTTTAATTGCTTGCATTTTTTATATACGTAAAACTGCATTCTTGTCGAAGCAAAGTCCCTGCTACCCGTGTAAAATTACATTTTTTTTAACACGATAGCGCCCAAAATATTAGTCGGATTGATAATAAAATTTGAGCTGGAGGTCGAAAAAGTCGAAATCTCGCTGGGGATTGAAAATCAAAAATATTAGTCAACCCCAAATACCAGAAATGTCGACCCAAAAAAATTCAATTTTCTCATAGAATTGAAAATTTAGCTCAATGGTTGTAATTATGCATTTTAACCTCTATGTTATGACGTCAATGTTACTGACGCACACATTTGTGATTGATGATATAGATTGACTTTTAGAAGTCTTACTTTTTACGTACGTAACGACAACGTGTTTTTTGGGGGATTGTTAAAAGTGCAAACTGATAGGTAGCCAAATTAATTCTTATATTTTTTTGTAACTTCCAAATCGATGTAATTTGGTTTGAATTTTATATTAAAACAAAGATACGGATTAAATGAAAAAGGAGTGACAATTACGTAAATTAAAATGCAATCGTTGTAAAATGGTGCAGATTTCTAAATAAAAATGCAAATTAATAACGTAAGTTGCAGCTGTAGATGTATTTTACTTTTCTTAAATAAAAACCCGATAAAGGTTAATCTTAAAACACAATGCCGAAAATTTAGCAGCCTCTAAAGCATATTTTGAAAAACTATGTATCGCAGTTAATCCTAACAAAGAAGTCTTTGCAAATAGTATACAGTGCTGTCGAGTTTTAAGGCATTTCCTGTGAAGATCGTGAAAAAGATCTCGTTCAACTCTTAAATCAAGTCCAACGACACACAAGGCATGGAGATTAATGAATAAGAAAAAACAGAGGTACAAACATTTATAGCTGCACATTTTGGTTTTTCAAAAGCAGAGTGCGACTCTACAACGTTTTTGGAAGAAAATGACATACTTAGCTTTTTAACACTTTCCAACCTAGTTGAAAAGTGTTTATGACTTCGGTTTGTCTGGCCGTCTGGCCGTCTGCCGTCTGGCCGTCTGGCCGTCTGGCCGTCTGCCGTCTGCCGTCTGCCGTCTGTCCGTGCTCTAACTCCCGTAAATATGCTCGGATTGCCCTGCAAATTTTGTATGTTATAATCGTTATCTATAGCATGTTCCCTATTTCAACGGAAGTGTGTAGCACTTATAGTTTTTTTACAAGGACACTCAAAAGAATTCCGTTACATTGCGGTCTATGGGGAAAAATCATTTGCGGTTTATTTAAATAATGTTTCAATACTTTAAACGCATTGAAATTTATATATATCACTAAGGTGCATTAGATGAAGCTTAATATGGAGTAGGGTGTGCATAGCACTTATACTTACTTTACAGGGACAGTCAAAAGAATTCCGTTACATTACGTCTATGGAGAAAAATCGTCTGCGGTTTATTTAAATAATGTTTCACTATTTTAAACGCATTGAAATTTATATAAGGTTCATTACAAGAGACTTACTACAGAATATTGTGTGTATAGCAGTCATCGTTCATTTACAGGGACACACAAAAGAATTCTCTACTGTATGTCAACAATAATTCCTGGAAGTGCGTTTTAAGTTACTGAATGCGATTTTAATTTTAAATCGCTTTTTGTATATTACGTGGTGTGTATAAATTCTGTAGATCCTATACAGGGAAGTACAAAAGTTCGGGAACACATTTCCGTATTATTTAACTCCAGACGGAGAATTTTAAACTGTGCTACGTGTTTCCTAACTGAACTAAAATTTAGCATCCTATGTAGTATATATACAAATCTATAGATCCTATACAGGGCTGAATAAAGTATTCGGATTACTTAGATGTTATCTTTTAGCTTATAAAAGAGTATGATTCGTAAAATTATTTTGGAAGCGTTGGAAAGTGTTACATAATCTATGCTTGACGCATGATTTTTCGTTCTTGTTTCTAAAAAGAAACGATGCTAAAATTTTTACCTGTGATTGTCGCGTGTCACAAGTTTGAAGAGCAAACAGTGATTTTAGCCCTATTACATCAAGGGATGCTTTTTTAGCACTTTCCAACCTAGTTGAAAAGTGCTTATGACTTCGGTTTGTCTGGCCGTATGGCCGTCTGCCGTCTGGCCGTATGGCCGTCTGCCGTCTGGCCGTCTGCCGTCTGCCGTCTGTCCGTGCTCTAACTCCCGTAAATATGCTCGGATTGCTCTGCAATTTTTATATGCTATTGCCGCCATCTATAGCATGTTCCCTATTTCAACGGAAGTGTGTAGCACTTATAGTTATTTTACAGGGACACTCAAAAGAATTCCGTTATATTGCGTTCTATGGGGAAAAATCATTTGCGGTTTATTTAAATAATGTTTCACTAATTTAAACGCCTTGAAATTTATATATATCACTAAGGTGCATTAGAAGAAGCTTAATATGGAATAGGGTGTGCATAGCACTTTAGTTACTTTACAGGGACAGTCAAAGAATTCCGTTACATTACGTCTATGGAGAAAAATCGTCTGCGGTTTATTTAAGTAATGTTTCACTATTTTAAACGCACTGAAATTTATATATATCACTAATGTGCATTACAAGAGGCTTACTACAGAATATTGTGTACATAGCAGTCATCGTTCATTTACAGGGACACACAAAAGAATTATCTACTGCCTGTTAACAATAATTCCAGGAAGTGCATTTTAAGTTACTGAACGCGATTTTAAATTTAACTCACTTTTTGTTTATTACGTGGTGTGTATAAATTATGTAGATCATATACAGGGAAGCACAAAAGTTCGCGAACACATTTCCGTTTATTGACAAACTCCAGATGGAGAATTTTAAACTGGGCTACGCGTTTCCTAACTGAACTAAAATTTAGCATTCTATGTAGTATATATACAAACCTATAGATCCTATACAGGGCTGAATAAAAGTATTCGGATATTTTTCCGAATATTGTATATGTTGGAAATTCCTGAAATTATAATTTTAAATATGTTATGCGTTTTCCAAAATGTTTACTTAGATGTTATCTTTTAGCTTATTAAACGGTATGATTTGTAAAATTATTTTGGAAGCGTTGGAAAGTGCTACATAATCTATGCTTGACGCATGATTTTTCGTTCTTGTTACATTATATTGCCAAATATGCTTCAAATTCAGAATCAGCCTCTGTCCTTAAATGGAATTGTTACATGAGCTTTTACATAAGATGAAAGATAAAAATCCGACCGAATCAAGCAGTCCAAAAACTTATTTTGTGTTCTGTTCCTGAAAGAGCGGATTCTTCAGCCCAAGAGGTAGTCCACATATTAATGGGTTTCTTAACATTTCGGCCTAATGATAAAATCTGGAAAGAGAACTTTGCAAGAGACGAAAGACCACCAAAAAGCATAGTTCATAAATATTGCGAGCTGCCGGAGAGACTTGTTTCCTGCACGCTTCTTACGTTTGCCAAATCTTTCCCGGAAGAGGAGTCGAATATTATCAGAGAAGAAAAGATGCAGTTGTCAGAGTTTTTCTTCTTATGTCCCTCAACCACGACCCAACTATAGCAAAAGAATACTATAGGCAGCAAGTATTACTCATTTGTCCTTGAAGGAGAAATTCTGACTCTTTATTGCAAGAAGTCCTGCCGTCTGTGTATCAGTTATGTGAAGAGAAATTCAATGACGTAAGTACTGATACATACGAAGAAATTGATATTCCTGCTGTTAGCAGTGTATATTAGGGTGGGCCGAAAAAAAAATTTTTTTTGTTTTTTGATTCACTGTACCATGGAAAACTTGCCTCTAAGGTAGCTTAGTAAAATTCAAAAATAAAGTAAATAAACGTTTACGTTTGGCGGTGGCGCATCGACCCTAAAATTTGAGAAAATATAGAATTTTTATCATTCTTCTAGTGGGGGGCGAAAACAAATATTTTTGTTTTTTGAAAATTTAGTCTACCGCGAAAAACTTGCCTCTAGTTTAGCTTAGTAAAATTCAAAAGACACGCCTCCATATGAGACACATTCTATAAAAGACATTTTGGCTTTGCGTTGACAAAAAGTGCTTAGGACATTTGATAAATGTTTCACGTTGTCACCGTACATAATCCCAGGGTTTAACTTTGTCAAAAATTGCTCAGGACTTTAATCCAAAGGCGTTGTCACTTGCAGCAACTTATGTCACATTTAGACTTCGTCGTATAGAGGATTTTCTCATTGAAGTGCCTTTCGCAAAGAGACGACTCGACCAAATTAGAAGAATGCGGCATTTGCTGATAGATTAGCATTTGAGCATTATTTGATACAACTCACGACTAAATAAACACTTGAAAATGAATATTCAAAAGCTGTATTGCAAACTTACTTTTATGCTATTAAAACAGTAAACATAACAAATACATATATATTTTAAATGTTATCTTTTAAGTTTATGCGACACATTGCTCCGACATTTCGGCCTGATATTTGCTAGTAATTAAATAATTAATCATTTTACAATCAAACTTTAAACACTTTTAATTTCGGAAATTAAAAACAAGAAGTTATAAATGAATGACCATAGCAAAATTAATTATACAAAAGAATGTATAATACTGTATGGTCTAAACAACAATTTAATAAATCAAATTTTTCGTACTTAGGAATTCCGTGAACGCGGTAGTTGTTCCTGGAGTTTAACAATTGTGTTAAAGTTATCGATGCCAATCTCATAGTTTTCTCCAAGTCAAATAAACATATTTCGCTCTAGAAGAATAACTTAATGATATGTATTTTTATCTACATGGTGATGTAGTAACCTCTTTTTTTAATCCAATATTTGTGTTAGTCATTCGAATATTAAAAAGAAAAACTTCTTTCTGGTAGATTTTTCTTGCAGTTGTTGTTAAAATATTTGTCAAGGATATATTATACAAAAAGGGGTACAAGTCCTTTGAAATAGAATAAAAAAAATAGTCGCATGTGGCAACACTACACGTAAACTTATCTTTGTACCAGTGGAGAGTCCTGCTACGCAAACCGAGCATCCTCGTTCCCACCAAATGTTTTTGAAAAATCACTTATTGCAATATTGAATTGCATAAAATTACTGGAAAATATAACAAGGAATACTCTTCGAAAATGTAGTGGGAAAGAACATGCCCAGTTTGAAAATCAGTATTCGCCCCTGCTTAGTAAATCTTCTGAAAGCCTCTTAGCATTTTAAGGATCCAATTCGTCGCTAATAGTTTATAAAAAAATCAGACACTAAAATGCGATGGAAATTTTAGTACAATTCTAGTTAAAAAGATGTAAACGTGTCGACTTTCCCCACTTTTGCTCTCATCAGATGAAATAGCCTTCAATGTCATGACATTGATGGGGTTATATGACATCTCTATAATAAAACCGTAAGTCATGTGACTGTCATCAACAGTTCCGGGATGCCCGTATCGCTTTTTCATATGCCAGGCGGCCATTTTTATTCAAAATTATTTTTCGAATAAAACTGCATAAAAGTTACATGTTTAGAAAGATCGTTCAAAATAAATTAATATTTGAGAGATGACTTACGTTCAATTATGTATATATTCTGCAATAACTTCAGTTGAAATTAGCTTCGCAGTTCAAATTCTCTATCCATAAAAGTAAACAAAACAAAACAAAAAAAAAAAAAAAAAAAAAAAGATTCATTCGTCGTGAAGTTTTAAAATATTAAACCATTAAACCATGGAGATAATCGTTCGTAAAATAAGTTTTCCGTGAATGATTTTTTTGAGCGCTGCCTGGTGTCAAAAAAGTAATTCGCACCAGGACCTGTAAGACCATCAAAGTTTACCATAATTCTGCTTGATGAAGTGCTTTACAACTCAACTTCCTTCGGAATCTTTTCTTGACAAAGTTGAATGCAAACAAATACAAGTCATGTAATAATATTTAATGAATCAAATTTCGAAACAAATTGTCAGTTAATTTGATATTTATGTATTGTACGTGGCAGGAAGAGAGATCACCTAAAATGATTGTTAATTGCCAATCATATTTACCATTGTTAATGACCAATCGCGTTCCAAATAGTAATTTAATATACATTTATAAAATACATAACATCATTAAGTACTTTTATGTTATTTGGGTGCAAATCTCGCCAATATCATTTTTAAAATCGCCAATACCAGCTTTTATTCTTCACGTGTTCAAATTAGAAACGATACTTTGATTCTGAAATCAAATGTTTTGATTTATGATATTATTTTTTGGTACTTTTCCGTTATACGGACACCATTGTCGCCAAGCATACATTTACATATATTTAATACATACATTTACATACATTAGGCATTAGCATACATTTTGGCATGGTGTCCGTATAACGGAAAAGTACCTATTTTTCTATTTTCTATTTTAAATGAAAAATGTGAACGGCATGCATTTTAAATTGGAAAAGCTGTCGCAGACGCTCCGGGGTTGGCGCGATTTTTGTTTTGCGCCATCTTGGCGAGAAAATCCCATTTTCAGACACCTGTTAGAGATTGCTAAAACAGCATGTTACTTTTATTTTATTATGAAATTAATCATTTTATATTAAAAAAAAAAAAATTATTTAAAAACACACACAATCATTAATTTGTTATAAAACACACAATATTTAATTTATTATAAAGCATGCGGAATCTGCTCTACCAGGTTTCCATACGAAGCAAAATCTAGCCGAAAACGCCAGGTTGGTCAGGCATAAAATCGCCATTTTGGCGCCAAAATGATACCCCGGTGCATCTGCGACAACTGTACCCAAAAGGACCCATCATTAAAAATGGTTAATAATATAGAATTAAAGTAAAATAATACAGAAAATTCTTTTTGTATACACTTACTAAACACATAAAATGATATTGATGGTTTTTAGATTAGACATTTACGATGGAAGTTTTATTTGGGGTATGTTATATCCACCGGAATGAATATGAGATATGTATATATTCTAATCACATATTATATACCCATGAATATACTATACATATCTATATCTACTATATCAATAGAACCGTCTTCAATAGTCTTTTATATTTCTACTACGTAATAATATTAACTATAGAGTTACAATATAGAGAGAAAAAACGGGTTGCCAATGTTGGTGTGGCGTATTTTACCTGTTACGAATCTTAATAGTCAGTAGACATTAAGCAGACATGCCGAAATAAGAGAATTACGCTGAGTTACAAAATAGAAAGAAAAAAACGGGGTGCTGTAATTAGAATTATAACAATCAATGTTAGCGCAGCGTATTTACCTGTTAAGGATCTTAATAGTCAGTAGACATTAAGCAGAAATGCCAAAGTAAGAGAATTACGCAATTATGAAAATCCTGAACTATATCAAGAAAGGGGAGCAGAGAAAAACAAAGTCGTACAAGGCATCTAAAAGGAAGTTCGTGAATTTTAATCAGATTGTACGTCATGGGTCAAAAGTCCTGACAGAAAATATGGTTTAAAGGGAATGCGATTATCAAAACTGGCCTTCAAAAGTTCAATTTTCCACCAAACTATACTCGAAAATTACGTGTAATAATATGTAGCCCGATTATGGCACATTACTCAAGACGTTTTAGATGAGAATAATGATAGATTTTATAATCTTTCGCAATCGAGTCTACAGCCAAAGTTAACGAAAAACAAAAACAAATATTAGCAACAATATGGTTCAGTGTAAATGTGAATATCATTAAAGACTTTCACAAAATAGACTTCATTGCATCAAATCGTATTAACTAAAATACGCCAATTGGCAATGGACCCAATTACGGAAAATTACTTAATATGTTTAAGAATCTCCGCCTTAGCGAACATATTGCAACTGATAAGCAAACGGACATGAAGGACAAATGCTTAAGTGGGTTAAGAGGTTTTTATCATGGAAGATGAAATACATATTAACAACAAAAAATAAGCAAAATGCTACCATGATCGCAAAAGTTCTTGATTTGTCTATTAGAATCTTTCGGTTTGGCGAAGGATTAAGGAAAAAAATTTAATTATGAATAAAAGTAACGTGTTACAATGCTGAACATACATTTAAGGGAGACCAAACTGGTCGCCAGTGGCGGCTAGTTCAAATATAAAAGGAAATGGTAATCTCAATTGCGGGAATATTCCCTACACTTAGTAACTGTTGTCAAAGTTTGATTATTGACGATGTGTAGTGCAATGGGAAATCCTCCTAGAAGAAGTGCTTTAAATGCAGTAGTATTTGTTTGTAATTTCTTCCTGAAATATGGATGTTTGATTATATAACAATTATATACAATTATCGCGTTATGATTTAACTTTTTCGCATTTACGAGTCATCACATTTAGCCACAGTTACCTTACAGTATTAAAAATTCACTGCTGTAAGAAAAATCCTCTAAATTTTTTAACCTGAAAATAATATAAGATATTTGCGATGAATGGGAAGCCTAAGTAACCTATTTTTTATTTTATTCATTAAAACGGAAATCGTAAAGGTTTTAGTAAAAATAATGCATCAGAATTCAGACGTTTTATAGCTCTAAAGGCTTGTGCTTTTAAATTAAATTTCGAGTTTTGAAAGACATCAAACTTACTTTAGAGTGAATCCGGCTTTTAATTAGTTTCAAGAATGTTGTACTACTGACATTTCCAATAAAAAACAAATATATTTCCTACAATATCTGGAGGCATGGTGGTCCCTTCACCAAGTCGAGAAACCACAGCCGTAAGCATATTTTTCTGGAAGCAACTCATAGTACTTTTCACCTCCCCCCCCCCATATCTTTGCTATGGAGTTTCCCAAAACCTGAAACTTTTTGTATATAGAGTACGTTTCAAACGAGACCAAAATTTCAAATTTCTTCTAGTTCAAAAATCTTTTCTAGTTCAATCGATATATGAAATGGAATTTTCGATTTTTTGACACTGACTCACTTGCTCACCGATCATAAAAAGATAAGGTGCATCCCTCAGCCCTAGAAACTTAAAATTTGGCTGTAAGGTAGTGTTTAGGAAACAAAAAAAGTTAAAAAATCCGGTAATTCGAAAAAAAAAAATCCAAAATTTTAAATATTCAAAACAATCTAAACATTTAAAGAAATTCGATCTCGTAGCCTTAGAAATATAAAATCTGGCGTAAAAGTAGTCTACCAGTTTCAAAAAAATAAAATAAATTAAAATTAGGAAAAATCGAAAAAAGAAGAAAAATTCGAAAAATAGAAAAAAATAGAAAAATCGAAAATAATTTGAATTTATAGCCTTAAAAACTTGAAATTTGGCATAAAGGTAGCGTTTAGGGTACAAAGAAAGGAAAAATAAAGAATCCGGACATTTCGAAAAAAAAAAATCAAAAATTCGACAAAAAATCGAAAAATCGAAAATAGTTCGATTTGTAGTAATTTTCAAGAATTTTTAATTTTGTCTATCTTTGTATTTTAAACACTTCTATTATGCCAAATATCAAGTATTTGGGGCTGAGAGAAATACCTCAGATCGATACCAACTTTTCTGAAAACAACTGAGATTATTTTTTACCCTCCCCCCCCCCCCTCATAAATTAGCGCTTGCCTAGGAGCCCGAAACTTTTTTTTTATATACAAGACTTTGCAAACAGAATTAAAGATCCGAATTTTTTGTACCAAATTAATAGGAACAGGGATGGGGTTTAACGAAAACCAACGGATAAAGTTAAAAAAGCCCACAAAGTCAATAAAAGCAGGATTACTTACAAAAAGATGTGAAATCCTTTCAAAAACATGTAACCAAGTGTCATGACTCCTTTACCGTAAAAAGGTCTGAAATCATTTAGAGACAAGTTTAACTCTCTTATTAACTCTGAAATTTTCATTCGCAAATCACTCCTAGTCTTTACATCTTTAGTCAATGATTATTTTGTGACTTGCCAATTACGCAGCACAGGGAAGTTATTACACTTCACTATGTTATTAGATAGGATGCGAGTATTTGATTAAGGCCACTTATAAACAGCTGTCATATTCTCGTACTGCGTAATTGCCAAGTCAAAAATAATCCTTAATTTAAGATGTAAAGGTTATTAGTGATTTGTGAATGAAATTTTCTGAATTAATAAGAGTGCTAAACTTGACTCGATATGATCTCGGAACGTCTTACGGTAATAGAGTCACGAGAGTTGGCTACATTTTTTAATCATGCTTTTGATGGAATTTATTATTCTTTTTGATAGTGGGCGGTTACTTATGATAATAAGTATTTATAAATATATTCCAATTTTTATATGTTTTAAATTAAAAGTACTATGTAAAAAGATACTTTTAATAATTTTGCACATCAAATCCGTCACATGTGATGAAAATACATTTAGATAAAAAGATCCCTATTCTTAATTTTCTGTACGCTTTCTGGAATCGTATAAAACACTGACATTCAATTGAAATAGAGATAGACAATGTTTTGTATAAAAAATGGAGCTCCTGTCTCATTTCTATGCAGGTGAAAAAGTTCTTATATGATATATGTAGCTGGTTCTATGGACTTCTATAAAGAACTGTTAAGAGTTACGTGAAAGGAATAACTCGCACATTAGACGCTTTAGATTGAAGACAAATAATTGGGGCCAGCCGCTAGGGTGATTCAATTTCAAAAAGAGCTTGAGAAGAGTTTAGAATGAGCATGTAGTTTTTTTGTTCTGCAATATCAAAGGTGGAGCGATAATACACGAATA
This sequence comes from Maratus michaelseni, assembly GCA_963931845.1. Lineage (NCBI taxonomy): Eukaryota > Metazoa > Arthropoda > Arachnida > Araneae > Salticidae > Maratus > Maratus michaelseni. Next base: position 402,111,696 of record OZ007586.1, read on the forward strand.
GTGGAAAAGGAGATAATAATTCATTAAACAACAAAATATAGTCAAATATGAATCAACTTGAATTTCTAAGATTTGGCTGCAACGTATGCAGTCACTGACAGCAATCCTCTGATAAAGTGACTTAGTATCCAGTTAAATGAGGGAGGGGATACAGATAGTCACTAGGCAGGTTGTGAAACGCTAGCTCAAATAATAGTTTTTAGGAGCAGTAAATGCAAACAGTGCTATCATATCAGGGGATACTGCATCACTTTACTACCAATAATATTACATACTGAATTTTGCATTCTTTAATCATATAACGTTCAAAGTTTAAAAAGGGCAAAATTTAGAGTATAATAATACTGATAAGAATGTGACACTACGCCACTCAGACCCAACAGGGTACCACTGGACAATCTACGCTACAGAGCTTAACGTATTTCATCGGCTACAGAATACTGTGAGTGGGCGATTGACGGTTAAAGCCGAGTACCATGATGTGATGAGTCTTAAATACGACAAATTCACTCTGGTGGTAGGCTAAGAATAAGGCGTGCAGTTTCATGGAAACATATTTCCAGCATGTATGTAGGATCTGTAGAAGATCGTAGTTGCATAGCAATTGACGAAGGAGTTTTTTCTCGATAATATTTGGGACCATTGGATCGTATATGTGGTTTTTTTCTCTCTCTCTCTAATTGCGTAGCAAATAACTTGAGCGATTAATTTTATCTTATTACGCTTTTCTACCATCAGGTGAGAAATGAAGTTGCAAGAAGAATAACTGCTCTTGCGAAAGGTTCCGCTGGTAATCACCCGGAGGTTCGAGGCTGATTCGTTTCGAGAAAACTCAAATATCGTTACATAAATGACCCTCAAGAATTTCAGATTTTCAACACCTCTTGAAAATAAATCTGAATGTCCGTTATCCCACACCAGTGTCTTTAGCTGGTTTATGGAGTTTTCTAGCATATGTTTGTCCTGCCATGTACTGGCAGCCCGTCCGGGGTTCACAATTACTTTACTACCAGTATTATAATAAACTAAATTTATACTTGTTTAATCGTAGAGCATTCCACGCATTAATAACATCAAATGTAATATAAGATATTTCATGTAATAAAATGATTCTGAACATCCTAACGAGCTGCTATTGATGCCATGTCTTCGAAATACTTTCGTTGAATTGTTGAAACTATGCCTCGTCAGATGGCAGTTGTTATGAAAACCTGAAGAATAAAAACTCGTTACTTATCACGCGTCTCTTATTCATTGACATTCCATTGTATATGCATGAAATAATTCTAAAAGCAACCTTATTTTTCTTAATGGAAATTGCTTTTTGTAATTATTAGATTCAATATAAAATATTCTAATCTATTGTAATATGTTACAATGTATTACATTAAATATATTTTTAAATTTTAGCATGTGTTGATTAGAAAATACTTCATTATTATTTTTATAAGATTTCGTAATAATACAAAAAAGGGACATTTTAATATGTCTTTACTATTAACTAGAAATAAAACTTTTTTTTTTTGACGAAGGCTAAAGAATAAATAACTAATTACAATCGTACATCACTGTTCTAGTATCATTTTGTATCAATTTCAATCAACTCTAATATCTTAAAAACCGAACTTCTTTAGTATTATCTGGATTTTAATTGCTGTTCAATAACGCTTCTGTATGTAATTGCAAGATCAAATCAAGGACACGCCTATTTAAATAATTACTACAACTTGAATATCTTTATAAATAATAAAAATACAATAGAATACTACACTTAATCTGTCATATATTTAATTACCTTTTTGACATAATGTGTTGCTTCATATTTCTACATTAGGCACGCAATATCAAATATGTTCATTAATGCAACAATAATGTATGTTTTAAAAATGACAAAAAAAATCCTTTAAATAAATCCATCACGTTTAATATTTGTCCAACAAAATCATACTATTCTGCGTCCAAAATCATTTTGATAACGAAACTTTGAAAGCATTTTTTTAATAATTAATTAAATGTTCGCATGACATCATTTTTCAAACAATAGAAACATAAATACAATTTTTTAATATAAGTCTTTATTTCGAATACTTGATTTAAAAAATATATAAATGAAATTTCAAATTACAAAATATAAATAATATTTTGTAATTTGCCATTAATTTTCAAGCTTCATTATGTTTCGTTTATAATTTTACTCATTCAAATCGAAACTTAAGTTAAGTAAAGTTTCGATAGTAGGTTCTAATTCCAATTAGGTACAAGATGTTTAATTATTTTAAAAAAAGAAAGCGTATACTGTGGCACAAAATTTTAAGTCTAAAGGAAGTCGCTAGACTAAAATTCCTGTTCGCCACAAATTTCTTTATACCAGTTGAAAATCCTTTAATTTATAAACTGAAAATGTAACTTGGGCTGTAATCTTGAAGATGTAACTTTGTTTTTTATTTCTTATTATTTATTTCAGTTTACTTGTCAATACTACTTACTGGATTTTGTACAAAATATAAAACAGATATCTATTGATAAAATTGATTCTACTTGTATCCATGACTTGATAAAAAGTTACAGAATATTTACTCAAATCATACATAATATCATGAGCAGTATGATGATATATGTCAGCATTATATATAAAAAAATAATAATGTACAGTAATACTTTATTATAGAAAGTCAAAGGCATAGCTAATTGAATTTAAACTAGCATTTTTCCTGAAATAAGAAACAATATTGATCGAATACAGGGCTCTCAAATGATCTGGCAACTGAATACCAATATTTTTTAACAGAAAATGTCTAAAAGAAAATTGTAGGTTTCTACAACATTTCGTCAAAAATTTACCTCCGAAGGTGGTTTCTGTAAAATTTGCAAGAAAAATCTAACAATAAATTTTTTCTAAGAAAATACCGGTTTCCAAAAAGCGGACCATTTGGGAGCCCTGTCGAATATAATTAGACAGATCTCATATGGTTAGTTAATAATATTGTTGAGTACGGGATTAGTAAGTGAGAAATACTCATTCGTGGAAAGACTGACCAAGGGGGAATATGTGGACAGCGTTTATTATAATTTTAAGTTAGAAAAATAGAAGTGAAGTCAAAGTGTTGTATCGGGATATGAAAACGATCGCGTACTTATGTGCGCTGCCTTCTAGTCACTAACTTCAAATTTCTTATTTAAATATTCAAAAGAGTAGTATTGTCTCAATATTCCTTTAAAAGTTTCTATAAGTGAGTATGCTATATATTTTAAATAACACCCTTTAAACCTTTTGCTAACATTTAGAATTTGAAATATACATGAACACTTGACAGAAACGTATTCCTGTTTGGAATATAAATTGCGAAACTCGATTATTGAATAATATTTTCAACGCACTTAAAACAATCGACTTTTGCAATCCACTTCTGAGTGGAAGCTTTAAACTTAGACACTTCTATGAAATGACGCAGGCTTAAAGTAATTTTTGAGTATCAGAACTTATGTAAATTTTCTTCAAAGAAAAATTTCCCTGGAGTCCTTTTTCTTTCCTGAATGTCTTCTGCCACTTACGATAAGGTGAGAAAAGAGAAAAGAAATACACCATGGTAAATTTGCTTTCCGTGCATGTCTCAAAATATTCGAAGTCTTTCAATAAATTTTACTAAATTCGATTTTTTTTAAATTCCTAAAATATATTTAAAACTCATTTTAGCATTCTTTGAGAAAGCTTATTTTTTGAGTAAATTCGGAACGAACATCACGGTAAACCATTCAGTAAACTGAATTTATATATGTTTATATAAGAACAAAAAATAATATATTCGCGATTATGTAGTACTTAATTTTAATTTCCGTTCTTATTTAAGAATCACTTTTTAAAAAAAGGCAATATAATATACATTATTTCAGAACGTTATGGAAAAGTATTTTTTATTAAACAGAATTTCATTTAGAAAATTTGTCGCTTCATTCCGCAGTCTTTTTTATTAAAGTAAAAATTCATTTTTGTAACATCGTACATATTTCTAAAATTTTATATTAGTTAAATAATTAAAACTCTCAAAGTAATTAAATAAAACAATGCATGAAATGCAAAAATTAAAATATAGAAAATAGCATTATGGAAATCATTTTTCACTAAGAATTTGCTTTGCACTATCGCGTTTCCTGAAACTTCTTTTAAATAATAATTACTTGTATGTGTTTCAACTCAAAATGGATAAGTAATAATTTGTTCATATTTGAGCACTTTTCCTTTCTACAATTCCTTACTACAAGTCTTTCTACAATTTTTTGAGTCCAAATTACAAAGAAAGTAATCTTTTCTTACATTTTTTAACTTCTTTTACAAAAAGGGGAAATATGACATATAAACAAATACACAAAGCGGTAGTTATATTTACTGAATTTTAAATGGCGAAATTAAATTAGCAAAACTAAATTAAAAATTAACTGTAATTAAAAATCTTTGCATTAAAAGAGAATAGCGTAAGACTAAGCAGGAATCATAAAAATTAAAATGGTATTCACCAAGCAATAAAACATTTATTTTTTTAAATCAAAGATAAGCCAAAAGTTTCTCTTGATAACTCAAAATGAAGGCGAATGCGCCATTTTAAACTGCACCACGATCTCTCTACAGACAATGCATGTCAACCTGTGTTAGGATCAACGAAATGACAAGAAATATTAACTGTGCATTTATTGTAAAGAGCAGATTGAGGATTATTAAAAGTTCTATTTGCGATATTCTCCTCTATTGCGACCTTTTAAATTTTTGAAGAAGTGTCTGGATAAGCAACAAGGATACATTCTCCAGTTTTATGACAGGATTCTCCGAAAAAACATTGTGAGGGAAGAACATGATCTACTTTACCTTTTAGAGAATAAACACTTTGGATTATAAGCTTTCGTCTTTTTCCCCAATAATGTTGTGTCACCTGATTTTAATTTAGTAGGAGATAACAAGGAATTGGCACATAGTTTGCGAATATAATAAATCCAATCAGCCGTTCTGTTATGATTAATTTAGAGCTGTAGTTCACAAATATCTTACTTAGAGAGTGATTTAAACCTGTTGTTCACGTCAATATTAACCCCTTCGCGACGAGCGTCATTGTTGTGGTTATTACAACCACTGCCATATTTTAATTCAATTTAAGAAATATTTTATTAGTCCTTATTCATTTAATTTTAAAAATTCACATTCAAAATCATTTAAATTATTTTCTTTTTAAAACTTCCCCTGTAAATTTTTCTTTATTTCATAACATTTCGCTTTTTAAAAATGATAGGAATCTTTTTTGTTACCTCTACACTTCCGGAATTGGATTTTACTAGAAGCTTCGATATCATTATTTGCCTATGCTCACTTCCTGTTCTAAGCTCCGCCCCTCGCCAATCAAATTCAAATGTTTCTAATACGTAATTTTTTATTTCTGCCGATTGGTGTTTTTCAATTTTTGGCACCCCCTCCCCTCCGTGCCCTGTCAGCGCGGCTGCTGCACGCTTTCGACTCTCACACAGAGATGTTGGCTGCTAGAGTGTAACGTGATGACTTGCCTGGCTGTAAAAAAATGTTATGCGTCTAAAGCTACGATATGAAAAAAATATTTCTTTTTTAAAAGAAATTATGAAGAATTTCACCTCCTTATTAGTTTACTCTGAGTACGGCAACAATAAAAATCTTCTCCACCAACGTAAAAAAAGGATGGTTGTGTGTGATGGTAGCTCACTGGAACCTGGCATATATGGCGAAAATGGCTTATTGTCATTCGAGTGGTGATACCTTTTTTTGTTCTACAAATTGCTTGATAAATTCGTATGTTTTATTTTTTTTTTAATTAACATATCCGAGTTTCCCAAGAGAAAAAATGTCATTAATTTCTTTATGATGGTGTTTATTTAAAACGTCAGTTGTGTACTTATAATTTAAGAAATAGAGGTGAATCTATAAAGAAGAGATTCCCTTAGAAATACTCCTTTTTCAAGATTATTTATAAATAAAGATTAATATTGAAGCTGCAATTTTCAGTGCAAGTTCTTTTAATCACGTGTCTCACTTGTGTTCCTTTTTAGGTTGATGCAGGTAATATTTTAATTTTATCTTCATTGTTCTTGATTATAAATTTGCATGAATAATTTATTTAACAAATCTTTGTTTTAATAATTAATGTCATGTCGAAGTGGTCTTTTGCGGCCATAACAATATATGTACTCACTATATTCTTTTGATCACAAGCCCAAATATATATTATTTGGCATATTAACAAGATTCCACTGTATAAAAAAAGGAACTATCATCCAACCACCACAGTTCCCTCTTTGGTGCCTAAACCGTTAGAAACCTTAACGACATGACAGCTATTAAATTATATTTTGTTATATTATAAAATTTGATTTAAAAAAAATTGCATTCTTATTGAAATATTTGATTAGTGGAATATTTGAAATATTTGATAAGTAGCTTACTTAAGTATTTTAAAGTGCTTGGATTTAAAATAATTTTGCCAGATAATTGCATTGTGTGTTTTATTTACTTTTGACAAGTCATTTTAGTAAAGTTTAATGCATATTTTTGAAAATTTGTATGCGGAAAATACAATTTTATTCTAAGAATTCTATACTTATAATGGGATTTTGTTTTGAAAACAAAACGTTTTCATATGATTCTACATAATCCATGGTGTTCTTTTATGCAATATTTACATTTTATTACTAAAAAAATGGTTGTTGGTTGTTTATGCTGATATTTACAAAAGAAGATGAGTTTAAAAAAATAATTTTCTTACTTATATGTGAATTAGTTTACGATTAATTTCGATTTATACCATTTTGTTTTGATAATATTTTGAGAACTATTGCATTCTTAAAAATTATTCTGGTGATTTGACATTATTTTAAAAGGTGATTTCATATGAAAATTAATTTTTGTTTAACTTTGGTTGATTCATAAAGCACATTATTTTGAAATTTATTAAGAATTATTCTCAAATTTGTCACCATGCCTCCGAAAGCAAAGTTAAACCTTTCCATTCAACCTTTTGATGGGAATCCTCAGACGGTCGAATTTTTCTTCGATCAGTTATCAGATATGCAGGAATTGTATAATTACTCAGACAAAGAAATTTTTGCACTTTTCAAGTCAAAATTACAGGGTAGTACATTACATTTCTTTCTTGAAACACAGTTTCAATTTAAAAACTCTAACTTACAAAGCATTCGAAATGATTTTATTAACTATTTCCTGCCAAGTAAAAAAACTGACTCTCTCAAATCTCTTCAAAATTTAAAATTGGATTCGAATGAGTCCATAAAAATTTTTTCATATCGCCTGACTAAACAGCTTCGACTTGTGTATCCTACGTTATAATGGATTGAGTGAGAGATGTAACACTCAAATAATCATCTGTGAATACAATGACTTCCCAAGGATTTGATGTTCCAACTGCTTTAAAAATCCACCAATCAATATATAACGCTACACCTCATCCAGCCACAAAATTTACTCCAAATCTTCTTCATTTTGGAAGGGAGGTGAATGATATTTATGTTAATTATAAAACCCATTCTTCCTGGAAAATTCTTAACACTACATATGAAATTCACAAATTAATGGATGTTATTGAAAATGTATACTATCAAGCTTATAAAAATAACCAGTCTTCTAGACAAAAAGTGTATCAAAAATCAAGGGAAAAATTAAAATTTGCTAATATCAAAGTTGATGATATTGTTTATGTAAAATTTCCCAGTGTATTTAACAAAAAAGTACAAGGACCTTATCTGATAAAGAAAATAATTTCACCTGTACTTATTCGAATTCAAGATTGCAACAATAATCAAGCATCACCTATGTTAATTCATACTAACAGAATCTTGAAACTCCAGAAAAGAAATGACGCATTGCTTCATCCTGCGGATTCATCTAGAAGTGCAACACATGATCAACCAGCTGTTGATAGTGCATCATCTTCTTCTCCTGTGAAACGACATATTCGTGCTCATACTGGTTATTGTGATTATCCTTTCTCTCACACTAATAACAATACATCTCCTCAAATTCACACCTCTTCAAAGTGCCAGCAAACATCTTCACATTCACTTAGTTCAGTGCCTTCACAAACATCTGGTAGTAACACTACAGTTCTAAACAAATCTACTCAAAGCACAAAACATTATGATCTTCGCCCTCGTAATCATAAAAAGTATAACTTGTTAACTAATCTTCATTTTTTTTTAGGATGCCTTTACCATTGTTAAAATCTTTTCTGTGCTAGCTGGATTGGATTGTCAAATGTGAAGACTGACTGATTATTTTTATTTGCTTACTTCTACCAAAGCTGCAGGCAGCATTTGTGTATTTTTTTTTTTTTTAAGTCACGTTCGCCTTGACACAATGGAATTGTCATCCTGTAAAAGTATGTAAATCTTATTTTGGTTTCTCCTGTTAACTATGTTTCTCACTGAAATATTTCTTCAAAACCATATTCATTTTTGGAATTTATGTTTAATATGAAATGTGCTGATAGCTTAAAACTCTAAAATTCAGTGTTTGGTTTAAATTGTAATTCTTTTTAAAACTTATGATTCAATATTATAGTTGGAAATGAAATGACATTGATTAAATTATTTTGATAAGGTAATTTAACTTAAAAAGTAAATATTTATTGATATAAGGTATAATATGAGTACATATGTCATCACTTTCCCTATTGTGACTTTTAGAATAATACAAATGTTACTTCTTGCATGCCCTAACATCTAACCTCTTTTTAACATCTAAAGAGTATGCATGCTAATACTTCTAATATTATTATTGTTGGTGTATTATGTAAAAGGGTTGGTAATACATTAAGCTCTATAGGTGTTTGAAAACCCACAAATTGAAGAAAATGTTTATGCATATGCAAATTATATGCTTTGGATTCAAAGTTTGTTTTAAGTCATTACATTTAAATAAAATACTTATGTATTTTATATGTAAAAAATTAAAATTACATGTTTATTCAAAAAATTTTTTAAAAATTCGAATTAAACATTCAATAAGCATTCAGGATATTTTTGTATAGATATGTTGTGTGATATTTTTTTAAAAGGTCAATATTATTAAAGTTATGTGGTAGAATGATACATTTATTTATGTACTTTTCTGAGAGCTTAAATATCCTCTCTTTGCCATTATTTACTTTGAAAGTATTAATGTTGTTGTACTAGAGTTGTTCAACTAAGAAAAGTTGATTTCTTAGAAAGTGCTATATATATATATTTCTTTTCAATGAGAGTCTAAATATTCTCTCTTGACCATTTGCTTACATTTTGAATTTTTGTTATGGAAAAATTCTCAAATGAGTAATTTATTCAATTTATATAAGCATTGTTCTAATAAAAATGTTAATGCAAAAATGAAATATAGTTCATCGACTGTGACTTGAAATACAGTTGTGATTCAAAGGTCTTATTGTTGCTATTTCTTTTCCAAAATGGAAATGTTTTATTGCTAATGTCATGCTATATTGAATTAGGAAAGCCATTATTAGTATGATTACCAATTTGTATCATATAATATTATTTGTTTTTGTGCACAATATTACAACTTTTTTACTCTTTTAGTATATGCTGAACTTACTTTATAGTGTTGTATTTGCTATTTCACATATCACTGAATGGACTTTTAGCAGCTTTATTTCAAAAGACTTTGTTCACTTTTTGCTACTGAAATTACTTTATAGTATTGTATTTGCTATTTCACATATCAGAGCATGAACTTTCAGCATCTTTGTTTTGAAAGACTTTTTATTTTTTTTTGGACTGTTAGCAACTATATTTCGAAGGACTTTGTGTACTTTTTGCTTGAAGAATGTAAATTTATTATTATTATTATTTTTATTTTGTTTCTCATTATTTGAAGTTGTATGTATATTGTATATCGGTGAGAAAATATTGACTCGATGTCAAAATTGTTAAATTTCTCCATCTCACCAATATTTTCTCTTGGGGAGGCCGGAGTATATGTTGTGGCTCTTACAACCACTGCCATATTTTAATTCAATTTAAGAAATATTTTATTAGTCCTTATTCATTTAATTTTAAAACTTCACATTCAAAATTATTTTAATTCTTTCCTTTTTAAAACTTCCACTGTAAACTTGTCTTTATTTCATAACATTTCGCTTTTTAAAAATGATAGGAATCTTTTTTGTTAGCTCTACACTTCCGGAATTGGATTTTACTAGAAGCTTCGATATCAGTCTTTGCCTATGCTCACTTCCTGTTCTAAGCTCCGCCCCTCGCCAATCAAATTCAAATGTTTCTAATACGAAATTTTTTATTTCTGCCGATTGGTGTTTTTCAATTTTTGGCACCCCCTCCCCTCCGTGCTCTGTCAGCGCGGATGCTGCACGCTTTCGACTCTCACACAGAGATGTTGGCTGCTAGAGTGTAACGTGATGACTTGCCTGGCTGTAAAAAATGTTATGCGTCTAAAGCTACGATATGAAAAAAATATTTCTTTTTTTAAAAGAAATCATGATGAATTTGACCTCCTTGATAGTTTACTCTGATTACGGCAACAATAAAAATCTTCTCCACCAACGTAAAAAAAGGACGGTTTTGTGTTATGGTAGCTCACTGGAACCTGGCATATATGGCGAAAATGGCTTATTGTCATTCGAGTGGTGATACCTTTTTTTTGTTCTACAAATTGCTTGATAAAGTCGTATGTTTTATTTTTTTTTTAAATCAACATATCCGAGTTTCCCAAGAGAAAAAAATTCATTAATTTCTTTATGATGGTGTTTATTTAAAACGTCAGTTGTGTACTTATAATTTAAGAAATAGAGGTGAATCTATAAAGAAGAGATTCCCTCAGAAATACTCCTTTTTCAAGATTCTTTATAAATAAAGATTAATATTGAAGCTGCAATTTTCAGTGGAAGTTCTTTTAATCACGTCTCTCACTTGTGTTCCTTTTTAGGTTGATGCAGGTAATATTTTAATTTTATCTTCATTGTTCTTGATTATAAATTTGCATGAATAATTTATTTAACAAATATTTGTTTTAATAATTAATGTCATGTCGAAGTGGTCTTTTGCGGCCATAACAATATATGTACTCACTATATTCTTTTGATGACAAGCCCAAAAATATATTATTTGGAATATTAACAAGATTCCACTGTATAAAAAAAGGAACTATCATCCAACCACCACAGTCATTTACAGATTTTTAACTTTTTAGTACCGGTTTTTCAAAACAGAAATTTTCGCCTACTTGAATCGCAGAAATGCTACGATTACATAAGGCAAAGCTTACAATAAAAAATAACTGGTGGGAATAATCGAGGATTCTGAGCATCCTATGCGTCACGTATACGTGTCGCTCGTCTCCAAGGGGTTAAAACATCATAAATTAATCAATTGCACAATGGTATTGGAAGACATTGGTAGTTTACCAAACCATTTTTTTCTTCTCCGCAGGCACTAAGATAGCATAGTCATTTCTGTTTCAAATCACAATTTAATTTCATAAGATGAGGATTCACACACAACGTTTCTTAATGAACAAAGCCGCTTTCCTTAAGAAATAAGATAACTATGGTTCTGACACTAATTGGAATTTACAAAGACCCAATATTTCTTTGCCCCCAATATTTCAGATTAAATTTTTTCTATTTAATATTTAAATCGCAGACTTTCTAATTACTTTTTTTAAATGTAGTTTTTAGAATTTGTCTCTGCGATTAAATAAGGCGAAAACTTCTATTAAAATGTTATGGTAGACATGCATACACTCTGAATATCTGTTGCACAGTATTTGGCTAATCCTATATCGAGAAATCTAATACAGTAAAGAAAAACAACAAATATGTTTAGAATTACATACAAAATCACTATTACGTGAGAAATGGTTCTGAAGACAGTTATTGCCTGGAAACAAGGCAAACAAAATGCCCCGAAGGGATAAAATATAACAAAACATAGAAATAGGCAATTGGTAGGGCTTCGGTTCATAGAAAAGTTCGTTAGTTAATAGAAAATTTCCACAGTATATTACTATAATAACAACAAGTATGATTTTATTTATGTGTAATTTATATTTTAGAACAAGTGACAAAAATTCAACTTTTCGTTTTTTTTTTCAGTTGCCGACGTATCAAGTTACACATATTCAATTTTTACACTATATTTTTTCTTAAATAGTCATTGACTATGCTGTAGACAGTCAAATTTCAAAATAGCTATTAATTGCATTCTGATATAAAATATGCATAAGAAAATATTTATACTCCAATAATCAATATTGAATATGAAGAGAATGCACTTCGCAAACCTATCCTACAACGAAACCGGCATAGAAAGGTGTGCTATAATTTCAGTTCAATATACAAAGATAATCTTTATGACAATCTTAAGTGTGACCTTTACGTGACATTGAGATACAAATCAAAATATTCGCGTGTAGAATTATGTCTCAACCTACCACAATCAATGAATTATGAAAGAGATTTTAAAACAAAAACTGCTGAAAAATGATGCCAAGAAAACAGGTTTCATTTAATGCGCAGGGTTCGTAATATGCAGGACAGATGTTCATGATAAACAACAATTGGGGCGACGGAGTATATCCTCCCTGCATTCACGATTCATCATCAAACAATTTACATCTTTTTGTACATACTTTAGAAGTACTTCCATGGAAGATGATTCACAACCAGACGAAAGCTTAGCAAGTTCCATAACATCAGTTCCAGTTTTTTCCGATCATATTATCTATTCAGATTTTGATGCTTTCCTTCACGTTTACTTTAAATATTCACAATAATATGACACATATATTAAAAAGGCGACATCAGTTGGGAAGTAACATGTGAAACAGCTAGGATTGATGTAAAAAATTAGGGATTTTTCAGTCCAATAAAAAAATTAGGGAGAACACCTCTACTAACTTTACCGGAAAATTGGATAAAAATGCGACTGGTATTAATCGATTAATAATAATGTCTACTAATTAATATTGAACTTACATTTTGCTTAGTGGTTCATTTAACAAGGGGGAAGGGCGTCTGAGGTCGTGACGCAGAATGCGCTGAAAGTTTGTGTATAGGTAAAGTATAGTTAGTTTAAAAATATATGAAAGACATAAAGCGCCATATCGAAGGGGTCTTGAAGAAAGAAGTTACTCAAAGTTTAAGTAACAGTTTATAATTGGATAAATTACTTCCTGTGGGGAGCGACTTGGTTACATGGTTTACAGCGTGTTAGATTATTGTACTTTTCATTTGAAATCGAGTTTCAGCTGATTCTTATTTTTCGCGCCAAATATTTTTATCAATTATTATCGAACCACAATTGAAAAAAATATGTGTAATCATTGAAATTTACGAAAAATATAAATTAAATATATGTTTGTAGCATATAAGTTCAATTTTAATTATGGAATTTTGCATGTTTAAATATTAATGGAAAGGTTAAATAAAAGTAGGCATTTTTTATTTCTATAGACCGGAAATTTTTGCTGCTATTTACAATTACAATTGTTTAAAATTATTTAGAATTATTTAAATGAAAAATATCCTATTTTTCACTGAGAAATAATATATAATGCGTGATATAAATATCTAATATGTTATTTAAATTTTGGCGTATATCTGGTTTTAAAATATATTTACTGATATTTACATAAATAAATTACTAGTTTTCACAATGAAATTACTTAAAATACGTTACATAAAGATAAAGTTGTAATACGCAGCTTTAATAATTTTTTAATTGTAATTTTTCTATTATCATAATAATATTTTAAAATACTAGGATTTATTTAACAACTAGCTTTTAAACTTTTGATTTTTTATATCTCGGATTTCTAACTAGAATGACTATCTGTGTACTTAAAAATAAGTTCTCAAAAGATATTGAATTGCATGAAAATAAATGTTATTATGAAAAATAGTTATTACGTTGGCAATAAAAACAAAAGCAATAATCCGAGATTTAAAAAAATCATATTAAAAACTTAAAAGAATATTTTTAAAAATTCATGAATTTTTTTTAAATATTTGGATAATGAAACAAAATTAAAATAATATATTAAAACTTTATATCACGTATTTTTATTTATCTCTCTCTAAAAATTAGGTGATTATTCATTTAAATAACTGTGAGTAGTTTTAAACAGCAACAAAAATGTATGATCCATAGAAATACAAATTTCATAATTATTGTTTTATTTTCATGATGTATTTAAACATGCAAAATTCCATAGTTCAAATTGAATTTATATGCTGCAAAACACATATTTAATTTATATTTTTCGTAAATTTCAATGATTATACATACTTTTTTCTATTGTGCTTCGATAATAATTTATAAAAACTTTCGGCGCGTGAAGGGAAAAAAAGGAGTCCGCTGGGATTCGAACTCAAAACAAAAGTACAAGAATCTAACGCTCTGCCAACCATGCAACCGTGCCGTTTGATCCGTTTTTAACTGTTACTTAAACTTTGAGGCTTGCTTGTTTACTTTGAGGCTTGCTTTCGCAAGACCCCCTGGGAAAAGCCCCCTCTTTACGGTTTTCGTATATTTATAAACTAACTATGCTATAACCATACACAAACGTTTGCTAAATTCTGTGTCCCCGACCTGGGAACAGGCCCTTGTAAATGTAGAAATTGTACAATCTTAACACCTGATTATGATTCTTTATTTGCATTCTTAATGCACATTTGCCTTCGAATACAAAACACATAACAATTTCTTAATGTTTAAATTATCGTTACATCATTAAAAAGCACCCTAAACCATTCCCCCCCATATACTATAATGTAGTGGTATTAATTTTCACGTCCTTTAAATAAATTATACATGATACATATTTCAATAGCTGCTTATTTGTAATAGTGAACGTGTTATAGTAAAATTCAATAACATTTATCAATTCGTGGAAATCGAAGATTACTTGCATTGTTAAAAATTTGCAACAAACTGTCCAATCATTTGACTGTTTTTATAGAAAACGGTTACATAACCATAATTTAAGTATATTCTGATCATAATATAGGCAATAATATGGTCAGAATAGACTTAAATTACGGTTGTGTAACCATTTTCTACAAAAACGGTCAAATGACTGGACAGTTTACTGCAAATTTTTAATAGTGTGTGCTAGTTACATCACGGCCACAGACCGAAGTCATAAACAAGTATTTTGTAAAGTGTTGAAAACAATGAATGCTCCCGAATAGAACAATATACTAACCACGAATGATATCAACGAATGCTACCCAGGAATGCCATCAACGGTACCATTTAATTTTAAAAATAATATTTACTGTTTCAAAAAATTATTTTCGAAGTTCGTTTTCATATATATATATATATATATATATATATATATATATATATATATATTACATATAATACTAGGCAAATGATTGATCGATAGATAATGTGCAGGAGGCTGTATTTTAGTTTTGGCGTTGAGGGAATTATTTATCTTTGTAAAATTTATTTTCCCCGTTTTAACGTCACGTGACTGAAGCCGAATGCTTTCTTTCATTATTTTTTCTTTGGTGGAAGGAAAAAACTTTAATTTTCTGTTTACTTTTAGATTTTTACTTGATTTTCTTTTTAATTACGACCCGTGGACCTGGCGCGGTCGATATTCTACCATTGGACTTGGGCTAGACCCGGGCATATAGTTTTTTTTTTTCAGACTTTGCCCGGGCCGGGTTTTTTTATTCTTATTATTTATTTCTTTGTTTAACCCTTTGAGTACTGATTTATTTGGGAAAAAAAAACATACAGAACAGACACACCAGAAATTTGGAATAATGTTTTTTCTGTATTTGTTGACATATATTCCCTGATTAAAAATAAGCGAGAAGTGCTGTTTGAATTTTCTGATATAAATTCAAAATTTCTGAATTAAAAAAAAAGAATCCGTGGACAATACTGATGACGAATTTCAGTCGTCAAATGTACCCAAGGGTTTAATCTCATTATATTGGGACCGGTCCTACGACAATGCTTCATTTTCCTCAGCAGACACGGACGGGTTCGGGCAGGTTCTGCAAGTATATATATATATACCATAACAATAATCTTATTATATTTTATACTTAATCACACATTGTTCACCCTTTAATCCAAATAAATTTATAAATGTCTCGGTGAACAGTTTCTCAATCAATCAAATTTTATTTCCAATTACTTTAACAATTACACAACTATTAAGTATATGAAACTTATGATGTTATTTATCTTAAACTAATTTGTACTGGAACAGTAATTAATACGTACAAATAGTGTAATCCAATATATTCATTTAAAGGAAGTTTTCTGAAAATGTTTAGGGTGGCAGAAAGATTACATCTATTTCTAATGAAATAACAGAAGCGATCGTAAAGGTTACAATACTTTAACCACCAATTGACAGATTATTTATTTAAAGATTTGTTTGAAATATTAAAGGCAATTTGTTTCATGGCAAGAAAATAATAACTGTTTAAACAATTCGCATTAATCAGCTTCAATGATAAGGTAAATTCTTTCTTCCATTGCCCTTTTAAACAAAAAAAATATTTAAACAGGCATATACTCTTTTCGATTAATTGTTGTGATACACGAAAACGCAAAGAGCACAAAACATAATAAATCATTATTTTCTTAAACAAGAACATGCAATAATTATCGTATAAATGCAAAATAATTTCGGATTTAGGAATTTATTTGGCATTTACTAAATATAGAACTATATTTATATTGAGTAAATTTGTTCAATAAAATAAAGATGAGAAAACAAAAATATTTGTGAATTGAAGAAAATACTTCATGTAACATGTATTTGTTACATGAAGTCTATTTTACATTATATAACACATAATACGCATAAAAATGAAGTATTATTTTCATCATTCAACACATTATATAATGTATATATTTTAAATTGTATAACATATTTATTTTATAAAATTTAAGATACTGAAAAGAAGTTTCTAAAACATACTCTATCTGTTTCACATATAAAAATGTGAGCCATTTTTACATGAGATTTTTAAGGTATTTTTATTTTCTGAAGAAACGCATTTTACTGAATAAATGCAGTGCCGTTTAAACATACAGGTTGAAAACTAAAGTCAAGAAACACTCTAGAACCTGAAGATATGTAAAACGGTGATATTTTTGTCGCCCCACGAGCAAGAAAAAAAAGTTATACGGAAAGACCACTCAAGTATTGCACTTTATCTGGATTTTTTTCTGTCATTATGTACATTATACATTTTCCTTGCTGTTGTGGTGACAACAAATTCAGCATTTGAAACTTTTTCATGTTGAAATCTGTATGTAATTAGTTTGCTTTGGAATCTGAAATTGCTTTTGAAATTGTCCCAGCACGGAGCACAGTGGGGCGAAATCGTAAAAAAGCGCTTTTTAATGAGGTATCTATAATAAACATGTATTAACATCTGCGGCCATCAGAACTTGAGTGTCTTTAAGCGTTGCATTAAACAGAAAGCTGACAAAAACAAACTAACTATAAAATATAGGGGAAAATCTAAAACATTGATTTAAAAAAACTGTTGATTTTTTTGTACGTTATTTAAAACGAGTTATTTTTTTTCTTCAATAATAGTATTAGAAGAAATAAAAGCATATTTTCAAAAATTTAGAACAAAATTAATGTTATGTAGCAAACAATCACGGACTTTATCAGTATGATAATTGCAATTCAATGTGCAGTTGTTGCACCTCTTTACATCTCTTTGAAATTTATGTAATATATTCCCTCAAAATTCTGAAAAATGAGACTGTAAAACAAACAGCTGCGGAGACGTGCCGAACAATGGGATAGAGGATGAAATAATTTCAGCAGTACTTCTCCAATTGTTTGGGATATCAACAAATCTAAATAACTATTTGTGGGTGAATCCACGTCATTTTTATACGAAAATGTGTCACCCTATTAAGTTCGACTTCACTAAAAAAACTGGTCCTTAAATTGTGGTAGAAGTTGATGGTTTTATTTGTAAAATGGAGGATGGAAATATAATTTAAAATGGAAATGATGAAGGATCAAAAACCTCCTCCCTTCATCTCTAACAATCAATGACCGCCATATTTCGTGAACATTCAATCATACGTCCAAACATACATAAATTTTAATACCTCAGACGGCTTTTTTCACACTTTTCCCTTTTTAGGTGCGTTCGTAATTATATAAATGCGTAGCACCTATTGTCGTCGCTTGGTCCGTCCGTCCGTCCGTCCGTCTGTCTGTCCATATGTCTGTCCGTCCGTCCGCATATAACAACGCAAAAACTACCCAACCGAATGGTTTGTAATTTAAGATATATTATCTTTGCATAATTTTGTCGAGACATTTCAATTTTTTTTTAAATCGAATCAAAACTTTAGGAGATATTAATAAAAATATTTATTAAGAAATTTGATTTTTTTAAAAAAAATCGGTGCTTTCTTGTTAGACGAGGTTAAATCGTCAAGCGACCGAGATACTTATTTTATGACAGAAATTAATCTGCAGACGATATAATTCATTTCACAGAATTAAAAATCATCAAGATCTGAATATTTATATAACTAGCTATAGTACGAACGCACCTAATTTGTCACGTTTGACGTACAATTTCCAACTTGTTTTTGACAGCTTTTTTATATTTTGAACCCATTAATGAGGTTTCATAAATCTGAATAACAAAGCAATTCAATAGTTCGGTTTGATCTATTTGTGGCCCAAATTTGAAATTTCCAGCTCCCCGCATTCATAAGTTATCGACCTTTAAATGATTGTTTTTACGATTTCGCCCCGCTGTGCAGTGTTTGGTAATTACGGTTGCTCTAACTTCGTATTCCTTCGACATCATGATTTCTATCAGCATTTAATAGTTGTATTTCAAAAAAATAATTTTTATTCATAACCTTAAAGACATAAATTTTCAAAAAAAAAAAAAAAAAAAAAAAAAAAAACGTAAAATAAGTGGATGCGGAGTTAATGCCAACTTATCGCGAACAATCTGTCCAAATTTACGTAAATGTAATCGAAGATAAAATTTATTTATCCAACTTCAAACCTAATTATTTAATAAAGGGAAATATATTAATTAGTTTATTTGATAGGTCTTCACTTCGTTGTCAAACTAATGACTCTACGAGTAATGGACATTTTAGTTTTTTACAGAAAACCTCTTACACGAAGCACTATTAAACCTTTATAAATTATTTTAATTAAAATTTCTGTTCAAAAATACCCCACTCTTTTTAAGCATAAATGGAAAGTACTTTATTTTACTTTTGTATTTCTTATACCTTTGAAATAAACTGTTCCTAAAAAAGAACTTCAACCAGGACGCTACTCAAGCCAATTCATCTATGGAGGCGACATGCAAGAAAAAAAAAAGAGTTAATTGTTTGTTAAGTTTTGTTTAAATGTTAATGCTTTATAAAAAGAATGGCTATTTAGGAGAAATCCTTATGCTATTGAATTTTGTAATGACCAATAACTTGAGTTTATAATTAAATTAATGTAGGTTGTTTTCTTAAAGAAACAATAGTGGTTTTTTCATTAAGTTGAATAAAGCAGAAAACATGGATTTAATGAAAATATAGCCTGTATTTGCAATGTTAATTGAAGGAAATTATGCAATTAATTTTATTAAAATAAAGTATTTTATTTTATGCATCATTGCGTCACGATAATTTAAACGCATTTATGCTTGGAATGATACTTTGTAATACGAGAAACTTACATATTATTCGTAATCCTTAGTAAATGTATTCTAAATACAGGGTGATCATAAAAATGACAGGCGATATATAAAAACTATTATGATATATGATCCCCTAGCTATCATACAGTTCACAGAAACTGTATGAAATTTTGGTTTAAAGTATTTTGAGGTATGCGCTCAAGAATCATATAAAAACAACAGTTAAACTGTTATGGTTACGGTTACAGTGGCAAAATTTGGAAAATTTCAAATTGCAAAACCTACTTTTTTTATTGATCGTCATATTGAAAAACCAAAAAAAGCGTTGGAACGGTATCTGTAACACGAAAATCGTCGGCGCTAGATAGACTAAGACGAAAACAACGAATAAGGACAGAGAAGCAACAGAAAGCAAAACATTTAATTGTGTTTCACAAATTTTCCACCTGACATCCTTCATACACGATGACACTTTGCAAGTGGCAAATGGTGGATAGAACTGAAGACAAAGGCAAAATGAATCTGTTAAAACTGACGTCTGATGTATTAAATCTTCAAATCACATGCAGTTTGCTTATTAAATACATATATTTTGGATTTGTAATATCTACACAGCCAGAAATCCTCAGGAGTGAGATCGGGTTACCTTTACGGTCACGGAAACGTGAAATGGCGGGAGATAACTCTGTCACAAAACTGTTGTGATAAGAAACGTTTGACAAAAGACCCCACCTGTGGAGGAGCGCCGTCTTGCATCCAAAGGACATCAGATATAGCATTTCGCTGTTGCAAATTGGGAATTACGTAATTAGTCCACATTTCTAGATAGGGAACACTCGTTACAGTACACGTTTGTACACCTGCGGCAGTAACCTCTTTAAAAAGTAAGGCCGAGGATAAGGTTGCTTCTTATACTGCACCACACAGTCACTTTTGACTTCATTTAATGGAAGTGAAAACACATCATGGGGATTATTGTCAGCCCAGTGTAAGCAGAGATTGATTGTCAAAAACTAGCCATTGTTGCCTATCACCCGCTTGCAATATCTGGACACGCTGGAACCGATACGGAGTCATGTGAATAACAGAGCGCAGAATCTTGCTGACCGTAGTATTCGGCTGCTGATAAATGCGTGAAAATCCGCTTGCACTTGAAAGAGTAACGTTTCTTATATTCTGCAACACCCTCGACAGGAACGGAAGGTCGTCAGGCAGAGATCTATCGCATATGCAACCAGTTACTTCATATTTGCTTATCAAGTCCCACAGACATTTTACAGTACATGAGCATCAGCGTAGCCCATGGTTTCTGCGGTAGACACGCAATGCCCCTCTGCAATGTGTCCGTTCAGGTAAAAATTCTTTACAATTTTCTAACATTATTTTCCTGTAAGCAGCATGTTGTTCAGAGTGCAAGAAAGCAAAATACGCGACACACATTTTACAGTACATTTTCTTTCACTTAGTGCGACGAAGTCAGTCATGACGGTGTCTTACGCCAAACCAGGAGTTCTGCGTACCTCTGTCTCTTCTTCTATTTTCGAGGGAGATTCAGTAGGCTTGGATCAGAGCCGAAAACACAGTGCGAAATGTGACGTTACCAGAAAAGAAAGTCGTGCTCTGACAAGCGTCACAGCTGTTTTCTCTTTTCTTCTTAGTCTGTCTCGTGCATGGAGATTTTCGTGCTAAAGGTACCGTCCCAATGATTTTTGTGGTTTTTCACTATGAAGATCACATATAAAAAAGTAGGTATTGCCATTTGAAATTTTTGAAATTGTGTAACTGCAACCGTAATTGTCAGAGTTTAACTGTTGATTTTTATATGATTATTGAGCGCATACTTCAAAATGCTTTAAACTAAAATTTCATTCATTTTTTGTGAACGATATGATAGCTAGGTGCTAATATATCTGGATAGTTTTTTTTTATAATCACTCTGTACTTTGAATCTGTTTGTTGTTTTGCTGACAATATTTCTAAAATATCCCAAACTGATTAGTACATTTCTTGAATGCTAATTTTTACTTTTTTTTAAACACCTGCAGGATCTTCCAAGTGTGAAACGTGTATTAACACTTTTTAGCTGTTTAAGATAAATAGACAATGTAAATTGCAAAAGTGTTCAAAATAAAGATAAAAACATATATCTAATTGAAATAGCTCTCGCATTATTTTTCAAAAAGTTACACTTAAAAACGCCGATGAAATAAATATTTTTTTTAAAATAAGTTGTATACAAAATCTGCGGATCTGTATATTTAAAAATAACTTAATCATAAAAAAAAAAATAAAAATAAATAATTTAAGGTCATTGTGCCTAAATGTGAGACCCATAAATGCAACAATTTTCTTTTACTTAAAATATTAACATAAGAATCTCATATAAATGTTATATAATGAAATATTCGAACTTCAGGAACAAAATGTGAAAACATTTCTTTGCATAAAAAATGTTTTCTTTAAAAAAATTTCCTATTACAAAACACATCGATTATTCATCGCCCCCTTAGGTCCCTAAATGTGACGAATAATCCCGAAAATGGATCAAAATTTGTTTTTTAAACATTGAGGATCAAATAACTGTATCAACGTAAACGCCGCGCCGCGTGTTTCTTTTACCTGAAGTGGAATTTCGTTAAAAGGCGACAAGTTTTCAAAAATTAGAGTTCTAAAATTTTCTACGCCTTTTGGTTACTTACGTTTTTTTCAGAGATCTATTAGCGACGAACTGAATCCCTTAAGTGCGCAGAGACTTTTACGAGATTTACTGAGGTACAGTTTATGCCGTATCTAATAAAATTAGAATAAACATATATTACATTAAAATCATGTTTAAAGCTGAATTCAGGTTTAATTAGGCTTTGTTTAGTTAATAAACTAAGAATATTCACATGATCATGCAATAGTGTTTAACTTTTAATCGGGTATTTAAGTAAGTGTTTCGAAATGGCTATATCTAAAACTGACTGTATCGAACGCCTTTAGCCTGAAAATATTCGAAATAGCTAAACGAGGTACTTATGAAATTAATAATATCTCTAATGGACAATATAGAAGGTAGTGTGTTAAATTCTCATTGCTCTGATGCAGGCGTCATAGGCAGTAGATAAGTATACATTATGACATAAATTTTAGAAAAATTTTTTCACAAGAAATAATACAGAAGGGGAAACCTGCCAACAGAAACGTGTATTATGATGGGGAACAAAATTGGCTAATTAAAATTGATAAAGAGGATAATCCAAAAGTGGTTCTTCTATACTGTGGTATTGAGAGAGTGAACATTATTTTCCAAAAATTTCATTTTATTTTTATTAAATACTATAATCAATCAAAAAATGTTTCAAATGTGAGAGTCTCTTTTTAATTAATAAGATTTACATGTCATATAGAGAGAGGGAGCGGTATCATAATTTTAGAGATAAACTTGGATGGGCATGGTTAAACAAAATTTGGCAAGGACAGATATCGATGCATACACTCCACAGAAACAAAAAGAAAATATTGAGGCCTACACGGAAGACAAAAAGAGTTAAAATTAAAATGAAATGCGTTGAAAGTAAACTGAAAATCAAAATACTCGCTAGAACTATACAGTAATGAACTTTGCTTTAGTAAAGTTTATTTTGTATTGGTCATTCATTAGTTATTTCTTGTTACATACATTGTGAAATTTAAAGGTGTTCGAAGTATGAATGTTGAAACATTCATTATTTAATTAGAATATATTCAATATTTTGTATCTCAAAGTTATTTTTTTATAATTTAAGTTATTATCAAATTAACATATTAATATGTTAAGTAGTTCTATATTGTTTCAACTTTCAGTTTTATCTATTTCAACTTTTTATCACGTATTTCAAAAATTACTAGCAATTAAATGAATTTTTTTAAGATGAACTGGCATGCATAGAATGCAAGTCACAAACATTATGCAAATTTTTTTAATTTTTTCTCAATAAAGTACTATAAATAATTATAAATGTATCAAATGTGAGAGTTATTTTTGAAATAATTAGTATTATATGTCATTCATATAGAGAGCGGGTATCATAATTTTGGAGATGATAAGAAATGACGTGGTTAGTTTGGGAATCACTAATCTAGATCCATACCTTCAAAAAACAAGAAGAAAATATTGAGGCCTACACGGTAAAAGTAGTTAAAAAGTTAAAAAGTAGTTCAAAGCAAACATAAAATCAAAACGATGTTTAAATTATACAGTAATAAACATTACTTTGGTAAAATGTATGTTGTATTGTTTATTCATTAGTTACTTCTTGTTTTATACATTGTCAAATTTAAAAGTGTTCGGAATGTTAATCTTGAAACATTCATTATTTACTTATAATATATTTAGTATTCTGTGTATCGCAAAGTTATTTTTTTTATAATTTAAGTTCTTATTAAATTATCTTATAAATACATTCAGTTGTTCAATATTAAGTGTTACAAATTTCAGTTTTTCTATTTGAACTCTTTATTAAGTATTTCAAAAATTTATAGCAATTACATGAATATTTTAAGATGAACTAATATGCATTGTCACACTTAGGTACTCTGGACGACTCATTTAGACGACACATTTTAGATTTTGAATACCATAATTGTGACAAAAATGACCTAAATGGGACAATTAAATTTGATTGATTATATTACGGATAATGTTATAATTTCTACAAAACAAGTTAGTTTTGAACTAAAGGCACTGTATTCAATGATTTTCTGTTTAATAAAATACATATTTATTTAATAAAATTCCAAATATACCCTAAATGTGACAAAACTATGGGGAATCGCGTCTCAGTTAGGCACAAAGACCTTACACCATTTTAATGTGCCATTTAAATTGTTATATACCGTCACTGAAAAAGAGAAAAATACACAAACTGAAAATAATATTCTGCAAATAAAACAAGAAAGAAAAATCATGCGTCGAGCATAGGTTATGAAACACTTTCCAACAGTTCCAGAATACTTGAACAAACTTCGCCGTTTAATAGGGTAAAGAAGATACTTAAGTAAACATTTTAGAAAACACATAAAACATTTGAAAACCAGATTTCAGCAATTACAGCAATAGCCGTAAAGGTATTCCAATTTTTTTTGTGCAGTTATGTAAAAGGTGTCTATAGATTTGTATATATTCCACATAATATGCTAAATTAGTTTAGTAAGAAAACGCTTAACATAGGCAATTAACCTTCGGCAATTTCTACCAATAAGCGGAAACGTATTTGAATTCTTTTGTACAACCGTGTATATTACATACGGATTTTTGTATTACCGCATATTAAGCTTAAAATTATTCCAGCAAAAACACGCTTAAAACTAATGAAATCATACTTCCAGAAATTATCATCCATAGGCGGTAATGTATCCATTTCTTTATATGTATATGGTTTTCTTTATATTTCATATACATCTTTTAGTATACTAAATGTAGCTGAGCTTGAAAATGCATAACGCAAATAAAAACACCTTTAAGAAATTTACGCTCATCCCCAGTAAAGCTTACTCATTCTTTTGTGTACCCTGTATATGATCTATAGAATTTATACACACCACGTAGTATGCAAAAATTTATTTAAACTCAAAAACGCATAACATAACTGAAAAGGCACTTTTAGAAATCATCCGTAATAGACATTGCTTCGGATACAATATTGTATCCGAAATCTTGTGTCTCTCTGTAAATGAACGACAAATGCGATGCACATTATATTCTACTGCAAGCATCTTGTAGTAAACCTCAGTAATGTGAGACAATTTCATCATGTTTGAAATAGCGCAACGATATTAAAATACACTGCATAAAGCTTTTCCTCGTACACCATTATATAACTGATCTCATTTGATTGACACTGTAAATGAATGATAAACGCTTTGCACCCCATATTCTACAGAAAGCATGTTTCAGTGCACATCAGAAATTCATATCAATTTTATTATGTTTGAAACAGAGTAACATCATTAAAATAGCCGCAATCGATTTGGCCTCGTAGAACATAATGTAACTTTTGAGTGCCCCGGTAAATGAACTATAAATGCTACACACTTTATTTTCAATACCGAAATGCTATGATGAATCTCCATAACGTATATCAATTACATGCAAATCCGAATTTATTTACCTGAGTTACAGCACGGCCAGACAGGCAGACCGACAGAAAAACCGAATTCATAAACACATTTCAACTATGTTGGAAATTGTTAAAAATAAGGAAAAGTTTATTAAAACCGCATATCTTATTATTATTTGCTTCTTCAAGCCAGAATTTCCAAAAGAATTAAATCTAGCTTTGAGTACATACTTTAAACTTATCCTTGTACCATAATATTATTTTAAATATCTGACTATTGTATCACATTTTTATTAAACAATGCATTTTTAGGAAAAGTTTAAATTATCCGGTCTTACCCTGTCTATGGGATAAAATTGCGTGGATATGATTATCTTACAGGAAATGAATATACTTAGATTTTCTCAAAATATTTTAATTTACAACTTTAACTAAATAGCTTAACTAGAAATATTTCAATTATAAGACTAGTGATTTTGAAATTTTAAAGTCAAAATGATAATTATTTTCATCACAATTTGAGAAATTGGAGAAAACATTTTACTTCTTTAAGTGCTATAGAAAAATCAAATCTTGTCCTTATTTTGATAGTTTTCCCAATGATTTTTCCCCTTATATTTAGCTATTGTTTTCCAATATACGGTTTTATCCCATATAGTGTATCTGGCCTTAACCCTCAAATAATGAAGATCGGAAAAGAAGCGCTATAAATTATTGTATAAATGCAAACCTGATTTTCATTGGAAATGAATGTTTATTAAATATGTTACACATAATAACTTAAAAAGTTTCAGACACTTTAAGCGTGTTCATATTTAAGGGTTTTTAAAACTAATAAACATTAAAAAAGTATGATACAATAAACTTTCCAACACTGAAACTACACAAATTCCGATTTCGCTTATCGAATTACATTATAGTCTACATTTGCATTATATTCTTTGTTTCATCTTTTTGACAATATCTCGCATAATTCCATTTCTAAATTTATATATGGCACTCTTTCCCAATGGCAAAAATTCAAATAACTGTAACTCATGCAATATAAAAGATACAGTTTAGGCAATATTTTGATTTTCATGCAACAAAAGAGAAAAAAGGTTGAATTGCCCCTTTTTAACTAGGGAGGCCGCATAAATTGAAAAAGTGAAACTTTAAAAAAATTCTTGACAGGATTATTTAAGACATTCTTATTTCCTTCCTTATTTTGAACACTTTTTAAATTTACTTTAGCTTCTTTTCTCCAACATGTAAAATATTAAAGTGTTTAATATCAATCTTTTTAGAATACCCTGTATATTTATCACAAGCACCATAAAAAAGAAAAAAAAATAACTTGTAAAATGTTTATCCATAATCTCGAAATTCTTGTGTTACTGTATGGCATCCAAATGGATAATTACACGACAGTTACTTTTTGCTAGTAGTAAACAAACTGATCTGCCCACGAGTACGATTTTCTGAAACAAGTGAATAAAACTTTTTTCTAGTTTCTAATCTTCTGAAGTGTTTTGTCTGTTCCGTAGTAGATTGGCTCTGGGGAATCCGGTCAGAGAATTCAAATTTCTGTCTGAGTCATTACGTAAATTTAAATGGAGCGGTTTACAGTTATGTTAATTATAAAAGGAACAATTTAATTTCGACATGATTTGATTTGAATAAAAGAAAATAATAAGAGATGACAAGTTAAAAATAAAATAAAGATATTATAATATTAAGAAAAGTTTATTCTTTTTTAAATTATATATGCTTACTCTAGTTTATTAAGAAGTCTAAAAAATATGTCTGGGAGGACGTATTTCGACAAAAACAGGAATATGATGTATTATATAAAGTAATTTCATATAATAGTTTTCATATAATAAAGATTTATATATTTTGATCCAAACAAATGATTAGAAGAAAACTATTATATATATATATATATATATATATATATATATATATATATATATATATATATATATATATATATATATATATATATATATGTATATACCCGTAAGGCATGGTGACGTCACGGCGACGTCAGTGTGAAGTCACACTATGACTTTGTGACCGTCGTCGTGACGTCAAGTGACGTCGATGTGAAGTCATTGTGGCATAAATGTGAGGTCGTTATGGCCGTCTTCAAGGCTTTCTGTGACTTCACAATGTGACTACTTTGTGAAGTCACCGTGCCACTTCAATGTGAAAAATGTGACGAATCTGCATCGGATAGGGTGACCAGATTTTACTCGAATCCTATCCGGATGGTTCGGATCGACATTTTTTTATGCTTCAAGTTTGTGACGTTTGTGACGACACTGCACCGGGTCGGGTGACCAGATTTTACCCGAATCCAATCCAGAAAGTTCGGATCGATCTTTTTGGATTTGTTTGGCTACAGAATAGATTAGGATTAGTGGTCGGGTGACCTGATTTTCGTGAACCCGATCTGACCCGAGTCGGGTATAATGTTTTTACTGTAAGTCTTGTTCGGAATAGAATATTGCATACGCGGATATAGTCATGCACGAATCCAGTTATATACTTCGAGAACATGGTTGAATGTCGACTTGAACATGAATGATGGTTGACTGAAATTATATTTCGATTCAACCCATATTCTTACCCTAACCCAACAACAACAAAAAAATCTGTAGGCCCATAACCCGACCGAGCCTGATAAATGATTTTGCATAGATTTGGATAACAAGATTTTACCAAATCCGGATAAGATCGACGATAAGGATTGGATTGGCAATAATTTTTATTAATGCAATTCGTATGCGAATTAAAACTTTGCATCTGATTGGGAAACCGGCTAATGTAAAAAACGCATACTAAATTAAAAATAATAGATGAATCTATTAAAAATTATAATAAAAGTAAATATTTCAATAATATGAAATTCTATTGTATAAATAACAACTTTTTAAATTAACTTACTTCTACTTCCATTTTTTTTATGTAACCACGGAAAGTATTGACAATAATTAAAACTATGCTATTTTGCTGTTATGTTATTGAAGTCCTGTGAATGGGTATACTTTGCCATATTTCCCCTCTCTCAGTATCACACATTTATGAACAAATTTTTAAACGCATGGCACTTGCATGCCTGATTATTAAAGCGATTTGGAATGAATAGCGTTTTCCATTTTTAAATAAATGAAATACTTAAGATCAATTTCGGTCCCGTTTTTCCCGTTTCTCACACTGCGCGTCGGATATTCGGTTCAAAACACCGACTTTGATAGTGTTTTCTGAAACATCTTCTGCCGTTACCAAAAAATGGAAAACGTCATTCTATTAAATATATTCTGATTAAGAACACCTGCCAATTTCATGTGTTTCCGAATAAAAATTAATTCAGAAATATATCAGAAATTAGTTATTTTGGATTTGAGAACAACTTTAATGAAAATATAAATATGGATTTTAAAATAAGCATTGTGAAATATTTATGTTAGGAATTCATTTAAATAATAGATCTATCTATAGTGAGATATTATTAAATAATCAACATTGTATCAAGCAGTAAAACATTTTTCGAAGCAAATGAAATTTAAAACTTAAAATCATAAACGCAAAAAAAAAATTATGTATTTTTTCTTTACAAATTATTTCATTTATAGTTTTTGATAGAATACTAAATGCAGAACTTAAATATAAATTTTTTATGGTAAAAAAAAATCGATAGCACAACTGAAAAAATTACCTAAACTGAATAATTATTTTATTATTTTATCAATATTGATTATTTTTATGCACGTAATGTTGACATATCTTGACAAATAAATTTTTAATGCGTTAAATTGTCACAGTTTTATCAAATACATAATAAAAAATATGTACAGAAAATTATAAAAAAAAGAAAAAAGAAAGAAAAAGAAAAGAAAAAAAAGAAAACTTCAACATTTTTAAAATATGAAAAAGTAGGGAAAAAATAATATCGATAAAAAGCCATTTACAGATATATTTTGTGAAAAATAACTCCTTTAACAGGTCTCCCACTGGTTCGTTTTTTTTTCAATACCAGTATTTGTACTAGGTTTTTACAATAATTGCAGAAGAAATTACGTTCCGTGTTGATGTCTACAGAATTTATAAAAAAAATCTAAAACGAAGATTATTTATTTAAAAGACGGTACTCAAAAATGGACAGAGTAGGAGGCTTGCTTGATCTACAATTCTGTACATAATGAAACATATAGCAATATTAAAGCGGTAGACTTTACATTTAAACCACGTTCAAAACTTATATATTTTGTAATTTGAGTTCATAATTAAAAAAAAAAAAACTGATACTTTGCCATTCCCTTTTTTTTTTTTTGGGGGGGGGGTCTTTTCTCTCCTTTAAACATTGAAATTTACAAAAATACCTTTTATCAAATATTTCAATATGTTTTAAATATAAGAGAGATTTAATAAGAGATAAGCATAATAAGAGAAAAGCAAAAATTTAACCTTCAAAATAAGATATACTATAAATCATGCATGGGACCTCTATTTTAAATACTATATTTGTTTTAATTATGTTTACTCCAGTATTTGACTGGTATTATTTATCTATAAATGATAACTATAAAAAATAAGAAAATTTTTTTGCTAATTAATATATATATATATATATATATATATATATATATATATATATATATATATATATATATATATATATATATATATCTATTATATATTAATATATTTAAAAATATATATATATTTATGAAACTGCTATCTTTTATAAATAATAAGTTTTGCAATAGATTATTTGTTGGAAACACCGATCATTTTTGTTGATAACGCACTGCACCGCAGCCACTCTATTTAGCATCTCATGTGAAGGAATTGTACAATTTTCTAATAATTTACGATTCATCGATAAAAATATATGATGACGCCAATGACATGATATCTATCTGGCTTGATGTTTGATTCCGGGGCAAGAACCACAGTAACATTTTCTTTGATTCGGAAACCATAATACATAGTATACAGTACAATCGGATTTGAGATCTACTGTATAAGTTTTAGAATGCACATTACTGATATTTTGCATTGTTTTAACAATACATATAATTTATATGATACAATTAAAAATAATAAATCTAATATTAATATCAAATAGTTAACACTTAATTAATATTTAAATTCTTACTAGTATAAATAACAACAAAAAAATTTCAAGCTTTGCTGTTGGTGTTCTTTCTACACTTTAATTATGTAGATTGAAAAAATAACATTTTTACATATCTCTTTTTAGCAAATGTAATTCTTTATGGCATCATGGAAGTAATCCGAGGAATACAAGTGTTTTTCAAGTAAATTAAGTACAAAAACATTACAATAGCACTGACGAATACATATCATAACCGCCAACGCAATTGTAAGTATTTTCGGACTTATATTTTAATCTGAATTCTTAAATCCGATAAAACGACAGTTTTTTCTAGAGAACATTTCATGTCTGTTCCGTTCCAACAATTAAATGTCGTGTTTTACGGTTTAGTGGTCTGCATTAACACTAAAAAAAAAAAACATGAAATGAAACAGGAATTATCCTTGCAACTCTTTCATTTAATAAATAAACCCTTCGAATGAAACCAACCACTTTTCGAAATAGCTTCACCGCAGATGATAAGTCGAACGAGTTAATTTTACAAATATTGAGCAGCTGGTCAATTTTCTTAGCAATCATAAAAAAAATGTTTTCAACTTCCTGTTAACAGATGTGCAATTCACTGAAATAATTCCATTTATTTTATTTTATTTTATGTCAGGTTTACTAAACGTAATTTTTAAATTAAATAATGCCTAGAGAATTGATTTTATTTTTTAAAATAAGGCTTGAATAGCTAAAAAAATTATACGGAAATTTCTGGAGATAAAATGAAATAGTTTTATACTTCTAAGAGGAGCAAATTACTTATTTTATACGTTTATGATATTCATAAGCTACTTCATCCATAAAGGTACACAACAATTTAAATAAAGCACTAGCATACAAAAAATATCCTTAATTTTCTCAGTATATCCCATTATCTGTATTTACATTTTGACCACATTGTGGCTTCACATTTTAATGGCACTTCCCAATAAACAAGCACCTCCCTCCACTATATTATTTTTCAGCCTTTATCAATAGTAGAAGTAATTTATAATTGATACTATTGTTTGAAGTTGTTTTAACACAACTATTAATTTTTCATAGAAAATAAAACTTTTTTTAAATTAAAAAATAAGTTATAAAATTAAAAACGTTTTCTAGTTTTCGTATCTAATTACCTTTGTATGATAATCTACAATGACATAGTTACAAAAATATATATATATATATATATATATATATATATATATATATATGCAGATCATTTTTTTTAGCTAGATAAAGGAATAAGTGACTATAAATTAATTTACAAGGGGCAACAAAAATTACTAAGGTCAATGGCTCTCAAATGTATCAAATGAAGAAAGATGGTACTAAGTAAAATGTTTCTTCTCATTTTCGAATATTTTTAAAATTCATATTTTTGTCACAGTGTGAGTTCACGATATGGTAGTATATTTTAGAAACAGGTATAACGTAACATGATTATCTTGCAATGACGTCACTGTGACATCACAAAAATTAAAAATTGACCAGAAAAGTATTTTTGACTATAAATAACATGTTTTGAAATAGTCCTGTATGTTTTTTAGAGTTTTTAAAAAAGTTCACACTTAAGTCCCAATGTGACCTCTCTGAATGGTGGCATTTTGGTCACAGATGTGCCGTGACAATTGTGACTCGCAGTAACGTCGCAGTGACGTCACTGTGACCATGCATGCTATGCGGGTATATACAGTGTGAGTCTAAATTGTTTTCTGCAAAATCAGAGGGGTGATAGTGCCCATCCAGTCGAGCATTAATTATTATGGGACATAGGGTCGCATTCGACTCTCAGAGGCAGAAAGAAGTAAAATTAGAATTTTAACTGTAAAGTTCTAACAGTGTTGAGAAAGCGAATAAACTATACCATTAAGTTGCATAATCTGATTTATTTATCGGAGAAAACTCCCAGCAAGTCCTCAAAATGGGGGCAACGCGTTCCATTATTCATATCGGCGAAGGAATGACTGGCCGTCTTGAAAATTCTTGGTGATGTGTTAATTTTATCTGCGGCAAGAACGATTCTCTGTACGTGATATTCAGCTGATCCAATTTGCGGGGTTTTGTGGCATTCAAGAAGTGCTGGGGCTCCATCGTGCATAAACCACTTGTCTCTCTAGGTGGGGAGCGGAACAGCCTGCAAGAAACTGGAAGAACTTGTTCTAAGAAGGTACGGTATGTTGCGCCGGTCAAACGGTCTGGCAAGATGTTAGGGCCTACCACATAATCACCAAGGATACCTGCCCAGATGTTCACGGAAAATGTCTTCTGGTGTTTACGAGGGGTAGTATAGTGGGGATTGCTATCAGACCAATCGGTGTTGATTGTGCAAGTTGAAAATGACGTCTCTGCTAAATGCCTTATCACTAAATAATACTAATGCAAGAAATCGTGGATCGTTATTCATCATCCCGAGCATCCACTGCACAAAGTCTTCCCGGCGGGGATAATATTGGTACATTGCACCATTTGCACGGAGTAGGGGTGCATGCGTTTCTCGTGTAAAATACGCCACGCCACTTTCTGAAAAATACTCATTTCGTATGCCACCGCTCGCGTACTTGTGGAATAAAAAACAGAAATATGATGCACCATATAGATTTTAAGTTTTCATATAATAAAGGTTTTTATTTATTGATCCAAATAAATGATAAGAAGAAAACTATAAAAAAATATATATTTATTTATTTTAGACGTAAACTTATATGAAGCATGTGAAAAAATTAAACCAGTGTCTCACATTATATATGATTATAAACTTACCATTATAACAAGGGAAAAATTACCTCGGAAATTGTTTAGGCGTAAACTCGAAATTCCCATACATGGTTCCTAAATGAATATAGAACGACAGATATTTTTGCCAGTAATAGCTAAAATGATCTACCCAAGACAAAGCTTTTAAAAGAAACAATTGAATAAAGTTTTTTTCTACTAATCTTTTTAAGTATATTATCTGTTCTGTAGTTAGATTGTCTTGGGAGAATTTGTTGATAAAAATCGAATTTCTTTCTAAGTCATTACGGAAATTAAATGGAGGGGTTTAGAATTTCGTTAATTTTAAGAGAACATTTTTCTCACATGTGTTACTTGAATATTTTTAAACAAAGTTGAGATGACAAGTTTAAATTCATTTACAAAATTCATTAAAAAATTACCCTCGTTTTGCATTAATTTAGGAGAATATATTTAATTAAAAACGATAAAAAATGTGTTTAGGAGGAAATATTCCCACGTCAATAATACAATATGATGTATGATTAGTATTTTATTTATTTTTTAATATCAAAGATTATCATTTTATCCAAACACACGATTATAAAATTAATCGAATAACTGTTGAAAAGTTTGATACACGAACAAACATTAATCATGTGAAAACATGAATCCAGTGTCTTATAGCACGTAAAATGAAAAACCTTACACCATAACAAAAAAGTCACTTTGGAAATTGTTTTGGCATAAACTCAAATTTCAGGATTACTTCATGTTTTTAAATTAGGATGTCAATAGTTTATAACACCGTATAACCACCATAGTTTACTATGGACATTTTTAAACATTTTAAACATTAATAACGCTAACATTTATATCTGTTTAAGCTTCATATATGTATAATTTTTGACTCACGAATTTATCTCCTTCTTAAAAGGTAATACGTGTTTTAAATCAAAAGGTGCGAGAAATGGTGTGAACAAGCGTCCGCAAATTCATGAACGTCATCAAAATTCGAGGACGTATAATCACCCTATTTTAAATCACCACCCCCTGAATACTAGACCTGAACGAAGACACTAAAATGGCGGCTGTCGTAGGCAGACTTTTTTAAGCGATTAAGATGATATTTAAAAACGCGTTAATCTAAAACTTGGTTTAAAAAAGTTATATATAACGACTGTGAAATCTTCCAAAATGTATACTTTTCAAACTTATTATCATGTAATATTTAGGAAAACTGTCTGTTCTAGCATATGTTGGATTAATATGCCAAAAGTTGTCTAAATTAACCTTTTCCAAAAAAAACTCGTTATTTAAATTAAAAAAAAGTTTACTTGCTTGAAATAAATATTAAATGTTTCATATTAACTAGTTATCACTTGACTAAGTAAACATATTATTGTCTTTACGAGATAAGAAAAGCTTAAGATAAATTGACTAAATAAACAGTCTGTATGCTAAAAGTAAATACCAACACCTAACCACAACGATAAGGTATTTCATGTTGTACTTGCAAAATGAAACATGACATCATTCACCAACGGTCCCCATAAAAAAAAAAAAAAAAATGTTGTACGTGTAAGATAGGGCAAGACCACACATAACACTCCATACACCTATGGTTCTCGAAAATGCAGGTTAATCGTTTGAATAATTGATTTATATCAATGAAAATCTTCTAACCGCTAAACCTTTCTGTGAAAACTTATTTTATTTTATTTAGCACGTTTCTTTATTGATAAATTTAATTATATTTATGTGTTTGAAATAGATTGTGACTATATATATATTTAAAATTAAATTTTATGTATTGTTTAGATGTTTTAAAAAAGTTAAACACATTGTTTTTTAAAATAATTTATATATACACTGTTTAGATGCCTTTATTTTTTAAAAAGATAAATACATTTAACACTGGAAAAACTGTTTAACATTGATAAAAATAAACGAAATTGTTAAAAATTAACAGGTAAAAAATATTTTAGCATTACTAAAATTAATTGATTTAGTTTAAAAATAATATTTATAAAAGTGTTTAACTATAGTAGAATCAAACATCTATGTTAAAAAAAATGCATTATCAAACTCAAATGTTATTTTTTTAGCGCTTTGCTTTTGAGAAAATTTTATGTAAAATTATGTGTTTTTAAGAATGATGCTGTCATTTTTTGTTTTTAAAAATAAGTTATATACATTGGTTTTATGGGTTTTTTTTTATAGTTAAATACATTTATTTTTTAAAATAGGTTATATGTATATTGCTTTGACTTTGTATAAGTTAAGTTCATTTGTTTTTGTAGATAATTGTTAAAATTATTTAACATTACTCAAATTAATTAACTCTGGTGAAAAAATAACATTATTAAAATTATTTAACAATACTAAATTTAATTAACTTTTGTTAAAAATTAACATAACTAAAATTGTTGAATTTTGTCAAAAAATGTAATATTACTAAAATTATTTACTATAACTATAATGAGCTAAATTTTCTAAATTAGTAGTTAACATAATTATTTACTTAAATATCTGTTAAAAAAATATTACTAAAATTATTTAACATTACTTAAATATCTGTTAAAAATTAATATTACTAAAATTATTGAACTTTGAACGATGCTCGCCGTTATATACTTAAAATGAAATTTATCTTAGTAGGTCAGTTAGTATAATGATTAACCCGCTGACTCACTGACCTGTTTTTATTTTGAGATCGAACTATAGACCAACTTAAGAAAAAATCCGTTATTTTATCTCCCATTTCAATTTTTTTTAAGTTCATTATTTTACAACCAAAACATAATATAGATATCGATCGATTAGAGAACTATCTTATTTAGCACTATCTTTCTAATTTTCTTATTTTCGACTTATTTCCGAAAGTCCACTTTTGTCAAAAATACGACTTGTCACCAATCCTAATCTCAAATGAGGAACGAGCTGACAAAGGAGTCCTTATCCGGAGGAGAGATGTCTTCGGTGAAGGACACTTTTCGTATCCGGTGACTCATGTGTTTCCCTCCTACAGGAGAGGTGTTATCTCTTAACCACCCTTCAACAGCTTGCTGCAGTGAAACTCTCTTTTTCTTTCTACTCTAATATTTCTGTGCCTGGTTTTGCATTATTTAAACTAAATATAACTATATCTATCTATGTATCAACCAAAAACCAAATAGTCCAAATTATATATTTAACGAAAACTAATTTTTAAGGGCTAGTCTATGAACGAGAAGAACACTATATGATTTATGAAATATATTATTTTCCCCCCAAAAAATAGATTTATCTCTTCATCTTAATGCAATGAAATTATTATAACCAAATTGGAATAACTATTAAAATAAAATGAGACAGGAAGAAACACAAAAAAGAAATAAAAGCATAATTACGAGAAATTTATTTTTGGCAGTTTTCACCGCAAAAAATAAATTTCTGATCAAAACTGATCTACAACTAGTAAGATTTTCTTTTTCAAGAATCAAGTGACAAAAATTGTTTGGTACTTTGTAATTTTCTGAAGTACTTCTTTTTTTCTATTTAATTTATCTCTGGATAGTTGGGTGAGAAAATGAGAATTTCTTTCTGAGTCATTACGATAATTAAATGTAGAAGACTAGAATAACGTTAATTGTAACAGAAATTATTTTTGGCATGTTTTTATTGGAATTAAAAAAAATACACATGACAAGTGTAAATAAAATTATAACACTAATAAAAATTTTACAATTGTTTTGCATTAATTCAGTTTAATATGAAAACAAACGTGGCGATATATCTAAATCAGAGGAAATATATTCGAAAGGAGAAAGTTTTTCCATAAAACAAAAAATTATAATGAATGATTACAATGTTAAGTTTTTCTTAATATATATTTTTATCTTTTTATTAGAGCAACATTGCACGTAGGGCTGCTGGTCGGTTTTTTCAAACAAACCTCTTTCTAAAAATAAATGTGGTCGAGGACTGAGCAAAAATTATTTAAAATTACTAATTAAATTAAATTTTAATGGAAGATTATATTTAATGAGTTATATTTCTTCCACTGCAGTGTACACACGGGCGGGATACGCTTGCTACGGTCTGGAATCAAATGAACCTGGATTTTTTTTTTTTAGAAGAAAATGTTTTCCAGCGAACCTAGTGTTGGGGCCCCACTGATTTCGTCAGCATACACTTTGACGTTCTATGTTGGTCAATGTTGGTAAACCGCAACTCAACGAGTGCATAAAATTAAATCCTCTTTTACGTCTACGATCAACGAATAGAAGAGCTCCAGCGAAGTCACTACATTGAACTAGTCGTTGGGGGCCACCGTAATACTTAACCATCATGGATATGCATAATATAATATATGAAAATAAAATATGTGTAAACTATTTATAAAATGAATTGCAATTCGAATAAAATCGTGGCTTGATGACGTCATAATCTTTAAATCGAGGCTAAAGAAAAAGACAAGCTACCGCGGTGCATTCCACTTATCTTTTTTTACAGACCGCTAGAGTGACGTGATGCTCTTTTCGTACACCTGCATTGGTGGATTCGAGCATTACGTGACTCCCGCGGTCTGTAAGAAAAGATACGCGTAAAGCACCGCGGTAGCCTTTCTTTTTCTTTAGCCTCGCTTTAAATGCTCTATTACTGAATTGAGTAAAAAAACATCCTTATAACTGCAAAATTGATAAACATATTAACTAAAGGTTTACTGCTTCGGATTAAGTGTCTCATTTCCAATTAAAATATATCTTTGAATTGAAATTTGAATGAAATACAGGGTCGGAATGGTCAGGGTCAGGGAATGAAATACAGAGTGTGGAAAATATGATTACAAATATCTCGGCAACTAATTATCCGATCGATTTCAAAATTTATGTTTTTTTATTGTATTTTATATTAATTCCTTAAAATAAACAATTTCGAAAATTTTTATATACCTTTTATCAGAACGAATATTTCGAGAGTCCGAAAAAAACAGTTCCGGATAATCCACGTTACTGAAATTCAATAAACTTCTTCAAATTATTACATACTAAGTACTCACCAAATTTCAAGTCTCTATCCCAATTTTTCGGGAGATAGAGCGTTCACAGAGACACACACAGACACAGAGACACACAGACATACACACAGACAGACGGACGGCAAAATCTTTTTTCTAAAAATATGTTTTTCGGAATCTTCAGTGTCTGAAACGTGTAAATCCGTAATTATTTTTTTCGATTTTCAAGATTTTTTCTCGATTTCAGACTTATACTATGTATGATGGGTAAGTAATAAATTGAAATCAAATAGTACGATGACCAAAGAAAAGTGTCGGTTTCGCGTTAAAAGAAAGGAAATGTATAAAAAAATGCTTTAGAAAAACATTTTTGATCTGTTTTTCCAAACAAACTTCGAACTTGTATGATTGTTTTCCACGCAACCTATATCATTCTTTTCTTTTCCTTAAAAAAAAAAAATGTAAGAAACCCCATCATCAATTTTTGAGTCAATTAATTCTGGAGTTTTGGAATTTTTTTTATTTCTAACATACGTTCAATAAGTCACGTACATTAAATAAATTGAAATCAAATAGTACGATGACTGAAAAAAAGTATCTGATTTGCGTTAGAAGAACAGAAAAATTTGAAAAAAATGCTCTAGAAAACATTTTTGAAGTAGTAACTATTAATATTTTAAAGTGAAAAGTATCGTTAGAGCCTCAAAGGTAACGTCTATCTGTAGGTAATGTTTTATAGGTCCTTTGGTGTATCGTCGAAGGTAATTTTAAAATTTAGAAAATACGGAAAATATGAAAACGGAAGGTATCTTATTTTTAAATGGCGTATAATTTAAATACATTTCCATTCTTTATCTAGTACTTTCAAGGCTTTCTTTTTGAAGTTTCTCATTGAGGACAGTAAATTTTTTAAAAAAGGAGAGCATTACAAATGGAAAACCATTTAACCCATTCAGGACCATGGGTGCATATATGCACCCTCAAAAAGAGCATACAGAATTTGTTTTAGGCACCAGTAAAATATAAAAGTAATATTGTAAAAAAGTGGTGCCAACCGAATAAAATTTGTGTAAAAGCCGCCGGTCCCGAAGGGGTTAATGTTTTACTAAACTGTTATTCAACATATATTGTATTATCTTCAAAAAGTTGCATATATTTGTGTAAAATAAGAATAATATCTCTTTTTTAACTGGAAATTTAATTATATTGTTGGACACTGTTTTGTAACTTCATTTGAGAATGATTCTTTACTCGTTTAAATGATTTTTAACGTTCAAATTCGGAATTTCCGGTTTTCATTTAAAACTGGCTTTTCCAAAAAACCAACCGCTGGCGCAGAGCTACTAGTCATTTTGTATTTATCTTATTTTATCACAGAATTTCACACCACTACCTGTGATTAAATAAGGCGAATAATACTATACTAAATTCCTAGTAGTTCTGCGGATCGCAGTTGAGTTTTTGGTAACTACTGAATTAAAAGCTGCTGATTAAAACATAATGCAATGCGGGTAGATTTTAAGCATAATTTAAAGCCTAAATCGCGGAATGAACTTTTTATTTGTTTCGCATATTTGAAGCGTCAAGAAATAGATGTTTGTTTAAGAAAAATCAAAGGTTACAAAATTCATAGTTTTTTCGAAAATACATATTTTCGAGAAATGTAAGTATTGTAACCTATGAGTTTTTTTTTTACATAAATCGATTTCTATAAACAGTAAATATGCTAATCCAAAATTACAGCTCATTTCCCTAAGTACTTTTTGAGTTACGCTTAAAAAACTACCCGCATTGGAAAGATTACAAATGAATTTAACTTTAGAGGTTTAAAATATTAAATTTTTAGAATTCCTAAACTACATGACCGAATGACTTCCCGTTTGATATCCCTAGGTAAAATTTATCGATAGAAGGAAATATGATGTCAAAACCATCTGTTCGTAATGAAATTTTCCGAGTTTGGTACATATTCCCTATGAATACGACCCCTAAGCTTTCTATTTAAACGTAAATAGAAAGAAGATATAATTTCCAGCCGAATGACTATTTTCGTTTTTTTCCCTTGGGAAGAAGGAGCGGGGTCGGGGTATTTGATGAATAAAATGTATTGGATGCTCTCTTATATTTTCTTTGCACGACTGTACGTAGTTTTTAACGTAATAGAAATAAGTAAATATGAAATCTTATTTTCATATTTCGAATTTAACTTGATTCTCCATAATTAAAGGTGATGTACTTTTGAATAATAACGTCAATAACATAATTCAAACACAGATGTTTTGAATTATTCTTTAAAAATATTCTTATTTTCTCGCTGCATGTGACATGAGGCGCGTGAAATGTGATAAATTGTGCGAATACATACGGCAATTTGACAGCTGATAAAAATGTTGCTAATTAATCATTTCAATGTACTTTTTTATTCCATGTTATTTAAACAAACAGCAAAATATAAAAATAAATGGAAATACATGAAAGTAAATAAGATGCTGCTTTTCGTTAGGTGTAACTTTTAAATGGACTCAGTATATATTTATTATTTAATATATTTTTAACACTTTCCAACATAGTTGAAAAGTGTTTATGAATTGGTTTTTTCTGTCTGTCTGTCTGTCTGTCGTCTGTCTGTCTGCCCGTGCTCTAACTCACGTAAATATATATGTATAGTCATGCAATTGATATATGTTATTGAGGTTTACTATGGCATGTTCGGTATTGAATATGAAGTATTTAGCGCTTATAGTTTTTTTACAGGGACACTCAAAGAATTCCGTTAGATTACAGTCTATGGGGAAAATCATTTGCAGTTTATTTTAATGATGTTATACAATTTCAAACACATATTGATATATTTCACTAAGGTGTACTACAAGATTCTTACTATAGAATATGGTGTGTATAGCACTTCGATTTGTTTTACAGGGACACTCAAAATAATGCCGTTGCATTACGGTCTATGGAGAAAAATCGTTTCCGGTTTATTTTAGGAATGTTTAAATATTTCTAATAAATTGAAATTTATATATGTGACTAAGGTTCATTACAAGAGGCTTACTATAGAATATTTAGAGTATAGCATTTATCGTTCATTCACAGGGACACACAAACTAATTTGGTACTGTCTGTTAACAATAATTGCTAGAAGTGCTTTTTCAGTTGCTTAACGCGTTTTTAAATTTAACACATTTTTTGCTATTACTTGTTGTGTATAAATTCTATAAGTCATATACAGGACAGCACAAATGTTCTGCAGTACATTTACGTTTATTGAGGGAAATTCTAAAAGGGAAAGGATCAGGGTCCATAAGCCGTGTTTTTGGCCCATGAAATAAGACTAAAATTCGATTTTGTTATACTGACTTAATTATTTCACTTTTTAATATTAAAAAGTTTATCTTGTATGATTTCAACAATATTTTTCGCATTTTGGTCGGATTTATATAACTTACACAAGCTCAAAGTTCGTATTATACGTAGTTTTTGGTGAAAAATACGCAATTTCTCCTAATTTTACATCATTTTTAATATACTTTTTTAATATTTCACTATGGGCGCAGCTTTGCAACACTTTTATTTTTACATATATTGTACATTTTGATGTATTTTATAATATATGTAAAGAAGAAAGTGTTGCACGATTGGGCTCATATAAATAATTGAGGTAAAAGTAGGAGAAATTGCGTATTTTTCATCAAAAACTACGAATAATACGAACTTTGAGCTTGCGTAAGTCATATAAATCCGAACAAAATGCAAAAACTATTGTTGAAATCTTACAAGAAAAAAATTCTAATATTAAAAAGTGAAATAATTAAGTCAGTATAACAAAATCGAGTTTTAGTCTTATTTCATGGGCCAATGACACGGCCTATTTAGGCTTATTTTATGGATCCTGATCCTTTTAAACTGTGCTGCGCGTTTCGTATGTGAACTAAAATTTAGCGTTCTATGCAACATATATACAAATCTATAGATCATATACAGGGCTGCACAAAATATTTCGGATATTTTTCCGAATATTGTTAATAATTCCTGAAATTGGGTTTTTAAATATGTTATGCGTTTTCCCAATTGTTTACTTAGATATTATCTTTCGCCTTATTAAACGGGAATGTTTTGTAAATTAATTTGGAAGAGTTGGAAAGTATTACATAATCTGTGCATGACGCATGATTTTTCGTTCTTGTTATGTTTAAATACAGTGATATTTCCCATATGACACTGTCAAGTATTCGATTCTCTCTCTGTTATATAGCGATTTATTCAGGCCCCAACAACGCCTTGCGTGAATTAATGTAAATAACTTCTCATATACAGAGTGTACACTAAAGTCCCGTCTACCCTTATTAACCCCTTGAAGGGCACCGGTATATTATATATACCACTTAATTTTAATCCCAAAATGCCACAATGACTCCAGAATTTTATAACCAAATTTTGAATTTATAAGGTACATGAGGAAAACCGTTTACTTATTTTAAAATAAATTCGTTCGTGAATCCTGGTGTCAGTCAATCATTTCAATATTTTAGCTACAAGAGTACTTTGCCCCTGAAGGGGTTAAGAGCCAATACTTGTCACGCGAAGAAAATCGCAAGCTAATGCTAAACTTATGGGAGCGTTCTTTACAAAAGTCTCGCGTTTATTTTAATATTTTTAAATGGTATTTTTTTGCATTGAATGCCTGAGGTTGATATATAATGTTGTGCGTTTATATTATTTCAATTTTAGTTAATTTCCTTATATGCGGACACGGATGGAATCTGTTCTGAAAATATAAGTATCCTCATATAAAAAAACTGCAACCAACAGTGAAAAGTAAAAACGCACAACGTTGGATATCAA
The DNA here is from genome assembly GCA_963931845.1 of Maratus michaelseni. Taxonomy (NCBI): domain Eukaryota; kingdom Metazoa; phylum Arthropoda; class Arachnida; order Araneae; family Salticidae; genus Maratus; species Maratus michaelseni. The sequence continues at coordinate 402,155,184 of OZ007586.1, forward strand.
CCTCGGGTATCCTATGCAAAAAAATAAAAGAAACATTTAAAAATATTCAAATGTAACCGATAAATTTTAATGAACGCTCCCGTAGGTTTAACATTAGGTTGCAAGTGTCTTCGCGTGACAAGTGCAGACTCTAAACTTCTGAACGAAAACAAATGTAGTCATAAACGTGGTGTATCTCTATAGTAAAGCGACTATGTGGTACGCGATGTACACGTTTATAGTGCCACTTACCGCGAACTTCGAAGTTAGTGTTTTTATTTCGAAAACCGTACGAGATACGGGAAAAATGTCAATTAAACATGCGAAACAAATTAAAACTGCCAAAACAAATACGTTAATCAAAAATTTTACAATAGATTGACAAGACGGTACATGAAAATTAAAAAAAAAATGTTTAATCAAACTTGTAGAGTGTCGTCTATTTAGAATAGGATGTAATAATAACTTCATTAGAATGAATGAAATGTAATTTATATATCCTAACACAAACTTAAATACGCTTCGAAATGCATTTAGAAATGCGTTTTATAATGCAGATAGGGGAAAGTAGGGTAAAAACGGGTAGGCGAGTCAAACAGGGTACCCTTTTTTTCTCACTGATCAGTTCTTCCCTGTGTATATCACCAGTTTTAACTACATTCCTTAGCGTTCCCTAGCAGTGTGCCATCGACTTTTGTCCAGTACTATTGGAAAGAAATTCACCTCAAAAGTTTTAATTGTCGCCTTTTTGTCCTTGGCTCTTCAAATAAATCCAGCCTGGCGGATCAATTTAGGTATGTAAACTACTGCTTTCACACGATACTTTGATGCTAAGTAGAAGTGTGTACCTCCAGCTATCCAGGAGTACGACCATGGTGATTTCTTGTCGTCTGTTGAGGCAAAACCGAGTTCCCAGAGTTTTGCATTGAATTTTGCAATACATTGTTTCTTCACTCAACAGGGGATGAAGGATGGATGCATGTTCAGCCTGCAAATAGTGGGCACATGAAGAGTGCAGCTGATACGAGAAATGAAAGCTGAGAAAGCCATTACATGACATCATTGAAAATTGCTTCTTGAAATCCTGAGAAAAAAGTTAATGACCTTAAAAAATGTATATATTATTTAAAGTTCGAATCAATATTTATTACAATAAAGCTTTTTGTTTCTGGAAGTGTAAGTACTTATTTTTTTAATAGTACCCGGTTTTACCGTAACATCAAAATTCTGAGCTATTTCACATGGTCCTATAAAACGCTTTTCCTCAAGTAGAGGAGAAGTTTCCAGGTGTTGGTTTTTAATAGCTCAGATGTCCCCAAACACTCTTGTGGGTTGTTCTGATTTTTCCGCCCTTTTAGACTTTTGTCAAAAAAGGAAAACTGTTAGGTACCCGGTTTTACACTAAATTTCCCTATACATCTATATAAAAAAGAAAGTTTCGCTCTGTCTGTGTGTGGTTTTGGCGGTTGCTAGCGAAATTTACCGCACGTAGAAGTCTGAAAAGAAGTATGGTGAGGATATTCCAAGGTAAGTCCTGATGCACCTGAGGGTCATATTTTCATTTTTGATAATTATCTGAGGTGTTAATTGAAAACTCAAAAAAGCGTTATTTTTCGAAAATCGTCAAACGTGCCCGCGCATTCTCTTTTCCGATTTTTCCGAAGTGGCCACGCAGAGAAAAAGCAAAGTGTGACATCGGCTTTTTTCTTTGACGGTTTTCTTAACGCACTACGACCCGACCGTACAAAATGTGTAAAAAAAGGATGACATATTCTTAAATTTGTTTTTTTTTTCATTTTAAACGTAGGAATTCGTTTGAAAAATATTCAAGTTAACACTTTAAAAAAATTAATTACGAAACCTCGAAGTCACTTTTTTTTAAATTTCCCTAATTTCGAACATCACATCCGCCAAACTAAGCACTCTACAGAAAAAACGATTACGCCTAAATAAAGTTCGTACATTCTTCTTTCAAAAGCCGGCTTCGGTTTTAAAAATTATTAAAATTAACTCTTTGAATTTTTTCCCGTACTCCGCAGAGTGATCCCAAATCACAATCATATGGTCAAAAATCATTTCTGTCTTTCCTAGTGGTTGTAAATGACTCATTTTCGATTTTACAACGTTCAAAGTGATATTACATTGTGAATTGAAATTAAACGTGATTGGGGGTGTCGGGAAAGAGGCTGAAGGGGCAAAAGAAGGGATACGTTTTTATTAAATTAGAACCTTTTTTTCTGCAACATTTTCTTCTTTTAGGGATGATAATTTTCCACTTTTTATTCTGATGAGTATTTCTTCTTTTTTAAAACAAACAGTCTAATCCCGCCGCCTCCGTAAATTTGCGTTCCTCCTTGCCTCTTATTCAATATATGTAGTTTAAAATTATTAAAAAAGTTTATTTTTACCCTTTTTACTGTTACTGCAGATAAAGGACACAATAAAGGATATAAATAATCAATAAAATATATAAATAATTAGTCATACAAATTCCCCAAACACACACACACATGCGAAATGGCACCTTCTTCCATTTGCCCTCTAGCATAGAAATGTTAAATCGTTTTTAAATTTTCGACATTTGTGTTTACTATATGATTTAATAATAAATAATCCAATTCATTAATTAGATTATTTCCATAATTTCGTATTCCCTTCTATTCTTTTGCCTCTACTATCACACAATGCAAAATACCTTTGAAATTCCAATTTAAAAAAAAACAAGATTCTGCCTTTGTTACTTCTTTTGCAACTTTAAATAAATAATCATTTCTCTAAATTTCCCCTATCTCTGAAATTTAAGCTTCACCCCCCCCCCCCCGACGTACAATGGATAAAATTACTAACAGTTTTTAAATTTTTACAAACAAAATTTGCTCTGTTTGTAATTTTGTAGCTATATTTATTAAATAATAATAAAACATGTAAATTCAGCCTCCATCTCCAACCCCCCCCCCCCACCAGCATACATTTTTAATAATTGTTTAATAAATGTTTTTAAAAGTATATCCTAAATTTTTATTTAAAAAAAAATGCTCTGCTTTTTACTCTGTAGTTGCGATAAATAGATAAAAAACGACAATCTGATTTTTCTCCCTATTTCAAAACGACATCCCCTTTCACATATATATTATAAAATCTTTAAAAATATTAGTTAAAATTATGTTCTGTTTATCATTTTGTATTTAAAATGAATAAATATTACTCAACGTTCTAAATTCACCTATGAAAGTGTCAGTTCACCCTTAATCCCTAATAACTGGGAGGGACGATTTCTAGATATTGAGAATGGGGGAAAGCAATGGAAAATATATATTTCTTTCAGATGTTTGGATATTCTCAGATTTGTTTTGAATATAAGGCAATTTTAAAACGTTTTTATCTAAAAAATATATAACAACATTTTTTTTTAAATAACCCTTCAGAAATGCGGATTTATGCATTTCAAACAACCGCAAAATTTCATCCCAATGATTGAGTGAAAATTTCATGTCTAATTTATTTTATATTTTTTCTTTCTTATTATAAATAAAGAAATATGTTTTTAAATCATAAAGTTATTGCTTATACATATTTAAAATCAAGAAATATTAGTGAATGCAATTATTTGCTTGCCCTGTTAACTACAGATGTAATTACTAAATTAAATATAATTTAATGCAATACTTATTCACACACATCACAAAATAATGCAAATTTCACTCGTAAAATCAAAAATTTACCCAATACAACTTCCATTACTTACTTATCCATATCTTAAGCATATGGTAATCCATCACTGCTACCACCCTCGTCTTTTGATCCATCGCTTATAAATACATTTTCCTTCAAACCCAAGATATTTTATTTTATCTTGTTTTGAGGGTTGACTGTACATTTCAACTAATGTTACAAGAAACTGCAGTATGCGGATACATTGTATTCAATGTTTTATTATATATTTTGAAAGTTTTATTTAAAAGATTATTTCTTTGTGTAAAGGAAAAAAAATTGTAAATAATTATGAAATTTATATATGTGAATATGTCTAAATTAAACTATCAATTTAAATTGAAATTTATAAATAAATTAAGGCAATTAAATCTAACTCGAAAAATAAATTGTTAATTTTCACTTTCTCTCATTTCATAATGCGAATATTACTTTTAGAAAATACTGGTATTAATATATATTGGCAGAAAATTCTACCTAGTGGACTAAATTGGTTAATAGTGTCAAATTCTAAAATAAATGATTTGCGTGAATTGTATAGCACGAAACAGTACGCAAAAATTATCCATGATGGAATATTTTAATTAAAAGAAAGATTTTGAAATCATAGTAAATCTCTTCCCTGAATGCCTTACGTATGTTATAATTTTCTATTTAAATATAATACCAGGATGTGAAAAACTAAGAAGTTGTGAATAAATAAATAAATTTACTATAACTTACATAAATGTTTTTATCGATTACATTCAAGCAATTGAAAATGATGAGTATCTACTGATGTATTTAACAGGCGTATTTAATACGACTCAGAAATTTAGCTGTGGTTAAAAGGAGGTGTACGATCTATGGGCAAAGCAATATATTTTTTATGATTTTCTTTTCTTGAACTACGATAAACATTATAAACTCTGGGTTATTGAATTTTATTTATTGAAATTTAGATATGAAAATTTCCAATCGGAAATTAGTAAAAAATTGTTTCATATGACGGAAACGATGAACTTCACCCCTCCAATTTGGTGGTCATATTTCTCACAACCCTGTCATCTAATACATATTTTGTGTAAAATTCTGAAAGATAAGGATATTCTTTGGAGATTATATCAATATATTAGTTTTAAAAGTTCATAACTGAATAAATGGAAAATCATTTGTAAAAAATTGATTCAGGATTTTTTTTAATGCTTTGCAAAAAATAATCAATTATTAAAAGTGATGTATAATGTTTGCTCCAAATGTTTTAAAAAAATTGGTTTAAGATGACTGGTAAAATGACTTTCCTATCCTAGATGCACAGCACATGCGCTCCGTTATATGCAAATAGAGTAGATCAATAGAGTAGTAGCAATAGAGTAGTAGCAAATAAAGTAGATCACAGAACATATTTTTTTTTCAATATTGTCCCACAGGCTTTTTTTTAAATTTTTTTGTTACTTTTTTTTCTGCCGTCTATAATTTTAACTCGATATGCTACACGATGAGCTCTAACCGCTTTTCTAATACTACTTCCCTAACAAATCCCAACCGTCATATACACTGAGTCGCCAAAACATTATGACCGCTTCTCACGGGAACTTTGACTCGTCCGAGCAGCATGTGCTCTGATGTAATAAACTGGATTTTCTGAAAAAAGTTTGCTCCTTGTGTGAACTTTTCATTGTGCTTACGTATGGGGAAAAAAGTGTTTTGGATGATTCTGAATTAGACATGATGGTCTGAATTAGACATGATGGGCGCCAGAAGGACCGTTTCCAATACGTCAAAAATCGCTAACTTTATTTGCCTTTCTCGTACAGGAATGTCTCGAGTCTTGCCTCTAAGCCAAAACATTTTTAGCGAAATGGAGATTTGTGGGCGAAAATTTCTCGTGACCAATAGAGGTACCAAGTGACTGAAATGCATTGTTTGTATAAACAGAATAGCTATATCATAACACAATCTTGCGCAATACAACTCAGTATCATCGGAAAGCATATCTGTATGCTTTTCTAGATTGATCTTAAAATCGATCTTAAGAATATAAGTTTCCGTGAGAAGTGGTCATAATATTTTGGCCACACGTTGTATAATGTTGAAATGGAGCTTGCTCAAATGAATTAAGTGATATACTAAGGGGTTGTTATCCTGATAGTGCTTGAATTTTAGGGGATTTTTAGGAATCTCTTTTAGTTTAATAATTTCATGGGAGGTGATTATTATATAAAATAACTAATTTTAATTAAATTCCATACCATATTTTTTTCTTTAATTGCTTACATAATTTACATGAAAAATATTATAAAATGTATTTTTTTTTTTCAAATAAAACTATTCGTAAATTTTGATGACTTTTAAAATTACAGCCTAATTAATTATTTGCCTCTGAATGGGTAAAAACATTCAATGAATCACTGCTTAATTGCGCAAATTCAACTAAACATTTTTATTTAGAAGTTAAACATTTGAAACATTAAAGCATATATATTTCGATTTTTTAAACAGTTTAAAAAAATGCCCAAAATTGCTCTCTAACAACTAACATTTTGAGAAAATTTCATTTATCTTATAAATTTCAGAATCCACCTTCAACTAATTTAACTTATTAAAGGAATCCATGTGAATTTCATGTTTCAGATTATTATTAAATAGGCAGTCACCTCCATGTGTCTAATGTGTCCGCCGCGAAAAGCGAAATTTTAAGGAGTTCAGCAAATTATAATATCAACATTTTTTATAGCAATATTCACACACATAAGCAAAAGTACAGAAAATTCAGTTCCAAAAACATCTTTTTTTTTTTTCTTTTCGCATTACTTAACACTTTTTGTATCACAGCATTGCATATCTGAAACTTTCCCAAAAGTTAATGTTACATATACTACAAGCTTGAAAAAACAATTTTATTTATTGCAGCTATATTCCAACACAGTAGTTAATATAAATTGTTCTTAGAATTCTCAACAGACGGCGATACTAAGTTAATTTTTCATACCAAAGTTAGTTTTATTTTAGTGCTCGCTAATATACGTTTATATACGTTTAAAAGTATACGTAGTTAAGCCTTTTTTTCATATTATACCTATCCAAAATCGTTACCGGTTACAATACGTTTTAAACGTATTATAAGTATATTCGCGATCACTATTTTATTTATAATTTGAGCAGTTTCAAAGCGTTATTGTTAAAGTGATCTTCATAAATTTTGTAAAATTAAAAAGGCTGGAGACGTCCAAAAGTAGATTTATTAAAAATGTAAGTTGGTATACTTTACATTTCTGTATTAGAAAATTGACAATATTTATGAGAAGTATATAATTTTCTGTTTATTGCAGATATGAAAAAAGCACCTTATAGCCAATACTTTTTATGCTCTAAATATTTTTAATTATTTTTTACATGCGTAAAATGATGTATTCTAACTTCTGATTAAATATTTTTCAAATCGCAGTTGTTGAGTCACAAACGGTTAATGCTTTTAGAGACAATATAATTTTGTTGCTACAAATTTGAAATGATTGACTGAGACTAGAATTTATTAACGAAAATATTTGAAAATTAATAAACGTTTTACTTCATGAACTTTATAAAAGCAAAATTTCATTCAAATTAATTTTCAATGTACAATTTTGAAAATTAGGGAATAAAATTTTGTGTTATAAAGCATATACCGCAACACTTCAAAGTGCTAAAGTGTCTGCAATATGCACTCAAAACTGTTTTTCCCACCCGTCTTTATGTCGTGAAAGTCAGTATCATTATTTTGTTGTAAACAGAATTTTTCACATCCAAAAATTTAAACGCGTTTTTTATTAATACTTTGACTGCGGCTCGAGACATATACGTCACAGAGGACTATATTTTGTATTCTGTTCGTGCCACGTTTTGAAAAAATAATGGATGCCATATACTTATACTGGAATATTTTCATGGAAAATTTGCCAGAAAGAAAAAGTTTTGCAAACTATTTAACTCTATTGCAAACTATTATCATCAGTCTTGGCCCGTAATAAAAGTGTTAAACATCTTTTTTTTAATCCGTGTAAGTTTTCAAGCGTAAGGGTTCAAAAATGCTAAAAAATAGGACTTTTTTAAGAAGCTTCCCCAGAGAACCTCCCGTCAAAATTTAGAGAAACAAGTGCATCGCTACAAAAGACATCCTAAAGCTCGCTTGTTCCAGAACTTGGTAGATAACGTGAATAAAAATGACAAAATGTATGCCAATACTTATGTATTCAAACAATTTTATTGAAAAATTAATTACGCTAAGATAAAATTAAAAAATCGAGTCTATAATAATTATTTCGATAGCCACTTGTTGTCAGCTTGTTGTCTCATCTTGAGCGATTGTCAATTGAAAATCAACACTAAATATCGCTCTAGAAATGCTTTCATTTTATTTAATATAAATAACAAACAAGTCTAAATTGAAAATTGGTGTATATTTTATTATTTTCATCATTTTCAATTATTAACTTCGTGATAGATGTGGCAGGCAATATAATTAGTGATACAGAATTAGACCACTGCACAGTGGGGCGTTTTCACGATCTAGGTGGACAAAATTATTGCGTTGGAGTTTAATTAGGTTTTGCTTATTTTTCGAATGTATCATTAACAAAATGCTCAAACAGTGATAAATATTTGGTTTATTCAATTATCTATATTATTATTATTATTATTTATATTATTATTACTATTATTATTTATTAAAAGTGATTTAAATGTGGTTTAAAATTGACTAGCAAGATTTGAACAAAACATACATACTACTTACACTCTAAGTTAATATAACTTAATGATTAAATAATAATTAAAATAATAATAATAATGTTTTACTGATCTATACCAGGGTGGCTTTTATTTAAGACTTTTTCATTTGCTATTGCTTGAATAACGCAATCTGGTATGTGAAAGGTTCCTTGAAACGAGGCGGAATTGTATTGATAAAAACATTGTCTATTTTTTTCTGATTTAGACCATTTTTTGTTGAATTTGAAAACAAAATGTCCGGACACGTGATTTCATGTTCTTAAAAATGTCTTCAGTTGACTGAGGATTCCCCAGTTTTTCCAACAAAAATGAAGGGACAGCTTCGAATTTGCTTTCCTTTTGGTTAGAAACTTCTACGTCAACAACAGATTGTGGAGAAATGTGTGTAGTCATCCTCAAAAAATAAAAGTTTAAGAATAAAAACATATTTTAAAAAATAAGCTTTTATGTTTTGTGTGACTCTGTGAAAAATATATATGCTACCCAAATTATGTTCAGTTGAAAAAATGCTGTTGTGTCAATCAATAATCTATATAAATTTTATTGAATTTGAAATAAAATGTTTGCTTATATACGGTGATGCATCCAAATTATTATTTGTGTGGCCCTTAAGAGAAAGTAGTTAAAAAGCTGCTGCTCACTTTATTTTCACTTTATAAGATGGTATTGTGCTTCTCGATAATCTAGATTAATTTTGTTTAAATTGAATTCAAATTTGTGTTTAAAAATAACAATCTTTCCACAATCTTTTGTGCGTCCTGTAAAAAATGCATAACTGCTAAGTACCTCAAATTATAATGTAATTAAATTATCATGTAAAATAGACATGTAAGCTAAGTTTTAGCTCAATACGACAATTATAAGTGGACTAAAATTGATTTGCAAGATTTAAACTAAACTTTTGTGTAGCCCTGTAGATACAGTATAACTTCTACTTTCCTTAAATTACAATAATATTGTATTGTCATTTAAACTACACATGTATTGAAAGTTTTCGATTAATCGAATAATTGGAAGGGGTTTAAAATTAACTTGCAATATTTAAACTAAACTTTTGTGTAACCCTGTAGAAACAGTATAACTTCTACGCTGGTCAAATGATAATAATATTGTATTATCATTAAAACTACACATGAATTCAAAGTTTCAGATTAATCGGATAATTAAAAGTGGTTTAAAATTGACTTGCAAAATTTTCACTAAATATAATACATACACTGAAAGTTAATATAATGCTGGTTCATTGATAAAAACTTTACGATTCGCAATCTTTCGCAGGAGTTTTCTTAAATTTCCAATATTTTAGAAATGACACTTTTACTTTTAAAAAATCTTATTGCTTAATAATGCTTACTAATGTATTAAAAGTCAGGATAAAGTTTGTAAACAACAACATGAATCATCCAAAAATATAATTTCCTGAAAAAGCACTTAAACTGGTTTAATGGCGCTTATTTTCAAACAACAGTAGGTTAAATCTTACCTTGACAAATATGTAATATATTTTCAGTAAACTCGTGCTTTCACATTAAACAGAACTGTTAAGACGTGCTTTCGAACTTAGGGAAATAAATGCAACCGTTGAAACACCCTCAAACCAACTGCGCAAATGTCTTCTTTACGGTCGTAATTAATCGACACCACGAATTGTTTCGAGAAAAATCGCACGGATCTCTACAAAAGAGACATTTAGCTGCCAGAATACGCGGTCGTGTTAAATTCCGAGAATATCAGATAAATGAATTTTGTCCACCTAGATCATCAAAACACCCCACTGTGCACTGGTACAGTTTCAATATTCAAACATTCAATATTTAATTCATTAAATTACGTACTTAAAAAAAAAGAAAATAGGAATATAAAGTGCGTTTTAATTAATCTTCTTCTAACACATGAAAAATACGAAAAGTAGTGAATTTTATGTAAATGTTTATTTTTAAACCTGCAATAATGAATTTTAGGCTTTTAGAATCAAATATGTTTTATGAAATTTGTTGATAAAACTTTTCAAATTAATTACTATTGCAATATAATTCACTTAAGGTGAGATTAATTTAATAATGGCTTAAGTAGTTAATTTAATTTAGAAATAGTTTCCTGATTCTCCTCTTTCAATACGTTGAATTTTTTTCTGATTTCTTTTGTAAAATTTCTAAATTGTGCTATTCATTTTTACTTATTCATTCATTTGAAAAATAATTTAATTTCAACTTGTTTCATAATATTACATTGTGTTTTAAAACCACTCATTGAATTAAAAATTCAAATAATCAATTTTTTGTTTTTCATCTTTTTTTTTTAACAATTTATACAATTTGAATCGAACAATCAAGAAAATATTCCAATTAGATCCGGTTCAATTTGAAATAGTAAATATACAAATACATATCTGCACAAAACAAATAAGCACATGCTTGCAAAATTTCACTTTGTGAAAACTTTTTCAACAATTTATGGTAGTTTTACAAGATTTTGGAATGATAATTCCAAAAATTATCTCATTATTGTACAATTTTCCCACATTTTATTAACACATGTTGTACTGATACAATATGTATAATATGAGAAAAAAAAATTAATTGAAATTGCTATTTACAAAATGCATAGAATATAAAACATATGTAAATGCTACATAAATGTATAACTATTTATATACTTTCTAATCAATTTTACACATTTTTAACTTTAAAAACACGTATGTAGCATGTTATAATGAATAAATCAATGAATTTAAGGAAAAAAAGATTACTTGCTATTAAATTGTCAAAATGAATAACATATCACATTTTAATTATTAACTATATTTATTTATCTTTTAATCACTTTTACACGATTTTAGACATTTTAATTTTTTTTTTTAATCCACAGCCTTACATTGCCGTTTGAGTTTTCTGGTAACACTGCGTTTGTTGCTTTATTTTTTATATGATGTTTCTGGATTATCCCGAAAAAGCGTCCAGCAGTAATCTGCAAGCATGTGAGCATTCCAACGTCCCTAGTATCTTTTTTCCATTTTTTAGCACTTTCCAACCTAGTTGAAAAGTGCTTATGACTTCGGTTTGTCTGGCCGTATGGCCGTCTGGCCGTCTGTCCGTGCTCTAACTCCCGTAAATATACTCGGATTGCTCTGCAATTTTTATATGTTATTGTCGTTATCTATGGCACGTTCCCTATTTCAACTGAAGTGTGTAGCACTTATAGTTTTCTTACAGGGACACTCAAAAGAATTCCGTTACATTGCGGTCTATTGGGAAAAATCATTTGCGGTTTATTTTAAAAATGTTTCACTATTGTAAACGCATTGAAATTTATATAGATCACTAAGATGCATTAGAAGAAGCTTAATATGGAATAGTAGGTGTACAGCACTTAGAGTTACTTTACAGGGACAGTCAAAATAATTCCGTTACATTACGTCTATGGAGAAAAATCATCTGCGGCTTATTTAAATAATGTTCCACTATTTTAAACGCATTGAAGTTTATATATATTACTAAGGTGCATTACAAGAGGCTTACTACGGAATATTGTGTGTATAGCAGTCCTCGTTCATTTACAGGGACACGCAAAAGAATTATCTACTGTCTGTTAACAATAATTCCTGGAAGTGCGTTTTAAGTTATTGAACGCGATTTTAATTTTAACTTGCTTTTTGTCTATTACGTGGTGTGTATAAATTCTGTTGATCCTATACAGGGCAGCACAAAAGTTCGCGAACACATTTCTCTTTATTGACAAACTCCAGACGGAGAATTTTAAACTGTGCTACGCGTTTCCTAACTGAACTAAAATTATCATCCTATGTAGTATATATACAAATCTACAGATCCAATACAGGGCTGAATAAAAGTATTCGGATATTTTTCCGAATATTGTATATGTTGGAAATTCCTGAAATTATGTTTTTAAATATGTTATGCTTTTTCTAAATTGTTTACTTAGATGTTAGCTTTTAGCTTATTAAACGGTATGATTTGTAAAATTATTTTGGAAGCGTTGGAAAGTGCTATATAATCTATGCTTGACGCATGATTTTTCGTTCTTGTTAATGTCTTGCTGGGAGCGTTCTCCTGGCTCTTCCCTTACTGCACCAAGATGTTCGGGAAAAAAGTCGAGATGTGAATGTAAGAAATGAATTTTTTTATCTCATTGAACATTCTAATGTTTTGTATTTTTGTAGCATATTTATATCTATTGTCACATAGTAAGCAGTTTTATAGTTACCGAAAAACGTATTAATGACATATGTTAAAGAATTCTATGCATCATTTTCAGTGTTATTCATTGTAAGTTGAAAACGTTTATCGAGCATTAGGCTTCGAATATCTGGTCCAACGCAAATATCCTTTTTTAACACTTTCCAACCTAGTTGAAAAGTGTTTATGACTTCGGTTTGTCTGGCCGGATGGCCGTCTGCCGTCTGGCCGTGCTCTAACTCCCATAAATATGCTCGGATTGCTCTGCAATTTTTATATGTTATTGTCGTTATCTATAGTATGTTCCCTATTTCAACGGAAGTGTGTAGCACTTATAGTTTTTTTACAGGAACACTCAAAAGAATTCCGTTACATTGCGGTCTATGAGGGAAAATCATTTGCGGTTTATTTAAATAATGTTTTACTATTTTAAACGCATTGAAATTTATATATATCACTAAGGTGCATTAGAAGAAGCTTGATATGGAATAGGGTGTGCATAGCACTTATAGTTACTTTACAGGGACAATCAAAAGAAATCCGTTACATTACGTCTATGGAGAAAAATCGTCTGCGGTTTATTTAAATAATGTTTCACTATTTTAAACGCATTGAAATTTATATATATCACTAAGGTGCATTACAAGAGGCTTACTACAGAATATTGTGTGTATAGCAGTCATTGTTCATTTACAGGGACACACAAAAGAATTTTCTACTGTCTGTTAACTATAATTCCTCGAAGTGCGTTTTAAGTTACTGAACGCGATTTTAATTTTCACTCGCTTTTTGTCTATTACGTGGTGTGTATAAATTCTGTAGATCCTATACAGGGAAGCACAAAAGTTCGCGAACACATTTCCGTTTATTGACAGAAACTCCAGACGGTAAATTTTAAACTGTGCTACGCGTTTCCTAACTGAACTAAAATTTAGCATCCTATGTAGTATATATACAAATCTATAGATCCTATACAGAGCTGAATAAAAGTATTCGTATATTTTTCCGAATATTGTATATGTTGGAAATTCCTGAAATTATGTTTTTTAAATATGATATGCGTTTTCCAAAATGTTTACTTAGATGTTATCTTTTAGCTTATTAAACGGTATGATTTGTAAAATTATTTTGGAAGCGTTGGAAAGTGTTACATAATCTATGCTTGACGCATGATTTTTCGTTCTTGTTAGATTAGCTTCTGATAATCGAGGAAACTTTCGCATAATTATTTAAAACAATCACCATTTCTTGAGAGTGTTTTTACAAATTATTTCATGAGTCGAGGTTTTATGTGAAGAGGAGGTAGCAAAATTTAATTTACACTAACAAAACCGTTATGCAAAATGTTTTTGCTGCCAGGATGAAGGGATTTTTCTCAGTGAACAACGCTTTTTCTCCTAGTGTTCACCTTCTGCTCGACTGTTCCACTCGCCAATAAAACATACGAATTTTATATAGCCTCTTTGCAGATTAAGAAGCATACAAAACAATTTAAGGTGTCCGCAAATTTTCCAATCATGATCCTCGTATTTTATACGTTAAGTATCAATTCCATGTTTTTGTAACTTTCTTTGAAATGTATGGAATGAGCAACAGGTACAGAAGCATATTTGTTACCATTATGTAAAAGAACAGCCTTAAGGCTCCTTTTGGTTGAATCTATAAATTATCTCCATTCATCATTTTTATATTTAACACCAAACTTGATTATAAATCCAACAATGTCAAAACACAGTAAACTAGATTACCATCTTCTTAAAAGTAAGAAGTAAATTCTTGTTCCCGGTTTCTGTACAAAGCAGTACATAATCTAGCAGCCAGCAATTTTTTCTCTTTTTATCTTGAGTCCAAAATTTCAGCGGATTCAATAGATAATCCTGAATCTCATACAAAATCGTTAAGTTCCGTTTGAGTGAATAATTGACTAGAACCTTTGTGTATATCACACAAGCAATTGTCGCAAACACTGTCCGAATCGGAACCAGATTATATCTTTTCTACATATTTTGGTATTTTTTGGTATTTTGGAACAGGAATTTGAAAGTCATGTGGAACTGATCTTTAAGCCGATTCAAGATTTGGATACGAAATTATCTTCTTATTTTCCGAATTATACCCAGAAACATCTCATGAGCAGAAATAACAATAATCTGTATGATTTTTTGGTTCTCTCCATATCATTGGAATACCAAATCAAAATGCTGTTTTTTACCTTTAGATCAGCTTAATAAATATTCTATACAAATATAACAAACTGGTTTTGGAGCACACGAGTTATTCTGATCTCCTAATTTCACTCCGAAATTTGCGAAGTATACCTTTTTAACGAAATCTGTAGTCTTCCGCAGACTTTTTTTATGACAAATTCGCCACAAAAATGTAACATAAGTTATCCAGATAATTAACACAACCACTTGTTGATAAATTTTGAGAACTAAGGCAATAAAATGCTTCTTCTATTTTATTCTTAAGATTCACTTAAACTTCACAATTGAAAATAAGGTAATGCAAGTTTATCATACCTGTTAAATCCGCGAAGGTGTGGTAAGTATTATCCAACTTGAGAATAAATCCAATGGCACTATTTAATCACTTTTTCATATCACTGATGAGAATAAAAACACGATATCTTGTCTGAATAAATATGGCTTCATGATATAATTTCTAATTTAAATATTTAATTACTATTAAAAAAAAGGTTAATTTACATTATTAAATTTACATCACACTATAAAAAAAGTTAAAACATTTATTTTAAGAGAAGTGTTCAGCAGGTCTGCATTTAAAAAAGGTTACTCAGAGACTAAAGTATATTAGTTCTTGGATGAGAGAAAACACAGTCAAGTCTACGTCATATAGCCTTGAACTCTCGAGGTTACACGTGTAAGTTATTTAATGAGAATCTCACAGAAAACAGAAAAATACTTTGTCAGCACACGTGTTCATCAGCTTGAAATCGGATGGATGAATAGTCAGGCTCACGATAATAGCTGAAATGTTTATATCAGAAATCACTTTCCTAACACCCCTGCTTGATTTCTGAAGTATAAATGTTCTTGAGATTTAAACCTGTTCTGTGTTTTGTAAAGTCAGGTTTGGGAAGGGGTTTCGTTAGAATGTCAGCTGTCATAGTTTTGGTTGGGCAATATTGTAGTTCAGTTATCCCCTTTTCCTTAAGATCTTTTATACTGTTGTATTTTATATCGATATGTTTAGTTTTCGAATGATGTTTATAATTTTTAACCATGTTTTTACAAGCTTGATTATCTTTGAATAAAGTTAAGGGCAAATTTTTTTGTAGATCAAGATCCTTTAGAAGATTGATTATCCAAACTGTCTCTTGTGCTGAAGTTGCTGCTGAGATGTATTCAACCTCAGCGGATGATAAGGCAACTGAATTTTGTTTCTTAGTTCACCAGGAAATTGTTGTATTTCCTAATTTACATACATTTCCCGTTGTTGATTTACGGTCATTTTTATCCCCTGCCCAATCGGAGTCAGCATATGTTGTTAGAATTGGCTCGTTTTCTTTACTAATAATTAGTTTTAGTTCTTGTGTTGTTTTTAAATATCTAATAACCCGCTTTACTGCGTTCCAATCCTTTTCTCTGGGTTTTTTGTTTCTACGACTCAAAATGTTCACAGCGGCGGCTATGTCTGGTCTGGTTATTGTAGCTATATATAACAATGTACCAATAGCTTGCCTATATTTACTGTTATTAGTAAGTAAATTTTCCTCATCAATTATGTTTAAGTACCCGGGTTCCATCGGAGTATCACAGGGTTTCGCTTCCTTTAAATCGAATTTTTCGATCAGTTCTTTTATTTTGTTTCTTTGATCAAGTGCGAAATTTCCTTCTTTACTTCTTTTTATGTTTATCCCCAGATAATAATTTACAAGTCCTAAATTTTTGACTTCATATTCCTTTCTTAATTGTTCTATTATTTCATTTATTTCTTTAGTTTCCCCTGAAATACACAAATCATCAACATATATAATGATATATGTTGTATTATTCTTTAATTTTCGTGTGAAGAGACATGGATCGGAGGTGCTTTGCACAAAACCAAGTTTAGTTAAACTTTCTTCTAATTTAATGTTCCATGCTCGTGCGGATTGCTTCAATCCGTAAATTGATTTATTTAGTTTGCAAATTTTATTTTCCTCTCCCGGTATTACATGCCCTTCTGGTTGTGTCATATAAACTTCCTCATCTAAATTTCCATGGAGGAATGCAGTCTTGATGTCTATATGATTTACATCAAGATTTTTATACGCTGCACATGCTGGAAAAGCTCTTATTGTTGTATACGTTACTACTGGAGCGAAGGTTTCAAAATAATCGGTTCCGTATTTTTGAGAAAAACCTTTGGCTACAAGACGTGCCTTATATTTTTCTATTTCATTATTTTCATTATATTTTTTGGTGAATACCCATTTATTCCCAATTACTTTTATTCCAGGTGGTGGATCAATTAGTTCCCATGTTTTGTTCTTTCTTAATGAATTAATTTCTTCATTAGTTGCTTCATACCATTTGTTCCTATCATATGGGTTTTCGATTTTCGCTATATCTTTCCACTCTGTTGGTTCAAAAATTTCATTTTGTTTAGTAATATAAGCTAATCTATCGGGCGGAACTCCCCTGTTTGATCTTTGAGATCTTCTAGGTTCGTTTTCGTTTAAATTTTCCTCATTGTCTGTTTGTTTATCTCCCTGCATGTCTATAAAGAATTTTGAGGAATCTCCCCCTGCTTTTTCAGGTTATTTCTGAACTTCTAATTCTTCTCTCATATCAATGTTTGATTTTTTTTCGTTTTCATTTGAATTAGAGTTTTCTATAAATTTAACAGTTCTTGCCCTTATTACTTTATTATTGCCAATGTAGATCCTATATCCTTTTGATCTATTATCATAACCTATAAATGTTCCTTTTATTGCTTTATCATCGAGTTTTCCTCTTTGGGATTTATCGAGATAAGCATAAGCTTTGCAGCCAAATACTTTTATGTTTGATAAATCCGTTTTTTTGTTTGTCCATAGCTGGTATGGAGTTGAATTGTGTGACTTCGTTGGAAGTCTATTTATAAGATACACAGCTGTATTTAAAGCTTCGGCTCAAAATTTATTTGGAAGCTGGGCTTCCGATAATAGGCATCTTGTCATTTCGACTAAAGTCCTGTTCTTTCTTTCCGAAACACCGTTCTGAGGTGCACAATGCGGAATAGTGAACTGGTGATGAATACCTTCATATTTTAAGAATTTTTCTAATTCTTCGCTAGTGTATTCACCCCCATTGTCTGATCGGATTTCTTTAACTGTGCGACCGAATTTATTTTTCGTTATGGCTACATATTCTTTTACTTTGGTAACTACCTCACTTTTTTTCGATAAAAGAAATACCATAGTAAACCTACTATAATCATCTGTGAATGTGAGAAAATATTTCTTCCCTCCTATACTTTCTGTTTGCATCGGACCACATACATCCGTATGCACCACATCGATCGCCTTCTTAGCTCTGTTCTCACTCTGTTTTGGATACGGTGCATTTGTGAGTTTACTCTTGATGCAACGCTCACAAATTATGTCATGTTTGCAATTTTGAATTTCTAAACATGTTGCTAAATTGTTCGATAACAGTTGTTTAATTGAATTAACATTTCTATGACCTAATCTCTTATGCCAAAGCTCAATGCAGTTTTTATTCTTGCATTGTTCAGCAAAATTGACATAGATTTCTTGCTTTGGTTTGTATAGGTCAATTAGATATAAATTTTCTCTCTTTTTTCCTTCTAAGAGAGTTTTTCCATTATAGGATAAGTTACAGGTGTTATTTTCAAACATGAATTCATAACCATACTTTGTGGCTTTCGTAACCGACATTAAATTTGATTGAATATCTGGGACATATAAAACGTCCTTTAAAGTTATGTCATTTGATTGTGTACGTAATTTTATTGTACCTGTCCCGTGCGATTCTAGTGTTGTTCCGTTTGCTATCGTGACAGTATTTTTGTTGTTATTGTCAATGTCAACAAATACATTTATGTCATTACAAATATGTGAACTGCTTCCAGAATCGAAAATCCAAGTAGATTTAGATTAATTATGTGCGATTAATGATAATTGCTTTTGAAACACTGTATTTTCTAAAGTGTTTTGATTTTCTTCGCTTTTACTCTCTTGAATTTGTGTGTTTGTTTCTGCTTTTGTTTCCGGAGTAAAATTACTTGCTTCAAAGCATAAAGACGAATTTTGTCTGTATTTTTCATTTGTTTGGTTCTTAGAATTTTTATTCTTAAGAAATCAACAATTTTGTCGCACATGGTTTTTTCTTTTGCAATTCGTGCAAAAAAGGTTTTGTTCTCTTTTTGGATATGCCCTAGTGTTTTGTTTTTGTTTATTATATGTTTTGTATACATTTTCATGCGATGAATTGGAGCTTTCTTGTCTCCTTTGAAATTCATCTGTAAGTTTTCCTTTTATAAATTCAGAGTTTAATTCGGTCTCTGATCGGGCCTCTAATGCCGTGATCAGAGTATCATAGCTAGGTGGAAGGGAGCACAACAAAAGTGCAGATAGATGAGAGTCCTTAATCTCTTCTCCTATTGCTTTTAACTTATCAGCTGTTTCTAATATTTTAACTATATGGTCATTCATATTACCATTTTCAGCTAGTTTTATACTATACAATTTTCTCAGTAAATATAATTTACTAGATAAATTCGCGCGCTCATGTATTGTTTTTAATGCTAACCATGTAGTTTTAGCTGATGTTCCGTTTTTTATATAAATCAGTTGGGAGTCTTCTAAGCTCAAATTTATAATAGCCCTGGCTTTATTGTCTTTTTTCGTCCAATCGCCTGTTAAGGGGTTTGGCGGATCATCAGTTATCTGGTTGATTAAATCCTCTTTCATTAACAACATCTCTAATTTGAACTTCCAAACCGCGTAATTGTTGGAGTTCAGTTTTTCTATGTGACATATTTCTTTCGTATTTGAAGCCATAATGTTTTATTTTTATTAATTTTATTAATACTTTGATAGTTTCTAATAATTTTTAAAACAATAATTTATTATTTAAAATATAGTTATTGATTTTATTTCTCTTTCTTATTAGAGAGCGGTTTTGCCTTGTTCAATCCTCAGCGCTCATAATCTGATAAATTTTGAGAACTAAGGCAAATAAATGCTTCTTCTATTTTATTCTTAAGATTCACTTAAACTTCACAATTGAAAATAAGGTAATGCAAGTTTATCATACCTGTTAAATCCGCGAAGGTGTGGTAAGTATTATCCAACTTGAGAATAAATCCATTGGCACTATTTAATCACTTTTTCATATCACTGATGAGAATAAAAACACGATATCTTGTCTGAATAAATATAGCTTCATGATATAATTTCTAATTTAAATATTTAATTACTATTAAAGAAAAGGTTAATTTACATTATTAAATTTACATCACACTATAAAAAAAGTTAAAACATTTATTTTAAGAGAAGTGTTCAGCAGGTCTGCATTTAAAAAAGGTTACTCAGAGACTAAAGTATATTAGTTCTTGGATGAGAGAAAACACAGTCAAGTCTACGTCATATAGCCTTGAACTCTCGAGGTTACACGTGTAAGTTCTTTAATGAGAATCTCACAGAAAACAGAAAAATACTTTGTCAGCACACGTGTTTCGTTTCATCAGCTTGAAATCGGATGGATGAATAGTCAGGCTCACGATAATAGCTGAAATGTTTATATCAGAAATCACCTTCCTAACACTTGTAGCCATAATTCTATCACAATTCACCACAATTAAATTAAAAGTTTACAATTAATTTAAAAGATACAAATTTACAATAAAAATGCACAGCTGAGAAATGTAAACAATTGTAGCAGCAACAAATAACCTTGCGTTGCCGAAATCAAATTACAAAGACTAAATCACACTCAAATATACTGTATTGACATGTGCTTCCATCTAGTGTAGAATAATTGAGTTAGTGAAACTTGGTACGTGATATACAATTTTTTGCATGATTTTCGTGTTCTGCGTCCAAAATTACATAAGAAACAATTAACTTTATTGAGTTTTTTGAATGCAGGCCTGTATAATCTGTCTGTGAACAAGTTTCTACAGTGCGCAGAAGTAGCAAAAGCACAGGTTTGAGAAAAGTGCACGGTAAATTAAAAATCAATTGGACGCTGTGTTAGCGTACACATCTTCAATTTCAAATTGACCCTGAACTAATTTGAATATTTTCATGTGTTTTTTTTTTTGTTCTATAGAGAATATAATTTTTTTTTTTAAATGTGGAAAACAAAGGAACGATTTTTTTAACTGATGATGCCCCTTAATGTTGTAGCACACTGCATAGCTACTCTTTCATAAGGATACTCTAGTGGACGAGTGGGTTTTCAGTGAATTTGCGTGCGATCGTGTTGTCCTGAATCACTAACATTTGTGCGTGAATTATAAATTTATTCTGTCCCTGTTTAAGTTTCGCAAAGTGCGTGTGTATTTCCGGAACCTGGTTGTAACGGTTATTTTTCAATATGTTAATAAGGCTAATATGGTGGTATAGTGGCTATATATAGTGAGGTGATATCTCGCATCAGCAGATTTAGAACGGATATCGCCTAGTGTTAATCAAGTTCTCACGTTCTTCTACTATACGTGGAATTATAGAGTGGAATTCTGATTTGAACATAAAAGGATAAATAGATGCTAGACTGTGAGCGTTTTGTAAAATGTTAGTTTCCTACTTCAATAAAAAAGGAGTCTCACTCACGGAGTCTATCTTATTAAATAACTTTTACCGAGGATTGTAAGAGCCCTTTAAGAGCCTACACTAGTCACACAAAGACGCTCGCAATCTAATGTTAAATCAATGGCAAAGTTCTGTTGAAATTTTTTGTTTGCATTTCATTATATATTTATTTTTATTTTTTGGCTTAAGATAGTTGAGGGTGATCTCCAACCATGTAGTTTTTAACTTTTTTCAATTTCGGTTGAAGTTTTTTTCTAATGAGGATACTTTCAAACGGTTTCAAAATAAAAAGTGACTTCATAAAGAAATATGCAAGGAAAATCGAAAAGTAAAAAAGTATCTCGTTAGAAATAGTCTTAATTTATCCTATGCAATATATATATATATATATATATATATAAAATAAATAAAAATAAAAATAAAAATATTGCTATGCAGATAAGAAATTTGAAAAGAACGCTGCAATTGGTTTAATATTAGTTTGCGAGTGTCTTCGCGGACTCTTAATTCGCAAACCACATGAAACCGTTTTCTTTAACATAATTTTTGTCTTATTTTATCACAGAATGTCTGTCATTATCTTATGTACACATTTCTCTTAAAAAAGTGTGACCACACAGGCCGCAATTGGATCATACAGACTTAATATATCGTACGGTTACTAAGTATAAAAGTCCAATTTTTGGAAAATAAAGCGGAAATTCATTTTTAAAAATACCAATTTTTAACACTTAATCATTCATAATTACTTTACTTTTTACTCTTTATAATTTATATGTATCCGTTTTCGATATATGTCGCTTCAAAAATTACAAGGAAGATGGGAGGAGAAGGAAAGTCGTAGCCCCGAAATCTTGAAATTTTAATTTTCAATAAATAAATAGCTTGCATTTATTCTTATTCTTTTCGCGGAAATCTGACTTTTTTTAACTTCTTTCTATTTAGATATTCCTTTTATTTAAATAACCTCATTTATAAATAACTACTGTCATTTATGATCATTTGGTCTCTAGTACGCCAAACCATCAACGTTTAAAAATACATATTTTTAAGGGGTAAAGTCTCTTTGACCTGTTCCAAATTTCGATTTATTTTTAAAGCACTCTTTAAAGTATTTCATTGAATAGATAACGATATCGAAAGTGAAAGGGCAATTTTGGCAATACATAATAGAGCTCGCCGCACAGAGTAAACAGTATCTAAACCATTAATCGCGTTTTATTCAGCGCAGCATCTTCAAAATCGGTGACAATCTAATTCTGTCAAGTTTCAATCAATTTGATATATATTTTTTAATTAATCGTCAGGTATTTTTCTATTGAAATACTTAGTATTTTTTCGAAATATTCATGTCTCGCATTTTGTGTAAGTTTAACTAACGAAATTTGTGATTGAAAATTAACTTTTTACTTTCAATTGATGCCATTTCACTAAGTGCTGGTTTTTTAAAATGGCTATCTATTTTACTAGCTTTTCGTATAAAAAGTCTTTATTTTGTCTCATTGGTCTAGGTAAAGTCTACGATGAATTATTGTAACCACCGCACGATACTTTTTCTTTTCGAACACTCTCATCCATCAGTTTTGAAGTCAACATTTTTAAATATATCATTTAAATAAAAACACAGATTTCAATTTTAATAGATGTATAATAATTTATTTTAAATGGATTTTATAAGAACTTCGCCTTCATTTTTAAACAATTTCGAAAAATGCATTAAATTCAGGTGTATATGTCATGATACATAATGGAAATATTATTTGCTTATACAACGCACCAGAACATGTAGTAACTAGAGTGGCCAAATGTATACGAATTTTCAGAAAATAATATAGTACTGTAAAACCTGTAGGGACCGGAGGAAGATTACGTTTAAAACAAGTTTTCGTCTTATTTGGTATAACTATAGGATAATCTTTCCTTGCTTTTTTATTTGGGTAAAAGTTCCGTGACGTCCAGATAACAATAAAACTAAAAATATATGGGTCATTCCATGTCAAGTGGCCTAAATTTTGGCATGATTCCTGCTCGAACCCCTTCAATTTTTATATAATTGATACAGAACATACATATAGGTATAAGATGGACATCTGCAAACGGTCAGTGTCAGAAATAGTATAGTTGGGGTGCTAGGGGTCCTTTTGTAAAACTCACTATTTCATGGTCGCAGAAAAAATGAGGAAATCACCAAGTTTGCCATCTTATTGCTCATGATACAAGAAACCTTACTTATTGAAAATAGGTGATCTGGTACAACTTTTTGTGCTAAAAAACGTAATTATAGTATTAAAAATCCCAAATCAATACCTTTGTCCTTACTCGGCCTCAAAGTAGGCCATACGGCCTGTCGCGATAAATTTTACCCGTAATTTAACATGCTGTAACTACTGAAAAAAATTATTTTAAAAGTTTGTCACTTTAACAATTCATTACCTATGAAGATGTCATAGAGCTGCTGGAGTTGTTTCTTTCCTGCTTAAATATTCATTAATTTATTCAGCTTTGAAATCTTCTAAAAAATTAAAATCATCAATTCCATCCAATTTTTTTAATCGTATATCTCAAAAGGGACATTCCTGATATAATTACAGTTAGTACCACTGGAAAGAACACATCTTAATCTATAAGAAAAACTTTATTTCATTTTGGGCCTCTTACATATAGGGGAAAAATAATAAAATTCAAAAGACCTATTTTACGCGATATTTCTTCTTCGAAGATCTTCTCTTTCAACACATTTAACACAAATCTTTTTATTTACAATGATAAATGTATACATAATTATCTCTTGTTGTGGTCCATGGTTGCTTCTGCTCTACCATACTGAATGACGGGTAATCGCGTCACCAAGGGGTCACGCCCGATAGCCATGAAAGACTAGCTCCTGTGGATGCTTCAGTAAAATCGACTATTTCATGGTCGCAGAAAAAATGATGAAATCACTACTTTTGCCCTCTTATTTTTCAAGATACAATAAATCTTACTTATTAAAAATAGGTGATCTAGTACAACTTTTTGTGCTAAAAAACATACTTGGAGTATTAAAAATAGCAAATGATTATCTTCGTCATTACTTGTGCTCAAAGTAGGCCATATGTCCTGTCGCGATGAATTTTACCCTTTCTTTAACAAGCTGTATCTACTGAATAAATTAATTTAAACATGAGTTACTTTAGAAATATATTACCTATGAAGATGCCATAGAGCTGCTGAAGTTGTTTCTTTCCTGCTTAAATATTCAATAATTTATTCAGCTGCGAAATCTCCTAAAAATAAAAATCATCAATTCTACCCCATTTTCAGAAACGTAGATCTCAAAAGGTACAGTTTTGATTGGATTAAGATTAGTACCACTGAAAAAAGCACATTTTAATCTATAAGGAAAACTCTATCTCATTTTGTCCTCTTAGATATAGTGTAAAAATAATGAAATTAAAAAAAAACTATTTTCCACTGTTTTTCCGAGATTTCTCTTTTTCAAAAAATTTGACTGTTGAGCAAAGTCTATCCCAAAAATTCCTTACATAAGGCTTTTGAACTGTGCAAATACATTTATCTGTATAAAAATTAATTTATTTTTATGAATGGAGTTTTTTTTTCTTTGCATATACATTATTTTAGGGACAGATCTGCTGCAAGAATTTAAAAAATATTTTGAATCTTTGTTATCAACAGAGTGACTTTGGAATCTCTGCAGAGTGGAATTTGTTTGGTACAAGCCATTTAAAACCAACCTGTGACGGAATAGGAGGAACTGTAAAGCGGCTGGCTGCAAGAGCAAGCATTCAAAGACCAATTAAAGACCAAATTATTACTCCGTCGAATCTATATAAATTCTGTGAAAAGAACATAAAGGAAATTAAATTCATTTTTGTTTCAAAAAAATAAATTGAAGCAGTATAAGCTGACCAATAAGAGCGTTTCAAATGCGGATGCACAGTTTCTGGCACAAGAGAACACCATCATTATATATATCGTACTCGTAAATAAAAAACAAGTTCGTGTCAGTAGAATAACAAATGATGCACCATTCTTTATAACACATGTTGATAAGAGTGTTAAGACTGAATTTCACTATGCATTCGTTTCCAATTCGTTTAAAATAGGCTTTTTTCTAATTTCATTATTTTTACACTATATCTAAGAGGCCCAAATTGAGATAGAGTTTTCATTATAGATTAAAATGTGCTCTTTTCAGTAGCACTAATTGTAATAAAATCAAAACTGTACCTTTTGAGATATACGCTTCTGAAAATGGGTTCGAATTGATGATTAAAATTTTTAGGAGATTTCGCAGCTGAATAAATTATTGAATATTTAAGCAGGAAAGAACTTCAGCAGCTCTATGACATCTTCATAGGTAATATATTTCTAAAGTGACTAATGTTTAAATTATTTTATTCAGTAGATACAACTTGCTAAAGAAAGGGTTAAATTCATCGCGACAGGCCATATGGCCTACTTTGAGCACAAGTAATGACGAAGATAATCATTTGCTATTTTTAATACTCCAATTATGATTTTTAGCACAAAAAGTTGTACTAGATCACCTATTTTTAATAAGTAAGATTTATTGTATCTTGAAAAATAAGAGGGCAAAAGTAGTGATTTCATCATTTTTTCTGCGACCATGAAATAGTTTATTTTACTGAAGCATCCCCAGGAGCTAGTCTTTCATGGCTATCGGGCGTGACCCCTTGGTGACGTGGATACCCGTCATTCAGTATGGTAGAGCAGAAGCAACCATGGACCACAACAAGAGATAACTATGTGTACATTTATCATTGTAAATAAAAAGATTTGTGTTAAATGTGTTGAAAGAGAAGATCTTCGAAGAAGAAATATCGCGTAAAATAGGTCTTTTGAATTTTATTATTTTTCCCCTATATGTAAGAGGCCCAAAATGAAATAAAATTTTTCTTATAGATTAAGATGTGCTCTTTCCAGTGGTACTAACTGTAATCATATCAAGAGTGTCCCTTTTTAGATATACGCTTCTGAAAATTGGGTGGAATTGATGATTTTAATTTTTTAGAAGATTTCAAAGCTGAATAAATTAATGAATATGTAAGCAGAAAAGAAACAACTCCAGCACCTCTATGAAATCTTCATAGGTAATGAATTGTTAAAATGACAAACTTTTAAAATAATTTTTTTCAGTAGTTACAGCATGTTAAAGTACGGCTAAAATTCATCGCGACAAGCCGTATGGCCTACTTTGAGGCCAAGTAATGACAAAGGTATTGATTTGTGATTTTTAATACTATAATTACGTTTTTTAGCACAAAAAGTTGTACCATAGCACCTATTTTCAATAAGTAAGGCTTCTTGTATCATGAGTAATAAGATGGCAAAATTGGTGATTTCGTCGTTTTTTCTACGGCCATGAAATAGTGAGTTTTACAAAAGGACCCCTAGCGCCCTCAACTATGCTATTTCTGACACTGACAGTTTGCAGATGTCTATCTTACACCTATATGTATGTCCTGTATCAATTATATAAAATTTGAAAGGGCTCGAGTGGGAGCCTCTAGGCCAGTTGACATGGAATGACCCATATATTAAAAAAAACTGTTTTATAAGCATTCAATGTTTATCATAAAAATCACGCCAAATTTCATGACTGCAATTCATAGTGTCAAAGTTGTCCGTTACATTACGTTAACTTGGATCGGGGCCCCGATTTTTAAAAGTTCACCGCATTGATTTACGCTTGATATACAGGGTTATTCAAAATGACTCATCCGATTTCAAAATGTCATATTTTCAAAAATAAACGACACAGAATTATAAGTAATATATAAATGCAAAGGAAAAATATGGATTTATATTGTGAACAATATGGCGCTCGTGTGTTCTTCGTGAAGCTATTTCACGAAAACTGTTTTAGAAGCTGAAATTTCCCCCAAATAAAGAAAGATCTCTCCAACTTCTTTTTCCAACAAGATAGGGAACCATCCCACGTGGTTACAGCGGTACGTCGTTTCTTTAACACGGAGATACCTCACAGTTGGATCGGTCGCAGTGGATCAAATTTCTTGATGTTACACAGCTAGCTCCCTAGGTCACCTGATATGATTCCATACGATTTCTTCCTTTGGGGGTTGGTAAAAGATAACGTTTATGTGCCACCATTACCTACAAAATGATGCGAACTTAAATAAGGGATTTCTGCTGAGAAATCAATTACAAATGGCACTTTACAACGTGATTGGCAGATATTTACATACCGTCTTGACATTATAGATGTAACTAAAGGAAGTTATATCGAACACTTGTAAAAATAACTTCAAAATGTTTCCTTTGTATTCATGTATTACGTATCATTCTGTGTCGTTTATTTATGAAAATATACTATTTTGAAAGCGGTTGATTCATTTTGAATAACCTTGTACAGTGCAAACTATTAAATTTATTAAAAATATATAATTTTTTCTCTGATTTGTTTTTAAGATATGGCAACAGTAAAGGAAAAACATTATTTAAACTTTTTTTTTCTAAATAGTTTTTCAACCTTAAAATCATAATTTAATTATTATTAAAATATTATATTATAAAAGAGTATTTTTAAAACAATTATTACACTCTTTATTTTTTTTATTTATATTTTCTAACCTTTTACTCTTTAAAAGACATTGCAGTTGCAGTTTCACAGACATTTTGCATTCTTTGGAGAGAGTGGTTTGACGAATAATTAACTCCATTGTTTTTTTAACACGAAAAAAGTTGTAACCATAAAGAATATTTGGGGATTTATCGCTTGCGGCCGGCTAATGAAAAAAGCCTTAAAATTATTTTATGAATTTATAATTAAGTTCTAAAAATATTAAAATGTTCTAGTATTATCGGAAACCTCTGTTCATAATTTTTATAACTCTAGCTTATCAGGAAATAAATGAGAAACTGATTAAAAAATTGCATCTCTACATACAAAAACGAATTTAAGTTAAATAAAAGAATTAAAAAAAAATGCTACCCACCTTTTTTCCCCATTTATTGCATTTGTGAATTTTTTTTCTTTTCATAAGGAACTTCTTATATCTGGATATGTTTGCACCAATAAGCAAATATATATGTATGTATGTGTGTATATATATATATATATATGTATATATATATATATATATATATATATATATATATATATATATTTGTGTGTGTGTGTGTGTGTGTGTGTGTGTGTGTGTGTGTGTGTGTGCGTGTGTTTAAAATGAAACCACATGTGTGAAAATCAAAGGAAGAGATAGTACGAAAATCAAAGGAAAATATGTCACAAAAATTAAAAACAATGAAACGAAAATTCAAATATGAAATAATATGAGGATCTTATGGAATTGTCAGAGGACTTTCAGAAGAATAATTCATTGTAAATATATGTTATTTCATAAATTTATTTATTTATTTGCAAATTTCAGATTATTATGTATGATTCTTTTTCACTTTTGTATCTAATGTACTATCTAATAAACCTGCGCGGATTATTTTGGGGCGGACTTTTTTGGGGCGAGATTCTTTTTAATATTTCTATGTGTCTTTTCTACATAAGTACATTTTGAGTTACTTTACTGTATACTGCAGGTAGTATTTAAACTCTTTTCGTTATTTTATTTGGGGAAAAAAAGTTGGTGATCCCTTCATAGAAAATTTAACAGGAGGTTTATTAATAAAATTTATTTGGTTTATGTTGCGAAATCTATATTTCCATGCATTTTTACATTTTTGTTAGTTATTTTCTTATAGCTTAGAACGAAATATTTATATAAATATTTTCTGTTTCAATGTAAAATATAATTTCGTGTCGCGGTCGAATTTTGAATTATCATATATTCTAATACGAGCAAATCTTGTGGGTGGTTATATATATATATATATATATATATATATATATATATATATATATATATATATATGCAAAAATTATCTTAAAAACAGCTCTAACGATTTTGACGAAATTTCGTATCCTACCGTTTTGGGACACCAGAAAACCATTGGGCTAGGTCACATGTTCGAGAAAATTCGATTAGTGGGTCATTTTGGGTCATTTTGGGTCATGGTCTAGCTAATTGTATTTAAAAAACGGTTCAAACGATTTTGACGAAATTTTGTATCCGATCATTTTCGGGCACGAGAAGTCTATTGGGCTGGGTCACATGTTCGAGAACTTTCGATTAGTGGGTCATTTTGGGGTCAACGCGGGTCAAATTAATTTTATCTAAAAAACGGCTCTAACGATTTTGATTAAATTTTGTGTCCTACAAGTTTCGAGCACGATAAAAGCATTGGGCTAGGTCACATGTTCGAGAAAATTCGATTAGTGGGTCATTTCTGGGTTATTGTGGGTCATATCTAAAAAGCGGCTCAATTTACACTAAATTTTGCATCCAATGGTTTTCGGGCACGAGAAAATTGTTGGGCTAGGTCACATGTTCGAGAAAATTCAATTAGTGGGTCATTTTGGGTCATTTTTGGTCATGGTCAAGCTAATTCTATCTAAAAAACGGTTCAAACGATTTTGACGAAATTTTGTATCCGACTATTTTCGGGCATGAGAAGACTACTGGGCTGGGTCACATGTTCGAGAACTTTCGATTAGTGGGTCATTTTTGGGTCAAAGCGGGTCAAATTAATTTTATCTAAAAAATGGCTCTGACGATTTTGATTAAATTTTGTATCCTACGAGTTTCGGGCACGCGAAAATCATTGGGCTAGGTCACATGTTCGAGAAAATTCGATTAGTGGGTCATTTCTGGGTCATTGTGGGTCAAGATCTAAAATTGGTTGAATTTACACTAAATTTTGCATCCTATGGTTTTCGGGTACGAGAAGACTGTTGGGCTAAGTCACATGTTCGAGAAAATTCAATTAGTGGGTCATTTTGGTCATGGGTCATGATATTTGAACTCAAATATAATTTTGACCGAGCGTAGCTCGGTCTTCCCTGCTCGTATATACCAAAAGCAGCAAGGTGCCGCAGACGACAGTCTAGACGGTCGGAGTCCGCTTATTTAAATAAATAAAAGTAGATATGGCAGAAATTATTACTTTCGTAAAATTAACAGATAAAGTTTATTCTTCTCAGAACGTACCCATCAAAACAATACCAAACATATTACAGTGTTTTACAGACCCATAAAAATGCGTTTTATTGTAGTAATATTACTCGTATAGATGGATTTCATTACTAAATTCTTTACCTGTTTTGTAGTGCCTACATCTATTTTTAGAAATAAAATCTGTTATCATCCTTTAGAGACTTCAAGTATTATACTCTTTTTTCTTTCTTTAAAAAATATGGGTATGAATATGGTAATGGAATATCATAAAAATGTGACTATCAGGTCACATTTGTGATTGCGAGCTTTTCCGAAGTCCAGTTGGCTAGCTCTAAGGAAATAAGTACACTATTTTCTCGTGTATAATTCCAATACGCAATCTGTGTGTTACAAAGAAAAACGAAAAAAGTATATCTCTCAACATGCTATTTTAATTGTAGAAAATCCTGGAGTTTGAAATATATCTGTAGAAATCATAATTCACATTTTGTTTCCTGGAACTGTATATTTTCCAGTTATTAAAATGACAGAAAACTAAGTTTATGTAACTTGTAGATTACTCTTATTGGAAACATTGTATTGAAATATGTATCGGCATCGGAAACCGATACAGTATATAACAATATGCACGCAAACGTTAAGTTTACTTAAGGCGTTGGACGGTTAAGTTGTTTTACATGTTTCTTCTATATTAGTATAAAATATAGAGCGATTTGCGTATTGTATTTAGTGAATTTGTGAAAGCATGTGTGGTTGCGTAAAAATATAGCTGTCGAAAACATGCCGTCTATAATGCGCACCCTAATGTTTAGGCCTAATATTTTAGAAAACAGTCTTCAATTGAATACAGTAATATTTCTTGATAAATACATATATTGATGAAAAGGGCTACATTTCTAAATGAAAATAACTATTTCACTGCTGAATAAAAATATCAAAATGCATGAAACAAATATAAGAAAATAATATTGAAGCCAGAAACGTGAAATGTAATAACACATATTAATTTTTTTTTTACTGAAAAGTTATATATTAACAAACCTAAATTGATTCAGAATCTCATAACTGTAAATAAATCGATACAAACACAAATTCTAGGCATCAGTAAGTTAAACGTAATCATTCCTTAATTTTTCCATTATTATACATTATTATTATATTAACATCCACATTACATAATCATAATAATCACATCATCATAATTCCACATTTCAAAACTATCACATATAAATTAACGATTGATACTAAATATATCAACTTTAATTTTCTCCAAAACTGATAAAAATCATTGTTAAAATTTACATAACGTGAAAATATTTTTACCGAAATAAAAAAAAATAGATTTAATGCATCGAACAAACTAAATTAAAAACTTAAAGTGAAATCGAACAATTTTGATTTCCCAATTTCATGCTTGAATTTTTAAAAAAGCTCCTTAACGATTTTTTCCAAATATGGCTTTTTTTACTAGAGACTAATCCATGTTATATTTTTTTTTATATTTTCCGATATAGTACATTTTACTTCGCAAAAAAATTATAAGAAATTGTGCTTATTAGTTCTTAATATATAGTGCCATGGATTTTAAAAGAATATCTCGACATTTTAATAAACAGAAGATTCGTCTCTAGATCATAAATAATGTCGAATATATAAACGTCCGTTAATAAAACGATTATCCGTTATGCTCAAAATATTATTTTTGTGTAGCAGCTTCAGAATAAATGCGTGGAAATTACTCTATCGAACGCAGAAAACTCCAATATTTACAGCTGTTGAGGCAAAGACGAAATTATTATAAATGCTAAGGGATATCATGCAGCACCTACAAATATTGATCATCGAATACATATAAGACAGATAAGTTTTCAATAACTTTCATTTTATTTGATACAATTTTCTTGACGAACCAAAAGTAATAACAAATGTTGTGAATTAAATAATATTTTAAATTGCAGACGATGTCTCTGAAATAAGGTAGATATTATTTAGTTGTTTGTAATTTAGTTTTATTTTAATTTAATTCATTTTGTCTAAATATTACACATTTATTTTATCCAATAAGTTTTTAAATATAATTTGAAAGTTGTGTTTTTGCATTTCTTACGTAAAAATAAATATTTTTCATGGGAATATTAAATTAAATTTGGTTATTTTTATAAAACGAAATTTTTCTAAACTATTTTTTTTTTCAAATTAAGGGAGATGAAATTTCTGTCCGGTAATTTACGTTTAATTTGAAAATACTATTGTATACTTCAACGAAAGATCAAGAATACAAACTAGTCGTTGGGGGCCACCGTAATACTTACCCATCATGGATATGCATAAAGTAAAATATTAAAATAAAAATGTGTAAACTACTTATAAAATGCATTGCAATTCAAATAAAATCGTGGCTTGATGACGTCACAAACTTTAAAGGCTCGATTACTGAATTGCTTGAAAGAGGTTTTTCCTTATAACTCCAAAAATAATAATCCTATTAACTAGCGGTTTATTGCATCTGATTAAGCGTTAAATTTCCAATTAAAATATATCTTTGAAGTGAAATTTGGATGAAATACAGGGTCATGAAAAATCGAAGAGTGTGGAAAATAGGATTCCAAATATCTCGGCAACTAATTATCCGATCGACTTCATGCTTTATTCAAAATTTATGTTTTTTTATTGTCTTTTATATTCATTTCTTAAAATAAACAATTTCGAAAATTTTTATATACCTTTCATCAGAACGAATATTTCGAGAGTCCGAAAAAAATTGTTCCGGTTAATCGAGGTTATTGAAATGAAATAGGCTTCTTCCCATTATTACATACTAAGTACATACCAAATTACAAGTCTCTATCTCAATTTTTTCGGGAGATAGAGCGTTTACAGGCACACACACACACAGACACACAGACACACAGACGGACGGCAAAATTTTTTTTCTAAAAATATGTTTTTCGGAATCTCCAGTGTCTGAAACGTGTAAATCCGTCAAAAAAAATTTTTCGATTTTCAAAACGATTACAAGACTTACCCTATACTACGTATGATGGGTAAGTAAAAGGGTAGTTTTTAAGTATTCAGAGTTTTGAGCAACATTATATTTCCGGATAGAAATATTCGTTTTATTTACTGAGATAAATTCATCGTTTATATAAGACGAAGATTGCTATTTTGATACAGCGGTACACAAAAATGTGACGCTTTGGCAGCTGTACATTTCTCATAAAGGCGTATGTATCCATATACACTTGATTTTTATTAATAATAATATATATAAGATTTTCATTGACGCAAAGCCTTCCAATTTTTCAGCACCACTATTGCCCAAAAGTGATATTCGATTTTAATAGCAGAATTGATGCCATTAAATAAAGTGAATATTTCTATTCCGAAATAGTATCACTCATAATTTATAAGCTGTAGATTTATTGTTGTACTCAGGTTTAGGAGAATGTCATAAAAGTAATTTATATATTAGCCTGAAAAACATGTTTAATATTTGAATAATAAAACTATTTTTTCTTTAATTTTAAATTTTGTTTACAATTCTTGTGGCAGAAAAATTTATGAATTCACTATTTTTATTCATTGTTCTCGAAAGCTACAGATTTATATAACACTGTTCAACAAATTTTAAGGAACTTTCTATTTCTCAACATGTGTTTCCTCTAGATTTTAAGGCACATAAACAGAAAATGTTGTTAAAAATATTCTTTCTATCACCCCCCCTCAGTTTTTTCAATTGTTTTACTGTATGGACATTTTTATAGATTGCAATTATAATAATATTGCGTGGCGTTATGTTTTGTTTGTCGATATACATTGCATGTCTCGTATAGATTTTAGGGTGCTAAAAATATTTTTTATATCATCCGCCCATTTATCTACTTTTTCGGCATTTGTGTATATATAGCAGTTATAATATCATTAAATTATCATTTTAATTGAGTTTAATTTACCTAAAAATATTTTGACTCAAATGAATATGTAACAAAATAATATAAACAAAATTTACTTTTATAATTTTGTTTATGAAACCTTCACGAGGTTTCATATTAAATTTATATTATGTTTTTAAAATTACTCGTTAATTTCTCTGTGAAATAGTTAAGAATATAATGTTTTAATATTTTAATGCTACTTATCAATTATGTAAACGTTCATTTAATCATTTATTTTTTCCTAAATTAAAATGACAAAATTCATATGCAATATTTCATTTAACATTTCATTAGAATAAAGAAATCAAACATTTGCTGAAGACAACTCAATCTGAAACATTTTCTTATATCTGTTTCAATGATGCATTTAATTTTTACTTATATCTGCCTGTTTTGTGATTACGAATTTAATCCTCTTTATCCGTTCTCATCTATTTCCTTTCAGTCTTGCTCTTACTTTCAAAGTAGTAACATTTATTGTGATAAGAGGTTTTTCTCTTCGTATTTTTAATTTTGAAATCATGAAGTTTATTAAATATCTTTCATTGCATCAATTGCATGAGATGTCTTTTAATGATAAATATGCACATGTTATGAATGATTATTTAATATTAATAATGAAAACAAATTTTTATAAAAAAAATTTATAATATGACTAATATTACGTAACACATGATACATATGTAACACATGATAACAGATCACATTTAGTACATTCTGTTTTATTATTTAATTATTTAGATTTTATTTTCAATAATCGCTTGTAATCTGGAAAACATATTCCAAGACAAATTTTATTTTCATTAGAAAAAGTTTTCATTCTACATTAGATTGTGTTTATATTAAGAATAAAATGATGCGGTGAAAGACATAGTAGTGTAAGTCGCATTTTCGTAAAAGTTTAAAAACATAGTATTCTTATAAAGATACGAGGGTAGGTTGAGAAGTTCTCGACCTGACAGTGAAAGCACAAGATTTTCGACAAAATTTCGTATTATTTTTCAATGTAGTCCCTTTGCAACTTAATACATTTAAGACACGCTCTTATGTGAGAATTCTTCAGTGCAGACCTGTACGAAGGTGGTTCGAAAAGTTCTCGGCCTGACAAAGAATATACAAGATTATTTACAATATTTCATTTTATTTTCCAACTTGCAACACAATACATTTCAGAATACTCTTAAGAAAGGTGCCTTCTTTGGCGTTTTTGCTCGACGTTCAACAAACGTGGTAGCGAAATGTTTTTTCATACCCAAAACATTGTGTAGAATGTAGAGGACCCGGTCTGTCGAGATGTTTGCAATGTCAGCAAGTTTGCGTATATCAATCGGCAATCTTTCAATAGAGCAATGTGAATTTTTGAGACGATTTCGTCGGTCGCAGCGGTTTTTGGACGTTCTGAGCGTTCATCATCGTGAATTGATTTCCTACTATGTTTAAATTCAGCAGCCTACTTTTTTGATCATCGAATATGAAGGACAAGAATCCTTTGAGGTTAAATGTAACTTTTTTTGTATGCCCATGGTGGTTAAATCTTTTTAAACAAAGTAATTTATGACAGCTCGAACTTCAATTTTTTCCAATTTTTGAAAATGTCAAAACTTGTTTAATTTACCTTATCGCCCAGCCTTAACCAATAAACCTACGTGTCTGAAACTCGGCAGCATGTCATCTAAAGGATCATACGTTACAAACATCATTGTAATTTGGTCATACTTGTTCCATCTCTGTGTCAGGCTGAGATCTTATAAGCCCGCCCTCATATATACAATTATATATATATATATATATATATATATATATATATATAACTCTTATATGTATATAAACATATTATACCTTAAATCACTCAATTGCAGTAAAATATCGTCTGTCTATCTCCGAGGCTAACGAAAAAGAGAGGCTACCGCAGTGCATTCCACTTATCTTTTTTTACAGACCGCTAGAGTGACGTAATGCTCTTTTCGTACACCTGCTTTGGTGCATTCGAGCATCACGTGACTCCCGCGGTCTTTAAAAAAAAGATTTGCGTAAAGCACCGCGGTAGCCTTTCTTTTTCGTTAGCCTCGGGCTATCTCTACATGACGTTGAATAAAGCAATGACATTTACCATGCCTTTTGAATTAATAATGTAGTAAGACACTCAGCCACGGTCTCGTGTTTTAAACAATTTCTTAATATACTTTAACAGAAAACAAAAAAATATATTCATCAAGAAAAGGATTTTTAGCAGTGAAGCAATTATTCTAGTTGGATAACTTTAAGATTAACTTAACAAGAAACACTACAGAAGTTAGAAACATTTTCTAATTTTACTCAATAGCCTAAAATAAATGTCTTATTCCCTCTCAAAACGACTGTACAGTGAACTATAACAAAATACATGCGCTGAAAAATCAATTTGCTTAATAATAATTCTAACTGCTCTGAAATTCCATGACTTCAGGCAACTTTCTTTATTGAAGCCCGAAAAACGAAATTATTACCGTATACCCGTAAATTGAATTGGATAGCTTTCAGATTCCTTTCGAGAAAATCATCCAATCGCCACGTGTCATGAGTAGGTGCAAGGAAGCTTAATTACATTCACTTTATCAACACGAGATCCACTTCCATTCCAATTTCTCTCACAAAATCCATACAGTTAACAGACACCCACAATCACTTAATTAATATATTTAGTCATCCGGAAAGTTATGCGGTTTTCAAAAAGTTTCGTCTAGTTATTTTTCCACTGCGGATAAGGAGTGACCCTGAATGAACCACATATGCACATTCGGTCTTTTCTGCATGCGCTGCATAATTCTTGCTTGTTTTGTGGAATAATATTTGTTTCACTGCAGTGCTAAGAATGAAAAAAAAAAGTTAATTTTCGTCATATTATGCTTTTTTATTTAAAGGTAAAAAATGCTAGTCAGACTGCTCGTTAAAATTGTTCTATATACGGACAAAGTGCTGTTTCATACAACATAGTTCGAAGATACTTTGGTACGTTTAGGCGCGGAAATTTCCGCGTCGAATATCCTGCCCACTCTGTAGAACCATCATCTGTAAAGGAGGACTTCTTAAAGAAGCTAACAAATGATCACGCTCTGTACTTTTTGGAATATTTAGTCTATGTGATATCTCCTAAACTGTTTAACGCGTATTTTCAGCGATAGATATTTTTAAGAGGGACTCCTTTATAGATGATGGTCTTCCAGAGTTGGCATCATCTTCGAGGCTGAAGTTTCCCGTATAAAATTCCCAAACAACCTTCGAACTGTGTCATCTGAAACATCACTTTGTCCATATGCAGCACGAATTTTAAGAGCAGTCTGACTACATTTTTACCTTTCTTGAAATAAAAGAGTGTAATTTTACGAAAATGTACTTTTCAGCCCTCCATTCTTAACACTGCACTGAAACAAAAATTATACCAGAGCAGACGGGAAAATTATGGAGTGCAAGCAGAGAAGACCGAATGGATATATGAGTCATTCAAGGTCACTCATTATCACCAGTAGTAAAATAACAAGACGAAACAGCGCTTCGCTTTGAAAAACCGCAAAACATTCCGGATGACCCAAAAAGTTTTCAAAATTTTTAATGGCAAACCAATTCCCCGAATTCATTCATACTTTGTGAAATTTAAATAAATACACTATAGAATTTACATTCAAGCGTAAAATTTGACACCAACATACAATATGATCGAATTCAAAAGCGACTTCTATAAGTAGCGTATCATTATCAAGAGTAATGGGGTCGTTCTGCTACAATAATTCGGTATGTTTAAATATTCTTTATGCGTTTAGCACTTTTTGAAGATCAGCTATTTATAAATCTATTATTTTAACAGGGTGAAATAAGAAGAAAGGTTTGTAAATACTCCTCACGCAAGGATTTATCTGCCAAATCTAACATTAAAAAATCTCACTATTGCAGAGAATTTTGATTCGAACTTTTCATAAAGATAATGAAGATCTAAAAACCTTGAATAATTTTAATTCTTAAAGCCTCATAATATTTTGCATGAATGATCTTCTTAAAAAAATATTTCATATCGTAAAATCTTTGTTATCTAAATGAAAATACACTCACAATAAGTGGAAATACCAAGAAGTAAATATAAAAACAAATTGCTTTAAATATAATATTTTACGTAATTATGGCTTTAGTTAAACAAAGTAAGAAAAATTTTAAGCATATTTAATAAAGACAAACATCCTATTTTGGCGTAACACATTTTAAATAGCTTGTTTAGCTATGAATAGAAAATCAATTTTTTACGTGAAAGAAAATTTGCTGTTTTGAATATATCAATTTTATTTTCAAGCTATTTTTATAATCTGGGTATAGTTTCGCACAATCATTTGTCTGACATGGATAAAATGTTATCTCTTTCACATAGCTTGTGGCAAAATTGTATTAAATATTGCAAACAAAATTTAAAAATTTACATGACTTCATAAAAATGTTATTGATAAAAATATGATTTCATATCGTGGTTGAATCGTTTCAAAACAACAGCTAAAACGCTAGAAAATCTCCAGGGTATTAAAATTTCTATTGAATTATTCTCATTTTGAAATGTTTCCGTCTTCAAAGACTTCAATCTCTCTCTCTCTCTCTCTTTTCTCTATCTGTATATTTGTGAGATATTTATAAACTTAATATCTAATGAAATGTTAATTAAATTATAAAATAACAAAATAGAGAATCTGTTTTGGAAAAGATCTTATGAAGTATAATAATAAGTGTTAGATATTGTTCCAAATGTTACAATTAGTGACTTATACCACTATCATCTCAACAGGCATAAAAAAGGATTAACATATTGTAAGTATTATTTGAGGTTTCTGTTTTTAGGGTATTAAACAGTCAACTTCCCAATATCCCTCACCAAGTTAAAAATATGGGTGTGGGATTTTTTCGTATATTTAAAAAGTCTCCTTGGGAAATTAATATTTTTAACTTCATTTTTCTGTGTACTATTCTTAAATGTTGTCTCTTTTATTGTTAGTTTCCAAAATATTTCTAATTATAAATATATTCTTAATTTTATTTTAAGTGTTCACATTTTTTTCGCACTTCGTCAGCTTTTAACAAATTAAATATTAAATTAAGCATTTATTTTAGAAATATTTTGGCAACTAAGAAACAAAGAGACATCCTTTAAGAAGAATACAAATAAAAAAAAGTTTAAATCGATAATTCCCAGAGGAAATATTTTAAAAATAAGAATGCATTCCACACACGTAGGTTTAACAATAGCGGGGGAATTGGGGAGTTGACTTACTAACAGCTTTATAGCTAATATTTAAGAATCTCTAATGCAGACCGCAAAACTGTACAGTACACAGATATATATTATCTTTAATTGTGATACACATTATATGGTCAAAAGCCTTATATCGCTTTCGATGTTAGACATTTCGTCGAACATCTAGACGAATCCTGCAAGAACTTCAGGAATATAAAGAACATATTTAAATCCCATTTTTCTCAAGAGACTGTTTGGTTACGAGGGCAATTAATGGAACATAAACAAAATGAATCAAAATTAAGATTGTCGATTAAACTGTAATAAAATGCTCGTAAGGCGCAGCACTTAGCTGAGCGAATCTCGTACAAAATCTCTGTGTATTCATGTAAGATTATACATACATGCACGTTTTCCAAAAGTTTTGCATTTTATTTTGTTTATAGCATGCAAGGTTTTCAATCAAAATTAACGCTACTTTCAGAAAATATGCAAAATACACTGCGAATAACATAATTACAATATAAATTTATTAAATTCTAAACGAAATGACAGCATTTCTATGAAAGAATTTTTAAATGTACCTACGTTAAAGATAATAAAATTGTTTTACATAATTTGAAAGTCAACAATATAAGGCAATCCATATAAAAAGGGCTGTCAAATGTTTTGGAAATTTAGACAGATA
The DNA here is from genome assembly GCA_963931845.1 of Maratus michaelseni. Classification (NCBI taxonomy): domain Eukaryota; kingdom Metazoa; phylum Arthropoda; class Arachnida; order Araneae; family Salticidae; genus Maratus; species Maratus michaelseni. Next base: position 402,195,507 of record OZ007586.1, read on the forward strand.
TTGGTGATAAGGTGGGCTAAATTTCAGTTGCTTTCTAAAAGTAGCTTGCTGATGAGGGATTTTCAACAAATCGTCATTTTAAATTTAAATTTTCAAATTATTATTTTTTTATTTATTCTTTAGTTTTCCTTGGAGGAATATAAGTAGAACGAGCCCATTCCAACAAAAATTAACTATCATAATCGATGCATTTATCCAAAAACTATGCGTGGACATACGTTAAAAACTGACTGCTTTGATGAAAAATAGTTTATAAAAATTTAAATTTGCGGAAAAACCCTTGTCATCCAGCTACTTTTTGCAACCAACTGAAATTCAGCTCATTATACCGCCAACATCTTTAAAAAATTGTACTACACTGTTGACTGCTGAATTATGCAAAAATATTTCTGTTACCTTTAGAGAATGCATAGTTAAAAATTAATTCATACAAATGCTCATCTTTCATCAAATATATAATATATTTATATTTTAAATACAGTACGCTGTTTCGATTGTAATGCGTCATTTTTCTGAAAGTGGCGTTAAATTTCGTTGAAAATCCTGCATGTTATATACAAGCCTTGCAAATTTTATATCTCCTTGAATATATGAGCTATTCTTCCACTAATGTTGCACAAAATTCACATAATCATGTCCGACAATTGCAGATCATTTTTGCACTTTATTTTACAGGGCAATAAAAAATAAAATAAAAGTCTCCCCAGTTTGTTGTTGGTTTATAATTTCCCTACTGATCAAACTCTTGCTGAAAAATATGAAGTCAAAATTGTTCTTTATATTTAAGAATCTCCAAAGATTTCGTGAATGATTTCTCTAGATTTTCGAAAAAAAAAACGTGTAAAATCGAATATGTCCGGTGATTTTTGGCTATAGACATCACTATGAGCATTCAACAAATTGTCATTTTTAAATTGTCATGTTTAAATTAAAATTGTTTTATTTATTCTTTAGTTCTCCTTGGAAGAATACAAGCAGAACGAGCCCATTCCAACAAAAAATAACTATAAAAATCGATGCATTCATTCAAAAACTACTCGTGGAGATACGTTAAAAACTGACTCCTTTGATAAAAAATAGTTTATAGAAAATGGCACTTTGTGAAAAAACCTTGTCATCTAGCTACATTTTGAAATCAACTGAAATTCAGTTCTATATAATGAAACTCTAAAATACTTGAATAGTTATACCCTTTAAATCTCACTAACATGTATTATCCTCACGAATATACTGAATAAAAATTACAATTTAATAACATGAAATATTGTGTAATCTATACGTGAAAATACATTCATGACAGAGAAATATGCTGAATTTTAAAAAGAAAAGTGAAGCTATGAAGAAAAAAAAAAGTACTTTAACTATTTTGTTTAGTGCTATTATTGCCCTTTTTAAAGAAAGTATAGAATGCATTATAGTTAATTAGTTTATGCAGTATAGTAAATAATAGACAAATATCTTACTTCGGCGTTAGACATTTTAGATAGCATATTTAGCTATGAATATAAAATCAATTTGTTGCACATGCAAAAATTAGCTGTTTTGAATGTATAATTTCTATTTCAAGCTACTTTTTATAAAGTGTGGATATTTTCACATAACGATTTGGGTAACATAGGTTCAATTTTATAGTCTTTATATTGATTGTTTGGAGCAAATTTGTATTAAACGATGTAAACAGAATTTATAAAATTTATATGACATCATAAAAATGTGATCAATAAAACATGCTTTCACATAGTTGTGGAATCATTTTAAAAAACAAAAGCTTAAAATGGGAGAAAATCTGCGGGGTAGTGGCTATTGAACCATTCTCATTTTAAAACATATCTCATTTAAAAAAAAATATATAGTCGAATATTTTGGAAACTTCGAAAAATATCGGCGATAATATGGAATGAATTTCAGTTGATTTCTAAAAGTAGCTTGATGAAGAGGGATTTTCAACAAATTGCCATTTTTGAATTTTCATTTTTTATTGATGCTGTAATTCTCCTTGGAAGAATATTCAGAAAGAGCCCATTTGAATAAATAATAATTAGTGAAATCGATGCATCCATCTCAAAGCTACGCGTGATACATACATTTAAAACTGACTACTTTGTTTTAAGCCAGTTTATAAAAAATGGCACTTTGTGGAAAATCTCTTATCATCCAGCGACTTTTAGAAAACAATTGAAATTGAGCTCACTATGACGCCGATATCTTTCTGAATTTCCAGGATATTCGACTGCCATTTTATATATATATATATATATGTATAAATTTTATGTCATCTTTATATATGCAATGGTATATATAAATATGGCAGAAAATTTATAATTGCATTAAAATGATGAAATAAGTGAAAAAGTAGATGTATCTAATATTTAAATTTTTTCAAAAATTTCATGCAATTTTAAATTATTTCTGTCATCAAAGAAAAATCAAATATATATATATATTAATTACACAATTATCAAATCGAGATGTTAATCTAAGAATTTTGGTTAAATTAAAAATTAAAAAATTAGAAATCACGTTGTGGAAGTGATCATATGAAATATAATAAATGATTTATGCTGTTCAAAATTTTATAGTTTTGCTAGCAGGCTACGCTCGCTGCGCTGGTACATTTTTCAAATGAACCTTGAATCTAACGAAATGGTCAATTCGACAATGTATTTTAAAGTAATATGGAACTTCAACTGCAAAATCTTTTCACATTGCTGAATATCATGCTAATGCCTTTGCGCTATTATCTTATTTTATGCGTTAGACAAAATTCGGGCTATTAAGAAGCAACACTTCTATTTGATCATTTATAAGGTCCGTCTTAAAAGCACAAGCATAAAATGTCGATATTTAAAGGATAATAAAAAGTTAGAATAAATAGCATTTTTTAATTACCGGATTTCGCCACTTTATTTATCAAAATATGAAAAAAAAATTACATAATTGTAAAAAATGTAATTTAAAATATCTTCAAATGAAACTGTGTCAAAAGTTTACGCACAAAAGCAAAAACAACTACATTTATCATTTTTACAAAACTGTTACAAACAAATTATTTTTTTTTGATTTTGGAGTAGTTAAATAAAGGTGCATCCATCGAAATTATTAATTTTTGTAGGATTTCTTGTATCAAAGATACCATGCTTTCTCAATGGCCTCTTGGAGTTCTTCAAGAAATTCATACAGCTTTCCTTTGCTGTAAAAATGATGGGTTAAAATTACCCAGACATTCTCAAATTGGTTTATGTCTGGTCGTAACGCTGGAGAGTCCAGAATTTAAAAAAAAAATCTGCGAAAGCCACAGTTTTGTAGAATGTTATATGTAAATTGAGGCATTATGTTGTTGAAAGACCAATTCTGAACCCCCCCCAAAATGTCACCGAATGAAAGCAAATGTTGGTTCGGCGCATCTTTATACTTTTGGAGATTTTGTCTCCCTTTTTAAAGAGACAGAGAGGTCTGGCCGTTGAAGCCGAACGCCTCCAAACCATAACAGACTTGCCGTCTTGCTGCTTGCTGAAGAATGCCCATGGTTCCTTTCGTATATCATGCCAAATCGGGTTCCACCCATAAGGGCCATCTAAGCTCCATTTTTTCCCATCACAAAATGAAACAGTAAGACACTTGTCCCGTAGGATATGTGATTTTTAGCCCAGTTCATTCTTCTCTGTTTGTGCTGCAGTTTGAGACACGGTTTGCGAGCCATTTTATTTCGTATGATGAATCATATTCTTTAAAACGTCTATGTGCAGTGTCTTTGGATACATGTACAACGAGATCATTTTTAATTTTCTGCATAGACAGATTTTGTTTAAACACCAATCTCCGTATTCTCCGATCCGTCTGAACAGTCGTCATATAATTAATAAGGACTTTACGTTGCACATATAAATACTCATCAAACATTTGCTTCCAACGTAAAATTTGTTTAATAAATATGAGTTATTTTAAACTACATATATAAATAAACCTCGACGTTTCGGTTAATCTTTATAACCATCATCAGGAGAAAAACTTCAAAAATATATGAAAAGCAAAAAAATTAAAATTTGTTACATGATTGAATCCAAAGTTCTAACTGACACGACGCTAAAAATAACAGAATTACAATATATTCAAAATAAGCCAGGTGGCGCCCTCTATGAATCAGCGATGTAACTGGAAACTCATGTTCCACTAAATAAAAGTTCCTTCCAAAATGCATTTCAATATAGCTGGGACAGAAAATGATGAAATATCGTTACAAAATTCATGTTTTCTTAATGAAATTTCAATAGATTCACGGATGTATGCTTTAAAGGGATTGTTTTGTCTGGAAATAACTTTAACGTTGTTAAAATCTATAAACCTAATCTGTCCATTTGCAAAAGTCCTTGATAAGGCAGTTGAAAGGCCACTTTTGCCAATGGACAGATTAGGTTTATAGATTTTAACAACGTTAAAGTTATTTCCAGACAAAACAATCCCTTTAAAGCCTACATCCGTGAATCTATTGAAATTTCATTAAGAAAACATGAAATTTGTAACGATATTTCATCATTTTCTGTCCCAGCTATATGGAAATGCATTTTGGAAGGAACTTTTATTTAGTGGAACATGAGTTTCCAGTTACATCGCTGATTCATAGAGGGCGCCACCTGGCTTATTTTGATATATTGTAATTCTGTTATTTTTAGCGTCGTGTCAGTTAGAACTTTGGATTCAATCATGTAACAAATTTTAATTTTTTTTGCTTTTCATATATTTTTGAAGTTTTTCACCTGATGATGGTTATAAAGATTAACCGAAACGTCGAGGTTTATTTATATATGTAGTTTAAAATAACTCATATTTATTAAACAAATTTTACGTTGGAAGCAAATGTTTGATGAGTACAGTCGTCATATGTAGTCGTCCACATCTTATTTTCCGGTTGAAATTATCATTTCTTGAGAGTACGTGATATATATGTTGCTTTGATCGATTTAAATTTTTGAGCATTATAATAAGCAGTATTATTTTGCGGTTTCAATTTTAAAACTTTTAAAATCTCCCTTTTGTGAATTCTTTATCCTCTGATATTTCAAAAATTAGTGGAAATGGTTTCTTCACTTTTATAATTTTATAAAACTGAAATGCGTCGTCATACAACGTCATTACACCCGTTCAATCCAGTATTCCTAAAGACATTTGCATAAAGTGCTTAAACATTTGAGACAGTGTTTTTTCAAGAAAATAGTAAATTAAATAAAAGTTAACGAGCATGGAAGACCGAACTATGCTCGGTCAAAATTAAATTTGAGTTCCAATATCATGACCCATGACCAAAATGACCCACTAATCGAATTTTCTCAAACATGTGACCTAGCCCTACAGTCTTCTCGTGCCCGAAAACCATTGGATGCAAAATTTAGTGTAAATTGAGCCGATTTTTAGGTCTTGATCCACAATGACCCAAAAATGACCCACTAATCAAACTTTCTCGGACATGTGACCTAGCCCAATGATTTTATCGTGCTCGAAACCCGTAGGACACAAAATTTAATCAAAATCGTTAGAGCCGTTTTTTAAATAAAATTAATTTGACCCGCGTTGACCCCAGAATGACCCACTAATCTAAAGTTCTCGAACATATGACCCAACCAAATAGTCTTCTCGTGCCCGAAAACCATTGAATGCAAAATTTAGTGTAAATTGAGCCGCTTTTTAGATCTTGACCCACGATGACCCAGAAATGACCCACTAATCGAATTTTCTCGAACATGTGACCTAGCCCGATGATTTTTCGCGTGCCCGCAACTCGTAGGATACAAAATTTAATTAAAATCGTTAGAGCCGTTTTTTACATAAAATTTATTTGACCCGCTTTGACCCAAAAATGGCCCACTAATCGAAAGTTCTCGAACATGTGACCCAACCCAATAGTCTTCTAATGCCCGAAAATAGTCGGATACAAAATTTCGTCAAAAGCGTTTGAACCGTTTTTTAGATACAATAAGCTTGACCATGACCCAAAATGACCAACAATGACCCACTAATTGAATTTTCTCGAACATGTGACCTAGCCCCACAGTCTTCTCGTGCCCGAAAACCATTGGATGCAAAATTTAGTGTAAATTGAGCCGCTTTTTAGATCTTGACCCACAATCACCCAGAAATGACCCACTAATCGAATTTTCTCGGACATGTGACTAGCTCAATGATTTTATCGTGCTCGAAACTCGTAGGGCACAAAATTTAATCAAAATCGTTAGAGCAGTTTTTTAGATAAAAATAATTTGACCCGCGTTGACCCTAAAATGAACCATTAACCGAAAGTTCTCGAACATGTGACCCAGCCCAATAGTCTTCTCGTGCCCGAAAATGGTCGGATACAAAATTTCGTCAAAATCGTTTGAACCGTTTATTAGATACAATTAGCAAGACCATGACCCAAAATTACCCAAAATGACCCACTAATCGAATTTTCTCGAACATGTGACCTAACCCAATGGTTTTCTGGTGCCCCAAAACGGTAGTATACGAAATTTCGTCAAAATCGTTAGAGCCGTTTTTAGCACTTTCCAACCTAGTTGAAAAGTGCTTATGACTTCGGTTTGTCTGGCCGTCTGCCGTCTGTCCTTGCTCTAACTCCCGTAAATATGCTCGGATTGCTCTGCAATTTTTATATGTTATTGTCGTTATCTATAGCATGTTCCCTATTTCAACGGAAGTGTGTAGCACTTATAGTTTTTTACAGGGACACTCAAAAGAATTCCGTTACATTGCGGTCTATGGGGAAAAATCCTTTGCGGTTTATTTAAATAATGTTTCACTATTTTAAACGCATTGTAATTTATATATATTACTAAGGTGCATTAGAAGAAGCTTAATATGGAACAGGGTGTGCATAGCACTTATAGTTACTTTACAGGGACAGTAAAAATAATTCCGTTACATTACGTCTATGGAGAAAAATCGTCTGCGGTTTATTTAAATAATGTTTCACTATTTTAAACGCATTGAAATGTATATAGATCACTAAGGTGCATTACAAGAGACTTACTACGGAATATTGTGTGTATAGCAGTCATCGTTCATTTACAGGGACACGCAAAAGAATTATCTACTGTCTGTTAACAATAATTCCTGGAAGTGCGTTTTAAGTTATTGAACGCGATTTTAATTTTAACTTGCTTTTTGTCTATTACGTGGTGTGCATAAATTCTGTAGATCCTATACAGGGCAGCACAAAAGTTCGCGAACACATTTCTGTTTATTGACAAACTCCAGACGGAGAATTTTAAACTGTGCTACGCGTTTCCTAACTGAACTAAAATTATCATCCTATGTAGTATATATACAAATCTATAGATCCTATACAGGGCTGAATAAAAGTATTCGGACATTTTTCCGAATATTGTATATGTTGGAAATTCCTGAAATTATGTTTTTAAATATGTTATGCGTTTTCTAAATTGTTTACTTAGATGTTAGCTTTTAGCTTATTAAACGGTATGATTTGTAAAATTATTTTGGAAGCGTTGGAAAGTGCTATATAATCTATGCTTGACGCTTGATTTTTCGTTCTTGTTAAGATAAAATTTGCATATATATATATATATACCTATACTAATATTATAAAGGAGTAAATATTGTTTGTTTCTTTGTTTGTTTGTAGGGGGTAATCTCTCGAACTACCAAACCGATTTCAAAAGTGATGGTGGCAACTTGATGGTGACAACCCCTGCTCCAACATAGGCTATACTTTATGTCGGTGCCAATTCCCCAGGGGGGTGCAGGAGCGAAAAACGTTCTAAAATTGCGATCTTTTCTATACAGAAGGAGCTAGAAATTTGAAATTTTGGCGTTGTAGTTACTTATAAGATGTAAATGCTCTCTAAGAACAAAATAAAAAAAAATCGAAATTTAACCCGGCAGTACTCGCACGTTGGTCATTTCCCCGCCGAAATTCGCTGTCTTCCTTTATCTCATTTCCCCTTAAAGTTATAATAATGAAATTCAGTGTAGCTGACCTTGACCGTTGGTTCTTTTGTGCACTAAAGTTGCAATGCATTCCAGCGTTTTCTCAGAAATGTATTGCATTCTAAAGTTGAAATCGGTCTAAAAGACCGTGGCGCGAGCACTGCGGATAAAGTAATTTTTTCTCCTCCCAGTTCTTCTTTCCCGTTTCCGCGAATTTCTCGGCAGGAAAGTTTCTGGGAAGAGTTGGATTCCAGTTTTCTCTTTCATTCTTCTTTTCATCTTTCTTTGAATAAACTGTAATTTATTATTATTTACTTCATATATACGATTATTATTTACTTCACACATAAGAAGCTTCTAACAAGAGGTGTGACTCAAGATGCCTGCCTCTATCCTGAAATAAGTAATAAATGGATCTTCATAAATTTTCATTTCAAAAAGGGCGTTTAAGCATAAAATCCCTAATACTGCCCCCCCCCCGCACCACATACACACACAGGCAGCAGCACACACACACACACAAAAACTGCTGCCTTTATATTAATAATTTCAGAGTAAGGAGTTTTATCTTCTTTTTTATTTTTATACAGATATATTGTAAGAAAAAATAATAAAGTAGGATATTGTTATCAGTTAGTCGATGCAGATGTTTTTTTCTTGGGGCCCATTTTGTGAAAAATAAAAATTTATTTTGTGAAATTTATTATATTTTTGTGACAAATAACATTTTGTAACAAAAGATGAAATCCAGTTGCTGAAATTTTAACCAACAATTTATTAATAAGTTATTTAAGTCCTTCTGCTATAGTTATCCTTTCTGGTGATCTTGTTTAGTTTGCAAATTACATATTTGCAAACGTAACAAAATAAATTAAATTAATGAAGAGTATTTTTTATAGAATGGAATTTTATGAAGGTGCTTGTGTTAATAAAAGAAATTTTGTGAAGGTCAGGGGCTCTTTTATTAAGAGGATTTCTGAAAAGGGACCTATTTTATTAAGAGGAATTTTGCGAAGGAGCCTGTTTTCTTAATTTTATGAAGGGTTTTGTGTTAATAACAGAGTTTTTGTGAAGGGACGATGTTTTATTAAGATGAATTTTGTGAAGGAGTTTGTCATATTAGATGGAATTTTATGAAGGGGCTGTTTTATTATGAGGAATTTTGTGAAGGGTCCTGCTTTAGTAAAAGGAATTTTGCAAAGGGACCTGTTTTATTATGAGGAATATTGTGAAGGGTCCTGCTTTAGTAAAAGGAATTTTGCAAAGGGACCTGTTTTATTATGAGGAATATTGTGAAGGGTCCTGCTTTAGTAAAAGGAATTTTGCAAAGGGACCTTTTTTGGACAGGAATTTTGTGAAGGGCCCTGCTTTTGTAAGAAGAATTTTGCGAAGGACCCTTTTTTAACAGGTTAATTAAACAGATTTTGTAAAGAGGCCTGTTTTATTAAGAGGAATTTTGTGAAGTATTTTGTGAAGGAATCTGTCTTATTAGATGGAACTTTATAAAAGGCCTGCTTTATTAAGAGGAATTTTGTGAAATTTTAATTTTATGAAGAGTCATGTGTTAATTGAATAAATTTTGTAAAGAGGCCTGTTTTATTAAGACGAATTTTGTAAAAAATATATGTCTTATTACATGGAATTTTTTGACAGACCTGTTTTATTAAGATGAATTTTGTGAAGGATCCTGTTTTATTAAGATGAATTTTGTGAAGGATCCTGTTTTATTAAGAGGAATTTTGTGAAGGGATTTGTTTTATTACATGGATTTTTGTGAATAAAAAATAAATAGGTCCCAAATTTTGCCTGGATCTACACCTGGTTATAAATAACATGTCCTGAAATACACAATTGAATGATTATTTAAATTGCGTAAATGAATAATGTAATCTGTCTCTTTTCAAGTTCAATTGGCTCCTAGTTTCAGTATACTGTCAAAAACCAGCTTACTGCGGTTATGACTTTAAAAATAATTTATCCCTAACATGATTTGAAATTCATAATTGAAAATTTATTCTAATTAGTAATTCATTTTTTCTTTATAACATCAATCAAATTATTTAATAATTTTTATAATTTTAATATATCAGGGGTCGATACAGGGAAAATTTGGGGCCTATTTAGGGCCCCTTCACAAAAATCCATTTAATAAAACAGGCTCCTTCACAAAATTCTTTTTTATAGAATCCGGTCCTTCACAAAATTCCTCTTGATAACCTCACCCTTCACAAAATTCATCTTTATAAAATAGGTCCCTCAGAAAGTTCTTCTTGATAAAATATAACCCGTCACAAAATTCCTCTTGATAAAATAAGCACCTTCACAAAATTCCACTCCATAAAAACATACTCTCCATTATATATTTTTATTTTGTTAGGTTTTAAAATGGTGTTCCTACCTGTGTTCCTACCTGTTCCTACCCTTCACAAAATTCATCTTTATAAAATAGGTCCCTCAGAAAGTTCTTCTTGATAAAATATAACCCGTCACAAAATTCCTCTTGATAAAATAAGCACCTTCACAAAATTCCACTCCATAAAAACATACTCTCCATTATATATTTTTATTTTGTTAGGTTTTAAAATGTGTCATTAACAATAAAACAAGTTCACCAGAAACGGGAACTTTAGCAGAAGGAACGAAATTATTAAATGCTTGGTTTGAATTTGAGTAGATGGATTTTTTCTTTCATAAAAAAATTTTGTTGTTTTTTTCACAAAATATATAATACATTTCGCAAAAATATGGTACATTTCACAAAATGGGTCCCAAGAAAAAAACCTGCGTCGACTCCTGTATATTTTGTAAATATATATATATATATATATTAAAATATTTATTTAAATTTGAACTGAATATATTCTTAAATAAAATTCTTAAATTATAGTTCATAAATATATTCTTAAACATATCTGAATATATTCTTAAATAATAGTTTCTGTAAAATGTATCTTTTCAAATTCAATCAGTATTTCCCCCCTATGTTCTCCGTTTTCGATCATATGGTAACGCCGGCAGATTTCCCCTCTGTTTTCGGGCTACTGGTAACGGCGGCAAATGGACCGAGCGCGACTACTAGTGTTTAAAAAAAAGGCGCGACTATTCTCGGGTTAAAAGGGTGAAATGAGCGAAAAGCGTTCTAAAAACATTCTAAATTACAATTTCTATGGAATCTCTAGAACTACCGAACCGATTTCAAATATGGCGTTGTAGTTACTTATAAGATGTAAATGCTCTCTAACAAAAAAATAAAAAAAATCGAAATTTAAAAGGGTGAAATGAGCGAAAAGCGTTCTAAAAACATTCTAAATTACAATTTCTATGGAATCTCTAGAACTACCGAACCGATTTGAAATTTGGCGTTGTAGTTACTTATAAGATGTAAATGCTCTCTAAGAGCAAAATAAAAAAAAGTCGAGATTTAAAAGGGTGAAATGAGCGAAAAGCGCTCAAAAAACATTCTAAATTACAATTTCTATGGAATCTCTAGATCTACGGAACCGATTTGAAATTTGGCGTTGTAGTTACTTATAAGATGTAAATGCTGTTTAAGAACAAAATAAAAAAAATCGAAATTTAAAAGGGTGAAATGAGCGAAAAGCGTTCTAAAAACTTTCTAAATTACAATTTCTATGGAATCTCTAGAACTACCGAACCGATTTGAAATTTGGCGTTGTAGTTACTTATAAGATGTAAATGCTCTCTAAGAACAAAATAAAAAAAAATCGAAATTTAAAAGGGTGAAATGAGCGAAAAGCGTTCTAAAAACATTCTAAACTACAATTTCTATGTAATCTCTAGATCTACCGAACCGATTTGAAATTTGGCGTTGTAGTTACTTATAAGATGTAAATGCTCTCTAAGAACAAAAAAAATCGAAATTTAAAAGGGTGAAATGAGCGAAAAGCGTTCTAAAAACATTCTAATTTACAATTTCTATGGAATCTCTAGAACTACCGAACCGATTTGAAATTTGGCGTTTTAGTTACTTATAAGATGTAAATGCTCTCTAAGAACAAAATATAAAAAATTCGAAATTTAAAAGGGTGAAATGAGCGAAAAGCGTTCTAAAAACATTCTAAATTACAATTTCTATGGAATCCCTAGAACTACCGAACCGATTTGAAATTTGGCGTTGTAGTTAATTATAAGATGTAAATGCTCTCTAAGAACAAAAAAAAAATCGAAATTTAAAAGGGTGAAGTGAGCGAAAAGCGTTCTAAAAACATTCTAAATTACAATTTCTATGGAATCACTAGAACTACCGAACCGATTTGAAATTTGGCGTTGTAGTTATTTATAAGATGTAAATGCTCTCTAAGAACAAAATAAAAAAAATCGAAATTTTAAAGGGTGAAATGAGCGAAAAGCGTTCTAAAAACATTCTAAATTACAATTTCTATGGAATCTCTAGAACAACCGAACCGATTTGAAATTTGGCGTTGTAGTTACTTATAAGATGTAAATGCTCTCTGAAAAAAAAAATCGAAATTTAAAAGGGTGAAATGAGCGAAAAACGTTCTAAAAACATTCTAAATTACAATTTCTATGGAATCTCTGGAACTACCGAACCGATTTCAAAAGTGATGGTGGCAAATGGATGGTGACAACACCTGCTCCAACATAGGATATATATTTTGAGGGTGCCACTATCCCCAGGGGGGTGCAGGAGCGAAAAACGTACTAAAATTGCGATTTTGTTTCTACTGAAGAAGCTAGAAATTTGAAATTTGGCATTGTAGTTACTTATAAGATGTAAATGCTCTCTAAGAATAAAATTTAAAAAAAAAATCGAGATTTAAAAGGGTGAATGAGCGAAAAGCGTTCTAAAACATTCTAAATTACAATTTCTATGGACTCTCTGGAACTACCGAACCGATTTCTAAAGTGATGGTGTCAAATTGATAGTGACAACCCCTGCTTATATATAGGCTATATTTTATGTCGGTGTCACTAACCCCAGGGGGGGGGGGTGCAGGAGCGAAAAACGTTCTAAAATTGCGATTTTTTTTATACGGAAGGAACTAGAAATATGAAATTTGGCATTGTAGTTACTTATAAGATGTAAATGCTCTCTAAAAACAAAATAAAAAATATTCGAAATTTAAAATGGTGAAATGAGCGAAAAGCGTTCTAAAAACATTCTAAATTACAATTTCTATGGAATCTCTAGAACTACCGAACCGATTTCAAAAGTAATGGTGGCAAATTGGTGGTGACAATCCCTGCTCCAACAGCCTCTTTAATAAAAAACTATGCGTTTCTGACGACTGGGTTTTTCGATAATTGTTGCCACAGATTAATCTCGGAAAATCAAACATTTGAAGTTACTGAAAAAAAATAGTAGCTCGAAAAGTATTTGTCAGGAAATTGTTAGGCAAACTGCGTTTTAAAGGTAAAAAATTTTATTTTTCTTGATATAAATTTCAAATCTAGTGATTATGCCATTCTTCAAATATTGAATTTGAAAAATTACCAAATTTCACAATGGAGTACCATAGCGAAACCTTCATGCGTAAAAAGATAATGATAAGGGCGACGTGTCCTGGCGTGTATATTGGCTATAGCACGAGTCACAAATTATAGTAACCTTATTATTCTGTTAAAATATAAATGTGAATTATGAAATGTCAATATTTTGTTGGATTAAAAGTTCGTTATAAGAAATTGACCAGCGTAGCTTGCTAGTATATATATATAACCACACACAAGATTTGCTCGTATTAGAATATATAATGTACTTTTTAATTTAACCAACAATTTTTTCATTATGATTAAATGTCAACTATTTATTATAAATTGGCTTCATATATTTTCTATTTCCATTTTTTTTAAAACTAAATTTACAGAGTGCTTAAACTTTTTAGACGGACTATAGTAGAGTTTGGTAGAGAAATGTGGCCGGTATGATCAACAGAAATTAAAATGTTCTCTCGTCATCACACTATTAAAAAGAAAGCATTACAGTAATTGTTGATCATCAATATTGACCAACAAAATAGTAAATACGACAGTTGGCGGGTGATTCGATAACAAAAGTTTAGTCCAATATCTTTTAAAAACCTTCAAAAAGAAGAAAATATATGCAAACAAAACTAGAAAGAAATAATTGTGAAATATTTTTAAAATGCGTTTTAATAATTTTTGTGTGCCAGATATTTACACTAAAATTTAACTATTGGACTCCCTTTTTATAATATTAACTGTGATAATGCTAAACTGTGATTCTTTTGATAATTTGCATGTGGATATGAAAAAATTACTCCAAAACTGCTGTCGTACACTTGAAAAAACACCATTTCTCGGTGTGAACATCGCTGTGGTGAAACATCGCTGTGAACATGGCTGTGTGAACATTGCTCGGATCGACGTCACGCTTATGCGTTTTTGGCTTAAAATCAAGTCGTTTGGCGAAAAAAAAATTAAATAAACAAATAACATGTAACTACAGTCATTTTATAATTACATCTGCTAGTTCCTTCTGTAAGTCACATGATGAAAAAGATAGGAAAAAATATAAATTAAATTAAAAAAAAAAGAACTAATCAAAACAAAATTGTTATTTACATTTTATCAAATCAAATTTTTACTTGCATTACTTTTAACTTGATGCAAACGATAAATCGGCAAATATGGTTTCAATTAAAATATTTCACATTCAATAATTTCTTAAGCATTGTGAACATTATCTTTTACGTTTAAATTAAATATTTTTGTTTTATAACACCATCTCTCATCAATACTGTTTTTCTTTTTTTTTCCTCTTAAAAAAATTAAATAAAATGAATAAGTTTTTTCTTTTATTTTTCGAGATGTTTGTATAATTTTCTAAATGATATAGTCGTTTCAATTCTATTGTTATTATATTACATATAAAGGGGAAAGTCTAAAAAGTTTCAATTCTTTCACCAACGATAATGGTCTCAAAAAATGACCAATAGTAACCTTTTCGTCCAAAATAACAGAACTGTCTATCATAATTCCATAACTAATCTCCGTAGAACGATATAGTATATACTAAAACTTTCCTGAAAAATTATCTAATAGTACAAGTTCCATAAAATCCATTCGGCAGAATTCAACTTATAAGCTGTCGGAATGAAATTTGTATTTTATGTATATAGTAGATAACTGTTTGCGGGAACATGTTTTCAGAAATTTTCTTTTGTAATATTAGAATTTTGAGCTTTTTGCGCCAAAAACATCGCCAAATTTGAAAAAAAATATGCAATATCTCATAATATTATACATAATATCTCATAAATATTCAACGTAGAAGAATCTGCTTGGTACCATTCGACTCAGCATACAAAAATACATGAAAATGTGTTATAATTTGTCACATAACTATAATTTAAGGTTTTTTAAAAAGTTTGTTACCCTTTCCCACTCCCCCCCCCCTTAATGGGGGAGTTTTAGAAAATCCCTTTAAGTGGGCCTCTACGTCCTAATAAGTATTTTTCCCCAATTTTCATGTTTGTAGTTTCAGTAGTTTGGGCTGCGCGTTGACGTTCTCCCCAGTCAGGACTTTCATTTATATATATAGATTGCATAAATATCAATGCAAATAGTTAAACTTTTGGATATATTTTGATATTTGAAAGTGATGGGATATTTAAAAAATTGTGTAAAACAAATTACCCTCTACAAGTAATAAAAGGTTTTGGTACTGTTGAATCTGACATTTTTAGACTTTTATTCATATTTTTCTCACTTAATATACAGTGTGATTAGAAAATGAGTATACATTTGAAAAATTAATAATTCACGGAATAATGTAGGTACAGAGGTAAAAATTGACACACATGCTTGAATGCCATGGGGTTTTAAAGTAACCACACAAAAAAGGTTAAAAAAGGCCGACAGATGGCAGTGAACAGCAAAACGTCAGTGATTCTGCCTGAGAATCGTATATAAAAGGAGCCGTAATGAGAGAGAGAATCTGATGCACCAGCAATCGCAGCATTTTGACGTTACCAGAAAAGGCAATGTTATCGAAGCTCTACTATCAAAATGGAGAATCTGCCGCGATCGACCGACATCAATAGGGATGCTAAAAGACAACATCCAACACCAATTTCTCACCATAACTACAGACATGCTGCACAGTGCTGTGCACAACATTGTCCCTTGGCTACAGCTATTGTTGCTGGATGACGGTGGACATGTTGAGCATTCGTTCTGAAGAACATCGTCTTTGCTTTGTCATAATTTGTTATTCTAATTATAGCTTTTCTTATCACACGAAGCGCCATCTGTCGCCCATTTTATGAACTTTTTTGTGGATACAATAAAACCCCATGCCATTCCAAGCATGTGTGTCAATGTTTACCTCTCTACCTACATTATTCCGTGAATTATTAATTTTTCAAATGTATACTCATTTTCTGATCACCCTGTACTTTCTGAAAGTCACAAAATACAATTTTTTAGAATAAAGTAGAAACTCTGTTTTGAAGTAATCATTTATGGTATACTATTTTTAAATCTTAAAATTTTCAATTTTTTGGTAAAAATATGTGTGACAACATTATCTGAACATTTTAAAACAATACAAAAAAAATCCTGTATTTACACTAGTTACGACTAAAAATTTGTCTTGGTTCCTAATGTAAGTAATCGTTAAATGGGCAATATAAAGTGATTTATCTCAAAATGTGAAAAACCTGCTTTTTTAAAATTGCGCGCAGAATTTATGTGAGGCTACTTAGTTACATATTTATAGATTATATCTATATCTTAAGTCAGAACTTAAATTAAGAAAATTATATCAGAAAAAGAAAAATATACAATATTTTTAGCTTTATTTTAAAAACATAATATCTGCTAGAATAAAGATAAATTATTTTAGGTATAGATATAATCTATAAAACCGTAAATATTGCATGTAAAATTATCGAATAGTTTAAAGGTAATCTTGCGTACAAATGAAAAAATGATAATAATATTTAATATTTTAAGATAAATTTCCTTAAATTGTTCATTTAACCATTGCTTACATTGAGGTTATAACAAGTGCTACTGATGCGATACCTCTTTCAGTTATACGTTTAACCGATATAAGTATATACGTACACTGTAAAAAATGGGGAGTATAATTACGCTTAATTTGGGTTTATGAAATGCCAAATAAGGTTTAAATATGCACTAATTTTGGTGTCAACACTGAATTAAGTGTTATAATACACTTAAAATAGTTTATCTGTACTCTTTAAAAAAAAATCGGTGATATCACACACCAAGAATGACAATTTGAAATTAATTCCGGAAACCAAAACTCCAATATAGGTGTACATTTTTATCTCGCAATCCAGCTCTGTGGTGTTGAAATATACGATGACGTCAGAGTGTTGCGTCAGCAGACGACAACAGAGCAGAGAACGGAATGAACCATTTTGATTTCATTATGAAGTGCTGTTAAAAACATAAGGTAAGCCTAGTAATTATTCCTTATATATTTAATAGATAATACTAAATAGTGTTTGTATAGTTAGATGAGGGAAATTAACTAAACAAAGCATGAGAATTTTTACTTTGTTAGTTGTTTTTGCTTAATAATCCTCTTCACGCACTTGACAACACTCGATCGCTAATGTTAATTCTATATTCTATAGGCATTATTTTTCTAATATCTCGTTTGTATTTGAATAGTTTTAAATGTTTTTTTTTTACATTGGGTAGCAGAGATTAATCTATTTCCGCCGTTGATTACGTTTTCGATTTTCTTTGCGGATTTTTTTTAGGAAGATGCTTTTACTTTCGAAACCGGTTCCGAAAATGAAAATATCTTCGTAGAAAAAAATCGAAAAAGTAATCAACGGCGGAAATAGAGATTGATCTCTGCTATCCAGTGCAAAAAAATAAAATAAAATAAAATAAAATCATTTAAAAATATTTAAATGCAAACGAGATATTAGAAAAATAATGCCCTATAGAATTAACATTAGCCCTTAATAAAAAATTATCATATTTTAGAACATAATATTTAGTTCCTGTTTTATTTTTAAAGCAAAATACTTGTGGATTGCATTAAAAGAACATTTAAATCATATTTTAAAGGGGAAAAAATCAGTAGTGTATGTTGTATCTGAATAATAACGTTTAGAAATCATTGTTTATGTGAAAAAAAACAGTATTTATTGTTAAATATCTAAGCAGTCCATAGTGATTTGAATTTTCATAATTTTTCCTCTGTACTGTGAGGAGTTTTGAAATCTTGTATGCAGCATAATTAAAAGTAAGCTTATTCCCTGGACTACACTCTCTTTGTGTTTGGCTTTTCTAGAAATTCGTATTACCATTTGTTAAACATTTGCTCAAAAGCAAACTTTTGTGATTATAAAAATATAATTTGCTGCTTCCGTAGAAGATTTTTAGCTTTTGGAAATCTACTTTTATTTATTTTATAATTCTGCAATAGTTGTGATATAATTAATATAATCCTAATAACAGTATTTTTTACAAATCTTCTAGATTAAAAAAAAATGACCCCCCCCCCACACCCCCTTAGGAAAGATTCTCAGGTCACCAAATGAAACTGTTCAAAAATCGAACTTTGTTTTGGGATCCTTTTACATTTTTTAACATTCTTACAAATACTAAATTGTAATATGTATAAAAACTGCAAATAAGTGTTTTAAATTAGTTTAAATAAGTGTTTTAAAAACAATAACTTTAAAATGCAAAGTACATCCTTGATTTTGTCAATTTTTTTTATCGTATACAAATACAACTTTAAAATCCTTAAGGGTAGGGAATTTTAATAAAATAATTAAAGGTTGCAACTCTTTATGAAACGGGTGAACCGCAAGCTTTTTATTTATTGTTGACATCATCACTTATTATTTCACCAGTATAATTATACACTAGTTTACACTGGAAATTTTTATTCTCCAGCCTTTTCTTTTCTTAGTATACAATGATGTTATCAACAATTTAATAAAAAACATAGTGCCTAGAATATGAATATACACTAATTTATCTTTCTGTATAATACTTTGATCATCTATATATATATATGTGTGTGTGTTTTTGTGCGTGCATGTGTCAGAGAGAGAGAAAAAAAAAATATGAGCCTCCGCTACATTTTCTTGAGACCCCCCCCCCTATTATTCACATCTAGCTACAGCCCTAATTTTTAAATATTAGAAACTTTACTTATTTTTTCTTGATTTATGCTCTTGTATATGGTATTATTCTAAAATTTGATTTAGTTTATATTTTATCATTTTTAGCATGGAAAAAGATATTTTGGTATCCTATAATTCAAGAAGTAAATTGTTTAATTTACCAGCATCATTGGATGAATTTGAAAATGTAAGATATTTAAATTTTGCAATGTTTTTTGTAAAGAAATTAATGTTTACTATTTTCTAAACAATATTGATGTTTAATGCTACTTTATTAAATGGTACTTGTGTACTAACGCCACCGCAGCAGAAGTTGCGCTAATGTGCCAATAAAGAACAATCTTGTTGTTTGCACGCGCACACAGTTATCTTTTGGATTCCTTGTTGTTTGCTGATTTTTGACGCCATTTTTTAGTGCTATAAAAGATTGGCGGCACTTAAAAACCGCCAAATCTGTACCTACGGTGGTGTTAATACGTAAGTAAATATTAAATTTTAACTTTCTTCTTTATTGTTTCATTTTCCCCAAAATTTATCAACTTTGAACTTTAAAAGTTAAATCTAAAGCTCTATTAAAGCTGTTTTCAAGTTCACTGTGCAACAAATTCAAAATTTTCTGACACAATGACGGGCTAATTTTTAAATGTAAAGATACAAACAGTGTTGAATTCAGGAGGTGACCCAGGGTGGACAATAATAAACGTTGTATGTGTCACATGTTAAAAAATATACACAATCTTTATATAAATATGTATTATTTTATGTATACTAGATGGAACCCGTCAAAACCTGACAGAAACAAATTACTATAACAATATGAGTAAAATAAGCTTCTTTATTATTTAATAGGGGGATAGTATGAAAAAGTGTTTCATAAATTTTATTTTAGAAGTTCTTCCCCTAGTGAAACACAGTACTATTTTCGATGCAAACTCCAAACAGACAATCTGTAAACAACTGTGTAATGCAAATCATTTCGAAATTGCAGTTATATTCAGTACTGCAAGAAATAAATTTTCAAGGACTTATGATCATGCAAATAGTATATTCCTTTGTCCATATCATATTCAGTAAATAAAAGAACGTAGTATAAATAAAGTACATTACCCTGTGATAATACAACCGAGTGAGCTCCTATGCGCATTCTGCATTGCATCTGCTCAAAGGCACCATGGAAATTTTATGTTAAGGCGGTATTAAAAAAATATTTTTCCACGCTCAGCAACTCAAAATTTTGAGACACATTTTCAGACTCATTTTTAAAAGTAAAAACATGAAACTTGGCGGTGTGATTTATGAAGAGATTTATAAGGGACCTATGTTTTTATTTTTCGTTCAATTAATTAGAAATTGAATTACGAACATTTATTTTCACAGTATAATTTTTTTTTGTTTTCAGCGCTATCGCTTTGGGAAATTTTGTTCAAAATGTCCACTTTGACAGCATTTTTTGAAATATATTCTGCCTTTATCAAAACATTGAGACAATACAGACATTATAAAAGTTTCTGAATAAGAGAACCTGCCAATTGGAGGCATTTTAGAGCAAAATTGAATTTAAAAATGTGTATCAAAATAAGCAGTTTGGATTTGAATACTCTTAAATTTTTTTTTTTTAATATTTAAAAGAATGTTTTAAAATGTCCTCTTTAATCATTGTTCGTTTCAAATCCATATCTTCTAAAACACATCCATTGTTGTAAACTAATCAATTTTTATGCAAAGATGGAGAAATTTTCGCTATTGCCAAACTATGGGATTTAAAGCTAAAAATAATGATCGTGGCGTCACATTCAGTTGACGTCAAATGCGTTACACGTGCTTGTTATTTCATCAAATGATTTTTAATTGGATGTTAATGATTTTTTAATGATGTTTCACTGATTTATTAGTTACTTCATTAACTAAAATAAAAATTACGTCTTCGACATCATGATATTTAAACAGAAAAAGCATTGAAAAAATGTTGCAATGTGTAGTTACGTACAATAGATCACTTTCAACTGACATCACAAATATTTATCCAACAGTCGAGAGGGATAATTAAAAAAAATAATGTAAATAAATAAATATCAAAGATTATTTTGGTTTCTTTTTTCTTTAATGTATTGTAAATTTTATTGTTTAAACTTGCTGAGAAATGATACTTTAATGAATGGGGCTTTCCTAATTTCTTTTTCTTTCGTTTCTTTTCCTTACTTTTTTTTTTGAGATTCAAATGGCAACATTCTTTCATTTGTTTATTGGATGCTACAGTTTGGCAAATAATTTGGCGATAGTTTTTTTTTTTTTTACGGAAATTGGTTGACTGGATAATATAGAAGTACCAGAATATTTTTCTGCATTTTATAGTTATATTAATAAAAATACATTTTTAAGATTTGCTGAATCACTTATTTGTTTACTTTTTCATGCATTACATTACTGAAGATTGTCCTGTTATTCTTTTAAATATCCTCTACTTACATAAAAAAATAGCATGTGTTTTCTATGGTGTTTCTCATAAACATTGTAAAATTAAGATTATTAGATTTTATTCAACTTCAACTGTCATAACTGCTGATGAAGCAGTTATTTTTGGCGATTTTTCTGTTACCTGTAAAATGGTTGTTTTTGGTATAGCCGTAAATAAGAAAAAAATTTCCAATCGATCAAATAATTGTATTTCGTTAATCATTATATTTTCTGATTTTTAAGCTAAGAAAGAAACAATAATCATGGATTTAATTAATTTTTCAATTTTTAATCATTAATTTCAGTACACCCAAACAATTTTGATTAAATCGGTACAGATGTCACTGCACAGGGTTTTCTTTTTGGCACCATAAATGGCGATTTTTGCTGTGTATAGCAACCTGTTTTTTTATAATAAAAATGAATATATGTGTAAATAAATCAAATAATATAAAAATAATAAATTCAATTAAATGCGTGTGTGTAATAAAAGATTGGGAAAATTGGGTTTTTTTGCCAAAATGGCGCAAAGAAAAATTGCACAAATCCATGTGCGTCTGCGACATCTGTTCCATTAAATCATGTAAGGGTAGTTTTTATTTAATAAATAATGAATTTTGTAAGAAGCCTATGGCTATGTTAGTAAAATGGATTTTGAGAATGGGCTTGCTTTATTAAATGAGTTTTGAAATAGGTCTCCAATTTTGTCAGGATCAACTCCTGGTATGGTTACTGAATTTATACAAGATGTACTTGAAACTTATGCATTCTTATTTGATGTTTCAGGAGGTGTATGCTAGATTTTGTATTGATCGGACAGTATCCATTATTATACAGTTTTTTAATGAAGTTTGGCAGGAGTACATTGATGTACAAAAAGATGAAAACATTCTTCCAGGTAAGAAATATAGAATTGTGTTAGATACACCCAAAGTATTATATATTGAAAATTCAGTTCCTGACTGTGCTGAATCGAAATCATCATCCCATATAACTGAACCATTTTTCACTGATGAGAAAAATGCTTCTGGTTCCTGTGAATCATCAGAACCAGATCTATTTGCTGCAGCAACTCCACAGTCATCTTTTCCCCTAGATAATTTCACAATACCCGCTAAAGACTTTTCAAGTCGCCTAAGACAAGCTTTGCAAGATGAGGTACCCTTACCTAGGGTTTTGCGGTCAGAATTAATACATACCATATGTTCATCTGTTGTGAAACATTCAAAATATCCAACATCAGTTATGGTGACCGACATGGCAAGAGCCATTGTTTCTAAATACCCATATTTAAAAGAGTCCATTGGAACTGGATATGGTGGATGGCGACAGGCTATTCGAGATAAATTGAAAAATATGCGTAGATTTGATCAAAGTGAGGAAGTAAAGCAGAAGAAAATAACCAATAAGTTCCATAACAAAGGAGAAAAAGCGAATGAAAAGAAAGAAATACCACAGTTCAAAAAACAACTCATGGTTATTAATGAACAGGCTAGTGCTTCATCTGAGTTAAATGAAACATTTGACATTAGAAGAGATGAAATTGTCAATCAATATATGAAAGTTGCTGATTTAAAAATTAAATATCCAAACTTATTTAATAAACAGCACTTTGCTGATGAATTTTTCCGAATAACAGGGAAATCTAACATTTTTCAGTGTATTCCAAAATTTCTCTGTTTATATAATAAGCAGCTCTATAATTTATTATTGGCACGAAAAAGCCTTCCTTCATGGGTTGAAACTCTGAAATGTCTCCAAGAGCAAGCTGACACAGCAATAGCTAAAGATGAATTTCTGCTGATCTCATTACCTGTGCATTTTTCTGAAGACCAGCTATTTTTAACATACACGGTAAGTGATAAATTACAAATACTGTTATTAATTTATTTGATTATCTGCAAAAATAAGGTGTCTTTGGAGAAGAAAGGTTTAACATAAGAGTAAGAGTTTCCCCCTTCCCCTCCTCGAGGGATGTTGTGCCTAATGTTTACATAAGATAGTTAGGTAATATTTTATATGCAATGTTGATTTCACATTTACAAAATGACAGCATTTTTTTATACAATTTTTATCGCTCTTATTAAATGTTTAAAGTTTTTATAACATGCTATTTAATTTATTTACAGTGTTAGTGACCGTACAAGACAATAACATGTTTTGGTACTTTTCCATTATACTGACACCATGCCAAAATGTATGTTAATGCATAATGTATATATTAAATGTATGCTTGGCGACAATGGTATCCGTATAATGGAAAAGTAACCATATTTTTCTTGCCCACTTTTATTTTCTGTGCATCTATATTAGAAACATTTCATTGATATTAAATTAAAATGTCTTGGTTTGTAACATTATTTTTCTTTTTTATGAAATGTGTGAAAAGTATGTATTTTATTTGCATGTGTTAGAAATGAATTTAATGTGGTTGAAAATGATAGGAATATTATTTAGCAGTGTGCCACCTGTTATTGACTTGCATAAAAAGTATTGTTATTACATACATGTAAATGTTTAAAATGTCTTCCATTGCCCTTAAATTTTCAGGAAAAGATTTCTAAGATTCCTGCCTAATATGTTAGAAAAATCCTAGTTTTAGCTCTGCATTTAATCAAAGACATTCTTATAAAAATGATTTTCATCATGATTTAAATTTCAGTTTAAATAATATTTAATAGAGCCTCCGTACAAAGCCCTGTGGGTCGGTTTTGGGTTGGGAGATGGGGGTGAAGGCTGATTGTGCAAAATGTTGGGGATTTTCAATATTACAATTGAATAATAGGTAAAATGTAGCACTATAATAAATACGGCAATGTTTTCACATTTTATAAATAAATTATACGCCTCAATTAATATTTCACAGGTTTCTATGAAAGGAGACTGCAAATATCAGCTTTAACTATTGTTGCTCATGTGTTTATAAATTACTTTCATATGCTAAAAAAATGAGTCACTTGTCTCTAAGATTGATTAGAAGCTATAACTTTTAGATTTCACCTAGTATTAGAAAAATATTTATCTATCAAATCTTACATTTAAATTAAACAACCCTGATAATGTAGTCTGTTTCCTTATGTCACAATCTCATTAAAGATTTGAATTGCTTGATAAAGAATCAAACTAAAGATCTCATCAAAATGATAAATATTTGCTTGTACAAACATTTTTTGTTGTTGTTGATGTTGCCCATATTTATGTAATTTACAATAGACTGCCAAAATAAAGCATTTATAGTCAGTTACAACAGATGAAAGAGAAAAAATACATTCTTTATTTTACATATCAGAATCTGCTAAATCTCTTTAACTGTTTGTTAAAGGATTACTAAACTTGTAGTATCAATAAATATTTCTTTATAATTTTTCTTCCTGCATGCCATACTTTCTAAGTTGGTTTGTTTTCTGCACGTTACTCTTTGTATAAGTGAAATATAGCTAAAATCTATGTGGTAAATGTTTTGTCTATAAAACGATAAATCTTGTCTTAATCTTTCTTCTACATTATCAGTTATCAAGTTTTATAATAGCATGCTTGGATGATCAAGGGTCGATCCAGGAAAATTTTGGGGTCTATTTAGAGCCCGTTCACAAAAATCTTATTTAACAAAACATTCTCCTTCACAAAATTCATTTTAAAATAGACACTTTCACAAATTTCTATTCCATAAAAACATACTCTTCATTGATTATTTTTATTTCGTTATGTTTTAAAATTTGTAATTTGCCAACAAAACAAGTTCACTGAAAAGTAAAACTTTAACAGAAGGACTTAAAGAAAAAATTATTATTAAATGCTTCGTTTGAATTTGAGTTAGCTAAATTTCATCCTTTGTTACAAAATGTTATTTTTCACAAAAATATGATAAATTTCACAATAATAACTTATTTTTCACAAAATGGGCCCCAAGAAAAAAAAAAAAAAAAAAAAACTGCATCGACCGCATGATGAGGTTTATGCTATATTTAAAGAAAAAAATTAAAATTGTATTTGTCATGCAGTGAAATCGAGTAGCACTGATTTTAATTTTAATTTCTCTTATAGGCAACTACTTCTATTGATGACATTAAGAAAGCAGGTTATTCATCGCCTCATGTAGGAATCATTGGGTTTGAGACTAAACAAGAAAAATACTATGTGCTAGCTGAGCATGAAATTATTCTCCACTGCAATTCATTATCGGAAGCAGTCACCAATCTGATAGCATCATACTTTATATTTAATTGCGAGTATCCAAAACGTTGCATCAAAACCCTTATTTTTATAGAAAAGTTCATCTTTGACATTCAGTCAGACAAGAAGAAATTACCATCAATTGTTGTAAACTTTGCACAAAAACTTAAAAATTGTATGTAAGGATAACAATTAGAAAGACATTTTATACTTAAGTCAATTTATATTGTTTAGTGCTTTATCTTTTTTATAATCATGGTTTTAATTTGTAATTTTTGCCCAAACATAACATTTACAGTTTTTACCAAGTATCTTACTCATTTAAACTTGTTTCATAGCCAAGAAAACAATTTTTTTTTGCAATGTGCTGTTCATGACTGTCCAAATACGTTCACTAATTTTCACGCATATAAATCTCATGTTTATAGAAAACACAGGAATACATTTTCTCAAGATAGATCTATTTTTCCTGGCCATTACATATGTAAAACATGTATCAACTGTCCACAAGTAAGCTGCTTTAAAAATCTGCCAGATATTTCAAAACATTTGAATGTACATACAAAACAAAATAAAACAATATTTTGCCCTTTCATAAGCTGTACAGCCAAATTCAAAAGTTTTTCCTCTTATCGATCACATTTGAGTAGAAAACATACATATTATACGCACACTGATAAAAGTAAAAATAATTTGAATAATTGCGATGAAGAATTTTTAAGTCACATTAATTGTAGTAAAGATCCGTTAATGGACTTTGAATCAATAAATGTAGAAGATGATATAGGTGCAACTGAAGAAAATTTTGATTCAAAAATGAAACGACATGTTAGTTTATTATTATTAAAAGCTCAGGAAAAACACATGCTACCTCTGTCCACAACCCAAAAAATCTTGCAGGATTTTAATTCTTTGTTGGAAATGCAGAGTGATTATTTAATTAACAAAATTAAAAATGAAACTTCTAATTTAAGTATAAGTAATGAGAGTTTTCTAAAGATTAATGAAATTTTGAAACAAAATTGTATTTTTGAGAGCATTGATTCATTATCTAATAATTATAGGAGAATGAAGTACTATGAAACAAACATGCAAATGGTTCTTCCTGTTGAGTATATTTTAGGAAATAATAGTTTCAACAAGTCGTGTTGTTTTCATTATGTGTCTATATTAAAAACTTTGAAATTTTTGTTGATGCAAGATGATGTATTTACACAAGTTGTGAACCCTAAGTGTGACAAAGCCAAAAATCTTATAACAAGTTTTGATGATGGTAAATTCTGTAAAACTCATCCCCTGTTTTCTACCAACTTCCATTCCTTAAAATTAAATCTGTTTTGTGATGAATTTGAGATTTGTAACCCATTAGGTGTTCATAGAAAAACTCACAAATTACTGGCATTTTACTATGTTCTAGGAAATGTATATCCACAGTATAGATCTTCAACTGATATAATTCAATTAGTTATTATTTGTAAAAGTACAGATGTGAAATATTTTGGTATTGGTAAAATTGTTGAACCCTTAGTTAAGGATTTGAATATTCTTGCAACTGATGGAATTTCTGTGAGAGCTGAAACTTTTGTTGGCTGTCTGTCTTTTATTAGTGGTGACAATTTAGGAAGCAATATGATTGGTGGTTTTGTGGAATCATTCTCTAATAAAGTAAACTGTTATTGCAGAACATGCTTGTGTAATAAGGCTGAGATACAAAACACATATACTGATGATCATATTACATTGAGGACTCCTGAAAACTATAAACAACATGTAACAGAGTTGCTTGCTGATGACACAAAGTTAATTCAGTATGGAATAAAAAACAATTCTCCATTTAATTCAGAATTTTTTCATGTTACACGTGGTCTCCCTCCTGATATTGCCCATGATTTGCTAGAAGGAGTTGTCCCATATGAAACAGGTTTAGTTTTAGAAGCTTTACACACACACAAAGTAATTTCTATTGATTATATAAATAAACAAATTGAAATGTGGCCTTATGGACCTTTAGATTCTATTGATAAACCATCTTTAATAAATAAAAAATGTAAAATAAATCAGACAGCTGCTCGAATGTGGACACTTGTCAGATTACTCCCGTTAATGTGTGCTGCTGTCATTCCTGAAGACAATTCATATTGGAAATTGTTTATAGATTTAAAGGGTATTGTTGAACTTATTTTTGCCCCTGTTCTCACAGTAGACCATATATATTGCTTATTTAAAAATTAGAATTGATGACCACCTACATTTTTTTAGAGAACTTTTTCCTGATAAAATGATGATACCAAAGCAGCACTTTCTTATTCATTACCCTTCTCACATGTTAAATTTTGGGCCTCTCCGTCACTGTTGGACATTGAGATTTGAAGCGAAGCATTATTATTTTAAGAGACTTGCTGCAATAGGAAAAAATTTTAAAAATATAACTCTCACATTAGCAAATCGTCATCAATTACGTCAAGCATATTATGCTTGTAATTCAAATGGATACCTTCAGCATAATAAATCGGTTGGGATTACCAAACCACTTGAATTAAGTTCTATACAACCAGAAGCTGCTCAGGTTATTGTGAAAGACAAAGGATTTACTAGGGAACTATATTCTGTTTCACACTTTACTATTAACTTTTTAAAATATGTTAGTGGTTTATTTATTGTTAGGAAATTAGTTGAAGAAGAACCAATTTTTTCAAAAATTTTGCTCATTATAACAGATAGTGATAAAGTTTTTTTTCTTTTAGAAGATTATGAGTGTGTTTTCAATGATCATTTTGGTGCATATAAAATTAAAAAAATGTCTAATAAGGACTGTTCAAGATTTTTTTTTATGGATGCAAGTCTCTTGCAATTTAGATATCCATTTTCCAGCTACTACAAAAATGGAAACTGGTACATTGTCTTAAAACATATTTTGGTAACATTAAATGATGTTTCATACATGGAATGTAATACTTAAGATTTTTTTTTGTTACATATAAAAATTGTATAATATTGTGTGTAATATATCTTAAGTGGGCAATTTGAACAGTACAAATCCAAAATGACAATTAAAAAATTGTGTAAGCCTGTTTTGGGTTTAACTGTAGGTATACTATTTTGGTTAATATCAATATATTTAACCATGAAATGTGTTTTGATAATGTTAAGTAATAATTATATGCTGTTTGTGTGGTTTGGTACACTGCAATATGCAATTTTTTTTTTTTATGATTAGCTAAAACCGTTCTTTACTTTTAACCTTGACTTATGCTTTTTTATGTGCTTATAAAAATCATTTTTTTATTGTGAAATTGCAAATATACTGATTTGACCAAAGGCTTACTGTCAGAACTTTGCCCACCTAAGATATGAGTAAGTAAATGTCTTCAGAGAAAATTCTATAAATTGTTTTGCTAACTTTATGAGAAAAGTATGTGTCTAACCCATTGGTCTGCAAGCTGTTAAGAATTATTATAAGCATTGCTTGCCTGTTCAAATTAAGTTAGGTTATTTTGTTTATTAATGCATTCAAATTTCTTTAAGATATTTTGAATTTAACTTTTTTTCTTTCTTCACTGTATTTCATTCGTTCTTACTTAGTTATTAGTCTCTGATTATTTTCATATAATACTTTTAATATTGACAAATGTGTATTATACTTTCCAATTCAGTATTAGTTAAATAAATATCATAAAAGTTATTCTGTTCTTAATTCTTACTATTAAAATTTTGAATAAATTCTGCATACATGGTTACCTGATTATTCTATTGACCAACTAAGTTATAACCAGAAATGTAAGATGTGTTGGGATGCCATAGTTAAATATCACTAACAAGTAATACTTGTAATTAAATCCAATTAATTTAAGCTTCTTAAGAGTGATATTTTAAAATTAATTTTTATTTAAAGTGAGTAACATTTTCCTTGGGGTATTTCTTAAGAAATTTATTCAAAACGCAAAACATTCATTACTAGGATAATAAAATATTAGGTGTTAATAAGAGTGGGGGATGGCCATAACTTCTACAATGCTATATTGAAAATCGATTAAACCCTTTCACTACTAAAAATAAGTGCAAATAGTTTCATGTGGCTTCATTGTTAAATACGTAAGTATTTTGACATGAAAAAATACAAAGTCTAACAGAATTTCCTGACTAAGTTTATTTTAACATTTATGTAATCACAACATTTATATTGTTAAATTTCTATATGGAATTCTTTTTAATTATAACTGTAATTGAATAAGGTTTTATTAATGGTGGCAACAAAGTTGCTATCATAATTGTTGTAATTAAACACCCGATAAATCTTGCAGCACCAAATTCTTTTTTATAGCTCTTTTCAAGTCTTTGACCGGAAATATGTCGTCCCAAATTATCCTAAGAGAAAAGGTGATTGAAAGGTTGTGGATATTTACGTAAAGCTACCGGCATTTTTACTGGATTTTTCTTCTTTTGATTAAAAGATAACATATTTTGAAACATCAGTAAACTTTTATAATTAAAATTAAAAAAAATTATATTGAGGATTTCAATTACAGATTTGCGAATTGACTTTTAAATATCCTTTTCTGAATCAAAGAGAAAAAGATCTCTAAATTTTCTGTAAACTGTTATACATTTATATAAAACTTAGACATATTTTTCTCTTTGATTCAGAAAAGGATATTTCAAAATTAATTCGCAAATTTGTAATTGAAATCCTCAATATATTTTTTTAAAATTTTAATTATAAAAGTTGTTTCAAAATATGTTATCTTTTAATTAAGAGGGGAAAAATCCAGTAAAAATGCCTCTAGCTTTACATAAATATCCATAACCTTTCAATCACTTTTCCTCGTAGGATAATTTGGGACGACAGATTTTGAACACCAAATTTGGTGTGATGCTGCATCGAAGTGGCATATCCTGAATTAGTTAGTAGGACACCCAATTTGGTGTTAAAGCACACCAAATTGATGATGGTGTTTTATTACACCACTTTTGGTGGCAACTTTGTTGCCACCAAAAGTGGTGTTTCTTTACACTAATTAATTTTTGGTGTTTCATTACACCAATTTACAAGGGGTGTTTCTTTACACCGTTTTTGGTGTAAAGTAACACTAATATTTTTTACAGTGTATAAAACGTATGTAACAGGTACTTATACCTTAAACTATACGTTTAATCGTATCCGGATACGTAATAGCGCATATCAGTTAAACGTATAATTCAAGAATACGTATATTTCAAGTATCGTATTTACTTTTAATTTTAATGGATCTCATCAGAATCACGTCAATGAAAGGAGAACAAGCTGGAAATCGGTGGCGTTACCGTAGCAATCTGCATAATATGTTTCATATATAGAATCTTTTTATTTTTCCCTATAAACGATTATTGTAAATATGTAGCGATGCTAAAGTTTTCTACTCTGTGTTAATGTATAACGATAGTTCTTTTTTTAACCATCACACTCATGGTATTTTTTATACAAAGTGTATGGGCATTACAAGATTTTACGTTTAAGTTTTTTTTTGTTAATCTTGACAAATTTAATTTTTTGTGTGAAGTACCTATAAATTGCGATTACTTATATCCAAACAAATAATCATCACGGAAGGTTTTAGAACGCAATCACACATGCTTAAAATAACTTGCCTTCTCTTTTCTTTTTTACTGTAAAACGTATTTTCGAAATATTTTTAATATAGAAATAATATTCTTAAATGCGATAGAAGTATTATTATGAAACTAACTTCTCAGGAGTTGGATTGACCAATGTCACTATAAAATATAAAATCAATGTAAGTATGTGTTCTGTGGCCGTATGCAAGAATAATGTTTCACGAGAAATGTCCATGCGATAAATCAAAAGAAGCTATGTGCGTTACGTGTATTATAACATGCGAGAGGTAGTTTCGAAGCTACCCGCTACGCCACAGTAAAACATTTCATAATTAATAGTTTAGTTTTAAAGAAAAAGCAACCATAATGTAAACTGGGGGGGAGGGGGGTGGAGGGAATATTCAGATTTTTTTTTATTTGCAAGTACCCGCTACCTGCGATCACTATGGCCTCTATAAACTGCGAGAATGCACTCTAGCGAGAGTTTCTCAATGCCCCGCAATGTATTCGCAGACCAGTGAAGTGTGTTGCGTTTGGCGTTGCCGGGATTCGATCCAGGGATCTCATGAACAGGAGGCGAGAGCGCTAGCGTCAAGCAAAAGGCCAAGCCAGTTACTTTCAGCTAGTAACTCGCTTTATACAGTTCATGTGAGATGAGATCGCTACACACTCCATCCCCAGTGAGGAAGACGTTTTGTTGACGTCAGACGAGCGATATGCACTCATGAGTGATGCTGTCGTGCTGCCATGCGCAGATATGAAGCGCGGCGTGAGCGACAGGCTTTGTGCTGTGAGTGATGTTCACAGGCTTTTGTTGATTTGATGCTGGGGATGATTATTTAGTGCTGCCATCTTTTGGATATGAGAAGAGATGATTGTGGTTGTTGGAGAAGGTTGATTGCGTGCTCTTGTCCGGGTCGCCAATGAAGTGTGTTGCGTTTGGCGTTGCCGGGATTCGATCCAGGGATCTCATGTACAGGAGGCGAGAGCGCTAGCGTCAAGCAAAAGGCCAAGCCAGTTACTTTCAGCTAGTAACTCGCTTTATACTGTTCATGTGAGATGAGATCGCTACACCAGCAAGAGAAAGACATTTTTTTTCACGCAATGAACGAAAACCGTTTAAACGTTTAACCAAAGTGGTAAGTTCCGTATATACGTTGTACTGTATATAGTGTTTTGTATAATACGTATTATACGTATACTCGCGTAAACGTTTAATAGGGACCACTAGTTATAACTAGCGATCCACAGGAATTTATTAATATGGTTTCGTGTAAAATACTCAGAAAATATTGCTTTTTCACATATATATTTTCCGGAAAATCCAAATTTTTGACGATTTTACAGTAGTATGTTCCTATTAAATTATGACTCAAGGAAGTAATTGATTTTTTTATAATATTCAGTTACAAATTATATGAATACTTAGGTTAGCATATAGGTAGAATCATGTGTTAAAAATATTTTTTAGTTAATTTGGTAAGCTATCAACAAATATGCATAATATTACCTTTTGCCAATTTTAAAATTTAATGTAATTCCATGAAATATATGAATACTTTAAAAAGAGTAATTAAGGTTTCTGTTTCAGCAACTTATTTGTGCATTTCATTTCCATGCGTGATATGTTTCATAGAGGGGTTATAGATGGACGATATTATTATGTATATTTTAAATAATAATAGGAACAAAAGATCATACAGAAAAGAAATTTGAAAAGTAACACTTTCAATTCACCCTTTTTAAAGTGTAATTGCTGCACAGCATAGATAATATAAATTGAAAAAAAAATATCTGTAGGAATGTTTCAGTAATGGCATACCGAAGTTTGATTTCACGCGATATGCTGCTTAGTTATAAAGACAAAATTGCGCCATTTTGATGATCGTGTAATAAATTTACTACTAGGATGAAAAGGGTCAGATACTGGCCTTCCTGGCAGACGTGATTTTATAATATTACGATTACACATATCCACCAAAAATGTAGTTTCTATCTACAACTATTCATTTCTGCAAGCGCGAGTACAGTTACTGAAAATATTCCTGAAATTCTTTGGGCGAGATAGTCTTTTTCTCGGCCGTCGAAGCTTCCTCAACTTTAGATGCAGTCTTGAAACCACTTCCTTAGAAAATAACCTTGCTGTATATATTACTATTTCACCATACATCTGATGCAACATTTGTAATGTTCGTGTAGGTGAATGTCCCAAACTTGATATTTGCACCTTGTTCTTCAAATGTTATTTCTGTTTTTGTCCTAAATGAACGACTACAGTTCACTGACACTAATTGGCTAGAAAATCTTGCGCTACAGACGTACTTCTTGCTCACCATATCTCACGTCACATATGCCTCTATGCCACGGTAAAACAGTTCGCCTCTCCTCCAATACGTATTGTATATATTAGAAAAAACTTCCGAGCATTTAGATCTTTATGCAAGGTGATTCTTTAAGTTCATTTCGCCCCAAATAATTGATGATCCGATTTAACCACAGCCATGAACGTGGTGTCTAGGTATTGTAAAACGATTATACGGTCGATGGTGAGTTTACCTCAAAGCCCCCCTATTGGAATCTGCAAAGTAAGCATTCCTATCATGAAAACGTTATGAGGAAGAGAAAAATATTCAATTACAATGTTGCAGAGAGGCCTACATTTAGTATGAAATGATGTCTTACATGTAAATTAACAACATAAAAAGTTCTAAAATAGAATGTTTAAAATATCCATTCAGCAGCTTATATACTCCATTAATTGCATGTAAACGTATGTCGTTATAAGCTGCACGCATATTTACTTATAAAACTAAGACATCTAAGCAAGCTTTATTTTAATAGGAAAATCAATATAATTATGCTTAACCTGTTAATGTGCAAATTAAAATATTTTATTGCATATTTATAATAAATAAATTTTCCTAAATAAGTTAAACGCGAATTTTAAGAAATCCACCATTTAGATTTAATGTTACAGCCCGTCCTTATTTGAGGACACTGGGCGTGGGGAATAAAAAAATATAGAAATGTTGAAATTTTAATTGAAAGTAGAATAATAATAACAGAAGCAAATAATAATAATAAACACTGCATATATTTTTACAGGTAATTAAATGATGAGAATTAAGGTAAATTAAATCCAAATTATTCATATTAAAAATACATATTTGGCATGAAATATATAAAAGCAAGGGATGCATAGTGTTACATTGAATATTTCACAACAGGTACGAGGTTTTTAATATTACAGCCTTTCTCCAAACGTCTTCTTTATTTATCTCTTTTACAAAAAAATCCCAATTTTAATGGTAGCGTACACTGTTAAACATTTTTAACAAACTGCGCAGTCATTCAATCGTTTTTAGAAAAAATGGTTACATAACTGTAAATTAAATCTATTCTGACCATAACATGGGCAATAATATGGCAATAATAGCATTAAATGACGGTTTTGCAGCCATTTTCTATAAAAACGGTCGAATTAGTGGACAGTTTTCTGCAAATTTTTAACAGTGTACACCTTGGAAAAATATTGTTGAAGATATTACACTGTGATTGTAAGGTCTACTTTGGAACGAATAATTTCCCCAATTTTTAAAAAGGTTTAATTTCGCTGCGCAAGTTCTTCTTCAAAATTTTTTTATTTTCTTCATGAGTTAATTTGTACAACAAATAAGAGTTTACAATAGACATGTCAATCATTCTAAATGAAGCACCAATCCCATTTCTTTCCTTGTATTGATATTGAGTGTTTTAATAAATACCAGTCATACTAATCGATTCCTCCCATATACGTATTGTAAATATATACTATAGGGGTTTGTGGACAGAATTTGTTTCTTTCTTTTCCCTAAACCAGCGCTACTGTTGGACCATTGAATTTATTTTCACAAAATTAGTTCCTATTTTGACAGCTTTGGTCTCATTCCATCTACCTATAAGAATTTAATTTTAATTATTGACGAGATAGTGGTAATATCCCTAGTTCTTATTTCACTTCGTTCGCGGATTTTAGTGGACACTTTGAAATTCTATTGTTTCTGATAGTGCCTCAAGTCCTTTATCTAGAATATTTGAACATAGCTACCCGTAAGGCATGGTGACATCACGGCGACGTCACTGTGAAGTCACACTGTGACTTTGTGACAGTCGTCGTGACGTCAAGTGACGTCGATGTGAAGTTACTGTGACGTAAATGCGAGATTGTTATGGCCGTTTTCAAGGCTTTCTGTTGACCTCACAATGTGACTACTTTGTGAAGTCACAGTGAGACTTCAATGTGAAAAATGTGACGAATCTGCATCGGATAGGGTGACCAGATTTTACCCGAATCCTATACGGATTGTTCGGATCAAATTTTTTTTATGGTTCAAGTTTGTGACGTTTGTGACGACACTGCACCGGGTCGGGTGACCAGATTTTACCCGAATACAATCCAGAAACTTCGGATCGATCTTTTTGGATTTGTTTGGCTACAGAATAGATTTGGATTAGTTGTCGTGTGACCTGATTTTCGTGAACCCGATCTGACCCGAGTCGGGTATAATGTTTTCACTGTAAGTCTTGTTCAGAACAGAATCTTGCATATGACCAAGTAACCAGATTTTATCAGAAATTGTGTTACGATACAATTTCTGATGTCGGCTCGGATCTAGAGTCATGCACGAATCCGGTTATATACTTCTTGAACATGATTGAATGTCTACTTGAACATGAACGATGGTTGACTGAAACTATATTTTCATTCAACCCGTAATCTTACCCTAACACAACAACAACAACAACAAAAATTCTGTAGGCGCACAACCCGACCGAACCTGATAAATGATTTCGCATAGATTCGGATAACAAGATTTCACCAAATACGGATAAGATCGACGATAAGGATAGGATCGGCAATCATTTTTTTTATGTAACTCGTATTCAAATTAAAACTTTGCATCTGATTGGGAAACCGGCTAATGTAGCCGTTAAACAAGAAAATTATAAATGTAAAAAACGCATACTAATATAAAAATAATAGATGAATCCATTAAAAATTATAATAAAATTAAATATTTTAATAATATGAAATTCTATTGTGCAAATAACCACTTTTAAAAATAACTTCGACTTCCATTTGTTTTATGTAACCACCAAAAATATTGACAATAATTAAAACTAAGCTATTTTGCTTTTAAGTATTGAAGTTTTTAAATGTGTATACTTTGCCATATTTCCCCTCGTTCAGTATCACGAAACTTTCTGACACATTTATGAACAAATTTTTAAACGCTTGGCACTTGCATGCCTGATTATTAAAGCGATTTGGAATGAATAGCGTTTTCCATTTTTAGATAAATGAAATGCTTAAGAGCAATTTTGGTCACGTTTTTTCCGTTTCTGACGCTGCGCGTCGGAAATTCGGTTCAAAACACCGACTTTGATAGTGTTTTCTGAAACATCTTTTGTCAAAAATGGAAAATGCCATTCTATTACATATATTCTGAGTAAGAACACCTGCCAATTTCATGTGTTTCCGAATAAAAATGAATTCAGAAATTAGTTATTTTGGATTTGATTACAAATAGTATATTTTGTAGTATAATAGTATAGTATAGTTTAATAGTATAGTATATTAGTATATTTTGTTAAATTTCATGAAAATGGCAATGAAAATTGTAAAAAAATATCTGCCTCATATATGTAGACAAATATTTATTTATTATTTTATTTTGAAAATACAATATATTTAAATAATGTGCGACAATGTTTTTATTAATGATTTAGGTACATGACATAATTCAATTCTATATTTTATGAGTCTTTTTCCAAATTCTCTCTCCGATCACACCGTGAAGTCACAGAGTGTTGCCATTTTGGTCATAGGTTTTACGTGACTTATGTGACTTGCAGTGACGTCATTGCAACGTCACAAAAATTTTTAAAGCTGTAAAAAAGTAATTTTCTTCATGCCATAAGATGTTCTAAAGTTTATTTTAAGTTTTCTTTAGATCTTCAAGACGTTCACATTTTGATCACAGTGTGACGTTACAAAGTGGTGTCATTTTGGTCACAGATGTGACGTCACGTACGTGACTCATAGTGACGTCACAATGACGTCACTGTGACTTTGCATGCTATGCATGTAATAGTTAATAGCTACTAAATAATTTCTCAAAAATATGACATCCAATATTTATAGTAGGGGAAACTTTTCCAAAATGAGATACTTAGGTAAAATGACATACTTTATGTTTCTTAAGGTATCCGCACTCCTTCGGCGATGATTTTTTGAAATTTTTTTGAAATTTTCTCTTTATACTAATTGTTTTATGACATTTAAAGTTGAAACTACACAGAAATATTTTTTTTAAAGAGACAAAACATAGTCCAAATTATGTGAAAAATTGACATATGCGCAAAACATGATAACTCAAAATCAAATCAATGGATCCACATTTTGTAAATTGCATAACAAAGAGAACAACTTTCCCTAGAACGTAGACTAGCTGCATTCGAATAGCATCTCTACTGAAGAAGCTATGGCACTTGAAGTACCAATGTAATGAAAAATTCGTAAAATTTCTTACGTGCAATGTGGATAAATGTAAAACAGCGTTTAAAACCAAAATGTAATCAGCACTAATTATGTCTAGGACGAACGACGAACTAAATATCAACTTTCATGGAATTTCGTACATTAGCTCATGAGCTTAGCTCCAACTAAATTTCTACTATGCACCGAAAAAGACGTAAATTTTAACTATTCAAATCGCATTCAAATCATTTCAAAGGTGTAAATTCATGAAAAACCGGAAGACAAAATTTTTCATGAATATAATACCTTTTTCCAGGAATATAGAACACGTTTAGTAAGACATTTGCAATTTAAATTTCTGAGAATTCAATCCTATATTGAAATTAAAAAGATAAGGTATTACTATTTTCAACTCTAAATTACTTTAAAAATATAAAAAAATAAAGAACTATTAAAAAACTATTATATATATATAATTCTAAATTTAAAACAGCATAAAATTTTAAAAATGTCCTTAAACCTCTGATCAAAATAGTATATTTAGCAAAAATTAAGTAAATATACTTAAATTATAATGTAGCCTTTTGGTTATTTTTTCGATATGAAGATTCAAGATGAGATTCTTCAAGAACAGGAAGGAAGTAATTCATTTTTCAGTGAACACGCAATTTTGCATGTTTTTAATGTAAGATATTATTCTCCATAGTCAAAATACAAATGTATTTACTTTTTTATCTTCAGAATCGAAAAAAATAGCTCATAAAATCTTAAAAGATATGCTTTCAATACTATCCAAAATTTAAGATAATACATAAAGAACGAAAGAAGTAAACTCTTGTGAGTGAAACGCACTAAAGATCGATTACAATTGAGAGATTGACACTCCAACATAAATAAAAGGGAGTGATCCTTAGGACGCTTGATTCAATTATTCATCTGATACTGTTTTTCGTTTCATGATCTTCCCCAACATTTTTTATAGCAAACATTTTTGATAAGACGCCAAAAAGAAATAATATTACCTAAAATGAAACTGTTTCTCGGATATGTTTTGTTACATTTTAAATATACTAGTATATTGCTAAAAATATATAAAATAGATGGTTAAAAATTATGTGCTAATATTTGATTTTGTATTTATTTTGAACAGTTTCATGAAATGCAAATTATCTTCCTTAATTAAATATTAACATAGCATGTTTAAAAATTTATATCACTATGCTTAAAATATGCAATAATATTTTTATTTGCATTTTGACATACTTTCTTTTAACTTACATTTCTGTATGTATGTGGCAGTAAAATCTTAATACCCATTTTTCACTCACTTCCTGTTGACGTAGAGCTTTGAAATTTGCAATATATATGTATTCTCTAGGGCAGTACATGAATTCAACATTTTTTTTTTTCGATCCCTAAGGGGGGGGGGGGTCAACGTTGGCCCAAAACTTGCATTTTCTAGATAGAATTAACGTTACGATTGTTTAATTGAAAAATATCTCCATTGTAGCAATATTCATCCATTTTCACCACATTTTTTCCCGCATCATTATGACGCCAGCATTGAGATACATAAAGATTTAAAGATGCACAATTTGCCAAAAAACAATTAAACAACATAAGCAACATCGAATCAATTGCTTCAGTGAACAATCAGTTTTGAATGACATTAAAACAGATATGATTTTCTGTAGTCAAAATAGAAATGTATTTACTTAATCAAATACATATTTTAAAATATGTGTTTTCAATGCTGTTGGACAATTTATGATAATAACTAAAAAAGTACTTTCTTAACACAGAAATATTCTAAAAGATACATTACAAAAGATCATTTACAATGCAATCTAATCTAACCTCACTTTTAAGTAGAAATTGACACTCCAATTGAAATATTAGAAGGACATAATATACGGACACTTGATTGGAACCATATGTTTGATTACTTTATTTTTATTTTATACCATTTTAAAAACTGTAAATTAAATTCCTCATCTTATCATTAAACCAGTAAGTCTTATAAAATTATATCACTGTGCCTAAAATATGTTAGAAAATTTTATATATATTTTTTTTATATCAAAAGGAATAGAAAATCAAAATGTGGTTTAATAACATAAGCAAGAAAGGAGCAATACTTGATTCAGCGAACAATCAATCTTGTTCGTTTTTTAGAATACATATAATTTTCCATAGTCTAATAACAAATCTAACTGCTTTTCATATGGAACATTCGATAAAATAGCATATAATAGTTTAAAAGATATGTTTTCAGTACTATCTAAACTTTCATTACAATAGTTAAAAAACGAAAAAAGAAAGTTCTTGTGACTAATAATACTCTAAATACTCTAAATAGACTAAAATACTCTAAATGTCGAATAGAATACAACATTCACAGTGACACACTTCAGCTAATATCACTTTTAAGCAGAAAGTGATACACCAATTGAAATAGAAACAAGAACGAAAAATCAACGAAAAAACAGAGCCAAAAACCTATAACGAAACTTCAATGTAAAATAAGATGAAATAATACATGTAAGTAAACAGTTTAGAAAACAAACAACACATTGAAAAAAACAGTTTTTCAAGTTACCTTCCAATGTCAAATAATGTAGTCGAATTATTTTGTGGAGCCCCCTATATGATCAATAGATGTGCACATATAGCATGATAAAATTTAGTTCAGTTAGAATATTCACATTACTCGAAATCTTTTATACAGCCCTGTATATTATCTGAAGACTTTTGTACACACCACATATTAAGCTAAAAGGCAACTTAAAACTCTCTCGCAGCAATTACCAACCGTAAACGACAGTGTATCTTTTTCTTTGCTTAGCCCTGTATATCAATTTATTTATATTCCACAAACTTCTATAAGTCTACTAAATATAGTTCAGTTCCTATATAGTTCCACATAGTTCCCATATAGTTCCAAATATAGTTCACTCCCATAGTCTGTAACACTTACGGATTCCCTTGTGTAGCCCTGTATATGAACCACAGAGTTTATAAACACAAAGGTACTATGAAAAAAAATTAGTTGAAACGCAAACCAAAGTTGAAAATGCACTTATCACACATAAACTGTAATTATCGCACCTGTACTGTAACATATATTTTTTGTGTGTCTCTGTAAATAAGCGCAATGCACACCACATATTCAAGAGAGAAATTTATAGTGCACCTCAGTAATGCATATAATTTTCATTATGTTTGAAATAGTGATATATCACTAAATTACATTGCAAACGATTTTTCCCCATAGAACAATGTGTATGGGAGATGGGGGATGAATGGGACATTTTCACAAAAATATTTATTTAAAATATTTTATATAAGTTATTATCAATATTAAAGATCACATGTCAAACTTCAAGTGTTTGACTACATCTTATGCACAATATTTGTTCAAGATTATTATTATACAGATATAGAAATTAAATTTAAAAAAAAAAGTTCTTCTATGTCTCAATCATCCCCACAGCAGGGATGTATGGGACACAAGCATTTTCCTCCTCGTATTCAATGTTCAAGACTAAAAGCTGACAAAAATGCCGCCTTGGCAAATGCTGAAAGATTATAAATTGTAATACGATCTCCAGGATTATTTGTTAGTCAATGATCTTGGACTCATCTGAGTTTTGCCTTAAAAGGCCCATAAACGGTAGACTGAAGACGATGGCTACAAAGAGGATGAA
Organism: Maratus michaelseni; assembly: GCA_963931845.1. Lineage (NCBI taxonomy): Eukaryota > Metazoa > Arthropoda > Arachnida > Araneae > Salticidae > Maratus > Maratus michaelseni. The sequence continues at coordinate 402,237,020 of OZ007586.1, forward strand.
ATGTTAAAAGAATAATTACCATAAAGTATTAATTTATCAACCTATATAACATTATTTAGTTAATAAAAAAATCAGTATCCTCTAGGGACGAATGAAGCAGTCCCATTCATCCCCATTTGAAATGTCCCAATCATCCCCATGGTGCATATATTCAATTGTCAGCTATTTTGTCTCAGAAATTATTTTGTCACAATGGTTATTATGCATTCATTTTAATTACCAATATTGAGCCTTTAAATAAAAAACTACAACATATCTTAATTATTTATATTGCATAAGATATTTAAGTAACTTCAAATGTAAAAAAAAATTACTTTTAAGCAGAGTTTTCAGGAAATGCAAATTGAAGAAAACTGAAAAAAGCCATGTGCTCTTGCTTTGGGTTCTGAAACACACTATGGTAGTGAAATCTATGAGGATGGGAAGCAACTAAAAAAAATGTTTATTGCCTGAAATATTGAGAGCGTCCCATCCATCCCTTGTCCCATTCATCCCCCATCTCCCCTACCTGAATTCTTTTGTTTGACCCTGTAAATGAATAATAAATGCTTTGCATTCCATATTCTACAAAAAACTTGTTTTAATGCGCTTCATAATTATACATCAATTTCATCTTGTTTTAAATGACGTAGCATCATCGAAATGCACTTGAAACGATTATTTCTCATTGACTGTAATGAAACGGAATACTTTTGAGAGTCTTTGTAAAAAAACTATAAGTGTTACACATTTTAGTTGAAATAAGGAACGTGATCTAGTGAACGACAATAACATACACAAATTTCAGGGCAATCGGAGTATATTTACGCGAGTTAGAGCACGGCCTGACGGCCAGACGGCAGACAATCCAAAGTCATAAACACTCTTCAAATAGGTTGGAATGTGTTAAAAATAACATAAACGGTAAGGACTGATACTTAGAACACTTAATTCAATCATTCATCCGATATATTTTCTGTGTCATATTCTTACACGCCATTTTATATATAAAATATCTTTCTTAAGGTGCCAAAGGGAATATTATCGTCTAAAAGTAACTTATCCGCCTATATGTTTTGTTAGATTTAAATATTTATTATATAATTAAATACACACACACACACACACACACACACACACACACACATATATATATATATATATTGATTTTTGAAAACTATGTGTTAATATAAATTTTGTGTTTATGAAAACAGTATTAAAAATTGTAAACCAAACAAAAAAGAAAAAAGAAAAAAAGTTTCTTGAAAGTTTAATAGTTGTGCTTTCAGTACTATACGAAATTTAAAGAAAATAGCTAAAGAATGAACGGAGTAAGTTCTTGTGCGTAAAGTACTGTAAATATCTATTAGATTGTAGCATTTGTAATGGAAAACCACTCCAAGCTCAATTTTAAGCAAAGGTTGACACCACAATTGAATATATATATATATATATATATATATAATATGTATTTGTTAAGACAGACAAAAATGTATATTCATACCGAAAAAGTTGCCGCTTTCTCTTTATGGTTTGTTAGATTGCAAATATATAGTGTATAATAAATAAGTAAAAGACATAGATGGTTAAAAATTATGTATTAATAATAAATTTTGTATTTATGAACAACTTTAAAAATTGTAAATTAACTCCCTTACATTATTATTAAAATAGCATGCCTTAATAATTATATCCCTATGTTAAAAATATTCAACGCATTTTCAAGTTTCTTTTTTATATTAAAGATATTCTAAATATGCAAAGGGCGTTTCAACAATGTAAGCAACATACAAGCAATACCTCTTCCAGCGAACAAGCATTTTTGCGTCTTATTTAAAACATATATGATTCTTCTTAGTTGAGATGGAAATGTATGTGTTTTAAGGACTATCCGGAATTTCAAGGTATTAGCTAAAAAAGACCAAACACTTTCTTGTGAGTGAAAAATCTTAAATAACTATTACAATATAGTATGTACAATCTCAAACTACTGTAAGATTAATTTGAAGAGATTAATACAATTGGAATAAAGGAAGAACATAGAAATTAGGGAGTGATCTTTAAGGTCCTTGATTCAATCATTCATCTGTTTTTTTTTTTTTTCGTTTTGTGTGCTTCCACAGAGTTTTTTATATACAAATATTTTATTATGACACCAAGGTATTATTACCTAAAACGTAACTGCTTCCCATAATTTGAGCTGAGGTTAACTGGACGAAGGAGATAACTGGGTAATAGGATATTTTATAATAAACCGTTGGTGCCTCTGAAGATTTACCGTTTGGCAACATTACAGCATCATCTGTACTTTTTAAAACAATACTGTTTAACGGGTTGCATCCAAATATACTAGCTAATGAAAGTTGACATAATAAGTGTCTCTCATTGTATATTTGGATACCGCCCCTCATCTTTTTTCTTCCTTTTGGGAACAGCGAATTTCAAGCTTATTTTATCGACTATCACTGTCAGAATTTTCAAGCTATTTTTTTGAAACTTTTACAAAAGTTGCTCTATACATTTAGCTAATATATTATGCAAAGTATATTTTGATTGAATTCGCGCATGCGCAGTGAAACAATATTTAGTGAACCTAGTCATTTTTCCTCCAATATTTATTATTTTTTAATTCTGATGACAGGGTATTATATATAATGCTGTTTGTCATTGTTCCTGAAAAGAACAAACTTTTATATTAAGAACTCTGAAAATTATAAGCAAAACACTTTGTGAAATTTGGGAATGTTTTTATAAAAACCTTAATTTCTTCACGAGTATATGTGCTATCCTCAAAAAAAAAATGAACATAGTTTATTAAAAGAAGCCTCCTAAGCATGTGATACCGTTTCAACGTTTTTGCAATAATTGTTTTTACAGGGTTATTCAAAGGATATTCGTTTTTCGTCAACTTATTGACGGCCCCCTATAGGGTTTCGGGAAAAATCTACGCCGAAATGTATGACGTCGACTATGCTGATTACACGCATGAAGTTTCAGGATAATTCCTTATGTGTTTTACTAGATATTTAACAAAACGTCTAAAATCGCAAGTGACCGGTCATCATTGGCCATATAGTGTAAAATGTTATAAAAGCTTAAAAGATGTGTTTTGAATACTATCCAAAATTTTAAGATAATAGCTAAAGAATGGTCGAAGTAAGTTCTTGTTAAAGAAATACTACTGATATCGTTTACAAAAGAAACTTTAGAATGGCAAACAACTGTAAGATTAATTTTCAACAGAAATTAACATTCTAATTTCAATAAAAGATGAATATAAAATTTTTGGGGTGATCCTTATGACTAATGATTGAAATAATTTTTCTTGCATCCATTTCACAGCGTTTTTCTATCAAAATGCTTTTATCAACCATTGATTATGAGTTAGAACTAGCTACTATTTTTATGTTCTCTCGTACCAAAATTTACAAAAAAATATCTTTATTGTACATTTCTATTGAAGGAATCCTAGCGTAAGTGCATGGAACATATTATTTTTCAAAAAGTGGTGCGAATAGAATAAGCAAATAGTCACTGGAACGACATATGTCCCAACCCAGTATTTAAAGGCGTAAGACACGAAAAATGAATATTATTACCTAAACACTCACCACTTTCTCTATGTGGACGATGGATCAACTTAAAGTATTCCTGTTTGGGACGCCCTGGCGAGAGAAGCAGTGGACGTAACGTTTTCATATTTGGAGGGTATACACATCAGACAATGGGAAATTGGTTAGTGCAAAATTATTTTTTCAATTAAAGGCCGCTAGGGGAAAATGGGGTGCTGCGATCGGTTTAAGTTAAGGAAAATGTAACATGATACAACCAATAAAGAACGGAATACTAGGTGCCGGTAATTAACTTTATTATTACATTGTTCGGCAAAAAAACTATCGATCATACACAAATGTTAGTGACAGAACAAACAAAAGATACGCGCGTTGTAACACAACAGCAAACAAAGGTTTCACAGGTGGTTTTCAATGTGTCCACCTTGCTTCAGTACCAACACGTGAAACCGCGTTACAGCATGATCCACACACTGCAAATAGAGGCGTCTTAAATTTAGACACATATGTGTCTGAAAAAGCAATTTAGACACTTAAGTGTCTGAATATGAAAATTCAGTGCAAATTCAGACATCAGAGATGTCTGAATTTAAGACACATAAGTGTCTTACGTTGACCAGGGTATAAAAAAACTGAGAAAATGTCTGAATAATGACGATATGTCTGAAAATAAGACATATGAAAATAAGGAAGAATTCAGACACTTAAGTGTCTGAATTCTGAATTTATCACAATTGTGTGATATGCGTGCGGTGACTGTGATACAATCTTGCCCCTGTATATGCCAGCAATATCAAATAATGTTTCGGAGCAGAAGAATGTTGCTTCAAATACTATTCTTTCCACTAAATTTTGCGTGAGGCCCTGGAAAATCACTTAGCTAGGCCCAAACATCTCTCACTGCAATATTCGACTAATAAAAATCTCTTTACAATTTGTACATATCATAGATAATATAGACATATAATATAGAGGGATGTAATATTAGACAATAAAGTGTATAAAAAAAGCGTGTAATTTCTTTCGCATGTAGTGTGTATAACAATTTCTCATTTCTAAAAATAATATATCCTTTAGAATATTTTAAATATTTATTTTTAGCGATTGATTGTAATTGGGACTGATTAGAAAAATTGATAACAGATGGCGACACTATTCAAGGCGATCCCTGTTTTTGTTCACATATTCAGAGAAGATAATTTCTGACAAAATTTTTAATTCATTTTTGTAAAAAAAAAAAACAAAAAAAAAAAAAAAAAAAAAAAAAAAACAGGAAAAGGGTAGGTTTTTTTGTTCAGAAACTATGTAATCGTATAATGATTTCCATGTTTTGGTAAATACAACAAATCTTTCAGAAAATAGTCAAAGTTGGCGTTTTGAACCGAATTTTCGGAGCGAGAAGTCAGAGTCAGAATCTGCATATAATTCGAAAAGTAATTCATTTATTAAAAAAATGGAACACTGATTACGATCCTAAATCGCTTCAACAGCTAATCTCATGCCTTTGCATTTAAAAATGAGTCGGAAAATGTGTCAGAAGTGCGTACGCAGAAAAAATAATCCCACCCCCCCCCCTATTTTTTTAATAATCACATTTAATACTTCTTTTAATTTCTAAAAGTTGTAAAATAAAAATGTTATAAACAGTAAAATAAATTTTATTAGACTGTTGATATGTTTCAGCTCAATCTGAGTCATTATCAAACAAATAAAATTATTCTATAATTGCACGATCTATGGAGTTATTTGTAATGCTACAATTTAATTTTTCACGTACTTTTTATATTATGCACGTTATTTATTTTCTGCTTTTTACTTGGATGTTTATTTCCATGTTTGTAACCATAGGATAACTCGAGTCACAATTTTGGTAAGTTAAATGATAACGATAAAATGATAACATAAAACGCAAATTTGATAAGTTAAGATGTTGAATTGTTACATATTGTATTTTTACGTTTTACAACTTCTATGGTTTCCCTTATAATAGATTGATAGTTTACATTGCAGGGGAAAAATTATTTTACTTTCATTGAAATTTATTTGGATGCTTTCTTCTTGATATTATCTTGCCAGGGCTGTGGTTTTTCTATTATACTTAATATCAGGTATATTCTCATTTTTTCTGTAAAAACTTATTATAATCTTTTTTATTTTACGTCTTTTAGCAATTAAAAGAAGTATATAATTAAAAGGTGCTATAATTTGTTATACTTTTAATCACTTAATTTATAATATTTGAATTGAAAATATGTATAATTCATATACCCTCCCCACCACATAAATAATAAAATTGTACAATTTTAATCATCATTTCAAATTCCCCAAATCTTTCCAAAATTTTCCATTTTCTCAGGAACATATGAATCAAGTCTATAAAAATATCAACATGCTACCGACTCATCTCATTACTTTAATTTAAAACCAATGTTTCACATGTCTTGATGGCGTGATTGGTTAAGGCGTTAGTCTCGTACACAGAAGGACGCGAGATCGAGCCCAATCGTGGGTAGAATGGGGGTGTCAGATTATCCTTCCGTAATCGAAATTAAAAATAATACAATAGATGGCAGCACTTCACATTTTTGCATTTTTTTTTTTACATTCTGTTTGCCCGGGTAAAAGAAATGGCGCTATTTCAGACACTTCAAATGTCTGAAAATAAGACACTTACAAATGTCTTAAAATTTTAAGACACTTTAAAGTGTCTCTTTTTTGAACCATCCGTTTTAGACACTTAAATATCTGATTTTAAGACATTTCAGTTTACAGTGCAGCGGCGTGTAACTGATCTGGACTGATGATGTGTATGTGCAGGAGGATCTGGTTCTTCAAATCTGTCAGTTTTTCTATGTTTCCTCGATAAATGTTATATTTGAGGTAGCCCCAAAGCCGAAAGACACAAGTGCTTAAGTCAGGTGAACGTGGAGACCATCTGGTAAGAAATTCACGACTGATAATGCGATCCTCCGTAAAATGACTTCGCAGCAATTTTTGAAACTCACGGTCTAATAAAAGGGGGCCCACCTTATTGGAATATTGTTGTAGCGAGGCATCCACACTGCTGGAGTTCTGGAATGACCAGAGCTTGCAACATATTCCGACAACGTGTTGAAGTTATGGACATTTTTCCTTACTTCAAACTGATCGCAGCGCTTCATTTTCACCATGGGAATGTAACATGACTCAATCAATAAAGAAAGGAATAGGAGGTGTCGGTAATTAACTTTATTATTACATTTTTCGGCACACAAACTGTCGATCATACAAAAATGTTATTGACAGCACAAACCAAAGATATGTGTGTGGTAACACAACAGGTTATGGATATTTTCCTTACCTCAAACTGATCGCAGCGCCTAATTTTCACCTAGAGGCATTTGTTTGAACTATTTTCTTCTGTATTAATTAATTTCCCATGGCGTGATATACCCTCCAAATATGAAGACGTTACGTTCACCATTTCTTTGCCAATGCGTCCTAAACAGGGATACTTTAATTCGAACCACCCTGTATATTGTTACATGTTAAATATATATTATTGCATAATAAATTTATAAAGGATATGAATGGTTAAAAATAATATGTGAATAAATAATTTTGTATTCATATAAATTAACTTTATCATGTTATCATTAAAACAGTATGTCTTAAAACATTATATAAATGCGCTTAAAATTGACCGTAAATGTTTTATTTATAAAATGTTTATCGATTCAACAATATAGGCCATACAGATGTAATACTTCTTTCATCAAACAAGCAATTTTGCATGTTTTTTTTATCACATATATGTGATTTTCTGAAGTCTAAATAGAAATGTATTTACTTTTTTTTCTCCAGCATTCGACAAAAATATTTTACTAAATTTTAAAAGATGTATTTTCAGTACTATCCGAAATTTCAATATAATGGATAAAAAAGACAAAAGTACGTTCTTGTGAATTGAATACACTACACATTACAATACAATATTTTCAATTGCAAACTACTCTAAACTCAATACTCAACGTAGATTAACACTCCAATTAAAATAAAAGAAGAGCATATATAGTAGGAAGTAATCATTAGGACACTTGAATCAATCATTTATATTTTCTGTTTTTTTTTTCGTTTCATGTTCTTAGTTCTATCATTAATTATCTTATTTTTTTTCACAGCGTGTTTAATATTAAAATAATTTTGATAAAGCACAAAAAACCAAATTTTTTACCAAAAAATTATCTGTCTTGCTTTTATTTTTGTTAGATTTTAAATGTATATTGTATAAAAAGTTTATAAAATAGATAGATGTTTAAAACTTTTGTGTAGGGGAGAGTAGAGCAAAACTGTGTAGTCGGGTCAAAACGGGTACCCTATTTTCTAGCTGTTGGATGCGGGACGGGTGTGGACAGCACCCATCTTAACTACAACCATTAGCGTGCGGTAGCAGTGTGCCGTCTGTTTTGAAGAGAGTTAATTCATTGTCCGTGCAGTGCTGTTGGAAAGAAATTCAATTCAAACGTTTAAATGTCTCGCCGTTATTTCTGCTCTTCAAATAAAACCAGCTTGACGTCTCGATTTATTTAAGTAAACCTCTGTTTTCTATAGCTTTTACACGATATTCTGATTCTAAGTAAAAATGTGAACCTCCAGCTATTTATGACAACGACCATGGTTATTTTTTATCGTCTCTTGCTGTAAAACCGTGTATCCAGAGATTCCCATTCAATTTTGCAATGACTTTTTAAGGTATCTGACTACGTTTAAAAAGTGGTTTTCGACCAAAATTGTCAAAACGATTTTATTACATTTTATTAAAGCCCAACTTTTTACCTTTCCAAAACTGTATTTATTTTTATTGTAGGATTAATATAACTGGAGTTGCAGTGGTTTTAAACTACTCAACAACTATCACTCAAACCGGAAGTACTATTTAAAGGACCGGAAGTAGTATTTAAAGGTACTAACTGGGAAGGGGAAAGCAAATATATGGCCTTTTAGAAACAAACAAAGGCTCAGTACTTGAAAAAAAAGAGCATAGCTCATAAAAACAGTGAAGTTTAGATGCATATTACTTTGTAAATTCTTGTAGTAAAACACAAAACTAAACTTTAAATACATTTTTTGCAATATGTAATTTTTGGAGAAAATTCCGTACGCAAAACATGATTTCTCAAAAAGTTTTTAGAATATCACTACGAAATTTAAAGTGTATGTTGTTTACACTATTGTGACGGCAATGAACTAAAGATTTAATTTTAGAATAAATATTTTTTGTTTTATGGATGTTTTCGTGGAATGACATCAATGAATTTTATGAAAATCAGCATGTAAAAATGTGCGATATACTATAAATTTTGAAACATTTCAAATATCTCTTAGATTTTAGTTCATTGCCTTCACCAATGTAATATGTATGACGTGTAAAAAGAAAATTAAGAAACATACAGTAGAATTTTCTTTAGAGTGTTTTTCGTATTGCGCCAAATTTCACTAAATTTTACCACAAAATCCTCCATTTACCAAAATTTCATCAATGAATGAAATATTTTTTGCTTTTTTTCACCGTTTCTAGTCATATTCTTAATAAAAATATGATAAAAAAATAATGAAGTAGCTTTTTTTGAAAAAAATGCTCCGTACGTAGTCAGGCACCTTAAATGATAAACTCCCCAATTAAAATAAAGAAGAACATATATTATAGGGAGTAATCATTATGACACTTGATTCAATCATTCATATGCAGACTTGCCAAGTCTCCGGCTTTTTGGATACCAGTAATTTAGTACAGAAAATGTTGTTTTATTTAATCGGAGCATTTTGCGATTTAAAAGAACAATATTTTCTCTAAAAAATTACTGGTGTGCAAAAAGCCGGAGACTTGGCAACTCTGCATATGGTTCCGTTTTTTTGTTTCATGTTTTTCCACAGCGTTTTTAATATACAAATAATTTTGATAAAACGCAAAAATGAATGTTTTTACATAAAATTTTTCTGTCTCGCTTGTATTATTATTTTTTAGATTTTAAACGTAAATTGTATAATAAATTTATAAAATTGATAGGTGTCTAAAAAATTTTGTGTAGGGGAGAATAGGGCAAAACCGGGTAGGCGGTCTAAACCGGTTATGCGTTCCAAACCGGGTACCCTGTCTTCTTGCTGATGGGTGCTACACTGTGGACAGCACCCGCCTTAACTACATCCCTTAGCGTCCCCTAGCAGTGTGTCATCGGTTTTTCAAGTGAGTGTCCCTGCAGTGCTTTTGGAAAGATATTCACCTCAAAAGTTTTAATTTTTTGTCGTCTTTTCTGCTGTTCAAATATATATGGCTTGTCAGATCGATTTAGGTAAGTAAACCATTGTTTTCAACAGCTTTTACACTATATTTTGATTCTAAGTAGAAATGCGTACTTCCAGCTGTCCAGGAGTACTACCATGGTGTTTTTTGTCGTTTGTTGGGACAAAACCGTGTACCCATAGTGTTGAATTGAATTTTGCAATGAATTATTTCTTAACTCAGCAGGTGGTGAAGGTTGGATACAATGTTCAGTATGCAAACATTGGGCACATGAGGACTGCAGCACATACGAGAAGTAAAAGCTAATAAAGCCAAAACATTAAAACATTAAAAAATGATTGAAAACTTGAAAAAAACTTACTGGCCTTAAACAAATCATATATTATATGAAGTTCGATTCAATATTTATTACAATAAAACTTTTTGTTACTGGAAGTATAAAAAAATTAATTTCTGATTAGTACCCAGTTTTACCCTACCACGAGAATTCGCAGCTGTTTAATATGGTCCTAGAAAACGTTTTTTTCCAAAGTAGAGAAACGTTTTCCTGTGGAAACAGGTGTCCTTTTATCAATAGTCCAAGTGTTTTTTAACCCTTCTAGACTTTTGTTAACAAAGGCAAACTGTCAGGTACACGGTTTTACCCTAATTTCCCTTAATATTATTTTTGTATATATATGACAACAATTTTAAATATTGCAAATTAACTTCCTCGCTCTCATTATTAAAATAGTATGTTTTACAAAATTATATCACTACGCTTAAAATATGCAATAAAAATTCCAGTTTCTTTTTCATATTAAAGATATGCAAAATATGCAAAAAGCGATTCAACAACAAAACAAAATCATAAAAGTAATACACCCTTTAGATAAAACGTAATTCCGCCTTTTTTTTTTCTTTCACAGATATGATACTCCGTAGTCGAAATATAAATGTATCTACTTTTGCATCTGCAGCATTCGATAAAAACAGCTTCTAAATGCTTAAAAGTAGTGCATTCAGTAGTATCCAAAATTTCAATATAATAGATAAAACAGACCGAAATACGTTTTTGAAAGTGAAATATACTACATATCAATTACAAAATAATATTTAGAAAGAGAAACAACTCTAAACCCAATTTTAAGCAGAGAATGAGAATGTAATTAACCTAAAAGAAGAACATATATAATAGTAAGTGATAATTGATTCAGTCATACATCCATTGATTCAGTCACAGTTCGTTTTTTTTTTGTTTTATATTCTTATGCAGCATTTCTTATTTGAAAATAGTTTTGTTAAAAAGCCAAAAATGAAGATTTTTACTTAACTAGTAACTGCCTTGATTTTATTTTTAGTTAGATTTCAAATATATATTTTATATTAAATGTATAAAATAGACAGATAGATAAAAACTATGTGTTAATAATAAATTTTGAATTTATGAAAACAGTTTTTTAAATTGTAAACTATCTGCCTCATTTTATAGTTAAAATGCCATGCCTTACAATATTATATCACTATGCTTAATATAGGCAAAAAAGTTAATTTTCTTTTTTATATAAAATTACAAAATACGTCAAAAGCGATTCAAGAACATAAAAAAACACAGAAGAAATACTTCCTTTAGCGAACAAGCAATTTTGCATTTTTTTAGAATAAATGTAGTTCTCCGTAGTCTAACTACAAATGTATCTACTTTTAAATCTCCAGCATTCAATAAAAAATTGCTTAATAAAGCTTTAAGGATGTGATTTCAATACTTTCTAAAATTTGAAGATAATAGCTGCAGAATTACCGAATTATGTTCTTGTGATTGAAATACTCTAAAGATCAATTAGAATAAAACATGTACAATGGCAAACTACTCTAAGCTCAATTTTCAACAGAAATTGATACTCAATTGAAATAAATTACAGGAAATTATCCTTAGGACCTTCGATTGAAATTATTCATCTCATGCTTTTTTCTGCTTCACAATCTTCCACAGCGTTTTCTCCCTAAAAATATTTTTGTTAAGACACGAAAATTGTATTTTGTTTTACCTAAGCAGTCACCGCTTTCCATGTATGCTTTGTTCGATTTTAAATGGATTTTAAATAACTTAAATATTTTTTTTTAAATATAAATAAATATAAAAAAGAAATAGCTTTTTAAATTAACTTATCATTAAAATTGTGTGTCTTTAAAATAATATCACCATGCTAAAAATGTGCCATAAAAGTTTAATTAACTTTTTATAATTAAAAAGTACATGATAATCAAAAAGTGATTTTTCATAAACAAGAAAGAAGCTATTCTTCCTTGAGCGAACACGCAAATGTGTATGTTTTATACAACCGAAAATATTCTCCATAGTTGCACTACAAATGTAATTTACAGCAATCTCTCACTTATACTTCGGTGAAATGGACTAACCAAAACGACGCATAAACGAGAGAGACGCATAAATGAAATCAGAGTAAAAATTACATTTGAAATAAACGTTAAGACAAAATTCATCATTAAATTTTTAAATAACGCGCAGAATAATGAAAAATATGAATTATTTAGATTGTTAAAGTTTTATTAATTCAAATCTAAAATACATACATCTCAAAATTTTAGTTGTGTTTTAAATAGTCTAAAATTGAAGTTTGTTTGCTTGATGTCTGTCCCTAAAAATAACTTTTTCGAGTTCATTGAAACATTAATATGTTGAACCAGATGTATAAGTTCGTTGGATGTAGTGACGTAGGGTTTCCAGAGCATCGATTGCCTTTGCATGGATGATGTTTCTACGTTTTCTTTGTTATTCGTTTTCATTAGCATTTCGTGTATTTGGTGTATTTTCGTGTACTATTTTCTGCTGTTATTACATTTTCATCAATATCTACAAATTCGTTAAAATTAATAATTCACCAAGAAACGGCATTCCATTCGTCATCTAATACTGTTTGATCTTTTGGAACAATATGCATCATTTTAAAATTTCTTCAGAATGAAGCCTGCTTTTGTGTAACAGTTCTCTTAGAAATAGCAGGTGTGACGAGGTGTGACCCAAGATTGCAGCTTATAATAGTGTCCAAAAAAATATGTAAAAAGACAATATATTGACTTCTAATTTACAAGCTGATGTGAAATTTCTTGGAAAGGACATGTGTAGAATGGAACGAAATGGCAAGGGAAACTTAAAATTTCTCCGACGCATAAGTGAGAGATACATTCACGTTGCGACGAATAAGCGAGAAAAAGGTAATTGCATTGCTATATCTTTATCCGGGACTACCGAAAATCGACATATAAATGAGAGAGACGCATAAAAGAGATTACTGTACTTTTTATTTTGGAGTATTTGATAAAAATAAAAGATTTTGATGTGAAACAACATAGCTGTCAACTGCAAAGGATTTCTGATACCAGTATTTCAGTATAGTATTGTTCCCTATAATTAATCGCACAATTTCGGTGATTAAATGAGGCTAAGATTATTTTTTCTAAAATAGTGGTGTCAAAAATCTTAGAAGTTGCGATTTGGGAATACTACAATTGCAACCAAAATGTCAAGTTACTAGCTAAAGAAAAGAAGAAATGCACTCTTGCGATTTCTTCGAAAATCAAAACTCCGGATTTCCCAGATTTTTCGATCGGTCCTTTCAGCGCCACTCAACTCTTCTGTTGCGCAGAACCTTATCTGTAAAAGTTGAAAAAACACCAGAATTATGTAAAGTAAGTTATTAAAAATAAAAAAACAGATATTAAAAAATTAAATTAAATTAAAAATTTAATAAAAATAATTATATTAAATAGATATTAAAAAATCTAATAAAAATAAAAATCTAATAAAAATACAAATCTAATAAAAAATTAAAGTTCGGGCTTCGAAGTGCAAAACTACATACATTACACATTTCACTACATCCAAATATTGTAGCTCTGCGTGCAGTGGTGTCTTCAGAAGACTGTCGATAGACACACAGACAGACAAATTTCTTTCCTTATTATTAGAGATAAAATTTTGAAATCGAATTCCTTTCACGAGTGTCAAAACATCACCGCGGAACGAGAAAACGCAAAAAGTGCAGTAAAAATCTTTAAAATATCAAAAGTCGCAGAAAAAAAATTTACTATAGTGAGCTAAAATATTTAAACGTAATTCTTTCACGAATGCCAAATTATCGCCGCGAAACTTTGACAATCCCTAAAATCACAGTAAAATTCGCAAAAAAATCAAAATTGTGGAGGGTATAATTTAGAATATTACTCTAAAAGTTTGAAAATGAATTCAATTTTACTAATGTTGAGAAATCGCCGCGAAATGAGGAAAACCACTAAAAATCGAATGAAAAATTCGCACAAAAATCAAAAATTGCTGTACAAATTCCGAATAAACTTTATTGAAAATAAGACAAATTGTACTATAGTGGATATACTGTCAGACATTGTAAACGGAAATATTTCACAAATGTCAAGAAATCGCCTTGCAACGCGAGAAAACGCTAAAAACCACATTCATCGAAGAGGACAAAATTTACTATAGTGAACTAAACCATTGTGACCGGAATTAGTTTACGAAAGACAAAAAATCGCCGCAGAACATGAAAAATCGCTAAAAATTTAAAAATCGTGGAGAACGAAATTTACTACATTTGGTAAAAAGTTTGAAAACTGAATTACTTTTACTAATGTGGAAAAATAGCGTCAAACGCAAAAACATATTCTAAAAATCGAAAAGAAATTCCTAAAAATTTCGAAAATTGCTGTACGAATTCCGAATAAACATTACTGAAAAGACAACAACATTTACTATATTGGGTTAAAATAATGAAACCACATTCATTTTACTAATGTGAAGAAATCGCTGCAAAATGCAAAAAAACGCTAAAAATCACATAAAAAATTAAATTAAAAACAATCTAATTAAAAAATCTAAAATCGGACTTCCAGAAACATAACTAAATACATAGAGATACCTTACTACCAAATTTTGTATCTCTGAGTGCAGTGGTCTCTTCAATACACCGTCGACAGACATACAGATATACAAACTTCTTTCCCCTTACTATTATAGATAAATGAAGATAATTCTATTAAAGATATACACTAAACGTTAAATAAGTTTATTAAATATTTTCATTATTATTAATCTTTGATTGCGTGAAACGAACAAGCGTTCTTGTGTATGCATTTGACAAAAAGAAAAATTCTCAAAGTTCTTTGATTTTTTTGAAGCTGCATACTAGAGGATCTGCATACTAGAGTTTTTTGCACTTATCAAAGAAATAAATTTTTAATTCTCATGGCAATTTATATATTTGGACATATTTCTAAACATCAGACAAACTTTCCAAATTACAGAAATTAGTAATATTTTTCCAATAAAAAATATGCCCATATTTTTCTGATTGTTTCATTTTTATAAGTATATGATGAGTAATAAAAATAATAAAGAGGGACATTTTAACTGCCACTCAAATAAACCACCCGGAGGATTATAAAGTAATTTTATGTATGTGTATATAAAAAGAGACCACATTTCATATTAAATTACTATTATATCAGGGAGATATTAAATGCCTAAAAGCCAAATAGTTCCATTTAGTACAAAAAAGACCGATGGCAAAACTTGTGACACCGTCAGTGTCTTAATTAGTGTGCATTAATGGCATGTACATTAATGGCATGAGCATTAATGGCATTAATGGCTTTAACATAACATGTGCATTAATGTCTTTTAAAATCGGCTATGCCAATTTTCTTTGTGCGTGCTTGAAAGTAACACGAATAATTCTTCTGGAAATGACATTGGAAAGCTTCAGGCAAACAATTCAATTTAATGTCTAACGAATTTCTTCGGATTGCACCCAGCCAATTTGTACATATGTTCATCAGGGATTTGGTACTGTTTTTCGCGGAATTCATATCCCTATACCTTCGCAAGTAAAAATACACTGGTGTTCAAAGTCTAGAATAGGTTGTTGTAAAAGTGTGCAGTCGTCAGATTAGGATACTGGTGCGAGGCACGTTGATAAATTAAATGACATTTCTAGTGTATTTCTAGGTTTATTTATGTTCCAAGAAAATATTTGCGGTTGCACTGAAATGAAACACAATAATTGGGCTGAAATTTTCTAAACTCTTGTTATCTTCTTCTTCGCTAATTTAAACTTGTTACGCTTTCATTAATTTACAATATTTCTAATAATTTCGTGAGTGTTTAGAATAGCAGAATTATAAAGGCGTTCGGAAAGAACGAGAAAATTCCATAGTCTATTGAGAAATGAGGCTAGTAATTATAATTTCACACAATAGGTAAAAGTTGTAAGAGTGCGCAACCAGTGGTGTTATAACAGTAAGCACGCACACTTACACGAACAAAACAAAAAATCAATTATTTTAATGCAAAATAATAAAAAAGTTTTTTTAAAATTATTTGTCGATTGTGAAGAAGAATTTTAATCTAATAGATAAATTATTGAACCATCTATTACAGCAGAAGAAAGTAAAAGATTCAAAATGGAAACAAATGAGCAGATGATCATGCTCCTCAATACGAGAACCCACATTTACCGAAGTGTTTATAAAGAACTGATTGTATTAATAAGTTAGGTAAATTCAGCGAACCCTTTTCAAACCCTTTTCTTTGTGCAGGAATTATATAACTATTTCAGGAGACTACATAGAGTACGATAACAAAAGAACTCGTTTGGTGACTTATCACAAAGCAAATCTCATATTGCGTTTTTAGTCTCCAAATGTCTTTGACCGTAGAATTAACATGTCACTTGATTGTGACGTCACTTGACTCGACTCAGAACAGCGTTCTTGGTGACGATTCCAAATAACGGTCACATGAGATTCAAAATGTGACCTCATTGCAACGTCACCTGGAGACTCGTCAGTAACAGTCATTTTGACTTCTCAGTGGAGTCACCAAACGACGGTCAATTGATATTAATAATAAGAAAGAGTTATAGAGAATTTATTCAATTTAGTGACTGTGAAATTTGCAACAATTCGTGGCTTTATTGAGACGACACAACGACAGGTTGTGTTGTTAGCTTTGTGTTTTACATTTCCACACCTTTATATTTTAGATATCAGTCTGTGAAATGTTGTCTTACATAATTGATTAGTTTTAGATGGACATGCCTCCAAACATAGAAAGATATTTCGTAATGTCTGTGTGTTTAAAATAACATTGAGGCATAAGAGAATGATTTCTAATTGCTAATATAGCCTAATTCAACTGTGATTTTTTAATGAAATATAGTATTTTAGAACAAAAAGTATGTCTTAAAAATATCCGTTGTACGAATTTAGATAAATGGAAGACGAAGAAAAGTAAATTTTCTTCTTTATTTCTATTATAATGTGTTATAAAATCTTTAAACTTAATTTATACGGACTTTTGTATCAACTAAATTCACTTACTAAATAACCACATTTTTATAATATTGTCATTCTTAAATTTGTGAAAAATAAAAAAAATAAAATCACACATTCTTATCATGTGGCACGAATGATTTATTTATAGTTCTGGTAATAATCCACTGGCCATAATAAAACCATTGTTTGGCAACATTTTATACTTATAAAATAAATTTCTGATGATAGAATCTCTGTAAAAAAAAATAACCCAGTGCTGAAAATTTTTGGTGAGGTATCCTATGATTATTAAGAAGGAGAAAATTAGTCGAAGAAAAAAAATCAGTGTCACTTTTTCAAATGGGTAGATCGATGTATTTTTCAAGAGAGCTCTATTATTAGCGTAAATTAATGTTCTCGGTGCTAGAAATTAGATGAGTTGTGGCGGCACAACCATTAAGTATAACGAGGATATCGTAATTATTTTGTTTCAGAGGCATGAAATCACAATAAAGAAAAGTACTGTTTGGTAAGTTTAAATAATGACACGGTGTAGTTGGATTATATTTTATAACGGAATTTTTATACTTATCCACATTTTGATAACAAAATAATTAAATCAGATAATTGAAAAACACAAGTTTTCTTTTTTTTATTATTTTAATTTTTTGATATTTTGATTAAATATTGATTAAATATAAAGTTTTATTAAGTATGAAAAACGTTTTAATAAAAATCATTTTCATCTTTTATAGACCGCAATTTATAACGGAATTGCTATAATTTTTATTTGTATTCAAGTTCGCAAATTGCATGAAATATTATTATGCCAAGATGCATGAACTTTTTTTAATTTTTATTTATTTTATTTTATTTTATTTTATTTTATTTATTTATTTATTTATTTATATATTTATTTTTTATTTATTTTTTATTTTATTTATTTATTTATTTATTTATTTTTTTGGGGGGGGGGGTATTTTTCAAATATGCCAGTTCACACGTTTGACAACAGCAAAAGAAATATATCGCAAAATGTGTTGATATTTTTTATTTACATGCTCAAGTTTCTGTACTTAGTAAATGAATATAAACTTGTAATATCTGCCGCAGTTTATATTTTCACAAATATAATAAGGGACAGAAAATTGGCAAATATATCCAACAAACAAAGAACTTGATGACTACTTTATCCTTGGCCCAAACTGTTAGATGGGGGACCGCTATCATTGACCGTAACGTCAAGGTAAAAAAAAGTGTCACACCGGCAACAATGAGGCCGCAAAACAATTGGACAAAAATGCATTAAGATGCCCATAATTAGGCCACTAATGGTTAATGATCAATTATAGATTGCCTAAAATTGTTCACAATTATACTTTAAATGAGAATTTTTAATAGAAACTAGCCATTTCTAGGCCACTAATGATCATAATGAATAAATTCTAGCAAGAAGCTTGCTGTAGTCAAGCCATTTGTAGTTATCAAAAATTAAATTTAGCCCAAAGCTGTCCACTAAAAAACTTTTTGGTTAATTTAAATCTAAACTAGCTTAAATCTATCCACTGGCAGGCGATAAAGATTATTTAGGCATAAATCAAAAGTTATTCTATAAAAGAACTTTAAATAATTAAATTATAAATCGTTTTTGCATGACAAAAATACTAATATTCATTTAGGTACACTTTTCAAGAAAATTACTAGTTCACTTATCTTGTACCTTTTAAAAATTTTCAAAAACTTAATGAATTAATGAATTTGTTTATTTTTTTCATTTATATAATTTTTAAATATACATGAAATGCTATTTTAAAATAATTTCATTTCATATAAAAATTAAAAATATCAAATTGAAAAAAAAAATAAACAAATTTATTATTTGACTATATCAAGCATTGTATTTTGCAAATTTTTAAAAGAATTAAAGATATATGAAATTATAGTTTTCTTGAAAAGTATACCGAAGTGAGCATTAGTATTTGTTTTCCATAAAAAAACCACTTTATCATTTAAACAACCTTCCAAAAAGTATTTTTATAGAATAAATTTCAAATTTTGTACTTAAATAATATTTTCTTCGTGTCTTTCTTTATATGTACGTATTCTTTCCCTTGCTGTTAAGTATGTTACTATTATTTGATGCCGTTTCATTAAAGCATTATTAAATCATGATAATAAAAAAAGTGAAATATTTTTGCAACATTTTAATTGTATAAACACTAATTTTCAAATAAGTATAATAAAAAAAAACAGTTTGATGTTTAGATAGGTCACGAATTACATTTTTTTTTAAATAATATTTTATCTTTCTTATATACTTTTAATTTTGCTTATATGAGACAACATATAAATTTTCCTCAAAAAGTTTAATAATCAAATAGTCAAATAATAATAAAAATATTCTAAACTTTTCATATGAAAATTATTTTTAGTAATTTCAAATTGTCTTGAATGTTTTAATGAGGTTTTTTTTAATTCATTTTGTTTAATTTTATTAAAATTATTCAACTGTTTAATTCAGTGACATTTTCTCTGAAGAAAAATTATTCTTCGCACTCAGAGGAAAAGAAAAAAAATCATTCCTTCCAAAGTCACATTAAAAAATATATATATTATCACATTATAACAATTTTTTAAAAATAAACTAGAAGATTAAGAACGTGATACCGATAATTCCCAATGTTTAAAATCAATTTACAAGATTTCTACAATAAGAAAAAAATTCATAAAACAAAAATCCATTGAATGATATAACTGGATGAAATTTTGCACAATTAAGAAGAAATCTAAATAAGTTAATAAATATAAAATAAATATTATCTTACATTTGCGTAAACGAAAATACGTTTAAAAAATTCGAGTTAATTTATAAAAACTAACATTTTACGTCGCATAAGTTGGTACAATAACAAATATGTTAACATTTAGCTTTACATATATTCATTTTATATAGTTTATTAAATTATACGTATGTATAGTTTATATATATAGTTTATAAAAATTACGTGTAATAAAATGATGCAGATATATTTCCGAATTAAACTACTTTAATGAATAAACAAAGATCAAAATATTCAGACTTACAATATGTTAAATATATGTTTCCGTCTCAGTGATTACAGCTAAACTTTGATATCGTACAGCGTCAGTCAGAAATCCAAATGAGTCATCAAACATCTTGGCCCCTGTGTCATTTCCTGTGTCCTTGAACAGCCCACCAAAACACACAAAACACGGCAGAGTGATAAGAAAAATTTGTTCGCTATGTAAAATAAATACTGTATAACACCGATTTAACGTAACACGATTTAACGGTCATCTCAATTTAACGATACATTTTTATAGCCAGGATTCATCTTTTATGATTCACATTATAACGAGACTTTTTGCAAATTTAACGATAACTCTTCTGAATTTCAAATATCTTAAACACCTCCTATGTTAATTTTTCTTTTAATATTTTATATCTACTAATCAACTGAAAAATTAGATGAGTTTTTTATTGAATAATATTGTAGAATGTTTTGTTTGTATCTGAAATGGTAGAATAGATATACGTTTATATACATACAGCATGCCCACTAAAGTCCCTTGCCACCCTCTTAACTTCGGAACGGTTGCTGCTATATTCATAGAAGTGGTGTCTTGGTATATTAAAGTAGCCATGAGCTACTGAATAAAACAGCCTACGGCGCCACCTGATGGAAATGTGCGTAGTTAATATTCCTGCCTAGAAAACGGAAAGAGATTGGGAACAAAAGTGATTTACAAAGTTGTAGAGTATCATCGATGTAGTACGAAAAGACACCTGTGGACATTAATGCAAAAAATAGAACGGTTAAAACGCGCATTTGTTTTTTCTTGACTTCTTACACTATGACGTCACGAAACTTGAACGGAAAGAGAAATGATTATCTTTCGGATAAAATACAACACCGCAATTTGGAACAGTGGTATTGCTTGTGATTCCGAATCAAAAGGACTGTGGTTCAAACCCCGAGGACTGCATCCTTGTACTGATTGTTTTTATAAACAGAGTAGACAATATGTAGATCGTATAAAATAGTGTCCTATCAACTCAACGCAACTTGCGCTTGAAGTTCGAAATTATTGTTGTATGTAAATACGTTAGAAACGTCAAGCCTGTTTACCTGAGACAGCTATAAAAGGGACATCGTCTTGTATGTTGATGCTCATGGTCATGGAGCGTTTCTCCTAAGCTGAGTATTGTGAGATGGTTTTACTTTACGGTGAATGTGGACGCAAGGCACGATTAACAGAAAGGTTGGAACCGGTTTCTGTCCGTGTAGGCCCACATCCTTCTCACCAAACCATCCTAACTGTTGTAAAACGTTTGACAGGCTGCGTGACTAGTCAAGCTCGATGTGACAGACCAGCTAAGGTAGGACATGAAGTTCAAACGGATGAGGTATTAGCATACGCACTCGAATATCCGAAATGCAGCACAAGATAGATCAATGAACACTGTGGCCTCTCAAAAATTCAAGTTTGGAAAATTCTAAGCGAATTAGGCGCTTATCTGTATCGACCAACACCTCAACAGGTTTTACTGGACGGGGATGCCGAGAGCCACTATGCATGGTGCAACTTTGTCATGAACTAGCTACAGGTCCAGCCAACATTCTTGGAAAGTATGGTGTGAATGGACGAGGCACGCTTTTCACGGAATGGTACGTCCAATAGGCAGAGCACCCATACTAGGCGCTGGAAATTCCTAGATATTTTACCGACGTTCGACATCAAATGCGGTTTGCTAATAACGTTTGGTATGCAATTTACAATAACAAGGTGATCGGCCCAGTATTTTACGATGGCACGTTAACGAGCGCATGATATTTACAACTGCTACAGAATGTAATACCCGATTTTGTGGAGAACCTGCCGTTGTTTATTCTTCGGAATCTATCGTTTCAACATGACGGTAACCCTGCTCACAAGACATCTCCAGTGAAACAGTCCCTGGAAAAGGAATTCGGGAACCAAATAATTGGGTATGTCCGTTTCCAAGATTGGCCTCCACGTTCGCCTGATCTGACTCCACTGGACTTGTTCCTGTGGGGATACCTGAAACAGCAGGTATATGCGACCCCTCCACAGACATTGCAGGACCTTAAAGGACGCATTATGGACGTTTGTGCCAACGTATACACTCTCTATGCTCCAACGTGTACAACGTGAAATTCAAACATGAAATCCAAATGTGCATTGCAGCTGAACGTGAGAAGTTTGAACATCTCAAATAAATGTGCATTGTTATAACTAGTTGTTTTTTCTTTCTAAGCTCGTTTTGTCATATTATAGTGTAGGAAATCACTAAAAGCAAATGCCCGTTATAACCGTTCTATTGTTTGCATTAATTTCCACAAGGTGTCTTTTTGTACTAAATCGATGATGCTCTACAACTTTGTAAATCACTTTCTCTTTCCGTTTTCTAGATAGGAATGCAAAATCCGCAATTTTGAACCATATGGCGCTGTACGTGGTTTCATGCAGTAGCGCATGGCTACTTTACTGTACCTATACACCACTTTTATGAATATAGCAGCAGCCATTCCAAAGTTAAGAGGGTGGCAAGGGACTTTAGTGGGCATACTGTATATATGTACTAATTTTGAAACAAAAAATAAGAGTCATATCACACGGGATTAAGTAAAATATATATATCGATAAAATATTTCTGTAAAAGTTATAGATATATATTTACAAAATTAAAATATAAACAGTACGTAATTGTAGTTGTACTTTGCTAAAAATAGTGTAAAATTGAAATATTAAAACTTAGTTAAAAGTCATATTCTTCCAACAGTTTCGGCAAAATTTTATAAACATCCTCAGTGACATCCAAAGTCAAAACTGGTGATATTTACAGCTTGACGAGAGAGAAGTGAAAAATGGTAGGGACGACCAAACTGAAAAAAGGGGAAGGAGAATCACATAATACGGTGAAGCCGTCTTCTGATGTTACAGTAGGAACAATCAAGATTATTTATGATAGATAAAAATTAATAATTGCTATTATATTATTGAAACTGCAAAAACTTAGAAGATTAGTGATTTTGGAAATGAGAATTGGATAACTTTTTGCATGAATATAATTTTAATTATGAGTCATGAAATAATGACCACTGAATTTATATCAGTAGAAATACAATAATTTGAAACACAAAAATTTTGATAAATTATATCTATAATTATTAAATAAATAAATGATTATGTCAATGAATCTAAGGTCAATTAAGCGGTTGAAAAATATATTTACTTTCTTTTTATTTAACGAACAGAAATTTTTTTTTTATTTGAATGTGGAAATTTTAATAGCGAAACAATTATCTAGAGACAAAATAATTTAAAATTTGAAAAATTACAATAATGAATTAATGTAAGATAAATTTACGTAGTATCTTGAAATTAATGTGGGAATCGGTGTTTACATAAGTTTATTGAACGTATGTGAGAATTAATTGTAATTTAGAAAATATTTTGAAAATAAATGAGGCATTTAAATACATTAAAGAGGTTAAGATCAAAATATTTAATAGAAACCATGTTATTTCATCTACCGCTGAAATAGTGAAATAAAATCAACCAAACGGTATATTAAAACAAGAACGAAAAATCATGCGTCAAGCATAGATTATGTAGCACTTTCCAACGCTTCCAAAATAATTTTACAAATCATACCGTTTAATAAGCTAAAAGATAACTTCTAAGTAAACAATTTGGAAAACGCATAACATATTTAAAAACATAATTTCAGGAATTTCCAACATATACAATATTCGGAAAAATATCCGAATACTTTTATTCAGCCCTGTATAGGATCTATAGAATTGTATATATACTACATAGGATGCTAAATTTTAGTTCAGTTAGGAAACGTGTAGCACATTTTAAAATTCTCCGTCTGGAGTTTGTCAATAAACAGAAATGTGTTCGCGAACTTTTGTGCTGCCCTGTATAGGATCTACAGAATTTATACACACCACGTAATAGACAAAAAGCAAGTTAACATTAAAATCGCGTTCAGTAACTTAAAACGTTCTTCCAGGAATTATTGTTAACAGACAGTAGATAATTCTTTTGCGTGTCCCTGTAAATGAACGATGACTGCTATACACACAATATTCCGTAGTAAGTCTCTTGTAATGCACCTTAGTGATCTATATAAATTTCAATGCGTTTAAAATAGTGAAACATTATTTAAATAAACCGCAGACGATTTTTCTCCATAGACGTAATGTAACGGAATTATTTTTACTGTCCCTGTAAAGTAACTATAAGTGCTATGCACACCCTGTTCCATATTAAGCTTCTTCTAATGCACCTTAGTGATATATATAAATTTCAATGCGTTTAAAATAGTGAAACATTATTTAAATAAACAGCAAATGATTTTTCCCCATAGACCGCAATGTAACGGAATTCTTTTGAGTGTCCCTGTAAGAAAACTATAAGTGCTACACACTTCCGTCGAAATAGGGAACATGCTATAGATAACGACAATAACATATAAAAATTGCAGAGCAATCCGAGCATATTTACGGGAGTTAGAGCACGGACAGACGGCAGACTGCAGACGGCCAGACGGCCAGACAAACCGAAGTCATAAGCACTTTTCAACTAGGTTGGAAAGTGCTAAAAAAGGGGGGATAAGTTATTTTCAGAAGGTTTATCCAAATATTTGAGATGTTAAATGAAAAATTATCATTACAGATATCATCATTTCTTAAAGAAAATTCAATTCACTCTTTAACGAAAGTTTTAAGTTGGTTGTTGTACTGAGAAATAAGCTTACAGTGTTAAAAATTTCTATTCAACGTTGAACATATATATGGAGTAAAGTAATGAGAAGTACCAAAATATCGTCGTTCTTAAATTTAAAAAACACCACTTCAAGGTATAACATGAGAAATTGCGCTTACTTAAAACACGTTTTGGTACTACTCAACAGCCAATCAAAACCCTGATTTCTGTGGATATCTGTGACGCCTTTATGAGATACGAGAAATAATTAAAATTTACTTCGCCATTGTTTGGATTAAAAGAAATGGATATTACTAAGATGTTTATTTATGAAAAGAAAGGGTAGGTCTTATTTATATTACATCTTCTATTCATGTACCTGTAGATTTTGTATCTTATGAATATAAGTTAAACAGTTTTTATGTTTTATTGACAAGATTGATGTTATTTTTATAGTTTAATGTTAAATTCTTGATTTCACAACCGAATTGCATTTTTGTACAATTTTAGCCTCGGAAAAGTTAAAAGGTTGGTTGGAATTCAAACAATGCTTTGCTATTATGAATTTATTTAATTCCCGCTTCTTAACCCTTAACTGCTGCTAGCGGTATCACAGACCACAGCCTTTTTTTCAATTTCGATAGTTTAAATTGTAATTTTCTGATTAACTATAGATACTAGTAAAAGTTTGTTACATTTGGAGCCCTAGTACCATTTCTAGTGAATGAATTCTAAATAGGTCACGTTTAATTAGAGTAGTCCTGTACATAAAGATTAGTACAGAAACTGTATTTTATGAGTTAATCGATCATTTTATTCATCTTTAAGTCATCATTTATAACAAATTTTGTCATAGCAATTAAGTGACATAGTTCACATAATTTTCATGTCCTTTCAATCCAAATCTAAGAGCCCGTTTTGTCTGCTCAATATAGGAGAGTCCGCATTAAAAACAAAATTCCATAGATACCACAACTACTTTGACTGTCAGAAGGAACCTTGAGATTGAAGAAAGCAACTTTATTAACGGGAGAAAAAAAGCTCTGAAACTAAACTTATTGAGAATACTTGAAATGTGAGCACTGATTTTTGGAAAATAAGGTAACAAAATAACATTTTTAAATTCCTTATTTGCAAAGACAGAAAGAGTGACCTTTGGCGATTTAAATAACATGAGCAGGGAAGACCGAGCTATGCTCGGTCAATATTAGCTTTGAGTTCAAATATCATAACCCATGATCAAAATGACCCACTAATCAAATTTTCTTGAACATGTGACCAAGCCCAATTCTCTTATCACGCCCAAAACCCGTAGGATATAAAATTTAGTCAAAATAGTCTGAGCCGTTTTTTAGATAAAATTCGCTTGACCCACAGTGACCCAAAAATGACCCACTAATCGGATTTTATCGAGCATGTGACCTAGCCCAATGATTTTGTCGTGCACAAAAACCGTAGGATACAAAATTTAATTTAAATCGTCAGAGCCGTTTTTAGTATAAAAATAGCCCATAATAACCCATAATCACCCATGACCAAAATGACCCACTAAACGAAATTTCTCAAACATGTGACCTACCCCAACAGTTTTCTCGTTCCCTAAAAC
Organism: Maratus michaelseni; assembly: GCA_963931845.1. Classification (NCBI taxonomy): domain Eukaryota; kingdom Metazoa; phylum Arthropoda; class Arachnida; order Araneae; family Salticidae; genus Maratus; species Maratus michaelseni. The sequence goes on from OZ007586.1 coordinate 402,263,550, forward strand.
TGTAGGATACTAAAATTAGTTCAAATACTCAGAGCCGTTTTCAAAATAAAAAATAGCTTGGCCCGTAATGACCCACTAATTGAAATTTCTCGAACATGTGACCTAGCTCAATAGTCTTCTCTTGCCCAAAAACCATAGGATGCAAAATTTAGTCTAAATAGACTGACACTTTTTTTATATAAAATTAGCTTGACCCACAGTGACCCAAAAATGACCCACTAATTGAATTTTCTCGGACATGTGACCTAGCCCAATGATTTGCTCGTGCCTGAAACTCGTAGGATACAAAATTTAATCAAAATCGTTAGAGCCGTTTTTAGAAAAAATTAACTTGACCCGCGTTGACCCAAAAATGACCCATTAATCGAATTTTCTTGAACGTGTGATCTAGCCAAACAGTCTTCTCGTGCCCGAAACCCGTAGGATATAAAATTTAGTCAAAATAGTCTGAGCCGTTTTTTAGATAAAATTCGCTTGACCCACAGTGACCAGAAAATGACCCACTAATCGAATTTTATCGAGCATGTGACCTAGCCAAATGATTTTCTCGTGCCCAAAAACCTTAGAATACAAAATTTAGTTCAAATAGAGAATTCAAAGAAATTAATCAAAATCGTTACAGCCTTTTTTTAGATAAAATTTACTTGACCCGCGTTGACACAAAAATGATCCACTAATCGAAAGTTCTCGAACATGTGGCACAGCTCAATCTTCTTATCGTGCCCGAAAATGGTAGGATACAAAATTTAGTCAAAATCGTTTGAACCGTTTTAGGTAGCTTTCAATACAAAAAAGTATGAAGCTACCTATTGCAGTCGTTCGGAGGAAAGCAGTTCCGGAAATTTTCGATATATTTTCACCGATCATGACCCCCAGACCCCAAAACCACCCTCCCTTCAAATGTTGATTTATGTGTATATATATATATATATATATATATATAGTATATGAGATATGTCATACGATAACGCTCGTATTTATAAATCAATTTTGATTAAACTAATTGTGTGTATTAAGCTCACCAATGTCTCGACCGAGTTCGTTGGCCAGCTTGGTCCCCAATTTTGTTTCAAGATGGCGGCCACTTAAAAATTTAAAACTAAAATAAATATACAAAAAAGTTAAAAATTCAAATTTACGTTTTTTCATTACGTGTTAGGCCTTGATACAAGGATTCCAGAGCGTTTTTTGGTTTACCACTATCTCAAAAAATGGCTGAGAGAGAGCAGTTTGAAATTCTAGGGTGGCTGACATTTTGAAACAAAACAGCACATTAACGCGATTACTCGCAAATTATTTTCTTTCATTGTTGAAATAATTTTCCCAATCATACGCATAAAACTATATATTCATATTCGTTAGCGTCAAATTCTCGCCAAAATTGGCGACATTTGGCGACCAAAATAAGTCTTCATAAATGAAGCCAATTTGTCTATTGCTCAATAATTTGGCGAATTTCTTATTCAAATTCAGTATTAACGAATCTTTTGTAACCGTTTCTTTGCATTTTAACTTGCTGTTTTCGTGTAACATTAGCTAAAATTTTAAAACGAAGATATAGGAAAGCTACCTTTTCCTCCCGGTACAGGCTGGAAGGACTTTTTTAGATACAATTAGCTTGACCATGACCGATGGTGACCAAAAATGATCCACTAATCTAATTTTCTCGATTACCTAGCAAAACCATTGGGCTAGGTCACATGTTCGAGAAAAATATATTAGTGGATCCTTTTTGGGCCACTTTGTTCGGGTAAATTTGTAAAAAGTGCTTAACATCAAACGAAACCATAGTATATCCTATTGGATTAAAGTTATGATATTTATTGGCAAACTGAACTCAGTTTTTCGACGTGTAAATATTGTTAATCATGACGATGGGATAACCTAGAAACTAAATGATTAGCTAATTTGTAAGACGCAGAATCAATATTCGTTACCATAGGACGAAAAGAACATCGTGTTATGTATCTTAGTTAAGGCGTATAAACGAGAACAGATAACATCAGAATGAATAACAGAATGTTTAAGGGACTGTTTACTATAGGTGAATTATCAGGGAATCTAGGAGCGAAACGTCCAACAAATTTAGTAAATTTCATTTCGAAGGCAATTTTATTGTAATGAGCAGTTGAACGTGCTCTATTCCAAGATATTTTATCAAAATATGAAAAGTTTTGATGAGAAGTACCCACAGAAACATGTTACCTGTATAATTATTTATCCCCCTTGCAAAAGGTTTCCATTAGGCATCTCAGTAAGAATAATGAACGAAGTATACTTGACTTTCATACAAAGCTAAGCCACGGTAATTTGAATAATTCAGTTGAAAATTCTCTCAAAACTCTGAAATCTCACCATTATACTATTATAACGGAAAAAGATAAGGGAATAATTTAAATAGATAACAGTCATACATAAATCTGAAAGACTTAATGTACTTTAAAAAACTAATAAAAACGAGATCAATATTTTCCTATTAAGCATTATATTCACAGGATTCACAAATCTACAAGAATAAAATATTAAAATAAAATATGATTTATCGTATCGTTACACAAATAAGAATTAGTATTAATATCCATTTTTCTGCAGTAGAGCTGCCGAAAATTTTGAAAGCATGATTAAAGAATATGCTTAAACTAAAAATAATGCATATTGAGGAGAACATTTAAAATTAAACTCAAGGTTGGTGTTTTCAAGCTCTAAATATTACACCTTTACATATATTTTACATTTAAAAAATCATACTAAATTAAACAATTACAAATCACCACATATAAAAAACATTCTTACAGCATAATGACTGAACTTGTTAAAAATATTTTTGCACCCCCCCTCCTCCTCCCGTCCGAAAAAGGATTGTTTGTCTCTTTTTAAGATGCTTTCATTGTTTCTATCTAATTTAGGATTGATATTTACTGCTTCTCTTATTGATTTTTGTATAAAGATTGACTGCAAGCGTTATACAAGATCAGAAACTTAGTTTTATTTAGAAAATTATAAAGAAATTGAAAATCAGCTTGTATGAAATAACTTTAAAGAATGTATCGCTGCCTATCAGGCTATTTGAGCGGAAATAAAAGTAAAATATAAATCCCATTAACAGGTCTGCTATTGTTAATATATGAGGAAATTAAAAAAGATGACTCATTACTTAATCCATTTTTCAAATTCTGCTTTTACCAACATAATGTTTATGTCAGATACAGACATACTGCATTAAGAAAAATTCCTTAAATATTTATTATTTTTAAGCCAATTTTCAAAATTTTACTTAATTAAAGTTTTAAAGTTTAAGGTCTTAAAGATAAAACTCGAGGCAAAATTTTTGAAAAAAACATTACTTCGATATTGGACATAAATTTACTGATGTTGAAAATCAAACTTTTGTAAATATATCTCTTAATGATTAATTATATTGTTAAAATTTCCTGCAGTTTAACAAAAGATGTTTAATATAATTTTAAGATGGTTAATATGATTTAGGATGTATATTTACTACTTGTCATTGATGTTTGTTTGAAGATTGTTTAAGTGTGTTTTAAAAGTTAGAAATCTTTGTTTATTCAGCAAATTATAATGTATTTCAATTAAGTCATTTTAATATAGTTTTTTATTTAATATGAAACTCTCATAACACCATTGCATTTTTTATATACAGTGGTGGCCAAAAGTTTGGACATTTTTTGAAAGTTTCATGTTTTTCAATTTTGTGTGCTTGTAAAATATATTAATTTTCACTTAAATACAAACGTTGATATATCAAATTGAAGGAAATATAATGTAGAATTTAATAATAAAATCAGTATTACAATATCTGTATTACAAAAAAAGTTATGTTCATTTTAGTAGAACAAACAAACACAAATCGTTTTGAATAAGGACGTGTTTTGTAATAAAAGCGTACTAGCCAATCACAAACACTGTTCTGAGGACCAATCAAATGTCTGTAACTATAGTTTAGGTTATTTGGATGGTAAAAGAGTTATTGTTGTGGAAATATTTTGCGGAATGATGCATACTAGTACAATTAAATAGAGTATCGCTGTTTTTGAATATTTAAAGTCCTTTTTTTAATTAAACTAATTTTAAACAATGTCATCAACAAGAAGAACTAATTGGACATCTACAAAAAGAAGCTGAATTGTCATATTGAGGGAAAATGGCCTCTCTCATGCTGAAATTGCAAGACAAGTTGGTGGTTCAGTGACTTGTTCTGGTGCACGAAAGTTCTGTTTACGTTATGGAAAAACGAAATCAGTGGAAAATAAGGCCAAGTCAGGCCGAAAAAAATGCACAAGTGTTACTGCCGATAGAAAAATTAAACGGCTATGCCTTAAAGATAGAAAAATTTCATCAGATGCCATTAGATGTGAAATGAATGCAGCGGGTATTGAAGTATGTTCAAGAACAATAAGAAGGTTATCAGGATTTGGACTACAAGCTAGAATTCCAAGGAAAAAAACATATTTAAATCAAAAGCAACGCGTGCAGTGGGCAAAAGAACACATTAAATGGTCAGAAAATCAATGGAAGCAAGTAATCTGGAGCGATGAGAGTAAAATATCGCTCTTTGGTAGTGATGGTAGAAAATACGTGAGACGTAGAGTAGGAGAAGCACTTCATCCTAATTGCATTGAAGCAACTACAAAAAAGCCAACAAATGTCATGATTTGGGCATGTATGTCTTCAGATGGTGTGGGCCGAATTCAAGTGATTGATGGCACCCTGAATGCCAAAAAATACATCGAAACTGTCCTGGAACCAAAATTGATACCTTCCATCAGGGATCTCTTCCCCAACAACGCACCATTTATTTTTCAGCAGGATTCAGCTCCATGCCACACAGAAAAAGTATGCAAAGCATGGTTTCAAAATAAAGGCAGAGATATATTACCATGGCCAGGAAACAGCTCTGATCTCAATCCAATTGAAAATTAGTTGCGACGTTTGAAAATTCTTGTACGAAAAAAAGTCCATCCAATAAAAGACAACTTACTGAAGCTATAATTGATTCTTGGCACCATGTGATTACGAAATATGAACTCCAGACACTCGTTCACTCGATGAAAAGACGCTGTAAAGCTGTCTTAAAAAATAAGGGTTATACTACTAAGTATTGATTGTATAAGTATCACTTTAAAAAAATGCAAATCTAAGATAGATCTTACTATTAGTTGCATAACTTTTTTTGTAATACATATATTGTAATACTGTTTTTATTATTAATTCTACATTAAATTACCTTCAATTTGATATATAAACGTTTGTATTTAAGTGAAAATTAATATATTCTACAAGCACACAAAATTTGAAAAACATGAAACTTTCAAAAAATGTCCACACTTTTGGCCACCACTGTATATTAATATATGAATGGAAGTGTAAAACATGTAAAAAAACGATGGTCCTATGAGCACTTCATATTGAAAAAAATCAAATTGTTTTTAATGGAAGTATATTATAATGTACTAAAGAAATCCAGGTTTTTGATCTTGTAAACAATCTTCAAACAAAAATTAACCGGAGATGCCATAAATATTTCACCCTAAATTATATTAAAGCAGTTAAAATATCTTAGAAAAGAAGAACAAATTTAATAAAAACAGTAGATGGTTAAAACTGTATAAGAACTATTCAAAGAAAATATACTCGTATACGTAAAATAATACCACATATCATAATTGAATTTTATTGGAATGAAAAACGATGAATATTTCTCACTCTAAGACAAAACCTTGTACAAAGCAAAACACGCTTCGGAAAGAGGTCGTAGGTTTGCTCACGACATGCAACTTGTCAATCATACTTGACGTAACAGTAGACAATTTTAAGGTAATTATAAAGAAATAACGAATTTTCTGATTAATTTTTAAACGTAAAAGCATGATACTTGCAGGCATGGATATTTAATTGATTTGTAATCGAAAAATTATTTCATTATAAATGAATTGCATATTGAGTTATGAGCAATTATATTCTCAAAACTAGTGACTTGTGATGACTTGGAATTATTCTATGAGCTATTTTCAAATAATTGTCATCAATAATTGAATATAAAAAAAATGAAAAACGTTGCTTATGAAGATTGTGAGGATCTATTTACCACTATGATTCGCCCTACCTAAAACAAAGACCTTGCACAATGTTTAAACTTGGAATTTTGTCAAGCGCGCTTCGAATGGAGCTCGCAATGTTGCAACGTCGTCTTGGTCCGTTTCGTATTTGTCTATATAGGTTTTTAATTAATATATCGGGTCCGAAATGTTTGTGTGTAATGAAAAAATCGAATTTCTCAAAACTATGTGACATCGCATAATCGTTATAGTTTCCCTGCAAGGTTTAAATAAACTCCTACTACTCCTAATTTTTTCATAATTTTACTTTCAGTAGCTTCGGAAATAGAAGGGGTGACATACTTTTACAGTACATTTTCGACGATATCTCTGAAAATGTAATACCTAACATTAAAACAAATATATTTTTGAGTTCAGTGTTATCAGATCTTTCGAACAATATCTCCACATGGTATATATATTTTTTTTTCATGTAACGTAATAAATATCTTAACTAATTATTTAATTTTTTTTTCGAAAATCATTATCAACAAACTTTGGGTGATTCTGCGTCAATAAGTACCTCGAGCGCACCAGAACTCCCCTGCTGAGCACCCGCAAAATAAAGTTTGTGTGTAACGGAAAAATGCGATTTTCTCAAAAACTATGTGACCTAGGATAATCGGTATAATTTTCCTGCAAGGTTTAAATAAACTCCTACTACCTTTAACTTTTTCATAATTTTAATTTTAGTAGTTTCCGAAATAGAGGGGGGGGGGCATCTTTTTGCAGTGCAATTTCTACAATATCTCTGAAAACATACTTCGTAATATTTAAACAAATATATTTTTGAGTTCGATGTTACGAGATCTTTCCCACGATGCCCCACACGATATACAAAAAGAAAAACAAAAATTTCAAGTAAATTAATTAACACCCCCCCCCCTACATTTTTCCTAAAAATATTTGTGAATGGCTAATAATCTATAAATATGTGGGTCAATAGACTTTATAACATCTCCAAGTTTGAACTTCCACGTTCCATAGTTTACGAGAAAATCGGCTCTGACAGACGGGCAAAGAGACAGAAAGATACACAAGTGATCTTATATTATTTTTTAATTTTTAAGCACGCAACCCTAAAAGTGGAAAACGCAATTCGATTTCGATTTCATATTGTTTCAATAGTCAGTCCGCCAGTTTTAAATCTTTATGTTTCAAAAAGAGTTCGAAAATGTGTCAGAAAGTTTCGCGTTATTGAGCAGGATATTTAAGAAAAAACTTAAGTTTATGATGACATCTATAAGCAGTTTTTTGAAATATTTTGTTTATTTGTTTAAAGAGATACATTCTATCCGAGAAGAATTTCCGTCCAAACCGCAATCTGGTACAGTAATTATTTGATTTGATAGTGAATTTTAAAATGTGTCAAGGATTTTTGGCCTACCCTGTTTATCGTTCTCTGCTAACAAAACATATCTACATTGCGACAAACACCGTCAATATATGTGGAACAAATGATGTAATATAGACCGATAGTAAATTTTTAATTAACCACGGTAAATTTTTTCATAAAATCATATCATATGATCTGTGGTATAAGTAAATTAAAGAAAATTTAAGAAGATTAAATGAATTTATATTTATAGTAGAAACCTAATGTGTGTTTGAAAAATTGAAATTTAATATATGTCTTTTCATCATAACACATATATATTTATGTCATATATATATATATATATATACATCGTTTTCAGTATAATATGATTTTTAAATTTGCGTAAACTAATAAACTAAACATAAAGCATAGTAACTACTAAAGTAAACATACATGAATAATTTATTTACATATCGGATAATAATCCTTTGACTATAACAAACCATTGTATAACTGCGTTTTTTTATTATATAATATAAATTTTTCATGAGAGATTCTCTTTCATGAAAAAATTTATTCTATGTTAACAACTTTGAAGATGCATTCTATAATTATAAGGAAGGAATTTAGTCTAAAAATTGTTTATTCAGTACTTTTTTTTTCAGCAAATAGATCATTGTATTGGATGGAACTCTATTTTATTAATGTAAATAAATGTCATCGTTCCTACGATTTTCATGATTTGTGGAAACTCGACAATGAAGTATAAGGATGAAAATCTAAATTATATTATTTCCCCCAGGAATGAAATCACTATAAAGACTAGTCGGATATCCCAATCCCAAAACTTTCTTCTATGTCACACAGGTTTCGCATACACTAAAAAGAATCAGCACCAATTTATATCAAGGTCTAACTGAATCTAACATTTTATTAAATTCCGTGCATTAGTTCTTGAGATATGACTATCGCTAAAATCGTGTGAATCCTGCAAAATAAAGCATAGCAGTGCCACCTGTTGGGAGATTTAGACCAAAACCTAATCAACAACAACTTATGTCAACATGTAACTGAATCTGAAGTTTGATGAAAATCCGTGCATTAGTTCTTGAGATATAGTTATCGTGATAAAAATGAAAAAAGTAGCATAGCAGCACCGCCTGTTGGGAAATTTACACCAAACCTATGCAGCATCTATTTATGTCAAGGTCTAACAGAATCTGAAGTTTGATGAAATTCCCTGCATTAGTTCTTGAGATATAGCTAATGTAAAAATCGAGAAAAAAGTGGTATAGCAGCGCCACCTTTTGGTCAATTTGCAGCAAACCGTAAGCAACATCTACCTATGTGAAGGTCTGACAGAATCTGAAGTTTGATGAAATTCCGCGCATTAGTTCTTGAGATGTAGCTATCGTAAAAATCGAGAAAGAAGTGGTACAGCAGCACCACCTGTTGGGATATCTACACCAAACCGTAATCAGCGTCAATTTATGTCAATGTCTAACTGTACCTGCAGTTTCAGGAAAATAAGTGCATTAGTTCTTGAGATAGAGCTATTGTGGAAATCGCGAAAAAATGCAGAATAGTAGCGCCACCTGCCGGGCAATTTTCACCAAAAACTAATCAGCACCAATTTATATCAGGGACTAACTAAATATAAATTTTTATTAAATTTCGTTTTAGTTTTTGAGATAGAGCGGCCATAAAATTTTTTTCACATACAGACTGACAGATAGACAGAGTCACAGACATACATTTTCTAAAAATGGTCAAATCGTGTTCAGGACCTTCTAAAACGTATAAATCCGTCGAAAACCGGAAGTCGAAAATTTTCATGAATCCAATACTTGTAAAATTCTGTAACTGTGGTCTCGCTGGTGATAGAGGCGTGTCAGCCCCTCAGGATTGCACACAAACTCTAAGGCTTAAGCCGGGTTTCCTGAGGTGGTCATCCATGTAAAGATAGAAGAAAGTAAAAAGTGTCTTTTTACAATTTTAAATGACACCATAGTGTTTCTCTGGATAGTCTAAGTGAATTTTCATACAATTTTGATGTCAAAAGAAAAAATAATAATAAAAGAACACATCATTATCTTTTTAAATATATGTATAGAAAGTCGTTATCGTGCTTAATGAATTCTTTATGAAGTATTTAAAACAAATATAAGTATTTCCACTGTTTCTCTTAAGAAGAAAATTCCATTCTTATATAAATATACATTAAATATAGAAAGATAGTTTGTATCGAAATTAATCTTTCTCTGAATTGAATAAATAAATAAGTGCATTGTAACAATTGTTATGAATAAAAATCTAACTGCTAATCTAATACAAATTGACAGTAAATTTGTAATTAATCTTTGATTAAGTTAACACTCACATTTTGTAACTTACATTACGTATTAAGCTTAAAAAACTGTGATACAGGTAAAACAAGAAAGATCGTTGAAGAGTACCTCATGATTTCAGTACATCCATAATATGTGCAAAAATCTTGAAATTGCATTTAGATATATCTTTATAATAGCAAATATTTTACCACTAAATGACTGCTAACCTATAATATTATTTTAAAGTCTGCATTAAATAATAAATCCATTATAATTTCTTGTAACGATACATGAATAATGATACTTTTACTATAATAAAACCCTTTTTTGTCTCCAATTTTTATTATGACATAAATATTTCATGAGATAATCCAATAACAAGAAAATAATTATTAGTGTTAATTTTTTTAAAAGGTATCTTATTATTGTTACTAACAAGCACTTTTAGTGCAGCTCTCACATTACATCGAGAGCTGTTGCATTTTGTAGCCCTATACATAGACAATAGATATTTGTATAGAGACAATAGAGATAATATTTTATTATACATTTATTATTTTATTATTGGAGACAATAGAGACAATAGAGATAATATTTTATTATACATTGATTATTTTATTATTGGATTTTAAGTTGTTATTTTCACGCCAAAAGTGAGCTAAGTCGCAAAATATGGCGTTACAATTTTTAATGACGGACATTACAGTTTCAAGTGAATTCCAAACCTCTGCTCTCACACGACAGGCAGCTATGCCATTAGGCTAGGGTTGCTGGAAAACTCTACAAGCGAAAAAACGCCAACTTTTTATATCACAGACATCTCCGCTAAAATCTATATTATTAATGTTATAAAAAAATTTGGTATAAAAAAATTCGGAAAAATTCGGGCCTCCAGGAATTACAGTTTCGAAGAAATCGGCCCCTAATTAAGAATATTATTAATTAAAAACCTCATCAAAATTAGCAAAACAAGGAACAGTTTTATCGAAACCCGAAAAGAAAATTTCTGTTTTGATAATCGCAGATATCCAAATTGTCTCTTTTTGACGCATCATCGAATTAAAAAAAAATCTACCGGAGGTATCGATCCGAAAATCGAGGTACACACGTGGCCGATTTTTGTCGTTCCAAAAATTCCAATTTTTTGAAATTCGGTCAGTAACTTCTCTTTATTTCGGCCAAAAACTGACCAGACATCCAACATTGACCCCAGACGAGAAAAAGGTTGCTGTAAAAAATGACGAGTTGACACATCCGAAGTCAAATAGCTCCATTCCTATTTTAAACAAGTGGAAATAATTACTCTACATACACGAAAATTTACAAACATGTGTAAAAAAAAATCGCAAATTCAACAAAAAAAAAATCATAAAAATTGACCAGTAACTTTTCAAGATATCAATTAAAACTCATTAATGAAAATGGAAAATGAATTTATTTCTATTCAAACTGGGCAGAAGCAAAATATTTGCAGGTGTTCTCATCAGACATTTGGACACCTTTCTGCCAAAAGACATAAATTGATAAAAAGATGCATTTTAAAATGATTCCAGTTTTTATGGGCTATATATGTATATATATATATTTTAAATATCGGATTTTCAAATCTGAAAAATATGCATCCTTGCTTAGACTGGACTGACATTTCAGGGATTCAAAAAATTTTCGAATTCGGCACATAATTTTTTATTTTAGCAAAATTTCAATTTTTATATAGGACAAAAAAAAAAGAAAAAGAAAAAGAAAACGAATTTGCTATTTCTTTTTAAATTATCTCCCGTCGCATGGGTCCGATTGCGACGCAGTTTGGCTCATTCGACTCGATATCGATAGCGCTTACATATTTTAGTTCCAAATTTCACCACCAGGGGGCGCTTCCATAAATCGGGTACTATGGGCCCGATTACGACGGAGTTTGGCTCATTCGACTGGATTTCAATAGTTTACAGATTTTGGTTATGTTGATATAGAACAGAGCGCCCCCTGGCGGAGGAAGGTGTTAATAAAGATGTTTCAGCACCAGGGGGCGCTTTCCTTTCTCTGATTCTAAGCGCCCGATCACGATGAGGTATGGCTCATTCGACTCGACGTCGACAGCCTCAAAGATTTCAGTTATGTTCGTATAGAACATACCGGGTGATTATAATTAAAGTTACGATTTCAAAAATCACTAATTTTAAAACTACTGGTCAGAATGACTTCATATTTTAGCAGAACAATTGTGAGGCAAAGGAATTTTATTTGGCGAAGAAAAAATAGTTCAAAATATGCCGATAGATGGCGCTGTCAAGGTAATGTCAGGGGAAAGACAAAAAATATATTCTTTAAACACAGGAATGTTGTTAGCCAAAAGGAAAAAAATAGAGTTCAGGGATTTACTAAAAATGTATTAGCGAAAAGACAAGAATACGTGTTTACAGCAACAACAGCAGTAATGACAAAAAATGAAAAAAAAAAGCTTTATGGAACAAACACTTTATTGATGATTAAAGCATAAGTTGTTCGATATGCTTTCCGCCTTGTTCCGCTACTAATTGAAAGCTCAAAATGACATACTCCACAGCAGATTGGAGGGTATCTGTACTGATGCAATGGGTGTGGTATGTGATGCTAGCCATCAAGTTGGTTATATTCTGAATTCGTCCGCTGTAAACAACATTCTTCAGGTACCCAGAGTTGCCACGTATTAGTAATTTGCATATTTCCAGACAATGTGAACCATGACAGCGCCATCTATCGGCATATTTTGGAACTATTTTTTACTTCGCCAAACAAAATTCCATTGCCTCACGATTGTTCTGCTAAAATACCAAGTCATTCTGACCAGTAGTTTTAAAATTATCGATTTTTGAAATCGTAACTTTAATTATAATCACCCGGTATTTCGCCCCTGGTGGTAGAATGTGTAACTAATGGATTTTTCAGCTAACCCGGGTACCATCACAAAGCGGTATCGCTCATTCGCTCGACATCGATAGAGCTTACGGATTTTAGTTCGTATTTCACCACCAGGGGGCACTTTCCTATCTCTGGTACTATTGGCATGAACACGACGGGGTATGGCTCATTCGACTCGACATCGAAAGCCTTAACGATTTCAGTTATGATCGTATGAACAGATTGCGCCCCCCGGCGGTGGAAGGTGCAACTAAGGAATTATCCGGTGCGTGCATAGGATGATCGGTATTCGGTGCCGAAGGCAGCGGAACCCGGTTCGAAGGTTCGTTCGAATAGAGGTTTATACTATTCGATGTGCAAATTAAGGGATTATGCGGTGCGTACGTAGCACGACCGGTCTACGGTGCCGAAGGCAGCGGAGACCCGTTTCGGAGGTTCGTTCGGTTTGGTTTATCTTATTAGAGGTTTTACAAGATTCGAGGAACCGATGTAAATTAGGGGCCCACTAGCGGGCGAAGCCAGCTAGTCATTATTATTAATGTTCGTAAACGTCTGTCTGCCTGTCTGACTGTGCATCTGTACCCGGATAAAAACTGCGAGCGAAGCTCGCATCAAAGCGCATTTCATGTCGAAAAATTCAGAAAAATCCGGGCCTTCAGGAGTTACAGTTTCGAAGAAATCGGCCCTTAATTAAAAAAATGTCATTGACAGAAACTCCAGAAGGTGAATTTTAAACTGTGCTACGTGTTTCCTAACTAAACTAAAATTTTGCATCCTATGCAGTATATATACAAATCTATAGATCATATACAGGGCTGAATAAAAGTATTCGGATATTTTTCCGAATATTGTATATGTTGGAAATATATGTTGGGAATTCCTGAAATTACGTTTTTAAATATGTTATGCGATTTCCAAATTGTTTACTTATATGTTATCTTTCAGCTTATTAAACGGTAATGATTTGTAAAATTATTTTGGAAGCGTTGGAAAGTGTTATATAATCTATACTTGACGCAGGATTTTTCGTTCTTGTTTCATAATCACGAGGAAACCTTTTGTTTTAAAAAATATTACCGTTAACCTTTTCGAAAATGTTTTTTTCTATAAGTCTTTTTCGCTTTTTCAACGATTTCTGCAATCTTTAACCCTTTGAGGGGCGGTGGTATATATTATATACCACCTAATTTTAATCTGTTTCAAACCAGAAACTTTTAATTAAATTTTACTTTTTTAACTTTGACGGGTAGATGTTGAAAAACTGCTTTTCCGTATTTTGAACTAAATTCTTTCGTAAATACCGGTGTGAGTTCGAGGTTACAGGAACAAAATTGCTTGCCCCTGAAAGGGTTAAAAATTCTATTCTGGGTTTCTAAACAAGATATGAAAAACTAAAAATACCGAGCCTAATCTACGTTCCTTCACTTTTTAAAATCTGGTATCAGTTTTGAAAAATTCTTTTTTTATCCATTCGAAAAAAAATTGTTTCCGAAAGAATTTTTGTTTTTCGGCCCATGTTTAAAAATCCGCATCTACTTGGGAAATGTGAATAGGGACAAACAAAAGACACCAGATCATAGCCACGTTCTTCTTCTTTGAAACGTATTTTTCGGTTTTAAAAAATATGCTCATTAACGCTTTAGAAACCGGTCATTCCTGTACCTCACTTTCTCGTTTCCTCTAATTTGCCAATGTATACCCCTCTGTCGCAGGATTTTTTTTATCAATTTACACTAATTCCGAGAGGCGAGGCTAAAAGTCCATACATTCAGCTCTAGAAATACGCCTTCAACTTTAAAAAATTCGATTATTATCATTTTCAAAAAACTCTTTTGTGCAACTCGTTTCTGCAAATATGTGTTTTTTCGGCGCAAGCACAGATTAATCGAAGTGAAATAAGTGACTTTGCTTTGGCCGTAATTATCTTATTTATTAACGATTTTAAAGCAAAAATCGTTGTTCATTTTGCGTATAGAATTGAATGGGCTTTCCAAACATATGATTTATTTTGAGAAATAATTATATTTTCGTTGTTTAAATTCTATTCTTTCAGGATATTTGTATTCTGAGCGACCTATTGCAATGCTTTGTTTACTTTTTTCGAAAGCTTCAAAAGATATCAAAATAAATTTTCTTTTATTCTATTTTTTATATATGGGATTCTACATAGTTTGTTTAACTCCCGGTTTATGATTTTGTGTTTGTGTGGGGGCGCGATATATTTAAATTTATCGTTGTAAAATGCCTCCTCTTTTCATTTTGTGTGAAATAAACGTTGCCATATGAGAAAGACAAACTTTCAATTCGAGTATCACTTCTTAGACAAAGTTTAGTTGTTCACTGCGGAGAGTATGGTACTTTTATTAAGGAGTAGCGACATGCGGTTCAATCAACTGTGGGGAATTATGGGATACGTTGTTATTTTTCAGATTTAATGAATGTTTACATATTATCGATTTTAAAATGCATTCTTTTTTCATTTAGTCGGAAAGAAACGTTCCCATTTAGATATACAAAATTTCTATTCGATGGATCAGAGATTATATGATATGTAAACAATCGAATTCATGCTTGATCGCAATCAAAGAAACCAGAGAGTCAACACAGGAACATTTCTTTTTAAAAGTTTTAATATTTTTTAAATAATTGTAATTTTTGTATTGGAAAAAAAAGAAAAAGCTAAGGAATTTGCTATTTCTTTTCAAAATATCTCCCGTCGTATGTGTCCCATCACGACGCGGTTTGGCTCATTCGACTCGACATTGATAGAGCTTAACGATTTTAGTTCCGAGTCTAAACACCGGGGGGGGCTGGCCTATCTCTGTTTCTATGGGCCGGATCACGACTTGGTATGGCTCATTCGCTCGACATCGATAGAGCTTACTGATTTTAGTTCGTTCTTTCACCACCAGGGGGCACTTACCTATCTCTGGTTATATGAGCAGGATCACGACTGGGTACAGCCCATTCGACTCGACATCTATAGCCATAACGATTTCAGTGCCCGAGGTTCATATGGAACAGATTGCGCCACCTGGTGGTTAAAGGTCGAACTAATGCATATTGCAGCGCTTGCGCATTACGACTGCTGTACTGTGCCGCAGGCAGCGGGGACCCGAGTCGGAGGTTCGTTCAGTTACAGGTTTATACTATTCGATCTGAAAATTAAGGGATTATCCGGCACCGAAGGCAGTGGAGACCCGGGTTGGAGGTTCGTCCGGTTAGAGGTTTATACTATTCGATGTGCAAATTTAGGGATTATCCGGTGCCAAAGGCAGCGGGGACCCAATCCGAACTTTCGTTCGGTTCGAGGTTTGTACAAGAATCGAGTTTTTACAAGATTCGATGTTTTACAAGATTCGCGCTTCTAAAAGATTCGAGGCACCGATGTAAATTAGGGGCCCGCTATCGGACGAAGCCAGCTAGTCATTATTATTAATGTTCGTAAAAATCTGTGTGTCTGTCTGTCTGTGTGTGTATCTGTAACAGGATAAACACTGCGAGCGTAGAGAGCAGCAAAGCACCTTTGATGTCAAAAAATTCAGAAAAATCCGGGCATTCCGGAGTTATAGTTTTCGAACAAGTCCGCCCATAATTAAGATAGTTATTAATTAACAAAACTGTTTTAACTTCTTGAAATAGCCTATTTATCGAAAATATTCGCATTTTATCAAAACCGCAAAAGCTCGCCTCCGAAAGGGTTGCCGTTCAATAAAACCAGACGACAATCTCGAGAGGAGGTTGCCAGGGAGAAAATTAAGCAAAAATTTTATTGGACGTTTTTAAACAGACTCGCATCTCGGAAAGTTGCGGGCCTAGAAATTCGGAATTTGGACAGACATAAGCAGGAGAGCATCTACTTTCCGAGATACGAAAAATCATTTCTGAACGAATCCTTTAAAAATCGATCGATAAAAAAGAATTTCTTATCTCTTTCGAGACGCAGGTGCCAATTCCATTTCCTCTCCTCACGAAGATACGGCACCGCTGCCCCTGGAACCCTGGTCGGAGGTTCGTTCGGTTAGAGGTTTATACTATTCAATGTGCAAATTAATGGATTATCCGGTGCCGAAGGCAGCGGGGACCCGGGTCAGAGGTTCATTCTGCTAGAGGTTTATCTTATGCGAGGTTTTACAAGATTCGAGGCACCGATGTAAATAGCGGCCCGCTAGCGGGCGAAGCCAGCTAGTCATTATTATTAATGTTCGTAAACGTCTGTGTGTGCATCTGTATCCGGATGAACACTGCGAGCGAAGCTCGCAGCTAATCGCTTTTGGTCTCAAAAAATTCGGAAAAATCCGGGAATTCCGGAGTTACAGTTTTCGAACAAGTCCGCCCGCAATTAAGAGAGTTATTAATTAACAAAACTGTTTTAATTACCGGAATCGAAACCTATTTCGCAAAGGAAATCGCATTTTATCGAAAACCAAAAAAGTTCTCCTCAACGGGCTGCCACTCAAAACAAAACTTGGAGGTTGCCAGAGGAAATTAAGCAAAAAACGGTATTGGGTGGTTTTAAATCGACTCGCATCTCGCAAAGTTCCGGGTCTAGAAATTCGAAATTTGGACAGAGAAATGCAGGAGATCATCTAGTTTCAGAAATTTGAAAAATCATTTCTGTCCGACCCGTAGAACTGAAATATCCTCTAAAAATCGATCTATAAAAAATATTTTTTATTTCTTTGAAGACACAGGTGCATTTCATTTCCTCTCCGCGCGACCACATCTCTTCAGATACGGCGCCGGTCCAAAAGCGCAAATTAATCCAGACGTCACATGACTTTGTAGACTACAATTTTTCAGAGGGACCCCCATCTCAGAATCTAAGGGGCACACACATTCCGAACTTTCACAAGGCGACGCAAAAGAAATTCTGCTTTCAGAATATCTAAAAATTATTCTTATATCTTCATTCCGAGCTCAGATATTAATTACGAGCTGATATATTATATAATTGTTAATATTTCACCTATACCCAGATTAAACCCGAACAATCCCCGGTAAGATGTTTAAACTGCATTATGGGTAAATAAATTACAGCTTTCTATTACAGTGTGGGCGACATATTATGATTTTAAGAATTAGGCCGCTTCAAAAATTATGTGCACTTTGCCTTTTCAGGAGGGGAGGGAGAGAGGCGCGAACACAATTAGGAAATACAATAAAGCGATCTGTTTCAAACTTTACGATATTTTATAACACATAACATATTTTTTTTAAATGAGACCGCGTCAAAAATTATGAAGAGGGGGGGGGGGGCGAACACAATTAGGAAATACAATAAACCGATTCCATTGATACTTTACGATGTTTTATAACCCATAACATAATTTTTTTAAATGAAGCCACGTCAAAAATTATGGGGAGGGGGGGCGCGTCTTGCCCACACGGGGGGCACTTTTCTAAATTTTGCCAAAACCACTCATGTGATATATCGTTCGGAAGGCCTGCGACCGCTTATTCTTATTATGCATCTCCGGGTCCATCCCTCCACTTTGCCCCACAAAGGGGGCACTTTTCTGAATTTTGCCTAGACCGCTTTATCATGTTATGCATCTCCGGTGTCCATCCACCCCACTTTGCCCTCCCAAAAGGCACTTTTCTAAATTTTGCTGATATCCCTCATGTGTTCGTCGACATATGCTAAATTGGTTTGGGGGTCCGCAGTGGGGAGCGGCCGCAGGCCGATCGCAGCGCCGAGGCGAAACAAAGCCTCTGGCGCGATATAAGTCGTTTAGAGACTTGGGTGCGATGGTCGAAACGCTAGCCGGCGACCCCCGCGGGCGCCGGGCGGCGCGAGCTCATTTTATATCGTTGGAAATGTCTGCGATCGCTTATTCATATTATGAACCTCTGGTGTCCACCCCCCACTTTGCCTCCCCCTAAGGGAGATTTCTAAATTTTGAACACATCCCTCATGTGATATATCGTTGGACATGTCTGTGACCGCTTAATCATATTATGCATCTCCGGTGTCCATCCCACACTTTGCCCCCCCGAGGGGGCACTTTTCTAAATTTTGCCGATACCCCTCATGTTATGTATCGTAGAAAAGGTCTGAGAACGCTTAATCATATTATGCATCTCCGGTGTTCATCCCTCACGTTGCCCCCCAAGATGGGTACTTTTCTAAATTTTGACACATCCCTCCTGTGATACATCGTTGGAAAGGTCTGAGACCGCTTAATCATATTATGCATCTCCGGTGTCCATTCCCCCACTTTGTCCCCCAATGGGGTACTTTTCTAAATTTTGCACACACCCCTCATGTGATATATCGTTGGAAAGGTCTGTGACCGCTTAATCATATTATGCAACGCGTGCGCATCACGACTGCTATACGATGCCGAAGGCAGCGGGGAACCGAGGTGGAGGTTCGTTCAGTTAGAGGTTTATACTATTCGATGTGTAAATTAAGGGATTATCCGGTGCGTGCGTTGCACGACATGTATACGTTGCCGAGGGCAGCGGGGACACAGGTCGGAGGTTCGTTCGTTTAGAGGTTCATCTTATTCGAGGTTTTACAAGAATCGAGGTTTTTAAAGAATCGATGTTTTACAAGATTCGAGGCACTGATGTAAATTTGGGGCCAGCAAGCGGGCGACGCCAGTTTTGTAAATATAATGTTGTAATATTTCAAAATGAAATTCGCAGGTTTTTGAAGGAATTTTAAAACTTTTAAAATTTTTTATACGTATTATTGACTAATTTATATTTTAAACTGTTTTTTATATTAAAAACAAACTTCTATGTTAATAATCTGATAAGTGGTCTCGAAAATTGCATTTTCAGAAATTTATGTTGCAGTAAAATAAAAAAAATATGATTTTAACAGAAAATTTTATCTATTCTCAAATTTCGCAATATAGTTTTTAAAATGGACCAGGTCACAATACTATTTGTTATATATATATATATATATATATATATATATATTAATTATATATAATTTTTTCTCAGCGAATAGGTCAATGAAGATTGCATAAATCTCCATTCTTTATTATTCTTGTAAATTTATGTTCTTGTTGCTATGATTTGATTCAAATGATATGTTTAGGCACAACCAATATGTATAACAAGAGATATTGCACTAAGAATTTTTTGGTTTGAAACAGCAATAAAGAAAAGATTAATTTGATAAATTTAAATAATTATACTTTGTTGCTTGATTATATTTTCTAATAATATTTTTCATATTTGAATACTCTAAGAAGATGTTTCATACTTCAACGTTGATGTCAAATTAAATAAAATAAATAACTGACTAATATGTATTTTTTCTTTAAATATCTTGACTAAGATATCAAGAAATGTTTGAAATGACGAAACGTCACTGAACTTTGGACGTTTATTCGGGATTCTGTAATTATTTTATACTGTTACATATTTTGGAATTTATATATTTATGTTTCCCAAAAATAACCTTTATTTGTTAAATCGTAAAAAAAACAATAACAAAAAATTTGAATATTGTACGACAAAATTAAACTTTCATATTTTGGAAGTCCAGTTTTCATATGTTAAACAAGCCATTTCTTCTTTAAACTGCTTATTACGTTGTTCTCAATTATATCTAAAATAACATAACCCTATAAAGAATTTCATAAAATTCTAACTCCACTAAAATATATCATATCTTTTGTTATAACTTGAAGAAAATTGTTTGTTTGTTTTTCAGTTATATTTTGAGCATATAATTTATTTATTTTTTTATTTTAAATAAAGACATACAAACCGTTAACTTGTTTAAAAGTTATTTTGGGAAAACCGTTGCAAAACAGTATTTCCACATACCGGAGTTTAAAGATTTGCCTACGTTGGTATCTCCGGTCTGCGTTTCTTTCGCAACCATTACGAATTTTTAAGGTAAAATATAGCTGCTCCACCAGGCACCAGAGTGGCGCCCGTCACGCTTGTCAACCGTCGCACCCGGATCCTGAGGGACCATAACGCGCTCGACCAGGAGAGGCCTCCCGTAAGCACTGCGACCGTTTGGAGCACCGACACCTGCGCAACAGTACGATACGCGGTGGATCCCAAAATCAGAGGAAACCTCCACGAAGACACCTGATGAATCGCTAGAGATCACCCGACAGCTCTGTAGCCGGAACCCCATGAGGGGAACCGGGTCCTCGGCCATATGTCGAGTATCCCCAACGAACCTTGCTTCGCCTCGGCTTCCGATCGTCGAGTCCTAGGCAGGGAGGAAAGAACTAGTTCATCGGCCGCTGCGAGCGGGAGGCGGCTCTTGTCAACCCGGGACTACGAAAAAAATCAGTCCCTGACGCATAGACACGCCTTGGCTAAGGTTGTCCCCCCATAGGCCTTGCATTCGGCGAGCCTTACAGTCAGAATGCAGGTGGTCTGCGATCGACTGCATTGCGAGATCATGCACATGTAAAAACAACACAACACAACACAAACACAAACGCAAAACAAAAACCCAACAAATGTTAGAATCAACGGAATGTTAACTTAGGACCACTACCGGACTCTGAAAGATATGGAAAACTCTTTCTAGAACGCTAAAGAAGCGGTCCCGGTCGAGTTTAGTAGATAGAAACTTATGTGAAGACACCCGCTAATCCAACCATCGGTCACAGAAAGCTCCGATTACGCATAGACGCGCTGGACTGGATTTCGACCCGAGTTTTCTGTTTTGGCTTAATCGCGGCCGCGTTAGTCGGCTAGTCCGCTTTTTAAAATGCATAGCATATACATGAAATATGCTAAATTAAGATTTTTGTTTTCGGGCTCCTTGTGCCAGAGAATGTTTAAACAGATGTAAAAATTTAACAATTAAGAAATATTAAATATTAAATATTCAAAAATAAAATTTTAAAGCATTTCTCAATATAAAAATCTGAAACTGATTTTTTTGAGGAGGCATTATCCTCTCGAATTCCAATTTTAAGTTAAAATAATTAACACAAAATTAATAAGTAAACATAATTTTAAATTGTCTTCTAAGAGTGGTTTAGGGAGTTACCCCTGACAAAAAAATGTGTAGTTCCTTCTTCTGTTACCATTTAATTATTCTGTAGTCACTTGGAAGATTAAATTTATTATTTTTTAATAACGACTTATAAATCTAATTTAATTTATTAACCATGAACTGCTGTTACAGAAATTGTCGCATTTTACTGTGAGTGGTCTCTGAGACCTCTTGATCGAAATATGAATAAAAGTCTCAAATAACTCATAGGATATTTTTCCTATACTAAACATTATGTAAAGAACTGTCGTAATTAAAATGCATTTTATATAGTATAACATATATAAATCATCTATATTCTTCTCTAGCGATAGTACTATGGCTCCAAACGAAACAAAATTTCACTAGTAATTATAGTTAAACATAAAATTATAAGTTAAACTTTTAAAATGAAAAAAGCAGCGGTCAGTTAGACCAGTAACAACATTTAAAGGTTAAATTTCAAAACCCTTGCGAGAGGTAGAGATATCCCCGTTGGGCCACCACCGTCTGAATTCAAAATTCCCTTGAACCACTCATTTGAGATAAATCTTTAACACATAAGCATTAAAAAAAAAACTAAAATAAATCATCATGAGGGATTTTAGGGTAAAAACTGCACCCCCCAACTTAAAATTGTTAATTGTACGTATTTTTAGTGTTAAATTATTTTAAGTTACTCGTAAAGAATAAATATGCTGTGTTTTTCAAAATCGGTTAAAAAGAAAATTTAGTCAATTAAATTTAGAAATCCAGAGAGCGCTTTTTCATTTAAGAAATATAATGATAACAATCTAATTGAAAATATGTATAATTTTATATCCCCCCCCTTTCAATAATAAAGTATTAAAATCACAACAACTGTCTAAAATTGACAAAATATCATCAAAATCCTCTTCAAAATTTCCAATTTTCTCAGTAGCAAAATAATCAAACCATATTCTAACCATTCTTTAAGCAATGAACATTTCTCTAATAAACTGTATTAATCAAACCATGTTCTAATTATTTATTAACCATAGAAAAACTCTACCAATATATTAACCCCATTAATTAAAAGTAATAATTAATATAACAGCGCAGAGAAATTACCATCTTCCTTATAAGAATATCATTACCGAGTCGAAGCAATCTCAGTATCCATTACCCGCATTTAAAATAACATCCATGCGTGGTCCCGTTGACAATATTCGCTGGATTTCTAACCCTTAGGTCGTGGGTTCGATCCCACTTTGAGTGAAAATGAAAACCGAATTTATTCTCTCGTATCAATAGATAAATTTGCTCCTGTAAAACTCCCTCGATGGCAGCATGGGCAATCTTTTGTCGTACTTTTTCTATCTGGGTATAACCTCGGTAAAAAATGGCGGTATTTCAGACGTTTCAAGTGTCTAAAATTCAGACGCAAAAAGTGTCTGAAAGAAAAAAAGACATTTTAAAACGTCTTAAAATTTAACACTCCATTTCAGACACATAATTGTACGAATTTGAGACATTTCAGTTTGTAGTGCATTCATGAATATTTTTCATACTTTTACGCTGATGTCAAATAAAATAAAATAAAAACAGATATGTTTTTTAAAATATTTTTATTATTTAATTATAGCACATAATAAATACTTCATCAAAAATTTAAAAAAAAAAGGACAAATATTTTTTCACTTGTTTTATATAGAATGTTCAGTTTCATAAAAAAATGTGAATATAAAAATAACATGCACCGGAAATTGTATTTTTTTAATGTAGTAAATAAATATACATATACATATTCTGACAAATACATATAAACATATAAATATTGTGACAAATACCGTAAATAATTTTAAACTGCTATACTAATAGAAATTTGCAGTAAAATACCCCCCTAATATATTTTAAAAGTTTTAAATTTAATTTATGTATTCGTATATAATAACTAACAGTTAATTATTTTATAACTCATACACTGTAAACTGAAATGTCTGAAATTCAGACGATTATGTGTTTGAAACGGAATGTTCAATTTTAACTTTTAAAATGTCTTATTTTTTTCACACACTTGGAACGTCTGAATCTCGGCAATATTTTAAAGCATTACGTTTATACACGGCCATGTTTGAGCACATTGAATCTTTCTTGATAAATGGGTTGACTATAAAGCAGGATTAGGTTTTTTTTTTTTTTAGAAGCACGACCGATTAAATACAACTTTCGCACTCCAAGCGTTACTTGCAGGTGTGGCCATCGTAACCCCCCATACCTACTTATGGAAATATCTCTGTTCAAGTGCAATCTCTGACTAGTCTCGCTATGTTACGCGACGAAGACGAAGGAAAATCCCGGAACTATTAAAGCATAATCCAAAGGAAGTAAGGAGAAATATGTTCATAAAAAGTTTTAGTAAAATTTTGCCGTAGTTTTTTCTGTTAGTGGAAAAAAAATGTCTGGCAAAGCTATTATTTAATTCTCTCATAATCTTCCAATCACAATACGTTATTTTAGCAAAGTTTTATTTCAGAGTCACTTTTTATTTTTAAGTTTATTACAAATTTTGTAAGAAATTATTTTAAGTGTGAGATGAAATTAAAAACTTAGAACTTTAAAAGAAGTAAGAAGTTTTAAAGCTTGCTGTCGTAAAAATCACGTGGTCCACTTTCACAAAACTATGAAGAAATATTTTAATAACCCAATTATTTTGAATTTTGCTTTGTAAGAAATTAAATATCTATTTTCTATTAATTTTAAGTCATAATTAAATGTGCGTTACTTTAAAAATTGTTGCACTTCAAAGACGGTAACACGCACATCAAATAGTCAAATCGGCAGTATTAGGTATCAAATAGGTAGTTATATATATATATATATATATATATATATTAAAAATTTTTATTATGTACATGAGTAGTGTCTAATTAAAATGACCTACTTTTGAAACTAAACTTGTGTTCTTTCAATAATAAAAAATATAAATCTTCTTAAAGTCTGAATCAGAAAACATTTTGAAAAGTTAATCAAGAAATGATTTTAAAATTATATAAAATGATTTTTTTTATGCAAAAACATTATGTATAAAAACCGATTTTAATTTTTTAAACTAGCAATTTTTATATTTTCATCGTTATAGGTTCTACATTATGTTTTTAATACAAATAATTCTAGAGTAATAATTGCGGAAATCCTTATAAAGTTTCTATTTTGAAATATCAATATATTTTAATATTACATGCTTCTAAAGAAAACTTTCTATGGCAACCTCTGTAGATTTCTATATAAAAGTATATATTTTTTTTAATATACAAATAATTATAGATTCCTACAGAATATTCTTATATAAGCATTTTTTCTGTGCAGATTTCACGGCAAACATCTCCATCAAATATTCTTTGACGAAATTTATAGAAATGGGCGGTCTTTTAGAACTTTCCGTTCACTTCGACCAAGATTACAAACTTCGTTAGACATGCTGACAGGGCCTGATTACCAACGGGGCACACTTACACCAGTAAATAATAACAGAAATTTTCCATTTATTCATGGCAGTAATTTTGCATGAAAATAAGACGAATTTTACATTTAATTAGACGAAAATGTCTATTAAATTTTACTGGTGGAAGTGTGCCCCGTCGGTAATCAGGGCCTGCATGCTGAATGTCGACAGATATCTTGAAATATCTGAAAAATAAGATTGTTTTTATGAATGTCGATAGACATCCCAGAATGTTGTAATAGTAATATTATTTTTACGACATTTTGGCAATGTAAGCCAAGTATTAAAAATAAGGTATTACAAATTAATATTTTTAAAAATGGCAAATATATTAAATTTTATTGTTTAGTTTTCAGTATTTTAATGTTATAAGTAAAAGTCTATTTTGAATGTATTCTGTAAAAACTAAGTTACAATTATATCAGAGAATATCGACAGGTGTTGTAAAATTGATAACACTTAACCCATTCGCTGCCAACTACGAGAATACTCGGGGTTTTTCAATCTAAAATTAGGAATTCGTACCGGAAATTTCGAAAGAAGAATTTATATTTTATGTAATCACGAAATGTCTGTAATTAAATAAAGTATATATTACTATTAGTATTTTCTGGTATGAATTCGAACTTTCTAAATAAAATAAAATTCTGGTAATTTTAACCCGGCAGCGAATGTGTTAATTACCTTAATTTCTAAATGTCTTAATTTCAGATATATAATCATTATTCAGGCATTTATCTCAGTTCATTTATACCATCATAAAAGTACGATACTTTCATATTCATTTATATTCACACACTTAAGTGTCTGAATTACTTTTTCAGTCATATATGTGTCTGAATATAAGACTCCCCTATTTGCAGTATATATTATAATAGGCATTAAATTTGTGTAAACTAGTATATTAATCATACTTTCATGTAACCATGCATGAATAATTTATTTATATACCGGAAAATGATACTCTTGCCATATTGAAACCATTGTTTGTAGAAATTTTATGATTATAAGACATATTTCTGATAAAAAACTCTCAAACGGAAAATTATTCAGTTATAAAATTTTTTGGAAAGATGTCTATTATTATTACTAAAGAGATACACCGTCAGATTTTTTTTTCAATGTAAATTCTTTTTTCAACGAATAGATCATTATATTTCTGGTTTGAGCTATAGTATTAGGGCAAATTAATGTTATCATTGTGGTGTAAATTAGTGTTCTCTCTATGTATAGGATTTTGATAATTTGATGAGGCGCAATAATTAAATATAACGAGGGATATCATAATTTTTTGAGGTATGAAACCGCAAAGATGGAAAGTGTGTTCTGTCAAGTTTAACAAGAAAAATGTGTTGATTTATTATCTCGACACCTTAAACAAAAGATGTGCTACGCCCATTTTTTGCGAATCACAGATTATGGAAAGACTGGAATCATTATGAAAAGTAGATTTTGATTACCACAAGCGTTTCAAATCCAGTTTGTGATAACAAAATAAAAAATGTGGAAAATGAAAAAATACTATGTCTCAGGAAATCACTTTTCGTTAGTGCACACTTGTGCTACATCAAAGAAAACTCATATTTCTACTAAATTTCTACAGAGCGATGATAAGAAATAAAATTTCAAAATAGTGGTATTCAAAAGTTTTAAAAATTAGTCGCCTGTTGAGACCCTGTTCATGAGAAATTGAGCAATTTGTGTTCTAAACAGTTTCAGGCAGTAGGCAAAACTTTCACAAATATATATTTTTTGTTTTACTTTATGCAATATATATTACTGGTACCTTAGATGCCAATTACCTGAAATTCACGGAAAACTTCTATAGCTACCTGGAACAAGACAGCACCTGAGGAACCATTGACAGAACCAGAAAACGTAAGTATCTCTATTTGCCTAATTCTCTAAATAATAATAAAACACAGGCAATTAAAAATATTTTTAAACAGGACATAGAAAACGAGAAGAGAAGCAATATAGGAGCAATGCTTCTTCTGCGAACAAGCAATTTTGCGCCTTTTTTAGAACGAATATGATTCTCTTTGTTCGAAATAGAAATGTATCCTAATTTTCAGCTCCACCATTCCATAAAAATAGCTTAAAAGATGTGTATAAAGAATGTCCAAAATTTCAAGCTATAAAACGACCAAACACGTTCTTGTGAGTGAAATACACTAAATATTGGTTACAATACAGCATTTATAACGTAAAACTATTGAAAGCGCAATTAATAACAGATATTGACACTCTAATTGAAATAAAAGAAGAACATAAATATTAGGGCGTGATCGTTAGGACCCGTGATTCAATCAGTCATCTAATACCATATTTTTGTTTCATGTTAGTCCACAGCGTTTTTAATATTATTCTTCCTATAGCTAACAAGCACATTTGCATGATTTTAAAACATATATGATTATTCGTAGTCGAAGAAGAAATGTGTCAACATTTTTATCTCCAGCATTAGATATAAAAAAGCTTATAAAAGTTTTAAAAATTTATTTTTAATAATATACAAAATTTTAATATTAGAGATTAAAAATGAACGAAGTACAGACGTGTGAAAATTATCAGAATAATTGTGATTTTTTCAGTTTTTCTTGATTAATATTATATATAATTGCAATGTTTCATGAAAGGTCATTTTGATTTGTTGATACAGTCAATTTTTCACTCCTTTAGAAACGTTTTGGGGATATACTTTTGTTAATATTGCCATTTAAAAAAAAATAAAAATACTTCATCCAAAGTAATCAAATTGTTTGCATTGCATAAAGAATTTGTTTGATTAACAAACGAATTTAAAATAAAATTTTAAAATCGTCTGCTTGCTGTGATAGTATTTTCTTTCTTTTCTTGAGTTGGCATCAGTATTATTTTATTCTTAAAACTAATCTTTTCGCTGTTTTAATTAGTTTATATTAATTGGTAGCTTTTTTTCGTTTGTCAAAGGATCATTGTGTGACTATGGGTAAAGCAAGTGATATTTCTTCTAGAAAACAAGCATTTCATCCAAAACAAGTGTCTCATCCAAGAAAATCACTACACCTTTTTTAGCACGAAATCGCTAAAAAAGGAAAAATTTCGCAAGCTGTGTGTAGATTAAAAATATCTTTGGACTCTAAATGTGAATATGAAAATTCTAGAGTAGAGAAATGCGGAAGGAAAAGTAAATTTGATGCAAGAACACAAAGGAAATTAATTAAAATAGCTAACAGAAGAGCAACTAGTCATGAACTAAAAATCTCTTTGAAACGTATGGAGTAAATGTATGTTTCTTCTATCCGTAGAAAGCTCATCTCAGCTGGACTCAGTGCTCGTCGTCCGCAAAAAAAAGGCTAAATTTACATCTCCTATGGCAATAAAGAGACCTTGCTTGGGCAAAAGTTATGCAAGAACAATTCGAAAATGACTGGAGCAAGGTGATAAATATTAATTTTCCTTTAATTAAGTTGAATTCAAGTTGTTCATTTCTTTTCCTGAAATCATGTTTTTTTTGCATACTGACTAAAAATACAGAATTGTTTATAAATTTGATTAAAAATTTCTTTATAAGAATATTTCTCTACAAATTACATACCTTAAAGTATTTTTTATTCTTTAAGGTATGTTTTTTCCGATGAATCAATTTTTACGATATCAGAAGAAAGCAGTCAATATGTCAGGAGAAGTATCAGTGAGGAATTTTTCCCAAATTGCATAGCACAAACGGTTAAACATCCTACTAAAGTAATAGTTTGGAGCGTGATTTCTGCTCAGGGTACTGGACGTTTATACATGGTAGAAGGCATGATATGGACCAGTATCAGTATAAAAAAGGGCTTGACCAAAGACTAATTCCACTATTAAAAGACTGGTATCCAAATGGAGACGTCATATTCATGCATGATGGAGCTCCGTGCCATAAAGCTTCATCTGTAATCAAATGTTTGGATGAAAAAAATATAAACACACCAACCCCATAGAGAATCTTTGACCCGTTGTAAAGAAAATATTAAAGAAATGCAACATCATAAACAAGAATGATCTAATAGAAAGACTCATCCAAATTTGGCACCCTGACAACGAAATAAAAATTAATTGCCAAAAACTCATTATGCCAAGACGTATCGAATCTTTAATAAAAAACAAGGGCATGCACACAAAATATTAAATGTATCAATATTTTTTAAATAATGCATTATTTCTTTAATATAACAAGATTTTATTGTAAATTTCACAATTATTCTAATAATTTTCACACCTCTGTACTTTCTTGCGAATGGAATTTTATTAAGATAGATTTCAATAGATTCATTGCATAGGCAAACTATTCTAAGCTGAAATTTCAGCAAAAATTGATAATTCAATTGGAATAAAAGAAGAATATAAAATACATGGAGTAATCTTGAGGACTTTGGATTAGAATTTACCTCATATTGTTATTATCGCTCCGTTTTATGATCTTTCACAGCGTTTTCTCTATAAAAATATTGTCATTAAATCACAAAAAATGCCCATTAATACTTAAACAGTAACATTATACTTACCGTAATTTCCGGCGTATAAGCCGCAGCTCAAAGAGTCGTTTTTCGACCCAGAAATTTTATTCAATAATTGTAGTTAAATATTTACAGCGATCTTTTAAGTTACATTTTATAAAGTAATATTTCTGGGTCGAAAAACGACTCTTTGAGCTGCGTCTTATACGCCGGAAATTACGGTATTTAAATCTTAAATATATATTGTAGACTATATTTGTAAAATATAGAGATGGTTACAAATAATGTGCGAATAAATAAATTTGTACTTATGAAATCAGTTTTAAAATATCTAAATTATCTTTCTCATCTTATCATTAAAACAGTATATTTTAAAACATTATATCACTTCACTTATAATATGAGGGGTTAGAATGACAGTGAAGTAAGTTAATATTTAATAATTTGAGAAATGAAGGGTTTTGTGAAACTTGTCGTATTGCCGTTGCATTAAGTGGTCCAATTTGTGTTGCCCTCTAGCGATTCCCTAAGTGAACTATGACTTATTTGACTGTTACACTGAACATAAATTGATATACGTTGAGTGAAAACATGGTTATCCTGATATTTCAAAATTTTGACTTACTTCACTATCATTCTAACCCCTTCATATGTCGTAAAATTGTAATTATCTTTTTTATATTAAAGATGAAAAAGATGCAAAAATCGATTCAACAATATAAGCAGCATAGGACCAATATTTCCTTCATTGAGCACTCTTTTTTACAACAGATATGATTCTCCGAATTTCGACATAAATATGTCTTTACTTTTCCATGTCCTGTATAGAAACACCTTATAAAAGCTTAAAAGATTTCCTTTCAATACTATCTGAAATTTCAAGATAATAGATAAAAAAGACTGAAGTATATCCTTGAGAGTGAAATCCAAAACATCGATTACAATACAACATTTTCAAAGGTAAACTACTCTATGCTCAATTTTAAGCGTAGATTGACGCTCCAATTAAAACAAAAGACGAACGCACATATCGTAGGAAGTGGTCATTCGGATGCTTGATTCAATCATTCATCTATTTCTTTTTTTCTATTAATATTTTTACACAGCGTTTGTTATATGAAAATATTTTTGTTGAAACACCAAATATTAATATTTTACCTAAAAAGTAACTGCATCCATTTTATTTGTTTTCAGATGTTAATTATATAATGTATAATAAATATATAAAATAGACTGCTGATTAAAAATTATGTGCTAATAAGAAATTTTTTATTAATGAAAACAGCGTTTTACATTGTTAATTAAATTTCTCACATTAACATTAAAATAGTATGACCAGACAGAATTATATCAGTAGGCTTAATATATGACGTAATATATTCATTTTCTTGTTTGTTTATTTTATATACAAAATATGCCAAAATCGATTCAATAACATAAAAAACACAGAAGCAATACTACCTTTAACGAACAAGTAACTTTTCCATTTTTTTAGAAAAAATGTGATTCTCTGTTATCCAAATAGAAATGTGTTTACTTTTATATCTCCAGCATTCGATAAAAATAGCTTATTAAAGCTTAAAAGATGTGATTTCAATACTATTCGATATTTGAAAATAATAGTTGAAGAATGAACCATGTATACGTTCTCGTGAATGAAACACTCTAAAGGACGATTGCAATAAAACTTTGACAATGACAAACTACTCTAACTCAATTTTTAGAAGAAATTGACACTCCAATTGAAATAAAAGAAGGATATAAAATACAGGGAGTGATCACACATTTGGAACCTTGTTTGAAACTATCCATCTGATGCTTTTTTCCGTTTCATTATCTTCCACAGAAATTTCTCTCTTTTTTTTTTTAATGCGAAAATTGTATATTATTACCTAAAAAGTTACCTTGTTACCTATATTCTTTGTTATATTTTAAACAGTTATTGTACAATTAATATAAAAAAGATATATATTTTTAAAACTTATGTGTGAGTAAATAGATTGTTTTATGAAAACAATTAAAAAAAATTAAATTAACTTCATCATTTTATCATTAAAACTGTATAACTTTAAAAAATATATCCACCATGCTAAAAATATTGTATAAATGTTAATTCTTTTTTTTATAATTAAAAAATTATAAGAGAAGAAAACAAGCGATTTTTCATAAACAAGAGGGAAGCAGTTCTTCCTTGAGAGAACACGCAAATTTGCATGTTTTATACAACCGATATTATATGCCATAATTGAACTACAAATGTATCTACTTTTCCTTTTTGAGCATTCAATAAAAATAGCTTATAAAAGTAAAAGCTTTAAAGATGTGATACTACATTTCAAAAATTTACTTATACCAGTATTCCAGTGTAGAACTCAGAGATTAGCATTAGTAGATCGCTATAAAAAATCGCACAAATTTTTTGACTAAATACGGCGATGATTTTTTTTTAAATACCAGTGTGAAAAATCTTAGAAGTTGCCATCTATGAATACTCTTGTGAATGCTAATCAAATGTCAAGGGAATAGCCAAAGAACAATAGGAATGTACTCTGGTGATTGAAAGAATCTAAAAACCGATTACATTATAATATTAATTAACAATGGCTAACTTCTCTTAGCGGAATTTTAAGCAGAGTCTGCCACTCCAATTGAAATAATAGAACGATATAAATGATAGAGGGTGACCATTAGGACAATTGATTCATTCATAATTTATCTCATACTATTTATAGTTTCATGTTCTCCTACAACATTTTTTACTGTTTAGCAATTTTTGTTAAGGCACCAAAGATCTATATTTTTACATCGAATGTCACTCTATCGCCTATATATTTTGTTAGACTTTAAATATATACTTTACAATAAATATATTAAAGACGTATCTGTAAAGAAAGATTAGCGAATAAATCCTTTTTTGTTTCTGAAAAAGGATTTTAAAACTGTAAATTAACTTCATCGTATCATTTAAATATTTTTTCTAGTAAAATTTTATCATTACGCTTGAAATGTGTTAAAAATGTTTAATTTTATTCTGGTTAAAAATAAGTGCAAATAAATCAAATATCGATGAAACATAAGCAATAATTAGGACATTTATGCTTCACAGAACGAGCAACGTTGCATGTTTTCTCGAAAGATATCCATTTCCAAATTTAAAATTCACGTGTCCACTTTTGAGTCTAGAGACTTCGATTAAAATATCTTATAAAATATTAAATGATGTGGTTTTAGTTCCAGTCCAAATTTCACGATAATACTTAAAGAACGAAGGAAGTAGGCTCTTAAGAATAAATTAATTTAAGAATAGATTACACTAGACCACTGACATTGCAAACTACTCTAAGCTCAATTCTCGGCAGAGATTGACACACAAATTGAAATAAAGGCAGAATATAATAATTGATAGGCAGTGAACCTCGGTGATTTATTCATCTTTCTTCTAATATTCAGAGTTGTTTCATGTTCTTTTACGATTCTTTCTCTATATAAATATTTTTGTTCAGTCCAAATAATTCAACATTATTACATATACTATATTCACTATATGTTTTGTTAAAACTTTGAATAAATAAAATAGATTTTATACTTATATATTCTTTATATTTAATATATTTGTTTCCGCATTAAAATAATTTTTCTTTACTTTCCTTTACTCAAAATTCAGTTTTTTCTACGCCTGGTATCATAGATTTTTCGAGTATAAAGATTCATTCCATTTTATTATATTATATTTATTTTATAAGCTTCGTTTTCACATTCAAAGGGACGCTTTTTGGTAATATTTGTGCCAGTTTCAGTTCTTATTACATAACTTTTATCTATATGCCACTAAAGCGTTCCGGCGAGAGCGACGCCATATCCAACAATGCGGTTTTTCCGTGGCACTATGTTGTTATGCGCTGGAAGATAAAAGCAGATGCACGCTCTCATAGAAGTTTTGCTCTTTTCCTTTGTTATTCACATCTACGCAGTCATCTGTGAGCTCTGGAATACCTTTTCTATGTTTGTTATAGCTTTAAAATCAGTTATCATTATAGAGTTATTTAAGGGGACAGTGGACATTAAAAACCAAATCCTAGAATTTTGAATGGATTCATTTGAAAATTGGCCGACTAGTCAATGGCAAGCTCAAATAGTCATATTCAAAATTTGGTGAATAAATTACCTAACTACCTTTAAATTTAAAATTAACAAAAATATATCGTATTTTAAAATGCCCCATGCGCATTTCTTTGGCATAAAATAAGACAATATTTATTTATGAAGTACTTTTTATATATTAGAATGGAAGTTGGCATGAATTGTCAATGTTCGCTGAATGTATAATCAGAAAAAATATATTTTCATAATTATACCTTGTTTTTTTCTAAAAAAGTAGCTATTTTTTCATATGCGCACATATCTGAACATTAAAATACTCCTGATATACTTTTTTTTCTGCTAACATTTATTCATTAATATATAGAGGATATACAGAAGAAATTTTTTAAAAAATCTGTTAATTAGAATGGAACGTTTCAAAAGTTAGAAATGTGCAACATTTTCACTTTTGATAAAACAGCATTTTAATTAAAAAAACCTGTATAAATATGTAGAGTTTTAACAAAAATAAAAGATCACATCTGTGCAAAGAGGCCTCAGAATTTAAAAATTATTTTTGCATCAGATAAATTTGAGCATCTAATTTCACAATTCTTCAAATAAATTCTTCAAAAAATAAATTTTTCAGTCACATTTCATGATTTTTAATGTCCACTATCCCTTTAAAGCTATAAGAATTGCAGTGAGAGTATTTACACTACTTTAATTAGTTGAAGTGATATATTTTTTGTGACTGGGAGCCTTCCCGTCAAGTCTGTAGATGTGACTTATCTAATAGTGCCTTAAAGTGAACTATATGCTTGTTTTATTACTTTGGGAAACTTATTGTGAATCATATCTTGGTCTTTGACTCGCGATTTGCTTCGTCATACAATAACAGCAATACATAACTCATGAAAACGATTTAAAATATTCAGCTGTGAGAAATAAAACACCATTTCTTCGAATAAAACACCATAGTTGAAAAACAGAACAGTTATGGTATGATTACTCAAAATATCCCATATATGTTACATACAAAATAAAAGAAATATTTCGCGGTTAAAAGTCTTTTAGATATATTTTAGGTATTTGAAAATATATTTAAAATATTAAATTATATACATTGTTGTACCGATATTTACATTTTTTATACGTCAAATTGTATATGTATTTCTCTTTTTGCAAAATTCTACGCATTTTGTAAGTAAATTAATCACATTTGAATGAGAAATTTTACTCAATAAATAAACTAAAAGATGTGCTACACTTCATTAAATAAACGCAGCATATTTTTTTAAATAATGTTTTCGGTTTAAAATAAGTTTTTATGCATGGTTTAAAAAGCGTAGAAGCTCGCAACTATGTATCATGTCAAATCAAACATCATGTTAAATCAAACAGTTTCTTATAAAGCAAAAAATGCAAAAAAAAAAAATCTTTTTTGAAAGAAAATAGCCAGAAAGCAACTTTAGCAATATAACCCTTCTCATATTACGCCATAAAAGAACATCTTTCAGTTAAGTTAAAAATATACACTAAAAGTTAAAGAAGGATTCAACAGAAATGTGTTTATTTTCACGTTTGATAAATGTATTCAATTTTATTCATTTTTGTCTGTGTGAAATGAAAGTTTTTTCTATATTTGTTTAAGCGTTCCTGTGTTTGACTGTACAAAAAGAAATATTTTCAAATTTCGTTGCATGTTTAAAGATGCATACTATAGTTTTCCCACTTATTAAATAATATAGAATTATCGTACACATGACAGCTTATATTTTTGCAAATATTTCTAAATTTCATTTTTTCAAACATTTCAAAGTAATTTTTATCCAGTAAAAAAGGTTTAAAAAATATGTCCTGCTTTTTCTTATTGTTACATTTTCGTAAATATATGATAGGTGATAAATATAATATTTACGGACGTTTTAGCTTTCAATGAAATAAACAAACCTTCCAGATGGTTATAAAGTAACTTTTTGTATGTGTATATAAAGAGATTACATTTTATATCGAATTACTTCTGAATCATGGTGAGATGAAATCCGTGAAAGCAAAATAGCACCATTTAGTACAAAAAAAAACCCCAACTGGAATATTGTATCACTTTCGGTACCTTACATATTTAGACATTTGCATTAATGGCTGGCAAAATTGATTATGCCAATTTTCATTGTGTGTCCTTGGAAGTAGCACTTATAATACCTCTAGAAAATAAGACATTGGAAAATTTCAGGTAAAAAATCGTTTCATTGTTTAACGAATTCGTGTCAGTAAACGCCCAGCTGTTTTGTACAAAAGTTCATCGGGGGTTTGATACATATTTTTTCCTTTGAATCCATCTGCACATGCATATGGAAATAAAAATACACTGATGTTCAAAACCTAGTGTAGGCTAATGTAAAAGTGTAACACAATATGTTATCTCATTGTTTTTAAAGACGTGATATCTTAGTTTTCTTTAATATGAACTTGCCAGTAGTGCTTAGATTAGCAGAATTATAAGTGCGTTCAGAACTAACGAGAAAATTCCGTAGTATATTAGGAAATTATTTTAGTAATTCAAATATCGCAGAAAAGCTAGAATTTATAAGAGGTATATCCGGTGGTTGTATAACAGTAATCATAAACTCATACACGAACAAAAAAAATAATTTAAAAAATATTTTAATGTGAAATAATACGAAAAAAATGCCTTTTTAAATTATTTGCAGATTCTCAAGAAGAGTTTGAGTGCAACTGATAAATTCCTGAACCACCTATTAAAACGTAAGAGAGAAAAAGCTTTAAAATGAGATCAAAATAGCAGTTGATTATCCGCCTTATACGAGAATCCATATTTACGCAAGCCTTTAAAATGAACTGATTGTACTACTTTCCCAAACACTTCTAAAGTTATTTGTGCAGGAATTATATATTTAATAAGACTACATAGAGTGTGATAAAAAAGGTTGTCTGGTGACATTTCACAAAACAAATCTGATGGTGACTTTGCAGTCCCCAAATGTCGGTGACCTGCGAATCAGCATGTCTTTTCATTGTGACGTCACTTGGCGACTCAAGTCAATGTAATATTCTTGGAGAGTTCACAATGAGGTCTCCAAATAACGGTCACATGAGCGTTGCAAGGTGACCTACGTTGGAACGTCATCTGGAAATTCGTCACTACCAGTCATTGTAACATCTCAGTGGAGTCACTAAACACCGGTCACTTGAGATTAATAATAATATGCATGGAATATAACATAATTTGGTTCACCATAGTAACTGTGAAATTTGTGACCATTAATGACGTCATTGTGACGTCACATTGATTGGTTGGGTTGTTGAGGTATTAGCTTTCTGTTTAATATTTCGACACCTTTAATTTTTTGAACATCAGTGTGTAAAATGTTGCCCCCCCCCCCCCCTGCAAAGAAAGAAACAGTGGGCCATCAGTTGGAAAAAATGGCAGCCTGCACTGACATCAGCGGTAAAGTGCAATGGTGCCATTACATAAACCATTACAAAAGTGTCCGTGCGGAATGGAGCTGGCCTATCAGTTATGGTCAGCAGGCCAGCATTGGTATGCCATCGCATTACTTCAATCCGACACTTTTCCTGCAGTGCTAGCACCTATCCTTCTGCTATTCATTTGCAGGGCCAGCACTTTTAATCCACCACCATCACTTATCCTGCAATGATTATACAGAGGTAAACCATCAGTCAGCTTTTTTTTTACTACGAGCAGACATCCACCCAGCGGTGTTTATAAAGCCGTCATCATCCATCGAGCCATGGCGGCTACATCGGGCGTCCGCCATCATACATCGGGCCATCATCCAGTGTATGGAGAATATTCAAAATACTACATTGGTATAACAACACAGGAAAAAAACTTTTCTTTTTCTCCTATTTAAAATTTATTTTCCTTTAAAAAAATATTTTATTCTTATCAGCAAACATATAAACACAAAGACTGCCAAATATATATATAACATCTTAAAAAGTTATGCAAGCACAGTATTCCTGTTTTATAATACTTTTCACACATTCATCTTAAAGTATGTTGCATTTATTTTATATATGATTGTACAATGTACAAACGTATTGTTGCGTACTAGGGATCAATCTAAGATAAATTAACAATGTTTTTTGTAAATATTTTAAAAATTTTGAAAAAAAAAATTTGTAACTTTAATTTTAAGCATAAAACTTAATTATTTAAATATAAAAAATAATTGATAATATAGGATAAATGCTATTGAATTCCAAAATTAAATGTTAAAAACAACAACAGTGAAAAATCTCAGTAACCCATCCATCTACTTCACAAGTATGTTTCAATTCTGTTTTATGATTCATTTATGCATTTTTTAAGATGTTTGGCTTCGGAAAAAACTTTTTTAGTGAAAAGTACAAGCTATAACGTTTCTATATGACCTCTTACAATGTACAGTAAAAAGAAAATAACAATGTGACCTATCTTAAAGACACTTAAAATTAAGATTTTAAAAGAGCTAAAATCTTTCATTTCTTACAGATATCGTTACTGAGATTTTATAAAGAAAAATAAAATGAAATAAATATTGCCAAGATAACTACAAATTAATACAATATTTTTATAATAAGCCAAATAAAAATGATTGAAAAGCAAAATCAAATATTAATTTTACCATTAAATTTATTCTTACGATAAATATTTGATAGTTTACTATTAAGCCAAATATTAAAATAGAAACTATTTTGTCGTGTTTCTTAACAAAAGACACCGTAATCTATCGGCGATATAATTAAGTAGTTGATGTTATAGTTAATATCAATCAGCTTTTTCTTTTCTATCAAACTGCATAATAGTTAAAATTAATCTGGAAAATTCGCTAATAACTGAAAGAAAAAATATTTTGGATATCTTGGTTTACGAAGTGAAAATGTAATGTAAAATAAAATATTACAATAAAGAAATAACAAAATGTTCATGTTAAGATTTATGTAATCTTATATACTTATTTTTCTTTGTCATTCATTATTAATATTTGTTATTGTTCATGATCACAATCACAACGTACGTAGTGGTCGCTAATAAAATAATAAAAATTCCAGAATGAAATTCCAAGTAACCAGAATGTTGTCAAACGATGAATTCTAAAATACTCAATGTCTTCGCTATTCACAACGCCACCTAGATTAAAGGTTCCCAGTAATAATACTGCAAAAGTTCGTGCACTGCCATGGTATGGTGGGCCAGCGCATGAGATACAACGGAAGCCGATCACAATTTTATCTGATGATTTCCAACAGCAAAGTTGGCAGAAGCTGTTCAGCAGTGGTCATGCAGTGGTAGACCATTAGCGAGCACTTCTCCATCATTGCCAGCACCTATCTTGCTGCTGGCCAGCAATTTCCTCTTTGCTGGGCCATTTGGTTCATTAGTTTAAAATAGAGATGCCTTTAAATATAATAAGGTATTTCGTAATACCTGTGTATTTAAAACAACATTGCGAGACAAGACAGTTTTTTCTAATTGGTAATATAGCATAATTCAATACTGATTTTTTAATGAAATACAATACTTTAAAATAAAAATTATATCCTTAGCTATACTGTTGTCCGACTAAAAAAAAAGACGAGTAAAAGTAAATTTATTTCGTTAGTTCTACAATAATGTGTTTTAAAATCTATAAAACATACTTTATATGGCCTTTTATAACACCTAATATTCACGTACTAAATAACGACTTTTTTATTATAATATCTTACTT
This sequence comes from Maratus michaelseni, assembly GCA_963931845.1. Taxonomy (NCBI): domain Eukaryota; kingdom Metazoa; phylum Arthropoda; class Arachnida; order Araneae; family Salticidae; genus Maratus; species Maratus michaelseni. The sequence goes on from OZ007586.1 coordinate 402,302,954, forward strand.
ATATTTGCGAAAAAAAAATCCCACATTTTTGTTATGTTGCATTAATAAATTATTTACATATCTCGTAATTATCTACTGACCATGATAAAACATTTGTTTGGCAACATTTTCTACTTAAACAATAAATTTTTGATGAGAGAATCTCTGTATTAAAAAATTATCTAGTGTTGAAAATTTTTGGTGAGGTATCCTATGATTATTACTAAAGAGAAAATTAGTCAAAGAAAAAAAAATCAGAATCTTTTTTTTTAAACGAGTATATCGATGTATTTTTCAAAAGAGCTCTATTATTAGCGTAAATTAATGTTCTCTTTGCTAGAAATTAGATGAGTTGTGGCGGTACAACCATTAAGTTTAACGAGGGTTATCGTAATTATTTTTTTAAGAGGCATGAAACCACAATAAAGAAAAGTACTGTTTCAAAAGTTTAAATAATGATACCATGCTGCTTGATTATATTTTATAGGAAAATTTTTATATTTATCAACATTTTGTTGTCAAGATAAATAAATTAGTTAAGTGAAAAACAAAAGTTCTCATTTTTGCAAAGTTTTCATTTCTTTTATATTTTGATTAAATATTGTTACACTCAATAGTGAAAGATTTATTAAGTATGAAAATCGTTTTCGTAAAAATGATTTTCATTATTTGTAGACCTATAAAAACGTAATTACTGTTATTTTTATTTTTTTTCAAGTTCGCAAAATGTATGAAATTTTATTATGTATTCTTTCCCCAAGATTCATGAACTTTTATTTTTGGAATATTTTCAAATATTCCAGTGCGCAATTTTCGCAAAATTCTGTGATATTTTTGAGTGAGCAGAAAATTGGAAATATTTATAAACATCACTATGTTAGGAAATCATTTATTTCGACATAGCTTATATTATTTTGCTGAAGAAAGTCTAATTTACAAAATCTGAGGTGAGTGCATCTATAGTGGGTCATGCACTAATAGTGAGCTACAAATTTTTAAAGTTTAAAAAATCCTCCAAAGCATTTCTGTAAAACGGCTGAAAGAAAACTGATTGAATACAACACTTAACGGTTAACTGTCTATAACCTCTTTGGATTTCTTTTTGTGTTGGTGGACGAGTTTCTTCTCTGCAGTGTCTTCAAAAACTGATTTTTGGCCAATTCTTAGTGACTTCTTTAAGAGATAAGTCTTTATTTAAAATATTGTTTCTTTAATATTGTGTTTATTTTGCTTTAAACTGCCATTGATATACTCTATGACAGCCTACATAATTTGTTAGATAAGCAGAAAAATGCGCATTTTAATAATTTTTATGAACGACCTGCTTCTGGGTCACTATTTCGTAAAACGTGCCAATAATAGATATGGAGGCCGACTACTCTTCTCAGTTATTGAAATTGATAAATTTTGTGTTTTATCCTTTACCATTTTTCCTATTCTGCTACCGAAAACGGCTAAACGCGTTTCCTCTGTCAGAAAACGATGAAAATTCATAAATTTCAATTTATCATAACCTGGTAAGTTTTGGTCGTAGCAGAAAGGAATTTTTACTGTTTAACTTGTTAAACATGCAAGAGAGTTTTTTAGATATACCGTATGGACCCGGGAGTCGTGAACTATGGAAATTTTGTAACTTAAAAAAATTAACTATTTTAATGTAAATGGAATTTTAAATAATGAAAAAACATTTGAAATATTTCTGCAATTATAACTATATATCTAAAACTAGCTGCTGAGGAATTAGCTATTGATACACGATATGAACGGACAGAATGTATATAACCTAAAATGATACATTGGAGATTGTAGGAAATTAGAACTTACTTAAAGTGTGATCAAAATAAAGATAATATTCAGAATTCAAATTGATGCCACTGATCTGCAGAATTACTAGTGCAATTATTTAACGTAACCATCTAAACTTCTAAATACGTTTTCATTATTGTGTATATCTATTTCTAGAACTGTAAAACAAATTATGACTTCTGTCTGGTACACGCTAAACTCAAGACATATGTGACTGATTTCTGGGAGTGGAGGGCACTACTGGTGCATCAGAAATTTATTATGGCCACCGCTGGAGCATAGAGGACGGAAACAATTTTCATTATTCATTTTTTCCAAAGAATGCATTTCGAAACGTTGGATATTTATTCTGATATTCGGAGGTTAGGACTAGACTAAAACAATATCTACCTTTTGGAACTCACTAATATTTTAATAATAATTAGATAAGTGTCCTTATGTGGCCCGATAATGGTACATTTACCTTATAATCGTTTATTATTTAATCATTTTATTCTTTTGGAAAATACATTCTTTCAAACTTCATTTCACCCCAATGAAAAAAATTATTCCAAACGTAATTAATATATATTATCCCATAAATCAACAAGCAGTTACAATTCCATAATGCTAGTTGAATTCCACGATAGAACGTTGTTTTAATGCTAATAACTCGCGAAATTAAAATATAATAGAAGTCTGGGATGTTTTGGTGACATTAAATTAAAAAAAAATAATTATCTTGAAATATTAGTTATTGGTAAGTTTAGGAGGACCAATTTAAAGTAACCAGCAATTTTCAAAACTCTGCCAATAGTCCATCGAATGACCGATGCGTTAATGTAGCAATTGCAGGCATTTCAATCATAGGCGCCAACTTAATGAAGACGACGAAGGTCTTGCCAACTTCACCACTAATTTTAAAATGTTACTTTTGTCTTTATTAATCACAGTGATTAAATAGGACAAAAAACTTTTTTTTAAAATTAGTGGGATAAGTTTGCCTGATTGCATATAAAGTCTGTTCCTATGGATTCAATAACTTTCATTTCTTACTTTTTATAAAAATCTTCAAATTTCTTCAGACGCCGCCGTCGAGAATAAGCGTTCAAAATGATATTTCGTCGTCATCTAGTCTTTGAAATTATGTATTTATTTTACACAAAACTTTCCATTATTGAATATATGTTTATGCATGTTGAAAAGATTTCCAAGGGGCTCCCTGCTCTCAAAATAGTTTCGTTTTTGCTCTCAGACCAGTTAAATGCTACGTTTTCTTAGAGATTGGTGATTCCTATTTTCACAATATCATCAGTATATATATATATCTATATATATATATATAAGGTAAAGCCAGGAGAGATGGCTCGGTTGGAGAGATTGCGCACATAGAGGTTCGGAGGGAAGAAGTATAGTGAGTGCGCAGCGACTCCAGGAAGTTGTACAATAGCAGTAGTGGAGTGTCTACTTGAAAGTGCACGTTGATTATTTTGAGTGTCTAAGATCAAGCATTGCTATTTTGTTTTGTTTTCCCAAAGTAAATGCTTGAATTTTCATAGCTATTCATCAGAATTTCTATACAATGTCAGTACAAAATATTTTAAACTTAAACGATTTCTCATAAGCTACTAATCTATACTAACAATGTGAACAGCAACGGTTCGTTTTAGTAGCGGTCATATTTATATAAAAGGCCGCGCAATCTCTCCTACCAAAATTGGAAAGTTTGCGCATCTGTTACTTAGGAGAGATGGCGCATTGTTTCCATTAGTTTTCGAGCTAGGAGAGATCACGCAGCTTATTGGCAAATTTGCCTAAAAAAATGAAAAATTAAAATGGACTAATTTTAAGTTAAACGTGTTATCGAGTAACATAATTCAATTTTGTAATCTTATCTGGACTTGCTTTTTTCTGATTCTTTAATTTTTTTTTCCCTTTAATTAAACTTTTTCAATCGTTTTTAAAATAATTTCTTTTTTCTGATCCTTTAATCATTAGGTTGAAATATTCACTCCTAGTACAATAATATTTGTTCACAAAAACCTTACAACAGTGTCATTTAAGTATAATTGTTATTGTCAACAATTTAATTGTAGTTATTATTAGTAACAATCTCTCCTACCCATGTGCGCAATCACACAAACCCTGTAAGGACAGATTGCGCAAAATAACTTTCTTGGTTTTATTACTATTGTTCCATTAAATTAAAACATAACAACAAAATAGCAATGGAAATGCATAAAAACAAATGAAGTCAAAATTATTCATGGATAATTTAGCAAAAAATTAATATTTAGATTTTTTATTGTTATTCTTTTGAAATGTGCGCAGACTCTCCTAGCTTTACCTTATATATATATATATATATATATATATATATATACAGTGGAACCCCGATTTTACGTAACCCGTTTAGTACGTTATCCCGCTTCCTACGTTATTTTTCGTCGGTCCCAGAAAATTCCTATTCCGATAATGTTAAAAGTACCTCGATTCTACGTTATTTACTCTTAGTGTTTCCCGCTTGGTACGTCATTTTAGTCGAAGTACCTCAGGAAATTTTATCTTTTTTCACTCATGGAAAATTTTTCAAAAGAACAAAAATGCGGTCCACGGTCAACTGTTTGATAGTAACCAAAAACAGTTCAAAGTAACGAAGAACTTTTATTCGTCTATCAGCACTTGACCAAACCTGCGTCACGTGATATCGGGGGGGGGGGATTATTTTTCCGTCGTTCATTCATTTCAACTCGCAGTGGAGTAGCTTTCTTTTGCTATCTCTTTTGCTATTATAAGAGGTATAATTTGTCTTACAAGTTTATTTGTGGTGAGGCAGATGGAGTAAATACTGCGGTCGTTGAGGAATGGATGGACAAAAACTTTGCCTTCTCTTGTGTGTAATTACTCAAAAAAGACATCTTTAACGCAGACGAGACAGCAGAGAGATTGTTTTTTCAAACTCTTCACTGATAGAACATGCACCGTAAAGGAGAAACGTGGCACAGTCGGAAGCTACCAAAAGTGCGATTAACAGTTTGGTTATTACGGATTTGAGAAGCTAACACTCTTTGTGTTTGGTAAATCCAAGAAGCCTCGATGCTTCAAAAACATTAAAAGTTTGCCGACAGATTACAATGCCAACCACAATGCTTGGATGAACCTAAATCTTTTTGAAGATTTTGTAAGAAAATTGAATATAAAAATGAGCTTACAAAAGCGAAAAATAATTTTATTAGTAGACCAGTGAACTGATGTTAATCTGGATTTAAAGACTGTGCGTATAGAATTTTCCCCACCCAACTGTACCAGTTTACTTCAGCCATGTGACTTGCGAATAAACAGATCCTCCAAAATGCATTATAAAAAGAAACTGGTAAGAAAAAGCCTTTTTTCACTTGATTCAGTTGAGCTTCAAGATGCTTAGAAAACAAAGCTAAATGTTCTAGAGGCATTTCATTTCATCTCATTGGCGTGGAATGGTGTAGATGAAAAATGCATGTCAAATGCTTCTCTGAAGTGAGAATTTTCAAAATCCGAAATTAACAGTGAATCGCCGCCGGAAGAGCTCTCTATGGAAGACTACACTAAAGGGGATGAATTTATACTTGCAGACATCAATGTTGGTGAGTACATTGATTGCGATAAGGATGCTATCGCTACCACAGACATTCAGACTATATCCGATTTGATTTCGCAATATTGAAATGAGGATGATATTGATGAAGATCCAGAAGACATCGTGCCTTCATCGGCAGAGGCCATTGCCAGTTTAAAAATTTTAAAAAGAAAAACAAATTGCAAAAAAATTGCATGTATTGAAAATAGAGTAATTTGAAATTACACTTATAAAGAAAACGCAATAAAGAATAACAGACTTTTTAAAATACTAATATAGTATTAGTAAGTTTATTTTTGTATAATTTGTTTTCTTGAAGTGTTTTTCTGTATTTGACCCCGATTTTACGTTTTCCCATTTCATACGTTTTTTTCTGCTGGCCCCGTGAAAAACGTAAAATCGGGGTTCCACTGTATATATATATATACATATATATATATTTCTAACATAAATCCTTTCTTTACAAAATTTAAATTACTGTACGCTGTCATTATGTCTGTTTAGGTAATATGCATCAGTATTAAGAGAAAAAAAAATAATTGCAACATTTATTTAAAAATTTGATACTTATATGAAATTAATTTCTTTGCTGTCTGCTATATTTCTAATTAATCACATTTTAATGTATTTTAACTAGTTTCGTAAAAATTAATCCTCATCAAAAATTAATTACCACTCAGCATTAATTTGATTTATTTCTGCATGATTCAGGCAAACTCTGCTTTAATATGTGATTTCTTAGTTTAAAATTTGCCATAGAAGCCTATTATTCGGAGTCACAGCGTTAAAGATAAAAATTAAAAACAAAAGAAACAAAACACATCCTTAACGAAAAAGTATCTTTTAAATGCAGGAATAATTGGCACGATCTGTGATCAATTCCTTTTTAATTTTTAGTTTATGATGCATTTTTAGATAGATTTACATGTCTAGCGTTAGCTATGAGCAGGTATTGCAAATCATTTTTTATGTGTTTTAAAAATATACTTTCGATCATTAAAAGCATTTCCGTCTAAACTACACTCTTGTACAGCGATTACTAGATTAGTTATTGAATTTTAAAATATTCCAATGCCTTTTGTCTTATCCTAAATATCTTTCTCTGAAAAATAATATAACTACATTGCGACAATCACTGTCAATATTTTTGGAACAGCTAGTGTAATATAAACCGATAGTAAAATTTTAATTAACCAGAATATATTATTTCTTAAAATTATATCATAAGATGATTCTGTGATACAAGTAAATTAATGAAAATAGAAGAAGATTAAATGATTTTTTTTTTATAATGCAACCCCAATGTGTTTTTAATATTTTAAAATTTCATTTACATGTCTTTTATCATAATTCATACATATTTACTAAATATCTCCGTTTTCACTATAAATATCATGTTTAAATTTGCGTAAACTAATAAACTAAAATTGAAGACATGTAAAAATACATGAATGATTTATTTGTATATCGGATACTAATTCTTTGACTATAACTAATCATTGTTTAACTGTTTTTTTATTTATAACGAACATTTTTAATGAGATAAACTATTTTATGATAAATGTTATGCAATGTTAACAATTTTTGTAGATGTATCTTTTGATTATAAAAGAGAAACTCAGTCGAAAAAATTTATCCAGTATAAATTTTTGTCAGCCAGTAGATAAATTTATTGAATGCAGCTCTAACATGAAGTGTAAATTAATGTCGTCATTTCTGGGATTTCGATAATTTGTGGAAACTCGACAATGAAGTATTACGATTGGTATGGAAGTATTTTTTTTTCTTCTGAGGTATGAAAGAATAATAAAGAAATGTGTTTTTTGATTAGTTTAAATGACGACACCATAATGATTGTTTAAATATTCTAAGTAAATTTTCATATTTTGATGTCAAAATAAACAAAATAAATAATTCAATAACACATTTATATATTGCTTAAATAATTGTATTACATGTCGTTATTTTGTTTAATGAATTCTTTATGAAGTACTTAAAAGAAAGAAAAATATTTCCACTGTTTCGTTTTTAAAGAAATTTCATTTTTTTAACTATACAGAGTGATTCATAAAGATGGAGCAAATAGCCTCTTTCCATAAATATTGCCCATAGACACATACTTCCAATTGCTAAGTTTCTTTAAAAAAAAGTGCAAAATTTCATGATATAAGTTGCAACCCACTGAGGGGTTTAGTTGTGAAAATACACAAATAAAATTTTTATGCGACCCCCGTAGGTTAAAATTTCTAATTAGGAAAAATTTCCTTATCCATTTCGTAATGAAACACAAAAAAATCCATTTTTATATCTGCAAAACTCACTGAGATTTTAAAAGCCAAAATTTGCAACTTACACCCGTAAGGCATACCTCTGAGTGACTTAATTGTGATGCATTTGTAATTGAAGATAGGTATAATTCGCTAAATTATACGATATTAAAAGGCAATTTCAGACATTTACAATATTTAATTACATCTGTTTGGTGAATAGAACATAATAGAAATAGGAGATAAATTTATATCTAATTCCTTTAAACCTGACGAATTATTTAAATAGGCATATCTCTATGAGTTTTGCAGATATCAAGATGTAATTTTTTGTGTTTCATTCAGGAATGGATAAGGAAAAGTTTCCTTATTGGAAATTTTACACTACGGGGACCGTACACGAATTTTGCGTATTTTCTAAAATAGATCCCCCCAGGAGGTTGCAACGTATGTCATCAAGTTTTGCCCATTGTTTTATGAAACTTTGCAATTAGAAGTATCTGACTAGGGGCAATATTTAATTAAATAGGTTATTGGCTCCTTCTTTATGAATCACCCTGTATATTAAATATAGAAAGATAACCTGTATCGAAATTTAGTTCTTCACTGGAATGAATAAATGAATAAGTACATCGTGAAAAATGTCATGAATACAAATTTAACTATTAAGCTAACACAAATCGACTGTAAATTTTTAATTAGTCTTTTATAAATTTAATCTTAAACCTAAACCTGGGATGCAAATAGATCAAGAAAAACGGAAGAAAAGTAAATTCCGAATTTAGTACATCCATAATATGTTTTACAAATTTTGAAATTTAATATATTTGTCTCTTTATAATAACTAACTAAATAACACTCACTAAATGATATCTACCTTTTAATAGTGTTTTAAAATTAGCGTCAACTAATAAATAAATTAAATTTCTTGTAATGATACATGAATAAGGATACTTTCACTATAATAAAACAATTCTGTGTCGCTATTTTTTTATTATAACATAAATATTTCATAAGATAATCCCCTAATAAAATAAAATTATCATTGTTAAATTTTTTGAAAAGGTATCCTATTATTATTAGCAAGTCGAAACTCCGTCTAAAAAATCCTTTTTTATTTGTATAAATTAAGTATGAATTTTTTTTTTCGGCGAATAGATCAAGGGATCTCTATTATTAGTGTAAATTAATGCTCTAGTTGCTAGGAGTTAGATGATATGTTTAGGCGCAACAAATAAATATAACGAGGGATATTGCAATTAGATTTTTTTTGTATGAAACCACAATAAAGAAAAAAGTTATTTGATAAATTTGAATAATTATATTACGTTTCTTTATTATATTTCCTAATAAATATTTTCAAATTTAAATACTGTAAGAAAAAGTGTCACAGATGAACGTTGATCACAAATAAATTAAATAAAATTAAGAAATAATGTAGAAAATTAAGTTTTAAATATTTTGATTAAGAGGACCAGAAAGATTTGAAATGATGCAAATTGACTGAAGTTTGTTCGTAGATTCGGGACACTGTAAATAGTTTATACTGTTACTTATTGTTGCGTTTAATTTTTTAAGTGTTAAAGAAATAAAAGAAATTAATTTGTAAATTGTAAAGCGCACTAGCAAAAGTTTTAAGACTGTATGACAAAATTAATCTTTCGAAACTAGTTTTGTCACGATTATATCTGAAATAACAAAATACTGTAAATAATATAATAAAAATCAAATTCCATAAATATTGATCATATCTTCTGTTATAACTTAGAAAAAAATATGTTTTTTTTGTTTTAGTTTGTAGATAATTTAATATTCTTTATTTAAAAAAGACACATATAAATCCGTTAACTTGTTTAAAAGTTATTGTAGGAAAACCACTATATAACAGTGTTTCTAGAAAATCAGACTTCGTACTTATTTACCAAAATTTTTTATAGAATTTTTCTTTTTTATTAAATGCAAAAGAAGGTTTTACAAATCCTGAAATTAAGCCAGGTGGCTACAATTTCTGCTATTTAAATATAAAATTGAAAAATTCTATTAAAAAATTGTGGTAAAAAAAGTACGAACAATCAAAGGGGAGATTAAAGTTTTGCTTACGCAGGTATCACCGGTTTACGTGACAAATCTTTTATAGATCATACTACCATAAATTTAGGAATTTTACTATCGGAAAACTATTCGAAATTCTTAAAGGTCAAAATAACAACAATAGTAATAAATAAATATTTTTGGCTTGCTTAATTTTCATTACACTTCAGAATAAAAATGCTTTATCAAGAATACAGTGGAGAATCCTCCTATTCAAACTCATCCCATCAATAATTTCTACTAATTTTTAAATAAGTTTTTTAGGAAGATTTGACAATTAAATAAGGTGGTGAAAAGATCTTGTAAAAACTGATGGAAATGAGCTTGTCCAGATTAGGTACCAGGATAAGCAAGAATAACAAGAACGAAAAATCATGCGTCAAGCATAGATATTATGAAACACTTTACAACACAGCCAGAAAACTGTAATGAAACTTCACCGTTAAATAATATGAAAGAAGATATGTAAGTAAAAAGTTTAGAAAACATATAACACATTGGAAAATACAGTTTTCGAAATTATCTTCCAGTGCCAAAAAAATAGTTGAATTATTTTGTGCAGCCCTGTATATGATCAATAGATGTGGATATACAGTATGATAAAATTTAGTTCAGTTAGAATATTCACATTTAGCAATTTTCGCCAATCGATGGAAATGCACTCGAAATATTTCGTACAGCCCTGTATATTATCTGAAGACTTTTGTACACACAACATATTAAGTTAACAGACAACTTAAAACTCACTCACAGCAATTACCAACCGTAAACGACAATGCATATTTTTCTTTGCGTAGCCCTGTATATGCATTTATTTAAATTCCACAATCTTCTATTAGTCTACTAAATATAGTTCAGCAGGAAAATGCGTAACACAATTAAAAACTACCCTTATAAGCACTTCACTCCCATAGTATGTAGTACTTACGGATTCCCTTGTGTAGCCCTGTGTATGAACAACCGAGTTTATAAACACACACGTACTATGAAAAAATGTAGTTAAACTTAAAAACGCAAACCAAAGTTGAAAACGCACTTATCACGCAGACTGTAAATATCGCACATGTACTGTAAACGATATATTTGTGTGTCCCTGTAAATAAACACAATATACACCACACTTTAAAAAGAGCAATTTATAGTGCACCTCAGTAATGCATATAATTTTCATTATGATAAAATAGTGAAATATCGCTAAATTACTCTGCAAACGATTTTCACCATAGAGCGGCGTGTAACAGAATTCTTTTGTTTGACCTTGTAAATGAATGATTAATGCTTGCACCCCATACTCTACAAAGAGCATGTTTTAATTCTGTTCATAATTATATATCAATTCCATCATGTTGCAAATGGCGTAACATCATCAAATTGCACTTGAAACGAATATTTCCCATTGACTGTAATGTAACGGAATACTTTTGACTGTCCATGTAAAAAAACTATAAGTGCTACACACTTCAGTTTAAATAGGGAACATGCTATATTAAACGACAATAACATACAAAAATTTCAGGGCGATCCGAGCATATTTACGCGAGTTAGAGCACGGACAGACGACAGACGGCCAAACAAACTGAAGTCAAAAACACTTTTCAACTAGGTTGGAAAGTGTTAAAAATCAAGGCGAGATATTTGCCACATTTGACATTTGAATTTTATTAACATACATCTGACCTGTGTGCTTGGCATCAAGCGCCCGCTTATAAGTCCTTGTCTATATATAGAGGGACGAGATAGCACACACAAAAAATTTACAAGACGCAAAAATACAGCCGGACACTCCACAAAGAGTGTGCAACGGAGCCAGCGGGATTCGAACCCGCCCCCACCTACACTCGCAAGCGATTAGAGGTGTGATGCCTTGACCACTCAGCCACGGTGGGCCCCAAGATATTTGCCCAATACCCTTTGTATAGAATGTTCTGTAAAATGCTAGAGTAATTTGTTTCACTTCACATCACGAAATAATTATAGACTTTTTAACTGAAATATATTATAAATTTCATATTAAGAAAATAAGAAAAACATTTTTTTGTAAATTTTACCAAATTAAACTTTATTTTTTTAATTCTATCGTTTATTATTTTCTGTTGCCTTAACAAAAATTTAAATTAAACTTCAATAAAAATAACAATGAGTTTGTGATGTACATGGAGGCTAAATTACACACTCCCCAGTAACTTATAGTTACGGTACAAATAGAATATGAAGTAAATTAAAGAAAAATATTGTCTAATCAGTCTCTATAACGTTTTTGAAATCTTACATGTACACCAGAACGTGCAGTTTTTTTCTTGATCATCTTTATCAGCCAAATTTGGTTGTTCAGCTGTGATTATTGATTGCGCAGTCAGCTTATTATCGGGCAGGTATTTGTTTAAACGGTACTTCGTGATCCGGAATGTTCTCATCAATCCTTGACAAATATGCATGTTTTAATCTATCTATAGATATGTTTACGTCTTTATCCTTGATTTTTTCTGTATAATACTTCTAATATCTTTTTATAATAGGGAAAGGTTTACCATAAGCAGGCTCGAGTGTTTTTTAACTCTATCAATGCGTATGAAAACATGGGTGCAGGTGCGAAAATCTTTATGAGCAAAAATCTTTTTTGAAGGTTATCGTCGATTTTTAAAAGGTTTTAATTGATCCATTTGCTCCTGCAATTCTTTAGAAAATGTTTCTGTGTCCATGATAGTTTTCAGTCCTTTGAAAAATTCTATGGGCAGCCTGATAGATTTGCCATAGACCATTTGTGCAGTGGTAAAATTTGTATCGCCACGTAAAGCTGATCTTAATCCTAACAGTACTGTTAGTAGCGAATTACCAGTTAATCGAGTTGTGCGCTCTAATTTCGGCTTTTAAAGTGCGATATACTCGTTCTATTTTGCCATTACACTGTGGATGATTGGCTGTTGTTGGGTTTATTTTAAAACCACAAATAACACTTAACCCGGGAGAACTCGCGCTACTTTACGTTACACGAGAGCTCGCGCCGGGCTTCGTAGGCCCGGAGCGGATTTTTGCTTAAGAAAACAGTAAAATGAATTTGCTAAGCATAAAAAATTTTTGTTTTTAACGTAGTAATGGATAAATAAGAAATTATTTTTTAAAACAGAAAGTTTTAAATAGTTTAATGATATATTTATATATACACATTAAAGTAAAAAAAAATAATAATAATAAAGTTTTTTTAAGTTATACATGGAATTAATATTTCATTATGAACAATTAAATAATCCTGAAGTATTTTTCAATTAAATAATATTTATTACACTTATTATAATTAAAACCAAACTTACATTTCACTGGCATATTCTGCAAATAACACTGCTAAAACTACATACATTTTGGAACATTTAGCCCAAGAAATTTGTGATTTTCTGTCAATTTTGTTGGGACAGATATGACACCTTTTTCTTGAACATTTTTGTCTTTTTTGCCGGTGGTGCTGCAATCTTTTCATTGCGGTCACTATCTAATTTATCACGTAATTCGCGTGGAAGCGACGGCTGCAAACTTCTGTTTTCCACATGCTCCTTAAGAAGCTCTAAGGCCAGATCTTTCAAAATTAAACTCCTTTTTCTGTATTGGAACTGGGGTGATTTCGCAGATAATAGTAAAATTCGGGCATTTATGGCTGCAGTATTCAAAATAATGAAAAATATTGTCTTCGGCCATCTGTTGCTTATTCTCGCAATAGAATAAGTAGCTGACATTTCATCTACAACATCTACAGCTCCCTTCGTTAGGTTATAAAATGTTATTATCTCTGTGTTCTTGGCTTCTGCAGTTGAAACATCAATAGCACCATCGTTGTGCATGGTATATAAAAGTAAAACACATTTTTTTTTTTTTTTTGGGGGGGGGGGGTAGGCTACCAAAGTCATATTCTTTTGGAATCCAAATAACGAGGAATACACTTCTCGTTTCTTCCCAGAAACGAATTCTTCTGGTAATTCTCTTTTATTTTTCCTCACAGTTCCAACAAGTGTAATTTTCTTTTGAAGGAGATCTTTAGCTAATGCATAGCTGGTATACCAATTATCAACTGTGAGATTACGTCCAGATTTGTAAATTGGTTCCACTAACCTCTTGACAATTTTATCTGGAGCATTTTCTACTTTATACGGATCTTCTGGTTGAACTCCTGCGTAAATTTAAAGATTCCAAGTATAAAATGTCCTAGAATCAACTAAAGCAAATATTTGTATCCTGTATTTTGCAGTTTTACTTGGAATATACTGACGAAAGGAACATTTACCTGTAAAAGGTTCTAACTTTTCATCTATAATCACAAATTCTCCGAGACTATATACATGCTGACAATTTGTAACAAACTTTTCAAAGACAGATCTTATGGGAGCCAATTTATCCAGTTCACTTCTAGAAGGACGATCAGTTATATCATCGAATCTTATGCATCTCATAAGAAATAAAAAGCAATTATATGACATAGTTCGATGAAAAATTTCAAGCCCTGTGCCATCGGTGTTCCAAATATCACGAACATTTACATGTGAGGATTTATGAATACCCCCTAAGTAAAGAAGGCCAATAAATGCTCTTATTTCTGCTATATTTGTCTGACGTGCATTTCTTTCTCTTTGGAAATTGGTTGCAATTGATTTTATAAAAATATTTGTGCATTCCACAATACTCGTTATTATTGTTTCGTCAATAAGCAATTGCCAAGAATCCATAGGGCATGATACGTTCCTTGCATCACTAACGTTTCTGGGCAATTTTGATACAATATTGTGAGCAGGAGTTCTGACATTTCGTCTTGGTTCTGTTTTATTCCATTTCGTTATTTTATCTTTGCCAATATAGCAGTCAACGTATTCAATAATATCCGATTCACTTGAGGAATCCAAATCTTCATCTGAACTTGACTGATGCTCACTATATTGTTCTGTGTCATCTGCTTCTTCATCTTCCTCATTAATAGATTCTTCATCAGTTGAAACCTCAGCTAACAAGGTCTGCAATCTCTTCATTTCATCGTCATAGCTTAAATAGCGATACATTTTTCAACCACTTCCTTCACATTCACAATCTGGAATGAAAAACGCGAGCGCTCGCTCCGGGCCTCTGGGGCCCGAACCGGTATTTTCTCAGAAAAGGGGGATCCTACATTCCTGAAATGTCTATCCTCAGTATGCAGGTGACCTTCAACGCAGCTACCGTGAAACAGGTCCATTTTCGTTGAAGGGGTGATTTCGCTGCAGTATAGTTTTGTAATGACCGGGCCTGAGAGGCCCGATGCGAGTCTTCGCGGGTTAAATTGTTGAAAAGCTCCAATCTAAATTGATTTCCTTGATCAGTGATTTTCTTGATCAGTGATGGAATGACGAAGCGTGAAATACATTGGTCATAAAATGCTCGCACAACTGTTACGAGCGTCACCTTTTCAATACACTTTAGGCAGTATAGTTTAAAGATGTAAGTGGCATTATGCAATATGAACGACATTGAATCTTTCATCTGTTTCTTCGTAAGTGGTAAATGGAGAATGAGTGCGTCTAGTAATTTTTTTGAGAATCAATACAAGATTTTGCCCATTGATTTACATCGTTCCGAATAATTGTCCAAATAAATTTTGAAGCTATATTTTTTACTGTAGATTTGCCACCAGGGTGAGCTAAATTGTAGATTTTTGAAATACTTGCTTTCTTCAAGGTATCTTCAGGTATAAATGGACGAACTTTTGAATTTGATGTATCACACAAGAGAAGTTTACGAGAATACAGAGGATATTGTTTGAAATTCAACGATGGTTATAAACGTAGTTTGTTCAGTTCTTCGTTGTTAATCTGCGCGACAAAAAGTTGTCATAATCTATAACAGAGATCGATTCTATTTTGGATAATGAATCTGCAACTATATTATCTTTTCCACTAACGTGATGAATATCTGTTGAAAACTGTGAAGCTTTTTCATTTTTTTTTGCTGAAAAACGAATGTTAAGGGTTTATTGTCCGGCGTAAATTATAAATTGTCTTCCTTCTAGCGTGTGTTTAAATTGCTTTATAGAAAGGTATATTCCCAGTAATTCTCTATCAAAGGTACTATAACTTTTCTGAGCATTATTAAATTTTTTTGAGAAAAAGGCTAAAGGTTTCCAAAGAGCCTACTTCAAATTGTTGCAGTACGGAACCAATGTGGAAGTCAGAAGCATCACCGAAAAGAGCTAATGGGATGTCAGGATTGGGATAGCTCAATAAAGCAGCATCTTCGAAATCTGCTTTACATTGTTCAAATTTTCAATTGTTTCATCCGTTCACGCAATTTTCCTTTTATTTTTCTTTCTGGCCTCTTTTAAATATTCATGGAGTGGTTCTGATTTTGTGAAGCATCTTTTATATAACTCCTTTAAAAATTAAGTAGACCAAGGAAAGTGCGCAATTTGTGGATTTTTTTCGGTAATTTATAATTTAAGGTGACATTTACGTTGTAAGGAAGGAGTTTAAAACATTCAGGAGCAATCATGTAACCTAAAAATTGTAACTGGTTAACAAAATCGGCTTTTGCAATATTTAAACTAAGACCATATTGATCCTATCTTGAAAAAAACTAATTTTAGATGTTCTCTGTGTTCATCTTCCGTGGAAGAAGCTATTAAAATGTCGTCTAAGTACGGGAAAACGAAGCCCAATCCAAAAAACACTTCAATAATGAAACGTTGAGACGTAAATTAAGCGTTCCATAATCCAAAAATAATGACATTAAATTCGTATAATCCAAATGGTGTTATGATCGCTGTTTTTTCTTTATCCACTTTAGCAATTACAAATTGAAAATAGGCCTAAAATAAATCAGTTTTTAAAAATATTTTCTTTCCCTTAATATGTGCTCAAAATCTTATAATCTCGGAATAGGATAACGGTCAGGAATGGTTTGAGCATTTAGGCGTCTATGATCCCCACACGGTCACAAAGTCCCATCTTTCTTGAAGTCTAAATGAAGTGGACTAGCTAATGGTGATTTTGAAGGTCTAATTATATCATTATCTAGCATAAATTCAAATTATTGCTTTGTTAAGTTAATTTGTTTTAGTCTAATTAGCGGGCTTTTGAAAAAACTCGTGGACCTTTAGAAGAAAGATAATGCTTTACATTGGGTTTGGAGTTTCTAATTAAAAGATTGGATTGAGTTAAATTAGGATGTTGTAATAACAAATGTGCATATTGAGAATTTTTGTCAGTTGTACTAATGCTATCAGTATTTGATACACACATAACATCACTTTTAATAGAATTTTTTGTAACACCATCTATTAATTTTCTATTGTGTATATCAATAAGCAATTTAAACTTATTTAGAAAATCTGCGCCTAAAGTAGCTTTATATACTTTGACTATTATAAAAGGTGGTTGAAATTGCCTACATAGGCCAAACGTAGAAATAGTTGTGACATTTGCAGCATATAGTTTAAAAGAATTAGTTTTATGCGTAAATGAAGCAGTAATTATTGATAAATCTTCTCTACTGTGCACAAGAAAACGTAAACCGATTGTTTTATTTTTAACAAATGAACGGTAAATACGACAATCTTTAGATTCTTTAGCAGCAGAATTTTCCGCTAAATCTACTGCTGATCGGAGTTTTCCGGTGCTTTCCAGCTGCACGGACTTTTGCATTTATTAGGATAACACTGATTATCAAACTTAATATTCTAAAAAATATATTTCCCTTCTGGATTTAATAACCTTCTCGATTGACTTCGACTTCTATTTCATTTTGTACTAAATTGTCGATATTCACTGCTTTATTTCCTTTGAATTTTTAGTGCTGAAATTTGGTTTTCCACGTAGAAATATTCTGAAGCACTTTACTCATAACATAAGTATCTCCTGCACTCGAAGAATAAATTTCTGTTGAGGAACTCATTTAAAATTTTTTATCTGTCATTAGTGACAAATTATCTAAATCTTCATTGCTTACAACTAGAATCTATATATATATTTGCCTTACATGGAGCGGAAATAGGGCTGAATTTCTAGCTTATTGTTGGCAACAACCGTAGTTTCCAGAGCTCAGACCAATGAAAAGACTAGCTTGTGTTAGATAGATCAGCCCCGCTTCCAATATGGCGGCAGTGAAAATCAAGCTAGCAAATATTAAAAATAAAATAACATGTACGTAATCCAAAGCGTCTGAGATTATTCCTCATTTTAATTATGAGTAATATTGCTAATTTCAAATTAATTCTCAACTATTATTTAGAATTTATGAATTTCACTCACATGAAAAATCGGAGAAAAGTAAAAATATCAACTGTCTAGGTTGCACCTGATGCCATATATTGCAGAAATCTGTAATCAATTAGAATAGCAAAATGTCGAACGAAATTTAAACAATCATTGATGATAAACTATCTTCCTATTACGTAGTGTTTTTTAAATGAATAAGCCGTGCTGTACAATATTATAGGTGCAATAAGTTTTAAACAAATTATTTTTCCAAGATCCTTTATTCATAGTATTTAAATGATTTATATGCTCATTAGTAGCTCCAACTAAATGCATTTTTAGTTGTGTTTTCAGCGGAGTTCAATTACTTTTTTAAATTAAAAAAATGTCGATTTCATATGTTCAAATGATTTATGGTAGTACTTATTCCGGCTAGAATTACTGCAAAAATAAAAAGGGGTGAGCGAGCTAAGCGAGCTGGAACCGCCTAGCGTTCTCAATGTGAATTGTTTCGCAATTCACGGGGGGGTTGGCGAGAGTTAGCGAGTAGGGGGCTGAGCCCCCTAGTATTTTTTATTGTCTCTGGAAATTTATCAAGCCACAGTGTTCTCAAAACCTTATCAGTTATATTATTTCCACTAAGCGATTTCATTTTGAGCAATAACTAATTAGGTTTCAAATCTGCCAATGAAATTCCTGTAAGCAATTTTTTGATACATATTTTCCCTTACTCTATTTAAATGTTCTTAAATATCTATCTTTAGCAGCCATATTATTTATCATCCTGTTTACTTTGAATAATGTCCCATATATTTTCAACATATTTAATTGAGTTCTAATTGAGCTACTAGATAGTTACATTTGTATGTTCATTTGTACTATTCGCAATAACAAATTGGGCGTTTTTTTGAAATAAAACAAATGTCAGGTTTTTGTGCCCAGAATGGAGGATTTTAATGCTTACCTTGTTGACTTCATAATTTGCAATGCCCGACTCCATCACAGAAGGTTCGTCTTGTTTTTCAGTAATTGTAAGTTTGTTTATATAACTAAAACGGGTCACCAGTTTGTAAAATACGGGAGTAATTCGTTTTACTTCACATCATAAAATAATGATAGCCTTTTTAACTGAAATATATTATAAATTACATATTAAAAAACACGAAAAACATTTTTTTGTAAATTTTACCAAACGACGTTTATTTTTTTAAATTCCATCGATTATTATTTTCTGTTGCCATAACAACAAGTTAAATTAAATTTCAATAAAAATAACAATATGTTTGTCATGAACATGGATGCTACAGTTCCTTTTCATAAATATATGTAGAATGTGCAACATAATATGTATGTGAAATTTTATTTTTACTGAACAAACTAAATGAAGATATAAATAAATACAATGCTGGTAGTCTAACACTAATTTTAGTAAATTTTTAAGCAGTCTGTTATTAAAATTAACAATGAAAGTTTACAAATAAAATTATATCTTAAGCTAAATTTGTGGTATAAATAGAACCCAAAAACACCTAAGTAGAGTAAATGATGAATTCATTGCATACTTAATGTGTTTTACAAATCTTTAAATTTTATTCAGATGTCAGTTTTATTAACTAACTAAGTGACCTCTATCTTATGATAGTGTTACTTTTTAATTTCGGTAAACTAATTTATTAATCATAATTTCTTGTAACGATACATGAACAATATATTCATATATCAGCTAATGATACTATCGCTTAAATAAAACTACTTTTTGACGGTATTAAATGATTATAACATTAATTTTTGATGCGAAAACCTCCCTAACAAAAAAAAGAATATTAAGTGTTAAAATGTTCGACGAGATATCCTATTATTATTGCTAAGGAGAAACTTCTTCTAATTTTTTCATATAGTGTATTTCTTTTTCAGCGAACAGATTAATGAACGAAGCACTGTTATTAGTCTAAATTAATGTCCCCGTTGCTAGGATTTAGATCAACCATACTCAATCTGTGGTCTGCCAACTATTCTATGTGTGGCCCAAGACGCACAATAATTAATCCATTTTTATAAAAATTCTAGATGCGAATAAAAAATGTTGTTGTCCTTCTCCATTGTTTTATATATTTTTATGAAAAGACAAAATACATCCTCTTATTTATAATGAATTTAAAATTTCGTTATAATATCCTAAACACCATTTGCCTTAATGAAATATTTTTTTACATAGAGTCCTATTTGCGTTACAGTCGTGTACATAACTTTTAATCTTCAATACTAATAAAACATTATGAAAATGAATTAAGTTTTCACAACCTCTTTTTGAATTTAAAAAAAATAAAAGTTTTTTTTTTCATTGAGCAGAAAACTAATTTAATATAAAAATTCTCTTGATTTTTTATTTTTATACATGGAAATTCTGCATTATATTTTCTTTTCTGATTATTATATCGGTAATATTTATATATTGATTTTGTTTTATTTCTTCGTTATATTACTTTTGTTATCTTATGACTTTAGTCATCTTTTTTTCATATTATAACGCAAGTACAGTATAATGCGGCCTTCCTATGTTAAGAAACATGTGTTTTCGGCCCACGTGAAAAATAAAATTTCAGCATGGCTGATTTAAAGGATTTATTGAGACGCAATCATTAAATGTAATTAGAGATGTCTTAATTAAATGTCTTTTTTATATTTTTGAAAACACAAGGGAAAAATGAGTTATTTGATTAGTTGAAATAATGATACTGTGTTGCTTGATTATATTTTCTAAGAATATTTTTCATACATCAATTTTGATGTCACATAAAATAAAATAAATAATTTAATAACACATAAGTTTCATTTTTCAATATTCTGAATAATTGTTTTTACTCTACTTAATAAAAACTTTATAAATAATAAAAGCAAGTAGAAATATTTTTACATTTACAATTATATACAGTGTTTCGTCTCTATACATGTCTCTATATATGTATATACGTATGTAATTACATTCCGTAAATATTTGTTAACGGCTTATCTAAACGAAATTGATAGTACATTTTTTATCAATCTCATATTAAAAATGACACTTGCATTATGCAAGTAAATGTTTAACTTAAGCTTACATTGTTCTGCAAATAGAACAAAGAATATAGCAGAAAAATAAATTATGTGTTCAATACAACCCGTATATATTTTTAAAATATTTAAATTAAATTTATATGCCTGTATATAATAATCAATATTTATTTACTAAATAACTGATATATTATAATAGTTTTTTAAAATTTGTGTAAACTAGTACATTATTCATAAGTTCCTGCAGCGATGCATGAAAAATTTATTTATATATAGAGTATACTTTATACGTTTAAATATATACTTTTTTTATATTAAAACTATTGTTTGTCATTGCTTTATGATTTTAATATAATTTTTGAATAAAACTGTCAAATGAAAAACAAAATATATAGTCAGTGTTAAAAATTTTGGATAGTTTTTTTTTAAATATTTTTATTACTAAAGAGATGCCAGTGTTTGTGCGTTTTTACCACAAAGTTTTAACAGAAAATTTCGCTTTATTTAAATGCAGAAAAGTATTACAAATCCTGCAATTAAACGCGATGGCTGCGATGCCTGCCAATTAAATATTAAGTAGAAAAATTCTATTAAAAAATTGTGGTAAAAACGTTCGAACACAGGATACTCCGTGGTAATTAGTTTTTTCAGTATAATTTCTTTTTCAACGAGTAAATTAATATATTTCTTTAAGGAGCTATATTATTAGTGTAAACTAATGTTAACCCTATGGCTTAAAGTAATGTTATCGTTATGTCTAGGATATAGATGATTTGTTGAAGAGAAAGCATTAAGTACACTGGTTTCCACAAATTAAGGAAAAATCACAAAAATAGCGATAACTCTTTCTAAAAGAAAGCAGTCCGTATGAAATTTACCTATATTGTTAAATAAAAGATGCTGAATACAAATTCCAAATGCAAATTAGTGGCGCGGCAATCGCATTGCGTCATCTGTGACGAGCATAAAAATGCACGGTAGAGAGTAAGGCTGCAGTTGCCGCTGTGGTAGCGATATTATAAATACTAGAGCAGCGAACCCGGGTTTCCCGGGATAAAAAATATATGTGAAAAATATTTTTTTTGTTACTGAAAACTTTAATAAATTTTTTACATTTAATAACTTTTGTTAGATTACCTGTTAACAATACCAAAGAGCATTTTTATATGAAATATGTCAATTATATATTCAAATAAAATTTTGAAATTTATTAAAACCGATAATTTCGTATTGGCCTCCAGCCATAAGTTAATTCCTGAAGAAATCACTAAAAAGTTCGTTATCTACAGCGGTGCTTTTGTATTTTTATTCTGATAATTTCAGCAGTTTTAAGCGCTTCTTTCAATTACATGACTGTTAAATCAGTGTTTTATATATACTGTTTTATTTATTACTCAATGAAGTTTTAATTTCGTTATTGAATATTAGCTGGAGACAAATGCTGAACATATGGTTGAAAGTGCACAAACAGATTAATATTTTGTAATCGTCTGCAAGCAATAGATATAGATTTTTTTTAAATCATGCTTAAAATTTAATTTAAATGATATAATAAATCAGTCAATTAAGATACAGTTTTCAAACACATTGATTTTTTTCCCTATATAACGGTGTAAAAATTAAAAATGTGCGATGTTTAGAAATTTAAAAAATGCTGTAGGAAAAATCACAACAACGAAATTTCACCGTCAACTGTTGCCATTCGCAAAATGACGTCAGCGTTTCGCACGGACACGTTTGTCCTTTATAATATAGATAGGATAGCCAATTCATTACAATGAACTCGAAGCATCAGTTGTCCGCATAACTGTGATTTAGAGCTATTGGGATATTGGAGACAGAACAAAGTAAGACAGAGGTGGCTAGATGGATAAAAGTGAATCCGTCTATGGTTCATTGGCTTTGGCAACAATTTAAAACCACTGTCGGGATCAAGAAGTTTCAGCCAAGGACGGCCAAGGGTTTCGACAAGTGCCGATGACCGATATTTGCGCTTATGTGAAAGAAGGAATAGTACCGAACCCCATCTTATCTTAGGTCCTCCCTTGCGGCAGCCACTGGAAGATTGGTCTCAATGTCAACTGTGCGAAGAAGGGTTCACTAAGGTGGACTTTACGCGAGGCGACCAGCAATTTGTGTGCCGCTCACCTCACGTCACCAGAGGGAACTATTGATTTGGGCACGTCAACATTGTCTTTTGGACGACTGATCAATGGAGGCGTGTTCTCTTCACGAATGAGTTCCGGTTTAGCTTCCAAAGCGACAGTAGGCGTTGTTTGATTTGGAGAGAACAGGGAACACGTTATTATCCATCAAACATTCGTGAAAGAGATTCTTATGGAGGAGGCATTGTCCGCGTTTGGGGTGGTATCTCTTTGGGCGGGCGCACAAACCTTCATGTCTTTCCACGTTGAACCGTGAATACTTATATCTATAGAGATGATATCCTTAATGCTTATGCCGGTGCAATAGGTAATGATTTCCTGTTACAGGACCACAAACCAAGACCGCACAGGGCTCGTATCGTGGAAGATTATCTTCAGCACCAGATAATTCAGCGCATAGAATGGCCAGCTCGATCACCGGACTTGAATCTCATCGAGCATGTTTGGGATGCTTTACGAATACGTGTTGCTAATCTCAATCTCCCTCCTCAGACGCTTGTCACTCTTACAACTGCTTTGCAAGAGCAATGGCTCGCACTTCCCAGCGAACTCATCAACCGCATAATTGACAGTATGACACACCGCTGTATGTGCTGTATTGCTACTAGGAGTGTTCATAAGACATATTAAAGGTACTTCCTATACCAAATTGACAAATTGATTTTGCTAATTTTATAATAATGCTATTTTTTGAAACACCATAACTGTCTGGAAATTTCTTTTCCTGTTATTTTATACCTTACTATGCGATGTACATTGTGGCTGCGCTTCATAAAAATCTACATATAACATTTTGAGTTATCGCTATTTTTGTGATTTTTCTTTAATTTTTGGAAACCAGTGTATAACGAGAGATAGCTCAATTTTATATGATGGTGAAAAGTGTTATTTGTCAAGTTTAAAAATCAAACTGTGTTGCTTTATTATATCGACAGCTAAAAGAAAAGAAGTGCTATGTCCATTTTTTGCGAATGCCAGATTGTGGCAAGAGTGGAATCATTATCAAAAGTAAATTCACTATCACAGGCGTTTCAGATCCAGCCTGTAATAATAAAATGTAAAAAAAAAATTAGGGAAATCGGAAGTCTCAGAAAATCCTGTTTGTTTGTGTACAATTGTGCTATGTAAAAGAAAATCATATTTCTACTAGAAATCTAACAGGAATTTGATAATACAAATGGAATTTGAAAATAGTGGTATTCAAAGTTTAAAAAATTAGTCGGCTGTTGATACATTGTCCATAGGATATTAAACATGTTGTGTGTGCTCTAACATGATACATGCAGTAGCCAAAATCGCAGCAGCCAAGTTTTTGCATTACTTTATGTAGTATATAGTATAGATAACTTGGATGTCAATGTTTTGAATTTCGGGGAAGTGGTTATAGCTACCTGGAAACAGATAGCCTCTGTGTAACCATTGAAAGAACCAGAAATCATAAGTATCATTATTTGCCTAGTTCTCTAAAAATAAAAAAACTCAGGCGCATTAAAGTATTTTTAAACAGGCCATATAAAACAAGAAAAGAAACAAGAAACACAATATTCAGTGAAAGAAAGGGGGAAATGCTTGCAATTCACTAAACAATTACAGGAGGAAGTACTATTTGGACATAAATATTCCTTCTGCGGATAGTCCTTAAATATAAGCTTTTTATTTTAGTCATCACACTTTCTCGTCTATAATCTTCAGAACCAATAAAAATGCTCGTACAAAAATTTTACTTAATAAAATGCAATTAAATTTTAGCATATTATTTGGTGTAATACACCTGTAGGTAATATACAGATCGTTACAAAAGAATTCGACTACGTTTATATCTATCGGCGGAAATTACCAAAGGAGAATTTTACACAGTGTTAGGCTTTTTTAACTGAACTAAATGTAAGCATATTTTATAGCATACATACAAGTCAATAGATCAGAAAGAGGCCTCCAGAAAAAAGAATTAAACTACTTTCTGACTTTCGGCAGAAATTATTGAAATTGGTTTTTCAAATGTTTTATGCAATTTCTAAACTGTTTTCTTAGATATATTTTTTCACATTATTAATCGATAAGTTTTGTTTGAGTATTTTGAAAGTGTTGATAAGTGTTTCACAATTTATGCTTGTTGCATGATTTTCTTTTATCTTAATTATTCACGTTGAAAATAGACCAATCATTTTTCGATATCCTATAATTTAAAAATTAAAATAGTGATCCTTATTTGCTATATTTATAATCTGCATTGCTTTAAATATACAAATATACAATTAATATAACTACACAGTAGTACACTATTTGTTCACTGGGTAGTTAATATCATAACCTGTATTTCAAATTAGCTTGTTTACAAAAAATCGCTCTTTTAACATTTCCAACCCAGTTTAAAAGTATTTTTGACTTCGGTTTGTCTGGCCGTCCTCTAACTCGCTTAAATATATATGTGTTACTAAGTGTTTTATATGTTCTAAGTGTTCTACTATACGTTCTTGAGTTTTGCCATAGGACATTCCCTATTGTAAATTTGTTTTGAGCTTAAGCTGAAGGATAGGATTCCCCGCCCGGTTTGACCTTGAACTTGAAAATTCGTTACAGCGACACTCAAAATTTTCCGTTACAATATGATCTACGGGGGAAAAATAGTTCGCTGTGTAGTTTAATGAAGTTACTCAATTTCAAACATAATGAAATTAATATGATTTTTTAGCTGCAAAATAATAGACTTTCTGTAAAACATGGAGTGCATAACATTTAAAATTCATTTACAGAGACACGCGAAATAATTCCGTTACATTATTGTCTTTCCGAAAAAATCACGTCAATGTATTTGAGAGAGATTACACACTTTCAATCATAATAAAATGGCCGCCCATTCACAAGGCTCACAACAAGGTGCTTACTACATAAAATGGAATGCATTGCATTTATTACTTTATTTGTTCATTTTGACACAATACGAGTTAATTACAGTATGAGCGGTGTTTCTTTTTACATTCTATGAGATATAATCGTTAGAAGTGCATTTTGCGATGCAATATGCCTTTTTAAACCTAGCCAATTTTTAATACATTACGTAGCGCGTATAAATTCTATAGTTCGAATACATGGCTGCAGAAAATATTTCGAAAGCATTACTGTATTTGTACGTTAACTGCTTATAGGAACTTTTTAACTATGTGAAACTTTTTCCAGTTTAACTATAGTTATAATACTAAGATATGTTCGTAAAATATAAATAAAGCCGTATAAAGGTGTACGCAAAAACCTGGCTATATTACCATCTATGGATGGTAATTTATGCAGCTGCATTTTTAGTTTTGTGCGCGTTTCCCATCTGAATTAAAATTTTGCTTCATATTTAATGTGTATGAAACATTGTATATCATATACAGGGCTTCACAAATAATCTCACCTCACCCTCTAAGTGTAAAAAGAGCTGAAAGTAACTTTTCATATGTGTTATGCATTTTCTAGCTGTATAAAATTTTTGCAAACCATGTGTTTCGCCTGTAAATACAGGGTGGTTATAATATAAGTATCTGCATTAGGAGTTGTCTGTAGCTCGAATGAATAACCCGAATGACACCAAAATAGGTACACTTACTGTTCGTGAAGGGAGAAGAAGAATGGAACAATAAAAAATAATTGCAATAATCCCGACAGATGGCGCTACTGAGTGTGATATGTAATGTGTAATACAAGAACAAAGACTTAAGGTGTAAAACCGGATGGCATAGCTAATTTATTCAAAAATGTCACAGTGAATGTGGTTACGCTTTCGCATGGCGGTGCCGATCATGTTCAGGTTCCACATGGCCATTGTGCTGGATGACAGAATCCAGGCTGTGCACGACGTGCTCAACTGCGGAATGTAACAGATCAGGAGTGATGTTTCGCACATGTTGTGATATGCGGAAAAGTCATTGAGGTTTGCGACGCCTCCACGGTACACAATATTACACATTACATTTCACACTCAAAAGCGCCATCTGTGGGTGATTATTGCAATTTTTTTATTGTTCCATTCTTTTCCCCCCTTCTCGAATAGTAAGTGTACCCATTTTGGTTTCATTCCGGTTATTCCTTCCAGCTACCGACAGCTACCGATACTTATATTATAACCACCCGGTATATCATATATATCATATATGGGGCTGCTAAAATAATGCATTATCAAAATTGTTTATTTAGGTATCTTATTTTACATTAATCAATGTTGAAGTTACGTTCCAGTATTCTGAAAGTATTGGAAAATGTTTTATAATTTAAGCGTGAAGCATGATTTTTCTTCTTATTAATTAAAAGTTTTGAAATATTCATGACAGCTTATGTCCTGCAACAATCGGAATCACTTAAAACATTTTTAGGAAGATGTCTTGATTTTAATTTTTTTGTATAAAAAAATGTAAAAATCTACAGCATTTTCTATAAAAAGGAATAAATACAAATAACTATTACACATTTTCTGAAAAAGTGGAGTAAAGTAATTCGCCTTACAAAAAAAAAAAAAAAAAAATAAATAAATAAAATAAATAAATAAATAAAAATATTCATTTTATCTCATAAAAAAATCTAATGCCAAAAACAAACTTACTTTGCAATGCATAATTCACTAATCTAATACACTAATGGAAAAAAGGATAATTTTACTTATAAAGCTATACTAAAAAAAGGAATTATAAATAACTGGTTTAATAAACTTAGCAACGCATTTATTTTAATATTGTTGTTTTACTTAGTTTTATTCTATGTACATTTGTTGGTTATAAAGAAATTAATTAATTTGAAAGACGATATGCCAATTTAAATATTTCTTCTGATTAAAGTTTCAAAGGAAGAAATAGTTTTATTCAAATACAGAAATTGATTAACGCATGTTGTTTATCCTGTTATTTTCTCAGCATTAAATAAATTACCTTCAAAAGTTTTAAAAGATTTCCTCCCTTACCGGTTTAATTAAAATAACGGAGATTATGTAGAATGTTTCGAGATCAGAAAAAAGTAAAGCATCATTCAGAAGTCGTAAACATTTAACGAAGAATTCTTAAAATCTATATTTGCGTTTGCTTTATAGATACTTATGCTATTAATTCATACATTTACTAAAATTTATTCAATCCAAACATGATTATAAATTTAAACATTTCAATATTTTGATGTATTGCTTAAACAGAGAATATTATTGTTTTTTTTTAATTTAAAGTATTAAAATTATCTTCATAGAATTTAAAATACTAGAAAATTTCATAATTATAATAAATATATTTGTACGTTTTTGTAATTATTTTGTCATTGCACATTATCCATGAAATTCAAATACAAAGTACAGGCATTAAAAAAACACATTTCGCTTTAAAAGTACTTATTTCTGTCCAAGTTATCCAGATTATTCTGATATTAGCTCTTCAGAAAACCTAACGAACACGAATGATTACAAATTTTGTATTTGAATAATGATAATTACATTACATTCTCTCCTGTATACAACTGAAATTAAAAAGCCAGGAGTACACACTGACAGGGATGAAAGCGCTCCAAACGAATGTCCGATTTTTACCACTAAATTATAATAGTATTCTCCACCGTGTTGAATTTCAGAAATTCTGTCCTTAACTAAGGTGACAAATACTATTAAAATTTAGTGGTGACAATCGGGCATTCGAGTCGGAGCGCTCTCATCCCTGCACTAAACATCATGAATAAACGCAGAGCTGCCATGTCCTCGGATTTTTTAATGCCAGTATTTCCGTATAGAATATGTTGCTTTATTTAATCGGGAATTCTGAGATTAAATAAATAAAAATTTTCAATACTGGTGTCCTAAAATCCAGATATTTAGCAACTAAATGAAAGCTACTAGGGTTAAACATTTGTCGTCGAAAAAAGCTACAAAATCGTGATAAATTTCCGATAAACTATAAATTTTTCGGTGAACGAGAAACAGATAAAACACTCAAATTTCTTTATTGCATTCTTAGATACAATACACGTATCACCACTATCAATAATTAATTTTGTAATATCTTTAATCATTCTATTTATTTCGAAATTTTACGACTTTGTTTCAGCTATTCAAATGTAAAACTGATGAAAAATATTATTTGTTTAGTTAAATTATCCCTTTTAATCTTATCCTTTTATTTAGTAACATATTGGCATTATATAACAAGAAAGAAAAATCATGCGTCAAGAATAGATTATGAAACAATTCCCAACACTTCCAGAATAATGTAACGAAACTTTACCGTATAATAAGGTGAGAAAAGATATCTTAAGTAAACAGTTTAGAAAAGCATATCAACTGAAAAGTACTTTCAGAAATAACCATCCTGAAATGGCAGTGTATACAGTCCTTTGCGTAGTCCTGTATATGGATTTCGTAATATTTTAAAAACATCCCTTAGTATACTAAATATAGTTCAGCAATTTACGCTTATACAGAGACTAACACTTACAATTTATTTTGTGTTGATATATATATGATTTACAGAATTTATACACACCACGTAGTATGCCACAAAAATTATTTAAATTTAAAATACCAAAACTGAAAATGGACTTCCAGTATATTTATTGCTCATAGAGAATGCTGTAACCAAAATTTTTGTGTTGTCCTGTAAATAATTGAGAAATGTTTCGTACTCCATATTCTACAGAAAGCGCATGTTTTAGTGCACCTCAGAAATGCATATCAATTTTATTATGGCTGAAATAGTATAACATCATTAAAATACACCGCAAAAGATTTTTTCTCCTAGACCATAATGTAACGTTATTATTTTGAGTGTATTTGGAACCGAACTAAAAATGCTTCGCACTCCATTTTAAATAACAAACATGCCATAGTGAACCTCAATAACATATATAAATTACATGACAATCTGAGGATATTTACAAGAGTAAGAGCACAGACAGACGTAGAGAAAGACGACAAACCGAATTCTTAAACACTTTTCAACTATTTTGGAAAGTGTAAAAATGACCACGCTATGTAATGGAGCTAATGCACTGTGCTGTTTCGGACACTTTTAAATAGCATCCGATTGTCAAATTTCTAATAGTTTCGGTTTTCAACATTAAATCTGTTTTAGTATAAAAGCGTTGTTTTTATTATTGAAATCCTTAACCTAGAACTTTGAAATGTTATCAAAAACTACAGAATGATTGTAGTGAAAACGTACTTATGTAGGACTAGGGATTACATGTTTCTTTGAAATGAAATTATGTCAAATTCTCAATCGTTTTTAAGAAAGTAAAAAAAAAAAAAAAATGCGTGGAACAATACATATTTATCTCTATCAGCCAAATTCAACTTTCAAATCACATGAAACTTATATAACATCAGTTCTTTAAATATGCTTATTTAAAGCGGGATATTCCTTTCTTAGAGAAAATAAAAATATTTCACAAAAGAAATATTCTCATAATGTGACTCACTGTTAAAAATTTGCAGCAAACTGTCCAGTCATTTGACCGTTTTTGTAGAAAAAGGTTACATAACACTAATTTAACTATATTCTGGAAGTATTATTGCTCATTTTTTTGTCAGAATCTAGTTAAATTACGGTTATGTAACCGTTTTCTACAAAAACGGTCAAATGACTGGACAGTTTGCTGCAATTTTTTAACAGTGCTGCAAGGACTAAAGTCAGCAATAAATGTGCTGTTTTAAGGGTGAGCAATAAGAAGGTGCGGTTTGTTCAATGTACCTGGACAGGAGACCTGATAAATGGTAAGGAAGTCAGAGAATGTTACCCGAATTCCGCTCTCTCAAGAAGTAGCCCCTTTATACAAATCAAAATTTTAAAATTGCTGACTTTCATTGGATAAACTTAAGTTGTAATAAAGCTATTAGAAACAAAAATAGAAAATTTTATAAACGAAAATAAGACAATATCGGAATTTTAAACAATTTTCGGGAGCATTGCGCCATTTTTCCAAATTCACTGAACTGCAGAAAATTTTTTAAAAATTCACAAAATCTTCACGAAAATTCACAACAAACGTTCAACGCTAAACATGTTTAAATTACGTTATCTTGATAAATGATAGGTAATGATATTCCCCGAAGGCTCTTAAGGAGTGTATCTGAAATACCACGGTTCGCCAGGCTCGTCGTTTTACAGCTGGCATTGTTAGCGTGATTGAAAAGTTAAAGACTGTATATAGAAAGGATAAAAGATGCAAAGCGTTGGATCGATCGTTGGAATAGTAAACGCACAAGAATCTTTAAACATTTTACTTCTAAATAAAGAGAATTATATTATCTTATGTATTTAATATTGTTGCCCCATAAAACGCGTGATGTGTACATGCAACAAAATGACGAAATTTAATTACCACGACTGATTTAAGTGATTTCGATAAATAATAGATGGTGATGTCCGAAGGCTGGAGAGAAGTGATGGGAAGATCCGTGCACACTCTAAAGTCGTTAACGCGTTTTAATTAAAATCTTCCCAAGCCGAGAATATGCTGGCATGAAAACCACATTGTAAATCCAAGGTGTAGCAAGGAATATCTTCAAAATGACAGGGCTTCTCAATTGTTTCCGAGGTGTCATTGTTAGCCTGATTAAAAAGTTAAATATTCATTATAAAATTAGTAATAGACGGCAAACGTCGATCCCATCTTTAGAATATCTAATACACCAGGTTGTTTAATCATTTATCTCTGAATAAACATAACTATAATATTGTCTGTTCTGGATAAAGTTGCAATTAAGCCAGAAGTGTGCACTGAATATCTATACACAACTAAAATAAATCAGCATGGCTGACTTAACGCACCTTGATAAATGACAGTAATTGATGCCATCAAGATTCGGGAGGTGTATTTTAGAAATGATACGGCCTGTCATTTGTTCGAAAGCTGTTGTTTTTATCCTGCTTGAACAGTTAAAGTGTGATAATAAAAGGTATTACCGATGGCAAACCGTTGGATGTTTACCCCTGATAATTTACTGCAGAATACATTAATTATTCAGATTTCTGAAAGAAAGTAGGCTCATGTGTATGGCTTAATTCACAGCTGTGTACAATACAGCCCGAAGTGTAAATATATATATTAGAAATATTGAGACGGAGTGAAATCAAATTTATTTTGATGAAATCAATATTGATTTTATTGCTAATACACTTTATGGATCTTGTGTAGAAAATACAGAGTTAGCAAAGAAAATAATTTACCCACTTCAGATGACTCTGCAGTGTGTTCTACTTCTTGAAATATGACACATTTAATCTTCAAATGATGCCCTTCTCCTTTATTAAATACTTTTATTACTAAAATTTGTGGAGAGATAGGAGTTTATCATTCGTGTAATTCTTCAGTAGGCTTATACATTTTATGGCTTAACATGCCTTCTCATAAGTGTCTAATGTGCTTATAATAAATGCTGAGTGTACCCTTCTGCTTGCCAACAAAATGTTATAATCTCAAAAATATTTTTTCTATGGCTAAGTGCAGTGGATTTGGGGAAATATCCGAAGTATGTTCTCAAAACTGGCACAGACATATTTGCTAGTGAACAGTGTGCTACACTTTTGTTAACATGTAACTAATGAAGCATTTGAATTATATGTATTTTAAATATTTTCAGTTTTGAAGTAGTAGATTGTAGTACTTCCGATAACTTATTGTTCACCAAACACATATGCTAGTGCTTTCATTCCATATTATTAGTTGCAGCATTAAAATCCAGTTTCATTGTATAATAAATTATGTAAAAGGTAATATAAAGCATAATTGTACATATTGATTTAATGCATTACTGTTTTATTAATTGTATATGTGGATTTAATTAATGACTTTATATTTTTGCAATCCATATCACACTTACATGTTTGGATTGCGTTAAGCAAGGGATATACCGGGTGATTATAATTAAAGTTACGATTTCAAAAATCGATAATTTTAAAACTACTGGTCAGAATTACTTGATATTTTAGCAGAACAATCGTGAGGCAATGGAATTTTGTTTGGCGGAGGAAAAAAAATAGTTCCAAATTGTGCCGATAGATAGCGTTGTCAGGGTAATGTCAGGGGAAAGACCAAAAATGTATTCTTGAACCCTTTCCGGCGCGGTGTAAATTTGTTTGCAAAATGATGAAATAATAGACTGACACCGGAATTTAAAAACGAATCCATTAGTAAAAAGAAACTTCTTATTTTCTGGTTCTTAATGAAAGGATAATTTTAATTAAATATTCTTGGTGCCGTTTGTCAGTTTTAGAATAAAAATTGGGTGTCCTTTTTTGTGACCACCGCCCGTTAAAGGGTTAAACATAGGAATGATGTTGCCCAAAAGGAAAAAAATAGAGTTTAGAGATTTACTAAAAATTTATTAGCGAAAAGACAAGACTACGTGTTTACAGCGACGACAGCGATAATGACAAAAAATGAAAAAAAAGAGCTTCATGGAACAAACACCTTACTGATTATTAAGGCATAAGTTGCTCAATATGCCTTCCGCCTTGTTCTGCTACTAATTGGAAGCGCAAAACGGCATGCTCCACAACAGATCGGAGGGTATCTGTACTAATGCAATGGGTGTGTTGTGTGATGCTTGCTTTCAAGTCGGCTAGATTCTGAATCCGCCCGCTATAAACAACATTCTTCAGGTACCCCCAAAGCCAGAAATCACACGTGTTTAAGTCGGGGGAACGTGGCGGCCACGTTGTTGGAAAATGGCGGCTTATAATCCTATCATCTCCGAAATTATCACTC
Organism: Maratus michaelseni; assembly: GCA_963931845.1. Taxonomy (NCBI): domain Eukaryota; kingdom Metazoa; phylum Arthropoda; class Arachnida; order Araneae; family Salticidae; genus Maratus; species Maratus michaelseni. The sequence goes on from OZ007586.1 coordinate 402,336,822, forward strand.
AGTAGCTGCTTCACAGTAGTAGCAATGTGCAGAGGAGCGCCATCTTGCATGAATATTATGCGATCCACACACTGACGCTGTTGAAGTGCCGGAAGAACATGGTTACGCAAAAGTGCTTCATACCGCTTGCCAGTAACTGTGCAGGTAACAGGACCCGCAGGTGTGATCTCCTCGAAGAAAAATGGACCGACGATAAACGCTGCCGTTATTCCGCACCACACAGTGACCTTTTCAGACTGAAGAGGTAATGGCTGTAGCTGGGACGGATTCTCGGTCGCCCATATCCTGCAATTTTGCGTATTTACAGAACCTTGCAAATGAAAGTGGGCTTCGTCAGACCACAGAATGTTCCATGGCCATCCGTTGTCCACATCCATCCGGGCAAGAAATTGTAGTGCAAAAGATTGACGTGCTTCCAGGTCAGCAGGTAGCAACTCCTGCACATGAGTTATCTTGTACGGATAACAGCGTAAGACGTTCCGTAGGACTTTACGCACCGTGCTGTTCGGCATATCCAGCATTCGGCCAATCCCCCTTGCACTGCTGATTCCAGCATCACTGTCAGTATGTTCCTGTAATGCTGTAGCCACATCTTCCACTGCCGCAGCTGAAACTGGTTTCCTTCCTCTACCCCGTTTAACGTCAAATGAACCGGTCTCTTCGAATTTAGAAATCATTTTTTGCAGACCATTTGTTGTTATTGGACCTTTTTTTTATGGATTTTAATGTCCGAAACTTCCTAATAGCTGTAAGTGCACAGTCATCGTTCTTATAAAAAAGCTTCAAGAGCAGAGCGCGATCCTTCATAGTCAGAGTCATGATGAAGCATTCAGGCAAAGAGCTGCTGCTCTGCATTTTTGTGGTTGCTATGTCTGCGGTGCGCATGTCACGTATTAGTAATTTGCATATCTTCAGACAATGTGAACCCAGACAGCGCTATCTATGGGCACATTTTGAAACTTTTTTTTTTCCTTCGCCAAACAAAATTCCATTGCCTCACGATTGTTCTGCTAAAATATCAAGTCAATCTGACCAGTAGTTTTAATTAAAATTATCGATTTTTGAAATCGTAACTTTAATTATAATCACCCGGTATTTAATTAAAATTTTCCTTTCATTAAGAACCAGAAAAATAAGCAAGTTTCTTCTTACTAATGGATTCGTTTGTAAATTCCGGTGTCAGTCTATTATTTCCTCTTTTTGCAAACAAATGTACTCCGCGCCGGAAAGGGTTCAAGAATACATTTTTGGTCTTTTCCCTGACATTACCCTGACAACGCCATCTATCGGCACAATTTGGAACTTTTTTTTCCTTCGCCAAACAAAATTCCATTGCCTCACGATTGTTCTGCTAAAATATCAAGTCATTCAGACCAGTAGTTTTAAAATTATCGATTTTTGAAATCGTAACTTTAATTATAATCACCCGGTATAAATGCAGCTAAGTGTTCCATTAATAGAACACACACGTGGCTAATTTTATGACTTTGTTTACTGTAGCGGAGAATACTGACAGTAAAATCGAATCAAAATTTACAACAGGTCAAAAGTCCAGTCCAATTATCGGCAGATATCCCATCATGGGAAAATATGCACAGGGCTTGTCCTGTCCACCAGGGACCAATGGCTATCAGGGGACTTTATACACGACCAGATAATGTAGCCGCTCTGTGGTCGTAAAATAAGGCGTTTCCTTGTGCAGGCTTTGACAAATCACAGCGTTGGCCAGGGTGTTCTTATTTGCGCCCTTCCCCCTCTTTTTCAATATGTAAAAAACAATGAATTTTTTTCTGTAAGAACATTTGATTATTTTGACTTGACAATAACACTCTTGATATTTTGTATTAATAGAGAACTTATCTTGCCTTACTAATGACGAAACAGCGACTTGACTTAAAAATAATGTGTTTTGGATATAGATCAAGTCGGATCAAATATTTTTACTTGGATTGCTAAGAGCATCTAAGGTTTACTTCTAACCATTACTAAGATTTCATTCAGTGCTATATCTGCGGCCCAACGGAATATTTTGTCCATTATGGGTCAAGAGTTAACTTTTAAACATAAAAAAACTTATGAACTTTCATAGTGCCAGTTATGATGACTGTAGCAGCCAGCCGTATTCCCCAGAACAGAGAGGAGGTAATGTGAGTTATGATTAATATAACTGGAGTTTGTTTATTTTATATAAATTTTTGTCTGCAGAATGCTGGCTTATTCTCTTTCTTTAATTGATTATCTTACTTACTCACGTAACTAAATTATGCTGGTAATGTACGTTTAGATAAAATTTAAATGCATAAACAAAAAATGGTAAATATTCATTTATCCCGAAATGGGAAGATGATTACAATATCTATATTAGAAAGGATAAATGTGTCCGTGCGTAACGATGACGTCATTTTGATGAGGACGAGGCTAACGAAAAAGAAAGGCTACCGCGGTGCTTTACGCGTATCATTTTTTACAGACCGCGGGAGTCACGTGATGCTCGAATGCACCAATGCAGGTGTACGAAAAGAGCATCACGTCACTCTAGCGGTCTGTAAAAAAAAGATAAGTGGAATGCACCACGGTAGCCTGTCTTTTTCGTTAGCCTCGGATGAGGATCAACACCAGATGATTAAATTTTGCTTTTACAGCAATTTTTTTAACTTCTAAATACCGCACATTTTCAATTCTTACGCCGTCGAATAGGCTAAAAATGTACTTTCAAACGCAATGTCTTTGAAAATTGTATCGCAATTTGTTTGTCAACTGTATCGCAATTTATTCATTTTTTTACATTTTAAAAAATAATTTACAAGCATGATTATTTTAAAAATCTATCTTTATCGCATGCAGACGATTACGAAAGATAAATCCGTTTGCACGTAAAGTAATATAAACTGTTCAGCATTTGTTTCCGGCTTATATACCACGAAAGTATCGCTTTTAAGAAATTTCAAAACTTTATTTGAATACATAATAGTTATTTTTCATGTAAAAAGGATTTTTGGTGTTGTTAGTGGGCAATCTAAAACTATATATTAAATGTAAAAAATCTATAAGTGTTTTCAATAATAATAATAATAATAAAATAGTTTCACCTATATACTGTAACCCGGGTAGCCCGGTTTGGATCCCCTAGTGTTCCTAAATGCTCAAATGGCAAATTTTGCTTTTAATACAATTTTTGGATACTTTTCTATTTGTATGTCTTTTGTATAGATATTTGAATAATGTAAATAAATATTTTTGTTTATGTTAAATATTTTCTCTGTTTTTTTAATTTTTTTATATGGTAAATTACTCTAATTAATGCATCGAGTGCATTTTATATTATATTCTATATTATTCTGTCTCTTGCAGTAACTAGGCTGGTGGTTAATTGTAACTTCAATAAGAATATATGTTTTTTTTTATGTAACCAGTCACCCTTTCCAAAAAACATGGGGCTACGTAAATATTCACCGCGCTTTGATAATACATTTGTAAGACTAATTAGAGTAATTAAATCCTTTTAAATAATTCAAATGTTCATTACTCCTAATTATCCCATCGACCAGGAAATTTATACACGATCTCTAAGTTAATCACTTTAGAGCACTGTATATGACAAACCAGGGGAAAATAAGAGGTAGTAACCCTTTACCTTATTAAATCCATTGTTGGTGTTTAATAATTAGACGCAGTAAACAAGCTAATTTGATTAGCTGTATAGAAATTACCAGCAACATACTTCGTTCGAAACATACTTTCTCGATAGTCTGTTGGTAAAAAGAAAAATCAATGTCCGTTTTAGCTTTTTTTAGATAAAAATGATTTACCGATTTTTATTTTATGGAAATTATTTTTTTAATTTAACGGAAATAAAAAAATTCCGAAGTAATTTATAGGAAGGTCATTTATATTTATTTCTGCAGTACACTATATCAAATAATTTATTGGGAACCATGTTTACTAAAATTATTAAATCAAAAGTATAGGGCGTTTAAAATAAATCAAAACTCGGATTTGTTTCATAACTTTTACAGTACTGAAATTCTTTTACGAAACATTTTCGATCATGCACGTTACGTCCCGAAAGAAACTTCTGTTATTTTATAATATCAAAAGACGGTAGCTTTACCAGAAGATTGGTTTAAAGCTAATTTTTCATTCATATTCGTTGTTCAGAGACTGGCAAAAATTTAAATAACAAGAACGAAAAATCATGCGTCAAGCATAGATTATGTAGCACTTTCCATCGTTTCCAAAATAATTTCTCAAAACATACCGTTTAATAAGCTAAAAGATACCATTTAAGTAAACAATTTGGAAAACGCATAACATATTTAAAAACCTAATTTCAGGAATTTCCAACAGATGCAATATTCGGAAAAATATCCGAATACTCTTATTCAGCCCTGTATATGATCTATAGATTTGTATATATACTATATAGGATGCTAAATTTTAGTTTAGTTAGGAAACGCGTAGCACAGTTTTAAATTCTCCTTCTGGAGTTTCTGTCAATAAACGGAAATGTGTTCGCGAACTTTTGTGCTGCCCTGTATAGGATCTACAGAATTTATGCACACTACGTAATAGACAAAAAGCGAGTTAAAATTAAAATCGCGTTCAGTAACTTAAAACGCACTTCCAGGAATTATTGTTAAGAGACAGTAGAGAATTCTTTTGTGTGTCCCTGTAAATGAACGATGACTGCTATACACACACTATTCTGTAGTAAGCCTCTTGTAATGCACATTAGTAATATATATAAATTTCAATGCGTTTAAAATAGTGAAACACTATTTAAATAAACCGCAGACGATTTTTCTCCATAGACGTAATGTAACGGAATTCTTTTGACTGTCCCTGTAAAGTAACTATAAGTGATATGCACACCCTATTCCATATTAAGCTTTTTCTAATACACCTTAGTGATATATATAAATGTCAATGCGTTTAAAATAGGGAAACATTATTTAAATAAACCGTAAATGATTTTTCCCCATAGACCGCAATGTAACGGAATTCTTTTGAGTACCCCTGTAAAAAACTATAAGTGCTACACACTTCCGTTGAAATAGGGAACATGCTATAGACAACGACAATAACATATAAAAATTGCAGAGCAATCCGAGCATATTTACGGGAGTTAGAGCACGGACAGACGGCAGACGGCAGACGGCAGACGGCCATACGGCCAGACGGCCAGACGGCAGACGGCCATACGGCCAGACAAACCGAAGTCATAAACACTTTTCAACTAGGTTGGAAAGTGCTAAAAATAGTGCATCTCTGAAAAACATCGTTAGAAATTCAATATTTCTGAATCAAAAATGCACATACAAATAATATTGTTTAAAATTACAGAAATGGTAAAATATACTGGATCGTTAAAAAAAAATTCCCTGCTTCAGCTCGTTTATTAGTTTTCGTTACTGATGCTTCGAACAGTTACAATTATTTTATACCAATGCTGTATAAAATATAACAACCAAAGAAATGAAAATCACTTAAATATATGTCAATGCAATGGATGTAAAACTAGTCGTTGGGGGCTACCGTAATACTTATCCATCATGGACATGCATAATATAAAATATGGAAATAAAGCATGTGTAAACTATTTATAAAATGCATTGAAATTTGAATAGAATCCTGGCTTGATGACGTCATAAACTTTAAATACTCTATTACTTTATTGCGTAAAAGAAACATCCTTATAACTCCAAAAATGATAATCATATTAACTAACGGTTTACTGAGTCGGATTAAGCGTATAATTTCTAATTAAGACATATCTTTGAATTGAAATTTGAATCAAATACAGGGTCATGAAAAATCGAACAGTGTGGAAAATAGGATTACAAATATCTCGGCAACTAATTACGCGATTGACTTCATTCTTTATGCAAAATTCATGTATTTTTATTGTCTTTTATATTCACGCCAGAAAATAAACAAATTCGAAAATTTTTATATACCTTTTATCAGAACGAATATTTCGAAAGTCAGAAAAAAATAGATCCGGAGAATCGAAGTTACTGAAATTCAATAAGCTTCTTCTCATTATTACATACTAAGCACGTACCAAGTTTCAAGTCTCTATCTCAATTTGTTCGGTAAATAGAGCGTTTACAGGGACACAAACAGACAGACGGACGGCAATTTTTTTTTTCTAAAAGTATGTTTTTCGGAATCTCCAGTGTCTGAAACGTGTAAATCCGTTAATTTTTTTTTCCATTTTTAAAATGATTACAAGAGTTACCCTATACTACGTATGATGTGTAAGTAATAATAAGAAAAACGAAATAAAAGAAAATATATGCGAAATCTACTTATTGTTACATCTTTCATCTATACAAAACAAGGTGTGTATGGTTGCTTAGTTTAGAATGCTACTTTTCAAAAGAGTAATTTTACCGATATTTCATTTCAGGATTCTGCGATTAAATAAGGCGAAATTTACTTCTCAAAGAAGTATTCAAAAGTAAGCACCCGTATGAACCGTGCGTAATATTATTTAACACACCTAGATGCTACAGAAGTTTCGTTCACTCTTACCAGGACAAATCGGTTTAAATTTTCATCCAACGTGAATTTTCAGTACAGAAGACAGAAAATCTTTTAAAAGCTAAAAATATGCACTTAATTATAAGTGAAAAATGTATTACAAAGGACGAAAAAGGAGATAAATATTACACCAGACACTTGAAAATGCTCTAATAACGCCATTAAAAAAATCTTCTCTTTTTGTGCTCCGTTTTGTGAAAAGACGTGGAAGATTAGTCGAATCGAAGTAACTACAACATCTATATATTTTACTTTGTGGAGAAATTCTAATGACTAAATAATAGGTCATAGTAGTCACCAGGGATGCCAATTTGGCATTTTTTTCGTTCGGAAATTACTATTTCTTACCAGAAATTCCGAATAGTCTATTATTTACGTAGGCCTGTATACAGTGCTTTATTTAGTAACAGACATTCCGTGATTATATAAAGTAAAAATTACTATTCGCAATTTCTGGTACGGAATCTTAATTTCTGAATAAAGAAATATGCCACATTGGACAACCTTGGTGTCGACACGTAAGAGTCATAATGTGAAGAATATACGAAGTCGCTTTTGATTGCCATAATCACGTAAAAAATGCGTTTTGTCAGTCAAAACAAGTTTTAATTATTTTTCCTTGGTGCGTGTCAATTTGAAGTGTAATTGTAAAATTTTATTACAGATTTATTCTGCTACAATAAAATGGTACATAATTTCTGAACGTAGGGTTTTAGGTCAAACACCTATTTTAAGCGAATTAATCATTGCGAGAAAAGGCAGGAACTCTACCATACATTACCAGAATTACCATCAAAATCTTTATTGCTCACTGGATGGATTTTGAAACGTTTCCCTAAACAATAAAGATCTCGTATTCAGATCTAGAAAGTTAAAGAGCATCGATAATTGATCTTTCTTTCTTATTTAACATGAAAAATAAATGAGATTTCACTTCACTGTCGTGAATTTTGGAGAGGAGAATACTCGTCAACACTACATACTTGGGAAAAAGGAAGTTACATTTTTCTATAAAAGAAAATTTCAAAGAATTGAATTCCACTCGTTAAAACAACAACAAAAAAAGATGTTTCAGAAAACATTATATAATTGATGAAATAAAATAAAAATAACGTAACTAGGACTTCCCTCAAAGGGATTAGTCTGAGTGATATTGCTGAGAATATAAAGTTAACAATAATATAAAGAAGATATTAACAAGAATCTAAGTGAATATACAGCATATGATAGACAAGAGATAGATAAAGATACAACATATGAAAAATAGCAAATTAAATGATATAATTACAAAATATCATATATAAATTCATATACTGTTATGTTTTCATATGCATTTTTTTATAACATTTGGCAAATCATCTCATTTTCTTAAGCGGGAATTGCCCAAAAGTTTTTAAAAAAACCGCCGGATCTTTTAAAACGATATTTTTAAAGTCACATAATCAGATTTGCAGCCAATAGCGTATTTTAGCAAGCGTAGTTTAACGCAAATTTAATTTAATTTTTGCAACATTTTCTTTGTGACAAATATCTAAATAAAATATTAAAAAATAAAATATTAAATATTGAAATATTAAATCAAATATTTAATATTTGAATTAAAAAAATTTCCTTTGTTTATTTGTATAACTATTTATAGAAACTCGTATACTTCAAACCACATTGATAACATGCTTTGCTACAAACGTGTCTACCAGTCTAACTACTCGTATGTCTTAGCTGTGTCTCTCTCCGAACTCATCTGTCTACTGTCTCTCTACTCTTCTGTATACCCGTCTCAGTATCCGTCTGTCTTTCTATCCAACTTTTTAATCGTGTCTCTACCTGTCTCGCTTCCCGTTACACTACCCGTCTATCAACACGTCTGTCTGTCTATATACCCCTCTCTCTATCCGTCTGTCAAGTCGTCTCTGTACTCGTCTCTCTATCCACCACGCTACCCGTCTCCCTACCCATCTCACTACCCCTCTACACTCAACCCTTTTTTTCACCTGCCTCGCTACCCGTCTGTCTATTCGTTTCGCTACCCGTTAGCTTATCTCTGTCGCTATCCGTCTCTCTACCCGTCTGTCTACCCGTTTGTTTACACGTCTATCTATCTCTCGCCAACTCTTCCCAATATTTAAACAATTTAGTAAACGGAAGCCGTTTATCGGTTATTAAATGCAAACAGGAGTAATTTATCTAAAAAGTGCAATCAGATGCAATTTTTAAAAATACATACATATAAACCAGCATAATAATTCACCAGTTTTATTTTCATAGTAGTTTGTCTTTTGACAGTAAATTTCAACTTCTTCAACCCGAACTGCGTCAAGCTTTTTAAAAAAGCCCCAAGGTCCGTATAACTGGGAAGGGGAATTGTCCTCAGGGCTATTAGATACATGTTATTAAGTTAAGTGAAAGTTTCGTAATCGGGTTCGCAGCCAATTTTTTATGTCAGAAAGCGTGGCTTCACGCCATTTTTTTTTGGTGGGTGGTTGGGGGGGGGGAGGGTTCCAAATATATACACTTAAATTCAAACTTTTGCCCCCATGTTAATATTAGTGTTGTTTGTATTATCAATTAATACTTTGTCGATCGAGCTTCATTCGAAACAAATGTAAAAGACATATACAGTTTTTTTTTCTAGGAGAAAGTTCCGTAATCGGGCCCTAAGCTAATCGGGGAATTTAATATCATTATTGTTTCTAACTCTTATAGAGTTAAAACAATATTGTAGCTAGCATTATTACTCTTGTTTGTGACCAACCTCTTCTGTGTATCAGAATGGGGAAAATTTCCGTATCATGTACTGGTTGGTGCCAAAGGCAGTTTTAGAATCTTACCAAATTTTTCTAGAGAGCGGAAAAACATGTTTTTTAAAATATTTACAAATATACGTTTATTAAACCATGTTTTTGAGCCATTTTAAAAAATTAAGTAAGGTGCTAAAATAAAATTTTATTGCCATTTTCGATATTTTAATAAGAAATGAAAATACATAACAAACAAATTTAACAAAACTAAGCCATTTTTGGGTATTTCTCTATTATCCCGTCGACCACTTTTCATAACAAAAAAACTATCGCCAAACTGTAAGATTAAACGCCAAAAATACAGTCCCATTCACTTGATGCCAGAAGCATTATACGTATTTGTTATGCCATCAAGTGGTTTTTAATTCGACATTTGCGTGTATTTTTCATTATGTTTTACTGATTTATTAGTTATTTCATTCATTAAAATAACAATTGTGTCCTTAAATTCTTATATTTTATTTATTTTGATATTTCAATGGCAACGTTCTCCCGTTTATTTAGCGTTACAGTTTGGCGATAGTTTTTTGTTATGAAAAGTTGTCGACGGGATAATAGAGAAGTACCCATTTTTGTGATAAATAATTGTTATTGCCAGGGGGGCAAATTGTAAACAATTAATAAGCGAACTAAAAAATTACCGGAAATAATTTGTGGGAATCTCAGGAAAGAAATTTCTGATATAAATAGCATTTAAAATCTTAAAATGGAGAAGTGGTCCTTATAAAAATGCAAAACATTATACACCTGGTATAAGAATTTTTTTAATTTTTTTATATTTCCGAAAGCACAGATAAAAGGGTAAAAATCCCGGCACAGATGCCATATACTCACCACGTTGGCGCGATTTTTTCCCCACCCCTTTGGCGAAAACTGTTTGTTGTGTTTGTTTACTTTTAATTTTTATTTTAATTCTATAGATTATTTTTATATGTATATCAATATTAATTTAGGCACAGATGTCATATACGCAATATGACCAATTTGGCGCAAACTTTGTTTTTGAATATTAGTTACAAATACCATACAATAATAGCACGTAATTTTTTATTTCAATATAAAAATAAAATAACGTAATAAATGAAATAGCTTCTATTATTCAAAAATGGGAAATAAAAATAAATAGATAGTTTGATATAAATAAATATTGATATATATAATAAAAACAATTTATATAATTAAAATAAAAAATAAAAGTTAATAAACAAGAATTGAAACAAAATAACCGGGTTACCATGTGAGGCATAAAATTGCAATTTTGTTGCAATCGCGCCAATGTGGTGCGTATATGACATACGCGCCTTTATTTATATCAAACTTTTATTTATTTTTATTTCCTTTTTTAAAATAATAGAAGCTGTTTCATTTATTACGTTATTTTATATTTATATTGAAATAAAAAATCACGTGTACTATTTGTCACACTATTTGTAACTAATATTCAAAAACAAAGTTTTCCCCAAGCTGGTGGAGGGAAAAATCGAGCCAAAGTGGTGCGTATATGACATCTGTGCCTTGTTTCATTTCACATAGAGGTACTGCTCTATTATCCCGTCGACCACTTTTCATAACAAAAAACTATCGCCAAACTGTTAGATTAAACGCCAAAAATGCAGTCCCATTTACTTGATATCAGAAGCATTATACGTGTTTGTTACGTCATCAAGTGGTTTTTAACGCGACATTTGCGTGTATTTTTCATTATGCTTTACTGATTTATTAGTTATTTCATTCATTAAAATAACAATTGTGTCCTTAAATTCTTATATTTTATTTATTTTGATATTTCAATGACAACGTTCTCCCGTTTATTTGGCGATAGTTTTTTGTTATGAAAAGTGGTCAACGGGATAATAGAGAAGTACCCACATATGTATTGGTACTTTTATGTTAACTTGGCGCAGTTGATAAATCGCCAAATATTTTTCTCATAACATCTTCATATTGCATTCATTTCATTTAAATATAAATCTTTCACTGATTTCATTTGAAATACATACATTAAAAATACACGTCTTTCACTCATTTAATTTAAAATACACGCCTTTCACTAATTCCATTTAAAATACTAAAAAGGAAAAGAAAATATGAAATAATGCCACAAATCGAAACTTTTTATTTAAACATCAAAGACTTGTTCCTAACATACACACGCGAAATAAAAAAGCTGCTAATGGTGTGATTTACGCCACATCTCTAATACTAATACTACTCTTACTAATCTCTAATACTTTTCAAACAGAAAAAATTCCAGATTAACTTTCCATTTTTATTAAATTGAAATATATTTCATTGTGCTGAATATTAGTGCTTGCATATTTTTTTGCTCCATGTACTCCATGAACTTTTCAATTCCGATTGTCTACGAAAATTTCCCACCGGTGAAAATGACGTACGCACAAAATTTAGTGACGTATGTACTTTAATTGTGCTTTTTTATCTATTTTTTTAATATAACTTCCAAACGGTTTGATACTTATTCTTGGTAATAAATAGACGTCGTTGTCACCTTTATAGGTACCTGCTGTAAAAATTTGAACGAAATCCGTTAAATATTTTTTGAGTTATGCTTGACGAAAGGTTTTAATATCCATCGTAGCTATATATGGGGCAAAGTAATACTGCGCTGTGTATGAGTCTTCGTTGCACTCAGACAATTATAATTCTGGAACTGTGCATCGGAAAAGTTTCTACATCATAAAATAAAAATTGGTTATATCGGTTGTATTTGAGTCCAATATTGCATCAATACTCAATACGAATGTATCCAGTGAAATAAAAACATTAGTTTTATAATGGTTTACACCAGATATAATTGAACAACCAGTAAATAAAGAACAGTTAATATTTCAAAAATAATGGCTTCTAATAAAACCGATTTTTTTATACAAAAATATTCAAACTTTTATTTCACATGAAAATAACTACATGTTTGGAAACATCCAAATTATATGATTTTTTTTTTCATGGGAAATAAAGTTTATGATAAAGAAGTGTTTGCGGAAAAATTTATGTAGCTGCATTTAAGTGTTTTATTATTATTATTCATTTATGGTAGATATCTAATAAAATGTTCTAGATAAATTTGGATAGGCTACTATGAATGTCACAACTTCATAAATACAAAACAAAAACAAGCGAAAAATCCTAAGAAGCGATTCATCATTCCTGGTGATTCATGATCTAGCTGAAGAGCTCTCCTTGAGCAAATCAGTAACGGTGTAATTTCGCAGCCCTTCTAATATAAATGACAGATGCTTTTCTTATGCCTTTGAATTTAACTATGCTTGAGGAAAATAATCATTGGAAATAAATCAAGAAAAATATATAACGATCATCCAACTAATACAGACAAAATTCTTGGCCAAGTATAACTCAAAGATCATTTGAAGTAGAAAGTAATATGAGGTTGAAAGAAGTAATAAGACGTGTACATAAATATTTTTATACAGCAAGGACATTTCGTTAATGCTTATAAAACTATTAATAAGTGAAGAATAAGTTGATGAGTATACTTAACCATTTCGCGCAGCAGTCATTTTGTATATTTAGTTCAAAAAGTGTGCTGATTGCTTGGTAAAACAAACTTCTTTTGAACAAAAATACTATTTTTAAAAAGAAATCAAATATATATACTACGCGAAAATACATAAAATATTATTAAATAAAATTTCAGTTACAAGAGTACGTAATATACAACAACAAAAGTGGCATGTTATTCTGCATTGTAGCATCAAACGTAACATAATAAGTTAAGCATGTTATTCTGAGGGAATGTGTTAAATTGTTACAAATAATAAAAACTAAAACATACGCTAATTTGCTCCTTTTTCTACCATGAACTCAGTACTTCTTCAACTACTTTTCGTTTGAACGTTTTATAATACCTATTTGATAATAATAAATGGTTTCATGAAATAAATTAATTTTAACAAGAAAAAAACAATTATTGTGGTATAATTGTAAAACTTTAAGTATTTTTCAAATTTAAGAAACAACACTGCTTAATTCATTTAAGAACCCTACTTCTACAATTTTTAATTTGTTTGAAATAATTTTGCAAATGTGCCCAGTATCTGTAAGGACCAGATTTCCAAAAATGTATTTGATTGAAGAATATATATATTTCCAGTCAGTTATTGTCCTTGTGGGTTAGGACATTATACAGTTCTCAAGCAGTGCTCCGTGAGCACCATTGGTACAGAATTTTCTGTAGAGAGATTGGAAGCTACGCATGGATACACCACCGAATCGGATAACTCCACGTACTGCGTGGTCGCGAAAACTCACACGATAACAACTTTTTTCTACTTTGTCCCATCCCTGTATTTGCCCATGTTAATGCACTAGTCACATATTTTATAAGAATTTACCCTTTCTAATTTAGTGCTATAGTAAAAAGCTGTCCAGCCTCGGTTCAACGCGTGACTCCTTTGCAACCCTATCTGTATATATATAACGAAATCATTTTGCTTCCGCTCAAGGGTGACATAATTTTTGCCTGGTGAATTTATTACTGAAAATCTTATCCTTATTTTATAAAATGCTTCATAAGGATCTTCAAAAATATATCAAGTCAATTAAAAAAATTATGTTGAAGTTTTAGCATTTTTATCATACTGATTGAATTAAAAACCGCTATAGGAGAAATAGAAATGAAAGATTTCAACTGTGAATCAGATAAGAGACTTAGTGCAGTAAATAGACCTTTTCGGATAGCTTTAACTATCATATATTTACGAAACGTCGTCCAATTATGTCACAAATGTCTAAATTCATTTTAACCAAAAATTTTGAAACTTGTTATTTTCGTCATTTTTAGCGAAATAAAAGTTTTCGATTATTGTTGGATGCATCCCTCTTTTTAATATTATTCAAAAATCTCGGTTAGATGGAAAGGTTGACGCCATTTTAGATGGTTAAATCACAACAGAGATTGTGAACAATTGTTTAGAATTTATTAAGAAGGAACTTCAGAAAGCAGGTCAATTTTCCTTTAAATATCCATCGCTTACAATTCATGATAAAAACAAACAAACCGGCTTAAATATTCTGGTGAATAATTCAATCTGGTAAATAAAAATAGTTTTTGATAGTTTATTTCACAGTAATATAACTATACAAATAAGCAGAAATTATTGAATTAATCTATAAATCTAAATGTTTTACTGTGAAATTATTATTTTTCATGAGATAGTTTTACTAATAATAAATCCTGAACGATACGTGTATCACTGACATACATTTGAAAAAAAAATTAGCTATTCTAAGTTGAGAAATATTCTTCAAATATTTTTAATGCTCTCAAATGAAGTGCATTCAATTTGTTTCTACAGAGAAAGTATTTTGAATAAAACTCTTAAATTTTTCAAAACTACGTCATTTCGAATGCATTTTTTATTAAGTACTGTCAATTCGTATTCGTATATAGCTAAAGTAATAACACTAAAACAAAAATTTCAGCAACCTGCTTTGCAGTAAGATTAAATTATACAAGTTTAAAAATTTGGAAATTTTCGAATTCTATTTTCGACAAATCAATTTTGTATGAAATGTGCAATTGGTTTAGCTTTTCTAGGAATATCCCCTCTTTACAAAGCTATGAGAAAATCAAAAGTACAAGGTTTTGAAAAAATAACAAGAACGAAAAATCATGCGTCAAGCATAGATTATGTAACACTTTCCAACGCTTCCAAAAAAATTTTACAAATCATACCGTTTAATAAGCTAAAAGATAACATCTAAGTAATCCGAATACTTTTATTCAGCCCTGTAGGATCTATAGATTTGTATATATACTACATAGGATGTTAAATTTTAGTTCAGTTAGGAAACGCGTAGCACAGTTTAAAATTCTCCGTCTGGAGTTAAATAATACGGTAATGTGTTCGCGAACTTTTGTGCTTCCCTGTATAGGATATACAGAATTTATACACACCACATAATAAACAAAAAGCGAGTTAAAATTAAAATCGCGATCAGTAACTTAAAACGCACTTCCAGGAAATATTGTTAACTTACAGTAGAGAATTCTTTTGTGTGTCCCTGTAAATGAACGATGACTGCTGTACACACACTATTCTGTAGTAAGCCTCTTGAAATACACCTTAGTGATATATATAAATTTCAATGCGTTTAAAATAGGGAAACATTATTTAAATAAACCGCAGACGATTTTTCTCCATAGACGTAATGTAACAGAATTCTTTTGACTGTCCCTGTAAAGTAACTATAAGTGCGATGCACACCCTATTCCATATTAAGCTTCTTCTAATGCACCTTAGTGATATATATAAATTTCAATGCGTTTAAAATAGTGAAACATTATTTAACTAAACCGTGAATGATTTTCCCCCATAGACCGCAATGTAACGGAATTCTTTTGAGTGTCCCTGTAAAAAAACTATAAGTGCTACACACTTCCGTTGAAATAGGGAACATGCTATAGATAACGACTATAACATATAAAAATTGCAGAGCAATCCGAGCATATTTACGGGAGTTAGAGCACGGACTGACGGCCAGACGCCAGACGGCCATACGGCCAGACAAACCGAAGTCATAAACACTTTTCAACTAGGTTGGAAAGTGTTAAAAAGCAAATTTCAAGAATTTATTTCATGACAAATGTTTAAGACAGAAAAATTTTCTGCGTATCACTGAACACAAGAATGTCAAAAGTGTGTATGTAATAGGTTTTCTTGTTCATTCACAATTCGATTATGTTTCAGAATTGTATTTTAAACAAGCTTGATAATTTTGTTCCGTTTTCCTCTAAATGTCCAGCTTTATAATATGCATGCTTTAAAAACTTACTCATTCTAATCAAACAGCATGAATAAATTGTTGTGATATGTGTAAACGATTTATGTTAGTTTATTTGAACATTTTGTTAATATTTATCTATAGATTTAAAACGCTAAGCGATTTCTTTCGACAATCCGTGAGAACAAACTACTGCATCAAATTACATCATTCTTTTTTTAAATGAAAGATATTTGGACACAGATTTGTTATCGTGCGTTCATTTGTTCGAAAATTTAATTAATTAACCTTAATTTTCAATTAAACTTTTACTTCTGCTAATGACGTCATAATCGGATAACGCCTACTGTTGCGAAGTACAGAGTTTATTCTCTAAACTCTGTGGTTGAATAAAAGAGAAATAATAAATATTAAAAGCACGCGGTTTTAAGGCCGAATTTGTTAATTTGCAAGTTAAATTTCGGTAAAAATACTTATCAACGTGCTTTATAAGCGAATAAAAATTCATATTTATTGTGACGTCACGGGAATATTGTCCATAGGGTTTATTTTATCATTGTGCATTACAACTTTGTTGATGCCATTTTTTCGTTACAATTAAATACAAAATATATTTATATTTATGTCCATGGTGTTTAAGCATTAATGTAAGGTATATGAAGTACGTGTGAAAAGTTTGCGCCGGTGAAAATGACGTTATGCTTAGCTTGAAGTGCATTTTAACATTGAATAAACTAAAGAGAAAAATGTATATGATTGTGTTAACATGACATAATTTTACTGATTTTTGCATTCATAATTATAAAGATTAGAATTTTGAGCCATCATTGATTTCTTCATCTTGATTGCATACCTTCATTACATGTTACCAATTGCTTTTTTTTAAATTATAGGATAGAAGATTTCCTTTTTTAGTAAAAAAAATCACAAAAGTAAAGGATTTCAGGAAATTTAAAGTTATTAAAAATAGTGTTATGGTAGAAAAAAATCTTGAAATAATGATTGTATTTTTAGCTAGAATAAACAATGTAAGACTAATATTTCATAGGAATTATTTCGGTAGATTTATTATAAGTTCATTTAACAGTTCCTTATTAGCGCAAAGTCCTATTTCTTTCACTGTGAATTTCTCTTTCGATGTCAAAAAATGTTTTTCTACTTTTGGACGCCAGCCAAAATACAGTGGCAATTTTTAGAAATGTACAACAATTGTGACAACAAAGGCGCTATCGCTTTAGCTTTAATCGCGCTTACATCAATTCGAAATACTACAAATTTCTATTTTTTACTACATTTTACAATTTCAATTCTTACATCATCAATTAGAAAAAAATTAGCTTTCGATTGAAATTTATTTGAAAACTGCCGCGTAATTTAACGACCTTTTAAATAATTTTCAAGCATGAAAAGTTTTTCAATTCTATCTTATCAATGACCACCAGTTTGCTTCGATAATGTAAAATAGCCCTTGGGAAAGTTGCCACAATTGAAAATAGATTTCCCTAACCATTATAAAAGTGAATAATAATTTTTTTTTAAAAAGTGATAAATCATAAGATCAGATTATCCTTAAGATAGAACATTTTGGCGCTAAACAAAAATCTGTCAGGAAAAAAAAAGAAAAAAGAAAGAAAAAAAAAGAACAAAATACTATTTTTAGTTTATGTTGAACATAAAATTGATATGTTGAATTCGTTGATGAATATGTTCCATCAGATATCAGGATATGCTAGTAATTGTATTTTTTTATTTTTTTACATTTGCCAACTGTATAAGAGGAAAAATATCCCCGACTGTGATAGAAAAGGGATAATCATCCTGATTATGTCAAGGAACCGAAGAAACCATACAAATAAATTACACTTGAAAACATTAAAAATCTCCCTCATCTGCAGATAAATTTATTACTGTAAAAAAACTTCTTAATCTTTGCATAAAAATTGATTAGCTTAAAACAATGGATGCGTTTTAGAAGATATGGATTTGAAACGAACAATGATTAAAGAGGACATTTTAAAACTTTTAATTTAATCATTTTAAAACTTTTTTAACGTCGAATTTTGACGGTGCTTTTGGGCAGATGCAATGCACATGCGCATAGAGGCTCATTCGGTTGCATTATCACAGGGGGGGGGAGATGTGTGCTTTATTTACTATGTTCTGTTATTTACTGAATATGATATGAACGTAAGAATATACTATTTGTATATACTTCATAGGTCCATGAATTTTATTTCTTGCCGTGTCGAATAGGGTGGTAAAGTCAAACTGATTTGCATTACACATTTATTTACGGATTGTTTGTTTGGAGCTTGCATCGGAAATAGTACTGTATTTGACTGGGGAAAAAATATTTGAAAGACTGTTTTATACGCACCCCTTCATAAATAATAAAGAAACTTATTTTACTGATATTGTTATAGTGTTTTTTTGCGTCCAGTTTTGACGGGTTCCATCTAGTATTGATTGAAATTGCTAAAAAATCATAATAACTATACAATAATAAGTACTTGTACTGTGATATATTTTTTATGAGATTTCTTTTATAAAATAAATGCCGTACAGTATATATGTTATTGGTTAAAAGTAAAATAAATTTTAAGTGAATGCTTTGCTATTATAATTTGAAAAATCCACTTTATACATTCATAACGCTTTTATGATTAGTGCAGTCCATCTATATTTATAAAAGAGTAGCTTGATTTTCTCATAATCAACGCCAAGCCTCAACCGTTTGTCCTAGAACAATGAAATTTGGAATACATGTTCTGTACACAATGTAGGCACCCACTAAGAAAGGATTTTTGAAAATTCACACCCTAAGAGGGTTAAATGGGGGGTCGATAGTATTAGATATTTTCGTCTTTTCGGCATATCTCAGCAGGAGTTTTAAGTAGGAGCGTGAAATTCGGGATAACAATTCTACTAAAGAATAGTTGAACATGTATTTCAAGCGATTTCAGAAATTCAACCAGTAAGTGGGTTAAATGGGGGTCGAAAATTTTCGGTGATTTCACATTTTCATTATATCTTATCAGCAGTTTTAGGTAAGAGCGTGAAATTCAAGATAACAAATCTAATAAAAAAATAAATACATAATTCAGCGATTTTAGAAATTCAACCACTAAGGGGGTTAAATAGGGTGCATAAGCTTTAGGTCATTTTGCCTTTTCGCCATATCTCAACAACAGTTTTAGTTAAAAGCGCGAAATCCAAGATAACAATTGTACTAAAAGTTAGTTAAACACATATTTCAGCGATTTTAAAAATTCAACCACTAAGGGGGTTAAATGGGGGTCGAAAATTTTTAGTCATTTTGTGTTTTTGCCAAATCTCAGCAGCAATTTTAGATAGGAACGTGAAACTCAGGTTAAAAAATCTACTTAATAAATAATTAAACACATATTTCAGCGAGTTTAAAAATTCATTCATTAAGGGGCTTAAATGGGGGGGTCGAAGTTTTAGGTCATTTTGCCTGCTCGTTATATCTCAGCAGCATTTTTAGTTAGGAGCTCGGAATTCGGGATAATAAATCTACAAAAAATATAGATAAACATATATTTCAGCAATTTTAGAAATTCAGCAACTAAGGGGGGTTAAATAGGAGGTCAAATATTTTAGGTAATTTTGCCATATCTCAGTAGAAATTATAGGTAGAATCATGAAACTCAGGAAAACAAATCTACCAAAAAAATAGTTAAACACGTATTTCAGTGATTTTAGAAATTTAGACACTAAGGGGGGTTAAATGGGGGTCGAATGTTTTACGCCATTTTGGCATATCTCAGAAGAAGTTATAGTTAGGAGCGTGAATTTCGGGATAACAAATCTACTAAAGAATAGTTAAACATGTATTTTAGGCGATTTTAGAAATTCAACTACTGAGTGGGTTAAATTGGGAGGTCGATAATTTTCGATGATTTCACCTTTTCACCATATCTCATCAGTAGTTTTGGATAAGAGCGTGAAATTCAGGATAACAAATCTGCTATAAAAATAATTAAACACATATTTCAGCGATTTTAGAAATTCACCCATTAAGGGGGCTAAATGGGGGTCGAAAATTTTACGTCATTTCGAATGTTCGCCATATCTCAGCAGCATTTTTAGTTATGAACTTGAAATCAGAGATTCAGAATAACAAATCTACTACAAATAGTTAAGCATGTATTTCCGCGATTTTAGAAATTCAGCCACTGAAGAGTGTTAAATGGGTGTCGAATTTCTTAAGTTATTTTGCGATATCTCAGTAATAGGTAGGAGCGTGAAATTTAGGATAAAAAATGTACTAGAAAGAAGTTAAATAAGTATTTCAGCAATTCTAGATAATAATCCATCAAGGGGGTTTCACTGTGTGTCGAAAGTTATAGGTAATTGTGCCATATCTGAGCAGCAGTTTTAATTCAGAAAGTGAAACTCCGCTTTACAAATCTACAAAAAGAAAGTAGTTTATCATGTATTTCACTGATTTTGAAGCTAGCGAGTTTATGTGAAACATCGGCTGTGAAACCGATTGCAGAAGATTAGACGAAAAAGAGAAGTATTGCTGATTCTTTATAATATACTAGCCGGTAGCTTCCTAGTGCGGCCCAGATGCAAAGTACTACTTGGGCCCCAACTTTAGATAATCAGGGGTAGGGCCCAGTAGTATTTTGTCAGGGGGCTCATGAAAATAAAATTATGTAGCGAAATCTTTATTTAAGTGCTTTTTTATATTCTAATTAGTTATTTTCGTATACTTTTAATTTAAAGTATTGGTTATTATTGTTTAATTTAAAGTATTTCTGGTTGCATGGAAAATGCACTTTCTGAGCCCCAAACGAAGTCAGGGCGGTACGCTGCACTATGTATCTGGGCCCCACTCGGAAACGACCGGCTAGATGGGCGAAGACCGGCTAATTTGTTTATAAAAAGAACAAACTTGAATAAAACGACAAAAGTTTCAGCACAATATCATTTAGTATTTACTAGCTCACCCGCATGGCGTTACCCGGGCCCGTGAGAATAACCTTAAAGAAAACGCAAGTTTGTATGATTTTATATCTTCGGAAAATCTTTTAAATTAATGTAGTTTCGGGGCCCCACAGCCATTGTCAGCGCAGAGTGTTTCAAATGAGCATAGTTTCCGGGGCCCCAAGGCCTTCAGTAGCATCTAGTGTACGAACCTATGACCTGGGACGCCGCTCACTAAAGCATCGTATACTGGGTGTGCTCCGCACTCGCGGCAGTCAATCGAAAGCCAAGTTGAATGAGACAAACAGTGTAGTAATTTGACCCATAGAACCCGAGATAAGAATCCGCCACCTGGTGTTGGAAGATGGAACAACAAGCTGTAAAACAATCGTGAGTTAAGTTGAATGAACCATTTCCAGTTCAAATCGGGTCCATAGAATCTGAGAATCCATAGAACCCGAGAAAAGAATGCGCTCCCAGGCGGTGGTAGGTGTCCTCCCATGTTGATTTAACGATTTACTTAAACATTAACAGGATATTTAATTTACGCATGAAATCCCACCCCTCTAAACTTAACCACTTACCTTTAACAGTAAAGATATTTTTAATTTAAGGCTGTAGTGAGTAAAAGTATGTTGATGCCGAAAAAGAAGATTAATATTGAAAAAAGTTCGTAGCTGAGGTCAAAGAAAATTTTCAATAGCTTATAAAGTATATGGAGTACTCTAGAACTATAAACAATTGCAAGATAATCGGATCATTTTTAAAGAAGCTGCACCAAGGTCCTCAAGAAGGAGATTAATATCCAAAATTGATGGTAGCTGAGGTCAGAAACTTTTTTGTCGTTCACGACGTACACTGATTTCCAAAAATTAAGGGAAAATCATAAAATATCGATACCTCGTTCAAAACGAAAACAATCCGTATGAAATTTGCATATATTGTTAAATAAAAGATGCTGAATAAAAATATTAAATGCAAAGTAGTGGCGCTGCAATCGTATTGCGTCATCTGTGAGGAACATAAAAAGGCACGTTAGAGAGTAAGGTTGCAGTTGTCGCTGTGATAGTGATATTATAAATCTCGGATAGCCAATTCATTACAATCACCTCGGCAACATTTGCCCGCAGAACGGCAATTTAGAGCTATTGGGAGATTGGATGCAGGACAGAGTCAGACAGAGGAGGCTAGATGACTAAATGTGAGTCCTTATGTGGTTCATAAGCTTTGGTAACAATTTCAAACCGCTGGTTTGGGCAAGGTCAGCCAAGGGTTTTGATAAGCGCCGATGACCGATATTTCCGATTATGTGTACGAAGGAATAGAACCTCAACCCCATCTCATCTTAGATTCTCCCATGCTGCAGCCACTGGAAGGTTGGTGTCAATGTCTACTGCGTAGAAGGCTTCACAAAGGTAGACTTTACGCGAGGCGACCAGAAATTTGTGTGCCGCTCACCTCACGTCACCGGAGGGAACGTTTGATGTGGGCACGTCATGTTCATGATGTGGGCACGTCATGTGGGTACATGTCCACTGGACGGCTGATCAATGGAGTCGTCTTCTGTCCACGGAGGAGTCTCAGCTTAGCCTCCAAAGCGATAGTAAGCGTTTTTTGATTTGGAGAGAACAGGGAACACGTTATCCCCCATCAAGCATTCGTGAGATTCATACGGAGGAGGCAGTGTCTGCGATTGGGGTGGTATCTCTTTGGGTGGACGCACAAACCTTCATGTCTTTCCACGTTGAACCGTGAATACTTATGTCTATAGAGATGACATCCTTAATGCTTATGCCGGTGCAATAGGTAATGATTTCCTGTTACAGGACCACAAACCAAGACCGCACAGGGCTCGTATCGTGGAAGATTATCTTCAGCACCAGATAATTCAGCGCATAGAATGGCCAGCTCGATCACCGGACTTGAATCTCATCGAGCATGTTTGGGATGCTTTACGAATACGTGTTCCTGCTCTCAATCCCCCTCCTCAGACCCTTGCCACGCCTTGCCTTGCTTTGAAAGAGCAATGGCTCGCACTTCCCAGCGAACTCATCAACTGCATAAATGGCAGTATGACACATTGCTGTATGTGCTGAATTGCTACTAGGGGTGATCATACGACATATTAAAGGTACTTTTCCTATACCAAACTGACAAATTGATTTTGATAATTTTGTAAGTATGCTATTATTTGAAACACCATAATTGTCTGGTAATGTCTTTTCATGTTATTTTATACCTTTCTATGCATTGTAAATTGTGGCTGAGTTTCATTAAAATCTACATGTAATATTTTGATTTATCGCTATTTTTATGATTTTTCCTTAATTTTTGGAAAAAGTGTAGCTGGGCGACCTAAGAAGTTGTTAGAAAAAAGAGCTAGTGAGATGGGTGATTTGTATGGAAGCTATAGTAGGGGACCCAAAAGAGGCCAACGGAGAGTTTTGATCAAGGCCGTAAGTTAAAGACATGTTAAAAAGTCCTACTAGTTATCGCTTTATATTCTCAATTAGTCGAAATTAATCATAGCGTATGAATTAATTATTAGAGTAAAATTGAAAGAAATGCACTAAAAATGAGGAAAAATGTTCAAAAAGGTGTCCTAGGGTCCCAATAAAAATATAAGGGTGGCGGCCCGGAGAGATGAGTTCAAGACTCAACTTTAAAGTTATGCATTGAGAGGGTGATACATTTGCGGGTGTGAAAAATGCATGGGCACAAAAAGGATCAATGGTCCCCGGACCGGGCATAAGAGGGACAGGTTCTTTATTGGAATGTAGAAATGGGGGAATAACTAAAGGGAGAAAAGGTCCCCGACAACGAAGAAGATCGGATTAAAAAGGGGCAGGGCATTAAAAATTTACGGAACAAAAACTTACAGTGCCATCGGGACAGGGTTTAAAAAAATAAGTCTGAATCTCAGGTGCATCAGGACCTTCTTTGAACTATCTACACCCAAAATTTCAGGCGTGTACGTGCGAAAGATTTCGCTAGCCATCGCAGACAGACAGATACACAGGCAAACAACTTTCTTTAATTAGTATAGATGTATAATCACTATTTCTACCAAATAAGTCTGTGCTCTTAATGATGCTTTCAAATTATATCATGTAGGGAAAGTTCTCAGGCAAACATATGGCAGCGCTTACCTGATAGTTTATGTGTCATTGGTATGTGGGTATAGTTTCAATCGCAATCGATACTGAATACTTCGATATGTCGTTGTTAGAAACGGTATGTAAACTTTCATATGAAATCATCGTGAATTATTTGTTAAATTTCACAATCTTTGCATGATGTTAATTAAACTCTCTTTTAGAATGTACATTGTAATATTCTGTATTTTTAAATCTGTTTGTGTTTAAAAGTAAAATATGTGAAGAACAGAAATCTCCTAATAACGCCAATAAGTATAAGTACTGTCCTTATTAATAAACACGTCATTTTCATCGTATATTATCATGGCCAACGCTAATTTAACATTTTCTTTGTCAATATTTGTAGGAAACTATGGTATCTATAAAAACTGTGGCAACAAGAGCTTAATAGAGTACAGGCCAATTGAAACCGGCAGTTTTGGCTATTCCAAAAGGCGTGCCCATAAATAGAGCAGCCACAAAATATTGTATTACACGGAAAATTCTTTATTTTGTTCTATTTTTGTTTAATACCTACAAATTATCTATTAATTAAAGTTAAATCATGTATTTAAAAAATTATGGCCTTATTTAAAACACATGCTCCTAATAAAGCAACTTTAAAATGTTTTTTTTTTTTTTTGAATTCCCATGGCTACAATTAAACAGCGACAAGACAATGCATTATTTGATAACGTAAAAATATGTATAAATATTTCATCCAACCACATTTAAAATGTTAATTCTGATATAACACAGTTAATTGTGAACCGAAACCGTAACGTAGGTTTATTTGATGCAGATAATATGTCATTATATTGTTTAGATCGCAGAATGACACTTTGCCCCAAATTTCGTGTAGCTAATTTGCACTATCATACGTTACAAATATCAAGTTGCATTTTCTGTAAATAAAATGTTGGATTTAATACCTTTCACCTGTGAGCTGGGGATAGGATGTTACGATGATAGGGAAACAGATCATATGGAGAGACACTATCATTTTATAATGGCGGGAGTTGAGAAAAATTTATAGTTCACCGTGCTATTTCCATTGGAAAAAAACAGTACGTTTGGTTCCCAAAAACAAAAAGTAATTGCCATTTCTGATTGAGCACCAACAAAAGTATTGAGGCACCAAAGTGCGTAGACCCGAAACCAACAGTTTGGAGAAGCTTCAGAACACTTTCCTTCACAAAATAACAAAAAGGTGTCCTTCCCCTGCCGTCAGTGGTCTCTATGAAACCGATTTGTACCTAGTTTGGGATTCAACATTAGATTTTTTAGACCAATACCACCGTCACTGATTTCTGCTTATGTGATACATTAAATGATACGGATAAAGAAGATATGAGCCAGCTGATGCTCCAGCAAGGTAGAGAGAATCATGTCTCTGCCAACATCGATGTAACAGAAACAAAAATAAACCCATTGTGCAGAAATAAAATATTTTCGAAACTATTTTTGTTTCAAAATGTCGAAACAATAGACAGCTGCCTTGGTTATCTGGGATGTATGTCAGTTGCGTGAATTAATACGCAAAAACATCGAAAACTAAAACAACAGTATCATCGTTGGGATTTCGTTATATAAAATATACTATAGCCTGTTTTGTTATATGAAGAGAAGAAATACAATTAGCTGTGTAGACACCGGGGAATTTCGTTAACTGACATACAAAATGTGAATTACGTTGCCGTCTCTGTAAAAAAAATACCATTTTCAATCTAAAACTGTGTAATATATTTAAATTTTGTTGCAATCCAAGTATTAAACTCCCAAATATTAAGATGGTGTGAGCCTGAACAACAAATATACAGACAAATAATAAACAAGCTTCAACTATTTTTGGAATTGTTAAAAGGACGTTACTATTGTGATTAAATTACACTGTAAAACGAAATCGGTTATTTTAAATTCAAATTATTTTGTTTATTTTTTCAATTTTATTCTTTAAAAAATTAATTATTGAGAATTAAAAAAGAAAAATATTTAGAAGATGAAAAAGTGAAAGTGTGAAAATGTCAAATATTTAAATTTGAATGTGTAATTTTGTTTTAATTCAGATTTCTAAAAACCTTTTATTATCTGTTTCAATTTTGTACTAAAAAGCTACTCATCTTTATATGGAGAATATAAATATTCCAGTGAAGAAAAAACGCTATTTAAAAAATATATATATAAGTAACAAACGTTTTTGTATGACTCATATGAAAAATAATTATTTGTCGCATATTTTTCTGAAAGAATAATAAAAAAAATCGTATGACAAAAGAAAAAAAATATATATATAGGTTTAAAAAAAATTCGTTGTCAGACATTTGAAATGATTTCAAATTAGTGCTACTCGCATAAGTAGTCCTAGTAACATTAGTTTATTATCATATTACATTAAAAGTAAAAAGATTAAGACTTTTAATATTATTTCTGAAGAGCATATACTAATAAGTAGAAATATATATAATTATTTATGATTAGTTATGTTTAATTTCACTTTCTTGTAATTAACGTTATAATTTAAATAGTTGTATTTAAGCAAAGTTACACAAACTAAAAAAAAATCGTTAAACAAATTTACATGTCTCTATAAGCATAAGAATTATTAACATTCTTAAATGATCCGAATCAATGCAATGTTGAAAAGACAAAAAAATCGAAAAGCCTATTCCTTAGATTAGCTGCCAGCCAGTGGTCAAGACCAGAGCCGACATCATCAGTTCCAGAAAATAAGATAACCGAAAAAGAAAAGAAATTAAACAAAGATAATAAGGGGTTTTCTGAAAAAGAATTGTTGCATTTAATGCTAGAAGTGTATTTCTTGATCAAATTAGAACTACAGAAAAGAATAACTTTTTCTACTCGTAGAAATTCTATCAGAAACAATTGTTAGCTGAAACGTTAATCTGTCATTAGCATTTGTATTTAATTGGAAAAGCGCATAAAAAGCACAGAAACAAAAGGATTATCAACTTCACTTACATAATAAATTTTCTATAATCAATTATTTTAATGATCCCTCTGATCCGACTTAAATGGTTTTTTATTCCTTAAATGATCTTCCTTTCCTTCACACTTTTGTATTTAAAAAAAGATTTCAGTCATTTACAGATATTTTTAGAAATAATTTTCTTTTCATAAAATACTTTTAAAATAATTTTTTTGTGGTGTAATTGTGAAAAATTTATAGTAAAAGTTTCGAATTATTATTTTTTTAAACTTCAAATAAATCAAATATTCATACAAATAGTATGTAATAAATGCGTAGTTTGCATGAGTTTTATGAAAATGTTGAATTATACATTAGAAGCTAATATATCTTGATCAAATTAGAACTAGAAAAATGATTTTTTTTTTTTATTCGTAAAGAATTTGATCCACATATATTTTTTTGAAACACTGATATGTCATCAGCAGCTGTACTTAATAGAAAGAACACATAAAGAGCACGACTGGAAAACACGGGGGTTATCAACTTCTCTCCGTTAATAAAATCTCTATTAATAAATTATTTTACTGATATCTCTAATCCGAATTAAATGTTACTTTTGGATTAGATGATATTCTTTCACTACGCACTTTTGAATTGAAAAAGATATTTCGTCATTTACAGATATTTTTAGAAATATTTTTTAACACTTTCCAACCTAGTTGAAAAGTGTTTATGACTTCGGTTTGTCTGTCCGTCTGTCCGTCTGTCCATTCTCTAACTTGCGTAAAAATACTCGGATCGCCATGAATTTTTTGTTTGTTATTGTCGTTTACTATAGAATGTTTCCTATTCCAAATGAAATGTGTACCATCTATAGTTTTTTACAAGGATAGTCAAAAGTATTCCCTTACATCACAGTCAATGGAAAATAATCGTTTCAAGTGCATTTTGATGATGCTACGTCATTTAAAACATGATGAAATTGATATACAATCATGAAACGCATTAAAATAGGCTTTTTTTAGAATATGGGATGCAAAGCGTTAATTAATCATTTACAGGGTCAAACAAAAGAATTCTGTTACACATTGTTCTATGGGGGGATTCTATTTGCAGTGTAATTTAGTGATATTTCACTATTTTAAACATAATAAAAATAATATACATTACTGAGGTGCACTATAAATTGATCTCTTGAAAATGTGGTGTGCATCGCATTTATTTACAGGGACACACAAAGATATTGTTACAGTACATGTGCGATATGTACAGTCTATGTGTGAGGAGGGTGTTTTCAACTTCGGTTTCAGTTTTTAAGTTTAATTAAATTTTTTCATAGTACGTGTGTGTTTATAAACTCTATTGTTTATATACAGGGCTACACAAGCGATTCCGTAAGTATTACAGACTAGGGGAGAGAATTGCTTAAGGGTAGTTTTTAATTGTGTTACGCATTTTCTTGCTGAACTATAATATATTTATTATACTAATTTAAGTTTAACGAATATAAATAAATTCATATACAGCGCTACGCAAACAAAAAGATACATTGTCGTTTACGGTTAGTAATTGCTGGGAGGGAGTTTTAGGTTGCCTTTTAACTTAATATGTGTTGTGTACAAAAGTCTTCAGATAATATACAGGGCCGTACAAAGGATTTCGAGTGCATTTCCATCGATCGGAGAAAATTGCTAAATGTGAATATTCTAACTGAACTATATTTTATCATACTAAATATCCACATCAATTGATCATATACAGGGTTGCACAAAATAATTCAACTATTTTTTGACACTGGAAGGTAATTTCGAAAACTGTATTTTTAAATGTAGTATATGTTTTCTAAACTGTTTACTTACATATCTTCTTTCCTCTTATTTAACGGTGAAGTTTCGTTACAGTTTTCTGGCTGTGTTGTAAAGTGTTTCATAATCTATGCTTGACGCATGATTTTTCGTTCCTGTTTATAATTTTGAAAAGGCTTTTAAAATAATTTTTGTGTGGTGTAATTTTGAAAAATGTGTAGTAAATTTACCGAAATTATATATTTGAAAACCCAAAATAAATCAACTGCTCTTGTATGTAATCATACTTCTATGCGTTTTGTGAAAATATTGCGTTGTATATTAGATGTCTATATATCTTGTTTAGATTAGAACTACAAAAATGTATATTTTTTCTTTAAGTTAAAGCTAGGAGAGTCTGCGCACAATTCAAAAGAATAACAATAAAAAATATAAATATTAATTTTTTGCTAAACTATCCATGAATAATTTTTTCTACATTTGTTTTTTATGTATTTACATTGCTGTTTTGTTTTTATGTTGTAATTTAATAGAACAGTTGTAATAAAACCAATAAAGTTATTTTGAGCAATCTGTCTTTACAGGGTTGGTGTGATTGCGCACATGGTAGGAGAGATTGTTACGAATAATAACTACAGTTAAATTGTTAAAAATAATAATTACACTTAAAAGACATTGTTATAAGGTATTTGTGAACAAATATTATTGTATTAGGAGTGAATATTTCAACCTAATGATTAAAGAATCAGAAAAAGGAAATAATTTTAAAAACGATTAAAAAATATTAATTAAAGGGGAAAAAATTAAAGAATAAGAAAAAGCAAGTCCAGATAAGATTACAAAATGATATTAAGTTACTTGAAAACACGTTTAACTTAAAATTAGTCCATTTTCATTTTTAATTTTTTTTATGCAAATTTACCAGTAAGCTGCGTATTCTCTCCTAGCATGGAAACTAATGGGAACAATGCGCTGTCTCTCCTAAGTAGCAGATGCGCAAACTCTCCAATTTCGGTAAGAGAGATTGCGCGACCTTTTATTTAAACATGGCCGCTATTAAAATGAACCGTTGATTTTCACATTGTTCGTCTAGATTAGTAGCTTATGAGAAATCATTTAAGTTAAAAAAATTTGTACTACTGACATTGTGTAGAAATTCTGATGAATAGCTATGAAAATTCAAGCACTTACTTTGGGAAAACAAAACAAATAGCAATGATTTATCTTAGACGCTCAAAACAATTAATGTGCACTTTCAAGTAGACACTCCACTACTGCTGTTGTACAACTACCTGAAGTCGCTGCGAGTTTACCCTACTCCTTCCCCCCGAACCTCTATGTGCGCAATCTCTCCGACCGCGCCATCTGTCCTGGCTTTACCTTACTGTAATGAATTCGATCCGAAAACATTTCTTTAAAGCTGATCTGTCAGCAGTAGCTGTACTTAATAAAAAGAACACATCAAGGGCACGATTGGGGAAAACACAGAGGTTATCAACTTCTCTCCGTTGTTAAAATTTCTATTAATAAATAATTTTAATGATCCCTCTAATACGACTTAAACGTTGATCTTTGGTTAGACGATTTTCCTTTCCTATGCACATTGGTATTTAAAAAAAAATCAGTTATTTATTAATATTTTTAGAAATACTTGTTTGTAATCGTTAGAAAGCTTTTTAAATAGTTTAGTGTGGTGTAATTTTGAAAAATGTGTAGAAAAATTATCAACGTGGGATTTTTTTAAAACACAAAATAAATCGACTCTTCTTTAAAAGAGTGTGTAATCATGTTTCGCATGCGTTTTGTACAAATATTGCATTATACTATAACTGTTTATATCTTGATCAAATTAGAACTACAAAAATGAATATTTGTATTTATTCGTAAAGGATTCGATTGAAAAACATTTTTTAAAGGTGATCTGTCATCCGCAGCTGTATTTATTATTACATAAAAAGCACTATTGTTAAACACAGTGGTTAACAACTTCTCTCCGTTAATAAAACTTCGGACAATCAATTATTTTAATGATCCTTCTCATCCGAATTAAATGTTCATTTTTGTCGTCACCACTTTTCTTTTCCACGCATTTTGTTTTTTGAAAAGTGATTTCAGCCGTTTATAGACGTTCAATAATTTATTTTTGTAATATAGAAAACGTTTTAAGAAAATACAAAATAGTGGAATTTAGAAAAATGTCCAGTCGAGTTGTCTAATTGCTTTAAATCACAAAATAAGGTTACACTTCTTTCAAAGTGTATGTAGATTACTTATAATTTCGAATTAAGTCATATTATAAGATATGTTTGTCAATAAAATCTATTGTAATCTGTTATAATGAAATATTCGTAGTTTACAAATAAAGAAACAGAAAGATTTTTCAAATAATTTTATGCAACTGCATATTACTTATTCTAAAACACGAAGTTTTTTTTTAATTATTTAAAATATTTGATTTTTACGATACACAGGTAGCATACTTTAAAATTGAAAGACCACTTAAGTAATATCATCAAGCATGAAACATGTCGCATTATACATGAAAAATAATAGAGAAAATATTGATAAACAGTTAGAAATCTACAATCAACTCAAATTAAAATTTAACATATCCTTTAGGATAAAAAATATATGATTTTTAATATTCTAAAAAAAAACACAATAAGAAACAGATTTAACTGATTCAGAATGTATTTTGAATCAAATCTATTTGTTAGTTTTAGAATTCATTAAATATACGTAGTATAAGTTGTCTTGATTTTAAACTACAAACTGGATGTTTCTTTGATAGTCCATATGTTGTTCACTTATGCATATTATCACTTCACCTATCTACACGCATGCAAAACTTTGTCTTCACGGGACGGAATGCTACCCATAATGGTTTTACACTTTGAAATAATAAAATACATCCAAAATATTGAATGAAGAGTGGGATTTTCACCGGTAAAGCAATCTTCTTATCAAAATATAAATTTAGCCATATTTGTTTTAAGATTCAGATATTTACATTTGCCCAATACACAAATTTACTCTTTCAATAATTATTATATAGTTAATTATATCTTTATAAAATCGTTGAAACTCTTTCTTTAAAAGTAAAATCGTTGTAAATTAAAGTAAAATCGATCTTAGAACTATATAGTTGTGACATCAAATGCTAAAGATCTATTCGATAATCTATGAAGAATAATAGTAATAACCTACTTCCTGAAAGTAACTAATACTAGTTGCAGAAAACAGATTATTGGTATTTATTATTACGCAACTTTTATTACAAAAAAGTAAAAATCTACCTATTGTAGCCGTCCGGAGACCCATGACCCACAGACCCCAAAACCACCAATAGTTCAAATGTCCATTTATATATATACAAGGTTTGCCATTTTTCGAACGACAAATTTTTTTGCTATTAAAAAAAATCGATATCCCTCTAATCCCTGTCTTGCGAACAGGAAAGTATTAACATCATTTGTTCTTTTTTAATGAATTTTAACGACTTTATGACGCACCACACTACTCCATGTTCCATTAGAAGAAAACAATAGGCACATTTTAAGTTATCATAAAATATTAGGCTTAAAAAATAAAAACTTCAACTATCCCTACATTGTTATGATTCCTAAATTTCACAAAAATCCTTTAAAATTCCTCACTGTTACTGTAGGATGTAACACTTATAACACATGCGCTAACTCTCTTTTCTTAAATATTCTCACACAAATCTATGATTTATCTACCAAGAAAGATAACCCATTGTATTCAAAATAGTTATATGCTAGTTAATAAAATCAAGGCACTTACCAACGTTAACAATATTATCAAATATGATTTTAAGGACCTTTTCAACAATATTTTTTGGCAAATTTACACTCTACTATTAATTCACTTTTTATAGGATATTTCTCATCACTACATTTACCTGATAACATATATATTGATTACTTCAAAACTTTAACAAATATTTTAATTTTTCATAATTTTATCTTCAAAATAATGATATTTTTTTCAGACAAAAGGAATTCCACAAGTCTCAGCTAGTTCCAATATGCTTTCTGATTTATATTTCTATTTATATGCAAGAAAGTATATTAACAATAAAATTTTGCTCTATAGATATGTAGATAATATAATTATAGTTTCCCTTAATGATAATCATTCTATTCCTCTACCTGTAGCCTATCCTTCCAATCTTGAGCTTAGTACATTTAAATAAGTCTACTACTAATTTTATGGACATTAATCTCTATTCTTTCTATTCACAGTTTAATATTCAATATCTATGATAAACGTAATGATTTTTGCTTCAATGTTATTAATGTTACTAACTTTCATTCACGTCTACATATTTCAGTATACAGAAATATTCTTATAAACCACTGCAATCGTATTAAACGCTTACGCTCCTCTCATTTCATTAGGCCTAATTTATTAAATTTAAAGCATACAGATTTGTCTTTCAATTATCCCCTTGTCTATTATTTCTTCATGGATTAAATATTAAAACATTAATCTAATTTTATCAGTACGGCATTTAATATGTATAAAAATTATAAAATTGAAAACAATATTAAGGACGGAAGACGTGGATACTAAACAATATATTAAAACTTATTTTTATAAAAAAATTAACAAAAAAATCATAAAATAACAAAATTCTCCCCCAAAAATTATAAAATGAAAATACCATTAAAGAGGTATGTGGTTGAACTGCTAAAAAAAGCTACATAATTTATTTAAGAAAAAAAAAACTGGTTTTATGCATTTAATCATATTATTTACATCACAAATCATTTTTAACACTTTCCAACCTAGTTGAAAAGTGTTTATGACTTCGGTTTGTCTGCCGTCTGCCGTCTGGCCGTGCTCTAACTCCCGTAAATATGCTCGGATTGCCCTGCAATTTTTATATGTTATTGTCGTTATCTATAGCATGTTCCCTATTTCAACTGAAGTGTATAGCACTTATAGTTTTCTTACAGGGACACTCAAAAGAATTCCGTTACATTACGGTCTATGGGGGAAATCATTTGCGGTTTATTTTAATGATGTTACACAATTACAAACACATTGTAATTGATATATATCACTAAAGTGCATTGTAAGAAGCTTAATATAGAATAGGGTGTGCATAGCACTTATAGTTACTTTACAGGGACAGTCAAAAGAATTCCATTACATTACGTCTATGGAGAAAAATCATTTGCGGTTTAATTAAACAATGTTTCACTCTTTTAAACGCATTGAAATTTATATGTATCACTAAGGTGCATTACAAGAGGCTTACTACAGAATAATGTGTGTATAGCAGTCATCGTTCATTTACAGGGACACCCAAAAATTCTCGACTGTCTGTTAACAATAATTCCTGGAAGTGCGTTTTAAGTTGCTGAACGCGATTTTAAATTTAACAAATTTTTTGTCTATTACTTGGTGTGTATAAATTCTGTAGATCCTATACAGGGCAGCACAAAAGTTTGCGAACGCATTTCCGTTTATTGACAGAAACTCCAGAAGGAGAACTTTAAACTGTGCTACCCGTTTCCTAACTAAACTAAAATTTAGCATCCATGTAGTATATGTACAAATCTGTAGCTCATATACAGGGCTGAATAAAAGTATTCGGATATTTTTCCGAATATGGTATATGTTCGAAATATATGTTAGAAATTCCTGAAATTGCGTTTTTAAGTTTGTTATGCGTTTTCCAAATTATTTACTTAGATGTTATATATCAGCTTATCAAACGGTAATGTTTTGTAAAATTATTTTAGAAGCGTTGGAAAGTGTTACATAATCTATGCTTGACGCATGATTTTTTGTTCTTGTTTAACATAAATAATACACTCTTCATTTTGCTCATACAATGTCTCACCATACATTGTGTGCTTTTCTTCCCATTTCTTGTTTATTATATATAAATTTTATTTACTTCCTTTAGTTTCGTCACATTTCAAGTATTATTTGTTTTGCCATTTTTTTCTTTTGATTCTATTTTCTCTTCATTCATAATAGATGGCAGTACTATAGTTATTATTTAACTTATCTACAATTTCAGTTTTTACTTATATTTTTCTGTGATAGATGGCAGCACTATACAATTTATTTATTTTTTATAATTTTTTTTTCTAAGCAATGTTGAGTATAGATAAAGCAGCGATTTTGAGTTCATTATGACAGGCTGTTTGTCAAGTACTTATAATCTTATTCAATCTTCCGTAAAATTTGTATTTTTTGTTGAGTCTTGCATATTATTTTATGATCTAATTTCTATTTTAGTTGAATAATTGTTTATTTATTTAAGTTCTATTTTAGTTGCATATTTATTTTTTTTATTTGAACTTCATGTAGGTTATGAATTTTCTTGTTTCATATATATATGTTATTAGGGGCTTAATATTGTCGATTTTAGGCATAATGCTAACAATATTTGGTGAAATAACATATATTTACTATGAATATTCTTATAAAGCGCTTCTGAAGATTCCATAAGATATTCATAGTTTTCCAATTTTTGCTTTTTCATCCTATTAAGTATAATTCCTACAGTGTCCATTCCATTGCTTTTTATAATGTCTTATCTTTTGTTTTTCACA
Organism: Maratus michaelseni; assembly: GCA_963931845.1. NCBI lineage: Eukaryota > Metazoa > Arthropoda > Arachnida > Araneae > Salticidae > Maratus > Maratus michaelseni. The sequence goes on from OZ007586.1 coordinate 402,372,351, forward strand.
TGTGTTTTCATTTTAAATATATATACAGTGGTGGCCAAAAGTGTAGACATTTTTTGAAAGTTTCATGTTTTTCAAATTTGTGTGCTTGTAGAATATATTAATTTTCGCTTAAATACAAACGTTTATATATCAAATTGAAGGTAATTTAAGTTAGAATTTAATAATAAAAACAGTATTACAATATCTGTATTACAACAAATGTTATGCAACTAATAGTAAGATCTATCTTAGATTTGCATTTTTTTAAAGTGATACTTACACAATCAATACTTAGTAGGATAACCCTTATTTTTTAAGACAGCTTCAAAGCATCTTTTCATCGAGTGAACGAGTGTTTGGAGTTAATCTTTCGTAATCACATGGTGCCAAGAATCAATTATAGCTTCAATAAGTTGTCTTTTATTGGATGGACGTTTTTTTCATACAAGAATTTTCAAACGTCGCCACAAATTTTCAATTGGATTGAGATCAGGGCTGTTTCCTGGCCATGGTAATATATCTATGCCTTTATTTTGAAACCATGTTTGCATACTTTTGCTGTGTGGCATGGAGCTGAATCCTGCTGAAAAATAAATGCTGCGTTTTGGGGAAGAGATCCCTGATGGAAGGTATCAATTTTGGTTCCAGGACAGCTTCGATGTATTTTTTGGCATTCAGGATGCCATCAATCACTTGAATTCGGCCCACACCATCTACAGACATACATGCCCAAATCATGACATTTGTTGGGGTTTTTGTAGTTACTTCAATGGAATCAGGATGAAGTGCTTCTCCTACTCTACGTCTTACGTATTTTCTACCACACTACCAAAGGGCGATATTTTACTCTCATCGTTACAGATTACTTGCTTCCATTGATTTTCTGACCATTTAATGTGTTCTTTTGCCCACTTAACACGTTTTTCGTGTTGCTTTTGATTTAAATATAGGTTTTTCCTTGGAATTCTAGCTTGTAGTCCAAATCCTGATAACCTTCTTATTGTTCTTGAACTTATTGCAATACCCGCTGCATTCATTTCACATCTAATGGCATCTGATGAAATTTTTCGATATTGAAGGCATAGCCGTTTAATTTTTCTATCAGCAGTAGCACTTGTGCATTTTTCTCGGCCTGGTTTGGCCTTATTTTCCACTGATTTCGTTTTTTCATAACGTAAAATGAACTTTCGTACACCAGAACAAGTCTCTGAATCACCAACTTGTCTTGCAATTTCAGCATAAGAGAGGCCATTTTCTCTCAATATGACAATTCGGCTTCTTTTTGTAGATGTCCAATTAGTTTATCTTGTTGATGACATTGTTTAAAATTAGTTTAATTAAAAAAAGGACTTTAAATATTCAAAAACAGCAATACTCTATTTAATTGTACTAGTATGCATCATTCCGCAAAATATTTCCACAACAATAACTCTTTTACCATCCAAATAACCTAAAATATAGTTACAGACATTTGATTGGTCCTCATAACAGTGTTTGTGATTGGCTAGTACGCTTTTATTACAAAACACGTCCTTATTCAAAACGATTTGTGTTTGTTTGTTCTACGAAAATGAGCATCACTTTTTTTGTAATACAGATATTGTAATACTGTTTTTATTATTAAATTCTGCATTAAATTACCTTCAATTTGATATATAAACGTTTGTATTTAAGTGAAAATTAATATATTCTACAAGCACACAAAGTTGGAAAACATGAAACTTTCAAAAAATGTCCATACTTTTGGTCACCACTGTATATATATATACAAGGTGGCCATAATTAAACTGACGGTACTCAGAGTGTTTTGTAGCGCGATCTAATTGCGAGAATGGCGCCAAATTTTGTAGGAAGATTAAACGGGGGACGAAGGATTCCGCGAGAAAAAATTAGTTCCAAAAGTCACCGCCAGGGGAATATGCGGCGCTGTGTTTTCGAAAAAAAGAGTTTCAAAAGAGAAGAATCAATACTGAAATAAAATGACCGTTTATTTAGCACATCCAACTCAGGTTCGATGTGGCCACCGTTTTTGTGAACCACATATTGCATTCTGTGCACAGCATTTACAACAGCAAAGAATAACATGTCTGCAGGGAATCTCCCGTACAGTTCGCGATATGTTATCCTTCAACGTAGCCAGGTCCTGGACATCTCCGTGATAGACCTTGGACTTTAGGTAACCATAGCCAAAAGTCGCAGGGTGTAAGTTCATGAGACCAAGGTGGCCATGCAGTTGGAAAACAGCAGCTAATGATTATTTCTGTTGTGAATTTCTATTGTAGCAGCTGCTGTACCCGCAAAGCATTATGTGGATGGGCTCCATCTTGCATGAAAATGATTTTTTCCAGGCACTGTCATTGCTGAAGTGCCGGAATAACAAAGTTGTTTAGCATTTGGCGATATTTGTCTCCGGTAACAGAACAAGTTACAGGTCCTGTCGGAGTAATGTTCTCATAGAAGAATGGACCTATAATCATATCTGCTGTGAAACCACACCAAACCGTTATGTTTGGTGAATGCAAAGGAATTTCCTTGAATGCTCTTGGTGACTTGTTATCCCAAATTCGGCAGTTCTGGGTACTTACAGTTCCATTCAGGTAAAAGTGGGCCTCGTCTCCCCATAAGATTTTCCAGGGCCAAGCATCATCCAACTCCATTCTGGCAAGAAAAGTGAGAGCAAAAGTCAATCGCTTATCATGGTCGGTGTTACGTAACTCTTTGACACGGCTGATCTTGTACGGATAGAAGTGGATAATCTTTCGTAATATTTTCCATACCGTACAATAAGGCATATCCAGATTCCGAGCTATCCCACGAGCGCTGGAAGTGGTAGCAATATTGTCTGGTGCTCTGTCGACAATCGCCGTTGCCACTTTTTTTATTGTATCCTGTGATACTGGTTTCGTCCTCTGCCTGACTGAATATTTACAGAACCTCTTTTCTCAAACTTTTCAACCATTGCTTTTAAACTATTAACTGACAAAGGACCGTTATCTTTACGCATTTTTGTGGTTTCTAAAAGAACGAAGAGCGGCTGGCGCATTGCACTGGTTGAGGTAAAATAATCTGACTAGTAGAGCTTGCTCGACTAAAGAAGGAGACATTATGAAAGATAACTTTCAATGGAGTTACTTCTAACAGTAGCACATTACCTTTAGAGGCCGAACAATCTGGCACTGGGCCAAAAAATGTAACGTGATATTTGAATAATGAACTTCTTCTTCTGCTGTTGCTTTCTTTGGGGCTCTGTAAGTGAAATTGCAGATAAAGAAACTTTAACAGTGTTTATGTAAATTTTTAGCTTTTTATAAACTGTTACCAATTTGAGCTTGGATTAAACTGCTAAATTCGTTAAATAAACGGTAATTTTATTTCAGTATTGATTCTTCATTTTTTGAAACACTGTTTTTCGAATACACAGCGTCACATATTCCCCTGGCGGTGACTTTTGGAACTAAATTTTTTTCGCGGAAACCTTCGTCCCCCGTCTTGTTTAATCTTCCTAGAAAATTTGGCGCCATTCTCGCAATTAGATTGCGCTACAGAACACTCTGAGTATCGTCAGTTTAATTATGGCCACCTTGTATATATACAGGGTGTCCCAAAAAGGAGTACCCATTTTTAAAAATGAATAAGAAACAAACGAATAGAGTTATTAAAAGAATTCTTGCAGGAAACGGATATGTGAAGTCTGGAATTTTATTTAGATTATTTTATTATGTTAGTTCAAATTCTTACCGACAGATGGCGCTGCGTCTACCGCATTCATTAGAATTAGTTGAAAATTAAATGACAATATTTTCAATATGTCCTCAATTCATCACAATAACATGTCGGAGTCTTAGAATGAAATTAGCACACACCTTCTGCAACGTCTGTACGGAAATGGCTGCACACACTTGAGCGATTAATCGCTGGAGCTCAGCTAGCGAAGTGGGATTTTGGCAGTAAACTACATCCTTCAGATGGCCCCATAGAAAAAAATCACACGGATTTAAATCTGGTGAGTAAGGTGCCAATTCATACCCTTGCCGGTTAATTTCGGGTAATTTTCGGTGCTGTAGCGCCATCTATCGGTCAGATTTTGAACTATCATAATAAAGTGTTCTAAACAAAATTCCAGATTTCACACATCCGTTTCCTGAAAGAATTTTTTTAATAACTTTATTCGTTTGTTTCTTATTCATTTTTAAAAATAGGTACTCCTTTTTGGGACACCCTGTATATATATTATAATACGAGTAAATCTTGCGTGTGTATATATATATATGCAAATTTTATCTTAAAAATGGCTTTAACGATTTTGACTAAATTTTATATCTTACCGTTTTCGGGCACTAGAAGACCATTGGGGTAGGTCACATGTTCGAGAAAATTCGATTAGTTGGTCATTTTTTGGTCACTATTGGTCAAGCTAATTTTATCTAAAATATGGCTCTAACGATTTTGACTAAATTTTGTATCCTACCGTTATGGGATGCCAAAAGACCATTGAGCTAGGTCACATGTTCAAGAAAACTTAATTAGTGGGTCATTTTGGTGTCACTATGGGTCCATGCATTTCAATAGGAATGAAGGTTGAAACGTTTATTAAATTGTTGAACACGAAGTGTAAACGAAATGTAAATTTGGCAAGATATCGCCAAATTTGGCGTATGTTACAAGCTTTCGGCTGAAAAATTGACTTTTTACAAATACCAAACTACATGATTGGCGCCAATTGAAAAAAGTACCGAAGGGTGCGATTTTTCGCCAAATTTTGGTGACATTTGGTAAAAAAATTGGCTTTCAGAATCTGAAGGAATTTTCCAGAAATTCACAGTAGGAGCCGTATACAAGATTCAACAAATCATAGTACATAGAACGTTCTTGAGTAACACAGATGTTGTTCCTTACAACGCATACCTGCTGAAAAAATACAACTGTCACAACAACGTCGATATTATATCGAGTTGAAAACAAAGATAATTTTAACCGAGCATAGCTCGGTCTTCCCAGCTGGTATATATGAAGGGTATGTATGGTATATAAGCTGGTATATATGTCATATATATATATATATATATGTGTGATTTTTATCACGCTGTAGAATGCATCGTGTTTATGAACCAATTTGGATGTAACTGATATGTACTGGACTTACTAATGTCTCGACCGCGTTTGGTGGCCAGCATCATCCGCCATCTTGTTTCAAAATGGCGGCCAGTTAACAATTTCAAATTCGAAAAGATGTAAAAGTATTTTGAATGTAAAAAAGGTTTTTCCTTTAGGTTTTCGGCCTTGATACAAGGATACCAGTGCTTTTTAAAAATATCTTAAATAATCGGCCAAGTGCGTGTTTTACTCGCACAAAAAAATATGCCGTACAATACATTTATTAATGATTAACTGTAATATTACAAACAATTGTTGCTAAAAGAATAATAAGACTTTGTAAAAAACTATACAACGTATCGCTATATATTCCGGCTAAGTACAGATGGACACATCATGGACGTTCAGAGAGATATTAAGCCTTGAAATCAATTGGAATGAAAAACGTTGACTATTTTCGCACTATGATTTGCCTTACCTAAACAAAGACCTTGTATAAAGTTTAAACTTCGAATTGTGCCAAGCGCGCTTCGTTAAAGGATTGCAAGATGCAACGCAACCTTGGTTCGTGCCGCGTACTTCTAGTTAGGTTTTTAATTAATATATTGTCTAATTACCGACAATGTACTTCGAAAATCATTATCAACAATCCTTAGATGATTCCGCGTCGATTAGTACTTCGAGCGCTCCGCAGCCTACCCGCTGAGTGCCAGCAAATTAAAGTGTTTTGTATCGGAAAAATGCGATTTTCTCGAAAACTATGCCACCTAGGATAATTGCTATATTTATCCTGCTAGGTTAAAATAAACTTCTACTACCACTAATGTTTCATGTTTTCATAATTGTAGTTTCAGTAGCTTCGTAAATAGGGGAGGGATACATTCTTGCAGTATATTTTCGACGATATGCATGAAAAATATGATACCTAAAAGTAAAACAAATATATTTTTGAGGTCGGTGTCACGAGAACTTTCGAACGATTTAACACAAATATATTTTTGAGTTTGGTGTTACGAGATCTTTTGAACTTTAGTCCACACGATATACAATTTTTTGTTCAAGTAACTTAATTAGCCCCCTATTTCTTTTCCTAAAAATATTTGTGAATGGCTAATAATCTATAAATATGTGGGTCAACAGCCTTTATAACTCTGAACTTTGAACTTTGAACTTTCCATATAGTTATCGAGAAAAACGACTGTGACAGACGGACAGACATACACACGAATAATTTTTAATGGTTACGTTTTTGCTTTTTAAGTACGGTAACTCAAAAATGGCTGAGATTTAGTTTTGAGAATTTCTAGGAAGGCTAAAATTATTAAAAAATCTTATTTTTGTCATTCGATAGTACTCGTATATTTAATCGATTAGGTTATGACTGAGCATGTGTACTGAACTTAGAAAAGTCTCGACCGGGCTCGTTGGCCAGCTTCAACCGCCATTTTATTCCAAAATAACTGCCACTTAGAATTTTCAAATTAAATAGATATACAAAAGAACTGAAAATTCAAAAAGTTTCCGGCCTTGATACAAAGATTCTGGAGCATTTTTTTCGCCACTATTTTAAACAACGTCTGAGATATAGCAGTTTGAAATTCTATGGGGCTGACATTTTTAAACAATCTGATATTTGATATACGATACTCTTTTTTATGAATCTGTTTAGATGTGACTGAGAATGTGTACAGGACTTACCAATATCTTTACCTTGTTTTTTGGTCAACTTCTTCCGTCATCTTCTTATAAAATGGCGGCTACTTGAAAATTACAAATTTAAAAATATGTATAAACAAATTAGAAATTCCAAAAGTTTTTAAACTTAAGTGTTCGGCTATTATACATGAATTCCACAGCATGTCTTGTTTTACCTCTATCTTATAAGATGGCTTTGATATAGCAGTTTGAAATTCTAGTGTGGCTGATATTTCCAGAATCAGATTTCATGTATGTGCTTTAGAAAACTTTGTTTCTCGCTAATTTACTTTAATTGTTGTAACAATTTTTGCTACTGTTTTACACTTAAATCTACATAGTCCTATCAGTCAGCGTCAAATTCTCGTCCAGTTCGGCGATACTCGGCGAAATATTGCAAAATTTGGCGATAAAAATTTGCCATCAATGAAGACATCTTGGATACAGCTGACTCGGCGAATTTCTCATTCAAATTCTGTATTGACGAAAACTGGGAGTGAATCTTCTATATAATTAGGTTCCACGCATCTTTTATTAGTTCTTTTTATTAAAATTATCTGGGTTTTTAAATCGAGGAATAGAGAAGTTACCTTATTCTTCGTGGTATATGCCAGAAAGACCTTATTCAATTTAAGCACTATCACATGTGGAAAAATCTCAAATTGTTTCACTTTCATTCATCTGATTTGTGTTAACTGTTAGGCTCTTGTAGTTTTGGGTATTGCGGATATATTCTGACTCATGAACTTAATGTAGAGCATTAGTTGTTCCGTCGTCGTCAAATAATGTGCCGACAGCAGAAAAAGTGGAATATAATCAAAGTGAAGGTATACATCAGAAATGTTTTGCAATGAAGAAATGGCTGTGAGCCACTGAGGATACTGCTCTTAGGTATTTAAAAGTTTTGATAAATACATATGACATGGCTTGTTCTCCCCATACATTTTAAATTATCAAACGATTAATTGAAAGTAAAAGTCAAAAATCGATATTTTTCAAATTTTTAATATCTTTGAAAATTTACAGGTTTTCAATACAATCTATAAATTTATTAAAAAAAGCATACTTCAATTGCTTCTGGCACACATATAAATCTCTTTAAAATATATATCTAAAGAAAATGCAATAGAAACTTTAAGTATTTTAAATTATTGAACATTTCAATGTTTTCACCTGCAAAGCGGAGGCGTAACATGTCTTTAATGTTTGGTTATGAATTATTATCAAAATATTTTTCTCCACCAGCAAGAAAATAAACAGTGAGAAGTTACTAATATTGAATAAAGAAAATATCAATAATTACAACAGCCCTGGTAAGAACTAGATAAATATAAATCTGAAGGCACATCGTGCAACGTGGAATAATATTGATTATTAGATAAAAATATGATACGATATATTTCCCTCTTTCTGGTTGAACGTGTTTACTACCTAAATTTGTAATTAATACTGAGATGATATGATGTGGAAGATATTACTATCGTTTTCAAACATTTAGATATATTTTTTCCTTTTTTAAAAATTTACTGTGCTGAATACTTAAATATCATTTAATTTAAAATAAAAATGTATTACTCAATGTTTCATGCTATAAACATAATCACTTAGTATAAACTCTTAAAATGTCATTTCTTATTTTCAATTTTGCATTTGAAGAATCAGAAATTATTCTTAAAAGTAGGAAAAATAGAAATTATATATTCCCGGTGCATAATCGTAGTCGTCCGGTATATTTTTTTAGCAAATTATCTTAATTTAGAGGGTGAAGTTTTATTTATTTTTAAGAGTTTATATAGTTTATTCTTAATTATTAGATATCTTGTTTATAGTAGGCACATTTTGGTTAAAAAAATCGGAATATAAATTATTACTCATGTTCTGAATGTCGTAGGATGAAACTGTTTTCACCAGAGTTAATTGCGTATGATTTTGATTAACTGATGTACTCAATATATGTATATTTGGGATTTACATTTGAATCTGACATCTACATTTTAAAACGAACAACATATTATTATTCTTTAAAACTATACTTTACGCTCTATTACTAATTGAAAAAATGTAAAATCACATGATGACTTAAATAGTCGCATAGAGAAAATTCGAGACCACTACAATTTTAACTGTAAGTGACAAATTCAGATTTTCTGGAAATAACTTTTTGCTATCAAAAAATTCAATTTCTTTCAGCGTATTTATGTGAAGCCACATCGTTCTTCTGTATATATTTTTCAAATTATTGAAATTGTTTTTCATTTGTGACTGTAGAATACCAAAATACCTCTTTATAAGATTAGAAATATCGTAGTAATAAGATTGTAAAATAAACGAGAAAATTTTGACTGTATATCACCTCTTGTTTTTTAAACGTGGAAGATTGGATTGCACTTAAAAGAACGTCTAAACACCACAACGCTATCCACTTAATATAACATTATTTGCTCATGTAGAATAAAATTCAAAACATTCGTTCCTATTCATATTTATTTGTCAACCCATTGTACTTTAGAATACAAAAACGTTTGAAGCAATACCTAAAGAAACGATTAACTGTGAATAAAATCTATGTTGATATTGTAACAATGATAGAAACAAAAGTAATTGGGAATAATACTGAGTACTACGCTTTATCCTGTCAGAGAATGCTGATTTTATTTACCTTTACGTCCTACGATTAAACGATTCTATTACTATCGAAAATTATACTTAATTGTATAAAGATGCCTTTGTTTTTGCGAGCATAACAATGTAACACCGTATACAAATACTTTTGACTTGACATATCGTATAGTATCAGTCTTCTTATTTTGACAGTAAAATGCATGCTCACACTGTACATTATATTTAGATAGATAAAAAAGGAAACTGTATAGAAAATCTTCAGCCCATCACATAAATAAAATGCTGTTGCATAATTCTTATTTATCCAATGACTACAGATCCCAAATTGGGTTCTGTACTACTTTTAAGAAAGCATTAGAAGAGTTTATAGAAATTTCTGTTATGTTTTTTATACTGCAATGTCACACACAAATGTTTGAATTCAGACACATATGTTTCTAAAACGGATGGTGAAATTTTAAGACGTTTTAAAATGTCTCATTTTTTCTGACTCGGAAATGTTCTACTATTTTAGATACTTCAAACCTCTGTATTGCCGTCATTTTCTATCGGCAATAGGCAGCCTTTTTTGACAATCTTGTTTTGCTTTCTTGATTTCAGGGACACCAAAATTTGGTATGAAATTTTCGTAAAGCTGATATTTCAAATCTCTTTCGACCTCATACTGATTATAATCAATATTTTGTACTTTTAGAGAAGTAAATGATAAAAAAAAAATATTTAAATTCTAAGCCACCGAATATGTTTATTTTTTGTCACAATATAGGAAATGGTCCGAAATCAATTCTAGGCCCAGGGTCTGATATTCGTTTCCTCCCTCCTTTTACTTACCCATTATACGTAGTATAGAGTAAGTCTTGTAAGTCGTTTTAAAAATCGAAAAAACAATTTTGACGGATTTACACGTTTCAGACACTGAAGATTCCGAAAAACATATTTTTAGAAAAAAAAAAATGTCGTTCGTCTGTCTGTCTGTCTGTGTGCGTACCTGTAAACGCTCTATCTCCCGAACAAATTGAGATAGAGACTTAAAATTTGGTATGTACTTAGTATGTAATAATGGGACGCAGCTTATTGAATTTCAGTAACCTCGATTATCTGGAAATATTTTTTCGGACTCTCAAAGTATTTGTTCTGATAAAAGGTATATAAAAATTTTCGAAATTGTTTATTTTAACGAGTGAATATGAAAGACAATAAAAACACACAAATTTTGCATAAAGAATGAAGTCGATCGGATAATTAGTTGCCGAGATATTTGTAATTATATTTTCGACACTCTTCGATTTTTCATGACCCTGTATTTCATTCAAATTTCAAATGTATATTTTAATTGTAAATGAGACGCTTAATCCGACGCAATAAACTGTTAGTTAATATGATTATAACTTTTGGAGTTATAAGATGTTTATTTTACGCAATTCAGTAATAGAGCATTTAAAGTTTATGGCGTCATCAAGCCACGATTTTATTCGAATTGCAATGCATTTTATAAACAGTTTACAAATGTTTCATTTTCATATTTTATATTATGCATATCCACGATGGGTAAGTATTACGGTGGCCCCCAACAAATAGTTTATATATGTTACAAAACTACTAAACATATTTGATGTCTTAAAATACATATATGAACATATATGAACATGACGGAATATATATTTGGTTAAATCTATATTTTTCTAGCCTCTTCCAACGTAATCAATACAATGTTGAAACAACTTTTAAATATTAGCTTAAAAAATAATTTCATACCAAATTTGGGGGATGAAGCTATAATCAGCAGCAAATCATTCAGCCAAATCAGTATTCATTACGTTACTAATAATTATAATTTAGAAAAGTCTTTTAACTATAATGTGTGATAAATAAAAAAAAAAACTAAGAACACAGATACATAATAAGAAAAAATCGTTACATCACTTATAATTATGATAAAGAATTTTAATTTTAAGTTGTGATAAATGCGAATGATACTAAACGATACAAACATATACTGGGATACAAATATGAAAATATAAATAGATTACTCTTTTTCAAAAGCACTTTAAAAAAATAACAGTATCAATTATAAAAATACCATATCGCAATTAATTTACCTTTATTAATGTACCTCACTTAGGAAATATATATGATGATGGAAAATATAAATGTTACAGAAATGAAATATATCAATATTTTAATGCAAAAGAAATTTTATTAGTTTAATATACTTGTTTCTTTAAATTTTTAAAACATATTTTTGTATCCTTATAGTATTTTAATTAAAAACGACTGACTGAACTAATCTATTAAATAATTTCTAGTTTCGTAATTAAGTCTAATATGGAAATTTTAATTTACATGTCATATTTTTCAATTAACAATAATTTTACGAAAATTCAACTTCGTCTAAATGGAGTGAGACCTACGTTAAGGATAAATCAATGTGTTCAAACATATTAATGTTTTTATCTTGCTATATATATTTTAGATGAATTGTATTTAAAATTAGCATAAGTATCACCATTTTTATGTGCATGAATCCTTCCATTAAATAATTTATATATTTTTTAGTTAATGATCTAAAGAAATATGTAGTGTAATCATAAAAAGTTTCATGAAAAGCGATTTATAGAAGCTACAAATATACAAATCTAAAATATTTTTAACGTCCACCAAGAGGTTTTTGAGTTATGCTTAAACAAGAACGAAAAATCATGCGTCAAGCATAGATTATGTAGCACTTTCCAACACTTCTAAAATAATTTTACAAATCATTACCGTTTAATAAGCTGAAAGATGACATCTAAGTAAACAATTTGGAAAACGCATAACATATTTAAAAACGTAATTTCAGGAATTTTCAATATATACAATATTCGGAAAAATATCCGAATACTTTTATGTAGCCCTGTATATGATCTATAGATTTGTATATATACATAGGATGCTAAATTTTTGTTTAGTTAGGAAACGCGTAGCACAGTTTAAATTCTCCTTCTGGAGTTTCTGTCAATAAACGGAAATGTGTTCGCGAACTTTTGTGCTGCCCTGTATAGGATATACAGAATTTATACACACCACGTAATAGACAAAACGCTAGTTAAGATTAAAATCGCGTTCAGTAACTTAAAACGCACTTCCAGGAATTATTGTTAACAGACAGTAGATAATTCTTTTGTGTGTCCCTGTAAATGAACGATGACTGCTATACACACACTATTCTGTAGTAAGCCTCTTGTAATGCACCTTAGTAATATATATAAACTTCAATGCGTTTAAAATAGTGGAACATTATTTAAATAAGCCGCAGACGATTTTTCTCCATAGACGTAATGTAACGGAATTATTTTGACTGTCCCTGTAAAGTAACTCTAAGTGCTATACACGTACTATTCCATATTAAGCTTCTTCTAATGCATCTTAGTGATCTATATAAATTTCAATGCGTTTACAATAGTGAAACATTTTTAAAGTAAACCGCAAATGATTTTTCCCCATAGACCGCAATGTAACGGAATTCTTTTGAGTGTCCCTGTAAGAAAACTATAAGTGCTACGCACTTCAGTTGAAATAGGGAACGTGCCATAGATAACGACAATAACATATAAAAATTGCAGAGCAATCCGAGCATATTTACGGGAGTTAGAGCACGGACAGACGGCCATACGGCCATCCGGCCAGACAAACCGAAGTCATAAGCACTTTTCAACTAGGTTGGAAAGTGCTAAAAACATCACACAGTGAAATTTGTTTTGCAACTATTATCAATAAAATTTAATTTGCATAATTCTTAAAATTCCTTACCAATGACTTGTCGTTTGGTATCTAAAGGTACACTTTTCCGAAGAATCCAAATGTAAAGTCAAAATTCGAATTGAAAATTCCAGAGATTTTTACAAGTTCAGTACGGAAACGACCTCCTAAACTTAATTTTCAACATAAATTGGAAGGAGATATAATTTCCAGTCAAATGTCTATATGAAGAGATTTTGTTTGTTAAAATGTATAAGGTTTCCTTTTATTCGGCTGACTGTACCATTTAAGTTTTACTAATTATGATCGCAATTATTTTCAAAATATACCTATATATATGCATATATGTATGCAGATATATATATATCAATAGCAAGGTAGTGACTGAAAGGTCCACATCAAGTCGCTTCCAATCAAATAAGTTGTTGTGATCCACGGTACGCGTCTGACTATATATAAAGGATGTCCTATCAAAGATGCATAACTCTGCAGAACGGTAATTGTCGCTTCGAGTATATAAAAATTGGCTAAAGTACCATACCACTACGGTCATTTTTAGAGAAAAAGGCGAAAGAAAAATTTGGCGTCACATCCGGTGCACATGAAATAAGATTTATTCGAAATGTGGATATTATTTAATGCATATTAGATATCAAATGATATTCTCATGACAGGATGCTCAAGATTAATGCCATACACAGGAAAGTTTGAACACACGCAAAAATTATTGTTATCCATCATCGTAGTATACACCAAAGGGAATGTTTTTTATCTGCTGCGTTTTTCTTATATGATAGAATTTAACAATTGCCACACATCAACTGGATATAATGCTGTTTTCTAAATATGCAACAAGCAAAGTAATAGAAAAATCGTAATTGTGTTTAGAGAAGCACAATTTTAAGGAGTATTTTTCACCTGTCAAATAATCATAAGTATTCTCAAAAATATTTCAGCAATTAAATTATAAAAACAGATGCACTTATTAGATTACTTCGGAATACCATTTTTTAAAACTTGTTAGAGATATTCTTTAGGAGATACTAAAATAGGTCATTATTCCAATTTATTCATCTGGAAATCAAAATACATTTCTGTTATTTTGTAAAACGTTTTTAATTATAACAAAATCTTATAAATACTGGGGTAAAAATCATTACTGGCTTCTTAAAATAAATGAAAAAACACAATGAGTTTTGAATCAACTTCCTCTTACTTTAGCAGGAACAAAAATCTTTACCACTTCGAAAAAAAGGAGTAAGAAAATGTGCTTAAAGAATTTATTTACTTTGTATAGTGTTTTACACTAATATTTATAACTTTTCTGAATCTGTCCTGCTTCTGGCAGTTTTAATTCTTCCTTGATCTTTCTTCTACATTAAAAAGATTAGGGCAGCTTACTGAACCTGATGAGGAAAAGGCAATTCTTTCAAAAAGAGTCATGTTTTTTTAGGTGCGTTCGTAATTATATAAATACGTAGCACCTATAGTCGTCGTTTGGTCCATCCGTCTGTCCGTCCGTCTGTCTGTCTGTCTGTCCGCATATAACAACGCAAAAACTACCCAACCAAATGGTTTGCAATTTAAAATATATTATCTTTGCAGAATTTTGTCGAAACATTTCAAATTTTATTAAAATCGAATCAAAACTTTAGGAGATATTAATAAAAATATTTATTAAGAAATTTGAATTTTTTTTTTAAATCGGTGCTTTTTTGTTATAGGAGCTTCCGATGGATGTTAAATCGTCAAGCGACCGAGATACTTATTTTATGACAGAAATTAATATGCAGACGATATAATTCATTTCACAGAATTAAAAATCATCAAGATCTGAATATTTATATAACTAGCTGATACATATATATCTGAATATTTATATAACTAGTTAAGATATTTATATGAACAGTGTCATAAAATATATACTTAACTAGCTGTTTAACCCGTTCTACGCACGGGATATCATGAATTTAATTCTAAAACGTGCGTACGAACGCACCTCGTTTGTAACGTTTGACGTACAATTTACAACTTGTTTAATTTTAAAGTGATTTTATGAAGTTTTAAACCTTTTATTTCCTTTACAGAAAATTAGCAGCAGTATAAATAAACTGAATAAATGGAAACTCAAAAATTTAATTAAAATGCATCAAAGTGAAATGCTACCTTTTTATACATTATCTTGAAAAAACTTAAGCTTCAAGTATGCAAAGCTATTCCGTTGAGATGATACATTAAATATTTACAATTTCATTCGAAAGAAAGAAGACCAAATGTTTTTAAAATACGCTATCTTTATCTCACTTTACGCAGGGCCTAAGTTAATGGAAAAACGATAACTTTAAAAATTTGAGACGCTCTTTATTGACTAATGGATTCTATTAAAATCAAACAAAGAATAAAGTTTATTGTATTATTATGAAAGTTCCCTTTGCATGGACGTGTAAAATTAACTGCTATTTTCAGTTATTTTACGTATATTTTAACTAAGTTATTGTTTACTTCCGGAAAGGAGAGTAGAAATTATGCTTTTATTTGTTAAATGATTTTGTAATTCACAAAATGTACTATACAATCTGAGATGTGTTGCATGAAATTTTTTGACTTGGAAAAGGAGGGGGGTGGGAGTCAAATTTTCTTGTACATATTATAAAGATTTAAAATATTATATTCCAGAACTTTCTTATGAATAGGAAATCACATTTATAATATATCTTAATACAAATTACATTTTTTGAAGTTCCAGATTTGAATATAACTAGTAAACTGTTGCAGTTTCTACAATAAATGTACACATTTTTACTGACGTCATTTCCAAAGGAGAATGCATTTCGTTCTTTGAAGAGTTAAATCTTAATTTTGGAATAGGCGGATTAAAAAGTTTCTTAAACAACGTCATTTTAACACAAATATAAAATAAAATTTAGGTTTAATAATAAAAATTTACACTTTTTTAAAATAACATTTTAACCTAAAAATATTCCACTTTTAGGGCTCTGTCAAAACACACTTAAACAGCATAAACAAAATCAATTTTTTTTTTTTTTTTTTTACATTTCGGGTGAGAAATTTACGTGAGAAATAATATAAATAGTTTACATTTTAAAAATAAAAATGTTAAATAGCCATTTTTACTGTATTGTTACATAGTTCATGAAGTTTTGTTTATTTTTTTAGCAATCTGATCCCGAGCATTATGGAACACACTTGTTAGAAAATCATGCAAAACAAAATATGTTTCAAAAAGTTCAAAATTGTGGTAAAGTTTTAAATTTTACTTTAGTGTTTCAAAAATATTTTTATTCAATTTCTACAACAATAATTGCATTTTTTCCTAATTTAATCACTGTCCTTCACAGAACCATTTAAAAATGTATCAAGAAAATATAAAGCACTGAAAAAAAAATGAAAGAGTACCGAGTCCTTAAAAGTATTCACAAATGAGTAACATTTTAAACAAATTTTCCGCATGTAATCCCAGATAAGTTTAGTTAAAAATTTAATTACATTTACTTCCATATAATGACAAAATATTTATTTTTAATGAAATGAAATATAATAAAATAACAATTTATCAACCTATCATTTTTATGTAAAAACTATTTTCAAGCAAAATTATATTTATTAATTTCGCCTGTTTCTATATTTTCGTAATAAATTTAACATTTAACAGATTATTCTTAAGAAACAGACAAAATAACTTTAGCTGTTTTAAATATTTCATGAATTATCTTATAAATAATTATATGTTTTAACAATGATTTTAATTGAGGAATCTTAACAGTATCTAATGACGAGAATCAATGTAATGTGTAAAAGAAAAATATTTGAAAAGGTTGTGCCATTGATTAGCTGCCAGCTAATGGCCAAAAACAGAACCGACGTCTCTACTTCAGAAAACAAGATAAACGAAAAGAGAAAGAAATTTCGTCAAGGATAATAAGGAGTTTTGTGAAACTTATCGCTACATTTCATGTTAGAAACGTAACGATTGATCAAATTAAAATTAAATAACTTATATGTTTTAGTTGGCGGATTATAAAGAAAAAGGGTGCGAGCGTGTAAAAAGAAAACCTTTGTTAGATGAAATGTAAATTTGTGATTAGAGACTGCATTTAATGAAAATATTACACAAGAAGTATGATTGGGGCACAGAGGAGTTACAACGTAATTTATTTCATAACAGATAATACTGATTATTTTATCGAATCACACTATATAATTCTTTATTTTTTGCGTACACTATTTTTGTGTAAAACAATCCGGTACACAAAATTGAACTTATTAAAATTTGTACATTTGTACATTTGTTATTATTTAATATTTATTTATTGAAATATGGGTTTTGATAGCCATCCTTTGACATTTGAGAGAACATAAGAAAGTATTTTGATTAATTAATATTTAGAATTTTTTAAATATTAGTCACGTTTGAAATTTGATGTAGCATCTTAAAGAAAGACTCTTTTCGCATGTTTTTTTTTCTTTTTTTTGTAATTTTGAATTCAGAAAATAATAAATATTAATTTGCCATAAGGATTTACAAAAATACTTGTTTTCAAAATAGATTTTTTAATGATAAAAGGTTATTTTGAATAGTACTTTTTATTAAGAGAATCCTATTTTTAAGAATTTACATTAAAACAAAAAAAAATCACAAAAACATATAAAAAAATATTTAGGACTTGGAAAACTGTGTACACATATTCAAAGCTTTATCTTTTACAGAAGATCAGATAAATAAATTTGAAAATGACAAATCTACAAGAAATGCATTTCAAGGTAAATGATTTTAAGACTCAGAAAGTTACGCTTCAACCACAGTCAGTACAACATAAAAGTTGCAACTTACAATATTTAAACGCGGTTTCCATCATTAAATTCGCCAATTCCTTGAATAGTTTTTATCAGTTATCATGTAAAGCTGTGACACGTTCATGACCCGTACTCTCATACTGCATCTAGACTTTAAGAAGAAAATTTATTAGAATTGTGTTTTATTATTTTTTAAAGTTTATATATTTTAAACGTTTTACTTACATAATAAGTGTTTTACAGTTACTGAGATAATTTCTGCTTCAAATATTGAAACAAATGCATTTAAATAGAAAATTTACTATTGTATTCATTCGAACTATTATATTCATTATTAATCCAATGCAGACAAACGTTAGGTAGAGAACGGTAGGTTAATTCAAATTTATAATGGTCTATTACGAGTTAAAGCTGAAAACACTATGCAAGAAAAACTTAATTCATAAAAGAATGTTTAGAAATAATGAAATATACTAAAGATTAATTAGATTTTAAAGATTAATTAAAATAAATTCATCGAAATAAGATATTGAACCTTCATATGATTCGTTCAAAACCACATTTCATGGGGTACGTTATTTTACTTAATCAAGTTCCTGATTAATTCATGGTCTGTAGATAGTAACTTGTTCGATGTCGTAACAAATGAAGTATTAGGCTGAAAATGTGAGCAACAAATGGAGGTATACTACCGTGATTTTAAATGAAATGTATTAGAGCACATTACATTAAGTCTGGTAAACGTTTCATGGGCTTGATCTATTTCTTCTTTAAATGCCTCAAATTTCGGAATGAGGTAATCTGTTCATGGTCGCAATCAACATATGTATATATATATATGTATTACATGTTTTTCTTTCCTCGTAAAAAGTGTGAAGAATAGTAGAAAACTCATTAAAATTGCCTAAATGGAACAAATTTTATAAGTAAGTAAAAAAAAATTATATACCTTATTTAATTATTGTCTTTATTTCATAAATTTTATTACGTAGAATTATTATTGTCTGTGGGAATAAAGCATTCAAAATCATAAAGACTTTCATCATCCATCGATTGCAGTATAGTAGATATACTGTAAACTGGATTTATAATACTTTATACAAGGGCATACCACTTCATATTTCATTACATACTATATTACGTTTTAAAAAAGTATGTTTTTTTTTTTTTTTTTTTTTTTTTTTTTTTTTTTTTTTTTTAAGTAAATACTTTTTGAAATTCTGAATTTAGACATCCTCGCTTGCGCAATGATTTTCCATATGTTTTATACATTTACTTTTATCAAATAAAATCTATTCATAATTTGAAACATATGTTTCATTTAAAACATAGATGATTTGATTGTACCAAATTCCGAAGATATAAAATAAAACTTGATACAAATGCTTTCTATTCACGAAACATTTAACCGAATAAAATTTTATTAATAAAACACTGTGTAATAAAACTTTGATCCAAACAAAGAAAAGATTTTTTTTTATATATTGAAAAGAGTTCTTAAATATTTTATTTAATAATTCATATTATACTATTTTAATTTTTTTTAACGAAAAATCATGCATCAAGAATCGATTATGTAACACTTTCCAACACTTCCCAAATAATTTAAAAAATCCTTACCGTTTTATAAGATGATATCTAAGTAAACAATTTGGAAAATGCATAACATATTTCAAATATCCAATTTCAGGAATTGCCAACAATATTCGGAAAAAATACACAAAATCTTTTGTAGAGCCCTGCATATGATATATAAGTATGTAAATCTTTGTTTTCTTATTCCTTTATATTTTTAAATCATTTTCATTTGCCGTTTATTTTTATGGCGCCCAAATTCTACAAAAATCCAATTAAGTTTAAATTTATTTGTTCTAGATAGAAAAGTATTAACAGAAATTTTAATGTAATTTTGCAAAATATGTGAAAAAGATTTTATGATTTTTTTAAATGCAAGTTGATGAATTTTAGTTATTTTTGATCAAGAGATAACAATATTAAAATTTTGGACAAAAATGATTTTGTCCGTCACAAAATACAGGTATTCGATTTCGAAAATTTCTTTAACAATATTCTTATAGATAGTCTTTTTTCATATTATAAACATATTTTTGAATTATTTGATATACAAACCGAATTAAATATTAATAGAGATTTCTTTATAAGTTTGTGTCATTTTTGTTTCAATAATAACTATGTAACGTTTAATAATTTTAATTTTAAGCAATTATGCAGTATTGGAATGGGACGGACTATTCTAGTACTGCGGCCAATCTGTATCTGTTTTATTATGAATATAAATATACAGGTAAATATACTAAAAGTTTAGATTTTTTCACATATATTGATTATATTAATTTTTGATTTTGATTTAAATAATGAGTATACTGACATACATCCTAATTATTTACATTTGAATTGGGCAAATTATGATGATCAGATTTCAGATTCGTTGGATATTTCATTAACT
Source organism: Maratus michaelseni (assembly GCA_963931845.1). Taxonomy (NCBI): domain Eukaryota; kingdom Metazoa; phylum Arthropoda; class Arachnida; order Araneae; family Salticidae; genus Maratus; species Maratus michaelseni. Next base: position 402,392,761 of record OZ007586.1, read on the forward strand.
ATTTTTGACAAAAACTTAAATTTAGATTTGTATGATAAAAGAAATAGTTTTAATATCTTTACCAGAAGTATGCCACACTGGTACTCAAAATTACATAGAAGTATTTATATTAATATTGTAATTAATCAAATTATAAAATTTAAAATATCTGCAAAAATAATTCGAATTTTTATAAACAAACTTTTATTTTTTTTTGCTATAAGTTCTAATTAAATACTATTTAAATATTGTTTTAATTAAGTTTATATTATGTTTATTAATTTGTCTTTATATATAACTTATTTAACCTGTTTGTTTGAATATTTAACATTTGAAATTAATTGTTTCTAGTTTATTCATTAATATACGCCTACTTTTAAGTATATAAATATGTATAGAATCTACATAGAATGCTAAAGTTTAGTTACGTTAAGAAACGCGTAGCACATTTTAAAATTTCCCTTCTGGAATTTCCGTTAATAAACGGAAATGTACTCGAGAACTTTTATGCTGCCCTGAATATGATCTACAGAATTTATGCACTAATAGATGAAAAAATGAGTTACATTTAAAAACGCGTTCATCAACTGAAAAAGCACTTCCAGCAATTATTGTTAAGAGACAGCACCGAATTGTTTTGTTTGCCCCTTTAAATGAACGACGAATGCTATACACGCAATATTCTGTAGTGTACTATATTCTGTAGTGTATTCTTATAATGTACTTCAGTGATGAATGTGAATTTCACTATCTATATTATAAAGGACAAACGTGTCCGTGCGTAACGCTGACGTCATTTTGCGAATGGCAACAATTGACGATGGAATTTCGGTTTTGCGATTTTTACTAATGGGATTTTTTTTTATTTCTAAACATCTCACATTTTAAATTTTTACACCGCTACATAGAAAAAACAATCTACTATGAAATAAATTTGTTTGAAAACTGCATGTTAATTGGCTGATTTATTATGGCTTTAAAAAAAAATGGTATTTTTCACTTTTTTTCGTAATGGTTGCCATTGGTAATTTTTTTCCCTTCTTGGCGACCGCATATTATCGTTGATTAAAGAATTGAAATGACTATGATTAGTTAGAAATTAATACATACACCTTGGAAAATAAAAGAAAAACTTTTACTGATTTTATATAAAATACAAAATAATAAAAAATAATAATAAACGTTTTGATGAGTGATAATTTTATAAATCAAAATTATTTAATTTAAAAATAAAAGAAATATTTGTGATGCATATGTTGGAAGGAAAAGTGGGGGGGGGGGAATCCAACATTTACGAGGGGGGATGTATAGTGGATAAGAGAATATCTTTACCTTTCAGCGGCGTTGTGAATCACTGTTAATAAAGGTAAAGGGGGTTCGGATAGTTTTAATAATTGAACTCTTTGAATTAAATATTTGCTTTTTTTTTTTTTAATCTAAAATAAAGAATATAATACACTCTTTGATAAAGAAAATAGAGAGATAAAATTATTTAAAAAAAATCATTTTATTCAATTATATACTGAGATAATAAATAAAATAATAGGAAAGATAGGAACACATTGATTTCTCCAAAATTATCAATTCATAACAAATCATATTCAACACATTTATTTCTCAAGAATATCAATTTATAAGATCAAATTTTCAACACTAACTCCTTTTAATTTAAAGCACTTAATTATAAAAAAAATCATTATTTTACAGCACAGCATTGTATCATTGTAAAATTAGAGGCAAATATGCCAAGTATTTAAATTTATAAATAAACATGTGAATCTATGTTAATTCACCAATTTTTATTTTAATAATCAATACGTAAAATTTTAGTTTTTTTAAGTTATTCACGTCGGCTAGCCAGGGAAAATATTTTGGAGGTATCTCACCAATTGTTCTTCTATTGAAGTTCATCTCTAGTCATGATGTAGGACCTTGTTCATCCTTGCACGTTATTAAACAGAGGAATTCATAGCTGGATCTTTCTGGCCAGATTGGAGAAAAGGCCGGGATTCTTCCCGGTGATGAGTCTGAGCTTGACCGCTAGATCTGCTTCCCGAGGGGGGTTTCGGGAGAAATCATCGTATGGCGCTGGATCGGATCGGCGAAGGCAAGTTCCGTTTCAGCGGGTCTATCAACACTCTACATGAGGCATACCTTCAGTGAAGATGGCCGGAATTCGAAGAGCATAAGGGCTGGAAGAACTCAGCAAAAAAATGCTACTTGCACCGATGGAGTTATTTTTCTCAAGTGAAGTAGAACCCCCCCCCAAAAAATGTCTCTTCTTCTTATTCTTATTATTTGGACTATGTCTCGTCCTGGGCGTTGATATAAAAAAAGTGTATTTCTATTGAATGCCCTTTTTGACCTTATGCAAATTTTAGTTCAGTAAACTCCCGTTGGTCAACTCTTTGAACCAATAATAATGTCTTTTTGGGATGGGTTCATTTTGCAGCTGCACGATTTCCCGTGCGGGGCAGTTCTTTGGAAAATAGGTGCGCCCGACATGCAAGCATTCCTAGAAATATGATATGAACTTCCTGTTTCCCTAGCTAGCGTCTTCGTAAATTAAAACCTTTAACACTCATTTGGGTTGATGATCACATTCTGTACATAGGAATAATACATACATATTAAGGAAAACAATGTAACATACATAAATATAATATAACATCTAAACCATAAAAAAATAAGTCCAAAGTTCATGTTCTTTATTTAATTATTAAAAATGTGTGAACGATCGTTCCCACAGCATAAAAATATTGTCCAATGTAAAAATTGTGACTCAAAACAATGTTTGGCTATTTTTCGTTTGCACCTGGATTATCACGTTCAAAAACTAATTTATGATGAAGTTTCGCTTGCTGTTTCAAATGAAAATGCTAAGGTTTATTTTATTGACGCACCCTGGACTGGCAAAACATTTTTACTTAATGCAGTTTAAAAAATGATGAGAGCATATAATACGGTTCCGTTAGCTGTTGCATCTTCTGGGATCCCATCTTTGTTATTAGATCAAGGTAAAATAGCACATCCAAAATTCAAAATGCCACTGAATTTGAACGAAACATCTACGTGTGCCTTTAGTAAGCAATCTGACCTTATTGAATTACTAAGAGAAACAAAGTTAATAGTCTAGGATCAAGCACCCTTGATGAGTAAATTATTATTTGAATGTGTAGACACGCTTAAAGTCATAAAAAACAACGATTCGCTATTTGTTGGAATAGTAGTTGTATTTTCGGGCGACTTTAGACACATTTTGTCTTGATTCAAACATATAGAATAAAATCCTTTTATTAAATTTTGATGCTAATCTTACGTAATAGGGTCCATGTCAAGGAACAGTTACACATAAATCATGTTGTCAAGAATAGAGCTTAATGAAAATAATATTCTATATTATAACGCATGTCTGATTATTGACGAAGTCATTTTTATGGTAGCAAAGAAATGACTAACAAATTTTGCTTTCACTACATCTTTTTAAACTTCTAACCATCGCACAATTTCAATGTCTACATCATCGAATAGGAAAAAATGCAATTTCTTTGAAAACTGTATTTGAAATTTCTGATTTAATGATTTACTTCATTATGATTTTTAGAATAATTTCCAAGCATGAATTAATTTTATATCTATTTCTATCACGTGCAGTTCGATTGTGAAAGTGTATGTAATTGATTAATCCGTTTGCATTTAAAACAATATAAATAGTTCCGCATTTATTCCCGGCTAATATTACAGAACAAAATTAAAACTTCATCAAAATATAAATATAAATAATAATATAATATAAATAAAATGCAAATTTAACAGACATGTTCTCGAACTACGCGCTTGAGAAGTTGAAATCTTCAGAATAAAAAATCTAAAGTAAGCAACGAAATTTTGGACGATTCCTTTGGCCGTTAACTCCTGGCATGCGGCTAATACATAAGTATCGCTTTATTCAATTTCAAAATTTTATTTGAATATATTATTGATTTTTTTCTTATAAAAATTCTTTTTTACGTTGTTAATGAATCAGTTAAAAATATATATATATATTAAATATGAAAAATCTATTAGAATTAGAAAAAAATGGTTTTCGCCTATGTTCTGTAACACGGGAAGCCCGGATTCGATTCCCTAGTGTTTGTAATAGTGAAACATCATTAAAAAATACCGCAATTGATTTTTCCCGATATACCGTACTGTAACGAATTTATTTAGAATTTCCCTGTAAAAAACAGTACTAGACACTTAATTTTCGATACGAACATGCCGTAGTAAACTTCATAACATATATCAATTGCATGACAATCTGAATATATTTACGTGAGTTAGAGCATGGACAGACAGACGCACAGTGGTCAAAAATCAAAAAAAGCTGGCCGAAAATCAAAAAAGGTTGTAGATCCTTCTAAAAATTTTTACATATAGGTTTTTGAGGTCGCTAATTACGAATTTGACATCAAAATTCAAAAATTCAAAATGACGGATCCAATATGGCGGACCTTTTTTTAAAAAAAAAAATTCTTTTTTTTCTGTAAAAGTTTCTTTAAGGGGGTTTTTGAGGTCGCTGATTACGTATTTGATATTAAAATTCAAAAATTCAAAAAAGCAAATCCAATATGGCGGACATTTTTAAAAAAAAATTTCTGTAAAAGTTTGTTTAAGGGGATTCTGGAGGTTACGTTATACTAATTTGATATTATAATGAAAACAAAATACATTAGCGCATTCAATATGGTAAGAAAATAAATGAAAAGAGCTTATATTTTGTGAAATATAAATGTTTTGTATTATTAATAATAAAAATACAGTGCATTATTTCATATAAGCAGTTTGAAATTGTTAAATTTAAAAACAACTATACTTCCAAGAATGCAAACCAATGCAGCTGGTTTTTTGATATTTCATAAAAAACATCATCAGGAATTACGTAAATATAGTGAGAACTCTGGATAACGCAAAATAAAAAGTATTTCGGTAATTAACTTTTACTTTTTGCATCAATACGTGATTTTCTCGTGTGTCATTTCTTTTCACTTTTAAGACATAATTTAGAATGAATTACATAAAATAAATATGTGCAAATATTCTTCTTACCTTTCGGAAGATCACACATTTTGCAGAATGTAATTTGCACACGTACAACAAAAGTTATTCACTGTAGAACGCGCTCAACATTTAACGCGTAAGAGCACGTGCGAGCGAGCGTTACAGAGCAGCTGACTTAGACCTTCGATACATAAGCAGGTATAAAACATACCTCTTACTCTATGCGAGATAAGGCGCAGATGCTCCCTCTGAACGTAAAAAGGAGGTACTGAAATGAATTAAGAAACATTCATTTTTCGACTTTCGGCCAGCTTTTTTCGATTTATGACCTGTGTGAGACGACCGACAGACGCACAAACCGAATTCATAAACACTTTTCAACTATGTTGGAAACTGTTAAAAAACTTTGGAATGTTAGAAAATAACTTTTATTTCTTAATAACCATATTTCTTCGAAGGCATATAGAACGTTATATTTCAAACGTAAAATATATAGGAATATTTAATTTACATTCAAACAAAAAAGTAAAATCATGCATCAAGCATAGATTATGAATCACTTTCCAAAACTTCCATAATACTTTAACCCTTAAATGCATAGTCTTACAAAATTGCATCACTTTATGTTAGCGCACAGCTATCAAAACCTGAGAGCTAATGTCCCCGCCGTTCTGTATGTACGTACGTCTGTACGTATGTATGTATGTACGTAACGCGATAACTCTTAACAGAAATATCCCTTTTACTTCAAATTTTGTTTATAGGTTCATTGTGATATGGTTTCTATGATCAGTTTAGGGGGTTCATTGGTTAAGTACAAAGAGGGTAACGGGGAGCTAACCTCCTCCTTAATTTAAATAAATGGGTTTTTCATGCAGAATTATACGATTTTCTTCAAATTTTGTATATAGGTTTATTGTGATAAGGCGCTTCCTTGATTAGTTTTGGGGGTTCTTTGGTTAAGTATAAAGGGGGAAAAGATGGGCTAATCACTCCGCCCTTAATTTAGAAAAATGGGTTTTTCTTGCAGAATTATCCGATTTTCTTCAAATTTTGTATATAGATTAATTGTAGTAAGGCGCTTCCCTGATTCGTTTTGGGGTTCATTTGTTAAGTATAAAGGGGGGACAGTGGTGCTAATACCCCCTTAATTTAGATAAATGGGTTTTGAATGCAGAATTTTCCGATTTTCTTCAAATTTTGTATATAGATTCATTGTAATAAGGCACTTCCCTGATTAGCTTTGGGGGATCATTGGTTAAGTATAAAGGGAATAACGGGGCTAATCTTCTCCCCCTTAATTTAGATAAATGGGGTTCTCTTGCAGAATTATCCGATTTTCTTAAATTTTTGTATATAGGTTCATTGTGGTAAGACGCTTCCCTGATTAGTTTGAGGGTTCATTTGTTAAGTATAAAGGGGAAAAGGGGGCTAATACCTCCCGCCTTAATTTAAATAATTGGGTTTTTCATGCAGAATTATCCGAATTGCTTCAAATTTTGTATGTATGTTCATTGTAATAAGGCTCTTTCCCTGATTCGTTATGAGGGTTCATAGGTTAATTATACGGGGAAGGCAACGAGGGGAGGATCCCCCTTAATATATTGTCTTTTTTTTCTAGGGCTTATTTCAAATTCGTTGAAGTAAGAGTATAATATACAAGTAGTGTGAATAGCCTGTGAGTTCAATTCCCTCAGTTTAACTGGGATGTTTTCTTTTTATTTAACTTTAAAAAAAAATAAATCAAGTGCTTCGCAATAATATCTATATAGAAATATTAATACTGTAAAAATCATATAAATATGCTACTAAATAAACTTAAAATCAATCTGAAAATTTCTGTTGCCTAATCCATAATATAAGTATAAAATAACACAATTCTAAAAGAAAACTCCATGCATTTAAGGGTTAACAAACATTCGCTGTTTATTAAGTTAAACAATATACCTAATAACGCTAATTTTTGACAACGCAAAACACATTTGAAAGCCAATTTGATATCAGCAATTACAGACCATAGCCGGAAAAATACCTCAATTCTTTTGTGCAGCGCTTTATATAATCTGCAGTTTTTTTTTTTTTTTTTTTTTTTTTTAACACTTATAAATTCACATTCAGCAGTTTCTACCATTAGACAGAAACATATTTGAATTATTTAATACAGCCCTATATATTACCTTAAGATTTTTATACGCACCACACATTAGCTAATGTTTAATTCTGGCAAACCGACACTGTAAACTGCTAAAATTACGCTTCCAGAATCTATAACAAGTGACGATGTATCCATTTCTTTGCGTGGCCCTATATATACAGGTGTTTCAAAAATGACCGGTATATTTGAAAAATCAATAAAAACTAAACGGCAGTGATAGAAATACACCGTTTGTTGCAATATGCTTGGGACAACAGTAAATTTTGAGGCGGAAAAACTTTCGAAAATTGTTACAATTTTCAACAACAGATGGCGCTGCAGTCTGGAAAAATCTAAACCACGATATTTTCCACATATCCACCATGCGCAGCAATAATATGGCGTAGTCTCTGAACGAAATTACCAGAAAACTTTGTAAACCTGTGACTTCTTTCTGTGGGGACACTTGAAAGACCAGGTGTACCGCCACAATCCAGAAATAATTGAACAACTGAAGCAGTACATCTCTTCTGCATGGGAAGCCATCCCGCCTGACACGCTTACAAAGGTTTCTGGCAATTCGTTCAGAGACTACGCCATATTATTGCTGCGCATGGTGGATATGTGGAAAATATCGTGGTTTAGATTTTTCCAGACTGCAGCGCCATCTGTTGGCGAAAATTGTGACTAATTTCGAAAGTTTGTCTGCCTGAAAATTTACTGTTGTCCCAAGCATATTGCAACAAACGGTGTATTTCTATCGCTGCCCGTTTAGTTTTTATTGATTTTTCAAATAACGGTCATTTTTGAAACACCCTGTAGTTTTATTTATAGTCTACAAAAATATCTTAGTATACTAAATACAGTTCAGCTTGAAAATGCATTACTCAATTAAAACCACCTTTAAGAATTCCACGTTCGTACACATTTATGCTTACGAATTATTTTGCATATCCATGAACATGATTTATAACTATTATACATACAGCATAGTATATAAAAATTTAGTTAAATGCGTGCGTAACTGAAAGCGCACTTTCAGCAATTATCGTTTATAGACAATACTTCAGATAGTGTTCTGTATCCGAAATCTATTGTGTGTCCTTGTAAATGAAAGCCATTCACATTATATTATACAACAGGCATCTTGTAGTAAACCTCAGTAATGTGTATATCAACTTTATTATATTTGGAATAGTGTAACGTAATTAAAATAAGCGGCAAACAGTTTTTCTCCGTAGACCATTATGTACCTTAATATTTTGTGTGGTCCTTTAAATGAATGATAAATGCTTTACACTCCATATTCCATAGAATGCATGTTTTAGTGCACCTCACAGACTGATTTCAATTTCATTATGTTTGTAATAGTGTAATATGATTAAAATGCACCGCAGACAATTTTCCCCATAGATCATAATATAATGGAATTCTTTTGATTTTCCTTGAAAAATATTCATAAGTGCTACACATATTCGTTAGTAAGCATCTTGTAGTGCACTTCACTAATGTATATCAATTTCAATATATTTGAAATAGTTTAACATCATTAAAATACACTGCAAAGAACGTTTCCCCATAGACCATAATGTAACAGCATTCTTTTGAGTACTCCCATAAACGAAGTATAAGTGCTACATACTCCATTTTCAACACCGAACATGTCATAACATATATCAATTGCATGGTAATCCGAGTATATTTACGTGAATTAGCGTATGGAGAGACAGATGGCCAGAAATACAGACAGACAGACGGACAGAGAAACCAAAATCAGAAACACTTTTCAACTATGTTAGAAAGTGTTAAAAATAGACCTCAAGTAATGAACTGAATGTTCTTAGAAAGTAATTTAAAAATTTCATTTGGCCTGTATACCGGGTGTTCCAAAATTCGACCGAGAAATTAAAAAGGATGATAGAGGGCATCAAGAAGACAAAAACTTACTACAGAACATAAGGTCACATACCACGTTTAGTTGGAGAAAATCGCAAAAATATATATGAAGGGTGTGACGTCGAGTGGAACAAAATAGGCCGATAATAAATAAAAAAATCATTTAAAAATACGAAGTCAAGCTTGATTACAATGGCATTACAGTTCAACGCCAGAAAGGAGACGACGATACATTTTTATAGAAATTGTACGAAGTTGTGGCCACGAAGGTCATTGCACAGTCGACACCGACGGACGAAGGATTGCCGCATGCGTTAAAACATATCCCTATAAAAATGTCCCGTCGTCTCTTTTCTGACGTTGAACTGTAATGCATTGTATTCATGCTTTACGTCAAATAAATGTTTTTTTCTATTTATTATTAACCCTTTTTGTTCAACTCGACGACACACCTTAATAAATTTTTTGCGATTTTCTCCCACTAAACATAGTTTTCGACCCCATGTTATATTGTATGTTTTCATCCTTTTTATGCCTTCTATCACCTCCTCTTATTTTTTAGGTCGGATTTTGCCACTCTCTGTATATAGAATAATATTTTAAGAAACGAACAAATTGTGGTTAAACACAACAAGAACGAAACGTCATGCAGCATAGAATATAAAACACATTACAACACATACAAAAAACTCTAACGAAACTTCACCGATAAAAAGGGTGAAAGAAGATATGTAGTAACCAGCTTAGGAAACATAACACGTTTAAAAATCCCGTTTTAGCAATTACCTTCTACAGCCAAAAATGTAGTCAAATTATTTTATGCAGCACTGTATATGATCAATATATTTGAATATATACTACATAGCATAAAAAAATTAGTCCAGTTAGAAATTTCACATCTATCAATTTTTGCCAATCGATGGAAATGCATTCGAAATTCTTTGTACAAATACTGTACATTATCTACAGACTTTTGCATACACTCCATATTAAGCTAAAATTAATTCAGGTAAAAAACGCATAAGTCAACTTAAAACATACTTCCAGCAATTACCAACTATAAACAACCTTGTATCTTGTTCTTTGCGTAGCCCTGTATATGGATATATTCATATTCCATAAACTTCCATAAGTTTACTAAATATATTTTGGAAGAAAAATGCGTAACACAATTAAAAATGCCCTTTAGCAATTCACTCCCATAGTCAGTAATACTTGCGAATTCATTTGTGTAACCCTGTAGATTATCAGCGAAATTTATACACACCACGTACTATACAAAAATTTAGTTAGACTTAAAAGCTCAAACAAAGTTGAAAACGCCCTTATCACACATAGACTATAATTATTACACTAAGACTGTTATCGAATTATTTTGTGTGTCCCTGTAAAAGAAAGATAAACGCAATGCACACTATACTTTTCAGTGAGCAAATTATAGTGAACCTCAGTAATGCATATAAATTTCATTCTAATTGAAATAGTGAAATATGATTAAAATATGCTGCAAATAATTTTTCCCCATAAAACATTGCGCAACAGAATTCTTTTGTGTCCCGCTGTAAATGAAAAATAAAGGCTTTGCGTTCCACATTTTACAAAAAGCATGATTTAGTATTCTTCATACTTGTATATCAATTTCATCATGTTTTAAACGGCTTAACATCATCAAAATACACTTGAAAAGATATTTTCCTATTGACTGTAATGTAACGGAATATTTTTGACAGGTCCTGTAAATATAATAAAATAATAAATAAACTATAAGTGCTATACACTTCATTTTCAATTGGTAATATCATGCTATAATAAACGTCAATAACATACAAAAATTTCAGAGAAATCTGAGTATATTTACGAGAGTTAGAGCACGGACGGACGGACAGACGGCAGACAAACCGACGTCTTAAACACTTTTCAACTAGGTTGGAAAATGTTAAAAAATGTTAACCCTTTTTATCCTGAATTAATTTTCCAGCTACTTTTTAATTTTATTTTTGCATCATTGGATAAGTTTTGGTGCAGAATAAACATAGGAAAGAAGAAAATAATTTTTATAGTGTTTTAGTAGTTAATTATGCAACTGTAACCACCATAAATTTTTTACGCTATGATATGAAATAAAATAGTAAATTTCAAATAGTAAACTTCAAATAAAATTAGAAAATAATACTACTAAATAACCGGTACTAAATCACTAAAATTACTCAAATGAAGAACAACATGCATGTCAATTCTATTGCAAAATGGATTTCGAATGTAGCGGGGCAAATGTAAAATCCCTACAATGCAAAGAAAGAGGATATGTGCTTGAATTTGCCATCTCCTGCCTGCTGTCAGAAATACACTCTTTGTGCCAATGTGAATACCGTTAGGAAAAAAGGGTCATATTGCGAATATATAGGTGTTTTATTAATGTGGTACTTATAAGTACCGTCAGGATAAAAAGAGTTAAAGTAAGCCACATTAGTAGTATTTATTGCTAACATAATAAATAGACTGCTAATTTCAGGTCTCAATAAAATCTCTATTGCCAATTGTCATTGAAATTTAATAACAATTGATTGAAATCATTGAACTGATATAAAAATTATGTTTAAAAAACTCATGAATACGATCCCCTGTCGCGCTCGTCGACCTAAACGTTTGGAGTTTTCCGTGGTTTTCTTCGAAACTTGCGGGTTAGGATCGTAAATACGGGTTAGGATCCTTTAGAAAGACCCCAAAGAAGGCACTCCCACCTAGGGCCTATATCCCTCGTGTAGGTTATCCGCCGTTATAAAATCAACCAACCATAACTACGAACTTCTCCGAGAGGGACTTATTTTATAAAGAATGAGCCACAGCGTGGTAAATTGTTATTGAACATGCTAAAGAAAGCTATGAAATAACGGTAGAATATAAATTGAAAATATTGGACGCTGTGACCCCTGGATAAAGTCAGTTAACTTATCACTATTGTCCAAATCGAAATTTTCAGTTCATTTGTCTTTTAGAAAGGCTTTGTGTAGTCAGTTTGAAAGCTAGCCCTGTTAAACATATATTATGGCTCATTATTCGGAAAAAAGAAAATCACCTGCTTTCTCAGGCAATAATAAATATAATTGGAGCACACAAATAGGAATGCCCAGGAATTTAAAAGGAAAAAAAAGAAGTAGAGTTGTTCTCAAAATGCAAAATTTAAAACTAAGGACGCTATTAATGCATATGTAAGAAGGAAAAATTATAAATAAGTGTTTACATTTATAAAACAAAAGCAGCTAGTACTTTATAACTTTTTCAGAAAAAATATTTTGTCAAATAAATATATTAAAAAATACATTCAATAATACATTATTGACTGCATCAGAAAGGTTACTCGATAAATTAAATAAATAATTAAATTATATACTATTTATTTAAGTGAGTTAAAGTGAAGTGTGAAAGTAAAAAATAAATATGTTTCAGATACTTAAAAATTCTTTAAAAAAGTAAAACGAACATATTTTTTCATATCATTTTTTTTTCGTTTCAAAATGCTTTTAATTTTGGTGTATATATTCTCTGTATAATATGTTAATGATTTATTCTCACATTTGGAAATCTGGGATATTATCTTACTATTTTATTCAATATATAATATTACGAAGGATAATATATAACTCAGTAAAATTTATCACCGTAACGTAAACAAATATTTTTCTGCGGAAATTATTGAAGCAGAAACTCGAAATTCCGGCGTTATTACATGGCTTTAGAAAGGAAATTTCCATTTGGGACATTTTCGCCTACGATATCTGAATTGATCAACTCCACAACTAAGTTCCTTTAAGGGAAAAGTGAATCAAAGCTTTCTTTCAACCTTTAAATCTTTTGAAGTCTTTTCTTCGTTTTACAGTAAGATTGTCTTAAGAGAATTCGGTAAGAAAAATAAAATTTATTTTCTGAGACAATTTAGAAATTAAATGGAGGGCTTTGTAGTTTTGTTAATAATTATCCATCACACAAAAATCTTTTCGGTTATTTTTTCAATATTTGGGATTTGTTTTAGACGTTATGATATTTGTAATATTAAGTTAATTAAATTTGGTTGAACTATTGCTTCAGAATATGTTTAAACTAAATATTTGTATCTGTAGTATTTCAATAGAAAATACATTACAATTTTTTTATTTTGAGAGATGTAAAACTCGAAAAATACCACGATGAAGAAACAAAATGATGATTATGTTACAGCTTACTATAACGAAAATGTGAATGCACCACGACCAACTGCAATCATTAACATATTATATTATCATTAACATATAGAAAATATATAGAAAATTTAAAGCATTTAGAAACGAAAAAAATGGTATAAAAATTGTGTTTGTTTTACTTTTTGAAAATGATTTTAAAGTTTCTAGAACCTATAATTGCTTCAGAATATATTTTTAAACTACAATATTTGTATCTGTAGTATTGAACTAGAAAATACATTATAATTTGATTATATTGAGCGATATAAAAATCGAAACGTACGACAAGGAAGGCAGCAACACGATATTACAGTTTATGTTGCAGTATATTTATTAAAGATAATATTATTAACACCGTCTACAAACGATGACGAAAATGAGAATGCAGTATGTCCAAATGCAATTCTGATTGCTGTGATTGTCGTCAGATACCGTTTAAATTGAGGCGATTTCAACTTACTCTGACTTTGACATGACTCATTTGGAGACGAGTTGAAATTGACTAACAATCATCATAGCTGCCAAGCTACGTTTATTTGTTCCACTAATATTTAATAGAGATTTTTGCTTTATTTAAAAACAGGGTTATCTCATCAATTAAATGAAGCAAAATTTACTGTTAAATTTTAATGGTAAGTGAAAAGTGCAAGATTTGTTAGCTCTGCAATCAATCCTAGTGATTTCGCATTGAAATCACTAATTTTCGGCTACTTGAGTGTGATTGTGTGAGGAATGAATGAAGTCACATTTCTCTTTTTTTACGTGATAGTGAGGTGAAATCGACTGTTTATACTCATAGGGCACTCGTGATTTATGTTATAAATGAAAAGGGGCAATAGAAATATGACAGAATGAAATTATAGTGAATGAGAAAGGGCCAAATGAGATCAGGAGAGAATCGATTGTGTTAGATACCAACAATCTTCTAAATAAACATCAGAGAAAGTGATTATGTGCATGAGGGCCGAATTAAACGAACGAGAGTTTACTTCAACTGATAAAATTTCATTACATCATAAAATCACGATATCTTACACGAAATTGGCACACTAAGCATTCTATATACAACATTCCGTTTTTATCTTTGCATTTGGCAGCGGAAATAATCCACTTTCATTAATTTTCTTTTAATTTCAAGTTCTTTACTCGTTTCTGATTTATTTTTCACGTGAAATTTCATTGACTATCCTGTTTCAACTTGATTGTTTGTTGAATTTGACAGTCAAATTCTTGAGTGTAATTTTTGTATTATAGCTTTTTTTCTAATTATTGTTTCTAATTTAATTTTAATATCCTTTTTAAATTTAATTCCTATAAAGGAAAAATCCTGTAATATATTTTTTCATATATTTATTTTATACTAGTTGTATTTTTAAAGCTTTAATTTATTGTAATTCATTTATATTAGGAAAGTTTTATGACATGTATGGCTCTGGGGTCTTTTTCCCTCTCTTACCCCACAACTGCTTTGCTTTGCAATCCCAATGCAAATGATTTTGCCTGTCAAGATCCACAATATACTGAATCCATCTACGCTTCAACACTTTTCAGTAGTTCTACATTGTTGGAAGATTAACGATATCATTATGAACATCGTAGGTACTTCGTTACATCTACATTGAAACATTCGTCCATATATGACTAATAGTATCCTTTCGATAAAATTTATATTTTTTCAAACTTATTGAAATTGCATTTTAAAACGTAAAACTCTGATTAACATATGGAATCTATCTATATTTTAAGTAAATTATCATTAGCACTACTTTATGATTGTAACTGTTCAGTGTTTGAACATTTTTTTCATGATTTTAGATAAAAATAAAATATATATAAACGTAAATATATATTGCAACTTTTCTCTGTTTAACGCTTATATGCGCACATGCGAGTATATTTGTAGTTCTAAGTTCTTTCGAAACTAAACGAGTGTAAAGTTTGATATAGTTTTCCTAATTTGCTTTATAAAACAGTTAAAACGAATAAAAATTCAAGTGTGCTATGTTTTATATAAGTTATAAAATACACATGCGCGTACAGATTCAATAACACTCTCTACAATTAATTACAGTCAATGCTTTTTTTCCATTTTTGTGCCACGTGTAAGTAAAATATAAGACTTTTTAAAGCAATTGAAATATAAACGAAGAACATTTTTAATTACTAAAGGTTTCACACATTTATCTAACAAAGTCAAGTGCGAAACATCCCTTTAATAAATCAATTAAATACCATTCCCAGAAGATAGCCTTTTTACGCCAACATCAAGATAAATATTGAAAAATTACCAATAACCGAACCTAGAAAATACCAATAATGATAAAAACAATAACAAAACTTAGATAAATATAAAACGTAAGGCACATCATATCACATGAAAAACTATTGATTATTATATAAAGGGATGTTTAGACAGATTTACTTCATTCTGGTAAAATTTCTTCTTCACGTAGAAACCAATAATTACAATTATGACAAAATTATTAGGTGAGTATTAATAGTTTCTCTTTCAAAAATATAGATTCTATTAAATTTTTCATAATTTATGATTTTTGGTATTCATATAAGTACGGTATTTATAAATACATTCTTCAAAAAACAAATTTGTTTAATGGACAATACAAAGCCATTAAATCTAAATATTGAACTATTGATTTCTACTTTCAATAAATGAGATATCTAAAACCATTTTTTGTGTACAACTAAACGTGTAGCTACAAATATCAGTTCATTGCTGAAACTGCATTTTTTTCATTCAACTGCTTTACTGATCCTTAAAATATGACATTATATCATATTGGTTTTCTAAAATTTTTAAATAGTAGTAAGTATCTTTGATAATATGCTTTTTAGTGTAGGATAATTCTTCCTTAAGGGGGATATTTTTAAAATATAATCAAAAATACAGAATAGTGCTAAATTTCACCCGTTAAATACGGCAAAAATATTTTTGGTAAAATAATACATTTTGCCTGTCTATGTACCACGAATGAAACCGTCAAGACCTACACTAAAAGTGTCATATATTAAGACTAAGACTACACGATTATACTGCATATTTAATTTGCATGTTCCGGCCATCACGAAAATTAGTTCTACATGATTCTAATACATTAATTTAAACAACAGAGATACACACTAATATAATTATTAATATGCATTATAGTGAATTTCTCCTGAATTATGACATGTAAAACAAAACCAAATAGCATAAGCGCAGGAGCGTTCTCTACTGGTTATTAAAAACCCAACTGGACCAGTGACATATTTATATTAACAAATTGAAATCTAACATTTGGTGCATTTCGCCGTAAAAGAAACCGCAATAGAGCTGTAATAGTAGAAAATTATATAGTAGCACTCCCTGATGTGCAATAAAAACTAAAATTGTATCAACACAGCTTTTATAATAAACATTTTTGGTAGCATCAGCTCATCACAATATGCTTGCCTGCCACTGCAATCATCAAAACTCATGGAGCAAATAAAAAAAATGAAAATAATTTTCAAAGCGCTGCAATACATGAATGACCATTGTCTGCGTTACCCATTACCACTTTTGTGATCATGGGTCTGGAGTACTATAGGTGAATTTATAGTCACATGGTCAAGCTGGCGCGGAACCTCCAGAGTTCTAAAAATACGCTTGGTCCTCATTTTAATAACCGCAAAGGGACGGAATGTAAAGAGAATCTAGTCCACATACAGGTCGAATTAAAGCATGTTGAGTTGCAGATCAGTGTGTAAACAACTGAGCAATCTGTCCATCGAATAAAGATTCTTCCGTAATTATTTGGAGCGATTTCCGATGATCGCAATTCAATAAAAAACACTCATCTTCAAAGCACATAATTCGTCAAAAATTACATCTTTCGAAACATTTCTCCGTAACTTCCTTGAGAGAATTCATGAAAAGTTTTATCTCTCCTAGTACCAGGTGTTCATTTTTGATTTCTTAGTTTTGTATGATTTGAACCAGAAATTTATTTGCATTAAATGGAACTTCTTTCTACGAGGTGTCGATTTGATGTTATTGATTAAGTTTATTTTATTATATTTTTTTCTAATTTGAAACACGAAAAAATTTATAACGAAAAATAATGGAGTCAAAAAGAACTAATGGTACTGGGAGGGTTAAATTGAACGGCTACAGATATCGATATGTTCGACTATGGATCAGACAACTGGTGAATGTCCTATGATATTGTCTTTCTTGGGTACTTTGTATAGGTATATATCATTGGGAAATAATCATGACATATGGAAACTTTTATGACCTAGTAATAATCGAACAATGTTTGCTACTAACATAAGACACACAACATTTAAAGCACAGCATAGCAGACTCTTCGGAGGAAATATTTTATTCTTTCAAAGCATCAGTCTGACTCGGCCGGCACTTTTCTGGTTAATTCCATAAAATCACCAACACATCCATATTTGATTGGTCAGTCATCGATCGTAACCAAAATGCAACATGTGTCTGCATATTGAAATCCTTTAGAGCTGTTTCTGACATGCGCTGATACATGAAGACAATTTTGTCATAAAATCGGATAACAAAAATCACATATCCTTTTGGAATTGCGAGGAAACTATTTTCTCAGAAAATGATTTTAATGAATTAAATAAATAGGCTTGCCCATACAATTTTGAGGACTTTGAGGGCTCTTCAATGAGACATTTCGAATGGGATATGGATGAAAATACACTTTGTGGAGTTAGTTTACGATAGCTGTCCTTTCAAATATACTCACGAGGACTATGCCTCTAGAGATTTCAACTGAAGGGACGTCTGTATAACCTAAGCTCCGCACATTTGTACATAGTCAGATATACATCGCTACAATAACCTAGCATTTTATCCACCCCAAAACTGAAGCCTTTCTCATTATTGAACTTCTAAGATATTGTCTTCACGTCGTTCTGTCAAGAAGGAAAAAGTCCTTCCGGCCTGTACCGGGAGGAAAAGGTGGCTGCCATTTTCCAGAGAATTTCAAACAGCTATATCTCAGCCGATTTTAAGATAAAGCCAAAACAAAATATGCTCCGAAATCCTTGTATCATAATCTAACAATTAACAGGAACAACTTTTTCTATTTATAATTTTATTATACATCTTTTTGAATTAAAAAAAATTAACTCGCCGCCATTTTAAAACAATATGGCGCGTGAAGCTAGCCAACGAAAGCGGTGGATACATTGGTATGTTCTGTACACATGATCAGTCACATTCATATCGGTTCATAAATATAAGAGTTTATATTATGAAGAGAACAAAAATAAGGTTGTTTCACAATGTCAGCCTCCCTAGAATTTCAAACTGCCATATCTCAGCCATTTTTTTAAGATAAAGTCAAAACGAAAAATGCTCCGGAATCCTTGTATGACAATCTAACATTTAACGAAGACATTTTTTTCAATTTATAATTTTTTTCAACTTTTTGAATTTAAAAAAAAAATTAAAAATGTAACTGGCCGCCATTGTGAAATAAGATGGCGGATGAAGCTTCCCATCGAACTCGGTCGGGACCTTGGTATGTCTTATACACATACTCAGTCACATCTGAATCGGTTCATAAATGAGAGAGTTACATCATGACAAATGTCAGATATATATATATATATAAATCAACATTTGAACGGAGGGAGGTTTTGGGGTCTAGGGTGTCCTATTTGGTGAAAATATACCAAAACATTCTGGAATTGCTTTCCTCTGAAAGGCTGCAATAGGTAGCTATTTTTATAGAAAGCTACCTAAAATAAGCTTTTAAATATTTAAAAGTGTTATGATTGCGTACTACTTAGAGTCTTAAGGCATATCCTTGGACCCATATAGTACAAACCTTGAAGTTATAAGCGAATAGTAAAGAAAATTTAATAAATATTTTGAAATCAATAAAGCTTTTATTTCGAATGTATATAGAAACAATATTATCCGACTAAACCGATTATATGCTTCCTAAGCTCTAAACATATTTCCTTTAAGTATACTAAAATTTGCGATGTTTCAAAATATTATCTTAATCTAAGTTTCTTTACAGAACAAAATGAAAAATATTCATTTTCAAAATGTAAATTTTGTTAAACTGATAGGGTATGAAATGTAAAAATGGGTTAGTTATATGGAAATATATTTTATTATTAAAAGAGTATTTGTTACGTTAAAATAATGTTACTTAATTTAATTAATAATAAAAATTGCTGTGTATTAAATAGCTGTTCATATGTTTAAGTTGAAATCTTGATGTACCAACCTCAGAATTCTAAGTTTAATATTTTCTATTTATTTTAAATATTCATTTGAAAGATAACTTATACATCTCTGATAAATTAATAACTATTTTGTACCGGTAATACTTGAAAATCATGCTTCTTATATCAATATTACCGAAAATGACCAATGCTGAACATCCAACTATACAGAAAAATAAGCAATGTTTCTAGTTATATGGCTGGCATATGTTTACCAGATTGTATCTTTAAATGTTTGTAACGGTAAACTTTACCCTTCAAATATACAATCAGCTAAAAGTCAGAAATTTTGGATGACATTGCATATGTGGAAATGATCGACTGAGAACACGGAAATTAAGCCTAGGGCTCATACTACGGGTTCAAGGAAGTTTTTTTGAACTGCTTCACTCAAACACAGAATGTTTCAAGAATGGTGTTATCGGTCAGTATTGTTCTATTTCATAAAGTCACATATGTAATTATAAACACGACTACGCCGTTTTTGTTCTGAAAATATAAGTGTTATTGTAGTAATTTCTGATACCATGACAAAATATGCGGCTACATTTTTGTCTTTTCTGTACAAAGGTAAGAATTCAACATATTATTTCGTAAATTATTGATTTTTTATTTTTTTTGTATTCCTCCCTTTTAAATTACCGGTATTTTCTTTAAAAATATATGTAGCTATAGACGACTTTTTAATCAAAAAATTATTTCAAAACAGTACAAAAGCATTTAAAGTGCATGGGAAAGTGTGATTATGATATTTGTAAAATTGATAAAAAGGTGAACTTATTTTCTGCAATTTCTTAAAGTGTACTGAAGGTTATCTTTGAAGAATTATCTTTGTTTTTTTTAAACATTGAAAAATTAGACATATTTGCAATAACATTGTTATCATCTCTCAGTTAAAGTAATATAAAATATATTGTTCCTTTTTAATATAAAATCTAAACATTTTTATTTCCTGTAAGATTAATATCTGCAGGCAGTTATAACACACCGATGGGGTATTACCTGATGATTTGACATTTATAAATAATAATTCGTTAATAAAAATGTGATAAACTAATGGTATATTTAAAATTATGTTATGGTACAAGAAAAACTGCAAAGTATGTACGGAAAATTACATTAAATTATTTTGGAAATTCTGGCTTCTAGAAGCAAATAACAATACGAAACGCTTGTTTTCCCTTACTTTGTTTACTATCTTTTATATTTCTATGAAAAGTAACATTTTCTGTATTAATTTAATTTTTTATCTTATTTTTTTGTCTGGATAAGCGTTTGGACGAATATCTGAAGAAGAAATTAACCCTGCGTAAAATTCATTTAGATACTATAACAATGTTACAAAGCAACGTAATGGGATTCGATTTAGCCTAAGACCAACATTATATCATGCTTAATAATACTGCACGTATCCATATACTTAAAGCTAACCTGCTTTTTAGTTTTTCGTGCAAATATGCTATTTATACGCATGCGCGAGCATTCAGCTAATCAGCTAGAGGCTTTTACTATCTTCAGACGCGATGTTCCAGCCAATGAGGTGAAGGCTTTTTCCTCTCTCTAGAAGCGTATGTGTTCCATTTGGTTGTTCGGTTGTTGAAGCTTTATAGATTTCTTTTATTAAGGTATTTTTTCATTTTACCGTATTTATTTTCTTTTTAAGTCGTATGTATTTTACCACTTTGAATTTTTTATAACTAACCTTTTTTTGAGAGAGAGAGAGATTTCGTGGCACGAAATTCCGCGAATCGTTTCCGATGTAAACAAACACTGGACAATTGCTTTTAGCTATGCATTATTAATTATTTACTTGGCCTTTACTTTTAATATTTCAAACTTACAGTTGAATGTAACTATTAAAACATTTGAAATACTGTATTCGTAAAATGAAATTTCAGCTTAAACACTCGACAATTACTTTTACTTATGCATTATTAATTATTTACTTGGCCTTTACTTTTAATATTTCAAAATTACAGCTGAATGTAACTATTAAAACATTTGAAATACTGTATTCGTAAAATGAAATTAGTTTAAACACTCGACAATTACTTTTACTTATGCATTATTAATTATTTACTTGGCCTTTACTTTTAATATTTCAAACTTACAGCTAAATGTAATTATTAAAACATTTGAAATACTGTATTCGTAAAATGAAATTTCAGCTTAAACACTCGACAATTACTTTTAGGTTAAATTCAGGTTTTCTCAGTGACAATCACAGTATTTTTACCAAATAATTAAAAGTACTACATGCATGCATCTATCTATCTATATTAGAAATTGTGCAGGTTTCTGGTCACTGTTTTGTTTACATATTTTAAACAAAAATTTCAATTTAATAATGCACTGAAAATTATAATGAATGCTTACAATTAAACACAACAACACAAAACAAAAAATTTCACAAAAACACATTATTTCCCCGATATTTTCCCACAACTAATCAATAAATTTCATGATATTTTATTGTGATTTTAAACCATGAACTTTAGTACTTTTCTGTTATAAGGACACTATGCCAAAATGTATGTATGTATGTAAATGTATGTATGTATGTTTGGCGACAATGGTGTACGTATAACGGAAAAGTGCCTGAATTATTATTTATATATATATATATATAAAATATAAACATAATTGGCGACACAGCAAGTTTTCTGGATTTCTCCCTGTCTCTCTAACCACATTGTTAACAAAACAAAAAATTCACGAAAAACACATTATTTCCCCGATATTTTCCCACAACTAATCAATAAATTTCATGATATTTTATTGTGATTTTAAACCATGTACTTTTCTGTTATACGGATACTATGCCAAAATGTATGTATGTATGTATGTTTGGCGACAATGGTGTCCGTATAACGGAAAAGTGCCTGAATTATTATTTTTATATATATATATAAAATATAAACATAATTGGCGACACAGCAAGTTTTCTGGATGTGAAAGGCGGAGATGAATTTCATTCATTCAATGACCGTTTTAAAAGTTTCAAGTTTGGATTGAGTGCACCTGAACATAAAAACCGATACCTATTTCTATGTTCATGATTGAGTTATTTGGATATCTTTTCGTATAGCACAGAAAATCATTTCTCCCGCTTTCGTAATACAGATAAATTCTGGTGTATTTTTTTTTTTTCTTTTTATATCATAAGTACTTTTCTACTTTAAATTTTTTAATTGTCGAGTTTCTAAGCTGAAATTTCATTTTTCGAATGCAGTATTTCAAATGTTGTTTTAATAATTACATTCAGCTGTAAGTTTGAAATATTTAAAATATTAAAAGTAAAGGTCAAGTAAATAATTAATAATGCATAGCTAAATATGTATAATGATCAGAATGACATATTAAAATGTGTACAGAATGACATGAAAATTTTAAAAAACTGAAATTTTGCACTTGCAACTTAATTGTAAATTTCATTGTTTACATTGGAAACGATTTGTGGATTTTAAGAATTTGCTGAACTTCGTGTCACCAAATTACTAAATCTCTCTCTCTCACTCTCCAAAAAAAAAAAAAAAAGGTTAGTTTAAAAAAATTCAAAGTAGCAAAATACATACAACACAAAAAGAAAATAAATACGGTAAAATGAAAAAATTACTTTAATAATAGAAATCCATAAATTTTCAACGACGACATCAAACGAACGTATCTCATCTTTCGTTTATGATAAGGAACGCTCCTTTGGCCCCCTCCACTCATTGGCTGAATTGTAAAGGGCAAAATTGGGGGACAAAATGACTACAGCATTTCTGAGAAAAGAAAAAATCAGAAAATTCACAGAAAATAATTATTTTTGTTGCAAGTTGGGTTAACTGTCTTTATGGTTCGAGTCGATTTCAGACTGAGTGTAGATTTCTGCAAGTTGGATTTGGGTTAACCCGATTTTTCAAAAGTTAGTTCAAGTTCAGTATATTATTTCAGATTAAAACTATACCTATCAGGGCTTGAATTTCAGGGCGGGATTCACGCGGAAAATTTTGAAATCCCGCCCAAAAAATTTCAGCATTTTTGGAGAAATTTGCATTATTTAATTTACCTGCAACCGAACGATAAATTTCGTGATTTTTTTCCCCCGCAACCGATTGACGGACTTTGTGTTTTTTCCGCGACTGATCGACGAACTTTGTGGTTTTTTCCGTGACAGATCAACGAACATTGCGTTTTTTAAGCGACTGATCGACGAACCTTGCGTTTTTTGGGGACATATCGACGAACTTTGCGTTTATTCCGCAATCGATCGACGAAATTTTTCTTTCTTCCCTGACTGATCGACGAACTTTGCATTTATTCTGCAATCGATCGACGAAATTTGCTTTTTTCTGCAACTGATCGACGAACGTTGCATTTTTTTCTGCGACTGATCAACGAACTTTGCGTTTTTTCTGCGACAGATAGACGAACATTGCGTTTTTTAAGCGACTGATTGACGATCCTTGCGTTTTTTGGGGACAGATCGACGCACTTTGTGTTTATTCTGCAATCGATCGACGAAATTTGCTTTTTTCCCACGACTGATCAACGAACTTTGCATTTTTTGGTGGCAGATCGACGAACTTAGCGTTTTTTCTGCGACAGATTGATGAACTTTGCATCTTTTCCACGATCGATCGGTGAATCTCAATCAAGTAAAATCTAAAGTCAGAAATTTATTTAACAACCTAATTGTTAAGGGTCCCTAACACATTTAATGGAACTTGAAAAATACACTGCATATATAAAACTTAACTTTCTTCCCTTTTTTATAATAAAAATAAACATTTTACATAATCATTCTCAGTTGACTTAATTTTTTCAATGGTATTTTGTCATGTCTGCATTAATGTAATTCTTTAAATAGCACGTAAAAGAGTAGTGGGGTTTAAAGATTTTTTTTCTCCCTCCCAAACATTACAACTCCCCTCCATTTAAAAATGTTGGTAGGGAGACTCCCGTCTTTGGAAACATTGAATTTCAAGCCCTGCCTATAATATGTTTGTGTGTATTGAGGTTTGTATAGATGTTTGTGTGTGTGCTGTTTTTAATACAGAACAGACAGTTTCATTTTTCACACGAACATTTTAAAAAACTCACATTCTTTGCGCAATCCTTTAACAAAATTCGCATTTTTTTTCGTGATTCTTTAATGAAATTCGCATTTTTTTCTGTATCTTTTTTTTGTCGAGATTCATAATTTTTTCAGCTCTCCTATGACGTAATTCGTGTTTTTTTTCCAGCGATAATTTGACGAAATTTGTGTTTTTTCTGCGATTTTTTTTTTTCACGAAATTTGCGTTATTTTCCACGATTCTTTTATGAAATTTGCGTTTTTCTGTGATCCTTAGACGAAATTTTCTTTTTTCGCAATGCTTTGATAATAATCACATTTTCTCTGCTGCCTTTTGATAAGATTTTTTTTTTTTTTGATAAGATTCATGAATTTTCAGCAATCCTTCGATGAAATTCGCGTTTTTTCAGCAATCTTTGAAGAAATTCGCATTTTTCTCGCGATACTTTAACGAAATGTGCGTTTTCCAGCGATTTTTTGATAAAATACATTTTATTCCGCAATTTTTAGACGAAGTTTGGCAAGAAAGCGCTATCTTTGGGTGAAATTTCCTGTTTTGCGATTCTTTGACAAAATTTGCTCATCTTTTGTGTAAATCGCGTTTTTCTGTGGCCTTTTCACAAAATTCACATTTTACATGATCCTTTGATGAAATTAGTGTTTTTCCCGTGATCATTTGACGAAATCTAGGAATTTTTTCCCGTGAAGATTGATTATATGTTTTTAGTCTGCAGGTGCCCTAAAAAGTTTGTGACGCCTGTCGCTGCATTGCACGCATTCTGCCACGGTGTATCAAACAAACAAAATTCATCCTAAAGAATTATTGTTTCGTTTCTGGAAATGAACAACCGTCAACTCATTGGCTGAATTATAAAGGGTGAAATGTGTAGGCACTGAGTATCATCTATACTATTAATGTCGGTAAACGTCTGTCTGTGTGTGTGATGTTGTGTCTGGCGTCTGTAAGCACAAAACTCTGCATGCAGACGACGGACATAAGTGCTTTTGGTATAAAAAAATTCGTAAGTGGAGTTTTTAAAATTCACAACATTTTGCGGGAGAAGAGGGGTGCGAACGAATTTAAAAAATGAGTCCGCATCAATAATTATGGCGGCGGGGGGAGTATGTTTTTCCTACACGGGGCGGAGACTTTTCTTTGTTGACACCACTCATATGATATATCGTTCGAAAGGCCTGTGACTGCCTTTTCATGTTATGCATCTGTGTGGTCCATCCCCCCCCCCCCCGCCAATTGGGGCACTTTTCTAAATTTTGCACATACCACTCATGTTATATATCGTTAAAAAGGTCTGTGACCGCTTAATCATATTATGCATCTCCGGTGTCCATCCCCCCACTTTGCCCCCCCCCCCCAAGGGGGTACTTTTGTAAATTTTGCACAATCCCTTCATGTTACGTATTGTTGGAAAGGTCTTTGACTGCTTATTCATGTTATGCATCTCCGTGGTCCATCCCGCCACTTCACCCCCCCCCCCTTAAGGGGGGCAATTTTCTAAATTTTGTTGACACACCTCATGTCATATATTGTTGGAAAGGTCTGCGACTGCTTAATGATATTATGCATCTCCAATGTCCATCTCCCCACTTTGCCCCCCCCCTCCCCCAAGGGGGTACTTTTCTAAATTTTGCAGACAACCCTCATGCCATATATCGTTGGAAAGGTCTGTGACTGCTTAATCATATGCATATCTCCAATGTCCATTTCCCCACTTTGCCCCCCCCCCTCCCCCAAGGGGGTACTTTTCTAAATTTTGCAGACAACCCTCATGTCATATATCGTTGGAAAGGTCTGTGACTGCTTAATCATATGCATATCTCTGATGTCCATCTCCCCGCTTTGCCGCCCCCCCCCCCCCAAAGAGGTACTTTTCTAAATTTTGCACACAACCCTCATGTTATATATCGTTGGAAAAGTCTGTGACCACTTAATCATATTATGCATGTTCCGTGTCCATCCCCTACTTTACCCCCCCCCCAAGGGGGTACTTTTTAAAATTTTGCACACACCCCTCATGTTACATATCGTTTGAAAGGTCTTTGACTGCTTATTCATGTTATGCATCTCCTTGGTCCATCCTGCCATTTCCCCCTCCCCAAGGGGCCACTTACCATTTACTTGCACAACAGCGCTAAATGTGTCAGATGAAAGAAATTCCGCGAGTACATGTGCCAGTGAAACTTAGCCAATTGCTGTTCTTCAACCTAGCTTTAATTCAAAGTGGGTTTTTTATTTATTTGAATTATTCTGCAAAAGTTTCAAACATTTTAAAGCAGCTATGAATTTTATTTTTATGGTACTATCAAGTTTTTCGCCGTCAAATTTTGACGGGTTCCATCTAGTATATCATTACATTAAACAACGGAACATTTTTTTTCTATGCGTAACAAATAGTTTAAGTAATGATACAATGTTGTGTTTTGCTCGTAGTGGAAATACATCATCAAGGATTTGTAAACGAATATATATATATATATATTAATTTTTATATAAATGTCTTTATTGTGTTAAAAAATGTCACTTGAAATGTATAGAAATTACACAAATTCGTAGCCATTTTCAGCAGTTTTTATTAATAAGAATATGTGAATTTTTGTAATTAACACCATAGCTGCCAAATTTTTCGATTTTTTTCTTACAATTATTTTTTTTAAATATCTGTCTTATTCAATGGACGAAAATTTAAGATTAAATAGTGTAAGTAATTCTTGTCAAACATTGTGGTAGGAGAAAACGAATATGCTGGCAGCTCTCATTAACATTTTAATATTCTTTAATAAACGTAAATCCTTTACGTTTGTTATTTAATGCTTAATATATCTATATGTTACGGTCAATATGATTAATCCGGTCATTAATAATAACCGGTTATTATTAATGATGAACGTATTAATCATATTGACCGTAACATACATCTATACTAATAAAAGAAAGTTTTGCTCTGTGTGTCTGTGTGTGTGTGCGTCTGTCTGCGATGGCTAGGAAAATTTAGCGCACCTAGCAGTCTGTAAATTTAGATGTAGGTAGTCCAAACCCTCTCCTACTATACCTGAGTCTCAGAATTTTAATATTTTGATAATTACTCTAGATATTAATTAGAATATCATTAAACATCGCATCGAAAATGCCATCTTTTAAATCAAAATGGCTAAAGAAAAGAACTGTTGTTGTGGATTTACAAGCGAAAATGAACGAATTCGAAATTATTTTACTAATTAGCGAATTTTAAGAAAACTAATTAAGATATCAATTTGAAAATTTCTGAGCATATGTAAAAAAAAAAAAAAAAAAAAAATCTGCATCCGTCTATGCAATTTTTGAAAAATTCGGCCGTCAATTTTTCTTAATTTATGCAAAAAACTGCTAGAAATCTGCTAGCGGCAGTGAAAAAAATCCGAGAAAGTTTCAGACAGGGATCTGCTTTCTTTAAAAACTGAACTACAAAGAGATCTGTTTCTCTGGCTGATCCCTCCATTTAGTTTGCGAAAAAGAAAGAAAATAATTGCCAATTTTTACCATTTTTTTGCCAATTGAGGTCGGGAAGGGGTGTCATCTGCCGGCTATTTTAGCGTAGCGTCTTCGTTATGTTCTATTTATCAGAAAATTTTAATTATTTTTGTAATAATCGCGTTAATGTAGGTGAAGGTGGTTTTCTTGAACAAATTATTCGTTATATTTGCGGGTATGGGGAGGGAGGGGGTTGACGCCTTGCACTGAGATTATTATTATCTCGGGCCCGGGCAACGCCGGGTGGTTAGCTAATATACATATAAAACCAAACGCAAGTCATAATTTCTGTTCAAAAAGTCAAAGAATAAAGCTGTTAAATTCAGTAGACTGTCTAATAGTTTAACTGACACCGCTCAATGGATCATTCCTGGTCCCGTAAGTTCCGGATACATGAATGTTTACTATATTTTACTCCACATGTTGACGATAAATATGTGTTTTCGGTGAACTGAAATTTTAGTGTTTTTCTCGATATACCGCTGATCCCGTGATTTTCGGATATAACTGTACAAAAATTAACTACACACAATATTTGTTTAACATTTCTTTAATATTGATAAAATTAAATGTTCTTAAGGTACCGTATTCATATTTTGTTATACGCATTCGGGGTGTACACCCGGGCGTACTACGTACGTTCCGGACTGTGTTTGCAAACGAATCTCGAAATTGTATAATTTTATATTTGATTTGTATTAATCCTCCCCATGCAAATAAGAACGAAAGATCCTGGCGCAATTCTCTTAAAGCGCGAAGTCATCGAAGGCGCTGAGAAAAAAAATATCCTCGACGATTGCGATAATCGACTTCCTGAAAACATTTTTTGAATTGGTAAATACTCATTTTTAATTAAATGAATTGTACCGATAGCAACAGTATATAATTTGCTATAAAAGTCTAGTTTAGTTATTTATTTATTTATTGTATAAATAAATAAATAAAGACACTAAAGACACTAAAGACACTAAAGACTTGGATGACAGTTTAAATCTGCAGAAAAAACATAAAAACGAATATGAAATCGACCTACAGAAATAATTTTTCGGAATAGTAACTGCGGATATTTCTTTAAACAATAAAAATCATACAACAGGTAAGGTACCGTTAATAAGAGGGTATTTTGTGTTTTTTAATATTTCCTTCCGGTACGCGGGAATGGTAGATTCAATCTGAAAATTAAAAAATAAATAATAAATAAACGGAAAAACCTGAAAGCGAATTTGAATTCAACCGTCAGAAATATGTTTTTTGATATAATAAAGATACCGATACAACCGGAAATGTACCGTGAAAACGTTCGTAGTGTTTTTTCTTTCTTTTCTTTTTTTATATCTGAATAGGGCATCCAGAGATTGCGATTTCAAAAGGCAAAAATGTCGGAACGTTCAATACGCGTGTACTTGAAAAACATCGATTTTCCCGATCATTCCCAGAAAAGATCCCCTGAACAATGGAAATTCGTTCATTAGCGTTTGGAGATGGTTTTTAATTGATATCAGGGAAAATTATCAAAAAGTGACGGACCTGCCTTTGTCAATCTTTATAAAAAAAATTCCGACTTCTACGTGCGATATATTTCACTAGTCATAAACATAAAACAGACAAAATATCTTCATTTTATTAATATAGATAAAATCGGTTCACAAAAGTAATTTAAAATAGTAGTAGAAAAACATAACAATTGGAAAAACACGAGCTAGAAAGACATTGTAATGTTAAGTATAATATACGTAGTCCCTTTCTCTCTCAGGCCTAAGTTTGTCAACATTTTAACTACATCGGACAGGTTTGAATTTGTTTCATAATCTTTGAAGGATCATAGTTCATTGTCCATGTATATATAAGTACAAGTAAAAAGTTTTCTTGCAATTTTGTGATATTCAAATCACGGTGCTATTACGCGTATTTTTTAGAGGGTGATTCTACAAATTTACAAGCTATTCTGATTTTCTTCATATGTTGTCCCGTGAGATTAACAAAAAGATAAAAAAAGTTAAATTGACCAAAAACATTATTTTTAGTTTAAACAGAATCACAAAACGTAATTTAAAAAAAAATCAAAATGAATTAGTAGCTTGTAAAAATTTAAATTTTAAAATTCAGAAAACAAGTCATTTGAATTAATGCAATCAATATTTGTACTTTTAATTAAAAGACAAAAAAAGCGAAATATTTTGAAATGATTCAAACGTTATCTCCGTTTAAGCAGGAATAAAATTATCGGGGAAACGATAAGTTATGCTTAAAATATATGCTCGCTACGGAGATAATGGATGCTATAATGAAAAAAAAGAATGTTTTATTATATTATCACAACAATTATATAAATTCCGATTATTTTTAAATTATTGTTCACACACTTTTAAAGTGAATGAATGTTTAATTTCTTGAGAAGAAAAACAATTTGTTTTTGTTTTTTTTAAATATATTTGTTTTAATTCTGTATATATCTCATGTCTAGAACAAATGTTTTGCATAAAATGATTTATTTCTCTCAAAATTGTTGTTTTATCTAATGAAATGAAAATAAATTTTCACTTTCATCTGTTAAAAATTAAAGACACCAGGAAGTGCTATGTCACATTTTCTCAAAAATATTTTATTTTACGGATATTATGGGGATACCCCATATAGTATTATGTGGTAATCTACCATATTGTAAAAGTAAAATATAAAGATTCAAATTATACTTGAAGCTATGAGGCACTATATTTTAATACTTATTATTTTCTTGTTTAATAATTTAAATATATAATAATAAATATTTTTAAATAATTAATAATTAAATGATAATAAGTTTTTCTGATAGAGTTTAGTGTCATCGGTAAAAAACTTAAACATTTTCTTACCAAGAGGAAAATAGATTTAAAAAAAATACAACAAAAAGATTTGATCGCAGTTTTATAAAAGTTTAATTTTTGTTACATTCTTCCACTCGTATCTTCACTCAAAAGCTGTTCATCAAATTACAAATCAGAAACACATATACAAATACATTTTCTCAACTAATCCTGTTTCATGATAAGTAAAGAAATGCAACTTTTAATCAAAACTTTTCCAGTGCTAAATTGCATGAAAAATATTCCCTATTTTCTAACTCATTTAAAGAGTATATTTCCTATAAAAATTGGAAAGGAAATGGAAATGGTTTCTTTTTTTAATTTAAAAGAGATAAAAATATAACTATCGTTAACTTAACTGTTAATCTATCATTAAGAAATATATGTAACAAAATATCTGCTAAAGATCATTAATGGAAAAATCAAAACTTACTGACCCTTTCCGTTAATAATTGTTCTATAATTGATCCTTTAATGTTTCTCAAAATTGAATAAAAAAAAATCTTTTTGCTTTGTGTTTGGAATTCTTCTATTAAGATATAGAAATAAGTGATTTCATTCGTTTACATTTTTACAGCAACGTTTTCTTAATTCGTGAAGAGAACATGAAATAATTTTGCTGAATTTTTTTTAAGTCAAAGTGAACTGTACTCTAAATATTTGAACGCTAGGTTTATAAAACCTGCGGACTAAATATCCAGAATTCAACTTATACCGAACTTTCTGGTAAATTTCAATACTCAACATCAACATAAAAAGAGGTTTACGTTCTGAAGAAAAATTTGTTCTAGATTGTATAAACGTTATGTAATGGACTACAAAATTCTTGATTACAGGCACTATAGAACTTGTCGTCTGTTCCGTGGAACTTTCAATGAACTTGGTTTATTCCCGAAAAAAAATGTTTAACATATATCTAGATGTAGGATGATCTTTCCGTGTTAGATAAGAAAGTGCTTGCTGTATGTACGTGTGCATATAAGGGAGACAATTTAGATATAGATGGAACGAAATTATAAATGGCAGACGATTGCAATAAAACAATCCACCAACGATCATTGCAATTTTCAGTTTTTTCACACATTTGTGAATTCTCATTTTTTTAAAAACTTCCGCATTTTCAACATTATTATGTGAGAAGATTGAAGCAAGAATGTTATTCAAATCATAACAGATCCCATACTTCCCATTTAAAATAAATATGTGGGGATACATTTAGAGATAGCCGTTTTTTTTTTTTTTTTTTTTTAGAAAAAAAATTACTCCAAAACAAAAAGCATTAAAATAGAAAATGTTGTAGACATTTTATACTGAAAATATGTAAATTGGAAAAAAGAATTGTTGAAAAAATCTTTCACAATTGTTATTGTTTGTATACAAATTTAAAAGAATATATCAACTTTTGTAGATGTAAGAAGATATTTCCCAGGTCTTTCCCAGAGGCGAAAGGCCTTGCTTTATGTATATCTGCATGCACGTGAGAAAATTTAGATATTGATAGAAATGTAATTAGCATAAATAATAAATATCAGAATATTCCAATAAAACATTCACCAAAGAACATTACAATCGTTAGTTTTCTCTCCTTTCTGAATTTTCATTTTCATTTTTTAACTCCTCTATTTTCAACATTAATTTGTGAGGAGATTGAAGCAATGAATAACATTCAAATAATAGTAGATCGCATCATATTCCTATGTATATTTGCAATTCAGTGGGCCTGAGACATTTTGTTATAAGTTTAAGTGTGTTGCAAAAGTTTTGCTATACGTAGCGTCGCACAACATTCAATAACCTGGATTCATTCCCCAATTTAAAGATAAGTTGGCAATTAAAAAAATTCCCAGAAACTGGGTATAAAAATATTAGCAATATTTTAATAACTTTTTATTAACCCATTAGGCGCCGCTATATATATTAAGCTATTTTTTAATGAAACAGTTGTTTTTTCTTTATCAATAGAAAGTCTTTAAGGTATTTTTGAAGAAAAAAAATTTAAAAATTCGAATATTTAGGAAAAATAGCATATTCCCAAAATGGGAGCTATGGCGAATAATGAGGGTAAAATTAAAAAAAAAAATTACTTATGTCTCCATGCATTTATGTTTGTTATTTCTCAGTTCTTTAGCTATAAAAGGTATAATATCATTCTGAAACGATACGAAGATTTTACGAAGAATTCATATAAATTAGTTCAACATCTACATTTATAATAAAAATTTTAATTAAAATTACCGATTCTATAAGCATTTTCATTACTCACCTCTTTATTTTTCTTCATTACATCATTTTTGTCCTACTATTTTACATGAAAATGATTGAAATTTCTTTATGCAGCGTTATATTACATTTTTTTCGTTTTTTGAAATTTGTTTTTTAACTTTTTTCTTTTTTTTTGTTTTCGTTTTTTCCAGATTCCAATTTGAAGATTCGTCTGAATTTTCATCTAAAATATCAAGCCTGTGTTTAATACTTTGTCTTTTTTAAACACTAAATCAATTATTTCTTAATTGTCTGTTGATTTAGAATGTACGGAAAGTTCTACTCCACCAAATAGAACATGGGATAAATCGTCACATAAATTATTTTCTATTACATACGTAATAGAAAATAATTTATGCGACATACACATGAGGAAGATGTCTTCCTCATATGTTACAGTACTGCAATCATGTGGCAAACAAACGATTTCCGGAACATCCGAAAAATCATCCATATCTAAAAAATTGTTCAATCATCTTCCATGTAAAATAGTCAGAAAAAATGATGTAATGATGAAATATAAAGAGATGGATAATGAAAATGCTTATGGAACTGGTAATTTCATTTTGTTTTTATTATAAATGTAAAAGTTGGACTAATTTATATAAAATCTTCTAAAAATATTAGTTTAAGAATGATATTATACCTTCTATAGCTAATAAATTGAAAAATAAACACCATAAATGCACGGAGGCATATGTACATGTACAAGTTTTCAAAAACATTACTCCCATTAGGAACAATTACTCCCATTTTGGGAACAACTTATGCTTTCGGTAATTGTGATTGAGCTATTATACATATTAATTCCGGATTGAAGTTGTTTAATATAAATACACTGAATAATGAATAACACTAAAAATGTGTGATGTTTTATACTCACTTCTTTAATGTTGTAAATACACTGTTATAAACATATTTTAACTAAAATATATAATTTTTATTATAAAGTTTTTTTTTCTTTCGAATTCTGCCGAAAATGTATTTTTCGCTTTTTTTGACACGTTTTAAAAAATGGAAAATTCTAATGAAACTTAAAAAAAAATTCAGATGTCATCTAATATATTCAAAATGCAAATAACATGAACCTTTTAACAGTTTATAAAATATGCACTTTAGAAAAAAATCAATTGTTAAAGCAATGTTCCCAAAATGGGAGCGATATGGCGCTTAATGGGCAACTAGTGAGATTTATGCTCTTATCATAAAAACTATCATTTGAAAGTTGTATAATAGCAGTAAGAATATCACCAAGTTGGAAATCGTACGTCAAACGTAACAAATGAGGTGGTTTCGTACTATAACTTGTTTTATAAATATTCAGATCTTGGTGCAATAGCTGTTGCACCCTTATGCAAAAATGCATGAATGCATAATTTGTTTTATGTGCAGATTTTCATATTATAGATATTAAATCTATTTTATGAAATTAAGTTCCAATACACTTTTACGAAAAATTTATTACAATTCTGTCACATTAAAATTATACCATGTTCAAAAATCCAATACAAGTCAATGTAAAAAAATCATCGTTATTATTTCAGGGAAATGAATTATATCGTCTGTTATTATGATATGTTTATTTTCCGTAATAAAAAAAAGTACGTTTTAAGTTGGCAATATTTTATCTTTTGTTGGCATATACCGAAAATTCCAATGGGAAATGAAAATTTCAGAACTTAAAATCCATATTTATACTCTTTTCCCATTTTATGTCTATTTCTCCGGAAACATCTATCCAAAAATGCTGTCGGTAGATAACATGATTGCTATAATTAAAGAATTTTAGTATACAGATTCGGTTTTTAAATTCAGTAATATGGAAATAATATGACTCCATCTTAAATATGACGTAATCCCCATGGCAACCTAGAATCATTACCTATCATGGGAAATCATTGAATTAATTACGTTTGATAGAGTTTAATAGAATGAAGAAAACTTTTAGTAAACTTTAAGTTTTGATTCGATTTTCATAAAATTTTAAATGACTCGACACAATTCTGCAACGATTATGTATATTAAATTTCAAACCATTCGGTTATGTAGTTTTTGCGCTGTTATATGCGGACAGACAGACGGACCAAACGATGACTATAGCTCTTACGTATTTATATAATTACGAACGCACCTAAAAATCACAATGCCAACAATTTAGAAAATATTTCTTCGTACACGTATGAAATAACAGCTATTCATGTAATATTTACTGGATAATGTTTATAATAAAAACGCATATTTAATACTAGGACACTAACAGGAAATTAAGTTATGAATGATATTCTCATAGAAAATATTAATTAGTAAAATTAAAACTAATTTAACAATAAAATGACTGGTATTTTAATTGCTTTACGTATAAAAAGCCATATTTTGACGAAGTTTGCCATTACAATAATATAAATAATACTATTTTATAAGCTTCATATTAATATCAGAACACGTTTTACTCAGACTCTTTTTGGATTATGTAAACAACATTTCTTACTCCTGGATTTCTTGAATTTATTTTTCTCTGACACAGCTCCCCAGTTTTCGAAATTTCCAGTTTATTCCCTAAAGTTTCATTTTTTATTCTTTGCTTCAAAATTTCTGTGTTTTACTTCAGTTCTAGCTATCGGTTCAAGTGTGTCGTAAGAAAAAAAAGAAATAAAAAGAAAACTGCCCAGTTAAACTGAGGGCGTTGAGCTCACAGGCTATTCACACTCATTGCATATTGTACTCTTATTTCAAAGAATTTGAAATATGCCCTCGAAAAATAAAGAAATCAACAATATATAAAGGGGGGTCATCCCCCTGTTACCCCCTCATAGTTAACTAATGAACTCCTTAAACTAATCAGGGAAGTGTCTAATTACAATGAATATACATACAAAATTTGAAGAAAATCGGATAATTCTGCATGAAAAACTCATTTATCCAAATTAGGGGGATTACCCCCCTTTCCCCCTTTATACTTAACCAATGAACCCCCAAAGCTATTGACAGAAGCACATTATCAAAATGAACCTATGTACAAAATTTGAAGAAAATCGGAGAATTCTGCATGAAAAACTCATTTATCTAAATTAGGGGGGGTATCCCCCCTTTCCCCCTTTATACTTAACCAATGAACCCCCAAAACTATTGACAGAAGCACATTATCAAAATGAACCTATATACAAAATTTGAAGAAAATGGGATAATTCTGCATGAAAAACCCATTTATCTAAATTAAGGGGGGATTAGCCCCCCTTTCCCCCTTTATACTTAACCAATGAACCCCCAAAACTATTCAGAGAAGCGCATTATCACAATGAACCTATATACAAAATTTGAAGAAAATCGGATAATTCTGCATGAAAAACTCATTTATCTAAATTAGGGGGGTTACCCCCCCTTTCCCCCTTTATACTTAACCAATGAACTCCCAAAACTATTGACAGAAGCACATTATCAAAATATGAACCTATATACAAAATTTGAAGAAAACCGAATAATTCTGCATGAAAAACTC
Source organism: Maratus michaelseni (assembly GCA_963931845.1). Taxonomy (NCBI): domain Eukaryota; kingdom Metazoa; phylum Arthropoda; class Arachnida; order Araneae; family Salticidae; genus Maratus; species Maratus michaelseni. The sequence goes on from OZ007586.1 coordinate 402,429,474, forward strand.
ATTTATCTAAATTAGGGGGGGGGATCCCCCCTTTCCCCCTTTATACTAAACCAATGAAGCCCCAAAACTATTGACAGAAGCACATTATCAAAATGAACCTATGTACAAAATTTGAAGAAAATGGGATAATTCTGCATGAAAAACCCATTTATCTAAATTACGGGGGGTTAGTCCCCCGTTTCCCCCCTTTATGCTTAACCAATGAACCTCCAAAACTAATCAGGGAAGCGCCTTATCACAAGGAACCTATAAACAAAATTTAAAGTAAAACGGTTAGTTCTATCAAGAGTTATCGCGTTACGTACATACATACATACGTACGTACAGAACTGGCGGGCACATAAGCTCTCAGGCTTTGATAGCCTGTGAGCTAAAAAAAAAGATGAAAAATCTTGGTTTAGAATGTTCTCTGTACCGATATCCGGTCACCTATACGTTGAGATGGACAATGTCAGTGGGACGCTTTGTGAATGTAGTGCGGCACAATGTAAAGTACGACAAATGTTTTTTAACCTTCAAAAATATAATATAACTGCAATCGAAAATATACAATAACCTTTTCCAAGTTACCCATAATTCAGAGAAGATATCTTTGTCTTTAGAAACCTCAGAAACCAATATATTTTAGAGATTCAAAATGCATTTATTGGTTAAAAAAGCTCTTTTGCTGCCAGTGATTTTCGGAAACATTTCCGAGTAGTTTTTGTAGTGTATTAATCAGTTTTTTCAGACCGCAATATCAGTATTTTGGATGCTATCAATTATCAATTAAAATCTTTTAGCTGCGTAAGTGAATTTATACCTGCAAAAGTAACAAAAGAGTATTAATTTTAAAGTTAATGTTAAATTAATATTGTTAATTGATCATAATTTTTCTGTAAAACCTGCTTTTTAAACATGTTTACTTGAGAATTGATAGCATTCGAAAAATCCGGGTCAAGAAGCCAAGTAGAACACAATAAAAACTACGAAACATTTCCGACAATCAATGGCAGCAAAAGAAACTTTTTGTTTTATAAATGAGTCTTGTATAAACATTGGTTTCTGTGGTTTCTAAAGAAAACATAACTCTTTTCGGAATCGTGGTGACTCGGATGAGATTATTGTATATTTTCGTTCGCTTACATTATATTTTCCTAAATTGAGAAACAGTTGTCTTTTTTATAGTGCACGGTATTTGCAAAATAGTGTTTTACAGCAATATTACATGTAATCGCACAATTTCAGTTATAATGCAAAGTATTCAGGAAACTCTTTTTCATCTAACTCCAGCTCTTTCTCTGAAAGAACAGTGTGCAACCTCTTTCATTATTTACTCCTCTGCAACTATTTGAAACAGACGACTAATTTCGGTTAATGGTTAATATAAATTATCAACTGCAGAACACTATATTATTCAGACTAAATCGATATCACATAGAGAAATTGTACATTTGGTCGCTGCGGTGTGGTACATCGAAATAACAAATTCATTTTTGATAAAGTCGGAAAAAAAATCACACGTATGTTAATCACCAAATTATGCATCCATTTGATTGTAAATTCTCTCTTCTTTAAATTTATATAGAAGAAATAAGATTAGGTTGGGTGTTATCTCCATAATGAAATAATAAGAAACGTCATACATTTTTATATTTTTATTCTTGAGTAAGTTTAGTCTCAGACACAAAATTTTAAGTTCGGGGATTTAAGAGTTTAGGAATAATGTTGAAGTAAATTTTTGCCTTCTTAAAACTAAATTAAGGTTTAAAATTTTTCATATACATGTCTTGCAATAAATATTTGATTACGCTGCCTTTTTCTGTTACGCTTGTATTCAATATCCAAACGTAATTACTTGGTTTTCATGCATTTTCATAATTTTTATGTATCAACTATCAAATAAATAAATAATAATTATTATTATCTATTTTATAAATGCAAATATTTAACAAAAATCGGTTTCTGAAAGCTTTAAATGTGTCCACGTGCATAGTTGCAAGTTCTGTCGATTTTTGAATACCACTAATTTTGTTATATCAACTATTCTCTCTTCAAAGATTTAATAACAGAAAATTTTGCTTTATATAATCGCCAAATTTCTGCGTTCAATAAATACAAATCTTTTTATACGAAAATAGTGGTATTGAAATATTGAGAAATCTGGCAACTATGTACCGGGAGACCTAGTAGTCACAAAAAAATCAAAATTCAGTTATTGGAAAAGTTATACATAGCTTTTCACTAAAACATACAGAAGTACAAGGGATTTTTTTATAACGACAGTTTCATATCCAGAATGATTACATTTACCAACAGCAAGTGGAGATTCAGTTGTGCTAGTAGTTTGTTGAGGGGGGAGCACAGTTTGCAACGCTTGTTGGATTACAAATGTTCAGTCTAAATGATGTTACTGGTAAAAATAGATATAAGATGAGTTAAGATAATCTGCAGAGTATCGAAAATGATTTCTCCTGTAATTTCTGTGTCATGGTGACAAAATTAGTTACAGGCAGCATCTACTGTTTTCATATTTGAAATTATTGATTTTTTCTTTATTTTCTTTATTTTGGATTATTCATTACGTGTATACAAAAATTATTTCATGGATATTTTGAGTTTGTAACATTTTATCTCCACACCTTTTTATCTACCAACACTGTTTGATGAACCATACATTTATTTAAAAAAAATGATTAATTTTTTTATAAAATTATTTATAAATGTAGCAGAGATATCAATTGTATAATAGAATATTTAAATGATTTATTCAACTCTAATAATATTTAATAATTAAAAGTACTATTAAACTTTGTAATTAATCGAAACATGTAATAACGGATTTCAATTCGGATCCCAATTTCTCCAAAAACTCAATACTGGATATATCAGGAAGGAAATTCATGAAAACATATATCTACAGTAATTTGTAGGTCTAGATTTGAATTGCGATGTCAAAATAAATGTTTGTATTGACCATTTTTAAATTTGTTTTTCATTTGTTATAGTTCGATTTTCAATATGGTGAAGATCCCATAAACTTTTTATCTTTATTTGAATTTAAAGAAAATAGCGTATGCAATGAAATGGCCACTTTTGTTTTTATATGCGAAAATTTGGTGATTAAAATGTATGGATATATGTATATATATATATATATATATATATATATATATATACGGTTCTTCATATACATCGTTTAATTTATTAATTAATGACTACTACACTTTTTTATTCTTACTGTAAAATGTTTCCTCTAATAAACAACCTTTTCTTTCTAAAATAAAAATCCTGCTGCTTGATATTTAAAAGCTCTGTAAATCCTTTTAATTAAAATTTAACTTCCGTGATGCACTCTTCTCTTTCTAGCGTAATTGGAAAACGTTTTTTGGCAATTTATTTAATCTTTTAAAACAGAAGCTCTATAAGAACCATGATTTTGCCGTTACAAATTTATCACTTGAGTTTCCAGAATGTAAAATTCAGTTAATAGCTCATAAGTTATTGTGGAAAATCTGTCGCTCAAAATAAAAGAAAATTGCACATTATTTTGCAAAGAATGAAAACGAAAAAAAAATAACTATGCCTTCATTCCAATTTATTGCAGAAACGCTTGCAAACTTTATGAGGCATATGAGACTGTTAATTTTAAATTTGTAAACGAGTTTTTTTAATTACATGGATTCTTTGAGTGCAGAGCATCCACATGTATATACATCACATATTGCGTAATATATAACTACGAATATTACGTGACAAAGTATGTTACGTTGAATTAGTTCAATGAGTGTTTTTTCTTCTATTAACCTAAAAACTTGAAAAGTTAGGAAAGTTGTAAATTAGTGAGATTAAATCAAACCTCTGTGAAACATAAAAAATGAAACTTTCATATATCATTTAAAAAATGCACATTATTAGTTTAGGAATCATGATGCAAGAACGTATGATGCATATACTTGTGTACAAGAAGTCCAAATGTGATCACTATTTTGGAAAAATTATATTCGACATATTTTATGAAAGAAAATATTATATTAAATAAGACGAATAAAATTATTAAAGAAAAGTTGAGGCAACCGACTTTCTGGCCATCTCTATATTAGTCCTCACCGTACCAATATTAGTCCAACGAAAGAAAAATATAATTCTAAATTCAAGTACTTATATATTTTTTTTTTTTCAAGACGAAAAATAACATTATAAAACTATGTTAAATAGGTAAACGTCAATCTTTCGCTAGAAAATTTTTCAGGTAATAAACTATAAAAATTCCAACTTCAAGTATAAAAAGTAAAGTAAAAGGTCTTTAAATGTTAAGATTCAGAGAGTGATATTGGCAAATTGAGAGTGAAAAAAAACGCTTTCACTTAACTGAAAATGTATAAAAATTAATTGCTTTATATTGAATTTTTTTTTTAAATATAGCGTATAATTATTGTGTAAAATTAAAAAAGTAAGAATGAAATTCTTAAAATTTGACAAAAATAATGAAAATTAGTACGATGAGAATGTTAGGCACAAAATAATATTTATATGTATATGATGAACAATTGAACACCGTAAGAAAATGTCTTTGCTAAAGGTAATTTTACTTGTATACCATAAAATATGTATGCCATAGAAAACAGAAAAGTTCACAACTATAGCAGCTAAAAGAAACACATAACTCAAAATATCACACTATATTGTGACACTTGTAACTTTACTACAAATCTGGAAATTAAAGAAAAACAAAGCAGACACATTTAATTTTCATATAGAAATTAATAATTTAATTTTAAACAAAATATATGGTTATGAAAATTAAACCTAACATTGTTTTCATAAAACGTAAAGCGATGGCATATATGCAATTTAGCGAGAAAATAATATAGAGAATCTTTTGCAGGTTATTTTAAGTATCTAATCACTAATCAGACATTTTTTGTGATGCTACGTAAACTCACTTACAAGTTTTAAATTTGTTTCATCATTTTAATTATTTCAAATATTCATAAAATGCCCAGACATAATTTCCTCCTGTTAGAACAATAAGGGACAGAATTGAAGGATAAACGGGTAGAGTACATCATAATGCTTTTTATAAAAAACATTTCAAGAAGGAAAAAATATCATAAAATAAAGTAAATTTTATAATATTTTTTCTCTTATTCAAAATGATAGAGAATATGCCGTAACAATTTTCTTAAATTTGTACTTTTCAGAATACATTTTACATATTTTTTTTAGTACATGAATTGATTCAATGAACAGTAAATAGTACTCGTGTTAAATCTACAGAGTATTCAAAATTCTTGTTTATTTAAAGAAATATTCTCTAAAGCAATTTTTTTATTATTTATTAATTTTTATAAATTTCACTATTAAAAAATACAATTTGTATGAAATTTTCTACAATTCGTAAATTTCTAAATTTCAGAGTATATGTTTTTTGATACTTTTAAATATATTATTTTTTTATTTTTTAATAATTTTATGCGTATAATTTTTTTTATTGAATACACGAGTTGATTCCAATTATTTTACTGGATAGATAACCCGTACTCAAGTTAAATTTCTTAAGTACTCAATTTATTATTATTATTTTTTTAATAAAGCCTAATTTATCATTCTTTTTTATAAATGTACTTTTACTTCATATTCTAAAATAAAATTTGTAATTAAGTTTTCTACTGTTTAAAATGAAAGAGAATATGTGATAACAATTTCACTATATTTCTACATTTAGAGTACATTTTCGGTTATTTTTTTCCAAAGAAAGTCGAATTATTTCACTGAATAGATAAATAGTAATCCAGTTAAATCGCTTGAGTAATCGAAATTCTCGTTTTCTTTAAACAAAAAATCTTTAAAATGAATTTTTATCATACATAATTTTATCATATATATACAGGGTGATTCATAAAAGATGGGCAGAACTTTAAGGGGTTATAGTACACTTAAAGACAAATAATATTAAATAGGAGACTAAGGGTCCCAGACGTATTCCCAAGGAGATAGGGGGCATTAAAGTTTAGGGTCCGAAATTTCAAATGATTATAAAACATGGAAAAATTGGTCGATTCGTTTGCGGTTTTTGCAAAAAATTTTCTTTATGCCAGTATTTTCTTGAAATAAAATTTTAAAGTTCAATTTCAAAAAATGCCGATAGGGGGCGCTTTAGACTTTGGAGTAACAAACAACTATTTTTTAACGTTATTTTTTGTATTTCTTTAAATGATTTCGAAAGCTTAGACTTAAACTTAAATTTTGATCTAAAAATCTGAGTCCTAACGAGTAGTTAAGTAGCGTAAACTGAAATTTGAAATTTGAAACCCTTCTCCCCCCAGAACAAAAATCAGTTATTCCCGATCTTTGTGTCGTAGATGAGGCTCTAACTACTGCCGCGTTTTGCTAAAATTATTCTTTATGTCAGTATTTTCTTGAAAATAAATTTTAAAGAAAATTTTCAAAAAATTCCGATAGAGGGCGCTTTAGACTTTGGAGTAACGAACAACTATTTTATACCGTTATTTTTTGTGTCTCATTAAATGCTTTCTAAAGCTTAGACTTAAACTTAAATTTTCAGCTCAAAATCTGAATCGCTGAGCGTGGTTCAGTAGCGAGGGGAGGGGGTTCAAATTTCAACTTCTGAACATAGTTCAGTTTGCACTACTTAACCATGCCCAACGATTCTGTGCTGTGATACGAGGCAAAAATACAACTTTCGTCAAGGACTGCATAGTCGGAATTCACTCATAAAGGCACTGGCACAGTTGGAAACGTCGCTCATGCAAACGTTAAAGCTCCATTCCTGACGCTAGTCACCGGGTGAAGAAGGAAACAGAAAGTATGCAAATGTCAAATGGGGAAGAAGAAGAACACGTATGCAAAATTTCGACACGATTCAGGCATAAAAACCACTGAACGGTGAGTCAAGTGTAAGTCGCTGTAGTAATGAATCGGAAGATGGTGCCCTTCACGAATAAGGAAAAGGCTGAGATGCATTTAATTTACGGAGCAGCAGATGGAAATGGTGCAGAGGCACAACGAATGTACGGAGAGCGATTTCCTAACAGGCGGTTGCCTAACCGCAAAACTTTCGAGCGCTTGCACAGACAGTTGTGTGAGACGGGATCATTTCTCGCTTCCCGGTCGAATGCAGGTCGTGCAAAAAAGGACGAATCAGTAGTTGTTGCAGAAGCCATTCTGGATGTAGTAGCGGCGCAGCCAAGTACAAGTACACGAACAGTGGCTAGCCAGGTGGATACCTCACAGTCCACGACTTGGAGGGTACTGAAGGATGAACATTTGCTCCCGTTTCATGTGCAACGAGTCCAGAAACTGTCTCCAGGGGATTATCCAAATCGTATTGAATTCGCCCGCTGGTTTCTGCAGCAGAACGCGCTAAATCCACATTTTGGACGAACTGTGCTTTTCACTGATGAATGTACCTTCACACGTGAAGGTACATTTAACACACACAATGCACATGTATGGGCAGATGTCAATCCACATGCTACGTATCCACATGCTCATCAGAGACGCTTTTCCATCAATGTTTGGGCAGGAATCCTCGGAGACCACCTAATCGGACCGTACCTTCTTCCTGAACGCCTCAACGGTAAAACATACCTCACATTTCTGCAACATGTGCTGCCAGACCTGTTAAACGTTGTTCCTCCACGCATCCGGCGGGTCATGTGGTTCCAGCACGATGGAGCGCCAGCCCATTACGTACGAGACGTCCGCAACTATCTGGACATCACATTTCCGAACAGATGGATTGGTCGAGGTGGTCCTGTTGCTTGGCCTGCTCGCTCGCCAGATCTTTCACCCCTCGATTTCTTTTTTTGGGGACGATTGAAGGCTCTTATGTATGAGACACCCATTGAATCCCCCGAGGAACTGGTCGCCAGACTTTCCGCCGCTGTAGGGGAAGTGCTCGAAAAGCCTGATGTTTTCGCGAATGTTCGCCGTTCCATTCGTCGCCGTTGTTCTGCGTGCATAACCTCTGGTGGTCACAATTTTGAACATTTATTGTGATTACATGTTAATAAATATGCGTTGGTAACATAATCCTAATTTGTGTCTTTTTACCTCGTATCACAGCACACAATGTGTGGACATGGTAAACTGAACTGTGCTCAGGAGTAGAAATTTCAAACCCCTCTCCCCAGAAACTTAACCACGTCTAACGATTCAGATTTTGGGCTGAAAATTTAAGTCTAAGCTTTAGAAAGCATTTAATGAGACACGAAAAATAACGGTATAAAATAGTTGTTCGTTACTCCAAAGTCTAAAGCGCCCTCTATCGGAATTTTTTGAAAATTTTCTTTAAAATTTATTTTCAAGAAAATACTGACATAAAGAATAATTTTAGCAAAACGCGGCAGTAGTTAGAGCCTAATCTACGACACAAAGATCGGGAATAACTGATTTTTGTTCTGGGGGGAGAAGGGTTTCAAATTTCAAATTTCAGTTTACGCTACTTAACTACTCGTTAGGACTCAGATTTTTAGATCAAAATTTAAGTTTAAGTCTAAGCTTTCGAAATCATTTAAAGAAATACAAAAAATAACGTTAAAAAATAGTTGTTTGTTACTCCAAAGTCTAAAGCGCCCCCTATCGGCATTTTTTGAAATTGAACTTTAAAATTTTATTTCAAGAAAATACTGGCATAAAGAAAATTTTTTGCAAAAACCGCAAACGAATCGACCAATTTTTCCATGTTTTATAATCATTTGAAATTTCGGACCCTAAACTTTAATGCCCCCTATCTCCTTGGGAATACGTCTGGGACCCTTAGTCTCCTATTTAATATTATTTGTCTTTAAGTGTACTATAACCCCTTAAAGTTCTGCCCATCTTTTATGAATCACCCTGTATATATAGTTTGAACTGGTTAATTATTTATTAACTTTATTGTATTCTGTACGCACTTTATACTTACCTGTCTTTAAAAAATCGAGATTTGGTCAGATTTGTTGCTAGAACTTGTTTATTGTATTTTGAATTCAAAGTAATTATATATATATATATATATATATATATATATATATATATATATATATATATATATATGTCACGATTTAGACTCTCCAGTTTGACGGATGCGTTGCAGTCGTAAAAGCTGTTGATAAACATTCACAAGACTGAACAAGGTTTCCCATTTTAAAATTGCACCAGGGTTGCCGTGTGGTAGTAATTCACAGTTCACGCACCATTGAGTTTAAAGTAAAAACTTTATTTACATTTGAAGATGTCACTTCTGGAGGAATGGTCGATAGATCAAAACTACACAGAAGAACCAATACATTCCATTGCGACAGTCGGCACTCTTCCCAAATCTCCTCCTTGAGACTCACGATGTTTATAATGATGAGTTGGACGTACACTTTTGGCACTAAACACCCATAAAAATATTTTAGAACTCTACCACTGGATTATAAAAGACATACGAGGCAATTAGACACCGATACAAGTTTCAATCCTTCCTTTAGCTACCGTCAATAGTCAAATTCTCTGCTGGAATCAGAGCGCGCATCTCGTTTTAACTGGGCTTGCGTAAGATTACAAAACACGTCACATGACCTTTTTTGTTCCAGTCATAGTCGTTTTAAAGGGATTTTATTAATATTTCCGGTGCATTATTTTTGAAAAAAAACTAACTTCCTAACGCCAAATAAGTTCTAGACATTTCTATAGCCTCGCCCTCAGATCAATGAAGTATAAACAAAACGAAATATCTGTTTTGAGTTTGTAGTTAAAAATAGCTTCGAATTTAACACTCAATAAAGAAAAAAAAAAGAAAATGAATCCTTAACGCGGAAAAGGAAAAAAAAATGAGAGCATTTAAAAATATTTTAATAGACATTTAATATTTAATGATAGAATGTTTTTAAAAGAAATAAGTTTTTTAGAGTGGAATTGTTTTAAGAGATATGAAATTTTAGCATTTAAATAAAGAATTCATAGCGGTTTGATATACACGGGAGTAATAATGAATTTTAATAGTGGATTAAAAATAAAAGTGTTCTAATAAAGAATAAATTTAAGTAGTTAGCGCCATTTTTAGGTTTACATACTTTGGAATAAATATTATAAGTAGATTAAGATCTCATACCTTTACATATGGAGATAGATTGTTTAATTTAAAATGGGATTTAAATTGAATTAATATGAATTATATATGGAATATCATAAAAAGGAAAAAATATATAGAATAAAAGTTAATTATATGGCGGAATATAATACATTTTGTTATATATATATATATATATATATATATATATATATATACATATACAGTAAAACCTCCATAACGGACACTCCCGAATAGCGGACACCTCTATTTAACGGACACTTTTCAAATCCCCACTCCCAAAATCTGAATTTTTGTATGTTTAACCTCTAAATAGCGGACATTCCGAATAGCGGACAGTAGTTTTGGCGATCAAGGATGAAAAATGATTTTTTAACGAGAAAGAAATTGGAAAAAAAGTAAAAAACCTCGAATTTTATTAAGGCAATGTGTCACAAATTTTTCGACCACAGATAAATGTAGCGGGTGGTCTCTGGAAAATCCCCAATGGCCTAGGGAATCTCCCAATATCGTATGTATTTTGTATCGATTACTGTTTGATTCTTCAGATTTAATTGACATACAATTTTCAAAGCTTCAAAATGTGTTAAAATCATTTATATCATTTTCTGAACATATCGAGTTCTGCGTATTCTGAATTTAGTGTCTTGTTTGTGATTAGTGTTTCGAGAATGACCTCAAAACGAAAAAGCGATTAACTTTAAAAGAAAAATTGTAAATTGTAAATTGTAAATGTAAGTGAATCTGAAAAACAGAAATAGAGTTTACGGATTCTTGCCGAATGTTTTCAAATAGGTAAAACACAACTGGGAGAGATTTTACGAAATGAAGAATTTGTGGATTATTAACTCTGACGAGAACACCAAAAATGCGAAATTGAGGTATACTGATTCCATTGAGATTAATTCTATATTTCTGAATTGGTTTACTTCACTTCGTTCAAAAAAATTCTTATAAGTGGGCCTTTGATTCAGGAAAAGGCTTTGAAAGTCGCCAAAGAACTTGGATTACATGATTTTAAGGGTTTGGGTAGATGGCTGGAAAAGTTCCAGTCTCGGCACAACATCTCTTTCAAAACAATTTGTGGAAAAGCAAAATCTGTAGCTCTGAAAAAAGTGGAGGATTGGTATGAATAACTGCAATCAATTTGTGAAGTTTATGAGGATAGAAACTTTTTTAATGCCAAGGAAAGCGGCCTCTTTTTCAGAATTTTTTCGAATAAGCCTTTGTGCTTTAAAAAGGATGGCTGTATCGGCGAAAAAATGATTAAAGAGCGAATCACTATTTTATTATGTTGCAATGTATTAGGGGAATTTTAAATTCTTCTTATAGTTCGAAAATCTCTTAAACCCATGTGTTTCTCCAAGAAAATCCAATTTTTAAAAAATGGTGTTATAGAGCGAATAAAAAAGCGTGGATAACTAGTTTTTTAGTGATTAAATGGTTAACTTCCTTTGATAATAGGATTAAAACACAAAGAAAAGTTCTCTTGTTTTTGGGCAGTGCAACTTCTCATCCAAAACATTTTAAATTGGACAATGTTAAAACTGTGTCTCCTCCCCCAAAGACAACTTCCGTATGCCAGCCCGTTGATCAATGCGTTATACATAATTGTAAAACCTGGTAGAGAAAGCTTTTATTAAGCCATATTCTTTCGAAGTTTTATTCTATGAATAAAGTTGAGAACAGCCTAAAATTAGTTAACGTTCCCGATGCTTTCAAATTCGGTTTTCTTCAGCTGTAAAAAAAATATATAACCGGAATGCGTACGACAGTGTTTCAGAAAGGCATGCTTTATATTAAAAGAAAATGAAACACTTATTTCCGATAGAAATGAAGAACTATCGCAATAGGTGAATTAATGAAATGGATCAAGAGTGAAAAAATGCCGAAATGTCCATCAACATTGATGATGACCTATTGAAAAAGAATCAGTTGACGTAGGCGATTATATTCCTTCAGAATCTTCAACAAAAGCTGACTAGTGATATGAATAAGAAACTGAAACCAGGGGATGTTTCCTGCAAAATCGAGAATTTCCAAGAAGTGGCAAAACACAGTGAGCAGTTACACATATATTTTTCTTTTTCCAAAAAAAGATGATTCAGAAGAATTAAAACTACTGATAGCATCAAAACGTCACATAGAAGAACTAACTACACGTAATCACAAGCAAAAGCAAACTCTTGTAACATATTTTTTCCTTAAGAATGTAATAAACAGTGGAAAAATGTATGTACATTTTCATTTCAGTTTTATTGCTTAAAAAAGTAATTTTAATTTCTAATTTTAATTTCTGATTAATCATATGATAGAAGTTCTCAGACATATAAAAGCCAATTAATGAAACGTTAAGCATTACTTAGCGATTTTGTGAATCTCTGAAGTTTTCCCAATAGCGGACACCTCCGAATAGCGGACAATTTCTGCGCTCCCGAAGTGTCCGTTATTTAGAGGTTTTACTGTATTCTAATTTTCACTAATTTATATTCCAAAAGAGAAATTATAATCATTTTTTCTTCTATTAGAAAAGCCAGAGGATATGTATCAAGATTCTTAGGAATTTTTGTATGTTTCATATAATATTCATTTTTATGAATAGTTAAACAGTACCTAGTTAAATGTATTTCCCCCATATTCTTAATTTATTCGCTCAGGAAAATTTAAAATCAAAATTAGTCATATACATATAAATATATATGTTGCAAATGCCATTACTTTAAATTCCAAAATAAAATATGTAATAGGTTTTCCTTCTGAAAGAAGAATTATCACACGATTTTTCGTAATTTCCTTGTTTTCAAATTATAAATCAAACGCTCTTTCTATAAAATAATTGACATGAATTATTTAATTGGAAATATGATAAATCTTGACAAATCTCTAGAGTACTACACATTTTTGCTTTATTGCAAAAAATAGTGAAAAGCATTTTTTCAATAATTACTAATAGATATTTTTGTGCATTTAATTGTTCAATATTATGAAACAAAATTTATAAGGAAGTTTCTATTTTTTGCAATGAAAGAGAATATGGATAAGATTTGTGTTATTATCTAGTTTTCTATGTATATTTTTACTATAATTGTTAATAAAAAAATTGATTTCAATTATTAAATTTAAACAAAAATACTCTACAAATTTCTTTAAAATACAAAATATTTCAGTTTATTAGAAAAAAATAAAACTATTTTTTTATTATTTATGCGTACTTTTTGTAAATTCCACACTTTATTATTCTTAAATGAAATGTTCTATTAAACTTCCGTATAACAGAAACGACAGAGATTATATAATAGAATTCTCTGAATTTCTTTTTAATTTTTAAGTATATTTTAGCTATTTTTTTCAATACGCGAACTGATTGATTCCAACTCCGTTTAATACTAATCTTATAAAAATACATTCTGAGATAAATGCATTTAAATGTTTTAAGAAATCGCAGCAACGACAATCACTGAAAGATAAAAATGTACACCTTTTGGTCTGTTTAACGTATTTGCATGTGACATGCGTTATTTTAGTATAAAAAAATCTAGATTTGTTTAAGCCAAAAACGAAAAAAAATGGTATTTATTTCGAGAAAATTTTGTTCCAGTTAAATGTTTTTGCAATGTAATTAATAGATTTGAATTCGGTAACTACAACGATATACAAGTGTTTACATTTTTAACACTTTTCAACATACTTAAAAAGTATTTACGAATTTGACTTGTCTGTCCATCATGCTGTCTGGCAGTTTTCCTTTCTTTAATTCTCGTATATATACTCGAATTGACATGTAAATTGTATATGCTATTGAAATTTATTATAGAATGTTCGGTAATGAAAATGAAGTTTGTAGAATTTAATGTTCGTTTACAGGGATACACAAAAATTTCCGTTGCTTTATCGTCTACGGAGAAAAATCTTTGCGCTGTATTTTATTGATGTTACGATATTTCAAACATATTGAAAGTGCTATGCATCACTGAGGTGATTACAACATGTTTCCCCAAGAATATAAAATAGGCAGTATTTATAGTTTAATTACAGGGAAGAATGAAAAATTCCATTGCATTATGATCTATGGGGGAAAATCGTTTGCGGTTCATTTATATGATGTTATGGTACTTTAAACGTAATGCAAATTAAAAGTATTACTAAGGTGCATTACAATATTTTTTTCTAAAAATTATGGAGTGCGTAGCATTTAATGTTCATTTACAGAGATGCACAAAAATGATCAATAATTTGTGGAAGCGTGTTTACTGCAGCAGTAGGCATTTTAAAAGTATCTAATTTTTAGTGTTTTATATTTTGTGTATATAAGTTCTATAGATCATACAGAGAGCTGCACAAAAGAATTCACACACATTACCGGGCATGGACAGCAATTGCTCTAAAGGGCTTTATACTGAGTTATATATATTTTTAATTGCTTATTTATATAGTTCACTTCATTTTATGAAAACTAAAATTTCTTAATAATATTCTGTGAGTGTTAGAAAGTGTTTCATAATCTGTGCATACTGCATCATTTTTTATTCTTGCTTAATGCGTATATAATGTTTCTCTTCTGTAAAATCAATTTCAATTAATCGTATTTTAACAAATATATTATCAGTTAACTTAGAGTTTCTTTCAGCATTCTTTTTTGAAAAAAAACGTTTTGTTTTTAAAAACAAATAAAACATGGATATTTATTTTGTCATTAATATCTGTGAAACTACGATTTCGAAAATAATTAACGATTTATTTATAACGAGAAAAATGCTGTACTCATCTTTAAAAGATCTAAATCTCTTTAATTAAAGTTTAGATTTCAAAACGCGTTGATCTATTTCAAGAAACTAAAAAAGTTTTTGTGTAAATTTATCTTATCGCTGAAATCAGCCATTTCTCCAACAATCTTCCTCGACGACCCATATCAATTTAACATTATGGAAGCGATAAAACGCAGTTAATTGCTAATAAATTTCCGATCAAATGTTAAAGTGTAAAAAACTTCTAATGATTTCTATTATATAAAGAATGGATACTCATATTAATATATATATATATATGTATGTATGTATGTATACTTCGGTCTCATATATATATATATATATATATTTAATGCTCCCTTGAAAAGTTTATTTTTAGTGCTTAATTTCCTCTATAATTTTAAGAATTCTGTAATATTTAGGATTCGTGAAAATTTTCGACTACCGTTTTTTTAAAGGGATTTACATCTTTTGGGATGTATTGAATTCGATTTGAATATCTTTGTAATAATGTCCCTCTTTCTGTTTGTATTTTTTACAAATACAGGGTCATCGATAAAATGGCAGTGATCGCTAAAAGGATATATGTAGGCTTATAGACTATGTAAGTTATTTAATAATATACCAAATGACAGAAAATATTCAATTTTTTTTCATTACTTAGTATTGACCCCCCAAGACGCTTGGAGCATGCGCACACGCTATCAAATCTTGCGACACCTGTTTCACTGCAGTCACCTGAATGCAATAATGGCAAGTGATGTGTCTACTATGTACATTTTCTTTTGAGGTTATCTCAGAAACATTATTTACGCTAAACAATCGGGGTCGTTTCACGACGCTCGCTTTAATTGCCTTTTCCTCTCCAAAGGTCATGTTGGGGGGGGGGGGGAGAATTTATATTATATTATTGAGATAAATTGAGAATGATGTTCTATTGTGAGGGGTGACCCGAGCGGTGTGATGCAGAATAAAAAAAGCCAAGACCTGCGCCATTTAAGGATGTTGGTAAGTGAGACTTCCAATTTCCCTTAGAGATGTCAAACCTATGGCCGTGGAAAGCTTTCATCTTTTTAAAATATCTCATAAAGAAGTTAATATTTTAACCTTTTTTTCTGAGCAATTTGCTTAACCTTTTGACAGGTGCTCTTTCAAAGATACATGTTAAAGCGTGACTGATGCTGCCACAGCCACTGTGCAAAGTTTAAAAGATTTTCTTTTTCATAGAGGTCAACATATTTTTAAATATATAGTTAATTTAATATTTTATGTGTTAAAATCTTAGCGGAGCTGAAGCGCTATGAGTAATATTTTAAGAAGTCAAATAAAATAATTTATGAAAGATTTAATGTTTAATAATAATAAATGTTTTTACTTGCTTTCGATATTTTTGTACGTATTTTACCATAAATATAAATTGTCACGTCTTTTTAAAAACGAAAATACATGCTCATTTGTAACAATAATGTGCTTTGATACCATATGAATATCGAAAAAAAAAACATATGAAAGATTGAATAAAAATGCACATATAGAGAAATAAAATATAACCATGATAGTTTTAACGAGAATTACAAAATACAACTCATATACCAGTGATTCTTACTTCTTTTTTTATTCTCTGAACGACAGGAAACTAATTTTTCACGTTAATTAAACATATGGATAGCTATCGCTTCCAATTTATATATTCCTTATGTTGTGAGAATTAGAAAAAAGTATTTTGAGGTTTTTACTATGTTGATACTAATGATAGCTAAAAGTCGTGCTTCAATACATATATTTTTAACTATTGTAATTTTAATTAATTAAAAATTCATCTATGAAAAACATTCCAAATCATGCATCACTTTATGTGTTTCTTCGAAGTATCATATGAAACAAAGTGTCTTACGGTAAATGTAAATTGCCAATGCTTTAAAGAAACAAAAATGCATGTTACTTTTGAACTAGAATGAGCTTGGATACTGTATCAATATTGTGAAAAGCATGTTAAGGATTTATTTAAAATGCACGTATAGAGAGACAAAGTTAAACTACACTATTAAAAATTGGCCGCAAACTGTCCAGTCATTCGATCGTTTTTATAGAAAAATGTTATATAACACTAATTTATTACTATTCTGACGAAAGGGAAACATTCTAATTATGGTGATATAACCTTTACCTATGCAACGATTGAATGGCAGGAGAGTTTGATGAAGAGTTTAAACAGTGAAAGAAGATTACCGTAATTAGTTTTAACGAGAATGAATACATGTGTCTCGTTCAAAATTATCCCGGTATTTTTATGAAAGAAAAAATCTTTCAAACTATATTTAATAATTTAATTTCTATTTTTACGGCTAAAAAAGAAAGAGAGTTGATAGAGATTGAGCAGAGTTGTAAAGCACAGTGGTTAAGGTCTATGGTGTTACTAAGTATATAGCACATTGAAGAAATAGTTTATGTAGAAATCAGAATTATATTTATTCATTCAACTTGAATGTTAAACTTAAATAAAGATATATACATAGACCTACAGCCATTGCTGGGAACTTTGGTATCACATTATAGCAAATAAACATTCAGAAAGGGGGTTAACTGTCCTTCCATCACATCACCACACCTTCCATGGAGTTGTTTCACTAGATATATACTTACTCCGTACATCAAACTAGAATAAAATATGCATACAGTTACAGTTAAAAGAGAGTGCCTTTACGACCGAAATGCAAAAAGAAAAACCGGTTCGGAACGATTTTACTCCCGAACAAACTACTTGACAGAGAAAGGGGACAAGATTTTGTCCAGATTTCCAACATGCGGCCCCATCGGTCGTAAAAACTTCCTCTTTCTTTTCATAGTCAAGATCAAAAATGTTACAAATGGCTCTCTGAAATTTTATATACAGTAGAGGTTTTGTTAGAAAATCAGCCTTATTAACTTTAGAACTTACATGTTTTAACTAAAAAACATTTTCATTTATTAATTGACGAATAAATTGACACTTTATGTCAATATGCTTAGTTTTAAAGTTTTCTTGACTACTTTTAGAAAAATAAATAGCAGATTCATTATCACAGTACTGAACTGGTTTTATTTTATCACATAAATTAAGTTCATTTAAGACATTTGCATACCACGTTAGTTCTTTTACACTTTCAGTTAATGAGATAAACTCTGACTCCATAGAACTAAGTGCGATGCATTTCTGCTTTGATGATTTCCAAGCAAACGGAACGTTACTAAAGTAAATTATATAACCACTACTTGAATGTCTTTTAGTAAGGTTACATCCCCAGTTAGCATCAGAATATGCATATAAACTTGAGGATTTTACATTAGACAGGTTTATTTTATAACTTTTTGTAGCAAAAACGTAATTCATTATATCTACCAATATCAACCAATGTTTATATGTATAACCATTACAAAATTGTGACATTATATTTACAGAAAAACTAATATCAGGTCTCGATCTATTTGATAAAAATGACAAACAACCGATTAATGATCTGTATGGATACTTTTTCATCAATTCATTTTCCACAATTTCATTTTCGTTAACTTTATCTGGTAAGATACAGCCAATTTTAAAGGGTAATTTAACATAACTTTTTGGTAAACCTTTATATTTTAATTCTAATCTTTCAATGTAAGTTTTTTGATGAATAAATAATGAATCAGCAATGAAGTTCAAAGTTAACACCTAACAAATATTTCGTTAAACCTCTATTTCAGTAATTTCTAAGCTATTTTTTAACATATTAGTTACAGATTGCAGTATATTTTCATTTTCAGCAAACAAAACTAAATCATCTACATAGACAACTAAAATTGCATTACTTTTTAGTTTATATACACAGTTACACCATTTTAACTTACAAAATCCTAAATTATGTAGTATATTGTCCAATTCAAAATTCCATTCTCGGCCACTTTGCCGTAAACCATAAATAGATTTATTTAACAAACAAACTTTATTTTCGGCACCTTTCATGACAAATCCTGGTGGTTGTTTCATAAATACAGTTTCTTTTAAAGACCCATATAAGTAAGCTGATTTTACATCTAATTGAATATGATACCAATTTAACATAGAAACCAATAAAATAAACATTAGTTTTATAATTGAAAAATTTACAACTGGTGAAAATATATCATTAAAATCGATACCTGGTTTCTGTTTAAAACCTTGAGCTACGAGACGTGCTTTGTACTTTTTCCCATTTTTTTCTGTGTTTTTAATATTATAAACCCATCTGCTTCCTACTATTGTGGCGTTTTTGGGTGGATCAATCAACCGCCAGACCTTTCTTTTACTCATGATTTCAAGTTCTTCCCTCATCGCGGCGTTCCATTTCCCTCTTTCTGGGTTAACTTGTGCATCCTCAAATGATTTAGGGATTTCAGTATTGTAAGTTTCATGTTGGAATATCTCACTTAAATATGAATCATCCGAATCGCTAGTTGAAGGTTCATTTAAAGTTTCTAGATTAGGATGAGTAGTTTTAGGTTTAAAGTCAAATTTATCCGGTTCATAAGCGATTTTATTTTCTTGACAATATTTTTTAACATCATTTAATGATCTCAGTCACTTATTTGTTATCGGGGTATAATAATACACGTCAATCCTGTTACTTTTAGTTCTAGGTTTTTCAATTCTTTTCCATTCTGAAATATTTATAGAAGTTAAAGTTATTTTACTCCCCCTTTTCTCTTCGTCTTCATTTAAACTTACTCCTGGTAGTTTATGATTAAGATCTAGAGTCGCGTTACTTAAGCCATTTGATTCAATTTGAGATTCATTAAAATTCAATACAATATCCTTATACTTATTTACTGCAAATAATGTTTCTACCCCCTTTTTGGATTCATCTATACGCACATGAATAGTTTCTACAATTCGCCTTTCTTTTGGCATATACATCCTATATCCTTTTGTTTTCATGGCATAACCAACTAAAATACCTGGTAAAGCTTTAGGTTGTAGTTTATTTCGTTTAACTTTAGGAACATTAACAAATGCTAAAGAACCAAAAATTCTTAAATGTTTTACCGAAGGTTTGAATCCTGTCCATAATTCTTGGGGTGTAAGACCTTGGGTTAAACTGTGTTCGGTTCTATTTTTTGTATGAACAAACGCTAAAAGAGCTTCCCCCCAGAATGATGGTTTTAATCCGCTATCATGTAACATTGCTCGAACTGCATTCATTGCTACTTTCTTGAAATTTTCAGCAACACCCACCTGTTCTGGCGTATAAATGGAGGATCTTTCTATTTGTATACCCAAATCAGTTAACAATTTCTCAAATAATTTATGAATAAATTCTAACCCATTATCAGTTCGTACACTCTTTAATTTTTTACCAGTTTGTCTCTCAGCTTTCGCTAAAAACCTTTTAAAGTATTCAAAAACTTCCGTTTTATCCTTAAGTATATACACTTCAGTCCTTCTAGAATAATCGTCAATTATTGACAAAAAGTATCCCAACCCCCTCCTAACTAGTTAACTGGGCTAGGACCCCACAAATCCATATACACTCTATCAAGAATTTGACTAGAAATGCGTTTATACTGATAATTCCTTTTAAACGAATGTCTATTAGATTTTGCAATTACACAAGATTCACACATCTTATTTTTGTTTTTACAGTTAATATTTTCAATACCTTTAACACAATTATTTTTACTCATTTTTTCAAGTAAAGGCAAATTTATATGACAAAATCTACGATGTATAATTTCTGCATTTAAACTAGTCGAAAAGGCAAAATTTTCACATTTTGAAGCATAACCTTTAACAATATACAATTTATCTACTCTAGGTACAGTAAAACAATACCGATTAAATTTATCATACACAATCATTTTATTATTTCCCCATTGAATGTGGTTTCCTGCAATATCGATGTTGGACCCACCAATTAAATTTCTTCTCATATTTGGAGCATATAAAACATTTTTTAAAGTTATTTCTACATTACCTTTTACATCTTGTATGGTAAAGTCAATATCACCTATACCCAATACTTCCGACGAACAGTCCTTGTCTCCAATCAGCACTTGTTGGGGGGGGGGAGGTCCTTGTAGGTTACAAATCAACTCCTGTCATTCGTAAAGTGAGAAGTAGCTGCTGAGTCCAGAAGAAATTCGACAATTTTCTCATTTGAAGACATTAGGGCGGATTCCGATTGCCTTGTAGTTTCACTGTAGAAAACTTGCCTCTTCCCTCTATAGTTTCTCTTTTTGAAACACCTTGTATCTGTGTGACCAGGTCGTTTGCAGTAACTGCATATTAAACTCGGCCCCATACGAGTAGCTGGTGAAGTACTAGAGCATCGAGAGGGTTCCAGGTCGCTTCCACTACTTGAAAACCATGGCTTTTTACTGGTTACGAAATTCTTCTTTGGAATGGTTGGTCTATCGGTAGGATTCTTAAACTTGGTTGTGTAAGCATCACCTACACTGATAACCTCTTTACTTTCGTCCTTACGCTTTAAACAAATTCTTCCATATTCACTAATTAACTGTTTAGAAACATTTTCCAATTTAAATTCTGTATCATCTAACCTATATAACATTTGAACGAGATTATCATATTCTTCGGGTAAACGACGGATTAACTGGAAGCATACTAACAATTCTGGCATATCAAAACCTGCATCTTTGATTTGAAACCTTTTTTCTTCAATTCTCTTGCAAAATAAACCGATGGTTTCCTCTTGCGAGTTTAACTTCATTTCAAAAAAATCATCCACTAATCCAGCTAAACGTGCCCGTGACGTTGGTTCGAAGTTTAACTTTAGGATATTCCAGGCAACTTTTCCGCTTTCGGTCTGAGCGATTAATATCTGGAATTTCCTTTCGATGAATTGATAAATCGTGGTATAAGCTCTGCGTTTACGCCATTCAAAATCACTTTTCTCTCTATCAGATGCATCCTCTTTACATACAATATCGGGCTTCGTAATAAACTCCCAGCAATTCCGATCTATCAATACACATTTGACGTCGAGCTTCCAAGAAGAGTAGTTATAATCTGACAGTTTCGGGAAAGAATAAGTTAACTTTGGAACTTGTGCCATTATACTTTTTAAGCTATATATATTTCATCTAAAACACACCACACTGCATCTATTTGACCTTTAGCATAACATGGCCCATAACCATGATAGAGATTGAGCAGAGTTGTAAAGCACAGTGGATAAGGTGTGTGGTGTGACTAAGTATATAGCACATTGAAGAAACAGTTTATGTAGAAATCAGAATTATATTTATTCATTCAACTTGAATGTTAAACTTAAATAAAGATATATACATAGACCTACAGCCATTGCTGGGAACTTTGGTATCACATTATAGCAAATAAACATTCAGAAAGGGGGTTAACTGTCCTTCCATCACATCACCACACCTTCCATGGAGTTGTTTCACCCTAGATATATACTTACTCCGTACCTCAAACTAGAATAAAATATGCATACAGTTACAGTTAAAAGAGAGTGCCTTTACGACCGAAATGCAAAAAGAAAAACCGGTTCGGAACGATTTTACTCCCGAACAAACTACTTGACAGAGAAAGGGGGACAAGATTTTGTCCAGATTTCCAACAAGAGTTTCTTTCGTTATTCAAGAATTCGTTAGTTTGTTGCTCTTATCGTTCCTTTAAGGGACACACGCAATTTTTTCGGTAAATTAACAGCGTAGTGAAACAGATGGCGCTTGGTTTGATAGCTTATGCGCATGCTGCAAACGAGTTCAAAGTCAACACTTGGTAATGTAAAAAAATTAATATTTCATGTCATTTGGTATATTATTAAATAATTTACGTTTCCTATAAGTTTCCATATGTCCTTTTAAAATCACTGCTATTTTTTTCGATGACCTTGTATTTGCAAAACAGACAGACAGAAAGAGAGACTATTACAAATATATTCAAATCAAATTCAACACATCCCTAAACGTGTAAATCTCATTAAAAAAGCAGTAATCGAACATTTTCACGAATCTATGACATTCATTGAATAGTTTAGGTTATATTGTAGCTTACAGGAAACTTTTTAAACTATTATTTCCACAAAGTTTTACATTTTTGATATTATTACCTGATATACATTCAATTACATTTGGTAAGGCTAGTTTAAAATTTCCCTACAACATAACATTGTCGCCAAAATAGCGGACAAAGAAAAAGTGAGACGAATTTTTAATACTTATTAAAGCTGATTTATGTACGTTAAAAATAAAAAATGAAATGAACCTGATCTTCTGAATGAGGCGGAAGCACTTGTACAAGAGAATGTAGAAGAATATTTCACTCAAATATAAATGCTAGTTTATGTTTTAAAGTCCTAATATGTAAAAAAGTAAAAGTTGCATTATTAAAGTCTGAGCGTATTTTCTACGAAAACAAAAAAATGAAAAAGACATAATAAAATTAAATTTACCCAGACGATATATATTCTACAGTTTCTGAAAGCAAACACGCACAGAATACAGATATATAGAGATGTCTAAATTATTCTTTTGAATAATGTTTAAAAGTTTGAATTTCGATATAAAAGTATCTCTTAATTTTGTGCTTTGACATAGAATAATATTTTAAGCATTTTATCGTTTCAGGATATATATAATTACCTTTTTAAGTTATTCTTCTGAGAAACAAATCTTTTTAATTAATATCTCTTAGAAAGCATTTACAAAATATATTATATTTATTCTATGACAAAAAATAGATACTTTCATTATCATTTTCAATTTATAAATATTAAAAAAAGAAAAAGTATTACTTGCAATATTTCTGAATAAATTGTGAAAATTTTATGTGTAAACGAAATATATAATCTTCAGAAAAGATATCTAAGTATTCCAATTAAAATTGTAAAATATTATTATTTATTCCCCATATTTTTGATAAATTTTAAAAATCTGTTAATTTTTTTAACTATTGCATGATATGAGGCAGAAGCAACAACACATCGTATGTAACAGTATTCTGCTTAAATTTATTCTATGAATTGGTGGGCAACTATCCTATTTTTAAAGAAAATGTTTGAAATATTATAATATTTAGAAATTTATGAAATATAAAACTTTGATAATATAGTTTTGTAAAATACTAGTGACACGTGTAATCAGCGAAACTTGTTATTATAATTTTAATAAGTTGTCACTACATCTTTTTTTAATAATAGATAGCTTCACCTAATTTTATCGCACAATTTTTGTCATTAAATAAGGTGAATATCCCTTTTCGCAAATAACGGTGTGACAATACTTCTAAAAAAAGTATTGAGTACCACTTGTATAAATAGCCGACTACTTTTAAATATTTTTCCATACCTATACGCCATGTACTTATTTTTTACTGAGAAGAAAGGATTTTTATATGTTACAATGAAAAAAAGTATCAAAGAAATGCCGAAAGATACGCTCTAGGTCAAACCGATATTTAAAGTAATACATAGGGAATGCGGCAAAATGAAATTTTGAAAACGAGGAAAAGTACGTATAAAGTACTAATGCTACCATTGACGT
Source organism: Maratus michaelseni (assembly GCA_963931845.1). Classification (NCBI taxonomy): domain Eukaryota; kingdom Metazoa; phylum Arthropoda; class Arachnida; order Araneae; family Salticidae; genus Maratus; species Maratus michaelseni. The sequence continues at coordinate 402,453,804 of OZ007586.1, forward strand.
TTATTGCCCAGTTGATGCATTCTGAGATTGCGCTACACAAAAGAACTAGAAAGGTAAAACCTAGAAAAGAAAATAATGTGAAAAAAACTCGGAGGGCTTTCACTTTTTTAAAAACCTGTAAAAGAAGCAGAAGCTACTTAAGCTAGCGTTATTTGAGATTGAAGTAATACTCAAGTATAGCGTACACGACTCTTGGAAATATAGAAAATTCTTTTTAAATGAAAAGTACATTTATCCCCTTTTTTAGGGGAATAAATTGAACAAGATATTTAATTATTTATAATGTAATTGAACTTGAACTGAACGAAAATTAATGACGTAATTTAAATAACAGGGACAAAAAAGAAATCAAAAAGTTAAGAATAAAAAAATTAACTACTCTTGATTTGTCCTATAAAAAATAAAGAAACATACCGTACAGAAATTTAAAAAATGATTCGCATTAGTACTACTTTAAAGTTACTGAGATTAATTTATCATTGAATGCTCTATGTAACAGCAAAATATATTTATTATACGCATTCCGATTCCACATTTTGTAATTTACTTTTCAAAATGTTAAGAAGTTTGCCAGACTCTACCGAAATTATAAAAACAAGACCAATCAAAATTTAGTCATGGTGGATGAATAGTGGCTAAATAAAGAATTGACTGTAAATATAAATACGAATCTAAAAGTCACAGAAGAAAGCTGCTTGTATCTGGATTTTTCTTTTTGTTCATCTATACATTTATTACAGTTTGAATCCTTGCGTAGTACCATATTATTTGTTCCAGATTGTAAATATTCTTAAATACTAAGATGTTTCTTCTTGCTTTCGATTTTCGTACGTAATTTACTGTAAATATAAATTGTCACGCATTTTTAAAAACGAAAATACATTCTAATTTGTAACAAGAATGTGCTTGGAAACCGTATTAATATTGAAAAAAAAAACATATTAAAGATTGCTTAAAAATGCACATATACGGAAATAAAGTAAGGATATAACCATGATCAGTTTTAACGTGAATGACAAAATACAACTTGTACAAAAGTAAACCAGTGATTCTTACTTTTTTTTTCTTTGAACGACAGGAAACTAATTTTTCACGTCATTAAACATATGGATAGTTATCGCTGCCAATTTATATATTCCCTTTGTTGTGAGAGTTGGAAAAAATATTTTGAGTCTTTTACTTGCTGATTCTAATGATAGCGTAAAAGTTGTGCTTCAATCTCTATATTTTTCACTATTATAATTTTAATTAATTAAAAATTCATCTATGAAAAACATTCCAAATCATGCATCACTTTATGTGTTCCTTCGAAGTGTCATATGAAACAAAATGTCTTATGATAAATGTAAATTGCCAATGCCATTAAGAAACAAAAATGCATGTTACTTTTGAACTAGAATGCGCTTAGATACTGTATCAATATTGTGAAAAGAATGTTAAAGATTTATTTAAAATGCAAGTATAGAGAGACAAACTTAAACTACACTATTAAAAATTAGCAGCAAACTGTCCAGTCATTCGATCGTTTTTATAGAAAAATGTTACGTAACAGTAATTTATTTCTATTCTGAAGAAAGAGAAACATTATGGTGATATAACCTTTATCTATACAACAATGAATTGCAGGAGAGTTTGCTGAAGAGTTTAAAAGTGTAAGAAGATTACCGTGATTAATTTTAACGAGAATGAATAAATGTGTCTCGTTCAAAATTATACCGGTATTTTGATGAAAGAAAAAGTCTTTCAATGTATATTTAATAATTTAATTTCTATTTTTTGGGATAATTTTCTATGATTTTCTATAATTTGGGAAACTTAATTGTATAAGACAAATTTTAGTCTTTCTTTACACTTTTGTTTTCTATGTTTTAAAACACTGATTTAAATTTATAAATTTATCATTTAAAACTGTATGTGCTGTATACACGAAATATTTCTGACAAAAAAAACATAAAAACAAGTTTGTAAGTGTGATCGAAGATCGCACAAAGGTTTCGTTTAATATTCCTTTCAAAGCAATTTATTCTTTAATTAATGAATACATTTTTTAAATTGATAATTAACCTTATCATTTATAAATACATTTTTATCAATAAGAACATAGATGGCAGCACGACTTCATTTAATATTAAAATGATAACAAAAGGAATCTATTTTTTAAATCAAATGAAAATATTCATAAAATACTTTTCAGACAATTGTAACAGCATATGTTCGTATATCTGAAAAGCATATTTAGTTACATGATTTAATTTTAGCTTTTAAAAAAACCGAAACCCTTAAAATGGCGAAAAAATACGATCGTTTTTTTTAATTAAATCCATCGGGCAATGAAGTGTAAAAATCGAAAATGTCAACTTCCGTCGTCGAGGATAGAACCCGGAGGTTATGAGGAAAACATGATACCACTGAACCATCCAGCCTACGAGGTAAATATTGAAATTAAGGTTCTGTTTTAAAATTTAGAAAATCACAGAAAGGGTCGGATGTAATTAAATTAATCCATTTAATTAAAATAATATAAGACTTTTTCAAACTTTTGTGATTAGTCATGTGACAGGAGGTATTCAGCTATAAATATACAAAATTTCAAGTCTCTAACTTATACAGTTTCCAAGTACGAACTCCGTGACAGACAAACAGTAGTGAGACGAATATAGGGTTTCGTCAGATGAACGAAACAAAAAACTAATATAATATACCGTATTTACTCGCGTGAAATGCGCACATTTTTTCAAATTTAATGTCTAAAATTTGGAATGCGTTAGTATACACAAAATTTTCTCATAGCTATATGAAACGACACTAACTTTCGCAATGTCGCTGCATACAACACTGAAATATTGATAAAAATGCATTTAATTAAATTAAGTGAAATAACTGCAATTTACATGCTGTATTTTATGCACCATCACAAGTATAGTTTCCGATGTCGATAAATATTTTAAAACAATGTTTCCAATGTTGAAGAACACACATATTGAAGAAACTTTAATTATAGGATACCTTAATAATAGGGTAAAATATTCGTGAGAGTTTATTCAAGATCAAAGAAAAAAAATATTTTGAGCCAGGATTGCTACAGAAATCTTTTGAAATTCTAGGATTTTGTGCCGCTAAAAAACATTGTGTGCATTATACACGAGATTAAATATGTTTTCGTTCTTCATTATCAAAATAAGGGTTCATATTATACACGAGTAAATTGAGTAAATTTAATTACTTGAAAATTCTGAAAATTTTGTGTCACTCTTCCCTCAAGCACGGGAGGAGTGGGATATTAATCTAAAGTAGAGAAAAAAATATGAGGAATTTATATTTAAAGTGAATATTACACTTTTCCATATCTAAAGTAATATAACATAATTATTTAGGCATTATTTATTACCACGTGTTTTAAAAATGTTTCAGCTGAAAGTTTAAAAAATATTTGTAGTTTTAAAATCTCTGTTCTTATACATCAAAAGCAAGTAATGAATTACATTTTGAAATATATTTTGACAGCTTTAACAAAATAAATATTAGAACAATTAAATCGGTTACTTTGAAAATGACGAAGTCCATTTTTCAGGAAAAACTGATGCGATTGAAAATATTCAAAGAGTATTTATTGGTGTTTTTTATTTTTATATGTTAATACACTATTAATCCATACTAAATATGTACATTTTGTAAACACAAATAATTGCTAACATAGAAAACCATATTTTTAAGTTATGGACTTTTGCCCTTTTAAAAATTAATGAAGAGACATTTGAATGTAACATTCATATTTATATTGTTTACTGATTCTTAATTTTGAGAAATACTAAGTTTCTTACAATTAAACTTCAATCTTATTTATTACGCATCTTCTTCAATGTCGTGTGAAACATTAGTAGGCCAATTTATTGTTAAATTTTAAAAATATTCGTAATAACTATGAATGTGTTTCAGCAACTTCAAACTCTACACTGTTAAAAATTTGCAGCAAACTGTATAGTCATTCGACCGTTTTTTTAGAAAACGGTTATATAACCATAATTTAACTGTATTATGGCCATAATATGGGCAATAATATAGTCAGAATAGCGTTAAATTACGGTTATATAAAGATTTTCTATAAAAACGGTCGAATGACTGGACATTTTGCTGAATTTTTAACAGTGTATAACAGACATGTTGAATCTACCGAATGGAATGGTGAACAAGGGCTATCTTTGGTGAAAATGTGCAGGTACTATAGACAAATGTAACTGTATACACTATAGCTCGGTTTAGCCAAAATGTGCAACTTCTGCCCTTTTCAAAATAACCGATTCAACTGTTCTATATTACAAAAATATTAAACTTAGTATTTGTTGCTGTTTGAGAACACAGAAAAAAAATAGAACATGTCCAAACATCTGTTTTTCTAAGCTTCCCTATCCTCCTCCACGTATTATATTTAGGATATTGCTTATCATAGTAACTATACTGCTTTTAAAGGGATATTTAATTTGTGACTTGTAAACACATAATGTACGTAATTATGGTAATATTTTATAATTCTTTATCTACTTTATATCAAAATCAATTTAAAAATAATGCAATATTAACTTTTGATCTGTAAAAATACTTTTTTTATTACAAATGTTTATTATCTTGCAATTTAAAAATTTGTAGCATATATAATTGAGTTGATAAGTATTCCATCTTGTGTAGAAATTTAGTGTTATGATAATACTTAATAGTGCTTAGTGAAATTTAGTGTTGTCTCACTCCTCCTATCGTGACACTCCTGCTCTCTATGTATCGTTAATTTTTGTTTGTCTTTGTATTTATCGTATATTCTTGCAAACATTTTTTTGTACAGTTTTACGAAATAAATCTTTGATAATTAGGTTCCCAGAAGCCACGGCGTATGAAATTGGAATAATTATCATTAACAAAAATCACCTCATGTGCTTTATTAATGTAAATTACTGTTTCTTTATAGTAAAGGGGATGAAACTAATTTTACTTTAGTTTTTCTAGATATTTTTTCTATGATGAAGCTTTAACTGAATAACAGCAATATTTTTAAATATATGTGTACCCACTATAAAATTTGCATTAGCATAAAATAAATCAATATTAAAATTAAAATACAAGTAATTGGTATTTGACATAAAAAGGTAAAATTATTTAAAAAGCAGTTACTTGTAAGAGACGTTGCATTTAATATATTAAATTTTGTATATTTAACAACTGTATACAGATTAAAAGAATGTTATTTAAATGAACCTTCTTTGCCTATTTGTTATAAAATTAAAAAAAAAAAAGTTTCATCTTTAAATAAACATTTAAATCTAAAGATGAAGTAAAAGAAGTTTTAAAACAATTACAAGTTATTCAAACCTAAAGAAAATTTTCCATTTCAGTGAAAAAGTGTTCTGACTGGGAATCGAACCCAGAACCTTTGGCTTAAATTTCCAATGCTCTTCCAATTGAGATATCTAGAACGACAACGGGCTGACACAATACAATCAGTAAACCTTTTTGCAATACGTTTGGGTCTGCCAGGTAGACAGCTTAACAAAATAACCCTTAGATAAAGAAAGTCCATTATCGATGAAAACATAGATATACGTTTTATTTTAACAAAATCATTTTGATTGGTAAAGATATCATACAAGTTGAAAATTTTCCAACAAAATGGATAAGTGTCGTTAAAGGTAGCTCAATTGAAAGAGCATTGACAATTTAACCCAAAGGTTCTGTGTTGATTTCTCGCCCCGGACACATTTCACTCAGTTAGAAAATTTTCAAATTTTATAATAACTTTACCAATCCGTATGATTCTGTTAAAATAATAAAGTGTATCTATGTTTGAATTGTTAAATGGAGTTCCTTCACCTCAGGCTTATTCTGTTGAGCTGTCTGAATGACATGTAGTATTGCAAAATATTGTCTGAGTGAAATGTGTCGCCAATCAGTATTACTGTGTAAAATACTAAATTAAAATTATTGCTTTAAATTTTAAATATATATTGAATAAAAAAAATGGCTCCTGATTTCATTTTAGGAACTGATTTCCGCAATATTAGTTATTATGCTGGACACAACTATTACTACATATCCTACTAAATGGGAGCGTATTAACAGATGTTACATATTTCGCATGGACGTAAAAAAATATTTTGAATAATTAGACCAAATTAATTAATATACTAAGACAGCACTTTAGTTTAAAACCGAATATGACTATTTACTCATGATATTTTAAAAATATAGTCTACTCTAAGTTATGCCTGTATTCATTTGGGCAAGTTAATTTGATAACTAAAAATGCACAAACGGTACTAATTAAAAAAATAGGACATAATCATTTTAAATTGAATAGTTATTATTATTTTTTTAGAAATGACTGGTATGAAGTGCTATCCCCCCTATATATATTGGAATTTTTTTAAAGTTGTGAACATGAGTAGCTCAGCTTAAATTGGTTTTACAGTAAATTGCTGCCTCTTTTTTTTAAGTTAAAATCCTTTATTGAGCTCCCATTTGGTGAATATAATACAGGATGTTGTCGCAAAAATGTATTAATTTTTGTAGAAATTGGTCAATGAGTTCGGTATCCTAAACCTTTGAAGTTTCACATTTACATTCTCCATTTTAATGTTTAACTTCATCTTTCTGACAAAGCCATGTATTGGTACCTTCCAAGCTACTTGCGCCAACCCGCTTCGAAAGTATTTTTACAATTTAACATGCTTTTACACAATACTAAATTCTAACTAAATTTGTGTTGTTAATATTATTTATTAGGCTATTTTGGTAAATAATCATATTTTGCTAAAAAAATGTATATTGTAAGAACCGAAAAACTTATAAACCTCTCAATACATTTTATTTTATTTCGAACTATATCTCATATGTAGTATCAAGCGTGAGCCAATACGTTGAAGTTTCATTACAAGGAGGTCCAGAAAATAACCCCCTTTATTAGTACGTACGCGGGAGATACAAAAAAAAATATTCAATAATATTATAATTTTGCGCAAATATGTCATTTTACCGTCAGTTTTCTTACAATGACATTTTTTGATATATTCCAAACTTCTTGCGACAAACCATTTGGCGGATATTTTTTCCATTCAACGTTGCTTTTACATAATACACAGTTTTAGCGAAATTTGTGCTGTCATGTTTTTAGCATCTGTATTTGAAGAGTTGAATAATGATTTACCAGGTTATTTTGGTAAATGATCATTTTTTTTTGTTAAAAATTTATATTGTAAGAACCGAAAATATTATAAACCACCAAATACATTTTATTTTTCTTCAGAATATACCGTTATGCAGTATAAAGCGCAACCCTGCATCGTTAATAGTTCTTTACAAGGTGGTCCAGATAATAGCCCCTTTCCTTGGTACATACGTAAGAAATCCAAAAGAAATAAGATATTCAACCACATTATCATTTTGCACAAAAGTATCAATTTAACCTAATCTTACTTACAATGTCATTTTTGATTCATTCCAAGCTTCTTGCGACAAACAGTTTGGAGGATATTTTTCCCATTTAACATCCCTTTTACATAATACTAAGCTGTAACTAAATTTGTACCGGCAGATTTGTAGCATGTGTATTTTTAGAGTATAATACTGTTTTGTTAGGCAATTTGGGGGGAAAATTCACATTTTTTTGTTAAAAATGTATATTCTATGAACGAAGCAGAGTAGAAATACCCCAATACATTTTAGTTTGCTTCAGAATATATCCTTATGTAGTATTATACGCAGCACTGTATATTTAATAGTTCATACAAGGTGGTCCAGAAAATAACCTGCTTTCTCGGTACGTACGTGGGGAATCCAAGAGAACAAAATATTCAGCATTATCTTAATTTTACATAAAAGTGTTATTTTGTGCTGTATTAAACAAAATTACCTAGCTGAAATATTTTTTGATCTAAAAGTTCCACTTCCTCCTATCATTCAAGAAATAAAAACAAAGAAGGTATATAGAATACATTTTCCCTTCAAAAAAAAAAAAAAAAAAAAAAAAAGACAGATGGGACAGTATAAAAGTGCATACAGAATAACATAAAAATAAATGCAAATTTATATGAATATGAGAAATGAGCTATTTCCTTCACAAGACCAAAAAAAACCCATGCGTGTATTATAAAAGTGCATATAAAATAACTTAAAAATAGATACAAATTTATATGAATATGGGAAAAGAACTATTACAATAATATAATAATTCTTATTCCTTGTTTGATCTTAATAGCATACATTATTGGAAAAAAAGGTATCACATATTTTAAAAGTTATTGCTTTCCCGATAATTTAGCTCCTGTTTAAACGTAGATAAAGACTGCGTCTTTTTAAAACAGTTGTTCTCTCTTTCTTTAAAAGGAATATGTAAATATTTAATGAGTTATCTCAACAGAATAATATCCCTTTTTTATGTGTCTAATTTTCTTCGCGCTAATGAACATGATAATAATACCAAAAAAGCTAAAACATTTTGAGGTTCCGTCTGAGCTGAAAACATCTACTTCTGTCTACTTAATTTTATTTTCTGATTTTAAAAATGATATGCGTATTAGTTTAGAGATTCGTACGTGATATTGCTGAAGATGCAAATTGTCAGAACCATCTTCACAAAAACATTTTAAAGTAAATACAATATAGCCTAAAGCATATAGTATAATTATTAAAATATTTTTAAAAATTATTTTAAAAAGATTACTATTCAGAATTTAGCTGAAATTTCAAATCCTTTTTTAAATATATATTTTAAATATATCTTGAACACCTTAAGTTTATTTTGACATTATTTGAATGCTTTTATTTGTGGCATATTTTGAAAATTACAATGTAGCTCTAACAATATTTAAAGATTAAATAAGCATATGAATAAAAACTTAGAAAATACTATCTACTGTTAAAAATTATTGAATTATGACAGTTTTCCATCTATTTTAGAAATCAATGACGTCACCGATAAGGCAAACTCTACGACAGTCGGCACGGAGGTCTCTTTCAAGGTGCACTTGAGCCATTGGAAAATGTCGAATACTTTTTATGGATTTTATACAGCATTTTTGCACTATTTTTATTGATCATTCGCATCTTTGTTTCTAATCATCGCATTATTTCAGTTTTTACAGCACAGAATAGAACAAAACAAGTGGATAAGTGTGATAGAAGTTCGCACAAAGGGTTTCGTTTAATATTCCTTTCAAAACACGTTATACTTTAATCACTAAATCCTAATAATTAATTTATAATTATTAAAAACTTATCATTTTCCAATACACTTTATCAATAAGAAAATAGATGGCAGCAGCATTAAATTTAATAATAAAATGATAACAAGAGAATTTTTTTTTTCAAATTCAAAATATTCAAGAACTGCTTTTCAGACCATTGTAAGAGCATATGTTTGTACATCTGAAAAGAATATTTAAATACATAATTTAATTTTAGTTAAAGAAAAGAAACCCTTAAAATGACAAAAAAAAGTTCTTTTAATTAAATCCATCGGACAATGAAATATGTAATCCGAGGGAAAAAGATCGAAAATTCCAGCTTCTGCCATCGAGAATAGAACCCAGAACTTTCGGACTAGAAGGGAAACGCGCTACCACTAAACCACCTAGCCTACACGAAAAAGATTTAAATTAAGGTTCTATTTAGAAATCTAAATGGTCGGATGTCATTAAATTAATTAACTTAAATAAAATAATATAAGACTTTTAAATATTATATTATTTGTCGTGTGAGAGGAGGTATTCAAGTGTAAGTATGGAAAATTTAATGTCTCTAAATTATACAGTTTCCGAGAACGAACTCTGTGACAGACAGACAGACGAATAGTGTCTCGTCATATTAGTTGGATTGGGTTGATTTATGACGGCCGATTATCTACACGAAGGAAATGGGCCGGAGGTGGAGATTGCCCTTCGGGGGGTCTTTCTAAGGGATCGTAACCCGTATTTACGGAAAATTCTGAACGGTTAGGTCGACGAGCGCGACAGGGGTTTGAACCCAGCATTTCCCGTCTACCAACTTTAAGAGCAGAACCTCTCAGCCACTGGTGGGACTGTTTCGTCAGATGAACAAAACCATAAAAATGAAGATTTTTAAAAAAAATCAAGCATGGATTTTTTAAATTCAATTTATGCGTAATGAATGATGCAACAATTTTTAAAAAGGACAAATCATTAACGTATAAACAGATTCTGTACATCCCCTATAAATTTTAAACTATATCTGTAAGCTCATTGTAAAAACTTATCGATATATATTTCAGCATTAAAAATGGATACGAGTAGAGCATGGAAGCCGTAAACTTCATAGGTTGGTTGCATCACTCGGTCTCACCCTGTTAGAATTCACTTAGAGTCAATAAATTGTTTATATTATCTAACATGAAACGCATTAAAGTATTGTGAAATCATATTACTTTCTGTTATAATTCTTTGTTTTTTACACGGAACAATGAAAAGGGAATTGTGTCGCAAACATTACATTTTACGTCTGTTGTTGTAATCGAACACAGTGGTTGGCTTTTATTTAAAAAATAAATATTTCAAGTAAATTTCCATCTAATTGTTCAGGAGTGAAAATTCGCCAGAAACTACTGAGTAACACATACAAGTGGATTTTTCATTGCTAAACTGAGTGTAAAGCCAATAAAGTGAAAAATGTCCCAAGCCGGAAATCGTACCTGGGACCATAGAATTGCGCTCTGAGGTTCTACCACTGAGCTACAAGGAACGATATGCCAACTCGGCATCTCTCACTCTTATATATGTCGGACAGGCTGCAAACGCAGCACAAGATGGAGACTGTCATCCAGAGTTCACAACCCTTTAGCAAACTTTTAGACGACCTTTTTTCACAACAAGTCTAGCATAGAACAACACATACAAGTAAATTTCCAATTAATGTTCTATCAATTGTTCAGGAGTGAAAATTCGCCCGAAACTACTGAGTAACAAACAAGTAGATATTACATTGCTAAATTGAGCGTAAAGCCGACAGAGTGAAAAATGTCTCAAGCCGAGAAACGAACTGGAACCCCAGACTAGCGTCCTCAGGTTCTTCAACTAAGCTACAAGGAAAGATATCCCAACTTGGAATGAATTGGAAATTCACTTGTATGTGTTGTTCTATGCTATACTTGTAAAAAAAGGTCGTCTAAAAGTTTGCCACAAGGTTGTGTGCTCTGGATGATAGTCTCAATCTTTTGCTGCGGTTGCAGCCTGCCCGACATATATAAGAGTGAGAGATGTCGAGATGGGATATCGTTCCTCGTAGCTCAGTGATAGAGCCCCAAAGCAATATTCTGGAGTCCCGGGTTCGATTCCCGGATTGGGACTTTTCACTCTGTCGGCTTTACTCTCAGTTTAGCAATGAAAAATCCACTTGTTTGTTACTCAGTAGTTTCCGGCGAATTTTCACTCCTGAACAATTAATTGAAATTTAATTGGAAATTTACTTTTATGTGTTGTTCTATGCTAGACTTGTTGTGAAAAAAAGTGGTCTAAAAGTTTGCCACATGGTTGTGTGCTCTGGATGACAGTCTCCATCTTGTGCTGCGGTTGCAGGCTGTCCGACATATATAAGAGTGAGTGATGCCGAGTTGGGATAATGTTTCTTGTAGCTCAGTCATAGAGCCTCAGAGCGCTATTCTTGGTTCCCGGGTTTAATTCCGGCATGGGACATTTTTCACTTTGTCGGCTTTACGCTCAGTTTAGCAATGAAAAATCCACTTGTTTGGAACTCAATAAATATTTCATTGGAAACACAGAATTGATAAGGTTTAACAAATCGACTTTGTACATTTTTTTTAATAAGTGGAACACTATAATATATTTTAATTTTTAATTATTTTTATGAACGAAAAGTTGAGAAACAAAGAGGGTAAATGTAGAGATATTCTAGTAAATTGTAATCAGTATCAGCCATTTTTCTTTTTATATTAAATGGAATGATGTAATTTTTTAATTGACATTTTTGGTGTCGTACTTTATGCATGAAATATCTGTCATCATTGACTACAAGCTATATGCAAGATTATTTTTTTTTCATCCTTTACTATTTGAGGCTTTTTACTGCAAAAGTAATTTAAAAATTCAAAAACAGACGGAGACGGAAAGTAAAAAAGTTTACAGAATATACAGAGCATCTTATTTAAGTTAAACAGAAACAATATTCTTTGGATTCACAAAGATATTCGTTTACCATAAAATACATTTCTCTATCATAATCTATAGCGATAAATTATATTATAACTTACATATCTCAATTAAAAGTTCCCCATTTAAATGAAAATAAATTGGTCAAGTGCGAGTATCACTCGCGATCAAAGTGTTCCGTACATTAAATTTATTAATTAATATTTATTAATTAATGAACTCTTACTACCCTTTATTTTTTCATAATTTCAGTTTCAATAGATTCGGAAATAGGAGAGGAGAACAAATTTTTTCAGTATAATTTCGAAGATATATCTGAAAATATTATATCTAAATTTAAAAGAATTATATTTTTGAGTTCGATGTTACGAGATGTTTCGAACGATACACTACACGATATGTAAAACCAATTTTGTTTCAAGTAATTTAAGTAATATATCGGCCGATTACCGACAATTTTTTAAAAATCATTATCAAATATCCTTGTGGATGATTGTGCGTCGATAGATACCCCGAGCGCCCGTCAACTCCCCCACTGACTGACCGAAAATTAAAGTTTGTGTGTAACAGAAAAATGCGTTTTTCTCCAAAACTATGTTACCTAGGAAAATCGCTATAGTTTTCCTCAAAAGTGTAAATAAACTACTAATACCTGAAATTTTTCGATAATTTTAGTTTCAGTTGTTACGGAAATAGAGGAAGGGGAACATACTTTTTCAGTGCATTTTCTACGAAATCTTTGAAAATGTAATACCTAAAATTAAAATAAATATATTTTGAGTTCGATATTACAAGATCTTTCACACGATCCCTCACATGATATACCAAAAGAAAACTTTTCTTTTCAAGTAACCTAATTAGCTCCCTAAATTTTTCCTAAACATATTTGTGAATGACTAATAATCTGTAAAATATGAGGGGCATTGTAACTTTCCCAAGTTTGAACTTTAACCTCGCAATTAAGATAAATAGCTAAATTTTCAAGAATGTACAATTCAGAGAAGCTATTGACATTAAAGATAATTTTAGCATTTTGAAAATCAAAACAATTAATAATTAATTTCAACATTAAGGGAAACAGAATCCGAACAAATCTTGAGCGCACGGTTTATATAAGTGTAAAACACTCTTACACTTACCTAATCTGTGCCCTCAAAATTTGTTTGGATTTTGTTTCCCTTAATGGTGACATTAATTAGTTAAATTAGTTGCTGTCAAAAGAGGTTTCAGTCCTTCTATTATCAATAATGCTGATAATAAATTAAATAAACCCTCTAGTAAATCTACCCTTTCTAAATATGTTAAAACCAAACATGATAATGTAATTGTTCTGTACTTTTATCCTCCTTTATGTTTCAAATCAGCTAAAGTTTTAAAATGCTTCAACTTTAGTGTTGTCTGTTAATAAATTTAAATTCCCCTTCACTATGTCTCCGTTTCCTCATATTCGAAAATGAGGAATCTATAATGTTCCTTGCAATGGTTGTCATCGTTCTTATATAGGTCAAACTAAAAGAAATCTTGAAACCCGCTTAAAAGAACACTCCCTATATGTCACTAACCTGGAAATTTCCAAATCTTCTATTGCCAAGCATTCTTGGTATTCCGGACATAGTTTTGATTTTCAAAATGCTAAAATTATCTTTAATGTCAATAGCCCCTCTGAATTGGACATTTTTGAAAATTTAGCTATTTAATTTAATCGCGAGGTTAGAGTTAATGAAAATTATGATTCCACCATGCTCTCTGCAGCTTGGAAAAACTTGTTCAGCTCCACCATATAATAATAATTATTATTATTACTAATATTATTATTTTTATTTTGGTATTAACGTTTATGTTTGTTTATATTTTGTAATCACCACTTTACTTTCATTTTTTTATGCATTTGAATATTTAAAAAAAATTTTTTTTCAATTTTCTTCATATTTCCTTTTGTTCTGCTTTCTAGGTCTATATTTTCTGTGACTGGCTGATGCCTTCTGCCTTCTATTGGCTGTTCTCTTAACATTTTCCTCTTTCCTCCCCATTTCCTTTCAGTTTTGCTCCTGCCTTCAAAGGGTCCCGGTTGCACTTCCTCTTTGCGCAGAAAGACAAAGTTCATTCGAAAGGCCTAGCGCATATCCGTATTTTATGGTGTTATTAAGAAGTTTTTTATGCTTTTATGTTTCCTAAACATATTTGGAAATGACTAATAATCTGAAACTATGTGGGTAAAAAGGCTTTATAGGTTTTCCAAGCTTGAACTTTCCACGTCCCATATGTTACTAGAAAAAGGGATCAGACAGACACACGAGTGATCTTATATTGGTTACGTTTTCACTTTTTAAGTACAGAACTCTAAAAAATAAATCAAAAAACAGAAATGACTCAGTACACCTATGTCTGCTTTTACACGATCATAGGTTTAAAGGTTTATGAATATTGAATATTTTTTAAAGCAATCTTCGCCTTATTTAATCAAAGATTTCTACGATTGAATAAGGCGACCAATACTATTAAAAGCAGTGATATTCACTCTCAGTAGTGGTATTCAATTCACATTGCGCCTATACCACATCTTGAACACAGTCCTCATAAAAATCCCCACTTCTCCTGCGACGTACACCATATCTGGCATCATTACTGTAAAGGGAAAAGCAAAACCCCATCATTTCAACACTCATTACGTGTTTCTACTAATCTACAAACCAGGGTTTATTTAATTATTTAACCAATTACAGACGTGTCTTTTCGTGTTCACGTCTTAGCAAAGATGATTTCCGTGTCACTCTATTCTATGTATCCATACTATGTTCCTTCCCAAAATTCACTCAGAAACTGGAATGTGTGGCACAGCTATGATGCTTTCCAGAAATATCTGCCTTGTAGCAAGTGTTAAAGCGATTTGTCAGGAATTAACGTGACAACCTTCACCGATATCGGTCAGTGTGTATTTTATTCAGACTGCAGTTATCACATACTAATTCGATGTCTATGTTTCTTTCCAATGCCTAAAAACACGTATCAGTACGTGATACAACAACGAATCCAGCCACGTTCTTAAATTATGCTCCTGTAAATTTCCAGAAGCATTTACTGTTTTTTGCCAGTCAGTTATGTATTTATTTCTACCCATCTTTTAACATGCAAATGTAACAAACATCAAACAGCTATATTATCACAAACAATTTATGACCAGCCCTACTCGATGCACTTATAAATTTCTAGCACTATACTACCATTCCATTGCAGTTAAACTAAACCATTATCATTTATGTTTGAGGCATCTATTTTTGTCCAACATGTGTGTACTAATCCTTCATTATTTGTTATTATTATAAAACTGAAATAATTTTACTAGAGCAATTTTTAAGTCATATTTGGATACAGGAATGATAGATATGTACAGTTCACACATCTATTTTACAGGGAGACAAAATAATAATTATTTTTATTTGTATTTGATGATCTGTATAATTAACATACTTTTATCAGTCATATCATAACAAACGGAAAAATAGAAAATTTTGAAATAAAATTAATTTTTATATTTAAAAAATGATGAAAAATTTTGCGATTTTCTAAAGCACATAAATTATATTAAACGGTACATTGATTTCAAAAAAAAAAAAAAAAAAAAAAAACACATTTATGTATGTTTACTTGATTAATTGATTTTTGAAGCTGTGTAAAATTTATTAGAGTAAATGATAAGGTCGATAGGAAAGTAATTTAGGTTAATATCTGTTTCGTACATTTAAATTAAGGCTAATTTAGCTATTTCACATTTCCTCTTAAGTCAGGCTTCAAAATCTTTATTTTTCATTAAGACCGATTTGAAATTCTCATTAATTTCAATTTAAAAGGTAAAACTCTGAAGAGCAATTCTTTCATACAGGTATTCTATCCAGTAATTTGTGAGATAGCAATACATGTAATTTTGTCATAAAGCGCAAATTAATCTGTTTTTACAAATAAAAGCATAATGAAGATTTTTAATTTTATATACAAATACATTTAAAACATATAGACTATTTTTTATTCCTCATTTTACTGTCAAAACATTAGTTATAAACATAGAGGATGTATTTCAAAGGGTATTTACATGAGCTTCGTACAATCTTTGAATTTAAATGTGCCGATTCCGAATAATAAGTATTTCTTCGCCTAATGTATTCGCAGAATTAATTTTAGGAAATAAGATGATTGATACTATTTGATAAAAGTTGTACTCGAATTCAAGAACGGTATTAGCTATGTCCTACCTAGTGAAACACAAGTTATATAAACATATTTGGACAACTTTAAATTGTTTTCAAAATCCTATTTCAATATATAATGTGTTGAAATAAATGATCGCCATATTAAATAGATCTCTATATCCAGTATATTAAACGTGTACTAAATACATATAAAATATGTAATTCATTATCACTGAATGTCAAATAAGAAATAAAAAGTATGAATGTTTATACAAATATGTACAGTGAGCAAAAAAAATTACGTACCAGGTGAATTTGTTGTATCACACATAAACATACACAAAACGAACTACGATTAAAAAAATATAAAACATATTTAGAAAAGAAATAAAAATATTTAATATTTGACTAGATATTTATATCAAAATATGAAAATATAAAAAAGTAACATTTGTGTGATGCCAAAAAATCATTTGCGTACTAGCAGTTAGAATAAAAATATAGTAAATATTTAAAAGTAAAAAATAGTACCAGTATTTAGTATGCATGCCATTTGCTTCAGTTAGAGAGTGTAATCATCTGGGCATTGATTCGATCAGTTTGTATCACGTTTTGCAGCTGATTTTTATCAATTCTTCCTTAAGAGCTTGCTTAAGATCACCTTTGTTAAACATTTTTCTTTTTCCGCACTTGCATATGTATACCATATAATATGCCACAATTTTGCAATAGGATTGAGGTCTAGCGATTGTGGTGGCGTTTGCAATCGATTTTTTACATTATACAGCAACTATAACTTCGGAATGCTCGCCGTATATGTTTGGGTTGGGTTGGGTTGATTATTGACGGCCAATTATCTACACTAGGGATATAGGCCCGGGGGGAGTGCCCTTCGTGGGGGTCTTTCTAAGGGAACCTAATCCGTATTTACGCATGGAGAAATCCACGGCTCGAAGAAAACCACGAAAACTCCGAACGATTAGGCCGACGGGCGCGATTGGGATCGAACCCAGCACCTCCCGTCTACCAGCTTCGAGAGCACAACCTCTCAGCCACTGGTGGGGCGGCGTATATGTTTGGAATCATTTTCTTGTTAAAAATAATATCAATCAACAATTCCCAATTTCAGAGAATTATTAAATAAATTATCTCGCAATATACTAATATATTGTTCGGCGTTCATATTGCCTTTAATAAAGGCCATTTCATCAACTCCATTAAAAGACATGCATCCCCAAATCATTAAATGGCCACCGTTATGTTTTACAGCTGGTTCCAAGTTTTTTATTTTCAGGGTCATATTTGGATTTCGCAATACAGCCTAATTTCCAAATGAGCCGAAAATATTAAACTTACTTTTATCGATAAAAAATAATATTTTTCCATAACAAATATTTTTGCCAGCCTAATCTTTGGTAAAAGCAAGTATTTTCAGCCTATTTGTTTCACTCATAAATGTTTTTTACCTAGGGGCTCTTCCTTGAATATTTGCATGATGAAGGATATCATATATTATAATATGAGCAAATGTTGTGTGTCTGTCTGTGTGTATCCAAATTTTATCTTAGCTATAACTAATTTGACGAAATTTTGTATCCTACCGTTTTCGAGCACGAGAAGTGCTACGTCAGATGTTCGAGAAAATTCGATTAGTAGGTAATATTGGGATACTGTGGGTCAGGATCAAGCTAATTATATCTAAAAAACGGCTCAAACGATTTTAACAAAATTGTGTATAATACCGTTTTGGGGCACAAACAGATCATTGGGCTAGGTCGCATGTTCGAGAAAATTCGATTGTGGGTCATTTTGGAGTCACAGGGGGTCAAGCTAATTTTTATCTAAAAAACGACTCTAACAATTTTGACTAAATTATGTATACTACCATTTTCGGGAATGGGAAGACCATTCCGCTCGATCATATGATCGAGAAAATTAGATGATTGGATTATTTTGGGTCACTACGGGTCAGAGTCAAGCTAATTTTATGTAAAAAAGTCCTTCCAGCCTGTACCGGAGGAAAAGGTAGCTTTCCTATATCTTCGTTTTAAATTTTTAGCTAATGTTACACGAAAACAGCAAGTTAAAATGCAAAGAAAACGTTTACAAAAGATTCGTTAATACTGAATTTGAATAAGAAATTCGCCAAATTATTGAGCAATAGCCAAATTGGCTTCATTTATGAAGACTTATTTTGGTCGCCAAATTTGGCGATATTTCGCCAAATGTCGCCAAGTTTGGCGAGAATTTGGCACCAAGGGATATAAATATAGAGTTTTATGCGTATGATTGGGAAAATTATTACAACAATGAAAATTTTTGTAATGTGCTGTCTTGTTTCAAAATGTCCGCCACCCTAGAATTTCAAACTGCTCTATCTCAGCCATTTTTTAAGATAGAGGTAAACCAAATAATGCTCTGGAATCCATGTATTAAGGCCTAACACTTAATTAAAAAATACATTTGAATTTTTAACTTTTTTGTATATTTATTTTAGTTTTAAATTTTTAAGTGGCCACCATCTTGAAACAAAATGGCGGACCAAGCTGGCCAACGAACTCGGTCGAGACATTGGTGAGTTTAATACACACAATTAGTTTCATCAAAATTGATTTATAAATACGAGCGTTATCGTATGACATAGGTCAGATATATATATATATATATATATATATATATATATATATATATAAAAATATATGGATATCCTATTTTTATGATAAATTCAATCATCAACTCTTTTAAATAACATTTATTATATAATTTAAATATAAACATGGTATGTAATAAATTATTGTTTTAGTGTGCGATAACATACAACAAAAGATATAGAAAATAATAATTATAACATACATTATTACAATTATAACATATTAGGAAATTTAATATTTCTTTGAACATTATATACACTTTATGTAGAAAATTACAAATATAACATACATAATTACAATTATAACATATTAGGAAATTTAATATTTGATTGAACATTATTTATACTTTGTATAGTTGTGATTGTGCGTTGCCGATCACCTCTGTTTAAGGTATTATTGATGTGCAGTTTTCATACATTTATAAATTAACTTATACAATAACAAATTAAATTATACAATGATAACATTGGTGATTATAACTCATATATATATATCTATTTGCAATATATATAAAAATAAATATATATAGTTTTTATTTTTGTCTATGAATAATTAAAATTAACAAGTATTTTAATTACTGCATTGCATTAATTTGATTGAAAAACAGTAGTAATACTATTAATTATCAACATTATAAATTTTGAGATATTTTGAATTGTTTATGAATTATTTAATTAGATATTTAAATTAATCTATATATATAAAATATATTTACAATGTAGTATAAATTAAACATTAATTATTTAAAAACAAGTCTAATATATATTTAAGTAGTAGTAAAAATAAAACATTAATTATTTAATAAATGTCTATAATATCAGTGGATTAACACAGCTGGCAGCAAAAATAATTTGAATTAAAATAATATCTCTTTTACATAATATATTCTTGTTAAGAATATCTGAAATGCTGTGCAAGTTGAATTAATTCTGTGTAGATTTATTCATATAGTAGTATTATATTTTATTTGAATTTTAAGTAAAATTACAAGTTAGTATTGTTTTTTAAAGTTTATTTATATAAATAAATCTAATGAAGTGAGTATGTAACTAATAAAGTGGATATTTAACTAAATATTAATTATGAACTATTATAATACCAATAGATGGCGACACTTTACCTTTCAGGTAGTTGTAGATAATATTGTTAATATTATATTTAATTTAACTATAGAGGGAGCTATTGATTGTATATTAATTTTACTTTCAGGAATTAAAATTGGATGGAGTAATATATATTCACGGATATAAATTTGTTATAAGTGTATTAAAACCAGAATTATTTTGAGTGTTTTTGAATCATTTTGTGATTGGGTGTCATTTATGGGGTTGTGTTTTAAAAAAAGTGTGCTCTCAACTTGTCTTACAAATCATTTCTCTCAACTCGACTTAGTTAACATGTATGATGCATTGCCATGTGGATGTGAATATTATGTAGACGTTGTGACATTTTAAGGATTCTGTATAATTATTGTGAGTAAAATATTTTATCTACACTTTACGCGTTCATATTTTCAATTTTATTATTTCAAAACTGTTATCTCGTGGTAATTTAGTGAGGTGTTAATTACAGTTTTTTGGATAATCGATGTGAGTGAAATATATTGTATTTTCTTAATGGTTTTTTATTTCCTATTTAAATATTTCCAAATTTTAATATTTCCAATTGTTGTCTGGTAATAATTCAGTGTACCTGGATGATTCTACTGATCTTAGCATTATGCCAGTAGAATTATGAAACACTGAATTATTATTTAAAACACATGTGGGTGCATCCAGGCTGATGAGTACATGTGCATGTGTTTTTCCATGTCCAATTCATATTTAATTCTCATGTGGTCCAATTTTCCATTGTGTATGGTTCATATTTAATTTGTTAATCCATTTGTGTTTACTTAATTGCAACTCCAATTTATATTTTTTTTTTCCCCTTTCTCTCTATTTCTTTTTTCAATATTCTTTTGGTATGAGTAAAATTTGGCCAATTACCATTGAAGCATCAGCTATGGTAATATTATGTTTGCACATGTTAATTATTAGCTATGTGGTATTCTGTATACACAGTATCATTGATTATCTCTTTGGAGATTTAAGTAGAATAGAACTTGATATGTTTTTTGAAATTCATAGATATTAGATATTATAATTATATATATATATATATATATATATATATGGATATATCTATATATATATAAATCAACATTAGAACGGAGGGTGGTTTTGGGGTCTGGGGGTCATGATCGGTGAAAATATATCGAAATTTTCCGGAACTGCTTCCCTCCGAACGGCTGCAATAGGTAGCTTTATACTTTTTTGTATTGAAAGCTACCTAAAAGGTTGAAACGGTTTTGACTAAGTTTTGTATCCTACAGTTTTTGATTACGAAAAGGCCATTGGCCTGGGTCACATGTTCGAGAAAAATAGATTAGTGGGTCATTTTTGGGTCACTATGTGTCAGGCTAATTTTATCTAAAAACAGCTCTAACGATTTTGACTAAATTTTATATCCTACCGTTTTCAGGCAAGGACCATTGGTCTAGGTCACATGATCGAGAAAATTTGATTATGGGTTACTATTGGTCAAGCTAATTTTATCTAAAAATGGTTTTAACAATTTTGAATAAATTTTGTATCCTACCATTTTCGGGCACGGGAAGACCATTTGGTTAGGTCAGATGTTCGAGAAAATTCGATTAGTGTGCAATTTTGAGTCACTAAAGATCAGGGTCAAGCCATTTTTACTTAAAAAAAGACTCAAATGATTTTAACAAATTTTTGTATTCTACCGTTTTGAGGCACGAGAAAATCATTGCGCAATGTTACATGTTTGATAAAATTCGATTAATAGGATATTTTGGGTCACTATGGATCAGGATCAAGCTAATTTTAGGTAAAAGAATGGAAGAAACAGATTTTACTAAATTTTATAGGTTTGGATTACAAGAAGACCATTGGGCTAGGTTACATGTTCGAGAAAATTCGGTTAGTAAGTCATTATGGGTCAAGGTCAAGCTAATTTTATGTTAAAAACGTTTGAAACGATTTTTACGAATTTTTTTTTCCGACCTTTTTCGAATAGTAAGAATTCATATGTCTAGGTCACATGTTCGAGAAAATTCGATTAGTGGGTCCTTTTGAGATCACTACGGGCCAATGCATTTCAATGTGAATGCATGAAGTTTGAAACAGTTATTAAGTTGTTAAATAGTTGGTCGCAAAATTGGCAACATTTCGCGAAATATCACCAAATTTGACAAAATGTTGGCAACATTGGCGAGACGTGGTGGAAAATTCGACTTTCAAGATTGGCACTGCCAAAACTTATGCTTGGCTCAAAATGAAAGAATACCGCCAAGTTTTCGTCTTTTTGCCCAAATTTTTGGCGACACAAAACTAATTTTTACCGACCATAGCTCGGTCTTTCCAGCTGGTTTCTAATAGTTTGTGGTGTAATTATTGTTTCCGAAGTTGAAAAGCGACATAAATAACCAATTATCGAACACTTAGAAAGTATTTTTTTGCAGATTCCTCTCTGATGGCCCTCATTGCCTAGGATTTAGCTTTCTTGGACATCTAGACCGCAGCTTATTTTTTGCCGTATCAGTCTCTTTTTTCTTCTTTATTCCACAACGAACACAAGAAAAGTTTAAATTTAACTGTTTACCTATTTTTCGGTAACATAATCCAGATTCATGAAGAGTTATAATCTTTTCATGGACAGCAACAGAAAGTTTACACGTTATCGGCGCCATGGAAACAGAAACTGTCAGATCCAGTTATTATATTATGTGACTTCAAAGTGCGGGACTGGTCTAATGCTGGACTGATATGCTAAAAATTTGCATAATGTTTCATCTTTAATTGCTTTTTAAACTGTCAATGTTTCTTTTGCATATTCATTTTGGCATGAGAAAATGCTGTTTTTTTTCTTTAATGAGTATTATTTTTTAATGCAAAATGGGGGTTATTTGTGTTTATTTATTATTTAAATAGCTAAAACAATTTCGTCACAGTTGCTTTTTAGAGTTACTTATGCAAAAAATTGCGTGTGTGCAAATACTTTTTTTGCTCACTATATATGTTTTTAAATGTACAAAACTATAACATAGATGACCAGAATTATTATTCTCGTCGTGTTTTTAATTTAATTATTCAATGCATATAAAAATTCTCAGCATGAATAAGACATTTTAACGTTCACTAAAATAAGTTATGTAGCATAAACCAATAAAAAGAAAAATACATCTTTATATCATTACATTCCATTTTCATTAGTCTCAGAAAAACTTTTGTTTGTTTTTAGAATATAAAAATGTATAAAAGCTGCATTTTCAGGTATTATATAGTATTGGACTCCGCTAACGATAATCGCATTACTCCGTAATGTAACTTTGTTACAGGATATAACTTGATTTTAGGCAGGGTTACTTGTTTCGTTGGATATTCGGCGAAAAGTGTATTAATGCTAAAGTAATTATTTACGCTGAAAAAAATACAAAACAAAAGGAAAAAACTTATCTTAGATAAAAGTTCGAAATAAATGGAAAAATGTTGCTATTAATAGATACTTTTAGAAAAAAATCAAGAAATTTGAGTACTTATTCATTTTAAATGGCTAATATATTTCGAAAGACCATGGGCAAAACTGCATGTTAGTTTAAGGCGAAGTTATACTTCTTTGGCCTAAAATTTGTAATTTTTACGACATTTTTTCGGTTACAAAGAAAACAACTACCACCTTCGTCTTTTTTTATTTATGTCTATTAATATTTTACTTAAATTTTTAATTTTTTTTTGTGTAAAGATGAAAACTAGACCTTGAGCGACGAGAAGTACCTCCAGGCAACTTGCAACCGAGCGACCGTTTTTCTACGGTCACCAGCATCAGAAACAATTTTTGGTTTGCCAAATCATAAAAAGGCATTAAATTATCTGGAGCTTATATTGATATTTAGTTTAAGAAGCGGAATTGTTACAAAATGGCGGTCATTTCAACAAACAAAATTCAGTTTTTTGCTTGTTTTTTTTACATTTTGTGAGCTCAAAAAAATCATTAATCAAAGAATATTAGACTTTTCTGTGGTAGAAGCTCAGAAAAAAAAAACGATTATTTTTCTTTTAATTGAAAAAAATTAAGGAAATCGAGGAATTCTCGAGATAATTCTCGAGAAAAATGGTCGCCCACTTTGAAAAACATAGTTTCAAGAAAAACGAGTTTAAAGTTTTACAATGGCGTTACATTCAACGAGCAGCCTTACGTTCAACAAGCAAAAAAAATCGTAAGGAAATGTAATATCACGAAACCGTTTTAGGGCAACAATCTACAAACTTGAGAGTTGCAAAATAAAAAGAAATCGAAAATTTTGTCCCAAAGAAGTAGAATCTCCACTTAACTTCAGTGCATAGTTATTTTTACATTTAAAAAACTGTTTTATATTTTTTTCTTTTTTGTTCTCGTGGATTTTATGACAAACATTTCTAATCCATTTTTTGTTTTGTTTTTTAATAAAAGTTTTCATTTAAATGTGTACATACGTTAATAAAATCTCATTTGCATTTCAAAAGTCATGAATTTGGTCGACAAAGAACAGGTTCCCTCCATATGTTCAATTTGGTTGTAAAAAACGTTGTTGTAATTTCTTACATTGCTGCTGCAACGCAATGGAGCACCATCGTGATAAAACACATTCTTGTGCAAACAGTAGGAGAAACATCGGAAACGATTTTCAATTAGTGTGCAAGTTAATTGAAAAAAGATGATAACCTTTCTATATCAGTGATTTTTCGAATTTCCTGGCGAGTTCTTCTTTATATACCACCAAAGCTGTCAACTGCTACGATTTTGTGTCTCAACGAATTCTGAATAAAAATCTATTAAAATATAAAACAATACGGCCTTTAAAAAAGCAGTTGACATGCATTCACTTATACTTTAAGCATAATTCCCTCATCGTTTTTGATTCAACCAATAAATGTACTCCGAAAAAGTTGAAACTGTATCTACTTTCATAGCTCATATATACATAACTCCAAACACTCTGTCGTTTCATATATCAAATAAAAGAAGAAAATTTATTAAATAATGAAAGTTAATAAATATCCATGTATAAAGAAAAAAAATAATTTTTCAGTATCAGTTTCCTTTATTTGTCTAAAAAATCGAAATGGTGGCAGATATGTAAATTCCTGGATAGAAACAGAAAGCACCTCCAATGCATATTATGACAAAGACGTTTGTCATATATCTTGCTTTCAGTTCAACCCCCCCCCCTCAAAATTGTAACAAGTTAACATAAACTTTTCCATTCCTCTTCCAACATCTAGCAAACATGTATTGATTGCATGCTTCTCCTCCCCCCCCCAAAATAGAGATTTAAAAAAAAAAAAAAAAAAAAAAAAATCATAAAGATTCATTTATTCCCCCCCCCAAATAAATAAATAATTATAAATAATTAAAATAAACAATTATAGTTTATAGATTTTAAATGTCTGTAATCCCCCCCCCCCCAAAATTCAATATGCTAACTAAAACCTATTTCTGATTTAATTTAGATAACAAATCTACTTGCTTCATTCTAAAATGCAAGTCACTCGCATATATATCAGAAAACTCTCTGTCCTTAACTTTGCGGTTATGCCAAAATAAGTTACTAATGCCCACATATTTCTAATTCAACCGTTTCCTTTTCATGAAATCAAAAGTGCATCTGTCTTAAAAGTTAGACAAAATATATAAGCAGCTGTGCTCTACTTATTAAAATAATGTAACGTATAACCGTTATTCTTTATGCAAGCATTTGCACTTCTCACCCGCTCTCAAAAGAATTAATTAAAATATCTCTCGCCCACATGTAAACTGTAATATGCAAGCTCACATCTTTCACACCCTGTTATTAAATTCGAGTCATAAGTAACCGTTAATTGCAGCTGTCTTTTAGCAAAATCAAACGCCAATCCCAAAATTACTTTCTTTTCTTTTTCCTTTTCTGTCTCCATGAAAGAATCCTTACAACCCTTCCCCCCATTCTCAAATGAATGCACTATCATAGACAGATTCTAGCAGTTATCGTTTTTTCCCATACGCGTCCGTCCGCAGTCTCCAAAGACTCCCTCGCCAAGTACTGGCGATTTTATCATGCTTTCCGCGCCAACACCCGTACATGTAATTTTTAGAACATAAGCACTTCGGCCGTTTGTCTTGACCAGAGAAGTCGTACAAAACTTGTCATTGTTTGTGTAGGTACCTCCCCTTTGCTTCTTTAACTATCAATATTGCCGCTTCATAAAATAAATAGACATTGCATCTAACTATGTGATTATTCTGTCTCCTGGATTTACTACGTATTTTTCATCTCTAACTCACCCTGTTTGATATGCTCCGTTATACTAATATGCACTGACACCAAGGTAAATAAACATCAACTGCTCCATGTTATATACTCTGGTGCTTTCGCCGGTTTCGCTCGAACTTAGAGATTCATTTTTTCTTCCAATAAGGGGAGGTACCGAGGTACAATAATTATAAGAGATATATTTCCTTCATCTGCAACTATGTGAAACTTTAAATACAACTTCTCTGAGCTGCCCCTGGAAACTTAACGCTGCCTCCGCTCCGATTCTTCACTGATTCCAGACCGCGCGTCCCCCCCATCTCTTCGCAGCGCGATATACCTGACGCCGGCCTCGCTTCATGTGGAACGCATCATCACAGCCCTCCCACCTGCCATGCTGGATCGCTTTCCTACCGGGAGTCTTTCTTCACCCCCTCATCTCAGCTGACAACCACTGCTCTTTCTGGAAGTGCTACCCCCGCACCCCCTCCGCCGGATTCAAGACAGTCGGTCTGTTTTCTCTGTATCGGGAATTCTCTCGCCGATCATCATCTTTTCCAACTCAAGACATCAATGCAATATTGTGCGGTTCCCCCAGTGCTTTCCCCTCATCTAAATGTGTCTGTGTGTTGTGCGACAAGTAGCGTTTAAAAAAAAAAAAAAAGTGTGGACTCATAATGCTACTAAATTATTTGTGCCTTCAAGTGCTTCAAGTGTATTGTGTATGCGTTCAAAATAGTGGTCCAAAAGTAAATTTACAATGATATATTTCTAACAGTGTTACTGAAAGTAATCCGTGTGAGTTTCATCCAAAGAAATTTCTTCAACATTAGTGCTTCAGAAAAGTGCCATTTATTCAAAAAAAAACTACTGTGGTGATCGTAATTTTCCAGTGTGTGTCAAGTACGCAAATAGTATACTTTCCGGAAGATCAGTGCTATGAGCTCATGATTCTTTTTTTAACGCGGCTGGGTTTCAATAATCCTAGGCTTTGAGTACAAGTGCATATTTCAACCTTCATACTTCTCTTGTAATATAATTAATTTTTTCCTCTACCAGTCAGTAGTGAATTTTATTTGGTTAAATTATTGCATTTCCATTTTTAAAAGAATATATTTAATAACAGAGTTTTTGTTATGTTCTTTTTGTGTTTGCCTTTTACCAAAACCTTCTTAATTAAATATTCAGGTTGAAATTAAGTTAATTTAATTTTTGAACCTTCTCATCAAATCATATAAATATGATTATTTTATCTTGCATTTTTTTTAGTTGTAAAATATGATATTTTTATGAATATTTAAGGCAAGATTGTTTTTTTTAAGGTGTTTTGGATACAAATATTAATTTGAGTTTTTAATTTTTAGTAAACCAGTTTAAAAATAAATAAATAAATAAATAAATAAATAAAAATAACTTAAATTGTCTTGCAATATTGGTTTCATTTTTTTTTTAAATGAAGAAAAGAAATGCTACGTTCCATTCTTAACAATTTAAATAATTTGCATGAATTTTTACTTTTTATACTTGTATTGATAGATCCCAGGTAAGATCTTTGTTAGTATTTCATGCTATACAAATTGATTTTAAAGTTATAAAAAAAAAAGGATATATATATATTTTTTCTCCTCTATTTTTCTCTCATTCATCGCTGTTTCTTTTTAAAAATGAATTTAAAAAAATGAGCGTTAGGGATCTATACGCTAAAAAGAAACAGTGATCAGTCATTATTATTTATTATAATATAAATCCAGTTTACATTTTTCTTTCATGTTATATTTATTATCTGCTAGTGTATATTGATATTTTTTTTAGTTATTTTATTGTGCATGCAGTGTTTCCTTGAATTTCATAGATTAGTTAATAGTATTTTTGGCCACCATGGCTTCTCGGCAAATACCAATTAATTTACCGACCTTTGATGGTGATCATGAATCACTCAAATTCTTTTTCGACCAAGTACGGTCTGTTAGTCAAATAAATAAATACAGCCCGCAAGCAACAATTGCTCTACTAAAAAGTAAATTATCTGGTCCTGCATTAAAATATTTAACACAGAACCCTGATTTACTAATTTCAAATGACATAAATGTAATCGAAAAAGAATTTTCCAATTTTTTTCCCCTCCTAGCAAATCACAGGTAGCAGTCGAACTTGCAAACTTAACGCTCTTACCCGCAGAAACCATTAAAAACTTTGCCCATAGGCTTAATGTTCTGGCTGCAACAGTTTATTCGGACATTCAAGACGCCAATGCGCGTGACAAAATTAAGTACATGAAATTCCTGGAAACCATTCCGTCCAATTTACGAATTAAAATACAAGAGGAAGGGATTACAGAGTACCAACCCGCAGTTTTAAGAGCCCAGGCGCTACAAGATATTTTGTACGGAGAAAAAATTTTGCATGCTTACCCCACCCCTTCCCCAACTGATTCAATATTTGCCGACCAGCTGAAACAGCTAACCGAGAAAATAAACGCCCTTTCTGTAAATACCCAAACACAACCAGAAATTAAAGATGACGCGGCAACTTACAAAACTAAATTTGCTGGCATGCACAACAAACGGAAATTTCAAAATCGCAATTTTAACAAACGCCCCTCTCCACATAAGTCGTACAGATTTCACAGAACTACTTGCCAGCTATGTTTCAAAAGTGGTCACGAAGCGCAAGCCTGTTTTAAGTGGAAACGCTTAAATACACAAAGACGAGGACAATTTCACAACAACAACAACCGACAACAGGAAAACTAAGTCAGAGGTGTAATTTTGCTGATGGCTTTGCACCTCACCCCCCTACTGATTACACATCAGCCAGTTTTTTCCCAGATCCGTCCTTACCAAAAATTTCACTTAATAGACTAGTAAACTCTGTAAGCACACAAACATGTGATAGTGTAAAAATTTCTAAGCATGAAACGACACAAACAAACACAGAACAATACGATGACACTACTACAAAAATTATTTACAATGTCATTAAAGACTCAACATCACTTCCCCTTGTAAAGGCCTCAATTGCAAAAAAAGATATTACTCTACTTTGCGATACAGGAAGTACTATTTCGTTACTATCACAGTCTTTATTTGATGAATTAAAAACAATTTTAAAATATAAGAGATTATCAACTGGTGTTGTCATTAAAACAGTCAATTCTGATGTAGATTTTTCCGCATGTATTAGAACCTCCATTAAATTACAACACAAAAACTTTAATCACCACTTTTATATCGTAGACATACCAGATTCATCTAGTTTCCAAGGTATTATCGGCTATGATTTCATCAAACGATTCAATATTGTTGTAAACACCGTCAAAAACATTATCCATATTGACAACACTTTATCGATTCCTTTGGTAAACAAACAAACTACTTCATCTTCTGAAATAAACCAATGTAGTACACAACCCACCTCCTTCAAAAATCAAACTGTAGCTTTGACTCGTAGAATTTCCTTAAACCCTCAGGAACAAAAATGGATTTCAGTTTTCACAGATTCTATTAGCACAGACAAAGATTATTTATTTCAATACAATTCACCCGTTGACAACTTAATAGGATTTGATGCTATAATAAAATCAAAAAATCCAAAGCGAAAAAGAAAAATTCCACAACAATATACATTTTTCCTGATTTCGGTTAAAAACAATTCTGATAATCCCATTCACATTCAAAAAAAAAGCTAAAATAGGTCAACTTTTTGAGGTCGAGGAAATAATTGAGTACTCCCCAGATAAAATTAGTCAAGACAACTCAGATCAACAATTTTTTAAATCTCATTCAAGCTTCTAAAGACATTCTCAAAAAAAGAAAAGAAGACTTATCTGCAACTGATTTCAATCTTGAACACTTACCATCCAATGAGGCTGAAATTCTAAAAGAAATGTTACTCAAATATTACCCTGTATTTTCAAAATCTCTAAATACACTTGGGCATACAGATAAAATTATTCCAGATTTGAAATTCATTAATGACTATCCTATAAAAACACTTCCTTTTCCAATACCTCAGGCATTACAAAAAGATGCATTAGATCAAATTAATCAATTACTTGAAGCCGGAATTATACAAAGACATTGCTCCGAATGGTCTTGTCCTATGTTACTTGTTAGAAAAAAACCAGATGGTACTGGTAAACAAAAATTTCGCCTCGCACTTGACCTTCGAATGTTAAACACTGTAATACAAGGATCATCTTACCCACTACCAAAAATTCAAAACATCATCGCTAATCTCTCTTCTTACACATTCTTTACAACACTCGACTTTCATCAAGCATACCATCAAATTAACTTACCAGAAAAATTTCACAATCAACTAACTTTTACCACCATGTTTGGATCTTTTTCCTACCGCAGACTTGTCTTTGGTTTAAAGACAAGTGCCTCAATCTTTCAAGCTCTAATGGACTCTTTAATTGACGAATTACACCTACAAGGTGTGTATACGTATCAAGATGACTTTATTATAGGTGCGAATTCTTTTGATGAAATGTGTTCTAAACTCGACAAAATTTTTAACCTCCTTTCAAAGTACAATCTCACTCTTTCACCTAATAAATGCAACTTTCATCAAACAAAAGTCAACTACTTAGGTTTTCAAATAGAAAATCATTGTATTTCACCAATCCATTCTAACATTGTAAAAATAACTTCATTTCCTACACCAACTACAAAAAGACAACTAAAAAGGCTTATTGGTTTGATAACTTTCTATAAATCATTAATTCCAACATTTAACAAACTAGTGCAACCACTTATTGATTTAACTACTCCTAAAACTAAATTCATCTGGACAGAAAAACATCAGGACATACTTAAAACAATACAGAAAATTTTCTTCGGTTCACCCATGGTTAGGTTACCAGATTGGAATACGAATTTTTATTTGAATACAGATGCATCTAACATTGCCATCTCTGGCGTTTTAATGCAAGAACATAATGGAAATCTTCTACCAGTAGCATACTTTTCTAAATCCTTAAATTCCTCTGAAAAAAAATATCCTGCTTTAAAACTAGAACTCATGGCAATTTACAAATCTGTTATTGCATTCAAATATTACTTATACAACAGAAAATTCCTAATCTTATCAGATAGCAAACCTCTAAAAAAACTACAAAAAAACTACAAACCCAGCAGACATAACCACCCGTTGGCTAATTGACCTTTCAGAATATTCATATGATTTTGAACACATTCCTGGATCTTCAAATGTTTTAGCAGATTATTTCTCTCGCTGTAATTTTGACAACAACCAAGAAAATTTATTAACCAATCCTAACCTTATCCATGATCCTCAACCACTTCCAATAGTCGATCATGAAACATCTGATATTTGTAAATCTGTTAATAACAACAATTGTCATGTTAATTTTCTCATCTCAGGTGAACGAACAAAACGAGACCCATTATTGGAGATATCAAATCAAACTTTTTGCACTGAACAACAAAAAGACCCTACCTTAGCTAGTATTTATGATCATATATTACAAAATGGACCTTCTTCAAAATTCCCGAATTACTTCATACATCCTGATTCTAAAATATTAATGTTCAAAAAGGAAGATGTCATAAATAATACTTTCTCATATCACATTGTTGTCCCTGATTCACTTAAAAGTAAAGTTTTAACTATATCCCATCTGTCACACTTTGGTATGGCCAAAACTTATGAATTTCTTACATCCAAATATTTTTGGAAAGGCATCTATGTAGATACACTCAACTTTGTAGCTTCATGTGTCAAATGTTTACAGGCCAAACACCATAACACTCCACCCGCACCTCTTCAACCTACATACACACCAAGATATCCTGGTCATACAGTCAGTACTGATTTACTTGGTCCTTTCTCAAACAATAAACATGTTTTAACTGTAACCGATCACTTCTCAAGACACATTGAACTCTATCCTCTCACTGATACTTCTGCACCCAAAGTTGTAAAATGCTTATTTAGTTACATAACTACCTATGGGAGACCCGTCTGTATTTTGTCAGACTTAGGCCCACAATATACTTCTCATATTTATAATGCATTTAATGATGCTCTTGGTATAAAAATACATCACAGTTCGGTCTCGCACCCACAATCTAATAGTATTGCTGAGCGAATTAACAAGTCTATTAAATATTCTGTTACCACATTACTACAAGAAGGACACTCTTTTGAAAATGCTCTGTTTATTCATAAGTCACTTTATAATGGTTCGACACACTCTTCTACACTATTTTCACCTAACTTACTTCATTTTGGTCGTGAACTTTCATTAATTTTTGACACATATGATCATAGTACCAACCAAGCATTTCTAGATAAACATGTTGAAGTTTATAAATTACTAGATGACTTAAACAAAATATATGACAAAGCATATAACAACATTAAGACTGCTCAAGATAGACGTTACAAAATTCACAGTCGAAAAGCTAAATTAAGAAATATATGTTTAAAAGATATTGTTTATTTAAAATCAGTCGACAAATTTAAACCTAAATATACCGGTCCATATATTGTAACATTTAAACACTCTCCTGTTTCATTTTCAATTAAAAGATTATATGCTCATGATGATACTGCATTTAGGGTACATATTGATAGACTTCTTCTAGCACCACCTCGATATGGACATTTATGTGATCCTGCAAGTCATGTTACAAATAATAATTCTTCTAACACCATTCTCGCCCCTCGCTACAATTTAAGAAAAAGATAATTTGTAACAAATTTTAAAAATAATAATAATAATAATAAACTTTAAAAAAAAAAAAACTTTTAAATTTTTAATATGATCTGATACTAAGTGTTTTATCCCTGGCCAGGATTCTACGTATACTGTGCATAACTTGTCTTCACCTGACTTCACGGCTGGTCCATGTCTTCTTGTGAAGACCACTTTTACACAATATTTTGTATCGGGTCACACCATTCTTTTAATTTTTCATTCAATTTTATAAACAGTAGATAAATATAATCTGTTCACATTCTTTTTCTCTCACACTTTAAACTTTCATTCATACTGAATACAACATTGCAAATATTTTAAATAAATAAGAGTTTTTTAAATTAAAAAAAAAAAAAAAAAAAAAAAAAAAAAGTTCTCCTAAACAAACTTAAAGCATTTGCTTACATGACTTGTACAGTTTCACTTCATCACACCCGATTATGACATATTTTAGGTCTCTCAACACTCTAGGACTGTCAATACATTAGGATTTACATGAGATACACTTGTATCTATTTTTTTTATTTTTTTGACTAATTCTTCCCCTTCAGGCTAGTGGTACCGTTCTAAATTTTTGCCCTTAGGTTACCACCCCTCACCAGATTGTGTTTAGAGAGACAATTGTGATTTAGTTTACTAATTCACAATATTCCCTTTTCCCAAAAGTATATGTGTTCCCGAATCGTGCTCCTGTGTGGAGATCAGTGTGATCTTCATTGGGGAGCAGGGAGTTCATGTTGTAATGATGTGGACTCTCATCACTGCCCTCCTCACCTAGGTCGTAAGGCCCTAAGCCTGAGACATCACACTTGTCATATATTGACAAGATTAAGGGCGGTCTCTTTTTATGGGCGTGCCACATGCACCTCTTTTTTTTACCGTCCTGTGCTTGCACGAATTTTAAAAACTTTTTCAAACAACTTTTCAGTACACTACACTTGAGTTAATCCATTTTCACTTTTTTATATAATTCAAGTTAATTTTTAAGGATATGTTTATGTTATGTGTTATTTGTGTTTATTTTTTTAATTGTTTTCATTTGTGTTTCGTATTATACTTAAGTAGTAATTATAGTATTTAAGTGCAACAAATTGAGAAAATGAGTACTGTTTTGTGTTCAGTTATCATTAGACATGTCTAGTTAAATAGTAACTTTTTAAAGCTGGTACCAGAAAGACAGAAAGACAGAAAGAACAAAACAGAAAATAAAAAGGACGAAGATATATAAAAAAAATCTTCGAAGGTAGTGCACTATGTTTTATATTTTATGGCCTGAAGTTACAAACTATTGAGGTAACAAAATCCTTTATACTGTTGCAACTCATATAATTTACAAGTATTTTGTGTTATATTATGTATGTATTTTTTTAAGCTTGGGGAGAGTATAATTGTATTATATATATTTCTTTAAAAAAAAACTGTACTGTAAACAGTACAGCTTTTCTGGTCAATGGGGTGATATATATGACAAAGACGTTTGTCATATATCTTGCTTTCAGTTCAAACCCCCCCCCCTCAAAATTGTAACAAGTTAACATAAGCTTTTCCATTCCTCTTCCAACATCTAGCATACATGTATTGATTGCATGCTTCTCCTCCCCCCCCCCAAATAGAGATTTAAAAAAAAAAAAAAAAAAATCATAAAGATTCATTTATTCCCCCCCCCCCCAAATAAATAAATAATTATAAATAATTAAAATAAACAATTATAGTTTATAGATTTTAAATGTCTGTAATCCCCCCCCCCCCAAAATTCAATATGCTAACTAAAACCTATTTCTGATTTAATTTAGATAACAAATCTACTTGCTTCATTCTAAAATGCAAGTCACTCGCATATATATCAGAAAACTCTCTGTCCTTAACTTTGCGGTTATGCCAAAATAAGTTACTAATGCCCACATATTTCTAATTCAACCGTTTCCTTCTCATGAAATCAAAAGTGCATCTGTCTTAAAAGTTAGACAAAATATATAAGCAGCTGTGCTCTACTTATTAAAATAATGTAACGTATAACCGTTATTCTTTATGCAAGCATTTGCACTTCTCACCCGCTCTCAAAAGAATTAATTAAAATATCTCTCGCCCACATGTAAACTGTAATATGCAAGCTCACATCTTTCACACCCTGTTATTAGATTCGAGTCATAAGTAACCGTTAATTGCAGCTGTCTTTTAGCAAAATCAAACGCCAATCCCAAAATTACTTTCTTTTCTTTTTCCTTTTCTGTCTCCATGAAAGAATCCTTACAACCCTTCCCCCCATTCTCAAATGAATGCACTATCATAGACAGATTCTAGCAGTTATCGTTTTTTCCCATACGCGTCCGTCCGCAGTCTCCAAAGACTCCCTCGCCAAGTACTGGCGATTTTATCATGCTTTCCGCGCCAACACCCGTACATGTAATTTTTAGAACATAAGCACTTCGGCCGTTTGTCTTGACCAGAGAAGTCGTACAAAACTTGTCATTGTTTGTGTAGGTACCTCCCCTTTGCTTCTTTAACTATCAATATTGCCGCTTCATAAAATAAATAGACATTGCATCTAACTATGTGATTATTCTGTCTCCTGGATTTACTACGTATTTTTCATCTCTAACTCACCCTGTTTGATATGCTCCGTTATACTAATATGCACTGACACCAAGGTAAATAAACATCAACTGCTCCATGTTATACATATCATCACCAAATCATAGATGACCTATGCTACATAACTTATTTTAGTGAACGTTAAAATGTCTTATTCATGCTGAGAATTTTTATATGCATTGAATAATTAAATTAAAAACACGACGAGAATAATAATTCTGGTCATCTATGTTATAGTTTTGTACATTTAAAAACATATATAGTGAGCAAAAAAAGTATTTGCACACACGCAATTTTTTGCATATATGAGAGATTGACCTATAGATGAGAAAGCTGCGATCGACAGGGAATGGAGGCTGATTTTCGAATGTGAGTACATATTTTTGAAACAGGTATGTCATCTACATGTAGCAACAATGTACGGAGAGTTTTAAACTGCTAACACCAAATTTTGACATCGTATTTGAGTTCATTGGAACAAAGCAATCCGTAAAAAAGTATCGTTTATATTTTGCTTGAATCTCCATAGCAGAAATATGTTAAGGTTTTATTCAAAAATTTTGAAAAACAATTAAGATACTACAGCGAAAAGTACCTGGAACACACTAATACTTACCAGAATTTTATATAGTGTTTCCTAATAATAAATAAATTCAATTTATATGAAAGCCAATACATAATACATTTTTTTCTGGTTACTTTTTACTATTTACTTAGCGGTCACTTTAAACTGTGAAAAAGTACAAATTATCTATATTCCGAAAACTAATGATGGTAATAAGCTGTAAGCTCACACGCCCATGATTCAGACGACTGTGGTTCATTTTATGTAAAATGTATTTATGTCAAAATTAATATTTGTCTAAATATGAATTTATTAATAATTTTATAATTAAAATATGTTTTTGAATATAAAAAAAAATGCCTGTAATATGTTTGGCTTTTACTGTATCTCATTAAAAAAGGCTAATAGAATGATAATTTGGGAAGGTATAAATTAAATTTTGTCGTGTGGATTTACCTTTTGCATCCTCAACTTTTCATCTCTTCTAAATGTATGACGATTTTAGAAAATGCATACATATTTTTCTTTCTGGGCTGCTTAGATCCAAAAATCTGAAGTATAGACCATTTAAAAATTGAAATTTCTTACAGTTTTTAATAGTAGACGACTCTTATGAATTACAAAAGCAGACACAATTCCTCCCGTCGGACGGTACTGCTCCCATTCTTCCGTGACAATTTGTAGATGAAGGACTTTTGTATCGTCCTAAGTATAATTGAAGCATTTTTTTATGCGCGATAATTAACATAATAGCAAACTCGGTCATCTAATTTCAGTAATAATACACAAAAGAAATTTGATTTTTTTCCTCTGAAATCACAACTACAGAGCTGAGAGAAGGCTTGAGAAAATTAAAATGTGAAAGAAAATTTTTCATTTACTCATCCGTGGAAAAATATCCGTCATGGAGTGGATAGGATATTAATTATGAATAATGCCCTTTATGGAAATCGTCTTTTAGAACCCATTTAATAAGTAAAGGAAGTTAGTCTCTTGTTTGAATATTTTCATTGCAAAAGTGTGTGCTCAGGATAAGTCCGGGATAGTTGCCCTACTTAAAATAGTTTAGTTAGCCCCGTATAAAATAGTTTTTTTTAATCAAAAAACTTAATGATTTTGGCCATATATCTCGGACCTCAGGGTTAGACACCCCACTTGATCGAGATAGATGCCTCATTCATAAAATGATAGGAAACGTAGGTAATTAACATTTATAATTCAAAAGCTGGATTTTCATTTTACTTAATGTACTATATAGTATATCAAATGTATAAATTATTGTCTTTTTTTAACCATTGGTAAAATGGTTGTTGCTTTCGGTCGAGAATGGACCAAATGATGTTAGCATTTTACTATTTTAACCGATTTTAATGAAATTCTGTAACTTTAGAAGAATTTTTTAAGCGTTTTTCACGAAATTCGGCAACTTTAGAAGAATCTTTCTTTGAATAGGCAATAAAAATGCATAAAATCGTTTCTAAAATGATAAAGTTACAAAAAGAATATATGCAAATTGTCAGATATGAAAAATAAAGTAGGAATTTAGTACTTTCGTGTTGCGGCCCCCAAGGATGAAATATTTTTGTTTCTGTTTTCATTAATATATTGTAAATTTGGTACTTTCGTGTTATAGCGGCCCTCAAGGATGAATCGCCAAATTATAAAGCATGTATAACATTATAGTTATGTATGATATATATATAACATTTCTTGACGTATGTGGCAGAGTTATAGTCATATATGATGCATATATGATGCATATATGATGTATATATATGACATGTGTATATGATGTTTATATGACGTATGAGACATAAATAATATGTGTATAAAGACGTATATGGCACATATAGGAGTGTTTGGAATATATATATGCGTATGTAGGATACTTATATAAGCTTTGCGATGATCTTGGCGAAGTCATAACTGCAACCTTGGCATAATCATAATTTTGTGTCCGGTGTAACACGAAAGTACGGTAATTTTTTTTTAAGCTTTCGGAACATTTTCCAAATGGTTGTTGTAATTTGTTAAATTGCAATTTAATAATAAATTAAATAATAAATTAATTATTAAAATAGAATTTTTTTTATTATTTACTTAGAATTTTTTTTTTTTTTTTTTTTTTTTTTGCAAATATTGCAACGGGTATTATGCATTGTGCACATCCTATGTAGCCATCTCAAACATTTAATACACTGTATCCACCCCACACGAAGTTTAGTTTCGTAATACTTTTCATGGCATTCTAAACATATGTCTTCCGTTGATCGTAAGCTTGACAGTTCATCACCATATTTTTTGCACTTTCTCTTCACTTGTAGTTTTTAGCAGACCGTATTCCCTTTTTTTGCCTGGTTTTCTGCATGGCTTATGTTTAGAGTTGAGATGCTTCATTTTCTTCTTTGATGTACTTTTTGTCAAGCACTCGTGCTACTTTCTTCTTAGTTCTATTTTCTCGCATTGAAAAAGCAAGAACAGAGCTGATTTTATGTAAATATTTAGAAGGAGACTGATTTGTAGCAGGACACGGTTCTTCTTGATCGTTTTCAATCATTACAGGTGAGTTTTGACATCGTAAAATGTGAATATCCCATCAAATCTGTATTCATTTGAGGAAATCTAGTACTCCTTCTCTACAACAATTTTTAATAGAGGAAGGCAAGTCGATTGTGTTATTTTCATAATTCTGAGATTGCGTCTGTCAGAAATGGCAAAACAATGTTCTGGAGCAGTTTCACGATTGAGTGGGAAAATTCCATTATGCACGAACCCATTAATGCAGTACTCAACACATGCTGCCATTTTCTATCCGTTTTCAATGACAATGCCAGAATGAATTTTTTTAAGTTGTTGCTGTGGATTATGCTTCACCCACGGATTCACTGTTTTCTTGAAGCTAACTTTTAAAGGTTTAAAAATACCCTATAAAGCGGTTGAAGAGCTTATGTGGTATGATTTGGCAGATACAGTATGACTCTATCATTTTTCCTGCATAATCTGGCATTTCTAGAGTACTGACATGCACTAAGTAACCGTCAAGGATGTGCAGCAGTTTGCCTGGTGGCTTTCTTGGAGTGTTCCTTCAGCCACTTACTGAAAAGATCGGAAGAAATGAATGATTTTGGGTATATATAAATTTTTAATCCTAGTAAAGGGCAGTTTTAAAACCCGGGCTTTTATCTAACATCTTTAAACATTAGATCAGTGGGGAACACCACGTCATCTGCCTTAATAGATGTAAGAACTGATATATTCTCTCTTCTTTTGATGAAATAAAAGAGTGGATATCTTTGGTTCCTTTCGTAGCTATTACTTTCTCCTACTTCATTATTTATTATTTTATATCATTTTTCCCTATTTCAAGATTTAAAAAAAAATATTCTCACGCATTAAAATTATTTGATAATTATAAATGTGGCGTCTTATGCCGAATCACAAGTGAGGCATATATCCAGATGCAGGTGGAGCATGTTTCCTTTAAATCCGGGATAGAAGCGCCAGCCAGTAACTCTGGAAGTAGGAACAAATATGGCTGCAACCTATAAGTAACACATTACTCGATACCTGTTTTAACGACATTTACTAAATATTTCGTGACAAATTTCTAGTAAGTACATTATACTTCATCTTCTACTTACAAGAGCATACAATAACAACCAAACTTACCTTTCTTTGCTGGATAAAACATTTTTTTTGAAAAAATAAATCGTTGTAACTTCGTCTGCTACTATTTTTTTATAAAGATTGATAGAAGAAGAACGTCACAATCTCTGCCACACGTCCAATAGCTGAAATAGAGTGACTAGGGCTACTAACCCGATGGGGCATCTAACCTGAATTAACCCTATATTATTTTGATTATATTACTCAGCAATTTTGTAGATATTATTTGTTTTGTCATAAAAAATATTTGTTTGTTATAAAAAAAAATGTGTTGTAAAAAACATTGTGCAGTACTGGGATGGCGAACGTATGGCACGTGTGCCGTACGTACGACAATTACACACGACAATTTTTCTGGCACGTAAAAAAATTAAATTGAAAATCATTATGTAAATAATATTTATATTCCGTTTTGTTATAAATTATTTTGTGTTAAATAAAATTTTGTTTAATACGTTTAATCACAAATAATACAATTATTTTTGAAAGATTTTACACATTGGAATTTTTTGTTCTGTGATGATTTGCAGCGTTTTCAAGAGGTTACTCTTTGGTCTTTCTAAATAAATTTAAAAAAAACTTTATTCCTTTTATGAATTTCATAAGGCAATAATTGCAATAAAAGGACAAGTGGTCCTAATTGTTTTATGTGTATTACTGAATATAACAAAATATAAATTAAATATTAGGTTTTCTAAATTTAACATACGTCATCAAACATATCATTAATAAATTGTTAATAAATATTTATGCATCATGGATTATGATACATTAGATATTGTACTGTTGGAAAATTAAAAATAACAAAATTGAATATTCAATTTTTTAATTTTAATAGTACGCGTTTCTTAAATAAATCATATTTCCTAATAAAATATTTCATTATTATAATAGCGGATTGAAATACATCGAAAAATTGTATTTTGATTTTTGTCTTAGTTATTTAATGCATGGAAGCGAATGATTCTATTAACAAGTGTTTCATACAATGAGCAAATACCGCAATATTTTTTTTTATGTAAATGCTTTACATGTTACAATTTCGATATATATTGCTTGTAAATTTTTGGCACGCGAATGTCAAAAAGTCCGCCATTCCTGGTATACATAATAAATTACCTCCGACTTCATTCTAAAGCAATTTTGATTATATTGAAAAGTTTATTTTAGTAAAAATATTAATTAAAAAAATAAATAAGTGTTTTTGCTGTGCGACAATTAGCATAATTGCAAATCTGCTGGTATAATATCCGTAATGACAGAGAAAAGAAAAATATTTCCCTCACGAAACTCCCCAGAGTCATTCGCAATGCAAAGCAGAGACGATTAAATCGTAGAAGCAAAATATTAACTTTCTTATCAATAGGAAAAAGATTGTAATGTAGTAGGGTAGGTAGAACAAGTATTGCGAGTGAAGAATGCCCGTCATGAAAATTGCCTTTCATAGTCCATTTAATAACTGAAGGATTTTAGTGCATTTTGAACATTTTAGATGCGAAACTGTTTATGTATTCTCATAAATTTTTATTACATAACACATAACTTAGAAAATTCAATGATTTTCTACTTCTTTTGTTATAACAATAATTGTATGTTGTATGAAAATAACTTTCTATCACATTTTTAAGCACACTCAGATTACATACAGAAATTTATTAAAAAAAAAAAACGATTATTTTTAAACAAAATTAAAATAATTGATTTTTTTTTTATTTGAGCTAATTAACATAATTTTCAATCAATTATTTAAATTTCCGTAATTTTAATAAATTATTTTTAATTCCGTAAAGTTCCGGTCGCCGCCACAATATTTTTGGTTACCACAATTTTTAAGCAATAATCTTCATGGTTGATTTCTACAATATTTGCAATAGTAAAATTCTTTTTTGTTGATATCTACAATATTTGTAAGAATAATGTAGAAAGAAGATTATTATTTGAAAAAAGCGCTAGCCGAAAGTCACCGCTTGTCTAATGACACTGAAAGGAAAATGAAAGATGGGGACCCAGAGTGGACGCCTGGATGTCTATAGGGGTCAAGTGTCAAGAAAATCTCTGTCCACGGAATAGTACAGTGTGGGGTTGCCTAAGCTTGGAATGGATGGTTCAGGAAGATAGGGTTGTTAACTCTCTGTAGCAATTCCAATCTAAATATGCAAATTTTAGGTACTTGGAGTAAACCCGCCCATTTCATGAGAAAGAGGTGTTGAAAAATAAAGAAACTTTACTTGATGTGTGACTCGGAACGAGAACAATTTTGTCCATGAGCTGTCAGCAGTCTTTCAAAAATTGTCTTCTAGACTCTGACAAAGATGATATGTATTTCTCGAGATATTAAATAGTTATTAAATAGTTATTAAATATAGATAGAGAGATATATTTCTCGAGATATTAAATAGTTAGTGAGAGTGTGCGGGTACAGAACCGGAAACTCTCGGCAACTACAACTACACTCTCCAGTTATCGTACTATATGGGGCTCAAGCTGCATTGCCCCTTTTTCTCTGGTGTCCCAAATGTTAGAAGGTATGCATCTGTTTTTGATTACTTATCTATGTGAAGTGTGTACCTCAGTATGTTTAGTGTATCACAAAGCAGGAGAATATCTCCATTCCTAATTAACAATTTGAAATGTCTGAATATTTGTAAGAATTTTTTATAAATATTTATTATATTAATTAGAGAAATATTATTCAGCCTTATTTCAAATGGTCTTCTTCTATGGTTTTTGTGTATTTTAATATGTTTCTTTTATTAGTGAATAATCTAAATAAATTAGTTATTTGTTTTCAAAAAATATGTTTAAGTGTTTAGTGATTAATTTTATAGCCTAAGTATTTTTCAGATTTCATTAATTTAAATATAAAAATTTTAATGCAATATTATCTTTGGGGTTGTTTTGTTAAACGGGTAGGGGTCCTTTACATTCCCATAAAAACAAGGCTAAAGGTTTGATACGCATCATAATACACAACGCGATGGCATTTTTTAAAAAATTATTTCTTATTTTAAACTTTAGTCTCTGGCTAGGTAACGATCACTAAGTCTTCTGTAAACTGATGCCCCTTAAAAATAATTCCTAAGTTAAGGTAAAGGTGCACCCATCACCTTATTATATTTATGTGTGGTGACTCGTTAATTACGGACATCGAGTAATTGGTCTTTAGTAGGCTATGTCTAGAGCTTGCCTGCAACAGTCTTTCAAATAAAACAATAAATCAAATTTAGTGATAATTTACAAAAAATAACTTTTTAGCCGTAGTGGGATACTCAAACAGACAGAAGAAAAATCTTCATTTAATTACCTGTAGAAAAATCACGGTCGGGAAGTAGATCTGATTCTATCGGTGAATAATGTTTCTCGTCAAAATCGGCTTTGAGAGCCTGTTTGACAACTTCAGGATAAAAATATTCTGTTTGAATATTTAAAAAAAAGCTATTTGTTTGTGCCAATTTGATAAATGTTTATTACATAGTACATTACCACAATTGCAACTTCTTGTGAAATATTTGTAGTAAAAAAATCGGTAGGGATGAAGCTCTGTATTACTGAATAATTTATTTCGTTTTAAATATAATTTTATATTATATAAAAAGTATATTCGATTGCATTCTAAAAATATTTCGATTATATCTAGAAAATAGTAATATATTATTTTTTATA
The DNA here is from genome assembly GCA_963931845.1 of Maratus michaelseni. Classification (NCBI taxonomy): domain Eukaryota; kingdom Metazoa; phylum Arthropoda; class Arachnida; order Araneae; family Salticidae; genus Maratus; species Maratus michaelseni. Next base: position 402,497,349 of record OZ007586.1, read on the forward strand.
AATTAAAATAATCACACTTGTGTTTGGTGTGCGATAATTAGCATAATTTGACACTAGTTTATTTAATTTCGGTAATGAAACAGAAAAGAAATCTAAACTTTCTGACGGAACTACACAGCGTCTTTCTCACAGCAGAACGGAGAAGAGATTTCAAAAGATTAAAAAGGTGAAAGGGAAATTCCATTTACTTTCCCGTAGAGAAATCATAGTCGTGGAGTAAATCTGATATTGCTGGTGATTAATCTACATCGTAAAAACCGGCTTTTAGAGCTTGTTTAATAACTGAAGCATTCCAATTTTCTCTTTGAATATCTTGGAAGTAATGCTCTTCGTACCACTCTTTGTTATAAATGCTTATTACAAGAAAGTTACTGAACAATTTCTGCGCTATATTATGTCTTTTGTTATCTTTCCCTCCGTAGAAACGAGCAAAAATCATATATAATTGTGATCCTCACCCAGTGATCCGAAGTAGAGAAATTACAGTAATCTCTACTTTTTCTAGTTCGTAATGTAACATTCTACATTAAAAAAAATAAGTAACTCGATCGAGTAACAAATCGAGTAACTCGATACAAAAAATTAGTAGTTTGTAGTGAGCACTGACGCTATTTTCAACGCTATTTCAGGAGAACAGAAAGTGTCAATTCTACAATTCAAATTATTGCCATCTGCTTTCTTTTGCAAGAGTTTGCGAATGGCAGTGACAAATATCTTTTTCAACAAAGTTCAAACTCATTTTTAAAAAAATCCCCTGAGTTATTTATAGAAATCTATAACTTTTTCATATAGACAGTTAAAGTAATTTTTAAAACCAGTATCACTCCCCACCACGCAATTTCTTTTCAAAGGTAAAGCGATACAGCATATATAAAATACAATATATTTAATTCTCCACTTAACTTAGTTTTATAAAATGGAAAATTTCTTTAAACACAAGTATTTGCCCAAAAATATGCTGAATCATATAAGCATTTATATGCGTTTCGAAAAGGAAAAAAATATATATATTGCATAAACTTATTTTTGCATTATTTATGATAAATTAAAAAATTTACTTATTTCTAAAAATGAAACAATTCCTTTGACAGAATAAATTGCCATTTAATAATTTCCCTTAATAAATCTGACAATAGGTTTTCATCTAACAAAATGTGTATAGAAGATTATCCTTCAAAAGACCTAGTCTATATTCCGCGATTATGCTTCTGAACATTTAATTTTTTTTTATTTCGAATATTTCTGCATTATTGTTTTGTTTTTGAATAGTTTATTCATTTACCTTATATTGATTTAATTATATCATCACAAGTCATGAAAAGAGAAGCGATTTCTTACATTTTCTACAGTAGCCGTTATATTTTTTCCAGGTTTAGTGGAATATTTTGGACTTTCCCCTGTAATTTTCCATAGATTTTACTACCAAACGTTTTCCAATGAGATTTCTCTGAATCCCAGGTTACACTCAAGCGTATGATTCCTTTGCAAAGCTTAGAAATGCATCTCACCACCCGCTAATAAAACTAAGCGATCACCCAAGAAAATGAATTAAATTTCTTGTTAACAACACTTGTCTACTTACTAGTTATTTTATCTTCATGTTTTAAAGAAAGATTTTTTCCTTTGGAAATGCTTTATTTACAGTTTTTTCTATTGTTTTAATTTACAGTTTTTTTTTCTCTAAATCTGAAAATTATACAAATAAACAACGAAATATAAATAACGCTCAACAAAACAAAATATATTAATACATTCAGAGCGTCTTGGAGAGTTCAAGGAACAAATCCTTTTGTTAATCTATACTAATAAAAGAAAGTTTCGTTCTCTCTGTGTGTGTGTGTGTGTCTGCGATGGCTAAGAAAATCTAGGGCACCTAGAAGTCTAAAAATTTAGTTGAGGATAGACCAATGCCTCTCCATGTACACCTGAGAGTCAGAATTCTAATAATTTTTAAAATTAGCCGTAATATTAATTAATATCCACAAAAAAATCTCATCAAAAATACGCTTTTTTTTCCTTCGATTGGTTGGTTGCATAGAGTATCCGCAGAAGTAATTAAATAAACCAGGGTAGGGATCATTGCGAGTTCAGTGATTAAAATTGATGGATTAGAGATTATATGACATGTAGACAATCAACTTAATAATTAACCGTTACCAAATGCTAAAAACTTAATTTTAAAGGATTTTATCGAATTAATGAATGATAATAAGCTGGATTTAAGTTTTTTTCTTTACATGACATATAATATTGTGATAGAGATTTTTAATACAGAAAACTTTACTTAACAGATTATTTGTTATATTTGCGGAGAGGGGGAAGGGGGTTAAAGACTTTCCATTAAATATGGTATTTATTGTACTTGTCCGCGCGCAACCTGTCGGAGGCTTCTTCATTGAACCCTCAAATTAATAAATCCAAATCTACTGCTCTGATTTCAACAGAACTAATTTCATTTAACAAATATAACATTTTTAGCTTCACCCGCAGCGTTTAATTTCTGTTATATATAGAGAATACCACAATTTTTTAATAACAGTTTTCGAAAAATTAAATTTATGTTCCTAAGAAAAGTACGCAACCCGAATTCAGTTGATGCATATATCAACAGTCAAAGTTAGTGATTTGTTGTTCGCGGACCCTCGCTCAAGTTCTTTCTCTAACTGTATCTCATTTCCATAACTCAGATAATAATGTTCCGATCTTCTCCAAACCAGCTACATTTTGCTAAATTATCATAAATTCAACATTCATAGCGTCAGGGTGTTTTTCTAGAAAGCAGTTGCCAGTATTTCCGAACGATAGTCTTAGCCAAATTTCAAATTAAGCTCCTAGCTTAACCAAATGAATCAATCATTAAAGAGGCATAGTGCTTCTCCTAATTTGCCATTTGCTGAAGGGCCCTTGAATGCCCTGCCTCCGTCCCCCTCCCGACCTCTCCTTCAAGTCTTTTTCTGCTAACTGTGCCCTGTTTCCATATCTCAGCAACTAACTTTCCGATTTGAGGCCAACTTATTACAAACATCTATTTAACTTAATATTCAACCTCTATAACATTAAAATAATTTTATGAGTAGCCACTACCACTATTTCCGAATAACAGTTTAAGACAAATTTTTAATAAAGTCTTAGCGTGACCAAACGAACGAATATTTAAAGATGCATATCGCTCCTCCTAATTAGTCATTTGCTGAAGGGCGCTTTAACAACCGCCCCACCCGGGGATCTCCTTCAAGTTTTTTTCTGTAACTATGCCAGTTTCCATAGCTCAGCAACTATCTTTTCTATTTCAACGCAACTAATTCCAAACATTAAATTTAACTTAATAATCACCCTCTATAGCATTAAAGTAAATATATGAGTAGCGGTTATCAGTATTTCCGAATAGTAGTCTAAGACAAATTTGTAATCAGCTCCTAGCTGCACCAAACGAACAGATTTTTAAAGGCACACAGTGGTCCATGTACTTAAAAATAAGCTGTAAAAATTTATTAGATTACTAAAAATAGTTATTAAGTAGGCAGTAAAGATAAAACCAAGAATCCGAGATTTTAAAAAATCATAATTAAAATTTAAAAATATATTAAAAATATAATCACGAAATGTTTAAAATATTTGTATAATAAATTAAAATAAAAAATAATATATTATCACGTAGTTTAATTTATTTCTCTGTGAAAAATATTAGATTATTAATTTAAATAACTCTAAATAATTTTAAATAACTGGAAACATTTCTTGTTTACATAAATATAAATTACAGTTTTTGTTTTTTTACTGTTCATTATACATTTAAAAATGCAGAATTCCGTAGTTAAAACTGCACTTATATGCTACAAAACATATATTTAATTTATATTTTTCGTCAATTTCAACGATTATACATATTTCTTTTAGTTATAGTTCAAAAGTAATTGATAAAATTTTCGCTGCGTAAAATGAGTCTAGCTGGGGATTCGAATCTACAAACAAAAAGCTCGAATCCAGCGTTTTACTGACCAGGGTACGATGATGCTTGCCAAGGGAAGATGTTTCTCCAATTATTAAACTCTGACGTAAACTTTCATACTTTTTTTCTTAAAACTCCTGGGTATTGCACTTTATGGCTTTCATATATTTATATACTAACTATATTCTATCGATATACACAGGTTAACCGCATTCTGTGACGCCGACCTCGGAACCTCAGATATTATGATCTGGTACATTGGTGAAGAGTTTCCCTCATAGAAATCGGCCTTCGTTATCTGTTTGATATTTGGTTGATTTTAATTTTTCGTTCGAATATTTTCAGAACAAAAAGTGTTTATTTGTGGTATTTTGATATATTTTTATCGCTTAACACATTAAAACCTCTGAAAACCGAACATGTCTATAATGGATTACTGCAATAGAAAGAAACTTTTTATTTTCTTACCTAAAATAATACCGTTCAATTAACATTTTCTAGGACGAAAACCTGTTTAAAACGATTATTACTCTAGTCCCTTGTGATTCCATCTTAGGAGGTTCATACAATTTATTATAGAGTGATTTTGAAAATTATACATTAGTTTTTTTTAATTAATGTGATATTTTTTTATTATATAAATTGATTTGTGATTATATTTTTTTACATGTCTTCAATTCAATTACATGTCTTCAATCATATCGAGAATATCATTATTCATAAAAAACGATTAACAAATGAATATAATTGAAGTTTTTTCTGCGCTATAATTTACATATTTGCAAATCCTTCATTTAATTCCCGTGATGGCACAGAAAAAATAATACGATTTTTCTCATCAAATTTTCCAGGGTTAGTCTTACTGCAGAGAAGCGACAAGTATTCAGAAGATGATAAAGGAGAAATTAATTTTTTTATTTACATGCCCGGGGTAAACTCTCTCAGATGCAGTAAATCAGATATTACTGATGAAGATTTTCTCTCGAGGAGCTTATTTGATTTTATTATTGATATTATTTTTCAGAGCTTATTTGATAACAAAGGGGTTCTAATTTTCCGTTACACTACTTTCGAAGTGAAACTATTTGTTTACGATGTATTTTATATCTGTTATTATATAACACAATAAAATTTGTAAAAAAAACAAACCTGTCTATAATGGAATCTTACTTTAAAAGAAAATTTTCATGGCTTATATAATTACACCTGTAACACGAAAGATTTATATGATTTAAAATTACTTTATGAAAATGCTCATGTTTACTAAATTATTTAATATATTTATATTCTAATTGCAGTATATTATTTATATTGCACTTTGTCAAATTTTATGAAAGTAAGATTAAAATATGTTTAAAACGCAGAATTATATAAATAAAAAGCTTGTCATTTTTTTAAATAAACATTTATACAGGGTGATCAATTTAAAAGAGTATCCGTGTTTTTTTTTAATTATCCACTTCTATACTATATGTAGCAAGACTTTCAACATCATTACTCATTTAATATGTCTATATATAGTATGTGGGTATAATTGTTTTAGGGGCGTGAAGTAATTATAGAAATATAACCTTCCTATAACCTTCCTGGATATATAGAGACCACCTATAGTCGTCGTCTGGTCCGTCCGTCCGTCTGTCTGCATATATTAGCGGAAAAACTACCCAACCGAATGATTTGAAATTTAATATATATAATCGTTTCAGAATTTAGTTGAGTCATTTCAAATTATATGAAAATTGAATCAATACTCAAAAAGTTATTAATGAAAGTTTTCTTTATTCTGTTAAATTCTATCATACGTAATCCATATAATAAAAGCGCAAGTCATGTGACTCAGGAAAACAAATACGGGCTAACCACATATTTTTTCTTATGTCAAGCGGCCATTTTTATTCAAAATTATTTTTCGAATAAAATTGCATAAAAGTTACATTTTTAGAAAGATCGTTAAAATAATTGTTAGCTTGAGAGATTCTGAGATAACTTCAGTGGAAATTAGGTTACAACCAAATATCTAAATCAATTACAGTAAATAAACAAAAGAGATTCAGTCATTGTGAGTCATAGAAATATTAAACTACATGGAGATAATCATTCGCAAAGCAATATCTCTAAGGTGAATTTTGAAGTTCTGTCTGGTGTCGCAAAAAACAAATCGCATATATAAACGTGGCATACGTAATAATAATAAAAAAGGCATGCTCATTACGCTCATAACAGACGATACAATTAATTTAACTCAGATAATAACAACTAGTTGCACCCGTCAAAATTCTACGCAACAGAATATATTAAATAAGTATGTTACAATTTAAGCTTATGAATAAAAGAATAATGTAATGAAAAAAGAAAGTGACTCTGCAAATTTAAAACACGATATTCGCACAGACATACTCAAAACTTCGCACATGAACACCACATTCCATTGGAGTCTTGATCTCAGTAAAAATCTAGACAATTACGTCATTTAGCTTTGTAAAAAATGAAATTTTGTGCTTGAAAATGTACGTTTTAAAAATGATACAATTTTCATAAGCAGACGATTTAGCTTTTAATTTCAGAGTATGTGGAATAAAAAACTTGGAAAATAAAATCAGTTTCATGAAACTATAAAGGAAAATATTACCGTAAAAGTCATTTAACCCATTGTTTTAAAATTGTCGTTAAATATTTATTATAATTAAATGGAAATGATGTAATTTTCAGAAATATTTTATTTTGTGCATACCAAGGAAATAAATAAATAGCAGAAGTTCTGTCCATTTAGATGCAGGTTTAAGTGTCAGTTAATATGACGTCATACTGACAAAATATTAGTAAAATACTTTATATTCATGGAAGAAAATTCATCTTTTGTTTTTCGAATGACGTCATTTTCTTCATCGGAAACATTTCGTTTTTCATATTAATTCTTATGATAGATTATTTACAGTTATTTATATTACATAAATTACTTAGTATTTTTTCTCAACAAATAATCTGTATTCTGCTCTTCTGTGATTACTGCATAATGGAACGCAATCATTTTACTATGCTTAAATTTTTATGAGAATCCATTGATAATCTTCTTTTAAGTAGGACGACATTTACACTGATGGAATCCTGATTGGTGGAATGTGATAAGGCAAATTAATCTTATGTTGTAGAGATAAATTCATACCCAATTGCCACCATTTTATAGAAATTTCATAAAAAACTTTTTAAATTAAAATTAAAATATAAAAATGGGAATATTTAAAAAATAGCTAGTGAGGGCACATCTGAAAATGAACAGCTTTCATTTAAAAAAAAATAATTATAAAAATTAATTCAGTAGAAATTTCAGAGCAGATGGCTAAAAAGCCTTCTGTTTTAAATATATAGGTGTTTTTTTTTACATTGTAAAACTAGTTATAGTACGAACGCACCTCATTTGTAACGTTTAAAGTACAATTTCCAACTTGTTTCACTTTCTGAATGCAAAAACTCGTTTTTAACTCATTCCAAACTAGTTGAAAAGTGTTTATGATTTCGGTTTGTATGCTGTCTGCCGTCTCTCCATTTTCTAACCCGTGTAAATATACTCGGATTGCCCTGAAATTTTTGTATGTGATTGTCATCTACTGCAACATCTTCCCTATTCCAAATGAAGGGTGTAACACTTAAAGTTATTTGACAGGGACCGTCAAAAGTATTCCGTTACATTACAGTCAATGGAGAATAATCGTTTCAAGTACACTGCTGGCCATTAAAAATGCTACACCATGAAGGAATGCAAATAACAGAATGATATTTATTGGACAAATACATTATAACGGAAAGGACAAGTGATTACATTTTCAGAAAATTTGGAAGTATAGATTCCGAGAAAACACTACCCAAAGCAGCCACCTCTTGCCGCAATAACAGCATTTATCTGCCTAGCCATGATATCGAACAGAGATTGGATGTCATGTATGGGTACATCATTCCATGCAGCTTAACACTATGCCACAGTTCATCAACCGTAGTGACGGGCGTGTGGTGGCGAGCCAATCGCTCAGAAGTCATTGACAGGACATTTTCAATAGGTAAAAAATCATGAGAACGTGCCGGCCAGGGCAACAGTCGAACATGTTCCGTATCAAGGAAGATCAGGATAGTACTAGCAACATGCGGTCGTGCATTGTCCTTGTAAAACGTAGAGTTTCGGAGGCATCGAAGATAAGGCAGAACCACGGGCCGTAACACATCAGAAATGTAACGGCTGCTGTTGAAATTGCCGGCAATGCGAACAAGAGGTTACCGAGACGTGTATCCAATGGCACTTCATACCGTCACTCCAAGTGATGTGACAGTATGACGATTCGAATGCAAGCTGGAAATGTGCGTTTTCCACGATGCTGCAAAACATGGATGATAGCATCATGATGCTGCATACAGAACCTGGATTCATCAAAGACGGCGTGGGACGCCATTCCTGCTTCATATACAGCATCATGATGCCAGCATCAATATTTGGCGGCATCGTGGAAAACGCACATTGCCAGCTTGCATTCGAATCGGCATGTTGTCATATCACTTGGAGTGACGGTATGAAGTGCCACTGGATACATGTCTCGGTACCTTTTGTTCGCATTCAATTGTACTTCCCATTATAATGTATTTGTCCAATAAATATCATTCTGTTATTTGCATTCCTTCATGGTGTAGCATTTTTAATGGCCAATAGTGTAAATTTCATGATGCTACGCCATTTGAAGCATGATGAAATTGATATATATTTATGAAGCGCAGTAAAACATGCATTTTGCAGTATATGGGGTGCAAAACATTTATTATTCACTTACAGTGTCAAACAGAAGAATTGTCTTATACATTGTTCGACGGGGAAAAACCGTTTGCAGTTAATTTAATGATGTTTCACTATTTCAAACATAATGAAAATTACATGCATTACAGAGGTGCACTTTAAATTGCTCAAAAGTATGGTGTACACTATACGGCCAATGATGACCGGTCACTTGCGATTTTAGAAGCTTTGTTAAATATCTAGTAAAATACATAAGGAATTATCCAGAAACATCAGGCATGTAAACAGCATAGTCGACGCCATATATGTCGGTGAAGATTATTTCCCGAAACCCCATAGGGGGCCGTCAATAAATACAAGAAAAACGGATATCTTTCGGATAATCCTGTAAAAACTAATATTGCAAAAGTGTTGAAACGGTAGCACATGCTTAGGAGGCTTTTTTTTAATAAACTATGTTCATTTTTATGAGGATAGCACGTATACTCGTGGAGAAATTAAGGTTTTTATAAAAAGAATCCCAAATTTCACCAAGTGTTTTGCTTATAATTTCCATAGTTCTTAATATAAAAAAATGTTCTTTTCAGGAACGATGACAAACAACATTATATAAAATACGTTGCAATCAGAATTAAAATAATAAATATTGGATGAAAAATGAGCACGTTCACTAAATATTGTTTCACTGTGCATGCGCGATTGCAATCAAAACATACTGTGCATAATTTATTAGCTAAATGTATAGAGCAACTTTTGTGAAAGTTTCAAAAATAGCTTGAAAATTCTGATAGTGATAGTCGATAGAATAATCTTGAAATTCGCTGTTCCCAAAAGGAAGCACAAAGATGAGGGGAGGAATTCAATTATACCATGAGAGACACTTGATTCTTATTATGTCAACTTTCATAAGCTAGTATATTTGGATACAACCCCTCATCTTTTTGCTTCCGTTTGGGAACAGTGAATTTCGAGCTTATTCTATCGACAATTACAATCAGAATTTTTAAGCTATGTTTTTGAGACTTTCAGAAAAGTTGGTCTACACATTTAGGCAATATATTATGCACAGTATATTTTGATTGAATTCGCGCATGCGCAGTGAATCAATATTTAGTGAACCTGTTCATTTTTCATCCAATATTTATTATTTTTAATTCTGATTGCAGGGTATTGTATATAATGTTGTGTGTCATCGTTCCTGAAAAGAACATTCTTTTACATTAAGAACTCTATTGTTTTTATAAGTACGAGTATACGTGCTATCCTCATTAAAATGAACATAGTTTATTAAAAGAAGCCTCCTAAGCATGTGCTAGCGTTTCAACGCTTCTGCGATATTAGTTTCTACAGGGTTATCCAAAAGATATTCGTTTTTCTTCCATTTGTAGACGGCCCCTTATGGGGTTTCGTGATCAAATCTTTGCGGAAATATATGAGGTTTATCATGTTGTTTACACTCCTGAAGTTTTAGGATAATTCCTCGTGTATCTTTCCAGATATTTAACAAAATGGTCATCATTGGCCATATAGTGTACATTGCGTTTATCGTTCATTTACAGGGTCAAATAAAATAATTATGTTACACATTGTTCTACGGGGAAAAATCGTTTGCAGTATCATTTAATGATGTTTCACTATTTCAAACAAAATGAAAATTATATGCATTACTGAGCTGCACTATAAATTGGTCGCTTAAAATTATCGTGTGCATTGCGTTTATTGTTCATTTACAGTGACACACAAAAGAATTCGGGTATAGTATACGTGCGATAATTACAGTCGATGTGTGATAAGTGCGTTTTCAAGTTTGGTTTGCGTTTTTAAGTTTAACTAATTTTTTTTTTCATATTATGTGGTGTGTATAAATTCAGTTGATCATATACAGGGCTACACAAGGGAATTTATAATTATTACGCACTATGGGAGTGAATTGTTTAAGGTTAGTTGTTAATTGTATTTTTTTGCTGAACTATATTTAGTAGGCTAATAATATAATTTGTGGAATATAAATAAATTCATATACAGGGCTACGCAAAGAGCAAAATTCATTGTTGTTTACGGTTGATAATAGCTGGAAGTGAGTTTTAAGTTGTCTTATGCGTTTTTTACCTGAATTAAATTTTATCTTAATATGTGATGAGTATAAAAGTGTTTAGATAATATACAGGTCTGTACAAAAGATTTCGATTGCATTTCCATGGATTGGCGAAAAAAGCTAAGTAGGAATTTTCTAACTGAACTAAATTTTTTCATGCTATGTATTATATATCCAAATCTACAGATCATATACAGGACTTCACAATATAATTCGACTACTTTTGTTACAATGGAAAGTAATTTCGAAAACTGTATCTTTCAATGTGGTATGTTTTTTTCTAAACTGTTTATTTACATAACTTCTTTTACCTTATTGAACGGCAAATTTTCATTGCAGTTTTCTGGAGGTGTTGGAAAGTGTTTCATAATCTATGTTGGATGCATGATTTTTCGTTCTTGTTTAAACATAAATCCGTGTGAACATCATTAGTAATTTTTAATCCGATTCTGCACTAATGATTTTTGTAAACCATCTGCTTCTTTCAACGTTTTTATTTATTTATTTATTTATTTGAAAACTCATTTCGTAAGATTCTGAATGGCAACAATCGCAATGTCGATGTGAACATCGATGAATTAAAACAAATCATAACTGAAGAAATCTCGTCAATAACACCAACAATGTTGCGAAGTGTGTCAAAAAACTTGGTTTGACGTGTTCTTTCAAAATGTGTTCAACGTGTTCTTTCATTTTCAACATTTGCTGTAAAGAATGATAATCTAAAAAATTTGAGTTAAATTATGTTTTTCAAAAATAAATTTGTCAGAGTATTAAGTAACATGAGGTGGAGCATGCTCTTTTCATATCTGAAGTTCCAGAATATTTCGTAAAGTAATTATTCAACAAAAAGTTAAAATCGAAATTATCATATGCCAGTTGACCATATAGTGTACGATGAATAAATCTTTCTCTCCATTTTGGCAAAAAACAAATATATTGTCTTTAATTGAAAGAGATCAATGTCATAATTATGCATGTAAAAAAAAAATTATGTTTATTTTGACAATTTTGTTATTAATACACTAGCAGACCCGCTCTGCGTTGACCGGGATCGTACCGGTCATAGTCTGGCGGGCCCAGTCAATGTTTAATGAGGGAACATTGCTTCTCGACATGCCCGCCGGCTATAAAAGCAAAATTTTTCGTGTTATATAATTTTATAAAGGCCGGAACGAAAATCATTACTATGTCATTTTTTTATCTCGAGACACAAAAAAATGTCCAAAAAAGCTGCCGTAATGTAAAATACGAATCACTTAAAGTATGAGTCTCGTTCCCGTTGCCATAACAACAGGCTTTTCGGATATAAATAGGCTAATATAGCACCCCCTTGCAGGAATATTTCTTGTTATGTTTTCCATTCGCGGAGTGGGAAATTTTCATGCTGATAATTATTTTAAAATTTAGTATACATATTTTCTATTTTATGGTGTTGTAAAATATAATTTTGGATTATTAGGGTATCGATAATAAATTAGCTGATAAAAATAAAGTCCTCATTTTTGTGGGTTAAGAAAGTTTATTAAACAATAATCTTGAAACATTCAAGAATCACTGTACGAATTCCAAATAAAAAAATTTCAAAAGAGGGTAAAATTTACTATATTGGGCTAAAAAATTAGATTTGGATTACTTTTACAATTAGATCAAAATTCCCGGCGAACTTGGTAAATCGGAAAAAAGTGTGAAAACAAATAACAAATGAATGACATTAAAAACCCGAACATCTGTGAAACAGTTGTTTTTGAACCTGTCTTCCTTTATTCGGAACCGCGTTTGCAAACCTCTGCGTATTATAGATTTTCCTATCCATCGCCAACAAACAGACAAGCATTTTTTTAAAATAGTATAGATTACACAGAAAATTCAGAATAGATATTTTTTTCGTTTTTTGGTTATGATATATTATATGAAAGAGAATTTTCGGAAGGACATTCTTTCATAAAAAACAAGGAAATAAATTTACAGAAAATGTCTTTGTGGTACTCAAGAAGCATATTTCTTGAAAATGCTCTTTAAAAATTATCAATTTTGCTAACAGTTAGACTTATGAATAGTGATATGCCCTATAAATTAGCCTTTGAATGCGAGGTTTAGATGATCGGCTACACAGACGTTTTCTTTGTAAGTGTTAAATAGAGCTTATTTTATTCAATACATTTTGTATCCATTAATATTTCACAACTATGACACAAGAGATCAAATATTGAAACTCAAGACTAATGTGATCAGTTTGTTGCGTAACTGCTAAAATAAAAGTTATGCATGTTAAATTTAGTTTTGCCAACTGTGCAGTTTTTTATCCAGAAGTATACGAAAATTTTCAATTATCAATAATTGACTTATGTAATGAGAGTTTAAATAAGGCAATACTGAAATAGTGATAGATTTCTAAATAAAATTACACCCCAATTGGGAGAACTGATTCAATTACGTAAAACAATTATCTCATTTTTATAAATATTTTCGTTTAAATATAAATTTTACAACACAATAAGTACAAGTAATTTTAAAAAATAAAGTCGACTTCGAGAAATTGTGTCTTATATACCCGACCCGAACCGGAGAATTCTATTTGAAAAAAACCAGAAATAAGAAATGCAGAGAACTTAATCCATATTTTAATGCAATTATGAAAAAATATATTTGTATCTCAAGGTACTCCATTTGTTTCTTTTATCTAAAATGAACATATATATGTATGTACTCATTTCTATTCAAATAAAATCCTTTTTTATATAAAACCATATTATGGAACTTATTCTGAAAAAAACTGGTTACGAAACATAAAAGAATCTTCTACACCCAGCCCGAAAATTGCATGAATCCCCAAAAATATTTAGAGTGAACTCGACCTGAATCCCATCAGCAGCACCAACAACGAAAATTATTATCAAAGCACCCTCACCCGATAAGTGGGTCCGTTGGGTTCGAATACAATCGGGTCACTCGACCTTTTGAAGGACTATAATCCACATTAATTTTAAATAATGTTTCTGTAACGATATATTGTTTTAATGCGCAGACATCATCTTTATCATGCGCAGATATCATTTTTAGATGCGAATGAAATTGCAACAAGACCAATTGCAGACAAAAAACGTTCCAACCAGAACAAAAAAATAAAAAAAAATGTGCCCATGATAGCTTATTTAACACCTCCCAATACATCCAAAATTCTGTAACGAAATTTACCGTTTAAAGGAGGAATAAAATATATAATTCAACAACTTACAAAACGCATCATACATTTGAAAAAAAAATCAGCAATTATAGTCCATAGACGGTGGGCACTGGAATTTTTTGTGATTCCCTGTACATTATCTATAGATCTTTATATGTATTATATAGTGTGCTAAAAATGAACTTCGATACAAAATGCATAACACAGTTAAAAATTCACCTTCGGCAATTTCCGATAAGAGACGGAATTGCAGTCGAATACTTTTCTGCAGCCCTGTATATTATATAAAAAATTTTATACATTCCTTTGTATTAAAGTAAAATTTAGTTCAGGAAAAAAACGCACAACACAACTGAAAACGTACTTTCATAAATTACCATTCATAGACGACAATGTATCTTGTTCTTTTTGTAGTCCTGTATATGAATGTATTCATATTCTACAAACATCTTTATGAATCATCAAACATCTTATCTATACTAATAGTTCAGCCGGAAAATGATAACTCAATTAAAAAACAACCTTAAGCAATTCCCGCTCATACACAGTAATGCTTACGAATTATTTTGTGTAGCCCTGTATATATTCAATGGATATTATTCACACCACGTCGTATTCAGAAATTTAGTTAAACATAAAAACTCACACCACTTCTGAAAACGCACCTCCAGGTTTTATGGCTCATAGACAATGTACTGGAAACTAATTCTTTTGTGTGTCCCTGTAAATGAACGATAACTTTTATTCACATCATATTCTGCAGTAAGTAACTTTTAGTGTCCATGAATCGCGCATATAATTTTCGTTTTCTTTGAAATAGGAGTAACATCATTAAAATACGCAGTAAACGATTTTTCCCCGTAGACCATAATGTAGTGAAGCTCTTTTGAGTGTCCCTGTAAACGAACTATAACTACTACACACTCCATTTACAATATCAAAAATACCACAATTGACTTGAATATCATATATCAATTACATGATATTCTGAGTTTATTTATGAAAGTTACAGTATGGACACTTGGCTAAGAGACGACAGAGTACAATCAGACTAACCGAAATAACAAAAAATTTTCAACTATGTTGGAAAGTGTTAAAAAGAATATTTCAAAATCTGCGCATCCGTTCAAGAGTTATGCACAGACATATATAGGAAAAAAGCTTAGATAAAAAATTATTATATAACCTCCAGAATTGACAGTTGTTTAAAAGAACACTGAATTATTGCTGCTAATAAATAATTTATCTTAAATAAGTAATTATTTCCACAATCTAGAGATATAGTTTGATAATTACATTGCTTTCTTAAATTATTATCGAAATGAACACTGTTTGACCAATCATCGGAGTATAAAAGTTTACTTTTTAAAATTTTTTGTAGGATTTGGACACGTATATTGTGTAAGTTAATATATTGTTTAAAATTTCAAATGCCACATGCTTCTACAAAGTACAATTTTGAATAGTCATTTTAGAATAATTCGACATTTATGGAAATAAATTTTTAGAACAACATTAATGTATAATGCATTTATTATTTCTAACATAATTTATCTTTGAAAAACTTTATACATAATTTACGTCAAAAACAGGTATTTTCTGTAACACTTAAAGACCTTTTCTATTTTTTTTCTTTATATTATGACACAGAATGTGTGAAAAAGCTAATTAAATAAACTTGTACGGGAAACATGTCAAATGAGTAAAATGAGACTAATTAATTATCTCATTGTTTCCCTTAACTGGTTTTATTTTAGCAAGTAAAGCGTATTAAAATAAATAAAATAATTATACTGTTAAAGTAAGATGTCGTGGACAGTTATGTAAATCACATTAAATAAAATGTGAATTTTTTTTTGATAAACGAATAGGCCACCACTTGTAACAGATGTTAATAGAATGTTATTGATTAAATATAATTTTTGTTCTTTAATTCCTTAAACAATAGAGATTTATTATATGTGTTTTTAAAGTGCAAATACTTCAAATAGTTGTAAAATAAATTAAATATATGTATTATTAAAAAAAAATATGATTGTAGATTTTCGAGTAGACAAATATGAAACTACATCTGCAATAATGTTTTTCTTTTCAGAAACTGCATGTGCTTTTGTATAAAGAGTTGTCTATATATTATCCCTCTGACTGTCCAGCAAAAGTGCAAAATTGTAATGTTTTCTCTGTATTTTATTTTAAATGCTAAAAAAAGTTGATTATTCCAAAATTATATATAAAAAAAAACTTTATTATATATATGAATGTAAACCTTCAAGATAACAATTATTACTCAATGTATTAAAACTGCATTATATATGTAGAATTACATTAATTTAAAAAAATGCTTATATTGGTGTAACCTGGAGCATAGTGAACGTATTAACACGGGCTTGTCAGTGAGATTGCACGAACACATTTTGTAGCAAATGATAACACACATTTTTTTTTATATTTTATCTTTATCTTTGAATATTCTGCTAAATTCAGAACGTATTTTATTATACTGTCGAACCTATTACATTGCAGAACATATTTTATTATATTGTATTTTATTATATCGTGTAAGACAATTTAATAAAATGAATGAATACAAAACTCCACAATTATTATGACATTTTTATACATATGACCAAACAATATACATCTATTACAGATCATGAGGAAGCTATTTACAAACTCTGATCACCTCTAACGACATCATAATTATAAAATGTATTCTAAGCACGTCGAATCGTACAGATGAATGTCTCCCAAATAAAAGTTGTTACATTTCGTATTAAAATTTCATGTATTCGAACGTACAGGGTGTTTCAGAAAGGACCCCTAACTTTAAAAATCAATAACCCAGAAACGGTTATAGATAGAAACATTAAACCAGTGGTATGTTTATTAAAAATTCGTAAGAATCTTATACATATATCTCAAAATTTAGTTAAAAATAGCACCGATAGATGGCGTTGAGAGCGTTAAGAATCCTTCCAAAGTGAGTTCAGAAGCATAGAAAGAGAAGCCGTCCACGATTTCGCTATTGAAATCTGATCGGCGAGCTCGAAGAGGCTATTTGTCAAGCTTGTGTGTCGATTTCCGGGGACACACTACAGAGAGTCACTGACCATTTCATTCGGCGTTTGCGACATGTCTGTTGTGTAAAAGGTACACATATTGAATCACTTTTTATGCTATGAGCCTATTTATCGCAGCGCCATCTATCGGCGCTATTTTTAACTAAATTTTGAGATTTATGTATAAGATTCTTACGATTTTTTTAATAAACATACCACTGGTTTCATGTTTCTATTTATCAACGTTTCCGGGTTATTGATTTTTGAAGTTAGGGGTCCTTTGTGAAACACCCTGTACATGCAGTGGTCTTGTAATTATGATTGTTAAAATCCTATGACAATATTTCTTAATACATATATTTTTAAAGAAGCTATTATTTTTTTTTATGAGCAAGACTGTTTGTTTGGATTATAAAGCATATTCTATAAAGATTATTAACACTTAGATTTGTTTTAAAAATTTTTAGCGTCCTTATAATTTTGCCCACGAGAGTAACTTTATCATATACAAATGAATTTCAATGGTTCTAACTGGAAAATAATATAAATTATAATGTTGCTTTGTCCGGGGAGCGTACAGTTTTACCACAACTTTCGAACACAATTTATCGCATTTTTTAATCGCAAAAAAGTATTACAAATTCGAAAGTAACTCGCGGAATAAATTTAAATCTGAAGAAAGAATATTAGGCAAATATTTCTTAGTAGTGTACGAACCTTGCTTCTACATAAATGTTAAAATGCAAAAAAGAAGCTTATTTCAGGATGAAAAAAAAAAAAAAGAAAGAAAGAAAATTGCATGTATAGAGATCCTTGAAAATAATAACCATTAATAAGATTTAAATATCTGTAAAATATGTATATCTATAATTAAATGAATTTAAGTAATACATGTATTGCACTGAAAACTGCAGCTCATTGAACTGAAATTTGTAATCTCCAATCAAAAGAAACCTCTTCATGAAAATTAAGGCATTTAAATATTGTATTTCGAAACGGTATCTTTATAATATTACATTTATCTGAATGTATTTATGAATGCTTTCTTGGCCTTTCTTTAAGAGGCCTTCTCATTTAAAATACACTTTGTCGGTTAACAGATGCACAGTGCTTAATTGTTTTGAGCATTTGTATATCTTCATGATAATCGTAATTTTATTATTGAAACAATAATATCTCTTTTGGAAAGAAAGTGTCGGTTGTGCGCAAAATATTTCTTTCCCAATAAGCTTCAAAACACACATATATGAAATAAGTAATATCGAACTCGGAAAATACCAATATTTACAGTAGTAGACGTAGGACTAGATTACTACGTACCCTTAGGGACATAATGTACAGCGGAAAAGTATTGACCATTGGATAACGATAAAATTCATATCTTTTGTTCTATATAGTGGAATTTTTTTCAGTATATTAAATATTTTTTACTTTGTGGTATTAATTATATCCCTTTTCAGGCTAATTTTGGTATAATGGGAAAATTTGAGTATAAAGTGGATTTTTCATTTATAAAATCTAGAGTTATTTTTTTAGAAGTGTATAATTATTACCAAATGTTGATATCATGTTTCTCATTTACATTGTGATAATGTTTTAGATTGTCAATGATAATTTCTGTAAAAAAAAAGTTTACATTTATTTACATGCCGGTGAGAAGAAGCATAACTTCAAAAGCACATTGTTACTGAAACATCTGATCTACAGCTTTCTAATTCAGGTATGTTTACATTACAATTGTTTACAATAATTTTATTTTAAAGTTGACAGTGCTTAGTATATAATTGTAAACTTTGAATTGTGAGATTAGTTGGATATACGGTCTAATTCTAAAACCAAATCTATAAACTAATCTCGTTGTGCATTTCCTAGTAAGGTAAAGAATGACGATAGATGCTGGAAATAACATCAAAATTAGTGTATAAGATGTGAAGAAGGATTTATGAGTGTATGCTGCAGCTATCAGAATATGCTGGTTTTCCTAGATTTAGGCCAATTAAATTTTCATTAACCTTTTGAATACAGGTGGTAATATATGAGTCCCAGTGGTCTATTTTTTTATTTCATTCGTACAACATTTTGAAAAATAATCTCTTCCATACACTTACACTAGGATATTCTCAAGAGAAATCTATCACAAAGTAAAATATTTGTAAAATGTGATACGATTGAATGTAAAAAATAGTTGCTAGTCCTGACAAGTAATCAAATACCTAATAAACCTATAAAATGTATAATATATTTCTTAACATAGAGTTCTTTACATAAAGTTTTCTACATATGGTTAACTCAAGTATAGTTATAATATGAATTACATATTTCTATGTTAATAAACATTATACCCAAATCACCCCAACCACGGGGTAATTTGTGTATAATTCATTTTTTTATTTAATTTAAGGTAAAAATGGGTAATAAATGTAACACTTACATAGTTTCAATCTAGGATAACATATTGCCTAAATCAAACCGAAAAAAGAGAAATCCTGTCATTTTTAGTATCTGTAAGATTTTAAAATTACAAAAAGTAGATTTTTATACCAAAATTACCGCGACAGTGGGATAAAAGTGAATATTTCAAAACATTTTACGTAATTAATTATATTCTATTTCTAAATAAATATTATTTATTATCAATATGCAGAAACCATTATATGACAAAGCTTTTATTTAAATAAAATTACACTTTTTTCTGAGAAAATTAGTCATTAAATACAAGTTTTTTCAGTATAATGTGTTAAAATTTTAAACGTGGTAGATCCCTCTACAACACAAGATTTTTGTGCAGGAAACCATATTTGCAAACTACTCATTAGGTAAAAAAATTAGGGCGTTTCATTTCAATCTGAGCCAGGAGTTTTGCTTATTACGTTGAGGGAAACCCATAAGAAAAAACCCAAAAATTTTATTATTGATTTCAAAGTAATGAATTTTGGTATACTATTTATGAACACTTTTCTAAGGAATAAACAGATAAAAAATACCCTTTTTATTAAAAAGTATATTTTTTATGGGGATTTTTATGATTTTTTTGTTTGTGGAAAAATACACTTTTTAAAAATACTACTCCTCATTCAATTTTCAATTTTTTAGTATAACTAAAATTTCTTAAATAGTATTATGGTATATGGAAAAAAACCAGAGAGAGATATTTTTAATTTTCTTTTTTAATGATCTTGAAAAAAAAAATAAATTGTGCATGGTTTCCTTAAAATCGTTATAATTTTCATGTTTACCAATTTATGTAAAATTTTCAGAAACATTTAAAGAATATATCTCTATTTACTTTTGTCGCAAATGTTTTCAAGATTCTAAAAATATAAACACTTTGTTTCTAAATTATTTTACCACTGAGCCTTAGTACATTGAACGTAGACAAAATATGAAAAAAGTCATTTTCAGGAAAACGCATTTAAAGCATAAAATACAATAGAGATTAGTGAAAAAAACTTACTTCATGTTGAAACTAATTTTTATATTAATTTCTAATATATCAAGACTATGTTTTAAGAAAAACTTTTTATATTGAACACAATAGAAAAAAATTGTAGCCAATTTTGTCTTCGAAGAAAATTCCTCGATTTTCATCGTCGAAAACTACACTTTTTAGAAATACTACGCCTCATTCAATTTTCAATAGTTTAGTATAACTAATATTTCTTAAATAGTGCTATGGTGTAAAAGTAAGCTGCGCCGCAGGTTCCCTGGGGGAGCGCCCTGCGCGTCTGACGACCACCGACCCCAACTTATATCGCGCCAGCAGGTTTGTCTCCCTGCAGCGCTTCGGCCGGCCAGAGGATCGCCACCTGCGGAACCTCTAACCTTGAACCCATGTGTCGACGACGTAGGCTGTTGCGATACGCGGTGAAACCACGGGGAGTCACCACGAGACACTGCCGGCGTCCCCCAACAGATTCGGATCTGGAAACCCAAAAGGGAACCAGGCCCTAGGCCTTAAAATAAAATAAGTTGAAACTGGTGTGAAACAATAAGAACTAAAATATCTTCTTAAAACACCATGAAAAACTTTAAAATGCGCTAGGCCTTTCGAAATATCTGAGTGTTTCTTCGTCAGGCGCAAAAACACGTGCTTCTACTGCGAAATCTTCTACTATTCTACTATTTGAATTCTACTATTTGAGTCTTGCTGCTGCTTTCATAGTAAAAGCACGTGTTTTTGCGCCTGACGAAGAAAGACTCAGATCTTTCGAAAGGCCTAGCGCATTTTAAAGTTTTTCATGGTGTTTTTAGAAAATATTTTAGTTCCTAGGCCTTAAGTCGGGATGTTCCAAAACCCGTACTTGCTCTACCACAACTCGAGGGGTGTGAAAACCTACAGAGATAGTCACTGTTCCCTGTCGTAGTGGACCATACTGTTATGGTATATCGTAAAGATCTAAGGAGAGATATTTTTTTTTATTATCTTGGAGAAAAAAACTCAATTACACAAGCTAAATTTCTTTAAAATCGTTATAATTTTGATGTTTACCAATTTATGTACAATTTTCAGAAACATTTAAAATATATATATATATCTCATTACATTTGCTGCACATTTTTTCAAGATTCTAAAAATATAAACACTTTGTTTTTAAATTATTTTACCATTGAACCTTAGTACATTGAACTTAGCCAAAATATGAAAACAATAATTTTCAGAAAAAAAAGCGAATGATACAATACAAAAGAAATTAGTAAAACAAAACTTACTTACACAATAAATCTTACACAATAAAAAAATTTGCTGCCAGTTTCGTTTTCGAAGAAAATTTTTCGCTTTTACAAAAAATGTATAAAATTTTGTATTTTTGTTATTATTTTTATTATTATGTATTCTTTGGTTAATCATACTAAAATTAAAATGTTATTAACTGTACCTAACTTTGTAATAGTGTAATTTAAAAGTAAACAAAGATATATGAACTTTTTAAATGGCCGCTAGCCCTTTAAACTCTGGTGAATACAAATAAAAAAGCTTATTTGCTACCTGTTACAAGTGTCCCCAAGTTCTGAAATTTTGCATGGATATTCGTAAATATGTATAATATCGTTTTCTGAGATTAAAAATTATTTTATTTTTCTGAGAGAAAAAATATTGAACTTTTGATGATTTTTGCTGAAAACGGGGTACGGGTTGTACAAGAAAAATATTTTAACGATATTGACAACAGAATTTACTTGTTGTGCGCAAAATGCGATGAAATTTAGAAAGGTTCTCGAAGTGTATGGTAGTTCGGTTAATACACCGTATTTAAAATCAACTATATTCTGAAAACTGGATAATCTAATTTGAGGTTTATAGGATCCAGCGGATGACCTCTTTCAAAACATCTCGGGATGTTATCTCATATAAAGTGGTGGATATGACCACCATCTGCATATTAGTCGACCCACTTTTTGGAACACTGTTGACATTACATACGCTGCACCAACTCAATTACTGTTTACTTCTAACACGTTTTGCGATTTCATAGAAATTTGAAATTAGGAAGTTAGTTCTGTTGTAAATATCATTATAATATCTTCTTTATTGTTAAATTTCTGACAAAAAATCCGGGAATAAACTAAAATGAAACACCCTATATTTTTGACTGAATGACTAGATTGTGACCCTGGTTTCTTAAACAACAATTGTTTGTTGTAGTATATTCTACCATTTTCTAAAGTTCGTAAACGTTATACTGAAATACTCTGTATAAATATTAAATACTATCCCTAACTCCAAAATGTAAACGGAAAAGTAAGAATGTGAACCCCTCAGTTCTGAAAACTGTCTGGAATACTTTCGTCTGAAGTTGTATTTTCTGTTTAAAAAGTAGTTTGAAGCAATGGAATGTAACATATCAATGGTTATTATTTATTAAATTTTTCACTAATATTTTAATAATAATTAGATAATTGTTCTTAAATGACCCGCTATTGGTACATTTACCTTATTATTTGGCATTTAAAAGAGTCATTATCACAAACATATTTGTTTGCAGTAGAAATACTTTCAATGAAACGCAAATATTGCCGAAGTAGTTGACACTAATAGTATAGACGTGACTTTACAGTAGAAATATTTACAAAAAATGAAATACTACGGAACTATTGACCATCAAATAGCAAAATATTTTCTGCCAATGTTGATGTAATTTCACAAAATGTAAATACCTGAATGTTGGTGAAATATTTACCAACAATATTGCTGATAATGTTCAAAATACAGTGCATATAAACTGAATTAGCGCTGATGATTATGTTAATGCTTGGGCATAATCTGTACAAATCATAGTGGAAATTGTGAATTTATAATATTTTATGGCAAATCCAAACTTAAATATATATTTGTACAAGGCAGTTTTTTGAGAATTTATAGCAAGCAATATTTTGTATGTCTCAAAAAAAAGGATGAATATTGTATATACTCACCAAACATATTCCTTTGATTTATATTTAATTCAAATAACCGTTAAAAAGCATTAATTATAAAATATATTATATATAGTATATAACATTATATATCGCGAAAAATAAATCATGGAAAATTCTATTAAAATCATGAAGTGGCATAATATCAGACAAAAGCTTAACTTCCAAATGTTATGCTTTTTTTAACCACTAAAATTTAATAGTAAATTTGGACTTATTAAACTCTTAAATCGGAGATTAAGTAAGGCAAAATTCTATTAAATTTTACTGGTAATAGAAAAGCGTAATAGTTGGCAGCTATAAATATGTAGTGCATATATATCGCTAAAAAAGATTAGAGACAGAGATTTTTAATAGCTATTTCCATTATGCGAGGAAATGTTGTTTTCTTTTAAATATGAATGGGTTTTATGATGAATAAATTTAAATTTCATATTCTTATAATCTGAAGACAATTTCATACAATCATTTTAACTATATGCATAACACATTTTAGATTCATTGTGTTTACAACGCTTGCGGCAAAATTGTATTAATCTTCTCGAAGAAAAATCATGAATTTAGATGACTTTATAAAAATGAAGATCAATAAAAATATGCGTTCATATCTTACTTGTATCATTTCGTAACAAAAGCTCTAGAAGCAGAAAATCTGTTGGGTATTACGATAGAAATTTTAGAATATCTCTTGTTAAAACACTTCTTCATTTTAAATCGTTCAGCCCTCAGGGTACAAGAGATTATTAATATCATGACAGATTCTTCGAGTAAAGATATTAATCTAAGATGGTTTTGGTTAAACCGTAGAAAAATAAATTAGCGATAAGTTTTTGGAAGTAAACAAACAAAGTATAGATAAAAATAATAATGCTAAAGATTATAGAAATTTTTAAAGATTCCATTTAATGAGATATGCAGAGATATATTGACCTAGTTGCATTTACACATATGAAAATATTTAATTGAGAAAATTAGTATTAGATATATGTTTTTTGTGAAATAGAGCAGAGGTTATTAGTTTTTAAGTGCGTTCGTAATTAAAATATAAATACGTAGCACATATAGAAGTTGTCTGCTCCGTCCGTCTGTCCGTCTGTCTGCATATAACAGCTCAAAAACTACCCAACCGAATGGTTCGAAATTTAATATATATAATCGTTGCAGAATTTTGTCGAGTCATTTCAAATTTTATAAAAATCGAATAAAAACTTAAAAATATATTACTAAAAGTTTTCTTCATTCTATTATATCCTATAATAAGTAATCAATTCAATGATATTCCATGATAGGTATTGATTCTAGGTTGCCTTGGTGATTAAGTGAAATTTAGGATGGAGTCATATTATTTCCGTATTACTGAATTTAAAAACAAAATTTGTATACTAAAATTGTTTAATTATGGGAATCAATAATCTACTGACAGTTTTTTAGATAGATGTTTACGGAGAAATAGATATTAAATGGAAAACGTGTCTAAACATGGATTTTAAGGACTGAAATTTTAAAAGCTAAGCTTAAGTTTACCATTGGAATTTTTAGTAAATGTCAACAAAAGATAAAATGTTGCCAACTTAAAATGTACTTATTTTTTTTATGAAAATTAATCATATCATAATATCGTCGAAATCAGGTCGCAATGTTCTTTTTACGGCAAAACCACCTTTAGCCGGTATCACCAAAGAAGGTTATTTCGTATAAAAATTTCTTCTGACCTTTAGGGGTCGTATACAAAGCGAAGAATGAAATATTGAAATTAAACAGAAAAATAACTATCAATTTATTATCATATCAGAAAACTGTCTACTATAAAAAGTGAATACATCAAAAGCCGGAATCTATGAGAGATACTGATCAAAGTGTTCTTCATTAGAGGTAATGCACAATTGAATGCATGACAGTACTGAGTCCTGGACACGTTGGAGCATAGCATGTGTAACTGTGCGACAAGCAAAGATGATGCGCTGCTTAAGATCAACCAGAGAAGTAGGCTCATTAACACAGACCTGTGCCTTGATTTAACCTCAGAGATAGTTGTCCCATTGTAGAAGATGGATCCAATAATCTGGGTTCCCTTTATACCGCACCACACGTTCTACGACCAGCATGCCTGGTGTCGTACTGTACGGGTGATGTGGGGTTTTTCCAGAGACCAGTAATGCACATTGTGTACGTTCACAATGCCACCCCGTGTAAAAGTTTACTCATCTGTCCACAGAATGTCGCAAAGGAACGACGGATTCTCCTCTAAGGTGTTGAGCATGAAATTACAATAATCAAATCGTCGTGCGTGGTCACTCAGCACCAATTCTTGCACCAGTGTCGGATGGTATGGATACGCACCATGTGCATGTAACAATTGCCAGGCATGCTGCCGCGTGTATCCACATTTCAGGCTTATTTCCACCGAGAAATGCTGTCCCAATAGGAGGACAGATCTGAATTACAGATCTATTGCATTTTTTTCTAAAAAAAAGCAATAAAAAATTGGAATTATTAAGTTGTGAAATTTTTAATTGAGGGGGTTGTAAAAGATAAATTACTGAAAATTAGTCGATGTATTTTAACGAGAAACATTGATTATTTAGATATAATAATGTTATTGTTTATTATATGAATTATCAGAAAAACATACAGAAGATAAGAATACGTCTAACGACGGCTGCGGCTTCCAGATCATTATAGCTCTTGGTGGCAGTCGGTGGTGGGAGGTTGAGGCAGACCACCACTACTTCGTGGAAAAGGCGGCTGCGCGCCCATCAGAGGTTCCATATAACCTTTCAACAATTGGTAGCGGCAGACCCAATCACAGAATATGTCAGGGAAAAAATGTAAACGCTAAATTCAATAAGTTTAAGACAGCGACATGCGGGAAACGGGCGGGGAGTTTGTATGTCTTACCACCGCTGCGACTTCCAGATTATTATAGTCATTATATTATTTGTAATGCATGTCATTACACTAATATCCTATTAATTGTCATACATTCAAATTTCTTTAAACGGACGTGGGATTTTTTATACTTGCGGTGAAATAATATTTTACTTATATATTGAATAGAAATATCTCTCATTTTTTTTTCAAAACATTAAATATAAATACTTTATAGAAATAAAAAGTGATGCTCTCTATTCTATCGAGAAAGCCAAGGAAATAATTGAACAAGAAAATAGAAATGTATGGTCTCGTGAAAACAAGAATTTAATGGTCGATTCCAATAAAATATTTATAACTGAAATATTACTGTAAGTACATCCTTCAGTAGACATTTAAATTGTAATGTAAATAAAATTTAAATCAGACATGGTGAACTTAAGGAGATACGTCACCTGCAATGTATGAAATTATATATTTTTCATGTCGTGTTTTCTTATGTATTTATTTTAAACAATTATACTTCACATAAGTTTCGTATCTATGTTATATCAGTAATTAAATTTATCCCTCTAGCTCATGAATTATTTTATTGATTTATTGTGTAGTGAAAAGCAGGGTAAAACCGTATAATCTGTTGAAACGTGTTATCTCAGTTTTGACTCTATTTCAGCAGAATTCTCGGACGTAATTGCTAGAGACCTAGCTTTAGACCAGAAGATGAAACGGCCATTATGATATCCACATACTGACAATTATGTAATTTATGTTCTTAAAAGTTTATTTAACAGTTTTCTTTTCATTTTTTCTAGTTTTGAAAATTACTAACTATGAACACATTTGCAATTTCAGTATTGTTTTATATTATTATGGGCAGAATATTTAAAACGGATTTATTAGTATTCAAAAGGGCATTTTACCGCATGCTTTCCGATCAACAATCTATTGTCGTAAATCCGGATATCCTACGTTGAGTAAAAAAATTGAAAACAATAATCTGAAAACAATAATTGAAAAGCCCGTAAAGAATGTTTGAAGAAAACTAGGTCAAAACTATATGAACAAACGATTTATCTTTATAAATCTGATATCAAAATGGACTTATTTTTTGCGATTTCTCAAATTGTACTGAAGAGAATTATACTTTTGTTTTAAATATTTATTAATTAGAGTTATAATTGAAATTTTATTAGTTTAGTTCCCTAGTTAAAGATGTGAAATAAAATATATTGTTACTTTTTGAAAGAAAGTCTAAACTATTTCATTCCGTTTCCCGCATCGGTGGGGTAACATTGGATAATTTGACTTTTTAAACGTATTCATTTATTATTAAACATTTCTGAACGAATCATATATCTAAAATGATATTACGGTGCAAGGATTTGTCAAGAGTATCTACGCAAAGTTACACTCAATTTTGCTGGAAATTCTTGCTTAAAGTAGCAACTAATAATAAAGTATGTAGTTTTACCCAACTTTCCCCTATAATTATTATGTAATTGATTGTTTATTATTGTATAATAAAAATGTTATTCTAGATTTAGTAGAAAAAGTAATTTATATCACATATGAAGTCTTTATATTTAATAGGTATTAGTGAAAATTATATCTATTCTAAAATCAATTTTAATATACTGTTTTATAACCTAAATTACCAGTCTTATATGAGTTGAAGGTAGGCGAAAGAGTTAATGTTAACAAAATTCTTGGAGATTATCGATATATATGGCCAAATTAACACTAAGACATTTTCAGCGCTAAATAACTATATAAAATCATGTTGAATCTACGTAAAATTCTAATGTAACATTAGGGTGATTCCACTAAAACACAATTTTTCTAATACAGTTTTTTTATTAATTAAATTCAAAATACAATTATTGATATTTAAATTTATTTTTCAAACGTTATTTTTTATGCGAATACCGATATGCTTAAAAAAAATTAAAGTTTGTTCACGGAAACACAAGTTTAGAAATCATAGAATAAATGGAGAAAAAAACTCACACATTGTAAATGAAGTTAACTTGGTATCTTACAAAAACTGTGTAAATATGTTATATTCGAGATTAACATTTAAAAAAAGTGTTGTTAGATGATCAGCGGCTGCAGAAAAATAATTACAGTTTTTTCCGTTTTATAAATAATTGCTATACATTTTCTTTCACGAACAAAGCAAATACATCCATAATTATTAATTGCTTGTTTTTGTTTACGAGTTATTTTAAAGTTGGGAGTTATTTGCATAAATGTAATTAATAACAAACATATAAGTTGTATTTACAGTTCTTTAATTAAATATGTGGATGTTTCAGAATAACAGTTATGTGATCGGGTTTCCTAGAAATATTTAGATCGTAAAGGAATCTTCTATGATATTTTTATTGTTCCATGTAATTTTGTGTACAGAAAAAATATAAAAAATTGGTTAAAAAAACCTTATCGCTAATTCACTTGGCGACTGATTAGATGATATAATTTGAAATTTATTGCTTGATTTATCGACAGTCATTTTGCATTAGAATTTTAAATAGAAAATTTTTACATTTATTTTACATAGAGAACATTTGGCTAAATGTATTATACTATTTTACTAAGAATAAAGATTATTTTGTTTTGACCGCATTATTGTTCTAAAAATAGAGATCGTGTTTTGCTTAGATAGCTATGAAAACAGTTTTTAATTTTTTTTTTATCGCATACATATTATTTTAATTCTTGTTTACATTTCATTTATCTCTCTATTGAATGAGAATGTTTATCCATGAGTTTCAGGGTATAAGTAACACCCCCATAATTTAACAATTATGTGCATGATTAAATCAGTTATTTAATCAGTTGTATTAAATTTTGCAGATAAGCCCTCACTATAAGATATTACGTTCCATGCTTGAAAGTCTAAAAAAGTGGAGAACGCTGTCCAAGTCACGTACATTTTCAGGTGATATAAAAAACGCTGAACATTTAAAAATGCTTTTAAAATGAACAAATGATGTTAAAAAAGCTGGTTCGTACGAAAAGCTAGACAAAGATGGGAATGAAAAAGGGAGATTTAGTTCGAAATACCACGGTTATAGGACACTTATTCGAAATACATGAAGTACATTTATGTAGATCAGGATTTTAATAAAAGAAAATGATAGAGCATTTCGCGTTCCACAAATTTATTTAAGCAAGAAGTGTTAAGACCGATTGCTTTTTAAAATGTAATATCAAGTAGCCTCTTCTGTCACCATAATTTACTGCATACTTTTAGTTATCTAGTTATTTAAAGTCACTCCTATAACATTTCTCCCTTTCCCTGTTTGTAAAACTGAAATATATTATTCAGTAAGAAGTTGTGAAATCCATCCAGACTGTGTTGCAAAGAAAATTAGCTGAATTGCCTTGTTTTTTTCTTCTTGTCTAATGTATTTTATTGAAAACCTGATTATCATAAACATATTTTACAAATTTAGTGTTGCTCCCCTGTCGGTGTCATTTTGGAACTGCAACTTTCTCGTTATCTCCCACCTCTTCATCCTATTCTTTCAAACTACAGTCTTTACTATCATTACTTGCTTTACAATGTAGTTCAATTTCTAAACAAAATGGCAAGTAATTGTTAAGTTTAGACTACATAAGTATTCATCTACAAGAGAACAAATTCTCGATCACCTAGTAAAATGTTGCCTGAAAATCCATAAAAATATCCAGTGGCAGCTAGTTAGGAGATTTACGACTTTAGTACCAGAATTTTCGTAAAATAAATTTGACCTTAGCTAATCGTAAAACGATTAAACAAAGAGAAATTTAGTTTATTAAAATACTGACAGTAAAATGATTGTAAACCCCCTGAGGAACCGCCACTGACATTGTTACAAGTTTGGAGTAGGCTCTCCTATCACTTTAAGCAATTATTTTAAACATTAAATGATTTTTACTATATGTTATTAGTAATTTCCTATTTATTATTGCTTAAAGCACAACAACTTAAAACAGCATTTGAAGTCAGTTAGATACAAAACTGTTATATTCTATTAATATTATCTTGCAATAATACTTCCATATGAAAGTAGATAATTGAATAATTAGAAATATTCATACTATATGTATTACAGTATTAGTTTTAATTTAATTAATATGAAAGTAGTAAAAATTATCAACTAAAAACCGCAAATAATTGAAATAAATATTAACTGATTGAGAAAAAAAAATGAAGATCGATTTTTTATTATATTTTGTATGCACATAAAAGCTAACAAAAAAGAGATATATTTTGAAACAATCTTTTAATTTTATGCAGTGTTTTCATTAATGGGTATTTGCTAATGGTTATAGACTTATTAATATATGTAGAATTTATCTTTGTATATTATTATATTATACTATAAACGTAATGTTTTTCCATAAGTAATTTCTTATTTAAATTCTTAGGCGTTTATTCAAGAATGTATGCCTATAAGTTAATTTTTTATATTAAAATCTCTGTGTATCTAAATTTTTCATATCTCCTTCTAAGAGATTATATGACATATTGTTGAATAAATCTAACATAATCATTAGTAAGAACCTGAGGATGTTATAATTGCTCTCGAAAATTTGAAATTGAAATTTATTTCTAATATTTTATTTTCTATGAATTATCCAAGTGGTCAATTGCATTATTTCCTAGTTGTAAAAATAGTACAACAAATAGAATTATTACGAGTTTAATACATCTTTATTAATGTCATTATCTTATTAATATACCCTCAGAGCGTCTAAGGGCTTTCCTGAATTTTCATAACTAATGATAATTTAAAATTTCTTTCCCTGTTTGTTTCTAAAATACACTTCATATAATTTTATTTTACATATATGTTAAAATACAAATATGTTAAAAAAATTGTCTACACCCGATTTAAATTTCTTTGGGGGAAACGGAAAAATAAGGCAAACCGCTTAGAGGGTCTTAAAGAAAAAAATATTTTAATTTGAATAGATTCTGTTTAAGACGGTGCTCAGTCGTTGTAAAATTCTTTCATAGATATATTTTTTTAATCATACATTTTAATTTGTAAATCTGAAATATTTTTTTTTTGTAATTTATTCAAAATGACGTCATTTGAACAGACTTCGATGGATGAAATGCCTTCACCTGTGAAAATGATGTCTTTGGAAACGTGCAATTTCATTACAAAAAATGCAATATTTTACAAAAATTCCTTTCGGTACGTCATTTTCTGAATATTTCTTTCGTAATTAACATTCAACTTAGCGTGTAAATAGTATTTCTTATTCCTTATAATGCAGTTAATATATATATATTTATTTTCTAAAACTAGAATATTATATTTGTTCTCCTTCCACCTTAACAATTGGGAAGATCTCATAGAATGAAACTGAAGCTAATCGGGGTGGCAGTTAGCTAATTTCCAATAAATTATATTTTGTCATATAAAGATAAAGTATAATTGCGTAGAGAGAACTACTATCCTTTTCGAAGGGATAATAACTATCAATATAGATTGCAAGAGTTCCAAAATATTTGCCCGATAAAATAACGTAAATAGACAGGTTGTCCCTTCTTATCTTTGACTAATAGCTAATACATAAACCATTAGTTTTTGAGATATCGTTCGAATTAAAATAAATCCAATTGCTACACCATAAAAAAATCAATTTACATCAAATTAGTTATTTTTAAAAAAAGCTACGAAATTATATTTTTTTATACGGTTACAGAATCTTGCAAGTTATATTTATTAAACTTTTCTACAAGTTCTAAGAAATAAATTAGTAAAAAAACCTTTTTCTACAAACAAAATGTATGGAGTTATTATTGAATGTTTGTCGTTTCCTTGCACTAAAAACAAAAAGATGAATTTTTAGTGCCATAAAACGCTGAAAGTTCATAAAATCTAAATTATCGCAGCTCGGTAAATTTGGGTAATACAAAAATGGAATTTTTACTGTTTTACATGTTAGAGCATACATAAACACTTTCTAACTATAACTTATAAGGACCAGGACCGTATGAAATTATAAAATTTCTAAACTTTTAATTTAGAAAACAGCTATTTGAGGCTAATGGATTTTCATATGATGCAGAACAATATTTTAAACATTTTTGTAATTGGAACTATATATCTAAAACTAACGTTTTAGTAATTAGCAATTGGTCAATGATAAGAACGGTTACTTTGTCTAACATTAGAACAACACATTTTATTTCCATACTAAATAACATTTCTAAAGGTACCTTTTAAAGATAAATATCCGTTTTGTTTTGTCACGCAACACACATGACGAGGTAAATTTCAAAATGCATGGAATGTAATTAAAGTAGCCTAAAAATATCAACAAATGATTTAATGACTAAAGTCACGACATGTAACAGATAGAGCAACTACTGATAGTTAGAAGTATCATTAAGAATGAAACTTTATGAAATACTTTTATTTTGCAGTAGAAAAATATTAATTTATGAAAATGTGGAAATGGAGCAAATATTGCAAACTTAATAACATATTTTAATCATGAAAATCTAGCTATGAATATAATATGAATATAATAAGTTTTCAATATTAATCATAGAGATCAAAGTAAGTAAAATCATAAGCTGTTTTTTTAATTGAATTATCCCTACTAAAGGAAATTACGTTTTTCGTATGCTTGATTTCTTTATAACTTTTGAACCTTTCATCGAACGCGCGCAGCAGGTTTTAAGACAACAGTGCTTTGTTTCATTACGCTGTTACAAATATGTTACAAATGAAATATATTACATAATACTAATAAAATGGATAAATGTGATAAGGAATTATACGTACCAATAGAGGGAAGTAAATGTAACTAATATTTACATGTAATAAAAATATCCACACATGTACGTTTACAGAAAGTCAGTATCAATGATTAATGGTGCAACAGTTAAGCTCATTTCATATAAAATATATCAAGCATCGCTTAATACAAGAAGACGGGGCAAATAGAAAACTCTATTAATTTAAAAAGATCTATTATTTTCAAAAAATGATCTATTTTCATTTTCTATATTTATAGCAAAATGTTTATTCTCACAGAAAAACGTTAAAAATATAAAACTTTTTCATTGTATACCTCTTGCTACATACTATATTACGCGATTTTGCTGGTTTATCACTAGAAATATAACACTGTTTTACCATCAACTGATTTTGCTTGATCGTCATCCAATGCATATTGAATATCTTTCAATGTTTTTATATTTGAGCTGTAATATAAAAAACTCTATATTATTTTTTTTTTATTGGACAATGTAAAACGAAATAACAAACCAGCTTAATAAAAATCAATTACATCATTTTTGCAAAAATCTTTAAAAAATGAAATAATTAATTAATATATCTGTACTTGCAAAAGCAGTGTGCTATTTATGTTTTCCGAAGGGAATTAATGAACTAAAGAATAGAAATTACATCCGAAATAGTCTGTGTCATAAATGAAAATAATTTTAAAAATATCTTGTTTGTCGTAAAATTTGTGTGGGCACTTTAGCTGAAACGTTAAATATATGTTATTTAATATTAAATATTCTGTCGTGTTGATAAATCTGATGAAAACGATATAAAACAGACATATTCGATTAATATTATTATTTTTATTTTTTAACACAAATAAAATAGTCTGTACACATATTAAATATAGGATGTACAGATCCAATGAAATGACTTGGAATGCGTTCTGCTTATTCAACTGGTACGATAGGTAAACTACGAAAGATGCCCTAGTAACATGTTAAATAAAAAAGTTTAGTACCATTTTTCACCAATGGATAGCACTCTGTCCATTGTCTGTCAACATAGTCTGTCTGGATAACCACACACAGACTATATTTCCATATTGTAAACAAATAAAGCATCCTCCTGTTACAGTGGATTTTCATTAGCATTATTTGTTGGATAGTAAAAAAAGAGGGAACTGTAAACGAAAAATAATGTAATTATCCACACATTATATTGTTTGCATCATTAAAAATCCCTTGTTGTAAAAACCTTTTCTAGAAAGACTGTTCCACCAGAATAAATATAACTTCGTTATAGCATTTTAAAATGCCGCCGTCTGAAGCACTTCCGAAGAGGTCCAATGTCACCAATACTTCTAATACTCTCATAACTGTGTTTTGGCAAAGATTTCTTTGAATTGGCATACTTAAAATTCTATTCATCATTGTGTTAAAAAAATATATTTATACCATAAATGACCCATTGATATTAAAGAATATTCACTCGAAAAACTTTAGTGGGAAAACAGTTTTCAAAACACTGTTTTTTATCATTTATGAGCATGGAAGTACGAGCCATGCTCGGTCAAAATTAGCTTTGAGTTCAAATATCATGACCCATGACAAAAATGACCCACTAATCAAATTTTCTAGATCATGTGATCGAGCCCAATTGTCTTCTCGAGCCCGAAAACCGTAGGATATAAAATTTAGTCAAAATATTTTGAGCCGTTTTTAGATAAAATTAGCTTGAACCACAGTGACCCAAAAATGACCCACTAATCAGATTTTTTTCGAGCATGTAGCCTAGCCCAATGTTTTTCTCGTGCCCCAAAACCGTAGGATACAAAATTTAGTTCAAATCGTCTGAGCCGTTTTTAATATAAAAATAGCTTGACCCATACTGATCCATGACCAAAATGACCCACTAATCTAAATTACTCGAACATGTAACCTAGCCCTATAGTCTTCTCGTTCCCTAAAACTGCAGGATACTAATTTTAGTTCAAATCCTCTGATCCGTTTTTAAGATCAAAATTGGTTGACCCATAATGACCCATGACCAAAATGACCCACTAATCGAATTTTCTCGAACATGTGACAGAGCCCAATAGTCTTCTCGTTCCCGAAAACTGTTGGATACTAAATTTAGTTAAAGTCCTCTGAGCCGTTTTTAAGATAAAAATAGAACATAAAAGTTGTTTTAAAAAGTATGACACTAAACGCTCTGCGATTGCTAAAAATTGTTGGTCTAGCAATCACAGTTTTAATTTTTCAGAAGGGTCAATAATTCAGAAATGCTCATCGATTTACGACCTTGATTTTTGGGAAGCTTATCATATATGGAAGAATTCAGGCAATGATATGTCCAGTACAGCAATTTTTTCAAATGTCTGGCTACCTTTAATTCATTCTCTTCGATTCCCCCTCCCCCCTTTTTTCTCCTACGTACTTAAACACGTCCAGTCTCGCCGAGCGCTTCTATTAGTCTCCTACGTCACACTTGTTTCCTCACCCCGCTCTTGTTTTTAAAAAACTCACCGCCATTCAATCTTGGGCACGTGCGGAGACGCAAGCATAATTACATGGCTTAAACTTTTGAATCAGTTTTGAATCTTTTAAATTTGGCACGGTTGATGGAGCTTTAAATGGCGGCTCCGAAACAGCTGTTTGACATTTTATGTATTTTTATTTGTGCTATTTTACGTTGATCATTTATTTTAACTTTAATTTTATATTTAACCTTACGAAGGCATTAGATTTTTTCTAGTTAGACCCAGTATGCGTACAGTCTTTCTGTATGAAATTAGAGGGTTAGTAAGAAATAAAATACCTACTTCAAAAGACTCTGTAGCACGTTCTACTGCTACAAATGAGACAGAATTATGCCTACAGATAATTCAAAAGATCCGCTCGTCATTTCTTAATTAAACTTTTTAGTACACATATTTTCTGAAAGTTGGCACGGTAGCATTCAAATAAATTTTGAATAAGGTTATAGAATTTAATTTTCTATATGCCTTGAGATAAGAATTAAATATGCTAAAAGAAATCCTCCATCATTTTCAACAAGTGTTGTAATCTAGAAATCACATTTTAAGTTGCTGAGTGCTGTACGTTTGTGCGAAAATCTCGAACATAGAGACAAATGCTATCTTTCAGATCTTGCATAGATACGAAAGTAGTATTTTCCTATTATAGCACATTGTTGACAAAGAAGGGAAATATTGAGACACGATTGTAGCATACTAAACATTTGTGTAAATCTATGTTTGGCATTGAAATGTATAAACATACTGAACAGTTATTTGAGTACAACAATGCCATAATCCGCAAATTGTTGAACTTAAAATTTGAATTTAATAAATGACAAGCGCATCTTTTGTATTATCAGTATCCTTAATTTTGCCTTAATTGCATCGTTAGAGCGCAGTCCACAACCATTTGAATTGGGTAACTTATTTTTTCCCAACCTTGCATTTTGTGGCTTGATTAATTTTTTCCCGCGCAATTCATCTCTCTAATGACTTCGAAAGTAAATGTAAAACGTTCATTAGTTCTAGCAACAGATGCCTCCAAACAGTGAAAGTTATTTTAAAATATTCTCTTGTCAGTTTAACCCTAGAATTATCAGTTCATTGTTTTTTTCATATAATATTACTTGTAACATGAAATAAATATAACTTCTGAGGAGTATTTGTAATATACTCCTATATTTACATAATAATTATGAAATATTTTGAAGTAAATTTTAATTGCATCACCGATGACATGTTTTACTAATTTTGTAATAAAATCTCCTAACACGAAAAACAAATACTTGATCCATGTAGTACTCTCTACATTTACTTAAGACCAGATAAATTTCTGTAATGACGAGAATCAATGAAATGAAGAAAAGAAAAAAAGCAGTTCCGTAAAACTTATCCAATTGATTAGCTGCCAGAGACTGGTCAAGAGTAGAGTTAACGTCATTAGGTACAGGAAACAAGATAACTAAAAAAAGAAAACAATTGAGAGAGTGTAATAAGGGGTTTTGAGAAAAGAATTGTTGCATTTCGTGTTGACACTGTAGTTCCGGATCGAATTAGCTGCACGATATAAAATATTTTTTCCACTCTGTAATATTTCATACATAATTATTTTAGCTGAAACATTATCTTTCAATTTGCTAAGTGAATACGTTAACATAATGCGTTATGAAAACACAATAAAGGAAAATAATTCATCAAACATACATTAGGAATCACTTTCCAACACTCACAGAATACTGTAATAAAATTTCATCTTTTAATAAGGTGTAAGAAGTTATCTTAAGTAAACAACTTAAAATACGCATAACAAATTTAAAAACGCAGTTTAAACTATTATTGTCCATAGTCGGATTGATACTCAACTTTTTACCGCTCCTGTATATGGTCAATAAATTTGTATGTATACTACACACTAATTCAGTCCAGTTATAAAACACGTAAGATTACTGAAAAGAAATCCTCAGTAATTTCCCCCAATAGATGGATATCTAATCGATTTTTTGTACAACACAGTACGTTATCTACGGATTTTTATACGCACCACATATTAATATAAAATTTAATTCACATAAATCGCATAGCACAAGTACAAACACACTTCCAGAGATTTCCATCCATAGACGTCAATGTATCCAGTTCGATACCCAGGTTGTTATATGAAATTATTTTTAGTCTACATTATATTTTATTGCACTACATATAATTCTGCTGAAAAATGCATAACACAATTAAAAACACCCATTAATATATTTACTCCTTCAGACAGTAATGCGTTAAATTCTTTTGTTATGATGTATATGATATATAGAATTTACTCACACCATGCAATAAGTAAAAGTAAAAGCAAAATCTCTCAAATTTTCATGTTTTCATTTCTATCATTCCATATGAAATTAAAAATAAAAGTAATCTCTGAAAGGCGCGAAGATTAAACCAAACTGAAGCCAAAATAAAAGCAACAACTTTTTCTCATATGTTACTGTTTATCCGTTGATGACAATTTTTTAATAAATTGTACATAATGAAATGTTTAAATTTATAAATCTTATTCGATTTAATTATTTGTATAGTTTTTAACATTTCCTTAATCTATTAGATGTAAATATTCAGCTCTTATCTTTCTGAATAATTAAAAATTATATAACATGTTCTCCATTTAAATGTAACAATTAGAATATATACTCAGCGTAAGCACACTTCAATGCATATTCTTAACAAAATCTCTGAAACTTTGAATATGGCTTTTCTATCTTTCGGGATAAAAATAAAATAAAAGTAATCTAAGAAAGACACGAATACCTCGCATTTCTTTCCGGATAGCACGAGATAGGTCAATGGCTAGAAAACTTTTACATACAAAAGACATTAACGATATTCATCGATTATAGGTATTGAGATGTTCCAGTAAATCGATTTCCAATATTTTTTATGGGGACTTTGGAATTCCTTCTTACATATATATGTATCTCTTTTAAGCCACACTTCTAATTTCAGAAAGATTTCTTTCCTTTTATTTGAAAATTTCGATTTTATGTCACTTTCTTTTTAGGATATTCATGAATTGCACATTCCTTTTTAATGCATTCTCTTAGATGGATATAATTTTGGGGTAAAAATCTTAGATTATATATATGCAGGGTCTAAATTTGTGGATTAACGATGACAATAGTTACTCTTAGTGTGAATAAAGTAGAAAATAATAATAAACTTGCTTTGATGAAATTAATTTTTTTAATAATGAATATGCAATAACACTGGCAATAAAATATATTTAAATATCCATTGGAATCTCTCAAAATATCATTAATAGTTATTGTTTATTACATAAAATATTAATATTTTCAGTCAGATAACTTGGATGTAGTGGGTTATTTTGGGTCTAAATTGCGTTTGTATTTTATAAAATATAACTGTATTTTTTAATTATTTAATTTATACCATTTGTTTATTCTATATCTCTCATTGTTTCAGTGTGAAAAGTTTTCAGATAGCCAAGGTTACCGTCTGTAAAAAAAGAACAAAAAATCATGCATAAGGCATAGATTATGAAACAGTATTCAACAGTAACAGAAATTCACTAAGAAATTTCACTTTTTCATACAATAAAATGACGCATCTAAATAAGAAATTCGAAAAACATACTAAAAATCCATTTTAACAAATTGATGTCCATATGCGATAATGTGTGTGAATTCTGCCTTACAAACCTGTATATGATCTATAGAACACATCACGTAATGCACTATAAATTAGATAAGTTTAATAATGCATGTCACAGCGGAAAATGCGTTACTGATCACAGTCTGTAACTGAATTCTTTTATGCTTTTCTGTAAATGAACGGTACATACTACGCACTCCATGATCTATAGAAAACGTATTGTAAGTGTACTTGAGTGATCCTTTTCAATTTCATTATGTTTTAAGTATCATAACATCATTAAAATGTACTAGATATTTGTACCAGTGGGGTTCCCAGGAATGGAGTCCAAATGCTCTGATTACCTGTAATATTGTAAATTCTTCTTCTCCTTGATCATCGCATAAAGTTCTCCGATTATCTAAGACAAAGAAAACTTTATAATATTAGTGGTATCCAGAGCATCTGGACGCCCACTCTGGCTACGCCACTGATTTGTACATTACATTATAAAAATTTAAGTACATTCTATAAATTTCAGTGTTTCACTTTCAAATTCTATTGGGTTGTTCGAAAATTTTCTTCCGTTTGAGAAAAACAATTCGTCCCGGAAAATTCTGCCAGTCAATTATTAGACATTACATAACGGAATTAATTTCTAATAATTTAATGATAGAATTTTCTGGTACGAACAAACTTTACGAAACGGAAATAACTTTTCGAACAACCCTGGAAAAAACGCTTCATCCTTACAAACTCTGATGTAAATCATGGTATAAAATGTGACTGGTACCAGTTGATTAGTAATACCTGTATTACTCATTTCTATACGTATTTATTGCTTAAGGCATGATCTGCACATAGAATTTGTACCAAACATGAAAATTTTCCATAGAAACTTCATTTTTGTATCCTATTCAGAATGTTCGGTACATTTTTTAACTTCAAATACCAAATGGTAAGTTAATTGGCACAGAGGTTTAGAAATTATGCACGTTTAAAGTCTGTAACGTCCTATGTTAACTTCATTTTCAATCGTGCCAAAACAGATTGAAATGCGAAAAGTTTTTCAAGCATAACTCAAAACATACTTTACGGAATGATTTTTGAAAATGATTTTTGTTAAAACAAGCATAAGTAACAGTTTAAATTTTCAAAAGCCCCACCAGTGGCTTAGAGGTTCTGCTCTCGAAGCTGGTAGACGGGAGGTGCGGGGTTCGTTCCCAATCGCGCCCGTCGGCCTAATCGTTCGGCGATTTCGTGGTTTTCTTCGAGCCGTGGATTTATCCATGCGTAAATACGGGTTAGGTTCCCTTAGAAAGACCCCCACGAAAGGCACTATCCCCGGGCCTATATCCCAAGTGTAGGTAATTGGCCGTCAATAATCAACCAACTAAATTTTCAAAAATTAATTGCAAATATATGTATGTATGTATATATGTCTGTATGTAATATGCACTGCAATTAATTTTCGAAAAATATGTGACTTTTTACCGATGAATTTTTTAACAGAACTCGATTTCTAAAAGTTTTAAATATGCGAAAATAAAATTACAGCAAAGTAGTTAAGGAGATAGGGTTAAAACACAACCTGCATTGCAATCTGTATTATAACGATTAAAAATGAATTTAACATTAGAAATTCCAAAATTTTAACCTCCATAAATCTTGATCTACTTGAAAGATGTGTTCTCTTTTGGCATACGAAGGTAAAATTTACCAAAATGTGGTGTTAGTATTGAAAATTATCCTGTGCGTTACAATATTCATGTGCAGACAACATCCTAAGCAAACTTTAAGTCCAGCGTTCATTACTAAACGAACCGATTGGTGTCAGTCACATTTTTATATGATGATTTATGGCATATTTAGTAGGAGGAGGTGTTTTTTTTCCCTCCAGGACTGTACAGTGTACAGTTAATTGTTTTAATTGTAAGATAAATGCAACGTAAACTGAAATCTTATCATAACTACAGACCCTCCGTATGGAATATATGGAAAACAGGATATGTAAATTGTTAGAGAATGCATTCACACTGTAGTTAGATCAAACTTTACGGATTTAGAAATTTGTATGTGAGGGATGCACGGTTCTATTAGGTTGTATGAAACGTATTTTCGTTTTTTGAATGCTTTTATACCGAAGAATGTAGATGGCATTTTCTCACCCTACAGGCTTCTTAAATTCATTTTTAGGTCACATAAAGAGTGATACAAATGCAGAGCTTCCAAATGGTCCGACAACTGAATTCCAATACTTTTTAATAGGCAATTTCATGGTAAGTTTCTACAATAAATCCGCAAACATTTAGATCCGGCGGTGGTTTCTACAGAAAGAAAAATTTAAAAGTAAAATTTTTCTAACAAAATACCGGTATTCAAAAATTGGACCATTTGAGAACCTTGCAAATGCTGAGATTTTATGCATCTTATTGAATGATTTTAAACTAGGCCTCAAAACCAATAACGCTGTCCTCAAAATTCGTGCAGTTGGAAGCCAGGACAAGAGTAGTCTCCGGACATTTCAAAACAAATCCAAACGTTTTAAGGAAAGTGACCTCAGCCTTGAAATCAAAACCAGAAGTGACAGGCCATCAGTTGTGAATTTTGATTACTTGAAGAGACAAAAGAGAAAAAGTCATTCGCCACAATACAAATTGATGCTATAAATTAACAAAACTACGCATTCAAAAATTAATATATGAATCCCTAATTCTGATACGTTCATAACTCAGATTGAACTAAAACATATCAGCAGTCTAATAAAACTAATTTGATTGTTTATATTGTTTTTAAAAGAAGTTTATAATTACAAGGTGTTATAATTTGTTACATTTGTCTTATTATAACAGTTTATGTTTTTATATTTATTTGTTGTTATTAGAGTTATGAAATAATGCAAAATATTTTTTCTTACATTTTCTGTAAAAAAAAATTTCATAGATTAGAAAATATAATAACACAATAAAATATTTATTAAATATTCGATTTCTTTTAAAGATATTAAAATATGTTTAATGATGAAATACAAAAATGTTTACCAAATCATTTTCGGCATCGGCATTTTAGTTTCGTAAATATGCAATTAATCGTGTAATATGTATTTAATATTATTATATACATATGTTAAAAAAATACGTTAAATTTTGATGAAAAAAGGCATCACTTTCTTAAGAGTTTTACAATCAATGTTTTTATATTTGTCAAAATGAGTTCCTCCGCGATTTTGCTTTTGTTTTAAGGGACCTGCTCCATTTGCCTGGAAAGGTTTTATACTCCATATGGGATGGTTTTCATCAGCGACAACCGAATTTTTCGTGTACCACAATCAAATATCGTCAAACGGTTCAGGTGTGAATTCTTCATGCAGAAAATTCTCACCATCTTCGCAAAATCTCAGATACCATAAAAATAAAAACATAAATTATTTAACTTCTAATTTTTCGAAAAGGTTAAATATAACGTTTTTTCGTAAATTAATAAACCATACCTTTGTTTAATTCATTAAATTCATAATATTCATGCATTATTA
This sequence comes from Maratus michaelseni, assembly GCA_963931845.1. Taxonomy (NCBI): domain Eukaryota; kingdom Metazoa; phylum Arthropoda; class Arachnida; order Araneae; family Salticidae; genus Maratus; species Maratus michaelseni. The sequence goes on from OZ007586.1 coordinate 402,540,130, forward strand.
TAAATTTATTGGAATAATTTGCTGATAGTGTAATATCTCTAAAATTGCGCTGTGGAATTCTCGTGGCAATCGAAGAACAAGATATATCTACAGAAGTGGTGGTTGTAGAGAGATCATTATTTTGTAACAATAGCTCGCAACATTTTGGGGAATTCACTAAATCAATCTCCTTTTTGTTTCTCTACAAAACTGACATTTTCCATATTAGTACTGATCCTTCCATTATTAAAATGTTGACTTAATTCAAATTTCATACGGAAAATTTTCCTATATATTGCATAAATTAAAACCTTGTAATTTTCTAGAACGGAAGCTAAATGAAATCAATACAAAGACATTTTTATTAATTCTGATATTTTTTGTGGAATTTCAGCAGACGATTTCTTAATAAATATATACATATATATATATATATATATATATATATATATATATATATATATATATATATATATATATATATATATATCATAAATATTATGTCGCATCAGTAGACGATTTTTGCTTTTCCAGTTGATTAAAATTTTAAGTATGACGTCGACATTGTTTTTATTTGTTTTAATGAAAAAATATTTTGAACTGTAATCTCTCTGTCAATTTTTTTAACACTTTCCAACCTAGTTGAAAAGTGTTTATGACTTCGGTTTGTCTGGCCGTCTGCCGTCTGGCCGTCTGCCGTCTGGCCGTCTGCCGTCTGCCGTCTGTCCGTGCTCTAACTCCCGTAAATATCCTCGGATTGCCTTGCAATTTTTATATGTTATTGTCGTTATCTATAGCACGTTCCCTATTTCAACTGAAGTGTGTAGCACTTATAGTTTTTTTTACAGGGACACTCAATAGAATTCCGTTACATTACGGTCTATGGGGGAAAATCATTTGCGGTTTATTTTAATGATGTTACACAATTGCAAATATATTGTAATTGATAAATATCACTAAGGTGCATTGCAAGAAGCTTAATATGGAATAGGGTGTGCATAGCACTTATAGTTAATTTACAGGGACAGTCAAAAGAATTCCGTTACATTACGTCTATGGAGAAAAATCGTCTGCGGTTTATTTAAATAATGTTTCACTATTTTAAACACATTGAAATTTATATATATATATCACTAAGGTGCATTACAAGATGCTTACCACAGAATATTGTGTGTATAGCAGTCATCGTTCATTTACAGGGACACACAAAAGAATTATCTACTGTCTGTTAACAATAATTCCTGGAAGTGCGTTTTAAATTACTGAACGCGATTTTAAATTTACCTCACTTTTTGTTTATTACGTGGTGTGTATAAATTCTGTAGATCCTATACAGGGAAGCACAAAAGTTCGCGAACACATTTCCGTTTATTGACAGAAACTCCAGAAGGAGAATTTTAAACTGTGCTACGCGTTTCTTAACTGAACTAAAATTTAGCATCCTATGTAGTATATATACAAATCTATAGATCATATACAGGGCTGAATAAAAGTATTCGGATATTTTTCCGAATATTATATACGTTGGAAATTCCTGAAATTATGTTTTTAAATATGTTATGCGTTTTCCAAATTGTTTACTTAGATGTTATCTTTCAGCTTATTAAACGGTATGATTTGTAAAATTATTTTGGAAGCGTTGGAAAGTGTTACATAATCTATGCTTGACGCATGATTTTTCGTTCTTGTTATTCGTGCAAAGAAAAATTGATGCTGCACTTGAACTTCACAAATAAATGTATATAAAAGACATTTTATATAACTGGAACAAATTTATATATGAAGATTACTGCTTTAATATTTCATTACTCATTTAAGGATATTTTAGTAGAATTATCTAAACATATATAGGTTTGGGCTATTTGATATTAGATACATTTTATATGTTATATAAAATAATAAATTTTGATTTAAAATTCCATAAAATAAAATAAAAAAGATTAAAATGTTATATATTTGAGAACTGTGCTTAAAATATAAAAATATTAAGAGGTAAATAATAATAAATAATTAAAAAAAAACTTACTTTCTAGACATAAATTAGTTTGGAGTTTCCTCAGAAGCGATGTTAATTTAAACAAGAAGGAAAAATCATACACCAAGCATAGATTATTAAACACTTTCCAACACTAACAGAGTACCAAACCATCGCTGTTTAATAAGGTAAATAAGGTATCTAAGCAAACATTTCAGAAAAACACAAAACACATTTGAAAAACACATTTCAGCAATTACCGTCCACAGCTGGAAAAGTACTGCATTTCTTTTCTGCAGCCCTGTGTATAATTTATATATTTGTATATAATTTATATTAGGCTACAATTTAGTTTAGTAATAAAACAAATAACAAAGTTGGAAATTCATCTTCAGCAGTTTCTACCAAGCAGATACTTACACACTGCTTACGGCAAGCAAGCAGATATTTACACGCTGCTTACGGCAAGCTTTTTCACAAAGTAAACAATGATTTGATTTGATTTTTCGACTATTTACAAAGTTTTAGCAAGTTTTCTTCATGCTTTATCAATTTTTACAAACTTTTAGCAATATTTTCTTCACGGTTTTTCAATTTTTACAAACTTTTAGCAATATTTTCATCGGTATTTTTCTATTATTACAAATTTTATATGTGTACAATTTTTATATATTCGCTTACATTAACCAAAAAAAAAAAAAAACGCTGGATGCATGAAACTCACCGTGCAGCAATCTCTAGATAGTAAGCATATTGTAGTGTATTTCAGTGATGTATATCGATTTCAATATATTTGAAATAGTGTCACAACATTAAAATGCACTGCAAAGGATTTTTCCTCGTAGACCATAATGTAACGGTATTCGTTTGAGCGCCCATGTAAAAATATATATATATATATATATATATATAAGTGCTACACACTTCATTTTCAGTACTGAACATGCTTTAGTAAACCTCAATAACATATATCAATTGCATGACTATCCGGATGTATTTACGCAAGTTAGAGCACGGACAGACAGACAGACCGACAAACCGTATTCATAAACACTTTTCAACTATGTTGGAAAGTGTTAAAAAATATCAATTTTAATGAATAATTTAACCACTCAAATGTTTTTTTTAATGAAAATATCAACAATTTCAAAACTGCAGCAATTAATAGCATTTCCTTAAATCTTGTAATGTGTCAAAATAAAAAATTAATTTTAAAAGAAAAAATATCAGAAAGTAGGACAATACCCTGTCCGTTTGATCAGCGAGTTAGCATGCTACCTCAACGCCGAAATGACCAAGTTTAGAAAAGCAAACTAATAGGTGAATGAAATGTATGCTGAAATTTAATCTCCATTTTCTGAAATACTAAGGTCCATTTCAAGAATATCATAGTTAGGTATATATAATCTATAACATACTTAAAAATCCTCAAAATCTACGTGCACCATGTTTGGTGGTCCCCTTGTAACACATATAAGCAATGTAAAGTTTATTTTAATAAGAAAATAGATTTAAGTATACTCAATGTGTTAACTATCGGGACACACGTAGAATGCATAATGCAGTGCTGCCGATGGTGGATATATTAAGCATACTTAACTAATTAACTGCCGAAACTATATGGGCGGTGTCTTCAATAATGATACTGAAATTTCTCTGCCACCAAAAATTCTGAAAGCTAATATTCAGTATCTTTAATAGCAAAGTTTTTGTCATTAAATAAAGTATATTTTAACAAGAAAATAGATTTAAGTATACTCATTGTGTTAACTATCGGGACACACGTAGAATGCATAATGCAGTGCTGCCGATGGTGGATATATTAAGCATACTTAACTAATTAACTGCCGAAACTATATGGGCGGTGTCTTCAATAATGATACTGAAATTTCTTTGCCACCAAAAATTCTGAAAGCTAATATTCAGTATCTTTAATAGCAAAGTTTTTGTCATTAAATAAAGTATATTTTAACAAGAAAATAGATTTAAGTATACTCATTGTGTTAACTATCGGGACACACGTAGAATGCATAATGCAGTGCTGCCGATGGTGGATATATTAAGCATACTTAACTAATTAACTGCCGAAACTATATGGGCGGTGTCTTCAATAATGATACTGAAATTTCTTTGCCACCAAAAATTCTGAAAGCTAATATTCGGTATCTTTAATAGCAAAGTTTTTGTCATTAAATAAAGTATATTTTAACAAGAAAATAGATTTAAGTATACTCAATGTGTTAACTATCGGGACAGACGTAGAATGCATAATGCAGTGCTGCCGTTGGTGGATATATTAAGCATACTTAACTCATTAACTGCCGAAACTATATGGGCGGTGTCTTCAATAATGATACTGAAATTTCTTTGCCACCAAAAATTCTGAAAGCTAACATTCGGTATCTTTAATAGCAAAGTTTTTGTCATTAAATAAAGTATATTTTAACATATTAAAATAGTGGTAGCTTGGCAGGTTTTGTTTCTTTTTTTTCATAAACTTTTACTTTGAATGTTGCGAAAACGCACCTTTAGCAGGGAATGTGTTAACTTGATTGCCTCATTAAAATTTTCTGAACCTTGCTTTCATGCCTTCTTTTGTACATTCTGTCTCAAGTTCCGGTTGCACTATATCTAGACATCACGTTGATGGCTGACTTAGTTTACAAGTTATTTCAGGTCGAACGAATAAAGGAATCGCCATGTATAGTGACGTATTAGTGACTCATTTTCTACATCTCGCGACGGTAATGTGGAAAGATTGATTAGCTTTTGGATCATGGTGTGTTCATATTTTAGTCTATTTAGAGTTGTAGTGCTATAGGGGTTATGAATAGTCGAATTCTTTTGAAATTGATAATTTTAGACAATGCGATTTCAAGACTTGGATACAATTTCTTTACCACTTAATTGAATGCAATCTCTTATTTTATATTACGGTTTTTGTTACCGGTATTTTTGATTGGTGATATTTGCTTTAAGTAATCGCAGATGTCTTAGATCAAATAAAAGCGAAGATTATAAATGGATAAAAACCTAAAATTGTGCTGCTATGCAAACGTGAATATAATAGTCAACTCGAAATAATGTGTAAGAAAGTTATATAGATAAGTTCGAAGTATCTAACAAAGTCACAAATATCTGCATTTTTTTAAAATAATGAACATTTTTAATTAATTAGTGAATGACTAGAAATCATACATAAAAACATTAATGATATATATCGATGAAAGCATATTAAATATTAGTTAAATACATAATCAATATCTTTTTTAAATAAACTTTGCTATTGCTTTTACATATTAACATATCTCGTTCATAACAATTTTAAAATTTTATAAGGAATTCTATTTTTTATATCTAAATAATCAATATTATATCCCTTTCCTTATAAGGAAAGGAATTCTAACAACATATTCTATTTCATGAACGTAATTTTTCTTATTGAATAAACGTAATCTAAGTAACAAGTACTAATTCTTCATTTTTTCAAAATGTTTTCTGATTTAAAAAAACATTACAATGTTTTACTCTGGAATTTGAATTATTATATACAATTAAATATTTATAAGCATTTTGGAAGATAATTGAAATCTCTTTATTTATATAGCAATATGCATGGAGTTTAAGGGAATTTAACACTAGAACCGCGATGATGGGTCATTTTGACCCGTACCAAATGAATAATTGTCGATTCGAACCAGAAATTTTTTCATTAAATAAGTTAAATATATGACGCACTAAAATAAGTTAAATAAATTATTTAAATGGTTTTAAATAAAAATTCTGGTGTAAAATATTTTGATAAAATTTTAGTAAAATTTCACACGGTTCTAATGTTAAAAAAGTCAACTTTCAAGGCTAAATTCATATTATAGATATTGTATAGTTAAAATTTTTCAATTATTTAGAATTTTGTATGTTCATGATATTAGAGCTTAAAGAGAATTGTAAAGAGTTGTTAATATCAAATTCAGAAGCCATTTAAAGTAAAATAAAGTCATTAAATTTTAGTACTTTGAAATGCATTTTATAACTCTTAACATAGCATGGGTGAGTTTTTATTTAATGTTCATTACTGCCTTTTAATAGTATGTTATATTTAATTATCATATTTAATAGAAGGATTAGGACAGTAAAAATCTAATATTATTTTGTTTAAACACGCATGACATAATCCACCAAATTAATAGAAAGTGTTTAAAAAAAGTCATATTTTAGTAAAAGTTTTTGAAGCACTAAGAAACAAAAATTACTCGTGACTGTTTCTTTTCGCATGTTGCGTAATTTAAATATGATAACTAGGATAGTAGCCTACTAAAGTACCATATATATACACACATATATATATATATATATATATATATATATATATATATATATATATATATATATGTCTGAGACATTTAAAAAAGATTTGATCATGTAACAGTTGTGTATTAGCCTATCTATTTGTATTTCTGCCCCTTATTAAAAACAAGTACGCCAATATCCTTCTCAGAACAAATAATATTACAAAGCAGAATCTACATGATAAAGAAAAATAAGATTTCACGTCTATAACTTTCTTATTGAAGTTAAAATATTTCTCACGATTTACAAGTGATTAATTGAAGAACTTTTGTTAAGTAAAATCGATATCTTTCCAAAAGAAGGAAAAATATTTCGAATACAGATTCTTTTCCTGATTCTTATCCGTCACGCAAGAAACCAAATAGTAATTCAACTACTTCCACGCAATCAGTAGAAACGTACAAATAATAACTTTAGTAAAACTTTTTTTTTAAATAAGTGTTTCGTTTTTATGTACTGCCCATTAATAAATATTTATATATAAAGGTCACTTAAAACTTTTAATGTGGCCTTTATATATAATTATCAGACACACTTGACTTCGTCTTTGCAAATATTGGTCTACTTCCGGCTAATATAAACTGAAATGAAGCATCCTAAAAAATATGGTGATCCTAATAGCCAGTCCTGAACTAGCCGCCCATAAACCGTCTAAAAAATAATAACTATAAAGTGTTTAAATTTGTGTTAGAATTTTCAAAGAATCTGGCATCACAAATTTTACTTAAAAAATTCTATTTAATATTTAAATTGGAGACTTCATATTCACCATATTAAACTGTTTTAATTACAGAATTTGTAATATTTTAATCAATTATATATAGTAAAAAAAATCTATTCAAAATTTGTGGTAAAAATGTATGCATCCTGCGTGTGACCCCGCTGTAAAAGCACCTTTGGAGCGTCGCGTCCATAAACTGTTAATGCAGTAATCACAATAACAGTTCGCGGCAATAAACCATTCACACGGCGCTCGGTATAACGGAGCCGAGTACACTTCAAGCTCATAAATCGTTAAAATGACGATCAGTCTTTAAATAGGAAAACTATACTTCAAGATACACTTTTTTAACCCTTTTCGGCACAGACAAATTTTGTTCGTAAAATGAGAAATTACTGACTGACACCGGAATTTACAAACGACTTTTTTAGAGAATACGAACTCCTTATTTTAAGCTTTCATTGTAGAAACAAAATTTTATTAAAATATTCTTGGTGTCGATTGCAAGTTTGGAATTAAAATTGGGTGTGCCCGGAGTGGGACCACTGTGCCGGAAAGGGTTAAAGTAGAAGAAAGCGTACTATATTTTGTATAAAGATTCAAATGGAATCGCTCAAACGCGAATACATAAAAGTATTTTCTAAATCATGAATCATGAAAGAGAAAAGTAATGTAATCAAAAGTTCACGTGTTGCGCAAAAACTATAAAAAAATGCCTTATCCAAAAACTCCAAAGAAAATACCCATTTTTCTGTAAAACTTAAGTAAACTATGCAGAAATTTTAAAATTCAATGAAGGAACATGCACGATGCATGCTAAGTGTGACATCACTTTACCTGCAAGAAAATATATATTAAATGTTAAATTATTGACATTATTTTAGTGACATCAGAATGAATAACCATGAACTTTTATTGTCATAAAAAATCGTGTACAACATTTCTTCCGATCTTCAGGCGAGAAATCTCACAAAAATAACAACATCATTTTAAGATCCCGAAAAGTATTTTTAACAAAGAATTCTTTGCTGATCCGTATCCGCCGGTCAAAAATCTTAATTTTAGTTGAAATATCTTCGCACAGTCAGTAGAAAACTACAAATAAAAAAATCGGTATAAAATAATGTTTTTACAAGTATTTCATTTGTATATCTTGCTGCTGAAAATGAAAATTACACTTCTAAAAAATCGTATAACTTAAAAAATTGATATATATAATAATAAATATAAAAACTTGTTTTTTTTATGCGTGTGGTGTGTGTGCTGGGTTCTGAAGGAATCGATGGAAGCAGAGTTACACCGTTTATCACGAAGGTACCGTAATTTCGCGCGTATGCGCCGCAGCTTAGTTAAGTCTTTTTCAAACCGGAAATTTTATTGAAAATAAGAAATCAAATAAGTGCTAAGCAGAAGTAAGTCACATTTTATTTAAAATAAATTCTAGTAGGAAATCGAGTCTGAGGTGCGGTGTATACGCGCGAAATTACGGTACGTGTATATCTGAAGTTATACACGTTGAAGGACGTTTTTAGCTATTTTGATTAGATATTTTTAAATTTATTTTTAATTTATTTTAAGCGATTTTTACCTTTTTTTCGCGTTTTACGCAGATTTTCATACATTATTAAAGGGAATTCGGAGTCAATCGTTTAGCCCAAACTAGTAAATTTTGTCCTTTTTTCAATAAAGTTTATTTTGAATTCATATAGCAATTTTTGAAACTTTCATGCAATTTTTAGAGTTTTCCGCATTTTGCATCTATTTTTTGAGATTCGTATAAGGGATTCGGTTTAAAAAAAATAACGAAATATAGTAAATTTTGTCCCCGCGATTTCCGAATTTTCAGCAATGTTTAATGCGATGCTTAGCGTTTTTTGGCATTTCGTGGCGATTTTTTTGTATTCTTAAAAGAATTCCAGTTATAATGTTTTAGCCGAGTATAGTATATTTTGTCTTCTGCTATTTTATAATTTTTAGCGATTTTGTCTGCGATTTTTAGCGTTTATTGCAAGTTAAGGTGATTTTCGAACGTTAACAAAAGTAATCCTGTTTCATACTTTTAGTTCAAAATGGTAAACGCAGTCCACTTTTCAATAAAGTTAATTCGGAATACGTACAGCTAATTTAGAATTTTACGGTGTTTTGCATGTGATTTTTACAGTTTTTTAACATTTTGCCTCGATTTTTTGATATTCGAAAAAATGAGTCCGTTTCAATCTTTAAGACAAATATAATTTTTTTTCAATAAATTTTATTCGTAAATTGTACAGCGATTTTTGATTTTCTCGCGATTTTTTTGACGTTGTACGGTGATTTTTTCACATTTCGTCAAAATAATTCAGTTTTAAACTTTTAGCCTAATTTAATAAATTCTGTCATCCGCGATGTTTTATTTTGTTAGTCTTTTTCGCGTTAAGCTGCGACTTTTTTTAATTTTGTGAAACAATTCTGGTTACAGTATGTTTATCCAGTAAATTTTATCCTCTGCTAGTTTCTAATTTTTAGTGACTTTTGATGCCATTTTTAGTGGTTTTGGCGTTTTGCGGCAGTTTTTTCTCATTAGTAAAAAAAAAAAATCAGGATTCAATCTTTTAGCTCAATATTGTAAACGTTGCCCTCTTTTCAATAAAGTTTGTGCCAATTCGTAAAACTACTTTTGTATTTTTCGCAAGTTTTAATTCGAATTTTACAGTTTTTTCATGTTCCGCAGCGATATTTCCAAATTCGTAAAAGGAAGTCGGTTACATTTTTTAGCCTAAAATAGTAAAATTTGTACTATGAGCTTTTTGAAATTTTATACGATATTTAGTGTTTTCTTTGCATTTCACTGCGATTTTTTCAAGTTTCGCAGCAACTTTTGGACACTGGTAAACAGAATCCCGTTTCAATCTTTTAGCTCAGTGTAGTAAATTTTGTCGTCTGAGATTATTTGCATTTCTTTGCGTTTCGCTGCAATTTTCCCACAGACGTATACAAATTCAGTTTCTTCTTTTAGGTTGCTTTCAATACAAAAATCTACATATTGCAGCCGGAGGAAAGCAATTCCATAAATTGTTGGTATATTTTCACCGATCATGACCCTCAGACCAAATGTTGATTTATATATATCCATATATATATATAAGCAGTAACCATCACATCATAAACAAAACAACTATATATTCGTGTGAACAACACCAGAAGCTGCATATTAGAACACACAAATTCAATATAATCCAGCAAAAACATGATTTTAGCCTGAACTAGCACAACCCCCCTCACCAGAAACAAGACAACACAAGAAAACACAATAGAAAATATATGTAAAAATAATCAGAAACAGAAACAAGCTGCGGCCTCATCAGCAGTGGGTAAATTCAAAGGCAGCCAAGCATCCGAACAAACACATTGCTTACATTCAACAGTAAATGACTCGTAATTCCTAAAGCCTGAAAAGGACGGTTTTATGATGATGGCTGTGTTTGATGACATCCGACGTGGAACGAATCTGGATTGTGTACTGAATGACGGATTTGGTTTGTTTATCGTGTTTTACTTTTTTAATTGTGGCAACGTGGCTGAATTGGTTGTGTGTATTTTCGAAGAGACATTTGTTTCAACTATGGTGTTGCAGTATTGTGATACTGGTACAGCATTCGCTTAATATTGTGGAGTAGGGTACGGTGGGGGGAGCGTCTGTTAAGTAGTATTCAAATATGTTTCTGTACATTTTGAATTTTTGCTACGCAGCTCTCTGGCCGAAACCCACTGCCACTTATTGTTAATCTTTTTGTTCGGATGCTTTGCTGCCTTTGAATTTACCCACTGCTGATGAGGCCGCAGCTTGTTCCTGTTTCTGATTATTTTTACATATATTTTCTACTGTGTTTTTTTGTGTTGTCTTGTTTCTGGTGAGGGGGGTTATGATAGTTATTTTGTTCTCCCAGGAATTATAATATTTCGTTGAGAATTTTTAAGTAGGAATTAAGAAATACTCAGAGCCGTGATTGTAAAATACCATATGAAAGGAGTCCAAGATTGCACATACATAGACGTTTATTTGTGTAGAATCCAGGTTCGTTGGAGATCGCAATACAAGGCCGGCTAACAATCGCCGGTGGCTAGAGAGGAGGCAAATCAATTTTACATCTTCTTCTTACACAGGGGAAGAGCTGAATCCCTCTCGAGAACTGTTACAACTTTCTCAGCTCGTATGAAGCATTGGCGAAACAATAGCAATAAAATTAGCCAAAAATATCTATTTCTGGCGATACAATACAGCGAGGAGACACATGTGGTTTTTATCCATTAGTATTAAGTGAATGGGATTACGTCAGAGAGGAATTATGAATTTTTAACGCCAGTCCGATTAAAACCGCATAATGGAACCCGGTAAATTTTTAAGGGAACCCACCCTAAAAGGTTACTATCTAGAACAGGAAGGTGTGAGCAAAAATTATCCCAAACAGGCGCTGGCATACCATATATGGCAAGTAAAAGGCCATGGGAATAATAATAAGACGAAATAATTTTTATATGCCGTGAGAAATGATATGAGATTATGATCCTTTAAAATACAGATGTAAAGTGCATCTGTGAACAAAGATTTCTAACTGTTGCTAGGCACAAAGCTGTTTCTTTTCTTTTTTTTTTTAAAGTAGATGAAAATGTGGTCAGAAGATTTTAACGAGCGAAATAAAATGAGAGGTTACATTTTAGGCAACGGAACTGAGGATAAATAATTTATGACCAGACAATTAAATTTCAAGTTAAACAGGAACCATATACTTTAAAGTTGGGGGAGGGGTGATTTAACATATAAATAAATTGCATTCTAATATATGAAGTTAAATCTCCTTCATATAGTATCTCCCCGAAAACCGGAAAAAAAAACTACATGACCTACGTGTGTCTCCTCTCACACAACATAAACCACAAATGAAAATAAACAAATTTTTTAAATAGAACCCTGGATAAAATATACCTATATGTTTATAATAGGACATACACATTTTTTTTAATATGCAAATAAAAATGTATATCATGTCTCAATACGTATGCATGCATGTAAGCATGAATAAACCAAATGGGTACCACTTACATTGGAAAAAAATATTTATACATGAGCTCTTTTCAATCGTTTCTGGATATACTTTTATTTTGTTCCACTGTTTATTATTTTTAAAGTGCGCACTCTTTATTCTTTTCAATCAATTTCCAGAAACTTTGCAATATTCATACTTGAACTTTCATATTCAAGAATTAGCAACTTCTTTTTTTTTTTATTATTGCTAGAAGAGTTGGATATATTATACTTCCAACCACAAAAATATTTTGAGACATGAAAAAGAAATGAGGACAAAACAATACATGTATGAATATCACAACTGCACGGGTAAAAACAATGTGACAAAGAAAATTTTACTATTATTTCTCTTTTTTTTAAAATATAAACAAACTATTCCACATGATCAAAAGCAAGAAAAACAATAAAAAAAACTATTTGTAGGAAATACGATGTATTTATGTTTTAATGTAATTTAAAAAGAAATATTTTAAGATAAGGTAAGTAAGAGACGTTAAAAATGAAACATAATTTAATGTATGTACATTATTTCTATGGCAAAAAGTATATCAGGATAAGCTGTCATTTTTGGACAGAAAAAGAAACAAATTGTATGAAAATTTTAGTGTTACATGACATGACCTGCAAAAAAGGTGACAACGAAAAGGAAGTGTGTGTATGTGTGTGCAGGCACCTCGAACAATCATCGACAGATGATATATGCATTGTATTTAGCAGATAAATTATGCACGAATCAGTAAGAAGCAGAAGGGATGTGCACCTGTTAATAAACTGAAAAAATCGTAAATAAGAAAATATCTTATTACGTGAATTACCCTGGTCTAGAAAGAAAGAACTTTTTTTTATCTAGAGGAACTAACAAAATGAGACATGACGAAAAGAGAAAGGGAATGAAAACTCAATGGTATGTGTGATCCAAGAGTGATGTGTAAATGTGTTTCCAAAATATTGTGAAAATAATATGAGTATCCTATCAAAATGACTCAAGAAAGATGGCTGGCAAGTACAAGTGATAGTGAAGTAAAAATTTGCATAGAATAATTACTAATTGAATAAAATTAAAAATTGTGAAAATATTGATTTCATGAGAGAAATAAAAACAATGAAACAAATAAAAAGGTCTGTGAACCTTGACGAGAATACGAAATTTATGACAAATTTTGAAATGAGCAGAAAGCTCATTAGGCACAAATGACAGAACAAGAAATACGTGTGTAAAAAAAACGTTAAAATTGCAAAACCTACCGTTGACCATATACAGGGACCCCAAACCTGTCATATGAAAGGCTGCAAAAAGGATTTGTGTGTGTGTGAGTGAAAGAGTATCTTTGTAAGTCAAAAATATCCCAATGAAACTATAGCATGTGTACATAATGTTTATTATTATTATTATTTTTTTTTTTTTTACAAAAAGGGATGACGAATGCATGTCCGGCATGTAAAAACTTTCAATGTTTCCTCTTACATGTCCGTGACAATGATGAAAAATTGTATATGAAAAATGCAAAGTGTAACGATGTGAAAAATTTAAAAATCTAATAGTTGAAGAAAAATCCACAAAATATTTTACGAAAAGTTGAGTAAACAAATAATTAACATATATAAATGAACTTACCTGCACCAGCACATCCACTTCGAATCACATGTAGTCTTGATAGGTGATAGATAAATCCCAGAATGTGAAATCAAATTTTATTAGTATTTAAGGGATTTATCAAATTCACTAGAATGGTGATCGTACATATAAAGGAAATAACTCCTGTAAATACTGTGACCTAAAAACAATTAAAATGAACAAATTGCCAAATATGCTGAAAATTACTCTTGAAAGTTAGCAAAATATATTTAAATCTTACCATCTCCTACAAATAAGTGTATAATAAGTAAGTATTGAATTGACAAAGTCGCCAAAAATATTGTGTAAAATTTAGAAAAGTAAAGGCCTAAATCTAAAATATATGCTGTGTAAACATTGCACAAATAGAAAAAATGTAAATAAACATTGCAGTATGAATAAAATGATTGTCGTTGAATTTGCAAAAGATCATAAAATGGTAGAAAAACTATGTGTGTAATCGAACAATTCTACATACGGTACTTATAGAATAAAACTTTGTACGAACTTTGTAAAGAGAAAACATTGTAACCTTTGTATCTAAGAACCGCAAGTAGAGCTGGACGGCGAGAAGGAGGATCCCGAAAATATTCACTAACACTCGAAAATGAAAAAGGAGAAAGAAAAAACTTTGTACTGTGTAAACTTTGTAATTTCAAGCCTCAGCAAACACCCACAAAATCCAGTGAGTAGTCAAAAAGAATGAAAGAAATTAAAAAATTTAGCAAAATTTAAGTAAAAAGTGTAAAACATGAAATATCAAAACAGTACCGAATATAGAATATAGCAAGCATAAGAGCGATCACTCACACGAAATACCAAGTGTCAGGATAAAATCCAACGAGGCGTGTGTAAAATTTGAAAATCGTTGAAAAATGCCGCCATATATCCATCCTAATAATCTTGAGTGTGTGTAAAAAGGTGTAGAGCCCTGTCGAAGATATGCGAGACAAAATGGATAACACGGAATGCTCGAATCTACGCAAGCTAACCTAATTGTATCAATAAATGTCTTGTCATAATATGTGAAAAAGAAAACGCCGAAAATACTCCATGAGTGAAAGTTAAATTACCACGAAACAGAAAACTTACAAGTATTAAAAAATACGACCTTAACCATATGTAATTGTGTCATTATTGTTACTATACTTTAACATGAGTGCAAGTAACACATTACATATCCGAGAAGAGTAAGTGGCCAGTTTACTCAACGCAGACATGAAACATAAAATTCAGTCATAGAGCTATCTCTAGAATATAGTCCCACGACAGAAGTAACCACACTCATGACAAATGCACTAGGAAATGAAAAAAAAATAACATATCCTACTGTGAAATGACCTTTACCAATATTGTGCATTTAATAAAATTTTCGAAATGAGAAAAGGTTGTAGAAGAACTATATCATAAATCAATAGAAACATGTCGAAGTAAAATCTAGTAGTTTCTATGTGAAATTGTAGGGAGAAAGCAAGAGAAATGCGAATTTAATTTCTAAACTTAAAAATTATTAATTTGTTCTGTATAACTATAAACATGACCCATAAAAACAAAAATATGTAAACTATAGCTTTTCAGAAAAGTAAAAATGAGAATTAAAACATGAGAATTAAAGGAGCTTAATGTCTTTAAAGATTTTTACCAACACTTGATATACATCACAGGAAAATTGCAAAATACTTAGAAATTAACTTTTATACTTGCGATGACAGTCATAGACATTATTATTATTATTATATAATTACTATTATTAATCCACGAAAACTATAAAAGATCTGAGTTGAAAAGATGCAAATTGCAATTAGCAATAGTGGATATAAAATATAATTTACTCCATATTTTTCTTTATGACTGCAAAAAAAAATTTAAACATGAAACATTTTTTTTTTTTTTTTAAACTAATAATAATGAAAAGTGTCACACGTGCAGGGATATTCAGCTTCCTAAAACATTACAACACTATGAGTAGTGCTGCCGAATTGAACTTCTAGTATATTAGGACGTAAATCAGTTACGACTACACACACATATATATATAACACAAAAGTAAATAAAGTAGATTAAAATGATATACTTTAAAAATAATAGAAATATAAAAACACATAAAATAACATAAAATGCACGAAAAGGAAAAATATCTAAAATGTTATTTGATAAAATTACCACATAAAACTTACTGTAAATGAGCACAAAAGGCACAAGGCATTCATTGTGTGAATTTCTTATAATATTGGATTCTACATGTATAAAACATACATTATATATTGTTGTCTAAATTTAAAAAAAAAATGCTGTCTTTTTTTTAAAATTTCTCATACTATATGCCAAATGATACTAAGTTATACCAAAACCAACCGCAGATAGAAACAAATTATTGTCTGAAAATTGCTGAAAAATATCTATCTGTCTACATTCTACGATATCACACAATAATACATGACTAAATAAAACCTTTTTTTGTTTACTTTGTATTAACCACAAAAGCAGAAAAAAAAATATCTCAACATAAGAATCCCACTATATGCAAAAGTCACAAAATTACTATATGTTGAAAAAAACTTACTTTCAGGGTAAATCCAAATGAAAAATATAATTAATATTTAAAAAAAATTGGACAGAAGTGTCCTTAAAATAAAATAATGTACTAAACCCTATTTTTTTTTTTTTAATGTCGAAGTAGAAACACTTTTTTTTATAAACTATATATGAAAACACAAGTATGCAAGTGAATATATCAATAGTTCAATGCTGTTAACTGTTAAAAATTAAAAATAATATTTTACGAAAAATTTATAGAACCTGTGTACACTTCCGTAGATACTTTTAAAATGAAAGGCGAGAAACATTATTTTTCATGCGCTGTAATTACGACATCTTTTTTCTGTGGCACATTTTTGTTGTAGATTCTCGCATCGGGCGAGAAAATCTGTGCTTATTCACTATTAATCAAGGGGGTGGTGCTAGTTCAGGCCAAATTCATGTTTATAATTCATATATATATATATATATATATATATATATATATATATATATATATATATGACATATGTCATGCTGTAACGCTCATATTTATGAACCGATACGGATGTAACTGAGCATGTGTATAGGACATACCAAAGTATCGACCGAGTTCGTTGGCCAACTTTATCCGTCATCTTGTTTCAAAATGGCGGTCAGTTAAACATTTTTAAATTTTAAAAATTGAAAAACTTGTACACAAAATTATAAATTGAAAAAATTGTTTCTGTTAAGTGTTAGAACGTGATACAAGGATTCTGGAACATTTTTTGGTTTTGCTATATCTTAAAACATGGCTGAGATATGGCATTTTGAATTTCTAGGGAGGCTGAGATTTTGAAACAATCTCATATTTGTTATGCTGTAACTGTCGTATTTATGAACCTATATGAATGTGACTGATCATGTGTACAGAACATACCAAGATCTCGACCGAGTTCGTTGGCCAGCATCATGCGCCATCTTGTTTAAAAATAGCGGCAAGTTAATTTTTTAAATTTTTTTTAATTAAAAAAAATAAATAAAAAATTATAAATCGAAAAATTTGTTTCTGTTAAGTGTTCGATCGTGATACAAGGATTCCGAAACAGTTTTTGTATTGGCTTTATCTTTAAAAAATGGCAGAGATACAGGAGTTTTAGATTCTAAGTTGGCTGACATTTTGAAATAATCGGATTTTTGTTATGCTGTAACTCTCATGCTGAAATGCGTATTCAAATTCAGTATTAACGAAAACCGGGATTGAATCTTCTATAATCGGCTTCCAAGCAATTTAGAGTAAAATGAGTTGATTTTTCAAAAACATTGACTATGAAAGTTACCTTTTACTTGCGGGACAGGCCGGAAGGACTTTTTTTCAATATAGGTATTTTAATAAACTTTCTTCGGAATTCGTACATTGATATTTTAATATTTCGAGATTTATTTAATGCAATTTTTAGAGATTTCCTTCTGTGCGTGCGATTTCTTGACACTCGTAAAAGCAATCCGGTTTTATTCTTCAGCCTTAACCTTAATTTTCGTTTAAAAAATAAAATCATACACTGATAATCCCATTATCCCGAAATCCCGTTAAAATTTTCCCATTTTCTCAACAAAAAATTAATGAATCCTATAAGGATATCAACATGCGTCCGAATCATTCGATCACTTTCATTTAAAATAACCCAATCATGTTATCTGGATGGCGAAGTGGATAAGGCAATGGACATGTAACTGGTAGGCCTCGGGTTCGATGTTGGCTCTGTGTTAAAGCGTAAATTCTGTTCATCCGCCCATAATCGTAAATAGAACCAGAGATGGCAGCACTAGCGCTTTTTTCTAGCTGTTGTTCGAAACATGGGCATACTCAAACATGAGCACAGGATGTTTTATCGGCTAGTAATGTGAATATTTTTTATAATTTTTGCTGTAATATTATTTTAGTTTGTAGGAATGTTATATATTTTAGCGTATTTGATTTTCCATCTATCAATTGTACCCTACCTAATAATAAAAATGCCTACAGAACGACTAATTTCCAAACAATTTGTTTAAAAAGTACAAATGGAAACACCAGTATAACATTATTTATTTTACAGCTGTTTAATTTTTATACCTTGCTATTGAAAATATAAAACCCATTTCTAAATATGGATATAACTTAAAAAAATAATACTTTGTAGATAATGTTTATATTAATCATGTATGAAGTTATATTGTTTAGTATACCCTATCTACCTGTGTTTATATTAATCAATTTAAATACAGGGTGTCCCTTCATATCGTTGACAATTAGGTAATTTCTATTTCATTAGTTTTAAAGCTATGATTCCAATTACAAAAAAATTATAAAATTTACCATGTTATGATTTATTGAATATTTCGGAAGAAAGGGGTAGATACGGACCTTCTTATGCCATGGAGTTGTATTACATGACATTAATTTTCAATGTTATAAACATTTTGGCAAGAAATAAAAGTACAGTTATTTGGAAAAAAATTACGAAAAATTTAAGAATTTGAAATAACATTTTCATTAATAATAAATTTCCCACCAGACGTATGCGACATGTAAGAAACATCTAACAATTCTAGTGCCTTTTTTGTTGTTTGTTTTTATAACTAGACTACAGTGACTTATAAGACGTTCAATGCGCATGCTCGAGTTTGCTGTTCTGTCACAGACTATGTGTGGTCGCATTACAGAAATTCGTGAGAAACGCTTGAATGAAACAAACTGACGATAATGACAGCATAGCATGGATTTGCTCAAAATTCTATTACCAATCAGATTTTGCAGGTCATATGTCAGTACTGTGATAAATAAAGGTTCTCTATCAAAAGGTAAACAGACGTGTACTCTAGTGGGACTTCTGCAATGAGTTCGTTTTATTCCGCTTTCAAGGTCTCGATGAAAAGCATTCCATTTCTTAAAATCGTAAACATTTCTTACAAAATGATAATGGAAAAGTCTAAATACCGGCCAGAACATTTTTTTCTCAATCTAGATCATACATTTTTGAAAAGTTGAGGAGGAAAAAGTCATTGTAAGGTGCCTTGATCAGTTTCGCCTCCTCATAAAAAAAATCAGTTTAAAAAACATTTTCAAAGTTGATATTAGCCTTTCATCATTATAAAAAAAGATATCAAACGTGTGCAAATTTTGAATTTTGAAAATGGGGTCTAAATACTGGCTACTTTTGTTTTTTCCAAAATAATAACAAAAATAGAGCTAAATCCGCTAATTAAGACAGGAAAAAATTGTTTTAATGCATTAAATTGATTAATAACATTTAATATGTAGAGAAATAACATGAAAGTTTTGATAAACGAGCATTGTTGTCAAATTTATAGAAATCGTAACGACTACTCTAACAGTCTTCTTTAAATTCTGTTCTTAGTTTTGTTTTTTAAAGTGTTAAACTAAAAAAAACTTGCTGCTTGAAATGGAGATTACTTTATCTACATAAATCACAAACATAGTAATCACTCTCTGCATCGGTGCAGTCGGTATGGACCCACATATCGCATTCTAAACCTCGAATCCGGAGTTTCTCTTATTGTCCGGAGAGAAAACACCCTCACAGAAGACACAAATTGTATCATTTTCCTTCCATTCCGATAGCTTATTTTTTTACCCTTTTAAAATCAAATTTCTGCCCCTTTCGCATTTCATTTATTTTTTTCTTAGTTTTTGATACGTCAATGTTTTCTTTTTCTTCCCATGTATTGCAGATGATATTAGCCAATATTGTAACCGTTGCCATACATTGTAGCAGTCAAATAACGCAACAAAGCAATGTAGCGTCAATAATCCGATAAAATATTTTATTTTCTTCCCTTTTACTCGGTTGGCGCAGCATGTCCCTTAAGGGACTTTGTGCCATAAAAACTTATACAACCATACAACCAACCCTTTTACTCGGAGAAAGCTCAGTCCAAGTACCGACTAGTATTTAGACCACTCTGGTGACCAGTATTTGGACCACTGCGATGTGTAAGTTAAAACCGGTATTACTCATTCATATAGTAAAATGCAAATAACTTAATTGCGGCATTTGGCAGCTAAATATGTGTAGAAAAGAATTTAACGTCCATTCAGGCCAATATAGATCAGTATTTTAAACAAAATTAGAAACACACACCTGAAAAACTTTGATATCTCAGATTTCGTCGAGTCGACACTTTGCTCTTAATGTTTGTATTATTGGTAATGTTTGTACTTTTTGTACTAATGGTAAAACTGGCATGACCAGTTTTATCATACTGCTCATGCCTTCCTTCTTTTGATTAAAGGTACAAATTCTGCCTATCATCTCTGGAATACGCTGCGCTCAGTTCTCGAAACACCTACTAGCTGGTATTTGGACCTTCTCCTCTACATATGTTATTTTCATTATGTTCATTTATTTTCATTTAGTTTCATTATGTTATATTCTACATATGTTGTTAATGGAGTTCATTTTACTTAAATGCGTAATAAATTTTATAAAATGCCGCGAGATATGAAACATACGGGCAAACTCATTCAATTTAAAAGGCTTTTCTTAGAACTTACTCTTATTTTACAGTGTTAAAACGCATAGAGACAAGCATATGATATGTAGAACAAATAAAAAAAAAGTTTACTGATTTTCAGGAGAGCATTTATTTTTTTTAAATCATTTGGTGAAAATATACAGTGTAATTGTCCTTCTCCTTTCAGTGCTTACCGGCACTAAAAACGGAAATATGCTTTATCATTGCTGGAAAATGCTGAAATTTCATAAATTAAAAATATCATAACTCGGTCAATTTTGGCCGCAGTAGAATAACATTAAGAGTGAAATAAAGTTAGAAGAAAGTTTTCTAAATACAAACCTGTATATATTTTAAAATATTACAAAAAAATGTTTTTATCACGGCTAATGTGCAAAACGAACACACATACTAACAAATTCAGAAAAAAAAATTATGTCTATCACAATTGTATTTGTTACAACGTTTTTCCGATTTAAAGGTAGTTAATCGTAGAACTTTTGTGAAGAAAAATTGATATTTTTCCTAGAGCAGGAAATATTTTAAACAACGATTTCTTTGCTGATTAGTGTCTGCCACGCAAGAAATCGAACACTAATTCAAATAGTATATCCACGCAATCCGTGAAAAACTACAAATGTTAAATTTCAGTATAAAATAATTTATTTTTCAATTGTTTTTTTTTTCTTATATGTTGCTACTGAAAATAAATATTACGCTACTGAATATAAAAAAAATAACTTTATATTCGTCTAAAATATCAGTGAATAACGTATATAGATCTCTGCATCATCTCTCATTATCACTTTAAAAAGTTTTTTATATATAGCGCGACTATTTTTTAAATATGGCAGATTTTTTTATAGTCAGTTTTCATTTATGAGCTTCTTAAAACATTGTTTCTCGCAAATTTACTCTAATTGTTGTAACCATTGTTGCTACTGTCATACACTTAATAATACATATTCATATCCTCCAGCGTCAAATTCCCACCTTACCTGGCGATACTTTGCGAAATTACGCAAAATTTGGCCAACGAAAATATATTTCCATAAATGAAGCCAACTTAAGTATAGCTGGCTAATTTGCCGAAATTCTTTTTCAAATTCTGTAACGACGAAACTTGATTTGAATCTCTTATAATTGGGTTTCACGCATTTTAGATTCATGTGTTTGAATAAAATTTGCTGAATTTTTAAAAAACAAGGAATAGAGAAGCTAATCTTTTCATCCGGGTACATGCTGAAAGGACTTTTTTTTAATTTTAGCCTATATGTCTGTATTTTAAACTAACAATCGTTATATATGCCTTTCAGGGTAAAAGAAAGGTTTTTAGCGCGATTTATTTCCAAAAAATGTGTTTTGAATAAAAATACGTTTGAATACACAGAATAATAATTAAATTTAATTATTAATAATTTTATTTCTTACTGCTCGAGATTTATAGCTGATTAATCAAAGAACTTCTATTAATTAAAATCTATATTTCTAAGAGTAGGAAAATATTTTAAAAATGCCTTTTTTGCGGATTTGCGTCCGTCAAGCAAGATACCAAACACTAATTCAAATCTATCTATAAAATAAATAGATAGCTACAAATGAAAACTTTAATATACAGTGGCGGACAAAAAAACTGCATCACCTAGAAAAATTAACATTTTGTAATGCTAATGAGTTATTTCGTTCAAATAAATTAATCTTAGTTGCTGAAAAGCAAGATAAGATATCATTCTACATTTCTATTGGATAATATACCCCTTATGAAGTATTGCGTCATCAAAATTTTAAAAATAGTGCAGCGAAAGGGAAAAATTGCCATTTGTCTTGTTCTTTAAGTGGTAAAATGATGGCTTCGTATGTTCAATTGGTGCAAGAAAAAAAAATGTGTGATACTTGCTTTAGTTAAAGAAGGATATTCGACACGTGTGATCTCTAAAAAAAATGGTTGCAATTAATCGACACTTTGGAGGACGATTAAATTAGAACGTGAAACTGGTAATGTTGAGAGTAAGGCTGGATCGGGCCGAAAGAGGATGATCCTAAATTCTGATTATCGATATCTGAAACGGATGTATCTGAGTAATTGTTATGCAAGTGCTCCTGACTTAAAAATCGAATTTGAGAGAGTCTGGGGTGTTAATTTAAGCGCAAAAACTATCCAAAGACGCCTCGTGGAATGCCGTTTGCATGCGTATCGCCCAAAGAAAAAGCCTTTACTTACAAAAAAAAGGGATGCAGAAACGACTTTATTGGGCAAAAGAGCATGTCTCATGGACAAAGGCTCAGTGGGATTCAGTAATTTTTTCGGACGAATCTAAGTTAAACCTACATAGATCAGACGGTAAGCGGTATGTTCGATGACGTAAAAGTGAAGCTTATCATCCAGACTGCATATCGCCTACTGTAAAATTCCCAGTCAGCCAAATGGTCTGGGGATGCATCTCCAGCCAAGGTGTTGGATGTCTGAAACTTATTACTGGAACTGTGAATGCACCCGTTTATACCGAGATTTTAGAGGAGTGTTTAAAACCAGTTATTAAGGATGATTTTAAAGGTGCTAGAAATTGTATTTTTCAACAGGACTCTACACCGTGCCATACAGCGAAATTGGTAAATACAATCTAACTTATTCCTGAATTATTTTATTGCCTAATTTACAAGTTTTAATCTCCATAACATTAAGGATATTGGAAAAGTAATTTTCAACCAGTTTCCTCCCTTTAGGTGACGGCCTATCTGAAAAAATATGGCATTAAAGTTTTGGAATGACCTGTGAATAGTCCTGACCTGAATCCCATTGAAAATTGTTGGCATATAATTGGTACAAAAATTGTTGCTCAGAAGCCTGCTGCTAAAATAAAACTGCTGGAAAGCATTATTAGGGTCTGGTTGCATGAAATTGGCCAGGATTACATTCAGAATTTGATATATTCTATGCCGGACCACTGCAAGGCTGCCATCGCAGCTCTTGGAGGATCCACTAAATACTGAAGTGATACTTATGCATGTATACACATCTAAGTATATATAATATGACTGCAGTTATATAAAATTTACATTAACTACAGAATTTGTGCATCTATTACTTTGTTCCAATTTTTTTTAAATATTGCGTTTTTCACTTTTTTCCATTTTTCCAAAGAATTATGCGTAAATAATTTATAAATCCCTATAAAATTTAATTGAAATTAATCCTACAACTGTATTTTATCATAAAAATATCATATTTCTATAATACCTGTACTTGAAAAACATTATTTGCAGCGTTTTCCGCTTTTTCGCAGGTGATGCAGTTTTTTTGTCCGCCACTGTAGCATCACTCTTTCAAAATATTTCATTTTGCATCTTGCTACTAAAAAGAGATTACACTTAAAAACACAAATAACTTTAAATATTTCTATAAATATCCCTCAAAATTAGCCTATACTCTTCAAAAAAAGACAAATGTTTCTTAATCTGCAAAAATATATTTTAACCAGGAAAGAAAACATAACCCAACAAACACGAGATTTTTGGCCACCTGTCGTAATCGTTGTGGCCAAAAAAGTTTGCGGCAATTTGTATCCAGCCATTAATGTATTTCAACTGACGCGCCCGCACACCGGATGTCTATCGCCAAATCGTTAACGGGCAAATGGCGGGGAAACTTAATGCAATTTCAGTGCCCAATAGCGAATGAAAGTACGTTTGCGGCAAAGATATACAAATCTATCATCGTTTAAAAGTCAGTGGCCCAGTATAATCTTCTCGACATTTTTATTATAAGAAATAAAAAGTATTTTTACTTCACATTTTATAAGATTATTTTCGTTATTTTAAACCGGGATTTATGTGACACGATAAAATATGCTGCATTTAAATATTTTATGCAATAAAAAATACACAAAAAGTACCCTTCTTTAATTCAAAGAGTTTTTATGTGAAAAAAAAAAAAAAATCATAAAAATAGTTAATGTTTTGGCTTTTAAAGTATGCATTAATATATTTAAATGAATATTTTCTGTGAGCACCTAGAATGAAAATGAATATTGCAATCTTTAGACACACATATTATTTAAACATATTAAAAAAAATAATGATAAATAGGAATTTATTTTCAATTTGAATTATATATTTCAATTTCAATGAAAAAATATTTGTCAAAAGAAATAAATGCCCCTTTGCCAAA
This sequence comes from Maratus michaelseni, assembly GCA_963931845.1. Lineage (NCBI taxonomy): Eukaryota > Metazoa > Arthropoda > Arachnida > Araneae > Salticidae > Maratus > Maratus michaelseni. The sequence continues at coordinate 402,565,020 of OZ007586.1, forward strand.
AAGCAGTTACTGTTAAGGGAAAAAAAAAAAAAAAAAAAACATTTTTTTTATTTTTTTTTTGGGGGGGGGGGTGATTTTATATTATCTGTATATTATCTATAAATCAGTTTCAAAAAATAAGTTATTTTCATTTTTTGAAACACTCAAAATTTAGATTTAAAAGAAAAAATATCCTAAATGGCAGTAATAGCAAATGCCCCCCCCCCCCCCATAAATGGGAATTTATTTCCAATTTGAAAAATATAGTTCAATTTCAATAAAAAAAATATTTGTCAAAAGAAATAAATGCCACTTTGCCAAAAAGCAGTTACTGTTAAAGGAAAACAGAAAAAAAAAATCTTTTTTTTTTTTTTTTTTTTTTTGTGGGAAGGGGGGGGGGGGCTGATTTTATATTATCTATAAATCAGTTCCAAAAAATAAGTTATTTTCATATTTAAACGAAAAAATATCCTAAATAGCAATAATAGCAAGCAAACCCCCTCCCCCCCCCGACTCTTTTCACAGAAACACTAAATTAGAAACATTACATTAACATCACAGAAACATTAAATTAATCCAGGCTTGCCGGCAAATACAAGGAGGGAAAGATGAAACAAAGATTTCCCTTTTCCGACACATTTTTTTCCCAGTGGGTATTTTTGTAAATATATTTTTAAATGTTTTCAAATTTGTAATAATAAGCATTTAGAAATTTCCACTTTTAAACTTATTTAATATTGTATAAGAAATTTTAAAGATAAAAAAACCTTGGAAAAATAATTCTATTGAAAGATAGTGTTTTTAGAAAGGAATACATTTTCTTGTTTCTGCGGGCTGGTAGGGATTTTGTATGTTAGCAGCGTCATGATGGCAGCGTGAGCAAAGTCTGTTTACAAAGTTTTGAAGCAAGCCTCCCTATTCCTGGCGTCGTCATCATATTCTTTTGAGGATTTTGATTTACAAATTAGGTAAGATTATTTTTCTATATTATTCCAAGAGTTAGTTAAAAATTAGTTTTCATCATTCTCAGGGACAGATTTAAGTTCAAGATAAAGAAAGCTGAGAAAAAGCATCAGCAATTTTGTAAAATTAACTGCATTGCTTTGCTTATGTTACTTACTTCTACAGAAGTGTATAAAAAAAAGTTATTTACTGATTTATCTCTGCCCTGAATATGCTATTAATAAGTTGATTGTAATTATATATATGCCAGGAGTCAGGGTATAATGTGCCGGTAATGAACACTCCCAGAAGTTTTGGGTTTATAAAAAAATAACCAATAAAAATTCAGCTTTTTTTCGTAAATCTCCGTTGCTTGTTTTATAATCTGCTTTATTGCTGACAATCTTAAACTAGTCAGGAAGCCGAAAATAATATTTCACAGTTTCAGTAAAAATTTTACTTCATAAGTTAAGATCTGGTTTTAATTAACTAATATATATATTCTGTATTTTCTGACGATAATGGCATGTTTTTGTTTTGATTGTAATAGAAAACTTCGAATTTTATGTACTAATGACCATTTGCAAAATTTCACTTAGTTTTAAGATGTTAATAAATTAGGTAATTTGTTTATAATTCATTAATGGGATTCTTAATTAATCATGGTAATGGTGCCTAAAATGTTTTGGTTTAACCGAATAGCTAAGTAATCTGATTAATTTTTAAATTCCACTTAGAGTGTAATAGGAACACAACTTGGTACTTTTCTGTTATACCAACACATGCCAAAATATATGCTAATTTGCCATTTATTTCAATCCTGACAGTGTAAAGAATTGTTTATTGCAAACCATACCAAACATTCTAATTGGGCTATTTATTGAACGTTAATCTTTTATCATTAATATTATTTAATCATAACCTCACAAAACATCTTAACGTGCTACTTTTCATATAGAAAATATTTATTAAATTATAACTTGCATTTATTATTGACACTGAAATGGATTTTACCATTTGGCTGTTACATGAGGATGTAGAAGCAGCAATAAAATTGTTTTAGGACTTTAAAGATGCATAAAAAAAGTTTATCAAAAAAAAAAAAAAAACAATAAACGTCTTCATTCAAAATATGAAATGTTTACTGCAATCATACATATGTGTGTATTTATATATATACATGTCATCACTGGTGTCCGGCTAACTGAAAAGTACCAAACATTGTATCAATTATCTTCTTTAATTACTTTCCTGGAATTATAATTTATCTCCATCTTTTATATTATGTTCTGCAGTGTTTTTCTTTTTCAGTACCGTAATTTCAGTAAAAAGTGCTATAGTGCATATGCGTTTAAAAATTTAAAACAGTCTAAGTGCACAGTACTTCTGCTGTGCAGCTGATTCGGTATTTTTTTTTTTTTTTTTGCTCCCCATAGTATAGGTGCAGATTCCCAAAATCTGTAAGGGGCCAGTGGCTCCTAAACCCAGAAAATCCAGTGGCCACATTGTGAAACAAACGCATAAAAACTATAGCATTTATATGGCTATATGGGGTTTATTGTCTACTATTAAAGCTTAAAAGTAATAAACAGTATATTTTAAATTAATTTACACAAAACTTAAATAAATAAATGATTTATTTTTTCTTCATTAAAATTGGGCAACGGGATTTTATAGAATCTTCCAACCATAATTGTATACAGTTTATAGGAATGAATATTTGTAATGTAAGGCCCCATATAAACGATTCTCTAATTTTTTTGTTCTATAGATAAATCCCCCCCCCCCCCCCCCCCCCCCCCCCCGACCAAAGGGTTTTTCATAGCTGAAAATAAATGCCCGACATGGGCATTTGCATCAAAAAGTATCTCTATAAAAATCAAAAGAAAAAATACATATGAAAAAATATTGAGAAGATTTATTTTATTTTAAGATTTAGATTTTAATAAAATTGAACAATTTTTGACATTCAGGGATAATTAAGAAGAAAACAGAAAACTTGTTGATCTGCAAAAATGTGGTATCCATGCTTAATCATGATTTTTAATTATGGACAACAGAAAAAAATAAAAAAGCGGTAAATATAGCAGAAAACGTGCGAAATTGACTTAAAAAATGTGGAAATCTGACAGTCGCTGGAAAAGGGGCGTTCCTGTAAGACACTTAGACATAGGCCATAGGCGACTTAGACATGGAAAGTTAGGGGCCAAAGAAAAAAATACAGTCGCCACGTGGCGACTGGCGACCGTGTATCTGCACCTATACCCCATAGAAATATTTAGAAAAGATGCCATTTTTCCTTCTTCATCAACTGGCCAAAATGGCTTGCCACGAGTCTTCTCCATAACCTACCATAGAAACTTAGCCTTCCCCATTCTCAAAAAGACCATTGGATTGCATATTTTTATGCCATTTCATCCATTTTAATTCATGAAATGCAAAATATATTACATACTGTATTTCATGTTTTAAATCATGAATGAATTTTAATGTGTAACTCCCCATTCACACAATAAAATTTATTTGACCAAAGGATATTTCATGCAGGCGATGTCTCATTGATAATGAGAAAGAGTAAACATTATGAGGGGCTTGTTAAAAGTCCTAAGAAAGGATAAAAGTATCACTGGATAGTAGAAGTGAAGAATATCCCCTTTTTTATGGAAATAACTTACCAATCCTAACTTACAGAAAATCAGTTTGATACGTTAAAATAAATGTATTAAATGCAAATTATTATGTGTGTATGTGCATGCTGAAATAAGTTTTAATTTAAAAGAAGAAAAAATGATTCACTGGCGTCAGTTATATACATTAATCAGTTTCAGTTAACTTTTTGTTTTTAAATTTCTAGTTGAATATGATAAATGCTTAATGTTGCAACCTATTACAATTTATTTTCATATTTTTAAGGAGACTACGGTGACAGCCGAGATAATGTTGAGCCATGCTTCTAAGAACACCGTTTGACAGAATGCCAAGCCGATTCCATTCATACTGTTGGTTGTCCCCGGCAACAGAAGCTGAAGTCATCGCTCTTTATCTTAGGCAGCATACGGACTTCTCCATTTTCAACATAGACTAGCCATTTTCACCCATGTACAGTTTGCTCCAAGTTTCTATCAAGCATGGTGCATCAGTAGATGGTGTTTAGAGAAGATTCTTGTGCAGCTTAAACTCATTTGGCATTCAAGCAAAGGTAAGTTTTCAATTTGCTCAGTTTATAATGCAAGGCTTTTATCTTGGGGCCCATTTTGAGAAAAGTAAAAGTTATTTGTGTGAAAATGATTCCAGATTTTCCCCCAGGTTTAAAAAAGGGCAGGGTGCTGCTGGTGAGAAAAGGGCACTTTTTGGATTCTTGAGAGCACTTTTCAGATTTTTAAGGGCACATTTTTAATTGTTAAAGGTATTATTTTGGTTTTTAAAGCCACTTTCAATATTTAAAAATCAGGACACTCTTTTTAAGACAACACTGAGTCAGTTTTTACTATGAAAGCAAATTTTTTAATGCAAAAAGGAGAAAGGGCACTTTTTGTACTGTGGGGCAAGCAGGGACGCGCCGACCCAGTGTGCAATGTGTGCAGCGCTCACAGGCGCCGAAGTATAGTAAAGGTGCCAAAGATTTCAGTTGAGGAAAAAAATATTTCAAAAAGAAAAAAATACTTAATTTAATTATACTATTACAACTCCTTGACATCTATTATGTATTAGTACGCACATACAATCCATTTTAAACAGATTTTTATGCTTTATTCAAATATTCAATCTATTGTAATTGTATCATTATTTTCTCCAGGACACTGATTTTTTCCGTTTTATGCAGGATTCTGATGCAAACAGGTTCCATTTTCTCACTTTTTACTGTATTTTGAATTCTATTTACATACCTGTCAACCTTTTTTAATTTTTTAATCAAATACCAATATTTTGAACCTGAAATTTTACTTAATAAATGAAATCAGATAAGCATCCTATAGAAACAAGACGTGTTTTATTAAATAATTTTTCTTGTTCAAAATGCGTTTATTTGACTTAAAAAAAAAAAAAAAGGTTTGCAGCTATGTATTTATACTGAGGGATATGGATGTAGAGCGCCCACTGAAGTTCGGCACACAGGCGTTGGATGCTACTGGCGTGTCCCTGAGGGCAAGAAGGGTGCTAATTCTTTTTATGAGGGGCAAAAAGGGTGCTATTTTGTAAACCAAAGGGCAGGCAGGGTGCAGCACCCTTCTGAAACAGTCTGGGGGAAACTCTGATTCTTTTTTTTTTTTTTTTTTTTTTTTTTTTTGTAAAAGATAACATTTTGTAATGAATATGAAATTTAGTTACTCAAATTTGAACCAAACGTTTATTGATAACTTCTTTAAGTCCTTCTGTTAAAGTTTTCGTTTCAATTTGTTTGCAAACTACACATTTTGAAACATAACAAAATAAAAATTAACAATGAAGAGTATGTTTTTATAGAATGGAATTTTGTGAATTGCCCCTTTTCGATGATCTTGGGGAAATCAGAGCTGAAACCTTAGTATAACAGTAATTGTAGAGGCCGCTATAACAAGAAACTAGCAAAAAAGGGTATCGGCTTTACAGTTACTTTTCATTTTTTCATAATGTACAGCTAAAATGCTATTTTATCTGTGCTCGCAGTGAAAACATTTTTTCTGAGGCAGGCTAAATTTACAACAATAAAAGAAATGCCCATTTAATTATTAATTTTTTTAATTGCATTTATTGTATTTTCTGAAATCATAGTCTTTTCCAACAGTTTTAAAAATGACTTTTTTTTTTTTTAATATAATTTTAAAACTAAACTTTAATTTTGCATGAGATTTTTTCCTTATCTTTTTCTATGTAAATTTTTTATGTACCGAGTAAATAGTTCTTATGAATTATGGCATATATTATACATTTATATTCAAATAACTTTTTATAGATCACTTATAAATTAATTTGTCTTTAAATATGCTTAAAAAATGAAATTCTTGCAACTACTCGGCTGCAATTTGGCTGATTAACGAGTATATACCAAGTACTTGGTACAGCTCTAGTTTCTCATAAGCATGACTGATTTCTCCATTTTCATAGAAAATCAATGTTTAAAAATGATAAGCTGTGTGTTTTAGAGATTAATACAAAAATGTGGAGAGATCATGATACAAATATAAAAAGCGAGAAGAGGGCTAAAATAAGATGCATGTTTAATATATAATATTAATATACCAATATATTCATAGTAATTGAAACTTAAGTTTAATTGTTGACTCCAGTTGAACATTAAAATAATTATTCATTATATACATTGCCACTGTTTATCTGGTGTTCCCAATTTTACCAAGTATTTTTTTAAATCTTGCACATGATCATGTACTGATACTATTAGCTCTGTTTTTCACTTGAGTGTGTGTGCAGTAATGTTTGCTTCAGTTTGCCTAGTTTTGATATTATAGTGCAGATTTTTTAACTGTGCAGGGTAAGGTGTGTTTGAATTCAAAATTCATTATGTAATACAAAAGAAAGAAAACTGACAGGAAAAATAGTAAATAAAAGGTTTTTTTGTTTTACTTTAATAAAATTTTGTATTATGCACATCACATACTTAAATTTTTCTGGCGAGTTTCAACTTTCATAACATAATTTTTGAAAGTAAGTTTTTCAAAATGATTTATTAATGTTGTTTAAAAGGAGTTCCTTATTTCTATCTCTTGTGTGAGTTTCATAAAGTTTTTACTGTGTTTTATATATGGGAAAATATAATTAAGTCATTGTTAACTTTGATTTAAATCTTTTAAGACAAAAGTATTCTTGTCACCTTGATTTAAAATTAATCACAAAGGAATATATAAAATGAGTATGAGTATAAATTATATGTTTCATAAAGAAGTTATTTAATTCATGTAATTTATAGAATTGAAGAATACTCAATATACCATTAAAACTATAATAAAAAAGCTGTTAACTGATATCTTTTAAGTGACCAAAAAATCATTTTTTAAACTTAAGGTATTTTGAAAATATTCTTATGTTTTGCCCAAAATATTTTGCAAATGTAAGATTCTGGAGAGGGGTTGAAAGCTCAAATCCATGTTTTATAAATTTTTGATTTAAATCAAATATCAAGTAATAAACATGTGGATTTTTACATTGCTAACTAAGCGTAAAACCAACAGAGTGAAAAATGTCCAAGTCTGGAAGCTTGGTTACGCTTAGTTAGCAATGTAAAAATTTGCATGTTTATTATTCAGTAATTTCATGTGAATTTCATTGCTGAAAATTAATTGAAAAAATAATTAAAATTACTCAAATATCAAGTTTTTACAATAAAATAACTGTGGTATATAATAATTTTTTTATGCTGAAAAGAACTTTTCCTAGTATTTGTATTTAGTATCCATTGTGTAATTTTCATTCATTAACCCCTTAATCGTCGCACCTTTTAAGTGTAGGCCACTTTTAAAAAAATCAGATTGCGTTGATTACCACCAGTTTTTTAAGTAGAAATGTTCATCTTATTTAATAGACAGATAAAATAATGCAAGAATAAAGCCAATAACACTATTTTAAAAAACTGGTGGGAATCAAACAATCTGAATAAAACAGGCGTAATCTACGCTGCCCGTGAATGTCTCGGGGACGACGATTAAGGGGTTAAAAAAATTGTATATGTGAAAAAAACATTTAACAAATACCACAATTTCAGGCTTATACATGTTTAAAAATAAAATTTATCTATATGCGGTGTTTGATAATCAGTGCGGTGTTTGATAATTGGAAGGTGTGGTTACATTAATGGGTCATGGGAGTGTTCAGCATTGGCCGAGGACTCGGTTTCCCTTATGGGATCCCGGCTATGGAGCCGTTGTTCACTTCTGGCATTCTGCCCAAGTGTGTTGTGGTGGTGTCCTCTGAGTTTGGGCTCCACCGTATCATTGCAGCGACCTCTGTCGTCATTCATTTGGGAAAGGGTGATGAAGCGTAGGAGGCTTAGGCCCCCACTTCTCCCCTGACCGAAGAGCACCACCTTAGAGGTGTCCAGGTAAACCGGCCCTTTTTGGTTATAGGCTCACGAGAGCCTGGAATCGGCAGTGAAATAAGACTGCCTTTGGTAGCCGTAGCTTATCATATCTACCAATGCGGCGTATACGAAGCATTCGTGATTTTTTTTTTCCTTGAAAAAAATCCAGTCATTTAATGTTGTTGAGTGAACAACCGAAAACAATATTAAATTGCTTTTTTCATGGGTCTGCAATAATAATCACTCAAAATATGTTGGGCCCCAAAGCAGAATATTTAGCAATGTTCTGCAACGAATCTTCAGCTGATCAAAAATATTCTGTGGGAATTTAAAAAAAAAAAAAAACAGGGAGATGTCCTTGTATATATAGGAGTGCAATTTCATCTTTTATAGAAATGCAAACGACGTTTCATAAAGCACTGACACATACATACCAAAGACACGTTATTTTGGGTTAAGATATATTTTTTAAACTATCGCATTGACAAACAGTTTACAGTTCTGTCAACAGGGCTTGAATTTCAGGGCAGGATTCGTGCCGAAAATTTTGAAATCCCGCCCAAAAAATTTCAGCATTTTTGGAGAAATTTGCATTATTTAATTTACCTGCAACCGAACGATAAATTTCGTGATTTTTTTCCCGCAACCGATTGACGAACTTTGTGTTTTTTCCGCGACTGATCGACGAACTTTGATTTTCCGTGACAGATCAATGAACTTTGTGTTTTTCCGTGACAGATCAACGAACTTTGTGTTTTTCCGCGACTGATCGACGAACTTTGCATTTTTTAAGCAACTGATCAACGAATGTTGCATTTTTATCCGCGACAGATCAACGAACTTGGGTTTTTTTGGGACAGATCGACGAACTTTGAGTTTATTCCGCAATCGATCGACGAAATTTGCTTTTTTCCGCAACTGATTGACGAACTTTGAGTTTTTTGGTGACAGATCGACAAACTTTGCATTTTTTCTGCAACAGATCAACGAACGTTGCATTTTTTTCTGCGACTGATCAACAAACTTTGCGTTTTTTCTGCGACAGATAGACGAACATTGTGTTTTTTAAGCGACTGATCGACGAACCTTGCGTTTTTTTGGGGACAGATCGACGAACTTTGTGTTTATTCTGCAATCGATCGACGAACTTTGCGTTTTTTGGTGACTGATCGACGAACTTTGCATTTTTCCCGCAACAGATCGACGAACTTTGCGTTTTTTCCACGACTGATCGACGAACTTTGCATTTTTTCGCGATCGATCGATGAACTTTGCGTCTTTTCCGCGATCGATCGGTGAATCTCAATCAAGTAAAATCTAAAGTCAGAAATTTATTTAACAACCTAATTGTTAAGGGTCCCTAACACATTTAATGGAACTTGAAAAATACACTGCATATATAAAACTTAACTTACTTCCCTTTTTTATAATAAAAATAAAAATTTTACATAATCATTCTCAGTTGACTTAATTTTTTCAATGGTATTTTGTCATGTCTGCATTAATGTAATTCTTTAAATAGCACGTAAAATAATAGTGGGGTTTAAAGATTTTTTTTTCTCCCTAACAAACATTACAACTCCCCTCCATTTAAAAATGTTGGTAGGGAGACTCCATTCCTTGGAAAAATTGAATTTCAAGCCCTGGTCAATAACTTTACAAAAGATATATTTTGAGATATCACCTTTATGGAGAAAAAGTCTTTGGAAATTTGCTCCATACATAGTTATAAGTCCAGCTTTTAGAGCTTTTCTAACAGATTTATATCCAGGCGGAGGCCCATGTGCTTTTCTTTTGGTACTGAGTACATGTCATTAGTAATATATGTTGTCGCAACTTCACTGTACATGAGATTTAAAATTTTTTATTAGTAATGAATATAGTGTTAACTCTAGAACTAAAGGGTAGCCGGAGGGAAATATTTTTAAAAAGGCCACACTGTTCCCTAAAAGAGCACTCTTGCATCCTGTTCAAAAGATATATTTTGAACTTGTTTATTATCCCCACTTATCAATAGAATTTTGCGATATTTTCCTGTGACCAATTGACTAATTTTGCGACCGACTGACAAATGGGATTTTTTTTCACGACCAATTAACAAATTTCACAATATATGAGATTTTCCACTTGATCGACTGGCGAATTTCATCATTTTTTCTCGCAACCGATCAATATAGGTGAAAACTGGGAAATCGGATTAGTAGCCAATTGCCAATAGACTCGGTTTCATTAATGGCCACTTTTTAAAGTACTGACTAATGTTTCAAATTTTCTAGATAAAGTATAATCATCATATAGAAACACATTTTTGTATAAATCAGTTTTATACCAGCGAAGTGCTCATGATAAGAATAGGGAAAAAGTCAAAATTCAGGAAAATTTTCTAAAAATCGGAAAGTCTATTATCACATTAATTTTTTTAGAATATGATCATGGATTATTTGTCAGGGGTGATTGTGTTCCAGTTATGTACCGGAATTGCAGTATTTTTTTCTTTTTCAATACCAGAATGCCTTTTTTTTTTTCGTATAGATCGGTTGTAGGGAAAAAAATCTCAAAATTCGTCAGTCGGTCGAAAAAAAAAACCCCGTAAATTTTGTCAGTTAGACGCGGGAAGAATATCACAATGATCGTCAATCGGTTGCAGGAGAATATAGCTAAATTTGTTAATCAATTGCTGAAAAAAATCTTGAAGTCTGGAAATTCTTTAGTCGGTCGCATGAAAAACTCCTGCAAATTTCGCTAGTAAGCTGCAGGGAAAAAACCCGTAAATCTGCTGATTGGTCACAAGAAAAAACTGAACAATTAGCCAATTGATAGCAGGAAAAAAAAGCATGAAATTTGTCAATCGGGTAGCACGGAAAATTTTAGAAATTTGTCAGTCAATCATAAGAAAAAAATCATGAAATTCTTCTGTCGTTTATGAGGTGAAACTTGTCAGTTGATCAGGGGGAAAAATCGTGCAATTCGTTGATCCATCATGGAACAAACCTGCAAAATTTGCCAGTTGGTCAAGTGTGAAATTATCATGAAATTAGATAGTCAGGGGTGAAAAAAATTGTGCTATTCGTCAAACAAATGGGGGGGGGGGGGGGGCGAAATCGCAAAGTTCTTAACACATTCTTGGTAAAAAAAAAAATCGTAAAATTCGTCAGTTGGTCAAGGATTATAATGGAATGTGTAACTGGGAAGTGACCGCGTAGGGGTGGCAATCAATGACAATTTTTTAATCGCCACTTTTACAACTTTAATTGTCACATGGCGAGTGGCAATTAAAATTTCGCAATTTTCCACGACTTATTGAAGAATTTTGCGATTTTTTTCCTGTGACTGATTGAAGAATTCTGTGATTTTCCTCTCGATAGACTGACGAATTTCACAATAATTTTTAGATTTTTCCCTTGATTGACAGGCGCATTTCGTAATTTTTTCTTGCTACCGATGAACGATTTTTGTGATTTATTTACCGCGTCTGGTTGAAGAATTTCTCGATTTTTTCTGACAATCCACTGACGAATTTCATATATATTTTTTTTCTCAAGCACCTGAAGAATTTAAAGTTTTTTTTTTCATGATTGACTAACAAATTTCGTGATTTTTTTCCGTGACTGATTGTAGAATTTTGTGAATTTTTTTTTTCTTCGGCAATCCATTGACTAAGTTTAAGATTTTTTACCACAATCGGCTGACAAATTTGGCGATATCTTTTAAACGGCCAAAGAATCATTTTATAAACTTTTTCATATTAAAATTTAGTTAGTAATATTTTAACAAAACTGTATTCAAAAAGTTATCATTAAAAAAAATCTTAGTCTGTTACCAATTGCATAGGAATTGTTCATTTTTAATAAAATCCTTTTATTCAAAACTGTTATTTTACAGTTTTTTAAAACAGTTTAGCAGAGTTTCATGAAATGCAAACATCTTGTACAATGGGTCCATCAAATTACTGGAAATTTTGATGCTTCAGCTCATGTGCTTAAAAAATGTTTGCTTTAAATGTTTTAATATTTGTTTCAAGAGTGATGATTCAGTTTTGTGATTATTGTAATTGTGACACCTCTGGAAATATAGTGAATCTAATCTGGACCTACATTTAATAAAAGTTAAATTAATTTAAATTTATGAAATGCAACATTTAATAGAAAAAGATTGTTTGAATATTTTTTAATGTTTTGCTGAAATGTGTCAAATAATTTTTGTTAACGGGGTTTTTAACTTTCATAAACTTTGACAATACTTAAGATTACACAGATTTATGCTAAATAATTTTTTTTAATTTAATGGTATGTATCTAGAAGAGGAGGGGAGAGGGTGATAAAATTATTTGATCTTGTGACCTCTAAATTAAGGATTTTTTTTTTTTTAATATGCCGTCATATAAATTAATTTGGATTTTGATTATATGTATAATTTTTAACAAATTAAAAATAAAGCAGGTTCTTTAGAGAAAGGGACCTTCTTTAATACTTTCTTTGACCCTTTTTTTTAAGAAACTTTAAAAATGATATTTCAACTTAAGGTATTTTTAAAACATTCTTATGTTTTGCCCAAAATATTTTGCTAAAGATGTAAGATTCTGGAGAGGAGCTGAAAGCTCAAATCCATGTTTTTAAAATTTCTTTTAAATCAAATATCAAGTAATAAAAATATGGATTTTTTCATTGCTTAACTAAGCGTAAAACCGACTGCGGTAAATTTATTATTAGTTGTTGCATACTTTACCATTCCAGATATATGGACTTTCATAGAGAAAGGTAATCAGCACCACACAGTTTATTATAAAATTCCATTAAAAATTCATAATTATCAAATAATTATTTAAATGTAAATTAATGATTATCAAATTTAATTTTTTTTATTAATATTTTAAAGAAATTATCAAAGTCAATAATGGTTATCTTAATAAGTACTGCTTTCGATATTATATTTTTGTTATTCAAAGAATCTGTGTGAAAGGGGGGGGGGGGCATACACATCTGTGCCCAGAGCCCCCAAATTTCTAAATCGGTCCCTGGTCACGAAAGAACATTTATTTTTCTTAGAACGCTGTATTGAAATTTGTGAGAAAAAGGGACTAATTTGTGTTCCAGAATTTTTTTTTTTTTTTTTTTTTTTTTTTTTTTTTTTTTTTTGGAGATAGTAAATATTAAGATATTTTTTAGTAAATTGTTTTAAAGAAAAATGTTCCTGAAATAAATGGCTATTTTTTAGTTAGGCAGCATAGAAATGCATGAAAAAACTTCAGTGTGCAAATTGATCTCAAGGAAATGTCTTTTGGAATAATAAATATTTTTTAAAACAAAATTTTTGGGTAAAAAAAAAAAATATATATCAAATATCAAAATCTGTACATTATAAGCTTTATAGGATCAAAAACTATACATAGCAATTTAACCATTTTTTGCCGGCACATACTTAACTATTGTAGTGTGCAAAGTTCAATAATTTTTTTTTAATTCGACAAATTTTGTAGAGTTTGTAGGATCTTTTATTCAGAATTTCATTAGCTGAATAAAGTTTTAATTCATAGTTTGAACTGGCCGATTTTTTTTTTGCCAAATTTTAAAAAGGCCTAATAATAAAATTTACAAATACTTTTTAACAGAAAAATGTTTATATGTAAATATTAAAATAGAAAGAAGACTTTAAAATAATTAAGCTATTACTTACGAAAAGCACTAAAAAGCCCTTTTCATAAAAAAGTGCCCATTTTTTCAGCTGAAGTGTCTTTTGGAGGAGCACCCTGCCCTTTTTCATTCTGAGGGAAACACTATGGCATAATATTTTTTTCATTCTGAAAAGAACTTTTCCTGTAGTATTTGTATTTAGTATCCAAAACATAATTGTGTAATTATTCATTAAAAATTTGTATAATTGAAAAAAAAAATATTTGTAACGAAAAAAGATAAAGAAAATCATTTAATGTTGTCGAGTGAACAACCAAAAACAATATTAAAAAATGCTTTTTTCATGGGTCGGCAATAATAATCATTCAAAATATGTTAAGTATTCAGTGGCAGACGTGTTACCCTTCTGGGAAACAAAAACCGTATGTAAAATGCCATTGTTTTATGAGTGATGATATCAGATTTATAGCTTGGAGGTACACAATGTATTTTCCTACTTTACGAAGCCATTTTCAAGTAAAAGTTATATGTGAAAAAATAAAGAACTGCTGGTTTCTAGCAATGCAAATTCTAGAACATTTCCCAAAGTGGGCAATTCGACTTTTATGAAATGAAAGAAAGAGCACCCATAGCTCATTCAAGATGATAATTTGATGCTATGCATCATATGTAAAGAATTTGAATTTATATATTTGAAGTTATTCAAAAGAATTTATAAAAAGCCTGTTTTTATTTTGTTTTAGTGATTAACACAGAGATAAAGTGTTTAATATACAGTGTAACTCCAGATGTACGTTACCTGAGTTGTACGTTTCCCTCAGTTGTACATTTCCCTCAGTTATACGTTTCCCTCAGTCAGGGTTCTTAAATGCCTGGGTTTTTTTCAGAAAAAACCCAACCCACTGGGTTTTATCAGGGTTTTTTGGGTTTTATCAGAGTTTTTTAAGTTAGAGGTGGTTCAGAATGTTTGAAAAAAATGTACTTACTACTAAGTACAGTTTAAAGTAACTATTTGATTACAAAAATATATAAATGAATGACAATCAAAATTATGTTTTGCTTTTAGATAAATTGATTATTAGTAATAGTTTTAACAATGAAATTATAGAAGTACTATACTAATACCAGTGCTGAATCAGACTAGTATACTTTTACTTAGTTTTTATTATTAGTTTTAAACTAATATTTTGTTAAGGATAAAGTATCTTTATTCATTTTAATTGAAGTGATTGCCTATATATAATAAATATTTTCTGTAGAAAAAATTCATTCTGAAACATATTGATTAATGATGGATTGCAATTTTTTTTTTTTTTTTTTTTTTTTTTTTTTGAGTTGTTTGTATTCCAAAATTTCCTCAGCCCGAGGTAAATAGGAAATTTAGGTTTTCCTTTAGTTTATGTTGTTATTGAATTAAGTTGGGTGGTAGTTTATATTTAATTCAGCAAAATTTTTGCAATTGAAACTGGATATAAGAAAATTCGCAGAAATGGGGAAAAAAATATTTGCTGTAAAGTATTTTTTATTATAACTAATTAATAGAATATACCAAATAATTCTACATGTCTACATCATTAAATTAAGATTCTCAGCATATGTGGTATTTTGTTATGAGTTTCAACTGTAGGATTATACATCAAAGTATTTTTTTTAATGGGAAAAAAATTAGTTTTTGTGTTTGTGATAGTTACATATACTTATAGAAAATTAAGTTACAGTTATTTGTTTTAAAAATTGTCATTGGAAGAATTAAGACTTTTTTCCCTTGGGGTGGTTGGTGATAAACTTTACTACTGGTGTACTGACATTAAGAAATATATTACCTATATAATTTAAAGTTGAAATTTTGGGTTTTTTGGGTTGGGATAAATCATAACAACCCTGCCCTCAGTTATACGTTTCAACTCAGCGGTCCCGGGCGCTTGCTATTAAAAATTAGCTGAGTTATACATTTTGAGTTACACATTTCCCTCAGTTATATGTTACGTTTTTGCGTCCTCGGACAAAATTTTGCCTCATTTATACATTTTGTAACCGGAAACACCGACGACGCGTCGGATGAGTCTGATTTGAAAGATCCCTCTCAAACTTCGGGGCTGCTCTGAGGGCTTTTGAAAAGCTGTTCGACAGTAGTAAAAGCAGTAACGATAACAGGGCTGCATTGTTAAGCAAAATGCAAAGTTTGCTGTTCAATGTAAGCTCTGCCGAAAAGAAACAATCGAGGATTCGTGATTATTTCAACAAGATTCAGTAAACTACTGAAATGTGTTTTGATAAATGATTTACATGTCAAGGCGATTTCAATGATCTCTTTTAAGTACTCTATGTGTATTAAAAATATTTCTATTAAAGCTTTTATGATATATTAATTTTATGTACCTCTTTTCTACTCTGTTCCATTTCCAAAAATTTATGTCATGGATGAATTAATACTTATGAAACTTCCGTTTTTGTTATAAAAGGTAACTGAAACACCTCAGTGGAACAAAATTTTTGCAATATATTAAAAAAAAAAAAATTTGGTAGACCATAGATTGAGTTGTACGTTTTACTGAGTTATACGTTTTGTTGTCCGGTCCCGGGCAAAACGTATAACTGGAGTTCCACTGTATACAGCACCTCCCCCCCCCCCCCCCCTGCTCTTAACACATAAAAATAGAAACAATATTATTGTTAGCATGGGTGCAAAAAGAAATAAAAGAATATGATATAACATAAAATTGCCTCCATGAAATGCAGTTTCGTACCTAGAAGAGGGGGGGGGGGGGGAGGTGTCATTCGACAACCCTGAAATATAGGTATACTGCAATAAAATAGTTTCATGGTGTACAAATAACTTAAACTACAAAGCTTTTTGTAAATAGTTTTTTTAAATTATAATTTCTGTTCCGATTATATTTATAAATGGCTGATTAATAAGTGGTGTTTTTAAAGTAAGGCATTTAAATTTTGTTTTGTAAAATTTATTTTTTGTTTTTCAGAAGAAGAAGAATAAAAATCTGGAAAGAAAAAAGTTCTATGAAGATGACTGTAGATTTTCAGCTGTCCTTTCTCAACTTAAATTAAGAAACATCAGAAATTTAATTGTAACAGGATTAAATTTTCTTGTAAAATATTTCTGATAAATTTTGAGCATCTTGTAAATACATAAATAAATAAATGCTTTTTTGGTTGGTTTGTTTTACATTTGTGAAAAATAAAATTTATATGAAAAAAAAATACCAGTTCTATTGTTTATATATATATTTATTTATTTATGCAAGTGATGTTAAAAAGGATGTACTATATATATTTTCCTCTTCTTTCTTGTTCTAAGAACATTCTCCCTTCTTTTTACAGGTTAAGATATAATTCAATAAAAATGTTTTATGTAGGCTAAATTTTTAAAAACTGACAGCCTGATAAACTGTTTATACTAATTTGTTGGTTGATTATAAATTAGCATTGCTTGGAGATCAGGTATTAAAAATAATTTGCTGTATAAAAACTTCTGAATATTTTAATAAAAATTTTGCCATAATCTTATTAAAAGTTGAGATTAAAATTTTAATGCACATAATATTGTATAAATCAGTTTGAAATTTTGTTAGTCAAAAGGTCACATACCTCCTGCTGGAAAGAAAAATATTTTAAAGATTTCTTTATTGGTAATAGATTAAAAAAATAATAATAATTCAGTACTCATTACTTGCTAATCTTTAAAAAATAAAAACAATGATATATTATTATTTATGAGCAATGTTTTAGTCCATTAAAAAGAAAAAAAAAATGTATGAATGGCGAACTTGCCATGTTCTAGAAGATCTACTGCCACTACTGTTTTGAAAAAATATTAAACTAATATTAAAATTCTTAAATTCCAATGATCAGTAATGTCAACATTTTACCAATTTTATAAAATAAAATTCCTGGATTTTTGTTTTTATTTTATTTTCCAGCTGGATAATTGGAAGAAACATCCCCGTAAGAAATTGTATTATAAAAGCACCAGTGGACCCGTGCGAAGATTTCACACTGCAGTCTAATACTTTTTAGCAATATCTAATACTCTTTAGATGCAGGTTTAAACTTCTAAAGGAAAATTAATGACTGAAACTATCTTTAAACAACGTTAGTCGAGCCAGAATATCATCTCCTTTATTCCATCACAGTTACAGTAAAAACTGATCGAGCATAGCAAAGACAATATATATATATATATAGCTAATTAACTGCTTTAGAGGATGACATCATCTGTTTCGGAAAAAACATGGGACAAAGAAAAATAAATTGAGCATTTCAATTTGGCTTTTTAGTCATAAAATAAACGCATGCAACAACTATGTCCCACTTTATCTTTTTTGTAGTATTTATTTTTTATAATCATTTTCAGCATTATATAATGTGGTATTGTATTTTTGTGGCAACACTAATTTAAGGAAAACCTTGCATTTCTTTTAGGAAAACAATGCGGATTTAATTTTTAATTAACAGCAATTTTTAATCAAAAAATGTTTTGCCGAAATGTAAGTGCACTATACAGAAGCTGGTTCAAAATCCTTTCTTATGGCATCTCATTCAGTGTTGTGCATTTTGTATTTTCTGAGAAAAGGGGATGTTGACAACAGAAATAATATATACTAGTGGGCCTGTGTGAAGATTTTACGCTGCAGTCTAATATTTTTTAGATGCATGTTTGAACATCTAAAAAAAAAAATAAAGCCAGAATATAATCCCATTTATTCCACCAAAGTTACAGTAAAAACTGACCGAAAATAGCAATATATATATATATTGTATTTTAACTGCATTAGAGGGTGACATAATATGTTTCGGGAAAAAAAAAAAAAAAAAAAAAAAAAGGGATAAAGAAAAATAAATTGAGCATTTGAATTCAAATTTTGCTTTTTTATCATAAATATAAAATAAACCCATGCAGCAACTATGTCCACTTCATCTTTATTGAAATTTTTTTTTATAATCATTGTTGCAGAATTTAATTTTTGTGGCAACAGTAATTTGAGGTAATCATTTCATTTCTGAAAACAATGCCTATTTAATTTTTAGTTACTTGCAATTTTAACCAAAATACGTGTTTTAAAGAAATGTGAGTGTACTATGTCAGAAGTCGCTTAAAAATCATTTCATATGGTATCTCATTTAACATTGTGTTTTTTATTTGCTTTGAAAAAGGGCTGGACGATCCACCTGGTGAATTAGCTTGAAGAAACATGAGTTGAAACTATTTAAAAATTTACTCCTTTGAATAGAATGGTTAAACCTATAATTTAATTAAAAATTGAAGAAAATAAGTTTTTTTCCTTATTCTCACCATCATTGGTAATTTAACGTTCAATATATATTTTACACCTTGTGTTATCAACCTTTTTTTATTAATTACAAATATGGCTTTTGCAACTTTTTCAGAATAATATTAAAAACTAAATCATAACCATATGGCATTTTATTCCGATCTAATGAGATGAGTGGATAAGGCCAATTTTTGCCTCCATTGGGACACTTTTTTTTTTTTTGCTTGCAGATTGAAAATATGCTATACAAGATCTGAAACACTTTCGATTTTATTTATTTTGACCTTTTTAATATAGGGTGCTTATAACACCATTGTAGTTTTTAACTGAAAAATATAATAAAGTGAAACATGTATGTATAAAAGTCAGGCTGGTGTTATGAGCTCTTGTTAAAAAAAAATATTCAAATAGATTATTATTATTTTTTTTTTTTTTTTTCAAATTTTGAATTTTAGAGTTTTCAGACAAAAATTAGGGACCAGTAAATTTAGATTCTGAAGTTCAAAATATCTTTTAAAAAAAAAAAGAAAAAATTGTCCCTGCCAAAGGAGTAAAAATGGGCCTTTCTTGCTCAACTTTACTTTTTTGAGGACCATAAAAAGTATAATTCTGGCCAGCTTCCATCATGATATCCAATAGTGGCATGAATATGGCTAGCTTTGGGCTATCATTCATTAATGTTGCCCATTGATGGCGAGAAAGTGGTTAGCTTTCGGCATGCATTCTTTAATGATTACCATTGATGGCAACAAAGTGGCTAGCTTTCGGCTTGCATTCATTAATGATGCCCATTAATGGCAACGAAATGGCTAGCTTTCGGCATGCATTCTTTAATGATTACTATTGATGGCAACAAAGTGACTAGCTTTCGGCTTGCATTCATTAATGATTCCCATTGATGGCAACGAAGTGGCTAGCTTTCGGCATGCATTCATTAATGATGCCCATTGATGGCAACAAAGTGGCTCTCTCTTTCGGCATGCATTCATTAATGATGCCCATTGATGGCAACAAAGTGGTTAGCTTTCGGCTTGCATACGTTAATAATGCCCATTGATGGCAACAAAGTGACTAGCTTTCGGCTTGCATTCATTAATGATTCCCATTGATGGCAACAAAGTGGCTCTCTTTCGGCATGCATTCATTAATGATGCCCATTGATGGCAACAAAGTGGTTAACTTTCGGTTTGCATACATTAATTATGCCCATTGATGGCAACAAAGTGGTTAGCTTTCGGCTTGCATTCATTAATGATGCTTATTGATGGCAACAAAGTGGCTAGCTTAAGGCTAGTTTACATTTATGATGTCCAATAAATTAACATTTATGGCCAGCTTTGGGATAGCTTTTATTCTTAACAAACGCAGGTGGCATGGCTGTGGCGATCTTCTGGCTAGATTTTATTCACGATGATCGTTAATGGCCAAACTGTGGCTAGTTTTCATTAATAATTGCCACTTAAAGTATAATTGTGGCCAGTTTTAGGCTATCTGTCAGTTATGATTAACCACTTGTGGCACAGTTATGGGCATCTTAATGTAGTTATGGCCAATTCTATTGCGGCCTCATTGTGGCCGGCGTGACAGTTTTTTTAAGTTGCCGTAACGGCAAACGATAGCGGCCCCTCATCTCCTAGTTTGGGCCAAAGCTAACGTAGCCATCAGCGGCCCGCAAGTTCTGTGTTAGTTGGGAAAATAACCACTTCCGAGTTACTCACGATTCGGAAACGATTTCTTTAATTATTAGAAACCTCAGAACCCAAATTATTCTCGAGATTTAAAGGAGGATTTATAAACACAAATTTTTTTTTGCATCCAAAGATTTTCGGAAATGCTTCCAAGTAGATTTACAGTCTATTCACCAGTTTTATCAAACCGGAATATTCGTTTCCGGAATATTCGTGGATGGCATCAATTCTCAATTAAAAATTTTTGCTGCGTAACTGAATTTCTACATACAAGAGCAATAAAATAATATTAATGTTAATGTTAATGTTATTAATTTATCATGTTTGTCGGTAAAGCATGTTTGCTGAAACTATTTACTTGAGAATCGATAGCATCCGAAAAACAGATATTCTAGGCTGAGAAAAATGATTAATCTATACTACTAAAAGAAACTTTCGCTCTGTCTGAGTGGCTAGGAAAAATCCAGTGCCCCTAGAAGTTTGAAAATTTCATTTATGATAGTCCAAGGCAGGTCCTAATGCTGAGATTTAAAATTCGTTTAATAATTAGAGGAGATATTAATTAAAAATTCATCAAAAAATGATCATTTCCTGCAAAAAATCGGTAGATGCGTTCGCGCATGCCCAAAACCGGATTTAATCAGAGGAAGTGGTAGAAGAACAGAGTGCCCCCTTTATTTTTTTTTGCTGTTATGTTTTAGCCTGCATTGGCCAAACAATTTGGTTTAGTTAAATACGCAAGACAGATTTTGAAAGATCCAGCTCTTACATCTCAAACCCTGAAATCAATTAAACAAATATTATCGTTAACTACTCGAATTTTTTTAATGTTCATTTTTCCGGTGGACGTATTCCCCCTACCGGTAACGCCCCTTCGGAACGCAATTTTAAGGGTTGCACTAAGCAAAAATTATGTTTTTAAAGCTCACATCTTCTTCGATTCAACGGTGCAATCGGTTTTTAAAAATACGAATTTTAACTCCCTCAAAATAATTGGCGACCGCAGGTCATTTCACGAGACTTTCTTTCTTTCTACGCTGAACATAACTATATATCCTTATTTCGATACAATCCTTTTAGAGAATCTCGGCAGACCAGATTTACGTCACCTACAAAACTTTCGAAACGTTCGGTCGAATATATGTATTTAGAAGAAAAAAATCTCAGGCATTTTCGATGAAAGCGACAAAAAGCGGCTATTTCAGATGGGCTTCGTTGAGCTCATGTTTTCACTACTAAATATGCTTATTTTTTCATGCAATTTTAAGGAGAGAATGAACGCAGTAAATATTTATAACCGATTAAAATTTCAGAGAATTCGGAATATGATAACTTTTTATTTTTTTTTATATTAAAGAAACGCGAAAACAGAACAAAAATAAAGGCAACAAGAAAATATATTTCTTTTACAACTAGATAACAATATTTTTGCACGGAATTTTTACGAGAACTATAAAACCGTTATATTCATAACCGATAAAATTTGCAAAGAGTTCGGACAACAAGAACTGTTTTTTTAACTATGTAAGGATCCTACGTGGAAAAACAAGAAAATGTTTCCTCTCGACCGCTTTTACAAATAATTATCAATCCATTTTCGAGAATTTTTTAATTTCAAAATAAAAATTCATACAGAATATGGTTATAGATGTAAAAACATATAATCTTGAGGTTTGTTTAAGGTTATTATCACGAGCCCGGGAAACACCGGGCGAGTCAGCTATACAGCGCCTAGAATACCTAATGTGGAAAACGGCTACAAAATAGTACTAAAAATTTGAACACGATAAATGTAGAACAATACTGAAAAGATAACGGGTCGATCGCAGCGACACCTTCTAGCAGTTGCGTAGACAGGGTGGAGGTCCAGATGGTTTGGATACCACTAATTTTATAAAAAAATATTTTTGCCCTATCTAATCGGAGAATTTTCTGTGATATTGAAGGCGAAGAAGAAATCTTTATTATATTATTTGTTTCCAGAGCATTTGGACACCCCTTTCTGGCTACGCCACTGTCTGCTAGCTCTTTTCAACGCAAAAATTGGATAAGAATCTAACTGAGAAAAACTTTCAGCTGGTGGTAAATATTTTAAATAATTAAATTATACCCTATTTCCTTTGACATGGATAGTTTTTTTAAAAGCTTTGAAAATATGAATGATATTGATCATGGCCAAAAAACGTGATACGCATTCTTTTGTGCCTACTTGCAGTACTCGATACAAGACAACAAACTAGAAACTATCCCTATTTAGCATACCAAAGAATGAATCTCTGCTAGAAGACTGGAAAAGATTAATTCCCTGATATGATAAAAAACTAACTTCAAAATCAGTTACATCTGAATTATACACTTACAAGGAGATTTTATTAACAGAAATTATGTTCATGTTGTCAAAAGCGAAACGGTTACTTTTCCTAGAGGTAAATCTATTTTTAAAGCAGATGTCGCTGAGATCGCCGTATTATTGTACCGCATCGTTGCACATTTATCGGCTAAAATTTTTCAGCACTTTTTAAAGCATTCCCAGTTTGGCTTTTTTTTTATTCTGAAATTTTGGTTACTTAATGGCAGATATTTCGTGACTTCTTAAATTAAAAATTCTTGTTCAGAATTTCCAGTTTGAATTCGAAAATTTTGAATTAAAAAACGGTAAAACCGTTTTCCACACTATGTATTCTAGGCGCTGTACAGCTAGTACACAATAAAAAATACTCGAAAACATTTCTGACAATCAGTGGCAGCAAAAGAAAATTTGTTTCTAGAAATGCTTTTTAAATCACAGGCTATCAAAGCCTGAGAGCAGATGTTCTCGCAGTTTCTGTATGTACGTATGTATGTGCGTATGTATATAAGTAACTCTCTTGATAGAATTTTTCTGATTTGCTTCAAATTTTGTATATAGGTTCATTTTGATAAGGAGCTTTCCTAGCTAGGTTTGGCGGTTCATTGGTTAAATATAAAAGGGGGAACGAAGGGGGCAAACACCCTTAATTTAGATAATCCGGTTTTTTGTGCAGAATTATCGGATTTGCTTCAAATTTTGCATTTAGTTTCAATCTGTTACGGCGCTTCCCTGATTAGTTTTGTGGGTTCATTGGTTAAGTATAAAGAGAGAGAAAGATGGACTATTCCCCCCCTTAATTTAGATAAAGGGGTTTTTCATGTAGAATAATCCGTTTTGCTTCAAATTGTTTATATATGATCATTGTGGTAAGGAGCTTCCCTGATTAGTTTTGGGTTCATTGGTTAATTATAAAGGGGGGGGGGCGGAGGGCTATTCCCCCTTAATTTATTGTCGATTTCTTTATTTTTTGAGGGGCTTTACTTATTGAAATAAGAGTATAATATATAATTAGTGTGAATAGCCTGTGAGGTCAATGCTATCAGTTTAACTGGGCACTCTTTTTTATTTCTCTTTTTGAAGAAAAATAACGCTTATTGGAATCGTGCGTAGATCGGAAGTGGTTATTCTATATTTTCATTCGTGGTTATATTATATATACCTATGTTAAGAAACATTTGTCTTTTTTTACATTGTTGTCTCCATTATCACTAATTTTCACATTAAAAAAATCCTTCGTATATATAACTTGAATATATTAGCTGAAATCTGCATCGTTTAAATATGAAATTATATATATATATATATATATTTATTTTAGCCTATCTGTATGCATTTTCTTCTAACAATCTTATATTTATGGCTTTTAATGTAAAAAAGGTTTACAGCGCGAATAATATTCACAAAATCCGTGTAGAAAAAGGAATACAAATGATAAAAAAATTGTTAAATTTCCTTAACAGTTTATTTGTTATTTCTCCAGATTTAGTGGTGATTAATCATAAAACTCTTTTGTTTTTGCGATAGCAAATTTTCTTTATAATATCTGTGAATTTTTTTAACCTTTTTGACGGATTTGCGTCCGTCACGAATCATAAAAACTTATTCAAATCTTTTCACGCAATCAGTAGAAAATGACAAATGAAAGCTTTAATATAGCACGATTCTTTTACAAGTGTTTCATTTTATATCTCGCTACTGAAAAAAAAAAAGATTACACTTCTAAACAAAAAGATTTGTATAAATAACAAGAAAGAAAAATAATGCGTGAAGCATATGTTATAAAACACTTTCAAACACATTCAGAATACTGTACCAAAATTTGACCGTTTCATAAGGTGAGACCTGAGATGTTAAGTAAACAATTTGGAAAGCGCATAACACATTTCAACGCACAATTTCAGTAATTATCATCTATAGTTGGCAAAATATCCGAATTATTTTGTGCATCCCTGTATATGATCTATAGATTTATATACATCTACTACATTGTATGCAAAAATTTAGTGAACTCAGGAAACGCATAACACAAATGAAAATTCCCCTTCAGCAATTTCCACCAATAAAAGAAGTAATCTATTTCTTTTGTGCATATGATCTATATAACTTATGCATACCAAGTATTGTTCAAAACTTTAGTTAAATTTAAAAAACGCATACCGCAATTGAAAACGTACTTCCAGCAACTATTAATCATAGGCAGTGCTGTAAGGAATTATTTTGTGTGTTCCTGTAAATGAATGATAAATGCTATGCAGACCATATTCTACAGTAAGCATCGTGTACTGTACCTCAGTGATGTATTTCAATTACAAGATGTTTCATATAGCGTAACATCATTAAAATACACTGTAAACGATTTTTCCCCCTTATACCATAATGTAAAGAAAATTATGTGTGTCCCTGTAAACGAATTAGGAATGCTACACATTTCATTTTCAATACCGAATATGCCAATGTAAGCCTCAATAACATATATTAATAACATGGAAATCAGAGTATAATTACGGAGGAAAGAGCACGGATAGGCAAACGGCAGACAGACAGTCATACCGAATTCATAAACAGTTTTCAACAATTTTGGAAATTGTTAAAAATGACTCATTCATATATAATGCGAATTTTATTCTATCACAAGTAATAACTATGATTATGCAGTTTACATATTACCAATTTCTATAAGTATACATTTTCGCTTAGAAATATCATAACTTTCTTTCGTTAGAGAAGTAATTTTATGAAAGAAGCTTTTATGTTTTATAATTATGATTTCAAAAACTATTACGCAACAATATTGTTAAAAATTGCATCGCCTTAGTACTTAACAAATAATTATACTCAACTACATAAGTGCCGATACTCCCGATTTTCAACTACCACATTTCGCGTATAGAAAAAAATTGTTTTTAAAAATCGCACATTTTTGCAATCAAATAAAGTGAATATTTCTCTTTATAAATTAGTGGTAATCAAAAATAGGAATACATGGAAACTGTGCAAAACTGTATTATATTCCTAAAAAAAAGAAATGACCTATTCGTATAAGGTATTAAACCGGAGATTATTTGATAAACAATTGCTTAGCTTGTGGCGTACACTTCTGGGCATTTCTCTTGAAAAGAAGTCATGTCAGAGATTTAATAGCAACAACAATTTTTTAAAGCAATGATCAGGGTGATTGGGGCTGGTAGACTTAAATATCAACGATAAGAAATATAAGCTCCTGTCAATAAAACACTGAGAGGGGGTATTCTTTCCCAAAATACTTATTAAAGTCAAGAGCGTATCACAAAGCTAAACGGCCTCGCTGTTTGTTTGCAAAACGTAAGGAAAGTCAGTTTAGCTCACTATAAAATGTCACGAGAAACATTGTAATTATCACTATAAGATTCCACTTTAAACTTATAAATATTACTATCAAAGAGAATCTCATGCATTCCAATAATTATTTATGTGTAGAACCAAAGTTAACTCCTTAGCGATTTCACAACCGTAGATTCTGCCCACAAATGGCTAAATTGTGAAACTTCAGAATGTAGAGAACATGTCGTTCAAAAGCAGGGTGTGATGAAAATACAGACTAATTTATTACTAAGGGCGAGATGCATCCCATCGACACATACTGTTACTGCAGTATATATAGAAACTGTACAACTACTGATACCGAATTATCATATCATTGCAAGACTTAATAATAAGAATCAGGTTCCTGGAGATTCAGACATATATTTCGAAACTTACAGATATGAAAGAATACATAGCTCATTCATGCTCAAATTCATGCACTACGATTCTCCGAAAATCTGAAAACTCACTCGACCACAGAGTATCTTTATAAAAACCCTAGCTAGGCACTATGCTACAAGCTTACAAAACACTTTCTCTTTCATAGAGTTACAATAATAACAGTAATAATATTACTGTTTAATAATAATATTACAGTAATAATATTACTGTTTAATAATTATATTACAGTAATAATATTACTGTTTAATAATAATATTACAGTAATAATATTACTGTTGTTACAGTAATAATATTACTGTTTTACAGTAATAATATTACGTTTTTACAGCAATATTATTACTGTTTTACAGTAATAACATTACCGGTTTTTTACTTTTATCATTTCGTTAAATTGAAGAATTTCTAAACTATAAAAAAATCTGGAAAAAATCGCAGATCTTATGAACCCAAATGACAGCCATGTGCACTGTTATTAATACAAATGTTAAAAATTATTAAACAATATCTTATTCCAAAAGAAAATGAAATATCTAAGGTATTCCAAATATTAACATTAATGTATTTCAATGAGCTTGTTAGATTTACTATAGAAACTGATTAAAATTCCTCTAAGGGATTTCAAAGAATATTTATCAAATGAAATACCTTTAAGGCAAATTCTGTGAAGCCAGACATATGCGATTGGACAATCGATAGCTCGTAGGAATAGCACTTTGTATCTTTTGTCTAACATGTTATCAAAAGCTTCTCAAACTTTTGTAATATTCATTGTAGTATATGATACTAGCTTCCAAATATCGATTAAGATATAAATCTCTTATAGGAGCAAAAATGCAAAATTTCTTTTCGCAATTTTGATCCTCTTATCTTTCTTATTATATGAATAATAGCGTATTTTGAAGGATTGCATTTACAGAAGAATTTTATCTAAATTATCAGAAGTATTATTGCGGATTGACGGTTAAAAATATCTATATAAAATTGTATTAAAATAGAACTTTTAAAAGTAATCGCTAGATAGTTTTTCAAAATTTAAAATTATATTTTTTTACATGAAAAAATTAAAAAATTTAAATAATCATTATTAACATTTTATGCTTTCAAATACATTTTCGGCTTATAAATGGGTGATAAAACTGGGGGAATGAAATATAGAGTTGCTCCAAGACATATTTAAAAAAAATCCCTTATAAACTTTTAAATATCTCACTTTTTCATATAAACTTCATTTTTCCCTCAGCGTTTTCAACACTTTCCAACATAGTTGAAAAGTGTTTATAGATTTTGTCTGGCCGTGCTCTAACTCGCCTAAGTATACTCAGAATGATAAATAAATTGTATATATTAATGATGTTTACAATAGAATGTTCTCTATTGAAAATGACGTGTGTAACATTTATAATTCGCTTACAGGGACATACAAAATCAGTCCATTATATTATGGTATCTGAGGGAAAATCTTTTGCGGTGTATTTTATTTAAATTCCGTATTTATATATTTGATTTCATTAAATAAAAAAAAAATCATAATAATATTCTGTTAGTGTTTCATAATCTGTACCTGATAGATGATTTTTGGTTCTTGTTTTAAACTAAAAATTGTTGTTCATGTAGTTTTCCATCGAAACAAAAATTCGCCTAATTTTTTCCCCTTTGATGTAATAAAAAATATATAACAAAAAAAGTATGATATATACAATTTTATTATAAAGAGCATATTGTTATGTGGATCAGACGGATTGGGAATTATGGAGACATAAAGAAAGAAATTAAGGACATTGGAAATGGATGCTCTAAGAAGATCATGCAGGATATCAAGAATAGAAATAATAAGAAATGAAAAAATCAAAGAAATGATGAAAATAAAGGGAATCATATTAGACGGTCTTCAAAAGAAGCAATTAATTGGTATGATCATGTTAAAAGAATAAGTGATGACAGACCCAAAATAGCATTTAATTAGAGAACAAACCAAAAAAGGAAACAAGGAAGACCACGAAAGAACTGGATGGACGGTATAAAAGTAAGCTGCGCCGCAGGCGCCCACGAGGGAGCGCACCGCGCGTAGACGACCACCGAACCCAAGTCCTGAGAGACTTTTATCGCGCCAGTAGTTTTGACTCGCTACGGTGCTTCGGCCGGTCAGAGGACCGATCCAATACGGACCCTCTAAACTTGAACCTATGTGTCGACGACGTAGGTCGTTGCGATACGCAGTGAAACCACGGAGAGTCACCGCGAGATACTTGGAGACGGGCCGGCGTCCTCCAACAGCTTAGGAGCTGGAAACCCAAAAGGGAACCAGGCCCTAGGCCTTACGTCGAGATGTTCCAACACGTACTTACACTACCACAACTCGAGGGGCGTGAAAACCTACAGATTTAGTCACGGTTCCCTAAGGCCTTTAGGGGTAGAGGTCTGGAAGAGGAATGAACACTTCACCGGAAGAGATGGAGTGGCTGCTTGTAGATATTTCGGATGGCGGTACCTGACGCCATAAATCGAGTCTATATATAGGTATGATGTAATAAAACCTCAGTATAACACTGATTTACCATATGGAACTCTAAATTACATTATTCTGAATTTACATTCAATTTCAGAGTTTGTACGGGTGCTTACTTTTTAATACCAGTGTTTTCGTATTGTTTTCTTTACCTTTCAATTAAATTAGGCAAAAAAAAAAAATAACTTTTAGGAAATAAGGATATTCAAAAGTAAGCACACGTACAAATCCTGGAATTACAACTGAATTCAACTGAATTTCGTACATAGCAAATATTGTACACCATAATCAAATGTAGTTACTATTTTGTTAAACATAAAAAAAAAAAAAAAAAAAAAAAAAAAAACTACTGCAAAATATACGGTTTATTGCAATGATTTTTATAGTGTAAAGCACTACGAAGATATTTCAGTTAAATTTTCAGATGTTCCTTTTTTAAACAAGCTTTTAAACGAAGTGAAAAATGGAACATTGCTTTAAAGTTTCATGCTGCATTTTACTACTGAATAAATGAACAAAATTACTATTCAAACCGATTTTCTTACATATGAAAGAAATGTCCGTACCATTTTACAAAAACCATGAAATAATTGTATTTACATGATGATGGGCGTCTTTAATCCCCTTCTTAATGAATCTCTTAGGTAGATTTCGTAAGAAATACTGCTTATTACATTCTCCCCCATGTTGGAATTTCTGAAAAGAATTCGTAGATCTATATCGATGGTGACCATAGAACACAAAACCACTCCCAGTTCAAAACTTTCTCTCTCTCTTTCTCTCTCTATCCCCCCCCCTCTCTCTCTCTCTCTCCCTCTCTCTCTCTCTCTCTCTCTCTCTCTCTCTCTCTATATATATATATATATATATATATATATATATATATATATATATATATGTATGTATATATATATATATATATATATATATATATATATATATATATATATATATATATATATATATATATATATATATATGTATATATATATATATATATATATATATATATATATATATATATATCATTTATTGACACGATAACTTCCATAATTCTACACACATCTCTTCCAAACTGATACATAAAATCAAGGGGCAGAAAATATAGGTCAATTCGTCAATGGGCAAAATCGGACAAAGGAGCTGGAAATGGAGGGGGGGGGAACAGAAAAAAACCCAAAACTAGGAAAAGGGCCGAAAATTTATGTGTGACAGATTTTTAATGTCATTAAAATGGCCTCAATTGGGCGAAACAAATAGGGTTTAAGAAGAAAAAATTCAAAACTTCATCAATTCACAAGATATCAAATCCGCTAAAGGTTCCTTTTTCGATGAAACTATAGACAGTACAAGAATCAACATTTAAAACGCATTAAAAGGGTAATTATTTAATTTTAATTAATCTATTAATGATTTCATTATAATGATAAAATGATTATAATGATCTTTCATTTATGTACTTTATTTAACCCTAAAAGGAAAGTGATAACTAGATTTGATTCAATTTTCTGGAGGAAATATTTAATTTTTTTATTTAACAATTTCTTTTTTATGCTATTTTCTTAAAGATTAATGTTTATCAAAGGGTGTCTGTCCATTTCCTTACATTTATATAACTCGAAACAAAATATAATAATTAAAATAATATATATACAGAGTGTCCATGAACTTTTGCAACAAAACATAGAACAATTGTTTGGGTCATTCTGAGATAAAGGAAATTTTGTGTCCTTTGCTAATAAATTGATATTTATTGAGTCTAAAATGAATTTTTTAATTTTATTGTTAGAAATACCGTAAAAAACTGCATTTCGCAATAGTATGAATATAGGGGAAAATCAAAATTTGAATATTTAAGAAAATCAAAAAGTTTCAAACGTCATTACAACGGCGGGTCCATCACTTCAAATTTAATATTTCAAAATTATATTTTGATGCGGTGGAAAGAGTTATAGCAAAAGCATAACCAGTATAAAATATTGTCATATCTCTACTTATAATATAATTAGCATTTTAACTTCAACACAGAAAATATTTGAATTATTTTTAATTAAACTTTGTCCCTGGAGTTAGTTGTCATTACAGTGGCGCGAAATGTTTGCTTTCTTAGCTCATCACTAGAGGGTGCTAAAATACCCTTTATGTTGCAAATTTCCAACTGGACGAAAAATGTCCGGGCCAGGATTCGAACCTGCGATCGCTTGGCTGAAGCCGCCACGCTCTACTACTGAGCTATCCCGGTTGAATTTGGAGGGCATAATTCATCCAGTTAACCTTATTGATCAAAGCATCTGGTCTGATATTTTAATCAGCTCAACAGAAAAGATCGCAGGTAATGGAACTCCAGTAAACGCTGGATACGTGAATACACTGGATTATTTTTTAACACAATTATTTCAAATTAGTAAAGTAATCATACAAGTTGTAAAAAGTTGTCTCTTTATGTTGCTACATTGTAGGGTAACACAATGTCCTTAAAAGCAGCGAGTGTCTTCTTTTGCTGCAATGGGTTGTACTGTTTCATTTTGATACTTTTATTAAAAAAATGGGAACACTGTGTTTTTCATGTGTTATCACAATGTTTCATATTACTAAAAGTTAACAATAGAAATTAATAACTTTATTGATATAATTATAAAGAACTGTGGGACTACTTTCGAAGTAAATACTATAAACCACCAATCGCTGTAATTAAGCCTAAATTGAACTTCAAATTAAAAATGTCATTGCCATGTATCTTTGAACTCATGATAATGACCAACAGACCATAAAATGCCAAGTTTGCAGATTTTTAAAATTTTCTAAGTTTTATTTAGCGCAATTTAGGATGAAACCGTAATAAGAAAGAGTTAAAGGAGTTAATTTTCTCTCTCACTTAGAGTTTATCAGTAAATTTAGACGTTATTTGTTATACTCAAAATAGGCAAGGTGGAAATATTTACACTGAAGAATCAATTGTTTGGAATCGAAAATTTGAAAGAAAACGAAGTGAAAAAAATTATCCAATTACATAAACTCCTGTCATTACTATATAACAATAGAAATAAAATTAATTAATCACCACTAGAGACAAGAACATGGAATAGGGGTCATTGTGTCTCGTGGCAATTTGATATATTTCGATTAGAACCAGAAATGTCTTTATACACAATTTTAAATACATACTAAAAAGAAAAATATTAAATAAATAATCGAAATAGTTTGTAATAAAAATTCTGGTGTATTAAAAAAAATAATAATTAAAAAAAAACTGAATAAGATTTTCCGCAATTCTAGTATTAAAGCCAAAAGCACACAAGATATGCTGGTGTTTTTTTTTACCATCATGCCAAACATCCAAAAATTTTATTAGCTCAAAAACTAGGGGATTAAAATTATTAAAAAAAAAAAAATTATTTTCGAAGCCAAAATTTCTCTTTATCTGAGAATGACCCATTTGCTGAAGTCGTTGGAAGTAATCTTCTAAATCTGTGAATGATATAATTTGTCTTACTCCAAGCCGAACTTCCCTTCATCCTTTAAAAGTATATAGGACATTTTAACGAAGTTTTAAAGCCATACTTTATTTTATGTGAAAGGTGATAACATCACGAGAGATACTGAACTGTTTGCCATTCTCATACAAACAGGACTGAACTATCCGATACATGTGTCAGACTATATCTAATAGTAAACACGGTACCACTTAAACGCATACTCTGTTCTTCTAGAACTTCTAATACTTCCTAAGATAGCATTACAAGTTAAACAAATTAATTTTAAATATCATTTTAATATATTTTTAACGTTGAAGTTCTATGCATAAATCAGCGTACGTCTTGAAATTAGTGAAATTTGCCCCACGTCCTTTGCATATATTTGTTATTTTCCTGTATGCTACAACACATCATTTTTATTGCAAAAGTTTCAGTTCTCTTTATATTATTTTCTAGAAATAAAACTGAAAAATTAAAAGTAATTATGAAAAGTTTTCTTACAAAAGTTTCTTAAACATGTACATAAAAGGTAACGTAAAATTCTGTACTATACATAAGAGAAACTTTTTGAATTGAAAAAAAAAATTTCATAACATTGTTGACAATATGAAAGATAATAAGAAATGAAAACTCTTTAATTCAAAATATTCTAACTTATTACCTATTTCATTTACAACCATATATTTCTTTATCAAAAATGTACAAAGTCTGTGTATTTTTCTAAATAAATGTTATGTCGTTTACTTTCTGTTTCCGGATTACTTAAGCTTCAGTGTACCTAATATCTAATTAAAATTTACAACAATCCATTATGTCTATAAAGGATTGAATACCATAATACATTTAAAGTGAATAAGGAATTGCTTTTCGTTTGAACTATTGTTGGTTGATAATAAACATATATACAAATGACAACGTATGAGAAGTATTATGTATATAGTTTTGTAATACAATCATTTTATAACGTTAAGTTTCAATGTGAAAATTAATAATTAATGAATGTTCTTGAATTCTATATATTCTAAATTATTACTTGTTCATTTTACAAGACATATTTGTTTATGAAAATGCATTTATTCTGTGTTTATGTTGAGCTAAACGGTAGCCATGTACATCCTGTTTAAAATTTATGAAAACTTTACTGAGTATATTTAGTATCTAATTAAAATTGATAACAATTTATTATGCTTACAAAAGAATGAATACCACAATACATTTAAAATAAATAAGGAATTTCTTTCCACGTAAGCTAATCTTGCTTGATAGACAACATATAAACAAATGACAATACATAACAAAATATTCAGTACAATCTATAATATTAATTGTTTGTATAACAAACTTTTATAACGTCAAGTTTCAATGTGAAAAGTAATAAATAATGCAAACTCTCGAAAGGTTTTAAATTACTACCTGTTTATTTTGCAACCATACATTTCTTTATTTAAAATGCAGCACTTCTGCACCTCTATTTAATTTTAACCAAATGATATGCCATGTACTTCCTGTTTACATTTTACTAATGATTCACAATTTAATTTTACTATCCGATTAATATTCATAACAATCCATCATCTTTACAAAGTAAAGTGTTCGGAGGATAAAGGATTTTATTTCGCTTAATTTTTCTTGTTTGATAAACGCAAATGACAATGCAAAAGATAACATAAAACAATAAAAAAGTAAGGTTTTTATTAAAAGAATTTCATAATGTTAGGACTCAATATAAAGAATAAAAAATAAAATTCTAAATCGTTAACTGATTCATTTACAGCCATATATTTCATTATCTAAAAGGTAAGAGCTCTGAGCATATTTTTAACTAAATGATATGTCGTGTACTACCTGTTTACATTTTATTAAAGATTCACTATGTAATTTTAATATCATATTAACATTTATAGCAATCCATCACGTATACAAAGTGCAGAGTTCGCGAAAATTAGATTTTATTTCGCTTAAAAAATTCTTGTTTGATAAATAGAAATTAAAATACAAATGACAACATAAAACACTACAAGATTAATGTTTTACTAAAAATTACACAGCCTTAAGGTTTAATATTAAAAATAAAAAACAATATAAAATTTCTTTAATTATAAATATTTGGAATTATTAACTGTTTCATTTACAAGCACATTTTTCTTTAGCTAAAAGGCAAGAACTCTGGGTATATTTTTAAATAAATGATATGTCCAGCACTCCCTGTTTATATTTTATCATATCTGCCAACTTCTATGCTGTTCCAGTACTACTAAATCTTAACAGAAAGTTTCTCCTTATTAAATTGTTGAAATCTCGCAAATTTTGATGATTAAAACCCATTAAGCGCCATTGCTCCCATTTCGGGAACATTGCTTTAGGATTTTTTTCTAAAATGCGTATTTTATAAATTGCTAAAAGGTTTCATGTTATTTGCATTTTGAATATATTAGATGACATTTGAATTTTTTTTTTTAAGTTTCATTTGAATTTTCTATTTTTTAAAACGTGTTAAAAAGACGAAAAACAGTTTTTGGCAATATTCGAAAGAAAAAAAAACTTTATAATAAAAATTATATCTTTTAGTTAAAATATGTTTATAACAGTGTATTATATTAAACGCCTTCAATCCGGAATTAATATGTATAATAGATCAATCACAATTACCGATAGCATAAGTTAATGCCTAATGGGGGTAATGTTTTTGAAAACTTGTACATATGCCTCTGTGCATTTGCGGTATTTATTTTTCAATTTATTAGCTTCAGAAGGTATAATATCATTCTGAAACTAATATTTTTAGAAGATTTTATATAAATTAACTATTAATAATTAACTATTTATATAAACTTTTGCATTTATAATAAAAAAACAAAATGAAATTATCAGTTCCATAAGTATTTTCAATATCCATCTCTTAATTTTCACCATTACATCATTTTTTCTGACTATTTTACATGGAAGATGATTGAAAATTTTTTTAGATTTGGATGATTTTTCGGATGTTCCGGAAATCGTTTGTTTGCCACCTGATTGCAGTATTGTAACATGGGAAGAAGATACGTTCCTGATATGTATGTCGTAAAAATTATTTTCTATTACATATGTGATAGAAATAATTTATGCGACGATTTATCCCATGTTATATTTGGTGGAGTAGAACTTTCTGTAAATTCTAAATCAACAGACAATCAAGAAATATCTGATTTAGTGTTTAAAAAAAGACAAAGTATTAAACACAGGCTTGATATTTTAGATGAAAGTTTAGACGAATCTTCAAATTGGAATATGGAAAAAACTAAACAAAATGCAAAAACAAAAAAAAGTTAAAAAAACAATTTCAGAAAACGAAAAAAATGTAATATAATGCTGCATAAAAAATGTCCAATCATTTTCATGTAAAAAAGCAGGACAAAAATGATTTAATGAAGAAAAATAAAGAAGTGGATGATGAAAATGCTTAAGGAATCGGTAATTTTATTTTATATTTTTATTATAAATGTAGATGTTGGACTAATTTATATGAATATATTAGTAAAACATAAGTTTCAGAATGATATTATACCTTTTATAGCTAAAGAACTGAGAAATAAAAAACATAAATGCACGGAGGCATAAGTAAAATTTTTGAAAAAAATTACCTCCATTAGACGCCATTGTTCCCATTTTGGGAACATGCTATTTTTCATAAATATTCGATTTTTTTTCTTCAGAAATACCTTAAAGACTTTCTATTCATAAATAAAAAACAACTCTTTCATTAAAAAATAGCTTAATATATATAGCGGCGCCTAATGGGTTAAATAAAGCAAAAATGACTACTAAATAAGGGAAAATCTATGCTTTAATTTTCTTAAAGCATAACTGTCTGTATTTAATATCTAATTCAAATTCAAATGCAAAAGAGTCCATAATGGTTAAAATTAATGAATAGCATAATACCTTTAAAGTAAAAAAGGAATTTCTTTTCACTTTATATATAATTACATTTAAAGAAAATACATGTCCGTGAATACCACAGACGTCATTTCGACGGTTCCAACGTATTAAACGATACATTTCTATTTTTACTCGATTTATTTTAATTTCTAGACATTGCACAATTTCAATTTTTACTCTGTCATATAGGATAAATACGTGCTTTCAAATGCATTTTCTTTTATAATTGTTTCTCAATTTACTAACATTTTATGCATTTTAAAATAATGCTCAAGCATGCTGTTATTTATCTATCTCTATCACGTTCAGCCTGCTTACGGAAGATTAATCTATTTGCATTTAAAGCAAAATAAATAATTCAACATTTGTTTACTATTAATATCCAATAACAAAATTAATACTTCATCAATAAATAAATAAATAAATAAATAAATAAATGTATATACAAACCTACAGATAGTCTAACAGAAATAAAATGTTCTTTAAGTTCAATTGGTTAGAAAACTGTAATCAATTTATTGTTTTAATTATGATATGTTAAGTAACTTTTATGCATTTTGTTTTAAATTACCTAAACAATGAACATTTTTCTATTAATTGCAGTTAATAACCATCGAAAAATAGCGTGTTCGTAATCCAGGTAGGATCCCGACTACGGGAGAGGGCTCCGACTACGGATCAAGAAGTATGTTTGAAAGTAAACAAAAAGGAAGGTTGAAAAATGGCACTTCTTTGTTATAAATGCTTAGGGCGCGTTAGAAAACAGTGAGGTTGAATTTGGCGAGAAAAGCAAATATTTCAAAAGCACTTTCTGGTAACCTCTTTCACGTTCTGAAAGCGTTATCAAATTGCTATATATTTATGAAATAACTATCAATGTATAAAATGCAGAATTTTTTTTTGTATATTTACAAGATTTAATAGGTACAGTGAAAAGCAATTTCTTTAATGTATGCATAAATAAGACACATAATTGTATAATCCAAGATACATAATAAAAATAGACCATATAAGATTTTTTTTCTTAAATATTTGTCACCGATTCAATTTCGTGTTTGTTTATATTTGCGCAAATCCGTATTTTTTTAAGATTGGGTTCATGAAAGGCAATTTTAACAAAAATCTACGGAACAAGTAATTTATACAGTGATCGTACACCTGTTTTATACGTGTGAGAAAAGTGATTCCTTTGTAATATGGACTATTTTACATATAGTCATAATGTTCGAATAACCGGTGACGGTTTCCCGCAGTGGCGCAGACGATTAAGCTCGATTCCCTTCAAGATCACCGAAAGTGAAGCAGCATCGAGCATGGTCACTGCTTGGTAGAGTGACAACCTATCTCAACTGCGGCTGCTGTGGGACTGTGAACATTAATGGGAGTTGGTGCATAAAAAATATGTTCGTGGCTCCAATGTCCTTCAAGTTTGAAAACGATACGTGTGTGGGTGCCAATCCAGGTGCAGGTCTCTCATCTGGAATTGTTTCAAAATTAGGAGATCAACTCTAGATGTCCAACCTCTCTTGAGGCTCTGGCACCCCTTCTTTCAGAGAAGTGCAATGGCTCGTTCGCTGACACGACAACAACAACAACAACAACAACGGGTGGCGGTGGGTATATATTTTTTCGTTGTTTTTAAGTAACATTTGTAGTAATACAAACCAATATTCAAAATTAAAGCGAAAGCGGCGGCATTATTATAATTTTCAATTGACTTCCCACGTTTAACGAGTTTCTTTTCACTTTATTCGGTACTTACGTTTTATCGTGCCAGGAAGATAGATCTCCGATCATGTTTATGTGTGGGCTTCATTTTCGGACTCAAAATTTCTTTAACACTGCTCAAAAATTATGAAGACCTTTAAAGATGTAACTAAATTTACATGAAATATTATTGAGTTATAATTATATCGACAAAAATAAACAATCATCATTGAACATGGTGTTTTTTATGTTATTTTTAGTAAGTATATAAATTGATGTCCACGACTTCTTTATTAATCAAATTTTAAACATGAAATATTCTTAAATATTGTAAAACTAAAATGCCACTAAAGAAAAAACTTCTGAACATCTACAAAACAAACATCTTCTTTCTAAATATTGGTTTAATAAGTTAACTAAGCAAATTACAGTTAATTGGACATGCCTAGGCCACTATCTTGTACTTACAACGACAGAAATAAAAAATTATTAGAAGTCAGTTCTTTGCTTCAGAAATATATAAATTGTAATCCCTTTATGAATTTTATTCTACTTCTCTCATACAAACTGTACTTTCTTTTTCGAATACGCTATCTGTATTTATCTACATAATCTACGTAATCTAATTATCTGCACAATCTCGAGACAATCGATATATTTAAAACACATGCTGTTTTCTTTTTGTCATCTGCACGGAGTTTTTTACTAAATCATTATTAATAAATATATATATATATTTTAATGAAATATGTACATTTCTAGATGAGGACGCACTAGCCATTTTTCTAAAATACTTTCATTTCTACATTTTGAACGTTTTTAATGAATTATCTTCAAAATGGTGGTTAATGGATTATTTGCATTGTTACAGAAAAAGGTGAAAAAATGAGAACCATTATATCTTTACTGATGTCATTTTCTCAATACAATTAAAAATAAATCGATCAAGTGCGAGTATAACTCACGCTCAAAGGGTTCCGTATATTGTATTTATTAATTAATAAACTCCTACTACCTCTATTTTTTTCATAATTTTAGTTTCAGTAGAATCGGAAATAGGAGGGGAGGGGATATTTTTCCAGTATATTTTCGACAATATCTCTGAAAATATAATACCTAAAATTAAAACAAATATATTTTTGAGTTTCATGTTACGAGATCTTTCAAACGATACCGCGCACAATATATATATAAAATGTTTTCATTTCAAGCAACGTAATTAACATCTCGGATAAGTACAGATAATTTTAAAAAAATTATTATTAAATATTCTTCGGTGATTTTGTGTCGATAGATACCTCGAGCGTCCGTCAACGCCCTCACTCGCCACCCAAAAAGTAAAGTTTGTGTGTATCGGAAAAATGCCTTTTTCTCAAAAAATATCTTACCTAGGAAAATCACTATAATTTTCCTGCAATGTATAAATAAACTCCTACTACCCGTCATTTTTTCAGAATTTTATTTTCAGTTGATTCGGAAATAGAGGGGGAGGGGAACATATTTTTGCAGTGAATTTTCGTCGATATCTCTGAACATATAATACCTAAAATTAAAACAAATATATTTTTGAGTTCGGTATTACGAGATCTTTCACACGATATACAAAAAGAAAATATTTTTTTTGCAAGAAAATTATTTAGCACCCTAAGTTTTCCTAAACATACCAGAAAAACGGCCCTGACAGACGGAAAAACAGACACAGGAGTGATCTTATAATGGTTACGTTTTTACTTTTTAAATATGAAACCCTAATAACTTAAAAAGAAATTCCAACAGAAAATGATGTCACGCTAAAAAAAGAAACAAACAGGCATTTTCACACGAAAACCTGTTTTATTTCTGTATTTTTTCAATCCGCTGTACTGAGTTTGAGACGCTAATCTCAGAGAATCGAAATGCATCAGTGAGTGAAAATAACGACATATGTGAAAGGAATTTTTTTTTTCAGATAAAACTAAATATTTTACTGCGAATAAGTCTAAAAGACATACATTTCTGTACAATTTACTCACCGGTACTGATATTGTAACTTGAACTCAACACTGCGAATGTTCATAGGCAATGTTGTTGCTGTCAAACGTGACGTCAAATTTGGAAATATATTTACTGAAAACCTATTCCACGTTAAAATATTTTTTAACTGGTAAATATGAATATAAGAAGTATGCATGTAAACTTTGCGACTGCTAAAATAATGTTATGTTTAGTTTTCGTTGAAAAAATATTATGACTGTGTCGAAGAGACGTAATTTTTGCTGACGTTTCATCCCTTGATACCAAAGATTAGAACCTCAATTGACAACTTCATAATAATTACTTAACTTGATTACAGGTTTTTGATATCTTATACGAATTTCTTTCATTCTTGGAAATTTTGAAAAGTTGAAGTTCATAGAAATAATATTTTGGTAACTTTAGTTAAAAATATTTGTTTTAAGAGTTAGACTTGCCAATCTAAGATTGATTTTTAATGTAATTATTTTTATAGATTTGTTCAAAATTCAATCCAAAATTCCTTTTAAAGATTTTTTTTTGTCGAATTTCGACGTGTTTCACTTCGTATTGCTAAAAGAATTTTATGTTGCACTGCAAAGACTAGGAAAATCTGTTCCACGCAGAAGTCTTCAAATTTGGATAATAATAGACGAATACAGATCCAGATGCACCTCAGACTCAGATTTTTCAGTTTTTTTATAATTAGCTGGGATATTAATGAAAAACCCTAATTAATGATCTTCAATATTTGGTAGTTCGCGGGCATTGCTTTAACGCAAGCCCGAGGAAGCCTCAGTTTTGCAAGCAGATAGAAAGACAAATGTTCTGATTGTTCAGAATTTTGAAACTGTACTCCCCGTTTCCCGGAGGGGAAAGAAACATTTATTTAAAGTAGCTCCCCAGTAATAACGAAATATTAGTATTTACTATTCCAAACTAAATATTTTCTGAAGCTCGATTTCATAAAAGAACCCTTATCGAATGCTAATCAACGTGCTTGCTATTGTGCCGGCGATCACTTCTGCGCATATCCGAGGAGTCCTGCCCAATTTCAACACTAGGTGATATCATTCTGCATATTAAAAGAGAGCGAGGGATAGAGCGGGGTGGGATGTTATTTTTCGCAGTTTTAAAAAGAAAATATTAACTATAATTATAATTTAATAACTCAACAATTAATTCGATGTTTTCTTTATAGAAATTTTCTTTACTAAAAGAGAGGAAAAGATAGGAAACTATATATATTTTTTTTCTTTGCGTTTTTCGCCCGGAATTTTTGGTCAGAACTGTCAAATTTTGTCAGAAGTGTAAAAAATCTGAAGGCTACAAAATAAATCGGCAATCACTGGGACAGACGCCCCTTAGTTCGTTTGGAAATATTTGTTTTAAATAGAAAATCATGCAAATTTGAGGATCGTTTGCAAAGCAAACCTGAGCGTGCTTAACACACCCGTGTGTTCGTTGCCGTGGGCAGTGGGGCCCCGAAACTAGGTTCGTTTGGAAACATTTCCACTAAAAAATGTAAAGCCATACAAATTCCAGTATGTGCGCTACCGAAGGCAGTGGGGCCTCCAACACTAAATCCCTTTTGGAGAAAAGTGTATATATTTAACACTGTTTTTAGTAAAATTTATTATATTTTTTCCTGGGACAGGGCAACACCGGTCGAGTCAGCTAATACGATATAAACAATGTATTTAGCATTGTTAATGAAGATTTTTTTAAATAAAAAATTTTTCATAGCGTTATGAATACAAAAAATAATAATTTATAAAACTCTTTTATTCCAAATATAGATTCGAAATTATTGTCTTCTTTACAACTGGCTATTCCTTTATCTAACATGCAACCTGTGTCTATTTTTATCTAATTAATATGTCGTGTACTTCCCGTTTACATTTTATGAAAAGTCATTGTATAATTTTAATATCTGATTAAAATGTACTACAATCCATCATGCTTACAAAGGATTGAATAACATATTACATTTAAATGGTATAAGGAATAGCTGTTTGTTTAAACTTTACTTTCTTCATTAAGCAAACTGTTAAATTTAAACTTCACGACTTTAAAAGTCGACAGGAATGTAAAGAGTATATGTATTTAAAGACAAATATTTTATATATATATATATATATATATATATATATATATATATATATACAGGGTGTTTCACAAAGGACCCCTAACTTTAAAAATCAATAACCCAGAAACGGTTATAGATAGAAACATGAAACCAGTGGTATTTTTACTAAAAAAATCGTAAGTATCTTATACATATATCTCAAAATTTAGTTAAAAATGGCACCGATAGATGGCGCTGAGAGCGTTAAGTATCCTTCCAAAGTGAGTTCAGAAGCATAGAAAGAGTAGCCGTCCACGATTTCGCTATTGAAATCTAATCGGCGAGCTCGAAGAGGCTATTTGTCAAGCTTGTGTGTCGATTTCCGGGCAAACACTACAGAGAGTCACTGACCATTTCATTCTGCGTTTGCGACATGTCTGTTGTGTAAAAGGTACACATATTGAATCACTTTTTATGCAATGCGCCTATTTATCGCAGCGCCATCTATCGGCGCCATTTTTAACTAAATTTTGAGATTTATGTATAAGATTCTTACGATTTTTTTAATAAACATACCACTGGTTTCATGTTTCTATTTATCAACGTTTCCGGGTTATTGATTTTTAAAGTTAGGGGTCCTTTGTGAAACACCCTGTATATATATATATATATATATATATATATTTTTTTTTTGCTGTTTTAGTTTTATTTATGCAGCACTGAATGCGTTTCTTATTCTCCTCTATCATTTGTTTTCACACCCTTCAGAAAACAGTAAAAATTTCTCAATATAAATGTTTGCATTATAAATAATTACAAAATGCTACAAAATAAATTTTAATGGTAAAAATCAATACAAGAAGATAAGATTAAAGAAGAGATGTTTAACTCTTGCCTTTAACCTCCAAGCTACCCCTATTTTAGTATAGAAAATCTTGGGTTATTTAATGACAGAAACTTCGCAATTAAATAAGGTGAAACTTACCTTTCGGAATTTGTTGTAGCAAAAGAAGTTCAGGCAAATTTTTAAAGACAAATAATAAATAAGTAAATGTTTTGTTTCTTTTCTAAACAATGAAGTTATTTCAAGTTTGACAATCCAGCAAAACTTAATTTGATTGAGTGATTATTTTCATGTATACATATTTTTATTTTACTAAACAATTAAAAAAAAAAAACCCGAGAAGATTCAAAAGCATTTAATTTCCACTTATTTCACTTAAAGGATTACATACATTATGGGCGGCTTAAAATTGATATATTTTGGGATTAGTTTTAGGAAGGGAGTAATATCAATTTAAAAACTAATAATT
Source organism: Maratus michaelseni (assembly GCA_963931845.1). Taxonomy (NCBI): domain Eukaryota; kingdom Metazoa; phylum Arthropoda; class Arachnida; order Araneae; family Salticidae; genus Maratus; species Maratus michaelseni. The sequence goes on from OZ007586.1 coordinate 402,608,639, forward strand.
CCTCGTTGTTTTTTCTTGCTTCAAGTATTAGAATTATTTTTTTGTTAAATTTGGTCACATATTACGTCGGAAACCTGCAGCCGTGCCAAAATTTCCGGGCTCGATGGGCAGCATCCTAACTTCCTGTAGAAACAAAAAAATATTAAAACATCAGTTTCTTCCTGTAAAATAAGGTTTTAGCTAAGGGCCATCAGCTCAATTTTTTTAAATTCTGAATAATATGAAAATAGCGGTATTTTGTAATAAAATCATTTTCATCTAAAATTTTTACTTTTGAAGTTATTGAAAAAATATAAAAAATTAAAATGTTCAGAAATTTTCTGGATGGCCCTGAGAGAATTTAGTTATGTATAGATAATCACAAACTTTATTCAAAAATGTTAAAAATTGTTCAATTGAGGGGGTCGGGGCAAGAAAGTGCCAAGCTAAATTTTTGTGAAATAAATCGAACACTGTAATATGTTGCTTAATATTGTAACTTATAATACCCAACACATAATTTGTTTCTAATGTCAATTGGTGGCAGCATATGTGACAGGTTTCGTTTTTGCCACAGATGTTTATGACCCCAATGAAGAGAGCTAATTTACAAAAAACGTAATAGTAATATCATTAAAGTAAAGCCATATTGTTACTAAGACTATCTCAAATGTTACTAAGACATTGGCGAAAAAACTGTAGGTTATATATCTTGATTTGAGTATTTGATCAAATTTTCAAATTGAAATATCTCAGAAGTTCAAAAATGTGACTTGGCACACTCTTGCCCCGACCTCCTCAATTTATCATACTACCCATGTTGAAAACATGATGCCATGCTGCCATGTTTCCAAAAATCCACGTTTTAGAAGAAAAAAATATACTATATATATTTTTTTCAACTTACATTTAATTTGCTATTCCTGTGCACCCTCGTGTGCCTTAATCTGCTCATTTAAAATGTTTTTGTTACACCTACGAATCTTTAGTAGAATATTTTTAGGGAGGTCGGTTTTATCGATCGTGCGCGCTCACATTTTTGCTCCTATCCTTCTTAATAAGTGAGATATCACTTTGAATATTTTTTGCCCAAAATGCTACACACAAATAAATTTAATGTCCGTTAAAAAATCGATTTTTTTAAGTTGAGAACCCTTAAGACGATAGCTTTCCATAGGCTATTTTAAAATGATTCTAAAATAAAGTGTACTCGAATATATCAAAATCAATATTGTTAAAAAAAACTTGAAACGAAATAATGCGACAAAATAGAGACATTAAAGTTTAGAGAAAAATAATTGTGTTAAGGCTTTTATTAATATTTTTTTATTTATATTACATAAAAATTAAAGCAATAATACTGATTACATAAAATCAGAACTATATGTCAAATCCGACACCTGTGTGATTCATAATTAATTTCATATTTTATGCTTAACGCAATTTTATATTTTGTTCCAATGACAGAAAGTCAAAAATTGTTTGATATATATGTTCTACCGAATAGAATTGGATATTACCAGTATTTAACTATTTCTAAATTATCAGAATATACTGGAAAAAGTTTGCCAGTCGTCGCCGGCAAAATGAAATCCAGGGTTGGGAAAATTTCTTGTTAGTGTTTTGCGATAAACCAATATTTTCATTATAAAAAATAGCATATTTACCGGTAATTACATTATCTTGGAAAAAACTTTCATTTGAAGAAAATCATGCCTTAAAAAATATAAGATTTGAAAATCACTTGTACCCTTCAGACAGCGCCCCTTCATGTACCCTTCAGCGTAGTTTCTCAACAAATTATTTGACTTTTTATCTCTATAAAAATAAAATCTAAACGTTAAGATTTTTTAATATCCTTTCAGGCTATTTCTAAAATGCAACTCAATGTTATACTCAATATACACCATAAGTTGGCCGACGAAATAAGTCGCGATGTCACTGGGAAGAAAGAGGCTTGCAGAAACAAATTGTGATAAATTCCATTATTTAATGAATAACTAAATTCTGCTAGTTCCTACTTGTGATTTGTCAGTTTATTAACGGATAAATTCTATAAATTGGAGTTAGTCATAGCCAAACATATTGTGGATGGACTATATTTTTTGTCACATGTGCGCAATCATTTACGTCGTAAAAAGCATACAGAATATAGCATTCATTTTTAAAAATAAAATCTAGTAGCATATTTCATTTAGCTATAGAAGAAAGAAAAGAACAGTTCATAATATGGCGTCCAATTTGGCAATATGAATTCTTTGACAGTCGCTGAAAGTGCTTCACAGTTAACAGTGTTATATAATAAAATAAATCACATTTATATTAAAATTAAAAATGCTGTTCAGTTTAATACCATCAAAGTAAAATTCCTGAAAATTTGATGCAAGTTGAAACTAAAATGTGTTTTTGAATGTTTCACAGAAAGATTCGGTTGTTGAATATAAAATAAAAAGAAAAGTGACCAGTTAAACTGATGACATTGAACACACAAGCTGCATAATGCCTGAAAAAAAATGAAATCGACAATAAAGCTGTATACCAAATTTGAAGCAAATCTGATAATTCTGCATGAAATACACATTTAGCTAAATTAAGGGATGATTAACCCCCCATTTCCCTCTTTATACTTAACCAATGAACCTCCAAATCTAATCAGGAAAGCGCCTTATCCGAATAAACCTGTATACCAAATTTGAAGCAAATCGGATAAAGCTGTATGAGAACCCATTTATCTAAATTAAGGGGTATTAGCGCCCCGTTCCACCCTTTATACTTAACCAATAACCCACCAAAACTAATTAGCGAAGCGCCTTATCAGAACAATCATGTATACCAAATTTGAAGTAAATTGGTTAATTCTGCATGAAAAACACATTTATCTAAATTGAGGGAGGTATCCCCCGTTCCTCCCCTTTTTACTTAACCAATAAACCCTAAACACTAATCAGGGAAGCGCCTTATCAGAATGAATCGATATACAAAATTTGAAACAAATCGGATATTTCTATCAAGAGTTATCGCGTTACGTACATACATACTTACGTACATACAGAACCTGTGGGTACATTAGCTCTCAGGCTTTGATAGTCTGTGAGCTAAAAATAAATAGAAAGTGCCCAGTTAAACTGGTGGCATTGAGCTCACAGGCTTTTGACACTAATTGTATATTATAGTCTTATTTCAAAGAATAATGACCCTCAAAAAATAAAGAAATTGATAATAAACCTGTATACTAAATTTAAAGCAAGTCGGATAATTCTGCATGAAATACACATTTAGCTAAATTAAGGGTGAATTAGCTCCCCCCGTTTCCCCCATTTATACCTAACCGATGAACCTCAAAATCTAATCAGGGAAGCGCCTTGTCAGAATAAACCTGTATGCCAAATTTGAAGCAAATCGGATAATTCTGCATGAAAAACCCATTTATCTAAATTAAGGGGGGTAACCCCACGTGCACCCTTTATACTTAACCAATGAACTCCCAAACTCAATCAGGGAAACGTCTTATCAGAATAAACCTGCATACCAAATTTGAAGCAAATCGGAAAATTCTGCTTCAAAAACCGGTTTATCTCAATTAAGGGGGATTAGCCCCCCGTTCTCCCCTTTATACTTAATCAATGAACTGCCAAAACTAGTCAGGAAAGCGCCTTATCAGAATGAACCTATACAAAATTTGAAGCAAATCGGATATTTCTATAAAGAGTTATCGCATTACGTACTTCATAGGTAGGTACATACAGAACCTGCAAGCAACATTAGCTCACAAGATTTGATAGCCATTGAGCTAAAATGAATTATAATGCATATCTAAAGTAATAAAAGAAAGTTTCGCTCTGTGTGTCTGTGTGTCTGTGTGTGTGTGTGTGTTTGTTGGCGATGGCTAGGAAAATCTGGCCCACCTAGAAGGCTGGAAATTTAGATTTATGTAGTCCAAACCCTCTCCTGTTGCAACATTACTTCAGAATTTTAATATTTTAATTACTTTCTGAAATATTAATTAAAATGCACAAAGAACTGTCATTGAAAATACGCTTTTATTCTCTTGGATTGGTTGGTTCACTGGTTGGTTGCATCGATTCTTCACAGAAGTAATTAAATAAACCAGAGTAGCGATGCATAAATAAGGATTTCTAACTAAATAGTATCAACATGGATTGAAGTTATCAAAGTAGAGGAGCCAAGCTATTGTCGCGCCACCTGTGCATGACAAATTACACATACGTCCCACTGATTGAAATATTTTGCAGGCATATTTTTCTTCATGACAATTAGTCGGGTTTAATTTTTTTTTCTTTTTTACATGACATTTATTATTATGATGGAGATTAAAACTTTATTTAACAGATTGTTTTTTTATATTTGCGGGAATGAAGAGGGGCAAGGGTCTAATTACATTTAAGCTTCAAGGTGTATTTCTAGAAAGCAGTTAACAGAATTTCCGAATAATAGTGTCAGCGAAATTTCAAATTAAATTCCTAGCTTAACCAAATGAATCAATCATTAAAGATGTATTGTGATCCTCCTAATTAGTTATTTGCTGAAGGCCACTGGAACAACCCCCCTTCTTGCCCCCACCCCTCCCTGCCCGTCTTTCAAGGTTTTTTTCTCTAACTATGCTCCGTTTCCATATCTCAGCAACTACCCACACAGCACATACGTTCATATTACATCCAGTTTTCATCTACCAAGTTCGAAATACGTCTAAAGATGTATTTTGGACGTAGACAGCCAGCTAAAATACGTCCAGATTTTGTTAAATGTTTGACATTACGTACGCACATAATATCTACAAAATATGGACGTCATTTTATGACGTAAATTGGATGAAAACCGAACATACTCTCGCCATATACCTATGGACGAAATATCTACAAACTATGGACATCAGTTTAGAACATAAATTGAATGAAAACGCAACTAATCCAATTTTCGTCAGATCCGGAACCAAATCTTAACAAGTTTGTCCCCATTTTCTGTTTTACGGACGTAAACTGGATGAAAACGGTACTAATCCAATTTTCGTCAAACTGGATGAAAATTGAACCTCTCAGCCGCCATTTTTTTTATGACTGCGAACTTTTCAACTGCTAAACCTTGCAGACTTCTAGAATTTATTTTTATTTATTCTATAAATTTATTTAAACTAGTAGTAAAGCCATCTCCATTTTTAAATATATTGCGTTTAGTTCAGCTCCACTTCAGCTAATCAATCAATCCATCTCTGTTTGTAAGATTTTTTGTTGATATTCATGAAAATTGGCGCGACGAAAGTTGGTAAGTAAATATTACATTTTGTTTTCTAGATTTATCGTGGTGATGTGTGTACTTTACATAAAACATTTCTGTAACGACTCTTTTTTCTTACTTATTTATATTTATTAATAATAATTCATATGATTTTACAAGTCATACGTAAGTGGTAGAGAAATAGAAGTTTGTTTACTTTTGAATAAGAAAATTTTGTAATATATTTTGTATTGTTGTGTATAATGAGTAGAAATGTTATGTTATGAAGTATTATAAGTCTTTAATCCAATTAAAAAGAAAGTTTTAATGTTTTTTAAAACACAAAAATCCAGAAGATTGTCAGTTAAAAACAAATCTAGTCTTGTAAAAATGCTTTTCTTACCACAGATTTATGCAATATTTAGTTAAGATGCATTTTTTTGGTATGATTTAAGAAAATATGTGATATTTCATGCCTCGAAATTAAATTAATAATAATTTATATGATTTTAGAAACCATAGGTAAACGAACGAAAAATCAAATCGGAAAAAAAGGCTGTTTTTTTTTTTTGTTTGTTTACATTTCAATAACAAAATTTTGTAATTTGTTTCTACTCTTGTGCACACTAAGTAGTAATTAAGTAGAAATACTATATTATAAGCCTTTAATCCAATTAAAAATAAAGTTGTATTGTTCTTTTAAAACACAAAAATCATAAAAATTATTCATGGTTAATTTTACTTATTACTACAGTTTTACATAATACAGTAACCCCTCAATATATCGTGCTACTTGGGAGATAAGAAAAAAACATGATAAAAAATTGGGGGGGGGGGGGAGAGAAGAATGTTTATCAATTAAAAATAAACAGCTCTAAATTTAGATATGAGGTTTTCGATATAATACTTGTTTAAACAAGCTACGAGTTCAACAAAAAAGAGATGGTAAAACATTGAAAAAATACAAAACCATACATATACAGTACACATATTTATTTACATTTTACAGTATTTTCTGAAAATAAAAATCCAGAGTTGTTTGTTGTTTTATTTTCTTTGATTGTCTGCTTGCCACTGGAAATTAAAGAACAAAAATGAACTAATTGCATTTCAGTTACTTGCTTAGATTTCGTCGTTTCAAAAGTTGGCTATGATGTCATACACTCATGCACAGTTTTTCTTTTTTTTAATTGGTTATAAAAAGGAAAAAAGTTGCCAAATTTAGGGGATTTTTTCGTTTAATGGCAACATAGCTATTGTATTAAGTCATTGGCTTGACGCAGGCTTGAAAACTGAAAAGTCACCAAACATCAGTGCGTGAGTATAACACATCTGTTCCCAAAAGTTTTACATGCTTTTTCGAGAAACTAAATTTATCAGGGGATAACTGAAAAAGAGCAAAATAGCCGAATGTGCAATATAACAAGGGATTACTGTATATCTTGTAAAGCTGTATTGTTTTTACATGATTTAAGTATATAAAAGGTATTTTGTGCCTCTGTCTAAATTAATAATAGTACTTTAAATGATTTTAGAAATCATAATAAACAGAAAAAAAAATCAAATCAAGAAAAGCAGTTGTTTACTTTTCAATAACAAAATCTTGTAATATATTTTTGATGAATATATTTTATTCTTTTTAGTTAGATATCAGTATTGGTAATTAAACAAACATACTATTATTGCACTCATATGCATTTTTTATCACAGATAATTTATTTCAGTATTTTTACAACTAACCTCTTCTAAAGAATATTACATTCATGAACTGAGTTGCATAAAATGTTATCTATAAACAAGAGCGAGTGGTGACATCTGTACTTCTTAGTTGCTAGAGATTTTTATATTACTGACTAGTTTATACATTATTTTACAGTACACAGTGTACATTGGTTGTTGATTATTCATTTAAACATTCAAGATCGAACATCAATTCGTTTCTTGAATGAGATATTTGATCAATGTTTGGTTCTCGACCAGGGAAGGAAAAATAGGGAATAAGCAACTTAATTTATTATTTATTTATTGTATTGTTATGGGAGTAAATTGTACATACATGAGTTAAAGTGATCACAACATTTGCAAAATTCATGCATTTTGCTTTAGAACAAGGTTGCTGGATTCGCTAATTTTTTTTTTCTTTTTCAAATAACAGTTACTTAAGCTTCTTGTGTTTAGAAAATCGTCTGGCTTGTGAATAGATGTCAATCTTGCTTCAGTTGTTTTTGCTTCCAGAGGATCTTAGATGAGTAGTTATGTGTTCGAGAAAGTGATTACCATCTAAGATCCTTCGCAAGAAAGTTCTATACAAGATAATTGGTTAAAGGATGGACTCTAATATTTCAAGCAGGATCGAACTTTGAATAGGGTAAACTTTCTTTTAAAATCTATAAATGTTATTAAATAAAATGTTATTTTGTATGGTTATAGGTTTTGCAATATATATATTAATTTTCTGCTTCCATAAAGAGTGAATAATTTGGTACTTTTATGTTAGCTGGGCACAAATTATACTAACAATATATTTTTTTCAGTTACCAATAGCAACTTTTATTTTTCCCATAAGTAAATTAGAAATGATGGTTAGGTATTAAAATAAAATGTTTTGGTTTATGGTATTCTTATTCTTATTACATTGTATTTTAAATGAAATAAGTGAAAGTCATGTATTTTAAAGAATGTGTTTTAAATTAAAGTTGTGTATTTTAAATGAAACAAATGAAAGGTTTATATTTCAAAGGTAATGAATACAATATTAATGATAGGAATATTATTTCGTGATCTATTACCTGTGCGCTGCTAACATAATAGTACTCCATTAATTTTGTTGAATATAAGCTAGCACAGGTGATAAATCGTCAAATATTGTTTGAGATGCTATCGTTGACATTGCAAGCATTTCTTGTCATTCTTCATGTGGTATTGTAACAACTAAATCTTGATTATATGAACAAGATTAGAATATGCTTAATTGTAATGAAAGTTTGGGACATTTGTACAATGGCTGAACAAGTAAAAATAAATAAATATATACACTATATCAGAGTTTCCTCCAGTTTAAAAAAAGGGCAGGGTGCTGCTTGTGAGAATAGAGTACTTTTTGAATTCTAGAGGGCATTTTTAAGATTCTTAAGGGCAGTTTTTTTTACTTTTAAAGGTATTATTTTGTTTTTTAAAGACACTTTTAATAGTTAAAAGCCTGAGCACTCTTTTCAAGACAACATTGAGTTAATTTTTACTATGAATTATAGGTGCAGATTCACGGTCGCCAGTCGCCACGTGGCGACTAATTTTTTTGCTGTGGCCACTAACTTTCGGTGTTTAAGTCGCCATGTGATTTAAAAGTAATAAATTTCTGGTATTCCCAGTCTCCACCGTGAAATGTTAATTTTTTTTAAAGATTAAGACCAAAACACATAACAAACATTATTATTAACTTTTAATAACATTTCAGAATGATCTGTTTAACACAGCAAACTATTAAATATATTCTAATAGCAATGTTATTCGTAACAGTTTGTATCTGATAATTTTACATAGACTGTGATTTTTAAATATTAACTGTGTTTTGATTTTTTATAGTGCAAAATAAATCTCACGAATTCAGATTTTCTTTCATATGTACTTTTGTCTGGCAAAATTAAAATAAGAAATATTGTTTTTTTCATATTTCCCGCTATCATGATTACTTAGCTTATACATATTTTTTTTTTTAAACCGTATCTTGCCCAACTTTATCTTCAGACTGTACATGATTTAAGATTTAATTAATATTAAAAATTTAGATTCTAAGGACAACATTCTTTTATTTGTTTATTGGCATTAGTGTTATAGCTTGGCAATAGTTTTTATGGAAAGTGGTTGATGGGATAATGGAGAAAAGTACCTGTTATTTCTTATTAAACCTTTTTTCTTTTCGTATTTCAAATGTAATGAGTAAAAAACATTCTTATTTTATTTATTATTTACAACTCAGTTTAAAGAATTTTTTATGTATATCTTATAACATCTTCTCTTATATTCATTGAAAATTTACATTCTGCCAATGGTTGGCATGAGTTAAAAAAAACGTTAAATTGACATGCTTTCGCATCTTGTCTTTTGGAGTTGCAACCTAATATCTAAATATCACAAAATAAATTTTGGGCAGGGGGGCAGGCTATGCTTGCAAATTGTAAAAGTATTAATATTACAGTTAATTATAGATAAAAATTAACTTCTTTACTCACTGGTCACTGGCTAGTACATGGATTTTTTTACTCAGCAGTTTTTTTTAAGCACTGGCCACTAACAAACTTACATATACTTGATTGAAAAAATTTGTCAAATAGTCTCGGGAAAAAAAATTGCAAAATTTAAGAAATAATATCAGGGGGGGGGGGGGGGGGGAATCGCAAAACTCATCAAACAATCGAGGAACAGAATTGCAAAATTCGTCGAACGACAGCGGAAAACAGTGTGCAATTCGTTGAACATCAGCGGAAAGAAAGTGTGCAATTTGTTGAACATTGTTGGGACAAAAACATGAAATTCGTTAATCAATAATCAATAAATCGCAAAATTTGTCAATCGATAGTGGAAAAATCACAAAATTCATCAAATGGTCTCAGGAAAAAAAAAATATGTGGATATCGTCAAATGGTCTCAGCTATAGGTGCAGATTCACGGTCGCCAGTCGCCACGTGGCGACTAAATTTTTTGCTTTGGCCACTTACTTTCAATGTCTAAATCGCCATGTGTTTTACAGGTATACTCTTTTTCAATCTTTTTTTTTTGATCAAATACGCTGATTGTCCTCCATAATTCTGCAATATTTAGCAATTTTATGTATTTTCCAGGCCATAATTAAATAAATACGATTTAACATAGATGCCACATTTCTGCTGAACCACAAATTTTTTGTTAACTTCTTTAAAAAAGAAAAAAAATAGTAATAAAAAAAATCATGTTGATATGCGCTGTGAATGAACTCTGTGGTGGCGACATACCGCAATTAGCTCGCAACACAAAAAAATTCGTAACGAGAATACAATAATTTTAGATCCCACTCATTAAATTTGTAGCTCTGGGATTTTTCCGATATGTTCTTACAAGTAGACATAGATATCAGCATGCAATTCTTCCATGAATAAGCAGAACTCTTCGAATTATCATTATTTATTTAGTTACCGTATTTACCCGCGTATACGTCGATTCCGCGTATAAGTCGACCCCCCACTTTCCCGATCAAGAAATTTGAATTTTCTTAAATCCCGCATATAAGTCGACTCCGCCCTTTTCCGAGCAAGAAATTTGAATTTTTTTAAAAATACATTATTCAAAATCACCTGGAAAGAAAAGAAAGTACTAAATATACAATAATAAAGAAACTTTGATTTTTTTTTTGTGCATTTATTCGAAATCATCTGGAAAAAAAAAGTTCTAAATATACAATAATGAAGATAATAATATACTAAAGTAATATACAAAGTTAAACTGATTCAAGGTCCAATTCACTATCGGTTTATTCATAGAACAAAAAATTTTAGGGAATTGTTTATATACAACTATGGTGGGAAGAGTTTATAAAATCCCGCTGTCCAAATTTAAAAGAGAAAAAATATTGTTTTTATGCTTTTGTGTCAAAATATGGCCACTGGATTTTTTGGGTTTAGGAGCCACTGGCTCCTTCCAGATTTTGGGAATATGCACCTATAGTCTCAGGTAAAAAAAAATAAGAATATCGTCAAATGGTCTCAGGTAAAAAAAAATTGAGAATATCGTCAAATGGTTCCAGGTAAAAAAATTGCAAATATCGTCAAATGGTCTCAGGTAAAAATTGAGAATATCATCAAATAGCCTCGAGAAAAAAACTCTTAATTCGTCAAATTATTTCGGGGAAAAAATCGCGAAGTTCACCAAATGGTTTTGAAATGCGTCGAGCGACAGCGGAAAAAAATCTTTTTCCATTCAATCATCGCTTTTGGTGAGTGTGACTATTAAGTTTGGCCTGTGGTGGCAATAAAGTCAATTGTCAAATTTTAAGTATTACTCGCTGATTAGCGAGTGCTAATTTTTTCAATACAGATAATTGTTGAAAAATTTTATGGTGAATAGTTTGGTGTAATACAAAATTTGAATTTTGAAATGGGCTTTACCTGCCTATTGGTCATTTTGTAAAAGATTCATTTGATTCAAAATTCATTTCAAAGGAAATTTTTTGTAATTGAAGCTCTCAATGTAATTAGCAGCTCTGCTGACTAGCAGGCAAAATTCGCTAGTTATGTATTAAGAATAATTTATGAAAAATGTTTTATATATATATATATATACATTTAAAAGTACAAGATAAGTTTCTTTGTGGGGAATTTGGTGATTATCGGTCTCATCTATTTAATTTTTAGGTACTTTCTTGTTATAGCAGACTTCGATGGTGAATTGCCAAGTAACCAAGATGTATAACATATTATAGTCGTATATGATGTAATGACATTTTATTATTCTATTGTCAAATTATAGTCATATATGTAGTATATATATGTATGTAAATAAAATATCTATGAAGTATAAACATAAATAATGTATATTGTTTGAATGTAGGGAAGACTGGTACACACTGGACATATGGGCACAGTGGACCATCCCCTAATATAATATTTTATTTATATAAACAAATTTTAAGCTTCTCTTCTATTCTAATAGACAACAGCACTGGATTGATTATTTACAGCCTGCAGAGAACATGTTTAGCTCAGAATGAACCATTATATCCTGATTGGTTGTTTTGAGATTCTAAAAGTAAAATTTTTCATCATCATATTTTTCTTTTTTTAGTAATTAAAGATAGTAGATAAATAAGATAAAACAACTATTTTGCAAAGGTGTAAGATACTTGTTTTTATTTAACTTTAAAGTTAATATGTTTAAAAGAAAGCTATAAACAATATTAATGTGATTATTTATTGAAAAAAAAAAACCTTAATATATATATATATATAGTCATGATTTTTCTGGAATTATTTTGATTTGAAGCATAAGAAATTGGTAGTTTTTTCAAACTGAAATTTTCAATAGGGTGGTCTAGAATATTATATTATATTCAAATCAACTTAATCTAAAATTTAGACATAACCTTTTTTTTTTTTTTTTAATTGCCCAGTGTAATGCCAAAATTTGTAAATTAATGCTAGTTTTCAAATTCTCAGTAACTCAGATAATGTCTTTTTTTTTTTTTTTTTTTTTTTAATTCTATTTTCTGGTCTGTGGGAAAAGAAGTAGTAAGGTCAAAATTGTAAAATTCTCTCACATTTTTTCAGAATATGCAGAACTCAAAGTAACATTAAATTGTATATATAAATTTATATATAATTTTTTTGAGTTTGTGTTCTGAAATAATACTGAAATACTTAGTAAAATTTCTGTTTCTTTTCTCCTTTTAATTTCAATATTAAGGAAACTAAAATTGCAAAATTAATGTAGGTGACAATGTGAAATTTTCACCTTTAAGTTGCAGAACCCGAATTTACCTTTTCAAAGTCATGGTAAAACCCAAATGCTGAAATAGTAAAATTTCATATCTATATAAGTAGATATTTTTTATTATTTATGAAGTCTTCTATTTCTGTAATATTAACTAAACATGTATTTTATAGCTACTTTTTTTTTTTCTCTTCATAGATGCTGTTGAGACTTCTATTTTGACAAATGAGACGTCAGATTGCCAAATTGAAAAAAGTTATTGCAAATTGGTTGTGGCATGCAAAAGACTGATTAGGGGGGGGGGGGGATTTAAAAGCTGTTTTTGTTTGCAAATTTGTATTGCATATTTTTCTTCAAACAGTGGCATGGGCTGAATGATTTTATAGATTGATTCTTTTAAAAATGCATTATTTTTTATATTAATGAAAGTATTAAATATATATTTTTAATAGATTATTTAAAGGATAATATTTTTAAAAATCAGCCTTAAGCCATGGCTTATTTTTCATAAATTAACAAAATAATTAAAATGTTTTGTTATATAAAACTCATTGTACAATGAAAAATTTATATAATTTATAAATGATTATGCAAAACTCATTTCTTTTTTATATTAATAGATGACATCAAATAGCTGAATAGATTATTTTTTTTTTAAATTTAATTTCATAGTATATGATTAAATATACAAGATTTTTTTTCTGATTTAAATAAGTTGTAAATAAAGTACTTGCTTTCATGTTAAGTGAATGAAATTGAACTTTTTTAAAATTCATACATCTGTAATGAGAGTAAATTCTTGTATGTCAATATTTTTCTTTGAATTCTTCTGCTCTCTGGAACCAGAAGTGAAGTCGATGTTGTAAAACTTTGATACTTTTTTTCTCCCAAGTATGTCTTAAATAATACCAATTTTACTGTCAAGAACTTTTAATCGCTTTCATTTATTGTTAGATATAAATTTTTAGCCATAATGCAAGACATACAAATCTTCTAGCCTATTTTCATTTGGTTATTCATAATATTGGGAAAGTTTTCAGTTTTGCCTTGAATAGGCTTCTTGCACCCATGTGTTTTCGCCTTTTAATTTCGTTATTCAGGAAGTTAAATTTGTAAAATTTCCAATTGAAGCTATGGAATCGAATTAATGCTGAAATAGTAAAATTCATATACGTATTAGTAAATACTTTTTTTTTTTTCATATGTCTTCTGTTTATGTATTAACTAAATATGTGGTTTTTTTTTTTTTTCATCTTTTTCTCATAGGTTCTGTTAAGACTCATGTAAAGTGGGGTGAAACATTAGAGTGCCAAATCGAAAAAGTTATCTCAGATTAGTTGTGGCATGCAAAACGTCGATTGGATAATAAAAAATAAATAAATAAAGCATTTTTTGTTTGCAAATTTTTATTGTATATATTTTTTAAACAATGATGTAGGCTGAATAATTTTACCCATTGAATCTTTTAAAAATTCATTAATTATTATATTAATAAAATAGATTTTAAAATAGATTATTCAAAGAGTAAATTTTTTTAACAATCATGACCTTTAACTATCTGCATTACTTGTAAACCCTTAAGCCATTATATTTTTCATAAATTAACAAAATAAATAATTAAAATGATTAATATATATATATATATATATATATATATATATATGTTTAATTTGCTGTGCAATTAAATTATTTAATAAATTTTTTTATGTATAATTAAAAATCAAATATGCTAAAGAAATTTAATAATGGCAAAAGTAAATGAAATTGAACTTAATGGATTTTTTTATCCATGCATGTGTAATGAAAGTACAATCTTGTTCTCAAGGAATGTATTTAAGAATATTAGGGAATGAGGTGTCAGGTTGAAAAAGTTACCACATGTAAAATATATTTCTTGCATTCTTTCCTACAAATTTCAATATGTAAAATTTTATACACAATATACAAAAGTTGGCAAGAAATATCTCATTTGCCTCCATGAGTTAGCAATATTTGAAAAACTAAAATTTCTTCTTTTTCTTCAATACATTTAGTCATTGTTATTCTTAAGTGTAGCCATACTTAAAGGAAAAAATATGATTTTGCCTTCGAAAAAGCTATTTTAGTGAAAAAGAGAAGTGCAATAGTTTAAAAGCAATGATTTTACTGACAATTTAAATGGGAGAAGGGGGGGGGGGAATGATTCATCAAATGCAAGACCTTGCAAAATAGTTTAATAATTTAAACATAATTGTTTAATAATTTAAAAAATAATAAGTATCCAATTACTATTTGTATATATTTGGTATTCTGGAATCTACAAATTTAATTATTATCAGTGAATAAATCAGGAATTTTTTCAACGAAAAGCAAAAAAGAAGTTTTTGAGATGGAAAAAAAGATTAAGACTGTGACTTCAATTTTCAGCAGAAAATATAGCAGTATGGTACATCAGCGGTTCCGAAGCTGTGGTCCAGAGGGTTCTTCAGGGGATCCATAAAGGCCCTATGTTCAATATAAAAACTTTCATTTTCTGAAATCTGTGACTAATCTAGTGAATAAAATAAAAGGCAATATAGTAAAACCTGTGAACATGGAATCAGGATAAAATTATTTTTTAGACAGATTTCTGTCTTCACATGTACATTTGTCCGGTGTTTTTCTCATTGGGACCATGGAATTTTTTCGTTTAAGACAGAATTCCGTTACGTTAGAGACATGTTCTATCTTCATATGTTTTACTGCACTAAGAATTTTGTCAAAAAATGTAATACAATTAATTTGCTTATACAGTCGGACCCTGATTTAATGAATTCATCAGGACTAAAATTTTTATTCGTTAAATCGGGGTTCTGTGTAAGGCTCTCTATCGGAAAAATATAATTCTCACTTTACTATGATTTATATCTTGTATGATTTATTTTTATTTTTGTCTAAATTATTTTTACACGGAGCTCTTGAATCCTAGAGGCCTGATGTATGTGCATCATATAAGACATTTGTGTACCAATTTCAGTACTACAGTAAGATAATATTGTTGCATGTTTTGAGTCAGGTAAATAATGTTGTCCTTCACTTGACCATCCTCTGAGGTGCACTTCTGCTTACTGAAAGGTTAGAGAAACCTGTTCTAAAGAATCAGTATATCCAGTCTTAAATCCTTGGAATCTGTGAAAAAGGGTCTATAGTAAATAAAAAATTAAAAACTGCTGTGATAGATCATATCATCAGATCTAACTGGAAATTTTCACACTAAAAGAATAAATTTGATGTAATTTAAAATGTTTAGACACAAAAATGTTGCAGTTGGGTAATTTTTTTCTAATCATGAGTAGAATACAATACAGCAAAAAGTATACAAAAAAGAAAAATCATGCGTCAAGCATAGATTATGAAACACTTTCAGAATACTTTTACAAAACTTCGCTATTTAATAAGGCAAATAAAATACCTAAGTAATTATTTTAGAAAATGCATAAAACATTTGAAAACCAGATTTCAGCAATTACCACCCATAGACGGAAAGTACTCCAATTCTTTGATACATTTTGTCATTGACTTCTTAGTATAACCATACTTAAAGGAAAAAATATGATATTGCCATCGAAAAAAGCTATTTTAGTGAAAAAGAAAAGTAAGCAGTAATTTTACTGACAATTTAAATGGGGGGGAAAAAGGATTCGCCAAATGCAAGACATTGCAAAGGGCAGTATTGTCTGCTAATAAATGAATATAATAAATTTTTACAACTGGGCCACCTCTAATTTCTAATGAAAATATTTGCAATACTTAATCTCAAATATCTGCAATTAAATAAGGCGAAAACTTCCGTTTAAAAATAGTGCTGGTTAAAAATCATATCAGCATCATTACTAATGAGAATATGACAATGCTGAGAGACCAAAATGATATGAGAACAAAACCAAAAAGTTTTTTTTTTTTTTTTTTTTTTTTTTTTAAAGTAGATAGTAAAATAAAAATGTGAACAGCTGAAGTGCATAGATTTGTAGTAATCGAGAATGGATAAAAGCCAGAAGGTATCTTATAATTTCAATTTCTTATATTTATCATAAAAAGTTATTGTTACCCAATATGAAATCATACTGTCAATTTGAATACATTCACTTAGTTTTAATAAAATGACACAAAGTAATCATATACATGATTTTGGATAGCAAAAGATAAATCATTTTGATGGAAAAGATTAATTTATTGAAATAAATATATTTCGATGCATAATATAAGTTCAGTGAAGGCATGATATATTTAACTGTGTATTGAAAAATTAAAAATATTGTTTGAATGTGTAAATACACTTTAGAAGACAAAACAAAAGTAATTTTACTTGAATTTTTAAACGAACCTTTTAAAGTCACACAAATTTTGATACATCTTTTAAAGTCTAAATTTCATATATTAAAGCTTATGTCATTTTCTTTTATAACAATAAATAAAATTAATTAAAAAAAATAACTGTGTTCAGGTGAAGGACACTTAACTAAAATAGTTTCTTTAAAGGTCTTACAGAATTAAAAGTAAAGTTAAATAAGTTTTATTAGCAATAATATTTAAAAATATTTATATGCTCTCAATATTTTGAATATATATATACTTTTAAAATATTAAAAACACAATAAATTTGACTGAAGAAGTTTTTACTTTTTATTAATTTTTATCCTTCCCTATAGGAACCCACATAACACAGATTCATCTAATTTTGGTTTAAAGTACGTAATTTGGACTTATGGACGTGTCCAATTTTCGTCCAAAAGTAGTCTGTACTTCATCTAAATCTCATCAATTTACGTTCAAATGTCACCACCTTTTACGTAATAAGTACGTCTTTTAGACGATAAAGTGAACGTAAAATGAACATAAGATGGACATAATACGGACGTCCAAAATTTGTTCATATTATGTCCAAAATTTGTTCATATTACGTCCATTTTATGTCTTTCAGACGAGAAAATGAACATAAAATGAACGTAATATGAACAAATTTTGGACGTCCGTATTATGTCCATTTTATGTTCATTTTACGTTCATTTTCTCGTCTAAAAGACGTACTTATTACGTAAAAGGTGGTGACATTTGAACGTAAATTGATGAGATTTAGATGAAGTACAGACTACTTTTGGACGAAAATTGGACACGTCCATACGTCCAAATTACGTACTTTAAACCAAAATTGGACGAATCTGTGTTATGTGGGTATCTTTCCGATTTTAACGCAAGTGATTTCAAACATTATAATTAACTTAATAGTCACTCTTTATAACATTAAACTAAATTTATGAGTATCGGTTACCACTATTTCCGAATAATAGTTTAAGCCAAATTTGTAATTACGTTCCTAGCTTAAGCAAACGAACGAATTTTGAAAGGTGCATAGTGGTCCTTCTAATTAGTCATTTGCCGAAGGACACTTGAACAACCCCTCCCCCCCCGGCACTCCTTTCAAGGTTTTTTCTCTAACTATGCTCCGTTTTCATATCTCAGCAACTATCTTTCCGATTTCAACACAAGTGATTCCAAACATTATAATTAACTTAAATGTCACTCTTTATAACATTAAACTAAATTTATGAGTAGCGGTTACCACTATTTCCGAATAATTGGGTAAGCTAAATTTGTAATTCAGTTCCTAGTTTAAGCAAACGAACGAATTTCGAAAGATGGAGAGTGCTCCTCTTAATTAGTCATTTGCTGAATGGTACTTGAACAACCCTCCCCCCCCCGGCCCCTCATTCAAGGTTTTTCTCTATCTATGCCCCGTTTCTACATATCAGCAACTATCTTTCCGATTTCAACGCAAGTGATTCCAAACATTATATTTAACTCAATAGTCACCCTTTATAACATTAAATGAAATTTATGAGTAGCGGTTACCACTATTTACAAATAAGAGTTTAAGCCAACTTTGTAATTAAGTTCCTAGCTTAACAAAACGAACGAATATTTATGCATGCATAGTGGGACTCCTAATTAGTCATTTTCTGAAGGACACTCGAACATCTCCTCCCTTCGGCACCTCACTCAAGGTTATTTTCTCTAAATGTGCCTTATTGCAATAACTGGGCTAATAATGTTCCAATCTTCTCGAAACCAGCTCAATTTTGTAGTGCGCCTACTATACAGTAACGTAGTTAGCGGGGACCTGTCTCAGAAGTTCGGTCGGAAAGTCGTTTGCTTAGAACAGAATGCTCCCCTGGCGGTGGTAGGGAAAAATATAGGATTTTCTAGAGCGTACGAGCATTCCTGGTATACGGTTCCGAAGCCATCGTAGACCGTGGCCAGAGTTCCGTATTTTAAGAGATTTAAGTTTATTACAAGGGCTCCGGCAACGCCGGCGGGTCAGCTAGTACATAATAAATTGAAATTTTTCTGTTATAAGGCACCAAATCATACAGCAAAATATTGAAAATTATGAAAAGAAAATATTAAAAACATTGGAACTGAAAAAATCCATCTACAGATGAAACCTCAAGTTTTTACAAGTTTTGCAAAGTAACTAACAACATTTGAGAAGGAGGCGTGGCCTCTCATGGCGCGTTGTCTGAGGCGTCAGGTTAGTACACAGGACATCACGGGTTCGATTGCTCTCATGGGCAAGTGTTGGTTAATTACAATAAACTCGCGCAGGAATGAAAAAAATGAGCAGAAATGTATGTATCCCTTATAAGTTTGTCCTCGCGAAGTAACTTTTTTTTTTATCCTATAAATTTTATTTTAACGACATCAAATTTTTTTAATTTGAATACATCCATGGGATCAAAAATGAGTACAAATCAGTTCATATTTCAATACATCCATGGGATCAAAAATGAGTACATGTGTTTCTCAATTTTGAGTACATTTGGATCGGAGCTATTTTGAGTATGTGACGTATTCAAAATTGAGTTCCTTTTACTCAATTTTGAGTACCCATTTTTTACAGTGTATCTTGTGCAAAATATAATCTTTTAAAATCCTTTAATTTTAAGCGATAAATTTGAAAAGAACGCACCTATAGGTTTAACGTGTGGACTAGTGTGACACGCGAAGAAACTCATAAGCTAATTTTAAACCTATGGGAACGTTATTTTCAAATTTCTCGTTTGCAATTTAATATCTATATATTTAAAACTGCGCATTTTGTCAAAATTTCACACGAATATTAAATTATTATTATGCGTCTCTTTACGCATGCGTCAACTTTTTTTGAAATATTCCCCCTCAGAAACGATAAGACTGATTGATTAACTTGTTTAGCCTAGGGGGATTGAAAAGTGTTGATTGAAAACGGATGGAAATATATTTTTGCTCTGAGGTTGAAAGCTAAAGCTTTTTTTTTTTAAGAACTCATGTTTTCACTACTAAATATGCATATTTTTCGCAAAATTTTACAGAGAGCTTGAAGATGGTTGTATTTATAACCGATTGAAATGTCAAAGAGTTCGGAAGATGAGGACTATTGTTTCATTGCTATGTTAAACGAGCCGACGAGAAAACAAACAACAGGATAAAAATATTTTTTCCCGAAATCTGTGCACGGGTTGTAAACCGTTTTATTTTTCACCCATAAAGATTTTAAAGAGTTAGGACAAAAATAACTTTTTATTTTAAAACTAAGAAACGACACTGCGTAAAAAAAAACAGCAAAATGAGTGCTTTTATCACTAAATATCAATATTTTTTCGCGAATTTTTCTTCTTAAAATATAATTTCATACAAAATCGAGTTAAAGATATAAAATAATAAAAACTTGATTTTTTTAAAAAATTATTATTATTATTTATTATCACGGGTCCGGGCAACGCCGAGCGGGGATCAGCTAGTTTTTATTTTTATTTTTATTTTATTTTTCACAGGATAGCTGATGTCAATCTCTATAATATTGTTAGTTTGTACTTTTCTGATTTCATTTGCAGTCTATTTTCATGAAGCTACTTAATAAAAAAACATATGTCAACCAAAATCGAAAAAGTAAAAACTAACCTGTTAGAGATAAGCTATCTTTAAGCCTCTTATACTTCCTATAAGCCTCTTAGACTTCAGCTATATTAGGCAAAAAAATCATTTATAAATATTGAAATACAAACAAAAAATTTGAAAAGAAAGCTTCCATGAGTTTAACATTATCTTGCAAGTTTCTTTGTGTGACTAGTGTAGGCTTCTAATGTTGATTTTAATCAGATAAATGAGCATAAAATGTTTTTGATAGTTTTATATAAAACATTTATGAAATGTTTAAATCTTATATTTTAAAAGATCGTTATACGTCCTTAATGGATTCTGATGAAACATCACATCTTTTCTAGGAATACATTAATGGTATGCTAATACAAATCTCTACAAATGTCATTACTAATGGATTAAAATGTTCAACAGACTAATGTATATATATATATTAAAGAACTTTGAAATTAAAAACGTTTTTAAAGGTTCATAATACTCCCAATCATGTTATTCAGACATACTGTTTTAAAAACATACTAAAATATAGGCACATTTTTAAAAGTTCTAAAACATTCCTTCAAACACACAAAAAATTAGTTCAGGTGTACAAAAGCTTTAGGTGCAATTTTTAGAGTGTTCGAAGGTATTTTTTATATTTTTTAGACATGCGCACTATATTTTAGTATGTTTTCAAAACAATATAATGTCTGAACAAAATGGGTAGGACAAGTAATTATTATGATTGTTATATGGCTTTAAGAAATATTACATACAAAAGAAATCTAAAGGATTTTGTAAAACTTCTAAAAAGGTTCTTAGCTGTAAATGATGTAAAGATCGTTTATAGAATATTGAAACAGGTGTATTTCTCAGCAGTTTTTCCTTAAACTTAAATATACAGTACTTACACATCTTGAATTTTTTAAAAATATATAAATTATTTAAAATGTACATTTAGCATTATACGCATTAATGAGGCTCTAAATGCAGTTTTGAAACTCCGTAAATTACTATTAAACGAAATTTTACGGGTACTATTAAATCTGATGTTATTTTACTACAAATACCTCTTTAGCGTAAACATTTGGATATATTTGTCATAGGCTAATTGAGAAATCCTGCTCTATGCAATGAGCCAGGCTAATTCGAAAATCATTTCCCCTTTTCCAATCACCCTGACTTTTTCATTCTAATTGCAAAGAGTCTACACAGCATTTGTCAAATTGAAGAATGTCCACTTGTTTCTGAATCATACTGATTTTTTTCAGGTTTATTTCAATGAGTCTAAGCAGTTATAGGCTAAAAACGACAACTCCCAGTGTTGAGTCCTGCACGGGGCTGGTTCTACTTGACCCGAACCCAAAAATCACATTTGTTGTCAAACCGAAACCCCACCCTACCGGACAAAAAAAAATCCATCGACAAGCAACCCGATCAACCCGATTCGTACCCAACAAAGTAATTCGTTGACGAACAACCCGACCCAAAACTGACATATTTCGACACAAACCCGAAGTTCATCGGGGCCTAACACTAACTGAAAGGAAATTAATTTTTATTTTAATGCAATTATGTAAAGTAGTTTTCAATTATATCTCTATTATCAATTTTATCTGTTATATTGAAAAATGGACAGATCTATATTCCTTACTATTCGAATATATTAAAACCTCTGAATAGCGGACATCTCGCGATTGTTGTACAGTGTCCCGCATCGGGTCGTGTTGTCGTTAATTTTCTTTTTTCTGGTTGGGGTGACCGTAATTTTCTTTAACACTTTAAAATTTTTCTTGCGAGTTAGGTTTAAGTTTTTGCAAGTCGGGTTGTTGGAGTTTTGACAAGTAAATTAATGAAAATGAGCCGATCTACGTTGCAGATGAAATGACTTTTTAAACCTTTAGCTAAAATTAACGTTTTAATTTTAATCGTACATATTAATAGATACTTTTTAATTATTAAAAATAGATTTTCAATTTTAAACCACGGTTCATGTCTTGTTCTCGAAAAATCGGGTTATCTAAAATGATGCAGGACTCTAATACAGCCTTATTGCATTACCTTCAATGTAGTGATCGATTATGCATAATTTTTGTATAAAAAATTGGAGCAGGACTTGAAATGCTTATAAAAATGTAAAAGATTTATTGACTGTCTTAATAACAGATTTAATTTACGCGACTGAGAGTCTAAGATTAGTGAATTCTTCTTTTTTATCTGCAGATAAGCCAGACTTTTAATGTTTGCTGAATGAAAATATATAAATAAATTTGGAAGAAAACTGCTATATCAATTAATCTGTAGGTATGAGAAAATGCTGAATACTTTTCCAGCAGTACGTAAAGAAGTTGGATCGCTTAATGAAATCTGCAGAGGAAGATTTTTAATGCTTTCCCAGGGTTTCCATAGAGAAGATGCGTTACTGAATGAAAATAATTATAAACAAGAACGAAAAATCATGCGTCAAGCATAGATTATGTAACACTTTCCAACGCTTCCAAAATAATTTTACAAATCCTTACCGTTTAATAAGCTGAAAGATAACATCTAAGTAAACATTTTGGAAAAGGCATAACATATTTAAAAGCATAATTTCAGGAATTTCCAACATATACAATATTCGGAAAAATATCCGAATACTTTTATTCAGCCCTGTATTGGATCTATAGATTTGTATATATACTGCATAGGACGCAAAATTTTAGTTTAGTTAGGAAACGCGTAGCACAGTTTAAAATTCTCCTTCTGGAGTTTCTGTCAATAAACGGAAATGTGTTCGCGAACTTTTGTGCTGCCCTGTATATGAAATACAGAATTTATACACACCAAGTAATAGACAAAAAGTGAGTTAAATTTAAAATCGCGTTCAGCAACTTAAAACGCACTTCCAGGAATTATTGTTAACAGACAGTAGAGAACTATTTTGTGTGTCCCTGTAAATGAACGATGACTGCTATCCACACAATATTCTGTAGTATGCCTCTTGTAATGCACCTTAGTGATATATATAAATTTCAATGCGTTTGAAATAGTGAAACATTATTTAATTAAACCGCAAACGATTTTTCTCCATAAACGTAATGTAACGGAATTATTTTGATTGTCCCTGTAAAGTAACTATAAGTGCTATGCACACCCTATTCCATATTAATCTTCTTGTAATGCATCTTAATGATATATATATTTACAATGTATTTGAAATTGTGTAACATCATTAAAATAAACCGCAAATGATTTTTCCCCATATACTGTAATGTAACGGAATTCTTTTGAGTGTCCCTGTAAATCAATTATAAACGCTACACACTTCAGTTGAAATAGGAAACATGCTATAGATAACGACAATAACATATAAAAATTGCAGGGCAATCCGAGCATATTTACGGGAGTTAGAGCACGGACAGACGGCAGACAAACCGAAGTCATAAACAATATTCACCTAGGTTGGAAAGTGTTAAAAAGATATAAGAAAATTTTTGCAATAACGGAATCTGCAGATGAGGCAGATGTTTAATGTTTTCCCAACATCATGTAGAGAAGATGGGTTGTTAAAAATATAATTATAAAACATGTATAAGAAGAACTGATGCATCAATGAAAGCTGCCGATGAGTTATATGTTTTATAATTATTATAGTTTTCGGCAGACCAGCGGTTTGGTTCGAGTTGGATTGGCATTTCATTTTCTAGTTTCGGTTTGTGTTGACTTCTGCTTTTCTACTGCTGGTTGGGGTCGGATCACATTGGCTTTCATTGTTTCGTCTTCGGGTCGATTTCAGGTTAGGTTTTGACTCATGTGGTTCGCGTTCGGATTGACCAGAATTTTCAAAAGAATGTCCAAAATATATTTTCAGATGCAAAATCTATACACAGTAAAACCTTCATAACCGTCAGCTCTCCAATAGTGGACATATCTATTTAGACAACACTTTTTCAAATCCTAGTAGTGCATATTTCCGAATAGTGAAATGATTCAATGGCAGAATACTGTGCGGGTGGGATTGTATTCGACCCGAAACCGAAAAATCCATTTGAAGACAAACCGCACACTATGCGAACCCAGCAAAATATTATTCCTCGAACCGCAATCCGACACAGTTTAACCTAAACTCGAAATAATTCAACTAGAACTGGACCTTCAACCCAATATAAAATGAAACTAATAATTCGTTTAAATATCTTTAAAAACTCTACCTTTTTAAAATTAAATAAATTAGTAGAATTACATTAATGTTTCAGGAGTTCCATTTAATCTGTCGTTTAAAGTTAGAAAATATGTTTTTTAATAATTAATAAAGTATCTCCTAATATATACGAGTAAAAATAAAACGTTAATTATAGTAAAAGCTTTAAAAAAACAATATAATAAACTCAATTTATCTTAAACATAGTTCAGCTCATTTTTCTTAAACTTTTTGAAAAATCCCAACAAAACGACTTGCAAAAACCTAAATCTGATCCGAAAGAAACATTATATAGTGAACTCGACGCACGACAAGAAACTGTCACCCCGACCTGAAAAAAGAAATTAGGGTTGGGTTGGGTTGATTATTGACAGCCAATTATCTACACTTGGGATATAGGCCCGGGGGGAGTGCCCTTCGTGGAGGTCTTTCTAAGGGAACCTAACCCGTATTTACGCATGGATAAATCCACGGCTCGAAGAAAACCACGAAAACTCCGAACGACTAGGCCGACGGGCGCGATTGGGATCAAACCCAGCACCTCCCGTATACCAGCTTCGAGAGCAGAACCTCTCAGCCACTGGTGTGGCAAAAAAAAGAAATTAGGGATAAGCCAACTTGGTGCATGACACTCTTCAACGATACCAAGGTGTCCGCTATTCAGAAGTTTTACTACATTTGAATATTAAGAATACAGATATGTCCATTTTTCTATATAAAAGATAAAATTGGTATAATGTGTATAATTATATAGACATTTCTTCATAATTGCATTAAAACATGAATTAATTTTATTTCATTTAATGTTCTGGTAGAAGCTTTTCGGGTTCTGGTCGGGTTGTTGGTCGACGAAAATTATTTTGTCAGTTATTAATCGGGTTTCGGGTAGATGGAATTTTTTTTGTCCGGTTAGGGTGGGGTTGCGGTTTGACTTCATATGGAATTTTCGGGTTCGGGTGAGATAGAACCTGTCGCGTGCAGGACTCTAAATTCGATGTTTGAACAATTAGCTGGGCATTTTCTAATTAGAATAAAACTGCATAGGCTTATTACAGCCTGAAAAAATCAGGCCGGTTTAGAAACAATGGTCATTTTTCAATTACCCTAACGCTGTACAGACTTTTTACAATAAGCCTAAAAAATATCAGGGTGATTGAGAAATAATTTGTAATATTTCAAAAATTGTGCACAAGCTATACCTATATTACGTGATACCAAAATATAGCAATTTTACAGGATATAACTGAATCAAACGAAAATTATATGTTAAATGCAAAGGGTTCGTTCGGTAATAGGAACAGTCGTATCAAGCTATGTTTTACACATTTTAGGAAATAATATTTTTTAAAGCTGCAATAAAATGACTCATTAATAGATTTTGCAACAATAAAGTGTGCAAATTAACATTATTCTAAGCATTTTGACAAACAATATTTTAACAGAATAAATGTATTCCTTATTTGAATGTTTTTTATGTAAATAAAAAACAATCTAGTACATCAGTTTTTCGACACATTAAAGTATAGATAACAAAATATTTCTATATCAGATATTTCTATACCATATTTCTAAATTTATTTCATACTAAGCATTGCTCACAGTACTATCATTTGAAGGGAATATCAAAGGCAAAGGATTGTTCAGAATGACATGATAATCTATTAGTTAGAGATCAAAGACGGTAGACATTTTAGTGAATATAATTGATATGGAAATACAGTTTTCCCTTTCATGGTGATAGAGATATGACATTTGTTTTGGTATAAGAGGCCAGTGCATATAACTTGAAAATATACTTCAAATTTACGATGATTTAATCAAATTTAAAGCGCTGAAATTTGTCACTGATAATAGAAATGAAATTTCATTTAGCCATTGAAAACGTGTGACAACTTCATATATAGTTTGTTAAAACCATTATTCATTCTGTTAAGGTGAAATAATGTAGGTTTCTTTACTGAAGTACATTGTGTGATAAAAAATAACAGTTAACGAAATAAACGCTAACAAATTCATGTTTGTTAAGTACGATATTAATAAATAATCCTTTGAAAAAAATTAGTATACTGGATAAAACTCTTTTAAAATTAAGGAAAATTACTATATGAAACAGTAAAGTTTTATGCATTGAATTATAAATAATTAAATCATCGTATTAGGAAAAAAAATATTTGATAAATAAAACTATTTTTAGGGATAAAAAGTATTGCGTGTTCCGTAAAATGATTCACTTTTAGTTCTTGAAGCATGATTATTTAAGATTAAATATTGTGTTTACTCATAAATAACGTATAGATTAATAAATATTGCTCTTCTATAAAAAATAATTCTAATAAATTTCAAGCTCAACGAGATATATAAAATACTAAATATTTACAGGACAGAATGGGAAAAAAATTATATTACATAATAATACAATTGAGCTATGTTTTACACATTTATGAATTGATAAAATTTGTACAGTTGTAATTAAAAAAAATTCTTATTTGCATTTTGAAGAAATAAATATGCAAATTTAGTATTTGATTCATTTTTTAAAAAGAAAAAAAAATGCCTCTGATTTTCTCCGAAATATAAGATATTTCATTATAGTAATAGTTCGGGTACGTTAAGCAATGTTTTAACAAGAAACATCTATACCACATAGGGTTATTAAATGTTAAGAGTTGCTGACAGTACCAATATTTGAATAGAGTGTTAAAAGAAAGAGATTGATCAAGCTAACATGGTGATCAGTTAGTCAGATATGAAATATAGTAGTCATTTCAATGGATGTAATTGATATTGATTAACAACCATTACGTTTCTCTTTGATAAAGATAAGACATCTGGTTTGGAATTAGAGGTATTGTATTAATATTGAAAAGATACCTCACACACACATTTATGTGAATTTGGGTTAATTTTAAACTGTCGAAATTCGTCACTGATACTAAATATTAAATTTATTTAGTCTCAAAAAATAAATAGTAAAAATACAGATAGCGAATAGGCCTTAATTATGTTCAATTGAAATAAAGTACTTCATTTCTTTGCTGACGTAAACTTTAAATTATTATTAAAAATAAACAACTCTAACGAAAATGCACTAATGTCTAGAAATTAAGAAGCGGTGACCGGACACTTTCGATTTCAGACGCTTTGTCAAATATCCACTGAAATTCGTGAGGAAATGCCCGAAATGCCCTTGAACTTTGAGGATGTAAAGAATATGTTTGACTTCATGTTTCTCAGTGAATATTAAGTCCGGAGGACAATTAGGGGGTAATAATAAATTTAATAATACATAATATATGCGTTTCCCTAAGAAACAGAAAATGCTCAAAAGTAACAGATAACTATGTAGGTCTTGTTCAATGTTTTTGTGCATTTGTGTAAGAAAAGCACGCATATTCTTGAAGATGTTTACGTTTTTGTGAAAAAATTATTGTTCTTTATATACAGGGTGATTATAATTAAAATTTAAGTTTCAAAACGCTCTAAAAAACGAACCACTGATTAGAATGACGTCAAAATTGAACGGCGTATTATTGAAGAAGGGGAAAAGAACATGAACCAAAAAAAAGTTCCAAATTTTAGTGACAGATGGCGCTGTAAGCGTCAGAAGAGGTAAATTAAAATACCTGGCATGCGCACGGTCATTTCAGGTGTTATAAAAGTGTTGGGTAAACGGCGTTTCCTCATTTCGCGTCTCAGACGTTCACCATGAGTGTCTCAATGAAGGACCGCGCTCTGCTTGTAAAGCTTTATTACAAGAATGGTGATTCTGCACCAGTAGCTCCGCAGAAGTTCAGGACCCTCAAGGGTATGAAAAAAGGTGTTGGACCAATGACTGTCATGGGTATGGTGAAAATGCTGAAAAAATCGAAAATACAGGTTTGTTTGATGTGCAGTCTGGTAGAGGAAGGAAAAGATGTGATTCGGCGGTAGTTGAAGAAGTGGCCACAGCAGTTCAGGAGGAGTCGAGCGGTGGTGTGCAAACATGCACTGCACGGAGAATTGCCCGAACATTGGACAGGCCTGTGAGCACAGTGCATAACATTCTACGAAACATACTGTATTGCTATCCGTACAAAATGTACAATGTGCAGGAGTTGTTTCCTTCTGACCTGCCAGCAAGAGAGGGTTTTTCTTTGGAATTTCTTGCTCACATGGAAGTGGACAATGATTGGCCATGGAAAATTCTGTGGACAGACAAAGCCCATTTCCATCTGACGGGATATGTCAATACACAGAATTACCAAATATGGGCAACAAAAAATCCACTCATAACGAACCCAGTACCACTTCATCATGCAAAGGTCACGGTGTGGTGCGGATTTACGTCATCATTTATCGTATATCATGCCGAATTTTCAACCGAATTCAACACCGCTTTACAAAAACTTAGGTATTTGTATGAAATAAATTTTAACTGCACATGCGCGAACTATATTAAAGATTTTTTTCATGATTTGGTAGTCAATTGTATAGAGCAACATAAGTCCATTGAAATATCGTGAAAATTTAGAAAGATATAGGTAATACAGTGAGCTAATTAATAAATTGTGGTATTAGCAGCTGTGGAAATGGATGCCCTAAGAAGATCATGCAGGATATCAAGAATAGAAAGAATAGAAAGAATAAAAAATGAAAGAATAAAAGAAATGATGAAAATAAAGGGAGCCATTCTCCAAAAGAAACAATTAACCTGGTATGGTCATGTTAAAAGAATGAGGGACGAGAGGCTACCCAAAATCGCATCTAATTTCAGAATAAACCAGAAGGGGAAACGAGGAAGACCACGAAAGACCTGGATGGATGATATAAAAAATCCACGAGGGATAGGGGTCTGGAAGAAGTATCGGAAGAATTGGAGTGGTCTTTTGTAGATATTTTGGATAGTGGCACCTGACGCCATAAACCGAGTTTATATATATATAACTTTTTATCACCCCCCTAATTGTCCTCGCGAGAAAATCTTCACTGAAATTTATGAAGTCAAACAATGTTCTTTACATTCTTGAAGTTCAGTACCGATTCATAAAGAATTTCACTTGATATTCGACAAAACGTCTAAAATCGAACAAATCGGTCACTGCCCCTTAATTTTTGGACATCAGTGTAATTGTTTCGAATATAATAACTAACGTTTCAATTAAAAGTTTATTAATTTACGTATATTTAGAGGAAAATTTACTTCTTTGGGTAAAAATGTTCCATATTTTTAATATTTTCTTGATATTCCAATTCTTACAATATTTTTTACTAATTCGTGTAACGTCACTCGTTAAACAAAAAGCTATTTAAAAACATCTTTTTCTGAAAGCAAAGTTTTTCAAAGTGGACAATCATTTTTCTTAAGAACTATTCGACCAATTACTTTCATTTGTTATTTAAAAGAAAGCTAAGCATTTTTTCTGAAGCGTATACCACCAAAAAGTATAATTTTCTCTGATTAATATTTTTTTGGGCTCGCAAATCGCAAAAATAGAGGCGAAAAAAAAAAAACCTTATTTTGTTCAAATGACTGCCATTTTATCCTAAATAAATCCTAAATGTTGGTATTGTCTCCAGATAATTTAATTCCTTTTCATAAATTAGCGACTTCATTTGTTTCAGATGCTGATGACCGGAGAAAAACCGTCCTCTGATCGGCGCGCACCCCATCACACAAGGCGTAAAAAAAAAAAAAAAAAAAAAAAAATTAAATATATGAGTAAAATGTCAATAAATATTATCCAAGAAGTCTGAAGGTTGTAACTGAAAGCAAATCGTAAAAATTACATGAATTATAGACCAACGAAGTAGAAACTCTACTTAAATATGAAAATATCGAAAACTTATTCGAATATTTTTCAGTCTATTAAAAAAAGACATATAATATTTATAGAAAGTTATCCACTAAATTAATAATAAAGTTTGAAGGCGTGAAACGTGTAAATTATTAAAACTTCTCTTTTCTTTTCATGAAAAAAGAGGTAAGACGTAACTATAGGATCTACAAAAACTACAGTTTTTGAGCTTTGAATCTACTTTTCTTACTAGAAGAATATAAATTAATATTGCATATCGTGTTTATTTATATAATATGTTATAAAGAATATACGTCCATAAAGTATGTATGTGACATAAAAAAAATCATATTTAAAACGTATATCCAGTAATGTCATCTTTAATCATAAAATATATTTTACGCTCTTCAAAAACTGATACATTTTAGCAGAATTTCAAAAACTACAGCTATTATTTGCATTTTACATTTTTTTATTTATTTTTTACTAATATTGAGAAATCCGGTACTTTCAAAAAGTAACTCTTTTTATTAAATATGTAATACATTTATTGAATTTATGTAATACATTTTTTTGAAATTTTCTCTTTAATTTAAAACCAACACTGTGCAGTTATTTTTCGACAGGTTAAGTAATATTGAAAAAAAAAATAACACTATGTAAAGTTGTTTTACATTAAGAGTTTTGACATAATTGTTATTTAACGATAATATAAAAGACAAAGAATTAATCAAAATGGCATCATAACCTATTAGTTCACATCACAATAAATACTATGCTTATGCACTGACTCAAAAACATTGTGTAGGCAGATTTATTTCATTGTTTGTACTCCCCCTTGAATTTTAGCAGCAGTATAAGATAATGGCATTTTCCCTCATTTAATCTGAAAATATAAAATACAAACTACTATTATTTAAAATTTGTGCCAAAATTCAAGGGACCATGAAAAGGCATACGACAGCCGCCATTTTTATTTCAGCGCATAGGCTTAGTATTCATGGGGTTGTGATTAGTTAGAGATGGAAGACAATTCACGTTTTACTGGATGTAGTTTATATTGGAATGCTGCCAATCAGGGCGTTTGAGATGCCATTGTACCAATCATTCATAGTATTGGATATGAGATATCAGTTTTAGAATTAGAAGTTTTGCATTTAGCATAAATAGAGGTATGAAATTTGTGATAATTTAATGAAACTTTAATTTTTGTAATCTGTCTTGAATATTGGCAATGAAATTTTATTTGACCTCAGTAAAGGAAATGCTACTAACACATAATAAAAAAACATTAACTGTTTAACCCGTTCTCCGCACGGGAGTTGATGAATTTAATTCCGAAACCAAAATGAAAAATAAAAAATGACAACAAACAACTTTAAAATATCTAAATAAGAAATAAATTTCCCCTGTTAAAGTGTTGAGTCGTTCAACTATTCGATTTAGAAAAATATTTTCTACTACTGTGCATTTTTTAATGAAATTTAATATATCATATTGCTATGGAAGCTGACGATAAAACGAATCTTTGGAATAAGGGAATAAACAGAATAAAAAGTTTTGTTAATGTTTGTGATAAAATGTTTTTCTTTATTTTTTACAACAGGTAATAATTAAGCGCAATTAAATAATCTCTAATTATTTGCATGTGAGGTAAAATAATTATCGTAATACCCGCTACAGCGTCTTAGTATTGCAGCGTGGCGCACGTGATATGCATATCTCACATTGCAGTAAACATTTAGAATTGATTAGAACTCGCAGGATTATGGGTTGAACATGAAAAAGGCAAAAATTCGTCAAAAACATTAAAAAATAATCTATCTAAAAATTTCGAATTTTTTGCCTTAATCGTTCATGGGTCTCCTATCAGCAACCCGTGTGTCAAATTTCGTAGCTCTACGCCCTGAGCTTTCCGAGTTTTTGATGTTACATAGATAAATACGCGCACGGATTTTAATAGAGTAGATACGCGCACGGATCACAAGTGATCAACAACAATCACTAAATTTGACTGTTGGTATGCATCAACTGAATATGGGCTCTGTACTTTTATTAGGAACATAAATTTATTTCTTACGAAAACTGTTATTCTAAAATAGCGGTATTATTTATAAACAGCTAGCTGTTTAACCCGTTCTGCGCACGGGAGTTCGTGAATTTAATTCTAAAACCAATATAAAAATCAGCATAAAAATCAGTATAAAACCAATGTAAAAAACAAATAAAAATCAGTACAACCAAACTAAATTTTATGAATATAAAAATTTGTTATGAAACATAAATTGAACACAATTTGTTTTTTGAACATGAATTTATATTTTACGAAAACTATTATTTTAAAATAGCGGTAATATCTATATAAAACAGCAATTTAATGTTACGGGTGAAGCTAAAAATGTTAAATTCGTTAAATGTAATTAGTTCTGTTGAAATCAGAGCAGTAGATTTGAATTTATTAATATGGAGGAATAATTAATGACAAAGCCGCCACCAGATGGCGCGCAGTCAAGTAAAATAAATGTGATAGTTAATAAAAAGTCGGTTACTCCCACCCCTCCTCATCCCCGCAAATTTAACAAATAATCTGTTAAATAAAGTTTTCTGTATTAATAATCTCTATCATACTAATATATGTCATGTAAAAAACCCTTAAACCCAGCTAATTATCATTCATTAAGTCGATAAAAGCCTTTAAAATTAAGTTTTAGCATTTGGCAACGGTTAATAATTAAGTTGATTGTCTACATGTCATATAATCACTGATCCATCGATTTTAAACACTCGACCCGCAATTGCAATGATCCCTAAGAAGATTTATTTAATGACTTCTGCGGATATTTTATACAACCAACCAACCGAAGATAAAAAAGCGTATTTTTGATGAGATCTCTTTGTGGATAGACTTTAATTAATATTTAATCTATCAAAAATATATTTAAAATGTTCGAATATTTTGCCTCAATCGTTCATGTTTGCCCTTCCAGCAACCCGTATGCCAAATTTCGTAGGCCTGCGCCCTGTGGTTTCCGAGTGTTTGAGGTTACATAGATACGCGCACGGATTTTAATAGTATAGATTAACCTTTTGAATACGGACCAAGATTACTGGTTATTTTTATATTCAATCATCGAAATGAAAAACGACTACTGAAGAATAACTACGTGGGGCGTAATGCCCACGTTTACTTCACATCTAGATGAGAACAGTCTATGGAGATGACATCAGAAGATTAAGAAATATAAAAGTTCTCTCGCAGCAGGCTTCGGTAGAGTGATGCTGATGTAGGAGCAATCTGGATGTGTGCTTTGATGTTTTGATTGGTGTCAGAATAGTGATCATAGGGGGGGGGAAGGCCCTATCAGAGCCATACATTTTTTTTATTTTTCTATATTTTTTTATCTAATACATTATGCAAACAATTTATTTTAAATAAGATGCAAACAATTAGTTTAGATAAGATTCATATAATTAAATTATATAAGATGCAAAGAAAATTAAGTATAGTTACAATTAAAATGCAAAAAATAATATAAACACAACATAATTTTTTTTCTAACAATAGCAAGAGAGCTAAATAGGAAAGTTAACAGAACCCGATGCCAAAAGCAAGGCGGGAAGACGTCAAAAGGAAAATTTCAGTGTAGGGATGCCAAATAGGAATAAAAATGCTGATAAAATTTGGAATTTGGAATAGCACAACGAAGCGTTTAGTGTGGCTCACTTCTCCTTCTTTTGGAAGGCGGAGCAAAGCCGTCAAGATGGTAAGCGGTTTCTGCTTCCCTCTACTGCTGTGTACACTGAGAGATTGAATGGACCGCAACGCTTCGTTGGGTATTAAATTCGATGGAAATTGTGTGCAAGTTTTTTAATAACTTGTGAGGTAGGCCTGATATTGTGATCAGCATACATGGCGTCATTCCAGACAAACGTTGTCGCCTTGCAAATCTTACGTAATAAAGAGAGTTTAGAAAAATTTGAATTTTCTGCATCCGAGTTTCACAGACCAAATCCCAGATAACTGACCCGTACTTCATGGTTGATCTGATGAAGGACTTATACGGTAATAATGTATTCAAGATTGATAGACGGCTGTGATAAGCCTGTTAAGATTAAAGATATTATTGAGCTTTGGTAGATTTGACAATTACGTCCCTATATTCCTAGCCCAGATTAATTTTGAATATACATAGGTACCCAGATATTTGTAATTGGTGACCCAGGATATGAGTTCCCCATTGAGAGAAAGATTAACAATTGGGGAGATAGATTTATGTGAAAAAATCATGGCGGCACTTTTTCAGCGTTGGTTTTAATATGCCAGTTTCTAAGACAGATCTGAAGGGCCAAGAGGTAGACTTGGAGTTTAGTCATCACAATGTCTAATGAAATATTGCTAGTCATGACGGCCGTGTCATCCGCATATAATGCTAAGAGGAAATCGGGAATAGCGCCAGGAAAATTATTAATGTAGAGGTGGAACAGCCAGATGCCTTAACAGACTACCGTGAGGGACGCCTGCCTCGATAATGTGAGTAGAGGAAATAGAGTTATTAAGTTTAACAGAGAAGGTCCTACGGTATAGGTACTTCCGCAAAATAAGGATAAGCTGAGGCGGAAACTTGAGCAGAATTAACTTAAGTAATTAACTTAAGTAATTAACTTAAGTAATTAACTTAAATAAGTCCATAATGCGAAACCTGATCGAAGACTTTAGCAATATGTATGACACCAAATTTTTGTACGAAGGAAACCCTCGTGAACGAGTTCATTTACTACCAAAAGCTGGTTCTGAGTCGAGTGTTTGAGTCTGAAACCAAACTTATCGGGTATAATTTTCTAATTGGGGGTAATGAATTATTTCAGACGGTTTGCAAGTATGTATTCATAGACCATAGACAAGCAGGGTAAGAGGGAAATATGTCTGAAGCTAGAAGGGGCGTTCCTGTCCTGTACCAGTTTTGGGATCGGGACAATCAGCGCCTTCTTCAAGCATTCAGGAAACATACAGAGATTTAACATTCAATGGTTAGAAAGAAAATGAAGAATTTGAATGATTAGAAAGAAAATGAAGTTAAGTGGGAGATGCAAGAGCATATTGTTAGAGAATCTATCGAGAGAGGGCGATTTGTCCTTCTTGAGATTCCCGATATAAGAAATCACCTCAGAGGGGAGTGCTGGATTGAGAGTGTTATTGTGTGAAGTGTTTAAGAAGTGCTCAACCTCTATGTTGACAATGTCGACATTCCCAGGATTGACGAGATCGCGGTTTAGTGTAAACTGTCTTCTAAGTCTGTCTGCAATGGGCTCAAAATTGTCTGTGTTAGAGTAAGCCATACCATTTGGGTCATTTAAGGTCGGAATGTGCATTCATGTCCTACGAATGCGGGCCGTTGCCGACCAAATTGTGTTCTTAGCTGTCGACAAAGACTCCGTGAAGTGTTCCAAGTTCCAATGTGAAGTACTAAACTCCGTGATTGCAGCAGAAACTTGGTGTTTTTTTCTTCTAAGTTCAGATTTTGAGAGGCGGTCTCTAGACGTCTACCAGTCCCGTCTTAAACGATTTCTCTCTCTTTTTAAATCCATGATGTGCTCAGGTAGTCGAAACGTGTTAACCACCCTCTGCCTAGGTTTCGCGATTTCTTGGAAAGTATTATTTCGTGAGTCTGCAAATGCTTGAATAGAAAAAGTTACGCACTCGTCTGAGTGAATCTCAGTGGACGAGGTGTCCATGTTTTCTAAGACATGACTGAAGTCCTCCCAATTGACCGAGAAGGCCTGGGGTATGTCGAATCTAAAGTTGCCCACATCGAATCTAAGCACAACCGGGAGATGGCCCGACGACAGATCAAACACCGTTTGGATGGTGTGCGAGTCATGATTATGGCGGGTGGACTCAAGAGGCGCCTAACTTTATGAATGATTTTGATGTGCCTACTTGCGTATTATAACAAGTGTTGTTGGAGCTATGAGAACCCCAGTAAAAATGAATAGCATTAAAATCACCCGTAATGATAAAATTTTGAAAAGGAGGTGTTAAAATAGAGAGTTCTTGTGCAAGCAGACACATATCCCTCGAAGGAGGATTGTAGATGGCTGCAATCAGGAGATGGGGGATGGTGAGACATTCTAAAACAATAAGAGAGGCCTCAATACATTGAAATTGAGGGACTTTAGCAAGGGTTGTATTGAGACCATTTTTAACATACACAGTAGTGCCACCACTAGGACGGGTCCCAACTGTAGGTGGTCTGTCTACATTGTAAAGCAGATAGTTGGCGACCCGTACAGCATTTCCCTCGAATTTGGTCTCAGAGACCAACATCATATCTAAATTATTACTAACAATAAAATCCTTAAACTCAGAGACCTGACTTTTATACCCGTTGGCGTTCCATATGCCAACAAAGAAAAAGTGCAAATTCGTTGAGGCTGGGAATTTGCCAAATGGGGGGATAAATCGGAAAACGGACAATTTTGAGAAAAGAAAAATAAACGAGAAACTTAACATAAATTTTTATAGAAAACGAATATCCATTCAACTTCTGTGGATACATCACGGAGATGCAGAAAGCATTTTTCGTATATTTGTATAATAATTTTTTTCAAACTCTTTCTCATATTTAAAAAATTCCCGTACAAATTCGGCGTCCGAAATAGCACCAATTTTGGGAGCCGATGAAATTTTGGATGGACCAGGTGTATTGGTTGTAGGGGTTCTGCGACAATGCCTGTTATAGCTTTCGCGAACGAAAGCTCATCGGTAACTTTCCTTGCAGGACGGCCTTGACGAGGATTTAGCCTGATGATAAAATACATGACGTTTTATTGGTTTTGGACACTTGGGAATTTGGGATATAACAGATAGCTTGCGGGGTGCTCGTCACAAAGTTAGCACATTTGCAGGGGTCGTCGAATGCTTTTTGTAGTCAGGGGCAAGGTATTTCTCGGAACACCTCACGCACTGCATTCTAAGGTGGCATGCTGCCGTCGAAAGAAAAAACCCTGCAACGGTGACACTGTTGCAGTCCCTTGCAACCCCGGTACTTTTCGAATTGTACCCTCATCCCAAGGTTTTATGTAACATGGAAAATTTTTTCAGGGTCCACTATCCTAGGAAATTTAACCAAGAATAGGGGCAACGGAATATTGTCCCTAGCATTTCAACTGAACAGTTGTTGAACTGAAAGAATTTGAAGCTCTTCAAGATCTAACCAGTCTTTAATTTGTTGAGCAGTGGTGTTAGAGGAAGTCCCCTGATAACAATTTTTTTATGTTTATGTTTTTCGAGTAGAAAGCTCCTCTAGTACATGACCTCCTGCTGCAGTTTTTGCTGTAACTTTCTGTACTCAGTCTCACTATCAACATTAATTTTAATGAATTTATTTTTCATCTCGGCTCTAATGGTTGGTATTGAGCACCTGAGGGCAACGAGAAAAGAAGCCTTGTTTTCGATAGCTTCAATAAAGAATTGGGGTATTTTTAATGTTTTAGAGAGGGGTGGGTGTGCTGGTTCCAGCAGCCACATCTGTGCTGTTTATAGCCGCAGGTGAATTTTCCTGAATTTCTCTGGATTAATTATTTTTATGTCTAAAAAATTGGTATCTTTCTTCGTCTACGTCTCTACTACGATTTAGATTTTGCTCAGAAATCCTATCATCCACTAGCTTTTCCGCACTATTAGAAATTTCCTCAGAAGGGGTAGGGGGGCATAGCTTTTGGCTTGAAAACAGAGAAATTGGGTTTTCTTACCCTAATCTCATCCATTTCCGCTTGTAGATTCTGCATACGAGATGCAGCACTCGTGACTTTCGATTCTGAATTTAAAATCATATCATGTGGGGCAGCTAATTTGGCGCCCCATGCTCTGTCTATATCCTTATATAACGGCCTAGTGGCCTTATATGTTGCTGAGTTGTACAACTCAGGCAAGTCGATGAGGTTTCTCTCGTCAAGGCTGGTGACATCTACTTCTTCTCTGATAAGTCTGGCTCTTAAGTTATGAGCCAGCTTAAATTTTGTGTCCGTTGGATAGTCCAAGAGCACTTTGGTCATTGTGAACGAAAAAATTCACAAACTTAAAAAAATAAAAAATAATCTAGCTCAAGCAGACAAACACACAACTAAACTAACCGCACTTGGCGAAAAAACTCTGGTAAGTACCGGCAAATACACTTTGAGAACAGCCAACGCGATGAAAATACACATATCACGGGAGAACGGGACAATCACGTC
The DNA here is from genome assembly GCA_963931845.1 of Maratus michaelseni. NCBI lineage: Eukaryota > Metazoa > Arthropoda > Arachnida > Araneae > Salticidae > Maratus > Maratus michaelseni. The sequence goes on from OZ007586.1 coordinate 402,647,414, forward strand.
CTGATCCCACAGTGACATTGGTACTTCCTCTCCTCCACTGTAATGTAATGCAATGATCAATTCAATCGTACATCAAATTGCACACAATTTCCTTTCTGGTAAATATCTCTCGGAAATATTTTATCATAACTGTATGACAGAGATTATTTTTTCAAGATGTGGTATGAATAGAATAAAATAAATAGTCGCTGGGACGACAGGTGTCCCAACACCGTAATTAAAATGTTAAAAATTCATTACAAGTGACATCACTTATACAAAATTTCTATTTCTGTATAAGTTGTGCGACAATTCTTCGATGTGTAAATTGTGATAAAAATAAGTTATAACAAATGATAATAAATTGACGTTTATGAAGTATGACATAAATAACGAATTTTTGTATAAAAAGTTTAGTACATTAGGTAATTGTAGTTAAAGCCCCTTTTTAAAATATTAACAAACCTTGACGGAGCTCTTAAACAATTAAAAAATTTCACACATTCTTATTAAGAAAAAAATAATTTAGATTATAATAAATTTATTTTGAAGGAAGTGGGAGAAAAATGATGTGATCAAGAAAAATATTTTCAAATATTTTCTTGTACTTCTGTGTTATTACATAGAAGATTAAGAATAAATATCATGTTTAATGACACAACAACGTACGAAATAATGAGTACCACTGTGTATAAAAATATTCTGTAGGCAATTTATGACTTAATATGCAAATGAACATTATAAAATGTGCTTTTAGAAATTAAAATAATTAAAAAGAAATTACTCTATATATTATTTCCAGATTTTCTCTCTAATTTAAGAAAAACATTGCAGTAGATGTTCAACACATGACATAAATGTTTAACAAAATGATTCTAAACCATATCAAGTTACTAATACTTGCCAATACAGAGTATTGCTGTGCTATAAAAAATAACTTGGATATGTTTCATGTTTACATGTGCAAATTCATATATATATATATATATATATATATATATATATATATATATATATATATATATATATATATATATATATTAACGGGGGGATTAAGCTTAACAATATTTGTTTTATTCATTGTTTGGCATTTCCAGTGTAATTTAAGATGGTACAATTGATAGACTCGTTAATAAAATAAATTTAATAAAAATTGGTACCATATTATATATCAAAATGTTAGTATTATCTGGCAGCATAATCATACACTGGTGAAAACAATTAAAGGGACAAACGGTTTTTCTAAAAAAACAAGACAAAATAAGTTATGCCTAAACGCAAATAAGGTATCAAATGATAGTTAAGCTCTTAGCGGATACACCTGCCACGCGGTGATCTGTGTCGTCATAGAGAAGTGGCGCTGTGATCGCATTTGTGTAGAGGTACCTGATTTTCTCGCTGAAGCTTGTAGCGTAAGGACGTTTTGAAACATCGTAGCATAACCGAATCTTTGTTTTTTGAATTTCTTCGTTTACCCATCATTAGTATGGCTAGTTGTCATTGTCGAGATTATGCCACAAGAAGGCGTATAGGTGGAAGACTCGAGAATGGCCAATCACAGGCTACTTGTTGTAAGGACGTCGGGGTTCCGAGAAATATGGTGTCCTCTCTGTGGAAACCGTTCACAGAGATAGGAACAGCGGTCCGCCGACCTGGCCAATGCCGAAAAAGAGCAACAGCGCCGGTTGAAGACTTTTATTTGAGACTTCTATCCAAAATTGATAGATCCGCGACAGCGACACAACTGTCTTGTCACCTGTATAATGCAACAGGAACATCCATTTCATGGATAACAGTACTTAATGCAAGTGGCCTGTATGCTAGGTGCCCTGCCGTCTGCATCCCTTTGACTGTGAACCACAAAAAACCCGTCTAGCATGGTGCCGGGAACACCTCTCTTGGACAGAGGATAGTTGGGGGCGGGTTCTCTTCAGTAATGTGTTGTGATTCAGTCTGAACAGCGACTAGAGATGTGTTCTCATCTGGAGAGAACCGGGAAGTCGATATCAACCCTCTAATATTGTCGAAAAGGATCACTATGGCGGCGGTGGTCTGATGGTCTGGGCAGGCATCATGGCAGACGGGCGTACCGACCTTATTGTGTTCGATAGAGGTACTCTGACAGGTCAGCGGTACAGGGACGATATCCTTTCACCCTATGTGAGACTTTTCCGTGGAGCATATGGACCAAATTTCGTTTTTATGGACGGTAACGCCCGTCCATATAGGGCTCAGTTGGTGGACGGTTTTCTCATATCGGATAATATTCAACGAATGGAGTAGCCTGCGATGTCCCTTGACCTTAATCCCATCGAACACTTATGGGACGCCCTTTGACGATCAATTGAAGGTCGAAGACCAGCTCTAACGGCCATCAATGAGCTCAAGGGTGTTTTAGTACAAGAGTGGGTGCGGTTCCCACAGGGATTGATAAGAACCCTGGTAAACAGTATGAAACGCCGATGCGATAGTTATGTATCTGTTACAGGCAATCACACACCCTATTAGACATGTTTTTCTATGACTAACAGGGTGTCGGTCAGATACTGTGCTGGACACGTGACCAGTTTCCGTATTTAGGGTGCAGGTTGTGTACATTTTTGTTTTACCATATATTGGTCTTATATCGGATGATATTTTGGCCAAGTTTGGATTTATTTGCTTTGTTAGTTTTATTTTTATTGCAAAAAACCCATTTGTCCCTTTGTGTTCATCAGTGTAAAAGGAGTATCAGAAGAAAAGGATTGATCAAAATAACATGATAATACATTAGTTCGCGATCAAAGATAGTATACATTTTAGTGCATATAATAAATTCAGCCTCTCTGCTTCATGCTCACAGAAATTAAAAATCTGCTTTATAATTAAGAGTATTGCTTTTAACAAAAAAAAATTAAATTTGCAACGATTTAATCAATAAAAATTGTTCAAAATTCTCGTTGATATAAGAAATGAAATTTTATCTATCTTCAGAAAATGAATAAGCACACTAATGTCTCGCGATTTTTAAGTACCACTTTTAGCCGCATAAAAAATTTCATTTTAAATAATAGCAGACTTCTGCGATAAAATAAAGCAAATATTTCTGTTACAAATTAGTGGTACTCAAAAATCGAGAAACTTGGCAACTATGGAATAAGTAATATATGATAGCAAAAAAATATTATTTATTCATGTCACGCTAATTAATTTACGATATGTATTAGATGAAGTAAACTGTAAGATGTGATTTAAAAAAGCTGTAAAAGATTATAAATTGACGTTTATTAAGTATGTCATTAATAACTAATTTTTAAAAGCTTTTCTGTATATTATGTACAGCACTTTTAAATTTTACGTGAGGCTATTTTTAAAAATATTAATAAAGTTTGACGCAGCGAACTATGTATATATTATAATTATATATATATATATATATATATATATATATATATATATATATATATATATATATATATATATGTGTGTGTGTGTGTGTGTGTGTGTGTGTGTGTATACATATATATCACATAATATATTTCTTTTGAAATTGTAAAAGGTAAACGGTGCAATAGGGCAAAAATATTTTATAAGAGTTACTTGTACTTTTGTTTTACTAAAAAAACTGTAATTAAGATTCTGTAACGTATTTAATTCTATAACATAAAATATCGCTGTGTTATTAACAAAATGTTTTGCATATAATTCGTGTATTAACTGTCAAATGTGCACTATAAAATGTTTTTTTTTACCCAAACCTAGAAAAGAATTATTGTATTCATTATTTGCAATTTTGTATTTAATTTAAGACGGAATACGTGAAGTAGTTTTTTTTTTAATTTTAGCGAATTTTGAACAAAATTCTTCTCTACCATTCTCAAACAGATTAGTCAATTTATCAAAAAATTTATTAGTCAATAAGGTAAAGCTAGAAGAGTCTGTGCATAATTCAATAGAATAATAATAAAAAATCTAAATATTAATTTTTTGCTAAACTATCCATGAATAATTTTGACTTCATTTGTTTTTTGTTTTATTTCCATATGCTGCAATTTAATAAAACCAAGAAAGCTATTTTCCGCATTCTGTCCGTACAGGTTTGGTGTGATTACGCACATGGGAAGGATAGATTGTTATTAATAATAACTGCAATTAAATTGTTAACATTAATAATTACACTTATATGACATTGTTGTAAAGTTTTTGTGAACAGATATTATTGTATTAGGAGTGATTATTTCAACCTAATGATTAAAGAATCAGAAAAACGGAAGAATTTTAAGAATAATTAAAGATTTTTAATTAAAGAAATAAGTGAAAAATCAGAAAAAGCAAACCTAGAAAAGATTAGAAAATAACCTTAAGTTACATGATAACACGTTTAACTTAAAATTAGTCCATTTTGATTTCCACAGTTTCAATGTTTTCTTGTTTGCTGACCGAAGTTGTTGTCGTCCACAATCGATGCACTTATTTTTGTAAATGGTGCAGCTTCCGTGTAACCACCTGCCACAAGTAATACGTTGAATCCAGTCGCTGATCGAAGTTGTATTCTGGTACAGTTCCCGGGATTCAGTGTACTCATCTCCGTTTCCCTTCGTTTTCTTTCCTTCGGTTTTTTTATCGCATTTTTTCTGGAAGCATCGGATCTTCAGCTGTTTGGTTTTTTTGTAGCTGCTTCCTTCTTAAGTCTTTTTCATGTATATTTAGTGGATCGGTAACATCCATTGCACTCTGTTTTCTTTTTCATGTCGATGGCATTAAACGTCTTGGAATGGATGAAAACTTTTTCAAAACTTTCATAGGTGTATTTCTGAGAGTAACATTAGACTCCGCAGAAATTAATGGTAAACAAATGCATGTAGCTGATGCAATGGGATGCGAGGCTAGGCCTATTATATGAGAAGTTTGGCTTTCAGAGATTGTAACGAGTACTGTTGTTGAAATGGATTGATGAGAATTCTGATGGTAATTCAACGGTTTCAGGCACAGTTTGATTCATGACTTGATCACAGCATACAAAATATGCGTGTTCTGGAATCTATTCAATATTTAAAGGATAAATTCCAGGTTTCGATAATTATGTGTTTTTCGAAAATTATTTCAAAATTGATTCAATCATATGTTTTACATGTAATTTTCAATTTATGCAAATTTACCAATAAACTGTGTAATCTCTCCTAGCATGGAAACTAATCGGGACCATGCGCCATTTCTCCTAAGTAGCAGATTCACAAACTCTCCAATTTCGGTAGGAGATATTGCGCGGTCATTTATTTACACATAGCCGCTTTTAAAATTAACCATTGATGTTCACACCGTTAATCTAGGTTAGTAAATTATGAGAAATTGTTTAAGTTAAAAATATTTTTTACTACTGATATTCTATAGAAATTCGGACGAATAGTTATGAAAATTCAAGCACTTACCTTCGGAAAATAAAACAAAATAGCTATAATGTATCCTAAACGTTCGTAACAACCAACGTGCACATTAGGGTGGGTCGAAAAAACCGAAATTAATATAATCGAAACATAATAGTGCGGGAAAGTTGCCATCGGTAATAAGGAATAAATTCTCAAAATATTATACCAAATGGTTACTATCTTTTACCGCCGCTTCTTGCGTCCAAAATTTTAAAAAATCGCAAAAAAATGTTTTTTTTTTTAAAATAAATAAATTATCCAATAAAATTTCTAATGGAATGCAACAGCTACATCAAGATGTCAGTAATATTCCAATAAAATTTCATTATGGTGAAATCATTTGTATTACCGCCACAGGAGCGGCAAAATTTCGAAAAAAACCCGGCAAAAATTTCAATTTTCCGTTTTTAAAAATTTTTACCATTTTTTAATCTGTCTAGAATTAAATAAATTTACATTATATCTAGTAATAACTTATAAATGGCTAGTAATTTTGATCATGGGAATTGCCAACCAAGAGCGAGAGGGGCCCGCCCCTCCTTAAATTTGAGAGAAAGGAGCTTTTTGAAGGAATTTTTTACCTTATATGTGTTTGAATATACCTTATATGGGTTTGAATTGATGTTCATGTTTAAACAAAACATGAAAATTCATATTATGAAATGTATTTTGGCAAAATAGTTAAAGAATAATAGATATTTGCTTCATTATATGATACTTACTCAATTATTTAAAACAACTTACATAATTACTGAATTACTGACTTACGATTTATTACTGAATACGTGCAATAGTTATTTAAAATTTTAGTACATTTTGAACAAAATTCTTCTCTACCATATACATTTTCAAACAAACTAGTCAATGTTTTAACACATTTATTAGTCAATATATCTGTTGTAATAAAATGTTTGAATGTGTGTTCATGTTTAAACATAACATGAAAATTCACATTATGAAATGTATTTTGGCAATACAGTTAAAGAATAACAGATATTTCTTTCATTGTTTGATATTTACTCACTTATTTAAAACGAAACATGTGCAGTAATTGTTGTAATAAAAACAATAAAAAAATCTAATAACTTGGTTTAACAAAATTTTCTAAAACATATCAAGTTATTAACGAATAATACTTTCTGATACAATGTATAGCTATGCTAAATATATATTGAATGAGCTTCGTGTTTTAATTTGCTAATTCATTTTATGAAATGTATTTTGACTAAACCATAAATGTTTACAATAATTGATGTATTTCTCGGTTGTAATTTTCTCTGTAATATAAGCCAATCCATTGCAGTATTTTTTCGATTATTTCAGTATTTTATTTTAATTTTCTGTAACGTATAAGGTTATTAAACATTAAGCTTTCCTGACAGTACTGTCATTTGAAGAGAGTAACATAGGCAAAGGATTGATCAAAATGACACGATAATCAATTAGAGATCAAAGACAGTAGTAATTTTGGTGCAAATTATTGATATGGAAATACAGCCTTTCCATTTCATGGTGATAGAGATATGACATCTGTTTTAGAATTAGAGGTATAGCATTTAACTTGAATAGATATTTCAAATTTATGATGACTTAATCAAATTTAAAGTGACAAAATTTGGCGCTATTATATGATGGGTAATTACATTTAGCCTCAGAAAATGAATAGAAACTACATACATAGTAAATAAACATAGCTTATATTCTATTTAAGGTAAACGTGATACGATACTTTTACGCTGACAAAAACTTTACACTGTGATAACAATAAGTAATTACAATCAAAGCCAATGAGAATAAATTAATGTTTATTAAGTTAGACATTAATAACGAATTGTATGAAATGCTTTCAGTATATTAGCTAAATATTTCTATTTTTTCTATAGAGTTACTTTATAAGATATTAATAAAAAGTGACGCAGCAAACTTTTAAACAATTAACACATTTCACGCTTTCTTACTCAGAAAAAAGTACATATTATTAAATTTATTTTGTAAAAAGTAAGAGGAAAATGTGTGATCAAGAAAAAAGTTTTTTTAAAGTTTTCCTTGAATATTGTTCTTAAACTAGAAATACGTAATACCGCATACAATATAATATATTGATGTGCTGTCTAAAATCATTTCAATTAAGTTTCATATTTTAATTTAACTAATAATTTAAGCCAATGTTTATATTTATTGATTTTTGTACAGACATATCTATCAAGAAAGGTTTAATTTATAAAGTTTTAGAAAAAATAAGAGAAATTGCTGAAGTAAAATTTTTTATGATATCGACTGATTTCTTGAACTGTTGGAAAAGCTCCATGCTTTAGAGTTTAGTATTAAACAGCATTTTCAATCTAATCAACCTGCGATCGCCTCCTGTATTGAAGTTATTGAAAACGTTGAAATCCTAAATAAAATGCTTTCGGTTTGTCATGATGTAGTCGATTTCGCTTGTTGCTCTATTTGCAATTTTCCATGTACCCCCTTTTTTTTTGAAAAATTAAATCAGGATATACATTTGCTGACGTTCTGCAAACCCAATGAATCTGGTTCTTATTTTATTTCGCATCCCATATCCGCAATTTCCAACCGAGAACACATCTTTATTATTTTGTTTTACCTCTAGCATTCCAGTCTCCAATTATTAATTTGGCATAGCGTTTTCCCTTCTAATTCATTGAAACTACTTCTTCGTAGAAATCATTAATTTCTTCATCAGTGTAGCTTATTGTTGGTACATAAACTTGGATAATTTGCATCTTATATTCTTGACACTTGTGTAGCTAACAGTGAAACTCTGCCCGATGCACTGTCATATTATACGATGTGATTCTACCACCTTTTAGGAATAAGAAATCCAACATTACTTGTTTTTCCACCTTCTGTGCGTCTGTAGTATAATACATGTCAGCTGGAAAGAAAAAACTTCTCTTCACCTTTTCTACTTTTTTCACTGAATCCGAGGATTTCCCAGTTGCTTCTTTTTAATTCTTCTTCCTTTAAACGATTTTCCGAAGTAGAGATCGTGCGTTACACTAAGCCAAGGTCATTAACTTATGGCAGCTAAATCGAACCTGGGCATTCTTAACACCCTGGGTCTTCATTTCTTTCTGATTGTGGCGAGCAAAGCACGCGGGACCGCCGGGATTTGGTTATTGATTTCAAGGTAAAATAAGGATGGAGGTGGACAAATTCCTCCACGCTGTCCCTGCGTTCGTTCGCCATGCACTAGGCAAGGGTACTAGCAGGTTGCACAGTAGGAATGTATGGAATGGACATCAAGTCTCTGCTCCCAGTCGATTCATTTAAGTCCTCTTCCAATGTAATTAAAGATTCTTTTTCTAGTTAATAAGATTCGTCTGTTAAATAGTCTATTTTTATATATAATGTACTTGTGGAATTAAAACATAACTTAATATCAAGCAGGGCTGTCGCTCTGCCAAGCCAAGCTTTAAAAAAAACGCCACACAAACAACGACAAGAACTGGACTAAAGAACGCTGCTGCTTACTTACAGAAAGCAACTTCGCAATGTTAAATCGACAAAACATGCCAGAATAAAATATCAGATATCAAATAAACCAAGCGTCGCAGAAAAAAAAACGAGAACTAGAAGAATCTAATGAAGAATTTCTTCAATTTAAGATCAAACTCATCTTCATAAATGATTTATAAACAGAGATACAGATTTTTTTTAAAAAACGTCGAGTTACTTAAAATGATCACTTTTTTCTTCGTCAAACTTTTTTTTTTCAAACAACCTACAGGCCTTAATATTGGGCAGAATAAAAAAAGGATTTCATTTTTAGACAAGTAATTACGTAATCTATGTGCTTTTATAAAATCCAGTGTAAAAAAAATATTTTCTATCCTTAATTTGCAAAAAACTGTTAATTAACTTGGCGATTAAAAAATTATGCCAAAACAGAGATAAAACACGCCAACGACCATGTACCATCTGTATTATAATAGTTATCTGTATTATAATCAGTTACAGGTTATAACCACATCAAATTTCATCTACAAGCCAGACATTTTCTTCTGAAGATATTTTTTTTAAAATAAAACTTCATAATTATAAGAACACACATTTTATCAGAAAATTTAATATGACTGCAAACTGTGGCAGAGGACTGCTTCCGACATGAATAAGTATGAGAAATTGCCAGTCAAGGATATCGGTCTGGTTGGCTCAGTCGCAGAGTGTCAGCACGGTACGCATAAGGTGCCAGGTCAATTTTTTCACTCATGTTTGTTCAGTGTATTTAATTGTCTGGTAAAATGCGTGTTCTTATAATATTGTAAAATAAAGTAATCAGACGTAGTGTTTATGCTTTAAAAAATGTTTTAAATATATAATTTACGTTTTTAGAGAGATCTTTAAAAATAAATTAGTTTTTGAGGGAAGATGTACCTTCTAAAATGCATATATTAAGAGTTTTCATCGGCATTTAAAAAAATTTCCAAATGTAAACAAAATTTTTGAAAATAATTAAATGTGATTCATTTATTTCTAAAAAAAAAAAAAAAAAAAAAAAAAAACATGGTAAAGTACAGGCATTTTGTTCGCAGGAATACCTTTCACGTCATTTTCCTATAAATTAATGAAACCCAGTTGTTAAATTAGTTTTGTTTTAGAAGTGAAGTTTCCATTTAAATTTATTGTAACAGTACAATGTTTAATTGAATAAAATAATGTAAATCTAAGAAATTGCTAAGAAATTCCAAACATGCACAGGGCAACGTAAAAAATAAATAAATAAATAAATAAACAAAAAATAAATAAATAGATACTTAAATAAATATAAATCAGCTTTCAGAAATTCTAAAAATTGTTCATATATCTTAATTACAAGCTAAAGGAGGGTTTATTTCTATATTATTCTATATATAATAGTAATTTTAGCAAATATATTAAATTCCAATGCGATCTGTTTTAAACTTTAAGACAGTTTATAACACATGATAAAAAAATTTATAAAAAAGAATGGCGCGTCACATTTCGGGGAGGGGATGGGGAGGGGCGTGAACAAAATTAGGAAGTATAATAAGGCTATCTGTTTCAAAAACTCTACGACATTTTATAACACATAACATAAATTTTAAAAATAAAGCTGCGTCAAAAATTATAGGGAGGTGTGGAGCGCGTTTTGCCTACACAAGGGGGGGGGGGGTGCAGTTTTCTAAATTTTAACGATATCCGTCATGTCACATATCGTTAAAAAGGGCTATGACTACTTATTCATGTTATGCACCACAGGTGTCACCACCACATTCCCCCACGATACTACTCATGTGAAATATTGTTCGAAAGGCCTGTGACCGCTTATTCATGTTATGTATCTTCGGGGTCCATCCTCGCACTTTCACCCCTCCCCAAAAGGGGGGACTTTCCTAAATTTTGCCGACACCTCTCATGTGATATCATTGGAAAGGTCTGTGAACGCTTAATCATATTATGCAGGGGGAGGGGGTATTTTCTAAATTTTGCACATACCCCTCATGTGATACATCGTTGGAAAGGTCTGTGACCACTTAATCCTATTATGCATCTCCGGTGTTCATCCCCCCACTTTTCCCCCCCAAACGCGATTAGCTTTCACCACCAGGGGGCGCTTTCCTATCTCTGTTTCTATGGGTCGGATCACGACGGGATATGGCTCATTCGACTCTACATCGATAGAGATTTCCGATTTTAATTCGTTTTTTCACCACCAGGGGGCACTTTTCTATCTCTGGTTCTATGGGCTGGATCAGGACGGACGACTCGACATCTATAGCCTTAACGATTTCAGTGCCCGAGGTTCATATAGAACAGATTGCGCTACCTGGTGGTGGAAGATGGAACTTGACCCGACTGCTATACGGTGCCGAAGACAGCGGGGACCCGTGTCGGAGGTTCGTTTGGTTAGAGGTATACACTATTCGATGTGTAAATTAAGGGATTATCCGTTGCCAAAGTCAGCGGGGAACCAGGTCGGAGGTTCGTTCGGTTTGAGGTTTATCTTATTCGAGGTTTTACAAGATTCGAGGCCCCGATGTAAATTATGGACCCGCTAGCGGGCGAAGCCAGCTAGTGCTAATAATAAAAGAGCGTGATATTACGTTTGATTTCAAATGCAGCGCTGACACGCTATGTACGTATTCAATTTTTATTTATTTCATGGATAAGTCAGTGATATTTTTAACGGAGGATAACAAATATTATAACAAGCCACATTTAGTATGTTGTTTTTTAAGAGTGTAATTAGTTTAATTAAAAAATCTACTGTATATACTGTAAAACATATTTAAATTATGTTTAATCTATTTAAAAAAAAGAAATGATATCTAAAAAAGCAACTTTTCAAAAGTTAAAAGAAAAAAAAAAAAAAAAAAAAAAAAAAAAAAAAAAAAAAAGTGGCTAAAAAAGGGTGTGATATCAAATTTCCAAGCTATTATATTACTTATTTAACTTTTTTCTATTAAATAAGTTATGATATATATAAGTCTAGTGCCTACGTATATGTTAATAGAAATCGTTTTCTCCTGTACTAAATACATCCTAACGAGTTTCAGGAAATTCTGTTTTTTTCAAATTATGCATGATGGGCTAGGCGGCTATCTTTCCATATTTCTAAGCACCCAAATTTCTAAAGTAAAAGCGTAATATGTTTGCAATGTAATATGCAAACATTGCCGTACAATTATGTAACAATTTCGAACTTAACTACGGACAGATAAATTAGATAAGACTGATATTTTGAGAAATTGATTTTTAATAGTTTGAAATTATTAATTACTCTAACAAATAGTTCATAAGATGAATCTTTAAGATAAGTCATCATTATCTTAAGACATAATTTTCAGAGCATACAAGTCTATAAATGAAACGCTTAAAATATTTGCTATAATAACAATTTTGAACTTCGGATTTTAACTACGGATTTGGGTGCTTAGAATTTTGTGAATAATATGCAAAGATGGCCGCAGAGCCCATCATGCATAATTTGAAAAGAATTGAATTTTCAGAAACTCGTTAGGATGTATTTAGTACAGGAGAAAACGATTTCTATTAACATATACGTAGGCACTCGACTTATATATATCATAACTTATTTAATGGAAAAAAGTTAAATCTGTACTAATAAAAGAAAGTTTCACTCTGTGTGTCTGTCTGTGTGTGTGTGTGTGTCTGTTGGCGATGGCTAGGAAAATTTAGCGCACCTAGAAGTCTGTAAATTTAGATTTAGGTAGTCCAAACCCTCTCCTGTTATACCTGAGCGTCAGAATTTTAATATTTTAATTACTTTCTGAAATATTAATTAAAATGCACAAAGGACTCTCATTAAAAGTACGCTTTTATTCTCTTGGGTTGGTTGGTTCATTGGTTGGTTGCATCGATTCTTCACAGAAGAAATTAAATAAACCAGAGTAGCGGTGCATAAATAAGGATTTCTAACTAAATAGTGTCAATATGGAATGAAGTTATCAGCGTAGAGGAGCCATGCGAATGTCGCGCCACCTGTACATGACAAATTACACATACGTCCCACTGATTGAAATATTTTCAATCGAAATTAGATAATTAGTCGGGATTAAGTTTTTTTTTTTTTTTTTTTTTTTTTTTTTTTTTTTTTTTTTTACATGACATTTATTATTAAGATGGAGATTGTTAATACAGAAAACTTTAATTAACAGATTCTTTTTTATATTTGCGGGAATGAAGAGGGGCAAGGGTCGAATTACATTTAAGCTTCAAGGTGTATTTCTAGAAAGCAGTTACCAGAATTTCCGAATAATAGTGTAAGCGAAATTTCAAATTAAGTTCCTAGCTTAACCAAATGAATCAATCATTAAAGATGTATTGCGATCCTCCTAATTAGTCATTTGCTGAAGGCCACTTGAACAACCCCCCCTCCCCCTCCCGGCCCGTCCTTCAAGGTTTTTTCTCTAACTCTGCTCCGTTTCCATTTCTCAGCAACTATCTTTCCGATTTCAACGCATGTGATTTCAAACATTATAATTAATTTAATAGTCACCCTTTATAACATTAAACTAATATTATGAGTAGCGGTTACCACTATTTACGAATAACAGTTTAAGCCAAATTTGTAATTAAATTCAAAGCTTAAGGAAACGAACGAATTTTGAAAGATGCATAGTGATCCTCCTAATTAGTCATTTGCTGAAGGGCGCTTGAACATCACCCCCCCCGGGACCTCCTTCAAGGTTATTTCTCTAACTATGCTCCGTTTCCATATCTCAGCAACTATTTTTCCGATTTCCACGCAAGTGGTTCCAAACATTATAATTAACTTAATAGTCACTCTTCATAACATTAAACTAAAATTATGAGTAGCGGTTACCACTATTTACGAATAATAGTTTAAGCCAAATTTGTAATTAAGTTCAAAGCTTGAGCAAACGAACGAATTTTGAAAGATGCATAGTGGTCCTCCTAATTAGTCATTTGCTGAAGGACACTTGAACAACTCCTCCCGGCCCGGCACTCCCTTCAAGTTTTTTTTCTCTAACTATGCTCCGTTTTCATATATCAGTAACTATCTTTCCGACTTCAACACAAGTGATTCCAAACATTATAATTAACTTAATAGTCACTCTTTATAACATTAAACTAAAATTATGAGTAGCGGTTACCACTATTTACGAATAATAGTTTAAGCCAAATTTGTAATTAAGTTCAAAGCTTGAGCAAACGAACGAATTTTGAAAGATGCATAGTGGTCCTCCTATTTAGTCATTTGCTGAAGGGCACTTGAACATCTCCTCCCCTCCACCCCGGGACCTCCTTCAAGGTTTTTTCTCTATGCTCCGTTTCCTTTTTTCTCTAACTATGCTCCGTTTCCATATCTTAGCAACTATTTTTCAGATTTCAACGCAAATGATTCCAAACATTATAATTGACTTAATAGTCACTCTTTATAACATTAAACTAAATTTTGAGTAGCGGTTACCACTATTTCCGAATAATTGGGTAAGCCAAATTTGTAATTAAGTTCCTAGCTTAAGCAAACGAACGAATTTCGAAAGATGCATAGTGCTCCTCTTAATTAGTCATTTGCTGAAGGGTGATTGAACAACCCTCCCCCCCCAGCCCCTCCTTCAAGGTTTTTCTCTAACTATGCCCCGTTTCTATATATCAGTAACTATCTTTCCGATTTCAAAGCACGTGGTTTTCTTCGAACCTTGCGTAAATACGGGTTAGGATCCCTGAAAAAGACCCCCATGGAGGGCACCCCCCCAGGGCCTATATCCCTCGTGTTGATAATTGGCCGTCATAAATCAACCCAACCCAACCCGATTTCAAAGCAAGTGATTCCAAAGATTATATTTAACTTAATAGTCACCCTTTATAACATTAAATTAATTTTATGAGTAGCGGTTACCACTATTTACAAATAAGAGTTTAAGCCAACTTTGTACTTAAGTTCCTAGCTTAACAAAACGAACGAATTTTTATGCATGCATAGTGGGTCTCCTAATTAGTCATTTTCTGAAGGACACTCGAACATCCCCTCCCTTCGACACCTCACTCAAGGTTATTTTCTCTAACTGCGCCTTATTGCAATAACTGGGCTAATAATGTTCCAATCTTCTCGAAACCAGCTCAATTTTGTAGTGCGCCTACTATACAGTAACGTAGGCAGCGGGGACCTGTCTCAGAAGTTCGTTCGGAAAGAGGTTTGTTTAGAACAGAATGCTCCCCTGGCGGTGGTAGGGGGAAATAAGGGATTTTCTAGAGCGTACGAGCATGCCGGGTATACGGTTCCGAAGCCATCATAGACCGTGGCCAGAGTTCCGCTTTTTAAGAGATTTAAGTTTATTACAAGGGCTCGGGCAACGCCGGGCGGGTCAGCTAGTAAGTAATATAATAGTTTGGAAATTTGATATCACACCATTTTTTAGCCACAACTTTTTTTTTTCTACGCTTGGCTTTTTTTACTTTTGAAAAGTTGTTTTTGTAGATTTCTTATACCAAAAATGACCGAAAATCTTATTTAAAGATGCTATGTATTAATATTCTATTTTAATTGTTATAGTAAAACATATATGTATAGAAAACATCTTATTAAATAAAATCTACCAGGGAACCTCAATATCTTAAGAACTAGTAAATCAGCGGATCAGGAGCCTCAACGTCTGATCTGAAATTCATTGTTTTTTAATCCCATTTTTCGTATTATTTAGCATCTTACAATCCTCAATTTAATTTTTTTTATTATTACATACATATTTATAGGCATATAAAATACTTCGGAGGTTTCAGAAATTAGAAGCGTTAAATTAAACACGATTTCTGCAATGATATTCTGATTTCTTATGAAATTCTTATTCTTGTAATTTTTCAGATAAAAAGATGCATTTCTTATTTTGATATTCTTTGAAATAGTGTTGCTAAGAAACTAACATAATAAAGAGGAAAGAAAAAGAAATGAATTTTAAAATTTGTAAAAAATAGGAAAATGAAATATTTTATATTTCCGGAACAGTTGCAAAAAATTTCCAATAATTGAAACAATTAATTTCTAAATTCTAATCCATGTATCGGCAAATTTTCAAAGCTATCGCATTAAGACCACCATATCGAAAATTTAGTATCCGTAATTTTACTTTTAAATCCATTATTCAAATATGCGATTTTCATTTCAGTTGAAAATGAAATTTGGAATGCGTCTGCATTCCCATAGGAAAGCATTATGACCTAAAAAGAAATGTTCTATATTTTTCGAAAGAAAGAACCAAATGTAACAAAAAATTATACAGCTGATTCCGGATACCCCACCAACATACCCACCAAAAATCAACCTAATCGAATGTTTTTTACGGCAGTTATCGCGGAACAGACTGACAGACAAACAAACAAACAAACGGAAACCAAAAACTTTTCGGGTCTCCACAGTGAGCCTCAACTGACGTTTCGGCAGTTATAAAGATATTTTTAAAATAAATGATACCAAACACAAAATGAAATAATAAGGATTTAATCATTAAATGGAACAGAAAGGAAATCGAAATAATTTGATGGTAAAGTGAAAAAAAAATAACACGTCAGTGCTTAAATCTTCAGTAGGTAAGATCATCCACATGTAACAAAAAATCCATTATTTCATATAGTAGATAGATAAATAGATAATCCATCACGACCAATATAATGCATTGAATGTTAGTAAAAAAGGAAGATACAAGAGAGAAGAAACATTGAATAATAAAATCATGTAAAAATATATTGAACATTGAAAGAAAAAATCCAATAATAATAAAGAAATATTTTTTACTTACAGCCTTTGAAACAATAGGAGAAGCACTTATGTATGAATGGAACATTTATACTTCAGTTTATTTAACGCAACAATAATGTCAATAGAATCACAAGACAGCCTCACAGACTTTAAAAAAATAGAAGAAATCAACACAAAAAAATATATTACGTTGATAAATCCATAAACATATATTTTCACACCTCTTACTGAGGTATCATTAATTATGCTGATTTTTATCAAAAAACGCTTCATTAATGTTTCACCGATATTTCGGCAAGAAGCGCAAGATGTATCGCCATCTATTATCAATAGTGATATGTAACATATTATTAAACATATTTGAGTTCTTCGTGATATCTTTAATCGCTTCTCTTAGTAATGCATAATTTAAGTTATTAAAATCCACAAGCTTATCTATATTGATGAAGTACATTTTTAATAGGCATTATTTATTATGTTTTGTTATTGTAGTATTTGATTTATTTAATTGTGTGTCCCTTTTCTTATCTTTTATTTTGTCATCTCTCTTTTTTTCTTATCGTGCCTATGTTGGATCCTTTATTGCCCTCATCACTGACTAAATTCCTGATGTTTGTAAATAGTTCTTTCAATTTCTGATCTGATTATTTGGAAAATAGAATGGTATGTTAATATTTGGAACGCGGTAAATTGGTCTTTAAGGATAAATCGCTCATAAAGGGTGTGATATTAGTAAATTTTAATACTTTTTGCGCTGTATGTATTGTATTATATGTAACAATAATTTCATCAATTACATTCATGATTGTTTTATTAGAGTATCGTGATTTTCTAGCTATTTTTTCGATTGTACTTGTTTCAGTATTTAAAAGTTTATCTGTTGAACACATTTTTAAAGCTCTATGGTTGTGAAAGTTTATGGGTGTCATTTTGTATGGGAAAGTTGTTTAAGACTGCGTAGAAACTATATTACTATTAAAGTTAGGTTTTCTGCACACAGGTCCTGTCCACAGTCCTGCACACAGATCCGCAGGTTTCTGTTGGATCGCAAAATTTGAACATCTAAAAACGCCAAAACATTATATTTCTGTAATTCTATGTTGAATCTTATATTCTGATCATAATATTTATGTTTATACAATAAGGAGGGTAAATCAAAAAACTTATTAATTATCACGAAAACATCGTCCCCATATCTTACTCATATATTTAATTGATTCTTAAAGTCCTGCATAAAAGAATTATCCAATAATCTCGTTTTCCATTCCGCAACAGAATTTGATATGGGCGATCCCATAAGTATATCTTTGGTTTGCTTGTAAACTTGATTGTTAAACATGAAATAATTTTCTTAAGAATAAGATTTGTCGCGCTTAGTAAGGTGTTGCGTTTACTGCAATCATTATACTCGTTTTCAATCGTACTATTAATGTACAGTAAAAACTGTTGCTTGCTCTTGCTACCCAAGCTAAGCTCGGAGCAGGGAATGTTGTCGCTATCGCTATATTCGACAGCTCTTTGGCCTGCTCTCATTGGCGGAGAGTTGTAAATAGCCTCAAATCAGAATGTCATATGCACATTTGCTATCGCTTCGCTGGAACTCTCATTCGCTGGCTGTTTCATTGCGGGGGATTGGCGGAGAGCAAGAAATAGCCTCGAACCCAAAATTCCATATGCGCGTTTTAAATTTTTTTAAAACTAAATTAAAATTTAAAAATCCGGCTGCGAGGTGCACTTTCCAGTGACAGCATCTACACATGACAAAAATTTCAGAGTCCTAGGTGTTATAATTACGGCGATATCCACGGTGAGGCAGGCAGACATCTGCTATTTTATATATAGACAGCTATTGAGTTCCAAAGGAACAATACCTGTAGTTAGCGCAGGCAATTTTTTTTAAAACGCCTAAAAGAAAGTCTTTTGGTTTATGGCTAAAACATAAAATAAATATTTGCTTCTAAACGCAATTGTCTTTCTTTTAGCCAGTCCTAAGCCTGGATAAAAGCTTAAAGGAAAAAATAATGCCATTTGGCTTTTCATAAAAAAATTCGGAGAAATTCCAGGTTTGCATACAGTAACATATGGGATTGTGCATAGGACGCCCAGTGTATGCTGTGTCTACGGCAGTGGGGCCTCTAACATTACTTTCGTTTAAAATTAAAAAATCGTTCAACCCTGATTTCAGGTACGTTTAAGGTTGTTGACACGGGATTTACAATATTTTCCCACATTATTATATCATGCTTAATTATAAGGTATGTGTTATTACAGGGATTTGATTATACAAGGTGGTTCAGAACTATATGGCAAACATGTGAAGGCAGGTAGAGGGGACCTAATTAAGCAGATTTCGTATAGGAATGTGGGTGCGGAAAATGCAGTGTTGAGGCAGTAGAGGGCGCGGATGAAATCGCGGATGAAAGCGTTTTTCTAGCTTGAATCGTCATTCCCCGCGCGGATTTTGAGCAACATGCATCGTTAAATCCACGCGGGATTTGTCGACATGCATTTCATGTTAGGGGCTAAGCAAGGAAATGGAGTGGCTGCTCAAAGGATGTCCATGGAATGATTCCTGGGTAGGAATCTGCCGGATCACCAAACATTTGAGGGTCTTCATCGGCAGATGTGATCGATTGGATCGTTTTATGCTTCCAGGAGTGATATGGGCACCGAAAGATATCGCAGAATTCTAGCAGTAGAAGAAGTATTACGCATAGTAGGAGGATAGTCCTTCGACAAGCTTGACAGCCGTTGTACGCTTTCATCCGCCAAACTCAACAGAGCCTCTACTGCCTCAACACTGGATTTCCGCACCCACATTCCTATACGAAATCTGCTTATTTAGGTCCCCTCTCCCTGCCTTTACATTTAGCACATGTAGTTCTGAACCCCCCTGTACAAAAGATTATATAGCAGTATAAATTTTTCATTTATTTTAATTTATTTTATTTTGCATAAAGCATAATCTTATTTTATTTATGTTGAATTCTCATACTATTGTTGAGAACTTAATTTCTAGATTCATACGTTGTTATTTTATTTGTAAGTAGTTTTATATAATTTTATTAGGTAAAAATAACCTCAATTTTATGAAAGGTTTTAAATTATTATTATTATTATCATACTTTAAACATCACATTTTACATTTACTAATATTTCAATTTAATTTTAATATTAGCTGATTCATTTTAATTCTTTTCTTTAAAAGATCCCCTCTTTTTTAAATAATACAAACAGCATCAATTCTTTAAAAAGATTATAATTAAATTAAATAAAATAAATGTTTCATATGTTTCTATATAGATGGCAGCACTAAAAATATGAGTTTAAAATGCTCAAGTTGCATCTAAATGTTTCGGTATGGAATTAATTTGAAGTCTATTGTTTGAAATTTATAATTTCTCAATAATTGGAAATAAATGAAATTAATTTTATATACTTTTGTCTTATTTAATATTTATTTAAATTTATTTAATATATTCTTTTTAAGTAACTAATAAATTGTAATGCTAGATTCCTTACTTTTTGTTTATTTTTGCTATTTCTCATAGATGGCGCTGCTATGCATTAATATATCGCAGTCAATATTCGAATAACATTCAATATCGTTTTATTTAATCCTTTTGTGATGTAAGCTGTTAATATTTTAATTTCAAAAATCTCTTTTATTAATATTATCATCATTATTTATTTTGGATATTGTTTTGAATATTATAAAAATTATTAATAAATATTAATATAAAATTATTATACTTAAATTTGTAAAAATAGTTTATTATTTTTAAATGGCAATGTAACTCTAACATATACAACGTGCATTTTTTACGGATAACTAACGGATAACGTGGTTTCTGTAAGCTAAACAATTGATGTTGTGGTATGTTTTACTGAAATTTATCTTTTTGTCTGAAAATTCCTTTTTAAATATGTTTTTGTATTGTAATAATACTCACTATTAATTATTTTGCACATATCATGTTCAGGTACTCAATATTTGTCCATTTTTATTCAATTCTCTTTAAATTTCATTTCGTAATTGATTGGGTAATTTGGGTTAATAAATTAAGCTCATGGCTATTAACTCAAACAGAAATCAATTACATTTTACTTATATTAGTGGAATATTGCACTTGAAAAAGTGTTCCACTATATAAGTTTCCAATTGCTCTTATAATAATTTTCACTTTCAGTATATTGGATTTTTTTCTCTACATATCTTTCAATATTTTCCCCACTTATTTTAATTTTATGAATCTTAAATCTTTGAATATATTTATGTATCATTCATTTATGTGTGGTTCATCTATTATAGATTATTTATGCGGTTTAATGGTTATTATTTACAAAAGTTTTATTATATATATATACATATCAGGTTCTTGAAAATAAAGGAATGCTTTTCGGAATATTGATAATTTGAAAGAGGTTATATTATATTTCTGTAAACGCTCTCACTAGATTGAGAAACATTTAACTTTCTTTGCAATTTACAAATTATTTTAGGTTGAAAATTTCAAACTTTCATTTAAAAACTTATTTTTAAACATAGTTAATATAAACCATTAAATATATGAGCGTATAATAAAGAACTCCTTAATAGTTTAACATTTCAATGACATTTAAAAATATCTTTGCATTATTTTCTTAGTAACAATGTTTTTTTCTTAAATTAATTTTTTTTAAATACATTTGGAAGTGAGATTCATTCACTGTTGAATAGGTAGTTGAAATGAAACATCATTTGAGCTTTTTAAATAAGAATAAAAAATACAAATATAGAAGAAACAACTTCATTAAATTTATTTTCTAGAAACATTACGTAACGTGTATAAAACAATCTTTGTAGTCCTCCTAAACATTCCAAATTAAGCTTTACATTCTAGTACGCAGTTTATGCCCAACATGTATATTAAAATTTGTTTGCATTCGGTTTCCTAATATATGCAAGATATTTCATTAAAGAACCACAGGAAACAAATTTTGTATAAGAAGATGGGGAAGGGGGTTAAAGAAAAAGAATGAGGCTATATTAAACGAACAATAACATAGAAGAAATATAGCAGTACACTCGTTCATAAAATGAGGAAAAGGAAGCAGAAATTTGTCTTTCGTACAATTCTGTGTTTCGTGAGGTTATTTCGCACAGTTACTTTTAAACAGTCTCAAATAAATTATTTGATATGTAGACGTACCAAACAAACAATATGCTTTATTTTAAAACAATATATTTTTTTCATGGTATGGTCTGTATTTCACAGAAATAGACAAGATCATATACAGGTGCTTACTTTAGAAAACTAGAATTTCTAAAAATCGTTTTCGCCTTATTTAATTGCAAGATTTTGCGATTAAGGAAAAAAACTTTACTTTTCAGATATAGTGGTATTCAAAAGTAAGCGCTCGTACGATCCACGACAGAATCACAATAGGAACACCTATAACGATTTTCCTTTCTTGTGATTTGTCATGCTCTTATTTTTACTCAATAAATATTTCACTGTTTTATTCTGAAAAAACACTTTAAATAAATGTTAAATATGTTCGGGGAACTACGTAATTATTGAGAAGCACATTATGAACATTCAGGGCCTTAGCCGTACGAGGGCAGGGTGGGCTGAGAACCCCCATCCACTTGCAATTTCTTGAGTGCCTTCTATTCTTTATTATCTTTAAAAACTCATATCAACTACATTATATTTAAACTTTTAACTTTGTAATGAAACGTTTTATGAAAATGGGAACTTGCCCTCTAACTAAAATAAACTCTGAAATCTGTGGCGCTACAATCCCAAGGGATCATGTCCTACGCTGCCGAATGCTGTTTTCTTGACCGTGGAACCCTTGGTGCTTGCTATACAGCATAGGACCCAGCATATGTCCCATCACGTCAATCTAACGCGGGATCCCCAGTGTTTAGTTCCCCAGCAAGCATGGTACTCATTTTATCGAACTAGACGGGATGAATGATTGAGCGTACCTTGTTCAGTCCGGAGTAAAACTCCGGACCTGTAGCTTGGTAGCGTGACATGCGGACCACTAAGCTCGGACTTAACCCCTACGTCTATCTATATTTATATATAATTAAAGTAAAGGAGAAAAGACGAGCTGTGAATTAGCTACGCCACAAATTTCAAGACCCATTTTGACATTATTGATTGGCTACGACCTTGCGAATATTGAGTAGTATTGCGTATAACATTAATAAATAATGATAAAACAATAATTTTCTAACAAAAGTACTGATTCTACTTTGAAATATATAAATGTGGTTGATTTGCTAATATTTAGTACATGTAATGGGAGGAAGAAATTTTCAATTAAATTCTAATTTCTCAATCCAGTATTTTTGAACACTTTCCAACATAGTTGAAAAGTGTTTATGAATTCGGTTTGTCTGTCTGTCTGACTGCCTGCCGTCTGTCTGTCTGTCTGTAAACCGTCTGTCTGCTTGTCCGTGCTCTAACTAGCGTAAATATATTTCTATTGTGATGCAATTGATATATGTTATTGAGGTTTACTATGACATGTTCGGTATTGAATATAAAGTGTGGGGTTTATTTACAGGGACACTCAAAAGAATTCCGTTACATTACGCTCTATGGGGAAAAATCCTATGCGGTTTATTTTAATGTTGTTACACGATTTCAAACATATTGAAATTGATATATATCTCTCAGGTGCACAACAAGAGGCTTACTATGGGATGTGGTGTACATAGCACTTATAGTTCCTTTACAGGGACACTCAAAATAATTCTGTTATATTACGGTATATTAAGAAAAATCATTTGCGATGATGTTATATTTAATGATGTTACACATTTTCAAACACATTGAAATTGATATTTATTACTGAGGTGCACTACAAGAGGCTTAATATAGAATGTAGTGTGCATAGCACTTATATTTCCTTTACACGGACACTCAAAAAAATTCCGTTACATTACGGTCTATGAAGAAAAATCGCTTGCGGTTTATTTTAATAACGTTTTACTATTTAAAAGATATTGGAATTGATATATATCACTTAGGCGGATTATAAGAGGCTTAGTATAGAATATTGTGTGTATAGCATTCATCGTTCATTTACAGGGACGCACAAAAGAATTCGGTTACTGTAGTACTGCTTGTTAATAATAAATGTTAGAAGTGCTTTTTCAGTCGCTGAACGGGTTTTTAAATTCAACTCATTTTCTGTCTATTACTTGGTGCTTATAAATTATATAGATCGTATACAGGGTAGCACAAAAGTTCTCGAGCACATTTTCGTTTATTGGTGGAAATTTTAATCTGCGCTACACGTTTCCTAACGGAACTAAAAATTAGCATTCTATGTAGTATATATACAAATCTATAGATCATTTACCGGGCTGCACAAAAGAGTTTGGATATTTAAAAGAATATTGTTGGCAATTCCTGAAATTGTGTTTTTAAATATGTTATGAGCTTTCCAAATTATATACTTAGGTATCAACTCTCTCCTTATTAAACGGTAAAGATTTGTTAAAATATTTTGTAAGTGTTGGAAAGTGTTACATAATCTATGCTTGATGCATGATTTTTCGTTCTTGTTTTATTTATATATATTCTCTAATACGTACCATTTTATCATAAGATGCGAGGGAGTAGAATGGAAGATAAAGAATAAAAATATAATAAACGAACAAACACTTATAAGAAATATTCTAGTACAGTCATTCATAAAATGAGGAAACTGAGGCTGAACACGGAATAAATTTATCAATTTATCCCGTGTTTCAAGAGCTTAGTTTTAATTGAAACCTTTAAATATCCTCAAATAAAACATTTGGTTTGTAGACTAATCCAAAACGCCGAGCGCATTATTTCAAGGGCTAATTTTTCTTTAAATGTTCGTATTTTTTAGAAATACGAACATCTAAACAGGATACTTTCCTATGAAAACCTGATTTTTTGAAAAGTAAATTTTACCTAATTTTATTGCAAGATTCTGTGATTATAAAAGGTGAAAATTGCTTTTCAAAAATAGTAGTATCCAAACGTACGTATTCGTTTGAACATTGATAAAATCGCAACAAGAGCACACCAAAATGTTTTCATTTCATTTGATTTCTCATGCCATATTTAGTCAATAAATATTCCATTATTCTTTCCTGAAAAACACTTTAAAATATAGTTACGCTTCAAGATTTTTTTTTTATTCCAGACTTGAATACACACAAATTAATACTATAGACCCATCACGAGTGGAAAATTAGCCCGGCCGATTTTTCTCTCATGATGGGTCTATTGTATTAATTTGTGTTCACTCAAGTCTGAAATAAAAATTGTTCTTTAAGTGTACCTTCAATAAATTCAGACGTTAATTTATGTGGTTTTATAATTTAAATTATCTTAAATATATTCGAGGACTGTGTGATTTTGCAATACACATTAAGAAATTTGCGTGATACTTTATAACATTATTAAAATAATAATAAAACAATTATTTTGTAACGAAAGTATTTATGCTAGTGTGAAATTATAAATGTATTTGAGAACTATTAAGAAATTTGCTTGTATTTAGCTTGTAGTTGTAAACAGGTACGGTAGGAAGATATTTTCAATTAAATTCTAATTTCCTTAATCAATTAAATTTGTCGATTAGATATGCTCGCTTATTCCTAGCAAAAAAAGCTTAGGAAGAAGCTGAAAGTCTAGAAAATAAAGAATGTGGATATATTAAACTAACAAATATTTGTATTAAATATCTCAGTACACTGTACCGTAAAATGAGAAAAAGAAGCCGACACTCGTATTTCGATTGATTACGCATTTCGTATGTTTAATTCATATCGAAACTTTTAAACATTTTGAAAAAAAAATTGATATGTAGATCAACAGAAAGCACCATACTTAAATTTCAAAAACAATAACACTATTTTCCATGGAATCTATTCTATACAAATAGACAGGGTAATGCAAGAGTATCAGCCAAAATATCCATTTTAACACGCATTGAGCCGCTGAAGAAAAATATTTTTTTGGATATCTTTAACTCTTCATATGAGTGGTTTAAAGGAAACAGATTGATCTAGGAGTGTTGGTTTGTGAGAAATAAGATCGCATCCTGTTTTCATGAGAAAAATTATTCCTTCCCCGAGAGTGTAAGAAAAGCTGAAAAATACAATGAGACAACAATTACAGTGAATGAGGAGGAAATGTAGAAACACAAAGTAATTTGATTTCTTGTGGAACTATTGATCACCTTAAGTGAGGAAGGGAATTAAACGTTCAGAATTAAAACTTAGAAATCAAACTTATTTGTAATTATTATTTGAAATAAACATATAAACATACGTGTATAGAAAAAATAAACCTTAACAGTTAAAATTGGAAATTGAATTACGTTTAAAATTTTTACTTTACATTTTTTTCTTAATAATATGTTTTTCTGCTTTAATAAATAGTATATATTTAATCATACAATTGGAAGTGTGATTCACTCAATATTAAATAGATAATTAAGATAAAACATCATGCCAAATTTCAAAAATGAAATAGAAATAAATAAGAAACAAATTCTACAAATGTATTCTACAGAAAAATGACAAAAAGTGAATAAAAACAATTCTTCAAGTTGTTCCCAAGCGTTCAAAATTGAGCTATGAATTCTTGTAGTTTTGCGTACTTTGTATATTAAAATATGTTTGCATTCGGTTTCATAATATATTCAAGATGTTTCATTAAAGAAACGCACGAAACAAAGTTTGCATAAGAAGATTGGAAGGGGTATAGAAGTTAAAGTATGAGGATATATTAAACGAATAAACAGTTAGAAGAAATACTCCAGTCTATGCGTTCGTAAAATGTGGAAAATGAA
The DNA here is from genome assembly GCA_963931845.1 of Maratus michaelseni. Classification (NCBI taxonomy): domain Eukaryota; kingdom Metazoa; phylum Arthropoda; class Arachnida; order Araneae; family Salticidae; genus Maratus; species Maratus michaelseni. The sequence goes on from OZ007586.1 coordinate 402,673,868, forward strand.
GTTGAGATTTGTCTTTCGATTTATTCAGAGTTTCGTGCATTTATTTCATACCGTAACTTTTAAACATTTCAAAATAAATTATCAGATATTAAGAAATCCCAAAAGCATCATAGGGTGAAAGGTTATGTCTAAGTAAACAGTATGGATAACGCAGGGAAATTTTGAAACCCAATTTCTGAGATTACCATTAGTAGTTGCAAAAATATTTGAATTATTTTGTGCAGCCCTGTGTATGATCAATAGATTTTTATATATAGTACATAGTATGCTAAAATTTACTTCAATTAGGAAACACGTAGCACAGTTGAAAATTCCCCTTCAGAAATTTCAGTCAACAAAGGGAAATGTACTCGAGATATTTTGAGCATCCCTGTAAATGATCTACAGGTTTTATATAGAAAAAGTAACACGCAAAAAAATGATTACATTTAAAACCGAATGATACAACTGAAAACGCGCGGTTATTGTTCATACACTGTACTGTCACCGAATTCTTTTGTGTGTCCCTATAAACGAACAATGAATGCTATTTCCACCATATTCTACAGTAAGCATAATGTAGTGCACCTCAGTGATGTAGAGTAATTTTAGTATTTTTCAAATAGTATAGCATCATTAAAATACACCACATACGATTTACACGGACGTCATTTCAGCCTTTAAATTTCTATTTTTCAGAATTCTTTCTTAGCGAGCATTTACATTTTAAAAATAACCATGATGCCAAATTTTAAGTTTCCAGCTCCAACAAAATCACAGATTTCGTAACTTTAGAAAGTTTGTTTGGACCTGTACCATTTTTACATTTCGTTTTTTAAGAAAATATTTTGTAAGTGCATTTACATCTTAAAAGTGACAGGCATGCAAAATTTTAAGTTTTTATCTCTCACTATATGGTAATTCCATATAAACCATAATTTAGAACGCTTTTCAAGTGTTCCCCGCTTGTTTCATTTTTTAAATTTTCGTTTTTATTTTAAACTGTTCTAATCGAACATTTACGTTTCAAACGTAACAGACGTGTTAAATTTCAAGTTAGTAGTCATACAAAAATTATAATTTAGAAGGTTTTCTACTTATTTCACAATTTTCAATTTGGAATTTTCTTGGAAACATCCATCATGCCAAATTTCAAGTTACTAGCTTCTTCAATATGACAAAAAGAGCAAGATTAGAATCTTCTCCACCCACTTGGGAAAAGTGGCTGTCACATAAAATATAGTCTATGCCGGAGCAAAGACTGTCACCATAATTTTGCCACCTTTACATTTGAAATTGGTTCTGTAGTTCCAGTAATTACCCTACAAACAAACAAACCAGCACGTAAAAAACGTTTCTTTGATAATATTAGTATAGAAGTAGAGATAAAGCTATATCTATCAAATTATGAAAAATAGACTCAAAAAAGTAAATTAAACTATTTATCCAGTAGTCAGCTCCAGGTGGCCGACTACTGACAGCTAAGCAATATATAATACCCAGTGATCGGACCCTTTAAAATTAATTAAAACCAACTAATATATTTAATTTTCATACTCAAAAACATTAGTTTATTTTTTCTACTAATATTAGAACCTTATAACTTTAGAAAAGAATACAAAATAAATGAATACTTACCTTTTAAAAAAATTGTCATCAGTTAACAAAAAAATAAGAAAAATGGTTATCTGACATCAATCTTGAAAAAAATGACGGATTACCAATTGAATAAAAATACCCACAATTCTTCGGTGATTGTTTATGACTTATAAAAAATGGCTGCTTATAGCGAAATTGTAATATTTTATTCAGAACCAAAAGTAAGCTATTCGTAAAGCTGCTATCAGACGTACTCTCCTATCATAGTCAATATCAGATATTTCCTCCGAAACACGTTTTTCAAGAGGAAAACTCTCGAAAACGGTCCGTGTGATTGATTGCCTCTCGTAACTTCGTCAAGCGCGAACTGTTGGCTGTTTGTATCTTCTACGATAGATATCAGCTCGAAATCCACCAATCAGAGCTCTCTAAAAATTGTGTTTCTCAGTTCTATCCAAGATGGCTACCAGCAGTGGTTGAAATTTTATTTTTAGCGTGGTCCGCAGATATTAAAACCGAACATACAGAAGAATTAAAAAAAAAACAATATCTTTGGTAACACAGGGACGAATTATACACGAAAAGAACTTTAAAAATGTGCAGTTATTTTTAAATTAAAGAATTACGTATGCGCCGATTGTCACATCGGAGTTCGTTATTTACCACTACCGATAAGAACTTTATTTACTAATTTAAAGTTATTTATTGCGATTATTATATTTTAAATCCTTATATTATTTGCTATATGTTATAATATGTCGTAACTTCCCCCCCGCCCCGCCCCAGCAAAATTTATGTACAGCATTATTATTAGATGTTATTACTCATCTATTGTTACTTGTGACATTTTGATACAGTAATTTGCGGCAGAGTTAGTAGAGAGTATAATTCCCACCCCCTGGACTGTACACAATATGTATAATAATAAGGATTGTGTTTTTGAATCGAAAAATATCAAAAACTTATTTAAACTTTCGAAAAATGATTAAAATCATCAAAATTAAGGAAGAAAACACTGCAAAGAGGGGGAACTATATCTAAATTCTATTACGTATTTCAATTTTACATTACATTCAATATGTAACATGAATTACATTTAAAATATGTGAAATATACTAACTAAAAATGTCATAATAGTGATTTTGGCAAAATAACTAACACTTAATTTAAAATCTTTCTTTGCGTTACAGATTTCGGCTTAGTGATAAAGTGCGGTTCCAATACATGTGACAAAAAATTAGTTTTAATATACTATTTTTTTCTAAATCACTTAATACTAATAGTTGAGAATTCTTAATATTTACAGGTAATGAAAGACGTAAAGTGAAGATTCAGTTTCTATGGACTCTATAATTTAGATTTATAACGTTATATTAGCAAGAGTATTGTTTTTAAAATCTTGGAATTTTAAGTAAAATTATCATAATAATATAGAACAGAGACGAAAAGAAACTGCAATATATAAAATGTTAGTACGCGATAATGCTTCCTTTTTATTAATCGAGCTCTACACAAAATATTAAAGCACCTGCTGCAATTACTCGTCAAATGTTACGCCCTCTCCTTACATTAGCAGATAACTTTCAGTATGGAAAATAACCCTAGTTGCAGCGTGAAAGTGTAGCTCCAAGCAAGCGAGAGGCAATAGCATATACTTCATATCGTATGGTACTCCGTGTGATATCAGCTTAAGGCATTGTATCTCAATGTGGCCGAATATTGGTACTTTCCCCTATCTGAGGATTGTGTCGTTATTTAGAAACACAGAACGAAGATTCAGTTATATTAAAAGCATTATAAAAACAACAACAAAACAATTTATTTTAACAAATGTACTGATGCTCATTTGGAAATGAAGTATTAATTTGCTAGACGTTGCTATGTCATTGATTTTGTATTTTTTACGATATATGCAATGGTAGGAAATTTTTTTAATTAAATTCTTAATTGACAACCGATTAATCTTACTGATAACATTGCACAAGAAGATAAGAGAGGACAGTAGTAGATGAAAAGATAATGTGTGAGGATATATTAAACAAACAAACACGTATGAAAAATATTACATTACACTCACTCGCTCATAAAATGTACAAAATGAATCTGAGATTTTTCTTTCGATTTGTTCTGCTTTCGTTTATTTCATATCTAAACTTTTATATATTCTGAAATAAATTATTTGTCATAAATACCTACAACCACACTCATTTTTTCAAAAGCATTAATACATTTTTCCTCGTGGAATCTATTCTGAAGAAGTAGATAGGGTAATATAACATGGTATTAGCTTAACGAAAGTATTAATTTTAACAAATATTTCATAAGGAAGACTAAGGTATATTTTTGGATATCTTAAAGGGGATGGGGGAGATTCAAATTATATTTTTACCCTTTTTATTTAAAATCGCTATAGATTGATTTATATCAAACAAGCATTTTCTTTGTCCATACAGCATATTTTGAAATAATTTTTTTTTCAGTACAAACAAAGATTTTTTTAAAGAAAATAGCACATAAAAAATTATTATGTATTATTACATAATACGTTACATTATCTTTAAACTGTCTATTTTCGATCTATGGTCTAAACAATATATGGTGTCTATTATCAACGGTTTATGCGATTTCTATGTCGGTTGAAAAGAAAAGATTTGTTTAGTTTAAATCCTTCTCTTAGATGTACATATACGTTTTTACTGAAAATATAGATTTTTTTTTCGAATATTGGGCATAACTTTTAGATTTCTTCCCTTAAAATTATATTTGTTAACTTTTAATTTGTTATTTTATTTTGTTTAACATATGAATATCAAATAGTATAAAAAATTAAATCATGAACGTAATTGATTAATTAGAGAGTAATTGGAAGGAAAATAGTTCGCATGCGACACTTTAATCTTTGGTTGCATGATTTCTCTCTTAGAAAAAGAGAGAAGCGCAACAATATGACTTTATAACAAATGCCTTGAATGGTAAGTGAAAGGGGAAAAAATTTTAGGTGACTTTTTACATACACATTAATCAGTTTAGGAGAGGCTGGGAATTATAGTTCGACCACGATAACTTGGCCGAGAGTGAACGATGCTAACATACAAACGCTATGAAAAGTTATAGATGCTGAAAATGAAATTTGCTACCAGGCTGAATTCTTGCATACCCTGTATATTTACAAGTGTCTCAAATAATACTAACCCGTTAAGCTAGGCATTCATGCCGGGCAGGTAGGGGCCTGGTTAGCGGTATCAAAAAATAAAATAAAAGTGTCTCAAATAGAGTAAAATGCACTTTAATATTTTACCTGTTGGGGATGCGTAGGCAATGCAAATTGTAAAAGTATTCAAAACGAGGTAGGTATTAAGATTATGTTAATGCAATAGTACTGATATTAATTTGTAAACTTTTAAAGTTCTATATGTTATATTTAGAAACATTTTCTTTATGCTCTGACAAGTAGAACAGAAAAAATTCCATCCTTCTATCACAAAATGCACTGATTTGTTATACTATTAATTTCATAAAATGTCGGAGCTTTCCGTCACTAAAGAAAAAGAAACGCATTTTTAGTGTAGGAAAGCTCCGACATGTTTTCTGTAAAATGAAGAGTGAGTTTCATTTATCGTTCTTTTACACAGACACACAAAACTATTCAGTTACATTACTGTCTATGATAGATAATTGCTGTATTTTCGTTTTTAGTAGTTGTTTGCGATTTTAATCTTAAATCAATTTCCGTTTGTTGCATGGTTTGTATAGATTTTCTAGATAATTTCGGTTTTAGATATATTTTTTATAATGTCACTTTCACTTTTGAACCGGTTCCGTAAGTGAAAGTAACCTCATTAAAAGAACTGCAGTCAAAATCGAAAATATGAAAATTAGCCTGGTTAGAGATTGACCTAAGCTATCCTATGCAAAACAAAATCATTTAAAAATATTGAAATGCCAGCGAGAAATTTGAAAAGAACGCTCCCATAGGATTAACATTAGCTTGCGCATTTCTTCGCGTAACTAGTGTGGGCTCTTAACTGTTTACCTGAACTCTCACAATTCCTTTACTATGAATTTTAGTGGCTTTCCTTTCATACACATTAAAACAAAAATGCATAATCCCTTTTCATAGTATTTAATCGAAATATCTCTCTGCTTTTTACTTCTACTGGGCTTTATAATTCTCCCAGATTTTCGTTTTACGTACTATTGTTTTCACATAATTGGTATTTATATGCATTTCGCTTTAAAAGTCTAAATATAAAATTCAAGGTTGTTTCATTCATTAATTGTATCTACAGATGCTTCCAAATAGCAAAATTTATTTTACAACCATACTGAAGATAATTTTCATGTGATGCAATTTTTTTAAAACCTGTTTTTCTTTTTTATCGAATTAGTTGTATTTTTCATTCAGTTGTTTCAGTTGTATTTTCCAAAACATTTCACTGCAGTGAAATTGAAGAATAAATTTACAGGACTGCACCGCAAATATCTAAAGCACAGTTCTTAATCAAACTGAATAAATGCAATTAATTTCAAAAGCCCTCTATTTCACTTTTACTTCATGGAACAACCTTCCTTTTATTTAGCTAACTTTCTCTGGAGAAGAGCAACTATTACAGACTAAGATAAATCTTAGAAGCAGGAAATGTAGATTCTAACTTTCTAAACGCAACATTGTAAGATAAATAGAAAGAAGCTCAAATAATGAATAATGTATATTAAAATTCTTGCTCCAATGAATGCTGCCTACACTTGTGGATGTTTTCACGCTCTGGTTAAAGTTAACAAGAAAACAAAGGAAATTGAAAGCCGGCGATATTTATTTGTTGGATGTACAAAGTAAAAATACCTTTAAAGTTTCCAATCTTTCTTCTTTTAACGTTAAATAATAGAATCTTGCTGTGTCTGTGATGCAAATTATATCATATAGAATAATTCGGTTTTCAAGGAAAAATAATTTTTTCTTCCTTCTTGTATTTTAATATATTAAATCTATCTCATAATAATTTTCCATATTGATTTTTTATGTTCTGAAAATGTTAGGTTTCCTATGTTTCCTAATGTTTTCTTTGATTACTTTTATTTCGCATTGGCGGACTGATTTTTTAAAAAATGTTTAAGAGGTGGACTGTCAAAAAGTATTTTAACAACTCAAAAACGTCAAAAAAGTGATTTGAGATTGATGAAAGACATAAAATACAGTAGTCAGTAGATTATCAGAAGAAAGATAGTAGATTATCAGCCCCAAAACTTGCGCTAGATTTACGCTTTTAAGTATTTTCATATTAATCCCTCTGTATTTAGGAATAGCTGCAGTGCAAGTTTGGAAGTGAGCCAGAATGAATTTTTACTCTGGGTTCTATTATCGGAAAAAAATTTATCAATTATTTTTTTAACCCCCCCCTCCCCCCCCCAAAAAAAAAACTTTACTTTTAATACATGCATGTTCTGTTTGTGCCTGGAAAATATCTCGACAATTAGATTTGTTTTCAACTTTGTATATCAATGTACATTATAAAAGGGGCTGAAAATGTATTCATTATAATATTCGTGGTACAATTCTATTTATTACATAAGCAAGTTTGATAATCTGGAACACGAATATACGTCTTCTTTAAGAAACTATTCGGAAAATTTTAATCATGGTTTTATAATCTGTGTTATATAGTCTTACGGTATTTCGGAATAATAATTTGAACAAACTAAGAAAAGATGCATATCTCACGGAAATCAAATACTATTGTGTTATTGTATAATAATTGAATCTGGATTGAAATCCATATCTTTGCACTGGCGTTTCCAAAACAAAGCCTGACATTTCGTTTATCTAGAGTACGTTGTAAACGAGGCCAAATTTTTACATTTCACGCTTCTATGTTCTCTAGTTCAGAAGATATATCTACTCGAAATTTTGCTTTTTTGACACTCACTCACTCACCGATCATCAAAAAGATAAGGTGCGCCCCGCATACCTAAAAACCTGAAATAACGGCATAAAGGTACTGTTTAGAATGCAAAAAAGAAGAAATTAAAAAATCCAGAAAAATTCGAAAAAAAAATCGAAACTGCGAAGCTAATTCGATTTCCTAGCCCAATTGTGGACACCACTGAAGCAGGTATTCGAACCATGGGTATGATATCACCACATCACTGCGTTTTTTCTTCCTTCTCTCCATTATCGTCTCTATCCAGAAGCAGTACCACGAACGCGTCGTCCGTGGGGTGGTAGATGCCGGCTCCTCAGAAATGTTGCAATATAATTCAACTAATACCAATTGAAAATATAGTACAGAAATATCTTGAACATACAATAAGGAAATTTTAGAAGTGATTTAATAAATTATTATTATTTAAAATTAACAAATCAGAAATTACAATGTTAAAACGGGGAATTTCAAATTTATAGATCTTTTAAGCTATTAATAGAAATTATAGTTTAATCCTTATACGCTCGTAATGTACAGGGTGATTAAAAATGAATATCCCAACTTTGAAGGGTTTATATTCTGAACAATCAAAGGTAGTGTTCCATTTCACACATCGATGTGAGTGAGAAGTTATGAAGTTTCATAAATATAGAAAGAAGAAGAAACACAAGCCAGTTTGCACAACCAGCAAAAACACGAACGGCATCGTTCTGTAGGAGAAGTTGTCCCACACGGTTTTCAGCATGTCGGGTGTTACAGCTGCAATAGCTGCAGTTATCCTCGTTTTCAGTTCGGCAGTGTCAGCTGGTAGAGACGGAAAAACACTATATTTTATGTATCTCGGTGGCAACTGACTGAATGAACTGGCAACGGAAAATGCTGGTTCACTTTCAACCCGCCGCTTGTTGCTCTATTTCTCGACAAAAACATTTCTAAAACTTCATAACTTCTCATTTACTTCGATGTGTGAAATGGAACACTAACTTTTATTATTCTAGGTCTATTGTGTTGAGTATGTGGTCGTAATTCACGGAGTATTATATCCATACTTCCCTCATAGTAGAATCACGAGAGAAAAACAACCAGGGCAGACAACCTTTTTTTGTGTGACCAAACAACCCTCGTTTACGGTATATTAAAAGCTTTATAAAAACTAGGGGATCCAACCATCCCTTCAAGTGTTACAGAAAAAAGTGAAAACCATTTGTTTATTGAAAACTGTTTATTGATAGAATTTTTACATTTAATATATATTTTTAGATTACCCACTAGCAACACCAATAAGCATTTTTATATGAAAAATATCAATAATGTATTGAAATCAAATTTTGAAATTTATTAAAAGCAATAATTCTGTATTAGACGATTATGAGGCGTTAATAGCCGAATGCGTAGTTCGACTACATGTCTCTCAAATTTGGGTTTAATTTATATTATTTTATTATTTTATTTATTTAATTATAAAGTTTTAATTTCATTATGGAACATTAGCCGGAAACAAATGCTGAACTATCGATATTGTTTTAAGTAAAAACGGGCTAAACTTTCGTAATCGGTCTGCACGCGATAGAGACATATTTTTAGAAATCATACTTGAAACTTTTTTAAAAACCATGTTTTTCAAACAAATTGCATTTGAAAAAAAATCCTATTTGATGGACTAAAAAGTAAAATTGTGTGATGTTTTAAATTGAAAAAAAAAATGTGAAAATTGAAATTTAGTGGTCACGTGTTGCCACGTTACATATGGCGTCAGTGGAACTCATGGACATGTTTTTTATTAATAATATAGACATATTATAATTTTATATGCTTTATTTAAATTTCATTTAAGACATTCATTGGCAATACTACAATTTAGGAAGTGTTTTATATTCTTTACTTTATCATGTTCCAAAAGCATTATTCAAGGGTACTATTCGACGTACAAAGAAAACCTATTTTAAATAGATAATTCCGATTATTTCCGAATATAAATAACTGTTCAGATTTCTTGATGTTGAAAGATACACTAATAAAAATTTCAGATTAGTTGAACAAACATTTGATTCTCCAGTAGGTGCAGCTATAAGATGGTGAAATTTTGTTCCAACTTTTGGAGCTCCTATTATTATATCATAGCTTCAAATGTTGGTACGAAATTGTCCCATATCATTGTTTCAGCAACTGTAGCACGATAACTTAGTTCAAAAAAGTTGAAAATTTTTAATAGTGCACAGAACTTTCAATTCTAAAAAAATTATTTATTTATATAAATGTGGTAATTATGTTTATACATTTTTTTTATTCCATAAAGCTCTAAAACAACAATTTAAACAAATGATTTGGGAATAATTGTAAATATACTACAAAACACCTCTTAAAGCCGATTTAGCTTATTAATTTTAATGAAAGAAATTTTTAAAAATTATTTAAAGGTTGTACAAATTGGGTTGAACCAAACTAAATGAAACCAACTTTGCGTCAAGTTCAAATGTTGGCGCGAAATCCAAAAAAGACGCCATTTGCAAATAATTACGGAAAAGTAACTCCGAATATAACTTAGGTAGATGATAGGAATGGAAATAAAAATGCCATAGCTGTCGTTTAATTAAAAGTATAACTATTTCATTAAACATAAAATACAGAGAAAGCTTGAAAATAATAAAAATAATCGTCTTAGTACACGGCCTGCATAAAGTTGATCATTTCACTTAGCAATGCTAAAAATATCTGTCATTCTGTTCCTCACGGGTGCGGCGCTACATAAATTCAATTAATTTCAATTCACAGAATTTTCATAGAAATATATGGATACACTACAGAAGAATATAAATCTCAACAACTGTTAAAGGAAAGTGGTAGTTTCCGTGTGTATACCTTCATTCTTTGACGACAGTACCATTTTGGTGCTCCAAAATCAAGAAAACATTATTTTATCATATACTTTAAGGAACAAACTTCACAAAACGAATAATACTTTCGAATAATTTAATTGTATTCATTTTGTGGCAATTACTGAACTTAGTAAGGCATATAAATGTTTAATAAAAATAAAATATTCGAAACAGCAAACCTTGAAAAAAATATATTCTACGTGGATTTAATAATTGAGTTTTTAAAACTTTTAAACATAAAATAAGCAGCTAACCATAAATTCAGACGGGTGTTCGTCTAACGGAAAATTACCCACAAATCTTCTAACGAAATTTTTTAAATTTGGGTGAAATACTTGTAAAGGCAAAATTTTATTGATCCATAATTTGGGACATAAACGTTAAAACACTATCCATTTATATCAACGGAAGAATTTCTTCCGCACTGGAGTTCATAATGATGTGTAAAATAATCCAATTTGTTATTGAGCATTTTAAGGAGACTTGGTACACTTTAAAGATTTTTTATTTCAGAATTTTAAAATAAATTTTTAAATTATTAAATATATTTATGAGGGAGAACAATTTAATGAGAAAAATATAATTCTTGTTGTACGATATGAAAAATTGATATTTTTAACCCTTTCCAACATAGTTGAAAAGTGTTTATGAATTCGGTTTGAAAGACCGTCTGTCTCTTCGGGAATTTACTTGCGTAAATATACTCAGATTGCCATGTAATTGATATATGTTATTGGAGTTTATCACAGCATGTTCTGTATTGAAACTGAATTGTGCAACCTTTATAGTTCGTTTAGAAAAGCACTCCTAAAATTTGATTACATTATTGTCTATGGGGAAATGTCGTTCACTGTGTATTTTAATGATGTTAAACTTTTTAAAACATATTAAAATTTATATACATAACTGAGGTTCCCTACAAGATGCTTACTTTAAAACATGATGAGCATAGCATTTATCATTTATCGTGTACAGTATTATCTATGAGCAATAATTGCTAGAAGTGGATTTTCATTTGTGGTATGCATTTTTAAACTTAAGTAATGTCTTTCATATTACTTTTTGTGTATAATTTCTATAGATCATATACAGGGCAGCACAAAATAATTTGAAGACATTTCCACTTATTCAAGGTAATTAGTGAGGGTAATTTTCAACTGTGTTATGTGTTTCTTAACTGAATTAAATTTTTGAATACTATGTAATACATATATTTAAGTCTAAAGAGATTATACAGGGCTGCACAAAATAATTCGGATATTTTTTAGACTATAGATGGTAATTTCTGAAATTTGATTTTCAAATGTGTTATACGTTTTCCAAATTCGCCGCGGGATTGCACTTCTACTCTAAAGCAAAAGCTGGGTTCCCAGGGCGGTCATCCCTTGTCATCCCTTGTTAACTTCACCTTGTTAAACGTTGAAGTTTTATTACACTATTCTAAAAGATATGGGAAGTATTTCCTAATACGTGCTTGATGCATGACTTATTTCTTATTTTAATTAAAGACAATATTAAATCCACGCCTATCCTACAACTGTGAACTTTTTGCAACATTTAGTTTTTCATATATTTCTGTCACGTAGGCAGTGTAATCGCAAGAACTAGATTTCCAGAACACACTTTATTTAAAAAATAAAGTGTCATGACATATGTAAAAATACACTAAAACTGATTATTCATTTTTATTTTTAAAAAATAAATTTTTTTATATTACTGATAATCCGAGTCGTAAATGTATGAAATGCACCATAGGGATCTTCCAATAAAAGCATAGAATCAAATGAAAAATATACCTTGAAGTTTAGCATGTTGATAAACATGATGATAGCACACTGAGAAAAATGAATTTAAACATTGCAACACCAAAATGTTTAAACGGAAATTAATGCAGTAAAAAGACTTTTCTACATATTTTTTATTATCATATATTTACGACATTTCCTCAGAATTTACTACTACGGGTGTTTCATTGACTTTTAAGCAAATAAGTCAAAAACCGATATTTTAGTAACAAGTCCTGTTAAGAAAATTTTACTTACACTAATTTGATTTTCATTGTTTTGATTATTGCCGATCACTTCTATTTTATTTATTTTTACATATATCCCCTTCATGTATTAAACAAATGCATTTAAACATTATATGTTGATAAATGGTTGAGGATTCCCTTATCAAATCAGAGCATTTTGTTTTATTTAATTACATTAGCATATAAACTGTTGACGTGTAACAAATAAAAGTATTAACATAGTTTATGTAACTATGCAGAATTTCATTTAAGGTCTAAAGGATAATTTTATTGACATGATTTTTCGCAATGCATTTTTTTGTAAAGCAGCTTTTCGTTGTTAGCATTTCTGAAGCGCTATAATTTATTATTTTGTCATTTTAACCCGTTTCATGAAAGCCATCAATAAAATGGTCCGTCGAAAGTGTAATTAAAACAAGTGATTAATAATGTATTTTATTCGCTAGATTATCAAAACAGAATTGTATATTTTCAGTGCACGACGACTTATTTTACACATAAAATTCTCCACTTAAATAAAGTTAATATTAAAACGAGATTATTACTAGAAAAAAAATACTAGTGTACAATAAAGAATAATTGTAAAGAAGGGGAAAGCTAACACGCATATTTTAATGTAAATTCTATGCGTTTAACAATAATCAAAGTTGATTTATAGGATTGTCGTAATGGGTAAAATAAATATTTTGCTTAGTTTGTTACTTTTATGTTTTTTTATAATATTAATATTAATAAGAACATTTTAAAAGAATATGACACTGATTAAATATTTTTTAAATAAAATGTGTTTTTAACAAGACTTTATAGAGTCTTTACACAGTTTGCCAGTCTGCCTCATTCCAACACTATGAATGAAGAATGCTGTTATAAATGCTCTGTCCTTAAATAAATGTGACATTGATACTAAATATAGGTCGGAAAAACTTTCTTCATGCAGTCAAATAGCTGCCAAATTTTTTTAATAGAAAACTTTGCCGAATTTAATTGTAGATTCATTGAGATTAAATAAGGCAACTATTTCTATTCAAATACACTAGTAACCAAAAATGTAAAAGTGTACAGCTTTGCAGTAAAATAATATGAAATACAGGGTGATTTTTTTTAAAGTTGTGAAAGTAAAACACTATAACAAAAGAACCACTGATCCAAATGACCTAAAATTTCACCAGTATGCTCCCAAAGCAATGGGGATTTTTTTAGCATGGTTAAAAAAACTTAAAATCGCACCAACAGATGGCGCTGTAAGGTAGCAGAAACAAAGAATATCGTCTGTGGGAGGAAAACAATGGACGGTACTTTGAGAAACCATCTTCCGTAGACCCATTGTCGTCATTGGACCTTTTCTTAAATTCTTAAGTGTTCTAAATCTCCTAAGAGCAGTTGCTGCGCTGTCATTATTCTGATAATGCAGTTTCACTAACAACGCACGGTCTGTCAATGCAGCAGTCATTGCGAGGATTTCCGTAGAATAATGAACACGAGATGCGCCTATTTCACGTTTTTACGCCAATGAACGAGGCGCCTGAAAAGTGCCCCCATGAAAAGTTCCCCCATACGTCATTTTTACGTCACAGCAGATGGGGGTAGATTTCCAGTCATAGAGAATTTTACTTTCGTCGAAAATTGGAAAACTTCCCCCTGAAAAGTTCCCCCAAATCAGAAGGGGGAAGTTTTCCAGTGAGATGGAATTTTCTTTTCACTGAGATCTTGAAAACTTCCCCCATGAAAAGTATCCCCGTACGCCATTTTGACGTCACCACAGATGGGGGCAGATTTCCAGTCCTAGAGAGTTTTACTTTCGTCGAAAATTGGAAAACTTCCCCCATGAAAAGTTCCCCCAAACTAAAAGGGGGAAGTTTTCCAGTGCCAGGCAATTTCTTTTTCACTGAGATCTTGAAAAGTCGAAAATTGGAAAACTTCCCCCATGAAAAGTATCCCCATACTTCATTCTGACGTCATAGCAGATGGGGATACATATCAAGGGGGAACTTTTCCAGGGCTAGAGAATTTTCCTTTTACTGAGAGCTTGAAATCCATCCCCATGAAAAGTGTCCCCATATCTCATTTTGACGTCACAATATAGGGTCACATATCCAATGCTATAACATTTTACTTGTTTCGAGAGCTGAATATCTGGCACTCGAAATGTGTTTCTCTTTTATGTCTAGTTACTATTGTTACTGTGAATTATTATTATACGGACTTGAAGAAATGCGCAGAAGAGATTTAGTGCGTAATGTAAAAGTATCTTGCTTACTTTTCATATTCGGTTATCAAACACATACTAGGCGGTCAAAAAGGATTTAAGTATTAATGTTATATAATGTTGCTCAAAGCATAATCTGTTAGAAGGCTCATGGAAACTCATCGAAAACAAAATTTTTGTATTAGCGGAAAGTGTGTGCATATGATATTTGTTGTTGAGTAGAGCATCAAATGTGAATCTTTAATGAAACATTCCCATTAGTTATTATTATTATTATTATTATTATTATTATTTTGAAAATTAGAATTTGCTCTTTTTTTAATTTTTTGTTAATATTCCCAATCAAATATCCAATATTAATAATTTGACACAGTAATGATCACTTTAACTTTTCTACTATTATATAAAAAAAACCAAGTCATTAAATATCCATCATCAATCTATAATATTAATAACTAGAAATTAAAAATTAATTTTTTGAAGGTATTTCATGTTTTTGGCAAACATTTCCGTAATAATTTGACATCGAATTCCACTATAAAAAATATACAGATTTTTTACGCTTGGTAGAAATCACAAACAAGCGAATTTTTTCAAAAATACATAGTTTTTTTTTTTTTTAAATCTTTTTTAAGGTAATGCAACTAAAAAGAAAAAAATAAACATTATTTAATTTCTTATTTTAGAATTTAAAATTTGATTTCTCAACGCATAATCGTAAATTAATTAAAATTAAATTACTATTTCATAAAAAGCTTTTTTTTTTTTTTTTTTTTTTTTTTTTTAGAATATAAGTAATTTTTATGGATAGTACCAGATTTACAGGTATATTAATAAGAAAGAAAGGGGGTGCTTCAACTAACTCATTAACCACATGGTTTCCAAAAATAATAAACAGATTAAGAACTCTTAACTTTTATGCAAATTTTGTACCAGTGATAATCCTTTTACAACCAAAAGGTGTTGATATTAATTACCACATGTTTTCTTTGCTTTAGCAATTAAAAATAATTATTTTAACTTCCGTAAAGGTGCGCCTGTTGTCTTTCTATTTAAGTTGCTATATTTCTTTTTTATAGAATTTCTTCTAAACACGAGCATTTAAATAAAAACAAAGCCTAAATTAATCTACTTTAAAGCATTATATTTACATTATTTTTTATACATTATTATTAAGAGTGAATGAAATTGGGCTTCAGTACCAAGCGTGAATACTGCCTTTAAGATTTCACACAGTTTTCATGTATCCAATTATTTATCTCATGTTTAATATTTTCTTACGTTTTTGTGGCTATAATTTGAGAATATGTAATGTGCTAAGTAGAATAATTTAATTAAAATTAAATTATTTCTGTGAAATACTTCATTTGGAAATAGCATATTTTGCCGTAATAATTCAGAGGAAAACAAACATCGCGAATATAACAGTTTAGAAATTGTTACATAATGTATGCTTAGTTTTATTATTATTATTATTATTATTATTATTATTATTATTATATTATTATGCTTTCATTTTATTTTATCTATCTCGTGCTTTTAATGTGCATATAGTATGTATAGCACTTATACAGCAGGTATGTCAAACTCGTTTACCGCCGCGGACCAAATTAAGCGTTATATACAAAGCCCAAAAAAGATAATATTATTACCATTGCACAGAATAAAATTTGTTCGTATAAAACACATCCATGTTAAAGAAATGTGCATGTAAAGTTCAAAAGTAAATAAAATTCATAGCTTGTTTTATCTTATTTTTCGAAAAAATACTCGAAATTGCTTTCTATCAACCGAATCAACTGGATTTAATTTTTTTTTTTTCTAATTTGTATTTATTTTGCAATTTGGTTGTGCACGATGACATGTTAATCTTTTACCTAGCAAAGAAATAGCTGCCAATCTTCCGTATTTTTTTCCAGTGAAAAAGAAAACATATTTCGAATTAAAAAATTTCTTTAAAAATTTGTGTTTTGTATCTATGCTCTACTTATTCTTTTTTATTTTCATTTATTAAATACATTTTCTGGTTTAACGTATGTTGACTTGAAAAATAACAAAAGGTTGGCCGCTATACGCAAAGAAGCAGTACAAAAGCGCGCTTGTTCAAAAAATGTCCACTCCGATGTTTTTCTAATAATGTTTGGCAACATATAAAATAAAATACATTTTCTTTTTGAAAGTTGTTTTGTCAAAATAATAAATTCTATTTGAAAATGCTAATCATGGCCGGATTAGGGGGGGGGGGCTAAGGGGCTGCAGCCCCGTGCCCCAATCCGTCAGGAGCCCTCGTCAACAGCTTAAGTTTTATCAAAATTTTGTTTTAAAAATTACTTAAATTTCTAAAAGAAAGAAAAAAAAAAGAAAATTTTTGCTTCTAAAATGAAAAAACTTTTTCTGAAATAACGAGATAAAATCGGGTTTCAAGCGTCATCACTTTTTCCTTTTGCAATTCCAAAACTTCGAAGTACGATTTAAGGGTAGTCGTCACTCCCTTGAAAACACCCGATAGTTATTGTTAAACCTATGACCAGGTTGCTTTCAAATTTCTCGTTTAAATTTAAATACTTTTAAAAGATTTTTGTTTGCATAAGATAGCTGAGGTCGATCCGTAATATGACGATTTTTTATTTTTTCGATTTCAGTTGCAGATCTGTTTAGTAAAGGTATTTTCACTTTCGGAACCGGTTTTGAAAGTGAAAGTACCTTTATTAAAAAAATCTGCAACTAAAATATCAACCTCAGCTATCTTATGCAAAAACTTTTCAAAATATTCAAATTTAAATGAGAAATTCGAAAACAACATGGCCATACGTTTAACATTAGCGAGCGGGTGTTTTCATATTCTTTTACTATTTTTACCCTACTTTTGCCCGATACCAAAAGAAGAAAACATCTTTACTATTTTCCGCTTCTACCACCTAATCTCAAAAAACATGTGCACGCTCAGGGGAAGAATCTTGAATTGTAAGGTCTATGTGTGCACGACATACGATTTCTTAGAAATTAGTGCAAGGTCAGGACCCCCCCCCCCCCCCAATGCCTAACATCCGACACTTCCCAAGGGCAACCCCCTCCCCAATGACATGACCAGTATCTTTCAACAGTATTTTGCATAAGAACTGAGAACCATTGGCCAGTGCATTGAGAATCATCTCTGTCTGCCTCTCCTGCATAAAAGTCTATGGGAAAAAAAAAAAAAAAAAAACAGACAGATAATCAAAAAGAATTTTGTTCGTAAACTTTTATTTTAATATGATAAGAAGTAGATTTTAGGAAGTGTGTTTGCTTCCCTTTTCCTTTATCTTTAATGTTTTTATTTAATACTAAGTAAAGAAAAGCGTTTATTTAATTGAGAAAAATGCTTATCCTTGAGTATGAGTACATTTAACTTGTAGAAACCATTGTTTTTACTGCATGTGTTTAGGTGGCTTAAAAAAAAGAAAGAGAAAAAAAAGGTTAAATAATATTACACCTCTTATGGGTTCGATTGTTTGTGAAATATTTTTTATCGCCATCTTTTATCTTATCAATTTAAGTTAAGTTGATTAATTATGAATTTCATTATTTAAATGGCTTTACACACATCCTTATTTTATTAAAATTCCCATATTCATATATAAATTGTTTCTTTTGTGCAATTTTTACTAAAAATCAATACGTATGGGTTAAATTCTTTAATATACTCAGATTAATTTGTTTAAGGCGGTTCTCAAATTCCCTGCTCAACAACGCGAAACTACCTGACGTGTTTTCTAACTCATTTTTAAATGTAAAGGCATACAATTGGAAAATCTGACTATTGGAGGGATTTAGGATCGAAAAGCGTTTTAAATTTTTTGATAAATATATTAAGTTATAAGAGATTCTTGTCAAGTGACGACAAGTTTTAATTTTTTCTCGTGCTGCTGCGTCCGGAAATTTGATTTAAAATGCCATCTTTGACAGTATTTTCTAAATGAGCTTCTGCCTTTTCCAAAATATGTAAATCGCCATTCGATTACATAGTTTCTGAATAAGAACACTTGCCAATTCCATGCGTTTTCGAACAAAAATGAATCAGAAATGTGTCACAAAGTAACTCCTTTGGATTTGAGAACAGCCTTAATAAAATTAATCATATTTTGCACATAAATTGACATATTTCAGTCAAACTGGAAAATTTTAGCATATATATATATATATTTAGATATTTTAATTCATTCTCAAGTTATAGATTCCACTAGAAAAGTAAATTTTTTTAAAAGTTTGAGGTGTTGCATTTTTTTTAATCAGAAAAAAATTGCTTTTTGTAATAAAAGTTTTATCTCACATTTATATTTTCTAACAAAACTAGTGGGCTCTGCTCCCTTCGAGCTACGCTCGCCAACTCCCGTGCATACCCCGCAGAATCGAAAAACACGTTAATTGGTCTAAAAACACGCTAATTTTTTCTATTTTAAAAAGATTATCCGATTACGGAAGACTGATTGCAATGAATTTATTTAATAAAATTTCATATATTTTGCACAAAAATTGACTTGTTTTAGTCAAACTGAAAAATTTTAGCATGCATATTTATAACATTTTGCTCATTGTCAAGATATAAATTTAACTTAAAAAGTAAATTTCCTAAAAAGTTTGAAGTGGTGCCATTTTTTAAAATCAGAAAAAAAAGTTTTTTTTTTTTTTTTTTTTTTTTTTTTTTTGTAATAAAAGTTTAACTCACAGTTACATTTTCTAACAAAACTAGGAATTTCCGCCCCCAACGAGCTACACTTCCCAAGACTTCAGAGGCTCTACAAACACAATGATATAATCTGTTTTAAAAAGATTACTTGATTACGAAAGATTGGATGATATTAACACGACCAGTAGTGATCTTTTATAATCGGGTATCTATTCATTTCCCTTTGACTTGAACATTCCCAGGGCCGCATCCACCGCTGTCGCAACTGCTGACGGTCTAACTGCTGGAAGATTTTTTTCTTTTAGACGATATAAGAAAATAGTTTTATATATATATATATATATACAGTGGACTCTCTGTATCTGAACACTCTCTAATGTGAACACCCCGGTATTATGAACACTTTGTGACGGTCCCGGCGGAACTCCATTGACTTAACAAAAGATGAACTCTCTGTATTCTGAACACCCCACTATTATGAACGCTACTTTTGATCCCTATTCTAACCCGCCTCTCTGTAAACTGAACGTGTGTTTGCAGTCAGAATTTCTGCATCATAGAAATTTGGAGAAATTGGAAAAAGGTTCAGTGAACTCGGTTAAAAAATAAACAGTCAAAATTATTGCTAGATTTTAAGCATCTACCCAAAACTGCAATTTGTTTAAAACATTCAGATAAAATCTTCAGTTAACAAAACAAACAAAACATTTAGTATAACAAAAAATAAATCGAAATAATAATTTTCAAACAGGTACGTCTTTACCGTATGTGTTTTACATCTCAACTAATTATAAATTCTTATATTTTAATACACAAAAAAGTCCAGGTATAAAACTGTCGCCATTTCACAAAAGTAAATCGTGATAATCAAATTAAATGAAATGAACATAACAATCAATTTGTATGCAAAGAGATACAAGAAAAAATAATGTAAAAACTATGTCACGTGATTCCCCCTCTCCCGAGTTGAGATAAAAATAGAAAGATTATGCAACAGAAATGTCCTGACCTTCAGTGACAGATAATAGACATATAAGAGAGGTGTTAGAGGGAGTGGTCAAAAAAAGATTATGGTTTCTTTTCTGCACACCTGGTTGGACAGCATTATTGCTTCAATTACTTTCTTCCGTTTTTGCTCGGCAAAGGTAAATTTTCTTCGCCATTTCGCTATCTTTGCAAGGAAAGAAGCACAGCACTTACGCAGATGTAGGAAAAAGGAAAGAACTGAGTCTTCAGGAAAAAATACCATGTTGTTCAATAATTACAATCAAAATAAGTCAAAAGAAAATTGCATCTGAGTTTAGAATTTCAGTAGGCCAAGTCAACGCCATCAACAAGAAAGAAAAAGAAATTATAGTTGCTTTTGAAGCAAATGAACCTTCCTCAAAGTGTAGAATTTTTGAAAAGAAAATGGGAAACGAGAATATAAACAATCACATCTGGAAGTTTTTTTGCCAAATGTGAACAAAGAATCTTCCTGTCACTGGACCACTGCTAAAGCAGATTCCTCTAGATTTTCAGAAAGGGAGAAAATCACGGAATTCAAGGCATCGTAAGGATGATTGCCTCGCTTCAAAAATTGGCATAACATTGAATTCAAAATAAGCAGTGGTAAAGCTGAAGACGTAAATATCGACACTGTATAGGAATGGAAAAGAAAACTTTTGGACATAATGAAGGATTTTGTCGCCGTTTACATTTTCAATGCTGACGAAACTGGCTTGTTTTTTAGAGCTCTTTCAAATAAAACCCTAGAAGAAAGAACCCTAGCTGGAAAATTTCGAAAGAAAGACGCCGTCATGCTCTGTGCCAGTTTTACGGGAGAGAAACTCAAGCCACTTGTGATCGAAAAAAATGAAAAACCATGATGCTTCAAAAATCTGAAGATTGCATCATTGCCTGTGCACTGTAAAACAAATCGAAAAGCCTGGACGACATTCACAATTTCTCACAATAGTTGGAGGGCATTAATGAGATGATGAAGAGAGAAGGAAGAAAAATTCTTTTTGTCGATAGTTCCAGATCACATACAAACATGCAGCTGAGCACCATGAGCCTGAAGTTCCTGCCACCGAACTGTACTTCTATAATCCAACCACTGGATCAAGGAGTTATCAAGACCTTTTAAGCTCACTACTGAATCCATTTTCTGAAGAAAATGTCCCTGGTGAGGTGAGGAAGGAGGAAAATACGGCAACCGAACTAACGAAGAAGGTCAACGACATGGATGCTGTTCATTAGATATCAAAGTCTTTGAATGAAGTAACCTCCAATACCATCCAAAGATACTTCAATAATGCTGGATTTCCGTGTGAAAATGAGCAATCAAGAATAGATGACCAAGAAGAAACAGCTGTGAGTGACTTGGGGTCAATTCTTCAGGAGCCGCATACTGAAATTCAACCTGGAGCTTATCTCGAAGCCAACGGAAGCTTTCCGGTTTGCGACAACAACTTCGTTGAAGAGGAAGAAAATAGTGAAGAAGAAGCGGGACCAGAAGATACCAATGGAACAAGAATTACAATTACCTTCCAGCAATATAGCCAATGGATTCAAGACTTATTGATCTATGCGGCTGAACAGCACCCGGAAACCTTTCCACTTCTTAAACAACTAGATAACATGTATACTGCACGACCATACACAATGCAAAAACAGAGTAAAATTACTCACTTTTTCAAGTAATGTACCGATTATGTTTTCATGTAAAGTATTGTATATATGTAATTGCATGTTTTGTAAATTTTTTTAATATTTCCTAAACACAACAGCTTCATCTCGGTAAATGGCATTGCTAACCAGTCTAAGTATTCTATACAATCTGTAAACTCATACATAGTAGTAGTAGTAATGAATTTCTCAATCTCCCTCTATAATGAACACCCCCATAATCTGAACACTTTTGGTCGGTCCCATGAGTGTTCGGAATAGAGAGAGTCCACTGTATATATATATATATATATATATATCAATCATAATCTTTACCACTGAATGCTTTCCGCACATAAAAATGTAATTATTTGAAAGTTTTCTTTCTCTTTTAATATTCACGTGTAAATATTTTTTCGAATTGAAAAATATTTGGAAATATTATTATTTGGAGTTTTTAAATACAATGCAAATTTCTTCATTAAATGCTTTACACACATAATAACTTAATTGTTTTAAATTTCCCTGTCATTTTTAATATTCGCGTGTAAGTATATTTTGCAAATGGAAAATGTTTAGAAATATTACTTGGGCTTTATAAATATCTAGCACTAGAGGTAAAAAACGGCTTTTTGGAAAAAAGAAATAAATATCCATTCAAGTAATAAAATTTTGGATTAAGGGAAAAAAAAAAAACATAAACATAAAATTAGACACTATATATATATATATATATATATATATATATATATATATATATATATATATACATATATATATATATAACCATTAATGAAACATTACCGTAATACCATATATATATATATATATATATATATATATATATATTCGACACAGCATTTCATAATCTAATCACGTAATATATATATATATATATATATATATATATATATATATATATATTCGACACAGCATTTCATAATCTAATCACGTAATATATATATATATATATATATATATATATATATATATATATATATATATATATATATATATGCCTTCAAAAGAAGGTTAAATTGCTGTGCATAGTTTTTAATCCTATAAAATTTATGTAACTGAATTATATTCACCGATTTCAACATTAAACAGAGGCACTTAAAATAATTATTCGATTTTAAAACTCTATGTTTCACTATGTTTATCATACATTTCTCTATAAAACTATCATTTTTCATGTTTTTCTGTCAATTACAATACTCAAACATTATAGATAAAGATTCTCTAGACGCTTAACATTTTATTACGAGGATCTTGGCGATATTTTAAAAATAGAAATGAAATATTTCTCGGAATGTATTAGAAATGTAGATATCCAATGCTGTCAAGATGCTGTTAATCAATGATAAACAATTAATATCTGTTTTCCCAAATGTACTGAATATTGCAATTATAGTATATAGTAGTACCGCTTACAAACTTTGAAGCAGAATGATCATTTTCCAAACTAAAATTAATAAAGAACAAACTATGATCGTTTACGCTGGAGCCCAAACTTAGCGGTTTAACACTAATGTCACTAGATAATGACATAACAGAACTGTTTGCATTTCATGATGCCCTGCAATCACTTGGAAATTTAAATACAAGGATTTTTTTCCAATTAACTTAATTTTTAGTAATGAAAATCTAATAATAATAAAAAAAAAGCTTAAACATGTAATTAAATTTATTTATATCAATAAACAGATGTATTGAAATTATTTTTAATGTATTCAGTTTTTATACGCCTGGAATATTTCTATTTTTTATTTGTTTATAAAGTATTTGATAATTGTATATGTTTAAATAAACTAATTAAGAGCACTATTGAAGATAACAAACAAATAAACAAAAAAAACGCTCTTGATTAACAATATAAATATTTCCATTTTTAAAATTTGTATTTCAGGATTAAAAAAAATAATAATCAAAGGTGTGTGTGGGGGGGGAGGGGGGATAAATATTCAGTATCGTGGGAAGGGGCACAAAATTTCCAGTAGCAGGGGAAGAGGGGGGGCAAAATGTCCAAAATAGCCCCGGGCCAAAGAAATGCTTAATCCGGCTCTGATGCTAATACTATCAAATAACATGATGAAATTATGAAATTTTCCCTGAGGTTGAAGCTTACTCAGGTGCTTTTATTTTCAAATGAAAACTCCAAGTACTTTGTCTATTGGTGGTCTTTTAATAATTCACATTCATAATTTGTCAATTTAAAATGAAAATGCTTACCTTGTTTAACATTTCGTAATTAACAGTTAAAATTTTATGATGGAAAGCCGTCAATTTTTTGTATAAGAAGGTAGATCTGGTTATATTCGTTACCAATATTATCAAGATATTTTCTAAATTGACTATGATTAAGCATGTGCGTACGAATATGATATAAGTTTATAAACATGTATCCGTCTTTTATAAATCGATCCGGCTATACAAAATACTTTTTAGCAATGGTACTTTTGCTTATAGTATTTTCAAACTTCTTTAACTGTTTTGCGCATCCTTTCTTCCATTTCCTAGTAAATGATTTTGAATCACGGGATATTTAATGCAATAATAATTATTTTATAAAGTAAATGTATTTTCTCCAATAGGCTTGGTGAAAGCACTCTCTTTTAAGAAGTGTCAATTTCAATTCTGACAGTTTTTCTTTCTGATGTTTGGCCAGATTTTTAATGCTTTGTCCTGTAGCATCTCTTAATGTTCCATTCTTTCGAAACTCCAACAATGTTTGGATATCAACATATAATTTCAGTTTTTCTTTTAATATAATGGTATTGTGAATCAACTTAATTTTTTTTTTAATGTTTATTTTCCGTCAATTATATATATTCATACTGGTAGAGTTTTAACTTAAAAAATATTTCCTAGGTTGTTTATCAGTATGTTATTAAAATATGTGTAAATCGGTAAAAAAAAAAAAATAAAAGAAAGAAAGAAAGAAAGATCAAGCAGGTGGTTTCATTAACAATGACACATTTACTAACCTAAGTAATGAAAATAATTAAAGAACTTAAATCCAAAATATTTTTGTAAAACAAGAGTGGAGAAACTGGATGACATGACGTATTCGGGGGTTTTGCTTCAAGCACAAAAGTGATAATTTATGTCATTTCGAAAGCAAATCATTTAAAAGCCACTTAATTTTATACTTTGATTTTAAAAAAAGTTGTAACTGTTCTTAATTAGCCCGAATTTTATTAATTTTACTATACATTTCTTATTATTTAATAAATATAGCATGTGTAAAATTGAAGAGAGTAGTAAAACAAGTTGGAAATTGTACGTCAAACGTTACAAACGGGGTGCGTTCGTACTATAAAAAAAGTTATAGTTCTATAAATATTCAGATCTTGATGATTTTTAATTCTGTGAAGTCAATTATATCGTCTGAAGATTAATTTCTGTAATAAAATAAGTTTCTCGATCGCTTGGCGATCAAACTTCGAAAGCTCCTATAAAAAGAAAGCACCGATTTAAAAAAAAAAAAAAATCAAATTTCTTAATAAATGTTTTTATTAATATTTTCTAAAGTTTTGATTCGATTTTTAAAAAAATTGAAATGTCGCGATAAAATTCTGCAAAGATAATATATCTTAAATTTCAAACCATTCGGTTGGGTAGTTTTTGCGTTGCTATATGCAGACGGACGGACAGACAGACGGACGGACGGACGAACAGACGGACGAACAGACGGACGTACGAACAGACGGACGTACCATACGACGACAATAGGTGCTACGTATTTATATAATTATGAACGCACCTAATAAAGCAATAGTTTCGTCATAAAACACATAAATATTATAAGAAAAATACTGTAAAAAAATTACGAATCTTTAAATTTTTAGACTCAAGATTTCGCACTTTGTTACATTCCGATTAATTAACTGTGTATCTGCAATTTCTTGGAGCTAAAATTTAAAACTTTAAAACTGAGCTACATCTGTCTATATACATCAATTATGTCAAATGAGCGGATTTTTTTTAACTACCACATTTTGAAGAAAAATATTTCCCTTAATTAATGACGAAATAAATAAGACAAAAATTATTATTAAAAAAAGTGGTAGCAATTGTGAATAATAAAAGCAACTGGCAATACTTATATACATATGTTTGCCATCTCTAAGACTATTTGGTGTAAGTGAGTTCCTCAAAAGTGTATTTTCAGCATGCGTGTTCGAGCAACTGAATAAATGCCAAAATAAATGCACAGGTAAAATGCCAAAGGCTTGGCGGGCCACAGAGAAGTTGTCGGCGGGCCAGTTGTGGCCCGTGGGCCACGTGTTTGACATACCTGCTTTACAGGGACACTCAAAAGAATTCCATTACAATACGGTCTATGGGGAGAAATCGTTTGCGGTTTATTTTATAATGTGTCAATATTTGAAACATACTGAAACAGATATATATCACTGAGGTGCATTACAAGAGGCTTACTATAGAATATTGTGTGTATAGCATTCCTCCTTCATTTACAGGGTCACATAAAATTATTCTGTTAAAGTACTGTCTGTTAATAATAATGGTTGGAAATGCGTTTTTAGTTGCGTTTTTAAATGGAATTTTTTTCCCCCTATTATACTTGATGTGTATAAATCCTATAGGTTATATACAGGGCAGCACAAAACATCTCGAATGCATTTGCGTTTATTGACGGAAATTGCCGATGGGCTATTTTCAACTGTGCTATGCGTATCCTAACTAAACTAAATTTTTGCATTCTATGTAGTATATATAAAAATCAGTAGATCATACACTGGGCTGCCCAAAATAGTTAGGATCTTTTTCCGAATATTGTTGGTAATTTCTGAAATTGGATTTTTAAATGTGTTATGCGTTTTCCAAATTGTTAACTTTAGCATCAGACTTAGACATTCTTAAACGGTAAAGATTTCTATAAAAGCATTTTGGAAGTGTTGAAAAGTTTTACATATTCCATACTTAACGCATAATTTTTTGTTCTTGTTTTTTTTTTTTTTTTTTTTTTTTTTTTTTTTTTTTTTTTTTACTAGGAGACAGCAATTTAAAACCTCTGTCCCCCCACCAAAACAAGGAAAAATCTTACGAGCTTCATCTGGTGACAACTTATTAGAAATATTTCCAAATTTTTAAAATGTTTTTAATTAGTTGTTTGTTGAGACACAAAAACGAATCTAACCATTCGTTCTATTAATTTTTGGGTTTAATTTAACAATTTAGATTTCTTTATTATTAGTTTTTTAGAGTTTAACGTGTCTGAAAAAAGTAATAGAAATAGAATCTTATTTTAAACTCAAAAGGTCACTAATTCAAGAGATAGAAAAATGGTTTTCTAGTTTCAAAAATTGGAAAATGTTTGAAAAATTCTTTTTTAGTTTCTAAACTAAAACTTTTATAGATTGTCAGAAATCATATGGTTAAAATAGATGTATCAGATAAAAAAATAAGAAGTTGAAATTTATTTTCTATTTTTCTATTGAATAAGTTTCCATAAAATGTTATTATTAAAAAAAAAAAAAAAAAAAAAAGCATGTACTAAGTTTCACATATGCTTTTTTTTTTTCCACAGATAATATTTGAGTTATTTTAAGGTACATTATGGTTGATGTAGCTACATTGCTAAGCTAAACAAATGTTTATTTTTGTTATTTTTTAGTAAGTTTTATATTAATTTCTGTACAAAATATTTTAGAATTATTCTTTATTCGGGACTCAAACTCTTCCATGAATATCTTACTTCTTTCTTTCTGCATCACCCTTTTTTTACTGTATAAATTTGACATAAAGAAGAACGAAATATAAAAAGTGCTTAATGTGTATTTATAATTCAGGAGAAAGGAAAAAGAAGCACATAGAAAGGACTAGCAATTTGAAGCCAAAACGAAGGGTTGACTTGATAATGTGTTCAAAAAATAAGACTATATCGTTAACTTTATAGTTCCAGATTTTTCGGAAAACGCAAATTAATAAATATAAAATAATGAATCAAGAGTATGAAGTATTGTTTTATTTTCCTAATTTTTTTATTTCCTTAATTTTAATTATTTTACGAGCATCCTGATTTGATTACTTTTATAATTTAAAAGAAACTAAAATAACCCCATATTTATTTATTTATTTATTTATTTATTTTTAATTGCCTTTCTTGATTAAAGTGGTTATCAAATTCCCGGCTCAATAACGCCAAACTTTCTTACTTCTTTCAAAACGTCATGGCATAAAATTGGCAGGCCTGACTGCTAAATGAACTGCGATTTGGAATCGAATGGGCGTTTTTATTTTTTGATAAATAAATTACTTATTGAGTTAAAAGCAATTGCTGTCACGTGATGATAGATTTTTTTCCTTTCGTGCGCCCGGAAATTATGTACAAAACATCAACTTTGACAGTATTTTCTGAAAGATCGCCTGCCTTTACTAAAACATTGAAAACACCACTCGATTACATAATTTCTGAATAAAGAACACCTGCCCATTTCATGCGTTTCCGAACAAAAATTAATTCAGAAATTTGTCAGAATGTAGCTCCTTTGGATTTGAAAACAGCCATAATTCTATGCAATAAAGGGCTAATTTGTAAAACAAGTAACTAAAAAAATGCCATTACGAGATATTCAAGATTAAAGTTTTTTAATAAAGTAAAGAAAAATATAAACTATACTATTGTGATTGCTTCCTCTAAAATAGCTTATTTGTTAAAGACTGTATCCTCAGTTAACGTATGTGCAGCATATTTTGAATAATATATTTTATTTTATTGAATTTACGGAGTCTTCGTTTATAAAATTCACATCCCTGAATATCATGGCATATATTGATTAAAAATTAAAACTTGCACGTTTTAAAGGTTGTCAGGCCAGGATGCAGTTTACATGAAAATGAGAAAAACATTTAAAAGTAGAGTTACCATCGCCGCGGTGGACAGCCCTGCTCAAAGGCACCCACTCTGTCTGTATTAGATTACACATTTCAAAAATCTTAAAGATAATGTTCTTTACTGAAAGCTGAATAAAATATTTCGATAAACTCTGCCAATTAATTCATAATATAGCCGATCTGGTTCGTTGCTCACATAAATAAGAAATAGAAAATGAATTAATGTTTTTCATGCTTTCATGTGTATGTTCCGTTCAGATAATCTTTTATATTTCTCAACTCTTTTACTGCAAATACGGTATTTTAAAAATATTTTCTTCCTTTTTTTTCTTTCGAAGAAAATTATATGACCGTTTATATTTATAATTAAAAATAATTATAATTAAAAATATCTTATTACTTTATAGTGATGTTTCACTTTATTTATATCATATAGTATTTAAAAATGCATTTAAAAATTGATGCATCTTTTATACATAAAGTTTGAGATACTAGCGAAAAAAAGATAAGAAAGACAGAAAACAAGGGGGAAAAATCGTTTCATATAATTCATAGGATTCACAGTTAATTATTCACATTAAATATTCATATATTACATAAGAATATATATAAAAAGTTTGCATTATTTTGATAATATCGAAAAATCCATATTAAATAGAGTTTGAGTTTCAACCCAAAAAAAATTCATGGTTAAGCTGTTTCACTAAGTACTGACTATCAAATAAACTGTTTTCTACACCGCCCGAGGCGAGGCATCTATTTGCTTCACACTGCCCGTTCAGCGTCTTTTGTTAATGACTTATTGAGTGACCAGTGACCAGGCTATATTTCCGCTAACAATTCAAACGTATACAGAAGATGAAGAGTGGAAACGGGTTTAGCACTCTGTACATTCTTCCTTTTATCGTGATTTTTCTCGGAACTAGAGCTCCTATTATAGGAGTCTTACTCGGAACCAGTTCCGGTATTTCTACCAAAATTTTCACTTTTCATTCAGAAGAATAAATGAAAAAAATTTTATTCATTCAATTTTAAACAGGAACGAAAAATCATGCGTCAAGCATAGATTCTGTAACACTTTACAACACTTCTAAAATACTTTTACAAATCTTTACCATTTAACAACATTAAAAGAAAAATAAATACATTAATTAAGAAAATTATTTCATTCCCGATAATTAAAAAGGTTAATAATTAACTAACTATTTATCACATTTCATAGGAGACAATACGGTATTTTTTATTATAGGGACCTTGACATAACCCAGTCTTAAAAAAGTGAAATTTTTTGCCAAATAATCGCGAAAATAAAATTGCAACCAATGCAATAAGGAGGGCCAAATAAAATCGTGGAAATAGACGAATTGGGTAAAAACAAATATCAATTTTACCTGATAAACAATTTTACTTTTAAGTCTTTGTGGAACGTTTTAACATCCTTCAAAAAAACCTTAATTAGAAATAGTATATGCTTTTTCTTTAAATTCAATTCTGCCTCCTTGGTTTAATGTATAGTTGAAACAAATCTTGTTTTCTAAATGACAGTATGTTGACAGGCACTTTTTGTTCTCCAGAATAAATTGATTCATGAAGTTTGTATATGTGAAAATTGAAAATATGTTTTTGTTTTTCGGAAAATTTACTGAAATCAAGATTTTGTTTTCACCATCTATTCAAAGTGAAAATAAATTCTGTTTTTCAGTTTTAATGAGAAAATGGTGTAAAAAATATACTAATATGTTTTATTTCTCCTTTTTTATACACAAATATGGAGTAATTTCCTTTCCGTTTTTAGATAAACTTCATTAAAATTTACAAAAAAAAAAAAAAAAAAGAAAAAGAAAAAGAAAAAGAAAAAAAATCTTGGAATCTAATTTAATTTTTTAAATTCTGAGAGTTTGTGCGACATCCTCGGATCAAGTAAATCGAGTTGCGTTCAATAATCTAAGAGTAGTTGCGAAATACAAAAACATGGTCAGATTTTAATATAATAGATTCGTGTTCATTTTCCTTTTCTTAAAATTATGATGTGATTTTTAGAAGAAAACTCTCATCTGTATATAACGGATACTCATGCTTAATAATCAGTATAGATAACAAAACATTTAAATTTTTCTTTATAAATATGGCGTGAAACTCATCTACTTTCTATACTTACTGATCCTTGTATTATTAATGTAAGGAATTAATTCACACTCATTTTAAAACATATTGGAAAATTCCCGTTTTATTTCAAATATGAAGTCTCTTTTTCACCAGAGAAATCCCTTTTTAATGACATAATTCTTGTTAATTTTCTTTTCCAGGCAATTAATTTCAATACTGGCATAGGAGAAATTAAGTTATTTTAACGAAATAATATTAAATCTTTAGGTTTTATCAACAAAAATGGAACTGTTAACATTCGTCATTTTTTTTAGGTAATCGAGTTATTTCTTAATAGTTTTAAGAAATAGTTTTAAGAATGAAATAACTATTTCTCGCTATCCATGATATCATTTTCGACATGGATAATTTTGCGGAGCATATTAATGACATTTGCTAACCATTTTCTTTTGAAACTTCTTTTTACTTTTTAAAAATTTAAATAAAAAATACGGTTTAGTTATATTAGCCGTGCGCAGACGGTAAAACGTCAAGTATTGTTACCATACAAAAGAAAAACAAGAACGAAAAATCATGCGGCAAGCATAGATTATGTAACACTTTCCAACGCTTCCAAAATAATTTTACGAATCATACTCTTTAATAAGCTAAAAGATAACATCTAAGTAATCCGAATACTTTTATTCAGCCCTGTATAGGATCTATAGATTTGTATATATACTACATAGGATGCTAAATTTTAGTTCAGTTAGGAAACACTTAGCACAGTTTAAAATTCTCCGTCTGGAGTTAAATAATACGGAAATGTGTTCCCGAACTTTTGTGCTTCCCTGTATAGTATCTACAGAATTTATACACACCATGTAATATACAAAAAGCGATTTAAAATTAAAATCGCGTTCCGTAACTTAAAACGCACTTCCAGGAGTTATTGTTAACATACAGTAGAGAATTCTTTTGTGTGTCCCTGTAAATGAACGATGACTGCTATACACACAATATTCTGTAGTAAGTCTCTTGTAATGAACCTTATATAAATTTCAATGCGTTTAAAATAGGGAAACCTTATTTAAATAAACCGCAGACGATTTTTCTCCATAGACGTAATGTAACGGAATTCTTTTGACTGTCCCTGTAAAGTAAGTATAAGTGCTATGCACACCCTATTCCATATTAAGCTTCTTCTAATGCACCTTAGTGATATATATAAATTTCAATGCGTTTAAAATAGTGAAACATTATTTAAATAAACCGCAAATGATTTTTCCCCATAGACCTCAATGTAATGGAATTCTTTTGAGTGTCCCTGTAAAAAAACTATAAGTGCTACACACTTCCGTTGAAATAGGGAACATGCTATAGATAACGATTATAACATATAAAAATTGCAGGACAATCCGAGCATATTTACGGGAGTTAGAGCACGGACAGACGGCCAGACGGCAGACGGCAGACGGCCAGACAAACCGAAGTCATAAACACTTTTCAACTAGGTTGGAAAGTGTTAAAAAAAGAAAAAAAGTGAAGAAAAAACCCAAGATCATTTTATTTCCTCACTTTATTTTAGATGAATATCCGCTTTATTTTAGATGAATGACGTCATATTCGCCTGTTTCCTATGGTTACGCATATTGAGACCTTGTATTATTATCAAAAACTAAAAAAAGTACGTTTCATTTCTAATAATATTATTTTATCTTATTTTTAATTCTCTAATTTTTTTATTTCATTTTCATTTTTCATTGAAAAATTTTCAGTTGAAACTAAATTGTTGAGTAAAAATTATTATTCCGGGTTTTGAATTAGTTTTCGCAACGATAAAGTACTAGCAACGGTAAAGTAAATTTAACCATTTTAAAATATTATACGAAAAAATTTCCATTTATTCTCTATAAAAATAATGAAATTTTGAATTAAGAAAAATATTTGAATAAAATAAACAAAAACCAGCCTATGTTCATTTGAGGGTTATTATCAACCTATACGCAAAGATACAGGATCATTAAATGTTCCATTTTGACGCTGGCTTCAGCCTAACATTTGAACACAATCAGATTTATAATATTATTAGGATTAGGATAGGATGTAAAGAAAACATATTTTTAATTTCCAGTTATAGATGTTATAAATTTATGATGGATATTTAATATTTAATGACTTGGTTTTATGTAATAGTAGAAAAGTTAAAGTTCAGTTTACTATTTAAATTCGTTTCAATGGGTTATTAGTAGTTCGAAATAATTTATCCTTTCAAAATAAAAATTCAAAACCGTGAAAACGCATTATGATCCAGACAACCTTAGACCAAGACCCCGATTATTAACCGGTTAACGCGGCACTGCATCCAATGTCTGCTTTGCCAATAAATTGTAGTATTTATGAGGATTTTATTTTAATGTGTCTCGATTTTTTTTTTTTTCAAGAATTACAGCTGCTCTTCGTTTTCGTAAAATGTTAAAAATGAAAAAAAAAATGAATAATAATAACGATTTGTTCCTAGTCGCTTTAAATTGAAAAAAAAAAAAGCAAAGCCCTGAAAAAAATTGCCTTTGCCTCAACAATCGTAGAACAATTTGGTAAAAATAGTTTTTCTTAAACTATAAATAGGCTTAAAATTACACAATGTGCTAAATACTTAAAAGATGACAGAAATATTGAAAGAAAATTTTTATAATTATTTTAATTCACAGTACTTTCAGGCATAAACATAGCCGCCGTCAGAGAATACAATAAACCAATTAAATTTAAAAAAAAATATTTTTATCATCTTTTAATTAATCAGCACATTCTATAATTTTAAGTCTAACTTTTAAAGATGAATTTAGCATTCTATTTATTTTTCTATTTGCTCATATAAATGGGGTATCACAGATTAATCAATTAGAAAAAAAATAGTAATTTTGTTACAAATTCTGTTCAAAAATCAGATTTCTTATGTATTTTATGGTCTACTAAAAGTTAAAATTCCATTTATATTTTTGAAGCTAATGTTCGTTTACAACAATATAATTATTTATTTGTAAGTTTGTTGTACACTAATGACATAGTATATTTTTTAGTTTGTTCTTAAGATTTGTTTACCTTTCAATTAATATGGTTATTTTTTTCAAAAACACAGTTTTAAAGATAATAATAAAGAAATTGATAGTTGATTTCAATTCTAAATTCTGATCTGCTGATTCAAGAATTATTTGTTTTTGTGTCAAATTATTGATATTGGATATTTGATTTGGAATATTAACAAAAAAAAAAAAAAAAAAAAAAAAAAAAAAGAGCAAATTCTTATTTCCCCCCCCCCCCCCCAAAAAAAAAAGCAAATTCTTATTTTTCCAAAAAAAAAAAAAAAAAAAAAAAGTAAATAACTTATGTGAATTTTTCATTAAGGATTCACATTTGATGCTCTACTCAACGACAAATATCACATGCACACACTTTCCGCGAACATAACAAAAATCTTTGTTTTCGACGAGTTTCCATGAACCTTCTAACAGATTATGCTTTGAGCAATATTATATCACATTAATACTTAAATCCTTTTTGTCCGCCTAGTATGTGTTTGAGAACCGAATATGAAAAGAAAGCAAGATACTTTTACATTACGCACTAAATCTCTTCTGCGCATTTCTTCAAGTCATTCACAGTAACAATAGTAACTAGACATAAAAGAGAAACACATTTCGAGTGCGAGATATTCAGCTCTCGAAACAAGTTCTAGCATTGGATATGTGACCCTATATTGTGACGTCAAAATGTGGTATGGGGACACTTTTCATGGGGATGGATTTCAAGTTCTCAGTAAAAAGAAAATTCTCTAGCACTGGAAAAGTTCCCCCATGATATGTATCCCCATCTGCTATGACATCAGAATGACGTATGGGGACACTTTTCATGGGGGAAGTTTTCAAGATCTCAGTGAAAAAGAAAATTACCTGGTACTGGAAAACTTCCCCCTTCTGGTTTGGGGGAACTTTTCATGGGGGAACTTTTCCAATTTTCGACGAAAGTAAAACTCTCTAGGACTGGAAATCTTCCCCCATCTGTAGTGACGTCAAAATGACGTATGGGGACATCTTTTCATGGGGGAAGTTTTCAAGAACTCAGTGAAGAAGAAAATTACCTGGCACTGGAAAACTT
Organism: Maratus michaelseni; assembly: GCA_963931845.1. NCBI lineage: Eukaryota > Metazoa > Arthropoda > Arachnida > Araneae > Salticidae > Maratus > Maratus michaelseni. The sequence continues at coordinate 402,708,897 of OZ007586.1, forward strand.
CCTCCTTCTGGTTTGGGGGAACTTTTCAGGGGGAACTTTTCCAATTTTCGACGAAAGTAAAATTCTCTATGACTGGAAATCTACCCCCATCTGCTGTGACGTAAAAATGACGTATGGGGGAACTTTTCATGGGGGTAGTTTTCAGCGCTCCCCAATGAACCCGACTTTACTGCATGTACAGCGCCATCTGTCGGTGCGATTTTAAGTTTTTTTTAACCATGCTAAAAAAATTCCCATTGCTTTGGGAGCATACTGGTGAAATATTAGGTCATTTGGATCAGTGGTTCTTTTATTATAGTGTTTTACTTTCACAACTTTAAAAAAAATCACCCTGTATAAATGTGTACCACATACACATACATTTTTTAAAACAGATATATTCATTTATAATTTTTATGTTATTCAAGCGATAACTATTATTGCTTTATGTAATATGTTTGAATTTCGTTGTTCACATTTTTAAACTTTTATATCTATGACAATGTTTTTAATAAAAAAATTCTATTATTGATAAAACTACTTTAGTAATGAAATACATATTTTCCCACTTGTCGGAACTAAAATTTCCGTTTTAAGGAATTCCGAAATTTCTTTTGAAGAAGACAAGATAAATGATCCCCATTTCAAAAGGCTAGCCACGGAAAAATATAACAATTCTCTCTACCGGAAACTTCCTTATTTGAAAGATCAAACGAAAGAATCAAATTCTTTAAGAACTGGATCATATTTTTAAGGACGCAAGTAAACGAAACGAAAAAAAAAAGATTTTCTGAAATTATGCATTTATACAAGAATAAAACAAACCTTAGTGCTTTTAATATAAAGTGAGAACAATCAGATTTTAAATATTTGAAGATAAGTTTCATTATAATCAATTTTCTATCCATGTGTATTTTTATTAATAGTTTGTAAACAAATCTTTTCTTGATTCATTCAATAGATAAAAACAGTTGAGATTAAGATGAAAACTGCTACACAACTCTTTAAGGGAACATCTAACGTAATAATGCCACTAGGGACGGAAGCAATTCTGAAGACCGGAAATAGCTTTTCTGTTTTTCTTCCTTCGTGTATATAGTATTATAGATATTTTTTCTCTTATAAATTCTTCTGGTCGAAGAGTCTTGTATTATGATGGAAAAGAAAGGAAATCTCCCAGGAAGATAAAAAAATGAAGTTTTTTTGAAGATATATATATTTTTTCAAACTATTCTAAACCTTTAAGATTATGTGACATATTTCTGAGTGTCACATATATCAAAGAACGTCGAGAAAAAAAATATTTTATAAAATCCGGAAAAAATTCTATAATAACATAAAACTTTTAAGTATACAAATAAAATTATTTATTTTACTTACCCATTATACGTAGTATAGGATAAGTTTTGTGATTGTTTTAAAAAAAACGAAAAAAAGTTTTACTTACCCATCATACATAGTATAGGGTAAGTCTTGTGATCGGTTTAAAAATCGAAAAAAAGATTTAACGGATTTACACGTTTTAGACAATGGAGATTCCGAAAAACATATATTTAGAAGAAAAAAAATTGCCGTCTGTCTGTCTCTGTGTGTGTGTGTGTGTGTGTGTGTGTGTCTGTAAACGCTCTATTCCCCGAACAAATTGAGATAGAGACTTGGAATTTGGTATGTATTTAGTATCTAATAATGAGAAGAAGCTAATTGAATCTTAGTAATCTTGATTATCCGGAACTATTTTTTTCGGACTCTCGAAGTAATCGTTCTGATAAAAGGTATATACAAATTTTCGAAATTGTTTATTTTAAGGTGTGCATATAAAAGACAATAAAAAAACATGAATTTTGCATAAAGAATGAAGTCGATAAAATAATGAGTTGCCGAGATATTTGAAATCATATTTTCAACACTCTTCGATTTTTCATGACCCTGTATTTCATCCAAATTTCAATTCAAAGATATATTTTAATTGGAAATGAGACGCTTAATCCGACGCTGTAAACTTTTAGTTTATATGAATCATTTTTGGAGTTATAAGGATGTTTCTTTTACGCAACTCAGTAATAGAGCATTTAAAGTTTATGACGTCATCAAGCCATGATTTTATTCGAATTGCAATGCATTTTATAAATAGTTTACACATGTTTCATTTTCATATTTTATATTACCCATATCCATGATGGGTAAGTATTATGGTGACCTCCAACGACTAGTATATTCAAGTTTTAATTATTTTTTTCTACTTTATGAAAATGAGAATGACTTTTCTTTCTAGTATAATTTCTATTGCTTACAATTATTTCATTATTCGCAACAAAATTTCAAACAACAATATTTTAATGGAAAAAATAATGTCCAGCTATAAGATAGAGTATTATACAGGATAATTGAGAATAACTGTTACCGCATGTTACTGTTACCAAAGCGATATTCACTTAAATTTAAAGCGGCTCACACTGCCGAGATATATAGCAATAGAATTTATAAATTCTACTAGTGTTCTCTTGCTAACTTAGGTTTTGAAATTTTTTATTATTAGTCTAGAATGCTTTTTAAAAACTAAACAAGAACGAAACATAATGCATCAAGTATAGATTATGTAACACATTCCAACACTTCCAGTATATTTTTACAAATTTTTACCGTTTAATAAATGAAAGATTATGTCTAAGGAAACAAATTGGAAAACGCATAACATAGTTAAAAATCCAATTTCGATCAAGTTTTAAGATAACTTTAATTTTAATAATGAAGTTTTAGATTAGATAATCTAATAGCATTTAAAAATATGTATCATTTTATAAAGAAAAGATACTGTTGCTTTTCAGCATTTCATTTAACAAAAATTCTGTTATTTTTAACACTTTCCAACCTAGTTGAAAAGTGTTTATGACTTCGGTTTGTCTGGCCGTATGGCCGTCTGCCGTCTGCCGTCTGTCCGTGCTCTAACTCCCGTAAATATGCTCGGATTGCTCTGCAATTTTTATATGTTATAGTCGTTATCTATAGCATGCTCCCTATTTCAACGGAAGTGTGTAGCACTTATAGTTTTTTTACAGGGACACTCAAAAGAATTCCGTTACATTGCGGTCTATGGGGAAAAATCATTGACGGTTTATTTAAATATTGTTTCACTATTTTAAACGCATTGAAATTTATATATATCACTAAGGTGCATTAGAAGAAGCTTAATATGGAATAGGGTGTGCATAGCACTTATAGTTACTTTACAGGGACAGTCAAAAGAATTCTGTTACATTACGTCTATGGAGAAAAATCGTCTGCGGTTTATTTAAATAATGTTTCCCTATTTTAAACGCATTGAAATTTATATACAGTGTCTCACAAAAGTGATGGGACACTTGTGCTTTATAAAAAGAAACTGCAATAAAATAAATAAACAAACATGTGCAAAAAATTTTTGGGTGTGTTTCATATTTAAAGTTAGTAACAATTATTACATAACATACATTTTGTCAAAATATTAAAATATTAATTTAGTAAAAATACAATTGTTCAGAACGGAGCAAAAAATGGCTCACATAAGTGATGGGACACTTACTTTTCCATCAAATATTTATCCAAAAATTTTACTTTTTAAAAGGTTTTAATATTTTGTTGGATTTCCTTTTACTTTTAAAACATGATTTAATCTTTTTGGGATGGATTCGACTAATTTTTTTGTGATTTCTGGAGTGATTTTACCCCATTCTTCTTGAAGCACCGATTTTAGTTGTTGTTTTGAAGAAATGGTGTGTTTGCGAATTCTTGATTCCAATTCTTGCCAAATATTCTCTATGGGATTTAAGTCTGGAGATTGTGGTGGTGTTTTTATTATTTCAGGACAGTTATATAGCAGCCAGAGTCTAACGTTCAGAGCAGTGTGCTTGCGGTCATTGTCCTGGTAGAATTTAAAATCGTTATGAAGGTTCAATTTTCGTGCTGAAGATTTCAAATTTTGCTTTAAAATATCAATATACTTGTACTGATCCATTATACAGTCAATAAAAACAAGATTACCAACTCCAGCGGACGACATACACCCCCATACCATAACTCCTTCTCCACCATGTTTTACTGTTGGTACCAAGTTCTGTTTGCGAAATTCTTCCCTGGGTTTTCTCCACACCAAGATTCTACCGTCAGAACCAAATATATTAAATTTACTCTCATCAGCAAATATAACTTTATTCCAGTAATCAGAATTCTTATTTATGTTGGATTTTGCGAAAGCTAGTCTGAGTTTTCTATTCTTTTCACTTACGAAGAATTTTTTCCTGGCTACTCTACCGTGATATCCAGCAGATCGAATTACCCTTCTAATAGTCTCAGGATTAACAATTATTCCATATAATGCTTGTAAATCAGCAGCAACTTTTGAAACACTAATTCTTGGATTTTTTTTAATATTTCGAACGATAATTCGCTTTATTCCATTGGATAGCTTTGATGGTCGGCCAGGTCTTCTTTTATCCTGAATCATATGATTCTTTTTATATCGTTTAATGATATTGAAAACTGTTGAACGACACAAGTTAACTGTTTCAGCAGTTTTTCTAATAGATTTTCCACGTTCAATATGCAAATTAATAACTAATTTTCGAATTTCAGGCGAAGTTTCTTTTCGTTTAGCATTCATGGCTACACAGAGCTAAAAAACACAAAAATTCCAAAACAAACTGGAGAGAAATACTGCAGACGATTTTATAAATTATTGCCAATTGCTTTTAAGTAAAAATAAAACCCCCAAAAATATTTTTATTGCTTATTTCAGACGATTTTTGTTGCATATATAATGGTGTCCCATCACTTATGTGAGCTATTTTTTGCTCCGTTCTAAACATTTGTATTTTTATTAAATTAATATTTTAATATTTTGACAAAATGTATGCTATGTAATAATCTTTACTAAATTTAAGTATGAAACACACCCACAAAAAAATGTGTACATGTTTTTTTAATTTATTTGATTAGTTTCCTTTTGTAAAGCACAAGTGTCCCATCACTTATGTGAGACACTGTATATCACTAAGGTGTATTTCAAGAGGATTACTACAGAATAGTGTGTGTACAGCAGTCATCGTTCATTTACAGGGACACACAAAAGAATTCTCTACTGTAAGTTAACAATAATTCCTGGAAGTGCGTTTTAAGTTACAGATCGCGATTTTAATTTTAACTCGCTTTTTGTCTATTATGTGGTGTGTATAAATTCTGTATATCCTATACAGGGAAGCACAAAATTTCGCGAACACATTTCCGTATTATTTAACTCCAGACGGAGAATTTTAAAATTTTGCTACGTGTTTCCTAACTGAACTAAAATTTAACATCTTATGAAGTATATATACAAATCTATAGATCCTATACAGGGCTGAATAAAAGTATTCGGATTACTTAGATGTTATCTTTTAGCTTATTAAACGGTATGATTTGTAAAATTATTTTGGAAGCGTTGGAAAGTGTTACATAATCTATGCTTGACGCATGATTTTTCGTTCTTGTTTCATTTAAATTTAAGTATATGTGATATATTTTACATTAATATGTCAGAATGAAAATAGATTTCAAATTTATATTGTAATGTTAATTTTACTCTCAACTATTATTTTTTTTATATCTGATATTTTTTTATATTTGTAGTAAATTTGTGAATGACTCCTAGTTCGCAGCAAAAAAACATGCTTCAAATTTAAACAGCTATTATTAGGTCAGTTTTAAACGCAGAAGAATAGGACTTTTTTGTCAATTCATAGTATAGTAGGATATTTTTATTAAATATAACTTTCAGGACTGAGGGATCGTATAATAAATTAAATTTAGTTATTATTTTTTTTTTACCCAAATCCACTTTTAAAATACTTCTTTACCTCATTTAAAACATTTTTGTTATTGGAACTGTATCTCTAATCATTGTATAATTCCATCGACGTTGTTTTCAGTAAAATGCCTTTAAGTTGATTTTTAATTATTATTATTATTATTATTATTATTATTATTATTGCATATATATTTGTAATCAGATAAAGAGTTTGTATCATATTTTCCAATTGCATATTAACTAAAATTGTTCTACTGAGAGATCATTCACCGCGAGGTTACTAAATAAGTGAATCCATGTTAATTTGCAAGGGGCCTACAATAATTTAACAATCAATCGGGTCTAGGCCCGTATATGAAATAAAGGCGGCCCTGTTCAAAGATATTTAAACATTGCATTATGCTCAGAATATGACATCACATCCCAGAATTTTTGTGGTCACATTTGTGACGTGATGCACGTTTCTTCCTGTAACGTCATTGTGACCTCAGGGAAATTAAAAAAATGTAAGAAAAATATTTGTTACAACGAATAATGTTTTTAAGTGTTCTTGCCTGTGTTTTTCTTTTAAGTTTTTGAAGTACGTTACAGTTTAGTTGACGTCACTGAGTGTAGGCATTTTGTTCACATGTATTTGACGTGATCACTGTGACATGCAGTGACATAAAAGTGACGGCACTGCTATCATCTTTGTTCTGTGTGTGGCGACTTCAACTGATTAAAACATTTCACACTGACTTCACAATGGAATCGTGAAGTGACGACCACTTTGTCACCATAATATGACGAGCCATACAGGCAACATTTAGTCATCGCTGCTTGACTAAATCGCTGCTGTTTTGCAAAAGAAATGTAGTTAAAAATTTTACGTCCAAGTGTGCGATTATATTTATATGTCTTGTGAATAGTATTTTTTTTTAATTGGAAAATTATTAGAAGTGTTGTTAATGACATTGTGTAAATTAATTTTATTAAAAGCATGATTGGAAAAATTTTAAATCGCATTTACAGTAGTTAAAACCTAAATGAGACGTCCAAAGTCCAAAATGCGACAGTGCATTTTCTACATGTCAGTTCATCTTAAAATATTCATTTAATTGTTAAAAATTTTTAATTACTTAATAAGGATTTGAAATACATAAAATGGAAAGTTGAATAGCTGATTATTAAAACTACTTAATATACAACTAATAACTTTATTTAATGATAACTGAAATAATACAAAAATAACTGAGATAAATAATTTTGAACATATTATAATAAAATAATGCGTACTTTACGCACTCTAACTTTTACCGTGGAACAAAACATGAAACAAATAATGAATGACTGATACAACATAAATTTTACCAAATCTCTTGCTTCTTAGTTTACTTTTGACTCATTTTTTGTTTTCATCTTCCGCATAGGCAAATTTTTTTTGGAAGGTTTCTAAATGGCATGGAGTTAGATGCATTTCAGGTTTAGGCTTCTTCGTAATTTTTGTTTCTGCTGCACCTTTACTTCAAGATTGTTACTTCGAATGTTTGCTGCATCTGTTTTTTAAGTGCTATTTTTGTTTTTTTAAGCTTTAATTGTTGAGCTTTAATTATTTAAGCTTTAATTGTTTTGCCCCAGGGTTGGCGGCTCACGGAAAATATTCCATCTTGTGCTGCGTTTGTAACCAACATGTTATGGTGAAAAAGTTCCAGGCTGAGTATCGTTCCCAAGTGCTTCAGTTGGTAGAACGTCAGTGCGCTAATCTGATGACCCGGGTTCGAGTCCCGACTTGGGTACTTTTTCACTATGATGGCTTATCCGCCTATTAAGCAATTAAAATTTGAATATTTAATTGTTCTCTCTTTTTCATTTTTTGTTATAGTTTTTGCTCTTTTACTTCACTATCCTCATTTAATTTTTTCATATATGCTTCCTTAAGCATTCAGAAAAGTTTGACCTACTGCTTTTTGCTTTTTTGCTGGATTTTCATTTGTTGGTGAAACTGATTTTAACAAACAACTTTCAAAAGCATGAGATGAAATAGCTTCAGGAAGAGATATTTATGAGTGTGATTCTTGTTGAACTCCAGACTGTTTTTGAATTCATCTGACCTGCTTTTGCTCGCAAGATTTTACAAAAACTATGCATTCATTGTTTACAAAGCTTCAAAATCTTCATCACCGATATATTTCTATGCATTCTTAAACTTAAACAGGCACGTCACACAGTATTTTATATGTTGCATTATTACTTTCGTGCTGCTCAGTTTTAAAACTTGTGCTTCTAGCACAGTCAGCATTAGTTGTTAATTTCTCATTAACCATATTTATCAAATAGTCTAATTTCAAAATAAGGAAATATATCGCCATCTTTAGCAGTAAAATCATCCTTAATACTCGATTCATTAACATTAAAATCCTCAATAAAAATTTATTTTTTTGTAGAAAACAGGTTAGTGCACAAATCATTGCTAACAGCTAAATTCTTATCAGCCAAGGCATTGGTGAGTATGACTGGAGTAGAAGTATTTAAGTCATTTACTTCATATTTCTGATTTTGTAAATTTTTATATGATTGGATGGCATTGGGAACGAATGATTATTATGGAACAGAATACTGACTGAATGGACAAATGCCATATTTTTATTAAAAAATTTAAAGACAGGTCTTTTGTTTTTTTTATTTTGATCATGTGAAACATATACTATTTAAGTACTCAGTCAAAGAAAAACACTATTGGTGGATCATATTGATGTTCCTATTTTATTAACAAAAGACAGTTTAACTCAACACAATATCTTCTTTAAGCATAATTTTAATACAATATATAAAAATGCCATATAACCTTACTCCAGTTAATCTTCTAAAATCTCGCCGCATGTAGGGCATTCAGTTCGTCGCTAATAGGTCTCTGAAGAAAGCCAGCCACCAAAATGAGCAAAATATTTTAGAACTTTAATTTGAAAACTTGTCGACGCACTGTAGGAGATTTCTCGTATTTGGCTGGTCAAAAGTCGATTTCGTAAATTACAACATATGAACGAAAAAAATGGATACATGATAAAAATGAATCATTGAGGATTCATGCTATACCATTTTTCCTCCCTTAAACAAACAGTCATATTTTTCTATAAGTCGTAAGTAAAACAGTATGTTATGGGCATTACATCATTTTGCAAAGTAACGCTCTGTCATTTGAATGTAAATATTTTTATTTCGGGAAGTACACGATATATAATTGTTATAAATTGTAAAAGGAAGGCAAGTGAGCATTTTTTAATATATTGATTGAGACATTCAGTTTTAGTAATTGTAAAAATTCCTTAAAATAGGCCTGATTGCCAAGAATGTCTCAATTTTTTTTCATTATTTTTCTTTGCAAATTTCTAAACCTCTGCTCTTTGAGTTATATTTCCCAACATTTCCGGCAACATTTATTTTTGTAATAATAAATATAGGCATTTTTGTTTATGTTTTTGTTGAAAGTAGCTACAGATATGTCTGCTTTTTAAAATTAAGCCTATACAAATATTGCTGTTATGAGCTGTCATCGAAGCATTCCAAATTACCAAGTGTTGCTTTTTAATTTATAATGTATTCTCATTAGCATTTTTCAAAAAATTGATTGAATTTATTATATTTTTCTTAGAACTTTTTTGTTCTATTATTTAGCTGGTTAAATTTATTTATGAAAATTTAAAAATAGATGCAAAATTACAAAATTTTCAAGTAAGAGCTACACAAATTTTATCGATCTGATAACGAATTACGTCGTCGACACTTGGGTTTAAGGTTGGAGGGTCCGCAAGTAGCGGTCCTCTGGCCGGCCGAAGTGCGGTTGGAAGCAGATCCTACTGGTGCGATAAAAGTCCTTTAGGACTTGGGTTCGGTGGTCGCAACTCTGGCGTCAGCTTTATACACTTATCTATTCTACATCCATTTTTGTTTATATTTGAGTTCATTTTTTTTCTCATCCATCGAAAGTCAAACTATTGATTTGGAAGTGTATTTAACATCATACTGCGCAAAAAGTACAAAACATACATAAAAATTACACTTTCTTGAAAATTACATTTTCCATAATGGTGTTTTTTATGAGGATAAATTAAAGAGTTTCAAACGCTATTTCCCTCATTTAAAATACGAAATGAAGAGCATAGGATTTTCAACCCCAAAAAGCAAACAATTTGATAAAGAAGAATAATTCTTGGCATTAAGAAACTGTTGAGATTTCAAGAAATGTTATTCGACTCCAAAGTCTGCCAGTAAATTAGTTAAAAGATTTAATAAAGGTAAAAAAGAAAAAAAAACAAGAAATTCAACAAATGGGGAATTCCAACATAATTCAGGAATTTCCAACATAAATTTCCATCATATACAATATTCGGAAAAATATCCGAATACTTTTCTTCAGCCCTGTATATGATCTATATATTTGTATATATACTACATAGGATGCTAAATTTTTGTTTAGTTAGGAAACGCGTAGCACAGTTAAAAATTCTCCTTCTGGAGTTTCTGTCAATAAACGGAAATGTGCTTGGGAACTTTTGTGCTGTCCTGTATAGGATATACAGAATTTATACACACCCAGTAAAATACAAAAAGTGAGTAAATTTAAAATCGCTTTCAGCAAATTAAAACACATTTCCAAGAATTATTGTTAACAGACAGTAGAGAATTCTTTTGTGTGTCCCTGTAAATGAACGATGACTGCTATACACACAATATTCTGTAGTAAGCCTCTTGTAATGCGCTTTTGTGATATACATAAATTTCAATGCGTTTAAAATAGCGAAAAATTATTTAATTAAACTGCAAACGATTTTTCTCCATAGACGTAATGTAACGGAATTCTTTTGACTATCCCTGTAAAGTAACTATAAGTGCTATGCGCACCCTACTCCATATTAAACTTCTTGTAATACACCTTAGTGATATATATCAATTACAATGTGTTTGAAACTGCGTGACATCATTAAAATAAACCGCAAATGATTTTTCCCCATAGACCGTAATGTAACGGAATTCTTTTGAGTGTCCCTGTAAAAAAACTATAAGTGCTACACACTTCAGTTGAAATAGGGAACATGCTATAGATAACGACAATAACATATAAAAATTGCAGGGCAATCTGAGCATATTTACGGGAGTTAAGCATGGACAGACGGCAGACGGCCAGACGGCCAGACCGCCAGACGGCCATACGGCAGACAAACCGAAGTCATAAACACTTTTCAACTAGGTTGGAAAGTGTTAAAAAGGCATTTTCTATAATTCAAATAGCGACTCCAAATATCAGCGTTGCAAATATTATTATTACTAATCGGAAAAGTACTAAGTGCAAAGGATTAATTTATTTGCATGAATTTTTAGAAAATTTAAGTTAAAAAGAAAATAGTGCGTTAATTCTTAGATACAAATGGATCTTTAATGTATCCCAAAAAGCATTAGCTTTATTTTTATATTGTTATTTATTTTATTTAACATATATAACGAAAAGGCTATAAAGCACAAATCACTTTATATGAAATAAAAACCAATATTTTTTTTTTTAAAAAAAGGTATTTATTGTGTGATTAACTAAATCAATTAAAATAGTTAGCAAAAAAATTTATTTGGCCACCCAGATTCACCAAATCTGCCACTGTGCGACGTTTCCCGAGCTTACACTTTAGGTAAATGAAACACACACTGTAGCCCTTCACGTCCATAAGTTTGAAAATAAAATTTGTGAACCATTTTCGGGTTTTTTCATCGCATTTATGGAATATGTGTGGGCGCTGCAAAATGAAAAATGTGTATTGTAATTGTATTTTTTTTTTTAAAACCGTTTTAAACACAGGCAAATGTTTCCTAAATTTCAGGTGTCTCATTATATATAGTATTTATATACGATTCATGCGTTAAGCATATTTAGGCACAATGGCCCTTATTTAAATATATATATATATATATATATATATATATATATATATACAGGGTGGTCCTAAACTATATGTCAAAAATGTAAATGTAGGTAGAGGGGACCTAAATAAGCATATTTCGGATAGGAATGTGGGTGCGAAAATCCAGCGTTCAGGCAGTAGAGGGCGCTGTTGATTTCGGCTATTGAAAGCGTTTCACTGTCTTGGATCGTCATTCCTTACACGATTCAAGCAACATGCATCGTTATACCAATGCGGGGGTATTCGACATGCATTTCATGTGTGGGGCTGCGCAAGGAAATGGAGCGGCTGCTCAAAGGATGAGCACGTTCAACAGCTTTCGAGCTTGTCGAAGGACTATACTCTACTGTGCATAGTACTTCTTCTATTACTGCTGGAATTCTGCGATATCTTCGAGTGCCCGTATCACACCTGGAAGCATAAAACGATCCACTCGCGCACAATTCCCGATGAAGAAGCTCAATCGTTCGGCGATCCGGCAGATTCCTACCCGGAAATCGTTACAAGTACATCCTTTGAGCATCTTCTTGCGCAGCCCCATACATGAAATGCATGTCAGCAAGTTTCGCATTGGTGTAACGATGCCTGTTGCTCGAAAACCGTGCGGGGAAAGACGATTAAAGACAGCGAAACGCTTTCATCCGCCGAACTCAACAGCGCCCTCTACTCTCTTAACGCTGCATTTCCGAACCCACATTCCTATAAGAAATCTGCTTATTTAGATCCCCTCTACCTACCTTTACATTTTTGACATATATTTTAGTACCACCCTGTATATATATATATATGCTGCAGAAACAAAATGACTCCCTAAAGATGTATACCCATACTTTTAAGAGATACAAATTTTAATCTATCTTAAATAAAAATTAATAAATGCAGTGTGCAAAGATGGATGCTTGCTCTAAAAATCATAAAATAAAATTTGTTGGAATTTTAAATAATTATTTTAATTCTGTTCCCTCAGCGAGAAAAATATCCACATTATTTTTCTCTGCATTATAGATATGATGTATTATTTCTTTCAACTCTGCATGAAAAATTATCCTATTTCACACAAAGTGGATGTCGAGAAATGATCATTTAAAAGAAAAACTCAGAATTTCAAAATGACCACTGAAAAACTTCAATAAAACCTAAAATACTATTGAAAATATTTTGGCATTGATAGCTATGCATTCAGACTTAGAAGTCCATTCTATATATGACCCCTGGTAAAAGACTACTTGGTCATTTTAGAATTTTTTTCCGTTTTTCGATTTTTAAAATAAATTGCATTTATTTGACAGATAAAAATAGAAGAACGGAATTTTATTCGGAATGATGCCAATATCCGTTCTGTGAAGTCTATAAAAATGTTTTCAGATTTTTTCATCACGAAAAACTAGTAATATATGGGAAATGGTAAATAGGGTGGAATTTTTATTCCATTTCGTTCTAAATCGGATATGAAAATAATGAGACACATATTGATGCTACTTCAACTGCTTTTAATAACTTATAGTGAAACAAAAAACAATGTTTATATAACAAAAACCTTATTCCAGTGTGCGTACCATTTTACAACAATTTTATTAATAGGATTTTCGGCCTTGTTTAATCAAAGAAAATTCTTTTAAATTCTGCGATTTCATTAGGCGGTTACAAATTCGTTAATTTAAATATTAAATAGGGAATTTATAGTCAAAACTAGTAGTGCCATGCTCCTTGGCAATTCTAAAGAGTGTGCGCAACTTATTAGCCAAATGACTTATAGAAAGTAATATGGCTGTTGTTACAGGGTGTCCCAAAAACGACGGGTGCATTTCAAAATTGAAAGAAAGAAAAACAGAAAGCGATAGAAATGAGCCGTTTGCTACATTCTACTTAGAAATCCAGTAAATATTCAATTACATGAAAATTCAATCTTAGTTACGAAGTTCGCGAACAGATGGCGCTGCTGGAAATCTGTGATATCTGTAGGGAAACGCACTCTATCAGTCGCCATTCTGTATTTAACCGTTCTCCTGGTAGCGTGTGCTGCTCAGAGATTGCAAGTTGCTGTGCAGAAATACTTTATTCGTTTGAACAACGGATATTCCTTGTCTTGAAATTTCATCGTCTAGACCACAGTATTGTTGAAGAAAAAAGGTGCAGTTTTTAGAAGAAGTTTAACATCATAAAAGGGATACAATAAAGTCTCTGTTTTGAAAATGTAAACGGACTAGGAACATTAATGAATGTTCTGTTGGAAACGTCTTACGCCCGCCTGTGGCAGCAGCAGAAACGAGTTTTGATGTTATTCAGAAAGTGATATGTTCATCGTTTTGCAGTTCACGGATCACGTATCATGCACCACAGCCTTTAGATTTTCTATACAGAATTTAGTTCCACCATCCCCTTAGTATTGCTACCACTTATGCACGCGAGAGGCTCACTAACAATATGCTGCAGTAACTGAATGCTGGCGCAATCGACATGGGAAATATTTTGTTCTCCGATGAAGAGTACTTTTCCCTGGACGGCATTGCCGATAAGCAGAATTGGTGCATTTGAGAAACGGAAAATCCAGATGCTGCCGTACAATCATCCCCGCGTCCCCAAAAAAGTTACGGTTTGGTCCGCGATTTCTCCCAAAATACTCATTTGGCCATTTTTTATGACAAATGATTACGGAAGCGATCTACCTGGACATTTGTGACGGTACAAAATGCCTTGACGTATCTCGAAAAACCTCGTGATTCATGGAAGACAGTGTACGTCCACATTGCACGATTGAAGTCTTCCATTTCCTCAACGAACATTTCGATGATCTTGTCATCGCCATAGCTCTGTCCGCCAGATTGGAATCTCTGTGAATTTTTCATGTGGGGTGTACCTGAAAGACGAGGTTTACCGACAAAATAAGCCAACAACAGCCGAACTGAAACCGTACATCTCTGCTGCAGGAAATACCCTACCGGCGGAAACGGTAGAACCGGTATCTGCGATTGTTGTGCTTAAACTGCGCAATACAGTTGTTGCAAATGGTAGATATATTGAAAATGTCGTTATTTAATTTTTAAAGGCATTTTCGCAAAGATGTTCATGTATTTTTTTATATATTTCCCCACTTAGCATCACCATCTATCGACAACATCCGCTACTAAATTTAAACTTCTATATTACAGAAAATTTACTGGTGCCCCAAGTAGAATGTCCCGAAAATAAACGGTCTATTTCTGTCATTTTCCGTTTTAATTTATTTCATTTTGAAATGCACCCGTAATTTTTGGACACACTGTATGTACAAAATAAAAAAGTTTTAAAATGCGTGCAATTTGTCGTCTTTTCTGATAGCGAGCATTTGAAAATTTTGTAATCTTAATGAATATTTTTTTTTCATCTTTATACTTCCCATTCCTTTTCTTTGCGCCTGTTTTAAGTCGCCGTTTTTTGTGCTAGTGATACAGATGAAATGCCATTTATGGTTTTTAACACTTTGTTGACTGGTGACAGTATAATTGTCATTAATTTAGCACTTTTTTATTCAAAACATTCAGCAGAAATTTTAGCTTTGTTTAATCACGGAATATCTGAATTATATAAATTAAAATATACTGATGAACAATTTTGAAGATAAAGAATACGATGAAGACATTTTTCAATTTTTTAATAAAAAAAGGCGGTAAATTGACAACACTGTCAGTGAATAAGTGTTAACTATATAAATTTGGAATCCCCAACCTTTTTTGCATGAAAGTTTAACCAATTTTTTTTCGAATTAAAATTGTTGTCTTATTAAATCGCAATAATTCTGTGAAATTTTAGGTAAATTATCCTATACTAAAACAGTAAAAGCTCTGCGATCCCACGTGCCACAACATAAACAAATTTAATCTACAAATAGCCAGCACGGGGTAGATGGTGTGCTTAATCCATAGCTGCCAAATTTTACGCCTTTTTCTAACACTATTTTTGTAGAGAAAAATTTCTTTTACAGAATCCTACATTTCATAATAGTAAATAAGACACATTTTCCTGTTAAAATTGTAATAAGCAAAAATAATAAAAATTGGTGGTGAAGACAAAACTTAATTCTCTAAATACTTTATAATACCGACATTTTAAATTTCATTCCAATTTTTTGAACAGTCCCTTCACTAGAACCTCATATATCTACAAATGTTTCCATGACAACACTGTATTAATGTTATAATTAATTTTTCAACTATTGTATCATCATCAGTTACATTTTGAGTTACAAAATGAAAAATAAAATTGTGTAGTTCTATTTCAATAAAATAAAAAATCATATCAATAGTATTAGATTATTATTTTTTTTTTGCTGATTACTTATTTCCGTTTAATTAATTTCTTACTAAAGTCACTATTATTATTATTATTATTTTTAAAATTGCACACTTGCACTGTTTGGAGCTTCCTTCCAAATCTTTTTTTTATTGTTATTTGTTGTTGTTATTAGGAATTGCTCTTCTATATAAAACATTTTATTAATTGAAACGATAAACATTTCATGAAAAAATGTAGGTTCGAAACATTTTAAGTAGTTTGAGCATCATCACATTTTTCCAAGTATATAAACTATTATTCATTCAAGTGTTTGGATTCGGTTAATTCAACAGTTTGATAATGAAATTTCAAACCACTTGCATGGAAATTAGATTAATGCACTTATGTGATTTATCCAATATAAACGCATAAAACTTTTGCATTGTAAAAATTTGTTGCATGAATAAAAATTTAATTTTCCTTTCCTTTCATAATTTCATTTAAATTTCATGAAGGTTTAAAATATTCCTATTTTATGGAACTTATGGTAATAACTTCAATGAAATAATATTTCTAATTTAGTTACATTGAAATCTTTAAATATTCAATAGCAGCAACTTTCAACTAAACATAATTTTTTTTTATAAAAGAAATGTTTTAGTAAAAGTATTTTAATTAATCCAATAAACGATAATATGAACAATATTTAATAAGGTAGAGTTGTCAATGGAGTTCTATTTGATAGAAATACAAATTGTATTTCGTGAACAATCATCATTTTTAGAATAATTATCGGAAGGTTGTTTGTCAGTGAGATCTGAAATTCAGCTTGCTAATTTTAAAACTATGGAAATGTGATGCATTCATATATTTTTTAAATCTCCTTAGGAAATATTTTAAATGTCTTAATACGTCTCTTATTTATATTTTTATCTTAGTTTTTCTGTGTACTGTTAAAGAAAATTTCTTTTTAAGATTTCGTTTACCTAACGAAACGCTATTCGTCTCACTCCTCTGTCTGTCTGTCACAGAGTTCGTTCTCGGAAACTGTTCAAGTTAGAGGCTTGAAATTTTGCATACTTACAGCTGAATACTTCCTGTCACACAACAAATCATTAAATAAAAAAAGTCTATTTTAATTAAATGAATTAATGGAATGACTTCCGACGATTTTTGCGATTTCGATTTTAAAACAGAACTTTAATTTCAGTCTTTTTCGAGTAGGCTCGATCGTTTAGTGGTAATTCGTTTCCCTTCTAACCCAAAAGTTCCGTGTTCTATTCTCGATGACGTAAGTTGAAACTTTCGATTTTCCCCTCGGAATAATTTTCATTGTCCGACGGATTTAATTAAAATAACTTTCGTATATTTTTGCCATTTTAAGGGAATTTTTATCTAAAATTAAATTATGGAATTAAATATGCTTTTCAGATGTACATTTATATGCTGTTACAATTGTCTGAAAAGTGTTTCGTGAATATTATTAATTTAACTAAAAAATAGCTTCCTATTGTTACCATTTAATAATAAATGTAGAAGTGCTGCTTTCTACTTTCTTATTGATAAAGTGCATTGATAAATCATAAGGATTTAATAACTATAAATCAATAATTTGGATTTATTAATTAAAGGATAAAGTATTTTGAAAGGAGTTTAAACGAAACCATTTATGCGATGTTCTATTACATTTACCCCCTGGCTTTTATTCATTTTTAGTTGTCAAAGTGTTTCTAAACTATATTACTTAATTTATAATTTTATATGTTAAAATATTACGGAAATTGAGTAAGATTTTAACGAGTTTGTTACTGCAAAAGCATATATTTCAGAAATATTTTGACAACTAAATAAAACAGACATCATTAAAGAAGAGTACACAGAAAAAAAGAAATAAAAAATTTAATTTTCTGAGGAGATTTTTAAAAATACGAAAGCATTACATGCTCATAAGTTTAACATTAGCGAAGGGAATTTGACCCAGCACTTACCAATAGACATAACTGATTATTTCCACAACGCTATTTCTTTTTACTTTACAATTTTTAATTTTATATTTTTAATGTATAACGGCTCTTTCTTAAAATGAACTATTATTTTTTCAAAATGTATAATTGGTAACTACGGGGTTGTCGTGTTTGCGGGCGTCTGTAGAGAAACGTGCTGAAGGAAATACCACGTTAAATTTATTTATTATTATTTAGATAGCATTGGAGATGAATTATTCAAAATAAATTGCATCAAACAAAGTAATATAATCTTGATATAATTTTGCTCATAAAGGCTGGACTGGACACATACTGTGAAAAATTCTGTCGCATGTACATTTTCAGATGAACATATACGTATTTCAATGGAAACGAGGCGCTGCTCTTATGTACTCATAAAAAAAATTCCATAATATATTTTACTACGGAATTATAAAAATATCTGATGGAAAATATGTGTTTTTGACTTTGACAATTACAATTGTTTTCTTATAATCAATTTTGTATTCTAACGAAAAAAAATATGTTGATATTTTTTTATTTGAATAATGACATATTTTTCGAAATTGTGAATATAAAGAAAAGATTTACTTAAGAATATGAGAAAACATTTACATAAAAATGTTTATAAAAATAAATCATTCTAAATTATCAAAACAACTCATCAAAAACAATGAAATATTTAAAAGAGATGTATTAAAAAAACGTGTTTTCTTTGTGGATTAAAATTTAGTACGTCACATGTATAGAATTATATGTTATTTTCGTAATTATACTTCAATCTCATTAATAAATATAAAATAAATTTGAGATTACAGAAAGTGAAACTTTTAATTCTTCTTAAAGTACTTAGGAGAAAAAAATAATATTTTGCAGAATTCTTTGAAATATGGTTTCTAAGTAATTAATTTTTCTTTTCGTAAGATATTAAGTAGTTAATTAAGAAAACGATAAATTTATTAAAGCGTGATACTTCTATAATTAAAAAAGTCTACTTTTATTTTTTTAATTAAAGAATATACAATATTAAACTAACTCACACACCGTATTTTAATACGTTAGAACTTGCAGGACTTTTTTTTGTGTTATAAATATTTTTAATTTAATTTGCGAATTTCTTATGTTGTTACGAATTTAATTTAAACTTATTTTTGCTTTAGAACATTGTATTGAAAAATACATATGTTTTCTTTATGGATTAAAATTTTAAGTACTTAGCATATATAAAATCATATGTTATTTATGTAATTATATTTGAATCTGATTAATAAATATGAAACAATTTTGAGATTACAGAAAGTGACTTTTAATTATTGTTAAAGTACTTAGAAAACAAAAATAATAATATTTTCAAGAATTCTTTGAAATATGGTTTCTAAGTAATTAATTTTTCTTTTCGTAAGATATTAAGTAATTAATTAAGAAAACGATAAATGTATCAAAGCGTCATAACTTCTATAATTTAAAAAAATCTACTTTTAATTTTGAAATTAAAGAAATTATAATCTTAAACTAACTCACCCACCATATTTTCATGCGTTACAACTCGCTTCAATATTTTTTGTGAAATAAATATTATAAATTTAATTAGCGAATATCTTATGTTGTTAAGAATTTAATTTAAACTACTTTGAAAGAAAAAAAAAAGAAGAATGGAATTATGTGCTCTGAAACAAAACGATATACCATATGTAGACTGTTTACTCTTATATTTCACACTCATTATAATATTTATTTCAAATAAGTAGGTTTCAGAATAAGGTTTTTTTAAATATTTTTAAATATTTTATATTATTTCTGTTATGGTCGACAGTTATATTAAAGTATGTCTAAATATATAATTTTTTTTCAATTGTTCTTAGATATTTAGCCTCTAAGGGAGACATATATATTCAATTTTAATCTTTTCCTGGAATTGTTTTAATAAAAATCACTATTTTTTTAATGATCATGTTTCATATAATATTATTAAAATTTAAATATGTTTATAATTTTAAAGTTTTTTAACACTTATTAACTTAGTGGAAATGTGTTTATGAATTCGATTTGCTTGGCCGTCTGTTCACGCTTTAACACCATTAAATATACTCGGATTGGATTGCTATGTAATTGATATATGTTATAGAGGTGGCATGGATTACTGTGGCATATTTGGTTTTAAAAAATGAATTTATAGTTACACGAATTTTACAGGGACACTTAAAAATTTCGTCACATTGTGGTTTATGGGGAAAAAAATGTTTACAACGTACAAGAAATGTACGTGCATACTTGAAACGTTATTATGAAGTCTGTTTGTCTGTCCGTCAGTCCGTGCTCTAACTCCTGTAAATATAACAAAATTGCCATTTAAATGATATATGTTATTGAGGTTCACCGTGGCATGTTTGGTATTGAAAATGAAGCATTAATTCGTTTACAAGGACACTAAAAAGAATTCCGTTACAATGTGGTCTATAAGAATAAATAGTTTGCAGTGTATTTCAACGATGATAGACTCTTTCAAATATATTGAAATTGACTTATATCACTGAGGTGCACAACAAGATGCTTCCGGTAGAATATGGTGTGCATAGCATTTAGAGTTCTTTTAGAGGGACACACAAAATAATTCTGTTACAGTACTGAATATGACCGATGATTGTTGGAAGAGAGTTTTCATTTGTGGTATACGATTTTAAATTTAACTAATCTTTTGTATATTAATCGGTGTGCATAAATTCTATAGCTCATATACAAGACTTCAAAAAATAATTCGAGTACATTTCCGTTCATTGATGGGAATTGCTGAAAGGGAATTTTCAACTGTGCTATGTGTTTCGTAACTGAACTAAATTTTGCATACTATGTAGTATATATACCAATACATATATCATATACAGGGCTTCAGAAAACAATTCGGATATTTTTCCGATTATGAATGGTAATTGCTGATATTAAGTTTTTAAATGTGGCATATTTTTTTCAAATTGTTTACATAAACATCGCATTTACAGTAATGAACGGTGGAGTTTTGTTTCAGTATTCCGAATGTGTTGAAAAATGGTTCATGATCTATGATTCACGCATATTTTTTCTTTCTTGCTTATTGGAATGATGACAGATTTTCCGAAATTGTGCACTTAATAGGAATATTTGCTAAACAAAGAAAAAAATCATTTCAATAAATATTTTTTCAAAGTAAATCACCTATAACTGTTAGCACATAAAACATTAAGAAATGTTTAAAAGAGATTCATTTTTGGCAATCTGTATGGTTTTTACTAACCAATAAAATTGAATAGTATATTTTTAACGATTAAAAATAAAGGAATTTGTCCATTAAATTTTAATGGTAATAAAAACCGTATACCAGGTGTGGCGGTTAATATTTCTTAAGTTTTCATTGAATAACACTTAGAATTAGGGAGAAAGGTAATATATATATATATATATATATATATATATATACATATTAAGTATGCGCCATCGCTAGCTACACCTTTTCCCTACCCCTCTGGCAAGTTGTAGGTGCTATCCCAGGAAAACCGTGCATCTTTTAAAGAGATCCAATCATCAAGTAATTTTTCGACATCTTTGTAATTAATGAAGTGTTTCATGGAAAGTGCGTGAGACATCGATGGAAACAATTAGTAATTGGAAGCGTTCAAGACTCGTGAGTATGGCGGGTGGGGAAAGAGTTCCCAGAAAAATGTAGAAATGGTGTCTCTCACCGCTTTCGCGGTGTTTGATGAGCCGTAGTTGTGCACCAAAATCACTTTTCCGTGTCTTATAGCCCATTTTGTTTGCTTTTCGATCAGAGCATGGTTAAAATTGATTATGTTTTTACGGTAGCGAATGGTATTAACTGTTTTATCTGTTTAAGAAGTTCATGGTACACGACAGCCTTCTGATTCCTCCAAATGCCCAGAATTTTTTCTTTCCAAAGTTATTTGGTCTTGCAGTCGATGTTGATGGTTGCTCTGTGCCAACCCATGGTTTTCTTCGTTTTGGGTTCTCAAAATACATCCATTTTTCGTCGTTATTCACGATCCGATACAAAAACATTTTTATTTCATACCGTGAAAGCAAAACTTTGCACAACGTGTTTCGCTTATGAATCTGTCTGACGTTCAGCTGATATCATATTCTTTTTTCTGCCTTCTGTGTCTTTCTCATGGCATGCCGACGGTCATAAATAGTTTCGCGACCAACATTTATCCATTCTGCAATTTGTTATTGAGTTCGAGTATCGCCTTCGTCCAACAATGTTTGCAATTCGGTGGCTTCTTCAATTGTTTTCGGTTCACCTGATCGTCCTTTGTCTTTTAAGTAATCTTGCGTTAAGACATTGTCACCATAAGGTTCACAAGTATACCACGGCTTTCTCTCGTGCTTTTATTTTGATTGAACAAGAAAAGTATTACGTCCCTGATATGGGCTTTATTTGGCTCGAAACTAGACATGTTTACCATACGAAAACAATATGACGCTAACTCGAAGTCATTTAAACATCAATAGCGTTTTGAAAGAAAATGTCATAGCTACAAAGTGACATAAGATGTTAGAATGTGAATCAACTCTTGTTTTCAGCGCTATCTCTTGAAAAAATTAATAATTATTAACTACCACACCTGGTAAATTGGCTGCTATGGAGATGTAATGAAGAAATAATTTAGGTTTTGGGAGTGGATAAAAGTTTATAGAATGAAGAATCCATAACATCATATTATTTCCGTAATTATACTTAAATTTTATAAATAATTACAAAATAATTTTGCGATTATAGGAAGCGAAGATTTAAATTATTCTTTGTGCAATTATAGTGAAAATCGTGATAATATTTTTCAGAATCATTCGAAGTATGGTTTACAAGTAATTCCATATTCTATTCATAAGATATTAACTATTTAATTAAGAAAATAAGACAGTTATCCAAACGTAATATTTCTTTAACTAAAAATTTTACTTTTAATTTTTGATTAAAGAATATATGGGCCAAAAAGTCATAAGTGTGATTTCAAAGTCACCAGTATATCTGTCAGCATTTATTTGCAATGTAAATTCTCATTTCATGTTAAAATGTTTCAGTGTGATTATTCTAAAATATTATGTATTTATGTCATAAATATAAAAATCTGTTTTTTTATCTTTAAAATGGAATTTAAATATCTCAAAAGTCACTACTGTCCCCTGTCCTCAATCCATAACGTGATCATTAAAACCCACAACAAACAATAATTACTAAAAAATTTTGAAAACGAATGAATCTATTATAAATATGAATCTGGTAGAGCATAATAATATAATTGTTATATGTGTAATTTTTTTTGTTGGGTTTAAAGTTGAGTCCTTCACTTTTTTGATCACTACAGTCCAGTGAATGAATTTCTTCATATTTTCACCAGATGGCTGTGTCGAGTCATTTTCAGTATTACTTCCAGTAGGGGAGCACATGTTGTTCTTAAAAAGTTCACATTGCTTGAGTTCATAAAGAAGACTTTCTGGATTGAAAAGAATCGGGAAAGGTACTCGTATCTTTATTAACCATCACTACTGTCCCCCATTGTTATTTGAAATATTGACATTTATAGATTAACCAATGTCTAGCCATTTAATGGTAGGTTTGATATATCTTTGAAAATAGTGCATTCCATAAGTTTTCTTTTTTAAGAAAAGTGGTAAAATTGCAAAAATTGCCCCTACCGTCCCTTACTATTTGTGTTTTGTCTGATAAAATCTGCCACATCATATTTATTTTGCAATAAAGTTTGTGCCCCTCTACTAATTATTATTCATACATATATCAGTGGTTATTAAAAATGCAAATTTAGCATAACATGAGACTTTAAAAATCAGATATCAGTAGAAAATCAGTAGAAAATTAGCAGGCAAAAATTACATTCATGAGATTTTGGTGCATGTAAACTTAAAGTAAGTAACTCACATACCAAATTTTAGTATGCTGCAACTTAATTGAAAACAAAATATGATATACAAATTCATTTAGCGATTAACTTATGTTATAGCGTAGTTAATATAAATTCCTCCAAAGACAAAATATGTGAAATTATTAATGTTCTTTAAAATAAGCAAAAACGTGTATGTTTAAATAATGTCATACATATAATTAGTCTCCTGAAATAAATGCCTTTGGTTTTCGTGGAATTCTTTTGAGGGTGAAGTTTTGAAATGAAAAGCAGTTAAATGACAGCACATAAGCGTTCAAAATTTAGTAAATTTAGCATAGGTGCCAATTTTTACGCTTTTTTGTCACCATTTTTATTTGAAAGATTTATTTGATCCTTATTTAATCAAAGAATTCTGATATTACAACAGGCGATTGTTTTTTTTGTTTTTTTTTCGAAAAAAATGGTGGAAATTTGCCTACGTGGAAATCAGTATATAATCAAGTAATTCGTATAGTAAGAAGGCACCTACGTTCTCTTTTTGGTCTTGTTTCCAATTTTACAAGTCATTCCGAAGATATCTAGTTAGAAGAGGCAAAGATATTGCATTAATTATAAACTTAGTACAAGTAAGTATGTTTCAAAATAAATATTTTTTTAATGTTTTACGAGGTTTAAAATACTTTTATTTAGTGAAAAAAAAGTCATCTCACTCCGGCGCTTAAGTGGATTGTTATCAATGACAGTAACTTTAAAAAAAAACAGAATGAAGTTTTTTTAATGCTATTTTTAAACAAATAATTCTTAGAAATAAGGCACAGTCACACAGTCGGCGTAAACAAAATACATCGGAAATAGCCTTTCGTCAAGAAAATATATCTTTTTTCAATCTATGTTAAATAGATAATCTTAGGTGCTTGTCTTCATACTGAAATTGCACTAAAATCTGAAAATTTGAATGAAAACGCCTAATTTTCACATCATATTGGGCAACTAGTTTAGGAATTGGGAGGGTAGAAAATTTAGAACTTTTAATGTTAAATTCATTTGTAATCGTTGCAAAACAGATTACAATTCGGGTAGTTTTATAAGCATAACTCAAAAACTACTTGGTGGCATGATCTGTAATTTTGAATCCTCATATATGAAACTTCTCAAAATTGATTTATTAAAAAAAATAATAGGTTACAGTTCATATTTTTTTTCAAAGACTAATTTTAAAAATATGTATTTTGGAAATATGTTTTGAAAAATATATGAATTTTAACGTATAATTTTTTTAACGGAAGTTGATTTCTACAAGCTTCAAATATGCGACTTCAACATTACAGCTCATTCCGCCAAGTTGTTTTTGAGTTATGCTTAAAAAGGTACTCCCATTGCAATCCGTTTTGCGATCATTACCAATGAATTTCACATTGAGAGTTCCAAATTTTAAACTTTCGTAATTTCTAAAGTATTTGACCGTATGACGTCCCGTTTAGTGTGTAAAATAAAATTTACTGAAAATCTCAAATAATATGTTAAAATGAGGTGTTCAATATTAAAAATTTCAGGGTTTGGTACAATTGCTCTTTGTAAACGGTAACTTAAAGATTAATTTCGAACATAAATTGAAAGAAGAGATAAATTCCAGTACAATAGCTATTTTTTGTTTGTATTTTCTGTGATCTTACTTCTGGGAACATTTTTGTTTTCAATTTAGGGATTAAAACTTTTGGAGTGTTATTTTTCTTTCTTTTGACCAACTTTGTATTTCATTACATATTTGTTTTCTAATTCATATTAAATTTAGTTAACTTTAAAAACAAACAGGAAGCTTGGCATTTTTGTAAAGTTATATTTATGCAATAAAAAATCAATACAAGACCTTCAAGACATACCAAGTTCTCGACCTAATTCGTTGGCCGTGAATGAGAATGCCGGTGAAATTCGCTTTCAAATTCAGTAGTAGCGATAACTGGGATTAAATCCTCTATAATCTGGTTCCAAGCATTTTAACTTCGCGTGTTTGAGTAAAATTAGTTGACTTTTTAAAAACAAGGAATATATAAGCTACCTTTTACCGCTGGGAGGACTTATTTTATTTGAAAGTTTACTATATTTCAGAAAAGTTCAATAAAAAAACAAAACAGGTTTGCTTAATATAACGTAAAAACATTTGAACAATAATATTTTTCAAAATAAATCATCTTTAATTATAAGCATAATTCATCCAAATTTAAGAAATATTTAAAAGAGATATGTTGAGAAAAACAGTTAAGTTATCTTTGTGTATTAAACTTCTAATAACGTAGCATGTATAGCATCTTATATTCTTTACTGATTATACGTCAATCTCATTAATAAATATAAATTATTTTTGCGACTAGAAATTTCATATTGTAAGTGAAGCATTTAATTATTCATAGAATAATTAGAACAAAAAAAGTCATAATAATTTCAAGATTTTTTGTAAGTAATTAATAAAGTAATTAATAAAGAAAATGAGAATTTCATTAAAGCACCATACTGCTATAATTAAAAATATCTGCCTTTAGTTTTGATATTACTTGATATATACGTTTAAAATATGTAACTTTATTTTAATATGTTACAACCTAAATAAATAAGTTTCATGATATGAAAAATGTAAATTTAATTAGCCCATTTCTTCTGTTGTTAGAAATTGGATTTATGCTCCTTCAAAAAGAAAGGAGGGTAGGGAGGTCACCACGTTCTTTTAAAAAAACACCGCTTAAGATTGAATCTTCTTATATTTTATATTGATATTTAAAACAAATAAGCATGTTTCAAAATAAGTATATTTTGGGCATCCTTCATAAATAAGAGAAGTTAAAAAACCAAATGAAGTTTTTTTTCTTTTTTCTTTTTAAATAATTTTAAAATAATTTCAAAAAAATTTCTAATAAATTAATAAAGCTAAATATGCTTTATTCTTAATTTACTTATAAAGCTATATTACTTTTAAGCAAAAAAAATAATAATGTTTCAATCCCAAATTTTGATGTTATTTTCTTAATTCGAAAAACGGCAGCTTTTTAAAGATTCTGAACATAAAAACAAAAATTATTTGTTTAAGAAAAACGATAAAACGTTTCAACAAATATGTTTATTGTTTATCAAAATAAATCATATTTAACTGGGAATATAATAAATCATATGTAATTGGGCTTAACATATTTAATCTCTATTCGTGGAACATTAGGAAATATTTAAAAGCGATGGATTGAAGAAACAAATTATTTTTTTTTTGGTAAAACTTTAAAGTTTTAAAAAAGTTGCATGTTGGATATTTTCCAAATTTTTTCATAAAATATTATGTAATTAATTAAGAAAATGAGAATATTATACTCTTCAAATATTATGTACGTAATTATACTTTATTCTCATAAATAAATGTAAAATAATTTTGATCTTACTGTGAAAATTTTAATTATTATTTTAAAATTTAAATTTAAGTGAAAATTTTAACTATTCTTTGAGTATTTAAATCAAAAAAGTCCTAAAATTTTACATCATTATTTGTGATATGGATTCTAAATAGTTCCAAATTTTTACAGAAGATATTATGTAATTAATTAAGAAAACGAGAAATTTATTAAAGCGTTATACTGCTATAATTAAAAAAATCTACTTTTAATTTTGAGATAAAGGATATATACTCTTAAATTATGTAACGCACGTAGCAGATTTTATTACGTTACAACTTAATTGAATAAATTTTTTAATATAAAAATTTAATTAGTGAGTTTCTTATGTTTTTTAGGAATTTAATTTAATCTTCTGAAAAAACATAAGGTTATGTTATTTCAAATGTAAAAAAATATGTTATAGGCCAGAATGATCTTAAGTACGTTTAAAAGTAAGTACGTTTAAAAAAAAGTGAACTATTTAATATGCGTTCAAGGTAACCCATATTACTAATTCGTTTCTCCTAATAAAATCATTCTTTGTCAATATTTTTCTAAAAATATTGTGAAGCTAAAATATAATTTTTTTATATTTAAATATTTGCATTCCAGGAAAAGTAACTTTATGAGTTCATTATAGTCGTATCATTTCATACCTGTCTATAATTCATTTACTTAAAATGAAAATATACGTATAATTTTATTTCTCTTTCTAAATGTTCATTAGAAATTATATATTTGGGAAATATAAATATACCATTATTAGCATCTCCTTCTTAAACAACAATATTTCTAAAATGTAATAATAGGAACATTTTTTTACATTTTTTTTATAACATTCCATTTGTTTTAATGATTGCATATTTAGAGTAAAGAAAACGTAAATAACAGGTTAAATTTCTTGTTATTTATGAATCACTGTTTACGCAAAATGCAATCGTGGTAAGTAGATGCAAGCGTTGTGGAAACCATATTATATAAAGCAACAATTTTTTTACTAGAAAATATATGTAAGTTTGCTTAGATTGCGTAAATACGGGTTAGGTTACATTAGAAAGACCCCATGTAGAGGCAAGTGCACCCTCCCCTGCCTCTATCTTTCGAACAGATAACCGACTGTAACAAAAACAACAAACACCTGCTATATGCAAGATGCGTACACTTCTTAGATTTTCCTAGGAGTGTGGCACCACTATTTTACATAAGGAATGTTTGCCTAATTTTTTTTTTTCAGATAAAAATGTTCCTGAGATTAATTGCAGAATTTTTGTATTTTTCTGTGATTAAATAAGTAAAACAATTCAATTCGAAAATTTGTGGTAAAACTGTGCCTATGTATGCTTAGAAGATATTATATATATAGGATTAAATATATATGTAGTATGCTTATTGGCTGATAAGATCAAATGTACGAAAAAATTTGTTTTTCAGTAACACTTGTTCTTCAAATAGTATGTATTTCAAGAAAGAACATAAATGTCAAACCTTCAGATTTATTAGAAGTAATTTTCTCTTCTCTAATCGCATATTTCTATCATTAAATAAAGCGAATATTTCTATTTGGAAATAGTGCTACTCAAAATTCAGACGATTTGGCAATTACGAAATGAAAATATACCCGGTTTTACTTTAATCCAAGGAATAAATCTTTTTGCACCACTTCTTTATCTCCCAAATATCGTATTAACATTGGCTTCGTTTACCAAAGCAAATATATAAAACTTATTCTGTAAGCTAAAATAAAAAACGTAGATGACATGCCTAACTAGCCATGTGGGAAATTTCACAAGTTTCGATGACAGAAATGTATCAGATAAAAAAGTGCATTGTCAATTTTCGCTGATGAAAGCTGAGAAAACGTGACAGATTTTTTTTTTCTCAAAAGAGCTGAAAATAAAACCTTTCGTTGACGTAATACAGGGTGGGAAATAATCATTTCATTAATGCTTAATACAGGGTGGGAAATAATCATTTCATTAATGCTTAATACAGGGTGGGAAATAATCATTTCATTAATGCTTAATACAGGGTGGGAAATAATCATTTCATTAATGCTTAATACAGGGTGGGAAATAATCATTTCATTAATGCTTTCTTAATAAACGAAGTGGGTATAAGGCTCTTTTTTAGACTACCAATAGGGTCAAGAAATATTTTTCTTTTTCTAAGCTAAATTTCCTGTTCTAATATAATTCAGTTTCTGTACTTACGGCCACAAGGCTATATTTTTGTTTGAAGATTTTTTTAAATGTGGTTATACAAGATCAGAAACATAGCTTTATTTAGCAAATTTTAATGTAATTAAATTATACTAACTTGACTTTTTAAATGAAGAGCGGATATCACCATCATAGTGCTTTTATATATTAATATCTGTATAAAGTAAAACGTATATAAAACAAGTGGGTAAGTGTGATCGAAGATCGCACAAAGGGTTTCGTTTAATATTCCTTTCAAAATACTTTTTCATTCCTTTAATAAATCCAAATAAATTTCATTTTCCGAAAAACGACCGCTATTATACTCTGTCATGATAATATCTATCATGGGGACTAAATGTGATATTAAAAAAATCAATTTCAAAATTAAACATATTGTACAGACACCTTCTAAATGTTAAAATATGCCAATATTTCCATAATCGGGTTTGTTATCATGATTCAATACATTCCTCAAACTCATATGACATTATAATCATTTGCTGACGTCATATCTACTTGCTTTCTCTATTACTCATATTGATAATCTCTTTGTATTATTCTCAAACATTAGAAAAAGTCCGCTAATCTTCCAATATGACGTCAGATTAATTTTATTTTTAATTCTGTAATGATATATTAACCTGTTTTTAGTACTTGCACATACTCATACTCCTTGTATTATTGAGAAATGTTTGAAAATGTCCATTTTATTACCAATATGATGTCATATTAATCCTTTTTCAATTGGTGAAACTTTTTATTTCATTTTCATTTTTCACGTGGAAATCTTTCAATAGAATATTAATTATTTTAGAAAGAATTGTATTGTGGATTTTTAATTGTTGCAAACTGCTATAAGGAAAAATGTTTAAATTTAATAGGAAAAGGCTGTTAGATTTTGGTTTTTTATCTTTCTAAATTAAAATAATACGATTGTTAAAATTTCATAGTAGGTATTCAGCTATAAGTATACAAAATTTCAAGTCTGTAAGTTATATAGTTTCTGAAAACTGGCACTGTGATGGACAGACAACGTAGCGGGACGAATAGGGTTTCGTGAGATGAATGAAACCCTAAAAACTAAAGTGGGGTTTTGAGTACTTTATATTGAAAAAATATATATATAAATAAATCTGTAATTTCAAATATTACACAAGTCCGATATTTAAGGTAGTCTCATACGCGTGGGCAAGAATTTCATAACTTTACTTAGCTGTTGCCACTCAAAAGACGCTGTAAAATTCTCAATGACTGCAACAATTACATAAGACCTAGATTTACGCAGTTTTTGCAGCAACTAGATTACGATAGTGCCTTGTATCCAAAAATCCCGGTATTGCCACTTTCTGTTTGCCTAAACCGGTCATTACCAGTTTTAAGCCACAGACATGGCTAAAACATTTTGTTAGCAGATGGCCAAACATGAAATAAGCTGATATTGATTTTCATTTTAATGATAATTTAAAATTTATATTGAAAGCGTTACGGAGACAGTTTAATTATTTAGGTTTTCAAACATTGCTTTATTTTGGATTCGAATGTCTTCGAGCGAATCAGAAAATGTCCATGTTCCAATAAAGACAAAGATTTGTAATCTATCAAATTACTAAAGATATATTATTGAAAAGGACAAGGATAAGAGAGTTGCTCACTTTAATTGGAAAAGTACAGAAATACAGGGTCTGTTCTGAAAGTAGTAGGACTGGTTTTTTCCTGAGCGAACGGGCGGACGAGAGGCGGTTTGCGTGCGCACGATCGGTGGAGGGGGCTATTGGGAATGCTGGGGAAAATGGGCAGTCGGCTCTCGGTCGTTGAAGAGAGAAGGTCGCTTGTACTGTGAACACCTGTCGAAAGGCCTCGTCACGGAGAATCATACGGTGATGCTGCCATGGGTATATCGGGAGTTTTTGCGTGTCACAAACTGTTCCGAGAAGGTAGGGAGAAGGTGGAAGACGACGACCGCTCCGGACGCCCTTCGACCAGCAAGACCAAAGAAAATGTGTCGCAAGTAAGAAATTTACGTGGAAGTCCTCACAAGACTGCGAAAACGCTTTGTTCGTGCCCGCCCAGCCATCGGCAACAATTGGCGGTTGCATCATGACAACGCGCCGAACCACACAGCGTTTCGCGTAGTGCAGTATCTTGCCCAGCACAATGTGGCAACGCTGCCTCATCCCCCCTGCAGCCCCGAATAAGCCACGCCAGACTTTTTTCTATTCCCGAGAATAAAATCGACGCTCAAGTAGAAGCATCACGTCTCGGTAGAGGCGGTTTAACAGGCCGTGACGAGAGAGTTAAACAGCATTCCGGTCCAAGCGTTCCTGGAAGCGTACGAAAACTAGAAAACTCGTTGGCAGCACTGTGTAGATGCGGAAGGATGCTACTTTGAAAAATTCTAATCGTTTGTACTATTCTTATGAATATTTTTTTAAAATGAGTCCTACTAATTTCAGAACAGACCCTGTATCTACTAGATCCACTGTGTAAAAATGCAAGTAAGTATATTTGTCTTTGAAGACATTAAAACAAAATTCGTGTTTTGTAACGAGGGCTGTGTAAAAAACGCGTGCATAATTTTAACATAAAAAATTTCATCTACATATCCAATCTCCTTTCCTGAATAATGTATAGTTGTCCTAAGGAAAGAGAAAATGTGCTCATGATTTTTTTCACAGATTTCAAGTTGTATAGTTCAAGTTGTATAGCTGTGTCATATTGTTCAAGTTGTATAGTTGACGTCCTATTTTATCTTGGACCAGCTTTCCGCCGATATGTAAATTACATAGTCTGCAAACTTTGTCTTCTGTAACTCTACACATGCTTAAAAATGCTTGTTTATAGACTTACCATTTAACAGATGGATTTTAAACAAAAATATTAGAAAGAACTTTGAATATATGTAATATTTTTGTTTCGTTTGCGTCTCCGTTTTACTACTTGCTTTTAATATCTTGCTGTATTTATGTAGCTTGTTTATAATCGGTCGAAAACTGTTTATTTTTTAAATACCGAACTCCATATCATATTGATAAATTGTGTTAAGAATTCCTTTTTACATCTATTAAAAATAAATAGAGCAATAGTTACTCAATAAATATAAAAGTTGAATACAAAAAGTTAACAAGGATTTTTGTAAAGAAACAAAAAAGGAGAAATAAGTAAGATAAATAAATATTCCCTACATAGATATACGAATTTTTTCCTTCTCTAATATAACTATTTATTTTATTTTTAATGTATATATTTTACTTTATAATTTATTTTATTTTTTATGTCGTTTTCATTAGAAAATCAATTTAATTTACAATTCAAATGGCAAAATAACAAAAAAAAAGGTTCGTATTAAATTTTCATTATATTCTTCAGTAATAAAATTTGATCACAAACTACAAGAATTTCCAAAAACCGCAATTCGTGTAAAATTGTAATTAATACTAAAAAAAATATAAATATAAACGAAATTAGAATATTTACTATTTATGAACACACATACACATTCATGCGATGAACGAAAAAATAATCGTAATTAACGAAACGTGCAAATTTCGCTACATAAAAGCACTCATAGCAATGTATATAGCCTCATTAAATAACTCATTAATTTTTTCAACATCCAATCTTCAGATTTTTTTAATGTTACTTATAGCAACCACTTATATTACTCACTACACTTTTGAAATAAAGTTGCAAAAGTCATGAATGGGGCCTCCCTTTTAATTTAGTGCACTTGAAAACTAAAATAAAAATCAGTTTCTTTGCCTTTTGAGCAAAAGTAATTGAATCTTTCCCTTTTGAAAAGAAAATTTTCTCCATTTTTCGCACAAATGAAGAAATAATCTTTTCAAGTCACGAGATTAGGTTTTAGTTCAGGAAGTTTTCATTTCTTTTACTTCAAGCACAAGTGAGCGTAATGAAGGCATATAGAAATGATAATTCTCAACTACATTTCAGTAAGGGCAGTCATAGAAATTCTTAAAACTTCTGTTATTACAAGTATATAGTTCTATCTGCTTCATTTTGAAAAACATAAAACGAAAAAATTTTCTTATATACTCAAAATGTTAGATTTAAATTTCCTTTTTAAATTTATTTAACTGTGATGCTTTTTTAAAGTACGTTTCTAATGTTTAGTACTCATTCAACTTTATAAATTTCTTTCCACGAATTTTTATTTTAATCGAAGTTTCAAGGTTTAAACAAAACATAAGTTGTTCATTATACTTTTCTTAGTCAAAGTTAAGATAAGCAAAAATAATATAAGCAATAATTTAGCAAGATTAAAAAACACAAGCTTTAAGATAAGCAAAACGTAACTTGGTCATTATTAGTATGAAGATTCTATTTTTTATATCCTACATAATGCGTTTGCATTTTGAAATCTTTTAATAAATATTTAAAATTAGTAATGTAGGATTTCCAATTTTAAGAGTTTCAATTGACATACGCAGATAAAATACAATTTTCTATTAAATAAAGGGGTATTAAATACATTTTTACTTTAGATTAAAAAGATCAATTTAGATATAACATAATTTGCTAATCGGTGAACAGGTGCATACGGACTTTACATTTATTATCGATGCAATAAAATATGGCGAAAATTAGTATTCGAAATCATGGTGACAAAAGTAAAGACAGTACACTCTCAGAAAAAACTGTAAATTTAGTAGCGTTTGCCCTTCAATTTTCACGGGCAACAGCCTTATTTGATGAAAAACGGTCTGATCCACTAAATAAGCGGCCTTATCCCTTAGAT
The DNA here is from genome assembly GCA_963931845.1 of Maratus michaelseni. NCBI lineage: Eukaryota > Metazoa > Arthropoda > Arachnida > Araneae > Salticidae > Maratus > Maratus michaelseni. The sequence continues at coordinate 402,743,115 of OZ007586.1, forward strand.
ACTTAGAAAATTAAGAGCAATCCACATATTTTTACAGTTCTAGCCCATATGTTAGCAAAAATACGGTACGACCCCATACATTGTCCTCCGATAGGGTGTAACCCTTCATTTTACTCGTGTTTCGAAAATTTTAACCCGCCAAAACAGCGATTCTGTGATGATTATTTAGCGTGCTACATGCTACGGATCAGTAAGCAAAGCGTTATTGTGTTTTAAAGTGCATTATATCCTGTGCATTATAATGCTATATTACTTTGCCCCGTAAAATTACGGACTGCACAAAATGATGGGCATGGATTTTTTTTTTTTTTTTTTTTTTTTTTTACGGGGTATTACTGGAATCTCTGCTGCTGGCCTCTGCCCGTAATTTTACTGCATTTTTTTTACAGTGTACGCATCCTGGTTAAGTCACATCCTGTGCACCTGTTCTTGGATTAATTTTGTAATGATAATATTAGGATTTTTTGTGATAAGTAAAAATAATGAGCTCGATAAAGACATACAAAAATGATAATTTAAAACTATATTTCAGTAAGTGTAATCATAGAAATTCTTAAAACTTCTGTTATTAAAAGCATAACGTAAATGCGAAAAAATATTCTTATTTACTTAAAATCATTATATTAAAATATGTTTTCTATTTTCTTTAATATAATTCTTTTACAATTATCTTTCCAAATTTTAATACTTATTCAACTTTATAAATTTCTTTCCATTTATTTTTATTTAAAATAAAGTTTTACGATTAAAACCATAACATTTCGCCATATTTTGGCCCTAACATTACTCTTGGTAATTTTTTATATTAAAAAAATATATATTTGCATTTTGAACACATTTATCGAATTCGTAAGATTAGCACTGACTGTATTAATTATTATTTTATTAACTATATCAGAGGTGCCAACTTTTACAATTTTTTGTTATTACTATTTCCCAATAGCATTGCTTGCCTTATTATTCGTTGTATTCCAGTGATTAAGTAACGCAAAGAATGTTATTCGAAAATAACCGAAAGAAAAAAGCGTAAAATGTGGTAGTAATGTAAGATTATATTATGTCAATAAGAACTAGCAAACAGCTACAAAATTATTAAAACTTTCGTTATTCTAACTAAACTGTTCTATATTTTTTTTTCTGAAAATTATAAAATATAGAAAAAATTCTTATATACTGAAAAATATCACATGTAATTTTTTTAAATTTATTCTTCCAGAATGCTTTCTATAATTACATTTTTAATTTTTAATATATATTCAACTTTATAAATTTTGTCTCATGAAGTGCTAATTAAATTGCAATTTTAAGTTTAATTGATAAGCAATAGCAGCACAAGCAATAAAATTGTAAAATTAAAATAATAAATAGTTTTAAGATAGGCAAAATATGACTTGGGAATTATGCTTGAAAAGTCGTTCTTATTTATTATTTTTTTTTTTTAATCCTGCAAATAAAAATAACTTTTGATAGCTAAAATTTAAAACTAATAATGTATGATTTTCAAGATTAAATTTTTTTATTTATGTATGGCATAGTTTTTCATTAAATGTATGTGTATTAAAGCTACACACTTCTTAGAATTTTCAAAGAAAATGGCACCACTATCTCTGTTAGGAATTTTCTATTTAATACTTAAAACGCAGAATTTGTAATCACATTATTTAATTGAAGAAATGGAAATATTTTTCTGCGTTTATAAATAAGACGAAATATTCTATTCAAATATTGTGGTAGAACTATAACCACCCTGCTCTCACCCCGCTGTACTCATATCCACAGTGTCTACAATCTAATATGTGTAGCTACACAATTAAAAAAAATATGTAAATGAATTGCTTTTTTCATTTTTCAAAAAACCTGAGCTTTTTAAAAATGCTGTCAAATTTGGCGTTTTTATTGAATTTATGCATGTGACAGGGAGAGAAATGTTGTCATGAGACAGAAATCGCTTCCTCACAAATAAGACCTAGAATGATTTTTCAAGTATGCTCATACTATTAGACCTACCACACAAATATCCGTCTCTTTTAAATAGTTCATTTTATAAGACCGTATACATATTTTAAAGACAAACGCAATTATGATGGGAATTTAAAACAATCTAAATTTAAAGTAAGGATTTTTTTCAGGAAACTCAATGCGTTTAATAATGAAAATTCATTCATGAATGTGTCAGAAGGTAGCGAAGTAGTCTTTAAAAACATAATATTTTTGTAAGATGCAGGGCTTCAAAAAGATTCATTTTTTAATAGCAGTATTTCTTAAGAAAAATTTTTGTGATAAATTTCTACAACAGTCGGAATAGTAGCAAGCCATCGGGGTAGGTTTCTAAAAATATATATAAAAAGAAAATGTAAAAGGAATATTTGCTTTGAAAAAAGAATGGTATTTAAAAATGGGATCATTTGGAAGCCCTGTAAACGCAATTTGTTTCTCTTTTTCTTTTGAGTTATATGAATGATGTTTTCTTAAAAATGACATCATTTTTGGGTGGCAGTTTTTCACTTTTTTGAGATTAAAACTTCAATATCAGTATCAGAGGAATAAAATATTGTAAATTATATCGATTTACATAATCGTAAGAAAATGATGAAGTTAATTGAATAAGAGTGTGTGATTTTATTTTGACTGTTGTTTTAACATGCTATTATTTTCACTGACAGAAAGTTTCCATCACTGGCAGAAGCTTAAATTGTTTAGATCCCTTAAGATTTCAGAAAATTAAGATTCCTTTGGTACTAATGTTAGGAGATGAAGGAGGAATAACATAGCCAAATTGAACAATAATTCTCTTACTGCTGTTTCTTCATTTTTCATTGCTAATAGGATTGTAACGTACGATTTTCAAAATAAGAAATTTAATTTGATATCCAAAGGTGACATATATTCTTTCATTAAAATGAATGCGTATAAGAAAAATTCTTATTTTCCATTAAAAGACCAAGTTCAAAATATTTTTTCTATCTTGTACTGAGGATATGATACGTGTGCTTACGTTTAACTATCGCTATTTTAAAAAATAATCTGTGGTTTGCTTAATCGCAGAGACTTGCGAAAGAAAATAGACGAAATTTAGTTTTTGGATATTGTAGTATTCAAAAGTATGCTCTCGTACAAACCATTCTATATAATAGCTGGCAAGTCTCTTGATATTTTGATACCACTCAATTCGAATAGCACTTTTTTTTCTATTTTGAATCGCAAATTTATCTCATTAAATAAAGCGTATGTTTCTATTTGTAAATAGTGGTACTCACAAATTGAGACTTTTATTCTTCAAAGTTATAGCTTATTCCCGCAAACAGTTTTTTCAACGGTATTTTGATTACCGGAACTTTTGTATAGAATTCTTCGTCTTAGTTTATCGGGAAATTCTTCTATTAAATAAAGCGAAACTTTCTGTACAAAAAATTTGGTATTCAACATACCGCAACACTATCAGCCCTGAGGTTCATTTAATTTGTCTTTTATAACAATTTTGCTCTGACATCTTAATAAAAAATATCCATGCACATTCGTACATCGTAGAACATATTTTGAAATTCTTGTAGAAAACTAGTTGACCCGCTCGGCGTTACCCGGTCCCGTGTAATAAACTTAAATCTCTTTAAAAATGAAACTCTGACCCGGATCCCTGCTGCATTCGCACCGTATACCTTGCGTGCTGCGTGAAAAATTTCTTAATTCCACCATCCATCGCCAGGTGACGCACTTTGTTCTAAACAAACCTCTTTCCGAACGAACATCCGGCACGTGTCCCCGCTGACTACAGCACCGTATAGATATAATAAAGAAGAAAGATTATTCATTTTTTAGGGTTGTAAAGGACCTCAGAACACGAAAATAAAACCAGAAAGCGATAGGTCAAATTGTAGAAAAATTGCTTTTTATTCGTAAATGGTGGTGATACCTGTAGGCGACCAAAGGTGCTGGAATGGAATGTAAATATTATAAGGGAGTTATGCACCAATTCTAAGGAAAATCTAAGCTTTATTACTGTGAAAAAAACATGAAACTGAAATTAAAAGCTCCCTCTAGTAGTGAAAGAGTAGTACTAAAAATAAAACATGACTAATGAAAAAACTTTTAAAAAATCCCTGTGGAACAAAAAAAGAATTACAGATATCATACCATTACGGAAGAAGAAATCACAAAAAGCCTCAAAAATGTATTATAAGGAAATAGCTGTTTAGAGTTACTAAGTGATGAACGTAAATTAATTTTTAGACTTTTCAAGGACCTCAGAAAACGAAAATAAAAACAGGAAGCTATAGGAACAACTGTAAGAAAATCTTATTTTATTCGGAAATTCTGGTGAAACAAATGTATCTGCAGATGTCTCATGAGCTTTATTTTAAAAAGAAGGGATATTTTTTGCTAATTAAAGTTCACGCACGTTAGTTCCAATTGTATTCGTTCTTCGTATTCTTAATCACCACCATATGTTATGAGTTTGGTAAGAATATATCTTGCACTTTACTGAATGTTTCCATAGCGCCAGTCATATCAGATCAAAGGATTGGCCCAATTCAGTGATTCGAAAATTTCGTATATTTATTACTGTATAATGTATGTTTTATTCAGATTTGTTATTGAACTCATTTTATTTCATTTAAGAACCCAAAAAGGATAAATTCATAACATGCGATAAATTGTAGAACTGAATTGAAAATGCTGTGAGTGCAGTGTAAGATGTATGTTTTCATTAAAATTTGTTATTGAACTCTGTTTGGACATGAAAAGAACTGAAATTTTACTGACTGTTTATGTTTCATGAGCTTTATTTTAAAAAAGGGATTATTTTTTGCTAATTAAGGTTCACATAAGTTAGTTTCAATTGTATTCGCTCCTTATAATCTTAGTCGCCTCCATATATTATGAGTTTGGTAAGAATATATCTTGCACGTTACTGAATGTTTTCATAGCGCCAGTCATATCAGTTTAAAGCTTAACCTTAATTCAGTGATGCGAAGATATTTTGTATTTATTATTGTAAGATGTATTTTTCATTCAGATTTGTTATTGAACACATTTTATTTCATTTAAGAACCCAAAAACGGTGAACTCATAACATGCGATAAATTGTAGAACTGAATGGAAAATACTGTGAGTAAAGTGTAAGATGTATGTTTTCATTAAGGTTTGTTATTGAACTCAGTTTGGACAGGAAAAGAACTGAATGGAGAAACCAAAGAGCATGAAATAGTTATGATGTGCATTTTTTGTGACATGAATTTCATAAGAATCGCACATGAACGGACTCATAATCACCCAAGAGCGGAAATTATTTACTGAATGTGTTCATTTCATAGAAATTAAAGTTTAAGAAAAACATTCGATTCTTGGGCGACTAAAAATGTTCTTAAATGAAGCAAATTGTTTTCAATAACAAATCTTAATGAAAACATACATCTTACACTTTACTATAAAATGTACTGGTCTACAATTTATCGCATGTTATGAGTTTGCCGTTCTCGGGAACTAAAAATGTAGTCAAAAACAGCAACAGAAAGAAAGATTGTAAATAAAAATAAATAAATACTCAAAAATTTTCCATCATTGAATTAACAAACTCACATATAAAATATAACTTTAAATTATTGACTTCTTAGATAGAAACAGCTCCACTAATCATTCATATTTACATAATGTTTTACTTTCTGATGAAACTCATAATATGTGAGAAAACGGTGATTTACTTTTTTACCTCATACTTACAAATTAAATAGTTTTGATGAAAACATACATCTTATTTTAAATTTTTGAGTATTTATTTATTGTTATTTCCAATCTTTCTTCCTGTAATTTTTTTACTACATTTTTAGTTTATTATGAGTTTTAAAAGAAATCGTAATGAAAACATATATATTGCACTTTACTGAATGTTTTGATAGTGCCAGGCATATGAGTTCAAAGCTTATACCTAATTCAATGAAGCGGAAATTTTGAGTATTTATTGTTAGTTGCAATCTTTCTTCCTGTTAATGTTTTCGACTACATTTTTAGTCCCCAAGAACGGTGAACTGATAACATGCGATAATTTGCTAATAATAAAGTGAATAGAAAATACTGTGAGTAAAGTGTAAGATGTATGTTTTCATTAAGATTTGTGATTGAACTCAGTTTGCTTCATATACAAAACTTCAGTGTTTAGATTTATTATCGCTGCCTCTATTACTCGGCGATGGCAACATACATTTTATAGTCATTCACTTAATTGAAATATCAAAATCATTATATATTTAAAAAACCCGGAAAGAAATCACATGGGTTTTTATATTTTTAATAAATATTTTTTGTTGGGGGGTTTTGGGCAATGTTATTGACTTCATAGATAGAAACAGCTCTGCAAATCATTCATATTTACTTAATGTTTTACTTTCTGATAAAACTCATAATATGTGAGAAAACGGTGATTTTTTTTAACCTCATTTTTACAAATTAAATAGTTTTGATGAAAACATACATCTTACATTAAATTTTTGAGTATTTATTTATTGTTATTTCCAATCTTTCTTCCTGTAATTGTTTTGATTACATTTTTAATTCCCGGGAACGATGAACTCATAACATGCGATAAATTATTAAGATGTATGTTAAGATTTGTTATTGAACTCAGTTCGTTTCATTTAAGAACATTTTTACTCTCCCAAGAATCGAATGTTTTTCTTGAACTTTACTTTCTATAAAATGAAAACATTCAGTAAATAAATATTAAATTGTTTTGAGGAAAACATACATCTCCCACACAATTTTTGAGTAATTTATTTAATTTTATTTACAATCTTTCTTCCTGTTACTGTTTTTGACTACATTTTTAGTTTCCGAGAAAGGCGTACTCATATATAACATGCGATAAATTGTAGAACTGTACATTTTATAGCAAAGTGTATGATGCATGTTTTCAGTAAGATTTGTTATTGAACTCAGTTTGGTTCATTTAAGAACAGTTTTATTCGCCCAAGAATCGAATGTTTTTCTTGAACATTGTTGTCTATGAAATAAAAACATTCATTAAATAATTTCCGTTCTTGGACGATTAGGAGTCCATTCATGTGTGATTCTTATGAAACTCATGTCACAAAATGCGCATCATAACTATTTCGCGCACTTGGGATTTTCCATTAATTTCTTTTCTATTTATTAATCTTTTCTCTCCACTTTCGGATATATTATGAGTTTGATAGAAAATCGTAATGAAAACATATAATACTAGTGTATAACCCCCGTCAAAAATGATGGATTGTTGATCTGTGTTCCATTTTCATAAGACTTCATACAAACAAACAGCATGAATATTTTATTACTGAAAGGTTTGTATTGTAGAAAAGTACATTTTAAAATCGACAAATGATTTCTACAAATCTATATATGTATACTCAATATTAATTTTATGAAATAGTTCAACGATTGGACAAAACATTCAAATTAAATATTAAAAAATAATCCATGTACGAAAGTTTTTGTATAAAAGTGTTATCAATGAGTTTCTAAACAGCTTGACTCACCACATAACTCATTGTTTGATTACATAACCAAAATTAAATGCAAATTCCACTATACTTTGTATTCCTTATATTTTATTTACGTTTCATAAGAAAAAATCATTTTATTTACGATGGAAGCAAAATTTCAAAATCCGCCAGTAGATGGCGCCAATATACTGGATCGGTCACCTCAAAGCATCCCTACGAAACAAATCACCGCTATTTCCGAAAAAAAAAGTGTTTACAGAAAAAATTGTTTACAGAAATGTTGATATACATGTTTTATATGAAATAGTTTTTGAAGGTTTTAAACAAAATTAAAATATTTAAAAGATTTAATAGGCTTTTACAAATATTTTAAAAGTAGAATCGCATGTTAAACTGTATTTTGTTAATGAAGCTTTCAAAGAGTCGTTCATTTGTGATTAATTTCAATTTGTGATTAATTTCAATTTGTGATTAATTTCAATTTGTGATTCTGAATCGCAACAGTGTTCGTTTGCTTACATCTGGGATTCCGATGTTTACACTGGATTTTTAATTAAGAACTTAAAACAATATAATAGTATATGATATACATGTTTTATAGGAAAATATGCTGAACAGACATGAATTCAAGTAGAAGATATTATCATTTAGCTGTCATATGTTACAATAGGTTTTTCATTAAGCCTAACATGGCGTTTAACTACGGTCGAATCGCAGAACAGAGTGGTCCCGCCCAGAATGGTTGCAGTCACTTTCTTGCCTTCGGATTCTATTATAAGTAGATTGCACTTTACTGAATATTTTGATAGTGCCAGGCATATCAGTTCAAAGCTTAGGCCTAATTCAACGAAGCGAAAATTTTGAGTATTTATTGTTATTTACAAACTTTCTTCCTGTTAATGTTTTTGACTGCATTTTTAGTTCCCGAGAACGGTGAACTCATAACATGCGATAAATTGTAGAACTGTACATTTTATAGTAAAATGTAAGATGTATGTTTTCATTAAGATTTGTTACTGAACTTAGTTTGTTTCATTTAAGAACATTTTTAGTTGCCGAAGAATCGAATGTTTTTCTTGAACTTTATATAAAAAAACCCGGCCAGAAATCACATGGGTTTTTATATTTTGAATATATGAGTTTACCGTTCTTGGGGACTAAAAATGTAGTCAAAAACATTAACAGTAAGAAAGATTGTAAATAACAATATATACTCCAAATTTTCACTTCATTGAATTAGGCCTATGATTTGAACTGATATGCTTCTCTCTATCAAAACTTTCACTAAACATCAAGACAATCTAAATTTTTCTTAAATATTCTGAGTTTTCTAAAAACTGAAAGCATTCCGTGAAGTGTAAGATGTATGTTTTCATCAAAACAATTTAATATTTAAGTATAAGTTTTAAAAAAATGTTTTCTTACATATTATGAGTTTTATCATAAAATTAAACATTAAGTAAATATTAGTGATTTGCGGAGCTCTTTCTATCTATTAAGTCAAAAACATCGCCGAAAAACTCCCAATATAAAAATAATTACAAACAATAAGTAATTGTCTTTAAAAGTATAAAAACCAATGTGATTTCTGGCTAGAGTTAAGATAATGTAAATCTTTCTTAAATATTGTGTGGTTTGCTAAGAAATGAGAACATTCAGTGATTTTCAAGATTTAACTTTTCATCAAACCATTTTAATTTGTAAGTACGGGGTAAAAAAATCTCCCTTTTTTCACATGAGTTTCACATTAAGTAAATATTTGCGGAGGTGTTTCTATCTATGAAGTCAATAAATGTTTAATCGTACAAGAGTGGAAATAAAGACTTTAATTATAATTACGGCGCTTTCCTCGGTTATGCAGGCAGACAGACATATCTCATTTACAGGTGGTTATCAAAATAATGGAAACACCCTAGATTTTGAAGGAATTCTTTATTAATATGGCGTAGGACCGCCTTTGGCATGTAATACAGCTTGGATTCGCCTGGGAATCGAATCATACAAATTCTGAATAGTGTTTAGAGGAATATTGTACCATTCTTCATGGAGTTATTGTGAAAGTTCCGTGAGAGATTCCGGTGGAGGATATCGATTCCGGATTGAAAGCTCTAAAATAGACCACAACGGTTCGATTATGTTGAGGTCTGGGGACTGTGCGGGCCAAGGTAGATGTTCCACCTCATCCTCATGTTCATCAAACCATGATTGGACAACTCTGGCTGCATGAATAGGGGCATTATCATCCTGGAAAATTCCATCTCCTGCAGGAAACAAAATTTGCATCATGGGATGGACCTGGTCAGCTAAAACTTCTCTATACTTCTCCCCAGTGATCCTTCCTTTCAGGGTTACGATTGGACCAGCAGAAAACCATGACACGGCTGCCCATACCATGACCGATCCACCTCCATGCTTGACAGTTGGACGGAGGCAATCAGGATCATACGCTTGTGCAGGTGTTCTCCAGACATGTACCCGTCCTGTTGTGGGGAAAAGTGTGAAAGAGGATTCGTCTGACCATATAACAGTCTTCCACTTATCAATCGACCAGGTTTTGTGGTTGTGGCACTACTCTACACGACGTTTGGCATTAGCATCTGTGACAAGTGGCTTGGGAATTGCTGTTCTGCCGTAAATGTTCTCTTTATGAAGGTATCTCCGAACTGTAATTGTTGACACTGGAGAATCCAGATGCTGATTGAGCTCTGCGGTCACTTTGGCTGCAGTTGTTTTCTTTTTAGACATTACAATCCGCTTCAATACCCGTCGGTCTCTTTCACTCAGCTTCTCCTTCCGTCCACTATTTTGCTTTGCTGAGCTTGTCTTTCCGCGCTGTGTGTACGCTGTCATGACTTTAGACACCGTACCTCTAGAAACGCCTATAAGCTGGGATGTTTCGGTCACCGTTGCTCCAGCTAGTCGGGCTCCTACAATTTGGCCTCTTTGAAAATCTGTGAGGTCTGACATTTTACGCTTCTGACAAAAAAAATCAAAACGTAGACAACTCTTCTAGAGCTCTCTCATACTACCTAATACATGTACTTTTTATATTAAAAAAATCTGGTAGCTAAGATTATATTTTAATGCTTACGAAGGGAATTCTTAAATGTCCCTTTCATTCACAAGTGTTTCCATTATTTTGATAACCACCTGTATATATATATATATGGATGAAAAATTAAAAAAATAAATTGCTAAAGAATACATACAAACATACAAAAGAGGAAATTTTCTTATAGAGGCCGAAAATTGTGTACACAACATATGTAGCTTCGAAATCAATTACTTCATGTATCCTTTTTTAAAGCTAAGAGAAACTCTAAATCACACTTCATCCCTTCACATCCATAATGTACACTGTGTATGTTACGATGTTATCGCAAATCATTACATAATGTAATGGTAGCTGCCATCATTTACGCTTCTTTATTAAAACTAATTATTTAAAGTAATTTATACCTTCTTTAATCTCTATAAGTCTTCGATTAAATAAGAAAAAAGTTATTATTGAAATTTAGTGGTAACAAAAATGTGTAACATTTGGCAGCTATGCAGAAACGTGTACGTCGTACGCACAATAACACATTACAATTTTTCAATAAAATCACTTATATACTATTCTTATGTGAATACAACATCTGGATATCAAAGAGTGAAGGGAAAATGATAGCTAAGTATACTCGCTTTTATATATATTGCGATTTCATATTTTGCTCCACCTAAAAAATATATAAAGCTTCTTTTTCCAGAAATAACACTGGTATTTATATATCTATATTGCAAAGAAAAAACTTGTACGTGAATAACGCTTACGTCATATTGACGGTATCAACATCTAACAAATAAAAGTCGCTTTTGAAATCTTTTTTTAACTTCTAAATCTCGCACAATTTCATTTTTCTACACTGTCAAATAAAAAACAAACGTTCTTTCAAATTCAATTTGTTTAAAAATGTATTCCTCAATTTACTGATTTTTATGGCTTTCAAAATAATTTTCAAGCATGATCTAAAAGACATCTATCTCTATCGGGTGCAGCCGATTACGAAAGATTAACCAGTTTATACTTGAAAACGATATAAATATTTAAGCGTTTGTTTACGACTAATATTCCACAAAGAAAATTAAATTTTATCAATAAGTAAAGAAATAAAGCAATATAAATCAAACACAAATTTAACACACATATAATCTTAAGCATTGACACTATCAGAATCAAAAAAGCTGCTGTTAGTAACGAAATCTTCAGCGATTTATTCGAATATTAACTTATGGCATGCAGATCATACTAAATTAATAAATGTAAAAACTTTATTAGAATACATAATTTGTTTTATATAAAAATGCATGCTGGTGTTGTTAGTTGGCAAACTAAAACAAAATATTAAATGTAAAAAAATCTACCAGAGTTTTCAATAGAAAAAAAAATGGTTTTCATATATGTTCCATAAACCAGGAAGCAAGGGTTGTATCCCCTAGTTGCCTTAGAATTATAATTTGTTTTCCTAGAATAACTTTTATTTACTGCCTGTCTAAAATGTATTTAAGTATTATGTCATGACAAGTAACTATTTTATTAATATATTTAAGATTTAAAGATACTCGTACACACTCATATAATATCAAAAATCCTATTATATGTAAATTTGTTTATGTTTCCTTAATTGTAGCAAAAGTTTATGGCATAATTCTACTTTACAAAATTACAAAACATTAAAACACCTGTAGTATTTTTACAGATATATCTTATATATTTAACCGTATATCTGTAACACAAAACAGATTTAAAGCATTAAATATAAGTTTATCTCTGTATTGTATAACAAGATAGAATATTTTAATTATAATAAAAGAACACGCATTGTTAAACCAAAAACAGATAATAAAATGTTAAATCTTCCATCCGAATTAAATTCAATTCGATTGCTAATTTAACAATTCACTCCATAAGTCCTGGAAATGTTTGCTTGTTTTGTTCTCATTCGTGTGGTTTCTTGTTTATGTCATGTATAGTTAAAACAAGTTACAATGACGTTTGTATCCTTTCAAACGCATCAGTAATACATTTTGCTCCGCATTCATTGAATATTTTATAACAAATGTAATTGTTCAGATGAATTATTTTGCAGAAATCATTCATATTTGTGTTTATGATTGTTACATGCAGATACGAATGTTAGGTATAGTTATTAATTTATTCATTTCATTAAAGTATAAGGAAACTTTAATTTTTATTATATTATTGCACATGTCCATGGATTTTTATATACAAACTCTCTTTCTGGAAATAGTTCAGTAATTAAAAAAAAATTTAGAAATTTTTTAAACATTTTCAAATTAATTTTATATTTTCTTCTACATAAATTTATATACTATTAAATATATTTTTGAAAAGTTCTAATCAAACAATTTTAGTTCGTGTCTATTTTTTCGTTTTTTTTTTTTTTTTATGAAGTACACATTTTCTAAATCTTTAGAGATTAAAACAGTGGAAACTTCACACAATACAATAACCAACAACAATAAATCTTTTTTACATGTTAATATTTCTAAATAGAGATGATTGAAAAATTTTTACAAATTAAAATTTAATTGATATTGAATTTAAAAAATTAACAAATATAACAAAATGATAGCTTCCTTTTTTTTTTTTTTTTTTTTGCATTGTTTTGATGTGAAAGAAATAACAAATCATACTTTGTTGCAGTTTCTCATAGAAGAAAACGGGAAAATGCATATAACATTTAAAAGATTAATTAATCTTACAAATAACCAGGCTTATTAAAAATGATTCACATTATTTAAAGTAGTTGTATATAAACTATGCCCCGCGGACCACCAAGCTAACACTATATTAGAATAGGAAAATGTGTCTCATGTAGTGTCACAAACTTTGCAATTAAATGAGACGAAGATTACTTTTCGAACAAATCGTATAACATCGTATTAATTAATCGCAGAAATTCAGAGATTAAGTAAGGAGAAGATTACTGTACGAAAATACAGGTTTTAGCAGGCACCGAGTTCGAAAACCCTGATTAAAAGAATGTAACTATAATAATATTAATAAAAAATCATATGTTGTAATTCGTAATTTTAAACAGCTGATATCCGTTAAACAGTTTGCTTAAAAAATTTAGAACATCATAGATATTACACATTTATTTTTTCAAGACATTTTATTTTTTTAATTGTATTTTCCCTATACAGAGACGAAATTGAGAGAGATGAAGAAATATATATACGTACATTCTTGAAACTTATTCACCGTATCTTACACATAAGCACATTGTTCAATATTTATGAAATTTATTTAATACAAGTATACATATGCGGGGCTTTCGCAATACTATCTTTGAGATTATTTGCTGATACGTTATTTCATTAGTTTTTATTGCAATTTCTAATCAAACACGTGTTTAAACGAAGTGTGAATGTATTATGTCAAAAGCTTTTTCAAAAACCTTTCTTATAATATATCATTCCCGGTTGTCCGTTTTGAATATGCATAAAAAAGTCAGTTGACAACAAAAGGAATTCATATTATATACATATTCATGACCGTTGGTTGGTTTATTACAGACATTAAGATCATCTTTTGCGCACAAGGGATGAAGATGAAAAGACCGGGACCTTCGTTTAGAGTGAAATCGGACCAGCCACAACTATTCATTCCTAAATTGGGATTAGAGCACTGACCTGTTATCAATTAGAAACCGCCCTAATTAGTAGACAAGCAGGTGGGTACAAATATTCAAGAAGTTTTTTATCCATTATTACATAGAGAAATAGTTTATAAACAGAAGCAATTTATCTAATGCATCAGGAGTGAAGAAGCGCTAAAAAAAAATTTTCACTTACATTCTAGCGACATGCTCATTGTTTGAGACACACAAGCAAATTGTAGAATATTTATGCACTTTATTTATAACTAGCCTGTCGCTTCCGAGTGGGGCCCAGATACAAAGTGCAGCGTATCGCCCTGACTTCGCGTGGGATACAAAAAGAGCATTTTACATCCAACCAGAAAAATATAAATAAAATACTTTCAATTAAAAGTATACAAAAATAACTAATAAGAATATAAAAAAGCACTTAAATAAAGATTTCGCGACATAAATAATTTTTTTTCATGAGCACCCTGACAAAGTACTACTGGGACCTACCCGTAATTATCTAGGGGTGGGGCCGAAGTAGTACTTTGTATCTGGGCCCCACTCGGAAGCGACCGGCTAGTCTTTCATAATCAAGTTCATAGCCGTTGTTGGGTACAAACTCGCTAGCTCTAAAATCGTTGAAATCTGTGTTTAATTATTTTTATAACAGATTTGTTATCCTGCATTTTACACTTTTTTTCTAAAACTGCTGATGAAATATGGTGAAAAGGTGAAATCACCGAAAAATTTCGACCCCTTCATTTAATCCCCTTTGTAGTTGAATTTCTAAAATCGCCTAAAATACATGTTTAACTATTCTTTAGTAGATTTGTTATCCCGAAATTCACGCTTCTACCTATAACTTCTATTGAGATTTGGCAAAATGGCGTAAAGCATTCGACACCCATTTAACCCCCTCCCCCTTAGTGTCCGAATTTCTAAAATCGCTGAAATACATGTTTAACTATTTTTTTAGTAGATTTGTTATCCTGGGTTTCACGATTCCACCTATAATTTCTACTGAGATATGGCAAAATAACATAAAATATTTGACCTCCTATTTAACCCTCCTTAGTTGCTGTATTTCTAAAATTGCTGAAATACATGTTGATCTATATTTTTTGTAGATTTGTTATCCCGAATTCCAAGCTCCTAACTAAAAATGTAGCTGAGATATGGCGAACAGGCAAAATGACCTAAAATTTTCGACCCCCATTTAATCCCCTTAATGGGTGAATTTCTAAAATCGCTGAAATATGTGTTTTATTTTTTTAGTAGATTTGTTATCCTGAATTTCACGTTCCTACCTAAAACTGCTGCTGAAATATGGTGAAAACGCGAAATGACTAAAAACTTTCGACCCCCGTTTAACCCTCTTAGTGGTTGAATTTTTAAAATCGCTGAAATATGTGCTTAACTAACTTTTAGTACATTTGGTATCCAGATTTTCGCGCTTTTAACTAAAACTGTTGTTGAGATATGATAAAAGGCAAAATGGCCTAAAACATTAGACCCCCCCCCCATTTACTCCCCTTAATGGTAGAATTTCTAAAATCGCCGAAATACATGTTTAATTATTTTTTAGTAGATTTGTTATAGCGAATTTCCCGCTCTTACCTAAAACTGCTGATGAGATATAGTGAAATGGTGAAGTCACCGAAAATTTTCGATCCCCCCCCCCATTTAACCCACTTATTGGTTGAATTTCTAAAATCGTCTGAAATACATGTTTAACTCTTCTTTAGTAGAATTGTTATCCCGAAACACCTGCTGAGATATGCCGAAAAGACGAAATAATCTAAAACTTTCGACCCCTCCCCTATTAACCGTCGTAGGGCGTGAATTTTCAAAAATCCTTTCTTAGTGGGTGCCTACATTGTGTAAAAAATACGTCTTCGAAATTTCATTGTTCTAGGACAAACGGTTGAGGCTCGGCCTTTATTATAAGAAAATCAAGCTACTCTTTTACAAGTATAGATTTACGTTTCCTTACAGAATCCTTTTATGTATTATTATGTACAAACAGACATACGTTTTCAATACATGTAAACAGAAGTAATTATTTAGTACATACATAAAAAAGCCTACTATTTCATGAGTTTTGTTTAAATATTTGTTTATGTCATTTAGCTAGAAATTTCACTTTGATAAACCCAAAATACTATAAAGGCATGTTATTCTTTCAGCGGACGCTCTAAAATAATTCTCAGGACAGACCGCGTGCCGAATTTTTTACCACACAAGTGACAAAAGATTGTTATTCTGTTACAAATATAAGATGTTTTATAATACTAATTAAATGGGTAATTTAGATAAGACTTTTGCATATTAATAAATAATTTTAATAATATTTACTTTAAACGAACCATCCATAAATATACGTATAATAAAGATAAGTTCCTTTTATTTAACATGAAACAAAAATATTACTTCATAAAAAAAATTATCAAGCATGATTTACTAATGAAGAAGAAGACAAAAAAATATTTCGCATTAAAACAAGATCTGTTATTTTCGGAAAATGATCCAGCTTTAACTTCAATATCTTTCGCAATATTTTGTAAGACCTTTTACAACATACAGATTTGTTTCTTTTGACCCCTTTTCATATTCTTTTGTAAGCCATTTTGTAGTCTTATTTTTACAAATGTAAATTTATTTATCTTTAAATGCTACTTCTGAATTACAAGGTGTCTACAAATTTACCTTACAATTTCAAGCTTTTATTACAAACACAAATGAACGGATACATCTATGGAAAGTTGTATAATATTAGAAGTATATACTGAAGTTTTAATTTCATCTATTTATAAACCTCTATATGTGGAACATTGGTTGCAGGAAGCACGCCAACGAAATAATTTTGGACGTTTTCCTCGGATATTCGTTTGGGTCCAATCCTTGCTTTACTCAACATTGAGCGGTAGTCGTCATGAATTTCTTGTGCTTACGTCTATGGTGTGAAGTCCCGATATATCGTAAAGAACATTTCTTCTTAAAAATTGCCGTGGTATAATGGTGCATTGCATGACCCGCAGTAATCGTAAAGTTCGTTTCCTGAAAATAATTAAGTAATCCACACAAGAGGCATTAGATGAAAATAAGTCTTGTAATCCATGGAATTCTTTTTTATTATACCAGCACATCGACACAAGAAAACAGAGAGGGTGGCCTTCGCTTATTCTACCAAAAATTTACATCTTTATCCGACAAAAGCGAGAGCAGATCTGATCTAATTTTTCAGATTTATTATCGCCAACATATTAGATGTAACATGCCAATCGTTACATTTTTAGCCAGGCATGAACCGTCAAACTTTTGACAGTTAGCAATAAACCAATATTGAGCATTTTTGAATAAGAAATGGAAGGATGCCATAATTTGGCGGAACATCAATTTTTGTGATTTTTAATATACACAAGAACGTTGTTTTGGGAAAGTTACGCATATGTTATTATAATCTAACGAAAAGAGTATATAGTGCATATTTTTGCAGCAGTCAAATTATGAAAACGGTGCCTGCACTTAACACAAGATACGAAGAAAGACAAAACAACATATGTTACGGTCATCTGCAGTACATTAATATTCAAATCGAAACCGCATGAGAGTAACGTACATTTAATGTTACGAAGAAATATCTGGGAACATTTTAGCTAGGAAGAAATTATTGTTTTTCGGATTAAAGAATAAAAAGATTTTGAATACAGAAATTAATTCACATAGAGAAACTTTAAGATAGGAAAATTAAATTTTAGAGTAAAATGCAAAATATATATGATTCTATATCATACACGTCCTCAATCATGAATGGCAAAATATATATATGGAGACTGGCTCAGCTATAGATAAATCAAGGAATGGACGAAAAATAGTATTTGAGGAATACGTCGACGATTATCGCCTTGACGGGATTCGTGCAAACGATGGTGCACATATAGAGGTATATTAGTTGATGCCAAAAAAAACTCAAATATATATTCTTAATATTGTACTATTTTCCATGCATGTATCTTTTCATTTGTGTTTGCAATAAAAGCTTGAAAATTTAAAGAGACTTTGTTAACACCCAGTATATTGAATCATTTATATAGTCTGAATATATATTACCTTCAGATATATATTGAATATCTACTCATTTTGTATGTTTTTAGACATAATTTGTAAAATTCTTCTAAATATTTTTCGTTTGGCTACGTAAAATAATATAATAACTTAACATACTCAATGACAAACATCATTTATAATATCACATATATAAATCTTTAAAACGTTAAGCACTTAAAAATATATCTGCTTGCAAGGAAGGATTGCAAACCAAATTCTCTTAAAACACACAAATCTGCATTGGAAATCAAAGAAGCCGGTTTCATTCTAAATAGTATTCATGAAATGGAGAATAACAATGAACAATATAACAATGAACAAAATAACAATGAACAATGGTCAATGAAATAAAGGCTCCCACTAGTATTTTGTTTAATACCACCAATTTACAAAATAAAAATTTTCGGTGTAGATTTTTGGAACATTTGCAATAGAAATAATCCTCGGAGTTGGTTTCTACAAAATTTGAAAAATAAATATGAAAAGTAGTTTACCTTTAGAGTATTCAAAAAACAACCCGAGTGGGAACAGTGTAAGTAAATATTTGCTTATGTTTCATATTAACATTCATCTTAATAAATAATTTCCCTTGTGGTACGCAACTTTCTGAAGCATTTTAAACGCATTTAAACGAATGTATTCAGATTTTCTACGTTTTAAAACACTGTGTTCTATTAGATTTTAAACTGTACTAAAATTTATATTTTTAAACGATTGCAGGCCGATATTGTTTAGTTGGTTAAAAAAAAAAAACAATTTCTAACATAAATTACTGAAACACTGAAAGCGCCAATGAAAAATAACTTTATTTATTGCAGAATAAACAATTTAAATTTTCTGGAAAATAACTTTAAGAAAAGAACACAGAATAAATCTTTTGTTAGACAAATTCTTCTTTTCTTTCTTTACTCCAGGAAATGCATTCTTTCATCTAAGCACATTCTTGTGAAAAGAGTTGCCTTTCGAGTCGACAATGATGTACTCAAGTGTGCTCAAAATTGTCTAACCTGACAATGTCGAAGACGGATTTCCCTCTATGTATCAGCTTTTGCACTTTATTTTTTTCCGTAATGCGTATGCTTGCCATCTGAGTGCAAAAATAAATTTTATATCCATCAAAGAAACTAGCAAGTTCCTTTTTTTATTTTAACTTTTAAATTATAGCTTAGGCAGCAGCACGAGAGAAATTTAAATAAAAATCTTGGTTCTTTGTTTAAAATTTAGCGTTTAGTGATAAAGCTATATATTAAAATTCTTCTGAATAAAAGTGGTCGAAAGCAATTCGGTTGAAATTTTTGTATATTCTTTTATGCAGTATAAATTCCCTTTAATAGCATTTTGTCAATAAATTAAAATTTTCTTATGACAGCAATACATTTTATATTGAAACATTTCCGAATACATATTTAAAGTTTTGTAGCAATTTATATTGTAAAGGATTTTTAAGTGACATTTTTAGTTGCTTTATTAAAAAATAACCCACTTTGTAAATTATTGAAACCATGGTAACATTAACAAATTTCCTTCCAATTTTTTTGGTATTTATTCTATAAAAGTAACGTTGTAGTATGACAGTAAAAATAATACATGAAAGTTTCAAATATACGTTAAAAAGTTTTCACATTTTATATCTTAAAAGTATACGTAACAAAAACACGATTTCTAAAGTCACCAATGTTTGATCTTTCGTTTCATATTTTTCTGCGATCATAATGTAGAAAATGAGTTTCTATAAGGTTTTTTAACTTGTCGAATAGAAATTTGAAAACACAGGTTGCGCGCATGATGACAAAAGATTTTCTGCAGGTAAAATAACTGTTTTTGTCTAATTATACTTGAGACTCGTGTTTACACTGAAAATAAAAACTGTTTACTTATAGCTTTCTTATATTTAAAAAAACGGTATCTTGCTTTTATAAAATTTCAAAATTTTAAGAATATAAAACAAAGATAAAATATTTTTCCCACAAAAAAAAATCATGAAAATTTTGGTTCACTTTATAGAGCCTACCATCACTATATATACTAAATATGTCATTAAAAATATTAAAAGTTATATAACTACCTTCCGCGTAATACCCTTAAATCACGCTTTGAGAAAAATGACGTTAAAATTATCTGTTTGAAAATTTTCGATATTTAACAATTATTAAAAGTTGCATTCATTTTGTTTTAAAGTGTTCGGAAATTATTACAGTTCAATATATATGTATACCGGATGTCCCAAAAATGACTGATGGATTTTGAAATTCAATAACTTGCACGGTGACAGATATTAAAGAAATTCTTTCAGGAGGTTATGTATGATGCCAGAAGTTTTCTTACTGTGATTGTTGATTTTAGTTTGAATTTCAAACTATAGATAGCACTGACAGTGATTGGCGCTCGGTCGAGGCCGAAACTGACGTCCCTAAGCATTGATGCACCGCCCACTGAATATTAGGTTTGCGCGCTGATAAAAATCGCGGCTGAATACTAGGCCTGCTGGCTGACAAAAATGGCGTCTGTCGCAGCGGATTTCTTTTTCAGCATTTGTACGGTCCCTCAAACTTCCAGGCCAATAATATCTAAAAGTTTTCTTTGACTTATTTTATCTAAGCGTCAGTTTCTGTCTCGACTGAGCGCCAATCGCTTTCAGCGCCATCTATTGATTGAAATTCGAACTAAAATCACGAATCACTGTGAGAAAAAAACTCACATCGTACATAACCCTCCTGCAAGAATTTTATACATATCGGTCACCGTTTGCAGGTTATTGAATTTTAAAATCCATCAGTCATTTTTGGGACACCCGGTATATATATATATATATATTTTGTTTCAAAAATGAAAATTTTTTAATGTTTAATTCCTTTTAAGTTAAAATGAAGAATTAAACCTAATATATATTTATGAGTCCTGTAAAGTTTAATGTAAATAGTATTTAAAAGTATAGTAAAAATCATAATCAATAGTTCTTAAATATCTAATTAAAAAATATTTCGAATATTTCCTTTACGTATTATAACAAGTCTTACAAAATATCGTATTTGTGGTTACTCGGACTCAAAAATGTGTCAATTTTTCTGCATTTTGTAAGCTATGTCCTAAAAGATATGTATAATAATTGTGTTTATAAACTAATTTGTACTGCTTTTGGGATCTTTTTGTAAGACATTCGACATATTTCAAAGTACAATTTTTATTTATACATGGAATAATTTACTAAGATTTGGGCTCAATTAATCCTCAAATTTGGTTACATGACCACAAGCTATTTTTTTCCTTAAAATAGGTGGCTTAAATAGATTAAGCGATAAACAGCACATAAGAAATGTACGTACAATCCTTGGAACTTCCATGGAGTATGGTACCACTATTTCTGATTAAACAATTTCTATTTGATATTTAAATTGCGGAATTTGCAATCACCACATTTAATCGTAGATATTGTAATATTTTATTGCGATTAAATAAGGCAAAAATATCTATTTAAAAATTGTGGTAGAACTGTAAACAACATGGACCTAGGATCTCAAAAATATAGTTAGAGTCATTATAATTATACGAATGTTTGATTAAATCCGAAATTACATTAGAAAATGCACAAAAAATACACCATAAATTGCGTGATGCTGAATGAGATATTTTAGCAGGTCTTTATTTATTTCTAACTTTCCTAATATGAGGTAATAATACACGAAAAAGTTTATTTTACAATGTATTCGTATAAAAAGTAATTGTCTCTGTATATTACACCACTTTCAACGGAAAATACCCATAGTCTTATTTATTATAAAAAAGGCTGACGTGACTGTTTAAAGTTTCAATCACATGTATTCTCATACAATCTGAAATATTTCCTATTGTAAGAGTTGAATTTTTTTCCCCAACTGGACGAAAAATGTCCGGGCCAGGATTCGAACCTGGGATCTCTTGGCTGAAGCTGTCATGCTTTACCAACTGAGCTATCCCGGTCGAATCTGGAGGGCCTAATTCATCCAGTTAACCTTATTGATCATAGCATCTGGTCTGATACTTTAATCAGCTCAACAGAATAGATCGAAGGTAATGGAACTCCAGTAAACGCTGGATACGTGATTATACTAGACATACGTGGATACGCTGGATACGTGATTATACTAGACATACGTGGATACGCTGGATACGTAATAATACTATTCTAGTATAATCACGTATCCAGCGTTTACTGGAGTTCCATTACCTGCGATCTATTCTGTTAAGCTGATTAAAATATCAGACCAGATGCTATGATCAATAAGGTTAACTGGATGAATTATGCCCTCCAGATTCGACCAGGATAGCTCAGTTGGTAGAGCATGGCAGCTTCAGCCAAGAGATCCCAGGTGCGAATCTTGGCCCGGACATTTTTCGTCCAGTTGGAAAAAAAAATTCACCTCATAAGATTTCTTTACCAATTTGAATAATTGTGTTAAAATTAATCTAGTATTTCCTATTGCCTCTCACTTGCTTGAGCTGCCCTTTCGATATTCAAGCAGGGTTGTTTTCAAGACTGAACAGGACCCGCAAATGTAAGCAACTCGTGGAACATTTGACGAATAATCGCTATTTATTCATTATTCTTGACATATTCGCATATCATCTACCACAGCACATGTAATATATTTGACCAATAAATTATTTCAGATGATTTCAGGCTTGTGTCTCTTCGTTTCTTGTACCTGTCATACTACTTTCCCATGACGTTTCCGACCATGGGTTGCTATGCAAATCTGAATCCTTGTGATGTCCTCTACCAATTTTAAATAGTAATGTAAAGCCTAAGAACTGAGGGCAACTAAGTTTAAAGCTATCTGATTAGTAGTATTCAATACGATATATATCCTATGAGATACAATCAGAAATTCGTTCATCATTGACAGAGGTATACTATCACACTATCCGTTTTCTTCTTGAAAAATGAAGAAATATCTGATATTGCCTATAATAGGATAGAACGTGTGATCACAGCTTAATACAATTCTCCTAACCTTGTGCATAATACATAAACATTTCTATCACTTACATTTTCGACACAAAAAGAAATAATCTGTGATTGGTAAATTATAAATTTATTGATAAAACATCAGAATATCTAATTTATAAGATATAAATTTAGTCATAAAGGCACAAGGCACTAATAAATATAATAGCAGACTAATATTAATTGCCGCATAGGAAACAGCCAACAATCTATAATTTAATATACAAGAGAGAAATCAGGGTGCGGGAAACATTGTCTTTCCTCGAGAAGACGGAAGTACTATATTATTATAATATTTAGCTTTGCGGAACTTTCATAAACATAACATATAAATACGCGTAATTATTTTCATTCACTATTATTATACTTTCTGCTGTATTTAATATATCTCTGAATTTCAACACTGATCTTGAATATACACTCTAAATCATCAACATGTAGATTATAAAATAATTTCCCTGTTTGGAGGCATATGTAGTTGAAACTAAGAAACAGAACGAGACAATATTTTATTTTTAAACCTCTCATGGTACAGAGACAAGAATTCCATATCAAACAACAATTAATTCAAAAGTTAACAAGTTCCAAAATTTTGACATTGTCAGAGTCTAAAAATGTCATATTTTGCAGTAAAATGTATCGAAATGGATTATGCAAATCGTTTTGGTCAAACGTGACAACAGTGCCACCACTTTATCGTAATAGCTAGGGAGCTTTCATGTGAATAATTCATTCGAATTATTCTTAAATTGTTCAGCATCACTGTACCCGGACATCGGTGCTTGATTTTTGTACTTTTGTTTAGGAATTTATCGATCCATGCCTTATAAATCTTAATATAAAATATGATCTCATTCCGTTCATTAGTTTTAGCTAAAGTTGCCTCCAAACTCTTTCTTTAACCACCTTATATTAGCTAATTATTGATGTTCACATACTGTAGTTTACAAGCTACATTGTCTAACACAGTATCAAATGCATTTTCCTAAATACGATTTAATAAGTTACTAAGTACTGAATTATTGGTCATGTGATTTTCAATTCAGTGTTATAGTTCAGTTAATTCATTATATGAATGCTTGCCATTGTAACTTGAGTATTTCATAGGTTGTAATGTTACACAATAGACATTGGTCCATTCTATTGGTACATCATCGGATGTTATCGCACGAGGGGACGGCAAATACAGCATATTACGAATTAAAATGAACTTGCAGAAATATGTATTTGATAATGTATACTGTTCAAGTGTATATTTGAATGATGAATGATTTATATAATATGTAATAAATGTTTATATATTATAAACGTTATTAGCCTTTCAGTGGGTGCACTAAATGTTTTCATACAGGCGGGAGCACGTCGTTTTCTTTAAAACAAAAATGTTTTGTTTACTCGTAGTTATGCTGTTACAAATACAACGTATTTCACAATAGTAATAAAAGAGCTGAGTTAGAAAAACAGATACACTTATCAATAGAAAAATAATTACATTTTAATAATACTTACTTACTCAGTAAAACTTATCATGAAATAAACATTTAAAGAGGGTAAATACTATTTATTAATCATGTGTCAATAAAATTATTTCATAAAAATATCACGCATGATGTAATGCAATGAGACCAATTTAAGAAACATTATTATTTTCAAAAAGGATCTATTGTTCTGTTGTTATGTTTTTTAATGATTCAATTTTATCTCATATATATATTTTTATTTGTATGCCAAAAATAAATATTATAATGTACAACGTTTTCGTTCTTAAACCCTTGGCATATATTTTCCCGATATTTTGTAGTTTTTTCGTGACCAATGCAATTTTTGTCTCTTCAACTGATTTATCGGTATTGTAGTGAGATATATATTGAATGTATTCAAATTTTATTTGCTTAATAGGCGTATAGCCAACATAGTGAAAAAGTACCCAATCCGGGACTCGAACCCGGGTCATCAGATTAGCGCACTGAGGTTCTACCAACTGAACCACATGGGAACGATACCCAGCTCGGAACTTTTTCCACCATAACATGTTGGCAAGGCTACAAACGCAGCACAAGATGGAATATTTTCAGTGAGCCACCAACCCTGGGCCAAGCACGAAATCAAAGAGAATCCAGCATCGACAATTGAATAAATTCATATTAATACTTGGAAATTTTTCCAGAGAAAATTTCTCACGCCTTGCATTCATAATATTCAAATTTTATTTGCTTAATAGGCGTATAGGCGTATAGGCTTAATAGGCGGCTTGGGTACTTTTTCACTATGTTGGCTATACGCCTATTAAGCAAATAAAATTTGAATATTATGAATGCAAGGCGTGAGAAATTTTCTCTGGAAAAATTTCCAAGTATTAATATGAATTTATTCAATTGTCGATGCTGGATTCTCTTTGATTTCGTGCTTGCCCCAGGGTTGGTGGCTCACTGAAAATATTCCATCTTGTGCTGCGTTTGTAGCCTTGCCAACATGTTATGGTGGAAAAAGTTCCGAGCTGGGTATCGTTCCCAAGTGGTTCAGTTGGTAGAACCTCAGTGCGCTAATCTGATGACCCGGGTTCGAGTCCCGGCTTGGGTACTTTTTCACTATGTTGGCTATACGCCTATTAAGCAAATAAAATTTGAATATTATGAATGCAAGGCGTGAGAAATTTTCTCTGGAAAAATTTCCAAGTATTAATATGAATATATTGAATGATTTGTAATTTTGCATTGTCGGTCAGTAGTAGCAGCTTGTCGGGGATTCACAATCATTTTACTACCAGTAACTTTTTAAACTAAATGTATCCTTCTTTAATCGGACAAAATCCAGTTAAATTTTATATATTAAACATCTGGTATTAAAGTGATTGTGAACATCCTACTGTTGGCAGGTCAAGGACAATAGATAGCAGAATGGAACGGGCACTTCCTGGTCTTGTTTGCGCAGATATACGTGCTACTGTGGCTGAAATTACCAATGCCTTTAATAGTGGTGATATACGGGATGTATTGCAATATACTGTTTATCGTACGTTGTTGTCTATGGAACTTCGAATTCATCGCCCCATTCCGTTCCGTTTGCCATGAGTGGCCCTCGACGGCGAAAACATTGTCTTCGGCTAATTCTTATCTGTTCCCCTGTATGCAACTATCTCTATCACCCACTACCTATTGCATATCTTAAACATTTTAACACTTTCCAACCTAGTTTAAAAAGTGTTTATGACTTCGGTTTATCTGCCGTCTGCCGTCTGTCCATGCTCTAACTCCCGTAAATATGCTCGGATTGCCCTGCAATTTTTATATGTTATTGTCTTCAACTATAGCATGTTCCTTATTTCAACTGAAGTGTGTAGCACTTATGGTTTATTTTTACAGGGACACTCAAAAGAATTCCGTTACATTACGGTCTATGGGGCAAAATCATTTGCGGTTTATTTTAAGGATGTTACACAATTTGTAATTGTTATATATCCCTAAGGTGCATTACCAGAAGCTTAATATGGAATAGAGTGTGCATAGCACTTATAGTTACTTTACAGGGACAGTCAAAAGAATTCCGTTACATTACGTCTATGGAGAAAAATCGTTTGCGGTTTAATTAAATAATGTTTAACTATTTTAAACGCATTGAAATTTATATATATATCAGTAAGGTGCATGACAAGAGGCTTACTACAGAATATTGTGTGTATAGCAGTCATCGTTCATTTACAGGGACACACAAAAGAATTCTCTACTGTCTGTTAACAATAATTCCTGGAAGTGCGTTTTAAATTGCTGAACGCGATTTTAAGTTTAACTCACTTTTTATCTATTACTCGGTGTGTATAAATTCTGTAGATCCTATACAGGGCAGCACAAAAGTTCGCGAACACATTTCCGTTTATTGACAGAAACTCCAGAAGGAGAATTTTAAACTGTGCTACGCGTTTCCTAACTAAACTAAAATTTAGCATCCTATGTAGTATATATACAAATCTATAGATCATATACAGGGCTGAATAAAAGTATTCGGATATTTTCCGAATATTGTATATGTTGGAAATTCCTGAAATTACGTTTTTAAATATGTTATGCGTTTTCAAAATTGTTCACTTTGATGTTATCTTTCAGCTTATTAAACGATAATGATTTGTAAAATTATTTTGGAAGCGTTGGAAAGTGTTACATAATCTATGCTTGACGGATGACTTTTCGTTCTTGTTTTGTCAGAAAATCATTTGCCACCACAAATTATGAAAGGTACTTTTCGTCTTATTTATTTCCCCAGTCATTAAACAAGATAAAATTTTCTTTTCTAAAATAGTGGTAGCTTGGGGAGGTTTCAGACATCTACCAAATCATATTTGGAGATGTATAATATTTACAGAATATAGCAATTGCAATTCAGTAATTAAAATTTAATTTACATCATATTGAATAATATTTATTATTAATATATCTTTATAAATCAAAATAAGCAACCTGAAGCTTTTGTAACATTTTTGCTGTATAGTAAAAAGCATATAACTGGAACTCTAACAGCTAATGCGCAACGCATTAAGCGATTCGCATTAGAGATATTTGAAAAATGTTTGAAAGGTTATTTGCTATATATCGCTATATTATGTGCTATGTATCGTATTAAAGCCATTTATGTTAGAATGGTATTTTTTTCTAAAAGCTAGGAATTTATATTTTTATACAGTTCTGTAAGTTATTTTTGGAAAAACATTTTCCTATCTCCAACCAGTAAAACAAAAAAAATTGTACGAACGAAACCTACTCAGTTATGTTGTTTTGATATTTTCTAATTTTCAGCGTTTTTTGGTACTAAAAATCGAAGTAAATTTTTTTAGTGCCTGAACATTCTAAGATTTCATAAAATTAAAATATTGTAAATTGACAAGTTTTTGTCGGAAAATAATGTTTTTTTATTATTATTATTTTACTGTTGAGAGCATTGAGAATCTTTTCCAAACATACAACCTAAAAGTCGTATAAATCTGTTAATTTTTTTAAAATTTTATCAATATAATTATTTTAACTGAAATGGCTTTTAATATGATGGAGACAACGTTTAAAACAATTTTTCAATTGAAATTATATCTCTAACAATTTATGATTATGTATAGTATCAGTGATAAGAAATGCTCACTTAGGTTCACTGAGAGAGTGGGCAAAATATAGGAACACCTCTCAATGCAAATTTCGATTTGTCTGTATAGTGGGCTGAGGTAATAAACCGAATTTTCTAATGCATATCTTTCTCCGAATATTAAGCACCGGTGGACACCAGTGAATTTGCCCCTTCATAAGGAAGACGAGAGATTCTAACGATTTTTAACACGGTATGATTAAGGACGACAGAGCGGCTGGTTACACAATTTCTGAAACTGCTAGCCATCTTGGGTATTCTCGAATGATAGTGTTTTGAATCTTCAAAGAATAGAAACTAAGACAGAACCCTACTATTTGGCTAACACTGAAGACAACCTCATCTGCATAACACACATGGGGTCTTAATGTTTTGGCTTATCAAGTTATATTATTCTGAAACAGTCTTATGCCAGTAAATCTGATCCAATATGTTCATGATTCTTTTGCACTCTCATTAAAATCCTCAATAAAACATTCGAGTAGATAAATAAAGGGCGGAAAGTGCTTAAGGTATCTGACTACGTTTAAAATGTGGTTTTCGACCAAAATGGTCAAAATGGTTTTATTACATTTTATTAAATTCCAACTTTGTACCTTTCCCAAACTGTATTTATTTTTATTGTATGGCCAACAGAACTGGAGTTGTCGTGGTTTTTAAACTGCTCAACAGCTGTCACTCAAACTGGAAGAACTGTTTAAAGGACCGGAAGTACTATTTAAAGGTACTAACTGGGAAGGGGGAAACAAAACTATGGCCTTCTAGAAATAAACAAAGACATAGTACTTAAAAAAATTAGTATGGCTCATAAAACCAGTGAAGTTTAGATGCATATTACTGTGTAAATTCTTGTAGTAAAACATAAATCTTAACTTTAAATGCATTTTTTTGGGAAATGTAATTTTTGGTGAAAATTCCATACGCAAAACATTATTTCTCAAAAAGTTATTAGAATATCACTGTGATAAAATGCATACTGTTTATACTATTGGGAAGACAATGAACTAAAGGCAAATTTTAAATAAATCAGCATGTAAAAAGGTGCAATATGCTATAAGTTCTGAAACACTTAAAATATCTCTTAGATTTTAGTTCATTGCCTTCACCAGTGTCATAAGTATGAAGTGTCAAAAGGAAATTAAAATACATACAATATATTTTTCTGTAGCGCATTTTGCGTATTGGGGCAAATTTCACTAAATTTTACCACAAAATCCCCCCATTCACAAAATTTCCTCAATGAATGAAATATTTTTTTTTACATTTTTTCACAGTTTCTAGTCATAATCTTAATAAAAATAAGTTAAAAAAATAATTAAATAGCTGTTTTGGAAAAAATTGCTCCGTACGTAGTCAGGCACCTTAAGAAGGAAAGTAGGGGGCAGGCGACTGTCACACATTGTATGTAGCAACAGATGAGGTAGAATTAGGTTGGTATGAAAAAATCAAAAGTTCGATTTCGAATTCGCTATAGCGGGGAAAAGTTGTTAATGACATTGATAATAAAGATTACAAAATACAGGGTTATTACAAATGAATCATCGGGTTTTGATACGTTACTACGTGCAAACTATGAAACGTATATGATTCCATAACAACTCAAACGGGAGGACGTTAACTACAGTTTCGCGCTGCGTATGTGTCAGGCGCGTGTGGTTGCCATGGTTGCTGCGCGAACGTCATATTCAAAATGTCCGTAACTGGACAGCAGAAAGCGATTTGCGTAGTAGAATTTTCAAAGTGTAAATCGCTTAGCCGTTCAGAGAGCATTCCGGAAGGCATACAAATGCAAACCACCAACCCAACAAAGCATATTGCTCCGGGTTCGACAGTTCAAAGAAGCCGGTTGTTTATGTAAAGGCAAAAGTTCCGGCCGACCAAGCGTTACTGAAAAAACAGTGAACCGCGTTAGAGAGAGTTTCATAGTAGTCCCAAGAAATCAACAAATCGCGCTAGCCACGAACTTTCCATTCCACAGCCGACTGTGTGGAAAATTTTGAGAAAAAGATTACGATTATCGCCTTGACTTCGGCTGTATCACTCAAGGAGCACATATCGAACATCTGTAGTATGGACGTCAATCTTGTATACTTTCGGTTTATTTTCATTATTTCATTATGTCATTATTTCATTATTTACATTGTTGTAACCCAATTATGTTCCGAAATAAACGCTTCGGAAACCCGATGATTCTTTTTTAATAACCCTCTAGTTTTAAAATCGGATACTATCTTCAGATCGTGTAAACAGCCCAAAATTTTAGAAAATTAATGTATTTAAAGATTATTTCGTATTAAAAAGAAAAAATAAATCCTGTAGTATTTTCAGATGCTATAGCGTTGAAAAGTTGCTTATAGCATTAATAAAAAAAGAGAAAAAAAAATTATTACTAAAGTTGCATAAGATCTTCCGATCGCGTATACCGCTCAAATTTTCAAAAAATTGACAAATTTCACGAGTTTTTCATATTAAAAAACAAATAATTCCAGTAACATATTTACACGATATAACGCTGAAACATTGACTATGATATTGATAAAAAAATAAATAAATAATAAATAAATAAATAATCGGATATTATTTTCCGATCGCACTTGAACTTAAATTTTACATAAATTAAATAATTTTACATATTTGTTTTTAATTTTTTACATAGTACGTACACTATTACTTGTTGCAGAAAATTTTCAATAATCATAAAATTGTCATATTTCAAGTCACTAGTATTGCCATTTTATACTGTCCTTTTAACGGAAACAACTTTATATTGTGTTTTTAGCAAACTCAGGTATGATTGAATTGATTGTAGCTTTGTTCTAATGTAACCATCTCCTGACTCCGGTCCAAACACTTTTTGTGATACCTCTAAAACTAGTTTTACGCACCTTTCTACAGACTGAGTGTGGCAGGGGAACTGTTTTACATCCCAATTTGGTACTTCACAGATTCTATGAAAGATTTGATTTTATCTTTAGTTATGTTTCGAAGTAGTGGCGGGGGAGATAATTTCGCTGCTTTCCAATGAAGAATTTCAGTATAATTGTAGGCGTGGAAATTGAGTGTTGGAGCAACAAAGTGTCTGATTGTTTTCCTTTTCAAATCACATTCTTTGACATTTAAAACTCTTCTCAGACCAAATTCTCTTATATGTATCCTCTGTTCAAATATCATAGTCACCAATAAATATTTATGTTTGGCAAATAATGCAATCCGTTCAATCGCGGGGTATACAACTTGTTTAGATCATGGAACTAGGGATGATTATGGATGTTTGTTTGTTCTTCCATGGTTTAGATTATCAGGCAAATAACGAGAAGTTTCAATGGCTCTGTAAACATGACGTGAATAGTGCCATGTGTAAATGTCTTGCTTACTTTAATTTCAAACCAGAATCGACTGCAATAGGTAGCTTTTTGTAATGACAACCTAATCACTACCTAAAAGAGTAGAAAAGATGCAAAGATCAAAATATTTGATCGCTTTGTCTATTTGTCTTACTATGGATTTGCAGATAACGTGTCACAATTTCTAACAATGTTTCTTCAATTAGTTGTAAAGGTTTATGTGCATGTAAAACTCCAGAAAATTCCCCTCAAGGGATCGCAAAGAGGCTAAAGAATTTCTACAGAAGTGTTAGTTAAAATCTATGATAATTCTGATTACATTCGAAATGGAAAGACCTCTCTCAAATTATATTCAAACCACGAATTTAGCTTATGCCTAGGCTTGAAAGTTTATGCTCGCTGAAAAAATTATATAAAAAGATGCTAGAAGTTATTTTGCTCAAGTAATTAATGCTTCAAAAATTTCCGTATCTGTTATGCAACGAAAATTAGATTCAAAGGTAGAAGAAAAACCTTTTTTGGAAGGAACATTATTTACATTGATTAGAAAGTGCAACAAAATGTAGTCAGAAAGATTAAAAAAATTGCGCATGAGAATGATTTCAGCTACTACGCAGAGGATAGATACCAAATTCGATTTTTCAGTGAAATCATTTAAAAGCTTAACAAATGCACAAAATCTAGATTAATAACCAGTAGACCCTCAATCTAGTCCTTGCATGTTTCGACCCATGCAAGTTTCTTGAATTCAGATACGTTTTAACCATTAATTGTTTTCCCCAAAATATGTGACTTACCTAATATTGATATGGACAAACTAAAAAAAGAGCTAAAATCTTTAATCATGATTGGTTCAAAATGATTTCAATATTAACAAGAACGAAAAATCATGCGTCAAGCATGCATTATGTAACACTTTCCAACGCTTCCAAAATAATTTTACAAATTATTACCGTTTAATAAGCTGAAAGATAACATCTAAGTAAACAATTTGGAAAACGCATAACATATTTAAAAACGTAATTTCAGGAATTTCCAACATGTAATTCCAACATATACAATATTCGGAAAAATATCCAAATTCTTTTATTCAGCCCTGTATATGATCTACAGATTTGTATATATACAACATAGGAAGCTAAATTTTAGTTTAGTTAGGAAACGCGTAGCACAGTTTAAAATTCTCCTTCTGGAGTTTCTGTCAATAAACGGAAATGCGTTCGCGAACTTTTGTGCTGCCCTGTATATGATCTACAGAATTTATACACACCAAGTAATAGACAAAAAGTGAGTTAAATTTGAAATCGCGTTCAGCAACTTAAAACGCAATTCCAGGAATTATTCTTAACAGACAGTAGAGAATTCTTTTGTGTGTCCCTGTAAATGAACGATGACTACTATACACACTACTACTATAATATTCTGTGGTAAGCCTCTTGTAATGCACCTTAGTGATATATATAAATTTCAATGCGTTTAAAATAGTTAAACATTATTTAATTAAACCGCAAACGATTTTTCTCCATAGACGTAATGTAACGGAATTCTTTTGACTGTCCCTGTAAAGTAACTATAAGTGCTATGCACACCCTATTCCATATTAAGCTTCTTGTAATGTACGTTAGTGATATATATCGATTACAATGTGTTTGAAATTTTGTAACATCATTAAAATAAAACGCAACTAATTTTTCCCCATAGACCGTAATGTAACGCAATTTTTTGAGTGTCCCTGTCGAAAACTATAAGTGCTTCACACTTCAGTTGAAATAGGAAACATGCTATAGATAACGACAATAACATCTAAAAATTGCAGGGCAATCCGAAAATATTTACGGGAGTTAGAGCACGGACAGACGGCAGACGGACATACGGCCAGACAAACCGAAGTCATAAAAGCTTTTCAGCTAGATTGGAAAGTGTTAAAAATGATAAATTAAAAGAGCACAGACATCACATGTATTCAGAAAAAATAATTTCAAACGAAAATGGGAAAATAAAAAAACTAAAGATATCTTATATGATAGTATCTTGTAATATATGTATAAACTGTCTGCATAAAAGGTTATATGACTGGAAAGCTGCCTTTTGTAAGCATAGCTTAGTTTAGTTTAAGTAAGTTGCACGAAATTTTTCTAAGCTTAGACATATGAAAGCTAGGCTCTACTTTAATCTATCAAATGAAAAATTGTAATATTTTATCATAATAGAAATTAAGATAGACAAGTTTCTGGCAGGTCACGATGATGCATTTATCAACAGATTCTATGATCATATTGAGGAAACAAATCAGAAAAAATTCAATATTTTAAAAAATATGGTTTATATTTCCAAATAATTTCACTTTTCTGTAATAATACTTTATAGGAAATAATAAAAACGTGAAGAGAATTTTCTTAAAAGATTGTTTTCTTCAGCGTTTTAGCATTCAACTTTTAAGAATAAATTTATTTTCCTTAATTAAATATACAAGTAAATGTTTTGCAATTTATTTGTATTTTTAGTTTTAAAAATTGAAGAATCAATAAAGTAATTTAAGCGCCACATACAGAAAAACCCTACCGGTATATATAAAATAGTAATATGGATATAGCCTGTAGTATACATTTTTTCATTTGTTCATTTTTGTGTTGATTGTTTTCTACATTGTGTGAAAGAAAATTTACCTGTCCCACATTATATTTTACTCAGTAGATCTTATTTAGTAATAAATGGAAATTTTTAATATTCAACATAGTTCTTCCAGAAAAATAAAATTATTAATGTTTTGGAAGTCCTCACCGTGTATGTATGTATTATTAATGGATATTATTGTCTTATACTTGGTCATCTATATATTACTAAAGACAAGTAAAATAAACTTGAATTTAAAAAAAATATATTTACGCGGTAAGTAAATACAAGATTTCCGATCCTGTATCCACTAAACCTTTTACGTGTACCATATATCGTTAACGTAGACGGCTGTATCAAAGAAAGAGCATGCGAAACCCAGAACTCGTTTCCAACATTCTGCCTACGGAGGCACACCTTTTAAATTTCTAAATGTCAAAAAATGTCTTCGAATTCAAATTATAAACACCCCTCCCCCACCCAAAGAAAAAGAACGAATGAAATAACAGCTTTCATTTTTCCTTATAGTCAACGTAACTATTACGAAAATCTAAGAAATTCTCCGTTGTTGTAATTTTTTTAAAATAATGTCTCAACATAAAAAATGGCTCAATATCTCAACTATTTGTACAGTTTTTTGAATGCAAGATTTTAAAGTAATTCATTGTTATGTCATTGTATTCTAATAAAAATAAATATTTTTACATGTATGCACATGTATACATTGCAATTTAGACATTTAAAATTAAACCACAAAATAAGTTTCAATATTTTATGGTGTAAGTAAAGTAAACTCTGTATATCATGTAAGGTTAATAAATGGAGGCTTTTGGTTAGCTGTCATGGAAACAGATATTCTAATTTATCATTTATCAAAAGAGAGGATGTTACAACAATGACAGCTTTCAAATTTCTCTTCGAACTTTGAGAAATATTTTGAAACATTTTGAGAAATGTTTTAGAAGGAAAAGTAACTTTTAAAGATAAGAGAAGAAGTATGTTTACACCGAAGGAACTTTTAAAGAGTAACGATTTTCCGTGCGAATATTGACTGAACTGTTAAAATGACTAAATTTTTTATATGAAACAAAAATATTGAATATATCTAAATCCATAAATATTACCTTGGATTGGAGAGGAATATAGTATATTTTTATATATTGTTTTCTGCCATAAATGATATTTTTTCAAAAAATGTTAATTAAGGGAGAAAATTTCAGCGGAAAAAATATATTCCTACCTAAATAATTCCAGGAATACCATCATTATTTTAAAAGAATCTTTTAGTGAAATATGTAAAACAACAAAAAGATGCGCTCATTATTTAAAGAAATTTATAAAAGTATAGATATACTAGATATATAATTATTTTCCATGATTTTCTAATTGTTTCAGTAATTATTTTGTTTAATTCATTTCCTTTTTTAGAAAAATTAAAAATGCTTCTTGTTATTACGACACCCTTTTCTCATTTAAGCATTATTTAAGAAAGTTATCTTCAATACTTTTTTATAAGAGTGTACCTAACTGACCTGCAGTAACCTAAGGCGTGTGTCCCTGATATGGCCATGCTAAAGTTTAAGAATTTTCCTTGCCGTCACTTTGAAAGAATCAAAACCGTTTTATTATTTTTTCTTTAGATTACTCTTCATGAAATAATCTAAATTTGAGATACTACTATTCCAGAAACAACTGCGTGATGGGCCACAATTAACTTATCTTAGCCGTGTCTTAATAGTTCTTCAACCAGCGCTTTTATATTTATAAAAATGTGCGTATTTTTTTTTTAATGTAGGGGAGATAGGTGATGAATGGGACATTTTCACAAAAATATTTATTTCAAATATTTTATTTAAGTTATTATTAATATTATATATCGCATTTCATACATTCGGTGTTTGTCTACATCCTATGCACAATATTTATTCAAGATTATTATTATACAGAAATATATTATGAAATTAAAAAAAAAGTTCTTCTCTGTCCCAATCATCCCCACAGCAGGGATGAATGGTACACAAATATTTTCCTATCTGTATTCAATGATACCAAATTAAAATTTATAATTATAAACTTATACGTAATTATATTTGTAATATATGATCTTATTTGGCTGTTATATATCAGTGTTAGTAATCTAAGAAGTGCAAATACAGTTAATTATGCATTAAAAAACTGTAATTTATATTATATATTTTAACTGAAATTTTAATGAATGACAAAGTTAAAGTTGCACGGTTGTGCAAATATCAGTAACACAATAAATGTGGTCTGTCTAAAATTTGGTCAGTCTCATAAGCTGGTATAAAATCAGTTTCAGTGAATGTATTGCTGTTAAAAAGGAAAATGACCGTTTTCCTAAAACCGCTGGCTATGTTTATGTTGCTAGTACTAAAAGGTGACAAAAATGCTTCCTTGGAAAAACCTGAGAGGTTATAAATTGTAATATGCTCTCCAAGATTATTTGTCAGCCAATCATCTTGGACTGATCTCAGCATTGCCTTTAAAGGTCCATAAAGAGAAATATCTAATGGCTTAAGACGACGGTGGTTACAACGAGGAGGAAATGTTAAAAGAATAATTAACATAAATTATTAATTTATCAACTTATATAATATTCTTTAATTAATAAAAAAATTCAGTATCCTCTAGGGATGAATGAAACAGTCCCATTCATCGCCATTTGGAATGTCCCAATCATCCCTATGATGCTTATATTCAGTTGTCAACCATTTTGTCTTAGAAATTATTTTGTCACAATGGTTAATATTCATTCATTTTAATTACCAATATTTAGCCTTGAAATAAATAAGTATGACATATCTTAATTGTTTATAATGCATAAAATATGTAAACAACTTTAAATATAAAAAAATACTTTTAAGCAAAGTTTTCAGGAAATGCAACTTTAAAGGAAATTGAAAACAGCCATAGGGTCTTGCTTTTGTTCTGAAGCACACTATGATAGTGTCATCTATGAGGATACGAAGCAACTAAAAAAATGTTTATTGCCTGAAATATTGAGAATGTCCCATCCATCCCTTCTCCTATTCATCCCCCAGTTCCCCTATAAATTAGTCGCAAATATAGAAGTGTATAGAAAAACAATATTTTACTATGATATTATGTGTCTAAATTATTATGTAGATTTTTTAATATAATTTAATAGTTTAAATCCGCGGAAATGGTGATTATTCACGAGAATGAAAAAATTACATGCATTTTGTAATATTATGACAGCCGAATGACGCAATGATCCTTCTCTTTAAAATTTAAATACAGATTTTTTTAAATATGAGAGTTGGTATTTACAATTATATGTACATTATATACATTTTTACTATTATTCATAACAATTCCACCAAAACCACATTACGTCTTAAACTAACCAAAATATACTCGGATGCATTTCCACATACTACTCCTCCGAACAAACCACCATTCCTTCTGTATTCTCTTCACTTCCGTTTACTTTTTAAAAAAGGGTTGGAAGGATGTTGGTTGCATGACCCTCCCCCCCCCCACAGATTGTGCTACACAAAACGAAGCAAAATCTGACAAACAGCAACCATACAACTATACAGCATAAAATAGATATAAAAACACAATTCAAAACAGATGTATAGAAGCCTTGTTATAATAGTTATAAATGAATATATAATAAACATATAAAAAACACTAACAATTAAAAAAAAATCGAAAGACGACTTGATATAATACTGCATACCAAAATTAAACACACTAAAAAAAGTATCACTTAAATAATCCTTATACAGTAACTAGTCGTGACAGACTATCTGCATTTTTTTTAATTTTGCACCTGGTAATGAGAAATATTTATATTATATCTTTGTAGACATGAGGCCCATCTTTGTAATTTCGCAGACTGAGGTGCAGATTTCTGATAATATACTAAGGGATCGTGACCAGTTATTAGTTCAGTTTCCGCACGAAACACATAAACTTCAAATTACTTTAATGCCCACACTACCGCATAAGCTTCACGCTCAATAGTCGATTTTGTTGCACCTTAGTGAGCTTTTGGCTAGCAAAACTAATAGGACACAAATTTTCTTTCTCATCTCTTTGCGATAGACAAGCACAAACTCCATAAGAACTGGCATCACTCTGAATAGTGTAAGACCTTTTTAGGATCTGTCATGTACAGCTTAGGAGCTTCACACAATAAACGTTTTAAAGTTTGGAAAACCTCTTCTTCAATCTCAGACCACGGAGTGATCTCTGGGATTTTCTTTTTTGTCAAGTCGGTTAAAGGCTTGGCGTTTTCAGCATAATTTCTTATGTAGTCACGATAATAATTAAATAAACCCAATGCACGCGTCAAGATGTTTCAGATGATTTTTCCACTCATTTGAAAAAATAGCAATATCATCCAAATATGCTCGACTGTACTCACGATGTTCATCCAGAGCATTGTTGATCGATTTCTGGAATGTGGCAGCCGCATTGCGCAATCCAACGGGCGTGACTTTCCATCGGTATTGAGCCCGATGGGTTTTAAAAAAGTAAGATCTCGACTCTGTTCTTCTAGAGGAATTTTCCAATACCCTTTTAATACATCTAAACATGTAATTATGTTAGCACTTCCTATTTGATTAATAAATTCAGTTGCATTTTCCATAGGGTAATCAAAAGGTTTTGTCACTGTGTGCAAAAAATTAAATCGAAAGTTGGCAGGTATGGGATTACAACAATTTTTAAACAATAAGAACAACTATAGCGTTCCAGAAATTCTTAAGTATATAAAAAGGTAGTTTCTAATATAATGGTGTCAAGAAAACTGCAATAAAAATTGTTTTAGAAGTTAATGTTTTATTGGTCTTTCATATGTTACAAAGTTAAAAGAGGTTCAAGTATGAATGTTAAATGATTCATTAATTAATAATAATTCTGTATAAAGTATTTAAAAAAACTAACAATTTTTAAATGAATAAAACTACGAGGAACTGACATGCATTAAATCAGGGTTCGAACGGACACCTGGAATTTTCAGGAAAATAACCAGTATTTTCTTACAGAAAAACTCGCCTTATGTAATCGCAAGATTACACTGTAATAAAAATTGCTTTATAAAAATAATGTTTTATTAGGCTTTCATATGTTACAAAGTTAAAAGTTGTTAAAGTATGAATGTTAAATGATTCAGTAATTAATTATAATACAGAATAATGTATTTAAAATACTGATAACTACTAAATGAAAAAAACTAACAAGGAGAGGTTCCGAGGTCGGGGTTACAGAATGCGGTGTACGTTTGTGTATCGATAGCTCACTGTTAGTATATAAATATATGAAAGCCATAAAGAGTAATACCCAGGGGGGGGCTTAAGAAAAAAGGTCTTAAAGTTTACGTCACAGTTTATAATCGGATAAATTTCTTACTTTGAAAAACATTTCACAGCTTAGTTAGCAGCTTGCAGGATTCCAAGTTTTTCTGTTTGGGTTCGAATCCCAGCTAGACTTACTTTTCGCAGCGAAAATATTTATCATTTTCTTTCGAATCACAATTGAAAAAATATGTATAATCATTGAAAGTTTGGCTTGTAGCATATAACAGCATAATACAGTTTTAAGTATGAAATTCCGCATGTTTAAATATTTAATGGAAAGTAAAAAACAATGAAGCAGGCAATTTATGTTTCTATAGACCAGAAATTTTTGCTGTTATTTTAAATTAATATTCTACTATTTTTCTCAAAGAAATAAATTAAAATAAGTGATATAAATTTATAATATATTTTGTCTCATTATACAAACATTTATAATTTTCATTACTTATTAAAAATATGCTTTTATGTTTTTAATATGATTATTTTGAAATCTCTTTTCTTGTTTAATATATTTTATACTACAGTTTAATTATACAGATACGGTTTAAACTATGAAATTTTATATGTTTATATATTTAATGGAAAGTGAAGTAGAAATAACTTAATATATAATTAAACAAAAAATAGGCAATTGGTATTTCTACAGATCATAAAATTTTGCTTGTTTTAAAATTTATTTATTATTATTTACATATTATTTACACTGTGATATAAATTAAAATAAACTACATAAAATTATAACACACTGCTTTAAGTATTTGTTAAATTTATTTTTTCCTGTTATCATAATCGTATTTCAAAATAAATCATTTATTAGACAATTATTTTATTATTATTTTTTATTTTTGAAATCTTGGATTCTTGTGATTATAATTAGAAAAACTATCCATGTATTATAAAAACTATTCATGTAAAACTATGCCCTATTTATTTACTTAAAAATAAGTTATAGAAAAATATTGAATTGCTAAAAATTACGTAGGAAGTAAAGACAAAATCAAGGATCTTAGATTAAAAAAAATAGCATTTAAAATTTAAAAGCATATTTAAAAAATAATTAATGAAATGTTAAAATATTAGTATAATAAATTAAAATTAAAATAATTTATTATAGATTTATATCACGTACCTTAATTTATTTCTCTGTGAAAAATAGCAGGTTATTCATTTAAATAACTGTAAATAATTTTAAATAACAGCAAAAATTTCTGTTCAATAGAAATATAAATTATCTATTTTTTTCTTTTACGTTTCATTATACATTTATAGAGTCATTCCATGTTAACTGTCCTAAAAGCTCCTGTTCGACAACTTTCAATTTTGATGTAAATTCTACAGGCCATATTATAGGTCTAAGATGGACATCTGCAAACTGTCAGAGTCAGATGTATTATAGTTGGAGCATTAGGAGTCCTTCTGTAAAGTGCACTATTGACGGTAGAAGTAAAACGATCAAATCACAAAATTTGTCATCTTATTGCTCATAATACAAGAAACGTTACTTATTGAAAATATATGATTTAGTACAACTTTTGTGCTTAAAAACATAATTGCAGTATTAAAAATTTGAATTCAGTACATTGACAAAAACAAGGATGGTTTATAGTAGCTTAAAAACACGGGTGGGATTCTGTATGCGCCAAGGCATTTTAAAATCAAAATAACAAATTTTAATGATATTCCTTATTAATGCAATAGCTAGTAGTCGTATAAAAGTATTAAACATTAAATTGATAAAGAAGAATTATTTAATTCGAATTAATATAACAGGGACGGTTTGTAGTAACATAAAAATACGGAGATCACGCAAAATACGACAACACTTTTTAAAGTACCAAAGTGTAAACTTTTGATGATATTCTTCTTTAACACAGAGTTTAGTAATAGTATAAAAGTAATATACATAAAATGTATAAAAAACTGTAAAAAATAAAATGGGACAAATTATACATATACACGGGTGGCGCATTCTGTACGCCTTTGGTGACGTAAAAATAAAAATAATTATTACACATAAATAACGTCTGCATTCAGCATTTAAAGATATACAATTATTATACAAATTTAATGTATGTATGTCTGTATAATAATTGTATATCTTTGAATGCTGAATTCAAGCGTTCTTTATGTGTGTTTTAACATATATTCGTAGATCGGTGGTATAATAGAAATCTATTCACCGTTGTCCAGTCATCCAAGGCTGTCTGTTAGAAGGCTGGTGACCTTCTCTCCAACATGATTTATTAGTGAAAAATTGCAGACTCAGGAATCGGCCGGAGAGGTTCAGTGGTTAGAGCAACAGCCTGGAACGCTGTGGAACAAGGTTCGATCCCTGGCTCTGGCTTGTTTTCCACTCCACGTTGGATTATTGTATTAATGTATGTATGTCTGTATAATAATTGTATATCTTCAGATGTAGTATATTTGGATCACCAGGAGTTCTTCGGTAAAGTTATCTATTTAAGGTAGAATTAAAAAGATCAAATCACAAAGTTTATCATCTTACTGCTCATGTTAGTACAAGAAACCTTACTTATTGAAAATGTGTTATCGAGTAGAAATTTTTGAGCTGATAAACATAATTGCAGTATTAAATGTCAAAATTCAGTACATTCCTCATTTCTTCGTCTCAAAGTAGGCCATATGGCCGGTCGTCATGAATTTGACTCTTTCTTTAACAAGATGTAACTACATAATAAATTACTTTAATGTTTCTACTTTACCAGTTATTTATTTATGAATGTGGCACAGAGCTGATGAATTTAATTCTCTCCTGCTTAAATATTCATAAAGTTATTCATGTTTAAAATCCCTTTTAAAAAATTTCATAAAAGCACTACCATTTTCAGAAGCTTATATCTCAAAAGGAATTCAAAAAGGAACTCAAAAGGATCTTTTCATTTGATTACTGTTAGTCCCACTGGAAACAAGATTCATTACTTGACAAGAAAACTTTTGTTTAATTTTTGGGCTTCTTCAGTATAATGTAAATAAAGCAATGTTAAAAATACCTAATTTGAGAGATTCGCAACAATTTTCACTATTGAGATTGATTTTAATGATGTCTCTGGAAGTCGTAAAAATAGAGAACTGCAGTAGGGAAATAATATCAATAAAAAGAAAACTACCAAGTTAAACTGAGGGCATGGAGCTCACAGTTTATTCACACTAATTGTCTATTATACTCTTATTTCAAAGAATTCGAAATAAGCCCCTCGAAAAATAAAGAAATCGACAATATATTAAGGGGAATCATCCCCTCCTTATAATTAACAAATGAACCCCCCAAACTAATCAAGGAAGCGCCTTATTACAATGAACATATATACAAAATTTGAAGCAAATCGGATAATTCTGAATGAAAAACCCGTTTATCTAAATTAAGGGGAATTAGCCACCTTATTCCCCTTTATACGTAACCAATAAACCCCCAAAAACTAATCAGGGAAGCGCCTTATCACAATGAACCTATATACAAAATTTGAACAAAATTTGAAGACGATTCTGCATAAGAAACCCATTTATTTAAATTAAGGGGGGGGGGGGATTATCCCCCACCCGAATGAATTCGTCACTGAATAAATACAGGTTTGCAAATATTTCATATATTCAAGCTACTCTTACCAGGGAACTTAAAGCAGTAGAGAAGGAGGACTATTCGAAAGACAGTAAAGAAAGAGCAATTCGAAAGACAATAAGGTTTTTCTATCTACATATAAAACTGTAATATTTCTGTGATCAGACACCTTATTTCTCGGTTACACTTTGTAGTATTAACTACCACCATATCCCAATTATCTAAATTTTTGCGTATCAAAACAGGAATCAGTACCGATAGGTTTATTCCTTGGAGATCCCCTGCACTTGTATATTTACTATTGTAACAGCTCAAATCCTGGTAAACAGGATACCGAATTCTAGATATCTAGGAAGGAGTTGGTAAATACTAGTATTTAACAGCAAGGAGTAAATTTTTATAATCCCATGAGCCTATTTCCGTTTCAACCGTTTATCAAACTGCTGCGATAAATGCTGATACTTAACATTAATTATTATTATTGATCTTTTATTATAGTTATAAATGGATACGGTATATTTAGAGTTGTAAATCTTACATATTTATAGTCATAAATCTATTTATAAGTTCAGGTTTTAATATTGATAAAACAAGCAATTATTCGTTATAATGAATTTCGTTTCACCGTGGAAAATGTTTCCTTGAAATAAAGTAGAATTATTAATTTGGTTGAAATGTTAAAAAGAGTAGTTATAGAATTGAATCAATGACGCAGAATGCTGCTCTATTAAAAAAAAAACTGCGTTTGTATAAAGGTGATTTTATGTGAAATTTCTGTATTTTAAAAAGGTCTTAAAAAG
Source organism: Maratus michaelseni (assembly GCA_963931845.1). Taxonomy (NCBI): domain Eukaryota; kingdom Metazoa; phylum Arthropoda; class Arachnida; order Araneae; family Salticidae; genus Maratus; species Maratus michaelseni. The sequence continues at coordinate 402,787,146 of OZ007586.1, forward strand.
TGTTTGAAAATATGCAATACAAATAAACGTTCCGTATAACTGTGGATCAGTATATAAAATTATATATATAGATTTTTTTAATATTGCGCTATAGATCATATTTGTTTCTACAAACAGAAATTTCCGTCTTGAATAGCGGGAAATTTCCATCTTGAAAACGGGGGATGACCAAAAAGTGGTAACAGTGCATTTTTTTTTTTCACGGAATATTACAGTGTAGTCGGTAATAAAATTACAGAAAATGAAAGGCATTTAGTTACAATCGTTAAGTGCAATACAAAAACTGAGCAATAAGCAGAAAACTTATCTTCATACGAAAATTACAATTGCTGTATATATGTAATGTTTTGTTTTATATTCTCTTGTTCTATACGAAATTAACATTAAAACTTTGGATTATTATAAGGAAATTCTTTTGAAAAGTGCCCAACGTCAAAGTGTGAGATATTTTACAGTTATTTATTATTTTGTAGAATATATATTAATAGATACTTTCTCACAATATTAGTGACATGAATTTAATAAAATGTATGGTTGCAGACATAGGGCAGCATTCCTCATTATAAATATTGTACTTTACAAATAAAAACAAATGTTGAGAAAAGTTAATGAATACATGGTTTACTGAATCTTCATTGTAATAAAAGGTACAAAAATTAATGGGATGCAGCTAATGGCAAGAAGTAAAAGGCTCGGATGTGATAAAATAACTTATCTATATCGGAAGCGTCTGTAGCTAACATTAATGTATATCATAAAACCAAATTTTATATTCAGAGTTTTCATTGTTATGAGAAAATTTCCTCAAAACATTAGTATCGATAACCATGTATCTTATACAGAAAATTCTCCCATTACATCAAGGGCATTTAAATTAATTTCGAATCATTATTTTTTTATACATTACTGTAAAACGAATTTTAAGTAATTTTATTAAATTATCCTGCAATGTATAATAAATAATATGCTACACATACACATCGGTGTTAATAAATTTTCTTTACACATGTCAAATAATGCGAATTTTCATATTCTTTAGCCTATAAAGCAAGAAAATATTCAAAATAACAGTTTAAATTTTATTATAATTTAAAAAGTATGCTGAAATATTTGTTTTGTAATATGGTTATTGTTTCTTTCACAAACATAACTTCTTAACCTTATGGAAAAAGTATTGTTTTGCTTACAAAAAAAAGAAACAAAGAAATATTTTATCCTCAAATGTTAAACTATGGCAAAATCAAAAATGAATTTAATCATGTATTATTCATGCACTCGTCTCTAAGAATTGTGGAAATGTAAAAATAATGTAGTTTGAAAACTGGAAAATCTGTGGCATTTATTTATTCCTAATTTTGTTTCTTAGTATTTTTTTATTTGAACAGATGGTAAAATTAATTTGTAAAGAGATAAAATATTTTTCTTTATGTTACATTTAAAAAGAGGTGGCAATTTTTTATTCAACAGATGTAACTTTTTCCAGACTAATATAAAAATAAAATGTTTAGCAAAAACATATTTATTCTCCTCATGAAATAATTATAGTATGTATTGCATTTCTATATTTCATCTGAAAAATTGAAAATAAGGTTTTTATAGTTTTTGCATAAAAAGAAAGTAGAAAAATATATGTTTCTAAAATTTATTCGTAACGAAAATTCAAGACGGGATGTTATTTACCAAATGTATAATCATTTATAGGATATAGTTTTATAAACGTGATTTATTCTCAATTAATCATGATCATCAATTAATCAGTTAAATGAGCTTATTAATGACTGAAAAAATATTCGAAATGTCGGAATTATACTTTAATATAAATAAAGTCCTAATGAGAAGTTAATACTATAATATACAAATAGGGTTTGAAGTGAAAAGCAAAACGTTTATTGCTTCTACCATTATTTCGAAACAATTACCTTCATTATTGTATACATTAGAAACATTTAAGCCGAAGATTTTTATTTGGTGGTGGCAAAAAATTATATTTTCCCTTTTCATTTCAACCTCTGCAATATGTTCTGACCAGAATTTCTATGGTGATATACTCCGATGTTTTCCTAACTTTGGTGATTTAACCCCTTGACTACCAATTTTTTTTGTAGGATATTTTCGCCTTGGGCTGCCATCTACCGAGCAAACGGTTTCACATCCCAAATGAACGTGAGAGTCCAGTGGGACAAGCAGACATGGTTTTCCAAGCGTTTCAGGGACAGCTGTGTCCAGTGGTAATTTTTGAAGTTGCATTGGGACATAGTGTCCTACTGGGAGTCTAAGGGTTAACAATCATACCAAAGTGTAAGAAAATTCGATGTGAAATATGGCCTGATATGCTTAAACTCAAAAATTAAAGCTGATAACTTTTTTCAGAATTTTAAAGATTTTTAAGTACACAGTACAAACTTTCAATAAAATCATCTTATAGCTTTCGTTGTGGGGCTGTTCAGAACCGAAGATCGCGCGGCGCGCGGGCGATGGAGATTAAAATATAGAGTGAGTCTCTACTGTGTATGAAATTGAAAGGCCTGCGTTCATTATCGTTGATTTGGACATCCAAATCAATGATAATGAACATGGTCCTTCATTTGACTAGTTTGCGTATTTTAATGATATTTTGTTGAAAATAAATGTGAATTTGGTGGCCGAATGGTTAGAGCACTGCTCTTGATTCCAGAGGTTGCGGGTTCGACTCCCATAATTTTCTATTTGATTTTTCTACTTTTTTCATTTAAAAATGTTTAATCGGTGTCTATGGAATATATTTTATAAAAGTAAAATTTGATATTAATAACAATTACTTATTTAATTAAATACGACAAATTCAGCTATTTTACGATTAAATTTTTACATTACAGTGCCTTTTAATATTTAAACATTATTACTATTTTGTTTTTCTTTTTAGCAAATGTAAAATAAGGAATGAAAATATAGTCAATTTACACGAATTTCTCCAGGTTTTTATAATGAGTACTTCAACAGTGAATTTTTAGTACGAATAGAATGCAAAGCATATTTTACAATGTAAAAAATATTATAAAAATAAAATGTAAAAGATATACATTATTTAAACTAGAAATATCAGTACCAATTTTTGTAAAGAGGTAAAATACATGTGGTTTACCGTCTAGTTTCGTAGTGAATATAAATAAAATATAGTTATAATATTTATAAATTTTCTACTGAATTCTATTGAATCTATAATCTATATTGAAACTATATATTGAATTTTATTGAATCTATCTTTTATCTATTTCTACTGAATTTTTTTTCTATTTTCTACTCTTTTTTTTAATTTTAGCATTTGTTTCTCGTGTTTTATTATGTTTATTGCAATATAAAAAATAATGCAATTTACATCAAAAAATGAATTTCAAGAAAAATAAATTTTTAGAAATTAATAATTATGTTTCAACAAGGTTGTTATCGAAAAATATGTTTTAATAAAATGTTTAAAAGCTTTTTTATCAAATTTTAACAAAGATTTTATTTTACTATTACAAATAAAGAAATAAATCTTTTAACATGTTACAAGATTACCAATTGGTATCACGACCTTGATTTATTAACATTCTATTTTTCCCAAAAAATATAAAGCAACTGATAAATCATTTTTAAATTAATAAAAATAGGAAAAAAAAATCTGAAATAAACGGTGAGCATTCACTTTGTATCCATATTTTTCAGGTTCATCTGTGTAGGACAACCCAAACGTCAGTAAAGTACATAACAATTTTTGGTACTTTTCGGTTAGCCGGGCGCCAGTGAAAAAAAAAATAGAAATATATATCTACATATATGTTTGTGTATATATGTATGTATATATATATGTGTGTGTGTGTGTGTATTTATATTTGTTTCACTGGTGCCCGGTTAACCAAAAAGTACCCCCTTTTTTTTTTTTTTTAGTTTACATTAATTTTATTGAAACCACCAATACTGTGTTTCAGGAATTCGGTGATCCGAACGTCCTCTCCCTTGTTAGTTAAAGGTGCACTGGTTGTAGAAAATTAAATTTTATTTTATTATATGCATTGTTTTGTACAATATATATATATTTATGTAACTGCTATCAACTAAACTAATATATCAGTTTTAGCAGGTGCTGTAGTTCTAGAGACATATAAGTTGACAGCAGTTGTGTAACTATATGATGTATATATATATATATAATTATATTATAATATATATATATATATATATATATATATATATACATCATACTTTCGTATTCTATTATTTTTATGTTGGTTCAAAGGTTTAAAAAATCATTTTAGAATGTTAAAAAGTTGAAATTTTTCAGATATCCGATCATGCTGCTACAGCTGTATCAATCAACCTACCAAACCAAGTACAACACAAAAAAGCCCAATCACGTGATCAAACCACCCAAAGATTTTTCCTGGGTCGATCGCGCGCCGCGCGGGCGAAAATCTTGCGGGTTACGAACGCTGATCGGGCTCGATGCCAGTATTCGACTGTAAATCAGATCACGTGATACTTTCATGAATATTTTGGATTTTTTCTGAGTAAATATAGGCATGTATTCCTATCACGAGAGCCAATGTTTTGGAAAGATAAAGATATGTAGTCGTTGTTTTTACCTGTTCTAAATTATAAAAGCATGAAATAATTAAATTATTACAAGTACTTGCTCTGATAAGACCTACTCCATAACCCTTCTCTCCTTCGCCCGCGCGCCGCGCGATCTTCTTTCTTGAACACAACCTGTAATACTTGTTTGACCTGCAATTTAACATGAAATCTGAGTTTTGAAACTTTACTTGCTCTGCCTTTTTCTGAAAGGTCTTTAGTTTGATTCCTAAATAAATTTATCAAATGTATGCTTAGCAAATAGTTTATTTTATACAAAATTAATCTATTTAATAGAGTCCAACAAATATCACCAAATATATGATATAAATGTTGCGGATAACTCCATTAGTCACTCTTCGCGGTTACTTCTGAATTCGATTGAAAGTTTTGTACATCCCGAGTTTTTCGATACCAGTAAGTTGATGCCGGCTCCATCTGAAACACTTCGTTGTTTCCTGAATTGAACTGAGGTTTTCGTATGTCTCGGGGTTTTGGTACCTTGAATCAGAACTGAAACTGTTTGTTTTTCTTTAGAACTGAAATGAACTGGTAAACTCTTTAGATTTTTACTTGTTATGTTGAATTTGTACTGAGTTGTATCTCCGGTAGTTTAAACCGCATTTATTATGAAGTTTTAAGTTTTGTAGCGTAGAGATATTGTAATGATTTTTATGTACATAATTTGAAATAGATGGTTTTAAAGTTAAACTGGTATTTTATTTAGTTTATGAGTACATTTGTATAGATATAAGTTTAATTGAGTTCAATCACATTCGGCAGTACGAAAAGAAAACTAGCTTGTACTTATTTGAAAGAAAGTTTAAATAGATTTAGTTTAAAATATAAAGTGAAATGTATGGTAGAAAGTTAGGTTTTCGACAATAAATACATATTATTTCTGAATAAAAATTACCAAACTTTTACGCAAGAAAAAATAAGTAGGCGGAACTAGATATTCAGGACAGGCCTTTAGTCAACGGTGTAGATTTTAAAGCACGCGTATACTCATGAGAGTTCCACAAAGAATTCATATGTCATATGACTTCATGTTGGTGCTTAATCATGAAACCAGTTTTTAAATAATGAATACATTTTTTTTATAAATTAAAGAGAGACTTCGGTAAATTTTAATTCCGTTTTATTTGACATGTAAGACTCTTTTTTCAATCATTAATTTGGATATTGCTTCCCTGCGCAACATTATAAATTATATGTTCTCATGTTTATTCAAATGAATTCCTTAATGATTAATTATAAAGTACATAATCTCAAATTTCAAAATAAATATGTATATTTAATCATACAGAATAATACGTCAATAGCAATTAAAATAGATCAATTAAAAAGATAAACGGCAAGATTACATTATACCATATATTCACGAATAAAGATAGGCTGTATTTACTCGCGTATTTTCTGCACTTGTTTTCACTATGTCTTCGGTTCTAAAAGTAGTGGGAGCGAACAATTCATGAGTTTTTTATAGTATTAATTTTTTTTTCGAAAGCTAACTTAGAATAAAATGAGAAATCACTTTCTATAAGATGAAAATAACATTTTAATAAATGAATACTCAATATTAAACAAAGTGTACAACAGTTTTAAAAGTTCGTAGATAATTTTTAAACTGGAAGAATGTAATATTTTTTTTAGTTTCTGGTGTATTCTTATTCTACAATACATTATTAAAAAAAACCTTTTGTGCATTGAAACATGAAAACACTTCTCCTATGAGATGTATTTCCCAGATTCGCGGCCACAAAATTTAATTGTCACCACTTGAATCACTTAATTTTCTTAGCAGATTTTACTATTTACGCTAATATAAAATGTTTCATTCACTACGAATTCTCCAACTTTTACAGTTTTATTCAACAAAACATCCTACCGTGAATAAGTTATTTTAGTATAAATAAATCAGCACTTAAGTACCACTGTATGGACGATAATGCTTTATCACTTATTATTCTAACTGCACACAGGTATGCTGCAGATGATTGAAATAGATCGCTGGAGAAAATAATTATTGTATTTTAAATATGCAAAATAGGTATAGAAAAATGAAATCTGTGAGGATACATGTGGTTTTATTATCTCAAATTAACTTATAATCTTGATGCAATATTATGTGTGCGAATCTTTGTTTTTTAAACAAATGTTTACGAGATTTATATATATATATATATATATAAAATATAAAATTTTCTAAAATATCAAATTATATTGATATATGTCTATGTGTTATATATAAGATGTGGCTATTAATTTCTAGGACTGGTGAAATAACTTCTGAAATATGAATGTACAGTACATAACTGTTTAATATGTTTCGAAGTAAGTTCCTCTGATGTAATACACTTTTGCGCGCTGTTGTGCAATTGTTTGAAACAACTTTCAAAGTCATCTTTTGAAATTCTCTTAGTTTCTTACGTCAAGTTTTCCTTGATGTTATCAATATCCAGTTCAGCAGTAAATAGTCGGATAGTCAGTCGGCGATCAGAAGTCACAAAATCGTGGACTTTCTGAGTCGTTTTAGACGTACAAACGGGTATCGGTCGTTCACTGTACAGATCATCTTCGACACTTTTCCGTTCGTAACCAAAACGTCGAAACCATTAAAAAAATGCAAGAACGTGATAATGCGTGACCACCGTGCGCTTTTCGCAAAATTTTACGTGTTTTGTTAACACTTTTATCCAATTTGAAAAAAAAAAATAATGTTAATTCTCTTATCCATTATTTTCACTTAAACAACAATGCTTAGGCAGCGAATGTTTTCTTGTGTGTTTCAACACAGAAAACAAAAGGAGAATGACGTGCAACACAGATATTGTGCGTAGATACGTGACCATTCAAATACAATCATTAACTATAACCAGCGAACTTTCAGTTCTCGTAATTTACAGTCGCGGAAATTAATAGCCGCACCTTATATGTATATAATATATATATTATCGTTGCATATTCTGCCAAAGCCATTACATCATTTTTAGTAAATAATTTTGTTATACTTGCAAGCCCGAATTTATAATCAATATTATTAATTCGCTCTATATTAAATATTATACTCAGGTACTGAGATCAAATTCTGAGATTAAATGAAAAGAAGATAATTGTTAATGAAAAGTAGTAGAAATTATCCTATTGGCATGCTGACTCGCTGTCCCTGGCCTAGGCCTCTAGATAATTATGTGCCTAACCCCTTCCAATTTTCTGTCAACTGTATTTTTATCTGAACTGCTACGCATTATAGTTGCTACTCTTCTAATGACTAACTCATACTTCTGAATTATCCCTAATTCGATACTATAAACATACTAAATTATCAACTGTAGTACTACGTAATTTTTTCTAATTTTAAAAATCAATAATCAATCTCTCATTTTTCTTCTCTGAAAACTCCTATTTTTTATTAAAAATATGAGAACTACTAATGACTCCTTATTCCCTTCAACATTTTATGCTCTTACTCCTAATTTGCTCTAATTTTTTACTAAAGTTGCATCATCGACGTCCTTGTGATTCGATAGCGTATCTGTCCATTCTACCTCCAATAAAAAGATTATAAAGTGACCTTTTTGCCTCAAATATATTTTTTTTACCTATACATTCTACGATATGTCTAAAATCTAGACAGTGACGACTAAGAACCAGATTTTTTACAGTTTTCTTTGAACCCAGGGCCCAGGAAGTCAATTAAACGTATCTCTTTTAATTTACTACATTTTTTAGACCGCTGACCAGGCCTCTACCTGCCAGGGTTTTGCTCAGCTTGATGGGTTGATACCTCGCAACGGGGCGAGGATCCGCCTTCTCTCCGCTTGGCGATTATGTGTTTGATAAATCTATAGGCTGGCATTGTTTCAGTGCGTCTTGTTGCTTTAATTGCTTTTTCTTAGTTGGCCGGTTGCTAATTGACTTTGGATGAGACATTTCAGCACTGCACAGTGTAGCGAAGTCATGCAAACGGATGTGAGATGCTGGGATATTTACTAATTCCATGCTGCATCGCTCATCCATACGTCATGCCATCGCTACTCGAGTTTGTCTGGTAATTTAGAACCTTTGTCTGGTGACGAGACCTTCGCCTGACTAGACATCCCCAGAGCTGTAATTCACAGGGAACTTGGAGGACTTTACACCCACGATGTATTTTAAATGCACCGGGCACCATTAGCGTACATGATTTAATTTACCTACTTTAAATTTTCTTAGATAAATTAATATGGATAAAAATCTTATCTAAACCTTGCATGTACAGCTGCATTAATAACTTACACTCAGTGACGTAGCCAGGGAGGGGTTCGAATGCTCCGTGTACCAGTAATATTGTAAAGTTTTCTTCATCTTGATTATCGCAGTAAGTTCTCCTATTACTAAAGCACTGAAAACTTTACAAAATTAGTGGTATCCAGAGCATGATCCTCCACTCTGTCTACACCACTGTTTACACTAGTCATGCGCAAGCTAATGTTAAACAATTGTAGGCGCGGTCACTATAAATTGTCGTTTGCCTTTCAATATTTATAAGTAATTATTTTTGAGTAGGATATCTGAGCTCTCAGTATAACATTGTAAATTTGCACTGCTTCGATTTTGGTGGCAATTTCTTTCTGGGGGCACTTTAAACTTCTGAAAAAAATTGATTGGTTGGTTACAAAACTGAAAGTATCCGAAGAATGAAACTGCGATCAAAGAAACCTAAAATTACAAAAATACAACATTAGACATCGACCTTAGATAAGCTACGCAAAAAGAATAATTTCAAAACACTGAAATGTAAACGCGAAACATGTAAAGGAAGCTTTCGTTTCTTTAACTTTTGCTTGAGAATGTCAAATCTAGAATGAAGCTCGACTAATTAAAATAAGTATTTCAAAAATCATACATGTTTAATAATAATATCCAACAACCTCCTTAAAACCATTGGTGAAAGATGAGATTGAATAATGCTAATTATGCAAGTTTTCTATTTACAAATATCTTTATCAGAATCAATGTTTCAGAGACACCTTAAGCAGGTAAATGGAATTTTTTTCTCAGTTGAACAGCAAGTTTCTTCTTCAATGACACCATCTTCTAAAACATAGTCATGAGCATAATAAATTGAATTAAAGGGGAAACAAGTATGTACATGAAACTTAATTTTGATCGTCATTTTTTAAAAAGTTTTATTTATATATTTCCGTTTGAAAGTTTTTCAAAGATTAAATTAGATGTGGTCAGTCATTTTAAAACAAGAAAAAATAATTATTCTGATAGCAATCCAATAAAAGTATTTAAAATTGTCTTAATCAGCGTGTTTAAATGGAACTCTTTTAAATTTATATTAAATAAAAAAGAACTATTTTAAGGTGATTTACATTTTCTCACAAAAGCTGCAAAATTATATTGTGTGCAAAATACCTTAGAGCTGAAATCTGGTAACTAATTGAATTATGTTTCAGAAATTAAAAATTCATTCACTGGCGCCATCAAATAATATGTGCTCCTTAGTTTTATTACTATCAAATCAGAAAATTTAATAAATAATAAAAAGTTAAAATGAGAAAAAACAAACGTTTACGAAGGAAAATCATTCATAAATTTAAAATAGACAATATTATTTTATGATAAATTAAAAGATTTTCTGGAACATTGGAATATATTTTTACCTAAATTTCCACCTAGGCAAATTTGCACATTCATAGGAAAGTAAAGTTTTAGAGTATTTAAAATAAATGCATCAAGGATATTTAAAGTGGGTTAAAATGGAGGTATTCACGAGCTAACACACAGAAATATACTCTAAATGAAACATATAAACCAATGGTAATCGAATGAAAATAGTTATTTTAAATACAGGAATCAAACTATAGTCGGGGTACACTAAAATAACTCTTGAATGGATAAAATTAGCACTGGAAAACAAGTGTCTATCAAGCAAGTGTCTATCAATAGTGAAACGACAATTCACTATCAAGTGTCAGTGATTGCAGTGCCGTTAGTGGAAAAAAATTGAATGTTATCGGCACTATCCCGAATTCTATGAGATATAACAAAACAAAGTCTATTCCAAAAATGTATAGCGTCTTAGATATGGTATGAAATGTAGATTTACATGTAAAATTACTGTTATTGGAAGCCACGAAAATTATATTTTTTATAACCAATCACTTGCCTAAATACGTCACTAAATGCAGATTGAACTTTTACATTATATAACAGATATCACATTTACTTATAAAGATGACAAATGTAAGATGTTGCAATATGTTTTAATAGGAAAATCAAGTTAAACATTCTCAATGTGTCGACCATCTGCAGCAACACACGTGGAACAATCTACGGAAATGTTAGTTAGTAGTTAATTTTTGGCAGAATAAATTTGTAAAAAATGTTTCCGATGTTTTACTTAGAACATAGTAAAAATATATGTTTATTGAAAGTTCATAATTTGTGAACGTTTATTATGAACCGAAAATCCGCTTCATTTTACATCGGATTTCCTCTATTACCATCTTCACTTTTTTGCACTTTTACTAGTCACCTAATAAACATTATCATAGGTTTGCGGCATCGGTTTTTAAATTCATTTGTTAGCCGTGAATATGCATATTATCGTTTGTCATTAATTTTGAAATATTCTTACTAAACTAGAAATGGTCATTGATCTTCTGTCCTTGATTTAACGCTTAAGCATCATTTATTTAAAAATAATTCTAGAAGCCTAAAACTCTTTTGAGATATTTACTTGAAGTCATATGCTATGTCCTATCCTAAACACGCAAGTCATTATCATTGGCATAGCGTGAGGGTATGCTGAATCACTTTACTATCATTATTATTATTTAACAAATTTGAACTTATTTAATCTTTGAACGCGCTATGAGTATAAAACAAAAGATTTTGTATTTGTATCTTCCCCTTCTGTTTTTAATATTATAAAGGAAATCAATTTAGAACGAAGTAAATTGAAAACTATACAACCACCTATAAATCATAAAGGAGTGACGAATTACCTATGAATATTAATATAAAATTTTGCTTTAATTTTTTAAAGAAATTATTACTTTTACCAAGTAATGTTTTTCGTAGAATGTCTCATGTGTACACATGCAAGTGCATAACATTTTAAAAATAATTTTACGTTTATCCTTTCAATAGTTATTTCAGTGCACCTGGACATTACTTTGCACCCTGTATATTCATGTGGTATTCTGTAATACTGTTTATCAATATTTTTGGACACGTTTGTATCGTAATTTTAATGAAGCTATCAGATGTGACCTCATACAATAACGAACTTACCCAAAATATATAATGCATTTATTTAAAATTTAACCTCACAAATCTCACTAAAAATGCTTCAGATTACTAATGCCATTTTTACTTTCTCTTGTCCTTTTGAGTTTGTTAAATTGTAACTAAGCTAATTTACTCTTAAGTTAAAACAACAGTAATTATTCAAGTAATTCTAATTACTTTTGTCTGGATGCATTGCATATATTTCAATTAGATGAACTGAAAAAAAATTCAAACAGAAACCCCGCAAGGTATTACATATATTTTAAATAAAATTTTACTGCTACCTGATATTCCTGTGAATAGAATAAAAAATTGAAAAAAAAAACATTCCTCGTCATTTAAGAAATTATGATGTCGGTAATCTAAACAAGAAAGTATTTATAATTATATTTTTTTTAATTCGCCAGTTTCTACTATAACTGTTGCAATTCAAGAAAGAAATGTATAAACGAAGGATTTAATAAATATAGGGGAAACCGTTGATAATAAATCATTTTGACATTTAATAAACCTTTGAAACGGGTAGGTTTTTATAGAAATAACAATCAATCTTACGTAAAAGATTTTATTTATCTATTTTGTTCATATAAAATTGAACATAATAATTATCAATAGACTATGTCGTGCTACCGGTATATAAAATACATTGGTTTTACATAATTACTGAAAATATATTGTACAAATTTTAGAGTTCATTTAAAAACATAACACGTATTTTTTTTTAATATTCTTTTGGTGAACCGTAAAAAAAAATTATATTTTATATAAAGGAAAAAATAATGATACGATGTGCTATTTGCATTGTAAACATTTTAAAGATGCAGGATCGTTTTTTAAGAGCAAAACAATATGTACGAGGGCATTTCGAAAAGTAAAGATACAATGGCTCGCATTCCTTAAAAAAACATTTATTTAGAAAACGTAAGTTACATCTTATTAACTGGATTATTTATTATTTTTCGACATAATCACCCCCGTTATCCAAACATTTGTTAAGTCGGGGCACAAGCTTTTGTATCCCACAGTCATAGAAAGTTTCTGCCTGTTGTCGGAACCACAATTCAACTTCATCTTTGATCTCATCATCGTCGTGGAATTGTCATTGACACTTCCGGTATGATCTGATGCAATTCTTTCAATTTGAGACGTCTATTCGCACGAATTGCTTCCTCCGTTCTCTGAAGAAGGGCATCAGAGATCACAGATGGCCGACATGTTCTTTGTTCGTCATGAACATCGGTCCTACCTTCAGAGAAATGACGACACCATTTCGTTACATTTTGTCGATTCATAATGTTCCCATAAACAGAAACAATTTCTTTGTGAATATCCGCTGGTCGCTGACCTCTTGCATGAAGGAAACTTATGACGGAGCGTACTTCGCATTTGGCGGGATTCTGAATAGGCGGAACCATTTTAAACACGACCTACTCCAACCAGAATCAACGTTGAAATGCCGAACGACCGCGAGGAGAAAGCTAACGGTTCAAGGTTAACACCTGTGTTGCCAACTTGCTTGCCAAAACTTTTGCTTTTTCTTTTCCTCCGGCGTACGGTGTATCTTTACTTTTCTAAATGCCCTCGTAGTTACCGTATTTTTCGGCCTATAATCCGCGGATCAAAATATTCATTTTAGACCCAGAAATTGTATTTTATAAAATGCTACTTTCTTAAGCTCGGAGTTTACTTGACTTTAATTACTAAATAAAATTTCTAGGTCTATACTGAATGATTTGAGCCGCGGATTATAGGCCGAAAAATACGGTAAACAAAGTTTTAATAGAGAGATCTAATATAAATGCATCCGCAGGAAGTAGAGTTGCAAAGGGTGGAAAAAACCGGGTTTATTCCCGAGAATAAACCGGGTTTTTTGGGAGGGAAACATTGAAAATTCCCGGGAGTTTTCAGAAAGTTTTAGATATGGAATTTTTAATTTGTAAAAAAAAAATGTGTTTTACAAATGTAAACAAAACCAAAAACACAAATGCAGAAAAATACCACAGTTTACATGAAAACTTACGACATACATGGTTAAGCTGCAGAAATATTAAGTAAGATAATTAAAATATCATAAGTAATTTGATATTTTAATCGTGGATAAGTAAAAAGTGCGAGAGGCAGATGACAGGTTCATCTTGCCTGTCATGAATATAAACATCACCCCTGTTCTTTGATTCAGACAATGTAAACAGAAACAAAAAAGAACAAAACTAATAGAAATTAATGCAAAAATGCACTATCTCACAAGCACATTAATATAGAGTATGCCTGAATAGTAAATATGCCAGCTAACAGAAATTAAACAATTTAAATTTTTAAAGAAACATTCAAATATTTACAAATTCACAGCCGCTATTGTTTTAAATCAAATGAGTTATAATAAATCATAAAAACTTAGAGCACAAAATTCCAAGTTTTGTGAATTCATAATGAAAAACCTATTTTATACTTTTCAGAACAGTGCTTGAAATTTCTTTAAAATAAAAAAAAAAACTAAAAAAGACTAGTTTTGATTACTTTCAAAACTCTCTCAAAATTTCCAATATTCCCCAAAATTCCGGGTTTATTCCCAAAAATTCCTGGATTTATTCCCGTCCCTCAAAAACTGCGGGTTTTTTGCAACTCTATCAGGAAGTATGTAGTTGAGGATTATTATAAGTCAACTGACTACTCGAACCTATTTGATTTAATCATAGGTTGGGTATTTAGGACAGATTACTAAGCGAATATTGCTTATGAATTTTGTAACTGGAGATGCTCCAATGAATTGTTTTAGAAAATTTTCACCACAAAGATCATGGAAAGAAGAAAAGTAAATGGTAAAAGGTAAACTTGTTCTAGATTACAAAGTGAAGATTCAGTGATATAAAAGATCCGTCAAGTAGCCTGTTTATTTTTTTATTATTATCAGCCTCATTTTTGTACTTATGAAAGACGCAGTCGTGTTAGTGCAATATATCGATCACTTTTTAATTAAAAAAACAATGTTAATGAAATCCCGCTTCCTAACTAAGCTTTATACCGAATTTAAGCCCACACTGTATGTATTTCATTCAATTTTGACTTTCAATATTCTAAATAAAACATGAAAACTAAGTGATACTACTACTACTTTTATGATGTCAACGTTTAAATAATCTAGTTCTAAATGGGAATACAATTTGCAAATTTTAATTTAATTTTAATTATTAATTATTCCACATTTCTCTTAAAAGACTTTTGATATTGCGTGCTTGAGTGATTTCAATTAACTAGATATGATGAGTTTTAAACGTGGACTTTTAAGTAACCTCATATTAAATAAAAATATTAGTGCAATAAAAATAATAAATTATTTTATATGAAAAGAAATATATAGAAGAAAATACGATTTCACCAAGCCATTGAAGAAAATACTTTTGAAGCTATTTTAATGATTTTATATCTCATTCCGGTACACTAAAGATATTTGTTACAGTCAAATAAGCCTGAAGAGTTAAAAATCGCTTAAGTCTATTTTTCGATCTCAAGTGAAATGATCCAACTCACACAGACAAACAAGAAAAAAGTTTAAAATAGACGCATGATTCCCTCTGGAATTCAAGTCCATCTGTCAACTCTACTATCGTCACAGAAGACTATTGGGGCTTTACGTCTACAGATTTGCTCCAGTCTTTACCCAAATCTAGATTTATAAGTGTTCTGTTTTTCACCGAATTTTGTTTAAAAACTAACGGATATGTTATTTTATGTTTCGAAAATTTAAATTGCTAACATATTTTGCCAGTTTAAGCAGTATTCAGCTCGTAAGCATTTTTTTCTAAAAGAATTATTATTTATTAACATGAAAATATTTTTTTTCTTGTTTTTATTTTAATTATACTTATTTTATAATACTCTCATTTTATAAGAAATTTTTATTTTATATGATTTACTGCACCTTTTTGTCGCCAGCCTTTACTGTTACATCTTACATTTCATGGAAATAAGCTAAAAACATAACATAACTGATATCTTATTAAAAATGAATAAAGAAAAATAAAAAAATATAATATAAATTATGATTTAATGTGTAGAAAACAGTTTATGTTTTAATTATTATAAAGTACATTACTTATAAATGTCACATCATGTCTGTCATTGAAAGGACTTTACATCTAATAGTCATTTTATCAAAATACTGAAATAGTACTAATTTGTATTTTCATTTTCGTTACATGCACTATTTTTAATATACTGAGATTTCATAAGCCGATATTATGTTATTAATTTTACTGCCAGAATCAAATTCAAGGAAATGCACTATACGTCCTAATTATTCTTGTCTAACAGAGCGATTTAAGTTAAAATATTAGAATAATATAGAAGATTGTTTAGTGATGGCCACAGAAAACTAGTAGTAAAATGTGGTGCCATCAAAGCAAACGTTGGGAGTGGCCACGACATATGTCTAAAGAAATAGGAATTCGTCAGTACATATTTCGTAATTTTGCTGTCGAAACGACCGGCGACACTTATTAAATTATTGTGCGGTTCTTGTATTGACTATGAACTAATCACACTTCACAGAAATTAATGCAAGAAGGTTTCGAATTATCTTCGGTTTCTTAAAGCTTTTAACCCCTTCAGGGTCGCTTAATATCTGAAAAAAAACATTAAAAAAATACCTATGTTTTTTATTACAGAAATTGAATAATTATAAGGTTTCTAAATAAAATATGCAATTAGTTTATTTTTAAGGCAAAAAAACAATATTATATAGAACAAATTCACACTTATAGAAAAGCCATCATGCGAGAATTATCTGTCTTAACAACTTAAGCGCCGCCTCCCGATAAGTGTAGGCTACTTTTTTTTATAATTCAGATTATTTTATTCCCACCCCTTTTATGATGTAGAAATATTCACTGTAGTTTACGGTAGAGAAAATGATGTGAAAATAAAGCCAATTACACTATTAAAAAAAAAAAAACTGGTGGGAGTCAAACAATCTGAATTAAAAAAAAAAGTAGTCTAAACTGCCCGTGAAAATCACGGGCGAGAGAAATAGGGGTCAATTTTTTCTGGTTTCAGAAGTTTTTTCCAGCAGTTAAATCTTGAGCCCGGAAATATGACGGGCACGAGAAATAACGAATGACACCTCAGCTCGTAATATTGACGGGAGCGAGAATTAAGGGGTTAAGGAGAAAGTGTTTCTTTTGGAATGAATTATCCTCTAATTTTGTCGCTCAATCAATTACATTTACTCTTAACTAGTCAATTCGTCAATTTTAAAACAATTCTTTTGATAATATTACAAATACTAATACACGAAGTTTTTTAATATGAACGAACAGGATGCTTGATGTTGTATAAAGAGTGGTCTGAAAATCTACAAAGAAAAATAAAAGTGGTGACAGGATATTAAACCAAGCTGATATTAAACCAAGAGGCACTATCCCGTAATTTTTAAGATAAGAATTTTAAGTTGCTGAGTAACCAAATATGAAGTTTTTTACATGTTAATAAAATTAGTATACAAAATATAAAAAAATAAATATCATAAGTATTTTTCCTCTGAGTCTGTATTTCGTCCCTGAAGGTGCATCTCACAGACAGCCGGCTTTCGCATCCCATCGATTTTCTGTTTACATCACACTAAGATGTGATAATAATGAGACTTTACGATGTCTCTGAAACATCACTGTAACTAAGTGTTCTGTGTGACGAGACGAGACGACGCGTGATAAAATATTTCACTATGGCGAAATTATAATTATTTAAGCGTAAATGTCTCACGTGATGACTTTTTGCAAAGATTTTAATTACTCTTTTTTAAATTGTGTAAATATGATAAATTTGTGTAACATAAATGTTTTTTATTTTATCAATCACATTATAAATCATTTTACTTATTGCTTATTTTAACTTTTCGTTTCTAAATGTTATTCATTTAGACGATTAACGTCCAATTATTTTCTAAAAAAGCAATTTCACAATTTTATCACTGTTTATGTTAAATGATAAACTCATTATTTTCAAGTCATAAATGATTTATTTCCTTTTTTTTTTTTCGAATATTCTAGGTAAAAAAAAATCAATCATGAAATATGCACGAATTAATCAATATTTATTCTCAACAGACGTACATAATACGTTTATCGATTTTTTTTTCTATATAAAATTATCTTTTAATTAATATATTTTAAGGTAACAATCCCATTATAAATCCTTTAGCTTCCTGCTTATCCATAACAAGCTTTCATAAATTTAATGAGAAAATATCATGACGAACGTTTCAGAATTAATACTTAAAATGAAATATTCAAATAAGCAGTTCTATGAGAAGACGTCAGTTACGCATACAAATCACGAGGAGGAAATTTAAAATATATTAATTATTGAAACATATTAATTATTGTATAGATGTAAGTTTTGAAAATTGTCATTTATTCTTTTGAGTTTTTTTCATATTTTTTAGATAAATAAGATTTTAAATAGACAAATAATAAGTTTTTGAATTTAATATTTCATGAATCTATCAATAAGTGTAAGAATAATATATTTTCCTCATGATAATTATATTTTCACGTGAATGATTCATAAAAAATATAAACAATTTGATTTTAATGTAATTTAAATGACCGCCTATGCGTTGACACAAACATGACAGTTGCCGTAGGCGGATTTTTAAATGTGTTTGAACGGCCCTTTCAGTTTTAATACCACTATTTATGAGCAGCAATTTTCGCATTATTTTCTGCGATTGAATAAGGTGAATATTAATATTCGAAACTAGTGGTACTGAAATTCAAATGACCGTACAAACTCTGAAAAATATCCTTTATTCGCCATTTTGCAATCAGTGTGCGAGCCCAGCGTTTGGCTGGACTGTGATATAAAAATTTCAATTTATATATTTTTTAATGTCAAAGAAAAAAAAAAAACATTATATTGTTAAAGATTGCTGCTCAAAGAGGGCAAAAATTAAATCCGATATGTATTACTTTATGAATTTGTAAGAAGCGTTTTTCATTCTTCGGAGTGCTGTAAATAGAAAGAAATCATATAACAATGTGTAATATTATGCACGTTCAAAGATTCAAAATCTAATCTAAAATATGTTTTTACCAATTAATTTCAAGTTAAAATTTTTAAACCATGCCAAAGCGTTTTTTAAACGTTTTTAGTGCAATGTTTAAGAAATACATAATGATTTATTACTTTTTATTATTACATTCTATGCATTGAAATGAAAATAACTTCTAATTGTTTTCTGAAATCTATTTTTGCATTTAAACACTCTACGATAATTGATGATTTGTATTTTCAACACTTTCAAAAATAGTTGAAAAGTGTTCATGAATTCGGTTTGCCTGTCTATCTGTTTGTGCTCTAACTCGCATAAATATACTCGGATGTATACTCTTGTAAATGATATATGTTATTGAGGATTGCTATGTAATTTTCGGTATTGAAAATGAAGCGTGTAGCATTTATAGTTTGTTTACAGTTGCATTTACAGTTACATTTATAGTTTGTGTACTCAAAGGAATTCGGTTACTTTATGGTCAATTACATTATGGTCGTTTGCAATCCATTTTAATGATATTACACTATTTCAAACATATTAAAATTGATATACATCACTGAGAACCAATAAAGATGCTTAAATTAGAATTTGGTGTGCACATAGCATTTATATTTCATTTACGGTGGCACACGTAATAATTGACTTACCGTTATGTCTATGAGCGATTAATGGTGGAAGTACGTTTTAAATTGTGATATGCGTTTTTAAATGTAACTAATGTTTTGCATAATACTTGTTGTGTTTAAATTCTATAGTTCATATACCAAGTTGCATTATATAATTCATTTCTCTTTATTGGCGGAAATTGATGAACGGAAATTTTCAACTGTGTGTCCATGTCTTAATTGAACTAAATTTTAGAATACTGTGTAGTATACATACAAATCTATAGATCATATACAGGAATTCACAAAAAAATTTAATATACCTTTCCAACTATAGATTGTAATTGTTAAAAATGCGTTTTCAGACGTGTTATGCGTTTTTCAAAATGTTTACTTAAATATCATATTTCATGTTATTAAACAGGGAAAATTTGTTGCAGTATTCTGAATGTGTTGGAAAGTGTTCATAATCTATGTTTGACACATGATTTCTCTTTCTTGTTTAATGTAACGGAGGATTAATTTGCAATTTTTCCATCATTATAGGTCGAAAAAGAAAGATCATTAAATATAGACGAATATATAATATTTAATTATATATCTATCAAATAGGGCTTGGAATAGCTCGGGAAGTTTGGCATATCATTATCATTCATATGTACAATTATTGGAAAACTTTATTCAGATGAACAAATTTCAGTGGATTTTTCTTGAACTCTTCTTTTGAAAAATTCCAAAGGCGCGTCTGAGACATTAGTGGTATTATTTTTATCTTGTAACGCTCTGAATGTTCTCTTAAACAAATACACCTTTAACCCTTTCCGGCACAGTGGTTTCACTCCGGGCACACCTAATTTTAATTCCAAACTTGCGTTCGACCCCAAGAATATTTAATAAAATTTTGTTTCTACAATGAAAGCTTAAAATAAGGAGTTCTTATTTTCTGAAAAAGTCGTTTGTAAATTCCGGTGTCAAACAGTAACTTCTCATTTTACGAGCAGATCTTGCCTGTGAAGGAAAGGGTTAACCCATCCGCATTTTTGACGGAATTAACTACTACAATCTCGCTGAAATTAAACGTTCCTATAAAGGCATGAAATATATTTATGTGTTGTATTGGGTGCTTTCGATTTTTTTTTGTAAAACTTACAAAATTTGTACGGTGAATGATTACATAAATTATAATTTATTACAATATAGACTCATTCGAAAGTCAACCATGATGTAAGCATTTTCCTTATTGCTATCGTTTTTTTTTAAATCTACCACTATAAGTAAATTAAAAAGTTGAGTAAAATCTAATTAATGAATATCGATAGAAATCTTTAATTAATGGATTCATAAATATGCAGCTTATTTTATTCATTTTAAATTTTTTTAGTTCTTCACAAAACAACTCAAATTGAAAAAAACCTTTTATATTTGTTTCTGTGTGTATATCGTTTCCACATATTTAATTTGTTTATTGAAGTAAACTTTTTAAATATAAAGGAATCGGTTCAATAGTTATTAAAATAATTGCTGATTTAATTATGTTCCATATACATAAATTTCTTTTCTTCAATATTTTCTATTTTTGACGTACAATTCATTTTTATAGTATTTATCTTAATATAAATCTATTTTAATCCCTGCTTATCTTTAACAAAGTTTCCTAGATTCAACGAGAAAATAACCTGATGAGAACTTTACAGAATTAATGCCTAAAATAAAATATTCTCATCAGCAATTCTCTGAGATGATGGCAGTAATGCATACTAATCATGAAAACGAAATTTAAAATATATTAATAATTCAAACAAATGTAGATTTAATTCACGTACTCTTTCATATTTAAGTTTTACATAAATAAGAAAGAAAAAAAATTCTGAATTTACTATTTTCAAATATTTTAAGCATATTTTGTTCTCATTCAAATTAATAACTGTTGTTACAAAATAACTTCACCAGATTGCAAGGAACTGTAGTTCAATTGCATGAGCGCATTGTAAGGGTGTCATTGTCGACCGCATTTGTTACCACTATTTCCAAACTATAATTTTCACTGCAGACATGTCATAACATATTTCAGAAATCTCTCGTGATGATTATTGTTTGGAAAATTTGATAGTGACAGTAAAAGCCAGTGACATCCCTGTTTTGAGGTTTTTTTTTTTTTTTTTTTTTTTTTTTTTTTTTTTTTTTTTTTTACTGGTGAAAACATTGGGAGACGACTTCCATGAAAAAAAATAGCGTCTAATGTCAAATACCAAAGCTTTATAGGGCTTTAGTAGAGTGAGGTTTGTCACATATTTAGACTAATGCATCAGTCATTCGAATGAATTATAGAAAATTGAGCTGAACGATGAACATTTCCAATAAATTCTCAACGGAAAATCGCAGCATTGCTGTAATGTACGCACTAAAAAGTTAATAAGTAAATAAAAACATTATTGAACAATCCATTTTACTAGTGATTATTGCAAATGTGTAACTGATTGCAATAGATACAGAATGTTCCACGCAAGATACTTTTGAAAATCACTATGTGCAACACTGATGTGTGAAATGTTAGTGCTAACTTGTAGTAGCGAACGGAGTTGAGAATAGTGTTGAGAAATATAGGACTGTTAACACTAATTTCATATTGTAATGTATTTTTCTTTTCTTTTATTTAACTGCTGAAATGCCATAATTATTCATAAACAAGCTGTTAGACGTGACTTCGTTCACACAACATTAAAAGAAAAATAAATGCATTAATTAAACAAAATATTTCACTCCCGATAATTAAAAACGTAAATAATGAACTAACTCTTTATCATATTTTATAGGAAACAATACGGTATTTATTTGTTATAGGAACCTAGACATAACTCATTAAAAAGTGAAAATTTGTACCAAATAAAAGTGAAAATGCAACCAATTAAATATGGAGGGCCAAGTAAAATCGTGGAAATCGACGAATTGGGAAAAACAAATGTCAATTTTACCTGATAAACCATTTTACTTTTAACGCCTTTGTGAAACGCTTTAACAGCCGCTCTTAAAAAATAATTAATTGGAAATATTATATGCTTTTCCTTTAAATTCAATTCTCGTTGATTTAATGTATAGCTGAAACAAATCTTGTTTTCTAAATGACAATATGTTGAGAGACAATTTTTGTTCCGCAGAAGAAAAATTGATTCATGAAGTTTCAATATGTGAAAATATGTTTTTATTTTTCACATAATTTACTGAAATCAAGATTTTGTTTTCATCATATATTCAAATTAAAAATAAATTATGTTTTCTGTTTTAATGAGAAAGTGGCTTAAAAATATATTGATCTGTTATATTTATCCTTTTTTATTCATAAATATGGAATAATTTACTCTCTCTTTTTAGAGAAACTTCGTTAAAATGTATAGATCTGTTATATTTATCCTTTTTTATCCGCAAATATGGAGTAATTTACTTGCTCTTTTTAGAGAAACTTCGTTAAAATTTTCAATAATAATAATAATAATATCTCGGGATCCAATTAAACTTTTTAAATTCTGAGAGTTTGAGTGACATCCTCGGATCGATGGTAACCGATGTTAAGTAAATCGCATTGCGTTCCATAGTCCAAAAGATTAGTTGCAAAATACAAACAGAAGATCAGATTTTAATATAATAGATTCGTGTTCAGTTTTCTTTTCTTAAAATTATGATGTGATTTTAGCAGAAAACGCTCATCTGTATATAACTGATAATCATGCTTAATAATCAGTATAGATAGAACAAATTTAAAATTTTTAGTTTAAATATGGAGTGAAACTCATCTACTTTCTATACTTACTGATCCTTGTATTATTAATGTACGGAATTGATTCACGCTCCTTTTAAAACCTATTTCACGTTTTATTTCAAATGTGACACCATTTTTTTGCCAGAAAAATCTCTTTTTAATGATTTAATTCTTAAATTCGTGGTTGTACGCTGTGCAGTAAAGCAGTGTTGCCAGTAGGCTACTTTTTTAAAATTCAGATTGCTTGATTGGCACCACTTTTTTGAAATTGTATAAATTGCCTTATTTTTCCTTTATTTAATCTGTCATTAAATTAGACGAATTTTACTTTATCAAAAAACTGGTGGTAATCAAGAAAACTGAATTAAAAAAAAGTACCCCACTCGCAACACTGCAGTAAAGTGATAACTCACATCCTTTGTATTTTTATAATTCTTGTTAATTTTCTTTTCCTGGCAATCATGAGGTAAATTTTAGCAGAAAACTCACATCTGTATGTAACTAATATTCAAGCTTATTATTAAGGTGCCTGACTACGTACGGAGCAATTTTTTCCAAAAAAGCTATTTCATTATTTTTTAATCATATTTTTATTAAGAATATGACTAGAAACTGTGAAAAAAGCAAAAAATATTTCATTCATTGATGAAATTTTGGTAAATGGGGGATTTTGGGGTAAAATTTAGTGAAATTTGGCCCAATACGCAAAACACTCTACAGAAAATTCTACTGTATGTATCATAATTTTGTTTTTACACGTCATACTTACGACATTGGTGAAGGCAATGAACTAAAATCTAAGAGCTATTTTAAAGGTTTCAAAATTTATAGTATATCGCACCTTTTTACATGCTGATTTTCATAAAATTCATTGATGTCATTCCACGAAAACATCCATAAAACAAAAAATATTTATTCTAAAATTAAATCTTTAGTTCATTGCCGTCACAATAGTGTAAACAACATGCACTGTAAATTTCATAGAGATATTCTAATAACTGTTTGATAAATCATGTTTTGCGTTTGAAATTTTCTCCAAAAATTACATATTCCAAAAAATGCATTTAAAGTTTGGTTTTATGTTTTACTACAAGAATTTCCACAGTAATATGCATCTAAACTTCACTGTTTTTATGAGCCATACTCTTTTTTTAAAGTACAGTGCCTTTGTTTATTTCTAGAAGGCCATATTTTTGCTCTCCCCCTCCCAGTCAGTACCTTTAAATAGTACTTCCGGTCCTTTAAACAGTACTTCCGGTTTGAGTGATAGCTGTTGAGTAGTTTAAACACCGCTGCAACTCCGGTTATATTTATCGTACAATAAAAATAAATACAGTTTTGGAAAGGTAAAAAGTTGAGCTTTAATAAAATGTAATAAAATCGTTTTGACAATTTTGGTCGAAAACCACTTTTTAAACGTAGTCAGATACCTTAATCAGTATCGATAAAAATATTTCAGTTTTTCATCTGAAATATTACGTCCATGATACGTTAGTTTCATTATTTACTGATATTTATGCTCCTTGTATTCTTAGGAATATTTGAAAATACATAGTTTGATTTATGACCGAACCAACGAGGATCCTTTTCATAGTTCCATGGCACAAGCGAAATCTTTTCAAAATAATATAATTATTATTCATTTTTCTATCTAATTTTATCGCAGTCTTTGACAGAAAATGTCTTCTTAACGTAACTGATATTCATACTTCATATATAACAACAAATACTCCATATTTGCTTTCAAATATCATGGCAATTCATCATCTTTTGAATTCTTTTGAATTTTAATTTTTTAACGTGGAAATCTTTCAATTGAAAACCAATTGTTGAGAAAAAATTATTATTCCAGGTTTTGTATTTATTGGCAACGGTAATGCTTAGCAACATAAGATGGTTAATTAAATTTTAAATGAAAAATATTCATTGATTCTCTATGAAAATAACGAAATTTTTAATTATTAAGAAAACTATTTAAAAAATAAATAAAATCTAGCCTATATTCATTTCTAAGTTATAATCCATCTATATGCATAGATACAGGGCCATTAAATTCTCAGTTTTGACAAATACTTCAACCAAACATTTACACACACAATCAGATTTATAATATTATTAGGATAGTATGCCACAGAAAAGAGTAAAGTTAAATTCCATCTATGTTGTCTGCTTATAAGGTATAAAGAGTATTTGTGTTAAGGGAATTTTTTTACTGAAAATAAATTAGATTTTTAATTCTGATTATTTATATCGATTATCTATAAATTTAAAGGATTTAATTTATGAAAAATATATGTATATTATTTTATAGACTTTAATTCAGAAGAAGCATGTGATATTATCACATATTCAAAATATGTGATGCTACCACACTATTGCTCAAAGTTTGAGTACGATAATCAATTTTTTTCAAATTATAACGCAAAGTTTTTCCAACAGCAGACTGCATAATAGCGATATTCCAGCTCAGTCTTCGCGTAGATGATTTAGGGCTCTGCACAACTGCATTTTGTACACTTTGGAGAACATCTGGTGTTAATGGAGATCTGTATGAATGTACTTCGTCGTTAACGCTACGTGTTTACATGAATTTGCTTACGGGTTTTCAATATTTTTCTGTTATGGATTAAGTTTCTGAATTTTCGGGTGAAATCATCTTGCCCCTGACGTTAACTACCTAATCGAGCAAAAGCAATGGCTATTTTTGCTGCTGTTGACAGCATTCTATCAAATCAAATGCACAGAAATTGGATGCAACATATATTTTTAAAATGTATAGAGTCATTATAAACATCCAGTATAAGAAATATAAATAATTTCATGCTTGTAAGATTTTTGCTTTCCTTAATTTTAAACAAGCATATTAAATTTTGATGACGTTTAACTTTATATCGAAATGATTTTTATCCTCATGTGTTACATTTTTGTATCATTAAGTGTATTCAAACAAATTGTGTAACTTTGAAATGTAGATTATTCAAGTATTTTGTTTAAAATTCCTGTTAAAATATCACGATAATATAATAATTATTTAGTTACTCGAAGACCCACCCGGCGTTTCCCGGTACCGTGATAATAACCTTAAACAAACATCAAGTTTGTATGATTTTATAGTTTTGGAAAATTTTACAGATGAACATAGTTTTGGTGTCCCACTTCCTTTCACCAGCGTAAACTGTTCTCCAGGCGTCGTCTGGGAATGAGGGGGCCCAGGGACGCTCGTCTTCCCGAACGAACCTGGGAAAGCGTCCCCGCTGCCTAAGGCAGCTTATAAAGAGGGCCGGAATGTCTCTTCGAACCTAGTTTCTTTGTCACCAAAAACTTCGGCTACATATAGTGTGCTCCAAATCACTGCCATTTAACTTTCCACCACCAGAGGGCGCATTCCGCTCCAGATCGGGTCCCCACTGCTGCGCACGCGTTGCAAAATCTTTTAGTTAAAGCTTCCACCGCCAGTGAGGGCACTCTGTTCTAAACAACCCTCTTTCCGAACAAACTCCGGCACCATGTAGCAGGCGTACGGAGGTAAATATTTCAAATCCACCTTTCACCACCAGGAGCGCCAAATCTATGTCTTAAATAAGTTATGAAAAATCTTTCAAAAGGTTAATTAAGACAAGGAGTACTTCGTGAATAATGGGTCTGGTAGCTGAACCAGGAACTTAATTTATAATTCCCATGAAATTACTATTCAAAATAGTGATAACCACAACTAAGAAATTTACTTTAAACTGTTGGTGGTGATAATTAAGTTATTTATGTAATTTGGAATAGGATTCGATGATATCGGAATATTAGAAGTTAATTTATGCAAATGGGACTCGGTTAAGGAAAAATCAATGAAAGGGGAAGAAGGGCAGGCGGAAGGGGAGATACAAACGCTCTTTCACAAAAGACTAATTCAGAATACAGGAGTACTTGGACAAAAATAGGGACTGATAGCTGTGTCAGGAATTTAATTTAAAGATTTTCTGAAATTTCTATTTGAAAATAGTGTTAAGCATAATTCAGAGAATTACTATTGATAATTAAGATATTTATATAATTTGGAACCAGTTTCGATAAGATCGGATGATTAGTAGCTGATATATTAAGTTAGGGCTCAGTTGAGCAAAAATCAATGAAAGGGACTGAGGGGGGAGGAGAGACAAGTGCTCTTCGAGAAAAAACTCATTGGGACTACCGCAATGCTTTGCCAAAAATGGGACTATTAGCTAAGTTTGGAACTAAAATAAAAAATTCTGAAATTAATTTTCAATAATAGCGGTAACCACTACTCAGAAATTTACTTTAAAACTGTGGTGTCTGGTAATTAAGATCTATACGTAGTTTGGAATCATTAAAAAATAATTATATTTTTTTAATAATTAGAAGTGAACAAGTTATTATCATTACCACGATATTTAATTAAAAAACCCGTTAAACCCCACTAATTATCTTTGAGTAAGTAGATAAAAACGTTACCGGGCGATTTTTTTGAAAATTTATTAGCGTACATATGGTAATTTCCAAATCGCTACCTGGAATAGATGTATTAATTTAAATATACCCTATTTAAATAAATTCTGACTTGTGGTTTTAGTAATTCTATGTATTGTCAATCTGCTTTTTTTTGTTTCGGAAAGTGAATGGCGAGACGTACCGCGAAGCAGAAGTGAATTCAATACGACCCCTTCTTTTGTGGTTTCGATAAAAATAGCCATTTTCAAAGCGAATTTTAATGAGTTTTTTGATGCGATGTTAAATGAGTTTATAATTAATATCTCGGCTAAATTTCACATTATTAAAATTCTTATCCTCAGGTGCATTAAGATCTACCTTGGACTGTCCTCACCGAACTTTTCCGACTTCTAGGTGCCCTAGATTATTCTATCCTTCGCAGAAACAAAGAACACAAATACGGAGAGCTAAACTTTTTTATTAGTATAGATTGAAAGAAACAAAAAATACAGTAAACCAATATTGTTGCATTAGTACCAAATATTGAGGCAATATTGAAATGTGTCACTCATCTGAAACACATCCAATTAAATCTTTCTAATAGATTTCATCCAATGAAATATTGGATAAATATTGGCTTTACATTGGAAGTACATATTTATAATGGAATGCCATTATTACAAAAATATTGACTTCGATTTAGAACTATGTAAAATGAAACACAATTATTAAAAAATATATTCGTATTATATTGAAATTATTGACAATGAGATTTGAAACATTATCGGACATATTGGACAAAATATAAGAAATACAAGCATTATTGGCTGAATATACTTTTCTACAAAAGATGTGTGACATAAGTTCATGAATATTTCAATGTATGGTATTTGGTAATTACCATTCTAAAAATAGTTATACTGCATTATGTACTACTTTCATTGCGATTATATTTTTTGTAAGACATTTTATTAAAACAAAATAATAGACAAATTTTAATTAAAAAATTCTTTGCTTGCATTTTGTATTAACATTATCGATATGGAAATATTAATGATGTGACTTACAGCAATCTTTCATTCTTGATTTTAAAATCTCCTTACCTATTTAAAAGCTTCATAAGCTTAATGAGTAAAATTCCTCAAGAACATTTCAAAACTGATTATTTAAATTGAACCGTCCAAAAGAGCAATTCGCTTAGAGCAGAGGGAATTTCATTAATTATTCGAGAGGGAAATCTTTTAAGTGATCCCGACAGCTTAACCAAGCTTAGAAATATTTTTTTTTCTTTTTTTTTCCTTATCGTTTTCGTTACTTAAATATTTGAATTTTAGAAGTGCGATATTTTAGCTTCTAAAAATTTTCCAAGTGACGTGAATATTTTAATGTTAGCCTCATTAAATTTTTAATTTGTGAAAAAAATACGAATATCTTACTTATTTTAATTTTTATTCGTAACATTAAAGCTTACTTTTTTATTAAATGTATCTTTGTCTTTATTTTAAAGTTCTTTTTTTATAGTTTAGTCATGAAAAAAAAATTATCACATTATGGTCCACTTTGTCCATTTTTGTAAATCAGTTTTTTAGTACAAAAAAACTTTTGTTAATTTTTTCTTGGAAATTTGATAGAAACCTACCACGAAGATTGTTTCTTTTGCAAATTTTGTAAAAAACCTACCGCGAAAATTATTTTGATTAATTACTCATATTTAGAAAACGGACCAGTGGGTGCACTGAAATTAGAAAGAAATTTTAATTTGAAAAGTAAATTTTTGTCATTGACAATATAGGGGAAGGCCGGACAAAGTGGCCATGGTGGGCAAAGTGGTCACCCAATATAATGAAGTCACCAGAGCTCTGGCATTGCGTGGTGTGTGGTCAAACTATTTCGTTTGATGGCAGTGAGTATCGAGACAAACGTAGAACAAGGTGGTTCCATGTTTTATAATTTTAGACGGGTTTTCCAGTTTTTGAAGTTTGTGATCTAAGGTAATTGACTTATATTACACAGAATTAACCTGTTATACTTGCATTTATATGTTGAATGTGTAAGGAAAGAACATGTTTTCAGCTTCACATTGGTGGGTGAGTGGTCACTTACTGTTCATTAGTTTCCACTGTAGAACGTATTTTCTGTCATGGCTTCCAAAGGGGCAAAGTGGTCAGGCACGGTTGCCAGGCTGGCCTTTTTTTAATTCAAAAATTTCGAATTCTTACCGGAAATTCTGAAAGAAATATTTTTACTTTAAGTATTCAGGAAATGTCTGTCATTGAATAAAGCACATAACATTGTAGAGAATTTCTGGTATGAATGCGAAATTTCGACATTAAAAAAAGGTAAAACTGGCAACCCTGTGGTCAGGGTAAAGGCCGCTTGATTGGATCATGTGATGAAGGTTGGATCAGATGCAGTGTTTCCCAACTCTGTGCTCATGAGGCCTGTTCACTTCGCAAAGATGACGTGGAGTTTATTTGCGAAAAATACAGTATTTGAATCTCATTTATAATTTTTTATTTTGGTTTGTCAAACTGTTATTGGATTTTCATACCATTTTCAATCTTTCATTATGTTTCATACGATTTCTTATGACAATAAACATGTTCTAATAATTTAAATAGTGATTTGAATCTTTTTGCACCTGTAGGGGCAAAGTGGTATTTTTAGCCTTTTTTGGAAAAAAAACAAATATTCACTTCCACTTTATTATTTCGTAAAAATTATAAATACCCTTACACTTGTAAGTAGTTACTCTAGTTCTATGCAAATTCTCACTTATGTATATGTATTTTAAGGGGTAAAAAATCACAAAACCTTAGGGTGACCACTTTGCCCTGTCTTCCCCTAATGGTAATTATAAAACTCTTGAATTCGCCTATTTAGTAGACATTTATTAGAGTCCCATTAGATCTCGGAATCTAATGCAGTCCGCATCTGCATAGAATATCCTAAACCTATTCGATTCACTACCAGAGAACATCGTGGATATACAGTTAGTATTACTTCGTCGTTGAGGAAGTCATTGACCATTTGAGTAATCTTTGGCCATCAATTGTCATGTACGAGAACGTATTCATCACAGATTGTTTTAGTATAAGCTATTAAAAATATATGTTATCCCTTCACTGCTAAGCCTTTAATAGTTACATTTCTTATCATGTTGAGAGAAGTGCGCTCATTAATTGAGATACCACCCCAGACTTTCACTTAACCTCTTCAAAATATGATACTTCCATGCATTAGGGGGCTTGTACCTTTTATACTCGTCGTAAATCAACAAAAACATTCAAAGTTTGAATTATTTTATCTTCAAAAACATTTTATGTATAAACATGAAATTTTGACAATTGATTAAACACATTGTGCTTTTTAGTATATTAACTTTAGAAACTGACTAGACTTTTACAGAATTTGTGTATTGTTGAAATTAAATGGTTATTTTTTACTCCGTAAATCGTTGCGCGAATGATATCTTGAGAACGTAGATTGTTAAGAAATTTTATGTATATAATAAGCAACTATGATTTTCGAAAATTATCTACTCTTAGGTCAAAATTATTTCATTAACCATGCGGAAATATATTTTTGTGAAAAAAAAATCATAATTTTACATTTTTAATGAATAAAAATAGTCATAATTAAGAAACTTATCACTGCAAATACTTAAGAGTCGATCGTTTTAAACTCACAAATGAGCTTATTATCTATAACCTATTTCATGATAATCCATACATATGTTCTCAAGATATGCGCGCAATGACTTGCGAAGTAATAAAAGAGTTATTTTAATTTCAATAGTACACCACTTCTGTAAACGGCTAGTCAGTTTCTAATGGTAGCATATTAAATATTAAATTATGTTTAATTAATAGTCAAAATTTTATTTTTATAAATGAAACTGTTTTGAAGATACACTAATTCAATCTTTGAATGTTTTTGTTGATTTTCGGCGTGTTTGAAAGTTACAAGTTCGCTTAACCCCTTCGCGACGAGCGTCCTTTACAGAATTTTTAATCTTTTACCACCGGTTTTTCAAAACAGAAATTTTTGCCTAATTGAATCGCGGAAATGCTAGGATTGCATAAGGCAAAGCTTACACTAAAAAATAACTGGTGGGAATAATCGAGGTTTCTGAGCATCTTATGCGTCACGTATACGTGTCGCTCGACAACAAGGGGTTAATGCAAGATTGTTTTGAAGTTTCACGTTTACTTCAATTGAAAATGTGCTTATTTTGAAGATGGGCTGTAAAAAGCACTCGCCGAAGAAGAGAACTTTGCTCCATATTTTTCTCTTTTATTTAACGCTCCTCTGCCCACTGTGTAATCAGCATTATTGTATGCTCTTAACACACATCTACCACAAGTCCGCAGGCATATATATTTACATCGTGAAGTGGGTTTGTACATCAAACACCCTGGCAATTGTGAATGAATAAAGATAAATAAAATAATAAAATATAAATTATGCTTTAATGTATAGAAAATATTTTCTGTTTTAATTCTTTCTAATTCACTTGCTTATAAATATTACATCAGGCCTGTCATTGAAGGGACATCTGATAGTCATTATATCAAAATACTGAAATACTAATTTGTAATTTTCATTTTCGTTACTTGTAATATTTTTAACGATATTATTAGCCCGTAAATGCATGAACTGTTCTTTTAGAATTGTGTTTTTTATACTTATATTAAGGTTTAAACACAAGAAACTTTAAGATAGATTTTTAACTTTATATAGTAACATATTTTACGTGACTTTTACAGGATTAATATTTCTATATAAATATAGTGGTGGCGAAGAACTTGATTTATTTATTAAAGGTTAAATAAAAAGTGATGCAAATTTGCATATCTATGCATTTAAGGATTAATTTTATTGCCAGAGTCAAATTCAAAGAAATGCACTATACGTCCTAATTGTTCGTGCGTAACAACGCGATTTAATTTAGAATATTAGATTGATATAGAAGAATGTTTTATGATGGCCACAGAAAATTAGTTGTGAAATGTGTTGACATCAAAGTAAACGTTGGGAGTGGCCACTACATATTTCGGAAATTTGCTGTATAAACGTCCGGCGACACTTATTAAATTATTGTGCGGTTCTTTTATTGACAATGAACTGATCACACTTCACAGAAATTAATGTAAGAAGGTTTCGTCATATTATCTTCAGTTTTTTAAAGCCTTTGAGGAAAAAGTGTTCGTTTTGGAATGGGTTACACTCTAATTTTATCGCTCAATCAATTACACTTACACTTAACTAATTTAATTCGTCCATTTTAAAACAATTCGTTTGCTAACATTACAAATACTAATACACAATTTTCTATATGAAAAAACTGGATGCTTAATATTGTATTCAGAGTGATCTGAAAATCTACAAATAAAAATAAAAGTGGTGACACAGCAAACAAATGAAAAAAATATTAGTAATCAACCGAGAGACACTATCCCCAATTTTTAAGGTAAAAATTATAAGTTGCTAAGTGACCAAACATGAAATTTATACATATTAATAAAAATATTAATAAAAATATTATATAAAATATAAATAAATAAATGCATTTTACAAATGTATACATTGAATACATTTTACAAATTTATTCAAATGTAAAAATACATATTATCAAGTGATTTATTTGTCACAAATACACAAAAATTCCTTTAATATAATTTAAATGTCATATTGGAAACTTTCACTTGTAAACGTACATAAAACTCATATTCTTATAACCCCTTTTGTTCAAATAAGATAAAAGAAACCTAATATGATAAGATTTGCATACAGACATATGTGTATTGTTTTGTGAATTTATAAGGAAAAGTAGTGTATAGAAAAAAGTCATGACACATAAAATACGTGTACATAGTCTATTCCGAATCCAATAAATATAAAAGAAATCATAAAAAGTTGAAAACAAATATTTATTGAAAGCAACAGACATTATTCTTGAAAAGATATTTACCGATGAATTTCCAAATTGAAATTTTAAAACTTGTAACAAAATCTGTGCTCCGAAAACTTTTTCTGTAATGCTTGAGATAAACTTTAAGATAAATTTTTATAGTTAAATAGCATTTATTTTAGTTATTTTCTGGAAAATATATTTGCATTTGTAACGTTCTATGATATATATAATATAATCAATTCCTTTCTGTTAGGGAATGTTTATTTCCAATTATTCGATAATTCTAGATAAAAATAAATTTTGAAATATACACAAACGTATAAATATTAAACCTGTCTCTGTTACATAACAGTTTCCTTCAAGGAATTTTAAAGCATTTTAATTTAACAAGCCATATACTGTTCATTTTCAATTTTTCATAAATGTGTTAAGTAAAAATTTCCAACTATACATGAATATAAAATTATATAAGTATATGCAACATACATGATGCTTTTTCTCTAACAATTTCAATACATCCTAATTTTTAGTAATGTAAGTTTCTTTTCGAATTTTTGGTTATCTATAAGGGAGAAATTAACAAAACTTGCAATACCGAAAAATAGTAAAATATTTACACGTATTTGTCATAAATGTTTTTTTCGAATAATTTCAATACATTTATTTCTTGATAGTGGAGTGCCAGTTATATGAACCTGTCAGGACCAGACCCAGTTCAGATAAGTAAAAGTTCGTATAACTGGAAAATTGATAATAAATTGCAGACTGACTTTAATGTTGAAGAAAAATTGATTGCACCACTGATATAAAATATTCATTGCAAGCATGCGTTTTAACTGTTCACACTGCCAATATTCCCTGAGTTACAAGAACCTCATTAGATATAAAAAATTTTAAATTTTCTATCTAAAAAAGTTTTCCTTTTATTTTGATGTTCACTATTTTCCAAGCGGTATTTCTGGTGTCCTCTTTCTTTGAAATGTAATAAGCCAATTATCAGTTTCCAGTAACAATTAAGAGATTATAAAGAGAGTCGTTTTGAATGGTTTCTCTATGTCATTCGTATGAGATTTCATGTCATTCTCTTCCGAGCAGATTCTCTTCATGTGCAATACTAGAAACAAGCTTTATTTACCAAAAACATTTCATGGTTTTTGGAGAGGTGATATTGAGCCGATGCTTAAATTTTTTTATTGCACCTTTAGTAATTTGCATTCTCCTAACCACTAGCATTTCCCATAACGTACTTTGGATTAACATTTTAACGCATAGAATACGTCGCGAACATGATATTTGTATATAATTTCAGTTGTATTGTAACTTTTTAAAGAATATTGAGACTTTACACACACTTTTAGTCTTTAATAAAGAAAAATAATTTATAATTAAAGGGTAAATTTTAAGAAAAGAGGTTGAGAAATGTTCCGATAACTGGCAGTTCGATTAATTGGAGTTGGGATATATGGTGTTCTACTGTTTCTCTTTATCTATTTCTTTTTCTCTATATATACAGGGTGGTTATAATATAAGTATCTCTATTTGGAGCTGTCTGTAGCTCGAAGGAATGATCCGAATGAAACCAAAATTGGTACACTTACTAATCGATAAGGGGGAAGAAGAATGGAAAATTAAAAAATAATAATTGCAATTATCACCGACAGATGGCGCTACTGAGTTTGAAATGTAATGTGTAATACAAGAACAAAAAATTAAGACGTCAAACCGGATAGCACACCTAATTTATTGGTAAATGTCACAGTGAACGTGGTTACGCTATTGCATGGCGGTGCCGTTCATGTTCAGGTTTCACATGGTCCTTGTGCTGGAGGACACAATCCAGGCGGTGCAAGACGTGCTCAACTGCGGAATGTTACGCATCAGGAGTGATATGTTTCGCACATGTTGTGATATACGGTAAAGTTATTGAGGTTCGCGACAACTCTACTGTGCACAATATTACACATTACATTTCACATTAAAATCGCCATCTGTCGGCGATTATTGCAATTAATATTTTTTATTGATCCTTTCTTCTTCCGCCTTCTCGAATAGTAAGTGTACCGATTTTCGTTTCATTCCGGTTATACCTTCAAGCTACAGACAGGTACAAATAGAGATACTTATATTATAACAACCCGGTATATAATGTAATATCCACTATTATATAACTATGTACAGGGTTCGTACGGATCAGGGCATTTTCCAGGAGACTTACCAGTATTTTTTTTATAGAAAAAGAAATGTAGGTTAAACTCGCGAAACTTCGCCTTCTTTTAAGAAGAGATTTTCTGTAAGAAAATACTGGTATCAAAGAATTTCCTGGTCTCGAAATTCCAGGAGGCGTACGAACCCTGCTATGTAAGCATATCTGATTTACATAATGCTTTTTCTCCAAAATATTCATTTTTAATGCAAAATCTACTTTAACTAATACATTTTAATGGGTACGATCACATTGGAATCTCCTTTGAACACCTGCATAACTGTAATAAACTTGGTAGAATTAATCAGAAAATATCCTGATGAACATTTCATAAATTATAATTAAAATGAAATATGAAATTTTTCTGTTCTTCTAGAACGTGGCTGTTAGAACCTGGCATAGTAATAATAAAGAAGAATAAAAAAAATATGATTAATTCGAAATTTTATGCATGTAACTTCTGAATTTATAAAATTTGAAATTTTATTTTATTATTATTTTTAGATAAATAACATTGTACCAAAAAACAATCAATTGCTGAATTTAATATTTATTTAGGATTCGAAATAGTGTAAGCATAATTAATAAACTATAATAATAAAATCTCATGTCAATAATTTTTTAGATACTTTTTTTACTCTGTTAAAAGGTGATATCTCAAGTTTTTCTTTTTCAAAGACAAACAATCTTGCCTTTAATGACATTTGACACTGTTTTTGAATATATTTTTTAATTCAACGTGAACAAAAGAGAAATTTCATTAACACTGAAATATAGTTCAATAAAATAATATTTCAATTTCTTATAAATTATATACTAGATAACATTCTGTACTTTTCTTATCCATATAGTTTTAATTAAACACTTTATTTTCGTCTGATTTTAGAAGTAAACATATTACGGAATACCGTTTTAAGACTTTACCTGAAACACATCTAGATTTTAATAAATAATTAGACCATTAAACTATTTCTTTAAATAAATATATATTAAATTTTATGCACTCACTCCCCTATAGCCGGTTTATACATTATTCAGACATTACATATACTTACAATTTAGTTAATATAACTTCGACATAAGCT
Organism: Maratus michaelseni; assembly: GCA_963931845.1. Classification (NCBI taxonomy): domain Eukaryota; kingdom Metazoa; phylum Arthropoda; class Arachnida; order Araneae; family Salticidae; genus Maratus; species Maratus michaelseni. The sequence continues at coordinate 402,824,081 of OZ007586.1, forward strand.
TACTAAGAAGCAATGAAATTTCATATTTACATTAGTTTGTATATTAATACAAGGTAACTCTTGATCATTTTATAATTCATTATTTCAATAGAACAGTGTTTCAAATTATCATAAACTATATAGATAATAACATGTAATTTTTTTCATAAAGGTTGAGTTAAGCACTTTATTTTAGTTTGATTCAATTCAGTTTTGAAGATGAGTTTGTTCTCAAATGAAAGAATGTCTTCAACGTTTTATTATTCTTCGAAAATTGGTTCCTTTTATATATGATATTTTACACTGGCATATTTGGTCGATTTAACATGGAGAAGTTGTCTCCTGTAAGTAAGCAGCAGCTGTCTGAATTCTTGTTCTTGCGTTTAATTGTCTGGCCGGATTAGTATTTTTGTTCTAGCTTGGCTTGGCAGAACGACCGATTTGCTTGATTCCCTTCCGTCTTGAAAAGTTATCCTTAAAAAATATATTACGAATACAGCATATATTTTCATACTTCCCACATAAAAAATCACCTCGATTTTTTTATGCATGCTTAGCGTACTTCCTCCTCTTCCATGTCACTCACGCTCACGTGACATCATTGTTTTGTTTTGTTTTATTGAGAACATACATCTGACATGTGTGCTTGACATCAAGTGCCCGCTTATAAGTCATCGTCAATATACAAGTACGAGATAGTCACAAGGAAATTTACAATACCAGAGATTTACAACCCGATTCTCCACAAAGAATGTGCAATGGAGCTGGCGAGAATCGAACCCGCCGATCTGACTCCTACGCTCTCAGGCGATTAGCGGAATCGTGTCTTAACCGTGTCCACTCGGCCACGGAAGACCCACGTCCCATCATTCCATGTGACTATTTCTTATGGTGTAACATCAAAGATCACGTGTTTGTACACACTAAGCCAGGTGATTTAACAAAATTGCGAGAAAATGTCACCGTCATTTTACTAGATTTGAACGTGAGATGTTAACACGAGTGTGGCAAGAAATTTACTAAAGTATGCAGCGTTCCCAAGGGCGCATTGAACACTTGTAGATAATAATATAACTTGAAGATATACTTTAAATGGTTGTATGAAACTTTCTCCTGTACTACGTTTACTAAGAATACACTTTCCAAACCCCGGAGGGAATTATGATACACCCTGTATTTATTACAGCTACGAATTATTGATTTTAAATTTCGTGATAGCATTTGTGAAACACTCTGTAATATATGGGAATGAGGAAAAGACGATAAGAAATTTAATCATTTTGTTAAAAATCGCAGAACATGAAATACTGCAAAGTAATTGCTCATTACTACATTCATAATTACTACATGAAAAAATTAAGTATTTCCTAATATGGAAAATGTTGAAAGTTAATTATTTCTGATAAATCCGGAATTTAATATTTATCATATTATTTCCTAATTGCATTGATTAATATTACAAAAAATTAGAAGTAATATTCGGTATATGTCGAAATATGATCCAAAATATGACGAACAATTGCGAGAAATACAACAGAATGTTTCTATTCCCAATATTTGACCCCGTATTTTAATTTTACAGTATAACAATACTTGCTATATCAATAACAATAATGATATAAATTATTAATTCACAAATAGCTAGTCTCTAAATCCATTTATGGTCATTTTTAAATTAACATATTTTATTAGTGATTGTTACGATTATTACACTTTTTTATTTAACTCAACTTGAATGCGTGTAAATTTTGAAATTTGTAATCATTTTTTCACTCGCTACTTGATATGCCAGAATTATACACAATTATGTTTTCTTTGGCAATACAACATTTTAATATTTTAAAATTTAATTATAAATTAATAAATTAATCATAACGCATTTCTTCCGTTAGCCGGCCAGAGGTGATAAGTCGTCCAATACTTTTTATGGTTATAATTGCGTACGAGTTATAATTTACAACAACAATGGATATATTTATGCGCCAAACCAAGCTCGCCGAAATAGACTAACTGGCTGTGAAACAGCAACAACGAAATATTTTATACACTAAAAAGTTTAAAATAAATATGATTTTATCAATTAACATTTTAGTATCAATTAAATTATGACTGTGCGTTGTTAAGAGCCTACACTAGTCACGGGAAGAAACACTCAAGCTAATGTTAAGTCTATGGAAATGTTCTTGACAGATTTCTCGCTCGCATTTTAATATTTTTAAATGACTTTTTTGGCATAGGATAACTAAGATCGATCTCTAACGCTGTTAGATTTTACTTTTTCGATTTTGGTTCTAGTTTTTTTATATAGGGGTACTTTCACTTGTTCCAACCGGTTCGAAAATTGGAAATGTCCGCTTATAAAAAAAACTGGAACAAAAATCGAAAATGTAAAAACTAACAACGTTAGAGACCGACCTCAGCTATCCTTTGCCCACAAAGTCATTTAAAAATATTAAAATGCGAGCAAGAAAACTGTCAAGAACCTTCCCATAGACTTAACATTAACATTCGAGTTTCTTCGGATGACTAGCGTAGGCTCTTATATTAATTTAATGAAATGTTTCATTTTTAAGTAATGTTCACATAATGTTTCTGTTGTCATATCTTAAAAACGAAGCAGAGAAAAAAATATACATTTTGAAATAAATTTACTAATTTACGTTTTCTAGTAAACGTAAAAACAACAGTGAATTTTATATAATAGAGATCGGTGCGCATGCCATATTAATGTATTGTAACGGAAAGTTTAGTGATAAAACATGAATTGCAGTCATGAAATTACGCGTGATTTTCAAGATAAACATTGAATACTTATAAAAAAGTATTTTTAAAAATATATAACTTTTATTTCTTATATAACTTTAGAACATGAAAAATCATCCTGTTGAGCTATATCCATAAATTATGTCATCTTTTATAAAATATAAAATATTTTACAAACCACGTCAACTTTTTGTCAAATTTAAGGAAAACAAATCTATATTCTAGAAAATTTCGAGGATCGTCCAAACAAAAAATTAATATCTGTGACATTTTATGTCGCTCAGAACACTTAACGCTGTCAAAATATACCGATAAGTCAGAAGATATATCGGAGGTAATCTAAAAATTATACAGTGCTTTGTTCGAAAATATGATTTCCGATAGCCTCAAAAGTAATACGTGAAACAGATTTTCGTCTCTTTCAGAGCCACAATGTCTAGCATGAATTTTTATTTCCCTTCGAATATTTGAATCCCTTCCAGTAGCCATGTATGGGGGAATCGAAAATAATCCCTCCCTGTGGCCAAAATTCTGCAACCCTGGCATTTCACAAAGCATTAAAAGCCTCGCTCTTGCGTATAAACTAAGATGCGCAAACGAAATCTGGCGCCAATGATGTGTTTTCGGAGATAAGGGATCGTTCACAGAACCTTTTTTTTTTAGTATTATATTTTCTATTTCTTGATTTTTTTTCTGTTCTTTTTCTCATATTTTATTATACAATATCCACATATATTTTCAATTTAAAAAACTTGGTTTTCTAAAGTAAAATATAGTTCTATATTATAGAATATTGTATATAATATATATATATATATATTTAATGTTATTTATAGAATAATGTATATAGTGTATATACATGTGTAAAAATTCACTTTTTCTTTATATCTTTTTTAGGATCTGTAAAACATAAATTCTAAATGTTGTCTCTTAGGCTATAGTGTAACTATTTAGAAATGTATAAACATATTGTGTATATAACTTTTTGAAATTTTATTGGAAATAAAGAAAAATGCAAATATCAGTTAAGAAACCTGTCGCAAATTATGTGTTTTCGGAGATAAAATGCTCGTTTACGAAACGTATTCTAGAGTAACACTTTGTATTTTTTTTTTAATTCTCATTTATAATATATTATTATACAAAATTCGCATATAATATTTATTTAAAAATATGACTTTCTTAAGTAAAATATAGTTTAACATTATTTATAGAAAATGTATATGAATAAATTTTGGAATTTTTCCTATTTATATACTTTAGGAACTCCTAAACATAACTTCTAATGAATATATTTTATGCTACATTTTGAATGTTTACAAATATAGAAATATACTGCATATATAATCTTTTGAAAGATTTATCAGAAAAAAATTAAAAAAATCATATTAATGTTTAATTCTGCTTGATTTTTCTGATATTGGTAAAATATAAGAGTAGTAATTTTACCAAGTAAGTGAAAATGTGTTCATGCCGGAACTTGAACGCAGAACTTTTGACTGTATTTGCCAATGTTTTTCTAATTGGAATATCTGGACGTCATCCGAGCCAGCCCAATTCACTCAGATAACCATTTGGCAATTACATCTGGTCCGTTATTTGAAACAGCTCGTCAGAATAAACCGCAGGTAACGGAATTTGAATAAACTATTGGTAAGTAATTACAGTCATATGATTGAGTTAAAATAGTTAAAAGTGTAATTACACATCCATAGTTTTACGAAGTTCATCTGCGGTTTATTCTGTCAAGCTATTTTCAATAACAGACCAGATGCCATTGCCAAATGCTTATCTGGGTGAACTGTGTTGTCTGGGATATCGTCCGGATATCTCAGTTGGAAGAACATCGGCAATTACATTCAAATGTCCGAATCGCCGCGTGGACACATTTTCGCTCAGCTGGAAAAATTACTACTCGTATAATTTATTTACTAATCAGTCTGATTGAGTTAAAACAATTAAAATTGTAATTGGTAATATATTTTTTACAATTTTAAGGATCTATTTTAAAAAACAAGGTTATTGAATATTTGATTTTCAGAGAAAACGTTTCAGAATACACTTTTCGTCTAATAATGGTAAATCTTATTACACATTTCATCCTTATATTACAAACAAGACAAATATTAAACTTGTGTGATATATCTTTTTTGTTAGTAGATATTTATGATGAATAAATATAGTTTTTTAAGTGAAACAAGAACGAAAAATCATGCGTCAAGCATAGATTATGTAACACTTTCCAACGCTTCCAAAATAATTTTACAAATCATACCGTTTAATAAGCTGAAAGATAACATTTAAGTAATCCGAATACTTTTCATCAGCCCTGTATAGGATCTATAGATTTGTATATATACTACATAGGATGTTAAATTTTAGTTCAGTTAGGTAACGCGTAGCACAGTTTAAAATTCTCCGTCTGGAGTTAAATAATACGGAAATATGTTCGCGAACTTTTGTGCGTCCCTGTAAATGAACGATGACTGCTGTACACACACTTTTCTGTAGTAAGCCTCTTTAAATACACCTTAGTGATATATATAAATTTCAATGCGTTTAAAATAGGGAAACATTATTTAAATAAACCGCAGACGATTTTTCTCCATAGACGTAATGTAACAGAATTCTTTTGACTGTCCCTGTGAAGTAACTATAAGTGCTATGCACACCCTATTCCATATTAAGCTTCTTTTAATGTACCTTAGTGATATACATAAATTTCAATGCGTTTAAAATAGTGAAACATTATTTAAATAAACCGTCAATGATTTTTCCCCATAGACTGCAATGTAACGGAATTCTTTTGAGTGTCCCTGTAAAAAAACTATCAGTGCTACACACTTCCGTTTAAATAGGGAACATGCTATAGATAACGACTATAACATATAAAAATTGCAGGGCAATCCGAGCATATTTACGGGAGTTAGAGCACGGACAGACGGCCAGACGGCAGACGGCCATACGGCCAGACAAACCGAAGTCATAAACACTTTTCAACTAGTTTGGAAAGTGTTAAAAAGTATACTTGAAAGCCAACAGTTTAACCCTATTTGTAACATTAGGATCTTCCTTGACACCCTTTTTAACACTTTCCAACCTAGTTGAAAAGTGTTTATGACTTCGGTTTGTCTGGCCGTCTGCCGTCTGGCCGTCTGCCGTCTGCCGTCTGCCGTCTGGCCATCTGCCGTCTGTCCGTCTGTCCGTGCTCTAACTCCCGTAAATATGCTCGGATTGCTCTGCAATTTTTATATGTTATAGTCGTTATCTATAGCATGTTCCCTATTTCAACGGAAGTGTGTAGCACTTATAGTTTTTTTACAGGGACACTCAAAAGAATTCCGTTACATTGCGGTCTATGGGGAAAAATCATTCACGGTTTATTTAAATAATGTTTCACTATTTTAAACGCATTGAAATTTATATATATCACTAAGGTGCATTAGAAGAAGCTTAATATGGAATAGGGTGTGCATAGCACTTATAGTTACTTTACAGGGACAGTCAAAAGAATTCTGTTACATTACGTCTATGGAGAAAAAATCGTCTGCGGTTTATTTAAATAATGTTTCCCTATTTTAAGCGCATTGAAATTTATATATATCACTAAGGTGTATTTCAAGAGGCTTACTACAGAATAGTGTGTGTACAGCAGTCATCGTTCATTTACAGGGACACACAAAAGAATTCTCTACTGTAAGTTAACAATAATTCCTGGAAGTGCGTTCTAAGTTACTGGTCGCGATTTTAATTTTAACTCGCTTTTTGTTTATTATGTGGTGTGTATAAATTCTGTATATCCTATACAGGGAAGCACAAAAGTTCGCGAACACATTACCGTATTATTTAACTCCAGACGGAGAATTTTAAACTGTGCTACGCGTTTCCTAACTGAACTAAAATTTAACATCCTATGTAGTATATATACAAATCTATAGATCCTATACAGGGCTGAATAAAAGTATTCGGATTACTTAGATGTTATCTTTTAGCTTATTAAACGGTATGATTTGTAAAATTATTTTGGAAGCGTTGGAAAGTGTTACATAATCTATGCTTGACGCATGATTTTTCGTTCTTGTTTTATATTTAGAAACAGAAAAAAAAGTAATTTAAACTTAAAAAATAAATGAAATACACAATTGATAGGAAGAATCTACATTTAATATAATTAAATTTCTGCTTCAAATCATGCAAAACTAAGAACGCTCATCAAAAATTTAATACAAGGTACTAGGAGGTTTAAAGGAAAATATATTCACTTTAGACAGAGTACAAAAAATAGAACAAATAATTTGTAAATGTGTATGAATGAACTACAGTCTTTCCAGTCCTACGGTCTTCAGTTACACTAGTAACACAAAAAAAAATTGTAAGTTAATGTTAACAATTCCAAACTTGCATGTGGAATCAAGAATATTTTAATAAAATTTTGTTTCTACAAGGAAAGCTTAAAATAAGGAGTTCTTATTTTCTAAAAAAGTCGTTTGTAAATTCCGGTGTCAGTCAGTAATTTCTCATTTTATGAACAGAATTTATCTGTGCCGGAAAGTGTTAAACCATTGAGACCGTTCTTTTTTAATGCCTTGTTGGCATTTTAATATTTTTAAATGTTCTGTTTTCATTGTATATCCAGAGTTGCCAAGTTCCCACTAATCTTCCGTAATATGTGGTTTAATCTGACCTAGTTTAACAATGTTTGAAACCAGAAAAATTCTTGGATAAATCTTTATTTATTTAATTTCAGGTTTCTACGTGGTATTTATTTATTTTCATTTCTTAAACAAAATTCTGTTGCGAAAAGTGTTAAACATGGGTCAAATTAACCCACATATTACGGAATATCAATGAGAGTTTGGCACTTCTGTATATCTGAGGTTGTCTTTACCGGGAACGTTTATACTCTTTCGAATTTACCAGCAGTTTTGATATCTGATGACACTTTCTGTTTCGGAACCGGTTTCAAAAGAGAGTATCCTCAGAATAAATACTGCATCCAAAATCTAAAAAATAAAACCTTAATCGATGACGTTATTTTCAGAAATCCCATGCAAAAAATCATTTAAAAATATGTGAACGAGAAACATGAAAAGAACGCACTGAGTGGATTAACATTAGCTTGCGCGTGTCTTCGAGTCATTAGCGTAGGCTTATATCAATAGACATACGAAGGTCTTAGCAATAGATATAAGGATAAAAAAAAGCAGAAATTAAAATACACAAAGCATTTTAAAAGTAATACCTGTAGTGAAACAATTAATTTTTTTTTTTTTTTTAGCTTATATAACACATTTTTTAACGCCATATATTCAATTCTAGCGCAGAACATGCAAATAATTGCTTTATTTATAAAGGTATGTGGTAATGTTTGTACAAAATAATTTTTATGAAGAGCATTTCCTTTAATATTAATTAAATCAGAGGCCTTTTCCCTTATACTCTTTTAACGTTCCAGATAAATATACTTCCGGTAGATTTAAGATAACTTTGGATTGATATATGCGATTTAAATTAAACTAATTTTCGAATAATATTTACAAATCAAACACTGTTTCAAGTTAATTCCGTTTAACAAAGTTTGTAATTTCTATTTATTAATTACAGCCATTTGTATCATTCACAACAAGGTTGCCTCCATTTCCATTAAGAAATTGCGAAAGAATTTTTACTTTATGTAATCATGAAATATCTGTCCTTAAAGCAAAAATTACTAATCAGAATTTCTGCTCTGAATTTTTAATTTCTTAATAAATAAGAAAACTAAAGTGGCAATATTGATTCAGACTGATATTCTGATACTGATATTTTCAAATTTTACTTTTTCGTATATTTTTACTCAATTTTTTCCCTTTAACATTAAATTAATTTTATAATTTTACATATATTTTTCCAATCTTTCTTTCTAAAATTATTATATTAACATGCTGATTATATTGCATTTACGTTTATGCTGCGTAGAATTTTGTAATATTATAAAATGAGCAGTAATTGTAGTTTTATACAATTATAGATAAATTTTAATGTTTAATATTAAATAAGTACGCATTATAAAATTTTACACTACATTCAATTCATATTTTGCCCCACCAGTGGCTGAGAGGTTCTGCTCTCGAAGCTGGTAGACGGGAGGTGCTGGGTTCGATCCCAATCGCGCCCGTCGGCCTAATCGTTCGGAGTTTTCGTGGTTTTCATCGAGCCGTGGATTTATCCATGCGTAAATACGGGTTAGGTTCCCTTAGAAAGACCCCCACGAAGGGCACTCCCCCCGGGCCTATATCCCAAGTGTAGATAATTGGCCGTCAATAATCAACCCAACCCAACCCACTCAACTCAATTCATATTTTCTTTCTATTTAAATGTATGACATTGACAACTGTTTCTGATACCGCTAATTCCAAACAACAATCTTCATTCAATGTTTCTCTTCTAAATGTTGTAAACATCTGTTTCGAATGTTATTGTATGGAAACAGAGGTAGCCAAAATAGTCGCCAGTGGCACCCCTGTACATAAGTATACAAAAATCAAGCTGCTATCTTAATTAGCACTTCAGTACGAGTGCTAAAACCTGATTTTTAGTTTCTCTTATTTTTGAAGAGAAATATTCGTTTTATTTAATGAGAGAAGTTTGCAATTAACCCTTTATGCACCATATTCAATTTCGTGATGCTGAATACCAGCTATGTTAAATTTCGTCAAAAATACAAAAAAATTCAAAAATACAAAATTCATAACGGAATTCCTAAAAGAATAATTTTAATTTATTTAATCATGAAAAGTCTGTCATTGCATAAAGTACAAATTACTACTATAACTTTCTGGTATGAATTAAAAATTTTTAATTTAAAAAAAGGGCTAAACTGGCAACCTTGAAGTACGCACATACGTCCTGGTATTACAGATAGATATTTCATGACGTACGCAGGTACGTCGTGGTGCTTAAGGGGTTAAATGTGACGAAAATTACCATAGTTCCTACACATTCAACGGAAATACCGGTAATTTTTTATAGAAAAATCTGTTTATATAATCGCGCGATTGCAAAATTTGAGTTTTCCTCTAAGTAAATACCGGTTTTCTTGTGACCTAAAATCAGGGAGATTCCCTGACTTGTAGGAACCCTGATTACTTTTCAGGAATAATAGTACAGAAAAATAGGAAGGTTTGGCAGTTATGGGTGTAGTATATTACCAAAACCATAAAAAGGTGGATCTGAAAGAACGATTTATCCAAAATGGAGAAAATTTTACTAAATATAATTTCCTTTTTTGAAAAATATAAATCGTAACAGTAGTCTACGATGAGAAGACATTTTTGAAATTTGATATGTTCTTAATATAAGTTTTGGTGTTAAATTTTATAATCTCAAAAGAATGGTGTGTTGCGTAATACTGTTACACAAAGTTTTTTATGATTTGTGAATGCTATTACAATCTGCATATTGAAATTACAAGGCTTAATTTAATTTAAAGTAAGAGTAAAAACATTTTTTTTAAAACATTTTGTTATTCCAAAAGATTAAATGTGTGTACTGTTACATATTCTGTTAGTAAAATTTATTTTGCCTATTTCGGGGATCAGAAGAGACAATGACCTCATGCAAAATTGTTAGGTTCATGTATAGGATTTAATAATGTTGTATGTATAAATTACCGAATGAAGAAACAATCTTTCAGATTTGGTATGGAGGGGTTTAAATAACACTTCGATGATTATCTTTCTTGAATATGTGAAGTTAGTGGTTATAAGTAAAAACAAAACAAAAAGAAAGCCTTTATGTATCCAAATCCTCCTCGTCTTTAACACTTGTTCCATGCTATTCACAAATTACTGATCCTCTTTTACAAGGCATATTTGTAGACTCACCTGATTCTGATTCAAGTACTGCCCAAGTAGCAAAAAATGATTGGGCCAACGTTGGCTAATTGTTGGCTAATTGTCATTCCGCATTGGCTTACTGTAAGAAATGTCCGCCTTGCAGTACCATTACCCAACGAAGGCGCTACAGTAGTTCAACCGTTTGTTGCTCAGAATTCACCTCAGATACGCTCCAAATTAGAAGAATCTCTGTACCTTCCATTTTCCAACCATTCCTTAAAGTTACCATTTACCAACGGTTTTCACAAACTGCCAACGATGGGCCAACAATCTGTGCTACTTGGGGGATAATTATTCTTGCTGCTAATTAGGGTGGGTCGAAAAAACCGAAATTTATATAATCGAAACTTAATAGTACGGAAAAGTTGCCATTGGTAATAAGGAATAAATTCTCAAAATATTACACCAAAAGGTTAATATTTTTTACCGCCGCAGGGGGGGGCGGCAAAGTTTCGAAAAATCGCAAAAAAAAATTGTTTTTTTCAAAAAAAAAATTATCCAACCATACCTTTACAATTTCTAATATAGAATGCAACAGCTACACCAAGATGTTAGTAATTTTCCAGTAACATTTCATTATGGTGAAATCATTTCTATTACCGCCGCAGGGGCGGTCAAAATTTTGATAAAAACGGTAAAAATTTCAATTTTCTGTTTTTTCTAAATTTTTCATTTTTTATTATATGTCTACAATTAAATAAATTTACATTATAGCTAGTAATAACTTATAAATGTCTAGTAATTTTGATCATGGGCATTGCCAACCAAGGGCGAGAGGGGCCCGCCCCCCCCTTAAAATTGAGAGAAAAGGGCTTTTTGAAGGGCTTTTGGGGATTTTCCGGAAATTTTTAGGGTTTTTCGTAGGGGGGGGGGGCAAAAGTGAAAAATTAGGGGGAATTTATGTAAAAGGCTCCCCTACCAAAAAAATCACCAAAATTTACTGAAAAATCCCCGAAATTTCTTCAAAAAGCCCCTTTTTCTCAAGTTTAGGAGGGGCGGGCCCCTCTCGCCCTTGGTTGGCAATCCCCATGATCAAAATTACTAGACATTTATAAGTTATTACTAGCTATAATGTAAATTTATTTAATTGTAAACATCTAATAGAAAATAAAAAATTAATAAAACCGGAAAATTGCAATTTTTGCCGTTTTTATCAAAATTTTGACCGCCACTGTGGCGGTAATAGAAATGATTTCAACATAATGAAATTTTATTGGAACATTACTAATATCTTGATGTAGCTGTTGCATTCTATTTGAAATTGTATTGGTATGGTTGGATAATATTTTTTTTTGATAAAAACATTTTTTTTTTGTGATTTTTCGAAACTTTGGCCCCCTTGCGGCGGTAAAAGATATTAACCTTTTGGTGTAATATTTTGCCAATTTATTTACTATTACCAATGGCAACTTTCCTGCACTGTTACGTTTCGATTATATGAATTTCGGTTTTTTCGACCCACCCTACTGCTAATGTATTTCATTGTAATAGATAAGATAATGCCCCATACTAGTCAATTGATCTAAACATTCTGATTTGGGATTTTCTAACGAATCTGCTGAAAGTTTGGCAAAACTAAAATTTTGAAATCAAAAACTTGATAGCTAATAAAACATCAATTAGTGTGTACATAACCAGAGAATAAGATTTAACCGCTTACTGTCTACAGGAAAGTTATCATGTTCATTGCAGAATATTGATGTATTTATTCGGAGGTTTGGCGTTAAATATAGAGCCGATGGAAGAATAAATGCTATTGAATATACTAAAATTGTTATTTTAAGTCTTAAAAATTTTATTTTACGTAATCGGAACAAACATATATTTGTACCTATTGTATTATGATCAGCAGAATACAATGATTGCCGATTATAGATGGATATTTAATAGTGAAAATGACGAAACATTCATAACAGAAATTAAAAAAACACAATTTTTATAGCAAAAGAAAAATTCAGAATAGGACGTTTGACTACGGAAAAAAATTAATTTAAATCTATTTTTATGCATGCATATGGATCCATATATTTAGGTTGAGAATTTAAAATAAATGTATTCTATTTTATTTACTTGCAAGTATTATGTTAACAGGCGATGTACATTAAACTTACACACGTTGACGTAAATTGCTAACACACTGTACATGATAGAAAAAAATGAGGTCATCTTTGGGATAAGCATCTCAACAATGTATAGAATCAGTATAAATTAAATAAAAGTGTTCACGAATGTAAATTTTGTAGACCTGTGTATTTTGAGATATATTGAAATGTTGGGATTTTTTTAAACGATCTTTTGTAAACTTTAATTCTTAACCTTATTTAGAACATACTTGTAATATGTTTAAAATTTAGAAATATCTACAATGTCTAAAAATGTGTACTCTGGATTCCTATTTTTCTGGAAACTTCCCCTTTATCTTCAGAAAAATTTAGAAGATTCAGCTGGAATCATCAGAAAGCAAAAGGTTTCTGAAAAAAGAAAAAATAACTTAATTTGTAGGCAGCATATGGGCCATTTACATTCAGTAAGTTTTTCCTAAAGCAGGAAAACTGGTTGTCTTTTCACTTTTATATTTCATATTCTTCAAATGGCTTCTAAAAATATAGAATGATTTCCAGAATCATGGGCAACATCGACATGACAATGAATTTTCGTTAACGTTTCTGCAATATTAAGGCAGTTTTTGAGCGGTGATAATTGTGAAGATAAGCAAATGAATTATTAATTTATTCATAAACTTAAATACGGGTCCATTTCATGCATTTTTAATGAACATAAAAAATATAATTTATTTTAAACAAGCGAGTTGTTTCATTTCTAATACAGCTCTCACATAAAATTCGCATCACATAAAACAGTAACTCATATAACTTTAAAATGTGCATCCTTAAAAATGTTCGTTTATTTTTTTCAATTTCAGATTTCATTCACGCAATAATTTTAAACTTATTCAAAAGTTGCAAAATTTCCAAAAGTCACTGTATGAATTATTGAAAAGAGGCACTATACTGGGATAAAGATGGATTTTTAATTGTTTTTATGACTAGCTCAAAATCACTCGTGATTTTGGAAAATCAAAAACAAACTCGAAAATACATATCTATACTAATATTATAAAGGAGAAAAGATTGTTTTTTGTTTGTTTATTTGTTTGTTTGTTTGTTTGTTTGTAGGGGGTAATCTCCGGAACTACCGAACCGATTTCAAAAGTGACGATGGCGAATTGATGGTGACAACCCGGGGCTAACGAAAAAGATATTCTACCGCGGAGCTTTACGCGTATCTTTTTTTACAGACCGCGGGAGTCACGTGATGTTCGAATCCACCAATGCAAATGTACGAAAAGAGCATCACGTCACTCTAGCGGTCTGTAAAAAAAGATAAGTGGAATATACCGCGGTAGCCTGTCTTTTACGTTAGCCTCGTGACAACCCCTGCTCCAACATAGGCTATATTTTATGTCGGTGCCACTACCCCAGGGGTTGCGATCTTTTCTATACTGAAGCAGCTATAAATTTGAAATTTGGCGTTGTAGTTACTTATAAGATGTAAATGCTCTCTAAGAACAAAATAAAAAAAATTCGAAATTTAAAAGGGTGAAATGAGCGAAAAGCGTTCTAAAGACAGTCTAAATTACAATTTCTATGGAATCTCTAGAACTACCGAACCGATTTGAAATTTGGCATTGTAGATACTTAAAGATGTAAATGCTCTCTAAGAACAAAATTATAAAAAATTCGAAATTTAAAAGGGTGAAATGAGCAAAAAGTGTTCTAAAAACATTCTAAATTACAATTTCTATAGAATCTCTAGCACTACCGAACCGATTTGAAATTTGGCGTTGTAGTTACTTATAAGATGTAAATGCTCTCTAAGAACAAAATAAAAAAAATTCAAAATTTAAAAGGGTGAAATGAGCGAAAAGCGTTCTAAAGACATTCTAAATTACAATTTCTATGGAATCTCTAGAACTACCGAACCGATTTGAAATTTGGCGTTGTAGTTACTTAAAGATGTAAATGCTCTCTAAGAACAAAATTATAAAAAAATTCGAAATTTAAAAGGGTGAAATGAGCAAAAAGTGTTCTAAAAACATTCTAAATTACAATTTCTATGGAATCTCTAGAACTACCGAACCGATTTGAAATTTGGCGTTGTAGTTACTTATAAGATGTAAATGCTCTCTAAGAACAAAATAAAAAAAATCGAAATTTAAAAGGGTGAAATGACCGAAAAGCGTTCTAAAAACATTCTAAATTACAATTTTTATGGAATCTCTAGAACTACCGAACCGATTTGAAATTTGGCGTTGTAGTTACTTATAAGATGTAAATGCTCTCTAAGAACAAAATAAAAAAAAATTCGAAATTTAAAAGGGTGAAATGAGTGAAAAGCGTTCTAAAAACATTCTAAATTACAATTTCTATGGAATCTCTAGAACTAACGAACCGATTTCAAAAGTGATGGTGACAACCCCTGCTCCAACATAGGCTATATTTTATGTCGGTGTCACTAACCCCAAGGGGGGTGTAAGAGCGGAAAACTTTCTAAAATTGCGATTTTTTTTATACTGAAGGAGCTAGAAATATGAAATTTGGCATTGTAGTTACTTATAAGATGTAAATGCTCTCTAAAAACAAAATAAAAAAAATTCGAAATTTTAAAGGGTGAAATGAGCGAAAAGCGTTCCAAAAACATTCTAAATTACAATTTCTCTGGAATCTATAGAACTACCGAACCGATTTCAAAAGTGATGGTGGCAAATTGGTGGTGACAATCCCTGCTCCAACAGCCTCTTTAATAAAAAACTATGCGTTTCTGACCACTGGGTTTTTCGCTAATTGTTGCCACAGATTAATCTCGGAAAATGAAACATTTGAAGTTACTGAAAAAAAATAGTAGCTCGAAAAGTATTTGTCAGAAAATTGTTAGGCAAACTGCGTTTGAAAGGTAAAAAATTGTATTTTTCTTGATATAAATTTCAAATCTAATGATTATGCCATTTTTCAAATATTGAATTTGAAAAATTACCAAATTTCACAATGGAGTGCCATAGCGAAACCTTCATGCGTAAAAAGATAATGATAAGGGCGACCTGTACTGACGTGTATATTGGCTATAGCACGAGTCACAAATTATAGAAGCCTTATTATTCTGTTAAAATATAAAAGTGAATTAAGAAATGTCAATATTTTGTTGGATTAAAAGTTCGTTATAAGAAATTGACCAGCGTAGCGGGCGTAGCATGCTAGTATGTAATAAAAAGCACTCGCACTGAAAATATATTCTAAGCGAACACATTTAAAAAATATATAATTGTTGAAAAAAAAATCGATTTTCTCAAAAAAGCAAATATTTCTTATCGAATTTATTTCAAAATATAATATTTATATTTTACATCTAACAATCAAATTAAGAATATATAATTCATGTTTTAACCTCTATTAATATTACAATTTTAAAACATCATGTCATAACGAAATCTCCCCGCAATTAACTTCAAAATTACCAATCTTCTAAACCCCAAATTGTTTAAGTTCTAAGCCGCCATTTTGAGAAATCCCATATCATCATTTCAAACTGCTGCTTTAACAAGCATCCAGTGGTCTAATCGGCAAGACACTTGATTCGAGGCATTGTCATCCCTGGTTCAAACACAGTGTCGGCCAGAAAATGTTCTTAAAGTATATCAGCTAGTAAATACTCCCGCAATAGACTACAGATGGCAGCGCAAATAGCGATGTAATATTTTAAAATCGAGTTTATTCAAAACGGAAATTTTCCTTTCCTTTCAGTGCTGCCAGGGATATTTCAGTGATTTCTGAGAGCATTAACGGAAAGTTACCGCTTCTGTAAACGGAGTTCGTCCTTCTTTTATCTTTCAAAACGGAAAATCTACTAATGGAACGGAAAAATTCCAGCAACTTTGTTGCCAGTAGTTTTACCGTGAATTTGAGTTTTTATTTTTAACAGTGTACTTGATCTCTGGTGCGAAGAAATTGTTGCTTATAATCGTTGACTGCTTATATCGTTGACTGCTTATAATCATGAATGACTGTAACACAAACAAGTTACTATTTTTTAAGAGAAGAATATTATAAATCCTTTTTAAATGAAAATTTTCGCACCGGAAAAAATAATACAAAATATATAAATCAAGTAAGAAATGTTATTTTACTTTGTTCAGTTTACTTATGAGTGATAGTAACGACATGTAATTTAACTGTCTGTCTGTGATGGAAGGTTAGAAAACCATAGAATAATAGGACAGAATATTCACTTCGAAGTTTGGAATTATTCTCACTACAATTATCAGCTGTTAAAATACGATCTAAACATTCTTCCTTTTAATTTTTGTCAATGAGAATTAGGATAAATAAAATAATAATTTATTTTGCATTACTCATAAAAAAAGCTTTTGTTTTTTCAACTCCAGTCGCTTTTAGCGACTGGACAGTACGACAAATAAAGGTGCAATACATTGTTCTAAGCGTAGTTCACCCATTTAGTGTGCTAGTTCAACATAAAATAACAAAACATGTAATCGAAAAACGAAGGGCCAGGTTCCTTGTGTCTTATTTTCGTCTATCCGGAACAACATTTGCAGACTTATACTTGCGATAGATTTTCCGGTCCATCACCCACGGACACAGAACGAGAGACATGTAAACACTCATATTTATGAATATAGGTATGATCTTTGTAATACATTAGGTATGAAGAAATTGCTTAACCCATTTTAGGCCAAGCATAGAAAGTTTATAAAATGTGGTATTATTTGCATTGAAATTTACTTAAATTACATTCATTAACACACCAAAAAAGTTTCGTGCATGAAAAATAATATTTTATTTAATTTAACGTTACAATTATTAATTTACCATTAATAATTTACCATTAAATTTAAATAAAAAAAATAAGTTTTCTTATGGCATTTGTTTTATTTTATTATTTTTTACAGAACTTGTAACTTTACTCCATTATAGAAACATATGATTAATCTTAATTGGAATAATTATACATTTCCAAAAAGTCGAATTTGTCAATAACCGTTTCAAGTAAAAAACCAGCGTGTTTTGAAAATTTCTCAACAGAAAGTGATTACTTCAATTCAATTACTAATATTTTATAGATGTCTTCAGAACCCTTAAAAATAGCAGAAAAGTAAAATTAGTAAAAAATATATGTCACAGTGTTAATAAAAATATATTTATTGAAATGGTGCGTTTACGCACCTTTGACCGAAAATGGATTAAGACAAAACCTCCGTTAATGAATACACGTATTATGTAGAATTAATAATTAAAGAATTGTTGCATGTTCTTAAATCTAGTAATATCAACACGTGATTCTTACTTTTATTTCTTAAAATTCTTACTTAAAATTCTTACTTTTATTTCTTACTGAAATTCTTACTTTTATTTCTTACTAAAATTCTTACTTTTATTTCTTACTAAAATTCTTACTTTTATTTTTTTTTTAATTCTTACTTTTATTTCTTACTAAATTTCTTACTAAGATTTAACCAAAACTCCAATAATTTCCCTTTCCAAAATTAGAATTATAGAGAATGATAATGTAACATTTTGCATTTTTAAAAAAGGTTCTAAAATAAAATTCTTTTCAAGCCTCAATTATTTCGAATTCATTAAAGTTTAATGTATTCTACAATGGATTTATTACTTAAAAATTGTTCGCCTTCTATTACGTGAATACTTAAAGGGATGATTTCCATCGTAAAGAATTTATTTGAGCGTTTGATCTTCCAAATGAGTTACTTTCCGGTGTTGGGCTGTGTTAAAATATTTCTTGCTAGCCATTTTAAAAAAGATTTTCATATTTTTCCCTTTAAATAAAATTATATGTGCTTCGTAAAGAAAATTTTAAACCGAAATACTTAAGAACAGTTCATAAAAATGGAATTTTATTGATAAAATATTTCTTTAGAGAACTTTAACAAATAAGCGAAATAACGAAAATATTGCTGCAGCTAAAAATTTTCTAGATGGAACATTTCATAAAATAGAAGAATAATAATAGTTAATTTTATTTGATTTTATGTAGTATTTTGTTCACTATCTTTAAAAACAGATACTTTTTATGTTACTTTTCATAAAGAATATCTTAATTCGTTTTATTTATAAAATATTGATATTCTCTACACTTGGAGGTGTTCAAACTTTCTGCTTAAAATACATTTGCTACCACAAATTCCGAAAAGTAAACTTTTCTTTATTTAATCAGAAATTTTATCTTATTAATTAAGACAAAATTTTCTATTCCATGGACTACAAGCTTAGGTGCAAAAATGTCAGTTGCCACCACATTTCAGGAATGGTTTTTTTCGCGTTATTGAAACGCAGAATTTCTTTCATTAAATAAGTGAAAGACTATTTTTTTCGAAAGAATGGTGAAAGTAAACATATATATGTGATACAAAATAAAATATGATTTTAAATTATTCGGTTTTCCTTTATTAAAATATCTCTTTTTTAATTAATTGAATAAATATTTTAAATTTTATATAAAACCTATGTTTTTTTTCATTTTAAATAAATGTATTTTCTATCGTTAAACGCTAACACGCAAATTCTAATCTTTAGTCATCATTCGAAATCAACAACATAAATCAAATAATAGATAAAAGAAATATCTCGACACCAGAAGTACGTCTGCTCCTCTTTTAGTGTTCGTTATAATTTGCCATTTATTCATTTCTTTCCTTCTGAATGAAATAATGGTAAAGTGTAGCAAATCCTTGTTTATTTTGTCTATCTATGCCATTCTCACAGGTTTTTTCTAAAATTGTTGCAATATAATTTTCTCTTGCTTTCAGTCTTGCTAACTTATCAACGATATCGTTATAAACTCAGTGTCATATATAAATACCTAATGGATATATCATGATTAATATGCTCTCACCGAAGTAAATGTTCCAGTAACCCAAAGGAACTATTGTGGTGAATGGCATGCAAATATGTAGTCTGTTTGCTTTTTGTAGGATGATTAAGGTACCACCTAATTGCCTAATTCATCCTGCATATCTATTTATTTGTAACTATCTGACTCGCCTGGCGTTGCCCGAGCCCATGTAATAAATTTAAATCTCTTAAAAAACGAAAAGCCACATCCGATGGCTTTGAAACCGTATACCGGGTATGCTCGTACGCTCCAGAGAATCTTTTATTCAAACTTCTACCGCCAGGAGAGCATAATGTTCAAAACGAACTTCTTTCCGAACAAACATCTGATACATGTTCCCGCTACCTACGGCACCGTATAGTAGGCGTACCACAAAATGGAGCTAGTTTGGAGAATATGGGAACATTATTACCCGAGTTATTGAAATAAGGCAAAGTTAGAGAAAATAAACTTGAGGCAGGTACCTGGCGGAGGGGATGCTCAAGTATCCTTCAGAAAATGACTAAGTAAGAGAACCACTATGCATCTTTAAAAATTCGTTCGTTTGGTTAAGCTAGAAATTTAATTACAAATTTTGGATTAAACTAATTGATGCACTTTGTTACACACCTTATATTGCACTAATTGACGTACTTCTATATGCACTGTTGACGCTTTCTCCTTTCCCGTTGCTGTTTCTCCGTCTTCCGTGCTACTGGATCTTGTGGTTCTATCCCGACGCTGCGACCATTGTAATGGTTACGTCGCTTATGACGGTCATCGTAATTATACTCCTAGAATGGATACCTTAGTTCTATGGTATTTTGCTGCCACCATCAGTATTAAAGTGATACCGGACACGTTGGGAAGGAAGTTCACATAAAATAACCAATTAATAATTTATTGATTAAAATTATTATGCAAGAAAAATGTTACAGTGATACTTATTATATTGTCACTATCCGTATGTGTTTGTCATATGGCAATCTCCCTGTTCACTCGTTTTAATATATATCTCAAATGTACTACTCGTACATATAATTCCGTCTAAGTAATAATTAGTTTTACCCTGGACCAAACTGTCCAATGCACATTATCTCTGTAATTCAACACAATTCTCTACACTCTACACTCTTAACTCTAAACGTCTATATCCAACGATCTGCATTGACGACCCTTGCGTACCACGCTATCTGCTACACATCAACGATCCCTCCCTCACTCTCCACGGCACACGAGCTATTCTCTGGCGTCCTACGCTCTCGGCTGTACTTCAACGAGTGACGAGTCTCTCACTGTTCTAAACACACTCCAAAACGACGGGGCTGTCATTCTTCATTCATGGAGCTTCCATCCACGTGGGAGCGTTTGTTCTCGATCTTTCCACCCCGGCCTTCATCTCGATCATCCTACCCTTGCATTCTTCTGTGAAATCCCGTTCCCTAGGTATGTGTTGTTTATTGTATTTCTTTCATTGTATTTATTTCCAAAGCCGGATTATTACTTTACAAAGGAATTGAGAAACTCCCTCAAATAGATAATAGGATCAGGGGAAATTCCACTGTCAATCATATACGGCAGTTTTACAGCAAAAGAAAAATATGTTTTGCAATACAGTAATATAATAATGAATAAAAATAATTACTTAAATTTATTATAAATATAAAATATGCTAAAGTCGGAATCCTGACACCCCCAACAGCGAAAAATATGCCTCTTTAGGGCTGATTTTTCTAAAATACTTGATGACTTTAGATGTAGTATGCTATTCTATTGAGTCCAATCAGTTTATAAAAACAGTTTTCATTTGATTTATTTTCTCTGGTTGTTGCACACTTATGTCCTGGTGTCTGAACATCTCTACTGACGTTTCCATTGAACCATATGCATATTCATATCATTATTACAAAACATTACACATTTGCTAAAACAGTTACATAGTACACACAATTGTATATACAAAAAATATAAAGTTACACTAGGAATATATTATTTCAATGGCCGTCCTCAGACTGATATTGCTGGAGGTGGTACTACTTTTTCCTTCCAGTGCTTCCTACTTAACCTAATAGGTACATACCTTTTCGCAGTACACCGACTTGAATGGCTAACTCCTGCCTCTGATGCCTTAATTAAATTTTCCTCTAACCATTCAGGAACTTGTCTGTCTAAGTCCTCTTTGTACGTTATAATGACATTATGCAGTTTCTGTTTTATCTTACCTTTCCCTGGTTTACGATCAATCCGATGTTTCTCCGTTTCTACCATTTGTATATGACCCATAAATAATTCCTTGTTTTTCCTCGATTGATTTCATATCTCCAACTTAAATATTTGTTAACACTTTATTTCAAACACTTTCATGTCCTTAACTTCCGGTTGTTCCCTTTCTAACAAAAGAGTTTTTACACGTACTTCAAATTCCTCATCACTATCAAAGATAATATCCACTACTTTATTTTTACCCATAAATTGTCTCATTTCATTTTGTCGCACTTGCCTTTTACTCACGTCCACTAACTCAACGATAAATGAATGTTGAACTATTTTCTCTTTCTCTACGTCACTCACATTCATTTCACTCGTTAACTGACATTCTAAACATGATTCACAAAATGTTTTAGCATCCTTAGCCATGTCTTCCCAATAATATTAATGTACAATTATTTGTAACATTTTGATAACATCGTGATGTTCTCCATATAAGGAAGTATGTGTTAATTTTAGAATTTCCTTC
Source organism: Maratus michaelseni (assembly GCA_963931845.1). Lineage (NCBI taxonomy): Eukaryota > Metazoa > Arthropoda > Arachnida > Araneae > Salticidae > Maratus > Maratus michaelseni. The sequence goes on from OZ007586.1 coordinate 402,846,341, forward strand.
CTCCTGATTTTATAGATATTACTAAATGAGCTACTGTTTCTCCTACTAACTTCTCTTTATGATATAATAACCCATTCACAACATAATAAGACCCTCTCTCCTTTTCAGCTAATTCCCAAGCTTTCTCTAAATCTTTACAAATCATTTGGGATTTCTGAAATACATTCGAACTACTTTCCGTAACTTCATCAACCTTACTTTCCTCTACCTCCGTTTTTTTCCTTTTCCTGACATTGTAAACTTACTGATCTCGTTTCTACGGCATAACGGTTACTCTTACCATTTTCTATCCTTTCGCCTTCATTCACTTTATCCCTACTACTTTCCTTACATTCCCTTTCTTCCGATTCTCTTAATAATCTCTCGTGATTCAACTCTGCCAATTCATTAGCCACGTCAGGATGTAAAATTACATGTTCCTTACTATTATCAATTATCGCGCAAAGTACATCCTGATGTACATGAAAGTACATCCAAACATTAGTTTGACCGCGTTTTGGAATAGCTAAAGGTAATTGAATTAGCGGTGATTTCACTGCCTTACCAAATATCCCTTGTAAATAAATGCTAGCAACCCCTCTTAGTTGTTCTGCCGGCAATAAATCTCTATGAACGACACTTATTTCACAACCTGAATCCACTAATCCTTTAGCTATTTTCCCATTTACACTAACCGGAATTTTCTCGAGTTTATTTAATTTCTCTCCAATAACTTTAGTTCTCCGTTCTCCGTTTGCTACAACACTTGCCGTAATCGCACCCTTTGGTAATTCTTTAATTCCTCGCACTGAGACATTATTTAAACTAGCCCTTGATTCTCGCCCCTTATTATTAGGATTAGTTCCATAATTATTTCCTTTTGTATAAAAACGTTAGTGGTGTCCCCGTAAGCCCCATTTAAAACAAGTAGGCGTCGCATCGTTAGGTTTTTATATTCTGGTTTTCTACTCGAAAATGGACTAACTTCATTATTCCCATTTTGTACCCAATTACCACTAAATCCCACATCTTTTTCCCTTCTAGATTCTTCGCTATTTACATACATTTCTTTACCTCTATAACCCTTATATATTACCGCATAAGATTTTTGTTTAGCATCAAAGAAATTATCACATTCCTTAGAAATTTTAGAAACTTCTAACCAATTACTGTGCTGCGTTAATCCAATATGCGTCGCGGTTTCCTCATCTAAAGTATTTAACAACTTATCCGTGAGAATTAACTGATTAACCTTCTCATACGTATCTGCACCTCTAATCTTACAATTATTTTTCCACGTTGCTGGCAATCGCGATACAACAATGCGTGAGTCTCGTTTTGATTCCTCTTATCTTTCTTAAAATTCTCCAAACAAGCTTTTTGTGTAGGTTCGTATTCCCTAAGAACTAATTCTTTTATCTCCGTATAACTTTCCATTTGTTCGTTAGCGATATAGATTAGCAAATTCCCCGCTTTATGTCCTAACATATTTAACAGAATTTCAGCCTGCTGGGCTTCCGGTACATTTTTAGTTTTGAATGCCCGTTCCAAACTGTTAAAAAATAAACTCCATCTCTCGGTCCCTTCTGGTACCTTGTTACATAGAGTTTTAACACTTCTAATCAGTTTGAAGATCAACCTTTTTAAATTGAAGTAAATAAGCCATAGTTTCTGCTAGTTAACTAATGTTATTCTATACTTTATTAACTTAATTCCCCAGAACATTTACTCTAACACAATTACCTTAACACTACTATTCTTTAATTTATACAAAAATAAGGAATTAACACTTTTTCTAACACAATATACTTTCATTTGAACATTGATACCCCCAAAATATACTTTTATCAATAATGAAAAACAATTTCAATAAAGACACTAGTGCAAGACAGTATGAAATATAATATCGGTTCAAGATTATTTGGATAAGATTACTAATGCCACAATAAATAAAATATAAGAGCACAGACGTCCAACAGTTTAACTTGGAATATTAATATTAATTATACGAAATAAAAAATATGCAAACGATTTATACGTTGCAACTCCTAAAAGTGAGAGTCTAGCTAATGATCTTTTTTTTTTTTTTTTGAAAAGTACACCGTTAAATTTTTGCTCACATGAATTAACGAAAAAAAAAATCTCAAATAAAGCAAAATGACTCTCTCTTAAATAATGCATAACATAACTGTAATCATTACGTATTTCAACACAATTATTAATTTACCAATAAATATTAATACATGAGTGTTTCAATTATATTTATATAAATAATTTCACCATAAATATTTTACGTTAAACCCCTATCTTACGGTTCAATAATGAATTTGTCAGTAAAAATGTACAGAATACTTTACCGTGACTCTTTTTTACTTCATTCGGCTTCTAAGCTTCCGATAAAGACATTTTTGAATACACAGGTGATTCACTGTCTTGTTTGGTATCACTAAATCACACACATTGGCGCACACCTTTGATTTCACTAATTGACGCACTTTGTTACACACCTTAGATTGCACTCATTGACGCACTTCTGTGTGTGCGTTACACACCTTAGATTTCACTAATTGATGCAATTTGTTACACACCTTAGATTGCACTAATTGACGTACTTCTATATGCATTTTTGACGCTTTCTCCTTTCCCGTTGCTGTTTCTCATGTCTTCATGGCTAGTGGATCTTGTGGTTCTATCTCGACGCTGCCACAATTGTAATGGTTACGTCGCCTATGTTGGTCATCGTAATTATACTCCTAGAATGGATACCTTAGTTCTACGGTATTTTGGTGCCACCACCGGTAACAGGTTGGGAAAGAAGTTCTCATAAAATAACCAATTAATAATTTATTGATTAAAATTATTATGCAAGAAAAATGTTAAAGTGATAGTTATTATATTGTCACTAGCCGTATGTGACTGTCATATGGCAATCTCCCTGATCACCCGTTTTAATATATATCTCAAATGTACTACTCGTACATATAATTCCGTCTAAGTAATAATTAGTTTTACTCTAGACCAAACTATCCAATGCACCTTATCTCTATAATTCAACACAATTCTGTACACTCTTAACTCTACACGTCACCAACGCTCTGCACTGACGACCCTTGAGCAAGACGCTATCTCCTACACATCAACGATCCCTCCTTCACTCTCCACGGCACACCAGCAACTCTCGGGCGTCCTACGTTCTCGGCTGGACTTCCACGAGTGACGAGTCTCTCACTGTTCTGCTCACACTCCAAAACGACGGGGCTGTCATTCTTCATTCATGGTGCTTCCATCCACGTGGGAACGTTTGTTCTCGATCTTTCCACCCCGGACTTTGTCTCGATCATCCTCCCCTTGCATTCTGCTGTGAAATCCAGCTCCCTAGGAATGTGGTGTCCATTGTGTTTATTTCATTGTATTTCATTATAAAGCCGGATTAATACTTTAAAAAGGAATTGAGAACCTCTCTCAAATAGATAATAGGATCAAGGAAAATCCCACTGTGAATCACATACGGCAGTTTTACAGCAAAAGAAAAATATATATTGGAATACAGTAATATAATAATGAATAAAAATAATTACTTAAATTTATTATAAATATACAATATGAGTGTTGCTAAAGTCAGAAACCTGACAGTGTGTATGGATCTAAATCTGTGGTTTCCAAACTTTTTGTAACCACTCCCAGTCTAAGTATATCTCTAAAATTATGATACCCCCTCTTCCTTCTCTATGTGACATATTTTTATTATTTAAAAAGAGACTCTCACATGTGATACATTTTATGATTGAATACAGTATTTCATTAAAAACAAATGAAAAATGATTGGATAATATGATCTCTCTGTGAATACCAAAATAAGAGAGAAGACATATTGGAATCTCTCTTTAACAATTTTAATTAGCCAATTTTGTTTCTTACCATAGTACACTTCTCTGTTAGTGCCAGCACAAATTGTTTTTTTAGCTCACAGGCTATCAAAGCCTGCGAGCTTATGTGCCCGCCGGTTCTGTATGTACGTACGTACGTATGTATGTATGTATGTATGTACGTAACGCGATAACTCTTGATAGAACTAACCGTTTTACTTTAAATTTTGTTTGTAGGTTCCTTGTGATAAGGCGCTTCCCTGATTAGTTTTGGAGGTTCATTGGTTAAGCATAAAGGGGGGAAAGGGGGGGCTAATCCCCCAGAATTTAGATAAATGAGTTTTTCATGCAGAATTATCCGATTTTCTTCTAATTTTGTATATAGGTTCATTGTGATAATGCGCTTCTCTGAATAGTTTTGGGGGTTCATTGGTTAAGTATAAAGGGGTAAAGGGGGGCTAATCCCCCCTTAATTTAGATAAATGGGTTTTTCATGCAGAATTATCCGATTTTCGTCAAATTTTGTATATATATTCATTGTAATTAGAGACTTCCCTGATTAGTTTAAGGGGTTCATTAGTTAACTATGAGGGGGGTAAAGGGGGGATGACCCCCCCCCCCTTAATATATTGTTGATTTCTTTATTTTTCGAGGGGCATATTTCAAATTTTTTGAAATAAAAGTATAATATACAATTAGTGTGAATAGCCTGTGAGCTCAATGCCCTCAGTTTAACTGGGCAATTTTCTTTTTTTATTATATTTTTATTTTAAGTTGAAATATATACACTTATCAACTGTGTATGACGCCTGCACCAGAGCCATAATAATTTAACCTATAATGTAAATTTTGAATATTATTAATTTAATAAAGTTTGAAGTACCTCATTTAGATGTTTCGACTATTTTCAGGTTAAAAGCGTTCGATACAGCGAGTTTTAGATTTAGGTTCTTTGAAACATATACTTAAGTTCTCGGTTAAAGAAAAACACTACTGCATGATAATGTGGAAATTCTAAATTTATTAACTCAACAAAGCCTAATTAAACCCAAATAACATGACAAACTTTAAACATGATATTTTAATGTAATATATGAAAATACCGCATAAACTTACCTCAATAAATCTGGCAAAAGTTTTACGCATATGAAGGATTCAGTTCGTTGCTAATAGATCCTAAAAATCCGTTACAAAAATGCTTAGAATCTTTTATAACGCTAATTTTGAAATTTGTCGCATTTTAACAACGTTCCACTTCAGGTAAATGCAACAGACTTTCAGTACATTGAAGTTAATATAGTTATTTGATCTTAAAAGTTTAAAAAAGATAAGTTTTGATCCATTTTCGGGATTATTCTTTGCATTTAGGGAGTTATGGGGGGTGCTTTATAATGGACGATCTGTATGGTAATGGTGATCTTTTTAAGAAAACATTTTAATGTAGTGAAATCTTTCGCGTTTTGTTCCTGAAGTTCGGATTTTTCATTATACTGCATCAATACAACTCTGCCCATCCATTCTAAAGTGTTATCGTGCACTGTTATGTAAAAATGGAGGGCATTAACTTAAGGAAGCTATGCTTAAATTTAGCAATAATTTAAAATAAAATACTCTGTATCAGGCGTTTTCTAGAAAAAATACAGGGCGTACGAAAAGTCTTTCCCTGATTACAAAACTTATTCACATCCTATACATATAAACTAGACATGTGAAACAGGTGCCAAAATTTTTAAAAACTAAACAAGTTTTTTTGTTGCTGGTTTCCGTAACATGGGTGTCAGTGTCAGTGTCCAAGAATCCGGAAATGTTCCTAAATCAAGAAAAAGTTCAATGTGTCCTCTGGTATCACAAGATTCTTTTGGCATCTGTAATTCACATGAGGTCATACGCACATATTGTTTGGGATACTATTTCCCTTCTTCCACCCTTTTAGATGAGGGTAATGGTGGGCCTGTTCTCTGTACGTGTTCCGGCTTCCTGGACTTTTGCTACACTTCCCGGAAACCTGCAAAAAAGGGAAAGACATTTCGGATACCCTGTATGATAATTTACTATCTGAATGTATGTTTATATCTAACAATCTGCAACATGAGAAATTTACGATTACCTTCTTTGGCGAATTTCGCACTAATCTGCTGTTTAATCCACACATGCATAAAACTGCAGAAAAAATTATATCCAATATTAAAATAATATAGTAGACAATAGAGTCATTTAACAATTTGCATTAAAAAACTACTAAATTAAAAAAATCAAGCATACGTAATTTCGAATTCCTTAAAATTTAATGTGTCCTATAAAGATGTTTTTATTGTTTAAATGTTCTATTTCTACCATTTTCATATTCAAAGGGGTGATTTTCATCGTAAAATTCTTTTACAAGCGTTTGATCCTGCAAATAATTTATTTTACGGTGTTGGGTTGCCTTAAAATATTTCGTGTCCGTCTTTCTGAAAAGTAAATCTGAAAAAGAAATTCCCTTTAAATAAAATTATATGGGTTTCGTAAAGAATATTTCTGATCCGCATCCTTAAGAATGTTTTATTAAAAATGAATTTTTATTAATAAAATATATCACAAAGGAACTTTACATGTAAGCGAAATAATAAATTTTATTTTGCAACTAAAGCCTTTTTTATGAAACATTTTGTAAGATAGGAAATTAATTTTATAAGAAAATGTTAACTTATATAGACTTAGTAATTTTTATATGATATTATGTTCTATTTGAATTTATATAAAATAGTTAAATTTGTATCTGTTTAGAAGAACTCTTCATCATGCAAATTAAAAAAATAATTTTATGCTGTTTTCATGTGTCGAAAATATGTATCTCCTGATCAGTATACACACATCTTGTCGTAAAGAACCACGATTACTTTCAAGCCAGGGTGCACCATATTTTTTATAAATTTAACTGGAAAAACGTCTGAATTAAAATTTTGGAAATAGTTTAACGGGGAATGAGGTAAAATATTTTTTATTCATGTATAGTCCTGAAAAATAAATAAAACACACCACCCCATTCTTTTTCATCTTCAGATGTAGGTAAACAGATGCAAGCAATACCATTCGACTGTGATTTGTGTCTATTTTCTAAATTTGAGTTCGACTTTTAAATTACGATTGATGTACATATTCATTATTGTACTAACTTTAAATTTTTAAATGACGACAGCCTATTCGAGTTCCATTTATCAAGGCAGCCTTGAAAATGGTTTATTGTATACATTTTATTTAAATATTCATAGAGTTAGAAGAGCTCAGAGTTCGAGAATGTTCATGTTAAACACATATGACAAAATTTAGATTATATATTCCTGAAAAGTCATTAGATTGAAATTTTATTTTTTAATGATATACAATGAACAGACCCAAACATGTTCCTGGCAATTTTTTCAATTCAAAAATATATTTTTAATTATGAAAATAATAAAAAAATTGCTATTTTAAAAAATCACGATCTGTGATCTTTATTAGTAATTTTTATATAAAACAAACCACTATCTTTAGAAAATTTCACCTGGTAGTTTACAGTTCATTTCAATTATCATATTTTGAGATATAGATGAATTTTACTTATGGACGGTCAAAAACACTGATACGGTTGGTATTTTGACTGTACGTACTCAACATATTTGTCGCAGATTGTTGAAAAGGACTGATGATTCTTAGGCCAAACAATCCTCTGCAGTATAAAACCACCATCAATTACAGATTAAATCCTGCGCTGACCAGCTTGTTAGTTAGGGGTTTACCTTGTAGAGAGTAGATTTGGTTCCTTTTCTTAAGCCATTGTCGAATAGGGATAAGGAATAAATCTAGATCGTATGTCAAAAACTTCTTAATGTCTTCACCCGAATGCTTTGCAACCAAAATTCGTTGGAACAAAGTAGTGGGATTAATTGGAACCAACTCGTCGTATACTAAACAATGATTCATAAAGAGTCGTCGTGTTTATTATTAGGCGACTTCATTCTAAAATGTAGTCAATCACATAGTTTTTAGTATCATTAATAGTCAACGTTTGCTTAAAATAGATCATTTTCATGTTACATCGACGTACAATGCAGTAATTCGCGTTTTTTTACATTTTTTTATCTTTTACCCCCTCCCAATTTTATAGAGCAAAGAGCTGCTGCACTGCATTTTTATGGTTGCTATGTCTGCGGTGCGCATGTCACGTATTAGTAATTTGCATATCTTCAGACAATGTGAACCCAGACAGCGCCATCTATGGGCACATTTTGAAACTTTTTTTTCCTTCGCCAAACAAAATTCCATTGCCTCACGATTGTTCTGCTAAAATATCAAGTCAATCTGACCAGTAGTTTTAATTAAAATTATCGATTTTTGAAATCGTAACTTTAATTATAATCACCCGGTATTTAATTAAAATTTTCCTTTCATTAAGAACCAGAAAAATAAGCAAGTTTCTTTTTACTAATGGATTCGTTTGTAAATTCCGGTGTCAGTCTATTATTTCATCATTTTGCAAACAAATTTACTCCGCGCCGGAAAGGGTTCAAGAATACATTTTTGGTCTTTCCCCTGACATTACCCTGACAACGCCATCTATCGGCACAATTTGAAACTATTTTTTTTTCCTTCGCCAAACAAATTTCCATTGCCTCACGATTGTTCTGCTAAAATATCAAGTCATTCTGACCAGTAGTTTTAAAATTATCGATTTTTGAAATCGTAGCTTTAATTATAATCACCCGGTATATTATATTAATGTAATATTACCTGTTTCAATAAACACCTACAGTAATTTCCGGGGTATAAGCCGCAGCAAAAGAAATAAGTCTCGTGCCAGAAATTTTTAATTAATAAATAAAGTCATATAAATATCAAGTACAAATGAGTTACATTTTTTGAAATAAAATTTATGGTAGGAAACAAAGTTATTTGAGCCGCGGCTTATACGCCAGGAAATACGGTAATTGATCCGCTTTTTCCTGAATAATGACGCCATTAAGATATTTGATACAATTATAGACCAGTAGTTACATGGATATATTAATAACAGCAATACATAAGAGGTTTTTTTATATGAAAAGAAGTTGGAAGTTGAACGTCAAACGTGACAAATGAGATGCGTTCGTACTGTAGCTAGTTATATAAATATTCATATCTTGATGATTTTTAATTCTGTGAAATGAATTATATCGGCTGCAGATTAATTTCTGTAATAAAATAAGTATCTCGATCGCTTGACGATTAAACCCCGGAAGCTCCTGTAACAAAAAAGCACCGATTTTTTTTAAATCAAATTTATTAATAAATATTTTTATCAATATCTTCTAATGTTTTGATTCGATTTTCTTAAACTTTGAAATGTCTCGACAAAATTCTGCAAAGATAATATATCTTAAATTTCAAACCATTCGTTTGGGTAGTTTTTGCGTTGCTATATGCGGACAGACGGACAGACAGACGGACGGACCAGTCCACGACAATAGGTGCTACGTATTTATATAATTACGAACGCACCTAAAAAGCCTTTCATAGCTGAAAATATGTTTACTTCTAACAATTTGTGGTATAAGAAATTTCCATGTCAATGACTTTTGAAAATAAAGCCAGCGCTAAGGTGAAAGTTAACTCACGCGTACCCCTCTGCTGCAAATTTTCATTAAAAATTATAGCCAAGCATATTTTAACAATTTGCATTTAAAAAAAAATACTTAAGTAAAAATATTCTCAGGCCTCAGTTACTTCGAATTCATTAAAGTTTAATGCATCCTACAATATATTTATTTTTTTTAAAAATTGTTCTCCTTCTATTATATGAATATTTAAAAGGATGATTTCCATCGTAAAGGATTGTATTCGAGCATTTGATTTTCCAAATGAGTTACTTTCCGGTGTTACGCCACGCTAAAATATTTCGTGTCCGCCTTTTTGAAAAGAGATTCATATTTTTCCCTTTAAATAAAATTCTGTGGGTTTCGCAAAGGAATTTTCTGATTCAAATTCATAAGAATATTTTATTTAACTTTTTATTAATTTATAAAATATATCAATAATTCAAAAATATTCTTCAAAAGAATTCAGGGAGAAATAAAAAAATAAATAAAAAATCGAAATAATAAAATTTGTGCTGTGTTCGAAACCTTTTTGATATGAAACTTTTTATAAAACGAAAAAAAATTAATTTTCTATAATATTCCGTTTTATTGAATTTTTTAATATAAAAGTTAATTTTTTGTTTGTTTTTAAACTCCATGACGCTAAAACTGCATCAATGGCGTAGCCAGGGAGGGGGTCCAAATGCCTTGGATACCAATAATATTGTAAAGTTTTTTTATCCTTGATTATCGCAGAAAGTTTTCCGATTAGATAAGACAAAGAAAACTTTACAAAATTAGTGGTATCCAGTGAATCTGGACCCCCTACGCCACTGAACTGCATCATGGTAATCTTAACTATTCTTTTTGGATAACAAGTCTTTCAATAAAATATCTTGATACACATATCTTCGCTATAACTAGCGTAATGATTGTATTTTTAAAACAAACGCACATTACCGGGTGCGCCATAAATTCGTTAACATTTAAAAAATTCATTAAAAAGGAACAAATGATGCTAAAAAATTACTGTTTGAAGGAATGGGATTAGAGGGAGATCGGATTTTTTTAATAATAAAAAAGTTTGTGGTTCAAAACATTTCCGATATATGGCGTTGGCATATTTATTATGAAACATAATTTTGGAAATCAGTCTGTCAATAAAACACTTCGATTAACAAGATTCTTAATTCGACACAGAAGTATGCTATCTTTGCCAGTTGTCGTTGTTGGTTAAGCTGTTTTACAAGAACGGGGAATCGGCAACCGGCTCATCGCGAAAATTCCGTACGACAAAAGGACTCAAGGCAAGAAAAGGGCTCGTTCCATGTGTTGGGGTACTGAATCTTGTCAGACGTTTCGAAGAAAAAAGGTCGTTTGGAAGATCGTTCCCAAAATGGAAGGCTTTCCTTGACATCTGCTTCATATAATGTATGCCAGCGCCAACTATCGTTATTTATTTGACCACATTTGTTTTTGTTATTAAAATAAATCTGATCTCTCTTTAATCCTATTCGTTCAAACCGCAATTTTTTAACATCATTTGTTCTAACAATATAATAAATTATGACACCTTGTAATAATCTATTTCTTTTAAATGCTAAAAGGTGTAAATGAGCAATATAACACCAATTAAAATAACTTTTATTAGGTTGTTTTACATGTTTCGACTCACTCCGAGTCATTTTCAAAAACAAATGAGAATATTCCATAACTGCATGGCCTATGAAGTTAGTATTTTCATGTACTTTTTAAAAAATTACGCACGTTATCTTTTATCTTTACTTGGTTGTTTATTTTCATATCTCTGACCATGGAGTAACTCGAGCCACAGTTTCGGTAAATGAAAAGATGCCGTATCGTTACATATTGTATTTTTGCGTGTTAGTATCTCTATGGTTTCTCTTATTATGGATGGATAGTATAGACTGGAGGGAAATATTATTTTACTTTCATTGAAATTTATTTGGATGGTTTCTTCTTGATATAATTTTGCCAGTGCTGTAGTTTTTCTATTATACTTAATATCAACTATATGCTCTTTTTTTGCTGTAACTAAATTTCCTGCTGGTCATGCCTATGTAGTAATTCTTGGATCCGTCTTCTTTAATAAAAGGTATTTCATATACTCCTGAATAATTCTCAAAATTAATTGGGTCAATTTTACTGCAAATTGTATTCTTTAATTTCTGAAGGGGTTTGGCTATTAAGCAGATATTGAACCGTTTAAGGCTGTGTTTAAATTTGCGTGTCAACGCATGTAGTTGACACGCATGTAGTGTGTAATAAGATTTGTGATGATATTGAACAGACAGAAGAATTTAGTAATGATATGAAATTAACAATAAAAAAGGACTTAATGTAATCATTCATAATAACTATTTCACATTAAATAGTAAATATTATGAGCAGAATCATGGAGCCGCAATGGGGACACCTATTTCAGGTTTATTAGCTGAATATACTCTTCACCCATTGGAAACTAAAGTTTTTGGCACATTTGACTTAACGCCTCACACTTGGCTCAGATATGTTCATGATATTTTTATAATTTGGCAGCATAGTCTTGATGAATTTAAAATATTTATAAATCAGCTAAACTCAATTGACAATAGCATTAAATTCACTATTGAAATTGAACATAATAAAAGTATTCCATTCCTTGATGTAATGTTAACCAGAACAAATCAATCTATCGACAGAGCTGTTTTCCGAAAAAGTATGGCTAACCAATCTACCATACCAAATAACGCATGTTCTCCATTTACATACAAAATTTCAGCCTACAGATTTTTCATAAGACGGGCCATTATAGTATGTACTGAAAATAAATTGAATAATGAATTAGATAATATTCGTAAAATTGCTTGTAATAATGGTTTTAAAGTACACCATACTAATAAATTAATCATGGATATCACCAATAAAAAGAAACCAGAAAAGAAAGTTGATTCGCAAAAATACAAACTTTATACTCTTCAATATTATCCAAGCTTTTTTGAAAATTTTAAACACAGCCTTAAACGTTTCAATATCTGCTTAATAGCCAAACCCCCTCAGAAATTAATGAATATCATTTACAGTAAAATTGACCCAATTAATTTTGAGAATTATTCAGGAGTATAGAAAATATCTTTTATTAAAGAAGACGGATTCAAGAATTACTACATAGGCAGGAAATTTAATTACAGGAAAAAAAGAGCATATAGCTGAAATTAAGTATAATAGAAAAACTACAGCCCTGACAAGATTATATCAAGAAGAAACCATCCAAATAAATTTCAATGAAAGTAAAATAATATTTCCCTCCAGTCTATACTATCCATCCATAATAAGAGAAACCATAGAGATACCAACACGCAAAAATTCAATATGTAACGATGCGGCATCTTTTAATTTACCGAAACTGTGGCTCGAGTTACTCCATGGTCACAGATATGAAAATAAACAACCAAGTAAAAATAAAAGATAATGTGCGTAATTTTTTAAAAAGTACATGAAAATAATACCTTCATAGGCCGTGCAATTATGGAATATTCTCATTTGTTTTTGAAAATGACTCGGAGTGAGTCGAAACATGTAAAACAACCTAATAAAAGTTATTTTAATTTGTATTATATTGCTCATTTACACCTTTTACCATTTAAAAGAAATATATCATTTGTTCTTTTTTATTGATTTTCTATTTTATTTTAAAGAATTTATTGCACGCACTGTATTTAATAATACGTGCAAGAAAAACACATCTAAATTTATTATGTAGGAATCGTTTAAAACTGTCAGGGGTAAAGTAACTATGTTGCTGAAATGTTGTAATGCTTGAATGTCACCAGTATTTACGAACAAATTGATTTCAAAATACATAAATTTCCCTTTTTTCACGTACTTTATAAAAGCAGAATTTTATTAAAAAAATTCTCGTGCTATTTTCCAGATAGGGATTAACCCATTAAGGACTAGCGTTGCCATATGGCATAGCGGTCAATACCTTTGTCCTTTCATACCAGTAAGTCCAAAGAGAAACGTTTGATTTCTTTGGTGACAGAATTTCTGCTATAAAATTAGACAGACATAGCTATTCTTTAAAAGAAGTGTGAAATACAATATTTCCATTTTAAATTGAAAAATACTTCCGTCGTTAATGTGTAAATATAAATTGTTATAAATGTACCACTTTTTCGCAAAGATTAAGGGGAATATCAAAGTTGCCAAATGCTACGAATTTTTGTCCTTAGTAATCACGATTAGAAATTGTCAACTAATTTATTCATAAATTTTTTTGTTATTAAATATAACGGAGATTAATTTTTTGACATACTGGTGGCAAAAACCTTAACATTTGTGAGCTATGGGAATACTAAAATATAAATTCCAGTGTTCGCACGAATACTTACTTTTGAATAGAGGGGTGCCAATGGCGACTATTTCGAATACCAGTATTTTTAAACTATAACCTTTGTGGTGAGTTTTTACAAAATTAAAAAAAAAAAAAAAAAAAAAAAAAAAAAAATTCACAAAGAATATTTTTTGAAAAAGTGTTTTCCAAAATGGTTGCCAGTGGCACTGCTGTGGAGGAAACTGACACGTGGGCAGATGGCAACATACATTAAATTGGCTCCGCAAAAATCTCACTCTTTACTTTATTACTGCAAATCTGATCGCAAATATACTATATTCATTTTCATAAAATAATCAAATACAATTGTTTATTGTGCGATTTTATTGTAGACCGACCTTAACATATGAGGATCGAATAATACATGAAAGGATTTTATACATTCTAATTAACTATAATCAGTAAAACATCCAACCAATTAAAACAAACATGATGCAAAAATAGATATATGTATTCAAATTTAAAATTAACAAATTAAAATTTTTTTTTACAAAAATATAATTTTACTATTATTGAAAAAAAGTCATAGAGATTTCAATGCTTATGCAATTAATACTCCGTAAGCAATCACAATGCTTCCTGTTGAACTTACCGTCAAAATAACATATTGATTATTCTTTCGAATTTATTATAGTACTTACAAAAAGCAAGACAGGTACATAAACCTACGTTTGTCATAAACTATTCCGATTGATTGATAATGAGACAGAACTCTAATAATTGATCAAACTTGTAGTAGGCATCTTTCCGCATTCACTGTCTAGGCTCAGAAGTAAGGCTCTTGGGTCGGTCAGTTGGAAAATCGAAAAAAAACTATTAACTCTTACACCAATATATAAATATAATACGTTAATGAACCTTTTTCTTTAACCCCTTAATTGTAGCGTAATTTTGGGAAAATTCCTTCAAAAATCGTCAATTTTTTTTAATTGCCCGATTTGATTATTCATAAAAATCTTAATTCATTTGTAAAAGAAATAATGTATTTTTTAAATATTTAACCCTTCCAGGGGCAGTGGAATGTTTATGAAACCGCTTAACTTTAATACCCAAAACCAGAATATACCAGAAATTTGGTACAAATAATTTCCTTTGCTATGTATGCGAAATTTAGCTGTTTCATATTTTGAAATAAATCTGTTCATAAATTCCGGTGTCAATCCTTTATTTCAACTTTTTAGAAATGGAAGTGTTTTTACCATGAAATCGTGAAAGGATGGATTTTATTTTTAAACAAGAACGAAAAATCATGCGTCATAAGCATCAATAAGCATAGATTATGTAGCACTTTCCAACGCTTCTAAAATAAGTTTACGAATCATTACCGTTTAATAAGCTGAAAGATGACATCTAAGTAAACAATTTGGAAAACGCATAACATATTTAAAAACGTAATTTCAGGAATTTTCAATATATATAATATCCGGAAAAATATCCGAATACTTTTATGTAGCCCTGTATATGATCTATAGATTTGTATATATACATAGGATGCTAAATTTTAGTTTAGTTAGGAAACGCGTAGCACAGTTTAAATTCTCCTTCTGGAGTTTCTGTCAATAAACGGAAATGTGTTCGCGAACTTTTGTGCTGCCGTGTATAGGATCTACAGAATTTATACACACCACGTAATAGACAAAAAGCTAGTTAAGATTAAAATCGCGTTTAGTAACTTAAAACGCACTTCCTGGAATAAACTTCAATGCGTTTAAAATAGTGGAACATTATTTAAATAAGCCGCAGACGATTTTTCTCCATAGACGTAATGTAACGGAATTATTTTGACTGTCCCTGTAAAGTAACTCTAAGTGCTATACACCTACTATTCCATATTAAGCTTCTTCTAATGCATCTTAGTGATCTATATAAATTTCAATGCGTTTACAATAGTGAAACATTTTTAAAATAGACCGCAAATGATTTTTCCCCATAGACCGCAATGTAACGGAATTCTTTTGAGTGTCCCTGTAAGAAAACTATAAGTGCTACACACTTCAGTTGAAATAGGGAACGTGCCATAGATAACGACAATAACATATAAAAATTGCAGAGCAATCCGAGCATATTTACGGGAGTTAGAGCACGGCCAGACGGCCAGACAAACCGAATTAATAAGCACTTTTCAACTAGGTTGGAAAGTGCTAAAAACATAATTTCACTTACCTTATATGCCTTTTTTGCACAACATGATGCGCAGGGAAGCTTTGGTGGAATGTTGCAATTTGTGGTTTCTCTTTGATTTAATGTAAATATATAAAAATCAAATAATTTACTATATTACCACAAAGACGATAATTTTATTCAAATTTAATTTTAAAATCGGCATTCAATATATTTTTCAAAATTTAATAATTTTTCAATGTATGGAAATCGTTGAAACATGGTATGCACAGTTCTACATTATAGTCCTTACAATAATATCTAGATTCTTTTCGAATTTTCTTTCCATTTTCATTCACATGGGATGAACAAACTTTACATTCTGTGTAAGGTTTATCTTTTTTGTCTGTAGGGGGTATAACATCCAGAAAATGGCGTTCATACAAACTACGTGATGTTGCGTTGTCCGAAGGACTGCCCCGTTTACAGAAATTTCCTTCTGTATGATATTTTTCAACGCTTTCATCTACTAAAACGAGTCTGAACTTCAGATGAGATTTTCTGCCTCCTTCTTTCGGATGAACTTGAAAAGAATTGAAAACGGCTTGGTATAATAGATGGAAGAATATATTCTTATAATATTTCTTCCCACCATGTCTAGTTACATGGTAGCTTGAAAGAAATTGATCTACTACATCAACACCTCCCATAGTTTGGTTATAATCTACAACTGCTTTTGGCTTCCTTCTCATTCTTTTACTTTGAGTTGTAACTTCAACAATTTCGGAATTATGTATTCATTTTAACAATGTCACATTTTTTTGTCTTTCCATTTTAACGCCATAAGTTTTCCCCGTGTAAACGCATGAACTTCACCAGTTTTTAACTTTTTTTCTCCTTCTGGCATATCTTTTCTTTTTTTTCTATTTCCAATAACATCTGTGTAACCTAACAAATTGACTGGTCTTGGTGCTTCTAGTGTTAAAGTAAAATTGCGAACGAAAAATTCAAAGAAGATACCAGAAAATATTAGCTAAAGTCATTAGAAGCTTTGCCCCTGATGGTCACGGGCGCGACGAAATTTGTCCATACATGACTGCCCGTGAATGTCTCGGGCACGACGATTAAGGGGTTAAATAATAATCAGGCTTTTCTTATCGATCTTTACTGCTGCATGGCGAAGTGTGCGAAGTTATCAGACTAAAATATATCCAATCCACTGCCTCACAATTAGAAACAGTACATCAATCAGAGACAGTCATCATATTATGTCACTACAAGTATAATTATTCGTTATAATGTATAAGAATAAGCATAAATATTAGTCAATCCTTTAGCGTTGCATCGCAATTTTTAAAAGTTGAGAGAAGGCGGAAAAACTCCCACTTTTTAACAATTGTGTGATTCTAGTACCACCCCCTTAAGGCTGTAGGCTGCTGCTACTTCATTATCACCTATTTGTCTCCACTCTGCTGTAATTTAGCTATAATAATACTTCAAAAATCATTGTTGTCAAGTGGGTGGAGAGCAATATTCTGGTGTCGATGAAAATAAAATGATTTATGTTATACATTAAGCTACTATAGCGAGCTATAGTAGAATACAATACATTCTATTGATTATACATTGCAAAATTTAATGTAGATACATTATTCATAATCTTCAATAATATATATCAACGATGAATCTTTTATCTCCTTTATATGCAGAGTTATTGATTTTTAAAATGTTGTTTAGGATGACTTTTAAAAGCATAAAAAAAACTTCTTAATAACACCATAAAAATAAGACATGCGCTAGGCCTTTCGAAAGAACCTTGTCTTTCTTCGTCAGGCGCAAAGAAGACGTACAACTTTGAAGGCAGGAGCAAGACTGGCAGTATTGCTCCAAAGAAATAAATTAAAATACCTGAAATACGCCGTGAATCTATACTATATTATTTTAATTTTGTTTCATCATTCAAACATTTCAAAAATTTCATGGTTTATTAAAAATATGCTTTTAGATTTTTAATATGATTATTTTTAAATCTCGGATTCTTTATTTTGTAATTAAAACATCTGTATGCGTAATAATTATTTTTTTGGAATTCAAATTATTTTTTGTTGTTTAATACTTATGTTTTTATAATACAGTTTACTCAACTTGTAAGTACAAATGTATTTTAAACTATGAAATTTTGCATGTTATTATATTTAATGAAAAGTAAAGAGAAAAAAAATAAAAAATACGCAATTGGTACTTCTATAGACCCAAATTTTTGCGAGTTTTAAAATTTACTTACTAATATTTACATACATAAACTACTAATTTTCACAGTGGAATGAATTAAAAAACGTTACACAAAATTATAACGAGCTGCTTTAACTATTTGTTAAATTGTAATTTTTCTATTATCATAATAGTATTTCAAAATATATCGTTTTTTAAACAATTAACTCCTTTACTTTTAAAATTTTTAAATCTTGAATTCTTGTGTTTTTAATTATAGTAAATGTCCACGTAATTACAAAAATGTTCTATAAAGATATCGAATTGCGAAAAAAAATAAGTAAGGAATAACTACAAAACCAAGAATCCGATATTCTAAAAAATCCTATTAAAAATTTAAAATAATATATATTTTTTTAAAAGCATGAAAAATTTTAAATATTTGTATAGTGAGATAAAATTAAAAGAATATATTTCAGATTTCTATCGCGTATTTTAATTTATTTCTTTGTAAGAACGTTTGTCACATGGATTTAAAGTTAGTTTCCTCAAACTTTGATTTTTCTAACTCTATAAAGATTTAAGAATAGATCTATAAACTTTATACTTATCCGAGCTGTTTTGACGTACATAACTCAAAGATGATGTCTAATATTAGCGTTCCTCTTTGAAAAATGAAAGTTGGTACAAATTCTAATATGTAGAATGTCCCTAGAACAAAACCCATGTATGGTATTTAATAGTAGGTGTTATGAACTACCGTGTGGTGCCTGTAGCATTTTTATAGGATGATTTGCGGCAGAATACGCATGTGTGTGGGCGATATCTTTTTACTTAGGCATCTGTACTAAAAAGTGTATTTTTGTACCGTAATTTCGCGCGTATACGCCGCACCTCAGACAATTCGATTTCCTACCAGAATTTATTTTAAATAAAATGTGACTTACTTCTGCTTAGCACTTATTTGATTTCTTATTTTCAATAAAATTTCCGGTTTGAAAAAGACTTAACTAAGCTGCGGCGCATACGCGCGAAATTACGGCAGTTAAAAAGAGTTAAAAAAATTCCAAAATAATTAGAAAAAATTTGAAGTGAATATGAAAGAATATAATAAAATATTACCTAATATTCATATAATATTTTCCGTTGTTAAAAACTAGTAGTAATCCTCCCTTTCCTTAATAATATAAATGATGTATCACCGAGCTGTTAGAAATAATTTTAGAACAAGTACACTGGATTAATTTTGACACAATTATTCAAATTGGTAAAGAAATCATATGAAATGTAATCTTCCCAACAGGGCCAAAATGTCCAGGCCAGGATTTGAACCTGGGATCCCTTGGCTGAAGCTGCCAATGCTCAATGGAAATATTACATCTTATATGATTTCTTTACCAATTAGAATAATTGTGTCAATATTAATATAGTGTAATCACGTTTCCAGCGTTTACTGGAGGTCCCATTACCTGTGATTTATTCTGTTATGCTGATTCAGATATCAGACCAGATGCTATGATCATTAAGGTTAACCGGATGAATTAGTTCAGACATATTCGTCCAGTATTGCTCAGTTGGTAGAGCATTGGCTGCTTCAATCGAGGGATCTCGGGTTCGAATCCTGGCCCGGACTTTTTCGCCCAGTTGGCAAGATTACTTCTTATAGAACAAGTGTTAAAAATATATCATGAAAACAGCGTAACAAGAAAAGCTAATATTTTTTTCTCAGATCTTTACTGAAAAAATAATTTCCAATATGAACTTGTGTTTTCATCTAACAATTTGAAACATAAGAAATTGTCTTTTCTCTTCTTTGGCTAATCTTGAACTAAGATAACATTTAATCCACACACGCGCAAAACAACAGAAAATTTCCATTTGAAAAATTAAAATAATAGAGAAAGAATAATAAACAAAATTTACATTAAAAAATTCTTAAATAAAATTTTTCTCAAGCGTCAGTTATTTAAAAAATATTACAATTTAATGAATTTTGCAATGAATCTATTATTTAAAAAAATGTTCTTCTTGTCGAATGTTAATATTTAAAAGTATGATTTCCATGGTAAAATATTTTATTCGAACATTTGATCTTTCAAATGAGATACTTTCCGGTCTTCGGTTGCTTTAAAATATTTCTTGTCCGCTTTTTGAAAAGAAATTCATTTTTCTCCCTTTAAATAAAATTCTATGAGTTTCGTATACGAAATTTCTCATCCAAATTCCTAAGATATTGTATTAAAAATGGATTTTGATTGATAAAATATATTACAGGAGAACTTTAAATCTAAGCGAAATAATAAATTGTATGCTGTAATGAAAACTTTCTTCTTTTTTTTTGGGGGGGGGGAAGAGGGGAGGAAAAATTTTACAAAATAGGAAATATTTCAATTTATATGACATTCTGTTCCATTTGAAAAAAGTTAAATTTATGTTTTTTTTTTACAACTGTTAACCAATTGATTACTGGCAAGGACTGGCGACAATATTTATATTCAATTTCACCACAGTTTCCAAAAAAAAAAAATATATACTGTGGTAGATATCTTTTGAAAATATCCTAGTACAAGTGTATGACAGAGATTAATTTTCAAATAGTGGTACCAATAGCATAAAAAATAGTTGCTGGAACGAACACTGTCTCGACCCCGTAATAAAACGTTTAATATTCATCAGACTAATATGAAATATTTTTTGTTGATAATCTACGTTTCATGACCGTCTAACAATGAACATTTTGTCGACAATTACATATTGAGTGTGTTTTTAAGTTAACGAGAATAATATATAATATAATATGCATGGACAAAACATATAAATTACAAATTTAGGAATAGTTTAAGAGGTATAAAAGATACATTTTATTAATATACGATATTCTCTTAAGAAAGTTTTTTATTCACTTATTCTTTCCTTAACAATAGTAATTACGCTACTAGGATTAATTATAGCACATACCTTATATAATAAACATGTTAATGTTTACATTACTAACTAAGCGTAAACCGACAGAATGAAAAAACTCCAAACCGGGAATGGAAGGACGATACACAGCTTGGAATCTCTCAAATATATATATGTCGGTAAGGCTGCAATTGCAGCACGATGTAAATGTCATAATGAGCGCGCAAACTCTACGGCAAACTTGAGACGACATTCAAAGCTACTCAAAACCCAGTATACGACAACGCATGTGTCATTATAATTAATTTTTCAATTAATTTTCAGCTGTGAAATTCCCCAAAATTGTCGTAGAGTTTGCGCGCTCATGATGACATTTCCATCTTGTGCTGCGATTGCAGCCTTACCGACATATATAAGTGAGAGGTGTCACGCTGGGTATCGTTCTCGTAGCAATGGTAGAGCATTGGAGTGTTATGCCAAGGGTCTGGGTTCGATTCCCTTCTAGGACATTTTTCACTCTGTCGGTTTACTCTTTGTTAGCAAGGTAAAAAAATCACATGTTTAATATTTAATGATTTCGGGCGAATTTCACTGCTCAAAATTAATTGGAAAAATAATTAAAAGTACTTATATAGTTAAGATATTTTAATAACAGCAATGAAATCAAAACTCATTATATCTTCGTATTTTATTTGTTGTTTAAAATATATTTTTATTTTTATTTATACTAAATATAGTATATGTAAAGAACTGTTTTGCAATTTTGAAACATATTTATAAATGTTTTCACGGAATTAAACTCTTGCTATCACAGCTGTAAGTTATTTGGAATTATTCTTCTCACTTTGTTTATATGTTTTTCTTTTATGAAACTTTATGCAATTTTTTAAACTATAGTAATCTTTCGTATTACGAAAGGATTTCGCAATTCCCCCTTTTTTTCTTCAATCCTACACTACATTTTTTCTTTTGAAAGTATCTTTTTAAAACTTATATTTAAGGATAAATACCAGAAAATTTAACGAGTAATTGATAGCCATATTTAATAGCAGACATCCGTGATTACATAAGCCGAATATGTTTATTTAAATATAGTGGTTTCCTGGAACTGAATTTATTTATTGATTGAACTTTCATTGATTCATATATGTTTGAATGCTCAGTGTAGGGTTAAGCTGATTAACTATCTTTAAGAGTTCATTGCTTTTTACACAGTCCAGGGCGGTGTGAAGCCCTACCAGCGGCTGAGAGGCACACATTAAAAAATACTGTTTTCCGTCATTGACTTAAATTTTTGTTAAATTGTTGAAATGTTAGCATGTCACCAGAGTTTATAAAAAAATTGGTTTCTAAATTAAAAAATAAAATGCTATTCTTCACGTACATTGTAAAAGTATATTTTTGATACCAAATTACGGGGCCATTTCGCAGTTTGGAATTAAAATTAATTAGTATAAATAATGTACCACCGTACTTCGAGGAGTTAAGAGAAAAGTATCTATGGAGTTTTGGGGGAGCTATGAACTCGCTTATTCCCGAATGCACTCAAACTTTCTTCGATTGCAATTGCTACCATTCTTTCTGAATAATTTTCATTACCTTATTTAATCTCAGAATTTATTACAATAAATATGTTGAAGATTTTTTTTTCAAAAGGGCAGTGGGAATTGATCTTCTTCCCCTTGCGGTTGCCGTCCCTTTTCTGGAAGTTCAAAAACGTGGCTAAAATGCAGAGAAAGTTTAGACCAGAGTTTCAATCTGATCCCATACATGGCTTAAGCTTTTATCACACGGATGACCATACGATATAAAGTATATGCTATTGCCTCTCGAGCTACACTTTCACGCTGCAACTAGGGTTATTTTCCCTATTGAAAGTTATCTGCTAATGTAAGGAGAGGGCGTAATATTTGGCGAGTAATTGCAGCAGGTGTTTTAATATTTAGTGTAGAGTTCGACTGATACACAGGAAGCATTATCGCGTACTAACATTTTATATATTGCAGTTTCTTTTCGTGTCTGTTCTATATATATAATATTGTGATCATATTACTTAAAATTCCAAGATTATAAAAACAATACTCTCACTAATGTAACATTAAAATTCTAAATTATAGAGTCCATATCTTCACTTTACGTCTTTCATTGCCTGTAAATGTTATGAATTCTGAACTATTAGTATTAAGTGATTTAGAAAAAAATAGTATATTAAAACTAGTTTTTTGTCACATGTATTGGAACCGCACAATATCGCTAAGCCGAAATCTGTAACGCAAAGAAAGATGTTAAATTAAGTTTTAGTTATTTTACCAAAATCGCTATTATGACATTTTTAGTGAATATATTTTACATATTTTAAATGTAATTCATGTTACATATTGAATGTAATATAAAAATGAAATACGTAATAGAATTTAGATATAGTTCCCACACTTTTGCAGTTTTTTCTTCCTTGGTTTTGGTGATTTTAATCATTTTTCGAAGGTTTAAATTAATTTGATATTTACATTTCAAAAACACGATCCTTTTTTTCATATATATTGTGTACAGTCCTGGGGGGGGGTAGTTATACCCTCTACTAACTCTGCCGCAAATCATTATAAAACTGTCACAAGTAACAATAGATTAGTAATAACATCTAATAATAATGCTGTACATTAATTTTGCTGCGGGGGGGGGGGGGGGGGGAGGATGAAGTTACGTATAGCAACTGTAACATATTCTAAAACTTTTAGTACTAAACACTAATTTCGACATCATATTTTTCGGTAAATTTTATCTTCGTATATCAAAGTGAAAGTGACTCGTTAAAGTAGTTTAGAAATTACGCAGATTTTATGTTTGTACCTCCTAATGTTAAATAAATGTTCGATCGTCGCAAAACAGATTACAAGACAAGTGCTTGTTAAGCATAACTTAAAAATTATTTGGCGGAATGAGTTTTAATTTTGGGTTTGCATATTTGAAAATTCTAGAAATCTATTTCTGTTAGGAAAGTTTTAGTTACAATTCATTTTTGTTTTCGAAAATATATAAATTTTAATTCTTTTTTTTGTTTTTAAGGAAAGCAAAACATTTTAACTGGATGTTTTTTTTTGGGGGGGGGAGGTGGTTATATGCGTTATTTATTATTAATACAAAATAAAAAAAGGGCACATTTTACTTAACAAATTGAAACACATATAAAGGTTTAAAATTTATACACTGCTAGGAGGGGGGAAACAGAAATTTAGGGTGGTTGAAATTCAATAATTAAAAAGGAAAAATAGACTGAAAAGGACATTATCACCCACATACATTAAATACAACAATCCAACATGAAGTGAAAAATTAGCCGGAGCCAGGAATCGAACCTGGGTCCACAGCGTTCCAGGTTATCGCTCTGACCACTGAGCTACTCCGGCTGATACTGAATTTGCAATTTTTCACTAATAAACCATGTTGGAGATAAAGTCGCCAACCATCTAGCAAACAGCCTTGGATGATCGAACAACTGTGAATATATTTTTACTATTCCACCGATTTACGAATAAATATGTGTGTCAGTATAATAGTTGTATATCTTTAAAAAAAGATTATCAAGATTGTTTTAAAAGAAAATTTTTAAAAGGTAAAATATAATTAACTATAAATAGCTGCTAGATTAAATTTTCATTTATTAAATTTTATTTTTCTAAAAGTATAAGAAAATTTTCTGTGCCCCCCCCCCCGACCTCCACTAAAAAATTTGGATGCTTTTGGATTCTGATTCATGCTAAAAGGAGGCAATAATTTGTATTGCAATAAAATACATTGATGCATGTTTGCTTGCATTTTTATCTTTGCCGACATAATTTGGCAACAAGTACGAATCAACGCCAAATATAGCTGCTGAAAATATTTAAACTAATACAGTTGGAGAAGTAAATAAGTGACAACGACTGTACAATTATAACATATAGCAAATAATATAAGGAATTGAAATAAAATAATCGCAATAAATAACTTTAAATTAGTAAATAAAGTTCTTATCGGGAGTGTAAATAACGACGAACTCCGAAGAGGCAATCGACGCATATGTAATTCCTTTATTACAAAATAACTGCACATTTTTAAAGTTCTTTTCGTGTATAAATGGTCCCTGTGTTATTAAAGATTTGCTTTTTTCTTAATTCTACTGTATTTTTGGTTTCAATATTTGCGACGACCACGCTAAACGTAAGATATTGGCTTACTGACGGTGGCCATATTGGAATTTTAGAGAGCTCTGATTGGTAGATTTCGAACTGATAAATATCGTAGAGGATACAAACTACTGTACGTCAGATCTTTAAGAAATTACAAGAGGCAATCTATCAAACGGGACGAATTCGAGCTTTTTCCTCTTGAAAAACGTGTTTCGGATGAAATATCTGATATTGACTATGATACGAGAGTACGTGTGATAGCGCCATTAAAATCGCTACAATTAGAGCTAATTTTGAAGCAGGTGAAACTGTTTAAAGTGTTCGCAAACAATATACTTTAAAACCGAGGTCTTTCAAAAACATGGCAGAATCTTCGTAGAAATGCTGATAGTAACTATGATGAAAATGCAAGCAAACCTGTTCGGCAAGTGGCTCGTGACGTACGACTGTAAAAACAAAAAGTTCATTATAAAGCTCCTAGACATAGAAAAAAACATTCCAAGATAAGCCTGCGTTCTCAATGAAGATATGTGTAAATGTTTTTTGAACACACTGTAAAGATCGTAGATGGTTATATTGGACGTCATTGGACGTCAGGACGTTATTGGTCATATTTTTATATAATCGAAGCGAGGATTATCGCTCTGCTCAGATTCTGCATTCTTGTCAGAACACTCTGTATATATTTAAATTATTTTAACATACAGTAGCTGATCATATTATTACAACCACCTTGAATAATTGACACTATTTTATTTTAGAAGTTATAATTATTCAGAAATGACTTATATCATGATGCGTACAGAATTTTTCCTACCATAAACATTTACTAGAATATTTCGCCTTATTTAATAGATAAAACATAGCATAAATCTAGTAATTAAGCGAGGCGATTACAAATTGTGTGATTTAAATATTATATAGAAATTTTCTTATTAAAATATTGATGTCAGACTCGTTGTAAATTCTAAGGAGTGTATTCACCTTGTTATTTTTTTATATATTTATATAAAAGAAAAACGCTTAGTCTTTATATGCATACTGAGAAATTTTGTTGGAATGAAGCTATTATTTTACAAAGAAAGTGCATACACTCCTTGGAATTTCCAAGGAATCCGATACCAATTTTCCTGATTAGAAAATTTCTTAATACTTAAATAGCAGACTTTGCAATCGACTCGTATGATTGCAAAATTTTTAACACATTTTCCCGATTAAATAAGGCGAAGTAAAATTCTATTAATAATTATTAATTATTATTAGCGATATAACTGAATGCACCCTGTAAGAGTACTCTAAAATACAGCTTGACAGTAACATTGTTCATTTATGAATGCTTTAGTTTTTTTGAGCTTACATAAGCATTTAGGATATGGTAATTTTTTTAAAAGATATGTATAGGAAATTGAAATAATTTAGTACGGCATATATATATATATATACATACCAATTAAATACAGATTTATTTGCAGTAATGTAAACAGTATAGGAAATGGATTTAATCGCAAGTTTGAAGAAATGCTGAAAAGGATTTTGAATATCCTAAAATTTAAGTATAAAGATAGTAATATGTATTGGATTATATTGAACAGTTATGAAATCAGAGATAAATTAAATTTTTATGTTTTTTATTTTTGTCTGTTTATTTTTTATGTTTGTTATTTATTCTTAGTTTAATTATGGTGCGGAATTCTGGGTCTGCCGAATACATTTAATACATAATGTGCTATATATATATATATATTGATATTTTTATTTAAACAGTGCGTTTTTCATGTGTATTGTGCAAATTCTGTCTATGAGGAAACTGTAGGATGTAAAAATGCATCTAAAAATTCTGAAGGTTTCAGGAAATATATTATCTATGCTCTAGGACAGGGCTATCATACTACCCGAAATCAAACATTTTTCAACTATGTTGGAAAGAGATATTAACTCGAAACAGATATTAACTGATTTAAGACAGTTTTATTTCTTTTAACGACCACATTCTTTTCCATGAAAACTTCCATGCTGAAATTTTGTTACGCAATGGGGAAAGTTTTGTACGGGGACGTGTAAATATTTAATTTTTTTATTTCTTCAAATTTAATCATCTGAAACTTTTAATATCTATCATAAAATTTTGTACCTTTTTCACGTAACATTTTAATTTATAATATATATATATTATCAATATTTAAGGAATAAAAGCCGAGTTCAATGTTTTTGGGGCATCCTGTATATATATATATTTATTTATTACGAAGAGCATACCCTGCTCGGCTTATATCCTTCACGCAGCTAATTGCAGTAACGATCAGCGCCACCACTACCCAGATATTGCAGAAAAGTAATATGTGTTTCATGCGATATTTCGAAATTAACACTTATCACAATGATGTTAATTATTCTTCTTCTGCTATATTTGCTTTTATTGACTTTAAACTGCGTGATGTATTTTTTTTTAAATCATTTTAGACGCAATTAAAATCAAATGAATAAAAATGTAGTAGAAAACTAATCTTAAATACTTACAATGAAAAATAAATATTGGTTAAATATTTGTGAAACAATGAAAGGTACAGTAGGGTGGGTCGAAAAAACCGAGATTTATATAATTGAAACATACTAGTGCCGGAAAGTTGCCATTGGTAATAAGGAATAAATTCATAAAATATTACACTAAATGGTTAATATCTTTTACCGCCGCAACGGGGCTAAAAATCTCAAAAAAAATTATTTTTTTTCAAGAAAGAAAATTAATTATCCAACCATAGCAATACAATTTCTATTAGAATGAAACAGCTACATCAATATGTTAGTAATGTTCCAATAAAATTTCATTATGGTGAAATCATTTCTCTTACCGCCGCAGGAGCGGACAAAATTTTGAGAAAAAACGGCAAAAATTTCAGTTTCCGTTTTTTTCAAATTTTTACCATTTTTATTATATGTCTAGAATTAAATAAATTTACATTATATCTAGTAATAACTTATAAATGTCTAGTAATTTTGATCATGTGCGTAGCTAACCAAGCGCGAGAGGGGCGCCGCCCCTCCTAAATTTAAGAGAAAGGGGCTTTTTTAAGTTATTTTGGGGATTTTCTGGGAATTTATTGAGATTTTTTTGGAGGGAGGGCTCGAAAAGTAGAAAATGATGGGGAATTTCTGTATGGAGCCCCCATACAAAACAAATCACCAACATTTACCGGAAAATCCCCAAAATTTCTTCAAAAAACTCATTTCTCTCAAATTTAAGGAGGGGCGGGCCCCTCTCGCTCTTGGTTGGTAATGCCCATGATCAAAATTACTAAACATTTATAAGTTATTACTAGATATAATGTAAATTTATTTAATTCTAGACATATAATAAAAATGGTAAAAATTTTGAAATTGGGATATTTTTGCCTGGGTTTTTTATCAAAAATTTTTCTGCTCCTGCGACGGTAATAGAAAAGATTTCACCATAATGATATTTTATTGGAGCATTACTAATATCTTAATGTAGCTGTTGCATTCTATTAGAAATTATTATTGCTATGGCTGGATAATTTAAAAAAAAAAAAACAAAAAAAAAAAACATTTTTTTGCGATTTTTCGAATTTTTGGCTCCCTTGCGGCGGTAAAAGATATTAACCATTTGGTGTAATATTTTGTGAATCCATTCCTTCTTTACAATGGCAACTTTCCCGCACTATTATATTTCGATTATATAAATTTCGGTTTTTTCGACCCACCCTAATGTACAGTTGCGAACTTTCTGACAACCTTCCTTAGTGTAAAGTAAGTTAAATAAATATGTTGTGTACCAGAAACTTAAAATAATAAAGTGATTCAATTTCATTAAATAAATTTTCTGATTGAAAAAAATGTTTGTTTGGCTTAGGCATAGCTGCCAACTTTTACGCTTTTTTCGTACCACTAAAATTTTATAGTAAATTTTATCTTATTAAATTGACAAGATCGTGTGATTACATGACGAAAAAAATTCTATTAAATTTTAGTGGTAAGAAAAAAGCGTAAAAGTTGGCAGCTATGGGCTTAGGTCAGACTACGAAAGTATAGTGTAATGTTCACAACTCTGGTAATGTAACGAATATGAAAGATCAGTTAAGCAAGAAAAATTATTTCGTCTATAAACATTTGACAGGGAATGTCTCATTTTGGAAATGAAATTTATGTACCTAAAGATGTGGAAGAATGTAAAAATACAGAGATCTAGTCAAATTAAAAACATTTCGCCGTAAAAACCGGGAATTTTAGCGGCAGAAAGCTGTTCAGTCATTCGACCGTATTAAGGGTTAAGGGTTACTTAAGTTCTTACGCTAGAAACACGAAGACACACGCAAGATTATGTTAAACATATGACATTTTTTGTTTCAAATTACTGGTTCACATTTAATGACATAGGATATTTGAAGCTACCGGGTATTTTTGTATGTTTCAGATTTTGTGGTTGCAGTTTTTTTTCTGAAGACAAATTAACTGTTAAAGCCGGTTCCGAAAGAAAACATGTTCTCAGAAAAAAATTTAATCAAAATAAAAAAATGTACGAAAGTAGCCCGCTAGACATTGATTTCTGCTATCCTATACAAACTAATCATTTAAAAATATTGAAATGCAACGCGTAATTTGAAAAGAATGCTTCTATGATTTAACATTGGCTTGTGAGTGTCTTTGCGTTACTATCGTAAGATCTAACCATATTACGAAACGTTGTATTTGATCAAAATAGAGGCACAAGTAAGGATATTTTGCAAGATTCATGAAAAATTGCTGAATGATATATTTTTTTCTCTGGTCGAACGAAATCTTTCTAAATTAATGGCGTTTCTACTATTTTCAAAATATACGCTAAAGGGTGTGTAATATATCTTGTCAATGAACGATTATTTTGCGGGAAAATTTAATATTACACTTAATCGTTTCCTGCTTCTAATGCATAAAATATTCTTGTAACAGTGTGCTCACTGCGTATTCCACCGGCAACAGATCTACCATATTTTTAGAAAAGAAATCTTCACCACATTAAATCGCCGAATATATTTCACTAAAAATTTATAGGTATCAATCGCATAAAAATAAATCTACTAGATAATGATATGTCTAAATTACCTTTACGTAAACTTCTACATACTACAAATTACATCATCTTTCACTTCTAAAATTTTGGCACCGTCTTTATGACACTATTATTTATTTGACACTATTATTTATTTGTGGTCAATGAATCAAATTGGATAGAAAAAGTATATAGTTTACACACGCTTTCATAAATCTTAACCCTTTCCACTCTTCGAAAACTATTGTTTCGAATTCGTGATCGCCATTTTGCTTTCTATAGCAAAATTTCCGTGGTATATTCCTAATAAACCTCTTGTAGAAATATATTACGACGATTATTTTGTTTAATTAACGGTAACCGCAGCTTATTTCTGAAGGATCGGCGACACGCTTTGTCGAGTCGCTCTCGACAAAAGAGTGCAAAGGGTTAAAAGATTTATAAAATGTTTTTTCTTTAATTTACATACAGTTAGAATTGTTCAAACTTTGAGGATATTAATATTAAATCCACATAAAAAACTTTAATTTATATATTCCCTAAAAAATTATATATACCAATTTAAATGTTTGTTTTATTATTAGTTATGATAAATGGTTCCAAAATCTTCTATTCAAATCTCTTGAGGGTTATGAACCCTGCTCTGGAATTAAACGATGATAATATGAAGCATATGTAGGTAATTATTCCCAAAGAAGAAATCATATATTGTTATGGTAGTATATGTCATGCAAACAGATGATCTTCGAAATTATCTTTAGAGATTTTTTGTATAATTAAGCTAATTGGATTTTAATTTATTAATTAGTAATACGTATAACAATAATAAAAACATACAGACATCTGAAAGAATTAGAGAAATAGGAAATGATAATTTGATCAACGGAAAAAGAGTATTTAGGAACATGACCTAAGTATCGTTTGAAAAAGACAATGTATGATTAAATATTTTATCTATGAGTATATATTATCAATGTATTACAATTTAATGTTAGTTGGAAACATGCCACTAAAATATCAACACATTTAAAGCTTTAATATAAACATTTTAATGTTTTTCTTTTAAATATTAACAAAAATATTGCACAAGAGAATGTATTTATTAATATGCAAATTTATATTTTAATAGAACAGCATAAAAAACACTTTTTCATCAAAGTTTTTAATTTATACAAAAAATGATTTAAAATTCAAATTCATTTCTGTTTAATATTAGAGATTGTCATATTTATTATTTTAATTTTATTTACTTTTTACTTCATGTACTAAAATATTCAAATTAGATTTTTTCGGGCGAGGTTTTTTTTCTTGTTGCCGGTTTTTGATATGGGGGTAATGTAAATAAATATTAATGATGCTTTAACATTAATTATTTTATTTTGCACAGGAGACAACTATGGATCGAGTTTTATGCTTTAATAATAAATAGGTATATTTTTTATGTAAGTCATGTTTACTTCTTGTTATAGAAGAAAATGATTATCTGTACATATTCTGTGATATTTCAGGAAAATAATTATTTTAAATTGCATGATTTTTAATGTAAATTGTACGGTGAAAAAGTTTGTTATTTTGAAGCATTAAAAATATCTTCTGACACATACTTGAAATATTATTTATGAATATTTTAAACATACCTATTTTGATACACATACATAAGTGAGTACGAAAATGCATTCTTATAAATTTACACAGCTGGAAGAATAATAAAATATTTACTTCTGCAAACAATTGCTTAATGAGTAATTCACTTAGTGATACTAATTCGGTAAGCTGTGGGATCACGCAACCAGCGATTTTCTATTTAGAAAATCTAACATAATTTTTTAATGATTTTTTCGCTTTATTTAATCTCAGACATTTGGTGATTAAACAAAGGAATGTTTACTCTTCGGAAATTCTGGTAGATGTTTTGAAAAAAATAACGGGATTAGTTGGCAAAAATGCTAACACCTAGTGTTCACAAAATAAATTTGCATTATTTAATAATGGCTGAAACATTTTAAAAACGATACTTTTTGTAGTCTGACATCTTAATGATCAGTTTTCGGAACTGTATACAGAGTATTTCAGTATAGCATTTTCAAACATCAAGAGATGACAGAACACACTACAACATATAATTCTTGTATAGGAAACCTGATTACAATCTGCTTATTCGCTCAAAATGACAGGGTGCTTTATATCAATTTAAGCCAGTATTTTTTGTCATAACTTTAACAATAACAAAGATGTTTTAACGATATTTACAACATAATTAACTTGTTTACATGCAAAATGTGGCTAAATCACGAAAGGTGCTAGAAGTTCGCTATAATTTGGTCCGTTCACGGTACGCAGACTAGGACAAATTCGTAATCAGATTAATTAGAAATCTAATTACAGTTTAATGATATGTGAGTGATTATAGCTACCATTACATGTAATGGCAATGATGAATTTTCGACTACATTAGAATTACAATCATAATCATAAACATTATAATTATCCTTACAATGGTACAATTATAATTGAGAATTTATATTTACGATTACGTGTAACAGTAACGGTAAATTTTTAATTTATATAGAATTACAACACTATTTAAGAAGGTTAGGATTTACATTAAATTATTGTAATACTAACAAAAAATTTATGTCCCAATTATTTTTTAAAGATGATGATATATCTACAAACCAGTTGCGTTTGTAATAGAATTTATAAACTGAACAAATACCACTACAGCAAGGTAATTGTATTTATAAACTAAATAATGCCCATTATAGTATTGTAATGATATTTATTCTTTCATTCCCATTGCAGTACGCGAAAGGTAATGGTTGATTGGTTGATTTATGATGGCCGATTATCTACACGAGGGATATAGGCCAGAGGAGGAGTGCCTTCTGTGGTGGTCTTTCTAAGGGATCCTAACCCATATTTACGGCAAGGTTCGAAGAAAACAACGGAAAACTCCGAACGGTTAGGTCAACGAGCGCGACAGGGGTTTGAAACCAGCACCTCCCGTCTACCAGCTTTGAGATCAGAACCTCTCAGTCACTGGTGGGGCGCTAAAGGTAATGGAGAAATAATTATCAAATAAGGATTACATTTCAAATTTTGAACTACATAGGGACCAATATGTTCATGTGTTAGGTAAATTTTTACCATCATTAGATATGAATTATAATTTTGAATTTACAGTTTTTATTGCAATCCATCAGTTGTCATAATGAATGTTTATCACTAACAGCAAAAATCAACTGCCAATTGAATTGTCGCTTTTAAGGATAACGTTTAATTAAATACTTCGCTTACAGGAATCAACGAATATTTGAATGAAAAATAAATTGAATTATCCTCGTATGAATTAATGTTTAACCTTTAAGAGCCTACACTAGTCACGCGAAGAAACGCTCACGCTAATGTTCAGTCTATGGGAAGGTTATCCCGCGATTTCTCGCTCGCATTTTAATATTTTTAAATGATTTTTTTTTTTTTTTGCATAGGATAGCTGACGTCGATATCTATCGTTGTTAGTTTTTAGTTTTTTGATTTTGGCTACAGTTTTTTTATTCAAGGGTACTTTCATTTTCAGAACCGGTTCCAACCAGTTCCAAAATTTAAAATGTCCGCTTATAAAAAAAGTTTAACCAAAATCAAAATAGTAAAAACTAACAACGATAGATATCGACGTCAGCTATCCTATGCAAAAAAATCATTTAAAAATATTAAAATGCGAGCGAGAAATCGCGGGATAACTTAACATTAACTTAACATAGACTTAACATTAGCGTGAGCGTTTCTTCGCGTGACTAGTGTAGGCTCTTAACGAGTGTTAGCGGTCTCACACATCAGTGCTTTTTCCATTTTTCACATTTTAATTTGTAATTTTCAGCTTAACTATGGATAAGAGTGATTTTTTTTTTCTTTTGAAGCCCTAGTACTATCGCTAAAGAATTCTGAGTAGTTTGATTTTAATTATAGCAGTCCTGTACATAAGGTTTAAAATAAAAATTTTAGTACAGTTTCCTAATCTACCATAATGTAACGGATTGTTTTAATTGTCCCTGTAAATAACTATGAATGTTTTGAAATTCAATTCCAATAGCCAACATGGACAGTAAACACCTATAACATATATCACTTACATACCTATCCGAGTATATTTACGAAAGTTAGAGCACGGACTGACAGCTGTAGGCAGACTTCAGACAGACAAACCGAAGTTATAAATATGTTTCGGCTACGTTGGAAAGTGTTAAAAAATAACAATAGCATCATAGACCCTACCGATAGTATAAACCAAGCTATAAAACTTACGTTGAAAAGTAGTCTCAATTTCATAATTAGCAACATTTATTTTATTTATAATTGTAAATTCTATATACGGAATACTGGAGACCCCATGCGTTTCCAGTAAACGGTTGAATTCACCTTATGACCCTTTAGAAACTTGAGGAAGATTTTTGAAAATTTCTATACCACCCACTCTTCTCCCATACTTGGTTAATATATGAAGGCGTTAGAATGACAGTGGAGTAAGTCAATTTTTAGTAATTTGAGAAATGAAGCGTTTTGTGAAACTTGTCATATTGTCGTTGCATTAAGTGGTCCAACTTGTTTTGGCATCTAGCGGTTCCCTAAGTGAACTATGATTTGTTTGACTGTCGCACTGAAAAAAAAATAACATACGTTCAGTGAAAATACGATTATCTAGATTTTTCAAATTTTTGACTTACTCCACTGTCATTCTAAACCCCCTCGTATGTAGGTGAAATTTTCGTCATTTGGCAACATTGCAGTATTTTTCATAATACCTTCTTAAACCAGCTTAATCAGCTTGACAAGAAATGACTTGACTATGGGTGAGGTTAGTGTGATTACTCATCCATAGAGTGTGCTGTAGTAGAAAGCTTCTTTCATGAACTTCAAGTGATTTTGGAAAAATAGAACTCCGTGAAAGTACAACTATATGAAGCAGGATTAATCGTATACATAATTCAAAATATGATATTAAATATTTTTTAGGCGATACCTAAATTTGCAAACATTTAGAAAATTTTATTTCTTAGTAATATGTATTTTTCAAAATTAACGATTCCAAAGAATTATTCCTCGACCTTTATAAAAAATATTTGGAAAAATATATCTCTAATCAGAAACTATTTTAATTACATTACGCTTTTGTTTATTTTTCCTTTTTTATTTATATAATTTTTGTTAAGTGCGAGTGTAAGTTAAATACGTGTAGTCGAACTACAAAACATGTCTCTTTAAACATGATACATAACTAATGATACATAAGTAATTGAGAATAATATATGTTTTTGCATTCGTTTGTCTGCTTTAATAGACAGCATAGGAGCTCACTTCAAGGGGACGAAGTAGGTAATCAGGCATATTTCTACCACTAATTTCAAAACAATTGTCCGATTTATTAACTGTGAAAAAATAATACAAAAATTACATTTTAAAATTAGTAGTGGAAGTATCTTTGTTTACCCTCGTTGCTACCGCTAAGTCGGCACCTGTGATAGACAGGGAGAATACAATCAACTCAAACGTAATTGGTAGCAAAGTAACCAGATGCCAATACTGTTTTTATTAGGTATGTTATGGCCATTATTGGCGACACTGGTTGAAATATTGACCTAAGATTAAGGTGTTTACATATTCGAAATATATCATCCATATTGGCAAGAAATATTCCGCCAATTCATTACCAACATTTCCGATGGAAATACAATATTTGTGGAATAATGTCGTTTCAGTGCAATTAATTCAAATATAAATACAACATTTCTGTCATAGTGGCATTTAAATCTAAATAGTTTCAGAGTAAATTCAATTTTCAACCAACATTTTTATTTCATTAAAAATATTCTGATAAATGGAATATTGAGAAAATATTAAACACTAACATAACAAATATAACGAAATCGATTTGAAAATATTATTATTAAAGAATATTAAAGATTATTAGTTCAAAAGAGAATTTCAGAATTCAATTAAAATATTCAAATTCATGGGAATATGGCCATTGATTTTTAATATTATAGCTGTTTGTTATTAATATACATATTCTTTAAAGGACAGTATGCTACTTCTGAGGTCAAAAAATTTAACTAAAACGTCCCTGGAGAGGAAATAATATGGAGCCAGTATTGTTTTATTGGCTATGGCATGGCGAAATTTGGCGATATATGAATGAATATTGTCCCAACATTGAGATGCTTCTGTTTTTCAATTATAGCGGTGTTACTCGAAATAAATCTTTCCCAATTTCGTTGACAATATTTCCAAAGTAAATTCAATATGTCTGCTATATTTGAGTTCCATTGAAACCATTTGAAATGTAAATCAAATATTTTTGTAATAGTGGCATTTCATTGTAAATATATTTATTTTTAAACTATTTCCGATGAATGCAATACTGACACGATATTGGAAATTTAATTTTCAAGTATTACCAAATTTAGTTTTCTTCCACCCTCAATAATATCTAATTTTAAAATCTCAGCATTCAATCAAAATTTTCAAATTCATAGAATTATTGAGCTTCTCCTTTCTTATTTTAGCTGTTTATTATTAATGGATTTATGTTAAGCAGTGTAACATGCGTTCAACAAAAGCTTTAAAATTTAGTTATATACTTATTTTAAAGTCAAAGAATATTTTATATTACCTATAAAAATTCACATGTTTACGCTTGTCCCATTAAAGATGATAAATTGCATCCCACAAATGGAAGTGTTGGTAAAAAGATGTGATTACTTAAAATATCTAAAAACCGATTTGTCCTATAAGCCTCTCTCAAAATATGTAAAGAATGAGAAAATCTTATCGCTTCTTGCTAAAGGAAAAGCACACTCGAAAGAGGCAACGCAAAGGTTAAAAAACTATGTGCCTGAAATGATTGATGTTAGAGTCAACAGAAAATTACAAAATGCTACACAGAAACTGTTGGAAAATTTCACAGCTTTACATTGTTTTTATTCGCTGTTTGCTAATACTTAAGTGCATTAAATTTACGTAAGTTTGATTTATAGAAACATATTTATTAATGCTTATGCAAAATATGTTATTTTTTCGTTGTATGAATATTCTATGAAAAGCGAATATAGCAAAAAAAGTATATTTGTTTCAAAACTAAAATAAATTTCAAACGACAGGCTAACGAATGGGAGTGTTATTACCTGTACTATATTTATACGTATTTAATTTTCAGTAATAAAAATTTCTATTTTCTATTAAAATATCACATATGTTTTACTAAAACAGAAAAAAGTCTAGCATGTTTACAATTTTATGAGCTATGCATAAAACAGAATTATTATTATTTTTTGAATTCCGAGAATTGACAAAGTGCAAATTTAATTCTAATAGATGTTTCAAAAATTCTTTACACCGTTTAGTTTTTAAGGTTCGTATGTAACGAAATGTTTCATTGAATAATTAATAATTATATAAAAAGTAATAATTATGTATATGTAAATATAGATTTATTAGATTTCAGTAACCTTTGTACGTATATGATTTTAAACTGAGGTTCTCCTAATTATTTTTTCCACAGTCTTAAAAAACTTGCTGCAGAAATAAAAATTGAGTGAATACATAAATATTATTGATTTATCTAATAATGAAAATAATATTAAAATACATCTTTTACTAATATTTTAATTTATAAAGGGATATCTTCTGGGAGCGTTAACTGTGGTTTTTTATATCAGTAAGCTACTTCAAAACTAAAGTTAATTTTCAGGAAAAGCTGTAAGAAACATTTAGACAAAGCATTAAATTCCTTATGAAAGGCAATATGAAAGATATCTAGTAGCAAACCTATATTGGTTATAAATGGGCTCAGTATTGCATTCATCAAAACTACAGAGTGAACCAAAAACTCCTACCTCCCAGAAATGTATCGATGTGACCTATTTAAGACGAAAAAAAGTAACATAATTGTACAGTCGTGGGGAAAAAGTATATCCTCTCTTTACTTACTCTGCGGCAAATCATCGTATAATTTTTTTGAGAAAACATATACTTTGAAAATAAATTTTGAAAAAATGTAGATTGTAACATATACTTTTTTTAACAGAAGCCAATTTTTAGAGGCTTCAAATATGTGAATCCAAAATTATAATATTTCAAATTTTAAATGCTTAAAAGGCGTTAAGCCAACATAGTAAAAAAGTACCCATTCCGGGACTCGAACCCGGGTCATGAGTATAGCGCACGGACGCTCTATCAACTGAACCACTTGGGAACGATACCCAAGTATTAAATATAGATTTATCCAAAATTACAGCTCATTACGGTAAGAGGTTTTTTATGTATACTTAAAGAACTACCCGCACTGCAATCCGTTTTTCGGTAATTAAAAATTAATTTAAACATTCAGAATTCCTAAACTACTTAACCGAATGGCTTCCTGTTTGATATAAAAACAAGATTTACCAAAGAATGAAAATATGATATAAAAATTAGGTGTTTGCATTGAAAGCTTTAATGTTTGTTAAAAACGATACAACATTACTTTCAGAACAGTTAGAGTTTTCATATACCACGTATGTCTATAGACGTACTTTGGTATGCTCCTATGCATTCAGAGTTTGTAAAATTTTAATCCTGTACCATAGCTGCCAACTTTTACGCTTCTTCCTTACCTTTAAAATTAATAATAAATTATGACTTATTCAATCGCCGAAATCTGCGATTAAAAAAGCCAAAAAATTTTTATCAAATTTTAGTGGTGATTGTTATTGGTAAATTGTAGTGAGCTAACATTCGGCAGGTAAAGTAAACGCATCGACGGAAAATCTATGAAATATATATGTAAGTTTAGGAACATAAATTGATTGAAAATTCATTCTGTGGAACGCAATTTTGAATATGTCTGCGGATTTATGCAGTTATTTTGTATCGATAATGAATAATAAACAAGGGATTGTGAATCTTTTTCCACTTCACATTTGGAAGTGGTGAATACAAGTGAATACTTACAAGGTCTTGATCATGAATGAAACTTTTTTTTTATTAATTGTCTTAAAATGTTCTTGCCGACTACCTATATTGGGTTCCAAGACATTAACATAAAATGATTAGAAATATTTGGAAGATTTGTTTTGCTTATGCATGTTTCGTACGGTTTTAACAATTTTGTAAAAGAATTTTTCTATTTAGTATTAAAATAGCAAATATTGTGGACGCCTCGTTTAACTGCAGGATTCGTAATACTTTTCCGCATTTAAATAAGGCGAAAAATTCTATTAAAACTTGTGGTAAAAGCGTACGAACTCTGTTATGTAATTTGTATTTGGGTAAGTAATGTGCTGTCCTCTAAAAAAAAACCCGTACTGAAATGTTTCCTAAAAAAACCCACCCTAGTACTACACCAAATATTTTACTAAAGTCAATTTTTTTGGGGTTGTTCTGTTTTCATGCACCATTTAGAATAACAAAAATAGTTAAAAATACCTAAGGAGTGCTTATTTAGTTTTAAAATAATTTTAATTAACAATTGCAGAATTCTGGCATAACTAGAGCTTCATTTTTACAGATTTTCTTTTTATAATAGAACTTTAGAATGATCTGCATAAATTTATTTTTTTTATGTTAAACCATTAATCTATACTAATATTATAAAGGAGTAAATCTTGTTTGTTTGTTTGTAGGGGGTAATCTCTGGAACTACCGAACCGATTTCAAAAGTGATAGTGGCAAATTGATGGTGACAACCCCTGCTCCAACATAGGCTATATTTTATGTCGGTGCCACTAACCCCAGGGGGTGCAGGAGCAAAAAACGTTCTAAAATTGCGATTTTTCAGTTATCACACTGGCTGTCAAGCCCTGACAGCTTGGCAGCCGGTTCTGTATGTATGTATGTACGTACGTAATGCGATAACTCTTCATAGAAATATCGTTTTCCTTCAAATTTTGTTTATAGGTTCACTGTGTTAAGGCGCTTCCCTGATTAGTTTTCGGGATTGATTGGTTAAGTATAAAAGGGGGGAAACAAGGGGCTAATCCCCCCCACTTAATTTATATAAATGAGTTTTTCATGCAGAATTATTCCGTTTTCCTTCAAATTTTGTTTATAGGTTCACTGAGTTAAGGCGCTTCCCTGATTAGTTTTCGGGATTGATTGGTCAAGTATAAAGGGGGGGGGGGAACAAGTGTCTAATTCCCCCCCTTAATTTATATAAATGGGTTTTTCATGCAGAATTATTCCGTTTCCCTTCAAATTTTGTTTATAGGTTCACTGAGTTAAGGCGCTTCTCTGATTAGTTTACGGGTTTGATTAGTTAAGTATAAAGGGGGGGATCGGGGGGGGCTAATCCCCCCCTTAATTTATATAAATGGGTTTTTCATGCAGAATTATTCCGTTTTCCTTCAAATTTTGTTTATAGG
Source organism: Maratus michaelseni (assembly GCA_963931845.1). NCBI lineage: Eukaryota > Metazoa > Arthropoda > Arachnida > Araneae > Salticidae > Maratus > Maratus michaelseni. The sequence goes on from OZ007586.1 coordinate 402,886,974, forward strand.
TTCATTGGGTTAAGACGCTTCCCTGATTACTTTTCGGGATTGATTGGTTAAGTATAAAGGGGGGGATCAAGGGACTAATTCCCCCCCTTAATTTATATAAATGGGTTTTTCATGCAGAATTATTCCGTTTTCCTTCAAATTTTGTTTATAGGTTCACTGTGTTAAGGCGCTTCCCTGATTAGTTTTCGGGATTGATTAGTTAATATAAAGGGGGGGGATCGGGGGGGCTAATTCCCCCCCTTAATTTATATAAATGGGTTTTTCATGCAGAATTATTCCGTTTTCCTTCAAATTTTGTTTATAGGTTCATTGGGTTAAGACGCTTCCCTGATTACTTTTCGGGATTGATTGGTTAAGTATAAAGGGGGGAACGGGGGCTAATCCGCCCCTTAATTTATATAAATGGGTTTTTCATGCAGAATTATTCCGTTTTCCTTCAAATTTTGTTTATAGGTTCACTGTGTTAAGGCGCTTGCATGATAATTTTCGGGATTGATTGGCTGAGTATAAAGGGGGGAACGGGGGGGGGTAATCCCCCCCTTAATTTATATAAATAGGTTTTTCATGCAGAATTATTCCGTTTTCCTTCAAATTTTGTTTATAGGTTCACTGAGTTAAGGCGCTTCCCTGATTAGTTTTCGGGATTGATTATTTAAGTATAAAGGGGGGGATCGGGGGGATAACCCCCCCTTAATTTATATAAATGGGTTTTTCATGCAGAATTATTCCGTTTTCCTTCAAATTTTGTTTTTAGATTCGCTGTGTTAAGGCGCTTCCCTGATTAGTTTTAGGGATTGATTGGTTAAGTATAAAGGGGGGGGGGAACGGGGGATAATCCCCCCCTTAATTTAAATAAATGGGTTTTTCATGCAGAATTATTCTATTTGCTTCAAAATTTGTTTATAGATTCATTGTGTTAAGACGCTTCCCTGATTAGTTTTCGGGATTGATTAAGTATAAAGGGGGGAACGGGAGGCTAATACCCCCCCTTAATTTATGTAAATGGGTTTTTCATGCAGAATTATCCCATTTCCTTCAAATTTTATTTATAGGTTCACTGTGTTAAGGCGCATCTCTGATTAGTTTTCGGGATTGATTGGTTAAGTATAAAGGGGGGGAACAAGGAGCTAATTCCCCCTTATCTATACTAATATATAAAGTAGTAAAGATTGTTCGTTTGTTTGTTTGTTTGTTTGTAGGGGGTAATCTCTGGAACCACTGAAGCGATTTTAAAAGTGATGGTGGTAAATTAATGGTGACAATCCCTGCTCCAACATAGGCTATATTTTATGTCGGTGCTACCACCCCCAGGGGGGTGCAGGAGCGAAAAACTTTCTAAAATTTCGATTTTTTGTGTACTGAAGGAGATAGAAGTATCAAATTTGGTATGGTAGTTACTTATAAGATGTAAATGCTCTCTGAGAACAAATTATAAAAATTCGCAATTTAAAAGTGTGAGATGAGGAAGAAGCGTTCTAAAAACATTCTAAATTACAATTTCTATGGAATCTCTGAAACTACAGAACCGATTTCAAAAGTGATGGTGGCAAATGGATGGTGACAGTCCCTGCTCCAACATATGCTAAATTTTTTGTCGGTGCCACTGCCCGCAGAGGGTGCAGGAGCGAAAAACGTTCCAAAATTATGATATTTTCAATAATGGAGTTAGGAACTTGACATTTTGTATGGTCGTTACTTACAAGATTTAAATGCTCTATAAGAACAAAATCTAAAAAAATTCGAAATTTAAAAGGCTGAAATAAGCAAAAAATTTTCTAAAAACATTCTAAATTACAATTTGTATGGAATGTCTGGAACTACTAAAGCGATTTTAAAAGTGATGGTGGCAAATGAATGGTGACAATCCCTGCTCCAACATAGGCTATATTTTATGTCGGTGCCACTACCCCTAGGGGGGTACAGAAGCGAAAAACGTTCTAAAATTGCGATTTTTGCGATGCTGAAGGAGCTAGAAACTTCAAGTTCGGCATGATTGTTATTTATAAGATCTAAATGCGCTCTAAGAACAATTTCTAAAGAAAAATGATCTAATGATTCTGCGATTTTTCAACTATTGAATTTCTAAAATTACCAAATTTCACAATAGAGTACCATAGCGAAACCTTCACGCGTAAAAAGATAATGATGAGGGCGACGTGTCCTGACTTGTATATTGACTATAGCACGAGTCACAAATTATAGTATCCTTATTATTCTGTTAAAATATAAAAGTGAATTATGAAATGTCAATATTTTGTTTGATTAAAGGTTCGTTAAGAGAAATTGACCAGAGTAGCGGGCGTAGCTTGCTAGTATGTAATAAAATGCTTCATTTTCAGCTGATTATGTCAGCTGTGGGTTGTTCTCAGGTAACATGGGTCATTTTTTGGAAAAGTGTTTTTTTTTTTTCAAATTCTGGCATAATTGGCTGCCATTTTGTAATAAAGTGATAAAATGAAAAATGCTCAACATTAAAATCTTAGTCAGAACAAGCTGTAATTATTTAGCCATGTTCAATTTTTATCAATTCCTTATTAGACTTTATATAGAGAAAATTTCAAAAAATGGGTTTTTTTAGAGGACAGAACAACATATTTTCATTTAATTCAGGCTTAATTTATATTTTACTAGTTCCCGGTATTGCCCGGGAGCGTAATAATAAGCTTAAATATATCTAAAATCAGTACTTAATGATTTTATATTTTTAAGCGAGATTATGTCGAAACGAAACTGTCGTTGCGAGCCCCACTGCCTTCGACATCGTGCCGCATTAAATTTGAGTGATTTTATATTTTTTAATTAACCCATTCGGGACCATGGGTGCATATATGCACCCTCAAAAAGAGCATACAGAATTTGTTTCAGGCACCAGTAAAAAAGTTAAGCAAAAGTTCTCTAATTAGAGCATTTTTGTGATAGTTTATGTAAAGGTAGCTTTTTTAAAAAAAAGTGGTGCCAACTGAATAAAATTTGTGTAAAAGCCGCCTGTCCCGAACGGGTTAAAACGCATTCAAGCGAACTGGGAGTTGAGGGAACGACGGCCTTTGACAGTGTACGCCCTCGAATGTGTATGATTTTATATTTTTAAATGGAAATCTATCCAAACTAGCCTAAAGTCGAGGGACTCTGATTTGATAATATATTTTATAAACGAAAATATTTCTAAACGAAACTAATTTTGCTGGACTCATTGGCAACGTACACATTCGAATTTGTATGGTTTGATGCATTTAAATAAAAATATATCCAAACGAACCGAGATTTAGGGCCCCTACTGCCTTCTGAAGCGTACACAGTGCGCTCTGTCTGTTTTGATTTTATATTTTTAAACGAAAATCTTTCAAAACGAAACTTGTTTCGAACGTTTTAATATTGGGGTCCCACTGCATTCAGAAACGTACAATCTCGAATATTTATGATTGTATATTTTTAAACGAAAATCGATCCAAACAAATCTAGAATTTCTGGCCCTGCTGTCATTGGCAGTTTGCACCCTCGGATTTGTATGATTTTATATGTTTAAACGAAAATCTATCCAAGCGAACTATGGCGCCCCCATTATAGTGATTGCAGATATAATTTCTGACATTTAGATATATTAAACTTCAAATCTGACCAAATATATCTGAGATAACCTAAATATAACATGCCCTCTCCCTTCTCTCCTTTAAAACGCCATTACCAAAAAGTTTCAAAATGCGTTTCGCAACATAATTGACGCAATAATTGACACTACGCAATATAATTGTACGTAATCATATATCTATGGATAGGTACTGAGAAAAAAGAAATTTGGCCGAATTCCTGAAAGAATATCCAGAAAATTATCTTTTTGAAATAGTAAATATTAATGTTATTTGAAATCCGAAACATCGTTAGAACCGGAACTGTACCCGGAATAATTGGTTAATGTTTGTTGTTTTTTACTTAAATTTGGAAAACGGATTCGTAATTTAAAATCTGCAAAAAAAAACGAAAAACATCAAAGAGGCATTCAGAATATATATATATATTTGAAAAGGTAAAATTAAAAATATTTTTTAAACAAAGACATCATTAGAACGGGAAAGTTACCACCAATACATAACTTGTTTTTCGTATTAAAACCAGAAAAGCGTATGTGCATTTTTAATAAATGCGAAAAAATAGAACAAAAAACACGAACTCAGCATTTGAGAAATATTTTTCAGAAACGGTAAATATGAATATTTTTTAAAACAAATAACACCGTTGTAATCGAAAAAGTACCGCGATTAAGTTCTTTTATTTATTTATTTATTTATTTATTTATTTGTATTTTCTTATTTGGATCAAGAAAGCGGATTGGGACTTGCAAATATGCGAAAGAAAAAAACACCCAATCGATGTTTTGAAAACATTTTTTGAAGGGGTAAATACTAATCGGAAAGTATCCGTAATAAGTTGGCATTTTATGCTTTTTTGTTTTTTCTTCTGAACAGCAAATGCAGAAGTTTAAAAAAACGAAAACAACTTTTTTTATTCTACGCTATTCCCTAGTTTTTGGGAGAAAATGATGTACACATCAGAATATTTGGATGTACATTTCTATAATTTTATTCGATCAAATTGTATCCGAATAGCAAACACACAAACTTTTTTTAGTTAAAAGGACTATGGACTGTTTTACGCTACAATTATCGTCTATAGATGTCGCCACTTACATAGCGTAAGTAAAATTTAAAGACATATTTTTAATTGTTTATTTTTATTTAGTAGTTTTTTTTTTTTTTTTTTTTTTTTTTTTTTTTACATTTCAGTTTTCTTACAAATCTTTATATTCCTATTACATATACGTATTACATATTTATATACATATTCAAATAACTAAGAAAGATTTACATCAAATGTTATTTATTGATTATTGTGTTGTTTATGTGAATTTTCTTATTCACTTACTAGAAAGTTCTCCATAAGCGCATATTCAGAAAATTTTGAATAAATTACAGAATATTATACTTATGCAGAAATATACGTTACTGCGGAAACTCGCTATAATGTCCGTAATAAATTACGAAATCTTCGTGTTTTTGGCGCTTTATGGCTGGTTGGCAACACAATGAAATAAAGTAAAATACGCCTTTATTATAAATATTATATTAGGAACATGCTGAACTAGTTAAAGTAAACTTAACTTAATGAAATACACTTTTATAACTATGGTTTGCCACATATATATATATATATATATATATATATATATATATATATTAACGATCTTACTCTGCGGTTTAGAACAAAATTTAAATTTTTTAAAATACTACAAACTAAAAATTAATGACCGATTCTGAGCTGCTGAACATTGTCAAATTGACTGCGATATTATTAGTGTCGGAGACAACAAGAGATATGTATTGTTGCCATGGAAACACTGAATAGTTCAATATCTAAATTTATCATTAGAGCTTTCTTAATCCGGCTGTTACTGTTAAAATACACTTAAAACTTAACCAGCCGGCGAAACTGTGTAAAATTAAATAACCTCACCTACACGTAACTTGTAATACATACAGAGGTGGCCAAAAGTGTGGACATTTTTTGAAAGTTTCATGTTTTTCAAATTTGTGTGCTTGTAGAATATATTACTTTTCACTTAAATACAAACGTTTATATATCAAATTGTAGGTAATTTAATGTAGAATTTAATAATAAAACAGTATTACAATATCTGTATTACAAAAAAAGTTATGCAACTAATAGTAAGATCTATCTTAGATTTGCATTTTTTTAAAGTGATACTTACACAATCAATACTTAGTAGGATAACCCTTATTTTTTAAGATAGCTTCACAGCGTCTTTCATCAAGTGAATAAGTGTTTGGAGTTCATCTTTCGTAATCACATGGTGCCAAGAATCAATTATAGCTTCAATAAGTTGTCTTTTATTGGATGGACGTTTTTTTCGTACAAGAATTTTCAAACCTCGCGTCGCCACAAATTTTCAATTGGATTGAGATCAGGGCTGTTTCCTGGCCATGGTAATATATCTATGCCTTTATTTTGAAACCATGCTTTGCATACTTTTGCTGTGTGGCATGGAGCTGAATCCTGCTGAAAAATAAATGGTGCGTTGTTGGGGAAGAGATGGAAGGTATCAATTTTAGTTCCAGGACAGTTTCGAAGTATTTTTTGGCATTCAGGATGCCATCAATCACTTGAATTCTGCCCACACCATCAGCAGACATTCATGCCCAAATCATGATATTTGTTGGGTTTTTTAGTTGCTTCAATGCAATCAGGATGAAGTGCTCCTTCTACTCTACGTCTCACGTAGTTTCCACCATCACTACCAAAAAGCGATATTTTACTCACATCGCTCCAGATTACTTGCTTCTATTGATTTTCTGACCATTTAATGTGTTCTTTTGCCCACTTAACTCGTTTTTCGCGTGGCTTTTGATTTAAATATGGTTTTTTCCTTGGAATTCTAGCTTGTAGTCCAAATCCTGATAACCTTCTTCTTATTGTTCTTGACTGCAATACCCGCTGCATTCATTTCACATCTAATGGCATCAGATGAAATTATTCTATCTTGAAGGCATAGCCGTTTAATTTTTCTATCGGCAGTAGCACTTGTGCATTTTTTTCGGCCTGATTTGGCCCTATTTTCCACTGATTTCGTTTTTCATAACGTAAACAGAACTTTCGTACACCAGAACAAGTCACTGAACCACCAACTCTTCTTGCAATTTCAGCATAAGAGAGGCCATTTTCTCTCAATATGACAATTCGGCTTCTTTTCGTAGATGTCCAATTAGTTCTTCTTGTTGATGACGTTGTTTAAAATTAGTTTAATTAAAAAAAAGGACTTTAAATATTCAAAAACAGCAATACTCTATTTAATTGTACTAGTATGCATCATTCCGCAAAATATTTCCACAACAATAACTCTTTTACCATCCAAATAACCTAAACTATAGTTACAGACATTTGATTGGTCCTCAGAACAGTGTTTGTGATTGGCTAGTACGCTTTTATAACAAAACACGTCCTTATTCAAAACGATTTGTGTTTGTTTGTTCTACTAAAATGAGCATAACTTTTTTGTAATACAGATAATGTAATGCTGTTTTTATTATTAAATTCTACATTAAATTACCTTCAATTTGATATATAAACGTTTGTATTTAAGTGAAAATTAATATATTCTACAAGCACACAAAGTTGAAAAACACGAAACTTTCAAAAAATGTCCAAACTTTTGGCCACCACTGTATTATATAAGATTTTAGAAAAATAAGTAACTATTTTATCGTTTAAGTTTAAATTCATAAAGTACTTTACATTTAAACACTCATTTAACCAAAAACTTTAGAATGCATTAATATCGCTTGCATTTGGTGGAGAAGAAGAAAAAGTGTTGCTCGCCAAATCGCGTATTTTCGAGAAAAATACTCGAAAATATTATATTTCTTTACAGATTTTCTACTGGGATTCCGTAGAATAATTTGATTGATTCTTTATAACGTACGTGAGTATTTTTATTAGCATTTTCTTTCAAAATATTCTGAGTATGCGCTTTAAGGAGACATTCCTTGTTAGAACTATTAGTTAGTAAATCAGTAATATTATATATAATGCATTTACATATGTTAGTAATTTTCGCATTATATTATTATATGTGCATTACAAGTATATTTTCAGATATTTACAAAAGTAAGTGGATTTCACTTGCATTTAATAATTAGAAAGAAAAGAATATGTTATGTGTTATTCTTTTCCAAATGAAATGAAACAATATTACTGAATATGAGATTATTTTCATGCACATGTAAGATAATTTTTTAATAATTTATGTCCTTTGATCATGTCCTTATAAAAAAATATATGGAGTGAATTCATAAAAATATTTATAATTCATTATTATTTTCAGTGTTTTCCCTTTAAATTAATGTCTTTTAATTTAACAATTAAACAGTTCAGGGACAAATTACTTCTGTTGGTAAAATGTTGAAATGACTAAATGACACCAGGATTTACGGAAAAAATTATTTGAAAAATGTACGATCTTTTCTTCAAATACATTATAAAAGAGAAATTTTATTCCGAAATTCTGGTGCGATTGTGGCATTTGGTTTTACACCCGGGTTACACCCTTCAACTGGTTAAAGTATGGTACGGCCCAAAACAAATGTGAACTTATTCATTAAATTAAATATTACTGTATTTCTAAGAACTTATTAAAGTCATTATATTATTATATTATATAGCTCTTAAAATGGATGTTTTTATGTAAAATATATTTCAAAGAGAGCAATCAATAGTTTTTTTGTATCTGATGATTTAAACATACAAACTCAAAACGATACAGCAAACACAATTTCACTCCCTCCCCCCATATACACTATTAGTTCATTCGTCCCAGGAATTATTGGTTAATACCCAAAAAATATTTGTTTCTATTATTTTTATGTTGTTAATTTTTTTTTACTCTCACACATGTACAATGTCATTCTTATATATATATATATATATATATATATATATGTGTGTGTGTGTGTGTGTGTGTGTGTGTGTGTGTCCGTAAATGCATTTAAAATATAAAAATCCCTATAATAATTAATTGTGAAAATGGTATATATTTACTTAAACACTGCGTAAACATTTAAGTTTTACTAACTGGGAAATATATTTGTAGGTTTTGAAACGTCTTGAGAACGATCAATATAATAAAACAAATCAGTGTAGCATTATTGAGAAATTTTACTTTTTAATGTATAAAGTCTGTTCTATTTTTATTTTATAAATTATTAATTGAACAATTTTTTATAGCTATTTTCATTATCTTTCGTCAACAGTTGCTGAAAGGACTCGTTCTGTGGGATGAGTCATCTTAAATTAGAGTCAGACATTATATATTAAAACAAGAACGAAAAATCCTGCATCAAGCATACATTATGAAACACTTTCTAACACAGCCGGAAAACTGTAACGAAACTTCACCGTTAATTAAGTTGGAAGAAGATATGCAAGTAAACAGTTTAGAAAAAAACATAACACATTGAAAAATACAATTTTCGAAATTATCGTCCAGTGTCAAAAAAGTAGTCGAATTATTTTGTGCAGCCCTTTATATGATCAATAGATGTGGATACATAGTATGATAAAATTTAGTTCAGTTAGAATATTCACATTTAGCAATTTTCAAAAATCGACGGAAATGCACTCGAAATCTTTTGTACAGCCCTGTATATTATCTGACGACTTTTGTACACACCACCTCTTAAGATAAAAGGCAACTTAAAAATCACTTGCAGCAATTACCAAACGTAAACGACAATGTATCTTTTTTTTCATAGCCCTGTACATGAATTTATTTATATTCCACAAACTTCTATTAGTCTACTAAATATAGTTCAGCAGTAAACTGCGTAAACACAATTAAAAATTACCCTTAAGTAATTCACTCCCACAGTCTGTAGTCCTTACGATTTTTTTTTGTGGAGCCCTGTATATGATCAGCTGAGTTTATAAACACACACGTATAATGAAGAAAAAAAGTTAAAAATGCAAACCAAAGTTGAAAACGCCCTTATCACGCAAAAACTGTAAATATCGCACATGTACTGTAAACAATATCTTTTGTGTGTCCCTGTAAATAAACACCATGTACACAAGAGAGCAATTTATAGTGCACCTCAGTAATGCATATAATTTTCATCATGTTTGAAATAGTGAAATATCACTAAATTACAGTACAGACGATTTTTCCCCATAGAACAATGTGTAAAAGAATGCTTTTGTTTGGCCCTGTAAATGAATAATAAATACTTTGCACCCCATATTCTACAAAAAGCATGTTTTAATGCATTTCATAATTATATATCAATTTCATTATGCTTTAAATGACGTAGCGTCACCAAAATGCGCTTAAACCGATTACTCCCCATTGACTGTAATGTAACGGAATAATTTTGACTTTCCCTGTAAAAAAAACTATAAGGGCTACACACTTCTGTTGAAATAGGGAACGTGCTATAGTAAACGACAATAACATACAAAAATTTCAGGATAATCGAAGCACAGTTACGGGAGTTAGAGCACGGACAGACGGCAGACGGCAGACAAACGGCAGACAAACCGAAGTCATAAAAACTTTTCAACTAGGTTGTAAAGTGTTAAAAAAAAAAGAAAATACTTTAGGGCGATGGCGACGTCATGCAAGTGCAAAGATGTAACAAAAATTTTAAAATGCTGCATAAAGTTTTATTTTTAAAAATATTCCATAAATTTTATTAAATATTTTTACAAATATTTACTTATACGCGGGAGTAGCAGCAAACTTCCGTTATTTTCAAATGAAAAAAATAATTTGAAAGAGAAAAATTTTTTAACGAAATGTTTCCACCTTTTATGTGATTTTTAATTCGCTTTCATTATTCAATAAAGTTTTAGGATTTACATGATTAAAAAAAAGCAGGAAGGTTTGCAGCTATGCTCAAGAACGATATATATTGGTTCAGAATGCCTACTTTTGAAAAAAAAAATGATTTACACTATTTTTTATAACATCTAATTGCAAGTAGTTCGAATCGAAATATCTTTATTAGCTAAAATCAAAATTAAGGTAAAATTATTCCACAAAAACAAATGAGTGAAGAATATCTAACCTGTATATATTTTAGTCGTATGCACAATGCATAAAAATGTTTAGGTACTTTATATTTTAGTCATAAAATGTTGTGGAATATGATAATTACAAGAAATTAAAAAAAGTTTCATTTTCTTTCCTTAAAGATATGCTGAAAAGATTTGTAAAATTAATTTAAAATCATTAATTAATTTTAACTTGAGGTGGGGGACACTAGTGTTTCTACGGATTCTGCCAGATGTAGAAAAAAAGGTAAAAAAAATATATAAGGTTTATTATTTTATTAAAGAAATAAATAGAAAGTTGTGGAATATGCGAAACTTACGCAAGAATAATTTTAGATTCGTTAATTGCTGAGAAAAAACGAAATTCATGTGGAATTTATTAATAAAAAGTAATATAAATACTGTAATAGGGAATACTTCTGAGTGATATCTTTAAATATTTTAACATAATTAAAGCATAGTGATACCTAAATTAAATTAAACTCGTCCATTATAATGATTTTTATTGCATTTCAAAATCATTATATGCTTTTCACTTGCTTCATCCCCACATAAGGGAAATATTTAACTCTTAATTATTGTAAATCAGAAATAAGTTCTGACATTAATAATTATTTTAGTCAGAACTTATTTCAATTTATTTTGATGATACAACTGACAAATTTGACATATTGTAAAGCCTTATCATTATTAATGCGTATCCAAAATCAAAACCAGCAAGAAGATTATCAGAAGTTTGGGTCACAGATTTCTCTAGCACAATGCCGGTTAGTAGAAGAAAAAAGGTAAAAAAATATCCTTGAAGTAATTAGCAACCAACTTCCCCCCCCCCCAAAAAAAAAAAAAAAAAAAAAAAAATTGCAAACATTATTATAAATATTTGAAAAGTTTTATTGAATCAACGAGAGAAAAACCATGGTCGAGATGAGTTTAGATTGGTGGTTTTAAGATTTGAGGATATGGGATCAAAACTCACGCTGTCCTAGCTGCTTCAGGCCTAGCTACTTGTCTAGTGGTTTGGGGCGCTTGTTACTAGTCAAAAGGTGCAGTGTTCGAATCCCAACTCAGTTATGCATGTTTATAGTATGCCGTATTTCACTTTAAACGGAGGACCTGGTCTGTTGAGCCATTGTAGAAAAAAAAAAAAAAAAAAAAAAAAAAAAAAAACGTTGTGCCCGCTACCAACAAAACTTTTACTTCAGATTTCTTATCTTTTTTTTTTTTTTTTTTTTTTTTTTTTTTGTATTTTAAATAATTCTTCAATTGCTTTATGTTTTCATGATAAATGGAATGCTTTCGATTTAAAAAAAAAAACATTAATAAAACTTGCCAAATTTATTTCTATTATTAAAATGCGATATTTGTTAAAATGTGAAAAAATGACTTTGGTAATTGTTATTAAAATATCTTTTTCCATAATAAAATGGGCGAAACATAAATAATTATTTTTGGAGGTAAATTGCATATATTTTTTGTATAATTATATATTAATTCTGTTATAAATGCTCTTCTGCAATACGTACTGATATATTAGTGCTGTTGTTTGTTTTTAAATAAAACAGTGGATAATTATTTCATCTTTTGCATTTAGTTTTACCGTCCACATTGACTTTAAAAAAAGTTTAATATGCTTTGTATCGTACAGTGGCGTAACGTCAAGTATGTTGCATCACTTCAGTACCAATATTATTATATACTAAATTTGGCCTTCTTATCGTATAACGTTCAAAGATTAAATAAAGCCAAATTTTATATATATTAATACTAAATTTGGCCTTCTTATCGAATAAAGTTCAAAGATTAAATAAAGCCAAATTTAGTACATAATAATATTGGTACTGAAGCAGCATCCACCAACTCTACGCCGCTGGTATTTTCCACAATAATATAAAAAATTTCCGTCTGCGCAAAAGAATATTTTCGAATAATTCTTATTTTTTATCTGCCTCAAAAATTAAACATATTTGATAATATTGCATTGAAATGAAACTTTACATATTCAAAACACTATTAAGTAAACTTTTAATGTAATGTATTGAGGACATGTTGTCTTATTTTAGTAAGTTCTTCATTTTAATAATTGGACATCAAAATTAAATTTTATCAAGAGCATTGTTTGGAGGTAAACTGTATATATTTTTTGTATAATTATATATTAATTATGTTATAAATGCTCTTCCGTAATACGTACTAATATATATTAGTGCTGATGTTTGTTTTTAAATAAAACAGTGGATTTTTTATTAGTTTATTTTTATTCATTTAACATGAAAAATATAAAAGCAACTGATGAATCGTTAATAAGGGTAGGTAGTATTTATTTGGCCTAAAATTTACCTGATTTTTACGATTTTTCTTCGGTTGCAAAGTAAAGACAATTTAAAGAAAATATCCCCTTTGAAATTTTTGCATTACATTTTTTGACATTTCATTTGCATGTACGTTTAATTTTTTTGTGTAAAAGAAATGACTAGTTTGTGTTTTGCGACTGCCGGTGGACGCCACAAATTTCAAAGTGGGCGCCCATTTTTCTCCGGTCACAAACACCTCAAATAAATTTGGTCACAATTATTATGAAAGGGGATTAATTCTCTGGAGCTTATATTAGCACTAGCTAACCCGCCCGGCGTTGCGCGGGCCCGAGATAATTACAATCTCAGAGAAAGGCGTTAACCCCCTCTCTCCTCATACCCGAATATATAATGAATAATTTGTTCAAGAGAACCACCGTCACCTACATTAACGCGATTATTAAAAAAAGAATTACATTTTTCTGATAATTAGAACATAACGAAGACACTATGCTAAAATAGCCGGCAGATGACACCCCTTCCCGACCTCAATTTCAAATCTATATCTTAATTAGTTACCTAAATTTTTGTTCATTAGTAAAAATTCGCAATTATTTCCTTTCACTTTCGCAAACTAAATGGAGGGATTTTCCCGAGAAACAGATCTGTAGTTCAGTTTTTAATGAAAGCCGATCCCTGTCTGAAACTTTCTGCGATCGTTTTCACTGGCGCCTGCAGATTTTTGGCAGTTTTTTGCGTAAATTAAAAAAAAATACCGACCGAATTTTTCAAAAATCACAGTCAGATACAGAATATTTTTTTTTACATATGCTCAGAAATTTCCAAATTGATATCTGAATTAGTTTTCTTAAAATTCGCTAATTAGTTAAATAATTTCGAATTCGTTCATTTCCAGTTACAAATTCTATGCGCCAGTCCGTTTCTTTCGTCATTTTGATTTGAAATATGACATTTTAGAAGCGATGGTTAATGATAATGTAATTAATATCTAGGCTAATTATCAAAATATTAAAATTCTGAGGCTCAGGTGCACATGGCCAGACCTTGGACTATCTACACCTAAATTTCCAGCCTTCTAGGTGTGCTAGATTTTCCCAGCCATTGCCAACAGACACACACACAGACACACACACACACACACAGAGCGAAACTTTCTTTTATTAGTATAGATTTATGTTTCAAATTTGATTTTTGACAAAATGGCTGTCATTTGAACAAATTATCACTTTTTGGCCTTTTTTTTCTACCTTTCCGTGCAGACAATGAAATAGCATTCGTGAGGCAATACGTAGGTTCAACTGAAATGCATATTTTTAACGGATATAAATACACATTTTATTTAGCTATTTGTTTAAAGTAAAGGACATTGAGATTTCTAGTAATATTTCTAAAAAACATTTCTAAAAGAATATGAGGCTAAGTATATAATAAAAATAAATAAATAAATGCCATAAAAATGTATTATAAGAAACACAAACAATCAAATTTTTTATGTTAGCTAATAAATAAAAATAAATCAGGTTAATTAATTAAATATTAAAGGTATAAAACAATGTATAAACAATGTGTGTACGTCTTAAACATTGTATAAGAAAGACAAATAATCAAATTTTTTATGTTATAAAATAAATAAAAATTAAGTCATTTAGTTAATTAAATGTTAAAGGTATTATAATGTTTTTAAGATGACAGTAAACAAACATGGCTTCCTTTAAAGAAAACCATGTGTTTGAAAAGCTAAACAAAACAAGTACTCAGATTGAAAAATCAAAATTGACATGCTGTTATTAAATATGATCTATAAGATCTTATAAAAGGAACTCAACCAGTCCCGATTACGGATGATCGTCGGAAAAAAAAGATAATAAGTCTTGGGCCTTAATAAACTTATTTATTGAAGACTGCCAGATTTTAAATGCTAAGAATCCGATATACACCAGTTCTAGATGGGACATGTTAAAAAACATTCACATGAGAGTAAACATATCAGGTAAATTATACGTTAAAGAAAATCATGTAACACAAAATTTGAGGAAATAGTCAATATAAATAGGCACATAACAAAAAAAAATTTAATTAGAAAATAGTTCAAAAATTTACAAAATAGATTGATCGTTTCGCCATGTTCCCCATACCACATACGGGTAACATGTTCTCCCCCAGAGAGATTTGCCCTTGTTATGTATGGGCATCGCATTTTCTAGGCTTATATTTTTGTTTATACCGTATATTTTAATCTAGTTGACATTTTTGTTCACAGGTGGTATTAGACGTCCACAAACATGTTTTTCTGTTATCTAGTTTTGAATTCTACTCGAAGCATGTGTTAGTTTTCGAAATAGTGTGTTATGTTTTTGTGAAGAAGAATGTTTTCAGAATGATATTTTTCTGATAAGTTTGTCTTTTTTTATAGGGAAGTGAGTTCCGTATAATTTTTATATTATTATTTCGACGTTGAATTCTATGTTTGTATGTGTATTAGATACGAAGGGCTGACACAGAGAGCAGTGATTCCGAAAATTTTTATTTCAGTGATTATGAAATTTCTGCGCGTGAATATGGTGGTTTTTCGAATTTTTACCGATCGTGAATGTGATGTGAGACTGTGTGTTGTGCCGTGTTTCAAAATGTGTCACACACATTTGAAATATTAGTACCTTTTCCAAAATTCGACAGGATGGAAAATGCAAGTCACTTAATAAAAGCGTTCCTCTCATCCCGAAGTATATGCAAAAAGCACACTTTATGGCAGAAATAAATATATTAATATTTGCATATATCATCTTTATTTTTTATCTGTAATTATTTTTTATAATATATTTCGTTTAAAAATGGCATGAAAATATGATTTTTGCAATTAAAAAATAGGCATTTTTGAAAGTTATTTTTCAAAAATATTGAGCTGTTAAACTGTAAAAGGCAATTGGTGAAGAAAAAAGCAACTTTCACATCTCTACCTTCTTCTTGCGCTCATTACCCTTAGCTACGATACACTAAGGACGGCGCTTGAAGCTAGGCCG
Source organism: Maratus michaelseni (assembly GCA_963931845.1). Classification (NCBI taxonomy): domain Eukaryota; kingdom Metazoa; phylum Arthropoda; class Arachnida; order Araneae; family Salticidae; genus Maratus; species Maratus michaelseni. The sequence continues at coordinate 402,902,920 of OZ007586.1, forward strand.
GAAGAAGAACTAAACCCAGACATTATTCGCAGTAAATTACTTGAAGAATACAAATGACGTCTAGAAAACAACTTAGAGACAATTGAAAACTCTGCAAAAGCTATTTAAAAAAAAAAAAAAAAAAAAAAAAAAAACTAGTAATACGTAGCTGTTAACTTCAACGCTCTTTTCCTACCACTAATAGTTAATAGTAAATATTGCCATATTTAGTTGACGAAACCTGGAAGGCAAAAATGTATTTTAAATTTTAGTGATAAGAAAAAATTGTAAATGTAAGCAGCTATTATAATATCAATTAAAAAAGTAAAAATACATTTTTGGCCGCTTAAAAATCATTCCACCTCATGTAAAGCTAATCTCATACATCATATATTTACTAGAGTTATGTAGTATAAATAGGATATATTAATCTGACAGTTTCAATAAAGATGACATTTTTTTAAGTGTTCAAGTTTTAACTTAATTAGGTGATTACTTTTATGTCCCTGTATGATACTACGCCGTGCATGTGCGGACAATGGGATAGTATTCGTGATGCGACATGTTGGATAATCACAATTGTATAATCAAGGGTATGTGAACATTTCGATTATTTCTTTATTTGAATTAAAGGGCATTGAGATTTTAATTTGTATTTATAGAAACATGTTTCTAATATTTTTGCTGTCATATCTATTAACTGTATTTTTTCTGTTTCACAAGACTTTTGTACAGTGTATTATTTAAAATGTAACTCATATTAAGAAAAATGTATATTTAAATGTCATTTGGTATTTTCAAGTATTCATCCTTTTTCGAAAAATTAAATTAATTAAACGTGGACCTGTAATAATATGAATTTTTAATTAAGAATATATATTCACCGCAGTGAGTTTGAAAAGGCACTTCTAGCAGATAATTATATATTTTGGGATTCATTTTGAGTGACACTGTTTACGAAAATTCAGATTAACAACTGAAATTAAATTTATCTTCTGCTGACTGGCATTTTTCATTCCCCGGTGAACTTTTTGGTTAGTAGTAAGTCATTTAGAAGTGACTAAATTATTAATCAAATGGCCTTTATGCAAGTGTTGTTATTAGTAACTGACATCAAGTTAAACTCTGTTATATTTTAGTTTGAATTGTTCACTTTTGTTTTTTTGCATTAATAAATTTTAAATATTTTTTTTTTATTAAAAGCATGTTATATTTTGAACAATTAAGAAATATGTAATGATAATTTTTCACCATTTTGAGTACTTTTGCAATAAAAAATAATGCATGTAGGAGAAAAGATAAATCAACTTAATAAATATTTTTAAATATATTTTTTTGAAATTTTAAATATTAATTTTTAGTGAACATTTAAAACTATTAAATTTGAAACTAGAATAATATTATATTAACTAAGCATACTTATTCCTGTTAGTTAGCTTGAAAAAATGCTTGTATAAGACTACAACTACAACTTTTGTGATTTTTAATGGGCATTGCTTGCAAACATCCAGATTAATAGCCGAGACAAAAATAATTTTCAGCTGATTTACATTTTCAGGGTTCGTAGTGTACTACCAGAATTTTGAATAGAATTCTTTGCCTGCGTTATCGCAAAAAAAAATATATATTAGAAATTCTGCGATTAAATAAGGGGATTAGAAATTCTCCAGTTTAAATATTAAAAAGAAAATTTCTAATCTGAATAAGTGGTGACACACGCCTTGGGAATTCCAAGGAGTATACGCAACTTGCATTTTTCATTTACCAGTAGAATTATCATGGTCATTTTCAATTAATAAAATTAGTTATTAAACTGGTCCTCTGCAACTGTTGTTCATAGCAACTTTCACAAAGAAATACTTTGTCTGATTTTAGAGATTGCATTAATCACTTCCTATACATTTGTTAATTTAGAGTATTAGAGTTTCAATAATTCTCATATTAAAATCTTTTTATTCTTTAGAAAATAAAAAATATCAAAGTGAAAAAAAACTACGCAACATATTAATTGTCAGTTGTACAATATTAAGTTCGAAAAATAAGATTAAAGATATATCATTTAAAATGTAGTTTAAACAGGTTAGTAGTATATAAAAAGGGTTGCATTTAAATAATAATTATCGTTGAGAAAAAATAAATGTTATTTTGTATCTCAACTTTAATAAATTGTAATTCAATGTGATGGAAAGTACCCCACCTTTACAAGAAAGTCTACTTAAATATATTTTTAAAATTTGAAATAGTGTTTTATTAACAATTAAACGTGGAACTAGAATAATATGGCTATTAATTAAGCATATATTTTCAAGTTAGTCAGCTTGAATAGACACTTCTAACAGATAACTACACATTTGTGATTTATTTTGAGAGACATTGTTAGTGAACATTCCTATTAATAACTGAAATTAAATTTATCTTCTGCTAACTGACATTCTTCAGTTCCCAGTGGACTTTTTGGTTAGCAGAAAGTCATTTACAGGTGACAAAATTATTAATCATTCTGCTTTCGGAAGTGTTGTAGATAGTAATTGACAGAAAGGAACACTCTGAGAGATTTTAGAGATTGATTTCTTCACTTCCTTTATCTATGGTAATTTACGAGATTGAAAATTTAAATATATATCTTTTAAAGATCTTCATATATTCAGAGCAAGTAAAAATGACACACTGCGAAATTCAAGGAACACATTCGTTTTCAGTTACCTTGGATGTACATGGCGTACCGATCGAGAGTACGGAAAAATAATTTTGGTAATTAGGAAAAACACATAAAATAAAAGGTAAAAATGAAAAAAAAACTGTTTTCCGCATGGCTTACAATTATAATTTCAGATTAAGTCCATAGAAAATTTCCAGTGAAAAATGAAAATGAAATAAAAAAAAATTAATTAAAAAGAAGATGACTATAATATCATATTGGAATTAAAACATACATTTCCAAATATTTATTAATAAAACAAGGACCATGAATATGACTAAGGGAAGAAAGCAGGCGAACATGACGTCATATAAAATGGAAATAAAATGGCTTTAAAATTGAAACAAATGTTTTTGATTTATGCTATTATTTCTTATAACATTTTTTCTTTTATTTGTTCTTTTTAATATTCTTACTAATATTTGTATTTCACATGGAATGCGTGTATTTTAATTGTAAGTAATATATGTATTTTAACGGAATGTGCTTTAAATTAAAGTTTGTATTTTAAGTTAAATGAGTGAAAGGTCTTGTATTTTGAATGAAAAGAATGCAATACGAATTATGGCGATAGGGACAACACTTGACTGTTTATCGTATGTGCAAGGTTAATTATACTGCATTTTAAATTTTAAATTTTAAAATATTTAAAAGAATACGAATAGAAAATTTCAATAATATGAACCGCAAAATTATCCATGTAGAAAATGACGTCATGGTTGGCGGGATATAATTATTTTTATTATTATAAATCCTAAAAATAATTCGGTTGCGAGAAAAAACTATTTTTGCAGAGTTTAAAACAATTCTTTAAAAAAATTCTTTCGGACAAATCAGACAAAAAGATCTTAGACAATTTGAATAAAAATTACTTTAGTTTTTAAAAGAAAGTTGCATTTTTATTTTTAAAACATAAAGATGCTATATGATTGCGTCAAAGTAACATCACTTTCCCTCTTCCAGTATTCAAATTAACACTCGAGGGCTAGGAGTATATTACGAGAATCGAGACACGTTTGTAAATCGTGCTTTCGCAACCGTAAATTTAATTAGAAGTTTCTTTTAAGTCTAAAAAGTACAAGATTGGTTGCCATGTTATTTCATATAACAGATTTTTGTAACGTGTTATAGGATGAGAAAAATGACATACCTTTTGCTGCAGTGTTTAAGTAAATTTACAATGTTTCTACCGGGTGTCCCAAAAATAACTGGTGGATTTTAAATTCAAGAACTTACAAACGGTGACAGATATTAAAAAGAAAAATTGCAGGAGGGTTATGTACAGGGATGAGATTGCTCCGCTTTTTTTCATACCAGTATAATCTTACAGAAAATGTTCTTTTATTTAATCGGAACATTCAGCGATTTAAGTGGACAACGTTCTCTCTAAGATTATACTGGTATGCAAAAAAGCGGAGAAATCTCATCCCTGGTTATGTATTATGTCAGGAGTTTCTTACTGTGATTCTTGATTTTAGTTCGAATTTCAGACAATAGATGGCGCTGACAGCGATTGGCGCTCAGTAGAGGCCAAAAATGACGCCCCTCAGCATTGATGCCCCGCCTCCTGAATACTAGGCCTGTGCGCTGACAAAAATGGCGCCTGTCGCAGGCGGATTTTTTTTCAGCGTTTGTACGGTCCCTCGAACTTCACCGCCAATAATATCAAAAAGTTATCTTTCACTTATTTGATCTCAGAAAAACTAGGCGAAGAAAACTTTTAGAAATCATTGGTGTTGAAGTTCGATGGACCGTTAAAAAGCTGAAAAAAATATCCGCCTGCAGCAGCCGCGATTTTTATCAGCGCGCAAACCTAATATTCAGCGGGCGGTGCATCATTGCTGAGGGGCCACAGTTTCGGCCTCGAATGAATGCTAATCGCTGTCAGCGCCATTTGTTGTCTGAAATTCGAACTAAAATCAGGAATCACAGTAAGAAAACTCCTGACATCATACATAACCCTCCTGCCAGAATTTCTTTTACATCTGTCATTGCCTGCAAGTTATTGAATTTTAAAATATATCAGTCATTTTTGGGACACCCGGTATCTTAAAAAAATACTCTTTCGTTATCGAAACGAAAATAAAATGTATCGAAAAAATTGCTTAATGCAAAGGAAGCAAAAAAGGTAATGAAATTTTTCGTCAAGCCGAATTGCGTAGACATGGACACGCCGATCGTCAAGCTCATCTTAGAGATGCTGATATATCTGAAAAGTCTCAAATACGCCAGCATTATAATGTTGCTTATTTGTTTTTAAGGAAGTCATATGAATCATCTAAACTGTCTCAACAAAGGTTAAAGGAAAATGTCCTTCCGGCATGTACCGGGAGGAAAAGGTAGCTTCCGCATTCCATGTTTCTAAATATTCAACTCATTTTACTCAAAAACCCGAAGCTAAAATGCCTGGAACCCGATTATAGAAGATTCAATCCCGGTTTACGTTAATTCCGAATTTGAATGCGAATTGCAGCATGAGTGTTACTACAGTGATGGTACAGTGGCGCAGCATTTGAGTGATTGTCACCACTAAATTTTAACAGTTTTCTTCGGCTTAAAAAAATCTTAGAAATTCTGTCTTTAAATACGACGAAGAATACTATTTAAATTTAGTGGTGTCAGTTGATTCTCTGGTGTGCCACTGTTCCATCACTAGTTATAGCATAACAAAAATCAGATTATTTGAAAATATTAGAATTTCAAACAAGTATAACTGAGAACTTTTTAAGATAAAGTTAAAACAAAAATGCTCCAGAATTCTTGTATCACAAGTAACACTTAAAGGAAACAAATTTTTCAATTTTTCAATTTATTTTTTTATACATCTTTTTTATTTTATTTTTTTTTAATTAACTGTCCTCCATTTTGAAACAAGGTGGCGGAAGAAGCTGCCCAACGAACGCGGTCGAGACATTCGTATGTCCTGTACACATGATCAGTCACATTCATATCGGTTCATAAATTCGAGAGTTAAAGCATAACAAAATTCAGATTTTTTCAAAATGTCAAAATCCCTAGAATTTGAAACTGACATATCTCAACCATTTTAAAGATAAAATCAAAAGAAAACATGCCTGGAACCCTTGTCTCACGAACTAACACATAACGCAAGCAATTGTTTCAATTTATATTTTTTTGTATATCTTTTTAATTTTTTAATTTGCCGTCATTTTGAAACAATATAGCGGATGAAGCTGTCCAACGAACTTGTTGGAGACCTTGGTTTGTTCTATACACACTCCTTTGTCACATCCAAATCACTTCATAAATAAGAGAGTTACAGCATGACAAATGTCAGATATATAACTAAATATATATATATATATATATATATATATACAGTATCCCCACTAAAGTCCCTTGCCACCCTCTTAAAGTCGGAACATCCTTGCTATATTCATAAAAGTAGTGTCTAGGTACAGTAAAGTAGCCAATATGAAACCGTCTACGGCGCCACCTGCTGGAAAACTGCGGAGTGAGCATTCATATCTCGAAAACGGAAAGAAATAGAGAAAAAAAGTGATTTACAAAATTGTAGAGTATCATCGATTTAGTACGAAAATACACCTTGTGGACATTACCACGAAGAATAGAGCGGTTAAAACGCGCATTTGTGTTTCGTGATTTCCTACACTGTGACGTGAAGAAAAGATCTTAGAAAGAAAAAAAAATAGTTATAATAATATACCTTAATTTTAGATTTTCAAACTTCTCACCGTCAACTGCAATGCATATTTGGATCCTTGTTTGAACTTCACGTTGCACACGTTGGAGCATAGATGGTGACACGTTGGCACAAGCGTCCATAATGCGTAGTTTATTGTCTTGCAATGTTTGTGAAGGAGTCGCATACACCTGTTGTTACGTAACTGGTTATTTCTAGCTTTCTAATATCGTTTTGTTTCGTCACAGTGTAGGATATCACGAAAATCAAATGCGCGTTTTATCCGTTCAATTCTTCGCATTAATATTTACAAGGTGTTTTTTTACTAAATCGATGATGCTCTACAACTTTGTAAACCACTTGTTTTCCCTAACTCTTTCCGTTTTTGAGATAGGAATGCTTAATTCGCAATTTTCCACCAGGTGGCGCCGTAGGCATTTTCAGTCATTCAGTAGCGTAAGGCTACTTCACTACATCTAGACTCCACTTTATGAATATAACAGCAGCCGTTCCGAAGTTAAGAGGGTGGCAAGGGACTTTAGTGGGCATACTGTATACATATATATGGATATATATATATATACACTATATGGCCATTAATGACCGGCAACATTCAATTTTAGACATTTTGTCGAATATTTAAAAATATACCTGTCAGATTCTTCTGGAATTTTAGGATTAAAAAGAACAGGTATGACTTCATATTTATCAATGTCGATTTGATAAGGAGGACAATTAGGGGGCTAAAAAAATATTTAAGGAAAAAAAGAATACTTTGGTTCACCCTGTAAAATAAAACGCACGAAATGATCTATCGCTACAGAATATACATAGTCAGACATTGTACAATATGTGTATTCATTTGTGTAAGAATAGCGTGTATATTAATAGAGATATAGCAATTTATTTACAAATTAAAAAAAAAATCTTGCATATTTTTTGCTTATAACATAAAGGGATTTTAACCAAATTTAACGCCAGTTTCAGAAAAATTGACAAAATGTAGTAGAAATAATATAGTGCAATTGGAATATAAATATATTAAATATTTAAGGAAATATGGGCAGTTGTGTAAAATAATTTTTATCTGTGCATGCGCGAACGATAACAAGGATTTTTTTGCATAATTTAATAGTCAACTCTATTGAGCAACTTATTAAAAAAAATCAGTTAAATATCGTAAAAATTTAGAGAGATATCGGCGTTAGAGTGAGCTGTTTTTTAGCATCTCAAAAAAACTTGTTGAATGATAAGGGATTGTTCACAAATTGTCATGTTTAATTTTTATACTATATTTCATTTTGTATTGATACTTTAGTTTGCCTTGGAAAACATCATTTCACCAGGTTATAATAGTTTTGGAACGGATCCTTTGATTTTGATTATTATTTTTTAGTTCGAATAAGCTCGTTAGGGTAGTTTTTCAAACGGAAATAAAGTATCATTAAACATTGGAAAATAGTATGAAAATAAAAGATGACAATTTGTTGAAAATCCCTTATCATTCAACGAGTTTTAGTGAGAAGCTAAAAAACAGCTCGCTCTAACGCCGATATCTCTCTAAATTTTTACGATATTTGATTGATTTTTTTTAATAAGTTGCTCGATAGAGTTGACAATTAAATTATGTAAAAAAACCCTTCCCGTAAGGCATGGTGACATCACGGTGACGTCACTGTGAAGTCACACTGTGACTTTGTGACAGTCGTCGTGACGTCACGTGACGTCGATGTGAAGTCACTGTGACGTAAATGCGAGGTCGTTATGGCCGTTTTCAAGGCTTTCTGTGACCTCACAATGTGACTACTTTGTGAAGTCACCGTGCGACTTCAATGTGAAAAATGTGACGAATCTACATCGGATAGGGTGACCAGATTTTACCCGAATCCTATACGGATTGTTCGGATTAAAATTTTTTTATGATTCAAGTTTGTGACGTTTGTGACGACACTGCACCGGGTCGGGTGACCAGATTTTACCCGAATACAATCCAGAAACTTCGGATCGATCTTTTTGGATTTGTTTGGCTACAGAATAGATTTGGATTAGTTGTCGTGTGACCTGATTTTCGTGAACCCGATCTGACCCGAGTCGGGTATAATGTTTTTACTGTAAGTCTTGTTCAGAATAGAATCTTGCATACGACCAAGTAACCAGATTTTATCAGAAATTGTGTTACGATACAATTTCTGATGTCGGCTCGGATCTAGAGTCATGCACGAATCCGGTTATATACTTCTTGAACATGATTGAATGCCTACTTGAACATGAATGATGGTTGACTGAAACTATATTTACATTCAACCCGTAATCTTACCCTAACCCAACAACAACAACAACAAAAATTCTGTAGGCCCACAACCCGACCGAACCTGATAAATGATTTCGCATAGATTCGGATAACAAGATTTCACCAAATACGGATAAGATCGACGATAAGGATTGGATCGGCAATCATTTTTTTTATGCAAATCGTATTCAAATTAAAACCTTGCATCTGATTGGGAAACCGGCTAATGTAGCCGTTAAACAAGAAAATTATATATGTAAAAAACGCATACTAATATAAAAATAATAGATGAATCCATTAAAAATTATAATAAAATTAAATATTTTAATAATATGAAATTCTATTGTGCAAATAACCACTTTTAAAAATAACTTCGACTTCCATTTGTTTTATGTAACCACCAAAAATGTTGACAATAATTAAAACTATGCTATTTTGCTTTTAAGTATTGAAGTTTTTAAATGTGTATACTTTGCCATATTTCCCCTCGTTCAGTATCACGAAACTTTCTGACACATTTATGAACAAATTTTTAAACGCTTGGCACTTGCATGCCTGATTATTAAAGCGATTTGGAATGAATAGCGTTTTCCATTTTTAGATAAATGAAATGCTTAAGAGCAATTTTGGTCACGTTTTTTCCGTTTCTGACGCTGCGCGTCGGGAATTCGGTTCAAAACACCGACTTTGATAGTGTTTTCTGAAACATCTTTTGTCAAAAATGGAAAATGCCATTCTATTACATATATGCTGAATAAGAACACCTGCCAATTTCATGTGTTTCCGAATAAAAATGAATTCAGAAATTAGTTATTTTGGATTTGATTACAAATTTAATGAAAATAAAAGTATAGATTTTTAAAGAATCATTGTGAAAAATTTATATTAGGAATCCATTTAAATAATAGATCTACCTTTTTTGCGATATTATTAAATAATAAACATTGTATCAAGCAATAAAATATTTTTCGAAGCAAATGAAATTTAAAACTTCGGATCATAAACGCAAAGAAAAAAAATTTTTTTTTTCTTTACAAATTATTTTATTTATAGTTTTTGATAGAATACTAAATGCAGAGCTTAAATATCAATTTTTACTATAGAAAAAATTCGATAACGTAACTGGAAAAATTACCTTAACTAAATAGCTGTTTTATTGTTTCATCAATATTCATTATTTTTGAGCACCTAATATTGACATATCTTGACAACTAAATTTGTAATGAGTTAAATTGTCGCAATTATTTCAAATATACCAGAAAATTATTTCTCAAAACCTCCACTAGCTAAGAAATTTTCAAATTGTAAATCAAATATTAATAGTTTTAAAAATTGCAATGTTTTTAATTACAATGAATAACTATGAAAATTAAACTGAAAAACGCAAAATATAAATACATTCCTCGTTATAAATAACACTTTACATTTAGAATATATATTGTTAGAAAAAACTTTAAGCTTTTTTTCCAAACTCTCTATTTAAAACGATTTAAAACATTAAAGATAAAATTTTACACAAGTGATTAAAAAAAAAGATTTAAACAACTTAACATTTAAATAATGCACTATTAATGTACCATTACTAAATATGCACTATTAACAAAACTGCGAAGACATTAAAAGTTACCTGCTAATCTATAAGTAAAACCACCAGTTCTAGGGATTAAGTTTTAATGGTCGTTGACTGCTTCCTTTTCATTGAAAAATGAGACTCAAATCCACTGCTTTAATTTTCAAAGTGTCCAGCTTAGGTGTGTTCATAGATCTGAGATATCAAATATCACGCAGACCTTAATAACGCACCCAGCTAGACATAAGGATAAGTTAAAATGGATGATTCACTTTAAAACGTTAATTTACTTTCACGGTATAAATTCCACAATATACTTCCACAAACTTAAAAGAACACCACACACTCTAATCCGCCGATGAAAATAATCGTCTGCCCTCAAAATCTGCGATCATGATCTGCGCAGTAATGTTTACCACAAAGTAACATCTAGCAGGAGTTTCCAGAAAAAGAATAGAAAGAAAACAGTTAGATAAGGACATTTCAAATGCTTTATAGTTTATATGGCTGACAAATAACTTCTAATAAAACTATAATATTCTGTTTTTATATGAGAGAGTTTAATATTCTTGGAAATAAGCTGTGAAAATTTAAATTTTTATATATTTTTTAATCAGTTGCATTTGTTTTAGGCGTCCAAAATAAACATAAATTTTAAATAAAAATGGATTTAATAGTCTTTATAAAATAATTACGACATAAATATAAATACTATTCTGCAATCAGATTTCCTAAATACGATTTTTTCATTTTTTACACTCTATTGAAAAGAGCAATATATTTAACAGAGGTGATATCTTATTAAGCACTGACCAGTTTTGGAATAAATTGCTATAGGAATGACATATACTTTATAACATATTTTTAATTCGTTTTTTTTTCGGAAACGCATTAAATTGGCTTCTGTTTTTATTCAGAAACTCTGTAATTGAAAGACGTTTTCCATTTTTTAGTAAAATCAGAAAATCTTTCAGAAAAGAATGTCAATGTCAGCGTTTTGAACCCGACGTAACAGGGAAAGAAAAGAGAAAAACCAGTCGTCACGTGACACGAATTGCTTATAACTCGATAAGTAATTTATTTATCAAAAAATGGAAAACTCATTTCGATTCCAAATTGCTTCCATAGTCAGTCCTGCCCATTTTATGCCTTTGCGTTTAAAAATGAGTCAGAAATTATGTCAGAAAGCTTCACGTTGTGGAGCAGGTCAGTTGAGAACCACCTTAAATATTCAGTACAAGAAAAATCTTGAACGCGTTCGACGGTCACCCCGAGCACCCCCGATGTCGAACTCGCAAAAATGGTGTTCTCACTTTTTAAACAGAAAGCTGATGATTGGGTTGAGTGGCCCCTCAAAATAATAAGAGATTGGAGATTTTTAAAATATTTTTAGTATCACAAAATTAGCAAATGAGTTCTATGCGGTGGTAGGAAAAAAAATTAAATGTTTGTATTTAAAATGCTAACAAATCTCTAAATCGCTAACAGTTTTATTAGAATGGAGATCTATTTCTGAATTACTTTCCGCCAAAACTTTCCTACGTTACTAAATTTCTATTTAAGGATTTTTACCTGTGTATTATATAGTATATTTTGTTAAATTTCATGAAAATGGCAATGAAAATTGTAAAAAAATATCTGCCTCATATTTGTAGACAAATATTTATTTATTATTTTATTTTGGAAATACAATATATTTAAATAATGTGTGACAATGCTTTTATTAATGATTTAGGTACATGACATAATTCAATTCTATATTTTATGAGTTTTTTTCCAAATTCTCTCTCCGATCACACCGTGAAGTCACAGAGTGTTGGCATTTTGGTCATAGGTTTTACGTGACTTATGTGACTTGCAGTGACGTCATTGCAACGTCACAAAATTTTTTAAAGCTGTCAAAAATTAATTTTCTTCATTCCATAAGATGTTCTAAAGTTTATTTTAAGTTTTCTTTAGATCTTCAAGACGTTCACATTTTGATCACAGTGTGACGTTACAAAGTGGTGTCATTTTGGTCACAGATGTGACTTGATGTACGTGACTCACAGTGACGTCACAATGACGTCACTGTGAATGTGCATGCTATGCGGGTTGTTATCGTTCGCGCATGCGCAGATAAAAATTATTTTATACAACTGCCCATATTTCCTTAAATATTTAATACATTTATATTCCAATTGCACTATATTGTTTCTACTACATTTTTTCAATTTTTCTAAAAGTGGCGTTAAATTTAGTTAAAAACCCTGTATGTTATAAGCAAAAAACATGCAAGATTTTTTTTAAATTAAAAAAAAATCGCTATAACTCTATTAATATACATGCTATTCTTACACAAATGAATACACATATTGTACAATGTCTGACTATGTATATTCTGTAGCGATAGGTCATTTCGTGCATTTTATTTTACAGGGTGAACCAAAGTATTCTTTTTTTTCTTTAATATTTTTTTAGCCCCCTAATTGTCCTCCTTATCAAATCGACGTTGATAAATATGAAGACAAACCTGTTCTTTTTAATCCTAAAATTCCAGAAGAATCTGACAAGTATATTTTTAAATATTCGACAAAATGTCCAAAATTGAAAGTTGCCGGTCATTAATGGTCATATAGTGTATATATATGGATATATATATACATATATATATATATACAAATCAAAATTTGAACGGAGGGGTGTTTGGTGTCTGGGGGTCATGATCGGTGAAATTATATCAAAATTTTCTGGAATTACTTTCCTCCGAATGGCAAAAATATGTAGCATTTTACTTTTTGTAATTAAACCTACCTAAACCACGACCGTCAGTCAATCTCAAGAGCAGACGAATCTACTGAAACAACAAGTGCTCACAGAGTAGAAAATGCCCCGATAATGATACACCGACGACAGTCATTTACTAGAAACGTAAACGGTTTTACTTTAAAAAATTCGAGTACGATTCTGCTGTAAATTATGGCAGTCATAGACGGATTGCTGTGAAACGAATGAATAACGAATTTCGATTCTGTAATGATTTGACATGGAAAAAAGAGACACCGGGAAAGTGTTTTTTCTGGAGTTAAGGTTTCTATTCCTAGTATAGAAGAGCCCATTGAGCCATTAAGAAGTCCGTTCAATCATGGTAACCGTGCGCCACTGTGAGGATATAAGCGGAGATAAAATGCTCCAACTAAAAATGAAGTGAAACCTCGTATTACAGTTAGTCTAAATTTACCGCAAGATATAGTGCTTCATTTGCGTAATGATATGCACACTTGTATTTCTAACACACACCGATTTTGTGAAGCTCTCGAATATCCATTAAAACTCAGGAAAGGACAAGAGGGTATCATTCTTATATGTACCGCAAATTAATGCACATATAGGGCTGTCGATTTTAAATAAAAAGTGTCATGTGTGAACTTTTATGCTTATCATCTAATGAATCGACGCAATAATTTAAATTTACTTTTGCGGTAGAAACAGTTACTTCATCAATTTATGGTTGATGTATAAATATATGTGAACGCGAAAAGCCAGCGTCTACGTTTTATTTTATTAATCAAAACCAAACTGAAATAAAAAATATATACATTTAAAAGATACAGTTATGAAAAATGCGTACGCATTTTAAAAACAAAATCGTAAATGTATGCATTAAATTAAATAATATGAAAATATTTAAAATTTTACAGTTTTTTAAGGAAATCAACTTAATTTAATTTTAGCATAATGTTACAACTAACAATTTTTTATTCGATTTTTCTAAATAAGGTTAATTATTTTACAATTTCGATATTCTTGTTTCTTTCATAGTAGTGTTTTTCACAAATACATAATTATCTTGCGCAATGTTTAAATTATATTATATGAAATAAAACAGGGCTAACATTAGTATTTTATAATCTTTTCCGGAAAAGTCAGAAATCATCTGCTGATCTTGCGTTGAGGCAACGGTCAAAATAAATGCGTACGGAAAATTAACTAATAAGCTACAATTATGTAAAAATAAAAGTATTTGTCACAAAAATTTTCCCATTAAATAAAATCAAAGATTATCTTTCTGAATTTTTGGTGGCAATCTATTTTCAGCAAAAATGCTTAATATACCTATGTTTTCGAGGTTAATGGGTTAAAATTAGACAAAATGTCGCACAAGGAACAAAAATCTACACTTAAAATATCTTAGGAATAGAAAAATAATATATGTTACGATATTTAACCCTTTCCGGCACAGACAAATTCGGTTCGTAAAATGCGAAATAACTGACTGACACCGGAATTTACAAACGACTTTTTTATAAAATAAGAACTCCTTATTTTAAGCTTTCATTGTAGAAGCAAAATTTTATTAAAATATTCTTGGTGCCGAATGTAAGTTTGGAATTAAAATTAGGTGTGCTCAGAGTGGACCACTGCGCCGGAAAGGGTTAAAGTGTCTTCTAAGAAGTAGGAGTTGAGGTGCAATTCACATATCAAAGACGACTGTAAAATAGGCGTAATATAATATTTCGGAATGTATTTTACAGATAAAGTTTGTAAATAAAATCAGTGTACTTGGAAAAAAATCATAAATTTTTTTTAATTTCTTATAAGAAGTAAAATATTTTTATATTGACATAGCTGCCAACGTTTACGCTTTTCAATTGCCACTAAAATTTAATAAATATTATTTTCCGTTATTCAATGAGAGATTGTGGCGATTAAATAAGACAAAATTTACAATTATTTTTTAGTGGTAAGTAAAAAGCCTAAACGTTAGCAGTTATGTAATTACGGTTAAGTGTAAATTGCAAAAATTACGAGATTTTGATGCAATTGCATTAAAGTGTTACAGTTTTCTCAATGAATTTCACGATTTCATTAACGCCATTACTCAAATTTGACATAACTTGGCATAAAGCATTTCGTCCTTTGCAGATGTAGACTTTCATTTTGGACATTGTGGAGTGACGCATATGTAGAAAAATATTTCAGTTTTAGAAAAAAATGGCGATATGTTTATTCGATAAGACATTCCACTTTGTGAGCCTTTAAAAGAAGTCAGATGTTTGTCTTAAATTCAATATCAAAATTATTTTACTTTTAAATTTGAATGAAAATGGCTAATGAAATGGCTAATGAATATCTGAATGAATAATGAATTCAATAAATATCTAATCATCTGTGTTTTCCCTTTTACTGTGATTTGTTTTATAACAATTGATAACTTAATAGCCATATCTTAATACATCATAGAAATTTCACTACAAATTAAAAGATACATTTCTAGAAAACTGAAATTAAAAAAAATTCTTCAACTATGATTATATTAAAATGTAAATTTCTAGGAAACTAAAATTCAAGAAATTCTTCAGCTATGATAACGTTCTCGGATCGTTATGAATAAATTACGTCTTTTAAATTCGGAAATTAACATATTGTCGGGGAAGTAGATAAGAAATGCAAGTATACAATAATATTGAATTATATAAAATTACATGAAGTACTTATTTATATTTTTATGTGTCCAAAGTCTTGTAACACTTTTTAGGTTATACCAACGAATAACACCAACATCGTAAAAACAAAACTTGGTTGGAATAGCTCCCCAACACTTGATAGATGACTAGTAATAAATGCTGCGACAGGAAAAGCCTATTTACAGAATGTCTTGTTCGAAGTATTCCTCTGCAGTTTTTTGAACTGCAGAAGAGGGCCAAATAGCTTTTTCCTTGAGTTTAATTAGCAAAATCAATACAGTTTATGTCCCAGTAAATCATGGCTTAGTGTTAGATACACTTAGCATAATTCTGGAAAGAAACTGAGAATAACAAATATAAATATAGAGCTGTATTAGTCAAAGTAATAAACTTAATTAGTAACAAAAATAAATTAACTAAACAGTTGTGTTGCATTTATAAATATATTTAAGGGGACAGTACAAGTGTCGTTTATCAAAAAAATCGAAGTTCAATTTTTATATTAAATGAAATTATATTTGTTTTGAACAGTTTCATAAATTTATGTTTCAGAGCTTTTGCATTTTAAAATCATCTCCTAATAGAAGTACATATTTCTACACACTTTCCTTAAATTCACAAGTTTTAAACATTTCTATCTCGGAATAGAAAGTACAGAACTGCGCTTAGGATAACATAAAAAATACCGAAAAATCTGAAATTTTTATAATTCCTGAATGTAATAATTTTATGTAAAATGAACTAGAATCTTGGAGATATTTTAAAAAATGTATATTTTATGCCCAAAAACGCTTTACGAATTCTAGTAGTAATCAATTCATTCACTCTTCCATTGTAATTTAGAAATTAAAAAAATAAATATATATTTAAATAAAAGATAAATACATATTCAGCTGCCACATTTGCGCTTTTTTCCTTCCACTATCTTTAAACAAAAAACATTTCCTTATTTAATCTAAATTTTCGCCGATTAACCTATTAAAGACTGACTGGTAACATTATGTTTCTTTCACCAGGTTTTAAGGTAACACCAGTTTGTTGTTAGGATATATATTCGCTTTATTTGATGCAAGAAACACCATGATAAAGTAACTCTTAGGTTGCTATAATATAAAAGTGGTATGAATCGCAATATTTGATTGAGAAATATTTCATTGAGAAAAATAATTTGGCCCTTAATGTGTTAAGGCATAGTTGACAACTCTTACGCTTTTTTATGCTACTAAAATTCCATAGAAATTTTTGCCTTATTGAATCACTTGATTTTGGAGATTTAATAAACTAAAATTTACTATAAAATTTTAGTAGTAGGAAAAAACTTAAAAGTTTGCAGCTATGGTTAAAGTATTCAAATTTTAAAGTTCAAAATTAATGGTAGGAAAAAAGCGTAAAAGTAGGCAGCTATGTATATATTTAAATATTTTTTTTTATTTACTTATTGTGCCGCGATGACAAAAGCTGCTTTAGATGACAGGTGTTCAAAGCATCTCTGCATATGCAAGCAAAACGATGTCTAATCAGGCTAGCTCTAGTGAATCAGAGAGATAGGTAAGTTCTGTTAAACCTTTCAGGGCAAGTAATTGTCTTTCTATAATGATGAATTCGTATCCTAATTTTTGAATATTTTTATTTTAAAGTGAGGAAAGGAAATATTACAGCTTATTTTCACCAAAATGAAGAAAATAAAATGCTGTTGATTTTTTTTTTTTTTTTTTTTTTTTTTTTGCAAATCTTTATTTAAATTAAAAGGTATAAAAATATCCCACTGTCCTTCAAGGGTTTAACTTACACTTAATGAAAGGTGCTTGTGAAATCGCTGTTTCGTGAGTAGGTGATTTCATTAGTGTTTAAGGAGGTCCGGGACACACAAATCTTCAAATATTTGAAAAATATTTTATTGTATTAACAAATTATCTGTTTTTATCCGCTTAAAATTACGTTTAAATCATGTTTCTATCTTAAATAGAACAGTATATATAATTTTTTTTTGGTTTTAAAAATCTAGCTTTCAAGTAGTGGTTGTAATGGAAACGTTTTTGCGTTTTTCTGCATGATGGGTTCTTTCACGCAATCTCGTCTTTAAATCGTTATAAGTCAAAAAACAGTTAACGATAAATGGTTCAAACTTGGAACATGTCTTTTTCAGTTATTTTACTTTAATTTTGATTCAGCAAATTTGAAAAAAAAATGTACTTTTGAAAATATGATTTTTTTTAAGTTATATCATTTTTTAAAGGTTTTACTTTGAATATTTTTAGTTTTTTTTAATTAATATATTTTTTAAAATGCTGAATAAAAATTAAAATTTATATATTTCTGTTTATTTAAATTTAAACAAAATTGAAATTCTAGAAATAATATTTCAAGTTATAACGATTTTAAATTACGCCACTATTTTAATAAATTTTAAATTTAAAAGTTTTTAAAAAGTTATGAAAGGTTGTATCATGTGATTTTGTTTACAATTAATATGGTTAACCATCACAAAAAAACTCAATTATTATTTTTTTTTATGCGTCCTGGACCCCCTTAAACCTAGAAAAAACGCGCAAGGAAAAATTATTTGATGAAATTTTGCACATTGCATTATAATCCTATGCTCTATATTGTACAATATTATAATTCTATAGTGCCTCTTTTTCGCCAAAATCAGGCTAAAAGATTTAACCCTTTCATTGTATGTAAGGCGTAAAAGTGTTTGGAAGTAGGAACTTTAGTTCAGGAGGCAATCTGATGTAAACCAAATATTTGCAAAATAATAATATTATATTATGCAACTCTTTTCATAATAAAACTCTTATTACTCTGTTGGATAAATATTGATATATTTCAAGTTGTTTGAATATTCCAAATATTTTGGCATATTAGTATGTGGATGAATACGTAGTTATCGAAAATATGCCTGAGCATGCAACAAACAAATTATTAAATCAAAGAGATTTTTATTTACAAATTACTGACCACGGTCTTACTTATTTTATGTAGAAGGATAATCATTCAGTCTATTTCTTGGAAAACTACAATGGCACTAAACTTGCAATGTTTAAAGAACTCTACGACTGGATGGCTCAAAACTTGATTTACAATCTTTATGCATAGTTGCCAAACTTATCTCATCATATGGGTTAAATAAGAAAAAAAAAACTTGAAAAAAAAAATGATTGCCCTTTTTTTCAGATTCACGAAAAGAAATTCTGATTCAACTGAAGTCTAAATTCAAGCACACAAATTAACGTTTGAAATTATTAAAGTTACACTCAAAGAATAACTTATACAATCAATCCAACACGAGTGAAAAATTAGTCAGGGCCAGGACTCATACCTTGGTCTACAGCGTAACATGCTGTTGCTCTACGCCTGAGCTTACCTGTCCTATATCTTAGCACGTCAATTTCTCACCAGTAAACCGTGTGGGGAACGTCCCCGGGCAGCAATCAGATAAGCACTGGACGACGGAAACAATGAATAAATTAATATGCCATCGGTAGACAATGTATTTATTAAAGCACATAATTATGTGCTATAATAAATAAATTGGAAATGTTTTAATAATTATCACTATCTAAATGTTCCTAATTCTATTCATTTTCTAGGAAGATTTGGACACACAATTTACCAATCAACAGAATAGCATAGTAATTAATAATTATTAATATGAACAATAATTATACATATGCAATAATTATACATATATGAACAATAATTATTAACAATAATTATTAATATGAAAAAAGTTAATGTACTTAAAAAAATGTTTTTTAAATTCATAATACATTTATTTAATATGTCCAACAGTTTTCATATTTTCTTGGGGCAATTAAAAAAATTAAATAAGTTGGAAATGGTATGTTAAACGTGACAAATGAAGTGCGTTCGTACTATAACTAGTTTTACAATGTAAGAAAATCATTGTTATTAATTCAATGAAATGAATTATATCGTGTGTTATGAGCGAAATGAGCATGCCTTTGTTTAGTTGCGTTCGTAATTATATAAATACGTAGCAGTTATATCATCTGGTCCATCCGTCTGTCTGTCCATTCGTCTGGATATGTCAGCGCAAAATCTACCCAACCGAATGGTTGGGTAGATTTTACGAATTTTAAATTGTAAATTTAATATATATAATCGTTGCAGAAATTTGTCGAGTCATTTCAAATTTTATGAAAATCGAATCAAAACTTAAAAAGATATTAATAGACGTTTTCTTCATTCTATTAAATCCTATCATACGTAATCTATATAATAAAAGCGCAAGTCATGTGACTGAGGAAAACAAATACGTGCTGACCATTTCTTTTTTCATATGCCAGGGGGCCATTTTCATTAAAAATTATTTTTTCAAATAAAATTTCATACAAATTACATTTTTAGAAAGATATTTAAAAAAAAAAATGTTTGCTTGAGAGATGAATTATATTAAAAAATGTATAGATTCTGAGATAACTTCTGTGGAAATTAGGTTTACAGCCGAATATCTCAATCCACAAAGTAAATAAATACATCAGATTCATTAATTGTGAGTCTAGATTTATTAAATCATGGAATTAATCATTCGCAAAGCAAGATCTCCATGGTGAATTTTGAAGCGCTGTCTGGTGTGGAAAAATAAATTTGCATGTGTAAACGTCGCATATGTAATATTAATTTTTTAAAAAGCATGCTCATTTCGCTCATAACGGACGGTATAATTCCTTTCACTGAAATAATAAGGATGATCTTTTTAACTTTGTAAATCTAGTTATAGTTTACAATCACGCCTCATTTGTCACGTTTAACGTACAAGTTTCAACATGTTTTTTCTTATTACGTATGCCACGTTTATGGATGCGAATTTTTTTTTCCGACGCAAGACAGCGCTGCAAAATTCGCCATGGAGATCTTGCTTTGCGAATGATTACCTCCATGGTTTAATATTTCTGTGATTCACGATGAACGAATCTCTGGTGTTTATTTACTTTAATAGATTCGGATATTCGGCTGTTAACCTAATTTCCACTGAAGTTATCTCAAAATATAAATTTTTAAATGTAACTCTTCTCTCAAGCAAACAATTTTTTCTAAAAATGTAACTTTTATGCAATTTTATTCGAAAAAATAATTTTGAATAAAAATGGCCTATTGGCATATGAAGAAAGAAATGATTAGCCCGTATTTGTTTTCCCCGGTCACATGATTTGTGCTTTTATTATACAGGTTACGTATGACAGAATTTAATAGAATAAAGAAAACTTCTATTAATACATTTTTACGTTTTGATTCGATTTTCATAAAATTTGAAATGACTCGACAAAATTCTGCAATGATTATATATATATATTAAATTTCAAACCTTATTGTCGGGTGGTTTTTGCGCTGTTATCTGCGGACGGACAGATGGACGGACCAGTCGATGACTATAAGTGCTATGTATTTATATAATTACGAACGCACTTAAAAATATTAAAATAAACTTCCTCGTTAACCTCTTGAGATCTGAAGCTAAAATAATGCTACAAATATTTATTCATTGCTTTTGCATAATGACATCAGAGATGATAAAAAAGACCTTTTATGAAATTGATATTTTAGGGGCTTGAAATTTAGGGTTACAAATATTGATCCAAAATTACTACCCTTTTAAAATATCAATGAAATTATCAATAACCTAAATTCATACAATCACAAATTTAAGGACTTTAAACAAGTGGATTATCTACAAATCCTCAAAAAAAGTATTGTTAAGTATTTAAGTTAAATAATTTTGAAAATTACTTACTTTCTTGGCTAGACTGTCTTGAGGGCATTTTGCAAACTCAGATGAAAATAACAATTATTTTATGAAGAAATCACTATCGTTGCTGTCATTTATTGGTTTTATTTTAAAGCAAAAAACATTCAGCTATACAAGGTGTCCCGAAATTATTGACTTCGGCTTTTATTCCTTAAATATTAATCACACACATATATTATAAATTACAAAGTTACGAAAAAAAAGGTACAGAATTTTATGACATCGATTAAAATTTTCAGAGGATTAAATTTGAAGATATACAAAATTAAAATTTTTATACGACCCCCGTACAAAAAATTTCCTAATGAGTACAATGTGCCCAATACACTATTTGATTTCATACAAAATTTCAGCATTTCATCATAAAATGTCGCAGATCTCAGAGATATGAAAATACATAAATGCTGACTTAAACCACTTTTCGATGCCTGGATATGAGTTCGCAAAGAGGAAAAATCATGTCGGATGATCGCATTTCAGGGTCACACACAAATTAGGAAAGAAAACAATGATTGCATAAATAAAAAATAATTGAGCTATTTATTGGTACAAAAGTATCTAAATTGTGTAGAAAAATAACTTTACGCAAGGATTACAAAGCTTGTTCAAAATGTTTTCCATCCATACCAATACAGAGCTGCATTCGTGTGATAACAGTTCTGTGCTCTCGATCAAGTTCTTGTTCGGTGTTTTAATGTGCCATTTCCAAATTTTATTCTCTAATTCATCAAGTAAAAGTTTAAAGTATTTTTCAAGAAGTATAGTTTTGTAAATTTGTAAATAAAACTAAAGATAAGAGTCATATTATTTGCTTATGATGTATTTCTGCGTCGCGTCATCTACGCACTAGCTGTAAACTTTTACAATTTAATTAACCCCATACCAACTTTGTTTAAACATATGTCTGCGACTTTTTATGATAAAATGATGAAATTTTGTACATGACCTTATAATTGTATGGGGCACATTTTACTCATTCGGAAATTTTTTGTACGAAGGTCGTATAAAAATTTTAATTTTGTATTTATTCCAATTTAATCCTTTGTAAATTTTGATCGATTTCATAAAATTCTGTATCTTCTTTTATGTAATTTATAATATATGTCTATGATCAATATTTAAGGAATAAAAGCTGATGTCAATGTTTTTGGGACATCCTGTATAGAAGTGAAGTCAAATTGTAAAAATAAAATAATAATAACAGTTTAGTTTTTAAGAGGAAAAGAATAGAGGCTCACATTTGTGTACCTCGGGTCTCAAGAGGTTATATGCCTAATGGGGATAAACCTATGTGAAAAATAAACTCAAATAAGTTTACCTTTCCGGTGACTAGATTAAAATACAGGGTGATTTTTTTTAAAGTTGTGAAAGTAAAACCCAATAACAAAAGAACTACTGATCCAAATAACCTAAAATTTCACCAGTATGCTCCCGAAGCAATGGGAATTTTTTAGGCGTGGTTAAAAAAACTTAAAATCGCACCGACAGATGGCGCTGTCTATGCAGTAAAGTCGGGAGACGAACTTGCGCCCGGCACACGCACATTGGCGATTAAAACGTGAAGTACGCACACCTCGTGTTCATTATTCTGCGGAAATCCTCGCATAGACTGCGCCATTGGCGGACCGTGTGTTCTTAGTGAAAGTGTATTATCAGAATAATGACAGCCCAGCAACTGCTCTAAGATGATTTAGGACACTTAAGAATTTAAGAAAAAGTCCAATGACGACAGAGGGCCTATGGAAGATGTTTTCTCAAAGTACCGTTCATTGGTTTCCTCCCACAGACGATATTATTTGATTGTGCTACCTTACAGCGCCATCTGTCGGTGCGATTTTAAGTTTTTTTTAACCATGCCTAAAAAATACCCATTGTTTCGGGAGCATACTGGTGAAATTTCTGGTCATTTGGATCAGTGGTTCTTTTGTTATAGTGTTTTACTTTCACAACTTTTAAAAAAATCACCCTGTATATCCACTTTCCACTCCGTCATGTGATTGAAACATATATGATTTTTTTTTTTATCCTGCCAATTAGCAGATGTTAAGTGCAAGTTATAGAGCAGTAGCATTTACTCCGCAGTCCGAGGGCCGCATTAATATGTATATTTCTTTCTTAGGGCCATTTCAAAAAATTAATCTATACTAATAAAAGAAAGTTTCGCTCTGTGTGTGTGTGTGTGTGTGTCTGTTGGCGATGGCTAGGAAAATCTAGCAAACTTAGAAGGCTGGAAATTTAGATTTAGTTAGTCCAAACCCTCTACTGGTGTACCTGAACGTCAGAATTTTAATATTTTAATTACTTTCTGAAATATTAATTAAAATGAACGAAGAACTCTCATTAAAAATACGCCTTTTTTCTTCGGCTGGTTGGTTGTGTAGAATATCTGCTCAGAACACATTAAATAAATCAGATTAACGATGCATAGATAAGGACTTAAAACGAAATAGGGCCAACATGGATTGCAGTTACCTGTATATAGCCAAGCTAATGTAGCGCCATCTACTCACGACAAATTACACAAACGCCACCAGTTTAAGACATTTTCAGGCACGTTTTTGTTCATTATAATTATCGGGGTTTAACTTTTTTTAAAACAGGACATATATTATTATGATAGAGACTATTAATACAAAAAACTTTATTTAACAGATTATTTGTTATATATTTGCGGGAATGGCGAGGGGTAAGGGTCTAATTGCATTTAACAAATTTAACAAATTTTTTAGCTTCACCCGTAGCATTTAATTGTTGTTTTATATAGAGAATACCGCTATTTAAAATCTTAGTATCTCAGTAATATATCAGTAATAAAAGTTCCGAACTTCTCCATTTAGTTCCATTTTTACTAAATTATCATAAAAATCAGCATTCATTGCTTCAAGGTGTATTTCTAAAAAGCAATTACCAGTATTTCCGAATAATAGCCTACGCCAAATTTCAAATTAAGTTTCTAGCTTAACCAAATGAATCAATTTTTAAAGATGTATAGTGATCCTCCAAAAAGTTATTTTCTGAAGGTCACTTGAACATCCGCCACCTCCCCCCTCCGGGGCCCTCCTTCAAAGTTTTCTCTAACTATTCCCCGTTTCCATATCTCAGCAACTATCTTTCCGATTTCAACGCAAGTGATACCAAACATTATAATTAACATAATAGTAATCCTTTATAACATTAAACTAAATTTATGAGTCACGGTTACCACTATTTTTGAATAATAGTTTAAGCCAAATTTCTAATTAAGTTCCTAGCTTAACCAAATGAATCAATTTTTAACGATGTATAGTGATCCTCCAAAACATTATTTGCTGAAGGTCACTTGATCATCCGCCACCCCTCCCCCCTCCGGGGCCCTCCTTCAAAGATTTCTCTAACTATTCCCCGTTTCCATATCTCAGCAACTATATTTCCGATTTCAACGCAAGTGATGCCAAACATTATAATTAACATAATAGTCATCCTTTAAAACATTAAACTAAATTTATGAGTCGTGGTTACCACTATTTCTGAATAATAGTTTAAGCCAAATTTCTAATTAAGTTCCTAGCTTAGCCAAACGAACGAAATTTTAGTGGTTGTCCTAATTAGTCATTTGCTGAACGGCACTTGACCATCCCTTCCCCTCCAACCCCTCCTTCAAGGTTTTTTACCTAACTATGCCCCGTTGCCGTATCTCAGCAACTATCTTTCCGATTTGAACGCAAGTGATTCCAAACATTAAGATACCATATTAAATAATTTTCTTGGTTGAGAAGATTTAATAAATGCTGATAACAACTTCCAAAAACTCTTTTTCGTCTTTGTTAGTAAGTTGTAAAGTTATATTTACATATAATGCTATTTAAGTAGTTTAATTATAATAAATTTTAATAAAAGTAAGCAATTGGTATCGTTTCTGAAGCGTACTATATACTTCAAATATGCGCGTGTTAGTTGTCGCAAGATCCTCTCTTCAATATCAGAGATAGTCTGTTGATACACCGACGAAATCATTGAATGATATGAGATGTAATCTTCCCAACTCAGCGGAAAAGTCCGGGCCAGGATTTGAACCCAGGATTCCTTGTCTGAAGCCGCGAATGCTCTATCAACTGAGCAATCACCGACGAATATGGCTGAACTTATTCACCCAGTTAACATTAATGATGATAGCTTCTGCTCTGCTATCTGAATAAGAACAACAGAATAAATCACATGTAATGGGACATCCAATAAACTCTGGAAACGTAATTGCACTAGATAATTAAGACACAATTATTCTAATTGGTAAATAAATAATATGAGATGACCAACTGAGCGAAAAAAGCCGGGCTAGGATTCTTGCTCAGTTCATAGTGGATTGGCAGATTCAGCCAAGGAATCCCGGGTTCGAATCCTGGCCCGGACATTTCGCTCAGTTGGGAAGATTACATCTCATATGATTTTTTTTACCAATTAGAATAAGTGTGTCTTAATTAATCTAATGTAATCCCGTTTCCAGCGTTTACTGGAGGTCCCATTACCTGTGATTTGTTCTAGTGTGTGCTGATTCAGATTTCAGACCAGATGCTATGATCATTAATCTGAACTGGGTGAATAATTTCAGTCATTTTCGTCCGGGGTTGCTCAGTTGGTAGAGAATTGGCAGCTTCAGCCAAGGGATCCTGGATTCAAATCCTGGCCCGGACTTTTGAGCTCAGTTGGGAAGATTAGATCTCATATGATTTCTTTACCAATTAGAATAATTGTGACTTAATTAATCTGGCATTGAATGATATTTTCATCAACTCGCCTCCCATGCTGGCAATCTTCTGGTATCACTGCCCCTATGTATCAAAGTCATTGTGAAATTTGTTCAGATGGTTTCACCGTTTTGGGTGGGTGTATGAAGCATATTTGTATGCTAAACAAACACAAATCAATTATTGTTATAAAATAACACACTAGGGTTTTTTACGCCGATTTAACGTGGGCGAAAAAGACAAATCCGCCAAACATTAACTACTAATTTTAACATGTGTTTTTATTTTTCAATTAATCAGAGGGATTAAATAAATACTGGATAACAATAGTTTAAAAGGCTTCTGCTGATAGTTATAAGCAATCTAACTTCGGAGATAGGAGAGCAAGATCGGACCGTCTGTGCAGGCCAACTTCTTTTCGAACTCTGATGTGAATTTTAACAATCAGTTTTCCGGCCATAGATGCTCCAAAACTATTCATTAGTATATCCGTTTGGGTTGGGTTAAGAGATCTGCGTTGGGAGCCTGTTTAGCTAATCTTGTTGTCAGATGTATGCCGGGGCAATATTTAAACGCAAGCACGTAGGAATTAAAAAATAATTAATGAGTGGTAGAAGTAAGCCTGATTGCCCATTTCGTAACAGTAAAGTCGGCGTCAATGCATTAGGTCTAAAACAAGACTTGTGATTAGTCATGCGTTTCCTGGGTACTTAAGGCGTGTTCTCTGTATTCCCCTCTCCATCACATGCGGCTCTTATCATGGTTGAAAGTCGGTGTTTGACGGTTGAACCGCATCAAAGTCTGTTCAAATATGATTAGCTGTCTTAAAAAAAAACAGAAACTTTGCAACAATGAGAATATACGCTGTCGGTCTCACGAAAATTCCAAAAATTTCTGATGACGCAGAAACTAATCTTAATATTTCAAAAATCATCAGTAAGTGTAATTTGATGCAAACATACTATAGAAAAAATTTAAAAATAATTTCTATGTTAATTAAATAAAACTCAGTTTTACGTATTTTACTAAAAATTACTAAAACCTATCTTGTTAATATATATACATATATATATATATATATATATATATATACGAGTGAGTTTGTGAGTGTCTGTATATATGGGTATGCATAAGAATAGTATATGTAGAGAAATATCTCTTTTTCTCGGTTTATAGAAGGTATTTTTCAAATGCTGACATGAAAAAAAATCACTAAAACAAAAAAATTAAGAAGGTGGAGGAATTCAGTGGTAATAAATCACTTTGACATTTTGCAATCGATTGAAATGCAGTAGGCTTTTATAGATAAAAATCATTCACAATCATGAAATAATATTTTTAAATAAATAGACATTACCTTGAAAATGTAACTGAAACACACCGGATTTATTTAAAATACTTATGTCTGAAAGACGGATATTTTCTAATACAAGAGAAAACCGTCATTTTTTAAACTATAACAATTGGTCGAAAGCATTATACGTGTTTTTAGCCACCCACAGGGAGGCTTATTCTTTCAATCTCTATCATTTTTCATGTTTATGAAAAGTCACAGCAACCCATCGTTGCCACAGGTTAATCTCGGAAAATGAAAAATTTGAAGTTACTGAAAAAATTAATAGCTCAAAAAGTATTTGTCACAAAATTTTTAGACAAACTGCGTTAGAAAGAAAAAAAATATTGTATTTTTCTTGATATAAATTTCAAATCGAATGATTATGCCGTTTTCCAAATAATGAATTTCAAAAATTACCAAACTTTACAATAAAGTACCATAACGAAACCTTCACGCGTAAAAAGATAATGATAACGGTTATTGCTTTCGGTCGGGAATGGACCAAACGATGGCCGCATTTTACTATTTTTACCGTTTTTAATGAAATTCTGTAACTTTAGAAGAATTTTTCTTTAAATAGGTAATAGAAATGCATAAATTCGTTACAAAAATGTTAAAATTACAAAAAAGGATCGATTCAAATTATCAGACATGAAAAATAAAGAAGAAATTTTGTACTTTCGTGTTATAGCAGCCACCAAGCATGAAATATTTTTGTTTCTGTTTTCATTAATATATTGTAAATTTGGTAGTTTCGTGTTATAGCAGCCACCAAGCATGAAATATTTTTGTTTCTGTTTTCATTAATATATTGTAAATTTGGTATTTTCGTGTTATAGCGGCTTCCAAGGATGAACTGCCAAGCGGCCAAGATTTATCGCCAAATTATAAAGCATGTATGACATTATAATAATATATGATATATATATATAACATTTCTGTACGTATGTGGCCAAGTTATAGTCATATATGATGCATATATGATGTATATATATGACATGTGTATATGATGTATATACGACATATAAGACATAAATAATATGTGTATAATGACGTATATGGCACATATAGGAGTGTTTGGAATATATATATGCATATATAGGATGCCTATATAAGCTTTGCTATGATCTTGGCGAAATCATAACTGCAACCTTGATATAATCATAACTGTGGGAGCCGCTATAACACGAAAGTACGGTAATTTTTTTTTTTTTTTTTTTTTTTTTTTAGCCACACACAGGGCTAATTCTTTCAGTCTACAGTAAAATTCATGTTTATGAAAAGTCACAGCCACTCCATATATAAAGGAGGACACCCTTTATACATAGCAATACAAATGGTTGTTACTGACGATATTAAAAATCAAATTGTCTCTCTGTATTATGCCGATACTTCCGCTTGTATTTCCTTTCTCAGTACCTAATTGCCCTACAGCGGGCACAGACCCCATTTAAACAATAACATAAAGGATCCAACAAAGTTAAACCCGTCGTGGCGGATATTTCAAATGGGGTCCCGTGGCCCTATCTCCAATAGGAATGAAGTTACCCCCGGGGGGTAAGTTCTTGTACTTTCCGGGGGGAAAGGTTCAGTAAGACCTTTTTGGTGCTCCTCCCTCATGTAAACCCCTTCATGTAACATATCAATAATTGATAGATCTCGTCAAGCACTATGGTCTGGTCCTACTCTCCGCCTCTCACTCCCCCCCCCTCCCTTAAGAAGCATATTTCTCTGTTTCAACTCTTTTTAAATTTTAGTTTTTCCCATCTTTCTCAGCCCTTTTAAGCCCCACCAGAGGGCTTAGGCCTCTTCTAAAGGATCCAACGAAGTTAAAATCGTCGAGGCCGACATTTCAAAGAGGGTCCCGAGGACCTATCTCCCATAGGACCGGAGTTACCCCCTCCCCCCACGGGGGAGACTTTCAAGGTGTTCAAACCCCGTCATGTAATATATCAACAGTTTGATCTCATCAAGCACTTTTGTCTGGTTCTACTCTCCCCCTCCTTCTCGCCCGTCTCCTGTCAGGAGCACTTTTCTTATTTATTTTTTTCAATTTCTCATATTTATTTTAGTTTTTCCCATTTTTCTCTGTTCCTATGGGCCGGACAGCTAAAAAATTTCACCAAATTATCTGTAAACCGCCTAAAGGTATCCCCCCCTTCTTTTGGCGCCCTCGGTTTTCACGTATCTCTCGAGGTTGTCCGTCAGAAGGGCGAAAAGGTGGATCCCTTTTAAAGTCCCATCTCTCAATTGCAAGTAAGGATTCATTTTAAAGGTCTCGTAGAGCACTTGTGTTTTGTATAGCTCTCCCTCCCTTCCCCCCACCGCCCTCCAAAATCCCGTCAATTAATGCTAACTCATCATTTGTTAAACAACTTCTCTTAGCTGTATCCATCATAAAAGCTGCTATCATAGAACTTTTCATTACCTTTTTTAGGTTATCTATTAAGTGCCCAAATGCCTTGAACCATTAAAAATAGTTTAAAGGGTGTCATTAAGCCAGCACATTTGTAAACAACAACTACCTCGCCACGTCTCAACCCATTGGAGCCACATCTTTTTACGATTATATTTATTAAAATACTTCTAGTCACCGAATATTTTTAAGCTTGGTGTGTTCGTGCCTAATATATTCCACCAGCCTCACAAAAATCTTAGAGCGCTAACTAAATTCTAAAGGGGAGAAGCTGGCTTATGCTCACAAACACTTTTTTTTTGACGAGTTAGACTTGGCTGAAAAAATCTCAACGATAAAAACCGTGGGTGGCCAATCTATATTCTGCCGTAAGGTAGAATTTTTCCCGCTTGTCTTTATAATTTGTTTTAAATTTTGTAGCTGAATCTACATTTCAGTATTAAAATTTATTTTACGGTGTGAATATTATAATGATTTTTACGAAAAAAAATATGTATGTTCTTATGAAACTGGTTTATTTTATAATAACTAAGGAATAGTAAAGATAAATGAACTGTAATAACATATTATCATAGATTTAATCTTCGGGGGTTTTCTTAAAACAAATAAATACACTTTAAACCAGAAATTTTTCTTAAGAAACGAATTTAAATATGTACCACGGAGAAGCAAGTCCCATTATTAAATACATTTTATGGTATATGCCTGACCTGAGCCGCCTGGTGCCTGCTAGGTTTGTCAACTGTCGTGCCCAGGTTCAGAAGAACCTATAACGCGCTAGGCCAGGAGAGTCCTGTAAATGCTACCGCCGGGGGCGGGACCTGATGACTGATGACCACACCCATTTGCCCAAAGATTTGACGACAGAGGTCGCTGCGATTTTCGTTCATTCCCTTAACACTTAGGACACCAACACTTCACACTTTGGCAGATGCCGAAACCCAAGAGGGGATCGGGCCCTAGGCCTTATGCTGAGCTTCCCCGACAACTCTTGCTTTACCGCCGCCTTCAAACATAGAACAGCTACAAATGCTACTACTGCACTCGTCGGCAGCGGCGAAGAACTAGTTATCTCTCTTGCGCGGGAAGACGCGGAAAACGCCATCCCTGGACGCATAGACACGTCCCAGCTTAGGCTTTCTGCCGTATCATGTATGATTTTTGACTTGAAAATAATCGCAATTTTCGTAGCAATGAACGATTGTTAAACTAATCCCGACGAAAATCCTTTTCGTATTTAATTTTCCAAATTTTTTATGTAATTTTGAAGGTAAAGTATGTAATGGATGCGTTAAAATATGTTTATAGAAAGACAAGTAAGGTAATCTCCTGGATGAAATGAAAGAGTATTTTCAGGTTTAATTGCTGTTGGAAACTTTTAATTTAAGGCAATGATTTTCACAAAATTAATAACAAAAGAATTTGCTAGGTCCAGATCGATATATTTGATAACGAAAAACTAATAAAAAGAAACAAATCCAACATGTTACTTTTCCTTAACCTTTTCATTACGTTCCAAAACTGGCGACTGTTTTTACACTCAATCGTATCACAATTGTCAAAAAATTTCTTTGTGCTAGATATCTCTTGAAAATATCCTAGTATAAGTGTATGGCAGAGATATTTGTTTTTTAAAAATGATACTGACATTATAGAAAAAAATTGTCACTTGTACGTACGCTGCCCTAACTACGTAATCAAAGTATCATATATATATTTCTGTTGACAACATTCCTTTTCCTACGTAATTCAAAACACAGAACGATAAATGACATATCATACGAAAGGATTTTAAACAGGCTTCTGACATAGTACACTCACATTTCGTTAAAACTTGTTTTTTGATTAAAAATTGCTGTTAATTAAAAATTAAACTGCCATTGTTTTCATAAAATTGTTTTCATGAAATGAAAAGTCTTCCTGAAATTAGTGTTGTCACAAAAATAAAATACAAAATTATGTGATGCTCAACAATGATTATAAAAAAGTAAATAGTACAACCATGTCATACGTAATAAGAGAACATTATTTATGAAATACACAATGCGTACAATACGTAATAGGCACAACAAGTTTAAAGTGTGATGTCAGCGCATGTGTTTATTTTATATTTATGATTAAAAAGGAAAATTGAAATGTTTAGAAGAAATAACAGCATCGATCAATCGAAGTAAAATTGCAATTAATTAAAAGAAATGAAAGGTGTTTCTCAGTTTTCCCGAAGCGCGTGACGCATCCTCTAATGCAATTAAAAATATGATAGTTAATTTTTCTTCTAGCGCATGCCTTTTGCTAACTTTGATTGTTTTTTATTATAATTTTGATGGAATAAATGAGATGATATTCTGGCTTTACTAATGTTTTTGTGGATATTTTTCCCGTAATTTTTCTCTAAAAGTTTAAACCTACATATCGTCGCGACCATGTCAAACTATCGAATGAGAAAAAATGAATATTTCATTGCTTTTAAAAATGGGCCAATTATCACCACTAAATCTTAATACACCAGGGTTAATTACGTTTGGCTTCCTTTTTCATTCAGAAATTTCAAATAGAAATATTTGCTTTATTTATTGATGGACATTTCGTGAAAAACCTAAAGGAAAAAAAAGTCTCTAAATTTCCGGTATGAATTCCGCATTTCTGATTTAAAAAGAAGGCCAAACTGGTACCAATGTTCTTCACAGAAATTGTATTCTAATTTTTACTAGGCAAACAATTTTCAAAAAACTTAGTGGCGACCAAGACCTCCTTATCATAGTATCAGACCTCTCAATCAGCAAGTTGCCTTTGACCGCTATACTTGTCCTGCTACTAGCGCCATCAATCGTCAGTAATAGGAGTATTTACGACACGAAATAACACGAAATTTTTTCCCAGCTCTATTTGTTCTATGCATTTGCTTATGAACTATTTTCGGTAGCATAGCTGCCACCTTTTATGCTTTTTTCCTACCACTAAAATTTTATAGTAAATTTTATCTTATTAAATTGACAAGATCGTGTGATTACATGACGAAAAAAATTCTATTAAATTTTAGTGGTAGAAGAAAAGCGTAAAAGTTGGCAGCTATGCGGTAACAGAGCTGCTAGATTTTTCTATAGATTTTTCTATTCTCTTTTTGGATACCAGTTTTTTAGTACAGACAATTTTGTTTTCTTTGATCGGAGAATTCCGGGATTTAAAAGAACAACATTTTCTCTAAAAATATACTGGTGTTCAAAAAGCTGGAGACTTGGCAACTCTGCGGTAGTATCCACCAGGCGGCGATACTTTCCGGAGAAAGTCTATTAATAAGTTGGCAATTACCGCCAATTGTCAAGTCTGATCTATGATAAGGGAGTCTTGGTGGCGACAATCAACCCATTTTTAAAAGTGATGAAAAATGAAATTTTTCATATTCGATATCTGAAATATTAGATATTTCTAAAATTTATTAGACTGCAGTGCGAAATCCTCGCACAGGTCCACTGGTTAATTTAAACAACTAACCATTGATTGGTGTATAGAAACTTCTGAAATGTTCGTGGTAAACATTTTTATCATAAATTTCATATAAATTGAAAATTAATTATGCAGAAGCGTTCCATTTGAATATTTTCTTTTACGGCGATATGATCAAATTGATGTCTATAAATATCATAAATTCATATTTAATACTTAAAAATTTTTCCAGAGAAAATTTCGCATGCCTTGCATATATAATATTCAAATTTTAATTGCTTAATGGCTATACGCCTATTAAGAAATTAAAATTTGAATATTATAAATATCATTATTATCAAAATAACTGTCACATGGAAATGCGCCATTTTCTCGACCACATGTTTTTATTTTCTTTTAAAAATCTATATTTTTATTATATTCAGCATTTTTATTTCCTTTATTTATATAATTCACCACTCTCATTGTTCTGCATTTTTTAATTAACTTACCTTTATTTTGATAACTATCTCTTGATTATCGGCGTTTCGAATTTCTGTCATAGTAATTGCATTTTTAATTAATTTTATACGCAAACGACTTCAATTTTAACATGACGATATTTCTAATCACATGCACCAAGGGTGGTAGAATGTACCCCCTCATTTCATTTTAAAAGTTTAATAAAGAAAATGTTTATTATTTAAATCAAGTTTTAATTTGTTCATATTTTGGTGTTGTGTTTTGTGTGTTAGTTGATAAAGAATATAATAGCTCAAATGAAGTTATCTGGGCTGACACATCGGTAATAGGTGTTGGTGTGTTTTTACACCTCTACTATTTAGAGAACCAAGGTAAAATACCCTTCTTCTCAACAACTTAATCTTCTTTTTCATTACATTACTATTTTTCTAGCGATTCTACGTACCTCAGTAAGCTTTTAACTTCCACTATATCAGGGATCCTACACTTTCAGCGAAAATACCGGTAATTGTTTATAGAAAAATCTATTTATATAACCGCGCAATTGCAAAAGTTGAGATTTTTTCTAAGTAAATACTGTTTTTTATGTGACCTAAACTCAGGGAAATTCCCTGACTTGTAGGAACCCTGTAAGGGAGAGGTGGGCACGGGTGAACATTTTTTTAGAAAATCAACATATTTCTTACTTGAATTATATTTATTGTATTTTAAATATTACATATGATAAACAATGTATTTCTTCATCATATGAGCCGAAAATTTAAAGTTTTCCAAATAAATTAAATACATTGTGAGGCTTTAACCCCTTCAGAGGCAGGGTACTCTTGCAGCTAAAATATTGAAATGATTGGTTGACTTGACACCAGGATTCACGAATGAATTTATTTTAAATTAAGTGAAAGCCTTTTTCTCATGTACCTTATAAATTCAAAATTTTATTATAAAATTCTGGTGTCATTGTGACATTTTGGGATTAAAATTAAGTGGTATATATAATATACCGGTGCCCTTCAAGGGGTTAAAATGCTGAGAGATTTCTTTTCAAGCCTGTCCCATTTAGGGGTACCTTTGAGCAAGCTAGGGGCACCTTTGAACAAATAAACAAAATATGAAAATATTATGAGTTTTTATGAAAAACTGCATATCTTTAATAAATATAAAATATTCAGAATAAAATTAACTAGATTTTATTGAAATTACTAACTAATGAAGTTATTAAAAAGATGATATTAAAAAATTGGCTTCTTTTATGAAACACATTAAAATATCACAAACATAAAGAAAAAATTCATTAATAAAAATATAAAGGCCTTATACAACTATGCAAAGCTTCAAAATTCATTTTTTTCATATTTAAACATTTAATCAACTTATAATTTTGTAGGGTGAATAGACATTTTTAATTAAAATATTTCATGCGGTATACAAAGCCCTGCACAATATAATATATATTTTAAATCATAATAAAGTTTATATATGTTTAAAAATGAAAAATAATCCAAATATACGACAAGACATGAAACTCTCCTGTTAAAAAACCATTTGACAAAAAAAAGGTGTTGTTTACCTTAGCTAGTACACCTGATGTGTAGTAGCTGGCAGCCCTGTATCAGTACAACTTTCATATTAAGTATAATAACTCTTAATTAATCTCTTAAATTTCACATTTTCTAAAAAAAAATCCAAAAATAATAATATTGAGATATCCATAACTCTTTACTTCATAGTTTTAATTGTTCAGTGATGCCCCATCATATGGTGTTTAGCTTTATAACCATTTATTTAATTAGGCTTAAAAGTTAGAATAAAACAAAGCTTATAAGCTAAAGATAACATCTTTATTTAAATATTGAACAATCAATTAAAATTTTAGGGATACAAGATTGTCAACAAAAAACGTACAACTTTATTTTGTTAAGTTTAGATTGAATAAAGGTAAAAATACATACCTTGCATAGACAGTAGTGTGCATGCAAAATGGTAAAGATTTGTATCCTTGTTGCATTGAAGCAGTAGTAATATGCTGCAATCTATATATGAAAAATATAATCTATTTCAAGGAAGATATTTACAGTGTTCAAAGGTGCCCCCTCTCCCCTATATATGGTTAGTAATATGCTTACCACGTGTTACGTTAATTTAAAATTTTTAGTCACACGACTATTTTTAATGTGACAATAATTCATTTAAAATTTTATGTTTGGGATTTTTCTAGTTATGTTTGCATAATATAGCTTTAAAGTGCTTAACATTTTGGATAACTAAATACTGATATAGATACGAATTTAAGCGTTTTTAAGCGTAAAAAGAATTTTATAGATATTGTATGAAATATTATACATTTACTTGTTATTAAATACAGTGTTATCAGATATCGTATTTTGCCTGAAAATCGTTTGCCACCACAAATAACAAAAGTTTACCGTTTCCTTAATAAATCTCAATGTTTCTCTACTTAAATAAGGGAAATTTGTCTATTTTTAAAAAGTGGTAGTTTGGTGGCACACGAGACTAGTGTTGCCAGCTTAGCCTTTATGTCAATTCAGAAAATAAGAATTGATACAAAATTCCAAAGAATATTTTCTGTTTTATTTAATTACATACATGTCGTGTTTACATAAATTTAAAAAAATAATCTTTATGAATTTCCGGTATGATTTCGGAATTTCTGAATAAAAAAAAAGAGGACAAACTGGAACGCTTGCGCTGGACACAGGTTAACCCTTTAGCGGGTGGTGGTCACAAAAAAGGACACCTAATTTTAATTCCAAAACTGACAAACGGCACCAAGAATATTTAGTATTTTTTTTCCTTTTATAAAGTACGGGAAAATAAGCAAGTTTATATTTTCTAGTGAATTCTTTTTTAAATTCTGACGTCAGTCCATTATTTCATCATTTTAAAAACAGACTTACTCCGCGCCGGAAAGGGTTAAAGACCCCTATATTTAAACCAAAAATGTTATGTGTATTCCTTTCAGGAATGGTAATATCTAAGAAATATATGCCAAAAACACTCTTAAATTATTGCATACCATTTTTCTGAATTTCTTCTTTGGTGTTTCGCATGTTAAGTTTTTATGTTTTTTTCCGCGCATTTACTCATGGTAATGAAGTTTCAACTGCCTTCAGTGTACTAAAGATGTATCTAAATAATTAGAGGTAAATCAAAGTTAAACGCTTTCAGGGGCAATGTATTTATGTTTCTTAAATATTGAAATCTTTGAATCACACCGGGGTTTAACAACATATTTATTTCGAAATAAATAAAAGATGTTCTTCTCCTATATTATGAAAGCAAAATTTGATTCCAAAATTCCGAAGTCATTGTGGCGTTTGGTATTTAAAATTAAGTTATATAAGATATAAGTTAAGATATATTATATCCCACCGCCCTTCAAGGGCTTAAATACAGATTTTTAACCATTTTCTTATGTTTGATTACATATACTTCCAAACATTCGGAAATAGAGGTACTCAAAAATAAGAACCGCTCGTTTAATGTAATTACTTTTTCTTACAACTTTAAAATTTTAATATTTAACACCTCATATACCACGTCATTTGAACGGTACCAAATGCACATATTTTGATTCGAACCAGAAATTTCTTCATAAAATAAATAAAATATAAATCACAGACAAGTTAAACAAATATCTAAAGTAGCTTTAAATAAAAATTGTGGATTGAAATATTTTTCTACAACTTGAGTAAAATTTCCAGAATTTTTTGTGTTAACAAAGTGTAAAATAAATTTTACATGCACAAGTACATTTATGCTCTACATTGCGTTAACTATATTGAAATATGTATGTATAGATATACATACACATTTAGACACGTAAATTATTTTCGAGATTTGAAGTTAATGATGATAAACAATATAGAACTTGTAAAATCAAACATGATAACAATTTGAAAAGCTGACAAGATATATTCCGGCACTCAGACATTCTTCGGTTCTATCATAATTTATCATTACTCTAAAATACATGTCTGTGAATAAAAGAAGAATTTGGTAACATAGAGTTTACGAAGGAATAAACTAAGTACTGCATGTAATAAAATAGAGCATAGTGGAGAGGAGTTAAGGGGTCAGGTAACCTTTGAACTCACAAAATACATGAAAAGGAGACCTCTGTAAGAATTATCTTAACTCCGTAACTATTTGACTTTGAATTATAAAATTTTAAATGCATATTAATAAAGGTTTATTTTATAAATTAAAATTCTCCAAAAATGTTTACACTCATATAAAGCTTTTAAATTTATTTTAAAATATAATAAATTTGTTACGAAAGAATTATTCTTGCATGTACTGCGCGCACGATTTTTCGCATTTGAAATGCTAAAACCATTCAAAAAAAAAATTAATGAGTACATATATAATGTGTTCTCAAAATGACCTACGATGACAAAAATAAAATGAGTAGTTCTTGAGAAAAAAATTTTTTTTTAGAAAAATTCGAAATATCGAGTTTTTTTTACTACAAAAGTAGTCATAAATTCTAAACTTGTTACTTGAGAAACATAATCGTAGGTCATTTTGTGCATCTGTTTGGTTAAGACATTCAGTCAAAATTTCATGAAATTCTAACCAATCATTTTTCTTAAATCGTGTGCGCAATGACCAAAATCGACGTTTTGAGAAAAATGACTTCAAAGATTAAACTGTCCCTTGATCATATACAAAAAGCTCAGACTGTTTTAGACATAACTCCACTTCTAAAGTGAATTTTTGAATGGGGTTTATTTTAAATTTTTCCTAAAGACTCATATTTAATTATAAGTTAATAAAAAAAAATTTCAAATTTCGGACATTTTAAAGGTTACCTGACCCCTTAAAAAAATATATTTGCACAAGGATGCTCACTCACAGAAAGCAATCAGTCATTCGAATCATTTCGGGAGACGCAGTTCGTCCTAATTAATTTGGAGCAAATTTATCATAAGGAAAATACACCAGTATCAGAGGTTTATAAATGTAATACCTTGATCTCATAGTTATTAGAACACCCAGTGATATTCTCAATGCTGTAGATTATTTTAGTCATAAACATATAAAGTATATACCAGTTGATCTATAATAGATTGTATTTGACATTACGACATAAACCGCTGGTGATAGAAACATACTTTCAATAACAAAAATACACATATCAAGTACAAATTTTAAATGTGTCATTTGCTTGACAAGGGACTGTATAAAAATAAAATCCGAAATAAAATTTTCTATAATGCGCCATTTTCTAAAAATTATATTCTGAAAAATATTGCCATGCGTCTAAGAAAGACGTTCAAAATCGCCATTCTCTGATCACAAAAACATACCGAGTAACCATTAACTTTACCAGACCATCTTCCCCTTTTATTTGAATGCGAAGCTGAAAGCGAATATTTCGATTCGGAAATAGTGGTACTCAAAAATTGGAAAATTTAACAGTGATGCTGTCATGTTTTATAAAACTGCTAGCGTAAGAATTAAAAATTCACTTTATGTTCAACAGACGCTATTTATAACATATCAAAATAACTTAAGTTATTTAAAGTTACATATTTCTTTCATTATTCTTACACTTTAAACCTATTTTTAATGCATATATTTTATTAAAGATCGCCCAAAATATTGGAGTTAATTAAAAAAAAATCTTCGTATTAGACACTGTGAAATTTAGTCACTGACCTCTCAGAAAGTCTCAAAATCTGCGCCTTTGGAACTTTACTCTATTTGTTAACTTCTGCTGAATTCCATTATTATTTTTCCCATTTATATAAAGGTAGAAATGAATAATGTATACCATAATTCATTTTACTTTCCATACAATTCAATTCCCCCAGAAAAATATTTTCAATAAGAAAATGTTGTCAAACATTGAATATAAAAAATTATTGTAATTTCTTTACAAAAAATACGTAGATAAGATGTTGACAGTATATTTACAAAAGAAAAGTTAAATATGCAGAAACATATAAAAAGTTCCACGTTTAAAAAATGGGTGTACTTTGAAATAAATTTATAATAGAACGCTCTTGTAGTCATAAAATTGCAAGTCTAGAAACTGAACGAAAGAAACCATGAATGAATGATAACTGGAGATGGAATAATCAAAAAAGATTTTTACGCAGGTTACATTTCTAATTTTGTTATAAATATATCGACACGATTTGCCTATTTCAAATAAATATATACTGAATCCATCACTGTATTTTGTAT
This sequence comes from Maratus michaelseni, assembly GCA_963931845.1. Lineage (NCBI taxonomy): Eukaryota > Metazoa > Arthropoda > Arachnida > Araneae > Salticidae > Maratus > Maratus michaelseni. Next base: position 402,942,933 of record OZ007586.1, read on the forward strand.
CATGTATGATACATTGCAATAAATACAATATATTTCACCCTGTTCTATGCATTTATCCGATGTGAGCTGCAATGTTCCACATGTATGAAATGGAAAAAATGTATAGTGAAATCTATGTCACTACTATGCTATGTATAGTTGATACTTTTATAGACAGAAAGCGTAAGAAAGGCATTGATGTTAAATTTAGATTTTTTCTGTTATTAAAAGCTTAAAGATTAAAAATAAAATGTAAGGGGTCGTGAAAGTTCTTAATTTTGTATCCAGCATTTCCGAAAAGTAGCATTCGCCTTATTTAAATGTAGAATCCTGCAATTAAATATGTCGAATATTATTTTTCAAAAATAGTGATATTAAAAAGTAAGAATACGCACGAACCATGGATATTAACAGGTAAATTTAAGGTATTTTATTAGACCGAGCAGGCTATGTATTACATATTTCATGTAGCTTTAAATAAGTAAATTATACATTGAATGTGTCCTACATCAAACCAATGAAATTCCAAATTTTCACTCAAAGTTCTAGGGAATAAATAAAATATTTATTTCCTTTTTGTATACATCTTACATTGCATCAAGTAACATTTCGTAAACATTTTAAACATGTTAAAAAGTGTTAAAGTGTTAATCAATCTCCATTCTCTTTTTATACAATTTACAACGTGCGTACCCTAGAATTTCCAAGTCAGCACTATTTCAAGTCCGAAATATGTGCCTAATATTTTTTCAGATAAAAAAACAATCATTCTGCATTTAATGGCAATTTTTGTAATATTATTCTCCGATTAAATAAGGTAAACAATTATTTTCGAAAATCGTGGTAAAAATGTGCGCACACTGAATCTGTTAATATTTGTTAATAATTACTATTTTAAATATTTGTTTTTCCCAATATCCTTTTATACTTTTGAAAAACAAAAAAACAAAGTGAAGGATCACATGTATACCTGGTGATTCAAAATATGTATATCGGTGATATCATTTAAACTGCTGCATACAGAAACATTCATCCAATAACAAAAAATATAGAAATCAAGCACAGTTTTAGACATGTCATTTGTTTTACAATCGCCTAATACATATTAAAATACATTTAAATTTTATATGACCCTATATCCTATAAGTTATATTAGAAAAAAATATTACCCTGGTTATTAGAAGAACATTAGGAAACCCCAATCTTTTCCCACTAAAACTTATCGAATCAAGACACTTTGCATTTTATGAAATTTCAGCATGTTGAACATTAAAAGCAGACCCTTCCGATTTAAGTGTCAGAAAACACAGAAATTCCATGTATCAGAATCTGGTAAAATTTGGCCGTAAATGAATGGGAATGTTTTAATGTTTTTCTTTAACACAGGTGAGCATTTTTCTAAATATAACTTAAAGGAGACGGGGACAATACAAAACTTCCAATTTCGCATGGTAATATGTATAAAGCCTCTTGTAAGACAAATGCCATATCTAAAATCTGTACTTAATTTATATACTTTTAGTAACTCGAAGCATGTTTCTAATATCATCAGTATTTTTAGCAATAATCGCTGAGACAAATCTATTTTGAATCAGCCTGTATAGCATTGTTTGTATCTTGTTTCTTTCAAGTTATTGCTGACCATAAAATATGTCTTTATCTTTGATAAAGCATTTGACGTTAGAAAGAAAATCACTAAACTACGATGAAAGAAGGTTGCTAAGTTGTCATAGAATGTGAAGAAGAAGGATTTTATAATGAAACCATTTCTCCAGTTGATGCTTTTTTCAACGGATGAATTCATCTAAAATTGAGTGACTGAGTGACACAAGTTTGACTTCCGGTATATGGAAAGTTTTTAAAAACGAATAATGTACTAAAAAGTAGGTGAAAAATAAACAAATGTTATTTGTTGATTACAACAAAAAAGTTCAATTTTAACACATTTACATCGGGAAACGAGAAACCTCGTGTTTATTCCAAAAAACATCATTGACTGGCGTGGCTTCTAACTCACTGAAAATGCATTTATATCACGTTGTCAACTTTTGTTTAGATTGTATGGCATTTTATATTAAATCCGTACATTGAAAGATATTTACTGATGAACAAACTTGAGAATCCCCTCTAGGAAAAAAAATACGAATGACTTTCAGAAGAGGGGAGGAGCTTCTATTATTTCAAAACCCAGATTTCACAAAAACTTACCGATGGGAATGTGTTAAGTTTATCCGTTACTAAACATCTATTTTATTATGTGCTTTTACTATTACTATAGTTAGATTTCATATTTTTAATAAATATTTTTCTGTATAGATACCTGTTATATCATTTTAGACATTTTTATATTTCTTCTAAACTCATTGCAAATGCGCAATTTATAATATCAAGGCTGTCACTAAATCCTTTTTCTAATACAAGTAATTTCAAAGAATAATTTTCCTGGTAGGTTTTTACAACATTCTCAATAGAAATAACCTTTGGGATAGGTTTCTAAAGCATTTGCAAAGAAATCTAATAAAAAGAAAACTGCCCAGTTAAACTGAGGGCATTGAGCTCACAGGCTATTCACACTAATTGTATATTATACTCTTATTTCAAAGAATTTGAAATAAGCCCCTCGAAAAATAAACAAATCGACAATATATTAAGGGCGGTTATCCCCCCGTTACCCCCTCATAGTTAACTAATGAACCCCTTAAACTAATCAGGAAAGTCTCGAATTACAATGAATATATATACAAAATTTGAAGAAAATCGGATAATTCTGCATGAAAAACCCATTTATCTAAATTAAGGGGGGATTAGCCTCCCACTTTCCTCCTTTATACTTAACCAATGAACCTCCAAAACTATTCAGAGAAGCGCATTATCACACGAACCTATATACAAAATTTGAAGAAAATCGGATAATTCTGCATGAAAAACTCATTTATCTAAATTAGGGGGGTTATCCCCCTTTCCCCCTTTATACATAACCAATGAACCCCCAAAACTATTGACAGAAGCACATTATCAAAATGAACCTATATACAAAATTTGAAGAAAATGGCATAATTCTGCATGAAAAACCAATTTATCGAAATTATGGGGGGTTAGCCCCCCGTTTTACCCCTTTATGCTTAACCAATGAACCTCCAAAACTAATCAGGGAAGCGCCTTATCACAGGGAACCTATAAACAAAATTTAAAGTAAAACGGTTAGTTCTATCAAGAGTTATCGCGTTACGTACATACATGCATACATACATACAGAACCGGCGGGCACATAAGCTCTCAGGCTTTGATAGCCTGTGAGCTAAAAAGGATATTTTTGTTTGACAATATTTATATTCAAACAACGGACCGAGAAGAAGTTTTGTGATATTAGACTTATTGCAAAATATATTTTTTTTTGTATACCAAAATGTTTGTAATATCTCATCATGAATCCAGAAATATTAATAAAATAGAATATATATATATATCTTTTAACTCCTACACATTTAAATGAAATTGTAATGAAAAAACAGAGTAAATATTTTTGATTAGCATCGATATATACGTATAAGAGGCTGTAAAAACGTGATATACTAAAAAACTACAGATGACCCAACTTAACACTAAAACTACCATGAGCGGTCATTTTGACGGCTATCAAATGAATATATTCCGATTCGAACTAGAAATTTCTTTTCAAAATAAATTAAATTGAAAACTCGCAGGAATATGCAAAATGAATAAGTTACATAGTTTTAAATAAAAATTCTGGTGTGAAATAGTTTTATAAAACTTGAGTAAAATTTCCGGTAGTTCTGGTATTAAACAAATATTATTCAATTGATCAGTAAACAAAGAATTTATTGAGTTAACTATAAATAAACTAAAGTTTTGTTAAGAACGCTTGAGTTTCTACTTGAATGAAATAAAACATTTATTGTATATATTTCTTTTATATATGTGTAGTATTTGCATTTCTTCTGCTTTACCTGTTAACCAGGGAATACACTTTACTTCAACTGATATGCCTGATTACCAACGGGGCACACTTCCACCAGTAAAAAATAATAGATTTTTTTGCTTATTCATGGAAGTAATTTTGCATGAATAGGGCGTTTTAATAAGACGGAAATTTCTGTTAACATTTTACTGGTGGAAGCAATTCGTTCAAAATATTACGGTAGTAGTTCGTGTATGATGAAATATTTCGTCATACCCAGTTAACAGGTTAATATTCAAACTTTAAAAGACTTTCATCATAATTTGTGAATTTCTTACATTTTATAATGATTTTTGTAATACTGAAGAACATTATTTATCTCCTCTTTAAATATGATTTAATTAAATGTGATAATATCACTGAACTTTGAACCAGTTATAAAAGGTAGGTATTGAATTTAATATTCTCCATTCATTTTTATGTGCAGAGTGATGGATGAAATTTAAAATAATGGGTGCGAAATGCAGCTTGCAACAAAGTGCTTAATATCAATTCAGCTTTAACAGTAGATCATTCTCGTTTTGATATTTTTCATGAAAATCTAGAACCTTATTCTCACAAGAGCAAACGTGGCAGCTACTCTCCGAATCATAACCGTATCCTTATTTAAACGAAGAATTTTTGTCTTAAATAATACAGAAAATACTATTCAGAAATAGTAGTTAAGTCTCCCTCGATTTCCAAAAATGCTATGTAAGGTCCTGTGAAACTCAAACATTTTATTTTTCCTTACTACTAAGACAATTTCGTCCTTTCCTGGTAAAAATATCAATTAACAAACTGCTTCCTTCATTCTCAGATGTGCAGTTTAGTGTAGTGGCTAATTCAGTGAAAGCTCATAATAACAGCCAGCCGCAATACATTCCCCACGTACCACGAAAAAAAATTGTTAAACTTAAAAACGTAAAACAAAGTAGAAAACGCACATATCACACATAGACTGTAATTATCGCACATGTACTTTAACCGATATGTTTTGTGTGTCCCTGATGAACGATAAACTGAATGAACGATAAACTCAATACACACAATACTTTTAGGCGTGCAATTTATAGTGCACCTCAGCAATACATATAATTTTCATTATGTCGGAAATCGTGAAACAACACTAAATTACACTGCAAAGGATTTTTCCCTTAGAACAATGTGTAACAGAATTATTTTGTTTGACCCTGTAAATGAATAACAATTGCTTTGCACCCCATATTCTACAAAATGTTTTAATGCGCTTCATAATTATATATCAATTTCATCATGCTTCAAATGGCGTAGCATCATCAAAATGCACTTGAAACGATTATTTACCATTGACTGTAATGCAATGCTCCCAAATGGTCCACTTTTTGAATACCGGTATTGTCTCAGAAATATTTTTTTTTTTAGGGTTTTCTTGCGAATTTTGCAAAACCCATCTTCGGAGGTAAATTTTTGCGAAAATGTTGTAGAAACCTACGATGAAATTTTCTGTTAAAAAGTATTGGTATTCTGTTGGCGGACCATATGGGAGCCCTGTAATGTAACTGTCTACTTTTGACTGTCCCTTTTAACCCTTTTTATCCTGACGGTACTTATAAGTACCACTTTAACCCCTTCGCGACGAGCGTCTTTTACAGAATTTTTAATCTGTTACCACCGGTTTTTCAAATGAGAAATTTTCACCTAATTGAATCTCAAAAATGCTACGATTAGATAAGGAAAACTTTACAAAAAAAAAATAACTCGTGGGAATAATCGAGGATTCTGAGCATCTAAAAAAAAGCTTGAAAATTAATTCAGGATATAAAGGGTTAAAACACTATAAGTGCTACACACTTCAGTTTCAATAGGGAACATGCTATAGTAAACGACAATAGCATACAAAAATTTCAGGATAGTCCGACTATATATCCGAATTCTTTCAAGTATCCTTAATTTTATACATATTCTTGAAATCAATTTTAACAAAATAACATTATTAAATTAATTTAATTGTAACAAAATTTATATATAACAAATAACTGCGATATTTTATTGAACAAAGATAAATTTTTCTGTTTTAATATAATGTAATGAAGTTTCGGTGTATCACTGAATTTAAAGTGATTTTAGGAGATGTGAATTTCATTTTAAAATTTTGCTAATCGTGTATTCGAAGAGAAATAGCGTGCCTGTGACTTAATGGAAACGGACGGCATATTCCAAGAAAGTACGTAACGTCAAATGATATTCTGCTTGTTGCCAATTTTCGAGCTGATATGATTTTTTTATTCCTTCCATTTTCTTTATTTTTCCTATCCGCAGTCTTTCGTTTACTCCTGGGCATACTCTTGATTAACAAATTACTCATATCATTAAAAAACATGTACAGTGCTGGAAAAAAGAGAAAAAAATACCACCCCATACTAACTTTGACACAAAATCATCATAAAAAATTGTAACTGATACCAATCGATTAGTAACAACGTCTATTAATTTATGTTATTTGATTTTGCTTAGTGATCGTCTACATATAAATATTTTAGAAAACTCAAAATTTTTCAATACTAACACCTAATTTGGACATCATATTTGATTTTTTCAGTAAATCTTACCATTCGATCAGAAAGTTTAATAATTATAAAGATTTGAAATTTGGAACTCCTAATGTTAAATTCATTTTTAATCGTTGCAAAAGGGAGTGTATTGCGGGAAGTTGTTTAAGCATAACTCAAAAACTACTTGTCATAATGGGCTGTAAATTTGGATTCGCATATTTGAAGCTTTTAGAAATCGATTTCTATAAAAAATGAATAGTTTACAAAAAATTACTTTTCGAAAAATTATTTCGAAAGTAGATATTTTTTTTAATTACTTTTCGAAAAAAAAAGATAGGATTTGTAACCCATACAAATTTTAACAGAAACCGAATACTAGTAGTTTCAAATCTGCGAATCGAAAATTATAACTCATTACGTATATAATTTTTTGAATATTTCTTCTATCCAAAGTAGGGGTGGGGGGTCGGCATATACACGAATCAAAGAAAATTTCCAAAATTGACATTCTTGAAATAAAAGTAGATTAAATATAAATAGCGTAAAAAAAATGTTTAAAATGGCATAGTCGGATAATCATGGAACACATGCCTTTAAATAAATTTTTCGGAACTTTTTCCCAGATGTGTCTACTAATCTGACAGCACATTTTCCCTAATATCACCTTATAATTATTAGTATTTTATGAGATAAAAATGTTTTTCCAATTTTTGTGAAAACCAATTTTCTCAAAGCTACTGCACCAATTTTTTGCCATTAGCATAGTGTGATGAATTGGAGTCCATTAACGTATTTCATTCTGACAGGATTAAAATAATCCTAGAAAAAAATGGAATAATCGGTCTTGATTGACAACTATTGTAAGAGGATTATCCGAGAGAAAAGAAATTCTTTGTTCATTTCATGTAAGAAAGAAAGACTTTCATGTTTTGTATTGCCGTGCTAAATGTGTGTGAATTTTATCTATAAGAAGAGTATCTGAAGGGGTTTAAAATGTGTCAGGAAGGTATTCATATTAATAACATGACTAAAGAAAGTTATTTCGAGGAACCCTGGATACCACGAAGGAAGAAGATGGAAGAAGAGTGTATCAATTAAGGAGGATCATTGAATTATGCACAGGGGAAGAGAAGAGAGTTTTTGGTCATGAAGAGGCAGTCTGGTTTTTGAGTTCTGCAGAGTCGGACCTTGTTTTTTGGTGTTCCTGAGATGTACAAAAATGTCTTGTAAATATCATCTAAATTTACACTATCATGTCATTTTTTACAATTGTGGTTTTGAAATAAATTTTTTTGTTTAATACGAAGTCATGTGTTTGATTATATGTATGCGACCACGATACCACAATAGGTTATAGAAATACTAAAGACGCATAACTGGGATTTTTTGTATAATTTTCTGTTTCTAAGAACTGTGTTAAATAACGATAACAAAAATAAAATAATAAAAATCATATCTTATATTTAAACGAAAATCACCATTTTACTGACGAAAAGACATCACGTGTGCCCGTATAATATATATAAATGTGAAAGTTGTTTGTTTGGTAGCACATATACATATTTACAAATATGCGTGAAAATATGCATACAAATCATATGAAAGGAGTATTTGTCCGGAGATACTTAATTCGATATTCGGAGAATTTTTGGAATAAAGTTAGCCGAGAATGTGTTAACTGCTGCATTTTAGATTTAAATAAACGTATACCGCATCGTTCTCAATGCCGTCGATATTACTTGAATATCAAAAATTTGTATTGATGTCGCACAACATTAGAGAAGAATGTTTTTGCCATGTAAACAAAAATCACTCTTCGGTATAACAATGCAACGACAGTTTTCATAAAGAGTTTTATATACTATATTGCCAAAGGAAGCAAAAATATGAGTGGTTGTATCCAAATATAGTAGTACGTGCAATATTGTGTACGCTATCTTGGCACTAATCAACAGATATTTGATACAACCCCTCATCTTTTTTGCTTCTTTTTGGGAACAACGGATTTCGAGCTTATTCTTTCGACGATAATTTTCAGAATTTACAAGCTATGATTTTGAGACTTTCACAAAAGTTGCTCTATATACTTAGCTAACACATTATGCATATTATATTTTGATTGCTTTCGCGCATGCGCAGTGAAACATATTTTAGTAAACCTGCTCATTTTTCATCCATTTTTTATTATTTTTTAACTCCGATTGCAGAGTATTATGTACAATGTTGTTTGACATATTTTCTAAAAATAACTTTTCTTTATATTAAGAACTCTGCAAATTATAAGCAAAAAACTTGGGGAAATTTGGGACTGTTTTTATAAAAACCTTAATTGCTCTTCGAGTATACATGCTATCTTCATAAAAATGAACACAGTATATTACAATAAGCCACTTATCAATAATCTCGAGTTTGAACGCTTTTGCTACATTAGTTTTTACAGGGTAATCCAAAAGATATTCGTTGCTTTTTCAATTTGTTGACAGTCCCCTATGGGGTTGAGGAAAAAAATCGTCACGAAAATATATAACCTATACTATACTGTTTACACACCTGCAGTTTCAGGTTAATTCCTCATGTATGTTTCTAGATAGTTAACAAAACGTCTAAAATAGCAAGTGACCGGTCACCTTTAGCAATATAGTGTAGCAGCAGTTCTGTTACTACTTATAATAAAGAGTAATTAGACTGTAATTAAAGTAATAAGTATTTTCGTCATTTTTAAGCGCGAATAAACATAATGGAGTAAGGATATTATACATAAGCATCTGGGCCAATTACGCTCATATGTTTTTGCGGCGGTGCCATATTTGCAAGTTTTCGGCAATACCAGACATTTTTTATAGAAGATATCTATCCCAGGCAATTTTTGCTTTATTAATCGCAGATTTTTGTGGTTAATAAATGCAATATTTTGAAGGCAATTGATTTAGGTCGAATTGATTTAGACAAATATTTTGAATAATAGAATTCCCTAATCTGGAAACACTGGGTGGCACTTTGTAGTTAACAAAACATTTTCTCAATTTTGAGCTTTTAATTATTTGATATAATGTTGTTGTTTTTTTAAATATTTATTTCAAAAACCACTAGTACCACAAAATTTAAATTTATTGTAAATATACAGCTAAATTTTTACAAATATATTTATAAACGTGTATAAAAAACATAGTCGGGTTCAGGGTGGAGCTACTCAGTTTTAGAATGTGAAGTTTCAAGAAAAGTCACTTTTAGAGAAAAAAACTTTTGGCAATGTGTTAATGCATTACTCTCTTTTTTACATAAATATATAATATGAAATAATATAGTAGAGTAAATACTCAAAAAATAAACAGAACATAATTATTATCACTGTCACATTTAATTGCAACAGATATGCAGTCATTTTTTAATAGTGTAGAAAGGAATTGCTGCCGCCCTTACAATTTTTGATAAATATCTTCTGTAAGAAAGATAATATATTGTTGCTGCCAAATGGGAGCAGCAGCCTTTTGTTCACTTGCTACTAGCGCACTTGCAATAATGCTTTAATACTGCATAAATTCCAGTACTATTAGGGTTATATTCTATGAAGCAACTGTAAGTTGGCTTTGAAATAAACAGCGTATAACATATATTTTCAGATATTGGTTAACGAAATATATATTTATAGAATTATCTTCCTTCATCATTTGCAACAATTTCAATCCTGCCTAACTGTAATGATATGAAATTGTAAAATATATTTTTAGTTCTTCTTTGGTTATTTCAGGGAAATCTATTAAGTCCAATAACGATAATTTAATATAGGTAATTATCCTATGCAACCCGATATTTAGTTCAACTTCAGTCACTTTAAATTTCCATATTGAAGAATGCTATTGGGTTCCATGGCAAAAATATTCTTTTCTATTCTTCGACGCCAACGTCAAGTCTCGATAACGAAGAAATATCCCCACCGTTGAGAAAGATGCCCTATATGTTTGTTTGAATCTAAAATACAGCAGATAACACATTGTCGGCTGACTTTATTCCAAACATTATCCGGAAATCGAATTTAAGTAGCTTCGCACCAAATATTGCCTTCATGTATTTTTTATACATTTTTGCAGGTATATTTATAAAAATTTTGCATGTGGTACCCACCACGCAATTTTGGAGTTTATATAAATTATACGTCGCACATGAGAAATTTTTGACAAAAAAATGATGGGTTTTCATATAAATATAAGATGTGGTTTTCATTTTTTATATATTGTTATCGTTATTTAATACGGTTTGTATTAAAAAATGATACAAAAATTTCCAGTTATGTAGCTTTATTATCTCTGTAATTTATGTTAATGACATGAAATTCGGTGCAGCATTTGATGAGAAAATTGCTTTTTATAAAAATTTAAAAATATTTTTATCTCATAAAATATAATTATTTATAAAGTGATAATCGGGGTTTACTATCACATTGATAGCCAATCTCGGAATAAGTTCAAAAAAATTAATTGAAAGGCGTGTTATCCATACTTATCCGGCTATGCCTTTTCAAAAAATATGTTTTTCTCATTCTTTTACAGTGAAAAATTGACCAATCATCATTCACTATCCAAGTCATTATCTGAATTTTCAAACAACTAAAATTATTTCTTTTTATTAGAATATTAGGGAAAATGTCGTCAGCGTTTACTTCATCATCATCATCGTGTCCATCGTCTTCTAAAAGGACATCATCCTCAGTTCCATTCATTGTATTATTGATGCAGCATTTTTTTAAATATCGGAAGATCGTTTCTTGTGGTATTTCGTGCGAAGCTTCTATCACTCATTCAGCGATGTCAACTTTTAAAATTACGCTATTTGTCTCAGATGCATCATCAGATAGCATTCATTCAATCTATTACGAACAAAGCGTATCTTTAAATGACTTTTATTTAACCCTCCTAGTACCAAGTTTTAATTTTTGATGAGAGTTCTCAATTTTGGGTGATTTGAACCAAAAATTTATTAAATTAATTCTATTTTTGTTCAAAGGTGTCTCTTGAATTTACTTTGTTGTGTTTAATTTACTTTTTTTTCTGTTTCGAAATATGAAAATGTTCAAAACAAAACTAAATGGTGTCAAAATTGACCTCAATGGCACTAGGAGGGTTAATGAAGAAGAAATAAGCCGACCGGCAATCATAGCTTCCGAAGATCCAATCTCACGGGAAAGTTGTTTTACATTTTATGTGCGGTTCGCTTTAAACACATCCCAAACAAGCAGAGAAGTCTTCTTAAAAACCATTCCTTTACTTTTATCACATACATCTTTCAACATTTTAAAATTCCATTTTCATACATCCAAATTTTTGAATTGGCACGGACGGTAATAGCACTTGAGAAATGTATTCCCTTAGGCAATGCTTTCTGCTTAAAATTATCACTATAGATAAACGTGTTCCGTTTGCCGTGCAGCTTAAAACAACAGTGCCCATGTATTAGCGTTATTTTTTCTGTTTTTGAGAGCTGTTTTAATCAATCTAGTCTCAATGATTTATACAAATACCATTTCAAATGCATTGATGTAATCATTGAATAAAAAATTATTTACCAATTCCTTTTAGCACAAGAGACATAAATTTTTCCAAATACATTTTCTGGATTAAGGCGATAAATTCAGATGAGAAATATTAGTATAGTACTTTTTCTCAATTTTTTGGCATGTGGTCAAGGGTTCTAATTGCATGTTATTAGATAAAACTTATTTAAATAACCGTAACTAAAAGCAAAATAAATACTATTGCAAATTCTGACGATTTTAATGAACATGTAATCCTAATTCGCACCTAAAATTCGGAATAGTATTTTTTTCTATATACAATGACTGACATTTCGTGATTACAAAAAGTAAAAATTATTCTTTCGGAATTTATGAATAAATAAGACATTTATAAAATGCACATATATATGCGCTAATGATACGAATCGGTTAATAAAATATTTTTATCTAACCATTTGCACTCTGATATCGAGTGTTATTCGTCCACGCTTGTTGCTATCACTACTTCGGAATTAATCTTCAGCTACCACTAATTAAAAAAATAATTTTCTTAGTATATTTCTACATTTGCAATACGCATTTACCCGAAAGATTTTGTATAGAAGTAGTGGTTGCGAAATGTTGATCGGAATTTCGAAACAGTTTTCAGTGGATAGTTTTAATCTATTGAATTAGGATAATTAGAATAATATTTAACTATTAAATGTACACTATTTACATATTTAATTAGATTTATGCTATCTTTGGAAATGCATTATTCACAAATCATACTATCATTTCCCTGATTAAAGCATTTGCGGAAAATCAATTATTGACATAAAATAATATTTAAAATTCTATTTTGAAAACGAATGCATTCTTCCTTTTCAAAACTTTTATGTATATATGCGGTCGTTTACCTGAAAAATGTTTAACAATATTTCAATAAAATTTACTCTTTCGGTGCAGCGAAACATTCTTTCATTGAATAATTTTTGCTGTGGGAATATAAATGTATGGAAAATGAAATGAATTAAGCTATACATTATTCATGCTTACCTTTGTATAAACACTAAAAATGCAAATAGAAGTCAGCTGAAGCTAAAACTTTTGTTCTAAGTCATACATTTTGAACTTGTTTCACGATTTTCGACTGCTTTTCAGAGAATGAAAAAAAAGTGATATCTAAAATTTCACCTTAGTATTTTGTACGCAGTTTTGTCAATAAATATACTGTAAGCAAAAAGAAAACAGAAAAGAAATCAGAGAAATCAAATGAAATGAACTACCCCTACTATTTAATTACTAAATTATCGCAGTGAAAAACAAAAATCTCGTCAAGGAAAGATATATACATTGGAGCAGATAATATTTCCATAAATATTCAATATTTAAAATAAAAAAAATTCTAACTGAGGAAGAAATCTATAAGATGAAGAAAGAAGTTTAAGATTTAATATTTTTTTAATACTAGCCTGAAAAACATATTATATATGATATAAATAGTACATATTTTTAATAAAAATCTAAGATCGCTGTTTCATTTATTAATTGTTTATAAAAAAAGTTCACTTTTCTATTACTGCGTACTCAATCTATAAAACTATTAGTTTGGACAGTTTAACAACAAAAAGAAACTTAAATAAATAAAGTTAAATGTTGTATATACACATTACAAACCTTTAGGAAATTTGATGCATTATTTGTAGGTTACAATTCATATTTTCTAATTTTAATATCATAACGCCTTATTCAAAAATTGAAGTCATATAAATACTAGAGAATTAAATAGTTATCTTTTAAATAATCAGTACTTAAACGTTGAAAATACCATAATACCGAAATAATTCTTAATGTATTTAAAGAGTATTAATATTAAATTTTCAATAAGTGAAAAATTCCAGACTGGATGCCGTCCAGATGGCTTAAATGGTAAAGCTGTTGGTGCACTTTTCCAGGGTATCTGGGTTCGAACCCCGGTCTGGACACATTTTTCAATCTGTTGGTTGTACGCTGTTTAGCAAAGTGAAAATTAATTCACATCCTTTGTCAGTATTAATACTGTTTTATTTTAACAGTATTAAAAGAAATTGCATCAATGAAACAACATGAAAAACTTTCCGAAAGGCACTATCATAAGAACTTAAGAAAACACTAATGAGTATATTAAAGTGAAATTAATGTTAACAAAAATAAAAAATCATGCGTCAAACATAGATTATGAAACACTTTCCAACACAGCCAGAAAACTGTAACGAAACTTCACCGATAAATATGATGAAAGAAGATATGTAAGTAAACAGTTTAGAAAATATATACCACATGGGAAAATACAGTTTTCGAAATTACTTCTAGTGTCAATAAATAGTCGAATTATTTTGTGCAGCCCTGTATATGATCAATAGATATGGATATATAGCATGATAAAATTTAGTTTCTTAGAATATTAGTTAGAATATTCACATTTAGCGATTTTATTCGATCGATGGAAATGCACTCGAAATCCTTTGTACAGCCCTGTATATTATCTGAAGACTTTTGTACACACCACATATTACGCTAAAAGGCAACTTAAAACTCACTCGCAGCAATTACCAACCGTAAAAGACAATGTATCTTTTTCCTTGCGTAGCCCTGTATATAACTTTATTTATATCCCGCAAACTTATATTAGTATACTAAATATATTATAGTTCAGCAAGAAGATGCGTAACAGAATTAAAAACTACCCTTTAGCAATTCACTCCTATAGACTGTAATACTTATGGACTCTCTTGTGTAGCCCTGTAGATGAACAACCGGGTTTATAAACAGACACGTACTGTGAAAATATGTAGTTAAACCTAAAAACGTAAACCAAAGTGGAAAACGCCCTTATCACATATAGACTGTAAATATAGCCCATGTACTGTAACCGATATGTCTTGTGTGTCCCTGTAAATAAACTCAATGCACACCACCGTTTCAAGAGAGCAATTTATAATGTGTGTTAACCTCAGTAATGCATATAATTTTTATTATGTTTGAAATAGTGAAATATCACTAAATTACACTGCAAACGATTTTCCCCCATAGAACAATGTGTAACAGAATCCTTTTGTTTGACCCTGTAAATCATTAATTAATGCTTTGCACCCCATGTTCTACAAAAAGCATGTTTTAATGCGCTTAATAATTATATATCAACTTCATCATGTGTTAAATGACGTACCATCATCAAAATGCACTTGAAACGATTATTTCTCATTGACTGTATAATGTAAGAGAATAACTTTGACTGTCCCTGTAAAAAAAACTATAAGTTCTACACACTTCAGTTGAAATAGGGAACATGCTATTGTAAACGACAGTAACATAGAAAAATTTCAGGGTGATCCGTGTATTTTTACGCGAGTTAGAGCACGGCCAGACAAACCGAAGTCATAAACAATTTTCAACTAGGTTGGAAAGTGTTCAAAAGCATTAAACTTTCCCGGTATAAACTTTTCGTTTATTCGTATATGCAAAGAATCAATTTATCCTTACACTGCAAAGTGATTCATACATGAATCAGATAAATCTTCATTTTCAATAAATAAATTCAGTTCCTGGCTCACCCACCTCCCCCTGAATACTAGGCTTTAGCGCTGACATAAAATTGGCGGCTGTAGTAGGCGGAATTTTATAATCATTTGTATGGTCCCCTGAATTTTCACATCAGTATTTTATAAAAGTTTTATTTTACTAGTCAGATTTTACTAGTCAGTTATTTTAAGTCATATAATTTTTTTAGAATTCATTGGAATTCAAATTCAAGGGACCGTACAAAAGAAGAAAAACATCCGCTTACGACAGCCACCATTTTCGTGTTAGTTCTCAGGCCTAGTATTTATGGAGTGCTGGCTTACCACTGTATTTAATTCGTCTGACAATAAATAACAATAGTCTGCTGTAATCACAATTGTCTGCTATTAATTAAAGCAAATATTTATTCTATAAAGTTTGTGCGATTGAAACCTTAACCATGAGTATAAAAAACTTTCCTCCAAAGGAAAAAAATTATTTGCGCAGTGTAAGGTTAATAAACAATACGAAATACGTTGTTTAAAAAAATATATGATGAGAATAAAACAATGATTCATATTGAGTAAACTTGTATTTATAAGCTATATTCATTCATAAAAAAGGATACATTCCATATTTTGTCTTTCTAATTGTTTTGTGCTGCATTTTTTTTTTTACGAATATTATACATCTGTACTCAACTGGTGACCAAACTGCTTCGGAAGTCTGAACATTGTAAGATGTGTGTGCGTATGTCTTACGAAGCTATTTTTTCTACATCGTTTGTAACACATAATATTTATACATTCAAGCTAATTCCACTAAGCTGGGAAACGGCAAAAATGGGGTGTTTGCTGTACATAATGTGTATAATCTGTACATTATTGGTTAAACACAAGTATTTTTTAGTTATAATAAAATATTATTTATAATATAATTTTTAAAAAGGAGTTGATAAAATACTATTTCAGTGTTTTTTTACAACAACAAGTTATGACTTTTGCCTTTGAAACACAAAAATAAAAACATACAATGTACACGACATATTGAATGTATCTGTCTACATTTAGTAACAGAAGTAGTTGTGGGTATTTTGAATGCTATAACGAAAACAACGAAGATAAGGTAAGCGCAAATATAAATGGCTAAGCAAAATGGCTTTGCAATTGAAACGATCGACATATTTGAGAATAATTTGATATATCATGATAAGTAATTATAAATTTTAAAAAGCATCCAAATTTTTTTAAGGTAAAATTTAAAATGTCATTTATATTATCTTACATTAATACGTAAATATAATTAGGTGTAATGTAAATGAAATAATATAATCATGTTTGTATTCACGTGTCAATATTTTACTGGAAATGTGATATTACATGCAGTGCTGCCGGTCCACTACTATTTTTTTTTCAGATTGCGGGATTGTTAACACTTTCTGATTCGGTAGAATTTGCCTTGTTTTATGACAGATTAAATAAGATTAATATAAGGCAAATCGTACTCGTTCAAAAAGTGGTAGCAATCAAGCTATATGAATATTAAAAAAGTAGCGGACTGGCAACATTGATTGTATAGTTTCCAAGCCAACCTTTTGTTTTAATAAAACTTTTTTCTATATAGAAAATTCGCTTTAAGCGATTGCAGATTTCTGCGATGAAATTGTGACACGCTGGATAAGCTTACGTATCCAGCGTTTACCGGAGTTCCATTACATGCGATCTATTCTATTGAGCTTATGAAAATATCAGACCAGATGCTATGATCAATAAGGTTAACTGGATGAATTATGCCTTCCAGATTCGACCGAGATGGCTCAGTTGGTAGAGCGTGGCGGCTTCAGCCAAGAGATCCCAGGTTCGAATCCTGGCCAGGACATTTTTCGTCCAGTTGGAAAATTACAACTTGTATGATATCTTTACCAATTTGAAATATTTGTGTTAAAATTAATCTAGTGTCAGCCATATATGTTCGGGATTGCTCAGTTGGTAGAGCATTGGCTGCTTAAGCCAAGGGATCCCGGGATAAAATCCTCGCCCGGGCTTTTTCGCCCAGTTGGGAAGTTTACATCTCATAAAATAGCGTAAGAGTTTAAACACGTATTTTTCCGCACCTTAGTGTGTGAGTAAACTCAGGTCTCTGTTAGAGTGCACATGTTATTCTTTGATAGCCCTTTGACTACGGTTTGGGACATGTATTTACCAGTGGACTATTTTCTTATTATATTCGTATCACTTTTTGAAATATAATCTCTGCCTTACAAGTTATACGAGGATATTTTCAAAAGACACATGGCACAAAGAAATACTTTGTAAATTTTGGTACGATTGAATAAAAAATGGTCGCAAGTACTAATAAGTAATAAGAGGGATAACACAGTTTGACCATCCTGTATCTTACATAGCCTATTCAAGTTTCTTGCAACCATTCTTTAGATACTTAACACTCGATGTCGCATTGTGTATCGTTATAGATTACTCGTTTGCCGCTATATCTATAGACTTTCTTAGTTTTAACTTACTTTAGAGTTTTAAATTCTTTTTAACTCATATTTTACCATCATCGCGATACAGGACAGCTCAAATTTATTCAATTTAAATATATAATATTACATGATTTTAAAAATTTCTATTCAGCTAATCAAATACATTTTAGTTTTGCTAAATGTTATTTGTAGTAATTTTAAGTTCAAATTTAATGATATTTATTTTTTCAGGATTTAGAATTTTGCTAAATTTTACTATTCTCTATTTATATCATTACATTTTGTTTAAAAATTTAATATTAAATATTTATTTATGCAAAGTGTTCCAGTACAGTACATAACAATGACGTTCAACTGCTGACCGCATGAATGCACTATTTTCTCACAGAATGTTTCACTTTAATGGCGGAAGTTGTACGATTAAATACAAATAATTTTTTAAAAATCTTAGTTATTCCACGTGGACTGCAGTTAAACCCCACCGGTCTATGGAAAACTGCACTTTTTATAACATCTAAAAGCAACATCTATTGGCAAAATTTTTCTAAAGAAATCCTGCATGCAACATAAAATTTAGTATTCCCCGATAAAATAGATTAAAACTTTTCAATTAAAGGAAAACGTATACATATGGGTTCTTATCTTGTGTGGTAATGTTTAACCATAATATTACTGAAACATAAATTTGACATAAAAGTTCTTCAGAAATAAAATTTCTTTCATTTAACATAAAAATTTCAAACTCTGTTTTTTAACAAGTTTAATGTGTAGATTGCCCTAAATGTATTGGTATATATTTTAGATTTCTCATGTTACAAATATACATCCTTAAATATATATGATATATGATTTTTCTTGTCGGTGTTAATCATGTCGAATCCCAAATGAAATCGACCGGATTTCACTAATTCTGCGACAAACGTAAACTACGTGTAGTGAAATATGTTAACGACTATCAATGCTGGGAGATATTTTGAGGATTACGTGCATTATTAAAATTTGAAGTAGATATTTTCAAGAATTTCTATATATTTCTCATAAATATTTATCTATCTTAAGGCAAACATTATCATAAAATGATGGTGTAAATTTTCGATTTTAAATAATTCAAATTAATATTGATTTTAAAGGAATATTAGGTTTAGAATTTAAATGTAAACCCGTCTTTACATATAATTCTTCATCACATAAAATATTGCATTATCTATAGTAAAGAGACAGAATAAAAAATAAACATTTTTCTTCATTTTTCAATAATTATAATAAAGATTATTCTATGATTGAGTGTAAGTTATGAGAAACTTTGGGGATGATGCGATATGTACGCCTGACCTTGACTGATGTATCCCTAATACTCCGGCAATTTTGATAAGATCCTAGTCTTCAAGACACTCTTCATAAAAGAGTGAGTTATTGGGATGTGATGAACAACTGTAGTGTTGGTTGTGACATGCTTGGTCAGTAGATCCGCGCATTCGTTGCCATAAATGTCTTTGTGCTCAGATACATGAACAAGACTAACCTTGTGTAATAGATTTTTCAGTTTACGTTTTATCTGTAGTATTAAAGGGTTGTTTGTTCTTGGAGAAAGTAGAGCCTGTAGACCAGACAGATGTCATTACAAATGTGCACGTGGGTGCTGAAAAGTTGAATGGCCCAGTTTAGAGCGCACATGTTATTAAATAACTCTTCCTGGAAAACACAGTTGTTATCGACTAGCCTGCAGACCCTCTGATGGGTCACCACATCTCCTTCCGTGGTGCAAAATGCTTCATCCACGCCGGTATCTGTGCAGGCGCCATCGGTGAACATTGTGAGATTTTCGATAGGGGTGTAACTGTTAAGTGTGACATTGACTTGGAAGTGAGATGTATCCTCTGCAGGATGAAGCTGCCAACTGTGGATATTATGTTTGATGATCATGTTAAGGAACTGTGAGTTGATGAAATTCTCTTGTTATAGGTGAAGAATATTATTTTTAGCGAATTCGTATTTAATTGTTATCGCTATTAGTGGTATGCCTGTTTTGACATTGAGTGTGTCTGTAGATTTTGTTCTGTAGACCCTTCATATTTGTATTATAAATATACGTTGAATAGATGTTAATTTTGTTAATGCTTGTTTCGTGAGATCCCCCTCTATACCTGCTCCATATGTGATATTTATTTCTATTATTATTTTGTACCATATTTTTGAAAGTTTATTATTGACCCCCATGTTTTGGATGTTAAAGAGAGTCAGGTATGGTGATATTTGCTTAGTTTTAGTCTTAGGTTATTAATATGTGGAATCCAGTCCAGGTGCTTGTCTACAGTAAGACCCAGAAGCTTAAGGTGTGAGACGTGTGCCGTTCATTCGTATGCTCGGATTGCGGCCATGAAGCGGGCGTGATTTATTAAATGTGAGGGGTTGATTGGTCGACGAATACAACGTACGCCGACAGTTAGCGCAACAATTGAAGTCGGCATATTTATTTGGTATCAATATTTTCGAAAACCTCATTGAAGCACCAGAGAAAACCATAATCAAGCTAACTTCCTTTATTGTTGCATTTTAAAAATTGCCCCCACTTTAAAATCGTAAAATAAGATCTGGTTTATTTTAAGGTTTGATTTTTTAGAGTTAAAATGTCATTAATGTGATTTTCTTTATTTAGTTTATCCAAAAATAGTGCATTTTATTCTCAGGCATGTAATCACAAATGATAATATTCAACATATCTGTGTATAAAAAAATTCATGTATGTTTAAAGATTCATAAAATAATTTGTATGGACATTTATATTTGATTACGTTACACATTTATTTGAAGGGGTCGGGGCGAGAGAGTGCCAAGCCACATTTTTGAACTTCTGAGATATTTAAATTTGATCAAATACTCAAATCAAGATATATAACATAAAGTTTTTTCGCCGATGTCTTAGTAACAATTGAGATATTCTGAGTAACAATATGGCATTACTTTAATGATATTACTATTATGTTTTTGTAAGTTATCTATCTTCAGTGGGGGCATAAACATCTGGTCAAAAACGAAACTTGTCACATGTGCTGCCACCAAGTGACATTAGAAACAAATTATATGTTGGATATTATAATTTACAATATTAAGCTACAGATTACAGTGTTAGATTTATTTCATCAAAAATGTGGTTTGGCACTTTTTTGCCCCGACCCCCTCATTTATCCTATGCAGTGGAAAAAATTCACATTATTATAAAGTTTTTGTTAAATCAGACTTTGAATTAAAAATGCGTGACAGAAAAAATGGTTAGGGCGCTTAAAGGGTTCCTATATTTAAAAGTTCTGAATTTGTAGTTTATCGGGCGTAGAAACTTATATTGTAATGCAATATTTTAATATTTTTAAAGGTATTTAATTCTGAAATTTCTTTAATTAATATATATAAATTTATTTTTCCAAATTTAACACTTTTATGATTGATTGTTCGACGATTAGAACATACTCCGAAAGTTAGCCCAACAATTGCAGTTGGTATGGTCATTTGGTATCGTTATTTTTGAAAGCCTCATTGGATCACCTGCTGTAGCAAAAATCAGGTTAACTTTCTTCATTGTTGCATTTTGGAAATCGCTCCTACTTTAAAATCTTAAAATAAGAACCGAATTTTCAACTCTGCAACAGGGTATCTGCTATGCATACCTTTGTTTATCGTATTTTTGGAATCATTGAGTGTTTTTAATATAGTTGAACATGGAGTATATATTATGTGTGGGGAATATAAGTTATATAACCATATAGTCGGGGAAAACGGGTACCTCTGTCATGACTGGATTTAAGTAACCCAAAACAGATAATGATTAAAATATTTAGATCCAGGCAAAAAAATGAATTGCTCCTTACGCTATCTCCATATTTCGATTTGTGTTGTTTCTGTATTGGAGAGTTTATTTTATCGTATTATATTTAATTATTTGTTTCTTTTTAAAATTCTTAAATATGAACGTATGTAAGATTATTGAACTTTTTATATTATTATATCAGGGTTCGTACGGGTACTGTTACTTTTCCAGGTGACATACCAGTATATTTTTCTAAAAAAATACATCAAGTTCAAACGTGCGAAAATTTCACCTTATTTAAGAAGAGATTAGCTATAAAAAAATACTGGTACCGAATAAATTCCTGGTCTTAAAATTCCAGGACCCATACGAACCCTGTATATGTAGTATATTTAAAAAGAATTTATTTCGAACAGTGAAACTGCTGCTAGCATTTATATAATCATTTTTCCTACTTGCTTTCCGATCATAATTCTCTTAGAGTAAAAAGCCATCACCTAAGTGGGATAAAACTGGATATTTGAAAACAATTTTTGAAAAGCTGGTAAAAAAATGCTTGAAAAAAATGCAGTAAAAACTAGAAAAAACCATATTGATTATGATGTGTTTAAGCTTCTAAAGAGGTGAACTTCTGTTCTACAATTTATAAATTTGTTATGGAGATAAATATAATGGTATCTTTAAATATTAAATCATTAGAATTATAATTAAAACATTGCTAGTTAAGTCTCTTACCTAAAGTTAAGTCCTAAAGTAAAGTCCTTTTTAAAAGAAAAATCTAAACGTTTATATTTCCTGTAATATAAGCATATCCATGTGACTCTACCCCATTTGGTGGCGGCGGGGTAAGAAGTGACATCTCATGTGACTGCCGTGTGAAAATCTTTCACTATTCTTAATTGTTGCAAATGCCATGGAACTTAGAGTGTGGCACAGTATATGTAAACTTGTTGACGACATAATGGCCTGTGTACCGTATGTGTATTCATTTCACAGCATGTTTTGTAGGTTAACCCTTTGTATACCTACTCAAATTTAACTGCATTTTAAATATCTCCATGTATATTCCTAACTTGAAAAATGCCTATTCTTAATTATCAGCTTCTACAATCGAATAGTTTGGTTTATTATGATCATCATATAAAAAACAGACGTCATACAGAATAATAAGGCATTTTGTGCTTGTCAAAATGTAAAGAAACGAATTAAAATTTACATATAGATTGACGTCGATACAATGGACATTTAAGACTTAACAAAGGAAGTAGCGATGAGGTAGTAAATATATTATTAAACGTAATGTTTAGAAATAAGTATGTAACAAATTATAACACCTTGTGATAATATACTTATTTTAATTGCTAAAAGGTTTAAAATAAAAACATTCTACATAGTAAAATAAATTTTATTAGACTGTTGACAAGTTTCGGCTCCATCCGAGCAAATTTGTTATTATAATGGCTCGGACGGAGCCGAAACATGTCAACAGTCTAGTAAAACTTATTTTACTGTTTAGAATGTTTTTGTTCTACGCCTTTTAGCTATTAGAATAAGTATAGAAATTATTAGTATTACAATTTGACAATGAATGCTTACGACGGTTCTATCCGATTTCGTGTATCAGTTTACAACGTTTTATACTTTATTTACTGATTCTTCTCGTACAATTAATTATAATCTTTTCGGGTTCGATATTTTTTTGGGGGGGGAGGGGAGTAAAAAATACTTTTACTAGTGGAGTCCAATAAAAAAGGTGAAGGTTTGTTATACAAACTGCGCATGCACAAGAATGGTGCCGTGTACATGACTAGACACGACATTTCATGTAGTATCTGAACTTTGAACTTTGTTTTATTCATGACTCAATCTAGCTTCCGTGAAGGAAACAGACTATGGCACGTGTATTAAAAGAGTGAGATGCGCTGAGTTATCAGATTTTTGAAAACAGAAGACGTTAATCACAGACGAAATTCATTCCAATTACAGGTCCTTTATGGCCTAATGTTTTAATCGAAAAGAAGTCTACGCCCGGTGCAAGAAAATTGAAAATGAACGTACGGAACGGAACTGAATGATGATCCGGAGAAGAAAAGAGGCAAACCGAGAATCTCGAACATGGACAACAATGCTACACTTATCGATTAGGATCTTTGAAGACACTTTTTGAAACGCTTTGCGGATCAAGAATAATTGAAAGACACTGTTGTTGTCTGCTTTAAGAAACTTAACTAGCAGCAATACCATGAAGGGATACTTAAACTAGTGTGGCGCTGGGACGTATATCTTAAGGTTTACGGAGATTATGTCAACATATAAACAAAAGTATGCAGTTTTTGTTTTATGTATTAAATATTTTCTTTAAATATAAATATTACTGTACTTTTACCTTATAACTTTTTTATTGGATACATCTCGTACGTTTAAAAAAAATTAAAATTAACTATCAAAATCACAACAGTTATGGTTTATTGTATTTTAAAGAATATGTCATTTACTGAAAATTAACAAATATAGTTATTTTGCGCACTATGAATAGGACAATAGTCTAAGGAATAATTTTGGAAGAAGTTTTGAAAGTTTCGTATTACAATAGGTTTAATACGAAACTACAAATTTCTATTTTTTTTTATCATAAATAATTTGCTTTGAAATGTACCTCCTGATTTAAATTTAAAAAGTGAAAGATATGTTAAAAATAAAACAAGCATTGCATAAAAATGCAACAAACAATGCATTTTCTTTGTTACTAAATACTACAACAGAAATGAATTCATAATATGAAATGTATAAACATACTACCATTATTACATGCAGATAATAAAAAAATCATTGATAAGACAAAATAATAACCAAAGTAAAGAGATGTCTTATTATAGGTCGCCAGGCATGAACGGGGTATACTAAATTCTGGTACTTTAAAACACATGATCATGCCTATATTTAAACAAAAAATTCTGAACCTTCCACAAATTACACATTCCTGCAGGTTGTCAAGAAATTTTATATACTGTATCACGCTCATAGGCATTTGTCTGATATATTACGTTAATATTTTCTAAAATTTTTATTAAAAAAAAGTAAAATCTAGTAAAAATATCAACAAAATGTTTTAAATGTAACCCAT
The DNA here is from genome assembly GCA_963931845.1 of Maratus michaelseni. NCBI lineage: Eukaryota > Metazoa > Arthropoda > Arachnida > Araneae > Salticidae > Maratus > Maratus michaelseni. Next base: position 402,967,846 of record OZ007586.1, read on the forward strand.
TATTATCAGGCTATACCCTTTATAAAGTCTGAGATATTACGGAAAAATTATACTAATTACTAATCTTCTTATTTTTCTTATCCCCCCCCCCTTTCAGAGCATCCAAATTTTCTTTCGCAAGATTTGGAATTTTTTGCTTATTACGTTCAAGAAGTGCAATCCTCCAAGAACTCCACAGTGTTCCGGGGATACACAAACAACTACTGGAGAAAAATGTCTGTATTCAACACTGCATGCAATAAAATTCCTATGGGATAAATATCGATTTTTTCTCATTTTCTCATTTTGTCTATTCGTTTTGGCAGATATCCATTATACTATTTTAATACACTAGGAAAAATCTGTAACATACTTAAACTAAAATGCATCTATGATTCTGGACAAGTGTTCAAAAGTCTCGACAGCTGTCATAATGTTTTCTATTTGCAATAGAAAAGAAAATAATACACCGATGACGTATATTTAAAGAGAAATGCTTCTGTTGATCTAATATTTTACAAAAATATATGTTAAAAGAAAAGACATTTTCCAGATTTCTTTAACAAAATATTATATCAATTCTTTGGTTCTGAAAGTACTTTATTGATATAAAATTCGCAGCTTTCAGTATTTTTGTTTTATAATAGTTAGAATTAATATATTCTTTTAGTTATCATCATTTTTATGAGTAATATTTATTTGTTGAAAGTTTTGACATTTACAAATATATTTTGTCTCGTTTCCAATTTTTCTATTGGTCAGTAAAGAGATTTTGCATAATGATTCGAAAAAATTTGATTCACTGTTTCTATTCATAAATAAATATAAATAGTATCTCCTTGTATTTATAACAAAATATTTCAAACAAAATTGATTATTTGCCGAATTTATGAATATTCGACAAAATATACAATCAAACATCTATTTAAGAATAATTTTCGATTTGTTTACTTTTTAATGATAGAATAGTCAAATTGATTTTGTATGTTTTTTACACTGCTCGTCACAATTAAATGATAATGGCAGTAAAGCAAACTTTTTTATTAGAAAAGTGATTCAAATTTATTCAAATGCATTTTTAACATAAATTACCATTTTCACAGTTAATTCTTCAAAATACTGAAGTCAAATTTATGGAAGTTTAAAAATATGGAAAAATTATCTATTCTGTTTTACAACGAAAACAATCATCATGAAACAATATGGTGCATGGCAAAAAGAAAATATGCCAGTCTCTGACAGAAATACATAACTTTCTGGAATCCCTGAGAAATTAATCTGTTCATCAAGCATTTCAAAATTCTACTTCACTATTTTGAAACTGTAATTTTAAATTCCAGCATGTCCCTGTGAGGCATTTGGAGGGCTTCGTTTCGGTGACCTAAACCTTCAGTTATTTTTATAAATCTGGTTTGTGTCTTATTTATGTCTGGTGAGTAAGCTGATGAATCCGTTCATGTGATATCCTCTGTTTCCAAGAATGTTGACACCAGATACGTTTCATAAAAGGTCCTCCGTGGCCTAGATAGCTTAAGAGCGTAGGAGAAAGCGGCGGATTCAATTCCCACTTACTCTACACTCTTTGTGGCGTTCCTGGCCGATATCTTCAGTGCTGTTTACTTCCTTGTGTCTATACTGTCCTCTTCAAGATGAAGATTTATGTAATTTGTCGATGGACTGTCTGTGTTTCTGTGAATAAATATATATATGGTTCATTCGAGACAACAGTCTTGTAGCTATAGGTCGCAAAGCGCCCCTCCTTGAAATATAAAAATGTTTCTTAAAGAGAAGCATTGTTGTGCAAATATTCACATATGAAAGAAATCTACAAATAAAAAAACCTGAAAGGAGTTTAAAATGTTTTAATGAGGTTTAATAATAGCAGCTTCCATTGATACAGAAACCCACTGAAATTCAGCTTTAAATACACTTTATTTCGCATCCTCGAAATGTTAGTTTACCAAAGAAACCTCATATGTGAGTGATATCTTTCGGAGGTTTTCTGCGCACACAAGATGCGCGAAAACCCATAGAATTTACAAGGAGTATGGCACCACTATTTCAGATAAGAGATCTTCGGCTTATTATTTTTTGTGATTAGATAAAACCCTGAATTCTTTTCAGAAATAGTGGTACAAAACAGTAAGAAGCTTGCGCAAAGTGTGACCTCAAAACAATTATTTTATTTTACTAGGGGGAGCTGCCCCCTGCGAGCTATGCTTGGCGACCTCCGTTCTACTTCCACAGCCTCTAAAAACATGCTAATGTGCTCTGTTTTAAAAGATTACACATGTTACGGATGATTAAATGATATTATATGAAACGACGACGATTTTCTGTAATCGGGTTGTCATGCTTTTCCATTTGACTGGAGCATTTTTCGGTTCCCATGGCTTCATTCACCGCTGTCGCGTCAGCTGACTTTCAACTACGCATTTGAAAATTAGCGTGATCAAAATGGTTAAGTAAAAAATGTTGCTGCTTCTTGGAAACTTATAACGATGATATGGATAATATTCTTCCTTTGGGTTCGAGGTTACAAAATAATTGACTTCGTCTGCTTGGGAATAACACTCATAAGCACGGCATTGAAAAGCACTTTGTGTGGAAAATGTACTCTTTTGTTTTTTGCTTATATCGAGTTTTAGATATTTTCAGGAACATGTATAGCGTATGCATGAATTCTGTTTTGAATTTTAATGTACCATCATGCATATTTTTAAAGTTATTTTTAAAACATTAAATGTTCATTTTAATGTATAAATTATACGAATTTCTTAATATGTATTTATTGAATTAGTATTTGTTTTACAATATGACAAACATTTTAAATCTGGCCATTTCTAAATAATAAATAATTCATATAAAATAAATCTAGAGAATTTCCCGCATGCATTTACCTCTTCTCTATTTATGCTGCATCTAGTTATGAAATATATAAACAAACTTGGTAACCGCGCCACTTTTACGACATGTGATTCTCACTGTGACGTCACATAAATATTGTCCATAAGAAAATCGTTTTAAATGTATCTTTTCAATATATGACGTAATTTTCACCATTAAATGCGTGTCACGTGTAATAATTTAATTGTTTTAAGGTTTTTTTTCTTTTTTAATATTCACGTCTAAATTAATTTTTGATGGTGTAATTTTTCTCATTACCTGCTTTAACACGTGATCATTTTATTGTTATTTTGGAGTTTTCTTTTTGTTTTCAATAGTCATGTAATTTTTAAATTGAAAGGAAATACGATTCCTTGCGCTGTTCAAGAATTTAAAATATGACCATTTCTAAATATGAGCTAAATATCTATTGAAAAAATGAAAATTTGAATAAAACATTGAAAGAAAACCTAAAAAAGTTAGTGAAATTGAAAAATTATTTGCACACTGTACATCGAAAGCTTGTCAAGTACATCCCTGCAAAATATGGATAAATTACTACACATAGCTTTTCATCCTATAAAACTTTTTTAACGGAACTATTTTGACCGACCTCAACATTAAATAGCTTTTAAAGTAATTCTTACATTTCAAAACTGTCTGCTTCAGCGTGTTTATCGAGCATTTCTCTATAATTTCATACTTTTATCTGCAACAGTTTTCTTGATATTAGCCGAGATAGACTTCCGTTCACAAAAAATACATTTACGGCGGTGAAAGAGTTAAATACTTTTCTTTTAGAATAGAGAAGTAACTTAAAAAATTCCGTAACTGTTTAACTTTTTTCACTGACCTAATTTTCTATAATATAAAATATTCTCAATTAATATATACATTACGATGGAGCGAATTTTTTTTCTTCAAATCAAAGTTAGACGGGGTGGGAAAGTTGCTCTATCAGATCCTCATTCTGAATATAAAATATCTTTGTAAAATATGAATATTAAATATTGCCCCAAAGTCATTGCAAATTGAGAAAAATTGTAAAAGTTGTGCATTTTCCCATTTTTTGTCAAACATATAAAATGCACAAATATTATTAATATTAAATTAATTTTAAAGTATTCTTCTTAAATTATTATTATTATACGCTTATAGTGAAACTATGTAATATTTATATGAAATCCAGGTGCTTACTTCCCCAATGACTTCAAAATTTTGAAAAATTTATAAATATTGGGTAATTGTAAAGCATAATCAAAACAACAAAATTGTGTTATATTTTATACTTCGCAAGAATATATTTTTAAAAATAATTCTTGAAGATGAAGAATAACAAGAAAAACTAATTTATTATTACAATTTACAAGCATTATAAGCTTAATCAAGAAAGCAGGTTCTGAGTAATTGGGGCACCTTTCGTTAAAATCTGGAAAGGCTTTAATTTTAAGTGAAGAAATAACAAAAAATGAACTACAAAAAATATTGATACCAGTAAGCTTATTGCAATTGACTGTGACGGAACTACAGTTAACACAGGTTACAAAGAAGGTGTCATGCGATTTCTAGAAGAAAAAGAAGGAAAACCACTTCAATGGCTTATTTGCCAAATACATGCCAATGAGCTTATCTTGAGCCATTTGCTCTAGCAACTTGACGGTACAACAAATGGGCCTCAAAGTTTTACAGGATCTATTGGCAAACCTCTAAAAGATTGTGAACTTCTTCCTCTTGTACATTATAAGAGAATAAGCTGTGCTTTGCTAAAAATTACTAATAAAAAGGATTTAAGCACGGATCAACTCTATTTGCTGAAGATATGTGAAGCAATTTTTTCGGGATTGTGTCCCGAAAAATTGTATAAAAGAAATCCTAGTAAAATTGTGCATTCTAGGGGGCTTAGAGTGGCAAATGCAATTCTTAGGCTATACGTTTCTTCAGGTGAACAGTCTGAAAATTTGTTAATTCTGACAAATTTTATACTAAGAGTTTATTCAACTATATAGTTTCAAATTAAAACTACGCCTTCATGCATTTACGGAGCTAAGCATTTGCATCAAACAGTTATGTTATCATGATATTTACCAAAGGAATTACAAACAATAATAGAACCCGTAATTCAACTAAATGGTTATTTTTGTCATCCGGAAAATATTTTGATTCCCATGTTGGCTGACGAGAGGTACTATGTAAGATTATTGGCACTACGTAGAATAATAAAATCGCGAAAGTCAAGAAATTCTTTACGTACGTTCAAGTTACCTGAGATCAATTTTGAAGCCAAAGACTACATCGATTTTATAAATTGGGCAGAAGTGACCGTGGAAGAACCACCATTAACTAAGTAATTAGATCATAATGTTCTTACAAAGTGTATCCTAAATCCAAAGGCAATAGATGAAGACATCTTACCTAAGATTAAACTATTCCCTTGTCACAATCAGTCCACTGAAAGATGTGTGAAACTTGTTACGTAAGCTTCTTCAGCTGTTTGTGGTCCTTTGAGACGCGATGGGTTCATTAAAACTTGTCTGGTGTCTCGGAAAAAAATGCCAGTTTTTGAAACCAAAAAACAGTATGCACTACTATAAAATGGAAACTTCATTGCTTGAAAATTGTAATAGTAAATTATTTTACCTTATTACAATAGTTCTTTAAAAATAATTAGAAAATATATTTTCTTACACAGGTTAAGTAAAAAATATAAAACAATTACAATTACCCAAATTTCATATATTTATAAAAAGGATAGTCGTTGAGTTAGTATAATAAAAGCGAATTTGATATAAATATTACATAATTTTACTATAAATATATAATAATAATAATAATAATTCGATGATCATCCTTTTAAATTAAATTATTATTAATAGTTTGTATATTTGAGGGAAAAAATGGAAAAATGCACAACTTTTACGTTTTTTCTCAATATTCAATGACCATCGGGCAGTATTTAATATTAATATTTTTCAAATATATTTTATATTTAGAATGAGGATGTGATAAAGCAACTTTACCACACCACCCCATTTTGATTTGGTGAAAAAAAATTTCATAGGCGAGCACTTTTACGTTTTTTCTCAATATTCAATGACCTTGGGGCAGTATTTAATATTAATATTTTTCAAAGATATTTTATATTCAGAATGAGGATATGATAGAGCAACTTTCCCAAACCGTCCCATATTGATTTGGAGAAAAAAATATTTTTCCATAGGCGAGCGCTCCACCCTAATATACATATTCATCATCTATGTGTAAAAGAATGAATCTGATGGCATGACTGTTGAAATGGTTTGGATCCAAATAAAATGAAGCTATGATAAAAGTGGAAGAGACACATTGTGTATTGTCTAACAGTTTCAAGTAACTGAGGGTGTTGTCACAATATGGTATTTGCTGTTTGTTGGCATTTAATCAACAGGCCCTGATTACCACTGGGTTAAACTTCCACGAGTAAATTTGAATAGGAATTTCCCCCGTATTTATTCGCATTATTGATGAATCATTTTTGTCATAAAAAAGTAAAATGTCTAATAGGTTTTACTGGTGGATATATGCCGAGGTAGTATTATAATCTTTTCCACTGGCATTGGCAGGAGGATTGTTTATACTGTCCCAATGTGGCGGAACCGCAGGGGCAAACGTCCATCAGTTAAAAATAATGGCTATTTTTGCTTTAATTATAGCAGAAAGTCTATATGATTAAGCCGTTGAAATTAAGGTAAATTTTCTATTTAATTTTACTGATGTTAGTTTGCTCTGGCGGCAATCAGCCCCGTGGTACCGGTTACAGTTAAAACTTCACCATTTTGAGGATATGACAGTTCCTTATTGTTCACAGTTCGATGCTGAATAACGATTTTAATTTTTCTATAAATCTAAGATGTAATTCGTGTGCTTAAGATGTGATAAGTGTAAATAATTTGTACAATTATTTTAGTCCTTGCTTACATGAATGTAAAGCATAATTAGTGCAAATTCTTTAAAATGTTCTGAACCTTATTTAATGAACAAATTTCGGAGACTTTAAAATGCAACAAAAATTATTCATGACATGTGGTAACAAATGAATCTTCTGACACGCTGGAGCTTCCCGCATTTAGAGAAATAATAAATACATGGCTGCAAAACTTTCGCTTTTTTCTTACTCTAAAACTTAATATTAAACTTTGCATTACTTAATCGGAGATTAAATAAAGCAAACAATTATATTAAATTTTAGTGTTATTAGAAAATCGTAAACGTAAGCAGCTTTTATCAAGTAATATTAATCACATTCGTGTATATTACTCAATTTTTGTATATTTATTTTTAAAAAATAATTATCTCTAGTCCGGGTCGCCAGTGATCAGTGAATTTCAATTCCAGTATTTTCGACATTTGCCTTCTTTAATCAATTATTTCTGAGATTTTTTAAGGAGAATATTTTTATACGAAAATAGTGGTATTCATATTTTCTAACCAGTAGCTAGCATGTAAATAGATGTTTGGGTTATGATAAAATAATTATTTTAATTGAAATAATTACGTAAATATTTATGTGCACCTTATTTTCCTACAAAACTCAAATTCGACAGTCAACCTTCTTGACATCATAAAACAAAATTGCGAAAAATTCCCAAACACTTGATAGATGGCTAGCAATAACTGTTGCTACCGTAAAAGCGTATTTGCAAAGTATCTTGTTAAATTTACAACTTAAAAATTTTCTTTCAGGCTTGAGATGTGGGTACATAGCTTATCGTTTTCTATATCAAGATAAATGTTTCTTAAGTACAAGCAAACCGTCCCAAGCTTCTTATTCATACAGAAGTTAAAAAAACTATCAAGGAAGGTCCTTAAAGCGCATACTCGGAAAATTTAAAAAAAAATGCTAATGAAGCTACACATGTATGTAATAAAGGAACAGAGAAATTTAGCTGCGGAATCCCAGTAGAAAATCTGCAAAATTTAAAATACTTTCGAGTATTTGGCGCTAAAACACACGATTTGACTAGCAACATTTTTCGTTCGCCAAACGCAAACGATTTTAATGCATTTTAAAATGCTTGTAAAATAATTATTCGAATGCGCAATATTTAATGAATTTAAACTTAAACGATGAAATATTTATTATTTTTTGTATAATATATTCAAGCTGCTTGTTGTTGCAGTTATTTATTTTTACCACTGAAAAAATATGTTCTATGTTTTGGAAGCTGCAAATATCTATTTTATGTTATAGCGAAGCTGACATTTAAGTTATGTGCATTATTGAATTATTGAATCTGTATGTTTATTTTCACTGTTAGTTAACAATCGAAATTTTAAAATTATATGAATCTGAAAGGCATATTAAAGTAAGCGGAGAGTTTGAAGAAATTCTTGTTATGAGACCTGCCTATGAGATTTTTGTAAAATTTGAAAGCGTAAAATTGTGATAAGCTTAAAAAATTATACGAATGGGTTAATTCTATGGCTCATGATACCATACCCTCTTGTTCAATCGTTTGCATTTTGCGTTCAACATTTTCAACTCTCTATACGTTTGCATTAAAATTAATTTAAAATATTTTTTTAATCAGATTAAGTAAATTACTCACGTTTTTTTCTCTATTTATTACCGATTGAATGAAATTTTGCCTATTGTTTTATCCTCCATTCTACAATTTTTTCTAATTTAAATGGTTTCAACGGTTGTACAAGTAATTTTTAAATGTATTTTAAAAAAGGAAAAGCCCGATGACAAACGGATTCGTTATACATTTCTATATCGAAGAAGTCGTTGTTTCCATAACAACAAAAACTTTCTTGAATTGACAATGTTCAGAATCTTGCTAATTTTTGAACTTGAAACAATTTTAATCAATTTAAATTTTGTTTTAAATCGTAAAATACAATCGTTAAATTCCATTATATATACATATAAATGTGTATACAAAATTGTAGTTATAAAAATTTATTTATTATGTAAGTTAAACATGCATAAAGAAGTTCAGTATAAAAAAGTTTTTCCTTAAAGAATATTTGTCATAAAAGCGTTATTTTTTAACTCCTTGAAGGGCGGTGAGGACATAATATATCCCACTTAATTTTAATTCCTAAATGCCACAATGGCACCGGAATTTTGGAATCAAATTTTACTTTTATAATATATGGGAAGAAAATCTTTTACTTATTTGGAAATAAATTTGTTGTTAAATCCCGGTGTGACTCATTGATTTCAACATTTTAGAAACATAAGTACATTGCCCCTGAAAGGGTTAATTTCATTACTTCGCCAACCGATGATAAATCGCCAAATAAACGAAATTTTCATATTTTGTTACGGACGTTATATCGAGGTTCCACAGAATTTTTTTATAGACTTATATATCCTCATGAGAGGAACATTCTGTAATTTTTCCAAAAAATTCTGAGTATGCGCTTATGGAGACCTTCCTTGTAAGAATTAATGTAATATAACTTATATACGTCATTCAAACCATCAAGTATAAGTAAATACTTATTAAAATTTTCAAAAAAAGAAGGCGTTTGCATAAACATAGCTGCCAACTTTCCGGGATTTTTTTAATTAAAAAAACATTAAACAAGAGATTTTTCTTAAGAAAGGAAATCAAATGAGTAACACATAAAAGTAGGCCACATTATTAAATAGTATCATTGAAATTTTTTTATGTTACGATGCATACTTTTGACTTCGAAAAAAACCCCAAAAGGTTGGCAGCTATGCATAAAGTTTAAAAATGACGTTGTTACTGAAAGATATAATAAACATATATTATAAACATTCCTATAACTTAAATTTTTCAATATGTACTTCATTTCCTTTTTCTGAACCAATTTATCTAGATTTAATAAATATATTTTTTAAATTATTAACACAAATATGAATTTAAAAATCTCGATTGAGAAAAAAATATTTTGAAACAATACTAATCGCATAAGTATATATTACTTGCTACATGCACATTTATTTCTTAATAAAATATATCACTAGTGGAAGTTACGGTTTACAAAAGAAATACTTAAATTACTTCAAATATTTACGCATATTTGTAGAATATCTTGCACCATGTATAATAAATTACCGATTACCTGAACCTGTTGTGAAAGAGTCTATTTGGATACGAAAACGTCATACACTATATGGCGAGGCTAACGAAAAAGACAGAATACCGCGGTGCATTCCGCTTAACTCTTTTTACAGACCGCTAGATTGACGTGATGTTCTTTTCGTACACCTGCATTGGTGCATTCGAGCATCACGTGACCCCGGTGGTCTGTAAAAAAAGATACGGGTAAAGCACCGCGGTAGCCTTTCTTTTTCGTTAGCCTCGCTATATGGCCAATGATGACCGGTCACTTGCGATTTTAGACGTTTTGTTAAATATCTAAAAAAATACATAAGGAATTATCCTGAAACTTCAGGCGTGTAAAGAGCCTAGTCTATGTCATATATTTCGGCGAAGATTTTTTTTCCCGAAACCCCATAGGGGGCCGTCAATAAATTGAAGAAAAACGAATATATTTTGGATAACCCTGTGAAAACTAATATCGCAAAAGCGTTAATGCACATGCTTAGGAGGCTTCTTTTAATAAACTATGTTCATTTTTATGAGGTTAGCACGTATACTCGTGGCGAAATTAAGGTTTTTATAAAAACAGTCTCAAATTTCACCAAGTGTTTTGCTTATAATTTTCAGAATTCTTAATATAAAAAAAATGTTCTTTTCAGGAACGATGACAAACAAAATTATATACAACACCCTGCAATCAGAATTAAGAAATAATAAATATTGGATGAAAAATGAGCAGGTTCACTAAATATTAATTCACTGCGCATGCGCAAATGCAGTCAAAATATACTGTGCATAATATATGAGCTAAATATATAGAGCAACTTTAGTGAAAGTTTCAAATCATAGCTTGAAAATTCTGATAGTGATAGTCGATAGAATAAGATGGAAATTCGCTGTTCCCAAAAGGAAGCAAAAAGATGAGAGGCGGGATACAAATATACAATGAGAGACACTTCATTCTTATTATGTCAACCTTCATAAGCTAGTATATTTGGATACAACCCCTCATCTTTTAGCTTCCTTTTGGGAACAGCGAATTTCGTGCTTATTCTATCGACGATTACTATCAGAATTTTCAAGTTATGTTTTTGAGACTTTTACAAATGTTGATCTATACATTTAGCTAATATATTATGCAAAATACATTTTGGTTGCATTCACGCATGCGCAGTGAAACAATATTTAGTGAACCTGCTCATTTTTCATCCAATATTTATTTTTTAAAATTCTGATTGCAGTGTGTTGTATATAATGCTGTGTGTCATCGTTCCTGAAAAGAACATTCTTTTATATTAAGAACTCTGAAAATTATAAGCAAAACACTTGGTGAAATTTTGGATTGTTTTTATAAACTCATTAATTTCTCCACGAGTATACGTGCTATCCTCATAAAAATGAACATAGTTTATTAAAAGAAGCCTCCTAAGAATGTGCTACTGTTTCAACGCTTTTGCAATATTAGTTTTTACAGGGTTATCCAAAAGATATTCGTTTTTCTTCAATTTGTTGACGGCCCCTTATGGGGTTTCGGGAAAAAATCTTCGCGGAAATACATGACGTCTATCATGTTGTTTACACTCCTGAAGTTTCAGGATAATTCATCATGTATCTTTCCAGATATTGAACAGAACGTCTCAAATTGCAAGTAACCGATCATCATTGGCCATATAGTGTATGACTGGACACATGAGCGCACGATAAGGAAATATTGATTGCAAATCTGCTGTATCAAAGTTGCAGCAAGAGTTTCAGTTGTTCACACTGTCATTTTTCCTTAGGTTATGAACACTTCATATAATAATAAATGTTTGGTGTTTTTGTCACGAAAAATCTTTGTTTCGATTTATGTTCCTAGTTACTGAATAGGCATTTTCAGTGTCCTTTTTGAGAAAAACTTTGTTTACTGGAGAATTTTGGACGTGTAAGATTGCTAAGCGGATTAAGTCCTTTTATAGCAACTTTGGGATTTTATATTCCCCTTCAATCGGAAATTTCTCAAACTTTACTTTGGATTAACGGTAAAAGTCATGGTAATAGTAAACACATATTTATTTATTTTTTAATTTCATTTGTTCTTGTGTTAGAAATTTAAGTTTCACTCCAACTATTTTTTAATAAAGAAGAGTAATCTATACTAAGTCTTGAGGTTGATAGAAGTTCGGAAATTGGACGTTCCGATAGTTGTAATTCGAATAATTTCTGTGTACTCTTCACAAGTTTTTTCCTGCCGTGGGATGTTATTACAATGATTGTATTTGTTGTACAGGCAGATGAATTTATCCTAAATGCTTGTGTTTTTGTCTTTTCTTAATGAAGTTTTTGCAGTAATTCTAAATAATATTACTTGAATATCAATGCATTTATTTACTATATTTAACAGTATTCTGTCGATAAATCATAGGCAAATATTTATTTAAAAATTTTCAACAGAAATGTGCTCAAGGAAAGTTCTTATGAAAATGTTCTCATTTTCAGAAATTTTGAAGATATATTTGATACAGAAACAGAAATAATAAACACGCATAAGCATTCTTATGACTTAAACATTGCAATGTGACATCTGTGCCAAATTCTCCGTATTTGAGAGCATTTTTTTTAAATAGTGGTTAGTAATTAAGTTAGATAGTAGTTAATAGTTCGTCCTATTTAATTTTTAAATTGCTAAATTTAAATAAAAGTAATATATCCTTAAGAAAATAGTGGTCTTACAAAATGGAACGGTTGGCATCTGTGATACATATTTAAAAATTTTTTAGGCTTAAATAATTAATATAAAAACGGATAAATAAAAAAATCCTGCCCGTGAACTGTCCCAGTACCAGGTTCTAAATGTTGATCAGCGTTCTTAGTTTTGTATGATTGAACCAGAAACGTAATTCTATTAAATGTAGCTTCTTTAAACAACATGTCTACATGATTCTATTTATTAAGTGTAATTTTTTTTCTGGTTCGAAACATAAAAAAAATTAAATCTTATAAAAAAAGGGGTCAAATAAGTCTCCAAATGTACTAGGAGGGTTCAAGTTTATTTCTTATATTTCAAATAATATTAATCGCACATACGTAAACTACTATATATATTACTTACGCTGCCTATGTCTATGCTCTTTACTCAAGTGGTGGGTACATTCTTTAGATATTCACAGTTTCGCGACCCCGGGCTCCAGAGCACTCTTTTTCTTTTTTCTACTTTTTCTCCCCTTTTAAACTGTATCTTAATTTCTCCCTTGTTTGTTCGTTCTTCTTTATTTAACTGTCGCTGTGGTTTTCTTTTCAGAGGTGAGGGCAATTCTCTATAAGCCGATATCAATCTGTTTATGTCGAGTTATGGAGTAATTCTAATCCACCCACGTGTTTACTGTGCATGGCGACCCGTGTCCCTGTAAAGGAGGATCCTGGTAGCGGAAGGAAACGAACACACTGCTTTGGTCTCTGCTTCAAGCAGACGGAAGGTGCATATTGGTTCAGAATGCATCACTCTGCTTGCCAGCTGGTCTATCAGTGGCTAGGGATCAAGTAAATATTTCACTTGAGTTCACTTTTATAGTCATATATTTAAGGGTTGACATTTACATATGTGTGTCTTGCGAGTGTATGGGCCCTAGTTAGCACTTGTGCACGAATGTGTATCACCATGTTGTACTCGGTAGTGGGTGATGCGGCCGGGGTCTTGATTGTTTGTTTTTTTACTATGGATGGAAATAGTTTACTTTCCTCTTTTTCTCTCCCATCTGGAGAACAACAAACTGTTAAGAATATATCTTGTATACGTTTTTTCAATGTTCACCGCGCCAATAGAATTTCTAATAGTTCGTTGAAGAAAATTTACCCTTTTCTTATTTCAAAAACTTTTCTATCTCTTCCTAGCTATGTGTGCTCTATCAAAAACTGCACACTATTGACTTGCTGGTGGAAGTTCCATCAGCAGATTAATAAGAATTGCTCTCAAACTGCAAAGTAAGAGGTCCTTTCTCTGTATCGGCTCAGATCTACTCAACTCTGAATACTAGCCGTGGTACAATATCTGAATCTGGTTTTTTTATTCCACTAAAGTAGAATTCCTGGAGAATTTAAGCAATCAAATTGGTATTGATGTACGTTGAGCAACAATAAATCATAAAATATATCCTACAAAGCATATTATTCAGACATTCAATAGGACTACTTTACAAAAATCAAAGCATCCTATCTGCGTTGTGCTCAGATGAACTAGTCGTTTTCTCCCTCGCTAGAACTCGACGAACGGACGCCGCGGGAAAGCAAGAGTCATCGGGGGAGCTAGGCATTATGTCCTAGGACCTGGTTCCTCTCATGGAGTTCCGGAAACGAAAGCCGTTGGAAGTCTTCTGGCGACTCATCAGGTGGCTTCGCGGAGGTCTCCTCTGATTATGGGAACCTCCTAGAATCGTAACGACCTATGTCGTCACCACTTGGTAGAATTGGAATAATGCGCAGGTGGCGGTGCTCCGACGTCCAAGACACATACAGGGAATAGCCCCTGGTCGTACGTGTTATATGCCCCTCAGAACATGGGTACGTCGGTTGAGACGCTGACTGGCGGCGCAGCTCAGTTTCATACCTAACCCTTTGTGCTGTTTCAGGTGTCAGCATTATGGCAATGGGAAAAATTCTTGTCGCTGTTCTATTACCCGAACGCGTTGTGCAGATGTCGGTCATGACAATAAAAATTGTGAAAATGCTGAACGCTCTGCCAGTTCGCAAAGTAATCTTGCTGCATTTTTCTGTTCCTGTTAAAATTGAATGCGTGAAAAAGAGATTCTGACTGTTGAAAGTAATCAGACTTTTTCGTATCCTGAAGCACAAAAACGTATATAATCCAGAGACCCAATCGTCTACAGTTTCCTGTTCAAGTCTATTAAAAGAGTCTTCAAAATCTGTAAGGCAAATAAGCGCCCAAACTTAATCTTCTTCATCAACTGATACATATGACAATTTAGCATCTAGTACTGTGAAGAAACATTACGTGCTATGCCCTGTTATTGCAAACCAGCAAATTTACCCTGTTTGAAACTTTTGCCGCACTCATCACCGTCCGCCAGAATAGAATACAGGTATTCATATCATTCTAAACATAGGTGTTCTAGATATCCAAAGTTCGTCACAGATTCATCTAAAGATCAGACAGAACAATCTTCTGTTCCGTATGCAAGCAAACTTCAAAAAACTTATATTTCTTCAATAAAGCAAAGAAAGGAAAAGTCATGTGCACAGAAAAAGAAAAGTTTCGTCTGAAGTCTCTTCGCAGTAGAAAACTGTAGAAAAAAAACAAGAAATCATGTTTTGGATAATATTTTGATAATGTTAAGGATTCCAAGCAGCTTCTCCGCTATGCAGATGCAGCTATGGAATCAGATTCTTACACTTATGATTCGGATTAAAATGAGGAAAAAAATATTTTTGAGGAATTACAGATAACGTGATGTTAAATAGTTTCATTTTAATAATCTAAGATTTATGAAAATCTGTTTATTTTACGTAGTTTGGACTTTCTTTACTTTGTCTTTAGACCAATCATTATTGTACAGATTTAACTATGCAAATGTGTGTGTGTGTTTTTAAATGACCTTATGTCCTCATTAAATGGATATTAAATAAAATTTATCATCACATTACGTTTCTAATTATTTGTTTTTATTTGTTTGTTTCGACTTATTCTTATTACAAGGTTTTAAGGTAACTTCTTAAAAGTAATTAGGATTTCTTGGCACAGCATATCCCAAAATAACTTTGTGCCATTAAACCTCATTCAACCAACAAACTATTTTTTTACATCTAAATAAAAAGGTTTCTCTATTTAATTATCGAAATCAGCAATTAAAAAAGGTAAAAATCTTAATTAAATTTTAGTGGTAACAAAAAAAAAGCGTAAATGTTGGAAGCTATGCTTATAAATATCAATAATTTAATACTAGTAGAAATTTGTATAAAAAATATACTACAAGTACTTACATGCATATTAATGCGCACCATGTTTAGCTACTAGTCTCATTTTAGACCATCAGTTTTCTAACAACGTAAAGCAGAATGGCGAATAGTTTCCCAACACTTGATAGATGACTAGTAATAAATGTTGCGACAGGAAAAGCGTATTTGTAGAGTATCTTGTTCTTCCAACTTCTTAGAATCTTTTTCGGTCATGAAATATGGTCTTAGATTCTCTTATCTTTGTTCTACTGCAAGATAAATGCATTTTAAGTTTTGTGAATCACTGCTACATGCAAATATTGCGATAGGTTTTATAACTGACTATGTATGAAATTGAATGTATTTTAATTAACCCTTTTATGCATGGATTATTCTTAAATGAAAATAAATATATTATGCACATAAAATAGATTTAAAATGGATTATTAAGACCAACAAAATGTAGTTTAACAAAAGCTTCACGTGTATACAAAATTGCAAAACGATAATTATATAATTTTTACAGGAACTAAAAAATATTATTAAGATTTATAAAATAGATTAAATATTAATTATTAATTAAATATTAAATATTAATAAAAAAGAACGTAAAAAATTCCCAAGGCCTTTTTAACTTTGGCCACGAGCTGCGACAAATTGCATATTTCCATGTTTTAAACACTTAGCTCAGATAATTTTAATCTTAGCACTGATGATGGAGCTCCGAAAAAGCTGCCTGCCCTTTTATACACATATATTTACAGGTGTGATATTTTTACGTTGTCTATATATTTCATAATACAACAGTACAAAGTTCAATTCTCCTACTTTAACTTGATTTCGTATGCCAATGTGAAATAGGATTATTTAAAATTTTCCAGATTTTATTTACTCAGAAACAAGACTTGGGATGATCTTTTTCTAGGCACAGAAAACGACAATAAAATACTCATGGCTAATATTCTCCTTTTATTCTGATCTCCAACATTTATTGATAAGATTAAAATTTCTTAAAAAATATTATTTAAATGTAAACATAGAATGGCATTAAAAACCAAAATAGATTAAGAAAATATTATTCACTTTTTAACTAAACAAATCTTCAATTTAATCATTTATATTCAAATTCTTTAAAAACTGTATTCTTCAAATTACCTTCACTATTATTCGGATAGTGTTAAGTTAACGCAAATCCGCTTTAGCCCAGGGGTAAATCGGCAGCATTTATTCATGCATTTCTAATTACTTTTGTCTTCGGGTACTTAATTTCCTAATAACGAAACTTAAAAAAAATATTTTAAAAAATCGCTGTGAAATGAAATATCCTGAAGCTATGACATAATTAAAATTTAATTTCATGCATATGGGTTATATATATGATAATTTGAGAATGTAAAATAAATAAGATACTGTTTATTTCAGGAACGATTACGCTTTCATCATCGTTGAAAATTTCTTGATTTTTAAAATATGGCAGACCAACCATTTTGCCTGAAAGTCATTTGTCGTTACATATTTCGTGTTGGAATCTTCACCTTATTTAATCGCAAAGTTTTTATTATTAAAAAAGGAATTTTTTTTTACTCAAAAATACTGGTGGTTTTATGGCTCGCGTGCCACAGGTTCTGCATCGATCAAATGAGTAATTTTATAAAAACGTTACAAAGATTAACTATTTATACGATGCCTGGGTCCGATAAGTTATATTTAGGAAAACCGTCTGTGTGGTGTACCTAGTAAAACAGTGAAATTCCAGCTTTGTACGCCTAAAACTTAGCGAGTTATGGCTATTCTGACTATTCAGAGTTTTCTAGCACAAAAAAATGCGTTTTTACTTTTTTAGACAAAGAAAACATCGAAAATTCATAAAACGTAAACTATAATAAATCGATAAGTTTTGGTCGTAAAAGAATATAATTTATACTGTTTTAATTGTTAGAATATAGAAAATGTTTTACTAAATATAACGTATACAACAGGTTTGCCGCCTCCTTTTTTATTTAGCATTTCCGAATTCATATCAGAAGTTTTTAATAAAAATTTCTGCTCTATTTAATCACAAACCTTCGTTATTATGTAAAGCAAAAATTCTTCTTTCGGAAATTCCAGTATGAATTCAGAAATTCTGAATCATATACAAACTGGCAATCTTGGTATAAACTAGTGAGCGGATTGATGTGAACAAATGTCTGTCATTCCACAGGATGTCGGGAAATTTTACTTTTATTTGGTTGCCGGATCAATTTTTTTTCATACTTTCTATGAGAAAACTATATAGAATTACTTAAAATCCATTTACAAAAAAATTTCTATCCTGAAAATATATTTATTTAAAGGTAGTCGAAAGCTGTGATTGTACAAAATTCAAATGTTTATAAAATCTTGCTTTTTTTAACTAATCGATAGAAACAAAAAAAAAAAAAGAAAAAGATCTGTTATTTCGACACTTTTTTCTGTTAGTTCATGCATTCGTAATGAATTTATTTACATTTCAAATAAATTTCATTACTTTAAACTATACCATAATATTAGTTAAAGTGTCATTTTTCGAAAAATATGTAAGGAATGTAGGGAAACAGATAACAACATGCGTTTTTTTATATGTGACATCAATACTTGCAAAAATAGTAATAGTGGAAAGTTTTAAGAAATGAAAAATTACGCAGCAACTCTCCCACCCTTCCAATATATGTATATATATAATATATATATAAATATATATATATATAAATGGAATTTGTCGAAATTCTGTAAAATGACCCACTTGTGGACACATTAATTTGCACACAACTGTAGGATATACAGGTGGTCTGAAAGTTAAAAAGTCTGTAAGTTTAAACAGAAGAAAACTAGTTCAGTATCAACGAATTTTGATATGATGGAGAATATTCTAAAAAGGTGGATTAAACTTTGTGCCGTTATATTAAAAATAAATGTACAACTTTGAAATAGCACAAATTAATCAATTTACGACCTCAATTTCTGGGAAGCTTATCACATATGTAAGAATTCGGGCAGCTTAGTTAATGATCTGTCCAGTACACCAAATTTTTCAAATATATGGCTACCTTTCACTTAATTCATTCTCACTGCCCCCTCCCCCTCCTTTTTCTCCTCCGTACAAAGCGTTTCAAACGTCTGGCTGCGTTTCACTTAATTCATTCTCTTCGACCCCCCCCCCTTTATTCGCCTTCACACTTAAACTTTCCCGGTCAGGCGGAGCGTTCCTATTGGTCTCTCCGTCACATACGTTTTCTCGTCTCCGCTGTTGTTTTGAAGAGTTCGCTGCCATTTCATCTGGGCGAGTACGAAAGACGGCGGGCAAACCGACATGGCTTAGGGGTTTTTAATTCGTTTTAATCTCTTGAATTGGCACTGATGATGGAGCAAGGGCTTTGAAACAGCTGTTTGCCAGTATACATGTTTTTAATTTGTGCTATTTCAACGTTGTACATTTATTTTTAATGGAAAATATTATTTAAAACATTTTTGAACTTTTGACTATACCAGTGAAACTCAGAGGTTAGGAATTACCTATTGGTCAATGATAAGAAAGTACACCTGTATGTAAATGTTAGAACAACATAGCTACCAACCATTGTTTTTTTAAAGACAAATAAACACATTTGAAAACTAAAAATTACTGAATAAAAAATCTAATTAGTACCGCAAAAAACGCATTTTTAAATACATATTCTGCTTCAAAATATATCTTTGACATGCAAAATTTAACATGGAAATTTACATGGAAATTTAACATGATCTATTTATAAAGAAATGAAAAATCGAAGCTTTTTGGGTAGGGGGTTGACAAGAATTAAAATGGGTGGGGGGGTTAGACTGCAAAGGATTTACGGTATACACAGGTGTAAAATGTGCTAAACTGACAAGTCACTAACACATCAAGTAAAGGTAATTCATTATGAACTTCAAATTCGTATGTAAACTAACTTGTAAATCTACAGATCAGGAGCCTCAATGTCAGCTCTGAAAATCATTGTTTTTTAATATTATTTTCTATATTTAGAATTTTACAATCCGCAATTTAGTTTTTTTTATATTATATACATATTTATAAGCATATAAAACACTTCGAAAATATTCAGAAATTCGAAGCGTTAAATTAAACATGGTTTACGCAATGATAATCTAAAATTCTTATGAACTTCTTATTCATGTAATTATTTAGAAAAAAAGTACATTTCTTCAGGAGAGGGGGGGGGGGCTCTGCCCCCCTGCACCCCCCGTAATGTTAATAAATGTACATTCGTGATTTCCTATTGATTGTGTGAATTATTATAGTATCTTTTGGATTTCATTTTACACTGTGGTTTTATTAGGATAAGCAATAATTGGGAAAATAATTCAATGTTATTCTAATACCCAAATAACAATATTTACTTACCTTCCAACCATGAAACACTTGAATCGGATGGATAAGTTGAATAATATTACTTGTACAAAACTTATGGAAACTTATGGAAATGGAAACTGAATCTACTATATTTAACTCATATATATTTTAGAAAGCTAGTGTAATTACAATTTTGTTTCGAAAAAACAGTGTTGATGGTCATTCTATAATATTTTATCTAAGTACATCCTGATCTACTCGATGGCAATAGCATTCTAAAATCCCCCCACAAAAAATAGGCATATTTGGAAACTTTTATACCTATTGGGTAATCATTCATAATCGTGTCTACTGCAAATCCACTAAATAACAAACGTGATTTGGCTCTATAAAGTTTTTTTTGTGATAGCTTTTTATGATCCCATTTCCCAGTAATTGTGCTATATCAGGATGTATGGATGCGTTTTACTACGCTAATTTCTTTACATTAACCATCTCGTTGTACGAGAGATTTTATCCTATTTTAAAAATAATATCAATTTTCAACCACAAAACATCCACATCTCGTCCAGAAAATGAATAATATCCCATGTAAGAAATATACTTATACAAATGTAAACTCATGCTACACAACTTTAATCCAAATTACACGTTCAACGATTTTGTAAATTTCGTTTGGAAAAAATGTTTCAGTAATCATTCTCTAGTAGTTAAATGGTAACTTGCTTTAAAATACATAATTCAAAAAATTACACACCTAATTTAAGAAATCTGACAAATTTATTAACAAAATTTCAAATTAATTTGAATAATTTAAGACTTGAATTGATAAATTTTACCATTCATAGCTTACCGTTTAAATACATTAATCAAATGCGCCATTTTATTTTTAACGAATGGAAAATTTCAAAATCGTCTGGCTTTCCATTGAAAAGCAATATGACCAGAAAAGAAAGGTTCTATATTTTCCGAACGAATGAACCAAATGTAACTAAAAACTATACAGCTCATTCCGGGTACTTCACGAACATACCTACCAAAGATCAATCTAATTGGATCATTTTTGCGGCAGTTACGGCGGAACAGACAGACGGGAACCAAATATTTTTCGGGTCTCCACAGTGAGCCTCAACTGACGTTACGGCAACTAGTAAATCTGCAGATCAGGAGCCTCAACGTCAGCTCAAGTCACTGTTTTTTAATCTCACTTTTCATATTATTTAGCATCTTACAATCCGCAATTTAATTTTTTTCTATTGCATACATATTTACAGGCATATACAATTCTTCGGAGGTTTCAGAAATTAGAAACGTTAAATTAAACACGGTTTATGCAATGATATTCTGAAATTCTTATGAACTTCTTATTCTTGTAACTTTTTAGATTAAAAAAAAAACTTGTATTAAAATAAATTCTTCATTTATGTCAATATAATACAAAAATAATTTATTTTGCTAATAAATTATTGGAACAAAATAGTGCGTGTTGCTTTTATTATTTTTATCTTCTTTGAAATATCGTTGCTAGGCAACTGATAAATTAAAGAGAAAAGTAAAAAAAAAATGCATTTTAAAATTTGTAAAAAACATGAAAATAAAAGTTTTATATTTCCGGAACAGATGCAAAAAAATTTCCAATCATTTAAACAATTAATATCTCAATTCTAATAAATGTATCGTCAATTTTTCAAAATTATTGGATATATTTAAAACCTCCATATCGAAAATCAACATCCATAATTTTACGTTGAAATCCATTATTCAAATAGGCGATTTCCATTTCAGTTAAAAATGAAATTTGAAAATCGTCTGCAGTCCCATAAGAAAGCATTATGATTTAAAAAGAAATGTTCTCTATTTTTCGAACGAATGAACCAAATTTAACCAAAAACTATACAGCTAATTCCGTGTATCTCACCAACATACCCACCAAAAATCAACCTAATCGGATCATTTTTACGCAGTTATCGCGAAACAGACAGACAGACAGACAAACAGACAGACAAACAGACAGACATAAACCAAAAACTTTTCGGGTCTCAACAGTAAGCCTTCACTGACGTTTCGGCAATAACACTATTGAGTTTAAAATAGTTAACACAGTATCGAATGAAGAAATAGATAGTTGAAGGAGCGCAAAGGAATCAGCAACATATCTAGAGTAAAACGGAAAATTAATAACATTAAACAATTTAACCTCAAAGTAATGCATATACAAATCAGCTAGAAAAAGACTTAGAGAATTCTTTTTGGATCAATGGATGTGGCTCCAATGTCTAGACGGTAATGAAATATCTTAAGAGATTATTGTAATTATTGTGATTATTATAGAGTTGAAATTATAAGTGATAATAAATTATTGAAACTGCAATATAAAACTTTGATATTAACATTAGAACGATTTGGATTTTTACGTTTTATAATACTATTAATTTAAGTTTTATAATACTATTTTACACAAGAAATTTTATTTAAAACTATTTATCTTATTTAACTTATTTCTGTGTGGTATAAATATAAATAATTTTATGAAGACATTTCTGGTTCAAATCCAAATATGTTCATTTGGCACCGGTTAAAATGACCACTCATGGCCGTTCTAATTCGATCTAGTGAATTTAATTGAAATACAATCGCGCTTTTTAGAGGACAAGTATTCATAAAGATGGAATAAATATATGCATACTATCAGAAACAAAATGAATAATATTAAAATAATTAACACATTTGTGTGATATAATAAGACAAACAAAATTCTTATAACACCATAAATTTAATGGATGCGCTAGGCGTTTAGAAATAATTTTGTCTTTCTTCACCAAACATGACAAAACACGTGCTACCACTTGGAAGGCGATAGTGAGACTCGCCCCCACCTTTCTTTCGACGCATCTCTTACGTTTATGGTGTTATCAAGAAGTCTGTTTGCTTTAAAATAAATAATGTTTGAAATGTTGTAAGTGGCTTATATTAACTACTTAAAGCAGAAATTTCTATATAACCGATAATGGTTTGGTACTAAGGAACCATAAGGTAATAGTGTAACGTAGTTTTTTATAATGTAAACCAATCCCTTCACATCATCTTTTGAAATGTTTCAGATTTATGAATCTTTATCATCTTGATACCAATAAAATGCGACAAACAAACATTTTTCGGCAGATGTATTTGAAGAAAATATTGGAATCGTTTTTTATCCTTTTGAAGGCAATAAATCATAAAAATACTAATAAATAAGAAAGCAGATTTCTTGCATACCCACATTAATCATCTATTATCAAAGTAGAATACATATACAGCTTCAAATGGAGAAATGATAACATGATTAAGGGTTCTCAATAATAGAATATATGTTTACATCATATATTGGCATCCCCTTCGAGTAGTGTTTTTTTCTTTTCGAAAGATTTTTCTTTTAGACAAGAACAATAAATATTCGAATGCCTTATATATAGGAATATGTATTGGATTGAGGAATAATTCATGAGCGTCTCTTTTAATTGAAAAATTTTTGTAGAATAAAAATACATTTCAAAATGTTTTATATTATTTTAAACTATGTATTCAAAGTGTTGGGACACAGTACGGCAAAGAGGTTATTTTTGTATTCCATGGCCAGTTTTTGAAGAAAAAAGTCTGCCATATATTTATACTAGGATATTTTCAAGCGATATCTCCCACAAAGGACATTTTTAGTGTTTCGTTCATCTCACGAAACCCTATTGCTCCCGCTCCGTTGTCTGTCTGTCACAGAGCCATTCTCGAAAACTATGTAACTTACAGAGTTGAAACTTCGTGTATAAATCAGAATATCAGCTGTAAAGAGCTGAAAATATTAAAATTTGAAAAATTCGTATTATTTTAATAAATATAGATAAAAAAACAAAATTCTAATAGCCTTTTTCTATTAAATTTAAACATTTTTCGTTATAGCAGATGCCAAACATTTAAAATCCACAATGAAATTCTTTCTACAATATTTAATTTTCTATCAGACGATTTTCACGTGAAAAATGAAAATGAATTAAAAAGTTTCACCAATTGAAAAAAAGATAAACATGAAATAAAATTGATTGACGTCATAGTGGTAAATAAAACGGAAAATGTCTAAGATTTCTCAATAATACAAGGAGTATGAGTATGTGGATGTACACAAAGCAGATTAATATCACGTCATTAGAGAATTAAAAAGAAAATTTGACGTCATATGAGAAGTTTAACGAATTTTTCAAATGTTTGAGAATAATACAAAGCGAGTATCAATATGAATAATAGAGAATAGTAAATATATGAGTTTGAGGAATGTATTGAATCATGATAAACACCCGATTATGGAAATATTCGCATATTTTAACATTTTGAAGGCGTCCAACATGTTTAATTTTGAAATTATATATTTTTTTAATTATCGCATTTAGTCCGTATGACGGATATTATTATGACAGAATATAATAGCGGGTTTCGCCCGCTATCCGGCTGGTTTAGATTTTCGAAAAAACGGAAAAATAGACCGGTAAATGTTTACTTTATTAAAAACATGACTTTTTTTTGTTGTTGTTGCTAAATTATATTTATTTGAATTTATTAAAGAAAGGATAAAGTGTTTTGAAAGGAATATTAAACGAAACCCTTTGTGCGATCTTCGATCACACTTACCCACTTGTTTTAAAAATTGCGGTACGATTGAATATAAAAATAATCACCATTCTTTTCCTGCAATCAAAAGATTAAATAAAGAATTTTGCTTTACAAGATAGTGTGTTTTGATTTTTTAATTTTATTGACATATATGTGTATTTTCAGACCATTAAAATTGACTGTCAAGTTGACAAAACAAAGCATTTTCAATACCATTTATTATTATATATTTTTTTGCATTTAATCCAGGTGTTAAGGAAGCATAAGATTCTTCTGTGATATGTACTGTGCATGGAGAAAGCGCGATGCTTGAAAATACCGCCTGCCAAAGGTTTTCACTCTTCAAAATGGAAAATTTGATCTCAAGGACGGACAAACACTTGTCGACCAACTGAGTTCGAAGAACTGCGATTGAGCACCTTATTTAAGAAAAACAACATCAAACGTCCAGAGCAGATAATAAGCGATAAAAAAAAAAACTCGGGTGAACCACCTTCACTCAAAGAGTGTTGCCAGTAGGTTACTTTTTTAACACTTTCCAACCTAGTTGAAAAGTGTTTATGACTTCGGTTTGTCTGGCCGTCTGGCCGTCTGCCGTCTGGCCGTCTGGCCGTCTGCCGTCTGGCCGTCTGGCCGTCTGCCGTCTGCCGTCTGCCGTCTGTCCGTGCTCTAACTCCCGTAAATATGCTCGGATTGCCCTGCAAATTTTATATGTTATAATCGTTATCTATAGCATGTTCCCTATTTCAACGGAAGTGTGTAGCACTTATAGTTTTTTTACAGGGACACTCAAAAGAATTCCGTTACATTGCGGTCTATGGGGAAAAATCATTTGCGGTTTATTTAAATAATGTTTCAATACTTTAAACGCATTGAAATTTATATATATCACTAAGGTGCATTAGAAGAAGCTTAATATGGAATAGGGTGTGCATAGCACTTATACTTACTTTACAGGGACAGTCAAAAGAATTCCGTTACATTACGTCTATGGAGAAAAATCGTCTGCGGTTTATTTAAATAATGTTTCACTATTTTAAACGCATTGAAATTTATATAAGGTTCATTACAAGAGACTTACTACAGAATATTGTGTGTATAGCAGTTATCGTTCATTTACAGGGACACACAAAAGAATTCTCTACTGTATGTTAACAATAATTCCTGGAAGTGCGTTTTAAGTTACTGAATGCGATTTTTATTTTAAATCGCTTTTTGTATATTACGTGGTGTGTATAAATTCTGTAGATCCTATACAGGGAAGTACAAAAGTTCGGGAACACATTTCCGTATTATTTAACTCCAGACGGAGAATTTTAAACTGTGCTACGTGTTTCCTAACTGAACTAAAATTTAGCATCCTATGTAGTATATATACAAATCTATAGATCCTATACAGGGCTGAATAAAGTATTCGGATTACTTAGATGTTATCTTTTAGCTTATAAAAGAGTATGATTCGTAAAATTATTTTGGAAGCGTTGGAAAGTGTTACATAATCTATGCTTGACGCATGATTTTTCGTTCTTGTTTTAAATTCAGATTGTTTGACTCCCATCACTTTTTAAAAAGAATGTGGTTGGCGTTGTTCTCACATTATTTAATCTGTCATTAAATAAGGCGAATATTTCCACTTAAAGAAAGTGGCAGCAATCAAGCAATCTGAATTAAAAGAAAGTAGCCTACTGGTAACATATAGCGTTTGACACTATATTTGAGTATTCAAACCATTCCGGAAAAGCACACTTAATTCTGTTTTACACGACTATAGGTTTAATGCTATGCAAACTTACAATATCATTATATTTTAATTGTAATAATAATCTTATTTAATAACAGAGGTCTGCGATTAAACAATGTGAAGAAATAGTGGTATTTTGTAATAAATACAATAGTAGTGGAAATTACAATCCGATAGTAAACAATATGTAAAGTTTGGTATATAATATCCGTAAACAATTAAATATATAATCGCGTAAACACAGCATTAGGTGTATTTGGTTTATGTATTTCTCTGAAATATTCATAAAATTAAAAGTAAACAAAATTTCAGGGTTCTATTTTTAAATCAACGTGACAAACATTAATTTTCATCTAGGAAACGGTCTTTATGAATTTAAAACTTGCGTTCGAAGTTCTTTTCTTTGAGTACTATAAAAAAATTATTTATTCCAAGTGATTCTGTCTGGTTATTTTTTACATTTATTATAGCTACTTTAATTGGAAGCAAAGTAGCACTGTAATTAAAATTAAGAGAGTCAGAAATTGCAACAAACATTTAATATTAATGTCGAAAATTTGTTTGGGCAACATAACACTAAAAACAAATCACAATATGCAACAGCATTTTCAAAATAGTTGTTTTTAAGATAATGCACACTTTGCTCTCTGATAATATATAGTTTTAATGTAAATACTAAAAGAACAGATTAAATAAAACAACGGAATCTTCTTCTACGAAAAAAAAACTCTTCTAATTTATTGGGATTACAACAGTAATTTTCAGAGAAGCGGAATAATTCTTTTATAAAAGCAAAATACATTTGAATTAATCAGAGAAAATACAAACACCACACTCTAAAATTTGTAAATTTCAGAAAATAAAAACTGCCTGCTTGCTGTAGTTGTTTGTAAATAAATTTTTTACAGAATGTTAACAATAGAGAAATACAACAGTTCTTACATGTATAAAAACTTTTTGAAAACACATAATAGAAGGATGTAACAGAGCTAAAAACGAGAAAAGATGAGCTGTTGTGGAAACTTATAATATAACAAAGGCACTACAGAAAAAAGCTATCTTTGAAACCGGAAATCATTTTTTTTTGCTTACATTTTCCTTCTTTTGTGTACTTAATGTTGTAAAATTTTTATTTTTATCCATAGTCTTGGCAAAAACAATTTTCTACTTTCATCCTGAAAGAGGAGACACTTCCAGCACCATATGTGAACTCGGGAAGTAGAATCATTGTTAAAAGTTCAAGAAAATAATCTAGATTTTTTTTTTTTTTTTTTTTTTACAATGTATATTTAACAAATATTGGTTTATCTAAATGTGTACTCCAGAATTCTAAAATGGAATAATATTTAATTTTATGATAAAATATTATTAAAGTAATGATTTTAAAAATATTTTAAATAATAAAATACATTTATTCTAGCTGCATAAGGATGATTTTAACCCTTACATGCACGAATGTTTCTTTTAGAATTAGTTTTTTAATACCTATATTAAGGAGTTTACACCAGAAATTTTAATATAATTTTTTAGCATTATTTAGGAGCATATTAATGTGATTTTTACAGCCTAAATATTTCTGTATAAATATAGTGGTTGCAAAAAAACTTGATATATTTATTACAAGTTAAATAAAAGTTTTGCATATATGCAATACTGCGCATTTAAGGGTTAAAGCGAGTTTATAATTTTGACATTTCGTAATTTACTTTATGAAAATAGCAGGATTTTAAATTGTTGAAGACACACAGAGAATGTCAATGAAGAAAAATATTTTCTATAAAAGTTACTGTAAAATGTGGAAAATTAGTCGAAAAAAAATATAGATAAATCTTTTTTTCCTACCAAAATATTTGGTAGGATAACTTGAATTGAAATAACGTAAAGACTAAATTCTTATGGCAATGGTAATATGTCTGAAAATACATGATTTTATCTCTCCCTCTCTCTTTCCTCTCTATCTATCACAAACACATACTGATGTATATAGATTTTTAAGAAAATTCAAATAAAATATATGAAATGTGCACATAAAACATAAGACATTATCATTGGTGTGTTTTCGATTTCCAACACTCTAACACAGATTTCTTCAAACAGTGGCACACGCGGATCACCAAGCTACCTCTATTTTAGAATACGACAAACTACATTATCTAATTACAGAAATTTTGTGATTAAACAAACCGAAGATTACATTTCTTAATTTTTGATGGCTTTCAGGCAATTAGGTGGAAGACACCTGACGTAACGTATCACAGATAGGCATTTTCCACACTTTATTCCTACAATTTATGCGCGATATGTGCCTTTTTGTACTCAATCGAAGCTGCCGTATAATACGTTAACTAACCCATTCGCTGCCACCCACGAGTATACTCGTGGTTGTCAACATTCAACACAAAAGTGCATGATACAAAAAAAACCTGCCCAGCCACCACTATTTTAATATGTTAAAAAATACTTTATTTAATGACAAAAACTTTGCTATTAAAGTTACCAAATATTATATTTCAGAATTTTTGGTGGGAAACGAACTTCAGTTAAAATATCGAAGACCCCTTCCACATAGTTTTGGAAGTGAATGGGTTAACTCCCATATGTCAACGAGTTTTCGAGATTCGGAAGCTAAATTTTTATTTCAGCCGTGTTTCTTAATTTTTTATTTTTATTTTTATTTTAGAAAGACAATACGAATTTCATTCAAAATCTGAATGAAAAACGTTTTAAAGAAACCTATCTTTAACTGTACGTTCCCTTAAATCTTTTTATTAAGCAAACATTACTTATCTGAATTAAAATCTTCCAACAGAAATTTAGAAATTTATATTCAACATTCCGAATGCAAAGGAATAATTTAATGGTGTTATATTTTATGAACGGCTCCTTTTTCTCCAAAAATGCAACATTAAAGGAAATTTATTTGTGTATTTCAGTTTATAGTCATAATCGGGATTTTTAATACATTGTGGTACACCAAGATATTTGTTACAGGAAAGAATCAAGTTTGACTTGACTATTTGGAAATATAGAACGCTATAAATATTTCTTCCGGATGGTGTGCATTGTACTTACCGTTCATTTACAGAGACACACAAAGAATTCGGCTACATTACTGTCTATGAGCGATAATTGCTGGAGGTGCATTTTCAACATTTGTTTGAGTTATTAAGTTTAACAAAATTTGTGCATAGTACGTAGTGTGTATTAATTGTGTTGATCATATACAGGGCTACACAAATGAATCCGCAAGTATTACTGACTATGGGCGTGAATTTCTTAAAGGATAGTTTTTAAATGTGTTATGCATTTTCCTGCTGAACTATGTTTAGTATACTAATAGAAATTTTTAGAATATAAATAAATTCATTTTACAGGGCTACGCAAATATCTGAATTCAGCGTCATTTATGGTTGGTAATTGCTGGAATTGCGTTTTAAATTTGTTATTTGTTTTTACCTTAATTAAATTTTAGTTTAATATGCATTGTGTACAGAAAACGTTAAATAACGTACAGGGTGTACGAAAGAATTCGAGTGTATTTCCATCTAATATTGGTAAAAATTGCTAAAAGAGAATTTTCTAACTGAACTAAATTTTAGAATTCTATATAGTACATATTCAAATCTATAGATTCGTCTGCACAAAATAATTGTACTACTTTTTCGACTGAGCAAGGTAATTGCTAAAACTAGATTTTTAAATGTGTTATATCTTTTCTAAACTGTTTACTTACATATCTTCTTTCACCTTTCTTAATTGTGAAGTTTTGTTATAGTTTTCTTGTTGTGTTCGAAAGTGTTTCATAATATGTGCTTCACGCATGTTTTACGTCCTTATTTTAAGTATTAATATTCATAAAATACAAATATATATATATTGTTTCAATTTCAATGAAAAAAATACTTTCTGTAGGCTTCCTGAAATATTTCCAAACCATAAATAACTTAGGTATCTTAATACATGTCTCAAAGGGAATTAAGATACATTCTTTGAAAGCAGTTTATCCAATTAGTAGTTCAAGATAATCTGATTGCTACCAGCAAAATTCGTTTTATTTAATGACAGACTAAATAATACGAAAACAATTTAAATTATACCATTTGAAAAAAGTGGTGCCCATCGAGCAGTCTAAATTTTAAAAAAATAGTCCAGTGGCAACATTTACTTGATTTGTAAATATATAATTGTGGCTCATTTTTGAAAAATGTTTACAGCAGTACTTAAAAAGCAAATATTTAACAAGTAGTATTATTTTTTACTTCTCCAAATACTTATAATGAAAAAAGTTCATTTCGATTTGTAAATGTAAATGATAGATTTTTCTTAGTGTAAAAATTCCAATTGTATACAATAACTGCTAACCTACCGGTTAGGTTAAGTAAAAAAGTATACTTGGCATCTTGAAGTTTATAAAGTAAAAATTAATTTCATTTTCTAAGAAACGTTTGTTTTTCATTATGTGTTTATTTTGATTTAAAAAGCGTAAGGTTGGCAGCTATGACTATATATGTTTTAACTGCATAAAAGCTATGTATTCATATACAAAATATCTATTTTTAAAAAAGATGAACCCCTTAAGCACCACGACGTACATGCGTACGTCATGAACACCTCTATCTGCAATACCAGGACGTATGTGCGTACGTCCAGGTTGCCAGTTTGGCATTTTTTAAAATTCAAAATTTTTAATTCATACCAGAAAGTTATAGTAGTAATTTGCATTTTATGTAATGACAGACTTTTCGTGATTGTATAAATTAAAATTATTCTTTTAGAATTTCCGGTATGAATTTTGTATTTTTGATTTTTTTTTGTATTTTTGACAACATTTAACATAGCTGGTATTCAGCATACTATCACTAAATTGTATATGGTGCTTAAGGGGTTCAGCATCATAAAAAAGAATATTGTAAACACGGTTAAACAAAATATTTTTTATCGAATCTAAAGTCTATAATGTATAATAGGCATATTAAATAAATTTAATTCCATTTTTTAAAACTTCAACTTCTGTTGTGGCAAGTAATAATAAACATTTTTTAAAGAAAAATCTGTTAAACATTCATGCTTTAAATAACTGATAAA
This sequence comes from Maratus michaelseni, assembly GCA_963931845.1. NCBI lineage: Eukaryota > Metazoa > Arthropoda > Arachnida > Araneae > Salticidae > Maratus > Maratus michaelseni. The sequence continues at coordinate 402,999,518 of OZ007586.1, forward strand.
ATAACTGATAAAACATAATCAGTATTTCATCTTCAAACATTTAATTACCAGATCTCTCGCTCAGTGCATTTGTTAATACTACTTTAAGTATAAACTTCTTTTTAGGTTTCTTTTATGAATTTTGTAGAAATCATCCCCGGAGGTTATTTTTATTACAAATATTCTAAAAACATTCCCCCAAAAAATTCTTAGACATTATTGGCATTTAAAAATTGACCAGTCGGAGGCCTGCATGTTACTTTAAAATATTTTTTAGACGTCCCCTTTTATTTCCTCAAACATATCATTGGCGCCAGATTTTATTTGAGCATTTTAGTTTATAGGCATGAGCGGGAATTTTAATGCATCATGGAATACTGAGATCTCGGTTACAGGGAGGGATCATGTTTGACTCTCACCCCCTTAGATGGATACTGGTAGAAAATGAAATACACAACATCAAATAGAAATAAAAATTCGCGGTAGACTTTGCGGCTCTGAACGAGACGAAAATCTGTTTCATGTATTACTTTTGAGGCTATCGGAAATCATATTTTCGTACAAAGCATTGTATAATTCTTAGATTACCTCCGATATATCTAAGGCCTTGTCAGTAAATTTTGACAGCGTTAAATGTTGTGAGAGACATAAAATGTCACCAATATTGATTATTCTTTAACAAGTTATATTTGAAAATGCAGTGAATATTAGTTTGATTACTTACATTTAAAGAAAGTAAATTCTTTTCTAAAATAATGTACATACGTTTAAGAGATACTTCGAACTTTTATATGCCTGTACAAAAGATAATTTAATAATTTTCCCTCAGTATAGGAACTTTTCCTTATAGGAATAAAAAAAAGTAACACTCTAGAAAAGGTATTAAAACGTATCCCAGTATAATAATATTTAATACTGAAAAATATTAATAGAAAGTTTATTACATTCTCAGATGTCAACTGTTGCGATTTTTTAGCACTACCATTTTCAAATAGTAATATTCACCTTATTTAATCGCCGAATTCGTCTGTTAAACAAGGCGATGATTAATAAATGGAAATATTGGTGCCAATAAAATGTAGTACTTCGCAATATGTATCTATTATGGTTAATTAGTAAATATTTGAAGTGTAAAATGTCACCGATATTCATTATTTCTTTTCAAGATATATTCGAAAATGTTAGTAAACATCGCATTGGAATATTTATGTTTTAAATTATAATCTAAAGTGTGAAATATGGCTCAAAGAATTAATTATTGCCGATTTTTAAGTTTTTTTTCAGGGATGAGATTTCTCCGCTTTTTTGCATAACAGTATAATCTTACATAAAAAATTTTTATTTAATCGGAACATTCTGCGATTTAACTGAACAACGTTTTCTCTAAAATTATAATGGTATGAAAAAAAGTGGAATAATCTCATCTCTTTTTCTTTTTATTACAATAAAAATTGAAATTGATGAATGGGTGTTACTGATTTTGCATTAAAAAGTTTTTCTTAAGAATTTGTTGCGTGTGAAATCAATTGGTTTACTTGAAGCTAAGTGATATTATTTGATTAATATTTCAATATGAATATATAAATTCAAAATTTTTAAAATTCGGTTCACAACGTCCACTTTGATAGCATCTTCTGAACATTCTTCTGCTTTTACCGAAAAATGAAAAAACTGTTAGATTGCATAGTTTCTGAATATGAGCACCTGCCAATTTCATACGTTTGCGAACAATAATTAATTCAGAAATGTGTCAGATAGTGGCGTAGCCAGGGGTGGGGGTCCAGATGCTCTGGATACCACTATTTTTGTAAAGTTTTTTCTGACTTATCTAATCAAAGAAATTTCTGTGATAATCAATACGAAGAAAATTGTACATTATTGCTGGTACAAAGAGCATTTAGACACCCTCTCTGGCTACGCCACCGGTGTCAGAATGTAGCCAGTTTTGATTTGAGGACATCCTTAAATGAAACTTTGAAAAAAGCTGCTCATATGGAATAATGTATTTTAAATTAACTTTAAGTATATGCCCCAAACTTGCACTTTACTATATTGCTGCTAATGTTAAGTCATCTTCTTCAATATGTGAACTCTGTTATAGTATGGATTATGAAAATTTTTATTTTTTGTATTCTTTTTATGACTAAACATTTTTATGCTTATTAAATTTATTGATTCCTTTGTAAATAAAAAGCAAATTTTCTATTAGAACAGTAACATAAAAGTTACGAAGAAAATTTATAAAAATGTCTTATTGATTTTCAAAATTCACCGCAAATATATATTTTATTTAATTTTTATTATGAATATGTGTAAAATGTTTATTATTATTTTATGATGAATTTTCGAAAGGCATAAAAATTTTGAAGTTAATGTGCTCATTACTTTTTCGTTTACCTGAAGTCTAGAAGTGCAAAATCTTCATAAATTTCTTAATTACTATATTAAAAAAAGGTAATGCAATTCGAATTTTTTTCTAAAACACATCACCGCCCCCTGAATACGAGGCCTGCGCGCTGACAAAAATTTTTTTTGCGTCTGAACGGCCCTCCGATCTTTAATACCAATAAATTCTAAAAGTTTTCTTTGCCTAGTTTTTCGGAGATCAAATAAGTCAAAAAAAAACTTTTAGATATTATTAGTGTTAAAGTTCGAGAGACCGTACAAACGCTGAAAAAAAATCAGCCTGTGACCTCCACCATCTTTGTCAGCGCGCAGGCCTAGTATTCAGGGGCGGTGAATACATACTGTAATGCGTACATTTTTATATACTCTGTGACACAACAACAGTGACATTCCACAGGGGATTCGGCAGGCGCAGTGCATCTGGTCCCCGCTGTTATAGGGACCCATAATGAGACTAAAAAATGTTTTTTTCTACCGTTTGATAAAGAAAATCGGCTCTTAAAAAGATTTTCTCTGGGGTCGACACCTAACGAGACTAAATGCTCTTTAACCCTGGAGCAGTCGCACGGGGTATGACATACCCCAAGGTGCGTACGGTTTTTACAATTATCACCATTATTTTTCGAAAACTAATCTACAATTTACATTATCATAGAATTTGTAACAATTGTCTTAGACTGAATAAGGTGACCATTATTAATTGTATTTATTGGTGACAATTTAAAAAAATTCATTTTCTGGGTATGCGCGACTTCTCCCGAGTTAAAAAATGTTTCTTGTACCTAGTTCCCTTGAAGATGAAGGCCGTGCAATGGTGTTTATTAGTAAATTAGGCAGGTTTCGAAAAAAGAAAAATAATAATAGATAAAAAAGGAAAATTCTTATTTAACAGCGCAATACTTTCTGCCATATTCACGAGTTCATTTTGAAACTTATAAACATGAAATTTGAAGGTTTAACTTGGAATCTAATAGCGTTTTTCATTTTTCGATAAATATGTTGCATTTTGGGATATGTGCGGTTCATGTCTCATGGCGACCTTTTTCTAGTTTCATCACTGGACACCAATTTTGACATTACTTTTTGAAATATCCTTTGTATTTATCTAAATATAGAAAATACTATTCAATTTCATATTTTCGGAATAAGAGCACCTGTCAAAATCATGCATCTACGATTAAATTTGACACGATGAGTGCATGAGGAATGAACCAGTTTGGATCACTCAGTAAGACCAATTTAAACTAACCAAAATATGTGTTGGTTAAAGGCATTTTACTTTTTCTTAACTACTTTAAAATCAGCATTAATTAAACTTTACTTTTTATCAAAATTTCAGACAAAGAAACTTATAAAAAAATTAACGGAGTCAAAGCTGTGTGTAACGCACGTCCTTAAAACAGAAAAATTATGTTTCTGATTAAAACAATAAAATGCAATTACATTAAAACCTGTGAAACTGGAACCTATCTATAACGGAATCATGTTTAGAGAGGTAAAGTTAATGGTCCCAATGATCCAAATGCAGTATAATTACACCTGTTCAAACGGAAATATCTCTAAAATGAGATGTTTTTGGTTCCGCGTGATTCCGTCTAAGCATGTTTTATTGAATAAGGAATACTCTAACTGTCATGACAAAAACTTGCTTAAAATGGATTTCACCTTTATGCTTTGCGATTCCGTCTTAGCAAGTTTTGCTCTATTGCCCCCATTCCTTCCCCTGAATTGATAAGTCTACACAACACACACCACAGCTTCCTGTAACAGTTTTTTATGACTTCGTCCTAAAACAGGGGGGGAGGGGGATGTGCTAAAAAAGCTTCATTGGCTATCTTACTCTAACCCCTGACCTTTGCGACCTCATTCTGTCGGTCTTCAATGAAGGCCAAGAAACTTCCCGCCACCAGTATTGAGCGTTTTTTGGTTGGGCAAATTTTCGACTTGTTCGAAATTAAACGTCACCGATGTGTTGGTACTTTGAATAAGACGAAGGAAGTAAAGAAAGCAGGTGAAACTGTGTTCGTTCATTTCTATGAAACTAATGCAGTAAAGACCACTCTCGGTGCATTTCAATCATGAACAGAAAAAAATCATGTTTTTGTTAATAATCTATTAAGCAAGTAAAACACGTTTCGGAGAGAGTTCCCCTTTAAAAGACGAAAACTGGCCGTTAAGGATGTGTTAAATTTTAACATTTAAAATGATAAAAAATTAAAAACGAATCTAATCATGTATTAAATTTGTTTACGTGTTTGTTAAATATCGATATAAAAATATAATTTATTTAAAAAAATTGAGACACCTAAGTAAATATTTTATTTCTATTTTTGCTTCCGAATAATTTTTATTTAAAAAGAAGATAAAATGGTTTTAAAAATGTCTAAGTATTTTTGGAATGAATTAAAATATCACAAACAAATGATTTTTTTTTTTTTTTTTTTTTTACAATTAAAAAATAAAAATTTATTACGAACATATATGACGAACTTATTTCCTATTTATGTATTTAGCCACAATTTTTCATTTTAGAATAAATAAATAAAGTTGTCTTAACACATAGTTTTGAAATTTAAAATCATCTTAATTTTATCATATGTTAGGCACTGCATCAGTCTCTTTATGTATGCTTCGAATCAACCACAGTTTCTTCAAATAATATCCTTCTTACGTAAAACGATAATTCAGAAATTCGAAGTAAACAGATCAGTAGCAACAATGTCCGATTGTCGCAGTAGAAAACTATTACCAGTATTTTAGTATAGAATTTTTCGCTTTAGCTAAACGCAGAATTTCTGTTTTAAATAAGGCGAATTTTTTTCATAAAAGGATGGTGTACGTTTGTCCCATGGAACTGTGTATAACGAGGTATTGACATATCTACACAATGGGGAAGATTCAACTGTAACCGGTTCCACAAGGCCTGATGACCGCAGAGGCAAACTTCCACCAGTAAATTTGAATTGCCATTTTCGCCTTATTTAAACACCTTATTCATGTAGAGTTTATGTCATAGATAACTAAGACTGAAAATTCTTTTTATTTTTACTGGTGGAAGTTGGACCTGGAGTTAATCGTGCTCTGATGTAAACATACAACAGCCGCCATCTTAGGGCTATATCTGCAGTTACTTAACACATTGACGGACAGTAGGAACAAGTGAAGTTCGAAAATTGACACTATATGTTTTTGTAATTTTTAGAAAATTAGAAGTATAGTTTTACTCTTTCTGCTTAAATAAACTTAATTTTGATTAATTCAGCACCTTTAATTAGGTTGCACTACACCCTTCACAACCACACGTGCATACTGAAGCTGCAACTCGTATAACAGGTGAAAAACGAACTTCAACCTAAAAAAATGTTTCCAAAACATGACACTGGGCTTCTACTTGTACGCCGGTAAATGCACATTTGTGCTGCTATAGCCGTAGTGTCTAAAAACGACCGTTTCGTTTTGGGCGGCTATAGCCGTCATGCCACATTGTGAACTTTGCTTTGGCGGCTATAGCCGCAAGTGTCCGTTAACGTGTTAACTCACAATCGGTTGGTTGGTTGATTGTATAACGACCGATTATCTACACAAGTGATATAGGCCCTAGGGGGAGTGCCCTCAGTGGGGGGTCTTTCTAAGTGGTCCTAACTCGTATTTACGGCAAGGTTCGAAGAAAATCACGTAAAACTCTGAACTGTTAGGTCGACGAGTGCGACGGGGGTTTGAACCCATCACCTCCCGTCTACCAGCTTTGAGAGCATAATCCCTCAGCCACTGGTGGAGACACTCACATTCGGTAGACACTGCACTATGTGTCTCTCCTGTGCTTTATTCATCGTTCCCTAGCTTGCCGCTGCGGTAATCAGGGACTGATTAGGGATGGCGGAAGTCTGAGTGAATTAATCATGCTTTGAGGGTTAAGACACCATTCCGCTAATCGCTTGAGAGCGTAGGAATCTGGCCGACGGGTTCGCCTCCCGCCAGCTCCATTGCACGCTTTATCTGGAGCTTAAGGTTGTAACTCTCTGGTGTTGTAAATTTCCTTGTGCTATCTCGTCAAGATTTATGTAATTGTCGAAGTCATGAATGTGTTTCTGTGAATGGATATATATGGATCATTCGAGACAATAGTGTTTGTAGCTATAGGTCTCAAAGCATCACTCCGTCAAATGTCAAAATTATGCTTTGTGACGCACACGATTTTATAGGTTCTCTAAACTTCTAGTGTCAAATGAGTATGTTGGGTATATCAGAAAACCTTTTATTCGATGTTTAATTTGAAAAAAAAATGTACAAAGCGTTTTACTGTAAGATTTGCTAAAACGGAATCACAATCGCGTGAACAAAAATCTCTTTAGACAGATTTTCGTCTTAAATGGTAAAGGGTTTTTTATAATTGTATTCTAATCTTTATCCCAGGAACAAATAATTTTCCCCTTATTCCAGAATTTTGTTAAAAGTAGGTTCCGTTTTCAGATGTGAATGTCTGTATGATAATATAGTACAAAACATTCTATTAAAATAAAAATTTACCTAATTTACAGTTAATTAATTTTACCCTTTCTACGAAAGATGATTGTCGATTGATAAATTGAAATCTAATTAATATTTTCTAATTTTATTTTTTTTCAGTAAAATTTATTCTATGTATAAAAGTATAGCTTTCTAACATTAAAGAATTGAATATATTTAAAAGTTATAAAATAAAATAAAAATAAATTTTTATATTAAAAAATAAATTAGCTTATATAATAAACAAACTTCATCCCAAAATATGCAAAAATATTTAAAGACAATTTTTTTAATAAGCTTTAAGACATAAATTCTACAGGCATAAAATATATTGCTTATTACAATCGGCTAAAAAACGTTATATCAATCATGCCATATAAAAACCATTCTTGAGTTAAACAAATTATTTAAGGGATTACTTTTCAACTCCATTAAGCTCAAGAAAATTAATAATGATTAAGCATGACTATTAAATATTTTATATTTCAATTACTCAGATAAAATTTAAACCTAAGCTTATGTTGAGATATTAAAATCCATCAGATTTTCTTTTATAGTAAAATTAACCTGTCATAATATTTTTAAAAATAAACATATTAATATTAAAAAAATATTTAAAAATAAATATCGAAAAATATACATGGGAGTAAAACTTAAACGAGAACTTCACTAAATTAATAGCAGTTTAACCCCTTAAGAGACTACATCAGTCATGCGAAAAAACGCGCAGGCTAATGTTAAGTCTATGGGAAGGTTCTTGCACGATTTCTCGTTCGCATTTTAATATTTTTAAATGATTTTTTTTGCATAGGATAGCTGAGGTCGATCTCTAACGTTGCTAGTTTTTACTTTTTCGATTTTGGCTCAGTTTTTTTATATAAGGGTACTTTCATTTTCAGAACCGGTTTCAACAATATTTCATGTGAGGTATCACGAGAATTTCTTAAAAATATTTTTAAAGAGTCTATTAGATCAAAATATGTCTGTCTATGCATTTTACAACTACTCCTTTTGAATATAGAACGCAACGGTATGAAGTTAGTACCAGTTATCCGCATGGATCCAAAGATGTCATATGAGCTCCTAGAATTATAAAATTTGAATTAGTGTCCTGGATATTTTTTTTTTAATTTTAACGAAGATTTTCTAAAAATAACAACAAAATCATTCATATTTTACGAAAAAAAGAAATTAAAGGTAAATATTGGAATAGCGTCTGCTATCGAATGTGGTGAAAAAATATCTTCATTTGTGTTTAGTTTGAATAAATCGATTTAATGGTTTTTAGTTTACATAATCTTTAAAAATGTAATGTGAAGAATAGTAACATGACATACTTGCATATTTGCTAAAATTATTATTAAAAAAATCTGAAATATTTTATTATAATTGATCCGTATCATGTACTATTTTTAGAATTTGATTAAATTATAAAAAAAAATGAACCGTGATAGTACATGGAGTTTTGAGCTTGAAGTCGGAAAAATCCAAATTAAGCAAATTAATAAATCAAAATAATTAAATCAAAATAATTAAATCGAAATAAATCAAATTAATTAAATCAAAATATTTAAATCGAAATAAATCAAACTAATTTCGATTTGATCTAGAAATTCCTTCCTAAAATAAGTTTGATATATACCACACAGAAATAAATGACATAAATAATTGAAATAGTATTAAAGTCACGTGTGAAATAGTTTCAGAAGAACGTGATTGACACTTCCAGCTGTTCATGTGTTCAGACCTGCTAAGTCTCCGAAATTTTGGATACCAGTAATTTAGTACAGAAAATGTTGTTTTAATTAATCGGAGCATTTTTCGATTTAAAAGAACAACAATTTCTCTAAAAAATTACTGGTGTGCAAAAATCCGGAGCCTTGGCAACTCTGTGTGTGGAGCGGTCAACTCATTACCTGATGGTGTTGCATTGCCTTAAATGCGTATGCAAAAATTGCTACCAAGCTACCACTATATTAAAAAAATATGTTATTTAATGGCAGAATATTCGCCATTAAATAAAGTCAAGATTACATTTCAGATTTTTTGGTGGTAAACGAATTTCAACAAAAAAGTTGCACACATACCTTATAGTTTTGCTGGATAATAGTTTAAAGCTGATTCAGATTTATATGACAGGTGGTAGATATACTCCAAATTTTGAGCACGGGTATTTCCAAATAGTAATCTTCGCCTTATTCAATATCAGAACTGATGTGTTTAATGAAGTCGAAGGTTAAGTTTTGGACATAGTGGTAATCAACAGTGCCGGACTTGCGTACACTGTTAAAATTTTGCAGCAAACTGCCCAGTCATTTGAGCGTTTTTGCAGAAAACGGTTACATAACCATAATTTATCTATATTCTGACCATATTATTGCTCATTTTATGGTCAGAATATTGTTAGATTATGGTTATGTAACCATTTTCTACAAAAACGGTCAAATGACTGGACAGTTTGCTGCAAATTTTTAACAGTGTATATTTTCCACTTCTGAACCACGTAACTTAGTATACTTATGAGTATTTTATTATCCTCTTTAATAAAATGGTATACGTTGCTGACGACTGGGATTTTGGCTAATCGTTGCCACAGATTAGTCTCGGAAAATGAAACATTTGAAGTTACTGAAAAAATTAATTGCTCGAAAAGTATTTCTCAGAAAATTGTTAGACAAACTGCGTTAGAAAGGTAAAAAATTATATGGAGGGGATATATAAAGGATATAAATTTCAAATCCACTGATTATGCCATTTTTCAAATATTGAATTTCAAAAATTGCCAAATTTCACAATGGAGTACCATAGCGAAAACTTCACGCGTAAAAAATAACAATAACAGCAATGTGTCAGCGCGAGTCACAAATTATAGTAACCGTATTATTCTGTTAAAATATAAAAGTGAATTATGATGTCACGAGTGCATGATTTTTATTTAATTATCGACAAATACTAGATGCGCAATTTCTTTTTAGTTGTGAATAATATAGGTTAATTCACGTTATTAAAAAATGTAGCTAAAAAATATATAAATCAATAGAAAACGGTAGGTAATAAATTGTAAACGTAATAATAAACCGTATTAAAAAAACATAACTTAGTGAAATAAGTATCCGTTTTTATGTTATTTTAGGATATTCCAGGTAAAGGTACAGATTACTTTAAAATACAAGGTTAAATTCACCGATATATTTCGTTTGATTCAATGTTGTTTTGGAGAAACCGACCAGCGCAGCGGCCGTAGTCTGCTAGTACATTAATATTAAATTACTGACATTATTATAAACTGGCTGGCTTCGCCCGCCAGCGGGCCCCTAATTTACATCGATGCCTCGAAACTTTTGTATTCTCCGGCTCGCATCCCCCTCGATCCGAACGAACCTCCGACCCGGGTCCCCGCTGCCTTCGGCACCGTATACCGATTTGCACATCGAATAGTATAAACCTCTAACTGAACGAATCTCCGAACTTGGTTCCCTCTGCCTTCGGCACCGTATACCGGTCGTGCTACGCACGCACCGGATAATCCCTTAAATTGCACATAGAATAGTATAAACCTCTAACTGAACGAACCTCCGGCTCGGGTCCCCGCTGCCTGCGGCACCGTATAACAGTCGTGCTGCGCACGCGCTGCAGTATACGTTAGTTCCACCTTCCGTCACCAGGTGGCGCAATCCGTTTATATGATCATAACTGAAATCGTTAAGACTGTCGATGTCGAGTCGAATGAGCCATACCCCGTCATTTTCATGCCCGTAGAACCGAAGATAGGAAAGCGCCCCATGGTGCTGGTGGTGATAAAACGAAATAAAATCGGTAAGCTCTATCGATGTCGAGTCGAATGAGCCATACCCCGTCGTGATCCTTCCCATAGAAACAGAGATAGGAAAGCGCCCCCTGGTGGTGAGAGTCGGAGCAAAAATCGATAAGCTGTAGTGTCCTCTACCGACGTTGAGTCGAATGAGCCATACCCCGTCGTGATCCGGGCCATAGAAACAGAGATAAGTAAACGCCCCCTGGTGGTGAAAAACGAATTAAAACCGATAAGCTCTAGTCGAATAGTATAAACATATAACTGAACGAACCTCTGGTTCGGGTCCCCGCTGCCTGCGGCACCGTATACCGTTCGTGCTGCGCACGCGCTGCAGTATACGTTAGTCCCACCAGGTGGCGCAAACTGTTTATACTATCATAACTGAAATCGTTGAGGCTTTCGATGTCGAGTAAAATGAGCCATACCCCGTCGTAATCCGGGCCATAGAAACAGAGATAATAAAACGCACCCTGGTGGTGAAAAACGAACTAAAACCGATAAGCTGTAGTATCCTCTATCGATGTCGAGTCGATTGAGCCAAACCGCGTCGTGATGTGACCCATAGAACCCGAGTTGGCTGAAAAATCCTTTGATTACACCTTCCACCACCAGGGGGCGCAATGTGTTCTATACGAATGTTATAGAGGGTCCTTATTACTTTAATTCTGATGTTTGGAATCAGTTTGGGGGAAATTCGTAACATAGTTTCTGAGTTATAGAAACGGACCACAGTTAAGATAAAAAAACTTGAAGGGGGGGGGGGAGGACACTGCTTTTCCTTAAACAACTGAATTAGACTGCCGGAAAAGAAAAAAAAAATCTGATGTCTTAATTACGTAAACCGTCCGGATTCGATAACGGGCGAAGCCCGGTTTTTACTAATCGAAAATAGTGGTTATTTTTCTATACATATAAACAATCAAACGTTTAAAAATGTTAAATTTGTTGAAATGGAATTGGTTTCCTCAAAAATAATACAAATGTACAAATATGTCTTAATTACAGCAACCGTCCCGATTCGATAACGGGCGAAGCCCGCTTTTCCTTATCATAATATCTGGTTGCGACTCTAAAAGAAAAACGTAAAATCCGGGCCATAGAAACAGAGATAAGTAAACGCCCCCTGGTGGTGAAAAACGAACTGAGACCGATAAGCTCTAGTCGAATAGTATAAACCTATAACTGAACGAACCTCCGGTTCGGGTCCCCGCTGCCTGCGGCACCGTATAGCGTTCGTGCTGCGCACGCGCTGCAGTATACGTTAGTTCCACCTTCCACCACCAGGTGGCGCAAACTGTTTATACGATCATAACTGAAATCGTTGAGGCTTTCGATGTCGAGTCAAATGAGCCATACCCCGTCGTAATCCGGGCCATAGAAACAGAGAAAATAAAACGCCCCCTGGTGGTGAAAAACGAACTAAAACCGATAAGCTCTAGTATCCTCTATCGATGTCGAGTCGATTGAGTCAAACCGCGTCGTGATGTGACCCATAGAACCCGAGTTGGCTGAAAAATCCTTTGATTACACCTTCCACCACCAGGGGGCGCAATGAGTTCTATACGAATGTTATAGAGGGTCCTTATTACGTTAATTCTGATGTTTGGAATCAGTTTGGATGAAATTCGTAACATAGTTTCTGAGTTATAGAAACGGACCACAGTTAAGATAAAAAAACTTGAAGGGGGGGGGGGGGCGAGGACACTGCTTTTCCTTAAACAACTGAATTAGACTGCCGGAAAAGAAAAAAAAATTCTGATGTCTTAATTACATAAACCGTCCGGATTCGATAACTAATCGAACTACTACTCTTACTAATCGAAAATAGTGGTTATTTTTCTATACATATAAACAATCAAACGTTTAAAAATGTTAAATTTGTTGAAATGGAATTGGTTTCCTCAAAAATAATACAAATGTACAAATATGTCTTAATTACAGCAACCGTCCCGATTCGATAACGGGCGAAGCCCGCTTTTCCTTATCATAATATCTGGTTGCGACTCTAAAAGAAAAAAGTAAAATACTCGTCATGCACATTTTGGACGCGGCCTACTTCTTAAAATCGTAATATATAGCGGGCGCTGTGATGGAAATCTTTCTTTTGCGTTAATTATAGTACTATATATATAGTACTAAATATAGTAATGTTGATTAATTATACAATTAAATAATATATCGGCTCGTAATGGAGATATGAGAATAATTTTTAGATATTCTGAAAGCTGAATCAATTTTGCGTCGTCCTGTAAAAGTTAGGAATTACTGCGCCCCTTAGATTCTGAGATTGGGCCCCCCTCTGAAAAGTTAAAAGAAAAAAGCGGGGGGCGGGGGGTGGGTTGGCGATGACACTGCTTTTCCTCAAACAACTTATGTAGGCTACCTGAGTTCTAGTTCAAAGACAGTAAGCTGTAGAAAAACTTAAAAAAAAAAAAAAATCGATAAAGGGCGAAGCCCGCTTTTCCCTATCGTAATATCTGATTAGAGCTGTAGAAAAACTTAAAAGTAAAAAAAAAAAAAAATCGATAACGGGCGAAGCCCGCTTTTCCCTATCATAATATCTGGTTGCCACTCTAAAACAAAAACTTAAAATACTAAAACTTAAAATAATAATGCAGTTTTTAGCTGCAGCCTACTTCTTAAAATCCTAATATCTAGCCGGCACTGTCATAGAAATCTTTCTTTTGCTTTAATTATACAAATAACGAGGATTAATTATACAATAAAATAATATATCGGCTCCTAATGAAGATATGAGAATAATTTTTAGATATTCTGAATGCAGAAAAAATTTTGCGTCGCCCTGTGAAAGATTGGAATTACTGCGCCCCTTAGATTCGGAGATGGGCTCTGAAAAAACGCAGTTGAAAGTCACGTGACTATTTTATCTCTTTCAGAAATGACTTTTTGTCTGGGTTGAATGTTGAAATAAACAAGAACGAAAAATCATGCGTCAAGCATAGATTATGTAACACTTTCCAACGCTTCCAAAATAATTTTACAAATCATACCGTTTAATAAGCTAAAAGATAACATCTAAGTAATCCGAATACTTTTCATCAGCCCTGTATAGGATCTATAGATTTGTATATATACTACATAGGATGCTAAATCTTAGTTCAGTTAGGAAACGCGTAGCACAGTTTAAAATTCTCCGTCTGGAGTTAAATAATACGGAAATGTGTTCGCGAACTTTTGTGCTTCCCTGTATAGGATCTACAGAATTTATACACACCACGTAATAGACAAAAAGCGAGTTAAAATTAAAATCGCGTTCAATAACTTAAAACGCACTTCCAGGAATTATTGTTAACAGACAGTAGAGAATTCTTTCGTGTGTCCCTGTAAATGAACGATGACTGCTATACACACAATATTCTGTAGTAAGCCTCTTGTAATGCACCTTATATAAATTTCAATGCGTTTAAAATAGGGAAACATTATTTAAATAAACCGCAGACGATTTTTCTCCATAGATGTAATGTAACGGAATTCTTTTGACTGTTCCTGTAAAGTAACTATAAGTGCTATGCACACACTATTCCATATTAAGCTTCTTCTAATGCACCTTAGTGATATATATAAAAATTCAATGCGTTTAAAATAGTGAAACATTATTTAAATAAACCTCATGTGATTTTTCCCCATAGACCGCAATGTAATGGAATTCTTTTGAGTGTCCCTGTAAAAAAAGTATAAGTGCTACACACTTCCGTTGAAATAGGGAACATGCTATAGATAACGACTATAACATATAAAAATTGCAGAGCAATCCGAGCATATTTGCGGGAGTTAGAGCACGGACAAACGGCCAGACGGCAGACGGCAGACGGCAGACGGCCAGACAAACCGAAGTCATAAACACTTTTCAACTAGGTTGGAAAGTGTTAAAAAGCAGCTGTCTCTTTGGAATAGAAATAAATTCATTTGCCGTGTCATCAATGAGTTTTAATTGATATCTTTAAAAATTACTGGTCGATTTTTACAAATTTTTTTTTGTTGAATTCGCGATTTTTTTATACACGTGTTAGCAAATTTTCGTGAATGTAGAGTCATTATTTCCACTTGTTTCAAAAAGGAATGGGGCGATTTGATCTCGGATGTGTCGACCCAGCATTCTTTAGGGCAACCTTTTTCCGGTCTGGGGTCGATGTTGGATGTCTGGTCAGTTTTTGGCCGAAATAAAGAAAAGTTACCGTCCGAATTTCAAAAAATTGACATTTTGGAACGACAAAAATCGGCCGCGTGAGTACCCCGATTTTCGGATCGATACCTCCGGTAGATTTTTTTTTATTCGATGATGCGTTAAAAAGCGACAATTTGGATGTCTGCGATTATCAAAACGGAAATTTTTTTCGATTCTTTTTCAAGTTCGGTTTCGGCCCGTAATTAAAACAGTTTCGTCGAATAATAACTCCCCGGGTCGGGGTCGTAGTCCCGACCCGGCCCAAACTTGACATCCGCGCCTTTTTTCCGAATTTTTCGGTCCGCGTCCGCCTTCAGGGCGTCGATTCGTCCTGGAGCCTTTTCGTGTACAGACCGGGAATGCACAGACGCACACACTCACTCACACACTCACACACACACAGACGTTCACGGACATTAATAATTATCCGATTTATAATGCGTAAATAATGTTTTGTCTTGACAACTAATGTACCTTAAGTAATTATATTTTTTGGTATGAATTTTTGTCGTGTAGCGAAGCATTCAGAAAATAATCAAAACATTTGAATTAAACAATGATTGCATTCATATTTAGAGTAGATTTCTGTTTAAATTAGAATACATTTTTGAAATTTTCGATTTTTTAAAAGCTTAAAAGTGATACTTCGTTATAGAATTAAACGGAGTAATTAATTGCCAGATGTTAGATGAAATAAAATCGAACGTATATGAGAAGACTTATACACTATATTGCCAAAGGTGACCGGTCACTTGCGATTTTAGACGTTTTGTTAACTATCTAGAAAAATACATGAGGAATTAACTTGAAACTGCAGGCGTGTAAACAGTATGGTATAAGTTAACCGCGAAGATTTTTTTCGAAACCCCATAGGGGATTGCCAACAAATTGAAGAAGAACGAATATCGTTTGGATAACTCTGTAAAAACTAATGTATCAAAGGCGTTCAAACTCGAGATTATTAATAAGTGGCTTGTTGTAATATACTGTGTTCATTTTTATGAGGATAGCATGTATACTCTTAGAGAAATTAAGGTTTTTATAAACACAGTCCCAAATGTCGCCTAGTTCTTTGCTTATAATTGCAGAGTTCTTAATATAAAAAAAAGTTCTTTTCAGAAAATATGACAAACAACATTGTACATTATACTCTGCAATCAGAATTTAAAAATAATAAAAATTGGATGAAAAATGAGCAGGTTTACTATAAAATGTTTCACTACGCATGCGCGAATGCAATCAAAATATAATATGCATAATGTATTAGCTAAGTGTATAGAGCAACTTTTGTGAAAGTCTCAAAATCATAGTTTGAAAATTCTGAAAATTATCGTCGATAGAATAAGCTCGAAATCCGTTGTTCCCAAAAAGAAGCAAAAAGATGAGGGGTTGTGTCAAATACCTGTTGATTAGTGCCAAGATAAGGTACGAAATATTGCATGTACTACTATATTTGGATACAACCCCTCATATTTTTACTTCAATTTGGGAACAACGGATTTCAAGCTCATTCTATCGACGATAATTTTCAGAATTTTCAAGCTATGATTTTGAGACTTTCACAAAAGTTGCTCTATATACTTAGCTAATATATTATGCATATTATATTTTGATTGCATTCGCGAATGCGCAGTGAAACATTTTTTTAGTAAACCTGCTCATTTTTCATCCAATTTTTATTATTTTTTAATTCTGATTGCAGAGTATTATGTACAATGTTGTTTGTCATATTTTCTGAAAAGAACTTTTTTTATATTAAGAAATCTGCAAATTATAAGCAAAAAACTGTTCGAAATTTGGGACTGTTTTTATAAAAACCTTAATTTCTCTAAGAGTATACATGACATCCTCATAAAAATTAACACAGTATATTACAACAAGCCACTTAATAATAATCTCGAGTTTGAACGCCTTTGCTACATTAGTTTTTACAGGGTTATCCAAAAGATAATCTTTATTTTTCAATTTGTTGACAGTCCCCTATGGGGTTTCGTGAAAAAATCTTCGCGGAAATATATATCTTATACTATACTGTTTACACGCCTGCAGTTTCAAGTTAATTCCTCATGCATTTTTCTAGATAGTTAACAAAACGTCTAAAATCGCAAGTGACCGGTCACCTTTGGCAATATAGTGTATACTATTGGGTTAGTATTGTCATGTAACATCTCTATACTTCTAAATTATAAACACAACAATGTTCTTTAAACACAGTAAATGACGTTTAAATGTATTACAATAAACATAAAAACATAATAATTTAATAATATGGAAATTTTAGCTGCATAAAATAATTTGTTTAAGTCTTACTTCTCGAGCCGTACACTTCTCGCTTTTGGAATTCTTTAATTTAATGAATTTCGCATTTAAATTTGTAGAGTGACATCGTTTTATTTATTTATCATTTTTTTAGCTCCGTTCATATGTGTCCGAAAGGGTATAGGTACCTCAGACGGGCTCGCGGTACGCTGAGCTCCGCGAATTCTGCGGCGGTATGGCGGTTCACTGACTGATATTTGGTCGTCACAACACATACGGATGGTAAGATATGAAGCAGTCTCTTTCTTGTTTAATGCGGGGATTTGCTATGCAGTGTCTTTCGCAAATCACGTGTCTACTACATGAATGTTAACTTGAAATAATATATGTCACCACAATTTCCGAATAATAATAAAATCTAATAAAGAATAATTATGCTTGCCTTATTTAATCCCACATTTACTTGACTAATATGGCGCAGACTGCTATTAGGAAATAGTGGTGCCAAAAAATCGCAGCTGTTGGTAGCTATGGTCTATAGAATTCGAGTTTCCTAAAGTGCAAGTTAAAAAAAAACATATAAGTGCGACAAATAAAAAAATATATATACTTTTTTGATACATATAAAATAAAAATGTATATATTACTATCATTCTTCTAAAATCGTGAAAACTAACATGCAAATTATTGTTTCCATATGCAATCAATAACAGTTATTTTAAGTGAAAGGAAAATATTAGCCCTAAATTTTCAGGAATGAACATAAGCACTTAAATAAAAATTCAAAATAAATTATGTAAGTTTATGCAACCTGATCATATTTTTATATATTTTGCAAAAATAATTATTTTAAAAATTGAAATTGAAGATTAAAACTGCAAATATGGAAAAAAAAAATCCAAATAGATTTTTTTTTCTTAAACCTTTTTTTTTTTATCTCTAATATTTCTTTATAAGATTTGTATATCCCTTAATCTCTAATGTAAATGTTTTTCGTTGTTTCTTTCATCACTTTGTAATATATTTTTATTATTATATAATGCATTAGGAAAGTAACATATAATTACTCAGAAAACATTTCTTAAGAAAGAAAATGAAACATTATACCTGTTTATTTTGCAGTAATCACAAATTTATTTTGAATACCGTAATTTCCGGCGTATAATGCGCTGATCAAACTATTCTGTTTCAACCCATTAATTTTATTCAATAATTGGATTGAAATATTTACAGCGATCTAGTTAGTTACATTTGATAAAATGAAATTTCTGGGTAGAAACATAATTGTTTGATCCGCGGATTATACGCCGGAAATTACGGTACTTCTAATTTCTTAGAAAACTTAAGTACTTTACTTTCTATACTGGAGATTTTAGATTCTAATTTTCATAATTGGGGAAAAATAGTGTTATTTCCATATAAAGGAATTGTGGTTTCATAAAAATAATATTAAGCAAAAATAGTAATTGTAAATATGCAGTTTTCAGCTCGGTATATTTTGGCTACGACTCTTTCTAAGCAATACGTTTTGTAGTATATTTCTTTGAAAAAATTGTGGAAAGTAGCACGAAATAGATTGTAATTGTCTGGAAATACTAGTAAACAAAATGGTGACCGCTATCAGCGCTGAATTTACACTGGATTGTCAGAAATTTCGTGACTCCAGCAACATTTACAAATTTTGTTACTACTATTTCAGAATAGTAATCTTCGCTTTATTTAATCTTAGAAATTCTTTGTTTGAAAAAGGAGAATATTACTGGTTTAAAAAGTGGTACTGAAAAATAAGCCCCTTAAAGCTCCCGTGGAAAGTAATGGGTTTAAAAGAATCATTTGTGCTAAAATTATATTAGCTCCTCACAAAAGTTTTTTTTTTATATTAATAGAATTAATGCGTTGACTGATCGTTAAACTCAATACAATACTGCAAACACCCTTTATTTCCATTCTGGTATTCTTTGTTGAGGCAGCTGAATTTTCCATAAGAATAACAGAGCTTTTTTAAAATAAAAAAGAAAGAAAAATCATGCGTCAACCATTGATTATGAAACACTTTAACCCCTTGAAGGGCACCGGTATATTATATATACCAGTTAATTTTAATCCTAAAATGCCACAATGACACCAGAATTTAAATTTTTAATTTATAAGGTACATGAGAAAAAAAGCTTTTACTTATTTTAAAATAAATTCGTACGTGAATCCTGGTGTCAATCAATCATTTCAAGATTTTAGCCACAAGAGTACTTTGCCCCTGAAGGGGTTAAAACACAATCCGAATACTGTACGAAAACTTCACCGATTAAGCAATTAAGGATCGGTGTTCATACATGAATTTTATTGGGTTGATGCCACTTCTTTTTATACAGTTACCTTTACATATTTAATCACGAAAGTGACCTAATTAAATCATCCACATACTACTTTTATCTTTCTTAGTGGTACCAAAAACAATTTTTGCATACAGCTGTTGAAGATACATATTTGCCCCCATGTTCCGGAAAGTGTTAATAAGGTGAAAGGTTGTACCTATATAAATAATTTAGAAAACTGTACAATAATGAAGTGTAAATTGTATAGTGTCTGTATAGTGTAGATAGCGTCTTTATAGTGTAGATAGTGTCTGTATAGTGTAAATAGTATAGTGTCTGTTTCAATAGTGAAGTGTATTTAATAGTAGATTATATGAATTTCAATCATCATTTTAATAGTGGATGAAAACTAACATATGTTGTGATAGGAGAAATAAATTCAAAGAGAAAAAGGGATTTTTTTTTTTTTTTTTAGTTCACGCTCTTTATTTTTTTCATTTCTATATAATACTTTTAAAATAAAAAGGCATATATTTAATAATTGTGTAGTGCAAATGTTACATAAGCTGAATATCATTAAATAAAAAGCATAGCTGCCAAATTTTATACTTTCATATTACCACTAAGATGTAATAAATATAAATATCTTATTAAATCGCATATATTGGCGATTAAATAAGACAAAATTTACTATTAAGTTTTAGTGGTAAGAAAAAAGGCCTAAAATTTGGCAACCATGCTCAAAAGTACATTTTGGAATTTTAAATTATTGTGTATATAAACTAAACTGTGTATAAAATTAATATATATTAAAGATGTATCTGAATGAATACTTTTTTATTCCTCAGAGTGCATAGGCGCCAACGTGGCAAATTAGGACAACTTCTACCACTAATTTTAAAACGTTATTTTTGTGTAAGTTAAGCACAGAGGTTAAATAGGACAAAAAAAATATTCTTAAAAATTAGTGTAAAATGTATGTCTCAATTCCTTTTTTTCCACTGTGAATTTAGCACCTATGTCAGAGGGTACACAATATTTTGTAGATTCGATATTTGCCTCCCCCAAACGAGCTTTCATTTAAAATTAAATATCAAAACAATAATTAATATTATAAATTAAAATTTCTATTTCAGTTTTTACACGTCTTAAGCGGGAAACGTGAAAACACGTCTTTTGGATATCTTTAATTCCACCCACGGTCAGTACTTTTGCATTTTATGTGTTACATTATTTCTCAAAAAAATCACACTATATTCGTATTTTCACAATTAGACTAATATGCATTTAAATACGAGGGAGAGTCAAATGAATGTGAGCCAATGCAAATATATGATAAACGGAGTTTTTGAAGTAGTCTCCATGAGCATTTAGACATTTGTACCACTGACTAACGAGTTTCGTGATTTCATTCTCATATAACTCCTTGGGTTGCTGCTTCAAAATGTCTGCAACTGCCTCCTTTACGTCATCGTCTGACACGAATCTGGTTCCCTTGAGCTGTTTTTTCAATTGCCCTAAAATATGAACGTCACTGGAGTCACGAGAGGTCTGGTGTCTTCTGTTCTTGTCTAATAAGCTCATCAGCCTGTGCAATTGTGTTGGGGGTGATTGCACGGTAGCTTTGGTCAGGTTTCATGTCCTTCTTTGAACCGTTTGCTCCAACGCTTCACAGTGGCTAATGAAATGCAATGTTCGCCGTACACATCAGCCATACAGCGACTAATTTCGTTTTAGGGAACACTTTCAGCTGTCAAAAACCTGAACCCATCATGCTGTTCTTCTTTTGGAGCGTGCATTATGTCACGCAACCGTCTTCGACCAAGTGTATGGGAGCAATAAAAAACTTTTATCCTCACACCTCCGTGTCACTTTCGTAAATGAGAGATGCCTGTCTACTACCCACATGCATCGCAGATAATGGACCGAACCATTATTGCGCAGAGTAGGTTGTTTGACTTTCAAATGATTCGCCCTCGTACTTTGATTAGAAACAATAGCATTATTATTTACATTTATGTATAATATAAACAAGGACAGAGAAAATATTTTTGTTATATAATGAAACATGCTAGAGTAACGCCGACATGCGAAACTTCCTTTTGAATACTAGCCGCTTAAGTTGTCTTAAAATAATTCTATCCAATACTTTTAAGAAACTACAAATCTTGCAAGACGATAACTATTTATATAACTCTTAAACATTTTAAATATATGATAATAATGGTAAGTGTATATAATAAATAAATGTTACAGTTATTTATCCGAACCTTAAAATTTTTTTTTAATGTTCCATTTATTTCTAATAGAGCTCAAAAAATAACAAATTATGTTCTTAATCTTAAAGTGTTAAAACTTTTTTGAAACTTTGTTGAAACGTCTACAAACTTCTAATTCCGTACGTAGAATGTATTTTTTATTCAAAGTTATTTGACAACTTGGAATTTTCTTTTAGCAAAATCTAAAACCAAATTTATTGCTTTTTTATCCCCTCATTCAAAGCAAAATACAACCACCAATTCCATTTTCCTGACGTATAAATTTCTCATTTTATTTTATTACTTTTATGGTATGCCAATGTATTAGTGATTCTTATAGTTTTAATGATACGAAACAAAGGCTTAAGGAAATGCTTCATTAACAACTGAGATTTTCCAGTACTTTCAAACAATATTTATTATTTTGTTTAAGGAATTTCTACTTTTCTAAGGAATTAATTAGGGGGGGGGGGATTTCGGTTTCAATTTCTGTGATTTTACAATAATGAAAAATGAGGATAGTAACTAAATTGTTTAAATTAATATTTAAATGCATTGAAAAAAACAAAAATATCAAACACATTTACTGAAACTTTTTACAAGAAAAAACCTAATATAATGTTTTTTAAAAAGGTTTTTCTGCTGATTATTGAAACATTACTATATGATTCAAACTTTCCCCTTTATGTTCCAAATTATTAAGACAATATTATTTAAAAATTGGAATTTTTCAAATTATGGTCAATGTTTTTATATAGATCAGAAGATCAAGTAAGAAGAAGAAATAAATCAAGCGCCATTTAACTATCAATAAAAAATAAAGAAATATTATGTTTGAACGGTATGCAGTAAAAATTACTTCTAGTTTCAAAACTTCTTTTATCTTAAATATACATCTTACGATGTCTAATTGTCAATTTTGTATTTTTCTTGTAAATTCATATAAATAAACATATAAAAACAATAATTTTATGTGCAAAATGTACTTATGTAAATAAATATATAAAAATTACATATTTTTTCTAATTTCCAGATTCAATTTCAAATCACCTTTCCACTAAAAATTATAAAAAAATCAATGTTAAAATTGATATCCCTTTTCTATAGTTTTGCATAACCTAAACCAAAAATTTTAAGCAATAAACCAAAAGTAAAAATTTATTTATATATTAATTTATTTTACATGAAATCAAATTACAGCTGTAAAAATATATATTGTTAATATTTGAATACTGATTATATTAAAAATAATTTCAAAGTCACAATGCACATATGTATAGTTTATGGGACATAAATATGCATTTACAATGGGATATACAATGCATTTAAAATTTGCTTTCTAACTATATGGTAGTATTATGTGGAGCTAAATTTGACAAATTTTTCAGAATTAGTTTCAATGGCAATTTTAAGTGAAGAATGCAATTATTAAAATGATTTTTTAATCAATAATACCTTACAAATTATATTATTAAATTGATCACAGAGGAAACTACAATGGAAATCATTTCTGAAAGGTAAATGTAGAAATAGTAAAAAATGATTATTATATAAAATGATGTTTTCACTCAAAGTAAAAAGAGAAATCTAATATGCATACGTTTTAAATATGTTCATCCTAATCCTAATAATATTATAAATGCGATTGTGTGTGTGAATGTTTGGCTGAAGTAAACGTCAAAACGGAGTATTTAATGGCCCTGTATATAGATGAAGCATAACCAAGAAATGAACATAGGATGGGTGTTATTTATTATTTTCAAATATTTTTCTTAATAATTCAAAATTTCATTATTTTCATAGAGAATCAATGAATATTTTTCCTGTAAAACTTAATTAACCATTTTACGTCGCCAATAAATACAAAACCTGGAATAATAATTTTTCCTCAACAATTATTTTTCATCTGAAAAATTTCTAGGTGTAAAATGAAAATTAAATTAAAAAAATTAATAATTACAAATAAATTAAATAACGTCATATTAGAAATAAAACACACTTTTTCAAGAATTTAATAATATTACAACCTGTATGAATTTTATTAAGTACGGAAAGCAGGCGAATATATCGAAAATACAGCGGATATGCTTTGACATTAAAATAAACTGATTTTTGTTTTTATCTTTTCCTTGTTTGTTTGTTTCTTTTTCTTTTGCATTTCACATGAAATGAGTGTATTTTAACTTTAGAACTACCTGCAATTTTACTCAAGTTGTTTAAAACTATTTCACACCAGAAATTTTATTTAAAACTACTTAACTTATTCATTTAACGTATTTCTGAGAGTTTTATATTCAATGTATTTTAAAAAGAAATTTCCGGTTCGAATCGGGATATATTCATTTGGTAACCGTCAAAATGGTGGCTCATGGTAGTTCTAGTGTTAAATGTATGTAATATATGTACCGTAATTTCCGGCGTATAATCCGCAGCTCAAACAATCGTTTTTCGACCCAGAAAATTTATTCAATAATTGTAGTTAAATATTTACAGCGATCTTTTAAGTTACATTTTATAAAATAATATTTCTGGGTCGAAAAACGAATCTTTGAGCTGCGGATTATACGCCGGAAATTACGGTACACTGGTGTGCAAAACTTAAGCAACAAACACAAAATGCTTAATCCTAAATCCCCACAAAATATCTGTTCAAAGTCATCACAATCTCATTTTCCTAAAACTCCACTCAATAATAGAAACTCTCAAAATATCACCAAAGCAGCACTTGTAAAACCAATCCGCAGATCTGATGCAAAAAAACATGGCGTACCAACAGTTAAATCCACTGTATCATCAGAAAACCCTGCTAAAAAAATAAAACACCCGAAAAGAAACTCACACAAATCAGATTGATCAAATAGACGAAATGCCTATGCAGAATGAAGACGCCGTAGAGCTTCACCCAGAATCGAATGTAGAATTGAACGATGGAGGAGATAGTATGTCGAATACCACCGAACAAAATGACGCAGATACATTTATCTAAAAATCAATCATGACTAATATTATCCCGTGGAACTGACTTGGATATCATAATAAACATGACGAAATCCGCAATATTCTCCATGACCATGAACCATTATGCTTAGCTGTACAAGAAACTAATCTAAAGCCCAATGACAAAGCAAAAGTACGTAACTATGCTACCTACGGAAAAGATTTTACAGCTAATAGAAAAACCACTGGTGGAGTGGCTCTTTTCGTTTCCAATAATTTACGCCATTCTTATCTCTCTCTAAATACAAACCTACAAGCTTTTGCAGTCCGTGTACACATTAAACAACTCATAACAATATGTACCATTTATTTACCTCCGAACCAAACTATTCAGTCAACACATCTAGATAATCTCCTTCTCCAACTTCCGACTGCATACATCCTTGTTGGAGATTTTAGTGTATACAGCCAACTCTCGGGGAACCATGATTCTGACCACATGGTGATATTATTGAAAAATTTATTTCTGAAAACGGCTTATGCCTCTTAAATAATGGTGATCATACTTATTTTCACGAGCCGACCCGTACTTTCCATGCAATAGACCTTACAATTTTTTCCCCATTACACTATCATTTCTGGAACTTCTGGATTTCTAATGACCTAAAGGGCAGTGACCACTTTCCGACTTTTATTACACTGACTGCTCCTGATAGGGATTGTTACAATTTTACCAACCGTTATACAACATTTACAGCACTTCTAAACATCACAGGTAGCATGATACAAGGGAATATTGTCACTGCGCTAGATAATATAACTCATTGTATTATCAATGCTGCAGATTCTAGCAATCCAAAAACATCATCTAAACATAAGCACAGAAAACCATGGTGGAATATCGATTGCCAAAATGCAAGAAAAAACAACAGAGGGCTTGGGGTCTATTTCGGAGGTACCCAAATAATACTAACTATATGGAATATA
Source organism: Maratus michaelseni (assembly GCA_963931845.1). Lineage (NCBI taxonomy): Eukaryota > Metazoa > Arthropoda > Arachnida > Araneae > Salticidae > Maratus > Maratus michaelseni. The sequence continues at coordinate 403,025,162 of OZ007586.1, forward strand.
AAAAAGCAAAGGCTGAAGCTAGAAGAGTGCGACGCAAATGCCAACTTGAATCCCTGATCAACTACATCTCAAGCATTAATTTCAATACCTCAAGTAAAGAACTGTGAAATAAAGTGAAAAAATGCATGGCCCTGTACTCTGATAATCATATTCGATTTTAAAACAACACGACCAAACCATCGCATCTCCTAAAAACATCGCTGAGACGTTAGGGAACACCCTAGCATCTATTTCAAGCTCTGACTCATAACCAGAACTTTTTTTAACATGTAAAAGACAAACTGAAAGGACCAGGATTAATATTAATTCCCATCACTCATATGCGTATAATGAACTATTTATTACATCAGAGATGATAAAATTCTTGAGAGACAGCCATGTATCTGCCCCAGGTCACGATGGGATTATATATATTATGCTCAAGCACCTTTCTTCACTTTCTTTGAATAATCTCCTTTCCTTTTTCAATAGGATATGGATGGAGCAGAATTTTCAGAATGCTTGGTGAAGGGCTATATTTATACGTTTTCCTAAAGCAGCAAAAGATGCTACCAATCCCAATAATTACAGACCGATTGCACTTTCTAGCTGCCTTTGCAAACGTCTTGAAAAAATGGTAAATTGTCGCCTCGTGCATATTTTAGAAACTAACAATTGCCTTGCCGCATTTCAAAGTGGATTCCGACGTGATTGGTCTACTATAGATAATTTAATCCATTAGGAAAACCACAAACGGACAGCCTTTCTAAAACGCAGCCATATGGTATCAGAATTTTTTGACATGGCGAAAGCTTATCACAGAACATAAATGACATCCTTAAACAAATTCCTCCTTCTGTAAAGGGAGATCTCTACGTTGACGACTTCCATATTATATGTATGGGACAGAATATTTGTTTTATTGAGAGACAACTGCAAATTGCAATCAAAAGTATTCTTAGCTGGACTAGCAAAAATATTTTTTAATTTATCATGACATAACCTCTTGTGTGCATTTCTGTAGACGAAGGGATCTCCATCTAGTTCTTGACATTTTTATCGGTTCATCTCAAATTCCTGTTGTGGTAAACGCTCGTTTTCTAGGCCTACATTTTGACAATAAACTTACTTTTTTACCACATTTTTTACAATTACAGACAAAATGTGAAAAATCCATTCTTTACTTAAAGTACTTTTAAATACATCTTGGGGAGTAGAACGCACTTCTCTCCTTAAAATCTATAGAGCTGTGATCAGTACTAAAATTGGCTACGCCTGCCAGGTGTATGGTTCTGGCAGTATATCGGTTATTAAAAAACTTGACACTCTGCGCCATAGCACACTCCGTGTTTGCTCTTGTGCAATTCATACATCTCCGATTTTAAGTCTTTATGTTGACTGTAATGAATCAGCATTATACCATATTCGTGAAAAACTTTCATTAGAATTATATTACCATCTCCTTTCTCATCCTGACCATCTCTTCACACCTTTTTTAAAAAATACCGACAATGGTATTCTTTATCAGCATCGACCATCTTGCATCCCATCTTTCGGAGTCAGAATGATACACATATTTAATAATGGCCCGTTGAATAATATCGAGGAGAGTCCATGTCCCTCGCATGTGCTCCATCCTTGGAATCCTCCTAATATTACCTTTCTCAATCCTTTTAAAGGTTATGATAAAAACAAATTGGCTCCTGCTGTTTTCCAACAGTTATTTGCTGCACATCGTGCAAATTTTAATAGCTGTACTGATATTTATACAGATGGTTCTAAGAGTGGGGATATTGTTGGCTAAGGAGAATTTACTGATTTAGAAGAAAAAGATTGTGTTGATATAGTTGTCGTACCAGAAATAGTGGGCAGATTTTCTTTTTGCTTTGGAAAAGTCATTTCTGTAATGGAATCAGTTTGAGTTGCCGTATTTTTATAAGTTTTACAAGCAGTTTTTGATATGGCAGTAGCATATGATACACAACTTTGGGTGTCCTGGATTCAACTTTTTCTCTGGCTTCAGGGTGTGATATATTTTTTTTTGTGCGTATTGTCTGTATTTCTTTTTCTTTTCTCCAATGTTCATAAGATTTAAAATAGGATGGTTGTTCTTTTTTACAATTTACGCAGTGAGCTGGAGTGCTACAGTCAGCACTTTAATGACCAACTGTATCGCACCGACTACAGGTGATTTTACCCCGGCATGATGTTTTGGAATTCTCAAAACTTTGACATTTAGAGCGGCGCAGGGGATTTAGGATGTACGGTCTAACGGAACATGATAAATATCCCGCTTTTATTGATTTGGGTAAATTGGGCGTATTAAATGTGCAGATTATATGTTTTGTAGGAATTTGCATTTGATTAGGCGGTATTTGTTCATCCCGACGATAGATTTTTATTCTTTTTGCTTCGATGATATTTTGTTCTTTTAGATTATCCACTATTTCCTCTTTAGTGACATGCAGAAGGTCAGATTCAGAAATTACTCCTCGAGATATATTAAGATTTCTGTGTGGAGATATGCTGACTGCACTGTTTCGAAATAAGTAATTTTTTTAAAGTTAGATGCCTGAGTACTATTGCTTACTTTGCAAAAAAAAGTGTTTATTTTACAGCAGCTTGGGTGCTAGTATTATACTGTAAAATCAACACTTTTTTTTGCAGTGTACTTCAATTAACCCGAGATTGCTCGCGCTGGGTATGTCACACCCAGTGTCTCCCTTTCGCAGTTTTTCTTCCCAACCTTTTTTCAGAAATGGACGAGTCTTCGTGTAGCTGCCTCAAAGGACATAACATTGAAGGGGGAGAAGCGGTGAAAGAATTCTAAAAATAGATCTATCATAATTGCTATGCATGGGTGTCTCATACCCAGCGCGAGCATTTCTGTAACAGCTCAGAGTACAGGTAGACGCATTTAAAACGTTCTTTCGTTATGGCGCGTTGCCGCAGTTTTGACGAAGAAATGCAACATTTAATAAATTTACTGGAAACTGTTTCTTTGGATGAAGAAATTATCGATGAAGATAATGAATTTTCTGATAACGAAGAGCAAGATGATGAAGAGTATTGTAGTAATCACAATTCTTCCACAGAAATCGAATCTGATTTAGAAAGCGCGGTTTCTGATTCAAATGAAAATGATAGTTTCATAGAAAGGAATAATACAACAAAATGGAATAAAGAGAAATTCCGTGCTAATGCTAGAATTTCTGCTAAAAACATAATATCGAAACACCCAGGAAATACATACGTTTCAAAAAATGTCACTTCTCCCATGGAAGCTTGGAATCTTCTTATATCTTCTGATCTGGTAAAGAAATTGGTGCAATGGACTAACATTTTTATAGACTCGATTCAAGAGAGTTTTTCTCGAGAAAGAATTGCAAAGGAAACTGAATGCGGAGCTAAAAAGGATAGAAAAACTAAATTTGTTTGTGAAAAATATCAAAAACATGTATGTATGGAACACATGGCATGTATCTGCAGGAAATGTAGAGAATAACTGTAAATAACATGTTTAATATACGTCTACAATTGTATAATCTCTTCTCTTTCTCAGGTGTTTTATGTTTTATGTAGATTTTACGGTAGAAAATAGGAACAAAACGCCATGGGTATGACATACCCAGCGCGAGTAATCCCGTCCGTTTTTTTCGCGCGTATATTGCCGGGTTACAAGCTCGCCTGACGTCATTTTTTTACTAACTTGGGTTAACCAACTAAACCTTAGATTGCTTTATTATTCAAGAAGGGAGATGTATGTTCAAAGCTCCTTTCTTGGCGTTTCATAATGCAAAACCTTTCATCTCACTAGCGTTATATTTGGCATTTTTGCATACCATATTGGAAGCAAAAAACCTCATCTATCTCTGCCCATGAATTAATTTGGCCCTGATCTGATGCTTTTGGAGGCCAGAAGCCAATATGTTACTCCTTTATTTGGCTGTGGGGTTTCCACTTCGCATATTTTATTTCTTTCAGTTGTAGCCATACTTTAGAGAGAAAATATAAAAAACGCCAGGCATCGGGCCTGGTCACCGACCATTCTTCTTTAAACCTTCGTCCCTTACTTTAGGCGCAGGTCTCAAAAGGGTGAAAACTATTCCCAACAAACTTCCACGAGAAAATATAAAAAACGCCAGGCATCGGGCCTGGTCACCGACCATTCTTCTTTAAACCTTCGTCCCTTACTTTAAGCGCAGGTCTCAAAAGGGTGAAAACTATTCCCAACAAACTTCCACGTTTTTTGAACGTTGGATTATACTCGATAGTATTTCCTAATATCTAGTTTTTTCACATTGGAATCAGGTTGTCAGTACGTAAGCCTTTACATCTCTGTCCAACCTACAACACCCTTTCGCCGAAAGGCGAAAGGGTGTCCCGGGGTCTCCCGGTGTTGTTCCTAAGAGCCACCATACAATGTATCGCGTCCTCCGATCACGGAACCGGAATTCGGAAATGGCCTGCACTCTGGGACTTGAGATCAGCCTAAAAAGGCAGAACCGAGGCGATGAGATTAAAAAACCTCAACACCCAGAGTGTCTCACGTGAAAATAAAAAAATCCACTATTGTATAAAAAAAAGAAATAATGTGAGAGAAAACTTAGAAACAAGGTGTATTTTTTGTCTTTTTTAAGATTTTTTATTTATTTTTATTTATTTTCCTAACAAAGAGAGAAGAGAAGAAAAAATACAGCGTGTTTTTTTTTAAACTGACACTGTTCAGAGCCGTCTGTAGCTCGTTCTAATAACTGGATTGACACAAAATTTTGTGAATGGACTAAGAAAACCATGGGAAAAAAGATTCCAACAAAAAAAAAAGTTCCAATCACCACCGATAGGGGGAAATGTGGCGCTTTGGTCATTTATGCAACTGGGAATTAGCATTAAATACGGGCAAAAAATAAAAATGCAACTTTTTACTTACGCAAGCGACAGTAGCGCCAATGGTTTAAGTTATAAATGCATGCGAAAAACACCGAGAAACAATTTCAGCTCAGGTTGAAACTGAATCTCACGTTACCGCAGCGCGCGTTACTTGTGAATTTCTTATATTGTAACCAGTACAATGCACCAGCCGCTCTTCGTTTACTTAGAACACGCCATAAACTGCGCAAAGGACCTTTATCCGTTAATGTATTGGAAGCAATGATTCTGAAATTCGAAGAAATAGGCTCGCTAGCAGTTCGGTCAGGCAGAGGACGTAAACCGGTGGCAGAAAAAGTGATAATGGATGTTTCAACTGCGATCAACGAAAGGGAAAGTGTAAATGATGAATAAAACGTGGCATTTTATCCAAATTATTAATTTTGTCTGTTTCTGATGGGTTTTTTCAATGTACAGCGCCACATTTCCCCCTATCGGCGGTGATTGGAACTAATTTTTTTTTTGTTGGAATCTTTTTTCCCATGGTTTCCTTAGTCCATTCACAAAATTTTGTGTCACTCCAGTTAATAGAATGAGCTACAGACGGCTCTGAATAGTGTCAGTTAAAAAAAAAAAACACCCTGTAGAAGATTAAAATGTGTGAAACAAAGAAAAAAGTATAAACAACCAAAAAGAGAAGAAGACAGGAAAGGAGAAAGATTGCTCGGGAATCCGCGGGGTCGCGAAACCCGTAAATACCTAAAGAAGGTATTCCCCTGGGGGAATCGAAATATCTGGAGGAAATATTGATAAAAGTTTGTAAAAATAGAAAAATACGGAGAAAAATATTGCTAAAAGTTTGTAAAATTTGAAAAATCGTGAAGAAAAACTTGCTAAAACTTTGTAAATAGTCGTAAAACGAAATAAAATCGATGTTTACTTTGTGAGAATGCTTCCCGTAAGAAGTTTGTAAGTATCTCCTTGGCTGCCGAAAACATGCGTTCTGATTGGGTAGAATTTGGAGGTTGCCGATTCTTTGGTTGGCGCGCGTAAAAAAATCGCCAAATCTGGCGTCTAGCTTGTTCTAGGATTTTGCCCAAAATTTTACTTTTATAAGACCGAGTTATGTCAAGGCACCTAAAATAAATAAATACCTCCTATAAAATGTGTTGAGAGTTGGTTAATCTATACTAATAAAAGAAAGTTTCGCTCTGTGTGTGTGTGTGTGTGTGTGTGTGTCTGTGTGTCTGTTGGCGATGGCTAGGAAAATTTAGCCCACCTAGAAGGCTGGAAATTTAGATTTAGGTAGTCCAAACCCTCTCCTGGTGCACCATTACTTCAGAATTTTAATATTTTAATTATTTTTTGAAATATTAATTAAAATGCACAAAGAACTCTCATCAAAAATATGCTTTTATTCTCTTGAGTTGGTTGGTTCACTGGTTGGTTGCATCGATTCTTCACAGATGTAATTAAATAAACCAGAGTAGCGATGCATAAATAAGGATTTCTAACTAAATAGTGTCAATATGAATTGAAGTTATCAGCGTGAAGGAGCCATGCGAATGTCGCGTCACCTGTACATGACAAATTACACATACGTCCCACTGATTGAAATATTTTCCAGGGACATTTTTCTTCATGACAATTAGTCGAGTTTAAGTTGTTTATTTATTTTTTTTACATGACATTTATTATTATGATGGAGATTGTTAATACAGAAAACTTTATTTAATAGATTCTTTTTTTTTATTTGCGGGAATGAAGAGGGGCAAGGGTCTAATTACATTTAAGCTTCAACGTGTATTTCTAGAAACTAGAAAATTCTAGATTCTCCAGAATTTCCGAATAATAGTGTAAGCCAAATTTTCAAATTAAGTTCCTAGCTTAACCAAATGAATCAATCTTTAAAGATGTATTCTGATCCTCCTAATTAGTTATTTGCTGAAGGCCACTTGAACAACCCCCCCCCCCTCCCGGCCCGTCCTTCAAGGGGTTTTTCTAACTCTGCTCCGTTTCCATATCTCAGCAACTATCTTTCCGATTTCAACGCAAGTGATTTCAAACATTATAATTAATTTAATAGTCACTCTTTATAACATTAAACTAAATTTATGAGTAGCGGTTACCACTATTTACGATTAACAGTTTAAGCCAAATTTGTAATTTAATTCAAAGCTTAAAGAAACGAACGAATTTTGAAAGATGGTCCTCCTAATTAGTTATTTGCTGAAGGCCACTTGAACAACCCCCCCCCCCCTCCCGGCCCGTCCTTCAAGGATTTTTCTCTAACTATTCTCCGTTTCCATATCTCAGCAACTATTTTTCCGATTTCAACGCAAGTGGTTCCAAACATTATAATTAACTTAATAGTCACTCTTTATAACATTAAACGAAATTTATGAGTATCGGTTACCACTATTTCCGAATAATAGTTTAAGCCAAATTTGTAATTAGGTTCCTAGCTTAAGCAAACGAACGAATTTTGAAAGATGCATAGTGGTTCTCCTAATTAGTCATTTGCTGAAGGACACTTGAACACCCCCCCCCCTACGGCCCCTTTTGCAAGGATTTTTATCTAACTATGCTTCGTTCCCATATCTCAGCAACTATATTTCCGATTTCAACGCAAGTGATTCCAAACATTATAATTAACTTAATAGTCACTCTTTATAACATTAATCTAAATTTATGAGTAGCGGTTACCATTATTTCCGAATAATTGGGTAAGCCAAATTTGTAATTAAGTTCCTAGCTTAAGCAAACGAACGAATTTCGAAAGATGCATAGTGCTCCTCTTAATTAGTCATTTGCTGAAGAGTACTTGATCAACCCTCCCCCCCGGCCCCTCCTTCAAGGGTTTTCTCTAACTATGCCCCATTTCTATATATCAGCAACTATCTTTCTGATTTCAACGCAAGTGATTCCAAACATTATATTTAACTTAATAGTCACCCTTTATAACATAAAATTAAATTTATGAGTAGCGGTTACCACTATTTACAAATAAGAGTTTAAGCCAGCTTTGTAATTAAGTTCCTAGCTTAACAAAACGAACGAATTTTTATGCATGCATAGTGGGCCTCCTAATTGGTCATTTTCTGAAGGACACTCGAACATCCCCTCCCCTCGGCATCTCACTCAAGGTTATTTTCTCTAACTGTGCCTTATTGCAATAACTGGGCTAATAATGTTCCAATCTTCTCAAAACCAGCTCAATTTTGTAGTGCGCCTACTATACAGTAACGTAGGCAGCGGGGACCTGTCTCAGAAGTTCGTTCGGAAAGAGGTATATTTAGAACAGAATGCTCCCCTGGCGGTGGTAGGGGAAATAAAAGATTTTCTAGAGTGTACGAGCATGGCGGATTTACGGTTCCGAAGCCATCGTAGACCGTGGCCAGAGTTCCGTTTTTTAAGAGATTTAAGTTTATTACAAGGGCTCGGGCAACGCCGGGCGGGTCAGTTAGTTACATATATTTTTATTTAGCGGGGGTGAAATGGTTTCCTTAATTACTGCATTTATTTTTCTGTTAATGTTACGTGAACGACGTCACGGGTAACAGCTAGTTATTTTCTATTTTTAAAGGAAATGTCACAATTATAAGGGAAATTTTTATTATTATAAATAAATTGTTTCAGAGACAAAACTGGGTAAACTATTCATTTTTATTTCAAAAATTGTACATCAATTATGAAATATAAAAATTGGATCAAAACAGAATTTTGATCATCTTAAAATTTTTATTCAAGCTTATATATTTAGTAATTTACATAGCTTTCATAGTGAACGAACAATTAAATTAAACTCAGTTTATTGTAGAATATTGCTTTGAAATCGCTAGAGAAAATGTTATAAGAAATTCAACATATTGGTCAACACATTAAACTCATTAATACAGATTTGTTTCTTTTTTTTTCAAGTGTTTTAAACACGGTATTTCTTCTCCAGGAAAAAATTCGACAATTTTTGCTTTTGATTTCTTTACTTATATTTATTATATATGTAGATATATGTTATGGCCGGTTGTCTAAATGGGTATTAATAAGTCCAAGGCAGATTTTTGTTGAAATCTTACACTGTTTAATTTTCTGGATTATATCAAATATTTACAAATATGTACAAGTTAATATAATTAGAACAATCATGACAACTCGTAAGCTCGTAAAGGCCGTTTGCAGATACCATTTCTCAGCTCAGCTCGTAAAGGCTGGCCGTCGCCGGAGATTTAAGAGCATCTCCCGAGTCCGTCTTACTCAGTCTGCATCTCGACTCATTCTGTCTACTTCGTTCTCACGCTGTAAAAAAAATATTGCACTCATCAAAATTTATATTGTTCGCGAGGCATCATTCAACTTCACAAGCCCCAATAAAGTATTTGCTTGTGTTTGCAGTCTAAAGTTCAGATGAGAACTCCCGCGACCACAACTCGGCCGTCCTGACTGTGCTGTGTCCTCACAGTCATTATCTACTGATTTCACTAGGTATAGAACCAGTCGACTAAAATCTAAAATTATCAAATACACACAAAAAATATATATACAAACAAAACAATAAGCAATAGTAAATATTGAAACATACAGTGTTTCCTAAAATATAAAAAATGAAAATAACACAACAAAACTTGTTATAACGTTGAAAATTGCTTAAAGTTCAGAGTTCACTCATAATGTTCAATAAAAGTAAAAAGAATATTGTTTCAAAATATCAATCTGTCCAATTTGTCCATCGTTTCATAAAGTCGGCAGCACTCGATGTAATGTTTGGACCATCATGGTAGCCAATTTTATTTACGTTGTATCGATCCTTTCTTTTCACTTTGGTGATTTCATAGGGACCGAGAAATTTAGGTCTCAACTTCATGCCTGTACCAAATTGTGTTTTTTGTATAGCTACTAAATCACCGAGTTTATAAGTGTATGCCGTTTTTCTTTTTTTATTAAAGGTTTTGCGATTCTCTTGCTGTATTTTTAAAATGTTCTCTTTTGCAATTTCCCTATTGAAATTTCTCTCTGACATAATTAAATTTACATGTTCTTCGTCTAACAACTCTTTTATTTGCAAATCGTTTTTATGTCGCAATCTCACTCCGGTTAGAAGCTCAAATGGTGAAAATTTTGTGCTTCTAGATATAGTGCTGTTTATAATTCGCTGTACCGATGCTACATATTTGTACCATTTAGTGGGGTCATCTATGCTAAGTTTCGCTAATATTGGTATCAGGATTCTATGCATCCGTTCTATCTGGCCATTTCCTCTTGGAACACCTGTCGTTATTGGGATATGTTGTATTTTTTGTTCGTTACAATATGCTTCAAAATCGTCAGATGTAAACGCGGGCCCTTTATCGGTTATTATTCGGGACGGGTTCCCGAAAATGTTGTGTTGTAATTTTAATTTATCTATAACTTCTACGGCAGCAGTAGTTTTAACTGGGTATAACCAGACAAATTTTGTGAAAGCATCTACGACGGTAAAAATATGATTATAATTTTTGTGAGTGGATGGCATTGGTCCAATATGATCAATGTGATAGGTTTCAAGGGGGATATTTTGTTTTGGAATCGGGTTCAATAAACCTTCTCCTTTTCCTTGCTTTTTATTACATAAAATGCACTCTACGCAATTTGCAATGACGTTTTCTATTTGTTTTCTTAACTGGGGTATAAAATAGTTTTCTTTTAGAATTGTTTCGGTTTTTGCTACCGCATAATGACCTTTATTATGAACATTTCGTATTATTTCTTTTTGCATATTTAAGGGAATCATTAACAGTTCCCTGTCGTTTTCATATTTATACAGTATGTCGTTTCGATTAAAATATTCCGAGCTTTCACTTTTTTCTATTAATTTTTTGATGGTTTGAATATGTTCATCTTCTTGTTGCGCTAATTTAATTTTTGCTGTTAATTCGTCATAAGAACGTGTTGCTACCAATACTGTATTTCTGCTTAATGCGTCGACATGCTTCATTTGATTTCCCGCTCGATGTACTATTTCATAATCAAATTCTTGTAAGAATAGCGCCCATCTTGCTACTTTTGGCGTAATGTCTTTTTTGTCCATAGTCTTTTGAAACGCGGAACAATCTGTCACAATTTTAAATGTTGTGCCTAATAAGTAGTTTCGAAATTTTTTGACCGATTCTATTACCGCAAGGGTCTCTAATTCGTAACTCGAAAATTTTGCTTGAGTAGGTGTAGTTTTACGGCTCATGTAATGAATAGGATGTAAGTTTTTGTTCTCATCTTCTTGTAGTAGGACACTACCAAAACCTATGGCGCTTGCATCGGTGTGCAATTCTAGTCTAGCGCCTCGTCGGAATACATGCAATACTGGGGGGTTAACTAATTTTTCTTTAAGAGTTTCAAAAGCTTGCTTTTCGGGTATTCCAAATTTAAATTTATTTCCCGCTTTTAATAAATCACTTAAAGGTCTCGCTATAGTTGCATAATGTGGGATGTATTTTCTGAAATAAGAAGTTAGACCCAGAAAACTGTGTAGTTGTTTAAGGGTTCGGGGTTCAGGAAATTTCTTTACTGCCAAAGTTTTGGCTTCCGAGGGTCTAGTAGTTCCGTTTTCGATAATATAGCCTAAAAATTCAATTTTCCGTTTAAGGAATTGACATTTTGCAAAATTAAATTCAAGTCCGTAATCCGATGCAACTTCTAGGACGCGTTTCAGTTTTACCAAGGCTTCTTCCTCAGTTTGCGCAAGTATTATGACATCGTCTAAGTAAATTAATATTACTTTTTCTTTAATTAACTGTTTAAAAACAGCTTGAATATATCTTTGAAACTGTTGTGGTCCAACCGATAATCCGAATGGGAGCTTTAAGTACTCGCACTGCGAGTTATGCGTGACAAATGCTGTATATTTCCTACTCTCCTCTGCTACGTCTATATGAAAAAAACCATTTTTTAAATCCAATGTTGTGAAAACCTTTGCATCCTCAATGTTATCTAAAACATCTTCTATTCTTGGCAAGGGAAAATTATCTCTAATTATTTTTTTATTTAGCAATCTATAGTCTACGCAAAGTCTCCAAGAATTATTTTTCTTTTTCGCTAACACTATAGGAGATGCATAATTAGAGTTACTCTCCGTTATAATTCCCGTTTCCAACCATTCCTGTACTTGTTTGTCCACAAATTCCTGCTCCGGATACGCTAATCTACGCGGTCGTTGCGCAATCGGAATATCATCAGTTAATATTATATTTACTTTTAACTCTGTGTCCTTAACCTTGTTTGGCTTATAATTAGTAATCAATTCCGTTAACTCTTTCTTAATAGCGTTGTTTGTAATATGATTCAGCTCAACTTCCTGAAAATTAATTGAATTGGCTGTTTCAGCTAAATAAATATCTGTGGTTTTCGCTAAGTCTGACTGTGGGATAGAACACGGTTCACTTTCTAATAAACAACTTTTTGCAGTACTTAATTGCATGTTTACTTTTTCACTAAAGTTAAAAGCTGTTTCATTTTGATTAGTTTGTTCCTTTCTCACTAATTCAGCTGTCGAAATGATTTTTCCTATCGTGGGATTGTTTTGTTTTTCTGACCACAACATCGCATGAAATCTGGGTGTGACATAGCTGACGCGTTTGATTTTCGTCATGGCTGTTTCTTGTGGGAAAGCAGTGACGTAATTTATCCTAACTTCTTTTAACTTCCGTTTTCCCATAATTTGCAATCCTTTTTCCGAAATATTGAAATTTAATTGTCTCAAAAAGGTATTCCCTAAAATTATAGAATGATTCAAATTTTTTACGATGTATAAATCTGAATTTACTGTATAACCATCTATTTCAATGTTTACGGTCGTAAATCCTATGGGTGTTATTTGGTTTCCACCAATACCTGACAAAACCAAGTCATTTTCATGTAATTTAGGGCATCCCAGGGCAATATAAATATCGTTATTCCCCATATTTACGTCGCTCCCTGTGTCTATCAAGGCATCTATATTTTTTCCTAAAATCCTCACGCTCTTTATTATTTTATCTGCTGGATTAGAGCTGTTGCTTACGGCGGCATTTGCATTTTTAGGAGAATTGTTTGTACACTGGTCAGACCTGTGGCCAGGAATTTTACACTTCCAGCACACTGGGCCTTCTTTTTTTCGGGGACAATCCCTCCAGCGGTGCGAAAATTCATTGCAATTAAAACAACGGATTTTTGTATTTAAATTCTTTTGGGGGGCATTTGCATAATTTTTTTCATATGGTACGCGGCTAACATCATTTCGATGGAACGCTCTATTATTTTCAAAACCTTGACGTTTTCGGAATTCCGTATTTGGGGACTTAATTTCAGCCTTCCGTAAGTTAATTCGGGCAGTTTCAAAATCATCCAATTTATTTGTCAAATCATCTATATTCGTAATTTTGGGTAATTCATCACAAAAGTGTTCCTTCATTTCTAAAGACAATTTTCTCCTGATTTGATCAATAATTAAAATATTTTTTAATTGTTCGTACGTCGATATTTGCAGGCCAGATAACCAATTATCCAAGAAATTTGAGAGTTCAAACGAGAAATCTTTCCACGAATCCGAATTTTGCTTTCTATGCAAGAAGAATTTTTGCCGAAATTGCTCCGGTGTAAGTCTAAAGCGTCTTAAAAGTATTTTTTTTACATAGTCGTAGTCGCTGGACTGTTCCTCACTTTCGCGATTTATTAAATTAACTATATCGAGAGGTAATAATGCGAGAAGATAGGTTACCCATTCATGTTTGTCTATCTCTAACCGCTTTGCCTGGCGTTCGAAAAGGGTTAAGTATATACTGATTTCCTCCTCGTTATTGTACCTATTTAATAATTTTAAAACATCGGAACCTTTTCCGGCGATTGTAGGTACAGAGTTATGTAATTGGGCTTTTTGTGTATTTTCCAATTGTAATCGTTTTAATTCAAACTCGCGATTCTCAGCTTCTTTTTGCTGTAATAATCTTTCGGCTTCTTCACGCTCACTTACAATTCCCTCTACCAAATTTTTCACTAAATCTTCATCATACCCTTTGGATTTTACAATTAAATCAGTTAATTGAGTTTTATTGGTCGATTCTGGTGGATTTAAACCTAATTCGACAGCCACAGTAATCAGATCGATCTTTTTTGACCTTATTAAATGTGCCATTTTTATCATAAACTAATTAACACATAAAAATAAAATATATCATTAAATAAATCAATAATATACGTATTTTCACCCGATAAATCAAATATATCAATACATATAATAATACGTAACAGTTATAAAAACACACTTACTTTCATATCTTCACCCGATAAATAAAATATATTTATACATATAATAATATTCAACAATTTTATAAACACTTTCTCTAAATATTCTAAATCGAATATATATTTTGTTTCCTTTCCCATAAAAATAACAAGATACAAAAAAAAATATATATATCTTTGTACTACTTAACTCTATTCTAGAAAAAAAACATTACTCAATCAAACATTATTCATGTGAGGAAGCAAAAAAAATAACACCTTCCTCTATCTATACGAAGAAAAAGAGAGAGAAAAAAAAACTTTTAATCGTTTCACTTTTCACTTTTCCCAGTCTGCAAAAAAAATATGCACGGCAGACGTTTATATTTTATTTCATTCGAGCGCTCTGACTCTGGGTCGCTTATTTGCTGATAAACGAACAACACATTTTCCTCTTGCGTACACTAAAAGCAGAAGAAAAAAATATCACCAGAAAAAAAGAAAATCGCTTTCCGCCACCGCGAAAACACGACACTTATCTTGCACAGACGGTCAGTGGGTCAAACTTTCTACACCGATACTCGAAACATTTCCCTCTTTCTTTACCGAAAGGACTTTATCTGTTAATCAGTGATTCATCACTGAACTTAACCGACAAACGATCGCACATCTCACGGATACGATGCACATATCACATAATAACCACTCACACACACTTGGATGTGTAGTAATACACAGATGAAAAAAAAAAAATTCGGAAGCACAAAACACTTTTACGTGAAGACACACGTGAACACCTCACAGGAACTTGATGCACAAATCTTTTTGCTTCTTTATTCGAAATTCACGTAGATCCCGATCATTCAGATCACTCACATATCATGTAGATCCAGTTCGCATAGATTCCGTTGATCCAGGCCGTGCCTCCCATTTTGTAGATATATGTTATGGCCGGTTGTCTAAATGGGTATTAATAAGTCCAAGGCAGATTTTTGTTGAAATCTTACACTGTTTAATTTTCTGGATTATATCAAATATTTACAAATATGTACAAGTTAATATAATTAGAACAATCATGACAACTCGTAAGCTCGTAAAGGCCGTTTGCAGATACCATTTCTCAGCTCAGCTCGTAAAGGCTGGCCGTCGCCGGAGATTTAAGAGCATCTCCCGAGTCCGTCTTACTCAGTCTGCATCTCGACTCATTCTGTCTACTTCGTTCTCACGCTGTAAAAAAAATATTGCACTCATCAAAATTTATATTGTTCGCGAGGCATCATTCAACTTCACAAGCCCCAATAAAGTATTTGCTTGTGTTTGCAGTCTAAAGTTCAGATGAGAACTCCCGCGACCACATATATTTTATTTATATCTTGATTGAATGTCTATTTTTGTATTATATTATTATTTATTATATTATTATTTATTACATATATATACAGGGTGTCCCAGGAATATTGGGACAAAATTTAAGGAGAGGTAGGGGACATCACAAGGATTCAGATTTGCTTAGCAACCCATGGTCGGAAACGGCTTCATTCGCCGTTAGATGCCGTTGTTCACAACAGCATTGTAGGAAACCAGCGTTCTCAGATTAGGGAATTTTCTGGCGAGAATCCCATAGCGTGAGACCACATGCTGCACAACATCGCTTTTTAGTGAATGATTGAATTGGTGTAGTCGGCGACCTCTTAATCGGGCCTTACTTGTTACCAGCACTTCTAACATCTGCAGATTATCGCATATTTTTGCAAGAGGTGTTACCAAGCTTACTTGACACTATACCACAATATGTCAGACGCCATATGTGGTTTCAAGATGATGGTACACCTCCCCACTATGGATTTGTGTTCGTGAACATTTGAATCAGATGTTTGGTCACCGATGGATTGGCCGTGGTGGATCGGTTCTTGAGTCTCTTCGTTTCTTGTACCTCTCATACTACTTTCCCATGACGTTTCCGACCATGGGTTGCTATGCAAATCTGAATCCTTGTGATGTCCCCTACCTCACCTTAAAGTGTGTCCCAATAATCCTGGGACACCCTGTATATGTTACTGTCATTTTTACAGTTAGATTCAGAGCATATAATTTCATGAATCAAAGAATATATAATCTTGGAATTTGTGATTTTTTTCCTCCAACAGATTAGAAAATAACTTGTTTTCCATACATTATTTGCTGGGTTCAAACCCCTGTCACGCTCGTCGACCTAACCGCTCGGAGTTTCCGTGGTTTTCTTCTAACCTTGTCGTAAATACGGTTTAGGATCCCTTAGAAACACCACCACGGAGGGCACTCCACTCTAGGGCCTATTTCCCTCGTGTAGATAATCGGCCGTCATAATATTATCCAACCAACCATACATTATTTTACGTAGTACTATAAACGAAATGTCAACTGAACTATCACACTTACTCTAAATGATGCCATAATCAGTAAAACAAATTCCTCGATTTGAGACATTAAATAAGACGGAATTCTTGCATATTTTTAAAAGAAATCCATTGTTATATCCTACTATGTTAAGAGAATGAAAAAACTTCATCCTCGAAACATAAGCTGCGGAACAAAAGTTCTGTTTACCAAGTTTTGACGAGATAACAGTAATACAAATTAATACTATGTTGATACGGATTAAAATAACAGAACTTCACATTCCGAAAAAAAAATGAATTAAGCCGAAATAACGTATTAATTAAAATCTATGCGGAGAAGTCACACATAAAATCTAATGTTCAGTTTGAATTACAACGATCAGGAAGTTCGAAGGAAAATGCATGGGCAACTTAAGAGAATGCCCTCTCTTGGATATTTCGTAAACATCAAAATGTCTTAATTTCAGACATATAATAATTATTCTGATATTTTTCCCAGTTCATTTATACCATTATCATTTGAAGACACTCATGTGTCTCAAGCGGAGTCTTCACTCACTTGAAAACTCTCGCTCACTAATGTTAAACCTATGGACCGGTTGTTTTCGAATTTCTCGTTTAAATTTGAATATTTTTAAACTTTTTTTTTCAGCTATCTTATTCTAACTTATTCTTAAAACAATTCTTTTAAAATTCTGGTGTTGTTAAAAGCACACCATATGGGAGCCCTGTTATTGCTTTATAATTTATTTATTTCAAATCAATACCATTAAAATTAATTTACTAAGAAAAAGTACCAAAGAAATAAAATGATAATATTAATATTTAAATTTAATACATATTCACTTTATAACTTTTCTAATCTCACATAACTTTTCTAACATATTCATTACATGTTTCATTCCCATTTAAGTTTTGAGATTTTATTGATCAATATATGTTACTATTTTAATTTAAGTAGTTTTCTTTTTCTTTATACATTTAATGAATTATTATATTTAGCATAATTCTAACTATGTCTATACAGAGTCAGGTTGCCGCAGGTGTAAACATTCACCAGTATTTATAAGAGAATTTTTCGCATTATTAAAAACAGAGAAGACGAAAAATTCTATAATAAAATACAGGTGGAATTTTACTTTGCCGTAATAGGGACCTGTATACATAGCTAAAGTATCTAAATTTTTGGTATTTTATATTATTTACAATAACATAAAAAATTCAGTATTTACATGGTTAATTTTATCGAACATATTTTATTATAATATATATATATATATATATATATATATATATATATATATATATCTATAGAGAAAATGCATTTTTTTTCGAAACATTTTTAATTTTATTTCTGCAAAAAATAAACTTGTAATGGAAAATAACTACAGGAAAGACTAACTGAAATAATCGACAAATAACATGGGTATCAAATACTTTGTTACATTACAATAATATTATTATTATTAATTTTATATGAATACTTAGAGTTATTTATCTAAAATTAATAATTATTATACCAATTGTTTTATAAAAATTTCAGTTGAATTAAAAATTAAAAAATACTCCTTTGAAGCATATTCCACAGATTTTAAGCGATCGGCGTATTACAAATATTTATAAAAAATCTGATTGTTTTCGCAGATAACCTTTCGGTTTAAAGTTGAGAATTACGTTAAAATAAACTTAGAATTCCGAGCATAAATGCATTTAAAGGAAAATAATATATTTCACGCCTTTTATCTTTGACAACGAAATTGATTGTGCCATTTTCTTCAAATATTGAATCAATCCATGGTATCTTATTGTATCAAAATGCATGATTAGTTCAAAAATAGATAGTATATTTATATTGACAGTTGGAATATCTGGTTTATGTGATCTTTTTCTATTTTTTGATATGTCTTTAATTGAATATTGTCAGATAAATAAACTAAGATTTGTCTTATTTTATTATCTTTTTTTATCATAAAATATTTTAAAGGTTAATTCAGAAAAAAGCATTGAATTAAGAATAATGTTTTTTTTTATAATTTTCTACTTATATGAAAGAAAATAGCTTTTTAACTACATGAAATGTGGTTAATAAAATTCATAGATTATTAAAGACATAAACAAACTTTTACTAAAGCTACTGTAGTTTTATTATTGCAACTGTACAGGTCATACGTTTCGCCTCAAATAACTGGAGAACCGATTTCACTACAGATGATGTCTAGGTATAGTACGACATGTATACTATACACGATCATGTACAAAGCAATGTCCTCTAGTGGTAAATTCAAAAGTTAGATAATATATCTCGGAAAATACAGGATAGGAGTCTGCAACTTTTTTATCTGCAATTCGTTTTCAACCACAATTTCTGAAAGGTAATCTTTACAATAAATAAAAAGGTGTTTGTCATTAGAAAAAACATTTTTAATAAAATTATTGAATCTCGGTAGCCCATGTGTCACAGTTTGAAGACATATTTGTAGAACATTATCGTTTTAGTTATGAAAAGTTTATTTAGTTATAAAAAACTAATTGTACACACATTTACGATAAATAAGTGCCTCTAAAAATCAAAAAATCAGACACTGACTCTGATTTTATTTTTATTTATTATAATTTTGTTTTCCGCATCCATATAAGAGAAAGATTTCTATTAACAATTTTAGCTTTTATTCAAATTGAAAGGTTATATACTCAGCCAAAATAAAGAGAGAACCCCCGCAAACATTTGAATCACCACATTGTCTTAGAAACAAACGGAAATAATCATTCAACTGAAAAGTATGCCTCTTTTAAATTAAAAAAACTGAGGGGGCATCTTTAAGCTGAAATTTTACCAAACTCTGAAATTCCAATACGAACACTTAATTTTGACATAACATTTAGCTTTTTTGGTAACTGGTACCTGATGTTACCAAATGAAAAGTCATTTGGTCAACAAGTTTAGGAGCTATGTAAGTTTAAAATGTGGAACACTTGTAATTTTTAATTCGTATATATAAATCTTCTAAAAATAGATACCTATTAAAAAGTTCATGGGTTAAAATTAATAGTTTTTTCGAAAATGAATTCTCTTTTTTATCGCTCCATTTTATACTCATTGGAATTTTCAGAGTATTATATCACTTATTCTAATTAGAAATTTTTTATTTAGCATTTATATCTCTGGTTTTGTAGTCTCCTGGTTTGATAGCAGAGTTTATAATTCTTTTTCCGATATTAACCCTTCCTGGCATGGTCGGTTTTATTCTGTCCCACTTAACTGTAATCCCCAAATGTCACAACGACACCAGAATTTTGATTTTTTTTTCCTTTTATAATGTACGAGAATAAAGCTTTTACTTATTTTTAGATAAATTTATTCATAAATCCTCGTGTCACACAATATTTTAAATATTTTAGTAACAGAAATACTTGTGGCTGAAAGGTATAAATAAGGCAAAAAAATTGTATTTGAAATTTGTGATAACACTGTTCTGACCCTGTACATTATTTGTATTCCGGTCAAAATCAAAATAAATTAACGTAAACCACTAAAATTGCATAAAGTTTCCTTATATAGATTCTAAATAATTAAAGACAATAAAAAAAATGAAAATTTCTCTGGAAACTGAAGCTACGTGGAAACTGAATTTTTTTATATTATTTTCTCCAAGAGAATGCATGTTTATCACCACTAAACAAAATAAAAACAAAAAAATACATTCAGAAATTGAAATATTAGTAAGAGTTGAAACTTTTCTTCAATATTGAAGGGACATTTGCATGGAGAATAAGTCTGTTGTTTATAAAATACGGACAACATTCAGGCAATACATTACACTTAAGTTACATATAAAAAAACACACATGCGAGTTTGGAAGTAAACGATTTCTTCAAATGTACACATTTATTTAAAATATCTTAAATTTATTCTAGTTTACAAGGATTTCGGAGGACGGTATTTTATTTATATGTATACCGGATTGATATTTCTTACAATTTTGGTGTAGAACATAATGCAATGCAACATTTTCTTTGATTTACCCAATTTATTTAAAGAAATGTTTCCTTTATTCATTTCCAGAGAACATTTTTAGAGTATTGAATTACTACTTTTCTATGTAATGTAAGGCTAATGCATGTTTATAATATTAAAAATAATCCATTTTTTAAGAATGTTTCATTTAAACTATATTATGTTGAAAATATATACTAAATAAAATTTTCTCCTTCAACAATTTTTTTACTTTTTAATACGCAAATATATATTTGCTCGTTATACAATAAATTGTAATATTCGAAATTAGGCAAAGATTAAAACACAATCGTCAAATTTTAGATTTAAATGTATATGTAAAGAGATATCTCTAAAATTGTTCGTACCCGGACAGTAAAAAAAAATTATGTAATTTACCTAAACAAATACGGTGGCGTTACATTTATAGTTTGAGGAAATTGAAGATTTTTCTGATAGGGAGGGATCCTCCAGTTCTGCATGTCATAAGTAATATATCCAATATTTACATGAGAAATAGTTGATTCAACTTAATTAATTGCTAAAATATGTTAAACAAAAACAGTAACAAAACAGTAAAAAAAGCTTTATATAAAACTATCTACATGTTTCGGTTTCACCGAAGGCGTTTTAAACTGTAATGAGAATATTCTCTACCGATGAAAGATCTATATAATGCAACGATTTAAAACGCTATCATTCACGTTTTTCACATTCACTCTCAGATTACTCACGTTAATTTATTTAATTTTTAATTTAATGTTTATTTTCATATTTTTAAACATTTTTAACACCACCTATAATTTTAGTTAGTTAAATGATGCTGTATCACTACATATTGCATTTTCACGTGTTTTAACTACAATGGTTTCTCTTATAACGGATGGATATTAAATATTGGAGGGATATATAGCTTTCATGGCAATTTTTTTTAATGGATTCTTCTGGAAATAATACTGTAAGTGTTGTGTTTTTTCTATTATACCTTATATCAGCTATATGTTCCTTTATTCTACAACTAAATTTACTGCTAGTCATGTCAATATAATAGTTCTTTGATCCGCCGTTTTAACAAATGGGGTTTCAGATACTCCTGAATAATTTTCAAAATAAATTGGGTCAATTTTAGTGGAAATGATATCCTTTAATTTCTTAGGGGTTTTGACTATTAAATAGATATTGAAACTTTTAAGGCTCTGTTTTATTTTCTCAAAAAAGCTTGAAAAATAGTGAAAAGTATAAAGTTTGTACTTTGTGAATTACATTTGTTTTCAGGTTTCTTTTGATTGAAAACATACAGAATTAATTTATAATATGTTGTCGCTTAAAATCATTTTTAAAAGCTATTCTATGAATGTAGTTCATTGTCTAAATAATTTTCCGTGCATTCTCAAAAAGCTCGTTTTTTGAAAAATGTATAGGCTGAAATTTTATACGTAAATAAAAAATAGGCAGTGCTTGATATAGTAAATTTGTTTGCCATGCGCATACCTGCCAACATTGCACTAAACTTCCGTACAATGTAGGTTAATTCAATCGAGGTTAAACATGTTTCAAACCAGAATTTTTTTAAAGAAATGCTTTCAAATAGGTTCCATGTAAAAACATGAAACTAAATATATATTAATTTTTCAGATGAATTTTCTGGTTAGACACGTCTTTAACTTGAATCAAATTAACTCGCTTTGTACCGAAGTTTAGTTGAAAGTTGGCAGGTATGCCATCCGTTTTCTGAAAACATACATGTCGATTGATTGGTTGGTTCTGGTTAACACTGTATCGAGAAATAGAAGGTTTTTATTTTGACCAGTATCAATAGTGATTTTAGTGTTATTATCCATCGAATTCAGATGATTTTAAAAACTCTTAAGTTCTTCAAG
This sequence comes from Maratus michaelseni, assembly GCA_963931845.1. Classification (NCBI taxonomy): domain Eukaryota; kingdom Metazoa; phylum Arthropoda; class Arachnida; order Araneae; family Salticidae; genus Maratus; species Maratus michaelseni. The sequence continues at coordinate 403,047,490 of OZ007586.1, forward strand.
ACTATGCTGCCAAATTTTAAAAGTATTATCAACATATCTGAGCCACGTGTGTGTAGGGGGGGGGAACTAAATCTACTACAAACTTTAGTTTCTAATGCGCGAAGGCTATATTGAGCTTATAAACCTGAAATATGGGTATCCCATTGGGGTCCCATGATTTTGTTTATAGTATTTACCATTGAATGTAAAATATATATTATGAATAACAAGATTATGCCCTCTTTTTCACAGGAGCTTGTCACAACCACAACTTATTTTTGAGAGATATGGCCAAAACATACTCAGATGCAAATACTTTTGTTGGAACTCTGCAGCGTATTTTGAATCTTTTTTTACATCATACACTGAAAGGTAAACATTTTTTCAGATATGTATGTAAATTACTCTCGGAAACTCGATGGAAATGTTCAATGCAAAATATGGAATCTGTGGAGTACCAAGATTCGGAATTTTCTAATGCACTAGGAGAGTTATAGAAAGCATTGATCATGCTGAAGAAAAATTTAATGCTCCGTCCTTAGTCCATCAAATGATAAATTACAAATATTCTGACCTCTCTATTTTTTTCACTTTTTTTAGCTTTTTTTTAACTGTTACTTTACGGTTTTAGTGAAAACGTTTTAGCAATTAAGAAAGTACAATACCTCAATGTGTTCGGATTTGTTAAATATTTAGTTTATCGAATAAACGCAAAATTCAATTAGCCTGCTGTTAGTACATGTGTTACTCTATAGATAAAGATTCTTCGTTGGAATTGAAATATTTAAATTTGAAGAAATTGTTTGTTTCTTTTCTGAAACTACTTAACACTTTTCGGGGAAAAGAACTTCTGTTGCTAAAGTGTTGAAACTACATAACGGCACCAGAATTTACGAAAAAAAATTTTGGAAAATAAATAAAAGCTTTTCTTCACGTACCAATAAGAGAATAAAATTTTAACCATAAATTCTAGTACAATTCTGATTTAAAATTATACAATATACCTATTATACCAGCACCCTTCAAAAGTTTTAACCAAAACTGTTTCATTTAGCTACAGCACCTAGAATACATAGTGTGAAAAACGGCTACAAAATAGTACTAAAAAATTGAATCCGATAAATGTAGAACGATGTTGAAAAGATAACGGGTCGATCGGAGCGACATCTTCTAGCAGTGGCGTAGACAGGGTGGAGGTCCAGATGGTTTGCATACCACTAATTTTATAAAAATATTTTTGCCTTACCTAATTCTATAATTTTGTGCGATATTGAAGGTGAAGAAAACTTTATAATATTACTGATTTCCAGAGCGTTTGGACCCCTTCTTCCTCTCTGGCTACGCCACTGTCTGCTAGCTCTTTTCAACGCAAACATTGCATAAAAATCGAACGGAGAAAACGTTTCATCTGGTGGTAAATATTTTAAATAATTAAATTATACCCTATTTCCTTTGACTTGGATAGTGATTTTCATAAGCTTTAAAAGTATGAATGATATTGATCATGGCCAAAAAACGTGATGCGCATTCTTTTTTGCCTGGTTGCAGGACTCGATACAAGACAGCAAACTAGAAACCATCCCTTTTTAGCATACCAAAGGATGAATCTCTGCTAGAAGAGTGGAAAATATTATTTCTCTGATATGATAAAAAACTTACTTCAAAATCAGTTACATCTGAAATATACACTTACAAGAAGATTTTAACGCATGCCCTTCATATTAAAACTTGGAAAGTAAACGAATAAGTTCCGACAAAAGATATCTATTGCACACATTTATTCATTTCACTGATTGCTGAAAGAATATTCTAATTTATATCAGAAAAATTACTTAGATTCTGTTAAAATCTTTAGGATATGTTGATAGTACGCTGGGGCATACTTTGTTTAACCTGTTAACTGGGTATGATGAAATATGTCTTCATATCCAGTCCCATAGTCTATAATACTTACGAATGACTCCCACAGTGTATTATACTTACGAATTTCTTTGTGTAGCCCAGTATATATGATAAACCAAATTTATACACACCACGTACTATAAAAAGTTTTAGTTAAACTTAAAACAGCAAACCAAAGTTGAAAACACACTTATCACACATAGACTGTAATTATTGCAATTAAACTGTAACCTATATCCTTTGTGTGTCCCTGTAAATGAGCAATAATCTGAATGCACACCCTATTTTAAGCGAGCCATTTTTAATGCACCTCAGTAACGCATATAATATTCATTATGTCTGAAATAGTATAATATAATTATATTACACTGCAAACGATTTTTCCCCGTAGTACAATGTGTAACAAAATTCTTTTGTTTGACCCTGTACATTAATAATAAATGCTTTGCACCCCATATTCTACAATCATAATTAAAATGGCGTAAAATCGTCAAAATGAACTTCAAATGATTTTTCCCATTGACTTGTAATGTAATGGAATACTTTTGACTGTTCCTGTAAAAAAAAAAAAAAAAAAAAAAAAAAAAAGTGCTACACGCTTCATTTGCAATAGGGATCATGCTATAATAAACGACAATAGCATACAAAAATTTCAGGGCAATCCGAGTTTATTTACGCGAGTTAGAGCACGGACAGACGGCTGATGGACACACAAGCCGAAGTCATAAACACAAGTGTGAAAAAAAAAAACATGTGCAATAAGAAATGTTAAACTTTTATTTTCAATTTCCTTCATACATTTTTTTAACATTTTCCAACCTAGCTGAAAAGTGTTTATGACTTCGGTTTCTCTGGCCATCTGGCCGTCTGCCGTTTGTCCGTTCTCTAACTACCGTAAATATGGCTCGGATTGCCCTGCAATTATTATATGTTATTGTCGTTATCTATAGCATGTTCCCTATTTCAACTGAAGTGTGTAGCACTTTTTTACAGGGACAGTCAAAAGAATTCCGTTACATTACGTCTATGGAGAAAAATCGATTGCGGTTTAATTAAATAATGTTTCACTATTTTAAACGCATTGAAATTTTTATATATATCCCTAAGGTGCATTACAAGAGGCTTACTACAGAATATTGTGTGTATAGCAGTCATCGTTCATTTACAGGGACACACAAAAGAATTCTCTACTGTCTGTTAACAATAATTCCTGGAAGTGCGTTTTAAGTTGCTGAACGCGATTTTAAATTTAACTAACTTTTTGTCTATTACTTGGTGTGTATAAACTCTGTATATCATATAAAGGGCAGCACAAAAGTTCGCGAACACATTTCCGTTTGTTGAAAGAATCTCCAGAAGGAGAATTTTAAACTGTGTTACGCGTTTCCTAACTAAACTAAAATTTAGCACCCTATGTAGTATATATACAAATCTATAGATCATATACAGGGCTGAATAAAAGTATTCGGATATTTTTACAAATATTGTACATGTTGGAAATTCATGAAATTATGTTTTTAAATGTGCTATGCGTTTTCCAAATTGTTTACTTAGATGTTAACTTTCAGCTTATTAAACGGTAATGATTTGTAAAATTATTTTGGAAGCGTTGGAAAGTATTACATAATCTGTGCTTGACGCATGGTTTTTCGTTCTTGTTTTTTTTTCTTTAGATTCACGCCAGAATAATTTTTTCAAAATTTCTGTAAGTAAAAACATTAGAAAATTTTGCGGCAGTCTCGTGGAAGACTAGACTCAATTTCAAGACAAGAGTAAGGGCAGTCCTAATTTGCAATGATTTGCTGTTCAAAGTGGGGGGGGCACAGATGTAGGCTTAGGTTACCTGTTTCACTTCTATCTTATACAATAATACGAATTCATAACGGAAATTCTGAATAGCCAACTTTACTTTACTTAATGACATCTAATTCGTGATTATATGTAAAAAAATTCTTCTTTTAGAATTACAGAAATTTGCGAGTAAAGCAATCGAATAATACCATACGAAAATAGGACTATAAAAACAAGAACGAAAAATCATGCGTCAAGCATAGATTATATAGCACTTTCCAACGCTTCCAAAATAATTTTACAAATCATACCGTTTAATAAGCTAAAAGCTAACATCTAAGTAAACAATTTAGAAAACACATAACATATTTAAAAACATAATTTCAGGAATTTCCAACATATACAATATTCGGAAAAATATCCGAATACTTTTATTCAGCCCTGTATAGGATCTATAGATTTGTATATATACTACATAGGATGATAATTTTAGTTCAGTTAGGAAACGCGTAGCACAGTTTAAAATTCTCCGTCTGGAGTTTGTCAATAAACAGAAATGTGTTCGCGAACTTTTGTGCTGTCCTGTATAGGATCTACAGAATTTATACACACCACGTAATAGACAAAAAGCAAGTTAAAATTAAAATCGCGTTCAATAACTTAAAACGCACTTCCAGGAATTATTGTTAACAGACAGTAGATAATTCTTTTGCGTGTCCCTGTAAATGAACGATGACTGCTATACACACAATATTCCGTAGTAAGCCTCTTGTAATGCACCTTAGTAATATATATAAACTTCAATGCGTTTAAAATAGTGGAACATTATTTAAATAAGCCGCAGACGATTTTTCTCCATAGACGTAATGTAACGGAATTATTTTGACTGTCCCTGTAAAGTAACTCTAAGTGCTATACACCTACTATTCCATATTAAGCTTCTTCTAATGCATCTTAGTGATCTATATAAATTTCAATGCATTTACAATAGTGAAACATTTTAAAAATAAACCGCAAATGATTTTTCCCAATAGATCGCAATTTAACGGAATTCTTTTGAGTGTCCCTGTGAGAAAACTATAAGTGCTACACACTTCAGTTGAAATAGGGAACGTGCCATAGATAACGACAATAACATATAAAAATTGCAGTGCAATCCGAGTATATTTACGGGAGTTAGAGCACGGCCAGACGGCCAGACGGCCAGACAAACCGAAGTCATAAGCACTTTTCAACTAGGTTGGAAAGTGCTAATAAAATTTTAGTATGTGTATGGCAACACTGACCCATACGCCACAGTGACTATTCTTTATTCTATTTGTACCACATTTTAAAAATAATCTCTGTCATACACTTATACTAGGATATTTTCATTAAACAAGTATCAAAAAGGAATTATTTTGAATATGTGGTACGATCCATATATTTAAAGCTGTTTGGTAATTCTGTCAAATCAAATATTCCATCGAAATTCGATCGAATACGCATGCGTCAAAAAATCACCGGCCAATGAGGTGAGGGTCTATGACTGTCTCTACAAACGTGTTTGGGATCGTATCATCTGTTGTTTTTTTCTGTTGTCACGTTGCGTTAAACCTAGGAAGATATTTATCTAGAACTCACTGTGGAGTGTTTAGAAGATATTTATTTTATTTATTTATTTTATTTATTGTAATTTGTATGAATACTTAGATGTCCATTTCGGATTTACTGTTTAAAAATGAATTTAGGCTCATAAGTTGGCGAAATCCCGATGGAAATTTTTTTTTTTAGATCTCTATCATTTTGTTTATATAGTACAGAAAATAATTATTCAAACGTGTAGAACACGTAATACAAAATTGGACCACTTATGGTCTGTTTATTATCGGGAATGAATCTTGTGGTGTTCCGATTGATAATGAATTCGATTATGTAAATATAATGTCAAAAGACAGTACGCACGGTAGTAATATTTTTATTATTATGTGTTCGAAAAAAGCAGAATCTGAGCATCTGAATATAAGTTATAAAATAAACAGAAATATATTATCTCTATTCGATTTAAAAGTTTTGTCATTACATAAGTGGGCTATTTTATTTGTAAAGAGTATGTATGCATTATATTGTTTGTATGTATACAAATCTTTATAATGTTTTGATTTGCAAACTCTTAATATTTGAATAATGTTTACATTATATTTGTTTGTATGTATACAAACAATATATGTATACAAAGAAGTATATATACAAACAATGTATAATGTATCATGTAACAATATTAATATTTACATTGTATTGTTTGTATGTATACAAATCTTGAATGTTTTAAATGGGCAAATTTGTAATGTTTTTTCTGTTATTTTTTTTAAATGTCAAAAAAAGATAAATTTTCAAACTTGGTATAAATAACTTAGGTACTTTTCTCTATTATCCCATTGACCACTTTTCATAACAAAACAGAAATATATTATCTCTATTCGATTTAAAAGTTTTGTCATTATATAAGTGGGCTATTTTATTTGTAAAGAGTATGTATGCATTATATTGTTTGTATGTATACAAATCTTTAGAATGTTTTGATTTGCAAACTCTTAATATTTGAATAATGTTTACATTATATTTGTTTGTATGTATACAAACAATATATGTATACAAAGAAGTATATATGCAAACAATGTATATAATGTATCATGTAACAATATTAATATTTACATTGTATTGTTTGTATATATACAAATCTTGAGTGTTTTAAATGGGCAAATTTGTAATGTTTTTTTATGTTATTTTTTTTAAATGTCAAAAAAAGATAAATTTTCAAACTTGGTATAAAAAACTTGAGTACTTCTCTATTATCCCATCGACCACTTTTCATAACAAAATACTATCGCCAAACTGTATGATTAAATGCCAAAATTGCAGTCCCATTTACTTGATGTCGAAAACATTATACGTGTTTTTTATGTCATCAAGTGGTTTTTAATTCAACATTTGCGTGTATTTTTCATTATGTTTATTTGATTTATTAGTTATTTCATTAATTAAAATAACAATTGTATCCTTAAATTCTTATATTTTATTTATTTATTTTGATATTCCAATGACAACGTTCTCCCATTTATTTGGCGATAGTTTTTTTTTATGAAAAGTGGTCGATGAGATAATAGAGAAGTACCAAAACTTAATTACGTATATGAGTATATTCTTTGACAGTATTAATCATTACTCAATATTTTAAAACTGCATCATATTTGTAGAATTATATTAATTTAAACAATGCTTCTATTGAAGTGTGAAGAACCATATACCTCTATGAAGAACCATATATTTACATAATTGTCTTCATTAGCAATCGGAACACCATAAGATTTATCCCCGATAATAAACGGACTATAAGTGGTCCAATTTTGTATTACGTGTTCTACGATATTTTTACATACATTTGAATAATCATATTCTGTACTATATAAACAAAATGATAGAGATCTAAAAAGACAATTTCCATCGGGATTGATTTCGCGAACGTTAAAAGAGCCTAAATTCATTTTTAAACAGTAAATCCGAAATGGACACCTAAGTATTCATACAAATTATAATAAATGAAATAAATAAATACCTTCTAAACACTCCACAGTGAGTTCTATATAAATACCTTCCTAGGTTTAATGCAAAGTGCAAGAAAAAACAACAGGAGATGATCCCAAACACGTTTCTAGAGACCGTAATAGACCTTCACCTCATTGGCCGGTCCTACCGGAAGATTTTTTTTATGCATGCGTATTGGGTCGAATATTGTTGAAACATTTGACAAAATAAGCAAACTGTTTCCACCTAGGTATTTATACACAATACAACAAATAAAATAAATGCCTTCAAAACCCTTTTGATCATCACATCAGCGTGCAAGACAATTTTTTTACCGGAAACCGTTTGATGAATTTCATTATTTTTCCGTTATCGATTGACAAATTTTACGATTTTACCGCTAACAATTGCTGAATTTCACAATTTATCGACTATTGATTAACGAATTTCATGATTTTTTCCATGAACATTTGTCGAATTGCACAAAAAAAATTAAGAATATCGTCAAATTGTCTTGGGTAAAAAAATTTTGAATATTGTCAAATGCCATCGAGAAAAAAGTCTCTTTGTCAAATGATTTTGACGAAAAAATCGGGAAATTCACAAAATGGTTTCGGAAAAAACTTCACCAAATGGTTTCAATATTCTTTGAGTGACAGCGGGAAAAAAAATTTCATTTTACATTCAATCATCGCAATTGGCGAGTGTGACTAAGTTTAGCCAGTAGTGGCAATAACATCAATCACCAATTTCCAGTATTACTCGCCGATTGGTGAATGTTAATTTTGTCTTATATCACAAACTGTATTTACATATACTACTAGATATAATGATTATGAACCATGATTTTTCTGTTATTGGGCGAGATTCATGTTTTTTCAGCAATTCTTTGACGAAATTAGTGTTTTTTCAGCGATCCTTTGAAGAATTTCGAATTTTTCTCACGATCCTTAACGAAATTCGCATTTTCCAGCAATTCTTTGATAAAATACATTTTATTCCGCAATTTTTAGACGAAATTTAGTAAAAAAGCGTGATCTTTTGGTGAAATTTCCTTTTTTGCGATTCTTTGACAAAATTTGCTTATCTTTCGCGATCCTTTTGCATAATTACGTTTTTTCTGTGGTCTTTTAACAAAAGTCATGTTTTCCGATTATCCTTTGATAAAGTAGTGTTTTTTCCTCAATCATTTGACAAAATCTGTTATTTTCCCCCCGCGAAGATTGGTTAGATGTTTTTAGTCTGCAGGTGCCCTAAAAAGTCTGTGACGCCCGTTGCTGCATCGCACACATTCTTCCATGGAGCATCGAACGAAGTAAATTCAACCTAAAGAATCATTGTTTCATTCCTGACATTTCTCGAAAGAAACAACGTTCAACTCATTGACTGAATTGTAAAGGGCGAAATGTGTCAATTAGCAGAAAGTGCGCAATTTGTTCGTTCATGGAAAAAATCGTGAAATTCGTTAACAGATAGTCGATAAAATTCGAAATTCGTCAATCGATAGCGGAAGAAGTGCAAAATTCATTAATCTACACAGTGGAAAAATCGCAAAATTCATCAACTGGTTTCGGGAGAAAAAATTTTCGAATATCGTCGAATGGCTTCGAGAAAAAAATTCACAATCTACCAATTTCGGGGATGAAATTTGCCAAATGGTTTCAAAATTTGTCGCGCGACAGCAGAGAAAAAAAATCTTTTTCCATTCAATCATCGCAATTGGTGAGTGTGACTATTATGTTTGACCAGTGGTGGCAATAAAGTCCATTGTCAAATTTTCAGTATTACTCGCTGTTTGGCAAGTGCTAATTTTGTCCTATACTTCAAAACCCTTTTGATCATCACATCAGTGTGCAGGAGAATTTTTTTTATGGGAGACCATTTGATGAATTTCGTGATTTTTCCGTTATCGATTGACCAATTTTACTGCTATCGTTTGTTGAATTTTATAATTTATCAACTATTGATTAGCGAATTTCATGATTTTTTCCATGAACCTTTGACGAATTACGCAAAAAAAAATAATATCGTTAAATTGTCTTGGGTAAAAAAAAATTTAATATTGTCAAATGCCTTCGAGAAAAAGGTTGCAAGTTGAAACGGCTGTGACTTCTTTTTCATGTTATGCATCTCCGGTGTCCATCCCCCCCCCCCCAAGTGGGACACTTTTCTAAATTTTGCACACACCCCTCATGCGATATATCGGTGGAAAAGTCTTTGACCACTTATTCATGTTATGCATCTCCGCGGTCCATCGCGCCCCCCCCCCTAAGGGGGGCACTTTTCAAAATTTTGTTGACACCCCTCATGTCATACATTGTTGGAAAGGTCTGTGACTGCTTAATCCTATTATGCATCTCCGGTGTCCATCTCCTCACTTTTCCCCCCCCCCAAAGGGTACTTTCTAAATTTTGCACATTACCCGCATGTTATATATCATTGGAAAGGTCTGTGACCACTTAATCATATTATGCATCTCCTATGTCCATCTCCCCACTTTGCCCCCCCCACCCCCCTAAGGGATACTTTTCTAAATTTTGTTGACACCCCTCATGTCATATATCATTGGAAAGGTCTGTGACCACTTAATCATATTATGCATCTCCGATGCCCATCTCCCCACTTCCTCCCCCCCCCCCGAAGGGGTACTTTCTAAATTTTGCACATTACCCTCATGTGATATATCGGTGGAAAAGTCTTTGACCACTTATTCATGTTATGCATCTCCGGGGTCCATCCCGCCCCCCCCCTAAGGGGGGCACTTTTCAAAATTTTGTTGACACCCCTCATGTCATACATTGTTGGAAAGGTCTGTGACTGCTTAATCCTATTATGCATCTCCGGTGTCCATCTCCTCACTTTGCCCCCCCCCCCAAAGGGTACTTTCTAAATTTTGCACATTACCCTCATGTTATATATCATTGGAAAGGTCTGTGACCACTTAATCATTTTATGCATCTCCAATGTCCATCTCCCCACTTTGCCCCCCCACCCCCCCAAGGGTACTTCTCTAAATTTTGCACACAACCCTCATGTTATATATCATTGGAAAGGTCTGTGACCACTTAATCATATTATGCATCTCCAATGTCCATTTCCCCACTTAGCCCCCCCACCTCCCTAAGGGATACTTTTCTAAATTTTGTTGACACCCCTCATGTCATATATCATTGGAAAGGTCTGTGACCACTTAATCATATTATGCATCTCCGATGCCCATCTCCCCACTTTCAACCCCCCCAAGGGATACTTTTCTAAATTTTGTTGACACCCCTCATGTCATATATTGTTGGAAAGGTCTGTAACTGCTTAATCATATTATGCATATCCGGTGTCCATCTCCCCACTTTGCCCCCCCCCCCAAGGGGTACTTTCTAAATTTTGCACATTACCCTCATGTTATATATCATTGGAAAGGTCTGTGACCACTTAATCATATTATGCATCTCCAATGTCCATCTCCCCACTTTGCCCCCCCACGCCCCTAAGGGATACTTTTCTAAATTTTGTTGACACCCCTCATGTCATATATCATTGGAAAGGTCTGTGACCACTTAATCATATGCATCTCCGATGCCCATCTCCCCACTTCCTCCCCCCCCCCGAAGGGGTACTTTTTAAATTTTGCACATTACCCTCATGTTATATATCATTGGAAAGGTCTGTGACCACTTAATCATATTATGCATCTCCGATGCCCATCTCCCCACTTCCCCCCCCCGAAGGGGTACTTTCTAAATTTTGCACATTACCCTCATGTTATATATCATTGGAAAGGTCTGTGACCACTTAATCATTTTATGCATCTCCAATGTCCATCTCCCCACTTTGCCCCCCCCCCCAAGAGATACTTTTCTAAATTTTGTTGACACCCCTCATGTCATATATTGTTGGAAAGGTCTGTAACTGCTTAATCATATTATGCATCTCCGATGTCCATCTCCCCACTTTGCCCCCCCCAAAAGGGTACTTTCTAAATTTTGCACATTACCCTCATGTTATATATCATTGGAAAGGTCTGTGACCACTTAATCATTTTATGCATCTCCAATGTCCATCTCCCCACTTTGCCCCCCCCCCAAGAGATACTTTTCTAAATTTTGTTGACACCCCTCATGTCATATATTGTTGGAAAGGTCTGTAACTGCTTAATCATATTATGCATCTCCGATGTCCATCTCCCCCACTTTGCCCCCACCAAAGGGTACTTTCTAAATGTGTGCACATTACCCTCATGTTATATGTCATTAGAAAGGTCTTTGACCACTTAATCATATTATGCATCTCCGATGTCCATCTCCCCACTTTGCCCCCCCCCCCCGTACTTTCTAAATTTTGCACACAACCCTCATGTTATATATCATTGGAAAGGTCTGTGACCACTTAATCATATTATGCATCTCCCATGTCCCTCCCCCCACTTTGACCCCCCAAGGGTGTACTTTTCTAAATTTTGCTACACCCTTCATGTGATTTATCGATGGAAAAGTCTGTGACCACTTAATCATATTATGCTCCCCACTATGAAATTTGTCAAGTTAAAGCAACTATAAATTTTACTTTTATGGTATTATCAAGTTGTTTGCCGTCAAATTTTGACGGGTTCCATCTAGTTGGATATAAAAATAGTCGCTAGTCTTGGCCTGTATTCATTAGTTTAATACATAGTTGCCAATCATTCGGGTTGTTTAAGACAAATAAACATATTTCAAACGGAGATTTTCCTTGAAGAATGAAAACATATAAGTATTACTTTGAGCGAATGCAATATACTATTATTTATATTTCTGGTTAAAAGTCGTATATCTTTTTAAAACCGGAAGGTTGTCAGCAATGTTATTAGAAATATCCTATCTACATAGGATTCTTCCAGAATCATTTATGCTTTTTTGTTACGACTAAAAGTTTAATAGATAACGTTGCCTTATTCAGTCAGCAAAATCTGTGATTAAATAACGCAAAATTTTCTATTCAATTTTGGTGGTAACAAAAAATAAATAAATAAATGGAAGTTATGTATATATCTGTCTCCTGCTTTTTAACACTTTCCAACCTAAAGTTGAAAAGTGTTTGTGACTTCGGGTGTCTGGCCGCCTGTTGTCTGCCGCTCTAACTCGCATAAATATGCTCGGATCGTCCTGCAATTTTTGTATGTTATTGTCGTTTACAATAGCATGTTCCCTATTTCGACTGAAGTGTTTAGCACTTATAGTTTTTTTTACAGGGACTGTCAAAAGTATTCCGTTACATTACAGTCAGTGGGAAATAATTATTTCAAGTGCATTTTGATGATGTTACGCCATTTGAAACATCATGAAATTGATATATAATTATGAAGAGCGTTAAAACGTGCTTTTTGTAGGATATGGGGTGCAAAGCATTAATTATTTATTTACAGGGTCAAACAAAATAATTTTTTTACACATTGTTCTATGGGGAAATATCGTTTGCAGTTTAATTTAGCGATATTTCACTATTTCAAACATAATGAAAATTATATGCATTACAGAGGTGCACTATAAATTTCTCTCTTGAAAGACTTGTGTACATTGCGTTTATTTACAGGGACACACAAAAGATATCGGTTACAGTAGATGTGCGATATTTACTGTCTATGTGTGATAAGTACGTTTTCAACATTGGTTTGCGTTTTTAAGTTTAAAACTAATTTTTTTTCACAGAACGTGCGTGTTTATAAAAATCGGTTGATCATATACAGGGCTACATAAGGGAAATTGTAAGTATTACAGACTACCCGTAAGGCATGGTGACGTCACGGCGACGGCCCTGTGAAGTCACACTGTGACTTTGTGACCGTCGTCGTGATGTCAAGTGACGTCGATGTGAAGTCACTGTGACCTAAATGTGAAGTCGTCATGGCCGTTTTCAAGGCTATCTGTGACCTCACAATGTGACTACTTTGTGAAGTCACCGTGCGACTTCATTGTGAAAAAAGTGACGAATGTGTATCGGGTAGGGTGACCAGATTTTACCCGAATCTTATCCGGATTGTTCGGATCGAAATTTTTTTATGCTACATATTTGTGACGTTTGTGACGACACTGCACCGGGTCGGGTGACCAAATTTTACCCGAATCCAATCGAGAAAGTTCGGATCGATCTTTTTGGATTTGTTTGGCTACAGAATAGATTTGGATTAGTTGTCGTGTGACCTGATTTTCGTGAACCCGATCCGACCCGAGTCGGGTATAATGTTTTTACTGTAAGTCTTGTTCGGAATAGAATCTTGCATACGACCAAGTAACCAGATTTTATCAGAAATTGTGTTACGATACAATTTCTGATGTCGGCTCGGATCTAGAGTCATGCACGAGTCCGGTTATATACTTCTTGAACATGGTTGAAAGTCTACTTGAGTATGAATGATGATTGACTGAAATTATATTTTGATTCAACCCATATTCTTACCCTAACCCAACAACAACAACAAAATCTGTAGGCCCACAACCCGACCGAACCTGATAAATGATTTCGTATAGATTCGGATAACAAGATTTTACCAAATCCGGATAAGATCGACGATAAGGATTGGATCGGCAATAAATTTTTTTTATGCAACTCGTATTCAAATTAAAACTTTGCATCTGATTGGGAAACCGGCTAATGTAGCCGTTAAGCAAGACAATTATAGAACTAAGAACTAAAATAACTTCTTAAAACACCATAAAAACTTTAAAATGCGCTAGGCCTTTCGAAAGATCTGAGTCTTTCTTCGTCAGGCGCAAAAAGACGTGCGTCTACTATGAAAGCAGCAGCAAGACTGAAATGAGAGGTAAGGGAGAGGAAACAAGCTGATGCAACAGCCAATAGGAAAGTAGAAAACAACAGCCAATAGGAGAACAGAAGACAACAGCCAATCACAGAAGAGTAAAAACAAAACAATAGAGAATACAAAATAGAAGGGGAATAAGGAAGTGAAAAAATAAATAAATAAATAAAAGATAAATAAATAAAATAGAATAAATAAATATATAAAATAAAATGAATAAATAATTAAAAAAATAATAATAATAAATAAATAAATAAATAAAAAATATATATAATAAAATAAAAATAAATAAAGCACACAAATACATTAAAAAACATGGAAACACATGAAAATTAAGAATTAAATAAGTAACCAAAATATATAAATATATATAAAAAACAGACTAAAATTAATTAATACAAAATAAATTATATGGAAGTACTGAAGAGGTTTTTCCAAGCAGCAGAGAGCATTGTGGAATCGGATTTATCATTAACAATAACTTCACGATTAAGATAAATAGCTAAATTTTCCAGAAAGTCCAATTCAGAGATACTATTAGCATTAAAGATAATTTTAGCATTTTTAAAATTAAAACAATGGCCGGAATCCCAAGAGTGCTTGGCAATTGAAGATTTAGAAATTTCTTGATTAGTTACATAACGAGAGTGTTCTTTTAAGCGGATTTATAAATGTTTGTTATTAATAAGACAATTATAAATGTAAAAAACGCATACTAATATAAAAATAATAGATGAATCCATTAAAAATTATAATAAAAGTAAATATTTGAATAATATGAAATTCTATTGTGCAAATAACAACTTTTTAAATTAACTTCTACTTCTATTTGTTTATGTAACCACGAAAAATATTGACAATTATTAAAATTATGCTATTGTGCTGTGAAGTATTGAAGTCTTTAAATGTGTATAATTTGCCATATTTCCCTTCTCTCAGTATCACGAAACTTTCTGACACATTTATGAACAAATTTTTAAACGCATAATAATCACTTTAATAATCATGCACTTTCATGCCTGATTATTAAAGTGATTTGGAATGAATAGCGTTTTCCATTTTTTAGACGTTATTCCATTTTTAGTCCTCCTATAAGTACCAAAATATGACACACACACACACACACACATATATATATATATATATATATATATATATATATAATCCTACCCTAGCTTTCATCGACACATTACCAAATAAAATGGAATCTGTCTGACACTCCAAACATTCATATGCATTGACTACATTCAAGAAAAAGAAAAATCATTATCATCAACCTAACCAAATTTTACTGCTTTTTTCTGATTATTTGGCTATAATGTTTGATAAATTAATTAGAATTGAATTGCCTGATATTTTTGATTAAATTATCTTTCCAGCGGTATAAAGCTTTTATAGTATAACTAAGAAATATTGGGCGTTATGAACCATCAAACTTAAAAAAAAACATTGTTCCCAAAAGGTTTCCACAATTTTGGCCACTACTGTATATACAGCTAGATAAGAGATTCATTGGCGATTTCAGCTGTTATGTGACATGTTTTGTTATTCTAAAATCATCACATTTCTGGAAGATTCAGAATGGAAATTGAAAAAAACTATGAATTTTTTGAAGGGTCCTATGTTTTAAGGTGAAAAAATTATAAAGGATTTTTTAAAGGACTTAAGTTCTTATTGAACTGCTTACATATCATATTTTCTATGTTAACATTTTAATGGTAGGCACTGAACATGAAAATATATAAAGAAAAAAGTATCAGAATGCAGCCATTACATTTTGAATATATTATTTTATAAATTAAATTTCAATTTTTCCAATTTGGAAAAATTGAAAAAAAAACCTTCGGAAAAGACGGAAAAAACCCAGTTTTTTTCCAAAGTTTCCGTTTTTTTTCGAGTATTCCCATCTCTAATCTTATATATTTAATTAATAAAAATATCCACACAATGTATTCTCCCATATTATTCATATTCTGGGGTCCAGGTTTTAGATGATATTTTAAAAAAATAACGATACTTTTAATTTATTAAGGATGATTTTGGAAAAATATTTGATTAAAATTGCCATTTTTGAAAGAGAAAAACAAAAATTTAACCTACAGATCAAAATAGACTATTATTTATAATTATATTTTAACCCTTTGTGGCTCAACAACATCGATTTGAAAAATATATACTCACATGATAGAATACATCATATTAAGCAAGTAAAAAATAATTTAAAAAAATTAAATCATAAAAATAAAAATTATTGGCTAAAAGAGTCTTTTTCATAATTGTAATGAACAGAAAATTACATAGCTACTTCTCATAAATATTGTCATTTTTTAATACAAAATTCTAAAGTGTACGAACTTACCTTTGTAAAAAATCTATTATTGAACATCTCTGGACTTTTAAATGCAACAAAATTTAGTTTACAATAACGGGGTGAAACTGTTCAAATGATAAATAAGACTTTTATATGAAAAATTAATTTAGCATTGTCGTATGTTGAGAATTCTGTGAACAATTTATATTAACTTCTGGGTTGAAAGATAACAGTAATAAATAAAATCGCCTTTTTAAGCTCACTGTAAAAAACTTTGACTTTTGGGTATGTTTACAGATATGCAACACGGTGACACAAAGGGTTAATTCATTTTGCAACAGGGTTTGAATGCAGTAAAATATATTACTTAAAAACAATATTTTGGTTATTAAAAATATAATTTTATTAATTGATTGTCAAATTTATAATTTTATTTATGAAATTATATATTTATATAAGTAATAGATCTTACTAGGGATTATTTTTTTAAAACACAGATCATTAATTGTTTATAATGACACAGCACCGCACCTACTCTGTTTGGCATCTAATGTGAGTCATTTTTTAACGTTTTACTGCAGATTTTAGATGCATCGATAGTGATACATATATGTATCATATGACGCCGATGAATGATCTATCTGGTTTGATATTTGGTAACGGGACAATAACCACAATAACCTTCTGTAATTCTGATATCACCATCAACAGAACAAGTAGATTTGACAGAATCTGAATAGACAGAATATGACAGAATATGATAATTAAAAATAACATGCCCCTGTTAATAATAAATGTTTAATAATAGTGCATAGATATTTTGAAATTTATAACTATAAAATGATTCAGGAAATGAAACAGTAACATTAATCATCTGATTAAAATCGTTGACATACTGCTATTTATTTAAAAAAAAATAAACATTCTAAATTTAATAAACTTTATTTTTATAAAAATTAAATTAATGAAATATATAGCTTTTGTAAAAAACTCATATGGAATTAACTGAAAACGTTATAATTTAATAAAAATATAACAAGTAAAATAATATTTCTTCATACCAATTTTCCTTTGTCATCATTTTCAATATTCTGTTTTAATGTAATCCAAATAACGAAAGCCTCTTTCGGCGCAAATAATTCGTCCAAATCTGGTACAGTATCATTGACCGGACTCAAATTTCACCGCACCAATAAAAACTGTACCTTTCTCGAACGTAATTTTCTATCAAATATGTATATGCGAAGTTCTGTGCAGGTTTTTGTTAAATTTTAATTCCACATCCATTATACACGTCTATTGTCCAAGTACTTCATTCTCCTCCCACTTCCATCCCTACACTATTATTTTTTACTTATTAAGAATTTCGTACTCTGAGGTCGATCTGCAGACGATATTTTCAAAACATTTGCCTGCTTAGAAGGGCAGATGATTTTTGTTTCTTATTATAAAGTTTAGGTTAGAGTAGAAAGTTAAATACGAAATATTTTTTGAGACTCTCTCCAATTAAAATTTATTATTTGAAGAAGTATTTTTTATGCATTTGATCTTTTTTTTTTTTCGATTAGTTTCACAATAATTTCAATTTAAATGATTTGTAAGTTCCTTTTTTGTAAACTGAAACAATGCTATTATAATATTTATGGCATATCAAATAAAATATTGTTTAAATTTTGGAGTATATAATAAATATTTTAATGGTCAATAATGCAAGATCGTTTAACAAAAACAGTAACATTTGTATCACGCGTAATAAATGCAAAATATGATCATAAAAAATTGAAAAGGTTATCGCGGGAGAGGGGAGGAGGCATTTTTTTATTTTTCAACCTTTCTTTTTTTATTTATTAATATCCTGTAGAATAAAACAGCTTGTAAAATAGCAATATTTTTTTTTAAATAAATTTCTGATAAATGAAAAGGGAAGAGATAAATAATTATTTATGTCATGCGTTTTGCATACGTTTCGTATACAGTCGAACCTCGTTAACGCGAACATTTAAGGGGAAACTCTTTTTTGTTCGTGTTAAAAGTAGTTTGTGTTATCCGAACTTAAATACATTACATTCAACTGGATTGGGAAATCAGAAACAGTTCATGCTAAAAGTACTTCGCGTTAAGCGTGTTCGTGTTAACGAGGTTTGACTGTATTTCATTTTATCTTCGGAAAATGTTAAATTTATTTAAGAAGTATGAAACAAGTACCAAAATATATATTGGCAGAGGTACTTAATCTACTTAAACACTAACAGAAAAACAATTATTATTGGAAATATACAAGTGTTTTTATTATAATAAATGTTTGTTTATCACAACTTACCGGCCTTCACAAAAACAAATCTTTAATTACCCCATCTGTATATTATTTTCTACCGTAATTTACAATTGACACAAATAGGGGATCCAACCCGGGTTCCTCGGGTTATAGAATATAGCATATATATAGATATATATATTCTTAAATTGAAAATTCTAATTTTGTATTTAATACTTTTTTTTTAAATTTTACATTTAATACATTATTTTAGATTGTCCACTAACAACACCAAAAATAATTTTCATATGAAAAATATCAATTATGTATTTAAATAAAGTTTTAAAATTCATTAGTGATACTTTCGTATTAGTCGCATATCAGGTTTTAATTAGTCGAAGATATCGCCACCTGTATCTATATCTATATATATATATATATATATATATGTCTATTAAATTTGTGTTTTAAAAGAATATGAATTCCTATTTTTTATGAAGTTTTTAATTTCGATGTTGAATATTAGTCGGAAATAAACGCTGAATTGTGGGAAATTTATTATTGTAACATTTTGTATTTAAATGGAAACGTTTTAATCTGTTTTGATTGGAATGCCCTCAATAGAGAGAATTAAAAATAAAAACATGCTTGAAAATTATTTTTAAAACCATAAAGAATAGTAAATTGAAGTACAGTTTCAAGCATATTGCATTTGAAAGAACATTTTTTTTTTCCGACGATTAAATATCGAAATTGTGCAATGTTTCGTAGTTAAAAAAAATCACAGTAAAAAGCGTTATTTAATGTTCACTTGTTGCCACCGTCAACATACCGTCATTGTTACTCTAATATATGATTTCGCTTTATAAAATAGATTGCTGTTCTAATTTTAAAAAAGTTGTTAGTTTTTCACATAATATGAAAAGCAAATGAAAATGTGTCTTAATTTAAAAAAATTGTTCATGAGTACATGCAGAATTATGTTTGTATTATAATTTATAATTTCATATTGATTGAAATTTATCTATTTACGAAGTATTTTCCTGTAGGTCGATAAATAAATAAATAAATAAATAATTTTTTAGTGGTCATAAAATCACTCAGAATCAGACCTTTTAAGTGCATTGAGGCATGATTAATATATTTCTCCTCTTTTTCATATATATATATTTCAAATTCCCATTTTGGTCAAACTGTGACTTCAAAACATAGAGGTCTTTTGACCACACAGGTGACTTAACGTTTGTGACTTGCAGTAACGTCACAGTGACGTCACAAATATAAAAGAAAATGTCAGAAACATGTTTTTTACATTGAATATTTATTTTGTAGTGTTTTTGTAATTTTTTTAAAGTTTCTAAGCAATTCACATTTTAGTCACAGTGTGACTTCATTGAATGGTGGTACAGTCGAACCTCGTTAACGCGAACATTTAAGGGGAAACTCTTTTTTGTTCGTGTTAAAAGTAGTTTGTGTTATCCGAACTTAAATACATTACATTCAACTGGATTGGGAAATCAGAAACAGTTCATGCTAAAAGTACTTCGCGTTAAGCGTGTTCGTGTTAACGAGGTTTGACTGTATTTCAGTCACATATGTGACGTGACGTACGTGACTCACAGTGACGTCACTGTGACGTCCCTGTGAACATACATGCTATACGGGTATGGGAGTGAATTTCTTAAGGGTACTTTTTAATTGTGTTACGCCTTTTCCTGCTGAACTACATTTAGTAGACTAATAGAAGTTTATGGAATATAAATAAATTCATACACAGGGCTACGCAAAGAAAAAGATACATTGTCGTTTATGGTTGGCAATTGCTGTGAGTGAATTTTAAATTGCCTTTTAGCTTAATATATGGTGTGTACAAAAGACTTCAGATAATATACAGGGCTGTACAAAATATTTAGAGTGCATTACCATCGATTGGCGATATATGCTAACTGTGAATATTCTAATAGAACAAAATTTTATCATGGTATATATCCATATCTATTGATCATATACAGGGCTGTACAAAATAATTTAATTACTTTTTTGACACTGGAAGGTAATTTCTAAATCTGTATTTTTCAATGTGGTATATGTTTTCTAAACTGCTTATTTACTTATCTTTTTTCACCTCATTTAATGGTGAAGTTTCATTACAGTTTTTTGGCTGTGTTGGAAAGTGTTTCATAATCTATGCTTCACGCATGATTTTTCGTTCTTGTTTATACTTAAAACTGAGCTCGACGTATCGGCATTTGGAATTTCCGAAAGCAAAGAGGGTAACTAAATACTGTCTTCTATTATGCCTCAAGCACATTTATGACTTGTTCAACTTAATTTAAAACTTTAATGAAAGATGCAAAGTTTATACAGGAAAGTAATTGTAGCGTCGTGTTCTGTTTGAAAAGTGTTTTGTAGAGAAATATGAACTGAACGAGTGATAAGTAGGCGCGTGTCAGTAAAGCTTCAAAGCATAAACTTGCAATTGTACAATGCATAAAAAAAATTACAATTTCAACAAAAAAGGGACCTTTCAAGCGTTGAAATGTTTGTAAACAACATGCAAAGTTTAGTTTAAATTTTTCAAGAAAATATTCTGAAAGATTTTGCTACAAGAGCAGGATTAAATAATATCACTCCGGTTTTGGATAACACTATTCCTGATTAATTTATCTTCGTGTTATTCAATCGCATAATTTCTGTCATTAATTAAAAGTAATAATTATATTCATATACAGTGGAACTAAAAAAAGCAGGAGGTTACCACTATGTTAAACAGGAGGTTAAAACTATGTTAACTAAATATATTTTATTTAATCAAACAGAACTTCTCTTATAAAAAAACTGAGTAACGTAAGTAGCAGGGAGGTAAGAATGGAATTTATTGAAGAAGCTAATATAAAATTTAAACGCAATAAGCAAAAACTTAAAATGATATTCCTGCAGATGAAATATTTTCTAATTTTAGCATCCTATTAAAGAAGGATGAATTAAAAAAAAATCTAATTATCTAGCAAGGATATTGCTAAATGTCTTTGAAAGAAACTTATTAAAAATAACGAAATTTAGAAGACAGCTTATATACATAATAAATAAAAAATATCTCACGATTGCAATCTCTTTCAATTCTCTTCTTCTCTTCTAACTTTGCTTTCTAGTATGTTTTAAAAGGAAGAAATGATTGATGGCTTACGTGAAAGCCGACTTAAAGCTCCATTTCAAAAATACATATATATTGATCTGAAAACAATTAGGAGAAATTTAGTTATAGAATAAAGAAAAATGTAGAAAATATATCGCAAAGTTTTTGTTATTACATGAGATGAATAATCACACAAATAATATTTACTATGGTGGATACTTATAGCCGTGTATATATTTTAATGTATTTTACAAATAAAGTAAAATGCAATCTATTTATCATTAGTTTCTTAAAGGGTATTCTTTTAAAACATGCAATCTGTTTAAATTTTTATGAATTTAATTATCATAGAGGCTAAGGGTAACTATTAAAAAAAATACTTCGCCTTATTTAATTGTTAGAATTATGCGATTATACCGAGTGTCCCAAAAATGATTGGTGGATTTTAAAATTCAATAACTTGCAAACGGTGACAGATATTAAAAAAATTCTTGCAGGAAGTTTATATATAATCCCAGGAGTTTTTTTACTGCGATTTCTGATTTTAGTTCAAATTTTAAAAAATAGATTGCGCTGACAGCGATTGGCGTTCAGTCGAGGTCGAAATTGACGTCTCTCAGCATTGATGCACCGCCCCCCGAAAATTAGATGGCGGCTGTCGGATGCGGAATTTTTTTTCAGCGTTTGAACAGTCCCTGGAAGTTCAACCCCAAAAATTTCTAAATGTTTTCTTCGACTAATTTTTCTGAGATCAAGGAAGTCAAAGAAAACTTTTAGATATTATTGGTGTTGAAGTTCGAGGGACCGTTCAAACGCTGAAATAAAATCCTCCTGTGACAGCCGCCATCTAGTATTCAGGAGTTTGCTTCAGTTTCGGCCTCGACTAAACGCCAGTCGCTGTCAGCGCGATCTATTGCTTGAAAGTCGAACTAAATTCAAGAATCACAGTAAAAGACTCCTGACATCATACATAACCCTCCTGCAAGAATTTGTGTAATATCTGACACCGTTTTCAAGGTATTGAATATTAAAATCCATCAGTCATTTTTGGGACACCCAGTATAATGCGGAGATTTTTTTAAAAAGTTGTAATTAAAATCAGTAATCCTTGGCATCTATTTTTTTATTACATGTTAAAGGATCAATCACAGGGTTCGTACGCTATTACCACAAATTTTAATAGAATATTTCACCTTATTTAAATATATAAATGTATTACAAATCTTGCAATTGAAAGAAGTGTCTGCAATTTCTGGTATTTAAATATTAAATAAAAAAATTCTATTAAAATTGTGGTAAAAGCGTACAAACCCTGTATCATAGGAGTCTTCAAACTTTTTGTCTAAAATGCGTTTGCCACCACACATTCTGAAAGGTAATCTTTGCGATATTTAATAAAAGTTTTCTGTTAGTAAATGAGGCAAATTACGCTATAATAGCCGTAGAGTAACGTGATGGACCTCGGTTCAAGTAAACTTGTCACGGGTAAGCATAGAAAAGTGGCCTTCAATGCAGGGTTGCCAGAAAAACTAAAATTTTATTTTAAATATCGTCATTTTCGTATAATATTATTCGCCTCGTTTAATTCCAAAAATTCTGTAATTAAATATGGCGACTTTTTGTTTACGAAAATAGTGGTATTAAAAATAAAAATTTAGTATTTTCTGGCAACCATGTTTCAGTGGGATCCTATACGGAAAATTTTGGTAAGTTATCCCTTCGATATACAAACATATTTTACGTGTATTGAAGCTCTGTAATTTAATGTAACTTTGGAATATAAAGTACAACCCTAGTAAAAATGATAAAGACACTACGAAAAGTGAAAAATCATAAATTATACAATTCTGTGTATTAATAATCATGGTATATTATGTATATTGAACTGTCTTGCCTATTTATGTCAGAAGTAATTTTATGTATATATTTTCTTTTAATATGAAATAGGAAAAATGTTCCATTTTTTTAAAATGTTATAATTATGAGGACAGTGCTTATAAGTTCGAATAGATACAATTTTAATAGAAAATCTAACTAGCTTTAATTTGGAGATACTCAGGCGTACGATTCGACATCCTTGAAACAAGTTTTGAAAATTGGATGTGGGTACCGCTGACCAGTGACTCTACATAGCTTCCTCAAGATCTGCAATGCATGAATTTTTCTTTCTATTTACGTAAAACTAAGTTCGCCATTGCACTCAATTCATTTTTGTATAATATTTATATCATTCAATCGAGGTGGTTTATCAAATTATGTAACGTTATTGACATTCAGATACTTTTTTGTTGCTATTGAGGTATGCCACAATATATTATCTTGTGGAAAATTAATTTTTATCCTACTAAAATTATTACTCTAAACGTTACACTAAAATTTGTGCTTATAAAATACGGGTGTACATTATTATGGTTTAATTTCATTTGATAGAAAGAATAGCTAGAGTATTCGAACCTTAAGTTGAAATGCACCCAAAAGAATGATTGGCATTCCTTTGTTTTGACGACTCCGTGCAACTTTTCCATTTCTTTACACATCGTACCGGTATTAACGTATAACTTCAGACGGATAAAAACAGGTTTAATATTGATGGGCCATAGGATGGAATGTTAAACATATAATATAAAATGTTAAACATCGTAATTTTATGCAGGTCTAAGTATTGCATGTTTATTATATGTTTAACATTAGCGTTATACGCTAATACTGGTACAATTTGTGGAATAATGGAAACTAACTTCGAGTTTTCAAAATAAAGGTGGATAAGACATATTTCGCAGGTCTATGTGAGCTCAAATTAAGACTAATTTTGTTTTTATTCGAAGATGATGAACTCAAAGGTGAACCTATGTAGTTGAGAAACACGTATTTTCACATATGGTTCCTTTTAGAAGCTTAACAATATTATGACTTGTACCATGCTTCAAAAGCTACGAAAAGTTGTTTTAATGAAACAATATCCCGTTATTTGATTCTACACAGTGTTAGTACGAAAATATTATTATAAAAATAAATTTAGTGAAATGGTGAACATTTGTTGTGTAAATGGGCATCTATATTTCCGTACTAAATATATAAATGCATCATACCTTCAGATAGCTATTTACAAACTTGTACAGCTGTACTCACATCATAATTATAAAAAAAAAATTACACTTGTCGAATTGCATCGCTGAGCGCCTCCAAAATAGTTGTGATTAGACATTTAATTAAAATTGTATCTATTCGAACATATATTCTGCAACTTAGAGTTCATGTTTCCTTTTTAAATGCTACTATTATTTTGTTCATTTTATATGAACAAGAAAGTTCTCTTTTGTTCATAAATATATTTTTATGATGTTTATTAATACTTAGATCAGTAGAAAATTACGATGTTTAACATTTTTTACTGTCCCTATAATTTTAGCTAGGTGTGTAAATATTACGAAACGGGAACATTAATTTAATTTTTCATATTTTGTAAATTAATCATACTCGAGATATAAAACTAACGGCCTCTTTTTGCTAAGGTTTTCTAGTAAATTATGTATTTCTCATAAATTTCTATTAATTATATCTATGTCAAAGCTTGATTGAAAGTAATGATTTAATTTTTTGTTTAAGTTTTTTCTGAGATAAAATCACTCAAAAGATATATATTAATGCTACTATAAAATATATGAACTTCATTAAAAAGACTGGTGCAGTACTTAATGGATGAATTATGTTGAATTTCTCTCTCCCCCCTCCCGAGATTTAATCTATAGTAAAGGCAGTATAGATTAAATCTCGCGTAATCTTATCAAAAGTATTTTTCTCCTACAGTTACTATTTTTATAAGGAATAGTAGAACTGAATAAAGAATAAACTGAAAATTGATACTAATTATTGTAATAATATTTTATTTAAGGGAATTTTTTACATATAGCATTTTTGTTAGTTCTAAAATCATAATCATTATCATAATTATTTCGATAACCACAGGAGCATTTTCTGTGTCAAATTTCTCTTCTACTACTTCCGACGTACATAAACGATTGAATAACGTCCAAAGGCTGTCAACGTTATGTTTTTTAGTTGCCACAAAAATTAATAAAATTTTTTGCCTATATACTCACCAATTTCCGCGAGTAGAATACAAAGAATTATAAAAATATCCATTGAAAAAAATATGTATATTAAATTTTATTGGTAAAAAAAAAAAAAAAAAAAAAAAAAAAAAAAACGTAAATTTCGGCATCCATATCTTATATATATATATATATATATATCCATATAGAGATCTGACTTATGTCATGCGATAACGCTCGTATTTATAAATCAATTTTGATGAAATTAATTGTGTGTATTAAGCTCACCAATGTCTCGACCGAGTTCGTTGGCCAGCTTGGTCCGCCATTTTGTTTCAAGATGGCGGCCATTTAAAAATTTTAAACTAAAATAAATATACAAAAAAGTTAAAAATTCAAATTTATTTTTTAATTACGTGTTAGGCCTTGATACAAGGAATCCAGAGCATTTTTTGGTTTACCTCTATCTTAAAAAATGGGTGAGATAGAGCAGTTTGAAATTCTAGGGTGGCTGACATTTTGAAACAAAACAGCACATTAACGCGATTACTCGCAAATTATTTTCTTTCATTGTTGTAATAATTTTCCTAATCATACGCATAAAGCTATATATTCATATCCGTTAGCGCCAAATTCTCGCCAAAATTGGCGACATTTGGCGAAATATCGCCAAATTTGGCGACCAAAATGAGTCTTCATAATGTTACATTTTCCAGTCAAATTTGGTTATTGCTCAATAATTTGGCGAATTTCTTATTCAAATTCAGTATTAACGAATCTTTTGTAAACGTTTCTTTGCATTTTAACTTGCTGTTTTCGTGTAACATTAGCTAAAATTTTAAAACGAAGATATAGGAAAGCTACCTTTTCCTCCCGGTACAGGCCGGAAGGACTTTTTTGACTGGCGCCGCTAGACTTTTTGCAGTTTTTTGCAAAAATTAAGAAATATTACCAGCCGAATTTTGCAAAAATGTCATTATCGGATGCAGAAATGGTCCTACATATGCTCAAAAAATTTCAAATGGATATCTTAATTAGTTTTCTTAAAATCCGCTAATTAGTAAGTGAATTTCAAATTCGTTCATTTCTGTTTGCAAATCGAGAACAGGTGTTCTTTTCTTTAGCCATTTTGATAAGAATGATAGCCTTTTCCAATTAATATCTTAGGTAATTATCAAAATATTAAAATTCTGAGTCTCAGGTGCATCAGATTCGGCTTTGGACTACCTAAATATAAATTTTCAGACTTCTAGGTGCACTAGATTCTGCTGGCCATCGCAGTCAAATAGACAGACACACACACAGAGTGAAACTTTCTTTTATTAGAATAGATACCTTGTAATTAAACAGTGTTACTTTTGGTATTTGGAAGTAGTTGAGTTCAAACTCAAACAACCATGGTAAACCCCGTTCATATTATATGAATAAAACAAAAATGAAATATGTATTAAAAAAAAATCAGTACGCATGTATTAGTATCTAAAACATTTCACTAAATGTTTCTTATTTAATTGAATAATGAAACATTCAGATATTGCTGTAATTTTGTTTAACCCTTTCAGTGCGGAATTTTTTTGGGTTTTTTTTTCTGCTAAGTCCATGACGCACTACAGTGAGCACAATACACGCCGTGAACGCCTAGGTGACTTTTGTCGAAGCTTTGTGTAGTCTACAGCACCCAACTCCTAGATGTCGACATTAGTCGACTCCCGCATTCGGACCCTTATGTCGACTTTTGTCGACTCCCGCACTCGGATCTTTATGTTGACTTTTGTCGACTCCCGCACTAATAGGGTTAACACAATTTTAACCTCCTACATTGAACACTCCTAAAAGAAACATCGATTTGAAATGTCATTTAAAGATAATTTTTTTTTCATATTACTTGAAAAATTAGCAACTATAAAAGAGAAACGATTTGATGTTTTATATATAGCTTATGATTCACATAGAGAATGAAATTCTGAGAAAATCATAAAATCGGAATATTTTGCACAACTTAAAATATATCGAACCACATTTTCACAGCACACAACTAACAATTCCTAAAATATTGAAAATTCATCCAATAATTTTACAAATTGGTAGTCTTACTTGAAAATTTTTATATTATTTAATAAGCACACTATATAATACTATTAATAAGTATAAAAGAGTATTACAGTATAATAATGTTACATTTATTTTATCAATATAATATTTTCACTCCATTTTAATGATTCATACCATTAAACTGAAACATTAAAAGACAAAATATACATGAAAAAAATTACAGGATCTCAACTCGGCCAGTAAAAGGCTAAATCAAAGGAACGGAAACCTACAGAAATAAGTTACTTTTGTAAGGCAAGAACTTCATTAAATTTGGTCAGCACTGCAGGATTTAAAACAATGACGTTAGATGTTAGATTTTGCAGTATGAGCGAAGGATAGGAGAAGATAATCGGATTACATTTCTCAAGACCGCATTAGGCGGTATATTGAAATAAATATCTGATATATTTTGAATCGAAAGATTTGAAGATAATCCTTTTATGTCCACCTCTATAAATATTATATTAGATTGTTAAAGTAGCCACAAGGGACTTCAAGTTTCCATAAATACGAATACTTTGGAGACTTATATGAAATGCAACTGACCAGATTCTGCTTTAAGACGCGCTTTTATAATACTGATAGAAGTCCCATTTCTTAACCATTATTTGACATGACTTTGTGTCTCATTTCCTGAAATTTAATGTTATCAGTTTTGTAAAGGCTTAAGCTTTACGGATTGATAGAATTTTAAATGAAACAGTTTCTAAGCTAATTAATTTAGAATTCGTATGCTGAGTTTTTAATAAGTTGTATTATGGCTTTATGTTTTCTGTTTACAAGTACTGCTATAGAAAAAAATGAAAAAAAAATGAGAGAAAAGTTATCTTATTCATATTTTAAAGATTGTAATTATATAATTTTAATGTAATTATATCTGAACTATCATATAATATGTTAAGTGAATCATGTATAAAAGTTAATAAATTTTACACGTTCGTAACATCTAAATATAACTTCTCACATTTAACCCTAGGACTCCACACCAGTGCGATTTGGAATTACGTAATATAAACTGCGTATAACTTTGCTTCTTATACAGTGGTAATGAAATGTAACATATAATTCTTATGCAAAATTTAATGGTAAATCAATCTGTGATATTTATTTTTATAAAAAGTTTTATTACCGTAATTTCCGGCGTATAATCCGCAGCTCAAAGAGTCGTTTTTCGACCCAGAAATATTATTTTATAAAATGTAACTTAAAAGATAGCTGTAAATATTTAACTACAATTATTGAATAAAATTTCTGGGTCGAAAAATGACTCTTTGAGCTGCGGATTATACGCCGGAAATTACGGTATGTTACTGACAAATGCAAAAAAAAAGAAAGCATGGTTTCAAAAAA
Source organism: Maratus michaelseni (assembly GCA_963931845.1). Lineage (NCBI taxonomy): Eukaryota > Metazoa > Arthropoda > Arachnida > Araneae > Salticidae > Maratus > Maratus michaelseni. The sequence goes on from OZ007586.1 coordinate 403,076,713, forward strand.
TGTCCAAATTCAAATTTTGTTTCGATGCGAATTCACACTAGTGTGGGTTTCACGGGTTAAAACCTTATTGCACAGTGTTCATAATATTATTTGTAATATTGCTATTATCATAAATATATCTGTTAAAAAGATAAAGTGCCATGATTTTAAAAAAATCTTAGTAGAAGAAATTATTGCTTATTATTGCAATACAAGGCAATGTAAAAATCATCTCTGTTATTTCAGTGAAATAAATTATATCGTCTGTTATTATGATATGACTAATTTCCGTAATAAAATAAGTACATTTTAAGTTGGCAACATTTTACATTTTGTTGACATTTTTTGAAATTTCCAGTCGGAAACTTAAGCCCAGCTTTGAAAATTTCAAAATTTGAAATTCATATTTAGACTATTTTTCCATTGACTATGGAATTTTCCATTTACTCCATATTTTCTGAAAACATTAATCATACCTGCCAACATCGCACAAAACTTGCGTACAATGTAGGTTAAATTAACCAAGGTTAAACAAATTTCAAACCATTTTTTTTTTAAACATTCAAATATGTTCCACGTAGGAATGTGTTCATCCTGGATCAAATTAACTCACATTGTAGGGAAGTTTAGTTGAAAGTTGGCAGGTATGCATCAATCCAAGAAATTGTCGTTAGATTATATGATTGCTATAGTTAAACAATTGTAGCATAAAAATTAGGTTTTTAAATTCAGTAATACAGAAATAATATGACTCCATTCTAAATATGGCGTAATCACTATGGCAACCTAAAATCATTAATTATCATGGGATATCATTGGATTAATTACGTATGAGAAGTTTTAATAGAATTAAGATAACTTTTCTTAATATTGTTTTAAGTTTTGATCGATTTTCATAAAATGTAAAATACCTCGACAAAATTCTGAAACGATTATATATACTAAATTTCAAACCATTAGGATGGGTAGTTTTTGCACTGTTATATGCGGACAGACGGACGGACCAGACGACGACTATAGGTGTGCAACGTGTTTATATAATTACAGACGCACCTAAAAAGATTAAAGGATTTTAACGAACCCCTCGTTTATAGCCCTGAGTACTGTCTGATGACCAGACCAAAACTGTAAAAGTATGAGTTTACATACCAGATAGGGTAAAAGTCCGAAACACCGGGAAAACACCGTTTAACTTTTCCGGGGCTAAGCGTTTTCTCTAAGATTATACTGGTATGTAAAAAAGCGGAGCAATCTCATCCCTGATAAATATAGATTCCATAGTCAATGACATGACTATCACCCCTTTTCTCTCTCTTGTGTGGAGGGATCCTGTGCAGTGATCCCTGTGTTTCAGTGATTTTCTGTAAGGCACGTCACATTTACTTATCTGTTATATAAACTCTTATCTTTTTGTGCATATACCAGTACTTGGGCCTATAGTTTAGAGGGTTCTTTGAAATCTTTCAATTTTTTAATATTTTTATTTTATTTTATTGTTTTATTTTATTTCTGTGCCTATTTTTCTACACTGAAGAAGGGAATTTGGGGTATCCTCGAAACGACCGTATGTAGTTTAATGTTTTAGTAGTTGAATTTGTGTGTTTTTAACGTAGTAAATTTGTGGCTCTTATGTCCTGTTCAAATGTTTAGGTATGTATTTTTTGAAAGCTTTTATAATCTACTTCGAAGGTTATTTCCATTGTAGTTGTAAAAACGTACAACGAAAATATTTCTTTGAAAATATTTTCATTTAAAAATATTTCTGGTGGAAGTCTTGTTCAAGGAATAATAAAACATAATTCCTTGATTAATTATGTTTATTGAATTCCTTAATTGTTGTATAAGTCCTGTTCAGTAATTATAAAACATAATATATTACTTCATTTCTATAGAGAAAATCAAAATCCCAAACGTAACGTATCAGATTTATCGAGATTGCAGTCATGAATATCTGCGATAGTTTAGATTATCTTCAATGATAAATGAACTTCTGTAGACACTTCCAGATAATAAAACTTTTATTGTTTCAGACAAAAGATTGCCTCAAGTCTGATGGGTTTTAATTTAGTTAAAATGCTTATGACATCAGTTAAGATAAATATTTGATAACGTTCAAGACCATATATGTATTAAGTTTATTTAAGTATGTTTTCGTTTTAGAAAGAGTGAATCGACACAGTCATGTGAATTAATTATTTATCTTCCGTTAAAAGATAAATTGAACTTTTTTGAGAAAAAAAACTTCATGGAACATTTATTTATAAGGAATCGCATATGTAACATTGTAAGATTTTGCAGCAATAAGAAAATTATAAAAACTTTACAGAACTATTTTTTGTGGTGTTGTGATAATATTGAAATAGAGAACAATGTTTGGATCTATTTATCATTACTGAAACTATAAAGTTATTAAAGTTTAAAAATATGTATAGAAATTAATAACAGTTATTTTTGAAAGTCCAAGCTGTAACCATATTACTAAAATAAATAATGATAACAATAAAATGTCATCTGTATAATAATAAAGAGCATTATGTCGGGCAATTTGTCCAGAATAGTTGTTTCTCATTTCTCTACTTATGTTTATACATTGAAATTAGGATTTATGAATTAAGTGTTAGAAAGATCGTATTAAAAAGTAACTTTATTCATTTATAATACGAAAAACATAAAAATGGCAGGTATATTTGAAACTCTAATCAGACTTCGTACAGCTCTGCCACTGTTTGCGAATGCAAATTTTTGTCTTATTTAATCTAAAGGAGATGTTATAATTTTTGCGGTTAATGTCAGGAAGATTTTCAATCTGAATAAGTTCAGTATGTATTCAATCTTTTATACTCCTGAGAAATTCTAAGGAGTTTACGCACTTTGTTTAATTTAATGGAAATATATATTTAAAAAAAAAGAATGTACCATGCACATTACATGACGTTTGAATATAAATTGTTATTTCCACCCAGATATTCAGAATACTAATGCATTTATCATAATTTTTTGAATAATTTTGAAGCTAAATTTGTAATAAATTTTATACAAACTGAAGGGCGACGTGACCTATCGTATTTGCATTGCATGCATTACCGCAAACTGCTATGAATTTTTGACATCACTTTTTCAGAAAAATAATTTTCGCCTTATTTAATAGCAGAAATCTGCAATTAAACAAGGCGAAGATTACTATTGTAAAGTAGTGATGACAACATCAAATACATTTCTGATGAGAGAAAAGGGAACTTTATTGTATTTTAAATTTAGAAACCTTTTACGCCGAAGTTTTAACTTAAAACTGTAATAGTACATGTCCGCATTCCAATAAATAAATACAAAATATTAAACAAACATTTTCAGCTATTCATTTTAATTAACCTAATGTTAAAGCAGAATAATAATGAAGAATAATACTCAGATTTCGTTAATATATGGTAAATATAATGGTATAATATGGTATAATAATGGTAATTAACCTAATGTTAAAGCAGAATAATAATGAAGAATAATACTCAGATTTCGTTAATATATGGTAAATATAATGGTATAATATGGTATAATAATGGTAATTAACCTAATGTTAAAGCAGAATAATAATGAAGAATAATACTCAGATTTCGCGGTATTATTTTATTCAATATTGGGGGCTAAAATCTAATAGCATATTTCGTTTAAAGAGAAAAACAACATAAAATGTAAAATATATGTTTTAAAAGTAACAATTAAAAACTACAATGAGGAGAAGTAATTGTTATGAAAATATTTTTTTTTCAATAAAGAACAGAAAAACATCTCTTAATCCAATATTAAAATATGCATATTAGGAAAAAATTCTTTGGAAGAATAACTGTAATGTAATTATTTAATTAAAACAAAACTCAGAAATCGTAAATATAATCGAAATAACAATAACTTGCATATATAATAAACAAGTACAATTAAACAACGTTAGATAGATTAAATAAAATTAATGTATGGCACGATATCGAATGTCTCTCCTGAGAAATCCGATTTGAGGGTCAAATCCGCATCTACAGTGAAGACTGTCAATTTGACGAATGGTAATAAATAATTTTGAATGTATTTTACAACTAGTAAATCTACAGGTCAGGAGCCTCAACGTCAGCTCTGAAAGTCAATGTTTTTAAATCTCATTTCTCATAATATTTAACATCTTACAATACGCACATTAAATTATTACATGTATATTTATCTATACTAATATTATAAAGGAGTAAAGATTGTTTGTTTGTTTGTTTGTTTGTAGGAGGTAATCTCTGGAACTACGGAACTGATTTCAAAAGTGATGGTGGCAAATTGATGGTGACAACCCCTGCTCCAACATCGGCTATATTTTATGTCGGTACCACTACTCCAGGGGGGTGCAGGAGCGAAAAACGTTCTAAAATTGCGATCTTTTCTATACTATTAATGAAACTAGAATTGCAGCTAGAAATTTGAAATTTGGCGTTGTAGTTACTTATAAGATGTAAATGCTCTCTAAGAACAAAGTAAAAAAAATTCGAAATTTAAAAGGTGGAAATGAGCGAAAAGCGTTCTAAAAACATTCTAAATTACAATTTTTATGCAATCTCTAGAACTACCGAACCGATTTGAAATTTGGCGTTGTAGTTACTTATAAGATGTAAATGGTCTCTAAGAACAAAATAAAAAAAAATCGCAATTTAAAAGGGTGAAATGAGCGAAAAGCGTTCTAAAAACATTCTAAATTACAATTTCTATGGAATTTCTAGAACTACTGAACCGATTTGAAATTTGGCGTTGTAGTTACTTATAAGATGTAAATGCTCTCTAAGAACAAAATAAAAAAAAATTCGAAATTTAAAAGGGTGAAATGAGCGAAAAGTGTTCTAAAAACATTCTAAATTACAATTTCTATGGAATCTCTAGAACTACCAAACCGATTTCAAAAGTGATGGTGGCAAATTGATGGTGACAACCCCTGCTCCAACATATGATATATTTTTTGTCAGTGCCACTATCCCCAGGGGGGTGCAGGAGCGAAATACGTTCTAAAATTGCGATTTTTTTTATACTGAAGGAGCTAGAAATATGAAATTTAGCATTGTAGTTACTTATAAGATGTGAATTCTCTCTAAAAACAAAATAAAAAAATTCGAAATTTAAGAGGGTGAAATGAGCGAAAAGCGTTCTAAAAACATTCTAAATTACAATTTCTATGGAATCTCTAGAACTACCGAACCTATTTCAAAAGTGATGGTAGCAAATTGGTGGTGACAATCCCTGCTCCAACAGCCTTTTTAATAAAAATCTATGCATTTCTGATTACTGGGTTTTTCGCTATTTGTTGCCACAGATTAATCTCGGAAAATGAAACATTTGAAGTTACTGAAAAAAAAAATACTAGCTCGAAAAGTATTTGTCAGAAAATGTTTAGGCAAACTGCGTTTGAAAGGTAAAAAAATTGTCTTTTTCTTGATATAAATTTCAAATCTAATGATTATGCCATTTTTCAAATATTGAATTGGAAAAATTACCAAATTTCACAATGGAGTACCATAGCGAAACGTTCATGCGTTAAAAGATAATGATAAGGGCAATTTGTCCTGGCGTGTATATTGGCTATAGCACGAGTCACAAATTATAGTAGCCTTATTATTCTGTTAAAATATAAAAGTGAATTATGAAATGTCAATATTTTGTTGGATTAAAAGTTCGTTATAAGAAATTAACCAGCGTAGCGGGCGTAGCTTGCTAGTTTATCATAAAATATTTTAAAGGTTAATTCAGAAAAAAGCATTGAATTAAGAATAATGTTTTTTTTTTTTTTTTTTTCTACTTATATGAAAGAAAATAGCTTTTTAAGTACATGAAATGTGGTTAATAAAATTCATAGATTATTAAAGACATAAACAAATTTTTACTAAAGCTACTGTAGTTTTATTATTGCAACTATACAGGTCATACGTTTCACTAACAAATAACTGGAGAACCGATTTCACTACAGATGATGTCTAGGTATAGTAAGACATGTATGCTATACACAATCATGTACAACGCAATGTCCTCTAGTGGTAAATTCAAAAGTTAGATAATATATCTCAGAAAATACAGGACGTACGGTTTACGTAATAATATTCTGACATTCTTATGAACTTCTTATTTTATTTTTTAGGTAAAAAAAATACATTTCTTCGAGGGGGGGGGTCTGCCCCTCTGAATCCCCCGTAATCTTATTAAGTTTATATTCATGGTTTCCTATTGTTTGTGTGAATGATTCTAGTACATATTGGATTTCGTTCTACACATTGGTTTTATTATGAAGAGCAAAAGTTTCGAAAATAATTTCATGTAATACCTAAATAGCAATATTTACTTACCTGCCAACCACGAAGCACTCGCATCTGATATATAAGTTGAATAATATCTCGTGTACAAAATCAACTAATGGAAATGTAAACTGAATCTACTATATTTCACTTATATCTATTTCAGAAATCTAGTGTTATTACAATTTTTGTTTCGGAAAAACAGTTTTGATCGTCATTCTATAATATTTATTTTACCTTAGTACATAATGATCTAACTCGATGGCAATAGCATACTAAAATCGCCCAAAAATAGGCTTATTTGGAAACTTTTAAATCTATTGTGTAATCATTCATAATCGTGTCACTGTCAATTCACTAAATAGCAACCGTGATTTGGCGCTATAAAGTGTTTTTGTGATAACTTTTTATGATCTCAGTTTCCAGTAATTGTGCTATTTCAGGCTGTATGAATGCGTTTTACTACGCTAATTTCTTTAGATTAACCATCTCGTTGTACGAGATATTATATCTTATTTTAAAAATAATACTAATTTTCAATCACGAAAAATCCACATCTCTTCCAGAAAATGAATAATATCTCATGTAAAAATGTTTCGGTTATCATTCTATAGTAGTTAAAAGGTAACTTGTATCAAAATAAATTCTCATTTATTTCAATAAAATATTAAAATCACCCAAAACTATTTTATTTTGCGAATAAAATATTGTAGAATAATAGTCTGAGTTAATTGATTTTTTAAATTTTAATATTCTTTGAAATATCGTTGCTAGGTTATGGTTAAATTAAAGAGGAAAATAAAAATAAATGCATTTTAATATTTGCAAAAAATGATAAAATAAAATGTATTGTATTATTAGAACAGATGTATAAATTTGCACAAAAAATTATACACCTAATTTAAAAAATCTGACGAATGTATACACAGAATTTCAAATTAATTTGAATAATTTAACACCTGACTTCATAAATTTTAGCCTTCATAACTTACCGTTTAAATACATTAATCAAATGCGCAATTTTATTTTCAACGACTGAAAAATTTCAAAATCGTCTGAATTCCCATAAAAAAACATTATGATCAAAAAAGAAATGTTCTATATTTTCCGAACGAATGAACCAAATATAACTAAAAACAATACAGCTAATTCCGGGTATCTCACCTACATACCTACCAAAAATCAAACTAATCGGATCATTTTTATGCAGTTATCGCGGAACAGACAGACAGACAGATAGACAGACAGAAACCAAAAACCTTTCGGGTCTCCACAGTAAGCCTCAACTGACGTTTCGGCAATTAAAATGTATATGTAAAAACAGTATACTTAGATCACAATATCAATTTTATTATTATTTTTTTAAATAATATGGGCATTCTCCTTATACTGTAAGTCAAATGAAATGTTTGAAATTTACATTTATATAATTATGTAATTTTGAAGCTATTGCTTTCGCATTGGAAATGCAAAAGTTCAATGATTGAAAATGTGAAAAAAGAAAAGGAGACATGTAGTGTGATGTTTATCAGTTTTTATTGAGGTAACTGAGGATGTAGTCATAATGTGGCGGCTGCAAATCGTTTACATCTTATCAACAGGGACTGACTATCGCCGGGGCATATTTCAACCAGTTAATTTGAATAAAATCTTTCGCCTTTTTCATGCAGGATTTATCTCAAAAATAAGGCAAAAAATATTATTCGCTTCAACTGGTGGAAATTTGACCCGGCGGTATTATAATCTCTTTCAATGACATTGACAAGAGAATTGTTTTTGTAGTCAGAATATGGCAAAAACGCAGAACCTGATTACCGCCAGAGGAAATATATACCAGTAAATACGAATATATATTTTTGCCTTATTTATGACAGAAATTCTGCATGAATAACGTGTTTAAATAAGGAGAAAATTTATATTGAAATTGACTGGTGAAAGTGTTCACCGTCCGTAAACAGCTTGTGAAAAATTATGTCAGTTAAAATTATGTCAGCACCATTCTGAAGATATGCCAGTTCCTCTTTGTTCATAGTTCTATGATTCAATGACATCAATGTACGGAGGTAATACGATTTTCAAAAGTCATTTAGTGTTTTGAAGTTTTAGTATTAAACATTGGCACAGCTGCCAACGTTTCATTTTTTTCGTACCACTATTTTTATCAAAAAATGTGACTTATTTAATCACCGAAAAATTAGGAATAGATGAGGCAATTTTTTCTGTTAAAATAGGGGTATATAAAATCCCTGACGGCTCGGCCTACAGGCACAGGTAGATTTCGAAGACGCAGACCGTAGGGCGCCTGTTTATTGGGAATTGCAGAAGAAAAACCTATTTGCCATGATACGGCAGCTGGGACCACCCACTTCGAAATATACCTCTGTCTGTAGGCGGAGCCAGCAGGGTTTTTTGTTTTTATTTTTTTTATTGCTGTAAGAATTGGTCCTATAAAGCACTTGTCAATATAAAAGTTTTAGATAATATTAAGGAGATTTATAGTAAATGATTTGATATCTTGTGAATTGAAGAAATTATGTTTTTTTCTGAAACCCCTACTTTTCCAATGAAATCAAAAATCTGTCATACATAAATTTTGGCCCTTTTCCTAGAAGTTATAATAACTTTAAACGGATTCGATATGTAACAACATTATGAAGTAATGTTTTTTTTTGTTTTCATAAAAAGCCCCCATTTCCACCCCTCTTGGTTGGATTTTGCCCATTAACAAACTTGACCGAGATTTTTTCTGCCGCTTGATTTTATGTAGAGATTGTGCAGAATTATGGAAGTTATCGTGATCATAAAAATGTTATATCTATATTTAAAGTTTTGGGTTCTAGGAGTCATGATCAGTGTAGATCTGCAAATATTTTTCAGGAATTCCAACTTAGGAAGGAATGTAATAGGTAGTATTTCTTACGAAATCTACCTAAACAGCGTAATAGTTGGCATCTATGCATTGGGGGTTGTCGAATAAAAATGACGTCATTTTGATGCATGTATATAAATGTATTTAAATTTTGGGAATTTAAATATATGCTTTCTTTTTTTTTTTTTTTTAAGTCATTTTTAACAATTAAATCATTCCACTTTTTGGCCCATCGGCTTATTAAATGTATAATTAAAATGGTGTTTATTTTTAATTTAAATAAAAACCAAATGGACAAGTGCCTAATAATCCTCATTTTTCCCCATTTTCTCTTTTCTACTTAGCAAGGATAAACTAAATTTCCACCATCTTTATCTATCGAAATATTTTTATTATAAATTTTCAAAATATATCACGTGAATAAATTTAAATCTTGAAATTCCGAACGCTTTTGCAAGTTATTTGGAACTAAAGGAATAATTGAAGTTTGTTTCAGCTTGCCAATCGCCATATTCTTGGAGAATTAGATGTAAAAAGTAACATACAGTCAGGTTTTAAATGATAAGAGAATGCAAGTTTTAAGAAGAAAGGAAAAACATAATTATAAATACTGTAAAGATACTAGCATCCTCTACTACGAGAAACTGTGGTCCCGAGGTGAAGCATTTCGCTGCAGAACGGCAGGTGCTCAGTTCAAGCCCCGTCGGAAGCAAGTTGTCTAAAATCCGTTTTCTGTTTAGAAATTGTTTTTGTGTGTTTCTTGTTCCTTCGGTAATATTCTTCTGTTAATTGTTATTCAGTTTCTAGAATATTCCATGATAGGAATGATCTATTCCAGAAAGCACCTCGAAAATATTTAACCTTCGTACCCTGTTGAAATTTTACTCAACGTTGATAAAAACATTTCACACCAGAATTTGTTTTTGATAATGATTTAACATATTTATTTAACGTAGTTGTCTGTAGGATTTATTTAACTTATTTTATGAAAAAAAATCTGGTTCCAATCGAATTAAATAAATTATAGAAGTGGGTCGATTCGACCCATTCAGGGTAGGAAGGTTAAGCTGATGTAGTATTCAGTTGGTCGAATAAAGTTTCGAGTTGATGCATCCGCATTATCTTCACGTGTTCTTAGTGGATACACACTACGCTTAAGTGATATAACCGACAGCTTTTAACCTTTTTCTTACGGGGGGATTACCGTAATCCCATGAAAAAGAATGCGAAAAATACGTGGTTGGGATTACCTTCATCCCGAAAATTTCCACCCCTCAAAGACTTAGTGCAGGAAATCATTAATAGCGTTTGGCTCAACAGGGATCTCATTGCGTATCAGAGAAGAGAAATTCTGTAGGAGAGATATTAGTTATCACATAGGGAAAAACAGGGAAAACTTATGCAGTAAAGAAAGTAGATTTTGTTTACGCACATAATTTGAAGCTGTTTCTACCCAACTTCTTCCAAATTAATGGAAGATAATTCTAGCATGTGGCATGATAGAGAATAGATTATTTTCAATAATTTGTTTTAGTAATTTAGTATCGCTGATTTTTAGTATTGCAGGGTTTTTTTTTCTTTTTCATCGACAATATGTAGCTAGATATCTTAAAATAATATACGTAACTTTATTTATTGAATTCAATTAAAACAAATCATATGATTACACATATTACTCTCTAATAAAAATACAGTTAATATTGTAACATTTATAAATTTAGTCAAACAAAAATTCATTACGTTTGTATACTAGAAAAGACTGATTATGAAACAGTTAATTTTATACTTACAGAAAATTTAATAACCATGTTTTATCCTCTGCGAATGCAATTTAATTTTGTCTGTTTCAGAATATTAACAATTAATCCAATTCTAGCGATATTTACAATTTACTCTGCAGTCGTCGTATTCGTAAAAAAGTAGTAGTTTTTATGCAAGTTACATCAATTGTAACTTTTATATTTTTTAAATATATGATTATCTTACTTATGTAAAATCCAAAGGCGAGAAAGTGTCTGTAACGGTACCGGGCTGAACCACTCTGGTCTGCGAGTCGACCGTAGTTAAACGCCATGTTAGGCTTACTGAAAAAATATGCTAACACATGACCACTAAATGATAATATCTTCTACTTGAAATAATGTCTGTTCAGCATATTTTAGTATAAAACATGTATATCATATCCAGTTAGAATGTTTTAAGTTTTAAATTAAAAATAACAGATTAAACATCCGATTACCTGATGTAAACAAACGAATAATGTTGCCATTCAAAAACACAAATCCCATATATAGAAAAAAAGGAATGACTCTTTGAACGTTTCATTAAAATATCCGATTATGCTCCTAAAATATTTGTAAAAGCATATTAAAGTCTTTAAATAATTTAAAGGATTTCTTTAATTTATTTCTGTGAGCATTTTTTTTTCTGTCAGCACTTTTTTCAAAAATAGCGATGATATATAGCTTTCGTAGGGAGGCTTTGCAATGATTCTTCAGTATTTTACATTTCGGCGCAGTTCTGGCACCATCTATTGGCGATAAATATAAACAGACGTTTTTGTTGAAAAATATATTTTATATAAAATATTAATAAAGTTGTAAAATAATATAAAATGTATATAAGGATATTTTAGCACCATCTATGGACAATTAATATAAACAAAGATTTTTCTGTTGGAAAAAGTAATATATAACATAATAATAAAGTTGTAAAATAATATAAAATGCATATAAACATATTTTTAAACTAAGAAAAATTCAGGGTGTATTGATTTATTTCAAGACCAACTTTTAAAAGCTTCAGCTTAATATCATTTCTTCTTAAAAATCTAACTTGGTTAAATCAAATTTTAATCGCCTTGCTTATATCCAATTAGGAAATAAAATAAGAAGATTTTTAATGATCAAAATTTATTTTGGTTTTTTCAGGCATATTTTTAAAATAAGACAAAATCACGTTTTAATTTGTCTATAATTGTTCTAAATATTTTTTGACAAATTTTAATTTTTAACATAGTAACGTTTAAACCAAACTTTATAGTGAAAAAAAGGAAATATTTAATTTAATAAGAGAATGTGAAAAGATATTTTCCAGTCATACTAATGCATTTAATAATTTCAATTTACTTAAGAAATAAAATAAGATGATTTTTAATGATCAAATTTTTTTTTTTTTTTTCAGGCATATTTTTAAAATAAGACAAAATCAGGTTTTAATTTGATGAATACTTTTAAAAGTTAAAGTTATATTATCTACTTTCTTCGTTTAAATATTTGTAAAAGCATATTAAAGCTTTTAAATTTTTTAATTTTGTTTAAAACCTTAAAAAAACTATTTCATAAAAAATGTATATTAACATTTTTGTAAAAAAAAAAATTCTGTAAGCACTTTTTTTTTCAGAAGCAGCGGTGATTTATTTCGTATGGAGAGATTTGAGGTTGATTCAGTATAGTGTCGCCATCTACTGGGGGATTTTGAAATTTGCTTCCATCGTGAATACAGACTCCTCCGGACCAAAGGCTTTCCGAATTTTGGAATTTTCCGGATTTCGGGTCCTCCCGAAGTTCATGATTATTTGACAAAATTCATGTTTTTTTTCGTGTTTCTTTGACAAAATTTGCATTTTTTCTGCTGTTCTTTGACAAAATTTGCGTTTTTCTTCTACGATCATTTGACGAAATTTCATTTTTTCGTAGTCCTTTGAAGAAAATTGCGTTTTCTTTTTGCGATCCTTTGAGGAAATTTGCTTTTTTTGCTATTCTTTGACGAAATTTGCCTTTTATTCACGATCCTTTGACAAAATTCGAGTTTCTTCTGAGATTGACGAAATTAGCGGTTGTTTTTTTCTATCCTTTGACGAAATTTCACATTTTTCGCGATCCCTTAACGAAATTAGACATTTTTTCGCAGTGCTTTGAAGAAATTTGTGTTTTTTTTTTCTAGACCCTTTGAAGAAATTCATGTTTTTCCGCGATTATTTGACGAAATTCACAGGGTTTTATTGCCATTTTTTTGTGATCCCTTGGTGAAATTTTACATTTTTTCGGAGTCCTTGGAAGAAATTTGCGTCTTCTTCGTAAGCCTTTGACGGAAATTGCGTTTTTCTGCAATTTGTTAGCAAAATTAGCGTTTTTTTTTCTTTTGGCAATCCTGCAACGAAATTTGCGTTTTTATTTTCGGTCCTTTGATGAAATTCACGTTGTTTCCACAATCCTTTGAAGAAATTTTCTATTTTTTCTGCGAACGATAGACATAATTGATTTTTTTCGGCGACTATCGTTCAAAATTCGAGATATTTATGTTCGAAATTTTGGACTGAAGACTTAAATTTTCGAAATCGAATGCCTTAAATTTTTCGGAAAACTTGAACAGAATCACCCCTTATGAAATAAATACATAAATATTTTTTGTTTCTAAAGAATCGTAATATAAATTAATTTTAAACTTTCTTATTATACATTATATTATACTTTTATATAAATATAGATTGTTTCTGAAAATTCATTCATTTTCAACAAAGTTAATTAAAAATAAAGTAGAATGTTTAGTTTGCGAAATCGTGCGCCTATTGCAATTTTTAATTTAATTTATGGTTGAAGGATCATTTTATTGTTTAAAAGACGCCAAAAATATTAAAAGGAAATTTTTTAAATAGCGTAAGAATTCCTCGAGAAAAAATACTTCAATATCAGCTGTGTTCTATATGATGTCTCTAGTTTTGTTGACCGCTTTAAATTATTATTATTCTAAGTGTGTGTGGGAGGGGGGGGGTAAAAATTAGCGAGACACAAAATCAAAAAAACACATTTTGAAAGTTAGCAAGGAATAATTAAATTACAACACAGCGGTTTTAAATTCCACGTTGTACAGGAAAATTAATATTGAGTTGTTAGAAAATAACAACATGTTCAGTTTTATTTATTTTTGAATTTCTACTGAAAAATTATATATATATATATATATATATATATATATATATATAACTGCCGGATATATATATATATATCCGCTGTGTTATATTAATATTTGGTTTAGAACATCTAGGTAATTTTAATTATCTTCTTTCATATTTTGCATCTTAAAAAGCAAAAAAAAAATTATTTATGGAAATCGTTTTTTTTAAATTATTTAATTTTCAAATGCATTTAAAAGTTTGAAGTTATTTTTAAATAAAGTATTTTTGAATTAGCCTACAATTTTATTCTTTTTTTGGCTTTGCTTAAAACATTTACTTTTGCTTATTTTTTACATTCGCTTAATATTTTTATTTAGATTTCTACAGAATAGTAATATTCGCCTAAATTAAGTACAACAAAAATTGTAATACAATTTGAAAATAGTGGTTTATGCCTGAATTTAAAAAGTAAATGCCGAACTGGGAACACGAAATTCGTTAGATATAACTTTATTCTTCGTCACGATTTATACCAATTCCCATTTATTTATTTATACATTTTTCTTCTTGGGAAATTTCTTTTTAGTTTGTAATCTGAATCGTGATAATTAAAAAAAAAAGTTTATTTAAGGAAATTATTCTTGCATTCCTTATTTAATTTTTCAATGTATCTGAAAGTTTAAAGCTATTGTTAAATACAGTATTTTTGTACTATCATAAAATTTTACATATATGCTAGCTAACCCGCCCGGCGTTGCACGGGCCAAAAATATTAATAATCTGTTCTATACCAAACATAAACCAAACCCCGTCGTAATCGGGTCCATAGAACCAGATATACTCCTATAGTTCCACCTTCCACCACCAGGGGGCACAGTCTGTTCTGGAAGAGGCCTTTTCAGAACCCTCGACCCAACCAAATTTCCTACTGTAGAATTGAAATTTAACCACGGGTAAACATTGCCAAAATAGCGGATATCCGGAAAGTGTGTTACGTAATCGATCGGTTTCTAAAGAGTTAATGTAGATATTTTTTAAAACCCAATCATGCGTTTTGAAGAAAATGAACGCGTCTATGATCTGGAGTCTACTGTTTGTCCGTACTCACATTTCCTGAGTCGATGCTGATTTTTAAAACTGGACCGAAAAACGAAAATCGCGTAAGTGAGTTTTGGAAAGGATTTCTTTTCGGAGTGTTAAAATTAAAATTTTTCAAAACGGATACCAGATTTTAAAAAACAAAGGGATATAGATTAGGCGTGGTATTTTTAGTTTTTCGTATCTTGTTTATAAACGCCGATTCGGATTTTTAAAGATAGGAGAAATAGTTAAAAAGCGAAATTGACTTACGGTGAAAAAAGTTTTCGAAAGGGTTAACATGCAATTTTTAATTAAAGGTTTCTGTTTGAACCCGATAGAATGTAGATGTCTTTAGGTGTGTTTGTTTTTTGTTTGATTATTTTAGAGAGCCGATGCCAGATTTTATGTATCACAGAAAATCGGAATTCGCAAAAGTGAGTCCTGCGCGCGAATTTTTTTCGAAGGGTTAATATTCGTATTTTTCTAAAATAAATACAGATATCGAAAAAAGAATAAATGTAGATATTGTCTGGTATTTTTTATTTTTTATACCTTTCTCTGAACCACCGATGCTAATTTTTAAAAATTGCCAAAATCACAAAAACTGCAAAACGGCATACAGAAAATATGCTTTTTCGAAGGGTTAATTTTCATATTTTTAAAAACCAATAGTGGCTTTGAAAAGGACAAACTTAGATCTTTAATTTGGTTACCGTCGTTTTTCCGTATCTTTTGTATTCCGGTGGATGCAAGGTTCGGAAAGCAGGAGAAAATAAAAAAACATGAATTCGATGCTTTTGATTATTTTTCTTGAAAGGGTTAAATGTAAAAATTTTTCAAACCAACCAGATCGTTTGAGACGTAAAAGTATGTTCTTTCAGAATATGTAGACGGTTTTTCCGTATTTTGAGCCGTTTGCCCATGGCGAATTTAGAAAAACTTAAAAAGAAATGGAATGATCCACGCTTTGCTTCATCTTTTAACGGAGGAGCGAATAAATTCCTTCTGGGCATGCGCGAACTCTTTACGAAAAAGTGATTTTTTATTTGCGATCTTTGATCAGTTTTTAGTTAATAACTACTCTAATTTTAAAAATATTAAAAATCTGAGGTTCCGGTGCACCAGGAGAGGGTTTGGACTAACTAAATCTAAATTTGCACGCTTCTAGGTGGGCTAGAGTTTGCTAGCCATCGCCAACAGACACACAGACACACACACAGAGCGAAACTTTCTTTTATTAGTATAGATATATATTTATTTATTTTTTGCTTATAACACAACTTTTTTTTCATTATTTAAACCTTCAATGAAAGTATTTTTTCTGATTATTTTTAAAAGACATCGCTCAATTATTTCACAACCTAATGAGTTGAATTTAATGACATTTACTTAACAGAAAAAGTTCAATTTTCATATCCGTATATCATTTAAACTTTATTTACAAAGCTAAGCAATTATGTTTGACAAGTAAACAGCCTTACTTTAGGGAAAAGAAAATCCCGAGATTGAAAGTCATTAGCGGATGTGCCTAATGATTTCAGATGTGCAATCGTCACCTGCGGTATGCACCTCGTTAAGAAAGGGGGGTGAAACGGTCAAGTTTTTCCCGTACTGAGAGAATATTTAAGGTATTCGTTTCCCGAAAGGTACAGGTTAATGGTAGCGCCGGGTACGACAAATACTACGGTAGAGCTACGCAGTCAACGCCTTCAAGGACTGCCTCCTGAATTCGGCCTTTTACCCGATCCAAGAAGGATTATAAAAAAGATGCTGAGGATAAGGACTCCGGCAAAAATATCCCAAGGGGTGGCAGCACCGTTCCAACTAAAATTGCACCAGTGCTTATTCTGACTTACCAGATACTCCGGAATCCGTGCATTTTCTCCGAAGATAACGAATAAGATGTCAGTTGGTGGATGAAAGATTTTCAACGAATTTTCACCAATCGCTGGAATGAACACATGTGTTTTGCCAAAGTTATTTTCTGTCTTGCTGGAACAGCTCGTCAATGGTTTAATAACAGCGAGGACAATCTTACTAACTAGACTGCATTGAAAAACGCCTTAGAAAACACGTTTTGCAGAACAGACGACAGTAACCTCCAAACAGAGAGACACTTGCATATACGGTCGCAGAAAACTGGTGCAATGGCCGAATCCTACATCCAAGACGTTGTCTCCCTGTTTCGAAAAGTCAATCCCTCTATGCCAGAAGACAAGAAAGTTGCTCATCTCCTAAAGGGGATTGCATAGTATTTGTACCAGATTTTTTTGCTCAGTATTATTAGACAGCCGATGACTTTGTGAAAAGCGGCCTTCAGATAGAACTTTCGGAGATACTTTCGACGTAAACGTGTCACCTCCAGAGGCTGCCTAATGTTTGTACTGTGTCCGCAAAGCAGACATAAGGGAAATAAGATCACTATACGGAGCATTTTGTGGGATGAGCTTCAAATTCTCTTTCCGGAAGTGAGTTTCAACGCAAACGAGGAATGTGAATCTCCAACGGACGCTGCGTCGCTGCTGAGAGAGTAGTTAAGGAGGATTTGGCACGACTCACTGGTTCAAAAGGACGCACCATCACTCCCCGACGCACAGTTCCTGTTCAGCCTCAGCCCAGGCGTGAAGCCAGAGACAGTGTCGTGTGACAACGTAAGACAGACGTTTGCAGAACCACAAATAGTGTACCCCTCTGTTACCATTATGGACGTACAGGACACGTGCTAAGGTACTGTAGAAAAAGACGCAAGAAATTTGCATATGGAAGAACCTTGAGAACATCCAACCCTCGACAAGATATGGACACTGATTCTCTACGCAGCTTCGATGAGGATTAGGCACAGCCCCACTCTTTCGGTCTCAGAAGTATTTCTTCGTATCCCGTCCGCTTTTTCAACCACCGTCAGGGTCACCTATACACCGCTCCACTGTTCTCCACGGGTCTAATGAGGAAAAGGAGCTCCAGAAACCTATGCAGGTAGAAGAAAAAGAAGCAAAAATATGAGGTGTTGTATCAAATATCTGTTGATTAGTGCCAAGATAGCGTACACAATATTGCACGTACTACTATATTTGGATACAGCCCCTCATCTTTTTGCTTCCTTTTGGGAACAACGGATTTTGAGCTTCTTATATCGACGATAATTTTCACAATTTTCAAGCTATGATTTTGAGACTTTCACAAAAGTTGCTCTATATACTTAGCTAATACATTATGCATATTACATTTTGATTGCTTTCGCGCATGCGCAGTGAAACATTTTTTAGTAAACCTGCTCATTTTTCATCCAATTTTTATTATTTTTTAATTACGATTGCAGAGTATGATGTACAATGTTGTTTGACATATTTTCTCAAAATAACTTTTTTTATATTAAGAACTCTGCAAATTATAAGCAAAAAACTTGGCGAAATTTGAGTCGGTTTTTATAAAAACCTTAATTTCTCTTTGAATATCCATGCTATCCTCATAAAAATTAACACAGTATATTACAATAAACCACTTATTAATAATCTCGAGTTTGAACAATTTTGCTACATTAGTTTTTACAGGGTAATCCAAAAGATATTCGTTCTTTTTCAATTTGTTAACAGTTTCCTATGGGGTTTCGGGAAAAAATATTCACGGAAATATATAAGCTATACTATACTGTTTACACACCTGCAGTTTGAGGTTAATTCCTCATGTATTTTTCTAGATAGTTAACAAAACGTCTAAAATCGCAAGTGACCAATCACCTTTGGCAATATAGTGTATATACGCTGATAACATGAACGTTTTCAACTTAGAAAAATTAAAGCAAAATATAAAACCCTTATTATTGATGGTATAACTATATATTATCATATAAAAATTATTTGTAGTATATTATCGTCTTTACATTATTAGTAAATATAAAAGAATAATTGAATAATTAAAAAAAGTGGACTTTTTTGTCAGTTTCTTAAAATTTTTAGGGAACATTTTGCACTGAAGTATGCAAAATGCATTACAGTTATTAACTGATGTTACAAATAAAGGAAGTGGCACTAGGACTTTTAACACCTTAACGGCTTTCTCCATATACCGTACAAGCAAAGAAAATTTTGTTTGCCCCGTTAAACAGAGAGTTTGTATACCAGTATTTTTTAAATGTAATTTTTGCTTTAATTAATGGGAAAAAATTACGAATAATTAGATAAACTTTATGTTGTGTTCGGCCCATATGTTTAGTTCATTGTGTAAAAAAAGAGAGAGACAGACAGAGAGAGAGAGAGAGAAAGGGAAAGAATGAAAGAAACTGTCAAGGACATAGCTGCCAACTTTTACTCTTTTTTATTACAAATATAATTGAATTTTAAATTGTGCTTTATATACCTCTCTGCCTCAAAGATTTCTTAGAATTTTGAAGGGAAGAGTCACTGACACTGCGATTTATTGTGTAAATATGACTATAAATTATTGTATATACTGCAAATACCAATCATTATATAAAATAAAAGATTATCCATGCGTCATAATATAGAAGTTTTAATGGGAGAAAATATTTATCAGGGCCACAAAGTGTAAATATTACTATATACGTATACAATTTGCGAATTATTTTGCTATTCTATAAATATATATAATAAATAATTTCTAAATTCTGTTATTAATATTTTATTTCTTTCAATTACTTTACATAATATAAATAAACATTAGTCAGAGAATATTCAAATATAAATATAAATATAAATATAAATAGAGGGCACATAAATGATAATAAATAATTTGGGGAGAAGAAGATCGTGATTGTATCTATTTATGTTATTTCTGTTCTTATATAAATTTCATTATAGCTAATTAAATATTAAAAATAAATGTATTTGATAACTGATCTGCATATGCAAATTTGAAATAAATTTTAGTAAATCACTTATTTTGAAAAAGGTGTAATAAACGTAAAAAAATACTTGATTGCATTATTAATTAATAGTTTTACTTTAATTTAGTTTCTTAAAACATTTTTTTAGTAAACAACATTATTTACAAAATAATATTATACAGAAAACAAAAATATATTTTAAAATGAAACTCTGATTAAAAAAACAATGATTAAATGAAACTTGCACATAAGATATAAAAGCATTTAAATGCAATTTTTTTTAAGTTTCTTTTATTACTGAAATCAACCGTTCGAAAATATTTTAATTAAGCATAAATATTTCATTTTATT
This sequence comes from Maratus michaelseni, assembly GCA_963931845.1. Taxonomy (NCBI): domain Eukaryota; kingdom Metazoa; phylum Arthropoda; class Arachnida; order Araneae; family Salticidae; genus Maratus; species Maratus michaelseni. Next base: position 403,097,034 of record OZ007586.1, read on the forward strand.
GGAAAAGAAAAATAGAGTTTTTTCGACATTTTTAAATGAATGTATTCTATTTGAACATCAAATGCGTAAATATATATTTTTAAAAATTTATCTTTCAACAGAATATTAAATGAAAGTATAAAAAAATCGTTATTCATTAGCTTCAAATAGAATTTTAATTGGGCAAATTTCACTGCTTGTCTTCACATAATTACAAATGCAGGATGTTTTTTTTAATGAACAATTTGTTAAAATATTAGGTAATCTATTCCAATATCGGCTTTATCCAATATTTACAGGGTGCCCATATATTATTATTGTGGTTTCCTTACCTCTTAACTTTTCATTTAAAACATGAAGATAATATTGGGTTGATCGGAAAATTCGTGCCGTTTGGGAAAAATAATTTGTACCTCAAAATTCTTTCATTTAATTATCAGACATTAATTCCGATAGATATTATCGAATAATTAACGAGCAGAATTTTCGGGTACGAATTAATTTTCCCAAAGGGCACGAATTTTCCGGAAAACCCAGTATTTTTACACAGCTGCCGACTTGACCGTTTCTTGTTGTTACCATTAAGACTTAATGGAAGTTTTTGCCTTATTTAATCTTTAAAACCATTAGATTTCGGTGATTAAATTAAGTAAAATTTATTATTAAATTTGAGTAGAAATATGAAACCGTACATGTTTGCATCTATGTTCTTACATATTCGTAAAGTAAACTCAAAAAGTTGTTTTTTTTTAAACACAATCAAAGTTACATATGCGTAAAGCGAGAGCAACTCAAAACGTTATTAATCAAATAACGATAATAATCAAATAATAATTAATTTTAAATTTTTATCAAATTTATCAAAATGTTATTAATGAAGTATGAGCTCAGTGTTAGATAGTTTTCACGTGATTTGTTCCATCATTCCTTTTTGATAAATTAGATAATATTTTAAAATTATTAATTGATTATAATCTATCAAGCCTTTACAGCATGGAATTTAATTTTCACATTGTCAAATTTACTCTGATTTTTGCAGTGGGAGATAGAACTAATTATTTCATCTTGTATTGTGTTCCTTATGTTCCTTACGTTTGAGAAAACCAACTCCTACCGGAAATTTTTGCCCTTTAATTATAGACATTAGATATCGGAATTAATGTCTAATAATTAAATGATAGAATTTTCCGGTACGAACCAACTTCCCCAAACGGAAAGAACCTTCCGAACAATCCAATAATTAGTAATCAAGATAATTAAAGCAATTAACATCTTGTTTTGATTGCAAATTTATGCAACGGCCTATTTATAGGACTGTCTAAATTTCTTATTCTGTAAATAGAAATGAAAAAAAAAACTTATTTCTAGACTTTCTAACATACTCGTATTCTTAAAAACATTTCACTTAAATTCAAACATTAAAATAACTTGGTAGTGATGGAACAGTGGCGCACCATTTGGGAAATTGTCACTACCAAATTTTAATAATATTCTTCGCCTGAAAATATCTTAGAAATTCTGTCCTTAAATCAGACGAAGAATATTATTTAAATTTAAAGATGTTACATCACTCACTTGGTTGTTAACGTGTTAAATAAAGTAACAACTTTATTCACTTCTGCTACTTTGATGAGAAATTTTAGTCAATTTTGCAAAAGTGGTTCTTTTAACGCTAGAACAGCGAGATATTTTACTCAAGTTTTATAAAAATATTTTACACCAGAATTTTTATTTAAAACTATTTAATGTATTTATTTAACTTATTTTTGTAAGGCATACATTTAACTTATTTTATGAGGAAATTTCTGTTTCAAAACGACGCTTATTCATTTGGTATGGGTCAAAATGACCCGTCATCGTGGTTCTAGTGTTAAAGAAATGCTGTTGAAAGTAAGGACACTGTTAGATACATATTAGCTAGTTTTCTATCGAACTTGGTAGTGGTCTGATACGGAAAATTTCTGTTGCTTTTTTAAACTATTTCATTTATACTAATTTATTCCCCAGGCACAAACTGCACCACATTTATGATTTAAAGAATTTGTTACATTTTATTTTTCTAAAAGAATATTACTTGCGCAATACTAATTCCAACCAATTCTTCAAATAACGCTGAAAAATTATTTTTAAAAAAATAAACACTGCAAGGAAGCACTTTTTCTTTTTCCAGAAAAGAATACATAACTAGTAGTGTACTACGAACGGACACTTTATTGTACTACGAAAGGACGCTTTATCTCAATTTTATTTGGATTGCATTTTTTCGAAAAAAAAAAAATCAATGACATTTTAAACCCGGATTATTTTAAGATAAAACTTATCGGAATGTTTGAGATTTTTTCATGAACAAGTAATTCAGCCCAATAATATTTGTTTATTAAATTACACATAATTAACGTGTGCATCGTAGATAATATATTCGTAGATAGGTGGAATAGTAAAATCTATTCACCGTTGTCCGGTCGTCATGGCTGTCTGTTAGATGGCTGGTGACCTTCTCTCCAACATGGTTTATTAGTGGGAAATTGCAAACTCAGGGGTCGGCCGGAGTAGTTCAGTGGTTAGAGCAACAGCCCGGAACGCTGTGGACCCATATTCGATTCCTGGCTCTGGCTAATTTTTCACTCCATGTTGGATTATTGTATTGAATGTATGTATGTCTGTTTAATAATTATATATGTTTAAAAAATATTTGTTAAATTGATGTTTCGAGACAACTTGAGTGTTTCTTTTAGCAAACACCAAAAACACATTTATTGCGTTTTTACTCTTTATGAAAATTTATATACCACCGCCTATCCCATTTCATGGAAATGTATTTTTTTTCTTTCGTCAGAGTATTAGTAATTGAAGTAGCCTTAATGGTACAAAACTGAATCCCGAATTGTTTTCACTAACAACTGATATAATTCTTTTAAATGCTAAAAGGTGTAAACTAAAAACATAATATACAGTAAAATAACTTTTATTAGATTGTTGACATGTTTCGGGTCACTCCGAGCCATTATCAAAAACAAATGAGAATATTCTAAAATTGCACGGTCTTTAAAGTTAATATTTGAAATGCTATTATTTAATTTTCATGTACTTTTTAAATATTATGCACGTTATTCTCATTTGTTTTTGATAATGGCTCGGAATGATCCGAAACATGTCGACAGTCTGATAAAACATCATTTTAAAAAACTACATGATAGCATTTCAAATATTAACTTTAAAGACCGTGCAATTTTAGAATATTTTCATTTTTTTTTTGGTAATGGCTCGGAGTGAGCCGCAACATGTCAACAAGCTAATAAAAGTAATTTTACTGTATATTATGTTTTAATTTACATCTTTTAGCATTTAAAAAAAAATATTATTGCAAGGTGTTATAATTTACTATATTTCTAACAACTTATATTTTCTTGCAGTTTGCAACAACTTTTATCACAGCTGCCAACATTTAAGCATTTCGGTCACCACTACTTCGAAACAATTATCTTTGTTTTATTTAAAAGCAGAAATTTTACCATTAAATAAGACTGAGAATGCTATTCGGAAATAGAGGTTACAAAGCTCAAATGTTGGCAGATTATCCGTATAGGATTTTCACCGATTTTAGTGCTTTTTAGAACCATTAAAAAGACTTTACTCTATTACTACATGTACAAATATTTTAACGCATGGTAAAGAAAAAATATTAAATATTTTTACATTAGAAAAAACGACAAATATTCATCCAATTTCCTGTATGTTTCACTAGCATGAAAGTACAAATCTAAGTTTCAGTACATTAAAAATGTTTAAAAAATACATGGAATAAAATACTCATAAGCATATCCTTTGATTAAATTGAAATTTATTATTATCAAATAGTTTTCTGAATAGATTTTACAGAAATTAAATTTAAACATATAATTTTTAATAGAATGAAAACACATTCATTTTAAGATCAAAATTTTCACAATTTTCGACACACTTTAAAATACAAGTAATACTTTTTAATTGAAAGTTTCTTGACAACTTGGAAGTTTCTTTTAGTAAAATCCAAAACCAAATTTATTGCGTTTTTATCCCTTCATCCACAGTAATATACGACCTCCCATTCCATTCTCTTGACGTATAAATTTCTCTTTTTATTTGATTCCCTTTCTAGTATGTCAGTGTATTAGTGATTGATGCAGCCTTAATGATACGAAACGAAGTCTCGAGAAAATTTTTCATTAACAACTGAGATTTTCTTCTACTTTGAAACAACTTTTATCTGTAAAGGTTTGTGTATAGGCTTTTCACTGATTTTAGTACTTTCTACGATCATTAAAAATGGAGAATTCAAAATACTTTCTAATTGGATATATATATAAGTGCATGTTAAAAGTAAAAAAAATCTTTTTCTAATTTTATACATTAAGTAACCATAAAATGTTAAAATATTGATCCATATATTTCTGCTATTTACTATTGTAAGTTAAAGTGTTTTTACAGAATTCCTAAAAATTCACATGATAATTGCATAGATATTTAAATGCTTGTTATTTATTTTTACATTCTACATTTTCAATGTACAGGGTGATTACAAAGGAATATTCCAACTTTGAAGGGCTTTATTAACAAAAGTATAGAAGATACACGCATTTGTGAAAAATACATAAAAAAGAATATTGTGAAACTAGTAATAGAAAAAAATTATAAATGTTCAATGCGACCACCAGTAGAAAAACGAACGTCATCCATTCTGTAGGAGAATTCGGACCACACGGTTTTCAGCATGTCGGGTGTTACAGTTGCAATAGCTGCAGTTATCCTCATTTTCATTTCAGCAGTGTCAGCTGGTATAGGTGGAAAAACACTTTATATTTATGTATCTCCAAAGCAAAAAATCGCACGGAGTTACTTCCAGGATTCGTGAGGGAGGGGGGGGGGGGACTGATGAAGAGCAGCGTCCAAATCTGTTCTGCGACCAATCCGCCGTTGCGACAGTTGATCGTTCAAAAACTCTCGTACAGAAAGGTGCAAATGGAGTAGTGCACCATCCTGCTGGATGAACTCGTAATGAAGCATGCCGGTTCATTTTCAACCCGCCGCTCTTTGCGCCATCTCTCGCCAAATAAACGAACCTTTACATTTATGAAACTTCCGAACCTCTCGCTCATTTCGATTTGTGAAATGGATAACTACATTTTATTGCCCTTCAAAGTTGGGATATTCATTTGTAATCACCTTGTATAACAATTAAACTTTTCCCTCCCACAACCGCTTTTTATAGAATTTTTATGTTTTACTTAGGTTATATATTTTTATCCCGTGAAAATTAGAAAAACTTTGGTAATTTTGCTGTTTCTAAAAAGTGATAAATTTTAAACAATAAATTATTAGTGCAACACCTATTATTTAAAAAAAATCTAATTTTTCCAATTTGAAATATTTGTGGAATGTGCTTGTTTTATCAATGATCACACACTATAATTATAGTTAAAGATACATGCCTGGGATTTTTTTTTTTAAATTACGATAATAAATGGTAAATAAAAATGATTCAAGTAATTCACTCAAATATTGCAAACAATTAAAACTATAACGTGACTCACCTAAAACACTGTAGCATAAAGTTTATTTACCTTTATATTGGGAGTTAACACGAAGTTAATACGAAGTTAATACCCTGTAAAAAATGGAATAAAATAGTAAAAAAATAAGGACAAGTGCGTACGGTCCCTAAATTTGAATGCTATTTCAAAATAAATGTTCTCTCCTACAACAATCTTTAATAATTGCTTATCATTAAATAGTGTGAAGTTTACTATCAGAAAGAGTAGTATTCAAATGGTATCATAATGTATCATATATATACATTCAATGATGACATTGTGATTACTATATATATAGATAATATTATACAGTTTAATTATGATTAACTGATAGATGAGGATATTTGAACAGTGAACATATTTTACATTTTTGTTTTACACTATTGATTATATTTTCGATGATAATGTTAAATTTATTTTTCCCATTATTTCCTCTCCAAACGTGTAAACTATTGAGATATAATTTTCCCAACTCGGCGAAAAAGTCCGGGTCAGGATTCGAACCAGGGATCTATCGTCTAAAGCTGCCAATGCTCTATCAACTGAGCAATCCCAGATGAATATGGCTAAATTAATTCACCCAGTTAACATCAATGATCATTGCATCTGGTCTGATATCTGAATCAGCTCAACAGAATAAATCGCAGGTAATGGAAACTCCAGTAAACGCTCGATACGTGATTACACTAGATTAATTTTGACACAATTATTCAAATTGGTAAAAAAATCATATGAGATTTAATTTTCCCAACTGGGTGAAAAAGTCCGGGCCAGGATTCGAACCAGGGATTTCTTGGCTGAAGCTGCCAATGCTCTACCAACTGAGCAGATCCGCTAGATTTGTCCGGGATTGCTCCGTTGGTAGTGCATTGGCAGCTTCAGCCCATGTTCGAATCCTGGGCCGGACTTTTTCGACGAGTTGGAAAAATTACATTTCATATGATTTCGATTTGAATAGTTTAAATAATTGCGTCAAAATTAATCTAGTGTAAACTTTTGTTTACAGTTGGTATTTCATTTCCATGCGATTAAAGTATTAACTACCAAACTGTAAAATAATCTGAATAGAACTAAAAAAATGAAGAAGTTTATCTTTAGTTCTGTAATTTCGCGCGTATGCGCGCCGCGTCTTAGTTAAGTCTTTTTCAAACCGGAAATTTTATTGAAAATAAGAAGTCAAAAAATTGCTAAGCAGAAGTAAATCACATTTCATTTAAAATAAATTCTGGTAAGAAATCGAATTGTCTGAGGTGCGGCGTATACGCCCGAAATTATGGTGTATCCAAAGAAGAAAAAGGTAAACAATGATTTAAATTCTTTCGGCAGGTGTGTGATCTTGCTAAAAATATCATGTAATTATAAATATAGTATATAATTAAATTTTTATAGGTTTAATTAAATTTAATTATGGTTATCAATAACGGAAATGTATTTATTATATCTTTCAAAGTTTCAATTCAGATTCTAAATTCCTAAAGAATTCTAAATTCCTAAAGTTCGCTCCATTTCTTCCACTTGGAAGAAAGTAATTTCTTCCGGCATGTTTTTTTCTATGTTGTTTCCTCGTTTTGCTTCTACTTTGGAATAAACTTGCCAACCCTGGAGCTAATCCCACTGCAAAAACTGAATGCGGAAACTTTATGCTCGACGCACGTTTTTGAGCTGCGCAGCGAGGAAATGAAGCCAGAAAATAAGTGAAAACATAGATATTAGTTGGCAAAATCTAAAATATTTTTGACCTTGTACGTGTATCTAATGATAAAACTAATGGATGGAGTCGCAAGGGTTTGTCATCATCATAGGCCTCGAGCAAAAATTATCGGCAGGGAAACACAGAGAAGCTTCAAATACTAAAATGACTGTCTTACTAAAAATGTTACTAAAATGCTTTTCTGAAATTACCCGGACCATCCAGACACATTTTCTACGAAAAATGCAACATTGCTGTACCATCATTATCCTACAAATAAGATACTTTTAAGAGAATATTAAAAGTTCTGATTGTAGAATAATCCTGCAATCGCCCATTATTTTGATAATTTTATCTGTCGGTAAATTTTGTGAATGTGTTTTTTATCTTCTTGGTGAGGCAATCGATTGTAGTACATCTGAATTGTAGAATTTGTGAATTAATCGATGACTGTCTCGATCGGTATTTTTTTTACGATGGCGGTTAACTCTTTTATCGACAATCGCCCATCAGTAGTCCGAAGCAGGGTTACCAATTTAGCATGCTTCTTTCTTTACAAATTCCAAATTCATACCGGAAATTCTGAAAGAAGACATTTTATTTTATGTAAACAAGAAATGTGTTCCATTAACCCTTTAACGGATAAAGCACTTCAATTGCTAAAATGTTGAAATAAATGATTGACATCGGAAATTATGAACAAACTTATTTGTATATAAGAAAAAAGCGATATTTCACATACATAATAAATGGAAAACATTTCTATTAAAAATCTGCTGTCATTGTTGAATTTCGTAATTAAAATTTTATGGATTCGTAGGAAAACCAATGTCCGTTAAAGAGTTAAATAAAGTAAAAAATACTATTCAAAATTTCTGCTAAGAATTCGTAATTTTTGAATAAAAAAAACGAGACCAAACAGGCAACCATTGTCTACAAAATCGCACATCCAACTCTCACACTCTTAAAATCAAAAGCAGTCTTCGTAAAACAGAACCGCCATTATACTTGAACTCGACTTAGTTTGAGAAACACGTTGCAGCTCAACCTTCTTCTAATTTTACTTACACAGATTTTGAAGAATTTATTCTGGTGTGAATCTAAAAAAAATGAAGGAAGGGAATTGAAATCATTTCTTATTTCATATATTTTTGGGTGGTGGGAGGTAGGTTGTGGTCAACAGTAAAGACTGAATACTTCTATGTTTATAATAAAACTTGCGTTATAAGGTAGCAACGTTTTAAATAAATAACGCACCAGCATAGTATCAACATTTTTTGAAGATTTTTAACAGAGTCTAAATAATATTTCTAATATGAATAGATCATTATTTTGGCAATCCGTAAAATAAATAACAACAATTATTTTTTTTTTTGTCGGAAGAAATCAACTTACTTTCCAAGTTGTAAGGTTAAGGGATTGCGAGATGATTTATTAAACTTATTTTTATAATTCATTTGGCAGTCCGTAAAATAAATAACAACAATTATTTTTTTTTTGTCGGAAGAAATCAATTTACATTCCAAGTTGTAAGGTTAAGGGATTGCGAGATGATTTATTAAACTTATTTTTATAATTCATTTGGTAATATCTCTGGAATCAGTCAGATTAAATTTTCATCCGCATGCTCCATAGCAATTTCAGATAATTTAATTTAAATATAAAATAAATAAGTTTTATTCCATAAATGAAACATATTTTACAAAGCTTGTTTCAAAGGCTGAGAATTCTAAATACTTTGCATGATAATATAATATTTTGCAATATAATAATTTTATCAATTATGATAATAATAAAAATGTTACGTTTATAATTTTAAAACAACCTTAAAAGAGGAATTATCACTCAAATGCAGCTTGTCTATTCAAGAAACATTGATCCAGTTATGCTCAAAGAATTTTCTTGTTTTTTTTTTGTTTTTTTTCTTTAAATTGCATTTAGATGTTTTATATAATTGTAACGAAAAGCTACAACAGGCAACATCTAAATTTTTAGTGAATACTAAAATTACTTACGCTCCATTTCTTTGACTGGGTAACATATTTAATAACTTTTCCCATAAATTTCGTAGAAAACTGATAAAACTTTCGTAACTTTCAAATCTGTCTGTTGTGGGTCACTCTTTTTAATCCACACGGCTCACAACAACACTTTGATGGTGTATTTGTTTGAGTTTACTATGAATTTTAAGCATTATTGATATTTATTCACAATTTATCGTTAGTATTTATATTTGCTTTTAGAGGCTAAAAGAATTGGAAAAAAAAAACAATTGTTCTAGAATTAGATTAGAAACTGAAAGGTTAAATATATTCCTAAGTACCTAAGATATTAAAAACACATAAAGTACTGAATCAATGAATTTTATTTAATTAATGTACAGGGTGATTTTTTTAAAGTTGTGAAAGTAAAACACTATAACAAAATAACCACTGATCCAAATGACCTAAAATTTCACCAGTATGCTCCCAAAGCAATGGGTATTTTTTAGGCATGGTTAAAAAACTTAAAATCACACCGACAGATGGCGCTGTAAGGTAGCAGAAACAAAGAATATCGTCTGTGGGAGGAAAACAATGGACGGTACTTTGAGAAACCATCTTCCGTAGACCATCTGTCGTCATTGGAACTTTTCTTAAATTCTTAAGTGTTCTAAATCTCCTAAGAGCAGTTGCTGCGCTGTCATTATTCTGATTATACAGTTTCACTAACAACGCACGGTCCGTGAATGGCGCAGTCATTACGAGGATTTCCGTTGAATAATGAACACGAGATGTGCGTACTTCACGTTTTTATCGCCAATGTGCGTGTGCCGGGCGCAAGTTAGTCTCTCGACTTTACTGCAGGTACAGCGCCATCTGTCGGTGCGATTTTAAGTTTTTTTAATCACGCCTAAAAAATTCCCATTGCTTTGGAAGCATACCGGTGAAATTTTAGGTAATTTGGATCAGTGGTTCTATTGTTAATGGGTTTTACTTTCACAACTTAAAAAAAAAAAATCACCCTGTACTTTAGTTCAAGAAATGACATAACATTAATCCTATCCTATCCTAATAATATTATAAATCTGATTGAGTGCAAATGTTAGGCTGAAGCCAGCGTCAAAATGGAGCATTTAATGATCCTGTATCTTTGCATATACGTTGATTATAACCCTCAAATGAACATAGGCTGGTTTTTGTTCATTTTATTCAAATATTTTTTTAATAATTCAAAATTTCGTTATTTTCATAGAGAATAAATGGACATTTTCCCATAAAATTTAACCATTTTACTTTATGGTTGCTAGGGCTTTGATCATTGCCAATAAATAAAAACACGAAAAAATAATTTTTCTTCAACAATAAATTTTTAATTGAACGACTTTCACGTGAAAAATGAAAATGAAAAGAATTCAAAAGAAGATTAATTTCCGTGATGTTTGAAACAAAAATATGGAGTATTTGTTATTATACATGAAGTATGAATATCGGTTACATTAAAAAGATCTTTTTCTGTCAAAAAACTGCGTTATAATTAGAAGGAAAAATGAACAATAATTATATTCTTAAAAATAGATTTCGCTTGGACCATGGAACTATGAAAAGGATCCTCCTCGGCTTGGACAAATATGACGTCATAAATAAAACATGTATTTTCAAATAGTCGTAATAATACAAGGAGCATGAATATCAATGTATAATGAAAGTAGATAGATAATAGACGTAATATTTAAGATGAAAAACTGAAATATTTTTTATCGCTACTGATTAATAATTAGCCTGAGCACCAGTTACATACAAATGTGAGCTTTTCGCTAAAATTTACGTCCTGATTGCCAGAAAAAGTAAATTAACAAGAATTATGGCATTAAAAAGAGATTTCTCTGAGGAAAATGTGACGTCATATTTGAAATAAAATGGGAATTTTCAAATGTGTTTTACAAGGCGCGGGAATTAATTCCGTACATTAATAATACAAGGTTCAGTAAGTATAGAAAGTAGATTAGTTTTAATGGCATATTTAAAACGAAAAATTGAAATGTGTTTTTATCTATACCGATTATTAAGGATGAATATCAGTTACATACAGATGAGAGTTTTTTGCCAAAACCACGCCATGGTTATTAGGAAAATAAAAAGAAATACGAATCTATTATATTAAAATCTGACCGCCTGTTTGTATTTCGCAACTACTCTTTTCAGATTGTCGAACGCAACGCGATTTACTTAACACCGGTTATCATTCATCCGAGGATGTCATAAACTCTCAGAATTTAAAAACTAGTCGTTGGGGGCCACCGTAATACTTACCCATCATGGATATGCATAATGTAAAATATTAAAATAAAAATGTGTAAACTACTTATAAAATGCATTGCAATTCAAATAAAATCGTGGCTTGATGACGTCACAAACTTTAAAGGCTCGATTACTGAATTGCTTGAAAGAGGTTTTTCCTTATAACTCCAAAAATAATAATCCTATTAACTAGCGGTTTATTGCATCTGATTAAGCGTCAAATTTCCAATTAAAATATATCTTTGAAGTGAAATTTGGATGAAATACAGGGTCATGAAAAATCGAAGAGTGTGGAAAATAGGATTCCAAATATCTCGGCAACTAATTATCCGATCGACTTCATGCTTTATGCAAAATTTATGTTTTTTTATTGTCTTTTATATTTATTTCTTAAAATAAACAATTTCGAAAATTTTTATATACCTTTCATCAGAACGAATATTTCGAGAGTCCGAAAAAAATTGTTCCGGTTAATCGAGGTTATTGAAATGAAATAGGCTTCTTCCCATTATTACATACTAAGTACATACCAAATTTCAAGTCTCTATCTCAATTTTTTCGGGAGATAGAGCGTTTACAGACACACACACAGACACACAGACGGACGGCAAAATTTTTTTTCTAAAAATATGTTTTTCGGAATCTCCAGTGTCTGAAACGTGTAAATCCGTCAAAATTTTTTTTTCGATTTTCAAAACGATTACAAGACTTACCCTATACTACGTATGATGGGTAAGTAAAATGATTTAAATTCTGAGATATTCTTATTTATTTATTTATTTATTTATTTATTGTAAATTTTAACGAAGTTTCTCTAAAAATGGCAGCTAAATTATTCCATTTTTGTGGATAAAAAAGAAATAAAACGGATTAATATATTTTTTCTCATTAAAACTGAAAAAAAAAGAATTTATTTTCAATTTGAATAGAAGGGGAAAAAAAAATAAAATTTGATTACAGTAAAATTTTTGAAAAATAAAAACGTATTTTCACATATTCAAACTTCATGAATCAATTTACTCTGGAGAACAAAAATCGTCTGTCAACATATTTTCATTTAGAAATAAAGATTTTTTTTTCAGTTATAGATTAAATCAAGGAGGCAAATTTAAGCTCCTTGCATTTAGGTCTACAATAATTGCTCCCTATTCACAAGAATTGAATTTAATGAAAAAGAATATACTATTTCCGTTATCTTTGAAGGATTACTATTAAAACATTTCACAAAGGCGTTAAAAGTAAAATGGTTTACCAAGTAAACTGGACATATGTTTTTATATTATTCGCCGATTTCCACGATTTCATTTGGCCCGCCTTTTTTCATTGGTTGCAGTTTCCTTTTCATGATTATTTGTCACAAAATTTCACTTTTTTAAAATTTAGTTATGTCAAGGCCTCTATAACAGAAATACCGTATTGTCTCCTATGGAATGTGATAAAGAGTTAGTTAATTATTTACGTTTCTAATTATCGTGAGTGAAATATTTTACTTAATTAATGCATTTATTCTTCTTTTAATGATACGTGAACGAAGTCACGGGTAACAGCTAGTAACATAAATTGGAATGTGAAAATAAAATGATTTAAACAAATAATCAAAATAAACAGTTTTTTTTCCTACAATAAGATATTTAATGGAGACCAATAGGTGTTTATGTTTATTATATAAAATATAATAAACATAATAAAACTCACTTGTGAAACCGAACAGAGTTTCCTGAGGTTGCAATTTCTTTGCAGGCGAATATGCAACAGGTTTGCGGCATTTTAGTAGAATATTTTCTGAAATATACAATTTAAAAAAAATAATAAGCTCTTAAAAGAACTGTTTGAAAGGCTATCAAAGTAAGGAAAATAGCACGATCAACTCAAACGCAGGAAAAATGCACAGGCAACAGGTCTCGGTAGCGGTAGGAGCGATGGAATTCCAATGACAGATTGGTGGTCAAAACCAGTTTGGCATGTTATCCTCCCACAGTCACGTGAGTATGAGAAGGGAGATGTTAGATTCAAGAAAAGGATACTATTCCACGGTCTATTTATATTAGATATCTATGGGCCCATATCGTTGTGGGCTCATCCAAGTATTGTTGAGAATGATTTTCGAAAACATTTCTTGATTATTAGCCGATATATTAAAGAAAAACCTATCTATAAAAATGCGGCACAGACTAAGTTGTCGTTGAAACTTTGCGACCTACTTGCGAAGAACGCTTGGCGCAATTCCAAGTTTAAACTTTATACAAGGTCTTTTTAACACTTTCCAACCTAGTTGAAAAGTGTTTATGACTTCGGTTTGTCTGGCCGTATGGCCGTCTGCCGTCTGGCCGTCTGCTGTCTGCCGTCTGGCGTCTGCCGTGTGGCCGTCTGCCGTCTGTCCGTCTCTCCGTGCTCTAACTCCCGTAAATATGCTCGAATTTCTCTGCAATTTTTATATGTTATAGTCGTTATCTATAGCATTTTCCCTATTTCAACGGAAGTGTGTAGCACTTATAGTTTTTTTACAGGGACACTCAAAAGAATTCCGTTACATTGCGGTCTATGGGGAAAAATCATTGACGTTTTATTTAAATAATGTTTCACTATTTTAAACGCATTGAAATTTATATATATCACTAATGTGCATTAGAAGAAGCTTAATATGGAATAGGGTGTGCATAGCACTTATAGTTACTTTACAGGGACAGTCAAAAGAATTCTGTTACATTACGTCTATGGAGAAAAATCGTCTGCGATTTATTTAAATAATGTTTCCCTATTTTAAACGCATTGAAATTTATATATATCACTAAGGTGTATTTCAAGAGGCTTACTACAGAATAGTGTGTGTACAGCAGTCATCGTTCATTTACAGGGACACACAAAAGCATTCTCTACTGTAAGTTAACAATGATTCCTGGAAGTGCGTTTTAAGTTACTGATCGCGATTTTAATTTTAACTCGCTTTTTGTCTATTATGTGGTGTGTATAAATTCTGTATATCCTGTACAGGGAAGCACAAAAATTCGCGAACACATTTCCGTATTATTTAACTCCAGACTGAGAATTTTAAACTGTGCTACGCGTTTCCTAACTGAACTAAAATTTAACATCCTATGTAGTATATATACAAATCTATAGATCCTATACAGGGCTGAATAAAAGTATTCGGATTACTTAGATGTTATCTTTTAGCTTATTAAACGGTATGATTTGTAAAATTATTTTGGAAGCGTTGGAAAGTGTTACATAATCTATGCTTGACGCATGATTTTTCGTTCTTGTTTTTTTTAGGTAACGTGATTCATAGTTATAAATTGGCAACGTTTTTTATTCCAATTGTATTCAATTATTGAAGGTAATTATTAAAAAGTTATTCAGAGAATAATTCCAAGTTTTTTATAAAGTCTTATTATTCTTTTAGAAACAATTTTTTGTAATATTCAGGGCTTCCAAATGGTCATGAATAGCAGTATTTTTGGAGAAAACATGTATTTTTAGATTTTTCTTGAAAAATTCCCAAAAACCTACCCTGAAGGTCATTTCTATTGCAAATGTTGTAGAAACCTACCGCGAAAATCTTTCATAGAATATAGTGGTAATTAAAAGGCGTAAAGTGGATGCGACCCCCTTATAAAAAGCGTGCCAAGTGGAACCAACCACTTAAAAAGATATGGAACGCCTAAATAAATCCCGCGTTCTGCGCTATGGACGGTTTAAACATCGCCGCCTTAATTTATAAATTACATAAATTGATCTAAATATTTTAAAATAAAATAATGGATATTCTCTTATAAAAACTAAACCTATGCCACTACAATCCATTAAGGATCATGGCTTACAGTTTACAGCGCTGTTTTCTTGACCATGGGCCCTCAGTTGCTATACAGCATATGTCCCGGACAGGTGTTCAGCATGACGCGGGATCCTCAGTGTTTAGTTCTCAAGCAAGCTTACTACTCATTTCATCAACACCGCAAGGATGAACGTTTAAGTGTATCTTACGCAATCCACTGTCCGAATTCGAACCGTAGACCTGTAGCGTGGTAGGGTGACATGCTGACCTCTAAGCTCTTAGGCTCTTTTAAACTGCATTGAAAAAAGTGGCGTCCTGCGGGAAACTTAGATTACAGTTAAGTGACTGTTGCGCTGTGAACAAAAGTGGCGTTTCCACGACTGCACCGTTTACGACGAATGCGGAGATCCGATATTTTCCCGTTTATTAATGGTAATTTTTCTTGCGCTTACAACTGGCACGGCGTTTCTTCCATACAATACGATACTTAAATAAACCTTTAAACAGTGTAATTAAAGTACAGTGTTGCTTTGCTATAAGTTATTCACCAAAATTTAAATAAATGTCAATACTAAATTAGAGGTATGTAAAATAAATGTAATCCTCTAAAATACTTTGTACCAGAATAACTTTTTCATATATTTTTAATAAATGCATCATCTTAAACACATGCAAATTTTCAAATATTGCGTCCTTTTTTAAATAAAATTACTTATCTAAACTGCAAAATCCGAATGGTATCAGCAATTTATCAACATCAGGTTCCATATTTTCGATATTTAAAAACTGAAAAAAAATCAATATTATAAGAAAATGTGGTCGTTTGTATATCATCTATTTTTTCTTTTTACTTTATAATAAAAGAAACTTGCATTTCAAAAGAAAACAAAAATAAATGTATGATTTTGTTTAAATAAGTAATAATTTTAATACTTATAATATACATAGCTCCCAGTCTTACGGTTTTTGTCCACCAGTATTTACGAAAAGAATACTCATTTAATCAGAGAAATCTGCAATTAAGTAAGACGAATAATCTATTTTTTAAAATATCAGTGGTAAAAAATCCTAGCATTTCACAGCTAGGAATATACAATGTATTTTTAAGATAAAAATTGCATATTTATTGTAATACAGGGCGATACAAAAATTGTTGACATTTGTGTCCGTGGTGACTGTATTGTTCTTAGAAACGGGACGATATTCAAGGTGTTATTATTTGAATATATGCACTCGACAATATCTAAAATGTAAATGGCAACATCCTGTTTTGCATTCTAACATGACTAACGAAGTAAAAAAATATAAATTGCGCTGGAACAGTACCTATAATCTTTAATCTCATTATATACATTTTCGATGAATTGCTGGAAAAAAATTTATCTTATGCCATGGAGAAAACTTTCTTTGAAGTCGAAAGAAATCGGCAAAAATTTCTCGCCACTCCAATTTTTTGCGACAGTTCTTAGGATGACATTATTTTATTTTTTATCTGTTGTAAATCCATTGACCTTTTTTACAGCAAACTGTTTTTACTGCACTCAATGTTCGAGAAAAACTGTTTCAAAATAATGCCAGCAAATAAGTCATATTCTGAGATTTTTTTTAGGTGTAAGAAAGTTAAAAAAAAACTGACATGTTGTTTCGCAAAATTTTAAAAACAAAACATAGATACTTGCGAAATATCTTTAGTGGGAATATACCTTCATTAACTCGATTTCTTCGATAACAAAATATATCTCAAAATGCAATTTATGGCGTCATTTATAAATTTAATATATTCATGATGTATAAAACGTTGATAATGTTTGATATATGGTGTTATTGATATTATTTGAAACACATTCACATATGTATTCAAATGCCTGTACTGAATTAGGGATCTCCAACCTGTGACCCAACAAGCTAACACTATTTAAAGATAGAAAAAATTTCCTTATTTAATGACAGAAAATTTGTGATTAAGTATTGGGAACAATAGCGTTGCGAATTTATTCCTCCTAACGATTTTCAACCATAAATGTTGAAGACCTGCATACTAAAAAGACGTTACCGTATTAAAATATACAAAATATATTGTAATCATGTAAACACTTAATAGTAATTAAACATTATTTATTTAAAATATATCTGTGAAAATAGTTTTCAGATAAATTATCTTTAGAAGTAAAAGTTTAATAATGAATGTTTTGAATATTACTAAACTTATTAATACTGATATTCATATTAATTTCTTAATATACATAAAGTGGTTTCTCGCCAATAAAATCCAATTAGTTTTATGCTTAATTTTTTTATATAAGCTAAAATATTTTTCCAGAATAATTAAAGACAGATACTTTTCAGCCGTTCTTATTTAAATAATTGAAGAACAATAAACTTATATATTATTAATTTATCACTGTATCGTTCAGTCTGAAAATGTTTATATTATAATTGATGGGGCATAACATTTAACTAAGTATTACAATAACATGACGTTTTGCATAACTTATCCTTAAACATAACACAATAATTTCAGCATTTATTGAAATTTCTAATTGTATTAGATAAAAGGTTTACAGAGTAATTTTATTTACTGAAAATTTCAGAATTAAGCTTTGAATAAACATCCTGAGTACGATTTAATAAACTGTTAAAGAAATGTTATATTTGTGATATGTAGAAGGATAAAATCTCAGAGTAACGTTTGTAGGTAAAAGTTGCGTTATGGTCAATCTTATGCTTAAAAAGACTGAATTATATTTGCATCGCGTACAATCCAAGATCTAAACGTTCATTCTTGTCTAAACTTCTTAACATAGCTGTTTTGTTTTAACTAGCTGCTCTAGATAAGATAAGATACATATTGAGGAGAAACTTAAATAAAACGCCTCGAATATTCGGCGTCTAAATAATACGCCGCCATTTTTAGAAAGAAAAGACACCTGCATTTTAATAAAATGTAGGAAAAGTTCATTTAACCTACTTCCTATCAGAATCTACAGCGTCCATAAATATGTCAGCTAACAAACGGATTACGTAATGAAAAATATATGGAGTTTTGAAACAATAAATCATGTTCGGTTTCTGAAAAGAAAAAAAAAATTATCTTGCGATCTGGTGCTCGGAATGAAGCGAAACAAATTTTAATCTGAATGAGCATCATCTGGTGACTTCAGGGGTGGGCCGATATATACCAGCGAAGTGCTTCTAAAGTTCCGGCAAATCATACTTGTCAAAAGAAGCAAAGGTATGTAAACATGTTTACTTACTTTGGAGCTAGTAGGATTCCCATACTGGAAGAAAAGCGATGAATTTGGCATGTGGAAATTACCTTTTCGGATTTAATTTATCTTATTTGTTTACTCTTGAAGTAAATTCTAGAATTGCCAGATTTGTCTGTTTATCGTTGTTTGGTGGAATAAATTTGCGCGAGTTCATGTTATGTCCCGGCCAAATCTATACTAATATTATAAAGTAGTAAAGATTGTTTTGTTTGTTTGTTTGTTTGTTTGTAGGGGGTAATCTCTGGAACTACTGAAGCGATTTCAAAAATGATGGTGGCAAATTGATGGTGACGCTCCCTGCTCCAACATAGGCTATATTTTATGTCGGTGCCACTATCCCCAGGGGGGTGCAGAAACGAAAAACGTTCTAAAATTTCGATTTTTTTTTATACTGAAGGAGCTAGAAATATGAAAATTAGCATGGTAGTTACTTATAAGATGTAAATGCGCTCTAAGAACAAATTATAATAAAATTCGAAGTTTAAAAGAGTGAGATGAGCGAAAAGCGTTCTAAAAACATTCTAAATTACAATTTCTATGGAATATCTAGAACTATAGAACCGTTTTCAAAAGTGATGGTAGGAAATTGATGGTGACACTCCCTGCTCCAATATAGGCTATATTTTATGTCCGTGCCACTACCTCTAGAGGGGTGCAGGAGCGTAAAACGTTCTAAAATTTCGATTTTTGTTTTATACTGAAGGAGCTAGAAATTTGAAATTTGGCGTTGTAGTTACTTATAAGATGTAAATGCT
This sequence comes from Maratus michaelseni, assembly GCA_963931845.1. Lineage (NCBI taxonomy): Eukaryota > Metazoa > Arthropoda > Arachnida > Araneae > Salticidae > Maratus > Maratus michaelseni. Next base: position 403,116,352 of record OZ007586.1, read on the forward strand.
CTCTAAGAACAAAATAAAAAAAAAATCGAAATTTAAAAGGGAGAAATGAGCGAAAAGCGTTCTAAAAACATTTTAAATTACAATTTCTATGGAATCTCTAGAACTACTGAACCGATTTGAAATATGGCGTTGTAGTTACTTTTAAGATGTAAATGCTCTCTAAGAACAAATTCTAATAAAATTCGAAATTTAAAAGGGTGAGATGAGCGAAAAGCGTTCTAAAAACATTCTAAATTACAATTTCTATGGAATCTTTGGAACTACAGAACCGTTTTCGAATGTGATGGTGGCAAATTGATGGTCACAGTCCCTGCTCCAACATAGGTTATATTTTATGTCGGTGCCACAACCCCCAGGGGGGTGCAAGAGCGAGAAACGTTCTAAAATTTCGATTTTTTTTATATTGAAGGTGTTAGAAACATGAAATTTGGAATGATAGTTACTTATAAGATGTAAATGCTCGCTAAGAAAAAATTCTAAAAAAATTCGAAATTTAAAAGGGTGAGATGAGCGAAAAGCGTTCTAAAAACATTCTAAATTACAATTTCTCTGGAATCGCTGGAACTACAGAACTATTTTCAAAAGTGATGGTGGCAAATTGATTGTGACAGTCCCTGCTCATATCATCATAGGCTATATTTTATGTCGGTGCCACTACTCCCAGGAGGGAGGGGTGCAAGAGCGAAAAACGTTCTAAAATTTCGATTTTTTTTATACTGAAGGAGCTAGAAATATGAAATTTTGCATGATAGTTACTTATAAGATGTAAATGCTCTCTAAGAACAAATTCTAAAAAAATTCGAAATTTAAAAGGGTGAGATAAGGGAAACGAGTTATAAAAACATTCTAAATTACAATTTCTATGGAATTTCTGGAATTACAAAACTGTTTTCAAAAGTGATGGTGGCAAATTTTTGATGACAATCCCTGCTCCAACATCGGCTATATTTTACGTCGGTGCCACTAATCCCAGGGTGGTGTAAGAGCGAAAAACGTTCTAAAATTACATTTTTTTATACGGAAGGAGCTAGAAATTTGAAATTTGGCATTGTAGTTACTTATAAGATGTAAATGCTCTCTAAGAACAAAATAAAAAAAATCGAAATTTAAAAGGGTGAAATGAGCGAAAAGCGTTCTAAAAACATTCTAAATTACAATTTCTATAGAATCTCTAGGACTACAGAACCGATTTCAAAAGTGATGGTGGCAAATTGATGGTGACACTCCCTGCTCCAACGTAGGCTATATTTTATGTCGGTGCCACTAATCCCAGGGGGTTGCAGGAGCGAAAAACGTTCTAAAATTGCAATTATGTTTATACTGAAGGAGCTAGAAATTTGAAATTTGGCATTGTAGTTAATTATAAGATGAAAATGCTCTCTAGGTATAAATTAAAAAAAATCGAAATTTAAAAGGGTGAAATGAGCGAAAAGCGTTCTAAAATAATTCTAAATTACAATTTTTATGGAATCTCTGGAACTACAGAACCGATTTCAAAAGTGATGGTGATAACCCCTGCTCCAACATCCTCTTTAATATAAAGCTATGTGTTGCTGACGACTGGGTTTTCCGCTAATCTTTGCCACAGATTAATCTCGGAAAATGAAACATTTGAAATTACTGAAAAAAATAATAGCTTGAAAAGTATTTGTCAGAAAATTGTTTGACAAACTGCGTTTGAAAAGTAAAAAATTGTATATTTCTTAATATAAATTTCAAATCTAATGATTATGCCATTTTTCAAATATTACCAAATTCCACAATGGAGTACCATAGCGAAACCTTCACGTTTTAAAAGATAATGATAAAGGCGACGTGTCCTGACGTGTATATTGGCTATAGCAGGAGTCACAAATTATAGTAGCCTTATTAGTCTGTTAAAATATAAAACTGAATTATGAAATGTCAATATTTTGTTTCATTAAAGGTTCGTTAAAAGAAATTGACCAGCGTAGCGTGCTAGTATTTGATATTCGTGAAAGTATTCTTGTTACAATGTTTTAGCCCACTGCACTAAATTTTGTCATCTGCGATTTTTTAATGTTTAGCGAATTTATGCGATTTAACATGGTTTTTTGCGTTTCGCGTCAATTGTTGCACATTATTAAAAGTAAATCCGGTTTTAAACTTTTTGTAAAATTTAGTATATTTCATCCTCTTTTCAATAAATTTTATTCGAAATTCGTAGTTAGATTTTTTGCGAATTTTTTTATGTGAATTTAGTTTTTTCGTGTTTGCGCAGCAATTTACCAACATTCGTAAAAGGAATCCTGTTTGTCTTTTAGTCCAATATAAAAATATTTTCGTCTGCAAATTTTAAAATTTTAACAATTTTTATCTACGTAGATTTTTGAACTTTTTACGAAACTTTTTATGTGAATTTATAAATTTTGCGCGTTTGCGCAACGATTTTTCAACATTCGTAAAAGGAAACCTGTTTGTCTTTTAGTCCAATATAGAAGATATTTTCCTCTGCTTTTTTTTTTAATTTTAACGAACTTTAATGCTATTTTTAGCGTTTTTGCATGATATTCTACCATTTTTCTACATGAATGCTAAGAGTCCGGTTCATATCTTCCTGTCGAGTGTAGTAAATTTTGTTTTATTTCCATTGAATGCTTTGTGTTGTAGTTTTTAAACTGAGTAAAAAAGTGTCCAGGCCAGGTTTCGAAGCAGGGACCTCTTGGCTTAGCTGCCAATGGGCTATTTTTTAAAATTTAGATTGTTTGATTTCTACCAATTTTTATCAGAAATATTCGACTTATTTAATGACAGATTAAATAATTCGAAAAGAAGGGAAATTTTACTATTTTTTAAAAGTGGTCGCAATCAAGCAACCTAAACATTAAAAAAGTGGCCCACTGGCAATTGCTCTGCCAACAGAGTAGTCCTGGACAAATCTGGCAAACACATTTCACAGACAATATTTCAAATTTTAATTGCTTAAAAGGCTTATAGCCAACATAGTGACTAAAGAGATACTAAAGAGACGTCTCTTTAGTTTCGTGTTTGCCCCAGGGTTGGTGGCTCACGAAAAAAATATTCCATCTTGTACTGCGATTGTAGCCTTGACAACATGTGATTGTGAGAAGTGCCAGGCGGCTGGGTGTTGTTCCAAGTGGTTCATTTGGTAGAACGTCAATGCGCTATTCTGATGAACTGGGTTCGAGTCCCGGCTTGGATACTTTTCACTAAAATTTGAAATATTATGTATGCAAGGTGTGAGAAATTTTCTATGGAAAAATTCTCAAGTATTAAAATACATATCACTTAGCTAACCTTCTTATTAATGACCAGTGGTCAGTTATTTGAAACATATAATCATAAAAGTCACCGTTTATGGAAGTCCAGTAAACGCTGGATACTTAATTACACTTGATTAATTTAAACACAATTATACTATATGGTAAATTATTCATATGTGTTGTAATTTTCCAACTGAATGAAAAAGTGTCTATACCAGGAATTTTCTTAAGCTGAAAATGCTCTACCAACATAGAATTCTTGAACGTAGCACAAATGTATACGAACAAAAGGGGATTTGCTGGGACAAAGTATTTATCGATTTTATTATTTTTGTCTTTTATTATTAGAAAATGAACTTGCAACTTTCTTGATAGTTATATCTATTTTATTTACACTTGATTAATTTTAACACAATTATTCTAATTGGTAAATAATTGATAGGTGTTGTAATTTTGAAAGTGAGTGAAAAAGTGTCCAGGCCAGGATTCGATCCGACGACCTCCTGACTTAAGCTGCCAGTGCTCTCTCAAATGAGCTATCCTGGACGAATCTGGCGAACACATTTTTCCTAGTTAACATTATTGGTCATAGCCTCTTGTCTGTTATCTCAAGAAGATCAACAGAATACATCGCAGGTAATGGAACTCCAGTAAACGCTGGATACGTAATTGCACTTGATTAATTTTAACACAATTATTCTAATTGATAAATAATTCATATGTTTTGTAATTTCAAACTGGGTAAACAAGTATCCAGGCCAAGATCCGAAACAGGGACCTCTTGGCTTAGCTGCCAATGGGCTATATTTTAAAATTCACATTGTTTGATTGCTACCAATTTTTTGAAGTAGAAATATTCGCCGTTTTTAATGACAGGTTAAATAATGCGAAAAGAAGGGGAATTTTATTATTTATCAAAAGTGGTGGCAATCAAGCAATCTAAATTTTAAAAAAGGAGCCCACTGGCAACACTGTCCATTGCTCTGCCAACCGAGTAGTCCTGGACGAATCTGGCAAACGCCTTTCACCCAGTTAACCTTCTTTTTCATTTCCTCTGATCTGTTTTTTGAAACAACTCATCAGAATAAATCGCCGGTAATGGAACTCCAATAAACCTTGGAGACGTAATTACACTTGATTAATTTTAACACAATTATACTAATTAGTAAATATTTCATATGTGTTGTAATTTTCCAACTGAGTGAAAATCTGTCTAAGCCAGGATTAGAACCAGGGACAATTTTTTCTTAAGCTAAAAATGCTCTGCCGACATAGAAATCTTGAACTTAGCACAAATGTACACGAAGAAAAGGAGATTTTCTGGGACAAACCATTTTTCGCTTTTTATTGTTTTCATATTTTATTATTACAAAATGAACTTCCAACGTTGTTGATAGTTATCTCTATTTTTAATAATGATTCCAGTTTTGACAAGAAATTTCAGATTTGCCAAAAAAATTACATAGGATTCAAGTGCTTTTAGGTGACATAATAATAACACGAGGTGGTATCTTTAGATGGAGGTAAAGCGAAACTTTTCTATATGTCAAAAAATAATGATTGGAATGTCCTGTAAACACACACATTGATGATTTTCATGATGACTGTTCGCTTTTTAAATATTGGATATAGGTCATAAGTCGTGTATTTTAAATAGGATTTTGACAATAATTTTTTAATTAAAAATATATAATTTAGTCAAAAATACGCCTACATTTTGTTTGGGTCTATTTATTCTATCTCACTAAAAAATATCCATCAGATGTGTTTTAACAAAGACCTAAATTAAAGATTGTCACATAGATTAGCATACTCAAATTTGGACTTCTTCTGACTAGATAAATATTTTAAAGAAAATAAATATGTTCATTTCCGAACTGAGTTTATACAGGAAAAATTAATAAAGTGATAAAAAAATGTGTGTTACCATTTGTAAATATAATGTTTATAAGTTGTTTTACGTGTGGATGATACCTATTTTAATAACTTTATCACATATTATTAATGGAAACTTTATTATGAGTTCATTGACACTTTTTTGTGATGTTATTGTATATTATGATCTGTGAATAAAAGCAAGAGTGTCTTTCTTTTATGAAATGCAGTGTATAATGTCTATTTTATTGTGTAGAAAAACTATATTTGTATGGTTTAAATTGCTTTGCAAATTTTATTTTTAGAATATCAAAAAAAGACACAAACACACATTATGTTAAAAAAAATGATATTTCTCAACCATTACAAAGCTTTTATAGAATCTATGAATAACTCTTTTTAACAATACATATTTGTAGCGATGGAAAATTTCAAAGACAGAAGGTAATTTTGTTTGTCTTTACTCATACTAAAAACAACCACCATAGAAACACACCAAACAAAGCACCATAAGACGAAAGATTTTACGTAATTCATGCACTAAATGGCTTCATCACTTTTTGCCGGTGTCTTTATTATTACATTTTTTTATACAGAGGAAATTCATGGAAACTTTTTGTGCAAATGTAAGCGTATGATTTTGCAGCAATTTAAAGTTTCATCTCTCACATAGGATCTACCTGAGCAATGTTCATCTTTTCAATTATTTTTAGATATTTAACCTATAACAAAAACAAATATGTGTAGTTTGAATATATTTTTAACACTTTCGAACAAATTTGAAAATTGTTTATGAATTCGGTCTGTCTGTCTGTCCATGCTCTAACTCGCGTAAATATATTCGGATTATCATGTAGTTAATACATGTTATTGAGGTTTACTGTGGCATTTTCGGTATTGAAAATGAAGTGGTAGACCCTATAGTTATTTTTACAGAGACACTGAAAAGTATTCCGTTACATTACGGTGAATCGGGAAAAATGCTTCCGGTTTATTTTAAGGATGTTACACAATTTCAAACATATTGAAATTAATATACATCATTGAGGTGCACTTAAATAGGCTTACTATGGAATATGGTGTGCATAGTACTAATAGTTCCTTTACAGGTGCACAAAAAAGAACTCCGTTACATTACGGTCTATGGAGAAATATCGTTGACGGTTTATTTTAATAACGTTTCACTATTTCAAAAGTTTTGAATTTGATATATATCACTAAAGTGCATTACAATAGGTTTACTATAGAATATTGTGTGCATAGCATTCATTGTTCATTTACAGGGACGCACAAAAGAATTATCTACTGTCAGTTAACAATAATTGCTGGAAGCGCATTTTAGTTACTGAACGCGTTTTTAAATTTAACTCATTTTTTTCTATTAGTTGCTGTGTATGAATTCTATAGATCATATAGGGAAGGTCAAACGTTTTCGAATGTATTTCCGCTTACAGGGTTCGCGCGCTTTTACCACAATTTTTAATAGAATTTTTCGCCTTATTTAAATGCTGAAAAGTATTACAAATGCTACAATTCAACGGTGGTCCTACAATTTAAGCTATTTAAATATTAAATAGAAAAATTCTATCAAAAAATTGTTGTAAAAGCGTACGAACACTGGTTTATTGTCGAAAATTCCAGAAGGAGAATTGGTTGTGCTACGCTTTCCTAACTGAACTAAAATTTAGCAACTATAGTAGTATATTGTGTACAAATCTATAGATCATGTACACGGCTTCACAATAGAATTAGGATATTTTAGAAAATTGTTGGTAATTCTCGAAGTTCGGTTTTAAAGTATCTTATGCGTTTTCCAAATTATTTATTTAGATAGCTGGGTTCTCAGGGCAGTCATTCCTTGTCATCCCTTGTTTACTTATATAGCATCTTTCACTTTATTAAACGGTAAAAAAATCTTACAATTATTTTCGAGGTGTTGGAAAGTGTTACATAATATGTGCTTGACGTATGATGTTTGATTCTTATTTTGTTCATTTTGTTGTTTCTATACGATTCACTGTAGTGTGCATTAGACATTCAAACAATATTTCCTTTAAATTTTCATAAAGGATACCTAAAATTAGTCTTCTAACTATATCTGTAAAACAATTTTAGTGGTCACCTTGTAAATGGAAAGGTAAAACAAAAATTAGGCAACGTTGAAGTGTTATTGAATGAAAAAGTTACAAGTATGTCCAAAAATTTATTACAAACATCTGTGTATAACAGAAAGTGATGATTAAATATAAACATCTTCCATAGTTTCCCAATAGAAGCAAATAGATTGGCCTGAGAATGCCTGTTGCGTCTGTTTTGTTGACCTCCCACGAGTATACTCGTGTTTTAAAACCTACACCGTTCACTAAAAGCGTGTCCTGGATACCTTAGTTCCGCAAACGTATTTTTTCTTCCGTAAAAGTTAGGTAAATTTGTATCAGAACGAATATGTGTTTATATGATATATTTAGGGGTATTTTATTAGACTCTATTAAATATATTAATTTTGTATAAAATAAACTACTTGATAACGCATAAATTCGATAAATTTATCTAAGAATCGAATATACCAATGACCTTTCAGAAAAAGGCGTGGTTTGTATAATTTAAAAACCCAGATTTCATATTAAAATGTCTGTCAACGTTAAGATTTAATGAGCATAAAATATCACATCCTATAGTGTGCATTGGAAATGTTTATTATAAATATCAATTAGAGGCAGTATGACTGACTTCCGTAATGCTATTTACGTTCGGAATATATTTTTTAAAGTATTGATTGGAAGGAAAGAGTGTATTTTTTTACTTAAAGTGAAAGAATTGCAATTAATTTGATTTAATTTGCAATTAAAAAATTTTATTGTCAAAATATTGATAAAGGCATAAAATGCAATACTGATAAAACAAAAAGTTTCTCAACTATATGAAGACTTTTTACAGCAGCTATAAATCACATTTTTATCCATCTTACAGACAGGAAAACTTTCGAAGAGAAAAAGGTTACTTTTATTTTCTTCGTCCATACTAAAACAAACACTTGATAACAAAAGACAAAGGATTTATCAGTAGTTCATGCATATAAAAGGCGTTCAGCACTTTTTATAGTATGTTTATCACTGAAATATATCATAAAGGAAATTTATAAATATATTTTGTGTAAATATAAGTAAATCATTATACTTCAGCTTTAAAAACTTATTATTAATATTACATTTAGATGTAATACAGCTGAATTTTGTAAAATTAGCTACAGTAGACATAAGTAAACTATCCTCTGCATTTAACATAAAAATACTAGATTTGCATTCAGTAAAATAGGGTAATTAAATAAGTTTAAAATTAAGTTCAACAACCGTCCTTATAGTTAAGTGATAAGAGATATACACGCTGTAGAAATTTTCTAAATAAATTTTATGGAAAATTTTTTAAATATTTCTGAACTAACATGAAGATGCAAAATATACAAATGTTTTGTACAAATTCGTATATCAATTATTGTATTTTAAAAAAGGTATTTTTAATTTTAATTTTTTTGGTTTCATTTGGAACTCAGAATTTGTACTGTGCAAATATTGCTAAAATTCAGAAACATCAATACTCATAAAAATAAAACTGATATTTCTGTAACTGCCAACATTTGCCCTTTTTTCTTACCATCATTTCTGGACAGAAAAAAAAAAGTTTTTATTTAATAGTAAGTTTAAAAGGATTAAGAAAGAGTAATTTTTCTCTTCAAAAATAGCGGTAGGAAAAACCGTAAAAGCTGGCAGCTATATATTTTCCACCCATCAGAAGGCTTATTACAGCAGTTATAAATATATATATTTATTCATACCTATTCCTATGCAAGAAAAATGTTAAAGAATTTTTTTTTTCCTCCATTCCAGCTAAAAACATCAAGAAGTCAATATAAGGCGAAAGATATATCAGTAGTCTATGCATAAAGTAGTCTTCTTAGCTTTTTATTGGAAATTTTATGATTACAATTTATATAATAAATAACAGATACCGTAATTTCCTGCGTATAAGCAGCAGCTCAAAGAGTCGTTTTTCGACCCAGAAATATTATTTTATAAAATGTAACTTAAAAGATCGCTGTAAATATTTAACTACAATTATTGAATAAAATTTCTGGGTCGAAAAACGACTCTTTGAGCTGCGGCTTATACGCCGGAAATTACGGTATTTATAATTACTTCTTTTGTAAATGTAATCAAAACCTTATACTACATTTTAAAATGCTAATAACCATTTTGAAGCTAGAACTGTTAATTTGGTAATGTTAGATAATTTGGTTAAATAAGAATATTAATTGAAATTATTCATTAGAATTTCTATTTTTTATATATAAAAAGTTTTTAGAAGCTTCTGTATAAGTATAAGATTACCTACATAGTATGCATCATTTTTTAAAGATGATATTAATCCTATTCTTAAAAGAAAGTTTTTATTTTACATAGTATCATTTATGAATTAATAAACATTTCTTTTACTAAGATTTTAGTATGAGAAAAATAAAACAAAATTTATGTTATTGAACAGACTCGGTAGACCCTGACTTTAGAATTCCACTATTTTGAAATGGTAATTTTGGCGTTAATCAATCGTTGAAATTTAATATGAATTCTTGATTTAAAAAAAGAATGTATTTCTTTTCAAATGTAGTGACATACAAATAGAAAGAACAGTACAATCAGTATCTAAGTAATGCAAAACTTACAATAAATCAAATGTTTTATAAAATCCGCAATTTTCTTCCTAGACTAATTTGGATTTTTCTGAAAAAATAAATAATAATATTTCTTCAATGAATTGATTATAATACAAAAATAAAGAAATTAATGAACAATGGTCAAATATTAAGTTACATTGTTAAATATTGAAGAAAGTTATTGCAAATATTATCATAAAAAAATGTGAAACTGTTTTTGTATCATAACAAAAACAACCCACGTAAGACAGAAAACATTGAAAATGTATGTTGTATGTATGTTGTAAAGCAGATTTTCTTAATATTTTGAAATATAGTTCCTTTTAAATGTGTTCTTGTGAGAATTATCTTTTGTAAACAAGTCATTTTTTCTCTAAAAGTAGTGATATATGATCCGAAAATGCAAAGAAAATTCATAATCTTCAGCCATGACGAAACAAAAGTTTATAGCAGCTATAAATCTATTAGTAATCCATTTATGTTCATGACGTGGAAAACCCTTGAATCACTCCAAAGAATATATTTTTTGCCGGTAGAGAAAATTATCAAAGCGAAACATAAATAGAGTTATTTATTATTTTAACCTTCAAAATACTGTCTTTGAAAATGTCCGAAACACTTTTATAATTGTGTTATTTTTCTGTAAATGTAAAAAAAATAAAATAAAATATAGCTATTTGAAATCGATTTTATATTGTTAAGGGGGTAATTTCACTTTTATTAAAAATATTAAATACTGTAAAATATAGAGTGTTTCATAATTTTCTCCAGGAAATGAGATAATTAGTGAAATACGGTGACGGATACAGCAAAAAGTGATTAAATTGAAGTTTTCTATGGAAATTCCAGAGGCTTTCTATGTCTACTTTCGAGACGCGATATGCATTAATATAAAATTTAAAATAAAAACAAGTAACTTTTATATTTAACATCGTGTTTTTTTATCTCATGCTGTGATCCCCCTCCCCCTCTTCCGTTAAGTGGTTTAACAATTTCAAGAAGGACGGCGGTATATTATATGTAACAATTATTTTTTGTTTGCAACTGCAAATTGCCACACAGAAATGTTCAATAAAATTTTGCTTTTATAATATACTTGAAGTAGTTATTTATTTACATATCACTCGATATGACATTAAACACTTAACGCTCGCGGCCGATAAGTGTAGGCTACTTTTTTTTAAAATTCAGATTGTTTGATTGACCCCACTTTTTTGAAGTAGTTATTTATAGAGTTAAATACAGTAAAATAAAAATAACCTTATTTAATAAAATAAATTAACCTTATTTAATCTATACTAATAAAAGAAAGTTTCGCTCTGTGTGTGTGTGTGTGTGTGTGTGCGTGACTGTTGGCGATGGCTAGGAAAATCTAGCTCATCTAGAAGGCTGGAAATTTATATTTAGATAGTCCAAACCCTCTCCTGGTGCAACATTACATCAGAATTTTAATATTTTAATTACTTTCTGAAATATTAATTAAAATGCACAAAGAACTCTCATTAAAAATACGCTTTTTTTCATCGGTTGGTTGGTTGTGTAGAATATCTTCTCAGAACACATTAAATAAATCAGAGTAGCGATGCATAGATAAGGATTTATAACGAAATAGTGCCAACATGGATTGCAGTTATCTGCATATAGCCAAGCTAATCCAGCGCCATCTACTCACGGCAAATTACGCAAACGCCACCTGTTTAAGACATTTCCTGGCACGTTTTCACGTTTTTCTTCATTATAATTATCTGGGTTTAAGGTTTTTTTTAAAACAGGACATATATTATTATGATAGAGACTATTAATACAGAAAACTTTATTTAACAGATTATTTGTTATATATTTGCGGGAATGGCGAGGGGTGGTGGTCTAATTACATTTAACAATTTTAACATTTTTAGCTTGACCCGTAGCGTGTAAATGTTGTTTTATATACAGAATACCACTATTTTAAATCTCAGTTTCTCAGTAATATCTCAGTAATAATGGTCCGAACTTCTCCATTTAGTTCCATTTTTACTAAATTATCGTAAAAATCAGCATTCATTGCTTCAAGGTGTATTTCTAAAAAGCAATTACCAGTATTTCCGAATAATAGCCTAAGCCAAATTTCAAATTAAGTTCCTAGCTTAGCCAAAGGAATCAATCTTTAAAGATTTATAGTGATCCTCCTAATTAGTTATTTGCTGAAAGTCACTTGAACATTCGCCCCTCGACCCTCCGGGGCCCTCCTTCAAAGTTTTCTTTAACTATTCCACGTTTCCATATCTCAGCAACTATCTTTCCGATTTCAACGCAAGTGATTCCAACCATTATAATAAACTTAATAGTCACCCTTTATAACATTAAACTAAATTTATGAGTAGCGGTTACCACTATTTCTTAATAATAGTTTAAGCCAAATTCCTAATTAAGTTCCTAGCTTAACCAAACGAACGAATTTTTAAAGATGCATAGTGGTTGTTCTAATGAGTCATTTGCTGAATGGCACTTGAACATCCCCTCCCCCCCGGCACCTCCTTCAAAGTTTTTTCTCTAACAATGCCCCGTTTCTGTATCTTAGCAACTAGCTTTCCGATTTGAACGCAAGTGATTCCAAACATTATAATTAAGTTAATAGACACGCCTTATAACATTAAACTAAATTTATGAGTAGAGGCTACCACTATTTCCGAATAATAGTTTAAGCCAAATTTGTAATTAAGTTTCTAACTTAACCAAACGAACGAATTTTTAAAGATGCATAGTGGTCCTCCTAATTAGTCATTTGCTGAAGGGAACTTGAAAATCCCCTCTCCCTCGGCCCCTTCTTCAAAGTTTTTTCTCTAACTATGCCCGTTTCCGTATCTCCGCAACTATCTTTCCGATTTCAACGCAACTGATACCAAACTTTATAATTTACTTAATAGTCACCTTCTATAACATTAAATTAAATTTATGAGCAGCGGTTACCAATATTTCCGAATAATAGTTTAAGGCAAATTTGTAATTAAGTTCCTAGCTTAAGCAAACGAGCGAATTTTTAAAGATGCATCGTAGTCCTCCTAATTAGTCATTTTCTGAAAGACACTTGAACATCCCGTTCACCCGGCACCTCACACATGATTATTTTCTCTAAATGTGCCTTATTGCAATAATTCGGCTTATAATGTTCCCATCTTCTCGAAAGCAGCTCGATTTTGTCGCACGCCTACTATACAGTACCGTAGGCAACATTAACCTGTCTCAGAGTGTCTTTCCGAAAGAGGTTGCTCCCCTGGCGGTGGAAGGGGAAAATAAAAGACTTTCCGGAGCGTGCGAGAGTGCCCGGTATACGGTGTCGAAGCTATCAGAGACCTTGGCCAGAGTTTCGTTTTTTAAAAGATTTGAGTTTATTACACGGGCTCGGGCAACGCCGGGCGGGTCAGCTAGTAGCAGATAAAATAATGAGAGAATAAAACGAATTACACTGTTTTAATAAAAATGGTGGGAATCAAGCAATCTGAATTTTAAAAAAAATATCTTACACAGTCGGAGAATATCAAGGGCGCGAGAATTAAGGGGTTAAATCATTTAAACATTTTAGCAACAGATATATTTTGCCCATGAAAGGGTTGACTGAATGGCGAGGAAGGATGGCAGTTGTAAAGGATAGCATTGACCTAGACATGTTGAAACGAAATTATTTAATAACTAAGAAAATTATTTTATATCTGATGTATGTCCACCACTATATATTCACATATTGAACACTTGTAAAGCTCGTACAAAAGATATAGTGGATCTTCATCTGGCGATATGAAACTTTTGCTGTATTCGCGTTCGGCGGTTAAATTATGGTATTCCAAATCCCCGAAAGGCTTTATTAAACACTGCGTAACATTCAGAATTCCGAACAAATTTTATTATCAGCCAATTTAAAGAAACACTACTTCATATTCCTAAAATTATCTTTCTTCTTCGTTAAGTTTCCTATACATTGTTATAGGAAGAATTCCTAAACGATTTGCGTAAAAATCAAATTTAATATAAAACTCATAAATGTATGTCTCTGCTTTACAAAACAACGTTTTAATATTTTCTAAAAATTAACTATCCAATAAATATGGATCATAGAAAGGAACAGATCACAGTGATATTCCAGTTGTTCATATTTTCTGTATATATATTTATATTTTACAAAACAAATATGGATATGTAGGATTTTTTAAACTGTAAAAATTATTTTAAAAAATAATGCCTATGGTATGATGTGATATCTAATATGGATTTAAATTATTCACTTTATATTTATTAAAATATTACTTTTTGAATTCATCGATTAATTAAAAAATATGTATTTAAAAACTCTCAAATTTTCTCATTCCAAATAATTGAAGTAAATAATTAAGCTAGTTCTAATGTTAAACACTCTTACACAAATTCTAATCTTTAATCATAACGCAAAATCAACCACATTTTCATCTTAAATAATAAACAAACTATCCCGGCTACAGGAATACTCTTTTAGAGTTCGTTATAATTTATCATTTTTGCATTTGCTTCTTTATGATCATATAATAGCTAATCGGTAATCGTTGCTTCATTATTGTGATGATAGAATGCACTTCTCACGGGACATTCAAACTTTTTAGTAGCGTACTTCATTTATAGTGAATAACAGTCTTTTAATCAAACATATGTTACTCATTCATTTATCTTTTAAATATCATATAATTTCCTTTTAATGCTGGATTCCGTTAGAATGAGGCTCTGCCCTCACTTTTTAAGGAATTTATTAAATAATATTTTTCGTGTTAAATACACCTATTCATAATATTCATTTATTCATTTAAACAGTTATTTAGTTATTTGTTATTCAATCTTTTTAACTCTTATCCATTTATAGTTATATGCAAAGTTCCGTTATAGTGAGATCCATGTAAGAAGGATTTACTATTTTTAATACATTATCCGTATTTGCTTTAAAATTATTCAATTAAATAATGTTTTATTTATTTATTTATTATTATTATTATTATATGTCAATCATTTTCTCTTTTTGGTAGGTTTACGTTATAAAGCGGTTCCATTTTACGTGATCTTCCTATTCAATCATAGTATAAAATGTAGTTACTTATATATACAGAATTCCAAGATCTACTACTTTTGTATAAACAACTTCTTACAGCTTTTTTGTATTTAAGATTGTTTTATTTTAATCTGAAAATACAAGGTTTCTGACTACAAATTTCCATGTAGCTTCTATAGCTCAACTATTGGAGACGGAAAGTTTAATTTTCATTACAGACCTAAACTGAAAGAAATGAAACAACTTTGATGCGCTTTCTAATTAATTTCGAATTCAACCCTCCACTCAATGGGCTGTTTATTTAACTCATTATTGCCGGTTGGCACGAAAAGTTACCATTTAAGTGATACGAAACTTTTAAATATGAACACCAGTATCTTAGTAAAAAAATCATATTATCTAATGTAATCAGAGGCTATAGTAATCAGTGTAAAATAACTCAGTAGTGTCAACGGGTATCGAAGTATTAAGACAAGTGTAAATCAAGTCGTCGTTAATGGGTTAATTGCGAAATTTATCTTGATATAGAATTAGTACTAAACAACATTTAAGTGAAACACAAAGAGCTTATAAATTTTAAGTGCAACGTATTAAAACGTTCTCAGGTCTCCGACTGGTCAGTTTTTTAATATCAGCATTTTTTGAATAAAAAAAAATGCGGTAGGTTTTTTCAACATTTTCAACAAAAATCTGTATAATTTTTTTTCTTTGAAAATAGTAGTATTAAAAAACGGAGCGAGTGTTTCAAAGTCCCATATGTTCAGAGAAAATTTTGATTCAAAGTATGAATTTTCATTATTTTTTTAAAGAAACGTTTTTTCTAAATGAAGTGATGCGTTATTTTCGGCATCATCAGGAACGATATATAACTAAAAAATAAATATATTTTTAATTAATTTGTAAATGTATTCAATCTTTTCTAGATTTTATGATATGCAAACCTAATCATTTTTATTAACAAAAAAGTCGTCTAAGTTAAAAAAAAATTAAAGTGATACATTCAATGACATTTAGTAATTTAAAAAGTGCTTTCATTCATAACGTAAAAAAAAATAAAAAAAATAAAAGTTTAATTAAAAATAAACATTTCTTTAAAGATAAAAGACAATTTACCAAAAGCATTTTTTATACTCTAAACTCGTTTTCAATTCTAATTGAACACACGAATGCATACATATATTAAATCCCTAAAAAGGCGTATGAAATGAAAAAAATTGTTACAATCCCGCATTTTGTTCAAACATTAATTCAATTATTTACGTAGAAATTAATTCTCAGTGCCTTTTGTTTTCGGTCAGTAATGCAATTAATTTCATTTAGAGTATAATATATAGTGCTAGTTTGGATATTTATCTATTATTTTGTTTTTCAGTTTTGAAAATATACAGTATCGCTTCGTAATTTGACATTTTTTCAGAAAATGCAATAAAAAATTAAGACGAACCAGAAGTTACTATTACATTTTATCAAGGATTGTATTTATGCCATTTATTCGCCAATTTACAAATATTCATTTCACGATTTCTAGATAGTAGAACAGCGTTCTGAAAATTCGAATACGCGATCCTACCGATCACTTTCCTAGCGCTCAAGAATTCTGCATAATTTTATATGCAGAATATACATATAATGTGGTTCCTCAATTCCTTTTCACCTCCGATCAGCCGAGTAAGCTACTACCATGAATATGATTTATAGATATAGTAAAACGAATCTGTGGAAAACGACAAGGTATTTGGAACCTTAGCGGCGAACTGCAAAGTTGGATTTTCTATTACGAAATCGGTACGAGGTCAAGATTGCCAGTTTGGCCTCATTTGCATTCAGATATTTCGACTTCATGCAGGGATGAGATTGCTCCGCTTTTTTACATACCAGTATAATCTTAGAGAAAACGCTGTTCTGAAAAAACATTTTCTGTAAGATTATACTGGTATACAAAAAAGCGGAGAAATCTCATCCCTGTTCATATCCTGAAATCCTTTTGACTTTTTAAATAATTTAGTTTCTATCTTTATTAATTTATTATCAGCTAATCTGTATTTTTTAATCGAAACTTATTAATGAATGCAAGTTTTCATATTTAATATCACATGATAATGTTATTTTAATAAACAGATATTTAAATGCAATAAGGACATC
Organism: Maratus michaelseni; assembly: GCA_963931845.1. NCBI lineage: Eukaryota > Metazoa > Arthropoda > Arachnida > Araneae > Salticidae > Maratus > Maratus michaelseni. The sequence continues at coordinate 403,133,369 of OZ007586.1, forward strand.
GAAGAAAATTACATTAAAATTACTTTATACATAATCTATTTAATTAAGCAGAATTAATTTATTAAAGTATTTATTTTTTTAAATTGAGTATGACTCTTAATATATAAAATACGCATATACATTACCAGTTGCACTTTTTTTTATTGACAATGAAATAATGTTAATGAAATTGTTTTAATACTTAAAATCACTTATCAGCTAATTATTACTAAATAAACTGAAATTTAATTTTGAATGTAATATAAATATATTTTTAATTCCCATTAAAAATATTTTTATGTTAGAATTTTTAAAAATGTTATTATCGAAATCGTACAATTTATTTATTAAATGATTCATGTTTTAATCAAGCAACCTTCTTCATATATAAATTACGCTATTCAACATAATCAATTCTTCTTCTTTTTGTTGCATTATATTTTTTAAATTAGTATTTTTAAGTAAAATATTTACGAATTTGCAATACACACAATACAATTTTGAGAAATAAAAGTAATATTGTATCAGTTGCAACATATAAATAAAAAGTTTATATATTCACAAAGATTTTGTAGAGCATTCTGAGGCAGTGATGAAATCATGGGGTGGCTATCCTCCCGAAAACTTGTGTTTGGTAATGGTTTAAAGGGGCAACCCCTCCCACCGAGGAATTCCTTAATGTCCCTCCCCCTCCCTCCCCGGAGCTCCAAAAATCCCTCCCAGAAAAATATTCTGAATGCAACACTATTCTGAGATGAAATAACAAATTTCATGAACATATAGATGAAATATATTGCATTTCTCATACAAGCACAACAATCGAAAAGTCGTCAGTATTCAATTATTCGTATTCCAGGCTCCCAACGTAAGATCCAATAAAAATACTCAGATATGGGGAGCAAGGCAGTCGCTAAAATCTAGTTGAATAAGTATGTGATTTGTGTGGAGGTGTGCACCTCAAAAGAGGTCCAAAATATAGCACAGCTTCAGCTTTTTTTTTTTAATCAAATAAACACACCTTGTATCAGAATGTTTTTTTTTTATATAAATGAAATCACATAAATATAAAAGCTTACAAACAACACAAATTATTAACATGTTGACCACCCAGCCTGAAATAGTTTCCTTTTTCGAAGCCATACAAACTACCCATTATGCGTTTGATTTCCTACGATCAGTAACTTTTGCCTGCGAGTTGTACACGGGCTCGGCATGATTGTGCCATAAAAATTTAGCCATGAGACCGTATGGAATCACGGTGTGTAGTATAGAAGTCCCGCATGAGACCATATGTACTCGTGTGGTGGTCAACACCTTGGATATTTATATTAAATATATTTTATTGTTCTATATATTAATTTTTATCTAATGTTGGTAACAGGCTGATCGGCCGATATGAACATAGATCAAAGGACGCTTTCCCTTGCTATAGAAAATATACAACTTCCTGTTGTCTCAAGACAAGTAGAAAGCAATTTCGCGATATGGCAAACATTTCCGCATCCCGTAAATAAAATATTCAAAATTTGGAAAGTTGATTTTAAAAGTCTTAACCCTTAATTGCATGAGTTTTTCTTTTACAATTGTGTTTTGTATACATAGATTAAATATTAGACACCAGAAATTTTAAGATAGATTTTTAACTTTGTTCAGCAACATAGTTCACGGGAAATTTACTGTATTAATATTTGTATATAAATATAGTGGTGGCTAAGAAGTTGATTTGTTTATTAAAAGTTACATCACTATGCAATTAAGGGTTAAATCTATGGAGTCGGGACTGGGTGCTTTAATGTCGTTAAATGATTTAAGAACTGTGTGGAGAAATTCTTTGGGAGAAGTCTTTGGGAAATTCTTATCTGGAAATGCAGTGAGACATATATCAGTCCTATCATGATTAGAATATGTGGATTTGCCAATTAATTGTTGTGTTAACCCCTTGAAGGGCACCGGTATATTATATATACCACTTAATTTTAATCCCAAAATGCCACAATGACACCAGAATTTTATAATCAAATTTTGAATTTATAAGGTACATGAGGAAAAGCTTTTACTTATTGTAAAATAAATTCGTTCGTAAATCCTGGTGTCAATCTACCATTTCAATATTTTAGCTACAAGAGTAGTTTGCCCCTGAAGGGGTTAAATGACCAAGATTGGAATGTCTTTATGCTTCGCTGGGAAGCAGCTCCAGCATGATTTCGTTAGGTTTAAAACATTTCCCCGTAAAAATATTTTGGGTAGATCGAAAGGATAAGAAACCTTGCTACACAAATCTAGCCGCTCAACTTTATGGTGCTCAAAACTTTGCGTCTAAATTGTACCCTAGAGTAACGTAGCCCTCAACTACTGAATTAAGTTCTTCAGAATCGGGATCTACATGTCTTATACACATGCTTAGTTTCAGTCTTAAAACATATGTATAATATAAAACTCCGCGAAGATTGCATGTAAAAATATGAAGTGGTACAAGGGAAATCTTTCGCGCAACTTAGAAAAAATAGATTTTCAAAATTTTGAGATAAATGACTTTAAAATATTCTTTTAAGCATTGCTTACATAGGGTTTACCAGATATGAAACTAATCATAACCAAAGTTTCCTATTTGGCCTCCTTTTTTATTCATTGTAATTTTTTATTTATTTGTAAATTTCAAATTCATACTCAAAAATGCGAAAGAATTTTTACCTTGGATACGAAATGTTTGTCATTATATAAATCAAAAATTACTATGAATGTCTGAATAAAAAATGAGACAAACTGGTAACCCTGGTCATAACTAGCATTATTATATAGTATAGACATTTGTTTATGTGGTTTGTTTTAAAATACGCAGAAATTGTTGCTCTTTCATGTACATGTTTCTTAAAAAATCGATTTTTTAAAGTTTTAAGAGCAGTATTGCCTCTTAGCAGCAGAATTTCTGTCATTAAATTAAGAGGAAAATTATTTTTTGAAACCAGTATTGTAAAAATACTTATCGTAAAATGTAGTGAGTACAACTTCATTAAACCATAGCTGTGCCATCAGTATATTCAAATTTCAATTTTTGAGATGTCTCATTTTAAAAATTATAAGTCTTGAAAATATATATATATATGTTACAGTGAAAACCCGAAATCAGACAAAACCCGAATTAACTAGGGAAAACGCGTTCTAACTGAGAGCTCCAGTTAAAACGCGTTCTAATTTAGAGCGCTAGGAAAAATGCGTTTTATTCGGGTTTTGACTGATTTGTTAGACAATTATGTATACCTGCAATATTATGTATCTATACTAATAAAAGAAATTTTCGCTCTGTATGTGTGTGTGTGTTTGTTTGTCTGTCTGCGATGGTTAGCAAAATCTCGCCCACCTAGATGTCTGAAAATTTAGGTGTGAATAGTCCAAGGTCTGGCCATGTGCACCTGAGTCTGAGAATTTTAATATTTTGATAATTATCCAAGATTTTAATTAAATTCTCATTAACCATTGCTTCTAAAGTGACATCTTTTAAATCAAAATGGCTAAAGAAAAGAGAAGGCGCATTGGATTTTCAAGCGGAAATGAACGAAACCGAAATTATTTTACTAATTAGCGAATTTTAAGAAAACTAATTGAGATATCAATTTGAAAATTTCTGAGCATATGTAAAAAATGATCCTGCATCTGACTATGTTATTTTTGAAAAATTCGGTCGGCAATTTTTCTTAATTTATGCAAAAAACTGCCAAAAATCTGCCGGCTGAAAACAATCCGATAAAGTTTCAGATAGGGATCTGCTTTCATTAAAAACTGAACTACAAAGAGATCTGTTTCTCTGGCTGATCCTTCCATTTAATTTGCGAAAATGAAAGGAAATAATTGCCAATTTTTACTAATGAACAAAAATTTAGGTAACTAATTAAGAAATAGATTTGAAATTGAGGTCGGGAAGGGGTGTCTTCTGCCGGCTATTTTAGCGTAGCATCTTCGTTATGTTCTAATTATCAGAAAAATGTAATTCTTTTTTTAATGATTGCGTTAATGTAGGTGACGGTGGTTTTCTTGAACAAATTATTCATTATATTTGCGGGGATGGGGAGGGAGGGGGTTAACGCTTTTCTCTAAGATTGTAATTATCTCGGGCCCGGTCAACGCCGGGCGCACTGTAAAAAAAAATCCGTCAAATTTACGGCAAAAACTGCAGGCAGCAATGTTGCCAGCAGTTTTTACGTAAAAATAGCAGTAAAAATCGATGTACATTTTATCGCATATTTTCCGTCATTTCAACGGTTATAAATGTAGTAAATTTCACAGCCATTTTCCCGTACAAATTACCACAAAAAGTTCTGTAATTTTAACAGTCCTATTTCCGTACAAATTATCACAATAGCTGCTGTAATTTTAAAAGCCATATTTTTTTTTAAATCATTGATTTTAATCAACTTTCATTTTTAGATGACTATTAGAATAGTCATAAAGTTCATCGCTTGTTTGAAAAACATTGGAATTCATTATTTTATGTATAGAAATTCAATCCCATGTAAAACATTTCTTTACTGCTTTGTATATGACATATATAAGAATTCAGAATTTATTAATAGGAATTTTTTTAATGTGGCAAAACTGAGACATCAAATATTCATTATAATACTATGTGTAAATACATTATATATAGAGAGAGTATATTTGTAGTACTAAAAAAAGAAACACTTCAATTCTGAAGGACGAGAAGAATTTAGATAATATATATATATATATATATGTTTTAGATAATTGGACTAGAATTACAAGCTTACGTTTATCTAATACAAATATAAAACACCATTTGTAATTAAACACTGATATATAAACAATGCAGGCTCCTAAGCGTAAGTCAAGATACACACCATTTTGCTCGCTTTCGCCGTCGCGCGGGAAAGAGCACGTACTTTTGAATAGAAGTTCCTTGCGCAAATCATGCTAGTAAAATGTCTTTGCGCGCAGGCGCCGATTAGAAAATGAATGATGTGATCTGATTGGTTGTTCGCATGAAAGGATTTTGAAAGCGAAAACGCTGGTTAAATCTACTGTTATATTTGCGGTATTTTTACATACGGAAATATTACGTTGCGATTTACTGGAATAAATGCAGTGAATTTGACAATCATTTTTTACAGTGCGGGTTAGCTAGTTATATATAAAATTATCTGCGGGAATAAAACTGAACGACTGCAATTGCTTTGAAAAACTCACAAGCAACAAATCCAGAATCAACCGGTTCTAACTGGAGAAAACCGAAATTAACTAGGGAAAACGGGATTATCCTAGCGTTGTAAGTTAGAACGCGTTCTAAGTGGAATAAATCAGTTAGAACGCTTTTTAACTGGAGCTCTAAGTTAGAATGCTCTTTCCCTAGTTAATTCGGGTTTTGACTGATTTCGAGTTTTCACTGTAACATATATACTACCTTATAACTCTGCCGGAAATAATCGTATACAAATGTGACTGATACCGACCGATTAGAAATAGCGTTTATCATTTAATGTAATTATGCTTAAATTTCGCTTGTAGAAACGTGTACATATAGAAATTTGACCAAGCTTTAAGATTTCCATGTTAACACTTACTTTTGACATCATATTTATATTTTTTGGAAAATTTGCCCTTCGAATAACAAACGTGAAGTCCCTTGGTTATGTTATTCAGGAATTATCCCGGTTTACAGTGTATAACTCTTAATGTATATTCATTTTCAAATGTTTCGAAATAGATTGAAATGCGGATAGTTTTGAAATTCAACCCAAAAACTAGGTGGCGAAAGGAGCTGTAATTCTGAATTCGTATATTAGAAGCTTCCAGAATTCGGGATCTGGTTAAATTTCATGCGTTGCAATTCACATTCCTTTCAAAAATTAATTTAAATATCTACCCTATATATATATAATCTTAATGAAACGATGACATGAAACGAATATGTGAAACGATTTTATGAAATGGCTAATATATGAATATTAGCATATGAATCGAATATGTGAAACGCTTGAATTCGCGGTTTATAGAATGCGTGAATGAATGAATGTTTGATTGAATGAATGAATGAATGAATGAATGAATGCGTGACTGAGTGAATGAATGAAATGAATGAATAAAAATGAATGAAGGAGATACATACAGACAGACAAAAATGTTCGGGGTTTGTCGAATGCCAGCTAAGGCGCGAGGCCTTCTTGTGTATATATATTCAAAATTGATTTTCGAGAAAAATATGAATTCAAATCTATATATATTGTTTAGTTTGTAAAATAAATTGATTTCTAGAAGTTTCTAACATTTAAATCCAAACTTATAACGCATTCCGCCATGTACGTTTAGAGTTATACTTTAAAAACTACACGCCTTTTAAACTGTTTTGCAACGAATAAAAATCAATTAAACATTAAAAATTCCAAACAGTAAACCTACCAAATGCATAAAGTACTAGAACGAATGACTTCTCTTTTTGCATTCTAAAATACAATTTACCTAAATATCAAAATATTCTGTCAAAATTAGGTGTTAGTATTGGAATTTTGGAGTTTGGTGCAATTTCTACATGTAGAGGACCACGTAAGTAAAATTTAAGTGTAACATTATATAGTAGTCGTACTTAGTAATCGATTGGTACGAGTCATTTTATACACGATGATTTGCGTCACATTTAATGTGGGGTATACTTGTTTTATACAATTGTTCACGTGTTCTATATTTGCAAAAAATATTTTCCTACAATTAAACTTTTAATTCAAAGATTCATTTTATTGTCAAAGTATACCCTGAAAATATTCTGTTTATTCACTCCTGTTTTATATTAGATGATCAGTAGTAATATTATAATTCAGAAAATTGATTTTTAAAAATTGTTATATTTTCCTATTTAAACTGCCATTGTTATAAATACTTTCATTTTCTATATATTACTTATCCAATTTTTTATATTACTTCTGAAATCTACAACTTTTAATTTCAAGATAAAAAATAATTAGCAGGTAAAAGTTTTACACTTCAGCAAAATTTTGAATTTTACAGTTATTTTCACTTTCGAAATTCCTTTTACATTTTTTTTTCAAATATGTATCGGTTTTCTGGAAAACGAATGATTTAAAATATTTTGAAAATATAAATTGGCCTATCTAAAGCTCTAATTAATGAATTTAACTAATTAGAAAAATCTTCAAATGAATGTTCAAGTATCTGTTTGTGTTGTTGAACTTGCTTATAAGTTAAGAGCTTTGAATTGCTTGATAAGTGCGTACTATCGATGAGTTTGAAGAAGATTTGACTAGCAAGTTAAAAAGCTGATCTAGGAATCTAATTTTACTTTCACTGAAACACTTCAAATGTTGATTGGATTTGTATTCATATTAAATGAAACAAAACAAAGTACTTAACCGTGACTACTTGTAATGTTAAAAATTAAAAGAAATTTAATTTAAAAAACGGATAACAGGGTTGGGAATTATGCATTGGGCTGGCGCTTTTCACATTCTAGTACCGCATTTTTAAATAAATTTTTCGCCATATCTAATGACAGAAATTCTGCGGTTAAATAAGGCGAAGAAAATAACTCATAAAAAATAGTACTGAAATAATAAAGGATTGCTTGTCCTACGCATTTATTCCATCCATGGGAGAATAAAGAGTTTGGGTGGGGATGAGGGACTACTCTGTTCTGTTAATAATATATATTTATATAAATAACTGGGTCCATTTATTTTTTGAATTTCCTCGTCAATGTGTGGATAATTTTAAGATTTGAAATTAAGGATTATTAATCCATTATAATGCTTTTATATTGTTCATCTGAAGTAACTATTGCAGAATAATTTATTTTTTTTTCCGATAAAGTAGTTACTTATAGCTCTCTCGAATATATATATATATATACAGGGTGTTCCGTTAAAGGGGTCCAATATTAATAGGGGTAATAGAGGAGATCACATGGAGCATAAATCAGTATATAAAGCCTGGTCGGATCTCAATAGTTTTCAAGTTACAGCAAATAGAATGAAAATTCGGAAAATTGTAAAAGAACCCTCATTGCTAAACTATCGATAATGCTACATAAAAACGAAGCACATATTTAGAAAGAGCTGAAAAAAACCTACAAAATGACATCAATTGTATTAAAATAGCAATATTTATTGACAAGTTACAAGCCCTGAAACAGTGAAAAAAGTACGAAATCCAATATACATCAAAATAGTTAATCGTTAATTCCAAAAAGACAACTCTAGCTACAACAAGGAAAATGTAGTAAAATTTGGTCCATTCCGAAAACTTTCAAAAAAGCTTACAATGAACCATATCGGTTTAATTGTGTGAGAGAAATTAATCAGTTTCTTAGTTACAACTCCGCTTTCTTTGACACTAGCAAAGGTTAAACTCCGCCCATCACGATTGGAAACACCGCTTTTTTAATTACTCTCAACTATACATTTTCGATCATGCTTCTTCTGAGATGCAACATTTTTAATTATTCAAGAGTTGAATGAACCAAAATAACTTTACAATAATAGTCTACATTTTAAAGTGGTCTTTTATTCATATAAAGCTTAAGTTAAATTCCTTAAAATTAAACTGGTGGTGAAAATTCGGAAATAATTAAAAATATTGCGATTTGTAACTATGCAAGAAGTTTCAGTACATGTTTTACATGGACAATTATTGTATGTATATGTGCATCATAATTTATGATAGGAAATAATAATAACAAATAGCATAATAATTTTATTAATTATAAATTTAAAAAAGACACTAAATTTTAAATTAATTCATACAAACTTTGTAATTTACAATTTGAGTACACCACAGTCTGTGACTTACAAAATACTGTGCCAAAAAGTGTTGAAAATAAAAGAAAAATGACAAATAAAGAATTACCTTTCCACGTACTTTATGACATATGTGAAGCATAGTCTTCTGGCCTGCGCTGCACAGTTCAATGTCGGAAGGCAGACGAACAGACATTATTATAATAGGTGTTCGAAGTTGCGCCCATTAACAGAATCGCACAGCCGACAGCGACGTCGTAAAGATTGGCGAACACGCCGAAAAACTCCGACGGAGTTGGGAATGTCTCCTGCAGCGACAACGATTCGCGCTAGTAAATCCTCCGGTGTATCCACAGGCGTTTCATACACCAGCGATTTAAGGTGTCCCCAAACAAAAAAGTCTAACGGATTGAGGTCTGGAGAGCGTGCAGGCCAAGCAACAGGTCCACTGCGTCCAATCCATTTCCCAGGATATGTTGAATTGAGGTGATTGCGAACACCTATGAAAAAATGTGCCGGTGCGCCATCGTGCATAAACCACATATTGTGGCGCAATGTTGCTGGCACATTTTGCAGTAACTGCGGTAAGATATCCCGTAGGAAAACCAAGTACGTACTGCCATTGAGTACATCTGGGAGTAAATATGGTCCTATGAGATAATCGCCGAGGACACCTGCCCATATGTTCACACTGAACTTTTGTTGTGCGTTCGACGGGAAAACAGTGTGCGGATTTGTATATGACCATGTGTGCATATTGTGCGTGTTTACCACGCCCTCTCTCGTAAATGTTGCTTCATCAGTAAATAAAATATTTTCCAGAAATTGTGGATTATTTTCTGTTACATTAAGCAACCAGCGTACGAATTCTGTCCGCTGAGCACAATCTGTTACTGATAACAGTTGTACCCGCTTCACATGAAAGGGGTGCATGTTTTCTGCACGCAGAACACGCCACACACTTTGGTGAGAAACACCGACTTCAGACGCAGCAGCTCGTGTACTCGTGGAGGGGTTATCTTTAAAAATATTCAGTACATCTTCTTCCATTGCAGGTGTTCGTACATGTCGAGGTTTCCCTGCATCAATGCTTGCTGTATTAAACGATCCAGTGTCCCGTAATCGTCTATCGATTTTTATGAAGAGTTTCGAACTTGGGCAACGTCTCCTTGGAAATTGCTCACGGTACATGCGCTGTGCTAGACATGCATTTCCATGAGCTTGCCGGTACATCAGATGCATGTCCGCATATTCTTCGTTAGAGTATTCCGGCATAATTATTATACATCAACTTACTACAATCCCACTTACAACAGCCTCCCTTTAACATAACGCCCACTGATGACTGCTGTTTTATTACACTTTTCTTACTATACACATAGAAAATTTGCATAAAAAGTACTTCTTCTTCATCATCCTGAAAGTTCATGGAGGAAACGCAGCAGTCACGGAGTTTGCTTTAAGACAAGGCGAGAGCTGCACAATATGTCATTCACTTGACCAGACTGAATAATGAAAGGGTATTGATAGAGGTTGATCAGAAATGTATAATTGAAAGATATTAAAACGGGGTGTTTACAATCGTCATGGGTGGAGTTTCGCTCTTTCCGAGCGTGCAACAGTACAGAGTTGTAACTAGGGAACTGCTTGATTTCTCCCATACAATTAAACTGATATGGTTTATTGTCAGCTTCTTCGAAAGCTTTCGGAATGGACCAAATTTTATATCATTTTCCTTGATGTAGGTAGAGTTGCATTTTTGGAATTAACGATTAACTATTTTGCTAAATATTTGATTTTGTATTTTTTCACTGTTTCAGAGCTTGTAACTCGCCATTAACTCTCAATATTCTAAAACAACTTATGTCATTTCGTAGGATTTTTTCTGCTCTTTCTAAATATGTGCTTCGTTTATATGTAGCATTATCGATAGTTTAGCAATGAGGTTTTTTTTACAAATTTCCGATTTTTCATTCTATTTGCTGTAACTTGAAAATTAGTGAGATCCGGCCAGGCATTATATACTGATTTATGCTCCGTGTGATCTCCTCTATTACCCCTATTAATATTGGACCCCTTTAACGGAACACCCTGTATATATATATATATATATATATATATATATATATATATATATACAGTGTGCCCGTTAAAGTCCGTTGTCACCCCAATAATTTCTGAACGGCAAGAGCTATAGTCATAAAAGTGGGGTCTAGAGGTATATCAAAGTTGCAAGGAAAAAAACGCAAGGAAACCTCTTAAAGCGCCAGCTGGCGGCTACATTTGGAGTTAGCTTTCTTATTTATAAAACGGTAAGATATACGGGAAAAAAGTCAACTACACAGTTGTCCGTATCATCGATTTAATAAGGGAAGAAAAATTCCGTAAAGTAATGTTAAAAGTAGAAGGCGTAAAATGAATATTTATTTGGTTCGAAACTCCCAAAATTGTAAAGCGATATAATGCGGAAGAAAAGAGAAAAAGTCACACTCCAGAGTTTCAATTGTCAGTAGATATACAGTATTCATCTTTAAATAAATAAATCTTAATATCACATACCGTGAAAAAGTATTTTTTTCCATTTTGTATAAATGGTGGGGATACATGAAACAGCGAGAGTATGCAACCCCTCCACCAATATTGCAGGAACTTCGAAACCATATTACGGATGCTTGTAACAGCGTGTCACCTGTCATGTTGTACAATGGGCAGCGAGACTTCAATCCCGTGTCCAGATATGTATTGTTGCTGAAGGAAACCATTTTGAGTATCACAGATAGATGAGTCTCATTTTCGATAAGTGCAGTTTTGTACAACGCGATCAAACACATTAGCGCTTTGTGCTTTTCATTTGTATCATTTTTGTGAGTAAGATTTTTTTTTGGAATAAATCGATGACGCTGAACAACTTTGTAATTGACTTTTTTCCCATACCTCGTACTGTTTTTGAAATAAGAACGCTAACTCCAAATTTAGCCACCAAATGACGGTGTAAGTGGTTTCCTTGCGTATCCCATTTTTATGACTATAGCTCTTGCCGTTCAGAAATTACTGGGGTGACAACGGACTTTAGCGGGCACACTGTATATATAGATAGAGATAGATACATGGATAGATATACAAAAAGACAGCTGACTTGTGTTCTTAATTAAAATGACAAGGACTCCTTCATAATTAACATAAAGATTTAATATAAAGATCTAGATTAAATATGAACTATTTAAAATTAAAGGAAGGTAAAGTTACAACATTATTTAGGCTCATAGTTGGAAATCGTCTTTGAGCTGTGTCCCGCATGAAAGCTACCTCAAAAGTGAGTTTTTTGTACGTTACAATTATACGTTCTTTTTAACATACTCTGAATCAGCTCAATTTCACATAAAGAACTTACGCGGACTACGGGCCATTTGGATATAAAGAAATGAGCTACGACTTTGCTCCATTTTGGTACAAAGGGATATACGTCAGATCGAGACTGCTGAATAAGTCTGTTGCTAAGTGCGTGCCGTGGGAATCCGTAACCACGACTCGTACTCGGCCATTCGACATAAGGGCGACCTCGCCCACGTATGGCAAAAGCAACAAGAAATACAAAAAAATAAACTAAAGCCAAACAGAATATAGCAAAGAAAAACTTTCATTAAATATTTAAAGAAAATATTTAAATTTAAACTTATGCTGGGTTGCGCACTGAGGACATACTCTAATAAAAGAACAAATAATAAAGAGAAACAACATCGAGAGAAAAGAAATATCGTCATTGTGTGTCATGAGACCGTCTGTATCATGCACCGTCCTAAAAAAAAAAAAATCAAAATCTGCCTCGTTTAGGTAAAATTTTGAAAAATAAAAAGAAAGATAAAACATCGTTATCTCAAAGTCGTCTAAGGAAAAAAAATCCGATTTACCTCGTCTAAGCAAAAATTATGGGAAGAAAACAATGAAGAGAATTCCTTCTGAAAGGGAGTTTTCCCGTGCAACAACCAGCAAGTAGTACTGTAAAGAATGAAAATGATGGTGGGGGCGGGCTATATAACAACAATAAAAAACACATATATACATCATTGAAATATAAAACGAACATATCAATAAAAATTGAAATAAGCTATACAACAACAACATTAAAACTTATTAGCATGAACAAAATAGTGTGAAAAAGTGTCATATGTTGAAAGAAAAAAGATTATGTCAATCTTCATTATCAATATTCAATGTTCATATCAAAATCGTTGTTGTGGTCAAAAAAATTAAATAAATAATATACATCTTGCGTCGTTCAAAAAAAAGGGGGGCATAAAGAAGTATATCAAAGTCGTCACTTATAACAATATCGTCGTGAAAGAGAAAAAAATAAGATGTATTGTAGGCATTAATGGAAAAGGAAAACTTTAATTAAAAAAACAAATGAATTAAATTTTTGTCTATGAGAAAGATCACTGAGCTGTACCGGGGATATACTCTAACAAAAGTAAAACTAAGAAAAATATGATAATAGTGAGAGAAAAAGAATATATCGTCATTTTGTGTCATGAGACTGTCTGTCTCATGCACCATCGTCAGGAAAAACAAATAGAAAAAATTCTTCGTTCTGTGCCTTAGTGGTATCCAAAAGAACTGGATGCCCAAACTGTTTACGCCACAGGCCAAGTCTCCCGATTTTTGAGTACCAATATTTTCGCATCTGTAAGAATTAGCTTTATTTAAACGCAAAATTCTGCGATTATATAAAACAAATATTTCTATTTGAAAATAGTGGCACTCAAAATCCGAGAGAATTGGCAGTCTTTCGAAAGAAATCAATTAAGATTATTGAAATGCAAACAAGACATTTGCAAAGAACACTTCTATTGGTTTGACATTAGGTTTCGAACGCCGAAGAATGATTCAAGAATTTTCTTAAGTGATTGAATAATTTTCTTTCAAAAGAGGGCATATAAAAGCCTCAAATATGTGGGGATAAAGGTTTCAAGATTGTTTGTAAAATATATTATTGAATTCAAATGTTGTTTGAGAAAGACATACTTTAATTAAAATAAGGAAATTAAAAATAAATTGTCATTTTCTATTGTAGATTTTAATTTTCATATTTTATGATATATACTTAACATAGTATTTAAGTGTTAAGAAAGGCTGTTCAATTACTAGTTTAAATATAAAAAATATTACTAATATCCATCAGTTGTGAGTAGTACTACACGTTTAACACCAGACACTAGCACAGAATTAAATAGGAGACGATAATCGGATTACGCCTCACTAGACTACATTAGCGGAAATATTAAAGTATATTTGTGAGACATTTTCAATGAATAGATTTATCCGTAATCCTATGTACATATATAATACGTACGTTAAATTATACACAAGGATTATAACTGATTTTCTTTGACATTGACATAAACGCAAATGTTTAAAAAATAGTGAATTTTAGTTGACCAATCTTAATCATTCGAAGCTTTTATCAAGCTCTTGGAAATCCTATTTCATGTGCATTAAGTTATTGCGCAAAAGCTCTTAATATGTAAGTGTAAACAGATTCCAATTTTCTAAAGCTTGGAAACACATTAAATGCTTTCCATTTTAAATGAGATATTTCATAATCTTATAAAATGATATTGCTTCACATAACATTTAGACACACAATATGTTACATTTTATAAACTTATGAAATGTAATTTTGCATTATTTTTCCAGGTTAGCATTTTAAAGATTTCATATCAAGTTATAATGGTTGATAAGAGTGTTGAAAATTTTGCAGATTATTTTACTAAAAATATCTATCTTTATTTCCCAATAGTAATATTCGCATTATTTAATCTGTCATTAACCCATTTTATCTGCTTAGAAGGATTCCCTGAACGATTACATTTTTACAGTTCGTACCACTACTTACGAATATTAATATAGTGGAGCACCGCTTATACGTTTCTCGTTTGTAAGTTTTTATCATTTATACGTTTTTTTTTAATGGTCCCGGCAAAATCCAATGGATATTAACGTTAAATAATTTCATTTATATGTTTTTCCTTAAATCGCTAATTTCATTTATACGTTTTTTTCAACAAGTCAAGAAGAGACGAAATGCGCATTTCAACTTCAGATTTCTAACTCCCTATTGTCCACGTCCAATCTTACAAAAGGCAGGTGACCTTGACCAACACCTGCCCAATTGTACAAAAGCCGCACCCCTAAGGAATGTGAATATACCACTTTCTATAGATAAGGGTTGTTGTTGTGCTGTCACCAGGCCCCAGCAGGGCAAATTCTTTTCCTTGCAGCTTCAGTATCTGGATTTGTATCGTGTTCACTAGCGGTTCACGATGACTTCGCGTAATAGAAAATCTCTGTCGTTGAAGGAAAAAATGTGCATTTAAAAAAAGTGGATGAAAACCAACATTTAAAAAGAGTGGATCTTGCCAAAGAATTAGGTTTAAAAGTTTAAACACGCTAATCTATAAGCGTAAGATCATCGAGGAAAGCCATCATCAATGTGGATGTAGTGCTTCAAAAAAACTTTGAGTCCAAAGCGGAAAATTCGCTGAAGTTGAAAAATCGCTTTTACAGTGGTTTAATCAGTGTCGTAGTGCAAAAATTCTCATCAGCGGTCCTTTGCTTATGGAGAAAGCACGAGAAATTTCGAAGAAGATGAATGTGGAATGCGATGCATCATTTTCTTCAGTATGGCTTCACAAATTTAAATTAAGACATGGCATAACAGGCAAAACTGTAAGTGGAGAGTCTGGAGATGTTGATTGCGAAACAGAGGATGATTAGATTTGCCAGATGATTGGAAACCAATTGCCAGATCTGATAAAAGGATATGAACAAAAAGACATTTTCAATGCCAATGAAACCGGTTTGTTTTATAACCTTTTGCCACCTAAAACTCTTGCAATCAAATCGGATACCTGTCATGGTGGAAAAAAGAGTAAAGTGCGATTAACAGTGTTGTTGTGTGCCAATGCAGATGGATCAGAAAAATTGCCTTCTTTGATTATTGGCAAATCAAAAAAGCTGCTTCAAAAGTGTGAAAACACTACCAAAAATGTACCTGGCCAATAAAAAATCATGTATGACAATGTCTTTCTTTACCGATTGGTTAAAAGAATTAGATGATAAAATGCGAAAGCAGAAGCGGCGAATCATTGTATTCATTGATCAGTGTCCAGCGCATCCACCTGATATGGATTTTCTAAAAAACATAACTGTCAAATTCTTCCCTGCAAATTGCAGCCACTGGATTTAGGGGTCATAAAATCCCTAAAACAACATTATCGAAAACTTTTGGTGAAAACAGCTATCGCCTGTTTAGACCACGGTGACTTTGAACATGTGAACATTAACATCTTACAAGCTATGAATTTCATGATGATGGCTTGGCAAAATGTTTTACCCAAAACGATAAAAAACTGCTTCGCCCTTGGCGGATTTTTAACTCCAGTGGATGTCAATCCTATTGAAAACGCCGAACCTGATCATTTTGTTCCACCAGAAAACTGGTCAAATTTAAGTGATCTTTATACATTTGAAGATTTTGTGCAGTATGATTCGGAACTTGCGACATGTTCTCTTCTAACAATCGATTAAATGATCGCAAATGAGGAAACTAGCTGTTAAGAAGAGGATAACTGCACTGAAAAGCCACTACCAAGTTTTCAACAAGTTTTGGCGGGTTTTAACACCATGCAAGAATACTTCATTAGCAGTGATTTGAATGATAATGTTAAGATGGCACTTTTAACTGTGAACAATGAACTTTTTCCTGTGCATTCCAAAAATTCCGTACAACCTAAAATAACAAATATTTTGTACATGGTGAATGAATATGAATAGTTGTAAGTTGTAAATTATATCCGGAATAAGAAGTTTAGTATTACATATCTCTTGTATTTCATGTATTTTATCTCTGATTTTTTTATTGTTCGTAATTACGGAATTGTTCATACTTTTGTGAATTTCGTTTATACGTTTTTTCATTTATACCTTTTTTTTTCTTGGTCCCTTGAAAAACGTATAAACGGTGCTTCACTGTATTTGTATTATTTAATGACAGAAATTTGCAAATAAATAAGCGGGAGAGTACTATTTAAGAATTGGATTGTTTAAAGGTGAAACCTACAAACGCTGTTTTTTTTCATTTCTTTTTCACTTATAACAGAAGCATAGAATGAAAAACACCACTGATTAAATTTGAAGCTTATTTGTAGCTGTCCCACTTTTAAAATTAGTTTTTCTTTTATATGCTATTTCAGTCTAATGCTATATATGTCTAATATGCTATTATATCTAATTGCTATTTCAGTTTTTTCCGACGGACAATCGCTTCATTTGATAGTACTGTTTCTCTGCAGAAAGTTTGATGACAGACGAAAACAACAATACTTCAACAATAAATGTCAAATCTGTCAGCAGCATACTTCTCAAATCCTTGCGTTTTTAAAAGGTGACACGCATTCAAATACAGATATTTGAAAAAAAATTATTTAATGAACGAAATT
The DNA here is from genome assembly GCA_963931845.1 of Maratus michaelseni. NCBI lineage: Eukaryota > Metazoa > Arthropoda > Arachnida > Araneae > Salticidae > Maratus > Maratus michaelseni. Next base: position 403,150,602 of record OZ007586.1, read on the forward strand.
AAGTATATTCCAAACTGAGCGATTATACTTAGAGCGTACGCAGTACTTGCTAAATTTGTTAGCGCTCATCAGCGGCATTTTTCTCTCCTGCAGCCAGTTGTCAAAACCAAAGCGCTCTGTTCGCACTACAGTGCGTCTCATAAATATAAATACATGGATGTTTTTGAAATTACATTTTATTAATTCAGTATAAGAAATTAAATTTTGTACCTCATATTAAGAACAATGAATTGTATGTGTTATCGGGATTTAAATTTAAATAAAATAATTTAGACTCGAATATAAAAAAAAATACGCTGTCTCATAAATATAAAGACAAATTTGAAACAGCTTCATATGCAATTTATTTCAAATGCGCACATACAGAAATAATACGCATGCGCAGAAATGCACTTTAAGTTACCCAAACGAGCAAAGTTGTTTGACTTATTTCAATTGTAAAAATGCCGCGGAACATGGAAATTTCTAAAGATGAGATTTGCAAAATACGTGGATTTAAAGCCAATGGCTTAAGATTTTCTGAAATATGTAAAAGAACTGGGAGAAACAGAGCTGCAGTTTATAAAATTTTATCATAAACTTACAATTTAAATTCTACAGAACTTTCCGGCAGACCGAGAAAGACTAGTGAAAGACTCGATCGCAAGATCATGCGACTTGTTTCGTCGCAAAAAAATGTCACTCCGATAAGTTTCTCAACGAATTAATTGTATGGTCTTAAAGGACACAGTACATCGTCGTATAATAGAAAGCAAAAATATTGTGTCCGCCATATATGCAGATTTCCCTTACTGAAAAATGAACACAAAGAACGGAGGCTACTCTAGACTAAAGATCATAGGGGAAAGGGGGGCACAGTGGGACAAAAGGCATTTTTCCCACCATTCAAATACTCAACAATTAGAAATGTATGCATCATTTAGTTAACCTGTATGACAACACTATGTAAACTAGTCCCAGTCACATTTCATTTTGTAGGGAAGTTACAGCCATTTTTGTTTTTACTATCACTGTTGCAAAAATCAGGTAAATTTTACTTTCTTGAAATTGAGGAATAAAATATCATCCAATAATGAATATCATTGCATTAATTTAAAGCTTCAACCTTCTTCATTACATGTGTGCAATGTTCTTAATTCTATCAATAAATTTTGTGCAACTTTTGTCTTTGAATTTAAAAATACTCCTATGGGGGTACAGTGGGACATGTTGATAGGGGCACAGTGGGACACGTCCCACTGTACCCCAATGTAAATATATATTAAAGGATTACAATCCAGAATATAGCCGATCTTGTTGGCATCCTATGGCCGTTTGTGCAAAGAACATTCTATCTGGATTTTCATCTACAGGCATTTTCCCATATAATAACAACGTTTATACTGAAGAAGACTTCATAGCTGCAAGTGTTACCGATGTTCCATCAGCATGTGTTGCTGACACATCAACTACTGAACATATCATTCTATCACATAAGTCAAGTGAAGCTAGTAAATCTAGACCATTCACAGAAGAGCCACAACCACGGTGCTACAATTTAAATTTATCTCTGGTGGAAAACCAAAAAGTTGATGAACCTGTTTTGTCACCAGAACTAATAAGGCCTCTAATAAAATGATATGCACCTGATAATTCTAAGAGGAACCGAAGGAAGAGGAAATCAGAAGTATTGACTGATACCGCCTGTAAAAAGTAGAATAGAGCAGGAAACTTTTGAAAGAATTGAAAAGCAAAATAAAGGTAAAAAGAAGTATTCTTCTAATGTTTCGAAATTTTAAAAAAAGAAGATTGTAAATAAAAATTTATGGGAAAGCAGTTCTTCAGAAGATGAAGATTTGAAGCTCTCTTCAAGTGATAGTGTTTCAGACGATGAGGTGGAAGAAAGAGAAAGTATTTTTGAGGATGATATGGAAGAAAGAGAAAGCGTTTATACTAATATTGGAGATTTTGTATTAGTCAAAGTGTGTGGGAAAAGGAAAGGAACCATATGCTATTATGTTGCAGAAATCATAAATAAAAGTGAAATTGACTTTAAAGTGAAGTATATGAAAAGACTTTTGCCAGCATACAATTTTGTCATTGATGATGAGACAACATATTTAGCTGTTCTTGCTGACATTGAAATGAAATTACCAAAACCAATGGCTTGCGGAGGTATAGAAATAACAATGACACAATTATCATTTCCTGTAGACTTCCAAGGTTATTTCATGATAAAATGAACTTTTGAAAACTTTTTGCTATCCTTTAATGTTTAATTTGATAACACCTTATTATTTTCAATTTATCATACATTATTTTGCAAAGAATTTTTCAACTCTTAAATGTGTTCCATTATTATAACTATTTTTAAGTCTTATCATTTGAAAATGAGTTTCATATCTTCTATGTTCAATATCTAAACCTGTATTTAATAATAATAAATGGGTTGTGATAATATTGGTAATTTTGTATGTGCCTTACTCACCGTCCCACTGTGCCCCGCCAGGGGACACAATGGGACACCTTGAGGCCCTTTCAAATTTTTTTTTTCAAAGAATAAAATAAGTATAAATTATGAAAAAAATTACAATGAAAGCTAAAAGTTGCCAAAATATTACTCTGTATTTGTTTTATTTTTTTTAATTAAAAGGGAAGAAATTATCATAAAACAAGTGAAAATTGTCCCACTGTACCCCCCTCTCCCCTATGCATTGGAAGGACGAATGGATCCAAGTCATTTTTTCAGATGAAAATAGATTTAACTTGGATGGACCAGATCTTTGCCAGTTTGGCCTTTTTCTTTATTTAGATATTTCGCATGCATACCAGAAATTCCCTACAATATTCTATTCTTTATTTAATGACAGACAATTCGTGATTACTTAAAATGAAAATTCTTCTTTCAGCATTTCCGGTAAGAATTCGAAATTTTTGAATTAAAAAAAAGACCAATCTGGCAACCCTGACTCAGCAACACCATCGCATACATGCCAACAACCCATTAATCTTCCGTAAAATTTGTATTAATTTTACACAGGCTAAGCACGTTTCGAACCTGAAAATGTTTTAAGAAATGAAATGAAATGAGGTTCAGGTAGAATCATGAAATTAAATAAATACAAAGATTTATCTAATAAATTTTGTAGTTCGAAATGTTGTTAACCTGTATCGAATTATTCCACATTTTACGGAAGATTGGTTGGAGGTTGGCAAGTATGCCATTGGAGAATAGGTTAACATTAGCATCTTTAAAGTTTGACATCTTCCAATTCTAGGAATATTTAGGAAAATTGATAAATCATAATTGCCAACTTTTACGCTTTTCTAATACTACTAAAATTGTATAGAATTTTTTGTCTTATTTAACTGCTGATTTCGGCGATTAAATAAGGCAAAGTTTCTAACTTTAAAAATTTGCATCGGCGGTTCCGAGTGCGTTACGAAAAACTAAAAATACCGATAATATCTACATTTCATCCATTTTCGACATCTGCAATCGTTTTCTAAAAATACGAATATTAACACTTCTAAAAAAATTCGCGCGCAGAACTCAATTTTACAAATTCCGATTTTCTGCGATATATAAAATCGCGCATCGGTCTGTAATATAACCAAATAAACAGAAAAAAAAAATCCCTAAGGACATCTATCTTCAATGGGGCTCAGGCAGAAATCTTTAGTTTAAATGAAAATTAAAGTTAAACTTTTCGAAAACGTTTTTTACCGTAAGTCAATTTCGCATTTTTAACGATTTCTCCTATCTTTAAGAATTCGAATCCACGTTTATAAACAAGATAGTAAAAACTAAAAATACCGCGCCGTCTACGTTTCTTTGCTTTTTTAAATCTGGTATCCGTTTTGAAAAATTTTAATTTTAACCTTCTGAAAAAAAATCGTTTCCAAAACTCATTCACACGATTTTCGGTTTTCAGCCCAGGTTTAAAAATCGCCATCGACTCGGAAAATGCAAATACTGACAAGCAGAAGACACCAGATCATATACACGTTCATTTTCTGCAAAACTCAACGAAAATTTTAAAATATATCGACATTAACCTTTCGAAACCGTTAATTTACGTAACCCACTTTCGCGATTTCCGCTTTTTTGGCAATGTTTATCCGTGTGATTAAATTTGAATTCTACTAGGAAATTTGATTGGGTCGAGTGTTCTGAAAAGGCTTCTTCCAGAACAGATTGCGTCCCCTGGTGTAGAAGGTGGAATTACAGGAGTATCTCTGGTTCTATGAGTACGATTACGACGGTGTTTGGCTCATTCGACTTGATATCTATAGCCTTAAATATGTTAGTTGCACTTTCTAACGCCACGGTGGGTTATCCAATCTCGGGTACTATGGGCTCGATTACGATGGGGTTTGCCTCATTCGACTTGATTTCAATAGTCTTGCATATTTTAGTCATGTTCGTATAGAACAGATTGTTATTATCACGGGCCCGGGACACGCCGAGCGTGTCAGCTAGTATGAATAAGAAGGGTATTTCATTTCATAATAAAAGAGAAAAAGGAATTCAGACAAAACCAAAAAATTTGTTTTATTTTTTTATTTTTTTTATAGATCTATAAGTTCATTAGTGGAAAAGGCTGGTGTATTAGCTGTCTTGCAAATTTCCTTGCTGTAAGTTTGAATTTATACATTGGATTCCGTGTATATATAGTTTTGTAACGTGCTTGTTTAAAAAGTGTGGGTTAAGTGCTGTACATTATGGTTTCTATGAGATTAACTCTGTTTAATTTTGCTTGATATTTTTTTCGCTAATCTTTTCTCTATATTGAACTCAAGAATTCACTCTTTTCAAAACAGAAGTAAAATACAGGGTGTCCATAATTAAACGACCGTACTTTAAAGTTGTATACAGACGAAACTATTTGTCAGAAACTTGTGAAATTTTGTGAAGGACATAATGAAGGAATGGGAATGTATTTAAGCGGAAAAAAATTAGTTCAAAATTTCGCCACCAGGTGGCTTTAATAAATTACACATTTAGCATACATTTACGATAGTTTACATATTTTATTGCAACAAAACAAGTTCCACCTGACGGCGATCATTTTCAGCTACCATCTGAAATCGTACGATAGCATGTTCCACGGTTGACCGCAGTGTGTTTTAGTAAATGCTAAAAATATGTCGTGAAAAGCTGTCTGTAAGATTAGGTAAAGTTCTTGGTTTATTAAGACTTAACAAATATTTCACATGCCCCCCAAGGACAAAAGTCACCAAAGGCAAAGGTGTGGAGATCTGGTAGGACATAGATTAAGAAAGCAGCGGCTGATGATACGTTCTTCCGTGAAGTGATTCTTAAGGATGTCCTTAACCCTTTAACGGATAAAGCACTTCAATTGCTAAAATGTTGAAATAAATGATTGACACCGGAAATTATGAAAAAAATTATTTGTATATAACAAAAAAGCGATATTTCACATACATAATAAATAGAAAACTTTTCTATTATAATTGTACCGTCATTGTTGAATTTCGTAATTAAAATTTTGTGGATAACAGGGAAACCAATGTCCGTTAAAGGGTTAACAAAGCGGCTAATGTGTGCAGAGCTCTGTCTTGCATAAAAGTTGAACAACATTCTGTTTACCAATACCAAGCACATTGAAAACAAAATCTCCGTGAAAGTTTCTTGGTTTTATACGACGTCGACAGAAATTTATTTGCATTTTTGTTTAAAGTGTAAGATTTCACCCCTTTTGTCGGCAAAATTTTACCTGACGATTCCAGATTCCAGTTGTCAGTTTGGCGTTTTTTTAATTCAGAAATTTCAATTTTTACCGGAAATTCTGAAAGACTAGTTTTTGCATTACATAATTACGGAATATACTAAGTTAACGAAAACAAAAAGAACTACTAAGATTTCCTGGTGTGAATTCGCAATTTCTGATTTAGTAAAAACAGTTTTGTTGTAATAAAATGTGTAAACTATTGTAAATGTATGCCAAGTCACCGCCCCCTTAATATTTTTTAGGGTGCGATCTCTATCCTTGTTTTATTTAATCTGAGAGAAATAAAGCGTAAAAACTTTTATAAATTATAGGTGTTCGAATTGAACTGACCTAACAAACTCTGAAAATAAATCGGCCTACGGCACAGCCACAATTTTTTTGGTCAGAGCTCATGCCTAGTATTCAGTGGGCGGTGGCTAAATGTGTCTTTCATTAAAAACGCCATCTGGTGGCAAAATTTTGAACTATATTTTTTTCGCTTAAACAAATTCCCATTCCTTTATTATGTCCTTCACAAAATTTCACAACTTTGTGACCAATAGTTTCGTTTGTAGACAAGGATCGTTTAATTATGGACACCCAGTATAAAAATAATTAAAAGGAAATTTCAGTACCGTAATTTTCGGCGTATAATCTGCAGATCAATCAATCATGCTTTGAACTAAAAATTTTATTTAATAACTGAAGTCAAATATTTACAACGATCTCATAAGTTACATTTAAAAAAAATAAAATTTCTGGATCGAAGTATGACTGTTTCATCAGCGAATTATACGCTGGAAATTACGATATTTCTTTTTATTTATTTAGAGAATTGCAACTGCCTGGTCTCAATGAGATTTTAAAGGTCACACATTTTACTTAAACATTACCCACCCCCCCTCTTTTCCCCGTTTTTTGTTAATATGTGGATATAAGGTGAGATTGTTTCGGTTAGCTTTATTTAATTTTTTGTTATGTTCAATCATGGGTAATGTAAAACTTTAAAATTCATTGTTAATTTTTTTTTATCCTGTTTATGCAATAATCACATGAGGACAGAATTTTTGAGACACAGTTAGACATGTTTCGATTTAATATTTACAGTTACTAGCTTTTCACTTCTGTTATCGGGTACTTGCCCTTAATTAGTTAGTTTTTGGTACTACTGCGCATTTAATTGTTATTGTTATAGTGTTTTTTTAATCCTGTTTATGTAATAATCACATGAGGACAGAATTTTTGAGAGACAGTTAGACGTGTTTTGATTTAATATTTACAGTTACTAGCTTTTCACTTCTGTTATCGGGTACTTGCTCTTAATTATTTAGTTTTTGGTACTACTGCGCATTTAATTGTTATTGTTATAGTGTATTGTTTGGTATGCATTTTTGCAATTTTTAAAGTATGTGGGCAGCAGGCGACGTAGGCATTGAATATCTAAACACTTGCAACAAGTGTACTCTAAAATGCAACATTCCCACAAGTCGATAAGTTTAAATTTCTGAAGGAGATTGAAAAAAAAGTCTGAATTTCACCTGTCATAGTAGGGCTCTTTGAACTGTATTCTACGCGTAACTTTTTATTCCGACTATGTTTCACGGTCGGAATCTTGGCTCGTAATCTGATTGGTTGTTGTTCTAGGCAGTATTATAGGGTACCCTGGCGATTATCACACTTGGTGAAAATAGTCCTGGTGTCTTTTATTAAAATTAACTTCTAAGCTGTTTTGGAATGAGTGCGTTGTTTCGCCGTGGTTCGAAGTTTCTCCCCAGTTCTGATCACTCGGCTCCGATCCACGTAGCGGAAAGTATGAAAAAATGGATAGCTTTTATTTTTCAATATTTAATTGAGTTATAAAAATTAATTTGAATGCAAAAATGAAAGTTTCTATTTTTCAATATTTAATTAAGTTTTAAAAAGTAATTTGAAAGTAAAAAGTTTGAAAATATGTAACGTTTTATTTTTCAAAAATTAATTAAGATATAAAAAATAATTTGAGTGGAAAAATGGAAAGTTTCAGGGTTTTTTTATGTTTTTATGGCGCAAAACGCCCATACCTCCGTTAGTGATAGCTGCTTTTGCGAATTTCTTGGGTTTTTTTTTTTTTTTTTAGATTGCTACAGAGTGATACCGAGCCACAAATGGGCGAGCTTAACAAATTACTCTTTATGTTGTAAATAACGTATTTTTTTACTTTATTTTGTTTGTAGAAATTGAAAGATATACGTAAATTATTTATGTTCGTATTTTCTAAATTATACAGAACCATCATTCAAGTATCAAATTAATATCAAAAATACGATTTGTTCACTCGTTTCAAAGCTTACAAATGCTATACTAATAAAATAATGTTTCGCTCTCTCTGTGTGTGTGCCTGAAAATTAAGGTGAAGTTAGTCTAAAACCTGTCCTGGTGCACCTTGGGATGGGAATCATAATTTTAATATTTTAAAAATTCGCTGAAATATAAATTAAAAACTCATTAAAATCTTCTCACCGTGAACTGATATATCCGTTCACTACGATGTAGGTTTCACTGCAATAGAAGCATTATTTAAATTACTATAATTTACAAATATAACGCAGTTTTAAAACTTTGAGTAATTCTTAATAAACTCGAAGATTATATTCATATACGTAATTACGTTTCTCATATCATGTTTGAAATATCATCTGTTTTTAGCATTTAAAAAAAAATTAGTAGAAAAAACCAGTGCAATTTTGCTCTTTTGCACGGCGGTCAGAGGGTTACAACGCAAAAATGTGATCTGTTTATCAGGAAATGGTGCTAACCGCAAAAGTAATATCAAAACAAAGAAAGAACAACTGCCTTTTTGATTTCAACGAATGTTTGGGTTTGCCGAAAATATCAGAGCAAAAAAGAATTAAAACGACTGACAAGGAAGGTCTCCATAGGCGCATACTCAGAAATTTTTGGAAAAAATTACAGAATGTACTTCTCATGAGGATATATACGTCTATAAAAAATTTTCTTCGGAACCTTTTCCGTAAAAAAATATGAAAATTTTGTTTATTAGGCGATTTATCACTGGTTGGCGACAGAATGAAATTAAAAAAAATACGCTTGTATGATAAATACTCTTTAAAGAAAAACTTTTTCATACTGAACTTGTTTATGCATGTTTAACTTACATAATAAATAAATTTTTATAACTACAATTTTGTGTACACATTTATATGTATATACAGGGTGATTCATAAAAGATGGGCAGAACTTTAAGGGGTTATAGTACACTTAAAGACAAATAATATTAAATAGGAGACTAAGGGTCCCAGACGTATTCCCAAGGAGATAGGGGGCATTAAAGTTTAGGGTCCGAAATTTCAAATGATTATAAAACATGGAAAAATTGGTCGATTCGTTTGCGGTTTTTGCAAAAAATTTTCTTTATGCCAGTATTTTCTTGAAATAAAATTTTAAAGTTCAATTTCAAAAAATGCCGATAGGGGCGCTTTAGACTTTGGAGTAACAAACAACTATTTTTTAACGTTATTTTTTGTATTTCTTTAAATGATTTCGAAAGCTTAGACTTAAACTTAAATTTCGATCTAAAAATCTGAGTCCTAACGAGTAGTTAAGTAGCGTAAACTGAAATTTGAAATTTGAAACCCTTCTCCCCCCAGAACAAAAATCAGTTATTCCCGATCTTTGTGTCGTAGATTAGGCTCTAACTACTGCCGCGTTTTACTAAAATTATTCTTTATGTCAGTATTTTCTTGAAAATAAATTTTAAAGAAAATTTTCAAAAAATTCCGATAGAGGGCGCTTTAGACTTTGGAGTAACGAACAACTATTTTATACCGTTATTTTTTGTGTCTCATTAAATGCTTTCTAAAGCTTAGACTTAAACTTAAATTTTCAGCTCAAAATCTGAATCGCTGAGCGTGGTTCAGTAGCGAGGGGAGGGGGTTCAAATTTCAACTTCTGAACATAGTTCAGTTTGCACTACTTAACCATGCCCAACGATTCTGTGCTGTGATACGAGGCAAAAATACAACTTTCGTCAAGGACTGCATAGTCGGAATTCACTCATAAAGGCACTGGCACAGTTGGAAACGTCGCTCATGCAAACGTTAAAGCTCCATTCCTGACGCTAGTCACCGGGTGAAGAAGGAAACAGAAAGTATGCAAATGTCAAATGGGGAAGAAGAAGAACACGTATGCAAAATTTCGACACGATTCAGGCATAAAAACCACTGAACGGTGAGTCAAAAATACGATCGGTAAGTCGCTGTAGTAATGAATCGGAAGATGGTGCCCTTCACGAATAAGGAAAAGGCTGAGATGCATTTAATTTACGGAGCGGCAGATGGAAATGGTGCAGAGGCACAACGAATGTACGGAGAGCGATTTCCTAACAGGCGGTTGCCTAACCGCAAAACTTTCGAGCGCTTGCACAGACAGTTGTGTGAGACGGGATCATTTCTCGCTTCCCGGTCGAATGCAGGTCGTGCAAAAAAGGACGAATCAGTAGTTGTTGCAGAAGCCATTCTGGATGTAGTAGCGGCGCAGCCAAGTACAAGTACACGAACAGTGGCTAGCCAGGTGGATACCTCACAGTCCACGACTTGGAGGGTACTGAAGGATGAACATTTGCTCCCGTTTCATGTGCAACGAGTCCAGAAACTGTCTCCAGGGGATTATCCAAATCGTATTGAATTCGCCCGCTGGTTTCTGCAGCAGAACGCGCTAAATCCACATTTTGAACGAACTGTGCTTTTCACCGATGAATGTACCTTCACACGTGAAGGTACATTTAACACACACAATGCACATGTATGGGCGGATGTCAATCCACATGCTACGTATCCACATGCTCATCAGAGACGCTTTTCCATCAATGTTTGGGCAGGAATCCTCGGAGACCACCTAATCGGACCGTACCTTCTTCCTGAACGCCTCAACGGTAAAACATACCTCACATTTCTGCAACATGTGCTGCCAGACCTGTTAAACGTTGTTCCTCCACGCATCCGGCGGGTCATGTGGTTCCAGCACGATGGAGCGCCAGCCCATTACGTACGAGACGTCCGCAACTATCTGGACATCACATTTCCGAACAGATGGATTGGTCGAGGTGGTCCTGTTGCTTGGCCTGCTCGCTCGCCAGATCTTTCACCCCTCGATTTCTTTTTTTGGGGACGATTGAAGGCTCTTATGTATGAGACACCCATTGAATCCCCCGAGGAACTGGTCGCCAGACTTTCCGCCGCTGTAGGGGAAGTGCTCGAAAAGCCTGATGTTTTCGCGAATGTTCGCCGTTCCATTCGTCGCCGTTGTTCTGCGTGCATAACCTCTGGTGGTCACAATTTTGAACATTTATTGTGATTACATGTTAATAAATATGCTTTGGTAACATAATCCTAATTTGTGTCTTTTTACCTCGTATCACAGCACACAATGTGTGGACATGGTAAACTGAACTGTGCTCAGGAGTAGAAATTTCAAACCCCTCTCCCCAGAAACTTAACCACGTCTAACGATTCAGATTTTGGGCTGAAAATTTAAGTCTAAGCTTTAGAAAGCATTTAATGAGACACAAAAAATAACGGTATAAAATAGTTGTTCGTTACTCCAAAGTCTAAAGCGCCCTCTATCGGAATTTTTTGAAAATTTTCTTTAAAATTTATTTTCAAGAAAATACTGACATAAAGAATAATTTTAGCAAAACGCGGCAGTAGTTAGAGCCTAATCTACGACACAAAGATCGGGAATAACTGATTTTTGTTCTGGGGGGAGAAGGGTTTCAAATTTCAAATTTCAGTTTACGCTACTTAACTACTCGTTAGGACTCAGATTTTTAGATCAAAATTTAAGTTTAAGTCTAAGCTTTCAAAATCATTTAAAGAAATACAAAAAATAACGTTAAAAAATAGTTGTTTGTTACTCCAAAGTCTAAAGCGCCCCCTATCGGCATTTTTTGAAATTGAACTTTAAAATTTTATTTCAAGAAAATACTGGCATAAAGAAAATTTTTTGCAAAAACCGCAAACGAATCGACCAATTTTTCCATGTTTTATAATCATTTGAAATTTCGGACCCTAAACTTTAATGCCCCCTATCTCCTTGGGAATACGTCTGGGACCCTTAGTCTCCTATTTAATATTATTTGTCTTTAAGTGTACTATAACCCCTTAAAGTTCTGCCCATCTTTTATGAATCACCCTGTATAATGGAAATTAACGATTAAATTTTACGATTTAAAACAAAATTTAAATTGATTAAAATTGTTTCAAGTTCAAAAATAAGCTCGATTCTGAACATTGCCAATTCAAGAAAGTTTTTGTTGCTATGGAAACTACGACTTCTTCGATATAGAAATGTATAATATTTGTATAATGTATAATGTTTGTATAAATATATAATGTTTGTCATCGGGCTTTTCCTTTTAAAATACATTTTAAAAATACTTGTAGAATCGTTGAAGCCATTTAAATTAGAAAAAATCGTGGAATGTAGGATAAAACAATAGGCAATATTTCATTCAATCGGTAATAAATGGAGAAAAAAAGTGAGTGATATACTTAATCCGACTTAAAAAATATTTTTAATTAATATTAATGCAAACGTACAGAGAGATGGAATGTTGAACGCAAAATGCAAATGATTCTGAACAAGAGGGTATGGTATAATGAGCCATAGAATTAACCCTTTCGTATAATTTTTTAAGCTTATGACAATTTTACGTTTTCAAATTTTACAAAAATCTCATAGACAGGTCTCATAAAAAGAATTTCTTCAAACTCTTCGCTTACTTTAATATGCCTTTCAGATTCATATAATTTTAAAATTTCGATTGTTAACTAAAAGTGAAAATAAACAAACAGATTCAATAATTCAATAATACACATAACTTAAACGTCAGCTTCGCTATAACATAAATTAGATATTTGCAGCTTCCAAAACATAGAACATATTTTTTCAGTGGTAAAAATAAATAACTGCAACAACAAGCATCTTGTATATATTATACAAAAAATAATAAATATTTCATCGTTTAAGTTTAAATTAATAAAATATGGCGCATTCGAATAATCATTTTACAAGCAATTTAAAATGCATTAAAATCGTTTGTGTTTGGCGAAGGAAAAATGTTGCTAGCCAAATGGTGTGTTTTTGCGCCAAATACTTGAAAGTATTTTAAATTTTGCAGATTTTCTACTGGGATTCCGCAGCTAAATTTCACTGTTCCTTTAATACATACATGTGTTGCTTCATTAGCATTTTTTTCAAATTTTTCTGAGTATGCACTTTAAGGAGACCTTCCTTGTGAGAATTTTTACGTATATAAATTTTTTTTTTAATATTTTCGTTACGATTTTGAAAATTGGTATATACATGTAAAATGGTACACTCATTCAGAATATCGAAAAATCGAAAAAATCGGCCTGTAAGTTTTTATTATTTTTTAAACTATATCATTTACTTTTCGATTCAAAAGATTAAAAATAAATATAAACAATGCTTAGGATAATTAAAAATCTAACTCACAAATTTTAATGTATGTTAACATTTTTAAAAGTATCTAACATAGAAATTTGAAAATTTATATGTATACGGAAAATCATGTTTTATTAAAGAAATTCGAAAAATCGAAAAAATCGACCGGTAATTTTTTATTTTATTAAAAAGCTGCTTTTTTATGGAAAAATAAAGTTATTGTGTTTTATTCTATCTTGAATCCACAGACCATAGTGCGGGAGAGGAAGAAAATTGACATTTCATTTTTAAACTCTTCAGCTCTTGGTTACCAATGTTTCAGAATATTAATCTGCATTAGGGGGGATTTATTTTCCGGGATCTATGGACCCGATCACAACGGGGTTTGGCTCATTCAACTTGATTTCGATAGCCTTACAGATTTTAGTTCAAACTTCTTCCATCAGGGGCGCATTCTTATTTCGTGTTCTAAGGGCTCGATCGCAAGAAAGTTTTGCTCGTTTAACTTAATTTACATAGCCTTGCATATTTTAGTTCCACTTTCCATCACCAAGGGGTGCATTACTATCTCGGAATCTATGGGGCCGATTACAACAGAGTTTGGCTGATTTGACTTGGTTTTCTATCGCGTTACAGATTTCAGTTCCACCTTCCCCCGCCAGGGGGCATTATTTTCTCGTGTTCTATGGGACCGATATCGGATGGACTTGATTCATTGAGCAGGGTTCGTACGGATCAGGGATTTTTCCCGGAGTATCACCAGTATTTCCTGTATAGGAAAAGAAATCTAGTTTAAACTCGTGGCACTTCGCCTTCTTTTAAGGAAAGATTTTCTGCAAGAAAATACTGGTACTGAAGAATTTCTTGGTCGCAAAATTCCAGGAGCTGTACGAACCCTGATTGAACTCCTTTGATACAACGGGTACTCGTATTGGATGATCGTATAAAACAGATTGCACCACCAGCGAGGGAAATAAAGAATTTTGCAGCACGTACGCAGCACGAATGCTATACGGTGCCGGAAGCAGCGGGGACAGAAATGACCCCCTCGTGGACAACCAATCGTGAGGTATAAGTTCAAATAAGTCCACGAGAGGAAAAACGCATCCGGGTATCGAAATCATCCTCTCGTGGGCTGCCAAGCTTTTGGCATAGAAACTAAATGCCCACAAGAGGAAAACACCATAGTTTGAAAAAAGTACACTAATATTTTCAGTCGCTGCCCAATTTTGCATTAAGCTGGGCGAGCTAAATTATAGAGATACAAAAGTTATAACTGTTATAAATTTCAAGAAAATTAAAAAAAATTAAAACTAAAACCGTGATGACGGGTCATTTTGACCCGTACCAAATGAATAAGTGCAACTTCGAACAAGAAATTTCTTCATAAAATAAGTTAAATACATGCCTTACAAAAATAAGTTAAATAAATACCCTAAAAAGTTCTAAATAAAAATTCTGGTGTAAAATATTTTTTATAAAACATGCGTAACATTTCTCTCATTTCTAGTGTTAAGATTAAACATATAAAAATTTAAAATTAAATACCAAATGTAAATTAAATGCATATTTAACATTATACAAGATACAAGTTTAGAGTCACGAGAGTCATCTGAGATAGAATATATAGTAAGATATTTTGAATTTGTTGATTGGTTAGATCACTATAGAGTCATAGGAAATTTCTGGAGCACAATGATAATGTGGGATATATACAGAGTGTCTCATTTATTTTGCAACCCCGAAAAAAGAACAATGTACAAACATTAATTTTTATTTTACAGAAGTGCTTAAACGACTACAAAAAGTGTTGGAAGTAACCGCCGTCTTCATCTTTACATATCTGGGCCCGTTTGAGGAGGTTTCCAGACACATTCTGTAAAGTGTTTGGTGTGATAGCGTTTATCTCTTCCGTAATGTGAGTTTTCAGTTCAGTAATCGAGGCTACAGGTTCACGGAACACGCGATTTTTCAAATAGCCCCTCTAGAAGAAATCGGGCGGTGACAGGTCTGGACTGCGTGGAGGCCATAGTCCATTTGTAATTAGCCGATCACCAAAAAATTCTTGGAGAAATGACAGAGTGTCGTTGGCCGAGTGTAAAGTCGTGATATGCAGTGACTCGGTGAACGTTTGTTTGTAAAGCTAATTTTCTTACTGACGTGGCCGGTTTCTCCTTGATTTTCACCTCGATTCCCTTCATTTTGTGGTCAGTTAGGACAAACGACAGACGTTTCTTTCTTTTCGGTTCCACAGTCCATTCTGTTTGAAAATGGTCCACGATTCACTTAATTGTGATTTTATTCAGTACCACCGAGTCTGTTAACTTGTTTTTATATCGTTTCTTGCTGTTTTGTACGAAGACGTTCGAAAATAATGTTCCATAATAAACGCGCGTTTTTCTGCACATAGCATCATGTCTCAAAACTAACTTTCACTTCGTTCTCCTTAGCACTGAAGTGTCTCGTGCGGTTTTCTAGCTTGTTGGTAGTGTTGCTCGCACGCCCCTCCACACCACAACCTGCGCTAACGGTGTGCGCGTGCACTCGTCTGGTTTATTTGCTTCGCGTTTACGCGGGTTGCAAAATAAATGAGACACTCTGTACATATTTACAACACATGACTTTTTGAGGTTTCATTAGTTTATGCAGTTGGAATGTTGGAATTCCGAACTCTTTTGTTATATATGAGAAGAGTTTGTTTAGGATGTTATAGTTCTCTTTTAATTTATTGTAGTTTGCTGGATCTAAAATTGTTTGCTGAAGGTTGTTCTGGATAGTTTTGTTTCTGTTGAAGCGAAAATGGAATTTCATTTGAGGGCAGTTTCCAAAGATGTAATGTTCGAATCCTTTGCCGCACGGGCAATCAGATGATTCGCTTTTTCCTATTTTGTGCTGGAAGGCCGGAAAGCTGCCGTGTCCAGTTAAGTTGTAGGGTAAGCTGTTTTTACATATGAAGTTTGGATATACTTTGTTAAGTATCTTACATGTTTCTCTGCCCTTACTTGAGGAACTCCAGCTTTTTTGCCAGTCCTTTATCAATTTTCAGAATGAAAAAATATATTATATAAAAATAATAATTTCTATAAATTATAAAATTATTTTTAAAAAGCTTATTTAAAGTTAGTAGACATTTTATATGAAAATTCATATATATGTATTTTTCAAATGTATATATATATATTTAATGTAGAATCAACATTGTGTGTGTAACAATCTAATATTAAACAAATAACAAGAGGTAGCTGTGCACATAGTAGCAAGTACACATAGCAAGTATACATAGCTGTGAAATACTACTGTCGCGATTATCGCTGCTCCCGTTTAATCTTAATTCTTTGTCTTGTGCCTCACGCATAAAACCGATCTGTTGATTACTCTCAAGAGACTTAAAGAAAAAATTTTTTACAGTGACGACAGAAAATCGTAGCAGCTTGCAGCCAAATTAACGTATTTTTATTATCGCTATCTTTAAATAAAATCTATGTTTTATTTACATGCAGAATTTCTGATATAAAAATACAGAAAATTATGTTAGAAAATAGTGTTACTCAGAAATCCGTAGAGTTGGTAGCACTAGTTTGTATCACACTGTAATTTATTTTAAAGGAAAATGTCTCACCATACAGAATTAATATATCAAGACGTCGTCAAATTTGCTATATCTTTAGGCTCCCAAGAAAAGAAAACTTTTATAACTTGGATTCCGTTAGTTAAGAAAATGTCTAGATGGTCAATTAAACTTCCATTTTAATCCAAAAGCTTTCAGATTAATCCGATGCACTTAATTTAAGAATATTGTTAAAACTGTTTCAATTAATTTTGAAACTCTACAGAATAGACTTTTAATTAAATTTTCAGGAGAGTTTATAAAATAGTTTTTAGTCTAAATAGATTCGAAAATAGCTTTAACATGATCATAGCGTATTTCCGAAAATTATTTTTAGAATTATTCTAATTTAAAAATTTAGTCAGTACTGGAAAATAGTAATCTTTAATTTCAATTAAGATTTTTCTTTTACAGATAATGGTTAGATTAGATTAGATAAAAGAGAATTGAACAGAATATTTGTTAATACAACACAGTATTTTTTATTCTAAGCCTACTAATACTGTTTATGTATACATTCAAATTTTAATATCGCATATGCATAACATATTAATTTTTTTTAATAATAAATATTTTAAATAGTAACAATATTTAAAAATATAGGATGGTAATTTGGTCATCCTTCACTATCATTCAATTATCTGTTTCCAAAGGAATTCTGACAATGTCGTGCGTTTCTTTTACAAAGTATTTCTTTCAAATGTAGGAACGCTTTAGGATTTACTAGTTCTTAAGCAAAGAATGAGTGATTAAATATAATTTAAAGGTGACAAATGAACAAAAATGGGAAAATTCTCACTCTCGTGGCCGTAACAAAGCTTGGATAAACTAGTTTAGTGACAATTCTATCATGCTTCCAATTCTTATCCTCCTTCTTTGACGCAATTTGTTCAATACCTATTCTGAGGCTCTTACTAGTATATTTTACTTTATAAAGAGCTGTTAGTTTCATGATAAAAACTGTTATATAGAGAGTCTTCAATACTTTTGTCTGAAATTTAATTTGCCACCACGAAAGATAATCACCGCCTCATTTCATTCTAATGTTTCTGTCACAAAATAACGAACATTTTCCTATTTTAAATTAGGGCAGCTTCATGGCCCAGCGTTGCCAGTCCGCTACATTTTTTAAATTCAGATTGCTTGATTGCTACCAGGTTTATGAAATTTAAGTATTCCCATTATTTGATAACAGATAAATAAGCCGAAAATAAGGCGAATATTGGTATATGAAAAATGTGGTGACAGTCAAGCAATTTGAATAAAAAATAATGTCGGACTAGAAACTGTGTGACAGCCCGCAGTACAGCACCTAGAATATATAATGTGGAAAACGGCTACAAAATAGTACTACAAATTTGAATCCGATAAATGTAGAACGATGCTGAAAAGGTAACGGGTCGATCGCACCGACATCTTCTAGCAGTGGCGTAGACAGGGTGGAGGTCCAGATGGTTTCATACCACTAATTTTATAAAAATATTTTTTACTTATCTAATCGAAGAATTTTCTGCGATATTGAAGGCGAAGACAACTTTATAATATTACTGTTTTCCAGAGCACTTGGACCCACCTCTCGGTCTACGCCACTGTCTGCAAGCTCTGTTCAACACAAACATTATATTAGAATCGGACTGAGAAAACGTTTCAGCTGGTGGTAAATATTATTTTAAATAAATAAATTATACACTATTTCCTTTGACTTGGATAGTGATTTTCATAAGCTTTGAAAATATGAATGATATTGATCATGACCAAATACGTGATACGCATTCTTTTGTGCCTAGTTGCAGTACTCGATACAAGACAGCAAACTAGAAACTATCCCTATTTAGCATACCAAATGACGAATCTCTGCTAGAAGAGTAGAAAAGATTAATTCCTTTATATGTTAAAAAACTAACTTCAAAATCAGTTACATCTGAAATATAGACTTACAAGAAGATTTTATCAACAGAAATTATGTTCATGTTGTCAATAACTTTCTTTACTAGTTACTTTTGCTAGAGGTAAATCTATTTTTAAAGTAGAAGTCACTGCGATCGCCCTATTGTACCGCATCGTTGCACGTTTATCGTCTACAATTTTTTAGCCCTTTTTAAAGC
The DNA here is from genome assembly GCA_963931845.1 of Maratus michaelseni. Lineage (NCBI taxonomy): Eukaryota > Metazoa > Arthropoda > Arachnida > Araneae > Salticidae > Maratus > Maratus michaelseni. The sequence continues at coordinate 403,169,492 of OZ007586.1, forward strand.
TTTACCAGTGTGGCTTTTTTTAAATTCCGAAATTTCGCATTCATACCAGAAATTCCCTATAATGTTCTTTTCGTTACTTAATGGCAGATATTTCGTGACTTCTTAAAGTAAAAATTATTGTTACAGAATTTTCGGTTTGAATTCGAAAGTTTTGAACTAAAAAACTGTAAAACCTTTTTCCACACTATGTATTCTAGGCGCTGTACGCGCGGGTCAAGCTACTTTTTTTTCCATTATGTTCCACGGTCGAAAACGTAACTCGCTCAGTTTCCAGCAAGTTACCTAACAAATTTTGGCAACTGTGCGCTGGTTTAAGGCTTGTAGATTCGAGATAGCTATTTGCTGCTTTTTTCTGTATTATGTTTGCATTTATAATACTGATATTATTTCTTTTAATATTATTGCACAAAGGTTTTATTTGCTATTGTTTCATACACAAGGTATTTTAGGCTCAGTTCCGTCCAGACATCAATAAGGATGTTACGATGATTGCTCAATTATTTAACCTTGTTAATATATATTGAGACACATAACAAGACGCATTTCTCTGTTCGAATATTAGTTTGCCTGGCTAAACAACAGTCAGTTTGAATTAACTGTCTTTACAGAATTTTCTCAATTACATTCCAGGTAATTATTCAAATTTGCAATACATGACTAAGTTTTCACACTAAACGACGACCAAATGAGAACAGATATTATGTAAAACAGAATAGATTATATTTTAACATCTGTTTAAAAATAAATGCCACTAATTATCATTAGCCACCAAGAACATCCGTGTATTATTAATAGGTAAATATTATCTTCTAACACACATGATCCCATGACCAGGTCTCATAGCCTCTTCTATATTTTCCATTTGTACCACTGTGTTATCACTGATTTAACTCACGGTTGCCTGACAAATACTAAAAAAAAAAATTTAATAACACTATTTTCGTAGAAAAAAGTCCTCTTATTTAACTACAGAAATTTTACGATTAAATCGCTCTAAGAAAACTATACGAAAATATAATAGTATTGAAAATAAAACCTTATTTCCTTGGTATCACTGATCTAACTGCAAAAATGGTTATCTCTATACATAACTGCCAAATTTTTCCGCTTTATTGTTACCACTAATATTAATAGATTTTTTTTTAGTTTTTTTAATCGCCAATTCCGGAAATTAAATAAGGAGAACTTTACTGATAAATTTTGGTGGTTAGAAAAACCTAAAAATTTGGCAGCTATGTCTATATACATATAAGTACTTTTAAAACATACTAGTGTTATAAAAAATAATACTGGCTGACTCATTGTTACTTCAAAGACAGAGATGAAGCAGTCGCTGCTCCCTCATCTAACATTTTAAGGAACTCAAATATTGACTAACAGTGTGATTGTTTCATCCTTTATCTAAATCATTTGCATGGGTAGTACTGTGTAAATACAGTGCATAGGTCCCAAGACATATAATTTTTGAATACCTTTATTTTTAATTTTTTGTTCTCTTTCCCGTATAGCATTGTCACGCCACAACAAAGTCACAATGGCGTCACATTGTGACTTTGCGAGGCTAACGAAAAATACAGGCTACCGCGGTGCATTCCACTTATCTTTTTTTACAGACCGCTAGAGTGACGTGATGCACTTTCCGTACACCTGCATTGGTGGATTCGAGCATCACGTGACTCTCGCGGTCTGTAAAAAAGATACGCGTAAAGCACCGCGGTAGCCTTTCTTTTTCGTTAGCCTCGGTGACTTTGTACCCCCCTCCTGAATACTAGTCTTACGCGCCGATAAATAATAGTTACTGTCGTAAGCGGATAGATTTCAGTATTTGTGCGATCCCTTGAATTTGAATACCAATAATTTCTAAAAGTTTTCTACGCCTTATTTTTCTGAGATAAAAAAAAAGTCAACAAAAACTTATTATATTCGTGTAATACTGGTGTTCATATTCAGAGTACCGTTCAATCACTTAAAACATACGCCTACGACAGCCGCCATTTGTGTTTCAGTGCATAAGCCTAGTATTCAGGGGCGTTGGACTTTGTAAATGTCGATGCAAAGTCACAGTGATTGAAGTCAAAGTTATCAATTTTTCATAACTCAGTGCCATTAACTGGAAAAAAATATATTTGTGCTTATAGAAAAAGTGGCCAATATTATAAGTATTAAACACTCAGCAATTTATCTCTGTAATAACAATTAAGTATGTGTATGAAAACTTATACGTACATACTATGTACGTATAAAAGCTCCCTACCTTTAAACTACAGAAATAAACAGAATTAATGAAGAAAATATATCATCTAAACGAAATGAGAAAATTTGAAGATGTAACAAAATCTATTTGAAATATTGGCAAAAATTATATTTACATACCTCTTTTATGTGTATCCAGTTTTTCGTCTCCCAGGAAAATAGATTTAACCATCTTGTTTTATTAAAATCTTGTAGTCAAAAAGAGACTCAATAACACTCAAAGACAGCGGAACCACTTCAACAAAGTTATCGAGCCCCTATTTACGCCTAATATTTCATAGCCTACATTACAATAAATTTTAAAATATTAAAACTGGGAAAAACATTTTCAGAGGATGACATTGTAGAAATAAATGCATGTAATAACCCCTTTCGGCTTAGATGCTTTACACTCACGCTAAAAAAAAAAAAAAAAAAAAAAAAAAAAAAAAAAAAAAAAAATCGGTTAAAAAAAAGAAAAAAGTCGCCAAATTTAGGGGATTTTTTTCCTTTAATGGCAACCTAGCCATTGTATTAAGTTATTCGTTTGGCACAGTCTTGGAAATCGCGCCAACCAAACAGTCGCCAATCTTTTGTTTACATTTTAGCGTGAGTGTAACACATCTGTTCCCCACTTTCTTTGTATATGATATCCTTTTCGAACTCAGAAGTTTCCATCTGTGCTGTCATTGTACTTCATTTTTTTGTTCAATAGATAGACCGGGAGGCGGCAGCACAGACAATCACCTCATCGAGTTCAAGGCTGAAATTCCAGAATTAGTTAAAACTCGATTCGCATATTAAAACGCAATCGGTCTGCCAAGTCATATCTTGATGGAAAACACCTTAAAACCCGATTTTAGCGGTTGACTCGTAGGTTTAGCATTGTGTTTTCCTGCATCCAAAGGTATTAAAACATGGAGGACTGGGAGCAGGAACACACAATAGTAAGCATACGAGCCAACCGCTAAAATCGGGTTTTCGGGTGTTTTCCACCACGATATGACTTGGCAGACAGATTGCGTTTTAATATGCGAATCAAGATTTAACTAATTCTGGAATTTCAGCCGTGAACTCGATGAGGTGATTATCTGTGCTGCCGCCTCCCGGTCTAAGAGGAGCTTCGCCCGCTTAGCTGATCAGTTTTTTCCAGACGGAAAAAGTACTGTGGCGTGACTGCCTTCGGCAGTGTAACCCGTGGGTGCTACGCTCTCTATGCAACATGAAATGTTAATCTCTTTAGGAAAAATATAAGAACCCTGTAGCGTTCATGAAACACTAAATATCTTCCAATTCTATGCTTCATTTATAATTATTCAAAATGTATACCTGCTATACTTCCAATTTTAAATACCCTGTCCCAAATATTAATATCGTGTCTTATTTAATTGTAACTTTCTGTCATTAAAAAAGTTAATTTTTTTTTTCAGAAATAGTGGTACGAAAAAATAAGAAGATTTGGCAGTTATGTATACGTAATTATGTTGGTTGAATGGACGGATGGATGTGGAAATAACTCAAATATTTAGTGAACTATAAATTTTAATAAAACAGAATGAGTTTAAATTAATATTAATAATAAATGAAATTTATATAATATCACAAATTTATTATACCAAATTATTAGAGAATTCACTATTTTCCATGCAAATTTCCGACTCTAAAATATTTATTAGCTTCATTACTGACAAGTACTTGTTAAGTTATCGTATTAGAATTCTAATCTAATTTAAAATATTCTTCATTTAATTAGGTTAGTTTAACAGAAAACTTTTCCTTATTTTGCTTTCTCAAATTAATTACAACTTAACGTATCACTTTATTTAAAGCACCATATAGCTGAAGTTTTTGAAAAAAGAAGAAAGGATATCATACGGAAGAAAAATAAATTACTGAATACAAATGTATAATATGGAAGACTTGTAATTCTAATTTTACATATTTTAAGAAAGAAGAATATAATAATTACAATTGATAATTTAAACACTATTTATTTTTTCTCTGTTGTAAATCATAAAATAATTTTAAATAGTCTTTTGAAACTCCACTAAATATTTAAAAACAACAGAAAATGTTAGCTTCTTTATTGGAAAAATATTCTATAGTGTTCATGAACTTCTTAATATTATTAAGTATTTTATTAATTCCGTCTATCCTGTCTTATTCACAGTCATCACACCTCGTCGGTATTACTTAAGATAATTAAAAAAATAAATTGCTGCATTATGTAAGGAGTATTCTTTGGTATTCTTCATGTAATAAAAGAAATGTACCGGAGTTTATCGGTCTTCGGAGTTTCTAATGCGTCTCGCACCACTATTCTAAATGAGAAAATTTCTTCATATTTTAATACTTGGAAATTTTTCCAGAGAAAATTTCTCACGCCTTGCATTCATAATATTCAAATTTTAATTGCTTAATAGGCGTATAGCCAACATAGTGAAAAAGTACCCAACCCGGGACTCGAACCCGGGTCATCAGATTAGCGCACTGACGTTCTACCAACTGAACCACTTGGGAACGATACTCAGCCTGGAACTTTTTCACCATAACATGTTGGCAAGGCTACAAACGCAGCACAAGATGGAATATTTTCCGTGAGCCGCCAACCCTGGGGCAAACACGAAATCAAAGAAAATCCAGCATCGACAATTGAATAAATTCATATTTTAATACTTGGAAATTTTTCCAGAGAAAAATTTCTCACGCCTTGCATTCATAATATTCAAATTTTAATTGCTTAATAGGCGTATAGCCAACATAGTGCAAAAGTACCCAAGCCGGGACTCGAACCCGTGTCATCAGATTAGCGCACTGACGTTCTACCAACTGAACCACTTGGGGGGGGGCACCCAACCTGGAGCCCAGCCGTAAGGCTGATGGGCGTACCACCAGGCGGAAAATCCCAACTACCATCCAAATCCACCCAGCCACAGGAGCAGACTAAGTCAACGAGCGTTAATTAAAACAATAATCAAACTCAAAAGCAAAAATGGCGACATCGCCAATGAATCCAGTTGATTCATACTACTAAACTAAAATATATAAACTAATCCTAACATAAAAAAAATAAAATAGCAAGGTAACACACAACCTCCTTATGCTAAAAACTAAATAAAAATTAACTACAAACAAAACAATAAATGAAACAAAATTTTAAGACAAGTATGGTTACACAAGTCTAAATATTATGGAAATAATAGGTGTCTACTGCAACTGTGCTCATCATTATATAAGACAGACTATATTGAAAAAGTTCATAACAGTTCATAGTCTATAAAAGTTCATAGTCTAATTTGAAAAAGTTCATAACAGTTCATAGTCTATAACAGTTTATAGTCTATTTTGAAAAAGTTCATAAGTAGTCATACCAATTTAACTCCATTATATGTACGTCAATAAATAAATGTGAAGTTTTCTTGAGCAGTAAAAGAAAATTATCAATTTAAAAGCGATATCTGATAAAAGAATAAAGATCATTTAAAATATTGTAATTTTCAGCCAGTTTTTTATAATTAGCGGGATTATTCAAAGTTTTGAATAAATTCTGTCTAAGAGTCAAGCCTGAATTGAATTTGAAATGATGCATCATTAAATTACACCTGCCATAAATATAATGTACCACGTCTCCTCTACTACCGCATTCACAAAGATCGTTTTCTCTCTTTCCAATCTTATATAGAAAGTGAGGAAAACTGCCATGACCAGTGAACTGAACCACTTGGGAACGATACTCAGCCTGGAACTTTTTCACCATAACATGTTGGCAGGGCTATAAACGCAGCACAAGATGGAATATTTTCCGTGAGCCGCCAACCCTGGGGCAAACACGAAATCAAAGAAAATCCAGCATCGACAATTGAATAAATTCATATTTTAATACTTAGAAATTTTTCCAGAGAAAATTTCTCACGCCTTGCATTCATAATGTTTCAAATTTTAATTGCTTAATAGGCGTATAGCCAACATACTGAAAAAGTACCCCAAGCCGGGACTCGAACCCGGGTCACCAGATTAGCGCACTGACGTTCTACCAACTGAATATTATGAATGCAAGGGGTGAGAAATTTTCTCTTGAAAAATTTCCAAGTATTAAAATATGAATTTATTCAATTGTTAATGCTGGATTTTCTTTGATTTCGTGTTTGCCCCAGGGATGGCGGCTCATGGAAAATATTCCATCTTGTGCTGCGTTTGTAGCCTTGCCAACATGTTATGGCGAAAAAGTTCCAGGCTGAGTATCGTTCCCAAGTGGTTCAGTTGGTAGAGCGTCAGTGCGCTAATCTGATGACCCGGGTTCGAGTCCCGGCTTGGGTACTTTTTCACTATGTTGGCTATACGCCTATTAAGCAATTAAAATTTGAATATTATGAGAAAATTTCTATTTAATTTTTATATACGAAAAATCCGTACTTACCGTGTTTAATTATTTTTTTGAGTTAAAATAGAGCGAAAAAGCTTATTCAAAAATTGTGGTAAAAATGTGCGTACCATGTAAAAGGTAAGTAATCCTCTAGGATGCGATGAGTTTTATAAAACGTATTATAGTTTAAAATTAAAAGTTTTTTTTAAATTTAAATTATTATTACAGGCGTTCGAGAATGGGCTGGGTTTTTTAATTAAAATTTGGAAATTCAGAAGGATTTTGAGCCGGTTCTACGCATAAAAAACAATCACTATGATGTACATCAGTGGTTTCAAACTGTGGCCGAGGGATACCACTTTTTCCACTCATAAATTTCGCCTTTCGTAATCCCAGAAATTCTGCGATTACATAAGGCAAGTATATTTTTTAAAGTGATATCCCACGGGGCACATTTTGAAACTCCAAATGTAGATAGTGAGAGATCCATGAACATAGAAATGAAAACAGTAGGTAAAATTTTGGCATAGTCTTTAAGGCGATTTTCTCCTATTTGTTGCCTCGATATAACTTAATCAAGAGATAATTAGATGATTGTTTCAAATTTTGAATGTGTTTATTCGGAAAGCTCTAGTTTCGAATATGTTGTTCCATACACTGCAGGAAAAAGGGATACTTTCAATTGATCCAATTTGTGTCAACAAAAAATTGATAGAATTTCCAATAGTTACAAAAATATACCTCAGGTTCAAAACCAAATTTTACTGAGTGACTCAAATGAACTATTTTGTTTTGTTTCATTAACTGAACACCAGGCAAAAAATATCCAAAAGTTGCATTAGTTACTAATGACTCAGGGGAAGAGAGTTGGCCCCGTGAAACGTCACACCACTTTTTCCGAATAGAATCTTTCGAGTTATTTAAGAAAGACATTCTTTGTTTTTAAATATAGGGATCATTACTTTTCAGAAATAGTGGTTTGAAGTTTGCCTGTTCTCTCTGTCACGCTATATCTATGTAAAGTGCACCTGTTGGCGAAAATTCGAACTAATTTTGTTATCCTATTTTTCCAGAGCAAACTACTATAAATACATACTAATGAAATTTTCCTTATTTTTGAGCCATAAAATTGACTCTAGAAACTTTTTAATAAGCAAACATTAAACAAACTTCTGTTTGTAAAAATTGCACACTCTTGATGGAATCATGACAGTGAGTTGAAACTCACAGAAAATATAAATTAGTGTGTTGTATTTAAATAATTAGAATTTCAAACTAACTGCGCAAGCATGGGATGAGCAGCGGTCTCTGAACGGCTGATTTAGCCGTATAAATAGAAAGATATAGCGGGACATTGACAAAAGTATATGATTGTCTGCCATTCGTAAGTGTTTCATGAGGTCACTATACATCGATGAAGAGATAGGGCGCCATACAAGCAAGCTACTGAGTTTGAATGGGGATGTATAATGTCCTACGTGAAGCGGTTTCTTGTCGTCCAATAGTCGATCATATGGAGAACAATGCTATGACAGTGTTGCGAGTGTAAAAGTAGTGGACACAAGCAAACAGACCAGTCGGAAATCCGTAAGTGGATGACGAAATCTTACGTGAGCACAGGATCATAAGCATCTCATCCGCATTGCGGAGACGGACCATACATACTGGAACTCAAAGTTGTGCCTTCAACGCTTTCCTGGTGCTATATTTCAAAAGGCAATGCTCGTCAACATATTGTTAAGAATTATCAAACTTACTTTAAAGCACAACAGATACGGCTTTTTTCTTCATCTGGCTTTTCACAGGATATGTCGTTTTTTGAACATGTCTGGGGTTTTGTTGGTCGGCATCTCATGATGACATCTCGTAGCTGATACAGATAAACTTTGGGTTCGTATTGAAGCAACCTGTATATCTCTTCCTCAGTTACCGATTACAAATCTGTTAGATTCGATAGCATGTCGTATAAAGGCACTTATTGCAATGCGTGGTGGCTGCGCTAAATGCTAATTTTCGATTTGTAATATTGTTTTTATGGCTTTGTAAATTCAACCATATATTCGTCCCGATACAGGTCATTTGTGGAATACGCTTCATTCAATTCTGAGGAGTACGTAATGGTGCTGCAATTTTTACATATACGAATTTATAACAATCTTGTTCATTTGGCTTTGCTAGGGCTGCATTCCGAGCACGTGCAGAATGGGAAAACATACGCCAGTAAAAATAACAGCAATTTAACGTTAAATATCTGTCATTATATAAGGCGAAAATTATTATCAGTTTTTACTGGTGGAAGTTTGTAAATGCTGCATTTTTTCCAAATACGGCCCTGGAGATTCTGTTCTCTATGCTTATTAAACATATAATTTCCAAATATCGATCTTCATACAATTCGTGATTTCCAGATAAACAATCAAGTGTGTTTACTGTTGTGACCCTAGAGGTTTTACTTTGAGATATTAATTAATTTAATTTTATAGTTTGTGGATATAACATTAATAATTTTTTACAACTGTATGAAGATTTTTAAAAAAAATGGTATATAAATTGTACTGTTTTCCGTGCTGCCATGATCTAAGAAACTTAAATATGGTGTCGAAAATGGATCTTAAAATGTACAGGTTTGTGCAGTTTTTAACATGTAGTCGACTCTTATTTCAAAATTTCCTTTCATATTTTTAATGTAGAAAATATTCCGAGTTTAATGACCCCTTTGGTGTGGTTGTATTATAAACGGTTTACGAATAAATGCAAGTGTATCTTTTTTTATACTGTATGTGCACATATTGAAAAAAGACAGATAACACTACAAAAAATAATTTTTGTAGAGAAAACTATGGTTGCAATCTATTTATTCAATCACAAATATAGGGCTTCCAACTCGGTCCATTTTTTGAACACTACTTTTACTTAAAGAAAAATGGTCTTTATCAATTTTGTAGAAACTAACATCGAAGCTCGTTTTACTTGCATTTGTTGCAAATACATACCACAATTTTCTTTGTAAAGAAATACTGATTTTCAGAAAACGGACCAGTGGGAGCCCAGCAAATATAGGGAATTTTATTTCAATCCGAACGGGCACTTTTGTCTATAACTTCAACACCAAAGAAAGCATTTTGACGATTATTTCATCAAACTTTCTTTGTACGAAACGCGGTGATGATACGAAAATTGACTGAAGAATATAGTAATTTGAAAATTGACTCTGTGAACTACGTTTGGAAACATGACGCAAACAGATGAGCACTTTCTTGGAAGCAAATCTAACACTTCTTCTTACATCCTTATTTTTTTACAGAAAGGAAGGATTGTCTGCTACAAATATCGTTAAAATATTTTAATTTATTTTTAAATATGAACAAATTCCTTAATCGGAATGCAGTGTATCTTTTATTTCTGATTGAACAAATAAATAGTTTCCGACCCTAGTTTAACATACAAAAATTGTATGTTGTGGTGTACTCTACTCCCCCTCATTATTTGTACCTATATTAATGATATACTCCGAGCATGATGCAGTAGTAGAACATGTCTTGTGACATGGTTACTTGTTACTGAATAGCAGGTAAGCCTGCTATTAAATATCGTTAAAATATTTTCATTAATTTAAAATCCTGAATCGGATTGCAGTGAGACACCTTGTGTTTCTGATTGAATAAATAACTGGATTGAAAGCCTATTTTCAGATATAAAAATTCTAAGTTGTTGTCTACTCCACTTTCTTTCAATATTTGTACCTATGTTAATGAGACACCCAGAATATGCTGCAGTAATAGAACATTTAACATTTGTGCTTGGAATAGAAATATCATTTAAGCCTTTATTACTTGACTGTTTAAATATTTTCGAAGAAGACTGTTAAGACTATCTAACAAAGAGACCACCAGACATTGGGGTCACGGATTTACATAGATAATAGCAATTAGTTAAAGACCAAAGATCTGAAAACTGTCTTTAAGTAATGAGCCACAATTACCGAAAAATAGAAAAAACGAAAAATGAATTAAAACATCTTGTTACATCCACTTAAAAAGTTTTGTTGCATCAACGATTGAAGCGCCACGGATGATTGATCAGTCTGAACGGTATGCTTTTAAAACACGCGATCTTTTTTTCTTATTTACGTCAGCCACTCTTTCTTCAATTTTATTCCAAATGGTGGAAAGGATGCACCACCTTTTGGCTTTTGTGTTACACTCTTCGAAACGTGTGTTATTGTTTTTTTTTTAATTCTATAATTAATTAGTAATTACTGTGTTGTCTTTTATATACATGTTTATGCATTTTTATATATATAATTATTTACATATCAAGAGCGGTACAATGGTTGATAGCAAGTTAGCTAACAAGGTGATAGACAGTTTTATGAGCGCTGTCTGGCGAAGAAAAGTACACTGGAGCCAGGCTGTGAAGCTTTTATGACTTTAAATTTACGAGGAGTGTCAATAACACTTCGTGTGTGGTACCGGGCGTTCGAAGTTAGAAAACTCAGACCAGACACATTGGTGCCTGGTTAATTTTAGGGGGCCAGACAGCGTGTGATCATTGGCTGGTCAGTTCGCCTATGAGCGACGAAGTTAGGTGTGGTCATTGACACATTGGGCCATTTAGGCACAAGGTTGATAAATAGTCAAGTAGAGGGGAGAGGCCACCACCAACGAAAAAGAAAGCCAGATCTTAGAGAAGAAAGCAGTCGATGGAAAAAAGTTGAAAGTGTGCGGTCGAAAAAGAAGTAGTTGAAAAAAAAATATTATGAGAGAGTGCTGCAAATTAGTTACTGAAAGAAGACACCACCGGGCTTGTAAATGAGGGTATGCCCATAAGGAGTCACTCTCCCCAGCCTGCATCAGGGTCCAACCTGGGACCCGGGAATTCCCCATAAGGAATTGAGTCGATCTGTAACGACTCAGGTATGAGATTTTATATTATAATTACCAACCCTCTTCTGTTTGTACCGCTCGAATTGAATTATAATTTTTGTTCGGCAGGAGAACTTGTTCATATAGAGATTAAAAATGTGTAAGGCTTAATTTTAATTGTGAGAACGAATCATTTGGTAAATGATATTTTTTTAATGAATAAATTAAATTGTAGAAAGAGGATTGATATATACATATCCTTACTAAGTCTCTGATATGTTTATTTTAAAAAGGATTGATTTATATCTCCTTATTATGTTTTTTTTAATATGTTTTTATTGTGTTTAATGTAAATAAAGTAATTGTTTTTAGTTTAAAAAAAAATGTTGTCTTAATTTAATGGTTGCATAATTAATTCTTTTAACCTAAATATTTCTCTAGAATTTTCTTAACTTAAATCTTGGAATGTTTTTATTTAAAATTATCTTTAGGGTTGTTTTGGGTAATTATTTTATGGAACTCTATACATTCCATTCCCAAAATCTAACTGCCATATATTAGATACTCTACACACAACGCAACAATTAATTTTCTTTAATAATAATTCTCTAGTATCTAATTAGGTAACGATCACAGAGTCTTCTGTAATCAGAAGCCCCTATAGATAATTAATGAGTAATGGTAAAGGTGCACCCCACACCTTATTTTCTTTATGTGTAGTGATAGTCTTTTATTGACAGTGGTAACCGGTCTTTAGTAGGAGCTGTCTGCAAATCACCAGCACCAAATAACAGAAATTCATTAAGAGCTATACTGCTCCTATGGAGCCCTAAACGTCTAAATATTTTACTACACTCACCATCAAAGCCATTAAATAATAAGCCCAGTCAGATAGTGTTAAATTTGTTAGCGACACACTAGCGCCAAACCTCTGCTGCGGAAGGAGGACAAAACAGAAGTGGGTTGCAGAGAAACGATACGATTTATTTATATCGATATTTTATACGATTTTTATCGATGTTTTGTTTTTGCACTTCCTTTAAAAGCTTGCTAATTATTGGGATCTTTTACATTAAAGCTAAAGCTATAATGAAAAAAAATGGTGGAAATTTACTGGAATAATATTTCTATATAAATATAGTGGTGGCGAAGAAGTTGATTTATTTATTAAAAGTTAAATAAAAAGTGATGGAAATTTACATCACTATGCAATTAACCCTTTCCGGCACAGACAAATTATGTTCGTAAAATGTGAAATTACTGACTGACACCGGAATTTACAAACGACTTTCTTAGAAAATATGAACTCCTTATTTTAAGCTTTAATTTTAGAAGCAAAATTTTATTAAAATATTCTTGGTGCCGAATGCAGCACTCCCAACCGCTAGATGGCGCTATTTTCAACTTGCGAAAAGTTTCCCATTTATCTGACTGGGCTTATTATTTAATGGCTTTGCTCACCATTATATATTGCTAGGGATCTTTGCAAGTTTAACATACTCAAACTAACGCTGTCTATGTATAAAATATCATGAAAAACCTGTTCTTTATTTACCGGTGATAAATAACATTTTGTGCAGAGAGACCATTACACTATTAAAATTTGGTAATAGATAATGGACATTATATGGGCATTACAACGGGCATCATTCTGAAGCAAGGATATTGGGTCTAATATGAATTGAAAAACACAAAACGTCAACTCACCACTTTTAACTGATGCTTGAAACGGGAAAAATAAACAGTTTAATAGCCCGGTTACAGCATCTGTTCATTAAATTCCAACATTAGGTTAAATCAGGTGTAGGGTATGTACCTCTATCGTTCCTTTGGTTTGTCCAGTGCAGTAGTCTAAAATAATTTACTTAAATATCGTATACATAAATTTCGTAGTCGATGGGACAATTAGAAGTGATAAGCATAAAATAGTTAAAAGATTTAATTACTCTAATTATAATTAAAATAGGTTTAATAATGCGCTGTGAATAATTTACTTTGCCCCAGGACTTTTTTGAAAAAAAATGACGAAATATACTAAAAATAAATACCTAGGGAAAATAACATTCACCACAGCATAACTACTGCAAAGAACGAGATAAGAAAAAATTATTTGTTTACTCGATTTGATGACTCAAGCAAATTACTATATTTAAACAAAACAGAGAAAAGATTTAACATTAACAAAAAATATTTATATACGGCATTGAAATATATGCCTAACAAAAAAATAGAAAAGTATCCAAAAATTTTATAAATGAAAATTAATTATCTTGAACATTTATGAAAATATATTAATTAGCTCCCCTTTTAAGGATAAGTAAACACTTAGCGTTAATGCATTTACACACTACAATTCATTACTATAAGCTAAATTTATACTCAGAATTGTGACAGATATTAATTATAATTATCTGAGTAATGTAAATAAATTAATTCACAAAAAATGATCCTCCGCTCTGCAGACAAACTCTACATTGAATAATAAAGCTTTCATCATAATTAAAAGAAATTAAATTACCTTCACTTTGGTGATTGAGGTTACATCTGTGTGCAGGAGTCGTCATTGTCTAAGAGGGGAAATCCATAAGATTTGTTTAAGTACAATATTAACCTACTACGGTTAAAGTATGCCGGTGCATTCATAGCGGAAAATGAAGTCTTAAATGATTTTAGCCAATACGTAATTATTCTATCACACTTGGTCAAAATCGCAAGATATAATTATTTTTGGAAGAAGTGCATTTTATTTGCAATTTACGTAGACATTCTTAGAGGTCACCCAACAGATTAAAAGTCTTAAAGTCAAATGTACCAGACAAGTACAAAAATTCAATTAGTCATGTCAAGTAATAAAAGTCAAGTCAAGAGTCTTAGAGAAAAGCATTTCTCTATATTCTGAAAAAGAGGAAGGGGTGGCAGCAAATAAGCACCCGTCAATCGCCGCAACCTGGTCAAGGAACCTCCTTATTTTACGACCGCATTAAGGCCATATCTGCTGGCTCCGTATCCTTTGTTGCCATTGGACCTTGGTGAATAGGAAAAGCCCTGTACAAAATTTTTCATGATGGGACATATGCTGATAATGGGAGTTTACTTTTTGGCCTGCCATAAATTTCGCTTCAATTTAATGTCAGGCTCTAATGTTGGCTGAAGTCTCATAGCATCTACAGTCGTAAACAGGGTTATAAAATACCCATGCGTGTGGTTTATTACTGGAGCACTTAGCTTTATCTAGAACACCTTTGCTTACAGATAATGTCATATTAGTATATATATTAGTATAATAATGCATTCATATTAGTATAATAGAATCATATTAGTATAATAATGCATTACAAACATTACATTAATTAATTAATCCAATATATGCAATTAATATTAATATTTCCTTTAAAATAATATTTTCCACATCTAAACAGCGTTTAAAGCTGAAACACAAATGTGATGCGAAAGCACCAGCAAGTTTTGTAAACGGAATTATTGCAGAAGATGAAAAATGGAATAAATATGGGTACGACTAAATTATGACGACGATTAAATAAATACGACTTAAATTATGAGTGCATCCTAGTGAACCAGGTCTAACAATGCCAAACTAGACCATGCAATGGCATAAAGTTTTTGTTGTGTATCTGGTGGGACCGGAATGGCGTAATCTATTAAGAACTGCATTCCAGTCAGATAACCAATCTTGAAAGTTACAAGCAATAGCTTATCAATTTGAAGGAAGCATCGAAGTAGAAATATCTATAACATCCGAACATTGTTTCTAGCTGGCGTGTTTAATTTTATTCAAATTGCTTGATTGCCACCTATTTTAAATAGTAAAATTCGCCTTATTTCATATGTCATTTAACCTGTCATTAAATAAAATGAATATTCGTAATTAAAAAAAGTTGTAGAAATACAAGAATCTGAATAAAAATACACCCGACTGGCAACACTATCCAAAAGTCTTTACTAGTTTGATTTCCAACATGACTGTTTTCGCTCGCATGTTGCAACACCAGCAAAGTAAACTTTAGA
This sequence comes from Maratus michaelseni, assembly GCA_963931845.1. Taxonomy (NCBI): domain Eukaryota; kingdom Metazoa; phylum Arthropoda; class Arachnida; order Araneae; family Salticidae; genus Maratus; species Maratus michaelseni. The sequence goes on from OZ007586.1 coordinate 403,184,978, forward strand.
AACACTTCTGTGTGATGTGTTATTGCAATTACTGTATTCACTACATTTTACTTCTTCAAATTACTATGTGTTTTGATACCTGCAAAGCACTCTTTTTGGAGAGCGGTTGATTCCTTATGCATAAATAAAAAATATCGTATGCGTTTCATATGCTCAAATAAAAATTATATTTATGACTTAAACGATACAAAACTCCTCATTTTCATCTGTTGCTGAATTGCTAATATTTTTCTATTAGTATTATAAAATTTGAAACATAATTAAAAATGAACATTTTGATATATTTAATCATATCATGTATAACATAATTACAGAGGTCAAACCCATCGGTCATTGTTTTGGTTACCACTATTTCAGAAAAATAAACCTCTTCATAGATTTCTACAATTGCAATAGGAATCGAAAATAAAGATTGTTTTTTGGAAACAGTGGTAGCTAAAAATAACTGCTCAGCTGCAAAAAGTAAAAAGAAATCGTAATATTTTTAATATCCAAATAATTTGTAAATAATAAAATTGTCATTCTTTATTTATAATAGGAAATTCTGCGTAATATTCCAACATATATATATATTGCCTCATACTATTCAAATTCTAAGATACATAAAAATCATATAACTGAAACTACAGTTAATGTTTTTAACAAATTTTAATCTTTAAAAGAAGAAGGTCTAAACAAATAATACATTTTCACAAATATTTAATAATCATTTAATTATTTTTGTAAAGTCAATGTGACCTCACCAAATTTTCTTCTATTAAAAATATTCATAGTATATTTGAAAATTATTTATTTAAGAATGGTAAAAGAAAACATTTAATTTAAATAAGCAATTCTGAAAAATACAGATTATTATTTATTTTATTTATTTGTGTGATATAATATTTCTTTCCTAATCTATTTATAAATATCTGTATAATATAAACGCATATTACGTGATAATTTCCAAACATGTACGGTGCTAACGGCTTCATGCTACATATGTCAATAGGCCATTTATCAAAATTATGTTTTTGGAATAAAACTGCATAAATGTTAGCCTTTTAGAAAAATCATGAAAAATAATTTTTGAGAGATGACATATTTTTTTAATGTATGTATTTGGAGATATCGGCATTCAAAATTTAATTCCTAAGCTAAACAAACCGCTTTCAACAGAATTAGGTTGATTGTAATTTTTATAGTTTCTGAGAACCATGGTGAACAATACGCACATCGTTCCCGCTCAGGGAATAAAGTCAGAATAGATCTTTGACGTCATTCGCAAATGAACCAATGACGTCCGTAATTAGCTTTGAAGTGAAGTTTTAGCCAACTCAACTCGCTTTTTGCGTATTGATCACTTAAATGGGAAAAAACATATAATTATGTCAAAAAATCGGAATTACTGTCTTGTTTGAAGTTATCTCGGAGGTAAAAATGAAAAAATGAAAGTATTTTGCCCTGCTGAGAAACTTGAAAGCTAAAGCAGTTAATTTGATTAGACACGTGTACTTAAATAAATTAATTGCTTTGTAGTTAATGCAATCAACGCCAAAATTTTTTTTTTTTTTTTTTTTTTTTTTTTTTTTTTTTTTTTTTTTGTGTGGCACGATGATTACCAGATAGACTCTATTTAGGTAAATCATATTATTAAATGTTTGTGAGTTCACTATATAAAAATAAAAATAATTATTTTTTTTTCATTTAAAGCATTTTGGGAATTTATTTAAAAAAAAAAAAAAATATGCAAATTTGTTCGAAGCATAGATTGCGTGTTATATAAATGTATTGTTTGTACTTTCTCAATTTAATTTAATTTCTCATCAAAAGACTTGATCATATTACACCTTTAAAAATACGTTGAAATGAAACGTCCTGTTTAAGAGCTACGCCTAACTAATATGCTCTCTTTATCATCTTTCATACATATTTTTAATTGCTTTATTAGCATTTGTGTACTCTGTCGTATGTATAATAGCGTATGCTAATAGATATTTATTAATAACACCATTTTTAACTATTTTCCTATATTTTTTAGGGCAGCAATGTAGCTTCTTTCTATAATTCTATTTAGTAAAGAAACGTTGGGGAGCACTCAGAGAATATTTGTCTGGGTGTTCCACAATAAAGTATATTTTATTTTCGTATAATTTATTAAACTGGTATTTTCTTTTTTTTCCCTCTTCTCATGTAAAATCGACTTTTTGGCCACAACCTATACGAGGACCGCGAAAAGCAAACGGAACAACCCGCCTAGATGGGCGAAGCTCGGCTATTTTAGTAAGAATTATATAAGTCACAATTTTGTAATATTATATAAGCACAATAAAAAATATTGCGAATCAGTATGCGTCAAGAAACTGGAGTAAATGGCTTACTTTTTCCTCTAATGCATGAAAAATTGTTTGTCACAAAAAAATTTATTCAACTATAGAATCAATTCCTTTTAAAATAAACAACTTCTTTGCAGCAATAACAAACACATTTTTTAAAATGTAATTTCAATTTGAAGCATTTTTCAAATTACTAACGAGGAAAGAGAAGAGAAATGAGGGAGTTAATTAAGGCATAAAGGAATATTAATGATGCCTGAATCCTTTTCCGTTTAAAATGACAATTTTTCCAAAAAATAAAAAAATCTCTGTCCGTTTATAGTTTTAGCAATCTAAATGAGAGAACAAGCTATAAATCTAAATAATTAAAAAAATTCTTTTGAAGATTTTCTGTGAAATGTATTTTATTACATTGAAATATAAATGAATAAAATTTTTAAATAGTTCTTAGTTTTTCTCTAGTTTTACATGTGTAATTGAGAAAATATTTAAAAAAATATAAAAGGGATAAAAATACGTAAATTTTTAAGTGAAATGGTTTGTTTAAAAAAAGGACTTAATGATTCATTTGTCTCATTACCTGGCATCTAATATCTGTGGTATATAATTTAAAAACTCAAATAACACTTCAAGCTATGCGGTAACGACAATATATTTTCCCGTAAATTGAAAACATTTTAGCTTTCATGAATATTGAGTCTTATTTAATTAATATAACGAAGAATTTCCTGTATAGTTATTAAATTAAGGCAATGTGTGTGCACTGCTTGGAGTTTCCAAGGAGTCTGCCACCACTGTTAAATATAATAAATTTTCTATTTAATATTTAAATTGCAGATTTTGTAACCGCCTCATTTATTCACAGCATATGTAATATTTTTCCATGCTTAACCCCTTAACCGTCGTGTAATGATCGGAAAATTCCTTCCAAAATCGTCAATTTCTTTTATTGCGCCATTTTATTATTTAGAGACCGCACCCTGAATACTAGGTCTGAGCACTGACACAAAAATGGGGGTGCTCATAGGCCGATTCTGTAAAACTTTTGTACGGTCCCCTAATTTTCCACCCCAGTATTTTCTAAAAGTTTTCTTTGCCTTATTGAATCTCAGATAAATAAGGCGCAGAAATCTTTTATAAATTATTGGTATTGAATTTCAAGGGACCGTGCACACGCTGAAAAATTTACGCCTACGACTGCATCACTTTTTGTGTCAGCGCTCAGGCCTAATATTCAGTGGGCGGTGTATTTAGTAAATAGTGAGTTGATTAGTAACAGAAATAGTGTATTTTGGTTTTAAAAAAGTGTTCAGGGAGTCTAAAAATTTTAAATCACAATTTTACTTTCTTTATATTTGGCTGTTTTTTTTTTTTTTTTTTCAACACAAGTGAATTTTTTTTTAAATTAGATTGCTTGATTGCTACCACTTTTTTGAATTAGAATTATTCGTCTTATTTAAATACAGAATAAATAATACGAAAATAAGACCAATTACAGTATTATACAAAACTGGTGGGAATCAAACAAACTGAATTAAAAAAGTAGCCTACGCTGCCCGTGAAGGTCACGGGCGGGAAATAATTTGTTTATAAATGGCTGCCGGTAAAGGTATCGGACGCGACGATTAAGGTGTTTTAAAATAATCTCGGGAATGACAAAATCATTGAATAAGCCATAATGTAACGGCTTCCACTGGAAACTATTTTCTAATCTATTCGCACCAATTCTATTAAAATATAAATTTTTTATTATATTTCTCTTGCAAGTGTCGTTAAACTTTATTACAAGATTTTTATTTTGAGAAAGAGGTGCGAGATAGAATTAAAATTATAAGGAGTTCAGTCAATGGCGATTCAGTCATGGGCGCGATAAAATTTGTTCACAAATTTTGCCCGTTATTGTATCGGACACGACGATTAAGGAGTTAAATACAGCAAAAAATTCTAGTAAAAACATTTAGATGAACTGTGTACACTCTGATTAACTGATGTAATTATTCTTCAAAAAATAATACTGCACAAAAGTTCTTACATAAGAAGGAAGCAATTTTTTTCAGCATTGCAAAAAATATATATAACAGAACAAGTTAGAATGAGACATTCTACGTCACATAGTGCGCTATATTTAAAAACCTAAATATGAATTAAAATTTTCACCCTAATGAATCGGCGATAATATAGCGAAACCATTTAAAAAAGCATGAACAACAGTGCAGTGTTCGAACTTTTTCACTATAATTTGTAAATAGAATTTTTAGCATTATTTAAATGCAGAGAAGTATTACAAATCCTGCAATTAAACGAGGCGTCTTTAATTTTTGCTATTTAAATATTAAATAAAAAAATTCTATTACAAAATTGTGGTAAAAGCGTATGAACCCTGCAGTAGTTAAACGAAACAGTCAACTTTCAACTATGAAGAACGTCTACTTTAACTTGATATTTCTAAAATTTTCTTAGCGGGTTGACTCGAACTAAAATGAACCAAAACTTCATATTTTCTCAGAAAGAACTCCAAAATCTGACGCAATAAAAAATTCACAAAATTCAAAAGCCTAAATACTAGTGTGATGGGGATAATGAATGAATTTTGGAATGAGCTAAAGCATAGTTACAGCGCCTAGAATACATAGTGTTGAAAACGGTTTTACCGGTTTTTAATTCAAACTTTTTGAATTCAAACCAGAAATTCTGAATTCAAACCAGAAATTCTGAAACAAGAATTTTTACTCTAAGAAGTCACGAAATATCTGCCATTAATTAAGGAAAAGAACAATGTAGGGAATTTCTGGTATGAGTGCGAAATTTCGGAATTTAAAAAAAGCCAAACTGGTAATGCTTTAAAAGCTGCTAAAATTGTAGCCTATAAACGTGAAACGATGCGGTACAATAATAGGGCGACCACAGTGACACCTTCTTCAAAAATAGATTTACATCTAACAAAAGTAACCGTTTCACTATTGACAACATGAACATAATTTCTGTTAATAAAATCTTTCTGTAAGTGTATATTTCAGATGTAACTGATTTTGAAGTTAGTTTCTTATCATATCAGGGAATTAATCTTTTCCACTCTTCTTACCAGAGATTCATCCTTTGGTGTGCTAAATAGGGATATTTTCTAGTTTGCTGCCTTGTATCGAGTACTGCAACCAGACACAAAAGAATGCGTATCACGTTTTTTGGCCATTATCAATATCATTCCCATTTTCAAAGCTTATGAAAATCGCTATCCAAGAAAAAGGAAATAGAGTATAATTTAATTATTTAAAATATTTACTACCAGCTGAAACGTTTTCTCAGTTCGATTCTTATACAATGTTTGCGTTGAAAAGAGCTTGCAGACAGTGGCGTAGCCAGAGAGGGTGGGGGTCCAAATGCTCTGGAAACCAGTAATATTATAAAGTTTTCTTTGCCTTCAACATCGCAGAAAATTTTCCGATTATTTAAGGCCAAAATATTTTTATAAAATTAGTGGGTTATCTTTTCAGCACCGTTCTACATTTATCGGATTCATTTTTTTAGTACCGTCCCAGCAAACACGAGATTTTTGGCCACATGTTGTGAACGTTCTGGCCAAAAAAGCTTGCGGCAATTTGTATCCAACCATTAATGTATTTTAACTGACGCTCCTCTACACCCGCTGTCAATCGTCAAATCGTTAACGGGCAAATGGGGAGAAAACTTAATGCATTTTCAGTGGCCAATAGCTAACGTAAATACGTTTCCGGTCACGATATACAAATCTATCATCGTTTAAAAGTCAGTGGCCCAGTATAATCTTCTCGACATTTTTATTATAAGAAAGAAAAAGTATTTTTACTTCACGTTTTATAAGATAATGTTTGTTATTTTAAACCTAGATTTATATATATAAAGATGAATTATGTTGCATTTAAATATTGTATGCAATAAAAAATACACAAAAGTTTAAAGAGTTTTAATGAAAAAAAAAAATTCCTTAAAAACTCTTAATGTTCTTTTAAAATATGCATGAATATCTTTAAATATATTTTTGTGAGCACACTAGAATAAAAAAGAATATATTTAATAGTTATTTTATATAATTTTTCATTGCTAAGATAAATAGATAACATATTAACATAAAATACATCCAAATGCTATGCTGATTTGAACAAATATATTAATAGCAATAAAGCTGCAATCTTCAGACATACATATTATGTAAACATATTTAAAAATTTAATAATCAATGCGAATTTATTTATACTTTTTTAAAATTTCCATGAAAAAATATTTGTTATAAACAAAAGGAAAAAACGATTGTTCTTTGATTGTTCAAACAAGCTGCTGTTGTTAAACAAGTGAAAAAAATTTTTTTTTTTTTTTTTTTTTTTTTTGTGCATGATTTTATATTTTCTGTATATTATCCATAAATCAGTTGCAAAAAATAACTTATTTTACATTTTTTAAAACACTCCAAGATAAACAAAATTTGGATTTAAAAGAAAAATTATTTTAAATAGCAAATGCCTACATTTGCCCCCACCCCCCTCCTTCCACACACAATTCAGAACAAGAAAACTTCTTTGATTCCCCCCGCCCCCCTCCCGCCAGGCCGGCAAACAGAGAGAGGGAATGGCGAACGAAGATTTCCCTTTTTCGACACATTATTTTTCCCAGTGGGGATTTTTCTAGATATTTTTAAATGTTTTATTTTAACCTGTGTAATAATTAGCATTTAGAAACATCCACTTTTAAAATTTAATTTTGTATGAGAAATTTTGAAGATTAAGAAACATTAATAAAGTAAATCTATTAAAAGATAGTTTTGTTTAGAAAGATGTACAATTTTTATTTTCTGCGGACCTGTAGGGATTTTTAGTGTTGTTTACAACATTTCTTCAATTCAAGTAAGAAAGAAGCAAGTCATCGAGCCATCCCTATGTGTTTCTGAAGCCTACAATCTTTACAAATAAGGTAAGATTATTTTTTATAGTGATTATTCCAGTCAGTTTAAAATTAAGTTAGTTAAAAATTAGTTTTCGTCATTCTCAGAGACAGATTTAAGTTCAAGTTGAGGAGGGATTCGTTTTTGAAAAAGCATCAGAAATTGTATAAAAAGCTGCCTTGTTTATGCTACTTATTCCTACACAACTATATAAAAAAAGTACCTGACTGATCTCAAATCTGTCCCTGAATATGCTATTAGTAAGTTAACTTTGTATAGTATAATTATAGAGTTATTGTGCCAGTAACAAACACCATGGGAGATTTCTGATTTATATAAAGATTCAGCTTTTGTTTTTTCTGTAACTCCGTTCTATGTTTTATAATCTGGTTTATTGCTAACAATTTTAAACCAGTCATGAAGCGAAAGATAATATTTCATGATTACAATATCTTTCAGTGAAAATTTTACCTTATCTAGTTTTTAAGAAACTAATTTATATGTTCTGTATTTTCTGACGAAAATTGGATGTTTTTGTTTTGATAGAATAGAAAAGTTCAAATTTTATATACTAATGACTGGGTGTCTAGCCACCTGGATAACCTGGAAAAATCAAGGAAATTTATTTGGACTAGAAATGTCAGGGAAATTTACTATTCCTGGGAGAAATTGAAAAATTGTGAGAAAAAGTTAAAGAAATTTGAAACATCCAAGAAAAAATTAAGAAAATTTTTCTGAAGGAGCGTTACACAATCATTAACCATGAAATAAATATCTTGATGCTCAACATTTTTTAAATTAAAAAAAAAAAATGTTTAACAAATAAGTAGTTTGTGCTTCAGAATCATTTGTGAAAGTTTCACTCTTGGATTCACAACTTTCAAGATTTTTTGTGTGTTACATCACAAAATCTCAAGGCCTGGAATTTTTTTTAAATTGGTATAGAAAACCTGGAAGAAAGTCAAGGAAATTTGTTGCTGATTTGGTATTGACACCCTGTAAGGACCACATTTATAAAATTTCACTTATTTTTCAACTTTTAATAAAGTAGCTAATCTGATTTTAATTCATTACTGGGATGCTTAATTAGTCAATTTCCAATACTAGACACCCTATGTGACCATTACTAAAAGTGTAATTCCAGTAATGGTAATAGTTCATAAAATGTGTTGGTTTAATTGAAAAGCTAAGTAATCAGATTTTAGTTTTTTAATTTCACTTATCAGAATGTAATAAAAACAAATTTTTCTGTTATACCAGCACCATGCCAAAATGTATGCTAATCTGCTATTTATTTCAACCCTGACTGTGTTAAGGATTTTTATTACAAACCGTGCTAAACATTGCAATTTGCTATTTATTCAACATAAATAATTTTATTCTTATCATTTAGTACTCGTAATTTTGCAAAATCTCTTAATTTGATACTTTTTGAATAGAAAATATTTATTAAATTATAACTTAATTTATTGTTGACACTGAGAGAGATTTTACCATTTGGCAGTTATCTGATAATGAAGAGGTGGCAATAAAATTGTTTTACGACTTTCGATCCATAAAATAAGTTTTTATTAAAAAAAACCTCATAAACATCTTCATTCAAAAAATAAAATCTGTGATGCCACTAGGCTTTTGAATTAATCCCGGGTCCCTATGACTCTCTCATCCAAAAAACCCAGTCTTTTTTTTTTTTACAAAAGTGGGTCCTTTTTTTAGAATTAAGACATATTCAATGTATTGTATTGAAAATATGCCTCTTTTACATTCTTTCAAGAAAAAAATTATGCTTCCTTTCCTAAAGGGACTATTACAATGTTTTTTATGCATCCGTTCTTTAATTTTTTGCTTAATGATGCACCATAGCACATCGCCAGATCACTGAAATGTTTACTGCAATGCTAAGAGACATTTACAATTTCCAGCCTCAGTTTAAATCGAGTTTTATTTTATTACTTTATTGCATAATATTTGCTCTTTTAAGTATATATTTGTATTCATTTAATAAAATAATTTGTGAAAGTCTGTAATTTTCAAATGTTAATTTTTAAATGCTCAGATTTGTCCCAACAGTGTTTTTTCAAATGATTCATTTCATGCAAATTTCATTTTGCACCAAATATTACCCTTAGTGACGATGGTGTTACTAAGGAAAAGGACCCAATATTTTTTAAAAGGTGGGTCGCTTTAATTAATTTCATGTTGTAAATATATATATTTTTAATAACAAACCAGATTAATTTTTAACAGAATTTTTTTCCCAATGAAAGTATGTACATTTTTTACTAAAAATTGTGGTTTTTTACATCTTACAAAATCTTTAACAAACTTATGTAAATACCAAAGATGGTCTAAAAAGATGTTTTAAAAGTTATTTGACTTGGAATAAATTTAATTTAAATATGAAATAAATTGTAATGATCACAAGTACGATTGCATCTGTTAATTCCCAAATGCTGCAGATAAAAAGTGCTGCAACAATAGGAAATGGAAGTTTTCAGCTTTTCACTGAAATCAGCTTTTTTTAAATGTCATTTTGGCTGTTTCTAAGACTGATGCAAAAATGTGAAAAAATCATGACCTGAAAATTTGAAGGGAAGGAAAAAGGATAAATAGATAAAATTCTGTGCTTTTAAATTTGCCGTATAATATGCACAACACTTTAAATATAAAACTAATAATATAAGCTTAAAAACTTATTTTAAGATGCATAACAAAATAATTAAATTAACTATGTAGGGGAGACTGGTATACACTGGACCTATGGACACAGTGGACCACCCTAATATTTTATTTATTTACATTTTTTTAAAGCTTCTCTTCTATCCTAATAGACAACAGAACTGCACTGATTATTTATAGCCTTCAGAAAATATGTTTAGCTCAGATTGAACTATGTTATCCTGATGGGTTGTTTTGAGCTTCTGAAAGTAAAATTTTTCATCATATTAATTTTTTTAGTAATTAAAGTGTTGTAGATAAATTTGATTAAACAGCTTAATTTGAAAAGCTAAGATACTTGTTTTTATTTAACTTTAAAGTTAATATGTTTCAAAGAAAGCTATAAACAATATTAATATGATTATTTATTGAACTTCAACATGGGGCACAGTGGACCACCCACTCCTGGGGCACAGTGGTCCACAACAATCCACTCTGCTTCTGTATGCAGAATGTTCAAAATATTTAATAATTGCTTATTTACTATAAAGAAATATTGTTTAAAAGTAGTTATTTAACTGTAAAATAAAGTAAACAAAGAAAAATAATTTATTTAACATAGTAAGAAATATTTTATACTGCCTTTGATAAATATAACTGTTGTCTAATTGGTTATAATTCTATTTAAGTAAGATTCGTGAGACGCAAATTAAATGGAAATCAGTTTATTTTTCCAGAAACTGTGAATGATTTCATAATACTATTGCTCCCAGACCCAAAAGTGTTTCAGGAAAATTCCAGGTTCAATCTTACTCATAAGTGTTTTGGAATTTCATTTACAAAATTTAATGTGTGCTGATTTTTTTATACTTAAGTAATAACTATAACTAAATTGCAATTGCTCCTGTATTAATCTGTTGTTATTTTCAAAATATAATATTTTTTTTTTTCGAAATGTTACTTGTAAATTTATATTACTATGTTATTTTGCAGGTAAAGGGAAAATAAAAAAGAATTAGATTAATGAAAAATAGATTTATACTGTATTTCAGATATACTTAATAGCGGTCCACTGTGCCCCGGTGGGTGGACCAGTGTGCATATTTTTTTTTTTTTTTTTTTTTTTTTTTAATGTATTGAAAACTATGTTATGAGAAAATTATGATGAATGTATTTAAGGAATATTCAAAAATATTTTCATGCAGATCAGTTTGTCCATTACAGAGAAAAAAATTTTAAACTGGAAAAGTGGTCCACTGTCTACCAGTCTCCCCTATGCTCATTTTTTTTTCAACTGTTCCCAGTTTTGCCAAATATTCTTTCAATTGCGAAATGAAAGGGGGGAGGGGGGGAGAGAGAACTAAAATAAGAAAAAAGAAATAGTTTAAAAAAAAAGTATTGCTTTAAAAAGCACTAAACTAAAATACATAAATTTTTAACCTATTTAGTGTGTATCACATGCCTGTGATAAAAGTTAAAGGTGGGAAATTTCGCACAGAATTTTTTATTATGCGGGATTTCCTATTTTATATGCGATTTGCACAATTCCACATGCTATTTCAAATTCTGTCCCTCAAAGAAAATTCCCTTTCTCCCAGTATCATTAATGATGACTTGGACTGTTAGACTAACATTAAAATAAAGAAATTTAAAAAAAAAAGTAGTTTTTAATCAAAGAAAAAAAAAAGATGGTTAAAGTGTCATAATTTCAAAGTTGTATCTAGTAAAAATGAAGTAGATTTTGGAAATCATTTCTCTGTATAATGAACAGATGAAAGTATATTAAACTAGGTAAATTATATCCAATGGTTGGAGTATCATAGTTGAGATTTTTTACAACAGAGCGAAAATATGCTGGGACCAGGACTCGAACAAAACCAAAGTACTCAGGTTCGAGTCCTGATCCCAGCATATTTTCGCTCTGTTGGAAAAAAATCTCAACTATGATACTCCAACCATTGGATATCATTTCTCTGTAATTTATTAAACCAAAGTGTATATCCAACGATTCCATTAACAAATGTGCAAATCACTATTTTTACAAAAAAAAAAAAAAAAAAAAAAAAATACCAGTCCAACACAACGTGGGAACAACTATATCCAGGCTTAGTCTGGTCTGACCTGGACACCAAACACTAACCAACCTTTGCCAGACTTGATCAGATACAGATCCCCATGCTGGATTTGGCAAATTCCTTTACTGTATCAAAATAGAATCTGATCGAGCCATATCCATTGAAAATTGTTCATATTTTGTTTGTTTAGTCCAGCCTTTTTAAATTTCTTATTCCTTTAAGTCTTTTATCTGTTCAACAGGCCTGTTTTTTTTTTTAATCGTCCCAGCAAGTTTTAAAAATTGACTTTGTGCTGTTGGCATGTTTGAAAATTTCTCTTTATTTTGTACTATATTTTACTCGTAACAGGTTTGGGATTAGCCTGCTGTCCGCCCTCTTGTTTTTTAAATCAAAACATATTTGTTTTGTTTCTCATTTCCAAAATAATTTTTATCCTTATTGACTTATTATAAACTTGTTATTTAATTTTATTGACTAATTTATTTATATTTAATAATAAAAGTTAAAATGTTCTGATTTAACTTGATTATGTCTGAAACAAATCAAAACAACAAATGTTTTGATTTATCGCCTGCGATCAGCCATCTCATTTTTTAAATCAAAACATTTTAACTTTTATTATTAAATATAAATAAATTAGTATTGTGTTTTCTATTTAACTTGATTAAGTCAGAAATAAAACAAATGTTTTGATTTATTGCATGCGGTCAGCCATCTCATTTTTTAAATCAAAACATTTTAACTTTTATTATTAAATATAAATAAATTAGTCAATAAAATTAAATAACGTGTTTATAATAAGTAAATATGGATGCAAATTATTTTGGAAATGAGAAACAAAACAAATATGCAGAGTTGTCAAGTCTCTGGCTTTTTGAACACCAGTAATTTTTTTGAGAAAATGTTGTTCTTTTAAATCGCAAAATGCTTCGATTCAATAAAACAACATTTTCTGTAATAAATTACTGGTATCCAAAAAGCCGGAGACTTGGCAGGTCTGAATATGGTTTGATTTAAAAAACAAGATGGCAGACAGCAGGCTAATCCCAAAGCTTTAGCCTCTTACTGTTTATTTATCTCTCCCTATTCACTGCCTTTTATTTTTATTTTTTTACCCTTCCTGTTGGTGTTTTTTTTTTCTCCCTGTTTTTTTTTTTTTTTTTTTCCCAAAAGGCTTTTTTTCTTTGCTGCTCCAAAATAGTGATTTTCGTTTCCAAAAAAAAAAATCATTTTGGCTGCTACTAAAGTTATCTCTTCTGCTCCAAAATGATGTTCATGCTGTTCCATCAGCTAGCAAATCAAAACAAATGCAAAATTGGCAGTTTGCATGCTTAAAAAAGGAAGTGACTGAAAAAATGTTGTGGGGGAGTTTAGAATAAAGATTACAAAATTGGTGGGAAATTTAGACACTGTACATTGTACATGAATCCACATATCTTATTTTATGATTTTCTCAATATTTTTGATAGTTTTAATTTTGTTGATCATTTCTTGCTGCACTGCTTACTTATTTTGCTTTTTAACTTTTTTTTCGGTGATGCGGCTTTATGGTAAGTGTGGGCACCTCTGCAGATTTTTTTTTTTTTTTTTTTTAATGTAATTTTAGAGGTGCGGAACATATTCTCGAAATTACAGTACTTATTATTGATTAAATCAACCACTTGTTTCCAACCTGTTTGTTAGTGATTTTTACCTTCCAAATTTTCCTTCCAAACTCAAATTTTAACAACTAAAAATGGTTACAAAAAAAGAGTGAGAATCTATATAATAAAAATCCCTGACGGCTCGGCCTATAGGCACAGGTAGATTTCGAAGACACAGACTGTGAAACACCTGTTTGTTGGGAATTGCAGAAGAAATTATCTTTCTGCCATGATGCAACAGTTGGAACCGTCCACTTCGAAGCCTAACTTGTTTGCAGGCGGAGCCGGCAGGAATTTTTTTTTGCTATAAGGGTTGGTCCTATAAAAAATTTGTCAATATAAAAGTTTTAGATAATATTAAGAGGAGTTATAATAAATTTAAGCGGATTTGATATATTTTGAATTGACGAAATTATGCATTTTTTTCTTCTAACCCCCTCCCCCCTTGGGGCCATTTTTCTTAATATCAAAAATCTGTCATACATAAATTTTCGGCCCTTTTCGTAGAAGTAATAATAACTTTAAACGGATTCGATACGTGTCATAATTAAGAAATTATGGGGTTTTTTCTGTTTTCACAAAAAGCCCCCCGTTTCCCCCCACCCTCCTGGTCAGATTTTGTCCGTTAACGAACTGGACCGAGATTTTATGCCCCTTAATTTTATGTATCAGTTTGGAAGAGATTTGTGCAGAATTATTGCAGTTATCATGTTCATAAAAAAGTGACATATATATATATATATATATATATATATATATATATAAAGTTTTGAACTGGGGTAGTTCTGGGAGTCAGGATCTGTGTAGAACTGCAAAAATTCCTACTTAGGGGAGAATGTAATAGGTAGTATTTCTTACGAAATCTACTTAAAAGCACAAAGCATTTGACACTCAACAATTCCGGGGTGCCCGCTTCACTTTTTCATATGCCAGTGATCATATCATTGTGATTGTTAATTTTGTATTGTTGCAGCTTACAGACAAATATTGTTACATCATCATTATAAACAATAAAACTTCTGAAGATTTTCTAAATACAAAAGATTCATTCATAAACTATGGAGGAGGTAAGTGTTCAAGATGTAGTCTGGTGTAAAAAAAAATCCCTACAGGCACAGGTAGATTTCGAAGACTGTGACCGTGGGGCACCTGTTTATTGGGAATTGCAGAAGAAAGACCTATATTTGCCATGGTGTGGCTGTTGGGACCACCCACTTCGAATATATACCTCTGCCTGTAGGCAGAGCCAGCAGGGATTTTTTTGTTTTTAATTTTTTTTTTACCGTAAGAGTCGGTCCCATAAAAAACTTGTCAGTATAAAAGTTGTAGATAATATTAAGAAGATTTATAATAAATTTAAGCGGATTTGATATCTTGTGAATTGACAAAGTTATGAATTTTTTTCTTCTAAACCCCCCCCCCCTTTTTTTCCCCCCTTGGGGTCATTTTTAACGATATCAAAAATCTGTCATGCATAAATTTTTGGCCCTTTTCCTAGAAGTAATAATAACTAAACAGATTCGATACGTAGCATAATTAAGAAATTATGGCATTTTTTCTGTTTTCACAAAAAGCATCCCATTTCCCCCCGTCCTCCCTTGGTTCGATTTTGCCCATTAATGAACTTGACCGAGATTTTATGTCCCTTGATTTTATGCATCAGTTTGCAAGAGATTTGTGCAGAATTATTGCAGTTATCATGTCCATAAAAAAAGTGACACAGATAGATAAATAGATAGATAGATATAAAAAGTTTTCAACTGGAGGTGGTTTTGGGTTCTGGGAGTCATAATCGGCATAGATCTGCAAAAATTTTTCAAAAATTCCAACTTAGGGGAGAATGTAATAGGTAATATTTCTTACGAAATCTACCTAAAAATGCAAATGAAATCAGAAGGAAAGAATACCTAACTTGCAGAAAATCAGTTTATGTTTAAATAAAGGGATTAAATGCAAATTATTGCTATGTGTGTGTGTGTGCATGCTGAAATAAGTTTTGATTTGAAAGAAGAAAAAAAAATATTCATTGGCATCATATACAGAATCAGTTATGTTTTTTGTTTTTAAATTTCTAGTTGAATATGATGATTGCTTATTATTGCAACCTATTACAATTTATTTTCATATTTTTCAGGAGAGCAGTGAATCAATTCCGAGATATACTTGTGCTCCTGAATCTGAATGTTTGTCATTCAAGGAAAGGTAAGTACTTGTCAATTTGCAAAGAGTGTGTGTGTGTGATGGTTTCAATAAAAAAGTAAGAAATCATGACACCTTAAATTGGATACAATGCTACAAAATGTTCAAGGTCCTTTTTTTGTTTCAAATCAGATTTTTGTATTTCAGAATTAAAACTAATTAATCTATCACATTCATTTTAAAGAATAATAACATCTCTAAGTTAAGTGATTATAAGCAATTCATTTGAAGTAAATCTATAAAATTTAATTAAAATTTGAAGAATAGCTAATTTTAGTAAAATTAAATATGTATTTTTTAAATATTTCTCCCTTGTATAAAATGCATGGCACTTTTATTATCTGCACATTGCATAATTACGTAGGCACTCTGGTTTGTAGACAATTGTATAGTCTATATGACGTAAAAGATTGAAGGTACTATGTGTTTGCAGAAACTGGCTGCTTTTAAAAAAGAAAAAAATAATTAAACAAATATTAAGTATCCTTTTTTTGTTTGGTAACAATTTATTTCGCTAATGAAATCTGTTGTGCTGCCTCACAGAGTTCTGAACTCTGTGGCTCTGCCTCGCCCCATGGAGCCCTAGAATCTTTTTGCATTTGAATCTACATTTTTTTAAATTTTTATGTTATAATACTGCTGTCTGGAGAAGTATTTTTTATTATGGAGAGTAAAAAACAAAAACAAAAAAACATTCTTTTTTTACAAAAAAGTCATCTGGAATTTATAAAAGTGATAATAAGGAATAAAATGGTGGCAAGCAATCAAAACCCAATTAATCAGAAAGTTTTTATTTATATTATTATTTTATTTGTTCTCCAATTTTTATCATAAGTTGCTGGATTCAAATAAACCTTCCTCCTTCCCTCAAGCCGGCTAATATCGATTATGTAATACGAGCGTGAATGGTTTATTTTAGCAATGGATATTTTACATAACTTTTGAGTTATTTTGCAAACTTAATTAGTTGTGATATTTCTCATATATGGATTTATTTTACAAGCAAAAAGTTTATTATTCGAGCTGGTTTATGTACATAAAAAAGTTTTTTACAATTATAGTTGTTTACAATTTCTATCAAGAGCAGCATCTGTTATTCATCTTAATCACAATCTTAACTTAAAATTCTAATAAGATATTTCATTGTGGATGTTGCTAAGTTCCAAAATATTAAGAAATAAACTTAGAAATTATATTCAAGCAAAAAACATTTGTAACTTTTATTTCAAATTAGGCAAAAACAAGTTCATCAAATGTACATTTTAAAATAATAAAAAAAATCATAATTATTTGAGTGATTTCGACCAGAAAATAAACAAAAAAAAATTTTTCCTGTTACATTATTTCATCAATGTCTCCCTCATCAGATATAGATTTTTGAGTACTCAACTATCCAGACATTTGAAGCATTCGGCAATCAGCATTTCCCGAACCAGCCGGTTAATTCAGCCTTTACAGTATTTTTTTTTTTTTTTTTTTTACCAGAGATATATAATTTTGTTAAGTTTCATTAGAAAACTCGATTTATATGTGTTAAATGTTAGTGTGTTCCTAGTTTATATGTTAGTATAATTATGTACTGTTCTAAACTAAAACTATGTGACTAATAATTCTAACCTCTGCTTGTTATTCTTTTTTTTAAATTCATAGAAAACTTTTGTGTTTTTTTTTAAAAAATGGTGGGAGGGGGGAAGAGGTTTGACAATAAATATTTTTTTACTGGCGACTAGAAATTTTTGCTGGTTACCAGATTTTATCAGATTTGTAAAGCCCTGACTATTAGCTCTGTTTTTCACTCTGAGTGTATCTGCAGTAGTGTTTGCTTCTTTTTGCCTTATTTTGATATTATAATGCAGAACTTTTAACATGTGCAGGGTTGTAAAATGGTTAAGTTTTCTTTAATAAAATTTTGTTTTATGTATTTATTTGCACATTGTCGTTGAAATTTTAAATACATCTCCAAAGTTTGAAGGAAAAACACCAACTCATTTCTGCTATTACACGAAAAATGTAGGTTGACTTTAAAATGTCAATCCTAATTTCTGTGAATTGCTAGGATCACTTAGTTTTGTTGTTTCTAAATATGTTTCCTTAGAGTTTGGAAATTTTTTTTCTTCATGTACACCATAAGATTTTTGCAGTTCTAATATCAAAATGATAGTGCTGACTCTAAACCAGTTTGGCAGGGTGCAACGCCCAGTGTCCCTTAAGGCCCTTTTGGTTCTTTCCTTTTACGATTGTGGAATAATAATAGTAAAATACGTCCATCAAGCTAGAAAAAAAAAAAATCATGAAATTCACCAATCGTTTGCGGGGAAAAAATCATGAATTTCATCAATCTTCCGCAGGAAAGAAAAATCTCAAAATTTTCCATTTGGTTGCTTGGAAAAAAAAAAGCGAAGTTTGCCTATCAGTTGTAGGAAAATATCATGAAATTCTTCATACTGTCAAGGAAAAATATCACAAAATTCGTTTAACAGTTAAGGAAAATATCAGAAAAGTTGATATATATTTCAGTCGGACACGAAGAAAAAATAATGATTTTCAACATTCTGTCGCGGGAAAAAATCGCAAGATTTGTCATTCGGTCATGGGAAAATATCGCAAAATTCCTCAATCGGTTGCAGGAAAATATCACAAAATTCTTCAGTTAGTTGTGGGAAAAATATCGTGAAATTTGTCAAACGATCACAAGAAAATATTGCGAAATTTGTTAAGCGATCGTGAGAAAATATTGTGAAGTTCATTAGTCGGTCATGGAGAAAAATTGCAACATTTTTCAGTCAGACACGAGAAAAATATTGTGAATGTCTTCAATCTCTTGCAAGAAGAAACACTGAAATAAAAAAAATCATGAAATTTGTCAAGGTCAAACCAATGGGGAGGTCTACCTTTCAGCTTAAATTGGTTGCGGAAAAAAATCGTGAACTTTGTCAATATGTCATGAGGACCCCCCTCTTCTCCCCCCCCCCCCAAAAAAAAGAAAAAGAAAAAAAAAGTTAACCAATTGGTCACGGGAAAATACTGTGAAATTTGTCAAACAGTTGTGGAGAAAAATTGCGAGAGATTTCAGTCAGATGCAGGGGGGAAGGGGGGGATCACGAATTTCACCATTCTGCCGTGGGAAAAAATTTCAAAATTTGTCATTCTGTCGCTCAAACCACCTCACCGCAAACAGTGGCTGAGAGGTTGTGCTCTCGAAGCTGGTAGACGGGAGGTGCTGGGTTCGATCCCAATCGCGCCCGTCGGCCTAATCGCTCGGAGTTTTCGTGGTTTTCTTTCGAGCCGTGGATTTTCTCCATGCGTAAATACGGATTAGGTTCCCTTAGAAAGACCCCCACGGTGGGCACTCCCCCCGGGCCTATATCCCTAGTGTAGATAATTGGCCGTCAATAATCAACCCAACCCAACCCAACCTCACCGCAAAGTTTGCCAATTGGACGCGGGAAATATGTAAAATTTGTCAGTTGGTTTGTGAAAATATTATGAAATTCATCAAATGGTCACGTGAAAATATTATGAAATTCGTCAGACGATTGCAGTAAAATACCGCAAAATTCATTAGTCACTTGTGAAGAAAAATTGTGAAAATTTTCAGTTGGACACGAGAAAAAAAAATCGAATTTCTTCAATGTCTCGCAAGAAGAAACAGGGAAATTAGAAAAATCGATCGTGAAAAAAATCTTAAAATTTGTCTCTCAGTTGCGAAAAAGAAAAAAAAAGGTGAAATTCGTCGATCATTCACGGAGGAAAAAAATTGTGAATTTCGTCGATCTATCGTCGGAAAAAACCCCATGAAGTTTGACAATTGGTCACGGGAAATTATTGAGAAATTCGTCAATCGGTCTTAGAAAAATATGGCAAATTTCGTCAGTCAGTCTCTGTGAAGAATCGCGAAATTATTCAGCCGGATTCAGGGAAAAATCGTGAATTTCATCAGTTTGTACCAAGAAGGTACAAAGAAATTCGCGAATCTGTTGTGGAAAATATCGAGAAAATTTTCAGTTGGTGGGGGGAGGGTTAGAATGCAAAATTTGTCGATCTATCATGCACACAATATCTTTTTGGGCAGGATTTCCCCCCTCCCCCCATCCTGCCCTGAAATTCAAGCCCTGTTTAATTTTTCTAGTGAGTTTCAACTTTCATACCTACATAATTTTAGAAAGTAAGTTTTTCAAACATTCATGTAATTTATTGAATCAAAGGATACTCAATACATCATTCATCCTGTAATTAAAAGGCTATTAAATGATAAGATATCTTTTAAGCGATGACCAAAAAATCATTTTGTAAACTTTTTCATAAAATTTAGTTAAATCGTAATATTTTAACAAAACTGTATTCAAAAAGTTATCATAAAAAGGTCTTCGTCTGTTACCAATTGCATAGGAATTGTTCATTTTTAAAGTCCTTTTATTCAAAAGTGTTATTTTGCAGTTTGTTAAAACAGTTTAGCAGAGTTTCATGAAATGTAAACTAGGGTTTAATCTAGTGCTAGCCAAAAAGCTAACTGAAAGCACCTTTTGCCCTCAAAGCATTTAGTGGATTTGCCAAATAGTGACAGCCAAAAAAATATATATCATTTCCATTTTGTTGTTCTGCATTTTGTAAACCTGCTGCTGCCGTGTAAAAAAAAAAAAAAGCTTCACCGCCTCTATCCTGGCAACTTACTTCAAAATTTGTCTCGTCCTCCCTGTGCAAGCATCTTACAAATAGTGTGATATTATTTGCGTTAGGTGTATTGAGGAAATTAAAAGAGTTTGTTTAATTTTTGTTGATGATCCCAACTTTGGAAATAAAACCGAAACGGTTCATGAATGAAAGTTGTTTAGGCAGGTTCTGGCTACAAGGGGTAAAGAAATGAAACCAGCTGATTGTATTCTTTTTTCCCCATAAAAATGGCATACCTGACATGTTTCCCAATGTGACTTCTTTGTATGAATTTATAGCAACAATTATGTTGCTTACAGCAGATTGTGAAAGAGGATTGAGTCTCGTGAATATAACAAAAACTGACTTGAGAAATAGACTGACAATCAAAAATGTAAGTAACTTAATTATGATTAATTTGGAAGGGGAAGTTTGAAAAGAATTTCCATTTAAGAAAGCATTTGATGTGTGATGTATGGACAAATCTCGAGAGGGTCAATCTTACAGAGTGGTGCACTGTTTGTATATTGTATAATTAAAAATAATACTCATTTATATAGAAATTTTGTATAAATAAAAAAAGAAATCTTGGCTAAATCTATTTTTATTTGGCTAACAGTTATTGGCTGCAATTAGCCAAAAAGCTACAAATATCTTTCCTAGATTAAACTCTATAAACATCTTGTACAGTGGAACCATCAAATGACTCAAAATTTTTATTCTTCAACTAATACGCTTAGAAAATGTTTGCTTTAAATGTTTTAATATCTGTTTCAAAAGTGATGATTCAGTTTTGTGATTATTGTATTATATCTCTTCAAATATAGTGCATCTAATCTGGACATACATTTAATAAAAATTAAAAATGCAAAATTTAATAGAAAAAGATTAAATATTTTTTAAAGTTTTGCAGAAATGTGTCAAATAATTTTTGTTAACAAGGTTTTTAACTTTCATGAACTTTGACAATACTTAAGATTACACAGATTTATGCTAAATAATTTTTTTTTTAATTTATGCTATGTATCTAGAAGAGGAGGAGAGAGGGTGATAAAATTATTTGATCTTGTGACCTCTAAATTAACGATTTTTTTTCTTTTAATATGCCGTCATATAAATTATTTTGAATTTTGATTATATATATCATTTAAAAAAAATTAAAAATAAGGCAGGTTCTTTGGAGTAAAAGGACCTTCTTTAATACTTTCTTTGACCCTTTTTTCTTAAAATCATTGATTTAAATTAACTTTAAAAAATGATATTTAAAATTTAAACTTAAGGTATTTTGAAAATATTCTTATGTTTTGCCCAAAATATTTTGCAAATGTAAGATTCTGGAGAGGGGTTGAAAGCTCAAATCCATGTTTTTTTTTTGTTTTTTTTTTCTTTAAATCCAATATCAGTAATAAAAATGTGGATTTTTACATTGCTAACTAAGCGTAAAACCGACAGTGAAAAATGCCTGAGCCTCGAAGCTTGGCTATGCTTAGTTAGCAATGTAAAAATTCACATGTTTATTATTCAATAATTTCAAGTTAATTTCACTGCTGAAAATTAATTGAAAAATTAAAATTACTCAAATATCAAGTTTCTAGAATAAAATAACTGTGGCATAATATTTTTTTCATGCTGAAAAGAACTTCTTTTCCCATGGTATTTGTATTTAGTATTCAAAACATAATTGTAATTATTGATTAAAAAAATGTATAGTTGAAGAAAATATTTGTAACAAATACTGTAATATCACTTAGATTCAAGATGCGGCTTATACGTCTTTAAAAGTTAAATTTTATCTTTATCTACCAGTGCAGTGTATACGAAGCATTCGTGATTTTTTTCAAGGAAAAAAATCCCAATCATTTAATGTTGTTGAGTGAACAACCAGAAACAATATTAAAAATGCTTTTTTCATGGGTCAGCAATAATAATCACTCAAAATATGTAAGTATTCGGTGGCGGACGTGTTACCCTTCCAGGAAACAAAAACCGTATGTAAAATGCCATTGTTTTATGAGCGATGATATCAGATTTATAGCTTGTGGTTACACAATGTATATTCTTACTTTACAAAGCCATTTTCAAGTAAAAGTTATGTGTGAAGAAATAAAGTGAAGAAAATAAAGAACTGCTGGATTCTAGCAATGCAAAATTCTAGAACAATTCACAAAGTGAGCAATTCGACTTTTATGAAATGAAAGAAAGAGCACCCCTAGCTCATTCAAGATGATAATTTGATGCTGTGCATCATATGTAAAGAATTTGAATTTAAATATTCAAAGTTATTCGAAAGAATTTGTAGAAAGCCTGTTTTTATTTTGGCACCTAGAAAAAAAAAATAATTTAGGTGTCATTCAACAACCCTGACCTCTCATGAGTTTTTGTTAAGTGAAAATATAGGTATACTGCAATAAAATAATTTCATGGTGTACAAATAACTTGAACTACAAAGCTTTTTGTAAATAGTTTTTTTTATTATAATTTCTGTTCCAATTATATTTATAAATGGCTAATTAATAAGTGGTGTTTTTAAAGCAAGGCATTTAAAATTTGTTTTGTGAAATTTCTTTTTTGTTTTTCAGAAGAAGAATAAAAATCTGGAAAGAAAAAATTTCTCTATGAAGATGACTGTGGATTTTCAGCTCTCCTTCCAGATCAAGTTTAACAAACAACATCAGAAATTTAATTGTAACAGGATTAAATTTTCTTGTAAAATATTTCTGATAAATTTTGAGCATCTTGTAAATAATAATAATAATAAATGCTTTTTGGTTGGTTTGTTTTACATTTGTTGTGAAAAATAAATTTTTTGAAAAAAAGCCTTCAGTTCTAGTGTTTTTTTTTTTTTTAAATATATATATTTATTAGTGCATGTGATGATGTTAAAGTCTTGTACAATATATTTATTATATTATATAATGATGTTCTATATATTTTCGCCTTCTTTTTACAGGTTAAGATATAATTCGATAAAAATGTTTTATGTAGACTATATTTTTAAAAACTGACAGCCTGATAAACTGTTTATACTAATCTGTTGGTTGATTATAAATTAGCATTGCTTGGAGATCAAGTATTAAAAATAATTTGCTGTATAAAAACTTTTGAAAATTTAAATAAAAATTTCGCCATAATCTAATTAACCCTTTCCGGCGCGGTCTGTTTGCAAAATGATGAAATAATGGACTGACACCGGAATTTACAAATGAATTTATTTGAAAATAAAAACTTGCTTATTTTCCGGAACTGTTAAATATTCTTGGTGCCGTTTGTCAGTTTTGGAATTAAAATTAGGTGTCCTTTTTTGTGACCACCGCCCGTTAAAGGGTTAAAAGTTGAGATTAAAATTTTAATACACATAATATTGTATAAATCAGTTTGAAATTTTGTTAGTCAAAAGGTCACATATCTCCTGCTGGAAGGAAAAATATTTTAAAGATTTCTTTATTGGTAATATATTTAAAAAGATAAAAGAAATTCTGAGATTAAATAAGGAGGAAAATAGTGGCAATTAGCTTTCTGTCAATTAGTGATATTTTGTAAATATATATGTATTGAAATTTTGTTCTGAAAGGAGGGGGGGGGGAGAGTCCTTAACAGACTAAAACAACATTACAAACAAGGAATACTGCTACATTTTTCTGATTAATTATATACCGAAGAAATAAAGATAGTGAAATGACATTTTTGGAACAGACCTAATTTACATATATGCATAGTTATATCACTAAAAAAATTCTTAAATTCCAATGATCAATAATGTCAACATTTTACCAATTTTATTAAATAAAATTCCTGCATGTTTGTTTTATTTTCCAGCTGGATTATTGGAAGAAACATCCAGGTCAGAAATTGTATGTAAAACATTGTATTATAAAAGCACCAGTGGACCCTTGCGAAGATTTTGCACTGCAATCTAATACTTTTTAGAAATATATAATACACTTAGATGTAGGTTTAAACTTCTAAAGGAAAATTAAGGACTGAAACTATCTTCAAACAACATTAGTCGAGCCAGAATATCATCTCCATCAAAGTATTATTCCATCAAAGTACAGTAAAAACTGATCGAGCATACCAAAGACAAAACACACACACATATATATATATATATCTAGTATTTTAACTGCTTTAGAGGATGACATAATCTGTTTTGGAAAAAACATAGGACAAAGAAAAATAAATTGAGCATTTCAATTTTGCTTTTTAGTTATAAGTATAAAATAAACCTGTGCAGCAACTATGTCCCACTTTATCTTTTTTTGTACTATTTATTTTTATAACCATGTTGAGCAATATATTATGTGGTATTTTATTTTTGCGGCAACACTAATTTCAGGAAAACCTTTCATTTCATTAATGAAAACAATGCTGATTTAATTTTTAATTAACAGCAATTTTTAATCAAAAAATATGTTTTACCGAAATGTCAGAAGCTGGTTCAAAATCCTTTCTTGTGGCATCTCATTCATTGTTGTACATTTCATATTTTCTGAGAAAAGGAGATGTTGACAGCAGAAATAATATATACCAGTGGGGCTGTGCAAAGATTTCACACTGCAGTCTAATATTTTTTAGCAATATCTAACATTTTTTAGATGCATGTTTAAACTTCTAAAAAAAAAATCCAGCCAGAATATAATCTCATTTATTCCATCAAAGTTACAGTAAAAACTGACCGAAAATAGCAAGAACAATATATATACATATATAAATTGTATTTTAACTGCATTAAAAGGTTACATCTGTTTAAAAAAAAAAAAAAAAAACATGGGATAAAGAAAAATAAATTGAGCATTTGAATTTAAATTTTGCTTTTTTATCATAAATATAAAATAAACCCATGCAGCAACTATGTCCACTTCATCTTTATTGAACATTTTTTTATAATCATTGTTGCGGAATTTAATTTTTGTGGTAACAGTAATTTGAGGAAAAACTTTCATTAATTTCTGAAACCAATGCCTATTTAATTTTTAATTACTTGCAATTTTAACCAAAATACATGTTTTAAAGAAATGTAAGTGTATTATGTCAGAAGTCGCTTAAAAATCATTTAATATGGTATCTCATTTAACATTCTGCATTTTTTATTTGCTTCGTAAAAGGGCTGGACAATCCACCTGGTGAATTAGCTTGAAGAAACATGAGTTGAAACTACTTAAAAATTTACTCTCTTGAATAGAATAATTAAACATATACTTTAATTAAAAATTGAAGAAAATTAGTTTTTTTCCGTATTCTCACCATCATTGGTAATTTAACGTTCAATATATATTTTACACCTTGTGTTATCAACTTTCTTTTTATTAATTACAAATATGGCTTTTGCAACTTTTTCAGAATAACATTAAAAACTAAATCATAACCGTATGGCCTTTTATTCCGATCTAATGAGATGAGTGGATAAGGCCAATTTTTGCCTCCATTGGGACACCTTTTTTTTTATTATTATTATTTTTGCTTGCAGACTGAAAATATGCTATACAAGATCTGAAACACTTTCGATTTTATTGTATTTTGACCATTTTAATATGGGTTTCTTATAACACCATTGTAGTTTTTAACTGAAAAAGATTATAATGATAAAGTGAACCATGTATGTATAAAAGTCAGGCTGGTGTTATGAGCTCTTGTTAAAAAAAAAATATAGATAATCAAATAGATTTTTTTTTTCTTTTCAAATTTTGAATAAAATATTTAGAGTTTTCAGACAAAAATTAGGGACCAGTAAATTTAGATTCTGAAGTTCAAAATATCTTAAAAAAAAAAAAAGAAAAAACATGTCCCTGCCAAAGGAGTAAAAATTGGCCTTTCTTGCTCAACTTTACTTTTTTGAGGACCATAAAAAGTATAATTCTGGCCAGCTTCCATTCATGATATCCAATAGTGGCATGAATATGGCTAGCTTTGGGCTATCATTCATTAATGTTGCCCATTGATGGCGACAAAGTGGCTAGCTTTCGGCATGCATTCATTAATGATTACCATTGATGGCAACAAAGTGGCTAGCTTTCGGTTTGCATTCATTAATGATGGCAACGAAGTGGCTAGCTTTCGGCATGCATTCATTAATGATTCCCATTGATGGCAACAAAGTGACTAGCTTTCGGCATGCATTCATTAATGATTTCCATTGATGGCAACAAAGTGGCTAGCTTTCGGCATGCATTCATTAATGAATCCCATTGATGGCAACAAAGTGGCTAGCTTTCGGCATGTATTCATTAATGATGCCCATTGATGGCAACAAAGTGGCTAGCTTTCGGCATGCACTCATTAATGAATAGCATTGATGGTATGTGGATGGCTGGCTTAAGGCTAGTTTACTTTTATGATGACCAATAAGTTAACATTTATGGCCAGCTTTGGGATAGCTTTTATTCTTAACAAACGCAGGTGGCATGGCTGTGGCGATCTTCTGGCTAGATTTTATTCACGATGATCGTTAATGGCTAAACTGTGGCTAGTTTTCATTAATAATTGCCACTTAAAGTATTATTGTGGCCAGTTTTAGGCTATCTGTCAGTTATGACTAACCACTTGTGGCACAATTATGGGCATCTTAATGTAGTTATGGCCAATTCTGTTGCGGCCACATTGTGGCCGGCGTGACAGTTTTTTTAAGTTGCCGTTACGGCAAACGATTGCGGCCCCTCATCTACTAGTTTGGGCCAAGGCTAACGTAGCCATCAGCGGCCCGCAAGTTCTGTGTTCGTTGGGGTAATTTCCGGCGTATAATCCGCAGCTCAAAGAGTCGTTTTTCGACCCAGAAATTTTATTCAATAATTGTAGTTAAATATTTACAGCGATCTTTTAAGTTACATTTTATAAAATAATATTTCTGGGTCGAAAAACGACTCTTTGAGCTGCGGATTATACGCCGGAAATTACGGTACTATTTTGTAGCCGTTTTCAACACTATGTATTCTAGGCGCTGTAGCATAGTTGCCAGACTTCATATTTTTTTAATCAATAACTGCCAGAAATTGTGTAATATAAAGAAGAATCAAAATCATAGTTGCCAGCCTTTGCACTTATTTTAATCAATTACCCCAAGAAAATTTCTTACAAAAAAAAAGTTTGTTATTTAATGTTGCTGGTAATTTAAAGAACCTTTCTTTCTTTTTTTCTTTTTTTTTTTTTTTTTTTTGTTTAATTTCTTATAACATTTGATTTTAAAAATACGAAGGTTGGCATCGGTGGTTTTGCGCATGCCCGAAAGTTTCATTCGAATATCAAAATCATTCATTCTGCCCATCACTATTAAATACACATCTTCAGTTTTTACTATGATCAATTCCGGATGTAAATATTTAAATCTGAGCTAATTCAGAAGCAAAACTCACTATTAATTATGGAGTTCAGATTCAATATCAGTAAAACTGTTATATTATGGATGTTTTAGTGTTAATTGTATTAACCCCTTGAAGGGCGGTGATGTATTATATATACCACTTAATTTAAATCCACAAATGTCACCATAACACCAGAATTTTTTTGCAAAACTTTGCATTTATAATAAACTTGAAGAAAACCTTTAATTTATTTTAAGATAAATTTGTACGTAAATCCTGGTGTAAATGATTCATTTCAACATTTTAGCATCGGAAGTCCTTTGACCGCAAAATTGTTCACACTGAAACAGCCACAGTGGTCAGTTTGACGTAGGGCAATTAAATATATTTCATGCAGAAATTTCTTAAAGAGGAAGAAAATATAATTAGCGCTCAAATATAATAAATAACTATGGTAAATAGTATTTAAATAAAGATGTATTGTTTTAACTATATGTATGTGACTTTAAATGCATTTGCCTTTCTAGTGTATTTACTGCCATTCTGCTTTTCAATATTATCTATTATTAGAGTTGGAAAAACACAGAATTCATTAAAGTATTACATTAAATAAATGAGACTATTGTAACATTTTTAAACAGTTTTTATGATATTAACCATTTTTTCAGTGCACCTACAAACTGTAATGCTTTTCAAAAACAGTGATCAAATAAAGTTCAGATTGTGTAGCTTTCAAAGTTCAGTACATAAATGAGCACAAGAGAAAGTTTTTAAAATGTATATTTTAAACGTTAGTTCTTTTAAAATGTTATATACAGATTTCACTCCCGGAAACATTATAAAATTTAAATATATGAAAAAATGGTAAAAATTTATCAAATGTTAATTTTTTTTGCACAAGAAGAAACAGGGATATTTTGTTCAAAGAATTTCCTGCTGAGATAAACTTTACACTGTGGGACATCTAAAGCAAGGGTCTATAACCAATCACCCACGGGCCACCAAGCTACCACTTTTTTGATAAGAAATTGCGCCTTATTTAAATATCGGCAAAATCCCGAAAATTGCGTAACGGCGTACAGAAACTATACTTTTTCGTAGGGTTAAATTTCGTATTTTTTTAAACCAAAGATGGCTTTGAAAAGGTAAAATTCAGATCTTTAATTTAGTGAATCCCTTTTTTCCGTATCTCTTGTAGTCCTACGGATGCGAGGCTCAAAAAACGGAAGAAAATAAAAACATGAATTCAACTCTTCTTGATTATTATTTTGAAAGGGTTAAATGTGAAATTTTTTTAACCGACCAGATCGTTCGAGAGGTAAAAGTACGTTCTTCAAGAATATGTAGGCGTTTTTCCATATTTCAGGCCGTTCGCCTGTGGCGAATTTAGAAATATCGAAAAAGAAACGTGCTGATTATCGCTTTGTTTCTTCTCTTCAAGGAACGTGCGGAAAAAGGGCTTCTGAGCATGCACGCGCGGATTTCGGAAGAGTTATTTTTTGTTTGTGATCTTCGATCAGTTTTTAATTAACAACTACTCTAATTTTCAAAATATTAAATTTCTGAAACTCAGGTGCACCAGGAGAGGCCTTGGGTTATCCTCACCTAAATTTTCAGACTTCGTGTGCGCTAGACTTTCCTAGCCATCGCAGACAAACAGACAGACACACATAAAGCGAAACTTTCTTTTATTAGCATAGATATTCAAAAATTATCTAACTCAACTGTATTAAAACTATCAGTGAATGTTATGCAAAACTATGAAAGTTAATATTTTTTTTTTCACTTTTAAACTGTAGCATCCATCAATCTTTGAACACATTCATGTCAGTATGTTTTTGTGAAATCTGGGTTTTAAACAATAAAAGATCCTCGGTCGTCTGAAAGTATTTCGTAAATTATTTCCTAGACAGTTTTAGGAAGTTTACCAATCAGTAAATATCATTCAATAGACGGATTTATTATAAATTGTCTTACAAGTAAAAAAATATGGGCATTATTGTTTAAATGCATTTTTTGTAAGGACATGTCCTTAGTTGTGAATGTGTTAAGAAAATTTCAATAGGAAGTATGCTTGTTAATTCAACCTCACATGAGATAATTGTTGTAACTACTTGAATTTTAGGAAAATGTCTAATATTTTACTATTAAAATCTTAATATTGTAAAATTTATTGATATTTTAAAGTTATATATATTCATAAAGCACACAATTACTAATCTTTAAAAAAAAGAATTTGAAATCCTATGTAAGATCTTTCTTTTCTTTTTATTTATTTTCTATTTTTTTATTTGTACTTTTATCTCTTATTTTTAAGCAAATTAAGTCAAGATTGATTTTAAACGCTAGAAAAATATAAAATAACCATAAAAATAAACAGAATTTTTTTTAAAATTAAACAAATTTTATTTAGCAAGACTTAAAGAAATAACAGTAAATTCAGACATAATTGATAAACTTCAGATAATATTTAAGATAACAGATTAATACCAAAAAACAGACATTAGTTTTAAAATTACTATAAAATTTCCAGACTATAATAGATAACTTTGAATTTGCGCACATGGTTAGGTAGATATACTTCAGTAATAGATTTAAGCATCTTTGTATACCTTAATAACATCCACTTTGAATTAGACACAGATTATTAGCTGGATCTTTAAAAACCGTCTACATAGGGTTTCTCTACATTACGTGGAAATTCTCCACCTTCATTCGAAGATCTGTTAAATTTAATACTGATCACTATTTTTCTCGGTTACTGGAACTCCCTACATGGTCTGCACCCTATTAGGTGGAAATTCCCAACTTTCATTTGATGGTCATTTATTTACTGTATTCATAGAAACTATTTTCCTCGGTTTGTGTAAATCTCCTACACGAAGTCTTCATCCCACTACCTACAGTTTCAGCACCTTCATTTGAAGTTTTGTTAAATTTAGTTGTAAACACCATTTTCCTCCGTTACTATATGCAACATTTCACACTACATTTTGAACGAAACACTCCATACGCCTTGTGGGTCCCTTTTCACACTCACTTAGACACTTTATTTAGTACGTTTACTATTTAAATAAGAATATTGTGTATATTTTAAAGAAAAAATTCAACATATCGTCGCTACCATGTCAAACTATCGAATGTGAAAAAATGCATTTTCTATTACTTTTAAAAATTGGAAGATTGTCACCACTAAATTATATTAGAATTCTTCGCAAAGTAAGAATGCTAATAAAATTTCTGTGAAGAAGGGGTTGCCAGTTTGGCCTTCTTATTAATTGAGAGATTCCGAATTCGTACCAGAAATTTTGGAAGAAAATGTTTTTCTTAAGAAATCACGAAATGTCTGTCATTAAGTAAAACAAAAAATTCTGCTTAAAATTTCTGGTCATTTCAATGAGGAAAGTCTGAATAAAAGAGAGGCCAAACTGGCAATCCAGCTGAAGAATATTATTGAAATTTAGTGGTGGCAATCGGCCCATTTTTAAAAGTAATGAAAAATGCAATTTTGCGCATTCGATAGTTTGACTTGGTAGTAACGATATGACATGTTAAAGGAACCCTCAGTTGGCGGATTTTCAGATAGCTAAATAACGTGAATTCCAATCAGTGGTCGAGAAAGTGTTAAAATAATACTTCTTTTACTGTTGATCATGTTTTAATCAATAACACGGAAAATATATTACTTTAAAAAACAATTTAGAAGCACCAAAACATGAACCACTAAAAATATATATACCTTTAATATATACCACTTACGATGCAAATGACAAATATCTTTTGACCATCTTAATTTATATATATTTAATGATATTCTATCACTTTATTCAGTATATCTTCATTCCCACATACATCATTAACAGGATCTTTAACTATCTGATCTATCTTATTACTTCAGAATTCTGACAAACTAAACACTAATTGATTTATATCTGTCGCGCAATCAATTTTGACATCTTTTAGTCTTTCAAAAGTGTTTATTATAAAGTGTATATACAGTGTAAAATAATATTATTGGTTATAAAACATTTATAAAATAAATTTATATAAAAAAAACATTTATAAAATACATTAACAACGTTGTCGTCTTTGATTTAATTTTTATTATAGCAGCTGAGCGAAATAATTCAATTTTCATTAAATTGATATTTTCTCAAAATCTAGAATCACAAAAAAACACCAAATGGCTTTCAAAAAATTCAAGTTGTGTTAGAAAAATTATGTAAGAAGTTATTTTAAGGAAAACATTATTTAACCACTTAATCGTCACGCCCGATACATTCACTGGCAGTGTAGGCTACTTTTTAGCACTTTCCAACCGAGTTGAAAAGTGCTTATGACTTCGGTTTGTCTGGCCGTATGGCCGACTGGCCGTGCTCTAACTCCCGTAAATATGCTCGGATTGCTCTGCAATTTTTATATGTTATTGTCGTTAGCTATAGCATGTTCCCTATTTCAACGGAAGTGTGTAGCACTTATAGTTTTTTACAGGGACACTCAAAAGAATTCCGTTACATTGCGGTCTATGGGGAAAATTATTTGCGGTTTATTTAAATAATGTTTCACTATTTTAAACGCATTGAAATTTATATATATCACTAAGGTGCATTCGAAGAAGCTAAATATGGGATAGGGTGTGCATACCACTTATAGTTACTATACAGGGACAGTCAAAAGAATTCCGTTACATTACGTCTATGGAGAAAAATCGTCTGCGGTTTATTTAAATAATGTTTCACTATTTTAAACGCATTGAAACTTATATATATTACTAAGGTGCATTACAAGAGGCTTACTACAGAATAGTGTGCGTATAGCAGTCATCGTTCATTTACAGGGACATACAAAAGAATTCTCTACTGTCTGTTAACAATAATTCCTGGCGTTTTAAGTTTCTGAACGCGATTTTCAATTGAACTCACTTTTTGTCTATTACTGGGTGTGTATAAATTCTGTATTTCATATACAGGGTAGCACAAAAGTTCGAGAACACATTTCCGTTTATTGACAGAAACTCCAGAAGGAGAATTTTAAACTGTGCTACGCGCTTCATAACTAAACTAAAATTTATCATCCTATATAGTATATATACAAATCTATAGATCATATACAGGGTTGAATAAAACTACTCGGATACTTTTCCGAATATTGTATCTGTTCGAAATTCCTGAAATTATGTTTTTAAATATGTTATGCGTTTTCCAAATTGTTTACTTAGATGTTATCTTTTAGCTTATTAAACGGTATGTTTTGTAAAATTATTTTGGAAGCGTTGGAAAGTGCTACATAATCTATGCTTGGCGCATGATTTTTCGTTCTTGTTTAAAATTCAAATTGTTTGACTCCCACCAGTTTTTTTTAAATAGAGTAATTAGCCTTATGCTCGCATTATTTTATCCGTCATTAAGTAATGCGAATATTTCTACTTAAAAAAATCGGTGGCAATCAAGCAATCTGAATTTTAAATAAAAGAAAACTGCCCAGTTAAACTGACGGCATTGAGCTCACAGGCTATTCACCCTAACTGTAAATTATATTCTTATTTCAAAGAATTTGAAATAAGCCCTCGAAAAATGAAGAAATCGACAATATATTAAGAGGGGGGAACCATCCCCCGTTTCTCCTTCTTATAATTAACCAATGAACCCATAAAACTAATCAGAGAAGCGCCTTACCACAATGAACCTATATACAAAATTTGAAAAAATCGGATAATTCTGCATGAAAAATCCATTTATCTAAATTAAGGGGGGGGTTAGCCCCCCGTCCCCCCTTTATACTTAACCAAAGAACCCCCAAAACTAATCAGAGAAGCGCCTTATCACAATGAACATATATATAAAATTTGAAGAAAATCGGATAATTCTGCTTAAAAAACCCATTTATCTATATTAAGGGGGGTTAGTCCCCCCCCGTTCCACCCTTTATACTTTACCAGTGAACCCCCAAAACTAATCAGGGAAGTGCCTTACCACAATGAGCCTATATACAAAATTTGGAGTAAATTGGATAATTCTGCATGAAAAACCCATTTATCAAAATTAAGGGGGGGGGTAGCCCCCGTTTCCCTCCTTTACACTTCACCAATGAACCCCCAAAACTAATCAGGGAAGCCCCTTATCACAATGAGCACATATAGAAAGTTTGAAGAAAATCGGTTAACTCTGCATGAAAAAAATCATTTATCTAAAATAAGGGGGGAGGATTAACCCTCCCGTTACCCCCTTTATACTTAACCTATGAACCCCCAAAACTAATCAGGAAAGAACCTTATCACAATGAACCTATATACAAAATTTGAAGAAAATCGGATAACTCTGCATGAAAAAAATAATTTATCTAAAATAAGGGGGGAGAATTAACCCCCCCGTTACCCCCTTTATGCTTAACCTATGAACCCCCAAAACTAATCAGGAAAGAACCTTATCACAATGAACCTATATACAAAATTTAAAGAAAATTGGATAATTCTGCATGAAAAAACAATTTATCCAAATTAAGGGGGGTTAGCCCCCCGTTCCCCCCCCCTTTATAGTTAACCAATCAATCCCCAAAACTAATCAGGGAAGCGCCTTATCACAAGGAACCTATAAATAAAATTGGAAGAAAATCGGATAACTCTGCATGAAAAATTCATTTATCTAAATTAAGGGGGAGGATTCCCCCCCCCCCCGTTAGCCCCTTTATACTTAACCTATGAACCCCCAAAACTAATCAGGAAAGAACCTTATCACAATGAACCTATATACAAAATTTGAAGAAAATTGGACAATTCTGCATGAAAAAACCATTTATCTTAATTAAGGGGGGTTAGCCCCCCCGTTCCCCCCTTTATAGTTAAACAATCAATCCCCAAAACTAATCAGGGAAGCGCCTTATCACAAGGAACCTATAAACAAAATTGGAAGCAAAACGGTTATTTCTGTCAAGAGTTATCGCGTTACGTACGTACATACGTACATACATACATACATACATACATACATACATACAGAACGGGCGGGCACATAAGCTCTCAGGCTTTGATAGCCTGTGAGCTAAAAAGTAGCCTACGCTTATCGGGCGCGACGATTAAGGGGTTAAATTAAACATGAATTAGTTTAATAAATATTATAAAATATAATATAATAAATAAAACTTCTTAAAATATTATAGTTTCACGCTGAGGGTTAAAAAAATGTTGTAGGGAATAGTAGAAAAACATTGTTCAGAAGGTGCTTGGAAATACCCAAGTGTTCTTCCAATCTAGTTACATTCATATTTGAGCCTGATATTGTACCAATATTGCATTCATTGAAAATACCTATAGAAAAATCCCGATATTTGTTAAATATTGGCTTCAAATTGGAGTTATTTGCATCGAATTAGCACTATTAAAAATATAATGGCTTTATAATCAAACATATGCATCAAACGTTGTTATTTATAAAAATATTAGTTTTACGTTTGATGCATAATCAATATAATGGCGAAAATTTTCTTTCCGATATTTGTGCATTATAGACACATTGTTATTACCAATGATACACCAATGATACAGAAATATTTCGTAATTGAAATTTTTAAGTTGCTAAATAAGGCGTGAAAGCACCAGAGTGAAAAGTATCCAAGCCTGGAAACGAACCAGTGTCATTGTCATTGCGCACCACGGAGCGACCTGGACGATACCCAGCGACACTCTTCACACTTTTATAATTGACAGGCTGCATCCTCGCAGCACAAGTTGCAATGACTTCATGAACCACAACTCCAGCGCCGAACATGAGACGCAAATTGACAATTAATCCAGAATCAATGATTATATAATATATAATTTGTAGAAATAGCATACATCTTAGAAATACTAATTGAAATTTTAAATTACTAAATCAGGCGGGAAACCAACAGAGTAAAAAAGTGTCCAAGCATAGAGATGAAACAGGCTCATTGGCACTGTGCGCGAATGCTCAATCACTGAGCTACCTGGAGGATATCCAACCTGGCACTCTTCACTCTCTTAAGTTCGCATGCTACAACCTCGCAGCACAAGATGGAATATCTTCATTAACCACAACTCATGCGGCAAACATGAGACGCAAATTGCCATCTAATCCAGCATCGATAAATATATCATATATAATTTGCAGAAATGGAATACGCCTGTCAAAATACTAGTTCATAAGTTAGGCGTTAAACCAAAAGAGTGAAAAAGCGTTGAAACCTCGACCCGAATCAGTTACATTGGCATTGCAATTTTCGTAAATATCCGTTCATTAGAATCATAGATATTAAATAATTTTTAATTAATTTGATTGCATAAAAAGAATTTATTTGTCAATGTGTGATTTCTCAACCATGCATAGCGAGACATTTCGTCTCTGAGCTGTTGAAAGGAGGAAGATATAATCCACATATTTTCAAGACCATCTAAAGCTTTATTAATTTCTTTTTTAAATATTATATTCATCGTTTTGAAAATTATGTATCTATGCGTATTTTTACGGCAAACCCAAATATCTAATTTTCATAAAGATTGCATAATTAGAATAGGAGTTATCAATGAATTTTTCTTTAAAGAATTTTTTTTTCGAAGTCATCAGTAGCTGTCATTCAATGACGGAGGTAGTTGAGGGTTGCCAGAAAAACGGGTGCCAGTTTTTTAATTCAGCAATTTTAACACAGCGATTTTAATGTACATACATATTTAAAATGTATATAAGATACGGATTTCAAAATTGATACGTCCATTAAGATTTTCTAAAAATCGAAAAATTCGACTTACAAGTTTTTATTTTTAAAATCCTGATTTTTCTTATTTATTAAATTATTAAAATTATTTGATAAGGGAAAGGAACGGAAATACAAAATTTTAAGTCGATGGATCTCAGATCATATGACATGTAGGCCATCAACTTAATTGATGGGCCCTCTGCAAAACAAGGCAAGTGGAGTTAACTTGCAGTTTAATTTTCAGATTTATGTAATGTATTATTCAGCATATAAGGAAATATAAATTTTATGATCATAAGCAAAGAGAAGATGCTAGAAATAATTTCTTAATAGAAATATAAGCAAAGAAGTTATATTTTAAATTAAAATGTAAAATTTTGTAGCTGAAAACTCCAAATAAATATTTAACTTCAAAATAAATGAAATATTTTAATTAGATATTCCCAACCTTAAAAAATAATTTGAATCTGAATGCATTGCAAATATTACTTTATATAACATATATAACATATATATAACACTCATATATAACACATCACTATTATTAATGTACGAAAATGTCTGTCTGTGTGTCTGTCTGTAAACGGATAAAAGTCGGGTCAGAGACTCCGGACGGAAGCGCTTTTTATGACAAAAAATTCAGAAAAATCCGGGCATTCCGGAGTTATAGTTTTAGAACGAGTCCGCTCGCAATTAAGGGAGTTATTAATTAACAAAACTGTTTTAATTACTCAAAACTAAACATTTTTTCTGCGACAAAGAAATAAATTCAATCCTGACTACATTCAGACCTCGAGGCGAGGCTAGCGAATAGAGCAACGACCAATCAGCTTCTGTCGTTTTCTGGGCCTTTTGTCGAGGCTAGCAGGAAATCCAGTAAACATCACCTGACTTTTATAGACTACGGGTTTTAAGGGGGCCGCCCCATCTCAGAATCTGAGGGGCGCAGACCTTCCGTGCTCGCGCATTTCGACGTAAAAATATATCAGCTTTCAGAGAATCTAAAAATTATTCTGATATTCATTACGAGCTTAGATATTAATTATTACGAGCTAAGACATTATTTAATTATTAATATTTCAACTATGCCCAGACAAAAATAATAAATTAGAAGCAGATGATTGGGAACAGAAGATTCTCTGGTAAGATGTTCAAGCTGAGTGCAGGCGAGATATTATGATTTTAATTTTTTTTAAAAAATTATTCGTCCATAGCGTTTGATTGTGTTTATGTATAGAAATTACCAGTATTTTCGAATAGTAAATTCAGTGTTTTTTTTTTTCAGTTCTAAGTTTTTCAAGTCGCCTTTGAACAAGTACTCCGGTAGTCTAATAGTCTGAATCAGTTGTTTGAGGAAAAGTAGTGTCATCTTTTTCTTTTAGAGTGGCAACCAGATATTATGATAGGGAAAAGAGGGCTTCGCCCGTTATCGAGGTTTTTTTTTTTTTTTTTTTTTTAAAGGTTTTCTACAGGTCCCTGTCTTTGAACTAGAACTCAGGTAGTCTAAATCAGTCGTTTGAGGAAAAACAGTGTCATCGCCCCCTCCTCAGCCCCTTCAGGTTTTTTCTCTTAACTATGGTCCGTTTCTATAACTAAGAAACTATGTTACGGATTTCCACCAAACTGATTACAAACATCATAATTAAAGTAATAAGGACCCTCTATAACATTTTTAAAAGTTTCTGAGTTTATACCACTCTTTTCGAATAATAATATCAGATTTTATATTTTGATTTCACAATATCTCGAGTTCTACGAATCCAATCGGAACGCGGTTTGGCTCATTCGACTCGATATCGATATCGCTTACATATTTTAGTTCGAAGTTTCACCATCAGGGGGCGCTTCCGGAAATCGGGTTCTATGGGCCCGATTACGACGGGGTTTGGCTCTTTACACTGGACATGGATAGATTTACAGATTTCGGTCATGTTCGTATAGAACACATTGCGCCCCCTTGCGGTGCAAGGTGTAACTAAAGGATTTTGCAAATAACTCGGGTTCTATGAATCACATCACGACGCGGTTTGGCACATTCTACTCGACATCGATAGAGCTTATCGATTTTAGTTCCGAGTTTCCCCACCAGAGGGCGCTTTCCTATGACTGTTTCTATTGACCGGATCACGACGGGGTAGGGCTCATTCGACTCGACATCGATAGAGCTTACCAATTTTAGTTCGTTTTTTCACCACCAGGGAGCGCTT
Organism: Maratus michaelseni; assembly: GCA_963931845.1. NCBI lineage: Eukaryota > Metazoa > Arthropoda > Arachnida > Araneae > Salticidae > Maratus > Maratus michaelseni. The sequence goes on from OZ007586.1 coordinate 403,223,641, forward strand.
TCCTATATCCGGTTCTACGGGTATGGCTCGTACGACGGGGTATGGCTCATTCGACTCGACATCGAAAGCCTTAGCGATTTCAGTTATGATCGTATAAACAGATTGCGCCACCTGGTAATGGAAGGTGGAACTAACGTATACTGCAGCGCGTGCGCAGCTTAACTGCTATACGGTGCCGCAGGCAGTGGGGAACCGAGCCGGAGGTTCGTTCAGTTAGAGGTTTATACTATTCGATGTGCAATTTAAGGGATTATCCGGTGCGTGCGTAGTACGACCGGTATAAGTTGCCGAAGGCAACGAGGACCAGGGTTGGAGGTTCGTTAGAGGTTTATACTACTCAATGTGCAAATTAAAGGATTATCCGGTGCGTGCGTAGCACGACCGGTATACGGTGCCGAAGGCAGCGGGGACCCGTGTCGGAAGTTCGTTCGGTTCGAGGGGGATGCGAGCCGGAGAATACAGAAGATTCGAGGCACCGATGTAAACTAGGGATTTTATCGATTTTAGTTACCGATGTAAATTAGGGGCCCGCTGGCGGGCGAAGCCAGCTAGTCTTTATTATTAATGTTCGTATCCGTCTGTGTGTCTGTGTGTGTGTGTGTGTGTGTATCTGTACCCGGATAAACTCTGCGAGCGTAGCGAGTAGCAAAGCGCTTTTTGTGTCAAAAAATTCAGAAAAATCCGGGCCTTCATGAATTGCCGTTTCGAAAAAATCGGCCCTTAATTAAGGGAGTTATTAACGAACAAAACTGTTTTAATTGCTTCAAAAGAAACCTGTGTGGAAAGTCTTCCGCGCATGCCCAGAAGAGCTCAATCCTCATCTTCCGCAAAAAGAAGAAGGAAAGATCGCTTCGGCCGGTTTCGTTTTAAGACTGTCTAAACTCGCCAACGGCGAACCGACAGAAATACGAAAGAGCCGTCAACATATTCTCAAATACGTCTCTACATATATACGTCTCTACAAATACGTCTCTACATATCGACATATACGTCTCTAACGATCCTGTCGGTTCGAAAAAATTTCGATATTAACCATTTCAAAAAAAATAATCAAAAAGCGTCGAATTCGTGTTTTTGATTTTCTCCCTTCGTCCGAGCCTCGCATCCGCCGGACTAAGAAAGATTCGGATAAACGGATTTCACCAAATGAAAGATCTGTCTTTGTCCTCTGCAATTCCATCTTCCATTAAAAAAAATACGTGAGTTAACCCTTCGAAAACATTTTTGACTATCTTGAAAAATTCGCTGCGGCGGTTCCAAACGAGTCAATGAAAACTAAAAATACCGGACAAGATCGACATTTTTTATCCTTTAGAAATCTGCAATCGTTTTGGAAAAATACAAATATTAACTCTTAAAAAAAATTCGCGCGCAGACTCACTTTTGCAAATTCCAATTCTCTGCGATTTTTAAAATCGCGCATCGGCTCTCTGAAAGAACAAAAAAACAAACAATCACACCCAAGTACATTTCCCTCCTTTCGAGATCACTGTAAGACCTTTAGTTTTAAAAAATATTTCAGTTAACCCTTTCGAAAACGTTTTTTTCCGTAAGTCTCTTTCGGTTTTTCAGCGATTTCTGCAATCTTTAAAAATTCAATTCTTGGCTTCTAAACAAGATACGAAAAAATAAAAATACCGAGCCTAATCTACGCTCTTTTTCCTTTTAAAATCAGGTATCAGTTTTGAAAAATTCGTTTTTTAACCCTTCTAAAAAAATGGTTTCCGAAACTCACTCGCGTGAATTTTCGTTTTTCGGCCCATGTTTAAAAATCCGCATCGACTCGGAAAATGTGAATAGAGACAAATAAAATACACCAGATCATAGCCACATTTTTATTCTTCGAAACATATATTTCAGTTTTAAAAAATACGTACATTAACCCTTTAGAAACCGGTCGTTCCCGTACCTCACTTTCACGATTTCCTCTAATTTGTCAATTTATACCCCCCCCCCGCGCCGCAGGACTTTTTTATCGAATTACACAAATTCCGAGAGAAGAGGCTAAAAGTGCATACATTCAGCTATAGAAAGATGCCTTCGACTTTAAAAAAATCGATTATTATCAATTAAAAAAAACTCTTTTGTGAAACCCGTTTCTAGAAATTAGCGTTTTTCGGCGGAAGCACAGTTTAATCAAAGTGTAATAAGTGACTTTGCTTTCACCGTAATTATCTTATTTATTAACGATCTTAATCAAAAATCGTTGTTCATTTTGCGTACAGAATTGAATGGGCTTTCCGAAAATTTGATTTATTTTGAGAAATAATTATATTTTCATGGTTAAAATTATATTCTACTAGGATATTTGTGTTTTGAAGCAGACGATTGCACTGCAAATATACTTGCTGTGTGTACTGTTTCGAAAGCTCCAAAAGATATCAAATTAATTTTTTTTTCTATTTTTTATATATCGGATTCTATATAGTTTGTTGAACTCCCGGTTTATGATTCAACGCAAAAATATTTATTTTTAAAAGTTTTAGAATTTTTTAAATGATGGTCATTTTTGTATAGAAAAAAAATAAAAGAAAAAGCTAAAGAATTTGCTATTTTTTTTCAAATAATCTCCCTTCGTATGGGTCCCATCGCGACCTGGTTTGGCTCATTCGACTCGACATAGATAAAGCTTACCGAATTTAGTTCCGAGTTTCACCACCAGGGTGCGCTTTCCTATCTCTGTTTCTATGGGACGGATCACGACTGGGTATAGCTCATTCGACTCGACACCGATAGAGCTTACTAGAGATTATCGATTTTTGTTCCGCATTTCACACTAGCAGGCGCTTTCCGAACTCTGTTTCTATGGGCCGGATCATGACGGGGTATGGCTCATTCGACTCGACATCGATAGCTTTTCGAGATTTTACAATTAGGGGCAGCGGGAACCCGAGCTGGAGGTTCGTTCAGTTAGAGGTTTATACTATTCGATGTGCAATTTAAGGGATTATCCGGTGCGTGCGCAGCACGACCGGTATACGGTGCTGAAGGCAGCGGGGACCGAAATCACCCACTCGTGGACAGCCACCCGTGAGGTATAGGAACAATAAGTCCACGAGGAAAAAAATAAACGCTACCCGACACCGATAGCACCCATCCGTTCGAACCCCCACCGCAGGAGGAGGCAGCGGGGACCAGGGTCGGAAGTTCGTTCGGTTAGAGGTTTATACTATTCAATGTAAAAATTGAGGGATTATCCGGTGCGTGCTTAGCACGACCGGTATACGGTGCCGAAGGCAGCGAAGACCCGGGTCGGAGGTTCGTTCGGTTTGAGGTTTATCTTATTGGAGGTTTTACAAGATTCGAGATTTTACAAGATTAGAGGTTTTACAATGGCGGGCGAAGCCAGCTAGTCACTAATATTAAGCACGGTAAACGTCTGTGTGTGTGTGTGTGTGTCTGTGCACTCCGCCTTTGTACCCGCAAAGGCTCCGGGACCAGGCGACGCACGGACGGCGGACGCGGACCGAAAAATTCGCAAAAAAAGGCGCGACGCTCAAGTTTCGATCGGGTCGGGATTCCGACCCGGACCCGGGGAGTTATTAATGAGCGAAAGTGTTTTAATTACCGACCGAAACCGAAGTCGGAAGAGAAGTCAAAACAGCGAAAAGTTCGCCTCCGCCGAGGGTTGCCGGTACACGTCCGGTCCGGGAAGGAAAAGGCAGGGGGTTCCCAGGCAGCGATTTAAGCCCCAAACCGCAGCGCAGGTCCGACCCCTATCTCCGGAAGTCGGGGGGCCAGAAATTCGTAAGTCGCACGTACGCAACCGGGACGTCGTCAGGTCTCATAAATTCGAAAAATCGTTTCCGTGCGACGATTAGAACCGTAAAAATCCTTTAAAAATCGATCGATAAAAAATTATTTTTCTTTTCTTTCCCAGCTGCGATTCCCAGATCGGAGACGCACGGCCAGACGATTGTCTGGATCGGCATTTTCTTTGACGGAGGTGAGGTCACATGACGTTCAACTGGGGTTTTACAGAGGGGGGGGGGGCATCTCTGATTCTAAGAGGCGCAGAAATTCCAAACTTTGACAGGGCGACGCTAAATGGATTCTGCTTTCAGAATATCTAAAAATTATTGTCATATCTTCATTACGAGCCGATATATTATTTTATTGTATAATTAATCATCGTTATTTGTATAATTAAAGGAAAAAAAAGATTTCCATTACAGTGCCGGCTAGATATTACGATTTTAAGAAGTAGGCCGCGTCTAAAAACTGCATTACGAGTATTTTCAGTTTTTGTTTTAGAGTGGCAACCAGATATTATGATAGGAAAAAGCGGGCTTCGCCCGTTATCGATTTTTTTTTTTTTTAGTTTTAAATTTTTCTACAGCTCACTGTCTTTGAACTCAGGTAGTCTACATAAGTTGTTTGAGGAAAAGCAGTGTCATCGCCAACCCCCCCCCCCCCTCCCCCCGCTTTTTATGTCAGTGCCGGCTAGCTATTAGGATTTTAAGAAGTAGGCGGCGTCTAAAAACTGCATTATTATTTTAAGTTTTAGTATTTTAAGTTTTTGTTTTAGAGTGGCAACCAGATATTACGATAGGGAAAAGCGGGCTTCGCCCGTTATCGATTTTTTTTTTTTTTTTTAGTTTTAAGTTTTTCTACAGCTCACTGTCTTTGAACTAGAACACAGGTAGTCTACATAAGTTGTTTCAGGAAAAGCAGTGTCATCGCCAACCCCCCTCCCCCCCCCCGCTTTTTTCTTTTAACTGTGGTCCGTTTCTATAACTAAGAAACTATGTTACGGATGTCCACCAAAATGATTCAAAACATCATAATTAAAGTAATAAGGACCCCCTATCCAGATATTATGATAGGGAAAAGCGGGCTTCGCCCGTTATCGATTTCTTTTTTTTAAGTTTTAAGTTTTTCTACAGGTCTCTGTCTTTGAACTAGAACTCAGGCAGTCTAAATCAATTCGACTCGACATCGATAGAGCTTACCGATTTTATTTCGTTTTTTCACCACTAGGGGGCGCTTTCCTATCTTCGGTTCTACGGGCATGAAAACGACGGGGTATGGCTCATTCGACTTGACATCGAAAGTCTTAACGATTTCAGTTATGATCATGTAAACAGATTGCGCCACCTGGTGGCGGAAGGTGGAACTAACGTATACTGCAGCGCGTGCGCAGCACGACTGCTATACGGTGCCGCTGGCAGCGGGGACCCGAGCCGCAGGTTCGTTCAGGTAGAGGTTTATACTATTCCATGTGCAATTTAAGGGATTATCCGGTGCATGCGTAGCACGAATGTGCAATTTAAGGAATTATCCGGTGCGTGCGCAGCACGACCGGTATACGGTGCCGAAGGCAGCGGGGACCAGGGTCGGAGGTTCGTTCGGTTAGAGGTTTGTACAATTCAATGTGTTAATTAAGGGAGTACCCGGTGCGTGCGTAGCACGACCGGTATACGGTGCCAAAGGCAGCGGGGACCCGGGTCAGCGGTTCGTCCGGTTTGAGGTTTTACAAGATTCGAGATTTTCTACAATTCGAGGCACCGATGTAAATTAGGGGCCCGCTGGCGGGCGAAGCCAGCTAGTCATTATTATTAATGTTCGTAAACGTATGTCTGTGTGTTTGCGTGTCCGTACCCGGATAAACACTGCGAGCGCAGCGAACAGCAAGGCGATTTTGTTATAAAAAAATTCGAAAATATCCGGGCCTCCAGGAATTGCAGTTTCGAAGAAATCGGCCCCTAATTAAGAACGTTATTAATTAAAAACTCATCAAAATTAGCAAAACAAGGAACAGTTTTATCGGAAGCCAAAAAGAAAATTTCCGTTTTGATAATCGCAGACATCCAAATTGTTTCTTTTTCACGCATCATTGAATAATAAAAAATCTACCGGAGGAATCGATCCGAAAATCGGGGTACAGACGCGGCCGATTTTTGTCGTTCCAAAAATTAAATTTTTTTGAAATTCGGACAGTAACTTTTCTTTATTTCGGCCAAAAACTGACCAGACTTCCAATAATGACCCAGACAGGAAAAAATTTTCCGAAATGTAGCGGGGTTGACACATACGAGGCCAAATCGACCCACTTGCTTTTTGAAACAAATGGAAATAATTACTCTACGTCCACGAAAATTTGCAAACATGTGTAAAAAAAATCACAAATTCAACAAAAAAATATTCATAGAAATCGACCAGTAACTTTTAAAGATATCAATTAAAATTCATTAATGAAACGGCAAATGAATTAATTTCTATTCCAAAAAGACAGCTGCTTTTTTATTTCCACACTCAATCCAGACAAATCGTCTCTGAATAGTTCATTTCTGAAAGAGATAAAATGATGCATTTCAAAATGATTGCCGTTTTTATACGCGATATAAAATTTTCAAAATTATCGGATTTTCGAATCTGAAATACATGCATCCTTGCTCAGAGCGGGCTAACATTTCAGGGAATCAAAAAATTTTCGAATTCGGACCATAATTTTTATTTTAGCAAAATCCCGATTTTTGTATAGGAAAAAAAAAAGAAGTTAAGGAATTTGCTATTTCTTTTCGAAATATCTCCCATCGTATGGGCCCCATCGCGACGCGGTTTGGTTTATTCGACTCGACATCGATAGAGCTTACCGATTTTAGTTCCGAGCTCCACCATCAGGGGCGCTTCCGTAAATCGGGTTCCATAGGCCCGATTGCGACGGGTTTTGGCTCATTCGACTGGATTTCGATAGCTTTACAGATTTCGGTTATGTTCGTATAGAACAGATTGCGCCCCCTCGCGGTGCAAGGTGTAACTAAAGAATTTTGCAAATAACTCGGGTTCTATGAAACACATCACGACGCGGTTTGGCACATTCGACTCGACATCGATAGAGCTTATCGATTTTAGTTCCGAGTTTCCCCACCAGAGGGCGCTTTCCTATGACTGTTTCTATTGACCGGATCACGACGGGGTATGGCTCATTTGACTCGACATCCATAGAGTTTACCGATTTTAGTTTGCTTTTTCACCACCAGTGGGCGCTTTGATATCTCTGGTTCTGTGGGATGGATCACGACGGGGTATAGCTCATTCGACTCGACATCTATAGCCTTAACGATTTCAGTGACAGAGGTTTGTATAGGACAGATTGCGCCACCTGGTGGTGGAAGGTGGTACTAGCGTATATTGCAGCACGTGCGCAACGCGACTGCTATACGGTGCCGAAAGCAGCGGGGACCCGGGTAGGAGGTTCGTTCGGTTACAGGTTTATACTATTGAATGTGCAAATTAAGGGATTATGCCATGCCGAAGGCAGCGGGGACCCTGGTCGAAGGTTCGTTCGGTTCGAGGTTTTACAAGATTCGAGGAACCCGTGTAAATTTGAGGCCCGCTAGCGGGCGAAGCCAGCTAGTTCTAAGTATTAACCTATCTTAAATTTATTCTATATTTTTCGAATTTAATTTACTGTATTTTGTCTTAAAATATTTTTTATATCTAATTAACAGTGTTATGTTTACTACGAGAGCATTTTGTGTTATCCTTTTAAAAATTTTATTAGACTTTAATGCACTTTTTCTTTCATTGAAACATGCTATTATTCTTTATTATTCTTTATCTTATTTGTTTATTATTTTTCAAGTCATACTCATAAATTGTAAGTATTTTTTTGTATTGATTATGGAAGACTCCATGCTATGCTCTTTGCTATTATTTTTCATTCGCTTTCAGTCAGGAATATTTGTTTTAGAAAATAATATTTTTTTAGCATAAGTCTTTATTTTTGTATTAGCCTGTGTTAGTCTTGATGTCTTTCTGATGTCTGTCAATTTTGTAATCTGACTTCATGCAAGTTTTTTAAGCTATATTCCTAATAGCACTGCAAGTCTCATCGATCTTTTTAGGTGTAAAATATGACATATTTTAAGTATTAACTTAAATTAAATTTATTTTAAATTTGTCCCATTTGATTTATTTTGTCTCCAAAGATTTTTATTATGTTTCTTCTTTTCAATATCTAGTGATTTCAATGCTTCATATATTTTAATTTTTTTTCTTTCATTTTCCTTTGCACGATATTTTATCCGAAGCTTGTATTTTTTTTTTTTTTTTTTTATTATTTTTTTTTTTTTGCGTTTTCATTCAGTCGATTTTAACGTCCTTTTTAACGGCCCCGGAGATATTTCGGAAGGCTTTTAAACTTTCATCCGCACTTTTTGGGAACCGAATTACCCAGTTTTTTGCCTTCCGCGGACATGCGTTGTTCGCTGCTTTTCATTGGTTTACACCCGCTTCCACACCGCATTGTTATGGTATTATGCAACTTTACGCTCTGGATTTAAATGCTCTTACACGAGATCTAGGAACCCAGAATTTTGCGTGTCATCGTTTATCATAATACCCTTCGCAGTGGCAGGAAGAGTTTCTAGTCGCTGAATTACATGAATTCAATTTAATTATTTACATAAGATCTATTTTATATTTAAAAAAAATCGTAGTGTTTTATGTTTTTAGAAGAGAGTACGACATGCCAAGACTGAAATAAACAATTTCGTGTACTTATGGCTAAAACTCTATGTGTTTGTGAAAGTTTCACCGGGAGTTGAATCCATTTAAGCTTTTCCTTGGTTCGATGACTGCACTAATGGGAGCTTAAACTGATCATTTTGAGTAAAATAATATTCGCGGATATTACGTTTATCTCCATTCATTCACAACCATGCTACCATCATATTTTTTCTGTGAACGTTAGTAGTTATTGTAGCGAAGGTATGGCTATATTTTCAATTTAAATCAGGTGCGGGATTCTTTCTTCTGTAAGAGTGATAAAGAGTGTAAGTGTCGCTAAATAAGCATCGTGTAATTAGTGCCAAAGGATATGCTACATATGTATTGGGTCGTACGGAAAATTCGTTCCCTTTTGGAAAATTCATTCGTACCAGAAAATTCTATCATTTAATTATTAGACATTAATTCCGATAGCTAACGTCTAATAATTAACAGACAGAAATTTCCGGTACAAATTTATTTTCCCAAACGGAACGAATTTCCCGGTCAACCCAATATATGTATATAGGTCAATTTCAAAAACAATCAGTCTAATGACAGACATATTAAAAGAGCAATTATGTATATTGGTAGTAAAAATACAATTTTATCTTCAGCGCCATTCTTGTGTGAAGAAAAATCATATTTGTCAATATAAATGAAGGAGGAATGTAGTGTCTAGCGGTTTCAAGTGAAGTAATTCAGGATGGAGGCTATTGCTAACTCAAGATGGAGGCTATTGCTTGTTTACAACGTATCAGGATCTAATTAACGCTTGCGCAAACATCCACCAGTAAAAACAAATAGAAATTGTTGCTTTATTTATGCCAGAAAATTTGCATTAACAAGTCCTCTAAATAAGGATGAAATTTCTAGTCAAATTTACGGGTGGAAGTTTGCATCGGAGGTACTCTTTCCCTGTGGATGAAGGCCCCACCAGTGGCTGAGAGGTTCTGCTCTCGAAGCTGGTAGACGGATTAGGTTCCCTTAGAAAGACCCCCACGAAGGGCACTCCCCCCGGGCCTATATCCCTAGTGTAGATAATTGGCCGTCAATAATCAACCCAACCCAACCCGTGACGCATTCGGCTAGTGCGTTCGGCTGTTAACCGAAAGGTTGGTGGTTCGAGCCCACCCAGGGGCGAACAGCAAATCCTCTTTTTTTTCATATCTATCAATTAACTTAGGCATTAAACAAGAAAAGGAGATCTGTAAACATTGAACAAGAGGAATATTCCAATTTGCATGAAGAAGCCCCACCAGTGGCTGAGAGGTTGTGCCCTCGAAGCTGGTAGACGGGAGGTGCTGGGTTCGATCCCAATCGCGCCCGTCGTCCTAATCGTTCGAAGTTTTCGTGGTTTTCTTCGAGCCGTGGATTTATTCATGCGTAAATACGGGTTAGTTTCCCTTAGAAAGACCCCCACGAACGGCTCTCCCCCCGGGCCTATATCCCAAGTGTAGATATTTGGCCGTCAATAATCAACCCAACCCAACCCTGCGGATGAAGCTTCGCCATTTTGACAATATGTCAATTCCTCTTTATTACTATTCTATGTATCTCTCATATAATTTACAACATCGCGATCGCTGAAATGTTAAACATTCAATATTATTCATACATTTAATCATATACTTTATATATTAAATAGCAAGCTAAGCCCGCTACGCTGGTCAATTTCTTATAACGAACTTTTAATCCAACAAAATACTGACATTTCATAATTCCTTTTTATATTTTAACAGAATAATAAGGCTACTATAATTTGTGACTCGTGCTATAGCCAATATACACGCCAAGACACGTTGCCCTTATCATTACTTTCTTACGCATGACGGTTTTGCTATGGTACTCCATTGTGAAATTTAGTAATATTTCAAATTCAATATTTTAAAAATGGCATAATCATTAGATTTGAAATTTATATCAAGAAAAATACAATTTTTTACCTTTCAAACGAAGTTTGCCTAACAATTTTCTGACACGTACTTTTCGAGCTACTATTTTTTTTCAGTAACTTCAAATGTTTCATTTTCCGAGACTAATCTGTGGCAACAATTAGCGAAAAACCCAGTCGTCAGAAACGCATAATTTTTATTAAAGAGGCTGTTGGAGCAGGGATTGTCACCACCAATTTGCCACCATCACTTTTGAAATCGGTTCGGTAGTTCTAGAGATTCCATAGAAATTGTAATTTAGAATGTTTTTAGAACGCTTTTCTCTCACTTCACCCTTTTAAATTTCGAATTTTTTTTAATTTTGTTTTTAGAGAGCAGTTACATCTTATAAGTAACTACAATGCCAAATTTCTAATTTCTAGCTCCTTCAGTATAAAAAAGATCTCAATTTTAGAACGTTTTTCGCTCCTGCACCCCCCTGGGGTTAGTGACACCGACATAAAATATAGCCTATGTTGGAGCAGGGGTTGTCACCATCCATTTGCCACCATCACTTTTGAAATCGGTTCGGTAGTTTTAGAGATTCCATAGAAATTGTAATTTAGAATGTTTTTAGAACGCTTTTCGCTCATATCACCCTTTTAAATTTCGAATTTTTTTTATTTTTTTCTTAGAGAGCATTTACATCTTATATATAACTACAACGCCAATTTTCAAATCGGTTCGGTAGTTCTAGAGATTCCATAGAAATTGTAATTTAGAGTGTTTTTAGAACGCTTTTCGCTCACTTCACCCTTTTATATTTCGAATTTTATTTATTTTTTACTTAGAGAGCATTTACATATTATAAGTAATTACAACGCAAATTTCAAATCGGTTCGGTAGTTCTAGAGATTCCATAGAAATTGTAATTTAGAATGTTTTTAGAACGCTTTTCGCTCATTTCACCCTTTTAAATTTCGAATTTTTTTTTATATTGTTCTTAGAGATCATTTGCATCTTATAAGTAACTACAACGCGAAATTTCGAATCGGTTCGGTAGTTCTAGAGATTCCATAGAAATTGTAATTTAGAATGTTTTTCGCTCATTTCACCCTTTAAATTTCGAAATTTTTTTATTTTGTTCTTAGAGAGTTGGGTTGGGTTGGGTTGATTGTTGACGGCCAATTATCTACACATGGGATATAGGCCCGGGGGGAGTGCCCTTCGTGGGGGTCTTTCTAAGGGAACCTAACCCGTATTTACGCATGGATAAATCCACGGCTCGAAGAAAACCACGAAACTCCGAACGATTAGGTCGACGGGCGCGATTGGGATCGAACCCAGCACCTCCCGTCTACCAGCTTCGAGAGTACAACCTCTCAGCCACTCTGTTGTTCTTAGAGAGCATTTACATCTTATAAGTAACTACAACGCCAAATTTCAAATTCCTAGCTGCTTCAGTATAGAAAAAGATCGCAATTTTAGAACGTTTTTCGCTCCTGCACCCCCCTGGGGTAGTGGTACCGACATAAATTATAGCCTATGTTGGAGCAGGGATTATCACCATCAATTTGCCACCATCACTTTTGAAATCGGTTCGATAGTTCCAGAGATTACCCCCTACAAACAAACAAACAAACAAACAATCTTTACTCCTTTATAATATTAGTATAGATAAATTATTTTTCAATTTCCTACTTCAACATTTCCTCTAAAAAAATAAATAAATAAAAAAATATAAAAAGGGCCTGTTTAATATAACCCAAGTGATATATTCATGTTTCAAACTAGAAAACGTGTCCTTAATAAATTAAATCAAATATATTATACCTAGACAGAAGAAATATTTTATTAAATAAATTATCTGGTTCAAAACATGTTTATTTGGCTTGAGTCATTTTGAACAGTTTTACACGAGATTCGCGGTTATCGTTAATATTGTATTCTAATACATGAACGGGCGTCATAAGAGACCAATTGTCACTTCTTTATATTTCGAAAATATAATCGTCTATATTGTTAATAAAATAAATTTTTATCTTAAATAAGATGAAGAAAACTATTCAGGAAAATCGGTGTCAAATGGCAAACATGTAAATGGATTCGCCAATCGCCATCCCTGCTCTAAAAAAATTATATATACTTTTATGTTGATTGTATTTCGTCACACTGTGAAAAATAAAAAAGAATTGTTGAAAAATATTTTTTTTATCCAAATCTTACAAAATACTAACATAAAAAGGAAAATAAAAGGGAGTGAACTCAAGCGAAAAATTCAATTTTTTTCCTTGAGTTGGTGGCAAAGTAGATATGACAGTCTCCTTCTAATCACATTGCGTGATATAGATCAATGACTCTCCGAATCGGAAAGAGATTGAACATTTCGGCCCTTCTTAGTAAAAACTATATTTTTAATTTTAGATATTTTTGCCTCATTGCACTTTTTACGAAGCCGTTCTTATCTTGTAAATGATTAAGCTGTCAAAGGAGAAGCAGTAGGCTAATGAAGAAAGAAGAGATTGATTTTTTATTTATTTTCTGCAAAGTTTGATATTAGTAAGTGTATATTTTATCTTTTAAAATATACATTAACTTTACTCCGAGATATTTTCTTTAGTTTCTATTTGTAGCATTCATGTGGTTTTAAACCCGGTATAAAGGATATGGTTATAAACTCGTAATTTTTAACAATTTCCAAAATATGGATAGTTAAAAAATTTAAATTATATTTATGTAATTATATATCTTTTAAACTACAATTCTGTCAAAGAAGTTGTTATCAAAAGACGAAAGAACAGTTTGATTTTTTTTTAAAGTGGCTATTTTTTCTATTAAAATTGTTTTTTTTTTTTTTTTTTTTTTTTTTTTTTTTTAAGATTTAAGTCTAGATATTTCGTTTTGGCATAAATCTTATGTCAATTTTAAACACAGTGTAAAACATATGGATGTAAAATCATCATTGACTACATACACTTTATATTTTTTAAACGTTTTCGGGAAACTAAAAAAATTAAATATCTCATCCAGGTTCATTACATGTAGCTACAAAAGTTTTCGAATTTCGAATATGATTATATCCGAATAAAAATATTAATTATATTTAATGAGAGAAAATCTGCGAATGAAGAAGATGAAAATTACATTTTATAAATTAGGATAAAAAATAGTAGAAAGAGTATAAACAAATGTTCGACAATCAGTTAGTTAGCATTATCTCATTGTAGAAACTCCAATGATACCCTATATTAGGTGCCTAAAATCTGGGCACCAATGGGTCGATATTGTCATTACTACATTTTATTAGTATTCTTCGCCTAAATTTTATTAGTGTTCTTCGCTTAAATTTTAATAGTATTCATTTAGGCGAAGAATACTAAACATTTAGTGGCAATTACATTTGTTGTTATGTGACACTACCCAATCTACAACATGATTTTAAAGTATCTAGATATTTGTTGTTCTATTTTGGAGTGGGAGGAGGGTTGTTTAATGTTCATATATTTAATGTACATTTAATGTCCATAGCTGTAAACAATACCTTTTCTTTGTTACAACTATTTCTGTAAGTAACCATTGGCTTAATTAATTGCATATATCTCAAATTAAATAAGACAATGAAGATTTTGGGGATAGTGGTAACAAAATAGCGCATTAGTTCACAGCTATGCCCCTGTTTTAAAATTGCCTACCACATGCAATATATTGGTTTCTCGAGAAAATTCGTGCTTTTTGGGAAAATTCATTCGTACCGGAAAATTCTGCCCGTTAATTATTATACATTAGCTATCGGAACTAATGCCTAGTAATTAAATGATAGAATTTTCCAGAAAAACCAATATAACCCGCATTTGAAAATGATGTCATGCATTTTTCGCATTTTTAAACAGACTATTTGAAATTCCTTTTAAACGACTTTTTACAAAATAATTTCTTAATATTATATAATTTTAGATCAATCAACATTGTCTTTTGATAAGTCATTGTGCACTGTCATATATTATACATTTTCATTTGGTCGATAATCAGGTACCCGTTTTAAAGAAATTGGTAAACTAGAATTTGACATGAGTTATTTAGTGATATAACGGGAATGTTCTACAAAGCGGGATTCAAAATTTCTTTTAGTTTGACCAATAAAGGGTAAATTACAATAGTTACAAAGAACATAGGCACCAACTTAACAGCGGCAACGTGGTCAAATCAGGTAAAATTCCACCACTGATTTTAAAATATTATTTTTGTCTTAATTAATCACAGTGATTACAAAACAGGACATTTTTTTAATTAGTGGAAGAGTTGCCTGACTGCGTATTTTTCCCCGTAAAGGAGGCACCTATGACAAGAAACGTTAAAGAAATCGCATTTGCAAAAATGTGGAACAGGAGACATATAGTAGAAAATAGCTTAAACATTCTGATAAGCTTTAAAATAAAATTAAATTTCAAACGTTTTTAAGCTTTAGCTTTGAAATATAAAGCTATATAGAAAGTCAATAGACACAAAATATCAGATTTAATTTTGATAGATTTGGAAAGAGTGATTTACTAGAGGGCTTATTGAATTGTTTAGAAGGATTATTTATAGCAGAAGGTTTTAGACATGAGAGCATCTTGTGTCATCAGTTAACTTTACGTGCACTGTTAATAGAAAAAAGTGTCGGCGCAAGTTTCATTGTCTCTGTACACATAAGTGTAAATAGCACCAATTTTCTAATGAACTGGTGTATTCCAGAGAATATGAGAGGGTTTAGACATTTTCTGATAATGCTGAAAAGTCAATCCCGAAACAATCGAACGAAGTTTTAAATCAGTGGCGTATCCAGGGTTGGGGGGGGGTCTCCAAATACTCTGAATACCACTAATTTTTTAAAGTTTTATTCACCTTGTTTAATCCCACAAAAGTCTTCGATTAGATAAAGTGAAAAAATTTTACGAAATTATTGGTATCCAGAGAATTTGGACACCCAACCCTGGCTACGCCATTGTTTAAATGTATTGTTTATTTAGTCAACGGAATAGCATAAAAACACAGATCACGATAAAATCTATGTATATGTTATTATAGATGAAGTAAAATTTAGAGAAACAAATGAATTCATAAAGATACATGAACCTGAAGAAATGCTGTTAGAAATATCACAGATGAATCTTTAGTTGACTACAGAATGTTAAATAATGACAAATAGGGAAAATATAAATGAAGGTAAATTTTCAAAAAGGAGTGGTGCTAAATTCAGGAAGAAAGAAAAAAGGAAATTATAAAAAGCGGGAAAAAATTGGACATGTGGTAAATATCGCAGAGGAATATACAGGGTGATTTTTTTTAAAGTTGTGAAAGTAAAACCCTTTAACAAAAGAACCACTGATTCAAAGGACCTAAAATTTCACCAGTATGCTCCCAAAGCAATGGGTATTTTTTTGGCGTGGTTAAAAAAACTTAAAATCGCACCGGCAGATGGCGCTGTACATGCAGTAAACTCGGGCGACGAACTTGCGCCCGGCATACGCACATTGGCGCTAAAAACGTGAAGTACGCACATCTCGTGTTTATTATTCTACGGAAATCCTCGCAATGACCGCGCCATTGACGGACCGTGCGTTGTTAGTGAAACTGTATTATCAGAATAATGACAGAGAAGCAACTGCTCTTAGGAGATTTAGGACACTTAAGAATTAAAGAAAAGGTCCAATGACGACAGAGGGTCTACGGAAGATGGTTTCTCAAAGTACCGTCCATTGTTTTCCTCCCACAGACGATATTCTTTGTTTCTGCTACTTTACAGCGCCATCTATCGGTGCAATTTTTTTGCAATTTTTTGCAATTTTTTTTTAACCATGCCTAAAAAATTCCCATTCTTTTGGGAGCATACTGGTGAAATTTTAGGTCATTTGGATCAGTGATTCTTTTGTTATAGGGGTTTACTTTCACAACTTTAAAAAAAATCACCCTGTATATATATATAAGGCAGACGAAAAAATAAAACAATAAATAATAACAGGATTCTACGAATGGTACATCAGAAATTATAAACGAATCAAACAGAAAATAACAATAAGGGAACTCTAACCCCTGCGAGCTACGCTCGATAACCCCCGTCCACACAACCTGACTTTAAAAAAACGCGCTAACTTAAACTGTTTTACAAAGAAAAAAAACTGGCTACATATATAGATGCTCAATAGTCATATGAAGATAAGTTAATAAAAAATAAAATAGGTTTTAACTATATAAAATATCCTTGCAGCCTTCCCTCCCCCTATAAATCTGCGAAAAAGAACTATGAGTGGACAAATTTATGCAGTTTACGCTTTTTTTTAATCATAATAAAATATTTAAGTTCCTGAAAATATTTAAGTTTTCTTGACGTTTCAGTCACAGGTGCCGACATCACGGTGGCGAATTGGGCAATCAAGCATGATTCTACGACTAATTTTTAAAGTTTTTTTGTCCTGTTTTTTCACTGTCGTAAATTAAGACAAAAATAATTTTTTTAATTTATGACGGGTGTTTGTCTGTTTTGCACACGTCGCACTCGTTAAATCGCAGCTTATGGTTTCAATTTAAATACGACGGCATTTTTGGAAGAGGAACTTTTAAATTTCATGATTTATAAATACAAATGCACGTTGTACGGGATTTTCACGGGGAATTTACGGGAAATATGGCGGGATTTTCACGTATAAAAGCATATAATTACTGTTCATATATAATGCATTCATGTCAAAATATATTTACTCTTTTCGAGTTTATTTTGCAAATATGGCAACAGGAAAAATATTAATTAATTATCTGCAAATGAAATAAATAAATGTTTCAAAAAATATTTAAAACTAAATTAAATAAAACACAAATATCTCTTGTAAACAATGACGTAATTTTATATTTAAAGCTTTCATTTATGTACTGATACCATCACTCCATGCATCGTTAAAACATACTCCAGTGCATGACAATTCAAATATAAGTTTAGCGCCTAAAAAAAGTTTTCTTCTAGATGGTATAAGGTTGTTTTAAATATGACGTGATTTTCACCATCAAATGCTTTCAAACATTTAAACATTTAAATGTTATTATTTTATTTTTAATATTCACGTGTAAATATATATTTCAATTGAAAATACATTTGTTGGACATATTATTATGCGGGCTTTTTAAAATCTGGCTTTAAAAAACTGCAATTACTAAATATAAATTAAATCTCAGCACAAATTAGAAAATTAAAACAAAAGTTTGAAAAGAGACTGGAAATAACAGTTAAATTAAAAAAAATCATTAGTCCTTGCACATCACAATCTATTCCAGTATATGTTTGCAAAAAATGGTTAAATTATTATGCACAGAATTTATCTTCTGTAACTGAATTATCTTGGCACAGTTCAATGTTAACCGCTTGAAGGATGGTGGGATATTATATATCCTATTTAATTTTAATCCTAAAATGCCACAATTCCACAAGAATTTCGGAATAAATTTTTACCTTAATAATTTACGTGAAGAAAATCTTTGACTTATTTTTAACAAAAAATGCTCGTATAAACTAGTGTCATTTACATCATTTCAGCATGTTAGTAATATACATAGTATGCCCCTGAAAGTGTTAAATAGCACTTAAAATACAACTTCGACTTTAAAAATATCGTTCTCAGCATGTTTATAGTACAATTTTATGTACAAATATCAAATTTCATGTTTTTATGTACGCACACAGATTTAAACACAGATTTTCTTTATTAAAAAAGGCAAATTTTACTTTACGGAAGAACTGGTGTTTAAATCCCCTTCGACTTACGAACCCTTTATTAGCATCTTTCTAGTATTAGAACAGCTGTAAATCAATGGGCCAATTCTCACCACAAGTTCTTAATATTCATATCACAGAACTTTAATCTCAAACATTTCATCATTTAATAAAGGGAAAAATACTATTAAAATTAATTGAAACAATTTTATCGCTTTTGACCCGTTTTATGGCCTTGTCTTTCGAATCCTTCCAAAATCATTTTTAGTGGATGATATGATTTGTATTTCTGAATCTTTTTATAATGTTTCAAAAGCGTGTTATAAAGTGGAAAAAAAATCTCCACGAACAACAAAAAATATTCTGTCCCTGAGTTGGACTATAACAATAAAAGAAAAGGAACTATCTCGTTTTAAAGCAAAGAGTTACATATAGTCTTCCATTTTTTATTCTGGATTTACCCTCTTTCTTTCCATGAAAGAGAGAGAGAGTATTATGTATAAAAAAGATTGTAAATTCTCAATCCGTTACATCCAAAACTATTTGTTCATTTACTTAAGTAATGTGATAAAGCTTGTATATATTTTACAGAAACAATTTAAAAGAAGAAACGCTATACAATTTAAATAATGACAAATATTATTGTACTAATTGCAACGTTGGAAATTTGAAAAATTTGTATCCATGTACCAGGTATTAAAAGAAACATTAAACATTGAATCCTTTTTAACACTTTCCAACCTAGTTGAAAAGTGTTTATGACTTCGGTTTGTCTGGCTGTCTGGCCGTTTCTCCGTGCTCTAACTGCCGTAAATATACTCGGATTGAGCTGAAATTTTTATATGTTATTGTCGTTATCTATAGCATGTTCCCTATTTCAAATGAAGTGTGTAGCACTTACTGTTTTTTTACAAGGACAGTCAAAAGTATTTCGTTACATTACAGTCAATGGGGAATAATCATTTCAAGTGCATTTTGATGACGCTAATTCATTTAAACATAATGAAATTGATATTTAATTATGAATCGCATTAAAACATGCTTTTTGTAGAATGTGGGGTGCAAAGCATTAATTATTCATTTACAGGATCAAACAAAAGAATTATGTTGTTACACATCGTTCTATGGGGAAAAATCGTCTTCAGTGTAATTTATTGATATTTCTCTATTTCAAACACAATAAAAATTATATACATTACTGAGGTGCACTATAAATTGCTCTCTTGTGTGTATTGCGTTTATTTACAGGGACACATAAAAGATATTGGTTACAGTACATGTGTGATATTTACAATCTATGTGTGATAAGTGCGCTTCAACTTTGGTTTGCGTTATATATATATTTTATAGTACGTGTGTGTTTATAAGCTCGGTTGATCCTATACAGTGCTACACAAGGGAATTCGTGAGTATTACAGACTATGGGAGTGAATTGCTTAAGGGTAGTTTTTAATTGTGTTTTCGCATTTTCTTGATGAACTATATTTAGTAGACTAATAGAAGTTTGTGGAATATAAATAAATTCATATACAGGGCTACGCAAAAAAAGATACATTGTTTGTTTACTTTTGGTAATTGCTGCAAGTGAGTTTTAAGTTGCCTTTTAGCTTAATAGGTGGTGTGTACAAAACTCTTCAGATAATATACAGGGCTGTACAAAAAATTTCGAGTGCATTTACATCGATTGGCGAAAATTGCTAAATGTGAATATTCTAACAGAAATATATTTTATCATGCTATATACCCACATCTATTGATCATATACAGGGCTGCACAAAGTAAATCGACTACTTTTTTGACACTGGAAGGTAATTTCGAAAACTGGATTTTTCAATGTGTTATACATTTTCTAAACTGTTTGCTTACATATCTTCTTTCACCATATTTAACGGTGAAGTTTCGTTACAGTTTTCTGGCTGTGTTGGAAAGTGTTTCATAATCTATGCTTGACGCATGATTTTTCGTTCTTGTTTTAATTACAATGAGGAATTTTCTTTTCGTCAGTTCTGTTCAAAGACTTGTACTTAGTTTAAAACAAAATGTTCAACATTTGAAAGAATAGTAATTGTCCAGGTTATCAACACTGTAAAGTGAAATCTAATCCAAATTATTCATAATTACTTGGAATAATTATTCTACTTTTTATGATTAACTGAATTTATTAGCTGCTTGATTGAAATGTAAGAAAAAATAAACATATTTTAGAACTCCCTACCTATTTTGGTCGAAAGAATCCTGCAGCTGCCTTTCTTTTCGTTAAAAAAGTCAAACACACATAATTTGAACCAGTAAAAATTATTTAATGACATGCTTCTTGTTTCTACGTGGTTATTGATTAACTTATTTTCACTGCGAAAATTAGTGGTTTTTCTTAATGTTAAAAAATCACAAGATTGGCAGCTATATAATCCCTAAAAAAGTTTTATTCATAGTGACGGGATCAGGAAGAGAGTAGGTGATTTCAATATAAGTATATAGTTCAATATAAGTACGTTAAATCAAAGATAAAAAGATTAATCAAAGATAGTTCAATGTAAGTAATTTTGTGTTAATACTTTAAATCAGCGTGGCTCAACTGTGGCACGCCAATTACCACTATTTCGGAATTGTAATATTCACTTTATTTAATTGCAGAAATTATGTGATTAAAAAAGGCAATGTTTATTATTCGATACTCCACGGACATTGGTTAAAACAGACTTTAAGCAATGTGTATGTGCGTGTACACGATATGAATGACGTTTTATGTATCCATAAAAATTCCACACCTGGTAACACCATGTTGACTATCAATTTAGTATAATATCGCTTTCTCCTTAACACTATTGTTTAATAATAATCTCGTAGATTTCTGCGATTAAATATGTCGAAGATTATTACTTAAAATTAATGGTACCAAAAAACATTAAACTTTGTTAGATATTTGAATACGGGTTTAATAGTTACCGGTCCAAAAAATAATGATCTTAAAAATACTGATATATATGTTTAATAAGATTAATTTTGTCGTCTGGTGAAATTTTGTTTCATTTCATCCTACCGTTCCAACGCACGACATTTTATGATATTTGCCAAAACTAAACAACATTACAAAATCGATTTTATTTAGCACTAGCATATGACCCCTGTAAAAAATGACGGATTGTTGATATGCGTTCCATTTACCCTAGATATTAATATTCATAAATGGTGGTAACCCAGAGATGTAAATATTATAACGAATTATTTGGTACCTGGGAGAGACCTCGGAAGAAAATAAGAAAAGATTTCCTTTGAATCGGACCAAGATTAAATGCAAAATCTTTTATTTACATTTTCCACAGCCAGGGGGTGCACTCTGTTCTAAACAAATCTCTTTTCGAAAGAAACTTCGCCACGTGTCCCCACTGCTTATGACAATGTCTAGAAGACGTTCTGTGCACGCGCTGAAAATATTTTAGTTCCGCTTTCCATCGAAAGGGGGCGCCAAATCCATGTCTTAATTAGTTATCTATATATTTTTTAGTTCATGTTAAGTTGAATGAATCGATTGTCGTTGAAATAGGGCCCTTAGTTTCAATCGGACAAATTTTAAAAGTAAGATTTTTTAGTTTCACTTCCCACCACTAGGGGGTACACTCAGTTCTAAGTAAAACTCTTTCCGTTCGAAACTTCGGAACATGTCCCAGCTGCCTACGACACCGTATAGTAGGCGTGCTGCGCACGCGCAAAAAATATTTTACTTCCATTTTTTACCGCCAGCTGGCGCCAAATCTGTATCTTAATTACTTATCTATATCTTAATTTGTTCATGTTAAGTTGAATGAACTAATTCTCATTGAATTTGGGCCCATAGAACTTGAGAAAATACCCCTCCCTGGGCATTAATGTTCAGAAATAGTGGTAACCAAGGGCTGAAAAAATGATACCGAAATTTATCTAGTACATGGGGATATGAGAAAACATTTCGTGTGAATCAGTCTAATAATTATTAAATAGTTCTGATTTTGGAGGCAGGGGGGAAGAAGGGAGTTTCGATCTCACCATTAACGCGATATTTAAACTACAACCGAACACTCAACTCCCCCCCCCCCCCACACACACACAGAATTAAATCAACGACGTTAAAAAATTAGGAATTATCATTAACTTTTAAAACAGAAACAAAATGACTTTGTTTTACATAGAAAAACAGTAAGTTATCGTTGTTAATTTCTGAAATCAAATACATAAATTACGTATACATGAGTAAACTCTAAAAATCGCATAAAATAACTCGCTGTTCGAATTACAATCAGCTGACGAAGTGTTCATCTGCCAATCACAACTGCCCGGCTGACTTCCAGCTGTGCGTACAATTCTATCAGCTACCAATCACAACTGCCCTCCAATGGTGTTTGGCTTGTAGTGGGGATTTGTGACGTCATTTGAAACACAGACGCTGTTAAACATGAAAAACAGTTCAAAAACGCATAAAAAATGAAATTAAAATAAAAAGTCTAATAAAAAAAATCGGGATAATAAGTAATACGCCCTTCCCTTTTAAAATTATGAATTTTTATCTATAAAGAATTATCAATTTTCTCCAAGTGAAAAAGAGTAAAAAAAAAAATGTTGATTCTGAGCGCATTTGAGGCTGAAATGGAAGCAACCACCGAACCAATCAAGCATTCTAAGCAAAATTACTCAGCGTCAGAGGAAAAAATTCGCCAAAAAATCAAAAATCACTGTACGAATTTCACATAAACTATATTGAAAAGAGGATGAAATGTACTATATGGGTCTAAAAGATTGAAACTGGATTCCGTACTAATGTGGGTAAATAGCAGCGAAACATCAAAAGACGCTAAAAATCGCATTTTTAAAATCATCATTTTTTATCTGTAAAGAATTATCAACATTCTCCAAGCTAAGAAGAGAAAATAAAATGACGATTCTGAGCGTATCTGACGCTGAATGGAATAAAAACCACCGAACCAATCAAACATTCTGGCAAAATTTCTTAGTGTTAAAGGAGAAAATTCGCCAAAACTTCAAAAATCGCTGTACGAATTTCGCATGAACTTTATTGAAAAGAGGTCAAAATTTACTTTATTGGGCTAAAAGTTTGGAACCGGATTCCCAATTCTAAAAAGGAAAAATCGCAGCAACACGTGAAAAAACAATAAAAATCGCATAAAAATTTAATTTGAAAAATGTATTTAAAAATTCCAAAATCTGGCTTCGAGGTGCAAAACTACATGCATAGAGGTAACTTCTCACTAAATTTTGTAGCACTCCGTACAGCGGTCTCTTCAGAACACAATCGTAACACACACACACACACACACAAACGCACAAACTTCCTTCTTTATTATATTTGGAGATTGTCTCATCCTTTGATCATCATTACACTGCTCCTTAATACGTCACAAAATATAATGTCATATTATTTATATTTAATAATGTTTTGGGAACAAATATTTCTTTCACAAAATAATATTTTCTAAAATCTATTGGGATTTATTTATTTTCTATAAAATTTCTTGTGGATAATATATCCATATATTTTTATTATTGCAGTTAGGGGATTTTTCTTTCAACATTCCATGAAAAATGATCGTATTTCAAACAATACGGATGACAGGAAATGATAAGATTCTTTGAAAATACCGAATTTCAAAATGACCACACAAAAGCAGCAATAAAATCTGAAATACGATAGAAAATATTTTTGCATCAAGTGCATTTCATTCATTAGAAGGTCATTTGATATGTGATGTTTAACAAAAGGCTACATCTTTTCTTCAGGATTTTGCATATAGTCTTTCCGGCTAATGGTAATTAATTACATTTGTCTATCAGATAAATGTAGAACGCCACATTCTTTGTATTTATGCCCTCATAAAGTATATAAATTTGCATCATAAACTTTTAACAAAACACTTCATTGAATTATTTAAATAAATAATATATTTTATATAATTAAATTTATTGTAAATCATTAACGATTATACTCGTTATATTGCTACTCAATATGACATTAATTTTGAATTTATTTGATATACACTTATATGTATTTGATATCCATGTAATAACAAAATGATTTAACACTAGAACCGCGAGAAATTTTACTCAAATTTTTAAAAAAAATATTTCACACAAGAAATTTTATTTAAAACTATTTAACTTACCTATTTAAATTATTTTGGGTAGCATATATTTAACTTATTTCATGAAAAAAAATTCCTGGTGCGAATCAACATCTACCCATTTGGTACGGGTCAAAATGATCCAGCATCGCGGTTCTAGTGTTAAATAGTGGCATCTCATTACACCTAAATCTGTGTATATACAACTGTAGATTTAGTGGATTACGGACATTGAAAATCAATATTCTTAATAATAATTTTGACTCTTTTTATTTTCAATGATGAAGGGGATCTGAGATATCCTTGACATGTTATTTTAATGTTGGGTTATTTTTAAATTTGTGTGTTTTAACGTTGTTTAGCATTTTCTTATGTCTCAATAAACATATAAACGTGCAAAACAATATTACATGTACAAGGATTTCATGAGTATTAGCCAACTTAATACCAGAAATTATTTTTATTGAGTTGTGTCACTTTTCTTGGGGGTGAGCGATATAAGAAAATTGAAAACTTCAAATCAGAAAGTTTATGCGAAAAACATTCTTAAATAAAGTTTACGAGAGGTGAGTTTCTTGTTGTTTATTTTATACATCAATTATCTCAAAAATTTTATTGATGTGTTTCTCAAATGTTTTCGTTTGAAATATTAATTTAATATTGCTAAATTCAGGAATATACAGTTAATATTTTTTTATAACTTTATGAAGATTGTACAAATGCATATAAACTCTACCAAGGAACTCGAATATGGTGTTATAACTGGATGTTACCATTTAAAAAGAAAAGGTGGCACTATTTTTAAAATGCAGATGTTTGAAAAAATTGCGGTCATATTCTGAAAGAAGGCAATATTCCGTGTCAAAGAAACATTTGGTTTAATATTACTGCAAGAGTTCTGCGAATAATGGAAGATGTAACGTTTTTCCTACTAACTATACAGAGTAATTATCTAAAGCAGTGGTAGTCACTATGCGACCCGCGTAGTTACCATTTTTTCCTGAAAAAACTTCTAAACATTAATTTATCAAATAATTTTAAATTGAAATAAGGTAACTACCACTTTAGGCAAATAGCTGCTTGAGAATACTTTTCATAAAATGTAGATAATACCCCTTATCTAAAGAATAATATATACTAATTAAAAGACATTTACATAAGTGTTAATGACTCTTAGGCGGAATGATTTTAAAATGAAGAGAAGCGTGCTATTTCCGAGTCACGCCACAATGGAAGTCTCATCGATGCAAATTAGACTTCAATGGTCAAAGGTTTAAACACATGAAAAATTCAAAACAAGTTGAATACTGAGAGAAATTGAGGAAAAATTGCCTTATTTGATTGTTGAATTGGATTATACAGGCTGTCCGAAAAGTCTGTAAACTGTCGAATAACTCGACAAATATACATCAGATTGAAAAACGGAAAATATGTGTCAATATTTTTGAAAAATCTATTTACAGATAACAGGGTCCCCCCCCCCCAAAAAAAAAACTCTGCCTCCTGGGGATAAAGGGTGCAACTTTGAAATCTTAAATATAACACCCCTTTGTTATTGAAGATTTGGATTCAACGTGAAAAAATACGTAACATTTGTATTTAACATTTTCTTCGAAAAATCGTAGATGGCTCTGTAATCGAGTAAAATGCAGCAAGAATCGTTTCCATTGAAAAGTCTGGAAACGGTCCTATAACTCGAGAAATATACATCGGATTCAAACCCGAAAAAATACGTGTTCAGTATTTTATAAAAATGCAACTTTGATATCCCTAAATAGATTTTCTAAAATATTGAATACGCATTTTGTTTGAATGTTTGGATTGCCTTTACTAGAATCCGTTGTTCATACTTTCACTTTATCTACTGCATAAAAATTTTAGTTATTCAAGAAAAACGAACGATATTTTCATAATCTTTCAAAGGTTTTTACTGTCAATACAAAAACAGATACAGTTGTCTTTATTTGCAGACCGTTTACTATAAAATCGCACCAAAGGTGCTATTACACAAGGAATATTGACTTCTTTCAAAATATGAATGCAAATTTTGTAAAAGGGTTCATCTAAATATTAAAAAATGCACAAACATCATTTTTAGGTAGATTTCGTAAGAAATACTACCTATTGCATTCTCACCTAAGTTGGAATTTTTGAAAAATTTTTGCAGATCTATGCCGATTATGACTCCCAGAACCCAAAAACACCCCCAGTTCAAAACTTTATATATATATATATACATATCTGTCTAAACTATCTATCTATCTATGTCACTTTTTTATGGACACGATAACTCGAATAATTCTGCACAAATCTCTTCCAAATTGATGCATAAAATCAAGGGGCATAAAATATCGGTCAAGTTCGTTAATGGGCAAAATCGAACCAGGGGGGGATGGGGGGGCTTTTTGTGAAAACAGAAAAACCACATAATTTCTTAATTATGATACGTATCGAATCCGTTTGAAGTTATTATTACTTCTAGGAGAAGGGCCGAAAATTTATGTATGACAGATTTTTGATGTAATTAAAAATGGCCCCAAGGGGGGGGTGAAAGGGGGGTTTTAGAAGAAAAAAATCATAACTTCGTCAATTCCCAAGATTTCAAATCGCTTAAATTTATTATAAATCCTCTTAATATTATCTAAAACTTTTATATTGACAAGTTTTTTATAGGACCAACTCTTATAGCAAAAAAAAAAAAAAAAAAAAATCCCTGCTGGCTCCGCCTACAAACAAGTTAGGTTTCGAAGTAGGCGGTTCCAACTGCCGCATCATGTGAAAAAGGTCATTTCTTCCGCAATTCCCAACAAACAGGCGCCCCACGGTTTGCGTCTTCGAAATCTACCTATGCCTGTAGGCCGAGCCGTCAGGGATTTTTTAAAATTGTAATACCTACTTTTGGCACTTTATTTGAGTTCAGTTGATGAAATCAAATTTTTTTTTTGTTAAATATTAATGGAGTTAGATAAGGTTAAAATTTCAGGATGCTAAAGTTAAATTCACGTAACTAAATGTGATTTATATTTTTCCAAAACATTATCCTATTTAATTTTGTTTGTTTTGAGTAAGATACATTAAATGGGCCGAAACATACTCTATGCATTTATTTTTTATGACTACTTTTTTGTATGGAAATTATTATGAAATTCATATTCAAATAAATTATGAATTATGACTTAAATAAATTTTTACGTACATAGAATGGGCATCATCAAAAACATGGATGTGTAAGTTTACATTCCACTTCAAACATTATTTTTCGAGAAATACCATAACTTTACTTTTCGAAAGTTTAAAGAGAACATATTTCCCTAGCATTTAAACACATGTCGTTTACCAGCAAGGTGAATGCCACAACTCCAAAAATTTCATTTAGTGTATTATTGGACTAATAAGTGTCACTTAAGTACAGCGCCTAGAATACATAGTGTGGAAAACGGTTTTACCGTTTTTAATTCAAAATTTTCAAATTCAAACCGGAAATTGAAAAACAAGATTTTTTTTAATTTAAGAAGTCACAAAATATCTGCCATTAAGTTAGGAAAAGAACATTACAGGGAATTTCTCGTATGAATGCGAATTTTCGGAATTTAAAAAAAGCCAAACTGGTAATGCTTTAAAAAGTGCTAAAAAATGTATCCGATAAATGTACAACGATGCGGTACAATAATAGGGCGATCGCAGTGACATCTACTTTAAAAATAGATTTACCTCTAGCAAATGTAACCGTTTTACTATTGACAACATGAACATAATTTTTGTTAATAAAATCTTCTTGTCAGTGTATATTTCAGATGTAACTGATTTTGAAGTTAGTTTTTTATCATATCAGAGAATTAATTTTTTCGACTCTTCTAGCAGAGATTGATCTTTTGGTATGCTAAATAGGGATAGTTTCTAGTTTGTTGTCTTGTATCGAGTACTACAATCAGGCACAAAAGGATGCGTATCACGTTTTTTGGTCATGATAAATATTATTGATATTTCCAAAGCTTATGAAAATCTATATCCAAGTCAAAGGAAATAGAGTATAATTTAATTATTTAAAATATTTACCACCAGCTAAAACGTTTTCTCAGTTCGATTCTTATACAATGTTTGCGTTGTAAAGAGCTAGCAGACACTGGCGTAGTCAGAGAGGGGGGGGGTCTAATTGCTCTGGAAACAAGTAATATTACAAAGTTTTCTTCGCCTTCAATATCCCAGAAAACTCTCCTATTAGATAAGGCAAAAATATTTTTATTAAATTAGTGGTATCTGTACCTCCATCTTGTCTACGCCACTGCTAGAAAAAGTCGTTGCGATCGACATGTTATCTTTTCAGAATCGTTCTGCATTTATTGGATTCAATTTTTTAGTTATATATTATAGCCGTTTTCCGCACTATGTATTCTAGGCGCTGTAACTTAAGTGCGTCTTGCTATAAGAAAAGTGTTATAAGTGTAGATATCTGGTGAACCGCTATATTACGCTATATGTCACTGTCACTTTGCTATTTCACAAAGGGGGGGGGGGGGGGTAGAAATTAACTCAGTGCATCCTACGTCGTCTATGTCTTGATTCGTTAGGGTTTTACGCTTTTATGTATGAAAAGCTAAGTGCTACAGTTTTATCTTACAAGATAAAAAAATAATTGTTTTTTGCAATTGCCTTTTATAACTCTATGAAGTTTGAACATATGGTTATTTGAACTATACCCCTTTTCAGGCTGCCTTCATCTGAGGAACTCAAATATGGTGACGAACGTAGATCTTACTACTATAATTTTTTCGTGCAATTTTTAATATATAGACGACCCCTATTTCAAAAATTGCAGGTATATTCTGAGTGAAAATAATATTTGAATTCTAAGGACACATTTTATGTGCGTTTACCGTAAACTGCCAGCGAATAGTGTCGGTTGTAACTTTTTTTTTCATAGTGAAAATACGTCCCGCATACTCAGAACGTTTTTTTTTTTAAAACTTCTTCAACTTAACTTATCCTAGAATTTTAGTCATTAAATAAGGTAACTATAACTCAGTGTTGCCAGATTGGGGATTTTTTAAAATTCAGATTGTTTGATTGTCACCACATTTTAAAAACAATTTAATTCGCCTTAGTCTTTAGAATTTTTAATCTGTCATTTAACAGGTCGAATATTTCTATTTCAAAAAAAGTGGTGACACTCAAACAATCTGAAACCAAAAAAAATCTGGCAACACTACTATCACTTTAGAGAAATACCAGTTTGAGAATACTTTTCAGAAAATGTAGTTAGTACCACTGATCTAAAGAGTGATATCATAATAATTAAAAGTCATTTAAGTACGCATCTCTATGACTCTTAAACAGAATGATTTTTAAACTAAGATAAGCCTGATCTTTCTCAGCCACGTGACAATGGGAAAATCATCGATGCAAATTGGACTTCAATGGTGTAAGGTTTAAACTCATAAAAAATTGAAAACAAGTTGTTTATTGAGATAAATTGGTGAAACATTGCCTTATTTGATTGTTGGATTGAATTATCTATTGTTTTGAAACATTCATTTTAAATTACATTCAAAGGATTCCATTGAGGTAACAAATAATTATTGATAAACTTTTCAATAATTTCTTACTTAAATTAGAATGCATTCACAACCAACATTACTACATCGCTTACAAGGAGAAAATTTTGACTTATTTAATCGCAAATTTTACCGATTAAAAAGTCAAAATTTAGTATTAAATTTAAATTTTAGTGGTAAGGAAAAGCGTAAAACTTAGAAACTATATTTTAAAGAAAAATTAAAGGAATAGTTCAAATCTAACGGAATGATATATAAGTTGATGGAGAAATCCATTAACAGATAGTTTTAAATTATATTTTTGACTTATTATATTTCGAAACATTTTTAAAAAATATATAGTATAGCATTAAATATTATCCTTTTTACATTTCCATGTTTTTCAATTTGTTTCATGATTTCAATCATACACATATATTTTTTGTATGAGCAAAAAAACTAAATATACGTAAATATTTTAAATATTTTAATTAACTAGCTATGCAAGTAAATTTCACGTTGACCGATTTTTATTTTAAAATATCCTACCTACCTAGAAATTTACAGGAGGGAAGAAATGTTTTAAATAATATGTATCAGCAGCTTAAATATATTAGCTATTGAAGAGAAGAAAATAATAAATTCATATGCTTTTAAACTTTTGACTATCGTAATTAGCTAAATAGTAATAGGGTAGTAATTAAAAGTGATTTACTTACGCGTTAATGACTCTTACGCGGAATGATTTTTAAAATAGGAGCAAAGAGCTCTTTCTCAATCATGCCACAATTGAAAACTCAACGATGCAAATAACGCTTCAATGGCCTCAGGCTAAACTCATGACAAATTTAAACCAAGCTGAATATTGACAGAAGTTGAGGAAACTTTGCTTTATTTGATTGTTAAATTGAATTATATATTGCTTTCAAGCATTCATTTTAAGGATATATTCAAAGAATTCTATTTAGACAACAAAGAATTATTGTTACCGTTTTCAATAATTTATTTCATTAAAGAGAATGTATTTAAAAAATTCTTCATAAATAGGATTCTTGTTTAGAGCTTCTTATAAGTTTTTTAAAAAAATTGATAATTTATAGATCATTGACATTTAAATAAAATAAAAGTAATATTGAAAATCTAATTGGTTTAAATCTGATTTTGTTATCGATGTCTAGTCAGAGATAATTTAAAATATATTTTTGATTTATTACGGTAAATTTTGATAAAATTTTATAAATAAGATAAAATTGTATATAGTTTATCTCTTCAAGTTTTTAAATAACGTTTATGGCTTCTATTATATATGTATTTCAGTACAAGAAAAAATTGTTATGTTTAAATAATTGTCAAACGTGGTCATTTCCACATAACTTTTCAAATTTGTGAAATCTGTAGCTAATCTAAATGGACTGAATGAAACTTCATTTTATACATAATCTTTTGAAGTTAAAGGATATTTTGATTCTCTAAAACATATGTTGTACCCTTTCATAAAATTTTGCCTATAAAGTCAATTTTAGTATTGTCAGAGGAAAAAATAGTCAGATTAGTTATTAATCACCAGTAATCTAGATTATTAATTTTTTTGTGCATACTTGGCCCTATCTCCGTTAATTTCCGAAGAAAATATATTATGGACTTTCAGGTGAATAAATAAATAATAAATAATAAATAAATAATCCAAAAGATTAATAAATTGTACTCAATTCTAGAAAGTCATTTTAAGTGCTTCATATTTTGTACTATTTATATTTTTGAGAAATACATCTCTATATGCCTTCAAAAGTCTAACTATAAAATATGTATTACTCCGTTCATTATTTTTAGCTACAAATGCTTACAAGCAAAGAAATTTTTTTATAAACACCCTATACATTAACCCTTTCAGAACTGGCATTTTAATTATTATTAACAATAATTCCGAATCGTATTTTTCTCCTTATTTAATCAAAGAATTCTACGATTAGACAAAGAAATGTCTCCAACTAAAATATTCTGTTACTCAACTGGTATTAAACTGGTATCCAAATCTTTACATAAAATATCACATTTAATCAGACATAAAAGTTACATAAAATACAATAAAAAACATAAAAAATTACTGCAAACCTTTCAGGCTATAATTTAGCCTTTCATCAGTGGTATTCAAATGTTTACAGGGCGTCCAGGGGGAGTCCTGTGAGAATAGTGCTTGAAAATGTCCATTTCGAAATAAATATCTTTAAACATTAAGCATGTCTGCAAACGTTCGGGTTAAAAAAGAACTAAAACCAGAAAATGTATAAAATGGAAAAAGTTAATAAATTACTTGTAGAAACAAGAAAATTTTCATTTCATTCACATCTTTTTTGGTTGAAATTATGTTTATTTAACGTTATATGGAGATTGCAGTTAAAGAAAATAGATATAGAAATCTCTATAACGTAGATATTATATAAATTATCCCAGGAACATTAAGCTCTACATTCGAAGTGATGCATACCTGAATCAATTAAAATTTAAGAATTAATAAATAAAGTTACTGTGTACCAGTACTTTTAAATAAATACATTATTCTTATGTAATCACACAAATCTCCTATTAAAAAAGAAGAACACTTTAAAATTTGTGGTATCAAACCCTAAATATGAGTATAAAAAATTTAAGTCCAAAGAAAATGTTTAAACAGTGTAAGGTTAAGATACAAAAAATATATTTACTGTTCGTACAAATTGAGATACACTATAATAGCAATTTAGAGATGTAAATAAAACAACGTTAAAAACACCAGATCTTAAATTCTCTATGGCTTACTAGTTTCGGTAGCATTTAGCGCACCGTCCTCCCTCAGTGCTAAGAATGCTGGAAATTTTCTCATATATATAGGAAAAGACGTCTTCCCTACATTGGACAAACAAAACGGGCTTTAAAATATCGTATTAATGAACATAAACAATATGCTACAAAAAAAAAACCCAATAAATTCTCAATTGCAAAACAGTTCTGGGAGATCAACCATACTTTTGATTTCAGTTTGGCTAAAATAATCTCTTAACTTTCTTAAAGCATTCCATATTTAAAAAAATTATAAAAATATTGTTACTTGTCAATTCGCGATTCCTCCATTATCAGATTGTTGAAAACATTACATAAAAACGTCTTTCTCTTAATTTTTTTTCAATTTCTTTGGTTCTTTCCGCACGCTGTTTCCTATTTGCTGTAACCCGGTACCTCCTGTTTTCCTATTGGTCATTAAAAGTTTTTGATCAATCCACAATTTCCTATTGGCTGCAACCCGCTATCTCCTGTTTTTCTATTGCATTATTGCATAGATGCAAGTGCTGCGCCACAAATGGCCGATTGACACCACTAAATTTTAATAGTATTTGTCACCTTATTTAAAGACAGAATTTATTAATTTTTTCAAAACGAAGAAAACCATTAAAACTTAGTGGAAACAATTGACCATTTGTGGCGCAGCGCTTGCATCCCTCATATTGCTCATTAAACATTTCGGATGAATCCGAATCTTTTCCTATATATATGAGCACATTTCCAGCATTCGTAGCACAAAAAACGAATCGGTAGCTAAATTCTACCGAAACTAGTATGCTATAGAGAATTTAAGTTCTGATGTTTTTAACGTTGTTTTATTTACATCTCTATCATTCTGCACCTGGTATCATCTCAATAATTATAATAACAATTTATATATGTATTCAACAAAATTACACGTAATTTTATTACATTATTTGTTTTAGATATAATTTTAAAGAGAATCGCTCAAAAGATTTGTTATAAATGAGTAACAAACGGATCATTATTCATTCAAAAGTAGCTATAAGTTAAAGTATTTACACAAAATCAGATGTAAAGTTAATCTTGAATAAATTAAGAGATATCTCTCATTTATTACAAAGCGCAAGAATAATATATTTTTTATACTACAACCCCCCCCCCCCCGCGCTAAAGTACTAGCGGTTATTATAATTAAATACATAGTTAATTTAAATGTTTACATGCATGCATACAGTTCTTCGAAAATACAGTTTTAAGTCCTAAATACGGTCTGAATCGCGATCTAAGAACGCAGTATAAATCGATATTTCCCCTTCATTATCAAATATCTGTACTTCGACTAATATGGTGGATAAAAGACACGCAAATCTAAGTGCAATAATTAAACAATTAAAATAATAAAAAAAGTAAAAATAAAAATCTAAATAACACTAATATTGTTATCGCAACACACACATACAAAAAATTCATAATTTTTTTCAAAAACAAAACAGAAAGTGATACATAGAAAGACGGGTAAAAAAGCAGAAACCTTTCTCGTTTCTTTAAAGCAAACTTTCTACTGTACCTTATTTTGAAATGTGTGTCGAAAGTCAAAAGAAAACAACGAAAGAAAAATTAAATTACATAGATTCTGGAGTTCTTATGTATACAAAAATTGGATTTTATTTATACAAAAGCGAAACTTACTTATGCGCAAATATTTTTCAATAATATAAAAGTATAGAATTCGGACATTTTTCTACATCTTTTGAATATAAAATTTCAAAGATATTTTTTTATTCACATAATCATGTTTTCATAAATTATAATTTTTACATTAAATTATGTCAAAAATTAAAATAAATTATGTTGTTTGACATTATTTATAAATTACTCATATATATATATATATATATATATATATATATATATATATATATATATAGTTTTCGTATCTTGGGCACAATACTTAGGCGTAGTTCAGTATATTAATTTCCTTAAATTTTATGAATTACTTTTGTAATAGGAAAACAATAGTGTTCATCGTGATCTATAGTGTGGGGTATCGCGTGAAAGATCTCGTAATACCGAACTCAAAATATATTTGTTTTAATTGTAGGTATTATAATTTGAGAGATATAGTCGAAAGTACTGGAAATATATGTCCCCTTCCCTCCTATTTCCGAATCAACTGAAACTAAAATTAAGGAAAAAATAGAGGTAGTAGGAGTTTATTTATTAATAAAAATGATTAATAAATTCAATGTACGAACCCGTTGAGCGCTAGTTATACTCACACTTGACCGATTATTTTAACATTCAGATTGTTGATCGCCACAAATTTTTTGAAGTAGAAACATTCGACTTACTTAATGACAGATTACTTAATATGACAATAAGGCGAATTATTCTATTTTAAAAAAGTGGTGGGAATCAAACAATCTGAATTTTAAAAAGTAGTCTACTGGCAACATTGCCCGTTAAATACCCTGTATTCCCTGAAGCGTACGAACCCTGTAATGGAACCAAATACTCCATATGACACTGAGGTAAAAACATTGGACTATGTTTTAACATAATTCCTAGACCAGTTTTGACACTCCTCTTAAAGATATATAATACTTTATTTTCCTATATAGAAGAACTGTGTAACCTTTGGGGATGTCCAAGTGGTTATTGGTTGCTTAACAGCAGCGTCAATCTAAAATCTCTGGCCCTCAAGAAAATCTTTTAGATCCAAAAGGTTTCTTCCCTTCCACAACGTGGAACTACTGTCACACAAGATGGAGAGATTGTCGCCTACTATGTTCCTAAACAAGCAGTGGCGTAGCCAGGGAGGGGGTACAAATGCACTAGATACCAGTAATATTGTAAAGTTTTCTTCTCCTTGAACATCGCAGAAAGTTCTTCGATTAGATAAGGCAAAGAAACCTTTACAATATTAGTGGTTTCTAGAGCATTTGGACCTCCCCCGTCCCCACCCTGGCTACGCCACTATAAACAAGCAGATAAACTGTCACCCGCATCTTCCTAGAAATGGAGTCACTCACGATTTGTTCTCTACATATTTCAGAAACTTCGCAGTGCAATTCAGCACCTTACATATTCTGTGTATTCACAAATCGCATAAAAACCGTATGATATGACTGTTCGCACGCGACGCGACGGCTGTACATGCGATAAACGTTTAGCTTGGGTGGATAAAATTAACATATTCTGAACATTTACAAAAGTTTATTTTTTTTAAATATGGAGTAGAAACCCGCTTTTACGTTAAAGAAATTCTCTATAATTTACGATAATTTGGGGGACAAAAATAACACCATCTTGTGAAGAGTCAAAAAAGTTATTTTTTAATACATAGCATATCCCATAGTGGCGTAGTATGTGTGTGTGAGTGGGTTCAGATACTCTGGTTACCACTAACATCGTCAAAGTTATTTTCGCGTTGTTTACTCGTAGAAAATTCTGCGATTAGATAAAACGTAGAATAGTAATTTAAAATCCGGAGCCTCTGTACCGCCACCATTCCTAAGTCATTAATAACTCCGCTCCTACATTGATGGAATGCATGTTTTCTCGCAATGGACAATTTTTCCCTCCCTTAAACTGTGTAAACACATTCCGATTATCGGAGGGCAGTATTGCGAGTCCGGTATATATAGATTTTTAAATTTAAATTGCTCTATTGCCACAATTCGCCTTATTTTCGCTATGTAATCTGTCAACACATGCGGCAAATATTTCTACATCAGAAAAGTTGTGGTATTCAAGAAATCTGAACTAAAATACAGTAGTAGGCTGGCAATACTGCCGCAGTGTCAAACTCTCACCAGTATTTTAGAATAAAAAATTTCGCCTGATTTAAACGCCAAACTTTGCTCCTTAACCCTTAATTGCATAGTGATGTAAATTCCCATCACTTTTTATTTAACTTTTAATAAATAAATCAACTTCTTCGCCACCACTATATTTATATAGAAATATTAATCCAGTAAATTTCCCGTGAACAATGTTGCTGAACAAAGTTAAATATCTATCTTAAAATTTCTGGTGTCTAATGTTTAATATATGTATAAAAAAACACAATTGTAAAAGAAAAACTCATGCAAAGAAGGGTTAAGAAAAGGCGAAGGAAAGGCTCTCGCAACATACCGGTCAAAATTTTCCCAGGTGGTGTAAAAGTGGGGCTCAACTGTTCTTAAAATGTCCTTTGATGCACTTTTGTTAAAAGAAGCCAAGAAAATTTTCTCCTTCTAAAATTAAGTTCTTTGACAGGGTTTGCACGCTTTTACCACAATTTTAATACAATTTTTCGCCTTATGTAAATGCGGGAAAGTACAGTAATCCCTTAACATTCGCGAGGGTTAGGTTCACGGAAATCTCCGCGAATGTCAAAATCGCGAATGTTGAGAGTATCCTCCCATGCATAAAAGGGGGTTAGGTTTTACGATTTTTTTTAATTGGAAAAAAATATTTGAAATTTAAATAGTGTATTTATTAAATATTAAAAATACATACTCTAAATAAGTTTGAACAATTATAAACATAATATAAAAAGATTATTTGCTGGTTGATGGCTGAAAAAAAATATTAATATGTGATTGCTTAGCAGAAGAGATCTTTTGTTTGTGGATTTCCATGTAAGGAAAAGTTGCAGCCTCAATTTCTCTTTTAAATTTCAGAATCCTCACTAGCGAGGGATCACATTCTATCGCTTTATCAACAAGTTGTTGTTGTAATTTTAAAATTTCCGCGACATTTTTTGCAGAAAATATTTCACCTGCAATAAAAAAATTTAATTTTAGAAATTTTAGTAAAAAAAACAAAAAAACATAAAAACATAAAAAAAGACGCTTACCTCCAGTTTCACAATTCCTGCACTCATCGTCTGTGCCATTGTCTGGTTGTGTAATTTTTTTTTCAAGGAATTCTAGAAGTCCATCATCATGGGATATTATCAGATCTTCTACATCTTCTCTCCTTATGTCGTCGAAACCATCACCTCCGACCTGATGAGCCAGTTCCACAATTTCTTCAATAGGTTTGGAAATTGAAGGCATTTGATTTTCTTTTTGTACCACTTGGGGCCAAATATTTCGCCAACAAGAATTAATTGAACTTTCATTAAGTTTCATCCATGCTGCATCAATTTCGACAATGCAATCTGCTATGTTGAAAATTTTCAACTCGATGTGACCGAGGCTTCTGAATTTACTTCAATCGATTCTAAAATTCTTTTGAAAGATCTTCTTGTGTAGTAAGCTTTGAACGCAGCTATGATTCCTTGGTCCAACGGTTGGATCAGTGAAGTTGTATAAGGGGGTAAAAAACCCACTTCGACGTCGGGATGGGCATCTTTTAAACTCAGTGGATGTCCAGGGGCATTGTCAATGAGAAGTAGAACTTTAAATGACAGATTTTTAGATGAAAGGTATTTCTTCACCTCATGAATAAAACAATCATTAAACCAATCCAGAAACAAAACGCTTGTTACCCATGCTTTGGTATTTGCTCGCCAGAAAACAGGCAACTTGCTCTTATCTTTACCTCTGAGAGCACGAGGGTTTTGCGATCTATAAATTAACATAGGCTTTACTTTAAAATCGTCTCTAGCATTGGTACACAACAGAAGAGATACCCTATCTTTTGCTACCTTAAAACCTGGAGCTGTGCTTTCTGTTTTGGCAAGAAAAGTTGTCTTCGGCATTTTCTTCCAAAACAAGCCTGTCTTGTCGGCATTAAACACTTGTTCTGGAACATATCCGCCTCTTTCAATAATTTTTGTAAGTTCTTTAGGAAATTTTTGAGCACTTACATGATCCGCAGAAGCCGATTCGCCAACTAACTTTATGTTGTGTAAACTATCCCTATGTTTGAAATTTTCAAACCATCCGTTACTTGCCTGGAAGTCAAATAAAGTATCATCCTTTACTTTTATCGCGTCAGATATTTGTTTAGCGTTGGCTCGTATTAAAGCTGAACTTAGCGGCACTTGCTTCTGGTTCATATCTTCTATCCAAATACTTAAGGCATTTTCAGTTTCTTCCAATGACTTGTTCCGTACTTGCGATACAGTTTTTGCACTAGTCGTTGCACTTGCTGAGACGCTATCTCTTATAGCCTTTTCGTTTTTTTAAAATTGATCGGACCGTAGATTCATTAATATTAAAATAACGACCGACCGCGCACGCTCTTTCTCCCATTCGCAATTTATCTAAAATTTTAACTTTTTCCCAAAGGTTCAAAACTTTTTTCACTCTTTTAGCTGTAGGCGACATGGTGAATTTTCTTTTTTTTACTTTTGCTAAACACTGAGAAGAAAAAATTGACAGGCGAATAGAAAGAACAAATCTATTCTACGGGGAATTACGTAATTCAAACGATAAACAAAACTTAGGAGCATGCGCACTACATACTTCGAAGAAAAAAATTGCGTTTTTGGCTTTCAATATAAATTGGAGAAATGCCAAGCTCGAACAAAAAAAGGGGATAATCTATTTTTAGCATAAAATCATGTTTCCGGTAAAACAAAGGAAGTTCACTTAAAAAAAAAAATCCTTATAAAATTATATCCGCGAATAACGAAGTTAAGTATTCGCGAATATTGAAATGTTCTTCATTTTATATTTCGCGAATAATCAAAACTCGCGAATGTTAAATCCGCGAATGTTAAGTGATTACTGTATTACAAATCTTGCAATTTATGCCATTTAAATATTAAATAGAAATTTTCTATTAAAAAATTGCGGTAAAAGTGTACGAACCCTGTTTGAAGAGCTGTGGTATATTGTTTGTATCGCTTTAAAATAATTAAAATCTGTACTAGAAATTGTAAATCAAATTTTGTTTTTTAATTTATATGAAAAATAAACAACTAATTTTGCATTTATTTATATTCAAGTAAATCTGTTTGTAAGTTCTTATGAGTTTTCAATTTTACAGCAACTAAATAACATTCGTCAGAAAATTAAAAAAAAGTGTTCGGCGTCGTATAAAAGATCGGCGATGAGGGGTCATTTTGACCCGTAACAAATGAATATATTTCGATTTGAAACAGAAATTTCTTTATAAATAATTTAAACTTTTGATTACTGGCAGCAACTGGCGAGTATTTTTATATTCAGTTGTACCACAATTTATAAATAATTTTCTTTTTGTTAGATTTCGCTTGAAAATAACCTAGTATAAGCGTATGGTGGATATTATTTTTATAAAAAAGGTACGAATAGAATTAAAAAAGAGTCGTTAAGGCGACATATATCTCGACCCCGTAATCAAAGGATTAAATATACACCACAGAGAAAAAAGTTAAATAAATAAGTTAAATAGTTTTAAATAAACATTCTGGTGCAAAATATTTTTATAAAACTTGAGTAAAATTTCCTGCAGTTCTAGTGTTAAATGTTTCCCTTTTTTGACAAAATAAAATAAAATATCGGCTAAACACTACTTTTTGCGAACTGAAATCAGAGTTGCCAAGTCTCCGGCTTTTTGCACACCAGTATTATATGACAGAAAATGTTATTTTAAATCGCAGAAATATCCGATTACATAAAACAACATTTTTTGTACAAAAATACTTGTATCCTAAAAGCCGGAGACTTGGCAGCTCTGTGAAATATTTGCCGTTCTAATAGAAATATTTCTGTCATTAAATACAGAGAAGATTAAAATAAAAAAATGAGTGGTATCCAAAACCTTTGAGTAGTGTGTCAGTATTTTTGCTATTTAATCTGTCAAAACATGCGGCAACTATTTCTACATCAGAAAAGTTCTATAATCAAGAAATCTGAACTAAAATACAGTTGTGAGCTGGCAATACTGAAGCAGTGGCAAACTCCCACCAGTATTTTTGAATCGATGTTTTCGCCTCATTTAAATGCAGAATTGTGTTCTTTAAAAATAAAGGCTCTCGCAACATACCGGTGCAGTTTCCCCAAGTGATGTAAAAGTGGGGCTCAACTTTTCTTGAAATGTCCTTAGTTACACTTTTGTTAAAAGAAGCTAAGACAATTTTCTCCTTTTGAAATTTAGTTCTTTGACAGGGTTTGCACGCTTTAACCTCAATTTTTTAATACAGTTTTTCGCCTTATTTAAATGCAGAAAAGTATTACAAATTTTGCAATTTATGCCATTTAAATATTAAATAGAAATTTTCTATTAAAAAATTGCGGTAAAAATGTGCGAATCCTGTTTGAAGAGCGGTGGTATATTATTTGTATCGCTTTAAAATAATTAAAATCTGTACTAGAAATTGTAAATAAAAATTTTTTTTAATCTATGTGAAAAATAAACAACTAATTTTGCATTTATTTATATTCAAATAAATTCTTATGAGTGTTCAATTTTACAGCAAAAAAATTAAATTCGTCGGAAAATAATAAAAAAGTTCTTAATTTTGACGACATCAGTTTTTTTCCTGTTTAAATGTCGGATTTAAAAAATCTAGAACGCACAGCAGGAGTAGATTTGACTCAGAATGAATGATTGAATGTCGATTCGAACCAGAAATTTATTCGTAATGTGAGTTAAATATAAACCGCACAGAAATAAGTTAAATAATTAAGTTAAATATTTGTAAGTAAAATACTTCTAAAACGATTGTGTAAAATCGCCGGGTGTTTTAGTGATAAATGTGTTATTTGTACCTGTTAAACGATGAAATATGTTTAGAAAGCGAAATACAGTGATGCTTTATTTTTTGTGAGAATATTCTGAACGCACAGCTGCTAACTTCTACGTTTTTTCTTGACATTAAAATTATAAGTAAATTTTGCCTAATTTAACAGCCGAAATGTAACAAAGTTTAAGGATTAAATACCCCAAAATTTTTCCCTTATATTTTAGCGGTTGAAAAAACCCGTACAATTTGGAAGCTGTGGAAAAGTCATAAACAACTTTATATTAAAAATATAAAGCGGTACTCTGAGATACTATTTTGTTGTACTTTGCCAAATCATAATCGTATAGATATTTTAGCAGAAAATCTTTAAATAATCACAAAACCAATAAAATTACACAACAAAAAAATATAAAATGCTAAAAATTATTGTTTTAAGCCACGCTATGCGAGAAAATATATTAAAACGCATGAAAAGAATCGCATCACCTTCTACACAGAACTGGTGGGTAAGCAAAAGTGGTGTTGTTCCTGTACTGTAACTAAGCTATAGATATGGTAAGTTTGCGGATGCACGTAGATACAGTGTGGAATGTTACATCGTAACTGTTGCTTTTTCTTCACTTGAGAAATATTATAGAACATATAAAAAAATTATCTTAGATACCTAAAGACATTTAAATTTTTCTTTTTGTCTGCTTTAATTCGCCTTTTTCCGTGTGTGTGGCGTTTAGGTTTTTTTAACATTACCTTGAACTCATTACCATACATCTGCACTGCTACCTACACGTGTGTTTCAGATTTACCGATGAGTACAAATACTTGGCGCACATGTTAATTCTTACAATCATGGAATAGATGTAGAAAAATTGAAAACAAAACTTTCTTATTGGACGCAATTTTTACTTCCATTGAAGTAACATTAACTCTGCTAGTACCATGTTTAAATGAGCGTTCTTAATTTTGCATGATTTGAACTAGAAATTTTATTAACACTTTGGCTGTCTTGTCCGAACAACATTCGGAGCGCGTCTTTATATTTCTAGGGACTCGCCCCGCCGCCACCTCCATCAGCATAAACACTTCCAATTTAAGTGTGGCACTCAGTATCGCCAAACCTTTTGTTCTATAATGTTGGTGCGAGCAAAACTTTTATTTTTTAATTTTTACGACGACATTTCTCACCATTCGATGTAAGGACTTTAAAATCATTATTTTTTTTATTAATTTTGAGTATGTTTCAATTGCTTTAGATTATTTATATAATCACAACCTGCAGACCTCGTACACCTCAACTATTATACACAAAAATTACAAAAAATATATATATCGTAATTTCTGGTTCATAACCCGCAGCTGAAATAAATTGATTTCGAACCAGAAATTTTAACTCGTTTCTACTTGGTACTTATTTGACTTTATTTACTAGATAAAATTTTTGGTTCGAAACAGATTTAAATCTGCCGCGGGTTAGATACCAGAAATTACGGAATATAAATTATATTTTGCTATTTTTTATATTATCTTACAGAGCAACGATTGAAAATTAAATAAATATACACACATAGAACAAATATATTGAGTTTCTGTTGTGGTCATCCTTGTACCATCTTTGTAAGAATTATGTAAAGTACAATTATGTAAGTAGGAGGCACCTTTGAACACGAATTTTGAAAATATGGCAGCATCAAAAGCGTTAAATTAAATGTAGATTCTCCCTACGACGTGTCTATTTTATTTTATTTATTAAGGCTAAATTGTTATTATTTTTCTGATGCGAAACAGGAAAAACTTTAAAACAGAATAAATGGGGTCAACAAAGACCCCATTCGTACTCTGGGGTAAAATGATAAACATCGGTTTTCATTTGAAATAATTTCAGATGTCATTGAAATAGAAATAACAGGTTTGCATTTGAAATATTTGAAATGAAACACCAATATTGCAGAAATATTTGTTCTATATCGGAAATATTTCTAAAGTAATAATAAATAATGTCTTGCCCATTTCCTTACAGCGTTTGTAAAAAGTAAGTATTTCATAAAGTGGACAAATTTTCATGGCAACTTTAGCGAAGATATAGAGAATGCAAACTATACTGGCTCAATGTGGCCTAGGACCACTGTAGGATCTTGAAAATGAGAATATAGCCATATTTTTCACGTTTATGACATTTAAACCAAACGTCTAAAAATTCAATATTTTTCTTTCTCTTTCTTTATATTTCTGAATATTTTTATTACTCGAAGAAATGCAAAATGCATCTATGCCAACTATCCGAATTTTTAAGTACCACCTTTTGTGTATAATAATGTTTTTCTTATTTCTTATTAACATTTCTGAAATAAACAAAGTGGATATTTCGTTTTAAAAATAGCCGTAGCCGAAAAATCGGAGTGTTTTCAGCTAGGAAATGGAACAAAAATGCGATGTGCCATGATTAAAGGCTTATATATTGAAATATGCTGACAAGGTAAAACTATTGTTTTAATCAAAATAATATTTGAATAAATTTTAGTAGAAAAATTAACTTTCAAGATGTCGTTTATGGCATCCGAATTAAATGTTCACCTATTTAAAAAATAAACTTTCGTTCTAACGTAAATTCACATACAAAATCTTAGAGAAATATTCTTTACAGAAAGAAGCTTAGCTGGATATTCTGTTAATTATTAAAAGCATAGTAGTTGGTTGGTTGGTTGGTTGATTTATGACGGCCGATTATCTACTCGAGGGATAAAGGCCCTAGGGTGAGTGCCCTCAGTGGGGGGGGGGTCTTTCTAAGGGATCCTAACCCGTATTTACGATAAGGTTCGAAGAAAACTACTGAAGACTCCGAATTGTTAGGTCGACGAGCGGACAGGGTTTGAACCCAGCACATCCCGTCTACCAGTTTTGAGAGCAGAACCTTTCAGCCACTGGTGCGGCTAAAAGCATAGTAAATAATTTGGTTCTTCTTAACCCATTTATGCCTAGCGTTGATGCTTTAGTAAAATGGGAAAAGTGCATTTCATACCGCTTTCTTTTTAATAGAAATTTGGTGTTTTGTTTTATCGAGGACTCCTCGATAAAATAAGACACCGAATTTCTATTTAAAAAAAGTGGTGTGAAATGC
Organism: Maratus michaelseni; assembly: GCA_963931845.1. Classification (NCBI taxonomy): domain Eukaryota; kingdom Metazoa; phylum Arthropoda; class Arachnida; order Araneae; family Salticidae; genus Maratus; species Maratus michaelseni. The sequence continues at coordinate 403,267,891 of OZ007586.1, forward strand.
ACTTTTTCCCATTTTACTAAAGCGTCCCAAAATTGGGACGCGAGGCATAAATGGGTTAAACTGACATTCCTTACTATTTACTTCAAATGTTCAGGTGATTAATGCGATTTACCGATGTACTGATGTCTTAGCAAGTTTTCAGTGCCTAAGAAGGACTGCTCAGACGAGGAGGCCAAGTCTGTAGAGCATTGATGTCCCTCACGGTAACTTTATTAAAGTTTATAAAAAATAATACAAAATCAGTCGAAACACGCCGGCAAGCGCGACAAGGGATGGTGTGAACAGTGCAATGGTTTTGCACCAGAGATAAAAAAATGTTAGACTTATACATACTAGGCCAAGTGGCCGGCTCTTCCAGGCCAGTGACCTCCACGCGACAAAGGGCAGGTGATAGGCAGAAAATAAATCAGATTCACATAACAAATCCAATCCGCTGGAGAACACGCGACAGGCATCGGAAAGGGAAAGTTGTGGTTTTGAGCTATACAATGAAAAAAAAGAGTTCCTACATAGGCTTGTTCCAAACACAGTCCTAGATCACTGGAATTGAAAAATAAAATAAAATAAAATAAATACGCCGGAGCAGTGTTCCCACGAGAGCTACTTGGAAGTGGTTTAATGGAGACTGCTGAAATTCGACTAGATCTCAGAGGGTAACAATTGAGAGAGCCATTAAAAAATAATAGGTTTCTTCTAGTTGATGGAGGAGCTTGGGACGGGAAAGAACATTCTGGAGCCAAGAAGGAGAGGGTAAGGGGGGCGTTTTAAGATGCCAAGCAGCAGTTAGTCAACAATTGAAATAATAGGGCTACGGTGATTCCAGGGCGCCACACTCACAAATTTCAGCAAGTTGGAAGATTAATATAAAAATTATGCATGGTCATGCATTTTTACTAATTTTTGCCTTGTTAAATCGCAAAATTTATATATCGAATTTTACTGTTTTAAAATAGTGGTATGAAAAAGTAATTGCTGAACATCGCGTATAAGTGAGAGGTCACTGTAATTAATTTACTTCTTTAGACACAACGTCCTGTCTTCGACCAAAGAAATTACGCCATGTCTAATCCAAAACAAAAGTTATGTTCTTTGCGTTTTTCGACAACGAATGTGTAGTGCATCATAAATTTGTACCCGCTGGACAAACAGTTTACGGCCTTTTGTACCTGCAAGTTCTGAAAAGACTGAGGGAGGCAATCCGAATAAAACGTCCCGCCAAATGACAAGAAGGAGGATTGTCACTGCATTACTCTCACACATCTAATGTTGTACAGACCGGGCTCGTAGTAAAGAACATTCTACTCTTCCACCAGCCTTCCTTCTCATCGAATTTAGCACCATCAGATTTCTGGCTCTTCCCCAAGATAAAAATGGTCCTCAAAGGTAATCGTTTTGACACCGTAGAAAACATCAAAACCAACGCAACGCGACGGTTGAACTTGGGAAGATACCAAAACAGGATTTTCATCTTTATCTTTCCAGCAATGGCAGGAGCGGTGGAGCAAGTATGTGTGTTCTGACGGAGCCTATATGAAAGCGATTAAGTAAATGTGTACCTATATTGTGGTAATAAAGAGCTACAACGAAATTCCGGAAACTTTTTGACTGTTCCTCGTACATTCATTCATAATATAAACACAAGGAGGGAAAATATTTTTTGATAAATAATGTAACAAGCAAGTACAAAGCCTAGAGGCGAAGTTTCTTATTTAAAAGACGAAAACTAACCACCATTAATACTCAGCAAATAATTTTCTTAAACTGCACAGACATCTTGTGTAATAAATGTGACAAATAAAATCCGTTCAAAAATTAAGAAAGATTACTGACCGATTTTTACAAAAATTAGATATTTGGGGTTTACCAAGGGGCCAGAGTCTGAACAGTAATGTAAAAATGAGGGGAAAATTAAATAGTAAAAGGGCCCCAAAAACGAAGAAGATCGGATAAAAAGGGAGAAAGTTATTAACAATTAAGTGCACACGAAATGTCAATGGGCACCAGAGTCCCATGGTTTTGAAAATTACAAATCTGAGACTCACGAGCATCAGGACCTGCCTTGCACTATCCTTATCCAAATTTTCAGATATCTACGTGCGGTAGATTTCGTCAAAGCCCCTTAGTTCTATACAAAAAATAAGCCCTAATTCGAGAAAAGGAATACTAATCATAAAACGGTGAAATTCGAAAGGAAAACACTGCCTGGTGTCAGTGCCTCTCTGAAATCTGATGCCTTCAAAGATTACATCAATTCGTCCATCTGACACGATTCTTGATATAATCGGTTGGGATACGTATAACAGTGTCTTGACTCAAGCAATCGATAAAAAATTGCCCAATCAAAATCAATCGAAATATTTAAACAATTAACAGAATCGATCGATTAAAATATCTCGGCATCGCCTACCACTAATGTATATGTCCTTGTCCGTAGTCAAGGGTTATTGAATGTTTCTAAAAATTGATGTTTGGCCGATACAATACTTGAGTGGATTATACAGATATATCTTAGTTACTTAAAATGTAACTCAAATCAAATAAAATTTTAATAAATTTTGAGCATTTTGAAAACTTGATTTATTATCAAACATAAAATTGTTGCATGAGAAATATCAGTGGTTAGTATTCTGACCACAAAATCAGGAGCTTGGACCGTTGTTCGCATGTTCGATACCGCACTGTCTGGGCGAGGTGACTGTGCAAGGTTTCCATGGTTTTTAGTTCGGGTGAATGATATTTCGGCCTTCTTTTTTGAAAAGTTCTCACTAGAGGCACCTCACATACAGTATGTCGATACAGGCATGATTTTACAGGCATGATTTTCATATACAGGACAAATCTGGCGATGCGTGACACACAACACCACCATTTATAAACTCAAAAGTCAGATACAAAAGTGCAATCTGCAGACAACACATGAACATTCTTCCTAATTAAATACACTTATTTGAAAAAAAAAATTAGGTTTCATTTTGTAATTTTTTATGTAGTTTTGATTTAGTAAAAGTCGTTATATAACCTTTAAAATTTCCTTAATGTAAAACAGGGTTCGTACGCTTTTATCACAATTTTTAATAGAAATTTTAGCCTTATTTAAGTGAAGAAAATTATTACAAATCCTACAATTAAATGAGGCGTCTGCTATTAAAATATTAAACAGAAAAATTCTAGTTAAAATCGTGGTAAAACCGTGTGCACCGTGAAAAATATAACGTAATAAAAGATTTTTTCTAAATTCACTCAAGCGTTTTTCTTACAAACTATCCATATTCGTATATAATATTCAAATTTCCTTAGTTTTACGCTGTTATTATGAAAGAAAACATCTTAAATCATTTTCTGAAATGGAATTTCAACTAATATTTCTCTATGGAATCTGCACGAAAAGATTTGAATGTAATGACTTTTATGCCTTGGAGCAAATTAATTAAAATTGGTTAAGGTACTTTTACGATATTTCCAGATGTGATTACACATCTTAAGAATTTGGAACCACACTTTATCTCAATTGAAAAAAACATAGATATCTTTAGTTTTCTTCACATTCATCTCAAAATTTGTTTCGAAATCTAAAGATATTTTTAAAAGGAAGTAAAATAAATGTGAAAAAAAACACATTGATTTTTCATCGCAAGTTATTTCTTTTATAAACAAACTACATTTTTTAAATCTTACATTTAACAAATCATAAATTATTTGTTATATAAACAAAATGGATAAGTTTGAAGAGTAAAATTTTAAAGAAATTTTCAACACCTTAACACAGTGGTAAACAATACTTTTTGCAAAAAATAAACTCGCATCACTCTTCCCGAAAAGCAATATTTGAATTTCTTATTGACAGAAAATGTACTTTAAAATAGGGTGAAGATTTCTTTTACAAAAACGTGTGAGCGATGCGTCCCGCGGGAAACACAGTGTGTACCACTGCCTTAACACTAGATCGCCGATGAGGGGTCATTTTGACCCGTAACAAATGAATATACCGGGTGATTATAATTAAAGTTACGATTTCAAAAATCGATAATTTTAAAACTACTGGTCAGAATGACTTGATATTTTAGCAGAACAATCGTGAGGCAATGGAATTTTGTTTGGCGAAGGAAAAAAAAATAGTTCCAAATTGTGCCGATAGATGGCGTTGTCAGGGTAATGTAAGGGGAAAGACCAAAAATGTATTCTTGAACCCTTTCCGGCGCGGTGTAAATTTGTTTGCAAAATGATGAAATAATAGACTGACACCGGAATTTACAAACGAATCCATTAGTAAAAAGAAACTTGCTTATTTTCTGGTTCTTAATGAAAGGAAAATTTTAATTAAATATTCTTGGTGCCGATTGTCAGTTTTAGAATTAAAATTGGGTGTCCTTTTTTGTGACCACCGCCCGTTAAAGGGTTAAACATAGGAATGATGTTGCCAAAATGTCAGTATGTTCCTGGAATGCTGTAGCCCCATCTTCCACTGCCGCAGCTGAAACTGGTTTCCTTCCTCTACCCCGTTTAACGTCAAATGAACCGGTCTCTTCGAATTTAGCAATCATTTTTTGCAGACCATTTGTTGTTATTGGACCTTTTTTTATGGATTTTAATGTCCGAAACTTACTAATAGCTGTAAGTGCACAGTCATCGTTCTTATAAAAAAGGTTCAAGAGCAGAGCGTGATCCTTCATAGTCAGAGTCATGATGAAGCATTCAGGCAAAGAGCTGCTGCTCTGCATTTTTATGGTTGCTATGTCTGCGGTGCGCATGTCACGTATTAGTAATTTGCATATCTTCAGACAATGTGAACCCAGACAGCGCCATCTATGGGCACATTTTGAAACTTTTTTTTTCCTTCGCCAAACCAAATTCCATTACCTCACGATTGTTCTGCTAAAATATCAAGTCAATCTGACCAGCAGTTTTAATTAAAATTATCGATTTTTGAAATCGTAACTTTAATTATAATCACCCGGTATTTAATTAAAATTTTCCTTTCATTAAGAACCAGAAAAATAAGCAAGTTTCTTTTTACTAATGGATTCGTTTGAAAATTCCGGTGTCAGTCTATTATTTCATCATTTTGCAAACAAATTTACTCCGCGCCGGAAAGGGTTCAAGAATACATTTTTGGTCTTTCCCCTGACATTACCTTGACAACGCCATCTATCGGCACAATTTGGAACTATTTTTTTTCTTTCGCCAAACAAAATTCCATTGCCTCACGATTGTTCTGCTAAAATATCAAGTCATTCTGACCAGAAGTTTTAAATTTATCGCTTTTTGAAATCGTAACTTTAATTATAATCACCCGGTATTTCGATTCGAAACAATAATTTCTTTATAAAAGAATTTAAACTTTTGACTACTGACTGCAACCGGCAAGTATTTTTATATTCTATTTCCCACAATTTGCAAACAATTTTCTTTTTGTTAGTTTTCGCTTAGAAAGAATTGTTAGAATACATAGTGTGGAAAACCGCAACAAAAAATTACTAAAATATTGAATCCAATAAATTTAGAACGATGCTGAAAAGATAACGGGTCGATCGCAGCGACATCTTCTAGTAGTGGTGTAGGCGGGGTGGAGGTCCAAATGGTTTGGATACCACTAATTTTATAAAAATATTCTTGCCTTATCTAATCCGAGAATTTTCTGCGATATTGAAGGCGAAGAAAACTTTATAAAATTACTGGTTTACAGAGCATTTGGACACCCTCCCCTCTCTCTGGCTACGCCACTGTCTGCTAGTTTTTTTTTCAACGCAAACATTGTATAAGAATCGAACTGAGAAAACATTTCAGCTGGTGGTAAATATTTTAAATAATTAAATTAGACCCTATTTCCTTTGATTGGATAGTGATTTTCATAAGCTTTGAAAATATGAATGATATTGATCATGGCCAAAAAACGTGATACGCATTCTTTTGTGCCTAGTTGCAGCACTCGATACAAGACAGCAAACTGGAAACTATCCCTATTTAGAATACCAAAGGATGATTCTCTGCTAGAAGAGTCGAAAAGATTAATTCAATGATATGATAAAAAACTAACTTCAAAATCAGTTACATCTGAAATATACACGTACAAGAAGATTTTATTAACAGAAATTATGGTCATGTTGTCAATAGTGAACCGGTTTCTTTTGCTAGAGGTAAATATATTTTTAAAGCAGATCTGCATCGCCCTATTATTGTATCGCATCGTAGCACGTTTATCTGCTACAATTTTTTAGCACTTTTTAAAGCATTACCATTTTGGCTTTTTTAAAATTCCGAAATTTTGCATTCATACCAGAAATTCCCTATAATGTTCTTTTCGTTACTTAATGACAGATATTTCGTGACTTCTTAAAATAAAAATTCTTGTTTCTAAATTTCCGGTTTAAATTCGAAAATTTTGAATTAAAAAAATGGTAAAACCGTTTACCACACTATATAGTCTAGGCGCTGTAACTGAGTGGTATGAAATGCCTACGATTGTTTTCCTGCCATCCTTTACTATCAATCGATGGTTGTCAGTCGAGTTACCTTGATGCATAGATGTTCTAAAGCGTGGAATTTGTCGACAAATTTTGAAGTTCTGTAATGGGTGTACCTTATCAACTAAATGTAAGAGAGGAAAAGGACCCAGGACCATACACGTTTTTTCATAAATTAAATTAACCCTTTTTATCCTGACGGTACTTATAAGTACCACTTTAACCCCTTCGCGACGAGCGTCTTTTACAGAATTTTGAATCTGTTACCACCGGCTTTTCAAATGAGAAATTTTCACCTAATTCAATCGCAAAAATGCTATGATTAGATAAGGAAAACTTTACAAAAAAAAAAATAATAACTGGTTAGAATAATCGAGGATTCTGAGCATCTAAATAGTAGCTGGAAAATTAATTCAGGATATAAAGGGTTAAATGTAAAACAACAACCGAACTTAAAAAAAGCATTTTGCACAAATGAATATAAACTTGTTTTTTATAAAAAAAAAATCAGTAATTTTTTTCTGGTGACTGTGAAAGATTTTTTTTTTCTATTAATACTATTTAAACTGGCGACGGTCACTTTAACGTGCCAAAAAGTAAAAATTATTTATAACTTGAAAACTAAGGACTGGAAGGAGGTGTAAATTTATATATGCTGTTTTTGACGATTTTAGTTCAATTTATATTAAAAGTAATAGGTGTGCACAATATTTGCCCCTTCGGCTACAGTGTTTCCCATATTTTAACACAAGCAATTTGCCTTATACAGTGTCAGAAATATTGATAATAAATAAGTCGATGATTACCTTTCCAATATTGTGGTGGGAAAATATTCCTGAAAAAAGTTGTGTGGCACTAATTTAGGTCATAATTAATATTTTTAAATATAAATTTATAAATAACTTTTTAAATTAAAAGTATCTTTGTAAATCGAAAAAAAATCTTGGAATAAGTTTGAGTCTACTTGTTGCTTCCCATTTAAAAAAGAAAGTTTAATTGGATGATTATTTTACAAAGTTTTAAAACACAGATTGCCACATAGATTTAGCATTAGCATACACAAACTTTTTCGTCATCTAACTTTATTCAGATTTAAATATAAGTGTATAAACAACGCATTTTTGTTGGTTGCCTTCATCCAAGAAGCTCAATTATGGCTTCAAAAAGGTTTTACTATTTGAAAAATCAAAGTAGGTACATCTTGTAAAACGTGGAAAATCCCCTATGGTAAAATAAACCACATACGGTTACAAAGAACTTCATATGAATTAATACGGCACATTTCGTTTATTTTTGCATTAATTAAAACTCGAGTTATAGCCATCGTTCGGAATTTTTAGCGGTGGTACTGTACGTACATTACTAGCGTCGCATTTAATTTATAAAATAATCAAAATGTACCCATAAAAACGTCGTATTTGCTTTAATTCATTTCAGTTCTTATCTCACGGAAATTATATGAATGTATTTAAATCTATCGGCTTATCGGTGCAATATGTACATATGTCTATGCACATATGTCTGTATAGGTACATATGTATTTCTATCTTCTCATATCTATATGAACATATGCCTATTTTCCTACTTAAATCGATATCTGTCTATCTATGTTTACATATTTACCTCTTTGTGTATTTATATATTATTAATATCCATATTTATCAATATTTTTCATATCTTTATCTATGTTTATCTAACTACATATAAAAGTGTTTATCAATACATATAAATAATAATCTGTAGTCTCTATTTATCTCTACCTGTCTCTATCTCTTTCTAATTCGAAAAATTACCTCGATTCAACTATCTTTTATTATATATATATATATATATATATATATATATTTGATAAATATATATATATATTTGAGGGTTCTTATTTTTGTACCACAATCTTTTATTAAATTTTGTAGCCTTCTTTAACCGCAGAAAAATATTACATATACGATTAATAGACGATATGATTACGAATTCGGCAATTTAAATAATACATAGGAAATTTCTTATCTTAAGTAGCGGTGGTAGACTCCTTGAAAAAAGTATATATTACATTTTTGCCCTTTTATTATCTTCTTCTACACTCTAGTTTATGTATTTGGAGCCCAAATTGCTACACATTGATCTACAAAAATTGAAAAATTCATTTGAAAACGGGAAATTGATTATTCAATAGGTTATTTTGCATACACTCTTTCATTATTCATTGCATCTGCTGACAGAAAGATGAATGATTTCTAATCTCGAAGTCAAACTGGAACAGAATAGTGATTCACTCTGCTGGCAGTCAGTTATGAATTTACAAGAGATTCTATTTATTTCTAATGTTTTACATCTTGTTCATAAACTAGTAAAACTTTGTATAAAAGGTAAAAATGTTTATGAAATCATTCTAAAAGTATTTTGTATACGCATATTGAGCTAAAAAGTAAGAAGAATTAGCAATTAATTTATTCTAATTTTCAATTATTCTAATATTGTTGAAATAAAATAAATATTAATAATGATAAATATTTTAAATTTAAAACACCTTGTGGTGTTATGAATTTATTTTGAGTAATCCTAATTTAAACCAACGATGTCTACTAAGCTAAATGTTGAATTATTTAGATAATTAAAGACAAGGGTGGAAGAAGACTTTTTTAAAACAAAAATAAAATTTTCTGAAAATTGAAATGAAAGATTTATGTTATACTTTTTAAAAATTGATTTGTTTTTGGTAGCATAGAATTAAAATGATAACAGGTACAGCGTGCTTACTTGTTTACAAATAGGTATTTCGAGTTATTTAATTGCAGTAAGCGGTTCTGCATACTAACTTCCGACCTTGGTTCAAGAGAAATTCCTTGATCTAAAATTGTATATTAATAAATCATGTTGAAAAATCAGAATTTATTTGTTACTCTCACTGGTCGGCATTAAAATCTCCTCTCTAAAATCAATTATATTTTCTTATAAATTTCATATATCTAAATCAAAATATATGATTCAATATCCTGTATCACGTACCATTGTTTATATAAATGGATTTGTTTTTACAATTTATGTATTTTATATATTACTAAAACCAGAATTCAAAGCGTCCTAATTTTTTACAAATTTTATCTACCACATTTTCTTATCCATAATAATTGAAGTACCAGGGCACCCAAATGGTCTGCTTTTTGAATACCGGTATTTTCTTAGATTTTTCTTATTTTTAGATTTTTCTTGCAAAATTTGGAGGTAAACTTTTGATGGAATCTTGTAGAAACCTACCCTGAAATTTTCTGTTAAAAAATATTGGTATTCAGTTGGCGGACCATTTGGGAGCCCGGAGTATAGATTTCTTAAACATGCACATTATGCACATACCATGGATATTAGACTTGGTAGCAAATGTGTAACAAAACGCTGAAAGAAAATATATAAAAATGTGACACCTACTAAAATATAAGTGAAAATTGTTTATAGGGACATACTACTATTAAATGTTCAGAAAATTCCATTTTCCGAGGAACACGTATATGAAAGAGGAGAATTTTCTAAGCAATCTAAAACGAACTGCATAAAATATTCCTTTTATTTTGGTATGTATGAGTAGAAACATATCAGGTTGCCTTTTAAAGCGATTCTTAAAAAAAAGAGGTTTAAATTTGTTTTTTCAAAATGTTAAAATTGCCCTTATTTAAAAAATTGCGCGCTTTATTTCTCTTAAACCATTTATTAATTTTACGAGCAATCTTTCCAGATTTATAGATTTTATTAGCACTTTAAGACTGAACCTAAAGCATTAAAGTATTAATGTATTAAAGTATGTGTATACTTTAACAAAGTTTATATTTTTAATGCAAAGTTGAGGGTAATAAATTTTGTATTTTCAGAGCTTATCTATTTATCTATTTATTTGTATGTTAAACAATAAAAAAATGTAGGTCAGTCTTAAGATATAGATATAATCTATAGTGTCTAAAAATATCATGTAAATGATCGAATATTTCCAGAAATAACGTGGTTAATTCTGAAAAATCTCAATTTCAGACAAATCACTTAAAAATATATTTTATTAAAACTTGAATTATCCATTCGTACAGTTTTGTGCCGTCTTAGTAATTTGTGACTTTGTGAACGTCGACGTGATGTCACGGGACGCCAAAGTGAAGTCACAAAGACATCGATGTGAAATCGTAATGGCCGTTTTTAAGCCCTTCTTAGACGTCACACCGTAACCACTTTGGGAAGTCAGTGTGTGACCAATTTTTCATAAGTATGACATTTCTCACAAGTTCTGCGTAGTGTCGGGTAACAAGATTATACCTGATCCCGATCTGACATTATTAAAACGGATTTTTTTTCTGTAACCAATATTATATTTTAAATCCTATATCAAGTCGGGTGACTTGATTTTACAAAAAAACTCGACGGTTGTTGCGTCGGATTTTTATATTTCTCGTAGGCTGTATATAGGATTCCGATAAGAATCTAGTATCGGGTCGGGGACCTTACTGGATTTAAACAAACCTGACTTGGATCTGGTTTTGATAAAATCAGGTTACTCGAATCCGAATCGAACCTGCAGGGAAAAACATCTGACTCAATAAGGTCAGTTCGAGTTTCGGATAAAAAATCTAGTTGCCCGACCCGATGTAGAATAGTCAGAAATGTCAGTTTCTTTATAAAAATGGCTTAAAACAACTTTTTGTTTTCCATTTTATAAAAATATATCCTACAGCAAAGGTTTCGGTATCCATTTGCAATATAAAATAATTGAAAGTTATTTTTTTTGTTCGGCTCATAGTCTTATATTAATACGTAATATATTTATATATAGAATAATATTTAATACGTAAGGCTAATCTATGATAAAGTAAGTTGAAATTTAAAATAGCCTCTCTTTTATATAAAACTTAAAGGGACGGTAGACATAAATTATTAGACTTAAAATCATTTTTCGCTATTTATCTTTTTTTAAAGAAATTCTTGAAAGACGTTATCTGTACCGTAAATTCAATAGATATTTGAAACAAAACTATATCAATTTACAGAATATTTCAAAAAATAAAAATCTATTGTCTAATTAAAAAAATAAAAAAATAATAAATGTTCTATGTGTTTCAATCTTTAAAATGTGTTCTCCATTCTTTTCATTTTATTACTTAGATGGTCTTTATTAAAAATTCTGGACATCCATTTTTTTATCCGAAAAAAAAAGTATTTATTTTTTTTTCTAATTAGAACTAAATTGAATTTTATTAAATTTTACATATTAATAAAATTTATAACTAATCTGAGGACATAATTATATCAGCATTCGAAAAGATATGTACTGTTTAATTGTAGTTTTGTATCAAAATCAAACCTTATATATATTAAACCTTTATTACAAAAATTAAAACAAGAGGAGCATGTTAAATAGGAACAGACTATGAAAAACGTTTTTGGAAAATTTCATTTTAAATATATTAATTATATATTATTTATTATTTTTATACTTATCTTTAATACAACACTGCACGAATTTTTCTTTTGGAAGTATATTTTCTTACACTCATATTTATGTTCAGAAATAAGAAATTCCAAAGAGAAATTCTTCGACTTATTTAATAGCAGACTTCTGTTGTTGCAAAAGAAGAATACTTATATTTAGTGGTTGATTAGAACAGAGTTTATTTATTAAAATTAAAATTGTAATTGATTCATATATGTAGCACGGGGCAGCGTAGGATTGAGAAGTATGCACACATGCTTTGAAAAATACGGAAATATTTATAACGATGTAAATATTAACAACGCAAAAACAAAACATCGCATTATTGTTGGAATTTTTCTCATTTGAAAGCCCGCCGTACCCTTAACAAAACAGCAATAACATGTAAGACAATGTTCAGCATTAAACAAAATTTAAAACTAGCGTTTGGCAGCAGTGTGTTAGCTGTTCGCTACTTCTTTTAAAACTCAGACTGCTTGATTGCAACAACTTTTTTTAAGTAGAAATATTTCTTTCATATTGCCTTATTTAATTACTAATATAAGATATATAAGACAACCATATTGCCTTATTTAATGACTGAATAAATAATTCAAAAATAAAGCGAATTATACTATTTAAAAAAATTGGTGGCAATCAAGGAATTTGAATTTTAAAAAAGTATTCGGACTGGCAACACAGATGAGCAGAATAAATTATTTTGATATTCGAATGAATCATTCGGGAATCAGCACAGTGTGCCAGTGGACTACTTTTATTAATTCAAATTTTTTTATTACCACCTGTTTTTGGTAAAGTAAAATTTCTCTTATTTAACCCCTTCAGGGGCAAAGTACTCTTGAAGCTAGAATATTGAAATGATTGATTGACACCAAGATTCACAAACGAATTTATTTTAAAATAAGTAAAAGCTTTCCTTCATGTACCTTATAAATTCAAAATTTGATTTAAAAAATTCTGGTGTCATTGTGGCATTTTGGGATTAAAATTAAGTGGTATATCTAATATACCGGTTCCCTTCAAGGGGTTAAATAAAAAATAGATTTTAGTAACTTTCAAAGAGATGTTAATTTATCTAATGTTTTTTTTTTTCATTATGATAGATAAAATAAAGCGGAAACAAGGCGAATTGTACTTTTTCAAAAAAGTGGTGCCAATCAAGCAATTTGAATTCTTAAAAAAGTAGCCCACTGGCAACACTGCATGCTCCAAAGCATAGCTTCCAAACTTCGTAATTCATGATATTATTACTACCAAACATTTTGTATGAAAAAAGTATTTTAATTATAATTAAATAAGTAGTAACACAAAAATAAAAAATAAACTTTTTTTTTCTTTACAAAATTTCTGGTGCTAATTGATTAAAAAATTACGAAGGTTGCCAACTATGCTTTTGCGCTTGCACGAATTATTCATTAGAAATATAAAATCATTTACTATGCTCAGCACAATTTAAAACCTAACACATGCTTATTTATTTTTAATCAAATACATATTAAATAAATAAAACATTATTAAATTTAATAAATGTTAAATAAATAAAGATATTTAAGTTTTTATGACAATATAGTGACACTAAATAGCCGTCCCCAAAATTTCCTAACTCAGTGACGACATACAATAAAAATAAAACATATTTGTACGTAAAAAGAATGGCCAATATAAAAAAAATATTTAACATTCAATATTTTAACTTTCATATGAAAATATTCTTTTACGTATAAATTTCCCTAACTTTAATCGGCAAAAATTACACCTATATCAATTGGATGGAAATCCGAGTATATTTACGCCAGTTAGAGCACGGACAGACGGCAGACAGACAAACCGAATTCATGAGCATTTTTCAAATATGTTGGAAAGTGTTAATAAAACATTTTCGTCCCGTGCATTGTAAAAGCGAAATTTTATTAATTAAATTCCGCGTGCAAATTAGCAGTTTTGAATTAAAATTAAGTTTTATAAATAATGTACCACCAGGCTTCAAAGGGTTAAATATAAACATGTGTATATATCGTTAAAAAATATATAATCAGACTAGATACAGCGGCAAAATAAATAATAATACAGTGTCCCAAAAGTCCTTGACACATTTTAAAATTCAATAAAAGATGAAACATTTGGCAAACAAGAGTGCGGTTTGGATAATAAAGTGTCTCATGATTGAAAATTTTGTTTAAGGAAATAAAAAAATTAGTTCCATAAATTTCTCATAGATGGCGCTGCTTCTGCAAAGTTATCGAATAGGTAGAATGTCTTTATACATAAGAATGACGAAAGACGCACAATGCGTATGTACAGTTTTTGTCCAAACTATGGCAACCCACATTCCAAAAATTAACAATGTTCGTCTCTCATCTTCCCTCGTCTAATCGAACTCAGGAGGTGGAGTACTGTTAAAGTTCTAGAATGAGGGTTGTATTTGGAAAGAGGGAAAATATTTGTCTTTTATTTTCAACCAGTGACACGATTTTGAACAGCACATTCGAAAAAATTATTACATAAACATTTTTAATTATATTTTCTGTGCTCAAATGTATAAAGTTTTTAATCTTTATTCCGTACTACTTAACCCCTTCAGTGGCAAAGCACTATTGTAGCTAAATTATTGAAATGAGTGGTTGACACCAGGATTCACGAACGAATTTATTTTAAAATAAGTAAATACTTTTCCTCATGTACCTCATAAATTCAAAATTTGATTATAAAATTCTGGTGTCATTGTGGCATTTTGGGATTAAAATTAAGTGGTATATATAATATACTGGTGCCCTTCAAGGGGTTAAATAAAAAATAGATTTTAGTAACTTTCAAAGAGATGTTAATTTATCTAATGTTTTTTTTTTTCAAACCCTTCGTGATCATGGTGCAGATATGAATCTTGAAAAGATGCATGCAGTAATTGTTTAGGTACCATTAAGAAAAAAACAAGAAAGAAGAAACATACATCAATCATAGATTCTTCAACACTTTCCAGCATGTTCATAATACTGTAACGCAACTTCACCGTTTAAAAAGGTTAAAGGTTATTTTTGTAAAACGCATAAAGCTTTTGAAACCCCAATTTTAGCAATAACCATCTATACTCTGAAAAATATCTGAAACTTCTTGTGAAGCCCTTTAATGAGCTATAGATTTATATATATACTGCATAGTATGCAAAAACTTCGTTCAGTTAACAAACGCACCACACAGTTAAAAATTTAGGTTCAGCAAATTTCCGTCAATAAGTGAATATATACACCACTTGTTTTGTGCAGTCCTGTACATGATCTATAGTATCTCTATACACCACGAACTATAGAAAAATTGTGTTAAACTTTTAAAAAAATCAGACTTCCAACATATGTCACTCATAGGCCGAATTAACCCATTAAATCCTAGCGGTACCATATGTACCAGATAAAATTCAACCCTTTTTTGTGTTTAACACCAGTATTTTTTTACGGAAACATTTTCTTTATTTTAGGACTCCAAGTTCTTGATAAAGCAAACAAAAATTGTTAATTTAAAAATACTGGTGTGAAATGTAAGTTTTGGATTTTAAAGACCAAAATAATTCAGGCTTTAATGGGTTAACCGAATTATTTTGTGTGCCCGTGTATATGCGTCATAAATGCAATGTACAGCATACTTTGCATTAAGCATCTTATAGTGCACATCAGTAATGCATATAAATTTCATTATGTTTCAAATAATATAACATCATTAAAGTACACTGCAAACGATTTCCCGCCGTAAACAATTTTGTAACGGAATTCTTTTTTGTGACCCTGTAAATGAATAATAAACGCTTTTCACACCATGTTCTAGAGAAAACATGTTTCAGTACACCTCAGAAAGAATAAACTTTTCATTACGTTTGAAATAGTCTAAAATCTTTTAAATGCACACAAAAAGATTTTTTTCGCATTGACTGTCATATAACAGAATACATTTGACTTTTTCTCTAAACGACTCCTGATCGTGCACGTTATAAGTCCCTCAGGACTAGGGTGCGACGGTTGACGTGCCTGACGGGCGCCACTCTGGCACCTGGCAGCGTAGCTCAGTTTTCCCCTCTAAACGAACTATAAATGATACATACTTCATTTTCAATAGCGATCGTGCTACTGTAAATGTCAATAACATATAAAAATTACAGGACAATCCAAGTATATTTACGAGATATAGACCGCGGGCAGGCAAACCGAAGTCATAAATACTTATCAATAATGTTGCAAACTGTTAACCCTTAACTCCTGTAACAAAAGTTTTCGCATAGTTACTGTGAGCAGTCTCTGAGACCTCTTGATCCAAAGATGAATAAAAGGCTAGATTAACTCATAATATACCATTTATGTGCTAAACTGTATGTATAAAACTATTATAAATAAAATTGCCTTATTCTGAATTCTTTAGCGATAGTACAAGGACTCCAAACGAATCAAAGCTGCACTAGTATCGACACTTAAGAGCGTACGCTAGTCATGTGAAGAATCTCGAACACTAAAGTGAAATCTATGGGAAGGTTCTTTGCAGATTTCTCTCTCGCATTTTAATATTTTTAAATGATCTTTTTTGCATAGGATAGCTGAGGTCGATCTCTAACGTTGTTAGTTTTTACTTTAACGATTTTGGTTCCAGTTTTTTTATATAAGCGTACTTTCACTTTCAGAACCGGCTCCAACCGATTCCAAATTTTAAAATGTCCGCTTATTGAAAAACTGCAACAAAATTTGATAAAGTAAAAGCTAACAACGTTAGAGATCCACTCAGCTATCCTATGCAAAAAAGATCATTTAAAAATATTAAAATGCGAGCGAGAAATCTGCAAAGAACATTCCCATAGACTTACACTAGATTGTGCGTTTCTTCGAATGACTATAGTGTAGGCTCTTAAGAGCCTACACTAGTCACGGGAAAAAACGCTCAAGCTAATGGCAAGGTTATTTTCAAATTTCTCACTCGCATTTTAATATTTTTAATTGATTTATTTTTCATGGGATAGCTGAGGTCGACCTCTTTTTTTTTTTTTTTTTTTTTTTTTTTTTTTTTTTTTTTTTTTTTTTTCGTAAGCGGACATTTTCAATTTTGGAACCGGTTGGAACTGGTTCTGAAACTGAAAGTAGCCTTATATAAAAAACTGGAACATAAATCGAAAAAGTAAAAACGCAGAAGGTTAGAGATCGACCTCCTTTATCCCAAGGGAAAAAATCATTTAAAAATTTTGAAATACGAGCGAGAAATTTGAAAATAATTTTCCTATAGACTTAACATTAGCTTGGTAATGTTTTCGAAGACTAGTGTAGGCTCTTAACACGTTCACTACCGGGTTAAAATTGACGAAATTTTATTTTATTCAGAAATTCCGAATTCATACCACAAAATACTGATAACAACATTTGCTTTATTTAATGACAGACATTTCGTGATTACATAAATTAAAAATTTTTCTTTCCAAATTTCCGGTATGAATTTGCAATTTTGGATTAAAAATGGAATTTTAAATGAGTGACCAAGCAACGCCACGTATGCCTCCTCGGTAGGGAACGTGTTAAACTGTGAATAATGAAAAATGCAGCGGCATGCAAGACCACGAACAATAGAAAAGTTCTAAAAAGCGATATCTGCATTTTTTAATGAAGGCACTTCCTTTATTAAATGAGCAAAGTTAACTGTTTTTAAAAAAAGTTGTGTCAACCGAATAAAATTCGTGTATGAGACGCTGGTCTTGAAGGGGTTAAACTTAGTTCCATGAAATATTAAAAATAAGATATAAAGCTCAGACATTATTTATTTTTTCCAATACATAAACGTTTTTACTTAAATTTTTCTTACTGCAATATTTAAACTATGCTAAACGAATTAATTAATAGTTCTTGAAATATTTTCTAAATACATTATGAATTAACATTATGAATTATAAAACACTGTGATTTTAGTGAAAGACAGGTGATGAGAATCACCTAAAACAAATATTCATGAAGCCACTAAAGCAAATTTACATTAGAATGGAAATGTTTTCCTATCAGTAATTAGAGTAATTGATTCGAGACAATTTGTTAACTATAGGTGAACGTTTATTCTCTACTATATAAATTTTAATTGGGTATAGAGTATAATTTAATTCAAATTAGCTGACAGCTTTAAACTTGATAGCTTCAATAGAAGAAATTTAATTATTTTTGTTTAAGTCTTATTGTTGTGCTTAAACACTTTTATTGTAAAGAATATTTTATAGAATTCAGTCACTTTGAACATGTCTGAATAAACTAAAATAATAAGATTGACTCAAATTGATTTTAAAACGTTACTAATATATTTGGATTTGAGTTATGTTGAGAATTATATCATTAAAAAATTAATAAATAGACGTAGACGAAATTAATCAATTACGTAACGTATTTATGCGCTGAATGATGCATGAGTATGATGCATGCTTTATAAAAATATTTTTGCCCTAAAATGTGGTTGCGCAATATACACGGAGTACTTTGCAACAGCCATATTAAACCTTCTTTGCATGAGTTTTTCTTTTACAATTGTGTTTTTTTATTCATATATTAAATATTGGACACCAGAAATTTTAAGATAGATTTTTAACTTTGTTCAGCAACATAGTTCACGGGAAATTTACTGGATTAATATTTCTATATAAGTATAGTGGTGGCGAAGAAGTTGATTTATTTATTAAAAGTTAAATAAACAGTGATGGAAATTTACATCACTATGAAATTAAGGGTTAAACCATGTATGCCTTTTTTAAGTAACTGAAACTAATACATGCATTTATTAAAAAAAACTGTTTGGAAGTAAAAGTAGTAAGTAAAATAAGTGGAATAATTACACTTAATATTAAACATTTTCCATATAGTATTAAAATTATTTCTCTTCTGACTTAAATTCAGAAATTGGAATATACCAGTTATAACATAACATGTAACAAGTCTTATAAATTTCTAAAAATAACTATTTTTAGGATAAATAGAAAATTGCTGTTGTACCTTATTGTATAAAAATTGACTAACCTGTAGAACGTATAATTCTGGTGCTATATTAGCAGAATTTGTATTATTTTTAAATGAATTTTCCAGTGGGACAAAAGTATACATTACGAAACCAGTGTTGTCAGACCGTTACGTATTTTTAATTCAAATTGCTTGATTGCCAACAGGTATTTGAAAAAGCGATATTCTCCTACTTTGATAACATATTGTGAAAGTCGAAAATAGGGTGAATAACAGTATTTAACTTTCTTAGTATTATTGGGGTCACCATTATACCCATTTTTATTTGTTTTGAAAATTTTCATGTTTCGAATCAGAAAAAATAGTGTCTTAAAAATAATAAATAAAATAAAGCAAACATCTCGGAAGAAATTTAATGGGATTAATTTAATTATTTTCTTGTTCAAATCACCCAAAACAAAGAACTCTCATCAAAAATTAAAACTTGGTACTAGGAGTAGATGTTCCAAAATCTCACTAATCTTCCGTCATATGGGAGTTAATTTGACCCAGGTTTAATACGTTTCGCACCAGAATTTTTTTAAAGAAATGAAATTAAATAAATTCCACGTAGAAACTTTAAATTAAATAAATAAGGATTTGTGAAATAATTTTTTTGGTTAAAAACGTTGTTAAACAGGGTCAAATCAATCCACGTAATACGGAAGATTAGTGGGAGCTTGGCACCTCTATATAGGAGGATTAGAAATGCTGTGAAAGATAAGCAATGTGAGTTTTAAAAAATGTAGAGAACTGGAATCCTGTACTAAACTAAAACTGAACTCCACACAACTACAATCAAAGTGCATGAGGTGCCCAGTTCTTTTTCACCTTGGGTCCTTGGTTTCTATATGGCATATGTCCCGATTTCTGGTCAGCCTAACTCAAAACTTGGTTCTGATTTTATCGACTACGAAGTGATGAGAAATTGAGTTAACCCATAGCTGTAAAATGCTGCGATTATTCAGTACCAGTAATTTTTAAACGAATTTTTCACATTATTTATTTAGCGATTAATTACGCCGAGGATTTCAGTACGGAATTACTGGTGACTATGGTCAAGGTTCGGAGACAACCATGTGCAAAGTAATTGGACAGACCAATGCGCTAACCTCTTACTTACTGGAAAAGTACACATTACGAAAACCTCAAGTTTATGGTATTTTGTAAAAGGGCCGTAATATATGTGACTAACGCAAGGTTAGAATAGTTTTGTTTCTGATTCTGGATTTTTTTATAAACTTTCTTTTTGAATATTCTGAATTGTTTGCATTTTTATGCTGCTTTTTATATGTGAGATATATCTTTTTTTGATTTCGTTTACAGAAACAGGTAACGCATTATACGCGTATAAAAATTTTATTTAAATATGAAATTTTCTTCAAGGAATGTAAAATATACATTTAGATGTTTAAATAAAACATAACGAAATTTACAGAGGTATTTCTAAATGGATTTGTTGATTAAATGCTATGTTTTATTAAATTATCCGGAACTCTAGACTTCAACTGTACAAATCAGTGTTACCAGCCCGTTACATTTTTTTAAATTGAGATTATTTATTGTTAAAGGCTACGTGTTATAAAAGTTACCCGAAATGTAGACTTCAATTGTACAAACCCGTGTTACCAGTCCGTTAATTTTTTTTAAATTGAAATTGCTTGATTGGCACCACATTTTTGATACAGCAATATTCCTTTATTGTCAACTTATATAATCTGTCATTAAATAAGAAAAATATCTTTATTTAAAAATTATGGTATCAATTAAGCAACCTAAATTAAAAAAAAGAAAGAAAAATCCTGCTTTCAGCATATATAATGAAACAATTTCTAACACATTCAGAATACTATAAGAAAAGTTCACCGTTTAATAAGTTGACAGATGATGTTTAAGTAAACAATTTGGATAACGCATACTACGTTTAAAACCCAATTTCAGCAATTACCATCTATAATCAGAAAAAATATTCAAATTTTTTTGTGGATCTCTGTATATGATCTATAGATCTATATATATATATATATATAGAGAGAGAGAGAGAGAGAGAGAGAATGAAAAAAATAGGTCGGTTAGAAAATACATAACAGTGATGTAAATTCCCCTTCAGCAATTTCTTTCAATAAGCGGAAATGTATTCGAATATTTTCTGCAGTATGAATATGAATTTATACACACGAAGTATTATGCAAAAAAAATAATAATTAAGAACGCATACCACAGTGGAAACCGAACTCCCAACAATTATCGTTCATAGACAGTACTGTAAAAAACTCTTTTGTGTGTCCCTGTAAATGAACGATAAATGGTATAGAAAAAATAGGCTGCGCCGCCAGGCCCCTGAGGGGCGCCCGGCGCGTCTACGATCACCGAACCCAAGTCTGGAGGGACTTTTATCGCGCACGACCGGATTTGTCACTCCGTATGCACTTCCGAAGGTCGGAGGACCGCCACTTTTGGATCCTTCAACCCTTAGGTCCATGTGTTGACGACGTAAGTCGCTGCGATAAGCGGTGGATCCCATTATTATCCCATTTAAAATTAACAACAATATAATTCAAAACATGCACAAACAAACAACAACAACATGACTAGAACAATATCACTAATAAAGTACCGGCTTACGAGACAAGTCTCAAGCCTGCGAACTTCATGCACCATTACCTCCTGCGCAGCGAGAGCCGCAAGCAGTCGGAATTGCGTTCGAACGCGGTCTTCAACCACGAAGAACTCGGTGATTTCGTACAGCTCTTCGTCGACCCAGGTTGCGATCCAAAGGACGCATTAGGAGACGGTGAATAATCAGCCGAACTCCCTTTCCGGTGTAGCCGTCTAGGCATAGTCTGCGCGGAGAGCGCACCGGTAGAGTATGCACCGGTAGAGCACATGACTTATGTTGCACTCGCCAACCCCAAAAAAGCATGTGGAGTCGTGGTGGAAGAAGCGAGCCTGGTGGTCACCGAACGTGCCGTGTCCCGTGAAGACCTGATTAATGTAGAAGTCGCCTTGCAGTCGACGAGTGCCGACGCATGGGAAGGATTCATATGTCGTGCGTACGGTCCCTGATTGGTCCCATCTCTCTAGCCCAACCGAAGGACATGGCTCGGCCAAAGGGACGTTTTTTGGCCTGACGGCACGTGAGTTGAATCACCACATCGACAGTTTGTCGCGTGGTAGCTTCCTGAGCCAATGCATCCGCCCTTTCATTGAAGATGTGATCTACATGAGGCCGGACCCAATGCATCTGAATCTCGACTTCAGTAATTCTGATCAAGTCCCTAATCTCGGCAATGGCCTTGTGTTGAGGCACAAGTCTGTGAAGCGCTTGGAGTGCCGATCTCGAGTCAGAAAAGACATTGAGTTCCCCGAGACCTCTTCCATGGGAATGGGGGATTGCATTCTTGATCGCGTGGACCTCGGCCGCAAATACTTCCGCACCATCGGTGAGACGGAACTGGCTCTCCGCTACTATCTGGTTCTCTGACACGGCAAGGAATGCACACCCAACGGTGTCGTACTCCTGATTGGATCCGGCCGTGTAGTACAAACACGTGGTTCGCGGAGTGAAATACGCAGTCCAACGGATCCGCCAAAGATCCTCAAGTCTGGGAGTGGACCTCCAGAGGTCGACCGACTCGGAGTCTAATCTGGTACCGTCAACGCTCTTCTTCCATCAGACGAGGGATATGTAGTCCCTGTCCAGCTCCGCACGCAAGTCGAAGGGGACCCCTTACAAGACGTGCAGTGCATCCGTTGAAGTCGTTTCTTAACATTTTGTTACGTATCAGAGGAGGTTCCTCTGCATGATGAGCAACCTGTTTTCTATCACTACCTTGCTTGAGTACCAAATAGATGCCGCATAGAGAATGATTCTCTCTACTACGATCAAATAAAGCATCTTGCAAAATTTTGGTCTCAGATTCCAGTTGGCTGCTGTGAGACGGTTCAAATTATTCAACACCTTAAAAGCCTTCTCCTGAACCAAGGTTAGGTGAGGCATCCAACTTAGGTGGGAATCGATTGTAAGGCCCAAGTACAAGGTTTGCCACTTAAAGCGGATTCTGTTCCCTTCCATCAGGATGGGAATAGATGGGGCATGATGGTACTTGCAACACGGGCTTCACAACCGTGTAACCGCACATACCGAAGCTTCATGTTATCTGCCTACTTGCGCTTATAAAGAGAGCCGAGTCTTACCCTCTCAGTCGGCTCCAGCATGTGCTGGTAGAGCCGCCTGAGCGCTCGTAAGCGATTTCTCTGAATGGACAGCTTGGCATTCCACCAACACGACTCCCGACGCATAGCCGGCAGACGCATTTTGATCCTGCCACATAGCCGAGTAAAAGTCGACGACAAATATTCAACTCCCTCATCAGGGGTCGCAAACTCATATGAGGTCAGATCCGCAGTTTGCAGATCGCGGGAGAATGAATCACAGACCAAATCCCTCTTATGCCAGCGATGGCTGGAGTCTCTAGGGAGCCAAGTTACTGGCCTACCTTGATAGGCCCACAACATCACCCAATGGCGCTTGGCGTCGGGATCTTGGATATATCCCAGTCAGTAATGCGACTGGCGCAGTACCGGACCAACAGCACGTCGATCCACCCTTCACCCTGAGGACCAGAGAAAGAGGACAAGCTATCTGGATCGTTTACGACTTCCAGGTTTGCGTTCGAGGCGAGAGCAATTAGGTTTCGCCCTCGCGGATCTGTCGGCCGTTGCCCTCAGATCGTTGACTTCGCATTACAGTCCCCTACTAGAACGGCGTTGTAATTCGGGTAGGTTTCTAAAAGGGTCGCCAACGGTACGAGCAGAAAGTCAATGTCCTGGGATGGAGCGCAATAACAAGTTATTACCAAGACCTCCTTCCCAGACCATCTGCAGCAGATGGTCATTACGTCAGAATGCCGTAGGACCGAAACGCTCGCTAACCGAATTCGCTCGCTAACCCATAAAGCCGCCCTAAAGCGGTTTCCGGCTGCGCTAACTTGCGTGCATCCTCCCGGGGTTCCGCTAACAGACCCTTCGGCGACATATGGCTTATTTAGAAAGATCGCATCCAAACGCATTGAGATTGTGTCGTGATATATCTGGGCCATTGCCGCCACCGAGTGGTGGCAGTTCAGATGGGCAAAATGAATAGTTCTACTCGCTATGTTCGAATCGCTTTATTCGATCAAACTCCAACTGGTGGATGTGGCACTCCTTTGAACCTGCCGTGTGGACGGTCCAAAATTTCTTGTCGGCCAGTCTACGCGAGTTCCGAAAATGACAATTCGGGCACTGAGGTGTTCTCGTGCAACCCTTCGTTTCATGGTCTTTGGCTCAGAATCTCCCACAGAGGGACGCACTGCGACAGACTGAGCGTATGTGACCGTACTTCCAACAGTTGAAACAAACCAACGGACGTCGGTTCGGTTGGAAATCCGCCTCACCCCAGTAGACTTCCATTTGCTGTAGCTCTTTCAGACGCTCAAACAATCCTTCGTCTATCGAGAGGACAGCTTTGTGGCCTATTTTGCCAGCGATATATGTTCGCAGCTCGAGGGACGAGTCTTTGAGGACGTCGTTTTGCTCTTTTACTGCGCTCGCTATCCGTTCCTCTGACAGATTTGGATCGAACCAGAACAGGATTATTTCCGGTCTGCGCTGTCTAGTCTGCGACACTGCGTCCAGATCCTTTGCCAACCCTGCTTTATCCAGCTCGGCCTCCAGCTTCGCAAGGTCTTCTGTGTTCTGGGCGTTGAAGGTTATTCCACCTCCCGAAATGGCCCGATTGCTCATAAGAGAAATCTCAGCGCTTACTGGATCAATCTTGCTGGCTACTAGCTTAAGCGTCTCAATCGAAGAAGCTTCGGCTTGTTCGCCTGCCCCCTTAGGTCGAACAAATAGGATGAATTCCTCTTGCGGTGGGGTCATTGTCGAAGACTTGGACCCCTTCCGATTACCTTGGGCCGTCATTTTCCCGGGTATGTGCCGAGCAGAGTCCTTTGGAATCTTGCCATCTGCCTTTCGGCCATCTTTCGGGTATCCCGAAGAGTTCATCTTCTGCAGCTTCTTCCTCGACTTACTGACTACCTTTGTCCAGGACTCATCTTCTTTCTGGGAAGTTTCGTCAACTGGAGATTGTGCGTTCGAGTTTGAATCCGTCTGCTCGGAAGTCACCTTTTACTGGTACGGGTGTTCAACTTGGGCTTCTTCACAGACTTCTTCTGTTTGGAGGAAGAGCGTTCCTGTGAGGAGAGGTTTTTCCGGCTTGTGTGGGCTTTTGCGCCCTCCCTCTGAGGACCTTTCCACCTCTTCCTTTTGGGAAGTGGCTTGGAGGTCTCTTTGACGGGTGCGCCGTCAGACCCGGCCTTACCGCTGTCTTTCTCCCTTCGGACCTCTGACCCTGGAGTCGCTGTGTGAGCAACTTCGCCCTCCTTCAGAGCCGCCTTGGTCTCCGTTCATAGGGAACATTTTTCGGGTCACTCATCGGCAGGTGGGCACGTTATCTCTTCCTTCAGGGTCCGAAGACTCCTCCAGATCCGTGTGTTCGAGTTCGTTCTCCTTTGGAACCGCCTTAGTCGCCGCCTTTTTGACGCTTTGTTCGGGTCGTTCGTCGGCAGGAGAACACGTCGAATCGGCCGGACCTGGTCTCGTCTTGATCTTCTTTTTACGGCGAGACTTTTTCTTCCGAGGGTCACAAGTCTGGGTAGCCTTAATCTAAGATCTTCTCGGAGTCTGTGTTTGCGCCGATCGGGCGAGAAGACATGTCTTCTTTCACCCCAGCCTCTCCAAAACTATTACCGCCTCCGTCCAGGAGAAACGGTCTGACATTCGGCGAACGCATGAACACCATATTCAATAGTAAGCCTTTCTTTATACAATTTACTGGCTTGTATCAATTTCGATATATTTGAATTAGTGTAACATCATTAACGATCATCACAAGATTTTTTTCCATAGAACATCGTGTTACAGAATTCTTTTAAGTACCCCTTTAAACGAATTATAAATGCTACACACTTAATTTACCATGCCGAATATCCATGTTAAACCTAAATAACATATACTAATTACATGGTAATCTGAGTATATTTACGCGAGTTGGAGACCGGAGAGCCAGAAAGACAGACAATCTGAATTCATAAACTTTTTTCAACTATTTTAACAAAATGTAAACTATGTTTTCACAACTTAAAGAAGTGCCGTATAGGAGTATGTTTTGCAGCCTAAGACTTCACAATTGCTCGTGCATTTTGCAGCAAAGATAGTTAAAAAATATTTTGGGCTATTTTGATTCTTTCACTATAAAAATCTACACGACGGCAAGTCTTGTGATGCAATTCACGCTCCAATAAGATAATTTGGCATTTTTAATACATATTCGAATTGTGAACAGACTGCTGGAATACGCTGTGTATATAAATTAACATTTCAATCATATTCTTATACTGTCTAATTTTTTTACAATTAAGTTTTTCATAGAAACAAATTTATATACTATCGAAATTCTTTAACTATATTTTTAATGTTGTTTGTTTATTACTTACGTTTAAACATGTCAGCAGTTACGAATTCTAAAGACCTCTTTTCTTTATAGAGAATTATGCGATAGTAATTGCAGAATTTCATTAGTTGCAGAGTTATGCGATTATAGAAGACACCTTTTTCTATAAATAAAAAGTGGTATTCGAAATCCGAAACCCTTGGAACATATGTTTAGCCCATTTGCATCATTATCGCACAATATGCGCATTCTGCGGGGTTTCCTTTTATGCTCAGAAATTTCAAATCCATACCGGAAATTCCGAAAGATGAATCTTTATTTCATGTATAGCTGCCAACTTGTATAGTTTGTTCTAAAATTTAACAGTAAATTATTCCTTATTTAATCGCCGAAATCTAACGACTTTTAACGATTAAATAAGGCAAAAATATCTGTGAAATTTTAGTTGTAAAACAAAACCGCACGAGTTTGCATATATTTTCATGTAATCACGAAACGTCTGTCATTAAACAAAGCAGAACTACTATTCGGAGTTTTGGATGTCAATTCGGATTTTCTCAGTAAAAAAAATCCTGAAATGCACGCATATATACACTAATGATGCAAATGTATTAAGCGTTAAAAAATACCCGAATTCTATATACTGAATTTAATTCAATTCTTATTTCCTTTATTCTTTCCATTAAATTTTTGACTGTTTTAAAAATTACATTTTCAATATCTCCGTAGAATATAGCATTCAACAGGATCGATGTCTAAAATCTGAAGAATTCTCATAAATCATTCTCTGTAATATAAAACGTCGAATGTTATTTCTTCATAAAAATATTATAAGAAAGATAAAAGGAATAAGAAAAGCCTCATACTTGACCCTTGTCTTTGACATAATAATTTGATATCAGACTAAAAAAATACACTTGCTAATGGCAATACGAGATGCTTTCAGGGTGTTCGTTAAATTGATTGATGCTAAAATCAAATAAAAAATGTCAATGCCGAAAATGACTCGAATTTACAGCGGGGTGATTTTTTTTCTTATTTCTACTCGGTACTTCTGACTGTGATCAATAAATTAAGGGTATTTTATCTTTATTTTTTTCCTTTCAGCCTATGAGTAAGGAAAATATATTTCATTAATATCTATTTTTTAAGAATCAGATTGAAACTCCGTATTTCATTTCTCATTTTTTGTTTTACTTATGTAAAAAGGAGACTATTTTTTTTTTCATGATACAATTTTATTGGTTTTATGATAGATAAACTTATCAATCTTGAGTTAAATTATTTTCCTGTGAATTTAATATTTTTTTCTGGCAGACATATACATTTCCACATTTTTGTCATATAATTACATTGTCCCTAAAATGGTTAACACATTACCAATTTGCATCATTATCTCATACATATATGCATTTCGGGAATACCTTTTTTATTAAAAAAATCCCGAATCCTTATTGGAAATTCAGAAAGAATAATTTTTACTTAATGTAATACTGAAATGTCTGCAATTAAATAAAGCAGATACTACTATTCAGATTTTCAGGTATGAACTCAGAATTTCTCAGTAAAAAGAAATCCCTGAAATGCACGCATTTATGCACTAATGATGCAAATTGGTTAAGCGTTAAAAAGACCCGAATTCTATATACTGAATTTAATCCAATTCTTATTTCCTTTTATCTTCCCATTACAATTTTAACTATATTAAAAATTACATTTTCAATATGTCAATAGAACATAGCATTGAACACGTTCGATGTCTAAAATCTGAAGAATTCTCATAAATCATTCTCTGTAATATTAAACGTCGAATATTATTTCTTCATAAAAATATTGTAAGAAAGATAAGAGGAAGAAGAAAAGCCTCATACTTGACCCTTGTCTTTGACATAATAATTTGATACCAGCCTGGAAAAATATACTTGCTAATGGCGATACGAGATGCTTTTGGGGAGTTCGTTAAATTGATTGATGCTAAAATTAAATAAAAATGTCAATGCTTAAAAGGACTCGAATTTACAGCGGGGTGATTTTTTTCTTAATTTTACTCGGTACTTCTGACTGTGATCAATAAATTAAAGGTGTTTTATCTTTATTTTTTTCCTTTCAGCCTAAAAGTAAGGAAAATATATTTCATTAACATCTATATTTTAAGAATCAGATTGAAACTCCTTATTTCATTTCTCCTTTTTTGTTTTACTTATGTGAAAAGAAGACTTTTTTTTTCATGATACAATTTTATTGGTTTTATGATAGATAAACTTATCAATCTTGAGTGAAATTATTTTTCTGTGAATTTAATATTTTTTCTGGGAGACATATACATTTCCACATTTTTGTCATATAATTACTTTGTCCCTAAAATGGTTAACACGTTACCAATTTGCATCATTATCTCATGCATATGTGCATTTCGGGAATACCTTTTTTATAAAAAAAATCCCGAATAATTATTGGAAATTCAGAAAGAATAATTTTTACTTTATGTAATACTGAAATGTCTGCAATTAAATAAAGCAGAAACTGCTATTCAGAATTTCAGGTATGAACTCAGAATTTCTCAGTAAAAAGAAATCCCTGAAATGCACGCATATGTGCGCTAATGATGCAAATTGGTTAAGCGTTAAAAAAGACCCGAATTCTATATACTGAATTTAATTCAGTTCTTATTTCCTTTTATCTTCCCATTTTAATTTTAACTATATTAAAAATTACATTTTCAAATAGAACATTTCATTGAACACGTTCGATGTCTAAAATCTGAAGAATTCTCATAAATCATTCTCAGTAATATTAAACGTCGAATGTTATTTCTTCATAAAAATATTGTAAGAAAGATAAGAGGAAGAAGAAAAGCCTCATATTTGACCCTTGTCTTTGACATAATAATTTGATACCAGCCTGAAAAAATATACTTGCTAATGGCGATACGAGATGCTTTTGGGAAGTTCGTTAAATTGATTGATACTAAAATTAAATAAAAATGTCAATGCTTAAAAGGACTCGAATTTTCATCGGGGTGATTTTTTCTTAATTTTACTCGGTACTTCGAACTGTGATCAATAAATTAAAGGTGTTTTATCTTTATTTTTTTTCCTTCAGCTTATGAGTAAGGAAAATAAATTTCATTAATAACCTTTTATGTTCTCATTTGATTTTTTACTATTTTAAAAATTACATATTCAATATACTCTGTAGAATATACAATATATGTATTCAACAGGATCGATATCTAAAATATGAAGAATTCTGATAAATCATTCTCTGTAACATTAAACGTCGAATGTTATTTCTTTATAAAAATATTATAAGAAAGATAAAAGGGGGAAGAAAAGCCTCATATTAACCCTTGTCTTTGACATAATAATTTGATACCAGCCTGAAAAAATTAAATTGCTAATGGCAATACGAGAGGCTTTCAGGGTGTTCATTAAATTGATTGATTCTAAAATCAAATAAAAGTTTCAATGCTGAAAATGACTCGAATTTACAGCGGGGTGACTTTTTTACTTATTTCTACTCGGTACTTCTGACTGTGATCGATACATTAAGGATGTTTTTTAAATATTTTTTTCTATAGCCTATGACTAAGCAAAATAAATTTAATTAATAACTATCTTTTAAGAATCAGATTGAAAATCCTTATTTCATTTTTCATTTTTTGTTTTACTTATGTGAAAAGAAGACATTCTTTTTTTCATGATACAGTTTTATTGGTTTTATGATAGGTAAATTTGTCAATCTTGAGTGAAATTATTATTCTTTGAATTGATTATTTTTTTCTGAGATTGACATTTAATTGGTGGGCGAAATTAATATTGATTAATAATTAAAAACATTAAACATTTTAGCCGATTTTATAAAACGAAAGCGA
This sequence comes from Maratus michaelseni, assembly GCA_963931845.1. NCBI lineage: Eukaryota > Metazoa > Arthropoda > Arachnida > Araneae > Salticidae > Maratus > Maratus michaelseni. The sequence continues at coordinate 403,298,174 of OZ007586.1, forward strand.
CATAGAATATGAAGTAATTAAAAAGTACATACATTTTGTTTATTTCAGAAAGCTGACGAATAAAAATTTGCAAAAGTTTTAAATAACTTAAAAATTAAATATTCCAAATCATATATTAATAAATTCTAAATTTTATGAAAAGTCTGCAAATGTTATGAAAGCAATAGTAGTAGAATTATTTAAGTGCAGCAGTATACCGATTTTATTTTTTATTTAGTTCAATTTTCTGCACTTTACAGTATTTGGAACTTTTTGTATTAAAACAACGTGCGTGTTTCCTTCTTATAATGTGTAATAATGTGTAATAGGCCACACATGAATCGTCGAAGAAAATTCAAATTTGCCTTGGTTAGTTTATCGGTATTTCACACTTTTGCAAAAACGTCTTAATGACTAAAATGTAAGCGTAGTTTAAACTGGCAAATAAAAAAAACAGTTTTGAGTAAACAAATATGGGAGAGTCATTTTTATCGTTAAAGGTTCATTTACATTACGGTGTTACTATGCTAGGCTTTTGATTTCTAGGCATTAAATCATAAGACCGAACCATTTAGCGGCGACGTAAATAAACAATGGACACATTGACTGCTTGGGACACCTGTGCCTCGTAAACATCATAGATATGTGGAGACGGTTATGCCATTATGTAAATGCAACATTATTCCATACACTATGTTGATTGGAAAAGAAAACAGTTACCTCGTTGAATCCAAATGTAAATTATAGTTGGTAATAAATTTATGTTAATAAAACATTGGCTGGAGAAACTTAGTGCGAGCAATCGTACAACGCCCGTTTTGATGACGAATCAGATATTTGCATCTGGTGGCAGTAGTACAGCTGTTTTAACCATATTTGCCAACTGGTACAATTTTTAGTCAGCAGATTATTTAATAGTAATACTCGTTTTATTTAGTCGCAGATTTCTGAGATAAAATAAGGAAGAGATTACTGTTAAAAATTATTCATAAACATTACACGTAACAATTGGCAACTATAGTTTATGAGTCATCAAAAATGTCTAATCTGCTGTTCTTTGTGTCCCATTGGCCTCTTTAAATTTAAAAATAAACAAAAATGCAACAAACTGTCTTATCCGTGTCCGTGTTCGGTTTTCTCCACAAGACTTGTAAAATAATTGGATGTTTAGTGTGAAAAAAAAACTTTAAAGTGACCAATAAATTCGTATTTCAAATATAAAAAAAAAACAGATTTGTTGAGCCGGAAAGTGGTTTACGACATAAGACATGTCAAAGAGTGCGATTTTTTGTGAAAAAATATAGTTCAAGGAGTCAAATAACTTCGCTCACATTAAAAAAAATAATAAAAATATACAAATTTTCTTATCGGATTGCGGTTTTTCACATAAAACTTATCCTGTAGACGACATTTTGTGGCCAAAAAAATAGTTTTTTTTTTTTTTTTTTTTTTTTTTTTGTCTACCAAAAAATATCCGACACATTGACAAATCTATATTGAAAATCCGATTCTAAAATTTCTTAACTTTTTATGATAATTAGAAATGTAAGCGGACTTACGGAACACCCTGTATATAATATCCATGTTGGAAGTTCCTATTTCTTTGCTCTTCGTCTTGAAATGGGCAGTTAAAAATTTATATTGACTTCTGTAATTCATCAGCTGCAATATTCAGTCCTTTAAATTTGTCAACTTATCCGACATTGTTGCATTTAATGGCCGTTCTTGTGTTGTATGCGTGCTCTGTAAAGTATGTGTGTAGGTAGATTTAACAAAAGTCAGTTTCGACATACACTGCTCAAAACAATTAAAGGATATTGCAGTTTTAGGTGGATTTTGTATCTGGGAAACTTTTTAGCTGATTGATACATGGTCGACAGACATAGTAGGTTATATGAAAATAAATTACACATGTTTGGCAGAAAAAATGCATTTTATTGCGCATTTGTGTACAAAAGGAAAAAAACACAATTTGTGCATATAAGAAAAAAAGAATAAGAAAAGGTGTTTTCTTCAATGAAAATCATTTTCAGTAGGGGGTATGGTTTCCACGGGCGGCCAGCAACGTTGAACACCTTTGAGGCATGGACTCAATGAGGCTATTAATGACGAGTTGGGGTATTCTGCCCCACTCTTCCAGAAGAGCTCTTTCCAGTTCTTGGACAGTTTGTGGGGGTTGTTGGCGGCCAGAAACTCGTCTTCCTAGAGCGTCCCAAACGTGCTCGATTGGATTCATGTCTGGAGAACACGCTGGCCATTCCATTCGAACGATTCCTTCCTCGAAAAGGAAATCCTCCACCAGGTTTGCACGATGTGGCCTGCAGTTATCGTCCATTAAAATGAAGTTATCTCCGATTGCTGCAGCGTAAGTGACTACAATAGGTCTGAGGATCTCATCCCTATATCGGCGACCAGTCAGAGCTCCATCTCGAATGATGTAGAGGTCAGTGCGCCCATCAATGGAGATGCCACCATACACCAACACTCCTCCACCGCCAAATCTGAAACTTTCGTGCACGAACGCAGGATTATTCCTACTGCCACGGTCCCTCCAGATGAAAATACGCCTATTATCCGGATGCGGAGAAAAACGGGACTCGTCAGAAAACAGAATATTGCTCCAGTCATTTCTCCTCCAGTTGACATGCTCGGTTGCCCACTCCCTGCGGTCACGACGATGCCTTGATGTTAATCTAACACATACCATCGGTCGGCGAACATACAGACCTACAGCATGGAGCCGGTTTCGGACAGTCTGAGTTGAAATCGTGGTGCCTGTAGCCGAGCGAAGGTGTTGTTGGAGAAGAGTAGCGTTCATGTTTCGGTGTCTCCGAGCTGTTAAAGCTAAATACCGATCTTCATTGGGCGTTGTTGCCCGTCTACGACCTTGCCCTGGTCTTCGGCCTGCACATCCACTCTCCAAAAAACGGTTCCAGATCCTGGAAATGACACTTTGTGACACTCCAATGGCTTGCGCTACTTCGGCTTGAGTTTGGCCCCCTTCTAACCTATCAACAATTCTCCAAGCTTCTGAATCTGTCAAATGAATTCGCTGAGACATCGTACTCATCGAAACAAAGCAATCACTGAATGCCGATCATCCTTGTCTTCATTCTCTTTTATCCAGTTGAAAGTCAAATTTCATTCGCACGTTTTTGACGTCGAACTCAAAATTTGCATACTCCACAGTTTGAAAACCAGAAAAATTTGCATTTGTTATTCTCTTCTATTTTCTGCAAAAAAAATTTCGTTTACATCTTTATTTTATATAAAACTTCAAATATCCTTTAATTGTTTTGAGCAGTGTATTTCTTTAAGCAGCAGTAGGATTTTAAATACTACTATGACATATTATAAATTTAACTAGGTTTACGAATTCTCGTCCATGGAATGGGGTGTTATGATTTCATCGATAGAGGATTTCGATATACTTTATGAACGGTAATGAGTTTTGTCCAAAAAATACGACATCAGGTTGAATTTGTAATTGATCTCCGAATTGTTTAAAAAAAAGTTTATTTGTGTGAAAATATTGGTTTTTGAGTGGTGTGAATGTGTTCTAGTATATTTTAGTGTATATAACACATTTTTAGATTTTAGTTTTTCTTTTCTAAACTGCTTTTAATTTTCAAAGTATCAATGCAACCGAATCAGATTTTTAACTGTCTGTACTTATGAAAATATTAGTCATTTTCACTGTTCGATTTCAATATAACGACACGTGTATCCGAACGTAGAGTAAGATTTTAGGGAGTCCCTGTCTTCGGATGGTGATTTCGGAGCTGATTTAAGTTTATATTCCCAAGTGGGAACATAAAATTATTTAAAATAATCATTGGTTTAGAATCCACGGGGCTCAAGTTAATAGATAAAATTATTTTGTCCATTTTTAACACGTTGACGGACACTTGGGGCTATAGCCGTCGAAGTTCACAATGTGGCATGACGGCTATAGCCGCCCGAAAAGAAACGGTCTTTTTTAGACACTAAGGCTATAGCAGCACAAATGTGCATTTACACGCGTACAAGTAGATGCCCAGTGTTATGTTTTGGAAGCAATTTTTTAGGTTGAAGTTCGTTTTCCACCTGTCATACGAGTTGTAGCTTCAGTATGCATGTGCAGGGTGGCTAGTGGTCAGGGAAAAATACAGTAAAAAAATGATAATTAGCAGTATATTCTTATAGAAAAATTCAATTTGATTATTTGATCAAATAATCAACATAAATTTTTCTGTAAGAATATACTGGTGTTTATCACTTTTTTTGACTGTATTTTTCCCTGACCACTAGCCACTCTGACGTGGTTGTGAACGGAGTAGTGCAACCTAATTAAAGGTGCTGAATTAATCAAATTTAAGTTTTTTTAAGCAGAAAGAGTAAAACTATACTTCTAATTTTCTAAAAATTACAAAAACATCTAGTGTCAATTTTCGAACTTCACTATTTCCTACTGTCCGTCAACGTGTTAAAAATAATTTAAGCGATTACGTAGATAATGTAATGTAATTCAAGTGTAAATATGGTGAACATTAATGCGTTTCATTTTAACTAACTGCCAAACTTCTGGTTTTGTTTCAAATCAAAAGACATGTAGAACCAGAAAATATATTTATTATTGGTCTTTTTTTTGATTTGCTATTTATTTGACATTCTAATGTTTTCAGGTTCAAAATATATTTATTTGGTTAATAAAATAGGAAGTTTGACAGATATGCATAGCGGTCAACTTTTACAGTTTTTTCTTGCCACTAACATTTAATACAAAGTATTGTCTTATTTAAGCACAGTTTTTGACGAATAAAGAAAGCAGATGTTTTTAATTAAATCGTAGTAGTAACATAAAAACATAAATTTGGCAACTATGTGTATACGCTTGTCCAGACCAATACGATTTTTTTAACATTACATCTTAGCTGCCAAATTTCCGGTGATTTTTTAATTAAAAACAAATGCGATACTGCAAAATTTATTAATTATAATTATTTAATAACGTGACTTCTTTCTGCGTGACAATTATTTTGTTTCATTTATTAAGTAAATATCTGGTCCGTAGTGTGTTTGTTTGAAATTAGAAAACCGGAAGGTGGGTATCTATGTCAAAGATTTGGACATATACAATATCCCCTCAGGAGCATAGATCTTTCTCGTCTCGATATGTTTCTCTAAGTCAAACTGAAAGCCTAAGTGTACGAAGTAAACTTCAGAACATTCTTCATCTGAAACAATACGTTGTGCATGCATGTCAGCATACTTATACGAATGACATATATAACAGGGTTCGTACGGACTCCTGAAATTTTCAGGGAAGTAACCAGTATTTTCTTATAGAAAAACTCTTATAGAAAATATGTAACTGCACGATTATATATCACGAGTTTTTCGATAAGAAAATACTGGTAATTACCCTGAAAATTCCAGGAGTCTGTACGAACCCTGTATAACGTGATGCAAGAGAGGAAATTTACGTCTTCTTCACCTCCCCCTGAATGCTAGGCCTGCGCGCTGAAAAAAATGGCGGCTGTCGCAGGCGGAATCGTTTGTACAGTCCCTCGAACTTCAACACCAATAATATCTAAAAGTTATCTTTGACTTATTTGATCTCCGAAAAACAAGGCGAAGAAAACTTTTAGAAATTATTGGTTTGGAATTTCGAGGGACCGTTCACACGCTGAAAAAAAAATAGGCCTGCGACAGCCGCCAATGTTGTCAGCGCTCAGGCCTAGTATTCAGGGGGCGGTGTCTTCTTCTTCACGTGAAAAAAAATGACGAACACTAAATAAGTCATGTATGAATAAAGAGGAGGAGACAGATAGTGTAGTGTCTACAGTTGCCGAGTGAAGTAACTGAGGAGGTAGTCACAACTAGACGTCTACTGTTTGTTTTCAACGGATCAAGCGATCAGTGCCTGATTAAAGCCGGGGAAATCTTCCACCAGGAAAAACGAATATAATTTTTTGCCTTATTTATAAACGAAATTTTGTATGAATAAGGCGTTTAAATAAGGTAAAAATTTCTATTGAAATTAAATGGGGGAATTTTGACCCGGTGGTAATTCACTTGATTGAAAGGCGAGTTGTTTATGTAGTAATACTATGGCAGAACTACAGGACCTGACTATCGCAGGGTAAATGTACCAAAGTATAAACGAATAGATATTTTTGCCTTAATAACGACAGAAATTTATCATTAATAAGGCGTTTAAATACGGAGGAAATTTCTATTCATATTTACTGGTTTACGTTTGGCGCGGTGGAAATACGATCCTCCAGAACCAATTACAGTTGAATCTTCACAATTTTGAGGATATGCCATTTCCTCTTTATTCATAGTTCCATGCTGTTAACATGGCCTCTGATGAGTATTCTTTTGTCGGGGTTTCTTTCGTACATGAAGTGTTCATTTTTGTTATTGGCTGCCCCTATTGTGCCTGCATTTAATTTTTTACCCCTAACCTGACTAAAACTAACCAAATTAAAGATTATTAGTCATCTTTATAATTTACACAAATCAGGTGACTTTTCCCCGTATTTTTGTTCCATTATATTTTAATGTGTGTTAAGCAAAAGATATTAAAATTTTCAAAACATTAGCATATCATGGCGTTATATGGTGTGAAATCCTAATTTAAACTAGCTTTATTATACATATCAGGGCATGCTGAATCATTTATTATAACATTTCACTGGTTTCTAGAAATCAAATACAGACATCTATAAACTGTGCTTTAGGTTATCACAAGTGTATTGCGTGTCAACTCGTGGGTGTCTCTCAGTTTATACACCTAGTTTCTCTATTTCATTTCATCAATAGGTATATCTTAGGCTTATACAAAAAATCTTCATGTACAGAATATCTATCAGACAATAAATAGAAGAATAACGGTTATAACTTGAATTCTAATTAATTTTTAAAAAGTACTGTTTTTATTTGTGTAAAGTTCTATCTAACTGTATTTGGTTTATTTTGGTTTAATCTGTAATATGTATATTAAAATTAAGGTGCTTACACTCCTTAAAATTTCCAAGGAATCTTCACGAATATTTCAGATTTGAAAAATTTATTTTTATTTTTTCAATAGCAGAATTCGTATTGACCAAGTTTTTTCCTAGAATTTGGAACATTTTTCTGTGATACAATAAGATGGAACAATAAAAAATATGTGGTAGAAGCGTAAGCAATCTGTAAAATTGAACTTCAAAATCATCAATAGCAACACAAAAATTGTATTGAAAATTTTTATTTCGTGTTATGATACCGCATGCATCAAAATCCGTTTTTCAACATAGAAACAGACCCGAAACATATTTAAACTTTTATTCATCCTGTTTTTGATGATATAGCAAAGGAAATTTGTATTTGAGGCAAGAAAAATGAGAAATTCAATGAAATTTATTAATAATGAAATTCTTATTAATATTTTAAAAGTTCTTTTAAAAGATAGCATGCATACGGCACTTAAAATAATTTCACTTCAATGGCAGTGTAGGAAAACATAAACAACGAACTGTGGTGCAAACAGAATGTTCCGCGATGCGAACACACTCACACACATATATGCATATTATGGGCAGGCCTCGCAGCGTAGAAGGAGATATATTACAGCACCTACCACTATTTTATACAAATTATGTTCTTTATAAATTTCTATGTCATATGGGTCATTCCATGCAAAATGAGCAAAAATTTTAAAAAATGTCATGGCCCCATAGTAACCGATTTTAATAAAATTTCGTACACAGATTCACTTCATATTTAAATAGAGCTATTCAAAATATCTTGACAAAAAATAAAATATTTTGGAAGTTCTGGATACTTAAAAAACTTGTGACATAGAATGGATTGTATGGAATCGTTCAAAGTTGCAAGTTTAAAGTTACGTATCTTGAAAACTATTTAACATAAATATTTTTTTTTCATAATATTGTAAACCGTGGACAGTTATTACCATATTTATTTAGTAATAATAATTTCGTAACACCATGGTTAACCTTAAATTGGTTGTAAAAATTGAAAATTTTGAGAAAATTAAAAGCGTTATAAAAAATCAAAGGAATTTAAAAACATATGTGAAATTGATGTATGATGTAATGTTACATATGAAAACCAAAGTTCTCAAATTTGGAAGTTTCTATTTATTTTCTTCATCTTCAAAATAGCTTAGAAACTTTAAAAAAATTTACAAAATCACAATTTTTCCTCTTATGTATACTTAAAAAAACAAATGAACGAAAAACCTGACATTAACAATATTACAGAAGCATAAATTTCAAAAAGCCCATGATATGCTGAAAAAAATTCAAGATTGCCTTTTGATTCATAACATAACAAAAATTAGTTCAAAAAGGTAATATTTATTAAGTTCAATGGGCTATTTCACTTCAAATTTTAGCGCCTTCTCTGCCGTCTTGCAAAAAAAAATGTAGTGCTGCCATCTATATATAGATTTGAATACTATAAAATTGTTTGCCCCGTTTAAATCAATAATTTATTCTACTCTAATTTAAAATATTGTTGAGGCAAAATAAACTGAAGGCAAGAAAGAAAGTTTCTATATTTAAAATATACACTATAACGTAAAGTAATTTAAAATTTGTAAGATGTTTCCTTCATGTGTAAACAAGTAATAGAAATATTGCATTTTTCCCTCAAAATTTTTCATTATTTATTTTTTTCTCATTAAGGAATAAAAAGGCAAGAATGAAAGTTTTTATATTTAAAATATATACTTTTATCTATAACGTCAAACAATTTTAAAATCTTAAGACCTTTCCTTCATGTTCAAACAAGCAATAGAAATATTGCATTTTCCTCAAAATTTTTCACTATTTATTTTTTTTTCTCATTATGGAATAAAAGGACAGTTACTAAATCACTACAATCTGTTACTTATTATTCATTCTTAATTATAAATAATTTTTGATAAAGTCTTTCCACTCCTATGGCTAATAATGAAAATTGAAATTTCAAGCATATAGACAAACCCTCAATCTTATATCAACTTTTAATGTAAGTTTTAATACTTAAGTAAACAATCCTGAAATCTATTATTTTACATTTACTCATAAATAAATATGATCTACTTATATGCTGATTTTCATTAAAATCTATGACATGTCAGCCACAGCTGATTTGCTCATTTGACATGGAATGACCCATATATGTTAACCCTTTCCGGCGCGGAGTAAGTCTGTTTTTAACCCCTTAATCGTCGCGTCCGATAAGTGTAGACTACTTTACAAAAATTCAGATTGCCTGAGTACCACCAGTTTTTTTAAGTAGAAATATTGGCCTTATTTAATAAGCTGGTAAAATAATGCGATAATAAAACCATTTGCACTATTTTAAAAAACTGGTGGGAATGAAACAATCTGAATAAAACAGGCGTAACCTACGTTGCCCGTGAATGTCTCGGGCACGACGATTAAGGGGTTAAAATGATGAAATAATGGACTGACACCAGAATTTTAAAAAATGCATTAGAAAATAAAAACTTGCTTCTTTTCCCGTACTTCGTAAAATGAAAAAAATTACTAAATATTAATGGTGCCGTTTGCCAGTTAAAGAATTAAAATTAGGTGTCCTTTATTGTGGACACCGCCCGCTAACAGGTTAAAGAAATGTATCCTAGCAATTATTGATTGTGGATACTGGTAGGAACAGTGATAGTCTTCTTATATGCGTCGAGTTTTGATACAGGTAACTCTTTAATTCAATTTCACGATGAACTGTGATAGCTTGAGTCATGTACGTGGTGTCTAATAATAGTAAAACGAATATTGGCAACATGATGAGGTACTTGGTATATCCCCTAGCGACAGACTGCGAAGTAAGCGACCATATCTATAAATCGTTACGAGATACTGTAATAGAGTCAGTAAAAAAGTCATAGAGCTTCATCGATTTTTCATGAAATGATGTAATATACGAAATGAACATGTGAAAATAAATTTATTAAAAGCCCAGAAATGTAGTTTTTTATATGCAATCAACAAATTCGCCACTATATGTATACAGAAGTGTGTAAGTATAAGGCAGATGCACATGTACTAATAAAACTAAAAATATAAGAAGGGAACAGTTTCTTTTTATAAGAAAATAAAGTTAAATATATTCAATGCAGGGCCGCAATGCATCATGTATTCGGAATATGTATAATATACAGTTGTGATGGTTCCTGATGTTAAAATATAGAAGGGGTAGCGATAGCCTTTAAATGAACCGCTCTCATATACCATCAGAATTAATTCATTAAACTCTAAACGTAAATAAAAAGAACATATTTCTAGATAAATTAGATGTCACAAAAGTAATAAAATAATGCGGGTTCTTGTAAATTGTGATAAAATTTCAATTTCAGAATAGTGAAGTGATTTTCAAAGTCCGTTGTTTCGACGTAAATCAAATGCAACGTCCACTTTAAAATGCGAGCGGGAGAAACGAGGGGCCCTGTTCCCCAAACAGAGTCTAGGATCGACAGTCTCTCGAAAAGAGGACGGGAATAAAAATCTTCGCCGTCTGTATTGTACTGGAAACTGTCGACACTTAGTACGCAAGGATGTGTTGGAACACCCTCTAAAACGTAAGTCTGAGAAAACCCTTTTCTACTGAGAACCTTCACACTAGGTTTCTCGAAATGAAAGCACGCTTTCGAATAGAAGATAAAGCTTATTTCTCGTCGTCTCAATGACATAGAAGATGTTTCTCACTACTCGATAGATCAAGCTGATATATCTCAACCTCGAAGCATTAGCAAGGGTAGACATTTGTGCCGGTGTCTATGACAACCGCTCGGATATATTCCTCCGGAAATACATCTCCGTTTTTACAGGGTCAGATTGACTGAATCCTAACTCAGTTCTCCAACAGAACTAACTGCCTGACTCTACCACCTTTTTTCTCATATATCTCTTGATTATCATCTAGAACAATGGAGGATCCTATGGCCAATAGAAGCCTTCGAAGGTGATATCACTTACAAAGTCCATCATTATTGGAGAACGAAGGTTTCTCCTTGTGGCACACTGATATAACGTTCGCTTTGGCACCCCTCTCTCTCGTGGGAGCGAACGATGAGATGAAACGTTTTGCCCTGACTGCTTTTATTATTCCTGCAGTCTCAAAATCTTCAAGATGGACGATTGGTTATGATGAAACGAAAGTTTTTTTATTAACCAGCCGATTAGTGGAGTTAGTTTAAAATTTGAGAAAAATCTATAATACATGGGATTCAACTTTCTTTTCTCAAAAATTCTCTCATTTTCCTTATTATCGAGTTTTTCACGCCAATTGGCTTTATCGTCTGAATTTTTTTTCTTCCCGCGATTTTTCCTTAAATTCCATTTTTTCAGACTTTCTATCAAAAAGAGGTTTTGCATTCCGCGATTTTTCCGAAGTACATTTAATTGCCTCATATTGATCTATTCTAGACAATTTGCCAAAACAAACGGATCTTTGTAATTTGCCCATGAGTCGATAAAATGATCTTTTAGTTCACTCGGTGCCCGGCGCTGAATTTGGTCAAATATTAATAATTTCTTGAGATCGTCGAAAACTGAAATTCCCTTTCCATTCAACCATCCGTCAAGATAACTATTTCGTTCGAATATAATGTCTTTCCAAGGTCTTCCTGCATTACGCTGGTGTTTCGTGAATTTGCGACGATAAGCTTCATGAATCAAACGGAAATAAGCCAATATAATTGTTTTGACATGATCAAAATCGTCTATCTTAGCCATTGGTTCCCGTAAAATTAATTCCGCAATTTCTACCGGTGACAATGCTTACTACAATGCGTTACGAAATCACCTGTCCCTATTTTCAATCTGATCACTTGCCGTTCAAATAAATTAAAAAAATTGTTTTATCGGAACGTTGCGGAACAAAACGTAAACGGTGCATTATGCTTTCAAAGGTAAAATAGGGGCAAACTCTGAGCAGCTACTTGAAGTGAAAATACGCCTTATTGCACCTTGCGTTCTAACGTAAATTTGCGTCATTTCTATTCCCCCCCCCTCTCTCTCTCTTTTTCCTCTATTTTTTTCACTTTTTCCGCTGATAACCGATCTTCATGATATATCTGACTTGCGTCACAGTGAAATCTTTATCGTAATTGCCACAGAATTTATTTTCTGGATAATTACCAAAATTTTGTCATTCGTTCCTATCTCAACTCCCAGTTCTAACAAATTCTGCAGATAAACTTTCCTGCACAGTTTTAATTCAGTTATTTCCTGCATCTTTAATTATTATGCAAATACAGTACACAGCAAAAATCATAGTTTCGTTTACGAATTCATACTATATTATTATAACTCTTCACGGGGTAAAATTCTAATAATACACACATATTATACGAAAAAAATTCTAATACATTTCAATTTGGGAAAAAGGAACATAAAATGCACATATATAAAAATAAATTTGCAATACCGTAAGATTTTGAAATATTCTTCACTTTTGTGCCAATCATAAAAATTAAAAACAAATTTTAAAATTTTGCGATTCTACACACACAATGCAAACAGTACTTGACATTTCCAGCACAGCAGGTAACAATTTTCCTAGTTTTCTCGAACTCAACACTCTCTGCATCCGCTATCAACTTTCCTAATATTTTATATGATAAATATTCTTGGATAAAAAACCATCTACAGTCTCAAAATAATATACAGATACAATTTTTCATATTTTGCCTTGAGGAATTTATTGCATTTACTAGTTAAATTAAAATTTCTACCTCTTCTTTTCTTTTTTTTTTTTTTTTTTTGGAAAAAAGAAAACTTTCCCATTTAATGTAACTGTACTTTTTTATACTATTTTTCTGCCAAAAGGAAATTTCATAATTTCAAATTTCATATGCCGATAAAGAGTGTTATATACTATAAGTAACAAGTAAATAAATAAGTTATATACTTTGTTTGATTAATTAAATATCACTTAATCTAAACCTATAACAAAAATTTATAACAATTTAATTTAATTTTAAATTATCTCAAAAAAGAAACTTTCCTATACAGATACTACATAAATAAACCGTTCGAGAGCCACTCAAAAATGAAATGAGCCTATGTTTACTGCAGTCTTTACTGAGAGTATCCGTTGTCTCCATGCATCTGACTAGAAGCTTTGCCGGTGTCGGTTTTCCTATGGGTGTCGTCAACGTTCGCGTCCAGGGGCTTGCTTTGGGACTGTGACGAACTTTTCTGTCAAAATCTGACGGGTCTGTTGTCTGTTGACTTTCGGAAATCTTTTCGGATCTGTCGTCCAGGCTCTCTTTGACTGTCTTTCCTCAGCCGACATAAGAACACCTTACAGCTTTTACCTGGACTTTCCTAATTGCTGCTCATGATCTTTGCTGCTCGATCCTTGCGATCAGCCACCAGCTTAGATGTGTCCTGATAAAGGATTAGCGATAGACTTTAAATGAACCGCTCTCATATATCATCAAAATGAATTTATTAAATTCAAAACGTAAATTAATAAAAAAAAATTCTGGATTAATGAAATGTCACAATAATAAATAAATAATGAGTGTTCTTGTAATTTGTGGTCAAGAATCAATTACATAATAGTCGAGTTATTTTCAAGGTCCGTTGTTTACGGCGTAAAACAAATGCAACGTCCACTTTCAAATGTGAGTGTATTAAATGACTCCTCGCTAACAGCGTCTTTCCTAAACGAGTCTAGGATCGATAATCTCTCGAAAAGAGGACGGGAATAAATATCTTCGTCGTCCTTGCAGTGGTTCCCAACGGGGGGCGTACGCCCCACAGGGAAGCAATTTGATTTTTCAGGGGGGGCAATTCCAGATTTGTGTGAACCCATACCCTCTGAATTGTTTTTGTAATAGTAATGTTGTAGACTGAAAATAAAAATTACACATTCAAATTTAAAAAACAAAAATGAGAAAAATAAGTTTTTTATTCAATTTTTTTAAAGTGTCCATTCAAAAATTTTAAATACCTCTCTACCAGAATAATTATTAAAAAAACTTTTAAATATATTTAGGTACTTTTAACTATTTAAAAATTCTTTATAATTTTTCTGATTTATAAGTATTTTAGAATTTTAATATTTTTTTCGATTATTTATCGAATGAGTTACACTGCAATATGTCATCTAAAAATCAATTTTACACATGAAACTGTTCAAGTGTATATTTAACAATTACTTGACGACTTTCCTTTACAAAATCTTTTATCACGTTTTATTCTGATTAGAAATTGTTGCGTCATTTAATCGCAGAAATTCTGTAATTAAGTAAGAGAAAAATGTTTTATTCAAAATTATTGATTGGTCTAATCAAGGATTCTGAGCACTCTATATATCACGCATTCGTGACGACCGTTGCGAAGAGATTAAAAATGACGGGAATAAATATCTTCGTCGTCCTTGCAGTGGTTCCCAACGGGGGGCGTACGCCCCACAGGGGGGCAATTTGATTTTTCAGGGGGGCCCTTTATATGCCAATGAAAATTTAAACTACGAGTAGTATCAGATGATTATACAGAACATTTGATTCATCCATTAGCTTCGGTACATTTCAGGATCAATGTTAAATGCTTTTTACTCTATCAGGAGTTCATTCTTTAAAATTTTTATAAGAATTATATGTATTAGGGGGAGGTGGGCATCATCATTTTAAAGATGCTTTGGTGGTGCGCGGTCAAAAAAAGGTTGGGAAACACTGCCCTACTGGAAACTGTCAACACTCAGTATGCAAGGATGTATTGAAACACCCTCAAAAACGCAAGTCAGAGAAAACCCTTCTCTACTGATACCCTTCACATTAGGTTTGTCGAAATGAAGGCACGCTTTCGAAAAGAAGAGAAGGCTTAATTCTCGTCGTCTTAATGAAACAGAAGATGTTTCTCACTCGATAGATCAGGATGATATACCTCAATCTCGAAGCATTAGCCAGGATAGACTTTTCCGTCTGGAGTCGAAGACAACCGCCCGAAATTTTCACACGGAGTTAGGACGCCGTTTTTCCACTATCATATTGACTAAATCCTAACTCAGTTCTCCAACTGAACTAATTGTCTAACTCTGGCCTTTTTTTTCTCATATATCAATGCCAATTAGTGGATTTAGTTTAAAATTTGATAAAAATCTGTAATACATGGGATTCTTCTATACTTGGTTTTAGGCTGCAAAACATGTGTTTCGTGTGAGATATTGTGAATTTCTCACACAGTTCTAGATTTTGCTCATTCTACATAGTGTTAGAATATATAGAATGTGCAGTCATTATAAAAAATGGATACACTTGCCTTTATTCGCATACCTTTAACTATAAAAATTATACCCCAGGTGCCATTATACTGGGAACATTGTTGTCTTACAGAAAAGGAAATGAATGTAATGATTCAGTCAGCTGTTCAAGAGTACACATATGACGTATACTTCAAACTCGCGTCTGACTAACGTTTATGCGTGTTTCATTACTGTTTTCTTTTTTTAATTTTATCTAGATTGAAAACAATTTATTTCTACGTCGGCGTCATGATAATTATTTTTTTTTTCGTATTTTCGTTCTTTGAGAAGGAAAGAGGAACGCTGTTGTATACTTTATTTTTCCGCACAGTAAAGTTAGAATGAATTTTCTGCACTTTTATATGGTTGTTATTTTGATATTTTCCGTCTTTAATTTTTCATATCGTTTCAAATGAATTTGTTTGAAATTAAATGATTTATATTTTCTTATCAATTTCCATTAACTAATTAAAATGTCTAAAAGACGCCGGTATTCAGTGTTGAATTCACATACTTTTCTCCGGAAGGGATTTCTGTGGCCCCGGGTGGGACATTATAAAGTTCCGGGGGGTGAATTGCACTTTTTCACTATTAAAAGCATATTATCTCCTATCTTCCGGGGGGGAGGGTGGTATTTCCATGCTCCGGAGGGAATTTCCCCACCGGGCCACCACTTAGATTTAACACTGCTGGTATTTGACTGCTGAGGAAATACCGAAATTATGAATAAAAATTCGTCTTCAGAAAGTGAAATTTCTGCGAGTGAAATTGATTCTAACACAATCATTGACTCATATTTTGAATGCAAAGAATGCGATGTGGGTCTTTCCGCAGATGGTTGTTTTAAAATTTACCATACCCAAAAGATTTTTAAGAATCCTAAAACTGTCACATACTATAAAGTGCATATTTTGAATTATTATTCAGTTTACCCAATATAATCAAATATACTTATTTAATATATGCTTTTATGTTATATGTTTATACATATTTATACTACATTTCATTTTGAAAATTACTTTTAACTTGAACAAATTTTTTTAAATATAATTTAAATTAATGTACAGTGTTGCTCATTATTATTCAGCACTTGTTATTTTATATATTTAATTATATATTTAAATACATTTGTAAAAGGTACTTTAAGAATAAGAACATTTTTGAAAAATGTATTTTAAGTTATTAAATTTTACTGATAATTATCGAAAACTTTTTACTTTAGACGCTTTATTATACG
Source organism: Maratus michaelseni (assembly GCA_963931845.1). Taxonomy (NCBI): domain Eukaryota; kingdom Metazoa; phylum Arthropoda; class Arachnida; order Araneae; family Salticidae; genus Maratus; species Maratus michaelseni. Next base: position 403,314,645 of record OZ007586.1, read on the forward strand.
TTAATATATATATATATATATATATTTGTTTTGAAAAATAATTTTAACATTTAAAACATTTCCAAAAGGAAATGCATATTTTAAAATGTTATTCCTATTTTACTCATTATTACTCATTATTATTCAACACTATATATGATATGTTTAATTATATGTTTATATATATATTTTTTAAATATTTTTAAATTAAAACAAGTTTTTGTGTCTATTTTTAGGTACATTAATTGTTATGAGGTAACATTCTCAGGTTGTTTGCAAGTTTTAATTTTTTTCATTTTTGAATAAATCGTCTTCTTTAAAACATTTATTTTGCTTACTGAGAGTGTTAAAAATTATTTAGTAACAAAATTATTACGTTTAGAAGAAAATGTTCGGTATGTTGATAATTTAAAGACATGTTTTTCTATTCTATTCTATTATATTTTAAACTCAAAACGTGGTTAAACATAAGTATTAAATTTATTTAAAAAATCACTTTTGTATTACAATATCAGAAATTATACCTCACTTTTTAATAAATATATGTATAATAACAACTTATTACATGTACGTGAGTTTCAAAAAGTTTCATGGAATACATATTTTGTTATAAGTTTTTAAAGAATATTTTACAAGCGTTAGGCTTAACTGCGCAAAATCCTTCGCCCTAGAAGGAGAAATCGAATTTTCCCGCTCCGTCCTCAGATGCACACTTTAGAGTGAGCGCGCCGTCGCGAACAGTTTAACGCAATAACCAACGCATATTCAAACTCATCTTATTGGACATGATACATCAAATGCATTGATATCATGACCAATAGCAGCAGCCGAACAAGAAATTGGCGATAAGTGTTATTCAGTAGTTATTTCTTTATGGTTAGCAGAGATAGGTAGTAACAAACGTAGAATGCGAATGTATTAGAATATATTGGAATATTCCTTACTTTGAGATAGATTTGGCGCGTGCGAAAGATGGCAGGCAAACTGACATGGCTTAGGGGTTTTTAATTCGTTTTATAATCTTTTGAATTGGCACTGATGATGGAGCTTAAGGGCTTTGAAACAGCAGATATACCGTAATTTCCGGCGTATAATCCGCAGCTCAAAGAGTCGTTTTTCGACCCAGAAATATTATTTTATAAAATGTAACTTAAAAGATCGCTGTAAATATTTAACTACAATTATTGAATAAAATTTCTGGGTCGAAAAACGACTCTTTGAGCTGCGGATTATACGCCGGAAATTACGGTACATGTTTTTAATTTGTGCTATTTCAAAGTTGTACATTTATTTTTAATAAGATAGACAGTTAATCAACGGGGGTAGATTTTCTGTTTTGGATGAAGCAGACTAGTGAATAATTACATGATCGGATCAAAGATATTAATGAAGGGCGTATTGATACGGGATATTCGTCGTTGTTTTTGGGGCTCGAAATGGCGGTGAGCACAATACAGTATTATTGTTATGGGAATATATCGACAGAGTCATAATTTAGATATAGATATTGCGATATTTTAAAAATATCAATATCTGACCGATATATAGAAAAATAATGCATCCCTAATTTGCAGCTATAGCGCTTATCCATAAATGCTATTATTATTTTTTTTAACTTTATTTAGCTTATATATATATATAATCATTTGCTATGGTCGGTTTACTTTTTACTATTGTTACGCGTGTTAAAAAATATTTGATAAAGACATTAAATCATATTGACATTTAAAACATATATACGTATAAAGTAAAACATTTGTTAAAATTTCAAAATTTGTAGCGCAAAGTTATACTAGTGTTACAAGATTATTCAATTCGATCGTTAAATTTAGAAATCTGTAAAATTTTCAATGTGAACATAATTCTTCCATAATTATAATATGGAACAATTGAATTTTGGAACTTTGAAAATAAAAATAATGCAAAAGCTAGATTTATTAAAATAAAATTTTCCGTATATATGTATGTATATATAAAAAATATTTTCCTTTTTGTAAGATATATGTGAGATATACGAAGTTCAAAAAGAATTTTGAAAGCTGTCATTTCTGTAACATCTTATCCAGTGATAGATGGTAAAATAGAGTCTGAGTTTTGGAAAGACAGCAAAAGACTCCATTTGTTACCCATTATGTGATAAAGGTTATCCATTATATATTTGAAGATGCAATACTTTATCGCTACCAGTACACTTGACAATGAAAAGTGTGCATATTGAATTTTTATTCAGATAACTAGATATATCAAATTATAGTAACTTATTTTTTTTTAAAGATAAGTAAATGATTGGCGCTGAATTTAGAATATAATAATTTGTTCTGAACTACGAAAATTATAATAGTTTTTTGTTTAAATAGTTTAGTTTAAATGAAAATATTTTAAAAAATTTGTAGCATTTACTGTCGAGAAACCATATTATTTGTTTGATGCAAAAGTTCTGTGATACTTTAATACCGGGAAAATTTTAATATCTGATAATTTAAACTGATAGGTTTTAAACTGATTGGTAAAATTATCAGGTATTAAACTTTTACCGGTATTAAAGGTATTAGAATAACGTATTAAAATACAACAGAATGTTTGCTTCAACCTAATAGAATTTTTTTTTGTATTTATTGCTTCCATGTGGAAATTATCAAGTTTAGAAATATTTGCAAAGTATAACGAGTCATTCAAGATAAATTCGACATTTTGTTTTCTTTCATTGCACCATCTTTTATTTTGCCCGTACTTTGTATCTAGAAAACCTATAGAGAAAAGAAACAAAAATCCACTTACTAAAAATTTCTATATTAAAAATAATTTTAATTAGAGGGAAACGAATATTGCGATTTACAAAATTCAAAGCTTTATAAAATCTTACATATATGCTTTATGAAATAATAATGTTGAACAATAAAAAATAAAGTCTTTCAAATATGCACACTTTTTTCTATTACATCATGCAGGTGTAGAGGATTTATCTGTATTTATTTTAAACGAGTTCTTTAAAATATACTAAAACACTATTCAAAATGCAAGTTTTTAAAAATTTATATTTGATGAAAACAAAAGAGATAACATTTTGCATATTTTATATGTGTCATTATTGCATCCGGACAAGTACACAAAAAGAAGCAGTCTGTTATCTCTTTCTCTTCCTTTAAATATGGTTATCCTAATGTACGTATTTCAGGCCAATTGTGTTGCGGCCTCGTTGTGTCCGGCGTGACACTTTTTTGACGTCGCCGTTACAGCCAATGATAGCAGGCCCCATTCTAACAGTTTGGGTCAAGACTAACGTAGTCATTAGTGGCCCGAAAGTCCTGTGATTGTTGGGGGTATTTCTCGTATCCCTCTGGAAAAATCTTCTCATAAAATAGCATGGGAAGGTGTTTTTTTCACAACTGAGAATAAGTATTTTAACATTTACCTCACAGAGAGTTACCTGGAATCGACCGAATGTATAATGGATTCAGTACTTAGCACAATGGTATTCCCTGTTATTAGCCAAAAGTATTCTCACACCACTTTTTGCAAAAAGTAATTTTCGAAATTTTTAATAACATAATGTCTGTGATCAAATAAATTGAAGATTTCTATTCCGAAAAAAAAAACGTAGATTTGTGGTCCGCGGTTCGTGTATTGGGTACCGCGGAAAAAGCAGAAGACGTTGGAGATGATATGTGTCAGTATTTGAGTTATGAAGTCAAAGGGTTACGGATTAGTGACAGATATAGCCCCAAAGTATAAAGTTGTTTAAGGTGGTCAAAAATGATTTTACAAGTATCCATAAATATTTTTTTTATGTTACCTTTAAGAAAAACATGGATAAGTAATATAGGATATACCTGCCGTCATAAGTAATAATGTGGAAAATTTGTCAACATGTATAAGTGGCGATTTATTTATGCCTGTAATAATGACAATATTTTTAGATAAAAAATAGATCCTCCATACTGATATAAAAGTAGATATACTAAAAAAATTACTTATAAAAATAGATTAATAGTCACACGAGTTTTTCAACAATTCACAATTCGATTAATTACGCAACCCAACAAAAATATGCATTTTTTGCATTGTGCCTGGAATGTTAGAAATCAATTCGGTTATATTGAGCGTGCTAATTCCAATTACGAAAAGAGTTTTTCTCTAACACAAATGTTTGTTTGCGCTTGCCTACTACGCAGCACATTATTTGGTTGAGAGTCTGTTTGAGATTAGCGTTGCTGATATACGGTTGTTTACTTTCGTAGAATGGTAATGGTCGAAATAGTCTGTAGTGAACTTCGAGACTTTTGGTGTAATATGTGTATAAACGTTCATTACTTACCCAGGTATTTGGACCTTTCCCCAGAAAATTTGGGTGAAATGAGAAAAGAGTAAGTTGAAAGACTTCACCAGGACATTAAAATATCGGAATATTGCTACATGGGATACACATATCATGGCTGATTACTGCTCGAACTTACAAAGACACTGTCAAGCAAAGTCCATTCGAGAATGTACACGCAAAAAAGCCTCCTAAACTAATTTACTTTTTAATTGTGGTTTCATTTTATTATTTTGAAACAAAAGTATTGTTTGATTCACTGTTGTGTTACTATAAAGTTTCTATCTTTTATTCAAGTCACTAAAATATTCTAGAAAATATATAAAATTAGACATTTTTTTATCGTTATGTGTTCTAATATGGAAATAATTGGCCCAATATGAAATAGGGTAACATAAATCAGACGATATTTATATTTAAAACATTAGAGCTGATGGGCAATGATTAATGTTATATTTGATATCAGTGCAAAGAATATACAGGGTGTTCCGTTAAAGGGGTCCAATATTAATAGGGGTAATAGAGGAGATCACACGGAGCATAAATCAGTATATAATGCCTGGCCGGATCTCAATAATTTTCAAGTTACAGCAAATAAAATGAAAAATCGGAAATTTGTAAAAAAACCCTCATTGCTAAACTATCGATAATGCTACATAAAAACGAAGCACATATTTAGAAAGAGCAGAAAAAATCCTACGAAATGACATAAGTTGTTTTAGAATATTGAGAATTAATGGCGAGTTACAAGCTCTGAAACAGTGAAAAAATACAAAATCAAATATTTAGCAAAATAGTTAATCGTTAATTACAAAAATGCAACTCTACCTACATCAAGGAAATTGTTATAAAATTTGGTCCATTCCGAAAGCTTTCGAAGAAGCTGACAATAAACCATATCAGTTTAATTGTATGGGAGAAATCAAGCAGTTCCCTAGTTACAACTCTGTACTGTTGCACGCTCGGAAAGAGCGAAACTCCACCCATGACGATTGTAAACACCCCGTTTTAATATCTTTCAATTATACATTTCTGATCAACCTCTATCAATACCCTTTCATTATTCAGTCTGGTCAAGTGAATGACATATTGTGCAGCTCTCGCCTTGTCTTAAAGCAAACTCCGTGACTGCTGCGTTTCCTCCATGAACTTTCAGGATGATGAAGAAGAAGTACTTTATATCCAAATTTTCTATGTGTATAGGAAGAAAAGTGTAATAAAACAGCAGTCATCAGTGGGCGTTATGTTAAAGGGAGGCTGTTGTAAGTGGGATTGTAGTAAGTTGATGTATAATAATTATACCGGAATACTCTAACGAAGAATATGCGGACATGCATCTGATGTACGGGCAAGCTCATGGAAATGCATGTCTAGCACAGCGCATGTACCGTGAGCAATTTCCAAGGAGACGTTGCCCAAGTTCGAAACTCTTCATAAAAATCGATAGACGATTACGGGAGACTGGATCGTTTAATACAGCAAGCATTGATGCAGGGGAACCTCGACATGTACGAACACCTGCAATGGAAGAAGATGTACTGAATATTTTTAAAGATAACCCCTCCACGAGTACACGAGCTTCTGCGTCTGAAATCGGTGTTTCTCACCAAAGTGTGTGGCGTGTTCTGCGTGCAGAAAACATGCACCCCTTTCATGTGCAGCGGGTACAACTGTTATCAGTAACAGATTGTGCTCAGCGGACAGAATTCGTACGCTGGTTGCTTAATGTAACAGAAAATAATCCACAATTTCTGGAAAATATTTTATTTACTGATGAAGCAACATTTACGAGAGAGGGCGTGGTAAACACGCACAATATGCACACATGGTCATATACACATCCGCACACTGTTTTCCCGTCGAACGCACAACAAAAGTTCAGTGTGAACATATGGGCAGGTGTCCTCGGCGATTATCTCATAGGACCATATTTACTCCCAGATGTACCCAATGGCAGTACGTACTTGGTTTTCCTACGGGATATCTTACCGCAGTTACTGCAAAATGTGCCAGCAACATTGCGCCACAATATGTGGTTTATGCACGATGGCGCACCGGCACATTTTTTCATAGGTGTTCGCAATCACCTCAATTCAACATATCCTGGGAAATGGATTGGACGCAGTGGACCTGTTGCTTGGCCTGCACGCTCTCCAGACCTCAATCCGTTAGACTTTTTTGTTTGGGGACACCTTAAATCGCTGGTGTATGAAACGCCTGTGGATACACCGGAGGATTTACTAGCGCGAATCGTTGTCGCTGCAGGAGACATTCCCAACTCCGTCGGAGTTTTTCGGCGTGTTCGCCAATCTTTACGACGTCGCTGTCGGCTGTGCGATTCTGTTAATGGGCGCAACTTCGAACACCTATTATAATAATGTCCGTTCGTCTGCCTTCCGACATTGAACTGTGCAGCGCAGGCCAGAAGACTATGCTTCAGATATGTCATAAAGTACGTGGAATGTAATTCTTTATTTGTCATTTTTCTTTTATTTTCAACACTTTTTGGCACAGTATTTTGTAAGTCACAGACTGTGGTATACTCAAATTGTAAATTACAAAGTTTGTATGAATTAATTTAAAATTTAGTGTCTTTTTTAAATTTATAATTAATAAAATTATTATGCTATTTGTTATTATTATTTCCTATCATAAATTATGATGCACATATACATACAATAATTGTCCATGTAAAACATGTACTGAAACTTCTTGCATAGTTACAAATCGCAATATTTTTAATTATTTCCGAATTTTCACCACCAGTTTAATTTTAAGGAATTTAACTTAAGCTTTATATCAATAAAAGACCACTTTAAAATGTAGACTATTATTGTAAAGTTATTTTGGTTCATTCAACTCTTGAATAATTTAAAATGTTGCATCTCAGAAGAAGCATGATCGAAAATGTATAGTTGAGAGTAATTAAAAAGGCGGTGTTTCCAATCGTGATGGGCGGAGTTTAACCTTTGCTAGTGTCAAAGAAAGCGGAGTTGTAACTAAGAAACTGATTAATTTCTCTCACACAATTAAACCGATATGGTTCATTGTAAGCTTTTTCGAAAGTTTTCGGAATGGACCAAATTTTACTACATTTTCCTTGTTGTAGCTAGAGTTGTCTTTTTGGAATTAACGATTAACTATTTTGATGTATATTGGATTTCGTACTTTTTGCTGCTGCTCTTTCTAAATATGTGCTTCGTTTTTATGTAGCATTATCGATAGTTTAGCAATGAGGGTTCTTTTACAATTTTCCGGATTTTCATTCTATTTGCTGTAACTTGAAAACTATTGAGATCCGACCAGGCTTTATATACTGATTTATGCTCCATGTGATCTCCTCTATTACCCCTATTAATATTGGACCCCTTTAACGGAACACCCTGAATATAATATTAGCTCAGAAAACTAGCGTTTGACTGTGTTATCACTTCTACATCAGCTATTTCTTTATTTTATTTATTATTTGAATTTTCTTTAGTTGATACTTGAACCGCCACCAGCATCATTTATAATTTTTATTACCACTAACAGTTTACACTCTCTTTGACATATGCAATGAAATAATGCGGCAATTAACCCTTTGAGGCGTGGTAGGATATTATTTATAACACTTAATTTTAATTCGCACGCTACATTCGCACATTAATTTTTTAATAAATATTTGTCTTCATAATGTACGTAAAGAAAATAATTTATTTATGTGCAAATCAATTTGTTCGTAAATTCTGCAGGTAGTCATACATTTCCACATTTTTGCGACAGAATTACTTTACCCCTAAAAGAGTTAACATATTACCCATTTGTACCATTAATTCGTCCATTTCAGGAATTTCTTTTTTTCTTCAGAAAATCCAAATTCATACAGAAAATTTCGAAGAAGATTTAGTTTTACTTTAATCATGAAATGTCTGTAATTACTGTAGTCACGAAATGTCTGTAATTACTGTAATCATGAAATGTCTGGCATTAAAAGAACATAAGTACAGTTCAGAATTTCTAGTATTAATTCTTGAATGGCGCTATGGCAATTCAGAATGCAAATGGGTTAAGCAACATTTGTATAGAATTTAACCCTTTCAGGCGCGGAGTAATTCTGTTCGAAAAAAGGAAAAGGATTGATTGACACCACAATTTGCAATCGAATTTCTTAAAAAAATAAATACTTGCTTTCGTCGATGTTCATTTTAAAAGCAAAATTTTATTAAAATATTTTGGGTTTCGAGTGCCAGTTTGGAATTAAACTTAAGTGGTCACATTTCTGACCACCGCCCTTGTAAAGGTTAAAACAACTCATGCCAGAAAATAGGCCACTTTCCATAGGTGCCAAGGATTAAGTATTTTAAATACAACTATTTATTTTATATTCTTCGTCTTATAAAATCGCAGAGATATGCGATTAATTAAGGCAAAGTGCATGTTTCAAAAATAGCGGTATTGAAAATCCATAACCTATGCACTTGTATAAATTTGGATGCTATGACCAATATTAAGATTTGAATACCTGTAATCTAAAACAAATAAAATCTCTATATGAAGTTATAATATGAAGTAACAGTTTTACGTAGCCACGTTGGATATAAAACCTTGATGGCCAGCAGTGTTTTTAATCCTCTTTGATATAAAAGGAATGTCAAATTTTAGTCTCTTGATAAAAGTTTATTTAAACAAAATACATAGAATACAGTTAAAAAAAAAGATTCAGAACAATTTTATGTATACAATTATACCGGAATGCAATGAGACCTGACAATAGCCCAATAGAATTTTCTTCCACATCGGCCTAATGTATCCAAATGAATATAAATTAATTATTGATTGAACAACAGGTAAACATATAATGTTATGTACAACAAATTTTTCACTTTATATTACGGCATATTTATGAAATGTTAAAATGAAATGTATATAATAAAAATAATAACATCCACAAACGACAATTTTTCTTATATAGTTGGACTCAATGTGCGAAGTAAGAAAACAATTACTACTAAAAATGAGTGGTAATAAAATCGTCAATATCGCAGCTGTTACTCAACGAATAAGGTCTTTAAAGCATTTGTGACGAGAAACGACAAATCTCGTTTTTATTTTAAAAAAATCACTGACTATGGGCGTGGCTACCTAACCGAAAACGAATTTATATCATGTTGGCAATTTTCTTTTAGTTTGTAAGCCAATTTTTATTTAAGTCCGTATATTGAGAGATATTTACTGTTGCATAAACTGGATAAACCTATCTATGAAACTAATTTACAAAAGACTTTCAAAAGACGGAAAAGCTTCTACTGTTTTAAAAGCCAGATATCAGGGAAACATACCATCGCCATGTGTTAGTTGTTTCATTTATCTATATGACACAAATAACAATAAATGTTGAAATCAGATATGCGATTAAAACTAGTACAATAGCGTGGGAAATAGCTCTTAGATGCCTGAAATCTAGTTTGCTAAGACCAGAAATAAACACCTAATCTTCCTATGATTTGCAGTACCTTAGCCATTTACTGAACGACTGGATATGTTTGTTTGAATAATTAGATTTCCGTAGCACGTTTTTGTAACGTCAATTTTTGAGATACATATTCAGTGGCGGCTCGTGACTGGCTTTGTTTGGGACACTAAATGTATGGCTGCTAAATTTATTCTTTTCTACCCACTATTATTAAATGGAATACTTTATTTTAGTTACTGTCTGAAACTTCTGCACTTAAACAAGGAAAATATTTCTCGTAAAAAACAATGGCCACCACTGATCATAGTACTCGTCAATCAGTTTCTAAAAATAAAAGCAGATTGATTTTATACATGAAAACCAAGTTTAATTTTTAACACTTTGTTGACCGGCAATTTAATATAAAATCTGGGTTTTTAAACTATACAAGACCCGCCTTTTTCTGAAGGTAAGTACGATTCCTAGATAAATTTATCGAATTTATGCGTTAATAAGTAGTTTATTAAAAATAATAATTATCTATTTAATAGAGTCTCACAATATACCCTCAAATATATGATATAAATACAAATTCGTTCTGATAAAAATTCACCATACTTTTACTCAAGCAAAAATACGTAGGCGGAACTACCGTAATTTCCGTCGTATAATCCGCAGCTCAAAGAGTCGTTTTTCGACCCAGAAATTTTATTCAATAATTGTAGTTAAATATTTACAGCGATCTTTCATGTTACATTTTATAAAATAATATTTCTGGGTCGAAAAACGACTCTTTGAGCTGCGGATTATACGCCGGAAATTACGGTAGTTATTCATGGCAGGCCTTTACGGACAACGGTGTACGTTTTAAAACACGAGTATACTCGTGAGAGATCAAGAAACTGGTAAGTCTTCGAAATTGTATATAGAGTTACAAGAACTATAGGAAAAATTTATGGTGACTTAAAGTATTTACGAAATTTCTATTTCATTTCAAATGTAGGAAAAACGATTAGGTAGAATCTACTTTATTATATTGCTTCAACTTTTTACATACTTTTAAAATATACATTTTAATAAATATACAGTTTTTCATATTTCAAAGTGAAGATACAATGGAGGTACAATGAATAACTTTACATTAAATATAATAAAAAAAAGAACTTATTCTGGGAAATAAACTTATTTTTTGACAAAAGCTTTATATGCATTACGTGCTGAAACCTCTCAGAAAAAATCCTGAATTAATATTCTTCCCTTCAAATCGCTTCACAAATGATACATTAGATTTTCTTGTCAAAGAGTCTGACGTTTCTTTTTTGAAAAATGGTAGAAGAGATATTTGATTTTTCATCATATTCCCTTAACATTTCTTCCAATTTTATCGTTTTTTCTAACTGTATTTTGCATTGAACAAATAATTTATATACATTTATTTTTTTTCTTATTCTTCAAAATATTTTTTGCATCTTTTTACATAATCATTTGATTTTATTTCCATTAATTTCAATAATTAAATAAATGTTTGACTACAGATAATGGTATTTATTTACAATCTTGTAATCGGATTATTTTACATTGTAACAGATGTTCCAAACTCTCACTAATCTTCCGTAATATGTGGGTTAATTTAACCCAGGTTTAATACATTTCGCACAAGAAAATGTTTTAAGAAATGAATTTAAATATATCCCATGTAGAAATCTGAAATTAAGTAAATAAAGATTCGCCACATAATTTTTCTGGTTCGAAATGTTGTTAAACTGGGTCAAATTAATCCACATATTACGGATGATTAGTGAGAGCTTGGCACCTCTGTTGTAATTATGAGGAAATTTTAAACTGTTTCGACTGAAATTTTACATTTGTTTGTTACAATAACTCTGTCCTTCATGTCTCAAATGTTATGAAAAAGGATAAAAGCTTACTATCATTTAAATATTTATTTAAATAAATAATGATATTTTTTTGTAATTAGTTTAATTTTGCATTATCCTACATTGTTTTTTTAGGACAGTTTAAACGGTTTCGGATGAAATTTTACATGTTTTTGTTCAATATGCAATAAAGATACAAATTGCCTAAATTTTGTACAGCAGTATATAATTGATTTTTCCTATAACTTTGCTTATGCAGGATAACTCTGTCCTTAATTTAAAAAATGTTATGAAAATGGATCGAAGATTACTAACATTTAAATATTTATTGAAAATTTCAAAAATATCTATATGAAAGAATTTGTGTTCCAATATCGTCTTAGCCGCTGAAATAAATTTTGCTAGTCGGATACTTAAAAAAAAAATTCATATTGCCTGATTGGCACTAATTTTTTAAAGTAGCCCGAAAAGTCTTATTTAATGGTAGATTAAGAAAGGCTAAAACAAGACAAATTATACAATTTAAAAAAGTTTTCTCAATAAAGAAATCAGAATTTTTAAAAAGTAGCAGCGTGGCAAGATTGGCTGCAATAGTCATTAACACAAATTTGTATTTGCATAATTTGCCCATAGTTTCCACAAGAATTTAATATTTTCTTAATAAAATACCGTTAGCCAATAAATGAAAAATGTAATAAATAATTTTTTAAAGTATTTAAATAGTGTGCGAGGTTATAAAAAAATGCGAAATTTTGAGTGATTAATTACGATAATATAATATTAATTACAATAATATTAATTACAATAATATTAATTACAATAATATTTATGATAGATTTATAAATACATACATATAAAAGTTCTTGGATGCATAAAAAAATAACAAATACCATATTTCTTAATTTTTGAAAAAAATGCTAAAAAAATTTCTCATTATTTTAATTCTCAGGCATTTCTTTTAACGAAATAGTTATAACATAAACTAAATCTTTGTATATCATTTTCTCGCATTTATGATTAAACGTATTTGATTCTGAAAGAAATATTATTCAGGTGGCTTTTGTAACTGCAAAGCATGTAATATATTATATATTATGCGTGTGGATATTCTTCTTCAAGATATTTCGAAACATGTTTGGAATATTTAAAATGTGTTTAAGAGTAGTTTCCGCAAGTTTTGCTCTATTTTAGATAAGATTAGATCACCTTGATATAAGTACGCTTGCATATTTTTAGAAAATATATAAAACGTATTTATATTTCTTTACTCAGGGTGCTGAAAGATGCTTATTTTCTAGTATCACTTTTCCGAATAGAAATATACGACATATTTTACCTTTTCAGGGGCAAAATAATTCTATTTCTAAAATGCTGAAATAATCGAATGTCCCCAGAATTTAAACATTTTTGTTTTGATAAAAATAAACTCTTTTCTTCACTTACATTAGGAAAGCAAAATTCTATTGAAAATTCTGTGAGTTCTGTTTAGAATTAAAAGTTAGAGATACAGTGCTGGAAAAAAATTATAAAGCCGATAGAAAAATTTACAAAATTCAAAAAGTAATGGAATTGTTGATAACGCAAATTCTATTTTCATTTGCATGATTAACATTGCAATAATGCACATAACTTTATTTAGAAAAACGGAAGGGGGGACATAAATTATGCTAATTTCTTACAACCAATGAAAAACAACTAGGAAAAAGTATAAAGCCGATGGTTCTAGCCTCATTTGGCATAATTCCAGACTTGAGAAAATAGGTCGCCATGAAAGTTTAGGTAAATATAAACGCGTTACGTGCATTCATTTTGTATTTGGTTTGTTTAATACAATGCCAAGAGGAAAAAGTTATCCGATGGTGAACAAATTAAAATATTAACTTTAAATGAAGCTGGAATGTCTGGTTCTAATATTTCAAGAAAAATAGGAAGGTCCAAGGCTGCAGTAAACAGTTTTCTCAGAAATCCCGAAGATTACGGCTACGGCAGTAAGAAGCATACAGGAAGACCGAAATCCTTAACTGTAAGGCAATCAAGACAAATCCGGAAGCTAGTTTGCGGACAAAAAATGTCGTCTGCCCAAATTCAAGAACAGTTACAATTACCATGTACAGTCGTGGAAAAAAAAAAACTGAACACCCCTCCCTAACTCTGCAACAAATTATAGTAGAAGGAAGTGACTGGTACCAAACGATTGGAAATAAAGTCTACTTTTAAATGATGTATATAAAATTTGCTTAGGGGACATCTACATATAAAAACACACCCAAACTTTGTTTTTTTTCAATAGCAAGACTCAAATTTGACAACATATTTGAAATCTGCAGTTCAAACTATGCCTAGATACCAAATTTCATTAAATTCCTACGATTAGTTTCTGAGAAATTAATTACTTTATAATGAGCATATTTAAGGAGCTGTATCCAAATTGAAGTTCGGTTCTCGATTGTTGAAATGCTGCAGAATGTCACTTCTTTTAATGTATTATGTTTTACCGATATGATCATTTTACTCACTTAATAAGTTTCGGTTATTGTTATATGCGGTAAAATAATGTTTACAACTGTTGAATTATCCGATTTTACCCCCTTGGGGACAAGTGACACGTATACGTGACGCATAAGATGCTCAGAATCCTCGATTTTTCCCACCAGTTATTTTTTATTGTAAGCTTTGCCTTACTATATCTTAGCATTTCCACGATTCAATCAGACGAAAATTTCTGTTTTAAAAAACAGGTGGTAAATTATTAAAAATTCTGTAATAGACGCACTTCACGAAGGGGTTAAAAAACCATAAGATTATTTGTAATTAAAATAGTTTTAGAATATGTAAATGTTATTGGAATTTTACAGGTGCTTTTATAATGCTGTTTGTGAGATTTTGCATATATTTAACTCGCCTTTTTTTTTTTTTAGTTTATTGTCAGAAAAGTGAATAATAGTGACAAATACAAAATGTAGAATTTAAAAAAAAGTATAAAGCAGCGTAAGGAATCAAAAAAAAAAAAAAAAAAAAAAAAAAAAAAAAAAACGCAGATAAATTGTTTTTTAGTCTGAAAATAAATCCAGACATTGCTTTTTTTTTAGTAGCGAGGGGGGGGGGGGGCGGGTGTTGTGGCAGGATTTATATTCCGATTTATTTGAAGACCTAAAACCAAATCTATGTTATAAAGACATCCGAATAACTTTACATTCGTTATTCTCCTTCGGAATAGGGTTAATAATTCTATGATTAAACCTATTCTGGTAGTTCATTTGAAATTTTACAATTAACTCATTAATGCCTCTTGGCAAGAAAACTTACCGTTTGCTATTTATTATTATTATTATTAATATTATTAGATTTTTTTGCACACTGCTGGCGATTGGGAAATAATCTTGCCTATCAGAAAACCATAAAAATAACTTGTATTTTTTTTCAATTAGCCTGTTTAATCGAATAGATCTAAATACGAAAGTTATAGAAGAAAAAGTTTAATTATTTTAAGTTCGTTATTAATGGAATAAAAACTGAACATTCATACATATTTGTAAAGATTACAATTTTTGATTGATATACAAAAGTTAATAAAAGTTTAAATTAGCATTTTTAAGTAACAAATACTTTCGTGTTAATACTTTATCTAACAACCATTTAGTGTAATATTGCAAACAATTTAACCAGATTTGAGAAAATCTTGTTTTAATCCCAGCCTATGAATATAATATTTTATCAAACAGGGATGAGCACGCTCCAACCCGAATATCGATTCTTACCACTAAATTTTAATAGTATTCTCCAACGTAAAGAATTTCAGAAATTTTGTTATTGAATAAGGTAACAAATACTATTAAAATTTAGTGGTGTCAATCGGGATTTCGAGTCGGAGCGCTCCCACCCCTGTTCAAACTATGCTTTAATGCACATCATAGACGGCCCCTTAAAGCAGCATCTTGCCGTTTTTTAAGCGTAATTTGAAAACTACTTGGTAGAAAAATTTTAAATTTTGAATACACATAAAGCAGGACATAATAAATATAAATCCATCAAAAAAATTGTAGGTTGCAATTCATAATTTTTTCGAATATTAATTTCATAATTCATAATTCCTATTATAAAATTATAAAAATTACAAATTTGACATATTTATGTTTGGGCTTTTTAGTATTATAACCAAAAAAAAATTAACACATTAGAATTATAATATCAGGAGATATTAATAAAAATATGAAAATGTAATTTAACATTAGAGGCTCTAAAATTTGAATGTTTATAACTCGAAAACTTATCATCCAAATGACTTAAAATTTTGTAACTAGGCATAGTTTGAACCGAAGATTTAAAATATCATGTCAAAAGTGGGTATTGCTATTGAAAAAAAAATAAATTTTAATCTTGTTTTAATATGTAGATGGCCCCTTAGGCAAATTTTAGATATATAATTTAAAAGTAGACTTTATTTCCAATCGTTTGGTACCAGTCACTTCCTTCTACTACAATTAGTTGCAGAGTTAGTGGGGGGTGTGCAGTTTTTTTTCCACGACTGTACAAGCCAAACGGTAAGAAATGTTTTAAGTAACAATCCCATTGTTCAATTTAAAAAATTTAAAGGAAACCACCTATTTCTAAGTACCACAAAAATGCTCGCTTAGACTTTGCACGAAAACATGTAACAGAAAGCACAAATTGGAGAGATGTTGTCTTTTCCGATGAAAAGAAATTTAATTTCGATGGACCCGACGGCTATAAATATTTTTGGCATGATTTACGACAGGAGCCTGATATTTTTTCAAAGCTTCAATTTGGAGGTGGCTCGGTAATGGTTTGGGATGCATTTGCTGCATGTGGAACCACTCTAATTGTTTTCATGCATAACAAAATGAATTCGGTTATGTATCAAGAAATGTTAGGAGATAATTTATTACCCATTTTCTCCTCTTATAACTTCAGGAGACTGGACATTTCAGCACGACAACGCTTCCGTTCATGTTTCGAAGTCAACTAAATCTTGGCTGGAATCTAATCAGGTGAAATGCCGTCAATGGTCAGCTCATAGACCCGATCTGAATGTAATAGAAAATCATCGGGAGAATTTTAGCTCGAAATGCTTAAAAAATGGACGAAAATTCAATTTAAAGTTAGATTTGATGAATGCTTTTAAAAACTGCTGGAACAATATTGATGCAAGTACTTTGTGTGGTCTGATAGATTCAATGAACAAAAGACTAGTCAAAGTCATCTAAAAAAATGGGTCACACATCGATTATTGGTGAAATACATGTATCGACTTTATAATTGTTTCCAACTTCCTTTGTACAGAAAATTTTCTCAAGTCTATTAATTTTTATTAATGTAGTTATTCATGAATTTATTTTTTTCTTTACTTTCTTGTAGCATATAATATATATGTATGAAATTTCATAAATGTTCTATGCTTTGTTTTTTAGTTATATCATATTTTCAAGTGGTTTATAATTTTTTCCACCACTGTATAAATAGTATGTCACCGTATTCCAAAAAGTTAGTCCGGAATTCTGCGATTAAATGCACTGTCAATTCAGTACAAAAGCAGTTTTGAAGACAATTCGTACATTTAAATAAAATTCTGAAAACCAATTGCCAGCATCACTGATTACTGTTTGTGCTTTATTCAGGAATTGATTATGTTTTCGCAATTTTTTAAATACTATTTCTAAATAATAATATTCGACTTGTTTAATCACAGAAATTATAAGGCGAATATTACCATTTGGAAAAAGGGGTAACACGAATCACGAACCACAAACATCCCTGCTTGTGTTGATCACAATCCTTATTGAAGACACTTTCTTGTATTATGTATTCAATCGATACATAAAATACACCATAGATTCTTTTTTTTTCTTGTATTCAGAAAAATTAATCCTTCTATAACTTAATATTTATTTAAATGAAAGATAAAAATGTCGTATAAAACTTCATAATAAATAATTTGCAGAATTTTCTAATAATATAACTAATAATTCTCAATTAGAAAATTTATATCTAAAAGTGTTCCGTTTCTTATTAGCTATGTAGATTTATAGCAAAATTACCGCTAATAGATGTAAAAAAATAAAAATGGACAATAGATTGAATTCATTATCAACAAATAATTTTGAAATGCATTTAGAATTGTTTTTTGTTTTAGAAATAAACATTTTATAAATTATCTTTAATAGTGCTGAGGGTACTAATTAATCTTATTTAAATCAAAGAAGCAAAACCACAAATCTTTGGTTCTGAGCTCTTAATGATTACAAATGTACCAATTGTTTCCACGTTTAGCTCCAACTTTTCTTCCATTTTCATAAGAATTTGTAGCATATTAAGAAATAATCAAAAGTTGATAATTGTTTTAAAGAAAATTGAATATTAATCAAGGTACACTCCTTAGAATTTCCAAGAAGTATGGCACCACTGTTTTTGATTAGAAATCTTTTACTAATATTTAACTACATATTAGTAATTATTCTGCGATAATTCGGAGAATTTGTAACATTTTGTTATTATATCAGGCGCAATATTCTATTCGAGAATTCTGGTAGGACCTGATTAATGTATGAGGACGTATAAGCTTTCTAAAATAGATTTGTTTAACAATTTCTGACAATATATTTCTAAAAAGTTTCGATAAATATGCACCCTATTTTTTTCTTACTAATATATAGATAAAAAACTCGTATTTTTGTTTCATAAGAGATCTCTACAAATTCCGAAAAAGAGAGTTTAATGTTATTATGTGATTCTGAAAATTTGAAGTTTGAACATCAATGCCAGATTTGTGGCCGTCCTCCGTGAAGTGAGAACATTTCGATGACTTGAATTTGCGATGACTTTAACTAGAAACACTTTCCCAAGCTTTCTACTAAAACCCTACTCGCGATGTAAATGTTGAAACAAACCGTTGACTTTCAAAGACCGTTTGTTCCCAAATGCAACGTCCAAACTTGACAAGCCACCATTCATGGTCTTCTCAATACACGGCCTCCGCGCAGACTTAAAAATGCCTGCCTTGTGTACACCAATGTGTGTACACCAACATAGTGTTTTTTTCCGTAAGACTGTTGTTGCATTATCGAAGTTGCAATTTCCAACAAGAAATAAAGAAGTGGGAAAACTGTATCATAAGAAGTCTGCTTAACATTATACACTATTCTATCCAACTCAACGTTTAACCGAATAAAGCAGATATTTCATAAAAATCATACAATAACCTAAAATGCTAAAACAACTCTTCGTGAACTTGATTGTTGAGAAATTGGAGGAGGGAAATTTGAATATGTGTTGCACTTTACAGTACAGATAAATACGTTTTTGAAATTTCTTTTTAAACAATATAAAACTTCTCTAGCGTATAATTATTTATTTTTGACACCCTGTATTTTTTTCTAAAAGTGGAAAAGGGAAGCCTTCAAAATATTATTCTTCGTAATTATATTTTAAACATTAGAATTTATTATGTTAATGCTAAGTTTTAAGGTAAAGTACTATTGTTTAACATTAACCAAACCGGGAATTTTATTGAAGTTATATAAAAATACTTCGCACAACAATTATTATTAAAAACTATTTACCACATTTCAGTTATTTCTGTCTGATTTATATTTTACTTATTTTATGAAGGAATTTCTTGTTTAAGTCGAAATATTTTAATTTGGTACCGGTCAATTGCCCCGTTCGTGGCATATTTAATGTTAAAATTATTGCAATCAAGCAACAATTTTCTCGTTCATATGAACAGATAGAAGGGATATATTTAGCAGAACTATAACAAATTTACTTAGACACATGATATATGTATCAAAGTGACATGATTTATTATGACTACGAATCTTTTTTAAACAGAATTTTATGTAAACTCACTTATATATGCTTCAGTATTTGGAAATCTACTTCATATGGTAGAAACTCAGAGATCATTGTTAGAAATACACATGATAAATTGCGTGCTTCCTCAACGATAGTGCACCTATTTCGATCAGAATGAGTATATCGAAAGAAATTACCTAGACGTAACAAAACTTATTCAACTTTTCCGTTGTGAGTGAAGAATAGACTAATAAAAATTTCTTTTGTGACTTGACGTTTATGTTTATGAGTTTGTTAAAATATAATCCGCTGGTCTAAAAATGTCGTATAAAACGGGAAACTATTTGAGTATATTTAATGTAGTTATTTCTTTATTATTTAAAACTTAACATACCAACAACTGGTCATTTGACCGATCCCAAATGAAAATATGTTGATTCAAACCAGAAATTGCTTCTTAAAATAGATAAAATTTAAATCGCATAGAAATAAAATAAATAACAATGTTAAATAGTTAAAAATAAAAATTCTGGTGTGAAATATTTTTATGAAACTTGTGTAAAATTCCCGATATTTTTAGTGTTAAATGCAATAAAATCGTGTTTAATTAATTTACTTTTTATGTAGATCATATTTCAAAATTTTGAAAAAAGAAAAAAATATTTTGAGAACACATTGTTAGATGTTAAATCATCTGAACCTGTTAGAAGTGCAAACAGAAATAAAAATATATAGTAAGCACTCTGTTGACCGTTCACGTGTGTATTCGTGTTTTAAAACCTACACCGTTTACTAAAGGCATCTTCTGATACCTAGTTCCGCCAATGTATTTTTTCTTGCGTGAAAGTTTGATATTTTTTTATCAAAACTAAAATGTATTTATACAATATATTTGAGGATATGTTATGAGACTCTGTTAAATAGATTAATTTTGTAAAACAGAAACTACTTACTAACGCATAATTCGATAATTTTATCTAGGAATCGTACTCACGTGTGTATTCGTGTTTTAAAACCTACACCGTTTACTAAAGGCATCTTCTGATACCTAGTTCCGCCAATGTATTTTTTCTTGCGTGAAAGTTTGATATTTTTTTATCAAAACTAAAATGTATTTATACAATATATTTGAGGATATGTTATGAGACTCTGTTAAATAGATTAATTTTGTAAAACAGAAACTACTTACTAACGCATAATTCGATAATTTTATCTAGGAATCGTACTTAACTTCAGAAGAAGTCGGGGCTTGTATAATTTCAAAATGCCGATTTCATAGTACATTGCCGGTCAACAAAGTGTTAATATTTATCAAAACAACAACAACGCTACTTTCACACATGATATATGTATCAATAACTCTGATAGAATATATGCTAAAATTTTCGAAATTCCGAAATTCGAATAGCACTTTTCGCTTTTCTAATCACGGAATATATATCATTAAATAATTGAATAACAACTATTCTAAATTTCTAGTATAAATTTCTAATATCTGAATGC
Source organism: Maratus michaelseni (assembly GCA_963931845.1). Taxonomy (NCBI): domain Eukaryota; kingdom Metazoa; phylum Arthropoda; class Arachnida; order Araneae; family Salticidae; genus Maratus; species Maratus michaelseni. The sequence goes on from OZ007586.1 coordinate 403,335,565, forward strand.
AAAAATCCACTAAATTAGCAACACTGATTAATAATGGGTATTAGAGGGTTAAAAATACTACGAGTCTTTCTGAAACTTTTTTAATTTTATGAAAACGCACTTATGTATACTTCAATAGTCAGGAATCTACTTCGTGCAATTGTAACTCAGATTACATTGTAAGAAATGCGCATGATAAATTGCATACTTCCTCGCCGATAGTGCACTTATTTCGACAGACTCAATACATCGTAAAAGGTTACCCAGGCGTAAGAAAATGTATTCTTTTTTTCCTTTTTGAATGAAGAATGGGTCGATAAAACATCTCCATGTAATACACTAGCATACGTTTGCTAAAATCTAATCCACAGTTTTTAAAACTGTACGAAACAAAAAAATATTAAAGTTCATTTCAAGTAGTTACTTTTATTATACATGTGAACAAAAACTTGTTTAAATTCTTTAGTTTTAATTGAAATCATATTTTAAATTTTCAGAATGCAAACGTTTCAAGGAAAACGGCGTTATGTGAAATAGTTTGTTACTATTATCATATTCAAAACATCTGAAATTGTTACACATGTTCTAAAAACATGTGTAAGAAAAGAAAATACAGATTATATCTGTTCTCAAATTATATATATATATATACATAATGAAACTTTTGTAAATAATAACCATTAAACATTTCAGGGACAAAGTAGTTTCCGTACTAAAATGTTAAAATAAATGACTGACACCGGAATTTAAGAACAAATTTAATTGGAAATAAGAAAATTTCTATATTTTACATACATATTAAATGGAAAAGATTTTAGCAAAATTCTGGTGCCATTGTGGCGTTTGGGAATTAAAATTAAGTGTAACATACTTTCATAAACATACCACTGCCCCTGAAAAGGTTAAACCAGATAAATAACCGACAATAGATAAACAGATATATATATGCGTGTGTGCGAAATGAGTTTTGCTGTTTGTATTGCGGTCTGAAGAATATTTAGTAATGTAATCCAGGAGAGGAGACGGAACCGCGTGCCAGTGTGATAATTGATATCACTATTTCCAAATAGTAATGTGGGCATTTTTTAATGTCATAAACTTCGAGAATAAATAATATTACTATTTGGTAACATTGGTTACAATTGGCCCATTGCAGGGTTTCCAAATGGTCTGGCAACAAAATACCAATAATATATAACAGAAAATTTCATGGTAAGTTTCTACAACATTTCCGCAAATATTTATTTCACAAGGTGGTTTCTGCAAAATTTGCAAGGAACATCTAAAAATAAAATGTTTCTAAGTACTGTTACCGTTATTAAACAAGTTGGAAATTGTACGTCAAACGTGACAAACGAGGTGGGTTCGTACTATAGCTAGTTATATAAATATTCAGATCTGGATGGTTTTTAATTCTGTGAAATGAATTCTATCTTCTGCAGATTCATTTCTGTCATATTAAAATAAGTATCTCGCTCGCTTGATGATTCAACCTCGAAGCTCCTATAACAAGAAAGCACCGATTTAACATAAAATAATTCAAATTTCTTAATAAATGTTTTTATTAATATTTTCTAAAGTTTTGATTCGATTTTCTTAAAATTTGAAATGTCTCGACAAAATTCTGCAAAGATAATATATCTAAAATTTCAAACCATTCGGTTGGGTAGTTTTTGCGTTGTTATATGCGGACTGACGGACAGACAGACGGACGGATCAGACGACGACAATAGGTGCTACGTATTTATATAATTACGAACGCACCTAAAAAAAAAGCGGCTGTGCCACCCTTGATATACACATGTATCTCTCAAAATATAATCATACACTGTAAAAAAAATCAGAAGCGTTTCGGCACAAGGCGGAAAGGTTTCCGGAAATTTATAGAAAACTTTGTGTTCTCCTCAATAACTTGTTATTTCGGAATCGTTACACGTATTTGCGGAAAAATATTCAAAGCTTCGGAAGACTTGCGGAATTCAGAAACGTTACATTCCATAACGGAAAGGTTTCCGACAATGTATGTGTAAATTGTTGGTTTACGCGTGAACATCGATATCTCCGTCCGATTAATACCGTCTAATTTAATTTAATTACGTATTTATATTAAAGTTGCTGTTTATCTCATGTTTAATGTATACTAAGTTAGATGATGCGTTCAAAATATAATTTTTTTTCACAATGTTGTTTCATGATAAATAGTTGGACCTGAATCCAAAATTTGAATATCGTCAGTGTTACTTTCAGCAAGCTTACTTCTCCACCCCACGCCCATGGGGAAATTTAGAACAACATTTTAATTGGAATTGCACTCCAATGGCGCTGGCAAGAGATGGGGAGGGGGGGGGGGCAAGAGGAGAGCCCGATTAAGCTCATCTGGGGCCCAAGGCCCAGCAACATTTTAGGGCCCCCTCAAATTAAAATAGTACCTAAACATTTTTTCGAAAATTATAATTAGATATTATGATAAAGTTGCCAAGTTAAGCAAAATATTTTTGTTTTGTTTTTGTGAAATAATTGCAGAAAACTTCATTTTTAAGAAACTTTTTCTAATCATTTTAACCATTTTGGGGGCCCATCAGCCATGGGCCCAAGGCCACGGCCTAGTTGGCCTGTGCGTTAATCAGGCGCTGGGTAAGAGTCCCTCTCTGGATTTATAAATTTAAATAGCTATTTTTTTTTCTCTGAAGGATTTAGAAAAAAAAAGAAAGTAAAATTTATTTTTCTCAATTGACTTGAAATAACTAAATAACTACTAAGAGAAAAAAAAAGAAACTAAAGTACAGTGGAACCACGATAATCCGAAATTCCGGTTAATCCGAACCGATTTTATTTTCGAAAATTACACTTGAACAGATTAACTGAAAAGATTAACTTACGAAATTTTTCGGATTACAGGATGAATGTCTTTAAATAGCTTGAATAGAATAAAAAAAAAATACTCAATAATATAAAAGTACAACATATGTACACGAATATAAAATGAAAACGTGCACTTTAGGCCAACTCGTAGAAGCCATCTTTAAAAAATATGGAATATCAGTTTGTTTGCCAGTCAGTATAAATTTTTTTTCTAAAAGTATTTAATTCAGATGATACAAATTTATTTTTGCTTTCAATAGTTTCATTTCGCAAATTATCTACAGAAATGTCTCCCCCCTCCCCTCCCCCCGCCCAACGTCGACCTGGTTACTGAGCTGGACTATTTATAGATTCTCGATTTTGAACCATTTGTAATGGGTTGTTACGTAATTCCTCATTCTTAAGTTCCATTGGTATTATAAAGATCTTTAGGAGTGATTAAACAAGGAATACGATTTTTTCCCGAAAGTCGTGCCGGATTATCCAGCATGCTGAAGCTTAGGATGCCGGATTAGAGGCAGTTTACTATACTACCGATTACTTATAACTTACATTTCTTTAGCACGCATCTTCCCCTTTTCTATTTTTATCGGTATTTCGGGTAATCCTAATTTTTTGTAATCCGAACAGGCACCGGTCCCAATTAGTTCGGATTAGCGGGGTTCTACTGTACTTTCTCTTAATGCGTTCGAATTAAAACATATTCTACAAAGAATTAAAACGTATTCTATACAAAAATGTTATTTGGCGCTCCGCAACTGGATCTATATGCCGATTTCGATATTCCCGTATTTTTCAGAAGCTTTTTTTTTACGGATTGGGTACAGGTCGGGTCTCCTTTCATACTATTCAATTCCATGCTCAGTTTGGTTTCTTGCGAATCGAGTTTCGGATATACCTTTTTTTTTTTTTTTTTTTTTTTTTTTTTTAACCCATTCGCTGCCAACCACGAGTATACACGTGGCTTTAATTTATTAATTACTTTGTCAGCACTATTTTAGAATTTAAAAAAAAATGCCTCATTTATATATTGGCAGAAATTTCGCTGTATTAGTAAAGCGAAATTTACCTTTCTGAATTTGTGGTGGCAAACGACTTTCAACCAGAAATTTGAAAATTCTTACTTTATACTTTTGGCAGCGAATGGGTTAAACAGAACTCACGAATACCCGAATTGAATTTGTGTTCTTGCGTGCTGGGTTTGGGGTCTACATTTTTAGGTAGATTTTGTAAGAAATACCACCTATTACATTCTCCCCTATGTTGGAATTTTTGAAAAATTTTTGCAGATCTACGCCGATCATGCCTCCCAGAACCCAAAACCACCCCAGTGCAAATCTTTATGTATCTATCTATCTATCTATGTCACTTTTTTATGGACACGATAACTCGAATAATTCTTCACAAATCTCTTCCAAACACATACATAAAATCAAGGGGCATAAAATCTCGGTCAAGTTCGTGAATGGGCAAAATCGAACCAGGGGGGGGGGGGGCTTTTTGTGAAAACAGAAAAAAACCCATTACGTCTTAATTATAATACTTATCGAATCCGTTTAAAGTTATTATTACTTCTAGGAAAAGGGCCGAAAATGTATGTATAACAAATTTTTGATATCGTTAAAAATGGCCCCAAGGGGGAAAAAGGGGGGGGGGGTTAGAAGAAAAAAATTCATAACTTCGTCAATTTACAAGATATCAAATCCGCTTAAATTTATTATAAATCCTCTTACTATTATCTAAAACTTTTATATTGACAAGTTTTTTATAGGACCAACCCTTATAGCAAAAAAAAAAAAAAAAAAAAAAAAAAAAAAATTAAAAAAAATCCCTGCCGGCTCCGCCTGCGAACAAGTTAGATTTCGAAGTGGGCGGTCCCTTATGGAACCCAACTGAAAGTTACTGAAAGCCCCCACCTCAGGAACCCGCTTTTGGCATATGGTTGGGACAAGCCCCAAAGCCTGAGGTAGGAAAATAGCTACTACTAGCGTCTTCAGTCACGGGAACGCCCTTCGAAAAACCCCCCAGGCAGAGCCGGCCCTGATTTATTGAAAAGAAAAATTTTTGGCTTTTTACATTGAGGGTTACAATTTCTGAAGTCCTCATTCGGACTTAGACAAGTTGTTAAAATGCCACATGGCATATTGTTGAAGTTTCTTCTTTTCTTTTATACATACTATTGCCCAGTGGCAAGATAATCGCATTATTTAATGCCACATGGCATATTGTCTGAGTTTCTTCTTTTTATGGAAGATCTTATTTGACATACTTTTGCCAGTTGGCAAGAGGGTGGGCATTATAAGGGGTTAATATATATTAGTTGATTTGATTATTACTTGTAGTTACATTTGCATTATTCTTGAGTATAAATATAATATTTACAGTTTAAGATGAGTTGATTGCTTATTTACAGTTTATCGGTTAGTATTTACAATTTGTTATTGATAGTGCAGTCTTGATCACAGGTATTTATTAAATTTGAGATGTAATTATTTATTTTAAGTTTATTTAAGTTAGATATTTGTATCTGATAAATGAGTATTTTTCGTTTAGAATGTTATAGTTTTCATATAGTTTTTTAAGTTTAGTATTGTCTTTGAGGATTTCCATTATGTTTTGTTGGAAAGTTTTACTTGTGTCTTGTGGGAATTTATGTGGCGGCATCATGGCAAAAAGGTCATTTCTTCCGCAATTCCCAACAAACAGGCGCCCCACAGTCTGCGTCTTCGAAATCTACCTGTGCCTGTAGGCCGAGCCGTCAGGGATTTTTTTTTCTTTTGCTAACGGTCGGATATAATGATTGTAATAAATATCTTAAGGCGATTCTCTTTTTTTCCGATTTCGAGTTGTTTGGGATACGGGTTCGATATATCCGATTTTTGTCAGCATGAAACGGACTCCGGATTGGCTTTATACTATTTTTTGCTATGCGTTGGAAACAGATCTAGCTAGCTTTATGTTTCACGGGTTTTAGATTGAGTTTTTCTTTTCTTTTTATTGATTTATTTTTTTTTTCAAAGTGAACAAAATTAAAAACAGAACTCGGGAAATATCTATAACAACTACAGATAGTTATTATCTTTTTTTCATAGAAATAAACTTTAATACTTTACTGTAATTAAATTACTTTTACTTTAATTAAAGTTATATCTGTTAAATCTTGTTATGCAAATTTAAATAGCTTAATATCTTTATTTCAACATGTAATAGTTTCTAGCTTAATTAGAAAAGTTAGATGTCTTAATAAGAAATAGAGTTTTCATTAAAAATAATAATAAGTTCCTCTTTATATTGTATGAAGAAAAGAGAGAAAAAAGCACATGCAATTAATTTCTCTCATCTGCTGTCATCTGCAAAATCTTTGATTTCGCGGGAACAATTCGCGGGAAGCGTGAATCATTATGACGTTTTAATGACGTGAAACAATTTAACATCCAATAGAAGCAGAGGATCCATCGCATAGAGACTCAGTGACGCTCAGTGACGGATTAGAATAGAATCATGGTGGACAGAAATCATTTTGATACCGGATTAATCTTTAGAAGAAACATAAAAGTATGTAAGTAAGTAATTATAAAGTTTCTTTCCTTATAATAAATGCAAGTTTTTTGCACTTGATAACTTTAAAACTTTACTTATACTATTGGTTTTGTAAAATTTATTGAGAAGCTTAACTTTTAATGCTTCTATTCGAAACAGTGTTGAATTCAGAGGATTGGGAGGACATTCCTTTCGGAGCATTGAAATGGCTCCCTCCTCCCCAAGAAGATTTCAGATTTTATGCTTTTAATGATCCAAAGAATTTTGTTTTTGATTAAAGCATTTTCTGTGTTGTGAAATAATAGTGTAATCTCCCCTTGGTGCACAGGAATCTATCCCAGAGGAAAGTGTCTGAATTCAACATTGATTCGAAAAGTAAAATGAAAACGGCACTCTTTTTTTTGTTACACAAATGCAGAACTGTATATTTACACACACACAAAAAACACGTTTTCCAATAACAGAATATTATTGTTTTAAAATGAAATAGGCAGAGCTATAATTAAACTGTTGTTTGATTTACTTATTTTATTTTATAAATCTTGTATAATGTTTCAGTTATTATTAATATTGTTAATCCATATTACATGTATTGAAGTGTTATAAATCTGATAAATGTTATACAGTAAAATCTTCTAAAACGGAATTGCATAGAAAAAAAAAAAAAAAAAAAAAAAAAAAAACATTTGTTATAGACAAGTTCCCTTCTTAGCAAGTGGAAATGTAGTATATATTCTTTTCTTACGTATTAGTATATTCATTTTGCATAGATCAACACGTTTTTCATTTTAAAAGAGGATTCCGTCATAGGCAGGTTCTTTTTCACACATTTTACTATATTTTAATAAGTGTAGAAATCTACCATTTATTTAAAATAATAAATTTTAATGTTTAATTGTAGAATAACGGCGATTTAAAAATGTATGCATTTTTGGTAATAATTTTTGGGACAGGTCTAATTTTTTTTACTGACCTTTGAACGGACGAGGCCACGCCGAGACAATGATTTTCATACGGTCGCGTTCAAAACTAGGACTAAAAATTTTGGGCCGTGAAGATTAGGAATTAATCCAGTCCCGGCTCTGTAGAGTAAAAATAAATTAGGCCCGGCCCGATCCTTCAGAAAAAAGTAAGGCCCGAACCCGGCCCGGCCCGTTCATTGTTCACTTTTTGGATATTTTAATTTATTTCTGTATTTATTTTATTTATTATGTAAAAAAACCTTAAGTATAATAGCTATAACTGTTAATTAATAAAATATTTTAATTGTGTCCATACTGGCATATTTTGCCTAAATGTGATAAATATTTATAGATTTTTTTATGAAATGGAGAAGGCATGACCCCCACCACCACCACCACCACCACCACCACCTTCTTACTCTGTGGAACATAATTTTTTGCTTCCTAATTAATTTGATTAAAATTGGCAACAATGACCTAGATTATAAATCACGTCAGAGAAAGTTATGAAAAAAATTAAGAAAAAAATTTCTACCTTTTTTAAGCCAGAAACTTTGGAGGATGTTCATTACCGGGTAATTTTAACTATATATTTTTATTAAAAATATGTTATTTTGCATATTGTTGTTGATATTGTGGTTTGTCCATTTTCAAAATAATAATTTATTTCAAACATTTACATACAGAGCAAGTAATTCTTACATGTATATGTTACAGGTCAATACGAATATTCAGGTAATTAATAATTAATGACCGTGGTTATTATTAATAATAACTGGCCATTATGTCCAGTCATCATTAATAATAACCGGTTATTATTAATAATGACCGGATTAATCATAGTGACCGTAACATATATATTGTATTAGAAGCGAAGATACATTTATGCTCTTTATGTACAGTCGTGGGGAAAAGAAATGTAAACATCCCCTACTAATTCTGCGACAAATTATTGTAGAAGAAAGTTATTGGTACCAAACGGAAGGAAATAAAATCTATTTTTAAATGATGTATATAAGATTTGCTTACGGAGTAGTTTGTTTAGTTTCATTGTTCATATCTTCAATGATGTGCAGATTTTAGGGTTGAGGATTTGAGGTAGTCTACTGTATCGTTTGCATTTCGACGTTTTGAAATATTTTTCTTTGCATTGGATAGCTGAGGTCCATCTTTACGTTGCTCTTTTTTACTTTTTCGATTTTGGTTGCAAATATTTTTTATAAAGTTACTTTCACTTTCAAAACTGGTTCCGAAAATGAAAGTGTCCTTATAAAAAATATCTGCAACCAAAAGAAAAAAATGGGGCAATGTAGAGGTGCACATAAGCTATCCAATCAAATATTCTTGCTCAGATAGGACCACCAATAGATAGGACCACCAATCAGATATTCTTGCTTTAGATACGAAGGGAAATATTCTTATTTTAAGCAAATTATAAGACACACAAAGCAGTTTAAAAATCCACCTTTAACTTTAGCCCATAGGCATCAATTGATGCAAACCTACTATAGTTCATCCCTTAAAAGATTTTAAAAAGAGGACATTGATATATCTGGTGGAATTAAGTTTAATGCTGATGTACTGAGTCAAAAGATTAAGAAAGCTATACTGAATGAAGTGACTGAAACTGACAATATTGTGCAAGTTTCAAAAGCATCAGTGAAAGGGACAGTATATGAACTAAAAAAGTTTCTACCAATTACTTTTCTGAAAGAGGACATAGTTTTTGGTGAAATTTTATTCATGCTTTTTGTCAACACTAAGCTGTGATTTGTCTTGAAAAAGTATTCATCTGAACCACTATTACATTTTGGATCTCTGCAGGTGAATGGCATGAATGAATATGTGTGTATCGAACATAATAAACTTATTGATTATTATCCCTTAAATCTTTATATAATTCCAATGCATGGAAAAAGAATAAATTTACTGAGCCTGAAGCATTATTTATGTGAATTAGATGATAGCTACAATTCATAATTCATGCTTTGCATACAAAACTGCGTATAAAAAATGTGTGTTATACTCCAAAGCAATACATAAAACAAATCTGACTTAGAAATAATAAAACAGTAAATAATTTTCTTAAAAGGCTATTTCACTCATGCAAAAACAGCCGCATGTTAATGTTAATCCTATGAGAGAATTTTTTAAAAATATCTTGTTTGCATTTCCATATTTTTACATGATTTTTTTTTATTGGATAGCTGAGGTCGCTATCCAATTAAAATCATTAAAATGCAAAATTTTACCATAAGGATTAACATTAGCAGCTGGCTGTTTTCATGTGAGTGTAGTAGCATCTTAATTTGGTTTGCTTTAAAATTGTCTTTATATTGGTCAAAATATATTAATTTTTATCAAGAAAATTTGAATGTATAAATAAATTTACGATTTTATATTATTGTAATCACCAAAAGTGTAAAGGAAAATTCAAGCAGGCTTGTAAAATACAGGCTCTCAAATGTACTGCTGAACTATATTTTGCATATTTGAACAATTTAAGTCAGGGGACCAAAAGTGTTTCCCCCCCATGGGAATCTAAAAGTTAACTAAATTATTTGGTGACTAATTTCATATTATGAATAATTTTACTAAGTCATAACACTATCAAGTTTCACTGTTTTTAAGCACAATAATTACATATGTTTCGAAGTGATGTTTTGTGGAAATCTAATGTAACATTTTCTCACTAAATCATCACAGACATGGATGAAAAGCTGTATAAAGTGTGGAGCAGCACATTAAGAAAAGCTGTATTTGCTTCATCTCTAAAAGACTTGATTAAAAGAGGATCAGAGAAATTAAATATTGGAGATGAAGTTTTGTCATTTTTAGAAGATGGAACAGAGTTGGATGAAGAGAAAATCTTTCAAGCACTTCCTGAAAGAACGGTTATTTATCTTTTAACAGATAACGATAAGGTATGGTTTTAATTTAATATTTATAATTTTATGCTAGTGCATTACTGTAAAAGTAAAATATACAATTTTTCTCTGAATCTAAAATCATAGCTTCAATGGCCTGGTTTGGAATGACTCTGATGTATATAACTTAATGTTGTAGTCGTTCTTTTTTAATCCCTTTAAATTATCATATCCTCTCTTTTATCTGAATTTAGTATTGGGGGTGCTAATATTTTTAAATAACCTAAACATGCTTAAAGAAAGACAATTATAAGGAGTTATTCTCTCTCAAAACTTTCAATAATTTTAATTGATAAAATTGGGAGATCTTTAGCCTGCTTTAAGAACTGACATCTAATTTCTTTTGCAGAAAAATCAATCTATATATATTACTTTTTCTCATAAAATTATTTCTCTCTTCCCACACTAAAAAAATGCATGGAGTTCCAATTTCAAAAATGCTTTAAAGAACACAGGAGAAAGATTCAAAGACCTAGAACAGTTCTGTAAGAAGTTAAAACTTTTATATGTCTGCTAAAGGGGGAAAAAACTAAATAATAACAAAAGTATGTGTGTTAAACTTTTACTTATACTTAGGGATTGGCTGAAGCAGCAATTTCACCGAATACTGAATATTCGGTCAAAAAGTGTACGCCAAATATTTAGCATTCGGCAACCGAATACTTAAAAATTTTTAATAAACTTTTTTGCATATACCTTAGCTTTTTTAGTAAACTTTATTTAAAATTAAATTCTTAATACTTTAATTCAGTTACATTTTTATTCTTAAATTTAATTACTCTAAAAATTAATGACTTTCCACTCACAAATTCATTAATTCATCACTTATTTTTTATTATTTTAATAAATTATGAGAATAAATATTAAATTTTATGGACTATTATTAAGGATAAGGATTGCCGGAAAAACAAAAATTCATTCAAATTAAAAGAAATTGGATGTGATCACTAAGCTGAATTACTGATTGTCTAATTATAAACACACTGAATAGAAATACTCTCAAATATTAAAGGTAACGTGTCAGTTTGTACATTAAACTATTTTCTGGCAAATTATTGCTTTATATTTTGTGCTTTATATATTGCTTTAACTATGTGGTGATGAAGATAAAAATTTGAGTGATTTTAATTTAATGGATATAAAAGCTACAGGATAGACATTGTGGTATATTAAAGAAAATACACATTAAATAAATTTAAATGAAAAAAAAACTAATGTAGAAGTAACAGTTAAATGATAAGGGAAAAAAATGCCTCATCTTCCTTACTTTTTTTCTCAATGATTTCTCTGAATATGTTTTGATTTTACCCCTATATAGACTATTTTACAAAGAAAACAAGTTTCCCTTTTCTCCACCTTTAAATGGCCTTTGACTTGTTTTTTGTAGTGCAGCTGAACTCTGAACTCATGTACATAATATTGAAACTCATCAGTCATTACTTTTAATTACCTATTTTACTTCTAAGTAAAAAGGAATTCTTCTACTTCCAAGAAAATACTTATCCGCACCTACCAACAGTGTTTATAGCAAACGTTTATTTTCTGAAGCTGAACAGATTTATGAACAAATAAGAAACAGATTACAACCAGATAATGTAAAAAAAAAACTCAGATTTTCACACCGAAATTTGCCCATGTTAAAATTTGACTACAAATAGCAATGTATCTGCTTTTATAAAAAAAACACTTATCACTGAAGCATATTAAAATAACATCAAATGAGCATTGGTCATCATGTACTTTTATAACTAGTAATACTTTACCTATTACTTTTCACAAATAAATATTTGGAAAATTCATCCGAATACTTTTAAGTATACCGAATATTCGGTTTACATGCTGAATAAACAGACCACTTGGTATTCGATCAATCCCTACTTACACCAGTCTTTATTTATTCATTTATAGTATTTTGAGTACTTGCGTATTATCCAGGCCAGGTGGATAGATCGCCAAAACAGGTCGTCAAATGCTAATTTTGTTTATTGTTGCTAGAGATGGGAATGCTCGGGAAACAACTTTTTGTTCTATTTTTTCCGAAGGAGTATTTTTTAAATTGAAATGTAATTTATAAAATAATATATTCAAAATGTTATTATGGCTGCATTTTGATATTTTTTCATGTTCGGTGTCTTTGTTCATGTGCTTTGTTAAAAAAACGTACAATATTAACAATAGTTGTCAATCAGATTTAAATTTGAAATTCTGTTCTAATTTTGTCTCTGCAAATATTGTTTAAATATTTCAACATTTTTTACCTTTAAATATGTCATTACTTTCCAAAGAATTTGATATTATTCATAAAAATAAACTGTCACTTTTAATTTTATGTTACTTATAATTAATTGCAGAAACCTTGGAAAAAAGCTGCAGAATCAGTTGAGAAGAGAAATGAGAGCAATCAACATCCATTTGATTCTAGCAATAATTCCAATCAGCAGAGCTTTTCTCCATTAAAAGGTAAAGTTATTTCCATGTAACTAAGCAAAAAAATTGGCTATTTTCTTTTCAACCCTTGTTTTTGATGAGATAATATCAAAATATGCAATAAGAATGTCACATTGACTTAAGATTTTCACCCTTTTTAGCGACACAGCCTTACAACCTTCATACATTGCTTTTTTCTTTACCTTTGTACAATGTTTGTGCTAAGTTTTACCCTTTTTACTTTCTTCTATCTATAAAAGAAGAAAGTATTGTAATCAAAATTTTTTTTTGACGGATTTACATGATTTAGAGACCAAATTTTCCAATTTTTTTTTTTAACAAAATGTCTGTCTGTCCTCATTGTATCATCGAAAAATGTGGATAGGCAGCATAGAAATGCATGAAAAGACTTCAATGTGCACATTGACCTCAAAGAAATGTGTTTCTTTGGAATAATAAATATTTTTTTAAACAAATTTTTTGAGTAAAAAAAATTAAATATCAAAATTTGTAGATTACTAAAATAAAAGGCAACTAAGTAATGTTGTTTCGCAATGTTGTTTCACATTTCATTTAAAATAAAATATTACTTTTAATTCATAGGTACACTTAACTAATGATGCACTTTCATATTAAAAAGGATTGTAACGTCATTTCTCTCTATTCTAAAAAAAGTAACCGGTGCTCTTTCTCAACTTATATTAAATAAAGTATTACATATATAAACATGAAATTGGTAGCTTTATAGAGATATGTATGACACTGAAACAGACAATTTTTAAATCTAAGAATTAATTTACGCACTATTTAATGTTGAAATTGGTCAATTTATTTCAGCTATATAAACTTTATAGGATTAAAGACTATACATTAGCAATTTAACCATATTTTGCGGGCACATACTTGACTCAATTGTAATGTGCAAAGTAAAATAATTTTTTAGAGTTTGTAGGATCTTTTATTAAAAATTCATTAGCTGAATAAAGATTTAATTCATAGTTTGAAATAGCTGATTTTTTTACCTACAGTTGCCAGATTTTAAAAAGCCCAAATAATAAAATTTACAAATACTTTTCAGTAGAAAAATATGTTTATGTGTGAAAATTAAAATAGAAAGAAAACTTTGAAATAATTAAGCTATTACTTATGAAAAGCACAAAAAAGTCCTTTTCATAAAAAAGTATTCCTTCAAAAAAGGAGCACCCTGCCCTTTTTTATTCTGGTGGGAAACACTACTGTAAATGACAGATTTCTGCTAATTAAAAAGCAGTTAGAAATGTTTTATCTATTGACGTTCATTGAATTTATTTTCTAATATTGATATTTTGTTTATAATGTTATCTCTTCTTGAAGTGCATTATTTCTCTTGAGGTCGTACAATATTCCCAGCAAATTGATAAAATAAGTGGAACAATCACAGATTTAAAAATGTTTGAAAGTTTATGATAATGGTATTCGAATGTCTACATATAAAACAAGAAATTAAACAACAAAAAAAAAATAATAATCCATGTAATGTATTAAAAAGGAAAAAAGATTTTTTTTTTAATTTACACATTTCATCTCTCTTTATCTCCAAAAATAAAATATTAATATAATATTCTTTTCATTTATGTTTATTACATACATTATTTTCGTTTTATTTTATGTTTAAACTAGTAACTTTAAAGTGAAATGTATTTTGGAATCATGAAAATATATTACTTTTTTATTAATTTATTTTAATTATTATTCTAGTGTTTGAATATCCACAGAAGATGTTAAAAAATATCCCTGCAGTAACTGAGAACAAAGAGGATTCGAAAATTATAGAGCAAGAGAAAGAAATATTGATGTTAGAAATGTCAAAAACACCTTCGAGTAGATCTATTTCTACTATTGAGACAGCTTTAAAAAAGACTTATCATGATCGACGGAATCTGATTAGATCTAACATCCTTTTAGGGTGCTTGAAAAATATTTATCCAGCGTTATTTACAGTAGTTGGAATAAACCACGATTTCAATGTTAGCAATAAGTGTGATTTACAAAAAACTGTGATAACATCTTTACATGCATGCAGCTCTGCTATATTTTTATGGTACTGATTATGAAAAAAATTATGTTGTTATTTGATACTGTGAGACATTTTGTTTTATATATTTATATTTTTTGTTTTAGTGAAATATCAGTTTATGTATCTTTTAGAATAATATTTGTGTAGGTATTGTGTGTAAACATTAAAGTTTTTCGTGTTTCAAGCATTAAAAAATAGAATACATATTTCTATATTCAGTAACTATTTTTCGTTTTTTCAAAGCATAAATATGCAAGATCTCAGGAAATGTTAAAAATACACATCATTTTTATGTACTAAGTATTTGCAAATAAAAAACTTATTTGAAATGTACTCTGTTTACAATAATTGACCTAAATGAAAATACTGTGAGTTCTTTATCAGATTACTTTGCAAAAAATAATCACATACAATACAGCAGTAAAATATGGAATTGCGTAAAACTGTGAGAATGTAATTTCATAGGAGCTTATGAACTAAAGTTTGTTTCCAGGCTGTATCTTTATGAAAATATTCCAAATATTGTAGATTATTAACTAAGTTGTTCACTAGTTTCTTTCAATTTTTAATTTCTGTTACATTTTACAGCTATAAAACTTTTTAATAAATATCAAATGTCCATTTTTAAATACCACCGAGTAAAGACCTGAAATGAAAAGAAATTATTTGGCAATTCTGTGTAAATCATAGTATATGTGTTAGAAATTGAAATAGGGAAATATGTATAAGTAAAATTAATTTCATAGGTTATCACTAGAGAAAAGAAAGGGGTTTATTTTCTATCAACTTTAAAAATTTGATGAGGTTTGCATATAGCTTGTATGTTTAACATGAATACTTAAATCTAAAATAACAAAATTTAATGACATAGTGACTGTATGTGATTTGTGTCACATACAAAGAAAAAATATTGTCAATATCTGTCCTGGTCATTGATTTCAGCCGGCTACACATTAGACGTACATGCAGTTTATAGCTTTTTTGAAATTGTTCAGATATTAGATTTTTTACCAACAGTGTTGTTTGATAATTAAGCTATAGTTTTATTGATCCTTTTCAACTTTTGTAACCATTTTCTATTTCATTTCTCTTAAATGGTTTTTAAATAGAACATGTTTGACACAAATCTTCCTATTTTTTCCTTACAAAATATTAAATGTAGTTTGTAGAAACCCTTATTAATTCCTAAACCCTTATTAATTCTTAACCCTTATTAATTCCTAAAAAGATGCTTAGTATTTTAACTATTTTTAAATTTATGTATTTTGGAAACATAGATGGTTTCTTTTAAGAGGTCATTGGTAAATCAACACATAACTTTTAATGTTCTTTTTCTTTAGTATTTTTATTAATACTAATTATTATTAATGTTTTGAGCATACAATTTAATAACATGCCGTTAACAATCTGTATCAGCACATTGCATATCTGTAAAATACCCAAATATCAATGTTTCCTACACAGTACTATTTAAAAGGCGATTTTATTTATTGCTGCTACCTTCCAACACAGAAATTGATGTAAATTACTCATAAAATTCTCAACAGATTGCAATACTGGGTTAATTTTCCATACCAAATTTTTACTTATCTTTGAGCAGTTTTGCGTCATTATTGCTAAAATGAATTTTGTAAATTCTGTCAAATTAAAAAGGCTGGAGACAGCCAAAGATAGATTCTTTACAACGGTAAATTCGTATACTTTACAAATTTGAATTAAAAAATTAACAATATTATGAAAAGTATATAATTTTCTGTTTATTTTAGATGTGAGAAAAGTACCTTTTAGTCAATATATATATATATATATATATATATATATATATATATATATATATATATATATATATATATATATATATATATATATATATATATATATATTTATATATATATTTTTATTAATAATACATATATATATATATATATATATATATGTGTGTGTGTGTGTGTTCTAATTTTCTATATTATTTTTTAAATGCTTAAAAAGATGTATTCTGACATCTGAGTAAATGTTTTTCAAATCGGAGTAGTTGAGTCACAAAGGGTTAAGCTTGCAATTAGCCACTCATACAAAAGGCATGCACAATGGTGTTAATCACATTTTGGTGGTTCATCCCCTAGTAGATACTATTTACATTACAAATATCTATCAATTTATTAAAGTGAATTAACACAGTTAAACTTAGCTTAATCAACCACAATGAAAGAAAATAAGAATTATTTTAAATATTCTTTTTGTTTTTTACTTTTATATGTTTTACTTTTCTTTTATTGTGATTAATTTAACTAAGTTAATCAAATGAATTAAACTTGGATTGTAATGATTGCAGTGAGACTATAATAGTGACACGGAAATATATTTTTAAAAATACACTTTAATGCTTGGATATGTAAAAATGTTTTATATTACAGAAGTAGAAAATAATAGTATTGTTTATTTTATGTTGTTTGAAGTTGTTTATTAAATACTGAAGACAGGTATTGCATAATAAGAAAACAAACTGTTGTTAAAATTGTGTATGACTAAGAATAGAAATGTTATGTGGTAATAAACTTCGTAAAATAACACTTTTTACTTATCTACTTAACAGTTGCAACTTCTGTACCACTGAATTTTTTAAATAGAAAAAAATCTGCAACGAAGGTGTTTGAGGCACTGAGTTATTTATAGGACTTAATTTTTATCATGATAAAGAGAAAAGTAATATTGGCACATATCTGCTGATTTTAAATTGGCACCATGTGTCACCAAAATTGCAAATTTTGATGCTGCAAAGTAGGTGTTACAGCTAAAACTGAACTTTGCACTTTTATCTTTCCTTACCATAGGATTATTGACCTGGTTTAGATGTTGCAGTTGCTTTTACAAAAATGAAAAAAATTCAAGCATATAATATTTGAGGCACCTTGTATTTCAGATATATTTTATTTATTACTGTGACAATTAATAAAAATAATGACAAACCTCTCTCTCTGTTTTAAATTAGTGCCAGGTGTTTCCAAAATTGAACTTAGAGAGGCTGAAAAGTAGATGTTGGTTATGTCTCAAACATCTACTCTGAACTCCTAAGATGTCATTTTGTGACTGGTATGCCAATTTCAGACAAAATTGAAGCTTTGGGTTTATCCTGCTGTCCACCATTGTTTTTTAAATCAAAACATATTTGTTTTGTTTCTCATTTCCAAAATAACTTTCATCCATATTTACTTATTATAAACACGTTATTTAATTTTATTGACTAATTTATTTATATTTAATAATAAAAGTTAAAATGTTTTGATTTAACTTGATTATGTCAGAAACAAAACAAATGTTTTGATTTATCGCCCGCGGTCAGCCATCTCACTTTTTAAATCAAAACATTTTAACTTTTATTATTAAATTTAACTTTTATTATTAAATATAAATAAATTAGTCAATAAAATTAAATAACGTGTTTATAATAAGTAAATATGGATGAAAATTATTTTGGAAATGAGAAACAAAACAAACGTGTTTTGATTTAAAAAACATGATGGCGGACAGCAGGCTAATCCCAAAGGTGTTCCTAATTGAATAATAATTTCTGTTTTTAAGTCATCTTCAACATCTGCTTTTTTTAATAATGTTCAGTTTAAATACTACAGTGTTAACTATTTCTCTTAGACATTATTACACCTTTCAATGTGATAACAATACACGATCTTTCATAGTTATGTTTCAGTTTCAACTGAATCCTAAATCTAAATGATTAAAATTGAAGAGATGAGTTGAGAAACGCTTTAAACTTCATAGAAGCATGTTGCCAAAAGGCTAAAAAATATAACAAAAATCGGAAGCCACTCCCACGTACACGTCATGTGAACCAATCACAAGCAACTCCACGAACGGTAGATAGCAGACAATCATGTGATAGCTGTTTACATTTTTATTTTATGACTGCCGGTAGAAACTGGATATCTGACATGAACTTTTGCTTAAAAATAATTTTAGCAGATAATCCGTACTTAAAATTTTTGAGGGATTTTTTAACAGATTATATGCAGGAAAATACGGTAAATAAGAGTCTTGTAAATAGAGTGTCTCAAACACTTTCTCTGCATTTTTTTGTATGCGATACAAAAGTAACTGCAAACCACCAAGTATTTATGTATAACCATAAAATTGTAGTTACGTAACAAGAAAAGTATGCGTGAAAAAAAAAAAGAATATTTTCCAATCTATTACTGTTTTATTAAAAACAAAATTCCTAAATATAGTATCGATGTTATAATGTTGCTGTTCACTGGTATTTTGAATTTCCCTCACTAATGTTTAATTCATGGGAGTAAAATGCATTCGTTTTTTTTTATCTTTTTACGAAATTAATATTTTTTACTTCTTCTTTTTGTGTGGGTACTATTCATTGAGCAGGGGGAAAGGCATCCTGAAAAAATAAGTTAAAAATATTTATTTTCTAAAGAGATATTTAAATAATATGAATAATCACATATCTTCATGAGACTTATCTAAGCGGGAAATATGAATGGGATAAATGGGCTGTTAACCAGTCATATGGCATCTTGATATGCCGGTTAGAAACCATCTGGGTAGTTTAGAATACAATAACTATATGTACTAAATGTATCTGAATATAAAAAAGCTGTTTAGTGAAGCATAAATGAACTCTGCTAAGCCCTCTGGGAAATAATATTAGTAGCATTGATGATTTTCCATGTATGTAAAATTAAAAAAGAAATGTCAAATGAAAGGTGGGCTTCAAAGCAACACTTGTGTTTCTTTCTACTAAATTCAGAAATTAATCTGGTCCTGAATATAGAAGGACTAAATTCTGACCTGCAATATTTGGAAATGTTGAATTAGTTGTTAGTAGATTAAATTTAGCAATTGTTTTGATTAGAAAAGAAAATCGTAGAAAAATTACCAGTCCAGACACATCGTTTCTTTTGCAAGAAAAATTAGGATTCAATATCTTTTCATAGCTCCAGAAAAATGTTACATATGTACAGCACCTAGAATATATTCTAGGTATTGTGTTTCTGGTATCCCGAACACTAACAGCATAAATTAAGAAATAATAGTAACTTCTTTGGAAAATATTAGTAACATACCTGGAAATGTTATTAATAATTTCAGAAACCGTAACACTTGGATATGAAAATCATAATATTTTTCTCGAAATGTGTTCAAAAAGCTTAGTATCTTATCTAGAAATGTTCCGTTCTCGGAAAAGCCACAGAGAAAGGAAAGGACATGTTTACAAACAAACAGTTCCATCAACCAATCTAGCATTTTTGTCGCAGCTATCATTGCAAGAAACTCATGTGTACTGTAGGAGCCGTAAAGAACGAACAGGTTTTTCTTCCAAACCAACAGTAATTTAACCAACAGTTATTACGTCAGTTGCCCTTTCCTTAAGGTTCCTTATCAGTCAGGCTGCAAATTCCCCTCTCAATGCTAAACCTTATGGGCTTGGAATGCAACCATATTTTTCTAATTTCTCCACGGAAAATTAAAATTGTTACCTTTTATTTTCTGTATGCTCTTCTTGAAGGATGTGTTCTTTCTTTTTTAATTGCTAAAATATTTTGAAACTTCATTGTTAGTTTTATTTAAAGTGCTAAAATCTTACATACAACTTTCCTGCTTCACTTAGATTTTAACACTTAAACTATAAAATTAAATATAAATTTTAGAAACATTTTGGCAAATAAAAAAGAAAGATACATTCTTCAAGAAGAGCCTACAGAAAACAGATGGTACAAATTTTAATTATTATTATTATTATTATTTTATTATTTTTTTTTTGAGGAGAATTTGAAAAATATGGATGCATTCTCCAAGCCCAGTATTAGAGAGGGAAAGTTGCGTCCTGACTGATAAGAAGCCTTAAATATAAATCAGAAACCTTATTAACGTAAGCAGAAAGGTTTCCAAAATATACAGAGAAAAATACAGAAACGGTTCCGAATTACAAGGAAACGTTTCAGAAATATTTCCAAATTACGTAGAGACATTTCCGAAAAATACAGGAAGCTTTCCGAAATACACAGAAATATTTCTGAAATATTATAGTACGATTTTCAAAATACACTTAAACCTGTACGAAAAGTACAGGATAGTTTCTGAAATATAAAGGAAGGTTTCCGAATTATGCAGAAACATTTCAGAAATATAGAGGAACGATTCTGAAATACACTTAAACATGTACAAAAAATACAGGAAAGTTTCAGAAATATACAGGAACGATTCCGAATTATGCAGAAACATTTACGGAAAATACAGGAAAGTTTCCGAATTATGCAGAAACATTTACGGAAAATACTGGAAAGTTTCCGAATTATGCAGAAACATTTCAGAAATATACAGGAACGATTCCGAAATATACAGAAACATTTACGGAAAATACAAGAAAGTTTCCGAATTATTCAGAAACCTTTCCGATATATACAAAAATATTTCCGATGTATGCTGAAACGTTTCCGATGTAT
This sequence comes from Maratus michaelseni, assembly GCA_963931845.1. Lineage (NCBI taxonomy): Eukaryota > Metazoa > Arthropoda > Arachnida > Araneae > Salticidae > Maratus > Maratus michaelseni. The sequence continues at coordinate 403,356,791 of OZ007586.1, forward strand.
ACAAAAACATTTCTGATATATGCAGAAACGTTACTGAACATCTGACTGAAATATAAAGAAACGTTTCCGAAATGCACGTAAATGTTTCCGAAATATGCGAAAACTTTTATGAACATCTGACCGAAATATGCGGAAACTTTTATGAACATCTGACCGAAATATGCGGAAACATAACTAGAAACGATGGGCCACATTGCTGCCCCACCAGAATGAGTAACGTTTCCGAGTTTTTTTTTACAGTGTAGGTGCCAAGAGATACGTATATTCGATAACACTTTTTCTTTATAGAAAATTTTATTTTTTTTAATTGAATTAATATGTTATTATAAAAGTCGTATATATATATATATTTTTAATGTGGTAATGAAAATCCGTAACCCTTTACACCTATGTATAATATAATATAACGTTCAAATATTTAAACATTCTCGACGATTGAAAAATACAGGTTGCATGAAAACCTTCATTATTCTCACTACTTGTTTTGAATAAAAAACTGACCTTATTTAATCATAGGGTTTATGCTATTAAATTAGGCAAACAATTCTATTCGGAATTACCAGTGATAAAATATTAACAATTCTATAAAAGCCGCACGTTGCGAAAGGATTAATATTCTACTTGGTATTCAACATGTTACTAATTCAACTTCAAACGAAATAAATATATACAGGGTGTCGAAATGTCTGGAAATGGTCAAATAACTCTTGAAATATACATCGGATTGAAAAACGGAAAATATATGTTCAATATTTTTGAAAAATCTATTTAGGGATATGAAAGTTGCTCCCCCCCAACATATCCCCCTGGGGGAAAGGGGGGAAACTTTGAAATCTCAAATGATAACCCCCCTTTTTTATTGCAGATTCCGATTCTACGGGAAAATACGTAACTTTTATATTTAACATTTTCTTCGGAAAATCGTAGATGGCGCTGTAATCGAATAAGATGCATTGAGAATCATGTTCACTGAAAAGTCTGGGAACGGTCGTATAACTATAGCAATATATACAGCGGATTGAAAAAAGAAAAATGCGTGTTCAATATTTAGGAAAAATCTATTTAGGGATATCAAAGTTGCTATTTTTCTAAAATATTGAATACGTATTTTTCCGTGTTTCAATACGATGTATATTTCTCGAGTTATTCGACCGTTTCCAGACTTTTCAATGGAAAGGTTTTCACTTAATTTTATTTGATTACAGCGCCATCTATGACTTTCCTAAGAAAATGTTAAATACAAAATTTACGTATTTTTTCCCGTACAATCCCAATCTGCAATAAAAAAGGGTGGTTATCAATAAAGATTTCAAAGTTGCCATCCCTTACCCCCCAGTAGGCAGAGTTGGGGGGGGGGCAACTTTGATATCCCTAAATAGATTTTTCACAAATATTGAACACATATTTTCCGTCTTGGAATCCGATGTATATTTCTCGAGTTATTCGACTGTTTCCAAACTTTTTGGACATCATGTATGTGATTTAAGACATATTATTATGTTTGATACCCGTTTTTTTTAAAAAATAAAGTAAATTGAGTATAATAAGGATTATTTGAATAATATATTCTAATAAAAGAAAGTTTCGTTCTGTGTGTGTGTCTGTCTGTCCGCGATGGCTAGCAAAATCTAGCACCCCTAGAAGCCTGGCAATTTAGACTTAGGTAGTCAAAGGTCTCCCATGATGCACCTGAGACTCAGAATTTTAATATTTTAATTATTTTCTAAGATAGTAATTAAAATCCACAAAGAACTCTCATCAAAATTACGCTTTTTTTTCCTGGGTTAGTTGGTTGTATAAGGTCTCCACAGAAATAATTAAATAAACCAGAGTAGCGATGCAAAGATAAGGACTTCTAACAAAAATAATGGTAATATAGAGGAAACTTACCGTCGTACAGCCGTGCTAATGTAGCGCCACCCTTATACGACAAAGTACACAGACGAAATGTTTTAAACATTTTTCCAGGCACGTTTTTCTTCATGATAATTAGCTGGGTATAAGGTTTTTTTCTTTCTTTTTTTACATGACATATATTCAGTGGCGGCTCTTGACTGGCTTTATTTGGGGCACTCAATGCATGGCTACCAAATTTGTTCTTTTCTTACCACTATTTTGAAAATATTTTTTTTTTCATCTATTGGCAAAAAGTTTTTCCATTACACAAAATATTAATTCCTTAAAAAAAACAATGGTACGAAAAGTATAACCTTTTCAGTCATGTATTTAGTGCCCCAAAATTAGCTAGTCACGATCCGCCACTGCATATATTATTATGATAGAGATTATTAATACAGAAAACTTTATTTAACAGATTATTTGTTTTATTTGCGGAGATAGAGAGGTGTAAGGGTAAACAACATTTTATGAAATATCGCATTTATTTTACTTGACCGCGCGCCACCTGGCGACGGCTTTTTCCTTAATGTACCCCACCCATTATTAATAAATCCAAATTTACTACTCTGATTCCAACAAAACTAATTACATTTAACAAATTTAACATTTTTAGCTTTACTCGTAGCGTTTCCCGCTTAGCCCAACCGGGTGGTCTCGAATCGGCCCATTGAGTTGGGAAGATGACCGGGAGCCCGGCATTGCGCGCAGTAGCTTCGACACGACGGGAGCCACTGACTGACGAATCCCCACCTCAGCGTGGTTAGCAGGTGGTAAGGCGGTGTCTGATTAGCCGACTTCACTAGGTGCTGGGTAGATGACCTGCCCACACTTCTCGGGTTGTCGCCCCCTTTGGGCTGGTTCTCGGCTGCAGGGGTTTTGCGGCCTCAGGTTGTCCTTTGAGACCTCAGGTACAGAGCTTCACTAGTCCCTTGCCGGTCACGCCAGGCGATGTGGGTTCCAGAGTCGTCTCCGCTGGGTGTTGGGGCAGCCGGGTGGTAAAAGGAACCGCGTAGGCTGAACCTTCGTGCTTAAGTGGTCGACTGTGTGACGGCCACCGAGGATAGGTGATGTGAGGGCAAAGGCTAGCGAACGGGGATAGGACAGTCAGCACATTTGTCTAAGGCGAGACGGAGGCGAGGTCGAACTTCGTGTGACAAGGAACGCAGGCGGTTCCGTTGTGACGCCTGTCTGTGCGCGAGGCGGTATGCCGCAACCCTCGGTACTGTGCAGGCGGCGGAACGTAGGAAGTGAGTTCGGCGTGGCTCGACGCACTGGTGTCGAGTCATAATGCTCGCCATGCCTCACATGCCCACTGCGATTCCCTCTGTAGCTGTAGTTGTGAGCCGCCCTCAGGGTCGTTCAGGAAAGACATTGCCCGTTTGAACCAAGAGCGGTTTGAGTCACGGAGGGCCCTCAGGTCCATGGTCTGTGGCTCGTGTCGCCTTCTCTGAGAGGGTGCAGGTTCTTTCTCGGAACTGTTCGACTGCAGAGAATCGGGCCGGAGGCTCGTCTTAAGACGGCATCCAGACCGTCGTCGGACCTTGGGTTGAAACCAGCCCAGCGCGTCTATGCGTAGTCAGAGCTTTCTGTCATGACAAGGTTGACTAGCAGACTTCTTCTAACAATAACTTCTGATTATTAACCTCGACCGGGTCTGCTTCTTAAGCGCATTTGAGGGAGTTTTCCACGACCCTCAGAGTCCGGTAGTGGTCCTTCGTTCTTCCGTTAAAGTGCATATATACAGTGGTGGCCAAAAGTGTGGACATTTTTTGAAAGTTTCATGTTTTTCAAATTTGTGTGCTTGTAGAATATATTAATTTACACTTAAATACAAACTTTATATATCAAATTGAAGGTAATTTAATGTAGAATTTAATAATAGAAACAGTATTACAATATCTGTATTACAAAAAAAGTTATACAACTAATAGTAAGATCTATCTTAGATTTGCATTTTTTTAAAGTGATACTTACACAATCAATACTTAGTAGGATAACCCTTATTTTTTAAGACAGCTTCACAGCGTCTTTTCATCGAGTGAATGAGCGTTTGGAGTTCATCTTTAGTAATCACATGGTGCCAAGAATCAATTCAAGCTTCAATAAATTGTCTTTTATTGGATGGACGTTTTTTTTTTTAAACGTCGCCACAAATTTTCAATTGGATTGAGATCAGTGCTGTTTCCTGGCCATGGTAATATATCTATGACTTTGTTTTGAAACCATGCTTTGCATACTTTTGCTATGTGGCATGGAGCTGAATCCTGCTGAAAAATAAATGGTGCGTTGTTGGGGAAGAGATCCCGGATGGAAGGTATCAATTTTGGTTCCAGGACAGTTTCGATGTATTTTTTGGCATTCAGGATGCCATCAATCACTTGAATTCGACCCACACCATCTGCAGACATACATGCCCAAATCATGATATTTGTTGGGTTTTTTGTAGTTGCTTCAATGCAATCAGGATGAAGTTCTTCTCCTACTCTACGTCTCAAGTATTTTCTACCATCACTACCAAAGAGCGATATTTTACTCTCATCGCTCCAGATTACTTGCTTCCATTGATTTTCTGACCATTTAATGTGTTCTTTTGCCCACTTAACTCGTTTTTCGCGTTGCTTTTGATTTAGATATGGTTTTTAATTGGAATTCTAGCTTGTAGTTCAAATCCTGATAACCTTCTTCTTATTGTTCTTGAACTTACTGCAATACCCGCTGCATTCATTTCACATTTAATGGCATCTGATGAAATTTTTCTATCTTGAAGGCACAGCCGTTTAATTTTTCAATCGGCAATAGCACTTGTGCATTTGTTTCCGCCTGATTTAGCCTTATTTTGCACTTATTTCGTACTTTCATAACGTAAACAGAACTTTCGTACACCAGAACAAGTCACTGAACCACCAATTTGTCTTCCAATTTCAGCATAAGTGAGGCCATTTTCTCTCAATATGACAATTCGGCTTCTTTTTGTAGATGCCCAATTAGTTCTTCTTGTTGATGACATTATTTAAAATTAGTTTAATTAAAAAAAAGGACTTTAAATATTCAAAAACAGCAATACTCTATTTAATTGTACTAGTATGCATCATTCCGCAAAATATTTCCACAACAATAACTCTTTTACCATCCAAATAACCTAAACTATAGTTACAGACATTTGATTTGTCCTTAGAACAGTTTTTGTGATTGGCTAGTACGCTTTTATTACAAAACACCTCTTTATTCAAAACGATTTGTGTTTGTTTGTTCTACTAAAATGAGCATAACTTTTTTTGTAATACAGATATTGTAATGCTGTTTTTATTATTAAATTTTACATTAAATTACCTTCAATTTGATATATAAACGTTTGTATTTAAGTGAAAATCAATATATTCTACAAGCACACAAGTTTGGAAAACATGAAACTTTCAAAAAATGTCCAAACTTTTGGCCACCACTGTATGTGGATGAACCTACAAAATGGAGTCTACCGACTACGCCTGCGCTTCGCCGTAGGGATTCTGTCGGAAGCAAAGCCACTTTGGAATGGGACGACCTTAGCCAAGGCGTGTCTATGCGCCAGGGACCTAGTTTCTTCGACGTCCCGGGTCAGCGAGAAACACCTTCTGCTCTTGTAGTTATATGATATGTGGATTAGCCATTAAATGAAGAGATCCATTTGATGGGGACTACCATAGCCAAGGCGTGTCTATGCGCCAGGGACCAAGTTTCTTCGAGGTCCCAGGTGGGCGAGAAGTCCCTCCTGCTCGCCACGTCCGATGAACTAGTCGTTTCCTCCTTCTCTAGGGCTCGATAATCGGAAGATGTGTTTACAGTAATTGGTCGTGGGAGTGTTCAGCATTGGCCGAGGATCCGGTTTTCTTTATGGGATTCCGGGTACGAAGCCGTTGTCCACTTCTGCGTTCCGTCCAAGTGTTGTGGTGGTGTTCTTTGAATTTGGGCTCCACCGTATCATCGCAGCGACCTCTGTCGTCGTTCATTTGGGAAAGGGTGTCGAAGCGCAGGAGGCTTACGCCCCCGTTTCTCCCCCCGTCCGAAGAGCACCACCTTGGAGGTGTCCGGGTAAATAACGGAATATTAGTGGGAGCTTGGCATCTATTAAAAAAATACACAATAGCAACGTTAATGATTATTTATACTCTTAGGCTATTACATTCGAATAAAGATTTATTTTTAAAAAACAATGTCGTTTGAAATAAATGAAAAATAGGTATAAAAACATCATAACTTTTGAAGCTGTATAACAAAAAGTAGATTTTTGAAAATAGTTCGGTGTAAATTATTAAATTATATTTCCAGTGATTCCGTTAACAGAAGTTTCATTATTGCAATTACTATTTTCACAAAACTTACTGCCTGCTCGACACGTCCTAAGAATAATAAAGACACGGGCCAGCACGACCCGGTCAGTGGGTCGTGCCGATTACTGGCCTGGCCCCAAGCTCGGCCTCATGCAGACCTCTAGAATATTTCTCAAGCAAGTTTAACTCAAAAATCTATACGTTGTTATTTTATATCTAAAAGTTAAGGCTTAGATCGACTTTTAATGCTGTGTAAATTTATGGTTAATCCCTACCTTGTATTTCAAATGAACTGATATCGCGTCGCTCAGAGGTATGCTTAATTGGTGGTGTAAATCACGAAATTTTGGATTTTAATAACTCTGTGAATTTTGCAGATATCAAGATGGATTTTTTTTTTGTTTAATGTAGGAATGGATAAAGAAAAATTTCCTACTTGGAAATTTTATCCTACGGAGACCGTATAAAAATTTAATTTTTGTATTTTCTCAAATAGACTTCCCCTCCCCTAATGGAGTTGCAACTTATCTCATCAAAATTTGCACCCTTTTTTATGAAACTTTGCAATTGAAAGTCTGTGCCTAGGGGCAATATATAAGGAGATAGCCTATTGTTTCGTATATATATATTACACTGTATATGTGGCAACTCCGACTGCCTATATTAAAATGCAGTCTAAGCTGCCGACATATAAATAATAAATTTTAATCTAAATTGATTTCTAATAAAATTAGTAAGAATTAAATTTTCTTACCTCTAAGTTCCAAAACCGGACATCGGTGCTCTGGTTCTTCAACAGAGAACATCTTTCAGTAAACAAAAGTTTTATTCCGAACGAATCCACAAGACATTCACGAGAGACTTCTTGACACGAAATAAATTCAAGGAAATTATTAAACACAGCACTATTTAATAACAAATAACACGACGAAAACAAATCATTATTTACAGGTTTCTAATTGAGCAACACGCTCTCAAAATATCATAATCATAAAAACTAAACTAAACTAAAACTTAGAGTTCAAACTAAAGTTCTAATAAAAAAAATTCAAGAACAGTTACAGGAGAGAAGAAAAACATAATGTTGCGCGCATGCGCCAGTTTCATTGTCTCTTTTCAGCTAATCAGAGCACATTCCTACCTCTACATTGCGTAGATGCTTTTTATGTTTCAAAACTTTGAGAAGAAAAGGGGGTTTTAGATGATGCAACAGGAAATGAATTCACAATTACAACAGTATATATATATTTTAGGTTGTAAGTAATAGTATACATTAATATATATATATATATATATATATATATTTATTTATATATATAAAGAAGGCTTTTATTTGTATTACAAAACTTCATCCTCATTTACATGTTACACTTAATTTCCAGTAAGAGCATGTTCAACGTATTTTGCGAAGGTTATAAATACATAATAAATTCGATGATGTATTTTTTCTCTGAAAATTCCTTTATGTGAAATCTAAATTTCATTATTAAAAAAAATTAAATTTTTGTTTGAATTGCTGTTACATGACTTTTTTGTACACTTTGTTACGATAAAATTGTCTGCAATAGTTTCGGAAATATAGAAGCATTCATCACCTAATAAACGTATTTAGAGGCAAAAGGTATCTTTTTTTATTTTCAGTGTTATCCGTCTATGTGCACATTATCATTTATCATTAATTTTAATTTCTGTACTACAAATGGTCGTGAACTTTGTTCTCCTGCGAGATGGCGTTCAGTACATTGGGCGTTTTAGTTAAACGTTGTTAACAAGGATCCATGATGAATTTTTTAAAAGCATTATTCGACTTATTTAATAACAGAAGTTTTGAGATTAAAAAAGGCAAGGATTTCTCTTAAAAAATGCTGCTAGAAAGTTCAACGATACGTGAAAAATCTGTATTTTTGTTATTTTGCTCGGATCTCAGGAGTATATATATGTATCTTCCTTTATTGATTTGAAAAGTACGCTTCATATATTTTATAAAATTAAGTTTTTAGTTCATATACATAATGATTTTTGAGATACGTACTTCAACTTTCGTAGCCCATCCTAAATAAGCAAGGCAATAATAAGATCAATGTGTATTTGTATCCGCAGTTATAATATTATTAATTAAATTACCTTCTAAATCTTTAGGAATAATTTCAAGAAGTAATGCAAAGACTGTATAACTATCTGTATAAACCTTAAAAGAGGCGAGAGATAAACTATGATTATTAATGTAAATTAGTTTCATTGAATTTTTTATTGAAATTTGTATGCTTAGAAATTATCGCTATCCGTAGAATGACCCTAACTAAATATGTTGTAGCTTGGAAACTGTAGACCCCAAAATTAAAGCCAAATCGGATCGAGTATAATATGCGGTTCGGATTTTTTCGGGTAATTTCTGCTGATGTAAAACCTAATGTTCTGGTCACAAAAGACAGGAATTTAGTACCGATGATCGCAGATTCGTGGAAGCCCCAATAAGTCAACTATGTAAAATTATTATCTTAGAACAATAAAAAAATATATTATTTTTAAGCAAACATTAAACATGACTGTCCCAGACAACACACTGATATCCTAAAATTATTCAGACTTTGTGATATTCAGACTAATCCATATCTTCTGGATGATTAAAATTGACTTATAGACGGTCACAAAATATCCCTGGCTGTCAAACTGTCACACATGTAGACGTCCTACGAATAACTTTTTATGAAATTGTTTAGACAAATATAGGATTAAGGAACATTAAAATAAACGGAAGAAGAAATTTAAAGTGAATGTGCGTCAGAAAACGGAATCCACGGGATTTTATAAGGAGAGTGAATATGGATAATTCTATCTCCATTACCTTAAGACATCTTGAATATATTTCTCACAGGATATGAGAACTACAGGAGCTGTAAGAATACTACAGTACATCCGGAGGACGATTGTTGTTGTATGTTGTTTAATTAAATAATAACTATGTACTTCACTTTCATCCATCTAAAATCCGCAGTATCTTATCAGAAGATTTTTCATATATTTTTATTTTATTTTATTTTATTTTATTTTATTTTATTGGGTTTAAAAATATAGTATAGCAGCATTTTCTGCACATAACTCTTTGCAGGGCGGGTGTATATATTATTTATACTACTTAAAATTAATTCCCACTGTCAAATTGGTATAAGAATTTTTGAATGAATTTTTTTTTAAATGTACGTGAAGAAATGCATTTATTTATTATCAGATCAATTTATTTCTAAAATCTGGTGATATTCAATCATTTCAGCTACACGATTACTTTGTCCCTGAAAGGGTTAAATAAAATATGTACAATTACTAAAAGATTATAATAATTGAGATGTGTTACCGGTAATAAATAAATATTATGAAATTTACTAAGATTTATCACAGTTGAGACTTTGCTGACGGCCCTTAGAGCAATATCTATAGAAGAATTTTAATAATTTCGCTTATGGAAATTTAGATGTTGTTGGTCACAATGTGTTCGTAACATTCGTATGATTGAACACGTAACAAGTAATTATGGAAAAAATAAATGGAATGTTTCAGAGCTAAAAATAATTGTTTTAAATTCGTAATTATTAGTGTCTTATTGTTTTTGCACATATAAGAAACGTAAATGTAAAACAAATTATTAAACTGATAACATGACATTTTAATAGCTCTGTGTAATTTTCATTTTTATCTCTATGTTATATTAATAATACAAAATTTGTCTTTTTATGTTCTACACCAAAATTAACAAAACAAAAATTTAGATTTCTAGCAATAGATGTTAAAAAATGTCATTTTATGGCTTTTGTTTTCAGCAAAATATTATGTTTAAGACAACAGTTTCTAAGTAACATTTCTTTCTCGCCATAAAGCGGATAAAAATGCAAACAAGAATATATATACTAACATTATAATACTTTGTATATGTTTAGACAATTCAATATACTGTGTCGTAAAATAGGGCATAAAGTTGCGCAACCAGAAAGCTTGATTCATTGCTGGCAATAAAAGCGAAGCCCAGAAAAATCTACTTACAAAATATCTGTTTCTAAATATCCCTTTGGAACTTTTCTTTCCTTCATGGAATAGTCCCTTTTGCTCTTATCTTTGTTCTGCAGCATGATAAATATCACCTTAGTGGTGGCGAATACAGCTTTCCTCATCGAAATGCGTTCGTTGTCATTTCGCGATTAACGAACCATGATTTTCTTGAAGTATATTGGCGACAGTAGATTTATAACGTCTGAAAGATATTTATTTTCATTGATAGGAATTAATTGCAAATATTTACATTTGAATGTTTCTACTTAATAGCATGAATTTGAATGATGAATTATATTTCTAGGGGGTTGTGCATAGTTATGATTTTTTTTTTTCAATTTTACAAGTTATTCTAATAATTATTTTTTTAAAATAAAAGAAATGAGTAAAATTTATTGTGACATAAAAATAATGAATATTAGCCATTTATTTATTAAATATTGAGTTTTAAAAACAACTTTTATCAAAATTTTCTTTGTGGATTAATTGGAATTATTTTTAACGCGTTGTATACGTACGGTACACATGTGTAATACTTTTGAAAGTTCAAAGGTGACTATAAATACGTGTTAAGATCCCTTAGAAAGACCCCCCACGGAAAGCACTCCCCCCATGGGACCTATATCCCTTGAGTAGATAATCGGCCGTCATAAAATCAACCAATCAACCAATCAAAGGTGACTAAATTTTTATTATTTTTCATACTATTATTTTTATCTAATAACTTTTCTAGAAAATATCTGCAAGACATATATCATGAAGAATTATTTATGGAAATAGTGGTAGTGAAAATAATGGAAAAACTTTCTCCTGGGGCAATTCTATACCATCCGGTTTTAAAAAAATTATTTTAAGAGTTAATGGGCTTTTTTCCTATATTTTTATTGTTTTCAACAAAACAATTCGATTTATTTAATTGCAGAAAATAATTTGAAATTAAACGAAGCAAGTTTTTCTGTTAAAAAATAATAGGCAAAAAAAAAAAAAAAGCGTAAAATTTGTATGCTATGGATAATGTGATAACTAACACTTTTTAACCCTTTAACGGACATTGGGTTCTCTACGAAACCCAAAAATTTTAATTACGAAATTCAACAATGACAGCAGAATTTTAATAGAAATATTTTCTATTTATTATGTACGTGAAATATCACTGTTTTTCTTATATACAAAATTTTTTTTTTTTATAATTTCCGGTGTCAATCATTTATTTCAACATTTTAGCCATTGAAGTGCTTTATCCGTTAAAGGGTTAACACACAAAGTTTCAGTATTAGCCATTTATTAGAGTTAATCATGATTTTTTAACCCGTCAGCATATGCGCTGGGATAAAATCTACCACAGCTCACAACTAATACTTAAAAATGTGTGAAAATCGTTCGTGATCATTCTGAGCTTTATAGTACCTTTCAAGCTGAAAGATATCAAGATGTGGCCAAAAAGAATTTACCTCCGGTTGTGATATTTTCCATTCTTTTGTTATAAAAATGTCACGTGGGAGCCCGCATAGCATGCACAGTCACAGTGACGTCATTGTGACGTCACTGTGAGTCACGTACGTCACGTCACATCTGTGACCAAAATGCCACCACTTTGCAACGTCACACTGTGACTAAAATGTGAACGTCTTGAACACCTAAAGAAAAGTTTTAAACATCTTATGGCATCAAGAAAATTACTTTTTGACAGCTTTAAATTTTTCTTGTGACGTTGAAATGACGTCACTGCAAGTCACATAATTCACGTCACACCTATGACCAACATGCCAACACTCTGTGAGTTAAGAGGAGCATCAGTCACGCGAAAAAAACGCGCAAGCTAATGTTAAGTCTATGGGAAGGACGTGATTTCTCGCTCGCATTTTAATATTTTTAAATGTTTTTTTTTTTTTGCATAGGACAGCTGAGGCCGATCCTTATCGTTGTTAGTTTTTACTTTTTGGACTTTAGTTACTGTTTTTTATAAGTGGACATTTTCAATTTCAGAACCGGTTGGAATCGGTTCTGAAAGTGAAAGTACCTTTATATAAAAAAACTGAAACCAAAATTGAAAAAGTAAAAACTAACAACGTTAGGGATCGGTGTCAGATATCCTGGGCGAAAAAAAAATCATTTAAAAATATTAAAATGCGAGCGAGAAATCACGCCAGAACCTTCCCATAGACTTAACATTAGCTTGAGCGTTTCTTCGCGTGACTAGCGTAGGCTCTTAACGGTGTGATCGGAGAGTGAATTTGGAAAAAAAAAACCTCATAAAATATAGAATTGAATTATGTCATGTACCTAAATCATTAATAACAACATTGTCACACACTATTTAAATAAATTGAGTATTTCCAAAATAAAATAATAAATAAATATCTGTCTACATCTATGAGACATATAACTTTTTTACAATTTTATTTACCATTTTCAAGAAATTTAACAAAATATACTATATAATACAGAGGTAAACATCCTTAAATGTAAATTTAGTGACGTATGAAAGTTTTGGCGGAAAGTAATTCAGAAACAGATCTCTCATTCTAATAAAATTGTTATCAATTTAGAGGTTTATTAGAATTTTAAATACAAACATTTAGATTTTTCTCTACTACCGCATGGGACTCATTTTCTAATTTTGTAATACTACAAATATTTTTTTAAAAATCTCCTATCTTTAATTATTTTGATAGGCTACTCAACCCAATCATCAGCTTTCCGGTCAAAAAATAAGGTTTCCACTTTTGCGAGTTCGATAGCAACATGGTCTGGTCGGGGTGACCGTCCAACGCTTTCAGGATTTTCCTTATACGGTATAATTAAGGTGGTTCTCAACTGACCTGCTAAACAACGTGAAGCTTTCTGACATGATTTCTGACTCATTTTTAAGCGCAAAGGCATAAAATGTGAAGGACTGATTCTGGAAACAATTTGGAATAGAAATAATTTTTTTCATTTTTTGATAAATAAATTACTTATCGAGTTATAAACAATTCGTGTCACGTGACGACGAGTTTTTCTCCTGTCTTTCACTGTCTTGTCGGATATTCGGTTCAAAACGCCGACTTTGACATTCTTTCCTGAAAGATCTTCTGCCTTTACCAAAAAATGGAAAAGGTTTTTCAATTACATAGTTTCTGAATAAAAACACGAGCAAATTTCATGTAATTCCGAGCAAAAATGAATTAAAAACATGTTATAAAGTATATGTCAATCCTATAGCAATTTATCCAAAACTGGCCAGTGGTTAGTAAGATATCACCTCTATTAAATATATTGCTTTTTTCGATAAAGTGTAACAAATGAAAAATTCTAACTTAGGAAATTTGATTGTAGAATAGTATTTAAATTTATATCGAAATTACTTTATAAAGCCTAATAAATAAATTTTTATTTAAAATTTATCTTTACTTTTGACGTCTAAAACAAATACATTTGATTAAAAAATATAAATTTTCGCAGCTTTTCTAAGAATACAAAACTCTCTCATATAAAAAAAAGAATATTATTGCATCATTAGAAGTTAATTTTTTCAGCCATATAAATTATAAAGCTTTTGAAATGTCTTTATTTGAATTATTTTCTTTCTATATCATTTGCGGTAAACTTGGAAACACCTGCCAGTTGTTATTTTGTTGTGTTTAAACAATACTGCGCGCGCATATTGAATGCAGACGATTTTCTCATTTCAAGTTCGGATTAGTGTGTGTTGCGTTCTTTTAAGTTTGTAGATTTATACTGTGTAAGTAAATTAACGTTTTAAAGTGAACCATCTCCATTTTAAAGTAAAGCATCCATTTTAACATCTCCCTGTGTCTAGCCGGGTGCGTTCATAAGGCCTGGGCAGGGATGAGATTGCTCCGCTTTTTTACATACCAGTATAATCTTAGAGAAAACGCTGTTCTTTTAAGTCACAGAATGTTCCGATTGAAAAAAAAGACATTTTCTCTAAGATTATACTGGTATACAAAAAAGCAGAGAAATCTCATCCCTGGGCCTGGGTGATATTTGACTTCATAGATCTATGAACACATCTCTTCTGCTGGAATAATTTGAAAATTATTATAGTGGATTTACAGTCTAATTTTTCAATGAAAGGGAAGCAGATAAGGAGCATTCAAACGTAACCCCTTTACCTATAGATCAGCAGGTAATTTTTAATGTCTTCGCAGTTTTGTTAATAGTGCATGTTTAGTACTAGTACATTTAATAGTGCTTTATTTAAAAGTTAAGATGTTTACATTTTCTTTTAAAAAATCACTTGTATTAAATTTTATCTTTAATGTTTTAATTTTTTTTAATAGACTGTTTGGAAAAAAGCTTACAGTATTTACTAACAATATGTATTCTAAATGTAAAGTGTTATTTAAAATGAGGAATTTATTTAATATTTTGCGTTTCTTAGTTTAATTTTCATAGTTATTCGTTTTAATTAAAAACATTGCAAATTTTAAAACTATTAATATTTGATTTACAATTTGATAATTTCGTTGCTAGTGTAGGTTTCGAGAAATAATTTTCTGGTATATTTGAAAAAATTGTGACAATTTAATGCATTGAATAATTTATTTGTCGAGCTATGTCAATGTTAGGTGCACAAAACTAATAAATATTGATGAAACAATAAAATAACTGTTTAGTTAAGGTAATTTTTCCAGTTGTGTTATCGAATGTTTTTACAGTAAAAATTGATATTTAAGTTCTGCATTTAGTATTCTATCAAAAACTATAAATAAAATAATTTGTAAAGAAAATATATATATATATATTTGGCGTTTATGATCTTAAGTTCTATATTTCATTTACAACGAAAACTGTTTTACTGCTTGATACAATGTGTATTATTTAATAATATCGCACAATAGGTATATCTATTATTTAAATTGATTCCTAATATAAATTTTTCAGAATG
Source organism: Maratus michaelseni (assembly GCA_963931845.1). Classification (NCBI taxonomy): domain Eukaryota; kingdom Metazoa; phylum Arthropoda; class Arachnida; order Araneae; family Salticidae; genus Maratus; species Maratus michaelseni. The sequence goes on from OZ007586.1 coordinate 403,371,932, forward strand.
CTTATTTTAAAATGTATACTTATATTTTCATTAAAGTTGTTCTCAAATTTAAAATAGCTAATTTCTGACATATTTCTGAATTCATTTTTATTCGGAAATAAATGAAATTGGCAGGTGTTCTTCTTCAGAATGTATATAATCGAATGGCGTTATCCATATTTTGGTAACGGCAGATGATGTTTCAGAAAACACTATCAAAGTCGGTGTTTTTAATCAAATTTCCGACACGCAGCGTCAGAAACGGGTAAAGCTTGACCAAAATTGATTTTAAGTATTACATTTATCTAAAAATGGAAAACGCTATTCATTCCAAATAGCTTTAATAATCAGGCATGCAAGTGTCATGCGTTTAAAAATTTGTTCATAAATGTGTCAGAAAGTTTCGTGACACTGAGCGAAGGGAAATATGGCAAAGTATACACATTTAAAGACATCAATACTTAACAGCAAAATAGCATACTTTTAATTATTGTCAACATTTTTGGTGGTTACATAAAACAAATGGAAATAGAAGTTAATTTAAAAAGTTGTTATTTGCACAATAGAATTTCATATTATTGAAATATTTAGTTTTATTATAATTTTTAATGGATTCATCTATTATTTTACTTACCCATCATACGTAGTATAGGGTAAGTCTTGTAATCGTTTTGAAAATCAAAAAAAAATTTTTGACGGATTTACACGTTTCAGACACTGGAGATTCCGAAAAACATATTTTTAGAAAAAAAATTTTGCCGTCCGTCTGTGTGTCTGTGTGTCTGTGTGTGTGTGTGTCTGTAAACGCTCTATCTCCCGAAAAAATTGAGATAGAGACTTGCAATTTGGTATGTACTTAGTATGTAATAATGGGAAGAAGCCTATTTCATTTCATTAACCTCGATTAACCGGAACTATTTTATTCGGACCCTCGAAATATTCGTTCTGATAAAAGGTATATAAAAATTTTCGAAATTGTTTATTTTAAGAAATGAATATAAAAGACAATAAAAAAACATAAATTTTACATAAAGCATGAAGTCGATCGGATAATTAGTTGCCGAGATATTTGGAATCCTATTTTCCACACTCTTCGATTTTTCATGACCCTGTATTTCATCCAAATTTCACTTCAAAGAGATATTTTAATTGGAAATTTGACGCTTAATCAGATGCAATAAACCGCTAGTTAATAGGATTATTATTTTTGGAGTTAAAAGGAAAAACCTCTTTCAAGCAATTCAGTAATCGAGCCTTTAAAGTTTGTGACGTCATCAAGCCACGATTTTATTTGAATTGCAATGCATTTTATAAGTAGTTTACACATTTTTATTTTAATATTTTACATTATGCATATCCATGATGGGTAAGTATTACGGTGGCCCCCAACGACTAGTTTATATTAGTATGCGTTTTTTACATTTATAATTTTCTTGCTTAACGGCTACATTAGCCGGTTTCCCAATCAGATGCAAAGTTTTAATTTGAATACGAGTTGCATCAATAAAAATGATTGCCTATCCAATCCTTATCGTCGATCTTATCCGTATTTGGTGAAATATTGTTATCCGAATCTATGCGAAATCATTTATCAGGTTCGGTCGGGTTGTGGGCCTACAGAATTTTTGTTGTTGTTGTTGTTGGGTTAGGATAAGAATACGGGTTGAATCGAAATATAGTTTCAGTCAATCATCATTCATGTTCAAGTAGACATTCAATCATGTTCAAGAAGTATATAACCGGATTCGTGCATGACTCTAGATCCGAGCCGACATTAGAAATTGTATCGTAACACAATTTCTGATAAAATCTGGTTACTCGGTCGTATGCAAGATTCTATTCCGAACAAGACATACAGTAAAAACATTATACCCGACTCGGGTCAGATCGGGTTCTCGAAAATCAGGTCACACGACAACTAATCCAAATCTATTCTCTAGCCAAACAAATCCAAAAAGATCGATACGAAGTTTCTGGATTGGATTCGGGTAAAATCTGGTCACCCGACCCTGTGCAGTATCGTCACAAACGTCACAAACTTGAAAAAACTTTTGATAATAAGTTTGATAATTTTTTGCCATAAAAAACTTTTGATCCGAACAATCCGTATAGGATTCGGATAAAATCTGGTCACCCTATCCGATCCAGATTCGTCACATTTTTCACATTGAAGCCGCACGGTGATTTCACAAAGTATTCACATTGTGAGGTCACAGAAAGCCTTGAAAACGGCCATAACGACCTCGCATTTAGGTCACAGTGACTTCACATCGACGTCACTTGATGTCACGACGACGGTCACAAAGTCACAGTGTGACTTCACAGTGACGTCGCCTTGACGTCACTATGCCTTACGGGAGGAAATTTACCCCACGCGTGTTATAACGTAACCCATAATGATAGGAAAATGTTAATGCAAATGTTTATGTAAAAAATATAGTGTGCAAATAATAATATAATTTTTCTTTTAAACGTTAACAACTCTTGCACATACAGTTTCTATATATCAGTTTTACACTTTTTTGTATTTTCATGGCTGAATTTTGATTGTAAAAGCTTTGTATGTAATGATATGCAAAAAAAATCTTAGGGCGAGATTTGATTTTTTTTTTTTTGCTTTAAATATAAAAGAACTTTTTATTTTAAGTTAAATTATGTCCTCTATTGATTTACAGTTTATTTTAAAAAAAAATTCTTTTCTTATAATCTAACCGGGGGGAAATTGACACAAGAAAACCCATTGGGGTAAAATTTATCCTGCGCGTGTAGTAACGTAATGGAAAGGTGCGCGTGTGCTGACGGGTTAAACATTTGGTATATTTGATTTTTTTAGTTGGTTTATTTTTTTTATTTTTGTTCTGGAGCTTGATAAATATCATCTTACTGGTGCGGAATAGATCTTTCCTCATCGAAATACATTCACTGCCATTTCGCGAGTCAGTGGCGTAGCCAGGGTGGGGGGTCCAGATGCTCTGGATACCACTAATTTTATAATGTTTTCTTTGCCTTTCTAATCAAATTATTTTATGCGATAGTCAAGGAGAAGGTAACTATACAATATTACTGGTATCCAGAGCATTTGGACCCCCCTCCCTGGCTACGCCACTGTCGCGAGTAACTAACCATCATTGTCTTGAAGATTATTTGTGACAGTAGATTTACAACAAGAGAAAGATAGTTATTCTCCCTGTCTGCAATTAATTGCGAATACTTACATTTGGATGTTTGTCCTAAACCTTTTGATTACGGATTGAGACATATACGCCCCAGTGGAATTTTTTCTATACTATTAATACCCATTCTTTAAAAATAATCTCTGCCATACACTTTAACTATGATATTTTCAAGAGAAATCTGCGAGAAATAAAAGTTTTGTAAAATGTGGTACGGATGAATATTAAAATAGTCTCCAGTACTGCTCCGTAATCAAAAGGTTAATAAGACGAATTTGAAAATAAATATGTTTCTAAATTAATGGGGATAGTTAGGAATTTTTCATTTCAATGAGTTTATCTAAAAACTTATTTTTATCATAAATAAAGTGTGTAAAATATGTTTTAACATTTTTCCCATTAATTTTACGTAATCAATGATTTTTGAAAACAAGCTTTTTTAATATTTTATTAATGTGATAGTGTTTATTATTCTTTTTTAATGGGTTACTGTTGCACTTAACATTTTTAACATCAGAAAAGTGTGTAAACATTTATAAAATACATTTTTTGAATATTATACATTTATTTTACTTAATCATGATTTTTAAAAATGCATTTTATTTTTCCTTCAATATATATTATATTTTACCGGAATAGCCTTTTTACATTTAGCTTTGTTCTACAGCTTGACAATTTTTAACTTAATGGTGGTAACTAGATGTTTTCTCATCGATATTCGTTCGTTGTATTTTCGTAAATTACGAACCATGAATTATTTTCAAGTTAATTTGCGAAAGTGAAAACAGCACCATCAACCGGGATAACTTTGTCTCAATTTTTGTCTCGTGTTGTCTTTAAAAGAAAACTTATTGAAAAAAAAATTAAACCATTTCGAACTCTTTTTTTAGTTCTAAGATAACAATTGTAAATTTTAAAATTCAGATTAAGTTTTTTTAAAGAATAGCTTTTTTAAAATTGTTATTATTTTTTTTAAAGTGTGACAATGTCACCTTGGCTTGGGGTGTCTTGGGCTTCGTCTCATAACCAAAAAATAATTGAAGAAGCCTTACAAATCTTGTAAGACAATGCAAGCCATGTAATAAAAGATGTTTAAAAATATGTCATTTCTTCATTAAAAAAATCACATTTTGTAAGAAAACGAAATTTTATTAAAAAATGACCATTATGCAAAACATGTAAAAATAATAAACAATTAACCCATTAAACGCCAACGCTCACGCTACGGGAACATGTATTTTATATTTTTTTTCTCAAAATATTTTTTAGCTATATAAGAAAAAATATCTTTATTGTTATTAGTATAGAGTACAAAATATATTTTTTTCAAAATATCGTTTTCCCTTTTTCTATTTTTTGTAGATAAAAAAAAAAAAACAGAATTTTTGGTTTTCCGTCTATCTCAAATAAAATTAATTAAAAAGAAAAAAAAAATCAGTTTTGTTCAACTACAGTCCGGTTTTAAAACCAACATTTCAAGTAACAATATATTCAAAAACCTGGGTAAACAGATTTATTTAAAGCAACAATAGAAATATTTGTTTGGAATATTCCCAGGGTGGGAACGTTGGCGCTTTGTGGCAGCATTTCACTTTCCCTTTGTTCACGAGCTCACTTTCACAAAGTAAAGAATACGCCCCTAGGAAGAAAGAATGCAAAGTAACCACTTAAAGTGATAAAAGAAAATTTTTAGTTTCTTGGTTCGGAGAAACAACAATACGGTGAAATATAGTTGTATTAAATGCGTTTTAGTCTGTTATTTTAAAAAACATAGCGTATTTGAATCGTTTGGCAGTCGATAAGTAATAGTATTTAGATAAATTTAAAAAAAAAAAGATTCGATATATGTTAAAATGTCTGTTAAATTGTTAACAGTAAAACAAGCCTTGGAATATTTCGATACACTGAATTCTGATTCTGAAGGCTATTCACTAAATTAAAAATTTTATGTGGCGGAAAAAATAAAAATATATTTTAAGAAAAAATGAAATAGAAACTAAGGCCGTTGAAACAAGGGTGGTTTTGGACTTAATTAAATGCCTTTACGATCCCCCCAAATATACGATTTATATGGAAAATTTTTTACAACTCCGTAATTATTAGAAGAAATGCGAAAGCGCAATTTTCGTAAGACGGGCACAATCAGAGAAAATAGGTTGAAAATTTGCCCTCTAAGTAAATTTAAAACAATTAAAAGAAGAAAGAGGAACTTTTGAATCCATTGTCACAGAAAATCTGTGTGTGGCAAAATGAAAGGACAACAAGGTTGTGTGTTTGGCATCAAATTTTAAAGAAGAGACTCCCTTAGGTCAGGTAAAAAAGATGGTGCTCTAAAGAAAAAAAGAAAATTGATTTATCTCAATCGAATAGAATTTCTTCATATAATATGTATACGGGAAGTGTGGATCTCCTAGATAGAATTTTAAATACTTACAGGCCCCGTACTTACAGTCCTCCAAAAATTGTATAAGAAAATAATTTAAAAAGTAAACTTTTCTATGTTTAAAATTTAATTGTTAATAGTATTTTTCTTCTTTAAATTTAAAAATTAAAACCAAAATAATAATTTTTAATTCAGTATTAAATTATTTATACCTGCATATATAATGAATTAACTGTTTTAAACATTTTTTATTGCATGCCAAAAAAGTAATCCATTTTTTGTAAAATAATTAAAAACGTAACTTCTTCTAAATAGCAGAAAAACGAACGCTACTTGCGTTTAATCAAAGGAACGTTTTCCCTCTATTAGACGTCAAAGCTCTCGTTACGGAAACATGCCCAATTTTCTGAACGATTACACTTTTTGAAAACAATTAAATTGTTCTATAATAGAGGTGTCAAATATGTATTAAAAAAATTAAAGTTATATTTATTTAACATGGTTCATATAGCGGCGTTTAATGGGTTAAGACATGGTAAGATAAATTTTTTTTTCAAGAGACAAAATTTCATATATATTCGCTTATGTCAGGTATTAAAAAAACTTTCTTTTAGAAGGAATAGGTCTTGGAGAGTTAATTATTTTAGGACATTTAGCTAATAATTTAATTTAGGGATTGAAATTGAATATTTTTCAGCTACTTTTTTCAGCTTAATACATGTTGTAGAGCAGCATTTACCGCTTTCTATAGCGTTTTATCACTATAATTTTTATATTTACCACAACTTACAGGAGGTGTGTACGTACGTGGCATTATTACGCCAGCACCTGTACAAACAAATTAATAAATATATGCTAGTACAAAGTTTATATATGCAGTAAATGTACTCTATGAACAATAAATGCTGGAAGTGAGTTTTAAATTGTGGTACGCATTTTTAAATTTAAATATATTTTTTTAAATATTACTTAGTGTGTATAAATTCTATAGATCTTTTACAGAACTACACAAAATATCTTGTGTACATTTCGGTTTATTGACGAAATTTGCTTAACCCTTCTTTGCATGAGTTTTTCTTTTATAATTGTTTTTTTATACATATATTAAATATTAGACACCAGAAATTTTAAGATAGATTTTTAACTTTCTTCAGCAACATAGTTCACTTCAAATTTACTAGATTAATATTTGTATATAAATATAGTGGTGACGAGGAAGTTTATTTAATTATTAAAAGTTAAATAAACAGTGATGGAAATTTCCATCACAATGCAAAGAAGGGTTAAGGGGAATTTTTAAATGTGCTATGTATTCCTTAACTGAAGTAAATTTTAGCATACTATTTTGTATATATACAAATATTTAGATCGTATACATGGCTGCATGAAAAAAATGGATATTTTCCTGACTATTGATTGTAATTGCTGAAATTTGGTTTTCAAATATGTTATGCGTTTTCCAAAATGATTACTTATCTCTTATTTTTCACCTTATGAAAGTGTGAAGTTTTCTTTTTTCAGTTTGATAAGGTTGGTTATTCACAATGTATTGGAAGATGTTTCCTAATATATGCTTGTAACAAAAGCTTGTTACAAAAGCATGAGTTTTCGGTCTGATTTATTTTTAATCGAGTTTCTGGAGAACGATATGTAATAATACGAAACCTGTTACATCCGTGTGTGTTTTGCATTTATAAAAGCGTCATTAATTGCAAAAAACAATTTAAATATTTGTGCATACTTTTAATTTTCTGAACTTTAATAATCTCATAAGTATTGTATAAAAATACAATGCAATACTTATGCATGTCAGGAATGAATTCAAATATCTCATTATCATTTATCATCCTCGCATATTTTTGAAATTTGTTCTTATCACAACATTTCAATTTTCCTCTAATAATATAATATAGGAAAACATTTGTTATCATTTTTTGTAGTTCGTTTTTCTTTCACTTTCTTTCTTTCTTCTTTTTTTTCTTATTAAACCTCAGTAAATTATTTTATTTAATGAAACATATTCGCAGGACAAACCCTAATTTTCGTCATTCAAAAAGTTAACAAAAAAACATTTAAAAAAATTACAGTATATTAAAGTATTTCAATAAAATAGATATATTAAGTAGTTGATACCTGTAATTAGTACGCTTTAAAATATTTTAATCAAATTTAAAAAAGAAAACATAAATTTAATAACTTGAAGTTTGATACAGCTAACTTTCTCCTTAATATAGATGCTTGCTATAAAAGATGGTATGTTAATTGAAGATGAAGTGTTTAATATTTCTAATTCGTCTACAGGGATACTTAAAGAATTTGGTTACATTACGTTTCATGAGGGAAATAGTTGAATGATACTTACAATTTAAGGATATTTTACAGAAAAGAAAATACCTTTCAATAATAATAATACGAATAATTGGAAATTTTGTTTAAATTAATGAATTTGTTTAAACTACACTGTTCAAAATTTCGAATATTTTTAATTACATGTGTAAGTAAGAAACTATTATCTACAACTTGAAACAAATACATCGTAATATTTTCTGACAATGAAATCTTATAATGCAAAATAAGGGAAGATTATCATCAAATTAAAACCTAGTAGCTTAGTGGTCAGCGCGAAGCGTTAACACGCTATAGGTCCAGAGTTCGACTTCGGGCTTGGTAAAGTTCACTCAACATTTCATCCCGTTGGGGTCGATAAATTGAGTACCAAGCTTGACTGGGAATTAAACACTGGGGATCCCGCATGAGGATGACCACCTCACTGGGATATGTGATGTATAATACTCATGGGCCCATTGTAAAAAACGGAGTTGGACACTGTAGGCTAAGATCCCTAGGGATTGTAATGCCACGAAGTTTAGTTTTATCTTAAAATTATTGAAACATTAATGAATATATATAACGGAAAAAAGCTTACAAATATTTTAAACTTTCTGTAATAAGTGCTATAGCACACTGACACTACGCGCGTTCATTTAATCCAATCGAAATCTTAAAAATGACGCTGAATGAGTGACGAATAATCATGTTCACAGGATAAGAAATTATACAGTTCCAACTTCGCCTGAAAAGAACGCTTTTTAATGATTTAAAACCTAACCCTCACGCTGGCGATTTTTATTATGGGGACCTATGCAGAAATATAGCGCTTTGCTTCTGTCATTTGCACATTGCAAAATTTCCGACGTTTGGATTTTTGATTTTCAGATACTGTTATTGTTAAAATGATTGCTGGAAGTCTGAAATAGTAGTTGAATTCACTTATTTCAAGCCTATAATTTAAAGTTAAATAAACAATTTCAACTGACAATTTCTGTCATTTTTGTTCTTTTTTGGAATTACATAATACAATGTGTGTCAGGGACGGCGAAAAGTGCGCCAGAAGGACAATTGCCACCACATTTGCTGATTAGTTTATTTCCCTTCCAAAAATTCCATCGTTAATTTAGTAGAAGAAAATTTTATGGACTCTAGCCTTTTGCCACGCGTATTTCGCCATTCCTTTTGTGAATGTTACAAGAAGAAAAAAATGAAGGAAATTCTAAAATTGATTGAATTATGATTCAAATTATGCATTTTAAAATTATCTTCATATTAATTTAATATTAATTCTGTAGAGAATATTTAATAATGTTAAGAAATTTAGTAATATTCAATTACATTATTATGATTTTATTAGATTAAGTCTTATATATAAAATTTGAGGGATCAATTTCATTTTCAGTTATATATGTGTCTTTGATTGTACTTTTTAAAATTTTCTCAAAAATATATATATTGTTCTCCTCTCTGCATTAAAACTCATTGAAACGAATCGATTCTCAGTACAAACAAACATAGAAAACAAAGTATTACAAACTGAAGATATGCTATAATGTTTTCAATCTTTATTAATTTCAACTAAGTAACTAATTCCTACACCGCCTTTTAAACGCATAAATCTAATTGCAAATATATTCCAAGTGTTATTATCGAATACAATTTGTAGTAATTTATAGCACTAAAAATGGAAGATAGGCTTTAAATGACGAAAAAATTTTAGATTATTTTCATAAATTGGTACTGTGACGTATATGTCTCGGCCCGCAGTCTAATGACTAATTCAATCTTAGCCTTTTCATGGGCACAGCGGTTTTGTTGCGAAAATGTTGAAATAATTGATTGCCACAAGAATGATTGATGTGAAAATAAATAAATGCTTACCTTCACGTACATTACAAAAGTAAATAGTTTTTAAAGTGCTTTTTTGCAATTTTAGCAATTGCGAATTAAATTTTGTAAATAATATACCGCCGCCTCTCAAATGGTTAAGTAAGTTTTTTTTATAAATTTCAAAACAATAAGAAATAAGCAGTCTCAATTCTTCTTTATCTCTGCTCGTTTTTCGTCTAAATATCGATTTTTCGTTACATTAGCAATCTAGTTTCTGTTACGACTGTAAATGCTGCGTTATAAAAAAGATATTTATTTCGATGTAAATGTACAAACTTTTCATATATATATTTTTTATTTTCACAAGTATAATCTATTTTTTGATGCAATAGTTCCAGAAATCCCGACTATATTTATTGTTTATATTAACACATTTTTAGAATTTTTGAATTTTCAAAAAAAAAAAAAAAAAAAAAACATGAGCTTAAAAAAGATAACTCTCCACAATTCTAAACAGTAGCAGAAGAAATCAATCAACAATTTGTAGTCGCTTGGGGGTAACTGGATCTATCACATGGAATATCAGGCACAAAAATCGTAATTTTGGACAACGGAAATTTGCAAAAAAAAAAAAAAAAAAAAAAAAAAACTTTAACTGGGAAATACAAGCACTTAAAAATCACAACGAACTTTTATGGAGAATTTTAACCAACCTAATAATGAACAATTTAAATTTTGATGCATATTTACTAGGATTTCATTCAATTAAATTTTAAATAAGTGGTTTCAAAAATTACATATTTTTAACGTTCATATTCTTTAAAAAAGTGTGATATCTGTTTTTCTTAGATATTTGGAAAAATAAAGGCTGAAAAGAAAAAAAATGTTTTTTTAAAGAGTCTAATTAAAACCAAAAGTTGCCCTTTCCCAAATGTTGCAACGGGAGCGCCTTTCAAGTAAATTTTAAATACATATTTAATTTAAAATTACATAGGAAAGTTTTACCATAATATAGGGTCGACGCTTATAAGTCCGAGTAGACTATTTTATTATTTTAGTTACACTACATTTTGAAAAAAAAATCCCGGCAATACACGTTTACTAGGACAATTTCCCGAGAAATCTACCACGAAGAAAATATTTGGAAACTGTGGCACTATAAAATGAAAAGATAGTTGCTAGTCCTGGCTCATAATCAAAGTGTTATCCGTTTTCTGTAACAATCTCTGAAAGCTAGTTTTATGTTTCTAAAGAAACGCGCTCGTTTAATGTTATGAATTCTTCAATTTCGACATTAGATCTTCACTATGTTTTTTAAACAGTAATTTCATTTTAGTATTTTGGAATGCAACAATTTCCCTTTAACGTCAAGTTCGATATTAAATGTATATATTGACTTGGAGTATCGTTTTCAATTCAAATTTCTTCACATTTGCAAGTATGCTCCAACCCTCTTCATACAATATTCAATAGTGGCAGTCAAAATACAGATCGAAGGAACTGAATTTCATTTATAAGCAGTAAATTTGTTTAGGGGTATTTCGAACGTTTGTTTGATTTGCCGATGAATAAATTTCAGGTATTATACTTCTGTTGTTGATATTAAGTTTATTCTCTTGTTCAAATCATTTGTATTATTACATCAATGCTTACAGAGATAAGGTATAGTATTCCGCTATAAATATTCGTTTTATTAAACTCCCATGTACAAAACCATAGTGTTTGTATGAATTGACGAAAAATATTTAATGAAGTAATCTACATATATTGTATTAGTTTGTGGCCTATTTGCTTCGATTTAAAATAATAATAATAATAATAATAAAATATGCATTTTAAATACATTTTTACTATTTCATACATTCTAACATAATGATATATTCAAACTTTGTTTTTTTTTTCGTTATTCCTCGAAGCAATGTAATTAAATGTCATGTTTTAGTGAATTGACATACTACAAGGATTTAAAGAATCGGAGACTGAGTTTTTCTAACGGATATAATTTATTTATATTGTGTTATATACAAACACTTTCTAAGCGCTACTTTCTTGCAGCTATGAATTTTTTTCCTGCCGTTGCTAAAAACATTCCTGGAAGCATTCGGGCAAGGTAGTATTATATGCGGTCTTCGTGGTATTATCAAAAACAGATGCATTCTTGCAAGACACTTCGCGCTCTCACTGTGCAGCTGCTGCAGCATGTAAAATATGTTTATCGGTGATTTCGGTAAACGCTAACAGAAATTGATATTCTCATGTTGTTCTTCAAACACCATTTCTGATTTCGACGAACACGGACTACTACAGTTCGCTGACACGCATTGTATAGAAAAGTCAAAGTCGAAAGAACTTCAAACGTACTTGTTCTACATCACATATCACGTCAAATGTGCCTCTACGCCATATAATTATTCCCTTCTTTTCCAATTCGGTTTGAATATATTACCACTATCTCAAATTTTGTTACTCCTAGTCTACATTAATAAAAGTAAGTTTCACTCTAATAAAAGTAAGTGTGTTTGTCTGTCTCTCTATTTGTCTGTCGACGATGGCTAGGAAATTCAGCAACTAGAAGTTTGAAAATTTAGGTGATGATAGTTCAAAACCTGTCCTGGTGCACCTGAGAATCAGAATTTTAATATTTTGAAAATTAGACTAGATATTAATTAAAAACTCATTAAACATCGCAAAAATGCGGACTTTTTATTTGAAAATTGCATTAACCGCAAAAGAAATAAATGAAAGCAGGTACACTTTTTGACTGAAGTGATACTTCGAAGCCAGGTTCACAGGGTTGGCCTAAAGAACCGGGCATCCAGATTCAAATCGAACTCCCCTTTTCCGAAACGCACCGAAATAACGGGTCTATGGATAGGAAAATTTGGATATACGGGTTATAGTGAATCGCAATATTAAATAAACAATTAAAAAATTCCATCCAGAACATTTCGTGCTATCATTACAAATTTTTTATTTATCATTCATTAAGGAAATCTTTTTATTGCACGTGTCCGATAAAAATCATTTCAACGATCAGAAAGCTCTCTGGATCAAGATAAGGAACTGGACCTTTTTAAGTGGTTAGCAATTACAAGATCAAACTAAACTACACTTACGCTACTAAACCGCGTAATTCACCTAAATTTCAGGATTAATAGTTTTTAAAATTTCACGAAATCCGTTCATTAGAAACCAAGATATTAATTAATTTTTCATTAATTGGATTGCAAGTCAACAGAACCAGGCAGACATATGACGTGTGTCTGCTGCAAGCGTTGAATTTATTTTTACCGAACTCGTGCAATAAAAAGTTTTCCTTAATGAATGATAAATTAAATATTTGTAATTGATCGTTCGAAATGTTGTGGATGGATTTTATATCTTTAATGGAAAAAATATAAAATGATGAATTAAAAATTGAGTGGGATATTTATATGCCATATACAATTATTAAATATATTGAATTTTTGGATTGGAAAATTATGCGTCCATGCTTGAAATGGGCTACAGACTAAGATTTTCTAAAAATTTTAAAAATCCACCGGTAAGATTTATTTTATAAAAATCCTCATTTTTATGAAAAAGAAATAAAAACCTAATTGACAATGGCTTTAATAATTAAAGAAACATTTGTATTTTTTATATTTGTGGAGATGGGAAGGGGAAGGGGAACTACTTTTTATTAAATATCGCATTTAGTCTACACGGCAGACATTATAATGATAGATAATAGCTGTCTTCACCCGCTATCAGACACCTTGACCCACTTATTATTAAATCCACATCTGCTGCTCTGATTTCGACAGAACTAATTCCATTTAACAAATGTCACATTTTTAGCTTCACCCATAGCGTTTAATGGATGTTATATGTAGAGAATCCCGGTTTTTTTAAATAACAGTTTTCGTAAAAATCAAATTTACGTTCCTAAAAAAGTACAAAAATCGTATTCCGTTGATGCATACATAAAGTCCAAGTTTGTGATTTATTGTTGAGCATGTGGCCACTGGCGGCCGCTCCCTCAAGGCTTTTTCTATATTGTCTTTTCTTTGATGTATAAATAAACATTATCATTTTAAATATCATTAAAAAAAAATTTCATACGAAATCGGGTTAAAGATTTAAAATCATACAAACATGAGGTTTGTTTTAATTTATTATCACGTTTCCGTGCAACGCCGGACGGATCAGCCTGTTGTCTTATAAAATGAATGAGAGTATAGTCATTTTATATCGTCCAAACTAAATATAGTTTAAAATTCATAATAAACGGGCAGACCTTATGTTCTAAAACCGTAGTTTCTACGCCTCTCGTATTTTGATTATCACTATTTCCAAATAAAAATATCGCTTTACTTAAAGAGAGAAATTTGAGATTAAATAAGACTGAAATTACTATCGGGGAAAAGTAATATACAAAGTATGGAAGACTTTGGAAATATGTAAAGAAAAAAACAGTAAATCGGGTATCGCTGAGCTATGAGTCACTAGTGAAATTCTGGTAAAAATTTGTAAAAACTTTTACACACTTTATCGAGATTTTCTTAATGATTTTCACATCTTTATAAATTATGAAATTGCCATTAATCACGATTTTGCGGCGACTTTTTTTTTCAGATTGTAGCAAAACCTTAATGAAATCCTATTTTTAACTTTCCAACTGGCTGTGTACTTTCGTATTCCCCCTGTAATTTTATTGGCCGATCCTTTTCATTTCTTGGAGTACTATAGTAGTCGATACACCTTTGTTTTCCATTCACTATTTCACTAAAGATATGAGCGAAACCTTTCCTGTGACCGTTACAATGAAAACAATAAGATTAAAACCCCCAAAATCGATTTGAAATATTTTGTAGGTTTTTTTGATGATCTATACATTTTTCTTTCACTATTACGGTTACATATTATAGAATATTTCAAAAATCAAATATATAAATATCATATTTCGGAATAAATGTTTTGTAGTTTTATTTTATGTAACAAATTCAATTTTAATTTGTAGTAATTTAAAGCAGTTTTCCCATGCTTCATATTAGTGTCTTTCATCAGAACAGAAAATGTAAATGTTCACATATTTCTAACCGGAATGGAATATTCTCTAAAGTGTTATTCAGCAATGATTGATTTGTAAATTATTTTTCGTTATGTTCACAGTAAAATATTTGTTTGTAGTAATAGAACTTTCAGAAATTCTATATAATTTTATAGTTACCATAATTTCGAAAACATTTTCCTTGTCAGAAACTGTTTAGAAAAGAATCTGTCAGAAACATTGGAAAATAATAGTTTTCCCTGGTTTATAGAAATCTTTCTGAAATAAATGTCTCTTATTCTAAATTTTGAAGAAGACGTTTGCGTTAGTATCGGGAAATTATTGGTTTCCGAGTTTTTGATTGAGTATTCCATTAAGTGTTCTTAAATATAACAGAAAAATGTCCATAATCAAAGAAAAGTACCACTTTGCATAGTTTACACTAATATATCTTCTATATAACGAATAATCTTCTATATAATATATCTTCTATATAACACTCTCGAAATATTCGTTCTGATAAAAGATATATAAAAATTTTCGAAATTGTTTATTTTAAGGAGTGAATATAAAAGGCAATATAAAAGGCAATAAAATTTTGCATAAAGAATGAAGTCGATCGGATAATTAGTTGGCGAGATATTTGTAATCCTATTTTTCCACATTCTTCGATTTTTTATGACCCTGTATTTCATTCAAATTTCAATTCAAAGATATATTTTAATTGGAAATGAAACGCTTAATAGGACGCAGTAAACCGTTAGTTAATATGATTATCAATTATGGAGTTATAGGGATGTTTCTTTTACGCAATTCAGTAATAGAGCATTTAAAGCGAGGCTAACGAAAATGACAGGCTACCCCGGTGCATCCCACTTACCTTTTTTTACAGACCGTTAGAGTGACGTGATGCTCTTTTCGTACACTTGCATTGGTGCATTCGAAATTCACGTGACTCCCGCGGTCTGTAAAAAAAGGTACGCGTAAAGCACCGCGGTAGCCTTTCTTTTTCGTTAGCCTCGATTTAAAGCGAGGCTAACGAAAAAGAAAGGCTACCGCGGTGCTTTACGCATATCTTTTTTTACAGACCGCCGGAGTCACGTGTTGCTCGAATGCACCAATGAAGGCGTACGAATAGAGCATCACGTCACTCTAGCGGTCTGTAAAAAAAGATAAGTGGAATGTACCGCGGTTGCCTGCCTTTTTCGTTAGCCTCGGATTTAAAGTTTATGACGTCATCAAGCCACGATTTTGTTAGAATTGCAATGCATTTTATAAATAGTTTACACATGTTTATATTTATATTTTATATTGTGCATATCCATGATGGCTAAGTATTACGGTGGCCCCCAACGGCTAGTCTATATTTGCAGTTAAATTAACCAGTTTTATGAAAAGTGATGAATTGGAAAAAACAGATGCCTGTCAATTTTGTATTCTACTTGTGACTTAGATAGTTTGACTTACCTATCATACGTAGTATAGGGTAAGTGTTGTAATCGTTTTGAAAATCGAAAACAAAAATTGACGGATTTGCACGTTTCAGACACTGGAGCTTCCGAAAAACATATTTTTAGAACAAAAAAATTGCCGTCCGTTGGTCTGTGTGTGTGTGTGTGTGTCTCTAAACGCTCTATCTCCCGAACAAATTGAGATAGAGACTTGAAATTTGGTATGTACTTAGTATGTAATAATGGGAAGAATCTTATTGAATTTCAGTAACCTCGATTATCCGGAACTATTTTTTTCGGACTCTCGAAATATTCGTTCTGATAAAAGATATATAAAAATTTTCGAAATTGTTTATTTTAAGGAGTGAATATAAAAGGCAATAAAAACATAAATTTTGCATAAAGAATGAAGTCGATCGGATAATTAGTTGCCGAGATATTTGTAATCCTATTTTCCACAATGTTTGATTTTTTATGACCCTGTATTTCATTCAAATTTTAATTCAAAGATATATTTTAATTGGAAATGAGACGCTTAATCCGACGCAGCAAACCGTTAGTTATTATGATTGTCAATTTTGGAGTTATAAGGATGTTTCTTTTACGCAATTCAGTAACATCGCATTTAAAGTTTGTGACGTCATGAAGCCACGATTTTATTTGAATTGCAATGCATTTTATAAATATTTTACACATGTTTTATGTTCATATTTTATATTATGCATATCCATTATGGGTAATTCTTACGGTGGCCCCCAGCGACTAGTTATGAACGTTAAGCTTGTTTCATTTCGTATATTTTGTTACAAATTGCTTGCATTTGAAAAGAAAGTCTAATGTAGTCGGCCGTTTAATTATATTTCTAGGCATCACATTTTCAAATATTAATATCATTTATTTTCAAAGTAAAACTCATATATCGTGATACACAACAGCGTATACGGAAACTTTTTAATATATTCCATCACACAAATGTTTTATCTTAACTAGTTTTTATAGAAATAAAATATAAACAGTATGAAAGAATTTTCTGTTAAAGCAATGTGATTGGAAATAAGGATAATATGTTGCTTTAAATAATTTTTTCAGTAATTAATATCTTAGAAAACAAATGGTGTTCCTTTTTTTAACGTTGAAATCCTAGTTTTCTTATCGATAGGCATTTTATTTTGACCATATATTTTGTTTCCTTCTTTACTGATTTAAAAACATATATATACACAATGTTTTCACTTTCATGTTATTATAAAAAGTATTTCGATGCACCATTAAAAAATATATATGTTTTGCAATGACATTACAATGTAAAATGCATCGCATAAAAATGAATTCAATGAGTCAACGATTGAACTAAATCTACCAGAGTATCGCTATAAGATACATTTTGAATATAATTCCGCCTTTATCAGCTGTGTAAAGTGTATAATATATTCTGGTTTATATATCATGATTATAATACCTTCCATCATAATATATGAGTATAATACCTTTCATCGAATTCTTTTAAATATTCAAACTCTATTCATTGAGGTTTATTATTAACACGGCGCAACATAATTGCCTTCAGTTACTTTATGTTTTGAGTAGATAGATAGCGGTTTCTGTTTGAAACCGAGGATGTTGTCCTAATCCCATTTCGTAACCAGGCGATATTTATATGAAAATTGTTTGTTATTCTACTTTAAATAATAATGTTGCGCAAGAGAATATTAGTATTGTAAGAGAAAATATAGATTAAAACTAATATAAATGAAATTTCCATATTTATAAGCATTATTCAATATAAGCACTGACGAAGTTCAAGTACAACGGATATCGGTCAAATAATTAGACCTTCCACTCGGTCCTTTTTTTTCAATAACATTTTGTTTTAAGGAGCAAATTTCGTTTAAGATTTTTCTTACAAAATTGTCAGAACTATACGAGGAAAGTAATATTTCTTGCGTGGTTGTAAAAACCATAGACGAATTTTTTTGTTTAGACATACCTGTATTCAAACAAGTTGGAAATTGCACGTCAAACGTGACAAATGAGGTGCGTTTGTACTGTTATTATTTCAGTGAAATTAATTTTATCATCTATTATTATGATATTAATTTCCCTAATAAAATAAGTACATTTTAAGTTGGCAACTTTTTATCTTTTGTTGACATTTACTGAAAATTGAAATGGGAAACTTAAGCCTAGGTTTGAAAATTTCCGAAATTGAAATCCATATTTAGACTTTTTTTTCACTTAGTATCTATTTCTACGGTAACATCTACCCAAAAACCTGTCGGTAGGTTATATGATTGCTATAATTAAACAAATTTAGTAAACAAATTCGGTTTTTAAATTCCGTAATACGGAAATAATATGTCTTCATCTTAAATAGGACGTAATAATCATGGCAACTTAGAATCATTACCAATCATGGGGTATTATTTAATTAATTACGTATGATAGGATTTAATAGAAAGAATAACGTGACTATAATTTGGCCATAGAGGTTACAAAATGTCATATATGACTATAACGTCATACATGTCAGATAACTTGACGATACATCACAATCGCTTGACGATTAATCCTCAGAAGCTGCTATAACAAGGAAGGACCGATTTAAAAAAAATCGAATTACTTAATAAATATTTTTATTAATATCTTTTTAAGTTTTGATTCGATTTTCATAAAATTTGAATTGACTCGATAAAATGTTGCAACGATTATATATATTAAATTTCAAACTATTTGGTTGGGTAGTTTTTGCGCTGTTATATGCGGACAGACGGACGGACGGATCAGACGAAGACTATAGGTGCTACGTATTTATATAATTACGAACGCACCTAAAAATGGACTAGTGGGAGTACTGAATAATCGTTCAATAAAAAGAGATTAAAGGAAGTTTCTAAAACGTTAGTGTCAAGAATGACATGCTGAAAATATTTGCTTGATTTATTTCATTGACTCCAACAGACAAACACCATTGACTCCAACAGTCAAACTTCATTACTCCAACAGTCAAATATCATCTACTCCAACAGTCAAACATCATTGACTCCAACAGTCAAACAACGAATAAAAATTGCGATATGCCACTATAGAATTATAATAGAGAATACATATATTAAACATATGTATTTTTTATATCACATATAAGAGCAAGAAAATGTTTTTAATGTTTATAAATTTTCAAAGTACAATTTATTCTATCTATTCTGACATAATTAATATAGATTAAAAATAATATTTTTGAAATGAGAGCCATCATTAACAAAATATCAATTTTTAGATTATTAAAAAATATTTCTCTTATGCAGTTAATGTAAAATGCTTTTACAATTGTAAAAGCATTTTACATTAGAGATTACATTTCACAATAGATAAAATTGTAACTTACCAACGGAAAAAAATATATTTTTAACTATGAGGAATATTTTTAAACAAAGATTTTTTAAATTATTGTAGAAATAATAAATTTATGTTTAATAATAAGTTACATGAAATGTACCTTCATATTTTTAACATATGTAAAAATCAAAACGTTCTGTACTATTTTAAATTTCCAGAATAAGCGCATAGCTGCCAACTTTTGCGCTGTTTTGTTACAATTAAAATTTGTTAGAAATATTTAGAAATATTTGCCTCATTTAATCGCAGATTTCAGCAATTAAATAACCCAAAAATTCTATTAAATTTTAGTAGAAACAAAAAAAAAAAGCGTAACAGTTGGCTATTTTATGGTATTTTACAGTACTCATATATTATTATATTAAGAATTGTAGTTTAGTTTTAGAAGGTGCGTGCACTCCTTTGAATTTTCAAAGAGTCTAGTATCATTATATCTGATTAGAATTTTAAAAAAATATTTAAATCGCAGATTTATAAATCGCTTTGTTTAATTGCATACTATGTAACTATATTTTTTTATTTAAATAATTTGGTAAATAATTTTTTAAATAATTTCTATTTAAATAATTTGGTAGAAATATACTCACTTGCATTAAAAATAACTTATGTTGAATGTTTTTATCATCTTACTTATAAATACATCTGATTATGGTTTTAAATGTCCATAGGTTTAATTGCACACAGAATTCCAATACCACAAATTTTAATAGAAATTGCATATTTATGCCCTTAACTAAGTCTTTCAGTACGAGTATCATTTAATGACATTTGAATTTTTACGAGCAGGGAAGACCGAGCTATGCTCGGTCAAAATTAGCTTTGAGTTCAAATATACCAAAATGACCCACTAATCAAATTTTCTCAAACATGTGACCTAGCTCAACAGTCTTCTCGTGCCCCAAAACCATAGGAGGTAAAATTTAGTCTAAATAGTTTGAGCCGTTTTTAAGATAAAATAGCTTGACCCATAATGACCCATGACCAAAATGACCCACTAATTGAATTTTCTCGAACATGTGACCTAGCCCAACAGTCTTCTCGTGCTCGAAAACCATTGGATGCAAAATTTAGTGTAAATTGAGCCGCTTTTTAGATCTTGACCCACAATGACCCAAAATGATCCACTAATCGAATTTTCTCGAACATGTGACCTAGCCCAATGATTTTCGCGTGCCCGAAACTCGAAGGATACAAAATTTAATCAAAATCGTTAGAGCCGTTTCTTAGATAAAATTAATTTGACCCGCTTTGACCCCAAAATGACTCACTAATAGAAAGTTCTCGAACATGTGACCCAGCCCAATAGTCTTCTCGTGTCCGAAAATAGTCGGATACAAAATTTCGTCAAAATCGTTTGAACCGTTTTTTAGATACAATTAGCTTGACCATGACCCAAAATGACCCAAAATGACCCACTAATTGAATTTTCTCGAACATGTGACCTAGCCCAACAGTCTTCTCGTGCTCGAAAACCATTGGATGCAAAATTTAGTGTAAATTGAGCCGCTTTTTAGATCTTGACCCACAATGACCCAAAATGATCCACTAATCGAATTTTCTCGAACATATGACCTAGCCCAATGATTTTCGCGTGCCCGAAACTCGAAGGATACAAAATTTAATCAAAATCGTTAGAGCCGTTTCTTAGATAAAATTAATTTGACCCGCTTTGACCCCAAAATGACTCACTAATAGAAAGTTCTCGAACATGTGACCCAGCCCAATAGTCTTCTCGTGTCCGAAAATAGTCGGATACAAAATTTCGTCAAAATCGTTTGAACCGTTTTTTAGATACAATTAGCTTGACCATGACCCAAAATGACCCAAAATGACCCACTAATTGAATTTTCTCGATCATGTGACCTAGCCCAACAGTCTTCTCGTGCCCGAAAACCATTGAATGCAAAATTTAGTGTAAATTGAGCCGCTTTTTAGATCTTGACCCACAATGACCCAAAATGATCCACTAATCGAATTTTCTCGAACATGTGACCTAGCCCAATGATTTTCGCGTGCCCGAAACTCGAAGGATACAAAATTTAATCAAAATCGTTAGAGCCGTTTCTTAGATAAAATTAATTTGACCCGCTTTGACCCCAAAATGACTCACTAATAGAAAGTTCTCGAACATGTGACCCAGCCCAATAGTCTTCTCGTGTCCGAAAATAGTCGGATACAAAATTTCGTCAAAATCGTTTGAACCGTTTTTTAGGTACAATTAGCTTGACCATGACCCAAAATGACCCAAAATGACCCACTAATTGAATTTTCTCGATCATGTGACCTAGCCCAACAGTCTTCTCGTGCCCGAAAACCATTGAATGCAAAATTTAGTGTAAATTGAGCCGCTTTTTAGATCTTGACCCACAATGACCGAGAAATGACCCACTAATCGAATTTTCTCGGACATGTGACCTAGCCCAATGATTTTATCGTGCTCGAAACTCGTAGGACAAAATATTTAATTAAAATCGTTAGAGCCGTTTTTTAGATAAAATTAATTTGACCCGCGTTGACCCAAAAATGACCCACTAATCGAATTGTCTCGAACATGTGACCCAGCCCAATAGTCTTCTCGTGCTCGAAAACCATTAGATGCAAAATTTCGTCAAAATCGTTTGAACCGCTTTTTAGATACAATTAGCTAGACCATGACCCAAAATGATCCACTAATCGAATTTTCTCGAACATGTGACCTATCCCAATCGTTTTCTGGTGCCCCAAAACTGTAGGATGCAAAATTTCGTCAAAATCGTTAGAGCCGTTTTTAAGATAAAATTTGCATGTATGATGCATTGCCATGTGGATGTGAATATTATGCAGAAGTTGTGACATTTTAAGGATTCTGTATAATTATTGTGAGTAAAATATTTTATCTACACTTTACGCGTTCATATTTCCAATTTTATAATTTCAAAACTGTTATCTCGTGGTAATTTCGTGAGGTGTTAAATACAGTTTTTTGGGATAATCGATGTGAGTGAAATATATTGTATATTCTTAATGGTTTTTTATTTCCTATTTAAATATTTCCAATTGTTGTCTGGTAATAATTCAGTGTACCTGGATGATTCTACTGATCTTAGCATTATGCCAGTAGAATTATGAAACACTGAATTATTATTTAAAACACATGTGGGTGCATCCAGGCTGATGAGTACATGTGCATGTGTTTTTTCATATCCAATTCATATTTAATTCTCATGTGGTCCAATTTTCCATTGTATATGGTTCATATTTAATTTATTAATCCATTTGTATTTACTTAATTGCTACTCCAATTTATAATTTTTTTTTCTTTTCCCTTTCTCTCTATTTCTTTTTTTTTTCAATATTCTTTAGGTATGAGTAACATTTGGCCAATTACCATTGAAGCACAAGCTATGGTAATATTATGTTTGCACATGTTAATTATTAGCTATGTGGTATTCTGTATACACAATATCATTAATTATCTCTTTGGAGATTTAAGTTGAATGATAATAGAACTTGATATGTTTTTTGAAATTCATAGATATTATAATTATATATATATATATATATATATATATAACCACACACAAGATTTGCTCGTATTAGAATATATGATAACAGTAATTTGTAACCGTAACAATAATAGAATTTTCTCCCTACTTAGTACAAGAATTCTCCGAACTGACAAGGCAAAGTTTGCGACAAAACTATTCTGGTACTAAAAATTTAAAACCATACGCACTCTATATAGAACGTATGAGTGACGCCCGCATTAAAATAGACAAATATTACCATTAAAAAATAGTTGTATTCAATGTCCGTAAACTTTTAAACGTATGATCATGTAAAACAGAAATAAATGTACCATTACTGTACTATTTTATATTTTCAAAATTATGAATATTTTACAGCACTCGTATTCACTATACTAAGGGGTCCAGTTACAGTGGCATAGCCAAGGTGGGAATCCAGATGTTCTGGACGCCACTTTCTTTGCCTTACCTAATAAGAGAACTGTATGCGATAATCAAATAAAAGAAAACTTTAGAATATTACTGGTATCCAGAGTATTTCGACCTTCTCCCTGGCTACGCCACTGGTCCAGTACTCTAAAAAAACAATTGACGAAAGTATTTTCTATTTTATTTCATTTTTATGTCGAAACTGTCAAACAATATTTCTGATTTATGTTCCAAAGCTATCCAAAATGAAAAAGTTTTTAACAATTTAACTTTAAAATAAATACTGAGACATTTATTTATTAATGAAATACTCCATATTTTTAAAAATATTTCCTTATTCAACTGTTTGAAAAGAAAATAAATAGTTCAAAATGCGACGGAAAAAGAAAGATTTTAATTGTTCTAAAAGTATTTTTGTTGTATTGTGAAGTGCCTTTTGTAGAAGGAAAAATTCATAACTTTCATTTTATAACATATTGTTTTAGTCATAAATCACAATTAAGCCCGCACAGAAATATTTCTAGTCCTCCGATTTGAAGTATAGTTCCCCTTCATAGTTAATTTTTGTTCTTTACATTCTATTTAGTTTCGGAATATTGGTACAGCTACATTCCGCATTGATGATACTTAATATTTTCGAAAACAGCAAATATATAGGGTGTTCCTTATTATCGTTGAATAACAACCAATTCCTAAACTGGTTACTTTAGAAGTATAAATTCCAATTGTAAAAGTTTTTCAAATGTTTTTCTTTAGTATATGAAAATCCATTTACGGGAAAATAGTTACTTTTTAAAAGTTACGAAATATTAATTATTATATGGTCTCTGGGTCCTATAATGTAAAAATTTTAAAACGTTTTCCACGCTCTGACAAATAAATCTGTGAGAAAGTCCGTTCTTCTAATAATATTTTTCACCGAAATATGGTACTTTGAGTTTTATGAAATTTCGGAGCTTTACAGCATTTTAGCCTCATTCGATTCTTAGTGTCAGGAAGTTCTGAAAATTATTAAAATTCGAGGTATCATAACTCAATGAGTTTAGGTCGTAGATGAATCGAATGTTTTATATTTTACATTCTCAGAACATAGAAAATGTTTTCTAAATATAACTTTTGGACACAGGGGCTTTATAAAGATTGAAAATGTCTAACTGTTTTAACAAATAACTATTTTTACATGAATGGATTTTCATGTGAAAAGGATCAGTATACGAAACAATTTTGAAAGTGGAAGCAATCGTGCAAAAAAATAGATATTGGTTAACATTAGTACGGTACACCAGGTATACTGATACGTTTCAGATAAAAAATAATTAACAATGCATTTTTATTATTTTAATCAACGTCTCTAAAATGAAACTGGTGTAGAAATGAAATAAATAAGCAACACTTACATTCCCATTGATAAATAGTTTTAAAAATGTTTATAAGCCATTAAATAAAATTGGTTAATTTAATTTTTTTCAGTCTTTAGCTCATTACGCGGGTTGGCAAAAAAAATTGCCACTCAAGGCGCACGAAACATTTAATTTGGGAAACTGTATTTTAGCACGGAAATTTTCCCTTTACCTAATCTGAATTTTTTACAGATTAAATAAGTCAAAATTACAGCATGGAAAAACGGGTGTCGATTGGTGTTGAAAAATTAAAAAAAGTGTAAAACAATCCCTTCGTGAATGGGTTAAACTGTTCCTACTTTCCGTCTGTATAATGTTTTATCATAAAGTTAAAAATTAAGAATAGTTTCACAACAATAGTTTGTAATAAAATGCCCATAAAGAGAATTTTCCACAGTCATGATTTTTATTATTTTCGGAAAAAACTAAAATATATTTACACTTTTTAAGAAAAAATAAATTCACTTTTCCTTTTGACCCTTTTGATCACCGTATATTAGATGGAACTCGTAAAATATAATATTGAAATTATTAGCACTTACATTCCCATTTAATAATTGGCTCCAAAATATTTTATAAAACAATAAAGATAATGGATTAATTTAATAACTTTTCCCGTTTTTCGCGAGTATAATTATCTAACGCATCTTAAGCGGGTAGTATTCATATTTTAAACAGGAAGCTCTGCCTGTAGGCATTACTCTATCATGTTTCATTATATAACAAAAATATTTTCTTTGTTCGTATTTATATTATAAATAAATGTGTATAATAATGGCATTGCTTCTAATGAATGTATGTATATGCATAGTAGTCTAATTGTAAAAATACGAATATTGTGTATGTTTTCTCAGAAATAATGTTACAGATAAAATGAAAAGTACTGGCCGGGGGCGGAATTTAATCTTATAAAAGAGTATGTTCCGACTGACTCACAATCAATGCTGAGACTCAATCTTTGGTCCTAGGGCAATTAAATTTGGCAGATATGTTACTTACACAATGTATGCACACTAAGAAATGATTTTTGAAAATTCACACAATAAGGGTGTTAAATGTGGGGGTGGGGGGTGTCGAAAGTTGCAGGTGAGTTTGTCTTTTGGCCATATTACTTAGGAGTGTGGAATTCGGATTAACAAATCTACTAAAGGATTGTTAAACACAAATTTCAGGTGATTTTTTAAAAATTCAACCACTAAGGTTTAAATGGGGGGGGGGGCGGTCGAAAGTTTTCAGTGATTTCACCTTTTTGCCATATCTCATCAGCAAGATAAGAGCATAACAAATCTACTAAAAAACAGTTAAGCACATGTTTCAGCTATTTCAGAAATTCAACCACTAAGGCGGTTAAATGGGGAAGTGAAAATTTTAGGTTATTTCGCCATATCTCAACAGCAGTTTCAGTTAAAATCGTGAAATTCAGGATGACAAATCTACTAAAAGATAGTTAAACACTTATTTCACAGATTTTAAAAATTCTAATATTAAGGGGGTTAAATGGGGGTTTGAAAGGTTTTGGTTGTTTCACCTTTTTGCCATATCTCATCAGCAGTTTCATTCAGGTAGGACCGTAGAATTCAAGATAACAAATCTACTAAAACATAATGAAACACATATTTTAGCGATTTTAGAAATTTACCTATTAGAGGGGTTAAATGGGGGTCAAACTTTTAGGTCATTTCACCTTTGCGCCATATGTCAGCAAAATGTTTAGGTAGGAACGTGAAATTCAGAATAAAATATCTACTAAAAAAATAGCTCAACACGGATTTCAGTGGTTTTATAAATTCAGCCACAAAAGGGGGTTAAATGGGTATCGAATATTTTATGTCATTTTGTCATACCTCAGAAGCCGTTATAGGTAGGAGCATGAAATTCAGAATAACAAATGTTCTAAAAAATAGTTAAATTGGTATTTCAGTGATTTTAGATATTAATCCATCAAGGGGGTCACATGGGGGTCGAAAGTTATAGGTAATTTTGCGATATCTTAGCAGCATTTTTAAGTAGGAGCGTCAATTTCAGCATTACAAATCTACTTTTTTTCATTTCACATTTTTTTCAAGGAAAAGTTTTTTTTTCATATTTTATAAATTGTTTCTGCGCTTTTCGTATTTTAGAGATCGGATTAAAATTTTTATACAAAATATAAAACATTTCCTCCTCTTTTCAAAATATATTTTTTGGAAGTAAAGATTTGAGATTTAAATACTGATCGCCATATTTATGGTATCGGTATTATGGTATAGTTAACTATTTAAGATACAGATTTAGCGCCACATGGCGGTAGAAAATGGAACTAAAAGATTTTGAAGCGCGTGCGCATCATTCCTGCTATACGGTGTCATAGGCAGCAGGGACACGTGCTGGAGTTTCGATGGGAAAGAGTTTCCTTTAGACTGAGTGTACCCCCAGCGGTGGGATGTGAAACTAAACAATTTTGCATTTAAAAATTGTCCGATTCAAGCAAAGGGCCCGATTTCAACGACAATTGATTCATTCAACTTAACATGAATTAATTAAGATATAGATAACTAATTAAGACATAAATTTGTCACCTCCTGAAGGTGGAAAATAGAACTAAAAGATTTTCTGAGCGTGCACAGAACGCCTTCTATACGTTGCCATAAGCAGCGGGGACACGTGCCGGAGATTCGTTCGGAAACAGGTTTGTTTAGAACAGAGTGCACCTCCTGGTGGTGTACAATGTAACTAAAAGATTTTGCATTTAATCTTGGTCTGATACAAACGAAATCTTCTCTGATATTCTTCCGAAGTCTTCCAGTTACTAAATAAACTTCGGTAAAATTTATTCAGGCCTTGGTTACCGCCATTTATGAATATTAATATCCAGGGGTTGATTTATTTTCTCGTGTTCTGTGGGTTCGATTTCACTGTGAGTCGGTTCATTCAACTTAACATGAACTAATTAAGATATAGCTAATTATTTAAGACATAGATTTGAAACTCACTGGCGGTGGAAAGTGGATCAGACTTTTTGCTTGTGCGCGGCACGCCTTCTACACGGTCCCGTAAGCAGCAGGAACGAGTGCCGGAGTTTCGTTCGGAAATATGTTTATTTAGAACAGAATGCTACACCTGGTGGTAGAAACTGGAAGTAAAAGATTTTGCAGCGCGTGGCTAGCACGTCCGCTATACACGGTATCGTAGGCAGCAGGGACACGTGTGGGATAATTTGTTTAGAATAAAATTAATCTCCTGGCGGTGGAACTACAATATTTTCCTGTGCGTGCGCCAAAAAGGACTATTTTTATTGAAACTGCAAAAGAAAGTTACTGATTTGATAATCCCAGAAAACGAAAAAAAGTTTCATTTTCACTCATCCTCAAGTATTAAGAAAAGTATTTAATTATTTGAATCGAAACTCACAGTTTATGTTTCTGATTCCGAAAATGCAAATTTTGTGAAAATCCGACGATAACTTTTTTTTTAAATTTTAGCCAAAAACTGACCTGTTTTGAATCAAATGATCCACACACGTGAGGAGGTGGTATTAAATTTACTTCCGCTTCGGGTAAATCTCTCTATTTAATTTCCGAAAGACAAAGAGTTCCCACAGGAAGGGTTTCCTGCGGCGATTTTTAGAGTGATTTCGTGTTTCGCATTAATTTGACGGGAGTGAGATCTGCTAGTGAGAGAATAACGTTAATTGCATTGTTTCAAAAAACTGGTGGGAATCAAGCAATCTGAATTTTTAAAAAGTACCCTACACAGCCCGTGAATATCACGGGCGTGAAAATTAAGCGGTTAAGTTGTATAAATAATTTATCACCGCCTTTCACTGGATTAAGTAAGTTATTTATAATTTTTTTTTAAAAAAGCTGTAATCAGTCTCGATTTTTTTTTCTTTGCTCATTTGTCTCCAAAAAGCTATTTATCGTGCATTAGTAACCTATCTTCTGTTACGACTGTAGTTGCCGTGTCATCCGCAACGCTCGCTACTGTCTATGCAAAATACCATGTTAAAAAAATTACCATTGGTATCTACGGAAGTTGATTCTCTGTATGAACTCCTTACTCTATGTCCGTATCTATCTGTAAATAAATATATAAATATATGTGATTACTCAATAGTTTATTTCCAAGTTATTTCACATTAATAACATTTGTAAATTATTAGGTAGATTCACATGCGTAGTAGTTCTCAAAGCTGGTAGACGGGAATACTGGGTTCAAACCCATGTCGCGCTAGTCGACCTAATCGTTCGGAGTTTTACTTGGTTTTCTTCTAACCTTGCCGTAAATACGGGTTAGGATCCCTTAGAAAGACCCCCACGGAGGGCACTCACACTAGGGCCTATATCCCTCGTGTAGATAATCGGCTCTCATAAATCAACCAACCAACCACATGCGTAGTAACTGAATTTGCCCGCTAAACGTTCAAAAACGCTGAAAATGCTGCCCGTCTAAAAAGTGTTAACTCGGGAAAAAGTCGCGCATACCCAGATAATTAATGGTTTTTACATTGTCACCAATAAATACAATTAATAATCGTCACCTTATTCAGTCTGAGACAATTATTACAAATTCTATGATAATGTAAATTGTAGATTACTTTTCGAAAAATAGTGGTGACAATTGTAAAAAACCGTACGCACCCTGGGGTATGTTATACACCGTGCGACTGCTCCCAGTTTAAGTTACTAAATCCAAGGGCGAATGTTGTTATTCAAACTGAGCATGCAAGATATTTTCCACAAGTAAGCTGGAAAAAAATAGCATGATGAGTTTGAGTAGCACGATTCATCATTGAGATATACAATAATAAAATACCACCATATGTACGATATGAATCAGAGGACAAGTATTACGTATTTTGAATATCGCAATTACTTAAAAGAAAACTTTGTCTTATTTAATCGTACATTTTTGCGATTAAATATGGAAAACAAAACTATTAAATTATAGTGATTTTCGAAATCCTCAATTAATGTCATCTATGCAAATCATATTTTTTCAATTGTACATAAATTTTTGAGACACCGTATAGTTACACATTCTGCAAGCTTTTATCAAAGTCATAATAATGTAAAAATTTATTAATTTTGATAGAATTTATTTAAAAGGTTTTATAGAATATAATAATTAAATATTGCCTTAATATTTTCTTCAATTTTTATTGTTGTTTAATAAACGATATTTTCTGGTTTTGCTTAAAATTATGACACACACTGTATAGACGTTTTTAAGTTATCGCACGTATTTTTTAAATTTATATAAAAATCTACCTACTAAAAATACCTATGTATATTTTTTTCAACAAAAAAAAATCAATTAATAACAAACATATATATATTTATGAATTAATGAATGTATTATAAATAGGAATATATCTTTATAAATAATTTATTTATTACATTTATATGTATGCATGTATATAGAGAGAGATACGGAGATTAGGAAAATTTTTCATCTACGAAAGCATAAAAATAATAAAAATAAAAGTATTTCCATTGAAGTGAGCAAAATATATTACACCCAATAAGGTAACTACGTGAAATGAAAAGCTACCAATTTTTAAAGGTGTCATAAAGTTGACAGTTAATAGAACAATTTATTACATAAAGTGGCATTTTACTGCCGCAGGCTGAGTTTATTCTGCGATGTATTATCTAAAATGTGAGAAAAATATAAATGATTTCATGTTAGAAAATTTACAATACGTGAGATTTATTTCCTTTATTGTTTTTGCATACGTTCCTTAAAAGAAAAAAAACCCTGTCACATTTGCAATAATTTTGAATTAGAATATTTGTTATTTATATATTCTACCTGCATACTAATTATACCGCCCTGTATACTAATTGTTCCTGTTTAAAATAAACAGTAATTTTCAAAATAGTATTCTATTCATGTATAACACAGGTGCCAAGAATAATGGATTTTAATACCATTATTTGCTATAAAAATTTCTTCGCCTTATATATTAACAATAAATTTTAGAAAATATTCGATTAAATAAACAGAGTTTTTTTAATAGTAGTATTTAAAGTCTGTAACCATTGGTACCTATGTTATAAGTTAGAATTTTACTTTACACTGTTTTAACACTTTGAGGGTCAAAGTACTTCTGTTTATATAATGCTGAAAGGGTTGAAAGACTGCAGGATTTATGAACAAGATTATATGAAAATAATGACAACTTTTCTTCACATACATGAGAAAGCAAAATTTTATTCTAAAATTCTGGTGTCATGTGGCATTTAGGGATAAAAATTATGTGATATATATAAGATATCACGACCCTGTAAGGGATAGAGGCCAACTTTCCCTCTTTTATAATCTGCCTTACTTAATCGCAGATTTTGGCTATTAAATAAAAAAAATTACTGCTAAAATGTAGTGGTAAAAATGCCTAAAAGTTGGCAGCTATGGTTTTAGTGGTTAATGTTTCGATTTTACGGAAGATGTACAAAATCATGTGTTGTATTTAATTTCCTTACTTACAAAATATCCCTTTAGAAACAGACAGCTAGTGATTTACATAGAATTCTTATCAGTTAACATAGCAGCAATTATTTTTTCGTTTCTGATAACACTAATTTGAATTGAAATTCGTTACTTTATAAAAAATCTGAAATTTAAAATTAAGTAATGCAAAAAATCCTATGGAACATTATTGATAGCAAAAAAGCGTAAAGTTTGGCAGCTATGAATTTGTTTTAAGATCAATAAGATCAATTAAGATCAATATTTTCAGATAATTGCATAAATGTTCATGTTTATGAAGAAGTACAAGTAGCTGACATTTATTACTTTACCCATCATACGTAGTATAGGGTAAATCTTGCAATCGTTTTGAAACTCGAAAACAAATTTTGGACGGATTTACACGTTTCAGACACTGTAGATTCCGAAAAACATGTTTTTAGAAAAAAAAATTGTTGTCCGTCTGTCTGCCTGTGTGTGTGTCAGTAAAGGCTGCATCTCCCGAACAAATTGAGATAGAGACTTGAAATTTGGTAAGTACTTAGTATGTAATAATGGGAAGAAGCTTATTGAATTTCAGTAACCTCGATTATACGGAACTTTTTCTTTCGGACTCTCGAAGTATTCATTCTGATAAAAGGTATATAAAATTTTTCGAAATTGTGTATTTTAAGGAAAGAATGTAAAAGAAAATAAAAATACATAAATTTTGCTTTAAGAATGAAGTCGATCGGATAATTAGTTGTCGAGATATTTGTAATTATATTTTCCAAAATCTTCGATTTTTCATGACCCTGTATGTCATTCAAATTTCAATTCAAAGATATATTTTAATTGGAAATGAGACGTTTAATCCGACACAGTAAACTTTTAGTTAATATGATTATCAGTTTTGGAGTTATAGAGCATTTAAAGTTTATGACGTCATCAAACCACGATTTTATTCGAATTGCAATGCAACTTTATAAATAGTTTACTCATGTTTTATTTTCATATTTTATATTATGCATATCCATGATGGGTAAGTATTACGGTGCCCCCCCTCCCCCCAACGTCTAGTCTGATTTTGAATTTATTCTATACAGTTCCTTAACAATGAATATGAATTTTATATTTATATTAAATAGTTAAACTATTAAATTCATTGTGAAAATAAATTTACATTTTTAATTTCTGATTCAAGTTGTCAGTATCATATATATATTTTTTTTAACTACAGAAAGAAACCCCAAAGGAATGCTAGGATCATGTGCGGATTTACATGTATTGTAACGGTTTACATATAATGTGTTTACATGATTTATGTAATGATGATAGAGACTTTTAATTTGTAAAACATTTCCTTTTATATTTTTAGAAATGTGATCATTTGAAAAAAAACGTATCCCTTCCTAATTCTGCCGCAAATAATCCTGTTACAATGTAACTGGAACCAATCTATTAGTAATAACGTTGTCTGATTAGTGAAATACACTTTGCTTGTTTGTTCGTCTAGATTTACAATTTCTAAAAATGTTTTTAATGTTAAACCTCTAATTTCATTGTTGCGAAATGTAGGGCCTTTTTTAAAATTTGGATTGCACATTTTAAAGCACTAATATTCATATTATTCAATGTGTCTTTAAATTATAGTGCTATGAGTAACGAGGAAGAGAAATATAGTATTGTGTTTACTAGCTGCAAGTGAAGTAACAGAGGATGTAGTCACAAGATATCGGCTGTTGTTTGTTTAGAACGGATCAACAGGGCCTGACTGCCCCCAGAGGAAACATTCGCCAGCAAATTTAAATGGAAAATTTCTCCTTATTCATGCAAAATATCTCTTATAAATAACTCAAAAGTTCCTATACTGTGTTTCGCCAGTTGCAACTAACCTTAAATCATACTAAACTTCAGAGGCTTGAATATATACGTCTAAAGAATTCAAAACTCTTCGTGAACAGTTCGGAGACCCGTCGCTTACCTCTCGGGGGTTCAGCGGGGTCAGCTGGGGTCCCCCCTCATTATTATTTGTGTACGGTCTTTTGGCTGTGGCCTGGGTAGGAGTAGAATGAAATTTCCTCCCGAGTTTGCACTACAGCTCAAAAGAGAAAGCTGGGTTCCCAGGGCCGTCATCTCTGATTATCTCTCGTTTTTACTGGAAGTAGTTTTCCCGGTTGTATTATAATATCTTTCACTGACATTGACAAGAGGATTGTTTATGTTATTCCAATATAGCGAAACCACAGGGCATCACTATCGTCCAGCAGTAAAAACGAATAGATATGTTTGTGAAAAAATTATATAATAAAATCACTTATTAATGTTAAACTAAAGATGTAAAATGTAATTCATGCTTAAAGTGAGTAAGTGTTTTATCACTTTAAGCATTTATTACATCTTTAGTTTAAGGATATTTTTGTCTTAATTATGACAGAAATTTTGCACGAATCAGGTGTTTAAATAATGAAAAAGTTTCTATTCAAATTTACTAATGAATCTTTGACCTGGTAACTATCATCCTTTACTGAACCTGTTACAGTTGAAGTTTCCCCATTTTGAGGATATCTCAATTCCTCTTTATTTACAGTCCCATGAATTAAATAAGGCGAATATTACTGTTTAAAAATGTGGTAGCAATCAATCAATCTAAAAAAAAATTTCCACCGAACTGGCATAACTTATGGAAATATATGTGCAAGAGTGATTCTGTTCCGGTATTTCGAATATCCTCTTTGCGTATACAAATCTTCACCATTTTTTAAACGAAGAATTTTGCGATTAAATAATTTTATACACAAACAGTAGATTTTAAAATACCGGTACAAAATCACGGCTGATATATCCTATGAGGAGCATTAACACTTTTTCTACTGACGGTACTTTTAAGTACCATCAGAGAAAACTTTATATAAAATTTCTTTAATCTGTCTAATAATGATAATAAGGTTTTTTTTTTAATACAAAATACTTTTCTGGATCACATTTAGAAAGCACAGCAAAACAGTGAAAGCTAAATATTTTATAAAGTAGTATTTTTCTCAACCTTTTGCATAAGTGTAGATCTTCTCTTTTTAAAAATTGTTATATGAAAATTTTGCAACTATAAAAACCTTTCTATTTAATGATAGGATCGCAATACATTTATTTACATTGCTCCGATAAAGAATTGTGATATTTCCTTAACAGCATTTTCTGTTAATTAATCTAATTATTCTTTTAAATATTTCACAAAAAGAGCTATTACTACCACATTATTAAATCAGTTTTAATGAAAAGCCTTATCTAAATTTCATATTATTATAATATAAATTGTCTAATATGACTTCAGACATCAAGGAAGATAATTATTGAGATTGAACAATTTGTTGAATCATAATTCGGTAGATAAAGGGTTAAAGGTTTAACGCCACATTTTTACATCATATTTGATTTCTTCGATAAATTTTACCTTCGGATATCAAATTGGAAATTTTTAGGTTATGTTGAGAAATAATGCAGAATTTGGAATTACTAATATTAAAATACAATTATTATCTTTCTAAAACAGATAGTAATGCCTTTAGGTTTTTAAGCATACCTCAAAAAATACTTGTGAAATGAACTGTAATTTTGGATTCGCATGTTTGAGGCTTCTAAAAATCGATAACTGTAAAAAACGTTACACGAAATATTTCATATTTGTTTTCGAAAAGTATTTATTTTTTTTAAAAGAAAGACAAGCGTCTTTCCATTTAATCTTTTTCTCGATGAAAACATTTAAATTTCCTATTTCATGAATTTCGTAGCGGTCGGCATTTTCAGTAACAAACGGAAATTGAAAATCTGCTTTTATACTTCTCAGGGAAAACTGCATTTCAACCAAAAAAATTGGCATTTGTTCAGATTTGCATAATGTGCTTAAACATCTGACATAGTAGGTTTAAAACATGAAGCGAAAAAAGCGAAATTTTCAAATAAAAAGTTTTGTTGTAGTCAAAGAAATGTCTTGTTGAATTTCTTTTAAAATATATTTAAAGTATTTATTGTTAAATTATTTCATATATTTCCTATTTCAATTTTAATATTATATTTTAGTGCGTGCTATAAATTTTGTAGACAGATTGTTTATATCTCACAGCAAACTGGACGAATCAGTTGAAGATAATTTATATATATATATATATTGGTAAAGATAAATCTACAAAATGGCGTAAAAGTTAATTCAAGAGTTCAAAAACGAAAAGTTGTACATTTTCTAGTTTTATCTGGCATTAAAATATTCAAACAAGTACAAGAATTATATTTGGATCATTTTTCTTTGAAAATAATAGGCCATTTTTAAAACAAAATAATAAAAAATATTATCTTTGTCTCCTTGCATCAAGTCATTCCTCCTTGTTTATGAAATAATCATCTTATTTTATCACAAATAAATAATACTTACCTCCGTTAAACATATATATTTATATATATTATTCTGCTTGTAAATATTATTTATTTTTCTCTATTGGTATGTATAATTGGTTTTATAACTTACCTCTTTTATTACTGAGTCATTCCACGGAAAACGTTCCTTTCTGAACATAAAACCTCAATAAAAAATTTTAACCAAAACATTTTATATGATTTTATAGTTTATCTTTTTTCCCTTATCAGATATATATAGTTGACGTAAATTCTTCGCATAAATTGGTTCGTAATTATTTTCTAGGGTAATTTCCTTAATAATACCGAGTGGTCCAAAATTAATGAGCGCATTTCCTGTTCTTAAAAAAAAAACCGAGGTACGTACAAATTTATTGTTTTCTTGGAAAGACAATTTAAAACAGTAGCATTTTAAACATTAAATAAGTTCCACACGAGCTCCTTGTATGGCACGCAAAATATCCAGTCGATATAAAATTTCCCGCCAAGTTTGTTGCAGCATTTCAGCAGGTATTCTTCCAAGAACTTCAGTTATTCTTCGTTTTGGGTCATCGGTATCCGGAACTGAAGTTGCGTACAATTGGTCCTTAACATACCCCCAAACAAAAAAATTCAAGAGGTGTAATGTCGAGGGATAATTATATACAATTATATTACATGAGGGCCATGGTATCGGGCCCTCATGACCAATGTGATGTTTAAAATGTTGTTGTGTAAAACTTTTTTAAATTGTCTTTCCATGAAAACAAAAAACATGTACGTACCTCATTTTTTTCTTTTTTTTCAAACATGAAATTATCAATAATTTTGGACAACCCTGTATTTTAACGGGGGATACATTTACAGAACATACAAATACGCAATATTTTGCTGTATAATTCATTGTTTATTTAGCGTAGGATATAAATCTTAACCCTTAATTGCATAGTGATGTAAATTTCCATCACTGTTTAACAAAGCCATTAAATAATAAGCCCAGTCAGATAGTGTTAAATTTGTTAGCGACACACTAGCGCCAAACCTCTGCTGCGGAAGGAGGACAAAACAGAAGTGGGTCGCAGAGAAACGATATGATTTATTTATATCGATATTTTATACGATTTTTATCGATGTTTTGTTTTTGCAATTCCTTTAAGAGCTTGCTAATTATTAGGATCTTTTACATTAAAGCTAAAACTATAATGAAAAAAAAAATGTGGAAATTTACTGGATTAATATTTCTATATAAATATAGTGGTGGCGAAGAAGTTGATTTATTTATTAAAAGTTAAATAAAAAGTGATGGAAATTTACATCACTATGCAATTAACCCTTTCCGGCACAGACAAATTATGTTCGTAAAATGTGATATTACTGACTGATACCGGAATTTACAAACGACTTTCTTAGAGAATATGAACTCCTTATTTTAATCTTTAGTTTTAGAAGCAAAATTTTATTAAAATATTCTTGGTGCCGAATGCAGCACTCCCAACCGCTAGATGGCGCTATTTTCAACTTGCGAAAAGTTTCCCATTTATCTGACTGGGCTTATTATTTAATGGCTTTGCTGTTTAATTAACTTTTAATAAATAAATCAACTTCTTCGCCACCACTATATTTATATAGAAATATTAATCCAGTAAATTTCCCGTGAACTATGTTGCTGAACAAAGTTAAAAATCTATCTTAAAATTTCTGGTGTCTAATATTTAATATATGTATAAAAAAACACGATTGTAAAAGAAAAACTCATGCAAAGAAGGGTTAAAAGAATTTTTTGAGAAAGCTGTAAATATATGAATTTAAAACATTTTTTAATTAAATCAACAGTGCTTACGTCTTAAATCAAAAGTGGGGATAACAAAAATTTCATGATCATTTCTAATTCATTCAGAATTTTTCACAGTTAATGGCAAACAATAAGGTGTACATTCGCGGCTGACAACTGAGATTTTAAAAGAGATGTCCCTACCTTTAAATATTTTTATTAGGTGACGAATGCTTCTATATTTCGGAAATTATTACAGATAATTTTATTGTGGCGAAAAATACAAGACTGGTAGCAGCGGTTCAAGCACAAGGTTTGAAAATAAGTATAAACAAATTTAATTTAATATGAAAGATTTTTTAGAGAAAAATATACATTATTTAATGACTAATATATTTATCACATTTCCGTATGTACTCGGGTATAGGTCGACCACGGTATTCAAAAGGAAAACCATATCATTCCGTTTTAATACTGTATTTTCGAATAGTTTAATTTGCCATATTTAACTACAGAATTTATAAGAATTTCCAGGGATTAAATAAGTGATAATTACTATACGCGAGTACAGGTATCAAAACAAAAAAATCC
The DNA here is from genome assembly GCA_963931845.1 of Maratus michaelseni. Taxonomy (NCBI): domain Eukaryota; kingdom Metazoa; phylum Arthropoda; class Arachnida; order Araneae; family Salticidae; genus Maratus; species Maratus michaelseni. The sequence continues at coordinate 403,410,016 of OZ007586.1, forward strand.
ATGAGTAATAAACATGTAAATGTTTAACTTACTAACTAAGCGTAAACCGATATAGTGAAAAATGTCCAAGCCGGAAATCGAACTCGGACCAATGGAATAACTCTCCAATGCACCCATTCAGCTACGAGGACAAATGGGAATTCTTATTTATATATGTCGGTAAGGATGCAAACGGAGCACATGATGAAAATGTCATTATGAGCACGCAAATCTTCGGCAAACCTGAGACATACCAAGCTACACCAACTTCCAGCATACGACAAACACATAAGTAATTTTAATTAATTTTTAAAATAATTTTCCGCAGTGACATTCGCCCGAATTCGATGAGTAATAAACATGTGAATTTTTACCTTGCCAGCTAAGCTTAAACCGACAGAGTGAAAAATGTCTAAGCCGGGAATTGAACCCGGATCCTTGGAAAAATGCTCCAGTACCGATTATTCCGCACCAATTATTCCAAGGGTCCGGGTTCGATTCCCGACTTGGACATTTTTCACTCTGTGAGTTTACGCTTAGTTATCAAGGTAAAAAATCACATGTTTATTACTCCTCGACTTCTGGTAAATGTCACTGCTGAAAATTAATTGAAAAATTATTTTAAATTTACCGGCTTTCACATTTTTCACTCTGTCGGTTTATGCTTTGTTAGCAAGGTAAAAATTCACATGTTTATTACTCATCGACTTCGGGCGAATGTCACTGCTGAAAATTAATTGAAAAATTAATTAAATTTACTTACGAAAAACCATATTATTTATATAGAATTTTGGAGTGGAATTATATTTGGTTAGATACGTTAAGTGAAAATTCTAATAATGCAAATGAGGTGTCACATTTAACGGAGATATACAAATATACCGTAATTTCCGGTCTATAATGACAGGAACAAACAATCATGTTTCGACCCAGAAATTTCATTTAATACTTAAAGTCAAACATTTACAGCGATCCAATAAGTTACATTAAAAAAAATAAAATTTATGGGTCGAAACTTGATTGTTTGATCCTCGGATTATAGACAGGAAATTACGCTACCTGCATTCATAATAATAAAAGTAAAATGAATTAATTAAGAATTCACAAACCACTCATCTGTATTAAATATATATAGTTTTTATGAGTTTTATTATATAAAAATTCTAAAACTTTAAAAAATATATATTATGTCAAAAATTTACTATCATGTACTGTAAAACTAACTTTTTTTTAGAACGACTAACTGATATGAAATGTCTTGCATTTGTAACAACCTAACTATACAAAACACTTGTATCGTTGAAAGTAAGATGTTTCTCGCTCATTCGAAAAAAATTTACCTAGTCCGCCGAAACATTAAAAGAGATGAAACGCATATACAGATTGAAACAAGTATGTCGTGGCTATAAGGAAACTTTCTTCTGTATTATTTTAACGTATTCATCTTTCATCTTGGTACTTTTTCATGAGATATTCTCAAGTGTCCTGAAGTTGATGAACAATTTAAAAAACCTGTACTACTTTCAACATTATAATTAACCCATTAAAGCCGGAATTATTTTTCTCTTTAAAATGCAAAAATTGCATTTGATACCAATTTTTAAAATTAGCAACTTTAGTCTCCTTTTATTACGGAGTTTCTGTCATCAGATAAAGTGAATATTTCTCGTAAAATATACTGGTATACAGGTACCATATGGTACCAGTAGGCTTTAATGGGTTAAGAATATAACGTTTGGTGCAAAATTTTTGAATTTAATACCGAATTACAGTGATCCCTTTTAGAACTCTCAAGAGCAAAATGTCATGCATCAGGCATAGATTATGAGACATTTTCCAACGTTATCAGAATATTGTTTCGAAGTTTCATTTATTCATACAGTGACATTAGATAGCTATACAAACTATTTAATAAAACACATAGAGCAATGAAAATCCTTTGTAAGTAATTGCAGTCTATAGCTGTTAATGTATGAAATATGGTACGTGCACTCCTGTATATGATCTTTACAATATACACAAACTGGGTTTCTCCCCCAGTAATTTCTAATATTTTTCTAATAAGCTGTCTAGGATGGTCTTGAAAAGCACATCGTGAAAAACACGACTTAACCACTTCGCGACGAGCGTCTTTTACAGAATTTTTAAAATGTTACCACCAGTTTTTCAAATGAGAAATTTTCACCTAATTGAATCGCAAAAATGCTATGATTAGATAAGGAAAACCTTACAAAAAAAATAACTGGTGGGAATAATCAAGGATTCTGAGCATCTCTGTGTCACGTATTCGTGTCGCTCGTCCCCAAGGGGTTAATGGCGGCAACTCTTTAGCGATAAACTCCAAAATTGCATCAGCACAAATTTATGTGGGGAATAAACTAAATACGAAGTTACGTAAAATTCCGGGCGTAATTCAAGGAATTACGCCCGAACGAATAATTTGAGTAACGTACAAACAAATATTTGTCCAAAATTAGCAAATTCTTATTGAAAAATCCCAATGCATGTAAATCCATCTATCTCAAGAAATGAAAAGTTTCCACACAAGCAATTTTCTTTTTTACAATGTAAAATAACAACCAAAACAAATGAATAGTTAAAAATATTATATATCTAACTAATGTGTGTTTTGTTTATACAGTGATATTCAGTCATATTTTTACATTACAATACGACACTTATCAATTTATTTGCCAATATTAACGAACTCTAAATCATCTACAGATGTGAATGAATGGCACCTTATTTCCCATGTCGATAACAATTTTCAGTGTCATGAATTTCAGTAGATTGTCAGAACGAATGATTATAACTTCGTGTTAAAATCGATATCTCATATCCCAAATCACATGTCACAATTTACTATTACGTAAGGGAAATGTTAAATGAGCATTTTCTTTACGAAAATGAATACTTGTAAAACTCGAGCTCACATTTTGAGATGCTATTTCAAAGATGTCTTACTCTAGGTACTCTAGGTCATTATTAAATCAGTGCTAATATCGCTAAAACTGAAATAAATATTTATTGCAATGTCTTTGTTCTATACATGTTTGATTATACTGGTCTACACAATTTTCGAAAAAGATAAATAAATCAGATTTTATAACGTATTTTTTATGCTGAAACAGAAAATGTAACCATAAATACTTTATCAACGTCTTACGTTTTGTACTTATAAAACTTTAAATATTCCCTGTATGTCGTTTTTGCACATAATAGAAATAATCTGCTATCTTAAAAAACAATGAGTTAACCACAGGGGGCAATTAAAAAATCAGTAATCCACACGGCACCAATGAACAACGCTTTAATCAGTGAGACATTGCCGTGGAACATGTTTTATATCACGCAATCTGTCAGTACAGCTTAAACCAGTAATGTGTTTGGTTGCATGAGGTAATACGTGTTAAATTCTGTGAGATTAGTAAATGTCCTGTGCTTCTTCCAGTTACGCAATATTATATAATTTTATTTAGCAATAATCTTTGTATAGTAAATGTGTGATGCGGAAAAAAATATTTCATTTTTAGATTCAACTAAAAAAACATAGCATTCATTTATTGTGGTTTCTGTTCCTGTGTTCGAAACTATTTTTCAATTTTTCGTCATATTTTCTGCAGTAATTTATCAGATACTGAGTTGAAAATACCGCTTTATAATTGTACTATAAAATTAAATATAAAAATCTCACATAAAAAATATATTATTTAAAAATGACATACAGTTTGTTAGTGATAAACCATGGTTTTCAGACACATATTAACATTAAAATATGTTATTAGCTATTTTATAATATTAACTTAACAAATCCGTACAGTACGTAAAATTATATAAAACTTCTCTATCACATTTTTACATCATAATAAGTCGCTTATACCTTTATTTACTGCTATTAACAAAGTCTTAACAATCTACAGATGTGAATAATTGACACTTTATTTCCCGTGTCGATAAAAATTTTCAGTGTCATAAATTCCAGTAGGTTGTCATAAATAATGATTATACCTTCCAGTTAATATAAATATTTCAAATAAAATGTCACAATTTGCTATTCTGTAAGGAAAATGTTAAAATAAGCATTTTATTTACGAAAATGAGTAATTGTTTAAAAGCTCGAGATCGCATTTTATCATTCTATTTCAACCATTTTCTTACTCGAGATGTTTTAACGTTATCTCTAAATTAGAAACAAGTATTTTTTTTTTACATTTTTGGACATTGTTTAAAATATGTTAAGCTTAAACAATTTAAATCTTATCTCTCCCGATTTTGGGATACAACTTTTTTCTGTGTGAAAATATTCGTTTTACATAATCGCCAGTTTCTGCAATGAAATAAGGGAATATTTCAATTATAAAACAGTGTTAGTGAAAACTCGGAAGAATTCGGAACAATGAATATATTGTAGTTTAAGTAGAAAACTCTCATTTAACCCTTTAACCCTTCTTTGCACGAGTTTTTCTTTTACAATTGTGTTTTTTATACATATATTAAATATTAGATACCAGAAATTTTAAGATAGATTTTTAACTTTGTTCAGCAACATAGTTCACGGGAAATTTAGTGGATTAATATTTCTATATAAATATAGTGGTGGCGAAGAAGTTGATTTATTTATTAAAAGTTAAATAAAAAGTGATGGAAATTTACATCACTATGCAATTAACCCCTTAATCGTCGCGCCCTTTAAGTGTAGGCTACTTTTTAAAAATTCAGATTGCTTGATTACCACCAGTTTTTTTAAGTAGAAATGTTCGTCTTATTTAATAAACAGATATAATAATGCAAGAATAAAGCCAATAACACTATTTTAAAAAACTGGTGGGAATCAAACAATCTGAATAAAATAGGCGTAACCTACGCTGCCCGTGAATGTCTCGGGCACGACGATTAAGGGGTTAAGGGTTAACGGATAAAGCACTTCAATTGCTAAAATGTTGAAATAAATGATTGACACCGGAAATTATGAGAAAATTTATTTGTATATCAGAAAAAAGCGATATTTCACATACATAATAAATGGAAAACATTTCTATTAAAATTCTGCTGTCATTGTTGAATTTCGTAATTAAAATTTTGTGGTTTCGTAGGGAAACCAATGTCCGTTAAAGGGTTAACCATTACAGGGCCAATATCAAAACAAATAAGAATATTCTACAATTGACAATGTTTATGAAGTTATTATTTGAAACGCCATCATTTATTTTTTCACGTACTTTTTCATGACATCTGGATGAGTAACCGCATCCAGGTGGTATTTGTTATATTACTATTTTTTTGTTTATGTTTTGCTGTTTTAGAATTAAAAAACTTTGTTTTATGCACTTGTAGGACTATATCTGGATGGGGGTTTCCCATCCAGATAGCATTTCTCATGCAGCTTTGTTTTATATTTATAATTTTTATATACTGTTTTAGCGTGATATTTTTTGAGTATTTTGCCGTTTTCTTATAATTCCTATTTTAGCGCAGCGTGTTCCTAAACGGAGTTTGTGCCATTCAACCTTACACAACCGACCAACCATCAAGTCTTTTTTTAAATTACGCACATTATTTTTTTTATCTGTATTTCCACATTTGTAACCACGGAGTAACTCGGAGATATCTACTAAGAAGCGTCAGAAATGAAATATTCTTTTTGCATCGATAAATTTGAGCATCTAGTTTTATAATTCTCCAAATAAACAAAATCGATTTTTTAATAGAATTTCGTGATTTTCAAAGTCCAATTTCCCCTTAATTCTTGACTTTTCCTCTGACAATTAATGTAAACTGGAAAATCTGACGATTGATAGAGAAAATTGTCATCTAAATAGTCTAAAGTGTGTTTTGTATTTGTAATAATATCCAGATTTCGGACGTAAACACAGGGATGAAAGTGCTGCGCCACAGAGATTCAGGGTTCATATGCTTTTACCACAATTTTTTAATAGATTCTTTCTATTTAATATTTAAATAGCGAAAATTTCAGACGCCTTCTTTAATACTTTTCTGCATTTAAATATGGCGAAAAATACTATTTAAAAAATGGGGTAAAAGCGTACGAACCCTGAGATTGTCACCACTAACTTTTAATATTATTGTTGGCGTTTTATAATGAACAAATTTCTGATACTTAATAAGGCGAATGCTATTGAAGTTGAGTGGAGGTAATCGGCACATTGTGGCGCAGAGCCTTTATCCCTTCGCATAGGTGCCAACCTCTCATTAATATTCCGTAATATGCGGGTTAATTTAACCCAGTTTAAAAACGCTTCAAACCAGAAAAATTATTGGATGAATCTTTATTTATTCAATTTAAGGTTTCTACGCGGAATTTATTTAATTTCATTTCTTAAAAAAATTTCTGGTGCGATACGTGTTAAACCTGGATTAAATTAACCCGCATGTCATGAAATATTAATGAGATGTTGGCACCTATGCCTTCGTAAACAAAGAAAAAACCAACTCAAACACTACCTTAATAATTATTATATACTGCTTGAGATTTTTAGAGTGAATTATTTCCCGAATTTATTAAATGTATTTTGTAATTGTTTCATAATATCATTCATTTCTCAATACCACCTGGCAATCCAACCTGGGCTACATGGGTAAAGATATATCATATACAGGGTGTTTTTTTTAAAACTGGCGCTATTCAGAACCGCCGGTAGCTCGTTCTAATAACTGGATTGACACAAAATTTTGATAATAGACTAAGAAAACCATGGGAAAAAAGATTCCAACAAAAAAAAATTAGTTCTAATCACCACCGATAGGGGGAAATGTGGCGCTGTGATAATTTTTGCAACTGAGAATTAGTATAAAATACGAGCAATAAATGAAAATGCAAACTTTTTCTTACGTAAGCGACAGTAGCGCCAATAGTTTAAGTTATAAATGCATGCGAAATACACCGAGAAACAATTTCAGCTCAGCTTGAAAATGAATCTCACGTTACCGCAGCGCGCGTTACTTGTGAAGTTCTATTATTGTAACCAGTGCAATGTCCCTGCCGCTCTTCGTTTACTTAGAACACGCCATAAACTGCGCAAATGACCTTTATCCGTTAATGTATTGAAAGCAATGATTCTGAAATTCGAAGAAACTGGCTCGCTAGCAGTTCGGTCAGGCAGAGGACGTAAACCGGTGGCAGAAAAAGTGATAATGGATGTTTCAACTGGGATCAATGAAAGGGAAAGTGTAAATGATTAATAAAACATGGCATTTTATCCAAATTATTAATGTTGTCTGTTTCTGATGTTTTCTTTCAATGTAGAGCGCCACATTTCTCCCTATCGGCGGTGATTGGAACTAATTTTTTTTTTTTTGTTGTAATCTTTTTTCCCATGGTTTTCTTAGTCCATTCACAAAATTTTGTGTCAATCCAGTTATTAGAACGAGCTACAAGCGGCTCTGAATAGCGTCAGTTAAAAAAAAAAAAAAAAAAAAAAACACCCTGTATTACACGCTGTGCAGCACGAAGATGAGAGTCGTGTTTAGTAGAAAATTCTAATACATTGTTTTAAATTTCGTTAATTTTCTTAGATTGCCCATCAACTACACAAAAAGGTATTTTTGTTTTTATTTCTATTAGCCGTATCCCCTCAGTCAATAGCGCATAATTGCACTATTTATAGCAATCAGTGTCACTCTGATTATTTCTTTGCTTAACCATTTCAGGGGCAAGCAAATGTGTTCTTGTAACGTTGAATTCCCACCGGATTTTATGAAAGAATTTAGTTCAAAATAAGGAAAAGTAATTTTTCAACTTTTCCCCATCAAACTTAAAAAAGTACAATTTAATAAAAAATTTATGGTTTGAATCGGATTAAAATTAGGTGGAATATAATTTATCCCACCGTCCCTCAAAGGGTTAAGCGATACGTATCTGTTAAAATCGTATTTTTTCAATTATTTATGTATTTATTTATTTGTGAATATTTAATTTCTACTTTTAATTTCTTTTGGCAATTTAATTATGGAATACTTGGAGACAAATAACTGCTGAATTATTTACATTAGATGCAAACTCTTCCCTAATCATCCTTGGGTTGCACGCACGTTTAAAATATTATTTTTTGAAAATTATTTTAAAATCATGACAAAATCAGTAAATTTTGATAAAGTTTTCTAACAAAATGCATTTGAAAGTACATTTTTTTAATTCTATGGTGCATAAATTCAAGCTGTGCCAGGTTTAGTAGTTAATATAATTACAGTAAAAAATAAAAATTATGATCAGGTTGTTGCCGCCTTTAATATGACTTAAACGTTAATCTCGGACATGTATTTGCTATAAACATTTCAATTTCCCGGATTCGGCAGCCAAACCTCGGGATTTTTTTTAAGTAGAAATCAACCGGAATCCTGGAATTGTATTCTATAGCATTGCTCCATGTTTAGGTGTAGCAGTATTCGTACGGACTCCTGGAATTTTTAGAGTAATTACCAGTATCTTCTTATCGAAAAACTCGTCTTATGTAATCGTGCGGTTACATACGGTGAGTTTTCTTATAAGAAAATACTGGTTATTTCCTGAAAATTCCAGGTATCCGTACGTACCAAGGAGTACGTACTAAAATGAAAATTTCCTCTGAATTAGGAAATGTAGGAGCAGAAAAGAAATGCTAAAAATAGCAATTCCTATTTCTTATAAGTTTTAATAGTTAACACATTTGTGCTATTTTTCGTCTTTTAAACAGGTGACCCTGCCAATGGGTGTTATACTTGCACGTTACATTACTTAACAAAAAGATTTTCTCCGTTCGTGTTTATATTATAAATGAATGTATATAATAATGGTATTGATTCTAATCGAAGTATTTATATGCATAGTACATTAATATTAAAAAATACGAATTTTGTGTATGTATTTTGAAAAATAATGTAACAAACAAAATACTATTTTTGGGTGGAATTAGACAGTCCAGAAGACGCGAATTCGAGTCTGCCGTCCACAATATGTTAAATAAATCAGAGTAACAACTTTATAAATTTATTTTTATCACTGTAATAATTATCTTGTAAATTGTAAAAGGTACAAATCGGTTGCGTGTTTACGTAATGCGTTGTGGGATGAAATGGGCAGTTTAAGAACTTAAAAGTGGTTGAGCCCTTCTAAAAATTCATGTAATGAATAAACCTACTAAACAAATACTGCACCTATATATGTGGAGAATACCCGCTACGTTAACCTGTTGCTGGTACGATACACTAAACAGATAAAGCTTATCTGCAATAACTACAATAGCTTAAAAAACGTGGAATACTTTATAGGATTTAATGAGAATACATTTATACGAATATTTTATGGGATTTAACAAAAGTTTATATTAGATTAAATAAATTATTTTTCGGCAGAACGAACTTATGACAATATTACTATTTTATAACTTGTAGCTAAACTGATCGAAATAATGTGTAAAATAATAATTTTTACATAACATTCAGCAATTATATATTTGATGAAAAAGTATAACTTTTTTTAAAAATTTTATAAATACTGAAATATCATAATATAGGTTTTGAACTCTCTGCAAACACAGAGGGTTAACGGTCAAAAATGTTAGACAATATTTTACCTAACATGTAATAGGCATGAGAACGGTTAATTACCTCCGATGTTTGGTTTCTAACTTAATCATATTTCTTCACAACATCTTATAGAAATAAATAAGAATGACCTTACCGTTTGGTAGCTACGTCACCTCTATATCAGAGTAATCCATTTGAAACAACTTTGTTTGTTGTTGTGTGAATATTATTTTATTCGTGTATCCAATTGGAAAATAAATTATGTGATTTCACTATATAGATGATCACTGCTGTAAAATTATGTATTCCGTATTGGCGTAGTGGTGCACTATGTAGAGAAAATCATCTTCACACATTTAAAGGAAAAGAAAGAGATTTAATATAAGATAAAATTGAGACTAAATATTTTGCACCCTCTTAGGCGGGTGTTCAAGCAAGGAGTGAACAAAAAACATATATACGAAATACACACGTGCTTTGCTCAAAAAATGGGTTACATTCAAACGTTATATACGTTATAAACATCATTATCTAAAATTTACCAATTTTGCATCATTAAAGTCAAATTCAAGTGTTTATAAAATAGAGTCAGTCAAAGTCTCATTAAAAAGAAGTTGAGCTAAACTGTCTTTATACGTGTCCGTCGCTGTTTTGTACAAATGTTCTGCAGAGGTGAACGGAATAAGCAGTCTTTCCTAAGAGGCAATAAATTTGCATCATTACTGTCAGTTAACCAGATGTGAGATGCACAGAAAACGGTCCAGATGTAAGTTCTACGAGATGTAACTTTTCTTTCATTATTTTTGGTTGAACACTTATCGTAATTAGGAGGCTTAATTCCGTAACACGGGCAACAAAAAATACGTACAGAAGACAAAGTATTGCTAACTCTTACTTTTGAACATTTTCTATACACCATATGTGAAGAGTTTAATTTAAATTAATGCATTTGATGGTCCGTTACATGGAAAACAGGTCCACAAAACTCATTTAATTATGGATTTTTCTCAGTAATAGTTTAATTAATTTTATTAAAGTACATATTTTTATATCATATTTACAGTGTTCATGTGAATATTAAATATATGTGTCGCCTATTTATTTAATTATCACTTATACGTACCTATGAGCGGAAATATAGAACAAAGAGATAAGAGCTGTTAAATCCACGAAAGTGTTCCATGTGCTTCAGTAATTCATGTTCCCCGGAATCAGACCCGATTAGCCCACATTCACTGCCCCTTGAATACTAGGCTCGAGCATTTACACAAAAATGGCGGCGCTCGTAGACGGATTTATTGTAGCGTTTGTACGGTCCCCTGATTTTATGCACCAGTATTTTATATTTCTTTTTAATTGCTAAAAGGTATACAATATAAATATTATAAACAGTATAAAAGGTTTTATTAGACTGTTGACATATGTTTCAGCTCAATCTGAGCCATTGTCAGAACAAACAAAAATACTCTATAAATACACGCTCCATTAAGTTATTTGAAACGCAATCATTTAATTTCATAGACCGTGCATTTATAGAATATTTTTGTTTGTTTTGATAATGGCTCAGATTGAGCTGAGACATATGTCAACAGTCTAATAAAACCTTTTTTTACTGTTTATAATGTTATCTTTTTATTTTACACCTTTTAGCAATTAAAAAGAAATATATAATTACAAGATGTAATAATTTGTTATACCAGTATTTTCTAAATGTTTTCTTTGACTTACGGAATAGCAGAAAAATAAGGCGATGAAAACTTTTAGAATGTATTGTTTTTCAATTTGGTTGGACCGTAAACACTCTGTAAACAGTCTGTCTACGACAACCGCCAGTTTTGTGTCAGCACTCAGACCTAGTATCCAGAGGCGGTGCCACATTGTAATATTACGTCAATTTGTAGAACACATCCTGGACTTCTTGGGTCTTTCCAGGGAGGACTTATATGCTTCCCCCTTCTAGTTCTTTATTTTCTGAAGATTAACGGTCTATTGGCTCTTGTCTGACTTCGTCAGACAGTTGGAGGATAAGCCACAACCACAACAAAGTCAATCTACACGACAAAGAAAAAAAAACATTATCTATATCCGTTTAGAGCTATTAAAATAAGTAAACCATTTGTTTGTAGCTCAAATATAGCTATATAAGGCAGTTTCCAAAGATTTTATACAAAAGTCCTTTTTTCTAAAACTATCGACTAAATTGTAATTTTTAATTGACAACTGCCAGCAAGCGCTTGCGCGAGCATCATTGTATTTTAAATTAAATTTCTTTTGCATGTTTTTATTTTCGTATTTGTGGATACAATCAAGGCACATTTACATTGAGACATGTACTAATTTGTCAGGGGTGATTTAACTGAATCGGTTCCTTCAATGAGTGAAAACAAATTGCTTATTTTCTGTCTTTCAGAAAAAATTCTCCTGTTAAAAAAGGTTTACGTATTTTACAAAAAGCTTCTATAATGTTTGCCGCGTAACCCAGCTAGAAAAAGTTTGCAAAAAAAGTGCAAAAAAAAAAGTGCACAAAATCCGAGCGTATTTGGCACCTCTACTTGTGTATAAAAAGTGCAAACTGAATTGTGCAAAAAAAGTGCAAACTGAATTGTGCACAAAAAGTGCATAATCAGAGGTGCCAAATACGCTCAGATTTTGTGCACTTTTTTTTGTGCACTTTTTTTTGTGCACTTTTTCTGCATACGAAATAATCCCTAAATTTTGCAGTTTTTATGCACAATCAGAGGTGCCAAATACGCTCAGATTTTGTGCACTTTTTCTGCATACGAAATAATCCCTGAATTTTGCAGTTTTTATGCACAATCAGAGGTGCCAAATACGCTACGATTTTGTGCACTTTTTATTTTACACATTTTTTGCATACCAAATAATTCTTAAATTGTGCATTTTTTATGCATAATCAGAGTCTCTGATTATGCATAAAAAATGCACAATTTAGGATATTTTTGGCATGCAAAAAATGTGTAAAATATAAAGTGCACAAAATCTGAGCGTATATGGCACCTCAGATTTTGTGCATTTCTTCAAGTAGATTTTTTGAATACCGAACATTTTAAGCATATATTTAAATCAAGATTCAGCTTACTATGAAATTTACAGCTATCAATGTATAATAAACCCACTTTTGGAAAGATGCATAATTATACATAGGATTATGAACAATAATTTTATCAGACATGGTACAAGTTCACCAACATGCGGAAAAAGATAATAAGCTTAAATTTAAATATGTAAATTTTATAATGAAATATAACACTGCATACAGTAAAAAAACATGTCCAATATTGTTAAAACCCAATAAGAGAAAATTATTACACTTACTTGAAAAGAGCTGCACTAAATTCTAGTTATTAGTTGAAAATGTTTTAACTAATGTATTTGAACTTAGAAAAAGGCATTAAAAAAAAAAAATCAACTTTACTTATTTTTGTTTATTTACACAAGTGCGATCAGCTTTTTCTCATCATTTCACTTCCAATCCAGTCATTGAAAATTTTGATTGTTGCAACTGGATGCAATCATTTTTCTGATTGCAAAGAGCTTTGATAGACGACTGCTAAAATCTAGCTGCTGTTGGGAAAATGTGAAAGAAACCACAGCACACACAAAAAAAAATGACCATTGCAGTACAGCTGCTGCATTTATTTGAAATCACAACATAAATAATAAACTAATGGTACTCTGTTCCGGTAATGTAATGTATACAGTAAATGTTCCGGACTTAAATTTTCTTGCTTTTAGATTTAAACAAAATAAATTCTGACAGTCTGACAGTCACATTGTGGAGGTGTATCTTTGGATGATTTACTTTTATCACATCAATTTCAAGCTGTATCCTGTGTAAAAAAAAAAAAAAAAAAAAAAAAAAAAATCATGCAAAAATATGCAAACTGAACTACTTTACAGACATTACATAAATATAAGAATTCAATATTAGATTTTATTAAGTAGTTTGTTTTTCTACAGGAAAAAATAATAGTTAAAATTCACTTATTTTCATGTGTAATATATGGACAAACTGGAAAATGTTGTTCATATAAACAATTTCTCAAATCTCAAACTTGAAATTTACTATCTATACTATTAAAAATGCATGTGTGTAACTATGTATCTATATTAACCTCAAAGGCTCAGACTGTTGGGTGCAGAGCTGAGAAATTATTAATAAAGTTGCATAATAGGAAGGACCATAAAAAAAAAATTCCAAAATTTTAATTAGATTTTTTTTTGTTATGTGAATTTTGTTTATGTTTTGTGATTTTTGCTCAGCCAATTTATATTCAGAGTCGCTAGAGGAAAGGGGGGAAGGGAAGAAGTAGTTGTCAGAAGAAATATATAAAATTTAGGAAGCTTGAACAGTATTTTTTTTTTTTAATGTTTGTGTGTGAATGTGAACGAAAAATTTGATTTTCAATTAATTTTTAAATAAAAGATCATTTTTACATAGTGTTCTCATTTGATGTTTTTCAAAGGGTGCTGCACCCTGCCCTTTTCCTTTAAACTTGCCGATGCACCCTGTCCGTTTTAGATAATGATATTGTAAAAGCGCCCTGCTCGTTTTCCCCCCAGTAGCTTCTTTTTGTATCTTCTACATATTTTTTAATATTTGGCTTTTTCCTCTCATACCTCCCCCCCCACCCTAAAAAAAAACAGATGCAACAACTGCATATTGTATTTCTTTTAAATGCTAAAAAGATGTAAATTAACAACATAATACAAATATAACTTTTATTAGGTTGTTCGACATGTTTTGACTCACTCCGGGTCATTTTCAAAAACATTTTGAACAACATTTTCCAAATCTCAAACTAGAAATTTACTCTAGATTAATTTTAACACAATTATTCACATTCTTGGCCCGGACATTTTTTGTCCAGTTGGAAAATTACAACTAGTGATGCACAGAATATTTGGTATGTATTCGGCCATACTACAAATATTTAATTAGGCTGAAAATAGGTCGCACTCGGCCTAACCAAATATCAAACTATTCAGTTTTGCTGAATATCTTTATATATGGCCCAACCAAACAGGCTTTTAAAAATATTTTCAAAAAATTTAGTTAAATTTTATTTTTAACTGTTAATAAATAAAGATATCCCGGAAAATTAAGAAGTAGAATTATATTCAAATAAGAGAGATTACTTGTACATTTATGTATTTCCTGTTTGAAAAGTAACAACTAAGAAAATTAACTGTTAATGATGACATTCATAAGAACTAATAATGCATAAATGTAAGATCGTGAACATTGTTTTCTTTTTCAAAACTGAGTGTTTCTAAACAAACATAATGGAAGATAATGTGCAGCTTTCAGGGTAAAGGTGAAAATAAGCACTTGCCAGACGCCATTCATCGATTAAACTTTAAAAACTGGCCAAATGCAGGATTTCCTGATTGCCCTTTTTCCGTAAATTTTGCGATTTTTCAGCATCCATTCGACGAAATTCGTAATTTTTATGTACCCATTTGAAGAAATTCATGGCTTTTATGTGCCCGTTCCAAGAAATTTACGATTTTCTGTGCATAATCAACAAAATTCATGATTTGTTACACAGCAATCGATAAATTTCATGATTTTTACGCATTCGATCGATGAAATTCATGATTTTTAGACGTTCGATCGATAAAATACATGATTTTTACATGCTCAGTTGATAAAATTAATTTTTTTTACACGCCCGGTCAACAAATTTCATTATTTTTATGCGTTCGGTCGATAAAATACATGAATTTTACACGCTTGGTTGATAAAATTAATTATTTTTACACGCCCGGTCAATGAATTTCATTATTTTTACATGCTTGGTCAATAAAAATTCCTGATTTTTACATGCTCGGTCGATAAAATTCATAATTTTTACATGCTCGGCCGATAAAAATCATGATTTTTACACGCTTAGTCGATAAAATTCATGATTTTTTCACGCTCGGTCGATAAAATTCATGATTTTTTTCACACTCTGTCGATAAAATTCATGATCTTTTTCATACTCAGTCGATAAAAATCATGATTTTTACACGCTTAGTCGATAAAATTCATGATTTTTTCACGCTCGGTCGATAAAATTCATGATTTTTTTCACACTCTGTCGATAAAATTCATGATCTTTTTCACACTCAGTCGATAAAATTCATGATTTTTTTCACACTCGGTCGATAAAATTCATGATTTTTTCACGCTCAGTCGATAAAATTAATTATTTTTACACGCCCAGTCAACGAATTTCATTATTTTTACTCGTTCGGTCGATAAAATACATGATTTTTACATGCTCGGTTGATAAAATTAATTATTTTTACACGCCCGGTCAACGAATTTCATTATTTTTACTCGTTCGGTCGATAAAATACATGATTTTTACATGCTCGGTTAATAAAATTAATTATTTTTACCTGCCCGGTCAACAAATTTCATTATTTTTACTCGTTCGGTCGATAAAATACATGATTTTTACATGCTCGGTTAATAAAATTAATTATTTTTACCTGCCCGGTCAACAAATTTCATTATTTTTACGCGTTCGATCAATGAAATTCATGATTTTTACAAATTCAATCTACAAAATTAAGGATTTTTACGCGTTCGATCTACGAAATGCAGGATTTTTACGCGGTCGATCGAAGAAATTCAGCATTTTTACGCGGTCGATCGACGAAATTCAGGATTTTTTAGAGTGTCAACAATACTCCAGATTGTAAAACATGCAATGGGGAGTTATGAGATGAAAAAAAAAAAGCAAAATATTAATTGGTTATTTTTTTAAACCAAAAACATTGGGATGGAGGTGTCCATTAATGGCATATCTACATAGCTGCAACCTTGGCATAATCGTAATTGTGAGGGCCGCAAGATAACAAGAAGATAACAAAATTCCTAAACAGCATAATTAAACTGGACACTGTAATAAAATATAATGTAATAAGATTTATTAAATTATAAAATAATACTTACATGAGATGTATCAACAAGTCTCTGTTCAACCACATTTTACTAGCAGCTAAGCTTCCACTCTGGAAGAGAAGAAAATCAATAACAACCCAATACAAAATGGCTTATAACTGAATATAAGAACATTTTATAAATTTATTTTAATTCACAGAAGAAGCTACAAAGTTTAATTAATCAAAGTTTAACTAAATTAATTAAAAAAGTTTTAAGACTCTTTTTAAGTTATAACTCAAAGCTAAAGCACAGTTTGTTTTTTTCTGTAAAGGCTTCTTGTAAAAAGGTCTGGTTCATAAAATGGCAGTATCTGTGTTAAATATTATGTAAAATTGTTTTATAATTTAACTTTTAATACTTTAGTCTGAAATATGAAAATATTAGGCCAGCCGAATATTCGGTATACTTGTGGGCTGAATATTCAGTATTCGGCCAAAATCGCTATTCAGTGCATCCTTAGTTTATAGTAATTTAAATTTACTTTATAAGCTTTCAAAATTTTCGTAATTACATTTTAAAAGTTACAGATTACTAACTAATACGCTAAAACATATGTATCAACAATTATACATCCCAAGAAGGAAATCCATATACTGCGATATCTTTTAATATTCCTTTAGATTCCGGTTTCAGAGGTTTTATCAAATAAATACTTGACAAAGTTGATTACATAGTTAAATATTATGTACTTTATGATTAAAATAAGTTGGCTATTATTTACTTTGTTTAAGAGGAAGAGGGGAAGGGGATCAAAAAGTATGTTTACCTCCTGTGAACAAAAACAGCATTTTGGCCTTGAATGAGAGTTCCTGCAGTGGAGTTCCCCCCCCCCCCCAACAAATTTTGACAAACAAAATCAAAGCATATTTTTATATATTTTAAATAATTTTTTAGTTTACTTTCAATTAATAACTCCAAAATAATATTCATCCACAATTACTTATTATAAACACATTATTTAATTTTACTGAATAATTTATATATATTTAATAATAGAAGTTAAAATGTTTTGATTTAACTTGGTTATTAGGGTGGGTCGAAAAAACCAAAATTTATATAATCGAAACGTAATAGTGCGGAAAAGTTGCCATTGGTAATAAGGAATAAATTCACAAAATATTACACCAAATGGTTAATATCTTTTAAATATCTTTTACCGCCGCAAAGAGGGCAAAGTTTAAAAAAAACGCATTTTTTTTTATTTTTTTTAATTAAATTATCCAACTATACCAATACAATTTCTAATAGAATGCAAAAGCTACATCAAGATGTTAGTAATGTTCCAATAAAATGTCATTATGGTGAAATTATTTCTATTACCGCTGCAGGGGCAGCAAAAATTTTTAAAAAAACGGCAAAAATTTCAATTTTCCGTTTTTTACTTCTTTTCAAATTCATATTATATGTCTACTATTAAAAAAATTTACATTATATCTAGTAATACCTAATAAATGTCTAGTAATTTTGATGATCGGGATTGCCAACCAAGGGCAAGAGGGGCCCGCCCCTCTTAAATTTTGGAAAAAAGGGCTTTTTGAAGAAATTTTTGCGATTTTATGGTAAATTTAAAGATTTTTTTAGTAGGGGCGACCTTTTACATAAATTCCCCCTCAATTTTCACTTTTTCTCCCCCCCCCTCCCAACAAAAAATCTCTAAAAAGTTCCGGAAAATCCCCAAAATCACTTCAAAAAACACATTTCTCTCAAATTTACGGGGGGGGGGGCCCTCTCTCGCCCCTGGTTGGCAATGCTCATGATCAAAATTACTACACATTTATAAGTTATTACAAGCTATAATGTAAATTTATTTAATTCTAGACATATAATAAAAATTAAAAACTTTAAAAACGAAAAATTGAAATTTTTGCCGGTTTTTTTCAAAATTTTGACTGCCTCTGCAGCGGTAATAGAAATGATTTCGACCCGATTGATTATGTCAGAAACTAAACAAATGTTTTGATTTATCACTCAAGGTCAGAAATCTCATTTTTTAAATCAAAATATTTTTACTTTCATTATTAAATATAAATAAATTAGTCAATAAAATTAAGTGGGGGGGGAGGGGGCTTCAAAAAGTATTTTTACCTCCTGTGAACCAAAAAAAAGAGCTAGTTTTGGCCTTGAATGAGGGTTCCTGCAGCACCCCCCCACCCCCCAACAAATTTTGAAAAAACAAAATTAAAGCATATTTTATATATTTTAAATAATTTTTTAGTTTACTTTCAATTAATAATTCCAAAATAATATTCATCCACATTTACTTATTATAAACACATTATTTAATTTTATTGAATCATTTATTTATATTTAATAATAGAAGTTAAAATGTTTTGATTTAACTTGGTTATTAGGGTGGGTCGAAAAAACTGAAATTTATATAATCGAAACGTAATAGTGCGGAAAAGTTGCCATTGGTAATAAGGAATAAATTCACAAAATATTACACCAAATGGTTAATATCTTTTAAATATCTTTTACCGCTGCAAAGAGGGCAAAGTTTAAAAAAATCGCTTTTTTTTTTTTTAATTAAATTATCCAACCATACCAATACAATTTCTAATAGAATGCAAAAGCTACATCAAGATGTTAGTAATGTTCCAATAAAATGTCATTATGGTGAAATTATTTCTATTACTGCCGCAAGGGCAGCCAAAATTTTGAAAAAAAAAAAAAAAAAAAAAAAAAAAAAAAAAAAAAAAAACGCCAAAAATTTCAATTTTCCGTTTTTACTTTTTTTCAAATTCATATTATATGTCTACTATTAAAAAAATTTACATTATATCTAGTAATAACTAATAAATGTCTAGTAATTTTGATGATGGGGTTGCCAACCAAGGGCGAGAGGGGCCTGCCCTTGTTAAATTTTGGAAAAAAGAGCTTTTTGAAGAAATTTTTGCGATTTTATGGTAAATTTAAGGATTTTTTTAATAGGGGGTAAATCTTACATAAATTCCCCCTCAATTTTCACCTTTTCTCCCCCCTCCCAACAAAAAATCTCTAAAAAGTTCCGGAAAATCCCCAAAATCACTTCAAAAAACCCCTTTCTCTCAAATTTAGGGGAGGGTGGGGGGTGGGGGGGGGCCTCTCTCGCCCCTGGTTGGCAATGCTCATGATCAAAATTACTACACATTTATAAGTTATTACAAGCAATAATGTAAATTTATTTAATTCTAGACATATAATAAAAATTAAAAACTTTAAAAACAAAAAATTGAAATTTTTGCCGGTTTTTTTTCAAAATTTTGACTGCCTCTGCAGCGGTAATAGAAATGATTTCGACCCGATTGATTATGTCAGAAACTAAACAAATGTTTTGATTTATCACTCAAGGTCAGAAATCTCATTTTTTAAATCAAAATATTTTTACTTTCATTATTAAATATAAATAAATTAGTCAATAAAATTAAGTGGGGGGGGAGGGGGCTTCAAAAAGTATGTTTACCTCCTGTGAACCAAAAAAAAGAGCTAGTTTTGGCCTTGAATGAGGGTTCCTGCAGTAGAGTTCCCCCCCCCCCCCCCACCCCCCAACAAATTTTGAAAAAACAAAATCAAGCATATTTTATATATTTTAAATAATTTTTTAGTTTACTTTCAATTAATAATTCCAAAATAATATTCATCTACATTTACTTATTATAAACACATTATTTAATTTTATTGAATCATTTATTTATATTTAATAATAGAAGTTAAAATGTTTTGATTTAACTTGGTTATTAGGGTGGGTCGAAAAAACTGAAATTTATATAATCGAAACGTAATAGTGCGGAAAAGTTGCCATTGGTAATAAGGAATAAATTCACAAAATATTACACCAAATGGTTAATATCTTTTAAATATCTTTTACCGCTGCAAAGAGGGCAAAGTTTAAAAAAATCGCTTTTTTTTTTTTTAAATTAAATTATCCAACCATACCAATACAATTTCTAATAGAATGCAAAAGCTACATCAAGATGTTAGTAATGTTCCAATAAAATGTCATTATGGTGAAATTATTTCTATTACCGCCGCAGGGGCAGCCAAAATTTTGAAAAAAAAAAAAAGAATGGCAAAAATTTCAATTTTCAGTTTTTTACTTTATTCAAATTCATATTATATGTCTACTATTAAAAAAATTTACATTATATCTAGTAATAACTAATAAATGTCTAGTAATTTTGATGATGGGGTTGCCAACCAAGGGCGAGATGGGCCTGCCCCTGTTAAATTTTGGAAAAAAGGGCTTTCTGAAGAAATTTTTGCGATTTTATGGTTTTAAGGATTTTTTTAATAGGGGGGAAATCTTACATAAATTCTCCCTGAATTTTCACTTTTTCTCCCCCCTCCCAACAAAAAATCTCTAAAAAGTTCCGGAAAATCCCGAAAATCACTTCAAAAAACCCCTTTCTCTCAAATTTAGGGGGGGAGGGGGGGGGCTCTCTCGCCCCTGGTTCGCAATGCTCATGATCAAAATTACTACACATTTATAAGTTATTACAAGCTATAATGTAAATTTATTTAATTCTAGACATATAATAAAAATTAAAAACTCTAGAAAAAACGAAAAATTGAAATTTTTGCCGGTTTTTTCAAAATTTTGACTGCTTCTGCAGCGGTAATAGAAATGATTTCGACCCACCCTATTGATTATGTCAGAAACTAAACAAATGTTTTGATTTATCGCTCAAGGTCAGAAATCTCATTTTTTAAATTAAAATATTTTAACTTTCGTTATTAAATATAAATGAATTAGTCAATAAAATTAAGTGGGGAGGGGGGTGGGGCTTCAAAAAATATGTTTACCTCCTGTGAACAGAAAAAAGAGCTAGTTTTGGCCTTGAATGAGGGTTCCTGCAGCAGAGTTCCCCCCCCCCCCCACCCCCAACAAATTTTGACAAACAAAATCAAAGCATATTTTTATATTTTTTAAATAATTTTTTAGTTTATTTTCAATTAATTCGAAAATACTTTTCAATAATAAAAGTTAAAATGTTTTGATTTAACTTGGTTATGTTAGAAACAAAACAAATGTTTTGATTTAACTGGGAGTTATGTCAGAAACAAAACAAATGTTTTGATATAACTGGATTATGTCAGAAACAAAACAAATGTTTTGATTTAACTGGGTTATGTCAGAATCATTTTTTGAAATTAGCACTCAGTCGTCAAATGCCACTACATAGCATTTGACGACTACAAAATTGTTCCCGGGAGTTAAATTTGATGCCTAACCCTTTTTAACACTTATTTTTTGTTTAACTTAGCCAATCACTCGCTTTTGAAAATTTTGTCTGACACCAAACATAAATTCTAATGCGAGACAGTTTGAGAGCGATTTTTAGCAGAGTGTGCAAATCCAAATGAATACATTAATTTATGCAAACTTCTAAACTTTATATTGAACCTGCCATTTAGCACGGCTGAATGTGAAAAGGGATTTAGTCAGTTTAATTTAATAAAAAATGATATACATAACCGTTTATCCACTGATATTGTTAATGATAAAACTGTGTGGACCCAATTTAGCAGATTTTTGTCCAGATAAAGCTATAAATCCCTGTGAAATGATGTAGCTGAAGGACGGTTAAGAAATCCTGATTTTATTATCTAACTTTATTAAAATTAGTGGGTATTGTTTGACTTTCATCTGTGCACTCTACATGCAGTCAAGCATTGTTAGCATTAAATTGCTTAACCCTTTATATCCTGAATTAATTTTCCAGCTACTTTTTAAATGCTCAGAATCCTCGATTATTTCCACCAGTTATTATTTTTTTTTGTAAAGTTTTTCTTATCTAATCATAGCATTTTTGAGATTCAATTAGGTGAAAATTTCTCATTTGATAAACCGGTGGTAACAGATTAAAAATTCTGTAAAAGACTCTCGTCGCGAAGGGGTTAAAGTGGTACTTATAAGTACCGTCAGGATAAAAAGGGTTAATGAGGATTTTTGCTTAACATGAATTGATAATGCAGTCCCAACAGATAAGATGGTACTATTATTTTAATGGTTAACACACACACAAATGTGGTCCTTTTAGATTTCATTTTAACAATTTTTTTTTTGCTAAATTTAAGTAATTATCAACAACGGATAAAATTTTGTTTAACATGGTTAAGTGCATTTTTCTAATAACCACTTAACTGCCACGTGAGTATATATACGCCTTTAGAAAACATATTCTTCTTTTACAGGTTTGGCAAACCCGCGTGCCAATAAGGCATTTTTCATTACCAGTTCCGTATTTAGCTCACGGTAACATCTGTATTTTGTTATCACTATGCCAGAAAAGTTATCTTCAGCTTATTTATTCGCAGAATTCTCTGATAAAATAAGGTAATGGGGGGTCTTGTCAGATTTCGTTGACAGTTAAGGGGTTAAATTTGAAAATGTAGTATTAACTAAAAAAGCTTTATCAGTTTTACAGTTGCTTCAATAATTATAATATTGTAGATTATGAACTTCAATAATTTAAATAAAAACAAAATATTCACAATTTTCTGTAAAATAGCATATAACGATACAGTTATGTGAATTTTAGAAATTGCAACTAGAAATTTTTATTAGACGCCTAAGATAGTTACAGTAAGCATCACTTCACACCTACCTTTCATTACCCAATTTCTATCACTGGTCAGAAACAAAACAAACGTTTTGATATATTGCCTGCGGTCAGCCATCTCATTTTTTAAATCAAAACATTTTAACTTATATTATTAAATATAAATAAATTAGCCAATAAAATTAAATAATGTGTTTATAATAAGTAAATATGGATGAAAGGAAATGAGAAACAAAACAAATATGTCTTGATTTAAAAAACAAGATGGCACACAGCAGGTTAATCACAAAGCTGTTCCTTTATTACTTTATGCAGTTTAACCCTTAATTGCTGTCACAAAAACTGTTGCATACATACTGTGAGTGGTTTTGGTTTCCAAGACCGCTTGATTGAAAGATTAATAAAAAGCTCGAATAACTAATAAGATACTGCTTCTGTTCTAAACTTTATGTAGGGGAGACCGGTACACAGTGGACCACTTTTTCAGTTAACATTTTTTTTTCTCTTTAACAGACTGACCGATCTGTATGAAAATATTTTTGAATATTCCTTAAACCTTCTTACATCCATCATAATTTTCTCACAACGTAGTTTTCAATACATTTTTCAAAAAAAAAATTATATACACTTGTGAAGTGGACCAGTGTACCCCGGAAGCGGGGTACAGTGGTCCACCCACCGGGGTACAGTGGACCACTATTAGGTATTATCTAAAATACAATATAAATCTATTTTTCATTAATCTAATTATTTTTTGTTGCCCGTTCACCCACAAAATAACATAGTAATATAAATTTTGAAGCAAAAACAAAAAAATTATATTTTGAAAATAATAACTGATTAATACAGGAACAATTGCAATTTAGTTGAAGTTATTACTTAAGTACAAAAAAATCAGCTCAAATTAAAATTTGCAAATTAAATTCTTAAATACTTATGAGTAAGATTGAGCCTGGAATTTTCAAGAAATAATTTTGGGTCTGAGAGCAACATTATGAAATCATTGACATCAACAGCAGATTCATCTACAGTTTCAGAAGAAATAAACTGATTTCCATTCAATTTGCGTCTCATAAATCTTACTTTAATAAAATCATCAACAATTAGACTACAGTTATATTTATCAAAGGCAGTAAATACAAAACAAAATATTTCTTACTATGTTAAATAAATTGTTATTTTTATTTGTTTACTTTATTTTACAGTTAAATCTACTTTAAAACAATCTTTCTTTATAGAAAATAAGCAATTATTAAATATTTTGAACATTCTGCATTACAGGAGCAGAGTGGATTGTGGACCACTGTGCCCCAGGAGTGGGTGGTCCACTGTACCCCATGTTGAAGTTCAATAAATAATCATATTAATATTGTTCATAGCTTTCTTTTAAACATATTAACTTTAAAGTAAAATAAAAACAAGTATCTTAGCTTTGGTCATATATTACAGATACAGAGGACAGTCAATTCTCAAATACTCATCATACATTACATGCAGATAGATTTTAAAAACCAAATTTTGAAGGGAAAACTTGCGGGTATGTACAAACAAAACAAAAACTCAATTTGATTATTTTTTTTTTCTTAGAAGGACAGTAATTACTTGAACTTCATTTTTATAAACATGGGAAGACTTATTTTACTTTCTTTAATCATTGTTGAACGCTAAATTATACTTTGTGATAATTTAAGAAGTATTTTGTTTTGTTTATTTAAGGAGTTTAAGTATCTCCTTGGAAACTTTTTAATTTCTATGGAGTTTCTAAGTAGTGTAAGGCGTCTGTATGAACCCTGCTATAGTTAAACTGAAAATCACAAGTTACTGTGAAAATTGATAAAAGCACTACCGCTAAAAGCAGCTAAAAGATTTTTTTTTTCCCAAAAGCCGTAGCATTTAAGCCTAACATTTATAACTAGGATTAGGGTGGTTTTATTCCAAACAAACGTTCATTTACAATGTTTTTTAGAGAACATTACAACATAAAATTGAATAATTTACCTTTTTTCTGTAAAATAGACAACATCAGGCGAGAAAAATTGGGTTAGAATCTTGTATATACAATTCTTGTTTACGCTTGCCTCATGTATCTCGACAACAGAAGGAAAGGCACCGCGCACGCGCAGATGGAAACTAATATATCCTCGACTCCTGTCGGCCTGTCACACTGTTCAAAAAATTAGCAGTTGGAATTTTATTTAATTAGTTTTAGAATATATGCTTTATGTAATTTAGATCATTTTCACTGTCTCTGGGAGATGTAGAATACCCCAACTGTGCATTTGAGAGGGGTAAAATTATAAAATTTCAAATCTTAAAAATTTAAAAAAAAAAAAAAAAAAATTGAAAATTTACCGAGAAGAAAATTTTGAGATATTCCTCATTTAAGTTTGTAATTTTTAAAAACTTAAAATTTTAACAAAAGTTTTTTTTTTTTTTTTTGAAAAAAAAAATTATTAAAAAAAAATAATGTACAGTAAAATATGTGTTTTAAAGCTATATTTTTCTTTATAATATCTATATAATATATACATATGTACATACGTCCAATTCAATGAGGGGGTTACCCCCCCCCCATTGAATTATTATTAAAAAATGTTGAAAAAGAATTTAATCTTATATTATTAGTCAAATTGCAGGTCATAGAAGAACAGAAAGTGTGAAATATGTTTTATCCCCCCCCAGCCCCACCTTCACATCCCTCGAGGGGGTGAGGGAGGAAAATATTGCTGGAAGGGGGGCACGAATCTGTGACGTTGAAATGTTTCTTTTTAGGTAATATTGTATTCTCATAGGAAATACATGCACTTTTGAAAAAATTTACAGATTTGAATTGGCACCATTATGCATAGAAATAATCAAAACTTGGAATATAGAAATTTTTACATCTATAAAAAGTAAAGACTTTTGTGCATAAAAAATGCACACTTTTTGCGAACACGGAACAGGCAGTTATTTTATGCAAAAAATTTGCACAGTTTTTGAAAACAAAAAATATGCACTTTTTTGTATGCATAAAAAATGCATATAATGTGCACACAAAGTGTACACTTTTTGAAATATTCAAAAATATTCACTTTTTTTGCACAAATTGTACACAATTGAAACTTTTTTGCAAAAAAAGTGCAAACATTTTCCAGCTGGGAAGACATCAATTATTTCTCATAATAGTATCTCAGTTAAAAAATTCTGAATTTTGTTTCCATATATATTCTAAAAAATTCCACTAATAGTTATTTTAAGGTAATTAATGAGAGAAAATATTTCCAAAGTTGCGGAAACTAAAGCGACAGTAAAAAAATATGTAATATCACAAATCATTGTTTGCTTGAAGTCATGCGTTTCTTTTTAAAAACTGGAATTTTTGTAATTATCGGAACGCAAATCGTTTGCAAACAAGAATAGTATTCTGAGAAAATTTTGGAAAACAATATCTGTCGTTAGGTTTCATTTAATAACAATGTGCATTCTGTTTCAGAAAGGGTGAAAAAGATAAAATTTTAAGTGAGGTGGTTACGCCACATGAAACCTTGCATTACATAAACATAGTAAGGCTACGTTTATTTATTTTGTTGAGCAGTATCCAAAGCGTTAACGTATTTTAATGTATAATATTACGCATTTGTGTATATGTAGAAAATTATTTAAACTATAATTTTTAGCTGTTTACAAACGAAAATGTGTGCTAATGTTGAATTTAGATTCACCACTTTCCATTATCATTTTTATGACAAAGCAAGCTATTTCAGTCGCTAAAAATATGCTTTGCTACTTAACTTTAGAACGTAGTAAGTTAACTTAGCAACGTAGAAATATATTATGCTTAATCTTTTGATTACGGTCTAGGTGGGGTGACTATTTTTATATTCCCTCGTATCACAATTTACAAAAAAATTTCTTTGCGGAAATCATTCATTATGAAAGATGAAGGAATTCATTATGAAAGATGAAGGATTCATTATGAAAGAATCGTAGTATGCCAGAGATTATTTTTCGGAAATTGGTGCGAA
This sequence comes from Maratus michaelseni, assembly GCA_963931845.1. Taxonomy (NCBI): domain Eukaryota; kingdom Metazoa; phylum Arthropoda; class Arachnida; order Araneae; family Salticidae; genus Maratus; species Maratus michaelseni. The sequence goes on from OZ007586.1 coordinate 403,437,027, forward strand.
TAGAATAAAGAAATAGTCTCTGAGACTACATATATCCCAACGCCGTAATCAAAGGGTTAGCAATACTTCGTATATTTGGTATATAGTAGGCCTTCCACCTTGTTCGACAAAAAATCCTTTGCCACCACAAACTATGAATGGTAATTTTCGATTTATTTAATTTAAAGCTTATCGTCACCTAATTTGTGATGTAAGGTTATCTAAAAATTTTATGAATATGCATAAAAAACACACTCGGTTGCGGGGCCTGTTAAATGTTTAACAGGCCCCGCAATTATTATAATTGTTTTGCTATCAATTTGTGTCAAAATTTTTAATAAACTTGTATTTGTATGCTTGTAATAATGAACATTTTTATATATATCTTCTACATATTTTGTTGTTTTCCATAGAAAGAAACGGTAAGGTTGTTCACGTCCAACGATCACGTCGCCCACGAAGGAAGGAGAAAATATGCATGGAGTGGTTCTGATTGGAAGCATGGAAATAAGCAATATTTGAATTATTTCAATTATATTCTGTTTCTACGCCTCATAATAGGTGAAGCCAGCGACTATACATCTTTATCCTTCCAAAAAAGTGGCTCTCGTTATAGGAATATCATTATAGGAATCATTCACACCCGAAACATTCATGAAAAGCATCACGTGATCTGATTTAGCTCGATGAGCCTGCGCAGACTTCGCTCTCTTGACCCAAAAAAATTTGTTTGTGATTTGATCACGTGATTGGGATTTTCATTTGGAAGGTTGATTGAACACCTTTAACAGTTCGATCGGAAATCCAACAATTTTCAACTTTTTAACTTTCTAAACTGATTTTTTAAACCTTCGTATTTCTGAATGAAACAGTATAAAAATATAACAAGCGGAGTACAATTAATATATCAGTTTTAGTGACATATAAGGTGATACAGGCCAGACGTTCGGATCACCGATTTGTGTCACACTTGGCCTAACCACTGAGCTATAATATAATTCTATATAGTTCAGTGAGACTAACACAGAAAGCCTTAAAATAATTAGGCGCAAGCTCTCAAAAATAAAAATTAAATTAAAAATATTGCATACACTTACGATGTTTTGTCGCACTAAACAGATGACCCTGGATCATAAGCCTCTCCTTTTAGATTTTTCTTTTCAATTGCTATTAATATAAAAATGCTTCATCAGTTGCTTTATAGTTTCATTAAAAATGGGATACTGTTAATATAACAAAACTGTGATATCAACATGTTATGAGATTCATTTGTATTAGTAAATTAAAATATTTGTTAAATTTGATAACAAGTGCTTCTAATATGTTTATTAAAGCATTTATTTCGATAACAACATGTTTGAAACATAAATATTCAATTATAAAATTTCTTTTAATTTTTTTTAACGTTATACGTATAATTTTATTTTTATAGTATTTTACACATTGATATTTACATTGTAAAATATGCTTTGCATTTTATTTTTAGTAATAATAAACCAATAAGGTACTCCATAAGAAAACCCTCTGTTTTTTATATTTTTGAGAGTTTCTTCAAATATTATTTTAAAAACGGTAGATTTATATAGCGCTGATCAATTAATTCTGGGGAATACTTTCTTTTACAAAAAGCGATCAATTTTTACATCATTTAAAAAACTATTAATGAACAAGAATATTACCAAAGTTATAGAAACTAATGTGAGATACGATTAGAAAAAAAATGCATCACATGTCGTTAATTTTTTGAAATGCTGTGCATCATTTTAAAGAAGGGAAACTTTGAAATTAGCGGAAAGCATATCGTTTTGATACAAACTAAAAATAATCCACGAATGTTGTAGAAAATCAAAATTTGTGGCTGGCTTTAATTTGTTGAAATATTCCTATTTCTGTTAAAATGAGGATAAGACTAAATTTAAATTAGAATTTATGCAATATGAAAACTTTCTACAGTTGAAAAAAATGTGCTACATTATTTTATTTTGTTGACATTAAGTACGCAAAGAGGTAGTGCTCATAAAATTATTAGGTTTTTTTTTTTTTTTTTTTTTTTTTTTTTTTTTTTTTGCTTTTGTAAGGGTAAAAATCTTGTATATTTAACCCTTCTTTGCATGAGTTTTTCTTTTACAATTGTGTTTTTATATACATATATTAAATATTACACATCAGAAATTTTAAGATAGATTTTTAATTTTGTTCAGCAACATAGTTTACGGGAAATTTAGTGGATTAATATTTCTATATAAATATAGTGGTGGCGAAGAAGTTGATCTATTTATTAAAAGTTAAATCAAAAGTGATGGTTTACATCACTATGCAATTAAGGGTTAAGCAAGTACTGTATATTTAAACAATTATTGCACATTTAAGCAATTTATATCAGAAAATATTCTGTAAAATTTCATTTTGCTAAACAATTAATCTTCTTTTACTTACATAGAATTTGTTTTCACAAAATTTGAAAGTCACAGCTTGTATATGCTTCTAATAATGTAAGAGCAAGGAAAAATATCGAAAATATGAATGTAACTTCCTTAGGATCTGTATAAAATATTAAAAAGTTCACTTGAATACTCTAATGGTTTTATATATTGAAGATCGACATACATAGTAATACAAATTTGTACCAGTTTTTTGAATGACTAGTTAGTACGATATAGATTGTTGAAAAATGAACAAATAATTATTAAAGTGAAATTTTTTTTTAATGTCACCATAAACATAATAAAATAAACATTACGGAACCATTTGGGATCACTTAAAGCTAATATTTATTTTTTAGATACAAATTCGCACTTGGTATGAAGCTAAACATATAAGGTGGAGAAAACAGAGCATTGCGTGTTAACTTGACGTGAGTCTCTGTACCTGAAAAGGGATCAATTTCATATGATCCGAAACTTTTTTGTCGTGGTTTTCTTTTCTTTTTCTTTTTGTTATTACGGTGTTCTTTAACATAGGTTACACATATCCACATAATTTGCTGCCAGTTTTTTGTTGCATTTTTACTACTTTTGATGAATTATTGTTAAACTGAAAAGTCACAACGTTCCTCTTTAACTTATCGGTTCTTTATTTGTCACCAGAAATTTTATTTAATAAAAAGTAAGTTAATATTCGGTGGTACTTATTTGATTTCATAAATAAAGTAAAATTTTTGATTCGAAGGTATTTTTTAGTCCAAGAAATATGTGTTGAAAATTATTGTAAGTGATTTTGCATGCTTAACCACTAACCTCTGAATACAAGACCTACGCGCTGATGCAAAAATGGCGACTGTCGTAGGTTTTTTTTTTTTTAGTGTTTGTGCGCTCCCTTGAATTTGACCAAAACTTTCAACCAATAATTTCCAAAAGTGTTCTTCGCCTTATTTATCTGAGATTAAATAAGTTAAATGAAATTTTTAGAAAATACTGGTGTCAAAATTCAGGGAACCGTACAAAAGCTTAATAAAATCCGTCTTAGATAGACACCATTTTTGTGTCAGCACGGAGGCCTAGTATTCAGGTAGCGGTAGCTTGAACCTTGAAGGGCGTGGTGGTTCTCTTTTGAACCACTTAATTTTAATCTCTAAATTCCACATTGGCACCAGAGTTTTGGAATGAAAATTTTCCTTTTATAAAGTACGTGGCAGAAATATTATAATTATTTTAAAATTAATTTTTTCTCGATTCTGTTGTCAATCAATCATTTGAGCATTTTACTAACAGAAGTAGTTTGCTTCTGAAAGGGTTAAATGATTCTAAATACATATTTCTGATTTAAATTTACCTCTGCAGTGTTGGAGTGTATGTTATGAGCTCTAAAAAGGGAATATTGTTTTTAGATGTCGAGTTATGCAGCAGTGAAAATGTCTCTTTTTTTATTATTTTCGTTTAACTAGCAAGATTGAATACATTTGTGCTCTTAAGTGTTTGTTTCAAGATGTCTGTAATACTATGGACAATATCAAAAAAAGTTAAAGAAAAAGTTTTCGGTTTACGAATTTAATAACACCAACTCTTTTCCTGTAGATCTTAATTTTATTTGTCTAAATTTGTGGAACAATTCTTAACACAATTTCTTTTATAAATTCTTAACACGATTTCTTATCTATGATGAATCTAGAAAAATCCATAAAGTTTTCTAGACTGATTTTATCCAAGAATCTCAAATATCGTGTCAACAGCGTTTGCTAGAGTTTGAAAAATAAATTTAGTGCAATTATGTAATGCGTTGATGGTCCCCAAAACATAATCCATGAATAGCATTCGTTAGTAGATATTGTTACCAAATAGTTGGTACCAGAATCAATTTTGAACTGTGAACTTTGCAAAATTTTTAGTACGAGAGTGTACTTCTTTATCCCCTACTGTACATGTAGAGTGAAATTTCAACCAGTCATTTATCTAATGCTATTCAAGTTATCATGAAGAAAAAAAGGTAACTTTAAAACTCAGCAGATCAGTTAGTCCTTTCTTATCCAAATGATTTTTCAATATAGGGAAAGCACTTGCTTTTACGTTAACAAAATAAATAGTAGTTGTCTAAAAAACAAAAGTTATGTTTTATTGAAATTCAACTTATATGCCATTTACTGACATCTACCAAAAATCGTACTATTCATATGACAATAGGCTAAGTAAGAACTTTTCTAGACGCTTGAAAAATGCCGTATTACAACAGGATTAAACAGCCTTTCTAGTATTTGTTTTATGTTTTATCATAAATTATTCATTTGCAAAAGTAGGCCATATTTTAAATATAAAGATTTAAACATATGTTTGAAATAAAATAATCGCGAAAGATGCAAAAAAAAATCAGCAAACTTTTATTATTATTATAATTATTATTACTAAATGCTGGAACATGAATGAAGTAATAATAATAAATATATAGTCATCATTATTACATACAACAAATAACAAAAATAATTGTTAAGACATAATAATTGTCAAGGAAAAGATATTTCCTGTTAATAGGACGTTAGATCTCAATGTATTAAGAAAAAATATGAATCCTATAAGCTATCTGTTCTTATATTTGAAATGTCCGAAATCAATAAAATACAATATTACAAAAAACAAAACAGTAAAATATTAAATGAAAATATGAAAATTTATAAACCTGGTGCATTTTAAAATAAGAAAAAAAATCCATTTTCTTATTTCTCGCCTAGCGTGTACCTATTGTACATATGTAAGATTAACTGGATTTAAGTATCGAGGTTTGCAGAAATTTTTCCTGCGTCACTTCGCAAAGGTATCGGCTGTCGTAGCATAGAAAGATGCACGCAAAATAAAGACATGGTCAAGACCACTATGAATGTGCAACAGTGTCTTCAAATCCCAACAACTGGCCATATTGAAAGCTGCAGAATGGGGTAATACCACATGACAAGATTACAGCTTGCGCTCGGACTGCATGTCAGCCATAAAAGCATTAAGCAAGCGCTTTAACGTAAATTAAATAATAGTTACAATACAACAAACAGTAAAAAATCAGATACTAAATTTAAAATAAGCTAGGTCAAGGCTTACGTTGACAAACAAGAAGGCGAGGATGCAGAAGAATAGGCCAAACACGCGTAACTAAACCCATACAGTGCAATCTCTTATCACATAGAGAATCAAATAAAACTAAAGAGAGCCCTTAAATATCTAACAATTAAGCAATAAAAGTACGAGTGAGATTAGAGGGACACAGTCAGGCTGACACACCTGTACTTTCCTAAAGTTGATACACACAGATTAATAAGCTGCAAACTACTTTCTCAAATCTGCACAGCACACGATGCGTTCGTAGCTTATCTGCATAGAATCGCATTGGTAGAAACGACAGATTAAGGGTGCGGGTTGATATAGAACTTCCAAACACTACCTTACAGCCTGTCCTCTCACTCATGCACACCATCAGGTCAGATCAACATAACACCAAACTACGAGCAACTTTGGTACAAATAGCTGAAACATAACAAGCACGTAGAAGCAAAATGAAAATCAGTGATCAGATGGATAATTAATAACATTGACTTCATTTCACACTAACTTGAGTTAAATCAGAGATATCTAAGCCGTTCCCTCCATCCACACAAGACCAATTCCCCAACAGCAAGCGCAGCGCATAGCGATATATTAAAAAGCATTTAATAGAATCTTCTATTAATGCGTGGAAAGAAAGGCATTAAAAGAACTTCACTTTTACTTGACAATAAAAAAATTAAAAAATATACTAAAAGCACAATGTGCACAAAACATTAAAAAATATAAAACGCCAGCATCTAGGTACATCATAAATATCTAATCAGTGGCTTTTAGAGATGAACGGATGGCCCACGAGCTCGTTCACGAAATATATAATGACTTAGTGCAAACGAAGTGATAACAGTCATCATAACAAGTTAACTGATCGCCCTCGAGCTTAAAATCACAAGAAAAAATGCTAAAATAAATACATAAATATGTCAATGCTAAATTAGGTAATAACAGACATATCTAAAAAGAATAGACCAAAAAACAGGTTGACAACAAAACTAATCAACTACGAAAATAGGAAAAATAAACTTTTATTATATGTAATACATAGTAACGACACAAAGGTTTAAACTACATGATTTTAACCTATCGTAGTCTATATTACCAATCATAGTTTATATTAGAATTAGGCAACTTTCATAAATGTACTCCTCTTACTCTTTTAGTGGGAATGCGTACCGGATGTACAGGTGGCTCGTACGAGTTCTTTGCAAGAGTGAAGTCCCCCACCCTTTTTTTTAAATTTTCGAGAACGTACTCAAAATCAATATAGTTGATATCAATCTAGAACTGGCCAACACAGTAATTAAATCAATTCAGTATTTCATGCCATGACGGCCAAAGTGCTACTCAGGTAGATCTCCTCCTTCAGGCAATCAGGCGAATTTCGCCCCACGTCCAGGTATACAACCCGTTAAGCTAGGCATAACAGCCAGCAGGTTGGGACCTGATCAGCAGTATAAAAATAATAATGTAACCTTGCAAAAAATGTTATGTTTTACCTTTTTTTTTTTTAAGAAACGAAACTCTCACTGAAATATTTAAATGTAAATATACACTTTTTCAAAGAAAATAAGGCCATTTGTACTTTTAAGAAATACTAGGTGGACGCAAAATGCAGGAAATAAAAACTAATTTCAAATCAAACAGTTATGTTAGTAATAGGGAAAGGACGAATTTTTAATTCTTGTACCCATCTACGAAAAGTACAAAAATCATAGATACGGCCTTAAATTGAAAAATTTTAACACTAGAACCACGGGAAATTTTACTCAAATTTTATAAAAATATTTTACACCAGAATTTTTATTTAAAACTATTTAATGTATTAATTTAACTTATTTTTTTGCGTCATATATTTAACTTATTTTATGAAAAAATTTCTGGTTAGAATCGACAATTATTCATGTGGTATGGGTCAAAATGACCCGTCATCGCGGGTCTAGTGTTAATTGTCGCCAACTTTATCAAATTTAATTGTGGTTTGTCATGTCGCTCGCATTACTGAAAGGCTTTAAAACAATGCAGAATATATATTTTTTTCGAAGCAAATCTATTATAAAGCATGTTTTTTTCATTATCTTCAGTTTCTTATAATATATCTTATCGCAGACAAATTATGTTCATCGGAACAATCTTTCTATTTTACAAGATACTCAGATTAATTTATAAAAGTAAGCGTTGAAGGGAATTTTCTCTTTCTGAATATATTTTCCCAAATTCAAACGTATGTAGCTTTCTAAGTACGAGGGTTGTTCACTAACTTTTGCCTCCACGTCTGTAACTAGTTTATTAACAGAACAAAATGAAATATTTTACATTGACAAGTAACTTTGAAATGTCCTTCATCTTATGATGTTTTTGCAGGTGGGACCAATGACGTGTAAACATTGAAACAGAGAATGCCGGACTATGTGGAAGTGCGGTTAAAACAGCGTGCGGTGATTGAATTTCTGACAGCGGAAGATGTTGCACCAATCGATATCCAAAGACGAATTAGTGCTGTGTATGGCGAAGCATGTGTGGACAGAAGCACTGTCAGAAGATTGGTACGTGGAAACCACGACGGAGAACCAAGCCACATTGAGTGTGTACGATAAGCTCCGCTGTTGATGCCCGAAGACCACAGAGAGATCGGGAGCATAGAGAACGGGGGGGGGGCACTTAAGGGCACGCGCTTTGAGTAGTCCGACGAACATGCAGTGTTGCCAGTAGGCTACTTTTTTTAAATTCAGTTTTCTTGATTTCGACCAGTTTTTTGAGAAAATATAGTTCGCTTTATTTAATGGCAGATTAAATAAGGCGTAACCAAGGCGTATCATACCATTTGAAAAAAATGGTGCTAGTCAAGCAATCGGAATTTTAAAAAAGTAGCCTGCTGGTAATATTGCAAACAAGTCACATATTCGGTGTGTTCTTTGTGTCATAAACAGCCGGTCTCATTCTTCTGTGACGGCTTGCAACAGCTAGTGTATCGATAGCACAAGTGCATCGCCGCCAGTGGTGTCTTTATCTTCAAATAAGGTAGCCCTTCAAAAGCGATCATTTCAAAGTTACATGTCAATGTAAAATATTTCATTTTGTTCTGTTAATAAAGTAGTTACAGACGTGGAGGCAAAACTTATTGAATAAAAAAAGAAAACTGCCCAGTTAAACTGAGGGCATTGAGCTTACAGGCTATTCACACTCATTGTATATTGTACTCTTATTTCAAAGAATTTTAAATATTCCCCTCGATAAATAAAGAAATCAACAATATATTAAGGGGGGGGGTCATTCCCCCGTTACCCCCCTCATAGTTAACTAATGAACGCCTTAAATTAATCAGGGAAGTCTCTAATTGCAATGAATATACATACAAAATTTGAAGAAAATCGGATAATTCTGCATGAAAAACTCATTTATCTAAATTAGGGGGGTATCCCCCCCTTTCTCCCTTTACACTAAACCAATGAACCCCAAAACTATTGACAGAAGCACATTATCAAAATGAACCTATATACAAAATTTGAAGAAAATCGGATAATTCTGCATGAAAAACTCATTTATCTAAATTAGGGGGGTATCCTCCCCTTTCCCCCTTTATACTAAACCAATGAACCCCCAAAACTATTGACAGAAGCACATTATCAAAATGAACCTATATACAAAATTTGAAGAAAATGGGATAATTCTGCATGAAAAACCCATTTATCTAAATTATGGGGGTTAGCCCCCCGTTTCCCCCCTTTATGCTTAACCAATGAACCTCCAAAACTAATCAGGGAAGCGCCTTATCACAAGGAACCTATAAACAAAATTTAAAGTAAAACGGTTAGTTCTATCAAGAGTTATCGCGTTACGTACATACATACGTACGTACATACAGAACCGGCGGGCACATAAGCTCTCAGGCTTTGATAGCCTGTGAGCTAACAACCCTCGTATGAATCACTCCTTACGCATTTGTATTTATATTTAAATGCTTGGCTATGGTATAACAAATGTGTGTGGTTTTAAAAACGCATAAACTATTTTTGTCGCTATTGTCCTGAATCAGAAATATATATAACGCATCCCTATTTAATATATTTTGTTCATCTTATATCTTCAATATCACAGAAATGATAGTCAGTAATGCCGGTCATGCAACCTCCATTTCTATTAGAAGAGATAATTTTACTAATTTAAAAAGGAAACAGAGTACAGTATTTGAATTTATTTAGTTCAATGCTTCAAAACAATTCCAACTTTAGTTAGAGAAAATGAAATAATTAAACTACGTAGATTATTACAACATTGTTGCCTGATAGCAAATTAAATTTTCAAGAATAATTATCTATGATTTCCTAAATCTTGTATAATTATAGGATAATTTAACTTAATAATATTTCCTAGTAATACCTTTATCACAATGCAGAATTGAGACAACAAAACACCTAAACTTAATTTAGGAATTATTGTGACTCGTTAGATAAATATAGTTATTTTTTAACTAAATGAATTTTATAGTGTTCTGTATCAAAACACAAAGATTAATTTAATTATAGTGTAATATTAGTTTATGCATTTCAGTAATTTAAATATATCATTATTACAGTAGTTTCTCTGTTTGATATGATATATTCGACAATAAATGTGACAAGGCAATTCAATTTAAGGCTTCGAAGTTTTAGCAGATAGTTTTTTTATTAATATTTTCTTCTATTTTTGAATAAATAAAACTTGATTTTTCAGATAAATCTTGTCAAGAATAAAAAAGAAATTGCTTTATGCGTCGCAGAGTATAATTGCTTTTCAATTATTTAGCCTCTAAATAAGACAAATATATGTATTTTATTTTTTTATATTCCTTTTTGGTTGTTGTAGTATCTGTGACCCAACCCTTTGGTCCTTTCGGAACGCATTACGTTTATAAAAATTTTGTGATGCATACTTATATATCTATATCAATGTATGCTTATAATTTACTGACAGTAAATGGCTTTCCGACATTGCGTTTCGAACCTACAAATGAAATAGGTTCACTTAAATCACAACACGTTGCATTTGAACTAGCAAAATAAAATTGAAACAGTCACATGTTAGAATTTTGTGGGTTGCTGTAACGGGAATGAACTCATTGGCCGTTGCTGAAACAACAAGGTGAGATCTGTTTAAAATCCAAATTCTCTTGCTAAAGGTTCCCAATCCATAGGCACCAAATAACCACAAACACTATTTCATATCTACCAACTTTGACGCATTATTGTTACCACTAAAATTTACTTTTGGATATTAGTGTTAAGAAAATCGTGTAAAAATTTGCAGCTATCCCAAGTAGCACAGTTTGTTGACCAACGTTGGCAGTTTGTGGTATATGTTGTTAAATGGCAGGATCGGGAATGGTATGGTTGGGAAAATAAAGGTTAAGAAATCCCTCTAATTTCGATCGTATCTGAGCAGAATTCTGAGCGACAAACTGTTGACCCACTGCCGGGCATTCACAAATTGGTAAATGGTTAGCTAATTGTGCGGCAAGGCAGACATTTCTTACTGTGAGCCAATGGGTAACGGCAGTTAACCAACAATTAGCAAACGCAGGACCAAACATTCTGTAGTACTTGGGATGCTATTTTCATAACTTCGCAAAGTATCAATGACAATCAAACTGTTAGATCCTGTTACACTTTGTGCAAGTTAAAGAAAGATTTAAAAAAAAAAAAATTCCATTAACCTACGAATGCTCTCAACGCATGACAATATAATCTTATGCAAAACTCTCAAAGCTCATTCGAACAAAGTACGCTAATTAGGCATCCTATATTAATGCAACATATTTTTCAATTTACATTCCTATTAATCTGTAACAGGCACATTCACACATCAATCTTTTACCTCTTAAATAATTATCTGCATTGACGGAAACTAAAGGTTTAATCAACTAGATTTTTAAGTGATAATTATTTACATAATTTAGGTAGAGTTCTTGGTAATTTAATTTGTCGCGTTAAATTATCTTATCAGCAAAAGTTACTTAGCTATTAAGTTCATTTGAAGAGAGAATATGAAGGAAGTACCTTATAAAAGTCATACGAGTGAAAGCCTACACCAATTTCAGAAAATTAGTAAACCTGCAAAAATAATGTAATTGAATAAGGTTATGTTTTGATATTCATCTTTTGTAAAAGTATGTTGATTTTAAGTACGCTGAAATGAGATAGGTTTAAAAAATAAAATCAGGGAAATAAATACAGATACTATCTAATTTTACAAGTTACGTACACTCTTTGGAATTTCTAAGGAGTCTGGCACCAAGAGAAATTTATATTTAATAATTCGATATCAGAAATCATAATCACGTAGTTAATTAGAGTTTTATAGTTTGTACAAAATATAGTAATGTATATATAATATTATATTCTAATACAATAAACCAATATAAATCTTAAAACTTTGTGTAGACATATCATTTTGGAACGCATTGTATAATGTAATATTAAAATATTATAAAAATATATTAAATATTATATTATTGAAGATGTAAAAATTTGATCTATCTATTAACCTGTTTATATCCCAAGCGTGCATTTCAGAATTTTTTTTTTTCAAAAATTCAGAATTCATACAGAAATAGCGAATAGCATTTTTTACTTTATTTAATAGCAGAAGTTTCGTAATTATATAAAGCAAAAATTCTTCTTGCAAAATTTCCAATGTAAATTCGAATTTTTTGAACAAAAAAGTAATTTCCGAAATGGACGCATATAGGCGCTTCGGATGCAAATTGGTTAATAAATTGGTTATACACAAATCTGCTGAAAATTTCTAAAACTTTACGTAAATAAAATATACTTAGCGGTTACATATTAAAAACACAACAAATCTTTCTGTAATTTAATAAAAACATAATAAAGTGTACAGACGCAGTATGATATCATTACCATCCAGTATGAATAAAATTAATACCGCAATATGTAGCAAAAATATTAAAAGTTCATAATATTGAGACATAGGTGAGTAAACAATAATACTAGTTTGAATGGATAATTAGTTAATTAATATAAACAAAATTCATAACACGTATCAGATCATTTTTATTTCATAATAATTTCAACATGGTCGAAAAGATATTTAAAAAATTATTAATCTAAATATTTAGGATGCACTTGAAATATCTAAGAAACATTGTTCAATCTATTAATAAAATATCTGCTGATAAATGCTAAATATTTACAGAAATACATTCTATTTCAAAACAGGAAAATTTAAGGTTCTATAACACAGCCAATCATTGAAAAATAAATAAGCTGACTCGACATATGATGTTATTGCAAAAGAATATCAAATATATGAAATGTTTGACGTTATTTAAGATGCGAAATTCCATCCAATGTATTAAAGAAGTATCTGTACATACATCTGCAGATAAAGTGGAAAATTTATTTACACGCATTTTATTTACAAAAGGAAAACTTACTAAATAATAAAAATTTTTTGTCTTTGTTAATATCAACATAATTATGACCTGAGATAAAATATTAGGTTCATGAAAAATTTGTGATGAAATTTAATACCTGTTTTCAATACATTTAATACCGGTAAAATTTCGATACCTGATAATTTTACTATAGCTGCGTGCTTTGAAGTGATAGGTAAAATAATCGGGTAATAAAATTTTACCTGTATTAAAGTTATTAAGAGTATTAAAATACGATAGAACTTTTGCATCAACCTAATATAATGTTATTGCAAATCAGTATGAGTAAATTTATATTTAAAAAAAATTCTCCATGTGTGCCTCAAGAATAAATTGGTGACATTGTCATCTATCGCTATTTCGCGTTTCCATCGTCGGCACTGTCACCCGAATAACCTCAATTGGGTTTTGATTCATTGGGTATTTAAAACTCTGAATATACTTGTCAGATCTGCTATGATTCTAACATAAAAATCGTCACAATAATAAAGATTTTTCAATGTTTTCATGTCGTGATTTATTGTTTCTCATAGATTCCCGCACGCAATGCGCCATTGTCTGTAAACGTAAACACTTAAAAATTTTGTAAAATTTTGTAATCGATTGTGAGATTCTGCATTGTCTTCATGCCGTGATTTATTTTTGACCATAGTTTCCAGCATACGATGTGTCATCCTCAGTAAACGTAAAGGCTTAACAATCTTGTAATTCGAGTAATTGAATTTTCTAATTTGACACCTGTGTAACATTTGCTCTTTTCACCGCTTTTCTTTATGTTCAGTTAATATCCACTGCTAAATTTCGCAGTGCTCATTTCCACTGCTAAATTTTGTTTTTCAACAGCAAATATTTTTCTTTGCTTTGAAGCATTGACCGTGATCATTTTGCGGTGAAAGAAAATTGGTGTTCCTTTTTCAAATGTTTGAAACATTGTCCCTGTAATTGTTAGTGTGACAGCTCTATTGTTTATCTTTTCTCATTACCGAGCCCATACCATACAATAACCACATTCCAAATGACATCACTATTTCTTGAACGGTCAGATCACTAGAACTCATATATCGCCAGTTGTTTTTATAATCACCCTGTACGTACGTATTGATGCAGAACCTCGGAAAACCTAAATTGTTACAGTCGATGCGATTAATCGGTTATTATTATTAATAACTGGCTATTAATAATACTAACCCAAAAAGCCGGTTAAAATGAATAATTTATGAGAATTTATCTCAAGATGCGATTGTTATTATTAATTACAAATTAAATTTGCTCAATATAATAATAAAGCGTTGAGCATGAGATTTACATTACGCATGCGTATATTTTTCCCGTGTCAGCGCTTCACTATTGTGCAATGCTAGCTTTTGCGAGCGCGCAAGTTTGTTTTTGTCTGTTTTCAGCAGCTAGACGCTATCAGTTGATAGTTTATTTTAGATGTAGGCGACTGAATTTTTCGGGACCTTGGCGAATACTTTGTGGTCAACAGTTTGGACTTTTCTGCGTGTTGCGTAGTGTCAATTTGGGGTTACTTTTGTGGCGAGTTTCTAGCATGTGCTTAATTGTGTTGAAAGTTTCACAAATTTTACTGTATTTATAACCACAAAGGATCATGATTTATAAGTCACAAAGTCACGCTTTGACCAGTTGGACATGATCAAAACGAAAAAAAAAATCATCAGTTATTTCCAAAAGAAAAAAATAATTCCTACTTTATAAAAGTTACAGAAAACAAATTGGAAACGTCTGGCAAAACACCTGAAGATTATGAACGAATATTAATATATGATATTGTAAGAATAAATAGTTTTGACTCATCGTTCCATTTAAAAATAAAATACTCGATTATTTATTATAATTGTATGGAGGAGAATTTTCAAATAATTCATGATATGCATATTGCAATCGGCCGTGGAGGGCGAAACAGAATTATGAAAGAGGTTAAAGCAAATAATAAGAACATTACATAATAATAATGTATCAGAACATTTTATTAGCCATGATATATTTGAATCTTCGTAAACCTTGTCAAAAGAATCAAAGCGTTCTAAGAAATGCTCTCATTGCTAAACAAATTAAAAGTAAATTAAATTAGAGGTGTAAAGTTGTTCTCATTTACATACATGCATTGGCTGTTATAAATTTTAAGGAAATGACTATAGGTTTATAAGGGTTTATCAATACCATTTAACGAAATTTATTCAATTAAAACCGTTAAAAACAAAACGGGCCACGTAATTTGTTTATTAGCAATTGTATGTTTTCATAATATTTGGAGCACCATTCATCTTGAAAAGTGACAAAGGCCGAGAATTTACTAATACAATTATCGAAGAAATTTGTGGAATGTAAAATGAATTTAAAATTCTTCATGGAAGACCAAGACAGTAAATCACAATGTTCAGTTGAAAGAAAAAAAACAAGACATTGAAAAGATGTTATCCACTTGGCGTGAAACAAACAATGCAACAAAATAATCAGAAAGAATAAAATTAATTCAATTTATGAAACATAGTGCACATCACTCTGGATTAGATCGCATGCCATATGAAATTTTATTTGGCTGTAAAAAGAAAATAATTTTAAGAACATACTTGCCAGTCGATACTTTGTCAGGAATTACAAGTGAAAAATATCTTGTTGTTTTAGGAAATCATTCTAATAATGATGTCCAACTTCAGACAGCAATCTCAAACGAGGATTAGGAAATGATCGCAAATAAATGATGATAATACGGAAATGGAAGTGTGTGGGATTCGAACGAAGATTTGGACGGCATAACTGTAGCATGTGTAATCATAAACAGAAAGAAGAGTGTTGAATAAATTGAAAGCGAACAACATATTTCTGAAATAGAAAAGAGTGATGATGGCAGGATAAAAATCAAAGGTCTTGGTGAGGTTGAAGTTGAAGATTTTAAAGAAAACAAGGAAGTCTCTTTTTTGCTCTCTGCTTTTGAAAAGTCTCGGAAAATATTCAAGAAGTTCGACGCTCTGTTAACAGTCAGTAAATAATCAAGCGGAAAACATGTTACGGCTTTCGAAGTAAAAATATCTAAGTGCAAATGTAGGAGAAACAGTTCTGTTAAGGATACCAGAGATAGATAGGGGTAAGGATGATAGCCGGATCATTATAGCTGTTAGAATTTTTAAGGAAATTTAAATTTATATTAACTTGGAACAAAACAGGTCATTTTAAACCAACTGTGCAAAGGATTTTACTATCTACAAGAAAGATTTATTTCAATCAATGAAGTTCAAGTTAATGAAATAAGTCTCCAACCTAAGTAATGAAGTATTTCAATGTTGCAATTGTACAAGCAATTGTAACGCAGCTCGATGCAAATGTAAAATGTCAAACATTCTTTCCAACTAGAACTGCTATAATATCTCTTCCTGTCAAAATAAATAATCTGGTAATAACTTAATAATATAGCTTTTTAATGTAATTTGTTTGCAATATATACATATTGAATATTAAAAACAAATTATTGTTTTTGAAACAAAAGTTATTGTTTAAAAAAATAAACAAAAGAGTTTTCAACAGTTTATTTACCTTTTTGTCCTTTAGCAGTTAAATATATAATAGATTTTTGAATGTCTAGGCAGAAAAAAGAACAGATGAAATGGAGAAGCTACTTTCGGGTTTTCTTAAAGTAAAGTTACACTGAAAAATTTGTTTTTTAGAAATAAATAAGAACGGTCGGTCAAAAAAAGCAAAACAAACACTAACCTGCATACTATTTTATCACCAATTTATCTTAGAGATGTGTAAGATGTACCATTTGATTGTGAATTGTGTCTTCTTTCTGAATATGTAGGTGCCTACACCTGTTAGAATTCGCATGAAATATCGCACCTTTATCTCGGTTTAGAAATTTTCTATTTATTATTTAAATCTCCGAATTTTCAATTATGGAACAAAAAGATTTTGCAGCGCGTGTGCAGCACACCTACTATACTTTCCCACAGGTTTCAGGGACCCGTGCCGGATGTTTGTATAGAACTGATTTAGCAATGTGGTGGTGCAATGTGGAACTAAAAGGTTTTGCCGCATGTCCGCTGCACGCCTGCTATAATGTGGCGTAGGTGACAGAGTTTCGTTCGGAATAATGTTTGCTTTGAACAGAGTGCGCACTCTGTCGGTGGAAAGTTAAGCTAAATGATTTTGCAGCGCGTGCGCAGCAGGAATGATACGGTGCCGCATACAATGGGGACAAGTTTCGGAAGTTCGTTTAGAACAGAATACGCAATCCGGTGGTAGAAAGTAGACCTATTTGAGGTTTATCATATTCGACATTTGTTTTTTGGAAAATTTTCATATGAATTCTAGGCCCCGATGTAATCAGGAGATCGTTAGCGGGCGAAGCTAGTTAGTTTTATATAAATATATATTGTGGAGTGTTGTGCATCCTTTTTTCATGAAACCCATTTGTCACTATTTTTTCCGAAAAAAACTTCCTTTATTTAAAAGCAGAACTTCTGTCATTAAATGAGGCACATACTTTCTATTCGAAAATAAGTGGTAGCTCTGCAGCCCTCAAGCTACATTTTGGACATTCTGGATATAGTACAAATTATTATTTAAATCAGGCTACAAGAGTATCTTTTGCTGGAACCTGTTTTGCAGAAGATATAATTCAAAATTAGTGCAAAACAGACATAAATTTCGTTATGTAAAACTAACTGCGAATCATTTAATATATGACTCTGAGACGTATTAACGTTTTTTTTTAGATCGGATAAACAATTTTATTTCTAAATATGATACTTTTTAATCTTTATCAAAGACTATTTATTCTTGACATAGACCTTTTTATAGATTTCACGGTCTTTTTTTACGTAAATCGCTTTAACCCTTCCAAGTACAAAATAATTCTGTAGCTAACATATTGAAATGATTAAACGGCACCAGATTTTATGAACAAATTGATTTCGAAATAAATAAATTATTTTCTTTACTTACACTATAAAAACATTTTTTTTAAATTGTTGTTGCCACTTGACAGTTTGAAATTAAAGTTAAATGGTACAAATAATATACCACAGTATGTCTAGAGTTTAAAATGAATGAATTTACAGTGCAGAATTTAATACATTGATGACGGCGAATTCACATCTTTTTGGCATGCGTAATTCCACCCACAGGGTCTTTTGCATTTCAAATGTTACATTATTTCTCAGAAACACACACAAAATTCGTGTTTTTTAATTTCAGGTTTATGCGTTTAAATCCTTTGATTAGAAACAATAACATCATTATATTATGCATTCATTTATAATATAAACAGAAACAGAGAAATTCATTTTGTTAACACTCGGTTACCCTTCTTTGTAAGCTATAGTGACTTTTTTCTGAGAGAAAAAGCGTCTTTGGAGACGCCAATTTATGATTTCATTTTAATTTTTGTAAATAATGTTAAGAAAAATACACTTCTAGTCAATTACTATCCTTTTCCGAAACATCGCTGTATAAAGTGCATAAATATGGAAATTACATCAAGTGATTTCACATGTACACTCAGAAAAAGGAATTGATTAAAACTACAAAACATGTTTTGTTGAGTACATTTTGGTTGTTTTAGTAAAATTCAAGTAAAATTGAACCATTTTACTTTAATTAACAAAACATTTTTTGCTGACGATACAATTTTTTTTTTTTTGGAAAAAAATATATATATATATATATATATATATATATTGTTTAAATATAGGTCAATGGAAATTTTGTTTGAATCAACAAAAATAATTTTTTTTTGCAGTTCCAAAAAAATTTTTTTATCGTCAGCAAAAAATGTTTTGTTAATTCAAGTAAAATGGTTCAATTTTACTTGAATTTTGCTAAAACAACCAAAATGTACTCAACAAAACATGTTTTGTAGTTAGCAGTAAAATAAATTTTTTGAGTATAGAAATCCAGAGTATAATACTATACCATGCAAGTATAACGCTGATAGCCATCAGCACGAAAAATAGCCGTCGCCAATGCAATAACAATTCTTATCAAATTAATGAGAAACTGAAGTTATTTCTGCTATTTGTGATTATACATATTTGTTTTATTCTTTAAAGAAACGGAAATTATTTTTATCATATTTGTTAAAAATCATTTACAGTGTATTTGTTAAAGATCTCTTTTTTTT
The DNA here is from genome assembly GCA_963931845.1 of Maratus michaelseni. Lineage (NCBI taxonomy): Eukaryota > Metazoa > Arthropoda > Arachnida > Araneae > Salticidae > Maratus > Maratus michaelseni. The sequence goes on from OZ007586.1 coordinate 403,456,096, forward strand.
TTAATTTTGTTAAATTATTTTTAAAATTAGCTTATAAATTTCTATGATTTAGCCTTGAAAAATTACGAATATTTTTTAAAACATTAAAAATAAAATACACTGTAAAAGGAATAAAATACAACAACCTGGTCATTTTTAACTTTTGTTTATTACAAAATAATTCGCTGTAAAGTATATTTTTACAAGTTTCTTACGGATAAACATTTTGATGAAAAATTATTGATCTTCGTTGTGACTAAAAATAATCTGTTTAAATGAATAAATTTTGAACTTTTAGAATTAGAAAATTACACACTGGTTGTTTTCTGGAAAATGATTTTAAAATGGAAACTTATCGAATCTCAAATGCATTCATGTAGGAGATCACACATCATTTAAAGAATTTCATTTTACTAATGATTATTCCTCCCTTAAGAAATCTTATTTGGTCGTCAACACCGAACATTAATTTCCAAGCATTAGAATAAACGGGGCGTTATTTATTTGCATATTTACACAAAAAAAGATGGAAAAAAAAGAAAAAACATTCCTAATATAAACAGGCTGATTACAGTCTTTACTTTTGCGTATAGACTTTTCCGAATAGTAATCCTTGCAAACTTTAATCGCAGGAAATATTTATGACTTCTGTCCTTAAATAAGGCTCGTTCGGATAAAATGGTTCTCAAAAGTATGAATATATATATATATATATATATATATGACCAAAATGACCCACTAATTGAATTTTTCGTACATGTGACTTAGTCCAACAGTCTTCTCGTGCCCGAAAACCATAGGATGCAAAATTTAGTGTAAATACTGTAAATACTCTGAGCTGTTTTTAAGATAAAATAGCTTATAGGAATAGATATTGGAATTGAAGTGGTAGTGTTTTCTAAATGTGAGGGATAGTCAAAATTTTATTTTACTAATCACATTTCTTCAACATTATTTCATGCGCAGATTTTTAATGTGTTCACTTTCTGCTATCTTTAATGCACTAACCCTAGATACCGTCAGTGTTAAGTAAAACTTCCATATCTGAGACCAAGTTGCCTAAACTCCTTGGAAGTTCCAAGGAATCTGGCAACAATTTCTCTTATTAGAAAATTTCTATTAAGAATTAAAGCTGCAGAAATCATTACCGTCTTGATTAATATCAGAATTTGAAATATTGTTTGCGATTAATGAAGGCGAAAATTTATATTAAAAGTTGTGTTAGAACTCCACGCATTGAAACTTTGACTCGTATTTTGAGACAAAAGCAACCCCGTTCCTTTTAAGTACCAAAATTCCACATTATAAAATATTCAAAGATATTATATTCATATTTTCAACCAGATTTCTTGAAAATACTTAACTTCAGTAAGTTCCACTTCTCTGAAATAAAATAATTTAACGTAAAATATTTAATTAATAATTAAATCTCAACTTATCAATGCTCATTTAAAAATATCAAACCTCCGCTATGTATATTCATAGATCTTAAATGTATTTAATGCTAAATGGTATGTAGTACTCCAATTAAATTACATATTTATTGATTATAATTTGGTCTCATTTTTTGCACTAATTTGCAAGATAAACGGAAATGGACCTACTGCCAAATAAGCATATTTTGAGACAATCGAAAATCATTTTACGTTTACTTTAGAAATTCGTAATAAGATGCATTAAAATATATATTCAAATATTCATTACAGATAAAGGATAATACTCCATGGATAAATTTTTATTGTTCAGTTTGTCACAAAAATGTCCTGCAAAAGTTTTACGCATGCCCTCATTTCCCGTTTTGTTGTTTTCTCCTCCTTCCCTTCATTTTCTATGAGTTTCTTAATTTTCATCCTCTTTGAAATAAGTTTTGGCCTGAACAGACATTTGTTATACATTATGTCACTTGGTGCTAACACACACAAGAAGCACTTTTTCACACTACATATAGCTTTTTGCGAATATCTCGAATGATATCCATCCGATCTCTTTAGATTTTTTGACGACTGCATTGTTCACTTTTTTCTTCTTCACCATATCTAATTCCACATTTCCCAGCTAGAAAGCGCTTTTCTTGTTCTGTTCCACACGTATTCTTTTCTTTTTCCGTCTTTTTTTTTTTTTGTACTTGTCAGCTTTGTATCATTTATTGTGTGTATTCTATAAATGGAATGGCTTAATTCACGGACCCGACGCGCTCATCAAGCGTTTTAGGGAAAGCGGCATCAAAAATTTCATAATTTTACATATTCTAATACAAATAGTTAGCTGAATCCACTGTTGATTTTATTGGTTTTTATCGGCGCGAAGCACTCATACACGCGTTATACCTGATAGCGGAACTACCTCATCTCCTATTTTTCCAGACTCCTATTTTTCTTATTGAGGACGTGAAAACATTACAATATTCAGATAAACTGCATAATTAACCAATAGTTTTCATAACTAAAACAATTTAATCAAAAAAATTATTTAGCTTTTCTAACTATCGTATTCAAATTTCTCTTTTTTGATAAGTTATTTTTTGTTTTCATTATAAATTATATATTAAAATAAATTAAAGAAACCTAATATCCATGATTAATTGGTAAGCTAGTGATGTCTATTCTCAAGATAAGCAATAGCAATGTATATTATTGCACTGACAAAAAATATTGTACTTCATTGGATTAAGAGTTCATCTTGTAGTTGCAAGCCATTCGTGAGCAATAGGGTATCGGAAATACAAACTTTAACAAATCCGATGAACTGGAAACATTGTCCAGGTAATTCCAATCCTGCTAACAGACTTACAAGAGGCCTCTCACTTCTTGACCTCGATAGCAATGATCTGTGGTGGTCAGAGCCTCCATGGTTAACGAAAGATTCAAAATTATGGCCTAAGGAAGAAAGATAATTAGATGATGATATGAAATAACTAGAGTCTAAACGAAATTAATTTACCAAAATCTTCGTTCATCAGAACACCAGAAAACGATCATAGAGATTGAATGTTTCAGTTCTCTATTGAAAGTAATCAGAACAGTGACAAGAATTAAAAGATTTTTTTTCAAACTAAGAAGCCCAATTAAACGTAAAGGTACATTAACTGCAGAAGAATTGAAAGAAGCTGAAGAATTTTTAATTAAGGAAGTACAAATGAAACATTATAAAGAAGAAATTGAGTCATTAGAAGGGGGAAATCCTGTTAAGAAAACTTCAAGAATTTTTATCAAGACAATCACAAAAATTTAACATTATCTTTTAAAAATAAACCCTCATTTCACAATATAATTGAAATTGAACATACAAAATTTAAAATCATGTGATTCCTAACACAAATATCTGAAATCTCGACTAATCACCAAGATCTCATAGCTTGAAAGTTAAACCTATCCTATAATATCAAACCATTAAATCAGTTTGTCATGGGTTCAAATACAAGCTAAAAGTTGAAAAGAAAACTTATTTTAAAAATCTCCCAATAATATTTTCGAATGCTTAACTAAAACTGTTGCCACTCTCAGAACTAACGAGCAAAAATTCGGAATTTGAATAATAAACACATTAAAAATTAATTGTTATAGTAGGATTCCTACTACTAAACTCCACTCGACTAGAAGGGTCAGAAGCACGTGGCATGTCCAAGAAAATTTCGATAGGATAAAAATTTGACTGTTAAGTTTCGAAGAAAAACCTATCCCCGAATCGAACTTGGTAGATTAATTTAATCTTTTGTTTTCTGTGAATAAAAGAAAACTGATCAAGGTACAGAACGAATTATTAAAAACATTAAACGTAATGAATGTCCCGCAAAATGTTATTAAAAATAAATATTTGTCAACAAACATTAAAAAAGAATCTGCATTAGATTTGTCAAAACCCGCTAAAAAACGAAAAGTGAGTCCACATGTATTGCATTGAGAAAATTATTAATAAAATTAAATTTGTTTTTTTAAACTACGCCTCTTTCCTATGTTTTCTACACCAAACACAATAAAAAATGTACTTACCCCTAAAGAGGTCTTCTTTTTACCATTGCTTCCACTATACATTTTATAAGAAATATGTTAATATTCAATCGCATCATATCCAAAAAGATAAATTTCCAGTTTCATTTAAATTCACTATAAAATAAACCTTAAACTTTTCACTTCTGGTAAACACATAAATAAGCGAAAACACAATGCAGACCGTTATATACAGACACACGACGCTAATCACTTCCTCTCTCGTAGTCATTTTAGAAAATGATACGTCACCCTCACGATACCTCTCTATAAACACTTAAAATCTCGACATATGCACATAGCTTCTTGGCTTGATCAGTTAAACCTACCGCAAATTATCAAGTCAAGAAACTATTTTGATTCGGGTTCAAACCGCACAAATCTTTTCAAGAAAACCTATTTTAAACTTCAGTTATTGCTTTTTCTACCGATAGATTGCGACACCATTTTTTTATCTCCATTTCGCATTCAATCTGAAATTCAATTCTAAAAGAAAATTAAGCCTCCCCTTAAAAATTAAGCCCCACTCAAAAATTGACCCCCTCACTTTTAGACCCTCCTCCTATTGTACACTTCTCAAATCTTACAAAAATTTCATATTCTACTCTAAGTCAAATAAAAATAAAATAAAAGCCCCCCTTTAAAAATTAAGCCCCCCTTTAAAAATTAAGCCCCCCTCAAAAATTAATTCCCTCACTTTTAGACCCTCCGCTTATAGTACACCCTTACGACCCACTCTACGTTTCAAGATGTTATTTTTATTTCGTACTATAGTATGATTTCACTCCCTCCCTCCATCACCTCATTGCTCCAACTGAGGTCGGACCGTTGTTTATCCCCTACTAACATATGTCACTTTCCGTTCAACGCGTGGATATGACTGATTTTAAATGTCTAAAACATAAACTCCATTTTTTTTACTATATATTATTGACCTTTCACGAGAAGAGACCTGTCAATCCCCACCCCGTGAATACTAGGCCTCCGCTCTGACACAAAAATGGCGACTGTCGTAGGCAGATTTGTTTAAGCTTTTGTACTGCCCCCTGAGTTTTGATATCAGTATTTTTCAAATGTTTACTTTCACATATTTAATCTCGGAAAAATAAGGACTTTTAGAAATTATTGGTATTCAAATTCAAAGGTGCAAACGCTAACAACAACAACAAAGAAAAAAAAAATATATCCGTCTACACCAGCCGCTATTTTTGAGTCAGCGTGTAAACCTAGAATTCAGAGGGCGGTATGTCAATCTTATGTGACGTAATCGAAGAGGACCCCATTACCTTCAAATTTGCGTTTAGAAGAAACGGGAAGGTTGGCATATTTCCCAGTTTTACGACATTCTGGCGCTATTTAGTTATTTATTATTATTATTGACTTTATAGGGGAATTCTGTTTTAAGATGGTTAAGATGTTATATAAATTATTTTACATTTAAAAAAAAAGTTCTTAGCTTTTCTGAACTTGTGAACGAACTAATAGAAGAAAGATATTTTATATGAAAATTCATAATTGACGAAAACACTAATACGCAAATGTTATTTCAAAAATTAATTTAAGTTAATCTAAATGTGGAATATACAAACTGAAGAAAAATATGCGTAAGGTTTCATTAATTTTACGGCGATTCTGAAAAAACATTTTTCTCGCTTAACAATGCGGAACTTTCTGATATATTTTTAAACATAAAAGCATGATACTTGCAGCATGATTATTGAAGTGATTTGTAATCGAACAGTTTTTTATTTTCCGATAAATAATTTACACTTGGAATTATAGCGATTTTTGTCTCAGAACGGCAGTATTTTTTATTTCTTTCGCTGTTCCATCCAGAAATTCGGTTCAAAATGCTAACTTGTACACCATTTTCAGAAAAAAGTTCCTATTTTTACCAAAAAAAAGAAAAAAAAAAGGAACAATATTTGGATTACATAATTTATGAATAAGAACTCTTGTCAATTCGATACGTTTGCGAAAAAAAGAATTAAAAAAATTATAAGAAAGTATCCATTTTGGATTTGTTTTAAAATTTGTCCTTAACCCATTTTAGGCCAAGCATAGAAATTTTATAAAATGTGGTACTATTTGCATTGAAATTTGCTTAAATTACATTCATTAAGACACCAAAAAGTTTCGTGCCTGAAAAATAATATTTTATTCAATTTGACGTTACTATTATTAATTTACCATTAATAATTTACCATTAAATTTAAATAAAAAATTTTAAGTTTTTCTTATGGCATTTGTTTTCTTTTTGTTTTATTTACAGAACTTGCAACTTTACTCCATTATAAAAACATATGATTAATCTCCAGTGAAATAATTATACATTTTCAAAAAGTCGAATTTGTCAATGACCGTTTCAAGTAAAAAACCAGCGTATTTTGAAAATTTCTTAACAGAAAGTGATTACTTCAATTGAATTACTAATATTTTATAGATGTCTCCAGAACCCTTAAAAATAGCAGAAAAATAAAATTAGTGAAAAATATACGTCACAGTGTTAATAAAAATATATTTATTGAAATGGTGCGTTTACGCACCTTTGGCCGAAAATGGGTTAATTAATTTGTTATTATTTATGTTTCAGTAACCTTTTTGAAGTCTACATTCAGCTCTATGGACATGGACGCCGACATTAAATATCTACGGAGGGGCAATTGCAAAGTATGTTTTTCAAAATGAAGAATATAAACTTGAAATAAGTTAAATTAAGAAATACACTTAGGGATTGGAGCCGCTTACGAAAAAATCGTTTTTCTTTTTTGCCTTAGTGTTTAATTATTTTATATGTCATTTACGAAAAACAAATTTTACTATTTTTTTCACCTACCCCTGCATTCATTTCCAGATAATGCATTTCAAATTCCATAAAACATGACAATTTACGTATATTACACAGTTTATTTTACCCAGGCTTAGGACTGGTAGATACGACAGCTGGAATGTAAAAAATTGTTGCAGCCTTTCTTCTTATATTAACAACTAATATATTAAAATATATATCTATATATATTAAAATTTTCCTTTCGAACAATCTATATTAATAGCTATAGAGAATTATTTCATGCATTTATTTTTATTTTTATTTCGAATTGTAAATATTCGATGCCACTCAAAATCTAAATCTGATAGATCACAATTTTCAAACATATCCTCGTTAGAACAGCTGGCACTTTCAGAATATGAGCTGGCAATAAAAGAAACGCTATCTATTTTCTCTTGTACAATGCCGTCATTTTTCCAGTATTTATTCTCAATTTTGTCTACTCTTTGACAGGTCTTGTTCAAGTCTTCTTTTTTAACGCCTTCACACACACACAAATTGCCTCATCTGTCAATTTTCTAACTTCTGACATCGTATTTCTCACTATAATATAGCGTTTTAAAACAGCCCAAGCCAACTGAATAACGATCATGTCATAATGATAAGGAGAAAGCCTGATGGCATCATGGCCATGGCATTTTAATAATTAACCAATAAAATATTTTTCTAAATGGGTCCATTAGCATATATAATTTCGAAAAGCTCAGTGTTACGCATTTTCTTCATCAAATTTCATTTGTTTTTCTCTTTCAATCAATCTCACATCATGATTTTTGTCGCATATTGTATATGAACTTGATCCAGTACCTTCGTATTGTAGGCTACGTAATTCATACAAATTAACGATTTGGGTGGAATGGGTGGAATTAGGTTTCCTTTTAAACATTTTTGAAAGTTATTATATTTCATCCAGCTATGACAGTCACCAGTAGTCACCAGATAGTCACATGATATTTTATTTGCCAGCTTCGATTATTAATTGTGCATTAAACACAAATAAAAATTTGGATCCGGCATGAATTATTATCAAGCGGATTTCTCTTTTACCAAGGCACCAATTTTTTCATTTTGCCAGCGTTTAGAAAATGAAAGATTAATGTCTATCCATGTTTATACCAAATAAGTAATTTATCTTTTGTTTTCTCTATATTTTTTACCATTTCTCTCAAAATCCGAAAACGACATTATACTTTGTCAGTGCGTACTGTCAATGCGCTTCTTTGATCAAAGTAACGTTTCCATCAAAAGCCTATTCGATTAACAATTTTCTCAAAGTTTCTTCCTCCCATAGAAAATTCATTTTTCTTTAACACCAGGAATCAGTGTTGCAACAAATGGCTTTTTATCTGATGCGTACAACGCGTGATGCGCACTTACGATCTTCCTTATGACACACGAATCAAAATTATCTAAAGTAGTAGTTATTTTGGCCGGATGTTTGATTTCAATCATTCTTACTTTAGAATGAATTGTTTTCAATTTTGAGGACATGTTTGTTTATACATTAACAATATGTTTAAAAAAAGCAGTATATAACCTAAAGATTTTCAATCTGTGGCCCGCGGTTCACTTTTAGTATAGAGAATTTTATCTTATTTAATGACAGAAACTTCGCAAATATATAGCGCGAATATTCTCTTTCGGAGTTTGTGGTAGCAAAATCTTTGAGGCAAATTATTTAAGTCAAAAAATTGAAATTATCAGAGCATATTATTAATAATTTTACGTAAAAATAAGTAAGAAAGTACAAACTGTGCAATAAATATGAGATTTTATTTAAAGAAAACAGTCTATATAAATGCTTAAAGAAAAATAACTCTTCGTAAATATATATTTTTCCTTCATGAAAGTTACCTTAACATTTTGTTTCAAATGTCAACGCGAAATTTAATATTTCTTGAAAATTCTTATTCCAAAGTAAAAGGAGCATGATGTTGGAAACTCTAAACCGTAAAAGACTTACTCCTTTATCGTAGTAAATAATGTATTTTTCCTAAAAAATATTTTTTTTCACGTTTGAAATACGAATTCCAAAAAAGTTATATAACGAAGATGAAATTTTATAAGACTAAAACAAATTTATCCAAATAAACCTAAATTGCAGGAAATTAAAGTTTATATAGATTTATTAATTTATAAAAAATTCTGAAACGGAAAAAGTGTAAAAACATGTAGAAACATATAAAAGTGATTAATGCCCATAAAAGTGTTATTAGAATAATAAATGATAATTCGAAACATTCAAGATTTATTTTTCAATAGTTTTGCACACATAAATAATAAATAGAATTCTTAAATTTTATATGACAAGGAATATGTTTTACTAAATTTCATTTACTGCATTCTTCAATTTTGGAAATTAATTGTCTATGTTAAATAAAACATTCCCGATTTGACATTTCTGTCAACATGAATGATTTTTTTTTCTATTTAAAAGTATTTTCATTATTCCGGACATAAAACACTTTTCGTCATACCTATTTCATTGTGCGTAGAATATTTACATTATATGTCATTATTTCGGAAGCAAAGTTCGTATTCCTCAGGGAATTCGAATATTAGATTTTCCGTAAAGTACTAGTTGCCTTATTTAACACTAAATATATCATGAACCAATCGTTTGGCCGATACAATATGAAAATATTTCGATTCAAACGAGAAATTTTTTCATAAAATAAATATAATATAAATGACACAGAAGTAAGTTAAAGAACAAATTTAAATAGTTTCAAATAAAAATTCTGGTGTAAATTTGTTTTATAAAAAATTCACGGTATGTTTAGGTTATTTTATAAAAAATCATCGTTTAAATATAGATATAAGAAAATTTCTAGTATTCGAATTCCCTAAATCTCCTAACGCGCATGATCCCTAGGAGTAGAATACGTCGTCTTACAAGTTGTAATTTTCCAACTGGACGAAAAATGTCCGGGCCTAGATTCGAACCTGAGATCTCCTGGCTGAAGCCGCCACGCTCTACCAACTGAGCTATCCCGGTCGAATCTGGAGGGCATAATTCCTCCAGTTAACTTATTGATCATAGCATCTGGTCTGATATTTTAATCAGCTCAACAGAATAGATCGCAGGTAATGGAACTCCAGTAAACGTGAATACATTAGATTAATTTTAACACAATTAATTGTGTTAAAATTAATCTAGTGTATTCACAATTGTGTTAAAATTAATCTAGTGTTTTAACGTATCCAGCGTTTACTGGAGTTCCATTACCTGCGATCTATTCTGTTGAGCTGATTAAAATATCAGACCAGATGCTATGATCAATAAGGTTAACTGGATGAATTATGCCCTCAAAATTCGACCGGGATAGCTCAGTTGGTAGAGCGTGGCGGCTTCAGCCAGGCGATCCCAGGTTCGAATCCTGGCCCGGACATTTTTCGTCCAGTTGGAAAATTACAACTTGTATGATTTCGTTACCAATTTCAATTATTTGTGTTAAAATGAATCTAGTGTATTCACGTATCCAGCGTTTACTGGAGATCCATTACATGCGATCTATTCTGTTGAGCTGATTAAAATATCAGACCAGATGCTATAATCAATAAGGTTAACTGGATGAATTATGCCCTCCAGATTCGACCGGGATAGTTCAGTTGGTAGAGCGTGGCGGCTTCAGCCAGGAGATCCCAGGTTCGAATCCTGGCCCGGACATTTTTCGACCAGTTGGAAAATTACAACTTGTATGATTTCTTTACCAATTTCAATTAATTGTGTTAAAATTAATCTAGTATGTCGTCTTAATTTAGGCTTTTGATGGGCGGAAGTATATTATTTATTCAACTTAAATTTAATTCCAAACTGTGAAATGGCATTAAAAAAAATTGAATAAAATTTTGTTTTTATAATGTGCGGTCAGTATAAAAAATCGATACACATGCCTATAGAGATGTTTTTGGTCAGAGTATGGGATTCGGATCTTTGAGTTGTAAGGGAAGATGTTATTTAGTATTCCAGCGAAAGGAGATTCTGCAAACAGACGAGATCCCAAGAAAAAATATCCTTAGTAAAATATCTTCTTTATTCGACAGCAGTTGATCAGGAAATCTTGTACAAGCATCAATCGGCATGAAATGTCGGGGGGGGGGGCGCATGAGACGAGGCATGAACAATTACATATTTCTTTGATCAGAGACATAACAGAGAGAGAAAGATCATTAATTAAGTGATTTTTTCGGTGAATACAGAGTAGTGGTGGCAGAGTTACAGGAAGCCAAGTAGCCAATTAACGTACTTTTAGCGAGGAAATTGTGATAGAAGCGCAGATGTTATTTTCTGTTTAATGTTAAAACAATGGGGCATTGGTGACGGTCAAATATGAATTTTTAGATGCCTAAAAAGTGATATGAAAATTGGTAGCACTGCAAACCTCATAAATCTGGTTCACATAGTGTTGAATTAAGGAGTGATGCTGAAAAGTCAAAAATAGACATGTACGTTACAATAATACAAATTTAATAAGTTAGAGGAATAGAAATGTAAATGACAAAGGGAGCAGAAGGCATCTGGTAATTTTGAATGACCATGGCACCGAGATAAATCGACTGCTGCTAGGCGAACAAAACAATTTATTTTCTTCCTTTTTTAAGAAGAACGTAGAGAGGAAGAAATACAAATGAATTGAAAATGAGTTATAATAAAAGGAAAAAGGCAGGGAATACATACTTTTATAGTGTAGAAAATAAAATACATTTAGGGTGGAAATTTTGAAAATAGTTATTTTATGGGAGGGAAGGTGAAAATTAAATAGAAGTGGAATGTGTCAAGTTAATACCTCTTCACAATGCCTATATTCACCCACCGTTTCCAATAAAATAGCATCAAAAGCGTTATTACACTCGGCATATTGTTTTCTTTCAGGATATAAATGCAATTTTTGAAATAGGCATTGTCTACATATTTGAATTCCCTGCATCACTTCACCACGGAAAAGGGTATAGTTTATATGCTCTTTATAAAATATTCATAGAGTTTTAAAAGAAAATTTATTAGAGGTATATTCATAAATTTAGAAAAATTAAATTAATATTTCAGAACGAAACTTCAAAATTCACACATTTAAAACTTAGCGAATATCGATGTGTTAAATAAACAAACAAAAACCTTTCCCAAATTTTATACAATAGAAATTTTCACTATTTTTCATTTTATTACATGGGATTTACCGGTAGCAGAATATGGACCCCTTACTCTTTCGAAAGGTAAAATTTAGCTATATCCTGTAAACTAAAGTAAGAATGGACTCGAAACTTAAACAGCCGTGTTTTTATACCATATACCCTTTTATTTATGTGAACATTGATTTTGGTCATAATTCATATACATTTTTTTAATACGAATTTATAGTAATGTTCTTAATCAAAATTCTACTTTTGAGTAAAACAAAAAAAGAGCTTAGATTATGTTTGGGGCCATTCAATGTGTCTTACTAAAAATATTTTTTTTTTAATCGGATGACTTTTTGGGAATATATAAATTAAATTTAGTCACGTAAATTTAACATTAGCATCCACAAATTTTGATCTCTTCTAACTCTGGATATTTAACAAATATACAAAAAATATATACTTTCCCGTGTTGATTTGATCCACGAAAGGGAAATACAGTGTCTAAAGAAAAAAAAACGTTTTCTGTTTTCTTCTTCGGTTAATATTAAAAAAGTTTAAAAAAAGGTAATAACAGAAGAGTTTTAATTCTTTATGAAAAAATATTACGTATCTCAAACAAAAGCATATCACAGCTAATAAAATAGTCGAATAACTAGCAATGATTTTATTTTATTATCTGTTTAAAGAAAAGGGGATGTTTCATGAATACTGTATGCGATAAAATCACATTACGCCAGGGTTGCCAGTTTGGACTCCTTATTTAATAAGAAATTCCAAATAGATATGTTTCTTTTTCTACATTGCGTGATTACTTAAAGTAAAAGTTCTTGTTTCGGAATTTTCGGTATGAATTCACAATATCTGAATGAAGAAGGGGCCAAAATTTCAACCATGCAAACCTCACATCACTGAATACAAAAAAGACAAAATATCTATATTCTATTAGGTTGCATTAACTCAATAAGAGCAAATTTTGTAGCATTGCCACATAAAAATGGTTGTTCATTTCTTGATACACACGAGTTTTGTGATCCACAGTTATGCTAAACTCACAGCTTTCACAAGGGTTTCAAAATTGTTCATATTTGCGTAATTGAATCTTTGAAGCCAAAACAAACATTGGAAACGCGCTGTATATAAGGTTGACAAATTCCTTGAAATTTCAATGTCTGACACCACAATGTCATATTGGATTTGTTTTTATTTAATTTTTAAATCACAGAATTTGCAATCAACTCAGTTAATCATGGAATTTGGGTTATTTTTCTCCGGTCCAATAAAGTAATATATTCTGTATAAAAAATGTGGCAAGACTGTAAAAAACCTGTATCTGAGTTATAATTTTCCAACTGAGTGAAAAAAGTCTGGGCCAAGATTTGAACCAGAGATCTCTTGGCTGAAGCTGGCAATGCTCTGCCAATTGAGCTATCCCGGACGAATCTGGAGGACCTAATTCACCAAGCTAACATAATGATCATAGTGTGGTAACGTGGACACATGTATATATAATTAATGAAATCCATTTATCGTTTGAAACGAAAAAACATTATTTTAAATTAACACATTAAAAAAACAAAAGTAAAAATGAAAAAATAGGACAATCATCTTCGTCTTATAAAATTACGATGTCCGAAAAACTCAGATTCCCACGTCCGCTCAAAAAAGGACCTTCCTCCCATCTCGTTCAACCTCCAACTTGTTCAACATTCAACTGCCGTCTGCAATTTCACTTCCCAGGGGCATTCATTGCATCCCAGGAATTTCTCAGAAAGCATTACCTCCACTACCACACCTGCTCCAGTCTGCTTATTTCCAGGTGACAATGACAGACCCCAATCTATAGTTCTATCTTTCATTCTTAGAAGATTATCCCCCTTTTTTCAAGTAATTGATTAGTTGATTCACGTCCACCTGTCACCCTTCTGTATAGCACTCTTACTTGAATAGTGACAATTCATAAAAGGCCCTTCATTCCTAAGGGATTATCTTTATCTTCCAGGTATGTGAGCATGTGAAATTTTCAACATGTCACAACTCCTCCCCCCCCCTAAGGAAAAATTTCAGCAGGAAATTTGGCATATACAACAATACAATAAGCTCCTTCAATCAACTTCTGAAGAGGTCATCAAAGTATAAAGGAATTTAGAATAACACATGAAATCCCTACAGAATATAAACACATTCCCATACTCAGTATTTGATAGACCACACTGTCAATAGGATTTACTATAATCCCTCACTTACAATACCTAAGTATAATTCCAGGAATAATTTATACTATTGATGCCCTAAGAAACAATTCTGAAATATTTCACATACATATAATATCAAATACAGATTACAATTTACATGATTCTAACAAAAAAAATAATAATAAAAAGAAAGAATAGATCCATATATAACACAATGCCTAACACAATTTTCCTAAAAAAACACCTGCATAAAAGCTTAATTTTGAACACTTCTACAAACAAAAATAAAACATACTGAATTATGCAATTATTAAATTAATAAAGTTTTATTATTACGAAAATATTAAACATTAAATGATAAATAAACCCAATATAGATATTACAATAATGAGCACTACCAAATTTAGAATCAACTTAATTTAGAGAATTCTTCCAAAAACCAATATCTAAATTACTTTTATCAGAAAATCTTTTCGACAATAAATTTCGCTTTACAACTTCATGATCACAATTTTTCTTTTCAAAATCTTGTTTGATTTTAATAAATCTTTCTTTAATATCCGTTTTAAAAGCAGAATGCTCCATTCTTTTTAACACTGAATTCTTTGAATTTCCATATCCACTTTCTTGGCATTTAGCCCCACAATTTACTCTATTATTATATTTCTTCCCAGAGTTAATTTTTCTGGCTACAGTCATAGGTGAACTCAATTTCTTTCTAATTCTATTTCTAACACGCTCAACTCCCATACTACCAACAAATACCCTGTTTATATTTACAGCATGCTCAGAATTCTTTTCCCGAAATTGACCTCCCTAACCTGACCTTTTATCATTATTCGTTTGAGACGGTCATCTTTGGTATCGATCATCTTTGGTATCGATCAATTTAGACCCTTTTGCCAAATTCTTATCTGTCACGTCTCTCGATGAATTTACCTCTATCTCATTAACTGACTTATTATCCCTTTCACAGATTTCATTCACAACCATTTTTCTAACAACCCTTTGCTCATGATCGCTAGATAATCTGAGGGTTCCCTGCCCATTCAATGCTCTCTGATTCTCCAACTGTTTACACACTGAATTTTGCTTATCCCTACTTCCTAACTTTAATAATTCATAAACAACGGGTGTTATCAGTGGAGGAAAATTTAGTTTTCTCACAACTGCAACCACCACATTCTTTTCAACGCACTCTTTTTCATCTTCTATCAAAGCAATCGGCACGGACACCAAATCCGCCTTTTGTCTATTTCCGAGAGCCGGTATAAGAAAGACATTTCCCACTTTCTTAGCACTCCACGGAATGTCATTAGCATCAAAAACCGCAATTTGCGCACCTGTGTCCTTAATCGCTTTTAATTTCTTACCATTCACGCATAAATTAACCATAGGCAATTCGGTTTCCACACCTTCCCTATTATTTACACCTTTCCCATCACTAGTAGTAATCCAAGCTATGCTTTTATCCTCATAATTGGATTTACTTTTTAACAATTCCGTACAATTTGGGCGGATGTGGCCCACTTCCAAACAATTGTAACATTGGACTTGTCTCTGCTTTTCGAAAGCATTGTCCTTCTTAAATTGGTCAGTTTTCCCATTCTCTTTCGTACTCTCAATTTCCTATCTAGGTTTACCTTCATTCTTAATTTTAGATGTAAAGTTATCCCTTTGATTATCCTGAACAGGTTTCTTTTCTCAAGGTTTTGTATCCGACCTGTTAAATTCTCTTTTTATACTCTCAAATTTATCCGATTTTTCCGCGAGTTTAGAAGCAATCTTTATTTTCTCCCAATCATCCATAAATTTTTCTTTTATCTCAAAAGGGACACGTTTTTTTTAGTTGTTCCGTGAGCATTAGTTCTTTTAATGATTCAAAATTCCTCACTTCTAATGACTCTAACCAATTATCAAGATAACCCCTTAACTCATAAATCAGATCCACCCATAATTCACCAGATTTTCTTTGATGAGTTTAAAATTTTTGTTTTAAGGCGCCTGTACTTAGCCTAAACCTATCTAACAAAACTTTCTTTATATGTTGAAAATCATCACATTTGTCTGACGGTTGTTTAACTATAATTTCGGCAATGTCAGAAGGTAATAAAGGAATTAATTGACTAACCAAATCTTCCTGAGAAATTTTAGCTTTCTCGGCTTGCCTTTCAAAAATCATAAAGAAAAGAGTTATATCAATTAATTTAGAATCAAAACGCGGAACCAAATCCTTTAAATTTACCTTAGGAGTTCTATGAAAATCTACATTTGATTCATTAGATGAAACACTAACAACATCCGCAGAATTTTGAATACGCAATTTTTCTAATTCAAATAGCTGTTGTTTCTCAAGTTTTTGTAATTCAAGTTGTTTTTCAAGTTTATCTAACTCAAATTTCCTAAGTTTATCTTTTTCCTTTTGCGCAATCCTATCTAATTCAATTTGCCTCTCTCTTTCTTTACGATCTTTTCAATTTGTCTCTCTTGTTCTTTACGATCTTTTTCGATTTGTTTTTCCTGTTCTTTCCGCTCTGCCTCCTGTTCAAGAATATACTGCAAGCGAAGTTTTACGTAACTTTCTTTATAATCCTCAGCACTAACAATAGCTTGAGTTATAGCTTGATTTTTACACTTTTTTGACACGCTGGTCTCAAATTCCTCTGCTAATAATAGCAAGACGCTTTTATTATATTTTACTAAATAGTCTGCCATATTTTCCCCCAAAATATAATAAATTTCAAAATATTATATATATTCAATTTACAATAATATAATAAATACAGAAATAGATTTTTTTTCGCTATACGTATAATAATGTATTTAAAAAGACACACTTATACTATAGCAAATTATCATGCAACAGTGACGTCTTTCAAACTGAGTATATCCCCCCAAAATAAATTTTATACCCAACAGTACAGTATAACATCAATTTATTTTGAAACATTAATCATAATCATCCACAGTATACCCATAAAATTAAGCTATAACTTTATTAACTGTAATAAGTAAAATGTATGTAAACAAAACTCTTATTTCCAAAAGTTTTATACAAAATTATGATTAAAATATCCTGATTAATAATCTCAATTAATCAATAACAATTTACTAATTACCCCAAGTAAATTTTAACATATACATAAGTATAAAATTTTCTTAACCCAATATTATACCAAACAGATACCAGAAAATCAACAAACATAAAAATTCTAACTAAAAATTTAAGTACCAAATTAATAGCTTCCCTAGAATTCTTAAAATTTTCATAGAGTTTTGTTCCCCAAAATTAAAATTTATACACAAAATTTAATTTAAAACCTCTAAAGAAGCTTTCATAAAAGAGCTTACCTTCAGATGCAGATATTTCTTCCACACTGATACCAGGCTTCCAAGCACTTTTAAAGATAACACACACAGATTTTTGAATATTTGAAGACACTCAATTCACTGATGAGGCACTAATTTCACCTTAGATCCGTATGTAGACAACTTAGATGGTACACCGCATATCTTCATTCCATTGATATATTTTGAAGCACACACAAATGGCACCAAGTCTATAGCTGACTGATCATACACCTCACAGCTTTAGTCGATAAAGTTCTTTTACCAGTTCTCTACTTGCTAGAACTCCGAGAAAAAAACACGACTCCAATTAGACTTCACGAATCCACAACTCTGCTTGTCCGTTTTCCAGTGGCTCTTCATCTGTTTCATCCGGTTAACATAGATCCGTAATCTAATTTACTCTAGATTACATATCCCAGTTGCTGCCACCAATTAATTATATATACTATACTATAGCTGTGGTAACGTGGACACATGTATATATAATTAATGAAATCCATTTATCGTTTAAAACGAAAAAACTTTATTTTAAATTAACACATTAAAAAAAACAAAAGTAAAAATGGAAAAATAGGACAATCATCTTCGTCTTATAAAATTACGATGTCCGAAAAACTCAGATTCCCACGTCCGCTCAAAAAAGGACCTTCCTCCCATCTCGTTCAACCTCCAACTTGTTCAACATTCAACTGCCGTCTGCAATTTCACTTCTCAAGGCCTTTCATTGCATCCCAGGAATTTCTCAGAAAGCATTACCTCCACTACCACACCTGCTCCAGTCTGCTTATTTCCAGGTGACAATGACAGACCCCAATCTATAGTTCTATCTTTCATTCTTAGGAGATTATCCACCTTTTTTCAAGTAATTGATTAGTTGATTCACGTCCACCTGTCACCCTTCTGTATAGCACTCTTACTTGAATAGTGACAATTCATAAAAGGCCTTTCATTCCTAAGGGATTATCTTTATCTTCCAGGTATGTGAGCATGAGAAATTTTCAACATGTCACAATAGCATCTGGTCTGATATCTCAATAAGCTCCACAAAATAAATCGCGGGTGCTGGTAAGTTATGGGCCTCCTAATTGTGGTAGGTTACTTACCCCAACGGAACAATAACTACCCAGATTTAACCACCACAGTTAACCAAGCGAGGCAAAGGTTAATATCTCGCTCGGGAACCACTGGGTGTCGAATTAACATATAGAAAGGCGTGATCGTTGCTTCTAGACGCAGGTTAAAAATAGAGTAATTAAATAAATATTACAGATACTTATGAATTCCCTTAATTAATTAACTCAAATAAAAAAAAAATAAGCTTCTTACGTTGTAATGTTTTACGCCCACTACGGCGTATGAAGCGTTACTAGACAAAGTATGCGAATATCCAACATACTGAGAAATTATAAACTAGTCCGCCTGTTAAATCAACAAAAAGTAAATAAATAATTAATTAACAAAAACTACTCGATGCAGTATGGGTGCTACCCCAAATAAAATGAAAACAGAGAATTACACATAAATGAAAATATTTATTTACAGATATTTACAAATACATAAAAAGAACAAGTGGGTAAGTGTGATCCAAGTTCGAACAAAGGGTTTCGTTTAATATTCCTTTCAAAACACTTTATCCTTTCTTTAAAAAATCCAAATAAATTACATTTTCTAAAAAGAAACTATCTACTTTTCTCGGTTTTTCGAATATCTGAACCGGCCCGATAGCGGGTGAAGCCCAGTATTATATTCTGTCATAATAATATCTGTCGTGTGGACTAAATGCGATATTTAAAAAGGAAAATTAATTTCAAAATTAAACATGTTGTACACCTTCAAAATGTTAAAATATGCGAATATTTCCATAATCGGGTTTTTATCATGATTCAATACGTTCCTCAAACTCATATAGTATTTACTATTCTCTATTACTCATATTCATACTCGCTTTGTATTATACTGAAACATTTGAAAAATCCGTTAAACTTGCGATATGACGTCAGATTTTCTTTTTAATTCTCTAATGACGTGTAATTAATCTGCTTTGTGTACATGCACACATACTCATACTCCTTGTATTATTGAGAAATCTTTCTGTTTTATTACCACTATGACGTCAATCATTTTTATTTCATATTAATCTTTTTTTTTCAATTGTGAAACTTTTTATTTCATTTTTAACACTTTCCAACCTAGTTGAAAAGTGTTTATGACTTCGGTTTGTCTGGCCGTCTGGCCGTCTGCCGTCTGGCCGTCTGGCCGTCTGCCGTCTGGCCGTCTGGCCGTCTGCCGTCTGCCGTCTGCCGTCTGTCCGTGCTCTAACTCCCGTAAATATGCTCGGATTGCCCTGCAAATTTTATATGTTATAATCGTTATCTATAGCATGTTCCCTATTTAAACGGAAGTGTGTAGCACTTATAGTTTTTTTACAGGGACACTCAAAAGAATTCCGTTACATTGCGGTCTATGGGGAAAAATCATTTGCGGTTTATTTAAATAATGTTTCAATACTTTAAACGCATTGAAATTTATATATATCACTAAGGTGCATTAGAAGAAGCTTAATATGGAATAGGGTGTGCATAGCACTTATACTTACTTTACAGGGACAGTCAAAAGAATTCCGTTACATTACGTCTATGGAGAAAAATCGTCTGCGGTTTATTTAAATAATGTTTCACTATTTTAAACGCATTGAAATTTATATAAGGTTCATTACAAGAGACTTACTACAGAATAGTGTGTGTATAGCAGTCATCGTTCATTTACAGGGACACACAAAAGAATTCTCTACTGTATGTTAACAATAATTCCTGGAAGTGCGTTTTAAGTTACTGAATGCGATTTTAATTTTAAATCGCTTTTTGTATATTACGTGGTGTGTATAAATTCTGTAGATCCTATACAGGGAAGTACAAAAGTTCGGGAACACATTTCCGTATTATTTAACTCCAGACGGAGAATTTTAAACTGTGCTACGTGTTTCCTAACTGAACTAAAATTTAGCATCCTATGTAGTATATATACAAATCTATAGATCCTATACAGGGCTGAATAAAGTATTCGGATTACTTAGATGTTATCTTTTAGCTTATAAAAGAGTATGATTCGTAAAATTATTTTGGAAGCGTTGGAAAGTGTTACATAATCTATGCTTGACGCATGATTTTTCGTTCTTGTTAACTTTTCACGTGGAAATCGTCTGATATAAAATTAATTATTGTAGATAGAATTTCATCATAGATTTTTAATTTTTGGCATCTGCTATAAGGAAAATTGTTCAAATTTAATAAGAAAAGGCTGTTAGAATTTTGGCTTTTTATCTCTATTTATTAAAATAATACGAATTTTTCAAATTTTAATATTTTCAGCTCTTCACAGCTGATATTCTGATTTATACACAAAGTTTCAATTCTGTAAGTTACACAGTTTTCGAGAATGGCTCTGTGACAGGCAGACAACGAAGCGGGAGCAATAGGGTTTCGTGAGATGAACGAAACCCTAAAAAGGAATCAAAATCAAGGATTGTGAAATTTAAGTAAAACATTATGAGGGAATAAATATTTAAATGAATAATGAGCCACTTTTTGACCCTACTGAAGCACTCTCGTAATTTTAACATAATTGCACGTAACAAGCTGAAAAATCAAAAATAGTATTAAATGAGTCACTAAATGTCTACTAGTATTATACATATAAAAATTAAAGGCTAGACAATTTTTCCACATTTTCTTTATGCACCCCTGACATTTGTATACTTTTTTTGGTAATACAGAGAAAAACAAACGGCATAATCGCTTGGTTACCTGTCGCCTTCGGAGCAATTAACATTATAATTCTCAATTCACAATGTTAATTTTATATGAAAAATAAGTAGCATTTTTAATACTCACCAAGTTCAACAAATATTGCGATGACTGTGGTAGTTTGTGCCATCTGTATCCACTGGTGTCCAGAAATCAAGGGGCAGTGACCAATTTCAGACATTTCGTCGAATATCCACTGAAACCCGTGAGGAAATGCCCGGAATGCCCTTCAACTTTGAGTATTTAAAGAACATGTTTGACTTCATGATTTCCAGTGAAGATTTTGTCGCGAGGACAATTAGCGGTAGGAGGCAATAATAATTTTAATAATAAAATAATATTTTCGATCACACAAGTAACAGAAAATGCTAAAAATGGTCTGTCACTGTATCAAATAACTATGCAGGTCCTGTTTGACATTTGTGTGCATTTGTATAAGCATAGCACGTATATTCGTGAAGACGTTAACGTTTCTGTGAGAAATGCAAAAGGTTTTTGTTTATAGCATGCATAGTTTTCAGCTGAAATTAACACCGCTTTCCAAAAACTTCTCAAAATATTGTAGAAATATTATATTGTAATTAAAATATTAATATATTCAATATTTGATGAGATATGGGTATTTTTATAACTGCGCATGTGCGAACTACAGCAAAGATTTTTGTCATTATTTGATAGTCAATACTATAGGGCAACACATATAAAAAGACCAGTAAAATACCGTGAAAACTCAAAAAGTTACACCAATAATTGATAAATTGAGGAAGAAATCCCTCAAATATTAAAAATATTAATATTTTAATTGGAGTATACTATTTGTATAAGTTTTGGGAAAGCGGTGTTAAATTCGGTTGAAAACTCTACAATCTATAGAAAAAACTTTTGAATTTTTCAACGGAACGTTAACATCTTCACGAATCTACGTGCTGTGCTTACACAAATGTTGAACAGGACCTACATATTCATTTGCTGCAGTGACAGGCCATTTTTAGCATTTTCTGTTACTTGAGTGATCAAAAATATTATTTTATTATTAGAATTATTTTTGACCACTCCCTCCCAAAAAAATTGTTCTCGCGACAAAATCTTCACTGAAAAATATGAAGTCAAACATGTTCTTGTCATCCTCAATGTTTAAGGGCATATCGGGCTTTTAGGTATGAAATTGGTCACTGCCCCTTAATTTCTGGACATCATTGTACTTGACATAAGAAATGTGAGAAATTATCCTTAAAGAAAAATTACCTATGTTATTTTATTTATTTATGTTTTTCTGTTAAAAAAATTAGAATCTATAATTTTAGACATCGAGTAGATAAAAATTAATATTTAAATTTAGAAATATATATAAGAAAATTCATTTAAATATAATTTTAAAATTAGAACGTGAAAATATTCACAATAATAATAATAATAATAATAATAATAATAATAATAAGAGAAAATAAACCCTACTGTAACCATAAAATTAATGAAAATAATAGGCTAGGCCCTAAAAACTAGAAGTTGGCGTAGGTCAATTCACCAGAACAGTTACCCGGGGTTAATGCTCGTTAGGTATGGGCCTCCTAATTGGAGTAGATGAGGCACGTGTTAATACCACGCTCCGGAATAACTGGGTGTTGACTTAATAGGTAAAAAGGCGGGGTCATTTCTTCTTTGCGTAGATGAAAATTAGAGTAATGAAATAAATAATACACATACTTCTGAATTCCCTTAATTAATTAACTCTAATTAGAAAAAAATAAGCTTCCTACGTTGGAATTTTTACGCCGCCCTACATCGTATGAAAAGTGACTGGACAAAGTATGCGACTATCCAGCATACTTAGAAATTATAAACTAGTCCGCCTGTTAAATCAACTAAAATTAAATAAATAATTAATTTTAAAAAAATACTCGATGCAGTATGGCTGTTACCCCATATAAAATTAAAACAGAGAATTAAACATAAATGAAAATATTTATTTACAGATATTTACAAGTACATAAAAAGAAAAAGGAATCAAAATCAAGGATTATGAAATTTAATTAAAATATTATAAGGGAATAAATCATTAAATGATTAATGAGTCACTTATGGACCCTACTGAAGCACTCTCCTGCTTTTAACATAATCGCACGTAACAAGGTGCGAAATCAAAACTTGCATTAAATGTGTCACTAAATGTCTGCTAGTATTAAATAAAGTGTGATTCATAGATATCAAAACAATAGGCTATCTTCTTAAATATTGCCCCGAGGAATAAATGTCTAATTGCAAAGTTTCATAAAAAAGGTACAAGATTTTATGAGATAAGTTGCAACTCCATGGGCCGTCTATTTGAGAAAATATAAAAATTAAATTTTTATACGGTCCCCGTAGGATAAAATTCCAGTTAGGAAAATTTTCCTTATCCATTCCTGAATTAAACAATAAAAATTCCATCTTGATATCTGCAAAATTCGCAGAGATATTAAAAACCAAAATTCGTGACTTACACCACTTTTAAGCATACCTCTGAGCGACGCGATATCAGTTCATTTGAAATGCAAGTTAGGGATCGACCATAAATTTGCACATTATTAAAAGTCGATCTAAGAAAATGCCTTAACTTTTAAATAGAACAGGTAATATTAGAATAATAGAACAGGAATTTATATATATTTTTTCTTTATTGTTTCCAAAATTTAGCTTTCAAGCCGTGGTTGAATTAAAAACGACTTATTATGAAATGTAAATTTTGAAAGATTTTCTGAAATCTTTAGAAATCTTAAAGAGCGAGCCATTAAACAGGAAAATTTGAAGCGACAAAAATTGCCTGCCACTCGTCAGTTTTCAAAGCATTTCATTTGTTTTTACAAAAAATGGCTTTTCTATCGTCAGTTTTCCAAGCATTTGATTGGTTGTTCTGAACGACAACGCTTCCTGATGTGTTTGAGGGTCATCACCAGTGGCGTAGCGTCAGGGGGGTGCACGATCATTTTACTACCAGTATAATTATATACTACTTTTGGCCATATTTAATCTTTGACCGGTGTGAAATAAATAAGGCCAAATATAGTATATCAAAATACTGGTAGTAAAGTGATCGTGCCCACCTTGACGCTACGCCTCTAGTCATCGCAGGCGACAAAATTACTCCGAGAAAAGACAGTTGCCCTCTTTTAAAGCACTGGATTAACAGTGAGTCGCCCGTAATTAGAGACAACTTTTCGCCTTGTGTAATTGCACTTTTAAGGGGGGAAATATAAAGTTGTCAGGGCTAAAACAATGAAAGACGTTGAAATCGACATGTTAGAAAAGTCTTGTTTAAATTGACACATTTAATCAGTAAAGAAAGAAGGTGAGAATACCAAAAATTAAACTAAATCAGAAATTGAAGCTACAGGGGGGGGGGGGAGTTACTTACTCACATGGAAGCTTTTAAAAAGTATTTAAACGTTATTTTAGGAACCAATCTCTTTTTTAAACTTTAAATGCATTTTCTGCATAGATTTTTTTTCAATATTTCTCATCTTTAAATTGATATAAGTCAATTACCGTTAAAGATAAATTGTTCAAACTTGAAATATATCTTTTTCAAATATTTTAAATTCTTAAAATTCTTAAAATTCTTAAATTCTAAAATTCTTAAATTTTAATTTGGTAAATTTGAAAAAAAAATATTCACGTTTGAAAATATGATTTGTTTAAAATAAGTTGCATCTTTTTTTTTTTTTAAATTGCTATTTTAAATAATTTTAATTATTTTTAATTAATATATATATTTTTTTAATTCTGAATCAAAATTAAAACTGTGTAATTAAAAGAAAATCAATTTGACAAATAATATTCGAGTTATAACAATTTTAAATTATTCAAATTTTTTGATTTTTTTTTTTTTTAAATTTTGTAAGAAGTGTTATGAAGTGATTCTATTATATGGTCAATCATCATGAAAAATTCAAAATTCTAACTCTATAAATATATATTTTTTTAAAGTTTTCCGGACACCTTGCAGTAACATTGTTTCTTCAATTACATGCATTTCAATTTGTGTCTGATCCATTGAAACCTCACAAATTATTAAAACGGACATATCTGTTTGAGTTTTGCAGATAATCAAGATGGAATTTTTTTTTGTTTAATTCAGGAATGAATAGGGAAAATTTTCCTAATTGGAAATTTTATCCTACGGGGACCGTATAAAAAGTTAACTTTTATATTTTCTCAAATTGAATATAAGTTGATTGAATATAAGTTGTCCCCCATGGAGTTGCAACTTATCTCATAAAATGTTGGACCTTTTTTATAAAACTTTGCAATTGGAAGTATGTGTCTAGGGGCAATATTTAAGGAGATAGCCTATTGTTTGGATATTTATGAATCACACTGTATAAAAAAAATTAAAAGTTAGACTCTCTTACTTCTACTTCGTGGTTAGTTTCTCTACATTTTCCCTATTCACCCCTGGAATTCTTATATTTTAAAGTAATACACAGAAAAACAAAGGGAATAATCAGTTGGTTACCTGTCACCTTCGGAACACATCTGATATCGATAATGATCCTTTTACAGTAAACGGGATACGCACAGATGCCTGTCTTACTGGAGTATTAAGACTTGGTGTTTATATAACATCTACGGCATAACATCTGCGGGGAGTCATCCTTCTTTGAAACAAATGACCGTTGCTATTTTTTATGTATATTTACAAACTTCTAGAGAACCAAACATTTTGATGTTGCAACTCGCTCTCACTAGAATCCACTGTCCGCATCTTTTACTTTTTTCAACGGGTTTATTCTTCAAATCCCATCAAAAATATAGTACTCTCTTCCCTCCCCCAATCACTGACCATCTCCATTGGGCCCTTTTTGAACAAAAGTTTACGCCCCGCATCTCATTGGTCTGTCTGACTCGCAATCGGGTACCGACTTCGCTGGCCGCCGGACCTGTTCTCATGAGGACGCGGTCCCTACCATAAATAAGCTGTCCATAATAATACCATCTGCATCCTACAAGCTGTAAATTTTTAAAGTTGTAAAACTATCCTCCGTAATAGCTATCATTGTTCGATTTGCAGACCAGTGTCTCCGAAAGTAATAAAAAAGTAACACATGGGTGGTCTCTCTTTTTTCGCATACGATTGTAGAAAAAAATATTGGAAAATGTAGATGTTATTGCTTCCCCATAGAAAAAAAAATAATTTGTACATTATAAAATAAAGTAATAATTAATTCATAGAAAATCATTCATGAATATGTACAATACAAAATAAAAACAATAAATAATATGTGGAAAACAATTGGCGTAATAATGTCTTCTCATTACCAATTGTAATCATTTTTCTTAAAAATTGGGGGGGAAGTTGGTATCTGACCACCAGCAGGAAATGGAACTCCAGTAAACGCTGGATACGTAATTAAAGTAGATTAATTTCAACACAAGTCTTCTAATTTGTAAATAAATCATATGAATTATACTTTCAACCTAAATATTTACCAATTTTAATAACTGTGTTAAAGTTAATGTGTATCTGATGCTAATAAATTTACAAAGGTAAAAATAATTATTTTTGAAATTTGGTATTAATTTCTGAGTTTACACAGGAAACTATTAACTAGAAAAAAGGCATATAGTGTTATATGCCTTAACTGTTACAATATCTCATGCAAACTGCAACGACATGTATTTTACCACATGGCTGTCTAACTTACCAGCGGGTTACCAGTATTTCCGAATAGCAAGTAACGCCTTATTTAATCGAAGAATTCCTTGCGATAAATAAAGGTAAACACTACTATTCAGAAATAGTGGTATTGACTGGGCACAAATTAGAATACACGTATTCTACTCCATTGATATTTATTATACTCTTCTAAGAAACGCTTTGTGTGTATGTAGTAAACCTTTTTTGTTCTGTTTGAAATAAATATTTCTATTTGTATTTATATAAATTAATTTTATTTCAATTATACGTATTTTTTCAAGTATTTATGAGTTTATAAAATATATATATAAGAACATTATTTGATTTTCTTGAATGATTAGTTAAATAATACTTTAGCCATGAATTGTTTTTACTTGCAATATAAGAAGTAAAAATATACGTAAATAAGGTTGACACTGACACATACCAGAAAAAATACACTTCCTGCACCTCTATGTAAAATGTTTTTACAAGTTTTATAAAATTGCCCTCTTGCTATAAAATACAAAATGAAGAAAAATTTAAAGTACAAGAGCTTACACATATTTTGTTATTTTAACTTCATATTTTGCATGCATTGTCAACGGTAAAATTTCGTATATTTTGAAACATGTGAAATATGTTGAAAAATTCATTCGAGCTAAAAGACTCTAAGTTGTTTACACTTCCTTACTGAAATAAACATCTTTTCTCGCGAAAATACGAAAAATATATGTTCGTTTCAGATTAGAAATCGAAAATGTTTTTGGAAATAATCCACACAAAAATTTAAGCACGTGCTAGGCAGATTATAAAACATTTATTCATTTAAGGTTTTAAAATTTCAATCAAAGTAAGAAATTAGGTTACCAAGTCATGGCATTATAAAAATATTTCTAAGTGTGAAATTTTGGTGTAAGTTTGTACAAATTTGATTCTATGTCACATTTTTTACATACGAAAAATTGCAAAAATAGTGATATTAGTTTATATTATGAATAAAACAAATGCATTAATATAATAAATATTTTGAAATTTAAATAGCTGTCAACTGGCTATGATTTTTTTTTGTACCAGTAATTCGAAATAGAAATCTTCTTTTTTCATAAAACCATTCTGAGATTAAATAAGGAGACGATTATTTTACTAAAATAGTGACGCCAAAGCACTTGCCAGCTAAATATGTAGATAGGGATAAACAATAGAGTTGCCACTTGGCGATTATTTTACTATTATTCTAATATCCAATATTTCCAAATAAATTTAATACCCATCAAAGATTGGTAGTAATTTAACTTATTGGTTTATTTTCGAAATATAATTATTTTGGTCAAGATAATAAAAATATATTTGCCAATGGCAGCCACCTAAATCATCGATTTTATTAAAGATATATTGAAGCCTTAATTAATCGCAGAAAGAAAAATTCACTTTTATAGTTACAGAATTGTACTTTTAGCCCCTTAAAAGGCGGTGGGATATAGAGTACCCAACTTAAATTTAATCCACAAATACCACAATGGCACTAGTGTTTTGAAAAGAAGATTTGATTTTATAATGAACGTGAAGAAAAGCTTATACTTGTCATTAACCCTTTCCGGCACAGACAAAGTATGTTCGTAAAATAAGAAATTGCTGACTGACACCGGAATTAACAAACTGATATGAAAATATGAACTCATCATTTTAAGCTTTCATTATAGAAACAAAATTTTATTAAATAATTCTTGGTGCCGAATGCAAATTTGGAATTAAAATTAGGTGTGCCCGGAGTGGGACCACTGTGCCGGAAAGGGTTAAATCATTTCCAAATTTTAGAAACATTAATTCAGTTTGCCTCTGAAAGGTTTAAATAAGGCAAAACAATCTGTGAGAGATTCGTGGTCTCACGTGGGGCGTAATTGGACAACATTGGCTTAGTCTATGGACCATTAGGTTGCATTAACTCAACGCGAGCAACTTCTGTAGAACTGAAAATTTTAATAAAATAGATAGTTCATTTCTATTCCGTCGTGCCCCACATGAGTTTACGACTTCATATTTACTCAATTTAAAGTATTTCACGAGATTTGCAAGATCTTCAAAATTTGCGAAATCGATAATTTAGATGCGAAATTGAAACTTAGAAATATACTGTATGAAACGTATACAGTCACTAATGGTAAAGTAATTATTTTTGGAAATTGGTGCAAAGGGTATCGGATTGTACCTAGAAACATCGAATTATTAACAGGAAACAAAGTATAAATCACAACTTTCACAATATAGCCTGTCGATTTCACCAGAAAATGTACTACTCTAGGGCTGTCTAGTTCGACGATAAAAGAAGACGAGGATTTCTGTTAGGAAATACTGGTAAACAGCGGGATCAAGTTTTGAAACCCATGTTCTACCGGGATCGGAACTCATTAAAATGGTTCTAAAAATGTATTTGGGTCATTCGTCAAAAAAGGGCATATTTGAATTTTTTTTTCTTAATTTTAAAAACTCGTTTTTTACTTATTTTTTTCCTGGATTTTATAAACAGGTGAAGAGCACCAATAAATCTATGGTCCTGTTCAATTCATTTTATTCATTTAATTAAAAATATTTTAAAAATTTACTGGTAACGGAGGTGAACCTTTGGTAACGGAGTGGAGATGTATATTATTATAATTATATATATTTATTAAAAGTAACTAACAATTCCTAAAATTAACACAGAAAATTTTATTACAGTAAGTATAGCAGTAATATATGGGTGGATTTTTTTATAATGGGCCAAAATGGATACCGTCAATTTCAAAAAATAAAATTTAACTTGCAGCGTATTCAAAGTCATTTTTATTATCACCTATGATGACAAATTATGTAGTAAGAATACTTGAGCTACATTTTCTAAATAAGTTTGTTAAATCAATCGGGTGACGTTTTTAAAACAGTTGTTTACAAAAGTATTAGATGAAGAATGATATATATTTTTAAGTATATAAAAAGGGCTGAATAAATTCTTAAGAAAAAAGTCTTAAAACAATCTACATGAATATATTTTTCACAATTGAGGATGATCATTCCATACTGGACACACCATTATTATATTTTAACCCTTTCAGGGACAAAGTACTTTCCGTAATAAAATGTTGAAATAAATGACTGGCACCGGAATTTACGAAAACATTTATTTGGGAATAAGAAAAAAGGCTATATTTCACATACATATTAAATGGGAATGATTTTAGCATAATTCTGGTGTCATTGTGGCGTTTGGGAATTAAACTTAAGTGGTTTCATAAACATACCACTGCCCCTGAAAAGGTTAAATAACAATGTTATGGGTATAGAAAGGAATATAACACATTGAAATTAAAACAAATACATATACTGCTCCAAAATTTTACATTTTCAAAATGATCAAAAATAAAATTATCAACAATCATTATGAACTCTAATTAAAATTATAATAAATTATTTTAAAAATTCTGAATTATAATAGTCGTCTTGCACTTTTTGTGCTTACTTCGAGTAAAGAAATTTTGAGGATTAAATTAACAGAGGTAAATTATTAAAACATAGCTAGTGAAAGCCATGAAATGTTTGATAGCAACTAAAATAAAAATCTTGGCTACAGTTGATCAATCCAGTAACAGAAATAAACTAGATCAGCATTTATTATACAATGTTACTTAAATAATTATTAAGTAAACCATTAACTTTCATTTTGATTAATTTTGAGTACTCATATTTAATTTAATCTCACCTCCGTGATTAGTAGAGGTAACGGAGGTGAGGATATTTCATATAATGTTGCACTGTTTGTAAATATTTGAATTGAAACTAATGTCATTTACACAGTGTTGTATGTGTTGCAATATTTTTTAAATTCAAATGTAAAATAAATAAATATAATGCATTGCTTACCTTTCCCTGGCAGTAATGGAGTGGAGTATCCCAAAAGACAAAATACATAAATTTTGTTTATTTGTATAAAATAAACATAAACTGCGAGCAAATGGCAGATCTTCCGCACAAAGCTAACAAAGAGGATTGTTTTACTTTGTTATAATACAAATTATTGACAAGTTCTGCCATTTATGAATGAATGTTTGAAGCTAAAAACTGATAATAATGGAGTTGAGAATTTCATTTGGGACAAACAAAAGGATAACTTAAAAATGCATTTGCAAAAATTCTTTAATTTATTGAAACCAATTTTTAGATTGGCCAAGATTCATTTAAAAAGGAATTCACAATAAAAAACTATTTAACATTTAATTTATTTCACTTAGTAATAGAAGAATTTTTAAAAATATGATTGGGGACAAACTACGGAGGTGAGGTTTTTACATGTATTACTTAGCCTTTCTTTGCATTGTGATGGAAATTTCCATCACTGTTTATTTAAATTTTAATAAATAAATCAACTTCTTCGCCACCACTATATTTATATAGAAATATTAATCTAGTAAATTTCACGTGAACTATGTTGCTGAACAAAGTTAAAAATCTATCTTACAATTTCTGGTGTATAATATTTAATATATGTATAAAAAACAATTGTAAAAGAAAAACTCATGCAAAGAAGGGTTAATATTAAGACATAAAATGAAATAGCTATAGAATAGTAAATTGTATAAAAAGATACTTTAATCTTTAAATATTCATAACAATAAAAAAAATCACAAATAAATAAAGCAATTTTTTTTAATGATGCTAGGACTGTAATCGACCCTTTTTTGGAGAATGACCTATTTGTATGTCTGTAACAAAGGTATTTTCTTCTTAAATTAAATTAAATTTATTTATCTTTATTCTTTTCTTCAATTACACGTATATCGTCGAATATAAATTTCTATCAAATTTATGAATTTTTAAGCATTTTATTATTGAATCAATTAATTACTACTTTTAAAAACATGATCAATTCGTTAATTTCTGACTCATGAAAAATTTTTTACTTTCAGTATAACAACTAAAAGAATACAGAATCTGGCACTGAAACATTCATAAAGAAAATGTGCTTTGTGCATTGTTTTGCACTTTTTTGTAAACTATTTTACAGGGTTTTGAAATTGCGCTCTTGCAGTATATTGAAAATAAAAATGAAAATACAGTAGTCAAACTTACGTTTCTTTTGATATTTTAACCTCGTGTTTTCATGAAATGTTCACGATAAAAATGCTTATTATTTGGAAAATGTTAAATATATTGTAAAATGCAACCGAATTAAAAATGTTTGAATCATTTACAATTTTTTTCCCGAATAAACATCTTGTTAGGCAAAAATGTGCGAAATATAAGTTTCATTTTAAATTAGAAATAGAAAGAATTTTTCAGGAAATAATCTATACTCTTTAGCATTTAAGCAAGGTGTGATTATGACCTAGACAAAGTAAGTTACGGTTATGCTACAGTTTCCAAATATATCCGAATTTCGTAATAGTAATATACACCTTATTTAATCACACAATTCTTAAATTAAATAAATCGAAGATTACTTATCGGAAATAGTTGTGTTAAGTAATCTGCTAAATTGGCAACACTGTAGTACCTACTGTACCTTGGTCATAATGAGGCCCTGAATTTAACACTTATATGGCCGGAAATTTTACTCAAGGCATATAAAAATTCATACCAGAAATTTTATTTAATACTATTTAACTCAAAATAATACTATTACTATTTAATACAATTAATTTTATACTATTTAACTTATAAACTTATTTCTGTGTGGTATATAAAGGGAGATTTTTTTTAAAGTTGTGAAAGTAAAACCCTATAACAAAAGAACCACTGATCCAAATGACATGATATTTCACCACTATTCTCCCAAAACAATGGGAATTTTTTAGGCGTGGTTAAAAAAAACTTAAAATCGCACCAACAGATGGCGCTGTATGTAAACAGAAACAAAGAATATCGTCAGTGGGGGGAAAAAATGGACTGTACTTTAAGAAAAAGAAAACTTTAATACGCATATCAAAAACATACAGAATGCAGTAATTGGGAAAAGGAACTGCGAACACCTTCGCAGAAACAGGACGAAATAAAAATATGCATTCGTACGGAACTGCGCAACTAACGCAAAAATATTTTCAATGTGCAGTCCCCCGTTTTTAGCTATGAGTTGGAAACGTGAAACCGCATGTTCCACAACAGAGCGAAAAGTATACACTGTGTGTGTGCCCAGAGCCAGCTCGTCTCACGACTTTACTGCATATACAGCACCATCTGTCGGTGAGATTTTAAGTTTTTTTAACCACGCCAAAAAAATTCCCATTGCTTTGGTAGCACACTGGTGAAATTTCAGGTCATATTGTGTTATAGGGTTTTACTTTCACAACTTTAAAAAACTCACCCTGTATTTGACGTTTTTTTTTTAAAGTGACTCGACTGTGTGGTTCGACTGAAAATATATTCTTTTAGCTCCGGTCAAATTGACCGCCATGTCCGTTTCAGTGTTAAGAACGTGATAGGAAATCGCTGATAACAAAACATTTATGCTTTTACAATTACAAATTTTGAAATCAAAGTAAGAAATTAGTTTACCCAGACATATCACAACAAATAAAATCGTAATATATGAAATAAGTTAAGGTATATTTGTGTACAGTTTCAATTCTGCATCTGTTTTGTACTTCAAAAAAATGCAAATGTATTAGTATCTGTATCTACATTATTAACACATTTGTTCTGATTGGCAGGTTTTCCTACCAATATATATATTTTTTTCAGAGTTCGTAAGTAATATTTGTCTCATTTCCTGCCAGGCAAAAAACAACACGTCATTCATCAATAAATGCCAAATTAGTTTTGAGGCATTAATAACACATGACTAAAAGTAAAAAGTTGCATGTTTAAAGTGCAAAGTAAAGAATAATTCTCGGAACAAGTGGGTTAATAACCCATTTTTATTATGTATTTCTAGATTTAGATGGGAATAAACAACGCATTATATTAAGCCTTTTAAAAATTCAATATATAATTTCTGACACATTTCGTAATACATTTTTAAGTATAAACGCATCATATGTACAGGTATTGTTATCAAGTTACTAATAAATAGAATAACGTTTTCTATTTTTTTAAATGAAGGTAAGCGATGTTTTTTTTTCAAAAACGTGTTTGACATTCCAAGCCGATTTCAATGGCGTCATAGCCAGGAAAGTATCGCCATGAGAGAACCATTGTTTATAACTCAAAATATACTAAATTTATCAAAATATAACAAGAATGAAACATCATGTATCCTACATACATTATGAAACACTTTCCAATAATAAAATAATACTATTAAAAAAAATTCATTTATTCCTAAGATAAACTAATCCATCCTGTAACCAAATTCTTTTGTGCGTCATTGAAAATAAATTATAAATCCCACGCACTCAACAATCTATAGAATACATATTGTAGCGTACCCCTGTGATTGCCACTTTACAAGAAAGTTGAAAAGAGATTTTGAATTAGGTTTTTCGGTTAATTAATTGTTAACCAGAAATGTTATTTAATAAAAAGTAAGTTCTTTGTTGTAGTTTACATTTCAATTCACTTACTAAGTAAAATCGCTTGTATAAGACAGATTTGTTTTATCTGCCGAATACTGATTCATTCGGGGATCATTTCGATCACCCCACATATGTCCTTGAAACCTGGAACAATAAATAAAGATTTGTTAAGTGTAAAAATGAAAATACATTAGAAATAAACAGTTTTAAAAATTCTAATTGATAACTTGTGAAAAATGTACAATTTTTCTTTTATGTGTTTATTAACTAAAGCTACTTGTAAATTCAATATAATAAATTATAACACCTTGTAATAGTATATTACTTTTAAATGCTAAAGGTGTAAAATTAACAACTATAATATAAATTAAAATAACTTTTATTAGTTGTTTTACATGTTTCCACTCTTTCCGAGTCATTTTCAGAAACAAAACCACCAGCCAAAATAGCCAAACCACCTAAGAAATTAAAGAATATCATTTGCAGTAAAATTGACCCAATTAATTTTGAGAATTATTCAGGAGTATATGAAATACCTTTTATTAAAGAAGACGGATCTAAAAATTACTACATAGGCATGACCAGCAGGAAATTTAATTGCAGAAAAAAAGAGCATATAGCTGATATTAAATACAATAGAAAAACTACAGCCCTGGCAAGTTTATATCAAGAAGAAATCATCCAAATAAATTTCAATGAAAGTAAAATAATATTTCCCTCCAGTCTATACTATCCATCCATAATAAGAGAAACCATAGAGATACTCACGCGCAAAAATACAATATGTAACGATGCGGAATCTTTTAATTTACCGAAACTGTGGCTAGAATTACTCCATGGTCAAAGATATGAAAATAAACAATTAAGTAAAAAATAATAGATAACGTGCGTAATTTTTAAAAAAAGTACATGAAAATAATAATCTGAAAGCCCGTGCAGCTTTAGAATATTCTCATTTTGTTTTTGAAAATGACTCGGAAAGAGTCGAAACATGTAAAACAACTAATAAAAGTTATTTTAATTTATATTATAGTTGTTAATTTTACACCTTTAGCATTTAAAAGTAATATACTTGTAAATTCATTTTATGAGCGATTATGATAAACCAACAGAAATGTAAAAGGACATCGTAAACTTTTCGCGTAATATGTTTTCCTATTTAGAAGGAAAATATTCGATAACATCTTAGAAATGAAAGAAGCTTGGATCCATGCCAAATAGACAATATACATAAGAAATGCATTTTAGGGTTTGCTATGAAATCTTCACAAACGACATTCCATAAAAACATAGACATTTAAATAGAATACTTATTTTTATGGAAATGTCTAGATTAAATATAGCGAATAACTATAGTTTTTTAATTTAGCAATTTTATTGCTTAAATAGATTTTTGATTCTTTTAGATAGTGATTTCAGCATTTGAATTATCAATAGAGTCTGTCTGCCCTTCTGTCCATACTCTAACTCTCGTAAATATGCTCTGATTGCCACGTAGTTTTTATGCGTTATTGAGGTTTGGTATAGAATGTTTGGTATTGAAAATGAAGTTTGTAGCATTTATAGTGCGTTTACAGGGACTCACAAAACTATTCTGTTACATTATATTCTATAGGAAAAATTCGTTTACGTGCATTTTACTGATGTTACGATATTTGAAATATAAAAAGATTGAGATGCATCACTGAGGGGGACCACGACAAGCTTTGTCACAAGTAAAAATAGGTATAATTTATATTTGGTTTATAGAGACGCACAAAAAATTTCATTACCGTAATTTTGGGTGTATAAGCCGTGGCTCAAATAAATCGGTTTCGGACAGGAAATTATTTTTAATGAAATGTAACGTGTTACATCTTGGCACTTATTTGTATTTATTTCTATAACAATAATTCTCGTTTTGAACAGACTTAATTTACCCGTGGCTTATATACCGGAAATTACTGTACCTTTTGTTCTATCGGGAACAATTTGTTTCTTTATATTTTATTAATCTTACGGTGCTTCAAACATAATGAAATTAAAACGGTGCACTGAGGTACACTACAGCATGTTTGCTGTAGATTATGGAGTGCATAGCAGATCTCGTTCATTTACGGAGACACATAAAGATTTCGGTTACAGTACTGACTAAAATCAATAGTTACTGGAATTGCGTTCTCCTCTGAGGCAAGGAGTTTTAAACATATCTAATGTTTTGTGTATTACTTGATGTGTATGTGTATACATTTATAGATCATATACCGGGCTCCACTGTAGAATTTGCACTCATTACCGC
Organism: Maratus michaelseni; assembly: GCA_963931845.1. Taxonomy (NCBI): domain Eukaryota; kingdom Metazoa; phylum Arthropoda; class Arachnida; order Araneae; family Salticidae; genus Maratus; species Maratus michaelseni. The sequence continues at coordinate 403,492,776 of OZ007586.1, forward strand.
ATATAGATAGCAATTGCTTAAAATGGATTTTTACTTTTTTATGTATTTTTTAAATTGCTTATTTAGAAATGTCATTTCAATATATGAAAAAATAAAATTTCTTGATGATATTCTGATACTGTTGGATTCTTCTATTTGTTTCTTAATCAACCGCTGATGCGTGATTTTTCGATTTTGTTTTCATTATGTTTGAAGTATCAGACCATCATTAAAATTCCTTACAAACGTTTTTCCTCATATACCAGAATGTAATGGATTTCTTTTTTGCGACCCTGTCAACGAACTATAAATACTACTTATTCTATACTCCTGAGAAAGCACCTTTTAATCTGACTAAGTGATGCATATTTTATTATATTTGAAGTAATGTAACATCATTAAAATGTGCGATTAAAATGGAAGATAATTTATTCCCCATAGACCTTCATGTAGCGGAATTCTTTGGTGCGTCCCTGCAAACGAACCATAAATGCTGCACATATCATTTTCAATACCAAACATTCTACACTGTTAAAAATTTGCAGCAAACTGTCCAGTCATTTGACCGTTTTTATAGAAAATGTTTATATAACCGTAATTTAACTCTATTCTGACCATAATATGGGCAATAAAATGGTCAGAATAGAGTTAAATTATGGTTATGTAACAGTTTTCTATAAAAACGGTCAAATGACTGGACAGTTTGCTGCAAATTTTTAACAGTGTATATAAACATCAATAACATGTAAAAATTACGTGTTCAAGTGAGCATTTTAACGACAGTTAGAGCACGCACTGATGGACAGACGGACAGACAAAACGATTTCATAGACACTTTTCAACTATGTTGGAAAGCGTTAAAAATGACTCCTCCACTCGAAGTTACTTTAATAATCGGGATGGCCAATTTCATGCTTTTATTTTTAAAAGTGACTCCATTAATGTGGCAGAAAATTACGTGTTATTCAGCATGGAAATATATTTATTTGGTAATTACCTTAAAATATTACAAAATGTATTATTGCAATATTAATGATTACTTTATCCTGCATTTTTTAAGACCTCCTTAACCAATTCAAAATAAAGACATTCCAGTATAAAGCTGAATATTCGGCAGACATTTAAAGTAAGGATATTAAAAATGTTGTTATGATATTTCGATGGTAACAAATCATTTCCATGTGTTCAAAAATGTCAACTTATCAAAATACATTATAAATGAAAGTAAAATACTTTTTAACCCATTTTCGGCCAAAGGAGCGTAAACGCACCATTTCAATAAATATATTTTTATTAACACTGTAACGTATATTTTTTACAAATTTTATTTATCTGCTATTTTTAAGGGTTCTGGAGACATCTATAAAATATTAGTAATTCAATTGAAGTAATCACTTTCTGTTGAGAAAGTTTCAAAATACGCTGTTTTTTTTTACTTGAAACAGTTATTGACAAATTCGACTTTTTGAAAATAAATAATTATTCCACTTCAGATTAATCATATGTATTTATAATGGAGTAAAGTTGCAAGTTCTGTAAATAAAATAAAAATAGAACAAATGCCATAAGAAAACTTAAAATTTTTTATTTAAATTTAATGGTAAATTAATAATGGTAACGTCAAATTAAATAAAATATTATTTTTCATGCACGAAACTTTTTTGGTGTCTTAATGAATGTAATTTAAGCAAATTTCAATGCAAATAATACCACATTTTATAAAATTTCTATGCTTGGCCTAAAATGTTTTAAATAAGTTTTTTTTCTGCAGATATTATTTTTTCTTTATAAAAACTCATACCTTATATCACGAAATCTAACCTCTTTTGTTTAAATTGATCTTTACTTTCCGTATCTATTTTGCTTACTATTTTCAGGACCTTGTTAAGCCTGTTTTCCCTCGTTATTTGGGTACAGCATAAGGAACGAACTCCTCTTTAGAAGGCTTTATTCAAATGTTAGATAACTATTTTTCTATATAAAGGACAGTTGAAGATTTTATTTAGCTAGTATGGAATTTTGCATAAAAATACTATAGTTTTCTGTGTAAATAGAAACTTCTTTAATGGCATTTTGAAATTTTGAACTGAATATATTCTACAAAATATTTATTCCGCGGAATTAAAATATATTGCGATATGTAAAGAGTAACAGTCGTTTTTATATTAGTGTTTATTTACTTCTAACAATAGTTGATATTAGCCATTAAATACTACCTGTGATCGAGATTTTTGATAGAGATATTGTTGTGGAAATGGGTTTTACTTGCCAAAATATTACGGACCAGATATTCATTATCGCCTTCCCTATGCGACGCATTGCTTCTGATTTTAATGCGATTTTTCACCAGAATTGCAAATACTAATCGCCACAATATTTAATCGCAGACAAGTGAGATTAATTAATGTAAATAAAAATATTTGTTAAAATTGTGTTAAAAATTCTCAGTTGTTACTAGCTATGATGACTGAATAACTTTCTACAGGCGCCTAGGAATTTCAATTCCCTCTTTTGCGAATAGTCGCCTTATCTTCGCCTTATCTAATCGCAACAATCTTTGACTAAATACTAAAAACAAACTATTTTGAAAAAGTTTCATTACAAGTCCGTATTCCTTGACATTCACGCCTTTAAGCCTTTGAAGTTCGATGGTATATTATAAGTACCACTTAATTTTAATTTAAAACTTCCAAGTGAAACCCAGAATGTTTTATTAAATTTTGCTTTTATATAGTACAGTCGGCTCAAAAATACCAAGCGAACAGACATTTACCATCATAGATAGTAATCTCCAAATTGTGACAGGATAAACGGAAATAGCTATTTGACGACAAATTATATCTTATTTCAATTTGTTTTTAAAAAATACTTAAGGGTAGTCTTCATACTGAAAATGTGCCGTACTCTGAAATTTTCGATACGAACAGCTAATTTTATCCTCATATTTCAATTTGTCGGTAAAGTTTATATTAGAATATTGAACTAGAAGTCATTCGGTCATGTAGTTTCAGAATGATGAATCTTTGAATTTTGGAACTACTAACAATGAACTCATTTGTAAACGTTGTAAAATAGATTGTAATGGTAGCTTTGGATGATTGGTAGCTTTTAACACTAAAGTTATCAGGAGTTTTTATGATTTTTAAAAAAAAAATCACACCAGATTTTTCAAAATCACATCCTCAGTAATGTATTAAAAGAATAGAAGCTCCTCCCTTTTCTAAAAGGTTTTGGTTTACTAGATACAGGGTGTTTCACAAAGGACCCTTAATTTTAAAAATCAATAACTCGGAAACGGTGATAGATGGAAACATGAAACCAGTGGTATGTTTATTATAAAAATCGTAAGAATCTTATACATAAATCGCAAAATTTAGTTAAAAATAGCACCGATAGATGACGGTGCGATAAATAGGCGTATCACATTAAAATGATTCAATATGTTCATCTGGACATTGAATCTAGTAAGGAAACATGTGTAATGATATCCGCAGGATTCTGTACGTGCTGGAGGGCTTGATTCCTGATTCAGTTTCAAGTCTGCGGACAGATTTATTCGGATTACGCTCAAAAACTAAAGCAAGTGTCGTTGAATTTTCAGGAGTAAGGACAGAGTGGACTCGTCCCACATTTCTGACTAACGCATCGGCCACGTTGCCTGTCTGTTGAAATTTTTTGAAAATCTTACGAATTGTTTTGCGGAATTCTTTGGTGCGTCCCTGCAAACGAACCATAAATGCTGCACATATCATTTTCAATACCAAACATTCTACACTGTTAAAAATTTGCAGCAAACTGTCCAGTCATTTGACCGTTTTTATAGAAAATGTTTATATAACCGTAATTTAACTCTATTCTGACCATAATATGGGCAATAAAATGGTCAGAATAGAGTTAAATTATGGTTATGTAACAGTTTTCTATAAAAACGGTCAAATGACTGGACAGTTTGCTGCAAATTTTTAACAGTGTATATAAACATCAATAACATGTAAAAATTACGTGTTCAAGTGAGCATTTTAACGACAGTTAGAGCACGCACTGATGGACAGACGGACAGACAAAACGATTTCATAGACACTTTTCAACTATGTTGGAAAGCGTTAAAAATGACTCCTCCACTCGAAGTTACTTTAATAATCGGGATGGCCAATTTCATGCTTTTATTTTTAAAAGTGACTCCATTAATGTGGCAGAAAATTACGTGTTATTCAGCATGGAAATATATTTATTTGGTAATTACCTTAAAATATTACAAAATGTATTATTGCAATATTAATGATTACTTTATCCTGCATTTTTAAGACCTCCTTAACCAATTCAAAATAAAGACATTCCAGTATAAAGCTGAATATTCGGCAGACATTTAAAGTAAGGATATTAAAAATGTTGTTATGATATTTCGATGGTAACAAATCATTTCCATGTGTTCAAAAATGTCAACTTATCAAAATACATTATAAATGAAAGTAAAATACTTTTTAACCCATTTTCGGCCAAAGGAGCGTAAACGCACCATTTCAATAAATATATTTTTATTAACACTGTAACGTATATTTTTTACAAATTTTATTTATCTGCTATTTTTAAGGGTTCTGGAGACATCTATAAAATATTAGTAATTCAATTGAAGTAATCACTTTCTGTTGAGAAAGTTTCAAAATACGCTGTTTTTTTTTACTTGAAACAGTTATTGACAAATTCGACTTTTTGAAAATAAATAATTATTCCACTTCAGATTAATCATATGTATTTATAATGGAGTAAAGTTGCAAGTTCTGTAAATAAAATAAAAATAGAACAAATGCCATAAGAAAACTTAAAATTTTTTATTTAAATTTAATGGTAAATTAATAATGGTAACGTCAAATTAAATAAAATATTATTTTTCATGCACGAAACTTTTTTGGTGTCTTAATGAATGTAATTTAAGCAAATTTCAATGCAAATAATACCACATTTTATAAAATTTCTATGCTTGGCCTAAAATGTTTTAAATAAGTTTTTTTTCTGCAGATATTATTTTTTCTTTATAAAAACTCATACCTTATATCACGAAATCTAACCTCTTTTGTTTAAATTGATCTTTACTTTCCGTATCTATTTTGCTTACTATTTTCAGGACCTTGTTAAGCCTGTTTTCCCTCGTTATTTGGGTACAGCATAAGGAACGAACTCCTCTTTAGAAGGCTTTATTCAAATGTTAGATAACTATTTTTCTATATAAAGGACAGTTGAAGATTTTATTTAGCTAGTATGGAATTTTGCATAAAAATACTATAGTTTTCTGTGTAAATAGAAACTTCTTTAATGGCATTTTGAAATTTTGAACTGAATATATTCTACAAAATATTTATTCCGCGGAATTAAAATATATTGCGATATGTAAAGAGTAACAGTCGTTTTTATATTAGTGTTTATTTACTTCTAACAATAGTTGATATTAGCCATTAAATACTACCTGTGATCGAGATTTTTGATAGAGATATTGTTGTGGAAATGGGTTTTACTTGCCAAAATATTACGGACCAGATATTCATTATCGCCTTCCCTATGCGACGCATTGCTTCTGATTTTAATGCGATTTTTCACCAGAATTGCAAATACTAATCGCCACAATATTTAATCGCAGACAAGTGAGATTAATTAATGTAAATAAAAATATTTGTTAAAATTGTGTTAAAAATTCTCAGTTGTTACTAGCTATGATGACTGAATAACTTTCTACAGGCGCCTAGGAATTTCAATTCCCTCTTTTGCGAATAGTCGCCTTATCTTCGCCTTATCTAATCGCAACAATCTTTGACTAAATACTAAAAACAAACTATTTTGAAAAAGTTTCATTACAAGTCCGTATTCCTTGACATTCACGCCTTTAAGCCTTTGAAGTTCGATGGTATATTATAAGTACCACTTAATTTTAATTTAAAACTTCCAAGTGAAACCCAGAATGTTTTATTAAATTTTGCTTTTATATAGTACAGTCGGCTCAAAAATACCAAGCGAACAGACATTTACCATCATAGATAGTAATCTCCAAATTGTGACAGGATAAACGGAAATAGCTATTTGACGACAAATTATATCTTATTTCAATTTGTTTTTAAAAAATACTTAAGGGTAGTCTTCATACTGAAAATGTGCCGTACTCTGAAATTTTCGATACGAACAGCTAATTTTATCCTCATATTTCAATTTGTCGGTAAAGTTTATATTAGAATATTGAACTAGAAGTCATTCGGTCATGTAGTTTCAGAATGATGAATCTTTGAATTTTGGAACTACTAACAATGAACTCATTTGTAAACGTTGTAAAATAGATTGTAATGGTAGCTTTGGATGATTGGTAGCTTTTAACACTAAAGTTATCAGGAGTTTTTATGATTTTTAAAAAAAAAATCACACCAGATTTTTCAAAATCACATCCTCAGTAATGTATTAAAAGAATAGAAGCTCCTCCCTTTTCTAAAAGGTTTTGGTTTACTAGATACAGGGTGTTTCACAAAGGACCCTTAATTTTAAAAATCAATAACTCGGAAACGGTGATAGATGGAAACATGAAACCAGTGGTATGTTTATTATAAAAATCGTAAGAATCTTATACATAAATCGCAAAATTTAGTTAAAAATAGCACCGATAGATGACGGTGCGATAAATAGGCGTATCACATTAAAATGATTCAATATGTTCATCTGGACATTGAATCTAGTAAGGAAACATGTGTAATGATATCCGCAGGATTCTGTACGTGCTGGAGGGCTTGATTCCTGATTCAGTTTCAAGTCTGCGGACAGATTTATTCGGATTACGCTCAAAAACTAAAGCAAGTGTCGTTGAATTTTCAGGAGTAAGGACAGAGTGGACTCGTCCCACATTTCTGACTAACGCATCGGCCACGTTGCCTGTCTGTTGAAATTTTTTGAAAATCTTACGAATTGTTTTGCGGAATTCTTTGGTGCGTCCCTGCAAACGAACCATAAATGCTGCACATATCATTTTCAATACCAAACATTCTACACTGTTAAAAATTTGCAGCAAACTGTCCAGTCATTTGACCGTTTTTATAGAAAATGTTTATATAACCGTAATTTAACTCTATTCTGACCATAATATGGGCAATAAAATGGTCAGAATAGAGTTAAATTATGGTTATGTAACAGTTTTCTATAAAAACGGTCAAATGACTGGACAGTTTGCTGCAAATTTTTAACAGTGTATATAAACATCAATAACATGTAAAAATTACGTGTTCAAGTGAGCATTTTAACGACAGTTAGAGCACGCACTGATGGACAGACGGACAGACAAAACGATTTCATAGACACTTTTCAACTATGTTGGAAAGCGTTAAAAATGACTCCTCCACTCGAAGTTACTTTAATAATCGGGATGGCCAATTTCATGCTTTTATTTTTAAAAGTGACTCCATTAATGTGGCAGAAAATTACGTGTTATTCAGCATGGAAATATATTTATTTGGTAATTACCTTAAAATATTACAAAATGTATTATTGCAATATTAATGATTACTTTATCCTGCATTTTTTAAGACCTCCTTAACCAATTCAAAATAAAGACATTCCAGTATAAAGCTGAATATTCGGCAGACATTTAAAGTAAGGATATTAAAAATGTTGTTATGATATTTCGATGGTAACAAATCATTTCCATGTGTTCAAAAATGTCAACTTATCAAAATACATTATAAATGAAAGTAAAATACTTTTTAACCCATTTTCGGCCAAAGGAGCGTAAACGCACCATTTCAATAAATATATTTTTATTAACACTGTAACGTATATTTTTTACAAATTTTATTTATCTGCTATTTTTAAGGGTTCTGGAGACATCTATAAAATATTAGTAATTCAATTGAAGTAATCACTTTCTGTTGAGAAAGTTTCAAAATACGCTGTTTTTTTTTACTTGAAACAGTTATTGACAAATTCGACTTTTTGAAAATAAATAATTATTCCACTTCAGATTAATCATATGTATTTATAATGGAGTAAAGTTGCAAGTTCTGTAAATAAAATAAAAATAGAACAAATGCCATAAGAAAACTTAAAATTTTTTATTTAAATTTAATGGTAAATTAATAATGGTAACGTCAAATTAAATAAAATATTATTTTTCATGCACGAAACTTTTTTGGTGTCTTAATGAATGTAATTTAAGCAAATTTCAATGCAAATAATACCACATTTTATAAAATTTCTATGCTTGGCCTAAAATGTTTTAAATAAGTTTTTTTTCTGCAGATATTATTTTTTCTTTATAAAAACTCATACCTTATATCACGAAATCTAACCTCTTTTGTTTAAATTGATCTTTACTTTCCGTATCTATTTTGCTTACTATTTTCAGGACCTTGTTAAGCCTGTTTTCCCTCGTTATTTGGGTACAGCATAAGGAACGAACTCCTCTTTAGAAGGCTTTATTCAAATGTTAGATAACTATTTTTCTATATAAAGGACAGTTGAAGATTTTATTTAGCTAGTATGGAATTTTGCATAAAAATACTATAGTTTTCTGTGTAAATAGAAACTTCTTTAATGGCATTTTGAAATTTTGAACTGAATATATTCTACAAAATATTTATTCCGCGGAATTAAAATATATTGCGATATGTAAAGAGTAACAGTCGTTTTTATATTAGTGTTTATTTACTTCTAACAATAGTTGATATTAGCCATTAAATACTACCTGTGATCGAGATTTTTGATAGAGATATTGTTGTGGAAATGGGTTTTACTTGCCAAAATATTACGGACCAGATATTCATTATCGCCTTCCCTATGCGACGCATTGCTTCTGATTTTAATGCGATTTTTCACCAGAATTGCAAATACTAATCGCCACAATATTTAATCGCAGACAAGTGAGATTAATTAATGTAAATAAAAATATTTGTTAAAATTGTGTTAAAAATTCTCAGTTGTTACTAGCTATGATGACTGAATAACTTTCTACAGGCGCCTAGGAATTTCAATTCCCTCTTTTGCGAATAGTCGCCTTATCTTCGCCTTATCTAATCGCAACAATCTTTGACTAAATACTAAAAACAAACTATTTTGAAAAAGTTTCATTACAAGTCCGTATTCCTTGACATTCACGCCTTTAAGCCTTTGAAGTTCGATGGTATATTATAAGTACCACTTAATTTTAATTTAAAACTTCCAAGTGAAACCCAGAATGTTTTATTAAATTTTGCTTTTATATAGTACAGTCGGCTCAAAAATACCAAGCGAACAGACATTTACCATCATAGATAGTAATCTCCAAATTGTGACAGGATAAACGGAAATAGCTATTTGACGACAAATTATATCTTATTTCAATTTGTTTTTAAAAAATACTTAAGGGTAGTCTTCATACTGAAAATGTGCCGTACTCTGAAATTTTCGATACGAACAGCTAATTTTATCCTCATATTTCAATTTGTCGGTAAAGTTTATATTAGAATATTGAACTAGAAGTCATTCGGTCATGTAGTTTCAGAATGATGAATCTTTGAATTTTGGAACTACTAACAATGAACTCATTTGTAAACGTTGTAAAATAGATTGTAATGGTAGCTTTGGATGATTGGTAGCTTTTAACACTAAAGTTATCAGGAGTTTTTATGATTTTTAAAAAAAAAATCACACCAGATTTTTCAAAATCACATCCTCAGTAATGTATTAAAAGAATAGAAGCTCCTCCCTTTTCTAAAAGGTTTTGGTTTACTAGATACAGGGTGTTTCACAAAGGACCCTTAATTTTAAAAATCAATAACTCGGAAACGGTGATAGATGGAAACATGAAACCAGTGGTATGTTTATTATAAAAATCGTAAGAATCTTATACATAAATCGCAAAATTTAGTTAAAAATAGCACCGATAGATGACGGTGCGATAAATAGGCGTATCACATTAAAATGATTCAATATGTTCATCTGGACATTGAATCTAGTAAGGAAACATGTGTAATGATATCCGCAGGATTCTGTACGTGCTGGAGGGCTTGATTCCTGATTCAGTTTCAAGTCTGCGGACAGATTTATTCGGATTACGCTCAAAAACTAAAGCAAGTGTCGTTGAATTTTCAGGAGTAAGGACAGAGTGGACTCGTCCCACATTTCTGACTAACGCATCGGCCACGTTGCCTGTCTGTTGAAATTTTTTGAAAATCTTACGAATTGTTTTGCGGAATTCTTTGGTGCGTCCCTGCAAACGAACCATAAATGCTGCACATATCATTTTCAATACCAAACATTCTACACTGTTAAAAATTTGCAGCAAACTGTCCAGTCATTTGACCGTTTTTATAGAAAATGTTTATATAACCGTAATTTAACTCTATTCTGACCATAATATGGGCAATAAAATGGTCAGAATAGAGTTAAATTATGGTTATGTAACAGTTTTCTATAAAAACGGTCAAATGACTGGACAGTTTGCTGCAAATTTTTAACAGTGTATATAAACATCAATAACATGTAAAAATTACGTGTTCAAGTGAGCATTTTAACGACAGTTAGAGCACGCACTGATGGACAGACGGACAGACAAAACGATTTCATAGACACTTTTCAACTATGTTGGAAAGCGTTAAAAATGACTCCTCCACTCGAAGTTACTTTAATAATCGGGATGGCCAATTTCATGCTTTTATTTTTAAAAGTGACTCCATTAATGTGGCAGAAAATTACGTGTTATTCAGCATGGAAATATATTTATTTGGTAATTACCTTAAAATATTACAAAATGTATTATTGCAATATTAATGATTACTTTATCCTGCATTTTTTAAGACCTCCTTAACCAATTCAAAATAAAGACATTCCAGTATAAAGCTGAATATTCGGCAGACATTTAAAGTAAGGATATTAAAAATGTTGTTATGATATTTCGATGGTAACAAATCATTTCCATGTGTTCAAAAATGTCAACTTATCAAAATACATTATAAATGAAAGTAAAATACTTTTTAACCCATTTTCGGCCAAAGGAGCGTAAACGCACCATTTCAATAAATATATTTTTATTAACACTGTAACGTATATTTTTTACAAATTTTATTTATCTGCTATTTTTAAGGGTTCTGGAGACATCTATAAAATATTAGTAATTCAATTGAAGTAATCACTTTCTGTTGAGAAAGTTTCAAAATACGCTGTTTTTTTTTACTTGAAACAGTTATTGACAAATTCGACTTTTTGAAAATAAATAATTATTCCACTTCAGATTAATCATATGTATTTATAATGGAGTAAAGTTGCAAGTTCTGTAAATAAAATAAAAATAGAACAAATGCCATAAGAAAACTTAAAATTTTTTATTTAAATTTAATGGTAAATTAATAATGGTAACGTCAAATTAAATAAAATATTATTTTTCATGCACGAAACTTTTTTGGTGTCTTAATGAATGTAATTTAAGCAAATTTCAATGCAAATAATACCACATTTTATAAAATTTCTATGCTTGGCCTAAAATGTTTTAAATAAGTTTTTTTTCTGCAGATATTATTTTTTCTTTATAAAAACTCATACCTTATATCACGAAATCTAACCTCTTTTGTTTAAATTGATCTTTACTTTCCGTATCTATTTTGCTTACTATTTTCAGGACCTTGTTAAGCCTGTTTTCCCTCGTTATTTGGGTACAGCATAAGGAACGAACTCCTCTTTAGAAGGCTTTATTCAAATGTTAGATAACTATTTTTCTATATAAAGGACAGTTGAAGATTTTATTTAGCTAGTATGGAATTTTGCATAAAAATACTATAGTTTTCTGTGTAAATAGAAACTTCTTTAATGGCATTTTGAAATTTTGAACTGAATATATTCTACAAAATATTTATTCCGCGGAATTAAAATATATTGCGATATGTAAAGAGTAACAGTCGTTTTTATATTAGTGTTTATTTACTTCTAACAATAGTTGATATTAGCCATTAAATACTACCTGTGATCGAGATTTTTGATAGAGATATTGTTGTGGAAATGGGTTTTACTTGCCAAAATATTACGGACCAGATATTCATTATCGCCTTCCCTATGCGACGCATTGCTTCTGATTTTAATGCGATTTTTCACCAGAATTGCAAATACTAATCGCCACAATATTTAATCGCAGACAAGTGAGATTAATTAATGTAAATAAAAATATTTGTTAAAATTGTGTTAAAAATTCTCAGTTGTTACTAGCTATGATGACTGAATAACTTTCTACAGGCGCCTAGGAATTTCAATTCCCTCTTTTGCGAATAGTCGCCTTATCTTCGCCTTATCTAATCGCAACAATCTTTGACTAAATACTAAAAACAAACTATTTTGAAAAAGTTTCATTACAAGTCCGTATTCCTTGACATTCACGCCTTTAAGCCTTTGAAGTTCGATGGTATATTATAAGTACCACTTAATTTTAATTTAAAACTTCCAAGTGAAACCCAGAATGTTTTATTAAATTTTGCTTTTATATAGTACAGTCGGCTCAAAAATACCAAGCGAACAGACATTTACCATCATAGATAGTAATCTCCAAATTGTGACAGGATAAACGGAAATAGCTATTTGACGACAAATTATATCTTATTTCAATTTGTTTTTAAAAAATACTTAAGGGTAGTCTTCATACTGAAAATGTGCCGTACTCTGAAATTTTCGATACGAACAGCTAATTTTATCCTCATATTTCAATTTGTCGGTAAAGTTTATATTAGAATATTGAACTAGAAGTCATTCGGTCATGTAGTTTCAGAATGATGAATCTTTGAATTTTGGAACTACTAACAATGAACTCATTTGTAAACGTTGTAAAATAGATTGTAATGGTAGCTTTGGATGATTGGTAGCTTTTAACACTAAAGTTATCAGGAGTTTTTATGATTTTTAAAAAAAAATTCACACCAGATTTTTCAAAATCACATCCTCAGTAATGTATTAAAAGAATAGAAGCTCCTCCCTTTTCTAAAAGGTTTTGGTTTACTAGATACAGGGTGTTTCACAAAGGACCCTTAATTTTAAAAATCAATAACTCGGAAACGGTGATAGATGGAAACATGAAACCAGTGGTATGTTTATTATAAAAATCGTAAGAATCTTATACATAAATCGCAAAATTTAGTTAAAAATAGCACCGATAGATGACGGTGCGATAAATAGGCGTATCACATTAAAATGATTCAATATGTTCATCTGGACATTGAATCTAGTAAGGAAACATGTGTAATGATATCCGCAGGATTCTGTACGTGCTGGAGGGCTTGATTCCTGATTCAGTTTCAAGTCTGCGGACAGATTTATTCGGATTACGCTCAAAAACTAAAGCAAGTGTCGTTGAATTTTCAGGAGTAAGGACAGAGTGGACTCGTCCCACATTTCTGACTAACGCATCGGCCACGTTGCCTGTCTGTTGAAATTTTTTGAAAATCTTACGAATTGTTTTCCCATCTGGGCCTTTTGCGACTTGAAATCGCGTTTGAAAACTACTCCTTGTGGCAGTAGGACTCTGATTTTATCGGTGGTACTCCAACACAATAAACACCCGTTCCTCCACGGTGTACATCCTTTTCGGAATTATTTTCAATATACGCTAATAGCGGTCAGATTTCAATTGCGAAATCTTCGACGGCTAATCTTTCTATGCTTCTAAACTCTCTTTAGCAGGATTCTTAACGCTCTCTGCGCCATCTATCGGTGCTATTTTTAACAAAATTTTGAGATTTATGTATAAGATTCTTACGATTTTTTTAATAAACATACCATTGGTCTCATGTTTCTATCTATCACCGTTTACGAGTTATTGATTTTTAAAGTTAGTGGTCCTTTGTGAAACACCCTGTATATTTCTCACATTTATGCTTTAACAAATATATTTTAATGTTTTAGCTCATTTGTAAACGTTACAAAACAGATTGTAATGCGGGTTGTTTTTAACACTAAAGATACCATAGGAGTTTTACTGAAGTTTTATAAAATGTTTCACATCAGATTTCTCAAAATGACATCCACGGTAATGTATTAAAAATGTACAAGATCCTCTCTTTTCTGAAAGGCTTTCGTAAATTGGTTTCCTAGATAGATTTATCACATTTATGTATTAGTAAATATACAGGGTCATTCATAATTCCCTCCGGGGTTTCGAAACGTTATAGTAAAAAAACGAAGACGAATATGAAAAAAAGAAACATATGAAATTATTCCGAAACTATTCAAGTTTTACTTACATACCTTACAGGTGTTCTATGTGTGAACCCTTGGTCACACGGCATACATCCATGCGATAGTCCAGTTCCTGCCATACTCCGTTTCTTTAAATTTCCGGTACCACACATGAATTGTTTTGTCAGTTGGTCCCTGTTTTCGATATTTATTACGAAAGGCTCGTTGAACTGACACCACTGATTCAGATTTAAAGAAACGGAGTATGGCAGTAACTGGACTATCGCATGGATGTATGCCGTGTGACCAAGTGTTCACACATAGAACGCCTGTAATGTATGTAAGTAAAACTTGAATAGTTTCGGAATAATTTCATGTTTCTTTTTTTCATATTCGTCTTCGTTTTTTTACTATAACGTTTCGAAACCCCGGAGGGAATTATGAATGACCCTGTATTTTAAGATGGGGATTTAATATAAAATGTGTCACAAACTAAAAAATATGGAAAACATTATATAAATACATTTCTTATAAGGTAGCCGCCTTTAGTCAGTGATGTATTTTGAATTAAAACAAAATTTCTCGTTTCGCATCGGTAATGTCTTTACATCAACGTATTTTGAAAATATCTGTGAAATATATATAAAAACAAGCTATATTAGATACTTTGCCTGTATGATTGAAATATATTATTTATATTGATTGATTCGCGTGTACAAATATCTTGAAGAGGTAAGTTACTCAAAGACTAATCAGAATCAGATAGCAATGCAGAGTCAGAAAAGGCGATCAATGTTACAATTTTAGCGGATTTCTTTTCAGAAATTCCGATTTTACACCAGAAATTCCGAATAGAAATTTTAATTGCTTTAATGACAAACATTCCGTCGTAAAAGAAAGTGAAAATTTCTATTCGGATTTTCTGTTATAAATTCAGAATTTTATAATTAAAAAAATTCTCTAAATAAAACACTGATTATTCTTTCCGAGCCGACATTGCTGATATTCCGATTCGCCTTTGAGTAACCAATCCCTGCCCGCAAATTCTACACGCTGTAGTTAATCACGGCATATAATTGAAAACTGATATTTATCCCTTTATAAGGCAAATTATTTATGTTGATAGGGTGTTGAAAAAATGGATTGCCACCAGAATTTAATAACAAAAAAATTTAAAAGATTTTAAATAGATTTCGTCACGTAAAATATAAACGCACAATTTCATGAAAAAAATCTGGTGCAAATTTGGAATTTTGGAATTAAAATTAAGAGGCAACATACTTACCACTGCCTTATAAAGGGTTAAATCACAAAAGCAATGTATAAAACATAATTAAATGTTAACCAAAGTGTTATATAATAAAAAATAACTTATTCTTTTGCGGTTTATATTTCATTTCATTTACTTACTAAAATCGTTTGTATAAGACAGATTTATTTTATCTGCCGACTATACTGATGCATTCGGGGATCTTTTAGATCACCCAACATATAGTATCCATGAAACCTGTGCCAAAGTTACAATTATGTCATCATAAAAATTTGTTAATAAAAGATTTGTTATATAAAATAAAGAATTGTAAATAAAGATTTGTTAAGGGTACAAAATAAATGACATTAGAAATAAACAGTTTTAAAAGTTTTAATTGATGACTTGTGAAAAATGTAGATCTTTATGGGTTTATTAACTTAAACTACTTTGTAAATTCATTTTATGAGTGATTATGATAAACCAACATAAATGTAAAAAGACATCGTAAAGTTTTCGCGTAATATATTTTCCTATTTAGAAGGAAAATATTCGATAACATCTTCCTAGAAATGAAAGAATGTAGTTTGGATCCATGCCAAATAGACAATATTCTTAAGAAATGCCTTTTAGGATATGCTATGAAATCTTCGCAAACGACATTCCATAAAAACATAGACATTTAAATAGAATAAATATTTTTATGAAAATGTCTAGCTTAAACATAGCGAAAAACTATCTGTTTTTTTAATTTAGAAATTTTATTGCTTAAATTGATTTTGGATTATTTTCGATAGTGATTTCCATGATCCAATTACGAATAGTTACAAAATTATTTGCTCAAAATATCATATGTACAGGGTTCGTACGGCTCCTGGAATTTTGCGACCAGGAAATTCTTCTGTACCAGTATTATCTTACAGAAAATCTCTCCTTAATAGGAGGTTAAGTTTCGCAAGTTTAACCTAGATTTCCTTTTCTATAACCCTCTGAGTGTTTTGAAAAAGGGTAAAATTGTAATGTTGTTTTTTCTGCATTTTGTTTTAAATGCTAAAAAAATATTATTATTTCAGCATTATAAATAAAACTTAATTACAAACATGAATGTAACCCTTGATACTATTAATCATTCTTCAATGTTTTGAAAATTCATTAAATCTATAGAATTATATTATCTTAAACATTGCATATATTGCAGTGAAACCTGGAGCTTAGTGAACGGAATATTACGTTCCACACGCTTAAAGGGATAAAGAAAGTACTGGTGAAATACCTGGAAAATGCCCTGATCCGTCGAACCCTGTATGTAGATATCATCGGATTCTATTTGTCTTAATTAAATTTTAGAGAAAATGTTGAATCACGAGAAGGATGACTGACTTTTTTATCTCATTCATGAAACTTGCTGTGACTTTGTAACAAGTGACTGTATCGACTTGTGTAAGGTGTCATTCGAATTAGAATTAAAAAATACATGGTAACCAATTCATCACACTCGACATATTCAAAAAAGTTTAAGTGCCCTCCTGAGTTAAAATGCCACCTTTTGTCCCCCAAATCATACGAAAACACCTTTTTTTAGGGGGGGGCTCATCGGATCTTCATTTCTAATGCCAAAATGAAGTTCATCCCAAATTTTCGTAAAGGCCGACTTTGCTGTAAAACCCTATTTAACTTGTTTTCGACTTTTAATTCATGAAAACTGATGTAACTTTGTAATAAAATTATCGTATAGATTTGCGGATGGTGTCATTCTATTCAGAATTTAAAAATTCATAATAAATGAAACCCCAATTGACCTATTTAAAAAAGTTGAGTTTCCGCTCCGTTTTGAGTTAAAATGACCCCCCCCCCCCTAAAAAAAATTGTAAAACAACATTAATTTTCATGGATTCATCGGATCTTCATTTCTAGTGCCATAACGAAGTTCTTCCCAAATGTTGGTGATTAGAAATCTGAAAAGAACCCCTCAAAAAAATTGTAAAACAACATTAATTTTCATGGATTCATCGGATCTTCATTTCTAGTGCCATAACGAAGTTCTTCCCAAATGTTGGTGATTAGAAATCTGAAAAGAACCCCTCAAAAAAATTGTAAAACAACATTAATTTTCATGGATTCATCGGATCTTCATTTCTAGTGCCATAACGAAGTTCTTCCCAAATGTTGGTGAATAGAAATCTGAAAAACGCATTTTTACCCATCAGAGATCAAGAGCCGAATAAAGTTATTTGCCTCTAGATGGCAGCACCACCGAAAATCGCATTATACGGTCTTTCAGAATCAGAGAAAGAGTGTTTGTAATTTGATCTCAAGGAATATGAATTTATTTCCTACGAGGATGGTTGGTTGATTGATTGTAGGACGGCTGATTATCTACACGTGGGATATAAGCCCTAGGAGGTGCCCTCCATGGGGGGATCTTTCTAAGGGATCCTAACTCGTATTTACGGCAAGGTTCGAAGAAAACCACAGAAAACTCCGAATGGTTAGGTCGACGACCGCGACAGGGGATTGAACCCAGCACCTCCCGTCTACCAGTTTTGAGAGCAGAACCTCTCAGCCACTGGTAGTGCCGTACATGGATGGAGCATTGAAGATCATTTGGGGATGTGATAGGGAATTCATGAAAGAGGATTTAGCTGTTTCATATTCCAGCCTGTTTTTATTTTTATTTTATTTTATTTTATTTTATTTTTTTGTTGGGGGGGGGGGGGGATAATTTTTCAGATTGCATTTCCCGAGGCGTGCAGATCTTATTTTGTAAATACGTCTAAAATTTTTGTAACATTTCTTGTAACTATTTCATCTATAAATTTTAAATGTATTTTTTAATTTAGAATTTTTATGTAATTTTTAAAATTTAAATTTTCTAATATACTACTATATTTTCTTAAACATTTAAAAAATCTTAGAATTTGGTTAAACAATGTATTTGCTGAATTATTTAAAATTATCGTAATTTTAAAATCTATTTGGAATGGAATTTCTTGTCTTTCCTATGTCAAATGATGCCCTAGAGCTATAATGACAAAATTTTGTCTCACCACCCCAGTCTAAAGTGGGATTTAATTTTTTTTAACTATATAGGTTCATTTCAGACTATTCCTTAACCACATTTGTAGAGGGTTTTTTGGTTTACTTAAAAAATAAATTATTAACCCGTAGCTGAAACAGGATTCGTACGCTGTTACCACAATTATATAATAGAATTTGTCGCCTTATTTAAATGCAGAAAAGTACTACAAATCCTGAAATTAAACGAGGAGTCTACAATTTCGGTTATTTAAATATTAAATATAAAATTTATATTAAAAAATTGTGGTAAACGACTGGTAAAAACACTGTCAAAGTGTTAAAGTATCTCATTCGTGAGATTGGAATATACAGGGTGAATCTAAACACTTGGGCAAAACTTTAAGGGGTGATAGTACACATCAAGAATAACAAATAGGAAACTAAGGGTCCCAAACGTCTTCCGAAGGAGATAGGCGGCATTAAAGTTTAGGGTACAAAATTTCAAATAATTATAAAAAACGGAAAAATTGGTCGATTCGTTTGCGGTTTTCGCTAAAATTTTCTTTATGTCAGTATTTTCTTAAAAATAAATTTTAAAGAAAAAGTTAAAAAAATGTCGACAGACGGCGCTTTAGACTTTGGAGTAACGAACAACTATTTTTTACCGTTATTTTTTGTATCTGATTAAATGCTTTCAAAAGCTTAGACTTAAACTGAAATTTTGAGCTCAAAATCTGAATCGTTGGGAGTGTTTAAATAGCGCAAACTGAATTGTGTTCAGGATTTGAAATTTGAACCCCCTCTGAACACAGTTCAGTTATTCCCGATCTTGGTCTCGTAAACCAGGCAGAAACTACTACGCCCTACACGTAAAATAAACGATAGAGGGATGACAAAATTAAATTAAAAAATAATTTTAAAAATAAATTTTAAAGATAAAGTTCAAAAATGCCGATAGAGGGCGCTTTAGACTTTGGATTAATGAACAACTATTTTTTACCGTCGACTCCGACGAGGACCTGGTTGCGAGCATTGCCGTCGTAGCAGGCGATATCCGGGAGATAGCAGGGGTATTCACTAATGTTCGCAACTCCCTCCGCCGGCGGTATGAGGCCTGCATCGTTGCTGGTGGGCACTCTTTCGTGCAGTTTTTGTGATTCTTCACGAACATCATGCGTGTACCATTTTCAACGTGTCAACCTGCATTCATATTGCGCACTACATGCATACATCAAATTGTTTCTTTTTATTTTGCGCGGAGAAATTGCTCATGTCTGTTATGAATAAATTTTCTATTTAATTTTGTCATTACTCTGTCGTTTATTTTCCGTGTAGGGGTAGTAGTTTCTGCCTGGATTAATTTTAACACAATTATTCAAATTGGTAAAGAAATCATATAAGTTGTAATTTTCCAACTGCACGGAAAATGTCCGGGTAAGGATTCGAACCTGCAATCTCTTGGCTGAAGCTGCCATGAACTACCAACTGAGCTATCCGGGCATGAACTGGATGAATTATGCCCTCCAAAATTCAACTGGGATAGCTCAGTTGGTAGAACATGGCAGCTTCAAGCGATCCCAGGTTCGAATCCGACATTTTTCGTCCAGTTGGAAAATTACAACTCATATTGTTTCTACCTGGTCTACGACACCAAGATCGGGAATAACGGAACTGCGTTCAGGAGTGGGGGGAGGGGGGGAGGGAGGTGTTTCAAATTTCCACTCCTGAACGCAGTTCCGTTTGCGCTACTTAATCACTCCCAACGATTCAGATTTTGAGCTTAAAATTTAAGTTTAAGTCTAAGCTTTTGAAAGCATTTAATGAGATACAAAAAATAACGGTAAAAAATAGTTTTTCATTACTCTAAAGTCTAAAGCGCCCAAAATCAGCATTTTTTTAAACATTTATCTTTAAAATTTATTTTTAAGAAAATACTGACATAAAGAATAGTTTTAGTGAAAACGCATACGAATTGACCAATTTCTCCGTTTTTTATAATCATTTGAAATTTTGGACCCTAAACTTTAATTGCGCCTATCTCCTTCGGAAGACGTTTGGGACCCTTAGTTTCCTATTTAATATTGTTTGTCTTGATGTGTACTATCACCCCTTAAAATTTTGCTCAAGAGTTTAGATTCACCCTGTATAAAAACTAAATATGAGTCCATGAGCTGATATCTTTCTAAATGAAAGAAACTGTTATATATCATTGATGAGAAATCTAAGAAAATCAATTTTGTTTATAAATTATTTTAATTAAACAATTTTAAAATGTTGTAACGCAAAAAAACTAAAACCATTACTCCTTGTTTTGAATATTATTTCGGTGCTTAAATTCTGCACGTGTTTTTAAAATGATGCTACTGTGTTTTTATTATTGACCTGAATGCATACGTACATTTGGTCTCCAAAAGATTTTTATTTTTATTTCCATTTGCTTTAGTATAGTGCCGTATACAGCGAGCGCGGTTGTTAGCGATAACACTATTTAAGAATTAGCATTTTCTTCCTATTTAATAGCATAAATCTGTGATTATATAACGCTAAAATAGCTGTACGAAATAACATTATTCATAACCTCCCAGGGTTAGGAAACGCTACCTTTCTGCTACTTTATTTATTCAGATTGCTTGATTATCTCCACATTTTTAGATAGTTACATTCGCCTTACTTTCAGCTTATATAATCCGCATTTAAATAAGCATTCTGTTTGAAAAGTATGGTGGCAATCAAGCTATCTGGATAAAAAAGAAGCGAGAGCGTAGCGTTTCCCTACCCCTTCCTCTACCTCTGGATATAAGGTGCGTCTCAAAATTATATGGACAGGCGATTTTTCGAAATAACAGCTAAGAAAATAAAGCAATAATCACGAGAAAAATAATTAGCATATGGAATCACAATATAAGTTTATTGCGATACAGACATGTTATGTTTATATCACAGGTTGTTTGTAAACAAATAAAATTTAAAATAAGCTGTCTCAAAAATATATGGACAATGAAACGAATTGCTTTTATTACCACCGTATCAGAAAAATTTGCATTTCTGCGTTCTGTACTTGTGACGTAACCACTTTGAAATATAAAATCACCACTCTTTCTTCAATTGTCGAATAGTTGGAAAATGCCTCACAACGTTGAATTCTCTGCTGCTGATATTGCTAATATTTGGCGTTTAAAGGCTCAAAATGTTAAAGTTTCTGATATTGCACAACAAATGAAGCGTAGCAGACCTGGAATTTATGCAATGTTATCAAAAAGTGACAATAAGATTACAAAAAAGAGTTCAGGTCGACCAAGAAAAACATCTCTAAGGCAAGATAGAGAAATTTTGCGAGCAGTTTCAACCCAAAAGAAGTCTGTTCGTGAAATTGCGAGTACTTTGGTGTTTCCTATTTTCAGATCTTCTGTTCACCGTCGCATGCAGGTAAGCGAAAATCATAAATATCGCAGAATGTGTTGGACACCTATCCTGAAAGTGCACCATAGCAAGGCTCGAGTTCTTTGGGCTAAAAAAACACATGCATTGGACGAATGAATGGTTAAGTGTTTTCTTCAGTGACGAAAACAAAATCAGTGTGGATGGTCCTGATGGCTGGGCATACTATTGGCATGACTTACGAAAAGAACTTCGCGAGTTCTTTAGTCGACAAAAAGGAGGGGGTTCAATAATGGTGTGGGGCGCATTCTGTTTCAACGGAGCAACAGATTTTGCTTTTCTTAATGATCGACAGTGCTCTGAGGATTATCAAAACGTCCTTAAAAGCAATCTACTTCCAATCGGAAACATTTTATGGGGGAAAAACTGGAAATTTCAACAACACAATGCATCGATTCACACTTCCCACTCAACAAGAGCTTGGTTTAAACAAAATCAAGTGACTGTTATAGATTGGTCAGCCATCAGCCCAGACTTGAATCCAATTGAAAACCTTTGGGGAGTACCTGTACGAGATGTGTATGCCCATGGTCGGCAGTTTTCTACTATTCAGAAATTACAGCAACAAGTAGAGCAGAGTTGGTTCTCTTTACAGCCGCACATACTCCAAACACTAGTTGGAAGCATACCTGATAGGGTTTTAAATATAATTAAAAGGAATGGATACAAAATTTGAATTTAAATGCAAAATATTCGAAAAGTCCATATATTTTTGGGACAGCCTATTTTTATTTTTATTTTTTTACAAAAAATCTGTAAAACTTATACTTTATTTCTTTGTTGTAATAAATTTATATTATGATACTATATGCATATTATTTTTTTCGTGATTATTGCTTCATTTTTTGAACTGTTATTTCAAAAAATAGCCTGTCCATATACTTTTGAGACGCACTATAGGAATGCGTAATACATAAAAAAATGATAATTCATGTGTATTACAGGACTGATAGTAGCGACAATTTTTTTATTCTAAAAAAATACCACTATTTCCTAGTTATATTCTTTTTTGGTAGTTTTCACTTGAAATTGTTTAGAAGTTTAGACAAATATTATTTTTTAAGTAGTGCGATTAGAATAAAAATATAGTCACCAGTGGACACCTTGATAATAGGTTTTGAAATTTTCTTTAAAATATAGTTTTATTTACATATCGTGTCATTTATTTTCCGGGAAAAAATGTTTTCACGTAAAGATTTAACAAAATATTTCTTCTTTGTTAACGCAAATCTCAAACTTTTAACTTTACTTCATCCTTTTATTATTCACACGGAGCGTACCCCGATTTTTTAATAGAAATGTTTACCTTCTTTAATTGTCAAGAAGTGTTAAAAATTTCGCAATTAATCAAGACATCTATGAATACCGCAATTTAATATTAAAGAGCTATTTTCTATTCCAAAAACGTGGTAGTTTCAAGAAAATTAAAAAGAGTGTACGCACCTTGTATATATAGTGATTAATATTCCGTAACTTTTTTTAGAAATTCGACTGAATGTCTTTGTAATCAACAAACTTTTGTATAAATCCATTGTATGTCATAACAAACGTTTTAAAAACTGTGTAAAATATATAATTTTTTCTTTTAGATCTTAAAGATTAAAATGTAATTTGCTTTTAAGGAAAAACTTTTCTCCTCCTATTTCGCATTTCAAAATTTCATATTCTAACTATATAAATTTTATGAATGATTTAAAATTTTCGTATATGAATATACTGTTTCAGTCTTCATAAATATTTCGTTTCATTTACTTTGATTTCTATTTTGGAATAGTTGATGGGTTAAATACAATAAATTTTAATGAGATAAGATGGACTGATAATTTAAACAATATAAATTGTATTATACATTTTTATAATTTACCTTTGTCTTATATAACGAAAATTGTAAGCAGAAACCTTTTAAACAAACTCACAAATATTATAATGGATAGAGGACACCATATGCTAGTTACATATTTCAATTTCTGCTTCCTTACAAATGTTCTTTTGTCGAAATATTTTATCCTACAACTGTGACTTAGCTAGCAGTAATCTAATCTCAAATGTCACTTTCTCTTTCAGAAATAACATTCTTCTGTAGAATAAAAGGAACTTACTAAGATAATTCAATATTTATTCTTCGATATTGCAGTATAAACGAAGGAACAGCAACTATACATGGTTTATATCTCATATTAAACTGCAATTACATGAAGTTTCCAGAGATAAGAAAACGGGAGTAGTAAATGTTTTATTTACTCTTTGTAATATGATTTTTCAAATGACTAGATTAAATTTACAAAATTATATATATGTTATTATCTTCAATATAATACTTAGTTCAATATTTTGCTCATTTCAAACAAGTTATATTCTACAGCATATTATTCGAAAACTTGTGAAAAATAGCTTATATGACATTGTTAATCGTTTCTAGTTTTGTAAATTACTTGCAACTTGTCAGTGTGATATTTTATTTAAAAGTGTGTAGAAAAATTATTTTTGATTTATAGTATTTAACATCAAATTCTTCTGTAATTCCTTTCAGGCGTGCAGAAGATTGTGATAAGTATAACATGTCAATATTTTGTAATTCTGCTTACAAACAATTTGTTACTTATTCATATTTAACATTTTATGCAAGATTTGTTTTCTATATTTAGCAATATAAAATATATACTTCATACTCTTGAATTCGAGTAAATATATATAAAAACGTACTTTAAATTCTCAATCAAAATTTTAATTTTATAGTGCCGCTAAATATAGTTTCCCGGTCAAAGTAGTGACAGATATGATACAGAAGTTGACTCTTAATATTCAAGTATTTTTTAAATAAATGTGTTAAAAGTTATCTTAATATTAACGCCTGATTCATACATCTATGTTATTTCTACAGTCGTTGGAAAACAACCTATGATATTTTATCACCAGTTTGTCGTAAAAAAATACAAGTTGTACGGTTCGAATGCAAATGTCTACTTTATGACCTTAATTAGGGATATGTCTACATATAAAAATATACACAAACTTTGTATTTCAAACCGGTAAAACTCACATTTTTCACCATACTTGAACTTCTTGGATCAACACAGCTTGATAAATAATACCGTAGATAACTCGCGTAATATGTGGAGCCAGAAATTCGAGCGAAATAACATATATTCCCCGTTAAATACCAGTATTTGCATATAGCAATTTTCTCTTTATTTATTTGCAGAAGATTGTTACAAATTCGACGATAAAATAAGGTAAATAAACTATTTCAAAATACTAGTATTAAAATGGAGAAAATTATTAATTCTTCGAATTTTGAGGTACATTAATACGCGAGTATATAAGTTTTTTTTTATATTTTTTCATAAGATTTTTCATAAGACATTTGTTCATAGAATTATGAATGAAAGTGTGTTAGGGGGTTTTATTCATAAATTTCGAAAAGTCGAATTAAGACATAAAAGTAAAAAAAAAAAACGGAAAACCATAATAGTTACTACAAAAACTATAACAATTTTATTTCATTTATTTTTTTTTATACGAAAACAAAAATCCGTAAAATTTTTCCGGTTACTGTCTAAGATTTTCCTTTCAACGGATCCTTTCATATTTAGGAACGGTCACTTTAGATCAGTGGTATGCAGTACGTGGCCCACATGCTACAGATCGAACAACAAATTGTTCACGCCTCCTCCGATTGGCGCCATATCAAGTGGTTGTCGCCGTCAATGCCTGAGATAAATCTATAAATTCATTAAACACTAATATCAAAATAAATATTACAATTGTTTCTTTTTAAATAGCCTTCTAATAACAGAAAAGATAAACACGATTTCTCTTTCCCTTCATTCTGATCATAAAATCATTAAAATGACTTGGAATGGAATAAGCAAGTTTTACAAAGAAAAATAAGTTATTTTTTTGTACGAGAATAAATAAAATTGTCAGTTTCAGAAAGAATGAGTCCGTGATCTCCCGAGCTTGAAGACTCGCATAAAAATCAAGCCCGAGCTCATCTCATCTCTAGCATAAACCTCTGAATATGAGAAAAATTCGACGGCCTCGAGGTGTACGTTATTTAGAAGTGGTAGAAGGATGCCTCGTTGGCCTATCTCAGTTGCGCGAGCGGGACTCTCGACATGCGTCGAGGTAGGTGACGCTGAGCAACGGCTAGCTAACAGCGGTCAAACCGTTTCCAAATCTTTATCTGGGGCGTTGATGGAGACGAGATCGAACTCCGATGAGAACGGTGCGTGGTGGCTCTGCATTGAAGCTTGGTTAATGCGTGAGGCGGCGTGAAGAAACCCTCGGTACTAGCAGATGGCAGAGCGTAGTTACCGGCATGTGGGCGTACACGCATGGTCCGCAACCACCGCGTCATCCTCTGCAGCTGGATTAGTTGTGTGTCGACCTCACTGGTCGGGCAGAAAGGGGATTTTCCGTTCGTACGAAGAGTGATAGGAGTCCTTGGGGCCATTCAGGTAACCATGTGACCGTATCAACTCCTTGGGAGGGTATAGGTTCTTTCCCTGGACTGTTCGATTACGAAAAACCGGACGGGTGGCTCGCCGACTAACGCGGCGGTGATCAAGCCAAAACTCGAATCCCGGATCGAAAACCAATCCAGAGCGTTTATGCGCTATCGGAGCTTTCTGCGATCGATGGTTGGATTAGCAGGAATCTTAGAAATAACTTTCATGAACTAAACCCGATCGGGACCACCTATTTGGAGATTTTAAAGGAGTTTAATATGACCTTCAGAGTACCGATAGTGGTGGCTCCCTTTTTCCGTTGTTAATGTTGTATTTTTGTTTTTGTTTTTGTTTTATATGTGGATGACACCCCAGTTGAGTCGACTGGCAACTATCTGCATTTCACTGCAGCACTTCGCCGGAGGGAAAGCTTCTGGGGGCGACAACTTAAGCCAGGACGTGCACATACATTCAGGGACCCTTTCAGGGATCCCGGGCTGGTGAGAGGCTCCTTCCTTCTCCTCGCCGCAGCAGATGAGACCAGTCGTTTCCTCCTCCCCTAGGACTCGATGATCTGAAACTGCCGTACAGTAAGAGACCTTGGGGTAGTCCTCCATAAGTTCTAGGACCCGGAAGCGACCTTTGTCGTCAATCTCTTCGTCATCAATCTTTGTCGTCAATCCGAAATACTTACAGGAGGACCATCCTGGTCTAGTGCGGTAAAAGTCCGTCAGGACTTGGGTGCGGCGGTTGACGTGCCTCATTTTAAAACTAAGATTAGTTGTAATTCACTAAACAATTTTTTAAACATATTAAAGGAACATACATTGAGTACCTATGGGACGTTGGCTGAAATAAGCATAAAACCCCCATAAAACTAGCTTAGATATGTTGGTTAGCTGTCTACATGGGTCGAAATTTCCAGGCTCGGACTTTCTGCGCCCTGTACAAAAAATTTAATGGTCCAACCAATATAAAAGCTAAAAGTTCGGCCCGAGATGGACACGGCCCGTACAAATATATACATATATTTGCCTGATACGATATAAACGCTAAACGTTCTGCCCGAGGCCAGCTCAGCCCGTACAAAATCTTAATTGGCACGGGCTGGCACGATTTAATTTCTAAAAACATGACAGAGAGAGGCATTAAAAACTCTACCGCGAAGAGTTTCCATAATCAGGTATTCAGGGTCGACACTGTAAAAAAAGAAGACTGGCCCAAACCAGCCTGAAAAAGTAGGACAGAAAAAGTAAGGCCCGGGCATGGCTCAACCCTGAAAGAGCGCAGAAAATGTCCGGTCCCAGTCCCGTGAATGGAAGCCGGACCGGGTTCGAGCCAAACCCGTTCTAAGACGCAAACATCTAATTTCTTCCCTAATACCCTGTTCGCACAGGATATTTAAGATATCTTAAATCGCCATTTTTGAGGTGGAACCCTCCCGGAATTGAATACCTGTTAACACCGCAAAACTCATCTAAGATAACTCACTGCACATCACTGTGTTGTTAGATCTGAACAAACGTAGCATGTGCGCATTCCCATAAGTTAAAGCCAGCCTCAACAGCAAATCGGTTAAAGCTAGTCTTCAGAGCCAATCAAAGTGAGCGATAGTGGCAGTATATAGAAATAGAAAGTTCGAACTCAATGAGAGAGTTTGTGGAATTTCCCCAGTAAGTTCGGCGGTCTAAGATATCTTAAATATTCGATCTGAACGGGGTATTACGACCGGGGTCTTTTACGCAGACCTTTTTATGTTTGTTTGCAGACCCTTTATTAACTCAAGGGTGGAGAGGCTATAAATAGATCACCGTCATTTTCGATTCTAGTTTTTTTTAAACGGATAATAAAAGAAGGAACTGATTTTTCAGAAAACAAAACTATCCGAATATATCTAATTATATAAACTTATAATATAAATTTATTGAAATCACGTCAGTAGTTCCCGAGAAAAAGCGAGGGTGTCTTCAAAAAGGGGGAGATATTAGAAGTTTGGAGGTTCCAATCCAACCCGCAGTTCGGGTGAGGTCTAATTTTTTTAGTTGCAGGCCGGGTTCTGGTCAGGATTACTTCTACTCTTTTTCTGCGGGCCGGTTTTGGATCGGTTTAACTTCTACTTTTATGCTACGTCCTGGTTTGAACTTCTACTGTTTGCTACGGGTCGAGTTTACTTACATTATTTCGGGTTTGGCTCGGTTTCGAGTTGAATTTCTACTCTTGCGAGTCGTGTTCTCATTGACCTGATTTTCAAAAGAAAGTCTAAAATATTTTTCCGATAAAATCTATATACAAGAAAATTTTCATAACGGACACTCCCAAATAGCGAAAAGTTTTATTTAGGGAATACTTGTTAATATTTTATATAGTAAAAACCTCTGAATAATGAAAACTTCGGGAACAGTGGAATTTGTCCGCTATTCAGAAGTGATAGCATGTACAGTAAGTTTTCCGTACTGTAGTGTGCAGTACAGAATATGATGTTTGGTGAAATATGGTGCACAGTTCTTAAGATTCCGCGGAAATCGGGATAAACACAGCATAGAAGCAATACCAGTGGGACAATTTACACCCAAACCTAATAAGCATCTATTTATGTCAAGGTCTAACACAATATCAAGTTTCAAGAAATTTCATGCAGTAGTTTTTGAAATATAGCTATCGCAGAAATCGTGAAAAATGCAGCATACAAGCGCCCCTGTTAAGCGACTTACACCAAAACCTGATCAGCGCCAATTTATGTCAAGATACTTCTGAATATGAAAATTGATTACACTCCATGCATTATTTCCTCTGATATATCACCCAAAAATTTGTCTCACATACAGACAAACAGACAAACTTACGGACAGACATTTTCTAAAAACAATAAAATCGTGTTCAGTATTCCGAAAATGTATAAATCTTTAAAATTGGAAGTCGGAAATTTTCACAAATCCAATACTTCCTTCCTGTGTAGATAGAAGGAAACTTGTCGGATGTGCCACTCCGAAAACTTTATTTTATCTCATACATGTTTCACATAAAACAAAAACACCAAAGTCACATACACCAAAGTCGAACTGAATCTAAAGTTGTATTAAATTCCATGCATTAGGTCTTGAGATATGACTATCACAAAATCATGTAAATCCTGAAAAAGGCAGCATAGCAGCGCAACGTGTTGGAAAATTTACATTAAAACCTAATAAGCAACAATTTATGTCAACGTCTAACTGAATCTGAAGTTTGTTGAAATTCTGTGCATTAGTTTTTCAGATATAGCTATCATGAAAATAGAGAAAAATGTCGCATAGCAACGCCACCTGTTGAACGAAAAAAAAAGTAATTAGCGCTAATATATATGAAGGTCTAACAGAATATAAAGTTTTAATAAATTCCGTGCATTAGTTCTTGAGATATAGCTATCTTGAAAATCATGAATAACCAGCATACGGTTCCACCTGTTGGGCGGTATACACCTAAACATATCCATGAACAACTTATGTCCACGTCTAACTGAGTCTGAAGTTTGATCAAAATTTGTGCAATAGTTTTGGAGAAAGAGTTTTTGCGAAAATCCTGAAAAATGCAGCTTAGCAGCGAAACCTCTTGGACGATTTTCACCAAAATCTAAAAAGTAAAAACTTATGTCAACGTCTAACTGAATCTGAAATTTAATGAAAATCCCTGCATTAGTCTTTGAGATATTGCTATATTGAAAATCGTGAATAATGCAACATAGCAGCACCACCTAGTAGGCGGTATTCACCAAAACATAATCAGCAACAACCTATGTCAATGTATAACTGAATCTGAAATTTGTTGATAATCTCTGCATAAGTTCCTGAGAAAGAGCTATTGAGGAAATCGAGAAAAAAACAGCATAGCAACGCCACATTTTGTGATATTTACACCAAAAACGGATCAGCACCAATTTATATCAGTCTAACTGGATTTGAAGTTTTACTCAATTCCATGCATTAGTTCTTGAGGTAAGACTATAGCTAAAATCGTGTGAATCCTGAAAAAATGCAGCATAGCTGAGTCACCTGTTGGGAGATTTATACGAAACCCTAATAAGCAGCAACTTTTGCCAACGTCTAACTGAATCTGTAATGTAATCAAAATCCGTGCATTAGTCCTTGAGAGAGAGTTATCTTGAAAATCGTGAATAACGCAGCATAGCAGCGCTACCGGTTGTGTGTTATACAGCAATACTTAATAAGCAACAACTTATGCCCACGTCTAACTGAATCTGAAGTTTGATGAAATTCAGTGCAATAGTTTTTTAGTTATAGCTATCGTGAAAATCATAAAAAAGTAGCATAGCAGTGCCATCTCTTCGGCTATTTACACCAAAGCGTAATCCCGTTTCTTTATGTCAGGTTCAAACAGAATCTGAAATTTGATGAAAGTCTGTGCATTAGTTCTTGAGATATAGCAATCGTGAAAATTGTGAAAAATGTAGCACAACAGCGCCACCCGTTGAGCGATTTAATCCACAAACTAATCAGCACCAATTTATATGAAGGTCATAACTGAACACAAAGATTTATTGAATTCAGTGCATCATTTCTTGAGACGGAGCTATCTTGAAAATCGTGAAGAACGCAGCATACAGCGGCACCTATTGGGCGATATACACCAAAACCTAATCAACAACTTATGTCCACTTCCAACTAAATCTGATGTTTGATGAAAATCTGTGCCAGAGATAGAGCTAGTGTTCTTGAGATAGAGCTAGTAGTACTTGAGATAGAGCTAGTGTGCAAACCCTGAAAAATGCAGCATAGCTGCGCCACCTGTTCGGCGATTTCCATCAAAAAATAATCAGTACACATTTATCAAAGTCTAACTGAATATAACATTTTATTAAATTCCGTTCATTAGTTCTTGAGATATGACTATCGCAAAAATCGTTTAGAATCCTGAAAAATGCAACATGGCAGTGCCACTTGTTGGGCGATTTACACCAAAACCTAATAAGCAACAACTTATGTCAACGTCTAACTAAATCTGTACTGTAATGAAAATTCATGCATTAGTCCTTGAGATAGAGTTATCTTGAAAATCGTGAATAATGCAGCTTAGCAGCGCCAACTGTTGGGCGGTATACACCAAAACCTAATCAGAAACATCTTATGTCCACGTCTATCTGAATCTGAAGGTATATGAAAATCTGTGCATTAGTTCTTGAGATACAGCTATTGTGAGAATCCTGAAATATGCAGCATAGCTGCGCCACGTTTTGGGCAATTTACACAAAAACCTACTAAGCAACAACTTATGTCAACGTCGTACAGAATGTAAAATTTGAAGAAAATTCGGGCATTAGTCCTTGAGATATAGTTATCTTGAAAATCCAGAATAATGCAGCTTGATATCGACACCTGTTGGGCGGTATACACCTAAACCTAATCAGCAACAACTTATGTCGACGTCTAAATGAGTCTGAAGGTAGATGAGAATCTGTGCATTAGTTGTTGCTGTACAGCTATCGCGGAAATCGTAAAAAATGCAGCATAGCTGCGCCACCTTTTGGGTGATTTTCACCAAAAACTAATCAGTACTAATTTATATCAAGGCCTAACTGAATCTAAAGTTTTATTAAATTCCATGCATTAGTTCTTGAGATATGACTATCACTAAAATCGTATAAATCCTGATAAATTTAGCATAGCACCGCCACCTGTTGGGCAATTTACACCAAAATCTAATAAGCAACATGTTATGTCAATGTCTCACTGCATCTAAAATTTGATGAAAATTCGTGCATTAGTCCTTGAGATATAGCTTTCTTGAAAATCCTGAATAATGCAGGTTTGCAGCGCCACCTGTTGGGCGGTATTTAGCTAAACCTAATCAGAAACTTTTTATGTCCACATCTAACAGAATCTGAAAGGTAGATGGAAATCTGTACATTAGTTCTTGAAATACAGCTAATGCGGAAATCGTGAAAAATGCAGCGTTGCAGTGCCACCTTTTGGGTGATATTCACCAAAAACTAATCAGCAGAAATTTATATCAATGCCTAACTGAATCTAAAGTTTTATTAAATTCCATGCATTAGTTTTTGAGATATAACTATCACTAAAATCGTGTAAATCCTGAAAAATGGAGCATAGCAGTGCCACCTGTTGGGCAGTTTACACCAAAATCAAATAAACAACAAACTTATGTCAACATCTAACTGAATCTGAAATTTAATGAAAATTCGTGCATTAGTTCTTGAGATATGAAAATCGTAATTAATGCAGCATAGCAGTGCCTCCTCTTGGGCGGTTTACACCAAAACCTAATCAGCAACAACTTATGTCCACGCCTAACTGAATCGGAAGGTAGATGAACATCTGTGTATTAGTTCTTGAGAGAAAGCTATTGCGGAAATCGTTAAAAATTCAGCAGAGCAGCGCCACCTGTTGGGTGATTTACTCCAAAACCTAATCAGCACCAATTTATATCAACGTCTAACTGAATCTAAAATTTTATTAAATTATGTGTATTAGTTCTTAAGATAGACCGCCCACAAAATTTTTGTCATATACATACACACAGACATTTTCTAAAAACAGTCATATCGTATTCAGGTCTTCTAAAACGTATAAATCCGTTTAAAATCGGAAGTCAAAAATTTTCACGAATACAATACTTTCTTCTTGTAAAGATAGAAGAAATACAAACAGTCAAATCGTGTTTAGGAACTTTTATAACGTATTCGTCAAAAATCGTAATTCGAAAATTTTCTTGAATCCAGAATTTTTTTCTTGTAAAGATCGAAGAAAGTAATAAAAATACCAGTCCAACATGGGCTTGGAGGGAAGAAGTTAGAGTTATGCACGAGTCGGAACAATAATGCACTATAAAAAATGGGTACTCAAAATTGAGTAAAAAGTACTCAATTTTGAATACGTCACATATTCAAAATAGCTCCGATCCAAATGTACTCAAAATTGAGAAACATATGTACTCATTTTTGATCCCATGGATGTATTCAAATATGAACTGCTATGTACTCATTTTTGATCCCATGGATGTATTCAAATATGAACTGCTATGTACTCATTTTTGATCCCATGGATGAATTCAAATTTAAAATTTTTTATGTCGTTAAAATAAAATTTATAGGATAAAAAAAAAAAAAAAAGTTAATTCGCGAGGACAACCTTATAAGGAATACATACATTTCTGCTCATTTTTTCATTCCTGCGTGAGTTTGTAGTAATTAACCAACCCTTGCACATGAGAGGAATCGAACCCGTAATGTTCTGTGTACTAACCTGACGACTCAGACCAACGCCCCATGAGTGGTCACGCCTCCTTTTCAAATGTTGTTAGTTACTTTGCATAACTGGCAAAAACTTGAGGTTTCATCTGTAGATGGATTTTTTCAGTTCCAATGTTTTTAATATTTTCTTTTCATAATTTTCAATATTTTGCTGTATGATTTGGTGCCTTATAACAGATACATTTCAATTTATTAAGTATTATATGCTTAAAAAATTGCATTAAGAATACTGATTGCTTCTTTTTGCAACAGTACCAACAATTTCTTTATTCGAACATATATACTTTTTTATTATTTGCCTGATTATCTATTTATCAATTCTAATAAAAACAACAATTATCTTAATCAGACGTGTTTATTACATGCTATTAAAATATTTTTTTAATGTCTTATTTTAAAAAAAATTATGTAAATAATTTTTTTTATAACTTAAATTATTATATTTCAGCTATGCTGAGAGCTTTTGCGTACGGTTCGGTTAAACTAAATAGTTTAAAAAAATGATTTTTAAAGACAAATTTGAAATTAATGACCTTGGGATAGGTAGGTTTAAATCTGGACTTATTGATTTTATTTAAATTAAATTAGTTTAATTAATAAAAATATAAGCTAAAGAAATAAATTAAAAACGTTATAAAGTTAAAAACTTTATTTTTATAAAACTAAAGAAAAAATATTAACTAATTTTATAAATTCAAGGAAAAAATTATAAACTTGTAAAATTATAATTTATAAAATGATAAATTTTAGCGTAATTCATAAATTTGTAAGCCAAATCAGCTTAGTGTAATACCAATTTGCATAGCTATAATTTGCAAGGATATTATGTTATGAAACTTTTAAATAACACAATATTGCCTCACGTTAAAAAAGTTAAAATAAATAAATAAATAAATAAATATAAAATAAATAAAAAAAAAATTAGTGGGAAAAAAATCATAATTTTGAAGTACTATCAAAGAAAAAAAAAGTAGATGTGTAAAATGTGAGGGAAAAAAAGAGTAAATGTGTTGTAGTGGATCCACTTTGATGAAAATCCCGAACAACCAGATCCACTTTTCATTTCTCTTATTCTTTGTTTTTCCTTCAAATAATAGCTTTTTAGGCTCCGAAATTTCGTCATTACACATTCTGAAATATACAAGTATGTTGGGTTTGATCATATGTTCATTTTTGATCCAAAAATACTCATTTCGAAATGAGTACAAAACTTACTCATTTTTGAGAATACATATGTTCATTTTTGATCCAAAAATACTCATTTCGATATGAGTACATGAACTTACTCATTTTTGAGAATGCACATGTTCATTTTTGATCCAAAAATACTCATTTCGATATGAGTACATGGACTTACTCATTTTTAAGAATGCACATGTTCATTTTTGATCCAAAAATACTCATTTCGAAATGAGTACATGGACTTACTCATTTTTGAGTACTTCATTTTTCACAGTGTGGTTTTCATATTTGTTGGGTCGGATCCGGTACGAAATCTTAGCTTTTATACCGTGCCGGACACGAGTCTGGAAATTTCAGCCCATGCATTGCATACCACCAGGAAGAATGAATTCCACAGCAGGCTCGACCCAGGAAAGAAGTCTAGAGCTGGCCCGACACGAGTCTGCAGAGAAAAGTAATGACCGACCCGGTCCAGTCAGGAAAGAGGGAATTCCAAGCCGGACCCGAGTCTCGTGAATAAAAACTTACTCGGCCAGCGGGCCTCGCCGGGATCAGACTTTGGGCCTGTCCTTTTCTGGTACAGACCTCTAATGATAATTTGTAGACACTTTATTAGCCCAAAGGGGGGGGGGGCAGGGCTTAATTTACGCCGGAGCCCACCGGCGCTCAGCTCCGGTACTTCTCTGTTTTTGGTAAATATTTAAATATTGGCCAGAATTCACCTGAGCTCATAAACACTGCGCTCCGGAGCCCAGTGCAATAACGCTTCCGAAAAACGAATCCTAAATTACCCTTTTCTTACTTCCCATCTCCAATCTTTTACCTTCTATTGTATCAAAACACTAATGAATGACGTAAAGTGTCGCTCACGTAAGAGGTGGAGATAAAACGGCTCGGTTTTTAACACTTGTCAACCTAGTTGAAAAGTGTTTATGACTTCGGTTTGTCTGGCCGTCTGTCCGTGCTCTAACTCCCGTAAATATGCTCGGATTGCCTTGCAATTTTTATATGTTATTGTCGTTATCTATAGCACGTTCCCTATTTCAACTGAAGTGTGTAGCACTTATAGTTTTTTTACAGGGACACTCAAAAGAATTCCGTTACATTACGGTCTACGGGGAAAAATCATTTGCGGTTTATTTTAATGATGTTACACAATTGCAAACACATTGTAATTGATATATATCACTAAGGTGTATTACAAGAAGCTTAATATGGAATAGGGTGTGCATAGCACTTATAGTTAATTTACAGGGACAGTCAAAAGAATTCCGTTACATTACGTCTATGGAGAAAAATCGTCTGCGGTTTATATAAATAATGTTTCACTATTTTAAACGCGTTGAAATTTATATATATATCACTAAGTTGCATTACAAGAGGCTTACTGCAGAATATTGTGTGTATAGCAGTCATCGTTCATTTACAGGGACACACAAAAGAATTCTCTACTGTCTGTTAACAATAATTCCTGGAAGTGCGTTTTAAGTTATTGAACGCGATTTTAAATTTAACTCACTTTTTGTTTATTACGTGGTGTGTATAAATTCTGTAGATCATATACAGGGAAGCACAAAAGTTCGCGAACACATTTCCGTTTATTGACAGAAACTTTAGAAAGAGAATTTTAAACTGTGCTACGCGTTTCTTAACTGAACTAAAATTTAGCATCCTATGTAGTATATATACAAATCTATAGATCATATACAGGGCTGAATAAAAGTATTCGGATATTTTTCCGAATATTGTATACGTTGGAAATTCTTAAAATTATGTTTTTAAATATGTTATGCGTTTTCCAAATTGTTTACTTAGATGTTATATTTCAGCTTATTAAACGGTATGATTTGAAAAATTATTTTGGAAGCGTTGGAAAGTGTTACATAATCTATGCTTGATGCATGATTTTTTGTTCTTGTTATATGAGTCTTCGAGTTTCAGCAGGCTCGTGCTCAATCTGTCTTAAATTCCAAATTTTAATTTTGTTCCATTTCAAATCATTTTAATGTTATGTTGATCAGAATAAAAAGTAAAGTCTTTTTCTATTCCGTATAGCTGCGAACCATTAATTTTTTTTTATGATAACACACTTTTCCGAATCATAATCCTGAGCTTATTTAGTCGATTAGCTTATTTAATTCTGCGAAGAATTAACACTAAGATTCGGCAAATATTTATATTTGGAAGTAATAATCACTAAAAAGTAGAATAGTTGATAGCTAAGTATACGCAAAGAGAAGTATTTAAATTTTTAATTTTGCTAAATAATAATAAAAAAATGCTTTAAATTTTGAAAATAATGTATGAAATATAAATATGCAGACTGGAGTGACGGCTGAGGGGCGGGGAACGCTACGGGTGTTAGTACTACAGAATATTAGGGCTCCGGTACTTTTTTCTTAGAAATTAAGTCCAGGGGGGGGGGGGCGATCGCCCCATCGCTCTCACTTAGATTTCATTCCTCCTTTTCCCCTGGTACAAAACACATAACGTTTGAAATCTTTATATCTGTTTAACTTTTTTTTTCTAATTCCGCATGAAGATGCAAAATTCTTTCATTCTGTTGACTTTTAAAATATTGGCAACTACCCAAGAGTGATAGCACGAAGAAAATGTCACTTATCTTTTGTTGAATTTATTCTTTTTCTCAATTGGAGGAATTTCTTGTCAATCATTTGAAGTTAGAACCATCCTCTTGCTTGTTGGAATTCGCTGTCCGCCATCTTGTAGCAAGAAAAAATTATGACTAGTGTAGGCTCTTAATTTCAGATAGTTTGTATTTTCGTTATTTAATATTACCCCCATAGTTTATACTTCATTTTTACGTTAAGACTACATTTTATGAACTTCCACTTTAACTAACCACAATATATTTGTTTAAACTGTTGTGCGTATTTTGAATTTGTGGTTTTGCCTATCCTTAAAATATCTAGAATTCATCCTGCATTTTCTTATTCGATGTGTTAAATCAGGAGTTTTCAAAACTTAACTGCGCACCGCAAATATACCAGTGATACTGTAGAGTGATTTTCTTTATTATTTTCAAATAATTATACTGATTGGT
This sequence comes from Maratus michaelseni, assembly GCA_963931845.1. NCBI lineage: Eukaryota > Metazoa > Arthropoda > Arachnida > Araneae > Salticidae > Maratus > Maratus michaelseni. The sequence continues at coordinate 403,530,572 of OZ007586.1, forward strand.
AAAGAAATCATATGAGTTGTAATTTTTTCAACTGAGCGAAAATGTGTATAGACGGGATTTGAAAATCTTAACCATTTGTGACTCAGTAATACCGATTTGAAAAATATTTACTCAGATGTTAGAATACATCATTTTAAGCATGTAAAAAATAATTTAAAAAACATAGAACAAAAAAATAAAAAATAACGATATATATATTTCTTTCAGATATGCAGTAAATAACAAATTATCTACTTCTCATAAATATTATCACTTTTCAAATACAAAATTGTAAAGTATTCTAACTTACCTTTGTAAAAAATCTGTTTTGGGGCAACTCCAGCCTTTTAAACTGACAAAAATTAAGAACTTCATTTTAGAAATAAGGATGTGAACCTGCTCAAATGATAGATGAAACTTTTGCATGAAAAATTAACTCAGTATCGTCGGCAGCTGAGAATTTCATGACCAATTTTTATTAACTGTTGTGTTGGGAAATAGCAGCAATAAATGAAATCGTCTTTTAAAGCCCGCTGTATAAGTAACATTGTCTTTTCGGTATGTTGCATATATGCAACGCGGTGATACAAAGGGCTAAACTACCAATGTTCTAACAACTAAACTTTCGTGGACAATTCCGGTGGACACAATTCACCCACACAACTTTTGACAAAGAATTGGTTTTGTTATCTAAAAAGCTCTACAAAATGAACCATAGGTAAAGGAACTTCAATAAACGCTGGATACGTAATTACACTTTATTATTTTACCACAATCATAATGATCTCAGTTGTAAAAATGACAACTCATGCGATTTCTATACTAATCACTATGATTGTGTTAAAATAATAAAGTGTAATTACCTATCCACAGTTCATTCGTGTTGCTTTACCTGCTAACTCATGTAAATATTACTTTAACAAAATTACTGGTATGTCTGCGGCCGGCTGTTGAGTTGTTCGAAATACTTGCGTTAAATGAATTTTATAACACGTTTTTTTAATTTTAAAATACCTTCGGGAAATAAAGGGATAATCGAAAACATGGCTGCTTATTGTTGTTGATTTCAAATATTTGTCAAGAAGTTGATGAATAATTTTCCGAAGTGAAAACGATTTCTAATGGTGATGAAAAAAAATGTTTTTATTATGTTTTTTTTAATCGTATCATTGATTAATATTTTATATTTTAAAAACATATTTATTCACAATGTCCATACGCGTTTTGTTTCGGATTTTAGAAAATAGACTATAATATTTATAAAAAAATGCATTAATTATTATTCGAGTTATGTCTAAACAACCAATTATTTTACTCCTTTACTTTAATTACAATTAGTTATTGGTGCTGTGGGATGAAATTAAGTATCTAAAATTGCTTGTTCACAATTACTCCAGATGTTCATAATTTCCCCCAGAGACTACGGTGTAATTGTGAACATTTATTTTTGTGTCGGGATGGTATACTAGAAAACTTTTCAAGTTCATACACAACATTTGTTCAACAACAATTTCATACACACATTGTTCTATCACAATCTGAATCGCCCGAACCCATGATAACAACATTAATGATACCGAAAATCATTGTTGAATGATTTTATATTTTTAAACGAAAATATTTCTAGACGAAATTAATGATGGGATCCCCACAGCCTCGAATTTGTATGATTTTATATTTTTAAATGAAAATCTATGCAAATCAACCAAGAAATGGGGTCCCCACTGCCTTCACAGTGTACAACGGGAGTGCTACGCACGCTCCGGTCTGTTTTAATTTTATATTTTTTTAATGAGAATCTTTCGAAACGAAACAAATGTTGGGGGCCTCAATGAATTATGTATTTAAACAAAAATCTATCCAAATGAACTAGGGAGCCTCCGTTATAGGTATTCCCAATTTTATTTCTGACATATATTAAACTTTCGATTTAAAACAAAAAAGTTCTTGGGAAAGCTTTAATTTTCAACTGTACAAGCAGTTATGACTTCATATGAGGCTTAATACGACCTTATATGGAACAAAAAACAAAGTTACTTCATAATGTAAATAATGTAACTATTATTGATTAAGAACAATCACTTATATATATATATACATATATATATATACTATGACTTTATCTGATAGAAACTAAGAATATCACAGGCACTATAAAACTGTTTGTCACTTTGAAATGGTTAGGAATTTGGTAAGCGCTAGCAAGCTTGCGAACCGCGAATAAAATTGGCGGGAACGCTATAAATCTGTGAAAGGGGCTTTCCTGTCTAATACACTTTATTACCAGCTATTGTCACACGAGCGTTAAAGGCTCCTGTTCTGAATTACCCCCATGTTCATAATTACCCCCAATTGACCCTACTTACTAAGTAGAAAAATTACAAAATTACAGTGTTCGTACGCTTTTACCACAATTTTTAATAGCATTTTTCGCCTTATTTCAATTTATAAAAGCATTAAAAACCCTTGCAATTGTACGAGGCATCTGCAATTTCTGCTACCTAAATATTAAAAAGAAATTTTCTATTAAACAATTGCGGTAAAAGCATACGAGTCCTGAATTACATAAATTGAACTGATCTAAAGAAATAGATACAGGGTGTTTCACAAAGGACCCCTAACTTTAAAAATCAATAACCCGGAAACGGTGATAGATAGAAACATGACACCAGTGGTATGTTTATTAAAAAAATCGTAAGAATCTTATACATAAATCTCAAAATTTAGTTAAAAATAGCACCGATAGATGGCGCTGATAGCGTTAAGAATCCTTCTAAAGAGAGTTCAAGAGCATAGAAAGACTGGCCGTCGAACATTTTGCCATTGAAATCTGACCGCTATTAGCGTATAGTGAAAATAATTCCGAAAGTGATGTATACCGTGGTGGAACGTGTGTTTCTTGTGTTGGAGTACCACCTATTAAATCAGAGTTCTACTACCACAAGGAGAAGTTTTCAAACGCGATTTAAAGTCGCAAAAGGCCCAGATGGGAAAATAATTTGTGCGCTTTTTAGAAAGTTCAACAGACAGGCAACGTGTCCGAGGCGAATTATTTTTACTATACGCTAATATCGGTCAGATTTCAATGGCGAAATCTTCAACGGCCAGTCTTTCTATGCTTCTGAACTAGCTTTAGAAGGATTCTTAATGCTCTCAGCGCCATCTGTCGGTGCTATTTTTAACTAAATTTTGAGATTTATGTAGACGATTCTTACGATTTTTTTAATAAACTTACCACTGGTTTCATGCTTCTATCTATCATCGTTTCCGGATTATTGATTTTTAAAGTTAGGGGTCCTTTGTGAAACACCCTGTATAAACAGCCAAATGTTTGCATTCAATTTACGGATATGATTAATAATTTAGATAGTTAATATTAGGATTTGCACTAAATGTATTCCAGTTTTCCAATTACTTTAAAAATTATGAAAATTTTCAAGTGTGACGTGAAAAATGTAAAAGTTGTTACAGTCTTTAATTTTAAAAATTTTATTTATTGTATGATACACAGCAACTGATTTTCATGATACGTTTAATAAAACGTGATGCATAATATTATAAAATTATTAATTATACTGAAATTAAAGCTTCGTTTAAATATTATTTCGGGAAACAGGCCATGTCACAGACTAATGTTTGTGCAAAATTGTTGCGTAAATCAATAAATAATCTACTCGATAATTATTAAATATTTCGCAGCCATATTCCGCTAGGTTATAATTAGGTTCAATTACCATTTCATTGGAAATCATGAAATTAATTACCCTGAAAATTTCGCGATATCAATCTATGCAGAAATTTCGCTCATGCATTAAAATAGTCCAACGGTTATGGGAATGAATATTTCGAAGCTTTTAAATCTAAAAGTGTCGCTTTATTATTAAAAAAATATTTTACTGATTTAACGAGAAAGAATGATGGCTTATTTTGATTGATAAATTTTATTTTCTTTAATAATAGCTGATATTTTGTTTAGTTTTAGATGAAAAATAAAATACCATTAGAGAAAAAATTACGATACGAATTATTTATTTCGTCACATAGTGTGAATCTCAGGCAACACCTATTGATTTCGGCTTGATTATCGCAGAAAGTTTTCCGATTTCTTAAGGCAAATAAAATTTTAGAAAATTAGTGGTATCCAGAGTATCTGGACCACCCCACTACAACCCACTACGTCACTGCTGACCCGGAAGGTCAGATTGACGAATTTTTAAGCAAATTGCATTTTTCAAAAAAAAGGGGGCACATCGACGTCACAGAACGACAATGAATCCAATAAAATTTGCGTTTTGGTTATGTTGCATTCGCATTTTCGTAATATTTTGGTCATACTGCTTATTAGGGGTTGCAATTTAGGATGTGTTGTCCACCATTAGTCGGTACGGTCATATTGCTGTAGGAGGCAAATTTGCCAGTTGGGTGGGTATTTTTTATGCAGATTGCTTTATTGTTACCACATTTTCATTATAGTATATTTGCCTTATTTAACGCCAGAATAAATAAAGCTATTTAATAAGGTGTATTTGAATAAGGTGGAAGCAATCACGCAAACTGAATAAATTAAAACACGCCCAACTGGCAACAGTGATAGGAGGGATGCCATCAGGGCAAACCTGCCCACTTTTACGCTTTATTTATTATCACTAAAAGTTAAAAGATAATTTTGACTTACTTCATCGCAGATTTACCGAGTAAAAATGGTAAAATTTGCTCCAACTTCTCCCTGCGAACCGAACTTGATCCGGCCCCTTTAGTACCTATGAACGGATTGCTTTAGTGGTTTCTGGATTTCACGTAGTTATTGCCATCAATTTCGAGTAGTGGACGGGTAACAATAGCATATGAGTCATTAAATTTTATTGGTAAGAAAAAAGCGTGAAAGTTGGCAGCTGTGCATCAGGAATTTCGATTAAAGAAAAAGTGACCCGAATTACTGTTCTCGTACAAGAAAAATTCTGAAAACCAAGCACAGTATTCCCGCCCAGGATACGCTGGTTTTGAAGCTACGAACATCATCCCAAATTTATCATTTTTTATCAAGTTTATCATTTGACCACTGGGAAGAATGGTCCCCAAACAAATTAAGCTTTAACTAATTATACGACTTTAAGACTATAAAGGTATGGGACCATCGTACTATAACTAGCGGCACTTTGTACGTCCTGCCGTTTTATAATCAAAATAAAATTTTTCACATTGAACATATGCATATTTCTTTAGCAGTTTTTATTTTTCACGAAGAGGGATACAATTTAAGCGGCTTTCAGATGTGACAGAATTGTTAGCAGCGATGTCTGATGTTAGGTTAATGATAGCATTTAATATTTTTTTAAACAAAATATGTCTTTAATAAAACCAAATTTTATCAAAAGTTGTTTTTCTCAGTCTTTTTAATAATGTTTATTTTCATTCATGATAAATGCAATAAATTAATTCAGGTTACAAACAATACACGGATACGATCAGTCGATTATAGATGAGCGTATAAAAATGTGAAAGAAAGAACGTTATCCCCGTACTTTCCAATTTACAAACTGTTTCAGAAAAACACATATGGTACCGGTCGACACAGATCTATTCATAAATAATTATTTATAAATAAAATAAGACGTAATAACATTAAAAATTCCTGGGAGAAGACAAAAAAATTAATTCATATTTCGATTATGCGGTTACTTTCATTTCAGGTACTGAAATTTAATACATTTGAAATAATTAAACATAAAATTTAAAGTCTAACGTAAGTTTATTTTGTTTTAATTTCATTCTTACTGTTTTTATTACTTTTTCGTGGAAATATTTTCTGCTATGTTAACATTTAGTTTCCTAATTATAAGTAGTTAATTTTAATTTATTTAAATATTTATATATATAAGAGATGGCTTATGGAACTAATTTTTTATTAAATTGACATGTAGCAAGCATTTTTAGAGAAATTCATGTCTAGACGCATCTAATATGGATACAAAAATTTCCAACTCATTCGTCCCCGAAGTTTTTCATTTACTTTAAAAAATACATTAGCACTACAGATGCAAATATATATATTCATTTAAAAAATATATTAAAATTACAAAAGTTTTTAATTATTTAACAGCGGTCTTATATTAGATTATATACAATAAATAGTTGCATAGCAACTCGATGTGCTGCATTTGCATTGTATTACAACTATCCATTTTTTGGGGGAAGAAATAAATCTATATTCTCCTACATTAAAAATATTTATAATAATAGTTTTATTAAATTTCTTATTGTCAGTTAGTAGTTATATTACTTCTTGAAATAAATAAGCAACTCAGCCTGACACATATATATAACTTACCACATATTCTATCCTTTTATAGTGGGTCAAACCTCCGATCTTCAAGGAGGTTTGGCCCAATGTAAGGGATTTTTGACCCACTAAATGAAAAAAAAATTATTGCATCACCAGAACTTTTATTTAATGAAAATTAAGTTATACTTCTTCGGTATTTATTTATTTATTTATTTATTTATTACTAAATAAAAGTTGCAGCACAAAACATACTTATTTGATATGACCACTTGGTATTATTAAAGATTCTTGATATATTAATACCTCATATTCACTTTACAAATTAACGAATATTATTACAACCCGATAACTCAAATAATCTTTATGATGCTATTATTTTTAAACCGCAACTCGTAATTGAATGTTGTAGCTTAAGAGGACCCTCAGGAAAAAATTAACGCGATATCTTTAGTACAAACCATAATATTTGTATATTATGCACAAAATATAGATATATAACAGGGTTCGTACGCTTTTACCACAATTTTTAATAGAATTTTTCGCCTTATTTAAATGCTGAAATGTACTACAAATCCATTCGCAATGTCTGCTACTTAAATATTAAATTGGAAAATTGTATTAAAAATGTGGTAACAGCGCACGAACCTTGTATAAGATTTATGTAGCTGTATTAGGAATATCGAAGTAAATCACTATTTTTTGAATTTATAGTTCATATTATTTATTAATAGTAGGGATCCCACTGTTCCGTTTTTTGAATGCCAGTATTTCTAACGAAAAAAAAATCCGTGTTGTTTTTTACAACATTTGCAGCAAAAATTAACTTCCGCGTAGGGTTCTACGAAAATTGTAAGAAAAATCTTAAACCAACTCTTCGCTTAAAAAAAAGTGGTATTAAAAAACAAGAACAAGTTGGGACATAATTATATTTAATTTGTTTAAGGCTAATCTTTAATAATCGGATACACATCAAATGTTGATGTCAAATGGAACAAAACTGACAACAGTGGATTTTAAGTGGAAGTAAATTACAAAATGGTTACAGAGTGCAAAAGACTTTCCGACATATTATGACACAGTCTGTAAACCCATTTAAATGACTCAAAGGTTGTCTCCTTTTGGACGCAACTTTTTAAAAAGTTAATAAGGTGCCAAACACCGCTCGCTATAAATACGCGAATTGTCTATGGACACGATAATGGAAATTCCCGCCTTAATACATGCATATGTTACGAACGATACATTCCAAATTTCCTGATTTTAGGGTCAGTAGGGTCAGTAACATGTAAATACTAAATGTCATTGCAATGTACTTTTCCTATGACTTACTAACTATTATCATAATTAGGCGAGAGTATGTAATAGCTATTATTGCTAATATGAATTCAATATTAGCACTATTTCTCACAATATTGGTCTATCCACAGCTAAGTTTGTTACTGTGGTAAAAAACAGCAAGGAATCGATTATATATCATTAACTGTCTGCCACACACACCGAAAAAACAATGTTAGAGCAATATATATAATTTCGTGGCAAATCACAATCGCTATATTATATTTAAGATTGCTTCGGACCGAAATACGAAAGATTATCCGAATTGGCAATGGTTACTCAGAAAGTACGAGATTGTTTCTATTATCTAGTAGCTGACTGAAACATAATTAATTTTTAAAAAGGCAAATCTTTCATAACCGAACGTATAGAACTTTTCTTCATAATTATATAACCAAAGAACGTCATATTATGTGTTACATATTAAAACTATCCCTGCAAAATTATCGAACTGACAGTGCATGTTTCACCAAAATCCGTTCGGTAGAACTTGTTAAAAAGACAAATATTTCATAATCGGATTCACATTATTATAGAAATTTTCCCCCATAGCTCTATAACTGATAACCGTAAAACAATGTGTTATACAACTAAAACATGCCTCCCAAAATTATTTAACTAACAGTATAATTCCCATCAAAATCCATTTAGTAGAACCCGAGTTATGAACGATCGGAATGAAACACGAATTTGCCTTATAGATATAGTGAAACAATTGCCAATTGTTTGTATTTTTTAAATGCATACTCGTTACTTGTCGTAACCTGGCTGCACGCGATAGAGATATAATGTATTACTTGAAAGCTTACAAGACATATTACTTGAAAATTATATTAAAAACCATACAAAAAATTAGTAAATTAAGATACAGTTACATCAAACTTATTACATTTTTGAAAGTAAATTTTTTCCTATTCACCAGTGTAAAAATTGAAACTGTGCGATGTCTAGAAGTTAAATATATTGCAGTAAAAGCTAAATTTATTAGTCATTTCGTTGTAAGCGTTAAAGTATCGTCAACTTTACTCACGGATATTTTTTTAGTTTAAAATATAAGTTTACAACAAGCATAGTAGCTTACGACTGGCAAATGGATTTTTTTTTCTTTGAATGTTAGACTTTTGTTTAAATGAAATATAGGCAGTGCGTCCAGTCTTTCGTATTGTCAAATATCCCCAATATTCCATAAACAGCAAATGCAGTGTTGCCAGTAGGCTATTTTATTTTAATTCAGATTGCTTGATTGATACCACTTTCTTTAAGTGGAAATATTCGCCTTTTTTAATGACAGATTAAATAATGTGAGAACAAAGCCAACCACACTCTTTTTAAAAAGTGATGGGAATCAAACAATCTGAATTTTAAAAAAAGTAGCCTACTGGAACACTCAGAAAATGCATTCTGAAACAAGATTTTTTTTTGCATTTCAATGAACTATAAATTTATAGATTTAAAATGTTACAGCATATCTACGTACATTTCTAAAATTTTGAATAACGCTGAAAATACAACTTTTGTGTAAAATACATGAAAATTTAAATAGATTTTTCTTCAAATAATTCAAAAATATACTGTTGTCATAAAGAGCGAAATTTATAATTTACATATTAATTGTTATGTAAATAAATTTATACTTCCAAATAACAATACACACTACATTAGTTATTCGTCATTATAAACTCTGAAAAAGAAAATCATTGGTTAGTTTTCTTCTCAATTCTTTCATTTTAAACAGTAAAGAATATGAAAATTGCACATGATTTTTGCATTACAAAAGATTGTTATTGCCTATCTTATTGAACACAGTAAAACATTTCTTATTTATGACATTGTACAATGTGATTTCTATGAATAATGACAGTTTCATTTCAATATAACATGCAACAAAGAAAATTTTATACTTAAAAATGACTTCAAAGAAAATGCGAATCAAATTTTAAAAATGCATTCTATATGAAATGTATTTGTTATATAAATATCTTCAGGTTACGAGGTAAGTAATTTCTTTTGTGTGGTAAAACGTATGAAAAATATAACATAAGTAGACGTTGAAAAATAGAAAATAAAGTATGTAATTGGATTTTATACATATATTTCTGTAAACGGCTTTATTGAAAGAATTTTCACGACCGATTCAAAGAAATTTTCAAATGTATGAAAATATTCTTCACTTCATCCAAGAGTGCATTGTTATCATAATGAGCAAAGTTTAAAATTTACATAATGAAATATTTTTTGAGTAATATCACGGTTTAAAAAAATCATGCATTTAAAAAATACATTTCTTGTGTTTGTATTCATAAAAGCTAAACTTGAAATTGCATTGACTGTTCCATTTTGAATTCTTTCACTTTTAACCTTTCTAGAAACATTGGGGTCTTTTTAGACACATTTAAATTTGTTTTGAAATTTTTCATATTTTAAACCAGATTTTTTTTTTTTTTTTACTTAATAAATAAAATCAACTAGACATCTTGTAGAAACAATCCACATTTAATACGAAAATAGTTCTGGTACAAATCATGAATATCTCAAATCGCTCTTCCAAAACTAAAACCAGGTACTATGAGGGTGACAGTGGAAACAAATATGGAAATGACACACAGTTTTTGCAGTATAAAAATTTTCAGTGCACTTTTATATATATCACAGTAAATTATTTCTTATTCATGACATTAAATAATCAGTATATAAAAAACAGGTATCATTTGATGCGTCATACGCAGACCGTTTACTATAAAATTTGATTATGAATCAATTTTTTAAATAGGAGTCATCTCGTCGCTACCATGTCGAACTATCGAATGTGAAAAAATGCATTTTTCATTACTTTTAAAAATGGATCGATTGTCACCACTAAATTTTATTAGAATTCTTCGCCTAGAAAGAGTTCTAATAAAATATCTGGGAAGAACAGGGTTGCCAGTTTTGCCTTCTTATTTATTCTGCGATTCCGAATTCATACCGGGAATTTTGAGAGAAAAAGTTTTACTTTAAATTATCACGAAATGTCTGTCACTAAGAAAAGCAAATTCTGTTCGAAATTTCTGGTTTGAATTTAGAATTTCTAAATGAAAAATGATGCCAAACTGGCAACCCTGGTGAAGAATACTATTAAAATTTAGTAGTGACAATCGCTACATTTTTAAAAGTAATGAAAAACGCATTTTTTCATATTCGATAGTTTGACATGGTAGCGACGAATTAAAAATTGCACCAAATTTGCCTTTTTTTTATGGTAATGCACTCTTGACGCCCTATTTGAGTTCCTTGGATTAAGGAAGCCCGGAGAAAAGTATAGTTTATATATATATTTTTTAAATATTCATTAAAATTTATTAAGAGTACATCAAGAAATTTAGAAAAATAAATTTAAGATCTCAAAGGAAAATTTTACAGTTCTATACCCTGAAGAAGACACCCACCCGGGACTCCCACCGCAAAGTATAAGGAGTTAATGTCCCGGGGGAAAAAAACCACACTAGCACCCAGAGAAAACACTGCCGCAAGGACAATCCCAGCAAATACGGACAATAATTTAAACATAATGCACATCTTCAACATATTACAGAATGTTACTGGCACATGCCAATAAAAACAAAGACTACAATAAATAAGAAATGGTTAAAAAAAAATAATTACCTTAATTAAAGAATAACACTAAAAATTCAAAAAAGTAAACAACTTTATAGTCAATACTGGTTACAAATGACGGTTTAACCTACAATAAAACCTACTTAATAACCCATATAACCCACGCTATTATTATCATTAATAATAATATTATTATTTTTATATATTCAACTAAACATAGACTAAAATGTATAATACACATAACTGAAGTGTTGCCAAAAAAAATTCCAGCCACCCAAATTACTGTATTTCGAAAAGTTCTTCCGAACTCTCCAAGTCATAACATGAAAGTCACTGCTTCAAAGTTCCAAGCTGCAACATATAAGGAAACTGTTCAGATGCACATCCATAAAAGCCATTGCAAAACCACTGGATTATGTTATTACAAGCAGATTCAACACAACTGTAGACACAAAGTTCTTCTACATCCACCCTGAAAAAATCCGCAAGGAAACATAGCACTGTTAAGTTATGTTCTAAAACTTATATCTTATGAACGAAAATCTTTCATTTAATGCATTGTAGATATCACATAAGTCTCTGTAATTACTGGTTGAAAACAGAATATTTTTCATATTCTTTCTTAATGTACTGTTGGAATCAAATCTAAATGATTTTGGCATCAGTGGACATCTACCAAATAAGTAGTGTATAACATTCCCTCTCTCCCCACAGTCACACAAATCATTAGCCCTTTTACCAATCTTAAATAAGTGAGATGGAAAACTCCCATGGCCAGTACAGAAATATTGAACGACCTGACTGTGACAAACAAACTCCACACTGACTTTATTAAAAATTGTATATGTATCTCTACCCACTGTAGAATTCTTCCATTGATTTTGCCATATTTCCAAGATATTACTTAAACAGATTCGCTTCACACAGGGAATGGCAAAATTATTTCTTCATCAAAAATATTATTTTCTATAACACTCTTTGCCAAACCGTCAACTCTTTCATTTCCTTCCAGACCAACATGAGCCTTTATCCATCCAATTCTTATCTCTTTCTCCTTATGTCTATCCATGCTCAGAAAAATTTGATGTATTATTTCATTTGTCGGAAATGCATTCTGTATAGACTTGACTGAAGAAAAGCTATCAGTATATAAAATTACTATATTAAAACTCGATGATAAAAACTACTTTACTGCCATCAAGATAGCACTTAATTCAGCCTGATAAATTGTATTGAATTTATGCAACAAAATCCTGTAATCATAAATAAACCGATTATTATAAAATATCGTGAAAGCCGCCGCAGTACCTTCCTCCATCTTTGAACCATCTGTGTACACAATAGGATAATTTGAAGCTGGGGCAGTATCTGTTACTGACTTTATAATTTTAATATTATTCTGTAGATAATAATTAGAATAATCAAAAGTGTAAATTTTTTGTTCAATTTTCTTACTTTCAAGAACCACATCACGGTAACATATTGTTTTTTCTCCTTTCATTACTTGATATTTTTCAAAATAATTACTTAATTTTATGTAGATTGGGGGAACACCGGCCAAAACACAAAGAGCCTCAGTGGACGTATTTCTATAAGCTCTAATTATGGAAAAGAGACCAGCTATTTGACATGAACTCAAACGACGTATGCTATGAGATTTTAAATCTGGGAACCAAGCTTCCCAACCATGTATAATCTGCTTTTCAATGACGCTAGTGTACCAAATTTTTCTTAAATCTGTCCCTAGACCTTTTTCTCTGCATCCTGTACGTGTAATATTAATTGCCGAGTTGCTAATTTTTTCTCTTATATATTCAAAATGGTCACTCCAATTGAAACGTGCATCAAAAACAAAACCCAAATACTCCACAGAGTCCGTAACGGGAATAGTATTCTGCCCCATTTTAAAAATGGGGCGTCTGTTTGGCAATGTAAAACGACCCAGAAGCATTGATACAGTCTTGCCGGGACTCAATGTAAGTAACAGAGTATCACAAATATTTTTAAATTCAGAAATTGCATTATTTAAATTATGCTCCAAAGATCGACGACTGTCAGCACCTTCGAGAACAACAAAATCATCAGCGTACGAAACAATGTATTTTTCATTAAACTTATATCTTTTAATTATCTGATTCGCAACTATTAACCACAACAAAGGGCCGATACATGATCCCTGAGGACAACCCTTCGAAAGAGTAAACCAAGCCATTCCCTCTGCAAGCATAAGGCCGATCTGCCTGTGTGAGATATAATTCTTCAAAATCGATTTTAGAAAGTCAGGAATTGGTAGATCCTCAATAATTTGTGACAAAACTTCCCAAGTAACAGTTCTATACCAGTAAAATATGGACAATCAATGTATATAAAAATATAAATGTATGAAAAAATGAAACTCTTGTCTTCCAAATCATTTTTAATCAAAGCCATTAAATAATAAGCCCAGTCAGATAGTGTTAAATTTGTTAGCGACACACTAGCGCCAAACCTCTGCTGCGGAAGGAGGACAAAACAGAAGTGGGTCGCAGAGAAACTATACGATTTATTTATATCGATATTTTATACGATTTTTATCGATGTTTTGTTTTTGCACTTCCTTTAAAAGCTTGCTAATTATTGGGATCTTTTACATTAAAGCTAAAACTATAATGAAAAAAAATGTGGAAATTTACTGGATTAATATTTCTATATAAATATAGTGGTGGCGAAGAAGTTGATTTATTTATTAAAAGTTAAATAAAAAGTGATGGAAATTTACATCACTATGCAATTAACCCTTTCCGGCACAGACTAATTATGTTCATAAAATGTGAAATTACTGACTGACAGCGGAATTTACAAACGACTTACTTAGAAAATACGAACTTCTTATTTTAAGCTTTAATTTTAGAAGCAAAATTCTATTAAAATATTCTTGGTGCCGAATGCAGCACTCCCAACCGCTAGATGGCGCTATTTTCAACTTGCGAAAAGTTTCCCATTTATCTGACTGGGCTTATTATTTAATGGCTTTGTTTTTAATGGATATGTTCACATAAAATGTTTGTTCGCTGTTTTCGATTTTCTTGTGGGTCTTTGAGCGGTAGCAGAATAATGGTCTCTCGCTGTATCCATGAGGTCCTGTCCAGATATATATTAGACTTACACAAGGAGAGGCTCCGAGGTTGGTGTAACATAATGTTTGTGTACATTTGTGTATCGATAGAGTATTATTAGTATATAAATATATGAAATAAAGCGCAGCGCAATAACCAGGCGATCTTAAGAAAAACGGTCTCAAAGTTTACGTCACAGTTTATAATTGGACAAATGTCTTCCTTTGACAAGCGGCTTCGTAGCCTGATCGGTAGAATGTTGGATTCGCTGGATTTTTACGTTTGTGTTCGAATCTCCAGCTAGACTCTTTTATCGCAGCGAAATTTTTTATCAGTTACCTTTGAACTACAAATACAATTGTGAAAATATATATAATCATTGAAAATTACGAAAAAATATAAATTAAATCACGTTTTGTATCATATAAATACAGTTTTAACTATGAAATTCTGCATGTTTAAATACTTAATGGAAAGTTAAGAAAGAAAAGGAGGTAATTTATATTTCTATAGACCAGAATATTTTCATGTTATTGTAAATTATTTAAAAGTTATTTAACACTAAAACTGCCATGAGCCGTCATTTTGACGGTTACCAACTGAATATATTCCGATTCGAGCCAGAAATTACCTTTTAAAATAAATTAAATATAAAACTCACAGAAATGCGTTAAATGAATAAGATAAGTAATTTTAAATAAAATTTCAGGTGTGAAATAGTTAAAAAAAAACTTGAGTAAAATTTCCGGTAGTTTTAGTGTTAAATTAATAATCTAATATTTTTCACAATGACATAAATAAATTAAAATACGTTATATTAATCTATAGCATGTTATTTTAATTTAGTTTCTTTATTCAAATATTTAAAAAAATTTCATGACTTATTAAAAATATTCTTCTATATTTTTAAAATCTCGGATTAATTATTTTGTAATTAGAATAACTGTCTACGTAATAATTATTTTTAGCAATTGAAATCTTTTTTGTTGTTTAATATGTTTTTATAATACAGTTTAATTATATAGATACAATTTAATTATGACATTTTGCATATTTATATATTCATAGAAAAGTAAAGTCGAAATAAAAAAATAAAAAAATAAATAGGATTATGGTACTCCTACAGATCACAAAAGTTATTTGTTTTAAGAATTATTTACTATTATTTGCATAAATAAACTACTATTTTTCACAATGAAATAAATTAAAATCCGTTACATAAAATTATAACATACTGCTTTAATTATTTGTCAAGTTTAAATTTTTCTTTTCGTATTAATGGTATTTCAATCATAATAGTACTTCAACATATATCATATTTTAAACAACTAATATTTTTAATTTTTTAAATCTTGGATTTTTGTGTTTATAGTTACAAAAACTGTCCATGTACTTAAAAATAAGTTCTAAAAAGCTTTTGAATTACCAAAAATAGTTATTACGTAGGCAGTAAAGATAAAACCAAGAATCCGAGATTTTAAAAATTCATATAAAATTATATAAGTCATGAAATTTTTTAAATGTTTGAATAATGAAAAAATTAAAACAATATGTTCTGGATTTATATCACGTATTTAATTTATTTATATCATTGTGAACAAATAGTAGATTATTCATTTAAATAACTGTAAATAATTTACAATAACAGGAAACATTTCTGGTCTATACAAATATACATTTTCTACTTATTCTTTCTTATCTTTCCATTAAATATTTAGACATGCAGAATTTGATATTTAAAACTGTATTTATATGATACAGAACATAAATTAATTTATATTTTTCATAAATCTTAATGATTATACATATTTTTTTCATTTGTAGTTCAAAAGTAAATGATAAAATTTTCGCTGCAAAAAATAAGTCTAGCGGGGGATTCGAACCCAAGCACAAAAATCTCGATTCCAGCGGTCTACCGAGCAGTATACGAAGCCGCTTGCCAAATGAAGAAATTTATCCCATTATAAACTGTGACATAAACTTTGAGATTTTTTCTTAAGATTCCGTGGGTTTTGCGCTCTATGCATTACATATATTTATATGCTAACTATATTCTATCGATACACAACTGTTCACCGCATATTGTGACACTGACCTCGAAACCTCTTCTTGTTAGAGCTTGCATATTACGTACTACTTTCCTGTCCTGCGGCCGGTAGTAGAAATAGAAGTGTGCTGCAGGCGTAGAATAAATATATTTTGTTTGCGTACATGAGTGTCACTTTCCTTACCAGTGACAAGTTCGCAAAGCGAATATTCGGGGTAAAATGGAAAACCTACTATTAACTTGCAGGTTCCCTAAGCCGCCGTTTAAGTCTGTCCCTCTCACCGACTTTACATCTGCGTGGATTTTCAAATCAGTGTTCACGCTTGCTACATTTTTACGTTTTTATCTCGGTTGATATTTCTAAATTTCTCTTTATGATTTTTCTCATGTAAGCTTTTCATTTTTCAAGATGCAAAAACACTATCAATCGTAAGAGGGCGCTGTTTTCAACTTGCGAAATTTCTTCCATGCATATGCCCAGGCTTAATATATAAAGACTTTTGTAGTATCTTATAATTTTACACCTAAATTAGCTTTGAATTTAAAAAGTATATAACCTAAGCATACAAATTTATCATTTTCACCTTTTGATTATGGTCAACGACTGGTGGCTATTTCTATATTCAACCTTACCAAAATTTCCAAAATATTTTCTTTGTGGATCTTTAGAAAATATCCTAGTATAAGTGTATAGCAGTGATTATTGTTCAAATATTGGTACGAATACCATAAAAAATAGTACTGGGGCGTACGGAGTCCTAAACTCGTAATCAAAATGCTAATGTTTAACCAACATGTACCCATCATTATCTAGCAGTATCGATATTCTAAAACATCATTTTCATATAATAAAAAGAATTTTCATGCGTTGTGAATGTGACATGGATGTAACACCCGCAATACAGAATAATTTCCCTTTTTATGTATCAAAATGATGTTTTAGAAAATTGATACAGCTGTATTATGTCAGATAAATATTGGTTAAATACAAAAGTATTCAATTTAAATGTTTGGGGTATATACACTTTATTTACAAAGCTGATTTAATTGTACAGACACGCCCTCTCCCGCACGCATGCATAGCACCATTTTATACCTTCGAAAAGTAAAACTTTTGTATATCGTGCAAAATAATGATTGAAATAAACTGTAAACTTACACACCCATCCTTTTGAAGATGCCCAGTCTCTTTACGTAAAAACTGTTGTAGTCCATAATTCATAATTTATTTTAATATGAATTTATTAATAATTGTAATAAATTAAATTATTTTTTTGACTAAAAATAATGAGTAGAATGCGTTTGGTTCTATTTAATATGTCTCACTGAAAGCCAAAATTTCAATCAGACTTTTTGGGAGGGAAGATAAAAATAAATTAAAGTTTGTCGCGTGAATTTAAAAATTAGTATCCTCAAATTTTGAGTTCGTCTACTTCCATAATGATTTTTATAAATTACAAAAAACTTTAACTTTTTTCCCATTTATATGATCTAAGAATCTCAAAAAAGTTGTCAAATGTGGGTGTTACCATTTGCAAAATCTAATTTGTGCAATTTCATTATGTAGACGACCCCTAATTCAAAAATTGCGCACAATATTCCGATAATAAGAATATATGTGATTTTAGCGTTAACGGTCTGCAATAAAAGGCAGTTTTTTTTGCCTATACAACAAGATTTCTGTGAATAAAGTTTGTTTCATACAAAAATAGCATGTATAAAAAATTACACTTAAAAATGGCTTTAGAGAAACTGCGAACACAATTCTAAAAACGCATTTCAAATGCACTGCATGTATCATATACATAGGTGCCAACCTCTCATTAATATTCCGTAATATGCGGGTTAATTTGACCCAGTTTAACAACGCTTCAAACCAGAAAAATTATTGGAGGAATCTTTATTTATTCAATTTCAGGATTCCACGTGGAATTTATTTAATTTCATTTCTTAAAAAAATTTCTGGTGCGAAACGTGTTAAACCTGGATCAAATTAACCCGCATATTACGGAATATTAATGAGAGGTTTGCACCTATGCATATAGTATATGTAAGGGTGCACAACCTGTTTCCCGTGGGCCAAACATCTACAACTATTTTAGAATTTACCGTATTTGAATGACATTTTGCGAATTAATAAGGCAAAGAACAACTTTCTGAAATTATGGTATCAAACGATTTTATGGCAAAACAGTTTTCTAATCTTATGTAAAATTATTCTGATTAAAGATATGTAAGAAGTTTTGTGTGTGTATGTGGCAGGTAGTAGGGATGAAAACAGGGTGCGTGCAGTTCTACCCAATTTTTCGAATAGCTTTTCTTGCCTTCTTTAATTGCAAAAACACATTATATAACCTTCGATTATTCGTAGAAAACTATTTAACTTATAAACAAAATATATTTAGGAAAGATTTCTTATCTGAAATATATCCTATATTTTTCAAGGAATATGAAAGGTCCTTGGTAATTCTGAGTTGTCTACGAAATATAAAACATAATAGAAGGACGTTATTAAAAATTAAAAAGGAAAGCAGGTTAGTGAATTTGTACACATTTTATATATTATGCTTTATGGAAGTTCTATCAAGAACGAAGAAATTTTCAAAGTGCAGATGCAGATATTTTCCGTATCTTTCAAGAATATATTGTTATAAACCAGGGTTGCCAAGGAAATATTGAAATTGAACATTGGACTGCATTTTTGTCGCAAAGCAATTTTTAATTTTCGCCTCATTATTAATCTCAACACTTCTTTGTTTAAATAAGATGAGTATAAAAATAACTTAATAAAATATTTTTTTAAATATAAATAAATAAAACTCTTCGAAAATGGTGGAAAAAAAACTCAAATATTTCCCTGGCAACCGTGTTATAAATAACAAAATTTAAAATTTACATAACAATTGCCTTTTTAAGTATCTTGACAATTTCAAACAACCCTTCATTTGTAAAATATGAAAATTATATAAAAAACATGTACTATTAATTAAAAATAACCTATGATATTGTCTTTATCAAGGATGAATCAGAAAAGTATGTTTTGTTTCAAATTTGTTTTAAGGTTATACGATTAGAAAAATGTAGAACAATGAATGGTTTTTGAATTTCAAAAGCTTTTTATAGCGTCTTTTATTAACCCCTTGAAGGGCACCGGTATATTATATATACCACTTACTTTTAATCCCAAAATGCCACAATGACACCAGAATTTTATAATTAAATTTTGAATTTATGAGGTACATGAGGATAAGCTTTTGCTTATTTTAAAATAAATTCGTTCGTGAATCCTTGTGTCAACCAATCATTTCAATATTTTAGCTACAAGAGTACTTTGCCCCTGAAAGGGTTAATCATCGCAACACAGTTTGCATTTTCAGAGAAAAGTTGATAAGAGTGTCTAAGATTTCTTGCCAAGTCTTCCAATTTTTGATTTCCACTAATTCAGTGGTTCCTAAACTTTTGGGCTCGCGGAGCCCTTTTTGGGAAGAATTTCTAAGGCGGAGCCCCTTAACCCCACGTTACTCTATGGTTTACAAAATAATGTTTTTTTATGCCTGTGAAGCACAGAAAGATCTGCTGGATAAGAGTCCGAACCAGTAGTTTCCAACATGGGGCCAAGATTCTCAGTTTGGCCCTTTTCTTGATACAGAAATTCTGAATTCATACTAGAAATTTTTAAAATCCAATTTCTATTATTTACTCCTTAACCGTTTTATTTAATATTACTATTACTGGACACAATAAATTAAAAACAAGGACTAAAAAACCACTTATTTGTATTAAAATATCTGTTTTGTAAGATCAAAATATGTCAGCCAAATAGAGCAAAAATTATAGTTAAATATTTCTGGTTTCTGAAAGCTTTTAGCAACGAAAAAAACAAACTCTTCTTACCCGAGCGATGTACGAGCAATACTATTAAGGGGTTATTGACATCCATTTTAACCCTTTCCGGCGCGGAGTAGGTCTGTTTTTAAAATGATGAAATCATGGATTGACACCAGAATTTACCAAAGAATTTATTAGAAAATAAAAAGTTGCTTATTTTCCCGTACTTTATAAAAGGTAAAATTTAATTAAATATTCTTGGTACCGTTTGTCAGTTTTGGAATTAAAATTAGGTGTCCTTTTTTGTGGACACCGCCCGCTAAAGGGTTAAAATAAAAAAATATTATTTCGGGATTTCCAGTATGAACTTGGAATTAAAGAAAAAATGGTAACCCTGTCTGAGTCATGCATTCCATTGGGGCTTACGTGAAACTATTGTTATTTATGGCGAAAACCACACACACACAGAAACAAGTTAAGTTGTATAGTTTTCGTTTACAAAGAGAGACTTCTGTATAATCCCAATAGGCTACTTTCGAAAAGAAAGAAAATGGTAGGCCCAGTCGCGCATGAGTAAGTATATAACACGTTTTCGCTAGTCCGCCCACTCGTAATAGAATCATGCGATTACGGATTCTTTTTTCGTTCTTCTTTACGTTTCTAGTATACTTCTAAACATACAACTGAAACGAATCGCCTCTGAGCTTCTTCTTTTGAACCATTTTTTAAAAATACGTGTAGAATCAGATCATCGTTTTAGTATTTAATCCTTCTTTGCATGAGTTTTTTTTTTTACAATTGTGTTTTTTTATACATATTTTAAATATTAGACACCAGAAATTTTAAGATAGATTTTTAACTTTGTTCAGCAACATAGTTCATGGGAAATTTACTGGATTAATATTTCTATATAAATATAGTGGTGGCGAAGAAGTTGATTTATTTATTAAAAGTTAAATAAACAGTGATGGAAATTTACATCACTATGCAATTAAGGGTTAAGTGGACAGGGCAAAAGCTATAACATGTATTATTAGGTGCTGCATCGTTCACTTTTTTAATGCTTTATTTGAGGTATTTAGCTATTAATTATAGTTTAGAAAGAAACGTTCTTTCACCATTGTTTTTGCCTCACGATAGATATTCGGTTAAAAACTACACTTGTTAAAAGAACTGCAACTAGTAGAAAAACTTTGCTAACAAAACAGGATATATGGGTGGAGTTAAATTTATATCACGGCGGGTACTCATTGACGAAAATTCTAAGCAAATGGTGGAGATTAGAAAAAGTTTAGATTGTTAGTGTGATGACAAATGTAAAGAACCAATATATATATTTTAAATTGCTACAGTCTTATTTCTGATAGGAAAACGCGACATCATAGCATAAGAATCTTAGCCAATGTCGAGACCAATTAAAACAATATTTTAAAGAGGGGTTGTTAAGTGATACTAGATGTTAAAAAAATGCGTTTTCCGCAACATACATTACTTTAAAAATTAAGTACAATTATGTAATACAGCATAGAAAATTTATATATCTAAGAATTAATAAAAAAAAAATAAACAGATTAAAAGAATTAAAGTTAATAAAAGAAAAAAGAAAACCATATACACAAAGTATACAAATATTAAATGAATCTAATGAGGGGTTTATTAAATGATACGAGATGTTACAAAAAAGAGGCGTTTTCATCAACAAACATTGTTTTACTATGAATAACAGTATCGAAAATTTAAATATACAAAGAGCATAAACAGATTAAAGAAATTAAAGTTATATAAAAAAAGAAATATATATATATACACCATACATAAATGTAAAATGAATCTAATGAGGGGCTTTAAATGATACAAGATGTTATAAAAAAGATGTTTTAAGTGACAAATATTGTTTTACTATAAAAAACAGTATAGAAAACTTAAATAACTAAAAATTAATACAAATAACATAAACAGATTAAATAAATCAATGTTATAAAAAGAAAAATAAATATATATACACAATATACACAAATGTAAAATGAATCTAGTGAGGGGCTTTAAATGATACAAGATCTTATAAAAAAAGACGTTTTAACTGACGAACATTGTTTTAAAAATTAAATACAATTATGAAAAATAGGATTGAAGAATTAAAGAACTAAAATTTAATAAAAATAAAATAAACAGTTTAAGGAAATTAAAATTCCAAAAATAAAAATACTGTAATATACAATATATACAAATATTAAATGCCGATACATTTTTTTTTTCAATTCTGCACAAAGTGTGACGAGCAATAACATATAAAAGTTTAGTGTGGAAAATGTGGTTGAATTGTTTTGCATTGGTTACCAAGCAAAAAAGAACTAAGTATAAACATATGAATAGGCAGAGCTACAAAGAACAAAACTGCTCTCCCTTTTGGTCGGCAAGTAGAGATAACAGCACTGGTGCACCTTTGCTTTTTCGATTAACGTTGTGCATTCGATTCAGAATACTTTTTCTTGTAGCTTATTTTGAATCGAATGTTTAAAACACACTAAATGCAGAAACATAAAATAAAGTAGTTCAAACCAAAAATATTATATAGAAAATGAATACATGTATAATGCAAATTTTTATATAATTTTAAGAAATACTACATTATAGTGTTTTTCAACCCAGTGATAGACGTATTTATTTTTGACACAAACACACACAAAAAATCCTACATACTTCCGAAAAAATTTCCCTTGCAATGTGCTAATTTCTTTCATGTTTTGTTTATTTTACTGGAAGGCCGCGGAGCCCCTGAAATGTATAGGCGGAGCCCCAAGGGCTCCGCGGAGCACACTTTGGGAACCTCTGCACTAATTCATAATAACTAATTTAATCGCGGAAGTTTGTGAATGTGTACAGCTAATATTTCTGCCCAGAAAAAAAGTAATCGTAAAAAATCCGGAGACTTGGCTACTATGCTAAAAATATATTCACTTTCATTCTAACATAACATACAGAAAAGAAAATTTTAGAATTAAAGATGAATCTTGAGAAATAGAAACTATTTAAAACAACGAATTCTGACTGAACTTCACTTATATTTCTCTAAATAGCTTTATAGAAGTATTTTCCCGAACTATTCAAAGACATTTTCAAAGGTATGACAAAAACACTTTTCATTATTCTAGAATGCATTGTCATCATATTGAGAAAAATTCCAAATTTACATAATAAGTAACTTCACAATTTCAAATGAACGTTCATTTAAAAAATAAATTAATCATGCATGTCTTTATAAATGCTGAAATAGAAAATCGCTCTATTCTTAGTACTATCCTTTCATATTTAAAGCAGTAAACAATTGTAGAATGAAAAATGATTTTTGAATTTAAAACATATTTTATTGCTTTGTTTAAAAAAAACCCGTGAAACATTTGTTATTCATGAAATTTTACAATGAAATTTCTAAGAATAAATTCTGCTTCATACTAGCATAACATACACTGAAAATTTACACTTAAAGGCAACATTAAAAAAAGGCGAACCAAGTATAATATTCCAAATGAAAGGCGAACGTTTTACAGGAAGATTAAAAAAGTTTGGATAAATTTTAAAATGTGATAGTGCGCAATACAACAAACAAGTATTGCATATTAAATAGTGTAACAATTCTATTATACCGTTCCGTAGCCAGGGTGGTGTCCAGAGTCATTGTGGATAAAAAGAAATGTTCATGAAAGAAAAAAGAAATATTATTTGCTTTAAAAATATTAAGAAATATAAGGAAATATCATTTCCCTTATATATTTGCAGAAATTTCGATTAAACAAAGCTAAAACAACTTTACAAGAGTCGCAGTATCTGAACATCTGGACCACGACCTTCGTCACGCAAATGCATTCAAGGTTTCAAAAATCTCATTCTAATTCTATTTCGGATCTTTGCTCATAACATTTTCAGTAATGAATATATTTTAACGAAATTTAAAATTGATTGATCTTTTTATACAGGGTGATCGAAAAGTCGCGAACCCTTGTAAAATATTTTGTTTACTAAAGTACAATCATGATTCAAATTACAAACATAAACTAAATTGAGAGAGTAAAAATACTGAGACACAAAACTGAGCGAAAATTAACATTGTTACTGAAGATGTTCAAAATCTAACCCTTTTTCTCGGATACAACGTATGCGTTTTTTTTTAAATTTGAGGCTACTATTCTGAATGTTAGAACACTTATTTTATTAATCTAATGTTCAATGTTTGTTTTCAGGTCAACGATGGAGTGTGGAAGGTTTTTTTCAAACAATCCACATTCCATCGATGACCTGAAATTAACGTCTATTTCAAATATTCGGTTGATGGAACAGCTCTATCGTATTTTAATACCTAATTTTAATACCGTTATTACCCGTAAAATTTTAATACTTGATCATTTTATTATACCTGCTTGCTTTAAATTGATATGTAAAATTATTGGGTATTAAACTTTTACCGGTATTAATAGTATTAAAATTAGGTATTAAAACACGATCGAACTTTTGTATCAAAATAATATAAAAGTACTACGAGAAATGGCAGACGTTGCAGGCATTCATATCTAAATAGCACTGAACTAAACGCTCCATGTTGTCGAATGTAATTGTGAGTTCAAACGGTTTAACTTCGCGAAATGTTGTACATTTGCAAGATATCATTTCAGTTCACACAATGGAATGTAAGTATCTTGAAAACAGTATCATACTTTAAATTATGAAGCATTCTTCTGTTCGGATTTGAGTGAGACATCACGTACTCCCTAATAAAAAATGGATTACGTCCCTGGCTTCTTACACAAAATAGGTTTGCTTTGTTTATTTTCGGAAGTACTATAAAATATAATAGGACAATACTAAAAAATAAACAACAAAAACAGGTGGGTAAATATTTTAAGAATATTTCTGTAATTAACATTAACTTCTCGAACGATTCAAATTTTTAAAAAATCGACTATAAAAATTGGTAAATTTTTAAAATTACTGAAAATGAAAATTTTTATTTAAGACGCGATAGTGAAAATATTTTTTCTTCGTATCATTCAAAAATGCATTTTTATGATAATAATCGAGATTTATAACTTACATAAAAATTGTTGCTTTGAATAGATTCAGAGTTTCATATAAGAATATTTTAAACATTAATTAACCGCTTTATTAATTAACCGCCAAGAATGCCGACTACTTTTATATTCCATGATACCACAATTTACAAAATTTTCTTTGTGGTAGATTTCTCTTTGCATAGTCTTCGTATATGGCAGATATTATTTTTCTAAAGGTGATACACGTAGAATAAAAGTAATCCACTGGGACGTTTACGTCCCGACCCGTAATCAAAGTATTAAGCATGTCATCAGAAAGCTAAACTAGGAAATAACTAGTTGTTTCTTTTAAATTCTTTCATGCTTAGGCATTATATAATATGGAAATGGTATACGTTTATTTGATTTACAAAAGCTTTTTATTGCATATTTTTTCAACCACAGTAAAATATTTCTTATTTTTGAAAAGTTAGAAAGAGATTTCTATGAATAAATTCTGCATTCTACTAACATCACATGCGCCAAAGAAACTTTTTCGCTTAAAAACGTCTTCAGAGAAAAATTGAACCCAATTTTCCAATACATTCTAAATAAAATACATGTTTTATATAAAAGTGTTTTAAGTTAACAAGTACGTAAGAAAATTTCTGTGTAAATGTATGATTTCATGTACTGAAAAAAGTGAGTACACTTTTTAGAATTTTAAAATAGATTAGAAATATTTGCCTAATATTTTTTAGATTTAATCCTTAGATTCAGACTCTTAGCCCCAGATATAACCAATTTGCATAATCAGTGTGCATTTCAGGAATTTCGCTTTTACTGAGAAATTTCTAATTCATACCAGAAATTCTGAATAGTTATTTTTACTTTATGTAATGCCAGACGCTTTGTGACTTTATAAAGTAAAAATTCTTCTTTCGAAATTTCTGATACGGATTCGGAATTTCTGAATTAAAAAAAAAAATCCCGAAATGACGCATATATGCGCTAATGATGCAAATGGATGATTAATGCGATTAATCTTAGATTTTATAATATGTTTCAGTGATTAAATGCAGCGAAAATTTCTATTATAATAGATGGGGTTGAACTGTACGCTCTCTGAATGAAAAATAAAACACAAGGAGAACATTAAAAATAAAGAAGTAAGCAAGTTAGTAAATTTTAGAATTTTATTTCTGTAAATACCTTAGATTAATTTGATAAAATTAGATAAAATTAGAAAATTAAATAAATTTAATTTATTTAAATTAAGATAAAATAAATAAATAAAAATAAATAAATAATAAGTAATAAATAATAAATAATAATAAATAATAATAACAAATAATAATAATAATAATAATAATAATAATAATAAATAAATAAATAAATAAATAAATAATAATGAATAAAAGAATATAAATAAAAAATAAAATAAATAAATAAAATAAAATTAATTAATAAAATAAAATAAAATAACATAAATAAACAAAATAAAATTACATAAAATTAATTAATTAAATAAAACAACATAAAAAAATTTAATAATATTTAATAAAATTAATTAATAAAATAAAATAAAATAAAATAAAATAAATAAAGTAAAATTAATTAATTAAATGAAATGAAATTAATAAATAAAATAAAATAAAATAAAATAAAATATAATTAATTAATTAATTAAATTAAATTAAATTAAATTAAATAGAATTAGATAATTTTTTAATCAGCAAAATTTTAAATTTACCTAATAAATAATTACCAATTTAGGTAACTTAATAAATTCATATGACCATGCATCTATAAAAGACATTAAATACGTTTGACTCTATAAACGTTTAACTAGGACAACAGTCTTTTTTTATTTTGTATTTCTATCATGTTTAAATCAGATAAAAAAGTGGAACGAAGAATGATTTTTTAATTTAGAATGGTTCATATTTGCTTTTTTTACGATGCCGCCAAACATGGATGCTGGCATCATGATGCTGTATATGACGCAGGAATGGCGTTTCACGTCGTCTTTGATGAATCCAGGCTCTGTATACAGCATAATGATGCCAGCATCCATGTTTGGCGGCATCGCGGAAAACGCACATTGCCAGCTTGCATTCGAATCGTCATACTGTCATATCACCTGGAGTGATGGTATGGAGTGTCATTGGATACACGTCTCGGTAACCTCTTGTTCGCATTGCCAGCAAATTCAACAGCAGCCGCTACATTTCTGATGTGTTACAGCCCATGATTCTGCCTTATGTTCGATGAATCCTCAACTCTACTTTTTAGCAGGACAATGGACGACCGCATGTTTCTCGTACTATTATGACCCTCCTTGATACAGAACATGTTCGACTGTTGCCCTGGCCGGCACGTTCTCCTGATTTCTCACCAATTGAAAATGTCCTGTCAATGGCTTCTGAGCGACCGGCCCGCCACCACTCGCCTCTCATTACGGTTGATTAATTGTGGGATAGTGTTGAAGCTGCATGGACTGATGTACCCGTACATGACATCCAATAGCTAGGCAGATAAATGCTGTTCTTGCGGCCGGAGGTGGCTGCTTTGGGTAGTGTTTTCTCAAGATCTATATCTCCAAATTTTCTGAAAATGTAATCACTTGTCCTTCCCATTATAATGTATTTGTCCAATAAATATCATTCCGTTATTTGCATTCCTTCATGTTGTTGCATTTTGGATGGCCATCAGTGTACTTTCGTAGTCTGGTTTTGTAGTGAAAGTGTTGCCCGACTTCTAACACTTGTAGCGAAAGTTCCACTTATCTGATATATTTCTCTTACTTTCAAATAGTGTGATTAAAATTATCAGGATCTGATCGTCGGGGTTGATTTGTGGGGTAATATGCTATTAGGTCTCCGTGATAGATTAGTCAGTATAAATAAAAGTGGTGAGCGGCGATACACCAGATTTGGGCCCGTTCCCGCCAGTGTATGGTATCTGAGACCTGCGCTTCTGTTAGTCTTAGAGTTAGTCTTGGGAAGTTTTTACTTCCTAATCCCTAATACATCCCTAAATAGGTTTTTCAAAAATATGGAACATGTATTTTTCCAATTTTCAATCCGATGTATATTTCTCGAGTTTTTTCACCGTTTCCTGACTTTTCAATGGAAACGTTTCCCATTGCATTTTACTCGATTACAGCGGCATCTACTATTTTCCGAAGAAAATGTTAAATACAAATGTTACGTGTTCTACTCCGTAGAATCCGAATTTGCAATAATAAAGAGGGATATTATTTAAGACTTCAAAGTTGCCCTCTTTTCCTGACCAGGGGGCAGAGTTGGGTGCAACTTTGATCTCCCTAAATAGATTTTTCAAAGATATTGAACATATATTTTCCATTTTTCAATCCGATGTATATTTCTCGAGTTATTCGACCGTTTCCAGATTTTTCGGACACCCTGTATATCTATAAATAACTTTATGAGATTACTTTATTCGATAGGTTAAAAACATTTCAACGATGTGCAAAGTAATGAAGTTTTCTTAAAATTCACCAATGTATTGTTCTCAAAATCAGTAAAGTTTATACTTTGTATGGTAATTGACTTTTTATTAACTTTACATTTTCAAATATACATGTATTTACAAAATTCATTTATTAATTATGTCTTTTAAATATAAACAAGAAAACAATTCTTTATTTATTTAATACTTTCGAATTGAACGCTCTAAAAATATGCAATGATGAATAAATTCAGTTTCATACTAATATAACGTATCTATACTTAATATTATAAAGTAGTAAAGATTGTTTGTTTGTTTGTTTGTAGGGGGTAATCTCTGGAACTACTGAAGTGATTTCAAAAGTGATGGTGGCAAATTGATGGTGACAATCCCTGCTCCAACATAGGCTATATTTTATGTCGGTGCCACTACCCCCAGGGGGGGGGTGCAAAAGCGAAAAAGTTCTAAAATTTCGATTTTTTTTGTGCTGGAGGAGCTAGGAACATGAAATTTGGCATGGTAGTTATTTATAAGATGTAAATGTTCTCTAAGAACAAATTCTAATAAAGTTCGAAATTTAAAAGGGTGAGATGAGCGAAAAGCGTTCTAAAAATTCTAAATTACAATTTCTATGGAATATCTGGAACTACAGAACCGTTTTCAAAAGTGATGGTGGCAAATTGATAGTGACAGTCCCTGCTGCAACATAGGCTATATTTTATGTCGGTGCCACTAGCCCCAGGGGAGTGCAGAAGCGAAAAACGTTCTAAAATTTCGATTTTTTATATACTGAAGGAGCTAGAAACGTGAAATTTGGCATGGTAGTTACTGTAAATGCTCTCTCAGAACAAATTCTAAAAAAATTAGAAATTTAAAAGGTGTGAGATGAGCGAAAAGTGTTCTAAAAACATTCTGAATTACAATTTCTATGGAATCTTTGGAACTACAGAACCGTTTTCAAATGTGATGGTGGCAAATTGATGGTGACAGTCCCTGCTCCAACAAAGGCTATATTTTATGTCGGTGCCACTATCCCAGGTAGGGCAGGAGCGAAAAATGTTCTAAAATTTTGATTTTTTTATACTGAAGGAGCTAGAAATATGAAATTTCGCATGGTAGTTACTTATAATGTGCAGATGTTCTCCAAGAACAAATTCTAATAAAATTCGAAATTTAAAAGGGTGAGATGAGCGAAAAGAATTCTAAAAACATTCTAAATTACAATTTATATGGAATATCTGGAACTACAGAACCGTTTTCAAAAGTGATGGTGGCAAACTGATGGTGACAGTCCCTGCTCCAACATAGGCTATATTTTTATGTCGGTGCCACTTCACCCAGGGGGGTGCAGGAGCGAAAAACGTTCCAAAATTTCGAATTTTTTTTTACACTGAACGTGTTAGAAACATGAAATTTAGCATGGTAGTTACTTATAAGATATAATTGCTCTCTAAGAACAAATTAAAAAAAAATTAGAAATTTAAAAGTTGTGACATGAGCGAAAAGCGTTCTAAAAACATTCTAAATTACAATTTCAATGGAATCTCTGGAACTACAGAACCATTTTCAAAAGTAATGGTGGCAAATTGATGGTAACAGTCTCTGCTGTAACATAGGCTATATTTTATGTCGGTGCCACTACCACAGGAGGGTGCAAGAGCGAAAAAGTTCTAAAATTTTGATTTTTTTTATACTGAATTATTTAGAAATTTAAAATTTAGCATAGCAGTTATTTATAAGATGTAAATGCTCTCTAAGAACAAATTCTAAAAAAGTTCGAAATATAAAAGCGTGAGATGAGCGAAACACGTTCTAAACACATTCTAAATTACTATTTCTATGGAATCTCTGGAACTATAGAAGCATTTTCAAAAGTGATGGTGGCAAATTGATGCTAACAGTCCCTGCTGTAACATAGGCTATGTTTTATATCGGTGCCACTACTACAGGAAAAAGGGGTAAAAGAGCGAAAAACGTTCTAAAATTTTGATTTCTTTTTTTATACTGAAGGAGCTAGAAACATGAAATTTGGCATGGTAATTACTTATAAGATGTAAATGCTCTCTAAGAACAAATTCTAAAAAAATTCGAAATTTAAAACTGTGAGATGAGCGAAAAGCGTTCTTAAAACATTCTAAATTACAATTTCTATGGAAACTCTGGAACTACAGAACCGATTTAAAAATTGATGGTGGCAATCCCTTCTCCAACATCCTCTTTAATATAAAGCTATGCGTTGCTGACGACTGGGTTTTTGGCTAATCTTTGCCACAGATTAATCTCGGAAAATGAAACATTTGAAGTTACTGATAAAAATAATAGCTCGAAAAGTTTTTGTCAGAAAATTGTTATACAGACTGCGTTTTAAAGGTAAAAAATGTATATTTCTTAATATAAATTTCAAATCTGATGATTATGCCATTTTTCAAATATTGAATTTCAAAAATTACCAAATTTCACAATGGAGTACGATAGCGAAAAGATAATGAAAAGGGTGACGTGTCCTGATGTTTATATTGGCTATAGCACGAGTCACAAATTATAGTAGCCTTATTATTCTGTTAAAATATAAAAGTGAACTATGAAATGTCAATATTTTGTTTGATTAAAGGTTCGTTAAGAGAAATTGACCAGTGTAGCGGGCGTAGCTTGCTAGTACAAAATAAAATTTTAACGTTCAAGACAACATTAGAGAAAATGCGAACTAAATTTTAAAAAATGCATTGTAAATGAAACTCTTATATGAAAGTGTTCTTTTTTGAGTGTATGTGCGGTGAGACATACAGAAAGGTATGATACAATAAAAATATTAAAATAATGAACAAAAATAGGGTGAATTTTACTTTTAACAGGAGTATGTTTTTGGATTTCGGATTTTTGTAACCATTGTTATTTTATAATAATACTCTGAAGAATTTATAGGATTGATATTACAATACAAAATTAGTTGTATGCACCTGTCTTATATATCTTAATTAACTTTCTGGAATTAAATTATCAGATAGGTTACAAATATTTAAATGATCTGCAAATTAAGGAAGTCTTCTTAAGACTCATCAATGAATTTTTCCCATAACCATTAAAGTTTATACTTTACATAAAAATTGTCTTTTTCATTAACTTCACAATTTCAAATATACATGCATTTATCAAATACATTTATATTTATGTTTTCAAATGTTAAGCGAGAAAATCGTTCTTTCTGTTTTTAATACTTTCCAGTTTAACGCTGTGAAAATTTGCAACGATGAACGATTTTTGAAGTACCAAAGTTTTTTATAGCATCGTGATCGGTTTTATTAACCATTGTGAAACATTTCGTATTCATGAGAATTCTACAAATATATTCTGCTGCGTACTTACATAATATTCACAAAAGAAAATTTGACATGTAAAGAAGACTTTAGAGACTATGTGAACCAGTTTTGAAATATCCATTGTAAAAAAATGCACGTGCTATATGTGTTCTGTTTAGAGACATGTAAGATTTTTTTTTTTTGCGTGTGTGTGTGGTATACAGCAGGATTGTCTCATCTGGCACCCACAGAATACCACTAATTTTTATTACAAATTTCCAACTTATTTAATCGACGAAATTTTTCGATTAAATAAAGTGGTTAGTTCTGTTAAAGATTAGTTGTATTTCGCGGACAGCCCTTTGGTATGGACCCTTGACAAATTTACAAGAGAAAGAACAAAAATGAAAATTAGGAACTGGCTGGCCGACTTTATACGAATATTTATGTAAAAACATTCCCAGATAGAATGCCTTCGAACGATTTAAAAAATCAAATATAGGGAAAGAAGTAAATTATATTATTATTCGAAAATGCATTGACATAATCAGCAAACTGTTAAATACGCATAAAAGTTGTATTTTATATTCTCTTCATATCGTTAGATGACTATGCATTAAAAACGTATAAATAAAATATGTTTTTAAAACAAATGTCCAGCTCGGAATATAATGATTGTTTCTGTTATACTCACCTGTATATGGTCACCTCTATAAAAAGTGCATACATTTCTTGCGTTTTCACAGAGTATAAGTAACAGTATTAGTGTAATACCAGTATATTTTAAGAGTAACTTTCGTCTCATCTAATAGCATAATTTGGTATAAAAATATTGCAATTAAATGGGCAAAAATTACTAATCGGAAAAATAATTTTAACGCCTCCGAATATGAGGAAGTGTATGCAACCTTTATCTGGTAGTAAAAGAGTTATGTACGATCAGATGATTTATGAAACAAAAAAGCCTTTTTTCCATTATTCTTTGACCACCGTAAATACGTAGGATGTTCAATAAGTAATAAGACTAATTTTACTGCCGCGAAACCACTCATCGGAATGTTAATTTCTGTGGCATAAAAAAAGTTTGTTGACTGTATTAAAAAAAGCTACCGATAGATGTAGTGTACAGGCGTCATGTTCCTGAGTATCACGTGATTGAACTAAAGCGGGTTTGCGGGCGCCTACGAGAGCGGCCAGTTGTCGAAATGGAAGCGTCGATGGAACAACGTTATGCGATTAAATTTTGTGTTCGTCTGCAAAAATCAACATCGGAGACCTTTGACATAATACGTGAAGCTTTCAAAGATGAAGCAATGTCGAGGACAAGTATTTCTCGCTAGTATAAAGCTTTTAAGGAAGGAAAGCAAAATGTGGAAGATATTGAACGTGAGGGACGATCTTCAACGTCCATCACAGAGACAATGATAAACACAGCTGCGGTTATCATCAAGGAGGACCGCAGAATGGCGAAATAGCTTCCTATTGCACCATGACAATGCCCGACCACGTTGCGTTGCGTATAGGATGTTTTGCAGCAGAACAACGTAGAGATTTTACCACACCCACCATACAGTCCTGATCTCGCTCCATGCGATTCCAGGCTGTTTCCTCAACTTAAGAAACCATTACGAGGCAAACATTTTGCAAGCAACAAAGCATGTGTTAAGGCTGTGGACACGATTTTGAAAGATCTCTCAAAAAACGGACTTTTACATGTTTTTAAGAAGTGGACAGAACGTTGGGATAAATGCATTACGTGCCGCGGTAGTTATTTAGAAAAATACCATGTAAATGATGGCGATTAAAGGTATTCTGTATTTTTTTTATACTTTTAGTCTTATTACTTATTGAACAGCCCTCGTATATATATATATATATATATATCCATGGAATTTTACAAGAACAAGGTCTGCCGCAAGGAGGAGGAAGCTCCATTTTGCTATTTTGGAGAATTAAAATAACCTTTTTAAATAAGATGAAGAATATTTTTCAGACAAAATGGTGGCAATTGGCCTTCTGGTATGCGGGATTGCCCTCCCTATTGTAGAGCATCATCTATTCAGTAAGAAAAGACTTATTTTCACACCGATATAAATAAAAGTTGTCTGGACAGACTAAATTATTTTACATTGGTGCGAGATATTTTGTTTATGAATAACAGGAATATTTTCAGAAACAAAAAGTTTTTTTTTAAGTATTCAAATGCAAATTTATCTAATTAAAATGCAATCATTCAAAAATATGAAGCAAACATTTTCACGTAATTCAAGCAAGGAAAAAATAGAATTGTCTGTTACTTTTGTTTTTATAATAAAAGTTTTTTTTTTTTTTTAAGCTAAGACGTTTTTATCTGCAAACATGAGTGTTTATAATTGTAAAATGAATTCATGAACAGCCATTATTTATTTTTATCTAACAAAGTACTTTGCATTTGTTTTTTAAATTTCTTTCTGTAGAGACAATTATTTATCATATCTTCGTGCCCAATATGTAATTTCTTACTAAACCTATATATAGTGCTCTACAACTCTGTCATTCAGTAGAGGGTTGTCACGAGGTTCAGAATCACTTTACTACCAGTAACCTAATAAAATTTATTTCTGGTTGTGTTGTTTAATTGTAGAACATTCCAAGAAGAGACAAGGTGAAACATAATATTCGAATATTCTGGTAGTGAACTGATGAACCGCCGTTGTTGTCAATAAAAGTTTTGTCGTTTCTCCTGTCGTTTCCTAATTCAGGAATTTACTGCTAGGTGTAACCTAGCCAGGTACCCCATTATCATAGGTAAAAGTCATTTTATTAATCCTAGACACAATATTTATGGCTGTATCTCGGCTCACCTGTTATTTGATTTGAAATTAATTTAAATGATTACCGTGTATAGCCGATTCTTATCTGATTCACATAAAATTTATGAATGACGAAAATTTTTTAATGGTAATAATTTCATCTTTGAATTAAAAACACAATTGTTTTATTAATTGTAAATTCTCCTAAAGTTGAATTTATTGTTAACGCATGTCTATATTTATATGTAAGGGTATTTTCTGAAACAACGTTTAAAAATTAAATACTCTGTTTTTCTAATAAAAATAAATTTATGAAATTTACATATACATATGTATTTTTATTGAAACTAAATTAGTTGAAATGTAAATTTAAGATACAAAGCTAATTTAAAATAATTTTTCATTATTAAATATTTGTGAAGACTGAAATTATGATTCTATACTTTTTTTAATTAGATTAAAATTTACTAAATAAAAAAGTATGAAATATTTTCTTCATTTATTGCAATCTGCATCATAAAAAAAGACATCTCACAGCTTGTGTATAGCTTATCATATTTTATATAAAATCTCTGAACACAATTTTCAAGTAAAATATTCATTTTTTAAATATGCAGCATTAGCCTTTTAATGTTAACATATTTAATATTTGACTACAAGTTGTAAACTATATTTTTCTCAATTCCAATTAATATTAATATAGCTTTATACTATGTAATTTTATTTGGACTAAAATAAAAATAATCGCTAAGTAATTTAATTATTTAAAGCTTCCTATTTGCTTACTTTATAATAATTGAAATTGATTAAATAAAGAATTGCTATGCAATTCCACTGCTTTAATCTAATATGTAACAGTTTAATTGAATAAATTATTATTACTTTGCTTAATTAATATAAGTGATTTAAAAATATATATATATTAATAGTTAAACATTTCATTATATTATCAATTTCTGTATAAATGTTTCCTTATTGCTTTAAAACATTTTGAAGGCCACAGCTTCACAGCCATAACCGTAAATTTTTAGGTTGGTACATTTAAAAAAAATGTAAATTATCATTTTTTTTAATTCTTTATAAAGTGACTTCATATTTTTTATACATGTTTATATGACAATACTTTGCGTATTATTCGATAGCTTGGGTCGACCGTGGGCCACAGACCTAGCAGAAAATTCCTGTAGTAATATTTGATTTATTTAATCGCAGACATTTAATACAAATTCTATCATTAAATGAAGCAAAAATTACTATTCGAAATTAGCGGTATTTTGCAGACCATGGTTGAGATGCTGGAAACTCTCGCTCTATAACACGCATTGCTAACAGTACACATTTTCTCAATTTTTCCATTTACTTAGATGGGGGATTCATGATAGAGATTATAGTGACAACTGAGCAATAAAACTTCTTCTGGACCTTCCATTCGGACTTTGTCAATGCCAATATACTTTAACTGCTGCATTTATTATATTAAAAACTGACCGCCCATTTGTATTTCTCAGCTACCCCTCCTAGAATATAGAACGTTGGACGATCAAATTAACACCAGTTATCCGCATGGATCCAAGGATGCCTCAGATTTTTAAATTTTTAATTGGTTTTCGAGATGTTAATTTATTTGATTTTTAAGGACTTTTCTGTAATGATGACGACGAAACTACTCCAATTTTGTAGATAAAAGGGGGAAAGAGAAACGATAGGGATTAATAGAATGTTTTTGACATCATTTGCAACATTCAAATTAACTTTTATTTTAATAGATAATGCGGGCAATATTGTGATTAACTTACATATTTGAAGAAGCTAAAACTTATTTTTCACATATTTTAGATTCAGGACTCTTTATTTTAGATAGCAAAATACCATTTTCCAACAAGTTAACAGAAATCATTTCATTGTTGCTATTTTTATTTTTATATCAGATCAAGGGACTGAACAAAAACAAAGTTAAGCTCCTTGTATTCAAACTAAAAGTTTATTCAGACACCTATTTGCTCGAAATGTATTAAAAGAGTAACACAAATTTTCAACTTATTATTTTATAAAGATTAATATTAAAACATTTCACAAAAGAGAGGAAAGAGGATTCGTTCAGCGCGAAAGGATAATTTTTTTAGCATTTATTTTAATTAGTAAATCTGAAATATTTTTATACAAATTCGTTCTAATTACGTCATATTTAATTTTCGAAATATTTAGTTTTGTGAATTAAAAAAGAATTATCATGTGTTTCTTGTTGCCATTTTTATTAAAGAGTGAAAGAAAACATGCTTACATAATAATTTTAACCTTCATTAAAAATTAATAGAAAATATACTAACAATAATTTAATTGAATAAAGAGCGTTTAAGATTTTTCTATGTACACTAGAAGAAATAAGCAATAAAAAATATACAAATGATAATACAAATGATAAATATAAATAATTAATTACTAAAACTAAAGGTTTTTGTTTTATACGTGAGTAAATTCGACGTTATTTTCATTCCACAAACTCCGAAATTAAAGGCGAAATCCTTTAATTTTGAAGCTTTTAACATTGCATAATTTGCAATTCAGATTATAGGACAATTACAGTAATTATATAAAAAAAATTATGTCATATATACGTATATATACATTCAAGCAAAGAATTTAAATATTTAAAAAAAAAATTGCTCCTAGCATTAAACTGTTCAAGTATTTCTTCCTTTTAGAAGTAATGAAATTAGAGAAGAAAATAGCTTTTCAACTGATTACTTCCTAAAAATGGAAGTTAAAATTTGTCACAAGAACGCAAAAAGTGGAATGATTAAGCAAGAATAATGACATTCTTTTAAGTTTCAAGGGTACTCGGCCCCTATCAATCTCGAAATTTCGAAAAAGTTTCGATTTTCAGATTTTTATCTTATTACTCGTACATACCACATACTTTCGTCTATATCCTGACAAAATTTCAGTCTTACACTGCCTATAGAACAACAGTTACGACACGTTTAACAAACATCTATTGTCATTTACATTTATATACATTGTATATGGTATTAATCAGGGATGAATTTTCGTCCGAAACGTCTATTTTCTACTTTTAATTTGTATTATGTGTACTTTCTAATTTAAAATGTCTGAAATTTAAATAAGATTGTAGGCTACCTTTTAATATTTTATACAGACGTAAATGTTGCCTTATCTTCAGTATTTCTATGTTTAACTAACATTTATCTATCTTAATACAGCATCATAGATTTTCTAAAATATCATTTTCATATAACAAAAATCATGTTCGGTGTAATTTTCTTTTTAACACTTTCCAACATAGCTGAAAAGTGTTTATGATACCACTTTGTCTCTCTGGCGTCTGTCCCTCTGTCTCTTTTTACGTGCTTTAACTTCCGTAAATATTCTTGGATTGCCTTGTAATTCATATATGTTATTGTTGTTTTCTATAGCTTGATCGATATTAAAAATAAAGTGTTCATAATTTGTTCATAAAGCGTTCACTTACATAGGAAAGTTAAAGAAATCCGTCTCATTTTGGTCTATAGGGAAAATTGGTTGCAGTGTATTTTCATGAAGTTACACTACTTCAAATATAATGAAATTCAAATACATTTCTGAGGTGCACAACGACGCTTTAAGCGTGCACAGTAAGACGTGCACAAAGACGCAAAGATGCTGTATGTGGAATATGGAGTGAAAAGGATTTATAATTCACTTACAGTGTCGCAAAAATTATAGTGTCACACATGGATCTACCGGGAAAAATTGTTTGTAGTATACTTTAATGTTGTTACATTATTTGAAACACAACGAAATTTACATACATTACTGAGGTGCACAACAGAAAGCTTACTGTAAAATATCATGAGCATATAATTTAGCTTTCGTTTACAGGTACACACAAATATGTTGAAAACAGTTCTGTCTATGAGCGACAATTGCTGGAAATGCGTTTTTAGTTGGTGCTATACGTTTTTAAGTTTAACTACATTTTTGCATAGTACGTGGTATGCATTAACTCTGTTGATCATATGCAGAGCTACAGAAAGGAATTCCTAAGTAGTACTGTGTGTGGGCGTGAACTGCTTAAAGGTTGTTTTTACTTGTCTTATACATTTACCGGTTGAACTATATTTAGCTTATACTAACAAGGAGAGGACCAAGCTCGATAATCAGAGATTTTGATTATTTTTATATATGTTGTAGCCCCTTAGTCTCAGGTTCAACTGATTTTATACAACGCTCGTCAGTTCTCCAGAAATAGGGGGTAAAATATTTTAACACAACTTAAATACTTACTTTTTTTTTAATGGTCGTAGCTCAGTTGTTATGGCGTCTGCTTGTTAATCCGAGGACCCCGGGTTCGAAACCGGGACGAGTTACGTTTCTTTTTCTCATTTATTGTTTTATAAAACATACTTGTAATTATTATTTAATAATCCTAATTAAAAATTATAATATTGTACATTTATTATAATGTTAACCTATTTATTTTTTATTGTAACCATATCGTTGTATAAAACATCATTAAACAGTTAAATTTTTTAAATAAATTTTAAAATGTATTTCATATATGCTTTATAGCTGCAATGATATTGAACAATTGTGTCAATTCGTGATTTTAAAGAAACGTCATTTATATATTGCCATAACAAGGAAAGTCAATGCGATGATAATACTACTCTGTTTTTAAAGTAAGAAGCATAATTATATTAAAATTTAGAATAAGAATTAAATTAAAACATATTTTTTTTGCATATTAAACATTTCTAAATTTGTAATACGTATGCTTGCGCGTTGAATTCATTTATAATTAATAAAATAAGGTAGGATTTTGTAACGATTTTGTAATTTTTACTAGTCAATAATGAGTCCATTAAAAATATCTTTAAATGATGATAAATGTTTAATAAGGGCTTAAAAATCAAATAAATTAAATTCAAATTTAAATATGTTAATATTAAAACAAATGTACGATATTAATTTTTTAAATTGAGATTATTAAATTATAATTACAAGTTTATTTATAAAACACAAAATTCGAACAAACGTCACTCGCGCTGGTTTCGAACCCGGGCCCTCGGATCAACAAGCAAACGCCATAACAACTGAGCTATGACCAACACAGTAATTGCGTAACAAAGTAAATATTGTTGTGTTAAAATATTAGACCCCCCCTTTTTTCTCGAGAACTAAGGAGCGTTGTATAAAATTCGTTAAACCTGAGACTAAGGGGTTTCTACCCTACAACATATATAAAAATAATCAAAATCTTCGATTACCGAGCTTGGTCCTCTCCGTGTAAGTGCTGTTTATGGAATATAAATAATTCCATATACAGGGTGTTCCGTTAAAGGGGTCCAATATTAACAGGGGTAATAGAGGAGATCACATGGAGCATAAATCAGTATATAAAGCCTGGTCGGATCTCAATAGTTTTCAAGTTACAGCAAATAGAATGAAAATTCGGAAAATTGTAAAAGAACCCTCATTGCTAAACTATCGATAATGCTACATAAAAACGAAGCACATATTTAGAAAGAGCAGAAAAAAACCTACAAAATGACATCAATTGTATTAAAATAGCAATATTTATTGACGAGTTACAAGCCCTGAAACAGTGAAAAAAGTACGAAATCCAATATACATCAAAATAGTTAATCGTTAATTCCAAAAAGACAACTCTAGCTACAACAAGGAAAATGTAGTAAAATTTGGTCCATTCCGAAAACTTTCGAAAAAGCTTACAATGAACCATATCGGTTTAATTGTGTGAGAGAAATTAATCAGTTTCTTAGTTACAACTCCGCTTTCTTTGACACTAGCAAAGGTTAAACTCCGCCCATCACGATTGGAAACACCGCCTTTTTAATTACTCTCAACTATACATTTTCGATCATGCTTCTTCTGAGATGCAACATTTTAAATTATTCAAGAGTTGAATGAACCAAAATAACTTTACAATAATAGTCTACATTTTAAAGTGGTCTTTTATTGATATAAAGCTTAAGTTAAATTCCTTAAAATTAAACTGGTGGTGAAAATTCGGAAATAATTAAAAATATTGCGATTTGTAACTATGCAAGAAGTTTCAGTACATGTTTTACATGGACAATTATTGTATGTATATGTGCATCATAATTTATGATAGGAAATAATAATAACAAATAGCATAATAATTTTATTAATTATAAATTTAAAAAAAGACACTAAATTTTAAATTAATTCATACAAACTTTGTAATTTACAAATTGAGTACACCACAGTCTGTGACTTACAAAATACTGTGTCAAAAAGTGTTGAAAATAAAAGAAAAATGACAAATAAAGAATTACATTCCAAAAAAAGAATTATCTTCTGGCCTGCGCTGCACAGTTCAATGTCGGAAGGCAGACGAACGGACATTATTATAATAGGTGTTCGAAGTTGCGCCCATTAACAGAATCGCACAGCCGACAGCGACGTCGTAAAGATTGGCGAACACGCCGAAAAACTCCGACGGAGTTGGGAATGTCTCCTGCAGCGACAACGATTCGCGCTAGGAAATCCTCCGGTGTATCCACAGGCGTTTCATACACCAGCGATTTAAGGTGTCCCCAAACAAAAAAGTCTAACGGATTGAGGTCTGGAGAGCGTGCAGGCCAAGCAACAGGTCCACTGCGTCCAATCCATTTCCCAGGATATGTTGAATTGAGGTGATTGCGAACACCTATGAAAAAATGTGCCGGTGCACCATCGTGCATAAACCACATATTGTGGCGCAATGTGGCTGGCACATTTTGCAGTAACTGCGGTAAGATATCCCGTAGGAAAACCAAGTACGTACTGCCATTGAGTACATCTGGGAGTAAATATGGTCCTATGAGATAATCGCCGAGGTCACCTGCCCATATGTTCACACTGAACTTTTGTTGTGCGTTCGACGGGAAAACAGTGTGCGGATTTGTATATGACCATGTGTGCATATTGTGCGTGTTTAACACGCCCTCTCTCGTAAATGTTGCTTCATCAGTAAATAAAATATTTTCCAGAAATTGTGGATTATTTTCTGTTACATTAAGCAACCAGCGTACGAATTCTGTCCGCTGAGCACAATCTGTTACTGATAACAGTTGTACCCGCTGCACATGAAAGGGGTGCATGTTTTCTGCACGCAGAACACGCCACACACTTTGGTGAGAAACACCGACTTCAGACGCAGCAGCTCGTGTACTCGTGGAGGGGTTATCTTTAAAAATATTCAGTACATCTTCTTCCATTGCAGGTGTTCGTACATGTCGAGGTTTCCCTGCATCAATGCTTGCTGTATTAAACGATCCAGTCTCCCGTAATCGTCTATCGATTTTTATGAAGAGTTTCGAACTTGGGCAACGTCTCCTTGGAAATTGCTCACGGTACATGCGCTGTGCTAGACATGCATTTCCATGAGCTTGCCCGTACATCAGATGCATGTCCGCATATTCTTCGTTAGAGTATTCCGGCATAATTATTATACATCAACTTACTACAATCCCACTTACAACAGCCTCCCTTTAACATAACGCCCACTGATGACTGCTGTTTTATTACACTTTTCTTCATATACACATAGAAAATTTGCATAAAAAGTACTTCTTCTTCATCATCCTGAAAGTTCATGGAGGAAACGCAGCAGTCACGGAGTTTGCTTTAAGACAAGGCGAGAGCTGCACAATATGTCATTCACTTGACCAGACTGAATAATGAAAGGGTATTGATAGAGGTTGATCAGAAATGTATAATTGAAAGATATTAAAACGGGGTGTTTACAATCGTCATGGGTGGAGTTTCGCTCTTTCCGAGCGTGCAACAGTACAGAGTTGTAACTAGGGAACTGCTTGATTTCTCCCATACAATTAAACTGATATGGTTTATTGTCAGCTTCTTCGAAAGCTTTCGGAATGGACCAAATTTTATAACATTTTCCTTGATGTAGGTAGAGTTGCATTTTTGGAATTAACGATTAATTATTTTGCTAAATATTTGATTTTGTATTTTTTCACTGTTTCAGAGCTTGTAACTCGCCATTAATTCTCAATATTCTAAAACAACTTATGTCATTTCGTAGGATTTTTTCTGCTCTTTCTAAATATGTGCTTCGTTTTTATGTAGCATTATCGATAGTTTAGCAATGAGGGTTTTTTTACAAATTTCCGATTTTTCATTCTATTTGCTGTAACTTGAAAATTATTGAGATCCGGCCAGGCATTATATACTGATTTATGCTCCGTGTGATCTCCTCTATTACCCCTATTAATATTGGACCCCTTTAACGGAACACCCTGTATAGGAATTCTCAAATAACAGGCTGCAGTGCTGTCTATAGATGGTAAATGCTGGAAGTGCATTTTAGTTATTCGCCTTTACCTAAATAAAATTTTAGTTTAATATGTGGTGTTTATACAGTGGTGGCCAAAAGTTTGGACATTTTTTGAAAGTTTCATGTTTTTCAACTTTGTGTGCTTATAGAATATATTAATTTTCACTTAAATACAAAAGTTTATATATCAAATTGAAGGTAATTCAATGTAGAATTTAATAATAAAAACAGTATTATAATATCTGTATTACAAAAAAAAGTTATGCTCATTTTAGTAGAACAAACAAACACAAATCGTTTTGAATAAGGACTTGTTTTGTAATAAAAACATACTATCCAATCACAAACACTGTTCTGAGGACCAATCAAATGTCTGTAACTATAGTTTAGGTTATTTGGATGGTAAAAGAGTTATTGTTGTGGAAATATTTTGCGGAATGATGCA
The DNA here is from genome assembly GCA_963931845.1 of Maratus michaelseni. Lineage (NCBI taxonomy): Eukaryota > Metazoa > Arthropoda > Arachnida > Araneae > Salticidae > Maratus > Maratus michaelseni. The sequence continues at coordinate 403,574,087 of OZ007586.1, forward strand.
TACTAGTACAATTAAATAGAGTATTGCTGTTTTTGAATATTTAAAGTCCTTTTTTTAATTAAACTAATTTTAAACAATGTCATCAACAAGAAGAACTAATTTCACATCTACAAAAAGAAGCCGAATTGAGAGAAAATGGCCTCTCTTATGCTGAAATTGAAAGACAAGTTGGTGGTTCAGTGACTTGTTCTGGTGTACGAAAGTTCTGTTTACGTTATGAAAAAACGAAATCAGTGGAAAATAAGGCCAAATCAGGCCGAAAAAAATGCACAAGTGCTACTGCCGATAGAAAAATTAAACGGCTATGCCTTCAAGATTGAAACATTTCATCAGATGCCATTAGATGTGAAATGAATGCAGCGGGTATTGCAGTAAGTTCAAGAACAATAAGAAGAAGGTTATCAGGATTTGGACAACAAGCTAGAATTCCAAGGAAAAAACCATATTTAAATCAAAAGCAACGCGAAAAACGAGTTAAGTGGGCAAAAGAACATATTAAATGGTCAGAAAATCAATGGAAGCACGTAATATAGAGCGATGAGAGTAAAATATCGCTCTTTGGTAGTGATGGTAGAAAATACGTGAGACGTAGAGTAGGAGAAGCACTTCATCCTGATTGCATTGAAGTAACTACAAAAAACCCAACAAATGTCATGATTTGGGCATGTATGTCTGCAGATGGTGTGGGCAGACTTCAAGTGATTGATGGCGTCCCGAATGCCAAAAAATACATCGAAACTGACCTGGAACCAAAATTGATACCTTCCATCAGGGATATCTTCCCCAACAACGCACCATTTATTTTTCAGCAGGATTCAGCTCCATGCCACACAGCAAAAGTATGCAAAGCATGGTTTCAAAATAAAGTCATAGATATATTACCATGGCCAGGAAACAGCCCTGATCTCAATCCAATTGAAAATTTGTGGCGACGTTTGAAAAAAAAACGTCCATCCAATAAAAGACAATTTATTGAAGCTTGAATTGATTCTTGGCACCATGTGATTACTAAAGATGAACTCCAAACACTCGTTCACTCGATGAAAAGACGCTGTGAAGCTGTCTTAAAAAATAAGGGTTATCCTACTAAGTATTGCTTGTGTAAGTATCACTTTAAAAAAAATGCAAATCTAAGATAGATCTTACTATTAGTTGCATAACTTTTTTAATATAGATATTGTAATACTGTTTTTAATATTAAATTCTACATTAAATTACCTTCAATTTGATATATAAATGTTTGTATTTAAGTGAAAATTAATATATTCTACAAGCACACAAATTTGAAAAACATGAAACTTTCAAAAAATGTCCACACTTTTGGCCACCACTGTATAAGTCTATAAATAATATACACTGCTGTACAAAAAGTTTCGAGTGCATTCCCGTTTTTTGGTGAAAATTGGTAAAGGTACAGCGCCTAGAATACATAGTGTGGAAAACGGTTTTACCGTTTTTTAATTCAAAATTTTCGAATTCAAACCGGAATTCTGAAACGAGAATTTTTACTTTAAGAAGTCACGAAATATCTGCCATTAAGTAACTAAAAGAACATTATAGAAAATTTCTGGTATGAATGCGAAAGTTCGGCATTTAAAAAAAGCCAAACTGGTAATGCTTTAAAAAGTGCTAAAAATTTGTAGCCGGTACACGTGCAACGATGCGGTGCAATAAAAGGGCGATCGCAGCGACATCTGCTTTAATAGATTTAGCACTAGCAAAAGTAACCCTTTCAGAACATGGATATAATTTCTGTTGATAAAATCTTCTTGTAAATGTATATTTCAGATGTAAATGATTTTGAAGCTAGTTTTTTATCATATCAGGGAATTCATCTTTTCCACTCTTCTAGCAGAGATCCATCCTTTGGTACGCTAAATAGGGATAGTTTCTAGTTTGCTGTCTTGTATCGAGTACTGCAGCCAGGCACAAAAGAATGCGTATCACTTTTTTTGGCCATGAACAATATCATTCATATTTTCAAAGCTTATGAAAATCACTAATTAATTCAAAGGAAAATAAGGTATATAATAAGGTATATAAGGTATTGTAAAGTTTTTTTCGCCTTCAATATCGCAGAAAATTCTCCGATTAGATAAGGCCAAAATATTTTTATAAAATTAGTGGTATCCAAACCATCTGGACCTCAACCCTGTCTACGCCACTGCTAGAAGATGTCGCTGCGATCGACTCATTATCTTTTCAGCATCGTTCTACATTTATCGGATTAAATTTTTTAGGACTATTTTGTAGCCGTTTTCCACACAATTTTTATTCTATGCACTGTAGTAAAGGGGATTATTGAACTGTGAATTTTGTGCTTTTTCTAACCGAAAATTTTTGAATAATGTATAGTATATATATTTCATTTTTAAACATATATGTATATACGTCATATATAAGGCTGCAGTAAAGAATTCTACTACTGTTCCGACTATGGACTTGAATTGCTAATACTGAGATATTAAATATGTTATGCTTTTTCTAAATTGTTTAATTTCACACTTACAGGGTTCGTACGCTTTTACCGCTATTTTTAATAGACTTTTTCGTTTTATTTAAATGCAGAAAATTATCCTGCAGTTAAACGAGGCGTTCACGATGTCTTCTGTTTAAAATATTAAATAGAAAAATTCTGTTGAAAAATTGTGGTAAAAGCGTACGAACCCTGATTTAGCACAACAGTTTATCATATTATCTACATATACTTTGTTATTAACTACATATAATGTTACATCCTCCTTATTTAACGGCGAAATTTTACTATAGTATTCTGTATGTGTTAGAAAATGTTTCATAATCTTGACGCATGTATTTTCTTTTTTGTTTAAATTTGAAAATGATATTTTAGAAAATCAATGTCCCTCTATTAAGCTACATATTTATTGGTCAAACATCAAATTTTCAATTAAAATATTTGTGCTAAATACCCTTTATGTATAAAGCAAATTGTAAAAGTACCATACACGACGACACCAGTGTTCATGGTTTGAGCGAGATATATTAAGATTTTTTTCTTTTACTTCTTTATTCCCGTTAAATAAAATGTTCGAAGTCTTGATTATAAAATATATATATTTCAAATTTTAATGGAATTTCTGTTAAAAAAATCAGTTTTCAAAGTTATAGAAGAAAATAATTCTTTTGTTACGTGGAAAACAAAATTTATTTCAAGTACGTATCAGTCTAAGAAGAAGAATATATTTTGATTTAATCAGAATATCATTTATTTGCAATAAAATAAGATATCATAATCCTTAAGGAAAAATTTCCTTTTCAAACATTTTTATCATAAATTGAATTTCAACAATAACTTTTATTCATCGTCTGATATATTACAATGCGAGAAATTATTCCAATATAGTTAAGCGATATCTGGGCCAAAATCTAAAAGTGTGATTGCTCAGTCCCCAGTATATCTCTCAGCATTTCATTGCAATATAAATTCTCATTTAATGATAAAATATTTCTCTGTGATTGTTCTATAATGTTATATAACTTCTACTGATTTTTTAAAATGATTTTTTACTGATCTTTAAAATGATAAACTTTGTAATGTAAATATCACAAAAGTCACTACTGTCTATGTCTTCAACACATAACTTGATCATTAACACCATCAACAAACAATAAACCAATCAAAAAACCAATGCATTTATTATATATATGAATATCTTGGAGCATAATAATATATTTTTACAGGAGTTAAATGTGTAATATTTGTTTTTGTTGGTTTTCAAATTTGTTATGTTTTCTTATTCTGGATACTGTTTCAGGTTTGGGATCTTTTATTTTCTTTCTCTGCTCTCTAGCTTCTTCTGGTTTTATTACGATGGGTCGCTGCCCACATTGGATTTATCCGTAAGACTGTTCTAAAATTCAAAGGGACTACTTTCAGACACATTTTTTAATTAATTTTTGTTCAGAAACATATAAAATGGACAGGTGTTGTTACTCAGAAACATTGTAATCGATACACGTTATCCATGTTTTGGTAAAGGCAGAAGATCTTTCAGTAAACACTGTCAAAGTCGGCGTTTTGAACCGAATTATCGATGCTTCAGTGCCTGAAAGAAGAAAAACGTGTTGTCATGTGACATGAATCGCATATAACTCGATAAGTAAATTTATTTATCAGTAAATGGAAAACTCATTTCGTTTCCAAATCGTTTCAATAGTCAGGTCTGTCAGTTTTATGCCTTATTGTTTAAAAATGAATCAGAAATTGTGTCAAAAATTTTGCATTGTTCAGCAGATCATATGAGAGCCACTTTAAGTTTCATGCGTATGCATTTTGTATTGGGAGCCTCTTTCATTTTTCTGAATTTACCCCGTTTCTCCCAGTTGTTAATATTTCACCCTTCTCATTACCCTTGCACTATGTTTTTTTCTTCTTCTCTTCTCCCCCATTTTCTACCCATCATCCTTCCTTTAATTCCGTTATTACGCCCTTGCAGCTTCCCCCATACATTATTCTCTCTTGCCCCAAACCTTATGCATATTTTAACACTTTCTTTACTCTTCACTCCACTCTGCTTGCGGAGTATCCCAAACGAGTAACAATAGTTCGCCGTCCTTAAATCTGTTTTATTTTTTTCGGTATAATATATATCGTGGCCTTAATTTCTGAGATATTAATGTCTTTTACCAGTCATTTTGAATTTTTCTCCTCTTTCCCTATTTATATTGTTTTCTATTCGGAGTTTTTACTTTTTTAGGCTTCTGGGCCTATGCCCTACATTTTCCTAATTTTCTATTAAAGTTGACTTTTATAAGCTTTAGCAAATATTTGCCCCCGACCACCATATGGCGCTTTTGTTACTATCCTCATAGTTTTTCTTAGTTTTCTTGTATTTTTATTATCTGATTTCCATACAGGTGTTACCATTGTATTTGTAATCATTTCCTCTTCCGATTCGTTTTAGTTCAAAAATTTTCCTCTTGCGAGAGCTTTTCATCTACCTTTTTTATTATTTTACTTGCATATGGTGTCCTTTTGCTAGTGCCTTTTGCATTTTACGTAATTGATTAAGCATTTTTCTCATTTATTTTTGTTCTCATCTTCTCCGCTAGAGGGTGCTCTTATTATGTTTCGGGCGCTTTTTCGTTCTTTATATATGAAAACGGATTTTTAATAAAAATTAAAGAAAGTTTTTTCAAATATTAATGGTTTTTGTAACAATTGTCATGAAAAAACTGTTTTTCAATTATTTTTTATCAAGTTTGAAAACGTCTGCAATGTATTTAGTCACGGCAGATTTCTTCTGCCATTTATATTTTTACATATAAAAAAAAAACATGTATTTTCATATATGTAAATTGTAGCTTTTATCAAGAACCTTTTTTGTTCATAAAAAAATTGCAAGTTGCGAATTGCGTAGGTCGCAAATCTCTCACCAGCTAGCAGTCAGGCCAACGATTTCATAAAGCGGTATGGTAGAAATACTACTCTACCAATTTTTAGCTTTTATAGCTTTTATCAAATTTCTGCTCCAACTTGCCTGCCAACTCTTGGGATATAACGGGCACTTGTGCATTTCATTCAGATTCATAAGAGACTACCGAAATTTATGGCTGGCATATTCAACACACGTCTTCATTTATAATGACATTAATGTCTAACAAATTATGTAAACAATAATGTAAACAAATTAATGTCTTTATACATATATGCCACAGTTTTTTCATTTTTATCAGTAAAATTTGCATTATTTAATGACAAAATCTACCAGATTAATTAGAGCAAAATTAGTATCTTGAAAAATTACAATCTGATTTTAAAAATTCAGTATATTTATGTAATCTGTGTCTATAGAACATGAATTTGTGTACTGTCAGTCAGTCCGGGTTTTTTTAATACCATATTATTCAAAGAATAATGTTTTTTAGATTCATCTTCAACATTTTATAGGAACACACGCCGAAGGTTGTTCCTTTGGAAAATATTGTAATAATATACCTCATTAAATTTACTTTATAATACTAGGTTTCAAAAAATGGGCCATTGGTAAGATTGGAATATTTTTCAATCTCAGTTGAACATTATATTATGGGCTTGATCCATTTTGGTTCTGAACACCTGATATATTGCAGGGCTAGTTAACCTGGCGCCAACGAATACCAATAAATTCTTACAGAAAGTTCAGCTTTATTTAATAGGAGTAATTACGGCAACTATGTCCGTAAAAATTTCCTGGTGCTTCATGGGCGCCTGATTGGATAGTCCTGATATATTGTACTCTGAATTTTGAGATATGAGATTTACCCATTTCAGGGAAAAAGCACATCTATTACAAAAATTTTGAAATGACTGATTTCAGGATTTACGAATAAATGTATTTGAAAATAATTAAAATCTTTTCTTCCAGTACATTATAAAAGCAAAACTTTATTCCAAAATTAGTGCGATATATAATATACCACTGTCCTTCAAGGGGTTAAAATACTTCATCTTGAATTGTATTATAAATCATCTTAAATTAACCCATTTATATCGTTAGCGTGCAAATCAGGAATGTCTGTATTATTCAGAAATTCCGATTTCATACCGAAACTTCCGAAAGAAGAATTGTTATTTAATGTGATCACGAAACATTGGTCATTAAATAAATAAAAAAATTATTATTATTAATTTCTGTTATGGATTCAGATTTTCTAAATAAAAAAAAACCCGAATTAATGCAAATGTGCGCTAAAGACGCAAATATATTAAATAAATTGTTTTGAAATTTTGCATAAAAGATTATTTAGTTTCATGAATTTTAAAACTGATGTATAATGTTTATCTAAATTCTGTTTTCTAATAAATAATTTGAATATGTTTAATAGCCAATAGCAAGATTTTATATACTATCTGAAAGGGAATGCCTTCAGGAAGGGTTTTTTTTTTTCAAGAAAAACTGAATCACATTTTCGCGTCCATTAAAACCAGGAGCCTGTGAATAATGTCCATTTTCTTTTTATCGCTTTTTGTTCATTAATATTCACTATCATCTCCCAATTTTTAGTAAGGGAATTTTTAATATACATTTTATGGTTGTTGTTTTCGATTTTCTTATATGGGATTGAATTGTAGCTGAATATAAATTTAACGCCTTCGAAAAATAAAATTTCATTACATCTCGAAAATTAATGATTGGAATGAACTGTAAACATACACACCAATGTTTTTCACGGGACCCATTCTGTTTATGTAAAAATGTATAAGTTAAACTTCTTTTAACCCTTTCCGGCGTGGAATAAGTCTGTTTGTAAAATAGTGAAATAATGGACTGACATCAGATTTTACAAACGATTTCCTTAAAGAAGAATAACTTGCTGATTTTCCCTTACTTTATAAAAGGAAAATTTTAATTAAATATTCTTGGTGCCGTTTGTCAGTTTTGGAATTAAAATTAGGTGTCCTTTTTTGTGACCACCGCCCCCTAAAGGGTTAAAGGCCACCCCTATTCAAGGGCCACCTCTATTAAGGGCCAATATTTTTAGGAACGAAAATTTTGCCCATAGACATAATGTTAATTTTACTCCTATTAGGGGCCACACCCACCCCTCATAAAGGCCATTTTTTTCATATGTGCCTTATACCCTAAACCGGTTCAACTTTCGAAACCTGCCGAAATTGAATATGATCCAGATTCAGATAAATATGAAAATGTGGTTCAGTGCTATGAGGATTTATCAGAAGATTGGGAGAAAAAAAATTATAGATGAAATAGATAGATATAGGTAAAATTATAAAACTTTATTGTTTTAAACTTTATAAAAGTATTCTTTTTAACTTTAAAAAAAAATCATTTTTTTATTTTAGGAAATCAATCTAATTCAGATAATGATAATGAGTCTGATGAGTCTGCAGCTGTGAATATATCCTGTCAGAAAATGCCAACAAAAATAAATAAACTAATATTTCATTCTAAGGTATTAATAAATGATGCAAATTTAAGTAATTTGTTCCATAAAGTAAAATAATGATTATAATCTAAAATTGTCTACGAAAAAATTATGAAAAGTAAACATACTTCAATAGAAATTTTTTTCAATCATGTATAGAGTTTTAAAATGTTAATAAGGAGTTTTTTACCCTATATAGGTTTTGATTTCCTTATTTTAGTTTTTTTGTCACCTCCATTCAAGGGCCACCCCTCATAAGGGCCAATTTTCTATGGAACGGCAGGTGGCCCTTACAGAGAGGTTTCACTAGTTCATATCCAATTTCATTTAATATGAATTTATTAAATATTTTCATATTTAAATTTATGTTTTTGAGTAAAACATATGGCCTTCAACATGTTTGGATCCATTTAAAGTATCTCATTAAAAACTAACATTTTAAATTGGATGATCTTTAAAGACGATAGAAATTAAAGTTTGTCACGAGAATCTAACATCAGCACTCTCAAATTTTGACCCTCCTAAATAAATAAAGATTTAACATAAATACAAAAACAATGCACTTTTCGGGCTGATCGGTTTGATTTGAACTCAAAAGAATTTAAAACAAGAAAGAAAAATCATGCGTCAAGCATAGATTATGTAACACTTTCCAACGCTCCCAAAATAATCTTACAAATCATACCGTTTAATAAGCTAAAAGATAACATCTAATTAAACAATTTGGAAAACGCATAAAATATTTAAAACATAATTTTAGGAATTTCCAACATATACAATATTCGGAAAAATATCCAAATACTTTTATTCAGCCCTGTATATGATCTATAGATTTGTATATATACTTCATAGGATGCTAAATTTTTGTTCAGTTAGGAAACGCGTAGCGCAGTTTAAAATTCTCCGTCAGGAGTTTCTGTCAATAAACGGAAATGTGTTCGCGAACTTTTGTGCTTCCCTGTATAGGATCTACAGAATTTATACACACCACGTAATAGAAAAAAAACGAGTTAAAATTAAAATTGCGTTCAGTAGCTTAAAACGCACTTCCAGGAATTATTGTCAACAGACAGTAGATAATTATTTGTGTGTCCCTGTAAATGAACGATGACTGCTCTACACACAATATTCTGTAGTAAGCTTCTTGTAATGAACCTTAGTGATATATATAAATTTCAATGCATTTAAAATAGTGAAACATAATTTAAATAAACCGCAGACGATTTTTCTCCATAGACGTAATGTAACGGAATTCTTTTGACTGTCTCTGTAAAGTAACTATAAGTGCTATCCACACCCTATTCCATATTAAGCTTCTTCTAATGCACCTTAGTGATATATATAAATTTCAATGCGTTTAAAATAGTGAAACATTATTTAAATAATCCGCAAATGATTTTTCCCCATAGACCGCAATGTAACGGAATTCTTTTGAATGTCCCTGTAAAAAACTATAAGTGCTACACACTTCCGTTGAAATAGGGAACATGCTATAGATAACGACAATAACATATAAAAATTGCAGAGCAGTCCGAGCATATTTACGGGGGTTAGAGCACGGACAGACGGCCAGACGGCTAGACGGCCAGACGGCCAGACGGCCAGACGGCAGACGGCCAGACGGCCATCCGGCCAGACAAACCGAAGTCATAAACACTTTTCAACTAGGTTGGAAAGTGTTAAAAAAATGGTAGTTACCATTTGAAAAATGGAAGTTTGTATAATTTTTAATATGTAGACGCACTTAATTTCAACAATTTCATTCATATTCAGAAAATTTACAAAAATGCGTATCTAGTGATACCTTTGGTGTGATTTTATCGTAAACGGTCAGCGATCAAAGATTGGTGTACCTTTTTTTATATGGTGAATGTAATTGTTTTATCAAAGGAAATCAGCAGATTTTTAAATATTTTAATGAAGGGAAAGTTAAAAAAATTAAATTAAAATAATATTCATGTGAAAATTAAAAAACATAATAATTCAGAACGTAACATATTGTTATTACAATATGAAAAAAAATGAACATTTTGTTCAGTAAATGTATTCAATTTACTCTCAACACATTAAATTTTGCCTTAATCCCACATCTTTGAAAATTTCTTTTACCTAAAATACATATTAAGAGATTTTTCTTTTATTTCTTTATTCTCTTTAAATAAAATACTAAAGGTCTTGATTAAAAATGTAGAGATTTTGAGTTTCAATGAAACTTCTCCTCAGAAGGTTCAATGTTTTCAATGGCACAGAAGAAAATTATCCTTTTGTTACGTGGAGATCAAACTTTATTTTAAACATTATCAACTTTAGAGTGATATAATTATCTGATATTTATTCAAGCCATCTCTTTTATTTTCAATGAAATATAATCTCCAAAAACTTAATGGAAATTGTGTTTTTGTTTTTATTTTTATTATAAATTAAGTTTTAAGATTAATGACTTTTTATTCATACTCTTATGCTATATGAGACGTTTAGATTCAAAGTGGATCAAGTCGGTTAAACATTATCCAGAGATATTTGGAAGTAAAATTAATGGTACTTGTGCATTTCATTCTTAATCAAAGGAATCTATCTTTAAACATACATATACTAATGATTTCAAATTTATATTACATCTGTTTTATTAGCAAAATGTGCCCTTATTTAATGACAGAATATCCGAGATTAAACAAAGCAAAAATTGCTATTGCGAAATAGTCTTATTCAAAATTCGATGTCAGTGGTTTGAATGTCTACAGAAAACGAATTCGTCTCAAACTCGGTTGAACGAGAGTATGGACTTAAACCACTTTGGTTATAACCGTCTCTTATATTACACTGTAAATTTGAAGATAAAAGAGTGCACTTTAAAAAGGCTTAATCAGACATTCCAAGCCTCCTTGTTCTAATGTACCAGTATTTTTTTATAGAGAGAAAGTTGTTCTTTTAAATCGAAGAATTCTCCGATTAAACAAAACAAAATTTACTGTACTAAAATACTGGTATACAAAAAGCCTTGATAGCTCAGCTTAATCTTGGAATGGATTCTCTTAACCCACGTGTTTCATTTGCGCATATATTTTCATATATTTCGGGATTTTTTAAAATTCAGAATTTGTACCAGGAATTCTTAATAATAACTTTTTATTTGATTGCAGACCACCACACTCAGAATACTAGGCCTAATAAATGGCGACTGTCGTAGGCGAATTTTTTTTTAGTGTTTGTGGAGTTCTCTAAGTTTTAATACCAGTAAATTCTAAAAGTTTTCCCTCAACTTATTTTTTAAAAATAAAGGAAGGCGAAGAGATATTTAAGAAAATACCAGTGTCAATTTTTAGGAACTATACAAACCCTGAAGAAAACCTGCCTAAGACAGCCGCCATTTTTGTGTCAGTGCATAGGCCTTGTATTCAGAGCTTCATGATTACATAAAGTAAAAAGTCTACTTTCAGAATTTCTAATATGGATACGGAATATCTGAATAAAAAGGAATTTCCTGAAATGCATTCACATTTATATTCGCTAATAATGCAAATGGGTTAACAATAAATTAAGTGATTTATTTTCGAAATTAGCATAAAAATATATTATTTAATTAATTAGTTATCAATTATTAATTAGCATCTTAATTATTTTAAAAACAAAAATATGTGTATGTAAAATCTGTTTCCTTTAAATTCAGTGGAGTAAATTCAAGTACCAACAGCCACTTTTTTCTGCACTATCTAAACTACGATGCCTTCAAGAAGGACTTCTTAAGCGAAAGTGAAGTTTTTGCATCCTCCTAAAACCGGCACTTAACACAATGCTGCCTGTAGACGCGAAAGCACGGCTGTTGGGCATGTGTAATTTCGCCTACGGGCGATGCTTTTGCTTTTATAAAACATTATTTCTTAGAAAACATACACAAAATTCGAACTTTTACAATTATGGAACTATGTACCATTATTATATACATTCATTTATAATATAAACTCTCGAACACATAGATTAGTTTTGTTAATTAATGTTACATGCAAGCATAACGCCTATATGCGGAGTTTCGTGTTCAACACTGGAACTACCATGAGCCGTCATTTTGACGGCTATCAAATTCATATATTCCAATTCGAGCCAGAAATTTCTTTCAAAATAAATTAAATAGAAAACTCGAAGGAATATGCTAAATGAATAAGTTACATAGTTTTAAATACAAATTGTGGTGTGAAATCTATACTAATATTATAAAGGAGTAAAGTTTGTTTGTTTGTTTGTTTGTAGGGGGTACTCTCTGGAACTACCGAACCGATTTCAAAAGTGATGGTGGCAAATTGATGGTGACAACCCCTGCTTCAACATAGGCTATATTTTATGTCGGTGCCACTAACCCCAGGGGGTGCAGGAGCAAAAAACGTTCTAAAATTGCGATTTTTTAGCTATCAAACTGGCTATATCAAGCCCTGAGAGCTTGCCAGCCGGTTCTGTATGTATGTATGTACGTACATAATGCGATAACTCTTCATAGAAATATCCGTTTTCCTTCAAATTTTGTTTATAGGTTCACTGTGTTAAGGCGCTTCCCTGATTAGTTTTCGGGATTGATTGGTTAAGTATAAAGGGGGGAACAAGGGGCTAATTCCCCCCCCCCTTAATTTATATAAATGGGTTTTTCATGCAGAATTATTCCGTTTTCCTTCAAATTTTGTTTATAGGTTCATTGGGTTAAGACGCTTCCCTGATTACTTTTCGGGATTGATTGGTTAAGTATAAAGGGGGAAACGGGGGGCTAATCCGTCCTTAATTTTTATATATGGATTTTTCAAGCAGAATTATTGCGTTTTACTTCAAATTTTGTTTATAGGTTCACAGTTTTAAGGCGCTTCCCTGAGTAGTTTTCGAGATTGATTGGTTAAGTATAAAGGGGGGGGGGGAACGGGGGGGATAATCCCCCCTTAATTTATATAAATGGGTTTTTCATGCAGAATTATCACATTTCCTTCAAATTTTATTTATAGGTTCACTGTGTTAAGGCGCATCCCTGATTAGTTTTCGGGATTCATTGGTTAAGTATAAAGGGGGGAACGGAGGGCTAATCCCCCGTTATTTTATATAAATGGGTTTTTCATGCAGAATTATTCCGTTTTCCTTCAAATTTTGTTTATAGGTTCACTGTGTTAAGGCACTTCCCTGATTAGTTTTCGAGATTGATTTGTTAAGTATAAAGGGGGGGGACGGGGGGCTAATCCCCCCCTCATTTATATAAATGGGTTTTTCATGCAGAATTATCCCATTTGCTTCAAAATTTGTTTATAGGTTCATTGGGTTAAGACGCTTCCCTGATTAGTTTTCGGGATTGATTGGTTAAGTATAAAGGGAGGGAACGGAGGGGGCTAATCCCGCCTTAATTTATATAAATGGGTTTTTCATGCAGAATTATCCCATTTCCTTCAAATTTTATTTATAGGTTCACTGTGTTAAGGCGCATCCCTGATTAGTTTTCGGGATTGATTGGTTAAGTATAAAGGGGGGAACGGAGGGCTAATCCCCCCTTATTTTATATAAATGGGTTTTTCATGCAGAATTAATCCGTTTTCCTTCAAATTTTGGTTAAAGGTTCACTGTGTTAAGACGCTTCCCTAATTAGTTTTCGGGATTGATTGGTTAAGTATAATGGGGGGAACAAGGGGCTAATTCCCCCCCCCCTTAATTTATATAAATGGGTTTTTCATGCAGAATTATTGCGTTTTCCTTCAAATTTTGTTTATAGGTTCACTGAGTTAAGGCGCTTCCCTGATTAGTTTTCGGGACCAGATTAGTTAAGTATAAATGGGGGATCGGGGGGCTAATCCCCCCCTTAATTTATATAAATGGGTTTTTCATGCAGAATTATTCCGTTTTCCTTCAAATTTTGTTTATAGGTTCATTGGGTTACGACGCTTCCCTGATTACTTTTCGGGATTGATTGGTTAAGTATAAAGGGGGGAACGGGGGGGGGCTAATCCTCCCTTAATTTATATAAATGGGTTTTTCATGCAGAATTATCCCATTTCCTTCAAATTTTGGTTAAAGGTTCACTGTGTTAAGACGCTTCCCTAATTAGTTTTCGGGATTGATTGGTTAAGTATAAAGGGGGGAACGGAGGGCTAATCCCGCCTTAATTTATATAAATGGGTTTTTCATGCAGAATTATCCGATTTTCTTCAAATTTTGTATATATATTCATTGTAATTAGAGATTTATCTGATTAGTTTAAGGGGTTCATTAGTTAACTATGAGGGGGGTAACAGGGGGATGACCCCCCCTTAGTATATTGTTTATTTCTTTATTTTTCGATGGGCTTATTTCAAATTCTTTGAAATAAGTGTATAATATACAATTAGTGTGAATAGCCTTTGAACTCAATGCCCTCAGTTTAACTGAGCAGTTTTATTTTTATTTTTTATACTGAAGGAGCTAGAAATTTGAAATTTGTCATTGTAGTTACTTATAAGATATAAATGCTCTCTAAGAACAAAATAAAAAAGAAATTTAAATTTAAAAGCGTGAAATGAGCGAAAAGCGTTCTATAAACAGTCTAAATTACAATTTCTATAAAATCTCTGGAACTACAGAACCGATTTCAAAAGTAATGGCGGCAAATTGATGGGGACAATCCCTACTCCAACATAGGCTATATTTTTTGTCGGGCCACTAACATCAATGGGGTGCAGGATCGAAAAATGTTCGAAAATTGCGACTTTTTTATACTGAAGGGGCAAGAAATTTGAAATTTAGCATTGTAGTTACTTATAAGATGTAAATGCTATCTAAGGATAAATTAAAAAAAAATTTGAAATTTAAATGGGTGAAATGAGCGAAAAGCGTTCTGAAGTCATTCTAAATTACAATTTCTATGGAATCTGAGGAACCACGGAACCGATTTCAAAAGTGATGGTGGCAAATTGGTGGTGACAATCCCTGCTCCAACAGCCTTTTTATTAAAAAACTATGCGTTGCTGACGACTGGGTTTTTCGCTAATTGTTGCAACAGATTAATCTCGGAAAATGAAACATTTGAAGTTACTGAAAAAAATGATAGCTCAAGAAGTATTTGTCAGAAAATTGTTAGACAAACTGCGTTTGAAACGTAAAAAATGTATTTTTCTTGATATAAATTTCAAATCTAATGATTATGCCGTTTTTCAAATATTGAATTTCAAAAATTACCAAATTTTCCAATGGAGTACCATAGCGAAACCTTCATGCGTAAAAAGATAATGATAAGGGTGACGTGTCCTGACGTGTATATTGGCTATAGCACGAGTCACAAATTATAGTAGCCTTATTATTCTGTTAAAATATAAAAGTTATTTATGAAATGTCAATATTTTGTTTGATTAAAGGTTCGTTAAAAGAAATTGACCAGCGTAGCGGGCATAGCTTTCTAGTAGTTTTATAAAACTTGAGTAACATTTCCGGTAGTTCTAGTGTTAAAAGACGAAAACTAGCCGTCACTAATATTTTAACACAATAGTCTGCGTGGTGCAAAAATAAATTAATGTGTCTTCCTTTCTAAAACGTTTTCTTCATTAAAATTTATTTTTAGTATGGATAAACTTTATTATAAGATTATAATATATCCATTGTATTTATTTTCATTGACAACATGGTATCAAAAATCTTAATGATAATTTTAATTTTCAACATTTTTATTATAAATTCAGTTTTAAGAATAATTATTGTTTAATCATATACTGACATATTATAATGTGAATTTCGGGATATGAGAAATTTTTTCAAAATGTTTACACTTGGAATGTTCTTCCTTAATATCAAAAACATCATTCTTTTATAAACTGGCATGAAACTTTATTTAGTTTGATAAAGTTTAAAATTGAAGCATCTATACATTTATTAGTCAACCAACAATTATTTCTATACTGCTTGAAATTGAATGACATTATGAAAATCTTTTCAAGGCAAAATGAATGAAAGTTTAGTTTCCTTTGAAATATAGCATTTAGTCTGAGTTGAGCCAATAATTAATCTACATTTGTTTTTAACGCTTTTTTCATTAATGAGTACGTAATTTCGTGACTTTTAAATAAAATCCCTTTTCTAAAAGTTAATTAATTTACCAAAGCGATTACAGTAGTATACAAGTCAGCAGATTTTTAGATTTTTGAAACAGTTCAAAATTTAAAAAAAGTAATAAAATTCAAGCAGAAATTAAAAAATATATAATTAACATAATAACATAATTTCATTACAATGTACGAAAAATGAATATATATTTCAAGACATGTATGATTTTTACTCCGAACACATAAATTTATACCTTAATTCCACACATTTTTAAAAAAATTGTACAGTCAGAATATTAAAACAAGAACGAAAAATCATGCTTCAAGCATAGATTATGTAACACTTTCCAAAACTTAGAAAATAATATTACAAATATTTACCGTAAGGTGTAGAATAATATCTAACTAAGCAATTTTGAAAACGCATAACATATTTAAAAATCCAATTTCCGGAATTACCAACTGTAATCGGAAAAATGTCCGAGCTCTTTTGTGCAGCCCTGTATATAATCTATAGATTTGTATATATACTAAACATAATACTAAATTTTAGTTCAGTTAGGAAACGGGCTACATATTTTAAAATTTCCCTTCTGCAATTTCCGACAATCAACGGAAATGTACGCGAGAACTTTTGTGCTGCCCTGTATACAATCTATGCAAATTATACACACCAAGTAAAAAACAAAAAATGAGTTAAATTTAAAAACGTGTTCAGCAACTGCAAAAGCATTCCCAGCAATTATTATTAATAAGCAATACTTTAACCGAATTACTTTGTGTGTCCCTGTAAATGAATGATGAAAGCTATACACAGAATATTCTATAGTAAGCCTCTTGTAATCCCTTTAGTGATATATATCAATTTCAATATGTTTGAATTTGTGTAACATCATTAAAATAAACCGCAAATGATTTTTCTCCATAGACCGCAATGTAACGGAATTATTTTGAGTGTCCCTGTAAAAAAAACTATAATTTCTACACACTGCATTTTCAATACCGAAATATTCCACAGTAAGCCTCAGTAACATATATCAATTGCATGACGATCCGAGCATATTTACGCTAGTTAGAGCACGAACAGACAGGCAGACAGACAAACCGAATTGATAAACACTTTTCAACTGTGTTGGAAAATGTTAAAAGATACACCTGATTTTATATGCAGACGATTAATACAATAAAATCAAACCAAATGTGAACCATTTAGGATATAGCAATTTTTTTAAATAGTGTAACTTTTAATATGTATAAAATCCTAACTTCAATTTTATAAATTGTACTATCCACTTTAACACTTTATTTGAGTTCCTTGGATCAAATGAGCCCAGACAGAGTTCATCCATTTTATACATGGAGTTAAAAGAGGTTAAAATGTGAGGACGCTAAATTAAAACCCTCTGACTGTCCAGCAAAGGGACAAAATGTAATGTTGTTGTCTTTGTATTTTATTTTAAATGCTAAAAAAAGGTGATTATCCCAAAATTATATAAAAATATATGAATGTAATCCTTGAGAGTATCAATCATTACTTAATGTATTAAAACTGCATTGAATTCGTAGAATTATATTAACTTAAATAATGCTTAGTGAACGTATTAACACGGCCGTGTCAGTGAGATGAGGAAATTCACGCTAAAATTTTTATATGTGTTTCCAAATAAGTTAGCCGATTTAAAGTTTTCGTTTACAGGCAGATTCATTAAAAAGTACTGAACATATTTTAAGCATTCATTTTTTACTTAAAAACTTAATTTTAATTATGAAAATTATTAATATATATTCGTATTTAAAAAAAAATAGGAAAATTGACCTACATCATGTTTTTATAAACGGAATAGGCATCGCCAGAAACTTGGGGGTGTAAGTTTACAGATTATTCAACAGGGTTCGTACGGGTCCTGGAATTTTGAAACCAGGAAATTATTCGGTACTTGTATTTTCTTATAGATAATCTCTCCTTAAGTAAGGTGAAATTTCGCACGTTTGAACTTGATGTATTTTTTTAGAAAAATATATTGGTATGTCACCTGGAAAAGTAACGGTACCCGTACGAGCCCTGTCCAAGGATTATTTTTCGAGATTCAACGTAAGCCGGCGACTTCACGGGCACGAAACAGGCAATCAGGCATACCTCTACCAATAATTTTTATATATTTTTTGTACGATTTAACCACTGTGACTAATTAAGACAAAAATAACATTTTAAAAACTAGTGGTGGTAGTTTGCCAGAATTGCCTCCGTTGCCACCGTTAATTCGGCGCCTGTTTTCACTCCACATATTTGTTTTAGTCGACACTTACGAGTATAGCCAAATTTTACTTTTTTGAGGACAAATAAATCATATTCTGCTATTGGACCGGGAAGCGGCAGCACAGACAATCACCTCATCGAGTTCACGGCTGAAATTCCAGAATTAGTTAAAACTTGATTCGCATATTTAAACGAAATCGGTCTGCCAAGTCATATCTTGGTGGAAAACACCCGTTTTAAGTTGCCTTATGCGCTTTTACCTGAATTAAATTTTAGTTTAATAGAAGTTGTGGACAAAAGTCTTTAGATAACTGGGTCGTACAAAAAATTTCGAGTGAATTTGCATCGATTAGAAAAAATTGCTAAATGTGAATTTTCTAAATGAACTAAATTCTATCATGCTATATATATCCAAATATATCCAAATATATCCAAGTATATATCGAAACCTCTAGAGATTCTACAGGGCTGCAGAGAATAATTCAACTACTATTTCTACTATGAAAGGTAATTGCTAAAACTGGACTTTTAAATGTGTTATATGTTTCCAAAGTCGTTTACTTACGTATCTTCTTTCGCCTTATTAAACGGTGAAGCTTCGTTACAGGTTTCTGGACGTGTTGGAAAGTGTTTCATAATGTATGTTTGACGCACAATTTTTCGTTGTTGTTATATCTAAAAAACAGAATTTTAATGCTTTCCGAGTGTGACATGAATGCCACACAAACAGTGCATAAAAATTTTATTTTTGGACACCACAGATTTATTATCGCTTTTAGATATTTAAATGATGTTTTAGAAAATCTATGGTGCTCTATTAGGATAGAAAAAAATAGCTGTCAATTTGTATGGTTTTGCATTACCACTAAAGCTTTATAGAAAACTTTACATTTTTTAATCGTTAAGTTTAACTGAATTTCGGCGATTAATTTCGGCAAAATTTACAATTAAGTTTTAATGGTACAAAAACACCGTTTATGTTTGCAGTTATGAATGGATATTGGTTAAGCATAAAAATATTGAATTCAAATATTTCCTCTATATACTTTATATTTATACATAAAGTTCATTTAATAGAAATTTATGTGGGTTTCAATAACAATTTAAACATTTTGGAGTGAAACATTTTAACTCATTTACGACGAATATATTTTATACTTTTAATTCTTCAACCAGTTGGCACAAGAATTTCCATATTGTAATTTTGAGTTAGTTAATAGCTCAAACTTTTAAGTTAGACAAGGGAAAAATTTCCGTAATAAAATACTTCTATTCAATTATAAACGTTTGTGGCGTCTTAAGTGGCAAGTAAACTTGCAACTCGTCGTAAATGTTTTCGGTTATATTTGTTGGGCATACAGTAATTTTTCATTAAATAAATTCATGCTACGTCCTTGGCATCCATGTCATCGATTGTGGCCTGAAAATTCGATTGATGTTGGTAGCTTTTACCGAGCATTTCTCAAACATTAAAAAAAAAAAAATGAAATTAATACTTAGGGTAGTTATATACTAGCGTTGGGCTTTTTCTAAATAAAAATATTTGTGAAAGTGAAGGGATTTTGAAAATCAAAATTTCACTCGCTAAAATAAACATAGCCTTATAATGCTTGTAAGAAATAGAAAAATGAAAAAATAAACATTAAGTAGAGCTATACAGGATTCAATTCTGGTGGCTTGTATGAAAATCAACCCTACTAGGAACAGGTTTTAATTTTTGATGAACATTTTCAGTGTCGAATCATTTGAATCAGACAATTATTTCTAATAGATGTTTCTCCTGAATACAATGTATATCTTTAAATTAATTTATAATGTGTGTTTAAATTATTCTTTATTTTATTTTAAAACTTTAAAAAAATTGGATGGGGTTTAAAAAAAATCTTACTAGGACTTTTTATAGTAAATCGGCCGATCGGTTCTCCAACAGTCAAAGTGACCAAGTAACAAAATGTCATTTTGATAAAAATGCAGTTAAAGTTTAGAAATAAAAATTTGTTTAGCGATGATTAGTTGCTAACAGAAAATTAAAAATATTTTTTTTTGAAAGTTTAAAATTGGTTTCGTTCCTTAACTGTCAGTGTTATCAGTACAAAAACCCTTAACGGGTTAAAAGTGTTGACGCAGCACTTTCTTTTGGCTCTATGAATTTTAAATATGGGTCTTAAAAGCAATGATATCAAATTTAAGTGACGCTATGTTAATATTTTTTTTTTAAATAATAATTTTCTTTTTAGTTTTATTTATGTTCACAGGTGCAATTATTATCTTAATATGAAAAAATATATAAAATTTATTCACTGATCTCTCATGAATTCAAAATATGGGTTTTAAAAGAAATGATATCAAATTTTGAGTGACACCTTGACGTTAATTTAATAGGACTCTTTTAAAATTCAATTTAAATTATTTTTGGTTTGTCTTCTAAAGTATATTTACACATACAAACAATACTTTTAATTTTTCAATACACTTTTAAATATATTACTTTCACTGAGCCTATATTATGTATTGAAATGTATTTATTTCAATAAATTGATTTATCTTCTGTGCCACGCTATCCAAAATCATAAGTAAAATTTATGTAAATGATTATTTTGCGTCATATTATCCACTTGAATACATTTCCCTTTGTTTGGATACTATGACGCAAAATAATCATTTACATAAATTTTACTTATGATTTTGGATAGCGTGGCACAGAAGATAAATCAATTTATTGAAATAAATACATTTCAATACATAATATAGGCTCAGTGAAAGTAATATATTTAAAAGTGTATTGAAAAATTAAAAGTATTGTTTGTATGTGTAAATATACTTTAGAAGACAAACCAAAAATAATTTAAATTGAATTTTAAAAGAGTCCTATTAAATTAACGTCAAGGTGTCACTCAAAATTTGATATCATTTCTTTTAAAACCCATATTTTGAATTCATGAGAGATCAGTGAATAAATTTTATATATTTTTTTCATATTAAGATAATAATTGCACCTGTGAACATAAATAAAACTAAAAAGGAAATTATGATTTAAAAAAAAATTATTAACATAGCGTCACTTAAATTTGATATCATTGCTTTTAAGACCCATATTTAAAATTCATAGAGCCAAAAGAAAGTGCTGCGTCAAAACTTTTAACCCGTTAAGGGTTTTTGTACTGATATCATTACTTTTTTAAGGTTATTGATGAAAATGTCAATTAGTCGAAATTAAGTATAGGGTATAAATTAATCATTAGAATAAAATTTTAAAGAAATGCTAAAAAAGACCCCTTGGACCCCAATAAAATATGAGGGTGGTGGCCCAGGGAGAGGAATCCAAGACTCAACTTTTAAATTATACAGCGAGAGAGTAACACAATTAGAAGGATGAAAATGCATGGCAAAACCCATTTGTTCCATCTTCCTCCGCCAAAGGGCGCAATCTTTTCTATACAAATATAGCTGAAAATTTTCAGGCTGTCGATTCCGAGTCAAATGAGCCATACATCGTCGTGATCGGTCCCATAGAACCCGATAGGGAAGTGCCCTGGTGGTGAAACTTGGAACTAAAATCAATATATCCTGTCGATGTCGAGTCGAATGAATCAAACTGCATTGTGATGGGACCCATAGGACTTGAGATAGCTGCAAAATCCGTTAGTTCCATCTTCCACCACCAGGGGGCGGACTCTGTTCCATGCAAACATAGTTGAAATCTTTGAGGCTGTCGATTTCAAGTCGAATGAGCCATACCTCGTCGTGATGAGGCGCATAGGATCCAAGATAGGAAAGCGCCCCCTGGTGGTGAAACTTGTAACTAAAATCTATATATCCTGTCGATGTCCAGTTGAATAAATCAAACTGCATTTTGATGGGACCCATAGAACTCGAGTTAGCTGCAAAATCCGTTAGTTCCATCTTCCACCACCAGGGGGCGCACTCTGTTCTATACAAACATAGCTGAAATCTTTCAGGCTGTCGATTTCGAGTCGAATGAGCCATACCTCATCGTAATCGGGCCCATAGAACACGAGATAGGATAGCGTCCCCTAGTGGTGAAACATGGAACTAAAATCGATATATCCTGTCGATGTCGAGTCAAATGAATGAAACTGCATTGTGATGGGACCCATAGAACTCAAGTTAGCTGCAAAATCTGTTAGTTCCATGTTCCACCACCAGGGGGTGCACTCTGTTCTATACAAACAGCTGAAATTGTTGAGGCTGTCGATTTCGAGTTGAGTGAGCCATACCTTGTCATGATCGGGGCCATAGAACCTGAGATAGGAATGCACCCCCTGGTGGTCAAACTTGAAACTAAAATTGATATATCCTGTCAATGTCAAATTGAATGAATCAAACTGCATTGTGATGGGACCCATAGAACTCGAGTTAGCTGTAAAATCCGTTAGTTCCATCTTCCACCACCAGGGGGCGCACTCTGTTCTATACAAACATAGCTGAAATCTTTCAGGCTGTCGATTTCGAGTCGAATGAGCCATACCTCATCGTAATCGGGCCCATAGAACACGAGATAGGATAGTGTCCCCTAGTGGTGAAACTTGGAACTAAAATCGATATATCCTGTCGATGTCGAGTCAAATGAATCAAACTGCATTGTGATGGGACCCATAGAACTCAAGTTAGCTGCAAAATCTGTTAGTTCCATGTTCCACCACCAGGGGGCGCACTCTGTTCTGTACAAACAGCTGAAATTGTTGAGGCTGTCGATTTCGAGTTGAGTGAGCCATACCTTGTCATGATCGAGGCCATAGACCCTGAGATAGGAATGCACCCCTGGTGGTCAAACTTGAAACTAAAATTGATATATCCTGTCAATGTCAAATTGAATGAATCAAACCATGTTGTGATGGGACCCCTCGAGTTAGTTCCAAAATCCATTAATTTCCCCTTCCACTGCTAGGGGCGCACTCTGTTCTATATGAACATAACTGCCCCTGGTGGTGAAACTAAAATCAGTAAGTTCTATCGAGGTCGAGTCGAATAAGCTAAACTGCATCACGATTAGGAATGCACAACCTGTGGCCCGTGATGGGTAACTGGTGGCCCGCAGAGACCATACATGCCAACCTATCCAAAAATTTCGAATTTCCTTAATAATTCGTGAGAAAAATGCGCAAATTTTGTCCATAGATCGTAGGAAAATATGAATTTCATCGATCAGGTGCATAAAATTATGAATTGCATCGACTGGATGCAAATTTTGTTGAATGGGCATGGAAAAATCACAAATTTCGCCATTTTGTCGCTAGAAAAAAAAAAAGGAAATTTCAATAATCGGTCAACAGAAACCAGAGATGCCAAAATCGGTAATTCTGGAGCTGTAAATTTTGTCAATCACTCAAAATCTTGAATTTTGTAAATCAGTTGAAAAAACCTGCAAATTTTGTCGATAAGGCACTTAAAATCGCAAATTTCATGGATCGAGCAACGAATTTCATCGAATGGCATGGAAAGATCGCGAATTTCAACGAACAGTCGTGGAAAAAATTTGCAAATTGTCCATAGATTGTGGGAAAACATTATGAATTTTGTCTATCGGTTCTGCAAAATTATGAATTTTGTCGATAGGCATGGAAAATCGCAAATTTCGTATATTGGGCGTGGAAAAATCAAGAATTCCATCGAATGTTTGTGAAAAAATTGTAAATTTCAACAAACGGTAAAAAAAAAAAAAAAAAAAAAAAAAAAAAAAAAAAAAAAAAATGAAAATTTTGCCTAGAGTCTAGAGAAGAAAAATTGTGAATTTCATTAAATGGCCGACGGAAAGCATATCAGTTGAAAATCACGAATTTTGTCAATCAGGCACAGTAAAAACATGAATTTTGTGGATCGGGAGAAGGAAAATCATAAATTTTGTTGAACGCATGCATAAAAATCATGAATTTTGTTTATCGGGCATATAAAAATCATTAATTTCGTCAAACGGATCCATAAAAATCAAGAAAGTCATCAATCGGGTGCGTAAAAATCTTGAATTTCATCGATCAGGCGTGTAAAAATATAGGACAAAATTGCCATTCGTTAATCGGCGAGTAATACTGAAAATTTGGCGACTGACTTTACTGCCACCACTGGTCAAACTTAATAGTCCCAATTGCGATGATTGAATGGAAAACGATTTTTTCCCCGCTGTCGCTCGACAAATTTCAAAACCCTTTGGCGAATTTCACGATTTTTTCCCCCAAATTATTTGACGGATTGTGACTTTTTTTCTTCTCGAAGCCATTCGACGATATTCGAAAAAATTTTCCCCTGAAACCAGTTGATGAATTTTGTGATTTTTCCACTATCAATGAATTTTGTGATTTTTCTGCTATCGATTGATGAATTTCGTGATTTATCGACTATCGATTAATGAATTTCACGACTTTTTCCATGAACGAACAAATTGTGCACTTTTTTTCCACTGCTATTCGACGAATTTTGCAATTCTGTTCCGCGATTGTTAGACAAATTTCACTATTTTTCTCCCGAGATCATTTCATGAATTTTGTGATTTTTTTCCCCCGAACGTATTTGACGAATTTCTCTAATTTTTTCACGACAGTTAGACATAATTAATTTTTTTCCTGCAATGCCTGATTTCTTTCCCGAGACCATTTGACGAATGTCGCAATTTCTTTCCCAACACTATTTGACAAATTTCGCCGTTTATTCCACAATCGTTTGACAAATTTCTTAAATTTTTTATCAAGTATTTGTAAATTTGTTATTGGTCATTGCTGAAAAACAGGAGTAAAAAAATCCATGTACTGGCCAGTGGTCACTGAGTAAAAAAGTTGAAACCTATACCTAAAAGTTGAACCTATACATAAAAATCATGAATTTTTTAGAACGGGCACATAAAAATCACAATTTTGTCAAGTAGCCGCATAAAAATCACAAATCCATCTAGTGGGTGCATTCTTCCAAATTTGCAACAGTGCTGTATGTATGGATAATGCTAATTATCCCCCCCCCACCCAACATCTCCTCGAAACAAAATTCTCTCTGTGCTACTGATGGTGGTCCTCGACAACCCAACAATTTTTTAAGTGGCCCTTCGCCTAAAAAGATTGGGCACCTCTACTATCAATTAACAATAAATTAACCTATCGCTTGTGTCATGTATTCATGAGCGGTGATTGCAATGCAAATTCTTGTTTACAAGAATAAGACTCATATTAGGTATTTTATTATTTATTTATTGTTTGTTTACTTATTTTGATTTGATTTTCTTGTCCTTTTAGAAATTGACTTTAGATTGTTACTTAAATGGTGAGATGATTGTCAATTACCTGTTTTATCGATAAAAATGATACAAGGTAAGGAAATTGCATCGTGTCGAGTGAATATTTAGGAAGTATTTTAAAACCCGCAGACTAAAGAAGATTTGTGTTTTACTTGTTAGCTATATTTTGCAACTCTCCAAATTACTGCAATGTAAATATAGTATGAAGTTAACTTTCCTCTGTTGTATAGCTAATTTTATCGGAAGAAAACCCTGAAAATGCATTGTTGTAGTAATCAATTATTTTTGCAGTTGTGTAAATTCTGTCATAACAAATTTTTAACTAAAGGAAATCTTACATTGGACATTTAATCACAGTATTTTAAATAAGAAAACTTAAAATATTTGCAAATTAAAGAAATGAAAAGAGATTTTGTTTAAAATTACATCTAAAGATTTTTTTTTTTTACAAAAAATGCCAAATTCGCCAGTCATTTGGGAAATTATCACAAAATTCTACTAATAAAATGGGACTGTAAACAAACCGGTTCAAAATGTGTCCTTTTTAAAAATTAAATTCCATCCCAGTAGCCCTGTTGTTATGTTAGTCGAGCACTAGCTGATCGACAAAATTTTTTAATCTCGCCAACCTTTTTTTTCTGACCAATCTTTAACATAAGCTAATAAAGTATAGCCAACATTTTAACATTGCTATATAGTATCTTAAAAAACTTACTTAAAAATAGCTGAAATATAATCTTGATAAAATACGTAAACACAAACATATCAATACAAATAACAAAATCTCATGTAATCGGGTAGGGGAGACCGGTACACAGTGGACCACTTTTTCAGTTAAATTTTTTTTTCTCTTTAACAGACTGACCAATCTGTATGAAAATATTTTTGAATATTCCTTAAACCTTCTTACATCCATCATAATTTTCTCACAACATAGTTTTCAATACATGAAATATATATATATATATACACTGGTCCACCCACCAGGGTACAGTGGACCACTATTAGGTATTATCTAAAATATAATATAAATCTATTTTTCATTAATCTAATTCTTTTTTGTTGCCTCTTCATTCGCAAAATAACATAGTAATATAAATTTTGAAACAAAAACAAAAAATTAATTATATTTTGAAAATAATAACAGATTAATACAGGAACAATTGCAATTTAGTTGAAGTTATTACTTAAGTACAAAAAAAATCAGCTCACAATAAAATTTGCAAATGAAATTCCAAAATACTTATCAGTAAGATTGAGCCTGGAATTTTCAAGAAATAATTTTGGGTCTGCGAGCAACATTATGAAATCATTGACATCAACAGCAGATTCATCTACAGTTTCGGGAGAAATAAACTGATTTCCATTCAATTTGCATCTCATGAATCTTACTTGAATAGAATCATCAACAATTAGACTACAGTTATATTTATCAAAGGCAGTAAATACAAAACAAAATATTTCTTACTATGTTAAAAAAATTGTTATTTTTATTTGTTTACTTTATTTTACAGTTAATTCTACTTTAAAACAATCTTTCTAAGAAAACAATTATTACATATTTTGAACATTCTGCATTAGAGGAGCAGAGTGGATTGTGGACCACTGTGCCCCAGGAGTGGGTGGTCCACTGTACCACATGTTGAAGTTCAATAAATAATCATATTAATATTGTTTATAGCTTTCTTTTAAACATAATAACTTTAAAGTAAAATAAAAACAAGCATCTTAGCTTTCCAAAAAAGCTGTTTTATTTTATTTATCTACAACCTTTAATTACTAAAAAATAAAAATATGATGATGAAAAATTTTACTTTTAGAAGCTCAAAACAACAAAGCAGGATAAAATAGTTCAATCTGAGCTAAACATACTTTCTGAAGGCTATAAATAATCATTGCAGTGCTGTTGTCTATTAGGATAGAAGAGAAGCTTAAAAAAAATTTAAATAAATAAAATATTAGGAGGTGGTCCACTGTGTCCATAGGTTCACTGTGTACCGGTCTCCCCTATATTAATGATAGGCTTAGTCAATAAAAAAAATGTTAAAGTAAGCCATAACATAAATTAGAAACATTGTATTTCATAATGAAAACATCGTATCTAATTTTATATACATAAAAGTGAAAACTTACGTTATATAAATTCCCTATATAATATACCAAAGTTTCATCACAATTAAACGTATTTCAATCACACTGAAATAAAAAGTTTTAGTTATTAAATTTGTGTGAGGTGAATGATGGGAAAGTTTGATTTGGAGAGTTGGAAAATATAGCTAACAAGTAAAAAACCAATCTTCTATTGTCATCAGATATTTAAAAGACTTCTTTAAAAGATTCACTGATTATTTTTAACGATAAAACAGGTAATACTATTGACAATTATCTCACCATTTACGCCACTAAATCAAAAGACAATTTCTAAAAGGACAATCTAATAAAAATAAGTAAACAAACAATAAATAAATAAATAATAAAATACCTCATATGAGTGTTTGAACTTTGAAAGGGGGGGGGGGTGGGCTATGAGACCTATAGCGGCAGGGCTGTCGTCTGGAATGATCCAAACCATATGAGTCCTCCAGTGTTATTCTTACAAAAACAACATTCGAGACTCGTTGAAAACAAACAGATGATTGATTTGTTGATTGGGACTTAAAACGGCCTATAGAGGCGCTGTTCGCAGCCGTCACTACAGGAAAATTATCCCTTTAACTAATGCTAAAGTGCCATTGAAATCATTATTTATTGTAAACGCGTTTAAAAGTGTTATATATTCAAATTTGGATAATTTTTACGTTGTTATATAACCACAGAACACAAATATCACATGAAATCTGAAATTGTGCAAAACAATAATCATTATGAACCAATTAAAATTGCATGTAATGCAATGGGCTTCCAAGGGATTTTCCTGAAGCGAGAAGTTATATCTTTTCCCCACCAGACGGCGTATTCGAGCTCTTGAATTCCCAATTAGAGGCTGTTTCAAATTAACTGATAAAAAAAAAATCTGAATCTTTTTTTCCTTTAAAAAATGACAAATTAAATATATAAATAACAATTAAATTGTATATATATAATTATAAAATATTTCAATATTTTAATCAAGGAATCTAAATATTTTTCGACTTAATGAAGATTTTGAAATAAGAAATTCTTTATTATAACAAAAAAGAAAAATATACAAACAATAATTTAATTTAATACATATATATTACATATTAAAAATTGCATTAAAAACTGTTTTCGTATTTAAAAAAAAAGAATCTAAATAGTTTTTCAGCGATATGGATATGCTTTAACGTTTAACTGTAACCGTAATAGGCAAGAGCTTCCTTATTGCGCAGTAATAAAAAGTAGTGAAAAGGCTGAAGATCTGTAATGTTAGTCTACCAGAAAAAGCATAAGAAAATAGTCCGATTTTAAAAGTGGATTATATTGAAAACAAGAGTTTTCCTACGTTAGCGCAATATCTTAAACGCTTCATCTAAAACTGATTAATATAATATATTAATTTTAAAAAAATCGTTCGATCCATTTTCGAGATAACAACTCTGTGCCCATTACACCATTACATTTTCCATTTTCGCTTAAAAATTGGTTTCCAGATCTCAAAATCTACTGCATGTAGAAATCTATAAATTTCAGGATAGAGTTAGGCCATAGATATAAGACTAATGTGAAAAAATCGAAACGGTATGCCTCATATTTACTGAGATATTAAATGTCGGCGTTTCGATTTTCCTTTGATGTCCTGCTAGCTGTATATATGAGAGTGACGGAATCTTCGGTTTTGGGCTTACGGTTTTCGGTTTTTCGCTGCGTCACTCAAGAGACTACCGTCTCTTATGATAATGTGAATACGGGTATAGGAGAAATTCCTTCAAAATTGTAATTGTTGGAACGTGTCTTACGTTTTCTTAATACATTGTGACGGTATGACATTGTGAAATATGGGTTTTAAAACAGTAGAAGCTCCTTCTTCTGAAATTATTTAGTTAATTAAATTCCTAGATAGGTTCTTAAGTTTAAGGTTCATTAAATATCTTTCAATGTACGTATTTATTATAAGATGTCTTACAAAATAAAAAGTATGAATAACATGATATAAATACATTTTCTGTAAGGTAGAAGCCACGGCATTAGTTAATAATCTTTTTTGAAAAATAAATCCGGATTTTTCCTTTCCCGTCGGTAATGTGTTAAAATGGAATTAAATATTAAATTCACTTTAAAAATGAATTCAAAACTTTATTAGTTCAAGTAATTTTTAAATTAAATCATGGTCGGATCGTATTTAATAGACAGTATTATTTTTACAGACAGAAAGGGAATATCGTCATGTCATGGAAAACTTTTAAAGGGAAGGTTAATTTACCCTCTCATTAAAAACCAGCATTTAGTCAGCGTGGAGCCAGTAGTTAATGTATAATTGCTTTTTCTCTAATGAGTACTCAATTTTGTGAATTTAATACTAAGTATACTAACAACTGATCGGTTGACCGGTACCAAATGAAATTATTTCGAGTCGAATCAGACATTTCTTCATAAAATAAATAAAATATAAATCACACATTAAAAAATTAAATAAAGAAGTTTTCAAAAAACAATTCTTGATGAAGTATTTTTACAAACCTTAAGTAAAATTTTCAGTATGTTTTTTATTAAAGAAAATTATGTGCCTTCTCGTAATGTGCTTTATTAAAGTGCAGTGTGTTACAAAAATAACTGATGGATTTTGAAATTCAATAACAAAATAACGGAACGCGACAGAAATGTATCGTTTGCGGCCTTATGCTTGCAGGGCCACCGCTGGCGACTATTTTTATATTCCATTCGGGCCACTATTTTTGAAATAAACATTTTATAGTATATTTTTCTTGCACATGTTATCGAAGCGTATGTCGACAAACTTTGTTTTGAAAGAGTGGTGCCGGATTGAATTAAAAATTAGTCACCAGTGACAGCTCTGTGTTTCGGAATCCAGAGAATGGTACTCCACCAATTTGCAAATTTAGTTAACATTTTCGCCAAAAGGTGGCGCTGCAA
The DNA here is from genome assembly GCA_963931845.1 of Maratus michaelseni. Lineage (NCBI taxonomy): Eukaryota > Metazoa > Arthropoda > Arachnida > Araneae > Salticidae > Maratus > Maratus michaelseni. Next base: position 403,604,553 of record OZ007586.1, read on the forward strand.
AATCGCGGTGATACTCCAAAACAAGAAATATCCACTGTACCAATGAATAAAATAAACCATTTTCAATGGTGTATATTCTTTTAAACCCACTCACTAACAAATTGTGTAGCAAAATACCGAATGAAGATTTTACGGATTCCATTTTTCTGCAGCTGTCAAATAATTCATTCGCTCAGCTCCATCTTTTTGCGAAAATGTTAACTAAATTTGCAAACTGGTGGGATAAAATTCCCTGGTTTCCCAAACATATAGCCGCAAACGATACATTTCTACCTTTTTTTTTTTTTTCATTAACTTTCAAAATCCATCGGTCATTTTTGGGACACACTGTGTAATTACAGTAATATAGAGCACATACGATTTTTATATATTTTAAAGAAGTATAGTTTAAAACACTTTAGGGGCAAAGTACTCTTGTAACTAAAATATTGAATTGATTGATTGACACCAAGAATCACAAACGAATTTATTTTAATATAAGTAGAAGCTTTCCTTCATGTACCTAATAAATTCAAAATTCTGGTGTCATTGTGGCACTTTGGGAATATAATTAAGTGGTATATATATATTATATCGGCGCCCTTAAAAGGGTTAAAAAAAATAGCAGTAAAAACTTTCGCTTGCAAATTTTAAAAATGTAGTTGAGAACCTGTCTTTTTTTTATTAAAATTTGAGAAAAAATGAAAATTTACTTTTATAAATGTTTTAAATGTACGCTGAATAGATAAAATTACTAATCATACCTGTTGTATCTCAAATAGATATTAAAAGTTTTTCTTTTATTTCTTATTCTCGTAAAATAAAATTCTTGAAGATTTGATTAAAAATGGAGATTGAATGAGCTCCTGTTAAAAAAAAACAGTGTTTTCAGAGGCATAGAAGAAAACGATCCTTTTGTTATGTTAGAACCAAAATTATTTTAAGTATACTTGAAATTTAAAGGAAGATTATACACTGCTCAAAACAATTAAAGGATATTGCAGTTTTAGGTGGATTTTGTATCTGGGAAACTTTTTAGCTGATTGATACATGGTCGACAGACATAGTAGGTTATATGAGAATAAATTACACATGTTTGGCAGAAAAAATGCATTTTATTACGCATTTGTGTACAAAAGGAAAAAACACAATTTGTGCATATGAGAAAAAAAGAATAAGAAAAGGCGTTTTCTTCAAAGAAAATCATTTTCAGTAGGGGGTATGGTTTCCACGGGCGGCCAGCAACGTTGAACACCTTTGAGGCATGGACTCAATGAGGCTATTAATGACGAGTTGGGGTATTCTGCCCCACTCTTCCAGAAGAGCTCTTTCCAGTTCTTGGAGAGTTTGTGGGGGTTGTTGGCGGCCAGAAACTCGTCTTCCTAGAGCGTCCCAAACGTGCTCGATTGGATTCATGTCTGGAGAACACGCGGGCCATTCCATTCGAACGATTGCTTCCTCGAAAAGGAAATCCTCCACCAGGTTTGCACGATGTGGCCTGCAGTTATCGTCCATTAAAATGAAGTTATCTCCGATTGCTGCAGCGTAAGGGACTACAATAGGTCTGAGGATCTAATCCCTATATCGGCGACCAGTCAGAGCTCCATCTCGAATGATGTAGAGGTCAGTGCGCCCGTCAGTGGAGATGCCACCATACACCAACACTCCTCCACCGCCAAATCTGACACTTTCGTGCACGAACGCAGGATTATTCCTACTGCCAGATGAAAATACCTCCAGATGAAAATACGCCTATTATCCGGGTGCACAGAAAAACGGGACTCGTCAGAAAACAGAATATTGCTCCATTCATTTCTCCTCCAGTTGACATGCTCGGTCGCCCACTCCCTGCGGTCGCGACGATGCCTTGATGTTAATCTAACACATACCATCGGTCGACGAGCATACAGACCTACAGCATGGAGCCGGTTTCGGACAGTCTGAGTTGAAATCGTGGTGCCTGTAGCCGAGCGAAAGTGTTGTTGGAGAAGAGTAGCGTTCAAGTTTCGGTGTCTCCGAGCTGTTAACGCTAAATACCGATCTTCATTGGGCGTTGTTGCCCGTCTACGACCTTTCCCTGGTCTTCGGCCTGCACATCCACTCTCCAAAAAACGGTTCCAGATCCTGGAAATGACACTTTGTGACACTCCAATGGCTTGCGCTACTTCGGCTTGAGTTTGGCCCCCTTCTAACCTAACAACAATTCTCCAAGCTTCTGAATCTGTCAAATGACTTCGCTGAGACATCGTACTCACCGAAACAAAGCAATCACTGAATGCCGATCATCCTTGTCTTCATTCTCTTTTATCCAGTTGAAAGTCAAATTTCATTCGCTGCCGCTGAAGCGACGTTTTTGACGTCGAACTCAAAATTTGCATACTCCACATATTGAAAACCAGAAAAATCTGCATTTGTGATTCTCTTCTTCTATTTTCGGCAAAAAAATTTCGTTTATATCTTTATTTTATATAAAACTTCAAATATCCTTTAATTGTTTTGAGCAGTGTATTTTGATTTAATCAAGGCAACTCAATTTTTTCAATGAAAATATGGTCTCAAAAATCTTAAACAAAATTTTGCTTTTCAAACATTTTTATTATACAATCAATTTCAAGAATAAAGTCTTTTTATTTATACTCTGATGTACGTATACTTGAAATCTCTTGCTTTCTGTTAAATCAAAAAACAGGTATTTGAAACAGACATTTTTATTTAATGAATGAAATCAAGAAAATTTCAAATCATTACCACATAGAAGCAAGGCACATTTAATTTAATAATTTTTCTGGTTCAAATTGTGTTTTTTACTTTTAAAAAAGGCGCGAGTTTGGCAAGTGTGTAAATAAGGCTGTCAGATGTAAAGTGGTTCTACCCCCCAAAACATTATCTAGAGGTATTTGGACGTAATGTAAACGTGCCCTTGTGCGTTTCATTCAGAAGGACAGGTGAATAGCGCCATTTCTTGCTCTCAATTTCAACAAAAGACTTCGTTTGTGATGCCACTGAACAAATAATTTTCTATAGAACCACAATCCCTTACAGTCTTTGATGAACTTTTAAATGGACTTTATTTTCTTTGGTTAATGACGCCTCATATATTATTCTGTGAATTTCGAGATCAGAGAAATTCGTCTAAATTATTTAACTTAGGAATATATATTATATCTTCTTAATGACAAATTTAAAGGTTTGTATTCAAATGTGACAAAAATATTTGTCAAATTGAATGATTTGTATTCAAAAGTGACAAAAATATTTGTCAAATTGAATGATTTGCATTCAAAAGGGGCGAAAAGTATTTGTCACATTGAAAGATTTGTAATCAAAAGTGACAAAAAAATGAAATTGGATGTAAATTCTGCTACCTAAAAAAACATGTCAATGTGTCTATGTTTAATAGTACACAACCGATTTGTTTCTATACTCTCTGAAGTGGGATGCCTTCAGCAAGGAGTTTTGAAGGAAAAGGGGAGAGTTTTTTGATTGATTGGCTAATTTATTTGCTATATAGTCATCTTTTGCACGCAGGAGTTAAACATAAGAGTTCGAAAGCTCAGTTTAACCCCTTCACGAATAGCGTTCGTTAATCTTTATCGTTTATCACTCTTTATGTGAAAATAGAAATTTTTGCTTGATTGAATAGCAGAAATGCTTTAATTAAGTAAGTCATAATTTTAATTTAAAAATCCTGGTAGAATAGTCAAGGATTCTGAGCACTTTATGAGTCGCGTATACGTGACGCTCGTCGTTGTGAGGTTAAAGCAGAATTCTACCCAATACAAAAATCTATGCCGGATTTGTGATTCATTCCTTCATATCTTCGCCAGTAGCCAACATGACTAGACAAGAAGGGTTAAATAAATACAATTTTTCCCTTTTTAACACTTTCCAACATAGTTGAAAAGTGTTTATGACTTCGGTTTGTCTGCCGTCTGGCCGTCTGGCAGTCTGCCGTCTGTCCGTGCTCTAACTCCCGTAAATATGCTCGGATTGCTCTGCAATTTTTATATGTTGTAGTCGTTATCTGTAGCATGTTCCCTATTTCAATGGAAGTGTGTAGCACTTATAGTTTTTTACAGGGACACTCAAAAGAATTCCGTTACATTGCGGTCTATGGGGGAAAAATCATTTGCGGTTTATTTAAATAATATATCACTATTTTAAACGCATTGAAATTTATAAATATCACTAAGGTGCATTAGAAAAAGCTTAATATGGAATAGAGTGTGCATAGCACTTATAGTTACTTTACAGGGACAGTCAAAAGAATTCCGTTACATTACGTCTATGGAGAAAATTCGTCTGCGGTTTATTTAAATAATGTTTCCCTATTTTAAACGCATTGAAATTTATATATATCACTAAGGTGCATTACAAAAGGCTTACTACAGAATATTGTGTGTATAGCAGTCATCGTTCATTTACAGGGACACACAAAAGAATTCTCTACTCTATGTTAACAAAAATTCCTGGCAGTGCGTTTTAAGTTACTGAACGCGATTTTAATTTTAACTCGCTTTTTGTCTATTACGTGGTGTGTATAAATTCTGTAGATCCTATACAGGGAAGCACAAAAGTTCGCGACCACATTTCCGTATTATTTAACTCCAGACGGAGAATTTTAAACTGTGCTACGCGTTTCCTAACTGAACTAAAATTTAGCATCCTATGTAGTATATATACAAATCTATAGATCCTATACAGGACTGAATAAAAGTATTCGGATTTCTCAGATGTTATCTTTTAGCTTATTAAACGGTATGATTTGTGAAATTATTTTGGAAGCGTTGGAAAGTGTTACATAATCTATGCTTGACACATGATTTTTCGTTCTTGTTTTTTAAAGCCTCACTTAACTAGTCGGCCAGAGTGGTACCTCTAATGCTCGTATTCACCATCAATCTCAATCTACAAAAACGCTCAAATGGTATTCATCGTTAATCTGATTGGACATCTTCTGCGATCAGGTCCAATCAGGTTAATCGGGAATTTCATTTGGGCGTTTGACCGATGTTTTCTAGGTTGAGGTAGATTGTGAATACGAGCAAAAATAATAAATATATATTTTTTTACTTCTTTGTATTTTTCAATAATTATGTTTAGCATGATTCAACGTTAAAGGAAAATCATATATCGATTTAATCATATTATCTCATTTATTTTCAATGAAAATATAATCACATAAATCTGAAAGAATATTTCTCTTTTTACAAACTTTCATTATAATTTCAATTTAACTAATAATGTCTTATAATGAGGATTTTGTGATACGAGACATATATTTCACAGTTCTAAAACTGCGAATGTATCTTATGTCATCTTAACGTCAAATTAAATAATTTGCTTTAAATGTGGTATATATTTTTTTAGCTTGTTAATGTTTAAAACTGAACTATGATGTTTATGTTAATTCAGTTTTCCGTGAAATGATATGTACTTAACAGGCAACAGGCAATGAATCCTAAAGTATCTAAAGTAGGGAGCTTTCATGAAGAACTTTTCAAAGTAAAGTGAGTCCAATTTTGTCTTAAAGGGTTGTCAGTGCCCCTATGTTAATCATTGTGGCATTGGCGTTATTTGGATGTCACAGAAATTCACCGTGGTCCCATCTCTAACAAAAATGCCATGACTCAAAGACGTCACATTCTGGCTAAAATGTGAGCTCCAAAAACTCATAAAACACATAATAATACTTGAAAATATGTTATTCATTGTAAAATTTATTTTTCTGAGAATTTTTAATATCTTTGTGACGCCATTGCAAGTCACGTACGTCACGTGACATCTGTGATCAAGAATCCACCATATTGTGAAGTCACATTGTGACCAAAATATGAATTTAAAAATCCTCAAAAATTATAGGAAACATTTTTAAAAGAACGTCTTAATTCATTTGAGGGCCTAGACCTCGAATGCTTTTTGCGAGCATCCTTGCAAATTGACCTATATACTCAGTTATTTATTTATAGAACTACAGGAAAATGACCTTTAAATAAATCAGTATTTTTTAATTTGGAATTCGAAATTATGACACAGACTTAATTCTGCACATTCTGCACATTCTCAAAATGTTTTAAAGTTTTGATATTAAATTAAGAGAGTTTTTCATTTGCTTTTACTTCTTTTAATTAAAATCATTTGGATAAATTTATAATTAAAGACAAATCAATTTAATAAAATTTTGAAATTACTTCAATAGTCCCAGAGAAAATGGTACATCAATGCCAACTATTGTACATGTGATTTCGCAACTGCTGTCGGTTCCTTAATATAATAGGTAACAACGGCTATCTAACGCAGCTATTTCAACCATTTCAGGGGCAGTGGTATGTTTATGAAACCACTTAAATTTAATTCCCATACGCCACAATGACACCATAATTTTGCTAAAATGTTTCCATTTAATATGCATTTCAAATATAGCCCTTCTTATTATTTGTAAATAACTTTTTTTTTTGTAAATTCCGGTGCCAGTCATTTATTTCAACATTTTACCACTGAAAGTACTTTGCCCCTGAAAGGGTTAACCCCTTGAAGAGCACCGGTATATTATATATACCACTTAATTTTAATCCCACAATGACACCAGAATTTTATAATGAAATTTTGAATTTATATGGTACATGAGGCAAAGCTTTTAGTTATTTTAAAATAAATTAATTCGTGAATCCTGGTGTCAATCAATCATTTCAATATTTTAACTACAAAAGTACTTTGCCCCTGAAAGGGTTAAAATGGAAATAAATAGATAATCTATTTTTAAACGATTTTTCCATATATTTTCGTTACCATAAATATATATACTTAATCCTATATACCTTCCATAATGTTGTATTATATCATAAATTATATGAAAGTTTGACTATTATCCGTCCTATATATTTCTATATGCTTTTTAAGCTAGAAGTTTCTTTTATTGTGACACACACATATTATAATCTAAACAAGAACGAAAAATCATGCGTCAAGCATAGATTATGTAGCACTTTCCAACGCTTCTAAAATAATTTTACAAATCATTACCGTTTAATAAGCTGAAAGATGACATCTAAGTAAACAATTTGGAAAACGCATAACATATTTAAAAACGTAATTTCAGGAATTTTCAATATATACAATATTCGGAAAATATCCGAATACTTTTATGTAGCCCTGTATATGATCTATAGATTTGTATATATACATAGGATGCTAAATTTTAGTTTAGTTAGGAAACGAGTAGCACCGTTTAAATTCTCCTTCTGGAGTTTCTGTCAATAAACGGAAATGTGTTCGCGAACTTTTGTGCTGCCCTGTATAGGATCTACAGAATTTATACACACCACGTAATAGACAAAAAGCTAGTTAAGATTAAAATCGCGTTTAGTAACTTAAAACGCACTTCCAGGAATTATTGTTAACAGACAGTAGAGAATTATTTTGTGTGTCCCTGTAAATGAACGATGACTGCTATACACACACTATTCAGTAGTAAGCCTCTTGTAATGCACCTTAGTAATATATATAAACTTCAATGCGTTTAAAATAGTGGAACATTATTTAAATAAGCCGCAGACGATTTTTCTCCATCGACGTAATGTAACGGAATTATTTTGACTGTCCCTGTAAAGTAACTCTAAGTGCTATACACCTACTATTCCATATTAAGTTTCTTCTAATGCATCTTAGTGATCTATATAAATTTCAATGCGTTTACAATAGTGAAACATTTTAAAAATAAACCGCAAATGATTTTTCCCCATAGACCGCAATGTAACGGAATTCTTTTGAGTGTCCCTGTAAGAAAACTATAAGTGCTACACACTTCAGTTGAAATAGGGAACGTGCCATAGATAACGACAATAACATATAAAAATTGCAGAGCAATCCGAGCATATTTACGGGAGTTAGAGCACGGACAGACGGCCAGACGGCCAGACGGCCATCCGGCCATACGGCCAGACAAACCGAAGTCATAAGCACTTTTCAACTAGGTGTGAAAGTGCTAAAAAAGACGCACGAAGTCAATGTTGCCAGATTGGGAAACTTTGTTGTTCAAAAGATACTTTTCCCGAATAGTAACCTTCGTATTATTTAAACGCGGAATGTTGTCAATAAGTAAAGTGAATATTTCTACTCTGAAATAGTTGAAGATATTTTGAATAAAATTTTCGCTTAAATATTTTATTAAAATATACAGGAAGCGTATATTGTTACCAGAAATTGTAAATAGATATTTCTTCTTGTTAAATCGCAGGAAATGATTTCAAATTTTACGATTAATTGATGTGCTTTCAAAGTTTGTGATTTAAGTATTAAATTGAAAATTTCTGATACTGGTGTCATGCGTTTTGAAATTTCTAAGGAGTATACGAACATTCATTATAATAGAGATAGAATGAAACATGTTAATAAAATCGTCCAAAAGTTTAATATAAAGTACTATAAAAACAGGTCAAAGTTTAGACAATAGATGACATTTTTCTCTTTAATCTGTACGAATGCTCAAATTTACTTCAAAACTTCATAAATTAAGTCCTCTTATTTTTTGGTGTTTGAATAAATAAACAGAATGAAGAGTAAAACCGACTGAAGTTTGATACAGAATTACATGTTAAGGCTCTTCATCGGTGTGATTTTAAATTCCCCTCGTTAATGTTAAACCTATAGCCGTAGGGTGCATTCATACAAATAAAATATCTTCTCAGTGAATTAATATTTTTGACTTTTTTTCTCCGTGAATTCTTCTTGAAGGATGTCTCCTTTTTAGTTGTCAAAATATTTCTAAAATATGTACTTAATTTTATGTGAAGTGTTAAATTCTTACTCAGTTTTGCTAAGATTTTAACACCTACAATTATAAATTTAGTATATATTTTAGAAATATTTTGACAACTAAGAAAGAAAGAGACATCCTTTAAGAATAGTACACAGAAAAAATACGTTAAAAATATTAATTTCCTAAGGAGATATTTAAAAAATGCGAATTCCTCACTCTCCCATAGATTCAACATTAGCGAGGGGAATTTGAAATCTCCCTCATGAAGATCCACCGTAGCGCCACGAAAGTATGAGCAGTTTTTCAAATTACCGTGCATTAAAATTATAAACTTTCACAGGGGTGGCAAACTCACGTTCTAGCGGGTCAATTTCACCAGTATTTCTGAATAGTTATCATTGCGTTATTTTATCGCATAGTTTTGTTTCATTATATAAGGTGAAGGAATATAATGACATACCAGTGAGAAAGATGAAATACCAGTGTTCTGAAATAAACACTGCTCTGAAATACCAGTAACAACTGGCCTGCTGGCACACGGTTTCTCAACCCCTGATCTATCGTATTAAAATATTACTTATTTGATGGTTGTATCATGTCTTCTTTGATATACAGGGTGATAGGTAATTCGGAAAAATTTTAAAGTGTGGTACCAGAATAAGCGTTTTTTGTCATGGATAATGTGTCCAGAAATGACGTGTATAAGCGCCCTCTATTGGCATTTATAAATTGTCTCTCATTGAATCTTTCACATTTTTCTTCATAACCAGTGTTTAAAGGCGCCATTTCCGAACAAACATTCTTTCACGAAAAATGCTTGTTTAGGTTCCCTCTAGTACACTTTAAAATTTTGACAGTTATTTTTTTATCACTCTGTATATTTAAGTTATCGATGTTTTACAATGTGGTCCAACTGCAGCTCGCGTGGAATCAGTATTATCTTAAAGAATATTACTTATTTAAACACAGAAATTCTACGATTAAATAAGTTGAAAATTTCTGCAAGAAAAATATTGTTCTATACAGCCCGGGGCTGTATTCTACGAAATTCCGGGGCTGTATTCTACACAGATTCTACGAAATAAATATGCACAAATAAATTTGTGTTATAAAGTAAATGCTGAATCCCTTGATATAATACTATATTATATTTGTAGTAGCAAAATAATTACTTGCAAGTTTGAAAATAATGAATATTTTAAACGATACTTCGTGTAATATTTAACAATGTAAACAAGAATTTGTCATTCTTGAAACATTTCTGATCGTCCAAAGACGCATAAGTATTTTTTCTATCAGCAGAACATCGAAAATTTTCATATCGTAATTCTTCATTTTCCATTGTTTTCGGAAGAGTTTCCATGAAAAAAAACTTATATTTGGTATGTTTACATTATTGATTGTTTTTTAGAAAAAGAGTTTAGAAACTATGCATTATTCATAAATGCATCTTTGAATATTTTATAGATGCAAATAAAATCTAGCACGGCATTTCAAGATTAACTGGCTCTTTTTAGAAGAATTTAAAGAAAATTGCCCAATTCTTTTAAATAATTTCTTTGAATTTTTTTTTATAATGTCTCTCTCAAGTAACTTAAACTGAATTTCTTATTTCCATCCATAAAAAAAAATATGTAAAAGGCAATTTCTATGACATAAATAGTTACAAAAAATTAGAAAGTCTTTATTATTATTCAACGGAATGTGTATTTATTTTCTGACATGAGAAAATAGACTGGCTAAAATATTATGAACTTTGAAAGTTTATATAGTGCAGTTTATTGCCTAGTAATAATCCAAAAAAGGATAAGTAAATATATATATATATATATATATATATATATATTAGGGTGGGCCGAAAAAAACTTTTTTTTTATTCGCTATACCGCGGAAAACTTGGCTTTAGGGTTGCTTAGTAAAATAAAATGAAAAAAAAATAATTACATTTTAATTTTAGCGGCAGAGCAGCTCAAATAAATTTATTGGAGAGCAATAGTTTTCTTTCTTTTTTTAAAGCTATAAAAGAAAAAAAAACTGCTATAGTGAAAAATCTTTAAAAGAAAGATATAAAAATACATTATAATAAAAAAAGAAGCAAAATTACTTCATTTGAGGTAGCGCAAAGCATTTAAAAAATCCTTAAGTTAACGCAAACAAGTTGTATTCACTCAGTGAATGTTGGCCGGATTGTGGGTCGGGTCTTTTTTTCTGTTTTGATTCGCTATACCGAAAAAAGACTTGTGTCTAGGGTAGCTAAGTAAGATGCAAAAACAAAATAAATAAAATTTTACTTCTGGTGGTAGCGCAAAAGGCCTAAAATTTATGAAAATTTGGCTTTTTTTTGCCAGAAATTTTTGCCTTATTTAAATTCAGAAAAGTATTAAAAATCCTGCAATTAAACGAGGTTTCTACAATTTGTCCTATTTAAATATTAAATGACAAAATTCTATTGAAAAACTGTGGGATAAGCGTACGAACCCTGGGACTGTCTTGGTCATTTTTTAATATTATATTTAAATAAGTATATATAAAATAAGAAAATGTATGAAAAACTTTTAATGGCCATAATATCAAATTCACTACTCAGTAGTTACAATATATACATTTTTAACACTAGAACACCTGGAAACTCAAGTTCTGTAAAAATGGTTTATGCTAGAATTTGTATTTAAAACTATTTAATTTAATTATTTAATTAACTTTTGTGCGGTAAATTATTTCAGGAAGACATTTCAGGTACGAATCGAAATCTATTCATTTGGTATGGGTCAAAATGACCATTCATTGATGTTCTAATGTTAATAAGAAATGTAACCACCTTCATTTTACAGACACAGCCTTGCGATTCGAAATCCTTGGAACAGGTTTTGTTAGGTATGATGTGGTTACATCTACCCAACAGTGGCGGCTTGTGACTGTCTTTTTTGGGGTCATTAAATGCATGCCTGAAACAAATATTATTTTCATACCATTATTTTTTACAAGAAATCTTTTCCTTTTTAGTGACAGTATTTTCTGACAGCAAGTATAATAAAGTATTCCTTTTTAATAATAGTAGTAAGAAAAGAATAAATTTAGCAGTCATGCATTTAGTGCCCCAAATAAAACCATTCAGGAGCCACCACCGCTACCCAGTGATTATAAATAGCTTCCTGAAGATCTGTAATCCATTAATATTAAGCCTTTTATAAGAAAAAGTTCCCGATTACACTCCATTATTTTTTTATAATCTTTCTACCGTGATTCCAATGTGGCCAATCATTGACTGGGTGTTGATATCATTCAGCAAATTTTTTGCAGCATTTGAGGTATGGCACACGGCATTATCCTGTTAGAAAATTTATTTCTCATGTCCTAAAAGAAACCCCATGTAAAAGTTTTGTCTCTGAAATACATGTGTACACTTTTAAGATAATTATCTTAGAAAAACTAAACAAGTCTATCATCGCACTCTCACAGCACCCAGAACCATGACTATTGCTCTTTTATTTTCACAGCTCCATATAATGTTTCCATTCCTACACAAATCGTGACGGTATTAACGTAAAACTTTAGATACATCAAGATTGAAATATTTTGCATCTGACTTAAGTTATACACTAAGTTAAGTTATACTGGTACGATATGTCGATGAATAGTAACGTTCCACGGAGCCGTCAAAAAATAAGAGTTGCAATCATGGTTTCGGATGCTGCTTAGCAAGCCTAATCTAATTGTTTCTGAGGAAATAAACTCTTAAATGTATACTCATATTTTAGAAACACAAATTTTGTCATATAGTTACTTTTAGTACGGAGAAAATTCAGACTTTGTGCCATACCTCAAAAGCTACGAAACAATCGTTCAATGATAACAATATCACATTATTTGATTACTCACCTTGATTACATGATGTAAACATTACAAAAAAATGAATGAAATGGCATAGTGAAATGTTTTTTTTTTATGTAAATGGAAAGAAATATTCATGCGTTACATATTTTGAGGAAGTAATTTTCACGATGCCTGGTTAGCTATACCTACTTTATAATCATCAAAACTAGTTCCAAGCATGTCGGATTATATGGCCAAGTGTCTTGAAAGTGAAGGTGGTTATGTTTCTTATTAAAGTTGTGTCTATGCGAACTTATAAGTGGTCCCTTTATATATATATGACCATTAAAAAAGTTTTATATTTTATCTTATTTCAGATAATTTATATTGAAATCTAATATATTTAGTATATTTAAAGCTAAAAGATCATTTTGTCAAACTCCCATTCCACATGAAATTGATCTCAATGCGCATGCTCCAATTTTCAAAGCAGGAAATGAATACCATGGGGATTCTCCCCTTCTATAGTTAGAGAGTGGACTGGATCTTAAAAAAGGAAAGGGAGGTGTTTATTTTATGAGTGAACATTTTTTTTTGCTTTTTATTTAAATCCGAGTTGACCGGATCCGAAGACAATGAGGCGCCCAATCCTAAGTTCATTTCATTCTAGAACCGTTTGGAATAAACCGACCAGCGTAGCGGGCGAAGCTCCGCTAGTATATTTTTAAACTATATATTTTTTAAAAGATAAATAAATATTTCATAATGCATATTACATGATGTTTATTAATACTCAGAATTGTTTACTGTTTGTGATTCTTTACTTTATCTAGTGCCCTTATAATTTTAACCAGGGATTTATGGATTGAAATAAAATCAACCACAGCACTGGAAGATAAACCAGCTTTTTTTAACAATTCAAAAATACATTTTACAATCTTTCTTCACAAATTTTCAAATCAACGCAAATATTATACCGTTAATTACAGAAATATAATCTAAATTACATATTTCTAATCATAGAGAAAAATTATACATATGACTAATAATATGATATGCATTGTTTTGTAAACTTAAATTGTTTTTATTGTTCCAAGTAAGTTTATGTTATTTAATATTTAACATTTTTATTTGAGATGTAAAAAAAATGTAGTTTAAAGCTTGAAAATGTCGATAATACAGTATATTACCTAGCAATGATAGGAATTAAATGGTTCCTACGTTTTAGTACAACAATTTTTAAATAGTAATCTTCACCTTATTAAATTGGGGAATTTCTTTTATTAGATAAAGCAAAGATTTCTATTCGGAAAAAGTTGTACAAAAATGCAGGATCTGTTCGAATCCTGTGGTAGTAACATTCAAAACAAAAAAAGGATGAATACATAGCTGCCAACTGCTAGGATTTTTTACACCATTTTTTATAGATAGAAATTTTTTCACAGCTTTTCTGCAATTAAGTAATGCAATATTTCTATTTAGAAACAATTTCAAGAAAAAATAGAAGCTGGCAACTATGTAAATATTATAAAAATATATTTTTTTATGAATGACGCTAATTCAGTTTTAAATTTTGACGCATTTATACATAATTTTGAACAAAAAAACATATGTATGATGCATGCATTTGCATGTAAGAAAATATTGAAAAATTTAAACAATCTTTTACGTTAGGTAAAACAAGTTAACAATAGACGTATATATATATATATTTCAAGAAGCCTGAAGATTCAAAAAATGTTTTTTCTATCACCAAAATATCCAACTTTTATTTTTCAAAAATTAAAACAAATCGGGATTTTTTTTAAGGAAAAAATGTATATGTCGCTGTATGTATATGTAAAAAACACATATGTCGCTAAGGCTGCAACCGCAGCACAAGAAGTTTTCATGAGCACGCATGAATCTTCACATGTGCTCATGATGACAAATGTGAGTGAGAGATGCCAGACTCGGTATCGTCCTCGTCGCTCAATGGTAGAGCGTTGGATCGTTATTCCAAGGATCCGTGTTCGATTCCCGGCCTGGATATTTTACACACTGTTGTTTATACGCTTTTTTAGCAATATGAAAATCCACCTATTTAATATTCAGTAATTTCGGGCGTCATTTCACTGCTGAAAAGTAATTGAAAAAGTAATTTTATATATCAATATTGTTCCATAAAAGTTTTGTTTTTCAAGGACCGTGTTTTTATTTTGCTAAACACCCATAAAAATAATTATTATGAACTTTGAAATTGTTGTTAATCTTCACAACCTGAATGGGTCTAATCGACACGTTTTTAGCACTTTCCAACCTAGTTGAAAAGTGCTTATGACTTCGGTTTGTCTGGCCGTATGGCCGGATGGCCGTCTGGCCGTCTGTCCGTGCTCTAACTCCCGTAAATATGCTCGGATTGCTCTGCAATTTTTATATGTTATTGTCGTTATCTATGGCACGTTCCCTATTTCAACTGAAGTGTGTAGCACTTATAGTTTTCTTACAGGGACACTCAAAAGAATTCCGTTACATTGCGGTCTATGGGGAAAAATCATTTGCGGTTTATTTTAAAAATGTTTCACTATTGTAAACGCATTGAAATTTATATAGATCACTAAGATGCATTAGAAGAAGCTTAATATGGAATAGTAGGTGTATAGCACTTATAGTTACTTTACAGGGACAGTCAAAATAATTCCGTTACATTACGTCTATGGAGAAAAATCGTCTGCGGCTTATTTAAATAATGTCCCACTATTTTAAACGCATTGAAGTTTATATATATTACTAAGGTGCATTACAAGAGGCTTACTACAGAGTAGTGTGCGTATAGCAGTCATCGTTCATTTACAGGGACACACAAAAGAATTCTCTACTGTCTGTTAACAATAATTCCTGGAAGTGCGTTTTAAGTTACTAAACGCGATTTTAATCTTAACTAGCTTTTTGTCTATTACGTGGTGTGTATAAATTCTGTAGATCCTATACAGGGCAGCACAAAAGTTCGCGAACACATTTCCGTTTACTGACAGAAACTCCAGAAGGAGAATTTAAACGGTGCTACGCGTTTCCTAACTAAACTAAAATTTAGCATCCTATGTATATATGCAAATCTATAGATCATATACAGGGCTACATAAAAGTATTCGGATATTTTTCCGAATATTGTATATATTGAAAATTCCTGAAATTACGTTTTTAAATATGTTATGCGTTTTCCAAATTGTTTACTTAGATGTCATCTTTCAGCTTATTAAACGGTAATGATTTGTAAAATTATTTTAGAAGCGTTGGAAAGTGCTACATAATCTATGCTTGACGCATGATTTTTCGTTCTTGTTATAATTGATTTCATTCGATTCGATAGAGAAATTTCTTCATAAAGTAAGGTCATTAAAAACCACAGATAACTATGTTAAATAAATATATTAAATAGTTTTAAATAAAAATTCTGGTATGAATCGTTTTTATCCAGGTTGAGTAACATTTCAACGGGGTAGGAAGATTAATTCAGTATATTACCTGACAATATGCAGAAGGAAACAATAAAAGTAATAACATTTTTTAAACTTCATTTGATAAGTTTTATAAAAATTATTTTTATCTTGATGACGCAAAACTGTATTATTTTTGTAGCAGCATAATAACCGTTACTACTTCAGAGAATATTCAATATTTTAAACAATATTTTATGTCAGGAATATCCAAACTAGAGCTTGTGGAATACTAATATTTCCGAATAACAAATTTCGTCTTGTACTTCATATTGGAAAATACAGCTATTATACGGGCTCCAGATTTGACACAGTGTACTACAATTACCCTGAGGGCTACTTTTTTCAATTTCAGAATGCTTGATTGCCACCACATTTTTTAAGTAGTATAATTCCTCTTATTTTCGCATTAGCTATTTGTCATTAAATAAGGCGAATATTTATAGTTTAAAAAAGTGGTGACAATCAAGCAATCTTACAGCATTGCTTTAAATAACATTTAAAAATCATAACAAAAGAAATTGCTTTTTTTTCATATAATTTTTTCAAACAATCAAAATTTTTGAACTTAAATTTATATTCCAAACTCTAACAATTTATATCTTAATCCTTCATGTTACATTCTCTAAAAAAGTTTTTACGAAAACAATCTATATTCATTTTTGTTTACATTGTTGATTATTTGGGAAAAAAATGGAAACTATGCATTATTCATAAACGTTCTTTTGAATATTTTATAGATGAAAATAAAATCTAGAACCACATTTTTAGATTAACTGGCTTTTATTTTTTTTTTAAGGATTACAAAAAATGCGCTTCACAGTATTCTTTTAAATATCTTAAAACGAAAGAAACGTTTTTAGGGTTGTTATTAGGCTATGTAATTCATATTTCACATTTTCAATTATAGTAATTCATGAAAACAGTTGACTGTATAATGTACCGTCGGCGTAGCGAATTATTTTTTTAATAAAAAAACAAGAACGAAAAATCATGCGTCAAGCATAGATTATGTAACACTTTCCAACGCTTCCAAAATAATTTTACGAATCATACTCTTTTATAAGCTAAAAGATAACATCTAAGTAATCCGAATACTTTATTCAGCCCTGTATAGGATCTATAGATTTGTATATATACTACATAGGATGCTAAATTTTAGTTCAGTTAGGAAACACGTAGCACAGTTTAAAATTCTCCGTCTGGAGTTAAATAATACGGAAATGTGTTCCCGAACTTTTGTACTTCCCTGTATAGGATCTACAGAATTTATACACACCACGTAATATACAAAAAGCGATTTAAAATTAAAATCGCATTCAGTAACTTAAAACGCACTTCCAGGAATTATTGTTAACATACAGTAGAGAATTCTTTTGTGTGTCCCTGTAAATGAACGATGACTGCTATACACACAATATTCTGTAGTAAGTCTCTTGTAATGAACCTTATATAAATTTCAATGCGTTTAAAATAGTGAAACATTATTTAAATAAACCGCAGACGATTTTTCTCCATAGACGTAATGTAACGGAATTCTTTTGACTGTCCCTGTAAAGTAAGTATAAGTGCTATGCACACCCTATTCCATATTAAGCTTCTTCTAATGCACCTTAGTGATATATATAAATTTCAATGCGTTTAAAGTAGTGAAACATTATTTAAATAAACCGCAAATGATTTTTCCCCATAGACCGCAATGTAACGGAATTCTTTTGAGTGTCCCTGTAAAAAAACTATAAGTGCTACACACTTCCGTTGAAATAGGGAACATGCTATAGATAACGATTATAACATATAAAATTTGCAGGGCAATCCGAGCATATTTACGGGAGTTAGAGCACGGACAGACGGCAGACGGCAGACGGCAGACGGCCAGACGGCCAGACGGCAGACGGACAGACGGCCAGACGGCAGACGGCCAGACAAACCGAAGTCATAAACACTTTTCAACTAGGTTGGAAAGTGTTAAAAAGATTCCCCCTCTTAATAACTCGGACACATAGCATTATATAAAATAATACCAGGGCTTTCATAGGTGCTTACTTTTCCTCTATGAGTATTATATGATATACTAGTATATAATCCCCGTAAAAAGTGACGGATTGTTGATCTTCTTTGCATTTTCATAAGACTTCATACAAACAAACAACATGAAGATTTTATTATTGAAAGTTTTTATTGCAAAAAAGTACATTTTAAAAATGACCAATGATTTCTACAAATACAAATGATGAGGGATTTTTTCTACTCATTATTCATTTTCTGAAAAAGTTCGACGATTGAACAAAACATTCAAATTAAATATTAAAATAATATTCCAAGTGCAAACGTAAAAAAAGTGTTATCAATGAGTTTGTATAGAGCTTGACTCACTACATAGCTCATTGTTTGGTTACATAAGCAAAATTAAATGCAAATTACGCGCTACTATATATTACTTATACAGGATGGTCATAAAAAAACTTTGCTGATATATCGAACTCTAGTGGCCGGTCCGTTCAACCGATCAAGATGAGAGTTCAGATATAGTTATTCACAGGTATGAGCTTGGTATTATGTGAACGTCAACAAATTGGCGCTCACGGTTACGGTTATAGATACAGAAACTCGAAATTTTCAAATGGCAACGCCCATTTTGTTTCATCGCAAAATGCTCAGCGCATGCGAAAACACTAAAGAGCGTTAGATCAGTACGTGTATCGCAATAAACGGACGCGTTATTCACGCACTAAAACAGCTCTGCGAACGCCCCCAAAACACACGATCAGGGTGCACGAAGGAACTTTGCATATGACAGAGGAAAACACCAATCACGGAACGCCGTTCGCCAGATAGTCAGCGTAGAAAACGGATAAAAAGTGGGGTGAGAATGTTAATTCTTCAGCCGGGAGCTCGCACATTCCGACGAAATGACTCTTCCAGCGAAAGTTCGTGGTGAATTGTTAAACTCTATTAT
This sequence comes from Maratus michaelseni, assembly GCA_963931845.1. Lineage (NCBI taxonomy): Eukaryota > Metazoa > Arthropoda > Arachnida > Araneae > Salticidae > Maratus > Maratus michaelseni. The sequence goes on from OZ007586.1 coordinate 403,623,538, forward strand.
CAAAAACGGATGAATGCTGCTAAAACCTTGCGTGTTTACCATCGAAACCATCGCCAAATACGTGGCCCATGTAGCCCGCAAGCTCTTCGTGATTTAGTAAAGTAATTCGAAGAAACTGGCTGCACCTGTGATAGACCGCAATCCGGATGACCAACTGTTCTTGAGGATACTGTTATGGAAGTGCATCACATAGTGACTACAGTACACATGCAAACTGCAAGAGGTGCATCTCATGTATTGGATATACCGAAATCAACGGTCCTAAAGCTACTACGCTCTGTAATTCGCATGTTTCCTTACCGGTACCAAAAGTCCAGATGTTAGAAGTGGGGCACCATCTACAACGTATAGACTTTGCTAATGAATTTCTTAACCGATATGATGGAGATAACGACTGGCCTCTTCGCATATTATGGACGAACGAGGCACATTACCCCTTAACTGGCAACGTCAACAACAAAAATTGTGTGCACTGGGCAGACATGAATCCGCACGCTGTGGCATCAGTACCTTTATACGACGTCAAAGTTACTGTGTGGAGCGGCATTGCAGGTACAATTATTCTCGAGCCGTACTTCTTTGAGGAAGCGACACAAACGGGATTTGTAACTTCCTCTGTAACAGTCTCCCGCTATACGGCAATGCTGCAAAATTACGTCATACCAGAATTGCTGCAGCGAAATATAGCGAAGTCTGTTCGCAGGGTCCTGGAACAGCATTTTGGTGACCTTGTCATCTCACGCCATTTTCCATTTCCGTGGCCTTCGCGATCCCCCGACCTCACTCCTATGGATTTCTGGTTTTGAGGATATCTCAAATCTAGAATGTACATGTGCAATCCGCAAACTTTGCCGGATTTGAAAGATTCTATGAAACGTGAAGTTGCAAACATCCCTCATGCGATGTTATGTTCGGCTGTATTGCCCACAGTCGCCCGCATGCAATGTGTAATTGCCTGTGATGGCACCCATGTGGAAAAAATGTAATCAAAATAAAAGTTTTCTTTTCTCCGATCTGTGTTGTAATCAGTGATTGGTGAACTGACAAAATTACCTCCGTGCGTCCCGATCGTGTTTTTTTTTTTTTTGGCGTTCGCAGAGCTGTTTTTTGCGTGCATAACGAGTCCGTTTCTTGCGATACACTTACGGTTCCAACGCTCTTTAGGGTTTTCGCATGTGCTGAGCATTTTGCGCCGATAAGAAATGGGCGTTGCCATTGGAAAATTTCGAGTTTTTGTACCTATAATCGTAACCGTGAGCACCACTTTGGTGCCGTTCACAGAATCCCGAGCTCATACCTCTGAATAACTATATCTGAAATCTCACCTCGATCTGTTGAACGGACCAGCCGCTAGAGCTCCATATATCGGCAAAGCTTTTTATGACCACCCTGTACTTTAATTACGTTCCATAAGAAAAAATCGTTTTATTTACGATGGAAGCAATATTTCAAAATTTAGGTGGATATAAGCTATGCTCTTAAATATTGATATAACTGAGAAAAGAAATAACATTAAAAAAGCAATAACATGAAGCCTAAGCTTTTAAAAGTTGATCTTTAAATAAATCAATACGTCCTGAATTTTTCTTATTTTCAAAATATGCTTATGCATTTTATACAACTATATATAGAGGGTTATTCTAAATGATGGACCCATTTTCAAAGAAATGTATTTATTAAAGTACAAATCCAAAATGAACAATCTTTATACCAATGAAAAGAGGAAGTTTAAAAGTTTTTAAAGATATTATAAATGTTCTATGTGTCCACCATTTGCTGCACAGCAAACATCTACGCGATAGCCAAACTCTTCCCACACAGGAGAAAGCGTATTTGCTGTTACTGAGTGCACTGCTTTCAAAGTGGTGATGGTTCCAGAGGCAGCCGGTAGAGATCGCGCGGCAATAGGCCACTGCGAGCTGAGTGCAATGCTGCCATGCACTCAGTAACAGCAGATACGCTTTCTCATGTGTGGGACGAGTTTAGCTATCGCGTAGATGTTTGCCGTGCAGCAAACGGTGGACACATTGAATATTTATAATGTCTTAAAAATATTGAAACTTCCTCTTTTCATTGTGATAGCAAGATTTCTTCCACCATCTATAAGTTAAAATAGCACACACTACAAACAAGCAAAAAAAAAAAAGAATTTGAGTTTTCTTTCTGAAGATAATCAGAGTATTTGGTATTATTTGAATCAGCGAACAATGAACAATAATAATTAAGGATTCATTTTAGGATCAGTACATATAGGTAGCTAATTATGGAACAAAGTGAATTACTGCAATCAAGAAATATTTGTTTTTTTTCCACCGAATGATTTAACTACACTTCATAAAAATGTCATGGAGAAAATCGTCAGAACGACAGTATGACACATTTATTTAAGAGGGCTTAATAGGTACGAAGACCTCCCAAGTTCAAAGCATCTTTAGGTCCCAGACACACTGCATGCGCCAGAAGAGATCGCTATTGTAACTAGTGGCCTATGAAATGGTCAAGGGGTGTACCATAACTCACCCATCTGCCAATTTCAGCCCTCTAAAATTGAAGGTATGGCCGAAACATGCAAATTTTTGTAACGTCTAAATGTGTAAGGCCTTAAGTTTATGTGGAGAAGGGGAAAAATAGATTGCATCATCTTTCTCCATGAAAAAAAAAAGAATATAATTTTTTTTGGAGTTCAGATATCGAGATATCTGGAAAAAGAGAAGTTAGTAATCTCATGTTCTCTAACCAAAAAGATGATTTGATGTGTGTTCCAACGAAAAGATATGCGTGTGCGCTAAAAAGTGTAAAAAAAAAAATTGCCAACTAAAATCACATTTCGTCAACGACATCTGGTAACACAAGGTAATAATTACCCTTTATTGTACCATTGTTCCATAAATTAGCTGCTTTCAGTATTCTTTTGATAACAGTAAATGTATATGAAGTACATGTATGTAACAGTAAATGTATATGAATGTAATCCTATTTAAACGTACAAAAGACTAATTAAATATGTATACTTCTAATATGGTAATCTGTCCTACAAAATTGAAACTGTTTGTACAGGAATTTAAAACTGAAATGTTCAGTAAATGAATAATGAAAATTCAATTTTCAATTATGATTGATTTCCTTTTAAAAACAAAAAAGAACATTTATGTTTATTTCTTATCAAATGCTTATGATTTCTTGTAAATAAACTTAGTATAATATTCATTTAATTTTGGTCAGTTTCCTTTTTGTTTCCTTTAATTTATTGCATTAATTCTTTTATTTTAGGAAAGGTTTTTTTTTTATATTACAATCTAGGTTTTAAAATAAGCTATTATTTGTTTAGTTTTATACAACTCTTTACGGGTAAATTTAGATGATTGTAAGCTGCTAAAATAGGACCCGATCTTCAAAAAATATTTCACAACGAAACGCTTTCTTTTCTTTAATTAATTTATAATCTGTCTAATAAATCAAATTTTTTAGTACAAATTATTACATCTGATCCTTAGAGTCATTGGTGCAAAGTAAATGCTATACGTCTCGGATGATTATTATTTTTTTTTTTTTTACTTACCTTTTTCTAAAATAGTAATATATTGTTGAATCCTATGCAGACTTCGACTTAAAATGATTTAATTGTTTGATTTGTAGCATTCCATCACACTGGTATAAAGATATGCTCATTTTGGATTTGTACTTTAATAAATACAATTGTTTGAAAAAGGGTCCATCATTTAGATTAATCCTGTATAATATGTTATGTATATATTATATATATCTATTTAATATATTTTGTTCAACTTTATTCCTTGTTATCTATACTAATAAAAAAAAGTTCTCTCTGTGTGTATGTCTGTGTGTCTGTTGGTGATGGCTAGGAAAATCTAGCCCACCTAGAAGTCTGACAATTTAGGTGTGGATAGTCCAAAGTCTGACCATGTGCACCTGAGTCTCAGAATTTTAATACTTTGAAAATTGACAACAATATTAATTAAAAACTGATCAATAACTCATCTATTTTTTGCGAGCCGGCTTTCAGAACTCGCGCATGCCCAGAACCCGATTTTGAACATCGGACGGGAATGAAGAACCATTTGCATGATGAATGCGTTTATTTCGCAATTCTGTTTTAAATTATATCGACTAAACCATTTGGTTTATTTAAAAACGAAAAGCATATGCTGAAAGATCGCACTCTTACGTCTCCAATGCCGTAATCAATTAAAAAAAATATGTTAACCCTTTGAAAAACATTTTTGAAAAAGAGTCATTTTCCCAGGCTTTAGTTTTCTCTTTTACGCTAACGCCCCTCAATAGCACAATTTTAGAGATACTGACAAACTAAACATATGTTCTTAAAGCTGAAACCTTCTTCTAATAGACGGTATAATTATTTTTTAACCCAATTTAGGCAAAGCATAGAAATTTTATAAAATGTGGTATTTCTTATGGTATAAGTTTTCTTATGGCATTTGTTTTACTTTTATTTTTTTTACAGAACTTGCAACTTTACCCCATTATAAAAACATATGATTAATCTCAAGTGGAATAATTATATATTTTCAAAAAGTCGAATTCGTCAATAACCGTTTCAAGTAAGAACCAGCGTATTTTGAAAATTTCTCAACAGAAAGCAATTACTTCAATTGAATTACTAATATTTTATAGATGTCTCCAGAACACTTAAAAATAGCAGAAAAATAAAATTAGCGAAAAATATACGTCATAGTGTTAATAAAAAAAAATATTTATTGAAATGGTGCGTTTACGCATCTTTGGCCGAAAATGGGTTAAATACGGATTTTAACCCTTTGAAAAACACCAGCGAACGCAAATCATTTAGCGCCTCACCATAAGATTATTTTTCTTGCTCTAAAAGTTATTAAACGTTCGTTTTTCGACACAATCTTTTTAGAACATCTCGGTAGACCAGATTTACATCACCTACAACAATTTCGAAGCGTTCGGATGAGAACAAATATTTAAAAAAATTAAAATCTGAGATATTTTCGGCGAAAACCCATAATAACGGGATGTTTTTCGCAGTCACGCTCGGCTTCTGGTAATCTTTTCACTATTTAAAATGCATTTATTTTCACATAATTTTATAGAGGACTTTGAAACAGTTATATTTATAAACGATTAAAATTTTGAACGACGAATATTGATCATACTTAAAAAACAGAAGTAAATGTTTTTTTTTTGTTTTTTTTTTACGATTTTGCGATTTCGTCATTAAAGATATAACTTTATACAAAATCGAGTAAAATATATAAAATAATACAAATTTGGGATTTATGTAAAGTTTTATCACGGGCCCGGGCAACGCTGGGCGGGTCAGCTAGTCTATACTAATAAAATAAAGTTTCGCTCTGTGTGTGTGTGTGTGTGTCTGTCTGTTGGCGATGGCAAGGGAAATCTAGCCCACCTAGAAGCCTGAAAATTTAGATTTAGGTAGTCCAAACTCCCCCCTGATGCACCTGAACCTCAGAATTTGAATATTTCAATTATTTATTGAAAGATTAATTAATATCCACAAGGAAATCTCATCAAAAATATGCTTTTTTCTCTTGGGTTGGTTGGTTGCATCTTCACAGAAGTAATTAAATAAACTAGAGTAGCGAGGAATAGATAAGGATTTCTAACTAAATAGTGTCAATATGGATTGAAGTTATCAGCGTACAGCCATGCTAATGTCGCGCCGCCTGCACATGACAAATTACACAGACGTCCCCTAATTGAAATATTTTCCAGGACCGTGTTTCTTCATGAAAATTAGCCAGGTTTAAGTTTTTTTTTTACATGACATAAATTATTATGATAGAGATTATTAATACAGAAAACTTTATTTAACAGATTATTTTTTATATTTGCTGGAATGGAGAGGGGCAAGGATCTAATTACATTTAATAATATTAACGTTTTTAGCTGCACCCGTAGCGTTTAATTTCTGTTTCATATAGAGAATACCGCTATTTTAAATCTCAGCTAATAGTGTTTCGAACTTCTCCAAACCAGTCCCAATATACTAAATTATCGTAAAAATCAGCCTTCATAGCTTCAAGGTATATTTCTAGAAAGGAGTTACCAGAATTTCCGAATAATGGTCTAAGCCAATTTTCAAATTAAGTTCCTAGCTTAACCAAATGAATCAATCTTTAAAGATGTATAGTGATCCTCCTAATTAGTTATTTGCTGAAGGGCACTTGTACAACCCCTCCCCCCGGCTCCTCCTTCAAAGTTTTTTCTCTAACTATGCTCCGTTTCCATATATCAGCAACTATCTTACCGATCTCAACGCAAGTGATTCCAAAAATTATAATTAACTTAATAGTCACCCTTTATATCATTAAACTATATTTATGAGTAGCGGTTACCACTATTTCCGAATAATTGTCTAAGCCATATTTGTTAATACATTCAAGGCTTAAGCAAACGAACGAATTTTGAAAGATAAATAGTGGTCCTCCTAATTAGTCATTTGCTGAAGGGCACTTTAACACCCTCCCCTCCGACCCTTCCTTCAAGGATTATTCTCTAACTATTCTCTGTTTCAATATCACAGCAACTATCTTTCCGATTTCAACGCAAATGATTCCAAACATTATAATTAACTTAATAGTCATTCTTAAAAACATTAAACTGAATTTATGAGTAGCGATTACCACTATTTCCGAATAATAGGTTAAGCCAAATTTGTAATTTATTTCCTAGCTTAATTAAACGAACGAATTTTGAAAGATGCATAGTGGTCCTCCTAATTAGTCATTTGCTGAAGGGCAATTCTTCAAGGTTTTTTCTTTAACTATGCTCCTTCTCCATATCTCAGCAACTATCTTTCCGATTTCAACGCAAGTGATTCCAAACATTATAATAAACTTAATAGTCACCCTTTATAACGTTAAACGAGCCGGGAAGACCGAGCTATGCTCGGTCAAAATTAAATCTGAGTTCAAACGTCATGACCCATGACCAAAATGACCCACTAATTGAATTTTCTCAAACATGTGACTCAGCCCAACAGTTTTCTTTTGTCCGAAAACCATAGGATGCAAAATTTAATGTAAATAGTCTGAGCCGTTTTTAAGATAAAATAGCTTGACCCATAATGACCCATGACCAAAATGATCCACTAATCAAAATTTCTCGAACATGTGACCTAGTCTAATAGTCTTTTCGTTCCCTAAACCTGTAGGATGCTAAATTTATTTCAAATCCTCTGGACAGTTTTTTAGATAAAATATCTTGACCCATGACCAAAATGACCCACTGATTGAAGTTTCTCGAACATGTGACCTAGCCCAACAGTCTTCTCGTGCCCGAAAACCATAGGATGCAAAATTTAGTGTAAAAAGTCTGAGCCGTTTTTAAGATAAAATAGCTTGACCCATAATGACCCGTGACCAAAATGACCCAATAATTGAATTTTCTCGAACATGTGACCTAACCCAACAGTCGTCTCGTGCCCGAAAACCATAGGATGCAAAATTTAGTGTAAATAGTCTGAGCCATTTTTAAGATAAAATAGCTTGACCCATAATGACCCATGACCAAAATGACCCACTAATTGAATTTTCTCGAACATTTGACCTAGCCCAATAGTCTTCTCGTGCCCCAAAACCATAGGATGCAAAATTTAGTGTAAATAGTCAGAGCTGCTTTTTAGATAAATTAGCTTGACGCACAATGACCCACTAATCGAATTTTCTCGGACATGTGACCTAGCCCAATGACTTTCTCGTGCCCGAAACTCGTAGGATACAAAATTTAATCAAAATCGTTAGAGCCGTTTTTCAGATAAAATTAATTTGACCCACGTTGACCCAAAAATGACCCACTAATCGAAAGTTTTCGAACATGTGACCCAGCCCAATAGTCTTCTCGTGCCCGAAAATGATCGGATACAAAATTTCGTCAAAATCGTTTGAACTGTTTTTTGGATACAATTAGCTTGACCATGACCCAGAATGACCCAAAATGACCCGCTAATCGAATTTTCTCGAACATGTGACCTAGCCCAATGGTTTTCTTGTGCCCCAAAACTGTAGGATACAAAACTACGTCAAAATCGTTCGAGCCGTTTTTAAGATAAAATTTGCATATATATATATAACCACACACAAGATTTGCTCGTATTAGAATATATGATTTATGAGTAGTGGTTACCACTATTTCCGAATAATTGTTTAAGCCAAATTTGTAATTAAATTCCTAGCTTAAGCAAAAGAACGAGTATTGAAAGATGCATAGTAGTCATCCTAATTAGTCATTTGCTGTCATTAAATAAGGCTTAACCTGAACATCCCCCCCCGGCACCTCCTTCATGGTTTTATTCTCAAACTATGCCCCGTTTCCATATATCAGCAACTATCTTTCCCATTTCAACGCAAGTGATTCCAAACATTATATTTAACTTAATAGTCACCCTTTATAACATTAAACTAAATTTATGAGCAACGGTTACCACGATTTCCGAATAATAGTTTAAGCCAAATATGTAATTAAGTTCCTAGCTTAACCAAACGAACGAATATTTAAACATGCATAGTGGGCCTCCTAATTAGTCATTTTCTGAAGGACACTTGAACATCCCCTCCCCCCGGCACCTCACTCAAGGTTATTTTCTTTAACTGTGCCTTATTTCAATAACTTGGCTAATATTGTTCTCATCTTCTCGAAACCAGCTCAATTTTGTAGCACGCCTACTATACAGTAACGTAGGCAGCGGGGACCTGTCTCAGAAGTTCATTCGGAAAGTGGTTTGTTTAGAACAGAATGCTCATCTGGCGGTAGAGGGAAATAAAAGATTTTCCGTAGCGTACGAGCATGCCCGGTATCCGGTGCCGAAGCCATCATAGACCGTGGCCAGAGTTTCGTTTTTTAGGAGATTTAAGTTTATTACAGGGGCTCGGGCAACGCCAGGCGGGTGAGTTAGTTTTATGTATTTTTCCCAACAGAAAGTTCCTCGTTTATATTAATTGTCAATAGATGGCGTCTATTTAAAAAAAGTCCTTCCTGCCTGTACCGGGAGGAAAAGGTAGCTTTCCTATATCTTCGTTTTAAAATTTTAGCTAATGTTACACGAAAACAGCAAGTTAAAATGCAAAGAAACGTTTACAAAAGATTTGTTAATACTGAATTTGAATAAGAAATTCGCCAAATTATTGAGCAATAGCCAAATTGGCTTCATTTATGAAGACTTATTTTGGTCGCCAAATTTGGCGATATTTCGCCAAATGTCGCCAATTTTGGCGCTAACGGATATGAATATATAGTTTTATGCGTATGATTGGGAAAATTACTACAACAATGAAGGAAAATAATTTGCGAGTAATCGCGTTAATGTGCTGTTTTGTTTCAAAATGTCAGCCACCCTAGAATTTCAAACTGTTCTATCTCAGCCATTTTTTGAGATAGAGGTAAACCAAAAAATGCTCTGGAATCCTTGTATCAAGGCCTAACACGTAATGAAATACTAAATTTGAATTTTTATTTTTTTTGTATATTTATTTTAGTTTTAAATTTTTAAATGGCCGCCATCTTGAAACAAAATGGCGGACCAAGCTGGCCAACGAACTCGGTCGAGACATTGGTTAGCTTAATACACACAAGTAGTTTCATCAAAATTGATTTATAAATACGAGTGTTATCGTATGACATAAGTCAGATAATATATATATGGATATATCCATATATATAAATCAACATTTGGACGGAGGGTGATTTTGGGGTCTGGGGGTCATGATCGGTGAAAATATATCGAAATTTTCTGGAACTGCTTTCCTCCGAACGGCTGCAATAGGTAGCTTTATACTTTTTTGTATTGAAAGCTACCTAAAAGCGCAATACTGGATCGGTCACCGCAAAGACTCCTTACGAAAGCAGCCACCACTATTTCTGAATACAGTGTTTACAGAAAAAATTGTTTACAGAAATGTTGATATACATGTTTTATATGAAAATATGCTGAACAGACATAATTTGAGGTAGACAAAATTATCATTTAGTTGTCATATGTTAGCATATGTTTTTCATTAAACCTAACATTGCGTTTAGCTATGCTCGGGTTCGCAGATCCGACTCGGTTCGCCCTGGAATTATTACCTACATTTTCCTACACTTGGATTTGCCGATATATGCCTGCTAAAATAGTTTTTGAAGGTTGTAACTAAAGTTAAAATATTTAAAGGCTTTAATATGCTTTTACAAATATTTTAAAAGCAGAATCCTGTGTTATCCTGCATTTTTTTTAATCATGCGTTAAAAGAGACGTTCATTTGGGATTAATTTGAATTTGTGATTCTGAAGGTCCACAGTGTTTGTGTTTATATCTGTTAATTCGATGCTTAATCTGGATAATTAATTTAGAACCTAAAACATAATAATTGGATATGACATACATGTTTTATAGGAAAATATGCTGAACATACATGATTTCAAATAGAAGAAATTATCATTTAGCTGTCATATGTTAGCATATGTTTTTCATTAAGCCTAACACGGCGTTTAGCCAGGTCGATTCGCAGAGTGGTCGCACCCGGCATGGTTAACACTCGCTTGTACTTGCATTTTATTATAAGTAGGTATTATATATCCACTATGATGATGATTTTTTTAACGAAATTTTCTTTATAGAAACACTGTTATTCAAAAGGCAAAAAAGGAAATGGAAAAGTAAACACCCGTACGAACTCAAGTTACTATTAACAGGCAGTCTTGAAAAACTGACCCATTTTTAATTCAAAATAACTACTAGCCTATCATAATTTCAGTATTTTAATTTTAGTTTTATTTAACTGAATAACTACGGAATAATTTTCTGTATAAAATGGAAATATTGTATTTCAAACCACTTTTCCAGAATAGCGATTTTTGTCTTATTTTATCACGGAGTTTCTATCACCAAAGAAATCTCTTCAGACATACTGGTATGAAAACAACAAACCTATTGGCAGCTAATGCTGTGAACATGTGGCAAGGCTATTCTTTAATAGATTAACGGCTGACATTTCCAGATTAAATAAAACAAAATTAATATACATAACTTCTGGTAGGCTTGAAAGTATTCAAAAAAGGAAAGTAAACTGATTCCAGCCGAATACACATAACGTCGGATATCGCTTTGAATTCTAGTAGGATATTTTTTATTTTACCTAATTTTAATCAAGATTTGTAACACAAATTTTGAATATAATTTTACATTTATTTGGTGAATAAATCAGTAAAATTGCATTTTCTTATTTTAAAATAACGTTTTCTGAAATTCAGGTGTAAATTGAGAAATACGAAAACACAATTACTTGCAACTCTAAGCGAATAATGAAATAATAATATATAATGCAACATATAAATTATACTTTTGGTTTTATGCACGTATTGACATTGTAACTTTAAAATTTTTCATACTGACACATAATTTTTACATAATATTTCAATTATTGAGAAAATGTTACCTTCTGTTACCAATTGCAAATTCATTCAGTCAAATAGTTAATGACTTATTCAGATGTAAAATTTCATACTCCTAATTTTAACCATTTAAATGCCGATGAGATGCATACTTACCATTTAGTTTTATTTACCAAATACCGAAATTTCATAAGAATATTTGAAAAACATTTTGCTTATATGACATGTGAAAAGAAAATATTTATTTTTTCTTAATCAATTTCTTCATAAATTCTGACGGCTTCATTCATTTAAAAATTTTAGCAAGAGAATTATTTTGCCCATGAAAGGGTTAATTCATTTTTAAGCGTTGCAAAACCTATTTATATGCGTGTTGTGTAGTTTTTGAATCATAACTCAAAAATTTTATGATGGAATGAACTTTAACATTTGTGTTATCATACTTCTGCTTCTAAAATAGAGTTCTGTTGCTAAATGTGCAATTTATAATACATGTTTTTTTCCCTAACTTCTACTATTGTATGCATTAATAGGATTACACCATGCAATAAAATTTATACATGGTTGGTCACATGGGATGCTAACTATATACGTACACATATTATCTAGTTGAATTAATCGCAGTTTCTGTGATTCAGTTAACGTCCGTTTTTAAACCCACTTGTATTGTTTCGAGAATGATTCTAAGGGTTTTTTTTTTTGTAAGATTAAGTCTTCTTTGTATTTTGATGATGAGTTCTCTGGACATTTCGTTAGTTATTTTCATTAATTGTTTTAAGGTACTGCAATTGCTCACCTATTTTCATCCCTAGAAATTTCTTAATAATACTAAGAATGTTTTTCTCGTGAAATTACAGATGTTTTCATAAGCACAAGAAAAAAAAAAGATATATGAAGATTGCTAACTCTAACCGTATGTTTGCTTTCTATGTCTATTTATTCGAACTGGGGAATCGATCCTCTACATAAAGTGTTGTAAGAATTTTAACCTTTATTTTCGTATATGCTTTGTAAATTTACATAGCAGCTCACATAAAAAAAATTACGAATAAAATATTCATTCGACAAAAGGACAAAATTTCCAGGGTTCCTACAGTTTTAGGAAAATAACAGTATTTTCTTATAGAAAAACGTGTAATGGCGCTATTACGTAAGACGAATTTTCCTATAAGAAAGTACTGGTACTCTTCTGACATGTAGTCATGGTAATTCCTTTACTTGTAAACCCAGATTTAATTAAAGTTTCCATCTACATCTCAAAGAATATAAGGATGATCTTCAACTTTTTAGTACCAAAATTTTCAAACAATAATTTTCATGGTAAATTTCTCTACTTTACTCTTGCACTTGTTGTAGAAATAAATCATTGAAATAATTTTTTCTGAGTCGGGATACAAATAAATATAAAAAAAATCGCCAGAGGCACCGTTGTATACTAAATTTTATAATTTATAAAATATTGTGTCTTACTGAGAACGGCAATAATATAAGGGGAGAATTTCTATAAGAAAATGTTTATAGAATTGACCGCACCCTGCTCAGCAAAAAAACCGGTTTAAATTCCGGATTTTTATTTAATAAAATATAACTTGTTTTTGCATCGTACTTACACCGTTTACATTACTTGAACTTTCTGGATTAGAATACGATTTTGTCTTTAATTTCAGGCACTCATACGATGGTTTGTATCGTGGTGTTGTTACATGGGTCAGGTTTTTTTATTCAGAATGCTACTGCTATTTTCAATTGTAATATTCACCTGATATTGTATGTCATTTAATATGGCGAATATTACTATTTGAATATGGTCGTAGCATTAAAAATAAATGAAAGCATCCCACTTGCTGCAGTGTTGTACGATAGTAAAGTAATATTCTTCAAATATTTATAATATTTAATATCTTTCCAACAGTGAACATTCGTAAAGCGAGATTTTTATTTAGTACATTTGCATCATTAGTGTGCATTTCAGGATTTTATTTTACTCAGAAATTCTGAATTAACACAAGACATTCTTAATATTTATTACTGCTTTATAACGACAGACGTTTTGTGATTGAAATAAAAATTCTTATATTTCTGAATTTTCGGTATGAATTCAAAATTCTTAATACAAAATATATTCCTGAAATGGCGCATTTATGCACTAATGATGAAAATGAGTTAATCGAGTTTTAGGTAGCTTTCAATACAAAAAGTAGAAAGCTACCTATTGCAGGTGTTCGGAGGAAAGCAGTTCCGAAAATTTTCGATATATTTTCACCGATCATGACCCCCAGACCCCAAAACCACCCTCCGTTCAAATGTTGATTTATATATATATATATATATATATATATATATATATATATATATATATATATATATATCTGACCTATGTCATACTATAAAGCTCGTATTTATAAATCAATTTTGATGAAACTAATTGTGTGTATTAAGCTAACCAATGTCTGGACCGAGTTCGTTGGCCAGCTTTGTCCGCCATTTTGTTTCAAGATGGCGGCCATTTAAAAATTTAAAACTAAAATAAATTTACAAAAAAATTAAAAATTAAAAATTATTTTTTATTACGTTTTAGGCCTTGATACAAGGATTCCAGAGCATTTTTTGGTTTACCTCTATCTTAAAAAATGGCTGAGATAGAGCAGTTTGAAATTCTAGGGTGGCTGACATTTTGAAACAAAACAGCACATTAACGCGATTACTCGCAAATTATTTTCTTTCATTGTTGTAATAATTTTCCCAATCATACGCATAAAACTATATATTCATATCCGTTAGCGCCAAAATTGGCGACATTGGCGACAAAATTGGCAAAATTGGCGACATTTGGCGAAATATCGCCAAATTTGGCGACCAAAATAAGTCTTCATAAATGAAGCCAATTTGGCTATTGCTCAATAATTTGGCGAATTTCTTATTCAAATTCAGTATTAACGAATCTTTTGTAAACGTTTCTTTGCATTTTAACTTGCTGTTTTCGTGTAACATTAGCTAAAATTTTAAAACGAAGGTATAGGAAAGTTACCTTTTCCTCCCGGTACAGGCCGGAAGGACTTTTATATCTTTGAAAGTGTCAGCTATATATATTTTTTTAATTTCAGATTAAGAATTTATCAAAAAATATCAATAAAAAATATATAAAAACTATTATATCCTCAGTTATACATATTATTAAACTTCTTTATATACTTAAATAATTTTAATGTGTATTTTTGAATTAGCTGCCGAATACAGACGCGTACAAGTTCCAAAAAAATACTATATCACTTCTTTTGAATACAAGTGTTTCCACATAATAATCTTCTTGTTATTTAATCTCATAAAAATATTACGAATTCGGTGATTATATACGGTGAAGAAAACTATTCGAAAATTCTAATATTATAATGAAAATATACGGTTCGTACTGTATTACCACAAATTTTTAATAGAATATTTCGCCTTATTTAAATGCAGGAAAGTATTACAAATCCTACAATTAAACATTGCGTCTACAATTTCCTCTATTTAAATATTAACCCCTTGAAGGGCACCGGTATATTATCAGGGTGGCTAGTGGTCAGGGAAAAATACAGTCAAAAAATGGAGTTACCAGTATATTCTTATAGAAACATTTAAATTGATTATTTGATCGAATAATCAACATAAATTTTTCTATAAGAATATACTGGTGTTTATCACTTTTTTTACTGTATTTTTCCCTGACCACTAGCCACCCTGATTATACATACCACTTAATTTTAATCACAAAATGCCACATTGACACCAGAATTTTATAATTAAATTTTGAATTTTTAATGAAAATGAGAAAAAGCTTTTACTTATTTAGAAATAAATTCGTTCGTGAATCCTGGTGTCAATCAATCATTTCAATATTTTAGCTACAAGAGTACTTTGCCCTTGAAGGGGTTAAATAGTAAATATATAATATAAAATGGTGGTAAAAACCTACGAACCCTTATATACATGTTATTTCTCTTGAAATTTGAGGTCGACTTATGCTCGAATACATAAGGTAACTGGAAAATAATTTACTGTTTTACTTGATTTAAATATGTTTTATTGTGTACTAATGAGGTGCTAAAGTTGTACATGATTTATTTTTTCCTCACAAAATTTTAAAAAAAAGCTCCATCTGCTCCAACGCCTAATAATGTATAAGATGTACCTCCAGGGTTTTCTTTATTTCTCTAAATCGCAACTTAAGTGCATATTGTGCATAGTACGTACTTTCTAATTAAAACCATAAATTAAATACTGTTAGCTAAAACTTTCTGTAGCGTGATGGAAATAAATTTGAATATTTTCCAGCTTGTTCCTTAACAAAATTTTAGTAATCTCAAGAGAAAATTTAAATGAAAGGCTTTCAAGAAAGTTTCACTAAGTTTGATCTAATTTAATGTTTTATTGACAATATGAAATAAAATAATCTATGCAATAGGGACTACCGAGAATATTACATTTTATCAAAACAAATGCTTTAATTTAAGATATTAAGATTAATTTTGATTGCGCACGCTATACATCATTGACTTTTTTATGCAAAATCTTTTGGTAATGTCACTGTAAAGCAGAATATAAATCCAGTAATTTGTTAAATTATATTTCTATTACATCATAAAAACTGGTCCCTGGGGTTCTCTGGCTGTTTAAAATTGTAGTTTTGTCCGATCCGAATCTCTCTCGTTTTCATGTACCAATGGATTAAAATAATCTCATGTCTCAATGAATTACATTTTTCTAATCTAAAATAGTGTTCGACGACTCCTTAGAAATTCCAAGCAGTGTACGCACCTTATCCATGATACACTGGTCAGAGGGGGTAAATTGCCGCCAATATTTACGAATAGAATTTTGTTTCACCAGTGGCTTAGAGATTCTCCTCTCAAAGCTGCTAGACGGGAGGTGCTGGGTTAAAAACCCCGCCGGATTCGTCGACATAACCGTTCGGAATTTTCCGTGTTTTTTTTTTTTTTAACCTTGTGAATATACGGATTAAGATCCCTTAGAAAGACCCCCACGGAGAGCACTGCCCCAGCCCGCCTATATCCCTAGCGCGGATAATCGGCCGTAAAAAATAACCAACCAAACAAATAGAATTTTTCACGTTATTTAGGACTGACATTTCTGCGTTTTTTAACCCTCCAGCCGCGGGTAACGTTCCTACCACGTTTCACTTATTCTATACAATTCCGCGGGATACGCTATTTTGTCGTTCCCTAGAATTTTTGTAGTACTTAAGCATCGGGAGACTCTATTTCTTCGTTGAATCTATCTTCTTTTATATAAAAATAGAGAGATCCGTTTACAAATTATAATATATATATCATTTCATACACTAGATGATTCCGAAAGTTCTGCAGTTTTTGAAATATTTTGAATCCAGAAATGCCACATTCCTACCGGAATTTTGAAATAAAACCTCGTTTTTAGCACTTTCCAACCTAGTTGAAAAGTGCTTATGACTTCGGTTTGTCTGGCCGTCTGGCCGTATGGCCGTATGGCCGTCTGGCCGTCTGTCCGTGCTCTAACTCCCGTAAATATGCTCGGATTGCTCTGCAATTTTTATATGTTATTGTCGTTATCTATGGCCCGTTCCTTATTTCAACTGAAGTGTGTAGCACTTATAGTTTTCTTACAGGGACACTCAAAAGAATTCCGTTACATTGCGGTCTATGGGGAAAAATCATTTGCGGCTTATTTTAAAAATGTTTCACTATTGTAAACGCATTGAAATTTATATAGATCACTAAGATGCATTAGAAGAAGCTTAATATGGAATAGTAGGTGTATAGCACTTAGAGTTACTTTACAGGGACAGTCAAAATAATTCCGTTACATTACGTCTATGGAGAAAAATCGTCTGCGGCTTATTTAAATAATGTTCCACTATTTTAAACGCATTGAAGCTTATATATATTACTAAGGTGCATTACAAGAGGCTTACTACAGAATAGTGTGTGTATAGCAGTCATCGTTCATTTACAGGGACACACAAAAGAATTCTCTACTGTCTGTTAACAATAATTCCTGGAAGTGCGTTTTAAGTTACTGAACGCGATTTTAATCTTAACTAGCTTTTTGTCTATTATGTGGTGTGTATAAATTCTGTAGATCCTATACACGGCAGCACAAAAGTTCGCGAACACATTTCCGTTTATTGACAGAAACTCCAGAAGGAGAATTTAAACGGTGCTACGCGTTTCCTAACTAAACTAAAATTTAGCATCCTATGTATATATACAAATCTATAGATCATATACAGGGCTACATAAAAGTATTCGGATATTTTTCCGAATATTGTATATATTGAAAATTCCTGAAATTACGTTTTTAAATATGTTATGCGTTTTCCAAATTGTTTACTTAGATGTCATCTTTCAGCTTATTAAACGGTAATGATTTGTAAAATTATTTTAGAAGCGTTGGAAAGCGCTACATAATCTATGCTTGACGCATGATTTTTCGTTCTTGTTTATAATGAACATGAAGAAACTGATTTTACTTATTTAGAAATATATATTTTTTTAAATTCCGGTGACATTCAATCCTCATAACTATTATAAGTGACGAATAAAAAAAAAAAGCCGCGGTTTTATATAAGAAAATGGAAACATCGCCGCGGCTAGAGGGTTAAATAAAGTGACAATTATTATTTTTTTTAATGGGAGAAGTTTGCCCTTTGCTGTGATATAGCTACAATACCATTATATTCGCGAGTATGACCACTCCAAAATTCGACAGAAATAAGATGTGATTCAATTGTAAAATCTGTATTTCCGTATAACAGTCTTCACCGTATTTAATCGTAAAATGTTATTATGAATTCTGTAATTAATTAAGGCGAAGAAAACTACTCGAGAATACTGGTATTGAATTGAAAAAACTTGACACTTTTTTCTTTAATTTTGGGATCGACTTATACACGCATATATACTGTAATAAAAAAAATTATAAATAATAAATGTAAGAGATTTTATTAAATAGAACTTCGTGATCTTAGATATCTATACTTGAACTTTTAATACAACTACACAATGAAAATTTTGATAATTAATATTAGACTAAGAATATCAAACATAAAATTTTAAGCTAGAAAAATTTATTTTATTTTTTAGAAAGAAAAAAAAGGTCATCCTTTTCTGGAAACATTAATTATTAAGGAAAATAAAATCCTATGATAATTTGTACAAATAATTTTGTAACTATTTATAATTGAATCACTGAAACCATTTTGCAAAATAATCCGACATCTATTTAGCAATAAAATTTACTAAAAAAATAATTGTTTGCTATGTTTAGGATAGACATTTTCATAAAATAATTCTATTTAAATGTCAATATTTTTATAGAATGTCGTTTGCGAGGATTTCATGACATATCCTAAAAGGCATTTCTTAAGTGTATTGTCTGTAGGCATGGATCCAAACTACATTCTTTCATTTCTAGAAAGATGTTATCGAATATTTTCCTTCTAAATAGGAATACATATTGCACAAAATGTTTAAGATGTCCTTTTACATTTTGATTGGTATATCATAATCACGCAAAATATGAATTTACAAAGTAGTTTACATAAACTAAAATATAAATATCAAAATATCCATTTATCACGAATTATTAATTAAAATTTGTAAACTGTTTAATACCCATTTCTTTTAATTTTTATGATTTAAAAATCCTTTATTTATTAACCTATTTTTTATAGGCATACCAAAGGCGTTCAAACAGATCGCAGAATGCATTCAGTGTGGTCGGCAGATAAAATAAATATGTCTTACACAAGAAAAAATATCTTCAAGGTAAATGCCAAACATGATGCACACACATTTTGATGATTTAATGTATGTTGTAGGGGTCATGCCCCTAACTATTCAGATCAAAGGTTTCCTTCAAATGGGCCATAGTTTTTGAGAAATTTCGGGTTAAAGTTCAGCATGCGTTTCAAATACCCATTAGTTTGGCACTCTGAACAAGATCGCCGAGGTGCAGAGCTAACGTTTGCGCTTCCCGACCAAGAGGAGAAGGTTCTGTCCTATGCTGAGACTTTTTTCTTTCTTAAATAATTTTATATTTTTCACGCGTTACAAGTTTTACGCAGAATTATGAATTCTACATCTTTGAACTTTTTGATATTTTCCTAATAAATTTCATTTTCATTTTCGAATTTTTCATGAAAATTAATATTTTTTGCACAATTTCTAAACTAATATTTATGTCGACGAAAATCCAAGCTAATTTATGTCTTGGTATCTCGTCTTTTTAAAACTATTATTGTTTACATTTAAATATATTTATTTATTATTTATTTATTTATTTATCATATTTATGAAAGAATGCATATATTTTTTACTTGCATTTTCTATTTAAAGTATTTTAATTGATTAGGCAAAAATTAACAAAATAATATATACTTTTAATATTTTATTAGTTCTAAATATATTGCAATAAGATAATTGGTAAAATACAAATACATTTATCATCACCGACATCGACATGTTTAGCTTATTAAATATAGATTTAATTGTGTGATACAAATTGTAACAATTTTCAAAACAAAATATCGCATTAAAAATCTCCATTAAAAAATTTCTTTACATAATCGTTTCAACAATATTGGAAGAAATGATAAATTAACCTATTACATATTCTTTAAATACTTAAATTGTGATACATATATTAAAAAAATCATTAAATGTTGAAAACAAATTACTTCAAACGTGGTAATTGTCTTCAAAAGAAGCTAAACGAAATGAATAAAAATAAAATGTTATCTATTCTGATATTACCGTAAAAATCATTAGAGACGATTTGTTTTTGAAATATTTTTAATATGTATTGTAATTTACAGTCTTTGTTATTATTTCAAGTTGAACTTTTCTGTATGACATCAGCAGTGTTTTTACTTGTTAGAATTTAAAAAAATCAAATGTAATATATTATTTTCTATTTGTGGAAATCAAAAATGATGTTGTGTTTGAACTATACAGTTAAATGTATTTAGATGATAATAAAAATTCATTGAATTGGGTAAAACTTGCATATAAGCGTCACTGCTTTACTATTTTATTTCTCCTTTCAAGAAATGCTATTGGAATTACCTAATCACACATACGTTTAAAAGATTTGAGATGAAAAATATTTTGTATAAGTTATAAAGAATGATAAATTTTCATTTAAAATTCCATAAAGTTAAAAAAAAGTATTATTTCAGAATGGTTATTAAAATAAAAAAGGTAAATAACAATAAATTTTAAACAAAATCTAAACATAAATTAGTTTGGAGTTCATCAATAGAAATGTTAATTTCAAAATTGCAAAAAAAAATATTAATAATTTTCTCGAAAAATTCGAAAATGTAAATGGAATTTATTAGGAAAATATCAAAAATTCCAAAGATTCAGAATTCATATATCTGCATAAAACGTGTAACCCTTCAAATATCAAATATTATAATACGATCAAAAGTTGTGTGTGTGTGTGTGTGTATGTAATCTTTATCTTAAAATCGGCCCTAATGATTTTGACGAAATTTTGTATCTTACCGTTTTCGGGCACGAGAAGGAAATTGTGCTAGGTCGCATGTTCGAGAAAATTCAATTTGTGGGTCATTTTGGGTTACTATGTATTAGGGACATTCTGGGTTACTATGGGTCAGGGTCTAGGTAATTATATCTAAAAACGGCTCAAGCGATTTTAACTAAATTTTATATCCTAATGTTTTCAAGCACGAGACGATGATTGGGCTAGATCACATGTTCGAGAAAATTACATAAGGGGGTCATTTTTGGGTCACCGTAGGTCAAAGTTATTTTATCTAAAAAAGGTTCTAACGATTTTGACCAAATTTTGTAACCTCTCGTTTTTAAGCACGAGAAGAGCATTGGGCGTGGTCACGTGGCTGAGAATATTCCATGAGTGGGTCCATTTTGGGTCAGTACGAGTCAAGCTATTGTATCTAAAAATGGCTCTAACGATTTTGGCTATATTTTGTATAATGTCGTTTTAGGACACGGGAAGACCATTGGGCTAGATCGCATGATATAGAATACTAGAATAATGGATTATTTTGGGTAACTACGGGTCAGAGTTAAGCTAATTTTATGTAAAAACGGCAGAAACGATTTTCACGATTTTTTTTGTCCTAACGTTTTCGAGCAGTATAAGACAATTGGAGTAGGTTACATGTCGGAGAAAATTCGATTAATGGGTCATTTTGGGTCACTGTGGGTCAGGGTCAAGATAATTTTATGTAAAGAAAGGATGAAACAATTTTTACGAAATTTTGTATCTTACTATTTTGGATAGCAAGAAGACTAATTTGTTAAGCTACATGTTTAAATTTCGATTAGTGGGTTAATTTTGGGTCAACACGGGTCAAGCCAATTTTATCTAAAAAACTGCTTACACAATTTTGACTAAATTTTGTATCCCACCGTATTGGATTACGTGCTGAGTCACATATTAGAGATATTTATTACAAATTATATATTTGATTAGTGGGTCCTTTTGGGGTCACGACGGGTCACTGCATTCCAATGTGAATGAAGGTTGAAACAGTTATTAAGTTGTTGAACATTTGACAGTAAAGGAAGTTGCAAAGTTGGCAACATTGGCGAAATTTGGCGGGAAATTTTACTTTTAAAATTACCAATGCCAAAACATATGCTTGGCGCCAAATGAAATAATCTCGCCTATTTTGACGATATCTGTCGAAATTTTAACGACTTTTGGTGAAAAAATTAGTTTTCAGGACTGAAGAAATTTTCAAAAAATTTCCAATTGGAGTCTAGATAGATGATTCAACCAGTAATTCCCAATAAAACAGAAAGCACGATTCTGGTAGTTCAGAGAAGTATGCACTTAATTTATTGTTATACAGAACACAAGGCTTAGTTGAAAACACAGCTAATTTCAACCGAGTGTAGCTCGTTCTTCCTAGCTGGTATACAATTAATTAAAAAAGATAAAAGGTACATGGTATGACAGAAACCTCGCCCCCAGGACTGGAAGCGGGAACGCTAGCTGTGCGCCACGGACACCTTGTTCAAAACGTCAGTCTAATGGCTGTTTGAAACGCGTGATGAACTTTAACCTCAAATTTCTCAAAAACTAAGGCCCATTTGAATGAAACTTTTGACCTGAATAGTTAGGGGTATAACTCCTACAACATACGATAAAATTATCGAAATATGTGCGCATCATGCTTGGCGGTCCCCGGTTTAGTATGCGAGCTGAAATACGAACCACAAAGGAATAAGTTAATTTATTAAATAACATTTCTTGTTAACACTTAATAATGTTTATATAGATTGCTCTTGTGATTGTAGGACAGTTTTAAAGTACACAGGCAGTGTTTTCAGGTGGCTACATTTAAAAAAAATCCCTGACGGCTCGGCCTACAGGCACAGGTAGATTTCGAAGACGCAGACCGTGGGGCGCCTGTTTGTCGGGAATTGCGGAAGAAATGACCTTTTTATGATGATGCGGCAGTTGGAACCGCCTCCACAATTCAAACTTATGCCCAAACAAAGACTACCCACGCTCACACCGGTGCATACACTGCAAAGTCGCAGGCGAAGATGACTATCACAGAGCCTCCTCAAGTAAATGCCCGGTATACCAACATTACCTGAAGAGAAGAAGTGACACAACAAATACACGTAACTACAAACATAACATCCCAACATATTCGATCCGATGACGCAAACAAGTAACACAGGCAACAACTTCCAACAAGACACACCTACAGATAACAGCCAACACACAGAAGAAGACATCCCCAAAAATCCAATACAAGAAAACGACACAATAAAATGCATCCAAATTAATCTACAGGGTTCCAAAGCAGCTACAAGCAACCTGATGGGCAGAGCCAATCAAGAAAAAATAACCATTCTGCTCATACAGGACTATTACAAACACAAAAACATGATCTGGGGAGTACCATCAAAAAGATGGCAAATCTTCGAAAGTAAAAATAACACAGCAGCAATAATAATAACAAGACCGGAC
The DNA here is from genome assembly GCA_963931845.1 of Maratus michaelseni. Taxonomy (NCBI): domain Eukaryota; kingdom Metazoa; phylum Arthropoda; class Arachnida; order Araneae; family Salticidae; genus Maratus; species Maratus michaelseni. Next base: position 403,646,950 of record OZ007586.1, read on the forward strand.
ATAGAAGCACTACACTCATATACAGATGAAAACTCCAGCTTCACAAACATAACCACAACAACAGGACACATAACCATCGGATCGATATATTCAAAACCAACATCAGACATAACACAAGACATGAAATGGATCGACAATTACACACCACTACAGAACATCATAGTAGGAGCAGATCTCAACGCCCGTCTCTCCTTGTTGGGATACCTCAAAGAGGACAGTAGAGGTACCCTCCTAACATACCTAATAATGTCAAAAGGACTAATACTAATAAACGACACGGAGGCCCCAGAGACTTTTGTTGGACAACCAAACAGGAAGTGCTCAAGTACGCCTGATGTGACGTTATGTACCGAAGATGTGGCAGAAACAATCCAATCCTGGAACGTAGACGTCACTAATGATAGCCACTCAGATCACAGGTATATCTATTTTACAATTAAACTCCAAACAAAAAAAATAGAATTAGAAAGATACAAAACTAAACACACAACTTTTAAAAAATTCAACAAACATATAAAAAATAAGCTAAATAACTTACAAACAAAACTACAAGACACACTTACACAAGAACATCTAGACACCTGGTTAGAAAACTTTAACGATACAATAACAGCAACAGCAAATGAAACACTAAAAACCAAAAAACTCAAACTCTACCCAGAATTCAACTGGTGGAACAACAAACTAAAAACACACAGAAACAAAATTTCGGCACTCAGAAAAAGGTTTAATAAAACAGGCGAAACTAAATGGAAAATTCAACTTAACAAAGAGAGAGCCCTCTATAAAAAACATATTAAATCAGAAAAACTAAAATCGTGGCAAACCTTCTGCACACAAACAAAAGATAAATTTGGTCAAACCTTCAAAATTGCAACATCCAAAAACATAACTAATAAACACTTTATACACACAACACTAGAGGACTCTCACACATACGCGACAAAATCAGATATCTTTAAAGATCTAACAACACATCACTTCCCAGTGCCTGTAGTCACACAACAACAACTAACAGACCTGACAACGGGAGAAGACGCACACTCTACATCCCCTCCACTATTCACATTTAAAGAAATCAAAAACGCAATAAAAGAACAAAATAATCTTAAAGCTCCCGGCTATGATAAAATAGACGCATTCATCATAAAAAACCTATTCAAAAACTTTAAACACATAATAAGAGACCTACTAAATAAATGCCTTACCCTTAATCACTTCCCAACAAACTGGAAAATAGCCCAAGTAGTATTTTTCACTAAGAAGAACAAAGACCCAAAACTACCTACATCATATCGCCCCATCTGTCTCCTCCCGATGCTCGGTAAAATACTGGAGAGGCTCCTAAAACACAGAATAACACACCATCTAGAAAATCTAAACTATCTTCACCCATCCCAATATGGATTCAGAGAGGGCAAAAACACAACACAACTATTAAAATTAACACACACAAAAATAAAAGACCTCCTAAAAACATATAAATATTGCATCCTAATATCATTCGACATAAAGGGAGCCTTTGACAGCATAGACTGGCAGGTACTGGGAGAAACAATAATAAATTCTCCACTTCCCACATATATCAAGAAACAACTACTAAGTTTTCTAACCAATAGACATGTAATAACAGACTACACAGACAACACATCAAAACGAAAAGTCCACCAGGGCTGTCCACAAGGTTCGTGCCTTGGACCCCTGCTGTGGCTACTCATAGCTAACAAAATACTAATAGAATTCTATAAAAAATTTAAAAACCTTAGATGTTTCTGCGACGACTTTAACATGATAATCCATGCGAACAGTCGTCGCGATCTAGAATTAAGAGCTAACAAAAGAATAAAACTATTCCTAAACATATGCAACAACTTAAACCTCACACTATCTACAGAAAAAACAGTATACATAATGTTTGGTAACAACATCCTAAAAACCCGCCCACCAACACTAAAACTTAATAACACTACAATAAAACAAGTAGAAAACATAAACCTCCTAGGCATAGTCTTTGAACAAAAACTTATATGGCAAACCCACCTCCAAAACATCAACAACAAACTATTATCAATAACATCTTCAATCAAAAGGGTTTTTTCGGCAAACTGGGGGGTGAATCGAGCATTCCTCAGAGAATGGTACCTCACCGTGCTTGAAAAAATCATTGATTACGGCTCAGAGGTGTGGTTTGACCACCTACGAATAATCGACAAGAGAAAAATCCAATCAATTCAAAGACTATGTCTCACATCCATAACAAAATGCTACAAAAACGTATCAACACCGTCCCTACAAATTCTGCTCGGAATACCACCGCTACTCATAACTTTAGAATATAAAAACATCAAAAATAATATTAACACGAAACAAGGAATCCTAATACACAATAACGAAATAATAACAAAAGAAAAAATAGAACAAAAAATCCATAGATATCAAATAAACCCAGAAAACCACATAAATAACTTAATAACGACAGAATCCATAATAAAACAACACAATACAATACACATCTACACAGATGGTTCAAAGATAGAAACAAACACGGCATGTGCATTAATAGCTTTTAAAAATGATATTAAAATCCATGAACAAGTACACAAGTTACAAAACAACAACACGGTATTCCAGGCAGAACTCCTAGCAATAATAAACACAATAAAATGGGCCATAAACCGAACAGAATCAATATTCCAAATTTTCAGCGACAGCCAATCATCAATACTAGCCTTAACTAACATATTCCCAACAATCCAGAACATATACGACATACATCAAACAATAAAACAAAACAAAAACAAACTCTTTTACCTCACATGGGTGAAGGGCCACGCTGGGAACAAGGGAAATGAGCTTGCAGACAAACTGGCAAATGAGGCTGCCACTTACTGTGATCACCCATTATCCAGAGACTTTAAACTCCCAAAATCGTACCTCAATAAAATAATTAAACAAAGTCTCCTGGATAAATGGCAATATAACTGGGACCACTCGGAAAGTGGCAGACACACATACTCATTAATACCGAAAGCTCATTTCTCACTCATATGTAGCGACAGGGTCTCCATGTTCTTTCTATCAGGCTGTGGTAGCTTTCCATCATTTCTACACAGAATAGGCAAGAAAGATGATGACCTCTGTCAATGTGGTCAACGTGGAGACCCGACTCACTATCTTTTTGGTAAGTGTCGCTACATGAAACATAAATTCCCACAAGACACAAGTAAAACCTTCCAACAAAACATAATGGAAATCCTCAAAGACAATACTAAACTTAAAAAACTATATGAAAACTATAACATTCTAAACGAAAAATACTCATTTATCAGATACAAATATCTAACTTAAATAAACTTAAAATAAATAATTACATCTCAAATTTAATAAATACCTGTGATCAAGACTGCACTATCAATAACAAATTGTAAATACTAACCGATAAACTGTAAATAAGCAATCAACTCATCTTAAACTGTAAATATTATATTTATACTCAAGAATAATGCAAATGTAACTACAAGTAATAATCAAATCAACTAATATATATTAACCCCTTATAAATGCCCACCCTCTTGCCAACTGGCAAAAGTATGTCAAATAAGATCTTCCATAAAAAGAAGAAACTCAGACAATATGCCATGTGGCATTAAATAATGCGATTATCATGCCACTGGGCAATAGTATGTATAAAAGAAAAGAAGAAACTTCAACAATATGCCATGTGGCATTTTAACAACTTGTCTAAGTCCGAATGAGGACTTCAGAAATTGTAACCCTCAATGTAAAAAGCCAAAAATTTTTCTTTTCAATAAATCAGGGCCGGCTCTGCCTGGGGGGTTTTTCGAAGGGCGTTCCCGTGACTGAAGACGCTAGTAGTAGCTATTTTCCTACCTCAGGCTTTGGGGCTTGTCCCAACCATATGCCAAAAGCGGGTTCCTGAGGTGGGGGCTTTCAGTAACTTTCAGTTGGAACCGCCTACTTCGAAACCTAACTTGTTTGCAGGCGGAATGGGCAGGGATTTTTTTGTTTTTATTTTTTTTTTGCTATAACGGTTGGTCCTATAAAAAACTTGTAAATATAAAAGTTTTAAATAATATTAAGAGGATTAATAATAAATCTAAGCGGATTTGAAATCTTGAGAATTGGCGAAGTTATGAATTTTTTTCTTCTAAACCCCCTCCCCCCCCCCTTAAGGCAATTTTTAATTATATCAAAAATCTGTCATACATAAATTTTCGGCCCTTCTCCTAGAAGTAATAATAACTTCAAACGGATTCGATACGTATCATAAGTAAGAAATTATGGGTTTTTTTCTGTTTTCACAAAAAGCCCCCCATCCCCCCCCTTGGTTCGATTTTGTCCATTAACGAACTTGACCGAGATTTTATTCCCCTTGATTTTATGTATCAGTTTCGAAAAGATGCGGGAGTTGGAACCGCCTACTTCGAAAAATAACTTGTTTGCAGGAGGAGCCGGCAGGGATTTTTTTTTGTTTTTAATTTATTTTTGCTATAACGGTTGGTCCTATAAAAAACTTGTCAATATAAAAGTTTTAGATAATATTAAGAGGATTAATAATAAATTTACGCGAATTTGATATCTTGTGAATTGACGAAGCTATGATTTTTTTTTCTCTTAAAACCCCCCTTTTTTCCCCCCTTGGGGCCATTTTTAATTATATCAAAAATATGTCATACATACATTTTCGACCCTTCTCCTAGAAGTAATAATAACTTGAAACGGATTCGATACGTATCATAATTAAGAAATTATGGGGTTTTTTCTGTTTTCACAAAAAGCCCCCCCACCCTCCCCCCTTTGGTTCGATTTTGCCCATTAACGCACTTGACCGAGATTTTATGACCCTTGATTTTATGTATCAGTTTGTAAAAGAATAATGCAGAATTTGTCCAGTTATCGTGGTCAGAAAAAAGTGACATAGATAGATAGATAGATAGATAGATAGATAGATAGATAGATAGATAGATAGATAGATAGATAGATAGATAGATAGATATATAAAGTTTTGAACTGGGGGTGGTTTTGGATTCTGGGAGTCATGATCGGCGTAGATCTGCAAAAAATTTTCAAAATTTCCAACTTAGGTGAGAATGTAATAGGTAGTATTTCTTACGAAATCTACCTAAAATGGTGGCAAAAAAGAAATCTTATTTCTGAAAAAGTAGCTAACTGGTAACACTGTATACAGGGCGATTAGCTACAGCGAGTATAAACAAATTTCTGGAGGAATAGGATATTTGATGACGAATCGGAGCCAGCTTGCAGTGTAAGTTAAAAAATGGCAATAAGTGTTGCAAAAATGAGGTTTTTATTCTGGAATTCCAAATTCATACCAGAATTTTTAAATAGTAATTTTTGTTTAATTTTATCGCGGAATGTCTATTAAAGAAGTCAAAAATTACCATTCTGAATTTCGGAATAAAAAATTACGCTAAAATGGCAACACTGATTGCCTTTTCCGACCCTAATTTATTTTGTGATTTTAGGGTCGGTTTTCAAGTATATGCAGTGATTAGTTACAGCGCAGCGTTTCCAAACTGCTGGAAGGGATAGGTTATTCAAAGGCAAATCGGAATCAGTTAGCAATGTTTGGTCGGAAACGACAATTAGTTTTTTATTTAAAGGATTTTTTTATTCTGACATTCCGAATTCATAACAGAATTTCCGAAAAGTAATTTTCATTTTATTTTATAACGGCATGTCTGTCATTAAAGAGATCAACAATTTCTATTCGAATTTCTGAAAAAAGCCTTCTAAAATTATAACATTGTTTGACTTTTCTGTCAGTACATTGCTATAAGATTCTGATTCCTTTTTGAGTAACTTACCCTTCCCATAAGTTTGTACATTCGGTGGAGAATCATTCTGTATAAATGAAAAGTTTCAATCGTACATGCAAAGTTGCTAATGTAGTTTCTTTTTCATGTATGTTCCACACGTAATTTAAAATATCTAATTAATACCTACTTACGTCATACTAAAAGCCCGAAATTTGGTAAACAAGGTACATCTTCCATGAGTGAATAAAGATTCACAATATGGTAGATTTTCTTTCATACCTAATGACGTCATACTAAAAGCCCCGAGGCTAACGAAAAAGAAAGGCTACCACGGTGCTTTACGCGCATCTTTTTTTACAGACCGCCGGAGTCATGTGATGCTCAAATGCACCAATGAAGGTGTACGTCACTCCAGCGGTCTGTAAAAAAAGATAAGTGGAATGCACTGCGGTAGCCTGTCTTTTTCGTTAGCCTCGAAAAGCCCGCTTATTGTCATTATCAACCCCTCTACAAGATGGCGTAGTTGTGTAAATTTTGCGCCCCTATTTTAGTATTAAGATGGAACGCTTACTATGTATACAGTTTTGGTTATAACATTTTCAGATGCACAGTATTTCTCTTGCTGCAATGTTGAAATGATTGAATTCCTCCCGAATAAACGAGAAATTTGATTTGAAAATAAAACTCACGTGCAGTCGGACAAAAGAAAAAAAGATAACACCCCCAAACATTTTCCATCGAAAACAGCCATTCGAATGGAAATTGTGTGTTCCTTCTTCTTATGTTTAAGAATTAGCCTAGGCGGTAGTCTTCATACTGAAATTGTACCATATCAGAACTTTTCTATACGAACTCCGAACTTTCACATTATATTCGAATTTTCGTTAAATTTTAAATTAGAGTACCAATCGGCATGCCATTCATTCAAGTAGTTTAGGAATTATAATTTTTGAACTCTACAACGTCCGTAAATTTTACTCAAATTTTATAAACATACCTTACATTAGAATTTTTCTTTAAATTATATAACTTATTTTATGAAAAAAAAATCTTATTCGAATTGAAATAAAGTTATTCTGTACCTGTCAAATTTGTTTACCATTTATGGCGGTTCTAGTGTTAACGTTTTTAACTCCTAATGTGAATTCCATTTGTGATCTTTGCAAAATATATTTCCCTTCGGTTTGAATTTTATGCAAACTGAAGAACTGTATGACGGAATGAGCTGCGATTTTGTATTCTCATAATTCAAACTTTTAAAAATCGATTTGTGATAAAAATTTATTTCTCAAAAAATATATGAATCATCTAGTTCACTAGCTTTTTTCCCTAATAACTCCGTAGGTCCTCCAGCTACTACATGAACGACAAAAAACTTCTCGGACATCAGCTGCCAACAATTTTGAATGTTAATCTCCTTCTTGGGGCACTTGATGCAGCTTCATTAAAAATTATCATATTGTCTTGCATTATTTTATCATAGTTCTAGGGTCCTCCATGAAATTTATAAACTATTAAAAATGTCCTTAGACCACAGCTCTCACCTTTTTTTAAATTAATCTTCTTTTTCTGCATCAACTTACGTTAACTCACTACAGCCGTAAATTAAAAATTGCATTACTATTAATGGTAAGTTGTTAAGTTTAGAGGGGGGGGGGGGAGAAATTCATCCGTAAATTAAATACCGCGTTGATTTTAAAGATAATTCGTTGAATTTACAGGACGGGGGGGGGAGGGGGCAGCTTCCACCATCTGGGGGCGCGTTTTTCTCGTGTTTTTTGGATTTCAATGGGAATTGGGTCATTCAACTTAGCTTACGATTGTTTTACATATTTTTATTCTATCTGCCACCTTTATGTGGCGCATTCTTATAGCTCCACCTTCCACCACCAGGAACGAATTCTTATCTCAGGTCCTATGGACCCGATTACTACGGGATTTCACTCATTCAACTTGGTTTTCGATTGTCTCCAGCGAGTACGGTGCACTCCTGGTATACGCTCCCTTAGTAAGCGGGAACGCAGGTCACGGGTTCGTTCGGAAATAGTCTTATTGGGAAAATACTAGACGCTGCCAAAGGCATTGGGTTCCCGGAAACTAAGTTCACTTGAATCCCTCTACGCTGGCGTAGGTAGTGGAGCCTTCGAAACTAGATTCATTTGAAAGATATTGCGAAGATATAAAATCATACTAACTTGAGTTTTGTATAAGGTATTATCACGGGCCCAAGCAACGCATAATAAAAAGTAATATAAACATTTCGGTATTTTTTAATATAAAAAATAAGATGTAGAAGTAAAATTTTGCAACATTATACCTACTTTTATACCATAAATAAGGACACATACTGACACGACTGGGTTGATTGATTGATTAATTGATTTTATGATGGCCGATTATCTACATGAGGGATATAGGCCCTAGGGGAAAGTGACTTCCTTGCGGGATTTTCTATGGGATCCTAACCCGTATTTATGGCAAGGTTCGAAGAAAACCCCGGGAAACTCCGAACAGTTAGGTCGACAAGCTCGATAGGGGTTTGAACTTGAGACGACTGGGAAATCAAATTTTCTCTTTTGATTGAAATTCTGAAATCGTAAATGAATAAATGCATTGTAATGTGCGATTTCCAAGCACGTGTATAAAATTTAGGAAAAACTGTGGATTATATCAAAAAAATGTTCGATTTCTAATCTGAAACGGAAGATATATTTTGTACATTTTTGTGTGAAAAATATTTAGTTCTGTAAGGATGTGTAAACAATTTAGATTTGTTTTAGCTCGGGTACATGTTTCTACATATTTTGTATGTTTCACAATATATGAAAGTTTACCGTTGATATTTCATGCAAAATCTGCAGTTAAAATAACAAAACATGCGTATGCTACTGTACTATAAGTTTTACTTCATTTTGTATTTTACAGCAGCGCAATTTTATTCATCCTGGAAAGCATTTTTCACACACATGCAGAAAGCTCATTTACTTCAGACAAATACATAAGCTGTAGCGGAAGAAAAGCTGAAATGACTGAAATTCGGACAAATATAAAAGCTGAACTACAGCTGTAGTTCAAAAATTGTCCGACACAATAAGTGTCGGACAAATATATGTATATTTTTAGTTCATAAATTTCAAGTAATGACTAAAGTAGGTTGTTTCATGGCAGGTAACGGTTTCATGGCGAAAGTAGTAATTAACTAATTATTCTAGATAATCAAATAAAGTTCCTATAATGTTTTTATAACTTCATAAATATGATAGGAATTACCTATAATTGAAATTATAATGAATTTATATAAATACAAAAAAATATTTATTTCAAACAAAACAAATAAATATTTACTAGATACATACAAAGAAATCCGTAGAAGATTACAATAAATATCTATGTGGTAGAACAGAGGCCTGTAAGATAATTGAAATTATAATGAATTTATATAAATAAAAAAAATATTTATTTCAAACAAAACAAAACATTTACCTGATACATATAAATGAATCCTTAGAAGATTATAATAAATATCTATGTGTTAGAACATAGGTCTCTAAGCTTGTGTCCATTGAATACCACTATTTACGAATAATAGTCTTATTTATTTTATCGCAGTAATTCTAAGATTAAATAAGGTAATGCTTGATATTCGGAAATACTGATGACATGCTTGCTTCAGGTTAAAGAGCACTGTAGTAGAAAATAATACATAGATCTTTGCAGGCAATATTGTGAAAGCTATTGCATATACCAGTATACGTATGATTTTTCTAGTTAATTATTTGATCTGTCTAGTTACACGCAAATAAATTTGGTACCAATTTAAAAACATAATAATAATCTTCTTCTCGTGGAATTTATTAGTCTCACATACAGAATGCGTACAGTTCTATCTAAATTTTTAATAGACTATATTGGCTTTTTTAATCTAAAAAAAAAATCCAATTTTTTTATTAACTGAGGTGATTACAAACTATGTTATTTAAATAAAAAAAGATTTTAAATATGAAATAGTAGCGTCAGACTTTTTGGAAATTTCAAGAACAGCATACAGCGTGCTTCTAATGTTTGACTCGGATTTTAATGATTCAATTCCGCAAATATTGTGAGTGTAGCTACTCAGCGAACTAATATGTGGCAAGAAATAAACTATTTTTTTTTTATGTTGCAGTGCTACAAGGGGTGTTCATATTCCGTGAAGGCAACTTAATACAATATAGATCAATCGTTTGTCTTTGTTGTATTAAGTGATGTGCGGAATGTGCTTCTATCAAGATTGGAGTTAAAATTAACTGCTATAAATAATATACTAGTGCTCTTCAAAGGACTAAATAAGACTAATTATTCTATTAGTAGGATTCGTAGGTATTACGTTATTTAGGAGATATGAGAAAAAGTACTTCCGTATAGCAATGGTTGCACAATCAAAAAAAAGTTTTTAATTAAGTAAGGCAATTTGTATTATACGATAAATTTGTATTCCAATTCTCTGAGGCATACGAACCCTGCTTCCGATGTAAAGGCATATAAATGTAAAAATACTACGCACCCTCTGATAGGTAATAAAAAATGTGATTTATGCCCGGAAAAATGACAATACTTTTAAATAGAAAAGTATTATCTATCACACTGACAAAAATGTCAAATCGCGAATGTGTTATTTAACATACAAATTTAATTTCTAAAATTGAAGAATGCCTTAAGTGAAATTATCTTAAACATATACCGTGTTCTATAAAATTTTGGTAATTAGTTTCTTATTTATGTTTAGAGGAAGGACTATTGAAAAATAACTTTTTGAAACTTTCTGTTTCTACTAAAACACTCATAAGCTTTAATCACTTTTATATATTTTTGAAAATTAACTTTACATATTGTATAACAAAAAGGAAAACATCACATATAACACTTAAAAAAAAATCATAATAATTTTATATTTTAGAATTTAAATAATGTAAAAACGTGATGTTTTAATTAATAAATCTATTTAGATTTTACTTTTCTGCAAATTTAGTTTATCTTAAAATGTATTTGATCTTTTAAAATTACATCTTCATTACATAACATTTTTCGAATTCATATTTCAAAGGGGAAAAAAGTATTTTTTAGCAAAAATACATTCCTTTCTACGATAAAGGAGTAAGTATTTTACGGTTTAGAGTTTCCAACACTAGGCTCCTTTAATGCTGGAATAAGAATTTTCTTGAAATATTAAATTTCGCGTTGACATTTGAAACAAAATGTTAAGGTAACGTTCATGAAGGAAAAATATATATTTGCGAAGAGTTCTATTTCGTTAAGCATTTCTAGACTATTTACTTTAAAGAAATCCTCATATTTATTACGCCAGCGTGTACTTCCCTATTTATTTCCACGTTAAATATTATGCACCGATTATTAAAATTATTTGACTTAAATCCTTTTGCTTAAAATTGTTTTACCACCACAAATTCTAAAGAGAATATTTTTCTTGTTTATTTACAAGGTCTTTGTCAATAAATAAGACACATTATTCTATTCTAAAATAAAGGTAGCTAAGCTAATCGTGGGAGGCTAATCGTAGGGGTAACGACCCCTAGTTTACATATTGCTACATAATGAAACAATTAACATGTGTGGAGTGTTTTTGATAGAGAGATAATAAAACACGGAAAAAGAACAGTGTTCGCCATAGTACCTCTGTTTAAAGTGCCTTTATAAGTGAGTGGTTGAATGAAAAACAGGACGCATGTTTAGGTTGGATGTTTTTTGTCAAATTAAGGCAACCCCTGCGGTGTATGGAGATTATAAATAATGGCTTGGACGACTCCATTAACATATAAACTCTAGCTACCATTTTTTTATCCTTTTTTCTTACAACTAATTTTTAACAGTGGTTTTCAACAGTAGTAAGAGTAAACTGGTTGATGTTGCTTTCGGTGTTTATTAAAAATACTATCAACAACTGCCTAATTAAAATAATTTGATAAGCCTTTTTGAAAACGGTAGTGGAATATTCATATTTTCAGTTGTAAAAAGCTCAAAATAATATGACCGGTAGTTTATTAGAAAAAAAATATATAAATGATTTTTATTTTACCAAGAAATTGTTTCCCTTCAAAAGTAACAAAAAATTACATGTTATCCTAGAAATATTTAAAGCTATAATAAAAAAGGCGTTAGGGTAGATTTTAAAATTGCATAAAAAATAAGATTTTATAAGTCTTTGTTAAATAAATATCAACATAAATGCCTAAAAATTTCAAGAAATTCTATTTAAATATAAAAAAGTGCAAAATCATTGTAAGTTTTAAAACTAATTTTAAACGCTAATAAAAACGTTTTTGACAGCGTAACGCAAAAAATGCATTTAAATTGATTCCATCCATTCCATTGATTTTTCTTTGTGCTACGCTGTCTTTTCAAAATGAAAATTTAACATGAAAAAAAGAAAAGCTTTAATATGTATTTCAAAAACGATTATTGCAATATTTATTAATACTTATTCTAATAAAGCACAATTTTGTTAATATGATTTGAGTAAGTAATGCGACAAGCCAAGAAAACTGTCATAATACGAAAGATCTTGAATAACAAAAATTAGTAGAGTAACCATGCTCCGTAAATCCGAAGAATGATTTACGAGATATTTTTATTAAAAATTCTGTATAATAAATATGATCAAGAATGAAATTTTCAAGATCACGCGTTTGCTAATTGTTTCCGATTAAAAATAATTATTCAAAATTTCTAAAATTATTTAACCGTTTTTTCTTTTCTTAAATGTTGTATCAATTTTTATGAATCTGACCTGTTGTTTAAGTAAAAAAAAAATCCTTTAATAACATACATAGGAAATTTTCGATTACTAGAATATCAAAATATTCAATTTAAAATTTTGAGAAAAAACAAACAAAAATGGAATGTATTTCAGGCGTTTGAATATTTTAAGATACTAAATTTTTGGCACTGTCATATATCATAGGGTAAAAAATTAATTTTAATGTTTCCAATAGCATTAAAAAACAACACATTTCATATCAACTTTAATGTTTATGAAATTGAATGTAAGTGTGGCACGCCTTCCGAAACCTGCCGGAAATTTAAATTTTCAAATGAGGGTGGTGTCAGTTAGCTTTTTCACCTACTGATGAGAAAGGGGCTGGTCGATCAACCGGGGTAGTTAAAATAGCTGTTCCCGAGCTTTTAATATATTAAATATGCTTTTTTATTCTATTAAAAATATTCAAGCTTATGTTGATTTTCAGACGTTGCTATTGTTAAAGTAATTTTCAGAGAACCGAAATATTAGTTTATTTCAATTTCTCCAAGCCTTCAACAGTAGACTTAAATAAGAAACTTGAACTGACAATTTGTGATTTTGTATTCTTTCAGATTTTCGTAATACAATGAGTATGTTACAGCGGAAAATGAATGAAGAAATATCTGCATTTGATTTAATTATGATTGACTAGAATGGAGCACTCGTTATATGTTTATTTTTTATGCATTTTAAAACATTACCTTCAAATTAATTTAATAATAATCTTAATTGTTGAGATAAAATATAATAATGTTAAAGTATTTAGCAATATTAAATTACATTTTTATTATTTTATTGTAGTGAAATATTAAATATAATATCTGAGTGATTAAATTTGTTTTCAAATATACGTTTTAATTTGGTTTTGTAATTTAAGTGTCCATTTGCTGAAAAACATACATATGCAAAGGCATAGACTTAACGGGAACGTCGGCTGCAATCAGCAAACGTCCAATACTAATTTTAAAATGATATTTTTGTCTGAATTAATCACATATTTCTGTGATTAAATAGGGTAAAATATTATTTTTAATTAAGTGTGGAATTATGCCTGATTACTCTCTCGGGAAGTCGGCGCCTATGTATATTTGGTTGCCTTTTATGTGTGATAAGTCACTGAAACTTATCGATTATCACTACATACAATGAAGAAAATGGATAAAAACAGGAGATATTACGGTTTCATTCTTCATTAATCCCAACTAAACAGTGGCGTAGCCAGGGTGGGGGTCCAGATGCTCTGGATACCACTAATTTTATAATGTTTTCTTTGCCTTTTCTAATCGAATTATTTTATGCGATAATCAAGGAGAAGGTAACTATACAATATTACTGGTATCCAGAGCATTTGGACCCCCCCACCTCCCTGGCTACGCCACTGCAACTAAATAACCAATTCGTAAACAGTCATTTCTTTTAGATATGCATCCAATTGCATAAATGATTCAAATGTTTTTATTGGATATCAAGAATTATTTGTATTTTCTAGCACTAAAAATGCTTTTACTGACGCAAAATGTTAAAAATTCGTAAAATTAAAAATATCCTAACTTGGTAACCGTTTGCCATAGAACAATAGGGAATTTTATTTCCTGAGACAGAGAATGATAATTTATAGGATCAAGAATCCAAATATTTTCTGTTATTTTGTAACTATTGCTAAAAAAATATTGTCACTTTGAATGGTCTCAAAATATGACTAATAACAACGTTTAAGAATTTTTTGCGATAGAAAGTGTACTTCTGAAGTTAATTGTTTCGTAATTAGCTATTGAGCTGCGATAAGATACACCATTTACAGATCATTTATTTACAGAAGTGATGCAAATTTCTTTAGCTAGAGAAATCAGATACGCTTATTTTAGATAATAGAGTAAGTAAAGATTACTTAAATGAAATTAGTTTATTAGTGAATTATAAAATGTCTAATAATCTGGTTTTCATAAAGTGTATATTATGCTTAATAGAATCATTCCAAAATTTTATATACTTTTTTTAAAGACGTTAACATCTTTATAATTTTTTCAACAATTGAAATAACTTTAGGAACATTAAAATTTATTTTAGCTTTGATTATTTTAATATTATTTAATATCATAAAAATAAAAAACAAAGTGATTAAAATCTATTATTTAAAAATAAGCTGATTTAAATAACTTATTTTAATCATATATGTAAATAATTCGCACAGAGAATACAGAAAAATCTGTAAATAAACTTTTATTTGCTAAATATATTAAAAGTACCGTAATTTCCGGCGTATAATCCGCAGCTCAAAGAGTCGTTTTTCGACCCAGAAATTTTATTCAATAATTGTAGTTAAATATTTACAGCGATCTTTTAAGTTACATTTTATAAAATAATATTTCTGGGTCGAAAAACGACTCTTTGAGCTGCGGATTATACGCCGGAAATTACGGTATCGAAGTCGGTACATGTTCTATGGAATAGGATACATTTTACGAAAAGAAAAATAATGCAGAATATATAAAATAATTCATTTAGTTTAAAAAAAGTCAAATCCCACTCCTTCAATATTTAAAAATATCCGAAAATATATTGAAAAATATTCCCGGGAATACAACTATAAAAATGAAGTTGAATTACGATTGTGTCTGAACATGTTACAATTAATTTCCTCTAACCCTTTCAAGGAAATGTAGATTTGTTGCTAAACTGTTTAATTGATTGACTAACACCAGAATTTAGAAACAAATTGATTTGGAAATAAATAAATGATTTTCTTTGCATGCATTATAAATTAAATAGATTCTCTCTCTTTTTTTTTTTTTTTTTTCAAATTTGGAAATTGAAATTAAGAGGTAAAAATGGTGTGTCACCGCCCTTGGAGTTGTTAACACGTTGACGGACACTTGCGGCTACATCCGCCAAAGCAAAGTTCACAATGTGGCATGGCGGCTAAAACCGCCCAAAACTAAACGGTCGTTTTTAGACACTACGGCTATAGCAGCACAAATGTGCATTTACCGGCGTACAAGTAGAAGCCCAGTGTCATGTTTTGGAAACAATTTTATAGGTTGAAGTTCGTTTACCACCTGTTATACGAGTTGCAGCTTCAGTATGCACGTGCAGTGTGGCTAGTGGTCAGGGAAAAATACAGTAAAAAAATGATAATTACCAGTATATTCTTATAGAAAAATTCAAATTAATTATTTGATCGAATAATCAACATAATTTTTTCTATAAGAATATGCTGGTGTTTATCACGTTTTTGACTGTATTTTTCCCTGACAACTAGCCACCCTGACGTGGTTGTGAAGGGAGTAATGCAACCTAATTAAAGGGGCTGAATTAATCAAAATTAAGTTTATTTAAGCAGAAAGAGTAAAACTATACTTCTAATATTCTAAAAATTACAAAAAATATATAATGTCAATTTTCGAACTTCACTTGTTCCTACTGTCCGTCAATGTGTTAAGTATGTAAATTATACATTTCAAAATAAGAATTATTAAGCAGTCTCAATTGTTTTTTTCCTGATTTCTTGCCAAAATAAGCGATTTATCGCCACATTATCAACCTAGCTTCGGTTACGAATGTGGATGCCGCGTCATCCGGAAACTGTCCACGGCCCCCTGAATTAGGCCTGAGCGCTGAAAGAAAAATGGCGTCGCTCGTAGGCGGATTTTTTAAGTGCTTGTACGGTCCCCTGATTTTGCACGCCAGTATTTTCTAAAAGTTTTATTTAACTTATTGAATCTCATAAAAATAAAGGGGAAAAAACTTTTAAAAATGATTGGTATTCAATTTCAAGGGACCGTATGCACTAAAAAAATTCCACCTACGATAGCCGACATTCTTGTGTCGGGTCTCAGGCCTGGTATTCAGAGGGCGGTGAACTGTCTTAGTAAACTCCCATTCCGAAAATATTCCCATTTCGGTCTACGGAAGTCAATTATATGTAAGAACTACTAACTTCTATCAATTTCCAACTGCCAGAAAGAGCAGTTACAGCTCAACATCATTAAACAATCAGTCATCACACGCATTCGAATTGGTGCAACAACCAGAATAAAATTTATGTAAGAAAATACTTATACTGAATATGAATATAACGACAATGTTGTAAAGTAATAAAATCTGGTATATACTTTCTAAAACGAGAAGCAACAATAAATACTAAAGCACCCGCTACTCTTTAGAATGTAGTTTCCTTATATATCCATCCGTGAGAGTTATTTTTAATTCTTATAAAAATGCATATACTACTCATATTTATGCTGTAGCTGTACTATACATGAAAAGGAATAATAAAAAAAAATTACGGCTGTTTATTTTTTTTTTTCATTTTTAAAATAAACATGAATGCGATAATCACTATTTTTTCTTTAATGCAACATGTAGGATTAATTCTGGAGTATATTTGACAAAAAAAGTATAAAATGGATATTATGCGTTATTTAAAACACCAAATTCTAAATAAATATTGAAATACAACTGCACATTACATTAAATATTTAGGTTGCCAAAAGTTATGGATTTTGAATACCGCCTTTTCTTTATAGAAAACATATAACGTCTTTAATCGCATAATTTTGCGATTACACAAGTCATATTTTTTCATAAAGAATAAGTGATGATTAAAATTTGTAAATCTTGGAACCAATGTATTTTAATTATAAGTTTCTTTTTAACAAATATTTAATAACTTTAACATAATTCTCATGTATTTCTCATCTTGCCAAAAAAATTTAAGAATCTTCTTTAAAACTCAACTTTTATCGGAAAGTTTTGCTTCTGTGAAATAAACAAAAAATTCTCAATGACATGGTAGAAAGAAACTGCTGTGTCTTAAAGTAAAAAAAAAAAAAAAAAAAAAAAAATCAAAATTGAACTAAAAATAAAAGAGTGTGAGAGATCGCTAGCTTCAAATTCCACTTTTACCCTTGATTAGGTGGCAAAGCAGATATGTCATTCTTTCTCTAATCACATTGTGCAATATCGATCACTAGCTGTCTGAGTCAGAAGATTGAATTTTTCGGATTCTCTTTGTAAAAGCTTTCTTTTCGTATCGATATTATTTTGTTCCTCTTTATTTTTTGAGCTAGAGTTTATCACCTATTACATTTTATAGATTGAAAATGGATTAGCAGTCTATTTATAAAGCAGAAAAGTATTTTATTTGTAAATCACTCACATTCAGAGTGTCTAAAATTTTAAAAACTACTATTTCCGAAAAGAAAAATACTGTTTAATTAACGCAGAAATTCTGCGATTAAAGAAAGCTAAATTTTGTCTACAAAAATACTGGTATTAAAAAATACGAATGGTTGGCGGCACTGCCGTTGCTTTATCCACTTTATTCCGAGACTTATTTATACTCTTTTTATTCAAATAACTCGATTGCTAGATTTTTTTTAAATAGTAATATTCGACTAATTTAATATGTCATTGAATAAGATATAAATTTAAGTGAATATATCTATATTTAACAAGTGGTACCAGTGAATAAATCTGCAACCAAAAACAAGATTTGATTACTTGCTATTATTGTTCTTCTGTGTAACATTCATATATACAGGGTGTCCAACTCTTGAGCTAATCATGCAACCAAAAACAAGATTTGATTACTTGCTATTATTGTTCTTCTGTGTAACATTCATATATACAGGGTGTCCAACTCATGAGCTAAACACTTAAACAAGCTCAAAACACCATACAATGCATGGTCATAACTCAATCAGTGAAGCTCTAAAGGGCGCTTTCTGTTTGTGGAGAAAACCCTGTTTTACTACACGATTAGTTTTTCCAAATCACACACAACCACAACACCATGCTTGAAATCCATGTCCGCATTTTCCTGATTAGTAAAACCAGCCATCCTTCTTTGCATTGCACTGTCGAAATGACGTTGTGTGTGAAAAACAAAAGCTTTGTGTGTTTAAAGACATCGCCATCTAGCTGTTTGCCTCTTGCGATACGCCCATGCATTTTATAAAGAAACTAGTTTATTTAGATGTGTTCTATCACTCCTTAAAGTTTTTCCCATGAGTTTTTATTCAATCTTAACGTCTCTGAAGGAAATTTGGTGCAATTTAAGATACAGTACACTCTTAAAACTGTGCCTCTGATTTAAGAGGTACATTCTGAATTTTTGTGCCTCTAAATATTAAGAGGCACGTGGTGCCTTTGAAATTAAGAGGTACATAGTGCCTTTGAGATTCAGAGGCACAGCGTAACTGCCTTTGAAATTAAGAGGCACAGTGTGCCGCTGAATTTATATATTCAAGTGCCTCTTATTTAAAAATACATTCTGTGCCTCTTATAATGGTGGCACATGCATGTGCCACCATTATAAGAATCACAGAATGTAATTTAATTATATTTTATATTATATTTATATCTTTACAGTATATTCTGTCTACTGCAGAAAGATTTTCCAGCACGGCATATATAAAGACATAGATTAAATTTTGTCTAAGGCAGAATACTAACTATAATAGAAAATTTTCTCACTCCCAATTTATTTAAATATATCTGAAATAAATATTAAAATGTGTGTCCATGTGGCCTAAGTCAGTTCTGTGGTTCAAAAAAGAACCTTGTCAACAGATCACTTTATTTTATACATAACAAAATACATAAAAAGGCATAAAAGCTTTATTAAAAACAAATAAGACAAACATTAAAAATAATCAGTGTAAAATAATCATAATATTGATCTTGTGATAATGACAATTAATTTCAAAAAGTAACTCTTATCATAAATATTTCATTACTGGTATCCTAAATGTTAAATTTATTTGAAAATAACTAATTTGTTTCATTAGTATATATTTTGATTATATTGAATTCTGATTCAAAATAAAATACGATTTTAAAAATAATATCTATTACTTTTTGTAGGATGTCCATTACTGAAATTTTGGGTGTTTTGATTTATTTTTGTTATTGCAGTTAAATTTCGATTACAATGGGAAATGTAGCTGATATTAGTTAAATATCGTTGACAGATTAATATCAGTGTTGAATTCAAACATTTTTCTCTGGGAGGATTTTTTTTTTGAGGGGGGGGGGGTGGTGAGTTGCACTTTTTGTCCATT
This sequence comes from Maratus michaelseni, assembly GCA_963931845.1. Classification (NCBI taxonomy): domain Eukaryota; kingdom Metazoa; phylum Arthropoda; class Arachnida; order Araneae; family Salticidae; genus Maratus; species Maratus michaelseni. The sequence continues at coordinate 403,666,611 of OZ007586.1, forward strand.
AAAAAGAATAAAATCTCACACTTTTCGGGGTGGGACATCATTATTCCGGAGAGGGAATCCTCGCCCCCGGGCCACCCCCTGAATTCAACACTGATTAATATAATACAAAAGAAACTGGACTTTAATAGCTATAACTATTAATTAAGAAATTAAATTTCTCAAGAGAATGATACATTTACCCGGTGTATACATATGTTTGTAACATAAAACATTTCTTTTAGAGTGTCAATTTTTATACTACACATTCAAAGAAAATAATCAAGTACTAAACTAAATATACTTACTTATTGCAGACTTTTCTATAACTTGATAATAATCCGCAGGTGATTGCAATAATGGCACCATCCATTGTACGTAATGTTATGTTTCCTAACATAATTCATTGCACTTTTCACAGGAACATTTTCCTCTGCGGCGTTGTTTTAAATCGTAGGAAAACCTCCTATAATCAGCTATTAATATGGTTTCAATCCTGAACGACAATAATAACAAGAACCTCTTGAGTCAAAATAATCGTCTTGCGAAAAGGATACATATATATATAAACTCGGTTTGTGTCGTTAGGTGCCGCAATTCGAATAATCTACGAGAGACCACGCCGGACGCCATTTCTTCTGGTCAAGGGTTCATTCTTCCTCCAGACCCCTATCCCTCATTGAAACAAGACTCCCTTATCATAGATCAGACTTGACAATCCGGAGAAAGTCTATGGGAGAAAATGTCCGCGGTAATTGCCAACTTATTGACTTTCTCCGGAAAGTATCGCCGCCTGGTGGATACTACCGCACAGTTGCCATGTTTCGGGCTTTTTGAACACCAGTATATTTTTAGAGAAAATGTTGTTCTTTTAAATCTCAGAATTCTCCGATCAAACAAAACAAAATTGTCTCTACTAAAAAACTGGTATCCAAAAATATAATAGAAAAATCTATAGAAAAATCTAGCTGGTCTGCTACCGCATAGCTGCCAACTCTTACGCTTTTTTCTTACCACTAAAATTTAATAGAATTTTTTTCGTCATGTAATCCCACGATCTTGTCAATTTAATAAGATAAAATTTACTATAAAATTTTAGTGGTAGGAATAGTTCATAAGCAAATGCATAGAACAAATGGAGCGGTGAAAAAATTTCGTGTGATTTCGTGTCGTAAATACTATTACTGACGATTGATGGCGCTAGTAGCAGGACAAGTATAGCGGTAAAAGGCAACTTGCTGATGGAGAGGTCTGATACTATGATAAGGAGGTCTTGCATTGAAAGTAAATATCCCGCCCAATGCATCATGGGTCAAACGCATGCGCGCTTCCCACTGTACCGCTGAATAAATGACCGATTTTTTTTCAAAGGCACACATTTAGCACCGTGCCTCTGATAGATTTCGTACTGTCATCCATGCCTCTGATAAGTTTTGAGACCTTCATTTGTGCCTCTCATTTCTTTGTGCCTTTGATATTTATCAGGTTATCAGAGGCATTTTGTCTGTGTGCCTCTCATATGCGCTGGTGCCTTATATATCAGAAGCACAGTTTTAAGAGTGTACCTGCCCCCTAACTCTCTTTGAGCTACTTACTTTGCAATTTCTTTCTTTCGTCTTCTAATTTTCATCCATATTACATTCTAATTAGTACCACTATTCCTCATAAATAAAATCAGCAATCCTTTGCTAGATATTGTGTATAAAACACGGTTCTCTTTACAATCAGAAGGCACCCTATAGCGCTTCACTGCTTGAGTTAGGACAATGCATTGTCTAGTGTTTTGAGCTTGCTTATGCGTGTTCTATCACCCATTTTATTTTGGCCATAAGTTCAGTAACGCCGTGTATATAGATAAGTCTTCTGTTGAACATGTAGACTAGGTGTCTTCAACCTTTCTCTCAAAACGGAAAACAACCTATGACTATGTTAGAATAGACAATTCGGCTTTAAAAGGCGAAAATTACCTTTCGAAATTTGTGGTGGAAAACAACTTATAGGCAAAATAGTTAATGACCCCTAATTTAGACAAATAATTAACCCTTTGTAAATTAAATATTTAAATGTATTTTCAAATGTTCAATGAAACGAGCTCAGCCTCCACATAAAAGAATCAAATAATTCACAAATCAAATTGTCTTTGAGGAATATTTAGCTCTCTTGATAAACATACTGATGCCCGAACGATGATTCAGTGACTCCGGTAAAAGGTTAATATCAAAAACTTTTAACCGGAAGTACTTTGGTATACTCAAAGGTGGACAGTTTTTATTTTGACAACAATTAATCCAAACAATAATTGCCGTCTTATTTAAGTCCTTTATATATTAAGTCTTTTAAATACTTTATACTCCTAATATTAACCTTAGAAACTATATTGCTCGAATGTTCAACATTTTGTGCTGAAAGCCCTTTTCTTACAACATATTCCGAAAGGCAATCTTTAAGCAGAGGTGCCAAGTTCTCAGAAATCTTCCGTAACATGTGGCTTAATTTTACCCAGGTTTAATACGTTTCACATCAGATTTTTTTTAAGAAATGAAATTAAATATATTCCACGTAGAAATCTGAAATAAACTAAATAACGATTAAACAAATAATTTTTCTGGTTCGAAACGTTGTTAAACGAAACGTTGTTAATCCACATATTTCGGAAGATTAGTGGTAGTTTGGCACCTCTGTTTAAGTATTTCAATCGCAAAGAATTTGTCATTAATTAAGGCAAATTTTTTATGCTAAAATAGTGGTGGTTCGGTAGTTAATATTCATAAGATTTTATTTTGACCCTTCCGTCAACGCGACACTACCGGTGGCTATTAAGTTAATTGTAGTTAATTGTTGCAAATACTGCGATAAAATAAGTAGAAGTTCACATTTCGGAAAAACAGGTGACAAATGATAAAAGTCGTACTCACTCATGTTATTTCATAACTTGCGCGATAGTTCCGGAGTTCAATATTTCTTTTTTCTAAGCTATAATTTGATCGATCGTATTGCATTTATGAGCCTGAAAATGGAATAAGATATAATGGCATACATATATCAGGGCCCTATTACTGGAAGGGACACAAAATCACTATTGTTTCCGAATAGTAATCTTTCCCTTATTTAAGCACAGAATTTCTGTTGCAAATAATGAGAAAATGATTCTGAAATAGTGTTGATTGTGTGCCCCTTGGTAATAAGATGTCTCGCACATGCATGCCATACAGTGGTACGAATAGATGAATCAGGTCTACAATATTACTTTAATCGAATCGGAATTCTCACCTCCTTTAATGTCAAATTTCTACAATTAAAATAAAAAAAAATAATTTCAATAAATTCTAACAACATCTGTGCTTATATAAGGCCGAAATTGCTTCTATAAAATTTGACTAGGTGGTAATCAGACCCTTCTTTTATGTTGCTTATGTTTCCAAGGGCGAACAAAGTATTGCGAGACAGTGCTACCAGTCGGTTACATTTTTATTCGGATTCTTTAATTGTCATCACTTTTTTTAAATAGTATAATTCGCCTCATTTTTGCATTATTTAGCCTGTCATTATAGAAGATGAATATTTCTACATAAAAAAGTAGTGGCAATCAAGGAATTAGAATTAAAAACGAACTGGCATAAATGATTCGTTATGTAATTTAACTTATCAGTTAGGATTGATTCAATCATTTCATGAAAAATTAGTTTTATAAGCTTATTCATTACATTATGATGCATTTGCGATTTTTAACCCACATGCTAATCTAGTAATTATTATTGTGTTGATGAGGGATGTATCTCTTCACTTATTAATCATTAAGTGCCGGTTTGAACTGGATTCATGATTACATATTCGAAGTGGATCGTATTCCGCTTTAAACGGCATTCCCGATTTCTTTAACCCTCGTGCGCGAAAGTTTACCGTAGCACCTGTGTCGTCATTATAGATGATTTATTTTTTTTAGAAATATTGGTTAAATATTTTGGAGCGCTACGCAGTTTTGCAAATTTAGCGAATATTTTTATTCAGAAATTGAAAATGCATACCATTAATGCCGAATAGTAATTTTATCTTTAATAATCAAGGATTATCTGCTATTATATAAAGCAAAAATTCCTATTCTTAATTCCTGATATGAATTTGGAATTTCTGAATAAAAATGTCCGCTAATATGGTAATACTGCGTAGAACGGCAAAATATTTAACCAATAGTGACTCGTGGCAGCTTTTGCGGGCGCTACGTGTTATTTTCAGAATCTTTACCACAGTTTTTACATTTGTAAGCCCATTAGTACCACTATTTTGTAATAATAACTCTGTCTTTTTCAATAGTCGAATGCTTTGCGATTACTACAAATGATTAACTTATAACGATGTTATTATGTTTCTCCTTAAGATGGAAATATCGTATCTCACACCACTTTTTCAGAATAGCTTCTGACAAATAAGACATAAAAATTTTGACAAATAAGACAAAATCACTTATTTTTGTCTTATTTTATTGGGGAGTTTCTGTCATCAAATAAAGCTACTATTTCTCTTCAGAAAAAACTGGATGAAAAGAATAAACCAATTGGCAGTAGTGAACGTTTGACATCGGTCGTCCTTAATGGGTTAAAATATGTCATCAGAGATATGTTGTATTTAATAAAAGAAAATATTTAAAGAATGTCTTTTTCAATATTAATTTATCTAACATTTAAATTCCAGCCTTCATCTTTTTATCCAAGCTCGCATAACGTTTCAGTTTCTTAACTTAATCATTCTCTAACTAGGCATTAATTATCTTCTTCACAATAGTGTTTAATTATTTAATTTGAAATCCTGTCAGAAATATGATTTTAATATCTAATCAAGCAGATAATATCTAATCAGCATACCCTTATACAAAGCTCTAATAATTTTGCGCGGGCGCAACAAAACTATTGGGAGATAAATTTCTTAATCATATTCAAGTTAAAATTGAAACATTTATGAGATTTTTACGCATGGAATTTTGAGTCACGCTAATTCCACAAAACTTCAAGTTGAAATGTTAAAGTGTTTTTCCAAGGTATCTCTTTGATGAATATTTTTATTAATGCCAGGGGTACCACTAACCTCCATTTCGGATTCCACTTTTTTCAAACAATAAACTTTATCATATATTTCTAATGAAAATATTACAGAATTGTTTCAATAAAATGCATGTTTGCAAATAGTGGTTGTAAATAATTAGCAGTATAAGCTCTGTAATATAGAATATTGCAATTTATATCAAAAGAATGTCAAAAACTCAATTAAAAAAAAAAAAAAAACTAATTTAAATTTTATGAAAAGCACCAACTACAACAAAACTACAACACATAACTAAATAGAAATAAAATACAAGAAAATAAAACATCAAATGATTAAATGATTTCACTATAGACATGTTGCATTTAATACAAGCTGAGCTGCAAAGGTTCGTTTTTTCATAAAACAAAACAGTACTTTCTTATATAAAATGTTGATTTAACTAAACTTAGAGTTCTCCAATTATGTAAAGCAAAGTTTTCTATACCAGATACTGGTATTAAAAATCCGAAGACATAGAGGATCGGTAAAAGAGAATACAATAAGATATTCTTATCACAGGGACGGCGAGTTCGCGTGCCAAAAAGCCAATTGCCGCCACCTTCCGTGAAAAGATTTTCGAAATATCTAATATCACAGTTTCTTAAAATACCACAATTTCCTGCCTATAATCCACAGATCAAACAATTATGTTTCCACCCAGAGATTCTATTTAATAATTGAAGTTAAATATTTACAGCGATCTAGTAAGTTACATTATATAAAATAAAATTTCTGAGTCGAAACATAAATGTTTGATCAGCGGATTATAGTCCGGAATTACGTCGAAGAATATTTTTCTAAAAATTTTGTGACAGTTGTACTTCGGACATGCGGATACACCAATGGAGCTATGAATAAAGAGTAAGGGACATAAAGTATAGTTTCTACCAGTCGTGAGTTAATTAACTGAGGATATTATCACATTAGGTCGACTGTTGTTTGTTTACATAGGATCAACAGAGCCTGATTACAACCAAAGGAAACTTCAACCAATAAATTTGAATAGAAAATTTCACCTTATTCATGAAAAACTAGATAGCATAATTAAGGCAAATATTTGTATTCGTTTTTACCGGTGGAAGCTCGTCCCGGCGTTATTATAACCTCTTTCACTGACATTGGCTGGAGGATTGTTGATGTTGTCACAATTTGGCGTAACCACAGGGCCAGCTTCGCTTCAGGGAAAACATCCAAAAAAGTGAAAAAGTTTAGTTATTTTTGCCTTAATTATGACAAAAAATCTGCAAGAATAAGGCGTTTAAATAAGAAGACAGTTTTTATTCAAATTTACTGGTGCCCCACCAGTGGCTGAGAGGTTCTGCTCTTAAAGCTGTGTTCAAATCCCTGTCACGCTCGTCGACCTAACAGTTCGGAGTTTTCCATGGTTTTCTCCGAACCTTGCCGTAAATACGGTTTAGGATCCCTTAGAAAGACCCCCACGGAGGGCTCTCCCCTCTAGGGCCTATATCACAAGAGTAGATCGGCCGTCATAAATCAACCAACCAACATCAAATTTACTGGTGGTTGTTTGCTCCGGAGGTAATCTGCCTGTGCGGAACTGGTTACAGTTAAAATTTCACCATTTTTAGGATATATTAATTCCTTTTTAGTCATTGTTCCATCTATTCACCGTCTATTTCTCTTTGAATCTTATTTCATGTAACATTTAATTTACAAACGTACAATATTTATTCAAACTCGCATAAGATTTTAGTTTCATAAATCCAAAGTTCTTTAACTATGCGTCATTTAGCCCCTTCTAAACAATGTTATTTATTTCATTTAAAATCCAATCAAAAAATCGATTTTAATTTCATATCAAGCTGAAATAGCTTCCCATTAATCGAGTTTCTAAACATTTCTACGATTACTGGTGCAAGAAAATTATTCAATGTTATATTACTTGATCCTTATTCTCGTTACTTTGGAAAATCTGATGAGTTTATTCCACATGAAAGTTTGACAGAGTTTGTGAATTTAATTTGTTATACAATTTTTGCAAAACTTCAAATGGAAAAGTTAAGGCGATTTTTCAAAGTACCTCTTTCGTGAATGTTTTTAATGATGCAGAACTTTTGTTTTAAAAATGTGTCATGAATGTATAAAACAATTTTTGATAATTAGAATAATGAGTGGCGATTAATAATTGAAATTTCTTTGAACGATATGTGGTACATGGAACAATAACCTTTAATAGAAGATATATTTAAGGTGCAGAAATAAAAATTTAACCGAAATGTGTTTATATGTATTTTTATTGAGCTGAACAAATATATTAATGTTATTAAAGCCTGTTACTTTTGCTAATAGCTTATACTATATTTTATTTTAATATATAAAAATAGTGCTCTTAAAGACATGTAAAAATCTAATCCAGATGTAAACTATGGCATTTTATCCAATTTCTTTCTGTGATACTCATTTTTTGATATATTAATGTTCTAAGACTATTGGTACCAAGGTTAGTTGTTTTGCCTCCTTTTTTATTCAGAAATTCCGAATTTATAGCAGAATTTCCACATGGTTATTTTTGCTATTTCTAATGACAGATTTTTTGTAATTACAAAAAGTAGAAAATCTTCATTTGAAATATCCTGTACGAATTCGAAATTTCTAGATAAAAATGGAAGCCAAACGGTCAACACTGATTAGTACCCATTTTTTATAATTCGCATACTTTTCAGGTTAAATTTGGTTCAAAATATTTAATATATGTTTAAGCATCCCTCAAAACTACAGAAGAGCGTATTGCTCAATAAAATAAACGTTGCTGTACTTGGACGACTGCAAGAAAAATCCACCACCAAGAAAAGTTTGTAAATAGTGGCAGCAGTGCTTCTAAGTAGCATACATTTTAATTCAGATTGTTTGATTCCCCCCACTTTTATAAAATAGTGTAATTGGTCTTATTCTTGCATTATTTAACCTGCCATTAAATAAGGCGAATATTTCTATTTCAAAAATGTGGTAGCAATCACGCAATCTGAATGTTAAAACGAAAAAAAAAACATGCGTCATACGTAGATTGTGTAACACTTTTCAACCTTTCCATAGGTGCCAACCTCTCATTAATATTCCGTAATATGCGGGTTAATTTGACCCAGTTTAACAACGCTTCAAACCAGAAAAATTATTGGATGAATCTTTATTTATTCAATTTAAGGTTTCTACGCGGAATTTATTTAATTTCATTTCTTAAAATAATTTCTGGTGCGAAACGTGTTAAACCTGGGGTCAAATTAACCCGCATATTACAGAATATTAATGAGAGGTTGGCACCTATGAGAGGTTGGCACCCATTCCAAAATAATTTTACAAATATTTACCGTCTAATAAGGCGAAAGATGATATCTAAATAAAAAAGTTCAAGGTCAAACAGGGCGAGGATAAATACTTTTCGGCTTAAGCTCAACTAGCCCCGACCAGCATCTAAATAAACAATTTAATTAACATTAATTTAAGTTTAATAAACAAATAATTAAACTCATAACATATTTAAAAGGCAATTTCAGGAAATACCAGCAACATTTCATTATGTATATCCGAATTCTTTTGAGCAGCCCTTTATATGATCTATACATTTGTATATATACTACATAGAATGCTAAATTTTAGTTCCGTTAGGAAACGCGTCGCACAGTTTAAAATTTCCCTTTGGAATTCCCGGCAATAAACGGAAATGTACTCGAGAAATTTTGTGCTGCCCTGTATATAATATATACAATGTATACACACTAAGTAATAGACAAAAAATGAGTTAAATTTAAAAACACTTTCAGCAACTGAAAACGCACTTCCAGCAATTATTGTTAACAGACAGTAAATAATTCTTTTGTGTTACCATGTAAATGATCGATGAATGCTGCACACACAAAATTCTATAGTAAGTCTCTAGTGATGCACCTTAGTGATATATATCAATTTCAATATGTTTGAAAAAGTGAAACATTATTATAATAAAACGCAAACCAATTTTTCTTATAGACATTTAATGTTTTTGAGTGTGTCTGTAATAAGTGCTATGCACATCATATTCTATAGTAAGCCTTTTGTAGTGCACCTCAGTGATATATATCAGTTTCAATATGTTTAAAATTATGTAACAACATTAAAATAAACCGCAAATGATTTTTCCCCATAGACCGTAATGTAACGGAATTCTTTTGAGTCTCTCTGTAAAAATACTATAAGTACTACGCACTTCATTTTCAATACCGAACATGTCATAGTAAACTTCATTAACATATATCAATTACTCGACAATCGGAATATATTTACGCGAGTTAGAGCATGGGAAGACAGACAAACCGAATTCATAAACACTTTTTAATTATGTTGGAAAGTGTTAAAAAGTAGCCTACTGGCAACACTAGGTACAGACAGAATGCATTGGGTTGTTCGGAGAGTTGTTTCCATTTCAGAAAGTTAGTTCGTACCGGAAAATCTATCATTTAATTATTAGGCATTAATTCCGATATCTATGTCTAATAATTGATGGGCAGAATTTTCCGGTACGAATTGGCTATTCCAAATGGAAGGAATTTTCCGAACAACCCAACAATAATAGTCGTTCATGGCACCCGAGATGGTTATGTCCGATCCGTAGTCAAAGTGTTAAGAATTTTCTTGTTTAGTGGCGAATCCTGCTATTCAAACTGAGCATGTTTTTTCCCACCACACTTTCCATTTAGCAATATTTGTTGTAATTCTCTAATAGTTTTTACAATGAAATAAGGCGAAGTGGTTTATTCAGAAAAAGTAATTTGGAAGAGCATGTATAGTTTGAGTATCAGGTTTCGCCACTGTTCTTTTCGTTGTTTCTCGATACAAGATAGCCCAGAGTGATTTGAAATGTAAGGATCATATAGTCAGAGCCGTCCTTAGCGAAAGCGAGACCGAGTGCAAGAACTTTTGCGAGGCCCTTTACTTCCAAACTAATTAGTACCCTCCCATTCGCACCAATGTTGCCAATTTTGCTGTTCTTTTATTCATCTACCAGAAATTTTCAATAGTAATTTTTACTTTATTTAATGACAGACATTCCTTGATTAAATAAAGTAAAGGTAAATATTTGGAAATTCTGGTAGATAATTTTGAATGAAAAATCCGCTAAATTTGCAACACTACTTCTCACGACTCAAACGCCTATTGAAAAGTTTGCATGACTTGCATGCACAATGGCGCACTAAGAATTACGTTTTTTTTTTTCCTGGAAAAGGCGGAGGTAGTAAGTTTTAGTGGAGGTTTATACAGATTTGGGCCAATTTCCTTTCACAATGCTCTGACTTTTCTTGGGCTATTCTTTTTTTAGCAGGTTTGGGTCAGTCTGGGAATTCTTTTTGGCCGTGTCATGTCGGAGCAGCTTTTTTTATTTTTTTTCTGTAAACTAGTGATATTGTACAGTAGTAAAGAAGAAGAAAGATAACATGTCGATACATTTTAATCGTCAATTTGCCGCAGAAAGTTTCGGAAGGTACTATTCGACTGGTAGTCGTGTCTACTTTTCGAATTTTGATACAAACTTTGAAATAGGGGTACATCTATATATTGAAAATTCTACCGATTTTGAATTTGCCAATAGTAACACCCACATTTCACACCAGTTTAATTTAATTAGAAAATTTAAAAATTGCAAAAATTAGTTAAAATTAATATTTCCCAAAGTTTTCTTACCTTTAAAAACTTAACTTTTCATAATTTTTGGAGACTGTAAATTTTAGTTTAGCCGAGGGGTCTGGGAGACGGGGTTTCAGCTCCCTGGCCTTCCCGTAATGTTTGCGATCGCACATACGTATGCCTGTGGGCAGGCACATCCATATTTGTATAATAAAAATAGAAACTTGATTACACAAGAAGGAAAGCAAATCTATGTTGTTTATTTCAAATGGTCATTAAAATAATAGTAAGCGGTTTGGCAGCATCATCATTAGCACCAAACTCTTAACAATTAACATTCAGTTCATGCGCCTGTCCAGATTTTTATGTGCCTGGTTCTGCTTAGGCTAGAATATAACAATGCCTATAGATTGAATATAAGCTACAAGCAATCAATTTGCACCGAATATTTTATGGATAAAAAATTGGACACTTTTAAATAAGCAAGTTTACACATATAAATTTTATTATGAAAAAAAAAAACTCACAACAAAATGAATAATAAATATTTAGCTATTTTGTATTTTTTTTTTCGGGCGAGGCCCTGTGTGGCCGCACCTGTCGCATACCCCTAAGGGCGGCTTTGCATACAGTAAAACAAAATTGAGCAAAATTCTAAAGTATGTTAGCTACAAGAAAAGGTCTTGAAACATTTAACCCACAGGGAGAGATTTTATAAAGAGACTGGAAAATCCCATTGCAGAGTTGCCAAGGCTTCGGCTTTTTGCACACCAGTAATTTTTTAGAGAAAATATTGTTCTTTTAAATCGCAAAATGCTCCGATTAAATAAAACAACATTTTCTGTACTAAATTGCTGGTATCCGAAAATCCGGAGACTTAGCAAGTCTGCCATTGCATCAATGGAAAATTCCTTTAACGTGGGAATTCTTATAGACATTAGCGCGCTCTGTAGGGAGGAGGTGAAACACAACTCGTGGTTGCTACTTGGCGATTTTTCGCGACTTTTAAAAATAAATTTAAAAAGGTGAAAGTTGTCGATAAATTATTTACTTGTGAAAAAAATATATTCGGTATTTCGGTTCTTACTGGTATTAATGCACTCTCCATAAGATTGTTTCGTGATAAGAGACATATACAGCGCCAACCAAGCATGCAGATTAAATTTATTTATACAATTTATATCACTTGTTCTATAAAGAAATACTTGTGTTAGTATTATTTTTATGCATGTAAGGATTTTTGTATCAATGATTAGTAATAAAATCTAACATATGAAGGCCTCTTCCCGACTGTATAACTACAGTCGCGGTTCGGTACTTAGCATGTGTAAACCATAGTATGATAAACAAAGAAGCAACAGTGCCCTGTAAATACAAAAAGAGGATATGAAAAGGGGGGGAGGAAGGATGGTTGTAAAATTGTCACTTTCTTGATAAAAAAGAAAATTTTCAAATTTCGATCATTATTGGTATTAATGTGCTTTTATGAAATTTTAGAATATTAAATAAATATTATATTAACTATAATGTAAAAAAATGTAAAACAAAATGCATTTTAGTTTAAAGTTTACAGGGTTCGTGCGCTTTTATCACAGTTTTTAATATATTTTTTTAAAATTTAATACTTAAATAGCAGAAATTGTAGACGCCACGTTTAATTGCAGGATTTGTAATAATTTTCTGCATTTAAATAAGGCGAGAAATTCTATTAAAAATTGTGATAAAAGCGTACGAACCCTGTAATCTTTATTAATTTTCTCAATTTTAGATTAATAAATTAAAGAAAAGCATTTTCGTTTTCAAAAATTCATTAGAAACTGTTATTAGGTTATGAAACTTTATTAAGTTCGGGTCGTGTTCGGGTAAAATCTGGCCACTTAATCCTTGATTTTTTTTTAAGATACGTGTTTTGGCCTCCTTTAACCCTTTGATTTCGCAGGACAAGTAATTATTTTCATATTTAATAATAACACAATTTACAAAACTTTTTTTTCTGGCAGATACCCCTTGAAAACATCTTAGCATAAGTGTAAGGCAGAAGCTATTTTTTCAAAAATTGGTACCATTAGAATAAAAAAAGTTTACAGGGACGTATATGTCCCAACACGTAATGGAAGTTTTAAAAGAACTTTTGCCCTACCCTCTTCTACAACACAAAGTGAATGAATATATATATATATATATATATATAAACAATTTATTTTGGAGCATATAAAACTGATATTAGAGATACTTTGCATGCAATTAAACATCATATTATTATTTTTTTATTTCGAGTTTCAAGTCGGTTGAAACCGCATTGAATTTCAATTGCAACAAACTTTATTGCAACAATAAAGAATGTTTTCGGTTTATGTCGATAAAAATTATTTTGTCAAGTATCTGTTTGAATTTAAATGAAATATTATGTTCAGGTAAAGTGTAGTCTAAATTTTACTGCCAGAAATTCCAGAATTTCTTTCAGATGAAATGTATACATTCGGTTTTTATACATTTTATTAACATCATATCAAATAAAATTTATACTATAGACTATTCTCCATTTATTGAATTTCAGAATGGTATTAAGTTTCTTTCATTTCAGTGTTTGATTAGCTTAGAGAAAAAAAGTGGTTCTGGTTTGAATCAGTAAAAATCAGTTTTGTTGATTCGGAGTCTGACTATTTGACGGGGAAATTTATTTTGTCCGGTTGACTGAGTACGCAATCTTTTAGGTAGGGTAGTGTATTTTCTTGTTCGTATGGCAGGAAAATATTGCGTCTAACGATTTTACTTAAAATGTTAAACAAATGTTGCATAAATTAAAAGAAATTAAATTCGAAGGTCAATAAAAATAACAATATAGCGTAACTTGTAAATTATTTGATTTATTTAAAATTACATTAAGTATCGGTGCATTTAATACATTTCCTACAAGTAATATCATATCAAAAAGGTTTTCTATATTTCTCTGAATTTACGATTTCCGGAAAAAACGTCTTAATTAACGCTAGAACTACCTGAAATATTACCCAACCTTGGGAAAAACATTTCACATCAGAATATATATTTAAAATTATTTAACTTCCTTATTTATTTTAGTTGTCTGTGGTTTATATTTAACTTATCTTAGGAAACAAATTTTGGTTCAAATAATTATTTTGAATATACCTGTCCTGGTAGGTGGATGGTTAAACTATTAAAGTTAAAACAACACACAATTTCAAAAAGAAATTGGCATGCATTAAACAAGAAAAATATAGATATGAACTCGTCAGAAATGATTATAATAACATGTTCAAACATGTTACAATTGTAAAAGTTAGCTATGCATATATATATATATATATAGTATGAAGCTATATAGTACCTTAATAATTTTTTTCATAATTACAATCGATAATATTTCAGGTACATTACTAGTTCCATATTCAGTAGAATTCTGTTTATTTCCATATACTTCTTATATTTCCATAAACATATTATAATCCCATATACCGTAATTTCCGGCATATAAGCCACAGCTCAAAGAGTCGTTTTTCGACCCAGAAATTTTATTCAATAATTGTAGTTAAATATTTACAGCGATCTTTTAAGTTACATTTTATAAAATAATATTTCTGGGTCGAAAAACGACTCTTTGAGCTGCGGCTTATACGCCGGAAATTACGGTACTCCATACACTTACTCCATATACACATTCCACATGCACACACCAAATAGTATAGCTTCATTCTCTCATTCCCGTGTAGATTTAAATGACAATGAAAAACATTGAAAAATTATTTGCCTGAGTCTGTGCTGTGCATCCTCCTTTATCGGCGTATGAATAAAAATCCCCGCAATTCCGCACTGTGACAAATACTTTTGATCAATCAACACGACCACCGGACACGTTAATAGAGTATGAATTTTTTTTTTATGTAACACGGCACCGAAGTTGGCTTAGAACGCGTCTCGGAGGCAAAAACTAGGCTTCTGACTTAAATATAATATTCTAAAATTGAATGAATTTTGATACAGGAAAGCTCAGACACTAGTCGTAGAAACGATTGAAATTTGAGCTAGCAAAAGAAAAGAAATGTATTTTAAAATGGTCATAAGTAAGTTAAGTGCGAAAAATGTAGAAATTTAAAATACGCTATATTACCACAGTCCTGACGAATAAGGTGCAATCCCAACTTGTACTTTCTACTCATTTTAGAGTTTAATATGCATATACTCTAATAATTATTTTTTTAAATACTATTAAGATTAATTAAGATCTAAGATTCTCATTTAATTTTAAGAATATCATGGAATTTTTGTCTCAGTATTATACTAGCAGGATTATTCAGTGAATTGCAGAAATGGGAATAAGTAAAACTTTTGTTACTGTAAACCTCTAGTTCATAACATAGTCTAAATCAATAAACACCCTACAATTTTTTATATAAATTAAATAAGATATTGATAATAGGCCCAAAATAATTTCTATCTAATTCAACCAAAGATTCTTCCAGGAAAGCAATTCATACATAAAGAAAATCATTGTCTTCATTCCACAATACTTATAATTTTAATTAAATTTTTGAAGATCCCATTAATAGTTTGAGATTTATTAGAGACTTTATTATTATTATTCATGTTTTAATTTAGTTTACAAAGAATTTAATAAATTTTCACTATAATTTACTGTTAAATTCCTGTCAAAAATATTTCACAATCCCTTACTCAAAATAATAACTATATGAAATTGTTGACTACATTTAACTTTGTTCTAGCCAGAAATCAAAATAGCAAAAATGTATTAAGTTAAATTAAAAATCATAGTTACTTTCAAAAATAAATCTGTAAGTCAATTAATTTAAAATATTTCAATTTTAACATAAAAACTTTGAATTTTTAAAATTTAATAAATTTAATATTATTTTTAACCATGCAAGGACTACTAATTAATTTATTTTGTGTAAAATAATTACGTAGTGAAATGAACTCCTAATATCAAAGAAGTTGTATTTCTAGGGTTGAATTGTTTTATTCCAAAACGAAGTACCAATATTCTCGAAATGTACAGTGTATTTTATCAATTTCACCAATTACATTTGTCAAATCAATCTAATATGTATTACAAATATTAATTTTCAAAGATTCACTTAGTAAAATAATACCCTAAATTTCACAATAATGTCAAAATAATAACAATAAAATATTTTGACACAACCCAACAATAAGTTTATAAAAAATATAAAGTAGAATACCTATATGTAACACCTTTTGACTTAAATTTCCAATTTCAGTTAATATAAAACACAAAAAAAAATCCGTTGTTTGATCTATTAATAAAGCTTTATTTTCCATCAGAAAAAATAGACTCTTATTATCTTTCTTAACAAACCACAATGTTCCAGAAATTTCTAAAAAATAATATGGAATTATAAGTATAGTAAAGTATAAAAAATTCCGTTTAAATGTCACTTTCGGTTTAAGAAAAGAAGTCACTATTTTTGTTCCCATATAAGCCAGCGTTCGTACGCTTTTACCACAATTTTTTAATAGCACAATTACATAGTTTACATAATTTTTAATATTTCTATTTAATACTTAAACAGCAGAAATTGTAGACGCCACGTTTAATTGCAGGTTTTGTAAAACTTTTCTCAATTTAAATTAGGCGAAAAATTCTAATAAAAAATTGTCTTAAAATCTTACGAACCCTGTTAGCCGGAATTTGAAAAACATTAAAATTCGCACGATATCTTAAAATCAAAAGCAGTAAAATTTCAAATCAATGTCTTTGAAGTATAAGGGCATAGCTGTCAATTTTTATGCTTTTCTATTACCAGTAAAAATATAGAAGTTTTTGCATTAACCAATCACATGATATCGACGATTTAATAAGGAAAAATTTAATATTAATTTTAGTGGTAGGAAAAAAGCGTAACAGTTAGCAGCTATGTAAGGGATACCCGAATAAGAAGTGGAGACAGAGTGTAGAAGTAAGTATTTTATTAGAAAAATAATCACCGTATTTGTTGAGGCATTTTTCCCATCATGTCACCAGTAGGTCGATTCCCCTGACGTTGAGGAATCGACCCCTTACTCATGTGGCTGATATCGGAAGATTGTTCGTATCTTATTATTTACTTCATCGTCCGAAGTAAATCGCTGTCCTCGGAGTGCCTTCTTCCGTGGACCGAAGATGTGAAAATCACAAGGCAACAGGTTTGGACTGTACCATCTCATCGACAGTGGCGCCTGATGCATCGGTGATGGCAGCGTGGACCTGGCCTGATCTCGATGCATCATTGACTGTCTGTCTGCCTTGTCTAAAATTATTTCACCAGTTGTTCACAGCTGTACGGCCTAAACAGTGTTAACCGTAAACATGCTCCATTCGGCGAAAACTGTCTGCGCTCGTTAACCCTTCAGCCTCCCTAAAATGCACTATGTATCATTGCTCGCCTCTAGACGTTTCCATTCTGTTCACTCAATGTTTTAGCCGTCAGTTATACACACACAACATTTTTCCAAACGATGCAACTTTATCTAATGTGCGAAAACAAATTGAAATGAAAATAACAGATCGATAATTTTAATGACGTCGCTACGTCAGCTGTCCACTTTCAATTGGAAACCCCTTATACTTTAAACTCTTTGAAAAACAATATTTCTTTCGAAAAAAAACAATAATAAACTTTTAAAATAAATATAATGTTTAAAAAAATTGTTTATCACGTTTTATGAGAAGATGAATTCTCCTAATTTTTATTTAAAAGGTACCTTTAATATATATGGTGTGTGTTATGGATCTTTGGAATGTTTGCAGACATGACGATTCCTGGTATATGGAACTGTAGACCCGCAGAATGTCGTCTGTACAGGTAATTATCCTGTTGGCTTCTTTACCTTGCAACGCCATCCAGAAAACCCCTGTATGAAGACGTTTCTGTGATACCTCCACTACCCAGACCCTTTTTCATTTGAAAATCAGACCTGAAAATGTTAACTGAATTGCAGCTTAGTGTTTAACTGGCAACACTAGAAGTATAGGTAAAACATAAAATATTAGTTTAAATTGCACATTGGTGTTGTTTTCGTTATATTTTAACACTACAAATTAATAAATTTAGAATATCAGACTTTTATTTTATTAACCCTCTGACTGATTATCCCGCGATTTCCACGGGCAAGACATTTGTAGAAAAAATTATGTAATTTACAATTTTTGAAGCAATTTTGTATTAAAAATTCCACAGTTAAAGGTTGAAGATGAAGATGATAAATTTATTAAATTTTTCATATACAGGATGATTTGAAATATGTAATAGTATAGGAGATAAAGGTTAATTACAAAGTGGTAGAAATGATTTTGAAAAACAAATTGAGCAGTCAGAGGGTTAATGGTAATTATATATATATATATATATATTACAAAAAAAATAGGCATTTCAACCTTGTAAAATTTACATAACTTATTTGGATGCGTGCACAATAAACCTTAAGCGGCGGTATAACGGGGTGTCTGCGGCATTCAATCAGAATTCCTCCACTAATTTTAAGATGTTATTTTTGTGTTAAATAATCATAGAACAAAAGGCAAATGCCCTGCAAAAAAACTCTTTTTAAATTAGTGATTGGTTGCGTTTAACGCCCCCGTAAAGTCAGCGACTATACAATTATTTGCACCCACAAGATTTCTTTACCATGGAAAACTTTTAGTTTGGATGTTACTGATGCAAAATGAACAAGCAATGTCTATATAAAATCGATCCGTAATTAAACTTTTCCTCTTTTTAAAACAAATTACAAATCCCGTGGTAGTACACATTTCAAATTTTTGATTTAATAATATTTAAAAATTTCATTTTAAATTGTTTCGGATTTAATAAATATCAATTACGTGGAATTTCTTGAATAAGAAAAGATAAGTTTAATTTTCTGATTTCTTTTATCACAATCCTTCATTAAAATTTCACTTTCACTTTCCTCGTTAATAAAGTCTTTTATTCATCTCGTAATTACTACTTTTTGTGATTTTGAATCTTCAGAAAAAATTAAATATTTTTATGAGAGGAAAATAAAGAGGTTACATCTTTTTTGTGTGTAAAACCCTTCTAGATTTCTTTCTTTCATCATTCCGTTCAATAGTTTGATTCATACCAAAATTAAAAATATTTTAAGCACATTAGTTAAACGGCATGTGATTAAAAGATTTCCCATTTTTAATAAAAAAATTTAAGGATTTTATTAAAAATTGAATTAAATTTAAATGCGTGATAATTTAAAGATTAAAATCATAGCTGCTAATTTGAACGCTCTTACACTTTCCGCTATTTTGCTTTTATTTTCTTCTTTAATCACTGGAAATTTAATATTAAATAAGGTAAAATATTCTTGTCAAAAATAGTGATAAGAAATAAGCGTAAAAGTTGCTAGGCATTTTAAATGTGTTTCAGGAACTACGTGTAATTGTTTCGTATTTGAAAATTTGGGAAATGTCAAAAGAAAAATCCCAATAAAGATGTTTGAACAATACAAATTCGTTACAAAAATAAATGAAATAAATGCAAGAATAAAAGAAATGTCTATTTTGAAATTACTTTCCCTAATACTCCGTTTTCATGTCTAAAATGCATTTTGTAATTTCATAACTATTGCCAGTAAATTAGAGATAACAGTCATAGATAAAATAAAATAAAATTTATTTAAAATTTGTTCTACGAAAAATGTAGGGGAGGGCAATCCTCGTGTTATCTGGTCAATTGCCACCGCTTCCTACGAATTGCAATATTCACCATATTTAATCACAGAAGTTCTGCGATTAAATAAGGCGAAGAATACTCTACGGAAGTATGGTGCAAAGTTGTCTGATGTAACCCGGCGTCACAACTATGAGTATGAATAGGGTATATACTGTATACTATAGAGTCATGGAATGAAAGAAAAAGTATAACACCATTCTGATTGCATAGCTGCCAACATTCTGCATTTTTCATGTATAAATAAAACAGAAAAAAAATTACTGATGTTTTTCTTGCTTCTATGTGGTTATTAATTACCTTCTTTTTTTCAAAAAATTTAATGTTGTATTTGACATGAAAGGGGCCGGAAGTTCGTTAGCTATGTAGTTCCTACTAGAAAAAAATTCATTCGAAAATGTAAGTAATACCATTTATTTCGTATTTGGGAATAATGTTTAGTGTTATTCGACGCTTTCAAAGTTTACAGCCCTGAAAAGAAATGCCATACAGCGGTAGTACAAAGTAATAATCGCCTTATTTAATGACAGAAATTCTGAGATAACTGAAATCTTATTAAAAGTTCAAAATATTCGATTTCTTGAGGATTATGTATGTGAAAGAGTAATATTTGTTCCGCATTTCAAAACAAACCACATAAAAAATCCTATAATTACGCTAGTTATGAGTAGAAACATATCAGGTGATATATATATATAAGCAATGCTTAAAGAATACTTTAAAGTCGTTGTTTATTCTTTAATTGCATTTAAATAAAAATGTTAAAAAGAAAGCTAATTATTGAAACCATTTTCCTTCTGCACAGGGAAGGAAATACAAGTGTTACTAATTTTCCTTCTGCGTAGGGATAATGAAATTAATTTTTAATTTTTATCTCAGTTGGGCTTGTGCAACCGCAATGCGTCCCTTAGCGGACAAGTGCAGTGTAATTTACACTTGTGTGAAAAATTACAGACTACTGATTTGAGTCCTAAAACCTCAGAGCTGCCAAGTCTCCGTCTTTTTGGATACCAGTATTTTAGTACAGAAAATGTTGTTTTATGTAATTCGGACATTCTGCGATTTAAAAGAACAAAATTTTCTCTAAAATAATACTGGTACACGAAAATCCGGAGACTTGGCAAGTCTGAAAACTCCATTCAAGTTTTGTTCAAAGCTGCGCCGAAGATAATTCGAACTAGTGAAAAATTAAAAAGATAAGAGGGATTAAAATGTTTCTGAAGACCTAGTCAAAACTTTATCCATGAGCTAGCAGCCGCTAGCCAAGTTTCTCTTTCATTGGAACTGTGTCAAATACAGTGACCTCTCACTAGTACGAGATACGCGGAAATTATTTTTCAGTTCCAGTTCTTTTTTATAATTTTCGCCTTGTTAAATCGCAGAAATTATAAATCGAATTTTACTATTTTAAAATAGGGGTGCGAAAAAGTAATTACTGAACACCGCGTAGAAGTGAGAGGTCACTAATGTTATAGAACTTAATAAAAAGAAAACTGCCCAGTTAAACTGAGGGCATTGAGCTCACAGAATATTGACACTAATTGTATATTATACTCTTATTTCAAAGAATTTGAAATATGCCCCTCGAAAAGTAAAGAAATCAACAATATATTAAGGGGGGGCATCCCCCCGTTACCCCCCTCATAGTTAACTAATGAACCCCTTAAACTAATCAGGGAAGTCTCTAATTACAATGGATATATATACAAAATATGAAGAAAATCGGATAATTCTGCATGAAAAACCCATTTATCTAAATTAAAGGGGGATTAGCCCCTCTTTCCCCCTTTATACTTAACCAATGAACCCCCAAAACTATTCAGAGAAGCGCATTATCATAATGAACCCATATACAAAATTTGAAGAAAATCGGATAATTCTGCATGAAAAACCCATTTATCTAAATTAAGAGGGGATTAGCCCCCCCCCTTTCCCCCTTTATACTTAACCAATGAACCCCCAAATCTATTCAGAGAAGCGCATTATCACAATGAACCTATATACAAAATTTGAAGTAAATCGGATAATTCTGCATGAAAAACCCATTTATCTAAATAAAGGGGGTTATCCCCCCCTTTCCCCCTTTATACTTAACCAATGAACCCCCAAAACTATTGACAGAAGCGCATTATCAAAATGAACCTATATACAAAATTTGAAGAAAATGGGATAATTCTGCATGAAAAACCCATTTATCTAAATTAAGGGGGGATTAGCCCCCCCTTTCCCCCTTTATACTTAACCAATGAACCCCCAAAACTATTCAGAGGAGCGCATTATCACAATGAACCTATATACAAAATTTTAAGAACATCGGATAATTCTGCATGAAAAACTCATTTATCTAAATTAGGGGGGGTTATCCCCCCTTTCCCCCTTTATACTTAACCAATGAACCCCCAAAACTATTGACAGAAGCACATTATCAAAATGAACCTATATACAAAATTTGAAGAAAATCGGATAATTCTGCATGAAAAACTCATTTATCTAAATTAGGGGGTTATCCCCCCCTTTCCCCTTTATACTTAACCATTGAACCCCCAAAACTATTGACAGAAGCACATTATCAAAATGAACCTATATACAAAATTTGAAGAAAATGGGATAATTCTGCATGAAAAACCCATTTATCTAAATTATGGGGGGTTAGCCCCCCGTTTCCCCCTTTATGCTTAACCAATGAACCTCCAAAACTAATCAGGGAAGCGCCTTATCACAAGGAACCTATAAACAAAATTTAAAGTAAAACGGTTAGTTCTATCTAAGACTACTATAATAGGAGCTGACGCATATCCATTTTGTTTCGGGAGCCCCAAATCTGCGAGGATGTGTCAGCCTGTATTATAGGAGCTCTAGTTCTATCAAGAGTTATCACGGTACGTACATACATACATACATACGTACGTATGTACATACAGAACCGGCGGGCACATAAGCTCTCAGGCTTTGATAGCCTGTGAGCTAAAAAACGGATAAAAATGTTACCACTGATAAGCGTATGGTAAAATCTGCAATAACGATACATAAAAATAAATACAGTAAAATTAAATTTCGAACGGAGTGACATATTTAAAACTATATTTTGATCATGTGAAGAAAAAATTGTCGACTCGTTCACAGCCGAAAAATATGAGCTACAAAATATTCTCATTGAGCTTACTGCGAGGATCAATCACTCTATTGTGCCATGAAACATAACAAATGCGGATACCCCGTCATTGAAATTAAATCAGTGAAATCAAGTCAGTAAAATCAAATAAAAAAGTATACTAGCCATCATTTAGTGTACTAGCCTCATTCGTGAATGGCTAAGCTTTAAAAAATTATTCAACGCAAGTATTCATAAAAATAAAAATATTTCTCCCGCTCAGAACCTGCAATAGTTTAAATTTTCCTGTCTAGAAGATGCTCTAAAAATTATAAAATCAATTTCCTATAAAATATTAAAAATATATACTAGCATAGGGGATATTATCCGAAAATGTTTCAAACAAATGCGTACTTATACAGTGGTGGAAAAAATTATAAAGCCGTTTGAAAATATGATATAATTAAAAAACAAAATATAGAACATTTATGAAATTTCATACATATATATATTATATGCTACAAGGAAGTAAAGAAAAAAATAAATTCATTAATAACTACATTAATAAAAGATTAATAGACTTGAGAAAATTTTCTGTACGAAGAAAGTTGGAAACAATTATAAAGTCGATACATGTATTTCACCAATAATCGATGTGAGACCCATTTTTTCGATGACTTTGACTAGTCTTTTGTTCGTTGAATCTATCAGACCACACAAAGTACCGTAATTTCCGGCGTATAATCCGCAGCTCAAAAAGTCGTTTTTCAACCCAGAAATATCATTTTATAAAATGTAACTTAAAAGATTGCTGTAAATATTTAACTACAATTATTGAATAAATTTTCTGGGTCGAAAAACGATTGTTTGAGCTGCGGATTATACGCCGGAAATTACGGTACTTGTATCAATATTGTTCCAGCAGTTTTTAAAAGCATTCATCAAATCTAACTTAAAATTGAATTTTCGTCCATTTTTGTAAACATTTCGAACTAAAAATCCCCGATGATTTTCTATTACATTCAGATCGGGTCTATGAGCTGGCCATTGAAGGCATTTCACCTGATTAGCTTCCAGCCAAGATTTAGTTGACTTCGAAACATGAACGGAAGCGTTGTCCTGCTGAAATGTCCGGTCTTCTGAAGTTATAAAAGGAGCAAATGGGTAAAACATTATCTCCTAACATTTCTTGATACATAACCGAATTCATTTTGTTATGCATGAAAACAATTGGAGTGGTTCCACAGGCAGCAAATGCAGCCCAAACCATTACCGAGACACCTCCAAATTGACGCTTTGAAAAAATATCAGGCTCCTGTCGTAAATCATGCCAAAAATATTTATAACCGTCGGGTCCATCAAAATTAAATTTCTTTTCATCGGAAAAGACAACATCTCTCAGTTTTGTGCTTTCTGTTACATGTTTTCGCGCAAAGTCTAAGCGAGCATTTTTGTGGTACTTAGAAAGAGGTGGTTCTCCTTTAATTTTTTTAAATTGAACAATGGGAATGTTACTTAAAACATTTCTTATCGTTCGGCTTGTACATGGTAACTGTAATTGTTCTTGAATTTGGGCAGACGACATTTTTTGTCCGCAAACTAGCTTCCGGATTTTTCTTGATTGCCTTACAGTTAAGGATTTCGGTCTTCCTGTATGCTTCTTACTGCCGTAACCTTTTGGGATTTCTGAGAAAACTGTTTACTGCAGCCTTGGGCCTTCCTATTTTTCTTGCAATATTAGAACCAGACATTCCAGCTTCATTTAAAGTTAATATTTTAATTTGTTTACCATCGGATAACTTTTTTCCTCTTGGCATTGTATTAAACAAACCAAATACAAAATGAATGCACGTAACGCGTTTACATTTAGAAAACTTTCACGGCAACCTATTTTCTCAAGTCTGGCATTGTGCCAAATGAGGCTAGAACCATCGGCTTTATACTTTTTTCCAAGTTGTTTTTCGTTGGTTGTAAAAAATTAGCATAATTTATGTCCCCTCTTCCGTTTCTCTAAATAAAATTTATGTGTATTATTGCAATGTTGATCATGCAAATGAAAATAGAATTTGCGTTATCAACAATTCCATTACTTTTTGAATTTTGTAAATTTTTCTATCGGCTTTATAAGTTTTTCCAGCACTGTATGCATTTACATTAGAAAACTAATATAACATTCAATAAAATTCAGCGTTTAACACACAATATAGAACTGTTGCACAATAAACAGACGTACGTTTCGGGAGTAACTTGGACTCACATCCTCAGTGTCAGAAAAATAAAAATAAAAATTATTATATCCCCCTAAAGACATGAAACGGAATCAAAATTTTAAATGCCAGAAAATAACACACCAAAAGCTCATCGCGCATGAGCAGCCAATAAGATTAAGCCGGAAGTGATGCACTATGACACAGTAAATCAACCCAGAGAGGTGAGATGTACGGTACGCTTGAAAAATCATTGACCAAGGAGTTACCAAATCTATGAATATAAACTGCTTCCAAAAATCTAAATCAAAAGGAGTATTGCATTTATTAATAAAAGAAAACTGCCCAGTTAAACTGACTGCATTGAGCTCACAGGCTATTCACACTAACTGTAAATTATATTCTTATTTCAAAGAATTTGAAATAAGCCCTCGAAAAATGAAGAAATGGACAATATATTAAGAGGGGGGAACCATCCCCCGTTTCTCCTTCTTATAATTAACCAATGAACCCATAAAACTAATCAGAGAAGCGCCTTACCACAATGAACCTATATACAAAATTTGAAAAAAATCGGATAATTCTGCATGAAAAATCCATTTATCTAAATTAACGGGGGTTAGTCCCCCCATTCCCCCTTTATACTTTACCAGTGAACCCCCAAAATTAATCAGGGAAGTGCCTTACCACAATGAGCCTATATACAAAATTTGGAGTAAATTGGATAATTCTGCATGAAAAACCCATTTATCAAAATTAAGAGAGGGGTAGCCCCCGTTTCCCTCCTTTACACTTCACCAATGAACCCTCAAAACTAATCAGGGAAGCCCCTTACCACAATGAGCCCATATAGAAAGTTTGAAGAAAATCGGATAACTCTGCATGAAAAAAATCATTTATCTAAAATAAGGGGGGAGGATTAACCCCCCCGTTACCCCCTTTATACTTAACCTATGAACCCCCAAAACTAATCAGGAAAGAACCTTATCACAATGAACCTATATACAAAATTTGAAGAAAATTGGACAATTCTGCATGAAAAAACCATTTATCTTAATTAAGGGGGGTTAGCCCCCCGTTCCCCCCTTTATAATTAAACAATCAATCCCCAAAACTAATCAGGGAAGCGCCTTATCACAAGGAACCTATAAACAAAATTGGAAGCAAAACGGTTTTTTCTGTCAAGAGTTATCGCGTTACGTACGTACATACGTACATACATACATACATACATACAAAACTAGCGGGCACATAAGCTCTCAGGCTTTGATAGCCTGTGAGCTAATAATAGTAGCTGAATCAAAATTGGAAATATGTCCCTCACTAACTACAAACAATATAGGATTTTTGTAATTCCTTTTTCTTAACGTAAATTCTGTGTTCATTGATTCTGAACCGGAGTTGCCGTTTAGTCTATAGGACAAACCACATTGACATTGGATATTGTAAACCCCAGAAGTTTTGATGTGGAATTTTATCTTTTAACTTTGAAAAAGTTAGTTTATTAACTGGCTTAAAAACAACTTTAAAGTCATAATTTCTTAAAATATTAGCTATTTTGAAACTAATTCTATTATAAAATGGCAAAATAATGAGGTTCGAAAATGAAACTGGATCAACAGAAAAATCAGGATTATTAATATCTTTATTGAAACAACGAAAAATTAAACATTTCGCCAGTGCAGAATCGCAATTAGTTAGTGTTTTGTGGGATGAAGCGTTACCAGAGCAAAGAAAAAATTATTTTGTGCTACGGATCAGTCACTCAGTTATGTGAAGAATTTATTATTCTTTCATAATTATCGTCATTTACTAATTTGAAAAGTGTAATTGCTTGGTCTTTAAAATTCGTTAGCAATTCTTATTTATAAGTTTAAAAAACTATTAGCTTTCTTTACGTGTAGAAATTAAATGCGCCTTAAATTTCATAATGAAACACTTTCAAATGTCAGCATTTCCAACGGACATTGAGAGTATAACTTAAAATAAGTGTTTATCTCACAACAACAAACTTATCAACCTTTTTTCAATCCTTGATAATGAATGAATATTAAGGGTAGGAGTGCGTCCTCGTCATTCAAATCTGATACAAGGTCATCGATCTTTTTACCTAAAGTCATCTAGTAACTGTCTTAATTATCAGATATTTTTATTTGTGTCTCTTTCATTCTGCTCTCAATTATCAGACAGAAATATTCGATTTTAAGGGGAAGAAGTGTTGTGAAAAAAAAATTGTCAAAAACTGTGTTACATCTGCTTGTGCTTATGCTTCCATGTCTAAACAAATCATGGCACACTTTCCTCACACTAGAGTGCTTTTAACAATTTTCCCTATTCGCAGGGAAGAAAAAACATATGTTACCAATTTTCCCTCTACGTAGGGATATAGTAATTTTCCCTTTATATCTCAGTTGAGCTTCTGCAACTCATTGAGTAAGTTGTGTAGTCTCTTAGTCAGCGGATTACCTCCAGAATTTTTGCTAAAAAACGATGTTTCTTATTTTTATGTGGATCTTAATTTAATTCTGATTAAAATAACAAACATCTTTTTTTTTACGAAATGTCTGGACGTAATTGAAAAAAAGGTTACAGCTAGACTTTAAAGTTTAGAGCATGCCCGAATGATTTATTTAAACATCAGAATAATTCATTCTTCCGAACACTAGATTTAAGTGCATAAAATCATATTTATATAATGTTAATATAATTGATGAAATATGGTCAAATGAAAAATATTTTAACATTTATAAACAATAGTTCATTTAAAAGTTAACACTTTCCGGCACAGTGGTCCCACTGCGGGCACTCCTAATTTTAATTCCAAACTTGCATTCGGCACCAAGAATATTTTAATAAAAATTTTCTTTTGCTATGAAAGCTTAAAATAAGGAGTTCTTATTTTCTAAAAAAGTCGTTTATAAATTCCGGTGTCAGTCAGTAATTTCGCAGTTTACGAACAGAATTTGTCTGTGCCGGAAAGGGTTAATAGGTAACTTTTGTTCATTCATAATATTTTGTTTATAAAGATCAGCTGAAATTACGGTTGTATCGTGTATTTCTGTCTATATTTCAAACATAAACATACGATGTATTTCAATTCAAAAGCATGATATTCAAATAAATATCATGATACATTTCATGATATTTAAATATTTTAAAGCATTTAGAAAAAAAAAATCGTAATTCATGTCGACCGGCGTTTAATCAGCAGAACAATCAAGCATGTTTAGACACAGAAATAATCGACAAATAAAAAAGGACGAAAATCTTCAATTTTAAACAGGGGGAAATTCGTAAATATATTAATTAAATTAATGATTCCTTATTGCAATGAAAGCTGGCAGATGTTGTTTCATTGTATATACATACATATATATAAATATATATATGACGCAACAAAATGTATTTTCAAATGAATAAATATACATAAAACAATCCAGTTCGAAATATTACAAACAAATGTAAAATCCTATTACACATTCGATGTATTTTGCAAAATTCTTTAAAATTCGAAAAAAATATGAATGTAGAAAACAGATTTGTGTAATCTTTTGAATAAAATTTTGTAAGAAGATTTATCCGTAGCTTATGTAATGCTTGAAAATCTGTCATGTGCTATGAAAAATATTTTACAAAAAACTATAAGTAAACGAAAAGATTTTTCTATTTTGAGAGCAATTTTATTAAGAGATGTTTAAAAATCTTTCACTAAAGCATTATAATGAAGCATTCTATAAACTGAATCATTTACCTGAAACTAGCATTTGATTTTTGCTTTTGTTAACAAATATATGAAATATTTTTTTAAATATATCGTGCTTTTATATACACTTCAGTTCAAAAGCATTATATTAAAATGAATATAAATTTCATGATATTTAAATGTTTTAAAGCATTTAGAAAAATTTCAGTTTTTTGTTGCCGTAATTTCTAGCATTTATTCAGCTGAACAAACAAACATGTTTAGACCCAGACATTTTATGAAATAATTGACGAGAAATAAGTACATCGATAAAATAAGTTACATTTTACCAATTAAAATTTCTGAATCTATACGTGTTTCTTTGATCCGCGAAAAATAGCTGGAAATTATGGTAATTTAAATAAGATATATTCTTAATTTTCTTTGTTCAAAATAGCGTAGCGAAAAAAATTGACAAGTAAATTAAACATTTGAAAAAAAAAATGTTATGGTGATTGGCATTCTTTTGCTTAAAAGATAAGTATGAATGTAAGTTTTGTATTGGGTTATCTCAAAAAACGAATGCGATAATGAGACGTAAACAATTTCAAATATAAACAAGAACGAAAAATCATGCGTCAAGCATAGATTATGTAACACTTTACAACGCTTCCAAAATAATTTTACAAATCATTACAATTAAATAAGCTGAAATATAACATCTAAGTAAACAATTTGGAAAACGCATAACATATTTAAAAACGTAATTTCAAACTTATATTTCCAACATATAGAATATTCGAAAAAATATTCGAATACATTTATTCAGCCCTGTACATGATCTATAGATTTGTATATATACTACATAAGATGCTAAATTTTAGTTTAGTTAGGAAAAGGGTAGCACAGTTTAAAATTCTCCTTCTGGAGTTTCTTTCAATAAACGGAAATGTGTTCGCGAACTTTTGTGCTGCCCTGTATATGAAATACAAAATTTATACTCACCAAGTAATAGACAAAAAATGGGTTAAATTTAAAATCGCGTTCAGCAACTTAAAACGCACTTCCAGGAATTATTGTTAACAGACAGTAGAGAATTATTTTGTGTGTCCCTGTAAATGAACGATGACTGCTATACACATAATATTATGTAATAAGCCTCTTGTAATGCACCTTAGTAATATATATAAATTTCAATGCGTTTAAAATTGTGAAACATTATTTAATAAAACCGCAAACGATGTTTCTCCATAGACGTAATGTAACGGAATTCTTTTGACTGTCCCTGTAAAGTAACTATAAATGCTATGCACACCATATTCCATATAAAGCTTCTTGTAATGTACTTTAGTTATAGATATCAATTACAATGTATTTGAATTTGTGTAACATCATTCAAATAAACCGCAAATAATTTTTCCCCATAGAACGTAATGTACCGGAATTCTTTTGAGTATCCCTGTAAAAAAACTATAAGTGCTACACAATTCAGTTGAAATAGGGAACATGCTATAGATAACGACAATAACATATAAAAATTTCAGGGCAATCCGAGCATATTTACGGGAGTTAGAGCACGGACAGACGGCCAGACTGCCCGAAGTCATAAACACTTTTCAACTAGGTTAAACATTTAACCCTTCACTGCACGATTCTTTTCTTTAGAGGTATGTTTTTTATACTCTTATTAAATGTTAGATACCACATTTTTTAATAGAAATTCTTCACATTGTTTAATAGAAGACATCTGTGATTAAGAAGGTGGTTTTTATTTATTTAAACATACTGGTTGCACGAAATATATGTATTTATTAAATGTTATATTTTAATTTATTCTTATATATGTGGTTGCGGAGTTTTGGATTAAAATTATTAAACATTAATCGAATAAACATTATCTAAAGTGTTATCGAATTCTTCACATCATATTTCTGTAGGGTGAACATTTTGTTCATAATAGTACTTCACAATTTGTATTGTTTAGAAATTGTGGAATGCAAAATAGTAAAAAAGTAACCACCATTAACAGCCACCACAATACTACATGGTATAAGAATTTAAAGTATATTTCAGACAATACCGAAAGTTTGCGAAAGAAACAAATTGTATTTTTAAGGGAATAAAATCATAGTAATGTAATGTTAATATAAGTAAAGTAATGCAATATGTTAATATGTAGAATATGTTAAAGTTAACTGAATGCGTACAGATGTAAAATTTTACTTCAACATAATATTTTGCTTTGTATGTATAATCAAATTTTTTTTAGAAATTCTGCAATTAGACGTGGTGACTACAAATAGTCTATGATTGAGATATTATATTGAAATTTTCTAATCTAGACTAATGGAGGCAGACTCCTTAGAAATTCCAAAGAAGGACCTAAATCATGCTTATTAATAAAACTCATAAATAAATTTGTTTCGGATAATAATATTTTATTTTTAAAGTTTAGCTGGGATTGTGGACTTTTTATTGTATAATTTTCGGAACAAAATATAAGCAGGCCGCGGAGCGGTCTGTATTAACAAAGACCAAATCAAACTTTTGAGGACCACTATTTAACTTCGAAAAATTTCGTTTTAAATTTATCTTGCAAATGTCGAAGAAAGCCCCTTCGGGTTGCTCTTTTTTTTTTTCGATTGATGTAGCAATGAGCCACAAAAATAATAAAGAAAAAAATTCGTGGTGGCCAAAATGAGACCGCTCCGAGGCCACATACGATTCAATGACCATAATTTTTTTTCTAAATATGTCTTTATATATTTATATAAAGCACTAATATATATAATAATATACAGGGTGTCCATAATTAAACGTTTCCAATTTAAAATTGTCTACAGACGAAACTATTGGTCAGAAAGTTGTGAAATTTTGCGAATGACATAAAGAAGGAATGGGAATTTGTTTAAGCGAAAACAAAATAGTTCAAAATTTCGACACAAGATGGCGTTTTTTAATGAATTACACATTTATCATACATTTACGATAGGTTAAAAATTTTATTACAACAAAACATGTTTAACAAAACTTTTTTCGCGACATGTTTTTAGAATTTCCAAGAACACACTGCGGTCAACTGTGGAACATGCTATCTTACGATTCCAGATGGTAGATGAAAATGATGGTCGTCATGTGAAACATGTTTTGCGCAATAAAATATGTAACCTGTCGTAAATGCATGCTAAATGTGTAATTTATTAAAATCGTCATCTGGTGGTGAAATTTTGAACTATTTTTTCGCGTAAAAAAATTCCCATTCCTTCATTATGTCCTTCACAAATTTCACAACTTTGTGACCAATAGTTTCGTCTGTAGACAATTTTAAAGTAGGGTCGTTTAATTATGGACACCATGTATATAAGTTTATATAATGCTCGATAAATTCTTTTTTTTTTTTTTTTACTTTTATATTTGTATGCTTTAATTTCAAACAGGTGAATTTTATAAAAAAATTAAGACAAGGGAATTTCATAAATTAATGATTCTTTATTTCTACAAAAGCTGGTATGATGTTTCATTGTATAAATAACGAAACGAAAACTTTTTTCTTTTACTGATAAAGATTATGTGGCGCAAGAAAATGTACTTTAAAATGAATAAATAGTATACATAAAAAAATTCTATTTCTAAGTGTTAAATCCAAATGTAAAATCCTTTTACATGTTAGATGTATTTTGCAAAATTCTTTAAAATACGACAATAATTTCAATGTAAAAAACCTATTTGTGCAATATTTTGAATAAAATAGTGTAAGAAGATTTATCCGCATCTTAGGTAAGACTTTAAAATCTAAAATGTGCTATGGTAATCTATTAAAAAATATTAAAAAGAAAATAAAAGATTTTTTCTATTTTAATACATTCGTATAGGGAAACAAGAATTCCAGTTTTTGCTCAGGAATATCTTTCACTAAAGGCTACCTTGCAGAAAATGCATTTATATTATGTTGTCCATTTTTTTTAGATTGTAAGACAGTTTAGATTAAAACCATACATTTAAAATTTTTTACTGATGAATAAACTTGCGAAATCTATCTAGGAAACAAATTTACAAAAGACTTTCAGAAGAGGGAGGAGCTTCTACTGTTTTGACATCCAGATTTAACCCTTTCAGGGGCAAAGCACTTCCATTGCGAAAATGTTGAAATGAATGAATGACACCGGAATTTAGATTTTTTTTTTTTTTTTTTTTTAAGAAATAAGAAAATGCTATATTCCACATACACAATAAATGAAAAAAAATATACCAAAATTCTGGTGCAATTGTGGCATTTGTGAATTAAAATTAAGCGGTTTCATAAACATCCCCTACGCACCGACATTACGGGGGTGACGGTGTCAAATCAGGCAAACTTCCACCAATAAATTATCTCAATGTTTCTCAGTGTTTAAATATGACAAAAAAATTCTAAGATTAATGGTAAAAGTATGTCTCATTGCGCATTTTGCCCTCGTTAAGTCGGCCTTATATCCCTCCCACGAGGGCATCGAAATTTTCTCATTATCATAATTGCTTCTGAATGTCGATGTGACGTCGCATTCCGACAAGTTTAGGAAAAAAGCTACCAGCATGATGTCGGCTGAAGCTTGCCATCGGCAATATATAGCGACCTCAATAAAACTCTTTCCATCGGCAATTTCCCTTTCAAATCGTTTAACTATGTAGAAGGTAGTGGGAAAGAAGCGACAGTCGTAACAGACCCATTTAAAATCTCTTTTAAATGGGTTGAGTTGTTTCTGTGATTATTAAAAATAACACCGGCACACGACGAATTCAGATATTTTTAAAAACGTTTTTTAAACGAGTGTGAAATGTTCATATCTTCAGTTTCTTAAATCTCAAAAGACTGAAATTTTGTGAAAAAAAAATAAATATGAAATTTGTTTTTATTAAAAAAAAGAAAGAGCTTTTCGTTAAAAGATAATGACAAATTCACACTTTACCCTAAATGTATTTAACAACAATCATTAAAAAAAAACTCAAGAAAAATTCAAGAATTTCAAATGTTATTAAAATGAAAGTTTCTGTTAATTAAATATAAACATAAATACCTAAATATTTCGAAGTGTTCATAAAGTTTTCTACCTTTTCTACTAATACTTTAAAACACAAATCATCGTGTTAAATTTCCTTAATATCTGCAATAGAAAGATAGCGGGAATTTTATTGTTTATTAACGCTTACAGGGGCAAGGAACGTAAATTTGTAAAATGCTGAAATAATTGACTTACACTAGAATTTAGAAACAAATTTATTTGAAAATATGTAAAATCTTTACTTTACGTACTTAATAACACGAAAATTCTAATTTAAAGATTTTGCTGCTAATGGGACATTTAGGGATTTAAATTAAAAAGTCGATAAATGAACCACCGCCCATAAGGGGGTTAGTACGGACTCCTGGAATTTTCAGGGTATGTACCAGTATTTTCTTATAAAAAAAAATTGTTCTGAAAATTCCAGGAGTCCGTACGAACCCTGGGTTAGCAGTGGTAGCAAATGTAAAGTATTTTAGAAAAACTGTGGCCCTGTAATTATAAAATAAGTGCGTAAATATTGTAAGTTAAAAAAATAATTTTAAACGCTAATAATAAACGGTTTTTGGAAATACTGCATGCAAAATATTGTAGATTTAGATTGACTTTTTTTCGCTACGTTGTCTTTTCAAAACGAAAATTTAACATAAAATAGGAAAAAAGTCTAATATGAATTTTAAGAAAATAAATGCAGTATTTAATAAAACATAGAGTAATAAAGCATCATGTTCATTTTTGTGAATATTCTTTGTTAAACTGTGCGCTAAACCAAGAAAATACCCCAAATACCATTGTTATTGAACAAAATTAGCACGATAATCATGCACTGCAAACACAAAGATTAATTGCCCATATATTTTTTACTAAAACGTCTTTATCCTAAATATAACATTTATTTAAATAATGAAGTCCATGTGTGTAATAGTTGATTCCTAAATAAAATAAATATTCAAAATCTTATTCGAAATTGAAAAAGGAGTTCTTATTTTATTAAATGCGATATCAATTTTAATGAACTGGCTTGTATTAAAGAAAAATATTTTAATGTCATTCAACGAGGATTTCCAATTTGTAGAAAATTAAAATATTCAATTTAAAAAAAAGAAAGAAAAGGTAAATCTTTAGAACGTATTGCAAATTTTTGCAAACTTTTTGAAAATATATATTTAGTACGGCATAATTTATTGGATACAAAATGAATTGTAATATTTTTATTGAGATCAAAAAGCAACGTATTTCATAACAACTTTAATTTTAATGAAGTTGAATGTAAGTTTGGCACGCCTTTCGATATCTGCAGAAAATTTTACTTTTCAATTTGGCGTGGAGTTAGATAACATTTCTTTGTGTTGTCGATAAAAGAAGATTATCGATCAACTGAGTTAGTTAAAATAGATGTTCTGATGTTTCATAATATGCTTTTATAGTCTGTTTTAAAAAGTTAAAGTTTGTTGGTACTGTTTCTGAACATTTAAATACATATGCTTTATAAAATTTTGATATATGTTTAGTTCATAGCCTTTCATTTTAGAAATTTTTATATTTATATAATAAATTAAAAATGTTATACCATTTTAAAGTC
Source organism: Maratus michaelseni (assembly GCA_963931845.1). Taxonomy (NCBI): domain Eukaryota; kingdom Metazoa; phylum Arthropoda; class Arachnida; order Araneae; family Salticidae; genus Maratus; species Maratus michaelseni. Next base: position 403,701,600 of record OZ007586.1, read on the forward strand.
TTGAAAAGGCCTTTCTTTTAATAAGTATTAAATATTTATAAAGTAATGTGTGAATTGTAAATATGTAAAAGAAAGCATTTTTCTTCAAAAAAAACAAATTTCATTTAATTTTTCCATTTTCTAATAAACTACCGATCACATCATTTAGAGGTTTGACAGCTGAACATCTGGCCGCCCTTTCCCTCTCGTTTAAAAAAAATCAAAATATTTTAATTAGGCATATGTCACTGGCATTTTTAATAAACACCGAAAGGTGTTTATTTATCAGTTTTCATTTTATTTCGCATTTTCCTCAGTTTTCAAAGACAAAGGAAAGCTAGAAGATTCGTAGGAACAAAACCCCTTATATAATAAGCCTGCACAGATAAATGAAACACGTCCTGCGCATGCTCTAAATATAATCACTCCATAGATGAGCAAATCAGGCAAACTTCATGCACAAATTTTAAAATTTTATTTTTGCCCTTTGTAATTACAATGATTAAATAGGTAAAAAAAAAATTATTGCTGGAATTATGCCTGATTGTAGCTTTCATCCCCCGCGAAGTCGCACGCTTATGAATCACTCTGGGAAGAACGGACATTAACTAAATGTCTGTGATTTGCCAGCATGGTTAGTTTCCGATACTCATTTAAATCTACCACGAACGTGTCGGGATACTTACGACAAGCCAATCACTCTACATCGGATACACATGTTTCTCCAAAAATATATCCGACATACAGTTTAGACTGTACTACAAAGCTGGTGTAAATAGCTGTCGTTTTCCAAGATTCCTTTTAAAATGGGTATCGGAAGGAACTGAACTTGTCAGTCACACATAAGTAAGTTAATGGCAGTTCTCACGGAATTTCTCGCATTTGGACATCTTTGAAAACAGAACAAAATGGTTGATATTGCTTTCGGTGTAAAAATGCCATCCACACACGGTTAATTAAGATATTTTGATAATCCATTTTATTTAAAACGAGGATGAAATGTTCATGTTTTCAGCTGTCAAAAGGTCGAAATGATATGGTAAAATCCTCTAGTATAAAAATTAAACCCTATTAAATAAATATACAGATTTATAAAATAAATATATGATAAATATATAAACTCAACATATAACAAAAATTCTATAAAGTATATGCATACAAATCCTCAAAACAGTATCAATAAACTTTAACCTGTTTTAATAGAATATAAAGCATATTTAAAAAATTATAAAATTTGATAAAATCTATTTTATATCCCCAGCGAGCGACCAAAATCTTTCTCATCAAGAAGAAGAGAGGCTGACTAACTGAACCCCATTTTGCAAACTAATATTTCCGGAAGGTGCCAAAGGCGTGCCTCACTTACATTCAACTTCATCAACATTAAAGTTGTTTTGATCCAAATGCACCGCCACCTGAATACTAGGCATTCGCGCAGACACGAAAATGGCGGCCGTCGTAGGCGGATATTTTTAAGTATTTGTGCGGTCCCCTGATTTGGACACCAGTATTGTCTAAAAGTTTTTTGTAGAGAAAAAATCTCTACATATAAATACAATAAGCTATTAATAAACTAAAATAAACAGTAAACTAAAAACATTCACTTTTGAAACGAAAAATCCTGCAATCCAGCGCATAAACAAACGCCCGTCGTAGTGTAAATAACAGAACATTTTTTCCAGAGAATTCCGACAGCCGACAAATTGGAAACAGATGGATTCCCCATTTAGAGTGCGAAGCCAACTCAGAGAAGAAATGCAGAAGTAACCTTTTTTCGTCCCTTATTTTTTTCCTGTGATGTGGCAAATAGGAGTCTTCTGCCTGTGAGCGGCAATTAGGAAGCACGAAAAAGCCGCGCTGCAGATGGGTTGTAAAAAACCTATTCTGTGGCGTGGGCTATTCGCTAATCTAAGATTTCAATTTAATTGAGTATTAAGTATAATGCTTGTGAAATTTAATGTGTTTGCATCTACTTCAGAACTCTGACAAGGAAGGTCTCCTTAAAGCGGATACTCAGAAATTTTTGAAAAAAAAATGCTAATGAAGCTACACATGTATGTAATAAAGTAACAGTGCAATTTAGAAGCGAAATCCCAGTAGAAAATCTGCAAAAAATTAAAATACTTACGAGTATTTGGCGCGAAAACACACGATTTGGCTAGCAACATTTTCCCTTCGCCAAACGCAAACGATTTTAATGCCTTTTAAATTGCTTGTAAAATGATTATTCGAATGCGCAATATTTAATGAATTTAAACTTAAACGATGAGATATTTATTATTTTTTGTATAATATATACAAGCTGCTTGTTGTTGCAGTTATTTATTTTTGCCACTGAAAAAATAAGTTCTATGTTTTGGAACTTGCAAATATCTATTTTATGTTATAGCGAATCTGACATTTAAGTTATGTATTATTGAATTATTTAATCTGTATGTTTATTTTCACTTTTAGTTAATAATCGACATTTTAAAAATATATGAATCTGAAAGGCATATTAAAGTAAGCAAAGAGTTTGAAGAAATTCTTGTTATGAGACCTGTCTATGAGATTTTTGTAAAATTTGAAAGCGTAAAATTGTCATAAGCTTAAAAAATTATACGAATGGGTTAATTCTATGGCTCATGATACCATACCCTCTTGTTCAGAATCGTTTGCATTTTGCGTTCAACATTTTCAACTCTCTGTACGTTTGCATTAATATTAATAAAAAATATTTTTTAAATCAGATTAAATAAATCACTCACGTTTTTTTTTCACTATTTATTACCGATTGAGTGAAATGTTGCCTATTGTTTTATCCTCCATTCCACGAGGATTTTTTCTAATTTAAATGGCTTCAACGGTTGTACACGCAATTTTTAAATCTATTTTAAAACGAAAAGCCCGATGACAAACGGATTCGTTATACATTTCTATATCGAAAAAGTCGTTGTTTCCATAGCAACAAAAGCTTTCTTGAATTTACAATGTTCAGAATCGGGCTTATTTTTGAACTTGAAACAATTTTAATTAATTTAAATTTTGTTTTAAATCGTAAAATACAATCGTTAAATTCCATTATATATACATATAAATGTGTACACAAAATTGTAGTTATAAAAATTTATTTATTATATAAGTTAAACATGCATAAAATAGTTCAGTATGAAAAAGTTTTTCCTTAACCCCTTCGCGACGAGCGTCTTTTACAGAATTTTTAATCTGTTACCACTGGTTTTTCAAATGAGAAATTTTCACCTAAATGAATCGCAAAAATGCTATGATTAGATAAGGAAAACTTTACAAAAAAATAACTGGTGGGAATAATCGAGGATTCTGAGCATCTTATGCGTCAAGTATTCGTGTCGCTCGTCCCCAAGGGGTTAACACTTTAACGTTCATTGATTTCCCCACGAAACCACAAAACTTTAATTACAAAACTCAACAATGACAGCAAAATTTTAATAGAAATGTTTTTCGTTTATTATATATGTGAAATATCGCTTTTTTTCTTATATAAAAATAAACTTGTTCATAATTTCTGGTGTCAATCATTTATTTCAACATCTTAACAATTGAAATGCTTTATCCGCTAAAGGGTTAAAGAGTATTTGTCATAAAAGCGTATTTTTTGAACCCCTTGAATGGCGGATACAATATATACCACTTAATTTTAATTCCCAAATGACACAATGACACCGGAATTTAGAATCAAATTTTACTTTTATAATACACGTGAAGAAAATCTTTCATTTATTTGGAAATAAATTTGTTGTTAAATCCCGGTGTGACTCAATGATTTCAATATTTTAGAACCATAAGTACTTTGCCCCCGAAAGGGTTTATTTCATTCCGTCGCCAACCGGTGATAAATCTCTAAATGAACGAAATTTTCATATTTTTTTACGGACGTTATATCGAGGTTCCGGAGAAAATTTTTTATAGACGTATATATTCGCATGAGAAGAACAATCTGTAATTTTTTCAAAAATTTCTGAGTATGCACTTATGGAGACCTTCCGTGTGAATATTGCAATTTGGTGACGAAAAGGAATAAATTTGGATCCCACTACTAGAGTGACGCCGAATTGCTGATGAGAGACTAATTTCTACTGAAATGTGTTATTCTTACAACTATGGGATGTTCATAGTGGTAAATCTACAAAGTTCCTATAACTGTGTTCAGCTGTGTTTTAAATTATTATCTCGTGAAATACAAAACATGGGGTTTTCATAAAATCAGCTAAATATATATATACATGTGACTGCTCTGCAAAAGGTGTGAATATTTTCAAGACCAGTGTGTAGTGTAAAGGAGGTGAAATATGCATAACATTCTTGAAATATAATTTGAATCTTCGATTTATTGACAAGTGTGTGCTCGTGCCTTTCGTAAACAAGCTGATGAAATCAGAATAGATAATAAGGAGAATCAGGTAAATCCTAAAACCTGATAGATATTTGATTTATACGTGATCAAAGTTTTGGGAAATAAGAAGGTCTGAATAACTCTTAAAATTTTCAACAGTATATTAAGCTTTACAGTGGTTTATCATGTGTCATTCCAGTTTTAAGTGCAATTAAAAAACAGAAACGGGCTTAGATATACCATTCGCCATCGGAAGGCCACCATTTTTCTGGCGATATATTTGGCGATGTGACCAACCCGTCGACTCCTGCGTTCTGGCAATCCTAAAATTTCCCTTTGTCGTAAGCCTTTTTTTTTTTTTTTTTTTTTTTTTTTTTTGCCAGTTCTTTTCTGATCTTGCTTCTGAAAACGTTGCTTAGCACTTATTCGCTAATTTTTGAGTACACGTGGTATCAGGTTGCATCATTCTGATTTTTTATGCTTTGGATTACTATTCGATTATTTTTATTTATTGATAATGGCTTTTTTGTGTCTTCTGTTGCTAGTTTACCGGTTGTGAGAGATGTTGTTTTGAAATATCAGGGAAAGCTAAAAGCGGTATGTTCAAGGTTCGCACAACAGGCCTATTTTTAGAGTTAACGGAGCACCTACTACGCATTTTCTTCACCGAGCTTTTCAAGGATAGGTATCTTTTTATTGCATTTTTGACGAAAGTTGGATTGATAAAATCCAGTGTTTTATGTCCGGATTGTAATGTGGAAATAAATCTGCGTAAAAACAGACTACTGATGGTTTTTCTTGGGCCTGCAGGAATAGAAATTGTAAGGTTTTAAGGAATTATCCCTTACGTTTGGATCTTGGTTTTAGTGGTGCTAATTTGACATTAGAGAACATTTTTTTGATAACTTTTGAGATTTTCGACGGGGTGAAACCTTCTAAAATTATGAAGCAGTGGATTTTTGCGAGTCATAACTGTGCCAATTGGAGGCAATTTATTAATGAGCAGGTTTTGGAATATATTGAAAAAAAGTCGGAAAAATTTGGAGGTCCTGGTGTCATTGTTGAAGTTGATGAGTCAAAGTTTGGACAGAGAAAGTATAATAGAGGACATGCAGTTGAAGAACAGTGGGTTTTGGAGGTGTAGAAATAGTTCAGAAAGAGCCTGGTAGGATGTTCCTGGTTGCTGTTCACGACAGGTCACACGATACTTTGAAGGAATATATTCTTCAGTGGATCAAAAAGGTACGACGGTGTATAGCGATTGTTGGAAAGCGTATGAAAATTTTGGAAAATAGGGTTAAGATTGGCAGAAAGTGAATCACAGTATTAATTTTGTCGATCCTGTTACATGCGTCCACACAAACAAAATAGAAAGTATATGGCGTCATGTAAAAGCGATATTGCCTACGTATAACCGTCAGAACGATTTTCTTTTTACTTGGCCATGTTTCTTTTTGATAGAGCGTGTTTTGATCAAAATATACATCTATTTAATAAATTTATGGAAATTATAAGGGAAATAATGTGGGATGAATATGGTGTAAAAATAAAATGAGTATTTTGTGCTTTCTGTGTTGTTTTGTGGAAAATGTGAATTTTATGAATTTAATTTTTGAATTTATAGATATTTATTTTTTAGATTTTTTTTTTTTGCATTTTTTGTATGGAGGTTTATTTTTAAGAGGTATTTTATTTTTTGCAATTTATGTACGGAGGTTTGATTTTTCAATTTATGTATCTATGTTTGTTTTTCAAATTTTGTATTTTGGTTTGTTTTTCCAATTTACCGATAGGAAATTCTGCTTTTTTAAGTCGCAGTTTTAGGGTTTTGTTTATTACGAACTTTGAGTTTGTTTTAATGTGATTGTTATGTTTTTATTTTTTGAGAAATGTTGATTTAATTTTGCAGGTGTGTGAAAAAAAGTGTTAATTAGTGTTTTTTTAATATGTATGTTTCAAAAAAGAATCGTTGCATTTTTTTAATATCAGTATATTTACGTTTTTGCCGTTTGCTCAGTGAAAATGTCTTTAATTTGTTTGAATTCATTTTTTTATGTTTAATCTCTATATGTTCCAAAATTAAAAATTTTTAAAGCCTAAAATAGCCCAAAATGACCATTTGGCGACAAATACTTGTTGGCGAAAAACGGGTTTTTCACGCAAAAAAAAGATGGCGGACTGAGGGCGAACGGTACATCTGCTCCCAAAAAAAAAAAAATATATATATATATAATACAAGTGTTTTCACATATATGCCATAAAACCATTTTCTAGTTATTACAGAGTTCACATCATTAATTTTGTAATTTTCAAGTGTCATTCCACAATGTATATTAAAATTCGTTAAACAAGAATAATCAAGAATTTTATTATCTATTTATTCTATCTATTTACTTCATATATTTATATGCTTTTATATTTAATTGAATATGTGCTTTTTTCTTAGTATTTTTCATTTATGTGTTTTAAATAAATATAGTTATCCAGTAAATTCAGTGTCTGTTAATTATTCATATATGTTTCTTTAGTAATTTGGTTTTTTTTATATATATGCATAAATTGATAAATATTGGTTTTACTCATTACTATTTTGGAACTATGAACTACTAAATTCATCATTTTTAAAACACAACTCTTTAGCTCCCAATTCTAAAATTAATAATATTTGGTAATTACTTATCTTTCTTTCTCGTATTCAAAATTATGCTAAAATTTCTATGTTTAGTAATTAATCCCACTGTATTGTTTCGATCTATGTCTATATAAGCTATTTATTCTTAAATTTCTAATATAATAATTTGAAATTTTTATCTTAAATTGTCTACATTTATTAAACTCTTTAAATCTCTACATAATTAGTGTCTAACCTATGAATAAGTATAAAGATAAACCACTTTAAAGAATCTTTTTAATCATTGCTCATACTGAGAACGACAATTGTTGCCAGTAAGCTACTTTTATTTAATTCAAATTGTTTGATTTAAGCAAAAAAGAAATAAAAAAATCGCCTTATTTAATGACAGATTAAATGTTGCGTGAATACCGCCAATTACGCTATTTTTAAAAAGTAGTAGTAATCAAAAAGTCACATTAATAAAAAAAATAGCCTACTGGCAACAATGAGAACGACACATTTTTTAGTCGTAACTCGATAAATTATAGAATTCTTATCCATGCAGGTTGTATTAAAATGCTTAAACGATCATATTCTTTCATACTTTCCCGAAAATTCAAATTCTTTGAAGATTTAACAGTCGTATGTCTATATAAATTTCAATATATTAAGATTTCAATTATGTTGTGGTTAACAATTTAATTCCTTTTAAAATCATGCATACGTAAAATGTAATATATATATATGTATATGTATACCACCATATTAATATTTTTGAAATATGAATAAATACACATTTTAGAGTATTATTAATACCTACAATAAATAATTATTTTTCTTAGATTGTCGAGTTAATTTTAATAAGAGATAAAAATATTTTACACATGCATTGTGTTGATTTGGATGCAGGTACCACGTTATTATAATTATTATTATTATTATTATTATTATTATTTTACAGTACCATATATGGATTTTATTTTGTAGCAAAACTTACATATATTACAACTTTAAAAGTCAAAATAATTACAATAATAATAAAATCTGTAAATTACATTCTCCATTTATTAAAACAAATACTTTTGTAAAAAAAATTTTACAGACATTTTCACTAACAAGGGGATCTTGTGCTCACCGTTTTTGATGATTTTAAAGTACTATTCTGGTGAAAAGGTTTTTTTCTTTTAATGGTCCTTAGTTTTCGAAAAATTGGGTGTTAAAGTTTAATATACATTTCAAATACCCATTGTTTTTATCTCTTGTACGTCGTCACCGTTGCGTGAATGTAGCGTTCTCCCACGCTGTCCATGCAGCGGCGTGGGATCCTACCTTGTGGATTTTCTACCTTGTGGATTTTTCTACCTTGTGGATTTATCCTACCTTGTGGATTTTTCTCTTTTTTAATGAATTTTATATTTTTGACACGCTACAAGTTTTAAGCAGAATTAGGAATTCTGCAACTTTGAACTTATTAATATTTTCATAAAAAATTACAGTTACATTTTGGGATTTTTTTAGAAACAATTATATTTTTCCTCTATATTAAAAGTAATATTCGTATAGATGAAAATCCAAACTAATTTATATCTAAAATGTTAGTTTTGTTTTTCAAATTTATTATTATTTGCCGTTTCATATTTTTTCATATTTTAAGCACTGTTCTGAAATAATACTTTTTAGTTTACTTTATGGTATTTTAAATGAAATATATCATTGCTTTGTATAACTTATAGAAAATATTTTTCACGTCGACTCTTCCAAATGTAATTATGGTTAGATAATTCCAATTGCATAGCTTCAAAGTGTAATAAAATATTAAAGCAGGAATTCTTATATGTAAATTTTGACCAGTTGCATAAATGTTTAATGTCCTCTATATATACTTATCTCTAAAGTTTACAGAATACATTTCGAAATAATTTTTTATTCTAACAAATAAAAACACTATACACGCCATTCTTAAACATTTTGTCAACTGGAAATGCAAAAAATACGTCTGCAAATGTAACATAAAATGTAACAAATATATATAAACTATTTTTTAAAGAAATCAAATGTTGAAATTTCAGAAAATAATCAGAATAATTACATTTGCTTTTCATTGATCTTGTTTTGCGAATCATTTATAATGGTATGTATGATGAGATAATTCCAATAACATATATTTAAAAGAGTAATAAAATAATAAAGCAGTAACTGCCATGTAAATTTTGGCCAGTTGCATAAATGTTTAATCTCCTCTATATATATTTATCTGTAAAGTTTGCAGATTACATTTCGAAATATTTTTTCCTTCTAACAAATAAAAACACTGTTGAAGTCATCCTTAAACATTTAGTCTTCTGGAAATGCAAAAATCGTCTGCAAATGTAGCATAAAATTAAACAGACATATATGAAATATTTTTTAAGACTAGAACCGCGATGATGGGTCATTTTGACCCGCACCAAATAAATTTCTTAATAAATTAAGTTAAATATGCATCTAACAAAAATAAGTTGAATAAATAAGTTAGATAGTTTTAAATAAAAATTCTGGTGTAAAATATTTTTTATAAAAATTGAGTAAAATTAGTCGCGGTTCTCGTGTTACGAAATCAACTGTTGCACTATCACAATAAAATCAGAATAATTAAATTTGCTTTTCATTCATCTCGTTTAGATTCTTTTGTAGACATTTACAAGGTTTTAAAAGATATACATTACATTCCTTTTTGCTTTTATGCAACATTGTTAATAAAAAAGAAAACTGCCCAGTTAAACTGAGGGCATTGAGCTCACAGGCTATTCACACTAATTGTATATTATAAAATATTTCAAATAACCCCCTCGAAAAATGAAGAAATCGACGATATATTAAGGGGGATCATCCCCCCCGTTCCCACCCCCTTATAGTTAACCACTGAATCCCCAAAACTTACCAGGGAAGCTCCTTACCACAATGAGTCTGTATACAAAATTTGAAGAAAATCGGATAATTCTCCATGAAAAACACATTCATCTAAATTAAGGGGGGAGGATAAGCTAGCCCCCCTTTCACCCTCTTTATATTTAACCAAACAATCCCCAAAACTAATCAGGAAAGTGCCTTATCACAATGAACCTATATACAAAATTTGAAGCAAATCGGATTATTCTGCATGAAAAATACATTTATCTAAATTAACGGGGGGGAGCAGCCCCCGTTCCCCCCTTTATACTTCATCAATGAATTCCCAAAACTAATCAGGGAAGTGGCTTACCACAATGAGCCTATATACAAAATTTGAAGAAAATCGGATAATTCTGCATGAAAAATCCATTTATTTAAATTAATGGGGGAGATTAGCCCCCATGACCCCCTTTATACTTAACAATGAATCCCCAAAATCAATCAGGAAAGCGCCTTTTCACAACCTATATAAAAAATTTGAAGAAAATTGGATAATTCTACATGAAAAATCCATTTATCTAAATTAGGGGGGATTAGCCCCCCCTTTCCCCCTTTATACATAGCCAATGAACCCCCAAAACTAATCAGGGAAGCGCCTCGTCACAATGAACCTATATTCAAAATTTGAAGCAAAACGCTTATTTCTATCAAGAGTTATCGCGTTACGTACGTACATACATACATACATACATACAGAACGGGCGGGCACATTAGCTCTCAGGCTTTGATAGCCTGTGAGCTAAAAAGATTCATGATTATGCAAAATAATCGTTTTTTTGTATAAACTGTGCCTCTTGAAATGTCATTTTACCTTTGAAATGATTTCAAACTATCTTCGATTAAATGTAACTTGCATTTATGCGAATGATGATTTTTTTTCAACTTTAAACGCATATTTTAATATTTTATCACAAATCAACTATTTAAAAGAAATATAATATGGCCATAAATGCATTCTTCCAATATTCATAAAAAAATTCATGCAAAGAAATAGTTTTTAAAATGATATTTTAATGTCTTTTTATGTTGTGAATATGTTTACCATATACGTCACCCGATTGATTGTACCTTTGCTAAACTAAAAATGCCGATATCCGTAAATATGAACCTTTTTGTATTTCATCATTTAACATATTGTAATATATTTAAAATAAATGAAACGTTATAAATATATTTCATGTTTTTATTTCATTTTTTAAAATACATTTTTATACAAAATGAGTGTGCGAGAACGTTATATACGCACCACGGATACCAGGTACAAAAGATCAAACTAATGGATATTTGAAACGTATGCTGAACTTTAACCACTAATTTCTCAAAAACCAAATACCATTTGATGAAAATCTTTCACCAGAATAGTTACAGGTATGACCCTTAAAACATCTATATATATATATGTCTTACGTGGCGCGGAAATAGGGCTGAATTTCTACCTTATCGTTGGCAACAATCGTAGTTTCCAGAGCTCAGACCAATGAACAGACAAGATTGTGTTAGCCCCGCCTCCAATATGGCGGAAAGTGTCAGAGCGGTGAAACTGAAGCTAGCAATTATTAAAAATAAAATAATATGAACGTAATCCAAAGCGTCTGAGATGATTCCTCATTTTAATTATGAGAAATAGTGTTAATTTCAAATGAATTCATTTTTTTTTCAAATGAATTCATTTAGAATTTATTTACGAATTTCACTCACACCAAAAATCGGAGATAATAAAATATAAATTTTCTAGAATGCCCTGCTGCCATCTGTTGCCGTTTTATTGAATTAAAAATAATTTCTTTTGCAGAAATCTATAATCAATTAGAATAATAAAATGTTGAACGAAATTTAAACAATCATTGATGATAAACTATCTTCCTACCACATAGTGTTTTTTTTATGAATTTAAGCCGTGCTGTACAATATTATAGGTGCTAATTATGTTTCCAAGATCCTCTTTTCATAGTAGTATTTAAATTATTTATATGTCCATTAGTAGCATCAACTAAATGCATTTTTAGTTGCGTTTTCAACGGAGTTTTCAATTACTTTTTTACATTTAAAAAAATATCAATTTCATATGTTCAAATGATTTATTGTAGTACTTATTCCGGCTAGAATTACTAGAAAAATAAAATGAGGCGAGCGAGCAAAGCGAACTGTGACCGCGTAGCGGTCTCAATGTGAATTGCCTTGCAATTCACCGGGGGTTGGCGAGCGTCAGCGAGTAGGGGGCTGAGCCCCCTAGTACTTTAAAATCATCAAAATCTGTGTGCACCAGGTTTGTTGGTGCTCAAGTAACTGTGTGAAACTTATAGTCTAAGCTCATAAAATCAATGCAATAATTCAAAAAATCATGCACTTATTTTGAATCTTAATGCGTGAAAGTTCATAATTCTGACAGGGTAGTCATAATAATGCATAATATACATTTACATGAACATTTTATTTTTATAATCTATTTTTGACACCTTGATAATTCAGACAATAATTGAGATTTTGAGATGAAACTTCACTAATTTAATAAGATGGCTATTATTTAGCATAGTATTAATATTCTACACATTTACTTTTAGTAGTTTCTAAGGTAAGAGTCTTCAACCTATGTCTCAAAGGCCATCTAACTACCACTATTTAAGAATAGACAAATTTTGCTTACCTAATGACAGATACTTCACGATTAAATGAGGAGAATATTTTTCGAATTTGTGACGACATTCAGGAAAAATGTTGAAAACCCCTATTCTAAGGTAGACAGCACCGATTACATTATATGTAAAGGAATGGAAAACAAACCATTGTTTATTATTTAATTTTCCATTTAATAATAAACAATTACTACAAAATGTGGGCAGAAGCGAAAATTAACAGCATATTAACCCTTTATATCCTGAATTAATTTTCCAGCTACTTTTTAGATGCTCAGAATCCTCGATTATTCCCACCAGTTATTTTTTTTTTTGTAAAGTTTTCCTTATCTAATCATAGCATTTTTGCGATTCATTTAGATGAAAATTTCTCAGTTGATAAACCGGTGGTAACAGATTAAAAATTTTGTAAAAGACGCTCGTCGCGAAGGCGTTAAAGTGGTACTTATAAGTACAGTCAGGATAAAAAGGGTTAAATAAACATATTTTATTTTTTAATAAAATCTATTATGGTTTAAAAACTTACTGGAAATCAGAATTTATATTTATTATTTTATAAATATATACATATTTATAATGTATTTTTAATGTATGTTTATTATTTAATTTATAATAGTATGTTTATTATTTAATTTATAATAGTATGTTTATTATTATTTATAAATATATACATATTTATAATGTATTTTTAATGTATGTTTATTATTTAATTATTTAATGTATATTTATATTGTATGTTTTTTAATGTATCACGAATCTATTTATTTAATGCAACAACTGCTTAATTACAACGTAAATCCAAAATTTACTATCATACTAAAAATAACGCTTTTAAAAATTAAATCTTTCATTAAATAATATTGCCATGCTTTGTTACACGTCTTAATCGTATCGTTTACTTACACGTTGTAATCATATCCCGTTGTATCAGCAAGTGATAAATGCGTCATATAATTCTTAAAAATCCTAATGGTTGTGAATCTTCCCAGCAAAACATTTCAGACAGCAGGCTTTTTACTTACACTGGCCTCCAAAAGTTAAGGTACAACATGTTTTTCGAAGCTCACCAGACAAAAAATGGCAGTCAGATTAAACTTCATAGTTTACATGAATGACAATAATAAGCTCTTAGAAAACTTACGCAAAAATTACAGCTACCACTTTTATTTTATAGAAAAAAATAGGTATTTGTGAATGGGGGAAAATGTATGCAATTACGAAGCTTTCGTAATTTCGCGTGTAAGTTTTGTTGTATTCGAACTATTCTTGTCGGTTTTGTTCACAGCAGAAGAAGAGTCTAGAAGAAGTCGTTTGCCCGATTCATTGAGGTGGCGGGCGGTAGGATGGATGGAAATGGGGTTGTCACAGGCCGATACCGCTAGACGGCTCAATGTGCCTCGCAGTGTAGTCCAACGACTCTCGGATCAGTATGAATCCGACGATTATGTGTCCAGAAGACATGTTCCAGTCCGCCCACGTGGTACAACACCTGCAGAAGACCAGTTTCTAGGTCTTTCGACCCGAAGGAGAAGACGCACTACTGTGCCGCAACTCATTGCAGACCACTTTGCAGCTTTAGGGAGAAGAATCTCCGCTACTACGGTGCGAAGGCGTCTTCACAATGCAGGTCTCTATGCAAGGTGACCAGTTGTGTGTGTACTCCTCAAAAGACGACAGAGAAGGGCCTGCTTATGTTGGGCAAGAGAACATGTTTCCTGGACCAGACAACCGTGGGCTTATGTATTCTTCACAGACGATTCCAGATTCACACTGAAGAGCGATTCAGGACGTCTTCTGTTCTGGAGAGAACAATGCACTCGATACCATCAATCAAACGCTGTCGAAACACACACGTACAGAAACAGTGGAATCATGGTTTGGGGAGGGATCTCACTCGGAGGCCACACTGACCTGCATGTGTTCCATGGAGGAACTGTGACTGGTGCGAGATATCGGGATGAGATCCTTGATTTATATCTGCGCCCACATGCCGGTGCTATTGGCAATGGTTCCATTCTAACGGATTATAATGCGAGACTACACCGATCTGTGGTTGCTGAGGATTATCTTGAAGATCACGGTTTGGAGATAATGGAATGGCCAGCTCACTCTCCAGACTTGAATCCGATAGAACATTTTTGGGACTATCTTGGAAGAAAAGTTGCGGCTTTAAGTCCTCCTCCAAGGTCATTAAATGAGCTGGAACAAGGCTTACTCCAAGTCTTTAACTTAAGTAAATTTCTATGTCGTATTTAATAAATAACAGTTTAGAACACATTTCCTCCAAATTTGATGTTTCTATATTCATTCATTTGCAAATTAGACGCAAAAAACCGGTTGTACCTTAACTTTTGGAGGTCAGTGTAACTACAGAGATATCTTGAAATTCCTAGCTAGGAGTCTTGAAGTAAATATTCAATAAATACAACTTATTGCGTTCCATTTACTGCTATAAACGGATTGTCTTTGAATAAATTCGTGGAATAAAATAGATTCATGTTATCGCTCTCGGCAGATGATTACATTAAAAATGGCAGCTGATCAGTTTCTGGAGAGATGTGTTGCATGGCAAAAATAAACGTTTTCATTCCCTCGCTCCCTTTCTCGCAATTGAATACGTATGAACTTCAAGATTAAACATTGCTTCTCCACACTGAAAACATTCGGTTTTATTCATTCAAAAGTGTTTTTAATTTATTTTTATTTTAACCCTTCTTTGCATGAGTTTTTCTTTTACAATTGTTTTTTTTATACATATATTAAATATTAGACACCGGAAATTTTAAGATAGATTTTTAACTTTGTTCAGCAACATAGTTTACGGGAAATTTACTAGATTAATATTTATACATAAATATAGTGTTGGCGAAGAAGTTGATTTATTTATTAAAAGTTAAATAAACAGTGATGGAAATTTCCATCACAATGCAAAGAAGGGTTAATATCAAGCTTACTTTTGAATGAATTTATTAAAATTACGTTATGGCAAGAAAATTGATTTAATTTTTTAAATATGTGATTGAATAATTAAATGTAAATTATCTTAACATTTTTGGAGTAAAAATAAAAGGATTTTTTTTTTCTTTTAACAGAAGCAAAATATTTATCTTGAAATTTTTTTCTTATTCATAACCAAAAATGCACAAAACAATTCATATCTATGAATTAGAATTAAGCAATTGTATATCTTCTTCCCACCCACACTAAAAACAAAACGAAACTTTGTTCAGTATATCAGATTTCTATTAACATTTGATCACTATGTAACGTCAAAAAATATTTAATTAATTAATTAATTAAAATAAAAATTATTCCTCCCTTCGCAGTATATATTTTTAGTCAGATTCTGTAATAGCACTAGCAGTAATTTATACTTGATTAAATTGTTTGAAGTTATCTTAATGAAAACTATTAGTTTTCTTAAAAAATAAAACGCAAATGAAAAACTCTTAATTTACAATAAAATATATTTTCTCATAAGGTACATGCTACATTATGTTTGTGCTATAATTTCCAATTGCACATTAAGTGAAATTGATCAATTATAGAGAACGTTTTCCTACAGGTCAATAAATTAGAATCTGAATATAGATTAATTTGCAAGGAACACACAAAAATCAATCGGGTCCAGGCCCTAGATTGCATTAAAATCCTTTAATTAAAAACCTTCTTTCTGGTTTTAAAAATTTACATTATATTATTACATTTTAATTTACATTATTATTTACTCTGCAATATCGCGTTTCATTGTTACAGTTGTGTGATGCACGTGGCTTGTAGTGACGTCATAATTACGTCACAGAAAATAAAAATGGCCAGAAACATTTTTTTTTTAATGAATCACAGGTTTTTAAGTGGTTTTTGTATTTGTTTAAGTTTTGGAAGAAGTTCACATTTTAGTCAATGGGACATCTAAGTGGTATTTTAGTCACTGATGTGACGCGACCATCTAATGTTCAATCCCCGAAACAAATTTCAATTTTTTTCTTCCCAAAGATCCATTGGTGGTTTAAAAAAAAAATTATTATTCGATAACTGAAATGAACCGAAATATAACGTATGCATTTTTTTTCGATTATATAACGTAGTTTTATTTCTCAAATTTATGAATAAATTCTTATTTAAAATATTTATGAAATTATGGTAAACATGAAATATTACACAAAAGAACGATTTTCGTCCAAAACATAGTAGCATATGTTTCGGAAATATATTCCGAAACATATTTTTTCTTATGTTTTAACAAAACAATTCTATCATTAGTGTTCGAGATATTAACACATTGACGGACAGTAGGAACAAGTGAAGTTCGAAAATTGACACTATATGCTTTTGTAATTTTTACAATATTAGAAGTACAGTTTTACTCTTTCTGCTTAAATAAACTTAATTTTTATTAATTCAGCACCTTTAATTAGGTTGCACTACTCCCTTCACAACCACGTCAGGGTGGCTAGTGGTCAGGAAAAAATACAGTAAAAAAAGTGATAAACACCAGCATATTCTTATAGAAAAATTTATGTTGATTATTCGATCAAATAATCAATTTGAATTTTTCTATAAGTATATACTGGTAATTATCATTTTTTACTGTATTTTTCCCTGACCACTAGCCACTCTCCACGTGCATACTGAAGCTGCAACTCGTATAACAGCTGGAAAACGAACTCCAACTTAAAATATTGTTTCCAAAACATGCAACTGAGATTCTACTTGTACGCCGGTAAATGCACATTTGTGCTGCTATAACCGTAGTGCCTAAAAACGACCGTTTCGTTTTCTGCGGCTATTGCCGTCATGCCACATTTTGAACTTCGCTTTGACGGCTATAGCCGCAAGTGTCCGTCAACGTGTTAAAAAATTTTTACTTTTCGACGATCTAAAGTAGAGGTAATGAACATGTGGCTCGTGGTCGAACAGCTTAGCACCATTTTAGAATATAAAAATTTGCTTTATTTAATAAAAGAAACTTTACTATTAAATAACGCAAAGATTACTTTTTGGAAATTATGTCGGCAAACGGCTTTCAAGCAAAAAGATTGAAGGCTCCTAATCTGAGGAAATTTACTCCTGTCAGTGGCCTAGCGGAAAGGGGGGGGGGGCTCGATCATTTTACTACCAGTTTAATTATATACTGCATTTGGCCTTATTTAATCTTTGAACGTTATTAATTAAATAAGGTCAAATGTAGTATATAATTATACTGGTACTGAAATGATCGTGCCCCCCCCCCCCTCTGACGCTACGCCACTGGAAACTGTACATAAACTATACAATTTTATTGGCTGCTTGGGTCCAGGAATATCAAATAATGTGTCAAAATTGACCTCCTGGATTATTCAGAAATGTTTAATTTATAACAACAATTCAGAATAGTAATTCTTGATTACATAAAGTAAAAATTCTTCTTTCGAAATTTTCAGTGTGAACCCGGAATTTATGAATAAAAAAGGACGCCGAACTGTCAACACTGGTCGAAGAAATATTTTCTTATATTTTTAGCCACCTTTATTTGCATTTAGGGGGAAAAACTGTTTCAAATATTTGTATTGTCCTTCAAAAGAAACAAAATCACCTCCAGATACTTTTTCAGGAAATATCTGTATGGAAAAACTATAGAAGCCAATTTACTGGAAATAATATATATTATTTAATGTTATGCATAAATTATCATTCGGGCCTTCTACGTATTGCAAATTATAGCAATTTTCGTGTTTCAAATAGTAACACCCAGTTTCGACATTTTGTATGACTTCCTGTTCATTAAAATGTATTTTTAAGGGATACAATAAATGGACCTAAAAATATTCTACGAACATTTATGAGTCGAACACATATTTTTAATTGCGAAACTTAAAATTAATTTTTTATGCGATTAAAATTTGTTTTAAACTTTATTTAAAAATTTATTTAAATTTATTTATTTATTTAATTATTTATTTAAATTTATTTAAAAATTTAATACGTTAGGTATAATATTAATTTTTACATAAAAAGATTCATCATTATCGAAAACGTGACTTTGTGATTTTACAGTTCAAACAATAAAGATACCTGGGTGCCCGGTCATTGACATAAGGTTTAAATTGAAGTAAAAAAGGGGCTCTAACTGACGATATTTTTATATCTATCAACGTGCTTTCTACTCTTGTAAAATTAGCACTTGTTTTCAGCAGATTTACTAAAAGATGTGTATCAATAACCATAAAATATGAGCATTTTTAACGCTTACCATTTATTTGGAAAGACAACTACATAAAAGATTCTTCGCGGTGATTACTGATTACTACTAATGTTTCAAATAAATCAAACTCCGTAACTCGTCACACTTTCGAGATTATTATATTGAAATAGTGGTGGCCAAAAAGTAGACCGCTCAAAATCATGGACAGCTGATACTGACGTACCTTTGTTTCGAAAACTACTCAAGCAATTTCGATCTTTTTTTATATTATAATTAACTAAATTTCGATCGTTTAGCTTTACTAATATATCCTTTACTTTTAGAAAGTTAATTTAAATATATATAAAATTATAGTTCCTGAAATCCCGTAGTTTTTTAGCTTCTTATTTTTGCTTACTGGCAAAAGATCAACGTGCACTTTTATTATTGCCAAAACTAAAAATTAATGTTATTCGAATCCATTTAGTAGTTCCTGAGAAAAAAAGTATTCAATAACGGCTGTTTTTCATAGCATTTCTCAAATGTTTTTGCCTGCTTAAAAAAATTGTCGCTTTTTTTGTTCACAATCATCAGTTTACATGCAAGCGGGCCATATAATGTATAATTAAAACATTAAAACAGTCAGATGAAATATGTAATAAATGAGGTATTTTAATAAATAAAAATGAAATCGCGAGTATTACGTTTTTTCTGATTATCTTAACATTCTAACTGCCATAGTTATTGAAGATGAAACATTTCGGTTGTGTATTGCTTTCTCGTTTTTTTTTTCCAAATTCTATGTTTCTGTAATGACAAAAGTCACTGTAACGTGAAAAGAATGAAATTCTTTCTTCTATCATTTATCTAGTTGATTACCGGAGATCTAGTGGTCAAGAACAGAGTCGACATCATTAGTTACGAAAACAATGTAACTAAAAAAAGATAGGAATATAGACAAGTAAGAAAAATTTTTGGAAAGGATTTTTTACTGTTATTTATGTAAGTTTTGGTACGGTTTATACTAGAGATTCTCAACTTATGGACCAAGGACCGAAGCCACCCGTATTTTGGAATAGAATACTTCGCTTTGTTTATTGGCACAATTTTTGTGATTAAATAATACGAAGACATTTATTTGTAAGAAATGGTGACAAACGTCTTTGAAGAAAATCTTGTATACCTCTAGATTAAAGAAAGAAACATTCCATTTATTTACAGGATGACATATACCGCCATTTGTTTTAGATTGATAACAAACAATTCTGAATCAAAAAGAAGGTAATTTAACTCTTCAATTCCTATGCAGTGATGCCAGTTTAACATATTTTTTTATTCAAGTAGTTACCAGATATTCCGAATCAAGGTTCACAGTTTAGCCTCTATTTTTATTCACATATTTCGAAATAATACAGGGAAATCCGAAAGAAATATTTTTAATCTATGTAATCACGAAATGTCTGTTATTAAAAAATTTAGAAATTACTATTCACAAATTCTGGTGTGAATTCACATTTTCTGGAATAAAAAGCAGGCCAAACTGGTAACCCTGTTCTGAATAGTAAGAATCGCGTTATTCAAAAACAGATTAAATAAGGCGACTTTTAATATTCGAGTTATTTTAGATATCTAAATAAAACAATTCACAAAATTGGTAATACTGCCCCCAAGTAGGAGTTTCCAGAAAATGTTTCCATTTTTAAACCACTAAATACAATAAAGGGCACATGCGGACAAGAATGACCAAATGCATTTCTAACAGTTTGCCTAATTTTTTCCCAGATGTTACTGACTATTTATTAATTAATGTTGTCTGTCATCATCACCTTTTAAATATTGATATTAATTGAAATCAAAATGTTGCTTCTATTTTATGAAAAACCCATTTTGTCAAAAACTGCTGCTCGGAATTGCATGCCAATAAAATAGGTTATAGAAATCCTGAAAACGGTAGTTTTCTGTGATAATGGTAATTTTCTGTGACTTTCTGTTATTAAACACTATCTCAAATAACGATAAAATAATTTATAAAAGAATGATATTATACACTTATAGGGAAATAATCATTTCATTGTCAAAAATTCATCATCTGTTTCTGTATAAAATACATCGATGCCGAAATTGTGCGATGGGTACCACATATATATATTTAGAGTTGTAAGTGTAAAATTACATAAAAGTCATATAAAGGCGGTATTTGAGGTGGATTTGGGGTCAAATTTGGCATTCAAAGAATTTTTGGAATAAATTCAGCTGACAAATTGTAACTGCTGTATTTTGGATTTAAGTAAACATCTCATTCTCAAAGCTCTCGATACTGTTTCGATCTCGAAAATTGGCGTCGACGGCACAACCAACAATAGAGAAGAATATTTTTGTCATGGAAACCATGGTTGCCTGTTTCAGTGTTTGTACGTTTTTACCACATTTTTTATAGAATTTTTTTATTTAATATTTAAACAGAAGAAATTGTCGACGCCTCGTTTAATTGCAGGATTTGTTCCGACTACTTTTGTGCATTTAAATAAGACGAAAAATTCTATTAAAAATTGTGGTAAAAGCGTACAAACCCTGTGTTTGGGCTAATTTATTATTCATAAACTCTAACTGCATGCCCGAAATTCCAAAAGAAGAATATTTATTTTATGTAATCACAAAATGGCTGTCATTCACAAGGGCTGGGGTGTTCCGAGGTCGGGAATACAAAATGAGGTTAACTTATGTGTATCGACAGCGTTTAGTTATTGTAAGAAATATACCGTAATTTCCGGCGTATAATTCGCAGCTCAAAGAGTCGTTTTCGACCCAGAAATATTATTTTATAAAATGTAACATAAAAGATCGCTGTAAATATTTAACTACAATTATTGAATAAAATTTCTGGGTCGAAAAACGACTCTTTGAGCTGCGGATTATACGCCGGAAATTACGGTACTAAAGACATAAAGAGGATTGCCCAGGTGATGTGTCTTGAGAAAATAAACCTAAAAGTTTTCGTTACAGTTAATAAACGGATAAATTACTTCCTTTCGCAAGCGGTTGTGTATCACGGTTGGCAACGCGCAAGATTTCTGAAATTTTCTTCGAGTTCGAATACCAGTAAGACTCTTATTTTCGCAGCTAAAATGTTTATAAATTATATTCGAAACAGAATAGAGAAAATATGAATAATCATTGAAATTTACGAAAAATATAAATTAAATATATATCTTTTTTCAAATATAAATACAGTTTTAACTCTGAAATTTTGCATGTTTAAACATTTAATAATGAAAAATAAAACAAAAAAATGTAGCCATTTTGTAATTGTATAGACCAGAAATCTACGCTGCAATTTAAAGTTATTTGCGGTTATTTAGGATCAGGAAGGATCATTATTGAAGATCAGGCGACGCGCGGGTGAAGGGGTATTGCATATGGAGTAGGTCTTATCTGAGCAAGTATTTGTACCGTAATTTCCGGCGTATAATCCGCAGTTCAAATAATCATGTTTCGACCCAGAAATTTTATTTTATAAAATGTAACTTACTAGATCGCTGTAAATATTTGACTTTAATTATTGAATAAAATTTCTGGGTTGAAACAGAATTGTTTGATCCGTGGATTATACGCCGGAAATTACGGTAATAATTTAATTATTTCATGCTTTTATAGTTCAGAACAGGTACAAACAACGACTACATATCCTTATCTTTCCAAAAAATGGCTCTCTTAATAGGATTACATGCCTATATTTACTCAGACAAAATTCAAAATATTCATGAAAGTATCACGTGATATGATTTAGCCCGATCAGCGTTCATAACCCGCGAAATATTCGCCCGCACTGCACTCGATCGACCCAGAAAAAAACTGTGGGTGGTTTGATCACGTGATTGGGCCTTTTGCGTTTATGTTTTACTTGGTTTGGTAGGTTGATTGATATAGCTGTAGCAGCCTGATCGGATATATGAAAAATTTCAACTTTTTAACATTCTAAAAGAATTTTTTAAACCATATGATCCAACATAAAATAATAGAGTACCAAAGTATGATGTATATATATATATATATATATATATATATATATATATATATCATATAGTTACATAACTGCTGTCAACTTATATTTCACTAAAAATACATCGCCTACTAAAACTGATATACTAGTTTAGTTAACAGAAGTTACATAAACATATATATTGTACAAAACAATGCCTATAATAAAATAAAGTTTAATTTTCTGTAACCAGTGCATCTTTAACTAACAAGGGACGTTCGGATCACCGATTTCCTGAAACACAGTATTGGTTTCAATAAAATTAATGTAAACTCTAAAAAAAATGTTACATACTTTACTGACGTTTGGGTTGTCCTACACAGATGAGCCTGGAAGGTATGGGTACAAAGTCCATGCAAAAAAAAATTCCCTATTTTTATTAATTTAAAAATGATTTATCAGTTGCTTTATATTTTTTGGGATAAATAGAATGTTAATAATTCAAGATCGTGATACCAAAATGTTAAAAGATTTATTTCTTTATTTGTAATAGTAAAATAAAATCTTTGTTAACATTTGATAAAAAATCTTTTAAACATTTTATTAAAATATATTTTTCGATAACAACATCGTTGAAACATAATTATTAATTTATAAAAATATATTTTTCTTGATATTCATTTTTTGATGTAAATTGCATTATTTATTATATTCCAATAAACATCATAAAATACTTATACGTTCAGTAAAAGAATTCATAAACATTCTAAATTATTTTATTCATTACGAAACTAGACGGTAAACCACATGTATTTTACCTCTTTACAAAAATAGGTACTAATATTTCTAGTTTAAATAATGTATATCTTTTACATTTTATTTTTATAATACTTTTTACATTGTAAAATATGCTTTGCATTCTATTCGTATTAAAAATTCACTGTTGAAGTACTCGTTATAAAAACCTGGACAAATTCGTGAAAACTGGTGATATTTTCATTACATATTTTACATTTGCTAAAAGAAAAAAAAATAATGTTTAATTATTAAAAGGCACTGTAATGTAAAATTTTAATCATGTAATAGCTGAATTTGTCGTATTTAAATAAGTAATTGTTAAAAATATCAAATTTTACTTTTATAAAATATATTTCATTAATCAGGAAAAATACAAAGCAACCGATAAAACATTATTATATAAAAAAGTAGAAAAATTAAACAGAAATTTAGGGGAATCGAACCCGAAACCTCTAGAATCAAGGGTAGCGCTCTAACCATTCGGCCACCAAGTTCACTACTAGATTTAAACAAAATATCATTAAAATGCGAAAATTAGTCAAATCAATGATAATGAACGCAGTCCTTTCAATTTAACTATGCATACATTCACAGTATAGATTCACTCCATATTTTAATATCCATCGCCCGCGCGCCGCCTGATCTTCGTTGGTGAACAGCCCCTTAAATGTAGTGCCTCCTATTTTTTTTTACAAAGAAATAAGCTAAAATACAAATATGAATCTCCCATTGTAAGTAAATCAAAAACCACTATTAGGATTTTCTGGTTTGAATTCGAAATTTTTTTATAAAGGGAGACCAAACTGGCAAACATTCTGAATCAGACCTATAGGAAGAGCTTAATTATCACTTTTATGATAAGTCATTATATTCAGTAGTTTCAACTTTTTGAAACTCACAACTTACCTTTGCTTACCATCCTATTTAATCCTATTTAACGTTTGATTCTAAATAAGATAACCCGACAAAGCAGTGAAGATGATTTAATGTGGTAAAATCACTAATAGAGGAAAAGTGTCTTCTGCGGAAGTGAGTGAGGAGGAGATGAGAAGGTACCTTCCCTCCTGCCGGTAAAGAACGCCGAATGGACGCCTACTTTTGTATTATAACAGATGTACTCCTCCTACATTGCGATAAATAATGTAGACCTCCTGCCATGCGATATTGGATGTGTTGGCAGGAAGTATGAAAGGGCGGTAATGAGATAAGAAAGTACGATTAAAAAACCTTAGTGATTTTTAAATCGTACTAAGGGGAGACAGAAAATTGCGGAGAGAAAAGGATAATTTTTTTAACTTAGAAGTTGTTGGGAAAAAGCACTTTTGGTGCTGCCATCTATCGGTGGATATATTATTATGCAATGTTAAAAAAATTATTTTTCATTCAAAGGTTAACTGAGAACCCAACCCGAGATA
Source organism: Maratus michaelseni (assembly GCA_963931845.1). Lineage (NCBI taxonomy): Eukaryota > Metazoa > Arthropoda > Arachnida > Araneae > Salticidae > Maratus > Maratus michaelseni. The sequence continues at coordinate 403,726,463 of OZ007586.1, forward strand.
ATATTGTTTCATTGCTTGATAATTTGTTTGTCGTTTATTTATCAAACAATGGAGCTATGCCTCTTAGTCGAGATTAAAGATATGTAAGTGTCACGTGGGGTTGCGTCATTGTCCGAAATATCTTCAAGGAAAGACGTTGTTAGCGTTGTATGCTTATCTGTAACTTTGGGCAGTAGCGTAGTCAGGATGTGGGGGGGGGGTCCAGATGCTCTGGATACCGCTAATTGTGTAAAGTTTTCTTTGCCTTATCTAATCGAAGAACTTTCCGCGATAATCAAAAAGAAGAAAACTTTACAATATTACTGGTATCAAAAGCTTGGACACACTACCTGGCTATGCCACTGAGTGTGGGTATTATTTTTTCATTAATTTATATTTTTATTGAAAGTAAAAATTTAAAAATATATTTTATTTTAAAATTAAATAAAATCTGAAATTATCTTTTTCAATATGATGCTGCTCTATATTAATGTGACGCAAAATAAAGTTTTATGCTGTAATTAAGGTGATTTATCAGAATTGGTGTCACGTTTTGGTGGTGTAAATGCTGTACATTATGCTGCGAAAGAGAAAATATCCATGATACAATCGAAAAATTGTTAATCGGAGTCGACTTGTGCATGTACATTCTTCACAAACCAGTGCAAGGAAAGTTCCCAACGAATCGATTGATCGTATACCCGATCGACAAGCAATGGCAAATCGCTGTGGTAGATTTATGCAGTCTGCTGAAGTATGATTTGGGATTTCACTATGCTCTGATTTGCATAGACATTCTGTCTAAATATGCGTGGGCGATTCTATTAAAAATCAAAGGAGGGGTAGAGATTGTGCAAGCTTTTCAATCTATTTTTTTCATCGAGAAACCCCAATTCCTTTCAATTGGATGCTGGAAAGAAATATAAGAACAGGTTATTTCAGAGGAATACGGTTTTTTACAACGAATAATAATACCAAGTCCTCAGCGATGGAATGATTCAATAGCATCTTGAAAACAAAAATGTGAAACTATTTTACAAACAATTATACGTATTGCTATATATATATTAATGTATTGGTTCAGTTATTACAGAGTTATAAACAAAAACTAAAGGGTACAGCCCGGTTTCATAGTAACATATGCCGTTGAGGCAACCAGTTAAAGTCTTACATGAATCTATAGCCCTTCAATACAGATGCGTTTCTGTCAAGATTGAAGAATATTTCTCAAACCCATGGGCATTTATGACCTTTAATTTGTGTTTTGAAAAAAATATGCATTGTGACAAAACTAATGGTCGAATTACAACGAAAAAATCAAGGATGTGTAAGATTACTGTACAAATAGTGGATATATTTTCAGATTTGTTTCAGCAAAAGAACAAGTTTTATTACATTTTTCTTGTTTTAAATTGCACTTTTTAATTAAGAACATATCGAAATTGTTCAGTGACCACCTCCATTTTTTTCCGCAAATACTACGATGTATGATGTAAATTCGGTGTGAGTTTCAACTCACTACGCTGGGTACATCATACAAAAAAAACTTATTCCAATAGAGGGGTGCGGGTTGCGTGTGTTATTGTAAGTGCATGCACAGTTGTATGTACATCGTACGTACACACTATGCTGTTGATGGTAATCATTTGAAGGAAACCATTGTGTTTTGTTAGTTGACAGTTTACTGATTTTTTTTTTTGTATAGTTTTCGGCTCAGTTTGACTTAACACTGTTGTTGATTAACGTTTTCAAAGGTTCGAAAGTGATATATTTTAATCAATTCAACGGCCACATAGATAGTGAAACAGTGTTATTTTCCCGGGCTTATCTCGAGGCACTCGTTGAAGTATTTAATTCATTCACTACACTGAGTTATATTTAATTAATTGAACTATTATAATATGTACAGGGATGAGATTTCTCCGCTTTTTTGCATACCATTATAATCTTAGACAAAACGTTGTTCTCTTAAATCGCAGCATGTTCCGATTAAACAAGATAAACATTTCTGTAAAATTATACTGGTATGCAAAAAAGCGGAGAAATCTCATCCGTGAATATATAATACACTCTCAAAAATACCTCCTTCAAAACACGGAAATATCACTGGCAGCACTGCTGCCGGGTTATTTCCGTTATTTGAAGAATTTCCAATTATTTTTTCTCTGTTATAGGGGTGAAATTTTCCGTTATTTGAAGAATTTCCGTTTATTTTTTTTTTGTTACATGAGGGACATTTTCCGTTATTTGAAGAAAGTCGGTTTTAAAAAACTGCTTTCTCTTTGTGCTGCCATCTATGGGCGGTTGCGGAAGTATTCATTATTTAATATATTTTAAGAATATTTCCTGTCTCACCTGAGGATTGAACTAGGAACCTGCCGGTCTTGAGTCAAGTATGTTACCGATACGGCCAGTGGGCACTTGCTTGAAAAAGAGCTTGGAATGATGATACGGTTTTCTTCAAATGGCGGCTTTGGTCTTTAAAAATTTTTGGTTTAGAAAGCTGGGAAATTGGAAATTAATTGCGGGGAGATTTTGTCGTTATGAGAAGACGGTTGGGGTTTTAAAAATTTAGTATTAATAGAGGACAAAATATGAATTATATATCTTCTTAATTCTATTGTTAGACGTAAAATATGGATATTATATTTTTAATTAAATTCGAGAAGAAATGTTTGCTTTTTTAATAAAATCGATTTATTTTTCAAGTATTATAGTTTTTTTTAAAGGTGTTCGGTTCGATGAAATGTGTTCAATGTTTTAGAATATATTTTAATTTCGAATGTTTTTTTTTATAAATTTAAAAAATAAATTGCGAATAATTTTAAATATGTGAGAAAATTATTTGTTACTTTTTAAAATTCGAAAGTATTATTTTTGTTTGTTTCGTTTTTGAGTAAAACCGATTTTTTTTCAACAATTATATAATATATATATATATATATTATTAATCTGTTTGTTTAGAATATATATTAAATGCGATTTTTTTATAACTTTTTAAAAAATAAATAGCAAATAATTTGAAATGAATGAGGAAATTAATTATTAGTTTTTTAAATTCGAAAGAACAATTTTTTTCTTTAATAAATTCGAAATAATAATTTATTGAATTTTTAGTTTTTCATTTCTAAAATAAATTCAAACTTTAGTATAAACTAGCTGACCCGCCCGGCGTTGCCCGAGCCCTTGTAATAAACTTAAATCTCTTAAAAAACGGAACTCTGGCCACGGTCTACGATGGCTTCGGAACCGTATACCGGCATGCTCGTACGCTCTAGAAATTCTTTTATTTCCCCCTACCACCGCCAGGGGAGCAATCTGTTCTAAACAAACCTCTTTCCGAACGAACTTCTGAGACAAGTCCCCGCTGCCTACGTTACTGTATAGTAGGCGCACTGCAAAATTGATCTGGTTTCGAGAAGATTGGAACATTATTAGCCCAGTTATTGCAATAAGGCACAGTTAGAGAAAATAACCTTGAGTGAGGTGCCGAAAGGAGGAGATGTTCGAGTGTCCTTCAGAAAATGACTAATTAGGAGGCCCACTATGCATGCATAAATATTCGTTCGTTTTGTTAAGCTAGGAACGTAATTACAAAGTTGGCTTAAACTCTTATTTGTAAATAGTGGTAACCGCTACTCATAAATTTAATTAAATGTTATAAAGGGTGACTATTAAGTTAAATATAATGTTTGGAATCACTTGCGTTGAAATCGGAAAGATAGTTGCTGATATATAGAAACGGGGCATAGTTAGAGAAAAACCTGGAATGAGGGGCCGGGGGGGGGGGCTGTTCAAGTATCCTTCAGCAAATGACTAATTATCAGGAGCACTATGCATCTTTCGAAATTCGTTCGTTTGCTTAAGCTAGGAACTTAATTACAAATTTGGCTTACCCAATTATTCGGAAATAGTGATAACCGCTACTCATAAATTTAGTTTAATGTTATAAAGAGTGACATTTAAGTTAATTATAATGTTTGGAATCACTTGTGTTGAAATCGGAAAGATAGTTGCTGAGATATGAAAACGGAGCATAGTTAGAGAAATAAACCTTGAAAGTAGTGCCGGGGGGGGAGGGGTTGTTCAAGTGTCCTTCAGCAAATGACTAATTAGGAGGACCACTATGCATCTTTCAAAAATCGTTCGTTTGCTTAAGCTTTGAACTTAATTGCAAATTTGGCTTAAACTATTATTCGTGAATAGTGGTAACCGCTACTCATAATTTTAGTTTAATGTTATAAAGTGTGACATTTAAGTTAATTATAATGTTTGGAATCACTTGTGTTGAAATCGGAAAGATAGTTGCTGAGATATGGAAACGGAGCAGAGTTAGAGAAAAAACCTTGAAGGACGGGCCGGGGGGGAGGGGTTGTTCAAGTGTCCTTCGGCAAATGACTAATTAGAAGGACCACTATGCATCTTTCAAAATTCGTTCGTTTGCTTAAGCTAGGAACGTAATTACAAATTTGGCTTAAACTATTATTCGGAAATAGGGGTAACCGCTACTCATAATTTTAGTTTAATGTTATAAAGAGTGACTATTACGTTAATTATAATATTTGGAACCACTTGCGTTGAAATCGGAAAAATAGTTGCTGAGATATGGAAACGGAGCATAGTTAGAAAAAAAACTTTGAAGGACGGGCCGGGAGGGGTGGGGGGGTTGTTCAAGTGGCCTTCAGCAAATAACTAATTAGGAGGACAACTATGCATCTTTCAAAATTCGTTTGTTTCCTTAAGCTTTGAATTTAATTACAAATTTGGCTTAAACTGTTTTTCGTAAATAGTGGTAACCGCTACTCATAAATTTAGTTTAATGTTATAAAGGGTGACTATTAAACTAATTACAATGTTTGAAATCACTTGCGTTGAAATCGGAAAGATAGTTGCTGAGATATGGAAACGGAGCAGAGTTAGAGAAAAAACCTTGAAGGACGGGCCGGGAGGGGTGGGGGTGTTCAAGGGGCCTTCAGCAAATAACTAATTAGGAGGATCACAATACATCTTTAATGATTGATTCATTTGGTTTAGCTAGGAACTTAATTTGAAATTTGGTTACACTATTATTCGGAAATTCTGGTAACTGCTTTCTAGAAATACACCTTGAAGCTTAAATGTAATTAGACCCTTGCCCCTCTTCATTCCGGCAAATATAAAAAAGAATCTGTTAAATAAAGTTTTCTGTATTAACAATCTCCATCATAATAATAAATGTCATGTAAAAAAAAAAAAAAAAAAAAAAAAAAACTTAAACCCGACTAATTGTCATGAAGAAAAATATGCCTGCAAAATATTTCAATCACTGGGACGTATGTGTAATTTGTCATGTACAGGTGGCGCGACATTCGCATGACTCCTCTACGCTGATAACTTCAATCCATGTTGACACTATTTAGTTAGAAATCCTTATTTATGCATCGCTACTCTGGTTTATTTAATTACTTCTGTGAAGAATCCATGCAACCAACCAGTGAACCAACCAACCCAAGAGAATAAAAGCGTATTTTTAATGAGAGTTCTTTGTGCATTTTTATTAATATTTCAGAATGTAATTAAAATATTAAAATTCTGAAGTAATGGTGCAACAGGAGAGGGTTTGGACTACCTAAATCTAAATTTCCAGCCTTCTAGGTGGGCCAGATTTTCCTAGCCATCGCCAACAGACACACAGAGCGAAACTTTCTTTTATTAGTTTAGATAGAGCCAATACGCATGCGCGCAGGGAATAAACGGGCATTTTCTCTCTTCTTCAGACATTCGAGAAGAATTTACGGAAAAAGCATGTTTCTAGGAGTACGGAAATTATTTGTTGAAAAATGAGGAATTATTTAATATATAAAGACGGATTTTTCTGACAGTGTAGTTCAATTAATTAAATATAACCCAGTGTTTTGAATTAACAATAATATGTCACTTACGAACCTTTCCAAACGTTAATCAAGAACAGTGTTAACACATTGAGGACGGGGGCAGAGCCTAACTACCATTGGGAAAAACGTCCACCAGTCAATTTTAGCAGAAATATTTGCCTTATTTTAACCCCTTCAGGGGCAAAGTACTCTTGTAGCTCAAATATTGAAAAGATTGATTGACACCAGGATTCACGAACGAATTTATTTTGAAATAAGTAAAAGCTTTTCCTCATGTACCTTATAAATTAAAAATTTGGTTATAAAATTCTAGTGTTATTGTGGGGTTTTGGGATTAAAATTAAGTGGTATATATAATATACCGGTGCCCTTCAAGGGGTAAACGCCCTTTTCACGAAAAATTACTGTCTTGAATAAGAACGGAATTTCTATTCATTTTTACTGGTGAAAGTTTTCTCCCTGTTAATCAGGCTCTGGAAGACTGAAACTCAGACGCTTTACAATGCATATTCTCATTTTGGTGTTATTCGGATGAAAAACTATGTTATTAAATAGAAAGAACAATATTTAATTCTTAAATAAGGCTATTAAATGAAAATTAATGATATTGTAATTGTGAAATTTGTCGCATAATAATTTTTTTTTTTTTTTTTTTTTTTTTTTTTTTTTGTGTGTGTATCTGCGTGGTGATGTTTTAACCCTGATGATGAGCCAGGACGGCTCGAAAGCGCTAGGTTTTTAATGTGAAATGCAGTTTTGTATATTTTTAAAACACCTAAAGTAAAAGTTTTTAATAAATGATGCATATATGTTTTTGTGACATTTTGTGTTGTTTTTAAACAATTATGAATACTTTTTTGTCAGAAAAATATAGGAATAAAAAATAAAAATATACAGGTTGTTTTTTCGTGAGAATTAAAATATTTAGCTGGGAAAGTGATATTTTAAAAGGATTAAAATTTAGGATGTGTTATTTTAATGGAATACAAAGCGAGCAATTTTAACAGAATGGTATACTAGCGCCATTTTTCAAGAGAATAACTTTTGAATAAAATTTTTTTAGCTATGCGGGATTTTGACAATTTAAATAATTGAACGAGAAAATAATTTAGAATAATGGGAAATAATAGAATTATAGAATTGATGAGGCAAACGGCGACAAAATTAAAATTTGTTTATTAAATTGTATATTAAATCGCTATAACTCTATAAATATACATGCCTTTCTTACACAAATGAATACACATATTGTACAATATCTACATATCCGTGTGCTTTAGCGACAGGCCATTTCGTGCATTTTATTTTATAGGGTGAACGCGAAATATTATTATATTTCTTCGATTTTTTGGCCCCCTATTTGTCCTCCTTATAAAATCGCCATTGATAAATATGAGTTCAAACATATTCTTTATAATCTTGAAGTTTCAGAAGAATCCGACAAGTATATCTACTTATAATAAAATCCGAAGTCAAGAAAGTGTCTGTAACCATTCCAGGAGGGAACAATCTGGTCTGCTAATCGACCGTAGTTAAACGCCATGTTAGACTTAATGAAACACCTATGCTAAATGATAATATCTTCTACTTGAAATCATGTTTGTTTAGCATATTTTTCCTATAAAACATGTATATCATATCCTATTATAATGTTTTAAATTTTTAATTAAAAATCCAGATTAAACATCGGAATCCCAGATATAAGCCATGGTAATAGAATATCTCAGTCAGGGGAACGCCGCGTTACGATTTTGACTCCAAAATGAAGTTTGGTAATGCACAGTAATTCAAGTACTGGCCAGAGCGCCCTCTATTGTCTGGATTTGAATTTAAAATCGAGCACCTTTTTTTTAGTATAACTTTTTAGCTGCATTTAAAAAGAAATGCTGCATTGTTTTTATCGAGTTATTCAAGACAAGCCTAGAACACAGTTATTTTTTTTTCATTTAAATTTTACTGTACTCACATAATTTAAAGTAATTAAGATAGTATCTAGATAAAAATTCTGGATACGATTTATTTAGTTATTTAGATTATTCAGTTTAATTTTCATATATATTTCATGGATTAACATTTTTTTTGTAATTAAAACAAATATTGCAGTGTTTTTATACGCGTTTTTTTTCTTTATATATATAAAAGAAGAAAAAAAACAGAACAAAAGAATTATTAAGTTTAAGAATTTGATAAATGTTCATAATACATTTTACAAACTACAAATAATTAAAAAAATAATTTTTTATTGGTTTCTTTTTCAGCTGTATAAGAAAAAAAATAATTCCTATTCAAGACAAATCCTGAAGCAAAGTTATATATTTTTTTATTTAAGTTTACTGTACTGGACAAAGTATTTAAAGTATTTAAGACAATATCTAGGTAATTTTAATAATATTTCTTTTCTTTTTTTTCAAATCAAAATATAAGTTGATGTCTGTGTATATACTGCATTTGATCAATATATTTTGATAAATTAAAACTTTTAATCCTATGTGTGTGCATTTAAATAAAAATGACATAAAGATATGCAGATTTTTGTAAGAAACAATTAACAAACTTTTTAAAGAGAGAATAAACACAAAATAAATTTCAAGAATTCAAAAAATTAAACATTTGGATATTGACTTTTGCTGGTGTTGCCATCTGTCGCCTCAATATAAAAATAACTCCAGATTTAAAAAGAAATAATTTCAAATTGCTCTGTCAAAATCCTTAAATAAAGCTTTTATATCATGAGACTTTTAAACAAGACTTCAGACAAAAATGACTGACTTTTTTGTCATAGAAATATTTAGCAAATACAAGGTCTGATTTTATATACTTGCCTTAAACATTTCATTTAAAAGTGCATGTTTAACATAGTCCCAAAGTTTTATTACGATTTTTTTATGAAACTTTTTTATAAACTCTTAAACTAGACTTTTAAAAAGAATTGAAAGAAGTTATTTTAAACCTTATCTTACTCACTTTTTTTTTCAAATAAATATAAAAATAAGTTAAATATTACATCAGCATTATATATAAGCCTACACTGAGAATAGAAAACAATGATAGATTTCTTATACTCAATTGATTATTCCGCCTTTCTGCTTTCACATAGTCCGTGTCACATTCGTATAGAAAACAGTTTCGAGCAATATTAAAATATAATGTAAAAATAATAATTTATAAAGCAAATAATAACACAATCGTATAGCGAAAAATGTTAATTTGATTCTGGTACAGACCGCTGGGCCGCATGCGACCACTTTGGCGTTAGGCCCCGGTTTTCTTGGAGGATGCTATAGGCGAAATTTCTCCTAATTTATTTATATCTCCATGATATAAACAAACGAACAATGCTGCGAAAAATATTGTTTTGGCGCCATCTACCGGCTTTAAAATCTACTTTTCTACAATACAAACCTTTCAATAATAAAAACCTTCATGCTGTTTGTTTGTATGAAGTCTTATGAAAATGGAACACAGGTCAACAATCCGTCATTTTTGATGGGGGTTATATACTAGTCTTTAAATATTAGACAAAATGCCTAAAATTGAAAGCGCATGGTGACGAATGTCCATATAGTTTATAGAATATATGAATCATTTTTTAATCAGAGTAAAACGTTTTGGACAATATGTAAATTTCTGATGATCGTATGAAAAAAAACGATTTTGGATAGCTTATTTTTCAGTCTTTAAAATAACAATGGGTGATATTTGCAAAAATTGTCAATTTAAACTCAATGAAATTGCTCAAAATATGTTTTAGCTTATTTAAGATTGCCACGAGAGAGAGAATTGGAATGTCAGTATTTTCGAATAATAAATTTCGTCTTATTTAATTGCATAATTCCTCGATTACATAAGTTGAACAGTGCAATGTGGATTTAGGGGTACTTATTTACTGACTTGCACAAACAGTGTTGCCAATATAGCCCGTTTTTTCTTAATTATAAAAAACTACTGTCCTACCAGATTTTCTTTAAAGTACTTTTTGTTTTTTTAATCAAGGAATGTCTGTCATTGAATACAACAAAAATTATTATTTTGGCGATAGTATTTTTAACACTTTCCAAAAAAGTTGCAAGTGTTTATGACTTCGGTTTGTCTGCCGTATGGCCGTCTGTCCATGCTCTAACTCCTTAAATATGCTCTGATTGCCCTGCAATTTTTATATTTTATTGTCGTTATCTGTAGCATGTTCCCTATTTCAACTGAAAAGTGTGTAGCACATATAGTTTTTTTACAGGGACACTCAAAAAAATTCCGTTACATTACGGTCTGTGGGGGAAAATCATTTTTGTTTTTTTTAATGATGTTACACAAATTAAAACACATTGTACTTGATATAATATCACTAAGCTGCATTACAAGAAGCTTAATATGGAATATGCTGTGCATAGCACTTATAGCTATTTTACAGGGACAGTCAAGAAAATTCCGTTACATTACGTCTAAGGAGAAAAATCGTTTGTGGTTTAATTAAATAATGTTTCACTATTTGAAACGCATTGAAATTTCTATATATATATCACTAAGGGGCATTTCAAGAGGATTACTACAGAATATTGTGTGTATAGCAGTCATTGTTCATTTACAGGGACACACAAAAGAATTCTCTACTGTCTGTTAACAATAATTCCTGGAAATGCGTTTTAAGTTGCTGAACGCGATTTTAAATTTAACACACTTTTTGTCTATTACTTGGTGTGTATAAATTCTGTAGATCGTATACAGGGCAGCACAAAAGTTCGCGAACGCATTTCCGTTTATTGACAGAAACTCCAGAAGGAGAATTCTAATCTGTGCTACGCGTTTCCTAACTAAACTAAAATTTGGCATCCTATGTAGTATATATACAAATCTATAGATCATATACAGGGCTGAATAAAGTATTCAGATATTTTTCCAAATATTGTATATGTTGGAAATTCCTGAAATTACGTTTTTAAATATGTTATGCGTTTTCCAAATTGTTTACTTAGATATTATCTTTCAGCTTATGAAACGGTAATGATTTGTAAAGTTATTTTGGAAGCGTTGGAAAGTGTTATATAATCTATGCTTGACGCATGATTTTTCGTTCTTGTTTTATATAGAAAAGGGCTAACTTGACAACTCTGTGTAGAAAGCTGTTTTTGACCATGGAAGATATGACATAATCATTTATCTAAAATTGACTTTACATTTTTGTAACGAATAACACATAAGAATAAATTTAAAAAAAATTAATCGTTACATTTATTAACGACGACTTAGATTTACAAAGCATTATTTCACTGTCAAATTTATTCGATTTTGAAAGCACACAATATTCCTTGAATTAAATGAATAAATTTACTCAAATTATGAAAATCGAACATTTTTCAAAATTTAAAATTAAATTAGAATCATATTCTGTTTTATAAATTTGAAATAATGTAAAAGTATTTTTCAATTACGTTGCAGATCATTTAAATTTAAAGAGTTATTTATTTCTCCGGAATTGGTTTAATTATATTTTTCCTTTTTCATTTGTAGTCAATCAATCGTATGTACAGGCAAAGAATCGAAATCCGGGAGTTCAGTTTTTGAAATTCATTATTTAAATGATTGTTTAATAAAAATTTAGTGTAAAGAATGAAAACGTAGAAATGCATCTTTGAACTATACATTTTGTTTTGTTTTTTAAATATATTTTATCACTGTGATCCCTAATTTTCAAAAATGGTTTCTGAAAGCCTTTATAACATAAATACGTTTCATGTTAAAATTCTAATAACAATAAGAAATAGATAGATATGCAAAAATACTATATCATAGCCAGCTTAAATATCAGGAAAAAATTGGGACTACGTATGGTGGATAATAAGTCTGCGATTTAAATATTAAATATAAATTTCCGGATAGTTAATAGTGGTGGCCAACGAGTTCCACCGCGTGTACGCGCCTTCAAGTAGAAATCCATGTATTTTTAAAAATAATTTTCAGTATTTTTTAATTTCTTTATAAGTAATATTAAAAGAACAGAAGTGTGATGTGGTATCACATATATTTGTCTTAAATTAATCCTTTTCTTTAATTTTCAGTTTAAACTAACTTTTAATTACTTAGTTATTTTATCCTAACTTTTATTTCAGCTCCCGCCGTAATTTTCCTCCATTAAAAGAAGATATATTTAACATATACCCTTTATCAATAAAACTTTCTCACATAGATAGAATTCATTTAAACGATTAATCACCCTCACTAGATATCCAAAAAAAAAAAAAAAAAAAAAATAGATAAAGATTGACTTTGTATTCGGTTTGCATTTTATTTCTCATTCCGTCCAACGTTCGTTAGAAATGTCTGTGTCTGCTTAATTTTTGAGTTTAGCCTTTTCGGTAAAATCCTAAACATTTTCCAGTACATGAGAGTTGTTTTGACTACTTCAGCTAGATTCCCAAAACTTTGATCTCAACGTACATTTGGCTCTCACATTCTTGTTGGCTCACTTTTTAGGACTGCTATTCTGGTACCCCTGTCCTGTAATTCAAAAATTCTCCTAATTGCCTAATGCGTAACTGATAATTTTTAGCTTATATGACATCATTCATTTTCATATGCTCTTTCGCCAATTTCATGTTGCCAATATGTGTATGGCATGAAAATCGACATGTGCCGGAGGGCTCATTCTCTCTCTAGCACGGCCTCGGATAAGAAGTTAATAATGTAAGCTTATGCTGCTAAAAAAATGCTCTCAGGCACCATCCCATCCCTTTATGTACGTACTTTGTAATCGTACGCTTATAATTTCAAGTTTAATAAACTAATATCGTAAAGAATCTTTTCAGAGCATTTAATTCTACAGCCTACTGCCTTTTTTATTTATGTTACTTTCAGTGGATGCATATTGAACCTGGATTATTTTTCACGCAATATACTTTTAAACACGTAGATTCCGTTACTACAAGAAGTAAACATGGTTTATACAGTCCTTCAACTGGATTATCTCTATTTACGGATAATAATATTTGCCTTAATTAGTCGCAGTGTTTTAATATTTTTTGTGTGAAGGAAACAGACGGAGACTACTATTTCAAAATACGGGACTCACTCTCGGTACATTAAAAGAGAAAGCTTAGAACAATATATTGAAATTTTAAAAACAAATTAGAAACATATTTTGTTTTATAAAATTGAAATAATGTAAACTTGTTTTCAATTTCAATGCAAATCATCTAAAGGGTCTAGCCGGATAAGCATAGCGAAATGGCCCCCATGCCCGATGTTTGAAATAACATATGTGGTAATGAGGCTTACCACGATAATACAATATAGAGTGTTTTTAGTCCCTGATCTTCAACTGGCCTTGAGATAATCAGGAAAGTCTGTGCCGCTGCCTCTATTTTTCAAATGCATTTTTTTCTCAAAAAGTATAAAGGTTAAAAAAATAAAACAAGCGCCAATTATTGAAGAATATATTAGTTCGTATTATATATTTCTTTCGCATTTTTACGCAATTTTTAACATAGAAAACTAGACAAAAATACTTTAAAAACATTTTAATAATATAGTAATATTATATTTACACCAACCAAAAAATTACACAATAATGCTCAAAGTATGTATTGTAACCAAAAAAAAAATTTGTAAAAATCGAAGATGCGCTTTTTGAGTTATAACAAAATTAATTCTAACAACTTGTTAAAATATATTCCAATCTTTAACTGTTTGTATTTGCAGAAATACTCTGCTATCAATTCATTGGTCAATTCGTGATATTTCTATTCGGGCAGGATGTGCAGTACACCAAAATAAAAGAATTTTTCCATAGATACCACTTCCTTATAGGCTTGTTTCGCGTTTGTAAACATAGTGTTCTTTTGGCGTATTGCGCATCCTTCTCGCATAATAATATCAAGAACTGACAAATCGAATGGTAACTTTTACCTACCATGCATAGCACGATTGTCTCATAAGGAAAGGGCAACTCCCGTCACTGTAGGTTAAATTACAGTTGGATAGCAAGAAAAACCTGTTTATTCTTAATGACTCCTACTGTACACATGAGATGAGGCGATTTGATTGGTCTACTTTAAACAGGTCTATGGTATGATTGGCATACGTCATATGGCGATTCCTGCTATGTCAATAATGTTGTGGTAGATTGGTTTACAGAAGTTTTTGTTTGTAAATGCGCCCTTTCCTTATAAAACAAGTCTATACATCTTCACACAGCACAATCGCGTGTACGTTGACTATATCCCTAACAGTTATAACATCGACGGCATTCAAAATTACCGCTGTGATTGTCGTAATGGTAACAGGATTTTTGGGTGTTCTCCTATGTGGCAAGTGTCATATATTACTTATCACATGGAAGATATTTGTCACGAATAATGCGCCCTGCGGAAATATTAACAAAAATCTTTTCTATTGATAATATTAATGTTGCGATAAATGAAATTATAGATGATGATTGAAATATTTTCGAAAAGGCTCTTTTTCTGAAATGTTCTATTAATTATCTCCTTTATAGTAAAAAGGGAACTCTTAATCATAACTGATTAAAAGTACACTGTTTTATGAGACAATATTAGTTAGTATTGTAATGTTTAATCCATTGTTAAAAATGGGCTTCTAAACATCGCTCCTTTAATAGAAAAGCGACTTAACTTAAAAATCGTCATTTTTGAGATAAAGACAGTTTTTCAGTCCTAAGCACCGATATTTTATTTGGAGAAACGGCACGGTGGCAGTTGTTCTATTATTCCGTCATAGGGCAAAAGTGTCACTATGCTTTTCCAACGTATTTGCATTATTCTTTGTGATAGGGTGGCACTTTTGAGTTGTTATTGCTTCTGGAATAACCTAAATAAATCTATTAACCAAAAATAAATCACAGGAAAAAGTATACTTAAGAATATTTTATTAATAAACAAAAGATTGTTTAATTAAAATTTTTTAAAACAGCTGTAATGATTTTTTATTTTATTTTAGAGTTATGTCATTTTCTATTAAACGAGCGAGATAGCTAATTATTTACAGACTATTACGTATGTATTTACAATCCACTTATTGTATTTGTTTTGCAGTAACAATAATACGCGCGTAATTATACAAATTCAAACAGGAAAAGATAGGAAAATTCTAACACGTTGTGAGCATTATTTTGTTATAACTCAAAAAGCGCATCTTCAATTTTAACGAATTTTTTTTGCTTAAAGTACATATTTTGAGCATTATTCTGTAATTTTTTGGTTGGTGTAAATATAATATTACTATATTAATAATTTAAAAAAATATTTTTGTTTACTTTTCTATGTTAAAAATTCTGTAAAAATGTGTAAAAAATATATAATATAAACTAATATATTTTTGAATAATTGGTGTTGGTTTCACTTTTTTAAATTTTATACTTTTTGAGGAAAACGCATTTGAAAAATAGTGGCGCCGGTGCATAATTCCCCGATTATCTCAATGAGAGTTCAATGTCAGGGGCTAAAAACACTCTATATTATATTATCATGATATGCTTTATTACCATACATGTTATTTCAAAGCTCGGCCGTGGGGGCCATTTTGCTATGCTTATCCGGCTAGACCCTTTAAAGAGTTATTTATTTCTCCGGAATCTATTTCACTATATTTTTATTTTTCTAATTTTAATCGCAAATAAATGAAATTTCAGTGTACATTGTTTGAAATTCAATATTTAAATGATAATAAGAGTATTGTTTTAAGGGAAAGAAAGCATAAAGATGTAGGGTCTAGGTATTACTGTTTAGTTTGAAAATGTATTTTATCATTGTGATCCCAAATTTGGATACATGTTTCATGCATGTATATTTGAATATTTAAGGGGCAAAACATTTCTGTTGTTAAAATGTTTAAATTATTGACTGCCACTGCAATTTACTCAGAATTTTGATTAAAAATAAATAAACGAATCCTTGAATTGTAAAAGCACCATATTAAAAAAAAAAAATCGGTTACAATTTCGGCATTTGGGAATTAAAATTAAGTGATATAAATCACCAGCCATCCAATGACACTCCATATCCCTACGCAGGGATCATGCCATTTATTTTTCAGGTGGGGACAAGTACAAATGCTATGGGGCGCCAGACACACGCGTTAATACTCTGAAATTATTTGAATGTGTTTCATGCTTGAGCAAAGAAGCGGATAATTCACTTACGTTTTACAAAGCTGTAAATAATTCGTGAATATTACATTTTTTTAATTATTTAAATATGGAAGTTATAAAGAAATGGAAAAGAAATTAAAATAAAAACTAAATTCAAGAGGATCTTTGTGATAGTAGACCTAAGTTAGATTTTACACTAAATAGTTTCATTTTTAAAAATGGATCGGATAATTATGCACCTTATTGAATTTTATGAAATTTTCTCTCCGTCATTCTAAAAAAATGTAAATCTCGGAAATATGAAATTTGTTAAATCCGCTATCACTACAACGCTTTGAGCCTTTGAAAAATAAAAATATATCAGTGTATTTAGGTAAATCTTTGTGCTGGAATCTCTAAAAATATAAAATATTTTATAGCCGCTATCTCTAAATTGCCTGTATGCGGAATACGCGCCCATGGAATGAAAAGAAAAGAAACGAACAGTGGATTTTAATAATTAGTTGCATTGGAATCTCTAAAAGTTTTAAATTTGTTAAAACTGCAACCAGTATAACGCATGTTAGAATGATGGATCCTGTATAAATTTTAAATACTGTTTTATTTTTTTTATAACTTAAGGCAACACTAGGACGCATAACGTGTGTATGTTCTACTTGGCTGCAAATATGGTGATAGATATACTGATGCATTAAATATTAAATAAATTAAGCTCCCTGCTGTCTGGATCCAAACTCGGATCTAAACAAGTAAATCAGCAGATCAGGATCCTCAACGTCAGCTCTGAAAGTGATTGTTTATTAATCTCACTTTTCAAAATATTTAACATCTTACAATCCGAAAATTATTTTTTTTTAAATTACGTATATATATATAGGCATATAAAAAATAACTCGAAGGCTTCAGAAATTAGAAACGTTAAATTAAACACTTTTTATGTAATAATATTCCGATATTCTTATGAACTTCTTATTCTTGTAATCTTTTAGATAAAAAAACACATTGCTTCAAGAGGGCTATGCCCCCCCCCCCCCCGAAACCACCGTAATCTTATTAAATTTATATTCGTGATTTCCTATTGATTGTGTGAATGATTCAAGTATATTTTTGAGTTCGTTCTACACAGTGGTTTTATTAGGATAAGCAACAATTTCGAAAATAATTTCATATTATCCTAATACCCAAATAGCAATATTTACTTACCTGCCAACCACGAAACACCTGCATCTGATACATAAGGTGAATAATATCTCATATACAAAAGCAACTTTTGGAAATGTAATTTAAATTTTCTATATTTCACCTATATCTATTTCAGAAATTCAGTGTTATTACAATTTTTGTTTCGGAAAAACCGTTTTGATGGAAATTCTATAATATTTATTTTTTCTAAGTACATCCGGATCTATCTCGATTGCGATAGAATACTAAAATCTCCCCAAAATAGGCTTATTTGGAAACTTTTGGATCCATTGGCTAATCATTCGTAACAATCGTGATTTGCGCTATAAAGTATTTTTTATGACAGATTTTTATAGTCTCAATTTCCAGTAATTGTAATATTTCAGGAACGTTTAACTTATCTAATTTCTTTAGATTATCCACCTCGTTGTCCGAGTGATTTTATCCTGTTTTTAAAATTATATTAACTCTTCAACGACGAAACATCCACATCTGTCCAGAAAATGAATAATATCTCATGTAAGAATTATTTACAAATGTAAACACATACTACGGCACTTTAATCCAAATTACACGTCCAATGTTTTTGTAATTTTCTTTTGGAAAAAATACATTTCAGTAATCATTCTATAGTAGTTAACCTGTAACTTGTGTCAAAATAAATTCTCAATTACGTGAAAAAATTACTAAAATGACTCGATAGAAAAAGTAATCATTCTATAGTAGTTAACCTGTAACTTGTGTCAAAATAAATTCTCAATTACGTGAAAAAATTACTAAAATGACTCGAAAATAATTTATTTTGCAAAAACAATATTGCAGCAAAATAGTGCGAGTTACTTGAATTTTCTTATTTTGATATTCTTTGAAATATGGTTGCTAAGCAACTACTAAATTAAAGAGCAAAGTAAAAAGAAATGCATTTTAAAATTTGTAAAAAATATGAATAAAATATTTTATATTTCCCGAACAGATGCAAAAAAAAAAAAAAATCCAATAATTTAAACAATTAATTTCTAAATTCTAATAAAGGTATCGGCAAAATTTCATAGCTTTTGGATATATTTAATCCCCCCCCCCCCATAATAAAAATTTAACATCCATACTTTTATGTTTAAATCCATTATTTAAATATGTGATTTTCTTTTCAGTTTAAAATGAAATTTGAAAATCGTCTGCATTCCCATAGGAAAGCATTATAACCTAAAAAGAAATGTTTTATATTTCTCGAAGGAATGAACCAAATGTAACTAAAAACTATACAGCTAATTCCGGTTACCTCACCAACACACCCATCAAAAATCAACTTAATAGAATGATTTTTACGGCAGTTATTGTGGAACAGACAGACAAACAAACAAACAAACAAACAAAAAGAACGAAACCAAAAACTTTTCGCGTCTCCACAGTGAGCCTTCACTGACGTTTCGGCAATAAAGTCAAAACAAAGAACATACGACTGAGCCACCACGTGCTGATTTAGATTAGAGCAAAATTTTAAACAAAAGCTAAAGCATTCTTTCTATTTTCACCTGCAAAATAAATGGAATTATCAATTTGCAGTGAACTCCCGTTAATGCGCACTTTCAAGTGTGGCCATTGTTTGTCCGCACTAACCGAAATCCGCATTAAACGATGCGAACATTTGAATAGTGTAAAATAGTCCCTTACCTAGACTAAAGTAAATCCAGACAATTGTTTGACAGAAATTAAATAGGTTACCAACTTAATGCTAGGAAGGAATAATATTTCTTTAAGTTATGATTTTGGAGGCAGGGAAGGGGGGTAGGATGGAGTTTCGATCAGAACATTAACGTGATACATACACTACAACCGAACACTCACCTCCCCCCCCCCACATACAATGAAACCAACTGACTTAAAAAATTAGGAATTATCATTAACTTTTGAAACATACACAAAATGACTTTTTTTACATACGAAAACAGTAAGTTATTGTTGTTAAATTCTGAAATCAAATACATAAATGACGTATACATGAAAAAACTCTAAAAATCGCATAAAACAAATCGCAAAAATTTACAACTCGCTGTTCGAATTGCAATCAGCTGACGACCTTTTCATCTGCTAATCACAATTGTCCGGTTGACTTTCAGCTGTGACTACAGTTCTATCAGCTACCAATCACAACTGCCCTCCATTTGTGTTTGACTTGTAGTGGGCGGTTTGTGACGTCATTTGAAACAAAAAACGATGCAAAACATAAATAAAATGTTAAAAAATGAAATTAAATGAAAACAATCTAATTAAAAAATCGGGATAATAACCCTTCTCTTTTAAAATTATGATTTTTTATCTGTAAAGAATTATCAACTTTATCGAAGCTAAAAAGAGTGAAAAAATGACGATTAAGAGCGTATCTGAGGCTGAAATAGAAGCAACCACCGAAACAATGAAGCATTCTTTACAAAATTACTTAGTGTCAAAGGGAAAAAAGTCGCCAAAAAAGCAAAAATCGCTGTACGAATTTCGCATCAACTTTATTGAAAAGTGGATACAATTCGCTATATTGGGCTAAAATATTGGAACTGGATTCCGGTTACTAATGTGGGCAAATCGCAGCGAAACTTCAAAAAACACTAACAATCGCATTTTTAAAATCATGATTTTGTTTTATCTGTAAAGAATTATCAACTTCTCCAAGCTAAAAAGAAACAAGAACGAAAAATCATGCGTCAAGCATAGATTATATAGCACTTTCCAACGCTTCCAAAATAATTGTACAAATCATACCGTTTAATAAGCTAAAAGCTAACATCTAAGTAAACAATTTAGAAAACGCATAACATATTTTAAAACATAATTTCATGAATTTCCAACATATACAATATTCGGAAAAATATCCGAATACTTTTATTCAGCCCTGTATAGGATCTATAGATTTGTATATAGACTACATAGGATGATAATTTTAGTTCAGTTAGCAAACGCGTAGCACAGTTTAAAATTTTCCGTCTGGAGTTTGTCAATAAACAGAAATGTGTTCGCGAACTTTTGTGCTGCCCTGTATAGGATCTACAGAATTTATACACACCACGTAATAGACAAAAAGCAAGTTAAAATTAAAATCGCGTTCAATAACTTAAAACGCACTTCCAGGAATTATTGTTAACAGACAGTAGAGAATTCTTTTGCGTGTCCCTGTAAATGAACGATGACTGCTATACAAACAATATTCCGTAGTAAGTCTCTTGTAATGCACCTTAGTGATCTATTTAATTTCAATGCGTTTAAAATAGTGAAACATTATTTAAATAAACCGCAGACGATTTTTCTCCATAGACGTAATGTAACGGAATTATTTTGACTGTCCCTGTAAAGTAACTATAAGTGCTATGCACACCCTGTTCCATATTAAGCTTCTTCTAATGCACCTTAGTAATATATATAAATTACAATGCGTTTAAAATAGTGAAACATTATTTAAGTAAACCGCAAATGATTTTTCCCCATAGACCGCAATGTAACGGAATTCTTTTGAGTGTCCCTGTAAAAAAACTATAAGTGCTACACACTTCCGTTGAAATAGGGAACATGCTATAGATAACGACAATAACATATAAAAATTGTAGAGCAATCCGAGCATATTTACGGGAGTTAGAGCACGGACAGACGGCAGACGGCAGACGGCCAGACGGCCAGACGGCCAGACGGCCAGACGGCAGACGGCCAGACAAACCGAAGTCATAAGCACTTTTCAACTAGGTTGGAAAGTGCTAAAAAAAGACGATTCTGAGCGTATCTGAGGCTGAAATGGATAGAACCACCGAACCAATCAAGCATTCTAGCAAAATTTCTTAGTGTCGTTATTATAGTTGGTATTATAGTGTACTTCGAAATTAATTTATTATTTAAATGTGTGAAATAAATGTCTTAGCGGATATTATTTACATACATAATTAATTTAGAAGATATATATTTTGTATTAAATATGTTATATAACTTTAACTTGAAAAAAAAATTAAAAAATATAGTAATTTGGAAAAGGAAAATTATAACTAAATAATATGATATAAAAATAGATTTTGTGAAGATACATATTTTATTAAGAGAATTTTGTGAAGGGCTCTGTTTAATTAATAGTAATTTTCTAGAAGTGGCTATTGATAAGGTTATTAATAATTTTTCGTGAAAGTACCTGTTTATTTTTTATAGCTTGTGAAATAATTTTAATTTAATCTTAATAATTAATAAATCTTAAATAAAATAAAAAAATAGTTGTTGCTTTTTAAGTTATTGCGTAATTTAAAGAAAAAAAGAAAGTAGAATTAATTTGCGAATTATTTTTTTTCTGTTTTATTATTATTATTATTACTATTATTGTGTGAAGGGACCAGTTTATATTGCTATAGCTTGTAAAATATTTTTAATTTAACTTTTAATATTTAATAATTTTTGAATAAAATAAGAAAATGAGTTGTTGCTTTGTAAATGAATACGTAATTTAAAAAAATAAGTTGAATTAATTTGCGAACTGGTTTATTTTCATTGTACGATTAAGTTTATATACGATTAAATATATATATATTTAATTAGTTTATGTAATTAGAAGTTTTAATTGAATTTCTAATATGAATTATAATACGTCTATAGTTCATAGCACTTTCATCTTTTAAATTAATGGCGAAAGATAATGATATAATATTGTATGAATATCAAAATAGTATAATAGACGATATGGTTTTAATGCATTAGTTTTGCATTTAAAATGTTATAGGTGGCCGCTATTATGTTTGTACCCAGGGCCCCCGAAATATATAAGTTGGTCCCTTGTTAGGTCTAACAATTTAACGATAAACAACATTGATTGATTTTTGTATATGTATATTTGTTTTGAATTTTAAAGTTTAATATCTTTGAATATTTGTTTTGTTTCACTTAAAGAAGGCAGGACGGGAGGAATTTCACAGGTGCTCAAATTAGGTACTTAAAATAAAAGTCTTGAAAACAGTATTAATTATTATTAATACAGTAATTAGTGTGTCATGCAACAATAACAAAAACTGTAAAGCTTTAACATCACTTTTAAAATTGCAGATAAACTACAGAAAATATAACACAACCTTTCAATAAGGTAAGTTCTGCAAAATTACCTCACAGTAACTAACTACAGTTACACTGCAAATACATCAGAAAATATACTTTTGAAGTAATGACTGTAAAATTACATCAAATTTACTGCAGTATTACTACAAATGTAAATTCTCATTATTTTCATTATTTTTATGCTCAGAGAATTTTTGAAATAAATTACTGCAAAATTACTTCACGTAAGCTACAAAATAACTGCAGTATTTTTACAGTCGAGATTGCACTAAAAAAATCTACAGTTGACTGTAGAAAAACTTCAAAAATATTTCACTTGTGTAGAAAAACTGCAGTTCATTTTTAGCTGGGATTACTCTTTTTCCTCCATCCATGGAGATCTGGTATTCTAAAAAAAGTTAAGCTTTTTCTAAGTTTTAAAGTTAATCTGTCCTATTTATTTATTACACAATATTGCCAAAGGTGACCGGTCACTTGCGATTTTAGACGTTTTGTTAACTATCTAGAAGAATAAACGAGGAATTAACCTGAAGCTGCAGATGTGTAAACAGTATAGTATAGGTTATATATTTCCGCGAAGATTTTTTCACGAAACCCCATAGGGGACTGTCAACAAATTGAAAAAGAACGAATATATTTTGGATAACCCTGTAAAAACTAATGTAGCAAAAGCGTTCAAACTCGACATTATTAATAAGCGGCTTATTGTAATATACTGTGTTCATTTTCATGGGGATAGGATGTATACTCGTAGAGAAATTAAGGTTTTTATAAAAACAGTCCAAAATTTTGCCAAGTTTTTTGCTTATAATTGGCAGAGTTCTTAATATAAAAAAAATCTTTTCAGAAAATATGACAAACAACATTATACATAATACCCTGCAATCAGAATTAAAAAATAATAAAAATTGGCAGGTTTACTAAAAAATGTTTCACTGCGCATGCGCGAATGCAATCAAAATATAATATGCATAATGTATTAGCTAATTATATAGAGCAACTTTTGTGAAAGTCGCAAAATCATAGCTTGAAAGTTCTGAAAATTATCATCGATAGAATAAGCTCGAAATCCGTTGTTCCCAAAAAGAAGCAAAAAGATGAGGGGTTGTATCAAATATCTGTTGATTAGTGCCAAGGTAGCGTACACAATATTCCACGTACTACTATATTTGGATACAACCCCTCATCTTTTTGCTTCCTTTTGGGAACAACGGATTTCGAGCTTATTCTATCGACGATGATTTTCAGAATTTTCAAGCTATGATTTTGAGACTTTCACATATCAATCGGTTTTTTTACTGTATTTCACGCTAGTTAGCGCTATCAGTTTAAAAGCGAGTTAAGTTGAATTTGTCTAACTATTTTTAACTTGGGTTCGAATGTCAGTAGGAAAACATGAAAATCAATTTTATTAAAATTTAATTCCATCATTTTATGCTAGGAGAAGTGACCACCTTAACCCCTTCAGGGGCAAAGTACTCTTGTAGCTAAAATAGTGAAATGATTGATTTACACTAAGATTCACGAACGGATTTTTTTAAAATTAAGTAAAAGCTTTCCCTCATGTACCTCATAAATTTAAAATTTGGTTATAAAATTCTGGTGTCATTGTGGCATTTTGGGATTAAAATTAAGTGGTATATATTATATACCGGTGCCCTTCATGGGGTTAAAATAAACTTGAGTAGAATCTGTCTTAAAGTTTTTCTAATTCGGTTATTGGTACCAGAAGAGAAAATACAAAACCGTTACTCAAATATTTTAATTACTATTCTTAACACTAGGTGGTGCTAGCAGTGTACGTGAAAATTTAGCTTAATCTGCCCTACTTATTTACAGATGGGTTTGACTGCAATATGAAAAGGCATGAAAAAATTTAAATATTTTAGTTACTCTCATTCTTGGTAGGTACGTTAAGAGCGTGAAAGCGAGTTCATTTGAATCTGTCCTAATTATTTTTTTATTTGGGTTCAAATGGCATTCGATAAAACGCAAATTTATTTTATAAAATATCACTCCTTCATTTCCCTACAGGAGGCGCTACCAGCGTAAAAGAAAGTTGAGTAGAATCTGTCATAACTCTTTTCTAATTTTGTTCTGGAATGAGAAAACATACAAAACCTTTTTAAAATAATTTGGTTACTCTGTTTCACACTAGGTAGCTCTAACATTGTAAGTGAGAGTAAATTTTAAGTTATCCTACCTACATTAATTTGAACATGATTGCGATATGAGATAACATGAAAAACACTTTTAAATTATTTTTAGTTATTCTGACTCCTTTCGGTGGTGATAGCAGCGTAAAAGAATATTGTTATATATCCAAACTATATTAACTTGTATCCAAAAACCATTCAAAAAATCATAATATCAACATTTATAAAATTTATTTACTCTGTTTCATACTAGTAGGCGCTAGAAAGTCTAAGAAAGTTGAGATGTATCTGTCGTATATGTTTGTACAGTTGGTATGGCTGCCATATGAGACAAAATACAATAAAGCATATTTGCTAATGCAAGAACGGAAATCGAACAGAAAGACAAAGATATTTAATTTCCCAATCAACTCTAGATAAATAACACATGACGTTTTTCATTCATTAATCATAAATTAGATTAAATAATTTGAGTAATAATTGATTTAATCGTTAATAAAAGAAAAGGGATTAAAATTAAATTAATCATTAATTTGGGAATAGGATTGAAACGAATTTTAATCGGTCAATCATTAAAAAAAATAAACAATCTTCATTCATTTTCAATCGTTAGTATAATTAAATTTTGTACCACCCTATTTCATACCACTGTCTTTAGAAAGAATAAAAATGCTCATTGAATCCCAAATTTTCGGCGAATAAATCAGCGTAAATGTTTGCAGCTTTTTATGTTATATATATACATACATATATATATATATATATATATATATTAAGATTTTTACTTTTCAGTACCAGAATACTTTAGTCGTAATCTTTTACTTGTGTATTTACAGGATTCTTGAATTAAACAGGGAGCAAAATAATATACGGAATTACTGATATTAAAAATTAAAATGTCGTTAAATAACGCTTGTCCTGAAGAGATTAAAGGCAGAATTTTGCGCTTAAATAAGGCGGGGTTCGCTTTACAGGATTACTGGTATTTAACATTCCGGAACACAATCACCCCTGCATTCAATTGATGAAATACATCCAAAATATATAAAGATAAGTTTTCTGAAAGCATTCGAGCGAACGATTGCCTTGAAAAAAAGCTCTTTGTATCTTTCCTCTTAGATTGTATCGAGAGGATGCTAACCTTTTGCATTATTCAAGTGAGCATGAGGCTGTAACTTTCGAATATTGATTTGGATCGGAATAGTTCTGACAGAGCGATGAATGCATTATTCCTAGTCTCAATTTCTTTTGTTTGGAGTTCTTCTATGAAACTTTTAGAGAAACAAGGGACACTGAAAGATATTTGTTTTGTTTCAATTCCTGATTCTATGCGTTTTTCCTTTTCATTTAAAACACACTTAAAAAAATGTAAACAAGTAATATATGTGTAGATCAGGAGTAACCTATAGTTACAACATTTATAACCGGTGTTGCTCTGAGACCAGCAGTACTACCAATATTTTCGAATAGAACGATTCTCCTTTTTTAACATCTTCCTAACGGGTGGCAATTAACGTCATTTAAATTTTTAATAACAGAAATTCCGTACAGTTTTTCGCTTTATTTATTCCAATAATTCTACGATTAGACAAGGCAAAAATTTTGAATAAAATATTCTAGTACTAAAAAATAAAACACGTATGCACCCTAAATGGAACGTATACGTGAACCCCGTCCTGAACGGATCAATGACATAAATTTTACAATTAAATAAGGCGAAAAATTTATTCAGAAGAAATGTTGATAGATAGATTTTCAGACAAAATTTCAGCCACTCATTTAAATAACTTGTAAATGCAATACAGCAGTTTTGTCTGACCGGTCGCCCACGGAATACCAGCATATTCTTACAGTAATCTTATTTAGTCTCAGAATTTCTGCGATTAAACAAGGAAAATATTACTGTATAAAAATGCTGGTATTCCATGGGCGCATGTTGGATATCCCTGTAATACAGCGTCTAAGCATCGCATGACATAATTACAAAATTTATTTCACATACTCATTGTCTCCAATTATTATGAATTTTTATCACAATTTGAAATACATTTGAATTATGAATTTAAATCACATTAAGATGTACTTCTGGCAGATTTGAAAGAATAATTACTGGAATACCACATTTTTTTAATACATTTATAGAAGATTTATTTTTTAGGACTTCGGAATCATGCAGGAAGTGACTACGTTTAATAGCACTAACTTCCACTAGATGTAATAGCACTCGGATAAATTCTTGATTTTTGAATAGGCATTATCGCCCTAGCCACCGCCCCTGAATATTAGGCCTGATTGCTGACAGAAAAATGGCTACTGTCGTAGGTGGATTTTTTTCAGCTTTTGTATGGTTCCTTGAAATTGAATACGAATAATTTCTAAACGTTTTCTTCCACGTGTTTTCCTGAGATTTAGTAAGTCGAAGGAAAATTTTAGATAAAACTGATGTTTAAATTCAAGGGACCGTACAAACGCTTAAAAAATCCCCCTACGATAACCACCATATATGTGTCTGCGCTCAGGCCTAGTATTCAGGGGGCGATGCCCCAGCTTTGGTCTACGGCAAAAGGAGCTTGAGTATCAGAATTTAATATTTTTCGCTCTTTTGGCTGCTTTTATTTTTCAAAATTAAAAAGAGGCGCAACAACAGTATTGCAGAACGATCGTATATACCCGTATGTATGTCAGCCCTAAATTGTTGTGGAAAAACAAGTTGAATACTAGTATTTCCGAAAAGTTATTTGCGCGTTATTTAATAGCAGAATACTTAATAATTATCTGTTATTAAATAAGGTGAATGTATTTTTTAGAAATACTGATATTCAGCATATTATTAAATCTACATTTGAATCGACGTACACACGAGTATATTCTCTAAAAATTATATTCTTATATTAACCCTTTTTATCCTGACGGTACTTATAAGTACCACTTTAACCCCTTCGCGACGAGCGTCTTTTACAGAATTTTTAATCTGTTACCACCGGTTTTTCAAATGAGAAATGTTCACCTAATTGAATCACAAAAATGCTATGATTAGATAGGCAAAACTTTACAAAAAAAATAACTGGTGGGAATAATCGAGGATTCTGAGCATCTAAAAAGTAGCTGGAAAATTAATTCCGGATATAAAGGGTTAATCATATGAATAGGTTTATGAATTACATGTTTATCTAACACTGGTACTTCTTACAGACAGTGCAAAAAAAATTGCTTTAAGATGCTCTGTTTACCCTTGTTGCTTTAAAATTCAGAATAACGTAAGCAAAATTTGCTAAGTAGAATTTGCTGTAAATATTTGACGGTGGTAAAAAAGTTCGCCAACCCCTTCCAATGCTTTGTACCTGAACCATCACTAGTTCAGCCAGATAGCTTTTAGGATCAATACTAGGGTCACTGATACCTAGAGACTAATAAATCCTCTGAAGTCAGCAGTACCAACTACGTTGCCAGGGGGTCGCAGAGTTATCACATTTGTAATAGAAAACTGTAACTTATTTAACTGCTGAATTTCTATCATTTAAATAACGCGGATATTAAAATTTTCAAATATTAGTGGCGAGAGAATACTTTTTGCAAAAACTAATGCGTACCATTATCTTAAGGAGTTGCTCTATGGTCGGGATGTTCATTTATATAAAATTGCACTTAAGGAGTAGCACGTATGTGCAAAATAAGCAAAAAACATTGAATCATCAGAAGCAAAAACGTATACATGAAGTGTCACATAGAGTTTGTCCTCAAAGTAATCCCAATCGGAATCTAGCACCTTTTGTAAATATTTCTCCTCCTTCGCAATGTCCTATGGGTAAAAATAAGGGATTTTGGACGCAAATGAGATAGAGATACCTTCCACATGTCTGGCTCACGGGTAAAGGATTGCCCACGAAGGTGGTTGTCTAGGGAATGGAAGAGGTGGCAATTGGTGCAAGTTCTAGGGATATGGTGGAAGTCACTGTGCTGTCCATCCAATTCGCTCTAGTAACCCTCACCATATGTTTCCTGGCATTATCGTGAAGGAGAAGCACGCCCTTGCGATTAATCACGGCTTGTTGCGCACGTTACAACTACTAATAGTACAGGTGCACAGTGATTATTTCACACGTTCATAGCTGCTCGTAGTGCATCATTCGGCGACTAGTCCATCAAACAATGCATGATCTTTCGAGGGTGTAGGGATGTTATTCAGGTATGAGGCACAGGGCACTGTGCCAAAAACAAATTTCGAGGATGCTTCGGAGTGTCATACATGAATCATCTTTTATCACTGGAGAGCATTCGATCAAATATGAATGCGTTGCGACGCCGAGAAAGCAACAAGAAATAGGATGACAATTGTTGTAGCATGTGATAGATAGAAATAAACATATTACTAAATAGTCATAAATAATAATTTAAATAACGCGAACATACTATTATTAAATGGTAACTATGACTTTAGAAACTCTTGGCCTAGTGCATATAGTTAGCCAAATTGTGTATAAGGGGCAGCGTTGCCATTTGGTTGGGTTTTCTAATTCAAATATCTACTACTATTCCCTAATAGTAATATTAATTTTATTTATTGTCATTTACTAGAGCGAATATTGTGTTCTAAAATAGCGATAATTTTTTCTTAATAGAAAAACTGCACAATTAACAACAAAGATCATGGAGATATGGGGATATAAGTATGTTATGGAAAACAAACATCATAAAAATTCATGGCATCAAAACTATTTTAGCCTTTTTCACCCTCAACTTGTACTTCTTTAATTTCTCTAATAATTTTTCTAATGGGCTGAAAGAAAATACAAAAATTTGATGCTAGTTTTTGCCATAAAATATCGCTTAATATTCTATTATTACTGAAGACATGCTTTTTCTCATCACTTTTTCTAGAGCAATAATCTTAGCCTTTTCTAATCGTTAAAAATACTACAAAACAACAACGAATGTTTCTAGAATTGACTCCCTATAATCAAGGAAAAAAAAAGAAAACTTCCTCCCCTTATTTCCGCATAAAATATTTCGCGTTTTATAATAGACAGATTCTGTGTTTATAAATACAGCGACGATTACATGTAAAACAGTAGTGAAAGTTTATTTTTACTGTGCCCCTTCTCACGCTGTACCTATGTCGACACCAATTGTACTCAGATAATGATGCATTACTGATATGTTCGGAAAAATTTCAGGACAAATAAAAATGTGCTTACTTAAGAGGAAGCCAGTGGAAACCATCTTGCCACTTTTATTTAAAATTTAATTTCTCCTTATTTAATAGCGATTTTCAACAATTTAATAAGGTGAAAATCTCTTTGAAAAAATAATTATACAATTTTTGGATTTAAAAAATGGTATGATGGCACCTCCTGCGCGGTTGCCAGGAAAATACTAAAATTTTATTTTGAAGACCACTATTTCGGTAGAGATATTGTTGCCTTATTAAATTAAAGAATTCTTGCGAATAAATCAGACGAATAATACTATACGAAAATTGTGATATCCAAATTAAATTTTAGTATTTTCTGGGAACCATGACACCCTCACCACACCCTAATGACGCCCCTGATTATGAAATATTACTTTTTAATACATCATGTCAGTTATTTGACCATATCAATTTTGCGTCTTAAATTAATTTAAATGTGTGTTGCATAATCGGAAATTTACTTTATTTGGAATGAGCAGGTGGAAAGAAGATGCTCAGTAGTTGAATAGCAGGATTCGCCCTAACATTACACAAATTCTAAATGTAGTGGGATTACACACACACACACACACACACACACACACACACACATATATATATATATATATATTATATTATTTACATTACATAAATAACTTTTCACTACCTAACATTTAAGAATTCCTGATATAAATTCCGAAACGCCCAAACATTGATGTGTTAAATGCGAACAGTAATTAATACGTAGAAAGGATGAAAAGGAAAACCCCGCAAAATATTCTATTTTTTACATATATTTCCAAGGCATATTATGAAAGCAATATGCATAAAAACTATCTCTCTATTAAAATTTTAAATCTGCTCAATCCCTCTGGATGCGTGTGGACGTGTCTGACAATTTTACGCATAAAATAGCTTTGTATTAAAAGCGTTTAAACTCAAATAGTTATATAATTTTTTGATTTTGGAACGTTTATTTACTTTAATGAAAACACGCTGAATTTCCAACACATTATTTTCATATAAAAAATAGTTTTTAGTTCTTGTGGGAGTTACATGAATGCCACACCCCCAACACCTAAAAACTTTTTATGTATGATAATAATCTTCTAGTAAATTGATGCTGTTTTTTTAAGTTAGATAATACAGGGTTCGTACGCTTTTACCACAATTTTTCAATAGAATTTTTCTATTTGATATTTAAATAGCAGAAATTGCAGCAGCCCGGTTTAATTACAGGATTTTAATACCTTTCTTCATTTAAATAAGGCAAACAATTCTATTAAAAATCGTGGTAAGCACGTACGAAAACTATTAATAATTAGTTTAGTATAAAAAAAAGGTTTCAATAAAATATCTTTTAAATCGTTTATGTACACAACTTATTTGTGTGAAAAAGTTGCCAGAAATGCCCTCATGGTTTGCGCGATGCAAATATACCGATTAAATTTACACAGAAAGTAACACGTAGAACCAAACTGAAGTCTACATTCCTTCCAGAACTTACGGGAACCTTTTTGAAAATATGAAACCTGGCATATCTGAACAACAGACAAGACATGAATAAATGCTAGGAGCTGAAAATAAAAATCCCAGCTAAAGATCGCAACCTTTTATTATTAAAAGAAATTTTCCGCACAGTGGATTATGTGACACAATCCACTGCGCGGTCGCAGGCGGTAGACTTACGATTTTTTTTAAAAATAGAAATGTTCCACTTAATTTTCCCACAATTTCTTTCATTAATTAAGGCTATTATCACTTTTCGCATGTAATGATGTGAGAACACTTAGTACAACAATTAGTGAGTACCACTGACGTCAGGTATAATGAAAAATATTTTCTAAAAGTTATTATTTTTATTATTTATATATATATTTTTTTTTGTCAAATGATGTATTCAATTCCGCTGTAATAATTTTTTTTAATTTAACTTTTCTTAATAATCTGTGATATCTACATTATTGAAATTATAATATAATTTAGATTACCTGTGCAGAACCGCTGGCGTACCTAAGATGAGGCCAAGGAGCGCCATTAATACCATTTTTATTTCAAAGTAAATTTCTCCTGGTTTAATCGCGTTTTTCAAGAATTCAATAAGGCGAAGCATTCTATTAAAAAAATATTTATATTTTATTTTTTTAAATAAAAAATAGTGCTCTTACCCAGTGTTGCCAGTGGGCTACTTTTTTTTAATTCTAATTGCTTGATTGCCACCACTTTTTTGAAGTAGAAATATTCGCCTTTTTTGATGACAGATAAAGTAATGCGAAAATAAAGAAAATTATACTATTTTTTAAAAGTGGTGGCGATCAAGAAATTTAAATTATAAAAAAGTACCGTACTGGCAACACTGGTCTTACACTAACAACTTCCGATATGTTAGTTTGAGCGGGTGTTTTTGTAATAGCTATTCATCGTATTTTCCCTTCTACTATAAAGCATCTGATGACCAAGCGGCATTTCAAAATGTCATCCAGAGTGCAGTTTTCATAAAACCCATCTTATTTTTTATTTTTTTTAATCAAACATTTTACATGCCAAGCAGTAACACATTAATACTTCTAGTTCCAATGGAGTGTTTTTTGACCACATATATTTTTCTTTTGAAACTTTTTATGTTTCGAACCAGAAAAAAATAATAATCTGAACTTAATAAATAAAATCAATTAGATATCACGTAGGTTGAAATTACACTTAACCCTTTCCGGCGCAGACAAATTCTGTTCGTAAAATGCGAAATTACTGACTTTCACCGGAATTTAAAAACGACTTTTTTAGAAAATTAGAACTGCTTATTTTAAGCTTTCATTTTAGAAGCAAAATTTATTAAAATATTCTTGGTGCCGAATGCAAGTTTGGAATTAAAATTAGGTGTGCCCGGAGTGGGACCACTGTGCCGGAAAGGGTTAAACCCTTCAAGATGGTTGGGGAGTACGTTTTATATTTTTTAGGTATCGGATTTTTTTTTTTTCGTAACCTTAGCCGTCGCTAATGCTAAAATTATTGGAAAAATAGCTGCATAACGAATAATAATCTAATAATTATAAAACAAAAGACACAATACGGAATTACTGGTTTTAAAAAAATTAAATGTCACTAAACGACGCACGTCCAGGAAGAATTAATAAATTTAAATGTGTCATTCAATATGCAAAACTAAAAATGCTCATCAAATATTAAAACCTGGTACAGGGAAGGTTAACAATAAAACTTTAATCAATGCAATTATTCCATTTGAAACATGTTTTAATTCGTATATAAATTTTCTCTAAATCTCCATATAAAATACAGTACTTAATGCAATTCATGCAATTAACTAACAAAAAGGTATCAAAATATATTTTTTTAATTAATCCTACGCTCTCGTATCAGTTTGAATTATTTTTATTGCAATTAACTGCACTATTTTGATTAAAAATACACCTTTATCTTAAATTTTGATACTCGAGTTCTAGAAAATGAGAATATAAACATACATTTTCAATGAATGTCGAACCAAAATAATAAAAATGCCATGTCGTCGTAAAAAGTACATAAATGCCTAACATATAAGTAATATTTGACTTTCTATATATGAAATTTACGACAGTTGAAAAGATTATGAATGTTAAATACCACTGTTTCTGAATAGGAAAGTCCGCCTCACTAATCACAAAATATCTTTTACTATCCTTCGGAGCACCATTTGACATTTTAAAATATGAAAAGCTCTAGCAACGTTCCTATAATATATGTGGATGGTGTACCACTAATTTTTAATAGAAATTGTATCTTTATTTAATACCAAAAATTATGTGATTAAATAAGAGAATCACTATTCCGTAAAACGTGGAAATAGTTAAAAATAATTTAAAAGTCCTAGCCATTAAAAAAAAAAAAAAAAAAAACGGCCGTTAATTTTGTTTTATGACACCATTTGGTTATTCTAAGGTTAAGTAAGATGAATAATATTATCGGAAAAAGTGGTATTCAAAATTCGTAATCCTTGACACTTATCAGGGTTCATACGTGTGCTCACTCTCTTACTTACTTTTTTTTTTAATACTAGTGTTTCTATAAAACAATATTCGTTATATGCATTCGCACATGGGGAGAAAATTACTTTTAAGAATTTTGCGATATTCAAAATTACGCATTCGTACGAGCCGTGACTATGAATTTACCAATGATTGCCCTATATATTTGGTGAAAAAAGGTTTTATTGTTTTTATACAAATTCAGAAAAAATAATATGATGAAATATATTTCCGATGCATAAAGATAGAATTGAAAGCATTCGTGCATTCAATTGATTTGAAATAAAAGCACTTTGTATTTTCTGTCTGAGACCGTAACGATAGGTTGCTAACCTTTTGCATTATTCAAGTGCGCATGTGGCACTATCTCTCGAATATTGATTCGGATACGAATAGTTTTGACGGAGTGATGAATGTCTTGTTTTTTGTCTCAGTTTTCTTTGAATATATATATTTTTTCATAATAGTATTAGAAATGTAAAACACCATTTAACCCTTAGCATACCAATTTTTAGAACTGTCAAGGCTCCCAAATGGTCCGCTTTTTGATTACCGGTATTTTCTTAGAAAAATTTTATTTTTAGATTTTCCTTGCAAATTTTTAAGAAACCACCTTGAGGTAAATTTTTGCGGAAATGTTGTATACACCTACCATGAACTTTTTGTAAAAAAATATTGGTATTCAGTTGGCAGACCATTTGGGAGCCCTGAACTGTTAATAAAGGGCTGTCTCAACCAACTACCATTTTTCCATTACAACAATTTCCGTGCTATATTTCTAGAATTTTCCATAAACATCATTGGCTGGACATAATGGAAAGAAAAGTATTGAAAAATATAGTTCGGTTTGGCTACCATAAGTGGCACACATGTCGTCGCTACCAGATCAAACTATCAAATATGAAAAAATACATTTTTCATTACTTTAAAAAATGGGCCGATAGTCACCATTAAATTTTATTAGAATTCTTTGCTTAGTAAAAATAATAATAAATTTTCTGTCAAGAAAAGGGTTGCCAGTTTGGCTCCATTTTTAAATCAGAGATGTCAAATTCATACCGGAAATTTGGAGAGATTTTTTTTTACTTTAACCCTTTTCCGGCACAGACAAATTTTGTTCGTAAAATGAGAAATTACTGACTGACACCAGAATGTACAAACGACTTTTTTAGAAAATAAGAACTCCTTATTTTAAGCTTTCATTATAGAAACAAAATTTTATTAAAATATTCTTGGTGTCGTTTGCAAGTTTGGAATTAAAATTATGTGTGCCCGGAATGTAATATTCCGGAATGTGTCCCAGAATAAGGTGTGCAACTGTGCCGGAAAGGGTTAAGTAATCACGAAATAGGCATTCATTATATAAAGAAAAAAATGTCTAATTTAAATTACTGGTATGTAATCAAAATTTCTGAATAGAAAAGGAGGCTAATCTGAGAACCTTGGTGATCTTGCAACCCTGCAACCCTCTTAAAATTTAGCGGTGACAATCGGCCATTTTTTAAAAGTAATGAAAAATGCAATTTTTTCACATTCGATAGTTTGACATGGTAGCGACGATGTGTACCGTTGGTAGTCATCGGGTGAATATTAATCATTTACTTTAATCGATTTCTTATTTTATGTGTGTTGTTAATGGGTTCAGTTTCATTTTAACGTATTTCATTGTTAACTCTTTTCTCTTTGGAAAAGTAATTTTTATGACTAAAAAAGTAATATATATAAAAAACAAAAGGAAAATATGAGTTGTTTCATTTTTTTCTTAAAATGCGGATTTTGGGTTTTACATTCACATTTCCGAAGTGTATTGTTTTTAAACGGTATGAAACATACATCGAAAAAAACATTTTACTAAATAAAATTTTATAACTAAGTGCATAGTTTCTATATGTCACTTATATGATTTCATTTGTTAACCTTTTGTTTACGGGCAAGGACGGAGGAGTATTTTTATTTGCAACCGTACTACAATTTACAAAAAAATGCTTTGTCGTAGATATCGCTTGAAACTATCCTAGTATAAATGTATGTCAAAGATTATTTTTCGAAAAGTGGTACGAATAGAGTAAAATATATTCACTGGGGCGTAAGGTATCTCAACCCTGTAATCAAAAGTTTAATTCTAACTCCTGATTATAAATATATCACTTCAGAAAATCGAAAGGTCGAAATGTATGCATATTAAATACGATATAGCTTGAAAAACTTATGTAAGAACTTCATTCGTGCTCTTAAGATTTTATATTATAATTCTAAATGTTATACAACGTATCCGGTTATTATCCTACATTAAATATTTATGCACCTTTACCGACTCTTTATTAAAAGGTATACACTAGTTTAAACTTCGAAAATAAAGTTACACATTAAGTATTTTTGCATAACATCTTAAACTGTTGTGGTTTTTTGCAATATAATAATTTGCGTTTGGAGAATGTTTAGTAAATTTTTCATAAAATAAATTCTTCGTCCTTGGCATCCATGTAAGTGATGGTTTTTGAAGTTTCCTGAAAATGCAGTATTTGATGACCGATTGTACCCACACTGAACTTTCCGGAACCATTAAAATAAAATAAAAATTAAATTAATATTTAGTTATAATTAAAATATATTTAGTTATAATGAAAAATTAATATTTAGTTTATAATATATGTTGTAGTTCATAAGCTATGTTGATTATTTAAAAATTTAAATATTTGTGAAAATGGTGGTTTTTAAAGAAATGTCCTACCAAACAGGCCTTAAACCTTTGAATTACGATGGCTTTCTTTATACCACTTAACGTAAATCAAGAAATGTACCAGAATTTTTGAACAAAGTTATATTTCCATAACATAAAAGAAAAAAAGCTGTAGAATTATATATTTTTTTAATTTTCAAATTAAATTTTACAAACACACAAATACCTGCCCTAAACAGGGTGAAATATACGTAAATCCTGAAAACAAAATCCCAAATTACTGTTATAGACCTAACTGCCAACATCTACGCTTTTTTGTTACCACTGAAATTTAATAGATATTTTTGTGTCATATAAACACAGATTTCGACGAATAAATAAAAATTCAGTATTAAATTTTAGTAGTAAAACAAGCGTAAGAGTTAAAAGTTGGTAGCTCTGCATAGATAATTCAGTTCCGATTTTTTCTGTAAAAGTTTAAAGGAAATTGGTCGAGCGGTTAATACAAGCGGCGAGTTAAAAAATGTTGTTTTAAAAAAAATAGAATTTAATGTTTGATTTAACAAAAATTGATTATGGCATATTTGTAGCTGTAATAATTCGAACCCAGTTTGTGGTAGTTTGTGGAAACAGTTGGGAATGGTAGGATTGACAAATGGTTGGGAAATCTCTCTAATTAGGAGCGCATCTGAGCAGGATTCTGAGCAACGAACGATTGAAACACTGTTTGGCCTTTGTTGGCAATTGTACGGCAAAGTGGGCATTACGTACTGTAGTCCAACTGGTAACGACAATTAGCCAACGGTTAGCCAACATGGCCAAACCATTATGTGCTAATTGGGAAAAATATATCAGAAAATGCAATAAAAAAATTGATTTCATGAATGTTTTAAATGGATATCAGCACTTGAACGTCTTCTCCAGAAATTTACATTTATTCTCTTATTATTAAATTTGATTATCATTATTTTCGAATGGTAATTTTCACCTTATAGAAATGACGAAAGTTTGGATTTAATAAGTTGAATATTAGTATTAAAAAAGTAGTTCCTGGTTATTTTTATAAATATTTGTAATGTGCAACATTAAAAATTTGCACCCAGGAAATTACTTAATAGCATTCCAAATACTGTCTGCGTTGAAAAACTCCAAAGAAATGAGAAAATTATAATTCGTGTAATATTAAGAATAGAAATACCACAAATGGGTATGACAGAAGGGGGAAAAAGTTGCAAACTTAGTCCAAATTTTGTACAAAAATCTACCAACGTACCAGATTTTCTGTATAGCAATTTTGGTTTTTCTTAATCACGGAATGCTTGTCATTAAGCGAAAGATATATTTCTAAACGTATTTTCTCATGGAGTGGTATATGTTTTAAGGGTATCTAACAGAGAATCATCTTTCATACACTACACTGACAACTTCTTCAACATGGGATATCTCATAGACAGTAGGGTGGATC
Source organism: Maratus michaelseni (assembly GCA_963931845.1). Lineage (NCBI taxonomy): Eukaryota > Metazoa > Arthropoda > Arachnida > Araneae > Salticidae > Maratus > Maratus michaelseni. Next base: position 403,764,153 of record OZ007586.1, read on the forward strand.
GATGGTATATGGTGAAAAAATAAATATTATTAATCAAAACCTCCCTATGCGGAAAAGATGTTCTATTGTATGGAGATTAAGAGAAAAATAATTAAAAAAAATAATTTTAAAATTTAATACTGCCGCAAAGAGTTTGATTTTTCGAAAAACAATTGGAAAAAGACCTAAATTTGGTTAGGTGATTTTTGGTTCAAAATAATTGTTTTAATTTTAATCAAAACCTACCTATGCGGAAAACATGTTATATTGTATGGAGATTAAAAGAAAATTAATAAAAAATAATAATTTCAAAATTTAATACTGCCGCAAGGGGGTTGGATTTTCGAAAAAAGGGCATTTCCAGCTTTTTCATTCTTCCGCTTTATCCTTCCACCCCTCCATAAGTTGGAAGCGCTACGTCATGGAATCCTCTCTACATCATATGATACGCCCACGTGGCTCTGAATTAGGGCTTCTATAATAGTTAAAGGAGCCTTACTCTGAATAATACTGGATAAACGTGTTCCCACCGCTCGCTCATTCAGTTCAAAGCTAGCGGCTTACGGAATCGGGCGCTGTTCTCGAAAAGTGACATAAATTTCGATTTCATTGTGTAAGTTTTCTTTGTAAGTGTATTGTGTTGCGTAGTGTACATTATTGCACCATGGCTATGTTAAAAAAAAGACATGATTTGCCCTATATATATTGGTCTGGTTGTGATATGCCAACGAATATGCTTCCTACCTACAGTAACGTAATAAAGTGAGTATGTTGGCATTCAAAAGAATACCGAAGCAAGGAAACATTGTCTACATCTACACTTTCCTCCTCATGTGAAGAAGTTGCTAATAAGTTAGAAGAGACATGGAAACGAGCTTCAATCCCAATAATTGACCACTATAGCATTTTGAGAAAAGTTCGATTATACCACGACCAATATCGCGGTCTTCTTAAATCTTACAAAGCCAGAAAAGGGATTGAAAGCTATCGCAAGCAGATTGACGTCTTCCGGAAAAACGCAAATGCTGTTTTTGATATATTGGCATGTACTTGTAAATCATTTGAATGTTGCTTCTGTAAGAAAGAATGGAAAGTACCAATGAACGAGGGAGAATTTCTATTAGACATGCGAACTGTAAGAAAAATGATAATCGGGTCGCTGGAGTGGAAAGTCACTTTACAAATAACTAAGGCCGAGAAACGAAAATTAAAGCAAGGGCGATACGTGGAGAAAAACAAGACACTGCCTGATGTTTCTTCCAGTTCAATATATTTGAATATGAATATGAATAACGGGTGTAAATTGAAGCGGCTTATATGCGAGCATACTGACTTTTTTTCATCCTCAGCTATCGTTGAAAGTGACGCTCAAAACGCTGACGGTGTCACTGTCACATCTGTCGTGACAAAATTACATGCCGTAGCAAAGACACTGGACCGTTTTGGCATTTCCGACCGAGCAGGCGCTGCCATCGTGTCAGCTGCGCTTCAAGATGTGGGTAGAATCTCACAAGGCGATGGATCGAACGTCGTTGACATAAATAAAATTCGACGTGAGAGAACAAAGGCAAGAACAACTCTACCGTCTCAGTCAGTTGTGAAAGATTCTGACCATGACTAATTTGGTTTATACTTCGATGAACGTAAAGACAGGACTCTATCACTAGGAGATAACAGAAGAAAAGTCATAATAGAAGAACACGTAAGCTTGGTAAAAGAACCTAGTTCCGAGTACATCGGACACGTATCTGTAAATTCTGGGAGAGTGCGAGTCATTGGAAAAGACATCATAATTTTTTTGTCCTGCGTGGACAACAATATAGATGTAACAAAGTTGGTTGCGATCGGTAGCGAAGGAACATCTATTAACACAGGTGCTAAAGAAGGTGTTATTCGAAATTTAGAACTGATTCTGAAGTGTACACTTCAATGGTTTGTGTGCCAGTTACACGCAAATGAGCTTCCACTACGTCATCTTTTCGCGTACGTAGATGGAATTACGACTGGGATCAGAAGCTTCACTGGTGGAATAGAACCTTGTTATTACGAGAAATGGGTTTTTTGCCATCCTGAAAATATCCTGATATCGATGTTACCTGACGACGGAACTCACATAAGGCAATTGTCCCTTCGAAGAATTCTAAAAACGAGCGAAGTCAAACGGTCTACTGCAATCCCAAACATTTCAAAGAATAATATCCGTATTTTCAATTTACCAGATGTGACAGAACCTCATGTTATTATGTGACAGAACCTCAACTAATTGAACAATTTAGTGACGACATAATTTCAGAAGCAATAGTAAATCCAGCAATTATTCCGACGGCAATAATATCTACTATCAAGGGGTTTCCGTGCCACACTCAAGCTACAGAACGGATAGTCAAAACAGTCACGAAAGCATCTTCTGCTGTTTGTTGATCATATAGAAGAGACGGTTTTATAAGAAATCGCATCGAATCACGAAACCTCATGTCAATTTTCAACACCAAACGTGATTATCGCCCACTGTAATTTCAACGATTTTAAATGTTTTTCTTTATTTAATAATAAAGAAGCTGGTAAATAAGAAGCTGACGTCTTTTCTTGTAACCAAGTAAGTGTCCTCTTATTCCAATTAATATTTAAAATTACTAAAATATATATTTCATTTAACAAAAATCACTTTGACTTTTTACCGTAAAAAGACTCAAATACATAAATTTCAAACATCTTGCGGCAGTATTAAATTTTGAAATTAATTTTCTTAATTATTTTTCTCTTAATCACCATACAATATAACATATTTTCGGCATAGGTAGGTTTTGATTAATATTAAAACAGTTATTTTTATTCAAAAATCATCTAACCAAAATTATGTCTTTTTTTCATTTTTTTAGAAATTTCAACCCCATTGCGGCAGTATTAAATTTTGAAATTAAATTTTTTAATTATTTTTCTCTTAATCTCCATACAACAGAACATCTTTTCCGCATAGGTAGGTTTTGAAATTGTGAAAACAAATTTTTCGATTCACCCTAATAGACAGTAGCGAGGATGACCGGCCATAACAGAGGCGAGGTTGCTAATATGGGGATATATTGCTTTCTTGGCGACAAATAAGGGAAGAAAAAAAAACGGCGACTGCTTGTTGTTTCTTGTTTTGAAATTTATGAAAACATATTTATTTTTAACATGTTCTGAAACAATCGGAATTGAACTTTATTTTAAAATAAGTTTTGTGAAAAAACAAAGAATTTGTTTTCCAAGTTTGAAAGGATAATTTGGTTTTTTTTAAACAAATTTATTTTTTTAATATATTTTATACTAGCTAACCCGCCCGGCGTTGTCCGGGCCCGATATATTAATCATCTGTTTTATACGAATATGACTGAAATCTGTAAGACTGTCGAAATCAAGTCGAATGAGGCAAACCCCGTCGTAATCGGGCCCATAAAACCCAAGATCGGAAAGCGCATGCTGGCGGTCGAAAGTGCAACTAAAATTTTTAAGGCTATTGATATCAAGTTGAATGAACCAAACCCTGTCGTAATCGGGCACACAGAACCAGAGATACTCCTATAGTTCCACCTTCCACCGCCAGGGGGCGAAGTCTGTTTTGGAATGGCCTTTTCAGAGTACTCGACTCAACCAAATTTCCTAGTAGAATTTAAATTTAACCACAGGTAAACATTGCCAAAATAGCGGAAATCGCGAAAGCGGGTTACGTAAACGATCAGTTTCGAAAGGATTAATGTGGATATTTTTTATAAGCCAACGGTGCGTTTTGAAGAAAATGAATGTATCTATGATCTGGAGTCTACTGTTTGTCCGAACTCGCATTTCCCGAGTCGACGCCGATTTTTAAATCTGGACCGAAAAACGAAAATCGCGTGAGTTAGTTTAGGAAAGGATTTTTTTCGCAGGGTTAAAATTAAAATTTTAAAAAACAGATACCAGATTTTAAGAAACAAAGATATGTAGATTAGGCGCGGTATTTTTAGTTTTTCGTATCTTGTTTATAAACGACAATTCGGATTTTTAAAGATAGGAGAAATAGTTAAAAAAGCAAAATTGACTTACAGCAAAAAACGTTTTCGAAAGGGTTAACGTGATTTTTTTTTAAATAAAGGCTTCTGCCTAAACTCGATAGAACGTAGATGTCTTTAGGTGTGTTTGCTTTTTGTTTGGTTATTTTAGAAAGCCGATGCCAGATTTTATATATCGCAGTAAATCAGAATTCGCAAAAAAGAGTCCTGCGCACGAATTTTTTTTTGAAGGGTTAATATTCGTATTTTTCAAAAACAAATACAGATGTCAAAAAAAGAATAAATGTAGATATTGCCTGGTATTTTTAGTTTTTCGTACTTTTCTTTGAATCGCCAATGTGAATTTTTAAAAATTGCCAAAATCGCAAAAATCGCAAAACGGCATACAGATAATATACTTTTTCGAAGGGTTAATTTTTGTATTGTAAAAGAACAAATTCAGCTCTTTAATTTGGTGACCTTCGTTTTTCCGTATCTTTTGTATTCCGGTGGATGCAAGGCTCGGAAAACGGGAGAAAATAAAAAACACGAATTCGATGCTTTTTGATTATTTTTTTTGAAAGGGTTAAATGTAAAAAATTTTCAAACGAATTAGATCGTCCGAGACGTAAAAGTACGTTCTTTCAGAATATGTAGACAGTTTTTCCGTATTTCCAGCCGTTTGCCCATGGCAAATTTAGAAAAACTTTAAAAAAAAACGGGATGTCTTGTGTTTTCTTTCTTCTATTCCGGAAGATACGGATATTGGTTTCTGAGCACGCGCCAGCTAGCTTCCGAATAATGACTTTTATATTTGTGATCTTTGATCAGTTTTTAATTAATAACTACTTTCATTTTCAAAATTTTAAAATTCTGAGGTTCATGTACACCAGGAGAGGGTTTGGACTACCTAAATCTAAAATTCCAGGCTTCTAGGTGGGCTAGATTTTGCTAGCCAGATACACAGACAGAGCGAAACTTTATTTTATTAGTATAGATTGTTTGCTTTAACCCATTTAACCCTAGCGTGGCATTAACGCACCAAAATAGACATTATAACTTTTGTTCTTTTCACGCCAGCAATTCCGAAAACAAAATTTTTGCTTTCTTCAATAACCAAAAACTCCTTGCAAGAATAAGTTAAAAATTCTATTCTAAAAAAGCGGTAAGAATGAAATATTTCGATTTTTGTTTCATTTAACGTCTTGTTCTTGCAAACAACACAAGTATCTCTTCGTAACATTTTGAAGAATTCCAATGACCTATGTGATCTTCAAAGAATAATTTTAATAATAAGTATCACTCAATGTTAAAAATCAAATAACGAACGCCGAAAATTTGCACATGTGCAAATGACAACAGCAAAACGCGCCAATCAGAATAGGGTTACAGTTAAACGGAAATCACGAAGATAAAAATCGTCAGCGCGATGATTTAGTTTTTAAGTCATCCGCTGCAGGCGCTCTTTTCAGGCGAAGTTGCGGCTCTGCTTAAATCTCCTTACTCTGTGGCCAATTTTGTAAGCAATTAGATTAAACAGAATTCGCAGTGTGTTTTGCTACAATATGCAAAAAGTTAACATAGTAAACCCCTTATCAAATAATCATTTTCAAAAATTTTGCTACACACTTTTGTTAAGAGTATTTTTTTAATAATTTTTTTCATCCTGCTTGCTGTCTGTTTCAGAGCTGCCAACACTAAGGATTATTGACCGTTACTATTTCTAAATAGTAATTTTTACTTATTTAATCGCAGAATTTCAGGATTTAATAAAGCGGAAATTTCTATTCGAAATTAGTTTACAGATCTTCACGTTGTGTATTTTTAAAAAGTTGAGGCATTCAATCAATCTGAATTAAAAATGGTAGCGACTGGCAAGATTGTTTTTAATTTCAGTTACAAAATCATATTAAAATTAATATATAGATGTTTGTGAAATAAATAAAAAGTAATAAATGAAAACATAAATACTAGATTTTACTTTATCCAATATGACGTTACACCTAATTCGGTTTTCAGACGATTATAGATCTAATAGCTTACTGACTGAAGTATTAAATAGCTTAATGACAGTATTTTTAACCCTCTGAGCGTTTTGAAAAAGGGTAAAATTGTAATGTTGTTTTCTCTGCATTTTATTTTAAATGCTAAAAAAATATGATTCTTTCAGCATTATAAATAAAACTTAATTACAAATATGAATGTAACCCTTGAGAGTATTAATCATTCTTCAATGTTTTGAAAATTCATTAAAACTATAGAATTATATTATCTTAAACATTGCATATATTGCAGTGAAACCTGGAGCTTAGTGAACGGAATATTACGTTCTACACGCTTAGAGGGTTAAATAGCAATATTTTCTTGATTGAATCGCAAATTTCTTTATCATATATTCTAATACGAGCAAATCTTGTGTGTGGTTATGTATATACAGGGTGTAACTGAAATGCTTCATCAAACTTTGAGGGATGATAGTACTCATGAAGATGAACAAAAAATGCAATAAAACACGGGGTCTTAAATGACATTTAACCCTTTCAGGGACAGTGGTATGTCTAAAAAACCACTTAATTTTAATTCCAAAACGCCACAATGGCACCAGAATTTTGCTAAAATCTGTTCTATTTAATATTTATGTGAAATATAGCCTTTTTCTTATTTAGAAACAATTTTTTTGTAAATTCCGGTGCCAGTCCATTTTCAGACGCATTTTCTCTATTTTTATCCTTTAAGCCTTTTAGGGGCAAACTACTTTTAGTACTAAAATGTTGAAATAAATGACTGGCATCAGAATTTATAAAAAAAATTGTTTGTAAATAAGAAAAAGGCTATATTTCACATACATATTAAATGGAAAAGATTTTAGCAAAATTCTGGTGCCATTATGGCGTTTTGGAATTAAAATTAAGCGCTTTCATAAGCATACCACTGCCCCTGAAAGGGTTAAACGTCATTTGCGTCCCCATGTTCCATTGCATTTTTTGTTCGTCTTCATGAGTACTATCATCCCTCAAAGTTTGTTAAAGCATTTCAGTTACACCCTGTATATATATATGCAAATTTTATCTTAAAAACGGCTCTAACGATTTTGACGAAATTTTGTATCCTACCGTTTTGGGGCACCAGAAAACCATTGGACTAGGTCACATGTTCGAGAAAATTCGATTAGTGGGTCATTTTGGGTTATTTTGGGTCATGGTCAAGCTAATTGTATCTAAAAAACGGTTCAATTCAAACGATTTTAACGAAATTTTGTATCCGACCATTTTCGGGCACGAGAAGACTATTGGGCTGGGTCACATGTTCGAGAACTTTCGATTAGTGGGTGTTTTTGGGTCAACGCGGGTCAAATTAATTTTATCTAAAAAACGGCTCTAACGATTTTGCTTAAATTTTGTGTCCTACGAGTTTCGGGCACGAGAAAATCATTGGGATAGGTCACATGTCCGAGAAAATTCGATTAGTGGGTCGTTTTGGGGTCACTGGGGGTCAAGCTAATTTTATCTAAAAACGGCTCAGGCTATTTACACTAAATTTTGCATCCTATGGTTTTCGGCCACAAGAAGACTGTTGGGCTAGGTCACATGTTCGAGAAAATTCAGTTAGTGGGTCATTTTGGTCATGGATCATTATGGGTCAAGCTATTTTATCTTAAAAACGGCTCAGACTAACTACACTAAATTTTGCCTCCTATGGTTTTTGAGCACGAGAAGACTGTTGGGATAGGTCTCATTTTCGAGAAAATTCAATTAGTGGGTCATTTTGGTCATGGGTCGTTATGGGTCAAGCTATTTTATCTTAAAAACGGCTGAGACTATTTAGACTAAATTTTGTCTCCTATTGTTTTTGAGCACGAGAAGACTGTTGGGCTAGGTCACATGTTTGAGAAAATTTGATTAGTGGGTCATTTTGGTCATGCGTCAGGATATTTGAACTCAAAGCTAATTTTGACCGAGCATAGCTCGGTCTTCCTTGCTCGTGTAAATACTGCGAAGATTACTATTAAAAACAGAGCTATTCTATATCCGTAAACCGTTAAACCAACAGTTGGATAAAAACAGAATTAGGTTTATATATTCTGCATACCTGGCTACCTACCATTTTTTTTTCAAATGAAATAAAATCGGAAATTTTAATAAATAAAAAAATTATTATTAACCAGATAGAGAGGAGTAGCATTTAATTAAACAGCTTTTCTGTTTCAAATTACATTTATTTTACTTGAAAATACGGAAGGCTGGTATTTATATCATTGGATTTTGAGAAGATACAAACAGACACTCCATGCAAAACAATAAATGTTATAAAGAGATCTTTTCAAGTTTTAGTTTTTTTTAATATGGTTTAAAATATCAACATACACTTAAAATTAAAATAATGTTTAACCTGAAAAATTAAATGGAATTAAACAACTTATAAACCCACTATACATTTCGATCTTAAATTTATAATAAAAATAAAGATTCGTCAAATTGCAAATACAAAATAACTTTTGAAAATGAACTTTTGTCAGATTTCTTTATAGACCATTAAATGGATCCGGATGATAAACAATAAAATAAAATGGTCGATAGAAGAGGGAAATAAAATAACTGCTTGGCTGAAAATTAAATTGCGAGAAAACTCAATAAAACTACCCATTGGAACTTGATTTTATGTTTGGTTAGTCAAATAAACTAATTTTAAGATTTTATTTATTCGGATTTTATAATGTATAAAGTAGATAACAATTTATTTTCTTCTTTGATTGTAAAGATATAAAGATTTATTTGAACGGATAAAGTTAACTGCTTTGAAATACGTTTATATGTATACAGTATTTGATATTTAATTGAGAAAAAAAGTAAAAGTAGAGCATACTAAATATAATTTCTATTTTCTTTTCAGTAATGATGAAAGGTTCTGAACATTTTTATTAATTTACTTTTTTGAATAAATACAATATATATATATAAGAAAAAGCGGAATAGTATTCCAGATTTAGATTACCCCTTAATCCGAATAGTAATAATTTTCTTCAGCATTTTGGACTGCTGAAGTTTGATAAATAAGTAAATCACTCGGATATTCTGGTATTTACAATTTGGAACACAATCAACCGTATAAGAAATGATAACAATAATTTTAATAAATATTAATAAATAAATAAAAAATAACAAGTAAATTAAAATTTATCATATACAGAATAAGAATTTTGAAAATTAATGAAAAATGTAATGTGTATTCTGTAAATTAGGGGTATATTAAGTTTTTACCTAAAAGTAATTTCTCATCAGGAATTCTGAAAAAAAAACTTCAACTTATTTGATAATATATTTTCTGTCATTATATAAGGCACATTTTTCTGTACTAAAATAGTGGTACTTTCGTGGCCTGGTGTCCACAGGTTGAAGACCCCTACTGTAGATCAATCTGGGGATGGGCTGCGATTAACTGTTAATCAAATAAACTGTACATATGGGTAATAATATAATATTATACACCACTTGGAATAATACACTCTCCAAATATCCCTTGGATATGTTAACGTGTGATGCGAATGTAGTTGTAACTACGCAGGATTTGTACGATCCTTGAAATTTCTGCAATAACATTTTTGAATAGCATTTTTAGGCTTATTTACACCCCTTGAAAGGCAATGGGATATAATATATAACCTTAATTTTGATCCGTAATTGTCACATTTGCACCAGAATTTTAGAATAACATTTTGCTTTAGTGACAGATTTTTTTACTTGCTTCTAAATAAATATGCTTGTAAATCCTGGTGTATTTAAATCATGTAAACATTTCAGCAACAGAAGTATTTTGCCCCCTAAAGGGTTAATGGCATAAAATGTGCGATTGTTGAAAGTAAATATCACTATTCAAAAACATTGCTACTCAAAAATAATGAAAAAACCCATACGAATCTTTCTACATGGGTTTCGATGGTTACGTATGCAAGGGGTTAATCAGACATGTGTTTTAGATTTTGAAAACAGTCAACATTATAATCAGAAAGAAACAAATAAAATACAAAAAAAAGTATAATCTGGAGCAATTATCTATTAATTTGCTCCAGAAAAACATATTTTGAAAGTATTGAATTAAATTTAGTGAAAACATGCGTTAGTTGAAACTACAAAAATATGTGCTGATGTCAGTATAAGTAAATAAACTGACATTAATGACTGAACTGCAGAACAATGCCATTATGTAACATTTGAATAATCATTCAAAAATTAGTGCTATACAAAAATTAACTATTTATGTAAAAATGAATTGCGGTGAATGGTACCATAAATGATAGTAGTCTGAAAGCGCACTAATTTAGAGATTAGACAAATAACATTTATATTACTGAAATTTAATAAATTAATTTTGAGTTGCGTATAGTGGAAATTTTGAATTAATTGTGCATTGCATTGTAGACTTACTTTTTGAAATAATAATATATTTAGAAACATATAGCTCAAAGTGAATTTTTAAATAAATTATTATTTTGGATAACATAATCTCCATTTCCATATTTATCAATCTTAAAAATAAACATAAAAATATTGGGAAATAATTATTGAAATTTCAATATTCTATAATAGCGTTTATTAAAGACAAATATGCATTTATTTATACAGTTTGTCCCAAAAATGACGGGTGCATTTCAAAAATGAGATAAAGAAAAACGGAAACCAGTATAAATGTACCGTTTGCTGCATTAGATTTGGTAAACAACTAAATTTCAGTCACACAGAATTTCAAATTTAGATACGAAGTTTGCCAACAGATTGCGCTGTACCACGATTATATTAACCCTTAAATGCCCAGAGTATCAAATTTGCAACACTTTTTATTTAACTTTAAATACATACATCAAGTTCTTCGCAGCAACTATATTTATATGGAAATATTAATCCTGTAAAAAGAACATAAATATGCTACAAAATAAAGTTAAAGATATATCTTAAAATTTCTGGTGTCTAATCCTAATATAAGTTTTAAAAAAACACACAATTCTAAAAGAAAAATTTATGCATTGAAGGGTTAATGATTAGATACCAGAAATTTTAATATATATTTTTAACTTTATTTAGTAGCATATTTATGTGATTTTTTACAGAATTAATTGTTCGATATAAATATAGTGGATTCGAATAAATAAATTTATTTATTAAAAGTTAATAAAAAGCGTTGCAAACTTGATACTCTAGGCATTTCAGGGTTAATATGGAAATTTTTTCCTCAGTTACGCACAAAATGTTTTATCTTAAATAAGACGAAAATTTGTCTTATAAATACTGGTTGAAGTTTGCACTTGTAATGTAAAAGCGGGGTTCTAGTGTAATTTCCGCATTTTCACTTTTTCTGTTACCTTGAAAAGTATAACAGGGAATCTATTGTATTTGTTTTAAAATAAATTTGTTCTTAAATTATGATTAGTTAAGACTATTGTAGGAATAGTGTTACTTTATCCCTGAAAAGATTAAATTCTCAAATGTTGACCTTATTTGATACTACGAAGGTATATTTAAAAAAAGCGATAACTAATAATTTCCGGTGTAATTTAACATAAAGAACTCAAACATAGTGTCAAAATTGGGTTGTTTCTACGTTTCATAAATCTAGTTTTTAGCAGTTTTTACATGTAGTAGACGGGCGTCGAAACTCTAAGCTCTTTATAACATTTAATGGTAGATGCTATTTTTATTCAACTGGTACTACTGGCAATATAATACGATGATTTGTGGTAACAATAGGGGAATTATATTTTATTTTCACCTAGTGAATACGGACACCTTCGGGACGCGAGTACCCCATACTTCTTTAAATTTTTGAGCACAGCTTTTTTTAATAGTAAATTTTGGATTATTTAATCGCATGTATATCATAAACTCTGTGTTTAGATAAGGCAAATATTACTGTTCCGAAAAAGGGTTTTATTGCTATCTTTATATGAGAAGTCTACGTGCCGCTTGGTGGGAAGCACTTAATATCTATAAAAGATTCTCTGATCATGTATGCAAGAGAATGAGATTGATTAACGATCTCCAGAAAGATAATTAGACAACGTCCAGCGCATGCAAACCAATACAGGCGTGTTTGGTACTTTTAGATATAAAATAGCTTTGTATTTCTAGTGTTTAAAGCTCAAACATATATATTAAAAAAAGTATAAATTAACAATAATTTATTCCACTTAATCAAACAGCGGTAATTTTTTAAATCATTATGTTCATATTAACAAATATAAATGTGTATTTGTTGCGGGTGTGACAACGATGTCACATTTGTCACACTTAAAAATTATTTATTTCTTAAATATGAAAATGAAGAGCTAGAAAATCGATGCTGCCGTATTAAAGTAAAGAAATGTTGCATAATAATAAAATTATTTAATTTGAATGTTTGGGGTTTAAACCTGTAAGTACAAAAATGTCATGCACACCAGCATGGATACAGCGAATCATAATGCATTTCTATCAAGTTCTGGCAATTGTGGAGATTTTTCTATTCAAACTTCTTCATTACTACCCCATTTTTCAAAAGTAATATCTGACTTATTTAATCTTTAAATTAAACAGTGAATACCTCAACAAGTAAATTGACAGCAATGACGCAATCCCAATAATACGCTACGCCTAACCCGTAACACTGTTTCAACACTCGCAATAGATTCGTACAAACCCTACGAGCGTTCTTGACCAAATTGACGAAATAGATTTATAACACCTACCACGACTTTTTGAATATGATATATTTAAACAGGTCCAGATAATAATACTGGTACAGAAGTATTATATTTAATTCGGAAGCTTTTGTTTTTTATTTTATGGATATTTTTGCCCCTTGATGGGCGGAGGGATATTACCGTAATTTCCGTCGTATAATCCGCAGATCAAACAACCATGTTTCGACCCAGAAATGTTATTTTATAAAGTGTTACTTCCCATAGCGCTGCAAATATATGGTTTCAATTCTTGAATAAGATTTCTGGGTTGAAACCGTATTGTTTGATCCGCGGATTATACGCCGGAAATTTCGGTATAAACTCCACTTAACTTTTATTGCTAAATGAAACAATGACACCAGTAATCAGTAATTTGAAATAAAATTTTGCTTTTATAATGGGAGAAAAGCATTTATTTATATTCAAATGAATTTGTTCGTAATTCCTGGTGTAATTCAATCATTTCAATATTTTTTACAACTGAATTGATAAGTCCCTGAAAGGATTAAGGAGCATACTACTTTCAAATCATCAAAAATGTCAATTTTTATAGAAGCATATATATGAAAGAGTGACATTTACCGCACCTTTTAAAACATGCCGCATAAAACAATTCCTATTTTTACGATTGTTGTGATCAGAACAATAGCTGTTGTTCCCTACATAAGCATTACGGGGTTATACTTACTTTCATTGATATTTTTCATTCTTTCTGATTTTTTAATGGAAAATAATCACCTACTTTTTTTACTTTATATGCCATATCGATTAACTGTAATAGAAAATACAAACCATTTAGATCATTTCAATTTATTTAATAATGTATGCTTAATGCCAAAACTTTTAATAACATTTTAAATTAAATATATATATATATTAAAACTAATCGGAATGGTAATTTTTTCTTATAATAATGAAGCAAAAACAAACACTATAACGTTTATTACTGCTATAAAATATAATTTGTATTATTAAACGTAGTTATCAGAACCCTTACACTATCTGAATGACATATTATGTCAGGAGCGGAGTTCGAAATCAGTATCCCTTTAGTGAACCAGAAGTCGTCTTTCTGTCGTTTTAGGCAACTCGGCCATCTCTTCATCCCTCAGTCCCTCTGAAATGAAACGAGTTAAAAACAGGTAACCCACCCCGTTTAGTGACAGAAAACACCGGAGCCTGCTCATTGCGCATGGTCACATTAGCCAAAATTGGTCTTAACAGATCCGCTTTGCGTTTTAAATATATAGATAATTTAGAAAATATATTCTTCAAATTATATTAAGAAATTTCATAGATATCTTACATGCAATATTCGTGAACGGCCATTTTCTATGAAAACAATTGAAGCCCCATCCTCTTCTTTGAACATAATGAGCTTATAACTTTTTTTTTGCATATTTAAGCATCAATAGACATGTCCCAATATATGGATTTAAAATTAATCTTCTACAAGTCTAATAAAATATGGTGAAATGTATGATATAAAAATGTATGCTTTCTCTCAAAAGCTTACAAAAGTTTTATGCAAGAAAAATTATATAGGTGGAACTACGGATTGAGAAAACGGATTTGTCGATAGCATTTGCTTCTAAAAAGATCAACACACGACAAAAACAGTCATGCCAAATTTGTATAGTAATATCAATCTATAAACATCTTAGACATATCTAGTCTAGATGTATACACGGTGCCCTAAATTTAGAATTTTGTACATCATTGGTCAACATAATTGGGCGTAACACTGTTTATTTATTCATTGTTCAGCTAGAATACCTCAGGTACTTTTAGTCATAAGTGGCTTAAGTGTGAGATTCTTTTTCAAACACGCATAAAATTGCTCTTTGATATATATGTTTCTCTCAAAACTCATTTTATTATAACGTAAGAACAGTGTACCCCTTAAAATCTACGAGTACGTAGTACGATGTATATATATACAGGGTGTAACTGAAATGCTTCAACAAACTTTGAGGGATGATAGTACTCATGAAGACGAACAAAAAATGCAATGGAACATGGGGTCGCAAATGACGTTTAACCCCTTCAGGGGGAATGGTATGTTTATGAAAGCGCTTAATTTTAATTCCAAAACGCCATAATGGCACCAGAATTTTGCTAAAATCTTTTCCATTTAATATGTATATGAAATATAGCCTTTTTCTTATTTACAAACAAATTTTTTTATAAATTCCGGTGCCAGTCATTTATTTCAACATTGTAGTACTAAAAGTAGTTTGCCCTAAAAGGCTTAAAGGATAAAAATAGAGAAAATGCGTCTGAAAATGGACTGACACCGGAATTTACAAAAAAAAAATTGTTTGTAAATAAGAAAAAGGCTATATTTCACATAAATATTAAATGGAAAAGATTTTAGCAAAATTCTGGTGCCATTGTGGCGTTTTGGAATTAAAATTAAGTGGTTTTTTAGACATACCACTGTCCCTGAAAGGGTTAAATGTCATTTGCGACCCCGTGTTCTATTGCATTTTTTGTTCATCTTCATGAGTACTATAATCCCTCAAAGTTTGTTGAAGCATTTCAGTTACACCCTGTATATATATACAATCGCGTACTACTAGCAAAATATCTTCATTTGGTGGAAGTTAAGTATGGAACAGTGTCAGAGACTGGTGGATTCTTATTGCAACTACTTGCATAATACGACTTATTTTGGATTGTATTTTACATTTAAATTAATATATGCACACTTTATATGACTAATAAACGATTTACGAAAAGAGAATTTAAAACCTTAAATGTGCATAAAAATTTCACTCCTAGTTGAATTAACCCATATTATTCGAATGACAGGATTTCCTGCTAAGCAGTATTGACCGTTGGGCTAGTATTTTTTAATCAGATTTCTTGATTGCTACAATTTTTTAATACAGTTATATTCACCTAATTTAATTCCTTATTTAATGACAAATTAAATGAGGCAAGTATTACAATTTCAAAAAGGTGGTAACAATGAAGCAATTTGGATGAAAAAAGCAAGAAATCATTCTCGGAACAAATGGGTTAATGTAATGAAACAGCAATAAAATAAACAAATTTGTTCTATCAATATATCTTTGAAATTTATTTATAAACTATTGCACTGTGTTTCGCTGGGTCTGCAGCGTGAGGGAACAGTATATTTCATCTCACTACTATTTATAAGTAAACATTTTTGTCGTAAATTTCTTTAGCTTGTACAATAACAAATACGTCATAAATATTATTGTTTCGAAATAGTGGTTGCGTTAAATGATTTTTTTCCGTTAACTGAAATTCCAGATGTATCTTGCGCACAATCCTGAAAGAAGGACATTTAGAGGTAAATCACTTTAAATTACATTTATTTAAAACTTCAAATATCCAATATTCTAGTATACTTATTTCGGGTTACTTTTAATTCAATAATAAATATATCGAATGTCGACTACAATGAAGTCACAACTACAAAAAGCGCATTTTTGAGTTACCGTAATTTCCGGCATATAATCCACAGATCAAACAACCATGTTTCGACCCAGAAATTTTATTTTATAAAGTGTTACTTCCCATAACGCTGTAAATATTTGGTTTCAATTATTGAATAAGATTTCTGGGTTGAAACCGTATTGTTTGATCCGCGGATTATACGCCGGAAATAACGGTAATACCGTATGTAGACTACCAATGTTTGAATCTATATTCATGCAGAGTAGGGTGGAACGAAAATAATGGTTAATTATTTTTTTTCAGTTAGAAATTTGCTATAGTCGGCAAAAGTTGCCTTTTGGGATTAGAATGAAGAATATAAACTTTTGTTGCTGTACTAAAATATTTTCAGGTGCCGCAAAGAACTTCAAAAACGACTTTTCTATGAAAATACAATAAAAATTGCCTTTTTTAAAAAAAGTTATTTTCTTGATTATTAACATAATATACATATATTTTGTAAACAGAATATTCAAAATATGATATTTTTGCAGAAAGCTTGCACATTCTATGTATTACGAATTTTTAGATGCCATTACAGAAAGAATTATTTTGTAGAATTTAGCGATTTTCACCATATTAATTTTACAGTATCATATTCTTATAGTACTGCAGTGAAATGAAAGAAATGCGATCTTTAATTATCGTATATTAGTTAAAGAAATCACACTTATTTAGAAAAACTTTAAAAGAGTGAAACCTCTGATTAACGGGCAGCTATGTGACAAAAAAAAAGTCGGAAAAAATGAGGTGACTGCAAGAGATTGGTTGTTAGTTATAACGACAGGTTAATGTTCACTGAGAAATTTTAATTTGGCCATAAGAGAGGGGTGATCGTATATAAGGGTGTCCATCAAAAGATGCTTGACTTTATATTGTTTTTAAAGGCAAAACGTTATTTTTAAGAAACATTAATTTTTCTCTAATGTCCATAATAATCACACATGGTCGATAATAATCACAGTGAAACATTGGATTGTGTTTTTTTGTTTTTTGTTTCAAATCTTGGCATGATCTTTTGGAAATTTATTTTGGTTTTTATCAATGCATCTCTTGCAGAAGTGCAGCAAACTGACAAGGATGACTCGGTAATTAATTTAACAATCCTTTTAACTGCTTGTGTGCGACATATGGAAAAACTGAAGTTCACTCTCATGATCAAGTTTTCCTGCTTGCTTTATTTACTGCTTTAGTTTGTCGTCAGCAATATACATCGTCATAGGAGGTTATGTTACTTTAACATCATGCCATTGAATCATATCAATATAATACGTGACATCAAAGTTTATACATACAGGAATTAAAAAAATTCTGGTGCCAACTTCATTTCCAGCACATGCTATTACAATTTGGCGTAATGCAAACTCCTTAATCACTTCTATCACTTGCTAGCATACAATGGAGTACCTTTTCATGTGCAGCAAAGTATGCATTGGTTTGGCTGATTGGATCAATTACATTTTTGGGAGTGTAATTGAGGTAACTTAACTGACACGTTTTCACAAGTGCTTCGTCAGTAGATAGAATATGGTTTCAACTTTATGTTAAACCAAACAGTTGCATACACTTTCAAAATGTACGCAGTCAGTGTTTGGATTTTTTTTTATGGATATTCTGTTCCCACGTACAAGCAAATTATTCTGTTTTCTAAGGTAAACCATGGTGAATGGCAATTTTTTTTTCTGGTTTCTTCATAGACAAATCAGAAGAGCAACTTCTAACGGAGATTGTGTTACACATTTCTAAGAAATATATTTGGTCCATACTTAAATTATCCTTAAATTTTAGCAATGGAATGTTATTTTCAATAGGTGAAAACTCAGTCACTTGAAGTTCATAACACTTTTCCAGTTGTTTCCTTATTTTCACTCCAAATTTATTTGGACTTTTAGTTTTTCCATCTAGGAAAGAAAATAGATGACGAAAGGGTAGTTCATTTGCATGAAACAGACAAATCAAGCACTGCAGTGGCTTTCATAATTCTTTTCCAACAAAACAATCGCACCATTATTCAATCCAGTGCTCGAGGCAGTTCCATCATATCCAATTGCAGTAATGTTTAAGTATTGGTTGTTGCCATTTAAAAATGTCATTATGTTGACTTTTATACCTTTCCAGCGCCAGAAATCGGTTTTACGTGTCTCGAAAATTTTGATCCAAGTTCGGGAACAAGTGACATATGTTCTGCGATAACAGTTATTTTGTAATACTTAGTTCCTTTCTTCTCTTGCACAATAGTCTTGTCTTATCTTACATAAAAAAAAATTACTTTCTGTAACTAGTTTTACAGTTTCTTCTACATATCTTTTTCGGTTCTTTATTTGTTCTTATCTAATTTTCATTCTGTCAATACATTTCTGTCATACTTCTTTCTTCATCACTAATCAGACCAATATCCTGCTTGGAATTGTTACAGCAATTTTGTCTGATACTCAAGTTCGATCGCAAATAGAAGCCACAAATCGCAATTTCATGCGCATTTGACTATGATTTTGATTACTTGAGGTTTCAGAGACAATAAAAAATTGGGATAGTATAGTGTTCTCTTCTGAACTTTGTTCTGTTTCTACCTCATTGTATACTATTTATGATTGATTATTTTTGTAATTAAAATGTATTACGCAGAAGGTTCACCATGTTTTCTGATTAAGAAGATTTAAAACTGATTTAAAAGACAACTTATGAAAACTATAGCCTATTAAAAATAAATTAAACTTAACTGCGAAATTTGTCAAAATTTTAATAAAAACCTAAAGATTGCCCTTCTTGCGGCACCTCTAAACATAATCCAATTACGCTGATATTTAATTTCCGTCTTTATTTTGATCAAAAGCAACTTTTGAAAACTATAGCATATTGAAATTATTATTATTATTATTATTTACATAACTGCGAAATTTGTCAAAATTTTAATAAAAACCTAAAGTTAGTAAAAGTTAAAAATAAAGTTAAAAATAAAGACGGAAATAAAATATTAGCGTAATTGGATTATGTTTTCAGGTGCCGCAAGAAGGGTAAACTTTAGGTTTTTATTAAAATTTTGACAATTTTCGCAGTTATGTAAAAAAAATAATAATATTAATTTCAATATGCTAGTAGTTTTCAAAAGTTGCTTTTGGTCAAAATAAAGACGGAAATTAAATATCAGCGTAATAGGATTATGTTTAGAGGTGCCGCAAGAAGGGCAAACTTTAGGTTTTTATTAAAATTTTGTCAAATTTCGCAATTATGTTTATTTTTTTTTCAATAGGCTATAGTTTTCATAAGTTGTCTTTGATCAAAATAAAGATGGAAATTAAATATCAGCGTAATTAGATTATGTTTAGATATGCCGCAAGAAGGATTTTTATTAAAATTTTGACAAATTACACAATTATGTTGAAATTTACAACTGAGTACTCAATACACTTGTAGTTAAAAAATAAGGAAACAAAAATAAACATTGCTTTTAATCTGAAAACATGGTAAACTTACTGCGTAATGCATTTTAATTACAAAAATAATGAAACACAAATAGTATACAATGATGTAGAAACAGAACAAAGTTCAGAATAGAACACTTATACTATCCCAATTTTTTTATTGCCTCTACATCAAGTGTCTCTGAAACTTCAAGTAATCAAAATTATAGTCAAATGCGCATGAAATTGCGATTTGTGGCTTCTGCTTGCGATCGAACTTGGGTATCAGACAAAATTGCTGCAACAATTCCCCGCGCCGCTCTGCAGGATATTGGTCTGATTAGTGATGAAGAAAGAAGTATGACAGAAATGTATTGACAGAATGAAAATTAGATGAGAACAAATAAAGAATCGAAAAAGATATGTAGAAGAAACTGTAAAACTAGTTACAGAAAGTAATTGTTTTTTGAGGTAAGAAAAGACAAGACTATTGTGCAAGAGAAGAAAGGAACTAAGTATTACAAAATAACTGTTATCGAAGAACCTATATCACTTGTTCCAGAACTTGGGTCAAAATTGTCAAGACACGAAAACCTGATTTCTGGCACTGGAAAAGGTATAAAAGACAATATAATGACATTTTTCAATGGCAACAACCAATACTTAAACATTACTGCAATTGGATATGACGGAACTGCCTCGAACACTGGATTGAATAATGGTGCAGTTGCTTTATTGGAAAAAAAATTATGAAAGCCACTGCAGTGCTTGATTTGTCTGTTTCATGCAAATGAACTACCCGCTCGTCATCTATTTTCTTTCCTAGATGGAAAAACTAAAAATTCAAATGAATTTGGAGGGCAAATTAGGAAACAACCGGAAAAGTGTTATAAATTTCCAGTGACTGAGTTTTCACCTATTGAAAATAACATACCATTGCTAAAATTTAAGGATTACTTAAGTATGGACCAAATATATTTGTTAGAAATGTGCAACACAACCTACGTTAGAAGTTGCTCTTCTGATTTTTCTGTGAAAAAACCAGAAAAAAAAATTTTCATTTTAGATGGCTTACCTTAGCAAACAGAATAATTCGCTTGTACGTGAGAACAGAATATCCCAGAATCTCCAAAAATACTGACTGAGTACATTTTGAAAGTGTATACAACTGTTTGGTTTAGCATAAAGTTGAAACCATCTTATATCTATGGACGAAGCACTTGTGAAAACGTATCAGCTATTTACGTTATCTCAATTACACTCCTAAAAATGTAATTGATCCAATCAGCCAAAGAAATGCATACTTTTCTGCACATGAAAATGTACTCCATTGTATGCTATGAGGTGATAGAAGTCATTAAGGAGTTTGCATTACGCCGAAATGTAAAAGCAGGGGCTGGAAATTAAGTTGGCATCAGAATTTATTTAATTCCTGTCTGTATAAACTTTGATGTCACGAATTATATTGATATGATTCAATGGTATGATGTTAAAGTAACATAACCTCCTATGACGATGTATATTGCTGACGACAGACTAAAGCAGAAAATAAAGCAAGCAGAAGAACCTGATCATGAGAGTCAACTTCAATTTTTCCTCCAATTTTTCAATGTCAGACACAAGCAGTTAAAAGGATTGTTAAATTAATTACCAAGTCATTCTTGTCAGTTTGCAGATGCATTGATAAAAACCAAAATAATTTTTCAAAAGACCATGCCAACATTTGAAAAAAACAACAACAAAAATATAATCCAATGTGTCAGTGTAATTATTATGGACCATGTGTGACTACTATGGACATTAGAGAAAAATTAATGTTTCTTAAAAATAACGTTTTGCCTTTAAAAACAATATACAGACAAACTTCTTTTAACGGACACCCTTATATACGGTCACCCCTCTATTGCGGCCAAATTAAAATTTATCAGCGAACCTTAACCTCTCGTTATAACTAACAACCAATCTCCTGCAGTCACCTCACTTTTTCAGACATTTTTTTTTGTCACATAAGTGTCCGTTAATCAGAGGTTTGACTCTTTTAATGTTTTTCTAAATAAGTGTGATTTGTTTAACTAAGATACGATAATTAAAAATTGCTTTTCTTTCATTTCCATGTAGTACTATAAGAATATGTTACTGTAAAATGATAAAAAATAAATATGGTGAAAATCGCTAAATTCTACAAAATAATTCTTTCTGTAATGGTATCTAAAAATTCGTAATACACAGAATGTGCAAGTTTTCAGCAAAAGTATCATATTTTGAATATTCTGTTTACAAAATATGTGTATATTATTTTAATGATCAAGAAAAAATATTTTTTTTTTTAAAGGCAATTTTTTTCGTTTTTTCATAGAAAAGTCATTTTTGAAGCTCTTTGCGGCACCTGAAAATATTTTAGTACAGCAAGAAAATTTTATATTCTTCATTCTAATCCCAATAGACAACTTTTGCCGACTATAGCTAATTTCTAACTGAAAAAAAATTAGTAACCATTATTTTCGTTCCACCCTAGTGTACATGCACACATACTCATACTCCTTGTATTATTGAGAAATCTTTCTGTTTTATTACCACTATGACGTCAATCATTTTTATTTCATATTAATCTTTTTTTTTTTTCAATTGGTGAAACTTTTTATTTCATTTTTATTTTTCACGTGAAAATCGTCTGATAGAAAATTAATTATTGTAGATAGAATTTCATCGTGGATTTTTAATTTTTGGCATCTGCTATAAGGAAAAATGTTCAAATTTAATAAGAGAAGGCTGTTAGAATTTTGGTTTTTTATCTCTATTTATTAAAATAATACGAATTTTTCAAATTTTAAGATTTTCAGCTCTTTACAGCTGATATTCTGATTTATACACAAAGTTTCAACTCTGTAAGTTACAGTAATTTCCGGCGTATAATCCGCAGCTCAAAGAGTCGTTTTTCGACCCAGAAATTTTATTCAATAATTGTAGTTAAATATTTACAGCGATCTTTTAAGTTACATTTTATAAAATAATATTTCTGGGTCGAAAAACGACTCTTTGAGCTGCGGATTATACGCCGGAAATTACGGTACACAGTTTTCGAGAATGGCTCTGTGACAGACAGACAACGCAGCGGGAGCAATAGGGTTTCGTGAGATGAACGAAACCCTAAAAAGTAATCTTATTCACGTCTACAAAATATCTCAAGGAGCTTGCGCGATTTGCCATTCAATATTAATCCTTAACCCATTCAAACTTTATTTAAAATTATGATACGTAAAATTCCCTCTCTTCTTTAACAGACCTACCGTTATAAAAAAAAATTGTCTGAGTCACGCTTCTTATAGATCAGACAATTCGAAGATATCCAGTTTTTTTTATTTTTCACATCAAACTAAAAAAATGCAATCTGTGTAAAACCTATTGGCTCTATTGATGTTTTTTACAGAATTATAGGCTGACCTACATTACTTTTACTGTATACATATATCAATAAGACTCATTCATTTTCCACTAGGGGATTCCCTTCTTATGCAGTATTTTTTACAGGGCACATTGTGAAGGGTCTCAATATCTGTAACGTGTAACCATTCGATTTTTGTGAGGGAGTCCCGTAACATAATTTTTTAAATATCCAATTGTTGTCATTGGAAATTTTCTTTTAAATATGGGACCAATCTAATTTTTGTGAAGGGTTCCTGTAACTTTTAAATATTTCAATTTTTATTTTTCACATTACGCTAAAAAAATGCAATCCATGTAAAACCTATTCTATATTTCAATCCATTTGATAATCCTGTGTGTGTTCTGCCGATGAGCAAGGTAGAGCTATTTTTAATTTTTCGTATAAGCTATATGTGTATATTTACAAGGAACATTGTGAAATACCTTTATTTTTTACACTAAACTATGTCGAATTTTTGTGATGGGTTTTTGAACTCTGTATTTTGAACATAATGCATATCGATGTGCATGCTGGATCTTTAGCCTCGCTTGAATCCATTGGATTTTTGTAAAGGGGCCAGTAGAGAACTTGAGTCTTTTTATTAAAAAAGTGATCTATCCAATTTTTGTGAAGGGCCCTTTAGAGAACCCTTTAGACAACCCAGAATGGCCTTTTCATTCAAACAGGTGACGTATGCAATTTTTGTGAAGTCCTCTGTATCATGACCCTCACTCGTATCTAAAAAACTGAGGGAAGGGGGAGGAACTAATTTTAGGAAGGGTCTCCGTAACATAACGTGTAACCATTGGATTTTTGTTAAAGGGCCTTTATATTCCCTTTGCGCCATAATTTTTATTCTAACGCGTGTGCATTTTAGTTTTTTTTATGGGTGCCTGTATTTTGAACATTGAACTCGTATCGGTGCGCATGCTATGATCTATCTTTAGCCTCACTTGAATCCATACTTTTGTTCCTGAATCCATATTTCACCCCTACTCTAACATAGTCAAAATCTTATCTCCTCAAAAAAAAAAAAAAAAAAAAAAAAAAAAAAAAAGGGCGGACGAACAATGTGGCGAACACCCCTTATCGACACTTCTTATCTTATCGCTGGAATCCGTAGTCCAAAGTGGAGACGTCGTCGAAATCCGCTAAAATC
This sequence comes from Maratus michaelseni, assembly GCA_963931845.1. Classification (NCBI taxonomy): domain Eukaryota; kingdom Metazoa; phylum Arthropoda; class Arachnida; order Araneae; family Salticidae; genus Maratus; species Maratus michaelseni. Next base: position 403,788,301 of record OZ007586.1, read on the forward strand.
CACCCTCAAAAGCGGAGGCTGCGCATAAATCGACCAAGATACACCTCCGGGATCCATCAAGGTCCACGATTCACTTACGCAGTGAATCAAAATATAAGTGAATTCAAAATTTTGAATTCAAACCGGAAATTCTGAAACAAGAATTTTTATTTTAAGAAGTCACGAAATATCTGGCAATAAGTAACCATTATAGGGAATTTCTGGTATGAATGCGAAATTTCGGAATAAAAAAAAGAAAAACTGGTAATGCTTTCACCCTTTCCGGCACAGACAAATTCTTTTCGTAAAATGAGAAATTACTGACTGACACCGGAATTTACAAACGACGTGTTTAGAAAATAAGAACTCCTTATTTTAAGCTTTCATTGTAAAAACAAAATTTTATTAACCCTTAATTGCATAGTGATGTAAATTTCCATCACTGTTTATTTAACTTTTAATAAATAAATCAACTTCTTCGCCCCCATTTTATTTATATAAAAATATTAATCCAGTAAATTTCCCGTGAACTATGTTGCTGAACAAAGTTAAAAATCTATCTTAAAATTTCTGGTGTCTAATATTTTATATATGTATAAAAAACACAATTGTAAAAGAAAAACTCATGCAAAGAAGCGTTAAAATATTCTTGGTGCCGTTTGCAAGTTTGGAATTAAAATTAGGTGTGCCCGGAGTGGGACCACTGTGCCGGAAAGGGTTAAAAAGTGCTAAGAAATTGTAGCCGATAAACGTGCATGGATGCGGTACAATAATAGGGCGATCGCAGCAATATCTGCTTTAACCCCTTAATTATCGTGCCCGTCATATTGACGGGCTATGCATTCAACATTTTTTTAATTCAGATTCTTTCATTCCCACCAGTTTTTTAAAAGAGTTAAATTATCTTTATTCTCGCATCATTTTATCAGCCATTAAATAAGGTGAATATTTCTACTTCATAAAAGTGGTGGCAATCAAACAATTTGAAATTTAAAATAAAAAGGAAAACTGCCCAGTTAATCTGAGGGCATTGAGCTCACAGGCTATTCACACTAATTGTATATTATACTCTTATTTCAAAGAATTTGAAATATGCCCTCGAAAAATAAAGAAATCAACAGTATATTAAGGGGGGTCATCCCACCGTTACCCCCCTCATAGTTAACTAATGAACCCCTTAAACTAATCAGGGAAGTCTCTAATTAAAATCAATATATATACAAAATTTGAAGAAAATCGGACAAATCTGCATGAAAAACCCATTTATCTAAATTAAGGGGGGATTAGCCCCCCCTTTCCCCCTTTGTACTTAACCAATGAACCCCCAAAACTATTCAGAGAAGCGCATTATCACAATGAACCTGTATACAAAATTTGAAGAAAATCGGATAATTCTGCATGAAAAACTCATTTATCTAAATCAGGGGGAGGGTTATCCCCCCCCTTTCCCCCCTGTATACTTAACCAATGAACCCCCAAAACTATTGACAGAAGCGCATTATCAAAATGAACCTATATACAAAATTTGAAGAAAATGGGATAATTCTGCATGAAAAACCCATTTATCTAAATTAAGGGGGGATTAGCCCCCCCCCCTTTCCCCCTTTATACTTAACCAATGAACCCCCAAAACTATTTAGAGAAACACATCATCACAATGAACCTAGATACAAAATTTGAAGAAAATCAGATAATTCTGCATGAAAAACTCATTTATCTAAATTAGGGGGAGGGTTATCCCCCCCCTTTCCCCCTGTATACTTAACCAATCAACCCCCAAAACTATTGACAGAAGCGCATTATCACAATGAACCTGTATACAAAATTTGAAGAAAATGGGATAATTCTGCATGAAAAACCCATTTATCTAAATTAAGGGGGGATTAGCCCCCCCCTTTCCCCCTTTATACTTAACCAATGAACCCCCAAAACTATTCAGAGAAGCGTATCATCACAATGAACCTATATATAAAATTTGAAGAAAATCGGATAATTCTGCATGAAAAACTCATTTATCTAAATTAAGGGGGGGGGGGTATCCCCCTTTCCCCCTTTATACTTAACCAATGAACCCCCAAAACTATTGACAGAAGCGCATTATCAAAATGAACCTATATACAAAATTTGAAGAAAATGAGATAATTCTGCATGAAAAACCCATTTATCTAAATTAAGGGGGGATTAGACCCCCCCTTTCCCCCTTTATACTTAACCAATGAACCCCCAAAACTATTCAGAGAAACACATCATCACAATGAACCTAGATACAAAATTTGAAGAAAATCAGATAATTCTGCATGAAAAACTCATTTATCTAAATTAGGGGGAGGGTTATCCCCCCCTTTCCCCCTGTATACTTAACCAATCAACCCCCAAAACTATTGACAGAAGCGCATTATCACAATGAACCTGTATACAAAATTTGAAGAAAATGGGATAATTCTGCATGAAAAACCCATTTATCTAAATTAAGGGGGGATTAGCCCCCCCCTTTCCCCCTTTATACTTAACCAATGAACCCCCAAAACTATTGACAGAAGCGCATTATCAAAATGAACCTATATACAAAATTTGAAGAAAATGAGATAATTCTGCATGAAAAACCCATTTATCTAAATTAAGGGGGGATTAGACCCCCCCTTTCCCCCTTTATACTTAACCAGTGAACCCCCAAAACTATTCAGAGAAACACATCATCACAATGAACCTAGATACAAAATTTGAAGAAAATCAGATAATTCTGCATGAAAAACTCATTTATCTAAATTAGGGGGAGGGTTATCCCCCCCTTTCCCCCTGTATACTTAACCAATCAACCCCCAAAACTATTGAAAGAAGCGCATTATCACAATGAACCTATATACAAAATTTGAAGAAAATCGGATAATTCTGCATGAAAAACACATTTATCTAAATTAGGGGGGTTACCCCCCCTTTCCCCCTTTATACTTAACCAATGAACCCCCAAAACTATTCAGAGAAGCGTATCATCACAATGAACCTATATACAAAATTTGAAGAAAATCGGATAATTCTGCATGAAAAACTCATTTATCTAAATTAAGGTGGGGGTATCCCCCCTTTCCCCCTTTATACTTAACCAATGAACCCCCAAAACTATTGACAGAAGCGCATTATCAAAATGAACCTATATACAAAATTGGAAGAAAATGGGATAATTCTGAATGAAAAACACATTTATCTAAATTAAGGGGGATAGCCCCCCGTTTCCCCCCTTTATGCTTAACCAATGAACCTCCAAAACTAATCAGGGAAGCGCCTTATCACAAGGAACCTATAAACAAAATTTAAAGTAAAACGGCTAGTTCTATCAAGAGTTATCGCGTTACGTACATACATACGTACGTACATACAGAACCGGCGGGCACATAAGCTCTCAGGCTTTGATAGCCTGTGAGCTAAAAAAAAAAAAAAGTAGCCTACACAAAAATATAGCGACGCTGAAGGGGTTAAAAATAGATTTACCTCTAGCAAAAGTAACCGTTTCACTATTGACAACATGAACATAATTTCTGATAATAAAATCTCCTTGTAAGTGTATATTTCAGATGTAACTGATTTTGAAGTCAGTTTTTTATCATATCAGGGAATTAATCTTTTCCACTCTTCCAAGAGAGATTCATCATTTGGTATGCTAAATAGGGATAGTTTCTAGTTTGCCTTCTTGTATTGAGTACTGCATCCAGGACAAAAGAATGCGTATGACGTTTTTTGGCCATTATCAATATTATTCATATTTTCAAAGATTATGAAAATCCCTATCCAAGTCAAATGGAATAGGTAGTAATTTAATTATTTAAAATATTTACCACCAGCTAAACGTTTTCTCAATTCGAATCTTATACAATGTTTGCGTTGAAAAGAGCTAGCAGACAGTGGCGTAGCCAGTGAGGGCGGGGTGCAAATGCTCTGGAAACCAGTAACATTATAAAGATTTCTTCGCCTTCAATATCGCAGAAAATTCTCCGATTAGATATTTTTATAAAATTAGTGATATCCAAACTATCTGGACCTCCACCCTGTCTACGCCACTGCTAGAAGATGTCGCTGCAATCGACCCGTTATCCCTTCAGCATCGTTTCATTCAATTACTATTTTGGTAATTGAATTTTATTATTTATTATGTTATTTTACTATTTTCATCGTTCGGATTCAATTACTATTTTGTAGCCGTTTTCCACACTATGTATTCTATGCGCTGTAACTAGAGTAACTTTTAGAATTTTTGATGTGGTGTGGTTTTAAATGCACATAAAATATTTTTCTATCATGTGCATGCTCTTTTAAATATCATTTTTTTTTAATTTAAGAGTTGTATATTCCTTTAACACGTTCGCTGCCAACTACGAGTATACTCGTAGTTCTATCTACGTTTCTTTAATCTAAAATTAGTTATTCGCACCGGAAATTTCAAAAGAAGAATTTTTATTTTATGTAATCACGAAATGTCTGTAATAAAACAAACTAAATATTGCTATTAGTATTTTCTGGTGTGAATTTGAACTTTCTAAATAAAATGAAAATTCCGGCATTTTTAGCTTGGCAGCGAACGTGTTAATTTTTTATAGAGTTACAAGAAGGAATTTATATATTTCCAACAAAACATCCAATCCGATTGAAATGTTTTATTTTTAATAAGATACAATGCATATACCCGAATATATTCCAGACTTTCAAAAGCATAGTTTTAATTATAAAAACTATTAATAAATTCATAATAGAAATGTTTGAGTTATGAACTACAATATCTTTTATACTATAAAATGTATTTGTGCCAAATTTGTCTGTGTGCATATGAAATTCATTCTTAAGAATAGCTTTCGAGATATAGAAAATCATTTACTTTTCGACAGTGTAAAGTATGACGAATCCGCGTGCCAAAAGACCATTTGCCACCAATATTTCTGAAAAATATTCTTGTATATAATAAATTAACTCTGCGATTAAGGCAAATACATTTAGCCATGAAAAGTGGTAGTAATTAGCCTTCTGTCACCCGTGTTTGCCGTCAAAAGGTAGGGATAATGCTGTCAATTCAACTCTTAAAAAAAAAAAAAAAAAACTTCCAAACTACCAATATTTCTGTCTATTGTTTATTACTACAAAAATAACCGAGTTACAAAATGTCGGGTAATTCAAATAGAAGGACGTAAGTAAAGCCGCAACCTGTATAACAGAACTTTTCAACCTGTTGCCTGCGGGCCGTTAAGTTACCACTTTTTTAGAATGGAAAAAATTGCTTTATTTAAGAGTAGATTTTTGCGATTAAATAAGGGGAAGTTCCTCTTTTGAAAGTAGTGGTGACAAATGATTTTCAGTCAAAAATTGTAAAGAACTTATTCTTTACCAAAGTTATCAAAGGATTCGTAGAAAATAAAATCTTGAAAACTTCCCGGAGAAATTTTGCATAATTTTCTTTTAGCAAGTTTAACTTTTACTAATAATTCGTGTATAATATTTCAGCTAATTTAGTATTTTCGGTACATTTTTTATATAATGATATTTTTATATTATGAAATTTATGGTTAAACTTCTATTTTATTATTCTACTAAGATTTAAGAAATAGATAATAAACTATACATTCTTCTAAGGTACTCTCATTATGTTGTCAAACTTGGGTGCTTTGCAAAAACAAAGTTGGTACAATTTTTAGCATGTAAACAACCTCTATTTTAAGAATTGCATTCAAAGTCGGAACATAGACACGATTTTCATCCAAATGGGATATCTTGCATCAGTATGCGATTATTTAGCGATAAAATAGTTGTGGGTTTCCATTTCCGTTTTATGGTGTTTAACCCTTTCCGGCACAGACAAATTCTTTTCGTAAAATGAGAAATTACTGACTGACACCGGAATTTACAAACGACGTTTTTAGAAAATAAGAACTACTTATTTTAAGCTTTCATTGAAAAAACAAAATTTTATTAAAATATTCTTGGTGCCTTTTGGAATTAAATTTAGGTGCGCCAGGAGTGGGACCACTGTGCCGGAAAGGGTTAACCCTTTCAAGGGCGGTGGTACGTTTTTGAAACAACTTAATTTTAATTCCCAAATGCCACTAGAATTTTGGTATAAATATTTCCGTTTATTATGCATGTTAAAAACAGCTTTTTCTTATTTGGAAATAAATTTGTTCGTAAATTCCGGTGTCATTCATTCTTTTCAACATTTTCGGAATGGAAGTGCTTTGCCCCTGAAAGCGTTAAAAAAAATCTGTTGGATTAAAATATTCTTGATATATTTTTAAGCTCCTCCTTTTTTATTATTATATGTGATACCAATTTTCCAATACTTTTCCAAAAGCTTTTCAGAATTGAAGTAACTAGGCATCGGTTCAGTTTATTGATGTCGTTTTAAAAACAAAATTTTTGAGTCCAATGAAGTGAAGCGGAATCTCAAAAAGCTTCAACGGGAGGAAAAGAAAAAACAAGGTGGGTACGCTCCTTAGAATTTAGCAAAAATACGGTACGACTATTTACAGACCTGAAGGCGATCTCTTTTTGTCCCCTCTAATTTTTTTATTTATTTTTGTATTAGATTATTACAACAATTCCAAAACAAGCTAACCACGAAGCGGGTTCCTATGCCATTTGCAAGATAAATCTAAAACAAAAATTTTCGTAAAGGAATATTGGCGGTCAAAAAAGAGAACTCTTCGAGGCCAGCATTTATAATTAGAATTTTTCCATTTAATATTTAAATCACGGAATTTGTATTATATTGTCTTGATTAAATAAGTCTATAAATTCTATTTATTTGTTGTAGTAGAACTGTATGCATCATGGTAGAGGTCTATGTATGGTGTACATACTATTGAGGCTTTATTTCTTTCGAAATATATACCAGAATTTTTGAATAGCAAAATTTTCTTTATTTATTTACAAACATTTCGTGATTAATTAAGGCGATGAATAGTAAATGAAATATTCTAGAGGTATTTTTCATAAAAAGACATCCTAAATTACCAACACTGATGGTGGACCTCTGGACCAAAACACTTCTAAGCGTGCGCACTAGATGTAAAGCTTGTTGGCATATATAAGCGCCACTACATTTCTCGCGGCTAGTTGCCAAAACTGAAGTTTGTCACAAAAAATCAGCTACTAGTAATTCATAGGTCCTATCGTCCTCTATTAATTTCCGTCACAGCGAAAACCTTTCTTACCGTCCATTCATTCCACTGACCTTACAGAAGCGTGGGTTTTCATACCAAAGCCTTCCTAATCACATATCCTTTTCTTGAATAATATTTCCCAATTTCTCTTTTCGAGTTTCCTGATTTATACTTTTCCTTTTCCAGCATGCAAAAAATACAATCAGTCGCTAGAGGGCGCTATTTTCAAATTGCCAGGTTTCTTCCATTCATGTGTGCATACTTAATATCTAATGGCTTTTCTCAGCACTAAAGAGGTTAATAAATTTTCATTTTATGCTTTCAGGTATAGAGTACTTCTGTTAGTAAAATGATGAAATGAATGCTTGACAAATTAAATTTATGAAAAAATTTATTTGAAAATAAGTAAAAGCTTTGTTTCACGTACATTATGGAAGCAAAATTTTATTCCAAAATTCTTGTAACAACGTGGAATTTGGGGATTAAAATTCAGTGATATGTATAATACGAGGTATATCCACAAAGTAAGTTCCGTTTGGTTATATTAAAAAAAAACCTGTACAGATACAAAAAAAAAATATATTTATTGTACAAAAATCTACAACTGTGAAACTACTTTTCTACATAGCTTCCGAAATTTTGTAGGCACTTGTCGTAGCGTGCCACAAAGTTTTGTATGCCTTCTTCATAGAAGGTTGCGCATATGTTTTCAACCATGTGCTTACATGTTCTTTCAGCTCGTCATCATCGGTGAAGTGTTGACCACCAAGGAAAGATTTGAGGTATAAGAAGAGATAGAAGTCGCTAGCAGCGAGGTCTGAGCTATACGGAGGATGATCAAACACGTCCCAGTCAAATTCCTGTAGGAGTTTTTTGTGACGTTTGCAGTGTGAGGTCGTGCATTATCGTGTAAAAACAAGACCTTTTGACAGTAATCCTTGGCGCTTGTTCTGTATTGCGCGGCGCAATTTCTTAATGGTCTCGCAGTAAACATGTGCATTGATTGTTTGGCCTCGTGGTAAGAAACCAATCAGCAAAATGCCTTTTCTGTCCCAAACAACGGTGCACATGACTTTTCGAGGTATCAGGATTTGCTTAGGCTTAACTTTCGTTGGGGACGAAGTGTGCCTCCATTCCATTGATTGGCGTTTACTCTCAGGGGTGTCGTATGAAACCCAAGTTTCATCCCCCGTGACTAGCCGAAAAAGAAAATCATCGCCTTCTTCATTGTAGCGTGTCAAAAACTGAAGTGCACTGCCCATCCGTTGTTTTTGGTCTTGTTCAGTAAGAATTTTGGGTATCCAACGTGAGCAAAGTTTTCGAAATTTTAGTTTTTCAGTAACAATTTCATGAATTCATGATCGTGAGATTTGCAGAAATTCCATAGCAGGAGCACTAATTGTAAACTTACGGTTTTGCTTAACTTTCTCTTCAATTGCGTGAACCAGTTCATCAGTAATCAAAGACGGGCATCCAGTTAGTTCTTCATCGTGCACTTGATCACGTCCTTTATTAAACTGTCTGACCCATCTTCTAACCACTGAATCACTCATAGCATTTTGTCCGTAAACCTCGCAGATTTGCCGATAAATTTCCCTTGGTTTAACTTTCTTTGCATTGAGAAAACGAATCACAGATCTGATTTCACAAGTGGCGGCATTTTCAATTAAGGCTGACATTCTAAAGAAGCACTACAAATAGCACGTCGGCAGCAGCGATCTGAAAATGGTGTACATTTCTTCTCCTTCAGTCAGAGTAACTGCCGCGCATGCTCGGAACTGCGATCGCAGCGCTGCTGCGGATAGAAATGGAAACTGAATTTACTTTGTGGATATACCTCGTATACAACCCCCCTTCAAGAGATTAATTGCACTAACCTCTTACTCAAGTTTTTTTAGTTCTTGTTCTTCTATGTTCGTAGTTCTTTTCGGCCGTTTTATCCAAAAACTAAGCAAGATGATCGATTTTTTTTAAACTTTTGATTCGAGGTATTCACATCGTAGCCAGTCGGCCGAAGAGAAACCATTTTCTTCCGTAATAGAGATCTTCATGTTATTTAATCACCGAATTTCTCTCAATAATTAAGGCAAATATTACTCTTCACAATTCGTTTTGTGCGAATATATATATTTTTTTACAAGAAATGAGTACCACTGTTTTAGATAAATATTAGAATTTTTTTCTATTAGTTTTAATTATTAAGAATCCACCCGAGATAATTATATATTAATTTCCCTCTTCCAGAATATATATATATTTAAATCGTTAAACAAAAAATGCCTAGATAATTTTAAATTAATGATAGTCGGAAAATAAATATGATATGCGATGAGAATAGAATACGCCAGGTTAAAAAAACCTAACATTAAATTAAGCTGCCATCTATTGTTTGTGATTACCGGAATGCAATCACATAAATAGCGTTGTTCGGGCTGATAAATAGCATCGTAAGTTTAGGAGAATTGTTTGAATATTAGAAATTCTTGTCTAATAAATGAATAAAGGAGATTATCATGTTGTATAGGATATGTTCTAATGATAAAATAAGAGATTTTCAAGTATTTTCTCAACGATCTCTGGATCAAAGGTTATTTTTTGATAAATAAATCTACATTAAAAAATCGCATTATTATCTGGATAGAAATCAATCCATAGTTTTATATTTGCATTATTTAGGAAACCACGTGCTATATCTTTATACAAAAATAATCAATTATTAATAGGTGACTTTTTTAAAGTTTTATTTTAACGGAACTAATCTCTTATCGAAAACTCGTAGTTTGAATAGTACTTCATTTTAAAAGAAATTTCGCAAAAATTTAGAAAGATAATCGAAAAAATCTGGTAATTTAGATAAATATTACAAAAAAAAAAATTCTATTTTTTAAAATTAGTATTAACCTTTTTCGGCACAGTAGTCCCATTCCGGGCACACCTAATTTTAATTCCAAACTTGCATTCGGCACCAAGAATATTTTAATAAAATTTTGCTTCTACAATGAAAGCTTAATATAAGGAGTTCTTATTTTCTAAAAAAGTTGTTTGTAAATTCCGGTGTCAGTCAGTAATTTCGCATTTTACGAACAGAATTTGTCTGTACCGGAAAAGATTAAGTGTTATCTTGGAATCTATATGAACTAGTTCCTTCTTTTACAATTAAATTTAAAATATTTTGTTAAGCAAAATATTCCTAGTTTTTTTTTTTAATTTCATGATAGTAAGAATAGATGGGTAGTACGTGATTAGAAATGATTTGGTCAGATTAGAAAATCAAACACTAAATAAGGCCCTCATCTATTGTTTTTTATATTAAGAATGGAATAACTTAAATAGCGTTGTGGGCTCAGATAAATGTTTAGGAAATTAGTTTGAATGTTATAGGAATTCTTATGTAATAAATAGATAAATAAAATTTTAATGTTTCTCGGGATATGTCTTAATGATATAAAGGCGAATTTTGCGTATGTTTGCATTAATTTCTCTGAGAACTTTCTTTAAACTTTCAGAACGATAAATCGAATAATTGCCAGGGAATAAATTTACATTTTTTATGCAATTTAGAATACAACTATTATTTTAGAGCAGTGGTTCCCAAACTTTTGGACTCGCGGAGCCCTTTTTGGGAAAAAATTCGAAGGCGGAGCCCCTAAACCCCACGGTACTCTATGGTTTACGAATAATTTTTTTTATGCCTATAGAGCAGAGAAAGATCTGCTGGATAAGAGTCCGAATCAGTAGTTTCCAACATGGGGCCAAGGTTCTCAGTTTGGCCCTTTAATTGATACAGAAATTCTGAATTTGCACTAGAAATTTTGAAAATCAAATTTTCTATTATTTAACCCTTAACAGTTTTATTTAATATTACTATTATTGGACACAATAAATTAAAAATAAGGACTATAAACCACTTTTTTTGTATTAAAATATCTGCTTTGTATAATCGAGATATGTTCGCCAAATACAGCAATAATTATTTATAGTTAAAAATTTGTGGTTTCTGAAAGCTTTTAGTAACGAAGAAAACAAACTCTTCTTACCCGAGCGACGTTCGAGCAATACTGTTAAGGGGTTAATGACATCCATTCATTCGAGATTTCCAGTATGAACTCGGAATTAAAGATAAAAATGGTAACCCTGTCTAGGTCATGCATTGCATTGGGGCTTACGTGAAACTATTATTATGTTTGGCGAAAACCACATGCACACAGTAAAAAAGTAAGTTGTACAGTTTTTTGTTTTACAAAGAGAGACTTCTGTATAATCCCAATAGGCTACTCGCGAAAAGAAAGAAAATGCGTAGGCCCAGTCTCCCATGAGTAGTTATATAATAAGTTTTCGCTAGTCCCGCCCACTCGAATAGAATCATGCGATTACGTATTCTTTTTTCGTTCTTCTTTAGTTTTCTAGTACATCTAAACATGCAACGAAAACGAATCGCCTGTGAGCTTCTTTTGAACCATTTTTTAAAAATACATTTAGAAGCAGGTGATCGTTTTAGTATTTAAGTAGGCGGGGCAAAATCTATAACCTGTATTGTTAGGTGCAGCATCGTTCACTTTTTTTGGATGTTTTATTTGATGTATTTAGCTATTAATTATAGTTTTGAAAGAAACTTTCTTTCACAATTGTTTTTACCTCAAAGTCGATATACGGTTAACAACTACACATGTTAACCCTTAATTGCATAGTGATGTAAATTTCCATCACTCTTTATTTAACTTTTAATAAATAAATCAACTTCTACGCCACCACTATATTTATATAGAAATATTAATCCAGTAAATTTCCCGTGAACTATGTTGCTGAACAAAGTTAAAAATCTATCTTAAAATTTCTGGTGTCTAATATTTAATCTATGTATAAAATAACACAATTGTAAAAGAAAAACTCGTGCAAAGAAGGGTTAAAAGAACTGGAACTAGTAGAAAACCTTTACTAACAAAACGGGACATATGGGTGGGGTTAAATTTATATCAGGGCGGGTACTCATTGACGAAAAGTCTAAGCAAAAGGTGGAGCTGAGCAAAAGTTTAGATTGTTAGTGTAATGACAAATGTAAAGAACCAATATATATATTTAAATTGCAACAGCCTTATTTCTGATAGGAAAATGTGGCATCATAACATCAGAAACTTAGCCAATGCCGAAGCCAATTAAAACAAAATTTTAAAGAGGGGTTGTTAACTGATACAAGATGTTAAACAAATGCGTTTTCAGCAACATACGTTGCTTTAAAAATTAAGTACAATTATGTAAAACAGCATAGAAAATTTAAATAACTAAGAATTAATAAAAATAAAATAAATAGATTAAAACAATTAAAGTTACAAAAAGAAAAAAGCAAACTATATACACAACGTATACAAAGATTAAATGAATCTAATGAGAGGTTTATTAAATGATACAAGATGTTACAAAAAAGAGGTGTTTTAATCGACAAACATTGTTTTAGTATGAAAAACAGTATAGAAAATTTAAATATACAAATAACATAAACAGATTAAAGAAAAAAAGTTATAAAAAAAAGAAATATACGAGGGCAATTCGGAAAGAAACCTCCGTTTATGAATTAAAAAAAACTAATGAAAGGATACGTTTTTTTATTACTCACGTTTGAAAGGCACATTCTTCAGCTACTTCTCAGCATAATCGAAGTATTATTTAAAACCATTATCATAGCTGTAAATCAGCTTTGAAATTCCATCGTCGCAGACTTCTGCCGCTGGCCTATTCAACAGGGCTGTTCGTTCTATTCTATCCACACCACTATTTTTTTTTTTTGTAATAAAAGGACATTTCGAAAATTAACTTCCGTCGAGGCGTGGCAATATTAGTAGTGGGCGGAGCGCAACCATTTCTAAATCAAGCAATCTGTAATTCGTAAAATTTCAGCAATCTTAGGGAGAGTGTCGAACTACCGCACGTTGCCTCGTAATAACGTCACAAAATGTGCGCTGCTATTGAAACTCCTGCCAAATGCGAGGTACGAGGAGTAATAAGATTTCTTTGAGCGAAAAAACTGTCAGCAGAGGACATTCATCGTGAACTGTGTGTCATATATGGCCCAAACATTATGAGTGAAGGTGTAGTGCATCAATGGGTCAGGTTTTTCAAAGGAGGAAGAACAAGCATCCATGATGAATCAAGGAGTGGTAGGCCGTCTGTAGTGAGTGATAATCTCGTCGAACAAATTGAAGACAAAATTCGTCAGATCCGTCGATTCACAATCTCGGAACTTTCCTAAGAATTTCCGAACTTTTCTCGGACTGTTTTGTACGAAATTGTCACCGAAAAATTAGGCTATCGGAAGTTCTGTGCTCGATGGGTACCAAAGATTTTCACGGAGACCCACAAAATTATTCGAATGGGCGCTGCCTTAGACTTTCTTTCCCGGTACAACACGGAAGGGGAGAAGTTTTTGAATAGAATAGTGACTGGCGACGAGACTTGGATTGCGTATGTAAATGCTGAAACAAAGCAACAGTCAATGGCATGGGGTCATACCGGTTCTCCAAACCGGCTGAGGAAAGCCCGTCACACTTTGACATCGAGGAAGATTATGTTAACCGTGTTTTGGGATGCTCATGGTATCTTGCTGGTCGAATTCATGAAACGTGGTAAGTCAATAAATTCTGAAGTTTACTGTAACACGTTGAAGAAACTGAAAAGAGCCATCCAGAACAAACGTCGCGGCCTGCTGACATCTGGAAATGTGTTCTTGCACGATAACGCTCGCCCTCACAGTGCTCAGAGAACACAAAATCTTTTGCGCCAATTCGAATGGGACGTGTTTAATCATCTTCCCGACAGCCCCGACTTGGCTCCTTCTGATTTCCATCTGTTCAAGGAAATGAAGAAGTGGCTTGGAGCACAGCACTTCGCTGACGATGTGGATCTTCAAACCGCTGTGACAAGTTGGCTGAATTTGCAGACAGCTGAGTTTTATTCAGAAGGGATTGGTAAGTTGGTAAAACGGTATGACAAGTGCTTGAACGTACATGATGACTATGTTGAAAAATAGAAGACAGCTGTACCTTTGAGATGTAAATAAAAAAATTGAAGAAAGTAGGTGTGTTTTTCATTTATACAACAAAACGAAAATTAGTTTCCGAATTGCCCTCGTAATATTTTACTTGACCCACTATTTTTTAAAACATTTTTGAAGTACATTTATCAGCAAATTTTATAGAAAAATATGTTAAATTCTTTGGATTGAAAGAGTGGTGCGAGTTGAATTTAAAAATAATCGCAGTTGAATAGGCCGGCGGCAGAAGTCTATGACGATGGAATTTCAAAGCTGATTTACCGTTATGATAATTGTTTTAATTAATACGGCAATTATGTTGAGAAGTAGCTGAAGAACGTGTCTTTCATACGTAAGTAATAAAACATGTTTCCTTTCATTCTTTTTTTTTTAAATTCATAAACGGAGGTTACTTTCCGAATTGCCCTCGTATATACACAATATATACAAATGTAAAATGAATCTAATGAGGGGCTTTAAATGATACACCATGTAATAAAAAAGTTGTTTTAAGCGACAAACATTGTTTTACTATGAAAAACAGTATAGAAAATTTAAATATCTAACAATTAATACAAATAACATAAATAGATTAAAAAAATCAAGTTATAAAAAGAAAACGAAATATATATACACAATATACACAAATGTAAAATGGATCTAGTGAGGAGCTATAAATGATACAAGATCTTATAAAAAAGGCGTTTTAAGCGACAAACATTGTTTTAAAAATTAAATACAATTATAAAAAATAGGATAGAAAATTTAAGTACAAAAACTAATTAAACTAAAAGGAAATGAAAATTCCAAAAATAAAAATATGACAATATACAATATATATTAAATGGCAATAGATTTTTTTTTAATTCTGCAAAGTGTGACGAGCAATAACATATAAAAGTTTAGTGTGAAAAATGTGGTTGAATTGTTTTGCACAGTTTTTTTTTTATGTCTGATACAATTTTTTACAAATGTAAGCGAATTTCTGGCTCTGAATTTAACCGGTTTCTGTACTTTGTTTTCATACTTGTGTAAGTGGAATATCCAGCTTCTCACAGATAAGTCGTTGAGAATGGGAGTAAAATTAATTTTGCACTGTCGGACAAATTTTGTATTCCTCTGTCAAATTATACCAAATTTCTGTGATTTTGAAAAGAGATTGTTATATCGCTTTGAGATATTAAATCAATGAGAGTATAGTATCCTCAGCGCTTAAGCTGTGCGTTTTTTTTTTACTCTGTATGGATTTAGTGCCCATTTAAAATCGTCCAGCATCTTCCTTTGAGCAGCTGGAAAGTAATGCTCAAATGATTCTATCTTTTACCTCATTAGGAAGTTAGAACCTGATTACTAAGCAAAAAAGAACTAAGTATAGACATATGAATAGGAGGAGCTCCAAAGAACAAAACTGTTCTCCCTTTGGTTCGGCAAACAGCGATAACAGCACTGGCGCGCATTTTCTCTTTCGATTCACGTTGTACATTCGATTCAGAATACTATTTCTTGTAAAAAATTATTTTATTTATATTTGACTTATTTTGAATCGAATTTTTAAAACACATTAAATGCAGAAACATAAAAATAAAGTAGTTCAAACCAAAAATATTATATAGAAAATGGATACATGTATAATGCAAATTTTTGTATTATTTAAAAAATATATTATAGTATTTTTCAACCCAGTGATAGATGAATTACTTTTTGACACACACACACACACAAATTCCTACATACTTTCGAAAAATTTTCTCTTGCACTATGCAAATTTCTTTCATATTTTGTTTATTTTCCTGGAATGCCGCAGAGCCCCTGAAAAGTATAGGCGGAGCCCCAAGGGCTCCGCGGAGCACACTTTGGGAACCTCTGTTTTAGAGTAATATGCGCCTTATGTATTTGCAAAACTTTTTAAATTAAATAAGGTTGTCAGAGTTTCCTATCCCTATTCTAATACACGTTAGAATTTTAAAACCAAGGTGCATAAACTACTTAGAAATTCTAAGGAGTACGTCACCATTATTTCAGGTTACATATCTTTGCCTAATACAGGTTTTCAGATTAGATATGTGTCTACCATAGTTGCCAACATCTCGATTTTTTTTCATACCAGTATTTTTATGTAAAAACATTTGTTTTATGTAATCTTACAATTTCTTCAATTTAATAAATCGAATTTTTCTGTAAGATATTACTGGTATGCAAAAAATTGGGAAGTTGGCAACTATGGTCTACAATTAATAACAACATTTATAATATTTTTTGCGACTAAGTAAGGCAAAACACTCTATTCGAAAATTGTAGTATAAATGCACGCTCTCTGTAAAAGTACAGATTATATAAATTCAGATGGTAACTGTTTTTAATTAATTTTTTTTTTAATGCAGGGGGTCCCACTGGTTTGATTTCTTAATTGCTAGTATTTTTTAAGAAAAACTTTCGCGGTTGTTGTTTTCAAAACTTGTAGTAAAAATAATCGTCGAGCTAAGTTTGTACAAAATTTGGAATAGAAAACTATAAAGAAGATTTTTCTTTACAAAATTTGGAAGAGAAAACTATAAAGAAGATTTTTCTTTACAAAATTTGGTGTTCCAAAAACAGTCCGAGTGAGAGCCCTACAAATGTGAATGGATTTGAAAACAAATAAATATGTTGTCGTTATTTTATATCAATTAAAGAAAATTCAACTCGTGAAATGAATTCTATTTTCATATCCCGGCATAAACACGCTAGAGTTTTTCCTTAAAAATAGTAATCACGTCTAAATCCTTAGAAATGAATTTATTTTCCTTATACTACTCTAAGAAAGTATAAATATTTCATATGACGCGTATTAAATTAATGTAACAAGTCTTACGTGTGATATCTAAAATATATTGTATTTTACATATCGATTTAAGTATTGTTTTTGTTTTCCTCTAAAGGCGCATTATTGACATTTCAAAAGTCATTATTTATTATTATCAAAAGTCGTCATTTTTAAATACGAAATGACATTTCAAGCAACTTTTGAATTTATCCCCAAGGCCAACATATGAACAATAGTTACAATGTTAAAATATATCTTCTGATGGCATATATTAGAAATTTGTGTATAAATCGTAATAGAAACCTTTTTATTTAACTCGTGTACTGTCCTCTGAAATGATCTTTTTCTGTATCTTAAGCGAATTTAATAATTTTTATTTTATTTCTTAAAATTTTGTACTATATTATTCGAAACCTAATTTAAGATATTTTTCCACTATAGGGGCTTTGGAGTTGCGTTTTAATGTTAGGCGTGATTCGGACTTCAGAAAGTGAGATATGTTGCCAAATGATATAATCACTAAAGAGCTATGAAAACGAGCCTAATGAAATTTTATGCTTGTTTATGTACGCATTTATATATATCTTTATAAACATTTTATTTGTATACATATTATTATTGCTTTTTATTTACAATTTACTTTTCTGTTTGTATATAAAATTCGATAAATGGCTTCTTAATAATAAAATTGCTTGTGTTTATGAAACAGTGAATATGTAACCAGAAAATGGGTTGCAAAATTTTCTCTATCTCGCCAAGGCCACTACACTAGAAATGTACTTAATTTAGAAATTAGTTATTCAGAATTTCCTTTTAACACTTGTTGGCCGCTGAACAGCAAACTCGTGACGAATTCAGCGGACTTGTCTATTAATAGACGTAAAAAAATACTTTATGTAGAAAAATTTGCTTGTTTTTAATCACAGAATGACTGTGCTTTAAAAAGAGGATCTTTACAATAAAAAAATTCTGATAGATATTTTGAATAAGTAACGGCACTAACCGGAAACAATGCCGTTCCACAATGTGTTAATCATTTAAAGGGCAGTGGCATAATATATATATACATCAATTAATTTTAATTCCAGAGGCACACATAATTCTTTAAAATAAAATCTTGTTTTTAAATTGTAGGTATGCGAAGAAAATAACTTTTTTACTATCAAATTGTTTGTTCGTAAATTCTGGTGTCATTAAATGATTTCAACATTTTACCAACAGATTTAGATTCGTCGCTACCATGTCAAACTATCGAATATGAAAAAATGCATTTTTCATTACTTTTTAAAATGGGTCGATAGTTACCACCAAATTTTATTAGAATTATTTGCCTAGTAAAAATAATAATAAATTTTCTGTGAAGAACAGGGTTTCCAGTTTGGCATCCTTTTTTATTCAGAGATGCCAAATTCATACCGGAAATTTGGAGAGAAAGGTTTTTACTTTAAGTAATCACGGAGTAGGCTGTCACTGTATAAAGAAAAAAATGTCGAATTTAAATTACTGGTAAGGAATAAAATTTTCTGAATAGAGAAAGAGGCTTATCTGACAACCCTGGTGATGTTGCAACCCTGAAACCCTCTTAAAATTTAGTGGTGACAATCGGCCAATTTAGAAACATTTAATAGAATAATAGAAACATTTTAATGAAGTCATTTGCTGTTCTCTGAAATGATATTTTTCTGTATCTTAAGCGAATTTAATAATTTTTATTTTATTTCTTAAACTTTTGTACTATATTTTTCGAAGCCTAATTTAAGCTACTTTTCTAGTATGGGGCCTTGGAGATGCTTTTTAAAGTTGGACGCGAATCGGGCTTCAGAAAGTGAGATATATAGCCAAATGATATAAGCACTAAACAGCTATGAAATCAAACATAATGAAATTTTATGCTTGTTTATGTATGCATTTATATATACAAGGTGGCCATAATTAAACTGACGGTACTCAGAGTGTTCTGTAGCGGATCTAATTGCGAGAATGGCGCCAAATTTTGTAGGAAGATTAAACAAGACGGGGGACGAAGGATTCCGCGAAAAAAAAATTAGTTCCAAAAGTCACCGCCAGGGGAATATGTGGCGCTGTGTATTCGAAAAAGATAGTTTCAAAAAATAAGAATCAATACTGAAATAAAATTACCGTTTATTTAGCACATCCAACTGAGCTTCGATGCGGCCGCCGTTTTTGTGGACCACATTTTGCATTCTGTGCAAAGCATTTACAACAGCAGGGAATAACATATCTGCAGGAATCTCCCGTACATTTCGCGATATGTTATCCTTCAACGTAGCCAGGTCCTGGACACCTCCGTGATAGACCTTGGACTTTAGGTAACCCCATAGCCAAAAGTCGCAGGGTGTAAGATCAGAGGACCGAGGTGGCCTTGCCATATTTGTCCCCGGTAACAGAATAAGTTACAGGTCCTGTCGGAGTAATGTTCTCCTAGAAGAATGGACCTATAATCATATCTGTTGTGAAACCACACCAAACAGTTATCTTTGGTGAATGCAAAGGAATTTCCTTGAATGCCCTTGTGACTTGTTATCCCAAATTCGGCAGTTCTGAGTATATACAGTTCCATTTAGGCAAAAGTGGGCCTCGTCTCCCCATAAGATTTTCCAGGTCCAAGCATCATCCAACTCCATTCTGGCAAGAAAAGTGAGAACAAAAGTCAATCGCTTATCATGGTCGGTGTGACGTAACTCTTGTACACGGCTGATCTTGTACGGATAGAAGTGAATAATCTTTCGTAGGATTTTCCATACCGTACAATAAGGCATATGCAGATTCCGAGCTATCCCACGAGTGCTGGAAGTGGTAGCAATATTGTCTGGTGCTCTGTCGACAATCGCCGTTGCCACTTCTGCGATTGTATCCTGTGATACGGGTTTTCGTCCTCTGCCTGACTGAACATTTAGAGAACCTGTTTTCTCAAACTTTTCAACCATTAACTGACAAAGGAACGTTAACTTTACACATTTTTTGTGGTTTCTTAAAGCACGAAGAGTGGCCGGCGCATTGCACTGGTTGGGGTAAAAGAATTTGACTAGTAGAGCTCGCTCGACTAAAGAAGGAGACATTATGAAAGACAACTTTCAATGAAATTGCTTCTAACAGTAGCACATTAACTTTTAAAGCCGAACAAGCTGGCACTGGGCCAAAAGATGTAACGTGAAATTTGAATAAAGAACTTCTTCTTCTGCTGTTGCTTTCTTTGGAGCTCTGCAAGTGAAATTGCAGATAAAGAAACTTTTGCAGTGTATATGTAAATTTTTAGCTTTTTATAAACTGTTAGCATTTTGAGCTTGGATTAAATTGCTAAATTCGTTAAATAAACGGTTATTTTATTTCAGTATTGATTCTAAATTTTTTGAAACTCTATTTTTTGAATAAACAGCGCCACATATTTCCCTGGCGGTGACTTTTTGAACTAAATTTTTTTTCACGGAAATTTTCGTAACCCGTCTTGTTTAATCTTCCTACAAAATTTGGCGCCATTCTCGCAATTAGATCGCGCTACAGAACACTCTGAGTACCGTCAGTTTAATTATGGCCACCTTGTATATATATATATACATTTTATTTGTATACATATTATTATTGTTTTTGTGTACACTTTACTCTTCTGGTTGTATATAAAAATGGAGAAATGTCTTCTTAAAAATAAAATTGCTTGTGTTTATGAAACAGTGAAAATGAAACCAGAAAATGAATTGCGAAATTTTGTCTATCTCTCCAAGGCACTAGAAATGAACCTTATTTAGAAATTCGTTATTTAGCATTTCATTTTAACGCTTGTTGACCTTTGAACAAAAAACTCGTGACGAATTCAGCGGACGCACAGTGGTCAAAAATCGAAAAAAGCTGGCCGAAAATCAAAAAAGGTTGTAGATCCTTCTAAAAATTTTTACATATAGGTTTTTGAGGTCGCTGATTACGAATTTGATATCGAAATTCAAAAATTCAAAATGGCGGATCCAATATGGTGGACTTTTTTTTTATGTTTTTTTTTCTGTAAAAGTTTCTTTAAGGGTTTTTTGAGGTCGCTGATTACGTATTTGATATTAAAATTCAACAATTCAAAATAGCAAATCCAATATGGCGGACATTTTTATAAAAAGAAAAAAATTCTGTAAAAGTTTGTTTAAGGGGATTCTGGAGGTTACTTTGTACTAATTTGATATAATAATGAAAACAAAATACATAGCGCATTCAATATGGTAAGCAAATAAATGAAAAGAGCTTATATTTTGTGAAATATAAATGTTTTGTATTATTAATAATAAAAATACAGAGCATTATTTCATATAAGCAGTTTGAAATTGTTAAAATTAAAAACAACTATACTTCCAAGAATGCAAACCAATGCAGCTGGTTTTTTGATATTTCATAAAAAACATCATCTGGAATTACGTGAATATAGTGAGAACTCTGGATAACGCAAGATAAAAAGTATTTCGTTAATTAATTTTTACTTTGTGCATCAATACGTGATTTTTTCGGGTGTCTGTTCTTTTCACTTTTAAGACATAATTTATAATTAATTACATAAAATAAATATGTGCAAATATTCGTCTTACCTTTCGGAAGATCACACATTTTGCAGAATGTAATTTGCACTCGTACAACAAAAGTTATTCACTGTAGAACGCGCGCAACATTTACCGCGTAAGAGCACGTGCGAGCGAGCGTTACAGAGCAGCTGACTTATACCTTCGATACATAAGCAGGTATAAAAGATACCTCTTACTCTATGCGGGATAAGGCGCAGATGCTCCCTCTGAACGTAAAAAGGAGATACTGAAATGAATTAAGAAACATTCATTTTTCGACTTTCGGCCAGCTTTTTTCGATTTTTGACCAGTGTGGGACGTGTCTATTAATACACGTAGAGAAATATTTTATGTAGAAAAATTTGCTTTGTTTTATCAGGGAATGACTTTGTTTTAATAAGAGTATCTTTACTGTAGAAAATTTCTGGTAGATTTTTTGATTAAATAACCGCACTAAACCAGAAACACTGATATACATCATATGCATCAATACATTAATATACATAAATTAGTTTTAATTCCAGAGACACACATAATTCTTTAAAATAAAATTTTGATTTTAAATTGTATATGAAAAAATAACTTTTCATTTTCACATTTTTCGTTCGTAAATTCTGGTATCATTCAATGATTTCACCATTTTACCAACAGGTTTACTTAGAGGTTTCAGAACAGCCGTTTAAGAATAACTTATTATTATAATTATTATTTTTTACAAAGTTCAGTTTTTTTAATTGTAAGTAAATAGAGGTTGAAGAAATTTATTTTCTTTGGTATTTCAAACACAGAAAAACTGCATATAATACGAATTTGATACATTATTCAAATTGACTTTCAAGAAATTCCAAGAACATAATTACCTTAACAATTACTTAAAACTGCTTATAAATTATGTATTTTGTAGCGATAAAATTGAAATTTGAAAAATTAAAGACGTGTAATTTTTTTTATCTATTTTTATTCTTCAAGCTGTCACAGAGAAAAAAGAAAGAAACAATTCACATTGAAATTATGTCGTCTTTAATTTTTCATTCAATGAGTAAATTTAAAGAATCGTCTCCATACTGAAACAAGAACGAAAATGCATGAGTCAATATAGATTATGAAAGACTTTCCAACACATCCTGGAAACTTTAACGAAACTTCACCGTTAAATAAGGTGAAAGAAGATATGTAAGTAAACAATTTAGAAAATATATAACACATTGAAAAATACAGTTTTCGAAATTACCTTCCATTGTCAAAAAAGTTGTCGAATTATTTTGTGCATCCCTGTATATGATCTATAGATTTGGATATATACTACATAGCATGAAAAAATTTAGTTCAGTTAGAAAATTCACATTTAGCAATTTTTGCCAATCGATGGAAATACACTCAAAATATTTTTTACAGCCCTGTACATTATCTAGAGATATTTGTACACACCACATATTAAACTAAAAGGGAAAAAACGCATAAAGCAACTTAAAACTCACTTCCAGCAATTACTAACCGAAACGTATCTTGTTCTTTGCTTAGCCCTGTATATGAATTTATATTCCACAAACTTGTATTAGTCTACTAAATATAGTTCAGCAGGATAAATTACAACGCAATTAAAAATTACTCTTAAGCAATTCACTCCCATAGTCTGTAATACTTACGAATTTCCTTGTGTAGCCCTGAATATGATCAGCCGAATTTATACACACCACGTACTATGAAAAAAATTAGTTAAACATAAAAACGCACACCAAAATTTAAAACGAACTTATCACACATAGACTATCATTATCACATGTATACCGGAACCGATATATTTTTAGTGTTTCTTTAAATGAACGATAAGCGCAATGCACTCTATACTTTTAAACGAGCAATATAGTTTACTTCAACAATGCATATTATTTTCGATATGTTTGAAATAGTGAAACATCATTAAATTACGCTGCAAACGATTTTTCCCTGTAGAGCAATGCGTAACAGTATTATTTTGTCTGACCCTGTAAAATAATAATAAATGCTTTGCACCCCATGTTCTACAAAACGCATGTTTAAATGCGCTTCATAATTGTATATGAATTTCATCATGTTTCAAAGAGTGTAGCATCATCAAAATGCACTTGAAACGATTATTTCCCATTGACTCTAATGTAACGAAATACTTTTGACTATCCTTGTAATAAAAAAGTCCTTCCGGCCTGTACCGGGAGGAAAAGCTAGCTATCCTATATCTTCGTTTTAAAATTTTAGCTAATGTTACACGAAAACAGCAAGTTAAAATGCAAAGAAACGTTTACAAAAGATTAGTTATAATACTGAATTTGAATAAGAAATTCGCCAAATTATTGAGCAATAGCCAAATTGGCTTCATTTATGAAGACTTATTTTGGTCGCCAAATTTGGCGATATTTCGCCAAATGTCACCAATTTTGCCAAATTTGTCGCCAATGTCGCCAATTTTGGTGCTAACGGATATGAATATATAGTTTTATGCGTATGAATGGGAAAATTATTACAACAATGAAAGAAAATAATTTGCGAGTAATCGCGTTAATGTGCTGTTTTGTTTCAAAATGTCAGCCACCCTAGAATTTCAAACTGCTCTATCTCAGCCATTTTTTAAGATAGAGGTAAACCAAAAAATGCTCTGGAATCCTTGTATCAAGGCCTAACACGTAATTAAAAAATAAATTTGAATTTTTATTTTTTTTGTATATTTATTTTAGTTTTAAATTTTTAAATGGCCGCCATCTTGAAACAAAAGGGCGGACCAAGCTGGCCAACGAACTCGGTCGAGACATTAGTGACTTTAATACACACAATTAGTTTCATCAAAATCGATTCATAAATACGGGCGTTATCGTATGACATAGGTCAGATATATATATATATATATATATATATATGGATATATCTATATATATAAATCAACATCTGAACGGAGGGTGGTTTTGGTGTCTGGGGGTCATGATCGGTGAAAATATATCGAAATTTTCCGGATCTGCTTTCCTCCGAACGGCTGCAATAGGTAGCTTTATACTTTTTAGTATTGAAAGCTACCTAAAACTGTAAGTGCTACACACTTAATTTTCAATAGGGAACATGCTGTAGTAAACGATAATAACATACAAAATCCGAGCATATTTACGCAAGTTAGAGCGCGCGAACTAGAATGCAGATGGCAGACAAACCGAAGTCACAAACACTTTTGAACTAGGTTGGAAAGTGTTAAAAAGAAAAACTTTAAAATTATCAATAAGACCATCTAATTTTGACACAAAAATACGAATCTTGATCCTCAAATGACCCTAGATTTGCATGTCGTCTAAAAATCGAAATTTGTTTCTTGAAGGTTCAGATTTAATACAAGTTTTATAATTACTTTCTAGTTGGGAATGGTACTCGTGTTGTACAAATGCCGAACAAATCTTTTAAAATTATCAATAAGTAATTGACAAACGTTATACAAAATTGTGTAATTCAAGGCAGACCAAACTAGGGCCTGCCGCATTTCACTATTTCGAAATAATTATCTCGGATTTATTAAATTTAAGAACTGGGTTCGTACGCTTTTACCACAACTTCTTAATAGACTTTTTCTATTTAATACTTAAATTACGCCTCGTTTAATTGCTGGATTTGTAATACTTTTCTGCATTTAAATAAGGCCAAAAATTCTATTAAAAATGTGGTAAAAGCTTAGGAACGCTGTAGAACTCTACGATTAAAAAAACATAGCTGAGAAATTGCTACTATCTTAAACATTACTAATTCGCCTTATGTAATAGCAAAAATCTGTTACAAAATAACGGGAAGATATAAGCAAGATTTTGCCTAAGTAAGATTTGGCAATAGTCGCCCGTAATAACCATGAAGTTAAAGAAAATAAGAATGAAAATATTACAAAATAATGTAATATTGTCAGGTTAATATTTACATTCCTACAACATTTTCACTAAAATGTTTGAAATTGTGTATTTAAGAAAAATAATCATCCTAGAATCGAAATATGAAGTCAAATTTGAGTTTCATTTAAAAAAAAAATTGCTTTTTCTTTTCTTTTCTTTTTTTTTTCAGTTTGGTAATGGCACACTATGGATTTTTTCAAATTCAAGTTTAAAGAAGACATTTCCCAATCGAGTGGCTGTTTTCGTATTTCTGGCTATTTTGTTCTCGACATTTTGGCTATACACATTTATATAGGGTATTCGTATTTTTAACATTTTCCAACATAGTTAAAAAGTGTTTATGAATTCAGTTTGTCTGATCGTCTGTCTGTCAGTCCGACAGTCCATGCTCGACTCGCGTAAATACACTTGGATTGCTATGCAACTGATATGTGTTATTGAGGTTTGCAATGACATGTTCGGTATTGAAAATTAAGTATGTAGCACTTACACTTTTTTTACAAGGCCACTCAAATATTACATTTTGGTATATGTAGTTAAAATCATTTGGTGTGTATTTTAATGATGTTAAACTATTTCAAATATATTGAAATTGATATATGTCACTATAGCACACTACAAGATGCTTACTATCGAATATGGTACGTGTAGCACTGATAATTAAATTACAGGGAAACTGAAACTAATTCCGTTTTATAATGGCTAATTTTGTTACACTATTCAAAATTTAATGAAATTGATATCAATTTCTAAAGTGCACTAAGACATGTTTTCTGTAGAATATGGAGTGTAAATCTTTTATAATTATTCTGTTACATTATGGACTGCGAGGAAAAACTCTTTGCAGGGTATTTTAATCATGTAACAAAATTTCAAATATAATGAAATTGATATACGTTACTGAGGTTTACTACAAGATACTTGTTTTATAATATGATTGTATAGCATTTATCATTCATTTGCAGGCAGACACAAAAGATTTCGCGTGCGGTACTTTATTCGAAGTATTGTCTTTACCCGATAATAGGAATTGCGCTTTCAGTTAGGTATGCGTTAAATTAAATGTTTGTCTGTTATGAGGAATGTATAAATGCAACAGATCGTATACAGAACCCAACAATAAAGTTCAGAAGCATTACAATGCATCAGCGGAAATTGATTGAAAGGGGTTTTTAATCGAGTTATGCATTTTGAACGTAAAAAATATTTAGTAGATATTTATTGAATATAAATGAAATCATATACATGGTCATGCACAGAACTGGATACATGGCCGCCTATGTATGATAATTTCTATAAGTGTGATTTCAGTAGCTTGCTGCGTTTTTTGACCTGAATTAAACTTTAGCTTAATATGTGGCGCGCATAAAAATTTTAACGTAATATAATGGGATGTTCACATGAATTCAAATATGTTTCTGTCTATTAATATACACTGTTGAAAGTGAATTTTCAACTGTGTCATGTGTTTTCTTATGGGGTTTCTTCTAAATTGTAGCATCCTATATACAGTGGGGTGGATCGAAAAATCGAAATATGGATAATCGAATCGGCGCGGGGTTCAAAATTTGTCTTTTATGTATGTTAGTTTACATCTGTTTTTTATTGAAATCCATTCATATCTTCCGGTGCCCCAAGCGACCCCAAAATAGTTAAAAAATAAAAGTTTTATGAAAATTTATATATATATATATATATATATATATATATATATATTACTTTTGGTTCGCGGTCGAAAGTTGTCTTTTAAGCACACTAGCATACATGAAAAAAAATTTCACTTTCGATAAATTTCTTCCGGTGTCCCAATATACTTAAATATTAGCAGAAAATCGATTTTTATGCAAATTTTGAACGAAAAATAAGTAAAAGTAAACAGTTAAATAATCATTTGTATAGGATAAAAAGTAGAGCCAGATGATGAAAAATCTTTATCGTTTATTATTAAATGTATAAAATTATTTTATACTATATTGTTATTTACGAAATTTTGGATAGAGCAGATGATTCAATTGCAGGTGCTGTTTTACAAGATATTGGAATTGTACACAAAAGAGAGACTTCGAATGTAGTAAATCGCATCAAAATTCGTCGACAGCGTACAAAGGTTCGTAATTTAGTTGCAGAGACGAGCAATTTTGCAGTGTCTCTGTTTATTTTAACCTGATTATATTCTGATGTGAGAAAAGACAACACAAAAGTGTAAGTTATGAAGGGCACAATGTACTACACAAAAACCACAAAGAAGGAACATTAAACTCTTGTAAAAGAACCTGACTCTCTGTATATTACCCACGTTACAGTTGCAACAGGAGAAACGTAACCAAAAGGAAGCATTTTTTTTTAAATCAAATAACATACAATTAAATGAGCTTACAGTAATTGGATGTGACGGAACAAGTGTAAATATTGGGTACAAAGGAGGAGTTATTTGTCTGATGGAGCTGGAACT
Organism: Maratus michaelseni; assembly: GCA_963931845.1. NCBI lineage: Eukaryota > Metazoa > Arthropoda > Arachnida > Araneae > Salticidae > Maratus > Maratus michaelseni. Next base: position 403,816,144 of record OZ007586.1, read on the forward strand.
CAATAGACCCTTACAATGGTGCATTTGTTTGCTTCTTACATATGAGTTGTCTTTACGACATTTACTAAATTCTTTAGATGGTGCAACTAAATTCTTTAGATGGGCGAATTTGTACAGCAATCAAAACCTGCGAGGAGCTACCTGTAGCTTCCTTTTCTTCAATAAGTGTGGGGAATATGCCAGATAACATAGATAGAATGGTTCACAGCAATGATCAGCAATATTTATATGATTTGTGCTTAGCAATATCATGTGGTGAATGTGGATCTGATTTTTCATTAAAAATCCTTGTCCAGTTGTTCACTCAAGATGGCTAACAACTGCAGTCAGAAATTGAAGGTTGTATGTGGCCACAGAAAATCCATCTGAGAATCTTATTATTTTTACAACGTATATTATAAAGGTATGCACCTGTGTGGTTGCATATCAAAACAAAGCTCTGCATAACAGAAGTAGAGCGGCATATTTGGAAACATATCACATTTTCTAGATATTTGGAATCCAATCTAAGAAAGAAAGTAGACGCTGTTGTTCAACAAAATAGCTTCTTTTGTCATCCTGAAAATTTGTTATTATGAATGCTCTCAGATAACAGAGAATCTATCATGTCTTTAGCAATACGAAAGCTAATTTATGCTACATAGTAGATATGAATATAGAGGATCACCAGAAGTAAGAATTTTAGAAGAATCAAGAATACACGTCAAAGCAAAAGATTATTATGAGCTTATTGACTGGCAACGAGTTGGACGTCTTGAACCACATCTTTTGTTGAATGTGTCTTGTGAAGAAATTGAGGCCATGGTAAACGTAGGAAAAACGATGGAATGGCCAAAATATCCATGCCATATCCAAGCTGTTAAAAGATGCATTCGCCTAGTGTTCTGAGGCATCAGAAAGTGTATCTTAACAAGAAAAGAGACACGGTTTCATATTGAATGGAATAAAATGAAGAAGCCATATCAAACATTTTAATACCAAAAAGGATCACAATCTTTAGGAATATGTAAATCTTCAAAATGAAAGAAGTAAAAAAATTTCTACGTAAGTTCAATTTTTATAATTTTCTTGATTTAATGCTTTGATTTTTTATTTGTATGTCATGTATTATTTTATAATTATTATTATTTATAAGTTTATACTTTATTAAACTTTGCCAAAACACTTTGCCAAATTTGTAAACAATTTTAGTAAATTTAAAATTTTAATACATTTTATTAAAAATTTAAATTTTTAACTATATTTGGGGCAACAGAAGATATGAATGGATTTCGATAAAAAATTATATAAAATATACAATTATGTAGTACACCCAATACACAACTTTCTCACCTGGCGAGAAATGGAATTAAAAAAAATAAACAAAAAATATATATAAATTTCCATAAAAGTTTCAATTTTTAACTATTTTTGGGGCGCTTGGGGCACCGGATGATATGAACGGATCTCAATAAAATAAAACATGTAAACTAATATACATAAAAGACAACTTTAGTACCCCGCTCCAAAAGTAATTAAAAAATAATAATATTAACAAATAATAAAATTTCATGAAAATTTCAATTTTTAAATACTTTCGAGGCACTTGGGGCACCGGAAGATATGAATTGATTTCAATTTAAAAAAACATGTAAACTAATATACATAAAAGACAACTTTTGCACCCCGCGCCAAAAATAATTTAAAAAAAAAGCTTTTTCTTATACTTTTCAATCCACCCTAATATACAGTATATACAAATCTTACAGGGCTGCACAAAAGTTCTTTTCTGGCTATAGCCTGTAGCGGAAGACGGGTACAATGAAACAAAATTCACTATTTTTTTCTCCTATCCACAATTTTGCATGCACAAAAATATAATTAATGCATACTTTTAATCTTGTATTTTCCCCATCTATATACATTTTTATTAGGTTCTGAACAATATTTTTATGCTTGAAAAATAACAAAAAGTAAATGTCTTACAGTGTTTCATTGTATCCCGTATGCCGGGGTACAATGAAACACTCCAAATGATGCAAGCAATTTTCACCCAATAATAGTTTATTTTATGAACAATGAGCTGAATACAAAAACAAAACTTAATTAATAAAATACAAAAAAGAAATTTGATTAAAATACAAAAAAGAAATTTGATTAAAATACAAAAAATAAATTTGATTAAAATACAAAATAGGAACTTTTTTAAAAGACAAAAAAGGAACTTGATATAGATATTATAGTCCTAGATGAAAAGAAAGAAAATTCTATTAGTTTAAGAAATATCTTTCATATTACATTAAATTGACTGAAGTAGGTTTGAAAAATTAGCATTTAGTTGCACCTGAAGGGATAGGGGGTGAAAGTTTCAGCACAATTTGAGTTTTTTCAAAAATGTTAGTTTCTGCAGAATGCTCAAATTTAAAGTAAGGGTTGAAGTATTTTTATGTGAAGTATACTTCACATTCGACTTCATTTAAATTTATGATTTCTCCAACAACATATATTTCCTTATGTTTCAGTTCACCCCCGTTGATTAAAACATAATCATTTATACAGATATTGCTTGTGTCACACATGTTGTGTGGATATCTCATTCTTAGCAATTTGATGATCAGCTTGAGCTGGAAAATAATCTGGATCATCGTCAGTTTCAGAGTGTAGCAGGCAGAATTTGTTTTGAAAACAATCCCTCCTTAGCTTTTTTCTTCTTTTTACTGTTTAATTGCCTAACAGAAGCATTTTTTACTGGTGTGATTAGAAAAAAAAACTCTTTTTTTTTCCCTTTCTGGGTCCAGCCTTGGGGTAAGGTTTTATCTCTTGAGGAGAAATGTATTTCCTCATCCTCACAAGATTAGAGTTTGTGTATGGTGTACGAACAGTTGCTGAACAACCTGCAATGATCTACTTAACTTATGGCAAGGTCCACCGCTTCTAATTCTTGGGTTTTGTCAGTCTGGTCTCCATCTTCATTAGTCTGCTCTACAGCTTCATTAGTCAGCTCTTCAGTTTCATTAATCTGACTATGGAAATAATTTTCAGAAGGACAAGGTGTATCTGACACATACACTGTTAAAAAAAATATCTGTGAAATTACGGAGAATCTACTGGTTATCTGTTATCTTAAGTCTTATGTAAAATTACAGAGATTAGAAAACAGAGATTCTGTTAAATAACAGCGAAATTATGCGGTAAATTTACAGTCTACTGTAAATTTTTCTGTTAAAAAAAATCTTTATTAATATTTATATAAAAAAATCACTGACAGAAAACGCCGTTTCTACTCCAGATATATGCGCTGTTAGAATTACTTGAATTAATTCTAATCGCTATAACGCAGGACTTTACAAGAATCGCTTCGACCACAGATCTGATTCGAACACGTGTCATCCGGGTGGCTGACAGGGATTATAGCCACTATACCGTTTGGGCTGATACTGTCTTGTGCCAAGTATGTCTTTTATGATTTAGTCTGAAAAAAAAATTATTGTACTTGTAAAGGATTTTTTTTTTTTTTTTAATGAAAGAATTTTAATGTTTTTTTTTTTCAGCAAATTTAACAATGTTTTAGAGAATTTTTCGAAGTTTTGACACAATACACAAATTACATATTTTTTTTCTCATAATGCGCGAATATTTTTTGAAAAGAATATTTTTTGGAAAGGATTTTTTTTTAGTAGTAAAAAAAAAAAAAAAAAAAAAAAAAAAAAAAAAAATGAACTGATGCTTTACACTCACGCACACATGTAAACAAAAGTTTGTCGACTTTTTGGTTGGCGCGATTTTCAAGAATCAATTTTCAAGACTGCGTCAAACGAATAACTTAATACAATGGCTAGGTTGCCATTAAAGGAAAAAATACCTTAAATTTGGCGAGTCTTTTCCTATTTTAAACCGATTATTTTTTTTTTCTGCGTGAGTGTAAAGCATCTTAGCCAAAATAAATTTAAAGCATATAAGTTATTTAAAAAGAAATGACTTTTAATATTTTCATATATTTAAATTTAGAAAATTAAACTTATTATTATATTTTTTTTTGTAATAATATTTATGTATTTAGAAGGTTGATATATTTTTTACAACGCATATGTCATTAAAATTCTATGACTCCTAATAATAATATATTACAATTTTTTTATAAATATTAACACAAATTATAAAATGGAATAAAATAATATTTGAAAATTATCTTACCTAAATTGTAAATCCAGATTGAAATAAAAATTTATTCTCTTTCTATCTTTTGATCAAAGTGATAGTCGATAAAAATCCCCGCTAGCTCCGGAGAGATGAATTTCCCGTTTCTAAAATATTCTAATTTTTCATAAAACAATTTTTAAACCAATTTTTTTTTCTTTAATATTTTTAATTAAATTGTAAAAGAATTTTAAAAGTGTGTATTTTGAATTACAGGTTATAACAAATATAAAAATATCTTTAAATAAAGACACGGAAATCCCTACAGAGGATCTAATATAAGTGAAGGGAATTGTCTGTAAAATGATGACAGAGAAACTCGATCAAATGCATTTAACGGAGAACTAGTGTAAATTTACAGAGAGGCTCGTTTTTTTCTGTGATTTTACAGAATTTTTAACAGTGTACAAACACAAATAATCTTCTTCACAAAAAAATTTTCTATTGAAAGGCCATATTCCAACATGTTTCATTGTACCCCGTCTGCAAGTGTTTCATTGTACCCCGCAGTGAGGTTACTAAGTAAAAAATTTTATACAAACTTCTAATATTTATTTTTCTTATTTTGCTTTTGGAGGCATGAAGACAACAACCCAAAGATAACAATGTATAAAAAAATAATTATTACTTATAACAGCAACGAAAAAGAAACAAAATTACTTTTAGTAAAAAAACTTACTTTCAACAGTAAAAAATCAATAATCTTTTATTGCTAATGTTGTAGAAGTGTGAATGTATCCAAATCACATCAGTAACTGAGACATACAGTTGTATAACATATATATAAATTGCAACATTCTGAGACAAATTTTACTGATTTTACAAGTAATGTTTCATTGTACCCCGTCTTAACCTATTTATTGATATTTGGTTTTCAAATGTGTTTTATGCTTTCTAAAATGCTTACTTAGATGCCTAATTTTCCTTATTAAACAACGATGGTTTGTTAAAGTATTCTGTGAGGTGGTAAGATAAAGCATACACAGACTCTTCTTAAAACAGAAAAAAAAGTTGTCAACTACAGGGTTCGTACTCTTTTAGAAGAATTTTTTAATAGAATTTCTCTATTTAATATTTAAATAGCAGAAATTGTAGACCCTACGTTTAATTTCCGGATTTGTAATACATTTCTCCATTTAAAGTAGGAGAAAAATGCTATTAAATATTTGTGATAAAAGCTTACGTACCCTGAACTATGTCCTGTTGTGTGCTTTTTTAACTCTTTCAAGGACGGTGTTTGCATGACACTAACACTTAATTTTAATTCTGAACTGCTAAATGGCACCCAGAATTCTTTTATAATCTTTTGCTGTCATAATTTTCATGAAGGAAATTTTTTAATAATTTTTAAATAAACTTGTTCATAAATTCTAGTGTGACTGAATTATTCCAACATTTTACCACTAAATGTAATTTGACGCTTTAAGGATTAACCAAGTTTCAGCATGCTTTGTAATTTCGTTTCTGTTAAATTATTAACATATTAACATTGTGCTTTACCTATTCTTGTATTTCCTTTATGTGCATATTTTACAATCAATCTCCAATTATTCCTAAAATAACCAAAAAAGTGTGGTTTTATTTATATTTTTTATTTCATCATATGAATATTATGAAGTTATAGCATATCATTAAAATTTTATGTGCTATCCTTCAGGGCATTTTGATTCCGTGAAGTTTTTTTCTTATTTTAGCTTATAACAAACGCACTCTGCATCAAGAGTATTATGATTAGAAGCATTTGAATGTTCATTAATGATTTCCCTTGGGGTAATCTTAGTTTTGTCTTTCAGAAAAGTCTTCTAATTAAAACTTGGACAGTAAGTTTACCAAAATAAAAAAAATATATTATTGAAGGATTTATCTATTTTAACCCTCTAAGGGGCAAAGTACTTCTGTTGCTAAAATGTTGGAATTATTGAGTGACACAAGGATTTACGAAAATATTTACTTGAAAATCTGCAAAAGATTTTCTTCAAGTACCATAATTTCCGTCCTATAATCCGCAGATCAAACAATCATGTTGAGACCCAAAATTGCATTTAATAATTAAAGTCAAATGTTTACAACGATCCTGTAAGTTACATTCTATAAAATAAAATTTCTGGGTGTTAGCATCATTGTTTCATCCACGGATTATACGACACATTATAAAAGCATTTTTTTCATCAATTCTGGTTCCACTGTTGAATTTGGGGTTAAAATTTAGTGGTATATATAATACACCTCCACCCTTCAAGGGATTAAAATAGGTTCGAAGAGAACACCACGTTTTCCGTCTAGTAATGTTTGCCTTATTTACTCTTCGTAATATGATTTTTCAAATGACTAGATTTTTACAAAATTGGAATTATCTCCAATATATTATTAAGTTCAACATATTCCTCATTTTAAACAAATTATATTCTACAGCATGTTGTTCGAAAATTTCTGAAAAATAGCACATTGTTAATATTTTCTTGATTTGTAGACGTTGGGAGACAAACTGTATCTCAGTTTTTCTACGCAATATCTGTCCTCACAAGCGCGATTTCAGCGCAAACGACTCTTGTAAGCCAATGTCTCAAGACAGAAATCAGTTTCAAGGATGAACTCTATAGATTATTCTTCAGGACATTAAATTTGTTAAAGTTCGTTAGGTTCATTAAATGCGTAAACGTACATGTACAAACATTCAAAAGTAAAAAAGAACATTAATTTTAGCCTTATTCATCTGTGATTATATATTGTGGAAATTTCAACTGTTTTATACTGGTGAAAGTGTGAATATGGTGCACATGTTCAGAAAACGGGCCATATATGTATTTATATAGTCATACATATTTATATATTTGTGTGTGTCTGTGTTTACTTACGTCTACGCTTTTTTAAATAAGAAATTTTCAACAAGAAATATTACTTTTGAAAAAAAAACAAAAAAAAACAATATGCAATACAATTTATTAAGTAAACCCATCCCACTTTTTACTAAATACTTTTTTTGGTTCAAAACATGTGTATATAGTTTAAAAACTAATAGAAGGTGGCAGCTATATAATATATATTATGAGAAATATATAATTCAACATAAAGAATATTATTTTTTTTAATTAAGGAGATTTTTGTTTCGTTCTCCACATTCTTTTCTTTGCATTTTTTTCCCTATAAGATTCTTGCAATAATGTTATCCATTGTTACATTTAATGGTGATGTTTTCACGTAATATCCAATATGTTAATGCCTGAAGAACTAACTTGCTGTGATAAAATACACTCTTATATTACTAATTTAGTTTATTGTATCTAAAAATATTTTTACGAAACATTTTCATAAAGAAAATTGTAAGTATACAATTAATGAATTTTTTACGTTAAGTGAAGTTACTTTTTAAAGTCAAGAAAAGATATTTGAAAAATACATTTTGGTTTAAAAAAAAGAATATGCCTTATGTTGTTGTTGACACTTTACTAAATAAACCCATCACACTTCTAACTAAATACTTTTTGTGGTTCAGAACATGTGTACATGATTTAAAAACTCGTAGAAGTTGTCAGCTATATATATTGTGAGAAATATTTAATTGGACATAAAGCATATTATTTTTTAAACTCAGCAGGTTTTTGTTTCGTTCTCTACATTTTGTTTCGTTGCATGTGATCTTCCCATTAAGATTCTTGCAATCATGTTATTCATCATTACATTTAATGGCGGCATTTCCACGTAATATCCAAGTGTTAATGTCGGAAGAACTAATTTGCTGTGATAAAATACCTTCTTATTTTTCCCATTTAGTTTATTGTGTCTAAAGATGTTTTTACGAAATACTTTCATAAAGGAAATTGTAAGTATACATTTAATGAATTTAGAAGATGTCATTGTCTAATAAAATATAGAATATGATTTTGAAATTTTGAAAATTTCTTTTAAATCTATAGTAAATATTTATTACAGCCAGTAATATTCTGCACAAAAAATATGTCATATTAAAATATTTTTGCGTTTCAGCATAAATTCTGAATATTTCTGTATATAGTAATATTGTATTTTATATAATAATTATATTTACACGTAAATTTATTTTAATTATTTTCAAGATTTTGATTATTTGATAATTTTTCTATTGCCGATAGTAGTATATTTAGTATATTTAATAGTATATTATATTTATGCTATACTTCCGCATTCATACGCACCAAGTCTCACATATTTTGAGAAATTCTTTGTAGAAATTATGTTATAAAATAAATTGAATGCAGAGCTGCCAAATTCCACACCTACTTTTTTCCCACAATTTTAAAATCATTTGTTTAATAATTTAATAATTTTTAATAATGTTTTTTTTTGCATTAATAAATGCATTATTAAAACATGGATGCTGACATTATGATGCTGTATATGACGCAGGAATGGCGTCTCACGTCGCCTTTGATGAATCCAGCATCATGATGCCATCATCCATGTTTAGCGGCATCGTTGGAAACGAATATTGGCAGCTTGCATTCGAATCCCCATACTGTCATACCACCAGGAGTGTCGGTATGAAGTGCCATTGGATACTCGTCACGGTAACCTCTTGTTCGCATTGCCGGCAATTTCAACAGCAGCCGTTACATTTCTGATGTGTTACGGTCCGTAGTTCTGCCTTATCTTCGATGCCTCCGCAATTCTATGTTTTAGCAGGACAATGCACGATAGCATGTTGCTCGTACTATTCTGACCTTCCTTGATGCAGAACATGTTCGACTGTTGCTCTCCTGATTTCTGACCAATTGAAAATGTCCTGTCAATGGCTTCTGAGCGACTGGCCCGCCACTACTTGCCCGTCACTACGGTTGATGAACTGTGGCATAGTGTTGAAGCTGCATGGACTGATGTACCCGTACATGACATCCAATCTCTGTTCGACTCCATGGCTAGGCAGATAAATGCTGTTATTGCGGCCAGAGGGGGCTGCTTTGAGTAGTGTTTTATCAAGATCTATACCTCCAAATTTTCTGAAAATGTAATCAGCGGCGTAGCCAGGGAGGGGGTTCAAATGCTCTGAATACCAGTAATAATGAAAAGTTTTCTTTGCTTTGATTATCGCAGAAAGTTCTCCAGTTAGACAAGTCAAAGAAAACTATACACAATTAGTGGTATCCAGAGCATCTCCCCCCCCCCCCACCCTGGCTACGCCACTGAATGTAATCACTTGTCCTTCCAATTATAATGTATTTGTCCAATAAATATCATTCTGTTATTTGCATTTCTTCATGGTGTTGCATTTTGGATGGTCAGTAGTGTATATAAAAAGCTGTTACTAATAAAACAATCTGAATAAAAAAGAAACCCGTCCAACAGGCAACACTTCTTGGCAGGAAATTCTACCAATTCGGCGCACAGTGGGGCGTTTTGACGACTAGGTGGACAAAATTATTGCGTTGGAATTTAATTAGGTTTTGCTTATTTTTCAAATATATCACTAATAAAATGCTCAAACAGTGATACATATTTGGTTTATTTAATTATTTATAATATTATTATTATTATTTATATTATTATTATTGTTATTATTATTATTATTATTATTATTATTTATATTATTATTATTATTATTTATATTATTATTATTATTATTTAATAAAAGTGATTTAAAAGTGGTTTAAAATTGACTAGCAAGATTTGAACAAAACATACATTCTTACACTCTAAGTTAATATAACTTAATGATTAAATAATAATTAAAATAATAATAATAAGGTTTCACTGATCTACCAGGGTGGATTTTATTTAAGACTTTTTCGTTTTCTATTGTTTAAATAACGCATTCTGGTATGTGAAAGGTTCCTTGAAACCAGGCGGAATTGTATTGATAAAAACGTTGTCTATTTCTTTCCGATTGAGACCATTTTTGTTGAATTTGAAAACAAAATGTCCGGAGCCGTGATTTAAGGTTTTTAAAATGTCTTCAGTTAACTGAGGATTTCCCACTTTTTCCAACAAAAATGATAGGACAGCTTCGAATTTGCTTTTCTTTGGGTTGGAAAACCATAAGTCAACAACAAATCGTCGAGAAATTTGTGTAGTCATCCTGAAAAAATAAAAGTTTACAAATAAAAACATATTTTTAAAAATAAGCTTTTATGTTTTGCGTTATTCTATAAAAAATATATATGCTACGCAAATTATTTTCAGTTGAAAAAATGCTGTTGTGCAAATCCATAATCTATATAAATTTTATTGAATTTAAAATCAAATTTTTGCTTATAGACGGTGATGCATCCGAATTATTATTTGTGTGGCCCTTAAGAGAAGAATAGCTGCTGCTCAGTTTATTTTCACTTTATAAGATGGTATTGTGCATCTCGATAATCTAGATAAATTTTGTTGAAATTGAATTAAAATTTGTGTTTATAAATAACAATCTTTCCACAATCTTTTGTGTGTCCCTGTAAAAAATGCATAATTGCTACGTTCCTCAAATTATAATATAATTAAATTATCATGTAAAATAGACATGTAAGCAAAGTTTCAGCTCAATACGATAGTTATAATTGGATTAAAATTGATTTGCAAGATTTAAACTAAACTTTTGTGTAGCCCTGTAGATACAGTATAACTTCTACTTTCCTTAAATTACAATAACATTGTATTGTCATTTAAACTACACATGTATTGGAAGTTTTCGATTAATCGAATAATTGGAAGTGGTTTAAAATTAACTTGCAAGATTTAATCTAAAATTTGTGTAACCCTGTAGAAACAGTATAACTTATACGCTCGTCAAATGATAATCATATTGTATTATCATTAAAACTACACAAGAATTCAAAGTTTCAGATTAATCGGATAATTAAAAGTTGTTTAAAATTGACTTGCAAAATTTTCACTAAATACAGGGTGATTTTTTTTAAAGTTGTGAAAGTAAAACCCTATAACTAAAGAACCACTGATCCAAATGACCTGAAATTTCACTAGAGTGCTCCCACAGCAATGGGTATTTTTTAGACGTGGTTAAAGAAAAAAAATACCGACAGATGGCGCTGTAGCTGCATATACAGTACAGTCGGGAGACGAGCTTGTGCACGACACACGTACAGTGGTGATAATAATGTGAAGCACGCACACCTCTTGTTCATTATTCTGCGAATATCCTCGCAATGACTGTGCTGAAACTGCATTATCAGAATAACGACAGCGCAGCAACTGCTGTTAGGAGGTTTAAGACACGTAAGAATTTAAGAAAAGTTCCAATGACGATAGAAGGCTTACGCATGATGGTTTTGAAATTTGAACAGACTGGTTCAGTGAGCCTAAAACCCGGTAGAGGAAGGACACCAGTTGATGTTAACCTATAGCGCCATCTGTCGGTGCGATTTTAAGTTTTTTTAACCACGCCTAAAAATTTCCCATTGCTTTGGGAGCATACTGGTAAAATTTCAGGTCATTTGGATCAATGGTTCTTTTGTTATATGGTTTTACTTTCACAACTTTAAAAAAAAATTACCCTGTATAATACATTTACTGAAAGTTAATATAAAGCTGGTTTATTGATAGAAACTTTACGATTCGCAATCTTTCGCAGGAGTTTTCTTAAATTTCCAATACAAAGGAATGACACTTTTATTTTTAAAAATCTCATTGCTTAATAATGCTTAATACTGTCTTAAAAGTCAAGATGAAGTTTGTAAACAACAACATGAATCATCCAAAAATACAATTTCTGAAAAAAGCACTTAAACTGGTTTAATGGCCCTTATTTTCAAACAACAGTAGGTTAAATCTTACCTTGACAAATATGTAATATGCTTTCAGTAGACACGTGCTTTCACATTAAACATAATAGATAAGACGTGCTTTCGAACTTAGGGAAATAAATGCAACCATTGAAACACCTTCAAACCAATTGCGCAAATGTCTTCTTTACGGTCGTAATTAATCGACACCACGAATCTTTTCCACAAAAAGCGTACGGATCTCGACAAAAGAGACTTTTAGCTACCAGAGTATGCTGTCTTGTTAAATTCCGAGAATTTCGGAAAAATGAATTTTGAGCACCTAGATCATCAAAACGCCCCACTGTGCGGCGTTACATAAAGTGAATATTTCAGAGATAGTAGTACTTAAAAAAACGAATGTTTAGCAGCTCTGAACTTGTGTGCTGTGGCATACATAGAGGGTAGAGGATATGGATTTTTTTATATTTTGCAATAGTAATTTTCGTCGTATTCTATTCGTCGAATTCTATTTATTAAACTTACTATTATTATTCTTTCATCGAATTCTATTTTTAAATAAGGATAATTTTTCTTTTCGATAATGGTGGCATCCGTAACTACCCCTCCCCCCACACCTGTGTGTGTGCCACAACTTTTGAGTATAAAATCTTTATTACAATTACGTGTATTTTAAAATAATGCTTGCCAAAATACATAAAATAACTTTCGGTTTTAAAATTAAAGTATGCCAAAATACATAAAATATACTATTGGGACTGGTTTTTATAAAAGCTTTATAAAAATCATCCATATTATTTCTGATGCCAACACCCCCTGTTTTATGCACATACAAAAGTGCAGTGATGAATAATGTATCATACGAAATGTTTTCAAACAGGATTTTAACATAGTATAGTCACATTTCGTTAAAATACGTTGTTTGATAAAAAAAACAATTACATTTAATTAAAAATTATTGAAAGAGCACATCTGTAATTGAGAAAAAGATTACGTGCAAAAGCCTCGTATGCGTGTACAGGTCATTTTGTAAATCATAGCTTAAATAAAAATATTTATTTAAAACAAGTACTTCCAAAATTTTCCCTTCAACATATCACCAGCTCATTTTGATAAAGTGTGTTTTCTATAAAAATACTGTTATGCTTAAGCTAATTAAATAGTCAATTGACATTAATTTTGTCAATAGATTTTCTAGAACAGCTAAAAGTATTTTTTTTAGTATAATAAAACTAATCCTATTAATCAGTAAACAGCCATCTCTATTCATTGTAAGATAAATATCTCCCTTCCTTTCTGTAATTAGAGACTAAAAGGTATCTTCTTTCAGATTAAGCTTCGAAAAGAATGTAAGTATACAGAAATGATGTTAACTAAAAACTTACATTTATTAAACAAGTGACTTGATAATAAGTGGAATTATCGATATTTAATTCTCTATCCTGTTTAAAATTTCATTTTAGTTTAAACCAATTTTGGAGTTGAAATAGCCAAATTTGGGGATTTGTTTTTTTATGTTACTGTTTAAGCCAGCTTTTCCACTTTAGAATTTAGTTAGCGCCCTAAGATTTTTTGTGCGGCTGGCGGAATATATTAGGAACGAACACACAAAGTTTTAAAAAGATTCGGTGATAAGAAGTATTTTTAATAAATATAATAGTGAAAAGATGGGCTCTAATGGGCTGAGACATGGCGAGGTAGATGTTGTTTACAAATGTGCTGGCTTAATGTCACCCTTTAAACTATTTTTAATGGTTAAAGACACTTTAACACCTAATAGATAACTTAATAAAAATAATGAAAAGTTCTATGATAGCAGCTTTTATGATGGATACAGCTAAGAGAAGTTGTTTAACAAATGATGATTTATCATTCATTGACGGGGTCTTGGAGAGAGGTGGGGGCAGGGGGAGTTATACAAAACGCAAGTGCTCTACGAGACCTTTAAAATGAATCTTCACTTGCAATTGAGAGATGGGACTTTAAAAGGGATGCCCCTCTGACGGCCCCCCGCAACAGATACGTGAAAACCGAGGCGCCAAAAGAAGCGAGGGGAAAATACTTTTAGGTGGTGTACAGCTACTTTTGGTGAAAGTTTGGAGTTGTCCGGCCACTAGGAACAGAGAAAATGGGAAAAACTAAAATAAATATGAGAAATTGAAAAAATTAAATAAGAAAAGTGCTCCTGACAGGCAAGGGGGGAGAAAAAGAAGAGGGAGAGTAGAATCAGACAACAGTGCTTAACGAGATCAAACTTTTGATATGTTACATGATGGGGTTTGAACAACTTGAATATCTCCCCTTGAGGGGGGGGGGGTAATTTCGTTCCTAGGGGAGATAGGGCCTCAGGACTCTCTTAGAAATGTCGGCCTCGACGAGTTTAACTTCGTTGGATCCTTTAGAAGAGGCCTACGCCCTCTGGGGGGTTTAAAGGGGCTGAGAAAGATGGGAAAAACTAAATTATAAAAGGAGTTGAAACAGAGAAAAATGCTTCTTATGAGTGGGGGTAGTGACAGGGGGTAGAGTATTACCAGACCATAGTGCTTGACGAGATCTATCTATTGATATGTTACATGAAGGGGTTTGAGCACCAAAAAGGTCTCCCCCTGGGGTGGTAACTTCGTTGCTATGGGAGATATGGCCATGGGACCCCCTTAGAAATAACCGACACGACGGGTTTAACTTTCTTTCATCCTTTATATTGTTGTTTAAATGGGGTCTGAGCCCGATGTAGGTCAATTAGGGACTGAGAAAGGAAATACAAACAGAAGTATCGGCATAATAAAGAGAGACAATTTGATTTTTAATATCGTCAGTAACAACCATTTGTATAGCTAAGTATAAAGGGTGTCCTCCTTTATATATGGAGTGGCTGTGACTTTACCTAAACATGAATTTTACTGTAGACTGAAAGAATTAGCCCTGTGTGTGGCTAATAATAAAATGTAATGTAAAATTTTAATCAGGAAATAGCTGAATTTGTCGTATTTAAATAAGTAATTGTTATTAATATTAAATTTTACTTTTATGAAATATATTCAATTTATCATAAAAAATAAAAAGTAATCGATAAAACATTTTTAAATAAATAAGTAGAAAACTCGAACAGAAACTAAGGGAAATCGAACCCGCAACCTCCAGAATCAAGAGCAGTGCTCAAACCATTCGGCCACCAAGTCTACTTCTAGACTTTGAGAAAATATCTTTAAAATAGGCAAATTAGTCAAATCAACGTTTCGAACGCAGGCCTTTCAATTTCACTATGCATACATTCACACAGAGTTGCCAAGTCTCCGGCTTTTTGGACACCAGTATTTTAGTTCAGAAAATGTTACTTTATGTAATCGGAACATTCTGCGATTTAAATGAACAACATTTTCTGTAAGATAATAGTGGTGCGCAAAAAGCCGGAGACTTGGCAAGTCTGATTCACAGTATAGACTCACTCCATATTTTAGTCTCCTTCTCCCGCGCTTAGCCTGATGATCCGTGAACAGCCCCATTATCTTTTTACGCGTGAAGGTTTCGCCATGGTACTTCATTGTGAAATTTGGTAATTTTTGAAATTCAATATTTGAAAAACGGCATAATCGTTAGATTTGAAATTTATACCAAGAAAAATACAATTTTTTACCTTTCTAACGCAGTTTGTCTAACAATTTTGTGACAAATACTTTTTCAGCTAATAATAGTAACTTCAGTAGTAATAGTAATTTCAGTAACTTCAAATGTTTCATTTTCCGACATTAACCTGTGGCAACGATGGATGGCTGTGACTTTTCATAAACATGAAAAATGATAGAGATTGAAAGAATAAGTGTGTGGCTAATAAATTGGTAAAATATTGATCTATAAAGTGACTATAGTTATTCTGTGAAAACAACAATTAATCAGACCGGGAGAATTGTTTACAGAGGAGTCGAACATGTAAAGACACAGGTTCCTGATCACAAGACCTATGTGCTTACTCGGAAATTTCAGTTGTAGTAGGCTGATTTTTGTAAGCATTTCAATGAGACTTTAAATTTGAGTGCTACAATTTTCTACTAGTATATTTTGGCTATATATACAAGGAAACATAATAAGGTGATGTATGTTCGGAAACAGTAGTACTCAGTTTCAAGGGAGGGCCAAAAATGCTTTATAAATCCACCTACGACAGCAGCCATTTTTCAGTCATAGGCGTATTATACTCAGGCCTGTAAGAATTTACGTTTGAACAGATATTCGAAATTGACATATCTTGATTTATAACAAGCCTTCTAATCACTAAACAAGCACAAGGGTATCCTGCTGGTCTTACGTAGTATAGTTACGTAATCTATTTTTTTCTAATCGGCTACGGGTTAGTTAAAACTTTTGGACGAACTACAGACCTCTGAATATTAGGCCTACGCTCCAACTTAAAAATGGTATCTGTCGCAGGCATATATGTTTAAGCGTTTTTAAGGTCCCTTGAATTTTCGTACCTTATTTTTCTGAGAGTGTATAAAGCGAAGAAAACTCTTGAAAAATAGTGGTACGAAAATTCATGGGACCGTATAAACTTTGAAAAACTTCTGCCTTCGATAGCCGCCATATTTGGGTCAGCACGTAGGCTGAACAGGGTTGAACCATGAAAGTTGAAACCGTGCAGAAACTTTGAAACAATTTGTTAAAAATCTTTTTTAAAATATCTTATATAAAACACAGCTTAAATCATACTATTTATTTAAAACAAGTATTTATAAAACTTTTGTCTTCAGCGTAACCGTTTGAAGGGTGGGATATTATTTTTACCATTTCATTTGAATTCCAAACTTCCAAGTGGTACCCAGATTTTTTTTTAATGAACTTTCCTTTTATAATGTACATGGAAAAATATATTTATTTCCAAATCAATTTGTACGTAAATTCTGGTCTCATTCAATCATTTCAACATTTTAGCAATATAAATACTTTGCCTCTGAAAGGGTTAAGTTATTCCAGCACATTTTTAAGTAGCGCGTTTTGTATAAAAATACTCTTTATACTTGCGCTAATTAAATAGTCTATTGACACTATCATTGTCAAGCGATTTCCTAGAAGAGATAGAAGTAATTTGTTTCAGTCTAATGAAATTGCTCTGGTTAATCAGTAAACATTAATCTCTTTCCATTATAAGATAAATATTTCCTTCCTTACTGTAATTAAAGAATGAAAGTTATTTTCTCTCAGATTAATTGTCGATAAGAATGTAGGCACACGCGAATTAATAATGTAAATCTAAAATTTATATTTATTAAAAAAATCTCTTTAACCCTTTCAGGGGCGGTGGTTTATTATCTATACAACATAATTTTTATACTTATCTGTTACATTCACATCATAATTTTTAAAAACATTTTGATTTTAAAAAGTACGTGGAGAAAAACATTAATTTATTTCTAAATCAACTTTTTCGTAAATTTCAGTGATATTCAATCATTTTAACATTTTAGCAAAATAATTACCTTAATTTCGGGTGTATAAGCCACGGCTCAAATAAAACGGTTTCGGACGGGAAAATGTTTTTAATGAAATGTAACGTGTTACAGCTTGGCACTTATTTGCATTTATTTCTATATAAATAATCATGGGTTTGAAACAGACTTAATTTACCCGTGGCTTGTACACCGTAAATTACTGTACTTTGTGCTTGAAAGGTTTAAGCCGGCAATTAAAAAAATTGCTATTGTTCTTTATTTTTGCTGATTGTAAGAAACACATTAATACAGGGTGATACAAAAGTACAAAATATTTTTTAAAACTATATAATCAAAAGTATAGACACAAGCAGTGTTGTCAATTTATGGAGTTTTTTTAATCAAACAACACACCAGAAAAGCAATTCCGAAAAGCAATCTTAGCAATATTTGATTAAATAACGCGAAGATTACTATTCGAAAATACTGACAGATAGTTTGAATAAAAATCCGCTTAATTAGGCACACTGAATAGTTAGTACAATTCTGATAATACATAAATATACAGAGAATGTGCGTTTTTCAATACCGAAATTTTTTATTGCCAGAATAGTTATTCTAGCTTCTGACTGCTAATGTTTAAACAAGCATGAAACAGGAACTGCAAAATAATCAGTCTTCGATGCTGTGCATATTGTCATAGAATACTCACCATTATTCACAATAATGACAGCTGTCACACAATATATTTGTAATCCTAGATCAGTTGCGAAACTTGCTTCACCACTCTATGAACTACTTACTGACTCAACTAATGTGCCACTTGCTTTTGACAACTTATTTTGGAATTGAAATGAGGGTATTTAATGTAACTTAAACAAAATGTTGAAAGTGAATATTATCTTCTGAAAAATTAAGGAGAGTACAATTTTTAATATTTTGATGACTCCCGAAGCATAATTAATGAATGGTATTTATTAGGAGGCATATTTTTTAATCTACTGGAACATGTATTTTTTTATTTGATTATTTGCAACAGAGTTATTAAGTGGGAACCGTTTGTTCCAGGACTGTACATATAATCTTGAAACATAATGATATATATATATATATATTATTCGCTATTTATTGATCATTTTCATCTTTGAGTTAAAAAAAAATACCAATCATTTGTTTTATTTGTAAGATATTTAATTTAAAATTAGTCTTGTTACTTTTTTTAAATCTACATTTACATATATAAGGAATATACAAAAAAACCCCAATCTAATCTAAGTATTAATGTTAGCAAGAAAAAAACATTCAGCTAAATAGTTCTCTTGAGTATATCATTATCAGTGTAATTTTCTAGATTCGGCGGAGGCTTTGAAAGTAATATTTCTATGGTTGAAGGTTTTCTTTGGTATTCAAGATGCGTGTTTATATTACTGGCTATAATCAATGAATGTGTATAAATCTTTTCTGTCATTTTTACTAAATAAAGAAGTCATTCTAAAAAAAAACATCCAATGATGTGTAGAAATTGCGTAAAATGCAAGATATATTGAAATATTGAAATAAAGTTAGAATTAAAACAATTAGACGACCCCTAAAGCAAAAATGTACGATTTAAATCCGATTTTAAGCCAATATGTACGGTTTTTGTTACCACTAAAATTTAATAGAAATTTTTGCCTTATTTAAACTTTTAAAATCATTACATTTTTCTATTACATTCGGAAAAATTTACCATTAAATTTAAGTGGTATGAAAAAACCGTACAAGTCAGCCAGCTATGCATTAATTAGTCGACATGATTACTAATCGATTGGTACCAATCACTTTTTTTAGAATGCTATATGGGAGAGTTCACAGGGAGTAATAATTGTTTTCTTGTGACTGTACATTAAAAAAAAATGAATTCTTATAAAATTTAGATTTCTTATATAATTATTTGAATAACGAAGACTTTATATTTTTTATTGTATATATGCTGAATTGCATGAATTAATAATTAGTGCATTGTGTTAGACAGAACACTGGCGAATTCCTATGAAAAACGGCTGACATTTGAAGCACATATTTCTCCAGAGCTACTGAAAAATTTTCAATTTTTTTTTTAAATGCTTACTTTTCACTTACATTTCTGTATGTATGTGGCAGTCAAATCTTGTTACTCATTTTCTCCCACTGCCTGTTGACATAGAACTTTACAATTATAATATATATGTATTCCTGAGGGCAATACATGAATTCGACATTGATTTTTTTTAATTCGATCCCTAAGGAGGGGGGCAACATCAACCCAAAACTTGCATTTTCCCCATAGAAATAATGTTACGATTGTTTAATATTATTTGAAAAAAAATAGCTGAATTGTTTCAACATTCATCCATTTTAGCCACTTTGTTGCCCGCATCATTATGACGTCATCATTGAGCGATGCACACATTTGTGCTTTATAATTTAAGTTAACTTTTTTGTGAATTTTAATTAAAGCATGTTTTTTTTAATTACATTTATTTTTTTATATTGTAAATAGCTGTATTTTAATTGCTTTGTTTTGTTGAAAAATTAACTTATTTTTGGTAACGATAATTTAAAATCTTTGAATTATTTGTTTACGAAGTCCCACAACTACTGATTTTTTATTTTTATTTGTAGCCGAGCGATCATTTTATAGTTCATCTACTTATAAAACAGTAAGAAATAATATTGAAATTGCTTCATTTATTCCCTGGGAAAATGTATATATCATTATGAGCTGTTTTCCACAGAATTTCACAAGCGTTGTTACCCCCTTAAACAGACATATTCAATGTTTCATAACGTTTTTTGTATTTTTTAGGTGGCTTTCATTACAAAAAGTAACAAGAACGAAAAATCATGCGTCAAACATAGATTATGAAACACTTTCCAACACTTCGAAAATAATTTTGAAAATCTTTACCGTAAGTGTAAGATAGTATCTAACTAAACAATTTCGAAAACGCATAACATATTTAAAAATCAAATTTTAGGAATTACCAACACTATTCAGAAAAATATCTGAGCTATTTTGTGCAGCGTTGTATATGATCGAAAATTACTGAGATATGGTAGTTTGTAATTCTAGTGCGGCGGCATTTTGAAACAATCTGATTTTTGTTATGCTGTAACTCTCGTATTTATGAACCGGTATGAATGTAACTGATCATGGGTACAGAACATACCAAGGTCTCGACCGATTTCGTTGGCCAGCTTCATGCACCACCTTTCTTCAAAATGGCGGCCAGTTAAAATTTAAATTTTTTATTTTAAATTCAATAAAATGTATAAAAATCATAAAAGTTGTTTCTGTTAAATGTTAAACTGTAATACAAGGATTCCGGAGCATTTTTTTGTTGGCTTTATCTCTGAAAATGACTGAGACATAGCTGTTTAAATTTCTTTGTTGGTTGATATGTTGAAACAATTTAATTTTTGTTATGCTGTAACTCTGGTATTCGCATTCAAATTCAGTATTAACGAAAATCAGGGATTGAATCTTCAAAAATCAAATCAGGTTCCAAGTATTTTATCTTCGGGTGTTTGAGAAAATATGAGTTGAAATTTTATAAATATGGAATATGGAAGCTACCTTTTCCTCCCGGTACAGGCAGGGAGGACTTTTTTCAGTTACAGTTGGGTAAAAGTATTTCAGATAAGCCTAAATTATATATATCCGGAGGAGGAATTATCTTTCAGGTTACAAGGATGAAAGGGATCACTTTTTGGCTTGCACTATTTCCAAACAATAGTCTTCGTGGTAAACTTCTATAACAACGGCAGGGAAAAAATAATATTCATAAAGTTTTATAAAAAATTTCCATTAGAAATCTTTATAGAAAAATATTGTTTAGAAATTTCTGGTACTGCCGCTGCAAACATCCCACAGTTTTGAATGCGAATAGTTTAGTACAGAAACTTTACTTTTGTTAAATTGCAAATTTTCTGAGTTAAGTAAAGATGTATTTTATATACAAAAATAGTGGTATTGAAAAATCCAGCGGGTTGGCAACTTTCCTGTAGCCAACATATGGATCGTCCCGAAAAACTTCTTTATTCATTGAATTAGGAAAAAGTTATACAATAAAAGAAAACATAAAATAAACATCCTTTAATAGAAATTGCTTTCGATTTTATTAAAAATTTAAAACTATTTTAATGTCATAAAATAAATTTAAATATTTAAAAGGAATTTTTTGTATATATATACACATATACAAAGTCATCCAAAAGTTTCAAAAAATAATAATAATTCAAGAAGTATTGATAATAACAAGTTACGTATTTCATATAAATAATACATTTTAACAGCATTTTTTTTACCAGAATATCTTTATTTGGCACCGACAGTTAGCACTTTATTGATACCAGAGCTGCTAGTCATTACTATTGAAGCTATCCTGTGACAACATTCTCTCCAGAGCATGTAACCACATCTGACAGCTACTGTTACTAATATTACCCGTAAAATAGAACACCTGTAATATTACTTTCCCTTTAAACAGTGCGGTTCCTCTTTACAAAATGATGTCAGAACTGAAACGAAACTTGTTGGTGCAAAACATATTTATTATGACATTAACATTTTTTTTATTAAGAAAAATAATAATTCCACGTGTATGTGTACATTATAGTGAAGACCACATCATATGACTGCCTATACTTTTCGAAGTATTATATATCTATATATATGTGAGACTTTATTTTTAAATCTTACAATAGCATAAATATTTACTTGACTTAGGAATATAAATGTCTAAATCTTTTCGATTTGATTTCAAAGAATGTTTATTACTTACTCAAACAAACAAATAGGATGATGATATTACAAAACTTCACACTTATTAATAGTACAGGCTTATTCTAAATGATGGACCCATTTTCAAAAAAATGTATTTATTAAAGTACAAATCCAAAATAAACAATCTTTATACCAATGAAAAGAGGAAGTTTCAAAGTTTTTTTAAGACATTATAAATGTTCAATGTGTCCACCGTTTACTGCACGGCAAACATCTACACGATAGCCAAACTCGTCCCACACACGAGAAAGCAATTAGATCGCGCTACAGAACACTCTGAGTACCGTCAGTTTAATTATGGCCACCTTGTATATATATATATACATTTTATTTGTATACATATTATTATTGTTTTTGTGTACACTTTACTCTTCTGGTTGTATATAAAAATGGAGAAATGTCTTCTTAAAAATAAAATTGCTTGTGTTTATGAAACAGTGAAAATGAAACCAGAAAATGAATTGCGAAATTTTGTCTATCTCTCCAAGGCACTAGAAATGAACCTTATTTAGAAATTCGTTATTTAGCATTTCATTTTAACGCTTGTTGACCTTTGAACAAAAAACTCGTGACGAATTCAGCGGACGCACAGTGGTCAAAAATCGAAAAAAGCTGGCCGAAAATCAAAAAAGGTTGTAGATCCTTCTAAAAATTTTTACATATAGGTTTTTGAGGTCGCTGATTACGAATTTGATATCGAAATTCAAAAATTCAAAATGGCGGATCCAATATGGTGGACTTTTTTTTTATGTTTTTTTTTCTGTAAAAGTTTCTTTAAGGGTTTTTTGAGGTCGCTGATTACGTATTTGATATTAAAATTCAACAATTCAAAATAGCAAATCCAATATGGCGGACATTTTTATAAAAAGAAAAAAATTCTGTAAAAGTTTGTTTAAGGGGATTCTGGAGGTTACTTTGTACTAATTTGATATAATAATGAAAACAAAATACATAGCGCATTCAATATGGTAAGCAAATAAATGAAAAGAGCTTATATTTTGTGAAATATAAATGTTTTGTATTATTAATAATAAAAATACAGAGCATTATTTCATATAAGCAGTTTGAAATTGTTAAAATTAAAAACAACTATACTTCCAAGAATGCAAACCAATGCAGCTGGTTTTTTGATATTTCATAAAAAACATCATCTGGAATTACGTGAATATAGTGAGAACTCTGGATAACGCAAGATAAAAAGTATTTCGTTAATTAATTTTTACTTTGTGCATCAATACGTGATTTTTTCGGGTGTCTGTTCTTTTCACTTTTAAGACATAATTTATAATTAATTACATAAAATAAATATGTGCAAATATTCGTCTTACCTTTCGGAAGATCACACATTTTGCAGAATGTAATTTGCACTCGTACAACAAAAGTTATTCACTGTAGAACGCGCGCAACATTTACCGCGTAAGAGCACGTGCGAGCGAGCGTTACAGAGCAGCTGACTTATACCTTCGATACATAAGCAGGTATAAAAGATACCTCTTACTCTATGCGGGATAAGGCGCAGATGCTCCCTCTGAACGTAAAAAGGAGATACTGAAATGAATTAAGAAACATTCATTTTTCGACTTTCGGCCAGCTTTTTTCGATTTTTGACCAGTGTGGGACGTGTCTATTAATACACGTAGAGAAATATTTTATGTAGAAAAATTTGCTTTGTTTTATCAGGGAATGACTTTGTTTTAATAAGAGTATCTTTACTGTAGAAAATTTCTGGTAGATTTTTTGATTAAATAACCGCACTAAACCAGAAACACTGATATACATCATATGCATCAATACATTAATATACATAAATTAGTTTTAATTCCAGAGACACACATAATTCTTTAAAATAAAATTTTGATTTTAAATTGTATATGAAAAAATAACTTTTCATTTTCACATTTTTCGTTCGTAAATTCTGGTATCATTCAATGATTTCACCATTTTACCAACAGGTTTACTTAGAGGTTTCAGAACAGCCGTTTAAGAATAACTTATTATTATAATTATTATTTTTTACAAAGTTCAGTTTTTTTAATTGTAAGTAAATAGAGGTTGAAGAAATTTATTTTCTTTGGTATTTCAAACACAGAAAAACTGCATATAATACGAATTTGATACATTATTCAAATTGACTTTCAAGAAATTCCAAGAACATAATTACCTTAACAATTACTTAAAACTGCTTATAAATTATGTATTTTGTAGCGATAAAATTGAAATTTGAAAAATTAAAGACGTGTAATTTTTTTTATCTATTTTTATTCTTCAAGCTGTCACAGAGAAAAAAGAAAGAAACAATTCACATTGAAATTATGTCGTCTTTAATTTTTCATTCAATGAGTAAATTTAAAGAATCGTCTCCATACTGAAACAAGAACGAAAATGCATGAGTCAATATAGATTATGAAAGACTTTCCAACACATCCTGGAAACTTTAACGAAACTTCACCGTTAAATAAGGTGAAAGAAGATATGTAAGTAAACAATTTAGAAAATATATAACACATTGAAAAATACAGTTTTCGAAATTACCTTCCATTGTCAAAAAAGTTGTCGAATTATTTTGTGCATCCCTGTATATGATCTATAGATTTGGATATATACTACATAGCATGAAAAAATTTAGTTCAGTTAGAAAATTCACATTTAGCAATTTTTGCCAATCGATGGAAATACACTCAAAATATTTTTTACAGCCCTGTACATTATCTAGAGATATTTGTACACACCACATATTAAACTAAAAGGGAAAAAACGCATAAAGCAACTTAAAACTCACTTCCAGCAATTACTAACCGAAACGTATCTTGTTCTTTGCTTAGCCCTGTATATGAATTTATATTCCACAAACTTGTATTAGTCTACTAAATATAGTTCAGCAGGATAAATTACAACGCAATTAAAAATTACTCTTAAGCAATTCACTCCCATAGTCTGTAATACTTACGAATTTCCTTGTGTAGCCCTGAATATGATCAGCCGAATTTATACACACCACGTACTATGAAAAAAATTAGTTAAACATAAAAACGCACACCAAAATTTAAAACGAACTTATCACACATAGACTATCATTATCACATGTATACCGGAACCGATATATTTTTAGTGTTTCTTTAAATGAACGATAAGCGCAATGCACTCTATACTTTTAAACGAGCAATATAGTTTACTTCAACAATGCATATTATTTTCGATATGTTTGAAATAGTGAAACATCATTAAATTACGCTGCAAACGATTTTTCCCTGTAGAGCAATGCGTAACAGTATTATTTTGTCTGACCCTGTAAAATAATAATAAATGCTTTGCACCCCATGTTCTACAAAACGCATGTTTAAATGCGCTTCATAATTGTATATGAATTTCATCATGTTTCAAAGAGTGTAGCATCATCAAAATGCACTTGAAACGATTATTTCCCATTGACTCTAATGTAACGAAATACTTTTGACTATCCTTGTAATAAAAAAGTCCTTCCGGCCTGTACCGGGAGGAAAAGCTAGCTATCCTATATCTTCGTTTTAAAATTTTAGCTAATGTTACACGAAAACAGCAAGTTAAAATGCAAAGAAACGTTTACAAAAGATTAGTTATAATACTGAATTTGAATAAGAAATTCGCCAAATTATTGAGCAATAGCCAAATTGGCTTCATTTATGAAGACTTATTTTGGTCGCCAAATTTGGCGATATTTCGCCAAATGTCACCAATTTTGCCAAATTTGTCGCCAATGTCGCCAATTTTGGTGCTAACGGATATGAATATATAGTTTTATGCGTATGAATGGGAAAATTATTACAACAATGAAAGAAAATAATTTGCGAGTAATCGCGTTAATGTGCTGTTTTGTTTCAAAATGTCAGCCACCCTAGAATTTCAAACTGCTCTATCTCAGCCATTTTTTAAGATAGAGGTAAACCAAAAAATGCTCTGGAATCCTTGTATCAAGGCCTAACACGTAATTAAAAAATAAATTTGAATTTTTATTTTTTTTGTATATTTATTTTAGTTTTAAATTTTTAAATGGCCGCCATCTTGAAACAAAAGGGCGGACCAAGCTGGCCAACGAACTCGGTCGAGACATTAGTGACTTTAATACACACAATTAGTTTCATCAAAATCGATTCATAAATACGGGCGTTATCGTATGACATAGGTCAGATATATATATATATATATATATATATATGGATATATCTATATATATAAATCAACATCTGAACGGAGGGTGGTTTTGGTGTCTGGGGGTCATGATCGGTGAAAATATATCGAAATTTTCCGGATCTGCTTTCCTCCGAACGGCTGCAATAGGTAGCTTTATACTTTTTAGTATTGAAAGCTACCTAAAACTGTAAGTGCTACACACTTAATTTTCAATAGGGAACATGCTGTAGTAAACGATAATAACATACAAAATCCGAGCATATTTACGCAAGTTAGAGCGCGCGAACTAGAATGCAGATGGCAGACAAACCGAAGTCACAAACACTTTTGAACTAGGTTGGAAAGTGTTAAAAAGAAAAACTTTAAAATTATCAATAAGACCATCTAATTTTGACACAAAAATACGAATCTTGATCCTCAAATGACCCTAGATTTGCATGTCGTCTAAAAATCGAAATTTGTTTCTTGAAGGTTCAGATTTAATACAAGTTTTATAATTACTTTCTAGTTGGGAATGGTACTCGTGTTGTACAAATGCCGAACAAATCTTTTAAAATTATCAATAAGTAATTGACAAACGTTATACAAAATTGTGTAATTCAAGGCAGACCAAACTAGGGCCTGCCGCATTTCACTATTTCGAAATAATTATCTCGGATTTATTAAATTTAAGAACTGGGTTCGTACGCTTTTACCACAACTTCTTAATAGACTTTTTCTATTTAATACTTAAATTACGCCTCGTTTAATTGCTGGATTTGTAATACTTTTCTGCATTTAAATAAGGCCAAAAATTCTATTAAAAATGTGGTAAAAGCTTAGGAACGCTGTAGAACTCTACGATTAAAAAAACATAGCTGAGAAATTGCTACTATCTTAAACATTACTAATTCGCCTTATGTAATAGCAAAAATCTGTTACAAAATAACGGGAAGATATAAGCAAGATTTTGCCTAAGTAAGATTTGGCAATAGTCGCCCGTAATAACCATGAAGTTAAAGAAAATAAGAATGAAAATATTACAAAATAATGTAATATTGTCAGGTTAATATTTACATTCCTACAACATTTTCACTAAAATGTTTGAAATTGTGTATTTAAGAAAAATAATCATCCTAGAATCGAAATATGAAGTCAAATTTGAGTTTCATTTAAAAAAAAAATTGCTTTTTCTTTTCTTTTCTTTTTTTTTTCAGTTTGGTAATGGCACACTATGGATTTTTTCAAATTCAAGTTTAAAGAAGACATTTCCCAATCGAGTGGCTGTTTTCGTATTTCTGGCTATTTTGTTCTCGACATTTTGGCTATACACATTTATATAGGGTATTCGTATTTTTAACATTTTCCAACATAGTTAAAAAGTGTTTATGAATTCAGTTTGTCTGATCGTCTGTCTGTCAGTCCGACAGTCCATGCTCGACTCGCGTAAATACACTTGGATTGCTATGCAACTGATATGTGTTATTGAGGTTTGCAATGACATGTTCGGTATTGAAAATTAAGTATGTAGCACTTACACTTTTTTTACAAGGCCACTCAAATATTACATTTTGGTATATGTAGTTAAAATCATTTGGTGTGTATTTTAATGATGTTAAACTATTTCAAATATATTGAAATTGATATATGTCACTATAGCACACTACAAGATGCTTACTATCGAATATGGTACGTGTAGCACTGATAATTAAATTACAGGGAAACTGAAACTAATTCCGTTTTATAATGGCTAATTTTGTTACACTATTCAAAATTTAATGAAATTGATATCAATTTCTAAAGTGCACTAAGACATGTTTTCTGTAGAATATGGAGTGTAAATCTTTTATAATTATTCTGTTACATTATGGACTGCGAGGAAAAACTCTTTGCAGGGTATTTTAATCATGTAACAAAATTTCAAATATAATGAAATTGATATACGTTACTGAGGTTTACTACAAGATACTTGTTTTATAATATGATTGTATAGCATTTATCATTCATTTGCAGGCAGACACAAAAGATTTCGCGTGCGGTACTTTATTCGAAGTATTGTCTTTACCCGATAATAGGAATTGCGCTTTCAGTTAGGTATGCGTTAAATTAAATGTTTGTCTGTTATGAGGAATGTATAAATGCAACAGATCGTATACAGAACCCAACAATAAAGTTCAGAAGCATTACAATGCATCAGCGGAAATTGATTGAAAGGGGTTTTTAATCGAGTTATGCATTTTGAACGTAAAAAATATTTAGTAGATATTTATTGAATATAAATGAAATCATATACATGGTCATGCACAGAACTGGATACATGGCCGCCTATGTATGATAATTTCTATAAGTGTGATTTCAGTAGCTTGCTGCGTTTTTTGACCTGAATTAAACTTTAGCTTAATATGTGGCGCGCATAAAAATTTTAACGTAATATAATGGGATGTTCACATGAATTCAAATATGTTTCTGTCTATTAATATACACTGTTGAAAGTGAATTTTCAACTGTGTCATGTGTTTTCTTATGGGGTTTCTTCTAAATTGTAGCATCCTATATACAGTGGGGTGGATCGAAAAATCGAAATATGGATAATCGAATCGGCGCGGGGTTCAAAATTTGTCTTTTATGTATGTTAGTTTACATCTGTTTTTTATTGAAATCCATTCATATCTTCCGGTGCCCCAAGCGACCCCAAAATAGTTAAAAAATAAAAGTTTTATGAAAATTTATATATATATATATATATATATATATATATATATATTACTTTTGGTTCGCGGTCGAAAGTTGTCTTTTAAGCACACTAGCATACATGAAAAAAAATTTCACTTTCGATAAATTTCTTCCGGTGTCCCAATATACTTAAATATTAGCAGAAAATCGATTTTTATGCAAATTTTGAACGAAAAATAAGTAAAAGTAAACAGTTAAATAATCATTTGTATAGGATAAAAAGTAGAGCCAGATGATGAAAAATCTTTATCGTTTATTATTAAATGTATAAAATTATTTTATACTATATTGTTATTTACGAAATTTTGGATAGAGCAGATGATTCAATTGCAGGTGCTGTTTTACAAGATATTGGAATTGTACACAAAAGAGAGACTTCGAATGTAGTAAATCGCATCAAAATTCGTCGACAGCGTACAAAGGTTCGTAATTTAGTTGCAGAGACGAGCAATTTTGCAGTGTCTCTGTTTATTTTAACCTGATTATATTCTGATGTGAGAAAAGACAACACAAAAGTGTAAGTTATGAAGGGCACAATGTACTACACAAAAACCACAAAGAAGGAACATTAAACTCTTGTAAAAGAACCTGACTCTCTGTATATTACCCACGTTACAGTTGCAACAGGAGAAACGTAACCAAAAGGAAGCATTTTTTTTTAAATCAAATAACATACAATTAAATGAGCTTACAGTAATTGGATGTGACGGAACAAGTGTAAATATTGGGTACAAAGGAGGAGTTATTTGTCTGATGGAGCTGGAACTCAATAGACCCTTACAATGGTGCATTTGTTTGCTTCTTACATATGAGTTGTCTTTACGACATTTACTAAATTCTTTAGATGGTGCAACTAAATTCTTTAGATGGGCGAATTTGTACAGCAATCAAAACCTGCGAGGAGCTACCTGTAGCTTCCTTTTCTTCAATAAGTGTGGGGAATATGCCAGATAACATAGATAGAATGGTTCACAGCAATGATCAGCAATATTTATATGATTTGTGCTTAGCAATATCATGTGGTGAATGTGGATCTGATTTTTCATTAAAAATCCTTGTCCAGTTGTTCACTCAAGATGGCTAACAACTGCAGTCAGAAATTGAAGGTTGTATGTGGCCACAGAAAATCCATCTGAGAATCTTATTATTTTTACAACGTATATTATAAAGGTATGCACCTGTGTGGTTGCATATCAAAACAAAGCTCTGCATAACAGAAGTAGAGCGGCATATTTGGAAACATATCACATTTTCTAGATATTTGGAATCCAATCTAAGAAAGAAAGTAGACGCTGTTGTTCAACAAAATAGCTTCTTTTGTCATCCTGAAAATTTGTTATTATGAATGCTCTCAGATAACAGAGAATCTATCATGTCTTTAGCAATACGAAAGCTAATTTATGCTACATAGTAGATATGAATATAGAGGATCACCAGAAGTAAGAATTTTAGAAGAATCAAGAATACACGTCAAAGCAAAAGATTATTATGAGCTTATTGACTGGCAACGAGTTGGACGTCTTGAACCACATCTTTTGTTGAATGTGTCTTGTGAAGAAATTGAGGCCATGGTAAACGTAGGAAAAACGATGGAATGGCCAAAATATCCATGCCATATCCAAGCTGTTAAAAGATGCATTCGCCTAGTGTTCTGAGGCATCAGAAAGTGTATCTTAACAAGAAAAGAGACACGGTTTCATATTGAATGGAATAAAATGAAGAAGCCATATCAAACATTTTAATACCAAAAAGGATCACAATCTTTAGGAATATGTAAATCTTCAAAATGAAAGAAGTAAAAAAATTTCTACGTAAGTTCAATTTTTATAATTTTCTTGATTTAATGCTTTGATTTTTTATTTGTATGTCATGTATTATTTTATAATTATTATTATTTATAAGTTTATACTTTATTAAACTTTGCCAAAACACTTTGCCAAATTTGTAAACAATTTTAGTAAATTTAAAATTTTAATACATTTTATTAAAAATTTAAATTTTTAACTATATTTGGGGCAACAGAAGATATGAATGGATTTCGATAAAAAATTATATAAAATATACAATTATGTAGTACACCCAATACACAACTTTCTCACCTGGCGAGAAATGGAATTAAAAAAAATAAACAAAAAATATATATAAATTTCCATAAAAGTTTCAATTTTTAACTATTTTTGGGGCGCTTGGGGCACCGGATGATATGAACGGATCTCAATAAAATAAAACATGTAAACTAATATACATAAAAGACAACTTTAGTACCCCGCTCCAAAAGTAATTAAAAAATAATAATATTAACAAATAATAAAATTTCATGAAAATTTCAATTTTTAAATACTTTCGAGGCACTTGGGGCACCGGAAGATATGAATTGATTTCAATTTAAAAAAACATGTAAACTAATATACATAAAAGACAACTTTTGCACCCCGCGCCAAAAATAATTTAAAAAAAAAGCTTTTTCTTATACTTTTCAATCCACCCTAATATACAGTATATACAAATCTTACAGGGCTGCACAAAAGTTCTTTTCTGGCTATAGCCTGTAGCGGAAGACGGGTACAATGAAACAAAATTCACTATTTTTTTCTCCTATCCACAATTTTGCATGCACAAAAATATAATTAATGCATACTTTTAATCTTGTATTTTCCCCATCTATATACATTTTTATTAGGTTCTGAACAATATTTTTATGCTTGAAAAATAACAAAAAGTAAATGTCTTACAGTGTTTCATTGTATCCCGTATGCCGGGGTACAATGAAACACTCCAAATGATGCAAGCAATTTTCACCCAATAATAGTTTATTTTATGAACAATGAGCTGAATACAAAAACAAAACTTAATTAATAAAATACAAAAAAGAAATTTGATTAAAATACAAAAAAGAAATTTGATTAAAATACAAAAAATAAATTTGATTAAAATACAAAATAGGAACTTTTTTAAAAGACAAAAAAGGAACTTGATATAGATATTATAGTCCTAGATGAAAAGAAAGAAAATTCTATTAGTTTAAGAAATATCTTTCATATTACATTAAATTGACTGAAGTAGGTTTGAAAAATTAGCATTTAGTTGCACCTGAAGGGATAGGGGGTGAAAGTTTCAGCACAATTTGAGTTTTTTCAAAAATGTTAGTTTCTGCAGAATGCTCAAATTTAAAGTAAGGGTTGAAGTATTTTTATGTGAAGTATACTTCACATTCGACTTCATTTAAATTTATGATTTCTCCAACAACATATATTTCCTTATGTTTCAGTTCACCCCCGTTGATTAAAACATAATCATTTATACAGATATTGCTTGTGTCACACATGTTGTGTGGATATCTCATTCTTAGCAATTTGATGATCAGCTTGAGCTGGAAAATAATCTGGATCATCGTCAGTTTCAGAGTGTAGCAGGCAGAATTTGTTTTGAAAACAATCCCTCCTTAGCTTTTTTCTTCTTTTTACTGTTTAATTGCCTAACAGAAGCATTTTTTACTGGTGTGATTAGAAAAAAAAACTCTTTTTTTTTCCCTTTCTGGGTCCAGCCTTGGGGTAAGGTTTTATCTCTTGAGGAGAAATGTATTTCCTCATCCTCACAAGATTAGAGTTTGTGTATGGTGTACGAACAGTTGCTGAACAACCTGCAATGATCTACTTAACTTATGGCAAGGTCCACCGCTTCTAATTCTTGGGTTTTGTCAGTCTGGTCTCCATCTTCATTAGTCTGCTCTACAGCTTCATTAGTCAGCTCTTCAGTTTCATTAATCTGACTATGGAAATAATTTTCAGAAGGACAAGGTGTATCTGACACATACACTGTTAAAAAAAATATCTGTGAAATTACGGAGAATCTACTGGTTATCTGTTATCTTAAGTCTTATGTAAAATTACAGAGATTAGAAAACAGAGATTCTGTTAAATAACAGCGAAATTATGCGGTAAATTTACAGTCTACTGTAAATTTTTCTGTTAAAAAAAATCTTTATTAATATTTATATAAAAAAATCACTGACAGAAAACGCCGTTTCTACTCCAGATATATGCGCTGTTAGAATTACTTGAATTAATTCTAATCGCTATAACGCAGGACTTTACAAGAATCGCTTCGACCACAGATCTGATTCGAACACGTGTCATCCGGGTGGCTGACAGGGATTATAGCCACTATACCGTTTGGGCTGATACTGTCTTGTGCCAAGTATGTCTTTTATGATTTAGTCTGAAAAAAAAATTATTGTACTTGTAAAGGATTTTTTTTTTTTTTTAATGAAAGAATTTTAATGTTTTTTTTTTTCAGCAAATTTAACAATGTTTTAGAGAATTTTTCGAAGTTTTGACACAATACACAAATTACATATTTTTTTTCTCATAATGCGCGAATATTTTTTGAAAAGAATATTTTTTGGAAAGGATTTTTTTTTAGTAGTAAAAAAAAAAAAAAAAAAAAAAAAAAAAAAAAATGAACTGATGCTTTACACTCGCGCACACATGTAAACAAAAGTTTGTCGACTTTTTGGTTGGCGCGATTTTCAAGAATCAATTTTCAAGACTGCGTCAAACGAATAACTTAATACAATGGCTAGGTTGCCATTAAAGGAAAAAATACCTTAAATTTGGCGAGTCTTTTCCTATTTTAAACCGATTATTTTTTTTTTCTGCGTGAGTGTAAAGCATCTTAGCCAAAATAAATTTAAAGCATATAAGTTATTTAAAAAGAAATGACTTTTAATATTTTCATATATTTAAATTTAGAAAATTAAACTTATTATTATATTTTTTTTTGTAATAATATTTATGTATTTAGAAGGTTGATATATTTTTTACAACGCATATGTCATTAAAATTCTATGACTCCTAATAATAATATATTACAATTTTTTTATAAATATTAACACAAATTATAAAATGGAATAAAATAATATTTGAAAATTATCTTACCTAAATTGTAAATCCAGATTGAAATAAAAATTTATTCTCTTTCTATCTTTTGATCAAAGTGATAGTCGATAAAAATCCCCGCTAGCTCCGGAGAGATGAATTTCCCGTTTCTAAAATATTCTAATTTTTCATAAAACAATTTTTAAACCAATTTTTTTTTTCTTTAATATTTTTAATTAAATTGTAAAAGAATTTTAAAAGTGTGTATTTTGAATTACAGGTTATAACAAATATAAAAATATCTTTAAATAAA
Organism: Maratus michaelseni; assembly: GCA_963931845.1. Lineage (NCBI taxonomy): Eukaryota > Metazoa > Arthropoda > Arachnida > Araneae > Salticidae > Maratus > Maratus michaelseni. Next base: position 403,850,313 of record OZ007586.1, read on the forward strand.
GACACGGAAATCCCTACAGAGGATCTAATATAAGTGAAGGGAATTGTCTGTAAAATGATGACAGAGAAACTCGATCAAATGCATTTAACGGAGAACTAGTGTAAATTTACAGAGAGGCTCGTTTTTTTCTGTGATTTTACAGAATTTTTAACAGTGTACAAACACAAATAATCTTCTTCACAAAAAAATTTTCTATTGAAAGGCCATATTCCAACATGTTTCATTGTACCCCGTCTGCAAGTGTTTCATTGTACCCCGCAGTGAGGTTACTAAGTAAAAAATTTTATACAAACTTCTAATATTTATTTTTCTTATTTTGCTTTTGGAGGCATGAAGACAACAACCCAAAGATAACAATGTATAAAAAAATAATTATTACTTATAACAGCAACGAAAAAGAAACAAAATTACTTTTAGTAAAAAAACTTACTTTCAACAGTAAAAAATCAATAATCTTTTATTGCTAATGTTGTAGAAGTGTGAATGTATCCAAATCACATCAGTAACTGAGACATACAGTTGTATAACATATATATAAATTGCAACATTCTGAGACAAATTTTACTGATTTTACAAGTAATGTTTCATTGTACCCCGTCTTAACCTATTTATTGATATTTGGTTTTCAAATGTGTTTTATGCTTTCTAAAATGCTTACTTAGATGCCTAATTTTCCTTATTAAACAACGATGGTTTGTTAAAGTATTCTGTGAGGTGGTAAGATAAAGCATACACAGACTCTTCTTAAAACAGAAAAAAAAGTTGTCAACTACAGGGTTCGTACTCTTTTAGAAGAATTTTTTAATAGAATTTCTCTATTTAATATTTAAATAGCAGAAATTGTAGACCCTACGTTTAATTTCCGGATTTGTAATACATTTCTCCATTTAAAGTAGGAGAAAAATGCTATTAAATATTTGTGATAAAAGCTTACGTACCCTGAACTATGTCCTGTTGTGTGCTTTTTTAACTCTTTCAAGGACGGTGTTTGCATGACACTAACACTTAATTTTAATTCTGAACTGCTAAATGGCACCCAGAATTCTTTTATAATCTTTTGCTGTCATAATTTTCATGAAGGAAATTTTTTAATAATTTTTAAATAAACTTGTTCATAAATTCTAGTGTGACTGAATTATTCCAACATTTTACCACTAAATGAACCACTAACAGATATTCGAAATTGACATATCTTGATTTATAACAAGCCTTCTAATCACTAAACAAGCACAAGGGTATCCTGCTGGTCTTACGTAGTATAGTTACGTAATCTATTTTTTTCTAATCGGCTACGGGTTAGTTAAAACTTTTGGACGAACTACAGACCTCTGAATATTAGGCCTACGCTCCAACTTAAAAATGGTATCTGTCGCAGGCATATATGTTTAAGCGTTTTTAAGGTCCCTTGAATTTTCGTACCTTATTTTTCTGAGAGTGTATAAAGCGAAGAAAACTCTTGAAAAATAGTGGTACGAAAATTCATGGGACCGTATAAACTTTGAAAAACTTCTGCCTTCGATAGCCGCCATATTTGGGTCAGCACGTAGGCTGAACAGGGTTGAACCATGAAAGTTGAAACCGTGCAGAAACTTTGAAACAATTTGTTAAAAATCTTTTTTAAAATATCTTATATAAAACACAGCTTAAATCATACTATTTATTTAAAACAAGTATTTATAAAACTTTTGTCTTCAGCGTAACCGTTTGAAGGGTGGGATATTATTTTTACCATTTCATTTGAATTCCAAACTTCCAAGTGGTACCCAGATTTTTTTTTAATGAACTTTCCTTTTATAATGTACATGGAAAAATATATTTATTTCCAAATCAATTTGTACGTAAATTCTGGTCTCATTCAATCATTTCAACATTTTAGCAATATAAATACTTTGCCTCTGAAAGGGTTAAGTTATTCCAGCACATTTTTAAGTAGCGCGTTTTGTATAAAAATACTCTTTATACTTGCGCTAATTAAATAGTCTATTGACACTATCATTGTCAAGCGATTTCCTAGAAGAGATAGAAGTAATTTGTTTCAGTCTAATGAAATTGCTCTGGTTAATCAGTAAACATTAATCTCTTTCCATTATAAGATAAATATTTCCTTCCTTACTGTAATTAAAGAATGAAAGTTATTTTCTCTCAGATTAATTGTCGATAAGAATGTAGGCACACGCGAATTAATAATGTAAATCTAAAATTTATATTTATTAAAAAAATCTCTTTAACCCTTTCAGGGGCGGTGGTTTATTATCTATACAACATAATTTTTATACTTATCTGTTACATTCACATCATAATTTTTAAAAACATTTTGATTTTAAAAAGTACGTGGAGAAAAACATTAATTTATTTCTAAATCAACTTTTTCGTAAATTTCAGTGATATTCAATCATTTTAACATTTTAGCAAAATAATTACCTTAATTTCGGGTGTATAAGCCACGGCTCAAATAAAACGGTTTCGGACGGGAAAATGTTTTTAATGAAATGTAACGTGTTACAGCTTGGCACTTATTTGCATTTATTTCTATATAAATAATCATGGGTTTGAAACAGACTTAATTTACCCGTGGCTTGTACACCGTAAATTACTGTACTTTGTGCTTGAAAGGTTTAAGCCGGCAATTAAAAAAATTGCTATTGTTCTTTATTTTTGCTGATTGTAAGAAACACATTAATACAGGGTGATACAAAAGTACAAAATATTTTTTAAAACTATATAATCAAAAGTATAGACACAAGCAGTGTTGTCAATTTATGGAGTTTTTTTAATCAAACAACACACCAGAAAAGCAATTCCGAAAAGCAATCTTAGCAATATTTGATTAAATAACGCGAAGATTACTATTCGAAAATACTGACAGATAGTTTGAATAAAAATCCGCTTAATTAGGCACACTGAATAGTTAGTACAATTCTGATAATACATAAATATACAGAGAATGTGCGTTTTTCAATACCGAAATTTTTTATTGCCAGAATAGTTATTCTAGCTTCTGACTGCTAATGTTTAAACAAGCATGAAACAGGAACTGCAAAATAATCAGTCTTCGATGCTGTGCATATTGTCATAGAATACTCACCATTATTCACAATAATGACAGCTGTCACACAATATATTTGTAATCCTAGATCAGTTGCGAAACTTGCTTCACCACTCTATGAACTACTTACTGACTCAACTAATGTGCCACTTGCTTTTGACAACTTATTTTGGAATTGAAATGAGGGTATTTAATGTAACTTAAACAAAATGTTGAAAGTGAATATTATCTTCTGAAAAATTAAGGAGAGTACAATTTTTAATATTTTGATGACTCCCGAAGCATAATTAATGAATGGTATTTATTAGGAGGCATATTTTTTAATCTACTGGAACATGTATTTTTTTATTTGATTATTTGCAACAGAGTTATTAAGTGGGAACCGTTTGTTCCAGGACTGTACATATAATCTTGAAACATAATGATATATATATATATATATTATTCGCTATTTATTGATCATTTTCATCTTTGAGTTAAAAAAAAATACCAATCATTTGTTTTATTTGTAAGATATTTAATTTAAAATTAGTCTTGTTACTTTTTTTAAATCTACATTTACATATATAAGGAATATACAAAAAAACCCCAATCTAATCTAAGTATTAATGTTAGCAAGAAAAAAACATTCAGCTAAATAGTTCTCTTGAGTATATCATTATCAGTGTAATTTTCTAGATTCGGCGGAGGCTTTGAAAGTAATATTTCTATGGTTGAAGGTTTTCTTTGGTATTCAAGATGCGTGTTTATATTACTGGCTATAATCAATGAATGTGTATAAATCTTTTCTGTCATTTTTACTAAATAAAGAAGTCATTCTAAAAAAAAACATCCAATGATGTGTAGAAATTGCGTAAAATGCAAGATATATTGAAATATTGAAATAAAGTTAGAATTAAAACAATTAGACGACCCCTAAAGCAAAAATGTACGATTTAAATCCGATTTTAAGCCAATATGTACGGTTTTTGTTACCACTAAAATTTAATAGAAATTTTTGCCTTATTTAAACTTTTAAAATCATTACATTTTTCTATTACATTCGGAAAAATTTACCATTAAATTTAAGTGGTATGAAAAAACCGTACAAGTCAGCCAGCTATGCATTAATTAGTCGACATGATTACTAATCGATTGGTACCAATCACTTTTTTTAGAATGCTATATGGGAGAGTTCACAGGGAGTAATAATTGTTTTCTTGTGACTGTACATTAAAAAAAAATGAATTCTTATAAAATTTAGATTTCTTATATAATTATTTGAATAACGAAGACTTTATATTTTTTATTGTATATATGCTGAATTGCATGAATTAATAATTAGTGCATTGTGTTAGACAGAACACTGGCGAATTCCTATGAAAAACGGCTGACATTTGAAGCACATATTTCTCCAGAGCTACTGAAAAATTTTCAATTTTTTTTTTAAATGCTTACTTTTCACTTACATTTCTGTATGTATGTGGCAGTCAAATCTTGTTACTCATTTTCTCCCACTGCCTGTTGACATAGAACTTTACAATTATAATATATATGTATTCCTGAGGGCAATACATGAATTCGACATTGATTTTTTTTAATTCGATCCCTAAGGAGGGGGGCAACATCAACCCAAAACTTGCATTTTCCCCATAGAAATAATGTTACGATTGTTTAATATTATTTGAAAAAAAATAGCTGAATTGTTTCAACATTCATCCATTTTAGCCACTTTGTTGCCCGCATCATTATGACGTCATCATTGAGCGATGCACACATTTGTGCTTTATAATTTAAGTTAACTTTTTTGTGAATTTTAATTAAAGCATGTTTTTTTTAATTACATTTATTTTTTTATATTGTAAATAGCTGTATTTTAATTGCTTTGTTTTGTTGAAAAATTAACTTATTTTTGGTAACGATAATTTAAAATCTTTGAATTATTTGTTTACGAAGTCCCACAACTACTGATTTTTTATTTTTATTTGTAGCCGAGCGATCATTTTATAGTTCATCTACTTATAAAACAGTAAGAAATAATATTGAAATTGCTTCATTTATTCCCTGGGAAAATGTATATATCATTATGAGCTGTTTTCCACAGAATTTCACAAGCGTTGTTACCCCCTTAAACAGACATATTCAATGTTTCATAACGTTTTTTGTATTTTTTAGGTGGCTTTCATTACAAAAAGTAACAAGAACGAAAAATCATGCGTCAAACATAGATTATGAAACACTTTCCAACACTTCGAAAATAATTTTGAAAATCTTTACCGTAAGTGTAAGATAGTATCTAACTAAACAATTTCGAAAACGCATAACATATTTAAAAATCAAATTTTAGGAATTACCAACACTATTCAGAAAAATATCTGAGCTATTTTGTGCAGCGTTGTATATGATCGAAAATTACTGAGATATGGTAGTTTGTAATTCTAGTGCGGCGGCATTTTGAAACAATCTGATTTTTGTTATGCTGTAACTCTCGTATTTATGAACCGGTATGAATGTAACTGATCATGGGTACAGAACATACCAAGGTCTCGACCGATTTCGTTGGCCAGCTTCATGCACCACCTTTCTTCAAAATGGCGGCCAGTTAAAATTTAAATTTTTTATTTTAAATTCAATAAAATGTATAAAAATCATAAAAGTTGTTTCTGTTAAATGTTAAACTGTAATACAAGGATTCCGGAGCATTTTTTTGTTGGCTTTATCTCTGAAAATGACTGAGACATAGCTGTTTAAATTTCTTTGTTGGTTGATATGTTGAAACAATTTAATTTTTGTTATGCTGTAACTCTGGTATTCGCATTCAAATTCAGTATTAACGAAAATCAGGGATTGAATCTTCAAAAATCAAATCAGGTTCCAAGTATTTTATCTTCGGGTGTTTGAGAAAATATGAGTTGAAATTTTATAAATATGGAATATGGAAGCTACCTTTTCCTCCCGGTACAGGCAGGGAGGACTTTTTTCAGTTACAGTTGGGTAAAAGTATTTCAGATAAGCCTAAATTATATATATCCGGAGGAGGAATTATCTTTCAGGTTACAAGGATGAAAGGGATCACTTTTTGGCTTGCACTATTTCCAAACAATAGTCTTCGTGGTAAACTTCTATAACAACGGCAGGGAAAAAATAATATTCATAAAGTTTTATAAAAAATTTCCATTAGAAATCTTTATAGAAAAATATTGTTTAGAAATTTCTGGTACTGCCGCTGCAAACATCCCACAGTTTTGAATGCGAATAGTTTAGTACAGAAACTTTACTTTTGTTAAATTGCAAATTTTCTGAGTTAAGTAAAGATGTATTTTATATACAAAAATAGTGGTATTGAAAAATCCAGCGGGTTGGCAACTTTCCTGTAGCCAACATATGGATCGTCCCGAAAAACTTCTTTATTCATTGAATTAGGAAAAAGTTATACAATAAAAGAAAACATAAAATAAACATCCTTTAATAGAAATTGCTTTCGATTTTATTAAAAATTTAAAACTATTTTAATGTCATAAAATAAATTTAAATATTTAAAAGGAATTTTTTGTATATATATACACATATACAAAGTCATCCAAAAGTTTCAAAAAATAATAATAATTCAAGAAGTATTGATAATAACAAGTTACGTATTTCATATAAATAATACATTTTAACAGCATTTTTTTTACCAGAATATCTTTATTTGGCACCGACAGTTAGCACTTTATTGATACCAGAGCTGCTAGTCATTACTATTGAAGCTATCCTGTGACAACATTCTCTCCAGAGCATGTAACCACATCTGACAGCTACTGTTACTAATATTACCCGTAAAATAGAACACCTGTAATATTACTTTCCCTTTAAACAGTGCGGTTCCTCTTTACAAAATGATGTCAGAACTGAAACGAAACTTGTTGGTGCAAAACATATTTATTATGACATTAACATTTTTTTTATTAAGAAAAATAATAATTCCACGTGTATGTGTACATTATAGTGAAGACCACATCATATGACTGCCTATACTTTTCGAAGTATTATATATCTATATATATGTGAGACTTTATTTTTAAATCTTACAATAGCATAAATATTTACTTGACTTAGGAATATAAATGTCTAAATCTTTTCGATTTGATTTCAAAGAATGTTTATTACTTACTCAAACAAACAAATAGGATGATGATATTACAAAACTTCACACTTATTAATAGTACAGGCTTATTCTAAATGATGGACCCATTTTCAAAAAAATGTATTTATTAAAGTACAAATCCAAAATAAACAATCTTTATACCAATGAAAAGAGGAAGTTTCAAAGTTTTTTTAAGACATTATAAATGTTCAATGTGTCCACCGTTTACTGCACGGCAAACATCTACACGATAGCCAAACTCGTCCCACACACGAGAAAACGTATCTGCTGTTACCTAGTGCACGGGTTTCAAAGCGGTGATGGTTCCAGAGGTGGCCGATAGAGGTCGCGCGGCAATAGACCACTGCGAGCTAAGTGCACTGATGCCGTGCACTCAGTAACAGCAGATACGCTTTCTGGTGCCTGGAACGAGTTTGGCTATCGCATAGATGTTTGCCGTGCAGCAAACGTTGGACACATTGAACATTTATAATGTCTTAAAAAAACTTTGAAACTTCCTATTTTCATTGGTATAAAGATTGTTCATTTTGGATTTGTAGTTTAACCCTTTAACGTTCATTGGTTTCCGTGTGAAACCACAAAACTTTAATTACGAAATTCAACAATGACAGCAGAATTTTAATAGAAATGTTTTCCGTTTATTATATATATGTGAAATATCGCTTTTTTATATATAGAAATAAATTTGTTCATAATTTCCGGTGTCAATCATTTATTTCAACATTTTAGCAATTGAAATGCTTTATCCGTTAAAAGGTTAATAAATACAAATTTTTGAAAATGGGTCCATCATTTAGAATAATCCTGTATAACATATTCATAAACATAAGTAATAATTCACCTAGAATTGTTATTGAAATTCTTTAATTTAATTAACCGGATTTCTAATCTTCATATTGTGGTACAAAACAATGGAATAATCATTTCTCTCGTTTTCTGTTTTTAGCTTTATCTTTTCACGAGCCTCATAAAAAATCTTGCGATATCGCGTGAATAGTAATTAAATCCTTGAGTTTGTATTGTTGTGAATATTGATGTATAGATGGGTATTATTTATTATTTCAATCCCCCCTCCCACACACACACTTATATATATATATATGTATCTGACTTTTGTATCTCCCGGTATCTGTTATAATAATAAAAATAGATCGTTGTGTGTTTGTCTTCGTGTGTGACTCTGAGGTGTGTTCTGAAGAGACTGCCGCGCGCAGAGCTACAAGGTGTTGAAGGAGGTTATTTGTATGTCTGAAGTTATGCCTCTCGAAGCAAGATTTTGTATTATTTGAGTAGATTGTTTACATTTTATTTTCTATGTTATTTGTAGCGTTTATTTATTTTCTTTTTTTTTTTGCGTTTAGAAATGATTTTTTGTAATTCGTAAAAGGAAACTGGTTTCAATCTTTTAGCCCAATATAGTAAATATTTATAGTATTTTTTGCATTTCGTGGAGATTTATTGACATTCTTAAAAGAATTTCAGTTTCAAACTTTTAGTCCGATATGGTATATTTTGTTCTTTGCGATTTTCGAATGTTTTGCAAAATTTTTATGCAATTTTTGAATTTTTTCGCATTTTATATGCTATTTTTCTCGTTTTATCGCGTTTCGCAGAGATCTTTTTTTATGTTCTAAAAAAGAATCCATTGCATGTTTTAGCAGAAAATAGTAAATTTTGACATCTGAGATTTTATAATTTTGCGCGAATTTTTTTACGATTTTTAGACTTTTTTCGCATTTTGTGGTGATGTTTTGACATTTATGAAAGGAATTCGGTTTGATACTTTTTGCACAGAATACTAAATTTTGTCTTCAAAGATTTTTTTAACTTTTCGCGATTTTTTATGTGATTTTTAGACTTTTTTTTTGCGTTTAGTGTTCTTTTTTTTATATTCGTAAAATAAATCCTATTTTAATATTTTAGTCTAATATAGTAAATTTTGACCACTTCGATTTTTTAATTTTTTATGCTATTTTTAGCGATATTTTGCAATTTTTTGCAATTTTTTAATTTTTTGCGAACTTTTTATGCGATTTATACCGATATTTCGCATTACGTGGCGTTTGTTTACATTCTTCAACGTAATCTGGTTTGAATCTTTTAGCCAAATTTTTAGCAATTTTTTAATGCGATTTTTGAATTTTTTACGGCTTTTAGCGCTCCGTAGTGATTTTTTCACGTTTTGTTTTTTTAAAAAAGAACTCTTAGGTAAACTTTGCTGCTGCCATGAGTGCAGTCAAGGATTACCATAGAATCCAAGAATTAGAGGATCCAAATATAGACCAAGGATTACCATGGAAGATTACCATGGAATATTACCATATCGGTTTCTATAACAACTTGAACGACGATGCTAAAAATTTAAATTAAATTTCCGTGGAAATAAAAAATCAGAATACTTTAAGGTTCAAATGATTGTAGACCGGAGAGAGTGTAGCCCTATTTAATTAACCATATTTAATTATAGAATTCTGAGATGAAATAATACGATGATTTTTATTAAAAAAAGTGGGACTCAGATTCAAGGAAACGTGTGAACTATACTGTAAATGTAAAAAGTAGGAAGTTTCACTGTTGTAAAAGTAGAGAAAAGAGAGATATATTAATGATTAGAACATTTTTATGTATACCATTTTCTCTTTAAATAAAAATAAAAATTATTTGCAATTTGAAAAAAAAAATGTTTTTCATATATATGTATAATGGATCTGAATACTAACTTGCTAAGCGCGTGAAAATGGCATCATTTTTATAAGAAAGAATGCATTTTATTCTAAAATGGACATATTTTTGATTCATTGATTCAAAGTGTCGTCAATATATTTCGTGCAGTTCCGAAATTTCAGAAAAACTTCCATAGGATGAATACTTTACGCAATCGACGTCACCTTTGAAAATGATGCCACAGATATCATGCATATTAATTGAAAATTGTTACTAGTATTGCATCAATATAATTTTAATTTATTATATTTCAAAAATATTGTTTCTATAATCTTCATTTAATAACTACACTCGGCAAAAAAAATAACGAGAACACCGCATACATTCAAAAAATATCAATATGAGATTCGATCCCACTGTTACTTAACAGGTTACATTTAAAAAACACAAATAGATGTTAAAAGATGTTTAAAAACCCTCCAAGTACTGTCAGCCGGCTATCGCGACTATCTTCAAGAAGTGAAAATCTTTTCTGACTGTCGTCTTACGCATCTGAACTCTAGCTTCGTCTTGAGGTGGAAAAGTCCTTTATTTTTTTGGTGTTTCTAGAGTTGGTTTCTATGAATACTCTGAATGATAATCTAAACAACTAAAAATGATAATGTAAACAACCAAAAAAGAGGGGGGGGGGGTCATGTGCTAGTTCTTCTAATATTCAGGACATCAAACCATATATTGTGCATATTGTATAATACTGTATCGCTGTAAACCTGATCTCCTTTAAACAAAATATCTATAGATTCTCTGATAACCGATGTATAATAGATTGATGATGGATAAATGATTTTTACTTGATTGGAATCGGTTACAATATTTCGTTTACAATTTAAACGGGTTAAAGCAGTAGACGGGCGGCCAAATCTAATATCTGTCTTGTGCTCTTTAACACTTTCACTAAATTTCCTATTCGTCATGCCTATATATTCCATTGTGTTATTGTCGTCGGTTACAACAGACAATAATGGAACAGATATAAATAGATATTGGAAACTAGTGATGGGCAGAATGAATTTTTTTTTAATTATAATGAATCATTCGGGCATGCGCAAAAGTATAGCTGCCAACCTTAGTAAATTTTTTAATGAATTACTACAAGAAATTGCGTTAAAAAACAAGTTTCTTATTTTAATTAGAATTAAATTAAGAGACACATAAAAATAATAAACTTCTTTTTTATAAATAAAATTTTCTGCTCACTAATGGAAAAAAAATCTTTCGATTCATTTAACGTTAGAAACGGCAGGAAATTTTACTCAAGTTTTATAAAAAAATTTACAACATAATTTTTATTTAAATCTATTTAACTTATTTCTCTGTGGTGTACATTTAATTTAAAAATAATAATTTAATTATTATTATTTTTACTTTGGTATTTATATTTATATATATTATTGATTTTTAATATCTATTTATTTGCATTATTTTTTTATTATAATTTTTATTGTTATTATAACTATTTTGTTTTATTATTTTAATTATTAATTTAGTTAATTTATATTATTTGTTCTTTTTTATTATATATATATAAATATTTATTTTTTCTTGTAATTTTATTTAAATTTTTCTGAATCTATTTTATTTAATTTGCTTCATAATTATCATTCTTTTATGTGTTCTTCTAATTAGAATTGCACTTGTGGGAATTGTCGGATGACTTTTGCTCTTCTATTGTCTGGTTTCCTTAACCTGTCCTTTTCCCTTCTGTTACCTTTCAGTATTGATCCTGCTTTCAAACTCGTAGCACGTCTTCTTTGCACATCAAGAAGAAAGACAAAGTTCTTTTGCAAGGCCTAGCTCATTTCTAAATATTATGGTATTATAAAAAAATTACCTTCTTTACTTATGAATTTAACGTTAGGAGTTTGAATATATAATACTTTTTAATTCTTAAACTACTAGGCCGAATGACTTCCCGTTTGCTGTTCTAGGCTATATATTTACCGAAAAAAACAATATCCAGCGTTGCCACTGGCGACTATCTTTGAAAATTTTTTTTAATATTTTGGTGCGAATAGAATCTTACTTATAATACAATCCGAAGGCAAGAAAGTGTCTGTAACGGATCCGGGCTCGACCACTCTGATCTGCGAATCGACCATAATTAAACGCCATGTTAGGCTTAATGAAAAAGCTATGCTTCATCCAATTCTGCTGTTAAAATATTTGTAAAAGCATATTAGAGCTTTTAAATATTTTAATTTTGTTTAAAACCTTTAAAAACTATTTCATATAAAGCACGTATATCATCAACATTTCTGTATATATTTTTTTTCTGTCAGCACTTTTCTTTTCAGAAAGAGCGGTGAATTCTTTCGTACGGAGGATTTGTGTGATCAATCCAGTACATTGGTGCCATCTACTGGCGTATTTTGAAATTTTGCTTCCATCTTAAATACAGTACATGACCTATTATGCGAAATCCTCTGGACCAAAGGCTTTCCGAGTTTTGGAATTTTCCGGATTTTAGGTCCTCCCGAAGTTCATGATTCTTTGACAAAATTTGCATTTTTTTCTGCTATTCTTTGACAAAATTTGCGTTTTTCTTCTACGATCCTTTGACGAAATATTTTTTCGTGGTCCTTTGAAGAAATTTGCGTTTTCTTTTTGCGATCCTTTGAAGAAATTTACATTTTCTGCGATTCTTTGAGGAAATTTGCGTTTTTTGCTATGCTTTGACGAAATTTACCTTTTATTTACGATCCTTTGACAAAATTCTGAGATTCTTTGAAGAAATTAGCGGGTTTTTTTTCGCGATCCTTTGACGGAATTCGCATTTTTTCTGTGATCTTTTGACAAAATTTGTGTTTTTTTTTCTTTCGATCCTTTGACGAAATTCCACTCTTTTCGCGATCCCTTAACCAAATTAGAATTTTTTTTGCAGTGCTTTGAAGAAATTTGCGTTTTTTTTTTCGAGATCCTTTGGAGAAATTCATGTTTTTCACGATTATTTGACGATTTTTTTCCCGATCTTTTAACCAAATTTGTGTTTTTTTTGTGATCCCTTGAAGAAATTTTACATTTTTTCGGAGTCCTTGGAAGACATTTGCGTTTTCTTCACAAGCCTTTGTCGGAAATCGCGTGCTTTCTGCGATTTGTTAACAAAATTAGCGTTTTTTTGCAATTCTGCGACGAAATTTGCATTTTTATTCAATCCTTTGACAAAATTCAAGTTGTTTCCGCAATCCTTTGAAAAAATTGTCTACTTTTTCTTCGAACGATAGACATAATTGTTTTTTTTTGGTGACGATCGCTCAAAATTCGAGATTTTGTTATGTTCGAATCTTTGGACTGAAGACTAAAATTTTCGAAACCGAATGTCTTAAATTTTTAGGAGAATTCGGAACAGAATCACCCTTGATGAAATAAATATATAACTATTTTTTGTTTCAAACGAATTGTAATATAAATTAATTTTAAACTAAAATTTGAGAGAAAAATGATTTGTTTCTAATTTCGGGAAGAAGGGGGGGGGGTGTTCACCCGCTACCGAAGTAACAATATTTTAGTGATTACACACTGAAACACAATAGACTGAAAAAAAAATTAGAAATCGGTAAAAATTTCGAAAAATTTCAAAAATTCAAAATTTTTTGTAAAAATATACAAATTTAGAAAATTAAAAAAAAAATTTTGCTGACTTCGGGTTTTTCTGGATTTTGGAATTCCGGATAAGGAGTCATATACTGTAAAATGATTCTTTCTTATCAAACGTAATTAAAATATAAGGAATACATAGTACAACGTAATTTGCATTTAATTTTGCTTATGTAATGAAACAATGAGTTATGTGGTGAGTCAATCGGCTTAGAAACTCATTCATAACACTTCTTTACAAAAACTTTTGCACATGGATTATTTGTTAATATTTAATTTGAATGTTTTGTCCAATCGTTGAACTACTTCCGAAATTTAATACTGATTAAAATATATATATATATATCCTCATCATTTTTATTTGTAGAAATCATTTGTCATTTTTAAAATGTACTTTTTTACAGTACAAACCTTTCAATAATAAAGTCTTCATGCTGTTTGTTTGTATGAAGTCTTATGAAAAAGAAACGCAGATCAACAATCTGTCATTTTTGACGGGGTTATATACTAGTATAAAAATAGTCGCAAGGTGCAGCCCTGAATATGTTATCCAAATTAGGTGTTCGTATAGACAATTTAAAAGTTTGGTACAAATTCAGTATGAAGACGACCCTCTAAGCTTTTGTTTAAAACATCAATAGAAAAAAAAACATAATTTACTGTTGAATGGCTTATTTCGTTTTTTTCCTTATGGCAATTTGGTGATTTAAATCTAAAATGTGATCCTTTGTTTTGGTCGACAGTATATTGTAAATATGATTTCCTGCTTATTATAAAAAATAATAATAAATAATACTACAAACAGTAGAAAATACGAAAATACAGAATAGAATTAGATTTCTTTCCAAAGTCGAATAAAATTAATGCAGTGCCATTCAGTTTGTTTTTCTTTATATAATGCATATAATTATTTTAAAAGATTTTAGTATTGTATGATGTTATGCTTATAATTATTTAATCAAAATTTTATAGTAGCTTGCATTTAAAACACGAGTATTAAAATACACGATAATTTCTTTTAATTTTATGTATACTTCGAAATCGCGGAACTTTTTAATTTTTGGGGGTAACTCATAGACTTGAAAAATTGCGCATGACAGTAGCGTTTTTGTTATTTAAGGAAACAACATTTGTCATTTTAAGATTCGCATGCTTTGTTAACAAAAAATATACTTTTGTTATCCAGCTGGATTTGCAATTTTAATTTAACTTCAATCGGGAACTGTACAAATTTTATGATAATAAAATCATTTTACGTAACTTTAGTCGCATGGTGAGAGTGACTCGTCATTTTACCGTCTAGCTCGAAAAATGCATGAAGAGATACACTCCTCATTTTACCATAGGCGGATAATGAAGCTATTGGTGGGATAATGCAATGTATATTTTTTTAACTAATCAAATTTGGAAAAAATATTTGGGTCAACTATAAAAAATACTAGAAGCATAAAACTAGTCGTTGGGGGACCCCGTAATACTTACCCATCATGGATATGCATAATATAAAATATGAAAATAAAACATGTGTAAACTACTTATAAAATGCATTGCCCGAATAAAATCGTGGCTTGATGACGTCATAAACTTTAAATACTCTATTGCTGAATTGCGTAAGGAAACATCCTTATAACTCCAAAAATTATAATCCTATTAACTAACGGTTTATTGCGTCGGATTAAGCGTATCCTTTCCAATTAAAATGTATCTTTGAATTGACATTTGGATGAAATACAGGGTCATGAAAAATCGAAGAGTGTGGGAAATACAATTACCAATATCTCGGCAACTAATTATCCAATTGACTTCATTTTTTATGCAAAATTTATATTTATATATTGTCTTTTATATTCCTTCCTTAAAATAAACAATTTCGAAAAATTTTATATACCTTTTATCAGAACAAAAATTTCGAGAGTCCGAAAAAAATAGTTCCGGATAATCGAGGTTACTGAAATTCAATAAGCTTCTTCCTATTATTACATACTAAGTACATACCAAATTTTGAGTCTCTATCTCAATTTGTTCGGGAGATAGAGCGTTTACAGACATACAGACGGACGGCGAAATTTTTTTTTCGAAAAATATGTTTTTCGGAAACTTCAGTGTCTGAAACGTGTAAATCCGTCAACATTTTTTTTCGATTTTTAAAACGATTACAAGACTTACCCTATACTACGTATGATGGGTAAGTGATAATCATTACGCCTTTTGTTTTGTGATTATCTAAAAGAGTACCTGTGATATAGTAAAAATTCAAATTTTATATATGCTTACTGAATAATCGAAGCAATAAAGAAAATCTTTTAGTTATTACAAATTTAAATGTTTACTTTGAATTAAACAAGATAAATGATACCATTTTATTTAAGCAGAAAAAATAAATCAAAACAAGTTTCAATCATTATTATAAATTTAATCCAAATCATTTCATCGTAAACATAAATATAAATGAGAATGTTAAAGATTCTAGATTATTTCTATAATTGCATTCTTGAAAAATACATTAATTAAACGTAACTAATGGGAAAGGAAAAAATGTTTCATGATGACAAAGTATGTTAATGTATATATCTTTAAAATAAATTTAATTAAAAAGGAAGACGAAAAACTTCTACCCCATAATAATTCAGATGTCTAATTTTTTTTCGTTCAATAATTAATTTTCCTTAATTAAATATGCATCTAGATGTAACTTATCATTATTATTTATTCATCAGGAAGCGTTCAGTTATACTGAAATATTTGAATAGAATATGCCCCTTATATAAGCAGAGATAAATATTATAAACTCTACGATTATATAAGGACGTTACAAATTCTGCGACTTAATTATTAAATTAAATAGAAATTTCTATTCTAAATAAGTGGTGTCTATCTTCTTGGAAATTACAATTAATTTCTTATTAGGAGAAATTACAATTTTGTTATGCTCTTCGATTTATATATTTCATTTTAATTTTGTTTTTTAATGCAGTGTGGTCCAACCGGTGTCCACGTGAACAAAGTAAAACTAACGATGTTTTTTTTTTATAAAACATTTGAGAGTAAAATTATTGAAGGATTTTTTTATAAAATTTTTGTTTTGTTTAATCACAGAATCCTTCTATTAAATACGGTGAAAAATTTTTAAAGCAAATATTGGTGCCACGTGGGCCGCAGTTATAGATCACACTGTTTCAATCTTATATTTTAAAATTTTCTGACATAATTTTACAATGATATTTTATTATTTTGTTTTATTTATTTAAATGAAATCTATAGAAGTATGCTATTCCAATTTCTCCGAAGAAATATTATTAAATAAATTATTTGATTAGACATTAATAGGTTCAAAGAATTGTTCATTGACCCACTACGGTAAACATTACAATGATTATATAGATCAATGAATAATTTATTTTTTTCTTGTTTGGAAATAACCAAATACACGTTTTGTTCATGTTTTTATGGAGAAAATATTTTATTGGTATTTCTTAGTAGCCAACTGTTGAGATATTCGTCAATGCTATTTGCTAATACAGTCTGTTAAGAAATTTAAAAACAATGTAAATTTGCAAATCATGAAACAAAAAACGTTTCTAATATAATTTAAACATATGAAACATGATGCTACAACATAAGTATTTCAGTTAGGTTTTAAAAAAATTAATAATGTATGTGGTAAATGATTAAATATTTTCAAAATTAGAAATATATGAAAAAATATTTTTAAAAATTTATAAGGGCACTTGTACAAAAACAAAATAAACTATGAAAATCAATATGATATCCGTCTTCCATTTTTTCTGATAATTAACACTCTGTCTTTCATTGAAGTGTCTAAGTTTTTAGGTTCTGTTTCAGGAATATTGAGCCAGTCTTTTACAATGGCATTAAAGGTAAATTCTGGTGTAAATCCGTTATTTAAACATTTTATCAACAGAAATTTGTAATGTTGTTTTCTCTGTAATTGTTTTAAAATGCTAAAAAAGATGAATTTTTAAACTTTATATAAAAAACTTAATTATGTATATGAGTACAAGACTTCAGAGTATCAATCATTACTCAATATTTTTAATCTGCATTATATTTGTAGAAATATATTAATTTAAACAAAGCTATTATTGCAGTGAAACCAGGGATGATATTGCTCCGCTTTTTTGCATACCAGTATAATCTTACAGAAAATGTTCTTTTATTTAATCAGAACATTCAGCGATTTAAGTGGACAACGTTCTCTCTAAGATTATACTGGTATGCAAAAAAGCGGAGAAATCTCATCCGTGAATGAAACCTGCAGCATAGTGAACGGATATATCAGTTCACGGCGGTGAGAAGGTTAAAAACATGCATCATTTCATAATATATTATACATAATGACACATTTACATAATTTTTTTATTATCTTTGCAGTTACAGCTATTATTGCATTTGGACATTAAATTAACGTTTATTCAGATATTTATCATTAGTTTCGTTTACCTCACTTCCCAACACACTCTTACAGTGTTCACTATTTGTACAATCTAGAAGAGATTTATTAAAAAATACTAAATGCAAATACAGGGTAATTGGGTAGCAATTAATTGTAGAACAGTTCTTTATGAAATCAATTAAATATTGACAATAGTTTAACTAACGAAATACTCAAAAAGTTTCAGAATGTCAGAGATTCATTCTTAATTTCATAATATTGGAAATAATAATTTTTTATATTTTATTAATGGGATTGTAAATAAATTATCATTATGAATAAAATTCAAATAACCCAATAAGAGCTATTTTTTGTCAAAATGAATAAATACTGTAAAAGTTCATGCTTATTATAGATAGTAATATAATATCATATTTATGATATCCAAGAATTTCACCAGATTTACATGTGTAAATTAAGTGTATGAAATGTTCATTTGTGCACTATGTTTGTAATATGTTTTATAAGGAATCTAAAAAGTCTTCCCCATTGGGTAGGTGGTAAGATGCCAGCTCAAATATTAACTTTAATAATTGAATTAAAAAAATATAGAAATTAGTCTATTACTTAAAGCACCTATTGATGATTTTCAAATGAATGGGAATAACATTCATATCACAAAAGTGTTGTTCTTTTCTGCTATAATGTGTAGAACTTTTAAGCATTAGATTGTATGATGATATATTTATTAACTCTTAAATAGTGTTTTTAAACTATGTTAATAGAAAATCAAACACCCTGAAACATAACTGATACATTTTTCTTTCATTGAACTAGAAATAAAAATGTTTTTAGTGTTTTACTATTATAGTTATGTTCTATTATACTTGGGACTCATGAAACAATTTTCAAGATAAGACACATTTATAAATGTCAAAATACAGATTCAAGAATTACACTCTATTAAATTAAATTCGTTAACAATTCATATGTAGTATTTATAAGGTATTCAAAATAAGGTATATTTTAAAGTCCTACTTTCATGATTAAAAACAAGTTATAAAAAAAGAAAATCTCTATGGTAAAGAGTTCTTTAGATACGTAGAAGTATCTTTACAAATTTATATTTTATGAAGTTTATTATTTATTATGTGTGCATTAAATTTAAAATGAGCATCAAATGCTGAGCAAATTAAAAAATTACTTGTAAGTAAAAATATATTCTTGGTAAAACTTTAAAATTCTTCGGTTGCTCACAAACGTTTTGACTACAGAGGGAAAAAAATCATAACAAAGTCATACCTGAAATTCAACATTCTATGTTTCACCCTTTTTTTAAAATCGTGTATCAGTAAGTTAATTTTAGTGATTAGTAACCAAAATGCTGTGAGCTGATATGAGAAAACCGGATAGATAAAAATATCTGAAATTATTATAAGCTGTAGATATATGATAATTCAATAAGATGCAAACAGTTATTTATTTAATCGGTTCGACATCGTTTCGCTTTCACCAGATTAAAATCTCAACTGCAAATATAAAGAGTAGTGATCTGTCTTATCTTGAAACTTTATTATGCAGCCATCCATAATGATACAACATAGCTAAAATATATAAGATAATTACAAAAACACTGAAGACATTTCACGTACCCATATTTTAACCGAGTATCTGCTTGAATTGTGTGCAATTAACTATTAGAGGGGATTTTATAGTACGTAAATGGCACTATTTAGCATAAAATAATTTCCCAGGGCTGCAGGCGCAGGTTTTTTGCTAAGCACTGAACTGACACCGTTCTGAAAATATCGCAGTTGCACACGCGCGCAATAGGGCTCTTCTCGAAAAATGTTTTGCACTCTTTGACTTTCGTCAAAGGTGTTGTATGCTTGAGGATTCGGATATTAGCTACAGGACAAGGCTTCACAGAACTGGATACATTTCTGTCTATTGATGACAATTTCTGGGAGTGTGTTTTAGTAGTGTTATGCGGTTTTGCAGGTTATGCCTCATTTAAATTTTATCTTAATATCTTGCATTAAAAAAAATATCTGGATAACGTACACAGCTGTACGAGGAAGGCGAATTTCCAACTGTGTTATGCTTTTTTCAACTAAACTATTTTATACCATACTATGTTGAATATATACCAAGCAATAGATCATATAGAGAGATCCAGAACAAAACCTTCCACCTATGGACGGTAACTGTTGAAGGTTGGTTCTCATATGTGGTAAGCGTTTTCGAACTTGCTTAATTAGATGCCATCTTTCACCTTATTAACCATTGAATCACGTTAATTTATTTTGTAAGTATTGTAAAGTTTTTCCTGATCTATGCTTAACGCATGATTTTTCTTTTCTAATATTTAATAAAATTTTTAGCTTTATCTCAATTGAATAAATCCGGACGGTTGAAACTAAGTGATATTGAGCCATTGCTTGAACTGCATCTGCAAAAAGGGAACCGACAAAACAAATATTGTGCAATGCAAGCAGATTTCCTGTCTTGGTTCGGTTTACTTGAATTCTGAGAATTACACATTTTGACGTCGCTGATCCTGTTTAGCGAAGGGAATCTTCTTCTATTGTATTTGAAACACTTCAAAAGAATTCAGTGCATTTTAGTTAGATTTTGTACGTTAGATAAGAATAATGTTCAGCTCACCGCCCCCTGCCTGCACGCTAACAAAAATGGCGGCTGTCGCAGGCGGATTTTTTTTTCAGCGTTTGAATGGTCCCTGGAACTTCAACACCAATAATTTCTAAAAGTTATATTCGCCTTGTTTTTCTGAGATCAAATAAGTCGAAGATAACTTTTAGATATTATAGAAGTTCAAGCAAAGCCATTAAATAATAAGCCCAGTCAGATAGTGTTAAATTTGTTAGCGACACACTAGCGCCAAACCTCTGCTGCGGAAGGAGGACAAAACAGAAGTGGGTCGCAGAGAAACGATACGATTTATTTATATCGATATTTTATACGATTTTTATCGATGTTTTGTTTTTGCACTTCCTTTAAAAGCTTGCTAATTATTGGGATCTTTTACATTAAAGCTAAAACTATAATGAAAAAAAAATGTGGAAATTTACTGGATTAATATTTCTATATAAATATAGTGGTGGCGAAGAAGTTGATTTATTTATTAAAAGTTAAATAAAAAGTGATGGAAATTTACATCACTATGCAATTAACCCTTTCCGGCACAGACAAATTATGTTCGTAAAATGTGAAATTACTGACTGACACCGGAATTTACAAACGACTTTCTTAGAAAATAAGAACTTCTTATTTTAAGCTTTAATTTTAGAAGCAAAATTTTATTAAAATATTCTTGGTGCCGAATGCAGCAATCCCAACCGCTAGATGGCGCTATTTTCAACTTGCGAAAAGTTTCCCATTTATCTGACTGGGCTTATTATTTAATGGCTTTGAGTTCAAGGGACTGTACAAAAGCTAAAAAAAAAATCCGTCTGCGACAGCTGGCATTTTTGTCAGCGCGCAGGCCTAGTATTCAGGGGGCGGTATTCAGCTAATGAAAGACGACAACAAGGTGATCATTTAACTTGTCGTTTAACAGCGTATTTTATAACTCTTGCTGGAACTTTTCCGGCTTTTGTCCGATTATGCATGTTTCCAGGGTTCGTACGCTATTACCACAATTTTTTAATAGAAAATTTCTATTTAATATTTAAATAGCAGAAATTGTAGACGCCTCGTTTAATTGCAGGATTTGTAATACTTTTCTGTATTTAAATAAGACGATAAATTCTATTAAAAAATTGTGGTAAAAGCATGCGAACCCTGTGTTTAATTCAATAAATATTTATAATGTAAAAGGTCATGGAAAATTTCAAAAGTTATTATGTTTACCTTCTGAATTAATCAAAATATACCCATAAGACCCCATAGGATTTTCAAAGAATTAGCATGAAATATTTCACGTATATTCAGACGAGAAATACGAAAATATGTGCAAAATTTTTAGATTAACACAAATCTGTATATTTAAAAATTACAGAATACTCTAAAATATTTCAAATATATTTATTTAACATATCGGAAAGGGTTATACATGTCAGATTACTGGATTACATATCAAATTACTACAGCACTTAAGAGGAATCAATATTTGAAAAACGATTTTATAAAAAAAAATATATTTTCGTAGAATGGTCTTTAAATTGAAACATTTAGTTACCTCGCTAGAAACAAAATGTTATTTTCTTTTGAAGTAAATGTCATCGGTGTATTACTTCCTTTTCTATTTCTAATAGAAACCACTATGACAGCTGTCGAGATTTTTGAACAATTGTCAAAAATAATCTTAAGTTTTAGTTTCCTTTAAGCAAGTTATTGATTTATACTGTACATTGTATTTTTTATAATAAATAACTAATAAAACAATCGTTCGAAAAAAATTAAATTATGTTTCTATAAATACAAAATATTTTCTAATATAATTTTATTTGCTTCTGTGTTTTTTTATACTTTCTTGTGATTCAAATTGTGCTTCTTTGATTATTTCACACTGATTTATTTGTGCATTTTCTCATCTTTGGAAATATATAAGACATGTAAGTTTCAAAGTCCATACCTCTTTTTTCTTAAAAACAAAATAAGTTAAGTATATGATTAAATGAATTGTGTATTTTAAAACTCAACGGTACCAACGTTTGAAGTTATTCTTGTAAGAGATTTTTGTGCGAAGAAGAAACATTTTTAATATGATTACTTGTTTTAGTATCAAATATCACCGATAGATGACGCTTCACTGTTATAAACAGTAATAGTTTTAAAAAATATCATTGCAATACCAAAGTCCAAACCATTTTTATAGCGTCCCAACAGCCAAAAAGAATAAACAACAAATTGGCGTGCACATTAATCCATTTTTATATGTTATTTTGAGGATTCTAATAAGACAGAGCGATACAGTCTATTGGTGATAATTTGAAATAAAGCAAAGCAAGGAAATATTCGGAAATGTACCGCTATTTCAAAACAGTAATATTCAACTTATTTAATGAGATATTAAATAAGGCAAATATTATTATTAAGAAATAGTGGTACATTTTTAAACAGGAAATATATCCGCTAAATTTGAAACACTGCTTTCAAATTATGACGTCAAATTCACATTAATAGTGATTCAATTCTGAAAATAGTGAAAATACCTAGCTTACGAATATAAAAAGGCATTTTAAAATTTATTTACACATTTATGTTTCCTTATTAAATATATTTATATATTTTACATTTTCTAAGAACATACAATATATTTCTTCTCAATAATACGAATGATTGAAAAATGTAATTTTACTGGGGGGGAAAACTACTTTTCCCTCTATTTCTTTCTCTCTCACTCACATTTTATAGAGCAAGGCTCCGAATGATTAAACTTAAATGATGATCAAAATCTGCCGAACAAGCATTTGCAGCTGGCGTTAAAGTTTGACGAATAAATGAAGGACAAGCACACATTTCACTTCGGAGATAGGTGAACCACTGAAGCGTAATTAAGTTAATCTGAAAATCGTGAACTTTTCCGCACAAAAGTTTTTCTTTTTTTTTTCTCTGGTCCCTGAAGTTTTTATTATATTCTTCATTTTATCTGTCAACGATTTTAAATTTATTTAATTGTAGTCGAGATTTTCTTTTATCAATTTTTAAAATATATTTATTGTAAGTAGAATAACTGAATTTCTCAGATATTTCTTAAATCTATAACCGGCTTTTTTAACTGAATAAATGTTATAATAACAAATATTATAAATGCAATGTTAATATTATACAAATATTTCAGTGCCCACAAACAGTAAGTTTTCATAATACCAGTATTTTCTTAGAAAAAAATTTCATAGCAGTTTTGAACAATATTTGTAACAGAAAAATCCTTCTGGGTAGGTTTTGGAAACATTTTCCTAAAAAATGGAAAGTGAAGATTTTTGTATGAAAAAAGTGGTTTTCTAAAAACGGATCATTTGTGAACCCTGTATTTTTGAAATTTTTAAAGAAAAAAAGTGTAATTTAATGAAACTCTCTGAACAATACATGTACAATATCCGTATGTATCCATGAATTTGAATACCGCTATTTCACATTAAAAATCAGCACCTAATTTAATCGCAGATTACTGAGACTAAATAACGCAAAGATAAATTTGAAGTTTTTAATTTGAGTATAATTATTAAAAAATAGTGGTTCACAAATTCAAGGACACGTATGAAAGTTCACTATAGTTTTTCGAAACTATTTCTTTTGCAGTAGGAAATATGTAAATACATTTGAAGATATATATTATATTCGTGTTGTGTCGTTGTGGCCCGCTGCGTTACCACTGTTTTTGTTTAGAAACATTCGCCTTATTTAATGATAGAAATTTTGCGATTTAATAAGGTGAAAGTTTTAATTTCGAAATAGTGGTGTATAACTGTCAGGCAAAAAGTGTGGACACCCTTGTGTTATAAATTTTTAAAAAATCAAACAAACACTATAGAGATTGAAAAAGTAGGGATACAATATTTATACATTTTTGCCGACTTTTTGTTTTAAGAGCCTACGCTAGTCACACGAAGAAACGCTCAAGCTAATGTTAAGTCTATGGGAAGGTTCTTGCGCGATTTTTCGCTCGCATTTTAATATTTTTAAATGATTTTTTGCATAGGATAGCTGAGGACGATCCCTAACGTTGTTAGTTTTTACTTTTTTGATTTTAGTTTCAGTTTTTTTTATAAGCGGACATTTCTAATTTCGGAACTGGTTGGAACCGGTTCTGAAAATTGAAGTACCCTTATGTAAAAAAAAACTGGAACCAAAATCGAAAAAGTAAAAACTAGCAACGTTAGAGATTGACCTCAGCTATCCTATGCATAAAAAATCATTCAAAAATATTAAAATGCGAGCGACAAATCGCGCAAGAACCTACCCATAAACTTAACATTAGCTTGAGCGTTTTTTCTCGTGACTGATGTAGGCTCTTAAGTTAAATAAACAAATTATGAACTAGAATGTTTACTTATTATAAAATCAAAAATACACCACTTGAAAACACGACACATTTTATGAAACTCATTTTCTGGTTAAAAATACCGTTATTTGTCATGTGAAAAACTAGAAGGTTTGGAGCCATGTTTAACGTAATTAATTATTAATTTTAGTTTCATCCCATCTGAAATTTTGTATTTTTGTAGTGAATAATATAGTATATAATAATGTTATACATCAAAATGTTAAGCACCCTATTATATCGAAACATTTGTTTATTTTTCAACTTATGGAAATTTTTTCAAATACTCTCAAACATTTCTATGTACTGTTGCCAATAGGCTACTTTATAAAAAAAATCATATTGCTTGATTGCCACCAATTTTTTGAAGTAGAAATATTCGTCATATTTAATGACTGATTTAATAATGAGATAATAAGGCCAATTACACTATTTTAAAAAAAGTGGTGGGAGTCAAACAATCTGAATTAAAAAGAAAGTAGCCTTCTGGCAATACTGGTGTAAAGGACCATATGTCTAAGTAAAACAATATGGAAGTACAAAAATTTATATTTATTTTTTATAACTTTTATTTATTGCAACATTTTGTACTTGGATGTGTCATGAAAACTTTTGTCTGATATTTTTCATTGATATTCAAACTTGTTTGTTCATAAGATGTTTCCTACACGAGGTACTCAGGAAAGGTGCTGTCCCTAGAATTTCCAAAGAGTCTGTCACCGCAATTTGAGATAAGAAATTTACTATTTAGTATTAAAATTGAAGAATTCATAATTGTGCCATTTATTTCTTTACAGATTTTTTTTAATGCTCCTATGATAAAAAAGATGAAATATTTTGTTAAAAAACTGTGGTAACACTATACAAGCCCTTCTTACGGTCTTTTGAATTTGAATACTATTATTTCCGAATAAAAATTTTCTGGCGAAACAAATGTGAGTATAACAGTCCGTTTTATATATTGTAATCTTACATGCAGTAAAAATGTACCCTATATATTACGGACTTAAACTAAATTAATATTGGTTTAAAAATAATGATCAAAGTCAAATTAAAGTGAATTCTTTAAAACTACAAATAAATTTTATTTAATGAAACTCTTTTAATTTTTATAGTGATTTGTATTATCAGTACGCAGCTATGTTTTAGAAACAACTATTTTCATAATGAAGGTTTTTTTTTTTTTTTTTTTTTTTTTTTTTTTTAAGATAAAAATGTTTTTTGAAATCAAAATAATTTAAGTACTTTATCAATTTAAGCATTAAACAGTTGATTTATATATTTTATTGCTTAGTGTGTAATATTGAGTTTTTCTCATTTTACTTTGAAGTAAACTGAAATATAAAAATCGAAAAGTACTTTAACACTTCCGTGACAGCAGCATGTTTTCGTCTTTTTATCAGTAAACCTTTCCTAAGGGTGTTTCTCATTATTACTACGTTCCTTAACAATTTTTTTTTTTTTTTTACCTGTCTTTGTAATACAAATGGACGTTTATAATGATAATACTATTGCTAATCGCTTCATTTATATACGTATAATACTGCTGTGTCTCACTGACAGCAGATTTTAGAATACTAATACTTGACTTATTTAATTGCAGAAGTTCTGGGATTAAATAAAGCAAATATTATTGTGAGAAATTAATGATACTATCAAAAGTTCGCGGACACAGTTCGACAAATCTGATTCAAAGTTATAGTGAAGTTCTGGAAAAATATTTGATCACCCCTAGTAATTTTGCCGCAAATTATCGTATATACATATGACTAGTACAGTGTGAACACAAAATAACGCTTGTGGAAATTAAAATAATAAATATGCTAGTAAAACAAGTGCGAAATAATTTTGAAAACCGCTGGGTGCAACACCAGAGTCTGCTATGTTATCCGCTAAATAATCGTTGTGATCGGAGTTTTAAATAATATCGAGGAACGCGCATTCGTCGTGGACGTCAAAATTGTAATGTTTTGTAAGAGTGTTATTCATTATCAAAGATCTTTTATTCAACAAGAAATAATTTAATGAATTAAGAAGATTGCCTCACGAGAAGCCTGGCAATCAACACAATGCGCTATTCGGCTCATTATTTATCCAAATAAAACTGCGATTACGTCATGATCATACAATAATCTGAAAAGCAGAAACGATATTTTTTTCAAAATGATTAACATTCCGATTGTAACAGAGATATGTCATCCCAGTCCTAGTTTCCTAACTAAGGTGCACATTAAGCATGGTACTAGTGTAAGGTTAAGTACGAAAATGTTTAGAAGTTGAAGGAAGTCTCATTTGAACATTTCCTGTAGTTTAGTAAAAATAAATACGTTTTTAGATTTTTTTTGTGCTTATTGGGTTTTTTTCGAAATGTCACAAGCGTTTTTGGGGGAACGCCCAGAACAAATTTATTAGTAATACAGTGATGTGTTGTGTGTTTTGGTGTTCTTTCTAAAATAATTTACTTAAACTTAAGGTGCCTGACTACGTACGGAGACATTTTTACCATAAAAGCTATTTAATTATTTTTTGAGCTTATTTTTATTAAGATTATGACTATAGAAACTGTGAAAAAGAGTAAAAAATATTTCATTCATTGATGAAATTTTGGTAAATTGGGGATTTTGTGATAAAATTTAGTGAAATTTGGCCCAGTACGAAAAACGCGCTACAGAAAAATATATTGTATGTATCTTAATTTCCTTTTTAGACTTCATACGTACGACATTGGTGAAGGCAATGAACTAAAATCTAAGAGATATTTTAAATGTTTCAAAACTTATAGCATATCGCACCTTTTTACATGCTGATTTTCTTAAAATTCATCGATGTCTTTCCACGAAAACATCCATAAAACAAAAAATATTTATTCTAAAATTAAATCTGTAGTTCATTGCCTTCACAATAGTATAAACAACATGCATTTTAAATTTCATAGTTATATTCTAATAACTTTTTGAGAAATCATGTTTTGCGTATGGAATTTTCATCAAAAATTACATTTTCCAAAAAATGCATTTAAAGTTGAGATTAATGTTTTACTACAAGAATTTACACAGTAATATTCATCTAAACTTCACTGTTTTTATGAGCCATACTATTTTTTTTTAACTACTGAGCCTTTGTTTATTTCTAGAAGGCCATAGTTTTGCTTCTCCCCTCCCAGTTAGTACTTTTAAATAGTACTTCCGGTCCTTTAAACAGTACTTCCGGTTTGAGTGACAGCTGTTGAGTAATTTAAAAACCTTTACAACTCCAGTTCTATTTTGCATACAATAAAAATAAATACAGTTTTGGAAAGGTAAAAAGTTGAGCTTTAATAAAATGTAATAAAACCATTTTGACGATTTTGGTCAAAAACGCCATTTTAAACGTAGTCAGATACCTTAAAAGGCTCATTTGTTACTCAATCTTCACTTAACAATTAAATATTAAAAAAAAAGGTATACCCTGATTAGCTCTACTGAAATCTGTTGCCAAGGAAAAGGGAGCAAATTATATTAAACTAATCAAAATATCAAAACTTAAGAGTCCGAATAGGTTAATACAACAATGATAATTTTGAACTCATCATTTTAAGACAATATTAAATGTAGTAAGGGGCAACAGATTTCTAAATCAAGTAGAATACTGGATTGCCTAAAGAACACCCAACTCCACTCCAACCCGATCAAGCTCAAATCTCCATATACATCAAATTAACAAAAGTGTAATCATCATATAATTTGGAAAAATGCAGACAACCTGAAATTCCTTCAATATGAGGACCACAAGGAGAAGGAGTTAAATCCGTTAATAGAATAGGGATATGATGATGTACTAAAATTTTAGGACAACCATGGAGATTCTGAACAAGATCAGATCGGTTAACCAAGAATCGTATAGTGGTATAAAATAACTGAATACTTTTTTTTTTTTTTTTACTTTGTTAAAAAACAACCATTTTGTTGTTTGTTTTGAATAATACTTCAAAGAAAGGATAATTAAAAATTAAATTAATCAATTATGAAATTAGACTTAATTTTACTTTAGCATCAATTATCAGTATATCCAATACTGAGATATGAACAAAAATTACATCTAATAAGCTTACGTAAACCTCAACCGATCCACTCTGCCAAAGGGGGTACGGGAATGGAAACAAAAGGAAACAAGAACGAAAAATCATGCGTCAAGCATAGATTATGTAGCACTTTCCAACGTTTCCAATATAATTTTACAAAACATACCGTTTAATAAGCTAAAAGATAACATCTAAGTAAACAATTTGGAAAACGCATAACATATTTAAAAACGTAATTTCAGGAATTTCAAACATATACAATATTCGGAAAAATATCCGAATTCAGCCCTGTATAGGATCTATAGATTTGTATATATACTATATAGGATGCTAAATTTTAGTTTAGTTAGGAAACGCGTAGCACAGTTTAAAATTCTCCTTCTGGAGTTTCTGTCAATAAACGGAAATATGTTCGCGAACTTTTGTGCTGCCCTGTATAGGATCTACAGAATTTATACACACCACGTAACAGACAAAAAGCGAGTTAAAATTAAAATCGCGTTCAGTAACTTAAAATGCACTTCCAGGAATTATTGTTAACAGACAGTAGTGAATTCTTTTGTGTGTCCCTGTAAATGAACGATGACTGCTATACATACACTATTCTGTAGTAAGCCTCTTGTAATGCACCTTAGTAATATATATAAATTTCAATGCGTTTAAAATAGTGAAACATTATTTAAATAAACCGCAGACGATTTTTCTCCATAGACGTAATGTAACGGAATTCTTTTGACTGTCCCTGTAAAAAAACTATAAGTGCTACACACTTCCGTTGAAATAGGGAACATGCTATAGATAACGACAATAACATATAAAAATTGCAGAGCAATCCGAGCATATTTACGGGAGTTAGAGTACGGACAGACGGCAGACGGCAGACGGCCAGACGGCAGACGGCCATACGGCCAGACAAACCGAAGTCATAAGCACTTTTCAACTAGGTTGGAAAGTGCTAAAAAGGACTCTTCCTGAAGACTCCAGCTTGTCGCTCCACTCTGCCGGCCGCTTCATGGGGGAAGGCAGCCATGCTTCACCCCCATGGCGTGTGCTGAAGGGGGTCCTGTGAGCCTCTGTTTACATGGGCGCCAGCTATCCGCCTGATAGCAGAGCCAATTGAAGCCTGTCGTAAACTTACAAAGCCTAATTGCGTGTATAGTACACTCATAAGATAACGTAATTCTTATACAGGGCGGTCGGTCATTCTTATATCAAAGTCAGACTAGATGACTCCAAATTTTCCACCTGTGCGGTCTTTAACTGACAAAACATCCCTCCCTTGCTGTCTGCTTTTCGTATTTGAAAAACAGGAAGCTACGTTAGACTATGAAAGTTGAAATTGCTTTGCTTAAAAGAAATGGAAAGAAGAGGAAAAAAAAACTGCTTTTATTATTAATATTACAATTACATTTATTTATATATTTATTTAAAACAGAAACAAAAAGAAAACTTCTAAATAAATGTTGAGAGAGTGATTTAAGGTAATTAATGTAGATTAAAAAAAAATTTGGTTGAAACCAACCGTAACAAGATTGCTCCCCCCGGCTAATTAAAAAAAAATTTTTTTGAGAAAACAAATTATTTTTTTGAAAGGTAACTGGGTACCACATGGCATGCTGGGACCTCAACACTGAAAAAACTGACCCACAAACACAAATCATACATCGATCCGGGACGGGATCCAGAGAGTTCACCGCTGAAATACCACCCTGACAATATATTCCGGATATATACAACCAGAGCTCGCACATCCGTAGAAACCATTACCTAAAATATTACCTGAAACATGACCATAAAAGAGTACTACCAGAGGAGGGACCACAAGGCTGATTTTACCACTAAAATGACCAAGATATTTTCTGCACCTGTAAAAGAACACATGTTCCACCTGACTGTGAAACCTCACTTCCCTACTACTGTCATTCCTACGCATAACTGCATCCTACCTGAAATTTCTGGTAACAGAACTGTAAATAATACATAAATTGAATTTTGAAAAAAAATTAGCCGAAAAAGAAGAGAAGTGCCCACTGATTAATTGTCATTATACTGCTTATATACATAACTTCAATAATTGGCATCACAGTATATTACAACACTATCTATTAATGTAAATAAGTACTAGTAATATCATAGTTACAACACTGTAAATGTCAATGAAATTTGTAAAACACATATTAATTCTATTATACAAAAATACACAAGAGCAACTGGCGACATAAAAATAAAAATATATACATACTGTAATAGAAGGTTATACATATAGAAAATTAAGAGCAAGACACACAATTTGGTAATTATAGACCATGTAATAGAATCACGTATACATTTGTTCGTGAAGTTATGTTTGTATTTGAAGAAAGTTCTTAGAACCGTGTAACTGCGTAGATTTTACAAATGCACTTACAAGTAATGTGCATGGGAAAGAGTATCTCTGCCTCTGTGCTACTTATAGCAAAAGCAGTTTCGGGCTTTTGGGTACTACAGGGAAAACATTCCACAAAATAAAATAAAAAACAGGGGTGGTGACATATATCACCAGGAAGGAAAACACACATTCCACAAAAATAGGAAGTAGAATAAATAAAATAGTTAATTTTAGCACTTTTAGCCACACACAACAACATACAGGCATGTACATGAGACAGTATGTACTAGAAAAAGAAAAGGGGCCCAACACTCCTTAAAGTTTAAGCTCAGATAAAACCACAAACTGTATAGTAAATAATAAATCTATCTAGTTAAAATGTAGAAATTAAAGTAAACACATACTTAAAAAGTGATATACAAAACACTGATGCATTAAAAAAAACTGAACTAAACAGATCTACCTCGGCAAAAGGGCATACAAAACACAACATCCTAAAAAAATTTTAAAGTAACAAAAATTACATTCGTTTTTTTTTTTTGCAAAAATACATCCAAAATAAACGAAAACGGGGTGCGGACGGGTATATACCACATAATCTACCATAAAACAGACAAAAACCTTAAGTATAGGCATAAAAAGGGTTAAAAATGCCTACATGAAAGTATCAACACACAACCAAAACAAATCTTTAATACGCTAGAAAAACTAAGTTCCGTTTTAAAAATGTCAAAAAAAATAATTAAATATACATACACATTAACTAAACTATAAATAAATACAAATAAACAAGGTAAAATTGAATAAAAATGCTTGAATAACGAAAAAAGGTAGTTAGTATTTATAACTCGGACGGTCTCGTCTATCCCGTAGCGAATAGTCGGTTCTAGAAATCGATATTGAACGACTACTTCTATTCGATTTAGCAGCTGGACGAATCGATGAACGAGACCTGCGCGAATCGCTGTGCTCAGCAGTTGAACTGCTTTCTGCCGTGGCTGAATTTTTACCTACGCGCATTTCGCTGCCTTCTGCCGTTGCTAAATTTTTATTTACGCACATCTCGTTATTCTCTGCCGCTGCAATCTCCGGAGAAATGGGAGGTGGGGGAGAGGGATTTATGATTTCAGTCGCGTCGCTGTCTGTTTCCTCCACTTCCGGCGCTACCGGAGTTTCGTTATTGTTGACGTTCACTACTGCTGGTGCGCGGTTACTATCATATGGTGCCCAGGGAATGAATCGGTTGCGTTTACACCTGCGTACAGGAGGAGAATCGCGCGGTTGGTGTGGTGAATCGATGGTCACGTTTTCAGTCGATCCCAGGCCAATTGTTTGTTTTGGTTCACCGGACCAGATGGGGAGTCTGTCTTTGAAAGAAGACAACCTGTCAACATGGACAACCTGACAATTTTTGGGATTAGCAACTAGCGCTATTTTAAAATTAACCTCATTTAGCTTCTCAATTATAGTAAAAGGACCATTATTTTGCTTGCTTAATTTTTTTGTATTACCAGGGGCGACTGTGGGTGTAAATAACCACACAAGATCTCCTATTTTAAAATTTTTATCAACAGCTGTCTTTTCACGGTATTTTTCCTGCTGCTCAGAAACTTTAATTAAATTACTATGTACTTCAGTGTATACTTTTTGAAGAGCTGGGATTAAGAGTTCGCAAAAAGAGGGTGCATCATTATAATTAAAAGAAGGTGGCTGGGAAAAGAGATTATATGGTAGATTCATATTTCTGCCATACATAACAGCAGCTGGGCTAAGTTTAGTTGAAGAGTGGACAGCTGAACGCATAGCTAGTAGTGCAAATTTGAGTTTAGTGTCCCAGTCAGATTGATTTTGATTGACTATGTGACAAAGTGCATTTTTTAAAGTACGATTCTGTCTCTCCACTTGCGAGTTGCCAACCGGGTGATAAGATGAGGTCTTAATATGTTTAATACCAAACATTTTATACACGTGTTCAATCGCATCTGAAATTAGATTCTTCGCGTTGTCCGTCGTAATAAAACAGGGCGCTCCGTAGCGTGAGATGAAATCAGCTAAAGTGTCCGGAATGACATCTGAAGTGGTTGAACTAACCGCATATGCTTCTGGCCACTTAGTAAATGAATCTATATATGCGACAATATACTTATTTCCCGAAAAAGTTTGCGGGAAAGGTCCAATGAGATCCAAATGAACCTTGTTCATTGGAAACTGGGGGGTCGGCATACGTTGCAGAGGGGCGAGCTGGTTCGCTCTATAAGCTCTCTTCTGCTGGCAACTAATACATGACTCCACTAGATGCTTGACATCTGACGACATTCCTGGCCAATAGAAGTGCTCACGAATGCGATCAATGGTCTTTTGAAAGGCTTGATGACAAGCCGCTAGGGACTCATGTGTTAGTGCAAAAACTTGAGTAACCAATTCTTTTGGCACGACTAACTTTACAGATTTATTCAAAATAGCTGACTCCCTTGTATCCTCACAAACTAAAATGTCATCTCTAAAAAAAAATTTCATGTATTTAGGAGCAATTTCTACACCTTGGTCTAGTTTTCTTGCAATCTCGCAGCATTTCTTGTCTGATTTTTGTAATTCACCAATTTTTTCAAGTAGATTGGAATGAGGCATAAAAGTAACTTCCTTTTCGACTTGTATACAAAAATTACAATTAACAGTATCATTGGAGTTATCATTGTTGACATACCTCGAAAGGAAATCTGCGACACTGTTACACTTACCTTTAACAAACTTAATTGTAAAATTAAAGTCTGAGAGAGTGCAGATCCATTTAGCCATGCGAGATGTAGGGTCGTGAATTTTTAACATAAATGTTAGAGGCGCATGGTCTGTATAGATGAAAAAATGGGTATTAGCAATGTAACATTTAAAGTGGGCAGTAGCCCAAACTAAAGCTAGTAATTCCCTTTCAGTGGTGGAGTAGCGGGTTTCAGCATCTTTCAATTTTCTGCTGGCAAAGGCAACAGGATGGAGCATGTTATTTTCATCTAATTGTGATAACACTGCCCCTAATGCTTCGCCACTGGCATCACTATATAAGTGGAATTCTTTCTCAAAATCAGGGAGTGCAAGACATGGTTTTGAAATAAGAGCCATTTTAAGGTCTTCAAATTCTTTCTGTGCATCTTCATTCCACGAAAATTTTCCTGTCTCTTTAGTTAAGTTGATTAAATTTTTGGCCCTCTTAGTAAAATCTGGAATAAATCTCCTATAAAAAGATAGAGTTCCAATAAATGACCTAACAGCCTTTCGGGTAGTTGGAGGTTTAAAATTTTCTATTACGGCAATATTTTTATTGATAGGTGACACTTGGCCACTACAAATCTCAAAACCTAGATATTGTATTTTATTCGAAAGGAAAGTGCATTTACTGGGCTTAAGTTTCAATTTATGCAGTTTTAACCTTTCAAAGACCATGCTAAGCTTCTCAAAATGAGAATTAACATCACTGGAGGCAATTACAATGTCGTCGATATAAACAAGAATTCCAAGATTGCCTAAATCACCGAAAATAGCATTCATAAGTCTTTGGAAACTGTTACCTGAATTTGAGAGCCCAAAACAGTTACGGGTCCACTCAAAAAGTCCTTTGTGGGTGATTATAGCAGTTTTATGCCTATCCTCTGGGCGAATAACCTGTTGAAAAAAACCACTAGTTAAATCTAGCGTTGAAAAAAATTTAGCCCCACTTAAAGCATCAACAGAGTCGGTGATGTTAGGAATTGGATAAGCATCTTTAACAAGATTTTTATTTAATCTTCTGTAGTCAACAGCAAGTCGATAGGAACCGTCTGATTTCCGAACCAGAATAACCGGAGAAGCAAATTCAGACATGGAAGGGGAAATTATGTCAGCCTGTAATAAAGTATTAAGTTGGTCTTCCATTTCTTGACGTAATTTGTAGGGGACTCTATAAGCTTTGCCTTTAACTGGTTTATTTGAAGTTAAGTTTATTTCATGCGGGATTGTATCACAGCCGGGTAAATCTAAGACCGATGCTGCAAATACATCTTTGTTTTTGTCTAGAAAATTTTGCATTTTAAGTTTTAATGGGGGTTCTAAATGATCTAAATTAATTTGAGAGCTCCAAGTGAGATCAGCGTGATCAAAGTCACCAATTGGAGGGGCCAAATTTACGTTACAAGTAAGGTTATTTTTAGTTACGGGTACATTTGACTTGTCTACACATTTTTGAATTTTGGCAACAAAGGTTCCTTTATTTAAAGGAATACTATTGTCTGAAAAATTTGCAAATGAGATATATAGGCCATGTTCTTTAGTGCAAATGGCTCTGGAGGTAAGGAGACCTTGATTTAAATTTTTCGCCAAAGGTTCTAACATAACAATATCATTCTCCTTAATAAAATTTTCCTTATAGCTTTTAACCTGGGCTAACATTTTTGACTGCGGGGGAATTGAAATTTTGCTACATAACACAGCGAAACTTATACTTTTATTTTTATTGGTTCAATTACTACTGCTATCTTCATTGCTCTCCTTCTCGACTTCAGGTACCTTATCCTCTATACTTACCAAATCTCCACTTTCATCAATATTACAAATTTCAGTCGTATCTTCAGCTAAATTACCCTGGGTTACCTGATTCGCTGCTGATAGATTGTTGTCGACACTTTGAATACTTGAAGAATTTTCAGTATTATTACCTTCAGAGCTACCACCTGATATTGTTTGCATGCAAAAGTTCTGCGCAACACTTTTAACTTCCTTATCTGACTCAGTTTGAATGATTATCTCAACATCTTTTCCCATATTACTCAACTGCGGGTCCTGAACTACCATATCTTCACTACTATGATTCCCATTTTCAACACTGACTGAGTCATGAACATTAATACATGCAAAACTTTCAGAGGGGCTATTGGCATTACTACTTTTTGAATTCTCCCCTACTTTGTTGACACATTTTATATTTACAGAATTATTTTTAACAATATCATTATTCACACAATTATTATTAGAATTTACACTATATACAGAATTAGAAATATTTACAGAATTAGTAGCAAGACAAGTATTAGACCCTGAAGTATTACTTGGGGTTTCTATGCTTTGTTTACTTTGTCCTGTAACTGGCACTTTAAGAGCGACAGCATTTGTATCACAATTTATACTTGCCCGGTACTCTTTCAAAAATGGCATTCCCAAAATCATATTAAATTCCTCTGCTAATTTACCTTCCACTACATAGAATTCAGCTTGACATTGAACATTATCAAAAACAAATTTTAAAAATATCTTCCTATTTAGGTGCACTTTCTCACCGGTGACAGTCATAATGGGGATATTGCAATTCTCCGTTTCAAAATTCTCTAAATAGTTACAATCAGTACCACTCAGGAGATTAATTGCCGAACCAGTGTCACATAATGCATTCAGGCAAACTTTATTTATGTAAATTCTTGCAGTTGGTAATGTATATGATTGGGGGTGAAAAACGCTATATACAGCTGGGGGGTCCAGGGGCCTGATGGGGATCGACATGACCATATCTGATCCGGCCACTAATAGTTTAAAGCCTCACTTTCATTGGTAGCTACTGGGGTGTTATTTACCGCCTGCTCCTCATTTCTGTTCGCAGCTGTATTCCTACTGTTTTGGTCATAACCACCTCTTCTTCCCCTGTATCCGCCTCGCTGATTGTGGTTCCCTCTAGGATTTTCACCTCTGTTTCTATAATTTTGCCCACGGCTCCTGAAATTTTGACCACCTCCCCTTCTAAAATTATAGTCGACAAAATTTAGTGGACAATCTCTGGCATAGTGGCCCTGTACGGAACACCTATAGCAGGTTACGGGTCTTACTTCCTGGTTTTTCTCCTGTACATCCCGAGCCCTAAGATCAACTAAACTATCTATCTTAGCTGCTAAAACATAAATTTGAGATTTTAGTTGGTCTATCTCCTTCTTTTGTGAGCTGTCTTGCTGAAAATCAGCAGCACAGGGTAGGTTTTGGGTCAAATTAGGGTTGAGAATTTCCTCGCGGTGGTTGTAAAAAGGGTTAATGCTCCTATAAGCCTTTTCCTCAAGAAGCGCAATTTTGAGAACTTCTTCTGGGGATTGTGGATTTCTCGCAATTACCCCCTTTCGCACTTCTGGTGTAAGGTTGCTCAAAAGCATGGAGTGGAGTAGAGCCGTTCGGCTTTTATCGACTACTTCACCCTGGATACCTTCAATTACAAGGGCTCTTAATGACATATCATATGCCTTGTCATAAAACTCCTGAACACTCATATTGGGTGGCTGTTTAAAATTTAAAAAATGATTGAGGGCAACATCTGGTGTGGCCTGTGAAGTATAACTCTCTTTTAAGATTTTTAATAGCTCATCAGATGTTTTTGCTTTGTGAATTTTTATTCGCCTAGAAGCAGCTCCTGATAATCTAGCTAACAAAACGAATTTTTTCTCCTCCTCATTCCAGTCGAATAATTTGGCAAAACTCTCAAATTTCTCAGAAAAATCTGAGAAGCAGACTGAGCTGGCCTCTCCATTGAATGGGGGAATATTAGACAAATTATCCACTAAAGCATTTTTCCGCTGAATACCTTATAAATACATAAAACTTAAGTACAGGACTATGCTTTTAGTAACTAAGCTAAAGTTATGTACACAAAACATAATTTTGACTGGGGATTGTAATTAATAGCACAG
Organism: Maratus michaelseni; assembly: GCA_963931845.1. NCBI lineage: Eukaryota > Metazoa > Arthropoda > Arachnida > Araneae > Salticidae > Maratus > Maratus michaelseni. The sequence goes on from OZ007586.1 coordinate 403,888,319, forward strand.
AGAGAGAGCCTAGACCTCTTTTTACACTTGAACATATAATAAAATTTTAATTGCAAAAACACCCAGTTGCTCTTTGATACATAAATACATACAAGTAAAAAAAAATCAATAACCCAGAGACCGAATTGTTACGGCTCCATTTGTTGTGTGTTTTGGTGTTCTTTCTAAAATAATTTACTTAAACTTAAAAGGCTCATTTGTTACTCAATCTTCACTTAACAATTAAATATTAAAAAAAAAAAGGTATACCCTGATTAGCTCTACTGAAATCTGTTGCCAAGGAAAAGGGAGCAAATTATATTAAACTGATCAAAATATCAAAACTTAAGAGTCCGAATAGGTTAATACAACAATGATAATTTTGAACTCATCATTTTAAGACAATATTAAATGTAGTAAGGGGCAACAGATTTCTAAATCAAGTAGCATACTGGATTGCCTAAAGAACACCCAACTCCACTCCAACCCGATCAAGCTCAAATCTCCATATACATAAAATTAACAAAAGTGTAATCATCATATAATTTGGAAAAATGCAGACAACCTGAAATTCCTCCAATATGAGGACCACAAGGAGAAGGAGTTAAATCCGTTAATAGAATAGGGATATGATGATGTACTAAAATTTTAGGACAACCATGGAGATTCTGAACAAGATCAGATCGGTTAACCAAGAATCGTATAGTGGTATAAAATAACTGAATACTTTTTTTTTTTTTTTTTTTTTTTTTTTTTACTTTGTTAAAAAACAACCATTTTGTTGTTTGTTTTGAATAATACTTCAAAGAAAGGATAATTAAAAATTAAATTAATCAATTATGAAATTAGACTTAATTTTACTTTAGCATCAATTATCAGTATATCCAATACTGAGATATGAACAAAAATTACATCTAATAACCTTACGTAAACCTCAATTAATTTTCAAATAAACTATTACTATGAATTTTAGATTTTAGAAATTTAAAAGTATTAATTTAGTAAAATTATAGCTTTCATATTTTTAGTCACACTTACTGAGAGGTTAATCCCTTCTTATATGTTTGTTGTAATTATAATAATATTAATTATTTAAAAAATTATATATACAGAAAAACATACCATATTTGAGAATAAACAAAAATTTTCTTTATTTGAATAATTAAAATTATAAAAGTAAGGTAGTTCTCAAACAAAATATAATAATGACACAATAATAAAGTTGATCAAAAAAAATACTGAAATCTTTTCAAAATTTAATTATTGATTAATTTTCAATTAAATATCAAAAATCTTAAACTACTAACAAACTAACAATTCAAATGTCGTTCAATCATAAAAAAAAGTTACATGTTAATCATCTTAAAATACCAATAATTATATTTTTTGTTTCTCCAGGTATTTATAAATATTACAACAGTAGACAACATGTAATAAAGAAGAAATATGGGTTACTTACAATATACTTTAATATTTACTACCGTCAGTGTGGGCACACTTCTTTGCATACGTACTAGTCTGCCATAGTCCCTTTTTTTTTATCAACCTATTCTTTTCAGCTGCCTCTAAGCGTAGTATATTTCGCTTGTGGAACAGTATAATAACACATCACGGGTGGGTTCTTTTCTCGTAGTCTTTCCTACTCCAACACCGTTACTCCATACATCACTTGGAGATTTTGATTTATTCACGATTCAAGACGTCCTCACATCACCGATACCTTGTAAAGCGGGCAAGTCTACTCAGCTAGTCACGCCAACCTTCTTAGTCTAGGATTAATAATGCCCCATCTCCAGAAATGATGCTCGTCTAATCATTAATTCATTTTTCATCAAGGCATCAATAACAACCGCCGCTTAAGAAGTCAATACAAGATAATACTTTTTCTAGGAACGCCGCTACTACATGATGGGTCAAACATATTTTCTTTTCATTCGCCCTCTATCAGATACAGATCCTTAACTCGAAAATGCCCTTATAGCCTCTTTTCATCATAACACCATGATTTAGGATAGTTAGTGTAGGGCCATCAATGCCCCACTTTCAATAATCTTTCAGAAACTTGTCCGCCTTCAACAGCTTCGCGATCCAGCCCACAGGCCAATTTTCGAGCCCCGTAACAAGTCCAATTTTTACGAGCCAAACGACAGGTATCTCGGCCAAGCAACAACTACTGTCGTAAACATTCACTCTCCCGCGCCGTTTGAAAACGGGACCGATCCACTCTGCCAAAGGGGGTACGGGAATGGAAACAAAAGGAAAAAAGGACTCTTCCTGAAGACTCCAGCTTGTCGCTCCACTCTGCCGGCCGCTTCATGGGGGAAGGCAGCCATGCTTCACCCCCATGGCGTGTGCTGAAGGGGGTCCTGTGAGCCTCTGTTTACATGGGCGCCAGCTATCCGCCTGATAGCAGAGCCAATTGAAGCCTGTCGTAAACTTACAAAGCCTAATTGCGTGTATAGTACACTCATAAGATAACGTAATTCTTATACAGGGCGGTCGGTCATTCTTATATCAAAGTCAGACTACATGACTCCAAATTTTCCACCTGTGCGGTCTTTAACTGACAAAACATCCCTCCCTTGCTGTCTGCTTTTCGTATTTGAAAAACAGGAAGCTACGTTAGACTATGAAAGTTGAAATTGCTTTGCTTAAAAGAAATGGAAAGAAGAGGAAAAAAAAAACTGCTTTTATTATTAATATTACAATTACATTTATTTATATATTTATTTAAAACAGAAACAAAAAGAAAACTTCTAAATAAATGTTGAGAGAGTGATTTAAGGTAATTAATGTAGATTTAAAAAAAAAATTTGGTTGAAACCAACCGTAACAGATGGAACAGTGGCGCTCCATTTGGGCGATTGTCACCACTGAATTTTAATAGTATTCTTCGCTTTAAAAATATTTCAGAAATTCTGTCCTTCAATAAGACGAGGAATACTATTTAATTTTAGCGGTTTCAATTGGTTCTCTGGTGCGCATCTTCTCCATCAATGGCTATTAAGTGTACTAATGAACGATATACTTAAATTTTTCTTAGGGGTCGTCTACATTTAAAATTTTAACAAACTTTAAATTTTTTAATACTAATACTTAAGTTTGATATCATATGTGGATTCTTTCCTAATTGGTACCTTCGGATACCAAAAAGTAAGTCATTTGGTCAAGTAGTTTAGGAATTATGCAGTTCTAAAGTTTGGAAATCCTAATGTTAAATTAATTTTAATTGTTGCAAAACAGATTGCAATGCGGGTAGTTGTTTAAGCATAAATCAAAAACTACTTGGCGGAATGAGATGCAATTTTGAATTCACGTATTTGGAACTTCTAGAAATGGATTTCTGTTAAGAAATTCATACGTTGCAATTCGTATTTATTTTATAATTAATTAAAAATATATATCTATATATATTTATTTATTTTGTTTGACTTATAAACGATGCCATGTGAAAACTCGTTTAAGTAAATACAAGATATATTCCGTATGTGAAGTACAAAATTCAGCAAAAGTGCTATTAGCACAAAACAAATTTAAACCATGTATAATATTGAAATACTATAAAAAAAAATTATATAACTATGTATGTAAATGTTTTGGAAATTTTCAAATAATCAACGTTTCCTCGCAGCATGTATGCTAAGCAAATATATCTATAAAACACGTAATTAATCTCTTTATAGAGGATAAAACAAAACTGAGTAATGTATTCAGAAATCTGACATCAAATCAAATTTGCCATATCCCTTCGGCATGAGATCTGTCAATGTACATATGATGTATGCTTAATACTCATTAACTTTAATAAGCTTTTCACAATGATCCTCTGGAGTACATTAAATGAATTTTACAGTACATCAAAAATTACACAAAATCACACTCTCATCATACTGAATGTTTCCCATTTGGGAAACATAAATATTATTTATCATTTATAGTTATATTCAAGAATTTATGATTTATCTATTTATAATTTATAATTACATCCTGAAATATATTAAACAGACAATTAAAAGCATAAATATATCGTTTACACTTTTTCATTTTTTAAAAATTACTGCAAGAATATGCACTATGAATAAAAATTACATACAATAAAATTATTTTCCCCGACTATGTTTCTATTGCAAATGCTAACGTTTATCAAAATTTTGTAGAAAGTGCTTAAGGCTGCTCGTCAGTAAACTTCCCGATTCCCCTCGCTAATGTTAATCCTATGAGCGTAGGATGCATTCGTATTTTAAAAATATCTCGTAAGGATATTAATATTTTTAACTTCTGTTTCCAATGTACTGTTCTTAAAGAATGTCTCTTTTTTTTCTTAGTTGTCAATTTTTTCGAAAATACGTGCTTAATTTATATTTTTAATGTGTTAAAATCTTAGCGAAACTGAATAATATTTTAACACTTCTCATAAAATTATTTATTTTAGAAAAAATTTGACAACTAAGAAAAAAAAGAGACATTCTTTAAGAACAGTGCAAATGAAACAGAAGTTAAAAATATTAATTTCCTGAGGAGATATTTAAAAAATACGAATCCATCCTACGCCCATAGAATTAACATTAGTGAAGGGAATCGGAAAGTTTACTGACGAGCAGCCCCAACACTTTGACTACGAGTACTAGTCCAGTGAAATGATAATGATAATTGCCGATTGGATACATCAATTAGGGTAGAGCTAATTTTGTAATATGTTGTATGGGTAAGTACTATGACTAATTTCCATAGGTTTGCCAACAAAATTTTTTGCCGCTGGCAAAGCCCTCTTAAAAAAATAGCGAAATTTTCAATTTTTTTTTAGTTTTGCCAAATATCTGCTAAATCCAAGGTCTGATACAAAAGTTATACATTTTTTATCAAAGTAGACTAATTTCTTTACAATTTAAGCCCAGACTTATTATTTTAACTGAAATAGTTTTGGAGTTGTAACTTCAAACTTAGGCAAAACTTTCCGAAAAAGAGATATTTTGGAGCTTTTCACCATATTTATCAAATAGTATCTCCTGAATAGCGACTCTGTTCATCCTCCACCTTGAACCGTTATTTTAAGTTTGACCTCATAACAACTGTAGGCAGTAGGTATATAAAAACCGTTAAAAAGAAAGAAAGAAAAATAAAAACCGTTAAAATAAATATTTTTTCCTCATCCTACCGATCAGGAAGTTTTGTGTGTGTGGGGGGGGGAGAATACAATGACCTTCGACCTTTGTAGCATGAACCAATACAAGTTGTAGCATGCGAGAGCAATGGGGATAGAGGAGGGGATAAATTATAACCAATAGCAGGAAGATAGAGCTAAAAATAGCATGAACCCTCGCACGAGCGTCAGTTATATCCAGCTCTTCCAGAGGAGAGACCATTTCTGGCTTTTCTGCTCTTTAACATAATATGACTACTTCCTGTGGGAATTTATGTTTTATATGTAACAATAGTTTAAGTTAAGGGGAAACTAGGATTGTGAAGCAAAAGGGTATACAAACTCTACTAAAAGCAAATGGTAAACGTACGCTTCCAAATCAAGAATGTTTATTGAATTTTATTAACGAGGTTACCGTGCAGGATGGTTGCTATAAAAGTTATATTAACCCATGAATGATCGAAGCATACGTTCGTCGATGTTCACATGATACGCAAACGAAACCAAAACTTCGTTCAGGAGGGACAAGTTTCAACTTTAAAACCAAGTGTTTTTTGTGTGCAGAAGATATAACAAGCAAATTCTTGGAATCTATTAAGAAGACTAAATTATCTAAACGAAATAAAGTAATCTTAGTTGAGAAACTGGAAGTGCGAGACTCAATATTGAAAGCAGCTGAAAAACGAGGAGATAAGTGGGGAAAAGAAATAACAGACCGTCTGAAGAACGAGGAGGATTTAGTAGCGGTGGATGCACGATATAATTTTTTTTGCCAACGGAAGTTGTTCAAGTTACCCCCAACTAGCAACAAAACAGGACGTATCCATAGCAATAATGTAGATGAAGCGATGGAACAGATTATTTTGTATCTTGAGGAAACTTCATCCGAATGTCAGTTTTCTAGGGATGAACTGATTGCAAGCATTCAAGGTGATTACATCTCTTACGTAAGAACGATTAAAGCTCGTCTTTATCAGAAGTATGGAGATGACCTGCTAATTGCTGAGAATTTCCACAAAAAGACTATTGTTTGTTTCAGAAATATAGTATATATGGTTATATCAGAATCATGGTATAAAAACCGTAAGTCACACCCTGTCGAAGAAATCTACGAATCATTGAGACAGCTGCTGATATTATCCCAGGGGGCATTCGTTCAAAGATATACAATGTCACTGAATACACGCCACCTGATAAGTTTTGACTGATGTGACTTCTGTGATCCCTCAATCACTTTTACACTTCTTTGAACGAGTGATTCTGAAACACAAGCGTGGCTCTTTGGTTGGATGGAAAAGAAAGTGTATTGCGCTTTCACATGTAGTAATCTCAGCTGTGAGTCCTTGTTCCTTCATTTCATCAGTTTTAAATGGAATTGGCTTTTATTTGTTCAAGCGTTTTGGATCAAAACACCTTATTGACCTCTTGTCATCATTTGGGTTTTCATCGAGCTACACTGGTGTATCTTTACTGGAATTGTCCGCAATAATGGAATCTAAAAAACCAATCATTGAGAAAAGGGATCATTCTGACAATTTGTGTTCGAAAATGCCGACTTTAATGTGAACACACTTGATGGTTTGGAGACTTTCCATGCCATGGGAGGAATAATGGTGGTTAATCCTTACGAGTCAGTAAAACCTCAAAACAATGTCACCCGCGTCATGCGGTGCTCTACAGCAGAATTTATTAAAAAAACTGGTGGTAACATTGAACTGCTGTTTAGGAAAACTGACAATGCAGGTTTGAAAAATGTTCCCATTGTGAATCTGAATGAGATTCAGCCTTTAAATGATGAAATATTCCCTACAGGTACGGATATTCTATGGCTGTATGGCAAGAGTTTAAGCAGTGTGGAAGTTCCAGGTGAAACGGATTTATGAAAAATGCAACCCGAGACGAGTTCTATCAACGTTCCAAGACTATATGTCTTCCTTTCATCAATAATCCTACCACGCAATATGACGCGATTTATTCATCTCTTCGACTTGCGGTCGGCAAATGTAGAGCAAGTGATCAAAAGACGTGTTTTCTCACCTTCGACCAGTCTCTCTATATTAAAGCATAGGACATAGTAAGAAACTGTAATGATCCGGCATTGAAAAATGTGGTCCTACGCCTAAGGGGATTTCATCTTCTCATGTCCTCTTGGAACCATCATGGCTGGAAGTGGGCTTAAGGAGCTTCTAAAGTACGGTGTATGCAGAAAACAGCATTGAAAAGATGATGAACAACCACGCTTACTCGAGGGCAGTTCGAGCACATATTTTAGTTCATCTTGGTTTGGAAAAACGTATTTCGGAAACAGTTCAACATATGATGGAAAAAGGGCTTATTGATTTGGAGACATGTGTTGTTCTAACTATTGAGGAAAACAAGGAATTTGAAATTATCAACAGAAAATTCAGGGAGGCTATGCATAACCTTGAAAATAATGGGCCCGCTGCTAAGCTGTGGATGCAATATTTTCATATGGTCACTTTAGTAAAGCAGTTTATAGAAGCAGAAAGAAGGGGAAACTGGCATTTCCATCTTGCCTGTGTCTAAAAAATGTTTCCCTACTTTCGTGCTGCAGGACATTTTTTCTACGCAAAATGCGCTCATCTAAACTCCAAGATATGTTAGCCTTAAAAACAAGAATGGATCCAGTTGAATACAACGCCTTTACGACCCGTAGATGCTTCACCGTCAGGCGAACAGAAAAGTTATGGTCTGGTATATGGACCGATCGGACCCAGAGAGCAGACCCTGATGAGAATTATGAAAACATCTGGAGGGCTGACAACAGGTCGAGGGATTACTGAGGCTGTGCTTACTCGCTTGACGCTGGTGTACCTGGTGGGGATGGTGTACCTCCAAAGTTTTTGCTCTGAAGCTGAGAAATACTGCGAGATCACGTCAGCCAGCTCTGACCAACACATAGACATGAGGCCTGCTCGTGTTGCCCGAGATAGAGAAGATGCTGCAAAACTCTATATGTGGTTTTCTCAATACTATCCATTCCCTCAAAATGATGCAATAATGTCCACTTATTCAGGAACCATTGGGGGTGAGGAAGTTAACTGCCACCTGTCTGAACAGATTTGAAAAGATGGGTTAGCAAGAATTGTCGGCAATAATTTTCATGATGTTAAATTTCAACGCAAGAAGAAGCCTCTGACGTGGAGGAAGAAGACGATCTTGAACCAGTTGACATGCTGCGAGAAAACGAGGAAGAAGATGCTGAAAATCTTTCGGTCGACATTATAAACATTGGCACAGCAGTGGAAAATGCCGATGAAAATCCCGCTATCGACCGCCCAGGCCCTTCTAAGCGCCAAAAATTTTAAGTGACTTGAACATTATAAACTTTATGTAAAGATTTTTATAAGTTGTAAAATTGTGTTTAATTACGTAAATAAATTCATTAAGTTACACGTAACTGGTTTTTAATGCTGTTATTGACCCTCACTTAAATAAATATTAAAATAAAATTTTAATATTACAGGGATGCATTTGGCGAAAACGATATTTTCCAAAACTTTGTATCTCGTGACATTTTTAACACAGGGAAACCAACCGGTAGTCAAATTGTAGCAAATGAACTCTTGTGTGAAAGTTATTACACAGTTTTCTATCGTAGGACTCGTAATTTTAAAGCTATGCGTAAAAATTGGCTGGGAAACTCCCAAATTTTGTTTTATTTGGTAAATTTTGCCTAACTTTGAAGAGCTATAACCCGTCAACTATTACAGGTATAAAAATCGGTCTGTACTTAAACTGTAGCAAATTTAGTCTACTTTGAAAAAAAGTGCAACAACATTTATGTTAGATGGGGAGTTAAGCAGATATTTGATAAAAATTAAAATAAAGTCCGATAAATTAGAGGTTTTCCAAGATGGCGGCGCCAGCGGCAAAAAATTTTGTTTGCAAACTTGTGGAAATTAGTCGGAATACCAGTCCATACATCATATTCATAAATTAGCTTTACCCTAATTAATGTAATCATTTTCTACCATTTGACTGGACTATACATATGCGTACCAGTTGACTACTTTTTATTCTACACAGGTCTCCAAAAGTTAAATTACAATCCGGTTTTCCATACTTACTATTAAAAGAATGCTAATAAAGATAAAAAATATGGTTTATATGAAGGATTATAAGTAAATTCAATAAAACCTTATGAAAAAATTATACCCATCTCAATTATTGTAATGTATTGTTATATATTTGTCAGGAGGAACTGCGAATATCCCAGTTTGGGAATTTGTGTGACATTTTTCTGTGGTTGATGATCTTGAATTGATGCTACTAAAATAGTGTTGTCCATATCTAGAAGATGTCGTTTACTTGATTCGTTAAGATGGTGGGCTATCTGATGGATGGAAATGGGGTTATCACAAGCTGGTGCTGCTAGACATCTTAATGTGTCTCGTAGTGTGGTCCAAAAGCTCTGAGATCAATTTGAATCCAAACATTCAGTATCAAGAAGACTTGTCCTAGACCGCTCATGGGTTAAACCTCCTGTACAAGTTCGCTTTGTAACTCTTCTGGCCCGAAGGAGGAGCATCACTACTGTAGCTCAGCTATTTCACATCAGCGTAAAGCAACAGGATGACAATACCTGCGATTACGATGCATAGACTTCTTCACAATTACGGACTCTATGCAAAACGACCCGTTGTGTTTGTTCCTCTTAATCGACAAAACTGAAGTGCCCTTTTATGTTGACCAAGTGAGCACTTTACCTGGAACACACAGCAATGGGTTTCCGTACTGTTCACTGATGAGTCCCGTTTTACTTTGGAGAGTAATTCAGTTCGTGTGCCGATCTGAAGAGAACAAGGTATCAGATTCTTCCTATTTAACATTGTTGAAACACACAGTTACAGAGAAGGTGGAATCATGGTTTGGGCTGGAATTTCTCTTTTGGTGACTGTAACATGCATGTGTGTCATGGAAGAATTCTAACTGCTGTAAAATATCGGGACAAGACCCTTGCTCCGTTTGTCACACTGTATGGTGCTGCTATTTGTGATGAATTATTCTGAATTGTTGATAATACCCAATCGAACTGAGCTAGAGTCATTGATGGATATATAGAGGATCGAGGTTTGTAGCTAATGGAATGGCCGGCACAATCTTCGGACCTTAATACTACAGAGCATTTTCGGGACTATCTCCGCAGACAGGTGGCTGCGGTAAGTCCTCCTCCGAAGTCGTTAAATGAGCTGGAACAACCGTTGCTCCATGTATGGGAGTTGTTTACTTTTCCAGTGTCCGACAACGTAATTGACAGTATGGAAAATCGATGCCACAAATTCATTACAAGTAGGGCCGGACACATGTCTTATTAGAATACGTTTATTTAATTTTTTTTCGCAAAAAACTACTATTTATTTTTTTATCAAACAGTGAACTTTTGCATAAAATGCAATTTTTTATTTGTAAATCGTGCTTGATGTTAAAATTAAGTAAAATTCGATAAATAACCGTTTAAAGAACAATTCTTCTAAATTTCATTTATCATCATTTTTTTTCAAATTAGACACAAAAGACTGGTTGTAGTTTAACTTTTGGAGGCTAGTGTATTGCCACCACGTTTTTAAAACGAATCTCTGAAATTAACTTATACTGGAATATTTTCAAGAGAAACCTACCATAAAGAATTTTTTTTTGCAAATTGTGGTACAACAGAATGTAAAATAGTTGTTAATCACGACCAGTACTCAAATTGTGTTTTTAACCTTAACATTTGGTAAAGCACTGTCTTAAATCAAAAGGGTATCCACTTTTGACAATTGAGTATTTTTTTTGTTGAAATACCTACAACTAATTCCGAATAGAAATATTCTCCTTCTTTAAAAACGATTAAATAAAGAGAATAATACTAATTCGAAATACTGGTATATTTCTGAATTAAAGGAAACATCCAAATGATAACAAAGAGGTTGTCCAACCTAATAACTACGGAATACCACTATTTCTCCATCACATTTGTTAACTTTTGTAAGACAGCTGTGTCAAAAATCCGCGAGAACGCAGCGTTTTTTCAGAGACGAAAAAGATTTCAATACCTACCAAGTGATCCTTTCAGCCTAAATTTTAGTTCGTCTCCGTTGTTTGACGGGACGGTAAGGTTATTTTAAGAGAAGTTTTCCAGTAGAATATATCACTCTACTAAATGGTTGTGACAAAGCCATTCTCTGTCTATACTTGAACACAAGGACATATTTAGCTATTAGACACAGAAAAGTGAAAGCAGAATTCGAGAATCTCACGTCCTTATAAGCATACAAATAACCCAAATCCACCACCGAATATTTTAAGGGTTAATTTTTGATTTTCTGCAATTATAAAAATCGAAATATTACTATATGTAAATAATTGTATTATGCGTATTCCAGATTTGACAGCCCTTTCTAAGTGTATGTAAAAATAATTAAGATTTTCTGCTTTCTGAAAAATATAATTATTTAAAAATTAAAGAATACATATAAACCTCTCAAATATATGAGAAACTTCAAATATCAATATATGGTCATGCAGAAAAAAATTTATCTAATATTTTCGAGAAACGGTTTGATAAAACAATTTTTTTTAAAGTGTTTCTTAAATTGATACTTTTGTTTAACTCCGTAAAAACAAAATGTTATTTTCTATTGAAGTAAATGTCATCGGCGTATTATTTCCTTTTTTGTCTTTCAAACTGAAACCATTATGACAGTTGTCGAGATTTTTGAGGAATTGTGAAAAAAAAACATACACTTTAGTTTTACTTAAGCAATATATTGATATGACGTGTACATTGTATATTTCTAATAAATAAACGATAAAACGTAGGACGAAAAATAAATGAAATGCATCTATAATTAGCTTTAATTTGTTGATGATATATAGAAAAAATGCATTCATGGTTTGCGCAGTTCAACCACTATTGTTAACTTTTTTTTTTTTTTTTGCCTCATTTATCTACAGAAAAATATTTCAAATTCTGTCAATAAACGATATTGTTACGTCTTCTGTGTTTAGGAAATTAAAAAGAAATTTTCTTATCATTGATAGTGCAACCAGACTCCTTGGAAAGTCGAAGGAGTGTGCGAATCTTGACTGTATAGGGTTTCTACTATTCCTTTAAATTAAACGTTATAACTACTTCCAATATTAATCATCGCCTTATTTAAATGCAGAAATCTGCGCTTAAATTTAATGAAATTTTCTATTATAAAATTGTGCTACTTAAATTCATGAACACTTATGTAGAGCGGAATCTCTCTACATTTTTTCCACAAAACCTGAAACTACCGCTAAGTCTGCATTATAACTAAAACACATCTCAATTCTACACTCATAGCTAGAGACACTCTTCAACGTACTTCTCTCCTACTTACGAGAATTGCAGCGTCAATTGTATTCCCCGCACCTGGCTTCCGACAAATGATTCCAGCGAATGTCCAGCCAAAAATATGTCTTTTATTTATCCCGTACACTATGACAAGAGGTAGGTGGGGCGTCACTTTTCCGCTATGTCAGTGGAATTATTTGAAAAATCTACGAGAGAAACGCACTCGGCATTTATTGCCATTCTGGAGATACTGGCCGAAGAGTTGTTAATATTTTTACGCGATGTAAAGAAGCTTTCGTTTTTATCTAGTTTTATCGTTTTCATGTTTATGCATTTACAAAAAGAATCATTTACAGGAGATCTTACTAGTATTCAAAGTAACTTAATAATTTATCTGCAGTCCCTGTAAATTGCTGACTTTAAAAATCTTCAAAGAGAATCTATGTTGTCATTCTAGATGTTTCAAAAAAATATATTTCCACGCTCAACAACTCAAAATTTTTAGACACATTTTCAGACTCATTTTTTAAAATAAAAACATGAAACTTGGCGGCGTGATTTATGAAGAGATTTATAAGGGGCCCATGTTTTTATTTTTCGTTCAATTAATTAGAAATTGATTTGCAAACAATTATTTTCACAGCACGATATTTTTTTTTTTTTTTTTTTTTTTTGCTTCCAGCTCTATCGCTTCGGGAAATTCGGTTCAAAATGTCCACTTTGACAGCATTTTTTGAAATATATTCTGCCTTTATCAAAAAATCGAGACATAACGGACATTATAAAGTTTCTGAATAAGAGAATCTGCCAATTGGATGCATTTAGAGCAAAAATGAATTTAAAAATGTGTCTCAAAATAAGTAGTTTGCATTTGAATACACCCTTAAGTTTCAAGGGAAATCCCATAGTGTCAGGCACCAAATCATGAAAATGTGTCACGTATAAATTTAATTTTAAAATCATAAAATTAATGCGGTTATATACAAAATAAGTGCACGTGTTGACTGCGAGTCACAATGCATCTATAATTCAGGAAATAGTTCATCCGTGCGTGCACGTATATAATATCGAAAAATTAAAATAAAGTTCTGTGATTCAATCAAGTAATAAACAAATCGCAGTGAAAGTGTGAAACATATGGTTCAATTAGAATTCGATCAATTAAGATAAAATCTCTTACTATGTAGTTACTGTTCACATGATACCTGAAACAGTCAAGTTCGCCAACTTTTAGTTCAGTGAAACACAAGTGTATTTCAGGGTTCGTACTCTTTTAACACAATTTTTAATAGAATTTTTCGGTTTATTTAAATGCAGAAAAGTATTACACATCCTGCAATTAAATGAGACGTCTACAATTTCTGCTATTAAAATATTAAATAGTAAAATTATTTTAAAAATTGTGGTAAAGGAGTACGAACCCTGTATTTTGGTGACACAAATCCTGACATATGTAGGTTCAACATGTAGTTAAACCTAATTTCTGGCATATAATCCGTGGATAAAACAATCATTTTTAGACCCAGAAATTTTATTTAATAATTTATGTCAAATATTTACGGCGATCTAGTAATTTACACTTTATAAAATAAAATTTTATTTCGAAACATGGTTGCTTGATTCGCGGATTATACACCGAAATTTACGGTAAGTGCAGTTTACAAAAAATAACAAATATGTTTTACGATTTATTTTTATTTGACTTATTTTGCATATTTTATTACCTAGAAAAGTTACAATTAATTTAAATTACTTTCCATTTTCATATGTCTTTTCCTTTACATTAATTTCAATAAATAATCAGGATGTGTTTAAAAGTGCTTTATTTATTTTTCATGATTTAGTGTTTCATTTATCAGTGGATATTTTGTAATTTAGGATCAAAATTATTTCTCTTAAATTCTAGATTATTTAAATATTTTAAATTATTATCATTCTTAAATAGGTTATTTTTCTGTACCCTCAAATTAAGCAATATACTGTGAGAATTAACTTTATTATTTAATCACTATACAAGGTGTAAAATCGATTAATTGATTTATTTCCACTATACAATATTTAAATTTATTAACATTCAAGATTAATTAATTAAAGTATATTCAGCTATTTTCAATCCAAATTATAATACTTATTTCTATATAAATACACTGGCCTCCAAAAGTTAAAGTACAATCAGTTTTTTGACGCGCACTATAAAAAGAATGATAATAAATAAAAAAAAAATATGAGTTGTAAATTTCCAACTGGACGAAAAATGTCCGGGCCAGGATTCGAACCTGGGATCTCTTGGCTGAAGCCGCCACGCTCTACCAACTGAGCTATCCCGGTCGAATCTGGAGGGCATAATTCATCCAGTTAACCTTATTGATTATTAAGGTATTGATATTGATCAATATTGGACCCAGATAGATATAGATATTGATCAATAAGATTCAGTGATACATAAGGTTAACTGGATGAATTATGCCCTCCAGATTCGACCGGGATAGCTCAGTTGGTAGAGCGTGGCGGCTTCAGCCAAGAGATCCCAGGTTCGAATCCTGGCCCGGACATTTTTCGTCCAGTTGGAAAATTACAACTTGTATGATTGCTTTACCAATTTGAAATAATTGTGTTAAATAATCTGGTGAACAAAATATGGTTTATATGCATGATCATAAGCAACTTCAATAAAATGTTGTGAAATATTCATACCGATATGCATTTTTTAAAGTATTGGGCTTTCAAGCGGAAACTGCGAATATCCCAATTTGGTAATTTGTTTGTATTTTTTATGCTTGTTGATATTGAATTTTTGGGGCTAAAATAGTGCGGTCCATATCAAAGAGATGTCGTTTACCTGATTCGTTTAGATGGCGAGAAATCGGATGGATGGAAATATGGTTATCATAAGCTGGTGCTTCTACACGTCTTAATGTGTCTCTTAGTGTGGTCAAAAGACTGTGAGATCAATTTGAATTCAAAACTGCAGTATCAAGAATACTTGTTCTAGAAAACGTACGGGATGCAACCCCTACACAAGATCGCTTCATAGCTGTTTTAGTCCGAAAGAGGAGGAACATACTGTGATTCTGCTCATTTCAGATCATTGTAACGCAACAGAGATGAAATATTTGCTAAAACAGTGCACAGACGTCTTCCGAATTAAGAACTCTATTCAAGACGACCCGTTGTATGTGTCCCTTTTAATCGACAACACATAAGTGCCCTATTATGTTAGCCAAAAGAACACGTTATCTGGAACTTGCATCAATGGACTTTCGTACTGTTCACATACGATTCCCAGTTTGCTTTGGAGAGGAATTCAGTTCGTGTGCTGATCTGGTGAGTACAAAGCATCAGATTCTTCCTATGTAACATTGTTGAAAGGAATAGTTATAGAGAATGGGAATTATATTTTGGGCTAGAATCTCTCTTGTGGTCACAGTAACCTCCATGTGTGCCATGGTAGAATTCTGACTGCTGTGAAATATCGAGACGATATTTTTGTTCCATTTGTCACACCTTTTAATACACCTTTTTTTATATACACCTTTAACCTTCCTACCCTGAATGGGTCGAATCGACCCACTTCTATAATTTATTTAATTTGATTGGTACCAGATTTTTTTTTCATAAAGTAAGTTAAATAAATGCTACAGACAACTACGTTAAATAAATATGTTAAATCATTATCAAAAACAAATTCTGGCGTGAAATGTTTTTATCAGCGTTGAGTGATATTTCAACAGGGTACGAAGGTTAATTTTAATACACCTTTAATTAATATTCCTTTTAAAACACTTTATCCTTTCTTTAATAAATCCAAATAAATTTCATTTAGCAACAAAAAAAGTCATGTTTTTTATAAAGTAAAAATTTGCCGGTCTATTTTTTCGTTTTTTCGAATATCTAAACTAGCCCGATAGCGGGCGAAGCCCGCTATTATATTCTGCCTTAGTAATATCTGCCATGTAGACTAAATGCGAAATTAAAAAAATTAATTTCAAAATTAAACATGCTGTACACCTTTAAAATGTTAAAATATGCGAATATTTCTATAATCGGATTTTCATCATGATTCAATATGTTTCTCAAACTCATATATTTACTGTTCTCTATTACTCATATTGATACTCGCTTTGTATTTTTCTCAAACTTTTGACAAATTCGTCAAACTTCCAATATGACGTCACATTTTCTTTTTAATTCTCTAATGACGTGATATTAATCTGCTTTGTGTACATACACATGCTCATACTCCTTGTATTATTGAGAAATCTTTGAAAATTTTCTTATCTTTTAATATTTTAATATAAATCTTTTAATATTTTGAGCTTCATAGCTTGTATTCAGCTAGATATACACAACGTTTCAACTCTGTAAATTACATTGTTTCTGAAAATAAGTCTATGACGGACAGACAACGGAGCGGGAGTAATAGGGTTTCGTGAGATGAACGAAACCCTAAAAAAAAAAACATTGGTGAAATTTCTTATGTGCATATTGACTCCAAACCCTATTCCAACCATGCCAATATTAAAAGACGCTATTATCAATTGGTTATACCCTAATAATTTTTATACGATCATTGACAGAATATGTGTGCGGAATGTTTTACGAAATTATATGTTTCGAAATGATAACCACTCCTTTTAAAAAATTTAAAACAATAATCAGTCAAAATATTCATACTCTCTCCCCTTGCATCCAGTTATGTAAGTTATCTACACATTAAGCGTTTGTGAATGAACGAAACGATTCACTCTCTTCTAATCCTTCAGCTTCATTAAAATTTAAAAGTAGTTTTTAAAATATATATCTAAAACGATATATACCACTTTTTTTATTTTAAATACAATCATTATAGGGCTTGGCATTTTTTATTTGTAAAATCATATAACATAGCAGAGAGTTTATTTTTTAAATATGCGTTCAAACATAGGGACATGTGTAAAAAATATTAAAACAAATAACAAACTGTACAAAATACTGATTTTTTAAATGATTGTATAATCCCCATGCAATAGATAATCAAATTGCTTACATGACTTCTATTTTGAGTCCGAGAATCTGATATATTTTAAAAAACATATTATCCTAGTTAAACTATTGCTGCTGAGATTATATCATACGTAGATCATTATTATCAGAAGAATGATTTCGTTGGAAATATAATATTACATTTGCAGTATGTATTTTTTTTGCTCAAGGGTGCAATTACATCATGAAATGTTTCCTTTCATGCTCTGAAAAAAAGAGGAATAAAATGAAATATATCTAAATGTATTTTCACAAATGTTCTTTGGTTTCATAATAATGGATTTAAATTCATGCTTTATCTGACGCAGTTTAAAATTTCTTAAGAAAAGATTCTTCAATAAATCAAGACATAATGAAGTATTATGAATTCCGGGTAAGCAGTTCAAAATACTACATTTGTTATTAAACACTATATATATATATATATTTAATTGTTCAATTTATTTGTTATGTTAAAAATAGAAGGTAGAAAATATAGTACTTAGTAACTTCAATGTAAAACAGTTTTAATTTTATACATTTAACCCTTTCCGGCACAGTGGTTCCGTTTCAGGCAAAATTCCAAGCTTGCATTCGACACCAAGAATATTTAATAAAATTTTGTTTCTACCATGAATGCTTAAAATTATGAGTTCATATTTTCTAAAAAAGTCGTTTGTAAATTCCGGCGTCATTCAGTAATTTCTCATTATACTAACAGACTTTGTCTGTGCCGGAAAGGGTTAAATACATGAATAACTAAGAAGCCCTACTACAGCGCCTAGCATACTGTGGAAAACAGGTTTACCGTTTTTGAATTCAAACCGGAAATTCTGAATCAATTTTTGCTTTTAGAATTCACGAAATATCTGCCATTAAGTAAGGAAAAGAACATTATAGGGAATTTCTGGTATGAATGCGAAATTTCGGAGTGTAAAAATGTCAAACTGGTAATGCTTTAAAAAGTGCTAAAAAATTGTAACCGATAAACGTGCAACGCTGCGGTACAATAATAGGGCGATCGCTGCGACATCTGTTTTAAAAATAGATTTACCTCTAGCAAAAATAACCGTTTCACTATTGACAACATGAACATAATTTCTGTTAATAAAATCTTCCTGTAAGTGTATATTTCAGATGTAACTGATTTTGAAGTTAGTTTTTTATCATATAAGAGAATTAACCTTTTTCACTCTTCTAGTAGACATTTATCCTTTGGTATGCTAAATAGGGATAGTTTCGAGCTTGCTGTCTTGTATCGAATACCGCAACCAGGCACAAAATAATGTGTATCACGTTTTTTGGCCATGATGAATCATTCATATTTTCCAAGCTTATGAATATCACTATCCAAGTCAAAGGAAATAGGGTATAATTTAATTAATTAAAATATATACCACCAGCTGAAATGTTTTTTCAGTTCGATTTTTATACAATGTCTCCGTTGAAAAGAACTAGAAAACAGTGGCGTAGCCAGAGAAGGGGGGGGGGTCCAAATGATCTGGAAACCAGTAATATTATAAAGCTTTCTTCGCCTTCAATATCGCAGAAAATTCTCCGATGAGATGAGGCAAAATATTTTTATAAAATTAGTGGTATCCAAACCATTTGGACCTCCACCCTGTCTACGCCACTGCTAGACGATGCCGCTGCGATCGACCCGTTATCTTTTCAGCATCATTCTACATTTATCGGATTCAATTTTTTAGTACTATTTTGTAGCCGTTTTCCACACTATGTATTCTAGGCGCTGTAGCCCTGCCCATTATCACGGATAAATCTGTTGATTTCCTTTTTTTTCTTAAAAAAGTTCGTAGAAGTGTTTTTATTCGACAGCCACTATTTCAAAATAATAATTTTTGCCTTATTGAATTGCGGCATTCTGTGATTAAAGAATTCGAAGTTTATTATACGGTAATTGTGGTCTTCAAATATAAGCAACCTGTTTCATTTCCGTATGCATTTTCCGAATATCATTTTCCGTATATTAAATTTCAGATCATTATAAATTTATAAACCATCTTTAAATTTTTAATTTTATGGAATATTGTAATTTCAAATGTTTTTAAACAGGTATGTTAATATTTTCATAGAATTTGTTTTGTAGTACTTAAAGTAAAATAGCAAGAAAAAAATGTTTTTGTATGCGTTTATTTCTATATTTCCTTTCTTAGCGAAAAAAATAAAATAATAAAATACGTTTTATATTTTTATTTGTAAATTATTTATCTATAGCAAATTATTTAAATGCTAGTGATGTTTATTTTTAAATTAATGTCTACACTTATAACAAATACACGCTGAAATTACCCGATCTATTGTAGTATTAATAGCATCAAATAAAAATAATTACCTAAAGAGCGCACTTGAATATATCATTATCGAAGTAATTTCCTAGAGTTGTTGATGGATTTCGTAGAAATGCTTTTATGACGGAATATATATTTTTTATCGTATGATGTTAGCTCATTTTAACGATGCTAAACAATGAATGTGCGTGAAAAGAAGCTATAATAACAGTCATCCCTGTCTTTTAATGTAAATAGAAACACAAAATTATAATAACTTTATTAAATAAAATGTGTAAGGGAAAAAAAAGTTATCGGGAATAAACTATTGAACAAAAGATTAAACTTAACATAAAAAAAAAATATATAAAATGCGAAAATGTTAAAGATACTTTATTTACATTAGGGGACTTCCACTTATGGACTGCGGGACACCAAGCTACCAATATTTTAGAATAGTAAAATTTTCCTACTTTTATAACAGAATCTTTGCGATTAAGTATGGGGAAGATTACCTGTTGTAATTTTCAGTAGCAAACGATTTTCAGGCCAAAAATATGAAGACCCTTACTTTAATCCTGTATTCTACAAATCAGAAAAAAATTCTTCACTCATTAATTTACACTGTGTCCACACTTTCAAATCTGAAAGACAAAGTTTATCGTAATTTGCTGCGTGTAATCCGCAGATCAAAGAAGCATGTCTAGACTTAGATATTTTATTTAACCCTCCTAATAGTAGGTTTTAATTTTGGTGAGCATTGTTAGTTTTGTTTTATTAAAACCAGAAATTAAATAATTAATGTCTCTACTGTCTGATACAGAGTGCTGAGTCTGTGTGGGCTTATTTAAGTAGCTTCCTAGCTGACGTCAACTTTGCACCCAGTCTTTAAGTGAGAAACTGGCTAATAGATGGAGCCATTGGGTGATAATTTAGCTGTACGTATAAAACTACTTATCAATAAACCACGCCCTAGTGTTATAATGGAAAAAATCTACGTAAGCAGCAATTGAAAAGGCATAATGAAAAGTTTTTTTTTAACACATAAATCATTTGTACTCGTTTCTTCGTTATCGAGATATAAAGACTTAAAATTTGCTAATTTATTTGTTTAATTTAGGAAGAAAAGGCGTGGTTCTGATTCAGAAATTTTAATAAACAGTTTAATATAAAATACAAAAGATATTTAGATATAGTAATATAAAAATGAAAGAAGCCCGTAAGAAAAATGCTATTGACAAATATGGTACTGAACCAAAAAATGATTGAAGAATAGAAAATAGTGGCACCAAGAACATTTCATTGCTTAATTCTAGTGCAATGATTACAATGGCCCGCCTCCTGTGAAAAACAAAATTGAAAGGGCGTTTCAAATGGAAGTGTCCCAGTTTGCGCTAACCCAGACTTGCACTAAGCATACCGAATCATGTCGGAGTATTGCGGCGCTCTAAATTGGAAATGGAAATGTGACTAAAGTTTGATTATGTTGTTACGTTGAAAACGTAATGACTCCTCTTTCCATCCTATCGACTCCTCCTTCCATACTATTGACTCCTCCTTCCATTCTATCGACTCTTCCTTCCATACTATGGACTTCTCCTTCCATACTATCGACTCTTCCTTCCATACTATGGACTTTTCCTTCCATACTATCGACTCCTCCTTCCATCCTATTAAATCAATAAATTATCAAATTTTAATATTTTATATCTCGATAACAGGGAGACGAGGGCAAATGATTCCTGCGTCAAAAAACACGTTTCACTATGAACTTTCGCTGCTTATTTAGATTTTTTATTATTATTACACTAGCGGCGTGGTTTCCTGGTTAGAAGAATTTAATGATAGTAAAGAAATAACGTTACTTCAAAACAGAAACTATAGAATATAATCCGCTTACTACAGCCGCCATTTTTGTGTTTCCAATTAGACGCATATTATTTTAATCCAAAAATATACTCTAGAAATTACGCAAATCGATTTTGTATATATAAAAGACTCTAAACGACTTGTTCTGGTTTAAAAGACACATTAAGAGGACTGTGCCACGAGAAATTGACCATGTTGTAATGTAAGTGGATACATGCAATGGTAAAATTTTCAACCAAAATGAATTTTGTGCTTTACTTTATGCAAGTAACACTTTTGAAAATTTGAATGACTTGTCACTGACAAGAAATTCATAGTAATATACCATAGCTGCTTGGAAATAGATAGCACTCGTGTAAACATTGAAAGAACCGTAAAACATATGAATTGCTATTTGACTAAGTTCTCTAAAAAATTTATGCATTGGAAATTTAGAGCATTTTAAAAATAGACACAAGACAATTAAAACGAGAAGAGAAACGGAAAACCCATTATTAAATGAAAAAAATGAAATTGCTTGATTCCAGGACTATGTACAATTTGAACATAAATATTCCTCATACACAGATGTCTTATGCTCAAAGACTGTTTTAATTATCATAATTTCTGTTCTATAATATTTAAATTAAATAAACATGTTTGAACCAGAAATGTTACCTTATGAAATATAGGGTGTTATTGGTTGGTATGCATTTGACATTATACAGGGTGTTCCGTTAAAGGGGTCCAATATTAATAGGGGTAATAGAGGAGATCACATGGAGCATAAATCAGTATATAAAGCCTGGTCGGATCTCAATAGTTTTCAAGTTACAGCAAATAGAATGAAAATTCGGAAAATTGTAAAAGAACCCTCATTGCTATATCGATAATGCTACATAAAAACGAAGCACATATTTAGAAAGAGCAGAAAAAAACCTACAAAATGACATCAATTGTATTAAAATAGCAATATTTATTGACGAGTTACAAGCCCTGAAACAGTGAAAAAAGTACGAAATCCAATATACATCAAAATAGTTAATCGTTAATTCCAAAAAGACAACTCTAGCTACAACAAGGAAAATGTAGTAAAATTTGGTCCATTCCGAAAACTTTCGAAAAAGCTTACAATGAACCATATCGGTTTAATTGTGTGAGAGAAATTAATCAGTTTCTTAGTTACAACTCCGCTTTCTTTGACACTAGCAAAGGTTAAACTCCGCCCATCACGATTGGAAACACCGCCTTTTTAATTACTCTCAACTATACATTTTCGATCATGCTTCTTCTGAGATGCAACATTTTAAATTATTCAAGAGTTGAATGAACCAAAATAACTTTACAATAATAGTCTACATTTTAAAGTGGTCTTTTATTGATATAAAGCTTAAGTTAAATTCCTTAAAATTAAACTGGTGGTGAAAATTCGGAAATAATTAAAAATATTGCGATTTGTAACTATGCAAGAAGTTTCAGTACATGTTTTACATGGACAATTATTGTATGTATATGTGCATCATAATTTATGATAGGAAATAATAATAACAAATAGCATAATAATTTTATTAAATATAAATTTAAAAAAAGACACTAAATTTTAAATTAATTCATACAAACTTTGTAATTTACAATTTGAGTACACCACAGTCTGTGACTTACAAAATACTGTGCCAAAAAGTGTTGAAAATAAAAGAAAAATGACAAATAAAGAATTACATTCCAAAAAAAGAATTATCTTCTGGCCTGCGCTGCACAGTTCAATGTCGGAAGGCAGACGAACGGACATTATTATAATAGGTGTTCGAAGTTGCGCCCATTAACAGAATCGCACAGCCGACAGCGACTTCGTAAAGATTGGCGAACACGCCGAAAAACTCCGACGGAGTTGGGAATGTCTCCTGCAGCGACAACGATTCGCGCTAGTAAATCCTCCGGTGTATCCACAGGCGTTTCATACACCAGCGATTTAAGGTGTCCCCAAACAAAAAAGTCTAACGGATTGAGGTCTGGAGAGCGTGCAGGCCAAGCAACAGGTCCACTGCGTCCAATCCATTTCCCAGGATATGTTGAATTGAGGTGATTACGAACACCTATGAAAAAATGTGCCGGTGCGCCATCGTGCATAAACCACATATTGTGGCGCAATGTGGCTGGCACATTTTGCAGTAACTGCGGTAAGATATCCCGTAGGAAAACCAAGTACGTACTGCCATTGAGTACATCTGGGAGTAAATATGGTCCTATGAGATAATCGCCGAGGTCACCTGCCCATATGTTCACACTGAACTTTTGTTGTGCGTTCGACGGGAAAACAGTGTGCGGATTTGTATATGACCATGTGTGCATATTGTGCGTGTTTACCACGCCCTCTCTCGTAAATGTTGCTTCATCAGTAAATAAAATATTTTCCAGAAATTGTGGATTATTTTCTGTTACATTAAGCAACCAGCGTACGAATTCTGTCCGCTGAGCACAATCTGTTACTGATAACAGTTGTACCCGCTGCACATGAAAGGGGTGCATGTTTTCTGAACGCAGAACACGCCACACACTTTGGTGAGAAACACCGACTTCAGACGCAGCAGCTCGTGTACTCGTGGAGGGGTTATCTTTAAAAATATTCAGTACATCTTCTTCCATTGCAGGTGTTCGTACATGTCGAGGTTTCCCTGCATCAATGCTTGCTGTATTAAACGATCCAGTCTCCCGTAATCGTCTATCGATTTTTATGAAGAGTTTCGAACTTGGGCAACGTCTCCTTGGAAATTGCTCACGGTACATGCGCTGTGCTAGACATGCATTTCCATGAGCTTGCCCGTACATCAGATGCATGTCCGCATATTCTTCGTTAGAGTATTCCGGCATAATTATTATACATCAACTTACTACAATCCCACTTACAACAGCCTCCCTTTAACATAACGCCCACTGATGACTGCTGTTTTATTACACTTTTCTTCATATACACATAGAAAATTTGCATAAAAAGTACTTCTTCTTCATCATCCTGAAAGTTCATGGAGGAAACGCAGCAGTCACGGAGTTTGCTTTAAGACAAGGCGAGAGCTGCACAATACGTCATTCACTTGACCAGACTGAATAATGAAAGGGTATTGATAGAGGTTGATCAGAAATGTATAATTGAAAGATATTAAAACGGGGTGTTTACAATCGTCATGGGTGGAGTTTCGCTCTTTCCGAGCGTGCAACAGTACAGAGTTGTAACTAGGGAACTGCTTGATTTCTCCCATATAATTAAACTGATATGGTTTATTGTCAGCTTCTTCGAAAGCTTTCGGAATGGACCAAATTTTATAACATTTTCCTTGATGTAGGTAGAGTTGCATTTTTGGAATTAACGATTAATTATTTTGCTAAATATTTGATTTTGTATTTTTTCACTGTTTCAGAGCTTGTAACTCGCCATTAATTCTCAATATTCTAAAACAACTTATGTCATTTCGTAGGATTTTTTCTGCTCTTTCTAAATATGTGCTTCGTTTTTATGTAGCATTATCGATAGTTTAGCAATGAGGGTTTTTTTACAAATTTCCGATTTTTCATTCTATTTGCTGTAACTTGAAAATTATTGAGATCCGGCCAGGCATTATATACTGATTTATGCTCCGTGTGATCTCCTCTATTACCCCTATTAATATTGGACCCCTTTAACGGAACACCCTGTATATGCAGTAAAAATTGTGGTTCAAAACATATTATTTTAATCCAAAAATATATTCTAGAAATTACGCAAATCGATTTTGTATCTATAAAAGACTCTAAACGACTGGTTCTGGTTTAAAAGACACATCTGCAATGTTGAAATGTATGTAATGAACCCTAAACAAGGGCCTCAGACTTAAATTCGTTTGGAAATATTTTTATTTAAAATTTTAAAATAAAAACAGACATGAGCGTGCGATGAACACGCGGCTGACTTCTATACCGGACGAGAAATCTCTTGTTTGTTTCTACCGCCTTAGGGCGGAATTTGTGTGATTTCCGCTCAACGTGCAGTTTCAGCATCACAATTCAGATCACGTGATTTCCGCTCAACCCAATCGCCCGAGAAAGAATTTCTTTATTTCCGGCTCCCAAGAACGATTTGCTGGACCGATTGGTTTGGCTGATATCACGTTATTTGACATCATTTACTCCGTCATATGTCACTGCTCTAACAAACAACAGTTTTTTCGCCCGATACTGAAGTTGAATGTGAGCACGTCCGGTATAATGCCGTACGCTCTATGTGCAATTTACAAGATTTCATTTAAAAACTTAAAATCATAGGAATACGAGGATGTACGATGCCGACGGCAGTAGGGCCCGAACATCAGTTTCGTTTAAGCCCTTGGAGGGCAAGCACGTGGTCTAAAAATGCTAGATTTTGCGATGTTTTGACACCAGTAAATTTAAATAATGAATTTTTACCTTTTCAATCTGCAAATAATAATAATAAATATTTTTATTTAATAATACTGGTGGCAAAGTTATATATTAAAAAGTGGTATATATTATATACCGGTGCCCCTCAAGGGGTTAAAAACGTAACACAGATTTTTGGTATATGAAAGGTTATTATCATGGGACCGCGCAACGCCGGTCGGGTCAGCTATTACATTATGAAAAATAATTTTTCAAATTATATTTGATAAAAGAAACACATTAAAATTAGTTGTGCATTTCAGTTTTGCGGTACTTAAGAATTTTTTTATTAGGAACACTATTAACATTACGCAATTCTTTGTAATACATATTAATACAATCTATATATTCTGAGAAAAGCTATAGTAAGAAAATTTGAAAAAAAAATAGTGGCATTTGTATGTTAAAAGATTAACCATAATTTATTTTTAGAACCAACCATTCTAAAAATATTTTGTCAAAATACTGTTAAGGTGTGCACTGATTAGTCAAATGGTTCTGACAAGTGTAAATGAGGACTACATTATATTTAAAATGATTCTTTTATTATTATTACTCATGCAGAATTTTATAAAGAAATCAGTTATTTTTTTGTTTAAAATTTAAAGTAATGTCAAAATACTTAAAACGTATCACCCATCTACTTGTCTAATGGTTAGGATGCTCGCTACTAGTCAAAATATGGCTGGTTGGAATCGCAAATTAGGCAAAGTGTTTGTTGAGGGTCGGGTTAAACTTTAAACTAGAGACCAGGACTTTTTTGCATTTGTGTGCATGACCGTAGTTCTCAAGACTAACCAACTAACCTTAAAATTTATAAAACATTTATAAAACAGTTTCCTAATTGCTTTAAAAGTTTTTTTCGAATAACGAATATTATATTAAGAAAGCAAAAGAACTATATGGGCTTTTAATTTTTTTTTCGGTTTGTTTCACGGAATTTCACAGTTTGATCCTCATATACCTTTCACCTTATACATTTCTCTCTTGGTAATAAAAACTTTAAGATTTCATGTTAATGCGATGTTTGGAATTTAAATGAAATAAAATACTTTTTAAACCATCAAATTATAAAATTATGATAAGTAAAGTATAGAGTATTTTATCATGCATATGAGAATTTTGGATGCACCAACTAATGAAATTTACGATAGGATCACCTACAATAACATCACATGCAAATGTGGATATTGTTAACATTGTCCATAAGAATTAAAGGAACTATAATGCCTAAACGCCTGTCAAACATATTGGACTTTGTTACAAGGAAATAGGAGAGAATTTATAAAATATTATTTTGTAACTCCTTAAACCCTTGAAAGGCGGTGGTTCATTTTTGGAACACTTAATTTTATTCCTTATACGCCCCAATAACATCAGAATTTTTTAATAAAAAATTTCCGTTTAGTACGTAACGAAAACCTCTTGCTTATTTTCACTTAAATTTGTTTGTATATTCTGGTTCCATTCAATAATTTCAGTATTTTACGAATAAACGTATTTTGCACCTGAAAGTGTTAATATAAACAAATTTCGTTTATTTTTGAAGATTACAAAAGTAATTTTTAGAAAGAGCAAGCCACAATTAGAGTCTTCAATAGATAAACGCATTCTGGTGGGCGTGTGACAGTCCATCACGATTTGGTGTAAATCGACTCATAATAATCAGAAGTGAAATACAATATTAAAAGAAATTTATAGCTTATCTATACATCATGTAAATAAATGCAGGCATATTTTTGGTGTGAAACGGATTATTTTAAATTTAGTGAAGCCTGTTAAGATGAAATCTATCATTCCTTTGCATGTTCTACTGCATTCGTTTTTGTAATAAATAGAAGTAAAAGTAATTTGTTTTTCTGTATAGATAAGGACATTTCATAAACAGTGCTCTTTTCTTTCAGCTTCAGTGTTTATTGATTCAAATATGTTAAATAGATAAAACAATTTTAGATTTTGTAATGATATATAGACACAAAATCATTTTCAGTCGGTCCGGGATTCAAAATTTTACTTTTTTTCTTTATACATATTTTTTGTTCATTTTCCTCCTTGATATTTATATCTTTTTTATATCTTTTTTCATTTTAAAATTCATTAAAAAATTAAAATATAATTTTTTAAAATAAAAATAATGGTAAACTTGATTTCTTCAGTTTCTCCCCCCTTCCTTTCTGAGAATTATGTTGTACAAATAAATTAATAATTGAAAAATATTAAAATTAATGTGACTCAATAAATTGTAATTTATTTTCAGCTTCTAATTTAGAAATTTAATATTGCAGGATTAGAGTAATCATCTTGAGATTTTGAACAATTTAATTGAACATAATTACTAATTTCTTGCGATTCATAATCCGAGAAATTAAACTTATTCCGAAGGTTCTGTTGAAACAAGCAAACACTGTAATCCCTTCAATCTAGTTATAAACGAGCTCGACTGCACTATTATTTAACGACACCTTAATTTTAGAGATATTGCACTTTACATATTCTTAAAGAAAAGGTTTTTAATATAGAGTTAAGATAATGACGTATTACTTTTTGAACACTGTATCTGAACAGACGACAAATTTTTAAAACATACTTTTCTTTTTATATTTAAAAATCTAACAAAAAGAAAATGAAGTTATATGCAACAAGACTTCTTATATGTAAGAAGATTATCAAAGACATTTCTTTTCTTTATAGATTAAACTATACCAATAAAATGAAAAGATGAAATTAAAACAAAAAGCAGTTTTAATTTCTTTTATTACTAAAATATTATTAATAAAGTCTCTGTTAGCAAATATATATTTTAAATGTCAAAATGTAATCTATTTTTAAACAGAAATGAATGATATTTTTATATCCCATCTCTTAGTATACAAAGTTTAATATTTCTGATCATCATCAAATATTTATTTCGTATCTCGAATTAATTCCTTGTTATTTATTTTACTTATGTACCGAATATTAAAACAGTCAACATGTTTTAATGTAACAAATCAAAGAAAATGATCAAAAATTTCTAAATACAGAATCTGTATTTCATGTTGCGTAATATTAGAAAAGCAAATTTTTTCAATAAATATCACAAACTTCTAAAATAGTGATGTATAGAGAATTATTTTTATGTAAAATTTAATTTAAAATGCAAGATAAGCTTCTTGATTTAAAGATTATTTATGAAAACATATTTGCTTTGTAATAATTCTAAGCTACACTTTCTATGAAAAACAAAATTTGAAAATATTTCAGTGCTACGTCAATGATTGAAAGTAGTATGTAATTTTTTTTCTCACAATCAAGGGTGGGGAAAATGACGAATGGGATTTTGATTGTTTGGGTTGACCAGGGCTACATGAACTCAAATCGTTAAAACGCTGGTAAGAAATACTCGTTTTCAAATTTTTGGTGTACAATGAATTATTTGAGCAGACTTTTATTGAAGTAATTATCTGTTACTAGTAAAAATTATTTGACGGAGGAAGTTTACTTCAATAATTCTCCGCTTAAAGGGTTAACACTTTCAGGGGCAAAGTACTTCTATTCGTAAAATGCTGAAATGATTGAATGACCACATAATTTACAAACAAAATGATATCAAAATAAGTAAAATATTTTCTTCACGTACAAAATGTTTATTCCACATTTCTGGTGCCAATGTGGAATTTGAGGATTAATATTAAGGGTTAGATACTTTCTCAACTTTCAAAAAATCGATGTCTTTTTTACGGAAATTAAATCCTTAGTGTGTGTAGAATTATGAACAAAAAGATTTAAAGTGATATCTCAGTTACTAAAACAGATATGAGCAAAAATATGAGCACATTCACGACAAATAAGACCGACCTCGCCGAAGGGATTATACTAAAGATTCTACTCCCTTACTGAAGCTTATAAAGGCATAGGAGGGTCCACAGTATGGCGCAGGAATAGCAAATTAAGTGTAAGTTGACTATATTTTTTCTTCTAGAATTTAAACGCCAAATTTCTGGAAACTACATTTTAACATAGGCAGCATGATATCTTGAACAATTTTTAACATTTTTGGATAAAATTTGCGCTTATCTACGAATAATAAAATTGTTTAAAAGCAATCGAGGCAATTTTTGAATATTTGAATATTTTGTATTTTTCCAATTTGTTTAAAAATCAAAATTTTAAACGGAAAAGGTTTTTTTTTCAAAATAGCAGAATTTTCTAATTTTTCTAAAAATAAAAATTTATGCCGATGGCCCTTAACTACAACCTTATTTTACAAGAACAAACTGTGGTTTTAATGTTTTTTTTTTTTTTTTTTTTTTTTTTTTTTTTTTTTACAGGAAGTCAGGATGCTGCCCATATAGCCCGGATATTTTGGTACATGTCAACGCGGCTGCAGGTTTCCGATATAATATGGGACCAAATTTAACAAAGAAATATTTTTATATCCTTGAAGTAATAAAAAATAATATCGAATTATTAGTTGTTAAATTAATTTTACTCCCTTCCTAAAAACAAATTTCCAAATATGTCAAATTTTCGCCTTCGAAAACGTATGTCCCGCCCCCTGAATACTAGGCCTGAGCGCTTACACAAAACTGGCGGCTGTCATAGGCGGATATTTTTAAGCTTTTGTACAGTCATTTGAATATCCACACCAGTAAAATCCTCACCAGTTATATTCCACGTTCTTTCTTTAAATTATATTTTTTCATCGTTTTCTTTTAAGATATTCCACATCTAATTTTTTTCAGCTATAAAATAATTTTTAAAAGATTCCTTATTTAGAAGTAGCAAACCGTTCGTACGTGCTGGTACCTGACAAGTCAGAGTGTACCCTGACATTAGTATGGTTAACCATCTAAATTTTGATGTTATTCTTCGAATGGTAAAGGCAGAAAACATGTACAGTTTATTCAACGGATGAAAAAGCGTTACAGTCATCTACATTGAAATTGGAAGTTGATTATTGAATAGAGCTAATTTCCTTATCTTACAGGCTATTTGAGGTGACTTAATGCAATCCATTAGAAGATGTTAGCAGTGTGACTAAGAGTTTTCGCACCATTGTTGCATACAATTAAATAGTAAGTATAATTAAATTACACACATGTGTGTAATTTAATATATATTCGTAGATCGGTGAAATAGTAAAATCTATTCACCGTTGTCCGGTCGTCATGGCTGTCTATTAGATGGCTGGTGACCTTCTCTCCAACATGGTTTATTAGTGGGAAATTGCAGACTCAGGAGTCGGCCGGAGTAGTTCAGTGGTTAGAGCAACAGCCCGGAACGCTGTGGACCCAGGTTCGATTCCTGGCTCTGGCTAATTTTTCACTCCCTGTTGGATTATTGTATTGAATGTATGTATGTCTGTTTAATAATTATATATGTTTAAAAAAACGATGGATGCAGACGTTAATTTTGTGTGTAATTTAATATATATTCGAAGATCGGTGAAATAGTAAAATCTATTCACCGTTGTTCGGTCATCATGGCTGTCTGTTAGATGGCTGGTGACCTTCTTTCCAACATGGTTTATTAGTGGGAACAAGACTCCCTTATCATAGATCAGACTTGACAATCCGGAGAAAGTCTCTGGGAGAAAATGTCCGCGGTAATTGCCAACTTATTAATTGACTTTCTCCGGAAAGTATCGCCGCCTGGTGGATACTACCGCACAGTTGCCATGTTTCGGGCTTTTTGAACACCAGTATATTTTTAGAGAAAATGTTGTTCTTTTAAATCCCAGAATTCTCCGATCAAACAAAACAAAATTGTCTCTACTAAAAAACTGGTATCCAAAAATATAATAGTAAAATCTATAGAAAAATCTAGCTGGTCTGCTACCGCATAGCTGCCAACTCTTACGCTTTTTTCTTACCACTAAAATTTAATAGAATTTTTTTCCTCATGTAATCACACGATCTTGTCAATTTAATAAGATAAAATTTACTATAAAATTTTAGTGGTAGGAAAACTACTAGTTCATAAGCAAATGCATAGAACAAATGGAGCTGTGAAAAAATTTCGTGTGATTTCGTGTCGTAAATACTATTACTGACGATTGATGGCGCTAGTAGCAGGACAAGTATAGCGGTCAAAGGCAACTTGCTGATTGAGAGGTCTGATACTATGATAAGGAGGTCTTGAGTGGGAAATTGCAGACTCAGGAGTCGGCCGGAGTAGTTCAGTGGTTAGAGCAACAGCCCGGAACGCTGTGGACCCGGGTTCGATTCCTGGCTCTGGCTAATTTTTCACTCCATGTTGGATTATTGTATTGAATGTATGTATGTCTGTTTAATAATTATATATGTTTAAAAAAGTACAATTAAAAGCAAATTATATTTACTAGAAGGATCTAGTAATCTCTTAAAGCAGTCGAAAACAAGAACAGTAGGATGAAGTCTATTAGAGGTACCGCCTTTACAAAAAAAGACGTGCTATGAGGCGAACAGTAAAACGTATTTTTAACTTTCATTATTTTGTTTCGCCATCATGCTTCAAATCGCCCATGATCTGTATATGACATAGCTTTCAACCGTCTGCTATTTAAAAATTAATTAGTGAATTGTTTCTTCATTATGTGTTGTTATTAATTATTTTTTAAACAAAATTTCTGGCTTTAATTGATTTGAGAAAAACAAAACATAAACGGAGCTTTGTAAGCTATGATCACTAATATACACTTGTGTTATGTAACCTCAAGATGCTAATGTTTTCGACTAAAATCTGGAGACTATGTTATCTATGTTACTTGGAACCATATTATGGTTAAGGCAACATATTTTATAAAAATAAAAGGGTTCTATTTCGCTCCACCCTATTATGCATCCAAATTACTGTACAAGACTATCAAAAAATCGTAAAATATTTCAATTTTCTTTTGTATTAACTTTTGAAAAATTATATTTTGTACGTTTTAGAACATAAATTGAATGATATAGATAAATTGTGATAAGAGCGCACGATGTTCATGAGGCAATTTTATGCATTCATTATTATTTTTTGTCTGAAATTTACTATGCAAAATAACGTGAGCAACTAGCCATTATAGCCAATTTAGCCTCTGTTTGATTCGAAAAACTACTTTTCTACCATAGTGTCTATGCAGTATTTTTGTTTGCTAGGGGGCTCAGCCCCCTACTCGCTAACGCTCACCAACCCCCCGTGAATTGCAAAGCAATTCACATTGAGACCACTTCGCGGTCCCAGCTTGCTTCGCTCGCTCGCCCCTTTTTATTTTTCTAATAATTCTAGCCGGAATAAATACTACAATAAATCATTTGAACATATGAAATTGACAATTTTTTTATTGTAAAAAAGTAATCTCAAAACTCCGTTGAAAACACAACTAAAAATTAATTTAGTTGATGCTACCAATGGACATATAAATCATTTAAATACTATGAAAAAAGTGTCTTGGAAACATAATTAGTTTAAAACTTATTGCACCTATAATATTGTACAGCACGGCTTAAATTCACTAAAAAAAAAAAAAAAAAAAAAAAAAAAAAAAAAAAAAAAAAAAATACTACGTGGTAGGAAGATAGTTTATCATCAATGATTGTTTAAATTTCGTTCAACATTTTACTATTCTAATTGATCATAGATTTTTGCAAAAGAAATTTTTACTTCATTGAAATTGAAAAAAAATCATTTTTACTTCAATAAAACATCAACAGATGGCAGCAGGGGATTCTAGAAAGTTTATATTTTATTATCTCCGATTTTTTGTGTGAGTGAAATTCGTAAATAAATTCTAAATAAGAGTTGAGAATTCAATATTACTCATAATTAAACGACAATATTACTCATAATTAAAATGAGGAATCATCTCAGACGCTTTGGATTACGTTCATATTATTTTATTTTTAATAATTGCTAGCTTGAGTTTCAGTGCTGACACTGACCGCCATATTGGAGGTGGAGCTAACACAATCTAGTCTGTTCATTGGTCTGAGCAAGACTCCCTTATCATAGATCAGACTTGACAATCCGGAGAAAGTCTATTTGAGAAAATGTCCGCGGTAATTGCCAACTTATTAATTGACTTTCTCCGGAAAGTATCGCCGCCTGGTGGATACTACCGCACAGTTGCCATGTTTCGGGCTTTTTGAAAACCAGTATATTTTTAGAGAAAATGTTGTTCTTTTAAATCCCAGAATTCTCCGATCAAACAAAACAAAATTGTCTCTACTAAAAAACTGGTATCCAAAAATATAATAGAAAAATCTATAGAAAAATCTAGCTGGTCTGCTACCGCATAGCTGCCAACTCTTACGCTTTTTTCTTACCACTAAAATTTAATAGAATTTTTTTCGTCATGTAATCACACGATCTTGTCAATTTAATAAGATAAAATTTACTATAAAATTTTAGTGGTAGGAAAACTACTATTTCATAAGCAAATGCATAGAACAAATGGAGCTGTGAAAAAATTTCGTGTGATTTCGTGTCGTAAATACTATTACTGACGATTGATGGCGCTAGTAGCAGGACAAGTATAGCGGTCAAAGGCAACTTGCTGATTGAGAGGTCTGATACTATGATAAGGGGATCTTGGGTCTGAGCTCTGGAAACTACGGCTGTTGCCAACGATAAGGTAGAAATTCAGCCCTATTTCCGCGCCAAGTAAGACAAATATATATATAGATTAGTCATGGATTTTAATCGACGAAGCTCTCAGTCACTATCCAAGTTGCATCATTACCGTGCATTTCAGGAATTTCTTTTCGTTCAGAAATTCCGAAAGAAGAATTTTTGCTTTATGTGATAGCGAAACGTCTGTCATTAAATAAATCAAAAATTACGATACAGAATTTCTGGTATGAATTTCGTATTTTTTGTTAAAAATTAATTTCCTGAATTGACGCATATTTCCGCTGGTTACGATGATATTTAAATATGATTCAAATGAGTTCAATAAAGTCAAAAATGTTATGCCGAAATTGTAGTAGGTTAGAAGGTTTTCGAAAAACTAAAGGGTCTAAGTTGGAAATACCCTGCATTCCACGTGTCTAGAAAACTAAGTGACACGATCACTCTGTTTGTTAGTTACGCACATTTTCCGGTAACTTGAATTCTTAACTAGTTTTTTTATAATCACCCCAGATAACGTTACTTTCGTGAATACATATACAGGATTGCCACAGGCGACTTTTTTTATTATTTCTTCTACCACTATTCTTAAATGATAATAACCGTGGTAGATTTCTGCTAATCCTCAAGGTCATCATTATTAGTACCTGTAGCGAGTATTACACAAAATAATAAAAAATAATAGCCTGAAGAAGTTCTGAAAATATACTAAATTCACACTTTTGAAACCGGTGACGAAAAACTATGTCTTGAAATAATTCTAACTTCGCTCAGTAAAATTGATTTTATGTTATACTTTTTGATTTTTTTTTCAAATAATACGTGTAAAATTCGCATCTTTTGAGTAAAGAAACTACGTATACATCTTGACTGATGAAATAATTCCCACCATTTTCATCATGCGTTTATGTATGCAAATGAATTTTAAAAAAAAACATTCTATCGAGTAATGGACACAATAAGAGTATCTTATTCAATCCATTAAATTATTTCTTTTAGGAAACAGCTGTATTAAAATTAAGTATCCGTTAGACGCCAGTATTGATATAAAGAAAGAGGTTTGGTGTGAATAAGAGAAAATTAATACCATTATTTTTTAACAGTAATCTTCCCATTAATTAAACGAAAAATTCTGTGATTAAATAAAGAAAATATTATAATTCGAAAATACTGGTATTTAAATTCCCTGACCTTATACTGAATATTGTATATATATTTTCTAAAAACAGCATTCTATGCATGGTCTTAACTCAAGGATTGAAGTGCTAAGCACGTTTTCTTATTTTAGAGTGAACTATGCTTTCTACACAATATCTAAGAAATGATTTCTTATTTTATTTATGCGCAATAGTGTTACTAACTAGAATTCTAATATGAATAAAAATTAGAAGAAGAAATAAAGATATTGCAAAGAAAGTAGCTCAAGAGAGTGGGGGTGGGCTATGTCTTAAATTGGACCGTGTTTCATTCAGACAAGTTGAGGGTAAATGGAAAATTGTAGACAAAATTTTAAAGGGCAATAAAACGCATTTAAACAAGCTATTTTCGGCATACAATGCACGGGCGTATAGCAATTGTTTAACCACTAGATGGGGCTGTCATTAAACACACAAAGCGCTGGTTTTTCACACACATCGTCATTTCTACTCTGGATTGCAAAAGGAATGGCTGGTTTTACCATTCAGGAAAAAACAAACATTGCATTTCATGATGTCAAATCAAAAATTAAATAAATCAATTAATACGATTACAACATAACAGAATTATATATTATAGCAGATAAAAATAATAATTAAACTGGTGACATAAACTTTTAAATGAGACAAATATTTATTAACCCGTGGGGGACGAGCGACACGTATACGTGACGCATAAGACGCTCAGAATCCTCCATTATTCTCACCAGTTAATTTTTATTGTAAGATTTGCCTTATTTAATCATAGAATTTCTGCGATTCAATTAGGCGCAAATTTCTGTTTTGAAAAACCGGTTGTAAAAGATTAAAAATTCTGTAAAGGACGCTCGTCGCGAAGGGGTTAAAAAAGGTTATTGATGATATGAGAGATATGACTTTATCCCACTTAAATCACAGAAGTTGATTAAAATTCAATATATTAAATGAAAACTGCATATTTGTTGATATTAAATTATTACTATGAAATAGAAAGAAAGGAATTAAAATTAATGTGGAGGAAATTAAAAAATACAAATTTAGTTATATTAAAGTATTATGATTGATGAAGTGATTGAAATGACATTGTCCTACTCAAATAAAAAAAAAAGTCAATCGTATGAAATAGTTCATAAATCAAATGTGAGGAAACGAATTTTCTTAACAAATGAAGTTTATAGAACCAGCATATAAGTAACATATAATGAAAGGATGCATTGTAAACCAATAACCCAATCTTTCGCTTTTTTTGTAATTAGCCATTGCATTTTAATTATCCATACATCACCACCACACCTCCATACTCTAACATCTACACTCCTATCCGTCCTATTTATTTTTTTTAGTTATTATTTTATTTTATGTTAATTTTAATTTCATATTTTTTATTTTGGGATTTTATTTTGCAATGAGTTAATCATATTATTTTTTTCCAAACAACACCTCCCTCCTCCATACTCCAACATCTAACCACACATCTGTCCTACAGGTTTTATCATGGACTAACTAATATATCAAAGAATATATAATTTTGTTTGATAAACCCTGTTGTAATGCATCATAAATATGTTGTTTCATATTTTTATTTATAAGACGAGAAGCGCAGAGTCGTTTTATTCCAAATATATAATAAGAAGTATATTACGATAAACAGAAATGTGAAGACATGCCTTAAAATTTGTAAATGCATTTACTCTGAATTTAAAGTCTTTACGTTTGTCATATATGTCTGTAGTAGTTTTGTTATCTTGCAGTTTAAGGTCTAAAAAGTGAATAGTATTATTAGATAATAGGTTTTCCGTTAATTTTAAGTTATTAGGATAATTTACTGGAAATTTAGAAACGCGTATATATATATATATATATATATATATATATTATATATATATATTATATATGTGTGTGTGTGCATGTATGTATAACTAGACCAGAGGTATCTAACCTGCTGCCCGCTGCTCGCAGACATACAACTATGCACGTTCTGACGAATAAAAGACGAGAGAATTATAATTCGGAAAAATTCTAATTATGGTGTTAATTATAATTTATGGTGACAAGTAAATATCAGGCAAAATATTTAAAATACCCGAAATAAAGAAAAGACTAGAGGTTCAAATAAATATAATCATTAGGTTCAACTTCTAAATTTATTACTTTTTTACACAAATACAGAAGTAGCGGAAGAAATAATTAAATTAAAAATATGATACATAATAAATTGGTTAATTTCTTTTTAAATTAAATACGTAAATTGCAGATTTTATAATCACTGTGGTTAATTAACGCGAAAATTTCTATAAAAATAGTGGTACAACCGTACGCACCCTGATATATAATAAATAATATTATTCTTTCTAAAAGTAGATTAATCTCGGGGCAGTTACATAGCATATATTATGCTTTGCTCTTACTTATCTTATACAGGAATAAATGTTTACTCGTGAAAGTTTTAAAGTTATTTTAAATGTTTTCCAGTCAGAATCTATTTTAATTTTGAGGCAAATAATTCACATATTTCCCACAGTACATTCCCAAAGAAAGCCGAAATAGATTTCTGTAGGTATTCAAAGAAGGTATTTTGTCATTTAGGAAGCCTCAGCGCACTGCATACCATATGTCAAGAAAATTAAATGACACGTCCAACCTCTTTGCTACTTACGCATGTTTCCCTTTAACTTGACTCCCTAATTCAAATTTGTAAACTGTTCCTCGTTACTTTACCTGCGTGAATACTTATGCTAATTTAATAAAGGGTAGCATTTTTTAAAGTTTCAAAGAGAAGACCTGTATTTTAGAAAGACAAGCATGTTGTTAATTTCAAACTTTTCACACACTTTAATGAAATTCTGGATTTAATTTAATCAATTCACAGTGACGTATTAACTGTAGCTTCTAGTTCAGTCAAATGAGAAAGTTCGGATGATTATTTGCATTCTTTTACAGTTTCAATATACGTAAAAAATAAATTATTTACGTTTTATTAATTATAATCTTGTGCTTTTGGATTTAAATTAACTGTGCTTTTGTAATAAAATCAAGAATATTCTAAGTATTTGTAATGGGTAACAAGCTGACTATATATCGCAATTTTAATTTTTAGAGAAGAGTTAATTAGATATATATCTCTAAATCTTTTAACCCAATTAATCCGCTTGGCAGGATTTCCTGCCAACAATCAGTACCAGGATTTGTTCCAAAATTTTCAAAATGTAACATTTGCGTTATTGATTGACAGAATTTTGAGATTATATAAAGCGAAGATTACTGCTTAAAAACAGTGGTACTCAAAAGTTAAAACCATACATATCAAAATTTATTGCGCCTATCTCAGATACATAGAATGTAAGAGAGATAGCAATAAATTTGCTACGTTTTTGTAACCAGCCCCTATTACAATTAGTATTTTTTCAGCATAAAAGTTAATATCTGAACTTTGTGTTGTTCCATATTTATTCACTTAAATTCACCGAGCTGTTTCCAACTGGCTCTTCCAGGAATAAAAGCAACCAATGATTCAACGTTAAATGCCAAATATGTCCTAGGCATTAATTATGGAGGCCGAAGGAAAGTGTAGTATTTTAATATGTAATGGATCTTAAGAAATAATTTTCGGGTCAAATGGGTTAATATAGGAAGGTGCGTAAACACCTTTGCATTTCCAAAGAGTCTCCCACTGCCATTTATCATAAAACATTTTCTATTTAACCCCTTAATCGTCGTGCCCGAGACATTCACGGGCAACGTAGGTTACGCCTGTTTTATTCAGATTGTTTCATTCCCACCAGTTTTTTAAAATAGTGCAAATGGTTTTATTATCGCATTATTTTACCAGCTTATTAAATAAGGCCAATATTTCTACTTAAAAAAACTGGTGGTACTCAGGCAATCTGAATTTTTGTAAAGTAGTCTACACTTATCGGACGCGACGATTAAGGGGTTAATATTTACATTGCAGATTTTACAAGCGCTACTCTTTTTGACAGAATGTGTTATATTTTTCTATAGTTAAATAAGGAGGCAATTTCTATTAAAAATTATGGCAAAAGTATACGCATTCTGATATGTAATAGGGGAGATTAGGGAGGGATGGGACAATTTTAAGAAAAATATTATTTACAAAGTATGTTTCGCTTGTACAAAATCGAAATTTTCAGAATAACATCTTGAAACATTTTAACATATTTAGAAAATATGAATTTGATGATAATAATTTAAATTTTAGTTTAATAAATTTATTAATTTTACAAGAAAAATGTCCTATCCCTCCCTCACATGAGAGAGGGATGGGACATGTTTTTAAAATGAAAATTCGTATTTAATTTTCAAAAATGTGGTGAAAAAAATGACAAAAGTGGCATTTGCATTCGTAAGATATATTGTAAATCACAACATTTATTTTATCTTATATTATGCTTTGTAAAATCCAAATCAAATGAAAAATATGCTTTTGCCCGACTAGTGCCACCAATTATTTTTGGTGGATGTAGCTTTGCAATTATGTCCTGTTCATCAATGATGAAACAGCCATAATGTACTTTTAAATATTTTTTTAAGGTAGATTTCCTAAGAAATACTATCTATTACATTCTCCCCTAGGTGGGAATTTCTGAACATTTTTGTAGATCTACGCCCATCCTGACTCCTAGATCCCAAAACCACCCCCAGTTCAAAACTGTATCTATCTATCTATCTATATCACTTTTATATGGACACGATAACTTCCATAATTTTGCACAAATCTATTCCAAACTCATACATAAAATCCAGAGGTATAAAGTCTCGATCAAGTTCTTTAATTGGCAAAATTGGGCCAAGTGGGGGAAATGGGGGGGTCTTCTGAAAACAGAAAAAACCCATAACATCTTAATTATGATACATATCGGATGCGTTTAAAGTTATTATTACTTCTAGGAAAAGGGCCAAAAAGATATGAATGGCAGATTTTTGATATCGTTAAAAATTGCATCAAGGTGGGGAGATAGGGGTTTAAAAAGAAAAAAATTCACACCTTCGTCAATTCACAAGATATCAAATTCGCTTATATTTATTATAAATTCTCTTACTATTATCTACAACTTTTATATTGACAAGTTTCGTATAGGACCAGCTCTTACAGAAAAAAATGGAAAACAAAAAAATCCCTGCTGGCTCCGCCTACAAACATTTCCATCCCTCCCTGAGTCATAGTGTCCCATCCCTCCCCTAGAGCAACATTACAAAAAATAGGCTTTTACAAAAAGCATGTGGCTTTTAGTCTTAAGTTAACTGTTCATGAATAAAATATATATTGTTGAGTTTACGAAACACTAAAAACAATTAAGTTAGCAACAAAGAATGGAACTGAAAAATTACATTAAAAATCTGAGTAGTTAGTTACTTTTGGTATGGTAAAATAGTCTTTTTAATTAACAAACTCCTAGGTGATTTCAACCAAAAAGATTTTCAGCAACATGTATGATGCAATGATTACTCTATCTGGAGTCGTAAATTAAAAATAAAGCATATTTTAAGCATTACTACTGATGTACCATCCCTCACAGTGTCCCATCCCTCCCTAATCTCCCCTAATTATTATTATTATTTCTAAAATTAGATTAATCTGGGTAAAAAATTCCTAACATATATCTGTTTTTGCTTATCTTACATAGGAATAAATTTTAGTTTGTTTAAAAAAATAGGCTTAGATTTATTACTTTAATTTTAGTTTTCAGTTGTTATGTTGAGTAAAATTTACCCTTACATATCACACATTTAAACATTCTATCTATGATTTTGAAACTACAACAGGGTTCGTACGGTTTTACCGCAATATTTTAATAGAATTTTTTTATTTAAAATTTAAATGAGATAAATTGAAAACGCCTCGTTTAATTGTAGGATTTGTAGTACTTTTCTGCATTTAAAAAATGTGAAAAATAATATTAAAGATTGTGGTAAACCCTGCTACACTGACGTTTCTGTGGCATGATTGATATTATAAACAACATATAAACAACAGACAAAAATTAAACAAATAAATGTATACAAAACAGTTCCGTTTTATTAAAATATCAAATAATTATTAGTGAAACTCTACTCTAGTGATATCTGCTTTAAACTTAGAATAATTACTCTTTTTAAAGAGAGCCTGAAGAATAAATAAGAAAAAGCACTTTTATAAATTATGATTTTAATTTAAATTAAAGTTAGCTACAAATATGAACACATCTCCACACTAGTAGCGTCATAATAGGTATAGCTGACAAACTGGATATCGTAGTTACTCATTGAGAAGCTGGGGGTCTACTTCATTGCACAGGAGACAACATTGTGATTTTCTAAATTTAATTGGGAAAATATCTTCTTTGTTGTAATTATCATATATTACAATCGCATTGTTTCCCGCATCATTATGACATTATTGTTACTGTCACACATATTTATAATATACATTGATCTTTGTAGAGATTCACTTCTAATGGAGCGTGGTGACCATTGGAATATTTTTTTGAAAGCATTAGACATTACATTCTGTATAACGTCCTAACCGATGTAATTACGTTTGAATTTTGGCCCAGCATTTCAAGCAAAGCCACGTCGGATATTCGAAATTACAACATTGCACAACCAAAGTAAAAGCGGCAAAATTTGATAGTGAAATTTTAACAGTAAAGTTAATGATGTGTGAGAGCTGCTTCAAAATGTTTTCTGACATTGAGATCAAAGCTTTTGTAATTTCCATTAAATGTGAGGCCATGATACATCAGCATTTAATTCGCAACTATTTAATTCTTTGAACGAAGGTGATTATACCAATTAATTTTAATTCCAAACTGCCAAGTGAAAGACAGAATTTTTTAATAAAATTTTTCTGTTATAATGTACGCAAATAAATTATTTTATTTATAGTCAAATATTCTTGAATTTTGGTGACGATAAATTATTTAAACATTTTAGTAACTTTGACCTTGAAAGTTTTAAACATGGGATCTATATCAAGCAAATGCTCTTCGTCCAAGTCACTCCTGTCATCTAAATATACAAAATTCGTGGCTCCAAGTTTCAAAGAAAACATCAATCAACTTGCGGGTTATATGCTGCGGATGATGCTTACGGTGCCCACATATT
Source organism: Maratus michaelseni (assembly GCA_963931845.1). Taxonomy (NCBI): domain Eukaryota; kingdom Metazoa; phylum Arthropoda; class Arachnida; order Araneae; family Salticidae; genus Maratus; species Maratus michaelseni. Next base: position 403,931,180 of record OZ007586.1, read on the forward strand.
TATGACTTACTTTGGCTTAACCCCTTAATCGTCGTGCCCGAGACATTCACGGGCAGCGTAGGTTACGCCTGTTTTATTCAAATTGTTTGATTCCCACCAGTTTTTTAAAATAGTTTTATTGGCTTTATTCTTGCATTATCTTATCTGTCTATTAAATAAGACGAACATTTCTACTTAAAAAAACTGGTGGTAAACAAGCAATCTGAATTTTTAAAAAGTAGCCTACACTTAAAGTGCGCGACGATTAAGGGGTTAATGATGCACATTATTTACAAAGCATTGAACTTAACAATGCAAATTTGTTATCTACAACAGTTGATTAATTTGATGACTTATCATCAACTACCAATACTGATTTTAACAAAATAACTCCCCCTGTTCATCCATGTAGAATACAATTCTCTTAAATTCCGCCTGAAATTCGTAAAATTTATTTTAAAAATTGCTCCATCATGTTCAGAGCATCCTATTACGTGTTACAGAAAGAAGGAAGATACAAATACCTTCGAGTGCCTATTTGGTTTCTCTAAAACACGTCTCCCTTCATAATATTTCCTATGTACTGTCTGTTTGGTCTTCAATTGTAGAAGACATCCCCATATAATGAATACTTTACAAAGTATTCATAGAGAACGTTTGTCAAGCAAGCATTGTTTAATGTGTTAGCATTAGAAAAGTCTCTTTTAAAGTACATTCCTAAGTAATTCCTCTAAAGTTGAAACAGCATCGGTTCAGCATAAAGATGTTCTCGCACAAATAGTACATACTTTAAGCAAAGTAAATCAAGCAATAGCTGATCTTCTCTAATTCTCAACGAGCTTTTTCTTCGAGCTTATGCTTCGATGTACCAAAATTTGGTCAAAATTAAATTTTGGAATGATGATTGGCACGAAGTAGATTTATTTATAACTTATTTATAAAAACTTAACTGAACAGTTTGGAAATTTCAGTCTTTTGCAGTTTGTTAAAGTGTTTACAAAAGAGAAAGAGCATATTTAATCGGAGATTTGAAACTATTATGGAAATATTTCCATTCATCTGTCTAAATACTAACACTGAACAGAATTTTTTTTTTTGTTTTATCACAGTTTCCAACTTCCCGATTGTTTAGGTACAAGTAAAATCTTAAAACCAGTTTCACTTTATTAAATTTAAGAGTTCGTACAACTAAATAAAACAAATATTTTTACATAAAAATATTGTTATGAAAAAAAAAATCGGGAGGTTGGCAACTATGGCTTTAATAAATGTTGTTTGAAAAACACCACTCTACTCCATTAGCGCTAATGAATTTGTCATTTTCCATTCAGGGTATAACGTAAAATATAAGACCGGTTTCACGTTCCCAAAATCCACATTTTCTTGACCTCTCCTGCAGTGTGCAAACACGGCCAGATTACCGCAGGTGTAAACATATACCAGTACTTTAGAATAGAAATTTTTAATTTTTTTTAAATGCAGATTTAAAAAAAAAATCTTAACTAGGGCGAAAATTTCTGTTTTAAAAGTCTGGTGGAAGTTTGCCACTGTGGGTTAAGAGCCGGATTCTGATGTCATATACGTTTTTTCCTGCTACAAACTACTATTATTGATGGCAGAACTATGTATTCAACATAGAGACTGTCCAACAGGGTTGGCAGTTTGGCCGCTTTTTTTTCAGAAATTACATCGGAAATTCTAGAAAAATAATTTTTATTTCCTTTTATCTCGAACTATCTGTAATTAAATAAAGCAAAAAGTAGTGATTGGAGTTTCTGGTGTGAATAAAAAAAATTCTGAATGAAAAAGGAAGGCCAAACTGGTAACCCTGATGCCAACTAATCTTAGAATATTTTGTTTTTCTTTCGCGATATTTTTCCTGCTCTCTATGAAAAATAAGTTTTGAAGAGCTTACAACATTTGTTGAACTATTGATAATGCGATAAAAACTGCTGCGAAGGTGTTTACCTGTTCTCAAAACAATTTTTTGGAGTATTTATCTACATATTGGTGAATTTGACGTAATTTTGAAAAAAAAAAAAGGATCTGAGGTTTGAAACATTTATTTGTAAGCTGAACGTGTTTTTCAGTAACAATTTTCAACTATTCGCAATCTTTTCTGTTTTTTCATTATTAATCCGGGATTGCTCGCGCATATCCATGGAAACTATGTTTATAGTTTGTCACAAATAAATTCAGATGAAAATCGCCAAATTATTTAATCGTAGACATCTGCTACAAATTCCGCGATAAAGTAGTTTAAAGATTAATTTCCGAAAAATAGTTCGTACAAACATAAAAAATGTACGTACTCTGGGTATGTAATAATATTCTATGCGTGCATTCCCGGGATAAGGCGGTATTAAAAAACATATTTTTCCACCCTCAACAACTAAAAATTTTCTGACACATTTTCAGACTTATTTTTAAAAGTAAAAACACCAAATTTGGCGGTGTGATTTATTAAGAGATTTATAAGTGACCTGCGTTTTTATTTTTCATTTAATTAATTAGAAATAGATTTACAAACAATTATTTTCACAGTGCTATAATTTTTTTTTTGTTTCCAGTGCTGTCACTTCGGGAAATTCGGTTCAAAATGTCCACTTTGACAGCATTTTTAAAAATATATTCTGCCTTTATCAAAACATCGACCAATACGGACATTATAAAGTTTCTGAATAAGAGAACCTGCCAATTGGATGCATTTTAGACCAAAAATGAATTTAAAAATGAGTTGCAAAATAAGCAGTTTGGATATGAGTACACAGAATAATTCACAACAAATAAATAATTATGTTTATTCGTCTTCAATATCGCAGAAAATTCTCTGATTAGATAAGGAAAAAATATTTTTATGAAATTAGTAGTATCCAAACCATCTGCACCTCCACCCACTGCTAGATGTCGCCTCGATTGACCCGTTATCTTTTCAGCATCGTTCTATATTTATCGGATTCAATTTTTAAGAATAATTTACAACACATAGCTCCGACAATTTGCTTTGACGAGAATACTTGTAATACTTTTCTGAGTCTAAGTTAGACGAAGCATTCTAATCAATGAATAAGGGTGCTAGAATGACAGTGGGGTAAGTCAAAAATTTGGAAAATCTAAATAACCATATTTTCATTGAACGTATATTAATTTCTGTTCACTGTGACATTAAAATAAGTCATAGTTCACTTAGGGAGTCACTAGAGAACAAAACATGTTGGACCATTTAATGCAACGCCAATACCACAAATTTTACAAAACCCTTAATTTTTCAAATTACTAAATATTGTCTTACTCCACTGTCATTCTAACCCCCTCAAATGTGTCTGAATTGCACGAGCTCTGATAGTGGCAATATTAGCATTTAATATTGCTACAGCACCTAGAATACATAGTGTGGAAAACGGTTTTACCATTTTTTACTTCAAAATTTTCGAATTCAAACCGGAAATTCGGAAACAAGAATTGATATTTTAAGAAGTCACGAAATATCTGCCATTAAATAAGGAGAATAACATTATAGGGAATTTCTGGTATGAATGCGAAATTTCGGAATTAAAAACAAACAAACAAACTGCTAATGCTTTAAAAAGTGCTCAAAAATTGTAGCCGATAAACATGCAACGATGCGGTACAGTAATAGGGCGATCGCAGCAACATCTTTTTTAAAAATAGAATTATCTCTAGCAAAAGTAACCGTTTCACTATTGACAACATGAACATAATTTCTGATCGTCTTATGCGTTATGTAATCGTACAATTTCTTCAATTTAATAAAGCGAATTTTTTTGTAAGATTTTACTGGTATTAAAAAAATCGGGAACTGTTTATTATTATTGGCAACTATATGAATTTCAGTTTATGAAATTCGCTATCCAAGTCAAAGAGGGGGGGGTGACTAAATGCTCTGGAAACCAGTAATATTATAAAGTTTTCTGCGTCTTGAATATCGCAGAAAATTCTCTGATTAGATTAGGCAAAAATAGATTTATAAAATTAGTGGTATCCAAACCATCTGCCCCTCCACCCACTGCTACAAGATGTCGTCTCGATTGCCTCGTTATCTTTTCAGCATCGTTCTATATTTATCGGATTCAATTTTTTAGTACTATTTTGTAGCCGTTTTCCACACTATGTATTCTAGGCGGTGTAATATTGCCTCATATTAGAATGATTACATTTTCATAGATGCCAAAATATCTTAATAATTTCTGAGTATAATCCAAGAAAATCATCTTTTCAACTTGAAATTTTATTTAATCAAAAATTTTAAAATGAAATTTAATAATTACCTTATATAAAGAAGACACATTTCCTTAAATAAACTTGCCGGTTTTAAAAATGTTTCTCTTGGATCAGAAACCGAAATTTGTCAGAGATAATGGCATCTATGTATTTTGTGAGTATTTCAGCAACATTGGCAAGAAATGATTTTTAATTTCATTACAAGTATTTTTATAGTAATAACAATATTTACGCAACACGATCTACATATTACAATTTTTTTCACTTAAAAAAACTGTTGGGATATCTTATAGTAAATTTTTCTAATGTGAAACTATTATTTAACGAAATTTGGTATTTCATAGGAATTATTCCTGTAGAACATATTGGGTACTAATAAAACCAGTGTTAAAATTTGCTACTAGGACACTATAATTATTCAGTCTGGCAAGACTTTCCTATCTATCACTTGCGGAATACCACCAATTCCGAATATTAATCTTTACCTTATTTATTCGCAAACATTCTGCTATTAAATAAGACGATGACTCTTATTAGGAAAGAGAGGTATTCTGTGTGGTCCACGTTGAACTGAACAGACTTAAAGTATGGAACTTTGAATCTGGAAACAGAGTTATCACCGGTGTTAAATTTTTAACACCACAATTTCTAAACACTAGCATACGCCTTATTTAATCCCAGCTAAAAATGAACTGCAGTTTTTCTACAGAAGTGAAGTATTTTTAAAGTTTTTCTACAGGCAACTGTAGATTTTCTGTAGTGCAATCTTGACTGTAAAAATACTTCAGTTATTTTGCAGTTAATGTGAAGTAATTTTGCAGTAATTTATTTCAAAAATACTGTGAGCTTTTATCTGCAAAAATACTGCAGTTTAGGTGAATTTATGTTATATTCATAAATTAAAAAAATAATGAGACTTTACATCTGTAGTAAAACTGTAGTAAATTTGAAGTATTTTTACAGTCATTATTTCAGTATTATATTTTCTGATGTATCTGCAGTATAACTGCAGTTACTTTAAGGTAATTTTACAGAACTTAATTTTAGTAAGTTTGTGAGATATTTTCTGCAGTTTTAAAAGCTAAGCAATATTAAAGTCTTTCAGTTTTTGACAATATTGCGTATTTACTCTGTTATTAATAATTAACACTGTTTTCAAGACTTTTAGTTTAATGGGACTAAATTGAACAAAAATCAAAATCCTCAGGCGGGGGGGGGGACACTGCTTTGAACCACCCATTTTGAGATAAATTTTTAACACATAAATATATATATAATAAAAATAACTTTCATTTGGAATTTAAGGGGGAAAGTCCGCCCTTCCGCCCAACGGGAAATTTGTACTTTTTCTTAGTGTTTAATTACTTTAAATTACTCGGAAAAAGAATAAATTTACTGTTTTACAAAATCGGTCAAAATAAAAAATTAAATAAAATTTTAAAATCCAGGAAGGGTTAATGACGCAACCACCCCCCCCCCCCCCGCCTCCAACGGAAAATTCTTAGTTCCTCTTTTAAGTTAAGCGAGGAACAGCGAGTTAAGCAGCGGACACTGCTTTGAACCACCCCTTTTGAGATAAATTTTTAACACATAAATATAAAAAATAACAAATAAATAACTTTCATGCGGAATTTAAGGGGGGAAAGTCCGCCCTTCCCCCCCAACGGGAAATTTGTACTTTCTCTCAGTGTTTAAAAGTCTTAGTCTCTGTACTTTAAATTACTCGAAAAAAGAATAAATTTACTGTTTCACAAAATCGGTCAAAATAAAAAATTAAATAAAATTTCAAAATCCAGGGAGGGTTAATGACGCCCCCCCCCTCCAACGGAAAATTTTTAGTTCCTCTTTTAATTTACTCAAAAGAACCAATTTTATTATGCTTTTCAAAAACGGAGAAAACGTAATTTTAGTTACTTAAACTTTAAAATTCAGGAAGAAAGTAGTAATTGAACACCCCCCCTACACACACACACACATACATACACCCTACACACAACGAAAAATTCTTAGTTCTTTTATTTTAAGTTTATTATTATTATTATTATTATTTATTTTAGTTATTTTAATTATTTAGTTATTTAAATTTCAAAATCGAGGGAGGGGGAAATTGCCTTTCCACTTATTAACTACAGGCATGATGACTTCCAGTTTTTAAGAAAATTTTACTTCAAAAAACAAGTGAAAAATGTAAATCTCCTTTTGAACATTTGATTTTTTTTTTTCGTAACTGACTATGTGAAGAAACGCTACATCTCAACTCAACTCAGATTCTGATCATTCTGTTTACATTTTGACGGCGACGGCATGGCGGTAAGCGGTAAGTGCAAGCGTTTGTATATTATTTTTCTTATTCGCTAGCTTTGTTAATATAATAATTAATGTCGTAATTTTTTAAATGTTTATATATAGCCATAAGATGGCTAAAAATATGTACCGACAGACACCTCTACAAATCTAGATAGATTAAAAAATTAGATACATTCAACGTATTTATAAAGTACCACGTTGTCTTGCCAAAAAAAATTATTTCGGAGGAGATTTGTATTGTCAATGTGTCGTCCATATTGTCTTATTGTAGACTTTTTTTTTAAATACTGTAATAGCGATGGAGTTAATTTAAAGTTTGTTGCCCCTACAATTACGATTATGCCAAGGTTGCAGCTATGATTTTATCAAAATCATCGCCAAGCTTACATATGCATCTTATATATGAATATATATATATTACACACCAAACACTCATATTATGCGTAATTAATACGTCATTATATATATATTATTTGCATCATATGACTATAACTTTCGGCCACATAAATCACGAAATGTTGAACACATATAGTATTATTATAATGTCATATATGCTTTATAATTTGATAAATTTTGGTCACTAGATGTTTTTTCTTATATTAATTTTACATTATTTTGTAATACAAAATGCAAAAAATGAATCCTGAAACGTGTTTTATGGTGTTCAATGGATAAATAAGCTAAAAAAAAATTATTTTCTTTAAATCCAAAGTTTTTATTATTACAAACAAGTAACAGCATCCAAAATTTTAAAATAAGCTATCAAGCTGGGGTGTAAAAATCTAGGAGTCAATGGGCCAATTCTCACCACTAAATTTTATTAGTATTCTTCAGCTAAATTTTATTATTATACTTCACCTAAATTTTATCAGTATTCTTATTAGTCGAAGAATATTAAAAATTTAGTGGTAGTAATCTACCCATTGGCGACTAGATTTTTACACCCCTGCTATCAAGTATAAAAATATAGCAACAAATATTTTGTTATTAATTGAAAAATGTTAACTGACACCTGTAACATACAAACAGGGGTGCAAAAATCTAGGCGCCAATGAGCCAATTCCCACCACTAATTTTTTAGTATTCTGCGCCTAATAAGAATACTGGTAAAATTTAGGCGAAGTATGCGAATAAAATTTTACGAAGATTAGTAATAAAATTTTGTGGTGGGAATCAAGCCATTGGCGCCTAGATTTTTGCACCCCTGCATACAAATTTGGCAAACTATCTTGGAAAAAGAAGAAAAAGCTTTTAATCACATTTCATGTAACATATCATCATTCAGGAGGACAATATTTAAAATAGCATTACTTTAAATTAAATTATAATTTTTATAAAGTTATTTTCCTCCTGGTATATTATTTGTAAACTTTGATTAAAAGCAATTGAAAATATATGTAAAAACCTTGAGAAACCATTAATTGTATTGACACACAGGCTAAGTACAGTCAAGAACAACCCAAACAATATTATAAATTTCATTGTAACGATAAAAGGCTCAAATATTGAATTTAATTTTGTAATAAATATGAGTTATTTGAATTCACAATAACAAACTCTAAATTAACTCCATCACTATTAAAGAAAAGTTTAAAATAAGATAATATGAACAAAACTTTGAAAATACAAATATCCTATGAAATATTTTTTCTAGTAAGGCTTTTATAAATACGTTGAATCTATCTAATTTTTTTTTAAAGAGAAACCAGTTTTGAAGAAGTGTCTGTCGGTACATATTTTTAGCTATCTTATGGCTATGTATAAACATTTAAAAAATGAATTAAGGTGTTAATTATTATATTAACAAAGTTAGCGAATTACAGAAAATAATGGACGAACGCTGTCACTTATTGCTCAATGTCGAGAGTCGCATGTAAAATGTAAACAGGTTTAGAATTTAGCTATATGTGAAAATTAGCAGTAGCTATTCACCACATAGCGATTAAATTTGTAAAACGGCAATTAAAACATTGTCATTGTTTACCACCTCTGCTTTCAGGTAACACATTCCATGGCAATCCTTGAGCGACTAATTTTGCGATTCCCCCCCCCCCTTAAGGTGAAAATAAGCAGTCGCCAGTTGTTGATTAAACTTTAAAAACTGGCGATTAAAAATGTGGAAAACACAAGCCAAATGCAGGATTTCCCAATTACCATTTTCTCCTAAATTTCAAGATTTTTCAGCGTCCATTCGACGAAATTCATAATTTTTATGCGTCCGTTCGAAGAAATTCATGGTTTTTACGCGCCCGTTTGAAGAAATTTACGATTTTCCGTGCATAATCGAAGAAATTCATGACTTTTACGTGGCGATCCATAAAATTCATGATTTTTATGCGTTTGATCGACGAAATTCAGAATTTTTACACTGCCGAATGACGAAATTTGATTTTTACGTAGCCAATCGACAAAATTCATTATTTCTCTCCGGCCGATCGAAGAAATTCATTATTTTTATGCACACGATCGACAAAATTCAAGATTTTTACACTGCCGAATGACGAAATTTGATTTTTACGTAGCCAATCGACAAAATACATGATTTTTACACGCCGATCGATAAAATTCATGATTTTTATGCACTCGGTCGCTAAAAATCATGATTTTTACATGCCCGATCGACGAGATTCGTGATTTTTATGCATTTGATCGATGAAATTCAGGATTTTTACACTCCCGAATGGCGAAGTTTTTTTACGTAGCCAATCGACAAAATTCATTACTTTTTCTGAGCAGGATCGACAAACTTCATTATTTTTACGCACACGATTGAGAAAATTCATGATTTTACACGCACTATGGATGAAATTCAGGATTTTTGCACTCTTGAATGGTGAAATTTGTAATTTTTCTTCCGAAATTCAATTTGTGGGGTTTTTTTTTTTCGGTTAATGTGCGTGAAGTGCACATATATATATAAGTTACTAACCGCTGTTTGAAGGAATTTCATGCATTCTAGAGATTGCTGCATTGTGAGTTTCGTGCATCCAGGAGTGTTTTTTTTTTGGGGGGGGGGGTTATTGTAGGCGAAGCGTACATATATATATATATATATGTTACTAACTGCTGTTTGAATGAATTTCATGCATTCTCAAGATTGCTGCATGGTGAGTTTCATACATCCACGTTTTTTTTTTTTCAGTTAATGGGTTGGGTTGATTATTGCCGGCCAGTTATCCACACTAGGGATATAGTCCCGGGGGGAGTGCCCTTCGTGGGGGTCTTTCTAAGGGAACCTAACCCGTATTTACGCATGGATAAATCCACGGCTCGAAGAAAACCATGAAAACTCCGAACGATTAGGCCGACGGGCACGATTGGGATCGAACCCAGCACCTCCCGTCTATCAGCTTCGAGAGCAGAACCGCTCTCAGCCACTGGTGGGGCTTTTCAGTTAATGTATGCGAAGCATACATATATATGTTGCTAACTGCTGTTTGAATGAATTTTATGCATTCTAGAGATTGCTGCATGGTGAGTTTCATGCATCCAGGGTTTTTTTTTCAGTTAATGTTTGCGGAGTTAATGTTCGGTTAATGTACCTGCTTAATCCGGTAACGGATAATTGCATATATTTGCATTTATATAAGTGTTTTCGCGGTCTACTCTGGTAATGGGATCCAGGATAATGGATATTCAGGGCCATGTTGCCTGCAAGTTTGTTGTAAATGTATCACTTGTACGTGCCACTATTCGAAACAAGCTAAATTCGGCAGCAAAGGCTGTGAAATGTGAGAAGAATTTGTAAATACATTTGGTATTTAAATACAATGTAAATTATAAAGCATAAACATCAAATGTTAATAAAATGGTTTTTTTTTAATTTAAACCTTATTTGCACCATAATTGTATACAAGATATAATTGGAAGGACAAATCAGGACGCAGGTAAGAGTAATTTTTGTAAATTTTAGCATTTTTTTAGAAAAACAGAAAAGCATATATTTGTTTTGCTTTTAATATGAATTTTATACAGTTATTTTTTATTAGCTGTAATATATGTAATACATTTTATTTCATAGTAAATGGTATATAATTTAGAAATTTACATATATGTATGTATCCTTTCATATAATTTATTTTATATATTCAAAATTATATAAATATTCAATGCACATATAGATAATTTCTTTAAGAGATGCAAAAATATTCAAATTTGAAATTTACATTGTGGAAAAATTAGTTGCAATTAAAATTAATTTTTGCATTTAAATTTCGTGTAGGGGAGACCGGTACACACTGGACCTATGGGCACAGTGGACCACCCCCTAATATTTTATTTATTTAAACTTTTTAAAAGCTTCTCTTATATCCTAATAGACAACAGCACTGCACTGATTATTTATAGCCTTCAGAAAATATGTTTAGCTCAGATTGAACTATTTTATCCTGATTGGTTGTTTTGAGCTTCTAAAAGTAAAATTTTTCATCATATTTGAATTTTTTTAGTAATTAAAGGTTGTAGATAAATAAGATAAAACAGCTTTTTTCTAAAGCTAAGATACTTGTTTTTATTTAACTTTAAAGTTAATATGTTTAAAAGGAAGCTATAAACAATATTAATACGATTATTTATTGAACTTCAACATGGGTCACAGTGGACCACCCACTCCTGGGCACAGTGGTCCACAATCCACTCTGCTCCTGTAATGCAGAATGTTCAAAATATTTAATAATTGCTTATTTACTATAAAGAAATATTGTTTAAAAGTAGTTATTTAACTGTAAAATAAAGTAAACAAAGAAAAATGACAATTTATTTAATATAGTAAGAAATATTTTGTTTTGTATTTACTGCCTTTGATAAATATAACTGTAGTCTAAATTGGTGATTATTCTATTCAAGTAAGATTCGTGAGATGCAAATTGAATGGAAATCAGTTTATTTTTCCCGAAACTGTAGATGAATCTATTGTTGATGTCAATGATTTCATAATATTGCTCTCAGACCCAAAAGTATTTCAGGAAAGTTCCAGGCTCAATCATACTCATAAGTATTTTGGAATTTCACTTGCAAATTGTAATGTGCGCTGATTGTTTCGTACTTAAGTAATAACTTCAACTAAATTGCAATTGTTCCTGTATTAATCTGTTATTATTTTCAAAATATAATTCATTTTGTTTTTGTTTCAAAATGTTACTCGTAAATTTATATTACTATGTTATTTCGTGGGTAAAGGGAAAATAAAAAAGACTTAGATTAATGAAAAATAGACTTATATTGTATATTTCAGATAATACCTAATAGCGGTCCACTTTACGGATGCATATAAAAAAATTTCTTTTGTAAATATATTGAAAACTATGTTATGATAAATGTATAAAGGTTTAAGGAATATTCAAAAATATTTTTTATGCAGATCGGTTTGTCCATTAAAGAGAAAAAAAAAGTTTAACTGAAAAAGTGGTCCACTGTGTACCAGTCTCCCCTACATTTAATATTTAAAATTATCATCTAAATCTGCCACAATAGACTTCATTATGAATTGCTTATGAGATTAAAAATTTGTAATCCCTTTCGCACAATATATATATTCTCACAAGCTTCGTAATATATATTCTCACAAGCTACAAAGAAAATCATTTTTTTTTGTGGAGGGGGAGGGGAGGCAGTAAGTACATATTGAATAATCAAACAGTTACAGCAATTAAAAAAACAAGGATATTTTATAAAAATGTTTAAATGCTTGGGTAACAAAATTACAATGGACAAAGAAAAAGTTATGTCCACTCTGATTTAAATTCTTGTGCATCTATTTGCTTTATCAATTTGAAATTTCTGTAGAGGATTGAAAAGATATGCCATTATATAAAGAATTATAATTTAATTTTTTAAAATTCATATACAATTATTTTTAATTGCAATTTTTATTGTTGCAATGGAATTACTAAATACACATTATCAATTTTCTTCTTCACATTGAATTTATTTATAAAATTGCACTTTTTATTACAAAATTTTAAAAGTAAGATTTTAATTTTTAGCCAATAACCATGTGTCCTTGATTTCAAAGAAATTGCCCAGTAATGAAACTATTGAAAAAATAAAAACAATTCAATACCATAAAAAAATCATTGCTTGAAGATTGAAGTACTATGATTATTATGAATACTTCACTCATCTTTCAATATTATTATTTTGAGTAAAGTCGTTCATACAATTTCTTGAATTCTTTCATTTTTCAAAAGGTAACCATAATAATTGAATAAGTCAGCCATGATCAAAAAATATTTTTCAGTGATGATTAATCGTTGTATGCATGATATATTTTATGCACAGATTGCATATAAATTGAGATATGAAAAAAAAATATTTAATTAGATTTTAGTGCTGATTTTTTCATACAGAAAAATTAATATTATTTTATATATATACATATTTTGTAATAAATTTCAAAAAGGCTGCAGTGAAACTGCAAAAAAATGCAGTTGAAAGACCGCAGTGATTTGTCACAAATCATTGCAGTTTTTTTTAAGTCGACATAACTACACATTTACTGCAGTAAGTGTGTAGTTAAAATGCAGTTGGAAGTCTGCGGTGATTTGGCACAAATCCCTACAGTTTTTTTGAAGTCGACATAACTACAAATTTACTGCAGTAAGTGTGCAGTTAAAATGCAGTTGGAAAACTGCGGTGATTTGGCACAAATCTCTGCAGTTTTTTTGAAGTCGACATAACTACAAATTTACTGCAGTAAATTTGTAGTTATGTCGACTTCAAAAAAACTGCAGGGATTTGTGCCAAATCACCGCAGTTTTCCAACTGCATTTTTTTTTGTAGTTTCACTGCAGTTCATTTTTAGCTGGGATCTCACACGTTGTCTACATTTCAGACGTATAATCCATACATTAAATTAATCAGTTTTGAAACAGAAACTTATCTTGATAAATGTTGCCTAACCTTTACTCAGTTGAAATAAGTTACATTTTTTCAATAAAAATTTCTGGGTCTAAATATGTTTGTTTAGTCCACGGATTATATGCCGGAAATTGAGGTAATTAAAAAAGCAAAATATTAGTATTCGAAAGTAGGGATAGTCAAAGTAAGCATCCATTGGGACCCTGTCTTTAGATAAACAAATAAGTGCTCTTCTTAAAGAGAAATAAATTAGAGTAGCATTTAAAACAATTTACGTGTTTAGATTTTTAAACTTACAAATAATGATGAACTTTTTCGTGTTTAGATTTTTAAACTTACAGGTATTTAAAAAATTTTTGGTAATTAATAATAATAATAGTAGTAATTTGTAACAATAGTAATAATTTGAGGTAATTAAAAAAGCAAAATATTAGTATTCGAAAGTAGGGATAGTCAAAGTAAGCATCCATTGGGACCCTGTCTTTAGATAAACAAATAAGTGCTCTTCTTAAAGAGAAATAAATTAGAGTAGCATTTAAAACAATTTACGTGTTTAGATTTTTAAACTTACAAATAATGATGAACTTTTTCGTGTTTAGATTTTTAAACTTACAGGTATTTAAAAAATTTTTGGTAATTAATAATAATAATAGTAGTAATTTGTAACAATAGTAATAATTTGAGGTAATTAAAAAAGCAAAATATTAGTATTCGAAAGTAGGGATAGTCAAAGTAAGCATCCATTGGGACCCTGTCTTTAGATAAACAAATAAGTGCTCTTCTTAAAGAGAAATAAATTAGAGTAGCATTTAAAACAATTTACGTGTTTAGATTTTTAAACTTATAAATAATGATGAACTTTTTCGTGTTTAGATTTTTAAACTTACAAATAATGATGAACTTTTTCATTATCACAAATAGTCTTGGTACACGAACAGAAAAAATAGACACATCATGAACAGCACAGCTCTATTAATTTATTTTACTTGAAAACTGGAATAAAAGTCTTTTTATTTGCCTTCTCTGAAAAAGTAATTGAATACTCTCCTTTCGAGGAAGAATTTCTTCTCCTCATCTCCCACAAATGAAGCAATAAACCTTTCTAGTCACGCGATTCAACTTTCGTCCTGAAAGTTTTCACTCCCGTTACTCCAAACAAAAGTGAGTGTAACGAAGGCTATTTAGGTGTAATAAATTTCAAGTAAGATCCAGAAGTAGCAATTTTAGGAATTCTTTAGAGCCTTTCGTTAATTACAAGTCTCCTTTACTTTTACGTTTTGAGGAACATAAAGGAGAGCATTTTGTTTTAACAGCCATGAAATATTAGATATTAGTCTGGAAGCAATTTAAGTTTTAAAATGAATCTGTAACTAATGTAAAGTAAAAAAAAATATATATAAATAAATTGATTTCCGAATAAATTCATTGCACACAATGCATTTTTCGCATTTAGGATATTTAACAGTTTTAAATCTTTATATTTTCTGATTCTACGGTATAATATTATTGTGTCTACCTGTGATATGTATGTACCGGATGGTTATAAAATAAGTATTCCTATTTGGAGCTGTCTGTACCTTGAAAGAATAACAGGAATGAAACCAAAATCGGTACACTTACTATTCGAGAAGGGGGAAGACGAAGGGGACAGTAAAAAAATTAATTGCAATAATCGCCGACAGATGGCGCTTTTGAGTGTGAAATGTACTGTGTAATATCGTGTACCGTGGAGGTGTCACAAACCTCAATGACTTTACTGCATATCATAACATGTCGGAAACATCGCTCCTGATGCATTACATTCCGCATTTGAGCACGTTGTGCACAGCCTGGATTGTGTCCTCCAGCATAATGACCACGTGGAACCTGAACATGATCGGAGCACCGCCATGAAAAAGAGTAACCACGTTCAATGTGACATTTTCCAATAAATTAGGTGTGCCATTCGGTCTGCGCCTTAATTTTTGTTCTTGTATTACACATTACATTTCACGCTCAGTAGCGCCATCTGTCGGTGAGTATTGAAATTTTTTTTATCATTCTGCTTCCCCCTTCTCGAATAGTAAGTATACCGATTTTGGTTTCATTCGGATCATTCCTTCGAGCTACAGACAGCTCCAAATAGAGATACTTATATTATAACCAACCTGTATATCTATAATGATTAAAGAAACAATCAAAACTTTCTGAATCTCTCTAAACCTTGTAATCTCTCTTAATATTTTGCAATAGTTCCCTACAATAAATTATATGAGGATTACTATTCGGAAATAGTAGAACTAGAAGCTTTGGACGTGAGATCCGTAATTATTCGGCATCAAATTGCTATGCAGGGTGTCTTTAATTTTATCCAATGCGTCAAATACTATATTTCCCGCATTACGTTGAAATCATTGGTGGCTGTTTTCCGGATTTGTTTACCACCATTTCAAAATAGCAATCTTCGCTATATTTAATCACAGAATTTAAAAACTGACCATTCCTATTCCAAATTAGTGGTTATAAAAATCTCAAATTCAATCACCAGAGAATTTCTAGCAATTTAGATTAATTTGAATCTTCAAATCTATGTATATTTTAATATTTTTAAAAAAACCTACATTATTTAAGATATATTTTTAAGTTTTATCAGAAACATAAGGGTGTCCGCTTAGTAAATATTTTGGCTACCACAATTTTCAAATAGAAACCGCCTCAGCATATTTCTACAAAATTAACAAGAAATTAATCAACAACGAAAGAAATCTAAAATTAAGTTAATTTCGACAATAATATCAAGATAAATCTACCGCAAGGTATTTTCAAAAGAAAACTGAAATAATTTTTTTTTGGATTAAGTGATTTCTATAAAAGTGATCCCACCAGCAGCGTAGCCAGAGGGGTGGAGATCCAGATGCTATAGACATCACTAATTTTGAATAGTTATCTTGACCTTGTTTAATCACTGAAAATTTTGAGATTATTTAAGGCAAGGAATATTTCTTAAAAATAGTGATATACAGAGCTTCTAGATCCCCCCCCCCCCCCGCACACGCACACACAAACTAGCTACGCCACCGGACCGTTGCGACTCCTGGAACATTGTCATTGTCGAACTTGAAAAAAAGCTTTTGAATATTTATGATGAAAAGAATATTATTAGAAATGATTTTAGTAAACGATAGGAATGTATGCATATTTTTAAATAAACTAAAACACATCTTAAAATATATTTTATTTTTAAAAAAGTAGTTTTAAGTAGTTTACAAAATAGAAATAGATTTTTAACATTATCAGAGTTGTTCGGTCCTTACTTTTTAAAACCACTATTTATGATAGGTAATCTCTTGTAATAGTTTGTAATAATTACCACAAAGAAATTAGACTAACATTACTAATCTGCAATAGTAGAAATAGAAAGTATAAACAGTGAGATCCGTAATTATACGACATTATATTTTTATGCAGAGTGTGTACGGTCCTTAATTTGAGCCACAATTTTTCCGATTAGAAATCTTTGCTTAATTTAATAGCAGAAATTTTGCTATTAAATAAGTAAAAGATCACTATTTTGAATGCTTTAAATTCAAAATTCAAAACTTACGCACACGTATTGTTTTCATTTTTATTCGATTAATTGAGGCACATTCAATAAGTGAAACTAACAATTCCCTCCAGAACCCTATCTTCATTTGCCTTAAAAATACAATTTTATACGAATTTTAAAGTTTCAAAATGAATGTATGAATAGAAATTAATCTGTATGAACAGGACGTAAAGTATGAATAACAAGTAGACGGTATTATAATTTTGAAAGTAACTGCTACAAGTCTGAATAAATACCTTTGAGATCCCATCTGTCTAGGAGGCTAGAAACCATTTGTACTTCTGCCGACATATCCAGTGATTAATGATTGAAGTATATAAAGCACTCTCTTGAATTTTCAGTTTTCCTTTCAGAAAATGTATATTAGAGTCAAGCTATTTGTTGAGAAAATGTAAATGTGGGTATTCCCGAATAAAGAAGAAAATCATAAAATAGCTGACGTTAAACCTGAAGAATAAAATTGAATGATATTTATGTTTAAATGATTAAAAGTCATTTTATATACCAAAGCACAGATACTTGTAATAAATCTCATTCGCCGATGGATTATTTTACTAATTAATATTAAACTCAAATGCGGAATTTCTGTTTGTTATTTAGAAGACTTTTGAAATTAATCATGTGTTCCTATGTTAAATCTGCATTCGTTGCATATTTTTGAGTGCAACTGATCTGATTTCGTTTTACAAATTGATTAAATGGTACATAAATAAGAGAAATTTATTTCGAGTCTCGAATTAATTTGATTATTCAATTAGTCCTTTCAGGGGCAATGTAATTGTGTTGCTAAAATGAAGAAATGGTTAAATGTCTTCAGAATATACAAACAGATTGAATTAAAAATAAACAAGAAAGAAAAATCTTGCGTGAAGCATACCTTATGTAACACATTCCAATACATTCAGAATACTCATAAAAAACTTCACCGTTCAATAAGGTTAAAGAAGATATATAAATAAACAATTTGGAAAACGAATGAAAGATTTGAAAACACAATTTCGACAATTGCCATCTATAGTCGAAAAAGAATTAAAATTCTTTTGTGATTTTCTATACATGGTCTATGGATTTGTATATATACTACATATTAGTCTAAAATTTATATAAATTAAGAAACACTTTATACTGTTGAAAATTCCCTTTCAGCAATTTTCTACATTGAACAGAAATGTATTCGAATTTTTTGTACAAACCTGTATCTATATAATGTATACACGTCCAGTAATATGCAATAAAAAATGATAAATTTAAAAATGCACACCGCTACTGAAGATGCACTTCCCGAAATTTTCACTCATTGACAGTAGTGTAATAGTATTGTAATGAAACAGTTTTGTCTGTATATAAAAAATAAATTGTATGTACACCATATTCAACAGTAAGCCTCTTGTTATTGTCGTGCACCTCAGGGATTTTTTTCAATTTCAAAGGGTTTGAAATAATGAAATATTATTAAATTTCATTGCAAACGGGTTTTCCCCATAGACCAAAATGTAACGGAAAATTTTTAGGGTCCCTGTAAATAAACTATGAAAACATTTCATTTGCAATACCGCACATGCCATAATAAATGTAAATAACATATATCAGTTACATAGCAATCCGACTACTTTTACGGGAGTTAGAGCTCGGTGAGTCAGACAGGCAGACAGCTAGACGGCCGGGCAGACAGACAGAGAGACTGTCAGACGGCCAGCCATATAGATGAAAAGACAAACCGAATTCACAAACACTTTTCACATAAGTTGGAAAATGCTTAAAAGCGCTATTCTTCAGGTACATTACAAACGCAAAATTTTTTGTTTAAACTTCTGATACATTGATGGGTGTTGTGGAATAAATATAAGTGATATGAATAATATATTACCGCCCTTCAAAGTGTTAAATGATATTTTCTTAAAGTATAGAATTAGCGAAAATAAGTTACCCGCTACAGAGGAGTCTGGAGTACGTTCCACTGCTTCGAAATTGATGAAAATTAAACTATAGATAATTCAAATGACGTACTAGTCATATGTTAAATAAAAACAAATTAGTACAAAATTCATGATGAGACGTATCCATCATCCATGTACAGTCGGTGTCACAAAACAGAAACAAAACAGGAACGAAAAATCATGCGTCAAATATAGATTGTGTAACACTTTCCAAAATAATTTTACAAATCATTACCGTTTAATAAGCAGAAAGATAACATCTAAGTAAACAATTTGGAAAACGCACAACATATTTAAAACCGTAATTTCAGGAATTCCCAACATATATTTCCAACATATACAATATTCAGAAAAATATCCGAATACTTTTATTCAGCCCTGTATATGATCTATAGATTTGTATATTATACTACATAGGATGCTAAATTTTAGTTTAGTTAGGAAACGCGTAGCACAGTTTAAAATTCTCCTTCTGGAGTTTCTGTCAATAAACGGAAATGTGTTTGCGAACTTTTGTGCTGCCTTGTATATGATCTACAGAATTTATACACACCAAGTAATAGACAAAAAGTCAATTATATTTAAAATCGCGTTCAGCAACTTAAAATGCACTTCCAGGAATTATTGTTAACAGACAGTAGATAATTATTTTGTGTGTTCCTGTAAATGAACGATGACTGCTATACACACTATTCTGTAGTAAGCCTCTTGCAGTGCACCTTAGTGATATATATAAATTTCAATGCGTTTAAAATAGTGAAATATTACTTAATTAAACCGCAAACGATTTTTCTCCATAGACGTAATGTAACGGAATTCTTTTGACTGTCGCTGTAAAGTAACCATAAGTGCTATGCCCACCCTATTCCATATTAAGCTTCTTGTAATGCACCTTAGTGATATATATCAATTACAATGTGTTTCAAATTGTGTAACATCATTAAAATAAACCGCAAATGATTTTCCCCCATAGACCGTAATGTAACGGAATCAATTGAGTATCCCTGTAAAAAAACTATAACTACTACACACTTAAGTTGAAATAGGGAACATGCTATAGATAACGACAATAACATATAAATTTGCAGGGCAATCCTAGCATATTTACGGGAGTTAGAGCACGGACAGACTGCAGACGGCAGACGGACATACGGCAGACGGTCAGACAAACCGAAGTCACAAACGCTTTTCAACTAGGTTGGAAAGTGTTAAAAAGACGAAACACCTGCATTTATTCGATGATCTTATTCAATAAAAGTACGCCAAAATCATATAATAAAAATTGCACCAACTTCAATTTTTCAAACTGTACCACCCACATTTTACATTTTACTTGAGTTATTTCGATAAAAATTTCCTTCGATCGTATGATTAACAAGAACGAAAAATCATGCGTCAAGCATAGATTATGTAGCACTTTCCAACGCTTCTAAAATAATTTTACAAATCATTACCGTTTAATAAGCTGAAAGATGACATCTAAGTAAACAATTTGGAAAACGCATACCATATTTAAAAACGTAATTTCAGGAATTTTCAATATATACAATATTCGGAAAAATATCCGAATACTTTTATGTAGCCCTGTATATGATCTATAGATTTGTATATATACATAGGATGCTAAATTTTAGTTTAGTTAGGAAACGCGTAGCACCGTTTAAATTCTCCTTCTGGAGTTTCTGTCAATAAACGGAAATGTGTTCGCGAACTTTTGTGCTGCCCTGTATAGGATCTACAGAATTTATACACACCATGTAAGAGACAAAAAGCTAGTTAAGATTAAAATCGCGTTTAGTAACTTAAAACGCACTTCCAGGAATTATTGTTAACAGACAGTAGAGAATTCTTTTGTGTGTCCCTGTAAATGAACGATGACTGCTATACACACACTATTCTGTAGTAAGCCTCTTGTAATGCACCTTAGTAATATATATAAACTTCAATGCGTTTAAAATAGTGGAACATTATTTAAATAAGCCGCAGACGATTTTTCTCCATAGACGTAATGTAACGGAATTATTTTGACTGTCCCTGTAAAATAACTCTAAGTGCTATACACCTACTATTCCATATTAAGCTTCTTCTAATGCATCTTAGTGATCTATATAAATTTCAATGCGTTTACAATAGTGAAACATTTTTAAAATAAACCGCAAATGATTTTTCCCCATAGACCGCAATGTAACGGAATTCTTTTGAGTGTCCCTGTAAGAAAACTATAAGTGCTACACACTTCAGTTTAAATAGGGAACGTGCCATAGATAACGACAATAACATATAAAAATTGCAGAGCAATCCGAGCATATTTACGGCAGTTAGAGCACGGACAGACGGCCAGACAAACCGAAGTCATAAGCACTTTTCAACTAGGTTGGAAAGTGCTAAAAAAGACAAAAATTTCTATTAAATTATAGTGGTAACAGAAAAGACTAAATACTGGCAGCTATTGAAATAACTCTTGTACTAAAACAACTGTTTTCGTATGAGATAAGAATAAATTTAACCTTTCAACACGTGCAATAAACGATTTTCTAACCAGCTATTACTATATAAAATGTATCTGCCCATTTGGTGAGTATAATATGAAAGATTAGAGCAGTTTTTGAATAATGGAAGACTAATCTACACATGCAAGATTTTCCGTGTGAAATATTTAATGTAAAAAATCAAAACTTAATATCCGAGGACAATTAACCTATTAACTGGGTATGACGAAATATTTCGTCATACACGAACTACTACTTCAATATTTTGAACGTATTAATTCCACCAGAAATTTTTTAATAGAAATTTTCCTTTTGTTAAAACGCCCTTTTCATGCAAAATTACTGATATGAATAAGAAAAAAATTTCTATTCTGTTTTACTGCTGAGAAGTGTGCCCCGTTGGTAATCAGGCATATCAGTTGAACAGAAGTTTATTCCCGGTTAACTGGCTGAGCGCTTGCACTGATCGGTTTGTAGAACTACAAACAGCCCTGCACGTTTCTCACCGTTGAGAATTGATTGCCATTTCTTATACATTTATGGATCAAAACACATTTTGAGTTTACTTTTCAACAACCAATATTCAATCCCCCGATAAATTAATTATATATGAAAAAAAACTACTCAAAAAAGAGCTTTAACATATGTAATAAAGAAATAGTCAAATCTGATTTTAAGGGATTTGTGTCTTACCAGCATTTTTCTGGCAAACGTATAGCATTCTTACCAACTTCCAGATAAACTTCCATAAAATGTGGGTTAATGTGATCCAGGTTAA
Source organism: Maratus michaelseni (assembly GCA_963931845.1). Taxonomy (NCBI): domain Eukaryota; kingdom Metazoa; phylum Arthropoda; class Arachnida; order Araneae; family Salticidae; genus Maratus; species Maratus michaelseni. The sequence continues at coordinate 403,953,356 of OZ007586.1, forward strand.
CAATTATTCTAATCAGAAAATTTATTTCATGTATGATTATATATTTAATTTCATGCTGCCTTGTAAAATCTCTTTGATTTCATTTAATAAAAAATATTCTGACTCAAAACACGTTTAGCTGGGTCAAATTAACCCCCATTTTAAGGAAGATTAGTGCAAGGTTGGCCGGTATGCTATAGTGTTATTATGCTTAGAGCACGGCTTGGTTTATACTCAACCTGAATCCCAAAATTCTATTTAAAATCAACACAAAATCCGACCCGAACCCTGAGCACTTCCACCCGAAACTGACTCGAAACACGAAACGAAAGAAATTAACCCATATTTTAATAAAATTATGAAAATATATTTTGTAATTATATCATTAATAAGAATCTTATCTTATCTATATATACAGGGTGATTTTTTTTTAAAGTTGTGAAAGTAAAACCCTATAACAAAAGAACCACTGATCCAAATGACCTAAAATTTCATCAGTATGCTCCCAAAACAATGGGGATGTTTTTGTCGTGGTTTAAAAAAAACTTAAAATCGCACCGACAGATGGCGCTGTATATACAGTAAAGTCGGGAGACGAACTTGCGCACGACACATGCATATTGGCGTAAAAACGTGAAGTACGCACACCTGATGTTCATTATTCTACAGATATCCTCGCAATGACCGTGCCATTGACGGACCGCGCGTTATTAGTGAAACTGTATTACCAGAATAATGGCAGCGCAGCAACTGCTCTAGGAGATTTAGGACACTAAAGAATTTAAGAAAAGGTCCAATGACGACAGAGGGACTACGGAAGATGGTTTCTCAAAGTACCGTCCATTGTTTTCCTTCCACTGACGATATTCTTTGTTTATGTTAACTTACAGCGCCATCTGTCGGTGCGATTTTAAGTTTTTTTTAACGACGTCTAAAAAATACCCATTGCTTTGGGAGCGTACTGGTGAAATTTCTGATCATTTGGATCAGTGGTTGTTTTATTATGGGGTTTTACTTTCACAACTTTAAAAAAAAATCACCCTGTATATATATATATATACAGGGTGTTCCGTTAAAGGGGTCCAATATTAATAGGGGTAATAGAGGAGATCACACGGAGCATAAATCAGTATATAATGGTTGGTCGGATCTCAATAATTTTCAAGTTACAGCAAATAGAATGAAAAATCGGAAATTTGTAAAAAAACCCTCATTGCTAAACTATCGATAATGCTACATAAAAACGAAGCACATATTTAGAAAGAGCAGAAAAAATCCTACGAAATGACATAAGTTGTTTTAGAATATTGAGAATTAATGGCGAGTTACAAGCTCTGAAACAGTGAACAAATACAAAATCAAATATTTAGCAAAATAGTTAATCGTTAATTCCAAAAATGCAACTCTACCTACATGAAGGAAAATGTTATTAAATTTGGTCCATTCCGAAAGCTTTCGAAGAAGCTGACAATAAACCATATCAGTTTAATTGTATGGGAAAAATCAAGCAGTTCCCTAGTTACAACTCTGTACTGTTGCACGCTCGGAAAGAGCGAAACTCCACCCATGACGATTGTAAACACCCCGTTTTAATATCTTTCAATTATACATTTCTGATCAACCTCTATCAATACCCTTTCATTATTCAGTCTGGTCAAGTGAATGACATATTGTGCAGCTCTCGCCTTGTCTTAAAGCAAACTCCGTGACTTTTGAAATATTTGGCATAAGTTTTATATACCTGTCTTATATTTAGCCAAAATTAATAAATTTTGTAATCAAGGCAATACTTTTCTGACACACAATGCAGGTGTTACATTTTTTGTTACATTTTCACAGAGTGGTAAGAGTTCAAACTCTCAAGATGTCAATGTTAAATAGGCATAAAAAATTTCATTTATATCTCCTCCAAATTTCTTTCGATTGAAATATTTCGTTTTTAATGCGATACAATGTATAGTTCCAAACATAATCGAGGGATTGTTGATTCAAATATAAAAATTTGATTATGAATATTATTAATAAATGCATATTTAATTTTTTTTAAATATAACCTACATTAAGATTTACATAAAAAGCATCAGTTACATTGAAAACATGGGATGTGCATTCGTATCATTAGATTTCGAGTTACATCAGTGTTGCCAGATTGGGGATTTTGTCCCCAATCTGCCCAAACGTGATTTCAGTTCTAATTTATTATTTACCTAATTCCAATTGGGACTTAAAAGGGCCTAAATAGCTGTAGGTCCAGGAAAATTGCTCATTTAACTAATGGTAAAGTGTTATTCAAACCATTATTTATAAACATGTTTGAACGTTTTAGATATTTAAATTCGGATATAGTTTACGTTGTCATATAATACAGAAGACTGATGTCACAAGAAATCTGAAATTATGCAAAAATTTAATCATGATGGTTAATTTAAAAATAGAAGTAATGCAATGAGCTTCCGTAGGATTTTACTAAAATTAAATATTATATCTTTCCTCCACCAGATGTTGTATTCCAGCGCTTCAATCGTCGTACATTTATATTTTCATTATTAGTGATATTTTCTTATAGAAAGTTACCGATTACAGTAAACATGTGTGTTCGCAAGTTCGTTATATATGTATTTCGAAATGGGGAATTCTTTCAAAAAACTGCTTCATTTGGGGAAAATTTTTGAGCTTAAATTAATTAAATATTTTTTATATTGGTAAGTTTTAAATTTTAAATATACTATTTTAGTAGAAACTAAATTAAGGACTTCTTCTGAAAAAAAAAAAATACTGATTTAGAGAAAATTTCAAAAGTTTTGTGGAAATTGAGTTTCGACTATCTGGCACCACTGAGTTACTAAATCATTATTCTTTTTAACGTTATAAGCCAGAGTAACTTAACAGAGCCGCAGCAAGGATTTACTACTGGTAGAAAGATTGTCCAGATGTTTCGCACCACACGGCAAATACAGTTGCCGTGGCGCTAGTACCTAATTCGAAGACCGCGGGCCGCCTAGCGACCGGTTTTTTATAATAAACATAATCAACTTATTTTATGTAAAACTTTTTGTTATTAAGGTATCTGCCTACGTATGGAGCAATTTTTTTAAAAAAAGGACAGTTTTCAATAAATATAATTATTTTTAGTTCAATTATAATACAGAATGATAAGAAAACATAAAATCCTAGCAATATCTTTTTAATATTTTAAAAAATTGGGGTTTTTGGCCATTTTTAACGCAAAATTTCATGTTTACGCCAGACAGCGTACACTCAATTCGAATAAATATATTTCAATTTCCTTTATGCTGCATACTTCTATGACACATATCTGTGCACTGAACTAGGAGTTTTACAATATCTTCAAAAATAACCGAAAAATTTCAAAATATGTAAAAAAGAAAAATTTTTTAATTAAAAATTACCATTTTTTCATATTCAAGTACCTATAAAATAATTAAATTATCACATATAGCTTAGATCCTAGTTCAGAGCATAGTGAGTGATATGGAAAGCATTCTTACAAAATTTCACTGAAATATCTTTAAAACTTTTTGTGTAATGAATTTTATCGCACATGGAAATAACGAAAAAACTGATTTTCCAGAAATCGCATTTAAAGATTTCTTTTTAGACAAAAAGCTACAATATTTAACTGTTAAAATTACCATAACTCATCTTCTAATAAGCGTAGGAATAAAATTAAAACAGATTTAGAATCTTAAAAGATTGCTCTTTCATATAAAACAATAAAAAAATTTCGAAAATTTTCACCAAAACAGCCAATTTGATGTAGGCAGATACCTTAAGTACACTGTTAAAATTTTGCAGCAAACTGTCCAGTCATTTGACCGTTTTTATAAAAAACTGTCACATAACCGTAATTTAACTCTATTCTGACAATAATATAGGCAATTATATGGTCATGATAGAGTTAAATTACGGTTGTATAACCGTTTTCTATAAAAACGGTCAAATGACTGGACAGTTTGCTGCAAATATTTAACAGTGTATGACGAATATATATTTCCGCAAAGGGTGGTGTGAGAATACTTTTTGCAAGTAACCGTGAGTACTGCTAAACTAAGCAGACCCTCTCACGTTATCGTTTTTATCACAGAAAATTAAATCACAGAAAAACACAAGAAAGCTTTTTCTGAAATTTTCTATTATAAGTCGGTAGTTTATTTCATATTTTAATTCTCTGGCAAAATTTTCCAGTGACAAATTGAATGGTCCCGATAATATTTCCCTGTAATATCTTATTTTTAATTTTAATAAATGTGTGTAAAAACACCTAACAGATTATCTTTTTTAACTCTATGAAGATTTAAATAAAAGTGCATAAACTATAAACTTTTCAGCGCTGCTTTGATACAAGAAATTCGGTAAAAGTGTCAAAAGCATGTGTTACCATTTGAAAAATTAAAGATGCTGCAATTTTTAATATGTGGACGGCCCCTTGAAAAATATTTACGCTTGGCATTATATAGTAGATATCATTCCTATTCATTTAGTTCCTATATTACTTTTGAATGATTATTTCCAGCAGAATGATTAGGGGATAATTTTTTATGACTGTACAACATTTTAAAAACTGAAAATATTTTATTTTTAAATTACAAATAAAAAAAGAGTACAAAGAAAAACTGAAAACGATGTCTTTTGTTTTGCTGAAAAAATTTGAAAATAAAATATACAGGAATTAAAAATATAAAGAGAAAATTAATGAGACGTTAACTTTGAATTATTTCGATAATGGGCATTTTTATAAAAAGAAATTATTTCTAATTTCATGCAGCAATTAAAGACAATAATTGCTAAATTACATCAATAATGTTAAACAATCGTTTTCATGTTTCCCCCCATTCTTCTTTCTTATTAAAATAAAAAATAAATAAAAGGGAAACAAATTTAATAGATAGGAGGTTCTTTTTTCCTTTTTACTAGAACTCTGAATAAAATATAAATAATAAATGCATTTATATTTTTTTTATTTACGTCATGGTAATTGCTAATTAAAAATGAGTCTTTCAATCCCCGAATTTTCTGAAAAATGAGGAATAATTTATTTAATAGACATTTATAAATGTTCTAATAACAGTTGGAAATAAGCAAAGAAATAAAAATATATATAAATGTTTATTTGATATTTGATTAATTCGGGAAATGTCAATTTTAGCAATATATATATATATTGCAAGTATATAAAAAGTTGTTTGGTGAGTAAGCGTTCAGACAAAATACTGGAACTTGTCACTTAGTTCACAGATATGCAGGGTTCGTACGAATCAGGGATTTTTCCAGGGAATTTCAACAGTATTTTCTGTATAGAAAAAAACCCTAGGTTAAACTCGTGGCACTTCGCCTTCTTTTAAGGAAAGATTTTCTGTGCGAAAATACTGATACCGAAGAATTTCTTGGTCTCAAAATTCCAGGAGCCGTACGAACCCTGGATATGACATGTTGCGGACGCGGGTGAAAATTTAATGACACGAGTGACGTCTGTAGTAGTCAATTTTCAATAAGTGTTTTTTACTTTATAAAGTATAAATATTTTTTACTTTATAATCAGGCTGTGCGCTGAAGTCCTTTTTTGCGTATCATTGTTCCTGAATATATATCTATGTTCTTTAAACAAAAAAAATGAGGTTATTGAACATGAAGATTAGAATTCAGGAAAAAAGAAACATGCTGACACTGTTTATGCACCTTATAAATGATTATATACCTAAAAAATGTATTTTAATATTTAATAACATAAAAAAATCATTTTATGTCATTTAACTTTTCTTTTTATAAATATATTAAAATCTGAAGAAAATAAATGTGTTAAAGAATGAAGAATCTAGTTAAATTCTGTATTTTAATTAGACAAGCATGAAATAGTTATATCAAAAAAATAATTTTATTGTTGATAAACTTTCTGTGGTTAATAGTATATATTAAAAATATTAAAGCTATATCTATAAGTAGGCAGACTTATAAATAATATTAGACTGCGTTTAGAAAAGGTACAATGAGTAAAACGCTATACTTAGTACAACATTCCCACTGAGTTTTCTTTGGTAAGTTTTATACTACCACTATCTCAAACCAATTTCGACTACATGAGCGTTCCGATATAGTAGTAATAAAGTACTTACAAACGCAAAGACCGTGGGAAGTTTGTTAATATACAAATTGAAATGTATTCTTCAAAACACGTAACAATGTTATATTTTCAAATAAATAAAAAAATATATATATTAAAAAATAAAAATCAACAAAACTTTGAACAATGTCCTACTTCTTGATGAAAATTTTTAACGATATCTAGGAATTAATAAAGATAGGGAAAATTCAGAAGTTGTTAAGTTACAATAATTTAAATCCGTGTAGTCTAAATGCAGCCCACGTGGGAACACATTTTTTTGGACTGATTTCTTCGTCTTATATAATAACAGAAATTCTGTAATAATGAATAGGATTACGATTAAAATAGAAAAATGCCTCAAAGATTAATCTCGTTCTAACATTTTTATTTAAAACTAATTTAGTTTATATAATGTAATAATATTGGATAATATTAGGTTTTGGAAGAAAAGATAACCTTCATAAAATGCTAAGGATTTTAAAAGATGAATGATTCTTATGTTTACATGATTAAGTTTATTTAATTATAAAGACAAATTTTGTTTTTACTAGAAAAAATATAGGTATTAATTTTTACTTCTTATAGGTATGGAAAAATTAAATACATTGAAACAAAATTTTGTATATCCGAAATATCCAAGAATTTTTGTGTGAATAGTAAAAAGCTCTATCCAACCAGATCTAAATGCACAATTGCTGTTATTTATATTATATTGGTTCTTTATTTACCACCTTATTTTATTCTTCATTTTGTAAAAGTATCAAAATATATTAATTTGAAGCGATATTTTTTATTGTTCTTATTTGAAAACTTTAACAAATTTCTGTATGTGTAAGTTGGACATTTTGGATATGTGGAGATCAAAGAACTCTTTTAGAAGTTTCTTTAATCAAGATGAAAAATACAAGGGTCATTCTTAACTAACAAGCAAGTTTATGTCTCAAGCAATTGTGACTTTCCGATGTGTAATTTTTGCATTTTTTGTATATATATGAAAAAAAAAATGGGCTTTATTATTTTTCAAATTAAACATTAAAAAATCAATTTAATTTTGGAGCTTTAATTCCTTAATCGGTACCTGTCTGTGACACTTCATGTGCACAAACTATCAGCAACATTCGGAAGTATGATAAGTGTGAACAGCTTTTAGACATGGAGATGTTTATTTAAAGAACTTCTCGTTGTTCCATACAATTTCACACAAAGGAATGTGAAAATCAGTGTTTTTCTTGTATTGCAACAGCCTGTATTTTTGATTCCATAAATAGATTGAGAACCCGATTTGTTTCACAAAAATTGTTTCTTGATGTGTAACCTGCGACCTCTAAACTTAGTGCAATCGATTTTGAGTATTACTGTATATGTAAATTTACCATGTAATCTATTTAAACATTTAATGCCAACACTCCAGAATTGAGAGTAAATAGAAATTTTTGCTATATTTAATCGGAATTTCTATTATTAAATAACACAAAAATAATATTCTGAAATGAAGATATACAAAAATCTGAAGTGTTGGCATTTCTGCACATATGCTTTAAAAGAGCTATTAAAAGGAGTTTTCTTTTTTAGAGTAATATAAACTGAACTAGCGTTATGAATGCCATTATAGAAGTTTTTTTTACCAGGGGTGTTCAACCTTTTTTCCTGAAAACCATTTGGAACCAATATTTCTGAATTAAAATTTTTCTCTTATGAGAAAAAAAATCGCATTAAAAAAGCAAATTATTCTACACGAAAATAGTGGTAGCTCTATGCCCCACATATTGTACACCACTGGTTTATTCAAAAATTCTCCACTCGGCAGTTGAAACTATATGAAAGACTGGGACAACATATTTTATTTATAATTTTTTTAGTACGCGTGAGGAGAGGTACCCTTGTACAAATATTAGTTTCTAATGGAAAAATTCCAGCGTTCTCTAAGTCAAACCCGCGTGCCAGAAAAATAATTACCACTGCTTTTCATGAACAGTTTTCTTCGCCTTATTTCATTTCAGAAAATCTCTGATTAAATAATTCTAAGAATATTTTTCCAAAATACTGCAATTGGCTTACTGGTACGCTGGTTCGTCGTCCCTGGTATAAGTCGCAAACTGTCAGATATTCGCATTAATAGCTATTAAAATGGATTATGAAAAATTTTTACACATGGTTTAATAATTTTCAATTAAAGGCATTAGGAACGTTGATAGGAATAATTCTTTCGAATTACTGACGAATTCTGCTTAGTATCTGTCGAGCAATGCTGTTGAAAAGTACAGCACAGCTTCAATGCTTAACTATTTGTACTTTTAATTCTTCAAGCAATTCGTCTCCCTATGCCTTGAAAAATCAAATAATAAAATATCCCATTTGAAATATTAGCTTAAATATATAAGGCTCGAAGAAGGAATATTACATTATAACAACAATGTACTTAAAATATGTATGTATATAAAGTATTTTATTAGAAAATAAATGATGAGTTTTAAATTACGCATTTAATTATTACAAACCCTTCAAGTATGACGCATGTATAAGAGCAAATATAACAAATATAAAGAAATATGTAGTTAAAATATCTAAGTACTTCACCGATAGAAAAATTTATTTTCATAAAATATTTTTATAATGGGACGCCCGTTAGCTCAGTGTTGTCCGACTATGACGCGTATTGCACAACTAATTTTTACAGACATTTTTATCTAATTTAATTGGAGAAATTCAGGTTTAAATTAAGGCTGTTAATTAAAATTTCAGTAAGACAGTAGTGGTTTTGCAGTTGGACCATACTTTGTTCGAGCACTGCGAAGCCACAGTATACGTCCGAAACTCGCCTTCGGATTTGGTCAAAGAACTCTACAAATTTTATTAAAGGGTGGCTACTAAATACTTTTACAAATATTCAGTCATTTTATTTTACAATTATGAAATATAAAATGCTATATACACTATTATGATGAACAGCAGAGATGAAAGTTTACCTTGAAAAAATTTTACTCGAATCGACCGCCATCTTTATTGATTACCAAAGATAAACTCTTATGCCTTTGTCCGATTGCGGCACGAATCCTTTTAAGAAGTAATTGATCCCATTCGCGCAATATAGAAGCTTTGAGAGACTCCAAACTTCTGTGTTGTTTGCTATTTACTTTAGCCTCTAAAACACCCCTGACACAATAATCTAAAGGATTTAGATGCGGTGAAGAAGGTGGCCAATCTTCTTGCATGATAAAATGATAAAGTTCAGACAATTGACATGGAGCCAAGCCTGTGTTGATTTAGCTCGGTGCGAAGGTGCAGAATCTTGCTAAAATATCCAATTCTTTTTGGGATACAACCTGTCAGTGTGTGGCAATAAATGTGTAGCCACTATGTCCTGTTTGTAATATTACGCATTGATTTGTATCCCTTTATCTATGAATTTCAAAGGCAATTTTCCATTGTTTGACACTGCAGCCCAAACCATAACAGAATTCTGGTTCTGAAAGCGTTTACCAGTCCGAAGGTTTTCAGGTATATCCTCGAAGGCTGCTGAATATACGACATCATTTTTAGCATTATAACACTGTAACTGTTCAGTGAAAAATAGCTTCTCATCATAAAATATTATTCTATCAACACTTTTCCTGCCATGCCGCTTCAGCAATTTCTCGCATCTTTGTAATATTTTTTATTCTTTGTGATGCAGTCAGAACTTGAACTTTTCTTTTACAATAAGGGCGAAAACCCAGGTCTTCATTTACAATAACTTGCCTAGTTCTGCGACTCACGTTGCCTTCTGCAGCCATTTTTTTTTGCAGAACGTTGTGGATTTCGTCGTATCTTTTCACGAAATCTTTTGATGCGCTCTTTTGTGCGAATTGAGCGTGCACCAGACCTAGGTCGATATTTACAGCTGTTACTATCGAATAACCGATTTATAGTTCTATATATAAATGTTCTATTAAAACTAAGGCATTTTAATTGCTTAAAGTTTCTACCTGCGAAAATCCGCGATCAAAGAGCTGTTTAATCATCATTATTTTGGCTTCCATCTTTAGAATAATTTTAAATATTTGCTTTATACAAAAATCGTCTACAATAATAGAAAATTACCAAATGCTGAAATATAGAAATTAATTGTTTTACCAAACGATTAAAATTAATTCTTATTTTTTGGAGTGATACAATATTTAGTAGCCACCCTGCACACCGGGTTCTAAAACATGAGTACTGAGCGTGATAGGGAAGAAAATACTGAGATTTCCGCGTCATGATGACCTCCTGACCAGGACGTGTGCTACAAATACCGCGTCATCAGGGCCATCGCTAAAAGAAGCCGGGTTGGACGACACAGACCCCGATTTTTTGGCTTTTAACTCCTCGGAGTTCAATTTTAGTTCTTTAAATGGAAATAAAGATTAAATTTAAAATCGCAATGATAAAGAATTAAAAAAAGAACTTGGAATACTAAAAAATATTTAATATTAAAATAATAATCTAAATAATTAAATATAATCCTGTAAATATAAATGAATTTTTCATTGCTTATTTCGGTATCAGAAATACCAGTAAAAAGCGGCACACAGAACAACAGAATGGACACCCCTATCCCTATGTTATATGATGATCAATAAAATTATTTCAAAAGCAGCAAATGTCATTTTATATATTGTTCATATAAGATAATTATATGCGTTCGAATCAAAGTGACAGATATATAAATGTATTATATTAAAGAATTCTGATTACCACAATTTGAAATTGGAAATAAGCCATAAAAGTAATTATGAACTAAGCATTATGAAGCACGATGTACAGAATCGGATAATTGTGTAATTATAGTAATGAACGAATGCAAATCGAAAACTAATTATTCGTCATGAATTTTTCTCAGAGTGACATTTTGTTTGACAAAGTAAGTCTTTAGCTAAGAGTTGCATCACATGAGAACTATACATATTTCATCATGGATTAGAATTAGTTTTTAAGAAAATGAGAAGTGGAGATATTCTGGAATTGATATATAATTTAAATATTCACCTTCGATATTATAACTTACCAGATGGAAAACGGAAGTTTTGTTTCATAAATTGTTACTTTGTGGATCAAAATATGTCGTTTTACGAAAAATTCATGTCGAAGGTTCTTTCAATTTGTATCGTTTTCGATTTGTATTCTTTTGTTAATATAGTTACAAAATTATTACTTATATTTTTTCTACCGTGATGGCTGGATTCTAATTTTTTGGGGAGCTGTATATTATTTTCTGGAGCGTTTTTACAAGGGTTATATTTCTAAACACTTAACTATCCTTATATTTGAATAATAATTTTCGACTTATTTAATCAAAGACAATTCTACGATTACAAACTATATAAAAAATATTTAACTATAAGAATTTTATTGTATGTAATTATCAAATGTGCTGACTATTTTGGTTTTTATATACTATAATATGTAATAAAAAATTTAAAAAAAATTAAGTGATTTTTATTCAAAATCTAAAACGTTAACACACTGGTGACGGATATATTTCGTCTTTTAAACAGGAAGCCCAGCCTATGGGCGTTAATCGTACATGTTACATTACTAAACAAAGAGATTTTCTCTGTTCGTGTTTATATTATAAATGAATGTATATTATAATGGTATTATGTCAAAACAAAGTATTTATTTGCGTAGTATACTAACTGTAAACATTCGAATATTGTGTATGAGTTTTGAGAAATATATGTATAATAAATTTAACATATAAAGTCCAAAAGAACCGTCCGTGGCCAGAATTACACATGCCCAAAAGACGTGCATTCACCTCTCCCGTCGACTATATGCTAGAAATTTAAGTGTAAAAAAAAAAGTATCTTCAGCAAACTTAACACAAATGAATATCTGAAATAAATAAATTTGGTACGGCTGCAAAAAGGACAACGAAATTGCGTTATGAGATGAAATAATAATCTAAGATTAAATTACTAACAGTACATGAAAGAAAGAGCGGTCTGCCTCGGCGTACCTTTATAGGATATGCGCAGGAGGAAGCACGAATTAGTCATTTGGATCTATTAAATCATCGACTTTCGGCATGAAATTTTAACATTTTATAAATATCGATTAGTACAATTCAAATATTGCAATCTTCCAGCTGGTTGTTTGGAACGACAGGAGCAGAAAAGTGTGTCAATTCTTTATTTTGGCTGTACGTCTTCATAGCTACAAACGTTAACGCATTTCTAAAACCACTAAAATTTAACAGAGCTTTTTGCCATATCTAATCAAATATTTCGTCAATTAAATAACAAAATTTATTATTAACTTTTAGTGGAACGGAAAAAGCGTAAAAGTTTGTACCTATACGTCTTCGAGTTTTGACATGAAATATTAACATGTTCTAGAAATGGATTAGTACGATACAAATATTTTAATCTGCCTCGTCATAGTTTGGTAGGATATGATCGGAAGTGGGTGACAATTATTCTCCATTTTTACGATATTATCACGGCATCTAGTAGTTAATGCGTTTTATTTACAGGAAAACGAAAATAGTTAAAAAAAACACTATTTAAGATTTTATTTGGAGCCAATTTCTTGTCGAAATGCATGATGTGAAATACTACTTAAAAAATTAATCCCTTTATCCTGGTCTAGGACATACCAAGATATCACGCGTCTGAATGATATATCTGTACTGTACTAGTGGATGTCTAACTCATTTAAAATGCCATGCAAAAGTTGGTGACTTGGTAGTACCAACATAATGAGCAATTGGCGCCACCTTCTCCTCTGCTCGTTCCAAAAGTATCATTTGTCAGGTTGAAATATTTGTATTGTAGTAATTGATATCTATAACATATTAAAATTTCATATCGAAAATCGATGACTTGGTAAATCAAAATGTCGAATTTGTGTCCCACCTGCTCATGTCGTTCCAATATATGAGATGCAGATGAGTTATTCTTTCATGTACTGTTAATAATCTAGTCTGATATCATTAATTCATCGCGAAACTAGCTGACTTTGTAATTTCTGTCGCCACTGCTAGGTATATTAGCAAATATATCTATCACCAAATAGAGATTACTGAGGAACTTTGGTTAACGATATTTTTATAAAAAACTGATCATCTACCGTGATTTTTGGTACATAACTCGCGGCGCAAATAAATGGGTTTGGAACAGAAATTTTATTTAATAAAATGTAACTAGTTTCTTCTTGTTACTTATCTGACTTTGTTTAATAAATAAAATTTGTAGTTCAAAACCGATTTTTTTAAAACACGGGTTACATACCAGAAATTATATATATATATATATACAAACTCGGTTTATGGCGTCATGTGTCGCCATCCGAAAAATCTACAAGGGACTATTCCATTTCTTCCGTACAAGGTGTATTCCTTCTCCACACCTCTATCCCTCATCGTTTTTTTTTATCATCTAGAAATTACGATACTTAATAACAAACAAAGATTTAAAATTAAATAAATATTCACCAAAGTAAAACTCAAATTTTCTAGTAACTTCTAAGGTTTTGTTCATCTGCTGATTTTCCGAATTATTCAACGTTTAAAATAATTATCTGGAAACGGGAAGCTGCATTTCGGAATGAAAGAGGTTTAAAGCTCTAAATTTATCTCCAGTATAATTTCTGTGTGCTAACTAAAGAAGAAATGTTTAAGAGCTTTTAATCGTAACACTTTCAAGTGGACACAAACCACATTTACGTCATCAGCAAACTTCTCTGAGACCGCCTATTTTAAGTTCGATGTTTTAAAACAGCACATTATAAAAGTATCTATCTTTACGAATGTGGAAGTTAATAAAGATACTCTTTAATGGGCCAAGAATTTACCCGGTTCATATCTGAAAAACGATTTTTCCATAACGTATTTAGAATAGATATTATTGATTAATTAATAAAGCAAATAATGTTTCTAAAATTTATGAAATGTAACACTTGCAAAAATGACAACCATCCTACGTGTTCCGAGTCAAATAAAAAGGATTTGAACTAGAAAGTTCATTTAATAAAATTAGCACCATGTATGCGCTTTTTTTATTTCATTTATTAACACTTTGTTAACCGGTGAGGAGTTAACTTGTGTTTGTTTCACCAAGCATCATTGACTAAGAACATGGATTTTACCTTACAGAAAATCCATTTATATTATGTTGTCCATATTTCTAGATTGTAAGACATTTTATATTGAATCCGTATATTGAATAATATTTACTAATGCATAAACTTGAAAACCCTATCTAGAAAACTTTTTAACCCTTTCAGGGGCAGTGGTATGTTTATGAAACCACTTAATTGTAATTCCCAAACGCCACATTGGCACCAGAATTTTGCTAAAATCTTTTCCATTTAGAATGTATGTGAAATATAGCCCTTTTCTTATTTCCAAAATTTTTTTTTTCGTAAATCCCGGTGCCAGTCTTTTATTTTAACATTTTAGGACTGGAAATACTTTACCCCTGAAAGGGTTAATGAAAGACCTTTTCCTACGAACCTTGTACTGTTTTAAAATGAAGATTTCATACAAAATCGCCGGTCAACAAAGTGTTAAGTAACATTTCTTGTTCAAAACACCTTTATTTGATAGTAAAGAAACTGGAAGTTTAGCAGCTAAGAACTGATTATATGATTAAAAAATGTATAAGTAAGATCATTTTATAAATATAAATTTAAATATTCCCATATTTTATTTAACCCATTAAGCACCGAATTATTTTTCTTAATAAAATACAAATATAGCGATTTATACCACTTTTACATTATAGCAACCCAAGACTGACTTTATCATGGTGTTTCTTGCATAAAATAAAGCGAATATTTATCCTAAAAACAAACATAATGATGCGAAAACGCATCGTCAGTCTTTAATGGGTTTAAATTATTGCAGTAAGTGGTATATTTTTCTTTTCATTTACTAAGAAAATATCTGGTTAGCAACATGTCTAATTAAGGCTGAGTTAAGCTGTCCCTTCCAGACGTCCCATTATTATCAGGAACTTGATGATTTAGATAATTAATGACAATTTCGACTTTGAGGTTAACTACACTCGAAAATTACTTTTTTTTTAATAAAGATGCAAAAAACGGGACATTTCTATCGTTAATCATTTTCAAACTATTTAATTTTTCAATAGGTGTCTTCTCTCGTGTCCACATTCTCCATTTCAAAATTTTCAACCACGGGCGGCAGAGAAACCAGTAATTTCTTACTGTATATATTGCTTTATTTTATCGCAGAATTTAAACTAATTTTCGGCATTTAAATAGGGTGAATACTATTAAAGTGGCAAATACGCGGTTCGAGGTCGACATGTTCAAAACCCCTGTTCTAATAAATTTAGTTGTGAAATTTATCTAAAACAAAAGTAACTGCATAACAAAATTGCAATTATTGTCTTTTTTTACATAAGAGAAAAATTAAGGACTTTTTATTAAAAATTTTATTTTTTTCTGCTCTACAGTTTTTTATGCATCCAAAACTGGTTTCATTCTCTACGCCAAATGTGACTTCACTTATTTGTACTGCCTTTTTTTCAAAAAGTGTGGATTATAGATATAAAATTCAAATGTTATTTTTATGCATTCCTGAAAATAATTTTTGCATATAACAAAGGATGTGAATTATCACTTACTACACAGCTTACAACCAACAATAACAAAGTGATAATACACATCCTTTGTTATATTCATTAATTTCCAGCGTGAGTTCAACTCTGCTGAAAAAATTAATTAGATATATATAAATATATTCACTGATACTGGGATTTAATTCGTCTCATGCATGCCACTGAAGATGTGAGCTAATGATGTATTTCCCATATTGTGCTGCAAGGTCTTGCCAACATATAAGATTTAGAAATGCTAGGCTGGATATCGTCCGGGTAGCTCAAATGGTAGAGCATTGGTGCTTGATACCAAGGGTTCCGGGTTCGATACATTGTCTGGACATTTTTTCACTGTGTTGGTTTTACGCTATGTAGTAAATCATAATTCACATCCTTTGTTATATTCATTAATTTCCAGGGTAATTTCAGTTCTGCTGAAAAATTTAATTAAATATAAGAATTCTTGCTTTGTAGTGTTTACTGTATCTGGACAGAACTGTGAGCATATTTTATATTATTGTATATAATTGAAAACAGCTACATTTTATACTAGATAACAATTGATGTATACATTATGTTTTCAACCACAGTGCTGAAACATTTCAATTTTTAGAATTATGATAAAATATACAATAAAACTGAATTTCTATACATATTTACGGTGTGACTGCAAATTATGTCATATAATATGTGGTCCAAAGAAACACGTTTACACTTTTAAATTTCACTTAATAAATTATAACATATTTCTAAGCGGTACAAAATGGGCAACATATTTTAAGAAGAAATTCTGGTTTTAAAGTGATATGTTTTAACCGAAGAAAGAAGCCGAAAATTAGGGAAATATAATGTGTCTTTCAGTGTTTTACCAAGTTAAAAGAAGGTAATTTTTTAATGATTCTCTTCGACATTTTATAAAAGGTACTAGAGATTTTGTAATTATTTCTGTATACAATTTTACCAAAAATATATTTAAAAAAACTTACAAAAATATTAAATAACTATTTCCTTAATGAGAATACATTTATAATATATATACAGGGTGTTCCGTTAAAGGGGTCCAATATTAATAGGGGTAATAGAGGAGATCACATGGAGCATAAATCAGTATATAAAGCCTGGTCGGATCTCAATAGTTTTCAAGTTACAGCAAATAGAATGAAAATTCGGAAAATTGTAAAAGAACCCTCATTGCTAAACTATCGATAATGATAGATAAAAACGAAGCACATATTTAGAAAGAGCAGAAAAAAACCTACAAAATGACATCAATTGTATTAAAATAGCAATATTTATTGACGAGTTACAAGCCCTGAAAGAGTGAAAAAAGTACGAAATCCAATATACATCAAAATAGTTAATCGTTAATTCCAAAAAGACAACTCTAGCTACAACAAGGAAAATGTAGTAAAATTTGGTCCATTCCGAAAACTTTCGAGAAAGCTTACAATGAACCATATCGGTTTAATTGTGTGAGAGAAATTAATCAGTTTCTTAGTTACAACTCCGCTTTCTTTGACACTAGCAAAGGTTAAACTCCGCCCATCACGATTGGAAACACCGCCTTTTTAATTACTCTCAACTATACATTTTCGATCATGCTTCTTCTGAAATGCAACATTTTTAATTATTCAAGAGTTGAATGAACCAAAATAACTTTACAATAATAGTCTACATTTTAAAGTGGTCTTTTATTGATATAAAGCTTAAGTTAAATTCCTTAAAATTAAACTGGTGGTGAAAATTCGGAAATAATTAAAAATATTGCGATTTGTAACTATGCAAGAAGTTTCAGTACATGTTTTACATGGACAATTATTGTATGTATATGTGCATCATAATTTATGATAGGAAATAATAATAACAAATAGCATAATAATTTTATTAATTATAAATTTAAAAAAGACACTAAATTTTAAATTAATTCATACAAACTTTGTAATTTACAATTTGAGTACACCACAGTCTGTGACTTACAAAATACTGTGCCAAAAAGTGTTGAAAATAAAAGAAAAATGACAAATAAAGAATTACATTCCACGTACTTTATGACATATGTGAAGCATAGTCTTCTGGCCTGCGCTGCACAGTTCAATGTCGGAAGGCAGACGAACGGACATTATTATAATAGGTGTTCGAAGTTGCGCCCATTAACAGAATCGCACAGCCGACAGCGACGTCGTAAAGATTGGCGAACACGCCGAAAAACTCCGACGGAGTTGGGAATGTCTCCTGCAGCGACAACGATTCGCGCTAGTAAATCCTCCGGTGTATCCACAGGCGTTTCATACACCAGCGATTTAAGGTGCCCCAAACAAAAAAGTCTAACGGATTGAGGTCTGGAGAGCGTGCAGGCCAAGCAACAGGTCCACTGCGTCCAATCCATTTCCCAGGATATGTTGAATTGAGGTGATTGCGAACACCTAGGAAAAAATGTGCCGGTGTGCCATCGTGCATAAACCACATATTGTGGCGCAATGTTGCTGGCACATTTTGCAGTAACTGCGGTAAGATATCCCGTAGGAAAACCAAGTACGTACTGCCATTGAGTACATCTGGGAGTAAATATGGTCCTATGATATAATCGCCGAGGACACCTGCCCATATGTTCACACTGAACTTTTGTTGTGCGTTTGACGGGAAAACAGTGTGCGGATTTGTACATGACCATGTGTGCATATTGTGCGTGTTTACCACGCCCTCTCTCGTAAATGTTGCTTCATCAGTAAATAAAATATTTTCCAGAAATTGTGGATTATTTTCTGTTACATTAAGCAACCAGCGTACGAATTCTGTCCGCTGAGCACAATCTGTTACTGATAACAGTTGTACCCGCTGCACATGAAAGGGGTGCATGTTTTCTGCACGCAGAACACGCCACACACTTTGGTGAGAAACACCGACTTCAGACGCAGCAGCTCGTGTACTCGTGGAGGGGTTATCTTTAAAAATATTCAGTACATCTTCTTCCATTGCAGGTGTTCGTACATGTCGAGGTTTCGCTGCATCAATGCTTGCTGTATTAAACGATCCAGTCTCCCGTAATCGTCTATCGATTTTTATGAAGAGTTTCGAACTTGGGCAACGTCTCCTTGGAAATTGCTCACGGTACATGCGCTGTGCTAGACATGCATTTCCATGAGCTTGCCCGTACATCAGATGCATGTCCGCATATTCTTCGTTAGAGTATTCCGGCATAATTATTATACATCAACTTACTACAATCCCACTTACAACAGCCTCCCTTTAACATAACGCCCACTGATGACTGCTGTTTTATTACACATTTCTTCCTATACACATAGAAAATTTGCATAAAAAGTACTTCTTCTTCATCATCCTGAAAGTTCATGGAGGAAACGCAGCAGTCACGGAGTTTGCTTTAAGACAAGGTGAGAGCTGCACAATATGTCATTCACTTGACCAGACTGAATAATGAAAGGGTATTGATAGAGGTTGATCAGAAATGTATAATTGAAAGATATTAAAACGGGGTGTTTACAATCGTCATGGGTGGAGTTTCGCTCTTTCCGAGCGTGCAACAGTACAGAGTTGTAACTAGGGAACTGCTTGATTTCTCCCATACAATTAAACTGATATGGTTTATTGTCAGCTTCTTCGAAAGCTTTCGGAATGGACCAAATTTAATAACATTTTCCTTGATGTAGGTAGAGTTGCATTTTTGGAATTAACGATTAACTATTTTGCTAAATATTTGATTTTGTATTTTTTCACTGTTTCAGAGCTTGTAACTCGCCATTAATTCTCAATATTCTAAAACAACTTTTGTCATTGCGTAGGATTTTTTCTGCTCTTTCTAAATATGTGCTTCGTTTTTATGTAGCATTATCGATAGTTTAGCAATGAGGGTTTTTTTACAAATTTCCGATTTTTCATTCTATTTGCTGTAACTTGAAAATTATTGAGATCCGGCCAGGCATTATATACTGATTTATGCTCCGTGTGATCTCCTCTATTACCCCTATTAATATTGGACCCCTTTAACGGAACACCCTGTATATAGATATATATATACACTGTAAAAAAAATCACAGTATTTTTACAGCAAAAAATGCTGGCAATATGGGTGCCAGCATATTATGCTGTGAATTTACAGCAGTTTTGTTTTTCATGGATCAACAGCACTTTTGTGAATTCACAGCATTTTTTGCGGTTAATTTTACAGCAGTTCAGTATTTTTATTTTACAGCAGATTTGTTAGTTTTACAGCAGTTTTTGCTGTTAATTTTAACGCAATTTTAACAGCATAGCTGTAAAACTTTTAGCATTTGTTATTGTATTTTTACCCCCCCCCCCCTCCTCTCCGTGTATTGTTTTTTTTTTCTTATTTTAACCTGAGACATATTTCAAATACTTTGGGCACTAAGTATTACCTTTTTGTTTACTTATATCATTGTTTTAATAACATTATTATATAATAGATTCTGTTATACATATATAAGATACAAATTTCGGTTTTTTGTCAAGTATATCACCCACAAAAATTTTAGTCATTTGCCTATAGATAAAATATTTTTTCAATAAATCATAACAAAGGAAGATTTTATCTAGCTTTTAATTAATTATTCAGTATTTCTTTACAGGACTTTGTTTATCCGTTTGTTTGTATTTGAAAATACCTTCTAATTTAAATCATATATATATATATATACATATTTTTTTTTCTTCCAACAAATTTAGGGTTATTTTTGTATCTATTTAAATATTTTTGTTTATTCAATGTAGCCATTATTTCCCCCACCCCTCCACACGGATATACAAAGCTTTCTGATATTTTAACTATCATACATATATAATTAATTACAAGACCTTATTGTACGGAACTTGCTGATATGGAAACTTATATTGATAAAAAATTTATTTTATGCTAAGATAATTTTATAAGTCTACATTTAATTCCATAAATATCAGGTCCGATTGAAAAATGAACACGGGGAGAAAAAAAAAACACTTATGAGTTCAAGAAACGTAGAATAAAATAATAATTTAAAAAACCTCTTCACATAAAAACTTTAAAATTAAGCGTAAAAATAAATAGATAATTGACAAAAACATTAAACGAGTTGCTGCAAAATAATTCTGCGACAGTAAACAAACTCAAGGAATATTTCAGGAATTGATAAAATACTGCATCCAGAAATTAAATCACTGGCCGAAATATGGACTAAATATATTAAATAAATAAAAATATTTAAATTACCGTCGAAAGTGAACCGCAAACTGTAGGCTCGTAAAATATTTATAGGATTTAGAAAGTATATTCGAATGCCAACGTATGAACTGGAGTTTTGAAAAATATATATTGTAATTTCCGGCGTATAAGCCGCAGCTCAAAGAGTCGTTTTTCGACTCAGAAATATTATTTTATAAAATGTAACTTAAAAGATCGCTGTAAATATTTAACTACAATTATTGAATAAAATTTCTGGATCGAAAAACGACTCTTTGAGCTGCGGCTTATACGCCGGAAATTACGGTAATAGCGTAATAAGGCATAGCTAAAAACAGGGATCTTCTTTTTAAAAAAATCTGCTTGCATAAAAATTGCCTGTGATACTTAGACTCAAATTGTACGTAATAATAACAAAGTCCTGGGAGAAAATACGGAAGAAAAATAAAAAACCACATGACCAAGCAAAATCATCTATTTTTACGATTTAAAACAAAATATTTATTCTAGCTAACTGTCGTGATATACAAGTGGTTTAAAAACAAAATTTGTATCTGATAATTATATAACAGAAATTATATGATATTAAAACAATAATATAAGAAAACAAAGATAAAACTTACTTTTATTCTTTAAAATATGTTTGAAATAATCCAATAAGTGCTGTAATTAATAATTATTACACCTTTATACGCTTGCATGTAACGGCGGCCATTTCTCTCATAGCATAGCGTCAAAACGTCACTACTGCAACTGCCTGCACCTGCCGCTGCCCCACTGCCTGTGTTTCCCCCCCCCCTCATTTGAGAGATATGGCTAACAGATGTCGCTTTCTATACTGCTGTTATCACTGTGAATTAACAAAAGTGCTGTGTTTGAATTCCAAATGAAATATTAACTGCATTTTTTGAAGTTTTTTCTTCCGTTTTTTTACAGTGTATATATATATATATATATATATATATATATATATATATATATATATATATATATATATATATATATATAATATATATTTACATATATATATATAATATATATTTATAATATATATATATATATATATATATATATATATATATATATATATATATATATATATATATATTTATATTTATATATATATATAATATATATTTACAATATATTTATAATTTTTGAATGAGAATCTTCGAAAAAAATACAAGGGTTGATTCTATATAAAGTAGGTGTGCAGTATGTGTGCCCGCGGACCACCAAAGCAACCATTATTTTTCAATTGAAAAATTTGCCTTAAATAATCAAGGAAACTTTAAGATTAAATAAGGCAAAGGTTATATTTTAGAATTTGTGGTGGCAGACGTCAAATTCCGAATTCTCACGGGAAAAGTGTTTGCAGCCGTAATATATAGGACTCGGTGTGTAATAACATTCCATATGTAAAAGCGAAACCACTTAACCCTTTCAGGGGCAGTGGTATGTTTATGAAACCACTTAATTTTAATTCTCAAACACCACATTTGCACCAGAATTTTGCTAAAATCTTTTCCATTTAATAAGTATGTGAAATATAGCCTTTTTATTATTTCCAAATAACTGTTTCTGTAAATTCCGGTGCCAGTTATTTATTTCAACCTTTTAGTACTGAAAGTACTTTGCCCCTGAAAGGGTAAACGAAAGGTTTCATCACATCTTTTCATTACTGCTTCCGAACGATCATAACGTTACCAGCAGTAAAGGTTACAGACATCTTGCAGTTAACGAATTTGGTATTACCAGTATTTCTGATTAGTGATCTTAGCTATATTTAATCGCATATTTCGTGCATTAAATAAGGTGAACATTATTATGAACAAATAATGGTATTCAAAAATCCGCTAAGCTGGCTGAAATGGATTCCATACCCATTATTACCACAATATAAACATTTCATTTAGCCATTATTTCTAGTAAAAAGTGGGTAAATTAATATAACAGAGTAATTTACAGGATTTTTGGATTCAAAGTACTGGATATGGGATTTAATTTTTTTATCTGTATATATATTAAAGGAAAAAGTAGAATTTTTACCAATAAAAATTTCTAAGCATTTAAAATATTTTTGCTTCTATTTTTATTCATAGCTACAAAATAAAGATTTTTTTTTTCAACACAAACCAATTTGTTTTAAAAAAGAAAATTTATATTATAAAATGTGTTTTCTTTTCATGTAGTTTTTGTTTTTAATTATTTTATAAGTAAAATTTCAGATTAAAAATATTTTTATTGCACTTTGAAAAAATAAGCAATTTGAGCTATATATTATCTTTTAAGTTACAACATAGTTTATCGTTAAATCTTCATTTTATAGCATTATATTTAGACGCGCATGGGAAAATGTATTCTGTTTTTAATAAAAAAAAGAAAAATATTTTCTGTTTAATAAATTAACACTTTGCCGTCCGCATGTCTCGTAAAAATACTTCTATTCGTAAAATGTTGAAATGATTGATTGACACCAGAATTTAGAAACAAATTTATTCGACAATAAGTAAAAACTTTTCTTCATGTACTTCGTAAAAGGGAATTTTTCATTAAAAATTCTGGTGCAAATGTAGCATTTAAGGATTAAAATTAAATTACTTTACGTGCGACACCACTGTGGTGTCGCTGGACGGCAAAGTGTTAAATTGTCATTTTAAATCCTTTAGGTTGCATCTTTTTTAGAATATTCTTTTTAACATATTCCCTTTCTTAGCATGTCCTTCTGTAGCAACTTTTAACATCGTTCATAGTCTTATAGTTATAATTAAAATTAAAATTGCTCTAATAATGAACAACCCAGAAAAATTTGTATTTCCTCGGTAAAATGATTATAATCCTTTATGAAATTCATATGTTTCAAATAATCATTCCAACAGTTAAAACTTTGAAGTTTATGAATTTGTAATGTAACTTAAGAAAAGCTAGGTAATTACGAACATATTCTAGAAAGCGGACTTTAATCTAAACTCTTAATCCAAGGCTGGAGCATTCAGTAATTTGTTGCTAGGCAATATTTAATCCAAAATATATGATTTCATACATTGCTTGCAATTCAAGATTTGTTAATACCTGGAAAATCGGTAAAACGTATATCATAGCTTCTTAAGAAAGCTTTTAAAATTATGAGCATTTCGATTACGTCGTTGCCTGATTAACTGACCACTTTTATTGCATAACATTATATTATTAGAAATATTACATCGTATTGATTTAGAAACATTCAATGCTGAAATTTCTGGTTGGTATGTTTTTATGCAGACATTAAACTGTAGTTTTTTTCTTTTATATATTTCTGTATCTTTTGTACGTTTGCAGTTACTTCTTCTAGATTTACATCCAGAGTTGCCAAGTCTCCGGCTTTTTGTACACCAGTATTTTATTAGAGAAAATGTTGTTCTTTTAAATCGCAGATTGCTCCGATTTAACAAGTCAACTTTTTCTGTACTAAAATCCTGGTATCCAAAAAGCCGGAGACTTGGCAGCTCTGCATAACCATTTTCCATATTTTTGGGACTGCTTCCTTTAAGGGTGATTCAAGTTTTATTTGAACTTGTCATGTCCAAAACTTTATAATTTTTTCTATTATATGTAAAGAAAATGATAATAAGAAAAAATCAGTCGTTACTTAGAAAAATAAATAAGAATAATGTAGTTTAAAAAGTAGTTTCTCAAACTATTATTATTATTATTATTTTAAATAAGATCCACTTTTACATTTTCATCTATCAACTAGATGCGTACAGTCTTTGCGTGACAATTAATTATCACATATTATGTTTAAAATAATTGCTTAATATGCATTTATATTGTTAAAAGTATAATAATAACGTTTTATTTTCAATATAATATAAACTGTTCGTTAGCTAAAATTAATATCTTTGTCAATTAAATTCAGTTTTTACGCATTCCCAGTAATCTTGATCTGCGGTATATTTTCGTTAAATACGGACTTGGCCTAACACATTTGCATCAGGTAATGAGAATTCTTGTTTTTATTCAAAACTCATCATTGACTAAGGGCGTGGCTTCTACCTTACAGAAAATGTATTTATATAATGTTGCCCACATTTTTTAGGTTGTAAGATATCTACTTATAATAAAATCCGAAGTCAACAAAGTCTCTGTAACCATTCCGGGCGCGACCACTGTGGTCTGAGAATCGACGGTAGTTAAACGCCATGTTGGGCTTAATGAAAAACCTATGCTAGCTACAGCTAAATGAGATATTATCTTCTACTTAAAATCATGCCTGTTTAGCATACTTTCCTATAAAACATGCATATCATATCCTATTATAATGCTTTAAGTTCTTATCTAAAAATCCAGATTAAACATCAGAATCCTAGAGTATCCCATTAATTCCGATAAAATTCCGATAAATTAAATCCCATTAATCCCATTAAATACGCATGTCTGTATTTCAATATCTTATTCTTAACATTGCCAATTTTGCAATCAGACATCTCTCAAAACATAGTAAAAGTTAAAAAAAAAAAAAAAACAATCCATCAACATTAAAAATGTTAAAAGTTTTCTAAAAAACTGTCACCATTACAAAAACTTTTTTGCCCCAGCCGGATCATCATCAGTTGTAATTTCAGGTATCCTTCCCTTCTCTGTTTATTTGACTGAGGATTGACGAATTTTCTTTAATCTCATTATTTTCCTTCTATACTTCCCTTGACGAGAAAGAAAGCGAACTATGAAAACCTTCATAATAAGCCCCCCCCCCGCTCCTCCTAATATATACCTAGTAAGAGAAGCTATAGAAATCAATATATAAAAACTCGAAATTTGTAACGATACGATGAACGAAATAATAGACTGTTGCTGGAAAACTATGTTAGAAGTACGTTTCACGAGCAATCATGAAGAAAATTATTTTTATGTCTCCCGGCGGTAATTTTATATTCCAAAACAAAGTCTTTAAAAAAAGTGTATTTTGGAAATATGAGAATGGAGGAGTTTGAAATATAATTGAATTATGTATAGCTTTAAGAATAAATATATATATGCATATATTGTGCTTTTTTCAAAATTTGAATGGATCATATTACATGCATTTGAAGATATTTTTTTTTAGTTAGAAATTTCAACATATAGTTATATTTTTGACGTACGAATATAAAATACGAATAAAGTATTCCAAGTAAACGATGAAATAGGATCATTCCATAGAATTCCGAAAAACATGGGTTGACGCACCATTTTTGATTTTTCCTATACTTCGTATGTAGAAAACTATTGAGAAAAGAAGTTAAAATCAATTTGCGAAAAATATCTATCATAAAATGTTTTAGAAGTGTTTCATAACTGCGATTTTGCATGCATTTACAAAATTCAAAGGTTTATAAAATATCGCATAGTTTTAGAAGAAACAGATTTTAACAAAAAAAAAATTCAAACTGTCTAAAATCTCAGTGTTGTGTATTTCTATTAAATGTTTTTTTTTAATTGAGTATTTTAAAATATACAGAATATTAGTCAAAATAACAGTTTCTGAAATTTTATGTCTCATGAAAGGGAAGAGATAACTGTGTGTATTTATTATATGTGTTATTAATACTTCCAAACATGTCCTGAGTTAAAAAAAAAACAGGCGGTTATCACTTTTCACTCCTGAATTACAGCACTATAAATTTTGAAATTTTTTAAAAATGAACATTTTTAGAGCTTGTCTTTTAAAAGTAGAAACTGCTATTCATATATGATTTAGCAAATAAGGAACTATCTATATTACAATGTCTACAATCTGAATGTCGTTTTGTGTTATTCAAAATTACTTACGAGATTCAGAGTCTTGATAGTGGAGAAATTTCAGACTGCTGAAAAAAAAAAAATATTTGAAATAAAGAAATATTTTATTGGGTAATTTTTGGGTTATTTTATTAAAGAGGTATTTAAGATTCATATGTACTTTTATGTTATAATTAAATGTTCAAAAGTCATAAGTATTTTTTGCCAAGACTTTGTATTCCTTTATTAGAATCTTAGGCCTCTCATTCGAACCGTTCTCTGAATACAGATATTTTGGAAAAAAAATCTTTTTTAGATTTTTTTTTTACAAATTTATTCGAAAGGTAATTTTTGTTGCAAAAGGAATACTGGTATTATTAAAACTGAAGAGTAAGAGCCCCGAATATTGAATACACTTAGTTACCAAAACTCTAACCCAAACATTTTCTTGTGCACACCTTTTAGTCATTTTTCCATCCATAAAGTTTTCTGAGATTTAATAGATTCTCATGATATGAACATAGGAATATAACTGTAGCATCTTCGTGTATTCAATTCTTTAATAGAGGAATTAAATTCATTACAAAAATATATATATATTATGCTTCATGAACCTTTAATCGTAACAGAATATTCTGATATATATTTTTTCTAACTAAACATAGAAACTGTATTTAATAAAATGTTTCTTGTATCTATATGTTCTTGTTCTTCGTGACTGTGTCTTTTTTCTTATTTTTCAGACACTGTAAATCATTGACCATTTGGAATCATTGAGACCGTGCTTACTTAACCCTTTTTTTATCCGTTGGATAGGCGGTGTGATATAATATATCACACTTAATATTAATCCCTAAATGCCACAGTAGCACCAAAAATTTGGAATAAGATTTCGCTTCTGTAATGTACTTAAAAAAAGCATTTACTTATGCACAGCTAAATTTGTTCATTAATTCTGGCGTCACTCAATAATTTCAACATTTGAGTAACATAAATAATTACCCCTAAAGTGTTAAATAAAAAATAACTGCTAAGTTATAAAATTTTTCGCATAATTATTTTTGTTTTATTTCATCATGTAAGTCTGTCTATTAAATAAAGAAAAATTACGATGCAGCAATTGTGGTAGGGTGGTATGGTGCAGAAATTGTGGTAGGACTTTTTCAATAGAAAAAGTTCTAAGTTGGCAGTTCTGAACAGACAGCTCTGTAGAGATTACAGACATTATAAAAAGCTGAAAAATTTTGCGCTTTTCTATTACCATTAAAATTTAACGGTAAAATGTGCTTTATTTGCTTGCCTACTTCGGCAATTAAATAAATCAAAAGTTTCCATTAAATTTTATTGGTAACTAAACAGCGTACATTTTTTAATTAATTTTGAATTGTCATTGCAGTTGGCAGCAATTCTTTAAATAGAGAGATCCTCCATTGCCAAATATCATAGGAATACCACTTCCACCACTTAAGTTACAAATTGTCGAAAATGCGGATGTTTCAAAAATTTTAAAAATTAAATTGTAATAAATCAGAAAAGAGAAATGATAACCTGCTTTTTTTCTAGACGTTAAAAAAGAATAATAATACATATAAGAAATGCATTATATTTTTCTATTTCCCTTCATGAGATACAAATTATTAAAAACTGTCATTTTGACTAATTTGTCACTATATTTTAAAGTACTCATTTTTATAAACAGTAATTACCCACAGTAATTACATAAATTAATTAGAAAGGGTGTAGAGTTTGATCTTTTTGCATTTTTTATTTATCTCTCTTGTATTAGTTCAGAAAATATGCAAGGTTTCATAAATATTTCAATTTTGCGTGCAAAACTATAGTTTTCCACATCTGAAAACATTTTTAAGATAGTATTAAATTAAAAAAATGATTTTAATTTATTTTCCATATAGATTTTCACTAACAAATAATGAAAAAAAATGCAGCGGCAAAAAATAAATAAAATATTTGGAATTTCTGTGAAATGCTGCCACAGCTATGGTTGGAGTATTCAAACTTGGTGTCACGGACAACAAAGTTACCACTAGTTCAGAATAGAAAAGCTTTTCCTTTTTATGATAGGAATTATGCGATTAAAGACGGTGGAAAATTTCAGGTGACAAAGAGTTTGGAAATAATGTCATTCCACATATATTAGATCGTTTTTTCGGATGCCTGCACCGTAATTTAATTATCCCATTCTTTGTTTGCGGAAATATATATAAAAATAAAAAAAAAATTGTAAATATATTTGGTACTTCTCCGTTATACCAACGCAATTGTCACCAAGCGTAATAGTTGGTGCCAAATAAAACATTTGAAAAAAAATAGTGTTGCTAGGAAAGGGATCATTTGAGAAATATAACGCATCAAAATTACAGATTTTCCCAAACTATTTTATTATATCAATACAAATATATACTTAAAATAAAAGAACAAATAAATACTATAGAAAAACATAATAAAATAAAACTCAATTTAAACTGCAGGCATTAAATTATAAATATCTCTTAGCATTGCAGTAAACATTTCATTACTTGAATAAAGACGCAGTCACATGAATGTTATGAGATAAAATTGTAAATAATGACGAACAGTGCCGCGCTGTCTTTTATTAAGCCATTTTCAGTGTTCGTACGCTATAACCACAACATTTTAATAGAAATTTTTGACTTATTTAACTGCAGAATAGTATTATCCTGATATAAATCCTGAAATTAAACGAGGCGTCTGCAATTTCTGCTATGTAACTATTAAATAGAAACATTCTACTAAAAATGTCGTAAAAGCGTACGAACCCTGATTTTGCTATGCCGCAAAGTAATCTCTCAATAGATTGTGCATGACATCCAGTGTGAGTGTCAACAAAATTATATTTTTGTTTCACTGTGGAATGTTCGTAGACGGTATCTCGGAAAATACAGGGTGTCCCACAAGGTACGCAGCGTCTAATATGTACAGATTCGGATAGAGCACATCAATATGAGTATTTTGAATGATAACAAGTGGGGTGCCCGAATATAGCGTGATAGTCTAATTACAGGATGAACTTTATCATAGTTGCGAACTTTTACGCTTTTTTTAACCACTAAAATTTTATAGTAAATTTTAGGTTATTAAATCTCCGAAATCACGGGATTCAATAAGTCAAAAATTTCTATAAATTTTTAGTGGTATCAAAAAAACGTAAAAGTTGGCAGCTATGACGTTATTGACGAATCCGATAGTGGGTATTCCAACTGACGATGTGTACAACATGAAAGATTCCCCAAATGATTATCCAAATTTGTGGTAACCACTAAAAATTTATAGAAATTTTTGCCTTACTGAATCCCGTGATTTCGGAGATTTAATAAGCTAATATTAACTATAAAATTTTAGTGGTAGGAAAAAAGCGTAAAAGTTCGCAGCTATGATAACGTTCATCCTGTAATTAGACTATCACGCTACATTCGGGGACCCCACTTGTTACCATTCAAAATACTCATATTGACGTGCTCCAGCGCATATCGCATGCCTCAGCGAAACTACTCAGTGCAAATCCATTTCCGTTTGTAGGGGTCTTCCTTACTTCCCGCTCTACCTCTAGACATAGTTGTCTCCCCACACAAAAAAATTTACACTAAATTATAACCACTGTTCCGTTATCATTTGATCCGCCCTTAGTAAAATGTAACATAATCTTCTGCGGCACTTATTTGATTTCATTAATAAAAAAATTCTGGTATCATGTATACATTTGGATATGAGATATATGGACTGGAAATTACAGTAAGTGATTTTGTAGGTATTCATAGCTGCCAACGTTTACGCTTTTTTCCTAACATTGTTTATTAACAGAAAATGTTTGCCGTTTAATTGCGAAAATTTGGGATTAAATAAATAAAAGTTTTCTTTTAAAATGCAGTGGTAGAAAAAAACCTAAATGTTAGTAGCTATGCTAAATAACTCTTAACGCCTGGTTCTAGTCAGTGCTGTCAGACCTCTACTTAAAGAAAATCAGATTGCTGTGATTTTACAGGTTTTTTTAAATAATAATGTTCGCATTATTTAATCTGTCATTAAGTAAGTCGAATATTTATATTTAAAAAAAATTGTACCAATGAAGAAATCTGTATAAACAAAATAGAGGATTGGCAACACTGGTCATGCTTTTAAAATATACTTCTGGAACGATGGAGTGACCATAATCAGCCATAAACAAGAACGAAAAATCATGCGTCAATCATAGATAATGAAACACTTTCCAACACAGTCAGAAAACTGTAACGAAACTTCACCGTTAAATAAGGGGAAAGAAGATATGTATGTAAACAGTTTAGAAAGCACATAACAGTACAGTTTTCGAAATTACCTTCCAGTGTCAAAAGAGTAGTCAAATTATTTTGTGCAGCCAAAATATGATCAATAGATATGGCTATATAATATGATAAAAATTATTTCAGTTAGAATAATCATTTTTAGCAATTTTCACCAATCGATGGAAATGCACTCGATATCTTTTGTACAACCCTGTATACTATATGAAGACTTTTGTACACATCACCTATTAAGTTAAAAGGCAACTTAAAACTCACTTGCAGCAATTACCAAACGTAAACGACAATGTATCTTTATTTTCGTATCCCTGTATATGAATTTATTTATATTCCACAAATTTCTATTAGTCTACTAAGTATAGTTCAGCAGGAGAATGCGTAAACACAATTAAAAACTACCCTTAAGCAATTCACTCCCGTAGTCTGTAATACTTACGAATTCCCTTGTGTAGCCCTGTATATGGTCATCCGATTTTATAAACACACACGTACTATGAAAAAAAAATTAAAAATGCAAACCAAAGTTGAAAATGCACTTATCACACATAGACTGTAAATATCGCACATGTACTGTAACCAATATCTTTTGTGTGTCCCTGTAAGTAAAGGAAATGCACACAAGAGAGCAATTTATAGTGCACCTCAGTAATGCATATAATTTTCATTAAGTTTGAAATAGTGAAATATCACTAAATTACACTGCAGACGATTTTTCCCCATATAACGAATGTGTAAAAGAATTCTTTTGTTTGACTCTGTAAATGAATAATAAATGCTTTGCACCCCATATTCTACAAAAAGCATGTTTTAATGCGCTTCATAGTTATACATCAATTTCATTATGTTTTAAATGACGTAGCGTCATCAAAATGCACTTGAACCGATTATTCCCCATTGACTGTAATGTAACGGAATATTTCTGACTGTCCCTGTAAAACAACTATAAGTGCTACACACTTCTGTTGAAATAGGGAACATGCTATAGAAAACGACAATAACATACAAAAATTTCAGTACAATCGAAGCATATTTACGGGAGTTAGAGTACGGACAGACGGCAGACAAACAGACGGTTGACAAACCAAAGTCATAAACACTTTTCAACTAGGTTGGAAAGAGTTAAAAAAGCATTATCATGGTTCACACACTTCTAGCACATTTTCTTTACAGTTTGCTTAATATACGAATTTTATTCGATTAAACAAAGTGAAGAAAACTTTACGAAATCCGTGTTATCCAGAAGATATGATCCCCTACTATGGTTTCGCCATTGGTAGATTTAGAAAAGATCTTCAAGAAAAATGTATCATTACTTGGTTTTCTCCAAAGTTTGCAAAAGAAAACTAAAAAGAAAGTTATTGTTTGGAAATAGTGGTGGCCTCAACATAGACCGCTCCGATCGCTGCATCGTTCTATATTTTCAACTTCACTGTAAA
This sequence comes from Maratus michaelseni, assembly GCA_963931845.1. Lineage (NCBI taxonomy): Eukaryota > Metazoa > Arthropoda > Arachnida > Araneae > Salticidae > Maratus > Maratus michaelseni. The sequence goes on from OZ007586.1 coordinate 403,985,728, forward strand.
TGGGTCCTGCACGCTTCGTCTTATTAATTGTAAATAAGCGATTAACATGATGGGGCCACTTAACGGAACCTTCATGTTGACCTGCGCAAGTCATGCCTATGATATTTTAAAACGTCAGTCACAAAACTTGAAAACCATCAATATATTTAATCGCAGAATACTGTGGTTAGATAAGATGAATGTTACTATTCGGTAATAATGGTACTCAAAAATACGTGCTTCTACACATTCGGTTAAATTTTCCATCGTGAAAATTGGGGTAAAATATTTTGGAAATATACCCTAATTTCCGGCGTATAATCAGCGGATAAAATAAATCTGTTTTGAACCAGCAAATTTTGACAAATGTGTTACCATGTAGATATAAGTCATATTTTATTAATTAAAATTTCCAGGTCCAAATATATTTGTCTGATCTGCAGATTATACGCTAGAAATTAGGATATTTAAAATCATATATATTTTTGCTACTTTAAAATTGTTATTCTTCTGTTCTGACATATAAACTGAAACTTGGGTGGTTTGACATAAATATATTTACGCATTTAGCTAATCTTTTACTTTATATAATAAAATGTCTTTCTGCTGAAGATGTATGGCGAATAATTAACGTGTTATCTGCATTCGTTGAATTCTGTAATTGCAAATTATCAAAAGCTCTACATCATATTTCATAATACCTAGTACATAATTACTTTTATGGCACATTTTCTCTTTCAACGTGGTTTATTCAGAATTCTTTAATAAAACATATTTATGTGTCTAGTTTTCATTAAAACATTCGTAACCTAATTATATATCATGAAAAAAAATTATATATGACATTTGCTGTCTCCAAATGATTTTCCTAAATTAAATGTTATTTATAATTAAAAAACTATACATTTTTCAGTATTTCAAACTTAGTATCATATTGGTACTCTTCTTTATACTAGTAGAATAACTGTCCTGATTACTTTTGCAGTACCAGAATTTTCGAATTCATACCACAATTTCAGAATACTTTAATTAATGACAAACATTCCGTGATTAAATGAAACCAAAAATACTATTCCAAATTTTTGTATATATTTTGATTAAAAAAGTACTGAATTGGCAAAACTCATCAGCACATTCTCCAAACATTTTGATCTTACTAATTTGCTGTCAGCGCATTTTGAGTATTTAACACGTTAACCATCCGGCGACACCACAGTGGTGTCGTACGTAAAGCAACTTAATTTTAATCCTTAAATGCTACATTGGCACCAGAATTTTGGAATGCAAAATTTCATTTTAGCAAGTACATAACGAAAATATTTTACTTATTTTCGAATAAATTTGTTTCTTAATTCTGGTGTCAATCAATCATTTCAACATTTTACGAATAGAAGTATTTTTACGAGACATGCGGACGGCAAAGTGTTAATTTATTAAACAGAAAATATTTTTCCTATTTTGTTAAAAACAAAACACATTTTCCCATGCGTGTCTAATTATAATGCTATAAAATGAAGATTTAACGATGAACTATGTTGTAACTTAAAAGATAATATATAGCCCCAATTTCTTATTTTTTCAAAGTGCAATAAAAATATTTTTAATCTTAAATTTTACTTGATAAAATAATTAAAAACAAAAACTACATGGAAAGAAAACCCATTTTATAATATAAATTTTCTTGTTTAAAACAAATTTATTTGTGTTGAAAGAAAAAATCTGAATTTTGTAGCTATAAATAAAAATTGAACCAAAAATATTTTAAATGCTTAGAAATTTTTATTGGTAAAAATTCTACGTTTTCCTTTAATATATATGCAGAAAAAAATTTTAAATCCCATACTCAGTACTTTGCATGCAAAAATCCTGTAAATTACCCTATTATATTAATTTACCCAATTTTTACTAGAAATAATGGCTAAATGAAATGTTCATATTGTGGTGATAATGGGTATGGAATCCCTTTCTGCCAGCTTAACGGATTTTTAAATACCATTATTTGTTCATAATAATGTTCACCTTATTTAATCCACGAAATATGCGATTACATATAAATAAGATCACTATTCAGAAATAGTGGTAATACCAAATTCGTTAACTGCAAGATGGCTGTAACCTTTACAGCTGGTAACGTTTTGATCGTTTCGAAGCAGTAATGAAAACATGTGATGAGATGTTTCTAAATTCTGGTGTCAATCAATCATTTCAACATTTTACGATTATAAGTATTTTTACGAGGCATGCGGACAGCAAAGTGTTAATAATCTTAAATTCTGGCGCATATTACTGAATTAAATAATAGTTACCGTATACACTCGCGTTTATGTCGATCTTCAAATTCGAATGGAATAACACATTTCTGACTATTTTCTGATTACTAGAATTTCTGAATATTTCTTTCGCCCCATTCAAACGTGGAATTGGTTATCATTTCTGGTTATTAAAGAAAGCCAAGATAATTATACATTAATGCTGGTATCCAACTTGTTTTCTTTTTCCATTTTGAGATCGACATACGCACGAGTTTATCAGGGATACAAGTTTGATCTCATCTTTTATTCAGATATTCCAAATTCATACTGGAAATTCCAAAAGAAGAATTTTTATTTTGGGTAGTCACTAAATGTTTGTCCTTAAATAAAGCAAAAATTACTATTTCGAATTTCTGGAATGAAATTGAACTTTCTAAATAATAACGAGGCTGGTAACACTGGAGCATTTACGGTAATCAAGGTGTTCTTTGGTATTCATTTCATTACGGCCAATGGGCAAAATATCGGTATTAATGTGTAATGAAATCGTACTTATGTTTTCATTTTCCGTAATATTTATGTTATTTTATTTGTACTTTAATTATGATTACATAAACAAAATCATTCCAACGCTAATTCAGGGTTCGTACGCTTATACCACAATTTTTATATTGAATTTTTCTGTTTAATATTTAAATAGCAAAAAATGTAGACGTCATGTTTAATTGTGGGATTTGTAATACTTTCCGACATTTAAATAAGACGAAAAATTGTGGTAAAAGCGTACGAATCCTGTAATTTCTTTCTTTTAATAATGTTGAAGTACTGTTTTAGGAATAGCATGTGGGGACTACAAGTTACTAATTTGTTTAAAACGGCTTTGGAGTTTATTTTTTCCTGAAGTAAATGTCAGTTAAATAAATAAATGAAGAAGTATTAAATAAAAATTCTGGTGTGAAGTATGTTTTATTACTTTAGATAAATTTACGGTCGTTCTACACTGGCCTCCAAAAGTTAAGGTACAACAAGTTTTTCGAGACTCACCAGACAAAAAATGACAGTCAGATTAAACTTCATAGTTTATATGAATGACAATAATAGGCTTTAAAAAAACTTACGCAAAATTGCAGCTACCACTTTTATTTTATAGAAAAGAATAGGTATTTGTGAATGGGAGAAAAGTATGCAATTACGAAGTTTTCGAAATTTCGCGTGTAAGTTTTGTTGTATTCGAACTGCTGTTGTCAGTTTAGTTCACAACAGCCAGTAGAGTCTAGACGAAGTCGTTTGCCCGATTCATTAAGGTGGTGGGCGGTAGGATGGATGGAAATAGGATTGTCACAGGCCGATACTTCTAGACGGCTCAATGTGTGTCGCAGTGTATTCCAACGACTCTGGAATTAGTATGAATCCGAAGATTCTGTGTCCAGAAGACATGTTCGTCGCCCACGTGTTACAACAACTGCAGAAGACCGGTTTCTAGCTCTTTCGGTCCGAAGGAGAAGACGCACTACTATGCCGCAACTCATTGCAGACCACTTTTAAGCATCAGGGAGAAGAATCTCCGCTACTACGGCGCGAAGACTTCTTCACAATGCAGGTCTCTATGCAAGGCGACCAGTTGTGTGTGTCCCCCTCAACAGACGACAGAGAAGGGCCCGCTTATGTTGAGCAAAATAACATGTTTCCTGGACCAGAAAACAGTGGGCTTCTGTACACTTCGCAGACGAGTCCAGATTCACATTGGAGAGCGGTTCAGGACGTCTTCTGATCTGGAGAGAACAATGCACTCGATACCATCAATCAAACACGGTGGAATCATGGTTTGTGCAGGGATCTCACTCGGAGGCCACACTGACCTGCATGTGTTCCATGGAGTAACTGTGACTGGTGCGAGATATCGGATAAGATCCTTGATTCATATGTGCGCCCATATGCCGGTGCTATTGGCAATGGTTTCATTTTAATGGATGATAATGCGAGACCACACCGAGCTGTGGTTATTGAGGATTATCTTGAGGATCACGGTTCGGAGAGAATGGAATGGCCAGCTCACTCTCCAGACTTGAATCCGATAGAACACATTTGGGACTAACTTGGAAGACAGGTTGCGACTTTAAGTCCTCCTCCAAGGTCATTAAATGAGCTGGAACAAGGCTTACTCCAAGTCTGGTCAGCGTTACCTATTTCGGTGTCCGACAATTTAATTGAGAGCATGGAAAGTCGATGCCGCCAATGCATTCAAGTTCGGGGTGGACATATTTCGTTTTAGAACCAGTTTTTTAATGTTTCTGTCACATTTTACTGCATAATACTGCGATGTACTGATTTCTCCAAGAATGGAATTTTCCACCATGAGTGCTTTTTTGTTGTAATTTCATTTATACGTTTAATTTAAGTAAATTTCTATGTCGCTTTTAATAAATAACAGTTTAGCGCACATTTCCTCCAAATTTGCTGTTTCTATATTCATTCATTTGCAAATTAGATGCAAAAAACCGGTTATACCTTAACTTTTGGAGGCCAGTGTAGTATAAACCAGAAATTTTATTTAAAAATTGTATTAATATAAGTACAAATGAATAAGACACGTCTTATTAATTAAATTTTTTTGTCAAAAACTAATTTATTTCAATTTGAAAAAATCGATACTGTTGGCTGCAATAATGTTTATAGAATTATTACAACTTCTTATTCGACAGAGCAGAAAAACTTATATACTGAACGATAATTTTCTCCAATTAAATAAGAAAAAAATTACTTTTAGGAAATAATTGTACTCAAATACAAAAACCGTACAAACCCTTACACTAATTTCGATATTTTCTAAAACTTGATTCAACGTGAATGTTTACAAAAAATGTTTATTTATATTCAATTTTTTTTTTTAATATTTGATTTTTATTTTGTTTAATAAAATTAATTTTTAGACTTTTTAAGCAAAATACGTTTGAGCAAATATAATTAAAAATATATATATTTATGAATGTCATTATTTACGCTTTTAATGTACAAATTACTTACTTCTACGGCCAAAATTAATCTTCGCTTTATTTAATGGCAAAATACCGCGTGTAAATAGTGTGAAGATTTCTATTCGAATATAATAGAGAAAGACAGGAATAGTTGGCTGCTATGTAACTCTTCTATTTCAGAAAATTCGGGAAATTATAGTAACTATACAGAAAAAGTATAATCAAATATATTTCTCGCTCCGTGTAAACGTGTGTGTGTGTTCAGGTTACAAACAGGCATTCTAAAATCAAAAATCTAGCTTACTTACAAGTTTCAAAAAAGCTATAATACAGAGTTGTTAAGTCTCCGGCTTTTTTCACACCAGTAAATGTTTAGAGAAAATATTGTTCTTTTAAATCGCAAAATGCTCCGATTAAATAAAACATCATTTTCTGTACTAAATTACTGGTATCCAAAAAGCCGGAGACTTGGCAAGTATGTATAATATAGATCTGTTGTACAAAATTCACGTGCTATAGCGGCATCTTGGCGCCACTTTTTCCGAATAATATCTTCGCCTTATTTAATGACACAATTTTTGCGATTACAAAGACGATTATTCGGAAACAGTAGTAAAAAATGCACAGTGGCAAGCTGGTTCGCCTACTCTCATCTAGATATTTCCGTTGAAATATATAATAAAAAGAAAACTGCCCTTTTAAACTGACGGCATTGAACTCACAGGCTATTCACACTAACTATATATTATACTCTTATTTCAAAGATAACTTTCTCGAAAAATAAAGAAGTCGACAATAAATTAAGGTGAATTGGCCTTCGTTCCCCCCTTTATACTTAACCAACAAATTCCCAAAACTAATCAGGGAAGCGCCTTACCACAATAAACGTGTATATAAAATTTGAAGCAAATCGGCTAATTCTCCATGAAAAACCCATTTATCTAAATGAAGGGGAGATTAGCCCCTATTCTCCCCTTTATATTTAACCAGTGAACACCCAAAACTAATCAGTGGAACGCCTTATCACAATGAACCTATAAAAAACTTTGAAGAAAATCGGATAATTCTGCATGAAAAACACATTTTTCTAAATTAAGGCTGGGGGGGGGTTAGCCCCCTCGTTCCCGCCTTTATACTTAACCAATAAACCCCCAAAACTAATCAGGAAAGCGCCGTATCACAAAAGCAAAACGGATATTTCTATCAAGAGTTATCGCGTTACGTACATACATAGATACAGAACGGGCGGGCACATTAGCTCTCAGGTTTTGATAGCCTGTGAGATAAAAAAGTAGAACAATATGTATAGTACGACATCTGCTCTACACTGTAAAACATTTCGTAAAATTTCAGTATATGTACGGTACATCTAACAGGATTTGTAGCATTTTCATGCTTTACGATATGAGTTCTGTATTTCTAAATAACATTAAAATTAAAAATATAAAAAGTGTACCACTTTACTTGTAAATAGCATTTATACAGTAAAATAAATGTTTACTGATAATGTGGCATATCTACTGCTAATTATTACGTTGTAAAAATTTAGTTAAATTTTACTGCATTTGTATAATTTTCCTTCTTTATGGTATGATTACAATATTTATATCGTATACTAATTATTTGATTACGGGCCAGTACTGGCGACTGTTTTTATATTCAGCCGTGCCATAATTTTGAAAACTTTTTCTTTCTGGTAGATTTTGCTTGAAAATATCCTAGTATAAGTCTGAGTGGTTTTTATAGCGTGCTAAATTTACTAGCCTACTCACCTCTTTTGCAGCTGGTTGTAAAAACAAACGAGTGTTGCAGGGAAATCAGATACTAGTAATTCCTACGCTTTTTGTCCTTAGAAGCAGCAGTTTATTTTCATGTTCCCCCTATTAAAAGATTTCTTAGCTGCCACGAAAGATCTAGCGAAAATAAGAAGATAAGTTAAAAAATAAACAAGCGGACAGGAGTAATATTCTTTTTAGATTTTAACGTTGGGTTAACACGAATTAATATTTTACTGGTACAAATTAATGTTTTACGGTATATGGAAATGGTTACCAGTTTCCTTTTATTTCTTTGAGAAATCTGTAATTCATACCAGGATTTCTGATTAGTAATTTTTTCTTTATGTAATTTCAGATATTTCGCGATTATCTAAAGTTAAAATTCGTTTTTCGTAATTTATGATATGAGCACCGAATTTCTCAATAAAAGCAAATGGCAAACTTTCAATCCTGTAGCTAGGTATCAAATGCGAAGTTTCGCAAATCCAGCCACTAGGAGGCGCTATTTTAAACTCGTTAAATGTCTTACATTCATTTGAGCAAGTTTAAGATATAACAGCTTTGCTATAAGTGTATGACAGAGATAATTTTTCTAAAATATGGTACGAAAAGAATAAACAATTATCTACTAGGACGTATACCTTATGTACCATGTATCGTATATACCGTATTGTATATATGGTCAATACGATAAGATAAACTACTTTTTATGGTATATGTGCATTAAAATATTTTTTCGCTACATGTACTGTTTATCTGAATTACGGTACATATAGTGATCATATTTCTTCCAGTTCACGTACCGAAAATTTCGACAGAAAACTTTTACAGTGTAGAAGAACAGTTCAGTAATTTTACTTGGAGAAAATGACAACTTGCATGCCCAAAATCTCCAAAGAATATTTCTTGAACGAATTAAAACAGTTTTCCTACAGGTCAGGGAATTTACAGACCAGAAAATTCTTGGGATATTTTCGTATAGAAAATCTCACTTTAAAGAAGTTTCGCGAGATTAAATTAGTCGAATTTTTCTATAAGAAAATTGAGGTATATTCATGGAAATATTCTTCCCGAGTTCTATGAAATATAGGCCTCAAATTTTTGCAGGTTACGTGCACCCCTTAGATTTTCTGAGAAGTGTGGCACTACCAGAGCTGGCAAACGTACAGATCTTTAATAACCCTGTTTCAAAAAATACATTTTTGTCTTATTTAAGCACAGAAATTCTGCATTCAAAAAAGCAAATATTTGTATTATAAACTAGTGGCATTCAAATATTTGTAGTGTTGGCAGCTCTGCACCATGTGTTTCAAATTAGAAATCTTTGCCCAATATTTTTTCGTTAGATTTAAAATATTTCTGTGATTTATCGCAGAAATTGTTATTTTTTTTTCTGCGAGCGAAAATTTCTATTTGAAAATTGTTGTAGAAATTTGCGCATCCTGCAGTTGTGAACTTTAATTAGGAATCTGTCTGAATAGAAAATCTGTTTATTTTACAAGAAAATTTTTTGCGGACAACAATATCCTTTAGGATGGTTTCTGTATTATTTTTCAGCATGTTCTTCGAAACATATTAATTGCAAAAAATCACTTTCAATCATTTTAATTCTCAGAGCTACAAAATTTGAAAGGTAATTATGTTAATAGAAAAAAAAAATAAAAACAATTTGAATATTGCTTTGAATTGAAATGCTTTTAAGAAGATAATTGGAATTTAAAAAAATATGTTTTACAAATAAGTTCTAAATGAGCTGACAAATAAATAATTAAACTAATTAATATTTAAAATTTATTGCAAATACTCAGTTTAAAGGATATATGTGAGCAACAAGAACCTTTAAAATATAAAGAAAAAACCCCATTTTAATATAAAATGTTAAAATATTTAATATAACCCCAAACCTTTAAAACCCCCATTAAAATATAAAAAAGGAAATAATTAAAATATACTATTAAATATATAATCATGACATGTTTGTATGTCTCTGTAGTTGTAGTATAAAAAATAGACCTGCCAATCAATGTTTCCATCTTAGCTTCATTTTATTAAAATAATTACCATCCTACCAGAATTTATTTCTTTACAGAAAGTTTGACTTTATTTCATAACAGACATTCCGTGATTAACTTAAATAAAAATTACTTTGCAAAAATATTGTAGGATATTAGTTCTTGAATAAAAGGCAAACGTGCTGCCTTTGGTGTGGATTTTTAAGTACAATTACTTTTATAGAAATATTCACTTATATTTTATAGAAATACTCGCCTTATTTAATGCATAAATTCTGCGAATAAAAAAAGAAAAATATTGATATTTAAAATCAGTGTAATTCAAAATTCCGGAGAATTTGCAGCTCTGATGTTAAATATCTTTTATTTAATTTAGACAAAATCACCATTTATTTTGTTATTTGTTGCCATTTTCATGCGAGTCATTTTGTAATTGTCCTCCGTTGAATGTTACACCTGCTTATGTATTTCTTAAACAAATAGAATGACATTGATATACGTTTTCAGAGAAGAAAATTGATAATGAAGAGACTGCTTTATATATTCTCTTTCATTAATCACCACGAATGTCGACTGAAAGATAAATGGTTTCTAGCCTACTCGACAGATAGGATCTCAAATGTATCCATTCAGTCCTGTAGTAGTTATTTTCGGAATTATGAGAGAGTCCATTTGTTATGCATATTTTACATCCTTTTCATATATCTCTATGACTTTGAAATCCTAAAATGATGCATAAAAGGAATATTTTGAAGCAAATGAAAGTATCAAAGATGAGGGTTCTTCAAAAGATGAATTTATTCCCAGGGTGGAATTATATTTTGAATGACATATTATATTTCAATTTTTAGAGTATGATTTCCATTGAACTGGATCTCATATTGAGCAATAGGAATAGTTATTTATATACATGAAAATGTTATTTTAATCAGGGTGCATACTGTGATACCATATTTTTAATAGAATTTTCCATCTTATTTAATAACAGAAAAATATTACAAAATCTACTACTAAATAAGTTGATTGCAGATTATGGGATTTAAACATTAAATAGAAACATTGTAATCTTAAATAACGGCGCTATACGCATTTGAAATTCAAAGGAATGTACGCACTTTGTTAAATTTCATTCAAGAAATGCAATGTAATTTAAATATCACTTAATAAAATTTACTTATTTACTTGTTTAGATTTCCCTGTAATATTACATTATATATATATATATATATATATATATATATATATATATTTAATTTTAACTTAAATAACATTTACCGTATATACACTCGTATAAGTCTACCTCCTAATTACAGAGGACTAACAGGCTGGATACCAGTTTTCTGAATAGTTATATTCGTCTTTTTAATCGCTGATTTTTTCATGATTTTCAAATTATTTTCAAACATTTCTATTATGTGTCAAATGTATATGCTAATATACATTTGACACGTAGTTCGATATTTCGATTTCACATGACGCATTTCATGAAATCCTTTCCGTAATCTATACGACTGCCTATGCACAATAAAATTCTCCAACAAATCTTCATTTTAAAATGTTTTTAAAAGGGTATAAGATCAATTATACTTCGAAAACGTCATCGACATATGCAACTATTACTTAAATGTTAAAAGCTTTTTGTTGAGTAGGCATAACTTAGTTGTTCTAGTACTACAGTGTTGTCCAAAATTATGGACACCTTTTCGGAAAAATACTTTTTTGAAGTTTGATGGATCATAACACCAAATATTTCTTAGTAATACCAAAAAAAGCTATATACCACTGGAAAGATAATTTTATCATAAATATGGTGCAATACAGTTTGTTAAATTATAAATATTTTTTCAAACGCTATAGTCCAATAATCAGAAAAAAGGTAATAAAACGTGGTTAGGTTGATTATAATTATTTAAATTTTTGTTGAATGTAGCCAATGCATATGAATGTTTGGAGTGACAGACAGATTCCATTTTATTTGGTAATGTGTCAGTCAAAGCTAGGGTCGGATTTAAAAAGAAATATGCCATATTTTTGTACTTATAGAAGGACTTTTATCACTATTTTTTATGATTTCTATCAAGTTTCCAAAGTTCTTTGCCATCTTTCAATTTTAATTTCGTAAAACATAATTAAAAAAAAGAAAAAACACCGTAAAGAGCTAATTAGTTTCCTAGAAATCAATGTATAACAATATTTTTAAGTGTATAAAGCTATGGTTATGAAGGAATTGGAAGTAAACTTGGAAGTAAATTAACAAAGGGATGTCTAAATCACGCAAAACAAGACTGGTAAGAACAGGAAAAAGTGCAGAAGAGTAATAGGCGGTAGAAGATTAACCCGTTAACTGTGAGAGGTTTTTTGACACCATAAACTAAAAATAGGCACAATACACCACTTTTTCCGTACTAAAATATTTGCTTTGTCTAATCGAAAATGGTCTGCCGATTAATAAAGCGAAGGTTGCGTTAAAAAATTACTGTTGTGCAAAAGCTCTTAGTAACAAAACAAGCAAACTCATCTTGCACGAACTGAGTTCGGGATACACAGTTAAGGGGTTAAGGTCCCAGTGTATAGGTCACAGAAAATAATAATCTTGTTTGTATGCAAAATGAAATGGTGCACTGCATTGGGGAACTGAGTCAAAGTACAGTTCTGTAGAGAGTGCAGCATGTTGGTCTAAATGCTAGAATTTCATGAAAAAAAAATATAAATCAAATAAAGGTGGAAAATATTAAACTGAGCTAAATGTCATGTTTATCCGACAGAGAAATAGTACGATCATGTTATTTGGAATGTTATTTTTTTTTATAGATTTCCCGAATTTAGACCAAAATACTGCACTCTGCACAGAACTGTACTTTGATTCAGCTCTGCATTGCAGTGCACCATTTCATGTTGCATACACTTAGATGATTGTTTTCTGTGACCTATACACAGGGACCCTATTCTTCTACCGTCTAATTGCTCTTCTTCACATTTTTCAGACTTTATCAGTCATATTTTGAGTAACTATTACATCCCTTTGTTAATATACTTCAAATTTCATTATAACATCAGCTTTCTACACTTAAAATATTGTTATACATTGCTTTCTGGGTAACAAATCAACTCTTTATGATGTTTGCTTATTTTTATTACGCTTTACTAGCTCAAAAATTGAAAGATAGCAAAGAACTTTAGCAACTTGATAGCAATCATAAAAAATAGTGATAAAAGACCGCCTATAAGTATCAAAATATAACATACTTTTTTAAAAATACTACCCTAGCTTTGATTGACACATTATCAAATAAAATGGAATCTGTCACTCCAAACCTTCATATACATTGGCTACTTTCAAGAAAAGAAAAAAAAAATATCATCAACCTAACCATGTTTTACGGTCTTTTTCTGATTATTGGGCTATAAAATTTGATAAAATAATTATAATTCAACAAACTCTATTGCATAATATTTTTGATTAAATTATCTTTCATGCGGTATATAGCTTTTATGGCATTACTAAGAAATATTTGGTTTTATGATCCATTAAATTTCAAAAAAAAAAAAAAAATCAGAGTTCGTACGGCTCCTGGAATTTTACAACCAAGAAATTCTTCGGTACCAGTATTTCCTTTCAGAAAATGCTTCCTTAAAAGAAGTCGAAGTGCAAGGAGTTTAACCTAGATTTTTTTTTCTATGCAGATAATACTGGTGAAACTCCTGGAAAAATCCCTGATCCGTACGAACCCTATGATTTTTCCCAAAAGGTTTCCACAATTTTGGCCACAACTGTATATTAACATAAGCGGCCAGTTTAGCGAAATTTTGTATTCTGATATCAAGTAGAATATACGTATAGTAAAATTGGCCCCTGTAATCGGTCATTGTACATTCTATGTAGAATAAACAAAGTTAATAGTTTGAAACTTTTTAAACAAACAATTTATTTTTTTCCATCCTATTTAATGCTTGTGTCTAAATATAATTAGCTGATGCTTATTTAAGTTTATTTATTGTGATAAAATCATTTGTTTTGTTACTATATCTTCTAAGAATCATTATCAAAAATGAGATATTTGTAGAAATTTCTTCAATAAAACGAGGTATTACAGAAAAACAAATTGTAAACAGCTGAAGAATGCACCTTGTTATCTCCCTTTTAGTTGCACCACCGAGTAATATTTATGAGTAATATTTATATTCGCGTAATATTTTCATAAAGTAATATTTATGAAAGTTATTGAACAATAAGTAAGGGAAAACAGGCAAGAGAAGTTTAAGAGTACATTTTACGTAATTTAGAATATGTTTATAATAATGAAATTAAACATAAGTTAATATTCCTGAACACTATATAAAAGAAACAATGAAAGTAACTTAAGCTTTTTAGAGTTATTACTAAGTTATTAATACATATAACCTTATTTACACATCATTAAAAAATAATACCTATGAAATATCGATTATTTAATAAGCATTTTACGCTGATGGCGATTTTAAAAATACATAAAAATATAAATGATGCAAACAAGAATTATAAATTAAAGAAATATTTGTAAAGTTAAAACTTATAAACAGAATTTCCATAGTTTGGAACAATTGCTTTTGCCGTACTACGTTTTTTGATAATTCGTACATGTAGTATTTAAAACTGATAACTTTGATGCATTCTTCAGTTGTTTTCATTTTGATTCTGTAACGTGTAACACCTCGTTGTTGCTCAAAAATTTTTCCCAACCATCTAATTTTTTCTTACGAGTTTTAGATGAAATCGTAACAAAACAAAAGTGCGTACACTTCTTAGAATTTCCAAGCAGTTGGAACCACCAATTCGGTCTAGAAATATGCCTAATATTTTTTGTATTGATTAAAAATCGTTCTAAAATTAAACGAAGTGTTTGTAATATATTTTTGTGATTTATCATTCTATTCGAAATTTGTGGTAACTATGAGATCATCTTCCAAAGCAAACTAATTTACCACAAAAAAGCCACGGTGGTTAATCTTATTTTGACACAAACATTAAATATGATGGTAACCAAAAATAAATTTCGAGTTTTATAGGTTCAAACTACCTGAAATTTTCTTGACTCCTGACAGTTAGACATTGGTCCGAAAGTTTATTTCAGAGGTGAACAAGACATGAATAACTTTTTCATACAACTTAATGAGTACATTTTATTTAATAGTATCCCGATAAAAAAAATAACTGTAATTGAAACGGCCTTCATATGTCTAGAGAATATTGGTAATTTTTTCTTAAAGAAGGAAGATAAACGCTATGAAATAAATTGCGATAGAATTAAAGAAATCTTTCCCAGCCATTAGAGATAAAAGTATGTTACGTAGAGACTTTTATTGTAATAAGCCGACTATTTTTGAAAAAAAGTGTCAAAGTTTTATCTAAAATATTTCGTTCTGAAAAACAAATTAAGACTGGATTTAACTTTAGAGTAACATTTACATATAGTTTTGCCTCTTTAAAAATTTTTATTCAGGATTATATTGCGATGAGAGCACCTAATACCGCTGTAGAGTTGTATGAATTATTATTCAAATATGAGGCATGACTTTGATCGATCAAAGGATCAGGTAGCCCAAGAAAGAGAGGCTCTCATAATAAACAGTTTAATTCGTTTTTGCGTGAGTTTAGTAATATTTTTAAGGGGGAAATCTAGATTTTAAATATGATGATTGTGATAGTTATGTAAGGAATTCTGGAAATGGGGGTAATTATAGAAATAATAGTTATAGAGGTAATGGTGTTAATGGTGGAAGTAGAAATAGGCAGTAGTGGTCGCAGAGGTGCAGTTCAGGAGAGGAATTCCCTCTCCACTTTCACGTTTAAGGCAGTTAACTGTGGTTAATAGTATTGAAGCAAGGCGATCTGTTAAATGGTCTGGTCAGTTAAACTGGTAAGTGTATGTAGTTCAAAAGTGTACAGCCACACGTTAAACATCAAAAGCGTTCTGTTCGATGAGATATTGTGACGGTTAATTTAATCGAACTTCCTGAATTATTAATTGTATTGAATGAGATTATTGTTAAAATTTATATGATATGGAGTCTGAGCGTAGTTTTATTTCATATTCTATTTATAAGAAGTATTTTAGTTATAAGATGTTGCAGTGGTGGCTCGGACCTTGCACTTTTTTGGGCACTAAATGCATGGCTTAAAATTTTATTCTTTTCTTACCATTATTTTTTAACCCCTTAACTGTGTAGCCCGAACTCAGTTCGGGCAAGAACAGTTTGCTTGTTTTGTTACTAAAAGCTTTTGCACACCAGTAATTATTTAACGCAACCTTTGCTTTATTAATCGGCAGACCATTTTCGATTACACAAAGCAAATATTTTAGTACGGGAAAAGTGGTGTACTGTGCCTATTTTTAGTTTATGGTGTCAAAATACCTCCCACAGTTAAGGGGTTAAGAAAGCTTTTCCCTTTTTTAATGGCAGAATTTTCTACCAACAAATAAGGCAAATTATTTTAAAAAATAGTGGTAAGAGAATAATTAATTTTGCAACCATACATTTAGTGCCCCAAATAAAGGCAATCACAAGCTGCCACTGGGATGTTGATATGTCCAAACCTTACTCAATTCCGGTTACTTATGAGATTTTAAAGAATATTACTATTACGAATTTTATGTTTACTTTGGATTTAACCTCACGGTATTTTCAGATATCGATAAAGCTCAAGGATATACAAAAAAAAAAACTTTTATTACGAGTAATGATTATTTGGCTTTTAAACATATTAGTTTTGGTTTATCAGTAGCACATTGTATGCTTCAGAAGGCCATGAATACCATCCTTACATCTTAATTGGGTAAGAGCGTCTTGGTTTATCGGGACAATATTATGGTTATGGTAGCTATATTTGAGGAATATTTGAGGTTGTTGAAGGTAGTTTTTACTTTGTTTCGATATGCTGGTTTGACGGAGAAATTGGAAAAATGTAAGTTTCTGGGAACGGAATTAAGTATTTGGCTGTAATGATTACGCATTATAGTATTAAAACTGACTAGGAAAAGACTGAAGTTATTACATCAATAAAAGAATTTAAAGCAGGTTGTAACGTTTTTAGGCATGGTTGCATGGGTTCTAATTTTATTTTTTCATTTTCTAGAATTATGTGAGCCTTGGTATGCGTTAAAAAGGAGGAGGGTGAAGTTTGTATTCTCACTGCGAATTCTTCAGAGTTATTCTAGGAAGCGTTAGTTACCCCCGTTTGTCTAACCAGAATTATTAATTACAGTTTGAAGTTTATTGTGATGCTAGTTCTGTTGGAATTGGTGTAGTGTTGGCCAAGAAAGATAAATCGATAGCGTTTGTGTCGAGTGTTTTCAATGCGGCTGAGCGAAATTATTCAACTACTAAGAGAAGTGTGTCTGTTATTTGGAAATTTAAAAAAATCGTTATTTTTAATGAGTTACCGGTGAACGTGGTGACGAATCACTTCTTTATGACAAAGTGAAAGATTGGGAAAGGTTTGTCTTCTCGTATGGTTTGGTGGAGTTTGGAGTTTGGAGTTGACGGATTATAATGTAGGTATTGGGCATAGTCCTGGTAATGAGGTGATATTCAGTAGCGGATGCTTTTTCTTGTAACCCCCAAAAAGGTGCAGAGGTGGTGGAAAAAGTTAAATTTTATCTGTTGCAATTATTGGTGTTGAGGTCGAGGAAACAGTTGATTCAGTAGCAGACGAATGATTCTGAATGTGTTGGTTTGTATCATTATTTATAGTACTAGATGTAATTTATAGCTTGAGTGCAGCCACGTTTGAAAAATAGTTCCAGTCGTTTAAATTGTTATATGGCATTCTTTTTCATTCAAAATAAGTGAATTAACAAAGTTCTCTACCAGTTTTTATTCGCGATAGTATTTGTAAGGCCAATTTTAAAGAGTTCCATGATAATCCTTTAGCAGGATACTTAAAGATTCGTAAGACTTATTCTGAGTGAACATGTTCGAATATTTCTCTTTTAACCCTACAGTGCATGAATTTTTCTTTTAGAATTGTGTTTTTTGTACTTATATTAAGAATTCGATACCAGAAGTTTTAAGATAGATTTTTAACTTCATTTAGTAGCATGTTTATGTTATTTTTACAGGATTAATATTTCTATATAAATATAGTGGTTGCAAAGAACTTAATTTATTTATTAAAAATTAAATAGAAAATGTTGCCAATTGGCTATACTATGCACTGTAGGCTTAAATAGAAGCTTGGGAATGAATAGTTTTAGTAAGGATAAAATACTTGTTGATTAATTCACTCAGCATTTTGTAGTATGGAGTTAACATAATAGTGAGCATTAACTTTACCCAATCGTCAGTTACAAATTGGAAATCATGCCTTCAACCAGAAACATTATTTATGAAAATGTATTAAATAAATCCTAATCATTAATATTCATTTGGTATATCTTGAGACGCCATAGAAGTAGAATACATAATGAGCAATTTATGTGAGACTAACTGAGATGTATATGTTTTAAACACAATTTATGAAGTTTTTTGTAAAGTGGGGTTCAAACACCCGAAGTCTACACTATTCTCCTGAAATTTTATTATAAACAGCGATGTACATACAAACATTTTTTTATTTACTACTAATTGCAGTTTACTTTGGATGCGTGAAATTTTGTCTATATTATAGCATGGCTGTTCAACCCGTCGTAAATACTATACCACTATATCAGCTGAGTAGTTTTCGCCTTATTTAATCGTAGACATCTGTAATAAATTAGACAAATATTACTATTAAAAAATCAATCACTCTGAATGTGCCAGTTTGAAAAGCCATGTACTGAAGTGTACTCTAAACAAATATACAACTTCTTTAGAAAATAATTGTTCGTGAGTTCGAAGTACTTAATATAAAATGTAAAAATATATCCTCACCAGTTGTTTATATTTAAAATACAATTAACTAAAATTTCCCTCCTCCCATTTGCTGTCTCTATGTAGCATCTTTACATGTTGTTGTATTGTTTTGGAATACATCTAATGTACGTTTTGGTGTTCGTGGATGGTTTCGTTAATCTAATTGGAAAAAGCTGAACTCCTTGAAGGGCACCGGTATATCATATATACCACTTAATTTTAATCCCAAAATGCCACAATGACACCAGATTTTTATAATCAAATTTTGAATTTATAAGGTATATGTCTAAAAGCTTTAACTTATTTAAAAATAAATTCGTTCGTGAATCCTGGTGTCACTCAAACATTTCAATATTTTAGCTAGAACAGTACTTTGCCCCTGAAGGGGTTAAGAAATTTAACACTTTTTATCCTGACGGTACTTATAAGTACCGTCAGGATACGACCGTCAGGATACCGTACGACAAGCGTCTTTTACAGAATTTTTAATCTGTTACCACCGGTTTTTCAAATGACAAATTTTCACCTAAAGGAATCGCAAAAATGCTATGATTAGATAAGGAAAACTTTACAAAAAAAAAATAACAGGTGGGAATAATCGAGGGTTCTGAGCATCTTATGCGTCATGTATTCATGTTGCTCGTCCCTAAGGGGTTAATAAAACACCTATATATTCGTAATATGATCGTTTTTCCTAACTGTATTCACAATGGCACAAACAGTGTATTTCTGACAGCAGGCAAGAGATGGCAAATTTAAGCACATATCCTCTTTCTTTCCATTATAGGGATTTTACATTTGCCACTCTACATTCGAAATCCATTTTTCAATAGAATTGACATGCATGTTGTTCTTCATTTGAGTAATTTTAGTAGTTTGTTACCGGATATTTAGTACTATTATTTTCTATTGTTTTCTATACTCTACAGGTGAACATTTCCTATATTTTATTTGAAGTTTACTCTTTGAAATTTATTATTTTATTTTATATCATAGGGTAAAAAATGTATGGTGGTTACAGTAGCATAATTAACCACTAAAACACTATAAAAATTATTTTCCTCTTTCCTATGTTTATTCTGCACCAAAACTTATCCAATGATGCAAAAATACAATTAAAAAGTAGCTGGAAAATTAATTCAGGATTCCTTAAGGGGTTAAAGGGTCATAAAGGGTTAAAATGTATCAGTGCAATATGTTTCCGAAAGGTGAAGCATTAGCATTCAAATAAATGTTCAACCGGTTTATACATTTTAATATCCAATTTGCCTTCACATAAAGGTTTATTTTGCTAAAAAAAATGTTCAGTATACCCTTTAATTATAAGCAACATCCTATAATCACAAAATCACATAAAATCACATTTTAGTATGGATGTCAAAAAAAAAAAAAAAAAAAAAAAAAAAAAAAAAAAAAAAAAAAAAACATTCGTTGCTATATTGAGGTATTTGGCCAGACTTACTGTACTCAACAATGAAAAGAACGGTTTTGCGATTATAGCACGTTGTGTATAATGAAGAAAAGCTTATTAAGCATTTATTGTAGGATACTAAATATTTATTTGAAGATATATTGGGCATTTAAATATATATTTGCTCTAATAATTTTTATTGATTAAATGACAACTGTATCATATGAAATATCTGTCATTCATTTTCGTCGCAGTCTAAACACTAGAAAATGCTCCATACTCTTTTAAAGTGGGTAACTTTTTGTTGCTAACTCTTTACTTCATTTTTATCAGGTATTTTTTTATTTTATTATTACTAAAATGATTACTATTTCTCGAGATCTTTATAATCATCTGAATCAAATAATTTTACATGAACGATTAAAATAATTAACCATTTTAAGGTCAATGGTATATTATACATACAACCTAATTTGCATCCCCAACATAGAATTGGCGCCTAGAAGGTTTCGATAAAATTATTATTTTGTAATGTACCAGGAAAAAAATGTATTTATATTCAAATTAATTCGTTCAAAAATTCTGGTAACATTCAGCAATTTCAACATTTTATAAATAGAATTATATTGTCCTTGAAAACTTTGAATTTGGTGGAGGCCAATTCTAAAATTGATGAAATAAATCAAAATTTCAAAAAATAACATTTGTCTGACGTTTTAAGTCAATTTTTAGCACTAACGTTTCATGTTTAGTTAAAAAATGGAAATTATAATAAAACATATTTTTTTATGTTTTGTCAACCGAAGGAAAATGTCTAGTTTAAATTGCAAAAAATAGAACGTTGATAGCTGGAACATTATCAACGTGATAACCTACACACCGATTTAAGATAAAAATTACAAGGAAAAAAGTTTAAAGTTTTATATATATATATATATATCCTCTTGTAAGATATAATACCGGTCCGTTAATCTTTTCAGGATCAAAATATTCTATTGATAAAATTTTGAAATGATTGAGTGACACAAAGATTTACAAACAAATTTATTTGAAAATAAGTAAAAGCTTTTCTTATCGTTTATTACAAAAACAAAATTTCCAAAACTCTTATGTTATTATGGAATTTAGAAATTAAAATTAAGTATTATATAGAATATCCCGTTTCACTTCAAGGGGTAAAACTGGATGTCATGACTTATGTATTGAGAAGAACAAAACACAATTTTAAAGGTATATTCTAGACTACTACATCTGCAGATCAGGAGCCTCAACGTCATCTCTAAATGTCATTGTTTTTTATCTCACTTTTCATATTAATTAGCATCTTACAATCCGCAATTTAATTTTTTTATATTACATACATATTTATAGGCATATAAAATAATTAGGAGGTTTCAGAAATTAGAAGCGTTAAATTAAACACGGTGTGTGCAATGACATTCTGAAATTCTTATGAACTTCTTATTCATGTAACTTTTTCGATAAAAAAATAAACTTGTATTAAAATAAATTATTCATTTATGTCAATAATATACAAAAATAATTTATTTTGATAATAAAATATTGTAGCAAAATAGTGCGAGTTATTTGAATTTTATTATTTTAATATTCTTTGAAATATGGTTGCTAAGAAACTAATAAATTAAAGTGCAAAGTAAAAAGAAATTCGTTTTAAAATTTGTAAAAAATATGAAAATAAAATATTTTATATTTCCCGAGCAGATGCAAAATTTTTTCAAACAATCAATTTCTAAATTCTAATGAATGTATCAGCAAATTTCAAAGCTATTGGATATATTTAAAACCTCCATATCGAAAATTTAGCATTAATAATTTTACTTTTAAATCCATTATTTAAATATGCGATTCAGTTAAAAATGAAGTTTGAAAATCGCCTGCATTCCCATAGGAAAGCATTCTGACCTAAAAAGAAATGTTCTATATTTTTCGAACGAATGAACCAGATGTAACTGAAAACTATACAGCTAATTCTGGGTACCTTACCAACATACCCACCAAAAATCAACCTAATCGGACTTTTTGGACGGCTGTTATCGCTAAACAGACAGACAGAAACAAAAAACTTATTCCGTCTCTGCAGTGAGCCTTACCTAACGCTTCGGCAATAATTAAAAAAATAGTTGAATTAAAAAAAATAAAGAAGTTAAATATTCTGAAAGGTTTCTGGTAGCACGTGACGTAAATTGTTGAAATATTTTTTACGGCTGTTCAGCTCCTGATTACCACAGGAGCAAACTGACAACAGTAGAAGCGAATAGAATATTTCACCTTCTTAAAATTATAATTACGGGTTGAGACACCGTACGTGACAGAAACTATTTTTTCTTGTTGCATTGGTACCACCTTTTCAAAAATAATCTCTGCCATACATTTATACTAAGATATTTTCAAAATTAACACTTTGCTGACCTGCAATTTAATGTGAAATCAGGGTTTTGAAATTATACAAGCATTGCCTTTTTCTGAAAGGTCTTCTACGGAAAATAATACGCGACTTTTGTATTTAACATTTTCGTCGGAAAATAATAGATGGCTCTGTAATCGAGTGAAATGTAGTGAGAATCGTTTCTATTGCAAAGTCTGGAAACGGTCGAATTATTCGAAAAATATACATCGGATTGAAGAACAGAAAAATATCTGTTCAATATTTTAGAAAAATCTATTTAGGGATATCAAAGTTGCCATTTTTCTAAAATATTGAACACACTTTTCAAGGGAAGCAATTCTCACTGCATTTTACTCGAATACAGCGCCATCTACGATTTACCGGAGAAACTGTTAAATACAAAAATTACGTATTTTTCCAGTAGAATACGAATCTGCTATAAAAAGGAGCAGAGTTGGGGCAACTTTGATATCCCTAAATAATTTTTTCAAAAATATTTAACATAAATTTCCGTTTTTCAATCCGACGTCCATTTCTGGAGATACTGCACCGTTCCGGGACTTTTTATTCATCCAGTATGTATGCAATTGCTACCAACTGCTACGATTCTTGGGCACCAATAACTACGAAGAGAAATTTCCACGTAGTGTTATTGCAATTATAATACGCGTATTAAACTTGTAGAATATTTTTCCATGGAATTACTACATATTTTACGATATTCGTAATTTTACGATATTTGTGAATTGCATATAAATATGTCGATTAGAAACAGTATCATTATTATATAAACACATTTTTAATACAAACATAAACTAGTCGTTGGGGGCCACCGTAATACTTACCCATCATGGATATGCATAATGTAAAATATTAAAATAAAAATGTGTAAACTACTTATAAAGTGCATTGCAATTCAAATAAAATCGTGGCTTGATGACGTCACAAACTTTAAAGGCTCGATTACTGAATTGCTTGAAAGAAACATCCTTATAACTCCAAAAACAATAATCCTATTAACTAGCGGTTTATTGCATCTGATTAAGCGTCAAATTTTCAATTAAAATATATCTTTGAAGTGAAATTTGGATGAAATACAGGGTCATGAAAAATCGAAGAGTGTGGAAAATAGGATTCCAAATATCTCGGCAACTAATTATCCGATCGACTTCATGCTTTATGCAAAATTTGTTTTTTATTGTCTTTTATATTCATTTCTTAAAATAAACAATTTCGAAAATTTTTATATACCTTACATCAGAACGAATATTTCGAGAGTCCGAAAAAAATTGTTCCGGTTAATCGAGGTTATTGAAATGAAATAGGATTCTTCCCATTATTACATACTACGTACATACCAAATTGCAAGTCTCTATCTCAATTTTTTCGGGAGATAGAGCGTTTACAGACACACACACAGACACACAGACACACAGACGGACAGCAAATTTTTTTTTTCTAAAAATATGTTTTTCGGAATCTCCAGTGTCTGAAACGTGTAAATCCGTCAAAAAAATTTTCGATTTTCGAAACGATTACAAGACTTACGCTATACTACGTATGATGGGTAAGTAATACAAAAATATTGTTGTAAAATATTGCATCATGCAAGAGTAATGGCCATAGTTAGATATTACTTATTAAAGAGACGAAAGAATGCGGTCGCAAATGTATCAATGCTTTGATTGCAGTCCAGAACAAGCGACCACAATTTGCAAAAATGTCTTTCTGGCACAATACTATTGAAAATATCCTATTATATGTCTATGACAGAAATTATTTTTAAAAATTGGCACGAATTGAAAAAAAATTTCTCTGGGACGTATATTTCCCAAGCCATAATCAATGTATCAATGAAAACATTCGTAATTACTGTCGTAAATTCAGAACTTTCGACATTTGTTATTCCACCTATAGGTGTTACATCAGCAATTTTATGTCACGTTATTATTTCTCAAAAATATACGCAATATTTGTATTTCTGGTGCACTATACACATTAATACATCGATCAGAATCATTTTTATAAATATCCCCTGTTGGGATAATTTAGGTAAAATGGGGGTAATTTGAGTATAAATTGCATTTTTATTTTATAAGGCATAACATTATATTTTTATAATTATTATATATATATATATATATATATATATATATATATATAACTTATTTTTACGATATTTCATGTTGTTTGAGTTTGAAAGATTTTAGATAACCAAAGTAAAACAATAAAGTTTAACTGGGTAAAGACTGGCATTTCTTCACGTCTGTAAACAACAGCTCGAATTTCAAAAATACATTTTTGAAAAACCCTCTGATCCAACACTTTCTATTCATGTTTGTTTGGAATACATACTTTTATAATAATTTTGCCTTAAAAGTTCAATGTTGGATGGCCGTGCTTTGTATATAATGTCACTTTTTTAAATATTGGGTAACTGGGTTTTGCTGTCTAATTCTACTGCTAAATTTATGAAGTAATCTACTTGTTCGTTTCCAAAAAATGCCTCTCACGTATGTCAGAAAATGTTCTTCAGATATGATTGGAATAACCTCAAATAAATTGTAGAAGATGGCAAGAAGGTCTTATCATTGTAGGCTGTTTATCATAGATTTAGAACTAATAAATATTTATTTATAAACATCTAAAATAACATATTTATTTATTAATATACTTAAAATGTGCCTGTTGAGGTTTAACTTAAATACAATAAAAATAAAAACACATTTTTCTTAGTTAATACAGATTATATCCATATTTCCCCACCAATGGTGTAATTTGAGTAGTATATATATATTTTTTGTTTTTGCTGCTTATTGTTAAGAAGAAATTTAGCAGATGAAAATGTGCCGACAAATTATTGATGGGTGATTTTTCTAAAGATGAATTTACTAAAACTATTAAAACCTACACAACAAGCGTCGCGTATAGACGATAATTAACATATGTACATTACTTGATTTTACTTCCTAGTGCTTTTGACTAGAAATTTCTCCCTTATTTAATCACCGAATGTCTGCAATTGAATTAGGCAAAAAAGAAATTCAGTTCTTTAAATCCACGCTTTTGGTGCTATTAGGTTCATATTACCAATTTCGGAAAAACTTCATGCGTCTTGTAAATCATGTTCGGTCATTTGCCGAAATATATGGCTTCTAAGCGAGCTTGCACAAATTACGTTGAATGTGAACCAAGAGAAACTGGCTGAAATTTTAAAATATTGTAGTTCATGTGATGCTGATCAAATGTCTCAATAGTCACAATACTGAAAAATGTCCAGTTTACGAGCTTTGACCATAAAAACTTAATTCATATTACATAGTCACAAACCGACAGTTGTGTTTTCAAATCAGATAAACATAATTTAAAGCAGAAAAAAAAATACTTAATGAATTTTTTCCTGCTTCCATGTATTTCTTAATCAGCTTTTATTATTGAAAAATATTTCTGTTTTAAATCACTTGAAAAAAAAAACTGGAAGGTTGCCATCGAAAACATTATGATGCATATATAGGGTCTCCACGAAAGGAGTCACATATATTAAAATATAAAATCTCGAAAACAAAGATCGATAGAAGATTGCAACAAACGGTATTTTTATTGTGGAAGCTGTAAGAATTTCACACACAAGTTTCGAAAAAAGTTGCAAAAGCTGTTAACAAATACACGGTAATCGCAATAAATACGTGCCGATAAATAGTGCTTCGAAGCCCAGAGCGATCAGTTCTGGTACACCCTGTATGATATCGTTGAAACAGCAAAAGACGTTAGCGATCGAAGAAGTTGAAATCCTGTATTACATTGAATAACATGTTTTCCTAGTACTGGAATATCACGGATTAGAACACAGTCCGACGGCAACAAGGCGCAGATTTCAAAACGATTTAATGTTCCAAAAAGTCCTATGCGAAGCCATTCACAAGCTCTTTGTCAAATGTCAACGGACAGGCAGCGTTCCTGATGATCTAGTGGGGAATGTTGGCCGCAGTTAAACTGTAGTTAGTCCTGAAAATGTCGCCACCGTTTCTGGAATTATTCAGCAAAATCCAAGGAAATCTGTCCGAAAACTTGCAACAGAGACTTAGTTGAAGCGTTCCACTACGCAGAAAATACTGCGAAACATCCTAGACATGTTTCCAATCAAAATCCGAACTCACAACGTCATACAGTACGAGATCTGAGACAAAGGGCTGATTTTGCGAAATAAATGCTCACAGTGATTGATAGTGAAGGATTTGAGGTTGGCTGCATCTGGTTCACACATAAAGCACATTTCCACATAAATAGATTTGCCAATAAACAAAACTGGCGATTTTGGGTTTCAGAAAATCCTCATTGGTTTGAAGCGACTGCATTCACCCAAACTTACTGTTTTGGCTGCGGTAGGCAGCAGATACATTATCGGCTCTTTTTCCATGCGAAAAACGATAATTAGTGAACGTTACTTTGTAATTTTGGAACAATTTGTCGCTACACAGCTTGCGTTGGAGTATTTATCAGGCACCGAGTGGTTTATGGAAAATGGGGCCCGACCACTTCGCACTGAACAGGTGTTTCGCGTACTTGACGAATTCTTCAGGAATACGGTCATTGTATTGTATTATCTCAAATTTAGTGGCGCAGACATGGATTGGCCTCCATATTCCCCCAATCTGAGGCCTTATGACTACTTTTTGTAGGGCATATTGAAATACACTCTGTACCGAAACTATCCAACAACGCTGGAAGAGCTAGAATCATTGATCTGTGTTGGTGCTGAATCCATTTCAGTTGAGACATTGCAGGATGTAATGGCAAATTAAATTCTGCGTTTGCTCTATACTGCTCTGTACTGCGAGCGGTGGATATTTTGAAAACATTGTGATGTGATTCATTCATTTCAAAGACTGCTTGCAGAGTAAGAGTTGATTTTTGCTTCTGTTACGAGCTGTACAGCATACAGCGCCATCTGTTCACAGCTTTTGCAACTTTTAGCTTAAACTTCTGTATGAAATTGTAACAGGTTTCACAATAAAAATACAGTAGGTTGCATTCTTCTATAGATCTTTCATTTCGTGATTTTACATTTTGAAATAAGGGACTACTTACGTCGACACCCTGTATAATATTTTTTCAAAAATTTTTCAAAAAAGGAAATTTTATTACCAATATTTAGTAATGATATTCTTCACCTTACCACTGCCCCTTGAACACTAGGTCTAAACGCTAACAGAAATATTACGGCTGTCGTAGGCCGATTTTTAACTGCGTTTGCACGGCCCCTTAAATTTAAGTATCAGTACATTTTTAAAGTATTGTTTTCTTTCTTTTTCTGAGAATAATTAAGGCGAAGAATACTTTAAAAAATACTGGAATTAAAATTAGAGATTTTGTAAAAATGCTGAAAATGATCTGCGTACGACAGCAGACATTTTTATGTCATCGCGTAAGACTAGTATTAAAAGGCCGGTGGACTTACTTAATTTACAATTGTTTCAAATTCTGCGGTAAAATACGATGAGGAATAATATTTCAAAAGAATGGTGAGAAATGGAAAATCATACGCACCCAGCGTATGTTATACTCTACGATAGTCGTCCCAGTAATATATATCCAAATTCAATCTAAAGGCAAATTAATGAAATATGTTTGTTAAATAATGCCAAATAATGCGTTAATGTAAAAACACCAGAGTCGAGGCGTACTAATAAAGATACAGAAACATGCAGTCATGAAATTGAATCAAATTTCATTAAAAAAATTATTAAGAGCTACATGAAAACTGGAAAAGATGCATTAAACTTTTAATTACGGGTAAGGATTGGCGAGTATTTTTATATTCAATGGTATAAAATATTTTGTACGGTAGATTTCTCTTACAAATCACTCATTTGCTGCAACAACGTCATAACTCAAGAATTACAATTTTTGAGTTAATACCACAGGGACAATTCTAACTATGTGAACTTTTAACTAGTAGAGTGTCATTTTTGAGCTTTCAAGATTGTCAACGTGATAGCGGTTGTGTCGTATTATAATTTCCAAAAAATAATTCAATATTTGAATCTTTATTTGCGTCTTCTGAAGAATTGTAATTTTTGAGTTATGACGTTGTTGCTGCAAATTAGCGAAACATCCCAGCACATGTCTATGACAATTTCTTTTAAAAGTGGTACGTAGAATAAAAAAATAGTCACTGAGACGTACGGTGTCCCAATCCCGTAAGCTGAAGGTTAAATAATTTTCTGGTTCAAATTATGTTCACTTGACTATGATATAAAATCGGAATGCTATGTAATATGAATTAAGCTAATCCAATGGCCATAGCATCATAACTTGGAATTTTTCAAAATAGTGCCCATTGAGATATTTGAGCTGCATCGTATGAATTAACTCTTATTAAAATTTCAGCCAAATCCCACAGGCGCGCATTTTGATTTAATTTGTGTGTGGTCCTTTATGCGCAACACTTCTTCCAAATAGTAATCATTATTTTATTTCATCACAGAATCCTCTAAAGGGATATACAAGGTGGTTAAAATTAAACTGACGGTACTCAGAGGCTCATAGCTCCGGTTCTACGGATCGGATCCGAATGAAACTGCAAATATCTGTTATGTAGATCATGCGGCCAAGGTTTCCGTAAAAAAAAAAGTTTGAAATTTCGCTACCAAATGGCGCTGTATAGCTAAAACCATATGCAAATGAGTAGCTAATGTAATTTCGCTATAAAAGCGATACGTATGGTTCAAAGAAATCATACGTCCGCAGTGAACATGCCGATGAGCAAGAAGGAACGTACATTGATCGAAAACTTTTTTATCAGAATGGGAGCAATGCTTCGGCAGCACTCCGTGCTTATCGGCGGATTAAAAATGTCCGTAAATGAAGTTAGAGATACGATTCGTAAGTTCGAAAAAACCGGTCCTCTGGATATTGCACCAGAAGCGGACGACGAGCAACTGAGTCGGTGATTGTGGAGGAAATTGCATTCAGAGTCGAAGCATTGCTCTCATTCTGATAAAAAAGTTTTTGATCAATGCGCGTTCCTTCTTGTTTATCGGCATGTTCACTGCGGACGAATGATTTCTTTGAACCATACGTATCTTTTTTATAGCGAAATTACATTAGCTACTCATTTGCGTATGGATTCAGCAATACAGCGCCATCTGGTAGCGAAATTTCAAACTATTTTTTTTTTACGAAAACCTTGGCCGCATGATCTACATAACATATATTTGAAGTTTCATTCGGATCCAATCAGTAGAACCGGAGCTATGAGCCTTTGAGTACCGTCAGTTTAATTTTAACCACCCTGTATTATAAACCATTTATGTATGGATAAATCTTTAAGCTGCTGAAAAAAATGGAGTTCAAAATATTACACACAAATAAATCTTTCATTTCAAAACATAATCAAAACTATTATTTAATAAAAATTCAGATATATAAAACAAATCTTATTTATTTATTGATATAAATATTGTTGTAAATATCTTAATAAAAAGCAAATAACTAAGAGTCTAATAAGTCAAATTAAACGAGCAAATTATTTCTAAATTTTGTCTTGATATTACGCTATTATGTTAATATAGCTTTAAATATCAAATGAAAAAAATAAGAAGAATATTTTCCTAATTCTTAATTTGTGATATGTGTTTTAGAGATCGTAATATTATTTTGTGTAAAACCATAGCTGACAAATTTATGCATTTTTGTTACCACATTTTTGATCAGATATCATCATCTTATTTAATCCCAGAAAAATAATCGGTGATTAAATTAGGCGAAGATGTTCGAGAAAAGTTGTAATAAGGCAGTGTAAAATGTTTCAACTGTTGTTAAACATATTGAATTTAGATGAAAAAAATAGAATATTAATTGTTTTAAATGTATTTGAAATTAATAATTTTTAATAATTGTCAAGGGTAGCGATTCCGTGTGTGTAAAAAGTGCAATTTTCACTGCTATTTACGAGTAGTAATCTTCTTCTTACTTAACGACGTAAATTCTTAGGTTAAATGAAGCATGTTTGCTATTCGGAAATAGTGGTGCTAATGGATCAGCTGTACTTGTGTTCGACACCCCTGAGCACTTAATATGAAATATTTTGTTATAACCTAAGTAATTCGCACCGATAATAATTGTAATTAATGAATTGTAATTCCTTTACGAATGTAATGTGTATAATTCCTTAATAA
Source organism: Maratus michaelseni (assembly GCA_963931845.1). Classification (NCBI taxonomy): domain Eukaryota; kingdom Metazoa; phylum Arthropoda; class Arachnida; order Araneae; family Salticidae; genus Maratus; species Maratus michaelseni. Next base: position 404,015,596 of record OZ007586.1, read on the forward strand.
CTTTATATATTTCGTTAAAAGATATATAGATATGAATAGATAAATTAAGATTAACAGTCTAAATTCCATGTTCGTATAAAAGGGAATAATTATAATACCAAGGTATTCCGTTTAATTCATTTATGCATGACCATCGTATGTAGAATTAGTGTTGTAAAATGAATCTCTTGTGTATTATCAATGAAGTAGAAAGCGTATGTCGAATCATGCAATGTGATAATCTAAGCACATTAGGTAATAATGTCCCCCTTTTAATGAAGGTATGTATTATTCAGTGGTTATAAGACAATAATTTCAAGTTTATTAGTTTAACATATTTTTAAAAATATATCTTCTATAGCTATTGCAAAGATATTTCATATTACACATATTACGTGTGTTCACATGAAACAATATGGCATCATTTTTAAAAAGAAAATGTACAAATACTTCAAAAATACAGTACGTCAAAAAATCCAAAAGAGGGGTATAACTTTATTTCTTATTAAGGGCTCAATACCTTTTAAACTGACAAATTACATGTAAAAGTGACCCTAAAATGGATTACAATAACACCGCATGTAATTAAATTTTAGCTATGGAATTTTAAACACATATTAGAACAGATGTATTTCAACTGTTAATGTTCTGAAAAGAGTCTAGATGCATATTAAGTTTGTTTTTTTATGTAATGTTTTTTTAATAAATGAATTCACCTTATATACCTTGCGTGCAGAATTTCTTATAATTGAATTGCCACAGTGATATAAAATATATTTATTGAGTAAAAATATAATATGTGTTTAAAATTCCATACAGTGGAAAAAATATAATGATTAGTTCTCAAAAAAGAAAAAAATAAACGAAAAACCTCAAATTTTGGATTCATGATATCTAAATTTCTTACTTCATGAGCATAATAATCGGTCATTTTGTGATCTATAATGTTTATACCTTCAGTGAAAATTTCATGATCCAGCAATCTTTTAGATATCATGCCAGCAGACCATTTTGAGAAAACTCTCTTTAAAGGCTCAATTACCCCTTGATCATATAAAAAGAGTTCAAACTGTTTTGGACATAACTTTCCTTCTGAAGCGAGATTTTGCAGTTTCTTTTAAATTGTTTCTAAAGAATTAACTTTTAATATAGGTTAGTATACAATTTCCTTATTTGACACATTAAATGTACTTGACCACTTGATACAAAAAAAAGGAAAATAAGAAAAAGAAAAATATCTTTTTAATTCTTATAAAGTTCTTTATAATTGTATGTAGTTTATTTCGTCATTAGGAAGTGGGGGAGGGGGGTCAAAATTGAATCTAACTTTCACAAACTCAAAATCAAGACTACAATTCACTGGTAATCAGTATTATTTGCAAAAATTAATCTCACACCACAATTTTTGAAAACAGGATTATTTATTTACAGATTTATTATTTTATTTAATGACAGAAAATCTGCTATTATAAAACGTGAAGATTTTGAAAGATATTTTATTATATATTTCTGTTTCCCGTGCTATAAATGTTTAAATTCCAAATTCGCATCAGTTATGAATGGTAGGTTACAGTGTTGCCAGTAGGCTACTTTTTTTTAATTCAGATTGTTTGATTTCCATCACTTTTTAAAAATAGTGTAATTGGCCTTATCCTCAAATTATTTAATCTATCATTAAATAAGCCGAATATTTCTGCTTCAAAAAAGTGGTGGGAATGAAGGAATCTGAATTTTAAAAAAAGTATCCTACTGACAACACTGGTAGGTTAGTGAAATATAAATTATTAAAAATGAATAATGCAGTGTTAAAGATAAACCTTCGTTATTAAAGCATAACGTCAAACGATAATTTATGCTTGTAATAACTTTTGGTTTGTCATGAAGGTCAAAGATAACGCGCCTACATAGATTTATAAATCTGATTTATGTTTTATAAATCTGTTTTATGGTATAAATATGTTTCATTCTTTAATAAAGCAAGTGTTAACAATCATAACTCGAAACATACAACATTTCGTCACCATTACATTCCCCGTGGTTGACACAGTTCCGCCCCTCAATATATATATTTTTTTTTTACTCTTCTTACTACTAACTACAGTGTTATCATTGTTGCGGCAAGCTCCATTAGTCACTCTTCGCAGTTAACTCTGAATTGGATTGAAAGTTTTGTAGATCCGGAGTTTTTCGATACCAATAAGTTGATGACCGGCTCCATCTAGAACACTTCGTAGCCTCCTGAATTGAACTGAAATTTACGTATGTTTCGGGGTTTTGGTACCCTGAATCAGAACTGAAGCTGTTGTTTTTTCCTTAGAACTGAAATGAACTGGTAAACTTTTTAGATTTTTACTTGTTATATTGAATTTGTACGGAGTTGTCTCCGGTGTTTTTAAACTGCTTTTTATTATGGGATTTGTGATGTGGAAATATTATAATGCTGTTCTGTACATTAATTTTGAAATAGATAGTTTGAAAGTTTATGAGTTTAACTGGTATTTATTTAGTTTATGAGTATAATTTTGTAGATAGAGATATATTGACTTCAATCATATTCGGCAGTACGGGAGAGAGACCTGGCTTGTATTTAGTTGAAAGAAAGTAAATAGATTTAGTTAGAAACATGATTTGAAATATATGGTAGAAAGCTGGGTTTCGACATTTAATGGCGCCCGAGCAGTGACGCCGGGTTTGATTGAATCTTATTTGAATGAAGAATTGGGGGGAGCGATAGAACTTTATGTTACTGAACAGTTATTGATGTTTTCGTTTTAATATTACTTAATTGCGTTTTTAGGAAAAGGATTGTTTTTTGAAGTTTAATATATTTTAAAATCAATTTTGTTTGAAGTTATTGATAAATATGGCTGATATAGAAAAGTTAAGGAAGAAACGTACCGTTTTGAGAACAGCGGCTACTAAATTAATAAATACGTGTGAGCAATATCTTGTGCAGGAAGAACACGAAGTTTCTGTTCTTACGGAATATATTGACCAGTTGAGTGCTAAGTGTAATAATTTAGTAACTTTAGATGAACAGATACAGAATAAAATGGATGATGAGAGCGGATTGGAGGCTGAATTCGAAACTGCGGAAAGTTATTCTGAAAAAATAATTTCCATGAAATCAAAGTTAACCTATGCTATTAAGGCAAGAGTTGAACCCAAACATTTTGTAAGGGGGTGAGTTCGATTAATGAAAACATCGCAACAGAGAATTTCGCTTCTTGCTCTCATTCTAAGATAAAGTTACCGAAGTTGAGTATTAATAAATTTAATGGAGATCCCGCTTATTGGTTATCATTTTGGAACCAATACAATAAGGCCATACATAATAATGATAGTTTAACTGACGTTCATAAATTTAATTATTTACATTCCCTTCTTACCGGAGCTGCTGCTAACGCTATCAGTGGATTTTCGCTATCAAGTGAAAACTATATGGCAGCGATTGAACTACTCGAGAAGCGTTTTGGTCGTAAAGATTTAATTATAAATGCTCATATGGGAAAATTGTTGAATTTAGAAACAGTTAAAAATGTGAACAATACTTTCGCATTACGGAAACTTTATGATAACATTGAAACACAAATAAGAAGTTTAAATTCCCTTAAAGTAACTTCAGGAACATATTGTACATTACTTACACCAATTTTACTTAAATTGATTCCTAATGAGTTAAATTTGGAGTTTCAACGTAAAAGAAAGTCTCAAGATGATCTTTTTGAGGTGAACGAGTTGCTTGAATTTTTGCGGGCTGAATTGGAATGCAGAGAAACCGCGATACAGATGCAGGACTGGGTTATATTTTCAAATCCAGCGCAAGTGCATAGGGAAAGGAGAATGAATAAAAATATAGGTCCTACTGCTGCTTCATTGAGGGTTACGATAATGCAGTGCAGTTTTTGTGGAGATTCTGCTGAATCCGTTAAGTACACTTCGGCAGCTTGTTCGAAATCGGTAGTACAAAGAAAAGCATGTTAGCGAAAAAATGGAATGTGTTACCTCTGCATGAAAAGGGGAAATCATTTGGCAAAAAATTGTTATTCAAAATTAAGATGTGAACATTGCAGTGGAAGACATAATTCTTTAATTTGTGATAGGAACAATAAGGTGGAAGAGAAAAAACGTAGTGATGATCAGTGGCGTAGCGTCAGGGGGGGGGGCACGATCATTTTACTACCAGTAAAATTATAAACTACATTTGGTCTTATTTAATCTTTGAACGGTATGAATTAAATAAGGCCAAATATACTATATAAAAATACTGGTAGTAAAGTGATCGTGCCCCCCTTGACGCTACGCCTATGGTGATGATAAAGATTTTAATTTATCAAATAAAACATGTACGTTGAGGGTTTTGTTGCAAACTTTAATAGTAAGAATTCGTGGAAATGGTAAAGATAGATTTGTACGATGCTTAATTGATACGGGATCACAAAAATCCTATATTTCGAAATTTGCTGCTAAAATTATGCAATATAAAAGCATCAGCGAAAGTAACCTTGTTCATAGTCTGTTTGACGGAAGAGAAGTTTCTGAAATTCATCGACAATTCGTTGTGTATTTGAGTAATGATAAGGGTGATTATAAATGTAATTTTAAGGCTCTTGATCAAACCAAAATCTGTTCCGATATCCCGCAAATAGAATTAAAACCCCTGTTAAATGAACTTAAGGAACATAGAATATTTTTGAATGACACTGTTTACATGAAAGATAAATTGTTGTTTGAATCATCCCCCACTGAAATTCATGTTCTTATTGGGGTGGACATTGCTGGAAAATTACTTACAGGTGATGTAAGAAAGTTAAAATGTGGTTTGGTGTGTGTTCAAACTTACTTAGGCTGGACAGTTATGGGGAAGGTTCCTTTGGAATCAGAGAGGAAAATTGACAACTCATTGACATTCTCCATGTATGTCTCAGATTATAAAATTGCTGAATTGTGGAATCTTGATAGTCTGGGAATTTTCGATCCCTCTGAAAATGAAACTAAAAAGGAGTTACAGGAACAAACATTGCGGCCTTTTTTATTCGACAGTTAAAAGAGACAGCGAGGGAAGATTTGAGGTTTCTTTGCCTTGGATTGAAGGCCACTCCCCATTGCCTAATAATCCAGAGATTGCGGAGCGAAGGTTAAAAAATACGGTTAAAAATTTGAAAAATAAAGGTTTCTTAGAGGATTATGAAGCGGTTTTCAAATATTGGGAGGAAGAGAAAATAATAGAAATTCTACCTGAAAAGGAATATGATAAGTACTGCTATTACTTACCTCACCATGCAGTTGTTAAAGTGAATTCCAAAACTACAAAGATAAGACCAGTATTTGATGGGTCGGCGAAAATTAAGGGTTTTCCTTCAATAAATGATTGTGTAGAAAAAGGTCCGAACTTGATAGAAACTATCCCTGCCATTATTAACAGGTTTCGTGAAAAATGTATCGGTGTGAGTTCGGATATTAAAAAGGCATTTCTCCAGATAGGTCTTAACTCTAAGGATCGAGATTTTTTGAGATTCCTATGGTGGGAAAGAGGAAATCCAGAATTTTTGAAGATGTATAGACATAGAAGGGTCGTCTTCGGAATATCTAGTAGTCCTTTCTTACTGAGTGCTACTTTAATAAAATTGATGAATGACGTACCTGAACATCTTAAATCAACGGCGAAGAAACTAGCTGAATCTTGGTATGTTGACAATTTGGTTACTAGTGTGAACAACGAGGATGAACTGTATGAATTTAAAAATAATTCTATTGAAATTTTGGCTAGTGCTAAATTTGAATTGCAAGATTGGGCTTGTAATTTGCCAACAAAGAGCCAAGTTGTAAGGAATTCGTCTTTTCCAGAAATTTCGGATTCAGACAATTCAAAATTTGAATATTTTGATAGTTCAAATGAAGGTAAAACTGTTACTATTCTTGGTCGTGTTTGGAATTTAAGTGATGATACTTTGAGTTGCGATATAAAGGGATTAAATGAATCCGAAGATAATTTCATTTCAAAAAGGGTTATATTGTCCGAAGTACACAGAATTTATGATCCGGTAGGTTTTACTTGTGGTATAACTCTGATTCCAAAACTTTTATTACAAAAATGTTGGGAACTGAAAGTTACATGGGATGAGCCTCTTCCTGAGGATATTAGTAAGAAATTTATTAAATGGAAAAAGGCTTTGTGCCATTTGACAGAATTAAAGATTCCTAGGTATATGATGCTTAATCCTGTATCAGATAGGGATTTGTCCTTTCATGTATTTTGTGATGCATCACAAAAGGCATATGCTACTTTTATTTATCTAAGGTGTAAAACGAGAACAGAGGTATCATGTCAACTTGTTCAAGCTCGAGCAAGAGTGGCCCCTCTGAAACCTACATCAATTTGTAGACTTGAATTATTGGCTTGCACTATAGGAGTTAGACTGATGGAAACTGTAAGGCAAGATTTAAAGTTGGAAAATATTCCTTTATTTTATTGGACTGATTCGATGAATACACTATATTGGATTAAGAATGATGAAAATAATTCTTAATCTTAAATCTTAATTCTTAAATAATATTTGTCATGAATAGAGTAAGAGAAATTAGAAAATATAGTAATCCAGAGAATTGGAAGTTTGTTCCTGGTGATTTAAATCCAGCTGACATTCCTTCAAGAGGATGTTCTGTGGAAAACCTCAAGGTTAAGAATTGGCATGAGGGTCCGACTTGGCTAAAATTTGAGCGAGGCTCTTGGCCAACTTTTGATATTGCTCCGAAAAAGAATGAGGTTGATAGAGAGAGGAAGAAATTAATTGTATCGTCCTTGATTACTTTGAATGAAGAATTTCCATATTTTACTCGAGTTTCACAGTTTCACAAGATAATTAAAATCACGGCTTGGATAAAGAGATTTATTGAAAATTGTAAAAGTGATAAGGAAGAACGAGTGCTAGAAAATTTAAAATGTAGGAGATTAAAAGAGCAGAAGGCCTTGTATGGAGAATCGTGCAGGAAAGTTGCTTCAAATCGGAAAAGGATGAACGTTTATGTCATTTAAAGCCTTTCGTGGATCGATACGGACTTATAAGACTTAAATCAAGAATATTTATGAGAGAAGATTCAGAAGATTTTAGATTACCTATAATTTTGCCATCTGACCACCCGGTTGTAATGAAATTAATAATGGAGAAACATAGACAAATACTGCATTGCGGAGTGCAAACATTGATGGCAGTTTTACGTGAGAATTATTGGATTTTAAGGAGTCGTAAAACGATCCGAGGCGTTTTGAAGAGTTGTGTAAAATGTAAAAGATTTGATGCAAAACCTCACGATGTCCAAATGCCACCTTTGCCAGAAGATAGGATTAAAGATTCTTCCGTTTTTGAAGTGGTGGGCGCCGATCTGGCGGGACCTTTGTTTTTGAGGAATGGATCAAAGTCTTGGATTGTTTTGTTTACCTGCGCCGTGTATCGAGCTATCCACCTCGAACTTGTCACTTCGTTATCCACTAAAAATTTTTTGCTTGCATTCCGTCGGTTTATATCACGACGAGGGAGACCTCAGATTGTGTATACAGATAATGGAGTTAATTTCGTTGGTTCAAGTTCGCTATTAAAGAAAATAGACTGGGAAAAGGTGACTAAAGATCATACTGTTGAACGAATTACTTGGAAATTTAATCCTCCTGCATCTCCTTGGTGGGGAGGATTCTGGGAAAGTATGATCGGATTGATGAAGAATATTCTTAGGAAGATATTGGGAAATGCGTCATTAAAATATGAAGAAATTATTACTATTTTGTGCGATTGCGAAAATATTGTAAATTCCAGGCCGTTGACATACATATCTGAAGATCTTGAATTAGAGCCCTTAAATCCTGCTATGTTCCTTCGTGACATAAAATACGGTGGTGTACCTGATCTGGACAGTATAGATGCAAGTTATTTTCAAAAGAGATATGAATATAGAATAAAAATGCGGGAGGACTTGAGAAAATGTTTCCGGTTGGAGTATTTGGGACAATTGAGGAATTATCGGAAAAAGGCAAATTGGTATCAGGAACTCTCAGTTGGAGATATTATAATTGGTACAAAGGAAAAAAAATAAATTGGCCTCTGGGAAAGGTAATTCTTCAATTGTTTCCAGGAAAGGATGGGATAGTACGCCTGGCAAAATTACGCACTAAATATGGAAAATACTTCGTCCTGTGCAAAGACTGTATCCATTAGAGGCAAATTTTGATTCAAATAATTTTTCTCTGAGAAATATCAAGTGTGCTCCTACTGAGAAAACGCCAGAAAATAAATCTCCAGTTCCTGTTGTTCATGACAAGAATCCACCTAGAGTGTCTAAATATGGAAGAGTAATTCGAACACCAGAACGTTTAAACCTAATGAACTTGTCCTCGACTGTGGTTGAGTTTCAGAAAGGAAAAACTCAACGGGGGGAGTATGTTGCGGCAAGCTCCATTAGTCACTCTTCGCAGTTACCTCTGAATTGGATTGAAAGTTTTGTAGATCCGGAGTTTTTCGATACCAATAAGTTGATGACCGGCTCCATCTAAAACACTTCGTAGCCTCCTGAATTGAACTGAAATTTACGTATGTTTCGGGATTTTGGTACCCTGAATCAAAACTGAAGCTGTTGTTGTTCCCTTAGAACTGAAATGAACTGGTAAACTTTTTAGATTTTTACTTGTTATGTTGAATTTGTACGGAGTTGTCTCCGGTGTTTTTAAACTGCTTTTTATTATGGGGTTTGCGATGTGGAAATATTATAATGCTGTTCTGTACATTAATTTTGAAATAGATAGTTTTAAAGTTTATGAGTTTAAATGGTATTTATTTAGTTTGAGTATAATTTTGTAGATAGAGATATATTGACTTCAATCATATTCGGTAGTACGGAAGAGAGACCTGGCTTGTATTTAGTTGAAAGAAAGTAAATAGATTTAGTTAGAAACATGATTTGAAATATATGGTAGAAAGCTGGGTTTCGACAATCATTAGATCGGCAACTTTAAAGGCCATATATAAGCTTAAAATTGAAAATCTCTGTTCTCCTATTTCAAACACACTGAATAAAATATTGCAAGCAAATGATATATTCATGTATTGCTTGATGAGTATTATAACTGCTTTTAGCAAATTATTATTATCGCACTTAACACCTTCCCCTGCAAAATCCCACATTTTTCAAAATTCTTTTATCATTAGTGACACAAATTTCGAACAATTTTTAACACATATTTTGCGTGTTTTTGGAGACAGATCATTGCGAATTTATATTTATTGTGAATAATACATACGATAGGCAATGAAATAGAGAAATATAGAGATTAGCATTGAGATTTTGCATGAAAATTAATGTTTAGACAAAAACTTTTTAATTCCTAAAATAAAACTTATTTATACATGGTACAGATTAGGCCACATATTTTTTAAAAAATTTCTTCTAAAAAACCGATTAATTTTAGCTGCGGATGATACGCTGGGAATTACGTTTATACGTTGGGTTTTACGGCTCTTCAAGAAAATTTCACCATAACGGCTTTCTAGAAAATCCTAAACAAGGAGCCAATATCTTATGTGTTAGTTTCAGCTATGTGACTTTTATGTCTGAGGCGTTGTGGATACTATATGCATCAAGATTATACTGGCAGCTGTTTAAACCCTTGAAAGGTGGGGGTTCATTTTCAGACCACCTAATTTTAATCCCAAAATGCTACATTGGCAACAGAATTTTCGAAGTAAAATTTTCGTTTTATTAAATACACAAAATGTTATTTATGTTCAAATAAAGTAATCCGTAAATTATGGTGTCATACAATAGTTTCAACATTTTACGATTAGAGGTACACAAATAAATTTGCTCACGACTAGGAATTTTATATAATAAAAGGTATCTTATTTGTACTTTGTGCATCAATGATTTCATTTATTAAATAAAAATTCTGGTTAGAAACAGAATTGTTTTAGCCGCGGCTTATAAGACGGAATTTACGGTATTTTTCCCCTGAAAGGGTGGTGGCATACATTATGTGTAACACTTAATTTTTATTCCCAAATAACTCATTTGCCCCAGAATTTCGGAATAAAATTTTGCTTTTAAGATGTCCACGAAGAAAAGCTTTTTATTTTTTTTAAATAAATTTGATCGTAATTCTACTGAAATTGAATTATTTCAGCATTTTACAATAGAAATTCTTTGCAATGAAAGGGTTAAGGACGAACTTGCAAAACACAGTTCTTGAGAAGAAGCAGTTTAAAAAAACACATCTATCATTTTCGCAGTCTGTTTATTTTTTAAAGTAAATCGCAGAGTAAAAAGGCAAATTGGACTTCATTGTATTCGTTACTACTTCAGTGTTTTAAAATATCAACCTTTGTCGAATATGCCATTAAACATTTGATTACGGGGTTGGGACACCATGCGTACCAGTACCAACTTTTGAAAAAAAATCTGTGACATACACCACCGCCCCCTGAATACTAGGCCTGAGCGCTGACAACAATGGCGGCTGTCGCAGGCCGATTTTTTTTTCAGCGTTTGAACGGTCCCTCGAAATTCCACACCAATAATTTCTAAAAGTTTTCTTCGCCTTATCCCTGTCTTTCGGAGAGATACCTCTTCTGGCCTTCATATGGAACGTACACGCTTCCCAGAGGCTCCCATGGAAAGTTAAGCCAGAACCGGCCCCGGGCTAGCGGCACCCAAAATTATGGTATGTAGTCTTTCGTAAACTCTTCCTCTTTAAAATGAGCCAAACCGCATCAAAATCGGTTAATTAGGTCAAGAGTTATGAACGTTTTTGTGTTTGTCACTTTCAATGGCGATTTAACATTGATTATCTGCCTATACGGCAGCCATGTTTTTCTGTCACTTGGAGTTTTAATTTGCTTATTTTTGTGTCTTCCCGTGCTCTATTTGTCATAAAATTGATGTGTATATTAATATTTTTACGTAAAAGAGCTATTATAATAGTTATTACATAGTATTTGGCCCTAAAACGGGTATTTGATATTTTGATATTTTGTTCTTGTCTAGTATTGGAGATTAGCATGTATTTTTCTTTCTGTTTTTTTTAAATATACTTCCCGTCACCAGATCTGTTTAATTTTTTTATGAGGGGGGGCGGCACATTAAATTAACCTCTAGAAAAAATTGCAAGTCATTTCATCGACTTTAACCATATTTAATAATTCACAGTTTCATTTTTTGAAACGCAGCGTTCCGGGTTGCTTGCATGGTAGGTCGCAAATTTTGTTGCTCGTACTTTTTAATATTTTTAAGCTAGTTAATGCTTTCTAAGGGGTCATTTGTCTTAATTAATTAACGTCTAAAGATCTGGGGACGGGTTTGGTTAAGTTTTTAGTTCGTTTTCATGTGTAAAATTGTATTCTAGTACAGGTAACTCTGATAATGCTCGTAACCAGTGCCATTGTTTATGTTTGTAAATACGCTAATTTTAGTAATTAAAAATGTTAAATTATGTATTCTAGTATTCTTTAGATGTAACTGTATATCATAGGTGTTCTCCGCCACCTAGTTTGAAAGTTTTAAAGTATTATTTAGTGTATTAGGGACTTAGTTCTGTTTTAAGTGTCATCGAAGTATTCCATGTACGTGTATAATGCTATTCTCTCATAGAGATCATGATAGACCTTAGAATTTTGCTTTTTATTAATTTTAAATGTTTAAAACTCAATTTTGTGGACTGATATTGATTAAGCGTTAATTAAGCTACATAAATGTGTCAGTGTTTTTGATTTTGGTAAAATATTATGGTTTTTATGTTCATGTAAAGTGAAAAATTCTATTGAAATTCTCATTTTTAGTTCGGGGAATCCCCTTTTAATTCCGGGATTTCCCCTTTTTTTCTGACAGTTTTGGTTCATGGTAGGGCGGAGTTGAGTTGTAGCTTTAGTGAAAGAAGACAACTTAGGGTCGGATAGGTCTAGGTTTGGTTTACTTGTGTGTGCTGGTGGCAAGCAACCTGGGTTTACAGTTAAGAGAGGTGTATTGTGGGTAATACCTTCTCACAGAAAATAAACAAAGCATAGAATTATAAACAAAGCATAGGATTATGGGTAATAATGATAGTTACACTTAGTGTTTGCTCATGGGGTTAATCTTTCTAGTAGATACATTAAGTTAACAACGGAATCAGCCAATAAACACAGTGCATTTTATAAACTAGGCCCTGAGAAGGCTCAAGGGGTAGTCAAATAGTAGAAACATAAAGTTTTTACAGTAAAATTGGGTTTGCACTTGGTATTTAATTTTTTTTAGTGCGGTAGGCGGGACTTAGGGGTCCGCATCTGCTGGTAATTCCGGTTAGGGGTCATCAACAATGGCAATGCATAGCACAACTTTTTAAAAGGTAGCTCTCTCTCAGCAGGGATTTAATGGGTTTAACATTAATTCTCACTTTGGGGGGGGGGGGGGGGGTGCTCTTTTTTTTTTCTTTTTTTTTTCTTAGGTAGCTTCGTTTTTTGCTCTTTTTAGCTAAAATTGAACTTTTCATTAAACGCGTTTTTCTCACAACATCGTTTTTACTCAAAACTTTTTTAAACGTGCCCAGATCGTCTCCGTTGTTTGCCTATAAGTAGATTTGACGTGCGGATGCCGTTTCTGGGGTCGGTTTTTTCTATTTATATTAGGGGGGTACCTTATGTCCCCAGGGGGTCATTTTCTGATTTCTCTTCGATTATGTCATATGACACCTCATTCGATAGGTCTTGACCTCATGAACATAATTTCGCTGGGCATTCTTAAATTTAACATTTAGGGCGGGGCCAGACCCCCATAAAGGGCCATCTCCTGTTCCATTGGGTTTACCATCATAACATAATACATCATTTTAATCGCCAAGACGTCGCCTTATCGGTTAGGTGGGTGCTTTTCAGGGCTATAGCACTGTGCTATTAGTAGGGTTTAAAGACCGGTTTAGGTACAAGACTCAAGTGCAGCGAGGATTCTAGAATTTAGTTCCCAAGAGGTAAGCTGGTGACCCTAGCTATAATGGTTACTATATTTATCATCCTGTGTGAACATCTATACGTTTCTCAACTCCGCCTGCCATTCATTGTATTTTTCTTACTTGTTTACTTTTGAGTTACAATTTGTACATTTCCTTATATTTTGACATGCTGATCTCCGTCTAGAGTGCGGGAGGCCCTTTCTTTTGGTGCGGATCTTGGCTCATATCTTCATTAATTATTAATTTAGGCCTCTCTCTTTCAAAATCTTTTATTCCAAATTCTTCCTTCCATAAGTGGGTGCTGCGATGCCCGGTCCAATTAATATTTGGAGGTATATTAGTGTTTTTTATTGTGAGTAATTAGAGGCATATTAGTTAGTAAAGATAGTAGAGTAAGTGGCTTAGAGAGTGAAAGAAGTTGAAAAACAACGTATCTAAATAGATTAGTAAATGTCTGAAAACGATACTTCGGACACCTCACTTCAAGAATTTCCTGTAAAAACAATTACACCTACAACAACGAAGAAAAAAGACAACAAATCAACATTTTCTGAGAAAGACAAAGGGAAAGCAATGTCTAAAAGGGATAATAAATTACAATCTTCAACGCCGAGGCTACCTCAGTCTCAACAATCACAGGACAGGCAGCCGGAGGAAATGACAACAACTGAAATAATAGCGGAGATAGAAAAGCTGTATAGAAGCAAGCAAAAAGGAGATGCGGGCCGATTTAAGAGTGTGAAAGCAGTCCTGGAGAGGCGAGTTGCAGAGTTAAATCAAACAAGAAAAGAAGCAGATGATAACGAACGGCACAAGGAGGAAATAAGAAAAGAAGTGGAAGAGTTTGAAAAGAAAATGGAGGAACAACTATTGGAAAACAACAGATTAAAAGATGAATTAGAAGATAGAAATGAATACATAAGAACACTACTATTAAAGGCAGATCAGCGAGCAGAATCGCCAGAAATAATTGTAAACATAATCGAACAACACCTGCAGGCTCTGCAGACGTTAATAAGAGAAGAAAGCACACAGGACAGCGAAGAACTAATCATAGACATAAGACAAGGTATAAATAAAATGAAACAGCAATTCAAGGAACTGGAGAGAGAACGAGATCAACTTAAGTTGGATTTTCATAAAGTGAGAACGGAATTGAGATATATGGACACACAGCAACAGCAAACGGAAAACACGCAACAACAAATTGCAAAATTACAAAGAACTGTCAGTGAAACGCTGGGTCAACATGGTGTCCGCTTTCTGCAGGGGCTGAAGGAACTAAAACAAGACATGGAAACAATGAAAAGGGGTATGAAAACAACAACTCCAGCAGTACATCAACGACCACCACAACAATCAGCAACTTCATACTCCTCGGTACTCCAACAGAGGCCTCCACCTAAACCGTCAATAGTTGTAAAACCTAGAGATTCTAAAACTAGCATAGAGGAGATAAAAGCAGCTTTATACAAGGAGGTGGGAGTTTTGGAACTAAATAACTTGTCTCATAAAATAACAAAAGCCGGGAACCTAGTGCTGACCTGCCGAAATGAAGAAGAGGAGGAGAAACTTCGAACCCGCCTAACGGAAAATGAAAGATTAACCGATAAGTTAAACATCACTCAAATTAAACCAAGAATGACTAAAATGATAATCTTTGGTGTCCCAAGGGACCAGATAGCAGAAGACGAGAAGGAACAGCACACCGAAGAATTATTAAAAAGAGCTCTCACGAGGGCACTGAACATTGAAAACGTCAACTTTAATCTACATAGAATAATGGCTTCAAAAACAAAAGAAGCGTTCAACATAGTCTTCGAGCTGCCACAGCGAGATGCTGGTTTCTTGGATCGATCAAAGATCAATATTGCTTTATCCAGATGCACGATACGCAGATATGTTTCAACTCCACGCTGTTATAACTGCCAAAAATTGGGACACATGTCCAGGGATTGTAAAGAGGACCTTGCCTGTGCCAAATGTGCTCGTTCGCACAACACAAAGGACTGCACCTCAGCCAAACCAAGATGCGTCAATTGCTATGAGCAACACCGTAACAGTCCAGACTCGGACAATCCAATAAATTTTGAACATTTTGCTTACGATGGATGCTGCTCTTCTTACAGAAATTACCAGAGACTGATATTTGAAAATCAACGTCAACAAACTGAACAGCCTCATTCAAGGTAATACAGTGTAACCTTCAAGGTAACAAATCAAAAACAGCATCCTTCGTAAACTATATTCTCGAGGAGGGCTTCCACCTGGCATGTCTCCAAGATGCTTATCTATACGAAAATCGTCCATCTTCCCTGCCCTTGGGGATCCCATGTTATTCCTCAAGCTCCCTTAATTCACATATTTTAATTCTAAATCAAAATCTTAAACATTGTTTATCAGCTAAATTTAATCATTCAGTTTTCATAAATATAGAACTTCAAAATTTAATCCTCTCGGTTGGGAGCTTTTATTGTCCTCCAAGGGCTGACTTGGAAGTTGATTTGATGCATTTGCTCTCGGCTCAACATTTAAGCGAGTACTGTCTTATATTAGGAGATTTCAATGCCCACGACCCTCTTTGGGGTTACTCCAGGGAGGATGCCAGGGGGAGGCTTCTCGTCGATCATATTTTAGCAAATAATCTTGTAATTTTGAACAGCCCTACCTGTCAGCCGACTTTTGAGTCAGGGGACAGGACTGGTCGTCCTGATTTGTCAATTTGCTCGCAATCTCTTTATCGTCACTTTCATAGTTGGGTGGTTGTTCCGGAGTTATTCGGAGATCACCGTCCGTTAATAACGAAACTTTTTCTAACAACGCCAGATCTACCGAAAAGACGCTATAAAACAAAAAATGTCCCGTTAACTAAATTTCAAAATTTAATTAAACAAAAATGTATCTCAGAAAAAATAAACTTTAAACATTTACAGTCAGCTCAGGATTTAGAGATAGAGTATGATAGATTTAACTCAATAATTCAGCTCTCGGCCCAGGCTTCCTTTAAACGAAAAAACTCTTTTCGCAAAATAAAACTCATTTGGTGGTCTCCGGATCTCCGGGCACAAAGAAATAAAGTAAAAGCACTATATCAAAAATCTAAATTACCAGACGCAGATAACCAATTCAAAATTCACTATAGGAAGGAAAAAGCAAGGTACAAAAAACAGATTCTCCATGCGAAAAGCACAGCATGGGATATTTTTTGTAAAAAACAACAAGATCCATACGGTATGGCTAAAAAGTTGGCATTTCAGGACTTCCAGGATAACTTAGTTAGTTATTTACCTGACTCGTCTTTCCCGGCTTCCAGATCTACTTAACTTTTTAATTTGACGGAGAAGTTGTTTGGACCATCGGCGGGAGCTTCGGTATCTCCAACTTTAAACCGACATCTGGTAAAAAATAATGACCAGTTACCTTTTACTTTGCGAGAGATAAGAAATTCAATTTACAGCTTTAATCAAAACAAGGCTCCCGGTCCGGACGAGATGGACCATAGGATGATTCGCGTGATTTTCTCATCGGTCCCGGAGTTACTTCAGGATTTGTTCAATAAAGCGTTTGAACTTAATCACTTTCTGTCGGTCTGGAAGCGGGGTGAGCTCGTCTTTTTTCGAAAGGAAGGCAGACCGTCTGATGACCCTAAATCTTATCGCCCTATTACATTACTCCCAATATTGGGTAAAATATTTGAAAAACTATTACTAAGACGCATACAATATACATTACAGCACAATAGCAAATTAAGTAACGACCAACATGGTTTCACTTCGTTGAAATCAACAGAAACGGCTTTGCAGACAGCACTCTCATATATTGATATTAATAAGTCCAATAAGAATTACACGACTTTTATTTCGCTGGATTTCATGGGAGCGTTTGATAATCTTCCATGGGATCTGGCGATTTCTTCACTTTTGGATCTTGATATCCCTTTGCAATATATCAACACTATTTTTTCCTTCCTTTCGGGTAGACGGGCTCAGGTCGACTGGCAGGATCCCCACTCTCCTTACTTTTTTACAAAGGGTTGTCCTCAGGGCTCCTGCCTTGGTCCTTTCCTTTGGTTGGCACTCTTGAATACTTTGTTGATTTCATTTATCTGTGAGCACTGTGCGATTGTGTCATACGCGGATGATGTTCTACTCATAGTTTGGGGTTCTTCGCGCGCTGCACTAGAGCTCAGTGGCAGAGTTGCACTTGACTATATTGTTAATTGGGCAACAAATAATAATTTACAAATCTCTCAAGAAAAATCAAAAACGATTACATTTGGCAAACCTCGTCTCCTCGAAAGAGATCCAATATTTAAAATTAATGGTAAAAATCTACATTCAGTAAAAACATTAAAATACCTGGGTGTCATAATTGACCAACATCTTTCCTTTTTGCCTCACGTAACCTCTAAAAGACAAGATATAACGAAAATTACCCAGAATCTATATAAATTCTCATCTATTTCTGGCAGATTACCATTGTACTTCTTTAAAATTTGGTATAGTGCAATTCTACAAAGGCAACTTGCCTATGCTTGTGCAGTCTGGTTTCCGCGAATGACGCGTTCGCATGGTGCCCGGCATCTTTTGGCTGCCCAGAGGAAGGCTCTTCTACTTATCTCCCGTGCTTATAAAAATGTTTCTACCTCGACATTGCAGGTTCTAACGGGAATTCCACCATTAGACCTGCAGCTGGAAGCGGAGGCTGAATTTGCCAGGGTCACGAGACTAGGAATCTCCTCCACGCGATACGATGCACTTTCATATGCCACAAAGGTCTCAAAATACATTCTACCACCTACACTATCGCAAATTAAAACTAGCTCAACTTTAGATTTTGGGGGGGGACATTCATATTTTTACAGACGGTTCAAAAACATTGGAGGGAACGGCATCAGCTTTCTGTGTTTTTCGGGGTGACCATTTACTTCATACGTGGCGTGCACGTCTAGACAATGGCAATTCGGTTTTCCAGGCCGAAGTCTTAGCGATTGGTGAGGCAGTTCGCTGGGCTCTGGATGGGGATTCTCCAGAAATCTTAATTTCCTCGGACAGCTTGTCTAGCTTAATGGCTCTTGCGAAATTTGATATAGATAACTATTATATTCAAGACTTACTCTTAAAAATTCATAATTCAAACAAAACTTTTTATTTTAATTGGGTAAAGGGACACTCGGGTGTAGCTGGGAACGAACTGGCGGATCAGCTGGCGCGTTCAGCCACGAGCGACGATACAATTTCACACACATTCTTACCATTACCACTCTCACATCTTAAACGAAACACTAAAATACAACTACAAGAAAATTGGCAACATCGTTGGTCCACAGAACGGGTGGGTCACTACACAAGGCAATTTCTCCCGTATATTTCACAAAATTTTCAAATCAATAACAGATATCTATACCTATTTTTAACTAACCACGGACCCTTTCAACAGTTTTTATTTAATATCAATAAAAGTGACTCCCCACTTTGTGTCTGTGGTACAGAAGCAACATCACTACACTATATCTTAAACTGCACATTGACATCAACATATCACATTAAAAAACCAAATACAATGTCGCTCGAAGATTGGCTGAAGTATTTGCTGGACCGTCCGGTTCTTCTCCAGCGAATTATTGACTGTATGCGTTTCTTAGAACAAAATGAACATCTTTTTTCGAATCCCCTTCCATGGTGACTGGCGAGCTGTTTTTTGTCTGGCAGGGGCCTGAGCTTTGTATTTCTGTATTTTGTTTCTGTGGTTTAACTTGTTTTTATAGTGAATCTATGTAATAAATGTAAATTCGTTTTTACAGTGAATCTATGTTATAAATGTATACAAGTGTTTAAAAGTATAAAACTTATTTAAACTTCTCAGAATTTGTAAATATGTAATTAAGTTTAAAAAGTTTAACTGTTAATATACCTCATATATTTGTAATTATAAATATAAATAATAATTTCAAGACCAACATGTAACTGTATTTTTATGATATCTATATTTTGAACGTATATATATATATATAAACATGTAAATATAATTAGAGTGAAACTCAAACAAATTAACAAAGGTGAAAATCTAACATGTCAATTTATTGTATAAGCAATTAAACATAGTCATTGTATTTGTAACAGAATATAAACTATCACTTATATCACAAAGGCAAGTAATAATGTCAAGAAAGAAACTATTGTTTGTAAATATCAATGTAAAATATATATATACTGTAAAAAAAATTTTTTCTTTTGTGTTTAAAATAAACGTAGCTGACGGCTCGGAGACACCTACTTACCTCTCGTGCTGTTCCGGGGTCAAGGAGCGGGCGAAGGAAGGGTCTTGTTTCGACAGTGGGTTTTCTGGGACCGCTCACTTGGCGGCGGTCTCGCTGGCTAGTGGAGGTGTGACTGCCCCTCGTGGACTGCACTTAAACTCTAAGGCTTACGCCGGGTTTCCCGAGGTGGACATCCCTGTCTTTCGGAGATCAAATAAGTCAAAGATAACTTTTAGATATTATTGGTGTTGAAGTTCGAGGGACCGTACAAACGATTCCGCCTGCGGCAGCCGCCATTTTTTTCAGCGCGCAGGCCTAGTATCCAGGGGGTGGTGCATACACTTAGACCAGGATATTTTCAAGAGAAACATACTACAAAGAACTTGTTTTGTAAATTACGGTACGATTGAATATAGAAATAGTCGTCAGTTCTGTCCCGTAATCAAGACGTTACCTTCAATTTGAACTATAGCTATCATCCAGATTTTTTTCTTTATATTTTTGTATTACAATACTTACTGTACGTAAGTACTGTACTGGAATAAATTGCTATAAAATTTTAATATTTGTACTTGTTTAGTATTTGCTATACTATTTTTAAAGTAAATATACCTTTTCTTGTATATAGCTTTTATTAATACTAGGGCATCCAACCCGGGCTTCCCGGGATAGAAAATACATGTGAAAACCCTTTATTATTTTTTTTTATTAAAAACTCTAATAGATTTTTTACATTATACATATTTTTTAACAACAACAAAAAGCAATTTTATATGAAATATGTCATTTATATGTTCAAATAAAATTTTAAAATTTATTAAATGCAGTAATTTTGAATTGGCCACGCGCCCACGCGCAAGTAAATAGCCGAAGAAATTGCTACAAATTCGTTATCCACAGCAGTTTTTAGCTCACAGGCTATCAAAGCCTGAGAGCTTATGTGCCCGACCGTTCTGTATGTATGTATCTACGTATGTACGTACGTAACGCGATAACTCTTGACAGAAATAACCGTTCTGCTTCCAATTTTGTTTATAGGTTCCTTGTGATAAGACGCTTCCCTGATTAGTTTTGGGGATTGATTGTTTAATTATAAAAGGGGGAACGGGGGGGCTAACCCCCCTTAATTAAGATAAATGGTTTTTTCATGCAGAATTGTCCAATTTTCTTCAAATTTTGTATATAGGTTCATTGTGATAAGGTTCTTTCCTGATTAGTTTTGGGGGTTCATAGGTTAAGTATAAAGGGGCTAACGGGGGGGGGGAATCCTCCCCCTTAATTTAGATAAATGAATTTTTCATGCAGAGTTATCCGATTTCTTCCACTTTTGTTTATAGGTTCCTTGTGATAAGGCGCTTCCCTGATTAGTTTTGGGGATTGATTGGTTAACTATAAAGGGGGGGGGAACGGGGGGCTAACCCCCCTTAATTTGGATAAATGGTTTTTTCATGCAGAATTATCCAATTTTCTTCAAATTTTGTATATAGGTTCATTGTGATAAGGTTCTTTCCTGATTAGTTTTTGGGGTTCATAGGTTAAGTATAAAGGGGGTAACGGGGGGGGGTTAATCCTCCCCCCTTATTTTAGATAACTTATTTTTTTCATGCAGAGATATAAGATTTCCTTCAAACTTTCTATATGGGCTCATTGTGGTAAGGGGCTTCCCTGATTAGTTTTGGGGGTTCATTGGTGAAATGTAAAGGAGGAAAACGGGGGCTACCCCCCCCTTAATTTTGATAAATGGGTTTTGCATGCAGAATTATCCAATTTACTCCAAATTTTGTATATAGGCTCATTGTGGTAAGACACTTCCCCTATTAGTTTTGGGGGTTCACTGGTAAAGTATAAAAGGGGGGAACGGGGGGGACTAACCCCCCTTGATATAGATAAATGGGTTTTTTAAGCAGAATTATCCGATTTTCTTCAAATTTTATATATATGTTCATTGTGATAAGGCGCTTCTCTGATTAGTTTTGGGGGTTCTTTGGTTAAGTATAAAGGGGGGACGGGGGGCTACCCCCCTTAATTTAGATAAATGGATTTTTCATGCAGAATTATCGGATTTTTTAAAATTTTGTATATAGGTTCATTGTGGTAAGGCGCTTCTCTGATTAGTTTTATGGGTTCATTGGTTAATTATAAGAAGGAGAAACGGGGAATGGTTCCCCCCTCTTAATATATTGTCGATTTCTTCATTTTTCGAGGGCTTATTTCAAATTCTTTGAAATAAGAATATAATTTACAGTTAGTGTGAATAGCCTGTGAGCTCAATGCCGTCAGTTTAACTGGGCAGTTTTCTTTTATTTTTTAATTATTATTCTGATAATGTCAGCGGTTTTACGCACTTATTTCAATTACATGTCTGTTAAATTTGTTTTTATTTATTCTATTTTATATATTGCTTAATGATGTTTTAATTTCGTTATTGAATATTAGCTGCAAACAAATACTGAACTTGTAATATTGTTTAAATTGCAAATGGATTAATATTTTGTAATCGTCTGCAAGCGATAGTGTGATTTAAAAAAAATCATGCTTCAAATTTAATTTAAATACTATAATAAATGAGTAAATTGCGATAAAGTTTTCTAACAAATTGCATTTCAAAGTAGATTTTTTCTCCTGTAAACGGTGTAAAAATTAAAAACACGGGATGTTTAGAAATTAAAAAAAAACTGCAATCACAAAAATCGCAAAACTGAAATTTCATCGTCAACTTTTGCCATTCGCAAAATGACGTGAGCGTTACGCACTGACACGTTTGTCCTTTAAAATATAGATTCTCTTACTTTAATAATGATAAGCATAATGTAATATACAGAGATATTACGACTAACAAAAAATACTTTGGTACATTATTCATTGTATTTTATGTGATCATTTTTAATATACTCTTAAATAATAAATACATTGGGATCTCTGCTATCCAGGAAAAAGAAAAAAATCATTTTCTTAAATTGTTTGACTACATTACTTTTCATTTTCTAATTTTAGAAAATAAGTCATTTAAAAGTCTGTTCGCATTATACTAGTTGCTTAAAAACGTTCGTAGATACTACTGATCGGCGTTGTCGGTCTATCGTGTTTTATATTCAAAATGCCTGAAAAGAATTCCGAATAATAATGTTTGAATTATTTAATAAGAAACATCATGTTACCAAATAAAAAAGATTATTTTTGAATAATAAATCGGCAACATTGATCAGCACATTTTTATTTCTCAGATTTGTATTTAAAGAAATCACTGTAATATACATATAAGCATGTCTATTAGATAATATTTCACAGCCTAAGAGGGACAACTCAGACGAGGTGACCAATTCTTTAGAGCATATATATGTCCCTCCTGGTACCTTTTATAAAGGTTAAAAAAAATACTAATTTCAATTGGAGCTGTACCCGCCGGAAGCAAGAAAGGGAGCGGGTGACATATACTCTCTAGTATCTTTAACCCGCGGACATTTGTACTTATCCAGTTTGCGTACGGTTTGCATTTTATTACCAATATTTAGTAATGATATTCTTCACCTTACCACTGCCCCTTGAACACTAGGTCTAAACGCTAACAGAAATATTACGGCTGTCGTAGGCCGATTTTTAACTGCGTTTGCACGGCCCCTTAAATTTAAGTATCAGTACATTTTTAAAGTATTGTTTTCTTTCTTTTTCTGAGAATAATTAAGGCGAAGAATACTTTAAAAAATACTGGAATTAAAATTAGAGATTTTGTAAAAATGCTGAAAATGATCTGCGTACGACAGCAGACATTTTTATGTCATCGCGTAAGACTAGTATTAAAAGGCCGGTGGACTTACTTAATTTACAATTGTTTCAAATTCTGCGGTAAAATACGATGAGGAATAATATTTCAAAAGAATGGTGAGAAATGGAAAATCATACGCACCCAGCGTATGTTATACTCTACGATAGTCGTCCCAGTAATATATATCCAAATTCAATCTAAAGGCAAATTAATGAAATATGTTTGTTAAATAATGCCAAATAATGCGTTAATGTAAAAACACCAGAGTCGAGGCGTACTAATAAAGATACAGAAACATGCAGTCATGAAAAAATTAAATTAGGGATAAAAAGGAAAATTCAATTAAAGCTTAATATGTAAAACATAGTAATATTATTTAAAAAATGTATCAATAAATGAATATGTCTATCTGATAAAAATAAAAGTTTCTGTTGTTTTGTTTTATAAGATAACAGAATTAAAAATTTTAATTTAAAAATCATTCTTTCTGTAGAATGTCAATTTCTTTAATAATGTTTAAACTACCTGTTTATAAATATAGTTTCCTTCGATTTCCTGCCACTTTAAATATTCACTATACACATTTTTATTCTATTCAAGCCATCGATATTTTCTTTCATCGAAGTATTTGTTATAGAGAAAAATATGTGGAGTGGGAACAGAAAAAAACATACATTATTCATGTAAACCGTATAATGAATAAACGCAGACATGTAAATTAGATTCAAATGAAAATCAAAATGTCTTACGTCTATGCATTTAATAATTTTCCTTCCTTGCAGTTGAAGAACTGTTTTTCATCGAAAAAGAGAAAAATGCATGTATCAGAAATTTAACATAGAGTTTTGAAAGATTTGACCCATGAATGTACAAAACAATGTTTTTTGAACTATGCCGAACTAACGGATGAATATAAGTCTTTACAGATTGTCAATAAGTATTTTCTAGTTTAAACACGCATATTCCGTTTGGCAGAATTTCCTGCCAATATATGTTTTCAGAAACAGTACCACTAATATTAAAATATAATGCGTTATATATTGACAGAATTTTGCGATTAAATAACCATATCATTGCTATTTTAAATTAGTAGCATACAGAAATTTAAAACAGTACGGGTCCTGTTTTTTCAATCTATGTTAGATATATAGGATGTAAATGCATAAGGAATTCATTTTCGCCCAATACATGAGGGAGTTTTTGATATTTTTTCTCCTAAACTAGCTTTGTACATAACGCTGAAAGTAACACCCTTTTTTAACCTCTCATGTCACACTCAAGGACTCTGAGGTCTCTATAGTGATACTGCTCAAAATGTTCATAATTTCCATTCCATAAAATGATGATGTATGGAAGAAATATCATCAACAAACATCATAGAACTGTGAGGTTTGCAAGTGTTTTAATCCACATCATACGACTCAAAGGCCTGTGGTGTTACTGTGAGGGTTCAACGGTTTAAAGGGATACCTTTAAATTAAAGTGTTGTTATACTTAAAAAAACTTTTATTTACATATCGTAATTTTCGGCATATAATATGCGGATAAAATAATTATGTTTAGACACAAAAATTTTATTAATGATTGAATTAAAAAATTTACAAAGTAAGTCCAGTAAGTTACATTTTATAAAATAAAATTTCTGTGTCGAAAGATGATTGTCTGTTCCGCGGATTATACGCCGGGAATTACGGTATTTGTTTTTTAACACATCTTAAAGGGTAGTATTCGGGTAGCAGCATTAAGTTTCCATTTTAATACTGAACACCATTTTAATACTTAAACAAGAACGAAAAATTATGCGTCAAGCATAGATTATGTAACACTTTCCAATGCTTCAAAATAATTTTACAAATCATTACCGTTTAATACATCTACGTAAATAATTTGGAAAACGCATAACATATTTAAAAACGTAATTTCAGGAATTTCCAACATATTCAATATTTGGAAAAATATCCGAATACTTTTATTCAGCCCTGTATATGATCTATCGGTTTGTATATATACTACATAGGATGCTAAATTTTAGTTTAGTTAGGAAACGCGTAGCACAGTTTAAAATTCTCCTTCTGGAGTTTCTGTCAATAAACGGAAATGTGTTCGCGAACTTTTGTGCTACCCTGTACATGATCTACAGAATTTATACACACTAAGTAATAGTTAAAAAGTGAGTTAAATTTAAAATCGCGTTCAGCAACTTAAAACGCACTTCCAGGAATTATTGTTAACAGACAGTAGAGAATTCTATCGTGTGTCCCTGTAAATGAACGATGACTGCTATACACACAATATTCTGTATTTATATGTATGTAAATTATTTATATGTCTAAAATGCAATTGTTCTTAAAAAAATAAATATCGGAACAATGAGTTAATAATACACATATTTTAATTTTTTTTTTATAGTTTTCTTCTGACATATTTTATTTAAATGTTATATGTACATGTTTCTTAAAATTGTATTCCTAGGTAATCGCTATAAAACGTCCGATTTTTGAATACCGAATACCTAATTCCAAATGTAAATATTCCCTTTTAGTCCAGGTGCTAGGAGTGAAAAAACTGCAAATCGTGATACAGTTATAACGTTTGGTCAGTATCTACTCTATATTAATACAAAGCATATCAGAAGGGGAGGTATCGCGGAAAGTGCGGGGAATTCAATATGGCGGTCGTTATTCAAAATGGCGTCATTTTCGGGAATTAGTGCAATTTCATTTCTATTCATCGTATAAAAGCATGTTTGATGGAAATTTAGATGTTTTTAGATAAAAAATATTATTTGTAACACTTTACAGAACAGTCTAAAATTATTTATGAATTCAGTTTGCCTGTTTATCTGTCTGTCTGGTCTTCTGTCTAGTCGCGCACTAACTCAAAAAAAAACCGGATATCCAGATAATTAAAATATGGTATTGTAGTATACCGTAACAAGTTCGGTATTCATTTTCAAGTGTGCATCATTCATAGTTCATTTACAGGGGCAATCAAAAGTATTCGGTTACATTATGGTCTGTAGACGAAAATCGCTTTCAATGTGTTTTAATGATGTTATACTCTTTGTAACATATTCAAATTAATATACATCAGTGCGGTGCAGTACAAGATACTTACTGTAGAATATGCAGTGCATAGCAGTTTTCGTTCATTTACAGGGGCTCACAAAATAATACGGTCACAGGACTTTCAATAAAAACAATGCTGTCTATGCGCGTTTTTAATTTTATAATGTGTTTTTGAACTTTGCTAGATATGAAAGAATTGCAAATTGTCACCTTTCCAGGCACATACGATGCTTAAATTTATGATAGGCCAGTTCTTATTAACATTTTAAAGCCTCACCACTCTTCTAAAACCTTTAATGATTACTACATTAAGACATTTTAACCCCATTTATGTAACGACATTGAGAGTTTTAGCTCCCAAAGAATAGATTTTATATGGGATAGATACATTACACCAAGCATTAAAGGTGAAACCACACAAAAAAGGGGTGCAGGAACCAGGCGGCAAGTGCTATCGCATGTCAAACTGCCTAAAATTTGGCAAGATTCCTTAAGAAATTCAAGTAATAAAGAAGAGTTATTTAATCTGCTTGGAACACTAGCTATAAATACCATAAAAAATACACAAGTTATAACCACTTCAGGTGAAGAAGTTAAAGCAAATAATATTGCACTAAGTTCTTTAATTGGAATGACTTGCCCTGATCATGAAGAAGCTGATACAAGGATAATCTTGCACCCCAAAGACATGGCAGAAAACGGATTGAAAAAATATTGTTATACGCTCTGTAGATACTGATGTATTAGTTTTAGCAATTGCACATTTCTTTACTTTGTCAGATAGACACCTGCAAACTATTTGGATTGCATTTGGAACAGGGAAGAATTACAGACTTATTCCCGTCCATAGTGTAGCTGCAGCAATTGGAAAAGAAAAAGAAATGCCGTTACTAGGATTCCATGCTTTCACAGGCTGCAACAGCAATCCTGGTTTCACAGGAAAAACAAAAAAGTCAGTTTGGAAGACATGGATTCTCTATAAAGATGCTACCATCGCATTTTCATTTTTATCAAAACCGCAAACTTCCATACCTGACGATATTCTAAATATTTTAGAAAAATTCGTAGTATTGTTGTACTCTTCAGCATGTAACAGCATAAGTGTAAATGGTGCTAGACAGGAATTGTTTATGACAAAAAATCGTCCTATTTAACATATTCCACCAACCAAGGGTACACTAGAGCAACATATTTTAAGGAGTGCTTTCCAAGCTGGACACATTTGTGGACATCCAAATGAGCGGGAAATATGTACCCCCTCTCGAAACAAATGAGGATGGTGGTTGGATAATTTATCATGGAAATTAAAAAGATTGTAGCTGGCCGAAATTGCAGATTCTTGAAAAGAACTAATAAAATGTATGTGCAAAATCTGCAAACATAAGTGTAGTTGTAGGAAGGTTGGTCTTTCTTGCACATTATTGTGCAACTGTAAGAACGAATGTGAATAAGAAATAATATGCTACAAACTAAAGTTTCTATATTCTGCAACTTTATGTCATTCATTTGTTATGTAGCATTCATATTTTAATATGGTGTATAAGTAAGGCATTTTTATTATTTATTTAATCCATTCATTTTACTCACTATACAATAAAAAATACTTTAATAATTGAACTAGTTTCATTTTAAGTATATTTCTGATATTAAAAAGAAAATTTTTGATTAAAAAAACTGAAAATGACATCAAAGACACTTTTATATGACGAAAATGGAAAAAATTGAATAACAGCTCAAATCTTAAATTCCTGAGACATTTCATTATGCCTCTCTTATATGCATTGTTTTAATATAAAGAAGATATTAACCAATAGGGATATTATTATTAAAAATTGCAGTTATTTCATACCTAGCACCTCCCTTAATAACAATCGATTTAGCTGATGATCTATAAAATTTATACACAAGTTATAAAGGCACTGTGCTCGGAGACATTAATGTAACGGCAACCGCATTATTTTGTGAGCCCCTGTAAATGAATGAAAACTGCTATGCACTGCTTATTATATAGTAAGTATCTTGCACTGCACCGCACTGATGTATATTAATTTGAATATGTTACAAAGAGTATAACATCATTAAAACATATTGCAAGCGATTTTCGTCTACAGACCATAATATAACCGAATACTTTTGATTGCCCCTGTAAATGAACTATGAATGATGCACTCTTGAAAATGAAAAACCAAACTTGTTACGGTATACTACAATACCATATTTTAATTATCTGGATATCCGGTTATGTTTTTCCGAGTTAGTGCGCGACTAGACAGACGACCAAACAGACAGACAAACAGGCAAACTGAATACATAAATACTTTTCGACTGTGCTGTAAAGTGTTACAAATAATATTTTTTATCTAAAAACCTCTAAATTTCCAACAAACATGCTTTTTATACGATGAATAGAAACGAAATTGCACTAAATCCCGAAAATGACGCCATTTTGAATAACGGCCGCCATCTTGAATTCCCCGCACTTTCCGAGATGTCTTCCCTTCTTATATGCTTTGTATTAACCAGGGTTCGTACGCCTCCTGGAATTTTGCGAACAGGAAATTCTTCGGTACCAGTATTTTCTTACAGAAAATCTCTCCTTAAAAGAAAGCGAAGTTTCGTGAGTTTAACCTAGATTTCCTTTTCAATAAAGAAAATACTGGTGAAACTCCTGGAAAATTCCCTGATCCGTACGAACCCTGATTAACATAGAGTAGATACTGACCAATCGGTATAACTGTATCACGATGTGCAGTTTTCACCTTATTTTTGTTGTGTAGCACTTGGACTATTTAGGATTTTAGAAATTTCGCTTTAGGACAATAATTTGCATTTAAATAAGAGCGAGATTACTATTTGAAAATGTTGGCACCCAAACGGTTTTGGGGCAGTGTTAAACATTCTAAAATATATATAAAAGTAATTTGTGTTATTACTTACCCATCATACGTAGTATAGGGTAAGTCTTGTAATCGTTTTGAAAATCGAAAAAAGTTTTTGACGGATTTACACGTTTTAGACACTGGAGATTCCAAAAAACATATTTTTAGGGGGAAAATATGCCGTCCGTCTGTCTGTGTGTGTGTCTGTGTGTCTGTAAATGCTCTATCTCCCGAACAAATTGAGGTAGAAACTTGAAATTTGGTATGTACTTAGTATGTAATAAAGGGAAGAAGCTTATTGAATTTCAGTAACCTCGATCATCCGGAACTATTTTTTTGGACTCTCGAAATATTTTTTATTAGGAGTGTCTAGGAGTATATAAGTTCCATAGGCCGTTCAAACGCTGAAAAAAATATCCGCCTGCGACAACCGCCATTTTTGTCAGCGCGCAGGCCAAGTATTCAGGGGGCGGTGCATCAATGCTGAGGGGCATCAGTTTCAGCCTCTAATATGCGCCCTCGTTGTCAGCGACATCTGTTGTTTGAAATTCGTATTAAAATCAAGAATCACAGTAAGAAAATTCCTGACATCATACATAACCCTACTGCAAGAATTTTTTTAATATCTTTCATCATTTGCAAGTTATTGAATTTTAAAATCCATCAGTCATTTTTGGGACACCCGGTATGAATATATTAGTATTTTATATATGTGTTCAAACTAATAACGCATTACTTTTATTTGTCATGTTCAATATAATGTAAAACTAAACAATGAATGTTGACTACAATCAATATAAAGCAGAAATACGTTTTTTTACAACATACTAGGTAGTTTGCTGCACCTGCCACTGAGTGGCTCAAACCTCCTTTAGTAGTAATCTCAATATACACGAAATGCGTTAAAACCGCGATTACTAACGCATGTAAGAGAGCTTCACTTATGAAAAAAAATAAAACATTACTCAATATATTAACCGCGTTGTGTAGCAATCTAGAAAATGCACGAAATTCATTAAACCAGCGATGACTAACACATGTATGAGAGCGTCGCACTCATCAAAATAAAAGAAATATCTGGATACACTAACCTCGTTGTGTAGCATTCTCAAAATTGCAAGCTAAACTGTAAGCTCACAACATTTAAAATAATTATGCGTTTAAAATTGTCACTAATTTAATTATAATATTATATATGCCTACCTTATAAATTCTACAAGGCATCGGAGCAAGAATTAGAACTCACTGAATGGCAGTAAAAATGCCATCCGTAGCAGGAGTTTTAACCTATCCGTACCAGGAGTTTTAATGTAGGCTACTTTCTTAAAATTCAGAATTTTTTATTCCCACCAGTTTTTTATAATAGTGTAATTGGCTTCATGCTCGCATTATTTTATCTGTCATTAAGTAATCGGAATATTTCTACTTAAAAATGATCGTGGCAATCTGAATTTTACAGTTACGTTTTCCATAATAAGCAACAGATGGGGAATTACCACAAACTGAAAGATGGACACACTTAGTATTTCGGCTATTGTTTCCTTTCCAGTATTCGTAATGCTGTCTTTTGATAGCTTAATAGTAATTTAAGCAGCAGTTCTTATCCATGACCATTATTTTCATAATTCGTGTTGCAGCAGAAACATACTTAATGCCTTTACAAAATTTCCTTCAAGAATTTTTAATGCTATCCTTTATTGTATATGATTAATGCAGCTGTATAGGTCTCCCAATCTCCAATTCTTTATTAAAGATCTTTCTGAATTTGCTACGTAGAATACTGAGATTTTTACATCACCAAGGAACTAACTTTGGCAAGTCAGTAACAGTAGCAATATAATTTTGATAGTGTAATTGGCGGATGGCAGGTTGAAACTAGTCAACAACCAGCTTCAAATCAGCTATCTAAGACATCTTACCAAATATGTTCGGATAGCGCTCTCCAGATCATCAAAAAAGAAACTTTTTCCTACCTTCTGTTACAACACTTATTGGTCCCGTAACAGAAAAAAAGCTAGATCTGTGATAAGATATAGTTATTGGGTTGTTCGGAAAGTTCTTTCTATTTAGGAAAGTTGGTTCGTACCGCAAAAATCTATCATTTAATTATTAGATATTAATTCGGATATTTAATGTCTAATAATTGACGGGCAGAATTTTCCGGTACATATTGTTTTTCCCAAACGGAAGAACTTTCCGAAAAACACAATATATCAGCAGAGACCTTCCAATCCATAATATGATCACAGTAAATGCTATTCCACACAGTAAAATCAATGCTCCCTTTATATTTTTGTTACATAAGTGGGTTTCTTTCCTTTATTAAGATTTATAAAGTACTTTGTTTTCAAAAAGAAATTCACCACAATTGTTGCAGTCAGTACTGCTCCACATAATGTGGCGCGCATTAGAAACACAGTCAACGATCATTTTCTTATTATCCTCAATATAGTGCTAAATAGGATCCTTCATTTTCTCTGCAAGAAGAGTTTTATCTACAAAAAGAAGATAAGAAGACATTAAGATAATTTCATATTTATATTCCTAAAAATCATAACTAACCCTGATAGTAGCATTGCAATCAAGTAATTAATAAGATTTAACTCGTTACGTTTAGAGCTAATAAGAATGCAAGCCCTAGACCACACACAGGTAGTATAACTATAGATTTGACATTATATAATAATCAGAATAAGGTCCTTGGTTCTTTATTTAGCGCGAAGTCAAAATCACCTCTAGACATCCTTCTACCAAGAACGGCAGAAGGAGATTAATATGGTGAAAATGATTTGTGCTAAATTACAGCTGCTATCCATCAATAAAAATATAGAGGCAGCAAAAATTAAAAAAATATATTCCCCTCTCACCGACTTCGGGTTTAGGTTTAACCTCCTGAGCGTTTTTTTTTCAAAAATTCAATTCCATCTCATTATCACCCCCAAATATACGTGAGTTGGGTTTAAGGGTTCCTTCAGAACAGTTATCAATTTCTAGTTTGTAAATTTTTAGTAATTATCTATGCTTATAAGAAAAAGTAACTGGGTCGAGAGGAATTTGCCAGAGTTTTAGTTGAATATTCTTTCTCCTTCACATTTGTGTTGGAATCATTTATAATTTTAAGTGTTCGTCTGGTGCATACTTAGTTTTATGTTGAACTAAAATTATCTACCCGACCTGATCACTTCCGCAGCCCTTCGATCCACTTCAATGATCAATCGTATATAATTAATTACCTTGTGCAGATGTATAACACTTCTAACTTCAACTCTGAGTTTAACCAGTTGATCTGTTTCTGCAACAGATTCGGCACCTTTGTGTACACGTTTTTCGTTTTGAATGCTACCGATTTCGTTTTGAAGTCTTTACAGTACTTTGTAAATCACTTGAAATCAATACTTTGAGTGCAGTGACAACGATTATCTCTTTATTATTGTCATCAAAAAAATTTTCAGCCTATCTCCAGTTTCAACATATTCACGGAATAAGAGTAGGGATCTAGGCTTGGATGTAGATATCTGAGTCCTAGGCTTATTGTATCTAAAAGGGATCAAGTGTGCTTCAGAATCTCAATCTGAATTCAGTCAAAGCCTTCATTAGATGGCTTATCAGAAGGGAAAAGTTTCCCCAACCATAATCATCTTGACTGCCTTCACAACATGTGCAAAATACTGTGGCCTGTTTAATGTCCAATGTTTATATGATATTTTTCTTTGTGTAGCGGAAGGAGTGGTAACCTCAGACCTAAGTACTTTGGTTCCCCTTCTTTCTTTTGGCTCATCAGCTCAGGCTTGTTTTACCGCTCCAGAATACTAGGCCTAAGCGCTGTCAAAAAACGGCGGCTGTTGTAGGCAGTTTTTTCAGCGTTTGTACTGTCCCTTGAATTTCAATACACATAGTTTCTAAAAGTATTTTCAGCTTTATTTTTATAAGATGAAATAAGTCAAAGAAAACTTTTAGAAATTACTGGTGTGTAAGTTCAGGAGACCGTACAAACACAAAAAAAATCCATTTTTGTGTCACTGCATAGGCCTTGTATTCAAAGAGCGGTCCCTGTTGTTTTAGCTTTTTCTTTTGACTTTTGTGTTATTTTAATACTCCCTGACTCCCAAATGAGATGTTAATGTGTTGCAAGTTCCTGATCTCACCGCGACTTCCACAAACCGTTGGGTTACTTGTTTCCTCCTTGTAAAGAAGCCCGTACTGAAGCTGATTGGGAGCATCTCAAGAAAGTACCGTACGCTTTTTGTTTTTTCATCTGTTTGTTTCTTTGTATTTTTTCATCAATAATTGGACAGGAGAAATGGAATGAACAAAAGTTCCACACCTTCATAGTCTTTCTGTGCAGTTGTAAGGTGTAAATCCAACAAATTGCTGTCTATTTTCTCGAACTGACCATTCATGACATCATATACCCCAGATGTCAGTCATTATTGAGCCACCGCCCCCTGAATACTAGGCCTGCGCGCTGAAAAAAAAGGCGGCTGTCGCAGGCGGAATTTTTTATACAGTCCCTCGAGCTTCAACACCAATAATATCTAAAAGTTATCTTTGACTTATTTGATCTCCGAAAAACAAGGCGAAGAAAACTTTTAGAAATTATTGGTGTGGAATTTCGAGGGACCGTTCAAACGCTGAAAAAAAAATCGGCCTGCGACAGCCGCCATTGTTGTCAGCGCTCAGGCCTAGTATTCAGGGGGCGGTGATTGAGCACGGTAATTCACACCAAAAATTGAGTTATTATTTTAGTAAACTCTTACAACATGCATGGGTGTCATGGGGTATTATAACAGTCTGCCCCGCGGGGAAAATATTATCACGCTTCATGTAGATCCGATAACTTTTGATCAGGAAATAACATAATCGACTCACTGGTACATTTAAACACTTTTAATATATATCTGACTAACACATTGAAGACAATACACAAACACAGAATAATAGTTAACACAATTCACGACTACATATTTCGTATGGAATCTTCCACCGCGCGACACCGCACGCTTCCGAACACTCTCCGAGTCTCTCTTCTCACAGGCCGTTGCCATTCGACAGTTTCTAAAAAGTTCTTGCATCATGGAGTAGAGGCGACCTTCACACCTTCCCTCCAGTTTCCACATGTTGGACGGTGTCCCACACTGTGAAACTACTCTTAAAAGTCCTACTTAAAAAAAAAAAGTCTTACTGAAAAGTCCTACTTAAAAGTCTTATTTCTTTACCCGTCCCATCGAGAGCATTTACTTAAACTACTTACATATATCAATTCTTATACACTATATACTAAAAATTTACATATTACCAATACACATTATACAATATATAATAATGAAATAATACAAGATATATATATATATTTACTCATAAATGCGAGATAAAGCATCTGCAACTGTATTAGCACTACCCGGTTTATGGGCAATAGATACCTGATAGCGAGATAGTGCCAACGACCATCTTTGCAATCGGGCGTTCTTAGGAGTTCCCTCTGTTAAGTACTTTAGGGGATTATGATCCGTATGCAATATTATGGTGGTTCCATAACTCCACATTTCGAATCACCCAAGTGCCCAGATTACAGCATACGCTTCCCTTTCAATTGTGCTCCACTTTGATTGAGCTGGAGTAAGCTTTTGACTGGCAAAAGTTATGGGCTTTAACATGTTGTCTTTGTCCCTTTGCATTAAACAGGCACCAATACCCGATATGGAAGCATCAGTGTTTATTTCGAACGGTTTGGACATGTCTGGGGTATAAAGGTTTGTAACTTCACATAAGCTTTCCTTTAACTTATTGAACGACTTTTCAGCATCTTCCGACCATGGAATATCATTTGGAGCAGTTTTTCTGGTCAGATCTGTCAAAGGCTTTGCAAGGTTGGCATAATGTGGAACGTATTCTCTATAATAGTTAAATAGACCTAATATGGATCTCAGTCCTTTCTTAGTCTTGGGAGCTTTGAGATGTTTAATTACTTCTAGCTTCTCTGGAATAGGTCCATGTTTGCCTGAACCCACGATATGTCCTAAATATCTGACTTCAGATGCTGCAAAGGAGCATTTCGTCAAGTTTGCAGAAAAATTCAGAGATTTCAAAGTTTCCAGAATATCTCTTATATGTTGCAGATGGTCTTCCCAGTTAGAAGAGAAAATTATAATATCATCAAGAAAACTTTCTGCATAATCACTATGCGGTCTCAAGGTCTGATTCATCACTCTTTGAAAAGTAGCCGGAGCTCCAGACAGTCCGAAAGGCATAACTTTCCATTGGTACTGGCCTTTTGGGGACACAAAACTGGTCAATTCTCGACTACTCTCTTCGAGCGGGATTTCCCAATATCCCTTTAAAATATCTAGCGAAGTCAAATATTTTGCTGAACCAGCTTTAAATTTTAAGTTGTCGGAATTCTGCATAGGAAAAGGGGAGATCTTGGTGGCGGCGTTTAGCTCTCTATAATCTACACATAGTCTGATTGTACCGTCCTTTTTAGCTACGCACACCAATGGGTAGACTATCTCCGCAGAAGAAGGTTCTATGAGATCTTTCCTTAGTAATTCCTGTATTTGCTTTTCTACATTAGCTTTCAAAGTTTCTGGTACTTTATAAAGATGTGGTTGTTTTCTTACAACACCAGGTTTTAAATTTATACTATGCGAACCAACTTTGGCTCTCTTTAGTTCCCCATCAAAAACCACTCTATATTCTTGGATAAGTGCTATTAGTTCTTTTTGTTGTTCTGGCGATAAATTGCTCGAATTAATATTTTTCTGCAGTTCTTCATCAACGACCCTGTGTTGTTCTACCGGAGCATGTTGTACTTCTCCGAACTCTTCATCCACTTCATAAATAACACCAATAGCTCTAATCGGTTGAATATACTTTCTTAATTTGTTCTGATGTAGATGTCCGATGCTTCCGTCAGGTAGTTTAACTGCATAGGAATGAATCGATTTTTGTTGAACTATCTCTCCTGGTCCCTTCCATTTTGAACACAATTTATTAGTGGAATCGGGATTTAGTACTACAACTTCATCTCCGACGGAAAATGTTGTATCTTGAACGTACCGATGGCCTCGAGAGGACTTCGGCTCAATTGGTACCAAAATATCAGCATTCACTACTTGAAATGGGAGTTCTGGTCTTCCGACCGCTTCAATAGGTGCTCTGTCCTTTACTTTTGTTTTTCTGCGCATTTGACAATCATGATAAGCAGCGCATAGTTGTTTTACTTCTTTTGGCATTCCTTCCCACCAAAATGACATAGCAATTCTATCTCTTGTTTTCTTAGCAGCTAAGTGTCCACCAGTTGGTGTTTCATGTGCTAATCTCAAAATTTCTTGTCTCCTACAAGCAGGTACAACAAGCTGAACATATTTTTGTCCTCCAACCTTGTCGCTATGATACAATAAACCGGATTCGACCCAATAATTATTTTTCTGCCGCTTTGCATCTTCAAAACATTTTTCTAATGTAGAACAAGCCGATTGCTCCCTTTTCAACAGTTGCGCTTGTGAAACTGAAGGACTTTCCTTCTGGTCCTCGTTACAAACCTTTTCGGACAAAACAGTTGCCTCGACCGGAGTAGGAATCAGTTCCAAATCTGAAACTTCTGGGTCTTCGTCTTCGTTATCTACATTTGTTTCCAGTTTTTCTGCTGGGCACCTTCCCTCCACATTGAACACAGATTTTTCTTTGTTTTCTTCAACCGGGGTGATATCTACCTCATCCCCTAAATACAATTTCTGTTGTTCTTTTAACAGAGCGAAAACCTTGGGAGTGATCAAAGCTTCCTCATGTAATCCTTCCACTACCGCAACCTGTACTCGTATATACGGAATGACCTCATCTTCTGTCCGAAGAGTGAGTGGAACGGAAACAAGCTTTGCCTCTACAGGATTTCCTATTGCGGGTCTCAAGAAAACCTTTCCACATGACTGTAAATATTCTTCCGGCACCACCGACTCCCGTAGCACTGTAATCTCCGCGCCACTATCGATGATTCCCTGAAACTTCTGGTTACCGATTCCTAGATTTACCTTAAGGAGTCTCCCATCTGTTTCTTCCACCGGAATATTCATATCCAAACAAATTTCATATAGACCCTTTTTCTCAAGATCGACTTTGGAAGTTTTTCCTCCACTTTCACCTACTGTATTCAATTTGGAACAGGCCTTCTTCAAATGTCCTTCCTTGCCACATGCGAAACAGGCGTATTTTGAGCGTAATTCTTTTCTATCTTGTTGCACTCCGAGATATGCTTCAGTCTTGGGTTCAAATTTCGGTTTAAAATCTCTCACATCTTTTTTTGAATCCGAAGTATAATTATTCCAGCATTGATTCCGAGAGTTAGATAAATTTTTCTTTGGAAGTTCTTTTCTTTTAAAACTGTCTGTAATGCTCTCGTAATCATCAAGTTTTTCTGCTAGTTCTAACGGCGTTGTAAATGTGAGCCAGTTTTCCAAGAAATGTTCTCTTATTTCTACAGGAACACGAAATTTTAATTGTTCGGTTACTATTAAGTCTTTTAATTGTTGGAAAGTGTTAATATTTAATTCGGTGATCCATTCAGTGAAGTAACTTAAAAGCTCTTGTGTATAATTTCTCCATGATTTTTCAGGTGTCTTGTGGTGTCTGTAGAAACACTGTTTTAATTTTTCACTGTTTAACTTGTATCGCTTTAAAATAAGAGATTTTACAAAATCGTAATTAACTGCATCTTCTGGAGATTCTCTAGCTAGCATATTTGAAATTTCTACCGGTAAAACTGCCAACAGGTAGGCTACCCAATCCTTCTTTGGTACTTGTGCCATTTCCGCTCTTCTTTCAAAATTTATCAGAAATAATCCCATTTCATCACGTTTTTCATCAAACTTCGGGACAATCTGTGCTAACTGAATTTTTGGAGCTATCTCAACTCTTGATTCATCTCTTTGTTCCGGAAATTTCTGTAATTGTTCAAGTTTCTTCATTTCCAATTCATGTGCTTTCGCTTCCCTGGCTATTCTCTCCTCCCTTTCTTCTTGACGTATTTTTTCTTCCCTCTCTTCTTGACGTCTCTTTTCATCCCTCTCTTCTTGACGTATTCTTTCTTCCCTCTCCTTTTCTTCCCTCTCTTCTTGACGTTTTCTTTCTTCCCTCTCTCTTTCTTCATTCTTTTTCCTATCCTCAATTACAGAACTCAAAAATCCCTTCACAAATTCTTCATCATATCCCTCAACTTCTAATATAGCCTTTCTCAGATCTACAACTCTTAAATTTTCGACATCCTCCACTCCAAGCTCAATCGCCACTAGCTGTAAATCTTCTTTCTTACTACCTTTGCTTAAATAAGCCATATCTGATAAACCAACTTTAAAAATCCACACAATGCAACAGTACTCAAACAATGACTCTATCCTAATTAGAACTTTCCCTAAGAACGCCCTAAACCAAACTAAATTTAAACCTGAACATTCTTTTGTTTGTAACCCATTAAATTGAATGAAACTTATTTCATTTAAATATTTATACTAGTATTACTGAATAAATTCGAACACATTTGCACAACAATAAAAATATATCCCCAAAACAATTCTTGGAATAATTAAACACTTTTACCAAAATGTCAATTAAAAAAAAATAACACCTTTATGTTCTAACAAAACAAGAATTTATCAATAATTTTTCATATTACCTTTTAAATACATCCTTCAAAATAAGTAATACATTATCTTGTTTTCCTTTTAACCATTTAATTTCCTATAAAATTATATTTCATAACAAAACCAAATATTTATAAATCACAATCTTAAATTAACACCTTTTAATTAAATTAAATTGTATTTAAGATATGAAAATCTTTCCTTTATTTTCATTTGAAACGCAAATCAAATCTTCATGCTTTCACTTTGTAAATCGAAAATAAAGCAACAACAAACAAAAAAAAAATGCTTAACATTCAGTCCCAATTAAAAAAAAATAAACAAACAAATCCGTAATAATCCGATAAAGAACAAATTTATGCATTTCCGGTTTCACTCAGGCAGAGATTACTCAACTTTTGTTTTAGAATTTAATCTGAATTCGTAAACAAACATTTCAATAATCACAGAAAGAATTTCAGAAATAATATGTAACAAAATAAAAAAAACTATTTACGTCCTATACATACTTTGAAAATAACACTCTTTAATCTAATCATAAACCTAAACAAAATAAAAACATTTGCAAATATATCTTCTCTCTTTTTTTTTCTTCAAACAATCATTAACTTCGCTAATACGGATTTTTTTTTTCTTCTTTCCAACAACACGTAGCTTAACAAAGTTATTATGAAATTATAAACAACTGAAACTCGTTTTATGGTTTTTTTTTTCTTTAAACAACCACTCTACCGTAATAATATATGACTGCAGAATATTTATTAAAGAACAAAATTTTATTTTTCGCGCCAAATATAATTGTTTATGTATAACTGTTCTATTTGTACACTTTATCAATTTTAGCAATCATAATAAACAAAATACCCTGCATTAATATTACACAAGTTAAATAAGCAACAAAAATACAATTCTTATCATTACGAAACAATGTAACATCAATTAATTATTTACCTTTAAAACTTAATCAATTACTGAATTAAATATCAGGTTTTGTTCTATTCATAGAATGAATATTAAATTTATTTCGATATATTTATATTAAACCAGTATCATAATATCAAGCATATATACACCTTAAACAGTTAACAATCCTAACAATATACTTTTAAACTTTATATGTACTTTTAAACCAGCTCTCGATGGAACATATAAAAAAGGATACCTTGGCGATAACCAGAATAGTTATCGGACTCTGTTCGACGTCAAAGTGAATATGATTCAATGAGCACAAAGTTATCTGCTTAATGTCCACGATGCTATAATATTTAACGAAAACATTTTATGGTGTAACATCCAATGATGTAACATTCCGACATGTTGTACAACACGACATGCTGTCGGCTGAGCCAAATTATCACGCTTCATGTAGATCCGATAACTTTTGATCAGGAAATAACATAAGCGACTCACTGGTACATTTAAACACTTTTAATATATATCTGACTAACACATTGAAGACAATACACAAACACAGAATAATAGTTAACACAATTCACGACTACATATTTCGTATGGAATCTTCCACCGCGCGACACCGCACGCTTCCGAACACTCTCCGAGTCTCTCTTCTCACAGGCCGTTGCCATTCGACAGTTTCTAAAAAGTTCTTGCATCATGGAGTAGAGGCGACCTTCACAAATATTATTTAGCTCTCACGGATTCACGGTTATCAAAAGAAATTATATGACACCTCAGGTCAATATTGTATTAATCGTAATGTAAAATTTTGTTTATTTTAAAAATGAAAACAAATTATTAGAATCTGTTTTATTTATCACTTTCTTCCCGAATTATTATTCGCTCCACGGAAATGGGGGTCAACTTTAGAAAAGATATCTGATTATTTTCTTTAAATAATTCAATAGCAAAACATAAAAATAAAATCAAACTTCTTGCTGTCTTTTTCATGCACATAACTTCAAGATTCTTGAAACGTAATGCAGTTTAAAAAATAAAAGTTCAATGACATCAGTTTGATCCGTTTTCTCCCTTTCTTATCGTGTTCAGTTTAACAGTAAAATGGGCATAGCGGTCAACTGGACTGTGGTCAAATAAGCATATTTCAAATCAGAATTATTGTAATAAAAGAAATACAATAACACAAAATTAAGTTAATTATTAAATGTAATTTTTTGTTTTAAATAAATTTATATAACTATAGTAAAGTTTGACCATGCGGCCGTCATAAATTAAAAATACAATAGAAGTTTCTTTCAAAAATAATTAAGTATTTAAGTATTTTTAAACTTTCATATTTAAGCCCAAAAGAATATGTATGCGTTTAAGAACATAAATTGGAGTAACATACGGTGTTGGATACGCGTCGAATATTTATACCCTTTTTTCCGAATATTAATTTTTACCTCATATAATTACATAATTCAGAAATTCATTAATTGAAATATTACTATTCGTGATTATTTGTACTCAAATTGAAAAAGATTTGCCGACCCTCATTGTAATATTAAATATAAAATTTGTACATATTTACTAGATATCGAAAACATTTGTATAAATAACAATGTTTAAATTGCTCAATGTTGACATTCAAGATGTTTTCAAAATAAGACAAAAAAAATCTTTTATGTTTATAAATTATGTCGTAAAATAAACGTATCCTATACCAGAATGCACTTCTCATTTCAATGAAGAAAGCTTATGTAATAATTTGAAGTAAAGTTTTCTGTAGAATTCACACAGTAGATGCCACTTATGTAATATCTAACGAAACATGAAATGTTGTGCAGTCCCTTTAAATATAAATATACATGCGAATTTTCTATAGTGTTTATTACAAAATATATATATTAAGACTCATTAATTTTATTACAACTTTTATGACTTAAATTTTATAATTTCAAATTTAACCCTTTTACATTATTTGATAAATAACTAGAAAATAAATATATTATTGTTTGTGCTAGGTGCGTTTAACTGTGGCCAGCGAGATACCACTATATGTTAACCGTAATGTTCGCCTTACATTAATCTAAAAATTTCTACGTCTAAAAAACAGGACGATTACAATTTAAAGATAGTTGTATCCCATTGACCACAGTTAGACACCCATGCTTTACGAATAGGTGTATTACAACCTCCTGACGATGCTGATTCATAAAATACTGGCTGCCGAAGGCAGACTTTCGTCAGCGTTCGCACGGTTCATTGAATTACAATACCACATTTTCCAAATAATAATCTTTACTTCATTTAATTGCAGATACATAACATGAAGATTACTCTTCGTAAAAAGTCTGAATCCATAATTTTGTTCGATGATATTGATAAAATTAAAAAAAATATTGTATATGTCAAAATATGACGGAAGAACAGCGCCTGAATACCGCCTTGGTAAACTTCAACCAGTAAAAACGAATAAATATTTCCGCCTAATTATAGCAGAAAATCTGCATGTATTAAGCATTTAAATAACAAGGAAATTTCAATTCAAATTAACTGGTGGAAGTATGTCCCAGCGGTAATCAGCCCCAGTGGAACCGGTTGTTGACGCTTTACTATTTTGAGGGTACGTCAATTCGTCTTTATTCATAATACCATGTTTTTTTTTCTATATTCAAGGCTCCCACTCGGTCCGTTTTTTGAAACCAGTTTTTCAGAGAATAATCTTATTTTTTGATTTCACTTGCAAATTTTGTCGAAAACTACCATAATACCCTAAAGTTTATTTGTATTCACAATATTGTAATAACTTACCACGGAAATGTGTGTTTGGAATTTCTAGGGTATTCTAGAAAAGGGATATTTGGACACCTGCATATGCATATTTAGTGTACTTTACCCTAAATTAACACGTTGACGGACAGTAGGAAATAGTAAATTTCGAAAATTGACACTATATGTTTTTCTAATTTTTAGAATATTAGAAGTATAGTTTTACTCTTTCTGCTTAAATAAACTTAATTTTGATTAATTCAGCACCTTTAATTAGGTTGCACTACTCCCTTCACAACCACGTCAGGGTGGCTAGTGGTCAAGAAAAAATGCAGTCAAAAAAGGTGATGAACACCGGTATATTCTTATAGAAAAATTTATGTTGATTATTCGATCAAATAATCAATTTGAATTTTTCTATAAGAATATACTGGTGTTTATCACCTTTTTTGACTGTATTTTTCCCTGACCACTAGCCACACTGCACGTGCACACTGAAGCTGCAACTCGTATAACAGGTGGAAAACGAACTTCAACCTAACAAATTGTCTCAAAAACATGACACTGGGCTTCTACTTGTACGCCGGTAAATGCACATTTGTGCTGCTATAGCCGTAGTGTCTAAAAACGACCGTTTCGTTTTGGGCGGCTATAGCCGTCATGCCACATTGTGAACTTCGTTTTGACGGCTATAGCA
Source organism: Maratus michaelseni (assembly GCA_963931845.1). Lineage (NCBI taxonomy): Eukaryota > Metazoa > Arthropoda > Arachnida > Araneae > Salticidae > Maratus > Maratus michaelseni. The sequence continues at coordinate 404,058,509 of OZ007586.1, forward strand.
GCAAGTGTCCGTCAACGTGTTAAAAAAGTATTTCTTTACTTTATTTATCACGTTGAAAGCCGTATGATTCACTGTACATGTAAAGGTTACGGCAATCAAAGAGTTAATAGCAGACTTGTACCGTTGTAATATGCATAGGCGATTATTTTTATTTAAATATAATGGTTGAAATAACTAAATTTATTTATTAAAGCTGACAATTTATTTGATTCATATATCCATCACTGTACAGTGTAGTTTTAAATAAGACTAATATTGCTATTCGAAATTAATGTTAGGAATCTTGAAAATATATGTTGGCAGATAATCCTGCCAAGCGGAGCATATGTGTTAATCACAGAACTATTGCGATTAAAGAAGGCGAAAACATCTGTAAAAATATAGTGATTTAACGCTGGCCACAGTTGGACCACACTGCGATTATTAATATTGGTACTCCATTGGAACTATTTCTAATGAATGCAATATTCGTACAATATTGGAATTCATTACATCCAATATTATTTACTCTAAAGGTTACAGGAGAACAACCAAGTTAGCTTTATTAAACCTTTTTGTCTGGAAGTCGGGTGCCACAACAAATTCTGAAAGGTAATCTTCACCTTATATAATCGGAAATTTTCTGTCATTGAATAAAGGAAATTTTCAATAAGTATGTTCGTAAATATATTTTGAAATATAAAATAAATGTATCAATAAAATATTCAGAATATATATTGAAAATTTGAAAAATCTGTAAAGTACGTGTTTCACTTATATCCGTACTGTTGTGTATATTTATAGAAAATGTTTTGAACATTTATGTATCAAGTCTTTAAAATTCTATATTAAATTTTTGATAGATAAATTTTCCTCTATTTTCTACCACAAACAGTTATTGAACTGCAGGGAAATATGTTAAAGACATAGACCTAAAACATTTTGGTTTTCAATTGAAACTAATTTACATTTCTGCATTCGCTCATTATACGGTTTGCATGAATAATGTATGGCTTTCCTTTTTCATTTTCTGCTTCATATAATTTTGTTCTATAAAAAGTATTTGATGAAAGAAAGTACTATTGCATTGGAAAGAGAAAATTTTATTCTAAGGAAAGATTAAAATTATGAGGAACTAAATTTTTATGTTTCAATTTATTTCATGTGCAAAACAAGTACCTTCATTAAAATCTGGTGCTTATATAGTTATATAATAATAATTAATATATAATATTTGAATATGAAGGGGTTGTGTACACTCCTCAGAACTTCCAAGGAGTGTGGCACCAACATTTAAGATTAGAAAATTTCCATTTATTAATTAAGGCGCAAAATATGTAGTCGATTTATTTAATCATCGAATTTGTGATATTTGTTTTCGATTTAATAAGTATATTATACAAAATTGTGGTAGAATTATACGGATTTTGTAGGATATTTACCCAGGGTTCGTACGCTTCAAGGACTTTCAAGCACCTTTTACCAGAATTTTCGTAAAGCAATATTTGGCTTATTTAATGAAAAAAAATGCTATCTTTAGATACAGCAACCAGTACTCTACGAAATTTCTGGTACTAAAACAGATAAAATCTCCCGAATCTCCTGATGCGTACGAACCCTGTTACCGTAATTTTTGTGGCATATCAGCCGCGGCTCAAATATCTCTGTTTCCTACCAGAAATTTTATTTTAAAAAATGTAACTTATTTCTTCTTGTCATTTGTATGACTTTATTTATTAAGTAACATTTCTGGTATGATAAAGACTTATTTTGTCTGTGGTTTATACGCTGGAAATTACGGTAATTTAAAACTAGTCGTTGGGTGCCACCGTAATACTTACCCATTATGGATATGCATAATATAAAATATGAAAATAAAACATGTGTAAACTATTCTTTAAACGCATTGAAATTCGAATAAAAGCGTGGCTTGATGACGTCATAAACTTTAAATGGTCTATTACTGAATTGCGCAAAAGAATCATCCTTATAATTCCAAAATTGATAATCATATTAACTAATTGTTTACTGCGTCGGATTAAGCGTCTCATTTCCAATTAAAATGATCTTGGAAATAAAATTTGAATGAAATACATGGTCATGAAAAAACGAAGAGTGTGGAAACATGATTACAAATATCTCGGCAACTAATTATCCAATCAACATCATTCTTATTGCAAAATTTGGGTTTTTTTCTTGTCTTTTATATTCACTCCTTAAAATAAATTAATAAGTCTATAAAGAATAATATCTAAAAGTTTTCTTTGACTTTCTTGATCTCAGAAAAACCATACGAAGAAACTTTTAGAAATTATTGGTGTTGAAGTTCGATGGACCGTTCAAACGCTGAAAAAAATATCCGCCTGTGACAGCCGCGATTTTTATCTGCGCGCAGATCTAGCATTCAGAGAGCGGTGCATCAATGCTGAGGGGCGTCAGTTTTGGCTTCGACTGAACGCCAATCGCTGTCAGCACCATCTATTGCTTGAAATTCGAACTAAAATCAAGAATAACAGAAAGAAAACTCCTGACATCATACATAACCCTTCTGCAAGAATTTTTTCAATATCTGTCACCGTCTGCAAGTTATTGAATTTTAAAATCCATCAGTCATTTTTGTGACATCCGGTAGAAATATTTTGTGTAATCTGAGGTAAAATCACTTTCATTAAAAAAACATTACATTAAAAAAATATTGAAGATTGAAGAAAACATGTCTTGCACAGACCACAACTTAAACTGTTCATCTTATCTAATGGGAAATCCCCACAAGTGAGATCACCCTATCCTGTGCCTTCATGACATCACCTGGGATATCACTACGCATGCGCGAGGTTATCTAATCAGTGATAAGATTATCAGTTTAAGTAGTGGTCTGTGCAAGACATGTTTTCTTCAATCTGGTGTGTAAGTATTTTTTTCATTCATTTGTATAGTAATTCAGTTTATTATATTTTAATCAAGTTTAATTGCATATATTTTAATTAAGTTTATACATGTATTTTATAGAAATAATGACACAGATGTAAAATCCAGATAGTTTATTCAAACAATACGCTTTTAAAAGTTTGTACATTCAAGTTACATAAAAAGTGATCGCTAACAAAATCCACTTTCTTTAAAAACATGGATAGTACATCGTCAAAATTAACCAGCATTAAAATCATATCTCCAACCTGTTTAAATTTTTCACGGTTGTTAAATGTAAAACACGAATGCAAGCTAACACTTGGATGTCTAAAAACACATCCCGTACATTGATAGATTTCATTAAATATACTTATAATATTATTCTCGATGTAGAAAATTAGTTTAGACCATAACACAAATTCATTTTCTTGTGTCATTGTAGCCTGTTTACATTTTTTCTTTAATAAGTTAGGTAAATGTTTTTCATACTGGTGATGAATCAATTTCTTATTCAGTTTATAGGCTTTTTCTTTTAATTGTTCTAATTGATAATTGTTTAATTTGATATGAGAATCGTTCGTTAAACTTTTAAGACACATAACAGAATTATCCTCATTTAAAACTAACATCTTGTTATTGCTAACGAAGGAGGAACTTTTGTATCTTAAATTAAAGGCAACGATTTTATATTGGAACTCATACCAAGTCTGGATGTCCATAGAAATTCCATTCTGGGTGGGAATTCCTTCACGTGTAAATTCCCTTATGTGGATAGAATAATCAGAATTCTGTAACTCGAACCCTAAAAAGATTGAGTTTCCAAGTTCTTTCCAAAATACAAATGAGTCATCATTCGAAGCATGAGCAGTCGATTCTTGTAGTGGTTCTTGAATGGGTTCTTGTAACGATTCTTGCATAAGTTCATGGGATGTCGTTGGGGTAGAAGGTTTTGCAAAGTTAAAGTCAATGAAAAATTCATTCAATATATCCTTGGTGGGCTCACAACAGGTGTCCGGAAAAGAGGTTGTTTCATCAATATATACAAGGTCTTCAGTACTTTCAATTCTTCATACCAAAGGTGAATCTACACGAGAACGTTTATTAGGCGAAAACACTTGTTCTTCGTGATTTCTTTTTGCCATGTTACTTGGTTACAATCTTCTTTAAAGTTCATACGGAATTAGATGAGGTGTCTGGATCCATTGCTTATATAGGTTTAAAAATCAGTCTCAGTTACAGTTAAAAGGCTTAACCCAATCATATAACTCGAAAAATAGATGACGTCATAAGTTACTTTGTTTGCTCATAGGAAGTGCATACTTTTTGCAATAAATTACAAAGTCGATTAATCAATACTCTACGTTGATCATCTTTTTGCTGTTTGGAAGACATGGCCGTTTTCTTCGGTTTGGAAGTGTTATGAATCTTCTTGTGTTTATACAAATCAAAATATCGTAGAAACACCATATTGCACAGCTTACAATTATATGTCCTTGAATGAGTCTTAGCATGATTTCGTAAATCATATTTCCAAATGAAGGTTTCTCCGCAAACACCACAGGTAAGAACTTTTTCATCTGAGTGATGAGTCATGTGTCTATTAAACGCAAATTTTGTAGAATAGCCTTTCTTGCAAATCTCACAAAAATGAGGTAACTTGATCTCTCCTGACTATGACGGTTTCAATTCAATACTCGAAACAGGTTCATCTTTGGGGGTAATGTTCGGTCGAGGTTCTTCTTTGGGTATCAGGAAGGATTTTTGATTTTCTACACTAGACATTTTTTTAAACCAAGTTCCACTTAAATCATACAACCTTGCACATCAACGACAATGTAATGAATAATGTAATGAACAGGATTCACATCAATTTATACCATTCTAGGGGACGCGCATGATTATAAAAAATCCTATGTGATTGGTTCCTGAATAAATTGTTGTCATTGGTTAATAATCTACAAAAAGAATTCACAAACTAAAAACGTATGACCTGACTTCTTTTAAAATACTTTCAGAGACATGAAATCATAGCACAATGGTTAGAATAAGGCAAATCAATGTGCTATGATTTCATTTTGTGAGGGTTCGATCTTCAGCCAGACTTTTCATAAAAGTACTAAATTCAAACGATAGATGACAGCACCAAAAATGTATTGTTATTTTCCATTCAAATCTAAAATTCTACCCGCTATTATATACTATAGTTGAAAAAAAATCTCACAAATTGAAATTAATCAATGTCCCTTTTTAATTAAACCCTTATTGACTTTTAAAATTCTCCTCTAACATGTATATCGAATACCCTACTCTAGTTTAAAAAAAAATTGCTTCAAAAAATTTCTAAGTCCCCCAATTAAAATTAATTAAATTTCTAATTCACTAAAATAAATCCGTTGAAATACACGTCGTACTCTAGTAGGAAATTTTCCGCGAAAAAAAAAATTGCTTCAAAAAATTTCTAAGTTCCCTAATTAAAATTCATTATCATTAATCCCCTTACCTTAGGTGGTGAAGGACACTTCGAGCGGTGGGCATGTGGACAGGTGCTGCACTTTGAGTGGAGGAGCTGAGCTGCACTTCGAGTGGTGGAGCTGAGCTGCACTTCGAGTGGAGGAGCTGAGGAGCCCTCCCTCCTCCCTCCTCAGGCTCCACAGCTCCGCCACCCGGGGTCGGACCCCAACTTTTCCTCTACTAACACATTCAGAAAGAAAATTAACCTTTAAATAATGTAAAAGAAGATATGTAAGTACACAGTTTAGAAAACATATACCACATTGAAAAATACAGTTTTCGAAGTTACTTTCCATTGCAAAAAAAGTAGTCGTATTATTTTGTGCAGCCCTGTATATTATCTGTAGATTTGTATATATAATACATAGCATAATAAAATTTGGTTCACTTTGAAAATTCACGTCAATCGATTTTCACCAATCGATGGAAATGCACTCGAAATCTTTTGTATAGCCCTGTATATTATCTAAACACATTTGTTCACATCAAATATAAAGCTAAAATTTAATTCAGGTAAAAAACGCATGAGGCAACTTAAAACACACTTCCAGCAATTACCAAACATAAACGACAATGTATTTTGTTCTTTGCGTAGCCCTGTATATGAATTTATTTATTTTCCACAAACTTATATTAGTCTACTAAATATTGTTCAGCAAAAAAATGCGTAATACAATTAAAAAATACCCTTAAGCAATTCATTCCCATAGTGCGCAATACATATCAATTCCATTGTGTAGCCCTGTATATGATCAACCAAATTTATACACACCACGTGCTATGGAAAAATTTAGTTAAATTTAAAAACGCAAACCTAACTTGACACTTATCACAAATAGACTGTAATTACCACACGTATACTGTAAACGAATTATTTTGTGTGTCCCTGTAAATTAACGATAAACGCAATCCACACCACGCATTTAAGCGAACAATTTATAGCTAACCTCAGTATTGCGTATAATTTCTATTTGTTTGAAATAGTGAAACATCATTAAATTACACTGCAAACGATTTTTCCCCGTCGCACAATGTGTAACAGAATTCTTTTGTTTGACCCTGTAAATGAATAATAAATGTTTTGTACCCATATTCTGCAAAAAGCATGTTTTAAAGCGCTTCATAAATATATAACAATTTCATCATGTTTCAACTGGCGTAGCATCATCTAAATGCACTTGAAAAAACTATTTCTCATTGACTGTAATGTAACGGAATACTTTTGACTGTCCCTGTAAAAAAACTATAAGTGCTACTCCTTTCATTTGAAATACGGAACATGCTGTAGTAGACGACAATAACATACAAAAATTTCAGGTCAATTCAAGCATATTTACGCGAGTTTGTCAGGGGTTCGAGAGCAGGGTCAGACAGCCAGACGGCAGACAAACCGAAGTCATAAGCACTTTTCAACTAGATTGGAAAGTGTTACAAAAGAATCTAGTGCATGAAATACTGTACGCGGAATAAATGAATTTCAGTAACACTTTGATGGCGTGACGGAACTTAATCTGGGGACATTTTTGAATCAATAAAATCACATTTCACATTTATTTACATTTTTGGCTTGACAAATACTGTTTTAAGCTTTTCATTCTCGTATAAATAAAGTATATCGATATAAGTTTTAGAAGCTGGTTCTCATTACCGCTTGGGCATATTTCCACCACATTTTTCGAAAAGTAATTTTAGTTTTATTTAATCACAGAATTTGAAATTTATAAAAGCAAAAAAGTATTTTGAAAAAATTATGCAGGTTTGCCTAGGAGATAATTAGGCTCTATTCAGAAATTTGATGTAAGTAGCTAATGATATTATTTGTCATTAATTCTAACAGACGAAATTAATGGAAAAAAAACTTTTACTAATGAATCAAAATACCAGTTTATTTAGAAACACTTATAAATATATCTGCTACCTTTTTGATTTATGCAGTCGTTATTTATTAATGTTTGAAATGTATGAAAAGGCTGTAAATATAGGGAATAAATAGCATATCTCTTAAGTTTAAAAATGAATACAGGAGTACGGAATAAATGCATCTCAGATCCTGTCTGACGGCGGGACTTGAAAATCATTTATTTCTCTGTCAAAATATGCAATGGGGATTGAAGAGTATATGCTAAATAACCTCTTGAATTATCAATTCTCCTCTTTGCTTTAAATTCATATGAATGTCAAGAGATTTCTGGTTGAAATTTAGGACCAGTTGTATTGCTAAATAAATGCACGATCAATTAAATGAGACATAAAATCAATTTTTGCTAGAATCAACGATTGGAAATCAATTTAATGGCAAATAATTACATAAAATAACTTGTAATACTCAATATTTCTAATTTACAGCGCAATAAATATTTTTTGTAAACATTTTTATAGAAATATTGAACTTTCAAAATGTATATATAAATTTTAAATAAATGTCAAGATTAATTTCATTTAAACGCAATATTTCCTTTATACCAAGAATTTCCTTCAAACAAAACAAGTTATGAAGACACTTTATATATTCGAAAAAGTATGGCGTCACTATTTCATATTAGACATCTCTGCGTAATACTTTTCAATCAGATTGGAAAACATTCTCTGATTTATCGCAGAACTTCTATTTTTTTATAATTAAAAAGGGCGAAGGATTCTATACGAAAATTGCGTGTCTCTAAAAAATTCTATACGAAAATCGTGCTGTACACACTCTCTACAAAGAGACGATTACAAAAACAGATTGAGAACTGCAGCACATATATAAACTTTAAAAACTGCACTTCTGTTTACGAATATATTGTTATGTGCATTTTCTAATACTTTTAAATGATGTGGGCCCATTGCATCCCACTCGGAATCACACTTTATTTACAGAAATTGTCGCTGTATTTCATAAATTCTGTGATTAAATAAGGTGAAAAATTTTGTAAAAAAATAGTGATATCATGGGAGCCGAAGTTGGCCTATACTGCTGTATACACTACACTTTTTTTGCCGGAGTTCATGTGAGTCGGTAAATAATTTTTATTAAAAATTACCCTGATTAAAAAGAAATAAAATATGAATTATAACAAAGAAAACAGTAATTACTTGAATTTGAAATATATATCCGGAGATAACGTGGAAGAAAACATGAAAAATTACATTTAAACAGATATTTTTCTGTACATTAATAAATGGTGTGAAATATTTTACATTGTATTAAAAGTTTTCAGGAAAATTATTATTGCCGGAGTTCATGTGAGTCGGTAAATAATTTTTATAAAAAATTACCCTGATTAAAAAGAAATAAAATATGAATTATAACAAAGAAAACAGTAATTACTCGAATTTGAAATATATATCCGGAGATAACGTGGAAGAAAACATGAAAAATTACATTTAAACAGATATTTTTCTGTACGCAAGAAAGGTAATTAATAAATGGTGTGTAATATTTTACATTGTATTAAAATAAGTTTTTAGGAAAATTATTATTAAAAAAAAAAAAAAAAAAAAAAGGTAATTAATAAATGGTGTGTAATATTTTACATTGTATTAAAATAAGTTTTTAGGAAAATTATTATTGCCGGAGTTCATGTGAGTCGGTAAATAATTTTTAATAAAAATTACCGTGATTAAAAAGAAATAAAATATGAATTATAACAAAGAAAACAGTAATTACTCGAATTTGAAATATATATCCGGAGATAACGTGGAAGAAAACATGAAAAATTACATTTAAACAGATATTTTTCTGTACGCAAGAAAGGTAATTAATAAATGTTTCGAAATAAATAAGTATTTAATAACTACATTTCTCACTAAATGAAGGAGAACATGCTATTAATTAAATTATGCGAATTAATTTACCTGTAACAAACCTAAGTCCCCTGTTGATAAACTTTCGTTTATTTTATCAACAAAAACCAAACATTTTCTTAGATAAAAAACTTAATAGCCACATAGGTAGAACGACTATTTTATTAAATACTTCTCTGTTTTAAGTTATGATTACTTAAATTGGAATTAAACCAAAAAGTTGTCAAATATGACATAAATTAAATCAATAGTCTTAAGCAGGATCATGCAATCTAGATTCCGCGGAGTACCACCTTTTCCTTTTAATATTTTTTAATCTATTTTATCAAATATTTCTGCGATGAAATAAAGCAAAAATTACTATTTGGAAATACCGGTTTCCCGCGGGGTCGTGATTGGAGATTTCTGGCAGCGCATTTAGACACAAAACATTGGGGAAATACGCACAGTGCAAAGTTTGGAAAATTTTCCGAAGTATGGCAATGTACATTGCAAAAATGGACGACACTCGCCTAAACGAGTTGCGTTAGGCGAGTTAAATATTTTAAAAAAACATTAGATTGGCGTCAAATGCATGTTCGTCATGTACAATGTGATTGCAGGCTCTCTATGTCTAGCAAAACCCTCTCGAACAATGAAATTTTATTGCCTATATGTCAACAATCTTTTATGTATAAAGACAGTGTACGGGGTCTTCAAATTGTTCCCATCGGGCCACCAAGCTACCACTATCTTACTTATAATAAAATCCAATGGCGAGAAAGTGTCTGTAACCAATCCGGGCTGGACCACTCTGATCTGCGAATTGACCGTAGTTAAACGCCATGTTAGGCTAAATGAAGACTCTGTTCTAACATATAACAACTAAACGATAATTTATCCTACTTGAAATCACGTCTTTCAAAATAAATTAATGTTTGTGAGATGGCTTACATTAAATTATGTTTATATTCTGATATAACTTCAGTTGAAATTAGATTTATTGCTCCATGAAAGTAAACAAACAAATGATTCATTCGTCGTGAACGTTTAAAATATTAAACCATGAATGCAACCGTCCGGAAAGCGATCGCAAACGGAGGAAGTTACTTTCCTCCGTGATACTCGCTAAACTACTTCGTTCATTCGTTGTGAGCCTTTATCGCCATCTATCGGAGATTAATATAAACAAAATTTTAAATTGAATACAGTGACCTCTCACTTATACGCGATACACTGTAATTATTTTTGAGCACCAGTTCCTTTTTAAAGTAATTTTCTCCTTATTTAATCGCAGAATTTACAAATCGAATTACAAAAAGTAATTACTGAACATCGCGTATAAGTGAGAGGTCACTGTATTTCTTATAAAATGTAATTAGAATATAAGGAACATATAAGTGTAATACCGTGTATTACATATATTAATTATATTAATGATTAGAATATAAGGAAATGTAATTGTAATACCGTGTACTACATATATTAATTATATCAATGAAATAAAATTTTGTATTTTAGCATAGTAGAAACTTTGTAGTGAAAATAAATTTGTGATTTAATAAGAGAATAAAAAAAATACTTATTTAATAAAAGATGATCTTTAATGATCAAAATTTATCACAGATTTCTTTAGGCATGTTTATAAAAAATCATAATTTAATTTGAGTTAAACTTTTTAAAATTTATTTAATTATTATTTTGGCTACTAAACTTTCTGTCGAAATTGCACTTTGTTCTGTATTTAATCAATTTTGCTTGCATTGTAAATAAAATGAATATTTTATATCAAACATAATTAAAATATAAGGAATATAATGTAATAATGTGTGGTACAACAAGTATTACTTATATCAATGCAGATAAAATTTTGAATTTTAACATAGTAACTTTGTAGTGAAAAAAAATGATCAGTCATATTAATACAATTAACAGATGCGATTTAATCAAGAAATAAAATAAAAGAAATTATTTTAATCATCGAAATTTATTACAGTTGTATACAGTTGTGAAATCGGAATTTGAATAATGAAATGTTTACTCTGATATAGCAGGGCAGTTTAAAAGGTCAAAACGACGCAGATTGCCGAAATGACTCGAAATTTTTAATGTCGCTTAAAAATATGCTTTGCAGCGCTGCCTCGTGAAGTATTAGAGCAGCTTTTTACGAGGTTTGTATGCAAGGCACCGCCCCGATGTAATTAGGGGGCCGATAGCGGGCCCGGAGATGTGTTAACCCAGCAATGGGTGTTTAAACAACTTTGTTGATCTAAATAATGTTTTGAAGATTTTATCGTTCTTAATCTTTACAGAATTTTTTTATAGTGAAATCTTTAAACTATTGAAGTTCAATCAAAACAGTTTATTTCCTTCGGGAATGGCGGTGTTTATATCAAAGGATTGAATATTATTTCATAACATCTTAATGCTGTTTGTTTGTATGAAGTCTTATGAAAATGAAACGTAATATTCCGTCATTTTTGACGGGGGTTATATGCTAGTTTTATAATAGAAAAATATCTTATTTAATGATTGAAGCTTTGCGGTTAATTAAGGCTAAGATTATGTTTCAGAATTTCTGCTGACAAACGAACTTCAGGCAAAATGTTTGAAGATTCCTACTCTAGAGAATTGAATAAATCAGAAGACATATTTATGTGAAAGTAAACATTTATGACTTCACGTATTAGAAAATATATATAAGTGTTTAAATTCCGATTGCACAATTTTTTTAATGTATCGCTAACAGAAAACATCAAAAGGAATAGATCAAAAGGTGTTTAAAAAATATGATTTTGAAAAATTTAAAAATACGTGATGTGAAAGCGTGCATGGGCTGATAATAATGAAAAAACTGGAATCCAGACAAAATCAAAAAATGCAGCATAAATATGTTGTGTTGGTAAGGGCTGTCATTCTCAGGCAATCGACATGAATCCAAGAATGTTAGATATCGGTTTGTGTAAGGACACATGTGTACCAATTCCGCTACTGACGATCGGCAACTCGTGTTTATAGAATATCGTACATATAATACTGTTACATATAATACTGTTTAGGTGAAACGAGTTTAACTGGACTGAGAGTGTTAAGCAGACCAAACTATTTCTGAAAAATCGTCATTAAGATGTATTTTATGGATGTATGAAAATGATGTTTGTTCCAACGACAAACACCTCGTTCGAATATTTGCCAAGTCTCCATCAGATGTCTTGTATGGATGTATGAAAATGATGTTTGTTCCAATGACAAACACCTCGTTCGAATATTTACCAAGTCTCCCGATTGTTTATTACTACTATGCCATATTGGACGTTTTCGGTATATTTAATCGCAGAATTCAGTTATTGTATAAGATGAGTATTTCTATTCCGAGATCCTGATAGTGGGAGACTTGGGAACTATGTGTGCGGTATGAAGATGTTCTGTTGAATATCGAAATTTTGTGCAAATTTAATAGAATTAGAAGGGTTTCACTCTCAAGTCTCTATTCACTCTGCAAAGTGACAATCGACGTGTCTTCGCGTGAAGGAAAATATCAATTGAAGAAAGCACTGCGTTCATAGAGAGAAGATAATATTACACTCTAAATAAGAAAGAGTGACTATTCACTCCGGAGGAGTGGATATTCACTCTATCGCAGAGTCAAAATTTGCCCAACCTCTTTAGAGTGACTATTCACTCTAGGCAAAAGTGAAATTGTTCACTCTCTGAAAGAGTGAATACTCACTCCCGAGAAGTGAATATTCACTCTAAACAGGGGTGGATACTCACTCTTTCAGGGGAGTGACTATCCACTCTTGCAAAAAGAGTGGGTTTTTTCACTCTGATAGGAGTGAAGAGTCACTCTTTCATAGGAGTGGCTATCCACTCTTTCATAGGAGTGACTATTCACTCTTGCAAGAGGAGTGGGTTTCTCACTCCTGACAGGAGTGAATAGCCACTCTTTCATAGGAGTGAATGTTCACTTTTTATGGAGTGAATTATTTTTTGCGGAAGATTAAATGTATTTGGATAAATATATTTTTTCTTATTAATCTTATCCTATACTAAAAGTTCAAAATCTTCAGTACAATTTCGAAAGAGATTTAAAATATCTGCTTTATGAAACTTGCTTACCTTTTTTTTTGGGGGGGGGGGCGTTCATAAATCTGAGGCGGGGACAGGGGAGGGGGGGGGGCACGGGCCGGCTTGCCCCATGCTGCAATCGATTCCGTCTTCTAGAAGCAACCTAACTCTTCTTTATACTTCGCTTGAATTGAAGTTGTCCGTTATAGAGGTTTTACTGTATATATCTACAGTAAAACCTCCGTAACGAACATTCCCGAGTAGTGATGGACTTACGTTTATTTAGCGAAAACCTTTTTCAACCCACAACACATAGAAATTTATGTACCTTTACCTCTGAAAAGCGGGTGAATTCCATGGTCTGGAGGTGTTCGCTATTGAGAGGTTTCACTGTATATATTCATATTTATAAATCAATTTATATGTGTATTCGAAAGCAGTAAAAGGGTATAATTTTTTGTGATAGGAAATGTACTCCAAATAAATTCCACGTCCAACGGCTGATATTAATCACTAACATTTTGTAAAATTACTTTAAAATTACATGAATCTAAACACACATATATGCATACTAACCAATCAATTAATTACGACATGATCAGTTACACCCTTTAATTTGTAGCATCACAATGCACGTTATTATTATTATTATTATTATTATTATTATTATTTTGCCATATAAACAGACTAAATTTAAATGCAACGAAGATGACGTGCTTTGAGATACTGCATTATCAAACACAAAATATGAAAAGATTTTTTTTTTCTAAATCTGATTTTCTTTTATTATTCACAATTTTTTCCTCCTTAGATACATAAAAAGTGCCTTAAGAAAAAAATAAATAAAAAACGTATTTTATTTCTGTAAACATTGCACTAAAAATAATTATTTAGAAATTTTAAAAGTAATAATAATATGGAAATATATACATAGATTAAATATAATCATAAGAATAATTATATCTCCAAACCATATTACTTTCTGAAAATATTAACTATCAGGCATTACTGGCATTGCCTGTTTGGAATGATAGATTACAAGTATGCTTTAAGAACTTTCTGTTTTATAATATCCTAAATTTTATTACAAAAATTAAAACTTCTTAGTAAAGTCCCTGTCATGTTCCGAAGATGGGTCTTATCTATACCCATCTGTTTTTTTTTCTCTTTATATATATATATATATATATATATATATATATACAGGATAATATTTGACTTGATTTTTTAAATATTTTTTAACGCATATGGGATTAAAATATCGATTTTTATTCTCTGTGGTGTATTTTCAATAATATCCCTGTGTCTTGTAATTTAAATATGTTATTGAGATGATACACAGGTTATACATATCAAAGTACTTTTTGTATTTTTAAACCAGTATTCATAAGGATTATTTTACAAAAATGATAGTATCGTCGTGCAATTGAATACTATATGAGAGATTTATTTTCCATTAAAAAAAAAAAAAAAAAAAAAAAAAAATTCGTATATAGATTATTCAGAAATTTACGATAACTTACTTCACTCTGATGCTTTATTTTCATAGTCTGTATCCATTATATAAATCAAAAATATTCATAACCTTTTTCATACATAAATTTCAATTTGTTAATATTAAAACATTTGCTTCGAAAATTTACTCTGTAAGACAATTAAATGATATTCTTGTCACAAAAATGAAAATTAATGTGTAAAATGATATCAATAATACAAAGTTACTGGAAACTGGAGGGAAAGAACTTAACAATGCAACATTTGAAAACAATTTGAAAATTATATATATGTTTTTTTTTAAATTATTTATATTGCCATATGAGTGACTTTTTTTATATGTGGATTAGATAATAACCTCAATCTATAGCTATCCTTAAAAAATTATTTAGCTATCCTTAAAATTTATTTAGGTATCCTTTAGAAAATAAATAAATAGTATTTTTAATAACATGCAGGAAAATTAATTCTGGCTTAAAAACTAATTTTGTTTTAAATTTACATCTCAATTTTATATAAGTAAAAACATTAAATCTAGCTTTTTCTCATTTCAATTTTAAATTTCAAATAACTTTTTTACAATAAATAAATAAATAAATAATTTATTAAATTATAATTAAATTAATTTATATTAAAAAAATTGTTTTGTATAACCTAAAGCAACAATTTAAAACAGTAAACCAAAAGTATAATAATCATATATATAATATATATACAAAAATATACAGTGCAATTAAAATTTATTTTCAAATTTTGCATTCTTCATTTGAAATTATTCTGAAATCATATAAAACTAATTCTGAAACCTTGTCAAATTAAGTTCCACATATTACTACCATGATTTGAAAACAATTATTAAAAAATATTCCATTTTATACAAAATTGAAGATCTATAGAAATATTAAGCAAATTCATTAATGTTAAAATGATATGTATTTATTTATTGTAAACACACAAATGAACACACACATTTTTTAACGCTAAACATCTTTATTGCATATAAATAAGACGGAACAATGCAAAATAAAAATTATTCTAATAAAAGTAATTTAAATCATAAATAAATAATACTGAATATGTAATATATGATATTGAGTTTATATAATCATACAAACCTTACTTTTGAGGAAATAATAAATCCAATTCGAAGAAAATGAAATAACATATTCCACAATCCCATAAAAACGCCATTTGAAAAAAAAATTGTAAAACCTTTATATTATAAACTTCATACTTTATGTATGATCACGAATAATGAAAATTATTAAACAATATCAATGAAGTATTTGTCACTTCAAAATCTAATATTCTGTTTCATAAACAAGCGCACAAATCACAATTGATAATCCGTTGCACAAGAAGAATATTGCTTTCATTCCGTAATAATAATATCATATACTCCTATGCACAAAGAAGTGCATCGTGTAGGTGGTTCCATTATTGTAATAAAAATTATTACATTTCACAATAGTTTAAACTAAAAAAATCACAACTTCAATCACATCTTCAAATTCATCACTCGTTCAAAGAACTTTTAAATAGTAATGAACTAATAAACTTGACTTACACACTTCTTCACAAAGAAAGTGCTATGTCAGCAAATTCGTATCCGTTAAAAATGATTCATCTAATCAGCAGACGGTGGGTGTCTCTCACTTTCGGTTTGCAGTGTGTTAGACTTCAAATCATTAGTGCTTTATCAGCAAGAAAAGAAACGAAAATAGCCTAGTTGGTACATTATTTTAGTATAATTGCCGGCAGGAAAGGGGCATGGCCCCTCCCTAGATTTTGAAATTTAATAAATGATGTATTTCTGATTCTTAAAAAAATATGATAAAATTTATACTTCCAAGTGATCATCGAAAATTAAACGCTAAAATAAGGGGATCTAAGAATTTTTCGTCAGGGAAGCCCGCTCCCCTCCCACCCCACTCTTGAAGCCCCTCGTAGAAAGCAATTTATATATATATATATATTTTTCTCTTTTTTTTTTTTAACATCCATGTGTGTTTAATTTATCTTAAGCAGGGAGTTTGGGAAAACAGAATCTCCTGATTTTTTTTTTTTTTTAACTGTTAATGTGCATTTTTTATGTTAATGTACAAAAATGTTGTTAAAAATATTTTTTCAATATTTGATGTTCATAATTATAAATTTTTGCATTGTTTTTTAAGTTTATATGTTTAAAAAATATCTTGCACGATGCGGTTTGTCAAAAACATCCTAGCCTATTTAAACATTATAATATGCATTTTAAAAAAATCGGTCTAGGCTGCGGACCACAGGCATATCTGTCCCAAAATCTTGTCCCTCCCCACATTTCCTTCTGCCGGTGTTCATGTCTCTCTGAATTTCAAATTATATATCTTATTATGTTCAAATATTTAAAACAGGGGGTAGATTTCGAAGACGCAGACCGTGGGGCGCCTGTTTGTTGGGAATTGCGGAAGAAATAACATTTTTGCCATGATTCGGCATTTGGAAACGCCCACTTTGAAACCTAACTTGTTCGCAGGCGGAGCCGGCAGGGATTTTTTTTCTTTACTATAAGGGTTGGCCCTATAAATGACTTGTCAATATAAAAGTTGTAGATAATATTAAGAGGATTTATAATAAATTTAAGCGGATTGGATATCTTGTGAATTGACGAAGTTATGAATTTTTTTCTTCTAAAACCCCCCCTCCCCCCACCCGGAGCCATTTTTAATTATATAAAAAATCTGTCATACATAAATTTTCGACCCTTTTCCTAGAAGTAATAATAGCTTTAGACGGATTTGATCCGTATCATAATTAAGAAGTTATGGTGGTTTTTTTTGTTTTCACCCCCCCCCCCATTTCGATTTTGCCCATTAACGAACTTGATCGAGATTTTATGTCACTTGATTATATGTATCAGTCTGGAAGAGATTTGTGCAGAATTATTGAAGTTATCGTGTCCATAAAAAAATGATATAGCTATATAGACAGATAAATAAAGTTTTGAACTGGGGGGGGGGGGGTTCTAGGGGTCATAATCGGCGTAGATCTGCAAAAAATTTCAGAAATTCCAACATAGGGGAGAATGTAATAGGTAGTATTTCTTACCAAAACTACCTAAAAAGAAAAAGAAAAATATATATAATTTCGTTTCTCCTCAATAAATAAATAGAGACAAAATTATATAATGACAGGCTTTCACTCTTCAACGGAGTGAAATATTTCACTCTTGTCAAAGGAGTGAGACAGTCACTCTCGACAACGGAGTGACATATTTCACTCCTTTCTAGGGAGTGGAAAATTTCACTCTTTAAGGAGTGAATTTTTATAAAATTCACTCCCAAAAGAGTGAAAATGCCTCTCACTCTTCCAAAGAGTCAACTTCTCACTCCTCCCAATTTTAGAGTGTAGAAAAAAGGGCTGTCCAACCTAGTACCCGTGGAATTCCACTATTTCAAAATAATAATCTTTATCTTATTTAATTTTAGAAGTTATGCGTATTTTGATCCCACATTTCGATATACGTAAATATAAAAATGATTATATCATTAGTAATTATTGTGATGATTTATAAAATATTATAATACAAATGATAACTCAATTAACCTACTTAGATTACGAAAATATCTTTGGACAATTTGCTTTTCGTTTTAGCTAATTATTACACATCGCGTGGACGAAGGTACCATTTTAATTCAGATTTGTTTTCATGTTATTTGTATAAGGTTCTGTAAAGCATCAAAATAAAATATCTCTTCCTTAGTTTACTCTTAATTGAAAAAAAGTTTTTGTTTATAAGAAAATAAAATTAATTACACTATATTTTTATTATATATTTTTTATATATTTATATAAAATTTATATGTTTTAATAAAATTAAATACCTGTTATTTCTGTAGCACCAATAACTAAATTAATTTACAATAGTATAATTTATGTTATGTCGTTTTTGGTAACCATTATATATTATTCACACCTAATTTTGTTTTTGCAGGAACACAGGTTTAAAGATTTCAGAACACTAAGCACTAGTATTTTTAATAGAAATCTTCGTGTTATGTAAACTCAGATATCTGTGATTAAGTAAGGCGATGATTACAATTTAAAAAATAGAGTTATTCAATGTCCTTAAACCGTTAAACCTATAATCGTGTAAAAACAGAAATAAGTGTACTAGGGTTTTTTAAATAATGTTCCATTGCGATTAACCGATTATGATTCTCCAATAATAATTGTTCTAGTACAGAGACGACCCAGGTGCCAGGAGTTCAATCGCCACTACTGTTATGGAATAGTTTTATTCTCCTTATTTAATCTCATATTTTCTTTCATCTAATAAATCGTATAATAATTTTTCGAAATATCTGTTGGTCTTCTGAAAAACAGGTCCCTGTCCTATGATACACTTTAAAATTTACACTGATGTCCAGTGGCTACATTTGAGCTCTCATATATCCTAATCCCTTTTTCGCAAGTGCCAAGGATTATGGATTTCGAACCACTGTTCTTACCACCCTTTCCGAACATTAAAATTATCCTTCTTAATTATAGAATTCTGCGATGAAATGAAGCAAACATAAACACTTTATTTCATATTATTACAGATTTTTATATAGTGGTATTCAAAATACGTACTGGCACCTATAATCCATTTAATATTTATACTCTTAACAAAATGATTCTTTTAAAAATTGAAGATGCTAATGATGCTTAATTTACTTTTAAATGCAGAATCAAAATGCGTGCGGGTTACAACCGGGAATTTCTCTAATTACAGAGATACACAATTTTATTTAGAAGCTACTCTCAATTTGTTCTTCCTTATGATGAATGGAGCAATAATGTATACTGTGAAAAGAGTAAATTTTCTACTCTACGAAACGATGTTTATTTTCACACCATGATTAAACATCGTGGAAAAACATTCTTGAAATTACTCCTTTATAATTTAATCTTCTTAGTATGAGTTCTTGAAGGAGGTTAAGTTTTGATTTTTAGGAAAGTTTTGCTACATAATAAAGGGTTTTTTAAAGTAACAAAAGCTATTATTATTTATTACTTTAAAGTACAGATATTTAAAATTACTGAACGGTGTAACATAAATTTTGGAAGCTGGAACTTAGAATCAGGTGGGAAAGATTGATCTCATCAAAAAACAACTCATTTTAAACTGTCACGCCAAGCGTTAACTTAAAACTTCAGACATAAAAAAGAAGTAACAGTCCATGCGTGTGCCATATGAAAATCTATCGTTATTCATAATTGTTTCAAATACCCGCAAGTATATTATATAAAAATTAATTGGCGACCTGCATACATAAGCAGCGCATGTGAGTCAATATGACTGCGTGTTTCGTCGTTTATTCCTTTGTAAATCTGCACTATTTAACTACATTTTATACTTCTCCATGAAAAATTAATAAATGCCCATTCTTAATTATATGCTTGAATAATCAGTTAATTTATTTTATTACGTCTATCATATAAAAGGAAACGTAAGTGTATACATTTCGTATTCGTTTTGTACTTCTAAAAATGAATATGAAAGAATAAAATACAATAGACTAATGGCGGCGCAGCTTCCAATGGATGTTTAACGAATATACTAGTGATGAAGCAGTAAATATATTAATCAAGACTATGTTTAGAAATAATTAGGAATTAAATTTCCTGAAAGAGTATTTACTACGGTTACATGCAATTTCTTATATCAAATTACCGCGTTTTATGATTTATTAACTGATTTGTCTGATACAATTAATTTTAAGACTTTCGGGTCGATACAATTTTTGGAGGTGGGAGATTATTTTTACGTTTAAAAAAATAAAAAGGTAAGCCACAAATGCCTAATCAGAAAACTAAAGGTTTATTGACATTTAACGATTATATAATTTACTGAAATATATAGAATATAGTTATTTCGCGTACTATTTATATGATATAGTTGAAATTTATTGAACAATTTTCAAGGAAGAATTCATGAAGAATTTTTATAAATGTCGTATTACAACAAGATAAAATAGACATAACAACTTTGCAGTATTTATATTTTTATAATAATGAGAAAATGTACTAAATACTTTACTCTACTAAACAACAATAGTTTAATGGTTCTGGATTAATATTACACTTCATTAAGAAAAAATAATTACAGAATTTACAACGATTAACTGCGAATAGGGAGATTTCCTGAAAAATATCAGTCGTCTTAACACCGGAGACATGAGAGCTTGATCGGATCAATAAAAAATAAAAACGTCAAAATTTTGCCTCGTTCAAAAGAAAAAGAAAAAAGTAAAATGTCAAATTTGCCACGTCAGAAAAAAAACGTGAAACTTTTCCTTGTCCAAAAGAAAAAGAAAAAAGAAAAACGTCATTATTTGCCTCGTCCAAAAGAAAAGAAAAAAGAAAAACGTCGAAATTTGCCTCGTCCAAAAGAAAAAGGAAAACAAAATACATCCTGAAAGTGCTCTCCTTTGTTGTAGCCAGCAATACTTATCATGGAAAAACAAATAGTATATATATACGTTGAATATTCAAAATGCAAAAACATGTATGCATTTCTTTCTTATACAAACCAAAGGAACACTGAAAAAAATATAAAATAATAATAAATGAAATATTACTATTACAATATTTTTTACTGTTCGGGAACTTCTTTGTCCTTAAAAGGGATTTACGACTCACAAAATAACGCACTGTGTCGCCTCTGCTTATGTCTAACAACACAACACATAAAAAATACTAGTTTTTTGTTAAATAAACCCATATTTTAACATAAATAAAATATTAAAACACAAAAAAGTCAATTTTTAAAAAATATCGAAAAAGTTAACAATGTTCATTTTTTGTTTAAGTTTAAATATAGTAAAAAAATAAATATTTGTCTGAAATGTGCTTTCTTCTAGGTTCAAATATTTTGTCCATATAAAGTTTGAAAATAAAAATATAAACAAAATGGATCAAACGGCACAGTGCATTAGCCTCACCCATGAAAAACACACAAAAAAACACTGTTTTGCCGGAAAAAGTATTGTTTAAAAAAGTCGTTTTAAGTTTTGTAACTCGACAGTATATTTCAAAATAATGTACTCACTTATCTGGATTAAAAAAACACAACTAAACTTCATCTGTAATATCGAACGGATCTCCAACCCCCCAAAAAATGCACTTGGGGTCGAAGCAGAACACTAATAAAAAGCACATGTAGAGGCACATTAGATGAGAAAAAAAATATAATATTACTATAATATATTGCTTTAACACACAGACAAAAAAAAAAAGAAAAACAGTGATAACCATAAAACACCGACGAAGCATGATGCAGTTTTCACTTACTGCACTGTTAAGCAATTTTTTTTTCATTTCAGTGTCTTTCCGATTTATCCCCTTTTCCTTTCTCTCTGTTATGCTAAGTCGAGTGAGCCAGATAAGTATAACAGACAGGCGAGAAAATAAGTAAAAGAGAGAAGTCAGGCTGGAATCACCAAGTTTGTGAATATTGGGTGACACATAATTTGGATCGTCGTGTTGGATGATATGCGTTTGAATCGACGGAATAAGAAAATACAAATCAATAAATATATAATCAGTGTGCATTGCCATCTCATCATTTCAAAGATAGCAAAAGCAGTGAATGTACATTCGAAAGTTTAATCAGTGGAAAAACTGCTCGTTGTTTAATGACATTTTCATCATCATTCGTAGGAGGCAAATGTAAATAATTACTTCATTATTTGTCTCATTTTTCCAATCATATAAAAATGTGACACTTTCAATAACACGATCAGTGTCATGTCACTAATAGTTATCAAGTCACACTTCATTGTAGAGTCGTTTGATGACATTTCATCAGAAAAAGCTTCGTTCTTTATGCAAATTGTATACATCGAAATTGGTTCATTTTCTTTACCAGCTTACCATTTGAATATGTAGTAGTACCCTCTATTAAACATTTATACGTATATACCTATAATACGTATTATACGGGACGTAGATTTTGGATACGTATGATACGAACAAGGTGATTATACGTATTATACGGGACGGTATACGGTGCATCGTATATACGGAACTTAACGCAGCGGTTAAACGTATAAACGTTTAAAAGGTTTTCGTTCATAGCTTGAAAAAGATGCCTTTTTTTGCCGGTCTGCGGATCAGAGACATTGAGAAACACCCGCTAGAGTGCATTCTCGCGGTTTATATTGGCAATAGTAGGTACCGCAGGTTGCGTGTATTTGGGGAAAAAAAGAATGAAAAAGAAAAATGAAATCTAATTATTTTTGCCTCCGTTTTGATTTTGGTTGCTTTTTACTCAAAACTAAACTATTAACACTTTACCGACCGGTAGCGGTTCGAACATACTATGCCCTTTCACCGCCCGGTCAGCCGCAGATCGTCCGAGACACCGGCTTGGTTTCGGCCTAGACTGACCCGCGAGAATATATGCGCTTTTCTTAAACTCTGGTAAAATTGTACGCTTCGTGTTATTCTATGGTAACGAAATTTAATAAAATCATTTACTTTAATCATATTAGTGTTAAAACAATATTTATTTTATCTATTACAATCGTTTTCAGTTTATTATTTACATAAAATATACCACAATCCATATAACAATATTTGTCGAAAAAAGAAGTTGTTTAATATTTTTTTAAACTATGATAGCGCTCGAAACAGTCACCTTTGTGTAATGGGACGTTGCAGTATTTACAAGCGAAACCTGTTCTAAAGGGCTAAAGCTTATAAAAAAGCACCGATTATCTTAATAAAGAATGCTTGCTGCTTGCTACTTGTCAATCTAACCTAACCAAATCTAACAGAAAGATCAAAAGTCGATTAATCGACGACCGGTCGGTAAGCGCTGGGGAGCAAACGTCGAATAATCGATGGCCGGTCGGTAAGCGCTGGAGAGCAAACGTCGATTAATCGACGGCCGGTCGGTAAGCGCTGGGGAGCAAACGTCGATTAATCGACGGCCGGTCGGTAAAGTGTTAACTATGAAATGTTTTCCTATGGCATAGTGGGTATCTTCGAAGCTAACTTTCGCATGTCGGTAACGCACATAGCTTCTTTTGATTTATGGCGTTGACTTTTCGCGCGAAACATTATTTTTGCATACGGCCGCAGAACACAGACTTACATTGACTAAACATTTTATAGTGACATTGATCAATCCAACACCTGTAAAATTTCATAATCTTACTTTTATTGCATTTAAAAATATTTTTCTATATTAAATATATTTGGAAAATATATTTTACAGTAAACAAGAAAAGAGAAGGCAAGGCAATTTAAGCATGTGTTTGCGTTCAAAAACCTTCAGTGACGATTATTTGTCAGGCTATAAGTAATTGAAATTTATAGGTATTTGACACAAAAAATGAAATTTGTCAAGAATAACAAAAACTCTTAAACGTAAAACCTTGGTATTCCCCATACACATTGTATAGAAAATACCATGATAGTCGTGGTTAAAAAAATGAACTTGCGTTATACATTAACAAATAGTAGAAAACATTAGCCCCGTGGAAAGAATAACATTTGCACACGGATGCAATCTTGAGCTAACGCACACACAAATAAAGCATTTTTTTTTATTAAAAAATAAAAGTCATACTTAATAAGAATTGACAATAAATCTGAAACTTGTATATTATCCTCCTTTGCTTAAAAAGTGTTTACTGTCGTTATACACTGCTGTCTAAAAAGTACTGGCAATGACCAGACGTTTTCTCTTTTTAAACGGTTTGTCGAATGACTTTTGAAATTATTGA
This sequence comes from Maratus michaelseni, assembly GCA_963931845.1. Lineage (NCBI taxonomy): Eukaryota > Metazoa > Arthropoda > Arachnida > Araneae > Salticidae > Maratus > Maratus michaelseni. Next base: position 404,082,994 of record OZ007586.1, read on the forward strand.
CATATTGTCCTTGACATTCGAGGATGTAAAGCAATGTTTGATTTCAAGAAGAGTAGAAACAATATATACTGCAATTAAAAAATTAATATAATGAATATTTGATGAGATATGGGCATTTGTATGAAATAATTTATAACTGCGCATGCGCGAACTATACCAAAGATTTTTTTCCTTAATTTGGTAGTCAATTCTATAGAGTAACTCATATAAAAAGACCAGTCAAATATCGTGGAAACTCAGAAAGATACAAGCAATACAGTGAGCTATCATATTAACAAACTTGGGGGGGGGGGGGATTAATACGTTCTAGATCAATGTATACAGCAACAATAACTGTCGTTACTTAGAAAACATTTTCTAAATTAGCTAAATTGTCGAAAATGTGCTCTTTATCCTGACGTTTTGAAGGTAAAAATATATTGAGAGATGTATGAGTAAACTTATGTGAGTACAAATATTTAAGAAATTCCAGGAAGAGCGATCGTTTAGGACTGGTTGGTACAGGATTGCCTAAGCTACGGTTTTTTTACTATTTTGTGTACCACTAACTGTAAATAATAGTTTTCGTGGTATATTTCTAAAGATATTTAATATAGAGATTTTTCGTCAGAAATAGGAAATTAATATTAATAAAATAGTCCTCTTTGGCTGCCATAGGAGGTACACATGTATACCGTTGGTAGTCAACGCATTAAGTCATAGATAATTTTGACAATGAGCTTCTTATTTTCTTTTTTCTACATAAAATTTGGGACACATTGCATATTTTAAAATACTTCTATTCATACTATTTTCATAATGATGATGTCCAAAATGTATATTTCACACCTAATTTTTTATGCGTCCAGACTTTATCTAAAAAGCAAAAATTTGTTATCACTACTTTAAAATCGTTCTTATCAAGTAAAATTATCGAAAAAGCACATTATATTCTGAAATATAGAAGACAAAAATATAATAGACTTATTTCAGTTAAATTATTCAAGAACTTTATAAAATGATACAGAAATTATGATACTAAATCGTAGACAATTTCTTTTCTTTTCAGAATTCTTTATTACTTCATCCAACAAAACGGAGTGTGAAGAAGAACATCAGATTCTGAATACTTTCTTAGCTCAGCAATTAGTTGGTATTTTATACGTAACTACATTACATTGAATATATATTATAATAGATATAATAAATGTATATATTATGTTCAAGTAATTGTATTAAACATAGTCAGTAATTAAACGTAAAAAAATAATCACGCTTTTAAAAAGTGGAATTTATAATTAAAATTGTATCATTTTCCACGCTGTTGAAAATTTTAAATAAAAACAATGAAATATTTATCTACAAATAATAAAATGTAACTACAAGCAACAATTCGTTTAACAGGGGATTCCATGGTATATTTTAAGAACTGTTTTACTATTATATCCAGTTATTTTACTCCGTCTCATTAAATCATAGAATATTCTAAAAGGAAAATATTAGTATTCGAAAATAGTAATATTAAAATGCTTGCAAACGAGAGAAATGTGTCCAATATCGGAATAAAGAAAACTTTTACTTTTTAACCAATGAAATTGCGATGTATTTCCCAGCATCGAAAATGAAAACTTTGAATTGAAGGTGGGCATGGTAAAGTTGTACCAGGATTGGTAGTGCCATTAAGCAAATTCTAGATAACTCTGTAGCTCAAGGAATTGATATTTCTAATGAATAAGTACTTTATGAATTTTTGAAAGAAATACATCATTATATTTTAGTAATAAGATTCAGAGTTTGACATATCCAAAATGTAAAACATCCTTGCACAAAACATCAATTGTCTTGTTGGAACAATAAAATTATGTAATTTTTTTTGGACAGAATAAAAGCCATTAAATATAAATGCAAGATCTCTTTCATGTTTTGGTTGTGAATCAAACGATATATGCAAACATTAACATATTTAGAGTCCTCCATTTCATAATGCTTAGATAACAGATTGATTGTTTGCAAGAGTAAAAAATCAAATGCTGCTACAAACAATATTCTGTCGTGTTCATTTGAAATTCAAATTAACACTTGACATGTAGTTGTGTTTGTTGATGAATGGTATCAGTGGCGTAGCCAGGGAGGGGGGGGGGTCCAAATGCTCTTGATACCAGTAATATTGTAAAATTTACTTCTCCTCCATTATCGCATAATTTTCTCCGATTAGCTAAGACAAAGAAAACTTTAAAATATTAGTGGGGTCCAGAGCAACTGGACCCCCACAATGTCTACGCTACTGAATGGTATCCAGATTAGTGAAATTATCTTTTAATATTTTAATTTAAATTCATGCGAATCGAAAACAACTGAATAATTTAACATATTTATAGGACATATAGGTGAGATTTCTTATAAAGTATTTACAGTTATTTTTGGTTCATGTTGGAAAGAAAAGTTTTCACCACATTAATTGGCATATTAAGAATCATTGCATAAAGATACCTGTAACGAATATTATTTTGAAACTCAGCATCATATTCAACATCATCCCGTTACTTTACTCCTGCTAAAAGTTTTAGTGATATAGATTAAATGTTATAAAATATTTGTTTTTGTAAAAATATGAAAATTTAAAACATTACATGTTTCTAATGTATCATAAAATGTAATAAATTACTTAAAATAAAATTTACTGAGCATGAGCATTTTAGATGTCATTACTTTGCTTCTGATTGTCATCACCGTGTTCTAACTTGTCATTACCATGAGTATGCTGTCATTATCATACCACAATAGAAAACAAATTAATTAATTAAAGCCACAAAAAAAACACACGATTTGTGCAGGTATTTTTCTCCTAATGACAGACAGGCAAGCATTCCACTAGAACAAAAAAAATAGAGGATTAAAAAAAATTAAAGCTAAAATTTTAATTTATCTAAGAGTGGTCCATGAACCTCCTTAAAATATCCTATCATAAGTGTATGGCAAAGATCATTTGACAAATAGTTGTATAAATATAGTAAAAAGATAGCCACTGAGATGTACGTTATCCCACCCCGTAATTAAAAGCTTAAATATATTTTTTATTCCATTTTAAGCCATAAATATATGTACATTTCTCAAAAATTGATGCAGTACTTACATCTTAACACATACATAAATTAGTCATATAATATTATTATTATTGTATAGAATAGTAATTATTATTATTTATACTGTTATAACTTAATTAATTATTACAAGTTATATCAGAAGTTGTTAATTAGTGAGGACATTTAGCAACATTCGAAATATTGGCCAATATTAATAGAACAATGGCCAAAATATTTGTGCTACTTGGTACCCGTATAAACAAATTTTTATAAATATCCACTTATTCTCATCGTTTCCAAAAAGAAATTTCCGCATCTAATTAACGCGATTAAATCTGATGAATTTTGCGATTCAAATATAGCAATAGGAAACAGCCAGCGTTTGAAGACTTACTTATCTTTCTTAATTTGCATCAAAGCCCTTGCGATTACGGAACGCGTCGTACATGATAGCCAGTATAGCAAGCATTGCGGCAGTGACTTCACTGTGATGTCACTGCAAGTCACCGCCATCATGTCACAACTGTGATACAAATTACCCCACTCAGTGATGCACATTTAAACTACATTTAAAACTGTAAAAAAATACAAGACTAGTTAGAAACACCTTATTCATTGTAAAAAATAATATTTTTCTTACTAATTTTTAAATTTTAGTCACATTACTGCAAGTTACGTCAAAACCACAATGTTGTGGAATCACACTATGACCAAAATGTCATATTCAAAAATCTTTGAAAATTAGAAGTATAATTTTAAACAGGGCCGTTTTTATGCATTTGAGTTCCTAACCTTATTGTGTTTTGTTTGCTTCTTTGAAATTAACCTAAATTCATTTATTTATTTATCAACCTACAGAAAATAATCTGTAAATAAGTCAAATTTCAAAAATTTGAATACTAGATTTTTCTAAAGTAATATTTGCCTTACTTTAATACTTCGACTACGTGTCGGGATATATATATCTCAGTAGTCTATTTCTTTTTGTGCTATTCGTACCACATTAAAAAAAATAATCTCTGCCATAGACATTTACTCGGATATTTTCAAGAGAAATTTACCACAATGATAAAGAATTTTAAATTGTGCTGCAACTGAATACAAAAAAAGATAATAATAAATAAAAATTCACCAGTCCTAGCTCATAGTCAGCGGATTAATGAATACGTTCTCTGGTTAAATATATTGACCATTACTTTGCGAAAAATTTGGTATCATCTTAGTCGTACGAATCCTGCTACAATCTTTATTTTGTATTTATTTACAATAAGATGCTAATTTTGTTTTATATTAAGTTCATTGATTTTTAAATATATGATATTTTTTATGAAAAAAGACTAAATCTCTCACGCATGAATATCGCACCATCCTGATTTAAGAAACTTCATTTACATTGATTCACCCACTCAGCTCAGGAATCTAAACAGATGGTTTGGATGATGTTTCTAACCCATGGTTTGAATTTGTATTAAATTTGCTTACCTGAAATAACGTACATTCTAAAGAATTCTTACGAATTGAATTTTTACATCCGAGCGAAAAGATGCTGAAGTCGAGATTTGAACACAGAAACTTTAACTTAATTTGACAATGCTCCATCGATTCAGCTACCTGGGCCAACAACCGGCGGTTTTATTTTGCTTATATAACGTTATTGGCAATAGCATCTGGTCTTTCAGGTAGGCAGCTCAACAGAATATACCTCAGGTAACGGACGTACATTACACGATGAGTACGTTTAATCCAAAATCATTTGTGTTTGTTAAAATACATAGAAATTGAAGTAACTAAAAGTAAAAAAAAAAATATACTTATTTGCCAAACCGTTATCCGCATTTATAACATATTTAAACATTTTATTATAATCGTTTTTTACGTGTCCATATCTATAGTTTTCTTATTTAAGGTATGCTATTTGCGTTTTGAAGCAATGATTTTTAACTATAATGGATTAATTATGTTCTTTGTGTATGGGAATTGTAAATTAAAAGAAATCTCTAAAATATTTTCGATCTAAATTTGTAGGTTGTTCAGAAAGTTCCTTCCTTTTGGAACAACAAATTCATACCGAAAAATTCTTCCCGTCAATTCTAATAATTATTAGACATTAGATATCGGAATTAATGTCTTATAGAATTTCTTTCCCAAACGGAAAGAACTTTCCGAACAACCCAATACTTCTAGAATATGTATCAAATTATTTAATGCTTAACGTAATCTTTATTATATTTCTTGAAAATTAATAGAAAGTTATACTACATCATTATTCTTATTTGCTTTCGAATTTAACTTATTCTCATTTATGCAACTTTTGTTAAAAGTTTTGAAATTGTTAGAATTAAAATATTCTTGAATTCTACAGTCCCGTGAGAACGTAAAAATAATCTACCTTATCTCGAAAATTCCGTATGCCTAATAAAACAAATTTTGCGCTCAAGTAGTCCGTACCACATCAACAACAGCGATTTTTACATATTCAAACCAGAAGCGCTTTTTACACTAAACTAACCCGATCTCAATATATATATATATATATATATATATATATATATATCATTCTGTATAATAAATAGTTTATACTCATATCTTCAGTATAAATTTCTTATGGTGTAAACAGAATTATAAAAACCGAGCCTAAACCTAAATAGCGTACAACCAACACAGCGAAAAATGGTTGGTTGTACGCTGATTAGCAAAGTGAAAAGAAATTCACATCCTTTATAGTGTCATTTAAAGATTTATGGCATAGTTTCAGTCCTATTGAAAATTTAATTGGAAAATTTAGACAAATTATCCGATGCTTGGAACTTTTTCGTCTCATGTACTCAACTGAATAGTGTGCTCAGGTTTTGACATTCCATCTCGCACTGCAAAGTTGCGGCCTTTCCAACGTATATATAAGTAAAAAAATGTCTGAATGGATGTCGTCCAGATGGCTTAAATGGTAAAGCACATGGTGCGCTATAGCAGGGCATCTGGGTTCTATCCCCGGTCTGGACACATTTTTCACCCTGTTAGTTGTACGCTGTTTAGCAAAGTGAAAAGAAATTCACATCCTTTGAAGTGCCATTTAAAGATTTATGGCGTAGTTTCATTCCTGCTGAAAATTTAAATGGAAAATTTAAACACTTTTTTTAATTCAGATTGCTTAAATGCCACCACTTTTTTGAAGAAGAAATATTCGACTTATTTAATGACAGATTACATAATGCGAGAATAAGATCAAATAAACTATTTTTTTAAAAAAAGTGGTGGGAATCAAACAATCTGAATTATAAAAATGTTACCTACTTGTAACACAGACCAGTTTTATGTACCGTAATTCCTGATATATAACAAGCAGCTCAAATAAATCGTTTGCGAACCAGAAATTTTATTTGTTAAATATAGTCAAATAAGAACCACGTAGCAAAAAGTTACAGTTTACTAAATAACATTTCTGGTTCAAAACCTATTTATTTGATCTGCGGGTTATATACCAGAAATTACGGTAATCGCCCAGGTCGGCAATGAAAAAACTCAAAAAATTTTATTAAATTTAATTGTGAGAAAAGCCTAATATTTGACAGCTTTGTGTATAATTATTCAAAAGTATATACCATGGTATCAAAACCAGCGTTGCCAGTTTAGATTGTTTTATTGTTATTGTTATTCAGAAATTCCTAATTCATACTGGAAATTTGAAAGAAGAATTTTTTTTTACGTACTCAGGAAATATCTGTTATTAAAAAAATACTATTCGAAATTTTAAGAATGAATTTGGAATTTCCGATAAAAAAAGAAAGCAAACATACAAGCTTACATTAATGTGGAACTTATAGTGCGTTAAGAAAATATAAGACCACTAACGAATTGGTGCACTTCTGAAGAAGACACAATATGCAAATTTGTAGCGTGTGTATTTAAAATTGATCGTAGAACACATGCGCAATGAAACATTTTTTAGTAAACGTGCTTATTTATCATCCAATTTTTATTATTTTTTAATTCTGATTGCAGAGTGTATTATGTACAATGTTGGTTGTCATATTTTCTGAAAATAACTTTTTTTTATATTAAGAACTCTGCAAATTATAAGCAAAAAACTAGGCGAAATTTGGAACTGTTTTTATAAAACTTTAATTTCTCTACGAGTATACATGCTATCCTCATAAAAATGAACACAATATATTACAATAAGCTACTTATTAATAATCCCGAGTTCTAACGCTTTTGCTACATTAGTTTTTACAGGGTTATCCAAAAGATATTCGTTCTTTTTCAATTTGTTGACAGTCCCCTATTGAGTTTCGTGAAAAAATCTTCGCGGAAATATATAACATATACTATACTGTTTACACACCTGCAGTTTCACGTTAATTCTTCATATACTTTTCTAGATAGTTCACAAAACGTCTAAAATCGCAAATGACCGGTCACCTTTGGCAATATAGTGTATTTGAAGATGCCGCTGTGTAAAGAGTTGTCTGCGACCGAAGTAAGAAAAATGTGGTTTTATTAGAGTGCTGGTAAATCTGAACGAGAAATAGCTCGGTTAATGAAGCGTTCTAAAACTGCCATTCAAAATGAAATAATTAGAAAAAAAGATTCAAATAAAATTAAACGATCTGGAAGCAAAAAGGATTTTGATAGCACGGGATTATTGACAAATATTTCGATTATCAACTCAAAAAGGTCTTTCAACTCTGGAAATTTCGATCTGTTTCAGCAAATGAACTTCACACGTAACAGTTTGTTGGAGTCTGAAATCAAATAGTAAAGCAAAATGTATGAAACTGTTTCAAAAGACCGATGTTAATAAAACATCATAAAGATGAAAGACTGAAATAGGCTAAAAATGTCATGTCATGGGACAAGAAATGGAAACAAAAGATATTTTCAGATGAAAAAAAAAAATAATCTGGACGGTCCGGGTGGTTATAAACACTATCGGCATGATTTGAGGAAGGGACCGAAACAATGCTTCAGTCGACAAATGGGAGGAGGATCAGTAAAGGTTTGGGGAGCTTTTCGTCATGATGGATTAGGCGATATAATCCGAATTTCGGGACGTGTGAACTCTGCGCAATATCAGGCTATGTTATATGATCATTTGATACCATTTGGACCTTTTTTAGGTGGTGCTAACTGGATGTTTCAGCAGGACAATGCTTCTTGCTATGTGTCTAAATCCACCGACCAATGGTTTAAAAAAGAAAAATTCGTGTTTTGTCATGGCCAACTCGAAGTTCAGACCTTGAACCCTATGGAAAATCTTTGGGGCTTATTAAGTCGCAAAGTTTATGCTAATAATAAAGAGTTTCCATCTGCCATTGAACTAGAAGTAGCCATTGTAAAAGAATGGCACAATATTTCTGAATCTGTACTTAATCACCTGGTCACTTCTATGAAAAATAGACTGTTTGAGGTTATAAGGAAAAATGGAAGACCAGTATCGTATTAATTTACATATTATTTTTGATTTTAGACAAGTGGTCTTATAATTTGTTAACAGTGCATTTTTCAATCATTGCTTATATTATTGTTAGCATATTTATTGCATTATTCAAAATTATTGCAATCTAATTTTAATAAATATGTTGTATTTCGATATCTCATGTGTTTAAACTATAATTAGAACCTTTATTTACCTCATAATTTTCAAAATCAAAGTGGTCTTATAATTTCTTAATGCACAGTATAAGCCTTATTCAAACTGCAGCCGAGGGCTACAGGCTGCAACTATTTTCGTATAGACTATTTTGCCTTTTTTAATGACAAACATTTTGTAGTTTAATAAGGCGAAAATTTTTACTCGTAAATGCTTGCGACAAGCTTTTTCTTGGCAATATGCTTGGACACCCCTGCATTGACCTTATCTACAGTATTTTTTTAATTATAAATTATATTTCTTGCATCGATCGAAATCTTTTTATGCCTTTATCATCTCGTTAATACTTTAATAATAATTAATGGGCATAATTGCGAACTAATTTTGAAAATGATTTCTGTTACAGGTTTGTTTTATGGACAGAACAAGTTAGGAAAACGATCAAATAATTGCAATCAAATCATTTATTTATTAATACACATTTAATTTATTCTGAAACTTCTTAAGAAGAATCATAAATGGGATCAATATCTAAAGACCCAGATTTTTCGCGATACTTTCTCGAATTAAGTTGCTATATTCAGTTGATGTAAAGAGCGATATTTATTAAAGAATATTCTATATTTACTAAAAGTATCTTTTATTCATGCATTCGCGGATAAAATATTAAATAAGAGCAAATTGGCATCTCCAGATTTAATTTTAATGAATGTTTTGCGTGTGTACATCGAAGCAGTGTTAATTAAAATCGGGATAATTAAATTGCTTATGTACTATAATCTACGAAAAATGTATTAATTTTTTTAAACCGCATATATGAGGATTTTAACATTTATTAATGATAAAAAATAACTAAAGATTAAAAAAATATACTTGCAAAATATCGCAGTAATTGACTATCGCTTTTGCCATATAGATATATTTGTTTCTATGATCAAATAAAGCGAATACTTCTATTATTAAATAGTTTTAGACGAAAATCGACAGACCTCGTCTCTTTGGAGTAAGTATTATAAAGGTTTGTCATTTCGAAAAATATGAATATAATATAAAAGTATGGATCTGTTAATTATTGGTGCCAAAATATTACGGATTTTAAAACCACTATATACGAAAATAATGTTATTATAAAGCAATGATTACCGCTCGGAAATGGTCGTTTTCAAAATTCTTAATCCTTCCTATCTATGCTTAATTAATATCATTTATAAAACAGATAAAATTTACGTTTTGAATATTATTAAAACACTTACCTGTTTTCTTGTGATAATATTGGTCGTAAAATGACAGATTATCGTAGAAACTCGACAGAGTTTCTTGCCAAGCACAACAACTCAAATAACAACAAAATAAATGCATTTCCCCCAATTCTTGCCAAACTATTTTTCAAGATTAAACAGTACTTTGCCTGATTTATATTTTACAAAAGAAACATGTCAAAAATTCAATATATGATTATAAATGATATGTCAAAATTGTCAACAATATGATTAAAAATTAATGTAGACAACAATAAATGGTTGCCTCAATTAGAACTGTTTTGCTCCAAACCACTCTAGGTTTTTAACGCTGGAAAGGTGTAAGCCGGTGTATATTAATCGCAGAATGCTGGCTGTGTCACCAAGGTGTGTGCCGAGGCACTGGCCCGTAAAAAATGGGAAGTCCTGGAACATCCACCTTACAGTCCAGATCTGTCGGCTTGCGACTATCACATCTTTAGACCGCTGAAGAAAAGCCTAAGGGGTCAACGATTTCACTCCGACGAGGACGTAAAGCCTGCAGTTCTGAACTGGTTCCATGATCAACCGACATAATTTCATCGCAGACGGAATTCGTAAACATCCTAAGCAATGGGACGCCTACCTAAACGCCATAGGTGATTTTTTTAACAAACTTTGTATGCATTTCACTCATTAAATATTGTTGTTTCTATCTATGCATTTGTCTCATATCTGTCCCTACGCATCCCATGGATACACACCTCGAATCCCTTTCCTTTTAACACCCCTCATATTATTTGCGCTTATATGCGTGCATTTCCGAAATTTCATTTTTATTGAAAAATTCCAAATCCAAACCGGAATTTCGGACAGACGAATTTTACGTTAAGTAATCACGAAAGGTCTATCATTAAACAAATCAAAAATTAATATTCGGAATTTCTGAATAAAATATAAATTCCTAAAATGCACCCATATATGCGCTAATGATGCAAGTGGGTTAATAAAAGTTGATTTTAATTTTCTTACAAAATACTTTGCTGGATCGCATTTATCAAGGAGTGTGAATCAGTCGAAGTTAAATATTTTTCAAAGCTGTTATTTACTCAATCATTTTCATAGGTGTAGCTTTCTTTTAATGAAAATGTTATATGAAAAATTTACAACAACAAAAACCTTTACAGATAAGATTAGAAAACATTTATTTATTATAAAATCTCACTTGAGTTTCTCACCAAGCATAAGAAACAACAAAAGAAATGAATTTTTGCCAATTGTTAGGGAAACATTTTCAAGATTAAATAGTAAGTACTCTGTCTAGTTTATATTTTGTGGACGGGACAAAATGGCTTTTCGACATCTCCATAGTTCGTGTTCTTTTTGTCAGAAAAACAAATGTCTTACCTCCAGGGAACAATGTCTTAGCGCTAAGGGATGCTGATGCTGCATAACCTTACTACTAGTTTCATTACATACTAAATATAGCCTTATTTAATCTTTGAACGTTATAGGATTAAATAAGGCCAAATGAATTAGAATACTGGAATTAAAATAATACAGTATCACCTGACTGTACGCCACTGCTATGTAATGGGACATGCCAAGTGACTAACACTCGTATTTACTATCTAACTCAACTGTCAGTTAACCCTTTGAAGGGTGTTGGGATATAATATAGCCCACTTAATTTTAATACCCAAATGCAAGATTGCACCAGAATTTTGTAATTAAATTTTTATTTTATATTGTATGTGAAGAAACGCTATCATTTATAAATTTGTTCAGAAATCCAGGTTTCATTAAATTATTTCCACATTCTAGAAACAGAAATACTTTGCATCTGAAACGGTTAAGGGCGAACACTGCTTTATAACGCTCAACTGATATTCCCCATTAACCTGATTGGACATAATCGCGGCTGGATTGCTAGCAGATTAATCGTGAATATTGTTTAATCTTTCGACCGAGGTTTTCGAGCTGAACTGAGGTAGATAGAGAATACGAGTGTAAATAATCAAATGTAAGTTGGAATCCTACAAGCAGATTTCCTGTACATCCAATTTTAAAAGTGTAATTTTTCACCTTTTTTAAAGGCTTATTCATCCTAGATTTTGGACAGGACTAGAGATATATGCAATTATTTGATTTTTGTGCGGTTTGCTAAATGTTATTTGCTTTCATGAGTAGTTATGTAAATATATTAATGGCAGTAATTAAATGCAGTAAGCTATGCGTACTTTTATATAAGTTTATATAATCAGAAGTAGTCCTGAAAATGTTTACTAAACAAGAATAATGCCAAGTAAATTAAAGATTCTTGTATGTTCGAAGTAATTATATAATTTAACGTGGATGTTAACTATAACATGTCAATGTTTCTAATTTATTTATAATACAAATTATATAGCCACATATCCGGAATATACAAGCGTTTAAAATGGACTAACACTGCACTTACAATGTATAGACATTTATAAAATACACTTAAGAATATTGAGCCAAATTCAATGCATTTTTCTGTTACATATAGATATTTTACTGTAGAAAAAATAAAGTTTTCAACAGTTTTACTAATGTCTACAAAAATACACAAGATAAAAAAATGTAGATTTTGTAGTATCTGTTATTTTTTTTTCTCAAAAAGTCAACAGAATAGTTTTCATAGCAAAGGAGATTTACTAGAATTTCTTAAATTTTAGGATCTAGATAGCGCAAATCTGACTGAGAAAATGTGTAATAATCATCCATCAGGAAGTATTTTATTTGTAACAGTGGATTTAATGGGATATATGATCAAATAATAATTCAGAAATGTTTTTATTTGTTCTTTATAATTATTTTTTATGAAAAAAATATTAATTCCTTAGTAGTATTTACTAATGCATATTCTAGGGTAAAGAAGGATTTTTAAAAGTGCAGATATTTTTACTTCTATACTGCGAATTTTTTTTCTCCCCAGAATTTATTTTTATTAATAATAGCCCGGCTATTATTAGAAGGCCGATCTATTAATAGCCCAAGTAAACGTCGAGCACGCGCCGTAGATGCCGGAAACGGAAACACCTCCTGCTTCAGACTACGTGAATGGAGGAACAAACATTGCATAAACAGTTGCGGAAAACTTGAGCATGTCAGAGGGTAGCGCCATCCTGTTGCTAAGTAAGCTACCTCTCATTCAAATTATTGTAAGCGGGCAAGCGTGGTTGGAAATAGGGCTGTGAGCGAAGATGCCAAAGTTCGCGAAAATGAACCGCTATATGATTAAAAATTTCAAAATAAAAACAGCTGAAATAAAAGGTAAGAAAAGTATATACAGGGTTCGTACGGCTCCTGGAATTTTGCAACAAGGAAATTCTTCGGTACCAGTATTTCCTTACAGAAAATATCTCCATAAAAGAAGACGAAGTTTCGTGAGCTTAACCTAGGTTTCTTTTTCTATAAAGAAAGTACTGGTGACACTCCTGGAAAATTCCCTGATCCGTACGCAACCCATATATAGTTATAAATTAAACCTAATAAAATAAAGAATTTAGATATTATAAGCAAAATCTAGGCGCCAATAGGCCGATTCCCACCACTAAATTTTTAGTATTCTTTGCCTAATAAGAATATTTATAAAATTTAAGAGAAGAATACTAATAAAATTTAGTGGTGGAATCAGCCCATTGGCGCCTAGATTTTTGCACCCCTGATTATAAGTGATAGGAAAAAGTGGGGATATGGCTAACAGTTTTTGACAAACTTGTACATCTTGCAGTAGAAGCTACACACATTCCACATGCTTTCATGCCGAGAATTTTGTCACATTCTGCGTTAAACAATTGCTAATGCTTCAGCAATCGTATCAACAGCTGAAACAAGCCGTTCAATGCATACGTAACGCTTAGTAACTCAAACTTTAAGATTTGAAGAAGTCTCAGAATGATATAATTTGTAGTCAAAGAACAGTCGCGATCTTATTCTTTCTTAAATATAAAATTCTTTAAAATTTAAACTTGTTAATTTTTTGGCCCTTTTTTACCATTATGTTTTAATACCATCGCCTCACAGTACTCAATCGAGTTGTATTTTTGTTACAATAATTGTTTTGCATTTGCAAAATTTCCATAACCCAAAGATGGGCCTTTTTTCTCGACCATAACTTTTTTCCAGTGCCTTGTATATGTGTTTCAGTTACGATATTGAAAACTATTGTGATAGAATATGTTTGAGTTTTTGCATAACACAAACATAGGCCTTTTTCACTCGACATGTCTTATTTATCACATTAATTTCAATTGCCTACAATAAATGCACAGATTATTTTATATTTATATTAATGGTCAAATTGAAATCAACATTTTCTGTTTCTGTTTGTAAAATTTAAAATAGATTGTAAAATTCAATTTATTAACACAACACGAACACTGGGTACTTTTACGCAATCCGTATGTGGGAAAAATAACATTTTAAAAATATTTTGTTACACAACCAAATCCACAGAGTGTGAATTTTCAGAAACTAAATTGTTAATTTCTAAATTTTGAAAGATGTTGTAGAAGTCAATCCAATAAAACAAAACAAATATTTTATACTAGGGGATTTCAAACTTTATGCCTGAAAGTCACCAAAAATTTCGAAATAAAATCTTCGCTTAATTCAATCGAAAAGAGTCCGTAATAAATTAGGACAAATTTGTATATTCTATAGAAGTTGTAGCTTGGTGGGACACGGGATACGCGTTTAAAGCCTTTATTTTACACTTTTACTTAAACTATTAAAAAGAGCACCGTACAAAAATCTTTTCTCAGGAAGAAAAAAAAGTCATGTTTAGTAACAAATTTTCTCCTTGAAAATGCATTCTTTCTCCTAAGCACATTTTTGTGAAAAGTATATCTTATCAACGCCATAAAAATTTTTTCAAGTATTCTTTAAAATGTCTATCATGACAACGTACAAGGCAGATATCCATCTACCAATCACTTTTTGCACTTCATTTTTTCTTGTTTTCATGTGATACCCAGTTACAGACAAAAATAAGTTATCAAAAAATTTTGACATTTTTTCTATCGTTTTGATTGCAACGTTTTCCTAAAAGAGAGTGTAAAAGAAATGAAATCCAAATATTCGTTTCATGCTTAAATGAACTATTTTAAACCAAAGGCTATTCAATTGTTAACACGGTGCACAAGGAAAATAAATCATAATATTTCTATTTCTTTTAAATTAGGTATTATTATATTCGAGTGTTTTTTTTTTTCAATTTAAAGCTTTTATTGGGTACTATAGCGTACTATTTACGTAGTGATTTTTTAAATATTCTTTTAAGTAAAGTGATTGCTTATTTTATGTAAAAAAATTTGAATAGTAGATTCAATGAATATTTTTTTTATTCTCTTGTTTATCAACTGTAGAAATTTACAGATTTACACAAAATATTTATTTATAAACTGTGAATGTAAAATGCACTGAGAACAATATTGAAAATAGTATTTGATATAGAATGTGCGCACATTAACCCCTTGAAGGGTGGTGGTACAATTTTGTACCACTTAATTTCAATCCCAAAATGCCATAATTCCATTAGAATTTTGAATTTTTTTTTCATTCTCGGGGTGGAAGAGTGGCGCACTATTTGGGCAATTGCTACCACTAAATTTTAATACTATTCTCCGCATTAGACACTCTTAGAATTTCTGTCCTTTAACCCTTAATTGCATATTGATGTAAATTTCCATCACTTTTTATTTAACTTTTAATAAATAAATCAACTCCTTCGCCACCACTATATTTATATAGAAATATTAATCCAGTAAATTTCTATGTTTCTATTTAAATTTCTATGAACTATATTGCTGAACAAAGTTAAAAATCTATCTTAAAATTTCTGGTGTCCAATATTTAATATATGTATAAAAAAACACAATTGTAAAAGAAAAAATCATGCAATTAAGGGTTAATTAGACGAATAATACTATTTAAATTTAGCGGTGTATTTTTTTTGTGCGCCACTGTTCCACCACTGCATTATGTACGTAAGAAATGCTTTTATTTATTTTCAAATAAATTTGAACTTAAATTCTGGTGCCAACCAACCATTTCACCATTTCAGAAATGGACGTGCTTTGCCGCTGAAAAGGTTGATCAATAATACAAATAATATATTTAGATAATGTATAATGTTAATGTAAATCAGGGTGTCCCAACCTATTGCCTGAAAACATTTTATCATCACTATTTCCGAATTTATATTTTCGCCTTTTTAAATCGCAAAATTTATGTCATTAAATTAGGCGAATTATTCTGTACTTAAATACTAGTCTCTCTTCGGCACACGGACTGCAGTTTTTACACCCCTGGTGTAAACCTAAAAAGGTTTATAAGGTACAATGTTGTAGGAAATTATATAAAGTAAGTTGAATAAATATGGAACGTAAAATATGTCGAGGTTGTACACGTGGAATAACACATTCAAAACAGGAGAGATTGAAAAGTGTCTTTAATCATTTCAAGAGGAATGTTTTTTAGAGAAATAGTGGTATGAATGACCTCTTACGTCTGCTACGAGAATGCTATGAAATATTTAGTGTGAGTTGCCGTGTTTTCAAATGGGTGGGATTTGTTATTCCGATTGCTGTGATATTTTAGAAACAGCATCGTCGTTATAAAACGCAAATATTATTATATATATTTTTAAATTGGTGACAATAAAACAATAGGATTAAGAACACCCGCCCAACTGGTATACAGGTGAGTGGTGTTTAATTTTACCAGTTGGATGGGTTTTCGTTTGGGATTGCTTTATCCCTACCGCATTTTTCGAAACAGAAATTTGTTTAATTTAACCTGTTATTAAATAAAAGTCAATAGGTAACACTGTCAGTGTTACTTGTTATGCTGTTTTTTTTATTTTTTTTATTTAGAAAGTTTGTTTGCTATTACTGTTTTTAAATCGTCTTATTCAATGTTTAATATTACTAATTCAAAAAATAGTACTAGTAGCAATCAAACAATCTGATTCTTAAATAACCCACCCAATTGGCATAACTAAATGCATGAGCTTTTAGGTTTTTGCTAGAAGTGTCAACTTTACACAGACATCTTTTTCTACGCTTTTATAGTATGAAACAACCGGAGTGAGTGGTTTGTCTGTGCAGGCATAATATATGGGACAATGGACGAACTACGTTTTCCGCAAGATGTGCGGTCACTATTGCATTAGTGCTTTTGTAGAAATCAGGGACGAGAAACCAGCTACAACAGGTTTACATGTAGTTAATGTTTACAGAATAAAGAATGAGTTCCACAAGGAGCATTCAAGAATTGTATTTACAACTTTATTCTCGACTACACCTCGTTATGAACAGTTTCCACAGCTGCCTTAATGCCATTTTGGTGCTCAAGCACGTCTTGAGAAAGAGGTAGTAGTTTTTCTAAAATGTCAGGTAAATATCCTATTAGAAAAATGTTATACCACAGTGTTATCCACATTGTGGGATTTTTTTCAAATCGAAATTAATCAATTACAGTAATAATACAGTTCTTTCATTTCGATCATGGAAATTAAAGTAATTTATAAACTCTTGAAATGTGGATAAAATTATTTTGATTATCATATATATCCTGAAATAGGATTTTTTACCCTTTTATGAAGCTTAATAAAAACAAATATGTCCTTTTCTTGCTTCAATTTTAAAAGTTCGTATAAAACAGTGGCGTATCCAAAGGAAGTTTTGGGTTTCGGATACACCAATACTTTTAAAAATATATTTTAGCTTTGTTTCATCGCTGAAATCAACAATTAAATAGGGCTAATTTTTAATTTATAAATAAGTGGTATCTAAGACCCACCCGCATACCCCGTTTGCCAATGACTTAAAATATTTGTTTCTAAGAAAGAACAGTTGCATTTAAATGTCAATATAGAAACAAACATCATTTAAAGAATTTTTATATTTGATCTTTAATGCATTTTAATATGATTCCGGAATTTCCAAAACAATTTTCTGAAAGCAAACTGACATTTTATGGGGGAGTAAAACTTTTTTTCCTAAGTATTCTATTCATTATTTCTCCGTTTAACACTTTTATACCGGAAATTTAACCCGGTAACTTCGATAGGCCGAAATCATTTATTTTAATTAAACATTATTATTAATTAATTAATGCAATTTTGTAAATAAAATTAAGTGAAATAAAAAAATATTAAATCAGATAGTTTTTGAATTATGACAATTTAAAAAAAAATACATTTTAGTGCCCCTTACTGACATTGTTTTTGCGAATTTCAACTGTGTTCATATGATTAAGCCAGGCGCTAATGTGTTAATATAAAACCGCTTTTTTATAAAACTTTTTTCTGAACGCTGTGTTTTAAACAGCTATATCTTCGGCTTATTAAATCGCAGATTCGTGTGATTAAATACAGGTTGCGTATAGCTGTACAAAAAATTTAATAGAGTTTTACGCCTTCTTTAAAGGCAGAAAATATTACAAAGTTGTGAATAATTCAAGTGGTTACAAATTCCGTGATTTAAATGTTAAATATAATTTTCTTATCTTAAATAGTGGTGTGAGACATCTTGGAAATTACAAGGGGTGTATGCACTTTGTATATGAAGTGTGGATTATTTTTCAAAATTTCTTGTGCCAAAATTACATAAACGCCCGCAGCTATGAAAAAACGAGTATCACCGTCAGCGGTCAAAAATGCTTTAATAGTTCATATATAACCATCTTGTACAAAGCTTGTATAGCAATATTAGCCAAAAGTCACCGAACATATTCGATATTAGCATGTTTCAATTTTTTACAGAAATACGTATACATTTAAATACATAAATACATTTAAAATCGTATTTTAAATGAGACCATAGAAAAGAATGCTTTCACACTTACCAGTGACGATTTAGCCATAAGTAAATGTTTTGGGTCAACAAATTAAAATATTTGTGAAATTCTTGTACCATAAAATGCTCAATATGATGTACAACTTACCTAAATAGTTTTACGTACATCATGGTCTTATTCTAAACACTGGAAACATTCTAAAATTCTAAATTGGAGAAACTTCCACCAGTATGTGAAAGTACAAGATATCACATTTTCTGAGATTAAATAAGGAAAACAAATTAGTCTAAAATACTGCTGAGAGTTTAGGCATGTCGCTCGTGTTCCGAATTCGACGTTGCATGCGATGCGCATCGTTTGTATGCATTTTTCAAGAACAGTACGAAAATTCAATAAGGTATAAACATTTATTTTTAAAAATTCCATATTTTCGGTAAGTGTTTGCTAATAACATGCAAAGTTTTCGACCAAATTTCAAAAACTTACAGAAACTTGAAAGCGCACTGAAAAAGCATTATACTTAAATTCGAAAGGGATGCATTTAATATCAGATAACATTTACGAGTAAATAAATATAGCAGTGCACTTTCGAACAATTAACCATTTTCTTTCTATCGTAACTTCAAAGTAACATCAAAATTTCTTCAAATTTCATATAGAGAGCTTTTATAAAATTCGAGTTGAACGTCTAAAATTCAGAAAAATATTTGCGCTATAATTGCGATGCTACGACATTTCGATTACCTCCAAAAAAAGTTGTTCGATAAAAGGAAAGCTTCTGAATTTATGTAACATAAAAAATTGTTACATATGATATATATAATTTAATGTAATTTATACTTAGTAACTTACCAAATTTATCTGTATGTAAGTGTATTTTATATATTTGTAAAAAAAAATTCTGCATAACAATCCTGTGAATTGTAAAAACAAAAATCTAAGGAATCGCTTAACTTCATAACTTTAACAGTAATTATATGTTTTAATGTTGTTTTAACATTTTTACCTTGCTATGCACGAGATGTAACTATAATGCAACATACTTGTAAGTAGCCACTACGCTTCATTCTCGCCAGTTGGGTATGATAGTTCTTAATTCTGATTGTTTGGTCAACAATATTCAGGAAAATATCGGAATTGTTTCGTGTAGCCCTGTATATGATCTATAAATTTGTATATATGTGGGATTATGATGAATAATAAGTACTTTAGCCACAACAAAGATTCTTCAAATACAATATAAACAAAACAGATTTAATAACATAACAACAAATACAGCTCGGATTTACACACAACTATATAAATGGGCTAATATTCCTAAATGATACAAACATTCGTATCTCACTACAAATAATAATTATACCATCTTCGTCCCGTATTGCATAAAAATTCCACCCACCAACATATCCGAAATCTATAGAACAACTGCTCGTGCTGGCGTGCTTTTCTTGGTCTTGCGTGAACTCCGCGCCTTTTTCGTTGCTCGTGAAAAGTAATAATACATTGAGTTCGTGTTATTGTTGTTGTTACTTCTGATAATTTCCACATTGTCGGTCATCCTGACGTTCTGGCGACCTCGACAGTTCAATACTTCTTATCATATAATTTTAATATTACACCATGAACTTATACAATACTATAAAACAAATAAAACAAAAATAAATAAATTAAAACTCAGGATAATTTTTCATATACACTTTACCTTTTGAATGTCACGGACAATAACAATTTTCATAACATTTTCTTCTTTGCGTACATTCGTAACCATTGAAAATAAGAGGAGGGACATAGCTACATTTGGAATCACTCTCAATACGTTCATCATTTCTTCCACGAGATGCAGTTTCATATCTTTTGTAATAAAATTTATCTGTAAAATAGGGTTCTCGCTTCCTATCATTCCAAAAATAATGACTTCTTTGACCCCTGTCTTGTTTACGGTATTCATGAATATTATGCTTTTTTCTGTCTTCATACTGTCTATACTGTTTGCGGTATCTATGATTTATGTCAACAAACTTTTCTTTTGCATAAAATGATTTCACTTCATTTCCGTATTTGCAATCACGTTTCCAGAAACTATCATGAAATATTTCTTTATTTTAATTATTTCTTTTTATATTACTTCCGACTATTCCTTTTCTCGTGCTCGTTGAATTATAATATTTTCCGTTTTTTGCTATTTCATTTTCATCTCTTGATTTGGTCTCGTGAGTTGAGTGACTTCTATGTTTTCACCGCGCGTGCTAAATTTATCTTGAAAATATTTTCTGAATTATTTTTATTCGTAATACTAATCATTTCGTTTTTTGCACGTGAACTATTTTCTTTTGACAATTTCGCTTCATTGTATGAATTGGCAACATAATTTAATTTTTTATCGGAATTCTTTACAACTTTTTAAGGCAACCTACTTGAAAAGTATTGCGCTCGCCAACAATTTTAATTCCCTCTTCATTCATCGCCAAATTTAGTTTACTCATCACGTCCATTCCCCGGACTATGCCATATGCAAGAGATTTTAAAACATACACATCTGTAGAAAT
Source organism: Maratus michaelseni (assembly GCA_963931845.1). Taxonomy (NCBI): domain Eukaryota; kingdom Metazoa; phylum Arthropoda; class Arachnida; order Araneae; family Salticidae; genus Maratus; species Maratus michaelseni. The sequence continues at coordinate 404,104,241 of OZ007586.1, forward strand.
TAAGAAACCATCAATTCTGCATTCATATAGGAAATGACTTAAAGGATATACGATGCCATCAATGTCGCACAGTGATATGTTGTCAAAAGATAATCTTGGCGATCCAATATTTACATAATTTTCATAGCTTGTTAGGCTTAAATTGGATCCTGTATCAAATAAGAGATTTGTTTCTTTTCCATTAATATTAGTTGTTCTCATGTGAGGGTTAGGCTTATTATCTTTAGTAGTTGTATTAACATCAACTTTCTGCACACGAAAATTGGGATATTGGCGGTGATCATCATGATGATTTTCGGTAGAATCGCGACTGAGCTCATTAGTTTAACCGTTATTGCTATTATTATACTGAGACGCTATGTGGCCTTGAGAGTTACATCTAAAACACCTAATTTGAGATTTATTTCTTTTGTTTTGGATTGGGTATCAAAGAAAGATTGTGAATTTTCATTTTTACTTATTTCGGGCTTTCTATCTTCAAAGTGGTGTGAAATTCTATTCATGGTTTTAACATTACGTCTCGCCGTATCATAATCGTCTAACTTGCTTACTAATACGTCTACATTTTTTAATTTTTGGAAGATCATCAATAAAATGCTCTTTCATTTCTATAGGTAACCTACGCTTAATTTGATCTGCTACTATTAATTCTTTTAAGGATTCAAAATCAGATACTTTAAGACCGCTAATCCATTCTTCTAAATAATTTCTTAATTCAAATGTTAAATCACGCCAAGTGGCTGAAGATTCTTTTTTATGTGACATTAATTTCTGCCTAAATTCTTCTGGCGTCATTTTGAAGCGTTTAAAAACTAAATCTTTTACATAATCGTAATTGCTCGCCAATGTTTCTGGCTCTCTAGTTATAATATTGGCGATTTCTAACGGAATTAAACTTAACAAATGTGTGACCTAATTTTCTTTTATTATATTCATTCGAGAAATTTGTCTTTCAAATAATGCTAAATAGAGACTAATATCACTTTTGCCGTCAAAGTGAGATATTAATTTAAGCAAATATGGTTGCTTACCTGAACCAGCTATTGCATAATCGTCGCTCACACTTTTCAAATTGCGTTGAAGCTCCATTTTTCTTAATTCATATTCCATCTCAATTTTCTTATCCTCTAATTTTCTATCTGCTTCAAGTATTCTTTCTTCCTTTTCTGCTTCTATTCTTTTTTTCTTCCTTTTCTGCTTCTAGTCTTCTTTCTTCCTTTTCTGCTTCTAGTCTTTTTTCTTCCTTTTTTGCTTCTAATCTTCTTTCTTCCTTTTCTGTTTCTTGTCTCTCAGCGGCAATGACTTCGAGTGTAACTTTAATGAAATTTTCTTCACAATCTTCTGATTCGGTTATCAATTTTATTACATCAATACCTCTTGCACTCTGTGGTACAACTAGACCTAGTTCATCACATAATGTTAATAAGTCTGCTTTTCTGGCTTTATTAAGAGCTGACATTATTTAACTTCTGTAAACTTCAACTGAACAAAGTATTATAGTATCGTAGATCTGATTACGGAACTTTTATTCATATACTACTTCGGAAAAACAGTTCAAATTTTTCATATTATCCCGGTACAAAACAGCTTTATATCCATATAGTACGTCAGACAAATAGCTTTATGTTCATATCCCGGCCGAGCAACCAAAAAATGTTGTGGGATTATGATGAATTATACGTACTTTAGCCACAACAAAGATTCTTCAAATATAATATAAACAAAACAGATTTAATAACATAACAACAAATACAGCTCGGATTTACACACAACTATATAAATGGGCTAATATTCCTGAATGATACAAACATTCTAATCTCACTACAAATAATAATTATACCATCTTCGTCCCGTATTGCATAAAAATTCCACCCACCAATATATCCGAAATCTATAGTGCTGGCGTGCTTTTCTTGGTCTTGCGTGAACTCCGCGCCTTTTTCGTTGCTCTTGAAAAGTAATAATACATTGAGTTCATATTATTGTTGTTGTTAATTCTGATAATTCCCACATATATACTACATAGAATGTTAAAATTTAGTGCAGTTAAGAAACGTATAGCACACTTGAAAATTCTCCTTCAGCAACTTCCGTCAATAAACGGAAATGTACTCGAGATGTTTTATGCTGCCCTGTATATGATCTATAGTATTTATACAAACTAAGTAATAGGCAAAAAAATAGTTAAATTAAAAAATGCGTACCGCAACTGAAAACGCACTTTCCGCAATAATCATTTTATCGTACACTAAGCAAATACGTAAAGCGTACAGTAACGTACTTTAAGCGAATTATTTTTTATGTGTCCCTGTAAATGAATAATTAATGCTATGAACACAGTATTCTATAGTAAGCCTCTTGTAATGCAACTCAGGGATAGGTATACATTTCAATATGTTTGAAATAGTGAAACATTATTAAAATAAACCGCAAACGATTTGTTTTTCAAAGACCGTAATGTAATTGGACTCTTGAGAGTGTTCCTCTAAATGCTCTGCTCACCATATTCTATAGTAAACTTATTGTAGTGCACCTCAGTTACATATATAAATTCCAGTATGTTTTAATTGTTTTACATCATGAAAATAAAACGCAAATAATTTCTCCTCATATACCGTAATGTAACGGAATTCTTTTGTGTGTCCCTGAAAAGAAACTATAAGTGCTACACGTCAGTTTCAATATCAAACATTCCATAGTAATACAAGTTGTAAATTTCCAACTGGACGAAAAATGTCCGGGCCAGGATTCGAACCTGGGATCGCTTGGCTGAAGCCGCCACGCTCTACCACTGAGGTATCCCGGTCGAACCTGGAGGGCATAATTCATCCAGTTAACCTTATTGATCAAAGCATCTGGTCTGATATTTTTAATCAGAATAATCTAGTGTATTCCATAGTAAATCTCAATAACATATATCAATTGTATGACAGTACGAGTATATTTAAGCGATTTAGAGCATGGACCGACAGACAAACCAAATCCATAAATACTTTTCACCTATCTTGAAAAGTGTTAATAAAAGGCCCTAATGGCATAATGCTATCCATATAAAAAATTCGTTGACCTACATTATGGGTCTTTAACATGTAGTACGCGGATCACCTAGCTACCACTATTTGGGAATAGAAAAAATTTATTTTTTTAATGACAGAAAATTTACGATTATATAAGTTGAAGATTACCTTTCGTAATTTGTGGCGATAAACACCTTTTAGGCAAAAAGACTGAAGGCCCCTAAACTAGATCTTCCACAGTTCAGAATCGGTTTGGTTTTGTATACGTAACTATTGTATACGAAACTATATAGCTATTGTAGCGTGTTCACCAACTTCTAAAGTTCGTTCCATAATGTTCGCCCCTGCTGTTATAAGACTCTATGTGTGTAAAAAGCTTTTTATTTATATGAGTTTTTGAACTAAACCTCGAAAAAGAAAACCACAGTTTCAGTTAGAACCTTTTTAAAGGCATTTGATAAAAGCAATTACTTAACACGAACATTGTATACTTTTACGTAATGTATGTGCATTGGAGAATACCATATAAAAATCTTTTGCTACATAAAACTTTTCTTTTTCTTGTTCAGTAATGTACTTTCTACTAACATAGACCTAGCTTCCGGAGGAGTGGAGGGGGGGGGACATGCAAACGTCTCACCACATATCCAAATACAATTTTTCACGTGATTTAACACAGAATATCTACGTTTTTAAATAGAGCAATATTTTGAGAAAAAGTTGTGCAAATTTGCCTGTGCCTCTGACTTCTCAAGCTACGCCAATGTCTGCTACAAGATATATTCTTTCTCTTAGGTATATTTTTGTGAAACGTTTTACTCTTTAATGCGGGGAAAAGAAATTTAAGCATGATTAAAATTGTCTGTCATGACAACGATGAAGACAGATTTCCTTCAATCATTAACACTTTATTTTTTTCCTTCCTGTTTTTTTGTGTTACCCGGTTATTGACAGAAGTCCTTTCCTTATCCTTAAAGTAAGCAAGAAGTTTAGACACTTTTATCGACTTTTAAATTACACAGCTTTCATAAAAGAAACGGCAGAATACAATTAAACCAAATTATTTCTATTATGTAATTTAAATTAAGCATCTTAAATTCAACCTTTTCATTCATTTTAACAGGGCGTAAAAGCAAATTAAATCAAAATATTTATTTTACGTTTTTAATTAGTTATTATTGCTCTAAAGTCCTTTCTTTCAATTTAAAACTCTCAATAACTATAGTGAAAAGGCATTTAGTAAAATGATCTTTTAAATAATTTGGTTGGATATTTTATGTTGAAAGTATGAATTGTTTATTCAATGAATAATGATTTCTAAAATTTTATTTACAAACTTTTGAAATTTATATATTTACACAAGTTTACTTTAAATTGTTTAAGTGAAATGAACGCCGCAAAATACTGAAAGCAATATTTCTTTTAAATATGAGCTAGGTAATCAATAATTAAGATAATATATGCAAGTTTCGTGAGGTCTTTACTTTTCAGCTACAGTATTTTTAATAATTATCATCGCCAAATTTAGTCGGATTAATTACACGAAAAATGTACAAAAACATACTAAAAAGATTATATCTAATGATTGGAGTATCATAGTTGAGATTTTTTTCCAACAGAGTGAAAATATGCTCAGACCAGGACTCGAACCTGGGTACTGTGACTTGTCGTACCAACGCTCTCCCTACTGAGCTATCCCGACGATATCCTGGGCTGGCATATTTCACTGTTATTTGCTGGACAAGGCTGCGAACTGCAGCGCTAATTTCATTCATCCGAGCTGTAACTATAGCATTTACATGATGAATTTTGAAATAGCACGAAAACTCCTGTATACCATGTAATTAGGTCATAATGAACAGAGGAAAGTATATTCAACGAGGTAAATTATATCTAATGGTTGGAGTATCATAGTTGAGATTTTTTCCTCAGAGTGACTCAGTAGGGAGAGCGTTGGTACCGCAAACCAAAGTACCCAGGTTCGAGTCCTGGTCCCTGCATTTTTTCACTCTGTTGAAAAAATCTCAACTATGATACTCCAACCATTAGATATAACTTGCTTTGTTGAATATACTTTCCTCTGTTCATTATGACATAAAAAGATTATTAATGGTGCTCAAAATGGTGCTCAAAATGGATAAATGGTGCTCAAAAGAAAGGAACGCAAGCCTTCTGCATATATTAAAATTGTTTGTAATATTAAGGTAAGTTTAAAAAATGTTTAAAAGACATATATTTAAATGAAAGCAAGTTTAATCCGATTATAAAATATGGAACATATAAATATCGAAGTTGTACTAGTGGTATAATACATTCAGCGCACTAGTAGAAGAGAGCGCAAAATGTTTTGAAAAATGAAAAGAAAATAATTTAAAACCATGGAACAACATTATAAAAAATGTTTTGAAATTAAATGAACAATTTTCACTCATTACATTTCGATCATGAATTGTCAAAATAAGTTACAATTTCCAGTGGCGACTCAAGTGGAGGGTTGTGGCTACCCCTGATTTCGAATAGAAATTTTGCTCCATTTAAACGAAAAAGTCTGCCATTAAATAAGCCGAAAATTTCCATTGGAAAAAAATTATATCCATTTATAACATTCAGGGTGCCCCACGGGCACTCCAAGTTAAACTGGCAAAGGTCATAAAAAAAATTAACTTAGAAATGCTGAATGATAGCTGCTTCCATTTTTCTGCCCTCTTCAACTCCATTCAAACACTTTCCAGCAGGTTTTCAAACCATTAAAATCAACGGACTTCGCTTTTTGCATTTTTTGTCTTCGGCGATATATAAAGGACATTTCGAATAAGCCACCTCATTTTCAGGATCTGCGGTGAACTCAAGCCATCCACTCGGTTCGTTATTCGAATACCGCTTTTTTCAAAGAATTTTTTTAAAAATAAATTTTATTAGAAATATTTAGAATTTCATGCGGAAGGTAATTGTTTTTCCAAATGTTGTAAAAATCTATCACAAATATTCCTTCGTAAATACTGCTATTTAGAAAACGGTCCAGTAGGAGTCCTGTGAACTGGACAATTGGATTAGCGCTTCGGTGCAAACCAATTTTGAAAAAATAAAACGCTGAAAGAAGTCTCCATATTGTACAGAAAAACGAAAGGTTTCATCTTGAGCATTTTAGAGTTAAATTTATGGCACTATTGTAAATTATATGCAAATTTCCTTCAGCAGGTTTTTTCATTAATAGTTTGTACTACGCTGTTAACATGATCTTCCAATTCATGAAACTATTGGGAAACACGTGAGTTTAAGAAAATGTTTTTTCGTATACATCATAAAAGGAAAAAAAATCTCGCAATGTAAGTTCATTTGTCAGTACACCATTTTTAATCTTTTTAAAATTTCGAATGGAAGTTAACGAAATCGAGAAATTTTACAATACTTTAATTTCGATCACGGGAAATAACCGTTTTTGACAAATTCGCAACATTATGTTTTTGTGAAATCTGAGATTTAAAACAATAGAAACTCCTTTCTCTTCTGCAAGTCTTCATTCTTTTCTAGAATTTCCCAGATTGTTTTCTATACTTTATTCATCAGTAAATATATTTCAATGTACGGATTTAATATAAAATATCTTACAGGCTAAAAAAAATATTGACAACGTGATATAAACGCATTTTCTGTAAGGTAGAAGCCACGCCCTTTGTCAGTGATGATTCTAGAAAAAGAACGAGAATTCTCGTTTCCAGATTCGAATGTGTTAAGGGTACACATTTAAACTGTTCCGAAAATCGATTTTTAGATTTTTACATCTTTAGAAAGATTATTTTATTATGAACTAGCAAGCTACGCCCGCTACGCTGGTCAATTTTTTTAACGAACCTTTAATCAAACAAAATATTGACATTTCATAAATAACTTTTATATTTTAACAGAATAATAAGGCTACTATAATTTGTGACTCGTGCTATAGCCAATATACACGTCAGGACACGTCTCCCTTATCATTATCTTTTTACGCATGAAGGTTTCGCTATGGTACTCCATAGGAAAATTTGGTAATTTTTGAAATTCAATATTTGAAAAACGGCATAATCATTAGATTTGAAATTTATATCAAGAAAAATACAACTGTTTACCTTTCAAACGCAGTTTGTCTAACAATTTTCTGACAAATACTTTTTGAGCTATCATTTTTTTCAGTAACTTCAAATGTTTCATTTTCCGAGATTAATCTGTTGCAAAAATTAGCGAAAAACCCAGTCTTCAGCAACGCATAGTTTTTTATTAAAGAGGCTGTTGGAACAGGGATAGTCACCACCAATTTGCCACCATCACTTTTGAAATCGGTTCGGTGGTTCCAGAGATTCCATAGAAATTGTAATTTAGAATGACTTCAGAACGCTTTTCGCTCATTTCACCCATTTAAATTTCGATTTTTTTTTAATTTATTCTTAGAGAGCATTTACATCTTCTAAGTAACTACAATGTTAAATTTCAAATTTCTTGCCCCTTCAGTATAAAAAAGTCGCAATTTTCGAAAATTTTTCGATCCTGCACCCCATTGATGTTAGTGGCACCGACATAAAATATAGCCTATGTTGGAGTAGGGAGTGTCCCCATCAATTTGCCACCATTACTTTTGAAATCTGTTCTGTAGTTCCAGAGATTTCATAGAAATTGTAATTTAGACTGTTTTTAGAACGCTTTTCGCTCATTTCACCCTTTTAAATTTCAATTTCTTTTTTATTTTGTTCTTAGAGAGCATTTACATCTTATAAGTAACTACAATGACAAATTTCAAATTTCTAGCACCTTCAGTATAAAAAATAAAAATAAAACTGCCCAGTTAAACTGAGGACATTGAGTTCACAGGCTATTCACGCTAATTGTATATTATACTCTTATTTCAAAGAATTTGAAATAAGCCCATCGAAAAATAAAGAAATAAACAATATATTAAGGGGGGAAGGGGTCATACCCCCCGTTACCCCCCTGATAGTTAACTAATGAACCCCTTAAACTAATCAGGTAAATCTCTAATTACAATGAATATATATACAAAATTGAAGAAAATCGGATAATTCTGCATGAAAACCCATTTTTAAGGCGGGATTAGCCCCCTCCGATCCCCCCCTTTATACTTAACAAATCAATCCCGAAAACTAATCAGAGATGCGTTTTAACCCAATGAACCTATAAACAAATTTTGAAGCAAATAGAATAATTCTGCATGAAAAACCCATTTATATAAATTAAGGGGGGATTATCCCCCCGTTCCCCCCCTTTATACTTAACCAATCAATCCCGAAAACTAATCAGGGAAGCGCCTTAACCCAATGAACCTATAAACAAATTTTGAAGCAAATGGGATAATTCTGCATGAAAAACCCATTTATATAAATTAAGGGGGGGGGATTAGCCCCCCGTTCTCCCCCCCCCCTTTATACTTAACCAATCAATCCCGAAAACTAAGCAGGGAAGTGCCTTAACACAGTGAACCTATAAACAAAATTTGAAGGAAAACGGAATAATTCTGCATGAAAAACCCATTTATATAAAATAAGGGGGAATTAGCCCTCCGTTCCCCCCTTTATACTTAACCAATCAATCCCGAAAACTAATCAGGGATGCGCCTTAACACAGTGAACCTATAAATAAAATTTAAAGGAAATGGGATAATTCTGCATGAAAAACCCATTTATATAAATTAAGTGGATATTAGCCCCCCGTTCCCCCCTTTATACTTAATCAATCAATCCCGAAAACTAATCAGGAAAGCGTCTTAACCCAATGAACCTATAAACAAATTTTGAAGCAAATGGGATAATTCTGCATGAAAAACCCATTTATATAAATTAAGGGGGGGATTAGCCCCCCCCCGTTCCCCCCCCTTTATACTTAACCAATCAATCCCGAAAACTAATCAGGGAAGTGCCTTAACACAGTGAACCTATAAACAAAATTTGAAGGAAAACGGAATAATTATGCATGAAAAATCCATTTATATAAAATAAGGGGGTATTAGCCCTCCGTTCCCCCCCCCTTTATACTTAACCAATCAATCCCGAAAAACTAATCAGGGAAGTGCCTTAACACAGTGAACCTATAAACAAAATTTGAAGGAAAACGGAATAATTCTGCATGAAAAACCCATTTATATAAATTAAGGGGGTGATTAGCCCCCCGATCCCCCCCTTTATGCTTAACTAGTCAATTCCGAAAACTAATCAGGGAAGCGCCTTAACTCAGTGAACCTATAAACAAAATTTGAAGGAAAACGGAACCACCATCAATTTGCCACCATCACTTTTGAAATCGGGTCGGTAGTTCCAGAGATTACCCCTACAAACAAACAAACAAACAATCTTTACTCCTTTATAATATTAGTATAGATAACGTGATACCAATCTTTTAATTGTGAGATAATTATTTACTGAGATATTAGGGAAAATGTACACACCACTCCTTCATTTCCGATTTAAATGTCATGCGAAAACTGTCATGGCGGCTTGTTAACATTTTGTTATCACGCTTTCACATTATGGCAACTTTGGAAATATGCTTAAATGCGTTAATTGTTTTTAAATGAATACCGTACATCATATAAGAAAACTTTAAAACATTAACTTCAACTTCCATCAAGTTTGTTTACTTTTGATTACTTATTTTTAACCGGGCCTCCGGGTCAAAACAACAACTACTTTTTTTTACTCAGAAACATGTCCCGCAGTGGCGCGGACGGTAAAGCTCGGTTCTCGTAAGATCACTGAAAGCCAAGCAGCATCGACCAAGGTCGCTGCTTGAGAGGGTAACATCCTCTCTCGTCTGCCTCCGCTGTGGGACCGTGTACGTTAATGGGAGCTGGTGCACGTTAAATCTGTTCGTGGCTCCAAAGTCCTCCAAGTTCTATATAAGCGTTACCTCTGGGGGTGCCAATCCGGATGCAAATATCTCATCTGGAATTGGTTCAAAATTAAGAGATTTAGGAATTAGGTTTATGCATATAACGCGTAGTGGATTATGGCAGAAGAAGATATAGAAATAGAAAGCTGCAAAACCGGGCCTTTTGGGTCAAACCAACAACAACAACACTCAGAAACATAATCACACTTTTGCTTAGCTGTTTACTTTTATTCGCTATAAAGCGTTTAATTTGAAACAAAAATGTTCTTTACAGAATAATATTTTCCTAATTTTGCGATATTAATGCACTTCTTAGTGTTTATTATCTAATTTATAATGAATAATAGCGCGAAAGAAATCGCCAATTTAATGGGAAACGCTTTACAAAATGCTAGTATAAAAATATTTTCTAAACTGCTAATTTATCTTATAAAAACTAAAAAGTAATGCATTTGACAGTTATTTTGTTTCAATTGACAGTTTTGGATAATAACTTTTTTACATTAATATTATTTTTAGTAAACTATCCGAATTGTTATATTGCAAGTATATGTGACTCAGATGTTAAAGTATCAGAATCCCTTAAAAATGGCCTATATTTTGCATTAAATAATTTCATTTTATAAAAAGTGCATATTTAATTCGCTTAGAAATCAATGCAAAACAAAATTTTAACTTGTATTCTTAAAATTAATTTTTTTGCAAGAATAAGTCCTACATTTTTACCATTAAATTTAGTTATTTTTGACGCATGTTCCCATATTCTGCAGCATTTCACAACTATTTTATATTTATCAATTTAAACTAGCATCTTATTTTATTTTTAATACTGAATTTGTTATAAAATTAGTAGTTTCTTTCTTTTATTAAGAATTTTATATTTTTAAAATACAATTAATACTTTAAAAGGCTTTTTCTCAAAATGACATTTTTTACTCTTGCGCGCATAGCTCCAAAATCGTTTCAAGTAGAGCTTAAAAATTTTTACCCTTCCTAAATATTGATATAATCATGAAAATGAACTAGAATAGTGCAGCTGTGTTTCGTATAAAAAATTATGAGGTTGAATGCATGTAAAAACTAGTGGTTTTTCGAATTTTTCTAATTAAAAGTTAATTACTCTTTATCTAATTAACCGTTTACAAAAGTTTTAGTTCAAATTATAGTCCAGAGTATTATGTTTAATTTAAGATAAGGTTTATGCAAATTCCATGACATTTGCATCAGATATCGTGCGCGCAGTGAAATGTTATTCAAATTAAAAAAAATAATCATCACTTCAAAACCCACCCCCTGAATTTTTTTATGATGTTATATCCAAATTAAAAATTGTTAAACATAAGACAACATTACCTAAAAATACTCTTAAAGTTTTGTGCTTCTGGAGTCGTTATCTTTAAAACAAAAATGTCAAACTCGTGACAAATTTCGCGTGTTCTGCGAGAGTTAAAGGTGTACTGTCCTTTTAAGGGGCTACACCAAGTCATCAATTTAAGAAAATATATTTTTTCCAAGTTTCAATTTTAAAGGCTTTATCCACTGAAAAAGGTCTTCTTTAAGGTGCTGGAATAGATAATTCTACGCAAGTACAAAAACAATAAGTATCATACAGTAATTACAATACAAAACTTAAATTCGTATTCCACAAAAGATCATTTTTAAAAACGGTGACTATAATTACTCAAAAACTACTGAATCGATTTACTTCTACTTTTTTCAGCTCTTTTCATGTGTACTTTTCATATGTTCAATATTAATTTTATTAAATACAATATTTCAAATAATAAATTGTATTTACAATTTAACTCAAAAGCTTTCCCAATAAAAATGCGCATTTTCTATAACTTTGTTTGCTAAAAGCTTTTTGTTCTTGCAAAATTTGGCTTCTAATTTCAGAACTGGTGGAAATGATGTCATTTGGGTGAATTCATACAAAAATGACTTTCTTTTGAGAAATTTATTCAAAAGCATTTTATATTAATGAATTAAAATATACGTTTACAAAAATGTGAATTTTCTGGCTAAAACAGTTTATTTTAAAAGATTTTATTTCATAAAATGTTATTGGAAACATAATTTAATCATGGTATTCGTTTCAAAATCTTCTGAAATTAAATATATATATTCTTATCAATTTGATTGACGAAATAACATCAATAAATAATAATCCCTTTTTATTTCTTTTTTTCCCATTTCTCATCCACAAAAGCGTTTACATAAATGATGTCATTTGGATGAATTTATTCCAAATATTTCCAGTTTATGAATTAAAATACATGCTTAAAAAAGTGTACTTCCTCGCTAAATTATTTCGGTTTAAGCACCTTTGTAAAATGTTTTAATCGTCGTCGATAAGAAGTAATTACTTTAAGAACCTCGTTTCTTCTTTAAATTCATTTCTTGTATATAAGGCACAGTAAAATCTTTACTTAAATGCAAGGAGCTCAAATGTGTTTTTGCTTAACCTCCTTGGATGAAGTTAATACTAAAAAAAGTTGCAATAGATTTTTTTTTTTTTTTTTTTTTTTTTACGTCAATGGATGTCGTATGTAAATTTTCAAGATGACAGACGATGTTTGGCTTTCTAAAATAAACTGAATATATATGTGAAAATAGGTTTTTAGTTCTTCAAAGTTTCTTTAAAAACACAAATCAATCACAATATTGTTTTCCCTATATATTCAAATAAAAGCTATTTTCAATTTACAGTTTCCACTTGAAAATGACGACAAAAAAGAAATCTAAGAATCCCCATCGTTTTTCCTTCTCTCTCTTTTATCCTCAAAAATGGAGTAAATTAGTTGCCATCATTACAGAAAAGTCATTAAAACTTACAAAAGAAAAGAATATCGCAAAAACTAATTCAAATTTTAAAATTCAGAGACCATCCTTCTTTTGACATCCTTTGATCCATGCGGATAACTGGTGCTAATTTCATCACACAACGTTCCATATTCTAGGAGGTATTGCTGTGAAATATTCGACAACATATATTAGTTTAATCAGTCGTTTCATAAATTCGTTTCATTACGATTATATATATATATAGTAGATATAAATCATTTATTAGGAATGTGGTGAAAATTTATCTGTCCATTTAAAGCAATAGAGTTGTGTAAAATTATGATAATTTATTCAGTACTAGCAGTAGTGGGAAATATCTTCAAGCAGTAGTAATTCAAAATATCATTCACTAGAGATAGCCTTTATTTATCATAGAATCGCCGAAATCCAGCCAATGTCACAGGGAAGTTGTCATGATTGACATCTCCGACAGCTTCACATGTCATAATATAATTTTGAAATAAGCGCCACTGCAAGATTATTCTGCAGACTAGATAATGATTTAGATTAGATATAATTCTAATGTTTATAGCATCACTACTAATAATATTCTGCAAAGGATTTACGTAACATGTTCTTCGAAGTTAGTAACTTTAGTTGTATATTTAGAATAATTGGTGCAATATAATAAACATAATTGGTATAACGTAATAAATAAGGAATAAATTATGACACATTTAGATAACTTCATAAAGTATGATTTTGTAGCAAGACAATTTTCTTAAACTATTTCAGGGATGGCGCAACAGTGTGCCAGCAAACGAATAGCTAAGACTATTTCGTAAAAATACACTTTGAATTATTTTCCGAAAGGAATTTTGAGAATAAATAAGGAAAAGAAAATTTTTTAGAAAAGTTGTTGCACGCGGGTTTACAGTCCCTGAGATATGCAACAGGAACATCAGTAGTAACACCATAAATGATTTTTCAACATTTTTAATAGTCACAAATCGTCTCTTTGATCTACTGACTCACGGATGTAATTTCTGAAATGTCTCAGAAAGACTTAGTAAGCGTAACACTGTATAATCCAACTAAGTATAATCCAATTCCGCATAGAACAAGTAATTTCTTACAGATTTTTTCGCGTTATTTAATCGCAGAATTCATAAAAAATGGCGTAGTTGGACCACACTTTTGTAACCTTTAAAATGTCGTTGTCTGTTTAGTTTTAAAAATAATAAATATTCCGTAGAGCTATCAGTATTTTCATAAAGAATAAAAAATAATTCGTCTTATTAATGTTAGTAATTTTGAGACGTAATAAGCAAAATATTTTTAATCGGAAACACTGATGACAAACGGATTTTAATGAAAAAAGTTGAACAAGGTTGCTCAATCTGACGCCCATAGATTTACAGTAATTTGTTTGAGAAATCTTAGCTTTATTTAAGCGCAAATTTTCGGAGATTAAATAAAACGAAGATTTGTGTGATAAACTACTGGTATAACGCGAGAGCCAGGTTGAACAGCCCTGTTCAAAACCGTTAGAAAACTTTTATTTTTTTTAATGTATACATTTTTTGCATAGGTTTTACTAAAGTAATATTTAGCAGATACAATAGAAATATTTGAAAACTTTAACAAAGTAGATCTATTGTTAAAATTTTCAAATGACTTAGTGCTACCAGCATTTGCGAAGAAATTGATTTCGATATTAATAAATGCTTTTCTTCACGTGCATTATCAAAACTTTGTTAAAAAATATGGAGAAACTTTGGAAATTGGACATTGAATTTAAGAAGTGTAAATACGAGGAAAAACGATTTGTAGTATACCAAAATTGTATTATACTGGGAAATTTATTATACCAGCATTTTATTAACGTTTCCTGTGTACAAGTTGTTAAACTAGTGCTACACAATTTCTTTTATTTCAAAAATGATTTTAGATTTAACTGTGGAGGTAATTAACCAAATTTTATCTAAAAAACAACTCGTAATATACCATCGACCTTGATTTCTTACAACGCCTTTTTTCACACCAGTTGGTACGGGGTGCCACTGGATTACACCTTGTATTTTCCCTTCCTCTTTAAAATTTTTCCGGTTCGGTCAATAATTTCGACTATGAATATATGAATTTTTTTTTACATTTTCAGTGTACAAGGTGTTAGCATTCGATGCCAACCACGAGTATACTCGTGGTTGTCAACATTCAAAATAAAAGTGTATGATAAAAAAATATTAATGTGTTATATATATTATGCATATTATGGACTATATATATAGTATGGACTATATTAATATGTTAAAAAATACTTCATTAATGACAAACACTTTGTCATTAAAGTTGCCAAACATTATCTAACAGGGGAAACGAATTTCAGTAAAAATTTTTAAGACCCCGCCCAGATACTTTTGGTTTTTAATGGTTAAACTAATGCTACACAATGATTTCTTTTATTTCAAAAATTATTTTAATTTTTTTAGTGCAGATAATTAAACAAAGTTAATCTGAAAACAATTTGGACGTTATTAGGACCTTCCAAAAGAATACTCATTTGTTGATCAGATTTTTATTTCTAAATCTTTTTGAAAATTTGAAAAAAAAAATATTAGCAGTGTTGTGTAATTAATAGTTTTTAATTGAAAAGAAAATACCATTATACCAGATATTCTGCATTTTTTTTTTGTTTTTTTAATCATGAAATGTCAGTCATTAAATGAAATAAAAAATATTATTCAAAAATTCTTGCAAGATGATAGATTGTTTCAAAAATAGGGGCAAAGTTGGCATTACTCTATATCAAACACAAAAATTGTAAATAATACTTCATTTGTGGTTCCTATTTTTCTCTCCTTTTATTGAAAGAAACAGAGGTCGAGAGTAATGTGTATGCGTGAATAAAAATATATAATAATTATGCAACTCAATCGCATATATCTATCTCGTTCGTTCAAATGCTGATCGCCAATGTTGCTAGTTTGCTATTATTTTTATGCAGATTGCTTGATTTGTACCACTTTTCTTTAACAGAAATATTCGCTTTATTTAATCAGTCATTAAATAAGGCTAATATTGTTACTATTTCAAAAATCGAGAAGCAATCACCCTATTTGAACTAAAAAACGCAACGGACTATCAACACTACTTAATTCAAACAATTACAAACTGCTGTATGTACCCAGAATACTTTAATAACATTTCGCTTCTATAATGAAAGTGAAGTAAAGAAAGTATTTATTTTTTTAAGAAATTTGTTTGTAAATTCTGGTCTCAATCAATCATTTTACGAATATAATTAGTCTGCGACTGAAATGGTTAAATTAATAAACTGCAAATTCATACCGGAAAAGAAGAATTTTTTTTTAATTAAAAAGAAAAATAAATAAAATAACGTGTCATTAAAGAAAGATTACTATTCCATGTATCTGAAATGAAGTCGAAATTGCTGATTAAAGAAAAGAGTCAAACTGACAATATTGCGTCTAACATTAAATTCCGAATTGATGCTAACTTTGATTTGATATACCACGAGGAGAATTTACTACGCTCGTTACATGATTCATATTTTATATGATTATTAGCACGTATCTAAATTTGATTTAATTTTGTTTTAGAAGCACTTTTTAATTTTACTGGGGTGGATAAAATTAAATTCTCCAAAAATATTATAATGATATTTCTGGAATCTTTGAACTTTTCCGGCAGCATTTTCAAAGGATAATCTTATTTGAATTTCTAAATCATTTTTGACAATTTGAAAAGTGTGTTATAGAGAGGAAGAAACATGTCTAACAACTAGAAAAAAAATCTGTCACCATGTAAGGATAGAGCAATAAAATTAAGAGAAACGTGAATATTGTCTATATTGTTTTTATTCTTCATTTTTTTTTCTTTTATTAAATTAAATAGAGAAATACAGAAAAATGCGAGTTTAAAACAAATTGTTACGCATTCTCAATCCTATACATCTAATACCATTTGTTTAAGTACTGATCAATATCTGCCCAGGTTTGCAAAAATAAGCCCTTTTAGTATTTAAAAATATTTTTTTCGTACCAGAATTTCTATATAGAAATTTTTAGTTTATCTAATGACAGATATTCTAGTATTAAATAATACAAAACTCGCTGTTTTTAATTGAATCGGTGATTTTTAAAAGGGGTCAGCTCCTATGCAATTTCTATGGATTTGAACCCTTTTCAAAATGACCGATTTAATTATTTTTTACATTATCAACTGATTGGTAAATAATTGGCTATGTGTAGTACTTTTTTCATCTAAGAGAAAATGTGACCAGGCTGGGATTCGAACCAAAAACATTGGCTCACTTGCCAATTCTCTTTCAATTGAGCTATCTGTAAGGCATCACAACACAATATTCGCTCAGAACAACCATGTGGTAAAGACATCTAGTCTGTTATTTGAAACAGCGCGACAGAATAATCCGCAGATAAAGGAACTTCAACAAACTATAGATGAGCAATTACACTTTTAAATATATTTTAAATAATCAACTGATTGGTAAATAAATCATAGTAGTAATTTTGCAATCTGAGCAAAAATGCTAAGATGGAAAAGATTCTACAGATATGAAAATTTCTGTACACAAAAATCTGGTAAAGTAATTCTCCTTTTAACCAATAAACAGGCCAATTTGGCGATACTGAACCTGTCGAAGTAGACAGGTTACTTTATGCATGTAGTTTTAAGCATCCAGGGGGATACCTTCTTTAGGTATTCACGGGATTAACAGATATTAAATTAATATCATTTAGTTCGTTTTACTTAAAAACAATTATTTTAACTGATAATTTAAAAATTAATTACTAATATTTATTTTTAAAACAAATTTTATATACATAGCAAATGAGAAAATCAAACTCCCTGTTCTACGCATTAAAAATTGTAAGAAAAAAGAACTAGATAAATGTGTTTTGTGTTTATCGTTATTAGTGGATTTTTTCTAGAAAATGCGATATATTTCAAAGAAACAGATGTATGATCAGGGCTTTACGAATTTGCAAAAATCTGGTAGTAGTCAGAATTTTAAAAAGCACAAATTTTTTTTATGAATATTTAAATGAGAAAAAAATAATAGCAAGCATAGTTTAGAATTATTAGTTACATAGTTTAGAATAGTACATAATTAAAAAAGATAATAAATCAAATCAAAGTTTTCTAAGGGAATTTATCAAAATTATATATCTCTCGGTAGGGGGGGGAAATATTGTAATTTCTGAATTAATCGGCATGTTCGGAATACGCTGATTGCCGACGTCTTCAAATATCCGAGCAGTTGAGTGCTACAAAATCTAAATATGATGACAGGGCATCGATAAAATAGCGAAGCCGGAAAATGATTTTTTGCCTATTTAGCCTATCGAATTCAGTGAAATAATTATGATTTTATTATTTTAAAATTTGCATTTCATGAACTCTCTTAGCTTTGCCAAATTGATAATAAAAGTTTAAATTTTTTATGTTTGTGTGTGGTGTGAATATAATTTCAAGTTTATTTCTTAACCCATTTATGCCTAGCGTCGATGCTTTAGTAAAATGGGAAAATGTGCCTTTCACACCACTTTTTTTTATAGAAATTTGTTGTCCTATTTTATCGAGGACTTCTCGGTAAAATAAGACACCAAATTACTATAAAAAAAAAGGGTTTGTGAAATGCACTTTTTCCCATTTTACTAAATTGTCCCGCAATTGGGACGCTAGGCATAAATGGGTTAATATTTTGTAAGTTTACAGCATCTATAATGAGGCATCTTACCAGAAATTTAATTAAACATTGTGCTATTTGCAAAACAACTCGAGAACTATTATGTAATATGCATTGCTAAGGAGAAAAGAAAAACATTTTCCTGAGCTGGGATTACATAATCGGGATGAACAGCCGGCTGAGGTTTATTTTGATCCAATGATTTACGATAAGAATTTAAGAATACATAAATAATTTAAAAAATCTTACCCTTCTAAATTTCAATCAATATTTTTTTCCATTTACTGCAGATAATAATCCAAACAATGTAATTATAAAATATTCTTGAGTAACAACCAAGTACAGACACTTTGTCTCCAAGACAGAATGACACCGAACTATTTTCCAACGTGTGTGATCAACGCCCCCTAGATAAGAAATCCGTGACACGCGTCACAAACACGTCATACCAAGCAGGCAGAACAAAGAAAAAAATTCGAACAACTTGCATGTTTCGATTTCGATAAATCGTGGAATTATTAACTATTAGTCGTACACAATGATTATTAATTCTATGAGCTAATGAAATTGAAACATGCAAGTTGTTCATTTTTTTTTGTTTTGTCTGATTGGTATGAAGTTTTCGTAACGCGTGTCACGACTTTCTCACCGCCCCCTGAATACTAGGCCTGCGCGCTGAAAAAAATGGCGGCTGTCGCAGGCGGAATCGTTTGTACAGTCCCTCGAACTTCAACACCAATAATATCTAAAGGTTTTCTTTGATTTATTTGATCTCCGAAAAACAAGGCTAAGAAAACTTTTAGAAATTATTGGTGTGGAATTTCGAGGGACCGTTCAAACGCTGAAAAAAAATCGGCCTGCGACAGCCGCCGTTGTTGTCAGCGCTCAGGCCTAGTATTCAGGGGGCGGTGGCTTTCTTGTCTAGGGGGCGTTGGTGTGGTGCACACAGGCGCTAGCCGCCAAGCATTTTACGCGGGGAAGAAATATTTAAAAAATACATTATTTTTATTAAAATGAGTTATCCTTGAACTTTTAATTAAATTTTACAGATTTACTTCAAATGAATTATTTATAATCAATTATATCTTATTATTCTTTAAAATGAATGTGATAAGTTAATCAATTTGAATTGTGAACACAAAAATGTTATTTGAACTTACAGAAAACGTAAGCCTTTTTGATCATTGCATTCAATTATTAGATGTCACATAGGTTGGATTCACAATATATCTTACTGTTTTATTGAAACTCACCTCCTTCCCGCATTTTAATCACGTGACATGTTAACCGACTAGAGCGGAAAAGAATGGTGTTTAATATGCATGAAATCGAAGAGAAAAGAGAGATCACTGCCTGCTGTCTGCACGAGTAGGGGTGTTGGAGAGGCAATTGTGCCCATTTATTAGCTCAATTTTTGTAAAAAAAATAAAAAATAATAAAAATAATAAAAATAAAAAAATAATTAACTTAGTCGCCAGGTGAAAAAAGTTGGTCGCCAACGGCAACCTGGCGACCGCATTTGTCAAGCCCTGTGTATGATTCATGGTTCTTTTTCCTATTCCACTTGTTTGTTCATTGTAATGAAGATAATCAATGAATGTGTATAAAAAGAGCTATCTATACGGTCTATTCTATCAATTGAAATAAATAAAAATAAGTTAAAACAGTCATTAATTTTAACAAAAAACAAATGGAGTAAAATATAAAAAGAAATTTTACATTGTAATATTTTAGGATAAAAAGTAATGTGTTTTTGTCTATCTTAACAAACCTATACTCTTTTGATCTACTTATAATCGAATTATATTCTTGAAAAATGCGGAAAAAAATTACTAAAGTTAAATTAACAATGCCGAGTGGGGTTTATGTTTTATTATTTTATTTTACAGGGTCTGTTCTGAAATTAGTAGGACTCATTTTTTAAAAACAAATTATTCATGAGAATAATACAAACGATTTGAATTTTTCAAAGTAGCACCCTTCCGCATCTACACACTGCTGCCAACGAATTTTTCAGTTTTCGTATGGCTCCAGGAACGCCTGGACCAGAATGCTGTTTAGCTCCCTCGTCACGGCCTGCTGAACCGCCTCTACCGAGCCGTGATGCTTCCCCTTGAGCGTCGATATTTATTCTCGGGAATAGAGAAAAGTCTGGCGGGGCCAAGTTGGGGCTGTAGGAGGGATGAGGCAGCGTTGCCACTTTGTGCTGGACCAGATACTCCACTACGCAAAACGCTGTGTGGCTCGGCGCGTTGTCACGATCTCAAAAACTTGGGTTTGAGGAATGCTCAATTCATCAGCAATCATTCTGATACTCATCCTACCATCACTGTTCAGTAAATTTTTCACTTGCGACACATTTTCTTTGGTCTTGCTAGTCGAAGGGTGTACGGAGCGGTCGTTGTCTTCCACTCTTTCCCTACCTACTCGGAACAGCTTGTGCCACTCAAAAACGCCCGATCTACCCATGACAGCATCACCGTAGGCATCCTTAATCATGTCGTGAGTCTATTTGCCCGTTTTACCAAGCTTTACACAAAATTTGATCGCGTATCACTGTTCCAGAAAACGCTCCATGCTTCTCCGTGACGAGGCGTTTCGACAGGGGTTCACAGTACAAGCGACCTGCTCTTTTCAACGGCCGAAAACCGACTGCCGATTTTTTTCAGCATCCCCAATATCCCCCTCCACCGATCATATGCGCGCAGACCACTTCTCTTCCACCCGTTCGCTCAAGAAAAGACCAGACCTACAAATTTCAGAACAGATCCTGTATAATTTATTTTTCAATACCCTTGTTGCGTGATCTCGATTTGGGAATTTCGTTATTTTGGTATAAAGTTGGTTATAAACCTGTTTAGCCATTTCACATATTTTTTAGGTTAATTGAGTTGAAGCTTAAATTGTATGAGTTTTCCATGCAAGGCATTGTATATTAAATAGATTACATGACATTAAATCAACAGACGAAGAAGTAGTGTAACATACGACCGTAACGATGAAAATTTTACAAAAAATTTAAATATGAAAAATAAGCCGATAATCACACAAGAGTTTCTTGTGCACAAATCTCCAGGTAACTGACATATTTAGAACTTTTGAATGTGAAATTTTTGACAATCAAGTAACATTAGTATGTCCATAACGGTCAATTTGTCCGGGATCTAATAAGTATAATTTTATTCGAACCAGAAACTTCTTTACAAAATAAATTAAATATATACCACACAGAGTGCTTAAACTCGAATAACTATAAGTTAAAAAGTCATTAAATATAATTTGTGTTGCATGGATTTTTTTTATATGATTAGAATTAAATTTCTGGCCGTTCTAGTGATAAAAATCTAGAGTGAAATCCCCGTAACTGACACTTTAAGGATTCTTTCTTTTTCAAATCACAATAACAAAAACTTAAATCTATTTTATACATGCATTTGCTTTTGAAATGATAGTAGAGATATATATATTAAAAAATTATTAATGGCAAAATTTTGAAAAAATATATATTATATTTTATTATTAAAGATTAATGTCAAAAACTCCAGTAACTGACAACATCCCTATTATGGAACACTACAAACCGACACAAAGCGAACCAGTGACTGGCACTTTAAAAATTAAAATAATTTAGAAAAACTTTATTCTTTATTATAAAACAAAATACATCAATATTTATAATAAAAAAGTGGGATTTAGTAAGCTGTACTGCATTATTAGTAATTCAGAGTCTATAGTAATAGTATATAGGAGTAATATTTAGTGCTGTATTATTAGTAATGCAGATATCCAATAACTAACATTTATGAACCAGTAACTGACACTAGTGTCACACACCGATAAAACAACTTAAATTTTACTAGTGTTTACTACAAGATAAATTTAATTTATTATTATGCATTTTTAAGCAGTTCAAATAATAGATTTCAAATTTCTTTAATTTAACCTCTGTCAGAGACTGGTGAAATGAAATTCTAGGAACCAATAACTGACACTCCATATTAAACTAAATTAAATAACTATAAACCCTAAATCATAGCCGTAATATATCGTATGCATCTTTAAACTGATTTTTATAAGGATAACTTTAAGAAAAAAATATTAAGATGGTTGCATTACAAAAAGATTAGAAAAAAAAATCCTGCGGCCTGTACCGGGAGGAAAAGGTAGCTTTTATAGTCTATGTTTTTATAGATTCAACTCATTTTACCCCATCACCCGAAGCTAAAATGCTTGGAACACGATTATAGAAGATTCAATCCCGGTTTTGTGAATACTGAATTTGAATGCGAATTTCATCATGAGAGTTACAGCATAGCAAATATCAGACTGTTTCAAAATGTCAGCCAACCTAGAATTTCAAACTGCCATATTTCAGCCATTTTTTAAGATGAAACCAAAACAAAAAATGGTCCCCGGAATCGTTGTATCACGATATAACAGTTGATGGAAACAAACTTTTCAACTTATAATTTTTAATACATCTTTTTGAATTTTTTAAAAATTTAATAAAATTTGACATACCGCTATTTTGAAACAAGATAGCACATGAAGCTGGACAACGAACTCGTTGGAGACCTTGGAATATTCTGTACACATGATAAGTCACATTCATATAGGTTCATAAATACAAGAGTTACAGCATAACATACTCGCATATCAGAATTTTTCAAAATGTCAGCCACACTAGAAATTCAAACTGCCATATCTCAGCCATTTTTTAAGATATAGCCAAAACAAAAAATGTTCCAGAATCCTTGTATTACGTTCTACACTTAACAGAGGCAGTGTTTTAAATTTTTTTTGTACATCTTTTTGAATTTGTAAAAACTTAAAAATTTTTAAGTGGCCGCCAATTTGAAACAATATGGCGGATGAAGTTGGCCAACGTACTCGGTCGAGACCTTGGTATGTCCTATACACATACTATGTCACATTCAAATCGGTTCATAAATAAGAGAGTTACAGCATGACACATGTCATATATATATATATATATATATATATATATATATATATATATATATATATATATATATATATAAATCAACATTTGGACGAAGGGTGGTTTGGGGGTCTGGGGGTGATGATCGGTGAAAATATACCAAAATTTTTTGGAATTACTTTCCTCCGAACGGCTGCAATACGTAGCTTTTTGTAATAAAAGCTACCTAACACTTCCTTAATGTTAGAAATAAGATGGTTGCTCCAAAATGGTTCCTTTTTCTATTCTCAAAAGTTTTTTCCTCATTAAATATGTCCTTGGTCCTCTAGTGGTGAAATAAATTGTCTCCAAAATAAAAAAGTCTTTCCGGCCTGTACCGGGAGGAAAAGGTAGCTTTCATAGTCCATGTTTTTAAAAATTCAGCTCAGTTTTATACCGGATGACACTGACGTAGCGTCAGGGGATGCTGCACAACTTTACTACCAGTTTTATTATATATTAATTTGGACTTATTAATTCCATAATGTTCAAAGATTAAATAAAGACAAATTTAGTACTGGTAATAAAATGATGATGAATCTCCATACATTTGGGGCCTAGACATAAAAAATACTCAAAACTGAATTTTTATTTAATAGCCGATTTTAGCGGCTTTCTGTTCTTTGATAGTTGAAGAATAAAGTCCTGTTTCAATTTTTCTGACAGAAAGTTTTTGTGCCCGTACTAAATTGGGATTTTTTGACTTTTGGAAATCGATCAATTGCAGTTTTTTTTCCTCTTCCTATACATTTATTTTCAAATATAAAATGTTAAATTTTTGAGGTTATTTACCTCTTGTACAGAGAAAGAGAAGCCACAATTAATCATTTCATATATTGCATTACTATATGGATAATTAAAGTATAACGTAATCGCATTTTAAATTAACGAGTTAAATTGATAGTCGATGCTTTAAAATAAAGTTCGTACGCTTTTACCACAAGTTTTAATACACTTTTTCTATTTAATATTTAAATAGCATAAATTGCAAACGCCCCGTTTAATTGTATGATTTGTAATACTTTTCTGCATTTAAATAAGGCAGAAATTCTATTACGAAATTGTGTTAAAAGCGTACGAACCCTGCATTAGCCTTCGACATGGCTTGGCAATTTTTCTCATCTACATACATTCAAGAAACAACTATATTTATTTCAACAGCAGTTATCTGCAATTGTAGCAATCATACTCCATTTTGTCTATTAGAAGCAGAGAATGATTAAACTTGATATTTTGAGAATCTTTAGTCATATCAATTTCCTGGTCTTAGTGATTCCTCGCACGAAAATACGTAAGTATTATCTCAAACATCCCATATATTGTTTTGTCTTTTTAAACTTTAATTCCCCATTTATTTATTTGCTTTATTAAACATATTTAATTTAAACATTTTTAATTTAAGTACTTTTTTTAAATAGGTTTTAGCCATTTTTTGTAATATAATGGGACCCATGTGGGTTATACAACTTTTGAGGCGACATTCAGTTTTTTCAGACAAATATGTGGTTAGTGCAAAAATTCGAGCTTTTCATTCCTTATATCCAAGTCACAGTTCTCTGAAGTTGTCTAATGTGCGCATAAAAATTATTATAATTCAATAGCTACGGCATGTATTGACATGCGGATGGTTCCATTCGATTCAGCGGTAACAAATACATAAGAAACGACACTGAAATATCTCATAATAAAATATATTTTAGTACCCTGAAATAATGAAAAATTTAAATTAACAGATACCCAAAGAAAAGTGGTTATAACTCGTAAAATATAGATCGTATTCACCTGCTGATTGTCTCATTCAGTTTTTGTCAAAAACATACACATTCAAAACTGTGTTAGAAATGATAGGAGGAAACAATGGGGTGATTAGCAGATTTTTTTTTTAAATCGGAGTTTCGCCAACTATGCGGGGTTGTTCCAGTCACATTGTTGCCAACTGCTACGTTTTTTTTACACAAGTATTCTAAAATACAAATTTTCTCAGCATTTATCTCAGAAATGTGCAATTAAAACAATTAGTGACTAAGTTTGTTTCAGTACGTGTCAAGAGAGTTCTGTATTATACAGTAGTATATGACTTTTAGTAATAATTTTTTTTCAATGAATTCGTTTCCTAACGCCTCAAAAAGCATAAGCACAAAATGTAGTTGCTTTTTGCTTATTACTTTTAGCTATAGATTTCTCCAAAGAGAAAAAGTTATTTTGTAATCATCCTCATTGTTCACAAGGATGGCATGTTTTTTTAATTCAGGAAAAATCAAACTGTCAGTAAACATTCTTGTTAAAAACCCTTTACTTGTGATTTCATTAATTAGATTACCTTCTTAACTCATAATAAAATAGTTAAACAATTAGAATAGTTATCATTATTACTAATAGATTTCACAACTCTCTTCATAATTGTTATATGCATGTAATAGTACTTTTTTTTCATAGTATGCGAATTGTTATTTGTTTAAACATTGTTCACATTATCCTGTTTTTATTTTCTATGTATTTGACATATTTGCATATATTTCAAGTATAAATGGAATGACATTCATATATATTCTTTGAAACGGGAAAATTGATAACCAACGAGTTTATTTTGCATGCTTTCACATAATGATTTATAGTTTTCATATCTCTATGTCAAACAGGATTTTCAATGTATCTTTAGAATGTTTTAGCCTTTTTATTTGAATTTATGTGTGATTCTTTTATTATAGATTTTTTTACATATTACTTATTCATATCTGCGAATAAAAAATCAGATGATTTACAACATAAAGAGTAAAATAAGATTTATGCATTTTAGAAATATAGAAATAATAAGATATACTTAATGCATAAAAATGTCATTAATAAATAAATTCGTAGTATTATATTCAATTGATTTTCATTATTTCTGCACTGTTTATTTAACCCTTTTAAGGGCGGATATATATTATTTATACAAACTTTTTTAAATCCCAACTATCAAAATTCAACCAGAATTTTTGAATAAAATTTTTCTTTTAAAACTTATGCGAAGAAATTCCTTTCTTTGTTTCATATGGATGCTTTCATAATATCTAATGGCAATCAATCATTGTAACATTTTACCAATACTCTCAATCCATGCGTCGCACAGTGGGACGTTTTGATTATCTAGGTGGACAAAATTCATTTTCCCGAATATCTCGGAAGACCCACCAGTGGCTAAGAGGTTCTGCTCTCAAATCTGGTAGACGGTAGGCGTTGGGTTCGAATCCAATCGCGCCCGTCAGCATAATTTTTTGAGTGTTCTGTGGATTTCTTCGAACCTTGGCTAACTATGCGTAAATACGGGATAGGTTCCCTTAGAAAGACCCCCCCTCCCCCCGAAGGACATCCGCCCCTCGACCTGTATCCCTCGAGTACATAATCGGCCGTAAAAACAGAACCAACACCGATCATCTAGGTATTTAACAATACCGCGTATACTAGTATCCGAATGTCTCTTTTGTCGATATTCGTCCGAGTTTTGTCGAAAACATACGAGGTGTCGATTAACTACGACCGTAAAGAAGGCAGTTGGTTTGAGGGAGTTTCAACGGTTTCATTAGTTTCCTGTCAGTTCGAAAGCACGTCGTAGAACTGCAGCATTAAATAAGCGAATATTTCTTTCAAAACAGTGATACTCGAAAATCGGAATGATTGGAAGCTGTGATATAAAAAGCTATGATTATATATAAAAACAAATCCCGTTATATGAGACCCTAGCTATCATACCGTTAACAGAAATCAAATGAAATTTTGGTTTAAAGTATTTTGAGGTATGCGCGCAGGAATCACATGAAAAACAACAGTTAAACTCTAACCGTTACGGTTACAGTGACAAAATTTCAAAAATTCCAAATGGCAATATCTACTGTTAGGTAGCTTTCAATACAAAAAAGTATAAAGCTACTTATTGCAGCCGTTCGTAGGAAAGCAATTCATGAAAATTTTGGTATATTTTCACCGATCATGACCCCCAGACCTCAAAACCACCCTCCGTTCAAATGTTGATTTATATATATATATATATATATATATATATATATATATATATATATATATATATATATATATATATATATATATATATATATATATATATCCATATATATATATATATATATATATATATATATATATATATATATATATATATATATATATATATATATATATATATATATATATATATATGACCTATGTCATACGATAACGCTCGTATTTATAAATCAAATTTGATGAAACTCATTGTGTGTATTAAACTCACCAATGTCTCGACCGAGTTCGTTGGCCAGCTTGGTCCGCCATTTTGTTTCAAGATGGCGGCCACTTAAAAATTTAATACTAAAATAAATATACAAAAACTTTAAAAATTCAAATTAATTTTTAGCTTAAGTGTTAGGCCTTGATACAAGGATTACGGAGTATTTTTTGGTTTACCTCTATCTTAAAAAATGGCTGAGATAGAGCAGTTTGAAATTCTAGGGTGGCTGACATTTTTAGGTAGCTTTCAATACAAAAAAGTATAAAGCTACCTATTGCAGCCGTTCGGAGGAAAGCAATTCCGGAAAATTTCGGTATATTTTCACCGATCATGACCCCCAGACCCCAAAACCACCCTCCGTTCAAATGTTGATATATATATATATATATATATATATATATATATATATATATATATATATATATATATATATAATATATATATATATATATATATATATATATCTGACCTATGTCATACGATAACGCTCGTATTTATAAATCAATTTCGATGAAACTAATTGTGTGTATTTAGCTCACCAATGTCTCGACCGAGTTCGTTGGCCAGCTTGGTCCGCCATTTTGTTTCAAGATGGCGGCCATTTAAAAATTTAAAACTAAAACGAATATACAAAAAAGTTAAAAATTCAAATTATTTTTTTCTTTAGTGTTAGGCCTTGATACAAGGATTCCGGAGTATTTTTTGTTTTACCTCTATCTTAAAAAACGGCTGAGATACAGCAGTTTGAAATTCTAGCGTGGCAGACATTTTGAAACAAGATAGCACATTACAAAAATCCAACGATTAATTTATAAGTTTTAGTGAACGCGACTTCTCGCAAATTATTATCTTTCATTGTTGTAATCATTTTCCCATCATACACATAAAACTATATATTCATATCCGTTAGTGCCAAATACTCGCCAAACTTGGCGACATTTGGCAAAATATCGCCAAATTTGGCGACCGAAATAAGTCTTCATAAATGAAGCCAACTTGGCTATAACTCAATAATTTGGCAAATTTCTTATTCAAATTCAATATTAACGAATCTTTTGTAAACGGTTTCTTTGCATTTTAGCTTGCTGTTTTCGAGTAACATTAGCTAAAATTTTAAAACGAAGATATAGGAAAGCTACCTTTTCCCCCCGGTACAGGCCGGAAGGACTTTTTTTATTGGAATGTGATCTTCATAGAAAAAAATATATAGAAAGCGTTGGTACGGTACCTGTATCACGAAAATCGCCGGCGTGAAACAAACAAATTTGTGAAACAAAATGAAACGTTTTGCTTTCTGTTGCTTCTCTGTCGTTATTGTTTGTTTTCACTTTATTTCTTGGTGTGTCTAGCGCCGGCGATTTCTGTGCTACAGGTACTGTTTCATCGCTTTTATGGTTTTTCAGTATGAAGATCACATTCCAATAAAAAACAGTAGATGTAAACCCATTTGAAATTTTTGAATTTTTGTCACTGTAACCGTAACTGTTAAATTTTAACTGTTGTTTTTCATATGACTTTTGAGCACATTCCTCAAAATACTTTAAACCAACATTTCATTACCGTAATTTCCGGCGTATAATCCGCCGCTCAAAGAGTCGTTTTTCGACCCAGAAATATTATTTTATAAAATGTAACTTAAAAGATCGCTGTAAGTATTTAACTACAATTATTGAATTTAATTTCTGGGTCAAAAAACGACTCTTTGAGCTGCGGATTATACGCCGGAAATTATGGTACCTTTCTGTGGACGGTATGCTAGCTTGGGGCTCATAAAACGGGATAGTTCTTTATAATCACACTTTATATGTCTTAAGCTGTTTTTTCCCTTTTATAAAACATTGTATAGAAGTAAAATAATATATTATATTATTGTTTTAACTATTAAAGTATTTAAAAATGTTTTATATTATATATTGTTGAGCATTTTCAAAATTGCCGATTGCCATAAAAAATTGTGACATTTTGATAATGCATCCGAATTCTTCATTTGTTTTGCATTTTCACATATTTGAATAGGTCTGTCAATATTGTCTATGAAATAGATATTTCTAAAAGGTTTCTTTCGTATACGTATTTTTTATATTTCGTAATATTGTTTACTCTTCCCTTGTACGTGAAAATAAAGTATACAAGAAGAATTTTGAACCTGTCATTTTAACACGCCTTAGTGTTTGATAAATGGTATAAAAGTCTATATGTGTCAATGACAGCTGATAAAAAAAGAAAGAAATATTTTGACAAAATGAAAAGTTCATTCTAAAAAAGTATTTTTATTTTTACGTGTATATTATTTTAACCCTAGGATTGTTCCTAGTATTCCACGCACAAGATAAGTCACAACCATGAGTTTTTTATGGTTATCAAGAGATTTCCCCCTGGACAACCTCCTGCTTTTTAAAATAAAATAAAAACATACTTTGAACTAGAATTTTTTAAATTAAATGTGTTTGACATTAAATGTGATAGTTATTTAAAACCTATTTAATTTCATTAATTGAATAAATTTCAGGTTCAAATTATATATATATATTTTCGTTATTTAAAAAATGCCGGAGATTGACATGTATGGGGGTGCATTTCTTGAACCTATTTGCATAATAGAGCATATATGCGTCTATTTTAGGATTTTGTTTTTCAGAAATTCCTAATACACATCAAAAATTTCTACTGAAGAATTTTTTTCTATAAGTAACCACGAAACATCCATCAAAAATTAAAGCAAAAACTACTATTAAAAATTCCCGTCATGGATTCGTAATTTCTGAATAAAAAATAAATTCCTGAAATGCACGTAAATATAAGCTAATGATTCAAATGTGATAAATTCCATTAGGAAAAGGGGTTTAGATGAGAAAGTTTATAATTCCAAACACCAAAATGTGCCTTTAATTCTGTAACATCTGCATTAACTCTTCCAGGGGCAAATAACATCTGTTTCTAAAATGTCGAAATTATTGATTGCCACCAAAATTTACCTATAAATGGATTTAAAAACAAAGCAATACTTTTTCCTGTACATTATAAGTGCAATTTTCGTCCTAAAGTGCTGGTACAAGACTGACAGACAACACACGGAAACTTATTCTTTTATAATATAGATGAGAATAAAAGCATTTATTTGTTTCCAATTATTGTTTTTCATACATTCTGGTGGCAATCAATCATTTTAACATTTTAGCAACAGAAATACTCGCAACACTATTAGAGGTTAATGAAATATCTAAAGGATGCTCTGAAACTTTATGCAACTGATAACGCTACTTGAGGTATTTTTTCTGCTACTGATTTTACTTTTTAGGATAAAAGTACATTGCTTATGCGACAAATAATCTCAAATAAGGACTTAATGGCTATTCGGGTCAACGCAAGAGGCTCTAACCAGGGCTCGTGCGTGTTTCTGGAATTTTCAGGGCATGTACCAGTATTTTCTTATACAAAAACTCGCCTTATGTAATCCCGCGATTATATATGGCGAGTTTTTCTATAAGAAAATACTGGTAATTAACTTAAATATTCCAGGACCTCGTACAAACCCTGTCTCACGTTTATAGGCAAGAAAAACCTCTTAACTATTGAAGAACGGTGATATGTTTTACATACAAATAAATTTTAACCTTTTAACACTAGAACGACCAAGAGCGGTCATTTTGACTGCTACCAAATGAATATATTGCGATTCAAACCAGAAATTTCTTTTTCAAATAAATTAAATATAAATCTCTCAGAAATAGGTTAAATGAATAAGTTAAATAGTTTTGAATAAATATTCTGGTGCGAATTAGTTTTATAAAACTTGAGTAAAATTTCCGGTCGTTCTAGTGTTAAGCGCCGCACTATGATCAAAAGATTACACAAGCTATTTATTGGTAAAAATCACATTAAAATTCAAACAAAGAACTATGACTAATTTCTTTTTCCAGAAAATATTTTTGTATATGTTTTATAACATGTTCCACAAATGGAACATTGGCGGGAAACACTTAGTTTTTTCACATGATTTTATAAAATATGATTAACGACATTTAAATTAAACAATTTTCTAACAGTTATAGGTACAGTTGTAAAAGTTATTCAGGAATAACACAGGTTAAGCAGAAAAATACGCGGGATTATTCCGTCGAGACTTGGTTTTGCCCCGGAACTACTACAGCAAAAATTGTCAAGAAGAAGTACAAAGCTTTCCCACTAAATAAAAAAAATATATATATTATATGTATGATGAGCAGAAATTACTGTATAAAAGCAATTTTACAATTATTTTGGAATGGTAAAACGATGATAAAAACACCATAAGAAAAAAACATTAATGTCTGTACTAAAATTTACAGCACAACAATCATATAAATGAAAATCTAAAAAATACAAAGAAAATTAAAAAAAAAAAAAAAAATTCTTTAAAATAAGAAAAAAACATAAAATAATTATTATATTTAGATTTCATGTTCTACATTTTATTCTACTCTCCATGGTAGTTAGGAAAGCATTTTTCATGCAGTCTTTTCTCACACTCGAATCATTCTTTTTATTCTTCTGGCATACAGTCAGTGGCGTAGCCAGGGTGAGGGTCCAGATGCCATGACCACCACTAAATTTGTAATTTTCTGAAATTAATCAAGGCAAAGAAAACATTATAATGTTGGTGGTATCCAGAGCACTTGGATCCCCCCTCTTTGGCTACGCCACTGTATACAGCACAGTGTCCTTGTGTTGATAGCACAAGATAAAGTGCATCCGATTGACTCAAAGATTCAGGGCAATGAACACGATGTCCAGGAACACAGTTTATTTTTGGTTTCATTCGAAGCAAACACAAAGTTACTTCTCTCCGGAAAATGAGATGTGATAGTTCTGCTGTTGTACCTTTGTGCAAATGCCATCCATCAGCGACAGTCTTTAACGCATTGCTAAATAGATTCCAATACCAATTTTTGCTTGTGGTCTATATGATCCAAGATGTCGACACCTCTAATTCCTTCATTATACATTTTTATCAAATGTGGCTAATAATTATCAGTTCTCTTTTTTTGTGCACGACAAAATCGCTTGGTTTTACAGATAGGCTCATACGTTTAATAATTGGATGCAATAGTTAGCATAGCACTGTTTTTCCAGCGATAAATGCAAACTTGACCGTCACTTCGGTACTCAAAACTTCCTCTTAGCCATTTTGAGGCTCCTTTAGTGATTTGAGAAGGTAGCGTTCTGTCCGAAATTACCAATATGTGCCAGTTGCTTTGAAACCTTTTTTCAGAATATTCAGTGAAATGTTTATGTGATAATTTATCAAAGCAAATTTCATGCTTTTTTGAATTTTCAACACTGTATAGAAGCTCCCATACAACTCTAGATCCAAGAGGAGAATTTTCTATTTCTGAACTTTTTCCACTAGATATTCTCATAGCATATCGATAGCCACTGCAAGAACACAACATCCATATTTTAAAACCCAATCATATTGGTTCACACCGTATTAACAATTTAACCGAATGAAGACCGTAATTGGGTACCATGGATTCCTGTATACTCAACTTACAACGAAAGGTACCAAACTGCTGAAATTTCTTTTCCAATTCTGCATAAAACGAGGGCATAAATATACATAAATCTTATTTGAAAGCGGTATTATATATAATTGGAATTTTTCTTTTAGCTTTCTAAAATTATTTCTAGGCATTATTGTAAAAACAATTGGGACCAATAGATCTTCTTGAATGCTCCAATATAAATCTTCTCCGGGTACTTGGTGATATCCACTAAACAACAATAATCCAAAAAATTGACCTATATAATTTTCTTCTACGGCTAGAACATCTCCTTTTTGTAATGCATAAAGTGTTGTCATATTTGCTAAATGCAGTAAATATTCTATTGGAATAAACTTGTGGAATATTTCAACTGGAGATAAGATAACCAACTCAGGATGATATATTTCAGAAATATTTGCAATGTTATCAGTTTTTAGGACTTTTATTTTAATTAGCATTTTCTTCCCAGCGACGTTGGACGTTTTTTTTTCTATTCGCATTAGTTTCGCTTTAAATTCGGTCTTCCCTTTGAAGTTGAAGGTACTTCAGGATCTAATGCATCTTCATTAGATATTTCAATGTTATCTATTAATGTAGATATTTCAATTTCACCACAAACATCTGCTGGCAGAACGGACTCAAAAATGTTCTCATTTATGTTTTCCTCATCTGTTAAACTTCAACTTTCTTCTGGAGGTAGTTGACAAATATCAATACATTCTTCTTCAGAATCATCTGGTAACTCGGGAAAATAATCGGATTTTTTCTTTATCTAATAGAAACAATAAAAATTAATCTTTTTTGTTATAACTTCTGTTCTACGAATAAAATGATCATTTTTACTTACTCTCACTTAGTTATAAAAACATTTGTTAAATTGTGAATTTTATATGAATTTCTGAATTTTGTAAAGGCCGAAATTGCGATTTTTCCCCCAGACACTATTCATTTTATTAACGTAACCTCGATGCCAAAATGAAATCCACACTTTCTTTTACACAATTTTGAAGTTGATGTTCTCTTTATGTAACATTGGCGTGTAAAAGGTTAATCAACAATTGTCACAATTGCACAAGAATTTTTAATATAAATTTTCTAGAATTCAAAAACGATGTAAACTAATATATGATATAAATGCTTATATTTAACGTCAGAAGTTTACAAAGGTTTTATGCAAGATATATTTCATAGATGCTATTGAGGGTTCAGAACACGCGCTTGTCAATGGCGTTAGCTTATAAAATAGCAAAAAAAAGGTAAAGAATTGTTTTCGTAAAAACCAACTTCTCTCTTCGATATTGAAACGTTACAAAAAAGTACTGAATCACGTCTTAAAAATACTCAGCTGTGTGTTTGCTTAATCTCTCATTATTTAATCTGTCATTAAATAAGGCGAATATGTCTACTTCAAAAAGTGGTAGCAATCAAGCAAACTAAATTTTAAAAACGTAACCTACTGGCAACAATGTCTGTGAGCCATAAGTGGATGTGGCAAGGACCTGTTAATCATTGTTTACTAAGAATACCTCATGTATTTTTTGTCAAAACTTTCGTAATTTTAGAAATTTTTAATGATATTTGCATTAAGATGTGCAGAAAATATTACTCTTCCATATATATGTTCGTCGAAATACCTATTTGTGTAACGATTTAACACTAGTACGGCGGGAAATTTTACTCAAGCTTTATGAAATATTTTACACCACAGTTTGTATTTAAAACTACTTAACTTATTTATATTATTTCGGGGAGGTTTATTTTTAAATTTTTATGAAAAAATTTTTGGTTCTAATCGAAATATTTTCATTTGGTACCGGTCAAAATAACCACTCATGATAGTACTAGTGTATGTCTCCTTAATATTTAAATTGTAGAATTTGTTATCATCTCATTTATTTCCAGAATTTTTAATATTACTGTGAGATTAAGAAAGGCAAAATTTTTATTAGAAACTGGTATTAAACATCTTCGAACCTGGGAGTATGTTAAAAGTAATAATTTAGAAAATTGTCAAATAAGATTTCAAAATAAAGAGTTTTCTGAAAACTGAAAACTGAAAAAATATCCAATAAATAACTCTTGCAGGTATATGTAGCTTATTCTAGGAAAATTTCGATACGCTTTAGTAATTTATTTATAACTACAAATGTTCAAGAGGTTCTAAACCAAAATGAATAAATTCTGGGATAATTATTAAGCATAATACATAATAAGTATTGACGCATGAGACATTGCATAAGTGTCATATATTATTCAAACCTAATCCAATGAGAAGCACTTTCAAATAACTTCGTAATAATATTGTGATTCTTTAAGCACCCAAGGGATAGAAATTCTGAATGTATTCTACTTAAGTTTATGCAGTTATTACATTATCTTTCATCAATGAAGTGAAAAATGTTTTTGTTCTTAAGATGTTTAGTCCATGGCCAAACATGTGAAATCAGATTTCATTTATTTTATATAACTTTATGAAAGTATTAAATAACCAGAACAGAATTAATTAAATATTTTAGAAAATAATGGTATATCAATAAAAACTTGTACCTTTGCTTTCATTTTAAAGATTGACATGACAACGTGTTAAATGGACATTTTCTTGAACATGCATGTTTTGTTTATTCAATGTTTATTTATTATATAAAAATTCGTAGTATATTCAAAATTTTAAGAACAATAGTTATATAAGAATTTTTATATTTTATATAAAGGATTAAATAAATGTTGCTCATACGATTCCGCTTCATGTAATCTTGTGTTGTATGTTACATTATTTAAAGGTTATTGTCACTTCGACTGGCTCCAAATTTCGCAAACAGAATTCAATTAATGTACTCTTTATGTACAAAAACATCATACTTTATTACTTTGAAATTGATGTCGAAGAAGAAAGGACATTTTTACAGCTAGAGAAGTAGTGGGATCCACAGTGTGTTACCCCGTAATAACAACTTTAATGGTGTTTTTTTTAAACAAAAACCTTTTCAAAACCAGGGAGAACACATGATCCAACAATTTTCAATCAACTCGAAATTTTTTTAACATTAATCGTCACATGTTGTTCTAATGAAATGCGTAGTATTTTTTCAAAATATTGCTATCTCGCCTTTTTCAGTTACATGGAATTAAACGGAAAAATACCGATTTCGCGATTTTTTTATTATTTTGAAAGGTAGTTTTCGTTAAATATTTAAAAAATTCTGTTTATTTACATCCACTCATCCGTCTTCACCCTGGGAATTCAAACTCGATTTCTCAATATGTTGTTTTTTGAAATTTGATATACCATTTTCTAGAACCGATAATATACACTGCTGGCCATCCAAAATGCAACAGCATGAAGGAATACAAATAACAGAATGATATTTGATGGAGTCGAACAGAGATTGGATGCCATGTGCGGGTACATCAGTCCATGCAGCTTCAACACTATGCCACAGTTCATCAACTGTAGTGGCGGGCGAATGGTGGCGGGCCAGTCGCTCAGAAGCCATTGACAGGTTACAATTTTCAATTGGTGAGAAATCAGGAGAACGTGCCGGCCAGGGCAACAGTCGAACATGTCCTGTATCAAGGAAGGTCAGTATAGTATGAGCAACATGCTGTCGAGCATTGTCCTGCTAAAACGTAGAGTTGTGGAGGCATCGAAGATAAGGCAGAACCATGGGCCGTAACGCATCAGAAATGTAACGGCTTCTGCTGAAATTGCCGGCAATGCAAACAAGTGGTTATCGAGACGTGTATCCAATGGCACTTCCTACCGTCACTCCAGGTAATATGACAGTATGATGATACGAAAGCAAGATGACAATGTGCGTTTTCCACGATGCCGCCAAACATGGATGCTGGTATCATGATGCTGAATATGACGCAGGAATGGTGTCTCACGTCGTCTTTGATGAATCCAGGCTCTGTATGCAGCATGATGATGCCAGCATAAATTAATATTTAAAAAAAGAGATTAATATGAAATAACTTATGTTAAAATAAATGAGGAAATCTTATTAATTCAAACAATTAAGAAATTCTGTAACATGTTATGTCAAACATCTCTTTACTGTGTTTTAATTTTAACTTTAATTGTTTTACTTTTGTGATGTACCGTAATTTCCAGCGTATAAGCCGCAGCTCAAAGAGTCGTTTTTCGACCCAGAAATATTATTTTATAAAATGTAACTTAAAAGTTCGCTGTAAATATTTAACTACAATTATTGAATAAAATTTCTGGGTCGAAAAACGACTCTTTGAGCTGCGGCTTATACGCCGGAAATTACGGTATATATTCAAATAAACTACTTTAATATTTTACTTAATTTGTATGTATAGATTTTTTAGCATTAAGTGTCACTTCTTTTAATTATGGGGATTTCTGAGATACAGGCTAGACTTTATGCCCATTTATTTATTTTATTTCATTTTTATTAATTTATGTTAATTTTAATTGCGTCAGGAAGCCTTAGATCACCGCCCTCTGAATACTAGGCCTGCGCGCTGACAAAAATGGCGGCTGTCGCAGGCGGATTTTTTTCTGCGTTTGTACGATCCCTCGAACTTTAACACCAATAATATCTAAAAGTTTTCTTTGATTTACTTGATCTCAGAAAAACTAGGCGAAGAAAACTTTTAGAAATCATTGGTTCTAAAGTTCGAGGGATCATTCAAACACTGAAAAAAAATAAGCCTGCGGCGTCCGCCATTTTTATCACCACGCAGGCCTAGTATTCAGGGGGCGGTGGTTAGATGGTCGTGTTGGCAGAGTTCTTACAGTTTCAGTGGGATATCAGAATTTCCTTTTAGAAAAGCTCGCCTTATATAATCGCGGGATTACATAAGACGAGTTGAAAAGAAAATATTGGTGTTTATCAGACCTGTAGTGAGGGAAATTTGCTGACCTGTAGGAACCCTGGTTGCCTTAAAAGGCCTCAATCGTAGAAAAAAATCCACACAACGTGCTCTAATTATTGCCGAAAGGTCAGTTGAAGCTCACTTCGGAGACGCAAAAAGTTTTGGTTTCCGTCTGTTTGTCTGTCAGTTTGTCTGTTAGTTTGTCTGCATGTTTGTCTATCTGTTCCGCGATAACTGTCGTGAAAATTGCCTTATTAGGTTGATTTTTGGTGGGTATGTTGGTGAGGTACCCGGAAATAGCTGTATAGTTTTAGTTACATTTGATTCATTCGTTCGAAAAATATAGATTATTTCTTTTTAGGTCGTAATGCTTTCCTATGGGAATGCAGACGATTTTCAAAATTCATTTTTAACTGAAATGAATATCGCATATTTGAATAATGGATTTAAACGTAAAATTACTAATGCTAAATTTTCGATATGGAGGTTTTAAATATATCTAAAAGCTTTGAAAATTTGCTGATACATTCACTAGAGTTTAGAAATTAATAGTTTAAATTATTGAAAAAAAATTGCATCATTTCGGGAAATATAAAACATTTTATTTTCATATTTTTTACAAATTTTAAAATGCATTTCTGTTTAATTTGCTCTTTAATTTATTAGTTGTATAGCAACCCTACTTCAAAGAATATCAAAATAATAAAATTCAAGTAACTCGCACTATTTTGCTGCACTATTTTATTATAAAAATAAATTATTTTTTATACTATTGACATAAATGAAAAATTTATTTTAATACAAGTTTATTTTTTTATCTAAAAAGTTACATGAGTAAGACGTGCATAAGAATTGAAGAATACCATTGCATAAACCCTGTTTAATTTGACGCTTCTAATTTCTGAAATCTCCGAAGTATTCTATATGCCTATAAATATGTATGTAATATAAAAAAATTAAATTGCGGATTGTAAGATGCTAAATAATATGAAAAGTGAGATTAAAAAACAATGACTTTTAAAGCTGACGTTGAGGCTCTTGATCCGCAGATTTACAAGTTTAATTTATTTAGGTAATGTAGTAAATAATTAGAGCTATTAATTTTAGATTATATCCTCAAGTTCTCAGAGCTTTGGTGCTACATTATACGACTCTGGATAATTCATATCCTGAATACTCTCCTCTACCTAATCCAAAAACAATTAGTGTCAGTTATTAGTTGAAATGCTAATTTTAGATCAGATTTAAAAAGCTAATCTCCAGCATTCCACGTTTCTCATTTAAAACCTGTAGTAGCAATCAGGATATCTGACTTTTAAAAAAAGTACCAAACTGGCAACAGCGATTCATTATAATCTAAAAATTGTATTTTGGAACGGGTTTTGAACAAGAGTGTCAAACCTTCTGGACTTCAGGCAGCTTTTTACCCCTTTCATCGAATAAATTTCACATTATCAATGTGAATATACACCTTAGAATCCGAAAGAA
Source organism: Maratus michaelseni (assembly GCA_963931845.1). NCBI lineage: Eukaryota > Metazoa > Arthropoda > Arachnida > Araneae > Salticidae > Maratus > Maratus michaelseni. The sequence continues at coordinate 404,143,755 of OZ007586.1, forward strand.
ATATGACTCCTCTAATTCAATTTTGAAATTTTCTATTTAATATTTGAATCAAAGATTCTGTAATATTTTTCTGCGATTAAATACGGCGAATTATTCTATTAAAAATTGTTGTATATCCAGTACTCCAACTGCATTATATCGTCTCTACCATGTCAAACTATCGAATATGAAAAAATGCATTTTTCGTTACTTTTAAAAATGGGCTGATTATCAGCACTAAATTTTAATAGTATTCTTCACCAGGGTTGCCAGTTTGGCATCCTTTTCCATTCAGAAATTCCAAATTCAAACCAGAAATTTCGAACAGATGTTTTTGCTTTATTTAGTGACAGACATTCTGGGATTATTTAAAGTAAAAATTTTTCTCTCAAAATTTCCGGTATGATTGTGGCATCTCTGAGAAAATAAGAAGGCCCAACTGAAAATCCTGTTCTTCATACAACTTTTATTAGTATTCTTTCTAGGCGAAGAATTCTAATAAAATATAGTGGCGACAATCGGCCTATTTTTAAAAGTAATGAAAAATGCATTTTTTCACTTTCGATTGTTCGACATGGTATCGACGATATAATCGCTGAGTATTTGTCATTAAATAAAGCGAATTACACTATTTGGAAATAGTGACAACTGAGCAGCTGCAGAGTCGCAGCTTGAACATTCCTGAATTTGATTTTGTTTCTTTTATATAAAGAAAAAGTACAATTTTCCTCCCTTAAATTTTTCAACAAACTAACTACAATTTGTATTCAATATTTCCTGATATCGTCGCTACCATGTCTAACTCTCGAATATGAAAAAATGCTTTTTTCTTTACTTTTAAAAATGGGCCGATTGTCACCACTAAATTTTATTAGAATTCTTCGTGTAATAAAAATACTAATAAAATTTCTGTGAAGAATAGGGTTACCAGTTTGGCTCACCTTGATGAATGCTGTATGCGAACCTATGATGTATGATGCACCTGTATGAGATGCCGAACTCATACCGGAAATTTTAAAAGAAATTTTTTTACTTCATGTAAACACGAAATATGCTGTCATTATAAAAAGCAAAAGCTTCTATTTTAAATTTCTGGTATGGATTCGAAATTTCTGAATGGAAAAGGAGGCCAAACTGGCAAACCTTGTGGTGTTGCAACCCTGAAACCCTGTTAAAATTTAGTGGTGACAATCGGCGAATTTTTAATAGTAATGAAAAATGCCATTTTTCACATTCGATAGTTTGACATGGTAGCGACGATATCGTCAAGTTTAAACATCGTAGTGTTTAAATTCAATTGTGTTTCAAATTCACTGTTAATTTAAATTTGCCAATTTGTTAATTTAAATCTTTTTCGTGGTTAAACCAAAGTACAGAATTTTATTCACTGTTATCGGGAACTTTTGAGGTCTAATCATGGAAAGATGAACAATCAAAACACTCATAGTAATCATAAATAATTAAAATTTACCTCTCCTTAAAATGTCTAAGTAGTGTAGCGATTTCAGATTAGAAAATTACCATTTGATAGTGAAATCGCATTATTCATAACCATCTTTTTTAATCTCAAAATTTGTACTATTTTTCGCCGAGTAAATAAGGCAAAAAAGTCTATTCAAAAATTGTGGTAGAATTATCCTTACTCTGTACATTTAATGTACAGCCAGTATTAAAAAAATCGATGCACCTCCCTTTATTCACAGACCGTTTAAGATAAAAACACACCAAAGGTGTCATTAGACCCGAAATATTGTCTTTTCAGAGTATGAATGCAGATTTTGAAATAGGGGTTGTCTACATATTAAGAATTATACCATTTTGTTTTTGTAATGGGAACACCCAATTTCGACACCACATTTGTGTTTATTGGATCAAAGCAACCAAGCAAATTTTATATACATTTTATTAAATCGTCAGAAAGTTATAAAAGAAAATTTATTAAGGGTAAAAATACAAATTCAGAAAAATTAAATTAATTTCACAAAGGTATTGTATAGAAATTGTATAGGCTATTAAAAAAAATAATAACTGTCGTCTTACAGAATTTATTTCCATAAATATTTTCGTTACTGCATTCGATTATTTTATACGTGCTTGAATGGCTGTGGCATGTGGTTCTTTTAGACCAGGGTTGTCAAACTGTGACCGGCTAGATATCTGTTTTAAACAAAATAGTTGACTATTTGAATCTTAGAAATTCGATGATTAGATAAGCAAAGATCATTATGAAATTTTAGTGTTATTCGGCGGGTCATTGTTTGACATCCACTACGTATGCACAAACTTTTTTCCTTAAAATCATTCGCCACCACAATTTTCGATATGGTATATTTAACTTATTTTATCATAAAATTTCTGTCATTAAATAAAGCAAATTTTTCTGTTGTGTTATACTGGTGACCAGCGGTTATGAAGCCCTTCGTTTGACTTTCGAAAAAAAAAATCTCTATATCTTTAAAAATAATCACTGAAATGAACTGTAAACTTATATACCTATGTTTTTGATCATGTCCATTCTGTTTGTGTAAAAATTTATTTACGTCATAATTTATATATTTTTAATATGATTTTATTAATAATTTGCATAATTAAAATTATGCTGTTGAGTTAAAAATTATCCGGTATATGATTTGATTAATTGAATGTAACTTATTAAAAAACAAAAAAATATATATCGCATGATTTTCGGGGAAGATATGAATGGTCATACAAAGTAAGTCACATAAATTTACTTTTAGAATATTTAAAATCTGGTATCTTTTAACTCCATGAATATTTAACATAAACTATATACTTTTATTAGCTGATTTGATCCAAAGCACACAAATAAAGTGACAAAAGTGGGTGTTACTATTAGTAAAATCGAAATTAGTACAAGTTTGAAAAAGTAGACCACAATTAATTAAAAATTGCATTTATAATCTAAAAGAAGTCTCTATTACGAGCATAATGCCCGTTTGTTTCGAAACAATCTGCGAATAATGGTAGCTGTGTATCGATATTTTTTTTTTACTAGCAGTGCAATAGTTAATTTTTCTCTATAATACTTTGCAATAATACTTTCTTATAACTACAAACCTAACTGATACCAGGTAGGTTTTCTGACTTGAACTATAAACAGAAAAGTGGGGAGCTATGTTTTTTTCTGTATTCCTTTCTATTATTAACACTTTGTTGACCGACAATTTACTATCAAATCTGGGTTTTAACAATACCCGCCTTTTACCATTTTTCTGAAAAGTCTTTGCTAAGTTACTCTCGAATTTATGTGTTAGTAATTAGTTTATTTTATACAAAATTAATCTATTTAACAGAGTCTATCACATTATCCCCAAATATATTATATAAATACAAATTCGTTCCGAAAAAAAAATTATCAAACTTATACGCAAGAAAAAATACGTAGGTGGAACTAAGTATTCCTGACACACCTTTAGTCAACGGTGTAGGAATTAACCCTTTCCGGCACAGTGGTCTCACTCCGGGCACATCTAATTTTAATTCCAAACTTGCATATGGCACTAAGAATATTTAAAAAAAAATTGTTTCTAATATGAAAGCTTAAAATAAGGAGTTCTTATTTTCTAAAATAGTCGTTTGTAAATTCCGGTGTCAGTCAGTAATTTCGCATTTTACCAACAGAATTTGTCTGGTGCCGGAAAGGATTAACCCTTTCCGGCATAGACAAAGTCTGTTCGTAAAATTAGAAAATTGCTGACTGACACCGGAATTTACAAACGACTTTTTTAGAAAATAAGAACTCCTTATTTTAAGCATTCATTATAGAAACAAAATTTTATTAAAATATTCTTGGTGCCGTATGCAAGTTTGGAATTAAAATTAGGTGTGCCCGGAGTGAAACATTTTACGTGGTTCATGATATATAACTGTGCCATAAAAAGAAAGTAATAAATGTTATTTTAATTTTGAAACATAGAATCTGTAAATTCGTGTTAAATATAAATAATTTTGGAAATGATGTAACTAAAGTAGCATATCTACTGAAATTTTGTGACAATCTCCAGACATATGAAAACACAAATGATTTGTTTGCTTTATTTAATAGCATTTTGAAATTCCAATATATTTTTAATTTAATTTAAAACCACCAGGTATATTATATATTGAATGTTTAATCGTTATTGTTTAATTAATATGGAAATAAAATTTATTGTAAAATTTAAATTACATGAGACATTTTTCATTCGTTCTTATTTACTTTATAGAATGAAAATTAGTTCGACGTTAATTATTTAATTGAATGCTTTGCCCTTTTTTAACCACAGAAGAAATATAAAAATTTTGAATAAAGTGAATTACAGAGTTAGTGAAATAAAAATTAAATAGAAATTTTCTTATCTTAAATAGCGATGAAAATTCTTTGAAATTCTGAGTAATGTACACTAGGGTGGGTCGAAAAAACCGAAATTTATATAATCAAAACATGATAGTGCGGGAAAGTTGCCATTGGTAATAAAGAATAAATTCGCAAAATATTACACCAAATGGTTAATTTCTTTTACCACCGCAAAGGGGCCAAAATTTCGAAAAATTGCAAAAAATTGATTTTTTCGAAAAAAAATTAAATTATCCAACCATAACAATACAATTTCTAATAGAATGCAACAGTTACTTCAATATGCTAGTAATATTCCAATAAAATGTTATTATGGTGAAATCATTTCTATTACCACCGCAGGTTCGGTCAAAATTTTGAAAAAAACGGCAAAATTCAAATTAATTTTTTTTTCCGAATTTTTATTATATGTCTACAATTAAATACATTTACATTGTATCTAGTAATAACTTATGTCTAGAATTTTTTATCATGGGCATTGCCAACCGAGAGCGAGAGGGGTGCGCCCCCGTCCCTAAATTCGAGAGAAAAAATCTTTTTGAAGGAAATAAGGAATTTCCGGGAAATTTTGGTGTTTTTTTGCAAGGGGGCCCCCATACAAAAATTCCCCATCATTTTCCGCTTTTGGGGACTACATGCAAAAAAATCCTAGAAAATTCCTGGAAATCCCCAGGATCCCTTCAAAAAGCCTCTTTCTCTGAAATTTAGGAGGGGGTGGGTCCCTCTCGCTCTTGGTTGGCTACACCATGATCAAAACTACTAGACATTTATAAGTTATTACTAGATATAATGTAAATTTATTTAATTGTAGATATATAGTAAAAATTGGGAAAATTGGAAAAAATATTAAATTGAAATTTTTGCCGTTTTTTCAAAATTTTGATTACCCCTGCGGCGGTAATACGAATGATTTCACCGTAATAACATTTTATTGGAATATTACTAACATCTTGAAGTACCTGTTGCAATCTATTTGAAATTGTAATGTTATGGTTGGATAATTTATTTTTTTTTCGAAAGAATAATTTTTTTTTGCGATTTCTCTAAACTTTGGCCCCCTTGCGGCGGTAAAAGATATTAACCATTTTGTGTAATATTTTGCAAATTTATTCCTTATTACCAATGGAAACTTTCCCGCACTATTATGTTTCGATTATATAAATTTCGGTTTTCCGACCCACCCTAGTGTACACACCTTCCAAATATTTAAATATAAATTATGTAAAAATTAGAAAATTATTTGGTAATAATAATGAATTCAGTGCTGCTAATTTACTAAATTTTTAATTCAAATATGCACCACTATTTCAAAATAGTAATCTCTGTCTTATTTTTTCTGTCATTAAATAAAGCGAATATTACTATTCAATAGTGGTAGAATTTTTTTCTAAAACAAATATGCTTACTTGTCAACATTGCTGTTTGGTAAGAGCTGACTGACTCATGTATGCACTGCAAGAAATACCACATTATTTTAATGCAAAAAAATGCTGGCAATATGGGTGCCAGCATATTTAGCTATACATTTGCAGTAATTCTGTTTTTCATGAGTAAACATGAAATTAGTAAATTTCACAAAATATTTTATGTTAATTTTACAGCAATGTTTACAGCATAACTGTAAAAGCTTTAGCCTTTTTTTAGATTTTTTTTTTATTTTATTCCAGTCCCTCTATTTTTTACTTATTTAATTTTTTTATTTGACATTGACATATATTTTAAATAGTAAGTACACTTTTTTTTACGGTTACTTATATCATTAATTTATATCATTACTTATATCATTGTTTATATCATACATAAATATTTTTTTCATACACATGTAAAATGCGAAATTTATTTTTATATTTTGTAGTGGGAGGGGGGGGGGGTACGTATTTTACCGGCAAAAATTTCAGAGTCATTTGTCTAGAGATTAATTTTCTTTAAATTATGTCAAGGAATATTTTGCCTGTTATCTAGTTTTTAAATGTTCTACTTTGTCACTCATTTTCCTTTCACAGGGCTTTATTTCTGCTTTCACATTATAATATCTATCTGATGTATTGTACAATATACATTGAGAAAATTGAAAATACCTCATTTCAGTATATAGATGCAAGTTTATATAATTAGATAAGGTAGAAACCAAAATACAAATAGCGCGATTAAAATTAAAAAAAAAAAACTTAGAAAATTAATGAGTTGAAAAAAAAATATATATCCAGATTACGCACAATCAATTATTTTAAATTTACATTAAAGAAGATTCAAAATAAATGCAATGCGCATTAAAAACATGCATCTGAAAATAATTGGCTCGAACTCAGACCTGTCTGCTACTGAAAATTTAGTGAACTTCAATAATATATTCAATAAATAAAAATATTTAAACAGGCACAGAAAGTAAACTTAAAATTATTGGAGAATTAAAAAAATGATTTAGATTATTAACCTGTTAACTGGCAGAGTTGCCAAGTCTCCGGCTTTTTGAACACCAGTAAATGTTTAGAGAAAAATGTTATTCTTTCAAATCACAGAATGCTACAATTAAATAAAAGAAAATTTTTTGTACTAAAATACTGGTATCCAAAAAGCCGAAGACTTGGAAGGTCTGAACTGGGTATGACGAAATATTTCTTTAAATTCGAACTACTACTGCAATATTTTGAACTTATTACTTCCACCAGTAAAATTTTAATAGAAATTTTCTTCATATGAAAACGCCCTATTCATGCCAAATTTCTGCCATGAATTAGGAAAAAATTTATATTTTTTTTTACATGTGGAAGTGTGCCCCGTTGGTAATCAGGCATATCAGTTGAACAAAAGTTTATTCTCCGGTTAACCCTACAGTGCATGATTTTTTTCTTTTAGAATTGTGTTTTTTATAATTGTATATTAAGAATTAGAGACCAGAAATTTAAAGATAGATTTTTAACTTTATTTAGAAGCACATTTATGTTATTTTTACAGGATTAATATTTATGTATAAATATAGTGGTTGCGAAGAACTTGATTTATTTATTAACCCATTAACCGCCAAAACTATGTGGGCGGAGCCTTCAATATTTTTACTGAAATTCGTTTCCCACCAAAAATTCCGAAAGATAATATTAGGTATCTTTAATAGCAAAGTTTTCGTCATTAAATAAAGTGTTTTTTAACATATTAAAATAGTGGTGGCACGGCAGGTTTTTTTTTATACACTTTTATTTTGAATGTTGCGTTAACGCAACACCAGCGGGTAATGGGTTAAAAGTTAAATAAAAAGGGTTGGCAATTGGATACACTATGCATTTAAGGGTTAACAGGCTAATATTAGAACTACCATGAGCCATCATTTTGACGGTTAACAAATGAATATATTCCGATTCGGACCAGAAATTTCTTTTTAAAATAAATTAAATATAAAACTCACAGAAATACTTTAAATGCATAAGTTAAGTAGTTTTAAATAAAATTTCTGGTGTGAAATAGTTTTAAAAAAACTTGAGTAAAATTTCCGGTAGTTCTACTGTTAAGTATATTTCAATAGAAATGGATGCATTGATATTTTGAAAATAATAATGATAATAATAATAATAATAATAATAATAATAATAATAATAATAACGAAATAAAACATGTCTCCAAACGTTATTTTTTCTTTAATCAGCATGCATAAAGTCTCCCTGCTCTGTTAGATAACTATTATTTAAATACAAAGGAAGTGAATTATCACTTTACTACACAGCGTACAACCAACAGAGTGAAAAAAATGCCCAGATGGTATCCGGGTTCAAAAATTTCTATAGCCCGGATTTTTATACCTTATACCAAGGTGTCCGGGTATAAAAATAACAGTATAAAAATAAACGTATTTAATGTATTTTTAATATATGTTAAATTCTCAGACTTCAGTGTTATAATTTTCATGCAATATCTAATTAAAAACTTTTCGCTTAAAATTTCAACTTCAATAAACATACCTCCCCAGAGCATCAGTTTTATTTCTAGTAATATAATTTTGCTTTCCAACTGAAAAATTGTCTTCTCTCTAAAACACAATATTTTACCAGTTTCAAAACTTGTATACAGGAACTTAAGTTCAGTATACGTCATAAGAACGTCCATTTTAATTTCACTGTCTGTTAAAACATTTTAAGTCACTACATTAAGCCTTGCGCGGCAGCGCAAGTTTTATTTATTTCCAGTCGGACTTCCCCATGCTATTCTAACACAGCAAATCCCGTTGAACGAGTATTTTACTAGAGTTTTTCCCACTTTTTGTACGCGCTTCCACAAATTTTCTTCAAAACACCTAACTCTGTAAAAAAATAAATCCTCCAATCAAAAAACTCTAAATTCTGGTGTTGTTACTTTCTTTAGAGACCTGTCAGGCTTCGACTAGCACTTCGACCAGGAAGATAGATTATTTTCGACTAATCATCCAATCTGTTTAAACAGCATTATGGGTAAATTAAAGCTTTCTATTACAGTGCGGGCGAGATATTAGGATTTTAAGAATTAGGTCGTGTAAAAAATTTTGTGGAGGAGGGAGGGGGGGGGGCGTTTTGCCCTTTCGGGAGGGGAGGGGAAAGGGCGCAAACACAATTTGGAAATACAATAAAGCGATCTGTTTTAAACTTTACGACACTTTATAACATATAACATATTTTTTTTAAAGGAAGCCGGTGTGTGTGTGGAGGGGGGGGAATTATGGGGAAGGGGGGCGGAGCGCGTTCTGGCCACACGGGGGGTTCTAAGTTTTGCCACCACTCATGTGATATATCGTTGGAGAGGTCTGTGAAGCGCTTAATCATATTACGTATCTCCAGTGTCCATCTTCCACACTTGCCCCCCCAAGGGGGCCACTTTTCTAAATTTTGCACACATCCCTCATGTGATATATCATTGGAAAGGTCTGTGACTGCTTAATCATATTATGCATCTCCGGTGTCCATCCCCCCAATTTGCCCCCCAAGGGGGTACTTTTCTAAATTTTGCCGATACCCCTCATGTGATTTATCGTTGGAAATGTCAGAGACCGCTTAATCATATTATGCATCTCCGATGTCCATTCCCCCACTTTGCCCCCCCCAAGGGGGGGTAATTTTCTAAATTTTGCTCACATCACTCATGTGATATATTGTTGGAAAGGTCTGAGACCTCTTAATCATATTATGTATCTCCGGTGTTCATCCCCCACTTTGCCCCCCCCAATGGGGGTACTTTTCTAAATTTTGCACACACCCCTCATGTGATATATCGTTGGAAAGGTCTGTGACCGCTTAATCATATTATGCAGCACGTGCGCAGCACGACTGCTATACGGTGCCGCAGGCAGCGGGGACCCGAGCCGGAGATTCGTTTAGATAGACGTTTATACTATTCGATGTGCAAATTAAGGGATCATCCGGTGCGTGCGTAGCACGACCGGTATACGGTGCCGAAGGCAGCAGGGACCCGCTTCGGAGGTTCGTTCGGTTCGAGGTTTTACAAGATTCAGCGGGCGAAGCCAAATAGTTTTCATATTACTTGTATTATATAACAAAAACTCTTGACACATTCACTGTTTACAATTATATTCAAGAACATTCTGCTCATATATACTCGTTATTATTTTTATACTTCTTATTATGTGATATACATCGTATTATGTGATAAGATTTTATCGATAGCCTTCACACACCACTTACTAATGTCTCTTTCCAAAGTAGTTGCAAACTTATTTTGCAAAATGGAATAAAATTATTTGCGAAAATGAACATGATTCGTTTATTATTATCATTATGAAGATGAGAAACAATCCGTTGAAGTCCGTTTTTAAAAAAATCCGTCTTAAAAAAATTAAATTTAAATTTGAAACATGCTATTAAAGCAACTTTAAAACATTTCCTTTAGTTGAAATGAAATCTAAATAAATCTGCAACTTTTTTTTCAGTTTTGCATGCATTATGCAAAATTTGTATTGTAGCAAATTCTAACAGACAGGAAACATGAGAAGTTCAAATAATTTAAAAAGTTGAAGATTTATTTATTTTCAACTAAATGAAATGTTTTAAAGTTGCTTTAATATCATGTTTCAAATTTAAATTTAATTTTTTTAATATTAAATAGACTGAAGAAGATGTAATATAAAAATGCAACATTATTGAAGCATTGACTAAATAAAATAATTTTAATATATGTCCCTTCTCGGGATTAACAATATGGAAATATTTTTTTTTTAACTTGCTTTGGAAGTTACTTTTTTTTAATATATAGAATATGTTCATATAAGCCAATAATGGACTGCTACACTAAAATTGGAATAATATTTTTAAACTATAAACGATCAGTATTTTTCAAGTTATCACATTTTATCAACAATATATAAATTTCTATAAAAACAAAACAATAATAAACTTTCAATCTAAAAAAAAGTAAAAACAAAACGAAACATTAATTTCCTCACCAATTTTGTAAGATTAAATGACATTTTTTAGAGCGAAGAATAATTCTTCAGGAATTTAATTTACTGTTGGTTTCGGTAATATCACTATCACATCAAAAACGTCACATGTAAAAAATGCAGCCAAGTCTCAAGACTCTTTTTACCGTAAAATGTTCAGAGATCGTGTAAAGCCAAGTTTAGCTATCTTATTAACTCTAATATTTTCATTCAGAAATCACTCCTAGTCTCTACATCTTTAGTTAATTATTATTTTGTGACTTGGCAATTACGCAGCACGAGAATGTGACAGCTGTATATCATTAGCCTTAATCAAAGAATACCGTTCCATCCTATAACATAGGAAGGTGTAACAACGAAAATCCTGATTTGTTTTATGGAAATAGGAATAAATAGCTATTTAACAATGAACGGAATTAATAAAGAAAAATTTCATTTAACAGAATTTTTTTATATATGCGGTGTTGCAGAGGGGAAACGACTTTTTACTAAATATCGCATTTATTATATTAATTATTATTAGCACAAATTAGTGTATTTGTGCAACTATATTTAGAGCGTTTTCGTGCTTCGTACTATTTATTTAACGGGACCTGGCTACGCCGGGCGATCTGCTATTTTAATATAAAACACACACCATCTGCTCAACTAGGTTGCCAGACAAAGCAAAATCTCGTGAAAATCACCGGTTTGATCATGCATGAAATCGTCATTTTGGCGTCAAAGAGATACATTGGTGCGTCTGCGACATCTGTACCATTAATTAATATTAGGCTGTTAATTGATAAAAGCGTTTTTTTCTTTTTTGTGTATTCTTAATTTTCTATTTCAAAGGATTTTTCTATTTTTTACCCATAAAATATTTCATTGTTCCAGTTCATGACAACCCTTTGGCATATTTTGGCAATCGTTTTTTGACGCATAATGAACCCTTCTTTGCATTGTGATGGAAATTTCCATCACTGTTTATTTAACTTTTAATAAATAAATCAACTTCTTCGCCACCACTATATCTATATAGAAATATTAATCTAGTAAATTTCTAGAACTATAATAATCTAGAACTATGTTGCTGAACAAAGTTAAAAATCTATCTTAAAATTTCTGGTGTATAATATTTAATATATGTATAAAAAAACAATTGTAAAAGAAAAACTCATGCAAAGAAGGGTTAAATCCTTTGTTTTTTCATCGCCCATATGATTGCACCAGTTACAGAAAATATTTGGAGATTTCTTAATATAATCATTCAGCACGAGAATGCGACGTATATAATTAGCCTTAATCAAATAATCCCATCCGATTCCATAACATAGTAATGTGTAATGACGTCGCTGCGCTGCGTAATTGTCAAGTCACAAAAAAATCATTAACTAAAGATGTAGAGACTAGGAGTGATTTGTGAATGAAAGTTTCAGAGTTAATAAGATATCTAAACTTGGCTTTTCACGTCTCAGAAATTTTTACTGTAAAAGAGTCATGAGACTTGGCTGCATTTTTTACATGTGACGGTTTTGATGGGATTTTACTTCTTTTTGTAAGAAATCCTCCTTTTCTTGACTTTGGGCATCATCTACTGGTTTTCGATAAGCCCAAACTCTGTCTCTATTATTTTCAAATACCAAAAATTTGGGTCTTGTTCCGTTTGCAAAGTCCTGTAAATAAAAAGAAGTTCCAGGTTCCTAGGCAAGCACTATGTTACGGGGGGGGGAGTCAAAAGTTCTCTCAATTGCTTCCAGGAAGGGTTATCCATCTGAGATATTACTCGCAGCCCTATATTCTTGATATTTTGCATTAAAACACTGTTTAGGATAACAATAAATATAAAGTACTTGATATTTGGCACAAAAGTACAAAATTAAGAATTTCGGAAAATTCCATCAAATCAAACTATATTCGATTTTTCGATTTTTTTATTCTTTTTTTTTTTTTTTTTTTTTGAAAATTTCCGGATTTTTAAATTTTTCTTTACTTTTTATCCTAAACCCTACCTTTATGAGAAGTGTCAAGCTTCTAGGAGTAAAAAATCGAATAATTTTCCGAATTTGTTAATTTTTATTTTTATTGAATCCTAAACAAAATCTTAGACAAAATTTAAGTTTTTAAGACTACAAGAAAGAATTATTTTCAATTTTTCTATTCTTTTTCGAATTTTTGATTTTTTTTTCATTTTTCCGTATGTTTTAATTTTTTTTCTTATTTTGTATCCTAAATCTTATCTTTATTCCAAAGTTGAAGTATCTAGCGCTAAAAAATCTAATTATTTTCAAATTTTCGATTTTTTTTATTTTAATTTCGATTTTTATTGTGTTTTTAATTATTTCTTTTTTTTTTTTTTGAATCCTGAACACTACTTTCACCACAAATTTTATGTTTCTAAGACTAGAAGATAAATTATTTTCGATTTTCAATTTTTTTGGAATTATTGGAATTTTCGAATGTTTTTTCGAATTTTGCGGATTTTTTATTTATATTTTTTTTTTATCCGAAACCCTACATTTCTGACAAATGTCAAGCTTCTAGGGCTACAAAATCAAATTATTTTCGAACTTTCGATTTTTTATAATTTTTTTTTATTTTTAGATTTTATTTTCGAATTTTCCGAATTTGTTAATTTTTACTTTTATTGAATCTTTACTGTTACACCAAATGTTAAGTTTCTAAGACTACGAGATCGAATTATTTTCAATTTTTCGAATTTTTCGACTTTTCGATTTTATTTTTCGAATTTTTCGAATTTTCCGTATATTTAATTTTTTCTTATTTTGTATCCTAAATACTACCTTTATAACAAATTTCAAGTTTCTAGCGCTAAAAAAGAGAATTATTTTCAATTTTTCGATTTTTTCAATTTTTGTATTTTATTTTTGAATTTCATTGTGTTTTAAATTATTCCTTATTCAGAATCCTAAACACGACCTGTAAACCGAATATTGAGTTTCTAAGGCTAAGAGATCAATTTTTTTCATTTTTTTCATTTAGTTTCGAATTTTTGGAATTATGGAATTTTTTTTTCGAATTTTTCTGATTTTAAAATTTTTCCTTATTTTATATCCTAAATACCACCTTTAGTCTAAATTTCAAGTTTACAGTTCTACAAAATCGAATTATTTTCAAAATTTTGATTTTTTTCGATTTATTCGATTTTTTTATTTTATGTAACGAATTTTATTGTGTTTTTAAATATTTCGTTTTCTGAATCCTAAACACTACCTTCACATCAAATTTTAAGTTTCTACGGCTATGAGATCAAATTATTTTCAATTTTCAATTTTTTGTGGATTTTTTAAAATTTTGGATTTTTTTTCGAATTTTCCGGATTTTTTAATTTTTTCCTTTATTTGCATCCTAAACACCACCTTTATTCCAAATTTCAACTTTCTAGGGCCGTAATTTCCGGTGTATAAGCCGTGGCTCAAATAAATCTGTTTCCGACCAGAAAGTTTATTTAATAAAATATAACCTATTTGTGCATGGAACTTATTTGACCTATTTTAATAAATAAAATGTCTGGTTCGTAACAGAATTTTTTTAGCCGCGGCTTATTCACCGGAAATTACGGTACCTTATCTTTTTGATGACGTGTGAGTGAAAAAAACGAAATTTTGGCTGTGTTCACAGACGGAGATCAGGTTGCGCGCGGACGAAGGAGACTAAAATATGGAGTGGGTATATACTGTGAATGTATGCATAGTGAAATTGAAGGGCCTGCGTTCGAAACATTGATTTGACTAATTTTCCTTTTTTAATGATATTGTGTTGAAGGCTAAAAGTGAACTTGGTGGCCGAATTGTTAGAGTACTGCGCTTGAATATGAAAGTTGCGGGTTTGAATCCCCCACATTCCTGTTTTATTTTTCTACTTTTAATTTAAACTACTGTTTTATCGGTTGTTTTGTATTTTTCATGATAAATGGAATATATTTCATAAAAGTAAAATTTGATATTAATAACAATTACTTATTTAAATACGACAAATTCAGCTATTTCACGATTAAAATTTTTCATTAAAGTGTCTTTTAATATTTTAATAATATATTTTTTTTCTTTTAGCAACTGTAAGATAAGTAATGAAAAATAAAATGAAAATATCAGTTTGCACGAATTTCTCTATGTTTTTTATAATGAGTACTTTAACTGTGAAATTTTATTACGAATAGAATGCAAAGCATATTTTACAATGTAAAAATCAGTATGAAAAATATTATTAAAAATAAAATGTAAAAGATATGCATTATTTAAACTAGAAATATCAGTATAGCTATTTTGGTTCATTTGTATAGTACAACTCAAACGTCTGTAAAGTACGTAGCAATATATATATATATATATATTTGAGAGTTTACGTTATCTTTATTCAAACCAACACTGTGTTTCAGGGAATGGGTGATCCAAACATCCTTTTCTTGTTAGTTAAAGATGCACTGGTTATAGAAAATTAAACAATTTAACTTTATTTTATTATATGTATTGTTTTCTACAATACATATGTTTATGTAACTGCTGTTAACTAAACTAATATATTAGTTTTAGTAGGCATATATTAGAGACATATAAGTTAACAGCAGTTATATAAATATATGATGTATATATATATATATATATATATATATGCATCATACTTCGGTATTCTATTATTTTTTTGTTGTATCATAAGAAAATATAAAAGTTTAAAAAATCATTTTAGAATGTTAAAAAGTTGAAAAGTTTTAGATATCCGATCAGGCTGCGACAGCTGTATCAATCAACCTACCAATCCAAGTAAAATATGAACACAAAAAGCCCAATCACGTGATCTAACCACCCGCAGATTTTTTTTCTGGGGATCGAGTGCAGCGCGGGCCAAAATTTTTGGGTTATGAACGCTGATTGGCCTAAATCAGACCATGTGATACTTTCATGAATGTTTTGGATTTTGTCTGAGTACATATAGGCATGTATTCCTATTACGAGAGGTGTTGTTTTGGAAAGATAAGGATATGTAGTCGTTATTTTTACCTGTTCTAAACTATAAAAGCATGAAATAATTAAATTATTACGAATATTACTTGCTCCGATAAGACCTACTCCATACGCAAATCTCCTTTGCCCGCGTGCCGCCTGGTCTTCGTTTTTGAACACAGCCTTCGCGTTCATATGTCGTCTGAACCAGAAAAGTTAGAAACGTAAAATTCTTAATTTTGGTCCTGTGTGCTACATACTGTAGATGAAAGAAGTTTCATGTTTTTTGGAAACTACAGTGCAAAGATATGAGGGAGGGGGGGGGGTCAAAAGTACCCTGAGTTGCTTACAGAAAAGGATGCTTACGGCTGTGCTTTCTCGACTTGGCAGGGGCACTGCCGTGCCTCTAAATATGCGTGATTATGGAGCTTAAAATATTGATTCACATCAAAAACTTTTGTAATATGGGATTGTTGATTTAGCAGAAAATCTTTGCCTGGCCAGGTAATTTACCTATTTTGCCGACATTAACTTGTGACGCCATACACCATAAATCCTATTGATTTCTTGAACAGGCTTATACCCAGACCGGCCTGTTTTTGAAGCGGTGGAGTTTTGATTGAAGCTTTTAACTCATTGTTATGTGTGAGAAATTGTAGTCGCTATTGAAGAAACATGTCGTGATTTGAGATGTAAGGTCAGGCATAATCCACCATACGTTTCTCTGATAATCTAAAAACAAGCCGTTTTCTTCAAAAGCAATATTTTTAAAAGCAGTATTTAGAATAGTCGAATCAACAAGCTTGATGGGAAGACAATCATCAGCAAGAAAAACTATGCTACTTAATAGATCGAAGTATTAGAAATACTTTCCATAATTTTATAGACTTTATAATGTCCTTGCGTTCAATAATATCCCCATAATCACATATACACAAAATATTCCATAACTCACCGATACCTATACGGAGTTGAATAAGAATTAAAAAAACGGAAATTTTCTCTCTGAGGGCGTGCATAAGCTTTTGTAGATCAAGACGTAGGATCACAAAGTCACGGAATTCCGTACTGATGCAGAATGTTTCAGCCAGTGAACGCAAGTAGTCTTATAACAGAAATAGATTATTCTAAAATGGAATGAATTTTGATACGGGAAATCTAAGGTTCAAGGCGTAGAAGAAAGTGAATTTCGAGGTATGGAATAAGAACAAAATAATTTTAATGTGGGCAAAAGCAAATTAAGTGAGAAAAATATATAGAAATTTAAAATAAGTTATAAATATTTTTCTGCACATCTACATATTTTCACTTTAAAGAGAAAATATTTTTCGAGTTTTATCAAGCAGGCATCATTATTTTTCTTTATCAAACTCTGCAGAAATTAGTTTATATTTGCCTATTTTTTTTTTAAATATCTATTTTATAACTAATAATCTTTGTATGGCATGTAAAAATATGTAGAATATTCATTATCTTTCTTATTGTCAATAATTTATTATTTAGAGATATCCAGTTTACTTCTACGTTTTATAACTATTCAAATACGAAAAAATCAATTTTTGAGAGCATTATTTAATTACATTCCAACATAAAAAAATAAAACTTCCATTTTGTCCTTTTTAATTCATTTAACTCTTAGCAAAAGGAAGTAAATACTTTGATAACTTTCTTCCTTTAAATCCTTTATACAAACGAAAGAGTGTATTAAAAAAATAATTAGTAAGATTACATGTTTGCTTATTCAAAATAAAGAGCGTTAATGAACTTCTTAAAATATCTTTTTTTATTTTTTGGATATTCAAATTAGCATTTTCTTCGCATTTTTTCCAGTGATATTTATAGTGTTTATAAAAGAAAAGTAATGATTTGAGTAAACATAATAAAGATGTAAACAGGATAAATAATAGGTATTTTATTTTGGTTTACTTTGCATTCCAAGAGCTGTAAATAAGATTATCATGTGCGAGGAAAGTTTTTTGGTAGAATCATTAATGTTAAGCTTTTCCTTTAAAATTCTAAATGTAGAATTTTTAAATATACAGTATCACATGAATTTTATTTAATGAATTTTAACTATTATACAATTCAATATACGTTATTTTTTTCTTGTAAAATTTACATAAAGAAACTAAATATAATTATAAAAGTTATTCACTGCTTATAGTAAAAATAACGCAAGTAAAATTATAAAACTATTTAATCTCCGTAAAGTGTCGCTATGGGTCAGGAAATTTAAATGCCGCATTTTCAAATATTATTATTTGGCTTACAGTTCTGCAACTAAATAAGGCGGTAGGCGTGAATGCACTTTCTATTTCGATTGGTTAATATTTTTAAGAAACGGATCTGGGTTATAATATTAAATGACATGTGGTGTTCTAGAAAAAAGAGAATAAACATTTTTTTAGTTGCTTCCTATCCTCATGGATGAAATTATCATAGTGTGCTTCAGAACCAATAGCACGACCACATGGCTGTTTTCAATTTCCTTCAAAGTTGCATTTCCTTAAAATTTTGTTTAAAAATAACTTTTTTTATATTTGAAGCTGTTTACATATTTTATGCATTATAAACAAAGATACGTTGTAGTTATTTATTTCAAAGCTCAATATTAGTAATTAAAATGAATGGATATTAACCATTGTGACAAAATAATTTCTGAGACAAATGGTTGACAATTGAATATATTCATCATGGGGATGATTGGGACACTTCAAATGGGGATGAATGGAACTGCTTCATTCATCCCTAGAGGATTCTGAATTTGTTTATTAACTAAATAATATTATATAAGTTGATAAATTAATAATTTATGTTAATTATTCTTTTAACATTTTCTCCTCATTGTAGCCTTTGTTGTCTTCAGCCAGTGGATGTTTCTGTTTATGGGCCTTTAAAGGCAAATCTGAGATTAGTCCAAGGTGATTGGCTGACCAGTAATCTTGGAGAGCATATTACAATTTATAACCTCTCAGCTTTTGCCAAGGAGGCATTTTTGTCAGCTTTTAGTACTAGCAACATAAACATAACCAGTGGCTTTAGGAAAACTGCCATTTTTCTTTTTAACAGCAATACAGTCACTGAAACTGATTTTATACCAACTTATGCGACTGACATACCACATTTAGAAGAACCAGCACCTGAAAGTTCTATAAATCAAGTAATAAATGAAGTTGCATGTGAATCTCAACCAGAAGAGGAGTATATCCTTGCAATTCCTGTCAATAAACCATCCACATCAGTACAACCTCTAACACTGGTATATAACAGCCATATAAGATCATATATTACAAATATAATTACATATAAGTTTAAAATTATAAATTTTAATTTGGTATCATTGAATACAGAGAGGAAAATATTTGTGTCCCATCCATTCCTGCTGTGGGGATGATTGGTACAGAGAGGCTCTTTTTAAAAATTCATAATATATTTCTGTATAATAATAATCTTGAATAAATATGTGTATAAGATGTAGACATACACTTAATGTATGAAATGCGACATATAATATTAATAATAACTTAAATAATATATTTAAAATAAATAATTTTGTGAAAATGTCCCATTCATCCCCTAGCTCCCCTACATCATATATTTATATAACTGCTGTCAACTTAAGTGTCTTTAAACTACAGCGCCTACTAATAAAACTAATATATTAGTTTAGTTGACAGCAGTTACATAAATATATGTATTATACAAAACAATGCATATAATAAAATAAAATAATTTTCTATAACCAGTTCATCTTTAACTGACAAGGAGAGGACGTTCGTATCACCGATTACCTGAAATACAGTGTTTGTTTCAATGAAATTAATGTAAACTCTGAAAAAAAAATTACGTACTTTACAGACGTTTGGGTTATCCTACACAGATGAACCTGGACGGTATGGATACGAAGTCCATGCTCGCAGTTTATTTCAGATTTTTTTTCTATTTTTATTAATTTAAAAATGATTTATCATATTTATTGCTTTATATTTTTTGAGATAAATAGAATACTCTGTTAATAAATCAAAATCGTGATATCAACATGTTAAGAGATTTATTTCTTTATTTGTAATAGTAAAATAAAATCTTTGTTAAAATCTGATAAAAAAGCTTTTAAACAATTCATTAAAATATTTTTCGATAACAACATTGGTGAAACATAAATATATAACTAGCAAAATTATTAATTTCTAATTTTTTTTTTCTTGAAATTCATTTTTTGATGTAAAATGCATTATTTATTATATTGCAATAAACATCATAAAACACGAGAAACAAATGGTAAAATACTTATACTTCAACGTTCAGTAGATAATTTATAAACATTCTAATTATATTTTATTCCTTACGAAACTAGACAATAAACCACATGCATTTTACCTCTTTACAAAAATAGGTACTGATATTTCTAGTTAAAATAATGTATATATTTTATATTTTGTTTTATAATATTGTTTTTACATTGTAAAATATACTTTGCATTCTATTCGTACTCAAGAGATTCACTGTGGAAGTACTCATCATAAAAACCTAGAGAAATTCGTACAAACTGATATTTTATTTTTATTTTTTCACTACTTATTTTACATTTGCTAAAAGAAAAAAAAATAATATGTAATGTAAAATTTTAAACGTGAAATAGCTGAATTTGTCGTATTTAAATAAGTAATTGATATTAATATCAAATTTTACTTTTATGAAATATATTCCATTTATCAAGAAAAATACAAAGGAACCGATAAAACAAATTTAAATAAAAAATTTTAAAATTTTAAATAAAAAATTAAGAAAAATGAAACAGAAATATAAGGGAGTCGAACCCGCAACCTCCAGAATCAAGAGCAGTGCTCTAAACATTCGGCCATCAAGTTCACTTCTTGGCTTTAACAAAATATCATTAAAATAGGCAAATTAATCAAAACAACGCAGGCCTTTTACTAAACATACAGACACAGTTTAAACTCAATCCATATTTTAGTCTCCTTCGCAGGCGCGCCGCGTGATCTTCTTCCTTGAACAGCCCTAGTGAGTCAGATAAAAGTAAGAAATGCCCTTCATTTTGCAAAATTTATGGAGGCAGTTGATTAAAAGTATACGAATTTTGTAAATATGCTTTTCTTTTCTTTTTTTTTCTTTTTTTTTTTTTTTTTGTTAACAAAATCTCTTGTAGCGATTGATTAAAAAAACGAATATTGGCAACTATGCTTTTGCTCATGCCCGTATGATTCATTCGAAAGAAAAAATCTTTCATTATATACATCACTAATACCGTTATTTTTAAATACAAATTTAATACAACTTTTAATTGATCATCGAATACTTATGATTAAGTGAGAAAAAATTTTCTGTTCAAATAACGGTAGGAAAAATCCGTAAAAGTTTGCATCTATGCCTTAAGCCTTTGATTACGGGACAGGATTGATGACTATATTATTATTCATTTGCACCACGATTAATAATTTTTATATTTCTGAAGCTTGAAGGTATCCATGTGTAAGAGCATTGTAGAGATAATTTTTCAAAAGTCATACTAATATAATACAAAAGAGATTACTGGGATGCATATGTCCAAAACCGCAATCAAAGGGTTCATTATGTACTAACTATCCCGCTCGTGTAATAAACTTAAATCTCTTAAAAAACAAAACCTGAACAGGGTCTCCAATGGCTTCAGCACCGTATGCAGGGCATGCTCGTAAGCTACGAAAAATCTTTTATTTCCCCCTTCCACCGTCAGGGCAGCATTTTGTTCTAAACAAACCTCTTTCCGAACGAACGTGTGAGACAGGTCTCTGCTGACTACTTTACTGTATGGTAGGCGTAGTACAAAAATGAGCTGATTTAGAGAAGATGTGGACATTATTAGCCGAGTTACTGAAATAAGGCGCAGTAAAAGAAAATAACCTTGAGGGAGTTGCACGGGGGGATGGTATGTTCAAGTGTCCTTCAGAAAATGACTAATTATGAGGACCACAATGCATCTTTAAAAATTCGTTTGGTTAAGCTTGGAACTTAAGGTAACCGCTACTCATAAATTTAGTTTAATATTATAGAGGGTGATTATTAAGTTTATTATAATGTTTGGAATCACTTCCGCTGAAATCGGGAAGATAGATGAGTTATGGAAACGGGGCATAGTTACAGAAAAATACTTGAAGGAGGGGCGGGTGGGAAGGGATGTTCAAGCGCCCTTCAGCAAATGACTAATCAGGAGGACCACTTTGCATCTTTAAAAATTCGTTCGTTTGGTTAAGCTAGGAACTTAATTGCAAATTTGGTTTAAACTATTATTCGGAAGTAGTGGTAACTTCTACTCATAAATTTAGCTAAAAGTTAGAGAGGGTGACTATTAAGTTAATTATGATGTTTGGAATCACTTGCCTTGAAATCGGAAACATAGTTGCTGAGATATGGAAACGGGGCATAGTTAAAACAAAAATCATGAAGGAGTGTCCGGGGGGGGGGAACAGATGCCCAAGTGCCCTTCTGGAAATAACTAATTAGAAGGACCACTATGCATCCTTTACAATTCGGTCGTTTGTTTAAGCTAGGAACTTAATTACAAATTTGGTTTAAATTATTATTCAGAAATATTGATAACTGCTACTCATAAATTTATTGTAATGTTATAGATTATAGAGGGTGACTATTAAATTAATTATAATGTTTGGAATCACTTGCGTTGAAATTGGAAAGATAATTGCTGAAAGATGTAAACGGGGCATAGTTAGAGAAAAAAAACTTTCAAGGAGGGGCCGGGGGGGGGACGGATGTTTAAGTGCCCTTCAGCAAATAACTAATTAGGAGGACCAGTATGCATCTTTAATGATTGATTCATTTGGTTAAGCTAGGAACGTAATTTGAAATTTGGCTTTGACTATTATTTGGGAATACTGGTAACTTCTTTCTAGAAATACACCTTGAAGCTATGAATGCTAAGTTTTACGATAATTTAGCAAAATAGAGCTTGTTTGGAGCAGTTCGAAACATTATTAGCTGATATTTAAAATAGTGGTATTCTTTATATAAAACAGTAATTAATTGCTACGCGTGAAGCTAAAATGATTTTGTTAAATGTAATCAGTTCTGTTGAAATTAGAGCAGTAGATAGCTTGGATTTATATTAATAAGGGGGTCAATTAAGGAAACAGCCGCCGCCAGATGGCCAGTAAAATAAATGCGATATTTAATAAAAAGTTGTTTAGCTTTTCTCCTCTCTATCCCCGCTAATATTACGAAATCTGTTAAATAAAGTTTTTTGTATTAATAATCTCTATCATAATATTATATGTCATGTATAAATAAACTTAAATCCAACTAATTATTATGAAGAAAAACCTGTCTGGAAAAATGTTTCAAACAGGTGGCATCTGTGTAGTTAGTCGTGTGCAGGTGACGCTACATCAGCACGGCTGTACGCCGGTAACTGCACTCCATATTAACACTATTTCGTTAGTGTTAATATGGAGTCATCAAGTCATGGAATCATCATCATATAAGTCATCATCTTTGCATCGCTACTCTGGTTTATTTAAAAACTTCTGTGAAGACTCTATACAACCAACCAACCGAAGAAAAAAACGTATTTTTGATGAGAGTTATTTGTGGATTTTAATTAATATTTCAGTACTAGGTGCGCTATATTTTGCTAGCCATCGCCGACAGACACACACGGAGCGAAACTTTATTTTATTAGTATAGATTCTGAGTCTCAGGTGCATCAGAAGAGGGCTTGGACTAATTAAATCTAAATTTTCAGGCTTCCAGTTGCGCTAGATTTTGCTAACCATCACCGACACACAGACACACAGAACGAAACTTTCTTTTATAGTATATATAACAATTTCATTGTTCGTTTAATGTCTAATTTCGAATGTATGAAAAGGGCTTTTTAACATATCGATGAAATCAAAGTTTTTTTACAAGACAAAATGCTTCGAATAAATTTAATTTACTCACTTTCTATTCTTTTCTATATTGGTTTTTGATTTCGATCAATTTAAACTTGTTTTCATGCTTTGTTAGACACAATTCTTCGCTTTTTGAGCCATGAAAAGAATACTGATAACTCAATATTTCAGCTACTTATGTTACGTGTTATTTCTCATTGGAAAAGAACACAATTTTTTCAAGGATTTACAGAAGAAAAAATTATTTGTAGATTTATATATGAATGTCATCTAAATTTATGGATGTAAATGAAATGGAAATGATGTCTCATTAAGCTATTTTTTTTTATCGAATTTCTACAAGACACTTGGTAAATGTTTTCTGATTAAAAGTGCATTCTTTTGAATTCTATAAAAATAAAATGAAGTCCCAGTATTTATTTCTGTTTCTAAAGATGCTTAAATTTTTAAACATAAAATCAAAAATTTGTTAATATATTTGCTAATAAAAAAATTAGATATTCACTTTAACGTGATCACAAATGTACATGCCTCGAACATGTCTCTTTTCTGGACAGCAACAAGATTGCCAGTTTGAACTTTTTTATTTCAGAAAGTTGGAATTCATACCTGAAATTCCGAATAGCATTTTTTATTATTAAATGACATGCATTTCGCGATTAAATAAAGTAAAAAATCTTCTTTCGAAATTTTCATTACGAATTCGATTTGTTTAGGCCAAATTGGCAACCCTGGACAGCAGATTTAACTTCGTGCTTGATTTTAACATTTGCGCGAAAAATCTAAAATTAAAATTAGTATTTGAAATCGGTGGCTATCAAAACATATATCTCTCCCAGGCCTGTCTATAAGACATCAAGGAAAATGGGGTGACATTTTGGAACAAAAAAAATATTTTTTCTTAAGTTTTTAATATTTATTTTAACCCATTAGTGTCTGTGTTGTGACCCGTGAGACGCCTAGCTCCATTTATTTGCGAATAGGAAAGAAATCCCTCATATAATGGCAGAAGATCTGCGATTAAATAAGGTGAAAATTACTATTCTTAAAATAGTGACAGTTGAATGTCAGGCAAAACTTTTGGGCATCCCTGTTTTAACACATCTTCAATGACTATTTTTGTGGGATCTTTTCTTATAATATATATATATATATATATATATATATATATATAGGGTGATTCATAAGTAAGTATATAACCTCCAGTTGCTGTAAAACAAGAAAAGTTTAAGGCACGTTCCCCAAATGTAAGCCGTAAGGTAGGTGTACTCATAAAGTTTTTCCCACCGCTGTGCGAAGTGACATAGACGATACCAAGTGTGTCACGCGAATATCAATGTAAATGGCTTCGATTGCAGTGGAGAAGGCATTCTGTGTTCTTGAATTGAGCAAAGCGGAATCTGCCACCATTTCACAACGGCATTTTTGAACACGATGTGGAAAATAACCTCTAACCAGAAAATTTATTTATGATTGGTCTCTACTGAAGACGCAACCATTTCTTCTGATATTCGCGTGACACAGTTGCTATCTCCTATGTCACGTCGCACAGCAGTTGGAAAAAACATTATGAGTGCCCCTACCGTACGGCTTGAATTTGGGGAACGTGCCTTAAAGTGTTCTCTTTTTTAGAACATCTGGAAATTGTATACCTACTTATGAATCACCCTGTATATTAGGGTGGTTCAAAAAAACTTTTTTCGAGGTAAAGAGCAAGACACCCCTATTTTTTTACATTTATCTATAGTATCACTCTCTTAAATTATAGCTGTTTACTTCTACAGGAAGATGGTGCTCAATGACCCTTCATTTCGACATTTTGTGGTAATTTTACACAATTTTAGAATTTTAGATTGGTGAGAATTTATGTTTAAAATACACATAGTTTCTGTATGAAAAACTGATCTTTTTTAAGCCTATATAAATCATAGTATATAATATAAAGTTTAGTTGAGGTATTTGGCAACAGTTTTTCCTTCTAATGCATCTGGCAACAACGCAACACTTCTGACACAATAAGCTGCTATTTTGTAAGAAATAGATATTGCGTTTCCTCTTTAAAGAAGCACCATACAACGATCAATAACAAAAGCTAGAAAATAATTTGATGTGTCGGCAATTCGTGATTTTAAACCAGATTATCTTCTAGTCCTCTATTCGGACGGCAAACCTGAATGTTATCTGAATGTTTTGATCTAGGACATGTTGATCGGTTGTCATTTTTGTTTTGGGAGTTGGTATTGAAAGTCTCCTGGGCTTGACAAAGTTGAATGTTGGTGCAACATCAGAAAATGTAATGAATTCTATTTTTGCCCTATTATGCAATTTGGGCGTAGAAAAAACATTGCAGGTTTAAGTTTTGACACTACGATTGTAAACAATGGTTGTGTAAAAGTAGCATGTATTCGTTTGGAAAAAAATTGCCTGTAAACTATTGTGGCTAGCCTGTCGTCACTATGTCACGGAAATAATTTTGACACAAATTTTTAGATTGTGACTTGAACTGTCCTGTTCCGCAGAAATTCCACTTTTCAACAGATTTAAGAATGTTTTGCAAGGAATTGAGCAAACAAATTTCAGGAAATATAATTCAAAAAGGGCACTAAAGATTTTAAAGATTCAAATATTGTCTATCTTTTATCCGTATATAAATCTATAGTTATTAAAGATGATTATAAATAGATCATTGAGTTGACACTTCTTGTTCTGGGTAATCCATCTGAGAAAATCCATTGGCGAGAACTTGGCGATATTTCTCATGCTCGGTGGATGACTAAATTCCTATATGATCTGAAAATATTTTTATCAAATATCAACCAGAAGTTTTCTCTCTAACTAAAAGGGAAAAAATGCAGCTCGAACTATTTGTACAGTTTAATGATCATCTCTACAGAGAAGCATGGATAGAATCTACACTTGCTGATGAAGCTCCTGAAGTTGACTTGAAATTATTGAAAAACTAAGAAAATATGAGACAACTTATTCTGAGATTGGAATAGCAGCAAGGAAAGACTTAGAAAATCACATATTGTACCTTTCAGATGAAGTTATCGATCTTGTCCTATTTTCAGACAGAGTGTCAAGAGAAAAGAAAGCACAAATTATTGCAGGAATGAACAATTAGAAATGTTCATGAAAAGTAAGAGGGCAATCAAAATGCAACAAAAGTAACTGTTGAGCCTCTTTCTCGTTTTAATGTTAGTGACCTTTTTCTAGAACTTTCGCTTGAAGAATGGAAGGAAAAAATCAGCTATAAAAATGATAGAAATTATTTAAAAGAACTAAGAGTGGTGAACGATAGTGCTGAGAGATGTGTATCAGGGGTCGTATAGCTCCTGGAATTTTGCGACCAGGAAATTCTGCGGTACCAGTATTTTCTTATAGAAAATCTCTCCTTAAAAGAAGGTGAAGTTTCGCGAGTTTAACCTAGATTTCTTTTTCTATAAAAAAATATTGGTAATGCGCCTGGAAAATTCCCTGATCCGTACGAACCTTGGTGTATGTTCAGCTGATTCAAAAATTCAACAAACTTTTAATAAATGATGAGGTTGATAGACAGTTTCTTTTGCAAGCCGTCGAAGCAAATAAAAATTTAATAACTTCCAATACAACAAATGAAATAATTATTAATATTGTTTCAAAAAAGTAAATATAAAAATAAAATTATAATGTTAACTATTTTACTAGTGTTTATTATTATCGTAAATATATAAGTAAAATATATATTTAAACAATTTGGTTTTTAGATCAACTTTTAGAAAATACAACTACAAATGCCAAAAAATCTCCAAAAGTCAATACTTGAAGGTAATTGAGCACAGTATTTTATTTGGAGTAGGAGATTGAAACTTTGCCAGAATAATAGTATGGGGGGGGGGGGTATCCTGCCCTGTATGAAAAAAATAATTTTTCTCCAAAGATTTGTGAACGACCCTACTATATATATATATATATGTGTGTGTGTGTGTGTGTGTGTGTGTATTCATTACTTCCAAATTGTAGCATTAATATGAACACAGAAAAAGGGCAAAAACTAGAAAAAAATTAAATATGCCTTTTGTAAAATTCTGAAGAAATTGTTCAAGGTTCACAGATGGAAGAATTATTTTCGATATCAGGAAGACAACTGTTTATTTATTTTTTACTTTTTACTTTTTTTTTTTTTTTTGAGATAATTTCTTCCTAACTCCCAAAACTATAGAAAATCCAAAATAAAATTTGTCAATGATTGTAAAACCCAAAAGAGGCAAAACAAAATCAAGATATTATGGCATCTTTTAACTTCATCGATATTGGAAAGCGTGATGAGGCTGTTATTGTAAGGCAACTAACAACTGAATCACCAAAAAGGGCTAACAAAATAAAGAAAATGTGTATTTCAAACCATGAGCATCCCTTAAAAATCAATCCTACTCAAGCAATTACATTTTATATTGACAACAAAATAATAAAAATTTGTATGTGTGCATAGGCGTCAACTTAAAACAGTGCGAAAAAGGCAATGAAACGTCGTTAAACAACTAATTTTGAAAAGGTTTTTGTCCTAATTAATCACTCCGGTTTTCTAAGAAAAAAAGAACACTTCAAAATTTGAGGTGGTAGTTTGCCTAATGTCGCGAAAGTTTGTAAGGTAGTTTATGAAATATAAATAAATAACACAAATTTAATGATATTATCACTAGCAATACGACAAAAAAATTTCTATGATTGAAATAGACTAAATGAAATTTTCAGCCGGTAAACATATAAAAACATTTAGAAAATTATTAAACTCTTGTTAAATAATGTAAAACCAGGGTTCGTAGGGCTCCTGGAATTTTGCGACCTGGAAATTCTTCGGTACCAATATTTTCTTACAGAAAATATCTCCTTAAAAGAAGGCGAAGTTTCGCGAGTTTAATATAGAATTATGTTTCTCTAAAGAAAAGCTGGTGAAACTCCTGGAAAAATCTCTGATCCGTACGAATCCTGAAAACGCTGTGAATTATGAATGTTTAAAAAATATTAAATTAAATCTGAATGAGATGAGTTCCGAAATTAGAATATTTATTCTTTTGGATTCAGTGAATGACAATTTATTTAATATGTAATATTATATTCATCATGTTTTACTTAAAATGCATTACGACGAAAAATACATTTCAATTGAAAACATCAGTTGTATATTATGGATAAATTAACATAAATTATTTTGACGATTAGTATTTTTCAATCTCAATTTAATGTAAATTCATATACATAAATTTTTTTAAATGCTCATATATATTTATTAAAATAAATGTAAAAATTTATAGTTTTAATTATGAAACGTTGCACAGTGGTCATTTTATAAAACCTAGCAAAGAAATCCTTTTCAAACAAATTTGAGTGGAAGTTACATTTATCATTTCAGACATTGGGAAAATACTTAAATATGTATTTTCAACGTCCAATTAATACTACTAATTTTAACCATATAAACTATAGAATGTTCTAGGATAAACTTATACGAATGCTTATATTGAATCTGAGTTCAAATAAAAACGTTTAGCAAAAAAATTAAATTGAAAGCACTAAATAAAAATGTTGGACCCTAGTTATAAATAATAATAATGTTATTGTATATAAATATACATCATAGAAATGTTGAGAAATAGATGTAAAATTTCATTTTTTATCCTTAACGAATGTGTACTATGAACGTGTACTATCATTAATGCATGAAAACCAAGTAAGTGCTTTTTATATAATCAACAAAAATAAACTCTAATTAATGAACTATATTTTACACAACAGATAATTGTGCTATTTTGTTATCACTAAAGTTTAATGTAAATTTTTAACATATTTAATTACAGATTTCGGCAACAAAATATGTTAATTAATGCAAATGTTAACCCTCCTAATAACAAGTTTTAATTTTTTGACGAGAGTTCTTAGTTTTGGATGATTAGAACCAGAAATTAATTAAATTTATTCCGATGTGTCTGTTTTTTTATTTTTTTATTAAGTTACTTTTTTTCTAGTTCGAATCATGAAAAATTTCAAACAAAAATAAATGGTAGGATAGTTAAATTAGTTATCTAGATGCAAGTACAGGCAATACAATCTTAAGAATCTTAGAATGCGTTAAGAAATTAAAAATCAGAATGTCTATTTAAAAACATAAATTTTTCTTTGTGGTGCATATGCCATTTTACTTTTTAAGTAAGATTATTCGCTCTAAACATGTTTCCTTTATTTGGGCGATTATATAAAATTCATGACTGGAAATTTTCGACTGTATCTGTGGTTTCCAATAACTAAATTGACGACAACATGGTTACCAATAAATTTGTATCGTAATACTCGCCTTGTTTAATCATAGAAAGTTATATTAAAGTATGCGATTAAATAATTTACTTATTACCATAAGAAATTACGAGTAGATGTGCTTCCCGCATTTGATTTGTTGGAAATCCCTGAGCTATATATTAATAAATAAAATAATTTCTACGTTAAATTGCTACAGTAATTTTATAAAACTGAAATAAAATAAAATGCACACGTTATATCATCAAACAAAATTTTCATTAACATTGATCAAATTAAAATTATAGTCGAGGATAATTTTTCTTAACTTTAACACAATTCTTCCGATTCGTAATTCAGAATGAAAAATATTATTTCAAACTACTAGCCTTTCCTCTTTATTCCATACGGATATATTTATTTTCACAAGAATGAAACTTCCTTAAGATTTAGAGTTTCCGTATTTGGGTGCTTTCGGTCGTCAGATAAAAGTTTTCAGAAATATTAAATTTTACCTTTGACATTTGACATAAAATGTCACCTTTAAATAAATCAAAATAATTTATTCTTCTGAAGAACTTATAATGTGTTCCTATGAAATCTTCAACAAAATATTTGTTCTTGAATTTTCACGAACTCATATTGTCAAATGTTATTTGATTTTAAAATTTAAAATTTATTGATTATCAATTATCGATCGATTATTTTGTAAATTTTAATACTTCGTCCTACCAAATAATGTTCGTAGACTTTTGGTGACATTTGAAAATCAATTATGCATAAACTGTTATAAAAGGATTTATATTCATAAATATTAGTGTTCTTGTATTGTTTCATCCATCGTATTCATTTTCATTTCACTTGAAAATTCTAAATAAGTTTTTTTTTTATTATAAATGAATAAGATTTTAAATAAACCATATATTATTCATTTATGTATTCAAACCATGTAAGTTAAATGCAGTGTCATAAATTTATTCAAATATCTAATGTTTTTTATAATCATGTTAATAAATCGACAATTATACTTGCAAACCTTCCAATATTCTTCCATAAAATTAAGATTATTTGAATGAAATAAATTATTTTGAACCAGAAATTTTACTTATTAAAAATCAAATAATTTACACATACCGGGCCACCCACTCGGTCCTTTTTTTAACACCGCTTTTTTCAAAGAATTTTTTATTATTTTTTATTTTTTATTTTATTATTATTATTTATTTTTTTTTTTACAAATTTTACCTATCCGGAAAGTAATTTTTGTTACAAATAATGTAAAAATCTAGTATGATTTTTTTTTCAGAAATACTAGCATGCTAAAAATGCACCAGTCGGAGCCATGAATTAAAAATAAAAAAAATATTTTATTACATAATTTTTTTGGTTCAAAACAACAATATATTTAAAAAGTACACTGATTAGGCAGATGCGTGGCTTTCATATTTTATTGGAATTCTAGAAAAAAAATGTGATGTTATCTACATTTTCATTTTCACACATCCTAGCATTTGTGACGTCTAGTTTCTGTCTATTAAAATAGAAGTCCGCCTGTGAGCGAAAATAGAAGTCCGGTCCTTGCATGCTATATTACCATAATTTCCGGAGTATAATCCGCAGATCAAACAATTCGGTTTCAACCCAGAAATTTTATTCAATAATTAAAGCCAAATATTTACAGCGATCTGGGAAGTAACGCTTTATAAAATAAAATTTCTGGGTCCAAACATGATTGTTTCATCTGCGGATTATACGCCGGAAATTACAGTATTTAACAAAAATATTTTCCCTGTCTGTGTTTATACTCTAAATGAATATATATAATAATGGTATTGTTTCTAAACGAAGTATTTATATGCACAGTACTCTAACCGTTAAAATACAAATATTGTGTATGAGAAATAATATAGCACTTAAAATGCAAACGTAATGCCTATGGGCGGAATTACACATGCACAAAAAATGTGAATATACGTTTCCTGTCGAAAACGTGTTAATGTTAATACATGATGCTGCGGGATTTTTTAAATAAAATATTAAGATTTGAAGAATTCCCTTCATTACTCATTCAAATATTGCATCCATGTAAGTTTAACACTTTTACGTCCGCATGTCTCGTAAAAATACGTAATAAATAATAATAATAACGTAAATAATTCTATTCGTAAAATGGTGAAATGATTGACACCAGAATTTAGAAACAAATTTATTCGAAAATAAATAAAATCTTTTCGTTATGTACTTGCTAAAAGGTAATTTTCATTCCAAAATTGTGGTGCCAATGTAGCATTTAAGGATTCAAATTAAGTTACTTTACGTACGACACCACTGTGGTGTCCCCGGACGGTAAAGTGTTAATGTATACTAATAAAGTGCTATAAAAAAATCTAAAAATCAATTAACACTTTGCCGGTCCAGCAACACCACAGTGTGGTTACGTAAAGTAACTTAATTTTAATCCTTAAATGCTACATTGGCACCAGAATTTTGGAATGAAAAATTCCCTTTTATCAAGTACATGAAGAAAATATTTTACTTATTTTCGAATAAACTTATTTCATAATTCTGGTGGCAATCAACATTTTACGAATAGAAGTATTTTTACAAGACATGCGGACGGCGAAGTGTTAATATACTTAATTAACTCACAATCATACTTGCCTATTATCCAGTGATGTTTCCTTAAATTGTCTAAATATGACCAATGTAATAAAAATTTGATTTAAACTAGAAATTTTACTTAATGTAGTAAATAAAATAAGTTCCATATAGAGAAATTAAACATTTTGTAATTTTTTTTCAAATCTTGTTTATTTGAGCTGGTTCTAATTGGCACATTATTACAGAATAATACTTGAAGTAAATATGCCACGTTGTACCATAATTAAAATCATCTATGAAAGACACTTGAATGTTTGACCTGCAGATTATAGGCCAGAAATTACGGTAAGAGTACAACAAAAATCATTTGGGCTAAAAATGTTCATAAAGTCATTTGTATTTAATACGAATAAACTTCTTGCCTCCCACTCGGTATGGTTTTTTAATAACTTTTTTTGAAAAGAAAATTTTCGATTTAGGATTTTCATACAAATTGTTCAGAAACTTACCCAGAAGATAATTTTTGTTGCAAATGCGCAATTTTTTTTTCTAATATTCCAAAAATGGAGAAATGGGAGCCCTGCGACGTGGATCAATATTTTTTCTGTACTTTTAAAATACACTAAAAAATTATAGGTCTGTAGCCTTATACCCTTAACACAGCATTTTTTAAAATAAAATTAACGATTTGTGTTTGTTAGGAAATTTAGAGGAAGAAATCTTTGTAACAAGTTTCTTAATGGAGAAAAATGGGCAAAGGTATAAATGGAGATTACTGCCTGAAAGTTGGGTAAGGGAGTTGTGTATGGTCGTGGGAATTGCAACTAACGAAACAGCAAGAAGTAAAGGAAGAGTGCTGAGCCGATGGCCTTGGTCATTGACGCACTTGAGTTGGTACGAATTGTTTTCATCAGAAAGCCTACTATTGAGGAACACAAAGCTTTTCAAGGTATGTGAAATTTAAATTATCTCTTTCTTTGTTCTCCAGTAAAGCAAGTGTCTTCGTTCTCATCTGAAAGTAGATATCTTGAGCTACAGCGCACAGTGGGGCGTTTTGATGATCTAGGTTAACAAAATTCATTTTCCAGATTATCTCGGAATTTAACAAGACCGCGTTTACTGGTAGCTGAATTTCTCTTTTGTCGAGATCCGTAGGAGTTTTATCGAAACAATCCAATGTGTCGATTAACTACGACCGTAAAGAAGGCAGTTGGTTTGAGGGAGTTTCAACAGTTGCACTATTTTTCTGTACGTTCGAAGGCAAGTCGTGACTTTTCTGTTTAATTTGAAAGCAGGAATTTACCGGACATATGTCACATGTTTGTCAAAAAATTTAATCTATGGTTGTTTGAAAATAAGCGCCATGCTGTTTTCAAACTTCATCTTGACTTTTAATACAGTATTAAGCATTATTAAGAAGTAAGCATTTTTTAAAATCAAAGTGCCATTCCTAAAGTATTGGAAACTTAAGAAAGCTCCTGCGAACGCTTGCGAATCATTAAGTTATGTTAGCTTGAAGTGTGTTTATGAATGTTTAATTCAAATCTTACAAGTCAACTTTAAACCACTTTTAATTATCCGATTGAGCTGAAACTCTGAATACATGTGTGGTTCTAATGGCAATACAATATTATAATATAAATAAATAATAATAATGTAAATAATAATAATAATAATAATAATAATAATAATAATAATAATAGAAATACTTAAAATAGCCAAAAATTTCTCACGGTTTGATTATTTTATTACTAATACATACGAAGAACGAGCAAAACCTAATTAAACTTCAACGCAATAATTTTGTCCACCTAGATCCTCAAAACGCCCCACTGTGCAGCGCATAGAATACATAGTGTGGAAAACGGCTTTACCGTTTTTTAATTCAAAATTTTAATTTAAACCGGAATTTCTGAAAGAAGAATTTTTACTTTTCGAAGTCACGAACTGTTTGCCATTAAGTACCAAAAATAACATTATAGGGAATTTCTGGTATAAATGCGATATTTCGGATTTAAAAAAAAAAAAGCCAAACTGGTAATCCTTTAAAAAGTGCTAAACATTTGTATCAGTTAAACATGCAACGAAGCGTTACAATAATAGGGCGATCGCAGCGACATCTGCTTTAAAAATAGATTTATCTCTAGCAAAATTAATTGTTTCACTATTGACAACATGAGCATGATTTTTGTTAATGAAATCTTCTTGTAAGTGTATATTTCAGATGTAACGGATTTTGAAGTTAGTTTTTTATCATATCAAGGAATTAATATTTTCTACTCTTTTAGCAGAGATTCATCCTTTTGTATGCTAAATAGGGATAGTTTCTAGTTTGCAGTCTTGTATCGAATACTGCAAGCAGGCACAAAAGAATGCGTATCACTTTTTTCGGCCATGATAAATATCATTCATATTTTATAATCTTATGAAAATCACTATCCCAGTCAAAGGAAATATGGTATAACTTAATAATTTAAAATATTTACCACCAGCAGAAACGTTTTCTCAGTTCGATTCTTATACAATGTTTGTGTTGAAAAGAGCTAGCAGACAGTGATGTATCCAGAGAGGGGGGGGGGTCAAAATGCTCCGGAAACAAGCAATATTATAAAGTTTTCTTCGCCTTAAATATCGCAGAAAATTCTCCGATTAGATAAGGCAAAAGTATTTTTTCAAAATTAGTGCTATCCCAACCATCTGGATCTCCGTCTACGCCACTGCTAGAAGATATCACTGCGATCGACCCGTTATCCTGTCAGCTTCGTTCTACATTTATCGTATTCAATTTTTTAGAACTCTTTTGTAGCCGTTTTCCACACTATGTATTCGAGGCGCTGTATATCGTCATTAATGTGTTAGGAAGTATGCAAACATAATTTAAAATATACGGTATTGTATTGATATATTTAACTTCGTAAATATTAATAACACAAAGAGAAAAACTGGCATATTTGCTTAACCTTTGCTCATTAAAATATCCACCGTCCCCTTAACAAAACAGCAATTACAGAAAAGAAATATTCTGGATTAAGCTGAAGTTAAATCGTAACACATGATTATTTATTTTTCATTAAATGCGCATTAATTTCATCGAACATTATAATTTAATAAGCATCAAATTAATAAAAATAATTATAATTTTTATTACAATATTTTATTAAAAAATAGAATTTTATTCCTAATTTTTCATAAATTACAGAAGACATACACTAGACAAAATATATTTGTGCTTACAGAAAGAGTTGCCATTGTTAAAAAATATTTAAATCTCAGCATTAATCTGTAATATGAAATAATTTTGTAAGTATAAATTTCCTTAACTTTCAGCTACACAAATGTATAGAATTCGTGAAATGCATAAGAAAAGAGAACAACTTAATGGCTCACAAAATTTCCTTTTTTATACAGGAATAAAAATAAATGCTTAACAAAATTAAAGTATTTACATATTATCTTTTCTGCGTATCCATTTTTTCCTCCCAAGGAAATGGGCATAATATTTTTGATTTATTAAAGTTAGTCTAGGTAGCCAAAAACGTACTCGATGACAATGGGAGATAGCCAAACCACTAAAGAATGTTATAGATCTCCTATTTACGCCTAATGTTTTTTAAACTACATAAAAATTAAATTTATAAAATTTAAAGCTGGGCAAAGCATTTTCAGAGGACAATCTTGTAGGAACGAGTGTAACAGCTTGCTTGGTACACTCATTCTGGATATGACACACTCATCTGCGTATGACACACTTTCTAGACTCAGGAATATTCTTCTGCTCTGTCATCGTATTTTCATTACGGCAGATATTTGTATTTAATTATGTTGTTGTTGTTGAGTTGCTTGGGGTAATAAATGGCGTTTTTAATTCAATCTTGATAGTATAAATGGTTGGGAATTATGTTTCTCTTTAAAATTTTGTGACTGAAATGTATGATTTTGAATGCTTTTCAGTATTAAACCAGTTCTTTAATTTTAAATTAATTGCATACCAAAGTCCCGTTATCGTTCCATATAATATTGTTACACGATTCTATCAAAGAACTTTGTATTCCTTTTAAAAGATTGTGTATTTAGTCCAAGATTTCTTTTACCCGTGCCGATTTAAAGAGAAGTCTGGTACTTATTTAAAAAAAAAAAAAAAAATGCTTTGATTTTTCCAAACATTATTTTCGTAGCAGACATGGGCACTGATGAAGAAGGTGAGCGAGCATACCACCACGTAAATTTTGACATTTTAACATTGTTTACTTTATCGTTTATGATCTAAAATAGTATTATAATAAAATGTTACTTTGTCTTACCTATTTAATATAATTAAACATTAAGAAAAAAAATCACAATTAAGTGTATAAAATTTTTGTTTATTATTATCACGGCATCAGTTTGTCAACTCCCCCCCCCATCCCCAAAAAACTGCGTCCCTTCTTTTTCGTTCTGTTCACTTTGTTAGAAGAAATACTTTTGTTAATAAAATCGATGCAGTTATTGTAGTTTGTTATTAATTTTCCATAAAAATAAAACGAAACGTGAAAACTTTCTGAATTTAATTTGAAAACTTCTTTTTCAAGAAATACATGGTAAGATTTTTGTCCAAACTCGTTTCACAAATCTAATTTTATTGCACGCATATTGCCAGTTGAGTAAATTTCAAAAAAATATTTTCTACCGTGGACATTAACCTTAATGCTACCGAGATCTGTCTGCAATTTTAGAAGCTTTCCATGATCTCTTAACGTTCTTTTATATTGGTTATTAGCATAATTTGTTTTGATATTCGAATTAATCATTCAGTCATGCGAAACAGCACAGCTGCCAATTTTCGTATTCTATTTAACCAATTGAAACCCAAAATTTTGTAAAAAAAAAAAATAATTAAATTAAATTACGCGCCATTTTGATGTTGCTATTAATTTAATTTTTACGAAATTTCTGGTTGTAATTCATTAAAAATGAATACGAAGGTTGCAGCTATGCTTTTTGTGCATTCCAGAATAACGCATTTGAATTTCAAAGTAACTCATCACTATTTAATGTACTGATGTATATTAAGCGCTAAGCCTCATCTCATTTTCATATAGCATTTTAAATTTATGTATGGTATTTAAAGAATGTTTTATTATTTTTTTATTATCACCATTGTGTTTATATTCTGAAATAGCAAAAGGGTTTATATCATAATTTCCAATTGCTTATGAACACTTTGATTACGGGCAAGTACTGATGATTATTTTTATATTCAAGACAATTTAGAAGAGTTATTCTTTGTGACCTAAAAAACCCTAGTATGGTAGAGATTATCTCTCTAAAAATAATCTCTAAATAGAATACAAAATTGTCCACTGACAAGGAAGGTCTCCTTCACCCTTTCAGGGGCAAAGTACTTTCAGTACTAAAATGTTGAAATAAAGGACTCACACTGGCATTAACGTAGAAATTTATTTGGAAATAAGAAAAAGGCAAAAAATCACATACATATTAAATGGGAAAGATTTTACCAAATTTCTGGTGCAATTGATTCGTTTGGGAATTAAAATTAAGTGGTTTCAGAAACATACTACTGCCCCTGAAAGGGTTAAAGCCCATGTTCAAAAAAATTTGAAAAAAATGATAATGAAGCTATTCATGTGTCTAATAAAGGAACAGTGAAATTTAGCGGAGGAATCCCAGTAGAAAATCTGCAAAAAAAATAAAATACTTTCGAGTATTTGGCGCAAAATGACACGATTTAGCTAGAAACATTTTTTTCCTCGCCAAATGCAAACGATTTTAATGTATTTTGGAATTACTTGAAATTAATTATTCGAATGCGTAATACTTAATGAATTTAAACTCAAACGATGCAATAGTTTATTATTTTTTGTATAATATATACAAGCTGCTTGATGTTACAGTTATTTAATTGTACCACTAAATAAATATGTTTTATGTTTTGGAATCTGCAAATATCTATTTTATATTATAGCGAAATTGACATTTAAGTTATGTGTATTCTTGAATTATCAAATCTGTTGTGTATTTTCACTTTTAGTTGACAACCGAAATTTT
This sequence comes from Maratus michaelseni, assembly GCA_963931845.1. Lineage (NCBI taxonomy): Eukaryota > Metazoa > Arthropoda > Arachnida > Araneae > Salticidae > Maratus > Maratus michaelseni. Next base: position 404,182,269 of record OZ007586.1, read on the forward strand.
AAAAATATGTGAATCTGAAAGACATATTAAAGTAAACGATGAGTTTGAAGAAATTCTTGTTATGGGACCTGTGACATTTTTGTAAAATTTGAAAGCGTAAAATTGTCATTAGCTTAACTAATTTATAGGAATGGGTTAATTCTAGGGCTCATGATTCCATACCCTCTTGTTCAGCATCGTTTGCATTTTTCATTCAACATTTTCAACTCTCTGTACGTTTGCTCAATTAATTTAAAATATTCTTTAAATCAGTTTAAATAAATCACTCACGTTTTATTTCTCTATTTATTATCGGTTGAATGAAATTTTGCTATTGTTTTATCATTCATTCCACGATTTTTCCTAATTTACACGGCTTCACCGGTTATACAATTAATTTTTAAATATATTTTAAAAGGAAAAGCCCGATGACAAACGGATTTGTTATACAGTTCTATATCAAAGAAGTCTCTTTCCATAGCAACAACACTTTTTTCTTGAATTGACAGTGTTCAAAATCGGGCTTATTGTTGAGCTTGAAACAATTTTAATAAATTAGAATTTTGCTTTAAATCGTAAAATACATTCGTTAAATTCCATTGTATATACATATAACCCCTTCAGGGGCAAAGTACTCTTGTAGCTAAAATATTGAAATGATTGATTGGTACCAGGATTCACCAACGAATTTATTTTAAAATAAGTAAAATCTTTTCCTCATGTACCTTATAAATTCAAAGTTTGATTATAAAAAATTCTGGTTGCATTGGGGCATTTTGGTATTAAAATTAAATTTATATATAATATACCGGTGCCCTTCAAGGGGATAATGCGCACACAAAATTGTAGTTATAAAAATTTATTTATTATGTAAGTTAAATTTACATAAACAAGTTCAGCATGAAAAAGTTTTTCCTTAAAGAGTATTTGTCATAAAAGCGTATTTTTTGAAATTTCATTCCGTCGCCAACCGGTGATAAATCGCCAAATAAACGAAGTTTTCCTAAATTTTTATGGACGTTACATCGAGGTTCCGCATAATTTTTTTTTATATAGACGTATATATCCTCATGAGAAGAACATTCTGTAATTTTTTCAAACTTTTCTGAGTATGGGCTTATGGAGACCTTCCTTGTGAGATGTATATATCCCGACCACTAATCAAACGGTTAACTAAAATTTATCTATTTAGCGATAATTTGCTGTAGGTTGATATGACTAAGTGAATATAGGTTAATTGGAAAGGAGTTCACAAAAATTAATCGGGCCCAGGTCCTCAAATTCATTAGGACGGGTTCTGTTCAAAATATTTAAAAAACTCAATTAGGGTCGCAATGAGACTTTACATGGTTATGGTTTTCTCGTCACATTTGTGTCGTCACGTACATGAATTGCCGTGTCTGTTATGTCACAAACAGTCATAAAATATTTTTTAAATATTTTTTTGAAACGAATAACAAGTACAGATGGATAAATGATTTTCAAAAAAATTTATTTATTAAAGTACAAATCCAAAATGAACAATCTTTATACCAATGAAAGTTTTTTTCAAGACATTATAAATGTTCATTGTGTCCACCGTTTGCTGCACGGAAAACATCTACGCGATAGCCAAACTTGTTCCACACACGAGAAAGAATATCTGCTGTTACTGAGTGCACGGCTTTCAAAGCGGAAATGGTACCAGAGGCGGCCGGTAGAGGTCGCTTGGTAATAGGATGCGATTTCGTTTCACTGTCAGTTGTGAGTGAGATGGATACTGTGGAGAACAAGGTTTTCTGCGTTCTTGAGTTCGCAAGAAGTGAGCAAACGGAGGCCACATTGAACATTTATAATGTCTTAAAAAAAACTTTGAAACTTCCTCTTTTCATTGGTATAAAGATTGTTCATTTTGGATTTGTACTTTAATAAATACAATTTTTTGAAAATGGGTCCATCATTTAGAATAACCCTGTATTAAATCACTAAGTGGTTGAATTTTGATCACAGAAGTGCCATGTCCCCCCCCCCCCGTGTCTTGCAATGACGTCACTGCCACCAAGCTTGCTATGCGAGTATCTATTCTAACTGTTTACAGTGTAATTATTCGAAAATGCAATAATTAATTTTTAAAAACGCATTTCTCCTATCTCTGTAAACTAGACCAAACCCGACTATTTGACACCTATAGGATGGACGTCACTTAAGGTTAATTTAATTTTTATTACCAGTACGTTGTTATAGTGATTGTAATTTTATTTATTTCAAGAATTCTGTGATTAGTAAAGGCAAATTTTGCGGTTAAAATAGTCTTGTACTATTCAATAAATAACCTACGCACCCTACATGGAAGATATACGTGACACTCGTCGTGAAGAGTTTAAGTGAATTTTGACCCACTGTGTCTCAAATGTATACTCTCAACTGAACTTCTAATGAAAAGTGTCTTACATCCGTACGATATTTATTTAATTTATTTTACTAAAATTTTCTTTTGGTGCAAATCATTATATTTTTTCGATCTGTCAACTGGGTAAAGTTAATGATTCTCAATATGTTAATATCTCAGATTTACAATTTTCCAAATAAATGAACATTTCCATAACTAGGGAAATTAAGTATAGTTTTTAATCCTTTAAGGGGTAATTAAATGTTTTTCTATAATTTTGAGTTCACACCAGAATTTTCCAAACCTTTTTTGAAAATAAGAAAATGATAATTTGCAACCTTATTTTTTTACACCAAAATAAGTGTAATTCCTTTTTTAAAAAGCTCTGTTACAAATATTAATTAAAATTAAGTGGTATTAAAAATATACCACAGCCCCTGAAGGCATTAAAGCTATTATTTTTGTGATACAACTGGTAATTGGATGTGGTAGTTTAATAAGACCATCATAAGAAATTAATGTAATATATCATTGGCACAAGCTATGACATATGTATATTATGCACAAAATATAGATATTTAAGATTTATGAACCTGTATTCTGAATAATTTGTTCGAAATTGTAAAACACATGTTTGAATATATACTTAACATCATTTATAATTAGGTATTTTTTTATTTCATTTTAACCGAAAAATATTTATAAAAAAATTTTTATTAATTATTGAAATAAGCTAATTATTATTTCTTAATGAATTAAAGTCGAATGTTTTAATATATATTAATATTAATATTTTATATATAGTCAATTATACTATATGAAAAGGAGAGATTTTACCCTGGTCAAACATCCCCAAAATGCAGTGGACCAAACCTCTCGAAAGTATAAAAACGCAATTTCTATACGAAATACCAATTAACTATCCTATCTATTAGATCATTAAATTATATACAGTATACAGAAAAATAATCTTTATTAACGTCATTTAACTTAAGCATAGGAGCTTACGACCGGGTAATGAAAAACAAATTTTTTGAGTAGGAAATTTCACCTTTTTATTTATTGTCACCAAAAAAAGAATGAAAAACAACATCAACTAGAACATGCTTATAATATGATTCCATCTTGTGTTTATCAGCCCAAAACTTTTTTTATAAAGAAAATACAGAAAATGTGACCCTCCTGTATTCTCAAACATCCCTAGTTTCCATTATTCAGTTTAAAACGTTTAATTAATATATTATTTCCTAGAAAATCTTACCTGTCAATATAATTTTTATTTTCTCTATCAAGTTTATCGATGGAAACTTTTAACTTGCTGTTGAAATAAAAATATACTGGGTTAAATCAATTTTAAAAGCTGAAGCCTAATATAAATTTTGTTCGTAGGCAGTTATCGCTTGGGTTCTTTTCTTTGCCGTATAACTCCTGAATTTACTTATGAAGAGAGAATTTTAAAGATACTGTGTAAAAGAGTATTTTATTCACAGTTTAAATTATTCATTCAGTTAAAAGAAAAAAAGAGATTGGGCGCTTTTTTGTACTCAGAATTTATTTTGTATATGAGAATAGTATGTTTTAATATATGATACAATCTGAATGGATATCATAAAAAATTGCTTTTACTGACAAATTTTCGAAATATATCGTTATTCACTGATATAATGACACAAATGGCGTAAAATGCTTTCAGTTTTTTTATTTTTAATTGTTCGCTTAAAAATAAAACAGACACAGACATTTGAAAATGTAACTAATTTTTGCAGTGTCGCAATAATATAAACCCCTATGCAACGACTTTAGGTTCGTAAATGAACAATTCCAGGCATATGTAAACACAGGAAGTACAAATCATAAAAAAGCTAGATTCTGGTTCATCTAATTGCCTTTTGCCACAATCGAATGGGATATGATCTAGAATTATTTAAATACTATTTTAATTTATTATTTTAATAATTTACTTTATTGTAAGCATTCATTATAATGTCCAATGCCAAATTAGTGTTTAAAAAATTTAAACAAAACAGTGATCAGATATCCACAAAATTATGAAATCTGCACAACTTCTAGTCCCAAAATGTGCATATTAGAAGCAGTCTATATTCATTAAAATAACGAATTTCATTATTTTTTCCTTATCACCACTATTTTATTATTATTAATAACAGCATTATTGAGTATTAAATTACAGTTATATTTACTTGCGTATGTGAAAACATTTGTTCTTCCTCAAACATTACTTTATGAATTAAGAAAATAAAATTTCGACAAATCTAAGTGAATTTTTCTTATATTGATTGATAATGGAGCAATATTTTTTACAGGGCTTATGGTTTTTTCTGCCGAAGTAAATGAAGAAAAAGAAATTAACACTACCGATTTGCAATTGTAAAATACAGTAAAATTTTGAAATGTGACCTTAGAGTAGTTGGAAATTTATAAATTGGTAAATTGGTAAATTTACAACATACATATATATAGATATAAATAACACATTCACAAAAGTTTAATATGTAAAATAATTTAAATTGTCAAACTTGAAACTTATTTTAAAATAAAAAATTGTTAAAATAAAAATATTTCAACAATTTTTTTATAGAATTTTCTAGATTTTTTTACATAATTTAATGATCTAATAGATAGGATAGTTAATTGGTATTTCGTATAGAAATTGCGTTTTTATACTTTCGAGAGGTTTGGTCCACTGCATTTTTTTACAAAGCTAGGAATAAACAATTAATATATCTCTGCGAGCTGCACTTTTTATTGATATCCCATGCTTTGGAGGTGTGCACGTCATAGATGAATGATATTTTCTGACATTTTTAGAAAGTCAATTCCGTACCCGGGCCCGTCGATTTGCTTTTATTAAAATTAGGCCGGGTACAGACTCATTTTTTTTTCTTTAGACTTTAAACAGTTTCGTCAATAGCGTTCTTTCAACCCATATCAGGCCTTTTTGTGTGTGTCTGTAAATACAAGCATTAATCGTTCATTTCTTTAAATATCCTTTAGAAATTTATTTTGATTTACTAAATTGCAGAGAAATATTTTAAATACTTCTACTTTCTTTATTGAGATACAAATTTATGATTTTTTTTTTAACTGTCTTATTTTTTATTTTAAACTACATTAATTTTCTAACGAGTCTTTAATTTAAATGTATATCTCAATTTTATTCCATATTCCATGACTTGCTGACATATAAGACAAAACATGTATTTTTGCATAAATGTAAATATTCTTTATAAATAATTTTAATTGTAAAATAATCATTGGCTTTAAAAAAAAAAAAAAAAAAAAATTCGTCATGCTGGATCTGATTTCATTATTTGCGCATGTCATGCCATGTAATGGGAAAAAATAAACGGGCCGGGCAAAAAAAGATCTCATTTAGCCGCGTCAAACCCATGCCTCTTTTAGGAAGAACTATTTCATGCCTGATCTCTAAATGCAATTTTAATATGATTTTTGTATAAAAATGAACATATAACTATACACTCATTATTCAAATATACAGTTTTTTAAATAAAAAAAAATATATATTCAGGACTTTCTTTTGAAAAATTGTGTCAACCCAAACCTGATCCGAAAGAGTTAGTTGGTAGCATAGCTATGTATGGGGGCCAGCAGTTGGCCTACAACAATGTTACGAAAGATTAACCTGCAATAATGTGAAAATCAGGATAAACTACGAATAAAAAGAAAACTGCCCAGTTAAACTGAGGGCATTGAGCTCACAGGCTATTCACACTAATTGTATATTATACTCTTGATTCAAAGAATCTGAAATAAGAGAAAAATAAAGAAATCAACAATATATTAAGGGGGGGGTCATCCCCCCGTTACCTCCCCCCCCTCATAGTTAACTAATGAACCCCTTAAACTAATCAGGAAAGTCTCTAATTACAATGAATATATATACAAAATTTAAAGAAAATCGGATAATTCTGCATGAAAAACCCATTTATCTAAATTAGGGGGGGATTAGCCCCCCGTTTCTCCCCCCCCCCTTTATACTTAACCAATCAATCCCGAAAACTAATCAGGGAAGCGTCTTAACGCAATGAACCTACAAACAAATTTTGAAGCAAATGGGATAATTCTGCATGAAAAACCCATTTATATAAATTAAGGGGGGGGGATTAGCCCCCCGTCCCCCCCCCTTTATACTTAACCAATCAATCCCGAAAACTAATCAGGGAAGCGCCTTAACACAGTGAACCTATAAAAAAAATTTGAAGGCAAACGGAATAATTCTGCATGAAAAACCCATTTATATAAATTAAGGGGGGTTAGCCCCCCCCGTTCTCGCCCTTTATACTTAACCAATCAATACCGAAAACTAATCAGGGAAGCGCCTTAACACAGTGAACCTATAAACAAAATTTGAAGGTAAACGGAATAATTCTGCATGAAAAACCCATTTATATAAATTATGGGGGGATTAGCCCCCTCGTTTCCCCCCTTTATACTTAACCAATCAATCCCGAAAACTAATCAGGTAAGCGCCTTAACACAGTGAACCTATAAACAAAATTTGAAGGTAAATGGATATTTCTATGAAGGGTTATCGCGTTACGTACATACATACATACATACACACGTACGTACAGAACCGGCGGGCACATAAGCTCTCAGGCTTTGATAGCCTGTGAGCTAAAAACAAACATTTGGTTTATAGTAGAGAGCTTCAAAGTTTGCAATTAGCATGAGATTCATACATAAATGCCAAAAACTCATACAAAGCGATTTGCAAAAAAATAATCAAGCATAAATGTGTGCAGCATAATATACACACAATTGAATTTTTAAATAGTTACAGATAGGGAAATTGGAAAAGTTAGACATTAAAAAAATGTAACTGAACATCTGATTAGTTGAAATAATTATGAACGAAAGAATTCTAAGAAGAATTTAAAAATTTAAATGCAGAATATTAAACTAAACAATACACTCTAAAAAAATCCGTGAAAATACAAGAGATTTTCCGTAAAATTTTACGGAGAAGTTTCATTTTTCCAAAACAACAGTACAATTTCCCTAAATGACATTAGTTCCGTAGGAGATTTCAAATCCGTAGATATGCAGAAAGTTTTCCGTAAATTTGATGGATTTTTTTTTTTCAAAACAGTACAATGTCCGTATTCCCCCATTTCCGGAAATAACGTTCAGAGGTTTGTATACAGATATCGTCTTGTTTGAAACGCAAATTAAGATTGTTGTATTTACTAGGGTCCAGGCCTGGACAGGTCCTATCCGTGGGCATATTTTCTGTAATTAGACTTGGGCCAATCCTGGAGCTCCCTGGCCCGACGGAAATTTTTTGTGAAAATAATAATGATATTTCTCATTTTTTAGTGAAATCTTTAGAAATTTGCTTTATTTATATAAATTACAAATTTTTTTTTGTTTTAAATCTACTTTTTTTTCTTTATAGTGCTTCAAATTACGAATTTTTTCTCTGATATTTTAAAATTTTATTTTAATTTTATTAACGTGAGGCAATATTAGGTTATTAAAGGTTTCGTAAAATAATATCTTTGCAAATTATTGGTATTGAACAAAACTGATTTGTCTTATAAATTTGTGAATTAATCTAAAATTTACTATTTTGTAAATTATAATTTTAGAAAGTTTATATTTTTTTCTTTAAATTTATAAAAATAATTAATGATTTTTCTTTACTTTTATAAAAATGAAGTTTATAATTTTTTAAAGTTTATAATATATTTAGATAGTTTATAATTTTATAAATTAGACTAAATTAATAAATCCAAATTTAAACATACCTATCCCAAGGTCATTAATTTCAAAATTTTCGCTAAAAATCTTTTTTTTTAAATATTTTTAAGGTTTTATAAAATAATATTTTTGCAAATTATCGGTATGTAGGTGTTAAACTAAGCTGATTTGTCTTATAAATTTGTGAATTTAACTAAAATTTATTATTTTATAAATTATAATTTTACGAAGTTCATATTTTTTCTTTAAATTTATAAAAAATAATTAATAACTTTTTGTTTACTTTTATAAAAATGAAGTTTATAATTTTATAAAGTTTATAATTTATTTCGTTAGTTTATAAATTTATAAATTAAACTAAATTAATTTAAACTAAATTATCAAGCCCAAATTTAAACTTACCTATCCTAAGGTCTTTAATTTCAAAATATTCTCTAAAAATCTCTTTTTTTGTTTTGATTTTTGAAAATTATTCAGTTTAACAGAATCGTACACAAAAGCTTTCCGTAAAGGATTGAATTAATTTGATTAATTTGAATCCTCGAATAAGCGAGGAAGTTGGCGATGTTGGATTTGGCGAGGTGATAAATGAGGTTTTCTTGCTACCAGTTTGGGTCCTACATTTTTTCCACGCCTACGTTGTTTGATGTAGAAATTTGATTGGTTTACGAGTAAATTAAATCCCTTGGTCGGGTTGATTGGTTTATTGTGTGCGGTAATGTTGGATTCATAGAGTTCGGAGGCCGCTACACGCATACGTTGTTTGAAGTGGAAATTTGATTGGTGTATGGGTAAATAAATCGTTTGGTCGGGTTGGTTGGTTTCTTGTATGCCGTAATGTTGGATTTATAGAGTTCGGATGTAGCTGCAGATCGCATTTTTGCCGAACCCACCGAAGGGACGAAAATACGGGCTTCTGATTGGTTGAATAATTTGAAGAGCATTTTGTTTTGATTCATTTTTTAGTTTACCTTTTATTTAATCATCAGTTTCTGTTTGAAAACCTTTTGGAAGATATATTTTAATAAATTTCCTTCGGATTTTACATATTTATTAATAGATAAAAAGAAAGATTTTTTGGAATTTAAAATTAAAGAAGTTAATGGTGATGCTTCTGCTAAGTTAAGTTAAAAAGAATTATGCAATATCTTTATTTCGTGATTAAATCTTGAAGGTGAAAAAATGTTATCTACTTATTCCATTCTGATGTTTATAGCTATTAATATATAAAATTTCAGCACGATTTGTATATGCATATAAACACAATAATCACATTTCCTTTTTATGGCGTCAATTACGCGATATTTATAAACTCAATTGTTCTGTAATACTTTTAAAAAATAATAATACAAATAAAGTTTACATTTCTTCTTATTATTATTATTTTAACATGATATGCACTTGAGAACGATTTATTTACAAACAACAATTGCTCTTTAAATTATTCAACCAATCAGAAGCATATATTTTCTTCCCTATGCTAGCTTCGGTGGGATCGGCAAAAATGCCCATAGATACAGCAAGCCATAGAAAACGTCTTGGAGTATGAAACCGGTTTTTGCTCAAATCACTAGGCCCAAATAAGCACATGAAATAAGGGCTGAATTAATTGGACAGTGATAGGTTTTCAAAGGAAGACTTTGATTTTATTTCGGTTTAAGAATATTTACAAAGTTTTAGTAAATTTTACGGCCACATTTTTCGATTTTTACATACTTTTACCAATACTTTCATTCAGATATTTAAATATTTACAAACTTTTAGCAATTTTTTAGTTCGGATTTTTCCAGTTTTACAAATTTTAAGCTATTTTTTGATCCTGATGTTTCTATTTAAGAAAATATTTAGCTATTTTTTCCTCCGGATTTTTCCATTTTTACAAATTTTTAGCCATTTTCCCCTCCGGATTTTTGTATTTTTAAAAATTTTAAGCTATTTTTTCCTCCGGATGTTTCCATTTAAAAATTTTTTTAGCTATTTTTTCCTCCGGATTTTTCCATTTTACAAATTTTTAGCAATTTTTCCCTCCGGATTTTTGTATTTTTACAAATTTTTAACTATTTATTCCTCCAGATATTTCTATTTTTACAAATTTTTTGCTATTCTTTCATACGAATTTTTCAATTTTAACCTATTTTTTCATTCGCATTTTTCTTTTTTACTAGTTTTTACTTTTTTTCCTCTGTATGAATTTCACGCATTCTAGATATTGCTATACAGCGAGTTTCATGCGTCCATTGATGTTTGTTTTTGGTTAGTGTGCGTGAAACGTACATACACAAGTTACTGACCGCGGCTTGAATGAATTTCATGTATTCTAGAGATTGCTATGCAGCGACTTTCATATGTCCAGTGATGTTTTTTCGGTTAATGTACGCGAAGCGTACATACACAAGTTACTGACCGCGGCTTGAATGAATTTCATGGATTCTGGAGATTGCTATACAGCGAGTTTCATGCGTCCAGTGATGTTTTTTTCGGTTAATGTACGCAAAGCGTACATACGTAAGTTATGACAGCGGCTTGAATGAATTTCATACATTCTAGAGATTGTTATACAGCGAGTTTCATGCGTCCAGTGATGTATTTTTCGGTTAATGTACCCGAAGCGTACATACATAAGTTACTGACCGCGGCTTGAATGAATTTCGTGCCAAATAGAGATTGCTATACAGCGAGTTTCATGCGTCCTGTGATGTTTTTTTTCGGTTAATGTACGCGAAGCGTACATACATAAGTTACTAACCGCGGCTTGAATGAATTTTATGCATTCTAGAGATTGCTGCACAGCGAGTTTCATGCGTCCAGCGATTTTTTTTCGGTTCTTGAATGAATTTCATGGATTCTGGAAATTGCTATATACAGCGAGTTTCATGCGTTCATTGGTGTTTTTTTCGTTTAATGTACGCGAAGCGTACATACACAAGTTACTGACCGCGGCTTGAATGAATTGCATACATTCTAGAGATTGCTATACAGTCCATACATATTTCATGCGTCCAGTGATGTTTTTTTTGGTTAATTTCCGCGAAACGTACATACATAAGTTACTGACCGCGGCTTGAATGAATTTCGTTCAAACTAGAGATTGCTATACGCAAGTTTCATGCGTCCAGTGATGTTTATTTTTCGGTTAATGTACGCGAAGTGTACATACACAAGTAACTGACCGCGGCTTGAATGAATTTCATGCATGCTAGAGAATGCTATACAGCGAGTTTCATGCGTCCATTGATGTTTTCTTTCGGTTAATGTACGCGAAGCGTACATAAATAAGTTACTGACCGCGGCTTGAATGAAGTTCATGCATTCTAGAGATTGCTGTACAGCGAGTTTCATGTGTCCAGTGATGTTTTTTTCGGTTCTTGAATAAATTTCATGGATTCTGGAGATTGCTATACAGCGAGTTTCATGCGTCCAGTGATGTTTTTTTTTGGTAAATGTACGCGAAGCGTACATACATAAGTTACTGACCGCGGTTTGAATGAATTTCATACATTCTAGAGATTGCTATACAGCGAGTTTCATGCGTCCAGTGATGTTTTTTTTTCGTTTAATGTACGTGAAGCGTACATACACAAGTTATTGGCCGTGGCTTGGATGAATTTCATACATTCTAGACATTGCTATACAGATAGTTTCATGCGTCCAGTGATGTTTTTTTCGGTTAATGTACGCGAAACGTACATACACAAGTTACTGACCGCAGCTTGAATGAATTTCATGGATTCTGGAGATTGCTATACAGCGAGTTTCATGCGCCCAGTGATGTTTTTTTCGGTTAATGTACGCTAAGCGTACCTACACAAGTTTACTGAGCGCGGCTTGAATGAATTTCATACATTCTAGAGATTGCTATACAACGAGTTTCATGCGTCCAGTGATTTTTTCTTTTGTTAATGTACGCGAAGCATACATACATAAGTTACTGAACGCGGCTTTAATGAATTTCATGCATTCTAGAGATTGCTTTACAGCGAGTTTCATGCGTCCAGTGATGTTTTTTTTCGGTTAATGTACGCGAAGCATAGTCAAACACGTCTTGCATGTATTTCATGCATTAGAAAAGTGAGGAATATCGAAATTTTCCTTAACTATAACGTGTGTGCTCTGATGCAGAGAATTGACTATTTACAGAGTTTTTATGAGATTTTCTTTCAAGAAGTAAACGTTGATTTTATTCCGTTTTGTGACAATTTTCAAAGTTTAAGCTATATTATACTAGAAATTTTTTAATTGTTAAAGGTAATAAATTATTAAACTTGATAAATATTTCAAAAAAATTCATAGAAAATAAATAGATAAAATTTATAAAAATGGATACATCTGGAAGAAAAAAAGCTATAAATATGTGAAAATAGAAAAAAATAGAGAACAAATTGGATAAAAATATGTAAAAATGCAAAATCCGGAGGAAAAAATAGCCGAAAATTTGTAAAAATGAAGTATCCGGTGGAAACATTTGTAAAAATTGAAAACTCTAGAGGGAAAAAATAACTAAAAATTTTTAAAAATGGAGAAATCTGGAGGAAAAAAATTAAAAATTCATAAAAAAATGGAAAAATCCGGAGGAAAAAATTGGAAAATGGGAAAATATGGTGGCAAAAATAGCTAAAAATGTGTGAAAATTGTAAAATCTGGAGGAAAAGTAGCTAACAATTTGTAAAAATGGAAATATGATGAGGAAAGGATAGTTAAAAATTTATCAAAATGAAAAATACAGAAGAAAGAAAATTAAAAATATGAAAAAATCCGGAGGAAAAAAATAGCTAAAAATTTGTAAAAATGGTAAAATCTGGAGGTAAAAATATCTAAAAATTTGTAAAAATAAAAAATCCAAATGAGAAAAATAGATAATTTTTTTTAAAAATTGAGAAATTTGGAGAAAAAATTGCTAAAAATTTTTAAAAATTGAAAAATCAAGAGGAAAAATTAGCTAAATATTTTTAAAAATTGAAAAATCAGGAGGAAAAAGTAGCTAAAAATTTTTAAAAATTGAAAAATCCGGAGGAAAAAGTAGCTAAAAAATTTTAAAAATTGAAAAATCCGGAGGAAAAAGTAGCTAAAAATTTTTAAATGCGGAAAAATCCGGAGAAAAAGTTGCTAAAAATTTTTATAACCAAAAAAATCCGGAGGAAAAAATAACTAAAAATTTGTAAAAATGAAAAAACAAAGAAGGAAAAACTTAGCTAAAAATTTATAAAAATGAAAAAAAAAGTAAAAACATGGCTAAATATTTATAAAAATGAAAAAAAAAGTAAAAACATAGTTAAATATTTATAAAAATGAAAAAAAAAATGTAAAAACATAGCAAAAATTTGTAAAAATGTAGGGGAAAATATAGCTGAAAATTCGTAAAAATGGAAAAATCCAGAGAAAAATTATCTAAAAATTTGTAAAAATGGAAAATACAGATGAAAAATAGCTAAAAACTTGTAAAAACGAAAAATCCGTTTGAAAAAATAGGTTAAAATTGAAAATTCAGGAGGAAAAAATAGGGTAGAACTTTTTTTTAATGGAAAAAATTTGTAAAAATACAAATATCCGGAGGAATAAATAGTTAAAAATTTGTAAAAATAGAAAAATTCGGAGACAAAAATTGCTAAAAATTTGTAAAAATGGAAAAATACGGAGGAAAAAATAGCTAAATATTTTTTTAACGGAAACATCCGGCGGAAAAAATAGCTAAAAATTTGTAAAAATGGAAAAATCCGAACGAAAAAATTAGTATAAGTTTATAAAAATTGTAGTATCTGAAGGAAAATATTGGTAAAAATTTGTAAAAATTGAAATATCAGAAGGAAAATATTGGTAAAAGTATGTAAAAATCGAAAAATGTGGCGGTAAAATTTACTAAAACTTTGTAAATATTCTTAAAACGAAATAAAATCAATGTTTACTTCATGCTACTTTGAACTTTGAAGGGTGGTGGGCTTTGAGACTTATAGCTACTAGGCTGTCGTCTCGAATGATCCATATACAATTATTTTATTATTCACAGAAACATATACATGAATACCACAATTACATAAATCTCGACGAGATAGTACAAGGAAGTAAGACAACACAAGAGACACAACCTGGGGGTTCCACACAAAGTATATGTGCAATGGAACCAGTGGGAATTGAACCCACAAGCTCCTACACTCGCAAGTGATTAGCAGCGTGGTGCCTTAACCACTCGGCCACGGAGGCCCACTTCATGCTACGTTCACGGTTTACTTTGTGAAAAAATTTGCTTGACGAAGTGTGTAAGTAATAAGTCGTCTGCCACGTATTCTGATTAGGCAGAATTCGGAGGTTGCCGATTTCTCGGTTGGCGCGCGTCGTTCCTTGCCGTGCGTCAAAAAAATCGCCAAATCGGGAAGCTCGCTTATTCGAGGATTCTGCCAGAAAATTTACTTTAATAGCATGTAATATATACGTCTACTTAAGATAATTATTGTTTTTATAATTGATAAATAGATCAACAGACAAATAATTTTAAAAAGTATCTGTACTATTGCAAAAAGAAGCAATCATTAGTCTTAATACAATGTTTTACGCATATAATACATAAAAAGTTAAAATTTAGCTGTTATAAAGCATCAAATAATAAAGCAAGATATTAAAAATTATGAAAATAAAATATTGAAAAAATCCATCTAACTATAAAACCTTTAAGTTTATGCATCATTAAAAAGATGTAAAATAAATAACAACATTTGAGGGAACAAAGTGTCACGTCTTAGCGTAATGGTACAGCCCGTCAGTTTACTACACAGAAGTTTCCGCGTTCGAACTCCTTCGTGGCAAGTGTTGGTCTCACACAGAAATGAAAGAAAAAAATAAAAAGTGTTATAAGATGTGCCTTGAGAAGCATTTTTTTTGGTCCTATAAAATTTATTTTAACGATATAAAACTATCTAAAGAATACGGAAGATATCTGTTACGGAAATTTAAAAGCGGATATTTCAGAAATCACGGAAAATTTCCTAAAAATATCTAAAATATACGGAAGATATCTGTTAAAAAACGGAAATTTAAAAACGGATATTTCAGAAATCACGGAAAATTTCCTGGAATTTACGGAATTTTTTTCCATTAAAATTCGGAAATAGTACTGGCGTCTCGATTACCAGTACAATTTCCGTTTTTTTCAGGAAAATTTTTTTACAGTGTACACATATTTTTCTGTAGATATTGAATAAAATATAAATATTTTTTTTCACAAACTTAATAAGATACATATAAAAAATATATTATGAGCAGTAAGAAACAATGTTTTTATACAAATTTCATCAATATTACAAAAAAAAAAAAAAAAACGTTAACAACCATTTCAAAAGTCGGAAAAAACACGAAATTCGTCATATCTGTGATCACAAAACACTTATCAGCACTTCGTGCACATGAAAACAAACAAACAATAAAAATAACTGGATGCACAAATCTCAAAAATGCATGAAATTCGCCAAAACCATGATTATTATTGAAAGTATAAGAGCTTTGCGCAAATGAAAAAAAAAACCCTGGATGTAGCGATTTCAAAAATGCATAAAATTAATCAAAGCCAAGATCATCAACACACATGAGTGCTTCGTGCACACAAAAAGAAAAAAAAATCACTGGATGCTGGAACCTTATTGTATTGGAATTGAAGAAATCTGTTAATGCGACGAGCAATATAACTCATCTATGAGCTCTTCGTGCACATTATAAAAAAAAAGAACGAAAAATCATGCGTCAAGAAAAATATTATAAGACCTTTTCCAACACATTCAGAACACTGTAACAGAACTTCCAAGTTTACTAAATAAACAACGTCAAAGTCAAACCGGGCGGGGATTTAGAAAACGTATAGTATATTTGAAAACAATTTCAACGATTATTAGCAATAGTCAGACCAAATATCTGAATTTTTTGTGCAGTCATGTATAATATCCATTGATTTGTATATATATACTAAATAGTATGATAAATGAAGTTCAGTTAGGAAATGCATAGAACAATGACATCTTTATCAATTTCCGTCAATAAAAACAAATGTACGTGAAAGTTTTTAGCAGCCCTGTATATGGTATATAGAATTTATATGCATCAATGAATATGGAAAATATTAGTTACATATAAAAACGCGTACCATAACTGTAAACGTACTTCCAGCAATTATTGTTCATTAGGGCTGGACGATATCAAAAATTTTATATCGCGATATATCATCGAGTTAATATCGATATTGCTTGATATATCGCGATAACTACCTTAAAATGTGTGGGGATAGAAATATTGTTAATTTCGAAAGACAAATGTACGAGCAATTTAAATACCAACAGATGTAGAAAGCAGCCAATCATATATATATTTATATATATATATATATAAGTGAAAAGCAAAGAAACTAACAAAAGAAGATTAAATAAAAAGAAAACTGTTCAGTTAAACAGAGGGGTATGAGCTCACAGGCTATTCACATTAATTGTATATTATACTCTTATTTCAAAGAATTTGAAATAAGCCTCTCGAAAAATAAAGAAATCGACAATATAATAAGGGGGCTTATCACCCCTGTCCCCCTCCTTATAATTAACCAATAAACCCCTAAAACTAATCAGCGAAGCCTCTAATTACAATGAACACATATACAAAATTTGAAGCAAATCCGATAATTCTGTATGAAAAAACCCATTTATATAAATTAAGGGGGATTAGTCCCCCGTATCCTCATTTATATTTAACCAATGAACCCCCAAAACTAATCAGGGAAGCGCCTTACCACAATGAGCCTACATACAAAATTTGAATAAAATCGAATAATTCTGCATGAAAAGCTCATTTATCTAAATTAAGGGGGATAAGATTAGCCCTGTCCCCTTTACCCCCTTTATACTTAACCAATTAACATCCAAAACTAATCAGGAAAGCGCCTTATCACAATGAACCTATATACAAAATTTGAAGAAAATCGGATAATTCTGCATGAAAAACCCATTTATCTAAATTAACCCGGGAGAACTCACGCGTGAAATTTTCTCTCACCATCATACTTTTTTTTGTCCCAGCTGTTGCAATAAGACTCTTATTTAAACCCTTTTTTTCAGTTTAAATTAAATTTTAGAAACTTTTTTTTTATTATTTTACATTTTTTTGTGAATAAAGTATTAAGACTAAGACTAAAGTATTAAGTTCTGGTGTGACAAGAAATCTAGCGAGTTCTCACGGGTTAAGAGGGGCTAGCCCCCCTTTCCCCCTTTATACTTAACCAATGAACCCCCAAAACTAATCAGGGAAGCATCTTATCACAATGAGCCTATATACAAAATTTGAATAAAATCAGATAATTCTGCATGAAAAACCCATTTATCTAAATTAAGGGGGTTAGCCCCCCTTTTCCCCCTTTATACTTAACCAATGAACCCCCAAAACTAACCAAGAAAGCGCCTTATCACAATGAGCCTATATACAGAATTTGAAGACAATTCGATAAATCTGCATGAAAAACCTATTTATCTAAATTAAGGGGGGGGGGGTGGAATTAGCCCACTTTCCACCTTTATACTTAACCAATGAACCCCCAAAACTAATCAGGGAAACACCTTATCACAATGAGCCTATAAACAAAATTTGAAGCAAAACGGTTATTTATATCAAGAGTTATCGCGTTACGTACAAACATACATACATACATACGTACGTACAGAACCGGCGGGCACATTAGCTCTTAGGCTTTGATAGCCTGTGAGCTAAAATGTACCATATAATTTTGCTTTATTATGCAGAATATTAGGTTTGATATTTAAATCTGTTGTTTTTTTTTAAATTTCAAAGTGCCATTGAATTCAAAAGAAAATAAATTGCAAATGATAAAAATAAGTTATTGGCTAACAAAATTAAATAAAAACAAACAAACAAACAAACAAAATCACACACACGCACTACACGACTCCATACATTCATTTTAATATCAAGGCGCTACCGATAATATTTACCGAGAAAGTTATCTCAATGAGCACTGAAGTAGTGCAATGCTATCGACTCGAGAATAACTAACAGATACTCTAGCTCGTATTTTATTGGCCATCACATATCAATACCTCGACCTATTGCAACGAAGTCTGGACGAATAACAGCAGCGCAGCATCGGGACGAATAAGTCTGGACGATAGCTGAACAAAGAGTTTAATTTGCGGTTTGAAAGGATAGTAACGAACTAAGACATAATAAGAGAATGTATTCGTATTGGGATATGTTGTGATATTCTTTATTTGGGGATATTAACGAAAGCGAGATAATTCAAGGTTAATCGTTGGAGGGGAAATTTTGATTGGAATAAAGTAGAGAGGTGAATATAAATGCATGGATCGGACGACAGGAATGGGTTGAAGAGGATATTATACGGAATATTCGGCGCTTTTCTTATGGTTTGAAGTCGATAAAAAAAAAATGTTTTTTGGATATATCGGTAGAGTCAGAGCTTAATTTAGATATTGTTATACACTGCCAGAGTCAGAGCTTAGCTATCATTATTGGGATATATCGTCAGTGTCAGATCTTACATATTGTTATTGCGATAATTAAGAAATATCAATATTTGATCGATATATTGATAAATAATCCAGCCCTATTGTTCATAGACAGTACTGTAACCAAATACTTTTGAGTGTCCCTGTAAATGAACGTTACATTCCATGTACATCATATTCTAAAGTAAGCGCCTGGTAGTGCATCTCAGTAATATGTATTCATTTTAATATGTTTAAAATAGTGTAACATCATTAAAATACGCCACAAACTATTTACCCCCATAGACAATATATTATAATGCAATTTTTTGAGTGTCCCTGTAAATGAACGATACATTTTTAATGTACATCATGTTCTAATGTAAGCGCTTTGTAGTGCACCTCAGTGATATGTATCATTTTGAAAATATTCAAAATAGTGTAACATCATTAATATACGCAGCGAAAGCTTTCTCCCCTTAGACCGTAATGTAAAGGACTTTTTGAGTCCCTGTAAAAGAACCGTAGATGCTACACACTTCATTTTCAATAACCAAACATGCTACAGTAATCCCTAATAACATATATCAATTTCAAGGCAATTCGAGTATATTTACGCGAGTTACAGCATGGACAGACGACAGACAGACAAACCGAATTCATAAACACTTTTCAACTATGTTTTATGCATCGCAAAAAAAATTCAATTATTTTTCTCTTATAATATTACGTCTGCGTCTATAATATTACTAATGGATATATTATTATTTCAGTTACTGGAAGAACTAATAAATCAGTAAAACATCACATATCACAAAAAAATATTGGTTAGCTGCCAGGCATGGCACATTTACCGCCACCTTTTAAAATGCCATCAAATTAGGTACCAAGTAGTCGTTAGTTCTGCAGTTTATCGTGGCCTCTTTTTTTTTTTTTTTTTTTTTTTTGCAAATTGCTTATTTTAAAACAAAATAGTAAAATAATAATTAAGAAATTTTTTAAAAGGGCCTATTTTATCAAAAGGAATTTTTGAAGAGGCCTTTTTTATATGCTTTATTTTGAAGGCGTCCTAAATAGGACCAACATTTTTTCTGTGGGGATCAACGACTGAAATGCTACTAATTAATAAAATTTATTGATGCAAAAATACAAGGTGTTCTACATTTTTAGTAGGCATACAAGTGCGCGTATATACAGTGGGTGTATATACAGTGGGTGCACAGATGATAACGCTAAAACATTATTGTTAGCCAAATAATTAGAAAAAAGTTTCGGGATGTTCATAGTTTAGATTAATAGTTAGTGTTAATAGTTTTCTTCGCGCATTTGATCTCAATAAAACTAGGCTAAGAAAACTTTTAGAAATTATTGGTGTTGAAGTTCGAGGAACCATACAAACGCTGAAAAAAAATCCGCCAACGACAACCGCCATTTTTGTCAGCTCGCAGACCTTATATTCAGGGGGCGGCGCATCAATGCTGAGGGGCATGAGTTTCGGCCTCAACCAAAGCCATTAAATAATAAGCCCAGTCAGATAAATGGGAAACTTTTCGCAAGTTGAAAATAGCGCCATCTAGCGGATGGGATGCTTGCATTCGGCACCAAGAATATTTTAATAAAATTTTGCTTCTAAAATTAAAGCTTAAAATAAGGAAATCATATTTTCTAAAAAAGTCGTTTGTAAATTTCGGTGTCAGTCAGTAATTTCACATTTTACGAACAGAATTTGTCTGTGCCGGAAAGGGTTAATTGCATAGTGATGTAAATTTCCATCACTTTTTATTTAACTTTTAATAAATAAATCAACTTCTTCGCCACCACTATATTTATATAGAAATATTAATTTCCCCATTTTCTATTTCATTATAGTTTTAGCTTTAATGTAAAAGATCCCTATAATTAGCAAGCTTTTAAAGGAACTGCAAAATAAAAACATCGATGCAAACGATAACTAGTAAATCTACAGATCAGGAGCCTCAACGTCAGCTATATGAAAGTCAATGTTTTTTAATCTCATTTCTCATAATATTTAACATCTTATAATACGCAAATTAAATTTTTTAAATTATTACATGTATATTTATACGCATATAAAATAATTCGAAGGTTTCAGAAATTAGGAACATTAAATTAAACACGGTTTATGCAATAATATTCTGACATTCTTATGAACTTCTTATTTTAATTTTTAGGTAAAAAAATACATTTCTTCAGGGGGGCTCTGCCCCCCTGAACCCCCCGTAATCTTATTAAATTTATATTCGTGGTTTCCTATTGTTTGTGTGAATGATTCTAGTACATATTGGATTTCGTTCTACACATTGGTTTTATTATGAAAAGCAAAAATTTCGAAAATAATTTCATGTAATACCTAAATAGCAATATTTACTTACCTTCCAACCACGAAGCACTCGCATCTGATAGATAAGTTGAATAATATCTCGTGTACAAAATCAACTTATGGAAATGTAAACTGAATCTACTATATATTCACTTATCTATTTCAGAAATCTAGCATTATTACAATTTTTGTTTCGGAAAAACAGTTTTGATGGCCATTGTACAATATTTATTTGACCTTAGTACATCCTGATTTAATTCGATGGCAATAGCATACTAAAATCTCCCCAAAATAGGCTATTTGGAAACTTTTAAACATGAAAACTTTTATTGTGTAATCCTTCATAATCGTGCCCACTGCCAATTCACTAAATAGCAATCTTGATTTGGCGCTATAAAGTATTTTTTGTGATAACTTTTTATGATCTCAGTTACCAATAATTGTGCTATTTCAGGCTGTATGGATTCGTTTTACTACGCTAATTTCTTTAGATTAACTACCTCGTTGTATGAGATATTACATTATATTTTTAAAATAATACTAATTTTCAACCACGAAAAATCCGCATCTCTTCCAGAAAATTAATAATATCTCATATAAAAATGTTTCGGCTATCATTCTATAGTAGTTAAAAGGTAACTTGTACCAAAATAAATTCTCATTTATTTCAATAAAATATAAAATCACCCAATAATATTTTATTTTGCGAATAAAATATTGTAGCAAAATCGTCTGAGTTACTTGAATTTTATCATTTTGATATTCTTTAAACATGGTTGCTAGGTTACGGTTAAATTGAAAAGGAAAATAAAAATGAATGCATTTTAATATTTGCAAAAAATGATAAAATAAAAGTATTATATTATTAGAACAGATGTATAAAATTGCACCAAAAATTATACACCTAATTTAAAAAATCTGACGAATGTATAAACAAAATTTCAAATTAATTTGAATAATTTAACACCTGACTTGATAAATTTTAGCCTTCATAACTTACCGTTTAAATACATTAATCAAATGCGACATTTTATTTTCAACGACTGAAAAATTTCAAAATCGTCTGAAATCCCATAGGAAAGCATTATGATCAAAAAAGAAATGTTCTATATTTTCCGAACGAATGAACCAAATGTAACTAAAAACTATACAGCTAATTCAGGGTATCTCACCAATATACCTACCAAAAATCAAACTAATCGGATCATTTTTACGGCAGTTATCGCGGAACAGACAGACAGACAAACAGACAGACAGACAGAAACCAAAAACTTTTCGGGTCTCCACAGTGAGCCTCAACTGACGTTTCGGCAAAAATCGTATAAAATATCGATATAAATAAATCGTATCGTTTCTCTGCGACGCACTTCTGTTTCGCCTTCCTTCCGCAGCAGATGAAGTGGCGCTAGTGTCCCCGCTAACAAATTTAACACTATCTGACTGGGGTTATTATTTAATGGCTTTGGCCTCAACAGAGCGCCAATCGCTGTCAGCGCCCTCTATTGTTTGAAATTCGAACTAAAATCAAGTATCACAGTAAGAAAACTCCTGACATCATACATAACCCTCATGCAAGAATTTTTTAACATCTGTCACCGTTTGCAAGTTATTGAATTTTAAAATCCATCAGTCATTTTTGGTACACCCGGTATCTAAGAAAACCACAACAATGTCGTAAGAAAAAGTCATTGCTTTCAAGTAAAATGGCAAACTTTTGAACAAAATTCAAAACTAACTGTATTTTTTTCATAACTTTTTAGCTAAATACTTAAAAAAAATAGCAAGCACTTATCCAATTCGTTAATAAGATTTTCAATTCATAAACTACGTAAACTATGTGACATCCGCTGCGAAATTTTGGTGATTTAGAAGCCACTTTATGTGAAGATACCGTCTGTGTAGAAAAAAAAATTATGCTCGCCTTTATTCACAATTCGCACCAGTGAATTCGGAATTGGCTTTCGAGAGCTCTGGACACTATTGACAATTTCCGCTTTTTTCATTAAAAAAATCCTTTTTAACAGAACCTTTGATTTGTAATTTTTGTTTCATTTTATTATTTATTTGTTTATTTTACATCTGTGATTAAATGAAAAAATAATTCATAATAAATCATCTGCAGATTATTTTGTGTTCTTCAAACTTGTGAGTTTTAATTATTTTTTGAAAATATAAACACGAAAATTATGTAATTTATCCTGAAGGAATGATATGAATTTTTCAGATCTTATCTTTTAAAATCAAAATATGATTTTTTCCAACAAATTCATGCATAGCGAGGACTTAATATCAATATTCATTTGGCATATCTCATTAAAGTTTGTTAAAGTAATATGAATTTGAATTATTTTAAAACTATTTGCAGAATTTTGATTTTAATTAGTGATATGAATTCCAATATCATCATGGCGAGTATAAAACTATTTGAGAAGAATTCATATAAAATATGCTGACATAATATGCTTGAAATAATAAAACCATGCTAATTAAAAATATATCGATAGATAATATCAAGCTCTCACTAATCTTCCGTAATGTGTGGGTTAATTTAATCCAGGTTTAATACGTTTCGCATCAGAAATTTTTTAAGAAATGAAATTAAATATATAGAAATGTGTGTAGAATGCATGTAGAAATCTGAAATTAGCTAAATAAAGATTCATCGAATAATTTTTCTGGTTCGAAACGTTGTTAAACTGTGTCAAATTTATCCACATATTACGGAAGATAACTGAGAGCTTGGCACCTCTGTGTCGTCTCATGTTTGTCACAGAAATTTGCGTGCTCCTGATTACATTTCTATCTTGTGCTGTTGCAGCCGGTCCGACATATATAACAATGATATATATATCCATTAATACATTTGCATCATTAGCGTGCATTTCAGTAATTTCTTTTTAATTTAGAAATTCTGAATTCATACCGGAAATATTAAATCGTATTTTTTGCTTTATAGATCATATGCTTTTTAATTACAGACATTTCGTGATCACTTAAGTGTGTAGGTCAGTGAGATCGCAAATTCCTCTAGCTGTTGTTAATCCTATGGGTATGTGATGCATTCGTTTTTTTTTAAATATCAGGGAATAAAGTCTTTTTCTTGTGTACTCTTCGTGAAGTATGTCTCGTCTTTTTTACTTGTTAAAATATATGTAGAATGTGTACTTAATTTTATTTGAAGTGTTAAACTATTACTCACTTTCGCTAAAATTTTAACACATAAAATTATAAATTAAGTAGGGCAGAGTGGGGTGATTATTGGTCACTTTTTATAAAGATCCATATAACTCAGTAACTAAATTGAATTGAAACAAAAATTTTATGCTTGCAGAAAGAGAATCCAATCCCTAACAATCTTAATTAGTTTTATTTTTTTAATTATATATAATATTAATAAAATTAAAATATGTCTGACCAATAATCACCCCGGCAATGGGGTGATTATTGGTCAGGGATGGGGTGATTATTGGTCATTGTTTCATGATCAAATACCAACATTTTAAACACTCAAAAATTTAATAAATGATTAAATGAAACATTCTTGGAATAAATTTAATACTTTATATTGTTTGTAAATATAAACAGAGTTATCAAAAATGTTATAAAATAAAGAACATTACTAAAATGGTTGGAACTTCAAATATATTTCACAAAATAATACATTTATTTACAAAAGACTTTTGTATCTAAGGTATGCAGCTTGCATTTCATCTTCCTCAATCTGAAATGGCCCTGTACCATAGAGTCTAACTGGTCCATAAAACACAAAGGAATGCTTCACTGGCGCAAGATCCGTTTTCTTTGGCCAGCGATAATTTCTGCAGACTTTTCCAAAAATTTGCAAGACAAAATATCATCCTGAATACTAATAACACGCCCGATGTATGGCATCTGTTCAAAGTAGACAGCATAGTACTTCTCTACACATATGGCTTTATGTATTTTCCTTAATGTATTTGTAGATGAAATATCAGAATCTTTTTTTTTTTTTGCAGTTGCGGAATTTCTTCAGCTTCACCCGTTTCTACTTCTATATCTATATCCGTATCTTGTGTGCATTCCTGTGTTTTCTTTCTAGTCTCATAGGATGATGCTACTGCATCTTCAGCTGTATTCTTGTTTAATGTTTAATGTTAATTCTTTTTTGATTCTTTTTCATCTTTTTCTTTTTCAATTTTTTCACACAATTTAACCCCTTCGGGACCGGCGGCTTTTACACAAATTTTATTCGGTTGGCACCACTTTTTTTTAAAAAGCTACCTTTACTTAGACTATCACAAAAATGCTCTAATTAAAGAAAGCAAATATTACTTTTATTTTTTACTGGTGCTTAAAACAAATTCTGTATGCTCTTTTTGAGGGTGCATATATGCACCCATGATCCCGAACGGGTTAATGAAATCCTCGTTCGTTATAACTGTACTGTAAAAGATGTTCATTATCTAAATATACAAGTTAAATTTTCAAACTCACCCCAATATCTCTTCAAGAAATGGATAAACAAAAGCTCAGTTATTTCAAATGTAATTTGTGTAAGAAGTTGCTGAAAAAATCAAAAGAATGTGGTTCACTCTTAAAGTGTTGCCACATGAACTTGAAAAAACTTTTGAACGCAGACGCTGCCATCTAAAACTGACAAATATTAAACATTTCTGCACTATTTGTGAGTTTATACGTAATTTTTAAGCTAAAATTACGTGACCAAGAATCACCCCAGGGTGATGTTTAGCCCTCTATTTCCCTAATGTATGTACTCATACAGTGTTCATATACATACATACGTATTCTATGCATATTTCTCTTTCTATATAACCCTTCTAGATCATCATGTAGCTAAATTTCATATTACAGGCACCTTATGAAAAAAAAGCATGATTTTGTAATCCCTTATTTTTTGCTCAAGTTTTATACATATGTCTAGTTAAAATATTTTTTCTCATTAAATTATGTTTTGAACCAAAATATCGTTTGTGTTACTGAATAACAATGAAATTGTCTAACATCCAGTATTTTTTTCTTTTAATTTTATCATTAGTATTAATGAAAATTTAACTGACCAATAATCACCCCATGTTGCAAGTGACCAAGAATCACCTCGGTCTGCACTATACATTTTATAAAGTAAAAATACTTCTTTCGGAATTTCTGACTAAAACAGAAATGACGCATTATGTCCTAATGATGGAAATGGGTTAAACGATGATGTCAAACATGATGATCTTAGTAGTAGGATATTTATACCTTTCTCGTTACCGAATAAACTTTACAGATCTGAAAAAAAAAACTTTGCCGTTCCTTATTAACTCTGCTGCAAATCAGCGTATATAAATGTGTCTGTTACCAATCTATTAATAATTTTAATTGTTGCAAAAGAGACTACAATGCAGGGTTTTTTTAATAATAACTCAAAACTTGCCTGACAGAATGAGCTATAATTTTGGATTTCTATGTTTGAAACTTCAAGAAATTGAGTTATTTTAAGAAATCCAAAGGTAAAAATTTATAATTTTCTCGAAAATTAATTTTTGAAAAATACATAATTTGAGAATCATTTTCGGTAAAATGTGAAAATTTTAAAATCAGAAATCGATTTTTCAAGAAGTTTCCACTCATTTCGTCACGTGATTTTGAGTTATTCTTTAAAAACTCCCCACATTGCAATCTCTTTTAAAACAATTAGAAAATAATTTAACGTTAGGAGCTCCAAATTTTAAACCCACATAATTTTATAAACTTTATGATCGAATGTATCTGAAAGTAAAATTATTCGAAAAATCCTAAGATGATTTAAAAATTAGGTGTTATTGTTGCAAATTTTCCGGTTTGATACATTTTGCATATATAGTCGATACCTAAAATTTTTTAGTGTAACATTAATTAGTAGATTTTGTTACTAATCGATTGGCATCAGTCACTTATCAACAGTTATACTATGACTATCAGCAGAATTAGTAGGGGGTGTGTACTTTTTTTTGGCCCGGCGTGGACTATATATGTATGTGAGCAGAGGCGTAGCGTCAAGGGGGAGGGGCACAGGATCGCTTTACTACCAGTATTTTTATGTAGTATATTTAGCCTTATTTAATTCATATCGTTCAAAGATTAAATAAGGGCAAATTTAGTATATAATTATACTGGTAGTCAAATGATTGTGCCCCCCCCCCCTAACGCTACGCCACTGTATGTGAGTAAAATTAGGAAATCATCGTAAAGCATCAGAATTAGTATCTGAAATCGTAAAGTAAATATAAATGTTTATGCTTTATGATCTGAAGTTCTTTACGTACAGAGAAAATTTCTCTGTGGAAACAAATTATCCGTGAAACTCATATACATCTCAATGATATCTCTATTAATGATAACCTCAAATGAAATGCGAAAAAAATGTGATTATTTCAATAAACACAAATAGCTTACATTTTTGCGTATAACGGGTGGATCTAGGATATAATTTAGAAACAAAATTTTATTTAATAAATAAAAATAAATGAATAAGAGACAACAATAAGAAATATTTTGCAATAGTGTTGTCAACAGTCTCCTTCTTTAAATCCAGTTTCCTTGATTGCCACCATTTTTTTAGAACGTAAAATTCGCCTTATTCATGACAGGTTAAATAAGGCAAAATGAAAAGCAAATTATACCATTTCAAAAAAGTGGTGGCAATCAAGGAATATGAATTTTAAAAAAGTAGTCCACTGGCAAAACTGTTTTGCAAAATAAATTTCTTGTTCTACCTATGCTTATTTCATCTGCGCGTTATACGCTGGAATATACGGTATTGCTCTTTTAAAAAACCTGATTGGCTTAATTTTTCAAAACTTTCGGCCTATATCCCTCGTGTAGATAATCGACCGTAAAAAATACACCATGTCCGTGAATACTACCATGTCAATTTTTCAAAAATCCGTCTGTTTTGAATTTTTGTTTTTCAATACGTTAGAATTTAACCTCTTGTGACCGGAAGTTCCAATAAGATTACAAATACACATTCATTGGTTTTGCAGAAACAAAATGACAATATAGATGACAGAAAGTGCCCTTTTTCTGAAATTGATATTTTAGGGGACTGGTAATTTAGGTTCACAAATTTGGATCTAAAATTGCTAGCTTGAAATATCAATTTAATTAACAATAACCTAAATTCACGCAATAACAAATTTAAGGGCTATAAACAAGTGAATGATCTAAAATTCTTCAATTTGTTTTTATTGTAAAGGGTTTAAATTAGATATATATGAAAATTACTTACTTTCTTCGCCATATTGTCTTAAAGGCATTTTGCAACCTCGGAAGAAAATAATTTTTATTTTGTGATTAATCAAGCATCAGTGCTGCAATTTTTTACATTTGTTTCAAAACAAAATGCGTTCAGCTATATACAGGGTTTGTACGGATCAGGGAATTTTCCAGGAGTTTCACCAGTATTTTCTTTATAGAATAGGAAATCTAGTTTAAACTCGCAAAACTTCGCCTTCTATTAAGCAGAAATTTTCTGTAAGAACATACTGGTACAGAAGAATTTCCTGTTCGCAAAATTCCAGGAGGCGTACGAACCCTGTATATACAAGTAAAATAAAATTGTAAAAAAAAAACTCTTTAGTTTTTATGAGGAAAAGAATACAGTTCCGCATTTGTCTATCTCGGGACTAACGAGGTTATAGAATTATTTTGTTCAACAAAAACAAGATAATTTAACGTGTAGTTTAAATATCCCACTGTCACGACGAAGTAAACTCATATACAGGGTGATTCATAAAAGATGGGCAGAACTTTAAGGGGTTATAGTACACTTAAAGACAAATAATATTAAATAGGTGACTAAGGGTCCCAGACGTATTCCCAAGGAGATAGGGGGCATTAAAGTTTAGGGTCCGAAATTTCAAATGATTATAAAACATGGAAAAATTGGTCGATTCGTTTGCGGTTTTTGCAAAAAATTTTCTTTATGCCAGTATTTTCTTGAAATAAAATTTTAAAGTTCAATTTCAAAAAATGCCGATAGGGGGCGCTTTAGACTTTGGAGTAACAAACAACTATTTTTTAACGTTATTTTTTGTATTTCTTTAAATGATTTCGAAAGCTTAGACTTAAACTTAAATTTTGATCTAAAAATCTGAGTCCTAACGAGTAGTTAAGTAGCGTAAACTGAAATTTGAAATTTGAAACCCTTCTCCCCCCAGAACAAAAATCAGTTATTCCCGATCTTTGTGTCGTAGATTAGGCTCTAACTACTGCCGCGTTTTGCTAAAATTATTCTTTATGTCAGTATTTTCTTGAAAATAAATTTTAAAGAAAATTTTCAAAAAATTCCGATAGAGGGCGCTTTAGACTTTGGAGTAACGAACAACTATTTTATACCGTTATTTTTTGTGTCTCATTAAATGCTTTCTAAAGCTTAGACTTAAACTTAAAATTTCAGCTCAAAATCTGAATCGCTGAGCGTGGTTCAGTAGCGAGGGGTGGGGGTTCAAATTTCAACTTCTGAACATAGTTCAGTTTGCACTACTTAACCATGCCCAACGATTCTGTGCTGTGATACGAGGCAAAAATACAACTTTCGTCAAGGACTGCATAGTCGGAATTCACTCATAAAGGCACTGGCACAGTTGGAAACGTCGCTCATGCAAACGTTAAAGCTCCATTCCTGACGCTAGTCACCGGGTGAAGAAGGAAACAGAAAGTATGCAAATGTCAAATGGGGAAGAAGAAGAACACGTATGCAAAATTTCGACACGATTCAGGCATAAAAACCACTGAACGGTGAGTCAAGTGTAAGTCGCTGTAGTAATGAATCGGAAGATGGTGCCCTTCACGAATAAGGAAAAGGCTGAGATGCATTTAATTTACGGAGCGGCAGATGGAAATGGTGCAGAGGCACAACGAATGTACGGAGAGCGATTTCCTAACAGGCGGTTGCCTAACCGCAAAACTTTCGAGCGCTTGCACAGACAGTTGTGTGAGACGGGATCATTTCTCGCTTCCCGGTCGAATGCAGGTCGTGCAAAAAAGGACAAGTACACGAACAGTGGCTAGCCAGGTGGATACCTCACAGTCCACGACTTGGAGGGTACTGAAGGATGAACATTTGCTCCCGTTTCATGTGCAACGAGTCCAGAAACTGTCTCCAGGGGATTATCCAAATCGTATTGAATTCGCCCGCTGGTTTCTGCAGCAGAACGCGCTAAATCCACATTTTGGACGAACTGTGCTTTTCACCGATGAATGTACCTTCACACGTGAAGGTACATTTAACACACACAATGCACATGTATGGGCGGATGTCAATCCACATGCTACGTATCCACATGCTCATCAGAGACGCTTTTCCATCAATGTTTGGGCAGGAATCCTCGGAGACCACCTAATCGGACCGTACCTTCTTCCTGAACGCCTCAACGGTAAAACATACCTCACATTTCTGCAACATGTGCTGCCAGACCTGTTAAACGTTGTTCCTCCACGCATCCGGCGGGTCATGTGGTTCCAGCACGATGGAGCGCCAGCCCATTACGTACGAGACGTCCGCAACTATCTGGACATCACATTTCCGAACAGATGGATTGGTCGAGGTGGTCCTGTTGCTTGGCCTGCTCGCTCGCCAGATCTTTCACCCCTCGATTTCTTTTTTTGGGGACGATTGAAGGCTCTTATGTATGAGACACCCATTAAATCCCCCGAGGAACTGGTCGCCAGACTTTCCGCCGCTGTAGGGGAAGTGCTCGAAAAGCCTGATGTTTTCGCGAATGTTCGCCGTTCCATTCGTCGCCGTTGTTCTGCGTGCATAACCTCTGGTGGTCACAATTTTGAACATTTATTGTGATTACATGTTAATAAATATGCTTTGGTAACATAATCCTAATTTGTGTCTTTTTACCTCGTATCACAGCACACAATGTGTGGACATGGTAAACTGAACTGTGCTCAGGAGTAGAAATTTCAAACCCCTCTCCCCAGAAACTTAACCACGTCTAACGATTCAGATTTTGGGCTGAAAATTTAAGTCTAAGCTTTAGAAAGCATTTAATGAGACACAAAAAATAACGGTATAAAATAGTTGTTCGTTACTCCAAAGTCTAAAGCGCCCTCTATCGGAATTTTTTGAAAATTTTCTTTAAAATTTATTTTCAAGAAAATACTGACATAAAGAATAATTTTAGCAAAACGCGGCAGTAGTTAGAGCCTAATCTACGACACAAAGATCGGGAATAACTGATTTTTGTTCTGGGGGGAGAAGGGTTTCAAATTTCAAATTTCAGTTTACGCTACTTAACTACTCGTTAGGACTCAGATTTTTAGATCAAAATTTAAGTTTAAGTCTAAGCTTTCGAAATCATTTAAAGAAATACAAAAAATAACGTTAAAAAATAGTTGTTTGTTACTCCAAAGTCTAAAGCGCCCCCTATCGGCATTTTTTGAAATTGAACTTTAAAATTTTATTTCAAGAAAATACTGGCATAAAGAAAATTTTTTGCAAAAACCGCAAACGAATCGACCAATTTTTCCATGTTTTATAATCATTTGAAATTTCGGACCCTAAACTTTAATGCCCCCTATCTCCTTGGGAATACGTCTGGGACCCTTAGTCTCCTATTTAATATTATTTGTCTTTAAGTGTACTATAACCCCTTAAAGTTCTGCCCATCTTTTATGAATCACCCTGTATAAGCGGTATGTTTAGAATGCTAGGATTTATTCCTTTGATATTAAGCATAACTGCCAACCTTACAGAACATATTTGGTCAAACAAACATATTTTGAAACTGAACATTTATTTAAAAGAAACGGTCGTGTGTCTATGTGATACTTACTTCATTTCATTAATTAAATTAAATTTCTGATACAAAATATGTTTATTTGACTGGAGAATAAAACAAAATGTGAAATGCCCAAAATGTGGAAAAATCCTTTTCACATCTTTAAATTTATCCGTTATAGATGATGTGTACCTTTTAAAAATATGTACGGAATTTTATATACAAAATATATATACAGAGATGAAAACACTCCGGAGTTTTGATTATACCTAATTTTGAATAGAAATTTTTGCTTTATTTAACATCGCAATTTACAGATTACATAAGACAAAGAAGTCTATTTGAAATTATTTGAAATAGAAAATCCAAAGTGTTGGCAGCTTTGTACATTGTACATGTGATATAATAGTCATTTTATTAAAACAAATGCATTATATATATATATGTGGGGTTTTTGGGTCGGTGTCTAGGGGAATGAAAGTGTAGCCCAGACGTTTTTCAAAGTAATTTAACGTTATACTTTTAATTTCTTGATTATCATATAAAATACTTACAACATTAATTAAAAAACTTATATACAATTGGAATTTATCCGACCGTCTGTCGGGCTTAAAAATTAGTTAAATGCGCGGTTCCACCGACCGACATAGAATTAACAAGAGACCATCGTCGATCCGTCTGATCGAGACGAAAGCTGTAGCACATCTACTCTGTTCTCACGAAGAAAATTGCACATCATCAATATTCTATTGTTCGCGAGGCATCGAACTTTGATTCAACTTCACAAGCCCCAATAAAATATGTGCTTGGGTTTGCAATCCAAAGTTCAGATGAGAACTCCATCGACCACAACTCAGCCGTCCTGACTGTGCTGTGTCCTCACAGTCATCATCTACTAATTTCACTAGGTATAGAACCAGTCGACTAAAATCTAAAATTATCAAATACATACAAAAATATATATATAAACAAAACAATAAACAATTGTAAATATTGAAACATACAGTATTTCCTAAAATATAAAAATTGAAAATAACACAACAAAAACTTGTTATGACGTTGAAAATTTCTTAAATTTCAGAGTTCCCTCATAATGTTCAATAAAAATAAAAAGAATATTGTTCAAAGTTCAAAATATCAATTTTTCCATCGTTTCATATAGTTAGCAGCACTCGATGTAATGTTTGGACCCTCATGGTAGCCGATTTTCTTTACGTTGTATCGATCCTTTACTTTCACTTTGGTGATTTCATAGGGACCGAGAAATTTAGGTCTCAACTTCATGCCTGTACCGAATTGTGTTTTTTGTGTAGCTACTAAATCACCGAGTTTGTAAGTGTTGGCCGTTTTTCTTTTCTTATTGTAGGTTTTACGATTTTCTTCCTGTATTTTTAAAATGTTCTCTTTTGCAATTTCCCTATTGAAATTTCTCTCTGACATAATCGAATTTACATGTTCTTCGTATAACAACTCTTTTATTTGCAAATCGTTTTTATGTCGCAATTTAACTCCTGTTAGAAACTCAAATGATGAAAATTTTGTGCTTCTAGATATAGTGCTGTTTATAATTCGCTGTACCGATGCTACATATTTGTACCATTTAGTGGGGTCATCTATGCTAAGTTTCGCTAATATTGGTATCAGAATTCTATGTATACGTTCTATCTGGCCATTTCCTTTTGGAACACCTGTCGTTATTGGGACACGTTGTTATTTTTGTTCGTTACAATATGCTTCAAAATCATCGGATGTAAACGCGGGTCCTTTGTCGGTGATTATTCGGGACGGGTTTCCGAAAATGTTGTGTTGTAATTTTAATTTATCTATAACTTCTACGGCAGCAGTAGTTTTAACTGGGTATAACCAGACAAATTTTGTGAAAGCATCTACGACGGTAAAAATATGATTATAATTTTTGTGAGTGGATGGCATTGGTCCGATATGATCGATATGATAGGTCTCAAGGGGGATATTTTGTTTTGGAATCGGGTTCAATAAACCTTCTCCTTTCCCTTCCGTTTTATTACACAAAATGCACTCTACGCAATTCGCAATGACATTTTCTATTTGCTTCCTTAACTGGGGTATAAAATAGTTTTCTTTTAGAATTGTTTCGGTTTTTGCTACCGCATAATGACCTTTATTGTGAACATTTCGTATTATTTCTTTTTGCATATTTACGGGAATCATCAACAGTTCTCTGTCGTTTTCATATTTATACAGTATGTCATTTCGATTAAAATATTCCGAGCTTTCATTTTTTTCGATTAATTTTTTGATCGTTTGAATATGTTCATCTTCTTGCTGCGCTAATTTAATTTTTGCTGTTAGTTCGTCATAAGAACGTGTTACTACCAATACTGTATTTCTGCTTAGTGCATCGACATGCTTCATTTGATTTCCCGCTCGATGTACTATTTCATAATCAAACTCTTGTAAAAATAGAGCCCATCTCGCAACTTTTGGCGCAAGATCTTTTTTGTCGAGTGTCTTTTGGAATGCTTCACAATCAGTAACAATTTTAACTTTTCTTCCCAATAAATAATTTCGAAATTTTTTCATTGACTCAATTACTGCAAGTGTTTCTAATTCATAACTCGAATATTTTGATTGAGTAGGTGTAGTTTTTCTACTCATGTAATGTATGGGGTGTAGGTTTTTGTTTTCATCTTCCTGTAGTAGGACACTACCAAAACCTATAGTACTTGCATCTGTGTGCAACTCTAATTTAGCACCGCGTCTGAATATGTGCAATACATGGGTATTTACTAATTTATCTTTAAGTGTCGCGAAAGCTTCTTTTTCGATGGGTCCAAATTTGAATATATTTTCTGCTTTTAACATATCGCTTAAGGGCTTTGCTATTGTAGCATAGTGAGGAATGTATTTTCTAAAGTAAGATGTTAAACCTAAAAAACTCTGTAGTTGCTTAAGAGTACGGGGTTCGGGGAATTTTTTCACTGCCAAGGTCTTAGCTTCTGATGGCCTAACCGTACCATTTTCTATTATGTAACCTAAAAATTCTATTTTTCGCTTGAGAAATTGGCATTTTGTAAAATTAAACTTAAGTCCGTAATCAGCTGCAACTTCTAGGACACGTTTCAGTTTTAAAAGGGCTTCTTCGTCAGTTTGCGTAAGAATTATAATATCATCTAAATAAACTAGTACAACTTTTTGTTTAATTAGTTGTTTAAAGACAACTTGGATGTATCTCAGGAACTGTTAAGGTCCAACCGATAGTCCGAAAGGGAGTTTCTCGAACTGGAACTGAGAATTATGTGTTACAAATGAGGTATTTTTCTTACTATCCTCTGCAATATCGATGTGAAAAAAAACATTTTTTAAATCTAAGGTAGTGAAAACTGGCGCTTGTTCTATGTTGCTTAGAATTTCTTCTATTATTGGTAAGGGGAAATGATCTTTAATTATTTTTTTGTTTAGAGGTCTGTAATCTACACAAAGGCGCCATGAATTGTCCTTATTCTTCGCTAGAACTATAGGGGATGCATAGTTCGAATTACTTTCCGTTATGATACCTGAGTCCAATCATTCCTCTATCGGTTTATCTAAGAATTCCTGTTCCGGAAATGCTAACCTGCGCTTTGCAATTGGAACATCGTCTGTTAATATTATGTTTACTTTTAAATTCGTATCTTTAATTTTATTTGGCCTATAGTTAGTGATAAGTTCCGTTAATTTTGTTTTAATATCCTTATTTGTAATATGACTAGTATATATCTCCTGAAAATTTATTGAATTTGCTGTTTCAGCTAAACAAATCTTTGTGGTTTCCATTAAATTCGGTTGCATATCTGTACACTCTTCATTTTTTAACAAACAGTCACTTTGCACTTTAATTGGCATGTTTGATTTCTCAGAAAAGTTAAAAATGGGAGTTTTGCGGTTAAACTGTTTGGTTCTCACGAAATCAGCGTGCGTTGCAGTTTTTTCAAATCTGGGAGAGGTTTTTAACACTGATCGCAAATAATTTCTGGGTGTGCTGTAGCTGATGTGGGCAAATGTTTTTCTTGTGGTTTGTCGTGGGAAAGGTATTGCGTAATTGATTTTGACTTCTTTCAGTTTTCTTTTTCCAGTAATCTGAATTCCGTTTTCAGAAATATTGAAATTTACTTGTTTTAAAAATTTACTCCCCAATATAATATTATAATTTAAATCTTTTACAATATATAAATCGGTATTTACAATATAATTATCCATCTCAACATTTAGATTCACGTAGCCCATAGATGTTACATGGTTTCCACCTATACCTGACAAAGTTAGATCATTTGCATATAATTTGGGACGTCATAGAGAATTACAAGTGTCCAAATTTGCCATATTTACTTCGCTCTCTGTGTCAATTAAACTTTCCATACTTTTTCCTAAAATCATCACGTTTTTCATTATCCTATCTAAAGAAATTGAGAAGTCGCTTGCAAAGGAATTTACACTTTTAGGGACATTATAAGTACACTGATACGCTTTATGACTTACGGCTTTGCATTTAAAACAATTGGGTCCTTCTCTTTTACGTGGGCAGTTAATCGACTTGTGCGATAATTCGTTACAGTTGAAACAACGAATTTTTACATTTGAACTATTTTTTTGGGCACTTGCGTAATTTTTCTCATAAGGCACGCGACTCGTATCACTTCGATGAAATGTCCTATTATTTTCAATCGAACGTTTTGTAAATTCCGTATTCGGGTTTCTATAATCATTTTTTCTAATAATGTTCCTTGCTGATTTATAATCGTCTACTTTAAAAATTAACTACTCTACATTTGTTATTTTTGGCAATTCATCACAAAAATGTTCACAAATGTCTGGAGGTAATTTTTTCGAATTTGATCCACAACTATCAGATCTTGAAATTCTGAAAATATCCGTATTTGAAGGCCTTCTATCCATTCCCGTAAAAATGTGTTAACCTCAAAAGCGTAATCACGCCGAGAAGATGAAATGTCTTTACGATGATTAATACATTTCTGTCTAAATTGTTCAGGTGACAAGCGGTACCGTTTAAGCAACAATTTCTTCACGAAATCATAATCTGAAGCATTGGGTTCTGG
The DNA here is from genome assembly GCA_963931845.1 of Maratus michaelseni. Lineage (NCBI taxonomy): Eukaryota > Metazoa > Arthropoda > Arachnida > Araneae > Salticidae > Maratus > Maratus michaelseni. The sequence goes on from OZ007586.1 coordinate 404,219,015, forward strand.
TACCCGACCAACGAATTGCACTACGTCAAGAGGTAACAAGCCTAACAAATGAGAAACCCACTCATTCTTATCTAATCCGATTCTAGTTATTTGCCTTTCAAAAAGGTTAAGATATACCCCGATATCACCTAGTAATTCAAATTTTGCCATAATTTTTAACAAATTATTTTTATTTGTTGGATGGGGGGGGGGGGGGCATTAGCATTAATTGTTGATTGCAACTCCAACTTACGAATTTCAAATTCCCTCTTTGATTGTTCTTCAGCTAATTGCCTTTCTCTCATTTCCTTTTCCTCCGTGTCTGACGTAATACGCATTTGAATATTTTTCGTATATTCTTCATCGTAATTATCGGATTTAAGAATTAAGTCGGTCAGTATTGAACATTTTACATTTTCTGGCAATACTAGATTTAATTCTTCAACCAATGTGGTTAAATCACACTTTTTAACTCGAGCGAGGTATGCCATTGTCTATTAAATTCAAAATTAACTATATAATCGTAATAAACAATACATATAAAAAACATTTTTTTCACTTACTTCAAATGAGTGATCCAATTTAAATATATAAAAAAATATGTAAAATACACACTATGCATGGGAATCTGAGCTCCCTTTATTTTTGTAAGATCAAGGTTCGACCACCTTGTCATTTTAATATTACTAAATAATACCTGCACAAAAAATAAAACACTACAGAAAAAAGGTACCAGCACCTTTTGTTGTTTTAAATATTACCTGCAAAAAAAAAACACTGGAGGTTTTTATTTTTCTCTATCCAGCAGGAAAAAAAATCTCACCCTGCTTTAATTTTTCTAACGTAAAAAAGAAAACGGGAAACAAAAATAATTTCACATCAAAATTATTAAACCAGCTTGGACGGAAACAACTACAACAACAACAAAAAAAAACCACTGCACTTTCTCTTTCACTAATGAGACCAAAACACCGCACTCGATGCGAGACCTTTTTTTTTCTTCTGTAGAAAGTTGTCACAAACACTTAGGAAGCAAATGATGTATTCAGATCAACACTTTTCGATGCAAAAACACTGTAAAACACAGCTGGAGAAAAACGCAAGTCAGTAGGTCAAATTATTTATTTTATCAGTAGCTTCGGTAACTTTCTTTCGAAGCAACCAAACACTGGAAATTTATGAGCAAGTAAGCGGCGAATTTTGTTTCAGAAATCTGTCTAAAAAGTCTGTCTAAGTCTGTCCGCTGGCGTTCAAAAGATATCCCGGACGAATGCCGCCAAATCTGTGGGGTTTTTGTGTCGGTGTCTAGGGGAATGAAAGTATAGTCCCGACGTTTTTCAAAGTAATTTAACGTTATATTTTTAATGTCTTGATTATCATATAAAATATTTACAACATTAATTAAAAAACTTATATACAATTGGAATTTATCCGACCGTCTGTCGGGCTTAAAAATTAGTTAAATGCGCGGTTCCACCGACCGGCATAGAATTAACAAGAGACCATCGTCGATCCGTCTGATCGAGACGAAAGCTGTAGCACATCTACTCTGTTCTCACGAAGAAAATTGCACATCATCAATATTCTAGTTTTCGCGAGGCACCGAACTTTAATTCAACTTCACAAGCCCCAATAAAATATGTGCTTGGGTTTGCAGTCCAATGTTCAGAAGAGAACTCCTGCGACCATATATATATATATATATATATATGCCAACATTTACCTTTTTCAAATTACTATTTATAAATAGAAAATATTGTCTCATTTAATCGCCAAAAATAATTTTTATTTGGGATTAAATTGGGATTAAATATAGCAATATTTTCTGTTCAAAAATAGTGGGAGAAAAAACATGTAAAAATATGTAACTATCTCTCTCTCTGTATATGTATATATATATAAGCACGTATGGCTGTGTCTGCATGTGTGTAAACAGGGTGGTCGTATCCAGAACACGTGAAACATGGGTAAACTTCCACCAGTAATTACTAATAGCAATTTTTTCATTATTTATCAGAGTTTAAAACAAATAAAAATTACTATTCTAAATTACGGGTAGAAATTTTCACATGCTGTGCGTCTTTAAAATATGTCCCTGTAAATGTAAATATTTATACAGTAATAAATATTCGATCGCTACACTGGTTAGTTTTGCACAAACAAACCTCGAATTAAAAATACCGGGTGTTTGGGCGAGTCCTGCCTGCTGCAATGTACACCAATGCAGAGGAAATTCCCTCTCCGGTCTGTACAGAAACTAAGCTTGAATTATTGCGAGGATTTTTATTTCGACCCTAATTAAATTAATATTTACAACATCGTTGTTCGCATTGCTATAGGAACCAATTTGGGAATTTTTCAAAAGAAATTTTATCGGAATTAAGGAGATTAATTAGAAGGGATAGAATTAAAGTGAATTTAGCTGTCGCAAATTTACATCCGAGTTTTTCCGTTTCAAAAACAATTTTTCAATAAATCTCTGCGAAAACCTCTGAGACTCGCATAAAAATTTGGGAGAAAAATTATAATCGCATAGAACAAAATTTGCTATACCGGGATAAAATATTGAAAGCGCATTCGTTCCATGAATGATAGAAAAGCGCAGCGAAACACAAAATCTCCCCAAAAAAAATCGTGAAAATTTCAAAAATCACAGAGAGCAAAAGTTACTATACTGGGCTAAAATATTGATACGGGATTTCTTTCGCGAACGTAAAAAAATCGCAGCTTAAGTGAAAAACGTAAAAAGCGCAAAACAAATTTCTCAAAACGTTCAAAAATTGCTCTGCGAATACCAAATAAACTTTATAGAAAAGAGGGCACAATCTAAAATAATGGGCTAAACGTTTGGAACTGGATTTATTTTCTGATGTATAAAAATAGCAGGTAAAAACGAAAACACACATAAGAAATTAAATTTTAAAATGTAAACAGAAAACCCAAAAAATGGTTTCAAGGTGCATGATTTAATACATATAGGTACCTTCCTACCACATCGTGTAGCAGCAGTCTTTTTAAAAAACTCTGAACAGGTAGACGCATGCACGCGTACATATTGTATATATTATTTAAATGACAGTTTTGCTAATCGCTTCGGTTAATCGCAGTTATTATAATATTTTTTTTCGATTAAATAAAGCGTTAAATTCTATTTAAAAGTGCAGTAAAACTGTACGCACTCTCTATATATACAATATGCTCGAAAAGTCTGGAAACGGTCGAATAACATGAGAATTATACATCAGAATGAAAAGCTATGTTCAATATATCTGTTCAATATTTTTGAAAAATCTATTTAGGGCAATCAAAGTTTCCCCACCAACTCTGCCCTCTGGGGTGGAAAAGAGTGCAACTTTGAAATCTTAAATGATAACCTCCCCCATTTTATTGCAAATTCGGTTTCTACTGGAAAAAATACGTAACTTTTATATTTAACATTTCCTTCGGAAAATCGTAGATGGCGCTGCAACCGAATAAAATGCAGCGAGCATCGTTTACTTTGAAAAGTCTGGAAACGGTGAAATAACTTGAGAAATATACTTCGAATTGAAAAATGGAAAAATACATTTTTCATATTTTTGAAAAATCTATTTACGGATATCAAAATTGCCCCAACTCTGCCCCCTCGGGGAAAGGGGTATCACTATGCGTAATGCGCTTCAATTGAAATGAAGAATGCAATAGTTATTAAGTTGTTGAATATTTGGCAGTAAATGAAGCCGGAAAGTTGTCATCATTTCGCCAAATTTGGAGAAATATTGTCGAAATTAGGCTGTAAAATTTACTTTCAAGATTACCAATGACAAAGCACATACTTGGCGCAAGTTGAAAGATATTTCGTGATATTTGAACGCAAAGTTCATTTTGACCGATCATAGCTCTGTCTTCCCTGCTCGTAGTAATATTAACAAACTTTAAAGCTTTCAATACTAGTAACTAATTTTGATATATTAGGATTCTTTGGGGATCTTCCATCACATTTCTACCGGTATTATTGTAAACTAAATTTGGCCATACTTAATTATTGAACGTTGTTGTTGCACGATTAAATAAGGCCAAAATTTAATATACAGGGTCATTCATAATTCCCTCCGGGGTTTCGAAACGTTATAGTAAAAAAACGAAGACGAATATGAAAAAAAGAAACATATGAAATTATTCCGAAACTATTCAAGTTTTACTTAGATACATTACAGGTGTTCTATGTGTAAACCCTTGGTCACACGGCATACATCCATGCGATAGTCCAGTTCCTGCCATACTCAGCTCAACGGGCCTTTCGTAATAAATATCGAAAACAGGGACCAACTGACAAAACAATTCACGTGTGGTACCGGAAATTTAAAGAAACGGAGTATGGCAGGAACTGGACTATCGCATGGATGTATGCCGTGTGACCAAGGGTTCACACATCGAACACCTGTAATGTATGTAAGTAAAACTTGAATAGTTTCGGAATAATTTCATATGTTTCTTTTTTTCATATTCGTCTTCGTTTTTTACTATAACGTTTCGAAACCCCGGAGGGAATTATGAATGACCCTGTATATATATTAATACTGGTAGTAAAGTGATGCACCAAGTGATACCTGACGCTATGCTATTGTATTTTGTTCCAACTTGTTTGCTTGTGATCAGATTGAGGAATAAAAATTCATTAACGTTTCGTTTGTTTAGTGAAATAAAACTGCATTTTCTCTGGAAGCAGAATGTCTAACACATTTAATATTTTAAACGCCTTCTATTTTTTTTTATTGATTTTACATTGTTAATTCTCAAAAATGTATAAATCAGATCAATATCATAACTGTCACCTTTTACACTCTTCTGATACCACTAAAATTTAATTAAAAAAATGTACCTTATTTAACCGCTCCTTTCAGCGATTAAATAAGGAAAACTTTACTATTAAATTTTAGCGGTATTGGAAAAGGGTCAAAGTTGGAATCTATGCCCAGATATATTACCGTAATTTTTTGTATGTGACTCGCAGCTCAAATAAATCGGTTTCGAACAAGAAATTTTATTTATTAAAAAACTTCAAACGACTACAAAGTAGAAACGAGTTACATTTTATAAAATAAAATTTCTGGTTCGAATCAATTTATTTGAACTGCGGGTTATATACCAGAAATTACGTTATATGTATAGCTGCCAACTTTTACGCTTTTTTCTTACCACTAAAATTTATAATAAATTTTATCTTATTTCATCGTCGCAATTAGTTGATTAAAAAACAAAAATATTTCTATTATATATTAGTGGTAACAAAAAAGCGTAACTGCCACTTAAGTTGGCAGCTATGGTTATATGTATCTATTTATTTGTTTGCTTATTTCTCTTCCTCACACTTTACAAACTTACTTACATATGTATGGATATATTAATCGCCTCCTTTCTCCCCAAGGTGCGTATACTCTTTAGAAATTTCAAGAAAAATGACACCATATTTTCAGATTAGAAATCAATTAATATTTTATCTTCATATTAGAAAACTTCTGTGATTAATCGCAGATTTTGTAATATTTTTCTAAGATGAAATGAAGCAAAAAGTTGTATTGTAAAATTGTGGTAAAACTGTACGCACCATGTCTCTGTCTTTATATATATTTTTAAATATGTGTGTTTATATTGATATAAAAATTGAGAACTAGTGAGACATAGGTGTGAACAAATATAAAATATCTATATAAAACCTTTTTACTCCTCATATGCACCGAAAGATTTTTGTAAGACATTTTAAAGCTATCATTTTAATACGTCACGTTAAAATAGCTTTCAATATTTGAAAAGTTATAGTATTCCTTTTTAAAAGAATTCTGATACTCAAATAACACTTTTTTTCTGTCAAACATTCACAAAACCTTTCTAAAATATATTTAAAAGTGTATAACTACTTGTAAGGAAAACTCACAGAGTACTTTCAAAATGGGTTGCTATTCTTTTTGCTATTCTAAATGGACGACATCAAAAGTAGGTTTTTTTCACGTTACTACCGTTACAGAATATTCCTCTAAAGAATTGAAATATCAAGTATAAATATATATACCGAGTGATTATAATTAAAGTTAGGATTTCAACAAGAACGAAAAATCATGCGTCAAGCATAGATTATGTAGCACTTTCCAACGCTTCTAAAATAATTTTACAAATCATTACCGTTTAATAAGCTGAAAGATGACATCTAAGTAAACAATTTGGAAAACGCATAACATATTTAAAAACGTAATTTCAGGAATTTTCAATATATACAATATTCGGAAAAATATCCGAATACTTTTATGTAGCCCTGTATATGATCTATAGATTTGTATATATACATAGGATGCTAAATTTTAGTTTAGTTAGGAAACGCATAACACCGTTTAAATTCTCCTTCTGGAGTTTCTGTCAATAAACGGAAATGTGTTCGCGAACTTTTGTGCTGCCCTGTATAGGATCTACAGAATTTATACACACCCCGTAATAGACAAAAAGCTAGTTAAGATTAAAATCGCGTTTAGTAACTTAAAACGCACTTCCAGGAATTATTGTTAACAGACAGTAGAGAATTCTTTTGTGTGGCCCTGTAAATGAACGATGACTGCTATACACACACTATTCTGTAGTAAGCCTCTTGTAATGCACCTTAGTAATATATATAAACTTCAATGCGTTTAAAATAGTGGAACATTATTTAAATAAGCCGCAGACGATTTTTCTCCATAGACGTAATGTAACGGAATTATTTTGACTGTCCCTGTAAAGTAACTCTAAGTGCTATACACCTACTATTCCATATTAAGCTTCTTCTAATGCATCTTAGTGATCTATATAAATTTCAATGCGTTTACAATAGTGAAACATTTTTAAAATAAACCGCAAATGATTTTTCCCCATAGACCGCAATGTAACGGAATTTTTTGAGTGTCCCTGTAAGAAAACTATAAGTGCTACACACTTCAGTTGAAATAGGGAACGTGCCATAGATAACGACAATAACATATAAAAATTGCAGAGCAATCCGAGCATATTTACGGGAGTTAGAGCACGGACAGACGGCCAGACGGCCAGACGGCCATACGGCCAGACGGCCATCCGGCCATCCGGCCAGACAAACCGAAGTCATAAGCACTTTTCAACTAGGTTGGAAAGTGCTAAAAATCGATAATTTTAAAACTACTGGTCAGAATGATTTGATATTTTAGCAAAATAATCGTGAGGCAATGGAATTTTGTTTGGCAAAGGAAAAAATTGTTCCAAAATGTGCCGATAGATGGCGCTGTCAGGGTTCAGATTGTCTGGAGATATGCAGATTACTAATACGTGGCAACTATGGGTACCTAAAGAATGTTGTTTACAATGAGCGAATTGAGAATCTAGCCGACTTGAAGGCAAGAACCACACACCACACCCATTGCATCAGTACAGATACCCTCCGATCTGTTGTGGATCATACCATTTTGCGCTTCCAATTAGTAACGGAACAAGGCGGAGGGCATATTGAACAACTTATACTTTAATCATCAGTAAAGTGTTTGTTCCATAAAGCTTCTTTTTTTTTTTTTTTCATTTTTGTCATTATTGCTGTTGTTGCTGTAAACACGTATTCTTGTCTTTTCGCTAATACATTTTTAGTAAATCCCTTAACTCTATTTTTTTCCTTTTGGCTAACAACATTCCTGTGTTTAAAGAATAAATTTTTGGCCTTTCCCATGACATTACCCTGACAGCGCCATCTATCGGCACATTTTAGAACTATTTTTTTCCTTCGCCAAATAAAATTCCATTGCCTCACGATTGTTCTGCTAAAATATCAAGTCATTCTGACCAGTAGTTTTAAAATTATCGATTTTTGAAATCGTAACTTTAATTATAATCACCCGGTATATATATATATATTTACCAGGTGTTTAAAACATTTGGGTCAAAAATAACCATAATGTAGCGTTGAAAACTTAAGGCAGATTCGAAAAAAATGGAACCTGTAAAATATGGGTCGAAAAATATGGGTGATGTTAAATCACCAAGTGTCACATCACATTACCTTGACGCCACAATTTTTTTTGATGGATTGATAAAGCGAGGATAATTGTTAGTTTAATATATGTACTTTTCTGGATTCATCTCACCACTGCGTAGCTGCGAACTGCTGCGATTTTTCGTGCCCACTTCTTCCGAAATTTAATCTACACTTTATTTAATTTTAGAAATCTGCGATATAATAAGGCAAAAATTATTATTCTAAAATTGTGGTATCAAATAATCATAGTAGTTAGAAACTATTGTATATCTATTTGTATTATAAATGCGCATACAAAAAATCTTTCTGTTGAACGATGCAACATGCTAGGGAAAGGATGTCCCTCCTTGCCCTAGCGTATAAAACTAAAATTTATTAGAAATCTTCCTCTTGTTTATTTGCTGAATTTCAGTTACAAATTAATGTGACTATTTTTATTAAAAATTAGGGTTATTCCTCAAGCTCCAGGTTGGAAAGCATTGTGCTAGTGTAATTCCCATGAGAATTGACGTAGAGTCTTGCGGGGGGGGGGGGATTAGGCGAATCTCCCGCCCCCTTCTCCGAAAAGAATTGGTTGTTTTATTTAAGACATAAAATTTATCCATATAAATATGGTGATCATTACATTTTAGAAAAATTGTTGAGAAGTTCACATGTGCGTCTTACCTCTTCGACATAAACGGGATGTCCTATGCACATAAACGGGAATTATTGTTAAAAAGATTAAATCTGGCAATCTCGAATTTGCTAGTAAGTGAACGTAATGTTTTTTCTTCATCCAATGTTAGTGATAGATAAAAACTTGTTCAACATATTTCATTATACAAATAAGGTATTTTATCTAAACACATTTCTGAAGGGGTCGTGTACATGTGTAATTCCGCCCACGTGCGGCACTTTTCTATTTGGTCTTTTATTATTTCTAAAACAACATACACAAAATTCGTATTTTTACAATTACAATTAAAATAAATACTTTGATTAGAAACAATACCATTATTATATACCTTCATTTATGACATAAACATGAACAGAGTAAACAATTTTGTTAAATAATGTAACATGTAAGTATGTTACATTATTTAAAATAGGCTCATATCTGGGGCTTCCTGTTTAAAGGATGAAAACTAGACGTCAACAATGTAGTTGTAAAATCATCTGCGAAAGTTTTTAAATTTTAATAAATTTGAAAATACGCGGGTAAGTCATTAAGTAATTCACAAAAGATAATTAAATAATAACTTACAATGATATTCACTTCAAAAACATTTTTATTTCTCAACATATTCTACACCAATATTTATGCACTTATATCACAGTTTTGTCAGTGCTCCAACACCAGCTGCATAAGATTCTTTGGGTGGCTGTCTCAGCCACATTAGGACTTCAAGTTGAAACTTGAAGTCTTGCTTCCAAGATGGTATTTTACTGGACTAAAAAGATGAAAATCGCTTGGGTTCTAAGTCGAAGCTGTATGGTGGCTGTTGAAGAAGTTGCCAACCAAACTTTTGAATTGTCCCCTGTGTTCAATTTGAAGTCCTAATGTGGCTGAGACAGCGACCCAAAGCATCTTATGCAGCTGGAGTTCGGGCACTGATAAAACGGTGTTATAAGTGCATAAATATTGGTGGAGAATATGTTGAGAAATAAAAATATTTTTGAAGTGAATAGAATTGTAACTTATTATTTAATTATCTTTTGTGACTTACGTAATGACATTCCTTCGTATATTGTAATGACATAGGTGCCAAGAGATGCAGATTTTTAATACTACTATTTCTTAGAATTATATTTTTCCAATTTCCCATTATTTAATTGCAGAAGTCCATTATTCAAAAAGGGAAATAAAACTCTATGGAAAAATTAATATTTAAGATCCATAACTATTGGCACCTGCGTAAGGGTATAATGTATATAACATCGGTGTCCAAATTTTATGCATGAAAGCCGTTGTGCCACCTCTTTCTGCGATTAGAAATGTTCGGTTTAGAGTAACAGTGGCTCGTAATGGCGTTTTAAATCCCTTTACTAACCTTATTTTAAGAAAATTAATTTCATTTTTTAATCATAAAACATTCCACGAATAGTTAAGGGGAATTTTACTATACGAAAATTCTGGTAGGCAATGGTTTGCTGTTGGACAACTTAATTTTAATCCTTATATGTCACATTGGCACCAGAATTTTGGCATGGATATTTTCCTTTTATTAAGTATGATTGTTGAAATAAAAAAGCTTTTAATATTTCCAAATTTTGTTTGTAAATTCTGGCGTCATTCAATCAATTTTTAATTTTACGAATAGAAGTATTTTGTTTCTAGATTGTTTAACGTGCGTAGATTTTGAACGAATGCTTCGATTTTGATAATTCTTTATTTTTGTTGGAATGTGCTCTTCTGATGGTTTTCCGAGGAGTTTTATATCATCAATAAAAAATAAAAACAAAATTACAAATTGTGTAAAATCGCTTATCATAAATCTTTTTATAGAAAGCAACGGAAATACATCTCACTATATGACCCATATCTTTCTGAAATTTTACGATATTTGACTGGATTTTTATATGCGTTGCTCTATAAAATTGAATACGAAATTATTTGAGTACGTACGCCTCAAGGGATTCAGACAATTGAAATACCAAATTGTCCGTAAAGTCGTGGTCAGAATGTTTAAACGCAGAATTTCTTCATAACATAAGTGACATTTTTCCGTGCAAAAAAATTATATTCATATAACCTAATGCGTACGAATCGTGATTACGAAAACAAATTTATCATTCACACATATGTTCACGAATAATTTATGTACAAAAATACAGGTATCCATAATAGCCCCTCGGGCGACACTACTGCGTGCGTTTGACATTTTTTACCGAAAACAAAGGGGGTATTATTATATAACGTAACTTTAACCCGTTTCAATTATGCTAAAAGTAAAAATTGTTTTTTGACAAGTGTTCAAAACAGTTGGCAACTGTCATAAATGTTTTTATCTGAAATCGATAAAAATGATGTTCTTATGACGTATACTTTAAAGTAAAAACATATTTTGTTGATATGGCGTTTAAGAAAAATGTACTTACAAAGAACTATTTTTCTAAATTTAGCTTTCAAAAAAGGCTTCAAGTTTTTCGATTTAAGTAAAAGCAGACTTCAAATATATTGTACGTATGTTTCCTATGTATTTTTATTTTATCAGCTCATCTTTTGACTGTTTTAAGTTTTTGTAGTTGTTTATTTAATATAGTTGTTATTAGTATTTTTTTCGTGATGTTATTGATAAAAGAGATGTTATCGAAATTTAATTATCCGAAATGCGGATTCAAATATGTAAATTTATGCAACGCATTGCAGTCTGGCAGCCTACATTGTTTTATTAAAAGAAGCTACAAAAATTTTCGAAGTGTTCACTTTATTTAATCACGCAATATGATAAAATAAAGCGAGATTTACTAACTGCAAATTCTGGCAGGATTTTTGAATTAAAAATAAAATTGCCAAGGATGATAGCCAATAGCCGTGTTTCGACAGTTCCTCTGGTTTTACCGTTCCAAAATTATTTAAGTGTATCCTGACATTAGATTTCACCCTGTATTTCTTCTTACTCATAAATTTTAATAATTTCTCTTTTAAACGATAATTAATCTTAAAAAGCATTTTCCTTTCTAAATCCACCATGAGCTTTGTGTTTAGACTTCAACGATGCCGGATAGGAAACAAAAATTAAACTATTAACGTAAAAGACGCCCACAAAGTAAAGGGAAGCGAGCTACGGGCTAACACTTTTATCAAAATTTTTGATTTATTTAATCGCAAAAATTCTGCCACTAAATAAAACGAAATTTCCTATTTGAAAATAATGCTGAAATGCCCTTCCCTTCGTTGTGTGCGTAACGCTTTGATATATGACCGTTACCCGCTGGCGTTGCTATTTTCAAAATAAATTCGCATGCTTAAAATAACTACATACACAATCTTAAAATAAAAAAATATGCTTTGTTTAATGCCAGAGACTTTGCGATAAAATACAGCAAATGTTATTTAGGGGGGTTTGTAATGGCAAGCCACTTTCAGCAGAAAAGTTGAAAACATTATACAGGATTCGTTGGCTTTTACAACAATTTTAATTAGAATTTTTCTATTTAATATTTAAGTAGCAGAAATTGAAGACGCCTCGTTTAATTGCAGGATTTGTAGTATTTTTCTGCAACTTAATAAGGCGAAAAAGCCTATTAAAAATTTGTGGTAAAAGCGTACGAACCCTGTTATAGTTTTGGCAGTTATTAAAAAATAAACGTTTCTCTTAACATAGATTATTTTATTTTCCAGTAATTTGTATTTGAATAACCACTTATATAAAAATGAAGAAGACTTGTTCTTTGGGTTTTAAACTAAAATATAAAATGTGATAACATTTCTCTACTGCTATTGATTATTTAAAAATAAACTTCAGTTTTAATATGTAGACTAGCTTGCGTCGTCCGCTTGCCGGCCCCTAATTTACATTCAAGCCTCTCATTTAATTAAATTTTTCCAAAAAACGATCCTCAAACATGATAAACCTCAAACCGAACGAAACTTCGGCTCGGGGAACTTCTGGCTATTTCACTGTATACCGGACCTGCTGCGAACGTGCCGGATATTCTTGTATTTCCACCGCCAGGTGGCGCATTCTACGTTGCTTCTGGCACCGTATAGCAGGCGTGCTGCGTATGAGCTGAAAAATCGTTTAGTGCCAACTTCCAGTGTCCCCACTGTAATCGCGTGTCCTCGCTGCCTCCAGCACCGTATAGCAGGCAACAATTCCTTCTATTGACAGAAATTCTTGAATAGGAATTTTCACGTTTGTGATGCGTTTCCTAAGTGAACTAAATTTTAGCATACTACGCATTATATGTAAAAAGATATAGATCATATAGACGGCTTCAAAAATAATTTAAATACATTTTCGACTACATATTCTGTTCAGTTAGGTTTTCGAATGTATTATGGGTTTTCCAAATTGTTTTTTTTTTAGATATCGTTTTTCAGATTATTAAACGGGGAATTTTTTTACAGATTACATTAGAAAATGTTTCATAATCTATGCGTGGTGCATGATTTTTTTACTTCTCTTGACTGATTCATGCAATTTACATGCAATCTTCACGCAATTATACATTAAGGATATATCTCACGACTAAACCAAAACATGTGTATGTTTTAGCAAAATTTATATACAGTAACCCCTCGATATATTGCGCTGCTTGGGAGATAAGAAAAAAGCGCACTACTTTTTCCTAATTAAAATTTTCGCCTTATTTTATTGAAAATTTTCAGTCATTAAATAAAGCAAATATTACAATTCATAAATAGATGTATCTGAAAGCTTTGAATAACGGAACTAGCTTCTTCTTGCACGTTCTGTACGGTTAAAATGTTTATACACAACATATTCTTTATTGTCTTTTACAAATACTTACTGGTGTATCGTTGGATGCATTACTGGATACATCGTTGAAAATATTCTAGACGAATAATCATTAAAAGACAAACTTTTATTCAGTTCTTTCACATTTTTCATACGCCAGAATAAGTTATTTTTTACCTCAACTACGGCTGTGGACCGGATTACGTAATATAAGCCCTATGCTTTTTGTGATGAATAACATAACTGTATGCAGTGATGGAACAACTACGCATGAGCAGGCCGGTGACCACCATTACATTTTAACAGTATTTTCGACTGCAGGATATTTAACTGCAGGAAATCTCTCATTAAATAAGAAGAAAAATACTAAGTTAATTTAGTGGTGACACTTTTCTCGCTTGTGTGAAGCTGTCTCGCACCGCTGTATGTTATTTTCAATTTTTGTAAAAATACACCAAATTCTATATTTGGTATAATTGATTAAAAATATATATGTTGATCTAATTTTATATTTTTATATCCAACAGGGGAAGCTTTTGTTCTCTGCAATTTTTTATTTACTGACCACTGAAACCCCTTTTTATATTCAAAGAATTCTATGCTATAATTCATAACTGTTGATTATATTATAAATTAATATGATATATTAAATTTATGTAGAAGAAAGTTTTGTCATGGCTCCAGCATACAAATTTTGTTAGACCCACGACTGTTCTGGAGTGATCTGTAAACCCGGGAGTAGCCGCACCGGGTACGACATACCCAAGGTGTGTACGATTTTTATAATTTTCACAACAATTTTTTGAAAAGTAATTTTCAACTTACTTTATCGCAGAGTTTGTAACAAATGTCCTCCGAATAAATAAGGTGACAATTATTATTTGTATTGTTGTTGCCAAAGTAAATCGTTCATAACTGGGTAGGCGCGACTACTCCACGGTTTAAAGAAACCGTAAAATGGGAAATAAAAATTATTTAGTATCTACTTAGAATTGTGACACTGTAAACGGATGGAATGTATAATAAACTATTTATATGAAGCAAACTGAGATTTCATTGTACCTCAAACACAATTTACGAGCATACTAGTATAGCTGCTAACATACTGATATAGTGTTTATTAAATTGACGTGTTTGAACCAGAAAAATAGTTTAATAGATTGTATATTCTTCCTTTGTAGTTGAATTTTAGTTTCATTTTCTGAGATGCATCTGTTTTAAAACATAGTTATTTGACCTGAATCAGGTTGCATATCTCGCAGCTTTCATCTAAACTTCTGTACAATGTCAGTTAATTTGATCAAGGTTAAAGACGTTTCTAACCAGAAAACATATCTGAAAAAGTAATGTACAGGGTGTCCCACTAGGTACGCAGCGTCTAATATGTACAGATTCGGATACAGCACATCAATTTGAGTATTTTGAATGGTAACAAGTTGGGTCCCCGAATATAGAGTGATAGGCTAATTACAGGATGAACGTTATCATAGCTCCCAACTTTTACGCTTTTATCCTACCACTAAAATTTTATAGTAAATTTGACCTTAGTAAATCTCCGAAATCACGGGATTTAATAAGGCAAAAATTTCTATAAATTTTTAGTGGTATCAAAAAAGCGTAAAAGTATGACGTTATTGACGAATCCGATAGTGGGTATTCCGAATGACGATGTGTACAACATGAAAGATTCCCCAGATGATTATGCAAATTTGTGGTAACCACTAAAAATTTATGGAAATTTTTACTTTATTGAATCCCGTGATTTCGGAGATTTAATAAAGTAAAATTTACTATGAAATTTTAGTGGTAGGAAAAAAGCGTAAAAGTTCGCAGCTATGATAACGTTCATCCTGCAATTAGACTATCACGCAATATTCGGGGACCCCATTTGTTACCATTCAAAATACTCATATTGACGTGCTCTATCCGAATCTGTACATATTAGACGCTGCGTACCTTGTGGGACACCCTGTATATTAAGTTTTATGTTCTTATGTGGAAACTACTTGAATGCATTTCTTTAAAAAATTCTGGTTTGAAACGTGTTTAACCTCGGTTAAATTAACCTACATTGTACGGAAGTTTAGTGCGATGTTGCCAGGTATGAGATTGTCACCGAGCTACGGAAAGTATCAAAGTGTTGGCACTTATGGATTTAAAAAAAATCTGGGTCAAACATCCGTAGTCTTGCCTATATGTTTTGAAATAAATATTCATTTTTATAGTATGTACTCTAAAACTGAATAAATTTTTTATGAATTAATAATACGTTATAATATAATTTGTTCGACAGTTTCGTTTGATTTCAAAATTTGAAGAAAACATACTTCAGGAATGGAACTCCAGAAGGTCGTTTTTAACCGATTTTCATGAACAGTTTGCTTTGCCTGACGCTGTCTCAGAATTTCTTTTATTAATTAATTTGAACAATATTTTCCAAATTAGTGATGGCAATCAGCTTTCTGGTACGCGGATTCACCGTCCTTGGAATATTTCATTATGGTAATTCTTGATATTTTGTACCAAAAATTCAAATACGGGTATATCAGGAAGATTCTTCCGAAGCTTAAACTGATTTTATCGTAAACTATATCTTAATCAGTATTTGTAACGCATATACAATAGTAAAATTACTTTTTTAATAGGTTTTATTTCATTTTTTTCAAAAATAATTAAATTAAAGATACATTTATTAGGTAGCTTTCAATACAAAAAAGTATAAAGCTACCTATTGCAGCCGTTCGGAGGAAAGCAGTTCCGGAAAATTTCGATATATTTTCACCGATCATGACCCCCAGACCCCAAAACCACCCTCCGGTCCAATGTTGATTTATATATATATATATATATGACCTATGTCATACGATAACGCTCGTATTTATCAATCAATTTTGATGAAACTAATTGTGTGTATTAAGATAACCAATGTCTCGACCGAGTTCGTTGGCCAGCTTGGTCTGCCATTTTGTTTCAAGATGGCGGCCATTTAAAAATTTAAAACTAAAATAAATATTCAAAAAAATTAAAAATTCAAATTTATTTTTTAATTACGTTTTAGGCCTTGATACAAGGATTACAGAGCATTTTTTGGTTTACCTCTATCTTAAAAAATGGCTGAGATAGAGCAGTTTGAAATTCTAGGGTGGCTGACATTTTGAAACAAAACAGCACATTAACGCGATTACTCGCAAATTATTTTCTTTCATTGTTGTAATAATTTTCCCAATCATACTCATAAAACTATATATTCATATCCGTTAGCGCCAAAATGGGTGACATTGGCGACAAAATTGGCGACATTTGGCGAAATATCGCCAAATTTGGTGACCAAAATAAGTCTTCATAAATGAAGCCCATTTGGCTATTGCTCAATAATTTGGTGAATTTCTTATTCAAATTCAGTATTAACGAATCTTTTGTAAACGTTTCTTTGCATTTTAACTTGCTGTTTTCGTGTAACATTAGCTAAAATTTTAAAACAATGATAAAGGAAAGCTACCTTTTCCTCCCGGTACAGGCCGGAAGGACTTTTTTAATCTCGATCCATTTCTATATTTTATCTTTACCGAAACCTTATAAATAATAAAGTTATGTTTTAGATCATTTTTCTATTCATAAAATCTAATATTTTTAAAATAATGCCCCTTCTGTAACAGAAGAGAAAAGATCTTATTAGAAGAGATATTGTTTCTAAGACTGTATTATATCGAAATCACTGATACAAAAACAATGATCTGTTTTGAAAAATAATACAGCCTTCGGAACCTGTGTAGTCTACTTGGGGGAGTTTTTGCTTCAGTAGGTAAAATATTTTATTACTATAAGGAGATACGTAAAGTTATTTTTATTATTTTGAACAGTTTGAGAGAATTTCTTATAATGAAATAATTTGTTTGATTCCGTTTTTCACAATTAGATATTCAATATCATACGTTTGCATAATTTAGTGAATATTAGGTAGCTTTCAATACAAAAAAGTATAAAGCTACCTATTTCAGCCATTCGGAAGAAAGCAGTTCCGGAAAATTTCGATATATTTTCACCGATCATGACCCCCAGACCCCAAAACCACCCTCCGTTTAAATGTTGATTTATATATATAGATATATCCATATATATATATATATATATGTCGTATTTCCAAGTTCAAATCCGGGATGAAAGGCAGTCGTGCTCGTTGATAAACAGGGTTAGCTATGTGATAGGTTTCCCTTTTAGCTCGCATCAGGCGGCCGTGTGGTATCATCAACAACAACAAGAAAATTCAGTTCATTTTTTTGTCGAAGAGCATTTTATTTCCAGTTTAAGACATCTCTTCAGGGAAAATGCTCGTTAGCCAACGCTAAACAAAATAAAATTACAACGTTCCATTATTTTCTAGAATCCGTCCCGATTCTTTTAGCAAACACCAGCGTCAAAAAATTCTCTCCGAATCTGGAGGATCGTGTTTTTAAACTAGCTTGCGTAATAATACAGAATACGTCACGTGACCCACTTCTATCGAATCAAAAGGTCTCTTTAGGAACTCTATCAGTATTTCCGGTGGATTTATTTTGTCGTAAAATGACTTCCTTACCGCCAAAAACTTTCTACGCCCTTCCAGAATATTCCATAATCTCGTACCAGATGCCTGCCATATCAACAAAGGAGCTTATCTGTTTTGAGGCTGTAGCTAAACTTCGAATTTAATACGTAATAAAAATAATAAAACGAAAAGAAAATGAATCTTTATAAAAGGGGGAAAAAAAGAAAGAATTAAAGTTTTTCGGAAATATTTTAATAGACATTTGATATTTAATAATAGGATAACTTTATGAAATAAGTTTTTTTAGCGGAATATTTTAAGAGATACGATATTTTAGCATTTAAATAAAGAAGTTATAGCAATTTGACCACACGGGAATAATACTAATGAATTTTAATAATGGATTAAAATAAAGATGTTCTATTTAAAGAATAAATTAAAAAAGCTATCGCCATTTTTAGACTAACTACTTTCGAATAAATATTATTAAGTGGATTAGAAATAATTGGCTTTACATATGGATAGTAAAAGGCTATTTTAAGAATGAGAATTATTTTAATAAGCTGGGTTATATACCGAATATTATTGAATGGACAAATTTTATAGAATAATTGCGGAAAAAAATTAAATTTTGTAATATTATCCCCCCTCCCTAAAGATTTTGGATGAAGTTAATAGTTAAGTAACTATAAATTCAGACAATATAAATTTAATACTTTAGAAATTTGAATTTTGACTAGTATAAATTTAGAGACTGCCAGCAAGGAGATGGGAAATTTCTGAAGAACTGAGAGACAAAAACAAAAACAAAAATAAAATAATAGTAATCAATTAAAATTAATAGATAAATAAAAATAAAGCTACGAGCATTTCCCCTGTAAAATAATACAAGAAATGGTTACAATCTCACTTACCATTTGTAAGTGCACAAGAAAAATACAATAGCAATAAATAATAAATATTAATAAACAAGAAAAACAGGATAATAATAGTAACAGAATTTTGCTTTTACCAAGTTCACAAGCTTTAGAATAAGTAGTCACTAGCAAATTGTTAAAACAAAGTTGAAAAAAAATTCGACTTCATTCAAATTTGAGTTCATTAGATCCAACTGTTTTATTTCAGTCTCTTTCTTGGATCGTGATAAGTCCTCATTTTGTTTTTAATAATGATTACTGCAGTCCCTTTCTTAAAAATACAGTTTTTATGTAAAGGCTGAAAATAAAGACATTACTCCATCAAAATTTTGAAACTGTAGTCATTCTTACCAATACTTTATAATGACTTTAGAATGCTAGCATTTTGTCACAACATCTTTCTCTTTCTCTTAAGTATCACAGTAAATTTCTCACATAATAAACAAGTCAAATTATCTCTTGGTCGTCTATTGTACTTGGAATATGTTATCTTTGTTATATTCCTGTGGGATCCCAACATCTTTAACTAATATTTGTCAAAAATTTTTTCACTAATATATAATATAACTCTTCAATAATATAAATAAATGCTATAATAAAATTCAATTCATAAACATAACAATAATAACTTTCAATATAACTAATACTTCTCAACATATGTAGTAATTCATAATATAATTCAATAGTAGAAATAATAATATTATAATAACATTTGTATAATTTAAGAAAATATCACAGTTTGTTTATTTATTGTTAGGGAAAATATTGGTTGAGGAATAAAATAATTACATAGCAAATAAATAAATTTCTTATTTTTTAATTATATAAGAAAGTATTTTTGCCAGTCGAAAGTATACAAAAAAAAAATAATTTCAAAATCCAAATAAATTTAAATCTAAATATTTAGAAATTGAACTCTCAACCAGTAGTTCCTTACAATAATTTTTTTCTCTGATACCCTTTTACAAAATTATACTGTTAAGTTATAAGTATTCATATCCTAAATGCAGAGAGTTTTTTTTTTTGGCAAACTGAGAATAAATAAAGACAATACATAACAATAAAAAGATGTTAATTTTAGCTGAGAAATGGAATACAAAGGCAATTAGTTTAAATACTTAATTTTCTATTGTTACACAAAACAATCACTGTAACATCACATCATCACTATCCAATTATTTATATGTTTGTATAATTATAGAAATATTTATAAACTGTTACTATTTGATTATCTATTGAAGTAAATAACACAATATTAAATTTTGAAACAATTGGTTTAAGAAAAAGTAAATAAAGTAAAAATAATTTATTTTGATATAGAATTAAAACATTTAATTTTATTTTTCAACATCAATTTGAAAATTCCTAAATCAAAATACACATCTTATGCCTGCATAAGGTGTCTACCCAACCTCAAAAACTCCCAAAAACAAGTAATATTCTCGTTGCGCACCAAGAACATACCTGATAATGTTGAAAACTATTGTAATAAGAGATATTTAGAGAATTAGAATTTACTCTGTTGTTTTTACTTTAGTTTGATTTTGTAATGGTGATTGTGATGTTTGTTGTGGTTTTGATTGTTGTTTGGGTTGCTCATGAAATAGTCTGAAATTATCCGGTGAAAAATATATTTGCGAATTGTTCCATGTTTCCAAATTACGACCATATACACCCTTCTGACAGAAACATAACTGAATTCAAACTTTTCCTATTGAATTTTTTAAGAATTATAAGAATTTGTGAATCCAAATTAAGCATTAACCAGAACATTTATTCAATAAAATACATAAAAATCTCCTAAATTTTATTTATTATTTTTGCTAAATTTAAATTTAATATGTTGCATTAACTACCTTAGAATAATTTTTTTATCATAGTAATAATAATAATAACAATTGTATCATCAGCAAAAAGAACAAGAAGAGCAACATCATCAACAAAATTTTACTTACATACCTCATGAATTTTTTGAATGTAACTTACCTAAATTTTCCAATTTCTTCTAAATATTTTTATTATTTGTCATCAAGGAAAACATGACTTTATCTTCATATCTATCGTCATCACGTATGAATTCTATCATCACATCATAATTATTCTGAGTATTCAATTCTAGTAAATTTATTACTGCTAAGGAATTTGGCAAATAATGAACTTATTTTGACCTAAGCTATGGACAAATGATGTGTAAAAAATTTCCCCATTGGTGAGCTTAAGATTATTAAAATTCAAATTACCTAATAGAGCAATTCAGCTAGGTTAACATAGTGCTAAATGTCTACATGTTCTAGTAAATTAATTTCTACCTGACTTAGCATTTTATTTAAACATTTTATTAATATTATAACACCATCAAAAATTTTCAAAATTTCTATATTAAATATTTTAGCAAGTTGGTAAATGCATCATAAATCCTACATTAAATGAAAATAAACAATAACATACTAAAATTATTTTTATATATTCACAGTTTAAATAAACCATAAAATACTAACACTCTATTTACATATTTACATCATAAATAATCTTTCAGTGGCCCATTAATTTACTACAATTCAAACCACCAGTCACTTATTATTCAAGATACAGATTTTTTTTTTCTCATAATAGCTGTTTTGTAACTTACGTTTGGCATGGTGCCAGGAATGTTCCCTTAGGATAAAAGTTGTCTCTTTATAAAATACAGATCAGATCTCAGTAACATATTAAAAATAATAGAATTTTTTTTTTTAAGAATATCTGTTCTTAAAACATGAAAATATAAAATTATACCACTGTCTATAACATTACAATGACGTATCACACGAAATCATCAAATAAATTAATTAACCTTAACAACACTTAAATATTTGCAACAGAAATAAATTTTAAGAACAAAAATTTAATCAGTGTAACATAGTATATAAAACCTTTAAATTTCAAAGTAGACTATTAAATAAATAAAACATTTTAAATATAACATAAACTAATAAATATCAATAAATAAAAATACCAACTTACAGTTACTCTTGAACATATTTCACAGGAAAGTTTCACACATCTAAAAATCTTTAATTTCCTGATAACACAAAAGTTCTGCTTTTTCGCAATCCTTTAAAACCAACACCATGAAGACGCTTATGAAGATGAATAGTATATTCTCCAGCAACAACTTCACTTAGGGCAGATTTTCCTTTGTTTTCTCTTTTAGGCTTGACCATTTTTAATTTATTATAAAGCTACAAAATAGCAAAACACCAGACGTAAACGTGCTGTAATGGCGTAGACGTCCTCGTAACATATTTTTCCAATCGGCAAATTTCACGTTTAAACTACACAAACTTTCTGTTGATCACCAGCTGTTTATCTAATGTCCAATCCTTATCCTGTTCGACTTATTATATTAATGTCGTATTTCCAAGTTCAAATCCGGGATGAAAGGCAGTCGTGCTCGTTGATAAACAGGGTTAGCTATGTGATAGGTTTCCCTTTTTTACTGTACAATTCTTACAATTTATATTTAAATTAAATTTTGAACATTCTTTTAACCCCAAGATGCAGTAATCCAAATCTGTATCACATACTAAAAAGTTAACATATTTTTGGATTTTACCCACTTTAAGAAGAATACTACACTTTTGATTAATTTGTAAAAATCCCTTTGCCTGACCAATAATAACTGGAGGAACGATTTCAATTTTAGCATTCAATTTTTCAATAAACTTTAATGGTAAAATTGCGATAGTTGAACCGGTATCGACGACACATGGTAAATTATAATTATTCGTATATCCATACACAATTAATTGTCAAACATTAGGAGTGCCAATTGGAAGAGTATCAGAGGGTGTTGAGTTGTTATTAAAAATACACTCTTTTTCCCAGTGAAAAGCATTCATTATACCCTTGTTTACACAAATTCTACATGGCCTAGATGGATACTGGTTCTGAAAATAATTGTTTTGTACTCTGTTTTGGAAATTTCTAGGTCTTTGAAAATTATAGTTTGGTCGAGGAACCCAGTTTCGAGGAGAATTAAATTGATTATTGGGCCGATTTGACTGAATCCAATGCCTAGGAGTATTAAATTGTTGAAAATTTGGTCTATTAGGCTGCACACTATATCGAGGAATGTCAAAATTAGTTGCATTAGGTTTACTTGGTAATGATGGACTTGTAACAGCAGGGGTGGAAACTTCCACAAATTCCTTAACAATTCTATACCATTCTGTCGTACTCTCAGGAGGGTTAACAATTAGATAATTTTGATATTCTGGTTTTAAACCATCGGTTAATCCTTGTAGTAATATAGTTTCACATAAATGCAATTTCCTACCAATTTCAATTTTCTTTCTAAAATAAGTTTCTAAGTTACTTAAACTATCCAATTTCAAAGCAGAAAATTCAGAAAATTTCGGGATATTTACCCTAATAAAATTCTCAGTTAAGATATCAGCTATCTGTTCGTATTTAGTGCAATTAAGGCAATTATTAATGTAAATCTTAAGAGCTTCTCCCTTTAAATTTTGAGAAATATTTTTAAACTTCCAATCATCATCCTTCTTTTCTTCTTCACAAGCATCATCGAAGTATTTTAACCACGCTTGTATCTCAACTCCTAAATCTGGATCAAATGCTATAAATTTTGGTTCTGCCATAATATTTAATCTAACAAAAGAGTTAACTCGATCTTCTTTTAAATATCCGGATCTTAAAAACATTAAATGTTACACTTATAACACTATATACCATACAATTAACGAAATAGATAAAAGATTAAATAAATATATAATTTACGATCTCAGTAACATTTTATTTCCAGTTTAAGACATCTCTTCAGGGAAAATGCTCGTTAGCCAACGCTAAACAAAATAAAATTACAACGTTCCATTATTTTCTAGAATCCGTCCCGATTCTTTTAGCAAACACCAGCGTCAAAAAATTCTCTCCGAATCTGGAGGGTCGTGTTTTTAAACTAGCTTGCGTAATAATACAGAATACGTCACGTGACCCACTTCTATCGAATCAAAAGGTCTCTTTAGGAACTCTATCAGTATTTCCGGTGGATTTATTTTGTCGTAAAATGACTTCTTACCGCCAAAAACTTTCTACGGCCTTCCAGAATATTCCATAATCTCGTACCAGATGCCTGTCATATCAACAAACGAGCTTATCTGTTTTGAGGCTGTAGCTAAACTTCGAATTTAATACGTAATAAAAATAATAATAAGAAAAGAAAATGAATCTTTATAAAAGGGGGAAAAAAAAGAAAGAATTAAAGTTTATCGGAAATATTTTAATAGACATTTGATATTTAATAATAGGATAACTTTATGAAATAAGGTTTTTTGAGCGGAATATTTTAAGAGATACGATATTTTAGCATTTAAATAAAGAAGTTATAGCAATTTGACCACACGGGAATAATACTAATGAATTTTAATAATGGATTAAAATAAAGATGTTCTATTTAAAGAATAAATTAAAAAAGCTATCGCCATTTTTAGACTAACTACTTTCGAATAAATATTATTAAGTGGATTAGGAATAATTGGCTTTACATATGGATAGTAAAAGGCTATTTTAAGAATGAGAATTACTTTAATAAGCTGGGTTATATACCGAATATTATTGAATGGACAAATTTTATAGAATAATTGCGGAAAAAAATTAAATTTTGTAATATTAATATATATATATATATATATATATATATATATAATATCTATGAATTTCAAAAAACATATCAAGTTCTTGTATCATTCTACTTAAATCTCCAAAGAGATAATTAATGATAATGTGTAGACAGAATACCACATAGCTAATAGATTAACAAGTGCAATCATAGTATTACCATAGCTTGTGCTTCAATGGTAATTGGCCAAAAATACTGAAAACATGAAGAAAATTTAAAAAGAGAGAGAGAAAAAAAATAATAATTTGGAGTTGCTATCAAGTGAATACAAATGGATTAAGAAATGAAATTGAACCATATACAATGGAAAATTGGACAACAAGAGAATTAAATCAGAATTGGATATGAAAAACACATGTAGATATAATCATCAGCCTGGATGTACCTACATATGTTTTAAAAAATAATTCATTATTTCATAATTCTACTGGCATATATGCTAAGATCAGTAGAATCACCCAGGTATACTGAATTATTACCAGAAAACAATTGGAAATATTAAAATTTGAAATAATAAAATTTGAAATAAAAAACCCGTAAAGAATAGACAAAATATTTCACTCACATCAATTATCCTAAAATCTGTATACAACACCTCACTGAATTACTACCTGATATCAGTTTGAAATAATAAAATTGGAAATAAAACCCCGTAAAGAGTAGATAAAATATTTCACTCACAATAATCATCGAGACTCCCTAAACATCACAAGTTCTCAATAATACCACACGTCCACATGGCACACAACATGAAATATTTTATACCTGTTGACATAGTCGAGTTGAGAGAAATTATTTGAAAGTCAAGTTGAGTGCACATCTTTTGAAATATTACCCTAACTATGACACCCCAACACAAATTGATTCAAAAACACACAAATTTATTCCTGTGATAATACACTAATAACAAAATTATATCCATGAATATACAAATACTCCATTCAATTTTAATCCCTAAAAGTAAAATTAATATACAAGCGATAGCGCCCTCTATAGGTAAATTAAATATAATATTAACAATATTATCATCATCTACCTGACAAGTAAGGTGCCTCCATCTATTGGTATGATAATTATTCAAAATTAAGATTGAGTTACATATCCACTATATTATATTTAATTATTATATATATATATATATATATATATATATATATATATATATCTGACCTATGTCATACGATAACCAATGTCTCGACCGAGTTCGTTGGCCAGCTTGGTCCGCCATTTTGTTTCAAGATGGCGGCCATTTAAAAATTTAAAACTAAAATAAATATACAAAAAAAAAATTCAAATTTATTTTTTAATTACGTTTTAGGCCTTGATACAAGGATTCCAGAGCATTTTTTGGTTTACCTCTATCTTAAAAAATGGCTGAGATAGAGCAGTTTGAAATTCTAGGGTGGCTGACATTTTGAAACAAAACAGCACATTAACGCGATTACTCGCAAATTATTTTCTTTCATTGTTGTAATAATTTTCCCAATCATACGCATAAAACTTTATATTCATATCCGTTAGCGCTAAAATTGGCGACAATGGTGACAAAATTGGCGACAGTTGGCGAAATATCGTCAAATTTGGCGACCAAAATAAGTCTTCATAAATGAAGCCAATTTGGCTATTGCTCAATAATTTGGCGAATTTCTTATTCAAATTCAGTATTAATAAATCTTTTGTAAACGTTTCTTTGCATTTTAACTTGTTGTTTTCGTGTAACATTAGCTAAAATTTTAAAACGAAGATATAGGAAAGCTACCTTTTCCTCCCGGTACAGGCCGGAAGGACTTTTTTAATATTTAAATATGCAATTATTGAACTTTCTTGTGATGGAGGAATCTTTCAAAGAAGAATTTATTGAGGATGTAAACGATTTTATATATAAATTGAATATTTGAATGTAAAGAGACTATTTTTTATGTTTGGCAAGAAACAATATAGGGTTCCCACTGTTCAATTTATTCCACTCTTTCCGAATAGTACTGTTTGCTTTATGTAATGACGAAATTCAGTGATATTCGCAAAAAGAGGTACTCAACCTCAAGGACCGTGGGAACAATACTCGAGTAAATTGTTACTTATTATACCGGTTTATACCGGTTACGCATTTTAAACAGCACTATTTCCAAATAATATTAATCGCTCTATGTGATAACAGAAATATGCGATTTAATAAGGCAAAAAATTGCTATTTTTTAGTTTATACTATTGTTGGTTATATTATAGTTATACTATAGTTTAATTATACTTTTAGTTGTACTATTTGCTAATAGTATTATTTAAAATCTGTAATCCTTGGCAATTACTCAGTATGATTTCTTCGTAGCTGCCTGTAGTTATAAACTGATATTTAATTCAGATGGATGCATTTTATTCGTATTAACAAATATTTATACCAAAAGGATCTTACTTTCATTAAAATTAATTTGGATGGTTTCTTCTTGATATAATCTTGCCAGAGCTGTGGTCTATATATTATACATTATATCAGCTATATGCTCCTTTTTCAATAAATAAATTTCCTGCTAATCATACCAATATAATAATTCTTTGATTCGTCTGCTTTAATAAACGGTATTTCATAAATTCCTGAATAATTCTCAAATTAATTGGGTTAATTTTAGTGCAAATAATATTCTTTAATTTTGAATGAGGTTTGATTATCAAGAATTAATTTCAATGAATGCGAGATAATTTTTGCCTTGAATCTATATTATCCATCCATCATAAGAGAAACCATACAGATTGTAACACATAAATATTCAATAGGAAACGATGTCATTTAACTTACCAAAATTGTGGCTTGAGATACTACATGGTTACAAATATGAAAATAAACATACAAAAAAAATAAAAATAACGAATTGAATGATGGCATTACAAATCATTACATTATAGTTTGAGCAATATTTGAATATTCTTATTTGTTTTGATAATGGCTTCGATGAAGACGAAACATGTAAACAGTCTAATAAAACATTTTAATGTTTGTAAAGTTTTTATTAACTTTTTAGCAATTAGAACACGTACATTATTACAGGGTGTTATAATCGAAATTTGTCTGTCTTTAACCCTTTATATTCTGAATTAATTTTCCAGCTACTTTTTAGATGCTCAGAATCCTCGATTATTCCCACCAGTTACTTTTTTTTGTAAAGTTTTCCTTATCTAATCATAGCATTTTTGCGATTCAATTAGGTGAAAATTTCTCATTTGAAAAACCGGTGGTAACAGATTAAAAATTCTGTAAAAGACGCTCGTCGCGAAGGGGTTAAAGTGGTACTTATAAGTACCGTCAGGATAAAAAGGGTTAACTGAGACAAATTTTTTTGTGCAAAAATAGTATTTATATAATGATCAATATTTCTAGTTACATTTAGAAAATGTCTATGTCTAGAATAAAAATGCTTAAAAATCATATCCTAATATAACCCATTTGCACCAGTAGTGGATATATGTTTCCATTTCAGGAATTTATTTTTATTCAGAAATTCAGAATCCATAGTGAAAAATCCGAAAAAAGAATTTTTGCTTTATGTGGTCACGAAACGTATGTCATTAACTAAAGCAAAAATTATTATTCAGAATTTCTGGTATGATTTCGTGATTTCTGAATAAAAATAAACACCTGAAATACAGGCTGCTTCGGATGCAAATAGGTTAATTGTCACTACTATTTCAAACTTCATTACATAACGCTAATTAGAAGATTTTTTTAAAAACATTTCTGAATCACATACTTTTTAAAATGTTTTATTTATATTTTATTTTATAATCAATAACCCTTGGATCACAGCGCCTAAAGAATTCTTCTTTCTAATGGAAAAATAACTAGAAATTTTATTTCACTATTTAAGATGTAATGACATTAAATTTTAAATCAAGTTCTACTTGGTTTTTAAATGTTTTCAATTTCCAAATAAAAGGGATTCCAAATGATTCGTTAAATGGGATAAATGATAGCTTTATATCTTTAAACCATAAAAGTCTCATTAATTTGCATTTTAAAAATATTTTATATTTGCAACTCAAATAAATATTGATCGTTTAATTATTTTCCTATACGAAAATCAATAGATTATATTTTGAAAATTGCAATGTCTGATATCGCTAAAACAAAAATAAATATTATGCGATATATTTTATTTCTTATGAAATTTTATTGTAACATTAAATCTTTTTAATATTTTCGATTAATTTAATCTTATTTCCTTTACAAATAATAATAAAAAATACAATTTACAAAAGTACACTTTTTTGGAGTTTGATTCGTAACATATATTATTATAAGCGCGGATTAAGTACTTCTTACATAGAATCAACTTCCGTATACATACAATGGTAATTTTCTTAATATGGGATTGCGCCCACACACAGACTGTAGGGAACTTTGCGGATAACGCGGCAACTACAGACATAACACAAGCTAACTTGATAATGCGGCAATAAATCGCTTTTTAGGCGATTAATAAACGATAAAAGAAAGAATCGTACTGCTTACTGTTACTTATTTTGAAATCTATAAATAACTTACTTAACCATTTGAAGGTCCAGTGGAATATAATTTATACCACTTTATTTTAATTATCATCTGCCAAATTTGCAACAGTTTATTTAAAAATAATTTGGATTTATATTTTATCTGACGAAAAGAATTTATTTATTTTAAAATCATTTTTTTTGTAAATTTGTGTGGCAATCAATTATTTAAACATTTTAGCAACTGAACTATTTCCTGAAAGAGTTAAGATTTAATTAAATTTAACATGCTTAAGCAATCGGAATTGAACTTTATTTTAATATGTGTTATGGTATTCCAAGGTATATCTTTTTAGTCATTTATTTTTATTTTTTCTAATAAATAAGGAGTAGGGGGGGGGGATTTTATTTTTTTAAACTAATTTACCCTTCCTTATACAGGGTCATCGAAAAAGGATAACGGGATTTTGAAACCTTATAAACAAATAATTCTTAAACATACGGAAATAATTCTTGCATTGAAATGCAGTGAAAGAATGTAAGTCTCTCCACAACTCCACAACTACATGGCGTTGCTAGTTCTCCTCTCTAGTATCGCATTAGCGGTTTTCTCTATGCCGTTATTCTTACAATCTGTATTCGTGCGTGAAGAGACGTGGACCATACAACAAAAAGCGCAATTTGATTTGTGATATGCTGAAATTAAATCGATTAAAGCAGTGCAACGTAAACGTTACATCCCGAAGAAAAAGCTCCAAATGATAAAGTTTTGAATCGATGGCAACCACGAAATTCCGACCTTACGCCTCTGGACTTCTTTTTCTGGGGATACATTAAGAACATTGTGTACAGTAAAAGAATTACTTATATCCGACAATTAAAACGTCAATTCCTAGCTGCTTTAATTGAATCTGTAACTCCAGAGATGCTTCACTGGACATGGTGGGCGATTAAATATCGTCTCGACGTCTGTCGAGCGACTAATGGAACACATATAGAAACGTATTGAAATGGATATAAAATTGGTACTTTTCTGAATATTTTAATACTAAATTTATCTTAGTATGTGTTTCTTTATCTGTGTAATACAAATTTGTAATCCCACATTCTTTTTCGATGACCCTGCATGTTCTATAATTTTTGCCTTTGTGAAAATATGTTCTATTCCATAGAAGATATTCTGGCTGAGGAACATTTACGATTACGTTTACTTATATTGCAAATACAAATATATTTATTGTTTTTTCTGCATTTTGTGTGTGAATTATTTACTCAGATGATAAAAAAGAATTATTTTAATGCGTTTAGTTTTAAATAATTGATTTTAACCACAGAGTATTTTGTTTGCATGGTAGAAAACATTTTAATTCAAAAGTTCAAAAGGACTTAAAATATATTTTAAAAGTTAAATAATAGATTTTTAAAAATAGTTTAAATTGTGTTAAAACGTATTAAAATTTAGAAACGTTTCTATTAAGCACAAAAATATTTTATGAAACATAATGAATGTATAATTAGACCTATTACAATTCACATATACTTTAATTTCACTGCGTAGCTTAATTATTTACTCTATTATGTAAAATAAAGATTCGCTCTGGATATCTTTATTTAAAAGAAAACATTATTTGCCTTATCTAATCGTAGAATTCTCAGCGATTAAACTAGGCGAAAATAACGCATTTAGTGTCATCCAGAGCACCTGGGCCTCAACTTACGCTACGCCCCCAATTCTCAAGTATCAGGATAGTGACATTATGAAACAACATCTCAAAATGCAATAAGTTTTATGTGCCCATAACATGGCAGATATATATTTATATGTTTTCATATACAAATATGCACACTTCATGAAAAAATAACGTACCATTCCGCCACTAACTCTGCTGGATATCATCGTACGAAAATATGTATAGTACCAATTACTTATTAGTAAAGTCTATTGTTTATTTATATATAAAAATTTGTTTTAGAGAGTTGTCTACATATAGAAATTGCACCGAAGTTAAAATTTTTCTATACTAACTGTTGTCAAATTGTTTAGAAATCATGCAGGATTAAAATTGTGAACTATTAATGTTAAATTCATTTGTAATCGTTTGAAAAATAAAAGAAATGCAGGTACATTTTGCAGCATAACTCATTACCTAGTTTGTAGAATGAAATGTAATTTGCGATTCAAAATAATTCAAATATTATACCTGTATAATTCCTACATTACTTGACTGAATAACTTTTCTTTGGTATCCAAAGTTAAAATTTTCCGAAATATCCAAATATATTGTTAAAACTAGGTATTAATATAGAAAACTTCCAAGTTTGGTGCTATTTCATTACTCTATGTAAACGTGCCCTTAAGCAGAATTAGAGCATAATATTAAATAGTACACGTTATTACTAAGTGATTGTCACGCTTCATAATTTTGTATGATGATTTTTGGTAGATTTAGACGTGCTTGTGCGTTGTTTTTTTAAGAACCTTACCTCCAGGTATAATTATCTAAGACAATTATTTTGTGCAAAAGTTAAGGATAATTATCTCAAGCTGATGTTTTGTCCCTTGTATACCATTACAGATCGGCTGGCTGCAATGTAATCAGAGAATGTGTACCATTTCCATAGCTATCCTTACATTTACAAACATGATGATTTATGAGATCGCATCATACACAACTTTGCATTACCTACACATATGTATGAAAGCACATATCTATAGAATAAAAATTAATTATTCATATTGAAGGAATACATTCCCATCTAAACATGGATAATGGCCATGGATCTGATCTTCATTGAAACAAACAAAAAAAATAAAGGATCATTGTTGACAATTTAGCGCGTTTTTTTAATTAAAAAATCTAACAGAACTTCCAAATAGAAAACATTGCTTTTTTTTAATGATAGACATCCCGTGATTAAAATAAGAGGAAATGGCAACAACTAATTATATCTTTACACGACTATCTGAACTAAGCAAACGACCATAAAATAGCTTTAAGTTTTGGAATTTTGTCACTAGTTCTATCGCAATTTCATAAGTCAATAATAAATACTTTTGTAGACATGATTATTCCTTCCGTGTTAGCTTTTGTTTCATCTTTTAATAAATGAGCTACGTAGGTTTACAAAACACGCTCTAAATTTGGAGGCTTGTCACTAGTTGCATCGCTATTTCAATAGGCATTCAATTCAATATATATTTTAATAGAGATGGGTGATATCTACATTTTAGCATTGGTTTAATATTTTAATTATCCCATTAGATGTCCGTATATTAAACGCGTTAAATAAATTATTTTTTTTAAGTACATTAGATGTTTTTATTATAACACAGTTTAGTTTTTTTAAATAGCTGTAATCATTTAGAAAGTAGAACATGTTCCAAAGAGGGTGGTTTGGTGTCTGATAGAGACAAAACTTTCATCTGTATTAGATACAAGCTCTGGTTCTTTTCCGCCATATAAATACAGTTGTAGTTGAAAAGTTTAAAAAAAAATTCGTTTGTCTGACACGCTAAATATGAATTTATAAATCATTTAAATAATTACAAATATTTGTCCATTACTAGTTTAATATTGCAATTTCAAGAATGTATTCATTCCAATTTTGACCATTTTTATCCAGAACTATTAATGAATATGTTTCAAATATATGAAAAATAACTTTACCGATTTCATTATTTGTCGATACAAGTTTACGAAACTAGAAAACAAACAAAGACGATGAATCAATATGTTGCAATTTTCAAGCGTTATTTGCGTATAGTTTTATGCATTTTTTCATTAACCGTATTAGCGCTGTTTAATTCTATCGAAATGTACACTGCTACTCATAGCTCAATAAGACCCTAAATGACAATTATAATTTTCTTTATTTTATATTTTAAGCAAAGCTGTTTTCCCATATATAATAAATGGAAGTTGGATAATCCCGCCTTTAAGTCCTTAAAAGAATCCACACATTGCTATTACCACAATGTTTAATTTGTTGAAGTTTGTGTATGTTTGTGGAGGGGGAGGGTCGGAGTTATTATTGCAATACACTCTGTAATAAGATACTTGTTTACCTTGTGTAAGTTATCCTCTCTACTTAAGATAAATTAAGGTATATAAAATTTATTTTCCTGTTATTTATATCATCTATTAACAGGCATAAAGAAGTCTTTGTTTCAAAATTAGCTGCTAGACCTTCTACTTTAATGTCTCTTCACTTTATTATACTAAAGGTTTCTTGCTACAAGAAATTCAAGAATTGCTCTTTCAATATTATAGTTATATGATTTAGTCATACCACAATTATGTAGTATATTTTCTCTTGCAAGTTTCATTGGACCAAATTTCGTTTACTTTTATTTTACAATATTTCTGAAGAATTACAGAAATTATCATATTAAATTTATGTTTTCAAGGATTGTCGGTGTGATTTATAAAATCTATTCTTGTTTCAAGAACTTCTAATTATTTTAATAGCAGTAACCCAAGTACAACAATATGGTTTGGCCAACGTTGGCTAATATTGTTGCCTTATGTTTGCCCACATTAAGAAATGTCCGCATTACCCTATGATTGGCCTACGAAACATTTGCCAACAAAGGCGCAATAATGCTGAAATCGTAGCTATTCAGACTCCTTCTTAGATATGCTACAAATGAGAGTGTCCGACAAGAACAAACTCATGAAATGGATTATTTCAGAACCAGTTCCAACAGTGAAAGTAAGAGAAAGAATAAAGGAAAACAAACTGCAACCAAAATCAAACACGTATAAAAGACCTTTGTAGCGATCGACTTCAGCATCCAATGCAATAAAAATAATTCTGCAATAAAATATGCAATAAAATATTTTTTTTAAATGCAAACCAGATATTTTTTTAAAGATTAGGTTTAACATTAGCTTCTAGTGTCTTTGGATGATTGAAGTTGCCTCTTAGCACTTTATGCCCTTGACGTGAATTAAGGTATTTTAAAAATTTATAAAATTCATTTATCACATTGATTGGCACTAAAAAAATTAGGATGACTTTAGATAGTTTACTTTACATTTTTCCAAAAGCATTATTCGTTGTAAAAAGCAGCACTATTTTTAAATGGATAATTTGTGTTCCTACTATCATTGTTTAAAGAAAAAAACAAAAGTGACATTCGTGATCATGATGAACTGCATCGAGTCGGGTGAATATATTTTGTCAGAACCGCACCCGTTTTGGGCTTCGTGTAAAACCTGGATACCTGACTTGATTCCAGATTCTCATCTGAATTCTGCCTCCAGAAAAAAAACAGCCGAACGAATGAGGTCGAGTGTATAATCCTGGTAATCCGACCCGATGCAGAATCGTCACAAGTGTCAAACTGTTCACAAATTCGACACACTGTGAATTCACAAAGTGGCCACAGTGTGTTGTCACAGAAGGGCATAAAAACGACTATAAATACTTCCCATACATATCACTGTGTCTTCACATCGACTGTCACAAAGTCACAATGTGACGTCGCTGTAACTTTGTCGTAATGTCACAATGCTACACAGGTTCTAACAGGAATATAAAAAAAAGATTATTGTTTCTAAATATTAGAAATCTATAGTCAAATATGTAACCGCATAAACCGTTGCAGTTCTTTTGGCGGTTTTAATTCTTAATAAAAAAGTAATTTTAGATTTTAAAAGAAATTGTATTGTAAAAATAAATAAATAATATGTAAACGTAAAAAATACATTAATATATTTTTAAATATTTATAAAAAATAAAAAAATAACTAAATTCTTTTGTTAGCACTTTTTTACAATTTTTTAATTAGTATTACTTAAATAGTTTTTCAAAATATATTTCAGAATGAATAACGATATATTGGAATCGGAGTAATTTATCCCTTTTTTATACTGATAATTTACTAACAATATCATTTCTAGTACATCCAATTACTTATTAATTGAATCAAAATGATTAAATGCTTGAAGAAAATTAATCTTTACATTAAACTACATTAAAAAATATTTTTTTGAAAAATATGATTAAGTGCTTGAAAGATTTAACGTGCATTTATTTATTTTTTAGTTTTCATGGTACTCATCTGATACAATGAAAATATTTAAACGATAAGAGTACCCATCATCCTAAAAATAACAATGTCACCAGTGTAATAAGTATATCTTTTAAGTGGTATTTTTAGCCAGTATATTTTTTTTTACATGGAAAAGAGAAAAGGACGCAATTTAAGCTAAAAATGAGTTTAATGAACAGAGGTTGAAAAAACATTTCAATAATTCTCACTCATTAGAAATTCAACCTGATTTTTATTTATCTTGAAAGTTACAAATAAGTGTTGTTTAATTTAACTAAAAGAAGACAATTATTAATCTGCTGTCATTAACAAATTTGTGTTTCAATAAAAATGACTGAAGTCACTTATCTTAAGCACAGACAACAAAAATTATTTATGATATTAACAAGTAATTTCCATCATTAAACATTTGCAAGGTTTCGTAAGTGAACTTTTTATTATTGACAATAAAAAGCCAAGAAATGTATTCCTATAACATCAGGTTCTCACGGTTTGTTACATTTGAGTACCATTATTTTCACAGAGTAAACTTCACTAAAATTAGATAATAATTCATGCGATTTAATATATATCGAAGATTACTTTATGAACATAATCGTATTAAACAGTTGTCCCTTGAGAACCCTCGAATATATTTTTATTAGAATCAGTGTCATTTATTGTAAATAATTGCTAAGATTTTCCTTAGAATATTCAAATTCATACTTCATTTAAATACTAACACTTAAACCAACAAAATTACCTGTTTCTTTTCACATATTTCTATAGTAACCAATTTAATTTGGAATAAGGAATTTTTGTTAATACATTAAATCAAATAAGTACCACATACATAATAGCAGATATTTCCTTAGATGATCTGGTTCAAAACTTTAGTATTTAACCTGGAAACAAAACCTGAAGGTAGCAGCTATGCTTTAAGAGTAAATTTTCATCTTTAACATTCCTACTACTATTAAGTTTTTCATTCATGTTTAAAACCAGAAAAAATAATGAATTGAATCAAGCAGATACTTCGTGCAGGCGCACGTTAAAGATCTTACTGAATTACCATGATTTCTGGCCTATAATCCGCGGATCAAACAATCATGTTTAAATCCAGCAAATTAATTTAACAATTGATGCCAAATATTTAAAGATATCCAGAAAATTACATTTTATAATATAAACTTTCTGTGTCGAAGCATAATTGTTTGATCCGCGGATTATACGCCGGAAATTACGGTATTTTTCTGGTACAAAACATGAAAAATCTAAAGGTTGAAAACTTCCCCGCCCATGGTAGTAGAAGGGTTAAACAGTGAACTCCGATTGTCAGTCTTGCTCTTGCATTTTGCATTATTTAGCAAACAGTTTTTACTATTTTCGTGTTCATATCACAAATGAATATATAAAATAAGCGTCCCAGCAAGCACGTAACTTGCGATCCGCTGGTGACAACGTTAGCCTTTTCCTAAAATCTTAGTTAGGGGCCCGCTATCATTGGTCGTAGCAACATCGTCAAAAATATGTCACGCAGGGCACAATGCGACCACAGCACAATTGGCCATAAATGCATTAATATGCCCATTATTTGGCCACTAATAAAATATATAACAGATAGCCTAAAACTGGCCACAATTCTACTTTAAAGGGTAATTATGAAAGAAAGTAGCTATCATTATAATTACAAATTAACCAGAAGCTTGTCGTAGCCATGCCATTTGTAGTTATTAAGAATTAAATTTAACCCAGAGCTGCCCAGAAAAATTACTATTATAGTTATTTTAAATGTAAGCTAGCCTAAAGACAGCCACTGGAATGAGATATAGAGTATTTAAACTTCAATCAAAGTGTATTCTATAAAAGAAAAAACTTTTTAGAAAGTTAATCAAATGATAAAGCGTATTTCCCCCAAAAATACTAATAATCATTAGGTACAATTTTCAAGAAAATTATAAATTCACTCATCTGGAAGTTTTTCAAAAATTTCTGAACCATAGTGAATGAATTTGATTATTTTTTTCAGTTATGTAAAAGTATGTAATAATCAATGTAATAAAATTATGTAATAATTAAATATACAAATAATAATAATAATAACATTATAATTTTTTCACTTGCAAATAATTTTAAGTAATTTCAAAATGTCTTCAATATATTAATGAGTTTTTTCCCTTAATCTAATTTTTCTTAAATTGTATTAAAATTATTTAGTCATTTCATTCAATGACATTTTCTCTGAGGACAAATTATTCTCCGCGCGCGGAGGAAAAGAAAAATAATAATTCTTTTCAAAGTAATATTTAAAAAAATAATTATCACATTTAAAAAAATAGTTATCACATTAAAGAAAATAACTAGAAGATCGAGAAAACTAGAGGATTAAGAAAACTAGAAGATTAAGAATCTATAATATTAAGATAATTATATCGATAATTCAGAATGTTTAAAACTAGTTTAATCAATTTCTACAATAATTATTTTTTTCATAAAACAAAAGTCCATTGAATGATACAACTCAATAAAAGTTTGCATTATTAAGAAGGAAACTACATAAAAATAATATATATAAAATAAATATTATACTATAAATATTATACATTTAAAAAATCCATGTGAATTAATAACAACAAACATTTTAGGTCTTATAAGTTAAAAAAATGACAACTAATAATGTTAACATTTAGTTGTTTACTTACACACTCTTTACATATTGATATTATATAATCCTTGTATAAAAATCACTGAAATAAAATGATGCAGATATATTTCCGAATTAAACTACTTTAATGAACAGACAAAAAACAAAAAACTCAGACTTACAATATGTTAAATACATATTTCCACCTTGGAGATATTAGCTAAACATCGATCTCCTACATAAAGCGTAGCGTTAGAAGTTCAAATCAGGAATCAGGAATGACCTGAAGTGAGTCAGAAAAATGTTTGACCCCTATGACCCACCTTGAAATACCAAAATAAAAAAAAACGTGGGGATAAGAAAAATCCGTAAAAATTATTTAGTTATGGTCCGGATTCATATTTATATATTTCTATGTGTTATTATTTACGTTTTAACGAGACTTCTCCCAAATTTAACGATAATTCTTGTGAATTTCTAATATTTTAAACATCTTTTGAGTTAATCCTTTTTTTTACTTTTTATCCTTTATCTACTGATTGATCGAAAAATCGGAAATGTTTTTTTATAGAATTTTGTTATAGTATGTGTAGTAGGTATGAGAAATGGTAGAATGTATACATATATCCAATGCTTTTCATATAAAAAACAGAGTCATGCCACACGGGTTTAAAGTTTAAAAAAAAATTATTATCGATAAAATATTTTTATCAAAGTTATAGGTATATAAATATATTTAATTCACTGAAAAAAATAACGTACTTAACCCTTTCCGGCACAGTGATCCCACTCCGGGCACACCTACTTTTAATTTTAAACTTGCATTCGGCACCAAGAATATTTTAATAAAATTTTGTTTCTATAATGAAAGCTTAAAATAAGGAGATCATATTTTCTAAAAAAGTCGTTAGTAAATTCCGGTGTCAGTCAGCAATGTCTCATTTTACTAACAGACTTTGTCTGTGGCGGAAAGGGTTAAATACTACCAATAATTAAAATTTTCAAAATTTAATAACCAGCTTTTATGTAATTTTCTTGAATATATAATATTTATGTGTTGCTAAATCCTGCGTTAATGATAATTTTTAAGAGACGCATTGCAATCCTTAAATTGAGGTTCTACTGTAATTTCTTTGAATTTATGTT
This sequence comes from Maratus michaelseni, assembly GCA_963931845.1. Lineage (NCBI taxonomy): Eukaryota > Metazoa > Arthropoda > Arachnida > Araneae > Salticidae > Maratus > Maratus michaelseni. Next base: position 404,257,829 of record OZ007586.1, read on the forward strand.
AGTATTGTTAAGAAGTTAAGATGTTCTCAACAAAAATTTTTTTCAGCTAATACAGCGAAACTTCCTGTCATATTTTGTGCAACTTTTGCATGAATGATCACATCCAGAAAAAAGTCTTGTTTGACCCAACAAAACTTTTCGTTTAAATATGGGTCAATGGAAATTTTTTTAATCAACAAAAAAAAAATATTGTTGATTTTTTTGAAATTCCAACAAAAAAATTGTATTGTCAGCAAAAAATGTTTTGTTAATTCAAGTAAAATGGTTAAATTTTACTTGAATTAACAAAATTGTTTTGTTGAAAGTTTTCTCAAAATAAATGTTACTTTAATAATCTGTTACTTTAAGAGTTATTTCACTTTCGGTGACAAAAACTTTTGTTTAAAGAACAATTGTTTTGTGTAATTTTAAGAATTTTCTTTGTTTTAAGAACAAAAGGTTTTTGTTAAAAAACAATTATAATATTTACAACAAAATATATTTTGTTTGTTTAAATAATAAAATATGTTATATTACGAACTTGTTTTGTTTATACTACAAAAACTTCTGTTAAATGAACCAATCTAATATGTAATGTTAACTATTTTTTAGTTAATTTCAGCAGTGAATTACGCCTATAAACCTTGAATAATAACAAGTGAATTTTTATCTTTCTTTTTTTCTAGAGTAAACCGACAGAGTGAAAATGCCCCAAGCAGGGAATTGAACCCGAATCCTCAAAACAGCGATCTGAGGCTCTACCACTGAGCTACAAGGACGATATACCAACTCGGCATTTCTCACTCTTATATATGTCGGACCGGCTGAAACCGCAGCACAAGATCGAAATGTTATCAGGAGCACTCAAATTTCTGCGGTAGACATGAGACGACAATACAAAGCCCAGCATACGGCAACACATAGTTACTTTATTCATTTTCAGCAGTGAATTACGACTATAAAATGCAGGATAAAAATTCACTGTTCATTATTCAAAGATTAGTGGCGTAATTCACTGCTGAAAATGAGATAGAGCTATTGCAGAAAACGCGAAAAATTCAACATAGCAGTGCCATCTAATGAGCGATTCACACCAAAAACTAATCACCAACAATTTATATCAGGAAGTAACTGAATATAAAGTTTCAATTAAATTCCGTGCATTAGTTCTTGAGATAGAGCGCCCACAAAATTTTTGTAACATACAGACAGACAGAGTCATAGACAGTCATTTTCGAAAAATAGTCAAATTGTGTTCTAAAATCCGTCGGAAACCGGAAGTCGGAAATTTTCATGTATCCAATACTTTCTTCTTGTAAAGATAGAAGAAGGTAATAAATGGGAGGGGGGATTTTTAAAACTACCTTGGTCCGTCCCAATGAAAAAAAGATTTAATTTTCCAAAAATTATGTTAATCCTTTAATTATATAGCAATATAAGTCAAATAACCAAGTTACGTGATAGAGTTATGGCAACTACACAACAATTTAAATTTTGCTGGAATTACAAATTAGAATTACAAAATTATTGTAAAATTAAAAAAAACAGATTTTGTTAATTCAAGTAAAATACATGAAATTTTGTTAAAATTTTGTAAGAGTGTGAACAATAGTTTTTTGTCCAAGCAACTGAACCAATTTTTTACTTCAACTAAAAATTTTGCTTAAAACAACCAAAATGCACTGAACAAAACATGTTTTGTAGTTCTAATCTATTCCTTTTTCTGGGTGCATTGGAGTGATTTGTCATCGAACAGTTTTTTCCCTTTTCTGTATACATGAATTACATATTTTAAGTGATTGTAGTTTATGATTTCAGTATTTTCCATTTCCCGCTCTATCGCGTCCGGATATTTGGTTTAAAATGCCAACCTTGATAGTCTTTTCTGAAATATATTCTGCCTTTACCAAAAAATTGAAAAAAAAAACATGTTGGTTAATATCTTTTGTACTTGGTAATTTCAACCTCTTGAAGAGAAAATTTTATTTGAAGCATTTGACAGAAAGTAGCCAATTTGAATTTGAGAACAACCCTACACAATTTCACACGTGTTTCGTTCTCGCCAAAAATATACCAAAAAGGCAAAACATACCGTCCAACTTGTTTTTACTTTCTTAACAAGTACCAGTTCATCACCTTTACACTGAAAATTACTCAACATCAAATTTTAAATTATAATAACAATTCGTCGCATTTCAAATATAATTGGAATTTGTGTTTTAGCAGGAGTTTGTTCAGTTTTGGGTTTGTTTCACGTTTAAAGGTTTTTTCCTTTTTTTAAAAAATATATTCAAACTGAAATTTTGAATTTCTCTATTTGAAGCTCCCATAAACCAAAGTCTTTAAAAAATGCATATATTACAATTCATATTTTTCTCAAAAATTATGTTCGAAAAGATATATTTTATGTAATTTATTTTCGAGACACATACGAATTGTGGTGAGGAGAATCATCTTTTCCTAATTCCCTGAATAGTTGTAATTTCTCGGTATATTTCTTTCCTGGTACGGCAGTGAAGAGATCTGTGGGATAAAAAACACGAGATCAGTTATATTATAGTGGAGATAAAAACATTGTTTAGTTACTGCAGTATTAAAGAAGATTTGCGTTTTCGCTATGAATATTTTAGGCAAATAAGAATATTTGAAGGTTTTGTTTAAATATTTAATTTAAATTTTCTTCCACTACAAGAATATTTAAGTAATTTAATATTTATGGCTGAAAAATTAAAATATGAAAGATAATAGTTAACGTTTAAATTTTAGGAGTTAAATCATTTTCCGCAAGAAATTATTCTCAAATAAATCGTAAATAAATAAAGAAAAAAGTCTTACTTTTTAGTTGTATTTATTAATTTAGGGATTGTAGGTAGTAGAAAATAATTAAATAATTATTTCCAGTTTATAATTTAATAAATAAAAAATAAATAAATAAAACATTAATTTCATGGGTAGTACAGATTTAAAAGGGAGAGTTTGTTGCTAAAATTTGAATTTTAGTTTAATAAGTAAATAAAATTCAAATTTAATGCAATTTTTTAAGGCATAAATATATGAATAAATAAGTGATTTTACCGGGTTTTAAATTGTAGTATGGATTACTTGGTAAAAGTAAAAGAAATTTTTACAAGCATTTTGAATAATTAAATTTGTTAACTTAATAATTAAAATATGTTTTGTAATAAAAAATTTGAGACATTACCTTTTATTCGCGAGGGTTATTTATTCAGGGATTTTCGGTGAGTTCTTTTTGTGGGTTGGAAGGGTTAGTAATACGCTGACTTGTATGTACAGTCAGTATAAAAATATATATACCTGCCTTTTTACGCAGATAAATTGCAATTAAATCACACCAAAGGTGTCATAAGACATAAAATATTGTCTTCTTTCCGAATACAAATGCTATTTTTGAAATAAGGGTCGAATACACATTAAAAATGCAACTTTATTTTTTTTATATTTTAACACAAACTGTTGACTCCATATTAAAATTCCTTGAATGAAATGACACCGGAAAAATACACAGTTTATATACTTTTCTATTAAATCTTAATAGCAATATATAAAAATAATTATTAACAGTATACTCACAGATTTAGAAAAACTACGTTATAAGATTTAAGATATCAAAGTAAAATCTTCCAGAATTACACTTTAAATATGTAGAGACAATTGATGTATAAAATAAACAAAATTATACTCTGATCTCCCAAATCATATTTAAGAGAATATTTCACATACATTTTCTTGTTGCCATTTTTCCTTTTCTTATATGTAATTGAAGGTAGGCAGAATATTGTCCATTTAGAACTTCTAAATGTAAAATTTCGCTATACCTCGAAAAATAATGATTAGAATGAACCACGAAATTACCCATGTGTTTGATTATGACCATTCTGTTTATGAAGAAATTGATGTAGGTCATAAGACAGAGTTTTTAAAAAAAAAATATGAACATATTAATAATTTTTATAATTAAAATAATAGTTTTCAATAAAAATCTTACTGAAAACAAAAATTTTAAAATGGATAATTTTTCGGAATATTTAAATTATCGTTTGACACGTGAAATTAGCAGTAGTGTCCTGGAATTTGGAACACTGTTTACTCCATGAACATTTAACAAAAATACTTAAATATTTTTTCCGAGCTGATTGAATCTAAGGAAATCAAATAAAGTTTCCAAGTTGGCTCTTACTATTCCGAACGAATCTATATATTTAAAACGCTAGCGTTTTCTTTCGACAATCTGTGAGAACAAACTACCTCATCAAATTACATCATTCTTTTTTTAAATGAAAGATCTTTGGACACAGATTTGTTATCGTACATTCGTTTGTTCAAAAATATTATTAATTAGCGGTAATTTTAAATTAAAATTTTACTTCTGCATATGACGCCATGAAGTCGGCAATCAGTTAACTCGCACTGTTGCGAGTCACAGAGTAACAAGGAACTCCGTGGTCGCGAGGATAAAAGAGAAATAGTAAATATTAAAGACACGTGGCTTTTGCCCGAATTTTTTAATTTGCAAGTTAAATTTTGGTAAAAATATTTATCGCGTACACTTCATTTTGATAAGCGAATAAAAATTAATATTTATTATGACGTCAAGGGAATATTGTCCATCGGGTTGTCATTATGCATTATAACTTTCTTGATGTCATTTTTTCATTGCAATTAAATACAAACTATATTTTTATTTGTATACATGGTGTTTAAGCATAAAAGTAACGTATATAAAGTGCGTGTGAAAAGTTTTCGCCGGTGAAAATGATGTTATGCTTAGCTCGAAATATATTTTAACATTAATAAAACTAAATAGAAAAATTTATATGATTGTGCCAACTTGGCGTAATTTTAACCGATTTTTCCATTCTTAATTATAAAGATTAGAATTGGAGCCTTTATTGATTGCATACCTTGATTATATGTTACCAATTACTTTTATTTTAATTATATGTTAGAAGGTTTCATTTTTTAATAAACAATTCACAAAAGTAAAGGATTTCAGGAAAATGAAAATTATAAAAAATAGTGTTATGGTAGAAAAAAAACTTGACATAACGATTGTATTTTTAGCTAGAATAAACAATGTAAGACTAATATTTTATAGGAATTATTTTGGTAGGTTTATTATGAGTTCGTTTAACAGTTCCTTATTAGCGGCAAAGCCATATCTCTTTAACTGTGAATTTCACTTTCGATGCCAAAAAATTGTAGTCTATTTTTGGACGCCAGCGAAAACACAGTGGCAATTTTTAGAAATGTATAACGGTTGTGACAACAAACGGCGCTATCGCTTTAGCTTTCATCGCACTTACATCACATCTAAATTCTACATTTTACAATTTTAATTCTTACATCATAAATTGGAAAAAAATTAGCTTTCGACTGAAATTTATTTGAAAACTGCCGCTTAATTTAACGACTTTTTAAATAATTTTCAATCATGAAATTTTTTTCAATTCTATCTTAACAATGACCATCAGTTTGTTTCAATAATGTAAAATAGCCCCTGGGAAAGTTGCCACAGATGAAAATAGATTTCTCTAACCATCATAAAATGTGAATAATAATAATAATAATAATAATAATAATAAACCCTGATAAAATTTCAAAAAAAAAAAATCAGTTTATGTTTAACATAAAATTGATATGTTGAATCCGTTGAAGCATATGTTGCATCAGAATATGCTAGGAATTGTATTTTTTTTAAGATACATTGGGTATTTAACTGTACAAGAGAGAAAAGATCACCGACTGTGGTGGAAAAGGGATAATCATACTGATTATATAAAGGGACCGAAGAAACCATACAAATAAATAACACTTGAAAACATTAAAAATCTCCCTAATCTGAAGATTGATTTATTATTGTAAAGAAAATTCTTCATCTTTACATAAAAATTGATTAGCTTAAAACAATGGTTGCGTTTTACAAGATTTGGATTTGAAATGAACAATGATTAAAGATGACATTTTAAAATTTTCAATTTAAACATTTTAAAGCTTTTTTTAACGTCGAATTTCGACGGTGCTTTTGGGGAGATACAGTACACATGCTCATAGGGGTTCATTCGGTTGCATTATCACAGGGGGGGGGGAGAGATTTGTGCTTTATTTGCTATGTTCTTTTATTTACTGAATGTGATATGAACGTATGAATATACTATTTGTATGATACTTCATATGTCCATGAAATTTTCTATCTTCTTAGGGAAATACGGTGGTAATGTCAAACTGATTTGCATTACACAGTTGTTTACGGATTGTTTGTTTGGAGTTGGCATCAGAAATAGTACTGTATTTCACTGGGGAAAAACTTTTAAAATAAAATATTTGAAAGACTGTTTCATACGCACTCTTCTTAAATAATTAAGAAGCTTATTTTACTGATATTGTTATAGTATTTTTTTTTTGACGGGTTCCGTATAGTATTGTTTTTATTTTTTAATCGAAGTTGGTGTAGTATTTAATATGAATACGACCCCTATTTCAAAACATTTAAAAATGTACTAAAATATAACATTATTTTCGAGTCTGATGACACATTTAAAGCGATTTTATCGAAACTGAATATTTATTTAACCTTTGGATTATGTGTATATATACAGTCAATACCGAAACAATACACCTGTTTTTTGAGTAGTAGGTGGTTTACAAAAAATCACACCAAATATGTCATTGGAGTAGAAGTATTGCCTTCTTTCAGAATAGGATTACAATTTTTGAATCCTATCCGGAGTCATCTACATATTGAAAATACTCAAACTTCGATTTTTCAAATGGTAAAACAAACTTTTGATATTTTATTTGAGTTTCTCAGATGAAATAAGCCCAGAAAAATTCATAATTTATGCATTTCTTTAAAATATTCATGGAGTTAAAAGAGGTCAAAATTTGAGGATGTAAATGTTAAATTCACTTCTAAAAATGCAATTCATGTTTTCTCAAAAAATCGTACAATTTAACATTTTGGTTTTTAGTGAGATACATTGAATAGACGAACACATATTCTAGGCTTTTTAGCTCACAGGCTATCAAAGCCTGAGAGCTTATGTGCCCGCCGGTTCTGTATGTATGTATGTATGTACGTATGTACGTACGTAACGCGATAACTCTTCATAGAAATATCCGATTTCCTTCAAATTTTGTTTATAGGTTGACTGTGTTAAGGCGCTTCCCTGATTAGTTTTCGGGATTGATTGGTTAAATATAAAGGGGGGAACAGGGGGGGCTAATCCATCCCTAATTTATATAAATAGGGTTTTAATACAGAATTATTCCGTTTTCCTTCAAATTTTGTTTATAGGTTGACTGTGTTAAGGCGCTTACCTGATTAGTTTTCGGGATTGATTGGTTAAATATAAAGGGGGAACAGGGGGGGGGCTAATCCCCCCTAATTTATATAAATGGGGTTTTAATACAGAATTATTCCGTTTTCCTTCAAATTTTGTTTATAGGTTCACTGTGTTAAGGCGCTTCCCTGATTCGTTTTCGGGATTGATTAGTTAAGTAAAAAGGGGGGAATGGGGGGAGGTCTAACCCCCCCCTTAATTTATATAAATGGGTTTTTCATGCAGAATTATTCCGTTTTCCTTCAAATTTTGTTTATAGGTTCACTGCGTTAAGGCGCTTCCCTGATTAGTTTTTGGGACTGATTGGTTAAGTATAAAGGGGGGGGAACGTGGGGCTAATCCCCCTTCATTTATATAAATGGGTTTTTCATGGAGAATTATCTCATTTGCTTCAAAATTTGTTTATAAGTTCATTGGGTTAAGACGCTTCCCTGATTAGTTTTCGGGATTGACTGATTAAGTATAAAAGGGGGGAACGGGGGGGCTAATTCCCCCTTAATTTATATAAATGGGTTTTTCATGCAGAATTATCCCATTTATTTCAAAATTTGTTTATAGGTTCATTGGGTTAAGACGCTTCCTTGATTAGTTTTTGGGATTGACTGATTAAGTATAAAAGGGGGGAACGGGGGGGCTAATCCCCCCTTAATATATATAAATGGGTTTTTCAAGCAGAATTATCCGATTTTCTTCAAATTTTGTATATAGGTTCATTGTGATAATGCGCTTCTCTGAATAGTTTTGGGGGTTCATTGGTTAAGTATAAAGGGGGAAGGGGGGGCTAATCCCCCTTAATTTAGATAAATGGGTTTTTCATGCAGCATTATCCGATTTTCTTCAAATTTTGTATATATATATTCATTGTAATAAGAGGCTTCCCTGAGTAGTTTTTGTTGGGATTGATTGGTTAAGTATAAAGGGGGGGACGGGGGGCTAATCCCCTCCCCTTAATTTATATAAATGGGTTTTTCTTGCAGAATTATTCCGTTTTCCTTCAAATTTTGTTTATAGGTTCACTGTGTTAAGGCGCTTCCCTGATTAGTTTTCGGGATTGATTGGTTAAGTATAAAGGGAGGGAACGGGGGGTAATCCCCTTAATTTATATAAATGGGTTTTTCATGCAGAATTATCTCATTTGCTTCAAAATTTGTTTATAAGTTCATTGGGTTAAGACGCTTCCCTGATTAGTTTTCGGGATTGATTGGTTAAGTATAAAGGGGGGGACGGGGGGCCAATCCCCCCTTAATTTATATAAATGGGTTTTTCAAGCAGCATTATCCGATTTCCTTCAAATTTTGTATACATATATTCATTGTAATAAGAGGCTTCCCTGATTAGTTTAAGGGGTTCATTAGTTAACTATGAGGGGGTAACGGGGGGATACCCCCTTAATATATTGTCGATTTCTTTATTTTTCAAGGGCCTTATTTCAAATTCTTTGAAATACGAGTATAATATACAATTAGTGTGAATAGCCTGTGAGCTCAATGCCCTCAGTTTAACTGGGCAGTTTTCTTTTTTTAACACTTTCCAACCTAGTTGAAAAGTGTTTATGACTTCGGTTTGTCTGCCGTATGGCCGTCTGTCCGTGCTCTAACTCAAGTAAATATGCTCGGATTGCCCTGCAATTTTTATATGTTATTGTCGTTATCTAAAACATTTTTACTATTTCAAATGAAGTGTGTAGCACTTATAGTTTTTTTACAGGGGCACTCAAAAGAATTCCGTTACATTACGGTCTATGGGGAAAAATCATTTGCAGTTTATTTTAATGATGTTACACAATTTCAAACACATTGTAATTTATATATATCACTAAGGTGCATTACAAGAAGCTTAATATGGAATATGCTGTGCATAGCACTTATAGTTACTTTACAGGGACAGTAAAAAAAATCCGTCACATTACATCTATGGAGAAAAATCGTTTGCGGTTTAATTAAATAATGTTTCACTACTTTAAACCCATTGGAAATCATATATATCACTATGGTGCATTACAAGAGGCTTACTACTAAATATTGTGTGTATAGCAGGCATCGTTCATTTACAGGGGCACACAAAAGAATTCTCTACTGTCTGTGAACAATAATTCCTGGAAGTGCGTTTTAAGTTGCTGAACGCGATTTTAAATTTAACTAACTTTTTGTCTATTACTTGGTGTGTATAAATTCTGTAGATCCTATACAGGGCAGCACAAAAGTTCGCGAACACATTTATTGACGGAAACTCCAGAAGAAGAATTTTAAACTGTGCTACGCGTTTCCTAACTAAACTAAAATTTAGCATCCTATGTAGTATATATACAAATCTATAGCTCATATACAGAAGTGAATAAAAGTATTCGGATATTTTTCCGAATATTGTTGGTAATTCCTGAAATTACGTTTTTAAATATGTTATGCATTTTCCAAATTGTTTACTTAGATGTTATCTTTCAGCTTATTAAACGATAATAATTTCTAAAATTATTTTGGAAGCGTTGGAAAGTGTTACATAATCTATGTTTGACGCATGATTTTCCGTTCTTGTTTTGCTTATTACACAAGCTATATTATGAGTATTAATTATAAATTCAGATAAAAATATGAATAATGAACTACAACAATTATTACATAATGAAAATGGGCATTGTCAAATCATGGGTGTGTAAGTTTACACTTTATTCCAATCAGTTATTGTTTTTTGAGACTGAGCGAAATTTAAATTTCGAAAATCTAAAGAGATTATAGTGCGAGATCCGGTATAAGAAATATATACCCTCATTTGTAATTTAATGATATTAAAGAATATAAAGAATATAAATAAATATATATTTTTTTACTTAGATGTTATCTTTCAGCTTATTAAACGATAATGATTTTTAAAATTATTTTGGAAGCGTTGGAAAGTGTTACATAATCTATGTTTGACGCATGATTTTCCGTTCTTGTTTTGCTTATTACACAAGCTATATTATGAGTATTAATTATAAATTCAGATAAAAATATGAATAATGAACTACAACAATTATTACATAATGAAAATGGGCATTGTCAAATCATGGGTGTGTAAGTTTACACTTTATTCCAATCAGTTATTGTTTTTTGAGACTGAGCGAAATTTAAATTTCGAAAATCTAAAGAGATTATAGTGCGAGATCCGGTATAAGAAATATATACCCTCATTTGTTATTTAATGATAATAAAGAATATAAAGAATATAAATAAATATATATTTTTTTATATTTTGATGTGATTTTCTATTTTTAATTATGAAAACAAAAAATAAATGGACCTTGTAAAAAAATGCATTAACTATTGTTTCATATTTTTATTTAATTGAAAACGATAGATACGGTTATCGTTATTATGAATCTAATATTTAGCATAAATAGAAAAGACATTATACCATAAAAACACATTTAATGGTATATTTGATACAATTATTTTTTTAATGTAGAAATATTTAATATACTATTTTAGTTTCCTCGTCAGTGCCAAGGCCTTCGATTAACCCAGCACCCCATGGTCATATTTCATCTCTTTATGTTCTACTTGCCTCTAGCTAATACCTCACAAGGATAATGCATCTAATTATTTCAACTTTGTAGAGAATGTGAGTTAATAAATGCAATATATTCACTTTGGAATTACATCTAATTATTCAAGGGTACTTTGTAGGAAGTATAAAGGCATAAAATGCACTGCTTAGTAAATTATGCGTACAAATCGATTAAAATGTTAAAATCGTGTTTATAAACTAAAAGCTTTATTTAGTTGGCGAAAAAAAGTTTTATATTTATATAATTTAATTTTTCATTTGTTGTTTTAATGTACGGATCGTCAACATTTGTGCCTGAAAATCATTTGTTACCACAAATCAGAACAGTATTCTTCTCCTTATTTAATCGCGAAATTTCAGTCGTTAAATAAATCAGGTTTTTCTGTCCTAAAATAGCGGTCCTCTCTGTGGCTCACAGGCTGCAGTTTGATAGCTAATTTTATGCAGAAGAAATTTAAAAATTCGTAAAAAAAATGATATATTGATCGTAGAAACTATGCAGACAATTTAGATTTCTTTTTAATCAGTAATCTAACACTGTTTCCCACTATATGTGTACATTCTACTTACATAACCCTTTCCGGCACTTTCTGTTCGTAAAATGAGAAATTACTGACTGACACCGGAATTTACAGACGACTTTTTTAGAAAATAAGAACTCCTAATTTTATGCTTTCATTGTAGAAACAAAATTTTATTAAAATATTCTTGGTGCCGTATGCAAGTTTGGAATTAAAATTATTTGTACCCAGAGTGGGACCACTGTGCCAGAAAGGGTTAAGCAGCTCGCTTGCCTAAGCCTTATACGAGTCTCCTATAAGTAATAAAAACAAAGATTTGAAGACATCTTCCTACTAACTTTGACTTTTACCGACATCTCTCAAGCTTTCATATTTCATTTTTTTAATTGTTTATAAGTAACGACAGCACAAAAGTTTTTATCAGAAATGAATCTTTCCATTTCATGTTTGTATTTTAACTAATGCATGAAATTAGATAGATTTAAAATGAGTACAACATAAACAGTGGCGTAGCCAGGGAGGGGTTCCCACCGCTCCGGATACCAGGAATTTTGTACAGTTTTCTGCGGTTTGATTATCGCAGAAAGTTATCTGATTAGGAAAGTCAAAGAAAAACTTTATAAAATTAGTGGTATCCGCAGCATGTGAACCACGAACCTCACTACCGCACTGAACATAAAAGCAAAGCACATTTAATTAAATGAATATTCAGGTTCTACGTATGTTTTCTTTAAATAATAAAATCAGTAGGTTGACAAGTACTTTTTTTACATAAGGAAAGCTGGCCATCTATAATAAGAGCACAAATTCTCCATTTAAAAAAGTTTTTCTTTAAACAACTAATAATCCTATGGAAAAATGGTAAAATATATTATAACTCATTCAAAATTGTATTGCTGCCAATCAGTGTGTTAAATGAATTTTATAAATAGGTTTTTTATGGTACGTTACAGTATTTCGAGGCCTAAAAGGTTAATAGGATCCCGCTAAACAAATTATTCTTTTCTATACAATTTACAATAGAATTTTAAGTGTTTCAATACGCATATTTGTTTTCGTTTATTTATTCATAATTCGTGAGCAAGAGGATTAATGACAGAGTTAGTCAGACCCAGTAGAGCTACCAATCTATGAATAATATAGTTTTTTGCGCAATATTTATTTGTATGGGTTTTTATTTATAAACAAGAGCAAAAAATCATTCGGCAAGCATAAATAATGAAAGACTTTCCAACACCCACAGAATACTTTAGCAAAATTACACCGATTAATAAGATGAAATCTGGTGTCTAAGCAAACAAGGGATGACCGCCCCGGGACACATAACAAAATTGAAGAACAATTTCAAAAATTATCATCAGTAGTCGTAAAAATATCTGAATTATTTTGTGCAGCCCTGTATATGATCTATAGCATTGTATATATATTACATAATATGCTAAAATTTAAGTCAGTTAGGAAAACCATAGCACAGTTGAAAATTCCTATTCAGCAACTTCCGTCAATAAACCGAAATGTATTCGATATCTTTTGTGTTGCTCTGTGTATGATTTATAGTGTTTATTTACACTAAATAATATGTAAAATAGTTTAATTTAAAATCACGTACTACAACTGAAAACGCACCAACAGGAATTATTGTTCATAGACAGTACTGTAACCGATTTATTTTATGTGTCCCTGTAAATGGACAAACAATGCTATTCCCACGATTTTCTATAGTAAGCTTTTTCTACTTACCTCAGTGATATATATCAATTTCAATATTTTAAAATAGTGTAACTTCATTAAAATACACCGCACAAGATTTTCCCCTATAGAGTGTAATGCAACGCAATTCTTTTGAGTGTCTCTGTAAATGAACTATAAGTGCTACACACTTCATTTTCAATATCGAACATGCCATAGTAAACCTCAATAACATATATCAATTGCATGGCAATCCTAATTTATTTACCCGAATTAGAGCGCGGACAGGCAGGGAAACATAATACAGACATACGAACCGAATTCCGAAACATTTTTCAACGACGTTGGAAAGTTTTGAAAACGATAATATCGGTGTTTGCATGTATGTAGCATAGATGTCAACATTTTGGTATCCTTCCAGAATCTGACCTAATCCAATCATGCTTGGGAACCAGGAAATTTATTTAACTATACAAGGTAATAAAATCTAATAAGTAGCACATAGAATCAAGTCACGTTTTCTTAAATACATTCTCTGGTTGTTTGTCTTAGGCCACACTCAGGAATAACACCGAAAAATTTAGAGAGTGCACAGATTAACTTATTAGTTCAATATGTTATTAGTTCAAATGACTGTCGTGTACCCAGTGTGGGGACCAGAGATCCTCGATACCACTATTTTAAAGAAATAATCTGCCCTTTATCTAATCGCAGAATTTTCAGCATTTAAAGAAGGTGATAAACAATTGCAAAATTAGTGATATCAAGAGCATCTGGACACTGAATATGACTACATCAGTGCAATAAGAAAAATGTCCAGTCTTTTAAATGGTTGGAACATTATTCTGTCTATTGGAAATGAGGACACATTATGAAAAAAATGCTGGAGATTTTATATTATTTTGATGCTGTTAAATATGTTATCTATTAGATCATTTCTCTCTAATACATGTGGAAACCAATGTGATATTCTATCGCCTAGTGGCTTCTTTACGTGAAATGTTGCGGTCAGAGGCAATATATTAATTTTGAATATAATAAAAGAATATATATTTGAAAACTGTAACTCTGTATGCATTTGGTGGGATAAATAGGGGTGTCCTGCGTGCCCCTCTTACCAGGGGAAACTGTTATTGACGAGCATTGTGTTTTTAGTATAAATCATTTGGCAGATCAAATAATAAAAAACAGACATAATACTGGGCATGGACTGTGATAAAACCACTGCCAGTGGTATTACAACAGGACAACGCCAGGGCCCATTGTAGTTCTGTGACCTCTACCAAACCATAAACCATCAGCAATGACAAATTTTACTGGGTTCTTACTAGATCGTTCTTTTTAATACCAGATTTTTTCATACAATAAACTCATTTTTAGAAATTGTTGCACAAACCGACTTCAAAATGTATTTATATTGCAGAGGTAGTTAAAACCTTTGATGAAATTTTTTCTTCAGAAATACTCGTATTCAAAAACGGAAAAGTGGAATCCCTGAATTGTACCACATCCGGCTCACTCATAAAAGATCGCACCATGCGATTACTACTTACCGTAATTTCCGGCGTATAAGCCGCAGCTCAAAGAGTGGTTTTTCGACCCAGAAATTTTATTCAATAATTGTAGTTAAATATTTACAGCGATCTTTTAAGTTACATTTTATAAAATAATCTTTCTGGGTCGAAAAACGACTCTTTGAGCTGCGGCTTATACGCCGGAAATTACGGTACTACCGTTTTTGTTCGTTACAAAATAGCTTAGAAAATAAGTAATTTCACTTTGAAGATATGGTGCGAAAAATAATTGATGAATTGGTGGTGCCAAATCACCAAGCCTTTTTCCTCCACGATATCCATCAACTGCTTGAGCGTTGGAAAGGGTAGTAGAAACTAATGTTGAGTATATGTATTGAAGTTTTTATTTTATTTGATATTTACTTATTAAGAAATTGCTAAAAATGAGTAGAACATTTGTGTACATTTAAAATTTTATATATCTGTTATACAGACAGTCATTCATGATAGAAACGTTAGTTTTATCCAGCGTTCGTACGGATCAGGGCATTTTCCAGCATATTTACCAGTATTTTTTTTTAATAGAAAAAGAAGTCTGCGTTAAACTCGCAAAAATTCGCCTCTTTTGAAGGAGAGATTTTCTGTAAGAAAATACTGGTACTGAAAAATTTCCAGGTCGCAAAATTCTAGGAGGCGTACGAAACCTGTTTATCGTTTGTTTTGAAGAGACTGTGTAGTCTTTAATAAAATCTAAATTTGATGCTAAATACCATTTTTAAAATGAGATGTATAAAATAGTTTATACAACATTTTCAGCCTGTTTTAATTATGATATTTTGGTTTGGTTTGTTGTTTATATCAATGGCATCGGCGGTGCTATTGGATGGATTATTAGGAAGGTATTTTTATATTTAATGTATTCAGGGTGCTAACAGTTCTACCAAAATATTTGAATAGAATTTTTCGCGTTAATTAATTACAAAGCAAGTTACATATTTTGCGATCAAAGAAAGCGCTCAGAATTCTGAGATATAAATATTTAAAAAAAACTTAAATCAGAAATAGTAGTGCCAGACTCTGTGGAAATTCCAAGAAGTGTGGGTACCTTGTAAATTATACAGATTCTTATCTATCGAAGAATATTTAAAAAAAAATAGAAATGGATTTTAAATTAAAATGTTTTGAATGCCAGAGCATACTCGATTGCGTAAAGCATGAAATACGTTTTTCAAACATGTGACTTAATTAAAATGACTTTTATACGCTTGTAATTTTATTTAAACCAGTGAACCCACAGAAGGCTTTTGCACTGCAATCTTTGAGATTATTTTGTGATACTTTTTTCATTAATTTTTAATTAACTGCATTGTTTTACAATTGATTTAACAAAATCTGAGTGTACGATGTAAAGCGCCTGCTCAGAAACTTTCATATGGTACCTCATTCATTGTTATGTTTTTTATATGTGAACAGAAAAAAGATGTTGCCCTCAGAAATAATATGTATGATTAAAATGATTCTGAAGCATTATTTTGTACTTTATGTAGCATGATAAATATGAAAAACGAAGTTAGAAATTATTCATATAAAAATAATTTTTTGCCATAATATAATTAAAATGTCATTTATTTTTTCACTCCCATGAAAATATTTAAAGGATCAATATTTCGTTTTCTTGCGCATAAAAGATCAAATGTTCTGAAATGGGAATTTAATGTTTTTATGTTGCATTCAGTCAAACAGAAAAAAATGCATTCATAATACCCTGAGACAAATAAATTCATAAAAAAAGAGTAATACTAATTAATTTAAAAAGAATATTTTAATCTTCCACTTTGTATTATAAAAATAATGATTGATATTTTACGGTATAAAAGTTAAATTTATTCCTTTGAAATTGTGTTCTTTATCAGTTAGAAGATAAATATGTTACTTATTGCGTTTTTTGGGGGGAAGTAGCTATTTCATTAAAGCTTTGTTAAACAAAATAAGTAGAATTTTTAAACAAAATAAGTAGACAAATCCAATAATTTCTTCATGACTAGCAAAACCTGCGGCTTTGTTCGAATCACATCACAATAAAAACGTCCATCAGGGTTGCTAGTTTGGCCTTCAGTTTTATTCAGAAATTGTGCATTCATACCTAAAATTCCAAAAGGAGATTTTTTACTTTATGTAATCACGAAATGTCTGTCACTAAAAATAACTAAAATTACTTTTTGAAAATTCCGGTATGAATTCGAAATTCTCGAATAAAACTGAAAGCCACACAGCCAACCATGACTTCGATTTCAAATTTAAATGTTCTAGACCCGAATAGTGTCTGAACAATTATGATTAAGGAGCATTTTATAATAATTCCACGCATTTAAATCTCGAATAATTTAACAAATGTTCTTATTGAGCATTTACATCTTAAAAGTAACCACCGTATCAAATTTCATTTATCGTCATGAGAAGCAAAGAAATCTAAATTTTAGAACGTTTTTAACTCTTGCACTCATTTGAGGAAAGTTAAAGAAGTAAAACATCGACGATTTATCAAGGTGAAAAAATCATCTTTTTTTCAGCATTTTTAACACATTGACGGACGGTAGGAACAAGTGAAGTTCGAAAATTGACACTATAGGTTTTTGTAAATTTTAGAATATTAGAAGTATAGTTTTACTCTTTCTGCTTAAATAAACTTAATTTTGATTAATTCAGCACCTTTAATTAGGTAGCACTACTCCCTTCACAATTATGTTAGGGTGGTTAGTGGTCAGGGAAAAATACAGTCAAAAAAAGCGATGAACACCATTGTATTCTTACAGAAAAATTTATGTTGGTTAATCGATCAAATAATCAATTTGAATTTTTCTATAAGAATATACTGGTAATTATAATTTTTTTACTGTATTTTTTCCCTGACCACTAGCCACCCTGCACGTGCATACTGAAGCTGCAAATCGTATAACAGGTGGAAAACGAACTTCAACCTAAAAAATTTTTCCCAAAACATGGCACTGGGCTTCTACTTGTACGCCGGTAAATGCACATTTGTGCTGCTATAGCCGTAGTGTCTAAAAACGACCGTTTCGTTTTTGGCGGCTATAGCCGTCATGCCACATTGTGAACTTCGCTTTGGGCTATAGCCGCAAGTGTCCGTTAACGTGTTAAAAACTTAAGAGAAAACAACATTACAATTTTGCCCTTTTGCTGGGTGGTCAGAGAGTTAAGCAGATACTGTCATTATTAATATCATGACAGAAGATTTGAAATCGCTTGTGTAATTCCAGTATCGTTATTTTAGTACGTTTTCTCTTCATTTCGACTTTTTAAATTTAGGAATTTTAGAAACGGTTCTGAGTGAGCATGTATGTCTTTAAATTACCTACCATGTCTAATTTTACGTTTCTACTCTTAACAGTTCCAAAATATCATGTCTTAAAGGGATTTTATAACATTTTGTATGATTTTACGCTTTAAATTTGGATGTTTTTAGAAAACACATCTATTATGTCAAATTTCATTTTTCTAGTCTCAAGATATTTAAAGAAATCGTCAAATTTCAATTTTCTAGTCTCAAGATATTTAAAGAAATCGTCAAATTTTAATTTTCTAGTCTCAAAATATTGAAAGAAATCGTAATTTTAGAAATTTTGTCTATATCGCACCCCTTTGAGTTGGACATTGATAAAAGTAGCCCAGTTTTTAGCAGAGACAAGTTTTTATCTGTATTAAACTGATTTGAAATTGGTTCAGAAATTCCAAAGTAATAGTGATTTTAGAACATTTTTTTCTCTCATTTCATTCTTTTAAATTTCGATTTTTTTAGAAACTGTTCTGTGCTCATTTGCGTTTTAAAAGTAACAACCATATGTTAAGTTTTTCTCCCTAACAATTTGAGATAAATCGCATTTTAAATTGTTTTTAGACCGTTTACTTCTCATTCCACCATTTTATTGAAATGTTTGAATCCATGTTTTAGCGAGCATTTCGATCTTAAAAGTAACGACCATGTCAAATTTCAGTCTTTTATCCCCAACATCATCACAAAAATATCAATTTCGGTATGTTTTTGGCTCCTGCACACTATTTAATTTCGAATTGTGCAAAACTCCGTTTTGTGCGAGCATTTACGTCTTAAAAGTAATAGACATGACAAATTTTAAGATTCTACCCTTAACAATTATAAATAAATTTTAATTTAGGACTTTTCAGATATTTTTCTACTCATTTAGTACTGTTAAATTTCGATTGTTTATAAACTGTTTATACCGAGCATTTACATCTTAAAAGTAACCGGAATGAAAAATTTCAAGTTTCTAACCCTAATAAATCCAACTAAAACATAATTTAAGACGTTTTTCGATAACTTCACTTTTTTTAAATTTAGAATTTTTTGGAAACCATCTAGCGACATAGGCGCCTACTTTACTACGAGGGCGAAATAGGCTACAGGCGTACTTCTACCACAATTTCTTTTTTCACGTTTTGTCATTTTATTTAAGCAAGGTGATTAATTAAGATAAAATTAACATTTTAAAATTATATGTGGAAATTTGCCTGATTTACCCCCGTTCAGATGGTAGATGCTAATTAATAAATATTTATTTAGTAATAGATATGCAATTAAATATCACACACGTACACATATTGTTTTTTAGGTTTTATGTATTGTGTGCATTTTTCACTTTGGAATCGATGCTGTTTTAATATACTTAAAATGTATATTTGAATTCAAGAGTCAAATTTAAGATTAAATGTCTATTATGACCACCATCTATTAGGACTATGCTTAGCTAACATCTATAGCTTAAGAGTAATCACTATACCAATTTCTAAGCTTTTAGACCCCCACAGTATCACATATATCGCAATGTTAGAAAGTTTTTTGAGCCCCAAACTTTTAAAACATTTCAATTTTGTAAACTGTTCTGTACGAGCTTTTATGTCTCTAAAATAAGAGCCATGCTAAACTTCAAGTTTCTAGCCTTAACAATAAACGTAAATCTCAATTTCTAACGTTTTAAGAACGTTTTTCGTTCATTTCATCTTTTTAAATTTTGATTTTTATTAAAACTGTTTTATGAAGTTAAGCGTTAGTAATTAGTTTATTTCATACAAAATTGATCGATTTAATAGAGTCTAACAAAATATCCCCAAATTCGTACAATTTTACTACATTTTTTAATAGAATTTGTCTATTTAATATTTAAATAGCAATCATTGCAGTCATCTCATTTCATTACAGGATTTGTAATACTTTTCTGGATATCTTAAAGTAATTTCTATGCCAAATTTGAATAATCTAGCCCATGCAGTATCACAAAAATCGTAATTTTAGAAAATCTTTTGTTCCTGAACCACCTTGGTGTTAGTGGTACCGACATAAAATATAGCCTATATTGGAGCAGAAATAATCCCCAACATTTCGCAACATTGTTCTTGAAAATGGTTCGGTAGTTCTAAATATTCTCTCCTTCGAATAAAGGGAAATACAGATGTTTCTTCTTTGTAATATTAATATAGATTAATGAAATAAACAACGTACAATGCTAAAACACACAATCCTTAACAGATATGGATAGACCACTAAAAGCTGCCAAATACTTTTGCAGAATTTGAAACGAATTCTATGATATATCTGAGTTTATAGAAGCTAAAGAAAATTCTAAAACAAATTAATGACATACAATAAAATTAAATAGCCCTCATAAACAATTTTTAAATGGTGTAAATTATTTTAAAGTGTAAAATATTCCATAAAACTATTTTGCTTAATACAATAAAGAATAACCATCCGTTTAACACTTTGTTGATGTAATACGAAATCTGGGTTTTGAAACTATGTTCCGTATTTTACTGAAAGGTCTTTGGTAAGTTCGATTCCTACATACATTTATTTATCGAATTTATGGGTTAGTAAGTAGTTTATTTCATACAAACTTAATCTATTTAATACAGTCTAACGAAATATGTGACAGGGTTCGTACTATTCAGTAAAAGTCTAGGAAATTTTTCAGTTGGAACCTCGCCCCCCCCCCCCCTCCTACATCCCGACGCTACGCTAATGAGACTGAGATATAGATAGGCAAATAGATGGCCAGAGTGATACAAAGCTAAGCGGTTGCATATCGAGACAGATATAAAGATATATAGATAGGTAGTTAACAGTGTAGTATATAGACGGATTGATAAAACAGTACAATAATGAACGAAGATAATTCGCCCAAGAAAAGTAAATGGTGTCGTTTTACTTGGTCTATTACTCCAGAAGTGACTGGTAAAACAGTGCTCGTGGTTAAATAATGGCATTTATTGGTATGCATCTGATATGATACACAATACAGTAAAGGGTTAAATTTTAACCCTGCTGTTCTGTTAGGGTCGATTTAACCCCCCGAAAAATTTTATTCGTTTGAAAAAGAAATAACACGGGGATATTTTCATGAAATTTCATGACTTTGTTGGTAAATAATATAAATATGTAATCGTAGAAGGATTCACATTTATTTGTATTTCCAAGGAATATTTTAAAATTTATTCCTAATATATTATTCGGGTTAGTATGACCCAATTCAAAATTATTTACTTTTAATTATACACTTCCACATTTGTTTGGAATAATTCAGCAGAAAATAATAACAATAACTGCTCTAGTTTATCCCTTTTCGAAACTATAGTTTAACATTTGTTGACATGTGTGTTTGGTCAAGTGACATGATATTATTATTTTTAAGTGGTGTTTACAAATCATATGGGGAATCAACAAAAAGCTTGTAGGATAAAGAAACTGGTAGAAACATATTTCGTTCGGCAATGTTGCTCGAAACCTTTTGCACCATATCGAGAGACATTCATTTAGATAATAAATCCACTCATCAAGAAAGAAGGTCTGTGTATAAAATAGCTGTTATGCGAGATACCTGGGAAAAGCGGGTAGAAATTCTACCAAAATTGTATTATCCGAAAGAAAAAGTTACTGTAGATGAACAATTAATAGGTTTTCGTGGCCGATGTCCATTCAAACAGTATATGCAAAGTAAAACATCTAAGTATGGGATAAAAGCATGGCCTTTATGTGACAGTAAAACTTCGTATGCCCTGAAAACACAAATACATTCTTGAAAAGAACAAGGGTCAAGGGCTGCGAAAAATCAGGGTATGCTACTAATGAGTGATCTTACTTATGAGTATTCGGGGCACAATTTTACATGTGATAAGTTTTTCACATCCTACTTCTTGCGTCAACTTCTTCTAAAACGGAAAATGGCTATGCTTGGCACCATCAGAAAAAATGGACCATAACTTTCTGAAGAAACGCCTAACAAAGAAGTACAAAGATTATCATTTTATTTTACAGAGGACACAAAAGTTGTAAACTGCATACCAATAAAGAACAAGATAGCCCTTTGCATCGTGACAAAGACGTAAACAACAGACCTGACAGGAAACCACAAAAGATTTTAGATTATAATGCAACTAAAGTGGTTGTGGATGTTCTTGATCAACTTTTGAACACGTACACTTGTAAAAGAAAAACAAATTGCTTCCCATTATTGTATTCTATAACATGCTTAATACATCTGCTTACAATGCATTTATTCTATGGACTTCAATACACAGCAAATGGAATGAAAAAAACTGTCTAAACGAAGGATACTTTCGGAAGAATTGGGATATAACTCATATATTGATATAACACATTTTTCCACACATTGAAGCAAGACAACACCTACCAAGAAGGGAGGACTCAATCAAATTGGTGAAAAGAATACAGATTAAATATCAAAACGTGCCTTCAGGATCTGCTGTGAATACTTCATAGTATATGAAACGCGCAAGGTGTCCATGAAGCGATGATAATAAACGAATATATTTTGCTACAAATGTAAGAAACACGTTTGCAAATCTCATGTAAAATATTACTATCCAAATTGTAAATAATTTCTACTTCAAATATTTTTTTGTATTATTTTTTAGATCAAGGTTCATACGTTTTTATCACAATTTTTAATAGAATTTTTTGCTCTATTTAAATGCATCAGAGTATTACAAATCCTGCAATTAAACGAGATGGCTGCAATGCCTGACATTTAAATAGAAAATAGAAAAATTCTATTAATAAATTGTGGTAAACGCGTTAAGAACACTGTAGATTCTTTATGTTATTTGATTTGTATTTAAACTAATTTACGATTGTTTAAACATTTCCTAAAATGGCACCTTTCATTCAACGCCAGAAATGATAATATTCTAAATCATGTCTTTTTGATCCGAACACTACATACGTGTAGTACATACGGACAGAACTGCAGGTTTAAGAATACATTGTATTATTTACAATAATGTTAGTTCATGCAATACAATTTTATGTGTAGTACCTCTATTCTGCTCTTTTAAAATACCTTATTAATTTACTAAAGCTCATTAAGAGTTTCAATTATAATTTTTCCAATAATGCTTAAATACGCAAATGGGTTAGAGATATCATTTTGAAGAAAACATCGTTAAATTTTCAAAAAAATTCATTCATGCATAGAAAAAAATTTTTTTTAATGCATTATTATGCTCCATAAGCTTCAACGTTCAAACGAAAACCTGGAAAATTACTAGAGAATTATGACATACTAGCCCGCTACGCTGGTCAATTTCTTTTAACGAACCTTTAATCCAACAAAATATTGACATTTCATAAATAACTTTTATATTTTAACAGAATAATAAGGCTACTATAATTTGTGACTCGTGCTATACCCAATATACAAGTCAGGACACGTCGCCCTTATCATTATCTTCGTACGCATGAAGGTTTCGCTATGGTACTCCATTGGGAAATTTGGTAATTTTTGAAATTCAATATTTGAAAAACGGCATAATCATTAGATTTGAAATTTATATCAAGAAAAATACAATTTTTTACCTTTCAAACGCAGTTTGTCTAAAAATTTTCTGACAAATACTTTTGAGCTATCATTTTTTTAAGTAACTTCAAATGTTTCATTTTCCGAGATTAATCTGTTGCAACAATTAGCGAAAAGCCCAGTCGTCAGCAACGCATAGTTTTTTATTAAACAGGCTGTTGGAGCAGGGATTGTCACCACCAATTTGCAACCATCCCTTTTGAAATCGGTTCCGTGGTTCCAGAGATTCCATAGAAATTGTAATTTAGAATGACTTCAGAACGCTTTTCGCACATTTCATCCATTTAAATTTCGATTTTTTTTTAAATTTATTCTTAGAGAGTATTTACATCTTATAAGTAACTACAATGCTAAATTTCAAATTTCTTGCACCTTCAGTATAAAAAAGTCGCAATTTTCGAACATTTTTCGATCCTGCACCCCATTGATGTTAGAGGCACCGACATAAAATATAGTCTATGTTGGATCAGGCATTGTCCCCATCAATTTGCCACCATTACTTTTGAAATCGGTTCTGTAGTTCCAGAGATTTAATAGAAATTGTAATTTAGACTGTTTTTAGAACGCTTTTCGCTCATTTCACCCTTTTAAATTTAAATTTCTTTTTTATTTTGTTCTTAGAAGAGCATTTACATCTTATAACTAACTACAATGACAAATTTCAAATTTCTAGCTCCTTCAGTATAAAAAATAAAAATAAAACTGTCCAGTTAAACTGATGGCATTGAGTTCACAGGCTATTCACACTAATTGTATATTGTACTCTTATTTCAAAGAATTTTAAATATCCCCCTCGATAAATAAAGAAATCAACAATATATTAAGAGGGGGGGGTCATCTCCCCGTTACCCCCCTGATAGTTAACTAATGAACCCCTTAAACTAATCAGGTAAATCTCTAATTACAATGAATATATATACAAAATTGAAGAAAATCGGATAATTCTGCATGAAAACCCATTTTTAAGGCGGGATTAGCCCCCTCCGATCCCCCCCTTTATACTTAACAAATCAATCCCGAAAACTAATCAGAGATGCCTTTTAACCCAATGAACCTATAAACAAATTTTGAAGCAAATAGAATAATTCTGCATGAAAAACCCATTTATATAAATTAAGGGGGATTATCCCCCCGTTCCCCCCCTTTATACTTAACCAATCAATCCCGAAAACTAATCAGGGAAGCGCCTTAACACAGTGAACCTATAAACAAATTTTGAAGCAAATGGGATAATTCTGCATGAAAAACCTATTTATATAAATTAAGGGGGGATTACCCCCCGTTCCCCCCCCCCCTTTATACTTAACCAATCAATCCCGAAAACTAATCAGGGAAGTGCCTTAACACAGTGAACCTATAAAAAAAATTTGAAGGAAAACGGAATAATTCTGCATGAAAAACCCATTTATATAAAATAAGGGGTGATTAGCCATCCGTTCCCCCCTTTATACTTAACCAATCAATCCCGAAAACTAATCAGGGATGCGCCTTAACACAGTGAACCTATAAATAAAATTTGAAGGAAATGGGATAATTCTGCATGAAAAACCCATTTATATAAATTAAGGGGGTATTAGCCCCCCGTTACCCCCCTTTATACTTAATCAATCACTCCCGTAAACTAATCAGGGAAGCGTCTTAACCCAATGAACCTATAAACAAATTATGAAGCAAATAGAATAATTCTGCATGAAAAACCCATTTATATAAATTAAGGGGGGATTATCCCCCCGCTCCCTCCCTTTATACTTAATCAATCAATCCCGAAAGACTAATCAGGGAAGCGCCTTAACACAGTGAACCTATAAACAAAATTTGAAGGAAAATGGAATAATTCTGCATAAAAAACCCATTTATATAAAATAAGGAGTGATTAGCCATCCGTTCCCCCCTTTATACTTAACCAATCAATCCCGAAAACTAATCAGGGATGCGCCTTAACACAGTGAACCTATAAATAAAATTTGAAGGAAATGGGATAATTCTGCATGAAAAACCCATTTATATAAATTAAGGCGGGTATTAGCCCCCCGTTACCCCCCTTTATACTTAATCAATCAATCCCGAAAACTAATCAGAGATGCGTCTTAACCCAATGAACCTATAAACAAATTTTGAAGCAAATAGAATAATTCTGCATGAAAAACACATTTATATAAAATAAGGGGTGATTAGCCATCCGTTCCCCCCTTTATACTTAACCAATCAATCCCGACAACTAATCAGGGATGCGCCTTAACACAGTGAACCTATAAACAAAATTTGAAGGAAAACGGAATAATTCTGCATGAAAAACCCATTTATATAAAATAAGGGGGGATATGCCCCCCGTTCCCTCCTTTATACTTAACAAATCAATCCCGAAAACTAATCAGGGAAACGCCTTAACACAATGAACCTATAAACAAAATTTGAAGGAAATGGGATAATTCTGCATGAAAAACCCATTTATATACATTAAGGGGGGATTATCCCCCTGTTCCCCCCCCTTTATATTTAACCAATCAATCCCGAAAACTAATTAGGGAATCGCCTTAACACAGTGAACCTATAAACAAAATTTGAAGGAAAACGGAATAATTCTGCATGAAAAACCCATTTATATAAAATAAGGGGGGGATTAGCCCCCCGTTCCAATATTTATACTTAACCAATCAATCCCGAAAACTAATTAGGGGAGCGTCTTAATACAGTGAACCTTTAACCAAAATTTGAAGGAAAACGGAATAATTCTGCTTGAAAAAACCCATTTATATTAATTAAGGAGGGATTAGCCCCCCGTTCCCCCCTTTATACTTAACCAATCAATCCCGAAAACTAAT
Organism: Maratus michaelseni; assembly: GCA_963931845.1. NCBI lineage: Eukaryota > Metazoa > Arthropoda > Arachnida > Araneae > Salticidae > Maratus > Maratus michaelseni. The sequence continues at coordinate 404,284,167 of OZ007586.1, forward strand.
CAGGGAAGTGCCTTAACACAGTGAACCTATAAACAAAATTTGAAGGAAAACGGAATAATTCTGCATGAAAAACCCATTTATATAAATTAAGGGGGGATTATCCCCCCGTTCCCCCCCTTTATACTTAACCAATCAATCCCGAAAACTAATCAGGGAAGCGCCTTAACACAGTGAACCTATAAACAAATTTTGAAGCAAATGGGATAATTCTGCATGAAAAACCTATTTATATAAATTAAGGGGGGATTACCCCCCGTTCCCCCCCCCCCCCTTTATACTTAACCAATCAATCCCGAAAACTAATCAGGGAAGTGCCTTAACACAGTGAACCTATAAAAAAAATTTGAAGGAAAACGGAATAATTCTGCATGAAAAACCCATTTATATAAAATAAGGGGTGATTAGCCATCCGTTCCCCCCTTTATACTTAACCAATCAATCCCGAAAACTAATCAGGGATGCGCCTTAACACAGTGAACCTATAAATAAAATTTGAAGGAAATGGGATAATTCTGCATGAAAAACCCATTTATATAAATTAAGGGGGGTATTAGCCCCCCGTTACCCCCCTTTATACTTAATCAATCACTCCCAAAAACTAATCAGGGAAGCGTCTTAACCCAATGAACCTATAAACAAATTATGAAGCAAATAGAATAATTCTGCATGAAAAACCCATTAATATAAATTAAGGGGGGATTATCCCCCCGCTCCCTCCCTTTATACTTAATCAATCAATACCGAAAGACTAATCAGGGAAGCGCCTTAACACAGTGAACCTATAAACAAAATTTGAAGGAAAATGGAATAATTCTGCATAAAAAACCCATTTATATAAAATAAGGAGTGATTAGCCATCCGTTCCCCCCTTTATACTTAACCAATCAATCCCGAAAACTAATCAGGGATGCGCCTTAACACAGTGAACCTATAAATAAAATTTGAAGGAAATGGGATAATTCTGCATGAAAAACCCATTTATATAAATTAAGGCGGGTATTAGCCCCCCGTTACCCCCCTTTATACTTAATCAATCAATCCCGAAAACTAATCAGAGATGCGTCTTAACCCAATGAACCTATAAACAAATTTTGAAGCAAATAGAATAATTCTGCATGAAAAACACATTTATATAAAATAAGGGGTGATTAGCCATCCGTTCCCCCCTTTATACTTAACCAATCAATCCCGACAACTAATCAGGGATGCGCCTTAACACAGTGAACCTATAAACAAAATTTGAAGGAAAACGGAATAATTCTGCATGAAAAACCCATTTATATAAAATAAGGGGGGATATGCCCCCCGTTCCCTCCTTTATACTTAACAAATCAATCCCGAAAACTAATCAGGGAAACGCCTTAACACAATGAACCTATAAACAAAATTTGAAGGAAATGGGATAATTCTGCATGAAAAACCCATTTATATAAATTAAGGGGGGATTATCCCCCTGTTCCCCCCCCTTTATATTTAACCAATCAATCCCGAAAACTAATTAGGGAATCGCCTTAACACAGTGAACCTATAAACAAAATTTGAAGGAAAACGGAATAATTCTGCATGAAAAACCCATTTATATAAAATAAGGGGGGGATTAGCCCCCCGTTCCAATATTTATACTTAACCAATCAATCCCGAAAACTAATTAGGGGAGCGTCTTAATACAGTGAACCTTTAACCAAAATTTGAAGGAAAACGGAATAATTCTGCTTGAAAAACCCATTTATATTAATTAAGGAGGGATTAGCCCCCCGTTCCCCCCTTTATACTTAACCAATCAATCCCGAAAAGTAATCAGGGAAGCGTCTTAACCCAATGAACCTATAAACAAAATTTGAAGGAAAACGGAATAATTCTGCATGAAAAACCCATTTATATAAATTAAGGGGGGTATTAGCCCCCCGTTCCCCCCCTTTATACTTCATCAATCAATCCCGAAAACTAATCAGGGAAGCGTCTTAACCCAATGAACCTATAAACAAATTTTGAAGCAAATAGAATAATTCTGCATGAAAAACACATTTATATAAATTAAGGGGGGGATTATCCCCCCGTTCCCCCCTTTATACTTAACCAATCAATGCCGAAAACTAATCAGGGAAGCGTCTTAACAGAGTGAACCTTTTACCAAAATTTGAAGGAAATGGGATAATTCTGCATGAAAAACCCATTTATATAAATTAAGGGTGTAATGTTTGTGCTGGTCTGGTGTGGGTTTTGTCAAGGACTCACACTTTTTAAGACATCACAGTTTTAATAATATACAGCACAAAACAAAACACAAAACACAATAGAAAATCAACATTTGGTCTCGGGACGAGATCCATTCTCGAAACTAACTGTTACAACTCAACTACATCTACAGAGTTACAGAACGGCTAAAAGTTACTCGCTCTCTTCAGTTCAGTTCAGACTTGGCAAAATATCTGCTAAAAGTGGCAATAGCGCCATCTATACGTTGTTTCATTTAGGGAAAGGCAGTTATTTTGTTATAGCCTCCCCCTCTGGTTCCGAAGTCGTCCCGACGAGGAATCAGAAATTTTAGGCGGTCGACCACGCTTCCGTAGCGGTTGCACGGGCAATTCATCAACACCTCGATATGGACTGAGTGCGGATGTGTGGTAAGTGCCTACCGAAATGTTAGGATTATTTGGATGAGCAATTTCATACGTTGTTAATGATTTTTGAGTTAAGATAGTATACGGGCCATCACGGCGCGGCATGAATTTAGCACTCCGTTTTTGTTTAGCGTTACTAAGTGGATGTAAAGTCATCCACACCTGATCTCCAGGATTGTAATTTGGACCTGCTCTACGCTTCCTATCCGCATAGAATTTACGTTTATCTTGCTTTTCTTCAACTAGATCATGTACTCTAGATGAAAAGTTTGCGAAATTTTTAAGGTATGGGGTAATTTCAGGGACGAAATTATCGTTATGAATCACAGTTCTTAAATCATGCGTAACATCGTCGAGTGTACGCATCTCACGCGCAAATTGCAAATATGCGGCCGTTTGACCGGTAGTTTCACATTTTGCGGAATTCATTGCAAACCTAACAGCTGGTAAGCGCTCTTCCCAGGAGCTATGGTCGTCTCCTACTAAAATGGCAAGTCGAGGTTTTAAATCGCGATTTTTACGCTCAACAGGGTTCGCTTGAGGGTGATAAACAGGTGTTAGACTTTGTTTAATGTCCAACAGATGACATAATTGTTGCATGACATCGCTCACAAATTGGGGTCCATTATCATTAACTATTCTTCTGGGTAAGCCATAACGTAAAAATATTTCATTAAGGAGAGTTAATGCACATTCCCTAGCAGTAGCCTGTGATAATGCAAACAGCTCCACCCACCGTGTTGCACAATCCTCAACAATAAAAATCCATCGTTTTCCAGTTTTACTTTCTGGAAGAGGCCCAAACAAATCTATAGAGATAGTTTCTAGCCTTTGAGCATAAATTGGAGTTTGCAGCAGTCCAGCTGGTTTTTGATTTGAGGCTTTATACCGGTTGCAATCAGGACAAGCTTTAACATAATCTGATATGAATTTTCTCATGCCGGTCCAGTAATATATTTTAACAATTCGACGGAAAGTTCCTTCGGCGCCATAGTGTCCAGCGGTCGGAGCATCATGGTATTCTTTTAGGATTCTTTCACGGTCATGAGTTGGAACTACCAACTGAGCTTCTTCGACTTCAGAGTCAGAGGCATATCGATACAGTACACCCTGATTCATTAGATAGCCTCTTTCAGTCCAATTAACTAAATCCGTAGTAGGGGGGTTAGTCTCAAAACTATCTATAATTTTCTTCAGTTCTGGATCTTTCAACTGTTCTTCTCGAATGTCTTTAGAACTTTTAATGGGAAAGTCCACTATGACAGTATTCACTTCACATGAATCTTCTGTACAATCTTGGCGGGATAGCATATCCGCAACTACATTTGCTTTTCCTGGGATATACTCTATTTTTAGATTGTAGGCTTGTATCTGCAACGCCCATCTGGCCAATCTACCTGATGGAGATTTTAGGCTCATCAACCATTGGAGAGGTTGATGGTCCGAGGCTACGGTGATTTCAGAACCTTCAATATAGCCTCGAAATTTATTTAGAGCCCATACAACGGCTAAGGCTTCACGCTCTGTGGTAGAATAGTTTCGCTCAGCAGGATTAAGAAGTCTGCTGGCATACTCGACAGGATGTTCCTCAGATCCTTGGCCCTGGAGTAGAACTGCTCCAAGAGCATATGCACTGGCATCTGTTCGAAGAATGAATGGCTTTGTCATATCAGCTTGATGCAATATAGGAGTGGTGACGAGGTATTGTTTTAGAGTGGCAAAAGCTTTTTCTTCTTCAGTTCCCCATTTCCACTGAACTTTCTTTTTAGTAAGATTACTTAGTGGACGTGAAATATCAGAAAAATGTTCGATAAATCTACGGTACCATGAACAAGTTTGTAAGAATGATTGTACCTGTTTTACAGTCTTTGGAGAGGGTATTTTCATAATGGCTGCAACTTTCTCTTGGTCAACTTCAATGCCTTTGCTTGTAATCCAATGTCCGAGATACTTGACTCGCGAACGAGCAAAGTAACATTTGTCACGGTTAGCATGAAGTTTAAACTTGGACAGTCTCTCAAACACTAATCTTAAATCGGAAAGATGTTGCTCAAAAGTCGATGACAGAACAATGATATCATCCAAGTATGTCAAAATTTTAACGTTGTTAAATCCATACCGGAATTTATCCATTAGTCTCTGAAACGTTGCAGGAGCATTGCGTAATCCAAAAGGCATTCTAACAAAGCGAAATGTTCCAAATGGACAAATGAAAGCTGTTTTATCTCTATCAGCGGCACTCACATTAACTTGGTGGTAACCAGATTTCAGGTCAATGGTTGACATGTAAGCTGTAGGAGTAGCATCCTGTAATAAATCATCCAATCTGGGGAGTGGATAAGTATCCGGAGTCGTAATTGCATTCAGCTTTCGGTAATCTATGCATAGACGCATTTCACCATTAGGTTTTGGTATAAGAACAACAGGAGCTGCGTATGGGGATTCACATTCTTCAATAATACCGTTTTCTTGTAAAACTTCCAATTCTTTCTTTAATAATTCCTTCTTCATAGGTGACATTCGATAGGGTGGACAAGCTACTGGTGTATGGTCCCCTGTAGGAATATGGTGTTCTATAAAGGGAGTGGGCTCTCCCCCTGGTTTGAACACATCTTCATATTCTCGTAACAATTCGCTTAATTCTTCTCTTTGGTTTTCAGGTAGCTGATTCCCCTCTTCTTCACGTAACACGCATGAATTAAACTCGTTTGGTATTTTCTGCAGAAGCACTGGGTCATCATCAGAAGAAAAGTCATATACTTGATGAGGAAAATCATTAAAATACCATTTCCGGTTCTTTATATCAAGGACAGTTCCTGCTTTTTGTAAAAAGTCTATACCCAACAAAGTGCGATTTCCTTTTGCTTTGGGCAAAACAATTAATTCAGTTTGAAAAGATTTTCCTTTAACTTGGATAGTTACTTCAGTGTATAGAACTTCACCATCAAGTTTACCTCCATTAGCTAGAGTCATTGTTATCACTTTGGACTTAAAAGAAACTCCTTGGCCTTTTAATAAATTATACAAAGTTTCTCCAGCAATAGAATTAGTTGCACCTGTATCGATACACGCTGTACCGTAAAATTCATTTATATGGACATCCAAGATGGGAAGGTGGGCAGAGTCTGCTACACAGGTATAGAGATCTACGCTATTAAACTCTTTAGATTTTGTTTTAAGAGAGGGATTACACTTAGGACATTTCGAACGAATAACCCCGGGATTCCCACATCCATAACAAGTTACAGTTGCATGTTTGTCATTGTTTACATATCGCGAGTTTATATATTTTGGGGAAGGGATAGTATTTTTATAATTTCCAAAATGTTCGTTAGCTTCAGTTTTGGCTATTTGATTTTTAGAGAATTCCTGACCATTTGAAGTTTTCGGGAAAACATATTTCTGTGTTTCACGCGTTTTTGAATTACTTGCTGATTTTTGAGAATGTGGTTTGATATTTTCGTATATGTCAAGCTTTTCTGCCAACACGACAGGATCATTTAGTTTGTCCCAACCATCTAAATAATGATTCTTATATTCTGGTGGGCACTTTCTTTTAATCTGATCAGCAATTATAAGTTCTTTTAACTTTTCAAATGAATCAATTTCTAATTCCGATAACCAACCCTCAAAATAATTTCGAATTTCAAAGTAAAAATCTTTCCATGTAGAATTTTCTCTTTTCTGATTACGGGTGAACAATACCCTAAACCTCTCTGCTGTTAACCTAAATCTATTTAACAGTATGTCGCGAATATGTTCATAATTTTTAAACATTGTTTCAGGCTCTCTTGCTATAAGTTTAGCACTATCGTTTGGAAGAACGCCAAGTAATTGTGAAACCCAGAAGTCTTTAGGGACACTTAGCAATTTCATCTGACGTTCAAACATTGCCAAAAACAACGACATATCATCTTTTTCGGGAATAAATATTGGTAGGATATTTTTAATATCTATGCGCATTTGATTGAAATCCAGTTGATTCTGTGGAACAGTTGTCGCGTTAGGGGTTTGAGCTTGTAGTTTAAGTTTTTCTAGTTCATACGCTCTCTCATCCGCGACACGCTTCTCCTCCAACTTCCGTTCTTCCGCGACACGCGTCTCATCTAACCTTCGTTCTTCTGCGCTTTCCTGTTTCTTTCTATCATCCACTATAGTAAGGAATGCCTCTTTCACAAATTGCTCATCATCTTTAAATATAGCGCACTTTATAATTTTATCACGTAAGACCGCAATTGTATCACCTGTATCCGGAGCAATGTCTAATTCGATAGCTAAATTATACAAATCAATTTTTTTTCCCTTTGCCAGAAACGTCATTTTTCTCAAAGCAGTTATTTCAATTATCTATACCCAGAATACTTAAATTGCAAAATTATATGCAATTCTTGACCTAAAATCACTAACAAAACAACTACCTTCCCTTTACAGGTAACTATAAGCAGGTAAATATAAACAGATAAATATATCAAACTTTTATAACCACTTGATAAAACATATAGGAAATAATTTAATAACATACTAAAATTTACTAGCAATTAACCATGAGCTCATTTAAATCTCTATACGAAATATTAATATTCAGCCATTTACCAATTTAACTTACCGTATATAAAACTTTCAATTCAAACACAAGTATTATAGATAATCTGAATTTATCACCAATAAAGATAAAAGCAACACAATTTATAAATAAAATACTTACTCTACATCTTAAAAAAATTATATGAGAAATAATTATAGAAAGTTATTGAAATGACGTATTTTATAGAGCTAAATAAATAAAGATAAAATGTATTTTACTTAAAGAACATTTCATTTTTTAAAAATGTATATATTATCAAAGGAATAATATAAATATTTTATGTCATTAATCTTTCGTAACTTACCAAAACCAATGAACAAAACAAAACAAAAAAATATATATATACACCGTTTAAAGAAAGAAATAAAATAAAACAAAACCGCTAAGCTCTGGATCCAGCAAAAAAAAAAATTCTTCCAAACTTTTATAAACAAAACAAATAAATTAGAAATAGATGATCATCCCATAAAATAAAGAGAAAGTTTAAAAAAAAAATGAAACGCGTAACTTTCATTCACTAAAACAGCAGCGAATAGAAGTAAGATCTTTTGTTTTTCTTTTCGAGGTCAAACTACATCACACTTGAAAACACTAAACTTTTAATGCTGAAATAAGGCAGGTTGCGGTGATTTTTCACAGTATAGTTTCAAAATCAGAATGATTTTTTTTTCCTGATGAATGAAAAAGAAGTCACGTGAATTTCCTTCAAAATTAGCTATCGGGCGGGTGCTTCACAAAATTTCACAGCATAAATAATAAATAGGATGGTTCTAAATAATTTCACAACATATATGGAATATTTGTTGAATATACACGTTGGATTACGTAGACGATTCACAAATTATCGTGATGATAAATCGTTTTAAAACTTCTTTCAAAACGAAACTAGGATGGGCGGGTAAAATGTAGAATGCATACGATTCCTTCACTTTAAAAGACTCGAAACCAGGATGGTTCACGATTGAGGACGATTTTTAGAAACTTTGAAACCGGGGTGGTTTCCTTTTAATCTCACTTTTAATTTCACAAACAACACACAATGACTCTTTTAATTTCACACATAACAGATCAGCATTGCACTGAAAGACTTCACAAACACTGGAATCAGGATGATTCCTTGAAACACAGAACCAGGCCAGGCCGGCTCTTTCGATTTCACAAACAAAACGGATCCAGGACGGTATAAAATATTCCACAGACCTTCAGAATCGGGACGATTCTTTCATTCGAAACCAGACGATTTTCTCTTCTTTTACGTTGGGCGCCATTTGTAATGTTTGTGCTGGTCTGGTGTGGGTTTTGTCAAGGACTCACACTTTTTAAGACATCACAGTTTTAATAATATACAGCACAAAACAAAACACAAAACACAATAGAAAATCAACATTTGGTATCGGGACGAGATCCATTCTCGAAACTAACTGTTACAACTCAACTACATCTGCAGAGTTACAGAACGGCTAAAAGTTACTCGCTCTCTTCAGTTCAGTTCAGACTTGGCAAAATATCTGCTAAAAGTGGCAATAGCGCCATCTATACGTTGTTTCATTTAGGGAAAGGCAGTTATTTTGTTATAAGGGGGTATTAGCCCCCCGTTCACCCCTTTATACTTAACCAGTCAATCCCGAAAACTAATCAGGGAAGCGCCTTAACACATTGAACCTATAAACAAAATTTCAAGGAAAACGGAATAATTCTGCATGAAAAACCCATTTATATAAATTAAGGGGGGATTATCCCCCTGTTCCCCCCTTTATATTTAACCAATCAATCTCGAAAATTAATTAGGGAATCGCCTTAACACAGTGAACCTATAAACAAAATTTGAAGGAAAACGGAATAATTCTGCTTGAAAAACCCATTTATATTAATAAAGGAGGGATTAGCCCCCCGTTCCCCCCTTTATACTTAACCAATCAATCCCGAAAAGTAATCAGGGAAGCGTCTTAACCCAATGAACCTATAAACAAAATTTGAAGGAAAACGCAAAAATTCTGCATGAAAAACCCATTTATATAAATTAAGGGGGTATTAGCCCCCCGTTCCCCCCCTTTATACTTCATCAATCAATCCCGAAAACTAATCAGGGAAGCGTCTTAACCCAATGAACCTATAAACAAATTTTGAAGCAATTGAATAATTCTGCATGAAAAACACATTTATATAAATTAAGGGGGGGGGGATTATCCCCCCGTTCCCCCCCCTTTATACTTAACCAATCAATGCCGAAAACTAATCAGGGAAGCGTCTTAACAGAGTGAACCTTTAACCAAAATTTGAAGGAAATGGGATAATTCTGCATGAAAAACCCATTTATATAAATTAAGGGTTGTATTAGTCCCCCGTTCACCCCTTTATACTTAACCAGTCAATCCCGAAAACTAATCAGGGAAGCGCCTTAACACATTGAACCTATAAACAAAATTTCAAGGAAAACGGAATAATTCTGCATGAAAAACCCATTTATATAAATTAAGGGGGGATTATCCCCCTGTTCCCCCCCCCTTTACATTTAACCAATCAATCCCGAAAACTAATTAGGGAATCGCCTTAACACAGTGAACCTATAAACAAAATTTGAAGGAAAACGGAATAATTCTGCATGAAAAACCCATTTATATAAAATAAGGGGGGGGGATTAGCCCCCCCGTTCCAATATTTATACTTAACCAATCAATCCCGAAAACTAATTAGGGGAGCGTCTTAATACAGTGAACCTTTAACCAAAATTTGAAGGAAAACGGAAGAATTCTGCTTGAAAAACCCATTTATATTAATTAAGGAGGGATTAGCCCCCCGTTCCCCCCTTTATACTTAACCAATCAATCCCGAAAAGTAATCAGGGAAGCGTCTTAACCCAATGAACCTATAAACAAAATTTGAAGGAAAACGGAATAATTCTGCATGAAAAACCCATTTATATAAATTAAGGGGGGTATTAGTCCCCCGTTCACCCCTTTATACTTAACCAGTCAATCCCGAAAACTAATCAGGGAAGCGCCTTAACACATTGAACCTATAAACAAAATTTCAAGGAAAACGGAATAATTCTGCATGAAAAACCCATTTATATAAATTAAGGGGGGTATTAGCAACCCGTTCCCCCCCTTTATACTTAATCAATCAATCCCGAAAACTAATCAGGGAAGCGTCTTAACCCAATGAACCTATAAACAAATTTTGAAGCAAATAGAATAATTCTGCATGAAAAACCCATTTATATAAATTAAGGGGGGATTATCCCCCCGTTCCCCCCCCCTTTATACTTAACCAATCAATCCCGAAAACTAATAAGGGAAGCGCCTTAACACAGTGAACCTATAAACAAAATTTGAAGAAAAACGGAATAATTCTGCATGAAAAACCCATTTATATAAATTAAGGGGGGTATTAGCCCCCCCACCGTCCCCCCCTTTATACTTAACCAATCAATCCCGAAAAACTAATCAGGGAAGTGCCTTAACACAGTGAACCTATAAACAATATTTGAAGGAAAACGGAATAATTCTGCTTGAAAAACCCATTTATATAAATTAAGGAGGGATTAGCCCCCCGTTCCCCCTTTATACTTAACCAATCAATCCCGAAAAGTAATCAGGGAAGCGTCTTAACCCAATGAACCTATAAACAAAATTTGAAGGAAAACGGAGTATGCTGCATGAAAAACCCATTTATATAAATTAAGGGGAGTATTAGCCCCCCGTTTCTCCCTTTATACTTAATCAATCAATCGCGAAAACTAATCAGGGAAGCGTCTTAACCCAATGAACCTATAAACAAATTTTGAAGCAAATAGAATAATTCTGCATGAAAAACCCATTTATATAAATTGAGGGGGGATTATCCCCCCGTTCCCCCCCTTTATACTTAACCAATCAATCCCGAAAAGTAATCAGGGAAGCGTCTTAACCCAATGAACCTATAAACAAAATTTGAAGGAAAACGCAATAATTCTGCATGAAAAACCCATTTATATAAATTAAGGGGGGTATTAGCCCCCGTTCCCCCCCTTTATACTTCATCAATCAATCCCGAAAACTAATCAGGGAAGCGTCTTAACCCAATGAACCTATAAACAAATTTTGAAGCAATTGAATAATTCTGCATGAAAAACACATTTATATAAATTAAGGGGGGGATTATCCCCCCGTTCCCCCCCCCTTTATACTTAACCAATCAATGCCGAAAACTAATCAGGGAAGCGTCTTAACAGAGTGAACCTTTAACCAAAATTTGAAGGAAATGTGATAATTCTGCATGAAAAACCCATTTATATAAATTAAGGGGGGTATTAGTCCCCCGTTCACCCCTTTATACTTAACCAGTCAATCCCGAAAACTAATCAGGGAAGCGCCTTAACACATTGAACCTATAAACAAAATTTCAAGGAAAACGGAATAATTCTGCATGAAAAACCCATTTATATAAATTAAGGGGGGATTATCCCCCTGTTCCCCCCCCTTTATATTTAACCAATCAATCCCGAAAACTAATTAGGGAATCGCCTTAACACAGTGAACCTATAAACAAAATTTGAAGGAAAACGGAATAATTCTGCATGAAAAACCCATTTATATAAAATAAGGGGGGGGATTAGCCCCCCGTTCCAATATTTATACTTAACCAATCAATCCCGAAAACTAATTAGGGGAGCGTCTTAATACAGTGAACCTTTAACCAAAATTTGAAGGAAAACGGAATAATTCTGCTTGAAAAACCCATTTATATAAATTAAGGGGGGTATTAGCAACCCGTTCCCCCCCTTTATACTTAATCAATCAATCCCGAAAACTAATCAGGGAAGCGTCTTAACCCAATGAACCTATAAACAAATTTTGAAGCAAATAGAATAATTCTGCATGAAAAACCCATTTATATAAATTAAGGGGGGATTATCCCCCCGTTCCCCCCCCCCTTTATACTTAACCAATCAATCCCGAAAACTAATAAGGGAAGCGCCTTAACACAGTGAACCTATAAACAATATTTGAAGGAAAACGGAATAATTCTGCATGAAAAACCCATTTATATAAATTAAGGGGGGTATTAGCCCCCCCCCCGTCCCCCCCTTTATACTTAACCAATCAATCCCGAAAAACTAATCAGGGAAGTGCCTTAACACAGTGAACCTATAAACAATATTTGAAGGAAAACGGAATAATTCTGCTTGAAAAACCCATTTATATAAATTAAGGAGGGATTAGCCCCCCGTTCCCCCTTTATACTTAACCAATCAATCCCGAAAAGTAATCAGGGAAGCGTCTTAACCCAATGAACCTATAAACAAAATTTGAAGGAAAACGGAGTATGCTGCATGAAAAACCCATTTATATAAATTAAGGGGAGTATTAGCCCCCCGTTTCTCCCTTTATACTTAATCAATCAATCGCGAAAACTAATCAGGGAAGCGTCTTAACCCAATGAACCTATAAACAAATTTTGAAGCAAATAGAATAATTCTGCATGAAAAACCCATTGATATAAATTAAGAGGGGATTATCCCCTCGTTCCACCCCTTTATACTTAACCAATCAATCCCGAAAACTAATCAGGGAAGCGTCTTAACCCAATGAACCTATAAACAAAATTTGAAGGAAAACGGAATAATTCTGCATGAAAAACCCATTTATATAAATTAAGGGGGGTATTAGTCCCCCGTTCACCCCTTTATACTTAACCAGTCAATCCCGAAAACTAATCAGGGAAGCGCCTTAACACATTGAACCTATAAACAAAATTTCAAGGAAAACGGAATAATTCTGCATGAAAAACCCATTTATATAAATTAAGGGGGGTATTAGCAACCCGTTCCCCCCCTTTATACTTAATCAATCAATCCCGAAAACTAATCAGGGAAGCGTCTTAACCCAATGAACCTATAAACAAATTTTGAAGCAAATAGAATAATTCTGCATGAAAAACCCATTTATATAAATTAAGGGGGGATTATCCCCCCGTTCCCCCCCCCTTTATACTTAACCAATCAATCCCGAAAACTAATAAGGGAAGCGCCTTAACACAGTGAACCTATAAACAAAATTTGAAGAAAAACGGAATAATTCTGCATGAAAAACCCATTTATATAAATTAAGGGGGGTATTAGCCCCCCCACCGTCCCCCCCTTTATACTTAACCAATCAATCCCGAAAAACTAATCAGGGAAGTGCCTTAACACAGTGAACCTATAAACAATATTTGAAGGAAAACGGAATAATTCTGCTTGAAAAACCCATTTATATAAATTAAGGAGGGATTAGCCCCCCGTTCCCCCTTTATACTTAACCAATCAATCCCGAAAAGTAATCAGGGAAGCGTCTTAACCCAATGAACCTATAAACAAAATTTGAAGGAAAACGGAGTATGCTGCATGAAAAACCCATTTATATAAATTAAGGGGAGTATTAGCCCCCCGTTTCTCCCTTTATACTTAATCAATCAATCGCGAAAACTAATCAGGGAAGCGTCTTAACCCAATGAACCTATAAACAAATTTTGAAGCAAATAGAATAATTCTGCATGAAAAACCCATTTATATAAATTGAGGGGGGATTATCCCCCCGTTCCCCCCCTTTATACTTAACCAATCAATCCCGAAAAGTAATCAGGGAAGCGTCTTAACCCAATGAACCTATAAACAAAATTTGAAGGAAAACGCAATAATTCTGCATGAAAAACCCATTTATATAAATTAAGGGGGGTATTAGCCCCCGTTCCCCCCCTTTATACTTCATCAATCAATCCCGAAAACTAATCAGGGAAGCGTCTTAACCCAATGAACCTATAAACAAATTTTGAAGCAATTGAATAATTCTGCATGAAAAACACATTTATATAAATTAAGGGGGGGATTATCCCCCCGTTCCCCCCCCCTTTATACTTAACCAATCAATGCCGAAAACTAATCAGGGAAGCGTCTTAACAGAGTGAACCTTTAACCAAAATTTGAAGGAAATGTGATAATTCTGCATGAAAAACCCATTTATATAAATTAAGGGGGGTATTAGTCCCCCGTTCACCCCTTTATACTTAACCAGTCAATCCCGAAAACTAATCAGGGAAGCGCCTTAACACATTGAACCTATAAACAAAATTTCAAGGAAAACGGAATAATTCTGCATGAAAAACCCATTTATATAAATTAAGGGGGGATTATCCCCCTGTTCCCCCCCCTTTATATTTAACCAATCAATCCCGAAAACTAATTAGGGAATCGCCTTAACACAGTGAACCTATAAACAAAATTTGAAGGAAAACGGAATAATTCTGCATGAAAAACCCATTTATATAAAATAAGGGGGGGGATTAGCCCCCCGTTCCAATATTTATACTTAACCAATCAATCCCGAAAACTAATTAGGGGAGCGTCTTAATACAGTGAACCTTTAACCAAAATTTGAAGGAAAACGGAATAATTCTGCTTGAAAAACCCATTTATATAAATTAAGGGGGGTATTAGCAACCCGTTCCCCCCCTTTATACTTAATCAATCAATCCCGAAAACTAATCAGGGAAGCGTCTTAACCCAATGAACCTATAAACAAATTTTGAAGCAAATAGAATAATTCTGCATGAAAAACCCATTTATATAAATTAAGGGGGGATTATCCCCCCGTTCCCCCCCCCCTTTATACTTAACCAATCAATCCCGAAAACTAATAAGGGAAGCGCCTTAACACAGTGAACCTATAAACAATATTTGAAGGAAAACGGAATAATTCTGCATGAAAAACCCATTTATATAAATTAAGGGGGGTATTAGCCCCCCCCCGTCCCCCCCTTTATACTTAACCAATCAATCCCGAAAAACTAATCAGGGAAGTGCCTTAACACAGTGAACCTATAAACAATATTTGAAGGAAAACGGAATAATTCTGCTTGAAAAACCCATTTATATAAATTAAGGAGGGATTAGCCCCCCGTTCCCCCTTTATACTTAACCAATCAATCCCGAAAAGTAATCAGGGAAGCGTCTTAACCCAATGAACCTATAAACAAAATTTGAAGGAAAACGGAGTATGCTGCATGAAAAACCCATTTATATAAATTAAGGGGAGTATTAGCCCCCCGTTTCTCCCTTTATACTTAATCAATCAATCGCGAAAACTAATCAGGGAAGCGTCTTAACCCAATGAACCTATAAACAAATTTTGAAGCAAATAGAATAATTCTGCATGAAAAACCCATTGATATAAATTAAGAGGGGATTATCCCCTCGTTCCACCCCTTTATACTTAACCAATCAATCCCGAAAACTAATCAGGGAAGCGTCTTAACCCAATGAACCTATAAACAAATTTTGAAGCAAATAGAATAATTCTGCATGAAAAACCCATTGATATAAATTAAGAGGGGATTAGCCCCCCGTTCCCCCTTTTATACTTAACCAATCAATCCCGAAAAGTAATCAGGGAAGCGTCTTAACCCAATGAACCTATAAACAAAATTTGAAGGAAAACGGAATAATTGTGCATGAAAAACCCATTTATATAAATTAAGGGGGGGGATTAGCCCCACGACCCCCCCCCCTTTATACTTAACTAATCAATCCCGAAAACTAATCAGTGAAGCGCCTTAACTCAGTGAACCTATAAACAAAATTTGAAGGAAAACGGAATAATTCTGCATGAAAAACCCATTTATATAAATTAAGGGGGGGGATTAGCCCTTTGTTCCCCCCTTTATACTTAACCAATCAATCCCGAAAACTAATCAGGGAAGCACCTTAACACAGTGAACCTATAAACAAAATTTGAAGGAAAACGGATATTTCTATGAAGAGTTATCGCATTACGTACGTACATACATACATACAGAACCGGCTGGCAAGCTCTCAGGGCTTGACAGCCAGTTTGATAGCTAAAAAATCGCAATTTTAGAACGTTTTTTGCTCCTGCATCCCCTGGGGTTAGTGGCACCGACATAAAATATAGCCTATGTTGGAGCAGGGGTTGTCACCATCAATTTGCCACCATCACTTTTGAAATCGGTTCGTTAGTTCCAGAGATTACCCCCTACAAACAAGCAAACAAACAATCTTTACTCCTTTATAATATTAGTATAGATAAACAACTCATTTTTCTTACTTTCTTCTATCTTTACAAGAAGAAAGTATTGGATTCATGAAAATTTTCGACTTCCGGTTTTTGACGGATTTATACGTTTTAGAAGGTCCTGAACACGATTCGACTATTTTTAGAAAATGTCTGTCTGTGACTCTGTCTGTCTGTCTGTCTGTCTGTATGTGACAAAAATTTTGTGGGCGCTCTATCTCAAGAACTAACTTTTTCACGATTTCCGCAATAGCTCTATCTCAAGAACTAATGCTCGGAATTTAATAAAACTTTAGATTCAGTTAGTCCCTGATATAAGTTGGTGCTGGTTAGTTTTTGGTAAAAATCGCCCGGCAGGTGGCGCTGCTATGCAGCATTTTTTGCGATTTCCGCAATAGCTCTATTTCAAGAACTAATGCTCGGAATTAAATAAAACTTTAGATTCAGTTAGTCTCTGATATAAATTGGTGCTGATTAGTTTTTGGTAAAAATCACCCAGCAGGTGGCGCTGCTATGCAGCATTTTGAAGGATTTACACGATTTTAGCGATATTCATATCTCAAGAAATAATGCACGGAATTTAATAAAACTTGAGCTTCAGTTAGATATTGATATAAATTGGTGCTGATTCATTTTTTAGCTCACAGGCTATCAAAGCTTGAGAGCTTATGTGCCCGCCCGTTCTGTATGTATGTGTGTATGTATGTACGTACGTATGTACGTACGTATGTACGTACGTAACGCGATAACTCTTGACAGAAATAACCGTTTTGCTTCCAATTTTGTTTGTAGGTTCCTTGTGATAAGGCGCTTGCCCCTGATTAGTTTTGGGGATTGATTGTTTAACTATAAAGGGGGGAACGGGGGTGCTAACTCCCCTTAATTAAGATAAATGGTTTTTTCATGCAGAATTGTAAAATTTTCTTCAAATTTTGTATATAGGTTCATTGTGATAAGGTTCTTTCCTGATTAGTTTTGGGGGTTCATAGGTTAAGTATAAAGGGGCTAACGGGGGGGGATCCTCCCCCTTAATTTAGATAAATGAATTTTTCATGCAGAGTTATCCGATTTTCTTCTAATTTTGTTTATAGGTTCCTTGTGATAAGGTGCTTCCCTGATTAGTTTTGGGGATTGATTGGTTAACTATAAAGGGGGGAGGACGGGGGACTAACCCCCCTTAATTTGGATAAATGTTTTTTTCATGCAGAATTATCCAATTTTCTTCAAATTTTGTATATAGGTTCATTGTGATAAGGTTCTTTCCTGATTAGTTTTGGGAGTTCATAGGTTAAGTATAAAGGGGGTAACGGGGGGGGGGTTAATCCTCCCCCCTTATTTTAGATAAATTATTTTTTTCATGCAGAATTATCCGATTTTCTTCAAATTTTGTATATAGGTTCATTGTGATAATGTTCTATCCTGATTAGTTTTGGGGGTTCATAGGTTAAGTATAAAGGTGGGAACGGGGGGGCTAACCCCCCTTATTTTAGATAAATGATTTTTTTCATGCAGAGTTATCCGATTTTCTTCAAACTTTCTATATGGACTCATTGTGGTAAGGGGCTTCCCTGATTAGTTTTGGGGGTTCATTGGTGAAGTGTAAAGGGGGAACGGGGGGGACTAACCCCCCTTGATATAGATAAATGGGTTTTTTAAGCAGAATTATCCGATTTTCTTCAAATTTTATATATATGTTCATTGTGATAAGGCGCTTCTCTGATTAGTTTTGGGGGTTCTTTGGTTAAGTATAAAGGGAGGACGGGGGGCTAACCCCCCCCTTAATTTAGATAAATGGATTTTTCATGCAGAATTATCCTATTTTTTCAAATTTTGTATATAGGTTCATTGTGGTAAGGCGCTTCTCTGATTAGTTTTATGGGTTCATTGGTTAATTATAAGAAGGAGAAACGGGGGATGGTTCCCCCCTCTTAATATATTGTCGATTTATTCATTTTTCGAGGGCTTATTTCAAATTCTTTGAAATAAGAATATAATTTACAGTTAGTGTGAATAGCCTGTGAGCTCAATGCCGTCAGTTTAACTGGGCAGTTTTCTTTTATAGTATATGCGGAACCTGTGTGAGATAGAAGAAAGTTTTGGGATTGACACATCCGACTAGTTATATTTTTAAATTGTTATTAAAGGATATACTGTCATTATTTCAAGATACACAATAGATTAAAGCATTTGCTGGAGCTATAAATAACAGCGTAGATAAACAGGTTAAAAATGTGTTTTAAAACTAATTGCATTAATTTGTTCGTTTGTGGTTTTAAAAATAAATTAAGCTTCAATTACAAAAAATAATGCTTTTATTATAAATGATACATCTGTAGCAGTTGTATACATGTCTCATTTTCTTAAAATCTTACCATTTGATATCTTATTATTTTAATTAAGTAGATTACCTGAAAATAGCATTTTATGTATGTAGTTGTTGAAGGGCTGTAGGGTTGTATGCTTTAGGGCGTTATATGTATAAACTCTTATATAATGTCCTGACATTTTAGATAATATTTCACAGACTCATTTGTTATGTGCACATTTGTGTTCACAAGTAAGGAGCTTGCGCATCCTACAATGCTTTCAGAAGTTAAAACAAATATTGTAAAAATGGTGTACCAACCCACTAGAAATTTGACACAGATTTTTTAAATCTAATGTTTACATTTTGTTTTTAACCGTTAACTGGAATTAGTAGTCTGTAAGACTGCTGCGTTTAGACCCCGTTACTCCAAAGTATCTTTTTTGACATTTTCAAAAAATATATTCATACTACACTGCTCAAAACAATTAAAGGATATGGCAGTTTTAGGTGGATTTTGTATCTGGGAAACTTTTTAGATGATTGATACATGGTCGACAGACATAGTAGGTTATATGAGAATAAATTACACATGTTTGGCAGAAAAAAATGCATTTTATTGCGCATTTGTGTACAAAAGGAAAAAAACACAATTTGTGCATATGAGAAAAAAAGAATAAGAAAAGGTGTTTTCTTCAAAGAAAATCATTTTCAGTAGGGGTTATGGTTTCCACGGGCGGCCAGCAACGTTGAACACCTTTGAGGCATGGACTCAATGAGGCTATTAATGACGAGTTGGGGTATTCTGCCCCACTCTTAAAGAAGAGCTCTTTCCAGTTCTTGGAGAGTTTGTGGGGGTTGTTAGCGGCCAGAAACTCGTCTTCCTAGAGCGTCCCAAACGTGCTCGATTGGATTCATGTCTGGAGAACACGCTAGCCATTCCATTCGAACGATTCCTTCCTCGAAAAGGAAATCCTCCACCAGGTTTGCACGATGTGGCCTGCAGTTATCGTCCATCAAAATGAAGTTATCTCCGATTGCTACAGCGTAAGGGTGCCTGTAGCCGAGCGAAGGTGTTATTGGAGAAGAGTAGCGTTCATGTTTCGGTGTCTCCGAGCTGTTAACGCTAAATACCGATCTTCATTGTGCGTTGTTGCCCGTCTACGACCTTGCCCTGGTCTTCGGCCTGCACATCCACTCTCCAAAAAACGGTTCCAGATCCTGGAAATGACACTTTGTGACACTCCAATGGCTTGCGCTACTTCGGCTTGAGTTTGGCCCCCTTCTAACCTACCAAACATTCTCCAAGCTTCTGAATCTGTCAAATGACTTCGCTGAGACATCGTACTGATCGAAACAAAGCAATCACTGAATGCCGATCATCCTTGTCTTCATTCTCTTTTATCCAGTTGAAAGTCAAATTTCATTCGCTGCCGCTGAAGCGGCGTTTTTGACGTCGAACTCAAAATTTGCATACTCCACAGTTTGAAAACCAGAAAAATTTGCATTTGTGATTCTCTTCTTCTATTTTCAGCAAAAAAAATTTCGTTTATATCTTTATTTTATATAAAACTTCAAATATCCTTTAATTGTTTTGAGCAGTGTATAACATTAAATGTTTGGTCCTGTTAGTGCATCAGTATTGATGAATAAATATTTACTTTGGGTTTATAGAAAGTTATTAAATGTTTTTTATTGTGTACTGATATTTCACTAAATGTGTTAAACGAGTATTTGAAATTTGGAGTTCATAGTAATCCTTGCATCCCTAAATAACGAAAATATTCCTTTATTTTAATACTAGCTGGGCCTCCCGGCGTTTCCCGGGCACGTGATAAAAACAATATGTTCTATACGAACATGACTGTGATCTGTAAGGCTATCGAAATGAAGTCGAAAGATGCAATCCCGTCATAATCGGGTCCATAGAACCCGAGGTCGGAATTCTCCCCCTGATGGTAGGAAGTTCAACTAAAATATGTAAGGCTATCGATATCAGGTCGAATGAGACAAACCCTATCGTATTCGGACCCATAGAACCCGAGATGATCCTGTAGTTCCAAAATCCACGACCATAGGGGGCACAATATGCTCTGTACGAACATGTCGGAAATCTGTAAGGCTATAGAATTCAAGTCGAATGAGCCAAACCCCGTCTTAATCGGGCGCATAGAACATGAGATAGAAAGAGCCTACTAGCGGTAAAAAGTGAAACTAAAATATCCGAAAGCCCGTTCAATTCTGTAAGCAAAATGAACATCGACTTCTGGTTTGACACCCATAATAAAAAAGAAATCTGCGCTGAAAGCAAAGACAGTTATTAACTCTGTGATTGAGGAGGAGAAACGGAAATCGGTAAAAAAGAGTTGCGGTAAAGAATTTTGTTCAAATGGATAATATTCGAATTTTTTAAAGCCGAATAAATCTTTCTACACCTAAATGTATTCGCTAAGCTTCTTCTGTTGGATTTTGCGTATTTCGATAAAAACGTCCTGCGACGGAAGGGTAAATATTGCCAAAATAGCGGAAATCGCAAAAGCGGCTTACGAAGCGACATGTTTCGAAAGGGTTAATATAGATATTTTTTAAAACTTAAGGGTGAATATTGAAGTAAATGAACATGGCTATAAACTGGTGTCTTGTCTTCCATTTCTCAGCATTCGTATTTTCCGAGTCGATGCCGATTTTTAAACTTAGGCCGGAAAATGAAAAATGCGGGAGTGAGTTTTGGAAACGATTTTTTTCGGAGAGTTCAAATTAAAATTTTTCGAAACGAATACCAGATTTAAAATGCAAAGGAACGTAGATTAGGAGCGGTATTTTTAGTTTTTCGTATCTTGTTTATAAACGGATATTAAAGTTTTTAAATATAGGAGAAATCGTTAAAAATGCGAAATTGACGTAAGGAAAAAAACTTTTCCGAAAGAATTAACGTTAATTATTTTTTAAACTAAAGGCTGCTGCCTGAATGCGATAGAACATAGATGTCCTATGGTGTGTTTGTGTTTTGCTTGGTTATTTTAGAGAGCCAATGCGCGAGTTTATATATCGCAGAAATTCGGAATTAGCAAAAGCGTGTCCTGCGGACGAATTTTTTTTCGAAGGAGTAATATTCGTATTTAAAAAAAAAATGCCGATGTCGAAAAAAGAACAAATGTAAATATTGTCTGGCATTTTTAATTTTTCGTAACTTGTTCGGAACCGCCGATGTAAATTTTTCAATATCGGCAAAATCGCAAAAAATTGCGAAATGGCGTACAGAAAATATACTTTTTCGAAGAGTTAACTGTCATATTTTTAAAAACTAAAGGTGGCTTTGAAAAGGGCAAAGTCAGATCTTGAATTTGGTGCAATCTGTTTTTCCGTATCCCTCGTAGTTCGGCGGATGCGAGGCTCGGAAAACGGGAGAAAATAAAAAAAAAAACTTAAATTCGACGCATTATGATTTTTTTTTTTGAATCAGTTAAATGTTATTTTTTTTTCGAACCGACCGAATTGTTTGAGACGTAAAAATATGTTCTTCGAGCATATGTAGACAGTTTTTCTGTATTTTTGGCCGTTAGCCCGTGGCGAATTTAGAAAAACAGAAAAAGATATGTACTGACTTGCGCTCTGCTTCTTCTCTTTACGAAAGGTGTGGGAAAAGGTCTTCTGAGCATGCGTGCGCGGATTTTGGAAGAGTGCTTTGTTGTTTGTTATCTTTGATTAGTTTTAATTAATAATTGCTGTATTTTTAAAAATAGTAAAATTCTGAGACTCAGACGCATCAGAAGACCTTGGAGTATCCTCACCTAAATTTTCAGACTTTTAGGTGTGATAGATTTCCCTGGTCATCGCAGGCAGACAGACAGGCAGACACACACACACAGAGAACTATTTTATCTTTTACTAGTATATGTATGTAAATGTATTTCGCCAATTATTCAGATATATTTCTTATGATATTTTATAGTAGTTAATTGTATAATAGTTGTATAATAGTTAATCTTAATTACACAATACTTGTGATTTCCAAGATTCCTTGCTTTTTACCACTTTTATGGGCAAATTTCTGTTACTAAATGTTTAAAATGATAGAATGTCACCAGAATGTACGAACAAATTGATTTGAATATAAATAAATTCCTTTCGTCACATTCATTATAAATGAAAAAAAATATTGTAAAATTGTGGGTGACAACTGGTAGTAGGGAATTAAAATTAACTTGTATAATATCCAACCGCATTTGAAAATGATAAGCGAAAAACATAGCTACATTTATTTATTTATTGGTTACTGTTACATTACTTTTAAGCATTAGAGATTTAAATTTTTTAAATAACCCTTACATACACAAATGGTTAGAAACATCATTTTGGAGCATTATCCATTTCATGGGAAGCATCGTTAAATTTTCATAGAAATACATTCATTTAAAAATATTAGAAGAAAAAAATATTATTTTAAACATTAATATGCTCCATAAATTGCAACTTTCAAACGAAAACAATGAAAATTATTGGAAATTTATGACATTTAAACACCTTATTGTTATATATTTAAAATGTTAAAGGACACGCTGAGATTATTTTAAGATACGCAATAGATTAAATCATTTGCTGCTCCTATAAATAACAGCGTAGATAAGCAGAATAATAATTTCTTTTAAAAAATTTTCAATTAATTTGTTTTTTTGTTGTTTTAAAATAAAAATTAATCATTAATTATATAGAATAATGCTTTTACAATAAATGATATATCTGCTACATATGTTAACATACATATAACATATTCTTCATGCCATGCCACGTAATATTTTACTATTTTATTTAAGTAGAGTATATGAAACTAAAAGGCCTTTATATGAATAAACAGTTATGTAAAGTCGTTACATTTTAGGCAATATTTCAAAGCTATATTTGTTCAGTAAAACATCTCTTCATCCTGGAAAGGATTAAATGTTTAAAGGAAAAAAAAATAATAAACGATATTTTAGAAAACACAAACAGCATATTTCCTTACTGTTTTCCGTCGTGCATTTCGACAGCAGTTTAGACTAATATAGCATTGAATAAACATACTTTTTAATTGAAGTTTGTAGAATATAGAAGAAAAAAAATCATGCTTCAAGCATATATTATGAAAAATATTTCATCGCATTCAGAATACTGTAAAAAAACTTGACCGTTTGATAAGGTATAACATGATGTTTGGAAAACTCATAAAACATTTGAAAACCCAATTTCAGCAATTACCGTATATAGTCGAAATTATATAAGAAATCTTTTGTGCAGCCCTGTATATGATCTTTAGATTTGTATAATTAGTGTACAGTATACAGAAATCTACTTCATAATAAACGCATCACATAGTTAATACTCACTTTCTGTCAATAAAAGGAAATGTACTCGAAATCTTTTGTGCAGTCCTGTATATGATACATAGAATTTATACACCCTACGACCAAGTACTATGCAGAAATCAAATGAAATTTTAAAACGCAAATCAAAGTTTAAAACACACTTCCAGCAATTATAGCTAATAGACAGTACTGTAACCGAAGTCTCCGTGTAAATAAACGATAAATGCAATGCACACCATACGTTTTTGTAAACAACTTATAGTGCACATGCGTAATTCATATAAATTTCATTATGATCATTAAAATACACTACAAACGATATTTTCCCATAGATCATTATGTAACGGAATACTTTTGTGTCACTTTGTAAATGATAAACAAATGCTTTGCACAGCATATTCTACAGAAAGCATGTTTCTGTGTATCTCAGAATTGCATAACAGTATCATAATGTTTCAAATGGTGTAACATACTTAAAATGCACTTGAAACGATTTTTTCCCATTGACCTTAATGTAACTGAATAATCTCACCATCTGTGTAAACTTACTATAAGTGCTACGCACTTAATTTTCAATAATAATTCTGCTATAGTAAACGTCAATGATATATAAAATTTACAAAGAATAACGAGTATATTTACAAGAGTTTTTATGCTGCCATACGGACAAACAAACCGAAGTCATAAACACTTTTCAACTATGGTGGAAAGTATTAAATATGGTATATCGTTGTTTAAAAAAAAATGTTTAGAATGGTAAATCGTTTGTTTTAGACAGAAGCATGTTTGTAAATTTTACGCTAGGATTCTTCAATCTGTGGCTCAAAGGCCACCAAGCTACAACTACGGTTAAATAAGGCAAATATTACCTTTTACAAATTGTCGTGGACAACTACAGTTAAACAAAAGAATTAATGTCTCCCAGTATATGCAGTGTTGCCAGTGGAATATGTTTTAAAAAAATTATAATTACTTGATTTGCACCATTTTTATTTTAAATGCTATAATTCACTTTGTTTTCGGCTTATTTAATCTATCATTAAATAAGGCGAAATTTCCTTTCTCGAAAATTTGTTGGCAATCTAGAAAACTGAATTAAAAAATAGTAGCCCACTGGCAACACTAAGTATATCAGGGTTCGTACGTTTTTATCACAGTTTTTAACAGAATTTTTCTATTTAATATTTAAATGGCAGGCATTGGAGCCTTCTAGTTTAATTGCAGGATTTGTAAACCATTTCTGCATTTAAATAAAGCAAAAAATTTTGCATATGCACGAAATAAAAAACTAAAATATTACTCTTGCTTGTTTTCAATGTTTTGCTTATAAAATAAAAAATTCAGAAGTCATTAAAAACTGAGAACATAGAACAAACTAAGTTTAAAACTACAGCCAGCCTTTATATTATTTCCATCACTGTACTACAGAAAAAGAAGAAAGATAAATCATGCGTCATGCGTAGGCTATACCCATAATTAATGGAAATTTTATTTTTTAAAGTAGCTTATAATCAGCTTCCTGACTGTAGGTTTCTATCAAGGTTACTATATCATAAGTTCGAGCCATTTCCCTCTGCACCCAATAGGGACCCACTCGCTGTTTGACGTCACTCAGCGTGCTCTGATCCGTTTTCCAATTGATTTGAATTAGAAACACGCTGTTTTTAATTGAAAAATATCAGTCGAAATTTTCATGTGAAAAGAAATTTAAAAATTAAAATATATTCTTTATACATAGGACTTACATCACATCTAAAATTTAAACTATTATCTCTTAAATTTGCCGAAATTTGATTGTTAAATTGGCTATCTTTATCATTACATTTCGTTTGCGCCTCAATATGCAAAGTTCATTTTCACAAACATACAAATGCAAAATAGTAATTTTTGTAAATAAAATCTTAAAGACCTACAAGAGCATCAAATTTGATGTTTATATGACTGCAGTTAATAATTTTCTATGACTGCCTTAATCTATTTTCTATTTCAGACTAAGCAATTCTAAAGAAACATATTATACATAAACATAAACTTATAAATGATATATTTCAAAGAAACATCCATGACGTGTAGCCTAATATTATTTCTACAAATATTTAAGGAAATTGCTACAAATGTTTCAGCTATAGGTACATTGAAAAAAAAATTGCAAATACACATCTTGGTTACGCTTAAAAATTTAGTTTTACTTGGCTAATAGTCGTAAATTATGACGCATTGATGGTAATTCTTTTCTTAAAATGGAAGACAAATTCTAATACGTGCAAAACATATTGAATTACAAATGTTCAAGAGGCAGTTTTGATTTGCATTACACTCATTAGAAAGGACACTGATATCCAGAAATTAATGGGCAGTGACCAATTTCAGACGTTTCGTTGAATATCTACTGAAATTCGTGAGGAAATGCCCGAAATGCCCTTGAACTTTGAGGATGTAAAGAACATATTCGACTTTTTGTTTTTCAGTGAAGATTTTGTCGCGAGGACAATTCGGGGGGGGGGGGGGGCAGATAATTTCAATAATAAAATAATATTTTTGATTACCCAAGTAACAGAAAATGATAAAAATGGTCTGTCACTGTAGCAAATGACAATGTAGGTCCTGTTCAACGTTTGTGTGCATTTGTGTAATTATAGTACGTATATTCGTGAAGATGTTAACGTTTCTGTGAAAAATTCAAAAGTTTCTTTTATTGCATGCAACGTTTTCAGCCCAATTTAACACCGCTTTCCAAAAAATTGACAAAAAAATCGTAGAAATAGTATACTGTGATTAAAATATTAATATATTGAACATTTGATGATATATCGGTATTTTTATGAAATAAATTTTAACTGCGCATGCGCGAACTTAAGCAAATATTTTTTTGTCATGATTTGATAGTCAGCACTATAGGGCATCTCATATAATAAGGCCAGTGAAATATCGTGAAAACTCAAAATGTTACAGCAATAATTGATCAATTGAGGAGGAAATCCCATAGGATTATATGGGATATTTTAATTGATATCTCAAAAAGTTGTGGTTACATTTTTTCGAAATTTGATTTTTGAAATTGCGATTGTTGTTACACCGAAATTCAAATTTTCGTGTCTATAGAGGCATTATTTCGATGTGTTTCCGAAAAGGGTGTTCTATAAGAATGTGTTAACCCGGCTGTTTCCGGTAAACCTGCTAAAGTCTCTCAAGGGCGCAGATTCAGTCAAAATGGACTTTTTAAATAATTTTCCTTTTGCGATTAATTTTCGAGCAGTTTTTAATGAGTTTTTAATTAATATCTTGGTTAATTTTCAAAATATTAAAATTCTTATTCTCATGTGCACATGGACAGGTTTTGGACTATCCGCGCCTAAATTTTAAGACTGCTAGTTGCGCTTAGATTTTCCTAGCCATCGCCGAATGACAGACGCACACACGGACACATGAAGCGAAACTTTCTTCTATTCGTGTAGATTGGTGATCGAACTTAGTATTAGAAATAATTTTTTCTCAGTGTATCTGAATTAATTCAATATATTTTTGTCATTTGCAGAGATAGACTTCAATTTGCAAATTTTTTAACTTAAAGTTACGATGTTTTCATGCATAGCAAAAAAAAAAAAAAAAAAAAAAAAAAAAAAAAAAAAAAAAAAAAAAAACACGTTGGAATCTGTAAACGAAATTAATATAGCAAATAATTATTAAACTAATATTCATAAATGTTAAGTTTTTTGTTAAGCATTATTTGGTTGTTGCAAAAGTTCTGCTGTATTTTAATAATACCCAATTTGTATTCCTTACTATCGGTAAAATGTTAATAACTGATAATGTTACCCATCAGTTCAAAGCAAGCAGGTATCCTAAAATTATCAGATATTAAAATTTTAACAGTATTAAAGCTTTTAAAAGTATGTATTAAAATACCATTGAACACCATTTTGCAACATCCTAATATATCAGGGCAGTAGAAATAGGCGCAGGTGTGTGCCTACTTTTTTGAAATAGTGGAAATTCTGGTAACACATGTTGACCAGCCCTGCACCATATTGTTCAATTTTCATAGTTTGTATGGGTGCTTAATTTTGATTTCCCGTATTTTAGAAAAGTTGACTTAAATTTATGTAATACTAGCTGACCCTCCCGGCGTTGCCAGTGTCCGTAATAGTAACTTTAAATGAACCCCAAATTTGTATTATTTTATAACTTTAACACGATTTTGTATAACTTTTTTAATGACAAAACGCGAAAAAATACTAATAATTAGTGATAAAAGTCCTGGTAAGAAAACATTTTCTTCTTTTTCCCCGTAGAATCATTTCATAGTTTTTTTGTTTAAATAGTTTTTGTTGTTTAAACCCTTTGACCAGCACGTGCAAAAATTTTGTGAAAAAATACTGTTCTCTGGATATAAAAGAAATATATTTACTTCTCGCTTTTTTGTTTGTTTGTTTGTTTTCGCGTCGGCTCCATTAACATAACAATAAAAAATAGTTCTCATCGTCGGAACTCTCCGAAATTTTAATCGGTTATACATATAACTGCTTCCAAGCTCTCTTTAAAATTTCGTGAAAAAATATCCATACTTAGTAGTGAAAACATGAGTCGAAGCAAAGCGACGGCACGCCGAAACACCCGGCTTTTTCGATTTTTTTTTAAATTTCTACACATCCGAATGTTCCGAAAATTTTGTAGGTGATGTAAATCTGGTCCACCGAGATGCTCTTAAAAATTTGTATCGTAGTACGGACGTTTAGTTACTTTTAGCGTAGAAAAAATATCGTCTAGGAGAGGCGCGAAAAATCTGTGTCCGCAGATGTTTCTCAAAGGGTTAAAATTCGTAATTTTTTAAACCGATTGCACAGTAAATTAAAAGAAGGTTGCAGCTTTAAATGTATATTTTTGGTTTGTCAGTACCTGTAAAATTGCGCCCTGAAGGGGCATTGCCATTTGGGCAAAACATCCTTTGGTAAAACGACCCATTTTGAATTTTTTTCAAAAGGTTTAACAACGATATATTTTCTAATTAATTGCGGCATTTGAGACGGAAAAGTATGATATTTCTGAATATGTCTTCCAGTATTAACTGTACCGAGTGATTTAGTTAATTTAAGACGATTTAAAAATACGAAATAACACAAAAAATTGCCCGTTTGGTTGTTCCATTTTCTGTCGATGCTTAACCCTTTCAGGGGCAAAGTACTTTCAGTACTAAAATATTGAAATAAATGACTGGCATCGGAATTTACAAAATAATTATTTGCAAATAATAAAAAGGGCTATATTTCACATGCATATTAAATAGAAAAGATTTTAGCAAAATTCTGGTGTCATTGTGGCGTTTAGGAATTAAAATTAAGTGGTTTCATAAATATACCACTGCTCCTGAAAGGGTTAAATCAGGTTCTGGGCATACTCGATTGCTGAGAGCCGGCTCGCAAATAAAAAGATGAGCTATTGATGAGTTTTTAATTATATTTTGGCTAATTTTAAAATATTAAAATTCTCTGTCTCAGGTACATCATAGGCAGACCTTGTACTAACCTCAACTAAATTTTAAGGCTTCTAGGTGCACTAGATTTCGCTATCCAACGCACACACACAGCGAAACATTAGTTGATTAGTATAGATAAGAACTTTTCAATTAAATATAAAAAAATAACTTTTAAACAATAGTTATATTCAAAAGTAAGTAACCGTAAGAACCCTGATTTTTTTAAATACTATTTGATCAAGAAATAAATGATTTATAAATGTACAAGAAAAAAAAATATGCAATTTCAAATCGTAAATACTTTTAGCCGATTAAAGGCTTAATATTACGTAAAGTTAGGCAATAAATGTGATGATAAATATAGATACAAAATAATGGAGAATATACTGTAATTAATCATAAGCTTATGAAAATTTCTAATAAACCTGTCAATCAAAAGAAGATTAAATCAAATACTAATTGGCCGTATTTAAATTATAATCTCGCTATTTGAAGATCTTTGAATTAGAAAACATTTACTTTTCAGAAAACCTTAATGCGATTTTAATAAGCTTAATTTTTTATAGTCGAAGTGATTATACAGTTATTTTTTATGCATTTCATTATTTAAGAATATTTTGTTTAAAATCCTAATTAACTTCTCAATTAATTTGAAAAGTGCAGGACAGTATTTTTGATCTGCATCTAGAATCCACATTAAAATAAGTAAAATAAGTAAAAGTTTCTTTCCTTGTAGAAAAATAACGCTTTGGCATTAAATCTATTTAAGTTCTTTTATCAAAAACATCTAAATAATGTTTAAGAATTTATAATTTTTTTTCCACCATTAAAAGCAAACAAATTTCACAGAATACATAGCTGCCAACTGCTACCATTTTTTGCCACCTGTATGTTTAATATTTTATTATTTAGATTTTTGGTTTTTCATTTATCCGATATATATACACTTATTTTCGTAAAATAATAGTATAATGTATGTAAATAAATAATGTAAAAAAATATTAAAATAATAAAAAAAAACATTTTTTTTGAAAATTATTACTCAATATAATTATATTTTGTACTTTGTACTTCTTCTTCTTCTTTAATAAATGTTTGTAGTTGTACGTCTACGTAGTTGTATAATTAACTAAAGATGTAGAGAATAGGAGTGAAGTGTGAATGAATATTTCAGAGTTAATAGGATAGCTAAACTTGGATTTACATGATCTCAGAACTTTTTAGGGTAAAATAATCAGAAGACTTTGCTGCATTTTTTACAGGTGACGTTTTTGATAGGATTAAACAGGGGGGATTTGATAGGATTATTGACAGGAAGTAATAGTAAAGTTACTTTTTACATTTTTCTGTTTTGACACTCTTGGCATTATTCTAATCGTGCTTTGTACTTGCTCCGGTCCAAGTATACCCGTTTTATCAAAAGAGTCTAGCTAGAATATATTTTCAGATGCGAAAAACGATATATTTAACAATTAATTGCCGAAACGTTAGTGAAGGATCACTGTGTTGACGAGAAAAGTTTTTGGTTTCCGTCTGTCTGTTTACCTATCTGTTCCACGATACCTGTCGTAAAAATCATCCTATTAGGTTGATTTTTGGTGGGTATGATAGTGAGGTACCCCGATTGAGCTGTATCATTTTAGTTACATTTGGTTCATTCGTTCGAAAAATATAGAACGTTTCTTTTTAGGTCATAATGATTTCCTATCGGATTGCAGACGATTTTCAAATTTCATTTTTAACTGAATTGAAAATCAAATATTTGAATAATGGATTTAAACATAAAATTATGGATACTAAATTTTTGATATGGAGGTTTTAAATATATCCAATAGCTTTGAATATTTTCCGATACATTTACTAAAATTTAGAAATTAATTATTTAAATTATTGGAAATTTTTTTTAATCTGTTCGGGAAATATAAAACATTTTACTCTCATATTTTTTACAAATTTTAAAATGCATTTCTTTTTACTTTGCTCTTTAATTTATTAGTTGCTTAGCAACCATATTATACAGAATATCAAAATAATAAAATTCAAGTAACTCGCACTATTTTGCTACAATATTATTTTTGAAAATAAATTATTTTCAAGTGATTTTAGTATTTTATTGACGTAAATGAGAATTGATTTTTACACAAGTTACCGTTTAACTACTATAGAATCATTAACGAAATATTTTTTTCCAAACGAAAATTACAAAAGCATTGAACGTGTAATTTGGATTGAAGTATCGTAGTATGCGTTTACATATGTATATAATTCTTACATGAGATATTATTCATTTTCTGGCAGAGGTGTGGATGTTTCGTCGTTGAAAAGTTAATATAATTTTAAAAATAGGATAAAATCACTCGTACAACGAGGTGGTTAATCTAAAGAATTAGAGAAGTAAAATGATCCTGAAATATTACAATTACTCGAATTTGATAACGTAAAAAGCTATCACAAAATATACTTTATAGTGCCAAATCACGATTGCTATTTAGTGAATTGGCAGTGGGCACGATTTTTAATGATTAACCAATAGGTCTTAAAGCTTCCAAATAAGCCTATTTTGAAGAGATTTTAATATAATTTGCCATCGAGTTAGATCAGGAAGTACTCAGATAAAATAAATAGTATAGAATAACCACCAAAACTTTTTTACCGAAACAAAAACACTAGATAATAACACTAGATTTCTAAAATAGATATAAGTGAAATATAGTAGATTTAGTTTATATTTCCATACGTTGCTTTTGTACGTGACTTATTATTCAATTTATCTATCAGATGCAAGTGTTTCGTGGTTGGCAGGTAAGTAAATATTGTTTTTTGGGTATTAGGATCACATGAAATTATTTTCGAAATTGTTTCTTATCCTAATAAAACCACTGTGTCGAACAAAATCCAAAATATACTAGAATCATTCACACACTCAATAGGAAATCATGAATGTAAATTTAATAAGATTACTGGGGGTTCAGGAGAGCAGAGACCCCAGAAGGAATGTATTTTTTTTAAATATTACAAAAATAAGAAGTTCATAAGAATGTCAAAATATTATTGCAAAAACCGTGTTTAATTTAACGTTTCTAATTTCTGAAACCTTCGAAAAATTACTTTATATGCCTTATAAATATATATGTAATTAAAAAGAAATTATTTGCGGATTGTAAAATGTCAATATTATGAAAAGTGATATTAAAAAACAATTACTTTTAGAGCTGACGTTGAGGCTAACAGATTTACTAGTAAGCTTATGCATACATATATATATTCTTATCATTAATGGTAGTGCCAAAGTGTGCGAACTTTGTTTTATGTATATAAATTGTTGGTGATAGATATGCACCTTATGGTACATTTATATATCAAAAACAGCAAAATTTGAATTTTAATAATTAAAAATACATTTAGATATTTTTTTCATGAGATGGCACTTCAGGCTGAACAAAAGTGAGTTACTTTATTATCAACTAGCTGAACCGTGTAACGTTGCCCGGGTTTGTCAAAAAATAGCAAGAAACGCGAAAAAACTCAAAACAATGCAATAAAATATTGCAAAAAAATTAAAAATCACTGCCCGAATTCCGAATAAACTTTATTCACAAGAGAACAAATTTACTATATCGGCTTAGATGATTGAAACAGCATTATTTTACAAATGTGGAAAATCACCACGAAACACCCCCCCCCCCCCAAAAAAAAAAAAAAAAAAAAAAAAATCGCAGAAATCAAAATTTAAGAAAGAGGGCTAAAACATTGTTCCAGGAATTATTTCAGGAATGTAAAAGAAAAAAAAACTGTGCGAAACGGAATTTTTTTTTTAAATTCACATTAAATATCGCGGAAGGCAAAATGAAAAATTGGGTAAATACTAGGGTAATGTTTGAAAATGTATTTCTTTTAACGAATATCAAAAATGGCATCAGAACGCAAAACAGTGGTAAAAATCGCATTGTAAATCACATTGAAATCGCAAAAACTTCAAAAATCGAGGAGAACATAAATTAATAAACTATTAGACTATAAGTTTGAAGCTGAATTATGCTTACGAATGTTAACAGAACGTAGCGGTGCACTAAAAGACGCAAAAAGTCCCATTAACATTCTCTAAAAAATGAAAAATCAAAGTGGCAAAATTTATTGTATTAGGCTAGAAGTTTAAAACCGAATTCATCTTACAAATGTTAAAAAAATCCCCGCAAAACGCGAAAAAACGCTGAAATTGCATTCAAAATCAAACAAAAAAATAGCTATAATATCCAAAATTGTGGAGGATAAATTTAAGCTACTAGGCAAAATGTTTGAAGCCCACTTCTCTTTATGAACATATAAAAATCGCTGCGAAACGCAAAAAAACGACTAAATGGCATTAATAATCACATTAAAATTCACTAAAAATTCAAAAATCGCGGAAGACAAAATTTAATATAGAGATCTAAAATATTGTAACAGTAATTATTTCGTAAATGTCAAAAAGTCCCCGCGGAACGGGAAAAATCCAAAAAGAGTGCTAAAAATCAATTAAATGTCGCTACAAATTCAAATTATCGAGGAGGAGAAAATGTACTGTGTTTGAGTAAAACTTTGAAACCGAATTCCTTTTACCAAAGTCAGAAAATCAGGGCTCCCAAATGGTCCGCCAACTGAATACCATTATTTTTAACAGAAAATTTCACGGTAGGTTTCTACAACATTTACGCAAAAATTTACCTCCTAAGGTGGTTTCTGCAAAATTTGCAAGAAAAATCTAAAAATAAAAATTTTCTAAGGAAATACCGGTATTCAAAAAACGGACCATTTGGAAGCACTGGAGAGAAGATGCAAAAAAAAAAAAATCCTGTGAAAATCACATATAGAAAACTTATCATGTCATGAAAACTTAAAAAATTGCTGTATTTACTCCTAATATATTTTACTGGAAATATGATAAAATTCACTATAATGGACTAAAATATTAAAACCGGATTCCTTTTACGAATGTATAAAAATCACCGTAAAACGTGGGAAAACGATAAAAATCATATAAAAAATCCAACGTTGTGTTTCGAGGTGCATAACTACAGATATAGATGTACCATCCTGACAAATATCGTAGCTCTGCGTCCAGCGGTCTCTTAAAAATATTATACATCGCATGCACACACACAAATTTATTTCTCTATTATTATAAATTTACCCACCACTTACAAAAACAATATGGTGTAATCTCATAACAAAAGTAGCTGATAACCATGAAAAGACTACATCTGGTATTATCTCACTTGCATAAAATTTTTAATGCTGATTTTTTTTTGTGTGTGCTGTTTTGAAACTTTGTAGCATACTAAACTTCCGTTAAAAATTCCATTTTGTTTGCATAGAACACTCGCAACTAGTGTTGCCTGGTGTGCCAATTTACTCCGAATATTCTAATTTTCAGGGTTCCAAATACCCGTTCCACGTAACCCCTGCGCGGGAAGCCAAAATCTTACTACACAAATATTTATAACTTTTAACTTCCGCCATACAATCTATTGGCTTTAAGATATTGTAAAATCTAAGAAAATTCAATCATAATTTTTAATTTATAAAGAAGAATTTGTAAATTTTTATCAGACATTTTATACTAAAATTTTTATTAAGGTTATATTTAAAAAAAATGAAATGATTTTAAATGAAAAAACTATGGTAGGGTGTTTAAAAAATTGCAATTTTCTTGCACGAAAATTCGCATTTCCTTCGACACAATTACAAAACTATTTTTATAAAATGTTCAGGTATTATTTTCCAAAAATGAAAACTCAAACAGAGGCTTTTATTTTTTAATTAATATAATAAAATTTTAATCAATGCTTGTCTACCACCACAGATGTAAATTTTAACACTGTTATTTTCCAAAAATGATCTTAAAACAAGAAATCCTGACAGCATGTTCTGAACAATGAACGTTGTGAACATTTATAGAACATTTAAACGAAAAAAGAAAAAAGGAAAAATAAAACATTTGTAAGTAGTGAATTTGGATTTGAGAATAACCTTAACAGCCGAGACTGCAATTACGCAAATCGAATTTTGTTATTCAAAGTTTATACCGTAGCAATGATGAATTTCGTTTATTGCAACGTTGTTAATTAGTAGCATAAAAACGTTCCAATGGTTAAGTAAAATATTTAATTTTATGTGTATCGCAGCCACAAGTAAAAAAGTAAGTTATATTTTAAATGTAACATTAATTAAGTTTCAATTGTAAAAATAGAATTGTTGGCAAACAATGTTATCAACTATTCGAACACTTTGTTTTTTATTTACTTCCGATTGCGCACCTGTCGTTTTATTTAATTTACACAAATTTAATATATAAAAGAAAATTATTTTATATTTTTAACTCACTTTTTGGAAGCAGTTGTCCCGCTTTTTGACACCACTGTACCGCGACACTCTACCTGATTACACTATTCACAACCCTTTGACTAATAGGCATGTGATAATAGACTGACACAATTATGGCAGTTGTCGGAGCCTGATTTTTTTTTTCAGCGTTTGCACGGAACACTAGGCCTATGACAGAGACGGCAAATCTGCGCGTGGGAAGGCCAATTGCCACGACTATTTCGGAAAAATATTCATTGACATATTTAATCAGAGTTGCCAAGTCTCCGGCTTTTTGCACACCAGTAACTTTTTAGAGAAAATGTTATTCTTTTAAATCGCAAAATGCTCCAATTAAATAAAACAACATTTTCTGTATTAAATTACTGGTATCCAAAAAGCCGGAGCCTTGGCAGGCCTGCATTTAATGAAAGAAATTCCGTGATTTTATAAGGTGAAGAAAATTATTCATGAAAAGTGGTAAAAATTGGCCTTCTGGCACGCGATTTCACCGTGTCTGGGCACCAAGCTCACTCAGTAACAAGAAGCTGTCTATGGCGGACATTCCTTATCATTTGTATGGTCCCTGGAATTTGAGTATCATTCTTTCCGAATAGGAATCTTGGATTTATATTTCTGCGATTAAATTTCAATCGCATATTTTTTTCGGAAGATATATATTAATGTTCGTAACGTAGATTTAACATTACCATTATCAATATTTGGCCCCTTCTGACTGTATGCCCATTCTCACTACTTTTTAAAAACTTGAAATACATGCATAAACTGTAAACTTTTTCGCGGATTATTTGATGCAAGTAATTTAATGTGAAAAGTATGTGATGCCATTTGAGAAAAAAATTCTATATTTTTATATTTAGACGCCCATGTATAATGTTTAGTAGTCGACGTTTTTGCCAATTTGTTGATACCAGTGGTCATTTTTATACCATGATCTACGCCAGATTAATTGTGTGATACACATTTTAATTTACGACCGTACAATAAGCAGAAAATAAAATTCCAGTTGTAACTTAAGTTATAATTTATGCTATAAAAAAGTTGTCATTTTAATTTGTGTCACGTCATCTGTATATGGACTCCCTTGTCATAAGGGGTCGCCTACATATTAAATATAGACCAAAGTTTAAAACGTTTAACAGCAACACAAACAATCTGTTACACATTTATGTTTAGTATGCTCTAAACGGTAGAAATACAAATACTTATCCATTTTGAATTTTAATGACACAGGAATTACTGAAAAGTAAAACATTTAATGTTAAAGAGTATCATTGTTTTTTTAATATTACGCGAACAATACTTGAAACATTTCATTACTTTTTAATTTCTTTGATACTTTCTAAAAGCCGAAAAATAACACGCAGGTATATTTATTATTAATCTATCAATGGTCGCGCTAGATTTCTCTCAAGAGAGGCGCGCTTCGTACTTTCTACGACACAAGTGTTTCATTTAGTTATGCTGTTACAAATGCAAAACATTTCATAATTTCATAATAGTAATAAATGGGGTAAATTAGAAAATTATTTATACATATCAATCGAAAAAATTAAATATTAAAAATATTTGAAAACGGAAAAAAATCATCAAGAAATATGCGTTTAAAGAGGATTAATTTCAATTATTAATGATGAAACAAGATAAATATTTCATAAAAAAAACATCAAGCATGGTTTAATGTCAGAGAAGACAAAATAAAAAAATTATATTTAACTTTATTTAAACTTATATTTAAAATTATATAAAACTATTATTTTCAAAAAAAGATTTATTATTTAAAAAAGACCCTGTTTCAGCATCTGTATTTTTGTAGAATTATTTATACCAGGAAAAATGTCACATTGTACAACTCTTCGTTTTTGAGTCTTGGCGTGTGCTAGTTTACGTTATTTTTTACTTTTAATTGTACCAATATAATTTTTTAAAATGTTTAATTAATTCTTCTCAATCGTAATTTGAGCATCATGAATCGAGTAACTATACAAAGTACAGGGTGATCTTTTTTAAAGTGACAGTGTTTGGAGCGCCCTGTAGCGCGATCTAATAGCCGAAAGGGCACCAAATTTGGTATTTAGACTAATCAAGACATGGGAAAAAGGATTTCGTGAAAAAAAACTAGTTCCAAAAATCGCCGCTAGGGCATTTTGTGGCGCTTTGCAATATATAAAATGTGAGAAAAGAAAAATACTAACACATGCAATCGTACAGTTAAATTATTAATGTTTATTTACTACATTAATTTGCCCGATGAGGAATTAGACCAACTTCAATGTGAGCACCGTTCTCAGAAATAACACCGTGCATTCTGTGCACAACGTTCTCCACAGCCGTACGTAACATATCACGAGGAATATTCCGCACTGTCTTTGTTATGTTGTCCTTTAGAATAGACAAATTTGATACTCCACCAACATAAACTTGAGATTTCAAATAACCCCAGAGCCAAAAATCGCATGGCGTGAGGTCAGGGGAACGAGGCGGCCATGCAACTGGAAAACTCCCACTTATGACTCTACCATCAGTGAAGGTTTGGCGCAACAGATGCTTTACCTTATTACCAATGTGTGGCGGAGCACCATCCTGCATAAAGATTGTCTGTTGGAGACCGTTTCTTTGCTGAAGTTGTGGAATAACAAACGCTTGCAGCATTTCGTGGTACCTTTCTGCATTTATGGTGCACGTTTAGGGTCCTGTCGGAGTGATGGTCTCAAAAAAGAATGGCCCAATTACGAATTCGGCTGTGAAACCACACCAAACAGTGATTTTGGGGAATTTAATGGGATTTCATGCACGGTGTGGGGATGCTCAGAAGCCCAAATTCGGCTATTTTGTGTGTTTACGGACCCATTGAGATAAAAATGGCACTCATCTCACCACAGAAAGAGCCATGGGAAAGCATCATCAATTTCTACCCTGGCAAGAAACGATAGAGCGAATGTCACTCGCTTATCATAATCACTTGGTTTCAGTTCGTGCAAGATGCTG
Source organism: Maratus michaelseni (assembly GCA_963931845.1). NCBI lineage: Eukaryota > Metazoa > Arthropoda > Arachnida > Araneae > Salticidae > Maratus > Maratus michaelseni. The sequence goes on from OZ007586.1 coordinate 404,322,894, forward strand.
ATTTTGTAGGGGTAAAATCCAATATCGCGCCGCAAAACTCTCCATACCGTGGAATAATTCTTGTACAATTGTCGAGCTACACCCCGGGCGCTGCTAGTAACAGCAATGGTTCCCTGCGATCCTTCGACAATTGCAGTTGCCACATCAGTTATTACATCTTCTGATACTTGTTTACGTCCTCTCCCAGCGCGAATGGTCAGTGACCCCGTTTCCTCGAACTTTTTAATCATTTTCTTAAGACCATTCAGCGATAAAGACCCCTTTCGTAATTTTTTTCTGGTTCGAAATTCCCGAAGAGCTGCGGATGCATTACATTGATTCATATAATACAGCTTCACCAGTAACGCACGTTCCGGTAACGTGAGAGGCATGTCCACTGGAGTTCGTTTACTTCAGCTGAGATTATTTGTCGGAGCTGTCTACTACTTGCTTTTATAGCCCCTATTACTGGCGCTGTCATCGTACAACATTTGCATTTTTCTTTGATACCCGTGTTTTATGCTAATTCTCATTATTGTAAGCTACAGCAGCGCCACAAAATGCCCTATCGGTGATTTTTGGAACTAAATTTTATTTTCACGGAATCCTTTTTCCCATGTCTTGATTAGTCTAAATACCAAGTTTGGTGCCATTTCGGCTATTAGATCGCGCTACAGGGCGCTCCAAACACTGTCACTTTAAAAAAGATCACCATGTATTTATGATTTCAGTACGAAAATGAAAATAAGAACCTATGAATTATGTTATTTGAAAAATTAAGCTTTAAAACATGAAATAATTAATTAATATATCTGATTGCATCAGTGAGCCTCCGTCATAAATTTTAATAAATACCGTTGATAAAATATTTAACAAACACATGAACTGACATTTGACTTTGAAAATCGTAGCGAAGAAACGAATAGCAATGACACTTAAGTAACTTCCATGTAATGTGGAAGAAGAGTCGAATGTAATACCAGATTTCAAAATTCGCGTCCGCGCGCCAGCTGAAGCACCTCTCAGAAATGCTTCCTTCAAATCACGGAAATTTTCATGACAGCAATTCTGCCTGTATATTTCGGTTAGTTGTAGAATGTCTGTTAAAGAAGAGAAATTTTCCGTTATTTCAAGGAACGTCGATTTTAAAATAACATATCTCTAGTTGTGCTGCCATCTACTGATTATTACGGAAGTTTTTATCGATACATCTTAAGAACACATTCTGGTTGACTTTGGGGTTGAACTAGGAAATTAACTGCCTTGAGTCCTGCACCTTAACGATTACGCCAGTAGACACTGGCTAAAAGAAAAGTTTGAAATGATAATAGTTTTTTTTGTTTCAAATGGGGTCTTAGGGATTAAAAATTTTGGGATTTATCAGGGTAGCAATTTTGAAGCTATTTGCGTGGATATTTCTTCATTATGAGGTGGTGTTTGGGATTTTAACATTTTAGTATTAATAGAGGACATAAATATAAATTATACATATTTTTTATTTGATTGTTAGATGTAAAATATAAATATTATATTTTAAAATAAATTCGAGAAGAAATATTTGTTTTTTTGAGTAAAATAGGTTTTTCTTTCAACTATTATATGTTTTATAAATGTGTTAGTTTGGAATATGTTCTAAGTGCGAGTGTTTTTTATAAGTTTAAAAAATAAATTGCGAATAATTTTAAATGAATGAGAAAATTGTTACATTTTTAAATTCGAAAACAATATTTTTGTTTTCCTTAATCTTAAATAAATTTGAAAATGTAATTTATAGAATTTTTAGTTTTTCTTTTTTAAAATAAATTCGAACTGTAATGTTAATAGAGCCACTACGCATGCGTGCAGGGAATAACCGGAATTTTCCCCTTTCCTTCAGACTTTCGGGGATAATTTACGAAAAAAACATGTTTTCTAGGAGTACGGAAATTATTTGTTGAAAAATGTGGTATAGCCAGAAACGTAGCGTCAAGGAGGGCACGGATTACTTTACTACCAGTATTTTTATACACTATATTTGGCCTTATTTAATTCACAACGTTCAAAGATTAAATAAGGCTAAATGTAGTATAAAATTATACTGGTAGTAAAATGAGCGTGCCCCCCCCCCTCCCCTGACGCTACGCCACTGGGAATAGCATAGTGTATAAAGACGAGTTTTTCTGACAGCGTAGGCTGTTAAACATAAATAGGTTAATAATTAAACTATACAAAGTGTCTCCAAAAGGATTAAATGTGGTTTAATATTTTTACCTGCTGGAATTAAATAGGCAGTGTAAATAGAAAAATTGTTTAAAACAAAGTAGGCAATATTAATATGCAAATGAACGAATTCTCTATTTAATTTTTAAAATGTTACATTTTATAAATTTTTATACGACTTCATTAGACAAAATTGGTTAATAAGAAATTTGTTTAATTTTCTGCCCTAACATCATTACAAAAAACTGCACACCTCTCTCTTTAAAATTAACAGACTGGTAATGAAAGAAAAAAGCTGAAATACTACGTTTTGTATAATTTAAAATGATATTTTATTAGTGAAAATAGAGACAAATTGATTATTTCATTCTTTAAATCCAAAATATCTTAACTGTAAAAACAGTGGATAGAAAATACATTTAAATACGTATTAAAACAATGCACGGATAAAAATCATGTAAAGGGACAAATGTAAGTCTAAATTGCCGCCAAAAAACGTTTAAAACGCAATTCGGAAGGTATTCTAAAACCATTTTTTACCCGAAGAGCAAGATATGAGTTTTTCCAACAATATTTCTGTAATTACTTCACCACTATATTGGTACTAGCATGTATTACTTTCGTTTAAAAGCAACTGCATATATATTATCGTTCCTGTTTCTTTTTTCTTACAATGACTCACATTTACTTTCCTAATTTAACGTAGGCCACTCATTCACAGTCAATTTTTAATTAAACATAACTCATTGAGTTTTAAGGATACAATAATGTACTGTTTTTTATAATCTTGCTGCAACAAAAGAAAAAAAATTCTGACCAATTTCGTCTAAGGAAATAGCATAAAAATTTTAAAAATGTAAATTTTCTAAATTATGCAAAGATTTTATTAACATAATCTTACAACTGTGAACAACTGTTTTATTAACATAATCTTATTTGCTATATTTTATTGAATATTTGGGAAATTCACATCGCCTACTTACAGTGGTGTTACGGTGGGGATAGCGAGGTTTTGGATACATCTAGTTTAAAGTAATATTCTTCATCTTAACTAATAGCAGAATTTGCTGCGATTAAACAAGGGAAAATTATCTTTCGTAATTACTGGTAATCAGATTCACTTTTCATGAATAATTTTCTACGTTTTATAAAATCACAGAATTTATTTCATTAAATATGCCGATGAATATTTTTCCGAAACAGTCGTGGCAATTGGACTTCCCGCACGCAGATTTGCCTTCTCTGTCTTAGGCCTAGAGTTCCGTGCAAACGCTGAAAAAAATCAGTCTGAGACAACTGCCATTTTTGTGTCAGTCTATCAATCTCAGGCCTATTAATCAAAGGATTGTGAATAGTGTAAAAAGGTAGAGTGTCGCAAAAAGAACGACAGTGGTATCAAAAAGCGGGACAACTGCTTCCAAAGAGGGAGTTAAAAATATAAAAAAATTTCTTTTATACATTAATTTGTGTAAATTAAATAAAACGTCAGGTTCACAATCGGAAGTAAATAATAAAAAAGTCCTTCCAGCTTGTCCCGGGAGGAAAAGGTAGCTTTCATAGTCCATGTTTTTAAATATTCATTACTGAATATCTGCACCTCCACACGGGTTACTCCACCGCCGGCATATGCCCAACATATAAAACATTTAAAGCCCTTTTCACCGTTTTTCAAAAACTTTGTGTTTATGTTAATCAAGTTTTGATTTTGAATGCACAACTAGTGGATGATGTTATGCTACGATTTTTTCCCAAAAAGTATTAACTGAAACTCCATCTTAAATTCAAAAATACTGAAATAAGAAAGCCGCGGTATTTAAGTTAATGTATTAAAAGGATAAAGATTGTTTTGGAAAAAACACATCATAATAATTCTGATAAGTTGGAATATTAATTAAAACGATTCAATATTTGCTATTTTTTTATTTTTTTTAAAGAAAATTTAAGTTTATTCCTTTTTACCAAAAATAAAAAAACAATCTTTCTGATAGTTCTATTTAGAAGTGGTTCATTCAGCCTTAATGATCCTAAACTAAAGTCTTGAAAACTTTTATAAACAAATACAATTTCTGCTTTACTGACGAAAGAGAAATTCTGCGGCTAGAAGATTTTATTAGAGTATTATGAATACAAATTTAAAAAAATTATTTTCTTTCCTTTAAATTGTATGAAAAAAAGAAAAACCTCACAACAATAATATGCATACGTTTTATATTTAAAAATTTTTAAAAATTTATCTAGCATTTTTTCCATTTTTTCACCTTTAGACATTAAAATAGTAAACCTAAAGTTTATTTGATAATTATAAAATTTGAACATTGGAAAAATTAAATTAATTAATTATACTTTAAAACGTCCCAGGTATTAATTTTTTTAATTATTTTTTCTGCAGTATTTCTTTTTATATCATAATGGCTATTATTACATATAGTGTCTGTATTTAATAGTAGTATCTGCATTTAATTATGTTACCAGATGCTTTTGAAAAAAGTCATCTTGTATGAAGTAACAATGAATGAAGGGCATGATTGTGTTTCCTTATTTTTATATTTACTAATTCATTATAGTCCGACAGATAGAATCACACATTTAGTACCCATTGCAGCGTCGATGATTTTTGTATAGATGTTAGATTAAATGGTACAGATAAATAAAAAACAAGTGAGCTGGCACACCAGTGGGAATACGTTGCTACAGCAGCATCTAAAACGGATGAAAAGAGTAATAAATAATATTATAGTAGCGCAGCTGAAACTTTTTTCAGAAACTATTTATATTGTAACATATCGAAAAACTCTGCTTACCTGAGTGAATCGCTAGGGGTTTGGTAGTCAGCTACACGTGTAAAGATGGAAAAATACTGAAAATGCCAACTATAAGTAGCGTTACTCAGATTTGAAAATGTGATTGTTAACCAGGTAAATTGCAGAAAATCGACAGTAAAAAAACTGATTAAAGCTATAGCATACTGAATTTATTCGTCCAACATTTTCCAAAACGCAATATTATAGTTAACAAACGTTGCTCGACCTGGCTCAAAGAAATAATTTTGCAACGTATTCTTGCTTAACCAACTTCTCCGAGATCACATCGGAAAAGTTGTGGAGTTCATTCATCCAACATTCATTCTTCCTAATGTAGTGAGCGTTGAATCAGCTCTCGATCAACTGATCTAATAGGAACTAGGCTAGGAAGGTAGGATTTCAGAAGCAAGAAAACACACCAAAGATAAGAGACTACCCGTTCAACACACGAAAGATAACTCTACAAAAAGTTTTGAGAACATGTTTACCGTACACACGACAAACTGAGTGAACATATTTTGTAAAACGTTTCTTGTTATTAGTCTGGAAGCTGAATTGCCAAAAACTCCAGAGTCACAATCATGGACCAGTCGCCTAGGTAACATTAGTGCATTGGGTAAACTGTGAAAATAATCTTTCCTCTAGTTGGACATTGGTGGAAATTCAGCTGTTCGTGAAATTATGAAAATTGAATAAATATATAAATAAAATATAAATGAAAGTATCGGTATTGAGATATATTTAGCTTAGCTATTTTGGCGCGTAAATAAATAACCAACGTTATAGTTTATTTTCATTTATGTTAAGATTGATGGTAATTCCAAATTTGTATGTAGCATTCATTTCATTTATCTAAAAATTAAACATGTTATGTAGGCCCTTACAACACTCGTTTTAGTTTTGTTATGGAAAAGTAACAGATGATGTAGTAACAAGAGGGGTTCAAACTCATATAATGTGATTACTAGGTCATGTGATTCCATTTCGGCCAATAAGCTATGCACACTTTAACCTTAGGTTCACTAACCTGAGTTCGAGTAATCATGGATCTGAAGATAACGATAAATTAAAATTTTTAACTCGTTCTTAGATTTTGTTTTTTGCTATTCGCTATTTTTCTCAACCTGGAGTTAAACAGCGAGTGGAAGTTTGGTGGTGAATTGCCCGGTAAGGGGATCTGAATACCAGACATTCAGTAAAGAAATGGCTGCAATATTCGAATATAGAATTTCATCATTAATTAAGGAAAATATTTACGAAATATTTACGAAATCTGGTATTCCAATCCTCTGAGGTATACGAACCATGTATTAATTCCTTGTTCACCGGCAGCGTTGCCAGTTTAGTGCGTTATTTTATTCAAAATATGTGCCAGAGTTTTTTAACAGTAGTTTTCATTTTATTGAGTGACATATATTTCGTGAGTAAAGAAAGGGAAGATTTCTTTTCAAAATATCTGCTAGATACTTTGAATAAAAAATGAGGTAGATAAGTGACGCACATACGTCGCCGGTCAACAAAGTGTAATACGTTTAATCTTATTTGAAAGACTTCCAGTCAACTTATATTTTCAGGGTTCTTACAACAATTAACCCCTTAATCGTCGCGCTCTTTCAGTGTAGGCTACTTTTAAAAAAAGTCAGATTGCTTGATTACTACCAGTTTTTTTAAGTAGAAATGTTCGTCTTATTTAATAGATAGATAAAATAATGCGGGAATAAAGCAAATAAGACTATTTAAAAAAAAATACTGGTGTGAATCAAACAATCTGAATAAAACATGCGCATACTACGCTGCCCGTGAATGTCTCGGGCACGACGATTAAGGGGTTAAAAAAAAGTAATATTAGGCTTAATTAAGGGCAGAAATTTGCGATTAAATAAATGGGAGTTTACCTTTAACGGATAAAGCACTTCAATTGCTAAGATGTTGAAATAAATGATTGACACCGGATATTATGAACAAATTTATTTGTATATATGAAAAAAAGCGATATTTCACATATATAATAAATGAAAAACATTTCTATTAAAATTCTGCTGTCAATCTTGAGTTTCTTAATTAAAGTTTTGTGGTTTCGTTGGGAAACGAATGAACGTTAAAGGGTTAAATATAGTATTATTCAAAATTTGAAAAAGTACAAATCTTCTTTTATGCACTTAAATCAGATACAAAGAATGTAAGAGTAACATCATTTCATTTTGAAACTTACGTATTTGCACTTAGTAGTTATTTTTTCCATCACGCAGTCTAAATGGGGGATTTAGTGATTTACCATGAACTATCGCTTCATTTGAGTGTGTTTGTTTGTCACTGGCAAGTAATCCTGCCCGGAAAAAATAACAAAAAATTCAACAATAAGTACCAAATATGCTTTGAAGTGGAAATACTCTTAAGACATGATTCGCAGAATAAATGGGTTAATTAGAAATGAATTTGCTGCATTTCAGTAAACTTTCATTTCTCTAATTGGGAACAATGGCCTGTGAATGAGAAACTAACTTGCAACGAGGGGAAAAAATATTCTTCTTTGATTGTGTTCGTGTATTTTGAAATACATATATAAGCGTAAATGTATAATGATTTTTTCTTCAAAAAAAATTGCGTTATTTTTACAAATATTCAACATAAGTTATAAATGTGCTTAAATTTCAAAAATAGATTTTTCAAAATACCGTTCTACATTTGTTGCTTATCTTACTCTTCAATTTTATTTTTCAATTCTTGGACGAGAGAATAGTCATAAGTATCCAATGAACCCAATAGAAAACAACATGAAAATCATATGTAAAACAAATATTCTTAAAACAAAAAATCAAACCAGTTCCAAGTTACTGCTTTTTAATCCACGACATGATTTAAATTGTGCAAAATCATCCGTGTTATTAATGTAAACCATATTTTATTTACTTATTGTGCTTCAGTTTGCAAGATTTAGCATGAACTCTTTTGCACAACAGAATGTTTTTTTGTAACAAACATTTATTACTTTTGTGCACATTCTATTTGTGCACAAATTGAAATTTTTTTTCAAAGTATGACTACGCACATTCCAAAACGTAAAAATACACGCCTACAGATGTTCAATTAGACGAGTGATAAATTTCAAGAAACATTAGCTTGGCGATAAAACAGGCTAACCAAATTTATGTCTAAAACATTCTATACCAACAAAATACGACGACATACGAAAATTTTATTTGTCGTATGTCTCCACTGTAACTTGTAAAGGAATTTTAGTCACGAGCAGCACACACGTTTGACATGCAGTCGAAAGTCATCTAGTAATATATTTGACTATCAAGCGAGTAAAAAGCTTATGAACGATACCATGATTATTTTAAGTATATGACCTTCCCTGTTACACTAGCATTGTTAAGTTAACCCTTTCCGGCATGGAGGGTTAAATTCTGTCCCACTTAATTTTAATCACCAAATCCGACGTCGATACCAGAATTTTTATGTAAAACTATCTCTTTTGTAATGTACGTGAAGAAAAGCTTTTACTTATTTAAAAATAAATTTGATCGTAAATCCTGTTGTCAATCAATAATTTCAACATTTTAGTAACAGAAGTACCTTGTGCCTGAAACGGTTAAAACCCATACTCAAATATGTTCATTTGTTGTCTAGAAAATAACGGACATGCATACATAAACACATACAGGGTGACAATTATTGAACTATATGAAATTAAACCGCCATTACTTCTGAACGGTTTCTGTAATGAAGTTCAAACTTCATGGTTAGCCGCAGAGGAGGATGGGAATTAGCAAGCGCATGCGCACGCAACTTGTTTTTGTCGCCTTTTTGCAAATGAAAATGTCACGGTACAGCGTACCTGAGCGCATTTCGCGATCGATAAGTCTCTACACCCTCAACGGGTGACTGTGTGGTGTGCAATGTCCAGTCACGGAATAATTGGTCCGGTATTCGTTGACGGCACGGTGATTGCTGAACGATACGTGCAGGTTTTGGAAAATGGTTTCATCCCCATTATCCAAAGTGATCCTGATTTCGACAAGATGTGTTTCATGCAAGACGGAGCTCGACCCCATTGGAGCAAGAAAGTATTTGATGTCCTGGGGGAGTACTTTGGAGAACGCATTCTTGTTCTGGGGTACCCAGAGGCCACTGGAATGGGGCTCGCTTGGCCACCATATTCTCCGGATCTGAAAACATGGGACTCAATTTTGTGGGGCTACATTAAAGACAATGTGTACAGAAATAACCCCAAAGTAGTATATGTCTGATGCCCTATAGATCACCTCATTCTGTTTCGGCTGTTTCCATCCACGTTCTGTTTGCAGCCAGACTCTGGTTAGGATGTTTTGAAACAGAGTGGTGTTTCTATCCAGGCTCTGGCTGGGATGTTTTGAAACAGAGAGCGGCTGGAATCGTGAACGTGGGCGTGAAAATGAAAAACGTGATTGTTTAGATGAGCGGAGCGGTGGGGAGGGGAAGGAAAAAGACGTGGGAGTAATGATCGTGGGCGATTTCTAAAGTGTAGAATATTTTTTTCCTACATTCTCTCTGTGTTGAAAGTGATTTGTGAGTAATGCAAATGAATATGATATGGGTTTTTCTTTTTTCTTATTTGGATTAAAAGAATGTTTTATGTATGTTTCATAGAATATTCGTGACGAATTTGTTCAAAGAATCTTTTAATTAATAAGTGAGTCTGTAAAAAACACAGATATAAAGCACATTTTTTTAAACAAGCATTTTATTATTCTATATTAAACAATAAAAAAAAATCAATGTATCAAGTACATTTTTTTTTAAAAAGACAAACATTTTGACTTCAAAATCAATACAAAAAAAGACGAACAAAGAGTAATTTTTTTGTTGTTGCAAGACATTACATTGTTTCACTCGACACACATTTGACAAAGTTTTTTATATTCTATAGCAGAAATTTGCACTCCGATAATGCTCGCATGCAGTTCGTTGTTTTCGTCTGCCCAAAAGTATCGCAAATCGTAAATTGTTTGGTTATCCTTTAAACATTCGTGAAAGAAAATTTTCCTTGTTATATGTACAGATTTTGTACATGTGGTATTTGTGATATTTACTGCGAGCATGTGTTGGTCGATCTTGTCGTTTGAGACAAAAAGTTCCATTGCAGCGGTCAATAACACGATCGCTGTCAAAATGATGCAAATAAAATGTCTGCTTTTAAAAATATTTTTTAAATTTTCGGTCGACATTTCTTTTTTCATGAATGCGACACTTTCTGACAAATTTCTCTGAGGAAATGCAGCACCCACCGTTTGTAGACACTATTTATAATAGTCGGTGAAATGTTGCCATTTAAAATCAGAGCATCGCAAATATTCTCTTCATTTTCGATGTCTTTGATGTGATCGAGTACGAAGCTTTCGGTAAGTTCTTGATATCGGAATATCGAAGGCATGTCTAATTTATCTTTCAGTTCTTGTATAGCCCCAATATCCAATTGCTGATAACGACTGACGAGTTTCATATTCAAAAGATAATAATATTCGTATATGAATTGCGCCGTTAATTTTTGGTACTGCGATATTTTTTCCCAATGAACTTGATCACGAAAATCCAATATGAAGCTTTCATCTAATTTTTGATGTTGAGATATTTTTTCAAAGTTGATTTTGCTAGCATTAGCTCTCATGAAAGCGTCCGACAAAGTTTGGTATTCGCAAACCACATTCCAGTCAATTTTGTCTTTAAATTCTGTCATAAATGCTTCGCTTAATTTTTGGTATTTTGACACTAATGACCAATCTAACACCTCTTGCAATCCGCGAATCGTGTCTTCTGTTAATTGGGTATCTCTGGTAAATGAACGCCAATTAATTCTTTTCTCATTGGTTTCTGCCATGTTTATATATTTTAATTATTCAGTTTAAAAGAATTGCGTGCAAATGCGTGCAACGTCGTTGCGAATATAATTTTGAGATGCTGAACGCTTCGGTATTTATAGAATTTTGACCACAAGAGAAAAAAAAATAGATGACGTATTTTATAAATAAAATTAAAAAAACTAAAATTAAAATCGTTAAAATTTTGTAGAATTCAATTCTAGAATGCTTGTTTTTTTAAAAAGTAGTATAATATTTTATAGAGAAAATATTTAATTTAATTTAATATGTATTTCTTAAAAATGTTTTGCATGGATGGGGAAAAGGTTTACCTTTTTTCGGAATTAAATAAGATAAATAAATTCTATTGATGAAATGTTGACGCTATGAGATTTTACAAACAAAATTCGCAACGCGAAAATAAATTGTTTTGGTAATTAGATATGTAAGAAACTTAAGTAGATAGAGATTCGTTTATCACGTCGGAAAGGCTAAGTTACCGCCAATCCATTTTGACATGTTCGTAATAAATCAGACGATGTGAAAAAAAAACGATAGAAGAAAATGGAACACGATCTTTTGATGCCGGGGTTTTGCGTGGGATATCTCAATGCACAAAGAAGTTTTTATAGTGCGAGTCCAAGAAACGCGTTGGATATGCAGAAGAGTTATGCTGTTCAAGAACATTGCTAGAAGGAAGTTTTATACAATGAAGACTATTATGTTAGTAAAATGAAATCCCTCATCGTATTTCAGACGAACGAGACATCTGGAAGCTCTTCTAAAAAAATAATAATCCGAGGACACATGTGGGAAGCTTTCGCAGAAGGTTTTTTCACGACCCACGCTATTCAAACAGGCATATAAAAGTAAAAGTTTGCTGGGATACGATGAATATTTTTCCTTCATTATCCGAGGCGAGACGATCAACATATTGAACAAGAAAGAATGAACCCCAATCTTTCTGGTGAGTTTTTCATAAGTTCTCTCAAAAAACTTTATAACATTACAATTATATATTTTTAAAAAAATATTTGTAAAAAAAAATTTTTTTAATTGAAATCACGAATAATTTAACCGAAAATAAAAAGTTTTTTCTTTTTCATTTCAGAACCAGGATGCTCCAAATATGTTGACGAGGATTTAGAAGAACAAACAACTTTCGGCTTTGGACCCCGCACTCCAAAACCCCTAAAGAAAAAAAATGGTAAGTTATCTAAAATAAAAATTTCTTAAAAACGTTTACAAATATTCCAGTTGCATTTATATATTATATGTACTAAATACTGTTAAAAAATATAATGAAATTAAAAGAATTTTTTTTGTTTTTATTGCTTTTTTCAGATGCATCCAAAAAAGCCTCAGTAGACATTGCAGATAATTCGTTAAGCCCCGAGGACAAAAGCATCTATCCTCAACGCCAACAACAGCAAACAAAATCGGATACCCAAAAATTACAAGTGCGCAAAAGAAAAGTCTTCGCTCTCGAAGATGACGATGATGATGTTGAAATGATATCAACTAATCTCATGCCCCGAACAAGTAAGTTTTTTTAATTAACTTATTGTAAAAAAAATGTTTAAGGTTTATTTTAAAATATATATATTTTAAAAAACATTAATTACTAAGGACGATTTGCTTTTTTTTTAATTAAACACTAGTTGCGGTGTTGCCCCCAGCTAGGCGTTTCAATTTAGATCTTGCTGAGGAGACGGAACGACTCGCTTATGAGCCTTTTGCAATTAACCTTGGCCGCAACGTAACGATGGAGCTGAAAGAATTTCATGGGTCTTATTATTTAGGTTTTTCCAAAACCTCTCCGGGTTCATATGAAGCCCGCAATCGATTTAATATGCCAATATCATTACTTAATAATTTAAAAATTGCAATCGCTGCCATGATCAAACATGTCGGTGTCGGACATGGCAGAAAATAAAAAAACTGTGAACTTTTAAAAATATGTAACAGCTGTTTTTGCATACTTTTTAACCGCTTTTTTGTTGTGCTTTTTTTAATTTTGATGTATATTGCTTTAAAAAAGTATTCCAAAAACTTGTTTTTTCAAAAATTTTTATTAAAATGATTACATTTTATGAAAGAGCCTCGGCTTATCACGGATATGTCCGTACTTTGAGAGCAAATGTTAGAAATTATTACGACCCTGAAGAATTATTTCGAGATTCGAGGGAAATAATATATAACGAAATTAATAGCGGATATTTATTAAGATTACGGCTTTTGATTTGCGTCTGTATTTGTTTTGTAAAACCAAAAGAAAATCAGGAAACGGAAACAAAATGTTTTTATTTTTGTTCGCATGCAGAACGGATATTGTCCAGTTTTATGATCTATTCTAAAATAGATAAAGCGTTTAGAAAAATTCTCGAATCGGTTGATTCTTTTATTCGTAATGGAAGCGGGTGGTCCATTAAAAATATAGAATTCCTAGACATTCATTTGGGCAATTACAGAGATTTACGCGGCGGGTGCGCTCATGCAGTACAACTCCCGGTTAGATTAAAAAATAAAAAATCATTATTAAACATTAAATGTTCCGATAATAAGTGTTTCCTTTATTGTATTGCGGCCAAACTTTTTCCGACAAAAAAAAATAAAAACAGAGCTAGCAAATACAAGCGCTATATAAAATATTTCAACGCACGTGATATAACTTTCCCGTTTAAACTAACGGATGTTTACGTATTTGAAAGAAACAATAATTTATCCATATACGTGTACGGGTATGAAAATAACGACATTTATCCGTTGTATATTAGTAAAAACTTAAAATCAAAGTATTCTGTTATAGATTTATTATATTTTGAAAATCATTTTTTCTTAATAACTAATTTTAGCAAATTTTTAAATTTTAAACGCGGTATTAATCATTTTTGCCGCAATTGTTTAAATGGATTTCAGAGAAAATCCACATTAATTTCTCACAAACAGCTATGCGAAAAACAAAAACCGCAAAGGTTGAGCCCGCCATCTAATCTTTCTTTAAAATTTAATTCATTAGCTAAAATGTTATATCATCCATACGTGGCATACGCAGATTTTGAGTGCATATGTTCTAAAATTACTACCGTTCTTCCGAATACTAGCGAAAGTTTTACTTGTCCATTCGAAAAACACATCGCGGTTAGTTACACTCTTGTTGTTTTAGACATAAATGACGAAATCATTTTCCACGAATTTTATCTAGGAACCGATGCCGTACCGAACTTTTTAAAAACTTTAAAGAGCGTTTATACCAAAGTAATGGAAAAAATGAAAAACGTGATTCCAATGAACACAAATTTAAGATCGCTTTATAATGAAAATGTGTGTCACATATGTGGGAAAGAATTCGTTCCAGGAGATATCAAAACAAGAGATCATTGTCACTGGTCAGACGGACATATTCGCGGTTTAGCCCATCAAGCATGCAATCTTAATATGCGTGCGACCTATTTTCTTCCGGTTGTAATACACAACAGCAAAAACTATGATAACCACTTAATTTTAAAACATATTCCAGAAAATTATGCCCAAAATATTTCTATAATCCCGGTAAATCTAGAAAAATTCACCATGTTTACACTTGATTCAATCAAATTTATCGATTCTTTTCAGTTCTTAGATGCAAGTTTGGACAATTTAGTTCAAAATTTGATTAAATCCAACCACGATTTCAAAATATTTAACCACTTTTATCAAAATGAAAAAAATAGAACCATGTTATTGAGGAAAGGGGTATTCCCCTATTCATATTTCGAATCGCTAGACGTTTTAAAAGATGTAGGTTTGCCGCCCAAAAGCGCTTTTTACAATCGGCTCACAGAGAGCGACATATCTGACCAAGATTATTCCCACGCCTGTGCTGTGTATAAGGCTTTTGGATGCAAAACATTTTCTGATTATTTAGAAATATACCAAAATTGTGACGTATTGTTATTAGCAGAGGTGTTTACTTCTTTTCGACGCACAGCCATGAACTATTATTCGCTCGACCCTGTACATTTTATAACTAGTGCCGATCTCACGTGGAATTCGGGACTTAAACTTACGAAAGTCGAACTTCAGCTGTTTAGCGATATCAATGATTACGTTTGGGTAGAGAGTCAGATGCGAGGAGGCATTTGCTTTTTGGGAAAGCGTTATGCAGTTGCTAATGATCCATACATTCCGGAAACTTACAACCCTGACAAAGAAAACAGCTACATAATAGCGCTCGATGCTAATAACCTGTATGGTTTTGTGATGGTACAGCCTTTACCATATGGAAATTTTCGATGGCTTACGCAGCCAGAAATTGAAACTTTTGATATTTTAGAAACTACGCCTGATTCGCCCGTGGGATATTTGTTAGAAGTTGACCTAGATTACCCGAAGGAATTACATAACAAACACGATGATTTACCGATGGGTCCGGAACACCTTAAAATAACATATGATATGCTTTCGCCGCATGCCAAAAAATTATGTGATTCTTTAAACATGAAACATGTGTTTCCATGCAGGAAATTGACTCCCAATTTTTTTAATAAAAAGAATTACATTTGCCATTATTTAAATTTAAAATTTTACATAGAGAACGGTTTGCAAATAACAAAAATTCATAAAATCTTGTCCTTTTCCCAAAAACCATGGCTGAAAGAGTATAAAAATTTTAACAATGATAAAAGGAAAAACGCAACTAGCGATTTCGAAAAGAGTTTTTTTAAAAAAATGAACAATAGTTTTTTCGGGAAAACTTGCATGAATCTCAGAAAACGGGTAAATGTGAAAGCAACTTTTAACGTTGAACAAGCTAAAAAATATTTAGCAAGCCCGAGTTTGGAATACTTTGAAATAATAAATGATTTTGTAACTTTGTTTAAATGTAAAAAAACTAATCTAATACTTGATAAACCTATTTATGTGGGGTTTACAGTATTAGAATTATCAAAGTTAAAAATGTATTCTCTTTACTATGATTTTTTTTAAGATTTTTATAAAGATAATGTCAGTTTATTGTATATGGACACTGATAGCTTATTTATGCAAATTTCATGTCATAATGTATACAAAGACTTAAAAACGTATTTTAATCATATATTAGATTTAAGCAACTATGATACAAAACACGAAATGTTTGATGAAAAAAATAAAGGTAAACTGGGTAAATTAAAAAATGAGTACACCACGCCAATAAAAGAATTTGTAGGGCTAAAATGCAAGTTATATAGTGTAGCATATGGAGATAACATAAAAATGAAAGCCAAGGGTGTAAAAAAAAATGCTTTGAAAAATTTATCAATAGCTTCTTATAAAAATGTTTTAAAAAATGATAGTTTTATGCGTCACACCCAATGTTCTATTATTTCTAAAAAACATATAATTTATTCTATTCTTCAAAATAAAATTAGTTTATCTTCGTTTTATGACAAGAAATTTCTCTTACAAAATTCTATTGATTCCAGATCTTATGGCCACTATTTGAATAGTGAAGAGACTGACGATTAAAAAAAAAATAAAAATAAGCAGTGCCAAGAGAGAAAAAGAGAGACAGACATCTGAAGCAGTTCTTCTTGATTTTTTTTATTTTTTTTATTTTTTATTGTCTGAGTGAAAAAAAATAATAATATGGGTGAAACTTCTAACCCCAAGACTCTCAAAATTTTAGCGATGGAGACAATAATAGCGTCCCACAGTTGCTTCAATATGTTAAATAACAATAATTTACGCCTGCCTCAAAGGCTATTTAATGAACTGGTAGAAATTGGACCTGGTCTGATTCAAATGCCGAAATATCATTTTTTGGATGATAGATTTTGGTTCAGCAGCGAGACTGAACCGTTTCATAAAAGTCTGTGCTATGACCAGACATACTCTAAATTTTTTGTCGTTTAGGTGCAACAATTGATTAGGGAAAAGATGGAAAAATATATGCCTCTTGTTATTCACTTATTAGAAATAAAATTCATAATTGTAATAAATAATAATATAGAAAGATCTTACTCTTTGTGCACAAAATGTTTAAAATTGCATTTAAATCTATATCCTATTACAACAAACATGTTTAAAGTGTACCGTCATTACAAGCACACTTGTTACACTTCATTAGTTTTGCAAAAAGAATTGCGAGAAAAGGTGCGATCTGCAAAAAGTTGGTGTAACATGTGTCGGCAAGTGCCGCTTTTTCAAGTGGCCGATCATAATGTATGCTGTCAAATTGTCGGTGAATCAATCCACCAATGCCCTTTACATTATCCTGTGGACGAGGACTACCCTGAATTCATTTATTGCCTAAAATGTTATGGCAGTGGATTCAGATCATACTTTGATTTAAAAAAAGAAATTACATTTTGAACTGTGTGATGAACATCATTATTTTTTAAAAATGACTTTTTTGAAAAAAAGTCTTGCGAAAAAACTGTTGCTTTTAAAATATATATTAATGAATGTATACAGTTATTGTGATTTATGCTTAGGTGTTTTTGTGATGCTTTTTTATTCTATATTAATGAATGCGGTGTTTATCAAAATGTTATGCATCTGGTAAACTGTTTTTTCTGGATAAACTATTATAATCAGATATATAAGCCGCCTATGATTTTTATGCTTGTGTGATATTTTGTACAGCTTTTTTATGCAAATATTAATGGATGTGGTGTATCTATATATCATTTAAAGATATTTTGTAATCCTTTTCTGTTTTATATATAATTGTAAAAAAATTATGTTAATAAAAAAATCTGTATTTTTAACAAAAATGTGATCTTTTTTTTAAAAAAATGTGGTCTTGAAATTATTTTTTAATCAGTCGGTAAGTTTTGTCGTGCATTTAAAAAAAAGACCACATTTTGCATTACTTAGCAAATTTTCATAATGTTTTTTTATTTTTTGAGACGGTTATGTAATGCAATTTGGTGGTTTTTTTTCTTTTAAAGTGTGTTCGTCAAAATTTACCGACTCTAATATATATTGGTAATATATATATATATGTTTTGAAAAATGTGTGTAATGAAAAATACAAAAAACAAGAAGTAAGTAAAATAAGAAAAATATATATTCATTTAATTTTCATACATGATTTTTTTCATGAAAAAAACATTTTTTCATAAAAAATTACAATTATTTTTTAATAGTTTACAATATAACATAATAAAAACATAAACATAGCATAGAAAAAAGTATTAAAAAAATATATTACAAAGAAGCATGAAGCTCTGCCACAAGTTCATCATCGCTAAGAATATAAAAATATCCAATTTTAAAGTTTTTTTGCTGTGCATTATCATCATCAGTTTGTTCAGGGTAAGATTTTCCGTCAGCAATACACTCGAGAATATCATCATATAAGTTTGACGAATAAGAATGGGCAAACAGCATGCTGTTTAAAAAGTCATTTGACAAAAATAAATATCCAAATTTCTTTTTATTTTGTTTCACATGAGCATGCTTTATAATTTCGGAATTATTTAATAATTTAAAATAAATTTTCGCATCGGGGGTTTTCCAATCTCTAGCAACTCGAAGGCATTGATGCGCATGTTCATAAAGCGTGCCATGAAGGTAAGTAAAATCTCCTGGTTCTCCGACAGAATTGGAAAGAAAAAAGAATCCATAACGTTCCATACTTGATTGTCTTGTGTCGTCTATTGAGATATTCAATTAGTTTTCATATTAACTAATGCGACACACGACTGCTTTTTTGCTGGATACACGTGACAGCAGTTGGACAGGAAAAAAATTTTTTTTACGAATTTTTTAATAAAGAGTTCATTATATTTTCGGTTTTGAGGATGTAAACTTTTTACAGATTTTTTCCGCAAGTTTCGCACGCATTGATGAAGGAAATAGAGTGAAAAAAATCCACAAGTTGTTGAAAAATCATCTTGGAAGCAAAACTTATTATATCTAATAGTTTTACTGTTTCGTTTCATAAAACGAAGAATATATCTGTTTCTAGGAGGCATGCCATAACTATCAAAATAGTAGGCTGTATTTTCAGAAAAATAAATTGAAATCCAATGACTTCCTGGTAATATTTTGGCATCCAAATTCACAATAAACGCGTTGAAATGTCCTTTTTTCTTTGGCAAAGTATCAGAAGCAAAAACTCCACAAAATTCTTTTTTTAAAAGTTTATCACTGCAAGCCAGTCTACATAAGGTAATTGTATCCATTTAGCGTTTTTTAATCTTTCAAAATTAATAATCAGTGAAAATACTTCTTGTTTTATCTATTTCGATCACATTACGGTATTCCGTATAAGCAACAAGAGTGACGGTTTCGGGTAGAGGAGTTGAAAACTTAATATCCAATGCAATATTTCCGGTCTTGGCAATGCTTATATGACTTTCATTAGCTGCAAGATCTGGCGTGAGATCTACGGCATAGAACGTGTAACCCTCTTTATATTCTTTATAACTTATGGGAATATTTTGAAAATTATGATATCGGTTTAAATCAGTAAAAATGCTAAGATAACATCTAGCATACAGATCATTATCGAAATGCGGTTGAAATGGTTTTGCGGGTATCATTAAGCCATCATTTAGAATGGTTAAATAATTTAAGTTGTAATGAGAAAATTTGAAAGGGTTTTTCTTCGAATTTCCATTATATGCTCGATTAGATACAAATCCTAGGATTATTCTAGTCGGTAATTGTCCGATAAAAGCATTCGCGATTGTTGATGATTGCAACCCTGCAGATAATGAAAAAGTTTTGACCTCAATTCTTCTTATGGGCATTTTAATAACGCCTTTTTCTAGTGCTTTCTCGTGAGCAATCATAATAGAAGGTGCTACAGTAACTTTCCTAACATAGAGGCTTGCTGATTGTAAGACAATTTTGTAAGCATCGTCCTGGGCCATGAGGGAAAATATGTCTTTGTTTCTCTCTAGTTTTATGCGAATATTTACTCCATTAATTAACAGTTTTGGTTGCGTTGCCAAATCAAAATGTAATGGTCCTATAAGATCCATTAATTTGCTGTTTTTACAAGCATCATATCTCGATAAATAACCAGTATTTGACGAATTTGTAACTACCCCGCCCGCTGAAGAAGTTAAAGCATCATGATGTCCGGCCGTGTCTTTAAAAAATAACGATGCACCGTACATAGTTTCTTGCGAGGACTTCGACGAAAATAGCAAACTTTCCAAAAAAGCGCGATATCCATAATTTGCTTGCGAAGCTATTTGTTTATCGTTTAAGAAAACAGAACATTCCGAAAACAGCGTGTTTAAAAGATAATTAATCGGTGCAACATGATCTGCGTCAACCAAATCACCCCCATTCTTCTTTAAAATTTTTACTTGAAGTTGTAAAATTGTATGCGATAGATCTAAATAATGTTCGCCGTTTCCGGCAATATAAAATTCTATGGGTGTTTTTTCTGATATCGAGGATATCGGATGCACTTCCAAAAATGCAGAAGAATCGATTGCCAATTGAACGGCAGCATTGTTAAATAAATCTAACTCGCTTTTAAGAAATGCCATATTTTTGTTATCGTTATTGCTCATCATGAAAAAATGTCGCGTGGCACGGTCTTGCAGCGTTTCTTTTGCGAATGATTAGGTTGTCTTTTGCGTTTTCTTTTTATAGCTTTTTTACCGCTACCGTGTTGTAATTTATCAATCAAATCCTTTTTAACTTTAGTGGATGTTTCGCAAAATCTATTGCGAGTCGAATCTCTAAAAGATACTCCAGAAGCGACATCACTTATTACATTTTTCCCGGTATTCAACAAATGTTTGCCTAAATAACTTGTTGCTTTTATTGCGATTGGTTGGAGATATCGACGCAAGTCGCCGAACCATCCATATCCCCTTTGATGCAATACGCCATGAAAATAAGGACCTCTTCCTCCTCCCACTTGGGCGCAATAGTACGCTTCGCAATCTCTTACGTTTAGATGCATGCTTGCAAGAATAATAGCTTTAAGCGGAGGATTACATCGCTTTTTATAGTTTTTTCCGCCGGAACGACAACACGACTAATGTTTTCCCTCCCGTAAAAGTGATATTGTGACCTGAACTAGATTTAAGTTCGATTTCTATTGTTTCAATGAATTTTTTACGCAGGGGGAAGTATAGGGGAGCATCATAATGCTTCACAATCTGATCTTCTTTTTCATTAGCGCAGGGTATAACGCGTAAAAGCGGAGACACTGTGTCTCCGACATGGTGAGAAGCTATTATATCTGTGTAGATATAAATTTCAGTAATTCCACCATCGATCTCTAATGCATATTTACTCATGTAAGTCCCGCTTTTGAACGATCCGGTGTCAATAAACCCCAGCATATCTCTCAATCCTTTGCCAAATGAAATTTCGTGATTCTTCGGCACATCCAATCGAACTCTTAAATCGGGTTGTAGTTCCAATTTTACGTGCTTAAATTCTTTAAATAACCTGTCTGCTGTTTTATACATCCCTCTATTAATTGCCAAATTTTCTGTGTGGCTTACAAGTTTTTTTGTTGTGTAATATTCCTTAATTTCTAATTCTATATATTCTCCGATGTTTGGCTGAAGCAGAGGATTCACTTTGTATTTCCACAAACCGGAACTCAAAGTACAACTTTCCTTTAAATCTAACTTTTGCATTAGAGAAATAGAATTTTCCTTTGACAAATGTAGTTCGGTATTTTCCGATATCCTAATTTCGACTTCGTTTCTTGCAGGTTTATAATCGATAGTTATGTAATCTTGCAATTCTAAAAGTTCTATATTAGCGTTTAAAATTTTAAAAACATCTTCATTTGCGTCTCCTGCTTTTCTAGGCTTTATGCGATTAAATGGCAAGATGTGATTAATTGTGTTTTTAGGATTTTTGTTAATAATGGTAAAGCTATTTGATGCCAAACTTTGTTGAGATGGTCTAAACTGATAAACATTCGAAGTGGTAATAACAGTGTTCTCATTTGGTAAATGAAGCATGTATAACAATTTCGGAGCAGAAACTGATTCGATCAGCACTTCAAAACCATCGCTTATGTCCATACGTAATGCGGATCCATTGTTCTGTACTATAAATTTTACAGATGGCGATTCTGAGTTTATTCTTTTCTCAATTTCCTTATTAAGACTCGTCCAAAATTCTTCTATATTTTCCCCCACTTTATCGGGCAATTCTATATTGTATTTCATGCTATCAAGAGGTAAAATTTCCTCTTTTATTAATGTAACCGAATAACTATTATTATGGGAATTCAAATTGAACCAACTTCTGGGCATAAAAACCTCTGAAAGTGCTACTTCCCATTCGCCCGATATCGCAATTGGAGAAAATAATTTCGTACGATATGAAGACTGTGTGTTTTCAGGAAAATAGTCCATGCTAGAGTTGCTCGGAAGAGTCACATAAAATTCATCTAGGATCTCATCCATTTTTGTTTCACCCACGAACTAAAACGATTGTCAAACCCAGACCATTTAACAAAGTATTCTTTATCTGTTCCTTTTCCTCTGGTCTTTAAAATTTTTTCTATCCTCCAATAGTCGGTCGATTCTTTTATAACTTTCTGAATCTCTTCCTCATAAAATCTGCCTTTCAAAATTTCGCCTTTCAGGTCTTTTATGACATATGTAGGAGGATTTGTGGGATAGCGTTCGTGAATGATAAAGATTTCTTCACTCCAATTTGGTAAATAACCTCTTTGAAATACCTTTTTTACTTTCGATATTCGAACACGATCGTTTACACTAAATTTAAAATCTCTTTCTTTTCGATAACCATATAGTTTTTGAAATACGTAGGACTCCAATTCCGGTGTGACATCAACGGGAGCCAAACCTGTACTGCTGTGTTTAGTGGAATTATAGCTTTTTAATACAGAATCTAAAATGTCGATGTATTTATATGAATTTCTGTATGTAAAAATGCGATATAGTCTCGTTTTTAGAGTTCGATTAAAACGCTCGACCACCGAGGCTTTATTTTCGCTCTGAGATGAATAATGTCTGATTTTGTGCTTTTTAAATAGCGCCTGTACTTTGCTGTTGTAAAATTCACGACCTCTGTCTGTATGAATCAGATGTGGCGGGCGTTTTAATTGAAATAACAGTTTTTTGAATGCATTGGCGACGCTGTCGGCAGTTTTATTCTTGATGGGATATGCCCATGCATATTTGGAAAAAACATCTATTGACGTAAACAAGTATTTCATTCCTTTGTTATACCTCGACAATTTTGTCAAATCTGTCAAATCACATTCTATGAGTTCGCCTATACCATAGGATAAAACTTTCCTGCGTTTAAATTTATATCTCACTGGCTTGTGTAAAGTGTATGCATCTTGAGTCATTAACCATGTTTTAATTTTCTCCGGAGGTAAACCAGTTGCTTTTGATAATTTTAAAATTCCTCCAAAAGAAGCAGGATTTTTTATGTCATAATAGTACTTTTCTAATATTCTAGCCACTTCTTCATCGGTGAATGGCTTCTGGATCGGGCCCATTTCTTTGAACCAGATGATATCGTTGGATAAAAAGAATGGCTCTTTAACTCTCGCCCGCGCTTACCGAGTGCGGATTCACTTTTCATACTCGAAGAACCTTCCCTTTCATTATATGGAGACGAAGTAGCTTCTGGAAGAAACACATCATCTTCTTGAATTTTTTTTGTTTGTAATTTTTCCAAAACTAGCTTATTTGCAATCCATGCTCTTGGTATATTGATTTCCGTCAACGCCTTTAAAAAGAAGTCGAAACCATGCGGTTCTGCCTTGGTTCTTGCATTTCTAAACAAATAAGCAAAACAATCAACAACATTCGAGCCTTTTATGGGTTTATTTTCCATCGTCATTTGCCCCTCTGAATTCCAAAAATAATTTCTCGTTTTCAACTTTTCAGCGATCATAGGTACATATTTTTTAAATCTGAGGGGGGTCGATATTAATATATTCTTCATGATAGCGTCTTGTTTCTCATAACTGCCACCATTTTCAAAAGAACTTTCATCAGTTTGTTTCTGCTTTTCCTCATTTTCAGAAGTTTGTTCACTTTGGACGGTGACAGGTATTGGTTCTAGGGGAGCATGCACGGTTTTTTGGTAACGCATGACGAGTTGACTTAGAAACTTCGCTTTCATGTCATCCGGAATTTTTTTACGATCCAACAAAGAAGCAATTTCATCTTCTAATCTTAATTCAGGATCTTGATAATGATGCGAGGAAATGAGTTCTTCCGGTATAAGCGCGACTCTTCTTGCCATAATTCTATTTTTTAGCAATTTTATCTCCGATAACTCTTCCAACTAAACCCGCTAATGCTGATAGTATGACCGGAGCGAGAGCAGGCAAGAATCCGCCCGATTGATTCACTAGAAGAGCCTTTTTTTTGCGAACACTGATCGATCGTTTGGATAGTTTTCGTATAGTATTTTTATATTTTTTCAACCTTTTTATATTTAACGGCAAGTGTCCGGCCAAAATGTTCAAACAAATTTCACACAGTGCAGATATTTGAGGATTAGTCGCGGTTCGCAAAAGTGCTCGCTTTTGAGCCGGTGGCGCTTTGGCCAGCATATGCAGAAAATAATGATTTTTTTTTTAATTTTTCATTGCGGCAAATATAACCAATAAATTCCTTCGGGTGTAGGAAAAAGACTCGCACGCAGACGATATTCTTCCTCTGTCTCTGGATGCAAGTCGACAACTAAATATGAATATTTTTTTTTTGTTGCTTTTATATAGGCATCGAGAAAATATTTCACATTTTCCGGATATAATTGACGACCAAAATAACGAAACTGAGCCCTATCTCTAGAATTTTTAAATAAAATGATATATTGCGAATTCAAACTGATATCTCGCATTACCGCAGCTTTCGGAAATAAATTTTGCAACAATAAAATGACGCTTATGCGACATTGATGTGAAACGACTGTGAAAATCTCTGCGACCTTTGCGTTTAATCGATGCATATGATCGTCTAATATTATCAAATCATCCTTTTCAAATGTAGCAGGTAATCCGCGTATAAATTCTATGTCAGGCTCTTCATGCATCCAATCAGGTGGATATAAATAACACCATTTTACACATTTAATTTTAGAACCATAAATATTCTGTCGAATCATTTGGCGAACAAGAAATGATTTGCCAACCTGCGTCGGTCCTACAACAAGGCATGTACACGGATGCTTTAATTCAAAAAACATAGTTCATCACAAAAAATAAATGTTTTTATTTTTTTTAAAAACACGAACTCTCGCAATAAGAGTTAAAAAGAAAAAAATCTCTCGTCATCTTTATATTTATTCATTTAAAAAAAATCGAATACAAAACTAGAAAAGCGACACCTGTTGAGAAAAATCATCCAAACACCGTTTCCAACCACACTCTGTTTCAAAACAGCCTAGTCAGAGCAAGGCTGGAAACACACCGCTGTTTCAAAACATCCCAGCCAGAGCCTGGATAGAAACACCACTCTGTTTCAAAACATCCTAACCAGAGTCTGGCTGCAAACAGAACGTGGATGGAAACAGCCGAAACAGAATGAGGTGATCTATAGGGCATCAGACATATACTACTCCCCAAAACAATTGCTTAGCTGAAAAATGCCATTCAGGAGGTCATCGACAGCATCAATGTTCCGACACTCCAGCGGGTCATGCAGAATTTTGCTATTCGTCTGCGCCACATCATAGCCAATGATGGCAGCGAACATGTATCGAACATGTCGTAAACTAAATCCGAATATCTGTAGTGACGTTTACATGTTGAATAAAGTTTGTGCACTCAGTAGTTTTTAAATAATTTACGTTTTATTTCATATAGTTCAATAATTGTCACCCTGTATATAGCGACCAAGAAGATAAAGTCGGTTGAAGTCGTTTAATAAAGTTATTACCGTTAATATTATTAATAACTTTAAATAAGAAAAGGGTTAGCCAGAAGGAGTTTAAAACGTGTAATGTGCATCTGGACCTAAATTAAGGTGTGAATATTGAAATGGTGTATATAGTTGTCACAATATCTAAACACTCGTACAGCGAATTTTTTAACAATTTCGAACTTTGTACAAAAGTGTTACTTACCGTCTTTCTGCCGACTCCTCATCCTCTAAGTCCCGTAAATATACTCGTATTTACATGGAAATGAAATATGTTTTTGAGGTTTGCTATAGCATAATCTCCATTGTAAATGAAGTGTAGTGGAATTTATAGTTCGTCTACATGGACACTAAAATAATTCTATTATATTATTGTCTATGGGGAAATATTGTTTTCATTGTATTTTAATTTTGTTACTATATTTAAAAAAAAAATATATTAAATGTATATGCTTTTCGGAGGTGCAGTAAAACATTCTCTGTGTAAAATATTTAGTGCAAAGCATTTATCACTTATTTACCGTGAAACACAAACGGAATTCTTTATATTATGTACTACGGGAAAAATCGTTTGTAGCGTGTTTTAATGAGATTAAACACTTTATAATGAAATTTATTTATATTACTGAGGTAACCTAGACGATGCTCACTGTAGAATACGGTGTTCTTAGCGCCCATCACTAATTTATAGAGGCGCAAAAAATAATTCAATTGCAATACTTTCTATGAGCATTATTTTCTGAAAGTGTGTTTTCATTTATTGCACGCGTTTTTAGGGCGTTTTTTTTTTTTTTTGCATACTATGTGGTGTGTTTAAATTCTGTAAACTCAATTGAGATATCTGCAAGAGTTTAAGTACATTTTCGTTTATTGATGGAAAATGATGAAGGGGATTTTCTACTGTGTTATGCGTTTCCTAACTGAACTAAATTTAACATACTATGCATATACCGGGTGTCCCAAAAATGACTGATGGATTTTAAAATTCAATAACTTACAAACGGTGACAGAATTATTTCAGGAGGGCTATGTATGATGTCAAGAGTTTTTGTTCTGTGATTCTTGATTTTAGTTCGAATTTCTTACAACAGAGGGCGCTGACAGCGGATTTTTTTAGCGTTTGAACGGTCCCTCGAACTTCAACACCAATAATTTCTAAAAGTTTTCTTCGCCTAGTTTTTCTGAGATCAAATTAGTCAAAGAAAACTTTTAGATATTATTGGTGTTAAAGTTCGAGGGACCGTACAAACGCTGAAACAAAAATCCGCCTGCGACAGCCGCATTTTTGTCAGCTCGCAGGCCTATTATTCAGGGGGAGGTGCATCAATGCTGAGGGGCGTCAGTTTCGGCGACGACTGAGCGTCAATCGCTGTCAGTGTCATCTACTGTTTGAAATTCGAACTAAAATCAAGATCCACAGTAAGACAATTCCTGACATCATACATAACCCTTCTGCAAATTTTTTTTAAATATCTGTCACCGTTAGTGGCGTAGCGTCAGGGGGGGGGGGCACAATCATTTTACTACCAGTATAATTATATACTACATTTGGCCTCATTTAATCTTTGAACGGTATTAATTAAATAAGGCCAAATATAGTATATAAAAATACTGGTAGTAAAGTGATCGTGCCCCCCCCCCCCCTTGATGCTACGCCTCTGGTCACCGTTTGAATGTTATTGAATTTAAAAATCCATCAGTCATTTTTGGGACACCCGGTATACAAATCCATGGATTATATACAGGGTTGCACAAAAAAAAATCGAACATTTTCGACTATAGATTTTAATTGTTGGAATTGGGTTTTCAAATGAATTGTGCGTTTCTAAAATTTTTTACATAGACACCATACCATCTTTCACATTAATAAAAGATGGCGTTTTTAGAGTATTCTGAATGTATTGTAAAGTGTTTCATAATCTATGCTTGACGCTTAATTTTTTTTCTGTTTTTTTATTTTATTTTTGTGTTCATCGCATTAGAATCAGTAAGTGTCCATGAGAATGTATTTATCAATTCCGATAATGTTCAATAAAATACAATTTAAATTATTGAAACTGGTTAAAAGTTACCGTAATTTCCGGTGTATAAGCCGCGGCTCAAATAAATTTGTTTCCGACCAGAAAGTTTATTTAATAAAATATAACCTATGTGTGCATGGAACTTATTTGACCTCTTTTAAGAAATAATATGTCTGGTTCGTAATAGAATTTCTTTTTTA
Source organism: Maratus michaelseni (assembly GCA_963931845.1). NCBI lineage: Eukaryota > Metazoa > Arthropoda > Arachnida > Araneae > Salticidae > Maratus > Maratus michaelseni. The sequence continues at coordinate 404,350,750 of OZ007586.1, forward strand.
GCCGTGGCTTATACACCGGAAATTACGGTATTCAAAGCATTGTTATCATTAATTTTACAAAAAAGTATATTTTATGTTGCTCTATCATAAAAATTGTATACCATAATTAAATTTCATTTTTTCATTATTTTCCAATTATTATACTTATTAACAAACTCATAATTTTTTTTTACCTATCGTTACACATTATTAGCACATCACCAATTTAGAGGAAAAAATGATTTCCATGCAATGAAATAAAATTTATAGAAAATTATCCAGTATTCTTTACAATGAACTATATATGTATTAAACTGTATTATACTATATTAAAAACAAATATATACATTTTATAAAATAATGTCAATATATATTTAAAAAAATTTAAACTTTATTTTTCTTTAATACTGCAGAATTCAACATATAAATAAATGCTTTAGAACTATTGGATAACTTTAAACTGCATCTCTTAAAATGTGAGCAAATCTGCTAAAATGTGACAAAGACGTAGGAGCATATATTTGACATAGTATAAACTTCGCCCACTTCAAGAGATAATACGCTTGAAGTGGGCAACTCAACAGAATTTCTGGAAAGTGTAAAATTGGATTTGTGATCAAGTTAAAAGCTTGTATCAAATAGTTCTAAGGGGAGAGCTAAAATAGCCTATTGACTTTATTTATTCTGCAAAACACCGTGTAGATACATTTAAAAAGCGTTTTAAAATATAACAAGAAGTTGCCATTCAACTTTTGCATCATTTCAAAACATTCTAATTTTAAATTTATTTATTTTACAATAAATATATATTTCTTTAAATTTTCGCTACACATGATTTATAAATTACTACTCATATTTGAATAATGTATATTAATAAGAATTTCCTGCAATCAAACATATTTTATTTAACTTTATTAAAATAATTAGCTTTATAATTGATATTGTACAGTATATAAAGAAACAACAAATATTATACACGTTTTAAAATTAAATATAAATTTGTAATTTTATAACCTTTTTTACGTAAAAAATTAGAATTATTTACAAAAATTAATAATTTAATATATATATATTATTATATTTAATATATATATATATTAAATCCCTTAAAGAAAACTATATAAATTAAAAGCGTTTAAACACTTTTCTCGCTAAAACGTTGAAAAACTATTTCCTTTAAATCTATTGCATAACAGTAAAATGCATTTTTTTATGTCAGTGACAAAACGTAGTCTGATATTCTTCATAGTATAAACTTCACCTTCCTTAAGACCTAGTATACATAAAATAGGCAGTTCGATGAAATTTCCGAAAACTGTATAATTGGATTTGTGATTAAATAAAAAAAAGTATATAGCTTGGTACTAACATGACAGCCAAAACAGGCTAAAGAGTTACAAATTTCTGTTAATTGGAAGGTATTCAATTAGAAAGTCAAAGCAGAAAGTGCTTAAAATATATAATACAGGTTAAACACACTGGTCTGGGAGAGAAAATTTTATGTTTATTACATCAAAATATTTCTTACTGTTTTTTTAAATGTATATTTATGTATTAATTCCTTTTCAAATGTAAATTCTTTATAATATTAAACATTACATTTTAAAAAGTATATTAATAATTAATTTTAGACATATTTAATAATTGACATACCTTTTGAAAGAATAAAACTTATTGCGTACGTTTTTTTAATAATGTGTACAAAAAATATATTAACGTCTTCAAAATTTACAAAAATAATAAATATTTTTAATTAAAAAGTCCATGTTACGGGAGAATTTTACAATGAGAATTTTATTTACAAAATGTTCCCTGCAATCAAAAATTAATGAATTTAATTGTATCAATATAACTGAAAAGGATTGCATGAAATCTCCTATCCTTATGTTTTATCGAAATTTAGATATACCTAATAATTTATTTATGACAAATTGTGAAAAAACTCAGGGCTGCAACAAGAGACTATTTTTTATTATTTTTCTTCTACTATTTTCAATTAAAAATAATCCACATCGAAGATTAGCAGAAATTTACAATTCTGAATTTTTTTCGAAATATTGGTGGGATAAATAATAAAGCATAGTCACCACAATTAAACACTGAATCAGAGAAAAATGTAATTAAAATTTTCAGTTCACTTTAGACAACCATACAGTCCAACAAATAAAGAGTTAGATCATTTTTTTAAATTATTTGCGTTATTTTATTCTAAAATCTTTATAACAGGGACGGCAAACATCGCTTTACATGAACTGTTTTCAACTTACGTAATTTCCGAATCCATTTCATTAAATAAGTCGAATATTTTTATTTTTTTTTCGAAATAGTGGTGTCAAATAGATTTCTGCACAAGGGTTCTCCATCCTTGCTTTAGAATAATTTGTTACGCCAAAAAAAAAATTAAAAATTCGACATTTTCGAGAATTTTGTGTACCAGCCCAACGTAAAGCGGGTTAAAAGCAATTTGTAATACCGTAAATTCAAGAGCATGACGCGCGTCTCAAACACTCATAGTTAGAAAAAAAATTAATAAAAAAAGTCAAATAAGTACGACACAGCAATAAGTTACAATTTATTAAATAAAATTTCATTGTATGAATATGCATGTTTGAACTGCACTTTATACGCCAAAATATAAAATAAATGTAATTTCATTTTACAATAAGCGTATAGGGTTTGCTTTATAATAATGCTTGTAATTTATGTTTTTAATTTTTTATGAAATATCACTTTTGAAAAAAAACAGTAACATCAAATAATTTCAATTAAAATTATGTTAACGAAAATTTGTCATGATACAATTAATTACAAAAATGTTTTTTCATGAGAATTTTTTATTCTACATTAATGTACATTAATCTACATTAACGTTATTTTGTCATGAACAGAAAGTTTTTAGATATTGTAGTTAATTATTTTTATGAAATAAACTAAATAAAAAAAGATAATATGTTTAAATATTTCAAATATTCTCTTGAAAGAAAATTCTGATGCAAAATTTATAGATGTGGATTTTAAACAATTATTAAATATTCAAGTTTACGAATTTTATCACGAATATTGGAATAAAAGATATATTTGCAATAGGTTGTTCCAGAGATACTTTACCTAGGACAAAATTTAGTTTTTTTTTCATGTCAAGTGATTTACTTAATAATAAAAGACACACGAACAGTGTTGTCCATTTAAAGTATTTTTTAATACTACTTCTTCCGAATAGTAATACACGCCTTAAGTTATAAAGACATTCCATAATTAAATCAATAAGAGTTCACTGTTCGGAAAGAGTAGTATACCTGCAGAAAGAGCATACCTGTGAAAGCTGTATTTATATAAATCGTTTCATATTATATCGCAAAACATTTACTCAGAGTGAGTACATATTATAAGGTACTCCTTTTTTAACCGTTTGAGTGCTATGAAGCGCTATAGCGCCACAATGTATTTGCGGATCAAACAAATTGTGTTTCAACCCAGAAATTGTATTCAATAATTGAAATAATTTAATTTTTATTCAACAATTGAAGTGCTTACAGCGATCTAGTGAGTTACATTTTATAAGATAAAATTTCTGGGTTGAAACACAATTTGTTTGATCAGCAGGTACTTGCGGCGCTTCATAGCATCATAGCACTCAAACGGTTAATGGGGTCTTAGTGCGATACAGAAAAAGAGAAGGTTGTATTTGGCGAGAAAAGCAAAATTTTCAAAAAACATCCTGGACACACTTACCATATATACTCGTGTATAAGTCGACCCCAAAATTCTATATGAAAACAGGTTTAATACCAGTAATTTAGAATGGTTTTCTATGCCTTATTTAATCTCATGTAATTATAAATTATTTAAGGCGGAGAAAACTATTGTGAAATGTTTGTATTAAACCAGTTTTCATCTCGAATATGGGCTTCTGCTTAGAAGCGAGTATATACAGTATTTTCCTTTTAATATCTAATCAGATTGTTATATCTTCATTAAATAACTATCAATGAATGAAAAACAATAGCTGTCAAAATACACACGTTTTGAAGCAATTTTTACACTATTTATATCGATTTCCACGATTTCATTAGTCCACCTTTTTGCTGAATTATTTGTCATAAATTCAGAAAAGAATTTGCGCACCTAACTATTCGAGTCCATATAACTATTCCATGTCTATTCGTATCAATGCTCTATTCTGAAATTCTAACACCTCTGTCGTATAAAGCAAATGGTGCATGCTCTGAGCATCCTAAACCAGATCTCCATTCCGTAACAGATCCTAAATTCTAGTATCAACATTTGTGTGAAGATTTTGATGAGAGTTCAAACAAAGTCAATTAAAATACTTCAATGACGCATTGAGCTACAAGAACAACACACTGAAATTACTCTCTAACTTTGAAACACACACACCGTAGTAATGTTCACAAATCTAATTGGTAAAAAGTCATTTTTGGTACCCGAATTCTAAAATGATACTCCGCTAGGAAACATCTAACATAATCATAAACAAAATATATGAAAAACAAATAGCTGTAAAACGTCGCAATGAAAGGTGAAATGAGGTCAAAGATCAAAGACAAGGTGTCATTTTTCATGCTCTTGTCTCAGTATATACTGGTGTCCAGAAATTAAGGGGCAGTGTCCAATTTCAAACGTTCCGTCGAATATCTTACTGAAACACGTGAGGAAATGCCCGGAATGCCCTCGAATTTTGAGGATGTAAAGAACATGTTTGACTTCATGTTTTTCAGTGAAGGTTTGGTCGCGAGGACAATTAGGTGGGTAATAATAATTTTAATAATAAAATTATATTTTCGATCACCCAAGTTACAGAAAATGCTAAAAATGATCTGTCACTGTAGCAAATGACTTTGTAGGTCCTGTTCAACATTTGTGTGCATTTGTGTAATTATAGTACGTATATTCGTGAAATGTTAGCGTTTCTGTGAAAAATTCAAAAGTTTTTTTTATTGCATGCAAAGTTTTTAGCCCAATTTAACACCGCTTTCCAAAAAATTGACAACAAAATCGTAGAAAATGTATACTGTGATTAAAATATTGATATATTGAATATTTGATGAGATATAGGAATTTTTATGAAATAAATTTTAACTGTGCATGCACGAACTACAGCAAAGATTTTTTGTTATTATTTGATAGTCAATACTATAGGGCAACTTATTTATAAAAAACAGTGAAATATCGTGAACACTCTAAAAGTTACAGCAATAATTGAAAAATCGAGGAGAACATACCATAGGATTATACGGGATTGCCTGCTCAATTTTTCCATTATTGCTGTAACTTTCTGTGTTCGTAATAATAGGCTGCCCAAGTAACTGTTCATTGAATAAGTACAAGGCATAAGTACATTGACAATGATTGCTGTACATTTTTTTTAATTTGTAAATACGTTGTAGGTTAGGGCAGCACAACCTTTTCCCCTGAAAGTCGTTCGCAACAATTTTCAAATGGTATCTGTCAAGGTTTCTGTCATTAAAAAAGGCGAATTGTTCTATTATAAAATATTGACAGATGACGACACTCAAGTCAAAGGTCGTGCATCCTTTACTGCATGTAATTCTATTTTCCACTAAAATCCCGGTAATATGATACCCATACATATTACCGTTATTTTTAGGTAACTCCAGACTTCTACCTATAGAATCCCAAAATATCTACATATAATTACAATACTGAGAAAATGTTTTATATTTTGTTTACTGTCTTATAAAACACCTGTATAAAAATTAGTTTCTATTCATTATTGTGTACGGTGACATTAGTTATTGCGCTATAGACAACTGCTAAAATGCTTATATAAATGTGCCGATTTGTTTAGATTGCAACTAAAAATGAGCCAGAATTTCAGTTATATTAAAAAAATATGCCTTTTTTTTTGGACATGACATTAAATGAGTATATAGATATCTCAAACAGTCCATTTTTCTTTATCTTTCGATTTATTGAATATAGTGGATGTTTTTCTTTTTTAAAAGACCTGGAAGTATATGTGAGCACTTCATCCTTTGAATGGCTAGTCTAGTTTAGTTATATCAATTAGTTTTAATCCGCATTTGCCAAAATTTGTACAAGAATTTTTAATATTTTTTAAAGATTATACATGGAAAAAATTCTTTCAAACGTGTTCGTTCCTTAATTCTGCCCAGTTTTCAACATTTTAGAAACATAATTTCTTTGTTCCTAAATATGTTAAAAGAGCTGGTGTTTCTTAAATTACAATATTGTAAGTAGATTAGATAAAAACGAAACAGTTAAAATATTAATTTTAACAATATACTTATGCAATATTTATGAACTATGTAAAATTACTAAAATAAAGTAAATGTAGTAATGAGAGTAAACAATTCAGTTTCATTGAAATTAGATTACAAAATATATGACATCTTATCGGAATAATATTCGAGTAGTAGCAACCTTAAAGCTCAGAAAGCAACATAAATTAGGAATCTACTCCAAACCTGCAAATCTAGAAATTAAATTAACTATTAAATACAAGATCCCTTTAAAACGTTCCTTTAAAGTACCCAGAAGTATTCCAGCAGAATTTCGCATAATAAGCACATAATAGACAAATTAAAATGCATTAGCATGTATCAGATCTGTTATTAGCTTTAACATTTCACGTTCGGTTAAATAATAGAGTGTTTTTCCTGTCGATATTATTAACAACTACAAAGTATGTACATAATTCGTATCCCTAACTAATATTTTTATTAATTATTTAATGTATCCGCACCATAAGTAAATTTTCCTTTATTGATTGGAAATAAAAATTCAAAATTAATGATGTCTGCAAAAAATAGCAATACAGATTTTTCGTCTTTTTTTTTCAAAAAAGCATTAAAAATCACAATACTTTTTCAATTTTAAGAAAGGTGTTGAATAGAATGTAAATTAATCTTATATATATAATTTTGATGGTTTCTTTTCGAAAAATATCTGAATTATCAAGAATTAGAAATAAATTATACAATGCTATAATAATTAATATGTTCATAACTAAATAACCAAGTACTCAGGGCTTCATCTGGTCCATTTTTAAAATACCAGCAGTTCCGGAGAAATATATTCGGGGTAGGTTTTTACAAAATTTGCAATAGAAAGAACTTTGGGGTAGGTTTATACAAAATTTGCAACAGAAATCTAAAAAGAAAAAAAGATCATTCTTACAAAAACATTACTTGTATTCAAAACTTGTTTTCAACAAACGAACCAAATATGATCTCTGAATATATAAATAAAAACTTTACTTTAGGCAAAAAATGTCAATCAAAATTGAAAAAAAAGTTTTTTTTTTATATATTTTTATTTATTTTATTTTTTTTTGGAGGGGGGGGGGTCTTTCATAATACACTAGCAGAACCACCTGGCTTTGCGCTCGTTAACCATGAGGGCCTTCAAGGTAAAATAAATAAAAATGCAGTAATAGGGCGATTGCTGTAACGTAGTCCTGTACATTTCCGCACACAGATCGTCAAAATACAATCAGGAAAAATGAATTTATTTATAAACACTCATACAAAAAAAAAAAAAAACCTCGGTTTTATAATTTAGAATGTGCATTTTCTGTGGTGAATGTAACAGGAAAAAGTACTACCGTAATTTCCGGTGTATAATCCGCAGCTCAAAGAGTCGTTTTTCGACCCAGAAATTTTATTCAATAATTGTAGTTAAATATTTACAGCGATCTTTTAAGTTACATTTTATAAAATAATATTTCTGGGTCGAAAAACGACTCTTTGAGCTGCGGATTATACGCCGGAAATTACGGTATTTCCCTCACAATACGAAAAACAAAAAACAACCAAACGACACAGAATTTAGCAAAACCGTATTTCGTGTTGCAGCTGTATATATTATAAAAAAAAAAAAAAAAAAAAAAAAATCCCTCGCAAATTATCTAATAAAAAATCCTCAACTGTTCTTTTATTCGTCTATTGTACCATAATGGGGTTCATAGCCTATGTTGGCGTCGAAATCGTTAAAATAGCTCTAAAATGGCTGAAATACGTATTTAACTAATTTTTGGAATATTGGTTTAGCTGTATTTTATGCTCCTATCTAAAACTGCTGTTGAGATATTACGTAATGACCTAAATCGTTGAAACACGCGTTTAACTATTTGTATAGTAGATTTATTTTGCTGCATTTCCCGCTCCTACCTAAAACTTCTACTGGGATATGGTGAAATGACTTGAAACTTTTGACCCCACATTTAACCGTCTTAGTGGATGAAATTCTAAAATAGCTAAAATACGACTTTAACTATTTCTTAGAAGATTTGTAATGCTGCATTTTTCGCTCCTACCTTAAATTACTGATGCGATATGGCAAAATTTTGCGACCCCCCCCCCCATTTAACTTTATAGGGCAGGGCTGTCCAACCTGGTGCTCGCTATTGACCAGAAAATTCTTACAGAAATATTTGCCTTTTTTAATCTCCGAATATCTCCGATTAATTAAGGCAAATATTTCTGTAAGACTTTTCTGGGGAATAGCAGGCGCCAGGTTGGACAGCCCTGTTTTAGGGGATGAATTTTCAAAAATATTTTATTTTTGTTTGCCTAGATCATATCAGAAATTTACTACCCAAATTTCGTGATGCTGACTCTAGTCGTTTAATCTCTGCGTTGATTAGTTTTGAAACAAATAAAAACAATAAAACAATAAAACAATAATAAACAAATAAAACAATAAAACAATAATAAACAAATAAAACAATAAAAACAAATTTGGCAGCTATGCAAAAGTATATGAAATATCACGATCATAAAACGCATGTATATATGCACTTCGCACCCAATAAAAAACAAAAAATCACTGAATCAGACAGTCAGTCAGGAGTTCTCTTTTTACCATATTAGATATATGTATCCGACGAAGAAATATCCATAAGTCAAAACATAGCTTCTAAAAGCTGAAATTTGTGTCTCCAACCATTTCGAATATTCAAGTATTTCAATCGCAGATTTCAGCGACTAAATAAAACGCGAGTGGAAATAACGAAATAATTTGTAACAAACTTTCCTAGCAGTTGTCCGCTGTTGTCAGGATGGACAAGCGTCACCCTGAAATTTGTTTTCCCTTTGTTGAAAAAAAAAAGAACTCCATCCTTGACTTTAAATACAGCAATTGCCTTGGCAAAAGAGGTTATAAATTCAAAACAGGGAAAAGGGGGTTTAGAGAAAACACATTCAAGAGTTAAGTTACGAAACTTTAAAATATTCTTTCGTAACGAAATTTTGATTTTAGTTAAGAATATAGAAGAAGCGAGTTTATCATGTACGAAGCTGTCAAAAATACCAGAAAAATTGAATTTATGATGGATGCTACATTCTCGTTGTATAGGAATGACAAAAGCATAGATGCCAACCTCTCATTAACATTCCGTAATATGCGGGTTAATTTGACCCAGGTTTAACACGTTTCGCACCAGAAATTTTTTTAAGAAATGAAATTAAATAAATTCTACGTGGAATCCTGGAATTGAATAAATAAAGATTCCTCCAATAATTTTTCTGGTTTGAAGCGTTGTTAAACTGGGTCAAATTAACCCGCATATTACGGAATATTAATGAGAGGTTGGCAGCTATACAAAGGTATATGAAATATCACGATCATAAAACGCATGTATATGCACTTCGCACCCAATAAAATGCAAAAAATCACTGAATGCAGCAACCTCGTTATATAAGAATCACAAAAGTACATGACATTTGGTATTGTAATGACACTAAAACTTGTCAGGATGTGCGTTTCGCTCCCAGGTGCCAACGACACAACGACGATTTCGACACACATTTGTTATCCTAAATTTCACGCATCTAATTATTACTGAGATATCGCAAAATAACATAGCAAATGGGACCCCCATTTAACCCTCTTTAGTGGCTGAATTTCTAAAATAGCGGAAATACATGTTTAACTATATTTTAGTAGATTTGTTATCCTGAATCTGTGATTTCAAGCTCATAACTAAAAATGCTGCAAACATTCGAAATGACCTAAAATTTTCTATCCCCATTTACCCCCCTTAATGGGTAAATTTCTAAAATCGCTGAAATATGTGTTTATTATTTTTATAGCAGATTTGTTATCCTGAATTTCACGCTCTTATCCAAAACTACTGATGAGATATGGTGAAAAAGTGAAATCTTCTAAAATTATCGACCCCCTCTCCCCATTTAACTCCCTTAGTAGTTGAATTTTTAAAATCGCCTAAAATGCATGTTTAACTATTCTTTAGTAGATTTGTTACCCTGAAATTTGTTATCCCGAGTTTCATGATATTACCTATAATATCTACTGAGATATGGCAAAATGTCCTAAAATATTTGACCTCCTATTTAACCCTCCTTAGTTGCTGAATTTCTAAAACTGCTGAAATATATGTTTATCTATATTTTTTGTAGATTTGTTATCTCGAATTCTGACCTCCTAACTAAAAATGCTGCTGAGATATAGCGAACAGGCAAAATGACCTAAAACGTTCGACCCCTCATTTAACCCCCTTAATTGATGAATTTATAAAATCGCTGAAATATGTGTTTGATTATTTTTTTAGTAGATTTGTTATCATGAATTTGACGTTCCTATCTAAAACTGCTGCTGAGATATGGCGAAAACGCGAAATGACTGAAAACTTTCGAGCCCATTTAACTCCCTTAATGGTTGAATGTTTAAAATCGCTGAAATATGTGTTTAACTAACTTTTAGTACATTTGTAATCTTGACTTTCGCGATTTTAACTAAAACTGTTGTTGAGATATGGTGAAAAGGCAAAGTGATCTAAAACTTTAGACCCCCCATTTAACCACCTTAGTAGTTGAATTTCTAAAATCGCTGAAATACGTGTTTAATTATTTTTTTAGTAGCTTTGATATCTTGAAGCTCACGCTCTTACCTAAAACTGCTGATAAGATATGGTGAAAATGTGAAATCACCAAAATTTTCGACCCCCCATTTAACCCACTTAGGGGTTGAATTTCTAAAATTGCCTGAAATACATGTTTAACTATTCTTTAGTGGAATTTCAAAAACCAAATTGGAATTTCAAATTCCAAATTTCAGGCTCCTACTTAAAACTCCTGCTGAGATATGCCGGAAAGACGAAATTATCTAAAATTTTCGACACCCCCCCCCCCCAATTTGACCCCATTATTCTGTGAATTTTCAAAAATCCTTTCTTAGTACGCGCCTACATTGTGTAAAGAACATGCCTTCCAAATTTCATTGTTCTATGACAAACGGTTCAGGTTCGGCGTTGATTATGAGAAAATCAAGCTACTCTTTTATAAGTATATAGATTTTCGAAAATCCTTTCTTATTACGAGCTTACATTGTGTAAAGAACATGTCTTCCAAATTTCATTGTTCTAGGACAAACGGTTGAGGCTCGGTGTTGATTATGAGAAAATCAAGCTACTCCTTTATAAGTATATAGATAATTGCTGAAATTGTGTTCTCAAACCTGTTATGCGTTTTTCAGCATAATAATGTGCCATTTTGTAAAAGTAAACACATCTGCTGGGCGTGGCTAGTTGAGCTTAATCCAAAAGCTAGGCCTCTCCGCCCGGTTTGACCTTGACCTTTTTTACATATACATCATACATCATTTTCCACCATATACTGTGAATTTTCTACAGTATTCTGAATGTGTTGTAAAGTGTTTCATATTCTATGCTGAACGCATGATTAGTCTTTCTCGTTTCAACTGTTCTTAAATATTTAGCCTTTAAATAAGACATACATATGCATTTTTAATCTATTTTTATTTTTATATGCTTGTCAGTTTACTGCGCTTTGCAGTATGCGTTAGGCACTAGAGTAATTACAACTCAACAATTATTCGCAATGAGAGTGCATTGAGAACTGAAATATTAACATGTAACTTTACGTTAACTATTAAAAAATTGAATTTTTACCATGCAAAACTTGTTATTTTACAGTCAAAACAATCTTTTTTACTGCAATAAAATGCAAATGCAATTTCCCCAAATTACAAATAGACAGAAAGTTTAATCTGAGATCATTTTAACACGCAAAATGCAAATTGGAACATTAAATAAATTTTATTGCTCTTATAGTCAAACTATTATTTTTCTATTTCACGCATTATTATTAAAAATGAATTATGACAAAAACTTAAATATTTGCGTTTTACTAATTTTCACCAACACCTTTTTACTTGACCTAATTGTATTCTGTTATTATCCTTGAAAAATTTCGATTTACAAAACAAAAACTAACATTTTTCCTGAATTTACTGAAAATGAATGTAAAATAAATAAATTAAATATTGATTCTCATTTTCAAACTTCGCTTCAGAGTTCAATTCAGCCTGATAAAAGAAAATATATGAAATATGAAACTAATATATCAAAATAGATATTTTTGATATTGTGTGTTGTGGGCATATTTTATTAGTCACATTTCTTAAAAAAAGAATTTTTTCCATATATATTTTTAAATAATTTATATATATATATATATATATATATATATATATATATATATATATATATATATATATATTTGTGTGTGTGTGTGTGTGTGTGTTACTGTAAAATCGCAAAATCATACAAATCCTTGTATTTACCAAAACGAATTTGTAAAAGCCCTCCCCCCCCGCTTTTTAATACTTCCATTTCGGTAAATGCTAGAATTTACATACTTATTTTTCTCAAAGTCCGATATTACGGTTAATTCTGCCCACTTCTATGTGCGTGCACCTTCCCTGGCGACACTTACTTGTTCGTCGCAGTTACAGTCTATCTTCGGGCAAGTACAGACAAGTGTGAGTGACAAAGATCTAGCACGCGCAGGCGCACTTGTTTCCAAGATCTTTTCGTAAGTCTCTGTAAATTTATACGTAAAAATAGATACTTATTACTTTTGGATAGTATATGAGTATTTAAAAAAAAGTAGAAAGTTATCAATCCGTTCAGCGTTTTATTTTTACATTCAAATATGCTATAAAAAATATTAAAAATTAAAAATAAAGACAGAATTTTTGGGTTTAGCTTCTCTGTTTGGAGAAGCTTTTTTTATAATTTGTACATGTAAATTTTCATAAACATACACACACGCATATTCAATATCTAAATATATATGACATTGTGTATGTTTATGGAATGAGCATCACACACGCGCACACATGTATAAATATGTGTGCGTGTATGGTAACTCCCACGATGCGGGTTATAAAATTCAAAATCAACCATGGCATCAAAAAAGGTTGAGGACACCTAATTTAGAATTAGATTGATTTTGTGTCAATATGTTTTGCGTTTTCTTATTTCGTTAAAAGAATGATATTATGCGGGAAATGATTAATGATCCTATGTATAAATCTGTACAAATAAACTGGATAACATGTTAACATTTGTGAAGAGAAATGTACAAATCTTAATAAACGAAGTGAAAGAAGCTAATTGTGCTAAGAACAAACAGTTCATTATAGACGGTTGAAACGCTATCAACAGAATTGAGATTGTGAAAGTGTTTCGAGAGGCTGGCAAGGAAAGACTTGATGAACAGGTAAAAATTTTGAAAGTTGCGTCATTTAAACACTTCCAAAAACCTACTCTGGGACAAAAAGCTATAATAAAGGTACCTGCTATACAAAGATGGAAAATAGATCCACAATCAATAATAGCCGATATCACAGACATTTTATAGACTGTTAATTTTATGTTATTGGAACTAAGTTGAGTAAAGCAAAAGCATTACACTCTAAAAAATAAATGTGTAAATTGCACAATCTTACACGTATATATGTGTAATTTTCTAAAATTACACGGTTGTCATACAAATTACACACTTTTTGCAAGCTTTTACCTGTTTATATGTGTATTTTTTCTTTTGAAACTAAGTGTGTAATTTGTTATCACTTGAAAAACACAAACAAATGTGTAAAGGTAGAAAAATGCCTGAATTTACACGAATTGGTGTGTTATTGTAATTTACACATAACTATATGTACACGGATAAGTGTGTAAATGTTAAAAGACAGCGACTATTATTTGAAGAAAAAAATTATCGTCGGCTGTTTAATTTTTTGTTATTCTTTCAAAATGGCGGATATAAATAAACTGTTATAGTCAAAGGCTACAATTTTGCGCTTTTCAAGAAGAAAACAACAATCGCGGTGAAAAACTTTTCTTCAAATTGGAATTAAATATCTCATAAAAGCATTATGAATTTCCTGTTCATGCAGATATTTAGAGGGCAGCTGAAAGTTGAAGAAAGCATCTGCTGTTCGACCATAAACATTCTCCAACGAGCGGGGAAATATACATTTTTGTTTTTATTAAGTTCTAATTCAGTCCTCCATTATTATATAAACAGGATATATAACTGTTGAAAAAGACCAGAAATATTCGCTAGAAAAAAATAGCTGTTTTATAAAGAATTTTCTTCTGTATTTTACTTTCAAACAAGACTGTTCTTAAATATTTTGTAAATGGATATTTTTCTTCATGTGGATTACTCCATGTCATCTGATTAAGACAGGTATGTAAAAATATAATTTTCCCGATTCTATATAGTTTAAATGTTTCAATAGCTCTCAAACAACAGGGCTTGAAAATTTTTTGTTATTTTCAAATTGAAAGAATTTAAATATAATTTGGCTGAAATATTTTAACTATCTAATTCATAATAATAATACATATACTTGAAGAAAAGAAGCTAAAATATGAGAAATTAATTTTTTCTTTTTACTGCACAGGAATCGAAAGCAGCGCGCTACAAGTAGGGAAACTACAGTAGTCGCTACCTTTTTACAATAGTTTGTAGTGTAGTGCGCGACATTTTTAACAATGTAGTGTAGCGAGTACCACGATTAAAGATTAGAATGCTCGGGGAAAAAACGGAAATTTTTGGGGGGGGGGAGTTTTTTTTTTTCCAAATTTAGAAAAAATGAAATTTTAGCTATAAAATATTATATTCAAATTTTTATTATGGCTATATTTTGATATTATTTCTTTATATTTTTCATATTCAGTGTCCCACATGAAAATGTTTACATGGAAAATATGATCTGTAAGCAATTTAGGAAGAACTTCCAATTTTTTTAACCTTAAAATATAGAATTTTAAAATAATAAAACTTGCCAATTAGCAGCTGAAATCCCCACTGAATCTGTTATCTAGCTGTATATACAAAGGACCTTATTAAAAATATCTAAATAGGAGCCTAAATATAATGATAATTTCTTACTCACAAATTTCTGATTATATTTTTTATAAGTATATACTAAAGTTCGTAAAAATAGGATTGCGTGTATCTTGTTAAAAAAGAAAATTCATGTGCAATATTATTTCACCAATACCAATAGGTTGAACTTTTGAACCATGCATTTATTTGTATTGGAATAGCTGTAATGTTTCATGCAATCAAATGATAATCGCCAGAAATATTTAACTAGAAACAAACTATTTTTTTTAATAACATGCAATTGAAAATATTTGCTTTTTTACTCTTCTCGTTCTTTTCCAATATAGATTCTTGGACTTGTCTAACTGTATTTTTATTTTAAATGTATTTGAACATATTTGATTATTAAATATATTTGATTTATTTGAATTCATAATTGATATTTTTCATATGAAGATGAGTTTGGTGATGTTAGTGAGCAATCTAAAATAATATATTAAATGCAAAAAATCTATGGAATTTTTCCAATTTAGATTTAAAAAAAAAGGTTTTCGCCTATATGCTATAGCTCTGGTTGGATTCCTTACTTTAATAAATTATAAATTACTCTGGACACCGTAAACGGCAGAAAGTAATAAACAAGTGGGATATACTTTGTGTGTATGGGAAGGGGGGAGAAAGAGTTTTGTAATATTTAGTTCGAGATGATTTATTATAATAAGTAACAACACTTCTATACTTTCAATATTATTATTTTTTTGTGATACGTGTTTAACTAGTTTAAGTAACTCTTTAAAAATAAATTTTATTACTGATTTTTAAACCATAAAATATCAAATTTTTATAGTTAAAATTCCAAAATCTAGCAGGGTGGTATGCCCTTCCCCATCTCTAAAATACACAGTGTACTTATGTCAGATTATTTAAATAAATTTAATATTTTTCGAATAAAACAAGTCTTCAAACAGAAAATTTAAATTTCAACCACTCTTATAAAAATTTACGCAATTAACTTCCCAATCATACAAATTTATATTAAATAAATGGAAGAAAAACCATCACCTCGATAAATTTCGCTGGAGAATCATGTTATGAACGAAGGCAGGCGGGGATTCCAAATTGACTAGAAGACGAAAGGCAATTTTTTGTTTTTATTGATGCAAAAAAAAATGGTCTTAAATATCTTAGCAAAAATTTAATTTGAAGCTGTGATATCTAAGTATAATAGTTACTTCTATAAGAACATTGACTATATTTGTCCGTTGTCTGAAAACAGCTTAAATTAGGTATGCCGTGGACAAAAGATATTTATTAAAATTATTTTTAGAAATATTTCATATTAAAATATAACTGTTGTAGAATTAAACAGGGGGGAAAATTAAGTTAATCTGATGTCTGAAACATTTTTATAAAATGAAGGAAATTTTCAGAATACCTCGGAAAAAATTTGTATTCCTAAACAATATTATGTGCAGTTATAAATACAGTTAAAGCTATGAAATATTCAGCATATGGGAGAAAAATGCATAAATATTTTTGAAAGAAAAAAATCTTTAATGTTGTTTTCAAATCCTTTTGACAAATTTCTGAATTAACTTTTATTCCGAAACTCTTGAAATTGGCAGGTACTATCAGAAACTATCTAATCGAACGATGTTTAAATATTTTGGTCAAGGCAGAAGATCTTTCAGAAAATACTGTAAAGTGGGCGTATTGAACTGAACTTCCGACGCGACAGCTCGAGAAAGGCTAAATCATGTTGTCATGTGGCAAGAATCTGTTATAATTGGATAAATAATTTATTTATCAAAAAAATGAAAAACGCTAATAGATTCCAAATCGTTCCAATAGCCCTGCCAATTTTATGCTTTTGCGTTTAAAAATGTTTCAGCAAAAATTTAGTTGTTGAGCGAGAACCACCTTTAAATATTAAAAACAACACGAGTTGTTAGCTTTGTAAAGCTGTGAGAGAAAAATTTGTCTTTTTAACTTTAATTCCGAAGACAGTCTTCACACTGTACATGGCTATTTATTCAACATACTCTACGCATAAATTGTAACGATACGGTTTTAGGACTCCGAACCAACTCTAACAAAAAGATCATATAATTATCATAAATATAATTATATTTTCATAAGTATAATTTCAGGCAATCCTGTTTTATGCTTAATTTAAAAAAAAAGGTATATCGATGATAAAAAGATGATTTATCTTGGGAAATTTGCCAAAATACATTGTGGGTACACTGCTTTATGACCTTGAAACAAACCTGCTAAAAAACACATCAAGCATATGAGTATGTTCTTTAGCAATTTTGTTTTGCAATATAAAATCACTTCTTTCACAATTTACCCAAAGTAGCTCTGCATACGAAAATCTGTCTATTTTGATAAAATCTGTGTATTTTTAATATCGCAAAATGTGTGTTGCATATTATGCAGAAATATGTGTAAACAGAATATTACACAAAAATATTTGTATTTTGCATAACACAAAAATATATGTGTAATCACAAAGTATTACACATATATATGTGTAAGAATATTACACAGAAATATGTGTATTCTTGTGCAATTTACACATTAAAGTGTGTCTTTCAAGAGTGATCAGATAACTTTTACACACTTAGTGTTATCATCAAATTACACACTAAAGTGTGTATTTAGAAATTTACACACTAGGCGTGTATTTTGGCAATTTACACACCACTTTACACATATAGACAAATCGTTTTTGTATCATCGATATACCTGTTTTTATGTGTAAATTTACACATTTATTTTTTAGAGTGTATACACAAATGACTAGTTTCCATTATGCAAAGAAAAGTTTTAAACTTATAAGAAGTTGGCACCGAGAAAATAATTTTATGAGAAGAGATAAATAAGCTTTATTTAGGTAGGAATAACGACACAGAAAATGCAACTGTTCAAAGAAGTGCATCAAGCAGATGTGTTTGAGTAAATCAGTCAATGTGCTTTGCAGTTAATCCTTAAATACCGTATCGTATATACTCGCGTATAAGTCGACCCCTAAATTCGAGATGAAAACTACCCAGTAATTCAGATTTTTTTCTACGTCTTAAATAATTTTGAATAAAATGAGATTAAATAAGGCGTAGAAAACCAATCTGAAGTATTGGTATTAAACCTGTTTTTATCTGGAATTTGGTGGTCGACTTATATGCGGGTATATACGGTACATGAATTTTTCTTTTGGAATTGTGTTTTTTTTTATACTTATATTAAGGATTAGATACCAGAAATTTTAAGATACAATTTTAACTTCATTTAGTAGACTATTTTTGTGATTTTTACAGCATTAAGATTTCTATATAAATATAGTAGTTGCGGAGAACTTCATTTATAAGTTAAATAAAAAGTGTTGCAAAATTGATACACTATGCATTTAACGATTCAAAATGGCACAAGAGTCAACCTTTCTGTAACAAATTTGTTTAATCGTAATCTGATAGTGTTGGGGGAAAATACATTCATGGAATAAATCTCATTTATTGGATGAACATTTACTTTTCATAAATTGATTAAATGAAGTAGAAAAATAAAAGTATATTTAATATTACATAAAGTTAAGCTTATTTAACGGAATTTAATTAGGCATGCCTTCAAATGTTTAACAATTCAATATGAATTGCGTGTGTGTCTATTAAATATTTTTAAATCATTGACAGTGTGATTGCAGATCTTTATAACAATAATATAAAAATAACAATAATTTTTTCATTTTTTAAGAGTTGCATTTAAAAATTAAAACGATATTTAGTAAAAATAACGCATTATATTGTGCCAAAAAAAACCTAAACAAATAATGAAATTTCGAAAAATATCCAATAATGAGAAGGGCGATATATAAAGGACGATATTTTAATCTAATAAAATAAATGTATCCCTTTGTTTGTTTTAAAGAAAATAGGAAAAGCCATTAAAAAGAAGAATTTGCGTTACATACATAAATTTGAAATACAATGAAAGTATTGTCATACAATGTCATAGCAGCAAGCATCTACGCACTTTTCTTACCACTAAAATTTAATGGTTATTTTTTCCTTAATTAACTGCCGATGTCTTCAATTACCACTTTTCGCTCTTGTGGGTAAATTTAATTTCTATTTAATTTCAATCCCTAAAAGTCGAAATGGCACCGGAATTTTGAAACAAAATTTTCCTCTTATCATGTACACAAACAATTGCATTTACTTATTTTTAAATACATCTGTTCAAAAATTCCGGTTCTGTTTTGACATTTAGAGATTATAATTTAGTAGGAATAAATTAACCCACCAGAGCGAAAAGGGTTAAATAATCTAAAAATTTTAATTAATGTTTTAGTCTTAACAAAAATGTGTAAAAGTTTGCAGCTATTCAAATTAATGAAAATCTTTGCATTTTTCTGGACCTGCTTAGCAGAGGGCGAAAAATTATAAATTAGCTTTTTTATAATCCGTTCTTTTAATTTTAACTTTATTTTAATTTATTTTCGTTTAAAAAAATAGTGTATATCTTCTTTTATATACTCAACAAACACAGAACATGCGGGCGGCTAATGGTTACGTTAGCTTGGTCCAAACTGTTAGATGGGGGCCGCTATCATTGGACGTAACATGAACGTCAAATAAATGTCACCGCCGGCCACAATGAGGCCGCAACACAATTTGCCATAAATACATTATTAAGACCATAATTATACCAATAAATATGAATCATAAATGATAAATAGCTTAAAACTCGTCACAATTATACTTTAAATAATGGCAATTATGAATGAAAACTAGTCACAGCTTGTCCACTAACGATCATCCGGAATAAAATCTAGCCCGAAGTTCGCCATAGCCATGCAATTTGTGTGTATAAAAATTAAATCTAGCAAAATGCTGGCCATAAAAAACGCCTTTAATGATTAATTATGAACGCAACTAGCCGCTATTGGCTAGTTGCCGCAAGCCAGTTAGCTACCGCAACCCAACCACTATCATACCAAAAAGATTATTTAGGTATAAATAAAAATTTATTCTATAAAAGAAAATAGATTTTAGAAGGTTAATTAAATGATAAAGCCTTACAATATTTAAAAAATATATTCCCGCCTCTAAGATTTCAGCTAAAAATTTAAATCGCACAAACAAGAAACAGCGTCAGAAGCTCAAATGAGGAAAAGTGAAAGTGGGCAACGCAATTCCAAGCACGTTCACTTCTAGTAAGTGAAACAAAATCTTGACCCCTCTGTGTCAAGATGTGCGCCCTGTGTTGCTACAGCCTGCGTGCTTGAAGAGTCTACAAAATACTGAAAACACTGGCGAGTGATGGAAAACATGTTAATGGGGTTCGCAAATGATTTGCTGAACAACGCGAAATTTTCTGACACATTTTCTGACTATTGTTTAAACGCAAAGGCATAAAATTGGCAGGCCTGACGATTGCAGCGATTTCGAATCGAAATGAGTTTCCATAATTTGAAAGTTACATTACTTATCGAGTTATAAGGGATTTGTGTCACGTGACAACGCGTTTCATCTTCTTTCTGCCGCTGAAGAATCGTTAAATCGCTTCAAAACGTCGACTTTGACAGTATTTTCTTAAATATATTCTGCCGTTACCAAAAAATAGAAACATTTTTTTGATTACAAAGTTTCTGAGTAACACCTCTCCACTTCATGCGTTTCTGAACACAAAATGAAAGTGTGTCTGAAAGTAGCCCTTTGTATTTGAGAACAAACAACATTAGGCTATAGAAAATTAAATACAGTATAACATCTATTTAATGTTACTCGATTTAATGATCATCTCAATTTAATGATAAATTCTTATAGTCGGGATTCATCTTTATATATTTCTATGCTTTATGATTCCCGTTTTAACGAGACTTTTCTTCAATTTGACGATAAATCTTGTAAATTTCAAATATTTTAAGCATGTTTTCAGCTATATTTTTCTACTGATAGATTGAAAAATCGGATAAGTTTTTTATAGAATTATATTATTGTATATTTAGTGGTTATCCGAAATGGTAGAATATATAGATATCTGTAATGATTGTGAAACAAATGATAGAGTTATGTCACACTATTTTAAATAACAAAAATAGTTATCGATAAAATATCTTTTATGAAGTATATAGGTATCTATTTAATTCACTGAAAATATAACGTAGTTAAATACTACTGATAATTATTTTTTTCAAAATTTAATAACTCACTTTTATGCAATTTTGATTTAGTTGACGTGTTTCTCGCTTTAAGAATAATCCTGCTTCAACGATGATTTTGCAATCGTTAAATTGAGGTTCTACTGTAGTTTCTTTGGGTTTATGTTTATATAGTTAGGAAGTTAAGATGTTCTAAAAAAATATTTTTTCCCGCTCAATAACGCGAAACTTTCTGAAACACTTTGTGAAACATAGCACTTCCAGGTATGATTATTGAACCGATTTTTCATCGAACATTTTTTTTTTTCATTTTTTCTATATACATAAATTACATATTGTAAGTAACTGTCATTTAACACTTCAGTATTTTCAATTTCCCGCGTTGTCGCGTTCGGATATATGGTACAAAATGCCAACTTTTACAGTGTTTTAAAAAAGTTAAGATGTTCTAAAAAAATATTTTTCCCGCTCAATAACGCGAAACTTTCTGAAACACTTTGTGAAACATAGCACTTCCAGGTATGATTATTGAACCGATTTGTCATCGAACATTTTTTTTTTCATTTTTTCTATATACATAAATTACATATTGTAAGTAAATGTCATTTAACACTTCAGTATTTTCAATTTCCCGCGTTGTCGCGTTCGGATATATGGTACAAAATGCCAACTTTTACAGTGTTTTAAAAAACATATTCTGTCTTTACCGAAAAATGGAAAAAACATTTCCATTACACAGCTTTTGCACTTGCTAAATTTATGTGCTTGAGGAGAAAAAAATAATTCAAATAATGTGACAGAAACTAGCAAATTTGGATTTGAGAACAATCTTAAAGAGTTTCACACGTGTTTCGTTCTCGCACAAATATACCGTCCAACTTGCTTTCTGTTTCTTAACAAATACCAATTGATGATCTTTAAACAGAAAATGAATCAATATAAAATTTTAAAATGATATAAAAAATCCGTTGCAGCCCCAACTGTAATAGTGAATTGAATTTTAGAAACAGTTTGTTAAGTTCTGGGCTTGTTTGAAATTTAAAGTTTTTTTTTCATTTTTTATACAAAGTGAGAATTTTTTTTTCAAATATTTTTTCCAATGAAACTGAAAATAAATTCCCACTTATGCTTAAAATTTTTATTTGATGCTTATATAATAAGTGTGCAAAAACATTACATGTCATTGCTATTAATTATTGGCAAAGTCTACATTAGCCTTTTCTATTATTTTGTTATCAGTTTATATTACTATTAAAAATCATTTGAAAGAAAAATAATGTGCTTTCAGTTTGATTCCAGTGTGGTTAAAGAAAAATATCCATGTATATATTTTAAGGCATAATATAGAGACAAGAAAAATATATCTGTAATTTTAAAAAAGGCGTACTGTAATTTCGCGCGTATGCGCCGCACCTTAGTTAAGTATTTTTCAAACCGGAAATTTTATTGAAAACAAGAAGTCAAATATGTGCTAAGCAGAAGTAAGTCACATTTTATTTAAAATAAATTCTGGTATGAACTCGAATTATCTGAGGTGCGGCGTATACGCGCGAAATTACGGTAAATGAAAAACGAAAGATACGCTTTTAATTTATATTTTAGTTCATAAAATATAAATCTCGCAACTTACTTAATACTTTCATATAAAAACAGGTTTTGAATAACGAAAATTTTGTTGAAAAGTGAAGAAAAAGATTTTTCTATTTTTTATAATCAATAGTATATCAATTAGACGACTACCCAGCAAACACAGAATTGTCAGAAACGTCACGAATTGATATAAGAAATATCATTATTGTCAGGTACATCGATTTTCATGTAACAATCCGATATATTTTTCATGGCAAAATACAGTTTTATCATATAAGTGGTGTCCGTACTGTAAAAGAATAGCGATAATCTTACGCAGTACAAAACCCGTATCAAATACTAGGTATCCATTAGCTATACCTACATAGGATGACATGTCGTCGTGCTAACATTACGTCGAATGCACAGTTTCCATTTGACACCATGGATATGATAATTTTATAACACCCATCGATACATCGCCGATACACTATCATCGGCTGGCATTTATCTAAACCGGAGTGGCAACACATTTGACCTTCAATTCAATGGCCGCTGTGTTGTGACTGTTGTTTCGTAGCGGCGATAAAAATTCTTCTAAAGAACATCTCAGCTAAAGTAAGTTATTTGTCTAATATATTGACTGTTTAAGTTGTAAATGTTATCTAAGTTTTCTTTTTTTTTAATGAATTAAGTATTTAATTCTTTTCATGCATTTTAAATTATGTGCTAGTGTACGTATATAAACAAACACGTGTAGTGTTTAGCGTTTGCATTAAATATTGAAAACAAAATTTGTACCTTTTTACGATTGGCTTTCAAATTACTTAATTCATGTTTTTTTATCTGACTAATAAGTATTGTTTAATGGGGAAATAGGAAATGTAAAAGTATAACTTGCTTATTTATTATTATTATTTTTTTTGTTTGTGTAAGGTTGGAAGATTTTTTTTTTTTTTTTTTTAGTAGTTTACTAGTCTGCAAGATGCAATATAGGGTAGATGTGCCAGTAATGGACATCTTTCAAAGTGGAAAAAAAAAAAGCAATAAAATTTTAACTTGCATTATTTTTTTCTTCATAAATTGCATGTTTTATTTATAATCTATGTTACTGTTGACACTTTTAAACAAAGCATTCTGAGGCAAAAAATGTTTCACAGTTCCATTGTTTTTGAGTGAAAATCTAAATTAACATGCTAAGAGCTGGCTTGAATTAAATTAATTAAATCTTTTTAATTTTCTTGCAAAAATTGTATGGTTTTGTTTTGATAATAATATAAAACTTTGAATTTTATATATTAATGGCCATTTAGAAAATCGTATTTATTTTTTTAATTTTTAGGACCCATGCCCATTACTGGAATACTTAATTAGTCGATTTCTAGTAATGTTCATAGTGTTTAAAATCTTTTAATTTAACTGAACAGCTAAGTACTCTAATTTAAATTTTAAATTGTACTTACCAGAATGTTTGTAATAACCTTTTTCTATATATATATAAATAGACGCTTGTAAATAATTTCATGTAATTAATAAAATTTGGTACTGTTTGGTTAGCCGGGCGGCAGTGATATATATATGTGTATGTACATATATCACTGGCGCGCCCGGCTAACTGAAAAGTACTTAAAGTTTTTTAAAAACGGTGACTTGCATATTTTATAATTTGTATTTAAAGTTTTTTTTATATCATGTTTGAAATTTCATGTATCTTTAGCATTTTAACCCCCCCCCCCCCCAAAAAAAAAAATAAATAAATAAAAATAAATAAATAAATAAAAAGGTACTTTTCCATTATACGGACACCATGCCAAAATGTAAGCTAATGCATAATGTATGTATGTGTATGTATCAGGGTTAGAAATAAGCAGTCGTTAGTCGCCAAATGCAACTAAATTATTGCATTTGACGACCACAAAATTATACCTAATTGTCAAATTTAACACCTAGCTTTTCTTTTTTTTTTTTTTACACACAAATGCTTTTATTCCTACTTTAGTATAAGTTTGCATCCACCCCCCTTCCGCTGCCTGCACTTGAAACACCTGTTTTAATATACTGTATAAAGAATGTTTTAAAATTTCAGTGTTTTTCCTCAAAAAAAAAAGTATTTATATAGAAATCAATATCTTTAAATGCCATACAAATATACATTAATTGGTATCCAAAAGTTCATTTATTTGCTTCTTTTTTCATTTTCTGATGTACTTTCAATCATAAGATTTTTTTAAAAATTAATACCTGGTTGTATCTAAAAGTTCAAATTTTCTTTCTATGGATATAAATGCTTGATAATCTGTTTTGTATGTATATTAGCTTTATAAAAAGAATTATTTAAACATTTTTCTAGAATCCAAATATTGTAGTTTAATGCTGTTTTAAAATTTTATCGAAAGCCAATTTTTATTTTGTTTTAGTGATTAACGCAGGGATAAAATGTTTAATATGTATACAGCCCCCTTGCCCTTAACACATAAAGGTAATTACAATATTATTGTTAACCTGGGTTCGAAAAGAAATGAAAAAATATGATATAACATGAAATGCAGTTTGACACCTAGGAAAAAAATTGCAGGTGTCATTTGACGCCTTACTTAGAATTCCCAATTTCTAACCCTGATATGTATGCTTGGCGACAATGGCGCCTGTATAACAAAGAAGTACCATAAAAAAAACTTTCCCAAGTTTTATATTTGAAGCTGAATTTTTAAATGTAGAATCAATAATTATGTTGGACAATATTTACTTAGAAAAGCTATTGAAAGATAAACTTGCAGCTTCATTAGAAATATTTTTTTCTCGTTTTTGTTTTGTTCAGTTAAGAAGACCAAGCTTACTATATTTATGTTAATTTTTTTTAATAAAAACAAATTATTTTGTTGTGTAAAACATAAAATTTTCTTGAAACTTGTTTACTAAATCTTAATAGTTTGTTTTTTGTGAGTGTAAAAAAGCAAATTGTGTCTGTTTTCAATTAGTTGATCTTAAATTTTGTTAAGTAAAAAAGAAAAATAGAAAAACACATTTTCTAAGTGCCCTTAAGAATCCAAAAAGTGCCCTTTTCTCACCGGCAGCACCCTGCCCTTTTTTAAACCTGGGGGAAACTCTGCTATAGCATTTTCATGCTAAATGACGTGTTTTAATGTCTAATTTATATTAACTCTGAAAATATTTATAATCATCGATAAGTTAACTATTTTGAAACTATGGGACCCAGAAGCAGAAAATTCTCCAAGTGTCTGCGACGGATATTTCAGCGGTAGAAAATAATCTGCAGGTAAACTATGTTACAGTTCATGATTGGCAGGTCTTTGACATGTGTCCGTTTTTGAGTTTTAACTGCTATGTCAAAAACTTCAAATACTGCATTGATATGTAAAATTTTACATTAAATAGTACTTATATTATATGAAACAGTACAACATTATACGTAATAAATAAGTCTTTTACTGTATATCATCAATAATTAATATCTAGTAAAGTATTACTGTTACATGCAATTTTTTAACTTGATTTCTCGATATTTACCTGCAACCTATTGGTGAATTGAGCTGTTTTTTTCCCGCGAGATATTGAAGAATTTCACGTTTATTTTTTGTAACCAACTGATGAATTTCGCGATTGTTTTCCTGTGATCGATTGAAGAAATTTGATATTTTCCTGCTACCAATTGACAAATTTTTTTTTTTTTTTTTTTTTTTTGCCAACCGATAAGCGAATTTCGCGCTTGTTTTCCTGCGTCTTACAGGTGAAACTCGCATGTTTCTTTTTTAACACATAATTGGACAAATTTCACATATGTTTTCATGACCGATCGGCGAATTTGGCTATTTACCTGCAATAGCTTGACAAAATTTACAATTTTTCCTTGCGACTGACTGACGCATTTCGCAATATTTTCCGCTATCTATAGATGAATTTTGCAATGTTCTTCCGCAGCAGATGGCAGAATTTTGGGGTTTTTTTCTGCAACTGACTGAAGAGACAGGTGAATTTCTAGATAGTTTTCTAACGATTGATTGACTAAACTCGTGATATTTTCCTGCAACTGATTGATGATTTTTTGGATTTTTTTCCACGTCTTGCTGGCAAAACTCTCAGGGTTTTTTTCACATGATCGTAGACGAATTTTGCTATTTCCCCCCTGTTATCGACTGGGGAATTTCGCAATTTTTCCCACAACAGATTGGCAAATTTTTCGATTTTTTCTTCACACGATCGATTAACAAATTTCGCAATATTTTCACATGACTGTTTAACAAATTTTGCTGTGCCCGATTGACAAATTTTTTGGTTTTTTTCCGCAACCTATTGGTGAAATTCGCAGGTTGAAATATGTAGACGGAGATTTTTTTTCGCAAACCCAAAATGCTATGCAGCTATTAACAAAAAAAACAGGCAGAGTGCATTTGCAGCTCTAAAAGAAAATATAGGGCCTGCTTTTTGCTGATTTCTTCAACCGCTTTTCACAGATTTTCTCTTTTGAACTTTCTGGCGAGATGCAAGCACAGTATATGAGCAAACGCTGTTGGTCCATTGAGCAAGGATGTCGGAGGGGAAAAAATGATATTTAGCTTGCAAAGAATGAGACAATGCACAGAAGATCATAGCGCTCTGCCAGATGCGAAGCGAAAGTGTGGCTGCGGCACCGCACTCACTGACAAAGTAAAAAAATCTGCAGAAGGAGGGAGAAAAAATCTGAGCCGAAGAAAATTCCATGGAAAAAAATCTGCTGAAGAGGGGAAAAAATCTGCGACATACGTCGCCAGTCTCTATCTTTCTGCTACTGGGATATAGTATATTAAAAAAATATTGTATATTTTTGAAAATGCCATGATATTTACGAACCCTGATTTTTGTATATATAAAATAAGATAAAATGCCTTCAGTATGAAATAAAATGTTTCTAGTTGGTTATATATCGGTACTTTTTGGTTAGCCGGGCACCAGTGATATCTATACACACATATATCTACACAGATACATATATACATATGTATATATATACACATATATGTATGAATATATATACATATGTTTATACACAGTTTCCCCCAGGTTTAAAAAAGAGCAGGGTGCTGATGATGAGAAAAGGGCACTTTTCAGATTCTTATTGGCACTTTTTTTAATTTTTAAAGTTATTTTGGTGTTTAAAGCCACTTTTAATATTTAAAAGTCAGGGCATTCTTTTTAAGACAACATTGAGTCAGTTTTTACTCTGGAAGGAAATTTTTTAATGCAAAAAGGACACTTTTTCTACTGAGGGGCAAGAAGTGTGCTAATTATTTTTGTGAAGGACGAGAAGGGTGCTATTTTGTAAACCAAAGGGCAGGCAGGGTTCAGCACCCTTCTGAAACCGTCTGGGGGAAACTGATATACATATATATATGTACATATATCACTGGCACCCGGCTAATCGAAAAGCACCCAAAATTTTTATCATGCAATGAAATGAAAAGTTTTTAAAAAACCGTGACTTGCATATTTTATAATCTATGTATAAAGTTTTTTATATGATGTTTGAAATTTCATGTTTTGTTAGCATTGTACCCCCCCCCCCCCAAAAAAAAAATAAAATAAAAAGGTACTTTTCTGTTATACGGACACCATGCCAAAATGTATGCTAATGTATGTATGTATATGTATGCTTGGTGACAATGGTGTCTGTATAACAGAAAAGTACCCTAAAAAAAACTTTACTAAGTTTTATATTTGAAGCTGAATTTCTAAATCTAGAATCAATAATTATGTCTTTACTAATGTAATGTAACTCTTAATTATGTCTTTAGACAGTATTTACTTAGAAAAGCTACTGAAAGATAAAATATCTCATTTAGATAAACTTGCAACTTCATTAGAAATAATTTTTTTCTTGTTTTCGTTTACTTAAGAAGACCAAGCTTACTATATTTATGTTAAAATTTTTTAATAAAAACAAATTATTTTGTTGTGTAAAACATAAAGTTTTCTCAAAACTTGTTTACTAAAACTTAATAGTTTGTTTTTTGTGAGTGTAAAAAGCAAATTGTCTGTTTTCAATTAGTTGATCTTAAATTTTGCTAAGTAAAAAAAAAAAAATAGAAAAAGACATTTAGAATATTGTTTTATATAAGTTTTCATGCTAAATGACATATATGTTTTAATGTCTAATTTATATTAACTTTAAAAATATTTATAATCATCAATAAGTTAACTATTTTGAAAATATGGGATATAGTATATTAAAAAAATTGTATATTTTTGAAATCATGATATTTACAAATCCTGATTTTTGTGTATATAAGATAAAAATGCCTTCAGTATAAAATAAAATTTTCTAGTTTATTATATCAGTACTTTCAGTTAGCTGGGTGCCAATGAAATATAAACACACACCCATATATGTGTGTATATATATTTCACTGGCCCCCCTGGCTAACCGAAAAGTACCGTTATATCTTACCATTTTTATAATGGGCTTAAGTCTAATTTTTAATAGACCCAATTACATGCGATTTTTTTTTTATTTTTTTTTTTATTGATATGTTTATTTTTACATGTAAGTTTTTAAAGATACTATATTGCAATGTTAAAATATTGGCTATTTGTTTCTAGCTCATGTTGAATTATTGGCAAGATTAAAATTAAAAAATATGGCTATCACTGGTCTAAGTATATCTTCATAAGCAGTCTACTAGTGTGGACAAAATGGGAGAAATAAAAGTAAGTTAATTTTTGTTTATTTATTTGATAAGTATTGTGTTATGTGCTTAAATTATAAGCAGGGCGGGATTTGCGGTGAAAATTTTGAAATACTGCCCAAAAAAGATTGTGGGCGGGAGCCTCCCGCCCAAAAAATTTCACAATTTTCGGAAAAATTTGCATTATTTTATTTACCTGCAACTGAACGATAAATTTCGTGATTTTTTTTTTTTTCCCGCAACCGATCGACGAACTTGGCGTTTCTTTCGCGACAGATCGACAAACTTTGCTGTTTTTCCCGTGACAGATCGGCAAACTTTGTGGTTCGAACTTGGCGTTTTTTCCACAACAGATCCACGAACTTTTCGTTTTTTAAGCAACTGATTGACGAACTTTGTTTTTTTTGGGGACAGATCGACGAACTTTGTGTTTTTTCCGCGATCGATTGACGAAATTTGCTTTTTTTCCGCGACTGATCAACGAACTTTGCGGGGGGGTTTTTTGCGACAGATTGACGAACTGCGTTTTTTCCCCGACAGATCGGCGAACTTTGTGTTTTTTCCGCGACAGATCGACGAACTTTGTTTTTTCCATGACAGATCAACGAAATTTGCGTTTTTTCCGAGATCGATCGGCGAAATTTGTGTTTTTCCCGCAGTCTATCGACAAAATTAGTGTTTTCTTTTTCATAATCGACCGACGAAATTTGCGTTTTTTCACGATCGATCGACGAAAATCGCGTAACTTTCCAAACACTTCACAGAATACTGTGGGCTCAAATAAATGGCAATAACAAAAATGAAAATCCTAATTATGAATATATATGAATTAATAAAATGAATTTCATCAAAGTATCGCAAAAAAAATCCGAGAAATTAGTCAAATGATCGTGGGAAAAATTGCGAAATCTGTCAAATGAACTCTGGGAAAAATCATGAAATTAGTCAAAAAATGATTTCAGTAAAAAAATCACAAAATCCATCAAGTGATTTCGGGGAAAAATCGCAAAAATAATCAAACGATCGCAGAAAAAATCATGAAATTCATTAACGAATGAGAAAAAAAAATCGCTAATTTTACGATCGCGTAAAAATCATGAATTTTATCGACCGAGTGTGTAAAAATCATGAATTTTCTAATGCATAAGTGCAATTTTTTCTTATTTTCTGTTCAGTTGTTCCAAAAATGCAAAATATTTATTCAAGGGAATTTATTTCTGTTTCTGCACTTGATAAATTTTAGGAATGTGTGTGTGGGGGGAGGGGGGGGGACTGAAACTTTGCACAGGGCGCAAATTTTCTTTTGCATGATCCTCTTTTTTTTTTCTCAAAATATTTAGCTTTTTCCTCTCCAGTCGCTCCCCCTCTCCCACACTCTTTCCTCCCATAAAATGGACTTTTGAAAACAGAAGTTCTGTTGTTCTGATTGACTTACGTGTTGTGAGTTCTAAATAAATGTAAAAAAAAAAAAAAAAAAAAAAAAAAAACAGATGCATCAACTGCATAATTGCAATATGCATTTTCCATTTACGGCACGTTTCTATAAGTGGAACATTAAAAAAGTGAAGTTATTTTAATCAGATTATTATGAGATTCTTAAAAGTACAGCACGATTTCAGCTTACCTTGATAATGTGCACTAGTGAATCCAGAGTGTTGCGTTCTGGGGAGGGGGGTAATTCCGCCCCCCCCCCCTTAGTTTAGATAAAATGGAGTTTTCATGCAGAATTATCAGATTTCTTCCAAATTTTGTATATAGACTCATTGTGGTACGGAGCATCCCTGATTAGTTTTGGGGGTTCATTGGAAAAGTTTAAAGGGGAACAAAGGCTAACCCCCCCCCCTCCCTCCCCTTAATTTAGATAAATTGGTTTTTCATGCAGAATTATCAGATTTGCTCCAGAGTTTGTATAGAGGTTCATTGTTATAAGGTGCTACACTGATTAGTTTTGGGGGTACATTGTAAAGGTGAAAATAAGCAGTCTCCACTCGTCGATTAAACTTTAAAAACTGGCGATTAAACATATGGAAAGAACCAGCCAAATTCAGGATTTCCTGATTACCATTTTCCCCTAAATTTCACGATTTTTCCGCGTCCATTCGACGTAATTTGTACGCCCCGTTGGAAGAAATTTATGATTTTCTGTACATAATCGACGAAATTCATGATCTTTACGTGTCAGATTGATAAAATTCATGATTTTTAGGAGTGCAATCGACAAAATTCATGATTTTTATGCGCATAATCAACGAAATTCATGATTTTTACATGCCCAGTTGATAAAATTCATGACTTTTCCACGCTCGATAGACGAAATTCAAGATTTGTATTTAGCTGTTCGATGAAATTTAAGATTTATACGTAGCTGATCGACGAGATTCAAGATATTTATGTAGCCGATCGACAAAATTCAAGATATTTACGTAGCCGATGGATGACATTGAAGATTTTTCTGCACCTGATCGACAAGATTGAAGATTTTTCTGCACCTGATCGACAAGATTGAAGATTTTTCTGCACCTGATCGACGAAATTGGAGATTTTTCTGCACCCGATCGACGAAATTGAAGATTTTTATGCATCCGATCGACGAAATTGAAGATTTTTATGCACCCATTCGACGAAATTGAAGATTTTTATGCACCCATTCGACGAAATTCATGACTTTTATGCACTCTGTCAATAAAATTCATGATTTTCATTCTCCCGATCTACGAAATTCATGATTTTTACGTTGAATGATGAAATTCATTATTTTTATGCACACTATCGACAAAATTCATGATTTTTACGCGCTTGATCGACAAAATTCATGATTTTCCATGCGATATCGACGAAATTCGTGAATTTTACGCTTTCGAATGACGAAATTTGCAATTTTTTCTGAAACTAATTGCCGAAATACACACAATTCCTGAATTTGTGCAGATTTTGGCCTGCTGGCCACAAGTTGTGCATGTGTAATGCATTCATGATTCATATCATGTTGTGGGTTATTATTTAGTACATAAACATACCTATTTATTATTGTCAGACCTTGATTCTATACAAATAATTTTTTTTGAAAAGTACTTATGTAGTTAGTTAAAAAGTACCTAAGCTAGTGTGACTTATGTAGTCTACATAAGCATGTTGTGTAGAACTTTACTGTTAACTTATTTTAAAATTTAAAATAGATTGGAAATTAATATCGGAAGTTTATTCAAAACAATATAAATTAAAACATTTTTATTTAGTACATAAATTACTTTTTTACTGTAAAGTCATTGTATTTAAAAAAAATAAATATTCAGTGACATACGTGTATTTACTGGCTACTAAAGAAATTATTCTCATTAGCCAGTAACTGGCTACTAAAACAAATCAACCTACCGGCCAGTGGCTACTAAGCGAAATTCCTTATTTTCCCCTTTAGTTCATTGGTTACAAAGGGGGAAACGAGGGGCTAATCCCTCCCCCTTAATATAGGAATAGCCTTTGAGCTCAATGCCATCAGTTTAACTGGACGCTTTTCTTTTTATTTTAATGGTACTATCAAGTTGTTTGCCGTCAAATTTTGGTGGGTTTCATCTAGTTTTCTTTTATTTATTAGGGTTGATGTGCGCCAGGTTTTATTTTAATGAAAATGTTTGTCTGATTCAGGTTGATGATTTTTAAGTTAATAATTTTTTTTTGTCTGGTTCAGTTAGAGTTGTAGGTTTACTTGATATATTGTTTAGCAGGCTTATTTTCAGGTTGGTTTGTTGTCTGGCTTAGTTCATTGTGGTCACTTATGGGTTTTGCGGGGCTGATTGCAACTGTCTTGATCCAGTGCAGTATTCTATTTTATGTGCATTAATTCCAGGGAAATAATCAAATAAAAGTATGGTGTCTTATTAAAAAAAAGAAAATCCAATCATTGTTAACAATAGATTATGCAGTCTGATGCAGAATTTCATTTAAAAGTGTTAAAAGGAAATTATAACTACAATCATCAAAACTTACTCAAACCAGGGTTGGCAGGTTTCTGACAGTTTAAACTGTCACTTCAAAAACCTAATCAGAAACCTCGAATACTACATTGATATGTAAAATTTCACATTAAATGTCATATATATACAACATTAGATGTAATGTTTAAAATGTTACTATTACTGTAAATCAATAATTAATATCTAGTAAAGTGTTATTGTTAAGTGTAATTTTTTAACTGGGTAAAATTGTTTTTAAGTAATTGAAACTGCTCACATGAACTGCACATTTTTTCCCTTACTTAAAATATCTTAAATGTGCCCGTAATTTAAAACAATGATATCATCATCTTCCTGCAGCATGGCTTAAAGAGTGTAAAGAATCATAGAATCCCAGCTGCCAAGTGATACCTGCTGGAATAGTCAACTGAACATTTTATGGAGCCCTGAAACATTTTATGGAATCGGAATATTTCAGAAAATTATGGAAGAGCATAAGGAGGATGCAAGGAATATTAGAATTTCCCAACTAGTTAATGATTTTAATTTATGCAGTGCAAATATCTTATTCTTCAGTTAAAACCCATAGGTGTTTCATTGCATTAGATATTCTTAAACGAGATACTGCTACAATTGCTAATGCATGTCATGTTTGATCAAGTCTTCAGAAAAAAAGTTCACTTAAGCCCCATATTGAAAATGTGCATAATAAGAATGGATCAAATCATGAAACTTTGAATTTTTTTTGTTTGATTTTGCATCTCAACCATAACGGTGAAGGGTTGACTGATGCAGAAATTTATTCAGCTTGCACATTGGACTACAGAAAGCAAGGGTCGATGCAGGTTTTTTTTCTTGGGGCCCATTTTGTGAAAATTAAAGGTTATTTTTGTGAAAAATATTTTTTAACGAAAGTTGAAATCGAGTTAATAAAATTTGAACCAAGCATTTATAAACAAAAACCTTTTAAAATCCTTTTGCTGAAGTTTTCCTCTCTGGTGAACTTGTTTGTTTACAAATTACACATTTTAAAACATCACAAAATAATAAATAGATAATAAATAGTAATTTTTTATGGAATAGAATTTTGTGAAGGGGCCCATTTTATCAAATTGATTTTTGTGAAGGGGCCCATTTTATTAGATTTCCCCAAATTTTTCCTGGATCGACCCCTGGAAAGAATAGATACAGTACACTCCCTCTAATCCGCACAGCTTGGGACCAAGGGTTGTGCGGATTATAGGATTTTGCGGATTATAGGTCATTTCTTTGTTTATGTTCTAATATTTGGAATTTATCTACAAATATAGTAATCACACTATAAATAATTAACAGGAATGATTATTTATACATAAAAAATTTATATTTAATATTAGAAATAGATTTAAATGTTATTAGAATTTATACTTTATATACAAATATAATACTCACAGTATACCAAGTATATAAATAAGTGTAGTAATACAGAAATGAAAGAAAATATTTTATACAACATTATAAACACATTTAAATGATATATGTAATATGCAAAATTAATATAATTTACTAAACTTCTACTTATTTTTAAATTTGTCAAACATTGCAGTTATTGTGGTTTGCTTCAAAGATTTTTTTTTAATGCTGCAATTTTATCTTGAAGCCTTCTTAGAGTCATGATTTCTTGATCAGAAACAACATCTTTAAATGTTTCTTTTTCTAAAAAACTGAGATATTTATCGCCATGAAAGAGTACTTCATCAAATGCTATTTTTTCTTCTTCAACATCAGATTCTGTGTCTGAATCGGTCTCTCCTGAATTCAGTACAGAAGATATTATTTCCGCATCTGTTACTTTTTGCGACTCCAAGATTTCATCTTCCGAAACCATCCAGGAAACTAAATCATCTTCTGATGCAGAATTCAGAAGAGAAGCTGATGAATCCTTGGCAAACCTAAGCAGTTCAGCAGCTTTTTCACGCGCAACACATGACCTAAATCCATTAAATTCTGAATCATCATTCTGCACATCAAGGAAAAGTGTAGCTGGCCACAGATTTTTCCAACCATTAATTAATGTTTGCTGAGAAACTGCCTCCCACGCTTTTGCAACTAAAAATATGCAATCTTTTATAGTGAAAGTTTTTTTGAATTCATCAATTTTGTCCACAGTAGGATTGAAGGCAATTACTTTTTGCAGGAATTCAAAACGATACTGGCATTTCATACTGTGGATAATCCCTTGATCCATTGGCTGAATCAGGGACGTTGTATTAGGAGGCAAAAAAACAACAGAAACATTATTTTCTGTCAATATTTCTGGATGTGCAGCACAATTATCAAGTAGCAATAAAATTTTTGCATCACTTGGTAAACAAATTTTATTTCCATGAGCACGGACTTCTGGAATAAAATTTTTCTGAAACCATTCCAGGGTCAACTCCCTGGTTATCCATGCTCGCTTATTAGCCTTGTAAGTGACTGGCAGACTTTTAATGCCTTTCAAGGCTCGGGGGTGAGCACTCTTTGAAATGATCATTAACTGACATTTGTGTGTGCCAGCAGCATTGCTACACATAACAACCGTGACTCTCTCTTTTGCATCTTTCACACCAGTTGGTGCAGTTTCATTGGATGCTGCTAATGTGTTCCTGGGTAAATAACGCCAAAAGAGTCCCGTTTCATCCATATTGTACACTTGTTCAGGAGTTAAATTTTCGTCATGAATCAATTTAGAAAATTCGTCAACAAAATCTTCAGCCCCTTGTGTATCAGCGGATAATTTTTCACCGCAAGATTTTAAGTATCGAATTCCATGGCGCTGCTTAAATCGCGTGAGCCATCCAGAAGAAAAATTGCATGGCTCTTGTATCTTTAATTCTTCGTGGAGCATTTTTGCTTTTTCACACAGTAATGGTCCTGTTATAGGCACACCTTCATCTCTCCTTTGCTTAAACCATTCATAAATGATGGCATCAAAATTCACATCCTTAGCAGGACGCATAGTTTTCCTTTTGGCAATCCCTGTATTGCTGTCACTATTGGAGTAGAACTGCAGAATTTTTTGCTTGTTCTTACTAATATCATATACAGTTCTTGAACTAATACCAAACATGGAAGCTAAATATCTGACTGATGATCCACTCTCTAGCTGTTTTATAATATCTACCTTTTGTAGAAGAGTTAGCGTTACATGTTTACGCTTTGCGATCTTTTCACGATCTTTAATTCCCGACATTCTTTTTTTCTTAATTTAGAAGATCAAATAAAATCTAGATAATATTAAAAATATTACAAAATAACATTAAATGTAAATGCAATAACGTTACTCAAATTTAATTTGCTCTAACAACGATTAGCACGTGAGTACGCAGCCGAGATTTGTTGATATAACAACGATGTTACACCCGTTTCCATACAGATAACACTAATAATATGACTGACCATAAATTATATTATATTTGTCTATTCACTGCAGTGGCAGTTGCAATCGCTCGCAATTTATTGATAGGTTGCCCCTCAGCTACATGTCTTAACCCCATGCTTTGGGCATGAAGCGATTTGATTGGATGGGACGCTGCTCTGGTGTTCGTTATTTACGAACATGAAAGCCAACGAATGCATTCTGAATTCATGTCAGATTCGGCGACACCGAACAGAGCAGACGTGTTTTATCAGTGCTTGACCTTGATTTTTCTCTCCTTGGATCTTCGTTTCGACGTCTGTTCACAGCGGTCCAGCGGTCGCTCGTTAATCAATAACGTTTTTATCTGTTTTTTGTTTTTAAGAATGGCAACGTTTGATACATAGGCTCCCGTGTATCGAAAATAATGTTAGTATATTTGAATGGCACACAAAAAATTTCCTTCTATGCATGCAGAATTGCCTTTAAAAACAATCTTAGTAAATTTATCCATTCAGTAAACTTTTATTATGGTTGAAAAAAAAAAAAAAAAAAAAAAAAAAGTTTGGAAAAAAGAAAACGTTATGAAAAAGTTTGTTTACATCTGAAATACATCGCGGATTATAGGGTCGCGGATTAGCGGGAGTGGACTGTAAATGTTTACCTGTATGCTGGTAACATAAATCACATTTCTTAATAGGGGTGTATAATTTTAAATTAAAAGTTAAATTTAATTACAACTATTGCAATTTAAACTTAAATTATTTACACTAGTTTGTATCTGAAATAGCAAAAACTTTCTTCTGGTCTTTGATAAAAATGCATTTGTAACTTTTTTTTTTTTTCAGATTCTCCTTTTTTCAGCCTATGGTGGCAAAGATGCACATAGTGCAACCAGGAAAATGAAGTCCTAATATCCAGTATCTTCGCAGAAGCAGAAAATTCTCCAAGTGTCTGCGACGGATATTTCAGCGTCAGAAAATAATCTGCAGGTACACTATGTTACAATTCATGTTACAATTCAATAAGTATGAACCCTGAGGGGGTAGTTGAACTGTTTGGAAGGGAGAAAAATAATCTATCCCACTATTTTATATGATATTTGAAGAATTACATTAATACAGACATGACAAAAAGTTTGAAAAAAATTTAAATCTAGAACCGAGAACTCAGAATGATTATATACAAAGTGTTTATTTTTAAAAAAAGGAAGAAAATCGAGCTCTATATATACACAACACCTCTACGTTTTTCAACTTTCACCAATGTTATGGACCTTTAACAATTGGGTTGCTAAATGAATTTCTGATTTTTTTTTTTTTGATTTTGTGCACTGGAGATGAGTTTCAGAACCTTTACAAAATCTGATGTCTTTACTTTTAACTACTTGCATGAAAAATACATATTTAGGATGATGGCATCAATATCCATTTCTGAATAAAATTGTTTTATTATATCCTTAATGAAGTATAGGTAAAACTTGAATCCCTGGTATTTTCTTAGGTTCTATGTGCCAGGGATGCCACTTTTCCGCGGAAATGCGGATTTCCGCTTTTTTGCTTATTTTCAAAATCCGCGAATTTCCGCTTTTTTTTTTTTTTCTTATTTCTCGGACGCATTTCTCTTTAATGCATCAAGCGGAACCAACCAACCAACCAACCCATTTGTCAGAAGAACTCCTGAACACTTTCTCCTCTGTGATTGGTGAGTACGTTTGACGTCACATCGTCAGTGGGAGTAGTCATGATTCAACTGACCAATGAGCACAAAGTGTCGTGGCTTTCGATAAGTAGTGTAGATGAGCCGTGCCGTGTTTGTTTACTTTTTACCGACGCTGTGCGGAAATAGATAGTAAGATTTGAAATCTCATGATGGATTAAGTGTTTAATCTCGTCATTTGTTTTTTGATTTATATTTAATTATCGCGCCGCAAAAGACAGATTTTGATAGTAATAAGTATTATGGGTGAAAAAAAGTCCGTATACTGAATGCACGGCACGTTGTTTTGATTTCCAATTTTGCCAGATATAGTAACGCCCGAAATCATATAGATAATCTACAACCCATCAAATTAATCGTAGATGGAATGGATCAAATAATCATTAAATCGGAATATTTATTTTCGTCTTTTTCAGTTTTAGTGGATCATAGTTTACCATTAAATGCTTTATAACATGCAGTATTCCTATTTAAAAAGATGTTCCTGAATGGTGCTGTAGTAAAAATAGTTATGCACAAGGACAAAAAGAACCACAATTGTGAAAGAAATGGCCGATAAATTGTAAATATCTGCACATGATAGAGTTCTGCATTGAAGATATATTCCAGCGACTATTTACTCTTGTATTACCTATTATGTTAAAGATAAATTTTTAGTGACTGCTAGTGTTCTTAGAGAGCACGATATGAAAAAGGTAAAAATTATGTTTTTAAAATCTTTTTTTTTTGTAGTATTTTCAGTTTCATTGCCTAAAAACTAATTTTATGTAGGAAAATATAGTATAAATAATTTGCTACAACATTGATCTCACTAAATGCTTTTGTAGCTGTGGCACTGGCAGGTTAAACATTAGCCATATGTATTAACTTATGTTTTGAGTGAAAGCATGTAGGTTTTTAAATGTATTTGCTTATAAAAATTTTAAAGAATAGTTTTACAATTTTGAGGAATTCTCATATTAATATTTGTCATTTATATCAGATAATTATTGAATAAAATTTTGAATTAGCCATTTTTGTTATATTTATTAGTGTTCTTATTTTTGTATTACATGTATATATGTTTAAATTTGAATTCAAATAATGACAAATTTTATTTCGCGTATAATTTCACTTTTTTTGCTCGATTTTTACCCCGCATACAGGTTTAACTTTTTTGTTCAATTTTCACCTCACGCATCATTTCCTCTTTTTTGCTCTTTTCTCAGACTCATCCCTGTACTGCTCAGCCAAGCTTTAAAGACTGGTCACGTGAGTAACAGGTCCAAATATGACCAGTCTATTCTTCATAATAGGGATCGGGGTAATGAAAGGGAGTCTCCCCGGCTCCCTTAGTTTTGCTTTCGTGGGGGGAATGAGTTGATTTCCGATAGTTTCATGTTTACTTGTTACAAGATTATAAAAAGGATTTTTGTTCTTATGTAATAAAGCACATACAAATTGTAGTTTTCACTTCGATGAAGGGGATATCTTCAATCTAAAGAAACATGTTATGATAATTTAGATTATTTAATTATCGGATATAAACATGTTAAGTAAATAAATACTATTTTTTACTGTATTTTTACACATGACATTGCAATTTCTTGTTTTCTTAAATAAATTACGATTTTAAATATCGGTTCCTTACAGTTATAGGGCACACTTATGTAATTGTAGGAGAAGTGTGGTTTTAAAATGTTCTTTTATTATTATGATTATTAATATATATACATATATTTAATTTTACCGCAAGAATTCCATTTTTTTTTTCTTGATTGCTCATGTTTATTTTCCTACATGAAACCATTTAATAATATTGTGAAAATGTATGACAAAATACTCAATTAATAATAAAAGAAAATAGTTCAAAGAGTACAGAGTCATACAAAAGGATGAAAAATATTTTTTACACTCAAATATTTTTAAAAATGTGCTCGAATTCAAATTAAGTTTTCGGATACCTTTTTCTAAATCTTTTTAATTCATAAATACGTGAAAGTTTCAGACTTTCTTATTCAGATATCAGGAAATCGAACAGCGTTTTTCGTTTTATTATAAAAGTAACTAATCTTACTGAAAATGTCGTTGAAGGTCGCCCTTTGAACCTATTTTTCGGATAAGTTCACGAAAAAATTGTAATTGTAACTCACAATGTGCCGAATTTATAGGAAAATTAAAGACGCTGTTCGATTTTTAAGTATTTGAATGTTAATTCTTGAAAAATTTCAGGCAAATAGGAATAAAAATGAAATTATTGTCAAAATGAGATGAAAGAACTTAAAAAATATATGCTAAAGCTGGTAAAAATAAAATTATTTTAAAGTGAAGGTCTCAGAAAAAAATAAAGCAATAAAAATGCTTGTATTTCATAATATCATCACAGACCTTCTTAAAAAAAAAAAAAAAGTGCAGGGCAAACTTATTCATTTTCGATGTCATCATCAGAATCATCCGAAAAAAAATCATCATCGTCGAACGAAATAATTAATGGATCACACATTTCTTCTATTATGCCGTCTTTCTTCCAATACTCATTTTCCAGGTGTTCTATGTTCGTGCAGTAGTTTTTCCATTTCTCAGCATTAACATTTTCTAGTGCAAGGTTGGTCAATTTAAAAAGTTGATCCATATTTAAATCCGCCGTTATATTTCTTTTTCGAATGAATTCCTTCATATCCGCCCATACATACTCTATTGTCACAATATTTTACATTAACTTATTATCACAATATTTTACAACATTGTTTAACATATTTTTCACTGCACTGTGAAAATGTTTGCCTTGAGAGCTTTTAGATTCTTTTAAATCCATTTTATACAAGTAGAAACAAATACAAAATGAATAGCAAACAAAATAAGGAGAGAGAAAACAAACGCTAATAGTACTAGAACAGCCAGTGAAGAAATGACAAGCGGTCAGGCAAGATAAGGGAAACCTGTATTTTGTCTCCTCCTAATATAATGCTTCCCTCCCTTCGGATGGGTCTATTTTTTTGGCAGCATGCCAAGGTCCGTCTTTTTAGAGTGGTTCCACAGTATGTGCATTGAAATTTTAAACTGATGTCCAAAGTTTGAAAGGGAAACAGTCAATTCATTTTTTCTGTTAGATGAGAAATGTTTGTTGACTTTAAAGCTCTTCTGAAATCCAAAAGAACTACTTTCTGACTTCTAAATTAATTTTCTTCGCAAATACGTGAAATTGCCAGGTGTTCTTATTCAGAAACTATGTATTCAAAAGACATTTTCCTTTTTTTTTTTTTTTTTGGTAAAGGCAGAAGTTTTTTCAGAAAAAACAATCAAAGTCAGCATTTTGAACCTAATTCTGATGCACAAGAAAGGAAAAAACATTCTCACGTAACAAGATTCGCTGACAAGTTGATAAGTAATTTATTTATCAAAAAACACTATTTGATTCCAAATTGCTTTAATAGTCATGCCTGCCAATTGGGTACCTTTTATGTTTAAAAATGAGTAAGAAAATTTAGCGTTGTTGAGCAGGGAATTTGAGAATTACTTTAAATTGTCAAGTCCTAATTTCTGTAAATTGCAAGGATCAACTAGTTTGTTGTTTCTAAATGTTTCCTTGGAGTTCAGGAAAATTAAAATTCCATGTGCACTACAAGTTCTGCACAGTTCTAGTCTCATTTCTGCTTAGTGCTGACTAGGCGAATTTGGTGGGGCGCAGCACACGGTGGACCTTACTGTCCTTTTGGTTCTTTTCCTTTTTTGGTAGCAAAAAAAATATCTTGAAATACATCTGTCTGTCGTCGGAATGTCAATAGGTCGAGGAAAAAAATTGCAAAATTTCTTGATCAGTTGTGGGGGGAAAAAATACAAAATTTGTTGATTGGT
The DNA here is from genome assembly GCA_963931845.1 of Maratus michaelseni. Lineage (NCBI taxonomy): Eukaryota > Metazoa > Arthropoda > Arachnida > Araneae > Salticidae > Maratus > Maratus michaelseni. The sequence goes on from OZ007586.1 coordinate 404,393,193, forward strand.
TTCATGGAAAAAATTATGTATTTCGCCAATCTGTTGCAGCAAAAGTTTTTAGCTACTTGCCTCTGTTGTGAGAAAAAAAACCACACCATTCGATAATCGGTCAAGGGAAAATATCAGTAAATTCGTCAATTGGCCACGGGAAAAATATCGTGAAATTTGTTGATCTGTCGGGGGGAGGGGGTGGGTTGTAAAATTCACTGTTTTGTCACTGAAAAATATCGCAAAGTTTGTCAATTGGTCTCGGGAAGAAAGTTGTGAAAATTTTCGATCAGTTGCAGGGAGAGGGATGGTAAATCACGAAAATTTTCAGTCTTAACGCAAGGAAAATCGCGAATCTTGTCACTCTCGCAAGAAGAAACCATGCAATCAGTCGAGCAAAATATCGCAAAAATTGTCCATCTATCAAGGAAAAAAATCGCAAATTTGTCAATTGGATGCATAAAAATATTTCTAAATTCGTGAGCAGGTTGTGAAGAAAAATCCCAAAAATTTTCATTCAGACGCAGCGAAAAAAAAAGTGTTCATTTTGTCAATCTATCGGTCAGAAAAAAACATGAAATTCACCAATCGGTCGTGGGGGAAAAATCGTGAATTTCTTCAATCTATCTCAAGGAAAAAAATCATAAATGTTGTCGGTTGGTTGCTGGAAAACATCGCAAAATTGTCAATCAGTCGCTTGAGGAGGAAAAAATTACAAATATTTTCAGTTGAACACTGGAAAAAAAAAATCATAAAATTTGTAAATCATGTTGGAAAAAAAAAAGCATGCAAATCACCGATCACTCACGGAAAATATCGCAAAATTTGTCAATTGCTCATGAAAAAATATTGCAAAATTTGTTGATATGTTGTGGGAAAAAATTGCAAATTTTGTCAATCTGTCGTGGGATCCTATCGTGTCAATCCCCACAAAATTTTTTGATCGGCATGAGAAAATATTCGTCAGTTGGTTGCGGGACTTGATCTTCGTTTTAAAAAACAAATTTCTTCGGAAAATGGTAATTCTTTTTTGGGCCGGAGCCTTCCGTCCTCAACATTCTTTTGGGTGGGATTTCAAAATTTTGGGCATGAATCCCATCATCCGACCCTGAAATTCAAGCCTTGTATAGATTTATTATTTAAAGTGGTTTTTCTGTAATTTTCTACGTTATGAAATTAGACAACTCAATGTAATTAACTCTTAACAAAACTCAATACAATTAAATATTGAGAGTGTGCTATTGGAGGGTTTAGAAACAAATCTATTGGTAAATACTGTTTGATATTAATTTATATCCGAACGGAATAGCTGTTGCAATAATAGTAAATATTCATGCACTGTATGATTGTGCATAAATGTTATATACAGTGTTGTTATAACTAAAGTTACCCTGCTTAGACCTGATTGACAGATATCGATGAAACTTGGAATATAAGTTATATGAGGGGGCGGAGGGGAGTTGCAAAATTCACCGGTCCATCACTGAAAAATATTGCGAAATTTCTCAAAAGAAGTCGGCTGTTTTTTTGTTTGTTTGTTTGTTTGTTTGTTAGTTAGACTGTTTGAAGTGAAATTAAACCAATTCTCAATATGCTGCCTGGTGTACATTGTAGATGAAAACTGTAGTTATTTCTGAACTAATAAAATTTTAATCTTTATTTTATTTTATTTTTCCTTTTCATCAAAAATTTTTCTGTTCTGGGGAACCTTATTACTCTACTTTCCCCTTTTCAAGTCCACAAATCCAAAATAGTAAAATTTCTGTTTTCTTTTCTTCTTTAGATTTCGATAGTTGGAATTTTTCGGGTTTGTGGGATATGAAATTGAAAAATTAGTAAATCATTTGAGAATTTCTAGCTGAGCAAGTTTATTGGCAGGCATGCCCAAAAAGCTGTTGCATCTGATGATACTTTTGCAATAATTAATGAGTTAACTGTCCTCCCTGTAGCACTGAAATGTGAAGAGAAAGGAGATTCATCTTAAAGTTCCTATTTTTTCAGCCCTCTACCCTCACAATTATTTTTTATTTAGCTGTGAGCCGCAAAGTTTTACAATCCGGATGTGATTGCATGAATTTCGTCAAGCCTATGAAGAAAAAAAAGTAAATTTGTTAAGTCTGTGGCAATATTGGAAACTTCATCATTTGATTGCGAAAAATAATTGTGAATTTCATCCATAGATTGAAAATAAATCGTGATTTTCGTCAATGTATCTCAGAAGAAAAAAAATATGAATTTCGTCTATCGGTCATTGAAAAAGTTGCCAATTTTGTTAATCGATGGCTGATAAAAAACGTGATCTTAGTCTATGAAGTGGTTATAAAAAGAAAGAAAAATTCTCCAGTCAATTGCATTAAAAAATTGTTGATTTTGTCAGTCATTGTAATATATCTGGAAATTTGTCGATCAGTTGATAAAAATCATAAATTTCGGCATTCACTTTTCGAAATATCGTTTTTTGTCATTCATCTGTGTAAGAAAGAAAAAATCTAATTTCTTCAGTCTCATCAATCAGTCCCTGAAATGAATCTCAAAATTTGTCGACCATTGGTTGATAAAAAAATCTCGAAATTTCAACAGTCACTCGCTGTGAAAAAAAACATTTTGATTTTGCCAGTAAGCCATAACATATAATTGCGAATTTCTTCTGTGTCTTCAATTTCGTCAGTCAAGCAAAAAATCACAAATTCCTTCAGTTAGTCGTGGTGAAATATCATGCATTTCTTCAATCAGTCTCTGCAAATATTACTAATTTTGTCAATCTGTCATTGAAATATATCATCAAATGTGTCGATTGTTCATTGATTAAAATGTTATTTTTCAGTCACTTATGGCTTAAAAATATCGCTGATTTCGTTAGTTGGTCATTGAAATGAATCAGGAAAATGTGTCAATTGTTCGTTATTAAAAAATGCATATTTCGGCAATAGTGGAAAAAAATCTTTTGTCAGTCAGTCATTGAAATATATTACGAAATTTGTCAATCATTTTTGTCAATAAAAATAGTAATTTATGACAATCAGTCACGGTAAAACAAAAATCTCAGATTTCTTTCTGTAGCTTTCCGATATTTTTTTAATTTAAACCCTATCTTACCAAAACTAATTTGTCTTGTTAATTTATATGCAAATAATGTACTAATATTGTATTCTTAAATATTTTCTAGCTTCAGTGAGACACGACCAACTGTTTGAAGATGCTGCTGTTAGTGACATTCAAAGCTGGATAGCCAAGTGGCTGTGATATGCAACAGATAGAGAGTTGGGCTGTCGAAAAAAAAAAACAACCTAATGTATCAGAAAATTTTGATTTTAATAAATAAATAAATAAATTACCATGTATTAGTATTGTCATTTCTTTTTTTTTTCCAAATCTTAATATCAAAATTTTTATTACATACAATTTCAAAGGTTTTGAAATATCAATATTTGTATGGAGTTAAATAAAATTTGTTCCAAAGTTGATTTTTCTTTTTTTTTTTTTTTTTTTTTTTTTTTTTTTTTTATTATCATTGCAGAGGATGAAGTCAAAAAAAGGATCTTTCAAAGTTTATTATACTTTAGCCAAAAATGTAAAATACTTTATAAAATTTATCTCATGTTTCTTTTAAGTATATCAACAGTTTTAAATTATCTGCACAAACTAAAAAAGTCAGTTTTTATAAATAGCCTTGACTTGACAATAGCTTTTCCTGTTTAATTAAAAATAAATTGTAAGGTAGTTTATCAGTGAAGCTAATCTAAAATATAAAAATCAAAGTACAACCAATATTATTGCAGTTTGATGACAAATTTAAACTTTTAAAGTATTGTTAAGTATGTAAACAATGCCATTTTTGAAAAACAAATTTTATTTTTGGCATAAATATTTTCAAATCTTCAATTATTACTAATTTGATACTGTGCATTTTGTTTTGGAGCAGCTTTTCAGTGTTCTTAAGGTCGAAATGTGAAGCAACAGAGATGTCACTATAGTGATGACTATAGTACATTTTATGATGAATGTGATCAAGTTATTCATGTGAAACATAAGTAACATACACAGACAGGTGTGGGAGAATTAACAGAAAATTTTATCAGACAATGATTTACTTCACTAGCCAACAAGATGCAAGATACAGTTGAGCATTGTTATGACAAGATGTAAGTAACTGAAAAAGAAATAGTTTCATAATCTTTTGAATAAAAATATTGAAAAAAAAAAAAACTTAGTTTACTGAAGATAATTGAGGTTGTCAGGGCAAGAAAGAGATAAGCCACATTTGTAAACTTCTGAGATATCAGTTTGAAAGTTATATCAAAAACTCAAATCAAGATATATAACCTAAAGTTTTTTCGCCAATGTCTTAGTAACATTTGAGGTACTGAGCCACAATATGGCATTACTTTAATGATATTAATATTACATTTTTTGTAAATTAGCTATCTTTATTGGGGTAAAAAACGAAACTTGTCACATAGGCTGCCACCAAGTGACATTAGAAACAAATTATATGTTTTGTATTATAATTTACAATATTGAGCAACAGATTACAGTACTATATTTATTTCACTAAAAATGTGGCTTGGGACTTTCTTGCCCCGACCCCCTCAATTGTTGGGTAAAGCCAGATCAACTATTTAAAGTATAGTACATTGGGAAAATTGTAAAGTTTTCTGAATAAACATTTTAGGAAGTCTGCCATTATAATTTTAGAAAAATTTAGTGTCTAGTGGCTAATTAAGCAAACATCACATTTTGCATAGTTTGTTCAAAATATCAACTTTTATCAAAGATAAATAAAATGTTTAACTGTTTTATTGCATTTTAAAAGTACAACTAAACTCAATGTAGAAATTTTTCTTTAAAAAAAAATGGTGGTATGTTCATTTAATACTAGTGATGTGAGAAATATAAGTCAATTTTTTTACAGTAAACTTGTAAATAGAAAAGACCGGCTAGAAAGGTAAAAGGGAGATGTATCATTTATTGTGTTGTCCTCTAAATGTTTCTTAATAAAAACCCACCACCCGTACTGCATCAAATATTTCACTAAAGTCAATTTTTTTTGTTTTGTTCTCTTTTTCTGCACCATTTATAATAATAAAAATACCTAAGAAGTCTTATTTAGTTTTAAAATAATTTAAATTAACAATTGCAGAATTCTGGCTAAGCATGAACTTATAAATTTTCTTGTAATAGAATTTTAGAATGATCTACATATTTTTTTTTTACGTTAAACCATTAATATGTAATAAAATGCTCCATATTCTGCTGATTATGTGTGTGTTTTTTCAGGTAACAAAGATTATATATATATTTTTTAATTCTTTATTAGATTTTATACAGAAAGAATTTCAAAAGTTTTTTTTTTTTTTTTTTTTTTAAGATGACAGCAAAATATATAATAATAATATTAAAAAAAAATCAAAGCATTAAATATTTTTTCTGAATAGCTTGAAATTTGATTTGCCTTAAAACCTTTTAAAAAAAATATTCTGTTATGTATGTCAACTAGGAATAATAAATGACAATAACGGAATAAAATAATTTTTTTTTTTTTTTTTTGGGGGGGGGGGGGGGTGTCTGAAAACTTTAAATGCATTTTTAGAAGAACTTTGATTTCACTGATTTTAGTATGCGGTAAATTAGGTTACTTGGAAATTTTACAGATATTCTTAAGAAATGTTTTTTTACATTGATTTGCACATAATGTAGTTATGCTATGAAATTGGAAGTATCTGTCGTAAATTTTTAATTTTGAATCATTTATATTGAAAAATAGATTTTTTTAATTTAAAATTGGTATTTTTGCTAAAAATTTCAAATTTCTAGTTCATTGCACAGAACAAGAACAAAAGAATGTGGCAATGAAAAAATTTTTAAATGAATAAAGACATTTATATAAAAGATTTAAAGAAATCGAAAAAACAAAACTTGGTATCTGTATTTAGTTAAAGAATTGAAGTTAAGTACAACACCATAAAATGATAAATTGAGCATGTGAGTGGAAAAAGCATAACATTAGAGCTGATGTAAATGTTGAGGAAACGCAAAAAAAAAAAAAAACGTGCATTTCAAAGTAAAAAACTGATTAATTTTATTTATCAATGAAACTATTTCATTTCATTTTTTGTTTTTAGAATGTTATTCTTTTTCCACACACCTGTTCAGTTAACTGCAAAATGTGAAAAGAAAAAAAAATCTTCAGTTAGCTTTTGACAATAAAAGTTTAATTATTTTTATTTATAGAACTAGGATAAATTAACTTGCGTATTTTCCATTTGTTCCTTTCTTTATATAACAGTAGAGGAGAATAAGCTACTATAAATAAACTTGCTTTTATAAGCTAAGAAATTTTTTTTTAGTTTTCAATACTATGAAATTCAATTCTTTACTGTTCAATATTAATTAAATCAAAAATATTCGCCGACATGCGTATAAATGTCGATAAATTGTCACAAAATCGATATTGATCATAAATATACGTCGAATATAAGGCACAAGAACGATATTCATCGCATATACGTCGAAAATAAAAGGCGAAATGATAACAATTAGATATAAGCAATACCAAATTAGTGTCATTTTGTTTACGTTCTTGTGTCGGTCAAATCGGAATTCAAGCATATTTGTATCTAATACGTATCGGATATATCGCCGGTGGCCGTCGTTGTGTCAGAATTATGGCGGCAAATCGATAACCAGTCCACGTATCGCTAAAGATACCAGAAAAGTTGACAAAATCGAAACAGTTCTGTTAAGATTTGCTGTTATCGGTATAGCACCTCTAGTATTTGATGATAGGTATCTTTCTTGTATCAATCTGTCAGCTCTGTGTTTGCTGGGTATATTTCTTACCTTTTGTTTTCTAAGCGATGACAGGCATTTATTTAACTTTAGTGACTACTAAGCACGGAAAATGCAGTAGTTTTCTCCTGGTTCGCCTGTTATCAGTTAGACGATGGCTACTGGATGTAGCAGCGCATCAGTTAATATACAATGGGGCCTGGATACAAAAGACCACAAGACTGTTTGGCCATAATGTATACAGCATGCTTTCTCTTTTTATTCCGGCAGTTTTAATTTTCTTTACATACTTGAATCTTTGCCCTTCCCACTGGTTCCTCTTTGGACACATGTGCTATATTTCTTGCATTATGGAATATTCCTTTTCATTGTCATTTCCTGTTTTGCTTTCTCTAATTGCCTTGCGAAAATTTTATCCATGGCACCACACTCTGAATACTAGGCCTACGCGTTGATACAAAAAATGGCGGCTGTCGTAAGAGGGTGTTTTTCAGCGTTTGTACGGGCCCTTGAATTTGAAAACCAATAATATCTAAAAGTGTTTTAGCCTTACTTTTTCTGATATTAAATAAGTAAAAAAACTTTAAAAAAATGCTGGTGTCTAAATTCATGGGACCGTTTTAACGCATAAGCAAAACCGCCTACGTCAACCGCCATTTTTGTGTCAGCGCGTAAGCCTAGTACTCAAAGGTTCAGGGTTAGGGAACCCGTGTTAAATCGAACCAATTGTCATGTTTGAACAGTAATCTTCGTCTTGTTCAGTGACAGAATTCCCGCGATTAAATAAGGAGAAGATTACTATCCCAAAATAATGGTAACATTTGCAGGGTGCGTACAGTTATAACACAATTTTTTAAAGACTTTTTCGACTTATAGCAGAAAAATATTACAAACTCTACGATTAAATGAGGTGAATACAAATGCTACACTTTAAATAATATATATATATAATTTTAAAAAGTAGTGACATTCTCCTTGTAAATTCCACGGAGAGAACAGACCTCGCAATATACGCGTTGGGTTCGCCACCCCTGAAACATATGTTGCAATAAATTACGATATCGTACTTGTGAAGGTTGTGGTTATTTATGGTGCTTTACTTACTCTCATAACAACATGAAGTTTTCAGATGCCCGCATTTACTTAACCCTCCGCCTACTAGACGGGTTCCAATGGACCGGATAGGTACTTTCAAAATGACTATTCGAACCAGAATTTTTTAATATAGTATAGTAAATATAAACCACAAAGGACTAAAATGAATAAAAAAGTTAAATATTTTTAAATAAAAATTCTTGTGTAAAATCTTTATATGAAGGTTGAGTAAAATTTCCCGAGGTTCTAGGGTTAATGCTGTTCTCAAATATAAACTGGATACTTTCAGACATTCTGATGAATAAAATTAAATTTTACAGTTTTTTTTTAATTGAAGAAATTGAACTGCGTTTTCCATTCTTCAAGAAAGATTTTATAGAAATGTCTGCCAAAATTTCTTTTTTAGACCAATTTTTGGGAAACGGTAGCCCTTGGCGAATAGTCATCAAGCAGTGATCGTTTAGAACACAAGACCATTTTTCACATTTATCCTAAAATGAAAAACTCTTTTCGACATCAAATAAATTTAATAATTTTACAGGCAAATTGTATGTATTTCCGTAGGAAAATGAATCCGTGTATGTGGTCAGAAAATTTCATGATTTTAATAGGGAATATTTTTTGAGAACCACCTTAAAATACATTAATTTTTTTTCGACAAAACGCCAAAAAACTTTTGATCAAACGTAGTAAAGGAAATTAATATTAAAATATTTATAATTATTTTGCTTAGTATGTATATATATATATATATATATATATATATATTTCTATATATATATATATAAATTTTGAATTACTTTAAACAAGACAGTAAGAATATTTTAACTTTTAAATTACTTTGTTATTATAATCTCTGAAATCTTCAAAAAATTAATTAAAGCTGCTTTAAAAAAAACTTTTCATATACGTAATAAAAGAGTCAATAAACTTCATGTGGTTGTTATTTTATCTTATCTCATGAAACGTTCATGCATTTTCAGTGGTTTAATTTAGAAAATTTTACAGCGTACATTTAAATATTCAAAATTAAATTAAAATTAATTAAATTAAATTTTGTTACTAAAATGTATAATGAAATGTCTTTGATGTCGGGAATCTTGCATCAACAGCTTTTTAATTTCAAAAACCTGGAATAAACTACTGTTAAAGAAATTTTTTAATGAAAATAATCGATATTATTCTTTTGAAATGGAATTTTAAGAAAAACCTTCTTTTGAAAATATGTCTAAGTCGCGAGTTACCTAAATAGTTTCCTGTTTATTTTTTAGGATATTTTTTTTAAAAGACCTTTTATAGGAATTTTGAGAAAAATAAAATAACATGGATTTTTTTATGTATAGTTTGAGTCATAATTAACTAAATTTTACAACATAACTTTCAATTGATGTACTTATACAAAGCAGCAAACCTTCCAACTTTTAAAATTCAAATAAACATAATTTGTACCATAAATTATCTTTATCAAATGAAATCAAATATGCAACTAATAGAACAAATGAATATTATTAAATAATTGATTTAAGTACATTTTTGGATTCCACGCATTATTTTTCGCTTGCAAAGAGAATGAGGGTTTACAGCTGCGACTTATATATATATATGCAAAAAAAATTCAAAATATAAAATGCATTACAGTATTATTTTCTTCGCGGTGAGGATATTTTTCAGTAGTTCATTTTATACTTATTTTTTATTGTGGGATTTATGGTTACGAGTTGATTATAAAAATGTTATTATTGAGAGTAAAATAAGTTTTGCATTAACTTATCCTCCCTTACATTCTATTGGACATTTCTATTTTTCGTATAAAATATTTAATTTCAGTTGGAACTTATAAAAACGTACTGTTCCTTATAATGGATAGTCTAGTTCTGGTATCTGTGCACGGAAAGAGTTAAAAAATTGCAGCGAAATATGCGTATTTTAATCATTTGAAAATGGGGGCGAACATGTGACAGACTTTTGAAGTTAAATACATAGCTTTAACTCAAATTTCCTATACTTTTAAGAGTATTTTGATATTAATGCAACATATATTTAATTTATATTTAATTCTAAATATTGTAGCAATGAAATAAAATCGCAATTTAAGTATTTAAATGTATATTTTGGTGAATAAACACATGCTTTTATAGATGTCCATTGTATTGTTCGCTGGTTCTTCATCAGTTGTTTACATTCATACTGTGCCCCTATTGTATACTGAAGGTAAATATTGATTTTTACTCAAAACCCCATGCTGTATTGTTAAAATAAATAAATACAGAAGTAGATAGCATATATTTCTATTGGTAATTAAATAATTATTTAAATATTACCTAAGAAGTGTATGCAGTGGCGTAGCAGGCTGGGGGTCCAGATGCTCTGCATAGCAGTAATTTTATAAAGTTTTCTTTGTTTTATCTAATCGAAGAACTTTCTGCGATAATTAAATCGCAGAAAACTTTACGATATTACTGGTATCCAGAGCATTTGGGCCCCCTACCTGGCTACGCCACTGAGTGTATGACAAAATGCTTGTTCTAAAGTAGTACATTGTTTATGTTTTTTCAGCGAAATGGGTTTTTTGTTTGGCAGTATATTGTCAGTGATGGAACAGTGGCGCAGCGTTTAGGCGATCATCACCTCTAAATTTTAAAAGTATTCTTCGTCTTAGAAAATCTCAGAAATTCTGTCCTTGAATAAGACAAAAAAACACTAATTAAATTTAGCGGTAACAATTGGTTCTCTGCTGCGCCACTGTTCCATCACTCTGTAATAAATAAAGATTTCTGTTAATATTTTTTCATATTCATTGCAATATTTTTGTATTATTTTTCGGTTAGTATGTTGTTTGTAGTTAAAATGATTAATTTAAACAAACTAAAATATATAATTAAACATAACATTATAAAATAATAAATAAATTAATTTTTATTTCTTTTAAGTTTCCACTTGGCATTCAGTTGCCAATTGTAGAAACTGTGCCACCAGTTATTACTATTATGCTAGGAAGTAAAGGGTTGTTGTTGAGATAGTTTACAACAAAATTCTGATTGAAAATTATTTAAAAATTATTAAATGGACGTACACTTTTTGTATTTGATGATGCAAAAATTGAAATTATGCGATGGTTGGAAGTGATAATTGATTGATAAAAACACACTTCTGACGACAGCAATATTTGCAGTGAAAGAAATCGACCTTTGTTGCTAAAAATGTCATTTTTTATGCCTTTCAATACAAAAAAGTATAAAACTACCTATTGCAGCCGTTCGGAGGAAAGCAGTTCCGGAAAATTTCGATATATTTTCACCGATCATGACCCCCAGACCCCAAAACCACCCTCCGTTCAAATGTTGATTTATATATATAGATATATCCATATATATATATATATATATATCTGACCTATGTCATACGATAACTCTCGTATTTATAAATCAATTTTGATAAAACTAATTGTGTGTATTAAGGTCACTAATGTCTTAAAGATTTTAATTAACTTAAAGATTTAAATTAACATAAAATCTAAAATAAATATACAAAAAAGTTAAAAATCCAAATTTATTTTTTAATTACGTGTTAGGCTTTGTACAAGGATTCCAAAGCATTTTTTGTTTTACCTCTATCTTAAAAAATGGCTGAGATACAGCAGTTTGAAATTCTAGGGTGGCTGACATTTTGAAACAAGACAGCACATTACAAAAATTTTCATTGTTGTAATCATTTTCCTAATCATACGCATAAAACAATATATTCATATCCGTTAGCGCCAAATTCTCGCCAAAATTGGCGACATTTGGCGAAATATTGCCAAATTTGGCGACCAAAATAAGTTTTCATAAATGAAGCCAATTTGGCTATAGCTCAATAATTTGGCAAATTTCTTATTCAAATTCAGTATTAACGAATCTTTTGTAAACGTTTTCTTTGCATTTTAGCTTGCTGTTTTCGTGTAACATTAGCTAAAATTTTAAAACGAAGACATAGGAAAGTTACCTTTTCCTCCCGGTACAGGCCGGAAGGACTTTTTTCAGAGATATTTGGAAAGTAGCATTATTTATATCTAGAAAAAATTACTAAAACAATTTTGGAAGCAAAAAAATATTAATAGTGACGTGTCAGATCTTGACATTAGTGATGAATGTAAGAAGGAGAAAAAGAACAAACAAATTAGATTCATGCAAATTCATCAATTTATTATACTTCGAGGTGCTTAGTGCTTATCAGCTTTTTAAGAAATAGAAGTTGAATTTTTCGAGTAATGACGAAATCGCATGCTTCAACATTTCTCTACCAAGCTATCATGCACAAATGTAAAAGATCGGACTTAATAATGAATATACTTAGTTCTGGAAAGAACGTCCAACAGTTACCTAAACTAATGGACATATAAAATGCAGTGAGATGCAAAATCAAATTTTGTACCAAAAAAAAAAAAAAAAGCATGAAATTGAACTTGTGTATCTGTTTAATTACCAAAAATAATTCCAGTGGAGAAGCACATTCATGAAGTATTGAATTTTAAGTTCATTTATTTATATTTTGCGTTTAATAATTTTTTTATAATTATTATTTTTATTATGTAGTATATAATTAATTTTTATCAATAATGCGTGTCTAATTAACTTTTGTGTCATTATTTTGTGTCTAATGGAATTTTGGGTATTTTTTTTGTCCAGTATTAAGAATTTTTCATTCAGATTCTTGTAATTCTGTAATATGTTTTTCACAAGACGAAGACCCAATGTCCATTTTATTGAACACTCTAAAAGCAATATATATATACAGCGTGTTCCAAAATTCAACCGACAAATTAAGAGGGGTGATAGAAGGTATCAAGCGGATTACAAATGTACCATGGAACATGGGGTCGCAAACAACATTAAGACGGTGAAAATTGCGAAAAACACGAAAACGCATTTCAACGTCACGCTGGATTGACAAAAGTACAATACTAACTACAAAAATTATTATTTTATTAATTATTACAAGAGTTTTTCAAAGTGGCTGTCGTTAACCTCAGTGTACAGTCTACAACGACGTAAGGGCGATTCGCGGACGCGTTCGAAGATGACGGGTATGCTTTTGATGTCTCCCGTAGCGACCACAATCCTCGCTATGAGATCCTCTGTTGAGTCCACAGGCGTCGCATAAACGAACGATTTAAGGTGACCAAATAAGACAAAGTCACACGGATTGAGAACCTGCAAACACGGAGACCATGCAACGGGTCCCGCGCGTGAAATCCACCTTCTTGGGTATGGGTCATTCCATGGTAACTTACGTTACTTTTAGAATACTTGACTTCCGTAATTTTAGTAATATAACACAAAAAATATTCAAAATGTAATGTTTATATGATTTGTTAATTAAACCTAACAAAGCTAAATTGGGATAAAAATTACCTAAATTTAATTCTATTTCTTGAACGCTAGTTCTATTTCTTGAAAATTATATTTACTATGATAACTTACCTTTCTGACAAAAAGAACGTAAGTTACCATAATAAATAAAATGGCGAGTGTTCAAAAATTAGCACTAAAGGTACCGTAATTTCCGGTGTATAAGCCGGAGCTAAAAAAAAATCTGTTATGAACAAGACATTTTATTTATTAAAAGAGGTTAAATAAGTTCCATGCACAAATAGATTATATTTTATTAAATAAACTTTCTTGTCGGAAACAGATTTATTTGAGTCACGGCTTATACACCGGAAGTTACGGTAGGTAACTTTCATCCAAATTTCGCTTTGGATAGGTTTAATTAACAAATCATATCAACATTACATTTTCAATATTTTTTGGTGTTATATTATGAAAATTACTAAAGAAAATTATTCTAAATGTAACGTAAGTTACCATGGAATGACCCGTATGACATCGAGTTGAATACGCAACTGGACGGGAAAATGTGCAGGGGCACCATCATACATGAACCACATGTCTCGCTGCACTGCGGCCGACATAGTTGGCAGCAATTCATGGAGGTCGTGTTGCATAAAAACAAGGTACTCAGGCGTCATTCAGGCGTCATTCGGGAAGCAAATACGGTCCCAAGAGATAATCACCGATATTTCCTGCCCACACGTACACACTAAACATCTGTTGAGATTTCTACGGCACACTGGCATGGGGATTATCCATCGTTCTCTACGTGTATGCACTATATGCGTTGACAACGCCTTGTTGCGTAAAGCTGGCCGCGTCAGTAAAGAAAACAGTGGCATGAAATTGAGGATTAGTATGTGTGATGAAGTCAAGCATACAGAACACGAACTTTTTACGACGGTGATAGTCGTATTCGGTTAGAAGTTGTTCCTTCCGGATGTTAAAGGGGTACATAATTGCAGCATACAAAACATTCCAGACCACCGGGTGCGGAACATCGAGTTCAGCTACAACTACTATTGTACTTGTCGACGGGGAATTTGCAATTCGCTGCAGCATGGTTTAATCTATTTGAGGAGTTCGTAGAGTGCGCGGTCTCCCTGCATTATGCCGTGTTGAGTGGAATGTTCCGTTTCACCTGTAGCAGTCGTTCAATCGTGGTGAAGATACTTTGGTACGGACAACGCCTCGGATATTGCTATTGGTATAACTGCTGCGCTAAATACCTATTGCCTTCTGCTCGACCGTACATCAAATGCATATCAGCATATTCCTGGCTCGTGTTGTTAAACATTATGATACTCATTGAAACAGACAACTAAATGAAATGCTATCATCCTTACTACCGCAATAGCGCTAATTTACGTCGTCCGTGTTGGAACAGTTATTTGTTACCAGTTAACACAGTTAACTTAACTTTTAAGTTATACACACTTGCATATCTCTGCTAAGAGGGAAAAACATAAACCATGGAGTCAGGGACAGACACTTGAACAGTCTGCAGTACGTGGATTCAGTGATCGACAGACATCCACCTTTCGTCTCCTCTGGATTCAGAGCCTGCATGCGTTTTTTGCGATTTGCACCCTCTCAACGTGATTTGCGACGCCATGTTCTATAGTAAATTTTCATCATCTTGATGCCTTCTATCATCCTTCTTAATTTGTCGGTCGACCCTGAACATATGTATTATTTTCTTGTCTCAAAAGGAGCAATACCGTAATTTTCAGTGTATAAGCCGTGGGTGAAATGAATCTGTTTCCGACCAGAAAGTTTATTTATTAAAATATAACCGATTTGTGCATGGAACTTATTTGACCTCTTTTAATAAATAAAATGTCTGGTTCGTAACAGAATTTTTTTAGCCGCGGCTTATACACCGGAAATTACGGTAATCTTAAATATGGAATAATTTGATCGAAAAATACGAGGTTGAGTCTCAAGAGGTAAAAACATTTAATTAAGGTATTGATTCAATATGCAATAACTCTTTTTGTCGCGATTTTTTATTTAGTTTATAAGACTAGATACATTTTTGAATTGTTTTTAAAAATGCTCCTTTAGGATTAATTATTAAACGTCTTTTTTGTACCGAATTGTTTTTTTTTGTTGTTACTTACCATCTGAATTATCTGACATAAAAAAACTTTTGGAAGGTAAACGCCTTCACACAAGAATGCAATAATAATCTTCCAGTCGTGTAGAAGTCGGAGGATGCGGCATCACTTTACTACCAGTGTTATTATATTCTAATTTTTGCCTTATATAATCGTATAATATTCAAAGATCAAATAAGGCCAAATGTAGTATATAATAATACTCGTAGTAAAGTGATGCAGCATCCAATGACGCTACGGCACTGTAATCTTCAAGCCGAGTTTAAAACCACTATGATTGTAGTAAATGCTTACCGTAATTTCCGGCGTATAAGCCGCAGCTCAAAGAGTCGTTTTTCGACCCAGAAATATTATTTTATAAAATGTAACTTAAAAGATCGCTGTAAATATTTAACTACAATTATTCAATAAAATTTCTGGGTCGAAAAACGACTCTTTGAGCTGCGGCTTATACTCCGGAAATTACGGTAAATCGGAAATTTTAGGAAGGCGAAGTCTTTGCACTTAACCTAGAACATTAGTGTAAGTAAATTTTTCGTAGAGTCCTTTCTTATAGGCTTTTTTGTAGCCCTTCTCTTTCATCAATGGATTTTGTCTGAGCAAGAGTTGGATGCCTTCAAAGTGGTATTGCTTCATCGTCTATAGTTCAGCTCGTCAAGTTTGTGTTCTAGAGGTGACACGCAAATTTTATATATTGCCATACTTGCCAACATTGCACTAAACTTCCGTACAATGTAGGTTAATTTAACCAAGGTTAAACACGTTTCAAACTAGAATTTGTTTCAAGAAATGCATTGAAATAGGTTCCACAAAAAAACATGAAACTAAATTTATATTATTTTTTCAGATATATTTTCTGGTTAGAAAAGTCTTTAACCTGGATCAAATTAACTCACATTGTACGGAAGTTTAGTTGAAAGTTGGCAGCTATGTATTGCTAGTAATACCCGGTCTTGTACAAATAAATTTAACGTGGCACTACTAATATATGACTTCAATGTATACGTATACATGCCAGCCTCGCCTCCTCCTTTAATAAAAAAATATCCTTTGAACTAGAAAATTTTTTAATGTATGAACTTAACTATATTTCAAATGTTACAACATTTGATGTAAGACTCATTTATTTAAACATATTTTCTGGTTCAAAGCAGTGTTTATAGTGGGATATTATTTTTTATTTCTCTTTTTTTGATTGCCACTAGTTTTTTGATAAAGTAAACATCGCATTTTTTAATGACAGTTTGAAAAACGCGAAACCAAGGCAACTTATACCATTTCAAAAAAGTGGTGCCAGTCAAGCAATCTGAATTTTTAAACAAGAACGAAAAATCATGCGTCAAGCATAGATTATGTAACACTTTCCAACGCTTCCAAAATAATTTTACAAATCATACCGTTTAATAAGCTGAAAGATAACATCTAAGTAAACAATTTGGAAAACACATAACTTATTTAAAAACATATTTTCAGGAATTTACAACATATACAATATTTGGAAAAATATCCGAATACTTTTATTCATCCCTGTATATGATCTATAAGTTTGTATACATACTACATAGGATGCTAAATTTTAGTTCAGTTAGGAAACGCGTAGCACAGTTTAAAATTCTCCTTCTGGAGTTTCTGTCAATAAACGGAAATGTGTTCGCGAACTTTTGTGCTTCCCTGCATAGGATCTACAGAATTTATACACACCACGTAATAGCCAAAAAGTGAATTAAATTTAAACTCGCGTTCAGTAACTTTAAACGCACTTCCAAAAATTATTGTTAACAATCAGTTGAGAATTCTTTTGTGTGTCCCTGTAAATGAACGATGACTGCTTTACACACAATATTTTGTAGTAACCCTCTTGTAATGCACCTTAGTGATATATATAAATTCCAAAGCGTTTAAAATAGTGAAACATTATTTAAATAAACCGCAGACGATTTTTCTCATAGACGTAATGTAACGGAATTCTTTTGACTGTTCCTGTAAAGTAACTATAACTGCTATGCACACCCTATTCCATATTAAGCTTCTTGTAATGCACCTTAGTGATATATATCAATTACAATGTGTTTGAAATTGCGTAACATCGTTAGAAACTACCACTAAGATTTTTCCCAATAGATCGTAATGTAACGGAATTCTTTTGAGTGTCCCTGTAAAAAAAACTATAAGTTCTACACACTTCTGTTGAAATAGGGAGCATGCTATAGATAACGACAATAACATTGCTCAATCAACGACAAGAATTGCAGAGCAATCCGAATATATTTACGGGAGTTAGAGCACGGCCAGACGGCCATACGGCAGACAAACCGAAGTCATAAACACTTTTCAACTAGGTTGGAAAGTGTTAAAAAGTAACCCACTGGCAACACTGGTTCAAAATATGTTTTTATGTAAAAAAAAACGAGATTTTTACCGAGTACATTTAATTGTATCGTGTGCTAGTAATAGCTTCTGTTATTAATTTTTTTTCAAATTTTTATTAAATCATTTATAATGGTATTTCCATTTTTCTTTAATTACAAAAATGGCGAAACAAAGTAAGTACTTAACGGATGATGACATTCGGGCTGTGGTCTTGAAATCTGATGATAGTGGAAGTGGAGATTGTGTCAATGATCAGGGATGATTATGTCAGTAATGAAGATATTGATGATAGCGATGCTGATCAGGACTATATTCCGGTTAGTGGAATTAAAAAGGATCCCGGTGTTATGCCTAAATCAACAACACAACAAACGGGGTGTAGTAACATTTTTATTGTTGAACGTAAAACGAAAAAAAAAAAAGAATATTGAATCAAATGTAGAAAAGTCAAGTAAAATATGCCAAAACAATAACAAACGTTCAGGAAATAAGTTGTCGAGAACATGTTACACTTATTGAAACTGGCTTCTTAAAAAGAATCAATGATTATGAATGGTCTACAAAAACTGATGTCACAACTAATCCTCGAATACGCAAGTAGCGAATTCATTGTTTTGGTTTATTTTGTTCTGATAAAATAAAGCAAGAAACATTGACTCACAGAAACACAAAAAGAGACTGAATGAATATAGTCTACACAAATAATAAATATTTTTCTTTAACCACTTGTGGTTTTATTTTTAAAATTAGTTATGCACTTACAGAATGATTATTTAACTTCATTCTTTGTGCATGAATCACGAGCCACTCTCGTGATTTATTGACAAGATAAATTTTACTTACCACGAGTGAAACTCGTGATTGATTCACAACACAAATATTGTTTAGGGCTTGCAGCGTTCCTAATTTGTATACATTTCCTACCACAATCTAGATTCGAATGCCTTCGTAGTAGATTCCTTTAATATCTAGGTTAGATATCTTTAATAAAAATGGTTGCTGTGAAATATTGGTAGCAAAGTGAGAAAAGTTTAGGGATGTTGCGTTCTCTGCTTCATTTTCGGCACCCGCACTCGTGATTAATGCACAAGCGATAAAAGCTTAATTGTTTGGCCCGAACTCAGTTCAGGCAAGAACAGTACTGGTATACAGTGGCGTAGCAAGAGAGGGGGTCCAAATGCTATGGATACCAGTAATATTCTAAAGTTTAATTCTGCATGACTATCGCGGAAAGTTTTCCAATTAGATAAGATAAAGATAACTTTACAATATTAGTGGTATCCAGAGCATCTGGACCCCCCCCCCACCCTGGCTACGCCACTGCTGGGATACAAATAATTTAACAATCAGTTCTCTGCTTTTATCACTTTTTAAAGTATAAACAAGAAAGGGAAATAGTGCATCACACATAGAGTATGAAACATTTTCCAACATTATATGAAATATGTTACAAATATTCTAAGTAACTGTCTGTCAAGCATTCCTATTTATATTTTTGCTTTGGCGAGAAATACTTGTAAATTCTTCAAAGTAATCTGGAAAGTTCTTGATAATTCGTTATCGCGTGTGAATCACAGAGGACTCTTTTAAATACGCGTTTGGTACTGGAAATAAAGCCACGAATTTTTGCCTTATTCCTAACATCACTGCAAAGATAGTATTTGAAAGTTGTAGTTGTAAAAAATCAAAAGTTCGTCCACATTTTAAAGAAACGGCTTTCACAGTTATTTTCTGCACAAAAAACATAAATTCCACATTATTTGTGACATTTTGACTCCGTTGCATAGATTTGGCTGTTGATTATATGCTGTGGCTCAAAATTTACATCATAGTATATTTTGTCTTAGTACAGTCATGTCAATTTTATCTCACACGGACAATTTCCAAAGACTTCTAAATGTTCGTGTATGGCATCTGCCTGACGTTCGCTTTAACAAACACGTAGCCGGTGATAAATGTAAATTTGTGGTAACCGAGGTTCTAGCTGAGTTTTGACAAACTGTAGTAATTTGGCTAATACTAAAAAATTAATAGTAGGCAAATAGAAAAAATATTAGCAAAACATATTTGCTCTTTAACCTCCAGTTCTTTATCTCACATTTTTAATTAGGTTTGGCACCTGGTGCTGTGACACTAACCACACAATCGTTGCTGCAACTTTGCATGATACTAATATATAGTGCTGAACAGTGAATTTATAATAGGGAAAAGTAGCGAATCTCTCCCTCCTACATACCTAGAAATTCTCCCTTTTTTGGGTGGGAGGAAATATTTCAGGAAACGATTTACATAACTGATTATTTATTGTTGCTATAACGTAAAAATTAGACAGAAAAAATAATAAAGGTTTTAAGAATTATCAGCCAAAGAGGGTTAAAATTGGAGGGGAGAAGAAAATTTTGGTGGCGGCTGCAGCAAAGTTATATTATTGATTATTTATTGTTACAACAAATGTAGCAGAATTTTTTAAAAAATAAACAGGTTTAAATATTTTAAAATCTGAGAGGTGGGGGAGAAAAGGGGAAGATTTGGAAAATTTGAAGTGAGAGCGTTACTTAAACGATTGTTTTATTTATTTATTTATTTATTTATTGTTACCACGGTGTAACGAAGCAGAATAAATTCGACAATTAAAGAATTTTAAAGAATTTAAACTATGTGTGCTCGGTTTTCGGCTGGGGAATACGCAACGCAGAAGGAGAAGTGGAAAGTTATTTCAGAGGAAGGATTTAGATGATTGATCATTTAGTGTTACAATAAAGTAAAATAAATATATTACAGAAAAAGTTTACAATTTTAAAAAAATAAAGATTTTTGACTGTGTGTACTGTAGGTGGAAAAAGACAGATTTCTAGCGGGAGTGGGAAAAAACAAATATTTTTTTAAAGGAGAAATTTGCCATAATGTGGAAAACTCTAACTGAGAAATAGTACTGGGCGATTGAAGGCAATAAACAACATTAATCATTCGGTAACGTGGATGACAGTGTCGCATGTACACAAAAGACAAAAGAAATTCGTCGTTGGTAATTTGGCGATTTTTATTGTTCTTTTTCCAGCCAACCATTTCGCCGATTTGGCGCAATGGCGAATGGCAGCGAGAATCTTGGTGATAACACTGGATGAAATACGGGTTTGTTTAACCCTTTCAGGGGCAGTGGTATGTTTATAAAACCACTTAATTTTAATTCCCAAACGCCACAATGGCACCAGAAATTTGCTAAAATCTTTCCCATTTAATATGTGTGTGATTTTTTTACCTTTTCTTATTTCCCAATAAATTTCTACGTTAACTCCGGTGCCAGTCATTTATTTCAACATTTTAGTACTGAAAGTACTTTGCCCCTGAAAGGGTTAAGTGACTGTAGTAAAGAAAGAGAAATTTATTATCAATAAATGAAAAAAAGCCCAACGAAATAAGTAAGTGAATGTAAAGAAAACTTTTAAAAGTATCCATGATTGCTACTGGATTTTGTTTTGAAGGTAAATTTTAGATAGAAAAATTTCAAGTAAAGCTAAAGTAAAATCGCTTTATTATCAGTCAAATATTTTAGAAAATCATTTTCGTAGATGAAATTGCAGTTTTATATGTAAAAGACACCAATAAAATAGAGAGTCATGTGAGAATGTCTCCAGCCAGTCTTCCTAATTAACTACCGCATATTTAGCAAAAAATGGAATCACAAACGGAAATAAACTGAATAAACTATGACCCATTTGATAACATTCATCTAAAATCATCTGACGCATTTGCATGGCATTTTCTACATTTGTCTCGTTAAAGCGACCTTGTGAAGAGGTTATACACAATCATTGAAAATAATTTGGAATGATTCCCTCAGGTGTTGGCGAAAAATGGCATGCCTGCTACTGTGTCAAATTGTATTATCATACAAATTTCGAGCCACAGTTATTTACAAAAGTCAAGGCTATGCAACAGAATTGAATTATTTCAATGAATATGGTATTTATGCAAAGAAAGTAACAGTGAAAATCGTTTCAATAAAGTGTGAATGACCTGTAATATTCTTTCATAAATCAACTAATTAACCATCACTAAATTTAGTAAAGTAAGCTACCACAGTCCGGAAAACAAATTTCGAATCTGATCATTCGCTTTGTGCATATGTCGCTACTTATTTATTAAAAACAATCTATCTAACACCAGCGCATTTCTCTTATAGAAATTTTGGGAGAAATGCAAAACTGAAATAGAAAGAACATGTCACATTGTTATACGTTAAATATGTTGTTTCACAAATGAACGTTAAAAGAGAGCAAGGAACATAAATTTGTGATTTTACATAAAAGTGCCATTTTACAACCGGTTACAAAATTTCAGATAACGTTTCTACTAACCGGTGCAAACCGGGTGAATCCCACCACTGGGTAAGAATATTTTTCTTTTTTCGTTTCTAAAAACTTTTGAACACCACTAATTTTTAATTGCAATCTTCGCTTTATTAATTGGTAGACATTATTAGATTATATAAGGCAAATATTTTAGTACGGAAAAAATGGTGTCCAAAATCTCTCAGCTGTTAACCCCTTGGTGACGAGCGACACGAATACGTGATGCATAAGATGCTCAGAATCCTCGATTATTCCCACCAAATATTTTTTTTTGTAAAGTTTTCCTTATCTAATCATAGCATTTTTGTGATTCAATTAAGTGAAAAATTCTCATTTGAAAAACCGGTGGTAACAGATTAAAAATTCTGTAAAAGACGCTCGTCGCGAAGGGGTTAAGGGGTTAAAGAACGTACTACATTATTATGAGTTGAATGCTTTGTTGGGAATGCTTGTATTTCAGCATAATATGCGTTGTTTAGCATACCATTTCTTAACTCTGTCCGTTCTTCGCATATTTTTTTTAAGTTCTTCGAATAATATCTGTGGTTTTGAAAAATATTTCGGAATGTAACAAATGATTCAATTTTTTAATTTTTGTAAATTTGAAAGGAATATGTAAGGAAATGTATAAATGAACATAATTATTAACCTGTAAAAGATCATTAAAAACATAAGCAAATAAAAGGAATTTTGTAAGAGCACGTTAATTTTACGTATCCTTAATGATATCAGCATATGTAAACACGATATTGTTCTAGGGTTAAGGAAAACATGCATAAAGTAATTAAGAAGATATAATCGATATAATCAATATCCCAGTCACGTGTGTCACAGAAATTTTAAATTTCCAAATTAGTGTTAAAATAAATTAATGTAGTTTTTTAATTTAAGATAAGCCCTTGAAATGGTATACGAATGACTCTAAATAATTCTCAATAGTATTTGTAAATAATTTGTACAACTTTAATTTTTCTTACAAGTAACATTTCTTTTTATAAACCGCTAGCTATCTAACACAATTTTGTATAAAATTTTTCACTTTGTTTAATCCCAGAAAACTACTACAAATTTTGGGATTAATCAGCTCTGAAGAAAATATAGAAGGCAAAAAAAAAGAAAAAAAAAAAAAGGTCGTATTGGTGCCATACGCCTTGGAAATTTTAAGGTGTGTACACATCTTGCCATTAGTTTAAAAGCTATTAAGTTTATAAAAAATAAACATTTTCGGTCATTTGCCAAACATTCCAGCTTTTGCGTGCACTGAAAAGAAATATTAGTTTTCATTATTGACAGAAAATTGGACTTATATGAGACGAAATTTATTATTCGGAAAAAGTGGTTCTCACAAATCTGAAAATTCGTCAACTGTGACATTTAACGATAAAATAAAGCACGCTAGAAATTGATTTTATTTTATTACTTTTTCT
The DNA here is from genome assembly GCA_963931845.1 of Maratus michaelseni. Lineage (NCBI taxonomy): Eukaryota > Metazoa > Arthropoda > Arachnida > Araneae > Salticidae > Maratus > Maratus michaelseni. The sequence continues at coordinate 404,416,697 of OZ007586.1, forward strand.
TCGAGGTATTATATTAAAGTATATACATAGATTTAACATTACGACGACAGGAAATTTTACACAAGTTTTATAAAATATTTTACACTAGAACTTTTATTTAAAGCTATTTAACTTATTTATTTATTTATTGCTCTGTGGTATATATATTTAACGTGTTTTTATAAGAAATGTCTGGTTTAAATATAGGTATATTCATTTGATACTGGTCAAAATGACCATTATAGCCGTTTTAGTGTTAAACAATTATAATTTTAGCTTTTGCGATAACAATAAGAAGTAGTTAAAAATTTGAAGCGATGTAATGTTCAAGCAACTGTTGTATTCGTTATAAAGATTGATAAAAGTGTGGAAAATTTCTCTCCATCTCAAGGGAAACTTTCAAATAATTAAGGGCCCCTTTAAGTATTTTATGTAATGAAATAAATTTGAATATTTTGAGTTCCAGAACGAGTTATATAATGAAAATGAACTCAAACGAATAAACAGTCAAGAGGATTTGATGAGGTTCACATTTGTTTACATTCGGAAAAAAATGTTGAATAAATTAAGTGAAAATAAGGAATTAAACTCTTATAAAGTACGTTGAAGAGAAAACAAAAACTATTTTTAACAGTGAATATCTATAAAAATTAAAATTTAAAACGGATTTAATTAAATTAAAAAACGCATTTAAAAAAGCTATTTTAATTTCGTTACATATATAAATATATGGATCAAAAAGCCCCTTATAATTATTAGTAAATTTTAATACTAAACATGTTCATTTCTTTACAGTTAACACAGCTTTATCACAGAAAGTTCCTCTTTTCAAATTCCACAAAGTTATGGTTGTATAAACGTTATCAAGGATTATTAAAGTAAAATATACCATCAAATGGTTTGAACATCGTACAAAGTATATAATAAACATTTATATGTCATTCTGTTTTGAAATAAAGAAATTCACAAGAGAAACTATTGGACCACGCAATCTTCATGTGTTAACCAAGAAAATAGCATTCTTGCCAGAACGGTAAAAGGCAAACTTTCATGTAGTTTTGCGGAGAAATTTGCTCACACGGGAAACAAGTGCTTCTTTAGTTGATATTGGCAACTTCTTTATTTCAAACCAGGATGGCTCATGGATTTAAAAAAAAATTGGCGCGTTAGGACATGTTATAGTTCAGTTTTCGATACGAAAAAATGACTATTGGCTGTAGTGGGCCCTTATGTTTGGGCTGAATTCCCTCGAGGACAATTGTATATAAGATAGCTCTTAAGCGCCGGTTTTTAGCTCACAGGTTATCAGAGCCTCAAAGATATTGAGCTTATGTGCCCGCCGGTTCTGTATGTATGTACGTATGTATGTACGTACGTAACGCGATAACTCATAGAAATATCTGTTTTCCTTCAAATTTTGTTTATAGGCTCACTGTGTTAAGGCGCTTCCCTGATTAGTTTTCGGGATTGATTGGTTAAGTATGAAGGGGGGGAACGGGGGGGGGGGTAATCCCCCCCTTAATTTATATAAATGGGTTTTTCATACAGAATTATTCCGTTTTCCTTCAAATTTTGTTTATAGGTTCACTGTGTTAAGGCGCTTCCCTGATTAGTTTTCGGGATTGATTGGTTAAGTATAAAGAGAGGGGACGTGGGGCTAATCCCCCCCTTAATTTATATAAATGGGTTTTTCATGCAGAATTATTCCGTTTTCCTTCAAATTTTGTTTATAGTTTCACTGTGTTAAGGCGCTTCCCTGATTAGTTTTCGGGATTGATTGGTTAAGTATAAAGGGGGGGAACGGGGGTGCTAATCCCCCCTTAATGTATATAAATGCGTTTTTCGTGCAGAATTATCCCATTTGCTTCAAAATTTGTTTATAGGTTCACTGTGTTAAGGCGCTTCCCTGATTAGTTTTCGGGATTGATTGGTTAAGTATAAAGGGGGGAACGGGGGGGGCTAATCCCCCCCTTAATTTATATAAATGGGTTTTCATACAGAATTATCCGATTTGCTTCAGAATTTTGCCACGATTTTCGATTTGCCACAATATACTAGTCGTTGGAGTTATTGAAACTTTTTATGAATTTACCGATGAGTAGGTCAACTGTAAAAGGTTAACTCCCCACATACCCACGAAATTTAGAATAAAACGTTAACTCCCCCCCTCCCCCTCACACACGCGCACGAAACTTAGAATAAACAGTTTTATCATTCCGTGAAGTTAGAGCTTTGGTAAGTAAAGTATATTAGAATAGCCCACCCCCCCACCCCCCCACCCCCTCACACACACACATTATTTTAATAATTAAACCCAATTTAATGCCATTGGTTTTATATATGCAATGATTAATTTCGTAAAAATAACAACTATACCTATATCATGCAGAGATAGTTGACATTAATGTGTAATAGCAGTTTCCTTTTTTTCTTATTTGAACTATATGGGTTTCTATTATAAAAAAAAAAAAAAAAATTATAATAGCTTTTTTATGATTTGTATTTTTTACTGTTTTGCTCAAAAAGAGTAAGTTTTATTTTATGAATAATAGACATAAACAATACATAGAATATTTGTCAGTTTTATGATAAAAAAAATTGTTTGAACTTCGTGAAATGCCAAGCATTTACTGAATAAAGATTGGACTATTGCTTAGTTGTCGTCTGCCGTATTTTAAATTGATAAATTTTAAATTATGAAAATTTTGTGTTTATGGTTGTGATTCATAAAATAATTTTTTAAAACTCGTCTGCGATTAATTTACTGTTTTGCTCAAAAAGAGTAAGTTTTATTTTATGAATAATAGACATAAACAATACATAGAATATTTGTCAGTTTTATGATAAAAAAAATTGTTTTGAACTTCTTGAAATGCCAAGCATTTACTGAATAAAGATTGGACTATTGCTTAGTTGTTGTCTGCCGTATTTTAAATTGATAAATTTTAAATTATGAAAGTTTTGTGTTAATGGTTGTGATTCATAAAATAATTTTTTAAAACTCGTTTGCGATTAAACCTTTTTTTTTCTTTTAAAAGACAGTCATAACGTTACTTTTTTATGTGTGGCAACAGATATTTCAGAATAGATAAATATCTTTTTCGTTTATTATTCGTTCGATCGTTCGACGTTTGAGATATTATAAATGTGTAAAACTGTTTTTAATTAACCGTTTTTCATGCTATTATTTCAAGTTTCAAATTCCCGTAAATACAACACTGCAAATTTCTGTAGTATTTTCAATACAGAAAAATATATATACTGTTTAATCTTTTTTTAAACTTTTTATTATTGTGGTGAACATGCATTTTGTTTTGAAAATAATTAACTGAAGTGCGAGTTGCCAAGTTAAGTAATGCACTAAAATTATGCATGGAAAGAATTTTGAACATTTTAAATATATTCTAAATAATGTTGCAAGTGTTTATTTTATTCAAGAAAGTTATGAAGTAGTGATGTTGTATATATTTTGATTGAAGAAGCTGCAATGTTCTTTTTAAATTTCAAAAATGTGTGTAAAAGGTATCGAATAATTTATTAAACAGATCCTTCCACTGAACTATCTATGTGTATAGAAAACTACTCTTAAATTTCAGACGTTAATATAATATAAATGATATACTTCGTGCACTTAAGAGTGTTATGTGTTTAGTGCAAACATATTTACGTGTATGTTTATGTACGAAATACGATTTTAAAGTTTACAATCTGAAAAATAAAGTTTATAATGTATTGAATAACACAAACTAGTTAATTAACTTTTCAATATTTACCTATGCCACCAAAATTAGATTTTATGAAGAACTGAAATGCCGAAAACTAAATCTAAAAGTCTGAGAGCAAAAGCTGAAGCAATTAAAAGACGCCGTGGGGAAAATGATGAATATCGCGAAAAAGAAAATGAACAAACTCATAGCAGAGTACAAAAATTAAGACAAAATGATGAATATCGCGAAAATGAAAATGTAAAAACTCATAGCAGAGTACAAAAATTAAGACAAAATGGTGAATATCGCGAAAATGAAAAGAAACAGAATCGTACAAGAATACAAAATTTCAGGGAAAATGATGAATATCGCGAAAAAGAAAATGAAAAAAGTCATAGCAGAGTACAAAATTTAAGACAAAATGATGAATATCGCGAAAAAGAAAATGAAAAAACTCATAGCAGAGTACAAAATTTAAGACAAAATGATGAATATCGCGAAAAAGAAAATGAAAAAAATCATAGCAGAGTACAAAATTTAAGACAAAATGATGAATATCGCGAAAATGAAAAGAAAGAGAATCGTAATCGATTGGAGAATTTGCGAAGGGGTAAAGAATATCGCGAAAATGAACGTGATCGTCAAAGAAAGCTCTATATTAAGCAAAGTATAAGATCTAAATGGAATAATTTATTGGAAGAATATAACAATATGATTAGTGAAGGTCCCACTCACATATGTTCATGTTGTGGGAGATTATGGTTCAGACGATCTGTATCGTATCGTTATTTGAATATTTTACATGCGAATATTAAAGAAGATATCGTCAACAAATCTCTTTTTCTGAAGGATTCCAATCCTCCATACTGTTTCTGTAACACCTGCTGGAATCAAATGAAATTGAACAAAATTCCCAAATTATGGCTGGGAAACGGATTTGAATTTCCGCCAATTCCACCTGAATTGACTAATCTGACACCCTTAGAAGAACGATTGGTTGCATTGCGCCTGCCATTTATGCAAATTCTGCGTCTTGATATTGACCGACAAATTGGTCTTCATGGAAATGTTATAAATATATTAAATACCTTAAATGATACAGTCACAGTTCTACCAAGAAAATTCAACGAAACTTCGACTATCCAATTAATGTTAATGAGAAGAATGAAATATAATCGTCCTTATATGTTCGAAACAATTCGTCCAGCAAAAGTTTACGCAGCCGCTAAATATTTGGCAAATACAGACTTGTATAAAGAAGAAGGTGTGGTACTTTCCGACGAATGGGCAAATCGACTGGAAACTGAAACAATAGATTTCATTTTGGAAGAACAGATTGCAAATCAAATAAAAGTAAGTGAAAAGGAAATGGATGATGCTGTTCAAGTCTTTTTGCGCTCTGATGATTCTGATTTTGAACATGATGAGCCACATAACTCAGATTTATTGGAAACTTTGATAACAGAAACAGATAATAATATGGCAATTAAGTTTGCGCCTGGAGAGGGTAGATCCCCAATGTCTTTATTACTCGACGAAAAAGTCGAAGAATTATCTTTTCCATCTATTTACTGTGGAACCGCAAGGGTATTCGTAGACTCAATCCATGTCAATTATTCAGATATTGCTAATTCTGAAGCGAAAAGATACGACAGAAGAGCATGCAAGCCAAACAAAATATTGTACGCGTATAAATTATTACAAAATAAGAGAATTGCTTCAGAAATTAACATTTGCTTACGTAAAAAAACAAATAAATATGGAACTAATATTACAGCGGCCGATTTGAAGGATGCACAGAGCATTGATAGACTTATTCAACACGACGATGGCTATAAAGTTCTAAAAAAATTAAGATCATCACCAGCTTATTGGGAAGATAAGCAAAAAAATTTAAACGCCATGATAAGACAGCTTGGAATACCATCTTTGTTCTTGATATTTTCTGCGGCAGAGACAAAGTGGCTTGAATTAATTGTAATTTTGGCAAAGAATTTGCATCAGGAAACTATTTCACATGAAGAATGCATGTAACCTAGATTTTAATTCGATAGCAGAACGTATCCGTAATGACCCTATTACTTGTGCAGAATATTTTGCTTATCGATTTAGAATGTTTCTCAACTTGATACTGAGATCCAACTCCGGTCCTATTAGTGAAGATAAAACTATCTTGGATTATTATTATCGAGTTGAATTCCAACACAGAGGATCACCTCATGTTCATATGCTCGTTTGGCAGAAAAATGTATCCCCTGTATTTGATCCGGAAGAAAATTCAACTTGGTCAAATTGCACGCAATTTATTGATCAGTTTATTACATGCCAGAGAATTTACGAGAATAACGAAAATTTGAATGCATTTGTAAATTTTCAAAATCATCGCCATTCAAAAACATGTCTAAAAAAATCTAAAACTGGTACCAAAATATGTAGATTCGGCATTCCCCATCCTCCCATGAATTCAACTGAAATCTTCCTTCCATTGGCGCTAGATACAGATAAAGAGACTTTGACAAAATGCAAAACAATATTTAAAGAAATCAAATTATACATGAATTATAAAGATCTTGGTAGAAATTACACTGGTGACATGTCTTTTACTGAATTTTTACAGAATTTGAACATCTCTGAGTCTGAATATGTGCTTGCTATCAGATCATCCATAAAGAGACCCACCATTTTTCTTAAACGAAATGTAAATGGAATATTCATTAATGCGTACAACATCAAAATGATAGAAGCATGGCGCGCGAATATGGACATTCAATATATTTTGGATCCGTATGCATGTGCCAAGTATTGTGTTGCTTATATTAACAAGTCATACGGAGGAATGTCAAAATTGCTAAAAGATGCTTCCGAAGACATGAAAAGAGGGAATACCACAATAAAACAAAAACTCCGTAAATATGCAAATGTGTTTCTAAATGGAACAGAAATATCAGCACAAGAAGCAGCATGCGGTGTTTTGAGGCAGCCAATGTCTGTATGTAGTCGCGATTCCATTTACATTCCGACCTCACACCCAGATTCTCGTGTTTTCATGATAAAAGCTCCAAAAGATTGGAAAAAATTATCAGATGATTCGACAGATATCGGAGTTAAATGTATATTAGACCATTATGCACAAAGACCGCATGAATTAAATCACTTATGTCTTGCGGAATTTGCTACAATGTACACATACTCTAAAGCAAAATGTGACAAAAAATATGTTTCTGCAGTAAATTCTCTTGATGATCAAGACATTTGTGGAATAGATTTAAACAAACCAGTTATTGAAACCGAAGACAACACTCGAATTTCTGAGTGCTTACAACTTCTGGATAGGTCAGGCTATATAAGAAAACGGACAAAAGCCAGAATTATCAGATTGAGAAGATATGGTCGGGAACAGGACCCATATAACTATTTTAGAGAGCAAGTGATGTTGTTCCATCCATACAGAAATGAAGAAGATGATATTATATCTAAAGATGTAGAAGGAATTTATAATGTTAATAGTAGATCCATAAATTTGAATAAAAGTAAATATAATACTAATGAAATGCTAGAATTAGAAAGTATGGAGCGAGAAATCGAGCAAGAAGAAAATTACTTCTCTAACACAACAGATGAGAAACTGGATGAGGAATATATTTTAATGAATGATACTCTTCAATCTTACATACTCTTCGATATGGGTCAAGATGCTGCACAGGAACAGCTAAAACTTTTGAGTCCAAAGCTAATTCCTGAATATCAATATACTGATCTCATTCGAAGCTTAAATATCAAGCAAAGAAAATATTTTAATGATATCATGTTTAAAATAAAAAATGGAAAAGTTCCATTTTATGAAATTGTTTTAGGTGGCGCAGGAGTTGGTAAAAGTACTCTTATTAATTCGATTGTTCAAGCTGGTTTAAGATACTTTAATTCCTTTCCAGGAGAAGATCCTTCTTCTATTAAGATCTTATTGTGCGCACCAACTGATAAAGCAGCTTTTAACATTAGAGGAATGACTTTACATTCCGTTTTCCATCTGCCACTAAATCAAAACTCTCTAAAACCACTAAGTGATGATATATGTAATCAGCTCTCTACAAAACTTGTAAATTTAAAATTGGTTGTAATTGATGAAATTTCAATGGTCAAACTACGAGATTTTTATTTTGTCGAAAATCGTTTAAGGCAGATATTCCGCAATAATTTTCCTTTCGGTGGCATTAGCGTTATTGTTCTTGGTGATTTTTGGCAATTACGACCAGTAATGGGAAAATTTGTATTTACGAATCCAGAAGAAGGTGAAATAATCGAAATCGATAGAAAACCATTGTTTCACAATTATCTTTGGCACATGTTTTCAATGTACAAATTAACGGAAATCATGCAACAACAAAACGATCGTGCTTTTGCAGAAGAACTAAATAATATGGCAGTCGGTGCAATGACGGAAAAAGACATTACACTAATAAAATCTCGTAAAATAACAAATTCAAATCAACCACCTATCAATGCAATCTCCTTTTTTTCGACAAATGCAGAATGTGATAAGTACAATAGCTTTTTCAAAGTAAATTACAGACAGAAGAAGTCGTGGCATATGCTTTCGATAAACCTCAAGGATCTGGTAAAAAATCTACTAAGGAAGAAATACTAAAATCCGCTAAAAATCTTAAAATTACAGACAAAAATGGCTTGCCCGCAGTCATTAAATTGAAAATATCTGCAATTTATATGATTACGTGCAATATAGAGGTAGAAGATGGGCTTTTCAATGGCACAACAGGATCATTAAAACACATCCAATATGTAAATACAAATACGGGTAAAAGGGTACCAACAATGGTATTTTCGGAACTTGATGATCCACTTGTGGGAGCGCAAATGAGGAAAAAGTATGAAAATCTTCTCAATTCTAAAGGAATAGATAAAACTTGGACTCCAATTTCTCCACTTGTTAAAATTATTAAAACTTGGCATGGACGGGGCTTACAAGTTGTTCGGACACAATTTCCTCTGATTGCTGCCAATGGACGAACTATACATAAGGGTCAAAGCGCCACACATAATTTTGTGATAGTAAAAATTGCAAAAAAATGGAGAGAGCTCAGCTGTACGTCGCATGCAGTCGAGCAACTACTGCTGACGGTTTATATATTGATGGTGATTTTAAACCACCCAAATCCCCAGAAAAAAAGGATCCGGTACTAAAAGAGCTGTCTAGATTGGAAAATCATCCAAAACGTTTCGATTTAAGATTCATGTATGACGTGCCGGACAGTTATTTCAAAATTGTTATTCACAACGTTCAGTCACTGAATGCACATTATTTAGATATAAAATTAGACCCACATTATACGACTGCACACCTTTTATGTTTCCTGGAACCATTTTCTTTGAAAGATGATGTGTATGATTTTGATGGCAAATTCACGTGCATATCTCGCATAGACTGTGTTGGCAAACGGAAGGCTTTTGGCTTGATGTGTGCTGCTAAAACTGAAATAATTCACGAGTGCCAATTCATAAATAATTGGATAAGACATGATCGCGGAGCTCATGCAGAATTTTGTGCAGTTAAACTAGGTCAAATGATTGTTCTTTTTGAATACAAATCTCCGAAGGCATCAACCAAATTACTGGAATCATTAATGACAGAAATTCTAGACAATTTGATGCACTTTGACTGTAAACTTACCGTTACTGGTGATTTCAATATTGAAAGAAAATCCGCCGATTTTCAAAAAAAAAAAATATATTATCTTTATACAACTTACATAACAAGGTTTTCTCGGACGAAATTTCAACGAATGAAAGTACACAGATAGACGTTTGCTATACGAATGAAGAAAACCTAGAATTTTGGTATTACGAATCTATTTTTAGTCACCATAAAGCAATTTCCTGTATTTGGCCTAAAACTATTTAATCAAATATAAGCGTATTCTTTTATTTATTATTCTTATTGCGTGTAATTATTTGCAATTGAAAGTAATGATTGACACTTAAAAACATTTTTTTTTTTTTTTTTTTTTTTTTTTTTTACCGAACTCTACTATCAGTTATTTAATTATCTTTCCTTTGTCAAAATTGAACTTTTTTCGTAAAACTAATGTTGGCCTTATGACTGGAGTAGTGGACATTCTCATATACAAGTAGATATAACAATGCATAGAGTATTTATTTATAATGAAAAGATTAATTTTTCTTTCTTTCTTTCGGGTAAGGTAAACTTTGTATTTTTATTTACACTCGGAAAAAGGTGATAATGACCTGTGCGTGTGTGTTAGTTACATTTGATGTTATTAATATGTTAGTTACATTTTGTGATTTTCTTAGATTATTTTTTAAATTTATTACCTAACAGACTAATGTAACTGTATATTCAGTAGGACATAAACTTATTAAATGATTTGGTTCTGAGTAGGCGCTTTTATGTGTTTTATTAATAATTTTGTAAATATACACCTATATTTATTTCTATTTATTTAAATAAAACTGTTTGTTATGAAACTTGCTTCATGATCATTCTTTTTTGAAAAATAATTATTGTTAAGAAATTGAAATGGAAGTTTTACATTTGCCATGTTTATTATAATTTTTTATTTTAAATTCATAAAGATAACAGCGCAGTTAGTGATAGATGGATCACATATTGTTACTCTAAAAATAAAAGAAGGGAAACTCTAAATTTGTATTTAGCTTGTATCAAAAGTGTATCTCATAATCGGAATTTGCATTTTTATACTCGATTTCTTTATTTTTTGAGGGGCATTATCCTTTGAAATAGGAGTATAATATACAAATAGTCTGAATAGCCTGTGAGCTCAATGCCATCAGTTTAACTGGGCACTTTTTTTTAATTTAAGATCAAACTAGCAAAATTAGCACGAGAATTTTTTATAATGAAATGCTTCTTATTTCTAGGTTCTTATCAGTTTATTTTTATTATTTAACAAAAAATATTGTTTCAATTGATTTGAAAAGAAAAAATGGAATGTTGTGCAATTTTGATATACTGATATTCAATTGCGTTTCGGAATCTCAAAATGGCAATATTTTGGACTGAGATTTAGAGAAAATGTTTTCTACCCTATTTGGAACTATAGTATGACTCAGCAAACAAGGATTTATAAAAATATTAAATTTTGCTCCACGTTATTGGCAGCCCTGTTTTAACTGAAGCTTATTCTTTTTACGTAAAAATTCATGGCATAATTCATAATTATTTTAACTATGAATTCAAGTATAATTTTTATAATCAGAAATAGGTTTTTGAATTGAAAAAAATTTTGGATCATGTTTGAGTCTATTCGAAGTATTGGATTTAAAAAGAAACATTTTAAACTGAAGGATTTTTATGGGATATATAAATTAAAGTTCGTGATATGGAGTCAACATTACTTCCTCAAAGTGTTAATACTTTTAATACTATGATGATTTAGAAAAAAAATGATTAAACTGTGTTATATGTATTTGGAGGGGATTTAAACATGGTACTGAAATAAAGTGTCTAAATTAGGCGTATAACTATGCCAAAGATGAATGTTAATGCAATTTTCAATATATAGACCTTCCTCGATTGTTTGGCTGATTTTATGACGGCCGATTTTCTATACGAGGGATATAGGCCCTAGGGGGGATTGCCCTCCATGGGGGTCTTTCTAAGGGATCCTAACCCGTATTTACGGCAAGGTTTGAAGGAAACCACTGAAAACACCGAACGGTTAGTTCAACGAGCGTGACAAGGGTTTGAACCCAGCACCCAAGCTTACAAAGCTAGTACAAAGCTTTGAGAGTAGAACCTTTCAGCCACTGGTGGGGCTTTTAGACCCTCCTCAAAGGTTAATTCGTGCATAGCATTAAATTGTAGAAATTATCTTCCGTTGTCTGGTACATATATTTTTTCGTACAATTGTTTGTAGGGGTGATCACTATTTTTTTTCTAGGACCGTACCAGAATAAAACAAAATTGCAAGAAATTAGGTCTGGAGACTACCGTTTGGATGCTTGCCGCGGAACAAAGGGACATAATATTGAGATAATGAAACCTAACGGATGGTGTATTAGCTGTTGAACTTTTCTTAATACTGTAATGTGCGAAGTGTGCTTTTCTCTTACACTAGAGTTTTCAGTTAGGCCTTTTTTATTCGGAAATTCTGAAAGAAAAAAATCACTTTATGTAATCGCGAAATGTCTGTTATTAAATAATGAAAAAATTACTATTCGAAATTTCCGGTATGAATTCTGAATTTCTGAATCTAAAAAAGGCCAAACAGCAACCTTGTCTTACACTGTTTGTTTTACTTGAAATCGGCTCTTTCTCATTAAAATCAATTATCACAGTTTTCTCAGTTGGAACAGCTTTTTATCCATAATGCTAACATGTTTTTCATTACATAAGTCAAATATTGCTATTTTGAAAAGGTGGTAGTATTCTGGATATAAAAACGTACCCAAATGACAGCACTGTCTATTTAATGCAGTTTCAAAACCAGTCAATGAATGCATTTTTTCTGTATTCTCACAAATTTCCATGCTTTGTAGAATATTCAAATATGTATATGGCAAAATTGTTTAAATTCTAACTGAAATATAGGCTTTTGAAAAATCCTCCTAAAAAATTATGCATTTTGTCAAGCAAGATTTTGAAAATCCATTGCAGACACAAATTTTATACACATTTTTTTAGTTTTACTGCTATATGTTAATGTAAAATAATTGAAAAAAATTATTTAATGTAAAATTAATGTAAAATTAATTAATCATATTAACTAAATTAACAAAAATTTTTGTTTTACTTTTCAATACAGAATTTTCATTGAAAAAAAATTACTTATTTTTGATCCAGTATAAAAATATGCATTTGTTTATTTATCATTTATTGGGATATAAAGTTTCTTTTGTCATAAATACAAGCTTCTAACTCTCCAGTACCTGTAAATCTGAACTGGGGTGAATTCAATTTATTTAAAATGCATTTTAATTTAGATATACTTAGAAAAGATATCAGAATATGTTTATAAAGTATATTAAATTAAATATTGAAGAAATCTTTTAAGAGTATTATATTTTCTAGTAAAAGAAAATTCTATACTACAAACTACTTTATAGTCTACAGTGGCAGCTCGATATTCATTTCAAAGACTGCCTTTATTTGGGAAACTAAATGCATAGTCGCAAAATCGTTTATGATCGTACCACTATTTTGTAAATGAAATATTTGACTTATTTGTTGATAGAAAATTATGCCATCAAAACAAGGGAATTTTTTTCTTTAAAAAAATAAAGAATAAAAAAAAAGAATAAAAAAAAAAAAAAAAAAAAAAAAAAAAAAAAAGAATAAAAGTTTCAGCCATGTATTTAGTTCCACCAAAATAGCGAATCACGAGCCGCCAAAAATACTCTAGTATTATTAGAAAAATATGGATAAATAAAATTGTATTTAATAGAAAAAATGTTTTGAAAGCTTTATACCAAACAAAATTTTCTACTTCAATTATATTAACAGCTGCAATAATTAATTTTTAGTATTCCTATTGAATGTAAATTGAGTAAGCTAAAATATCGCAAAATATTTTTTCTCTACACATTTAAAACAAAATATTATGTGGTATTATACTAAGGTATGGAGAAAAAAAAAACTTCTCAAACATCCAAGAATTCCTTTAGGAAGCGAATAGTTTCGAGAGCAATAACTAAATTTCTCCATTCATCAAGTGCAATAATGCGTATGATCGGGAAAAGAAAGAACGCAGATCACAAAAAGACAGACGACTAGTCTTGTATTTGGGATCTCAAGTATTTTACCAGATGAAAATTTGTATTAATTTATTTCTCTTAAAATAATTTGAATTTTAAATGTGTTTCTGAATAATTGTTGCCAGTTTTGTGGGTATATTTATTCGGATTGCTTGATTGCGACCGTTGTTTTGAAATAGTAATATTTGCGTTATTTATTCTGTCATTAACTAAGATTTAATAAGGCGAATATTACTATTTATAAAAAGTGACAATCAAGCAGTCTTTTTGTTTTTTAAAAACCGAACTGGCATCACTGTTCTTACTATTTAAGAGGTTCATTTTGATTACTTAAGACATGTTATAACTTTTTAAAAAAGAATTACCTAAACTTTCTACACATATTTGCGATTTTCTTTTGTGCGTAATTATCCAATAATAAAAATGGGATCTTTTGAAAATAAAAAAAGCATATCTTGAAATTTTAAAAACAATTTTTTATTTGGAAATTGGTTGAAAAAGGGTCCTTTTGCGGTTTTTATACAGGGCTGTTCAAAAATTGAAGCGTTCGCGGTACCAGATAAATCATGGAAGATGCTTATCTGTAACAAAATACCAAACAAAAACATTAAATATACGATATTTTGTAGTCCTTCTCGGATGGGTTTATCAATTTTTCGATTCTGAAGAAAATGGAAGCCTTTCAAATTTCAAGTTGTCGATTTTAGACAAAACTTTTCGGACTCAAATCGCGTAATATATATATATATATATATATATATATATTTACAATTCGAATACTCAAAAACGCGTCCGTGAGGGACTACAAAATAGTATATACTAGAAAATCACGAAAATTTCAACCAAACCGGTTGATCCAATCTCCAGTTCTACCTGGTAAAACAGAGTTTCGTAAACAGAGTCTTTTAAAACAGAGTTTCGAGGAAAACAGGTTTAAAATTTTAGAAAGTTTTTAAACAACCATCGATAACAGTGACAATTTTCATGTTACACAAAATTCTATACCAGGCCCATATAATGAACCGTTCTGTACTTCCTCTTTCCTAATTATTTTGATTCTACATGCACACAATACGCTAAAAATGAGCGTATTCATTGCAAATCTAAAAGCCGGTTAACTTTTGAACCAATACGAATTTTAAAGAAAACTGCTTTACGGCAAAATTTTTGAGGGTTAAAGAAGTGAAAATATGCAACAAAAAAAATTCTACTTTATTTTTATTTTATTTATTTATTTATTTTTAAAGTTATAATATGCCTTAAGAAGTTTAGTTGAGTACACTAATTAATTGAAAATAAAACAAAGGTTATCGTTACTTATTCTACAGTGATTCCAACACCATGACATTTAAAAAATCAATGCATTCCTAAATTTTCTGAAATTTGTTCGGTTCTAAAATTATTTCTTTCTAAAATATAAAATATCCAGAAAAATTACATTTCTACTATCATATTTGTTTATTCGTTGAAAAATACATAGGTTTTAACGGTCATGTTTCAATGCATTTATTTTATGGTTACATTAAATCCCTTAAGTTACATCTTGCCTTTCCTTCATTTAGAATGTACCGTTAGTAACGCAGATTTTTAAATTCAGTTTGAATTTTTTTTCAAGAAATAAGTCTGCAGGTGACCATAAATATTGATTAGTCAACGCCAATCGTTTTCTGTATATATCGAGTAAATACTTATTCGAATATTTCTATATTTGTCTTGTCAGCTTTATATTTCAATTGTTATGATAAATTCTTTCCCAGATTCTGCGTCGAGCAGAAAATTTATATTTTCCTTGCCTCGAGCAAAGTTCAGATAAAAAAAATAATAAACGAAAAATAGGAAAAATGATAAAAGTGTTCTGAATTCAAACTTTGAAGTACTGAATAAAAGATAATATGTGATCTGTTTCTTTAAAGAATATTTGATATTTATATTCCGTGGCAAAGAAATCTCACATATCAATTAGACGATTTTCTAAATAAAAGTTAGAGTCCTAATGTTTGTCATATTTCTATATTTAAGCTTAAATAATAATATAAATAAAAATATTTTTATAATAAAAACCAGGGAATTTCTTTTAAAACAATGTGCGTTAACTCTTTGAAAATTCCAAAGAGTGTGGCACCAATACTGCATTAAAGTTTTGCCTATTAATTTTTCTTTAGTCTAATTTTCTTGCAATTAATCGCAGAAGTTTTAATTGTTTCAGCAATAAATCCAAGAGCCATGACGGCCAATAAAGATTGCTACTTGTCCCTTACAGCGAGACATTACAGAAATGCAAAAACTCCTCAGCTCATTCGTGTTATTTATGTGGTCACAGGAAGGCGAGTTTCAAGAGTTACCTCTTTTAGAAGGCTACATGACAGAGGGTTGTTTGCAAGAAGACCTTCTGTTTCCATCCCGCTGACATAAACGCCCAAATGGCATCTGCACACAGCAGATGCCATTTAGCACAGTGCAGATATCATCGACTTTGGATCAGGGATCAATAGGGACCGTTCTATTCTAGGGTGGCTAGTGGTCAGGGAAAAATACAGTCCAAAAAATTGAGAAACACCAGTCAATTCTTATAGAAAATTCATGTTGATTATTCGATCAAATAATGAACATGAATTTTTCTATAGGAATATACTGGTGTTTATCACTTTTTTTTACTGTATTTTTCCCTGACCACTAACCACCATGTATTCACTGATGAGTCTCGATTCAGCCTAAACACTGATTGTAGACGTACTTTCATCTGGAGAGAACCAGCGACCCAATAGTTGCCCTCCAACGTCCGAGAAAGATACCACTATGGCAGCGGAGGTTTGATGGTCTGGGCAAGCATCATGTTCGATGGGCGCACGTCTCTTCATGTGTTTGGAAAAGACTCTGTGACTGGTGTGAGGTATAGGGATAAGAACTTGGAGCACTGTGTTCGCCTTTTCAGGGATGCAGGAGGCCCTGATTTCATTTTAATGGGCGAAAACGCGCTTCCACATATAGCTCATCTGGTCGACGAATTTCTGGAAAGTGAGGATATTCACCAGATGGATTGGTCACCGAGATCTTCAGACCTATATCTCATAGAAAATGTCTGGGACCTTCTAGAGAGGGCAATTGGAACTCGCACTGCACCTTCCAGAACCAACCAGGGCGTGATAGCGTTGCTGGAGAATTGGAACCAACTGCCACAGAGACTTATAAACTGCCAGATTACCAGTATGAATTCACGTTGTGAGAGCTGTGTAATTGTGAGAGGGGACCATACTCCTATTAACCTATTTTTTGTTCAATATTGTAAGCTCTGTTTATACCTTCCGACGCTGATGAGTCTTACGTAAGATCGTGGCCGAAAAAATATCTTTTGGACAAAAACAAAGCTTTATCTTTCATTAGAAAGTGGTAAGATTTAAAAGCCTTAATCTTTTAAAATTTATTTAATTATTATATATAATGGATCGAAATATGTGCAATAATACAAATTAAAATTATGTTCTTCGTAAACCTTGCCGTGTGATTCCAATACTATTAATTATGTAATAAACATTATTAGACATGTAGCAATGAACTAACACTCTATAAGACAAACTGCTTTTGAAATTTACTTTTTATATGTAAATGTTGCGTATAGTAATTGCATTCTTTAGAATTAAATATTGCATTAATATTAAATTGCTTTGAATAGTTGGGAATCACTGATTTACACAAAAATTTAAAATTCACAAGTCGCATCTCTTCAAAGTTAAGTCTCTAAAAATATTTTATTATATACAACAGCTTTTCGTACAACCCACACATTTCTTTCTTTTGGATTTCGTGTGACTTTCGACTAGAAAAAATGGATTTGAAATATAATGTTTTTACAAAGTAACTTAGTACGTGAAAACTTCAAAGATGGATCACAAAGGCACGCAAAGAAAGTAATTCTACACTTTGGAGATATTACATACTTATTCGAGTAAATAAAAGTCTTTTATGAAAAATAAAACTGCAGGCTAGTTTAAAACATTTTTTCATTTTAGAAAATGAATGAAAAATATCTCATATTAAAGGGAATTATTTTATTTTTAAACAATAAATAAAAATCATTTGTCAATAATAGATTATGAAACACTTTTTAAAACATCCAGAATAATTTAACAAAATTTCGCTCTTTTATAAGGTAAATAAAATACCAAAATAAACATTTAAGAAAACGCATAACATATTCGAAAACCAGATTTCGGTAATTACTGACCATAACCGGAAGCGTTCTCGAATTAATTTCTGCAGCCCTGTATTCGATCTGTAGAGTTACATATATTCTACTTAGTATGCTAAAAAGTAGTGTAGTAAGTTTGAAAATTCAACTTTAGCAATTTCTACCAATAGACAGAAACATACTTGAATTATTTTGTGCAGCCCTGTATATTACTTACAGATTTTTATAAACGCTACATATTAATCTAAAATTTAACTCAAGCTAGAACAAACTTAAAATTACTACATTCACACTTCCAGAACATGTCATCTATAGGCGATCATGTATCCAGTACTTTTCGTGGCACTGTATATGATTTTATTTTTAATCTACATCTCTTAGTATACTAAATATAGTTCAGCTTGAAAATGCACAACTAAATTAAAACCACCTTTAAGAAAATTGCGCTCATACTCAGTAATGATTAAGAATTGTTTTGTGCAGCCCTGTATATGATCAAAGCTTCAGAAGCTGCAAACATTTGTATTACAGATTAAACTTTAGCATGCTTATGATGAGTGTATGTAAAATGACCAGGTACATGGAAAATAGAAACCTTTAAAAAGTCTAAAGTTTATCTAAATTTCATTCGAACAGACCTAAGTTTTACGGTTGGATTAAATATCATATTGACTGATTTGCTTTTTAACACTTTCTAACCTAGTTGAAAAGTGTTTATGACTTCGGTTTGTCTGGCCGTCTGGCCGGGCTCTAACTCCCGTAAATATTATCGGATTGTCCTGAAATTTTTATATGTTATTATCGTTATCTATAGCATGTTCTCTATTTCAACTGAAGTCTTTTTCACTGATAGTTTTTTTACAGGGACAGTCAAAAGTATTACATTACATTACAGTCAATGGGGAATAATCTTTTCATGTGCATTTTGATGACGCTACGTCATTTAAAACATAACGAAATTGATATATATTTATGGAGCGCATTAAAACATGCTTTTTGTAGAATAAGCGGCGCAAAGCATTTATTATCCATGTACAGGGACAAACAAAAGAATTTTGTTACACATCGTTCTATGTGGAAAAATCGTTTGCAGTGTAATTTAGTGATATTTTGCTATTTCAAACCTAATGAAAATTATATGCATTACTGAGATGCACTATAAATTGCTCTCTTGTGTGCATTACGTTTATTTACAGGGACACACAAAATATATTGATTACAGTACATGTGTGAAATTTACAGTCTGTGTGTGATAAGTGCGTTTTCAACTTTGGTTTGCGTTTTTAAGTTTAAATAAATGTTTTCATATTACGCGGTGTGTATAAATTCTTTCATAGTACGTGTATGTTTATAAACTCATTTGATCATATACAGGGCTACACAAGATAATTCGTAAGTATTACAGACTATGGGAGTGAATTGCTCAAGGGTAGTTTTTAATTGTGCTTACGCATTTTCCTGCTGAACTATATTTAGTAGACTAATAGAAGTTTGTGGAATATAAATAAATTCATATACAGGGCTACGCAAAAAAGATACATTGTCGTTTACGTTTGGTAATTGCTGCAAGTTTAGTTTTAAGTTGCCTTTTAGCTTAATAGGTGGTGTGTACAAAACTCTTCAGATAATATACAGGGCTGTACAAAAGATTTCGAGTGCCTTTCCATCGATTGG
The DNA here is from genome assembly GCA_963931845.1 of Maratus michaelseni. Lineage (NCBI taxonomy): Eukaryota > Metazoa > Arthropoda > Arachnida > Araneae > Salticidae > Maratus > Maratus michaelseni. The sequence goes on from OZ007586.1 coordinate 404,435,993, forward strand.
AGAAAATGGCTAAATGTGAATATTCTAACTGAATTAAATTTTATCATAAAATATATCCACATCTATTGATCATATGCAGGGCTGCACAAAATAATTCTACTACTTTGTTGATAATGAAAGGCAATTTCGAAAACTGTATTTTTTAATGTGTTATATGTTTTCTAAACTGTTTATTTACATATCTTCTTTTACCTTATTTAACGGTGAAGTTTCGTTACAGTTTTCTGGCTGTGTTGGAAAGTGTTTCATAATCTATGCTTGAGGCATGATTTTTCGTTCTTGTTATTTTTTTAAAGCTCAATTCGTTTAACCTTATTTATTCAAAAAATGTAACATCTAATGTAAAACCATCTGAATGAAATATCTTAATATCTGCCCCTTCCCGGCCTAAACATTGTGGGAAATAAATAATTTATTTTAATTTCTTCGGCAAATTATGTTTTCGTTTAATGCTTTCTTTATTTAAAAACAGACGGTGGTTGCCAAGTGTGGTTTAAGGGAATGCGTATACATTAAAGTTTTCATAGACATACCATTCTTTTCATAAATGATAAGCAGCTCAAGTAATAAACAATAACTCATAACACAGGATACGCGCGGTCCTTAATTTTGATTACTTTTATTTCCTAATAGAAATCTTCGCTCTACTTAATCGCAGCAACTTTTGCAACTTTGCAAATTTTCTCCGATCAAAAAAGGCGAAGATTTATTTTTGGAAATTGCGGGATGATCAGAAGTATGGATCGTACGCACCCTGTTATGGTAGTCTTTCTTATAAACTTATATAAAACATCGATATTTTAAGTGTACTTTATTACTTTATTTTTAACTATCTGAAAAAACACACCTATGATAGAACAGTAATCAAAATAAAAATAAAAACTGGCAATTTTTTTATAATTTTTCTTTAAAAATCTTTTCCATGTGTCTCATTTTTCAAAAGTCTGCGTGCTTCTTTCAATAATAGCTTTTGAAAAAATATCCATAATATTTTTTGAACCTATTGATGAAAAATTTTGTCTTTTATGAAAACTGATGCAAAAATTTATTTATAATTCTTTACATCCTTTTTTCTTTTCTTTTAACAGGTAAAATTTTAATATGAATCCCTCATCGATTTTTGATAAAATATATTTTTTTATTATTATGGAACATTCTATTTATCAAATTCTTTTAATAAATTTCTGAATAGAATCTTTCAAAACCTTTGAAAACTTATGGTGAAAAATTTTTTTAACAAGTGCGCTATTTCCAGGAAAGTAATTAAAGCTGATAAATTTCAATTACGATAATATTTTCGCTCGCCTGGTTTAAATTTTTCTTTATTTTCTGTATTGATTAAAATTTGATGAATTTCTCTGTCATTTTTCATTGGCTTCATACCCTTCAGATAGTCTTTTTATTTAAAATAATTTAATTTATCTTCAATTGTTTTGAAGATAAAATACAAAAGGCAGTAAACTAAACCTATTATTAAACTTACATTAAAATGAATGTGCATACCACTTTCATTTAACTTTTGATCCAATATCAATTATTGTGTAATGAATTATTTATAAAAATTAGGAATCTCGTATGTTTCGTATTCTAATAGTATTAGTGAAATAAATGTTTCGTGTTTTTAAATGGTATTTAATTTTTTAATCATCTAAAACAATATTAAAATTTTAATTGCTTAATAGGCGCAATGCTGGATTTGCGCCTATTAAGCAATTAAAATGTGAATATTATGAATGCAAGGCGTGAGAAATTTTCCTCTGGAAAAATTTCCAAGTATTAAAATATGAATTTATTCAATTGTCGATGCTGGTTTTTCTTTGATTTCATGTTGCCCCAGGGTTGTGGCTCACTGAAAATATTCCATCTTGTGCTGCATTTGTAGTCTTGCCAACATGTTATCGTGAAAAAGTTCCAAGCTGTGTATCGTTTCCAAGTGGTTCAGTTGGTAGAACGACCGTGCGCTAATCTGATGACCCGGGTTCGAGTCCCGGCTTGGGTACTTTTCACTATGTTGACTGCGCCTATTAAGCAATTAAAATTTGAATATTATGGATGCAAGGCGTGAGAAATTTTCTATGGAAAAATTTCCAAGTATTAAAATATGAATTAATCTAAAACAAGTTGAAATTAAAAATTATTTAGTTTTGCTAATGCGAATATAGGCATCATACAGAATGTTGAATTTTATTTCAGAAAAGTTGCATACATCAGCATTTATCATTGTTTTGGGACCACTTTCATAAGTCAAAAATATCTGCGCACTGCCTTTCGCATGCCATTTGTAATAACCAAACATTGAGATTTTATCTACTGCTTGTCATACACAATTCATCGGAATTTAAATTTTTCGAAGATCTTGGAAATGTAAGAAAAATCAAGTTTTTTGCAAACCAAAATTAGTGATCATGGAAAATCTTGTTTCTCAAAAAATGCGTTTAAAGTGTATAATTTTGAAAATTAATTTGTACTGAGCTTACTTGCAACACTTAAAAGAGAAAAACTGTATATAACAGAAATAGCTTCCATAATATATATCAGTAGTTTTTATTTATAATTTCATTTGAATTGTATAAGTGATTGATATATTTCCAATTTTGAACGTTCAGCGTTGTTAGCTCCTTCATTATTTTCGTTTAATTGTATGTACACAAACTCATTTTTACTAAATATAATTAAATTAACCGTGCTGTTCTGAACTCTTACTGAACAATAAACTAAGATTATCAAGTTAAAAAAAATGAAATATGCTGTAGTTGTCGAGAAAATTTGAAGTTCATTAATACAAATTAATTCATTAATTTTTAATAAAAACTACAAATTCAAAACTTTTACAATCTTATCTGTAAACCTTTTCGGGTAATCAATTTCATCAAAAATTGAAATTAAAGTTCATTAAAAATCAAATTTGTTAAAGAATTCATTTTCAGTTTTTGGATTTGAAAAGTTTTATTTGGGTCTTAATCGCTAAACTAAAAATAAAAAAAACGTATATAATAGACACACCTTATTATAGTATTTTAATAGTTTTGATTTAAAAGCAACATTTTTATTTTTGAAATGTCAATGTTTTTCACTCCTTTATTATTTTCATTTACGCTCATCACTAGTCATCACATTTTACTGGTCTTTCGGCACCTGCATAGAATATTCTTCAATTCATCATCACTTAACCCCTTCAGGGGCAAAGTACTCTTGTAGCTAACATAGTGAAATGATTGATTGACACCAGGAATCTCGAACCAATTTATTTTAAAATAAGCAAAAGCTTTTCCTCATGTACCTTATAAATTCAAAATTTGATTATAAAATTCTGGTGGCATTGTGGCATTTTGGGATTAAAATTAAGTGGTATATATAATATACCGGTACCCTTCAAGGGGTTAAGCGGGTCTTACACCGAGGCGACACAAGCAACTCGACGCGCGTCATAGGAGAAGAAACAGGTTTAAAACAGGATTCGTCTTTTTTTCAACCTATTTCAAACCTGTTTCTTCTTTTAAGAAGCGCGTCATTTTGCTGGTGCCGCCTCGGTGTGTGGCCTGACATAGATTGACAAACCTCATTGGGAAAACACCTCATTTGACAATTTTTACTTTTTTGAAACATGAAAGGTTTATTATGAGATTTAGTTTATTTTAACGTTTTCTAAGTGTTATAATTTCATACTTCTCCCACATTACTAAAGGGTATTCTCTCCTTTATACTCATATGACTATATCTGCGTAAGAAACCCCATCCAGATAACTCAACTGTATGCTCTTTATACTGTAATGTAATGTTACTTTTGTAATCATTTTTATTTGTCTTTGCTCATATTAACGCCATTTTATCATTTCTTGTTCAGTGCAGCATGTTCCTGTATGGAATTACCCCATGATATACCATCCATCCATACATCTTTATTTTCAATTGGACGAATGTAAACTAACTCATTTCTGCTAAATTCATTTAAATTTCAATTTTTAAAATACTTATTCTACCTCCTACAACACAATAAACTGAAAATATTGAAAAGTTTTGAATGATGAGTGAAATATGTTGAAATTGTGAAAATAATCTTTATTGTTTTAAATCTTGTTTTTTTTCATAATACATGCATGCAAAATAACATTTCATCAAACTAAGCTCCACTTTTGTTTTTTTAAAATATTTACAAATGCAAAAAATATGGTTCAAATACCTCAATATTTACCTACAAATCTTTTTGGGGAATCAGGGAATCAAGGTTATCGCAAATAAATGTTACTGATCATTAAAACTAAAGTTTCGCAAAAAATTCATTTAAAGTTTGTACTTTTCAAAATGAAATTGTCCTCAGATTACTTGCAATACTTCAAATAGGAAAACATTATATAAAATAACATGCCCTGACATAATATTTTAGTAATTTTGATTTCAAACTACATTTTCAAGTTTAAACGTTCGACATATTACGTTCCTTCGTTATTCCCATTTGAATGTATGTAAACAATCTCAATTACGCTACATTTATTTAAATTTTACTATAAAACAACGCTGTTCTGAATTTGGGCAAAACACGTTTATATGATTTAAGGTTTTTTTTTTTTTTTATTTTTTTTTTTTAATCAAACTTGAGTTTATTCCATTATTGAAAGACACCAGTATTTACGAAAAAATTTAATTTAAAGTAAGTAAAACATTTTTTCACGTACTTAGAAAAGGAAAATTTCTCTCCAAAATTCTGATGCCAATGTCGTGTTCACGGGTTAAAACTAAATGGTCCGATAACTAAATGGAAGAAATAGTCGATTTTAATAATATGAGAAGATTTGTTTTGTACATTTTGACAAATAGTTGATTGAAGAAGTTTTCATTTTCTTATTTAAAATTTATTTGTTTTAAAGATAGTAATAGCATTTCCCTTTCAATGGAACAATTATTTCATATCTTGGGGAATTTTATATGATCTCATAATATCCCTTTTCTGATATTCTACAAAATTTATAAAAACAGCCTTTGTTTCTTTTTTTCTCTTCGAAAAACAAAATAAAATAAAATAATATACAAATTATCAGAATATAAGGTTTTTCTAAATATATGGCATAACAAATCGACATTTATTTGATTTTCTTTGAGAAACTTCCAAAGTAAGCAAAAGAAATTTTACATTTAACATATCTTTATTGAATTTGTGAGAATTGAAATCCAATTTAAAAACAAACTGTTCAAATCGAATCAAAATTTCATTGTTGAACTTATAAATAGTTTTCATTAAATGTAGTGCTTGCATTTTTGTTTCTTCGAATTTGAATATTTCAAAACACTTTTTCTTTCTAAAATTTTGTCTTTTCGAAACAATGTTATTTTATTTACGAATTTTTAAATATCGTAATTACAGAAGAAATATATACAAATAATAATTGAAGAGAATCATTTTTAAATATGCAATTTAAATGCAGTTTATAAGTATACTTTATATTCTATTCTTTCAGTAGAAAATGCCATTGCATTGAAGTTTTATTTACATTAAAATTCAAATTAGACAAAATTGAAGGGCAGAAGAGAATCAAAATACGCTAAATATTTTGCAAATTAGATTTTATTATTATCAGATAAAATCACAATTTTATTAGAATTTTTGTTAATTAAAAATCTTTTTTCATGGGGAAATTTTATTGTAATTGTTTTTTCTATCGACAGTCTAAATTTGATATCTTCATCTTTTTTGCCTGCAAGTTCTTTTCTACGACGAATTCGAAAAAGGAATATTCGCTTTAATCGAAAAGTTTCTGTCATTAAAAAAGTTTTTTTTTCTCTTTTAAAATACTGATAGTTTGGTTGCATGAGAACCACAGAAGAAAGACCCCTACTTTAAATCAATTTATCTTTGTCATATCACTATACAGTGAAGGCATAACAGCTCGAATCCATGAAAATTTCTACCGAATATGGTACGTTATATTTAAAGTTCACATTTTTAGCAATATATTTGTAAATTAACGTAATTTATTCGACTACTAACTGCGTGATGGCCAGATGTGCTTCATTGTTATTACTCCAGATCTGATTTTCAAAATAAATAAATCTAACATTATTATACGTTTAACAAAGATTTATTGTATTAATTTTATGAAAATAAAGTAAAAGTTCATATTTAAAAGAGAATTATACTTTGCAAATTCCGTTATTTTCAGTCAATTACATTGAAACGATGCAGCAGAGTGTTGGCAATAATCTTCATTTTAAAAATATAGATTGTTTGACTGCCAAAACGTTTTTGAAACAGTGTAATGGGCCTTAATTTAACCATTATTTAATCTGTCATTAATTAAGGCGAATATTTCTACTTGAAAAAAGTGGTGACACTCAAGCAATTTGAATTTAAAAAAGTAGCTTACTGTCAACACTGTGATACAGTGTTGTTAAGAAAAATGAAGTACTTCAATGACGTTATTATTACAAATGACGTATGTTATTACATACATGTTGTAAGTTTTTGGACTTAATTTCAGAGATGATAGAAACAAATGACATCAATTTGACGCAGATAAAGAAAATTACTTTTGTTTTATGAATTAAACTATATACTTCTTTAAAAAATATGTCGATCAACACTAGCTATTGAAAATATGTTTTTATATTTTTACTAAGAACAGCATCAATAAAAAACAACATCAATAGCACAGATGTAATAATCCGCACTATTTCCCTTCCCCTTTTTCCTAATTAACGGAATAACTAAATTGTTGTTATTACATATATTTAATTAAAAGTTTAAAATAATATCTTGGAAATCAATTGAAATTTTTAAATTTCGAGACCTATATTTATATTATTATATCCATACAATTAACTGTAAATAATAAGTGTCTTAGTAACCACAATTAATAGAATTACTGAATCAGCATCTCTTTTTCTCGACACAATAAAATGTGAGCAAATTATACACAGTTTAAAGTTGGTGAAACGTTTTTTAGTATAAAAGATTCATAAATATGTCTTTAACACGTGGACTAAAAAAGAAAATGATTCTTCATTGTAATTTTCATTTTGTTTTCTCCAAATGCTACTAAAAATATAGAATTACGCCTTAACAGAACAAAACTTTGGAACATTTGGTCAAAATACATGGTCCATACCTTGTATTCCCACCCTTTTCCTTGATGATTGCTTTAGTTCTGTCAAGCATTGACATTACAAAATGTTCGAACTTATTTGGATAGATAGCTGCCACACTTTTAGCATGGAGTCTTTTAGTTTCTGTGTTGTTTTTGACTGTAGCTTAAATCAGTACAAAAACCCTTAACGGGTTAAAAGTTGTGAGGCAGCACTTTCTTTTCGCTCTAAGCATTTTAAATAAGGGTCTTAAAAGCAATGATATCAAATTTGAGTGACGCTATGTTAATAATATTTTTAAAATTCATCATTTTCTTTTTAGTTTTATTTATATTCACAGGTGCATTTATGATCTTGACATGAAAAAATATATAAAATTTATTCGCTGATGCTTTTTCATTCAGATCTCTCAGGAATTCAAAATATGGGTTTAAAAAAAAATTATATCAAAATTTGAGTCACACCTTGACGTGAATTTAATAGGATTGTTTTAAAATTCAATTTAAATTATTTTTCGTTTGTCTTCTAAAGTATATTTACACATACAAACAATACTTTTAATTGTTCAATACACTGTTAAATATATTACTTTTACTGAGCCTATATTATGTATTGAAATGTATTTATTTCAATAAACTGATTTATGTTTTGTGCCACGCTATCCAAAATCATAAGTAAAATTTATATAAATGATTATTTTGCGTCATATTATCCACTTGCATACATTTTCCTTTGTTTGGATAATATGACGCAAAATAATCATTTACATAAATTTTACTTATGATTTTGGGTAGCGTGGCACAAAACATAAATCAGTTTATTGAAATAAATACATTTCAATACATAATATAGGCTCAGTGAAAGTAATATATTTAACACTGTATTGAACAATTAAAAGTATTGTTTGTATGTGTAAATATAGTTTAGAAACGAAAAATAATTTAAATTGAATTTTAAAACAATCCTATTAAATTCACGTCAAGGTGTCACTCAAATTTTGATGTCATTTTTTTTAAAACCCATATTTTGAATTCCTGAGAGATCTGAATGAAAAAGCATCAGCGAATAAATTTTATATATTTTTTCATGTCAAGATCATAAATGCACCTGTGAATATAAATAAAACTAAAAAGAAAATGATGAATTTAAAAAATATTATTAACATAGCGTCACTCAAATTTGATATCATTCCTTTTAAGACCCTTATTTAAAATTCTTAGAGCGAAAAGAAAGTGCTGCGTCACAACGTTTAACCCGTTCAGGGTTTTTGTACTGATATCATTACTTTTTTGCGGTTATGGATGAAAATGTCAATTAGTCGAAAATAAGCATAGGGTTTAAATTAATCATTAGAATAAAATTTTAAAGAAATGCTAAAAAAAGTCCCCTAGGACCACAATAAAAATATGGGGGTGGTTGCCCGGGGAGAGGAGTCCAAGACTCAACTTTAAAGTTATACAGCGCTAGAAATACATAATAAGAAGGATGAAAATGCATGGCCAAACCCGTTTGTTCCATCTTCCACCGCCAGAGGGCACAATATTTTCTATACAAACATAGCTGAAATTTTTCAGGCTGTCGATTTCGAGTTAAATGAGCATACCTCGTCGTGAACGGTCCCATAGAACCCGATATCGTAAAGCGCCCCCTGGTGGTGAATTTTGGAACTAAAATCAGTATATCCTGTCTATATCGAGTCGAATGAATTAAACTGCATTGTGATGGGACTCATAGAACTCGAGTTAGCTGCAAAATCCATTAGTTCCATCTTCCACCGCCAGGGGCGCACTCTGTTCTATACAAACATAGCTGAAATCTTTGAGGCTGCCGATTTCGAGTCGAATGAGCCATACCTCGTCGTGATCGGGCCCATAGAACCCTAGATAGAAAAACACCCCCTGGTGGTGAAACTTGGAACTAAAATCGATATATCCTGTCGATGTTGAGTCGAATGAATTAAACTGCATTATGATGGGACCCCTAGAACTCGAGTTAGCTGCAAAATCCGTTAGTTCCATCTTCCACCGCCAGGGGGCGCACTCTGTTCTATTCAAACATAGCTGAAATATTTGAGGCTGTCGATTTGAAGTCGAATGAGGCATACCTCGTCGTGATCGGTACCATAGAACCTGAGAAAGGAAAGCGCCCCCTGGTGGTGAAACTTGGAACTAAAATAAATATATCCTGTCGATGCCAAGTCGAATGAATCAAACGGCATTGTGATGGGACCCATAGCTACAAAATCCGTTAGTTCCATCTTCCACCGCCAGGAGGTGCACTCTGTTCTATACAACCACAGCTGAAATCTTTGAGGCTGTCGATTTCGAGTCGAATGAGCCATACCTCGTCGTGATCGGGCCCATAGAACCCGAGACAGAAAAGCGCCCCCTGGTGGTGAAACTTAGAACGAAAATGGATATATCCTGTCGAGTCGAATGAATCAAACTGCATTGTGATGGGAGCCATAGCTACAAAATCCGTTAGTTCCATCTTCCACCTCCATGGGGCGCACTCTGTTCTATACAAACATAGCTGAAATCTTGGAGGCTGTCGATTTCGAGTCGAATGAGCCATCTCGTTGTGATCGGGCCCATAGAACCCGATATAGAATAGTGCCCCTGGTGGTAAAACTTGGAACTAAAATCGATTCACCTGCCGATGTCTAGTCGAATGAATTAAACTGCATTGTGATGGGACCCATAGAACTCGAGTTAGCTGCAAAATCCGTTAGTTCCATCTTCCGCCACCAGGGGGCGCACTCTGTTCTATACAAGGATAGCTGAAATCTTTGAGACTGTCGATTTTGAGTCGAATGAGCCATACCTCGTCGTGATTGGGCCCATAGAATCTGAGATAGGAAAGTACCCCCTGGTGGTGAAACTTTGAACTAAAATCAATATATCCTGTTGATGTCGAGTCGAATGAATTAAACTGCATTGTGATGGGACCCATAGAACTCGAGTTAGCTGCAAAATCCGTTAGTTCCATCTTCCACCACCAGGGGGCGCACTCTGTTCTATACAGAGATAGCAGAAATGTTTGAGGCTGTCGATTTCAAGTCGAATAAGCCATACCGTGTCGTGATCGTGCACATAGAACCCGAGATAGGAAAGCGGCCCCTGGTTGTGAATTTTGAACTAAAATCGATATATCCTGTCGATGTCAAGTCGAATGAATTAAACTGCATTAGATACCAATTAGTCTAAAAAAAAATTGCAAATTTCGTTATTTGGCAGCGTAAAAATCAGGAATTTTGTTGATGAATGTGTAAAAATCATGAATTTCATCGATCGGCACAGAAAAAACATGAATTTTGTTGATAGGGGGAGAAAAGATCATAAATTTCGTCGAACAGGCAGGCAAAAATCATGAATTTCATTTATCAGCGCATGAAAATCACAAATTTCATTAAACGGACGCATAAAATTCAAAAAATTCGTTGATCAGGCACAAAAAAATCATTAATTTTGTCAAGTTTCCTCATAAAGATCACAAATTTCGTCTAACGGGTGCATAAAAATCATGAATTTTGCCGATCGGGGGATAAAAAATTTTGTCAATCCGGCACGTACAAATTATGAATTTTGTCGATCAGGTACGTAAGCGTAAAAATCATGAATTTTGTAGAATGGGTGCTTAAAAATCACGTATTCAACCAGTGGACGTGTAAAAATCCCAAATTCGGCAAGTGGTGGCATAAAAATCACTAATTTCATTAAATGGGTGCACAAAAATTATTAATTCCATCGATCAGGCACAGAAAAAACAAATTTCTTCAATCGGGCACATAAAAATCATAAACTTCATCCATCGGATGCGGAAAACTCATTAATTTCAGAGATCAGGTGCAGAAAAATCATTAATTTCAGCGATTGGGTGAGAGAAAATCAAGAATTTTGTCAAACAGACATGGACAAAACGCGAAGGGAAAAAAGAAAATCTGAAAATCCTGCATTAGGCCTTTTTTTCCACATTTTTAATCGCCAGTTTTATTGCCGAGTGCTTAATTCATTAAAGCCTCAGTCACTGATACATGTACAAATGTTTCTCGCCCATAATTTAAAAATAAATAATTAAACAAAATAAATAAATTAAAAAAAAATCACAGAATACAGCAACCTCAAAAATATATGAAACTTGTTACAGCAGCTATGAGCTATCATTAACATATGTATGCACATTTCATCCTCTTGAAAACAACAAAAAAACATAACTGGCTACAGCAACTTTTTCATATAGCGATATATAAAATAAAGGAAATTCATTAAAGCAGCGATTACTAACACATGTATGGGTCAATTCATTGTTATATCATTTGTACTGTTCAAAATTGGCAGTCGTTACCCGTCAAATGCAAGTACATTATTTCATTTGACAACTAAAAAAATATTCGGTTCTTCTCCATTATGCTATTGACCACTTTTCATAAGAAAACTATCACCAAACTGTAAGGCCAAATAAACAAATGGAAAAATGTTGCCATCAGAATATAAAAATAAATAAAATATAAGAAAAAAAAAACTCCACTCATCAAAGTGTCAACTATAAGTAAGTTTAAACAAAACAAACAAAAAATTACAATATATTAATGAAAACAGAAAAAATATAATCTTTGATATTTATTTATTTACATTATTTTTCTTAATTATCCCTCTCGGCTGGTGAATAAATGTTTGTGATGTCAGTTGAAACCGATTTATTACTCGTAACTGTACATCGCTGCATTTTTTTAATGCTTTTTCTCTTTTAATATCATGGCACTGCCATTTAAGGACGCAACTGTTATTTTAATTAACAAAATAACTAATAAATCAGTAAAACATAATGATAAATACAGGCAAATGTCGAATTAAAAACCACTTCATGACATAAACACGTGTAATGCTTCTGACGTCAAGTAAATGTGACTGCATTTTTGGCGTTTAATCTTACAGTTTGGCGATAGTTTTTTGTTATGAATAGTGGTCGACTTTAGTTCGCATAAAGCTATAAATCTCAGGTGTGTAACTAAAAGATGTATTAAATGTCCCAATTTAAAAAAATAATAATAAAATTCTCTTATAATGATTGTTTCATTTGCAAAATAAGAAGTAGTTGCCTACATATCATTTGACAGCTGCATTTTTAGTATCAAGCATTTATTAAAATTAGTGGCTATTGCTTGAGTTTGATCTATGCAATTTATATACATTGCATTATTTTTTATGTTTGTTTGTGACTTAGGTAGGTATTTTATACAATTTATTTACTTAATTTGATTTGTTGGATGTTCAATTAAGACTTTTCATTTAATTTAGTCTCAGTCTTACACTGTCAATAGAAAAGTTCGAGTCTTTTTTAGTTAAATAATTATATTTTTTTTTTCTATCATTGTTGTTATGACAGAATTTAAACAACTGCAAAAATAATTTATTACTACACAGGGCTGGGTTTTAACTGGCATAAACACATTTAATGACATAATATGAGACTTTTTTAGTAATATTAAATTCCTTAAGTACGTTTTATTCAGGATAAATAACAAATAAAATGTTGTGGATAGTTTTAATTAGAAAATAAATAAATTTGTATTAGAAAAATGAGTAATGTTACAGATAAAATTTGTATAATATGGTTGTGTAATTTTATGTATAGACAATTATTAGAGTATTTAAAAATCAAAATAGAAAACTATATCCATTGTAAGTTATTGCATTGTATTATTTATTTAAAAACACTCTGAAAAGTGATTTGTTAATATATCATAGATTTTTTTGTAAACTTTTAAATAGAAATTTAACTGTAAACAATAATATTAATAGTTAAGCTTACACTCTAAAAAAATCCGTGAAAATACAAGAGATTTTCCGTGAAATTTTACGGAGAATTTTCATTTTTCCAAAACAACAGTACAATTTCCGAAAATGACACTAGTTCCGTAAAGGAGACTTCAAATCCGTAGATATGCAGAAAGTTTTCCGTAAATTTGATGGATTTTTTTTCAAAACAGTCCAATGTCCGTATTTCCCCATTTCCGTAAATAACGTTCAGAGGTTTGCATACAGTACAGATATCGTCTTGTTTGAAATGCGAATTAAGATTGTTGTATTTATTAGGGTCTAGGGTCTTCTAGGATCCAGGCCTGGACCAGTCCTACCCGTGGGCCTATTTTCTGTCATTAGACACGGGCCAATCATGGAGCTCATTATAACCGGGCCCGTGTCTGGACGGTAATTTTTTGTAAAAATAATAATGATATTTTTTATTTTTTTGTTAAACCTTTAGAAATTTATTTTACTTATATAAATTACAGAAAAATATTTTTTTTAATCTACTTTTTTTCTTTATAGTGCTTCAAATTATGAACTTTTTCACTGACATTTTAAAATTTTATTTTAATTTTATTAACGTGAGGCAATATTAGGTTATTAAAGGTTTCGTAAAATAATATCTTTGAAAATTATTGGTACTTGACAAAATTGATTTGTCTTATAAATTTGTGAATTAAACTAAAATTTATTATTTTATAAATTATAATTTTAGAAAGTTTATATTTTCTTCTTTAAATTTATAAAAAGAATTAATGATTTTTTCTTTCCTTTTATAAAAAGGAAGTTTATAATTTTATAAAGTTTACAATATATTTAGTTAGTTTATAATTTTATAAATGAAACTAAATTAATTTTGACTAAATTAATAAATCCAAATTTAAACATACCTATCCCAAGGTCATTTATTTCAAAATTTTCTCTAAAAATCTTTTTTTTTTTTAAATATTTTTAAGATTTTATAAAATAATATTTTTGAAAATTATCGGTATGTAGGTGTTAAACTAAGCTGATTTGTCTTATAAATTTGTGAATTAAACTAAAATTTATTATTTTATAAATTATAATTTTACGAAGTTCATATTTTTTTATTAAATTTATGAAAAATAATTAATAACTTTTTGTTTACTTTTATAAAAATGAAGTTTATAATTTTATAAAGTTTGTAATTTATTTCGTTAGTTTATAATTTTATAAATTAAACTAAATTAATTAAAACTAAATTATCAAGTCTAAATTTAAACTTACCTATCCTAAGGTCATTAATTTCAAAATTTCCTCTAAAAATCAATTTTTTTGTTTTGATATTTTAAAATTATTCAGTTTAACAGAATCATACACAAAAGCTCTCAGCAAAGATTAAATATAATAATTTAATTTATTATAAAATTTTTTATTCACATAAGTTTTTAAAATAAGAGATAAAGAAAATTTACTTTAATTGCATGTAATAAATGCGTCTACTTAAGATAATATTGTTTGTACTGGAATTGATAAATAGATCAACAAACAAATAATTTTAAAAAGTATATGTACTATTGCAAAAAGAAGTAATCATTAGTCTTAATACAATGTTTTACGCATATAATACATAAAAAGTTAAAATTTATCTGTTATAAAGCATCAAATAATAAAGCAAGATATTACAAATTATGAAAATAAAATATTGAAAAAATTCATCTAACCTTTAAGTTTTTGCATCATTAAAAGTATGTAGAATAAATAACAACATTTGAGGGGACGACGTGTCCGGTCGTAGCGTAATGGTACAGCCCGCCAGTCTACTACACCGAAGTTTCCTCGTTCGAACCCCATCGTGGCAAGTGTTGGTTATTTACTGAAAACTCGCACAGAAGTGAAAGAAAAAAAGTAACGAGTGTTTAGAGATGTTCCTTGAGAAATATATATTTTGGTCCTATAAAATTTATTTTAACGATATAAAAATATCTAAAAAGTACGGAAGATATCTGTTAAAAAACGGAAATTTAAAAACAGATATTTCAAAAATCACGGAAAATTTCCTGGAATTTACGGAATTTTTTTTCCGTTAAAATACGTAAATAGTACTGGCGTCTCGATTGCCAGTACAATTTCCGTTTTTTTCAGGGAAAACAAGTGTATACAGCATCAGATTACCATTATAAAAATTTCTGTTTTTCAAGTGAAAGAAAATTAGTAATATATAAACTAAGTATATTTATATGATCATTATTACATTTTTTGCTACTCTGAATAACGTTCAAAATCTTTAGTTTTTTTACTTTAATTGTTTACATATCAAATACATGTGTGAATTATGAATCATTGCAGATTAAAGTTCCTATTAGTATTATTTCTTATTTTCTGCCACTTACTGGCAGAAACTTGCCAACCCTGTTACTAAAACAATACATTTTCTTTTTTTTTTTCCTCAACAAAATTAAGCTATGCAACACAGGAAAGTTTAGTATAGGACAGAACTTGGTACTATATTTACATTGCGGTAATTTGGAGAGTTGCAAAATATAGCTAACAATTAAAAAACAAATTTTCTGTAGCCGTCAGTTTTTAAAATACTTTTTAAAAATTCACTCAACGATAAAACACGTAATTCTATTGACAATTATCTTACCATTTAAGTAACTAAATCAAATGATAATTTCTAAAAGGGCAATCAAATCAAAATAAGTAAATAAACAATAAGTAAATATTAAAATACCTAATATCAGTGTTAATCCTGTAAAAAACGAATTCACATTGCTGTTGTCATTTGCTTTTCGCCCATGAATACAACGAGTTATTGGTTGGTTAACGATGCTAGTTTGTCTTCGCTTAGCAATAATAACTAAGAAATTGAAAATATTTTAACCCTTAAAAGATTGAAAACTTATTAGAAATAACAGTAAAAGTGAATACACGTAATTAAAAAATATTTCAACATTTTGAAAAAGGAATCGAAATAATTTTTCGAATATATGCATGTTTAAAATCTGAAATTATTTCTTTGTAACAAAAACGGATAGCATATAAACAACAAATGAATTTAATAAATATGTATTACATGTTTAGAGTAGTATATAATTCATTGTTTTTGAATTAAAAAAAATCTAAATAATTAACGGCGAACATGCAGAAACTTTAACGGCGGACCGTAGCCCCATTTTTAGCCTATATCTCGCGCGTAGTAAAGGTGTTAAAAGCGCTATGCATTTGTACAGCAAAAGGCTTAAGAAAATAGTCCCATTTTTAAACCGGATTATATAAAAAACTAGAGTTTTCCTATTTAAGCGGATCATGGGATTCGATCATCTAAACCGATTAGTATCTTATATTAATTTTAAAAAAATCTTCCGGGCGGGTTTCGAGATAAGCGTTTTACACCATGACACCATTACATGCAGAGAGAAAAACTTCCCATTTTACTTAAAAATGGGTTTTCAGATCTTAAAATCTAATGCATGTAGAAATCTATAAATTTCAGGATAGAGTTAGACCGGAGATATAAGAAAGCTGTCAAAAAATCAAACCGATATGCCTCATATTTGCTGAGATATTAAATGTCGGCTTTTCGCTTTTCCTTTGAACTCAAACTAGCTGTATATATAGAGTGACGGAAATCTTCGGTTTTAAGCATTCGGTTTTCGGTTTTTTGCTGCGTCACTCGAGAAACTACCGTCTCTCATGATACTATGTTTTTCAAAATATATCATATATCATCGATATATTGGATATCTTGACGACATGCTGGACATTATTTTCAGAAAAAAAATCACACTCCTTGTCCTCTGGCATAAAGTATTGCCATCCATAGTTTTAACATGACTATCTCCAAATTTATCTTATGAACTAGAATGTAGGAAATCTTCTAAAATTGAAACATATTTTTCTGAATTCACAATTTCTATTCACAACGCACAGTCTTTCAATTATCTTAGAAGACATACAGAACAAATTCCTGATTAAATCAGGGAACGTAATTCCAAAATTGGAAAATCTTTCATACTTCCTTTCATTTTGCAACCTCCAAATGAAGTATTTTTCTTCTTATCGTTCCGTGCATTAATGCAAATTTTGATCCATCACTAAACACCATTTTACTCTAGTCATCAACAGAGCAGTCCCATTACTTTTGGGACCATCATAATCTTGCTTGTTTGTGTCCTATTGCCATCTTTGGCGAAAAGAATATACAGGTTTATTTAATATTTTGCGTGATATTACGTTACACTCCTTGGCCTTGGATACTTTCTTCGATTCAATATTCATATGATTAGATGTTTCCTTCTTTAATAAATATCATTCGGGCGTACTGATTTAGCTCGTTGTCTATAAAATTGAGGCAGTCTTTCACACTTTTAAGCACTAGGAACTTTCTTAAAGTTTTCGAAACAGTAGATTGGGAGCATAAAAGTATCTTTCTACATGTCTATGCAATTTTCAATGCATTAACAGCTTAATAGTTAGTAGCCTTTCTAGACTTCAACTTTTACCTCTATTACAGGGGTCATTTCATCCACTGGTTTTAAATGAGCAAAGGAAACATATCCGAATGTATTTAAATCCATCTCAAGTCGAAGTGCGCATGACTATTGTGTAATATTTATCTGATTACCAGACATGGAAATTTATATAAGCAGGCGAGTGATTCTAAACTTTTCCTTCCTCATCACAATTAAAACAATTAAATTGCGGATTGTACAGTATTAATTATTATGCAAATTGAGATTAATATACACCGGCCTCCAAAAGTTAAGGTACAACCAGTTTTTTGCGCCTAATTTGCAAATGAATTAATGTAGAAACAACAAATTTGGAGGAAATGTGCGCTACACTGTTTATTAAATGCGACATAGAAATTTACTTAAGTTAAACGTATAAATGAAATTACAACAAAAAAGCATTCATTGTGGAAAATTCCATTCTTGGAGAAATCAGTACATCGCAGTATTATGCAGTTAAATGTGACAGAAACATTAAAAAACTGATTCTAATACGGAATATGCCCCCCCCCCCCGGACTTTAATGCATTGGCGGCATCGACTTTCCATGCTCTCAATTAAATTGTCGGACACCGAAATAGGTAACGCTGACCAGACTTGGAGTAAGCCTTGTTCCAGCTCAGTTAATGACCTTGGAGGAGGACTTAAAGCCGCAACCTGTCTTCCAAGATAGTCCCAAAGATGTTCTATCGGATTAAAGTCTGGAGAGTGAGCTGGCCATTCCATTCTCTCCAAACCGTGATCATCAAGATAATCCTCAAGAACCACAGCTCGGTGTGGTCTCACATTATCATCCATTAGAATGAAACCATTGCCAATAGCACCGGCATATGGGCGCACATATAAATCAAGGATCTCATCCCGATATCTCGCACCAGTCACAGTTCCTCCATGGAACACATGCAGGTCAGTGTGGCCTCCGAGTGAGATCCCTGCAC
Organism: Maratus michaelseni; assembly: GCA_963931845.1. Lineage (NCBI taxonomy): Eukaryota > Metazoa > Arthropoda > Arachnida > Araneae > Salticidae > Maratus > Maratus michaelseni. The sequence goes on from OZ007586.1 coordinate 404,454,293, forward strand.
AAACCATGATTCCACCGTTTCTGTACCTGTGTGTTTCGACAATGTTTGATTGATGGTATCAAGTGCATTGTTCTCTCCAGATCAGAAGACGTCCTGAATCACTCTCCAGTGTAAATCTGGACTCGTCTGTGAAGAGTACAGAAGCCCACTGTTGTCTGGTCCAGGAAACTTGTTCTCTTGCCCAACATAAGCGGGCCCTTCTCTGTCGTCTGTTTAGGGGGACGCACACAACTGGTCGCCTTGCATAGAGACCTGCATTGTGAAGACGTCTTCACACCGTAGTAGCGGAGATTCTTCTCCCTGATGTTGCAAAGTGGTCTGCAATGAGTTGCAGCACAGTAGTGCGTCTTCTCCTTCGGGCAAAAAGAGCTAAAAACCGGTCTTCTGCAGGTATTGTAACACGTGGGCGGGCTGGAACATGTCTTCTGCACACAGAATCTTCGGATTCATACTGATCCCTGAGTCGTTGGACTACACTGCGAGACACATTGAGCCGTCTAGCAGTATCGGCCTGTAAATGGATATAATGGAATGGTATAGCAGTACGTTTTGTGATTGTTACGGTTGCTTTTATGTAAATTAAAAATAAAAATAAAATAATTATTTGTGATGAAAATCTTGGGGAAAACATAATCACCCTTATACAGGGCTGCCACTTCCGACTATTTTTATATTTTATTTGCACCACTATTTTAAGAAATTAAATTTTGTAGTATGTTTCTCACATGTTGTCAAAGTATATGTAAAAAAATATATATATTGAGAAAGTGCTGTGAGATAGAATTAACAAATAGTCACCAGTGGCAGCCCTGTCCTTACACGATAGCCAGTCAGACTCGTGTTTCTTTTTTTCTTTTTTTTTCTGTGATCACAATGCACAGTGCCAAGTTAGACTCATGGTTTGTTGATAAACAGTCTTATTTTAGCATATTTTGTCATATATAAACTGAGTGCTGCGAGAATGTATTAAAGGAAAGAATTATGTTCCAATATTTCCTCTTCGTTAGTTTCAACGAACCAATCTATGCCAGTGTTAACAGGCGACACGTAGTAGAACATAAGCAGTAAAAAACATAGGTACGTTAAAATTGCGTAGTACAGAATGAGCGTTGACTCTAATGGAACAAGAAGTCGACGTGGTCTTGCATAGCAAACGACTGCAGCCTTCGCAGCGGCAGGAGTGTGGAATTACTTTGAATAACAGATTTCTGTTTTCCAGTACCAGTATTTCCTAATACTAAAATTTAGTAATCATTTGCAGTAACATTTTACAATGAAACGCGGAGATTACTCGCGGCAAAAAGCGAAGTATACTGAGGTACATTAAATAGTTGGTGTTGGTGTTGTTTTTTACGGCCGATTATGTACTCAAGGGATATAAGCCGAGGTGGGATGCCCTCCGTGGTCGTCTTTCTAAGGGAACCTAAACGGTATTTAAGCAATGTTACCAAAGGTTCAAAGAAATCCACGGAAAACTCCGAACGATTAGGCCGATGGGCGAGATTGTGTTCTAACCCAGCACCTCTCGTCTACCAGCTTTGGGAGCAGAGCTGGTGGGGATTCACATTAAATAGACTTGGTACTTGGTACCCTATGTACTTTTTTAGTAGTTCATAATAGCTCATTAGTGCATAATTAGGGGGTTTAATGTAGGAAAATGGTTTAACGAAGCAAAAATTCGTTTTTGTAGTAAAATTTGAAAACATTACTTTTTTATGTTTAAAATTAATAATTTTACATTTTTGAACATTTTGTAATGTCATTTTTCGGATACAGTTTTCTTAAGGATCAGATTTAGAAAAAAAATCATTAGGTTAAGAAAAAAAAATAAAAACTCTTATCACATGTAAAAAAATACAGTAAAAATAACTATCCACTGAACATTTATATATATTTTAATTAATTATTTCTAATATTCAAAATCCAATTCTTAATTTTATTAACACTCCACATATCATCAACCGTTCATTTGACAATTAAACGAAAATATTTCGATTTGAAACGCATATTTCTTTATAAAATATATAAAATATAAATCACACAGAAATAAGTGAATAGTAAAAGTTAAATAGTTTTAAATAAAAATTCTGTTGTAAAATATTTTTATAAAACTTACTAGTTATAAACCGCTTAAAATTAAAAGTAATTGTAGACAAGAGTAGAAGAAATTGCCATGTCACAAAATTCGCGTTATGAGGAAAATGAATTTTTCTGTTCTAAATTTTGTTGATGTATGTCCTTCATTGTAGCATACGTTAAACCAAGTGATACGACCACATAAAATTTTACTACCATTTAATAATTAAATTATAAATCCTATTATTAGTTACATTTTAAATATAAAAACGTTAAATATTTAACGTGTTTTCTCGTACTTTAAAGTATAGAATTTTAGCGTTTTAGCTTTACCGTATAATAGATTACTTTTTAACACCTTCATTAATAAAATAAATCATTTTTTTTTAGAAAATGTGACATTGTGCCCTCATTCATAAAATATAGCAATTTTTGAGAAAATATCATGTAACACCTTCTTCCAGTTCTGTCTTCAATTTTTCCAGTATTAGGAAATTAGAATAAAATAGTTGGAATAATTCCAAAAAAAAAAAGAAATACATCATTCACTGGTAGCTCTTTATATTTTCAGATAATGAATGGCTCCTTTTATCAAAGTTAACCACGTCATGGCATATTTATTTTAAAATGAATTTAAGATGATAAAATGTAGATTAACATTCATCAAAATGTTATAAGCACAATGTATATTTAAGAAAATTAAAATAAAAATACTTTTTCTTGAAGCTCTTGAAACAATTTTTTGTACGAAAATATATTCACTATTATCTTCATTAATAAGCTAAATATTCATAAAAGGACAGATTCCTATCAGGATTAATTGGAATAATTTTCCTTCGTTTAATTGTGTTATCTTTCTTATTAACGTGTCATGTAATACTAATTTAAATTTCATTATTTTTTTTATTTCATCTAAGGTTTTCATTTTGCAAATAGACTTCTTTGCTTAAAAATTCCAATGTTTTCAAAATGTTAATGAGGAATATTAATAAAAATTTTAAACTAAATATATATACTGTTTATTCAGGGATTTTATAACTGCTTTTTAGAATAACCTCTATTTCCGAATAGAAATTGTCCCTTACTTAATTGCAAGATTCTGAAGCTAATTATGTATACAAATACATTTCGGAAAAATTGGATTAAAATGTAAGCAGGCCCCCGCACAGGAAAGCCATTTGTGACTACTTTTTAATTATTGTTTCTACCACTCTTTCAAAAAAAAAATAATCTACATCAAAAATTACTAAATATCTACTACGAAAATTTTCTTTTTTAAATACTCATGGATAAATAACAAAAATAGTTTCCAGTAACAACTCGGCCCGTACAAATCGTGTTACCCATGCATTAAAAGTATACGAATAAGATAATTTATTTTCCGAAATATTATAGACTTAATTTATAGTCTTATACGATTATGGTGTATAATTATGCATCCTTAAATTACGAATACTCTATGAGGCTAAAAGTCATTAGGCGCTTTCAGTTGTAGACGTTTTGACGAATAACTAGAAAAATGCATGAAAAATTCTTGTGGAAATTCAGGAATATAAAGAACATTTTAATTCAGGCTTCGTACACTCTTACCACAATTTTTAATTGAATTTTTCTATTTAATATTTAAATGGTAGCTATTTCTGCCATATCGTTTAATTGCAGGATTTTTAGTACTTTTCTGCATGTAAATAAAGCGAAAAATTCTATTAAAAATGTGGTAACAGCGTACGAATCATGTAATTTGAATTGTTCAGAGAAGATTTGGTACCGAGAACAAACAGGGAAACAACAACAAGTTGATTAAAAAAATAATATTTGCTTTCACTCTGTAAAATAAAATGCTCGAAAATTTTCTTTAAAAATTTCAAAAAATTTCCATGTTTTTTTTATATATATACCATGTAAGATTTTCAACAAAGCTTAACGCCACTTTCAAGAAAATTGAAATTCCAAAAAGACAGTCATGAGCCACCTCTGGATAACACCCTTGTTTGAAATCAACTATTTAAAAATGATAATATGTAAAAATTCCCCTATCATCCAGTTACTTTTAGAAAGCAACTGAAATTCAGTTAACTATATGGCCGATATCTTTCCAAATTTAACATTTTCTCCAACTGGGTGAAATAATATATAAAAATGGGTGGAATAATATGAAATAATAATAACTCGAAGGATTTATTTTCCAATAAGTTTATTTTGTTAAAATAATAAAAAGTGTAATTACGCATCTGTAATTTATTAGACATCTGTAATTTATTATATTTGCTTTATCAAATGTTTTTCCGAGTGGATTGCATTGGGTAGGACATCGTCCAGACAGCTAAATTGCAAAAAGGATTGACAATTAAAGACGAAGGTTCTGGGTTGAAGTACGAAAAAACTGTTTGCATATTTTCGAAGGATGTATTTTTACATCTTGAACGATCCGGTAGGTTTAAAAAAAATTCACATTTAACACTTTCAAAAAAATACTCAAGAAGCATCGAATTCATGTTATTTTATTTTCTCCCATATTTCGAGCCTTGCATCCACAGGACTACAAGAGATACAGAAAAACGAAGGTCACCAAATTAAAGAGTTGATTTTGCCCTTTACATAGCCACGTTTGGTTTTAAAAAATAAGGAAGTTAACCCTTCGAAAAAGTATATTATCTGTATGTCGTTTGGCGATTTTTGCGATTTTGGCAATATTTAAAATTTTTGTATCGGCGCCGGCGGTTCAAATAAAGGTACGAAAAACTGAAAATACCAGACAATATTTTCATTTATTCCTTTTTTAATATCTGTATTTTTTTTTGAAAAATACGAATATTAACCCTTCGAAAAAAATTTGCGCGAGGACTCACTCCGTTTTTCTGCGATATATAAAATCCGGCATCGGCTCTCTAAAATAACAAAACAAAAAACAAACGCACCTAAATACATCTATGCTTTATCGTGTTTAAGCAGAAACCTTTAGTTTTAAAAAAATCACGTTAACAGTTTCGAAAACGTTTTTTTACCGTAAGTCTATTTCGCTTTTATAACTATTTCTCCTATCTTTAAAAATTCGAATCGGCGTTAATAAACAAGATACAAAAAACTAAAAATACCGCGCCTAATCTACATTCATTTGTCTTTTACAATCTGGTATCCGTTTTGAAAAAAAATAATTTTAACCCTCCGAAAAAAATCCTTTCTAAAACTCATTCATAAGATTTTCGTTTTTCGGCCCATGTTTAAAAATCAGCATCGACTCGGGAATTGCGAATACGGACAAACAGTAGACTCCAGATCATAGACACGTTCATTTTCTTCAAAACGCACCGTTGGGTTTTAAGAAATATCTACATTAACCTTTTCGAAACTGATCGTTTACGTAACCCACTTTCGCGATTTCCGCTATTTTGTCAATGTTTACCCGTCGTTAAATTTAAATTGAACTAAGAAATGTTGTTGGGCCGAGTGTTCTGAAAAGGAATCTTCCAGAACAGATTGCGCCCTCTGTCGGAGGAAGGAGGAACTATATGAGTATCTCTGGTTCTATAGGCCCGATTACGACGGGGTTTGGCTCATTCGACATGATATCTATAGCCTTAAATATTTTTGTTGCACTTTCGTCCGTCAGGATGCGCTTTTCGATCGTGGGTTCTATGAGTCCGATTACGACGGGGTTTGCGTCATTTGACTTGATTTCGATAGCCTTACATATTTCAGTCATATTCGTATAGAACAGAGTATTACTATCTCGGCCCCGGACAACGCGGAGCGGCTAGCTAGTCATATATAAAATTAATAATAACTTAAAGGTAAACGAAATTTAGCATCATATTTCTTATATTTTTAATATAAATTAAGAATGTTATTTTTATCTCTCTTTTATTACACCACCTTCTCCTATGGAAAAATGTATTTATCATTCATCCACATGTTCTGAATAGAATAAATGATAAAATTTACATCTTCTCATTAACTCAGACTGATTCTATATTTGTTTATTTGGCATTCTCAATTGTTCGTATGCTCCCTAAGGGCGATGAGTTAAAATAAGAATTCGACAGGAATTCCACTGACTGCTGCTACAGAAGCACTCTTGTGTCATCCATGAATTAGATAACATGATTGTCAACCTATAAAACAAAGACACCATTCTCACTGATGGATTTAACAGGGCATCCGTAATCTCTGTGAAAGCTGTGACAGGCCTTTGGATGACTAGCGAGGAGTGCGAAAGTATTCAAGGTGCCATAGTACACTAGCAATATCTCTTTAAAACAAAATACCTTGTATAAAATAAAAATAAAACAATCGGATTTTTTTAATTAAAAACTTTTTTTATTTTAATCGGATTTTTTTTATTTTTTCTCTACATTATGGTATTTAATGACTAAGAGAAATTTTATGTTTCCAAAACAATAAAACCTCTAATTAAATGATATTAAGTAGAAGAAACTATATATTTACCCTTTTTTAATTGAATTATAATTAGTACTTATAGAAAAGAGTACTTGTCTATTATCTCGTCGACCACTTTCAATAAAAAAAATAGCTGTCGTTAAATACTATTATTTAACCCTCTCACTAACACATCCGTTGTTGTTGAGACCGGCGACCAGGCCCCTACCTGCTAGGTTTCCCTAGCGTAAACGGGTTTAGTGCCTGGCACCGGGGTGCGTAGCACCACTGAAGGGACGCCACATAGAGGCTGACCATCGCTGGCAGGACGGCTATGTAGAGGTCTTTGTTTTGTTCCCATTTTTGTTTTGCTGCTAATTGATGTTATTCTTTTTGTATGGATCTGGGCTTGGCATCACACCCATACGTCACCCATCGCTACGAGAGTTGGTTCTACATAATTTAGAAACTTGATCAGTTGACGAGACCTTCACCTGACTAGGCACTTCCAGAGGCATAATTCACGTGGAACTTGGAGGACTTTGCACCCACGACGGATTGTACATGCACCGGGTGCCATTAACGTACATGATGAAAAAACAAGCCTGAAAAGAAAGGGAGTTAATACACGTGACACGTCCGTGTTAATACGTTCACTAAGCTCCTGGTTTCACTGCGATACAAACATTATTTAAAATAATATAATTCTGTGGATATAATGCAGTTTTAATACATTGAGTAGTGATTAATACTCTCAAGGATTACATTTGTATATATAATTATGTTTTTTATATAATATTGGAATAATCATCTTTTTTTAACATTTAAAATAAAATTCAGAGAAAACAACATTACAAATTTGCCCTTTTGCTGGTCAATCAAAGGTTAACGCTAAAAATGCATAATCGCTACGTCATATTCAATCGTCATCACATTCATTACATGTTCTTGATTTTCGGCCAATAACCTCGAACTCGTCCATGTATCCTGAATATGGAAGATTATCGGGAAGGTATCCCCCACCCCCTGAAAATGTAAAAAAATACGTGATTGATTTTCTTTTTGTAAAAAAGACTTTCGTCAAAATCTACAATATTTTTAGGACATCCGATTTTTTTGGAAAATCTTTCTAAAAAGTTAGACTCACAAATTTCTCGGAGATAACTGTTCAACTGAATCACCGTAATCTTGCATAAATCCAACTGGTTTTTTTTCTGACCCATTTGATGGACGTCAATTCCTCTGACCAGCTATAAATAAACCTGCATTCAGTAAGAAATGATATTGGAACAGTCGAATCACGTTCCTTTTTTAACGGATATTAGCTTATCACAGTTTTTAACATTTCATTGCCATTGTTTATTCTTTTGCTGACAGAGTTCCATATTATGCCTATTAATGCACGATTTTTCTGATTGCAGAATCTCATAATCTTGAAAATATGTTACTATTAAAAGAGGCCGCAAAAGTTTTTCCCATTAGACCATAATATAACGGAATGCTTTTGAGGGACCCTGAAAATAAATGTTGTCAGTGAGCGACTTTTTCAAAATTCAGATTGCTTGATTGGCACCATTTTTTTAAATGGTATAATTCGCCTTGTTTTCGCCTTTTTAATTCTTTCATTAAATAAGGCGAATTTTACTTTTTCAAAAACTCGTGGCAATCATGAAAACTGAATTTTAAAAAAAGTAGCTTACTGGCAACATTGCTGTAAATGAAATATAGATTTCATTATGTTTCAAATAGTGTAACACCACTAAAATACACAGCAAATCATTTTTCCCTATAGACCGTAATGCAACTGAATACTTTTCAGTGCCCCTGTAAATGTACTATGAAGGTTACACACTTAATTTTCAATATAAGTCATGCCATAGCAAAAATAAGTAACATATAAAAATTACACGGGAATTCGAGATATTTACGCGAGTTAGAGGTTGGCCCGACGGACAGACGGACAGACAAACCGAATGCATAAACACGTTTCAATTGCGTTGGAAACTGTTAAAAACAAGCGTTTGCTGCTTAACTGATTTATTTATTCGGTGTGTATGAGTCTCAAAATTAAAAACTTTATTTCAACATTTACTGAATAACATCTTGATGTGCTTAACATTTTGATACTAATTAGCTATTACTATCCTCTATAATGTCTCACATTAGCTTTCGAGCAGATACTATAATTTTTCAATTCTCCTTTAACTGCAATTCGTTATTTTTAGTAAAAGTAGAATTAAAAACATATAAGAGAATCGTTACTGATTCTTTTACCTACAAAAAGGTATTACTCTTTTTATACTTATTTTATATAAGAGAGTGAACAATTTGATTACTTACAGTTGATTATTATGTCAATTGTACATTTAAGCATTCCAATTTTGAATGAAATACTTTTATGAGTAATAAAAACACACTGCTTGCAAGTTTATTGCACTTTGTTTAAAAGAATAAATGAATTAAGCTTGTAAACTATTATTCAATGCTTCTTTTATTTATTCAATAGACAAAATATCTTTAGAAACATAGTAAATTATGATCAGTTTTTATTTTTTTTTCCTATGATTTTAAACTTTAAGAAAATTTCTGATTTAAATCAATGATTTTTTACAAATCCTTTTTCATTTATATCTGATTTCAATCGTCTAATTATAATCATTAAGATCCCAGTTATTTAAAAATGTGTTTATGATTTAAATAATTTACTCATATCTAAATAGTACTGAGAAATATGGCAAAGAGTATATTTCAAGACATAAACTCTTAAGGGGTCAGTTATCCTTTAATAAGGCAAAAAATCTAATTTTTTTAATAGCTTAAAATTAAATATGATTCTTTAGGAACATAAAAAACAACACAATAGAAGAGAAGTTATGTCTAAAACATTTGCGGCTTTTGCGATCAAGGGGTAAGTTGAACTTTAACCCTTTCACGCTCAATGGAAATATTTTTCCCTTCTACAAAAATCGTTATCGATTGTTCAATTATTATTGAATCGATATTTTTTTTTTTTACTGAATGTCAAAATAAAACGTATGTCCAAGGCGGCAAATGTGTTTCTGAACGAATAAAAAAAAAGAAATGTCAAACTTTATTGCGCCAAAACCAAAACATTCGCGGGCTGAACTAATAATATCTTGAAAGTGTTTTGGACTTGAGAAAATTAGAATACCATAACTAACTATTTATTTTACTTTTCTGATAATTTTTATTATGTTTTTTGTATTACAAAGCAATAAATAAAATACCGATATAATAAACCTAACTCTTTGTTTATTTACTTTTATGGTCCATAGGGAAAAATATTTCCTATGAAATTATAGGAAACCTATACACCCTGCTATGTTTTTCTGGTGATATTCTTTTACTTTACACCCACAATAGCTAAAATATTGTGTTGTATTGGCATATTTAGTCTTGGACATCTTATGGTCCTGTAAGGGTTAAATTAAATTTTCTCAAAACGGCGAATTGTTTATTGCGCGCCCAGTTTGTGAAAAAAATTTCGCTAGAATTTCATGAAATTTTAAATGAATGTATTAACAATATACATGCACAAAATGACCTATTATTATGTTTCTCAAGTATGAAATTTAGAATTCACTACTACTTTTGTATAAAAAACAACTCGATATTTCGAGTTTGATTGAAAAATAATTTCTCAGGATCTATACATTTTATTTTTTTTCTATTGTAGGCCATTTTGAGAACACATTATATGTGTACTCAGTGAAAAAGAACTTACTTTAACTATTCAAATGTGAAAAATCGTGCGCGCAACGTTTGCAAGAATAATTACTTCGTGAAAACTGTATTGCATTTAAAAATATATTAAAAAACTTTATATGTGTGTATCATTTTTGAGAATATTAATTGATAAAATGAACCTTCTTAATATGTTTTTTAAATTATATAATTAAAACTCAATTAGTTTACGGAGTGATGCAGGGGTCATGAAAGAAACGGGTATTAAGAAAATTGTGATATTTGCATAATCGATTTTCTTACTTTTTAAATTAGTTACTTATTGATATAATTTTAAATAAATCCGTATGTATATTTTTGTATTAAATATGTGTTTTTTTTATTTAAAATTTTACTTGTTTAACGCTACATCCACTAGTTACTCAATCAGATTCAAAATTCTAATTCAAATCTGAGGAACGCCCAGAGCCCGATTATTGCAGGGGCAAACTGCTACCAGTATTTTATAATAGAAACTGTTGCCTTATTTAAAACAAATATTCGGCGTTCAAGAAAACGTTGAAATTCTATACTAAAATGCTGGTGGAGATTTGTTTTGAGGTAATCTGGTCTTTACTGCATCAAGAAAAATGATAGCCGACCAACAAGGGTTGTATCTGGTTTTAGTAAAATATCATTATCCGGCTCTATGTGGATTTCTAATTTGAGTCTGACCAGAGGTAAAAAGACTATTACAGCCGACCAGGCCGTGGTGGTGTCGGTCTCTGAATAAAACTGATTAACCGGTCCTATTCCAGAATCAAGCCAGTCTGAAGTAAAAAATGAAATAACTGCTACTTCATCGGGTCGGGTAACCCGAATTTACACGTAACTAACCTGACTCGCAGTTCGGATCGGGTCATTTTGGGAAGTAATGGAAGTAGAAGAAAATTAAAACAAATTGCGGTATTTCCATAATCGAATTTCGAAATACTGACATATATACTTTTTATTATTTTCTAATTATCATCCCGTATATTAACATTACCATAGTATCATATATCCTTCATCATTTAATGGTGTAAATTCTGGTTTCCTGACCCGAACTGCTAGTCATGTCAGGTTAGAGCTATTACTATTTATTTATTTATTTTATTTTTTTTGGAGGGGGGGGGGGTGTCGGATTCATGTCAGGTTAACTCTAATTGTTTTAGTTTTGGGTCAATTTAGGATTGAGATTTGATTCTTCTTCTCAGTTTTGGATAACCCGATTTTTCAAAAGAAAGACCAGAATATTGTTCTCCAATGAAAAATTATGTTTGAATAAGAATATGTCTTTACACATATTCATTTTTCTGCATAAAAGAAAATTGATATTAAAGATTTGATTAAAAACTATTAGTTTGATGCAAAAGTTCTATCCTACCTTTATACCGGTAACATTTTAATAACTGATAATTTTACCTATCAGTTTAAAGCAAGCAGGTATAATAAAATTATCAGGTATTAAATTTTTACTGGTATTAATGTTATTAAAATTAAATATTTAAATAGGACAGAACTTTTGCATCAACCTATTTCTCTATAATTGCATCAAATTGTAAATCGATTTCATTGATTTCGGATTTCAGGTCAGGATGCGTGTCGACGAAAATTAATTTACCCAGTTCAGGTCGAGGTACGTGTTGAAAAAAATTGTTTTGTCTAGTTCGGGTAGGGTTGTCAGTCAATGATATTTTTTGTCGGTTTAGGGTAGGATTGTCCGTTAATTTGGAACAGAATTTAAGTGTTCAGATCAAGTATAACCGGACCCGCGCAACACTATAGAAGACTGACACGGGTCGTGTCAACTCCTGATAAAATTTCGTTACTCGGGTCCTATGCAGGTTTCTAATATGAACCAGACTTAAAGTAAAAAAATACCCTCGACCAGATATGGGTCTGATCGTGCTAGCGAAAATAAGGTCACCCAATGCCTAATCCAAATCGAGCCTTTAGGCCAATCCAAATATTCTGGATCGGATTCCGTTAAAATCTGGTCACCCGACGCGGTGCAGAATTGTCACAAATTTCATTCCAAATAATTTCATTCTGTAATTTCAGAAAGTAGGTAAATTGTGACGTCATTGAAAAGCTGAAAAACGGCTATAATGACTTACATCCAATCAACTATGAAATACACACACTGTATTCACATCAACGGTTACATTGTCGCTGCTGGAAGCTGCCGAAAAAGACTTACATTTTCCGGGTTTGTCTCTCTTTGAACCACTAGATTAACTTTCTGCTCTTTTCGTTCACTTGCATTCGTGCTTTTTCAGCATCTGCATCACAAAAAACATCACGTGACACAGTCATCTGAAAAGAGATGAACGTGAAACGCAGTGCGGCTGCATGTCCTCAAGTGTTTCTGTGACGACGCAATGCTGTGTGAGTCTTAAAACTAACTGGTGGAACAGATTTCGTATTCTTTTACCACAATCCTTAATAGAGTGTTTCGCCTTATTTAAATGCAGAAAATTATTACAAATCCTACAATTACACGAGGTGTCTACAATGTCTGCTATTTAAATATTAAATAGACAAATTCTATTAAAAATTGTGGTAAAAGCGTACGAACCCTATAAAAGATTTTATAAAATAATTATATATTGTTTCCAATCCCTATTTACATTAAGGAACGTTCTCTGAGTCAAAATTAAATAAATAGCGCTAATATATTTAACGCTACATTCACAAATCTGTGTCCGACACTATTACGCAAAAGCAAGAATAGTAAAAGTCTCTAAAGGCTAGATATTTGAATTTAATATTTTTTTTATTTAACCAATCTTTATCTTTTCTAATATATAATCATCGATTTTCTAAAATATTATTTCTATATTATGTTTGTGCATTTTAGATGTGACATCCCTATCACAACTGCAATAAAAACAAAGTATTTTTTAAATACTAAAATGATGCTTTAGAAAAACAATCGTATTATAGTTAGATAAATACATATTTGTTAAACGAGATAAAAATACTTCAGATACAAATATTGACTTCAAACCTTTTATGTACAGAGCTAATTTCGATATGTAAGTGTCAGTCACGTCGAAACCTGTGCGCATGCATTGGGCGTTAAACCAGAGTCGAGCAAATTTGAATTTTTCTGCATGTATCTTTTCTGAAAACATGAGTAGTTTGAAGAAAATATACATTAATTATTTTTTAAAATTTTAAAATTTTATAAACAAACATACATGCAAGTGATACTAGAAAATAAAATTACACAGATACACATATTCATAAAGCTTACTGTAATTTCCGGCGTATAATCCGCGGATCAAACAATCATGTTTTGACCCAGAAATTTTATTTTATAAAATGTAACATACTAGATCGCTGTAAATATTTGACTTCACTTATTTAATAAAATTTCTGGGTTGAAACAGAATTGTTTGATCCGCGGATTATACGCAGGAAATTACGGTAATTAAAATGAAATCAGTTTTATTGTGCTTCATTTAGAAGTTCACATCAGAATTAATGAGACACGTTTTTAATGTCTGTGAACATTAAATAGGTTGCTTGATAAATATACAAAATATTCTTTCTATTTCGCTTGAGCTACCATTAATATACATTTAATATGCATGAAAATGAGAAAGTTCCTTTAAATGTGTTTACATCGTTTTGTATCGCTAAATATCTGAACTCTGATCCATTTCGTTTTACATAAACACATTTATATATGAAGTATATACCATGTATTGCAAATGTTACAGAAGAAATAAAAATTCAATAATTCCAAAGGTGTAAACAGTAGCACAACGAGGTTTTCATCAAAATGTACAGAAAAGCTTAGGATATTTTTAATAAAGAATATTTTCTTCCCAAATGAATTTTGTTTGCCACCACCAAGTGATGTTTCATTTGTGCCAGTGTTTTGTACAGTGTTACAGTTTCGTCGCATGAATAGTGCAGAATCTAAGCCGACACACTATCCATGCGACGACACTTGCATGACTAGTGCACACTGCCACACAACCGCCATCCGAAATCTAGTTCTTTCAGTATCATGAATGCCGTAACGTAGACTGTTTTTCCTCCAGCACCCTTTTAAGTTTCAAATTTTTTAAAAGCTATTCTGTGTAAACATTTTCGTCTTAAAAATGGTAGCCATATCAAATTTTAAGTTTCCATCCTTAGCAATTCCCTAGAAATCATAATTTAGAACGAAATTTATCTTATCTTTTATTTAAAACTTTTAAATTTCCAGTTTTTTAGATACTGTTCTTAGAGAGCATTTTCATCTTGTAAGTAAGGTCCATTCCAAATTTCAAGTTTCTAGCCCATTCATTATCACAAAAATCGCCATTTTTGAAAGTTTCTCTCATCTGCTACCTCCTTGGGGTAGTGGCACCGGTCTAAAATGTAACCTATGTTGAATCAGAACTGTCACCATCACTGTTTTAATCGGGTCGTTTTTTTTCAGAGATTCGGTCATTCAATGGATTGTTGAGACTCTTTTGGCGGCTTGTGCTTCGGTGAGCTCATGCGGAGCCTGGCGAGGCTTCTTGTGGACAAAGTCAAATTGATGCAACTTGTTGACAACGGTCCACTGCGAAACACCAAGCTATGCAGCCAAATCACGAGTGATCGATGAACACACTATCCACAGCGGATACCAAGTCACTTTCATCCAAAACTATTGGCCGGCCAGAATGAGACGTGTATTTGAGATTAAAATTGCCTTCTTCGAATCACTTAAACTATCTGCCCACTGTCGATATTGTCGCCATACCAGCACCTTCACCCTCAATTATCCCACGGATTTCAGAATCGTTAGACCTTCTCTATAATAACGCCGCATAAACACACGCAAATCATACTGTTCAATAGGCATTTTGGAGCCGAAATTCCTGAACTCCTATAGGTATACCACTAGTACTCCTATATACGATACAAATTCTGATAAATATTTAGATTAAAAATTTCCCATAACTTTTTGCTCAGCCTAAGAGTTTAACCCTTTTTATCCTGACAGTACTTATAAGTACCACTTTAACTTCTTCGCGAAGAGCGTCTTTTACAGAATTTTTAATCTGTTACCACCGGTTTTTGAAATGAGAAATTTTCACCTAATTGAGTCGCAAAAATGCTATGATTAGACAAGGAAAACTTTACAAAAAAAATAACTGGTAGGAATAATCAAGGATTCTGAGCATCTAAAAATTAGCTGGAAAATTAATTCAGGATATAAAGGGTTAAAGCACTGAAATAGTACATACAATGAGTTACATTTTGAAAAAATATGTATTTAGTTATATTTTACAAATCTCTTACAAATATATATGAATTAAACCACATGTACAATCTTTACATATAAAAGAAAATGTAATTGCCATTTTACAATTAAAAAGGATACACCAGTATCAACTGTTCGCTGTTGACGCTGTTAGTATGATGTTGGCCCGCTTTTCGCTGTATTCACAGCCTCGATCCTTCTAGGCAGACTTTCTACGAGTGTGCTGTAGGTTCACCCCGGAATTGACCTCTGTTCTTCCTGCAATATGGCGAAGAGTTCAGTTTTGGTGGTGGGGCATTGTGGTCGAGCCCTCAACCGGCGTTCCAACTCATCCCGAAGATGTTTAATTTGATTTATATCAGGACTTTAGGCTGGCCAATCGAGCTCTTGGATCCCCATGTCCCCAAACTACTGTGTTATAATGTGCGCTGTATGTAAACTGGCATTATCATGCTGGATTGCATACGGTCCATTGCCGAACATTTAGGAAGCGCATACTTGTCTAGAATGTCTTCATAGCGTTCCGCATTCAGGGTTGCAGGCACTAAAACCAATGGAGCGAGACCAAACCATGTAAAGCAAGACCAAATAATGATTCCGCCGACCCATATTTAACAGCGGGAACACTGCACTGTGGCAAAATAGCGGCTCCCCTGGTATTCGCCATGCCGAGACACGTCCGTCGAAATGCCAGAACGTGAAGTGTGGTTCATCACTCTTTATTATGTTCTTCCAGTGTCCAGTTGCGTCGTGTTGTACACCACTGTAATCGTCGGCGCGCATTAATGGCTGTGATCGTGGATTTATTGACTGCAGCTCGGGCATGAAATCCCATGGCATGTAGCTCTCGAAAAACTGTCTGGTTGTTGCTCTCACTTCCAGATGCCACACGAATTGCGCGTCGATGCTGGCCAACGGCGTTTGACTGTTGGACTTGACAACACAGCTGAGACATGGCTGGTCTCTCTCCGATAATACGCGTTGCATCCTTCGTCGGGGTTGCGGTTTCAGAGTTTTTATCTTCTCCACTTAACCACAACATCACTAACTGTAGCATGAGGGATCTGGAACTTGGAGGAAATTTGTCGATTGTAATGCACGAAAGAGTTTTATTTCGCCTTCGTTTAACTCGTGCCGTCCGCTCATGTTTACAGCTACATTATCTATAAACGTCTCACAACAAGTGACCTTCCCAATTATCTACAAGCGAACGTCATGACGATTCTACTTTCATTTCGGAGGTTGTCCGTTGATTAGTGCTAATATAGCGTGCACAATATTGAACGCACTACTATATTTCGATACAACGCTTCATCTTTTTGCTTCATTTTGGGAACAACGGTTTGCGAGCTTATTCTATCGACGATCACTTTCAGAATTTTCAAGAAATGTTTTTGAGACTTTCACAAACGTTTCTCTATACATTTAGCCAATACATTTTACACATTATATATAAAACACATCATATACACCTTAGTTACATTTTTTTTTATTGCATTCGGGCATGCGGAGTGAAACATGATTTAGTGAATCTGCTCATTGTTCATTCAATATTTCTTATTAGGTAGCTTTCAATACAAAGTATAAAGCTACCTATTGCAGCCGTTCGGAGGAAAGCAGTTCCGGAAAATTTCGATATATTTTCACCGATCATGACCCTCAGACCCCAAAACCACCCTCCGTCCAAATGTTGATTTATATATATAGATATATCCATATATATATATATATACTATATCTGACCTATGTCATACGATAACGCCCGTAATTATGAATCGATTTTGATGAAACTAATTGTGTGTATTAAGGTCACTAATGTCTCGACCGAGTTCGTTGGCCAGCTTGGTCCGCCATCTTGTTTCAAGATGGCGGCCATTTAAAGATGAAAAATAACTTAAAATCTAAAATAAATATACAAAAAATTTAAAATTTAAAATTTATTTTTTAATTACGTGTTAGGCCTTGATAGAAGGATTCCAGAGCTTTTTTTGGTTTACCTCTATCTTAAAAAATGGCTGAGATAGAGCAGTTTGAAATTCTAGGGTGGCTGACATTTTGAAACAAAACAGCACATTAACGCGATTACTCGCAAATTATTTTCTTTCATTGTTGTAATAATTTTCCCAATCATACGCATACAACTATATATTCATATCCGTCAACGCCAAAATTGGCGACATCGGCGACAAAATTGGGCGACATTTGGCGAAATATCGCCAAATTTGGCGATCAAAATAAGTCTTCATAAATGAAGCCAATTTGGCTATTGCTCAATAATTTGGCGAATTTCTCATTCAAATTCAGTATTAACGAATCTTTTGTAAACATTTCTTTGCATTTTAGCTTGCTGTTTTCGTGTAACATTAGCTAAAATTTTAAAACGAAGATATAGGAAAGCTACCTTTTCCTCCCGGTACAGGCCGGAAGGACTTTTTTTTAATTCTAATTGCAGAATATTGTGTACAATGTCGTTTGCCATGGTTCTTGAAAAGAGCATTCATTTATATTAAGAACTCTGCAAATTATAAGCAAAACACTTGGTGAAATTTGAGATTTGTTTTTATAAAAACCTTCATTTCTCCACGGGTATACGTGCTATCCTCATAAAAATGATGAACAGTTTATTACAAGGAGCTTCCTAATCATGTGGTAAGGTCTCAACGCTTTTGCGACGTTAGATGTTACACGGTTATCCAAATTACTTTCGTTTTTCTTCAATTTGTTGACGGTCCTCTATAGGGTTTCGGGAATCCTATATAGCGTCCTCTATAGGGTCGCGGAAATATATGACGTCAACTATACTGTTTACAAGCCTGAAGTTTAAGGATAATTCCTTATGCATTTTTCTAGCTATTTAACAAAACGTCTAAACTCGCAAGTGAGCGGTCATCATTCGCTATATAGTGTCGTACAATAAAATACATGACTATTCTTAAGTATTTTTTATTTCTACTCAGTGATTTTCTTAAACATAACATTGTACATATTAAATTATATTATTTCTCTTTGTGGGGGCTCATATGAGTTATTATATCATATAAAATATTACCTTCATCTTATACATTTTATATGCACTGTAAAAGCTACTTATTATATCCCTATTAAGCTTTGTATACCCCTGTATATGCTATTTATTATTAGCTACATGTTATATTTATTACTATGCACATAAATTATGCAAAGTCAAACGTGTAAAATTATTGAGGGAATTTCTGCTTTAGTTGCATAATTTTAGAACGAAAGGTAGAATTTGTTCTTAACTCTGATCATGCTAATATTTTTTTAGAAAGACAAAATAAGTTTAGTTCTAAATGACATAGACCTAAAGTAAGATGAATAGATTTACACAGATTATGTAAGTAAGCAATTCAAAAAATGACGATAGAGAGATTAATTTGCGGTTTTAAGAACTGTGGTTTTAAGAATTGTTGACAATGTTTTTAATTTATATGCAAATTAGATTTCTTCATTGTGTAAGGTAAGCTTGCTTAAAAGGTTTTGGTGTTTTAAATTTACACAATAAGTATTTTACTGATGAGTATCTCTAAAAGTAAACGCAATTGTAGTAGTAGAAGACATAGTTGTTTGTTTCAAATAGACATTTAAACTTTTTACATTCTAGTATATTTCTGGAAAATATAGGATATAATTTAAAGCCCTAAATTAAACGTTTATAACAGTATACGCATAATACGTATTATATGGGGTGTAGATTTTGGATACGTATGATACAACCAACGCGATTATACATATTATACGAAACAATATATACGGTATGACGTATATACGGAACTTAACCCAGTGGTTAAACGTATAAAAGTCTAAACGGCTTTCGTTCATAGCGTGAAAACGGATACCTTTCTACTGCTGGTCTGCGGATCAGAGACATTGAGAAACACCCACTCGAGTGCATTCTCGGCGTTTATAGTGGCCATAGTAGGTACCAAAGGTAGCAGGCACTTGCAAAAAACATTTTTGAATATTTTTTTCCTCAGTTTAGATTTTGGTTGCTTTTTACTCAAAACTAAACAATTAATTATGAAATGTTTTACTATGGCATAGCGGATATCTTCGAAATACCTTTCGCATGCCTGTAACACACATAACGCACATAGCTTCTTTTGATTTATGACGTGGACATTTCGCACGAAACAGTATTTTTGCATATGGCGGCAAAACACAGATTTACATTGGCTTTATATTTTATAGTGACATAAATCAATCCAACTCCTGGGAAGTTTCATAATCAAACTATTATTGTATTTACAAATATTTTTTTTCTATATTAAAAACAGGGTTCGTACGAATCAGGGAATTTTCCAGGATTTTCACCAGTATTTTCTTTATTAAAAAAAGAAATCTAGGTTAAACTCGCGAAACTTCGCCTTCTTTTAAGGAGAGATTTTCTGTAATAAAATACGAGTTCCGAAGAATTTCCTGGTCGCAAAATTCCAGTAGCCGTACGAACCCTGTAAAAATATTTGGAAAATACGTTTTAGAGTAAACAAGAAAAGAGAAGGCTATAAGTAATCGAAAATTATAGGTACTTCATACAAAAAAAAAAAAAAAAAAAAAAAAAAAAACATTTTCTTAAACTTAAAATCTTGTAATGCTTGTGACACTTTGTATAATAAATAACCATAAGTGACATGGTTAAGGTGCCTGACTACGTACGGCGCAATTTTTTACAAAAAAGCTATTTAATTATTTTTGAACTTATTTTTATTAAGATAAAGATTAGAAACTATGAAAAACAGCAAAATATATTTCATTCATTGATTAAATTTTGGTAAATGGGGGATTTCGTGGTAAAATTTATTGAAATTTGGCCCAATACGCAAAAAACTCTACAGAAAATTCTATTATATGTATCTAAAATTCATCTTTACACTTCATACTTATAACATTGGTGTAGGCAATGAACCCAAATCCTGTTTGAGTGACAGGAATTGAGTAGTTTAAAAACCGCTAGAACCTCGGTTCTATTTATCGTACAATAAAAATAAATACAGTTTAATAAAAATAAATACTGTATTTTTTTAAAATTTAATTAAGGATGTTCTGAAATCCTCACCAATTTCTGAATTCATTTTTGTTCAGAAGCATATGAAACATGCAGGTGTTGTCATTCAGAAACTATGTACTTGAAGGACGTTTTTTATTTTTTGTTAAAGGTAGAAGATATTTCGTAAAATACTGTCAAAGTCGGCATTTTGAACCAATATCCCAACGCGGCTGCCCGAGAAGGGAAAAAAACTTGTCGTTAAGAATCCTTATAACTCGATAAGTATTTTATTTATCAGAAAATGGAAAACTCATTTCGATTTCAAATCACTTCAAAAGTCAGGCATGCCAATTATATTCCTTTAAGTTTTAAAATTTGTCAGAAATTTTCGTGTTGTTGAGCAGGCAATTTGAGAACCGCCTTAAAATAGGAAATATTCAGATTTAATTTTCTGTGAAACTTTTGTTCTTTAACAGTTTTCAATGATTAAATAATATTTTCCGATAATGCATATGATTTAAAAATAATCTATAATAAGAAACTATAAAAATAATCTATAAATGTAAACTACACTAATAAAATATAATATATAATAATCTGTAATTTATTTAAAATAATTATTTTAGCATAATAATAATTTTTTTTAAATGTAACTTTGAAAAGAACGATTTTTTTCTCTTTTTCTGAGTGTGGAAAATAATTGTTCTCAAAGAAAATTGTAAATTTTAATGCAATTTAGAAAAACTAGAATAAGAAAAAAAACATTAAAATGTCAAGACAATTTCAAATTACTGAATTCTCGTGTGAAAAGGTTAGAATATTATAATTATTATTTTAATATTTGGCTATTAAACTTTAAAAGATAAATAATCATAAAAAACTGGTAATTCATTAGATGTCGATCCAGGCAAAATTTGGTGTCTAATTAGGACCCCTTCACAAAAATCAATTTAATAAAATGGGCACCTTCACAAAAATGAATTTGATAAAATGGGCCCATTCACAAAATTCCTTTTACTAAAATAGGTACTTTCACAAAACTCTATTCCATAAAAACTTACTATTTATTATTTATTTATTATTTTGTGATATTTTAAAATGCGTAATTTGTAAACAAACTAGTTCACCAGAGAAGAAAACTTCAGCAAAAGGATTTTAAAAAGTATTGTTTATAAATGCTTGGTTCGAATTTGATCAACTGGATTTCAACTTTCAATACAAAATGTTGTTTTTCACAAAAATATAATAAATTTCACAAAAATAATCTTTACTTTTCACAAAATGAGCCCCAAGAGAAAAAAAAACTACATCGACCCCTGTTCATGACATATATAAAATCAAACTGTAACTTATTACATATAAGCTTATATAAGCTTATATGTAACTTATTACATATAAGCTTATATAAGATATTATATAAGCTTATTACATTTGCTTGGGTGAAAATTAATATTCATAAAATTAAAATGATGCAGAAACTTCTTTTGGATTATCATAAATTAATAATGCTTTAATGAATAGACATCATATACTGGTAACAGATTTTACAAAAAATTTATTTTTAAAACCAGTGTGAAACAAAAGAAAGAAAAAATAATAACATGAGACATACATGCACATAAAGAAAATATTATTTAACCCTTCTTTGCATGAGTTTTTCTTTTACAATTGTTTTTTTATACATATATTAAATATTGGACACCAGAAATTTTAAGATAGATTTTTAACTTTGTTCAGCAACATAGTTCACGGGAAATTTACTAGATTAATATTTCTATATAAATATAGTGGTGGCGAAGAAGTTGATATATTTATTAAAAGTTAAATAAACAGTGATGGAAATTTCCATCACAATGCAAAGAAGTGTTAAGCATAAATTCAAATTTTATTCTGTTAAAAGAATGCTTTTAGGAAGTTTATTTAAATGATAAAGTGTTTCTGTGTAAAAAAAAAAGTACTAATAATCATTTAGGTATACTTCTCATGAAAACTATAAGTTCAACTTGATTTTTTTTTTCGAAAACACAAATACTTGACGTAGTAAATTATTTAGTTTATTTTATTTAAATAATATACTTTTAACATTTATATGAAATGTAATTATTTAAAAATGGCATTGAATACAAATTTAAAAAATACATAATTGAAAAACTAAGCAAATTAACCCGAGAGTGGTCGCTTCGTTTTTAGACCGCTAGTAGTCGCGCTAGGTCCATTTGCTGCCGCTACCAGTAGGCCGAAAACAGAGGCGAAATATGCCGGTGTCACCAGATGTTCGAAATAATTTTCAGATGTTCTGGTGGCTTTGAATTTCAAACAAAAAGAGTGAAGTACTGTAGTCTAAGGAATTTCTTCATGTTATCATTGAAATGCACATAAATAAATTTTTTAGACATCGACATGAAAATTTTATTGTTTTTCCCTTTTTATACAGTGAATTTAATATACATTTATATATTTTTTTTAATTTTTCTGGTAATTAATTGAAGGTTTCCGTTAATTTTCCTTGGAAGATATTAATTTTATTTTTCGAAATTTATGTATAAACCCCAAACACTATTTACTAAATAAGTGTAAAGATTTCAGAAAACGTATGTAAACTATATCTCCTTTAATGCTGCCTTGATCCAAGAAACTCAAATATGGAGTAAGTATATGGTGTTACCATTTAAATGATTAAAGCTTTCAGAAGTTATATAAATGTTCCCAAAACAGAATTACCGCATGTATTACCAATACTTGTACTTGTGACATTTTCATAGGACGGTTTTTGACAGAATTTGTGTGAGTGTTTGTGTGTGAGTATGTCTGTGTGTGTGTGTTTGGTGGGGGTTATCCCTCTTCTTAAAAGACTGTACACGACATGAAATAAAACTTTTCTCCTTTTCCATTTCCCAAGAACAATTTAAATCAGCTGTAGACAAAAATACTTTTCACAGAATTTTATTTTAAGATACATGTAAGATAAACAGACATCAAGTTTATTTTAGAAACAAATCGTCAAAGAAAATTTAAATTAATATTAGTTTTACGAGTATTTTTATGAAAATGCAGGAAAGCCCTCAGATACCAGTGTTGCCAGATTGGGGACTTTTTAAATACAGATCGTTTGATTGTCACCGCTTTTTTGAAATAGAAATATTCGGCCAATTTAAAATTGATTAAAACTTCTGAAAAATAATGCAAATTATACTATTTTAAAAAAGTGGTGACAGTCAAATAATCTTAATTAAAATAGTCCCCAATCTGGCAACACTGTCAGATAGTCAGAGGGTTAAATTTCTTTATTTGTTTTGTAGTTTTTTATAATATTAAGATTTCCGCTTTCTATGAAATATTTCCTATTATTATTAAAATAATGCAAATTTTGTTTTGATTTTAGTTCATTTTAATTAGGTACTATTTGTCTAAATATTTAAAGAAAAAAGGGTTACGGTTAAGTTGTGTTAGTGATTGCACAATAGCAAAAATATGCATATGATTACGCCTTAAAAATTGTAAAAAAATATTTAATTCATTATTTTAATGTAGAATTAAAAGAAAAAAATATTTAAAAAATATTTCCTTAAAATTTTGTGCACGTGGGTTCTGTAATTTTTACATAACCGACTTTAAAATTTTTATAATTTTTAACATCAAAAAGGCATTTTTAAGTAATGTTTATTTATTTCATATTGTAAAAATAAAATTTTACATAAAAAAAAAATTCTGAATGTTATAGAAATTATAAGCCATGCTAATTAAAAAATATATATATTTAAAATAACCTACGATAGTTTTCTTGACTTTATTTTGCTTGAAATTTGTTATTTCCTAAATTTTATTGCTATGTATAAAAGCAATTACAAAATATTCCATTTTAATATTACTGGCCTTTGTACTTTTCTATATACATTTAGTTACTTACTCTATAAGAATTATCATTAGAAGAAACTACTGCAACATCTTACATCTATTGATATTTTTATAATATTTTCTCTCGAGTCCTTTTTGTTTACATTTTCTTCATCTGTCCTTTTGTTTATGGGCAAACAATCATGTAATAAAATTTCTAAACATGGTCCATACTTCAATAAAATAAAATGAGTTGAAAAGATCAGTCAGAAATGCTTGGTAAATATAGAGTTGAAAACATCCTTTATTGCAGCATTGATCAGAATTTTAATATAAATAAAAAATGTATACATATTAATAAAAACATTATTATCTTTTGTATGAATATTTTTAACACTTTAAAAAATGTAACGTACCTAAAGCTAAAAAAGGGTGAAAGTTTAATATTGACAATGATTTTTGTAAATAATAAAAAAGTTCCTACTCTCGTTTTCAGAGAAAATGAATTTGTTTTAACTATAACTTCACAGTATTTTAGTAGATAGTAATTTGTCTGAAGAATGTTATGTAAAAAAAAAATCAAGTCACTTAATAAAATAAAACATTTAAAATATTTAAGCTTTTTCCTTATTTAAAAATTTTAAAAACTGAATAAGTGAAGAGTTTAAAAAATATAAACTTCCTGAAGCTGTCGAGATAATTTAAAAGTTTTCCCTTTTCGAATAATAAACGAAATTCCCTCCGCACCTTTGCTCTTTTAAGATATGTCGGTCGGAATACTCAGGTGTGAAATGTTCTTAACGAATTTTTCTCATTAAGCATATGAAGTTTTAAAATACCTGAGAGAGGAATTAAAAATCATGCTCAAATAAAGGCTACAAACCACGTCCTTAGAATTTAGATATTGGGAAATTTTAATAAATGAATATAACATTGAAAAAAAATGCTTTTATGTAATGTATTGTTTAGAAAATTATTTTCACATTATTTAGGGTACCGAATAAAACAGCTTCAATTTACATTTTCAGATAAAAATTTTAAATATAAATAGTAACTTTATTCTATTTCATGAGATAGAAACTTGTCTATAGAATGCCATCATTATCATATTTAAACCATTTATTAAAAACTTAAAGAGAGTAATTTTAAGCCCTATTCTTACAAGAAGAGTTAGTAAACTGGTACGCTTCAAACTCTTTAAAATTTGAGCGGTTTGAAGGTCTTACCTGGGTAAAAATATCCAGTATGATATCTGGGCTGAGAGATATAAATAACAACAACAAAAAATAGCGATCTGCGTTTTTCAGTATTTATGGGGTGTTTAAGTATAGTTGTACGCACATGGCAAAAAAAAAAACTTTTCTAAATATATAGTTGCTGTTTCTGAAATATTTTAAAACTATAGTTCTATGTATCACATTTCCGTTATAGAAATATAGATGGATGCAAATTAATGGTATACAGACGTGTTCAAATTTCACTTGGCGTGTACATTGATTTCATACTTAATTAAGACTGGAATAAAGACTTCGTTTCTCCAATAAATACCACAGTTGGACACATCGCTTAAATTGTTACTGAAGAGAGAATTTACTGTCGGAATGATTATTTAAAATAAGTGTTTTGGCCATAACAAGAGTGATTTTAACGTGAATAATTTTGATTTGTTCTTTCATAATGGAGAGTAAAACTGTCTTGCGACACTTTGCACAGTAATCTGTATGTTTTTATTTGGACTATTGGAATCTCCGGTACACAATGAAACGAGAAATGACCGTATATATTTGCAACTTTTGTAGCTATCTTACATTTGTCCAAAATTGCAAATAATAATTCTTGTGCTCAAAATTATTGAAATATTAAATAAAGGAATGTCTCTTATGTAAACGTTTTCTATTTTAAGAGTTCCGAGTAACTTTAATACACTGTAATTATTCAAAAGTAAAAATTTTAAAAGCGTTCATTGAAAAACTTGATTTTAATTAAATTATTAATTAAATTAATATTAAATTTATTATTTTATATTAAATCATAAATAATAACTTCATAGACTTTTAGTAGATAGAAATTTTCTAACGAATGTAGTCAATACAATTTTAAAATCATTTAATAAAAACTAAGAGTTTAATAAAAAGTAATAAGTCGAGTTTAGTCATATTTAACGCTAGAACGGATGTGGTGATGAATTTAACCGGTGCTAAATAAAAAAATTTCGATCAGAAGTAGAAATTTCTGTGTAAAAAAGGTTAAATATACACCAAATAGAAATAAATAAAACAGATAAGAAAAATAGTTTTTAATAAAAAATTTTGTCTAAAATAATTTTTAATTCTTCAGTAAAATTAGCGGCCGTTCTAGTGTTAAAATATTCAAAAACTCAGTAAATGAAGAGTTAAGAATTCTAAACCTGCTTTACAAATCGGGATCACTTAAAAGATTCCACCCACCGACGCTCGAATAATATATATATATATATATATATATATATATATATATATATATATATATATATATATATATATATATTGCTCAAAGTAAATTGCTCTTCTGTACACCCTATTCAAAATACATAGGTCAGAAATGTTTTTAAAGATTTTTTTCTCATTAAACACATGAATAATTAAAATACCCAAAAGAGAAGTTATAAGTTATGCATGAAATGCTGCAATTCACATCTTTGAAATTTATACATAAAAAAATTTGACTAAATGCATATTCAAAAGAAAAAAAATTCGACGTTTTTAGTATATTGAATCAACTTTTAAAAACACATTTGCTGGAGAAGAAAGTGCTATATCTCATGCATGTACAGCTAAACATTATTCTCTATGTATGCGCATGTCTGAAAAAGTATTGAATGTATTTATTTTAAATGTTAATACAAAGTTGCCATGTTTTGTTTATGTTTGGTGAAATTGTTGTAAATCTGACATACTATAACAGGGTCCGTAGAGGTGCATATTTTTGTGTGTCACTATATCCGAAGAGCAATTTTTACCTCATTTAATAGCAGAAGTCTCTTATTAAATAAGGCAAATATTAATATTTAAAAATAGTGGCGCTGAAAAGTAATTACATCTGCGCACCGTCTATATGGAAAACATATAGAAAAGTTATTTATTTTTTTAAATATGCTTTTTTCTCAGCGTGAATATACGTTTTTTCTTACGAAAAGGTACACAAACATGACACATAGATATATGGCACCGGGGATACCTTTACTCCAGTTTCAATTAATATTCTTCCTGGTAGATTTATGTAACATGTGCAATAGAAATCTACCTCAAAGATTATTGCTTCGAAATATCGGTAGAAATCTAAAGCTGGGAGCCCGTCACACAGCATGTAAAATTATT
The DNA here is from genome assembly GCA_963931845.1 of Maratus michaelseni. Lineage (NCBI taxonomy): Eukaryota > Metazoa > Arthropoda > Arachnida > Araneae > Salticidae > Maratus > Maratus michaelseni. The sequence continues at coordinate 404,481,918 of OZ007586.1, forward strand.
TGTGAAAGTTGCTGATTTTTTCCAATTTTTTCCACTCTTTGTTATTATCGAATAATATGTTGGCCTCCTGACTGAATATTCGGCTAAGTTTTCTCTAGAAATCGATATTAAACCAGATGAAGATAAATATCATAAAAGTATGAATAATAATGGATAATCAAGAAGCTTATCTCAATATTTTTGTAAGTTCATGTTTCCTGGAAAAAGCATTATATTTTCTCCATGAAAAGCACAGGGTATGAATTATATGAAAGTCCATATTGCTTTTATATATTTAACTCAGTGTACATAATAATCCCATAGATTCAAAACTGATATAGTCTAATTACTTAAAAGTTACATGAAAGATTTAAACAAACAATACACATTTGGGTAATTTTGGAGATGTATTGGGTTGTCCGGAAATTTCGTGCCGTTTGGGAAAATTAATTCCTACTGGAAAATTCTGCCCGATAATTCCTAGACATTAGTTATTGGAATTAATGTCTAATAATTAAATGATAGAATTTTCCAGTACGAATTAATTTTCCCGAAAGGCACGAAGTTGCCGGACAACCCGATATAATGATGTAAAATACATAGCTGCCAACATTAACGCTTTTATTGCACCACTAAAATTTAATAGTAAATTTTGAATTTTGAATTTGCAGAAATCTGCGATTGAATTAGGCAAAGATTTCCATTAAATTTTAGTGGTAACAAAAAAAAAAACGTAAAATTTGTCAGATAAGTTTTTATATGTGATATAACAATAGTATTTTTTGAGTATATTGATATTTCAGTCGTTTAATGAAATTTTGATTTCAATTCGCAGAATTTTATCGTCAAGGTACTTGCCGCGATAGATTGGGGAAATCCAAAACTATCCCCTTTTGCAGAAAACCGTTCAAAAATATTGGAACATATGAGACATATTTTCATATTTATTACACCGGTGAGCAGATTTTTTATAATGAAAAGCTATGTCGTTTTTTGAAAGTTTAGAAGATGAAAGTATATTATTTGGGTGTAGTCTGTGTTGCCATTTGGACGGGTTTTTTCAACTCTGAATTACATCACTCTCTCCGAATAATAATATTTGTCTTACTATTTGGAAAGAAGCAGCAGCATTTTGAATGTAAAACACTCCCAGCTGGCAACACTGAGTGTAGTGCCATTAATAATAATTGCAGTTGGTGCCTTTACTCAATTACAACGTGGACATGATTAACCCATTCGCTGCCAACAACGAGTATACTCGTAGTTTTTCAATCTAAAATTACGAATTCGTACCGGAAATTTCGAAAGAAGAATTTTTATTTTATGTAGTAACGAAATGTCTGTAATTAAATAAAGAAAATATTGCTATTAGTATTTTCTGGTATGAATTCGAACTTTCTAAATAAAATAAAATTACGGTAATTTTAACCAGGCAGTGATCGTGTTAAATGAGTTTAGAGGTCGTTTGTAAATAAATGACTGGGATCTTAACACAAAACTTAGCGTATATTTTACTCAAATTTTATAAAAACATTTCACACTAGAATTTTTATTTTAAAATATATTAACGTTTTTATTTTACTTAATTCTGTGTGATTTATGATTTATGTATTTTACGAAGGAATGTCTGTTTTTAGTCGAAATATTTTCATTTAGTACCGATTAAATGACCGGTTGTTGGTATATTTAGTGTAAATAAGTGGCATCTAGTTATTTCATGAAATTCTAGAACACCTTGTGAAACATTCAATTTATATATATGTATATATATATTGCTGCCCCAAATCAGCCATAACTGTTATTTTTAACTCTGGTGGTGACAACTTCAGTTATTTTTTCATATTAATCCATCTGTGAATGTTTTGGCGCCGCTTTTACCAAAAGGTAATCGCTGCATTAGTCGCAAGAGTTATGTGATTAGATGAGGCGAAAATGTCTGATAAAAATTACTGGTATCGAAATTCAAGGATTTTGCTCCCCCCTAAATGGCACGTATAAGTTTTGCTGGTCTCGAAGGGGTTAAATACGAGGGCAATTCGGAATGAAACCTCCGTTTATGAATTTAAAAAAAACTAATGAAAGGATACGTTTTTTATTACTCACGTTTGAAAGGCACATTCTTCAGCTACTTCTCAGCATTATCGAAATATTATTTAAAACAATTATCATAGCTGTAAATCAGCTTTGAAATTCCATCATCACAGACTTCTGCCGCCGGCCTATTCAACAGGGCTGTTCGTTCTATTCTATCCACACCACTATTTTTTTTTTATTTGTAATAAAAGGACATTTCGAAAATTAACTTCCGTCGAGGCGTGGCACTGTTAGCAGTGGGCGGAGTGCAACCGTTGCTAAATCAAGCAATCTGTAATTCCGTAAAATTTCAGCAATCTTAGGGAGAGTGTCGAACTACCGCGCGTTTCCTTGTTATAACGTCACAAAATGTGCGCTGCTACTGAAAATCATGCCAAATGCGAGGTAAGAGGAGTAATAAGATTTCTAGTGGGCGAAAAAACTGTCAGCAGCGGACATTCATCGTGAACTGTGTGCCATATATGGCCCAAACATTATGAGTGAAGGTGTAGTGCGTCAATGGGTCAGGTTTTTCAAAGGAGGAATAACAAGCATCCATGATGAATCGAGGAGTGGGAGGCCGTCTGTAGTGAGTGATAATCTCGTCGAACAAATTGAGGATAAAATTCGTCAGATCCGTCGATTCACAATCTCGGAACTTTCCCAAGAATTTCCGAACATTTCTCGGACTGTTTTGTACGAAATTGTCACCGAAAAATTAGGCTAACGGAAGTTCTGTGCTCGATGGGTACCAAAGATTTTCACGGAGACCCACAAAATTATTCGAATGGGCGCTACCTTAGACTTTCTTTCCCGGTACAACACGGAAGGGGAGAAGTTTTTGAATAGAATAGTGACTGGCGACAAGACTTGGATTGCGTATGTAAATGCTGAAACAAAGCAACAGTCAATGGCATGGGGTCATACCGGTTCTCCAAACCGGCTGAGGAAAGCCCGTCAAACTTTGACATCTAGGAATATTATGTTAACCGTGTTTTGGGATGCTCATGGTATCTTGCTGGTCGAATTCATGAAACGTGGTAAGACAATAAATTCTGAAGTTTACTGTAACACTTTGAAGAAACTGAAAAGAGCCATCCAGAACAAACGTCGCGCTCTCCTGACATCTGGAATTGTGTTCTTGCATGATAACGCTCGCCATCACAGTGCTCAGAGAACACAAAATCTTTTGCGCCAATTCGAATGGGACGTGTTTAATCATCCCCCCTACAGCCCCGACTTGGCTCCTTCTGATTTTAATCTGTTCAAGGAAATGAAGAAGTGGCTTGGAGCACAGCACTTCGCTGACGATGTGGATCTTCAAACCGCTGTGACAAGTTGGCTGAATTTGCAGACAGCTGAGTTTTATTCAGAAGGGATTGTTAAGTTGGTAAAACGGTATGACAAGTGCTTGAATGTACATGGTGACTATGTTGAAAAATAGAAGACAGCTGTACCTTTGAGATGTAAATAAAAAAATTGTTGAAAGTAGGCGTGTTTTTCATTTACACAACAAAACGAAAATTAGTTTCCGAATTGCTCTCGTAATATTTTACTTGACCCACTATTTTTTAAAACATTTTTGTAGTAAATTTGTCAGCAAATTATATAGAAAAATATGTTAAAATTCTTTGGATTGAAAGAGTGGTGCGAGTTGAATTGAATAATAATCGCAGTTGAATAGGCCGGCGGCAGAAGTCTGTGACGATGGAATTTCAAAGCTGATTTACCGTTATGATAAATGTTTTAATTAATACGGCAATTATGTTGAGAAGTAGCTGAAGAACGTGTCTTTCATACGTAAGTAATAAAACATGTTTCCTTTCATTAGTTTTTTTTAATTCATAAACGGAGGTTACTTTCCGAATTGCCCTCGTATATTCATCAATGTATAAATTAGGTGTCTTCAAACTGTGACGCATGGGTCACTAAACTACCGCTATTGTAGAAAAGAATTGTTTCATATTTATTGATAGAAACTTTGCGATTAAAAAAAGTATACTTATCGTTACGCATTTGAGGTGTCAAGCGACATTAGACAAAAACGTTTGAAGACCACTAGTCTAAATAGTATTTGCACAGTAAATTTTTGCAATAGATCACTAAGAAACTCTACTTTAATTATGGACAGCGTGTACAGTTTTAGTAAGAAATAAATTTCCCCCTTGACGAGGCTCTGGACTGCGTGCCACTGGTCCGATTGAGATGAAATTAAAGCTCCAGTAATACAAAGGACGAGACTTTTATTAATTTATTAACACGTTCACTGCCGGGTTAAAATTACCGGAATTTTATTTTATTTAGAAAGTTCGAATTCATACCAGAAAATACTAATAGCAATATTTACTTTATTTAATTACAGACATTTCGTTTTACATAAAAAAACTCTTCTTTCGAAATTTCCGGTACGAATTCGTAATTTTAGACTGAAAAACTACGAGTATACTCGTTGTTGGCAGCGAATTTGTTAAAATGTATTAGTGCAATATGTTTCCGAAAGGTGAAACTGTAGCATTCAAATAAATGTTCAACAGGTTTATACATTTTAATATCCAATTTGCTTTCACATAAAGGTTTATTTTGCTAAAATAAATGTTCAGTATACCCTTATTATAAGCAACATCCTATAATCACAAAATCTCATTTTAGTATGTATGTCAGTAAAAAAAAAAAAAAAAAAAAACATTTGTTGCTATATCGAGGTATTCGGCCAGACCTACTGTACTCAGCAATGAAAAGAATGCTTTTGCGATTATAGCACGCTGTGTACAATGAAGAAAAGCTTATTAACCCTTTCCGGCGCGGAGTAAGTCTGTTTTTAAAATGATGAAATTATGGACTGACACCAGAATTTACCGAAGAATTTATTAGAAAAAAAAAATTGTTTATTTTCCCGTACTTTATGAAAAGAAAAATTTAATTAAATATTCTTGGTGCCGTTTGTCACTTTTGGAATTAAAATTAGGTGTCCTTTTTTGTGGACACCGCCCGCTAAAGGGTTAACCCCTTCAGGGGCAAAGTACTCTTGTAGCTAAAGGATTGATTGACACCAGGAATCACGGACGAATTTAATTTAAAATAAGTAAAAGCTTTTCCTCGTGTACCTTATGAATTCAAAATTTTATTATAAAATTCTGGTGTCATTGTGGCATTTTGGGATTAAAATTAAGTGGTATATATAATATACCGGTGCCCTTGAAGGGGTTAAACATTTATTGTAGGATATTAAATACCGTAATTTCCGGCGTATAATCCGCGTATCAAACAAACATGTTTCGACCTAGAAATTTTATTTTGTAAAGTGTAACTTACTAAATTGCTGTAAACATTTGGCTTCAATTATGGAATAAAATTTCTGGGTCGAAAAACCATTGTTTGCTCTGCGGATTATACGCCGGAAATTACGGTATTTATTTGAAGGTATATTGGACACTTAAATATATATATTGCACTGATATTTTTTATTGATTAAATGACAACTGTATCATCTGAATTATCTGTTATTCATTTTCGTCGCAGTCTAAACACTAGAAAGTGCCCCATACTCCTTTAAAGTGGGTAACTTTTTGTTGCTAACTCTTTACTTCATTTTTATCAGGTAATTTTGGATTTTATTATTACTAAAATGTTTACTATTTTTTGTTTTAAAAATATAAAGTGGTATATAAATACACTCGAGGGTGCGTAAAAGATGCTTATTATTTAATATATGTATTTATTAATAATAAACGTAGCCTTATTTAATAGCAGGAATTCCTCTTTAGACCCAAGCTCGTATTTTTTGCACAAATTTTAAAATAATTCAGATTATTGCTTCTTTTGAGACTAGAAAGCAATACATATGTTCATTTATTTAGTATATTTAGGTATATATTGTTTTTTTAGCGTGTCCAATAAAATGGACATTGGGTCTTCGTCTTGTGAAAACATATTATTGAACTACATGAATCTGAATGGACAATTCTTAATATTGGACAAAAACTAATGACACAAAATTGAATTTAAAATTCAGTACTTTATGAATGGGCTTCTGAAAAGCAAGTCTTTTTAGTAGTTAAACAGATATACAAGTTGCATTTCGTGTGCACTTTTTTTTTTTTTTTTTTTTTTTTTACAAAATTTGATTTTGCATCGCATTGCATTTTGTTTATCTATTATTTTAGGTAACTGTTGGACACTCTTTTTCAGAACTGAGTAGATTCGATACTTGTATCGAATCATTTTGCGTTTGCGCGTGGTTGCTATGTGAAGAAGTGTTATGAGTTTTGAGAAGAAGTGCTATGAGAAGGGCTATGAGTTTTCGTTATGACTTAAATAACTGAACTTCGATTGCCTCAAAAGGTGATCAGGACTATAAGCACTTTGAAGTATAATAATTGCATGAATTTCCATGAATTTGCATGAATTAATTTTTTTGTGGTTTTCCTTCTCTTTGCCTTCATTAGTAATGTCAAGGTCTGCCACGTCACCATTCATTTTATTGCTTCCAAAATTGTTTCAGTAACTTTCTTTAGATCTAAATAACGCCAGTTTCCAAATATCTCTAAGATAGGCCTCAAAATTCAGATTCTTAGTGACAAAGTCCCATTTCTTTCACTCTAAAATTTTCTGTCGTCAGAAGTGTGTTTTTATCACTCATCCATCATTTCTAATCATCGTATAATTTCAATTTTGTTTTCAACAATTTGAAAAAGTTTAGGTCAATTTAGTAAACTTTTAAATAATTTTCAATTAGAATTTTGTTTAAAATCTATCTCAACAACAACCCTTTGATTAAAAGCATAATGATAATAATTAGTGGCACAGCTACCAAAATTGGCAAATGAATGCCAAGTAGAAAATTAAAAGAAATAAAAAAGAGTTTATATATAATATTATAATGTTTTCTTTAATTATATTTTCTTTTAAATTTTGTTATTTTAATTTGATTAAGTTAATTAATTTAATTACAAACAACATACTAACAGAAACATAATTCAAAAATCTTGCAATGAGTAAAAAAAAATATTAAAACAAAAGCTTAATTGTAAATCTCTTTCTTTACTAAATACTTCAAAAACACGTTTCACTGAAATAAAAATTTAAACAATGCGCTAATTTAGAACAATAATTTTATCTGCAGTCTTATACATTTTTAGGATAATATTTAAATAATTATTTAATTACCAATATATAGAAATGTATATTATCTACTTCTGAATTTGTCATTTTTTCAATAAAATATGGAATTTTGAGTAAAACCAATATTTCCCTTCAGTATACAAAAAAGAGCCTAATATGAATGTAAAAAACTGATTAAGACCCAACGTCCAATACAATGGACATCGATAAAAACATGTGATTATTCTGCAAAATGTACATTCCATTACTTAAACTCCGATTTAATTTCATTAATACAACATTTAAAATTAAAAATATGTTGCATTAATATCAAAATACTCTTTCAAAATATATGAAATCTGTATTAAAACTGTGTACTTACCTTCAACAATTTTTCACCTGTTCACGGCCATTTTCAAAAGATTGAAATACACATTTTGCTGCAATTCTTTTACTTTTTCGGTGTACAGATAGCAGCACTAGACTATCCAATATAATAGGCAGCAAGTGTTTACAATTTCCAACTGAAATTAAGGATGTTATACGAAAACTGGAATTCCAATAGAATTCTATTGGAATCCGTGTCCAATCCGTGTCCAATCCGAATCTATTCGTGTCCACTAGAATGGACGCGGGGTCTCAGAAGGTTATGGGATTAAAAAAGGCAAAGATTACTATTCCGACATAGTGTTACTCAAAATTAAACACATCTACACAACTTGTACCCATGCCGTAGCCAGGGAGGGGGGGGGGTCCAAATGCTCAGTGTACCAGTAATATTGTAAAGTTTTCCTCGCCTTCATTACCTCAGAAAGTTCTCCGAATAAATAATGCAAAGAAAACTTTACAAAATTAGTGGTATCCAGAGCATCAGGACCCCCACCCTGGCTTGGCCACTGCTTAAGATAAAATTAAATAATTGTCAACAACTACTTTAGCTACTACTGGATAACATATTTAGTGTAGTATATGTGCGTATAATTCACAGATTTTTTTCTGAGCTGTTATACTATTGCCATAATTATTTATATAAAAAACTGCTTTCATATATTTGTTATTTTTAATCCAAAAGTTTGAATGATATATTTATTTGATTATTATTTCTAATGTAGGTATCTCGTTTTTGAATGATATATCTATTTATGTGAAATAAAAACTATCCTACATATTTTAAATAACCATAAAGAATCATTCGAATATGAAAGCCACATTAACATTTTCGCAATGTAGGAAATATATTTTTGGCGAGAATGTGTTTTATTTTTAGTATAAAAATTACATCTTTTATATAATATTTTTCGTATTTTTTTAAATTTTAAAGAGGAATAACACTATATATTTAAAAAAAAATCAATTTTACAATATGTATAGATGGAAAATATTATAAGATAAAAATAGAAAGAAACATATGCTGCCGATTTTTCAGTTTTCAAACTACATTACGTTTACATTTTCCCAATTCCTAGAGACGTGTGCATGAATAATACATGAATAAAATCATTTTTGATTTTTCTATAGTTGAACTTTTAAAGGAAAGAATTAAAGTTTTTTATCCTTTAACCCTTTGAGGGGCGGTGGTATATATTATATACCACCTAATTTTAATCCGATTCAAACCAGAAACTTTTAATTAAATTTTACTTTTTTAACTTTGACGAGATAAAGTTGAATAATTGCTTATTCTTATTTTGAACTAAATTATTTCCTAAATTCCGGTGGGAATTCAACGTTACAAGAGCACAAGTGCTTGCCCCTGAAAGGGTTAAAAACCGATGCCTTTTTTCGATAAGGATAAATTGTTATTCTTAAAGAATAACAAGTAACGATTATATAAGACCAACATTTTTATAAATTTAGTGTATTTTTTATTCTTTGTTCTACCATTTTCTTAAAAGTAATATTTGACTTATTTAATGAAAACATAAATAAGGTGAGTATTACTATTTGGAAAAATAAAAAAGCTCTTTGAATAAAAATGTCCGCTAAATTGACCACACTGAAAATGTATTTTTTCTTATTTCTTTCATTATTACGAATACTAAGCATTACTTTCACATTTGCGATTTCGTCATAAAATCAATTACATTAAACTTTCAAGCTATATACAAGATCTTCATCAGTACAAATACCAATCGAAAACCAAAGCTTTTGTTTACACCTATTCACGTTCAAAATTATGCATTTAAAATATTAAATCACCAGCGACTATATATAAAAATAGACCCACATATTCTGGTGGAATTGTACATGATTCATTTAGGGGAGATTTTTGTAATTTTTAAATCTACCCTCTAGAAAATTTCAACTTTTATAATTTTTGCAGTTGGATTTACTTATTTTAATATTTTCGAAATCTGGGGTGTGGTCGATATCTATTGATTGATTAACATATTTTGATTGAAAATTTGGAGATTTGTAAGCGCGTTTGTGCTCTTCTAAGCGTTTGTTGCATGATCACCTAGCTTCGCCAATATAAGCAGAGTCACAATCTTTACAATAGGCACAGTAAACTATACCGTTATTCTGTAATGGTGGGATGTTAGGCTTGAATATGCATAACATAGTCTTCATAACATTTTGAGCTTTGAAGACTGTGCCAATATTAATTGATTTTAATAAATTAGATTTATTAAATTTCTATAATATGGAATGGAGACATAACTTCTTGGACTCAGTGTTTTATGGAGGATGATACAGACATAAAAAAAACTTTATTCAAATCAGATAATAGTGGTACAGCCTCTAAACTCCACAATGTTATCTCTATCATCCTCTATAAATAATAGAAGTCCAAGACGTTATGTGTCCATTCCATATTATAAACCTTGTCAGACAAAGTATCTAATTTATTAAAATCAATTAATATTGGTAAAGCTAATAAAACTCAGAATGTTTTGACGAACATATTATGCAAATTCAAGTCTAAAATGTTTTCATTATGGAATATCGGTATACTTCTTTTAAATATCCGATTAAATGGGTGTGACTCTGTTTATATTGGTAAAACAGGATGATAATGTAACATGTGCTTAGAAGAGAATAAACGCGCTTACAAATTGGCCAATTTGCAATCGCAACTTGTTAATCATACGACCATACCACAGATTTCGAAAATATTAAAATAATTAAATAGAACTGCAGTAATTTTAAAAGTAGGGGTTTTCAAGAAATTTTGTTTAGAAGATTACAGAAATGTCCCCTACATGAAGTATGTACAATTATACCATAATATGTAGTCCTAATGTGACACATACTCCCTCGTGATTTTATATTTTAAATGCATAATTTTGAGCGTGAAAAGATGTAAACAACAGCTTTGGTTTTTGTTTGATATTTGTGCTTGTGAGGAGCTTTAATAAAGCTTGAAACATCTACTGTAATTGGTTTTATTATGTGATGTTAATATGTTGTTTTTTAGCTTTATTAAATGTCTGATTTTAAATATCTTTTTAATTTTAATTTTTTTATTCAGTTGTAATATGTGTAGTTCTTTTAACAAAGCCATTATATTTAATTTTTCATGCAATAACTAAATTTTTCATAAAATCAACATCGATATAATCTAACTGGATGCTACACAAGCCTCACATATACAATTATCCGAATTCATATTTGTAAAATTAGGACCTACGTAAATCATCACAGTTTAATTTTCAGTTTGAAAAATCTCTATAGGTTGAATTGAATACAAAACATCCCATACATACCCTCGTCTCATGGTGTTTTTTTTTTTTTTTTTTTTTTTTTACCCATATCAAATTAATTTTTTGAGAACTATTATATTTTTGAAAGTTTTCAAAAATATTTTGTGACTTTGTTTCTATAGGCATAGTAAATATTTTGTTATGTGTAAAATTGTAACATATAAGTCGTTCGGGTAGTTTTTGACCAGTGAGAATTTTTCAGTGCATAAGATATATGAACACTGTAATTTTCAATATATTATTCAATTATTATTGCTATGATAACACATTCATGCTCTTTTAGTGTATGATTTTGTCAATAGGTGACGCTACAAGCCCTGTGCTTCACTCGTGATTCACCCGCTTCCTTTCCCGCCTTTTTGTTACCGTTATCGAAAAGTACGTAAAAGGACGTTGCTCTATTCACATTTGATTTCTTAACGCGTTTTGTTATAAACTCTCCAAGGTTTACATACGATATGCTTAAGACTGTCCTTACTAATGAAGAAATCGACGACTTGATGCGAGAATCGTCGGACGAAGGAGATGTTTCAGAAATAGATGATCATGTTTCTGAAAAATATGTATCATCCGATGACGAACAAGATGAGAAATCTCACCAGCCGGCAACTCTGACCTCGAATCTACTTAGCAAATACGGTAAAATCGAGAGGAAATCCAAACAACAAGCCTCATACGGTAGGCGTAAGTCTCAAAATGTTGTGTAAATGACCCCAGGGCCAACAAGACGCGCCGCATCAAGAATTGAAGACGAATAGTCTACATTCATGTTGCTACATTCATGTCCAATGTTGAGCAACATTGGACATCATACTAAAATTAGTAACATAGAAGGAAAAGTGGTGTTCGGTGAAAGTTGGAAGAATTTATTGGCTTGTTACTGCTGTCTGGGGTACATAAATCTCGTAACGAGTCGACAGAGAGTCTTTCGGATGCTAAAACATGACTCGAATATATTAAGAGCAACTATGTCCTTAGAGAAATTGAAAATGATATTGAGGGATCTTCGATTTGATGATCGAAAGACATGAACAGGAAGACGGGGAACTGACAAATTTGCGTCCATAAAAAAATTGGAGGTCAAGTAGGTTGAAATTTTGCCGATTTTGTATAAGCCTGGAATATATGACTGTAAAACTGGTAGCTTTCCGAGGAAAATTTCCATTCCACAAGTACATGGTCAGCAAACCAGCCTAGTACGTATAAAATTTGGGGTACTTTTTGACAATGTCATCGGTTATGCCAGGAATATATAGCCGTATCTTGTAAAGCATCTCGCGGTTGTCATAGATCTCGTTCATGGCTTGAAAGTACATAATGTGATAATTTTTTTGTCCCAAGTGATAATATTTTCATATGAGATTCTTCTAAAAAAACTTACAATGATTGGAACAATCAGAAAAAACGAACCAAAAGTTCCTCCGCAGTTGATTGCAAAAAGTCTCCCAAAGTACACATCTACATTTCCAATCAAAAAGGATACGATTCTTGTATCGTATATCCCAAAGAGAAGCAAGTGCGTAGTCCTGCAGAGCACTTTTCACCACGTCAGAAATATAGCAGAGATAGACACAAAGAAAACATCTAATCATTCTGGATTACAACAGCACTTAAGAAGGGCTAGCAACATTAGATAAACTGGCCTATTTTAGTTTTTCTAATATCCTAGATATTTCTGCGTATAAAGCATTTATATTATTCCTAAAGAACAATGCGGAATTGAATATGAACTCATTTCACAAAATGAGAACCTCATTGAGAAACGCGGCACAACATTGGTTTCTCACCACACTGAAGGAAGAAAGCATCTGCCAAAAGCAAGGGCTGCCCGATAATTTGAGGTGAGTATTCGAAACTCAGGACAACCTGTACCAGTCCTGAAACATCCAGAAGTGTAGCAAGAAGTGGCAAAAAGAGGAAGAAGTCACTTGTGGGCCCAAACGAATAACAAAACTGTAAAGTGTTGCAAATGTCTTAATTTACTTGCAAAACACACTTCAGTCAATTGTGTAATGATTGTACACAATTGAATGTTTTCTATAAATTTTTGTTTTACCAAAGGAATGTAAAAATAGAACTATGTAATAAATACTGGAAAGCTACGTCTTACACTGTACTGCTTGAATGTTTACAGTGATTTTCGGATGGCGGAGTTTCAGCATTTTTTTCCGTAAATACAGAAACCTTCATTAAATTTATACACCCTTATGGTTCTGAAACATTACCTGCAAGACAATCTTAAATGATACACAAATGCAAAAAAGGCAAAAAAAACAATAGCTTATCAATAAATTAATTACTAATATTAAATAATATGTGAATATAATTCCATAGCATTGAATATCACACCCTGGATCATTTTTGACCAGAACAACTTAGGCTTTCTTTATTCTACAATGCAACAACCAAGGAAGATTAAAACATTCCAATCACTGAATATCAAACTTGACGGTTTATTGATCTTAAACCGTACTTACACACAGGATTAACGTTTTACTAAATTCATTAAACATATACACCCTTATGGTTCTGAAACATTACCTGCAAGACAATCTTAAATGATACACAAATGCAAAAAAGGCAAAAAACAATAGCTTATCAATAAATTAATTACTAATATTAAATAATATGTGAATATAATTTCATATCATTGAATATCACACCATGGATCATTTTTGACCAGAACACTTTAGGCGTTCCTTATTCTACTATTGATGTTAAACTGTACTTACACACAGGATTAACGTTTTACTTTTATATGCTACTAGCAAGCTACGCCCGCTACGATGGTCAATTTCTCTGTGAAATTTAGTAATTTTTGAAATTCAATATTTGAAAAACGGCACAATCATTAGATTTTAAATTTATATCAAGAAAAATACAATTTTTTACATTTCAAACGACTTGTCTAACAATTTTCTGACAAATACTTTTCGAGCTATTATTTTTTTCAGTAACTTCAAATGTTTCATTTTCCGAGATTAATTTGTGGCAACAATTAGTGAAAAACCCAGTCGTCAGCAACGCATAGCTTTTTATTAAAGAGGCTGTTGGAGCAGGGATTGTCACCATCAATTTGCCACCATCACTTTTGAAATCGGTTCTGTAGTTCCAGAGATTCCATACAAATTGTAATTTAGAATATTTTTAGAACACTTTTCGTTCATCTCACCCTTTTAAATTTCGATTTTTTTTAAATTTGTTCTTAGAGAGCATTTACATCTTTTAAGTAACCACAATGCCAAATTTCAAATTTCTAGCTCCTTCAGTATAAAAAAAATTGCAATTATAGAACGTTTTTCGCTCCATCAAACCCCGTGGGATTAGTGGCAGCGACATCAAATATAGCCTATGTTGGAGTAGGGATTGTTACAATCAGTTTCCCACCATTACTTTTGAAATTGGTTCTGTAGTTCCAGAGATTGCATAGAAATTGTAATTTAGAATGTTTTTAGAACGCTTTACGCTTATTTCACCCTTTTAAATTTCGAATTCTTTTTAATTTGTTCTTAGAGAGCGTTTACATCTTATAAGTAACTACCATGCCAAATTTCAAATTTCTAGCTCTTCAGTATAAAAAAAATTGCAATTTTAGAATATTTTCGCTCCTGCAGCCCCCCTGAGATTAGTTGCGCCGACATAAAATATAGCCTATGTTAGAGCAGGGATTGTCACCATCAGTTTGCCACCATCACTTTTGAAATCGGTTCTGTAGTTCCAGAGATTCCATAGAAATTGTAATTTAGAATGATTTTAGAGCGCTTTTCGCTCATTTCACCCTTTTAAATTCCGATTTATTATTATTATTATTAGAGAGCATTTGCATCTTATAAGTAACTACAATGCAAAATTTCAAATTTCTAGCTCCTTCATTATACAAATAAAAAGAAAAGTGCCCAGTTAAACTGATGGCATTGCGCTCACAGGCTATTCACACTAATTGTATATTATACTCTTATTTCAAAGAATAATGCCCCTCGAAAAAGAAAGAGATCGACAATAAATTATGGGGGATTAGCCCCCCGTTTCCCCCTTTATACTTAACCAATGAACCGCCAAAACTAATCAGGGAAGCTCCTTACCACAATGAATCTATATACAATATTTGAAGCAAATTGGGTAATTCTGCATAAAAAACACATTTATCTAAATTAAGGGGGATTAACCCTCCCCGTCCCCTTTATACTTAACCAATGGACCCCCAAAACTAATAAACAATAACAATAAATTATGGGGGGATTAGCCCCCCGTTTCCCCCCTTTATACTTAACCAATGAACCGCCAAAACTAATCAGGGAAGCTCCTTACCACAATGAATCTATATACAAAATTTGAAGCAAATTGGGTAATTCTGCATGAAAAACCCATTTATCTAATTTAAGGGGGGATTAAACCTCCCCGTCCCCTTTATACTTAACCAATAAACCCCCAAAAGTAATCAGGGAAACGCCTTATAACAATGAACGTATAAACCAAATTTTAATCATATCAGATAATTTAGCATGAAAAACACATTTATCTAAATTAATGGGGGATTACCCCCCCCGTCCCCCCCTTTATACTTAACCAATGAACCCCCAAAACTAATCACGCAACCGTCTTATCCCAATGTACCTATAAACAAAATTTGAATCAAATCGGATAATTCTGCACGAAAAACCCATTTATATAAATTAAGGGGGGGATTAGTCCCTCTTTCCCCCCTTTATACTTAACCAATGAACCCCCAAAAGTAATCAAGGAAACGCCTTATAACAATGAACCTATAAACCAAATTTTAATCAAATCGAATAATTTGGCATGAAAAGCACATTTATCTAAATTAAGGGGGGATTAGCCCCCCCCCCCTTTATACGTAAACAATGAACCCCCAAAACTAATCAGGGAAGCGTCTTATCCCAATGTACCTATAAACAAAATTTGAATCAAATTGGATAATTGTTCACGAAAAACCCATTTATGTATATTAAGGTGGGGGGGGGGGTTAGTCCCCCGTTTCCCCCTTTATGCTTAACCAATGGACCCCTAAAACTAATCAGGGAAGCACCTTATAACAACGAACCTATAAACCAAATTTTAATCAAATCGGATAATTTAGCTTGAAAAACACATTTATCTAAATTAAGGGGGATTAGCCCCCCATCCCCCCCCTTTATACGTAACCAATGAACCCCCAAAACTAAACACGCAATCGTCTTATCTCAATGTAAATATAAACAAAATTTGAATCAAATCGGATAATTCTGCACGAAAAACCCATTTATATAAATTAAGGGGGGGTTAGTCCCCCGTTCCCCACTTTATACTTAACCAATAAACCCCCAAAAGTAATCAGGGAAACGCTTTATAACAATGAACCTATAAACCAAATTTTAACCAAATCGAATAATTTGGCATGAAAAACACATTTATCTAAATTAAGGGGGGGATTAGCCCCCCGTCCCCCCCTTTATACGTAAACAATGAACCCCCAAAAGCAATCAGGGAAGCGTCTTATCCCAATGTACCTATAAACAAAATTTGAATCAAATTGAATAACTCTTCACGAAAAACCCATTTATGTAATTTAAAGGGGTATTAGTCCCCCGTTTTCCCCTTTATACTTAACCAATGGACCCCCAAAACTAATCAGGGAAGCACCTTATAACAGCGAACCTATAAACCAAATTTTAATCAAATCGGATAATTTAGCATGAAAAACACATTTATCTAAATTAAGGGGGGGGATTAGCCCCCCGTCCCCCCCTTTATACGTAACCAATAAACCCCCAAAACTAATCATGCATCCGTCTTATCCCAATGTACCTATAAACAAAATTTGAATCAAATCGGATAATTCTGCACGAAAAACCCATTTATATAAATTAAGGGGGGATTAATCCCCCGTTCCCCATTTATACTTAACCAATGAACCCCCAAAAGTAATCAGGGAAGCGCCTTATAACAATGAACCTATAAACCAAATGTTAATGAAATCGAATAATTTGGCATGAGAAATACATTTATCTAAATTAAGGGGGGATTAGCCCCCCCGTCCCCCCCCTTTATACGTAAACAATGAACCCCCAAAACTAATCAGGGAAGCGCCTTATCCCAATGTACCTATAAACAAAATTTGAATCAAATTGGATAATTGTTCACGAAAAACCCATTTATGTAAATTAAGGGGGATTAGTCCCCCGTTTCCCCCTTTATACTTAACAAATGAACCCCCAAAACTAATCAGGGAAGCGCCTTACCACTATAAACCTATAACCAAAATTATCCAGATATACCATTATCCAGATATATTAAGCAGAGTTATCGCGTTAAGTACATACGTACATACATACAGAACGGGCGGGCACATTAGCTCGCTTTGATAGCCTGTGAGCTAAAAAGTGCAATTTTAGAACGTTTTTCGCTGCTGCACCCCCCTGGGGTTAGTGGCACCGACATAAAATATAGCCTATGTTGGAGCAGGGCTTGTCACCATTAATTTGCCACCATCACTTTTGAAATCGGTTCGGTAGTTCTAGAGATTACCCCCTACAAACAAACAAACAATCTTTACTCCTTTATAATATTAGTATAGATATATTTATATACATAATTACTGTAAAATTTTCTATAATAAAAGAGTTTCCACTTTAAATGATTTTTTTTTAATTAAATGGAATGCCACATTTTATGCTCATGGGCCTAAGCGTTCGGAGTTTTCGGTGGTCTTCTTCAAACACTTCGGGATATATCACTTTCGCAGATAATCGATTTTAACAAACACCAACCCACTAACATATATTGGAATGTAAATAAATATCTCTAAAAGTAACAAGTTGGAAATTGTACGTCAAACGTTACAAACGAGATGCGTTCGTACGCACGTTTTAGAATTAAATCCCGTGAGTAGAACGGGTTAAACAGCTAGTTAAGTATATATTTTATGACACTGTTCATACAAATATCTTAACTAGTTATATAAATAGTCAGATATATATGTATCAGCTAGTTATATAAATATTCAGATCTTGATGATTTTTAATTCTGTGAAATGAATTATATCGTCTGCAGATTAATTTCTGTCATAAAATAAGTATCTCGGTCTCTTGACGATTAAACTTCGGAAGCTCCTATAACAAAAAAGCACCGATTAAAAAAAAAAAAATCAAATTTCTTAATAAATATTTTTATTAATATCTCCTAAAGTTTTGATTCGATTTTAATAAAATTTGAAATGTCTCGACAAAATTCTGCAAAGATAATATATTTTAAATTGCAAACTATTTGGTTGGGTACTTTTTGCGTTGTTATATGCGGACAGACAGACAGACGGACAGACAGACAGACAGACAGACGGACGGACAGACGGACGGACCAAGCAACGACTATAGGTGCTACGTATTTATATAATTACGAACGCACCTAAAAATACACACACCTATACACTCATACGTGCATTACGTATAATCGCAGTGGAATTTCTTCATTTTGATTGGATGGGAAGGTAAAAGTTATGGCGTTAATAGAACTTACATTTTTCAGAGTTGTTAAAATTAATCATTTTATCCTCTATTAAATTCTGTACGAAATATGCTGTTTGCTTTAAGTTAAAATGTATTGACGTAAAAATCGAATATTTTACTATAATTGTGGTTGTTGTAATAAATTTCGATGTAAATAATAATCACACATATAAGTACACAAGTATGTACAAAAATATTTGTAAGTAATAACAAAATATTTATATGTGTGTTACAGGTATTATTATTTACATTAAGAGTTATCTTACAGGTATCTTATTTACATTAAGATATATAAAAAAGTTTATGCAAAAAACTAATTGAAAATAGCTGTTTGTACAAAATACAACGTTTGGGTGTAAAACTAATAGGAATAACAAAATTTCGATGTAAATAAAAATCACACATATATGTACACAAGTATGTACAAAATTACTTATAAGTAATAAAAAAATATTTATATGTGTGTTACAGGTATTATTATTTACATTAAGAGTTATCTTACAGGTATCTTATCTACATTAAGATATATAAAAATGTTTATGCAGAAAACTAATTGAAAATAGCTGTGTGTACAAAATACAATGTTTGGGTGTAAAACTAATAGGAATAACAATATATATAAGGTAGCTTTTCTGAAAAATGTCAATTGAAGAAAAACAAAACTTTTTTCCCTAATTTTGCAAAACATAGGCGATTAAAAATAGTGTTTCAATTCATTGAAATTGACATTATAAAAATAAAAAAATAAACAGATTTTAGATAATTCTTAATAATTTCAACTTTTTATCTATTTGTAGAATAATTTTCTATGTGTTTGATTTCACACGCACAATATATGGCCAAACATCAGAAAATACTTTCGATTTTAGATGTTTAATCGAAAAGCTAGAGAAATACTTGACATAACTTCCGGAACTTCGAGAATATAAAAAACCTGTTTGACCTCATATTATTCAAAGAAGATTTGATCATGGGGTCAATTAGGAGACCAACAACAAATTGAAAAAAAAGTAATATTTTGAATCACCCTGTAAAATAAAACGCACGAAAGCTTCTGTCCTGCGTCACGTGAATATGTGGATAATGTACAAAATTTCTGTTCATTTGTCTAAGAATTACAAATTATTCATGGATATATAACGATTTAGGTGAAAGTATTTTATTTATAGCATGCATGGTTTTCAACCAAATTCATCGCCTAAATTCAGAAAATTAGATAAAATATGGTAGACACAAAACAGTACAATTACGATATACATTTGTTAAACATTTAACGAAAGAAGAGCAGTTGTATGAAACAATTTTAACTGCACATGCACCGTATAAGGTAAAGCCAGGAGAGATGGCGCGATCGGAGATATTGCGCACATAGTGTTTCGGGGGGAAAAAGTAGAGTGAGCGCGTAGAGATTTCAGGTAGTTGTATAACAGCAATAGTGGAGTGTCTACTTGAAAGTGCACGTTTTGTTTTCCTAAAGTAAGTGCTTGAATTTTCATAGCTGTTCATCAAAATTTCTATACAATGTCAGTAGTACAAAATATTTTAAACTTAAAGGATTTCTCATAAGCTACTAATCTAGACTAACAATGTGAACATCAACAGTTCGTTTTAGTAGCGGCCACGTTTAAATAAAAGGTCGCGCAATCTCTCCTACCGAAATTGGAGAGTTTGCGCATCTGCTACTTAGGAGAGATGGCGCATTGTTCCCATTAGTTTCCATAGTAGGAGAGATTACGCAGCTTATTGGTAAATTTGTATAAAAAAATGAAAAATAAAATGGACTAATTTAAAGTTAAACGTGTTATCAAGTAACTTAATGTTATTTTGTAATCTTATCAGGACTTGATTTTTTGGATTCTTAAATTTATTTTTCCTTTAATTAACATTTTTTAATCGTTTTAAAATTATTTCCTTTTTCTGATTCTTTAATCATTAGGTTGAAATATTCAGTCCTAATACAATAATATTTGTTCACAAAAACCTTACAACAATGTCATTTAAGTGTAATTGTTATTGTTAACTATTTAATTGTAGTTATTATTCGTAATAATCACTCCTACCCATGTTTGCAATCACACCAACCCTGTAAGGACAGATTTCGCAAAGTAACTTTCTTGGTTTTATTACAACTGTTCTATTAAATTGCAACATAACAAAATAGCAATGGAAATGCATAAAAAACAAATGTAGTAAAAATTATTCATGGGTAGTTTAGCAAAAAATTAATATTTAGACGTTTTATTGTTATTCTTTTGAATTGTGCGCAGACTATCCTAGCTTTACCTTATACCCAAAGATGTTTTAGCATGATTTCCAAGTGCAATATATAGAGCAACTTATATAAAATACCAATGCAATATATTAAAAATACATAACCATATCGGTGATAAATTGAGCCGAATTTTCGTTGCCTTTAAAAAGTAACCGGATAATAAAGGATTTTCAACATACTGTTATTTTTAGTAACTTATTTCCAACAAAGGAGTTAGTATTTAATGATTCTCAACGAGTAGCTTTGAAATGGATGCTTCGATTTTGATAATTCGTTTTTATGAGAATAGTCTTGTTCTACTGTTTTCTCTAGAAGAACTAAAGCATCAATCAAAATCAAAATTTTAAAAATTTTAATTTTAAAATGAAAATTTGTGGAAAATGCATTAATATCCAGCTACTTTGAGAAAGCAGATGCAATATAGCTGAATATATCGTCGATATATTTCTGAAGATTCACAATATTCGACTGGTCTTTTATACGAGTTGCTCTGTAGAGTTAACTACCAAGTCATAAAAAATTCTATGGTGTCGTTTGCACTCGCGCAGTTACAAATTATTTCACATAAAATTCATATTTCATCAAATGTTTAATAAACTTATATTCTAATTATACTATGTTGTTTCTACTGTACTTTGCCACGTTTTCTGAAAGTGACGTTACATTTTGTAGAAAACCCTGTATGGTATAAAAATAAATTCTTTTTTTTTTTTAAAGAAACCCTTATATCTTCATGAATGTGCGTTCTATTATTACACAAATGAAAACAAATGTTGCACAATATCCATATCATTTACTGCAGCTACAAATCCTTTCGAGTAATGTATTTTGCAGGGGATATCAAATGTAATTTTTTCTTCAATTTGTTTTTGTCCCCTAATTATCCTCGTGATCAAAACTTCACGGTAAAAGATGACGTCAAATATTTACTTTATATTCCCGAAGTTCCAGAAGAATTCGTCAAGTATTTCTTTAGATATTTGGGTTGGGTTGATTATTGACGGCCAATTATCTACACTAGGGATATAGGCCCGGGGGGAGTGCCCTTCATGGGGGTCTTTCTAAGGGAACGTAATCCGTATTTACGCATGGATAAATCCACGGCTCGAAGAAAACCACGAAAACTCCGAACGATTAGGCCGACGGGCGCGATTGGGATCGAACCCAGCACCTCCCGTCTACCAGCTTCGAGAGCATAACCTCTCAGCCACTGGTGGGGCCTTTAGATATTTGACAAAACGGGTAAAATTTAAAGTATCAGGTGATTTTGTAATAAATAGTGTATTTATACAGCGTTTCCTTCAACTCACGTGCCAAACAGTAAGGGCTGATAGAACACGCCTAGACAAGCTGAAAACACCCTGCAATACAGGGTCGTAACTCAATCAGTGAAAAGCTACAGGGCTCATTCTGATTGTGAAGAGAACCCTGTTTACTACACAATTAGAACTTCCAGATGACTCACAACCGCAGCACCTTTTATGAAATGCATATTCGCCTTTTCCTGATTAGTAAAACCAGCCATACTGTTTGTAATACTCTGTAGAGATGACGATGTGTGTGAAAAACCAGCGCTTTGTGTTTAATGACAGCGCCATCTAGCGGTTCGCCGCTTGTGACACGCCCATGCATGGTATGACGAATATATGTTTAGATGGTTTCTGTCACCCCTTAAAGTTTGTCCATGAGTTCTGGTTCACCCTCGACATCTCTGAAGGAAATTTAGTCCAATTTAAGATACAGCCTTCATCCCTCACTCTCTTGAGTTGCTTACTTATCAATTTCTTAATTTCGTCTTCTAATTTTCATCCATATTAGAATCCTAGTTAGTCACGCTGTTCCGTATAAATAAAATCAGCAATCATTTGTTAGACACTATATAGAAAAGCTGGTTTGTTGGCGGGCCATTCACATCGAGTTGCTTTTAATAAGATACCACTCCTTTTTACAAGATAATCTGTTTATTATTATGTATTCTGCGTGATGTATTCCAACGTGATTAAGGAAATAGAAAGAAATAAAAGAAAATTCATTTTTTTTTTATAAATTACGCTTTATTAGAATTCCATGAAAGTTAATAAAGTAAGAAGACAAACATACATGACCTCTTAACGAGTTCAATAAAAAAAGAATAATACTGTTCATAGAATTCATTTAAAATAATTTTAATAAATAGTAATAAAAGAGTTAGGCTCCAAAATTATTATTTATTACGTATCCATTTAATAATTGATTTGCCGTACTATGAATGTTTCCAAAGTAATTTGACCAAGACAGGCCGATCAAAATTATTATATTGCTTGAAATTCGATTTTAATTTTCTGACAAAATGGAATAGGCGAGGAGATTTTTAAAAATAATTATAAATATTCAGATAATTTTTTTTTCCTGAATTTTATCATACCCCACACATATGACCATACATAATGACCACACATAATGACCATTCAAGTTTCACTAAAAAGTCATTTTCATTCACTTTAAATTACAATTGTTATAACAAAATATCTTATTTCTAGAAATAGGAAACAATGGAAAAAAAGGAATAAATAGATTTTATTTTTAAGTATCCAGCGCTTTTATTAATCTAGATGTAAAACTAGAAATGGATTTTTTAAAGAGAACTGTCTAATTTCTACTTTCCATCAAACTATATTGTAAATCATATTTTTCCTTTTAGTTCTTTAATTACTTTTGCATTTTAATTAAAATTTAGTTTATAAAAAAATTTCATTTTTATTTTCTACATTTTAATAAAAAGTTAGCACTTAATGAATTAGAAAATTGTTTTTCATAAATTTATTTTTCTATTTACTTCCAACTATTATGTTATTATTTACAAAGTTGCGTTGAAATGTATTTTTAACTTAAAATATTTACATAATGTTATTTACAGTAAAACAATGTTTTCACCTTAAACTATAAATATATTTGATCTTAGACTATGCTGGACTGCATGGTTACTATGTCTTGATTTTCTCTAATGCATGAATGTTTCACCTTTCTCAGTCAGTTTTTCGCAATCTTGCTTCCAATGAATCTACTCTACTAATAAGAAATTTTATTCTTTACTTTCTGAGAAATATGTTTACCAGATACTACCCAATTCTTTTTTTTTTTTTTTTGTAGCAATAGATAAAACTACAAAAAACAGCCTTCTTTTTTTAAAAAAAAATAACTACATTTAGAACAAAATTTATTGATTTTGGCTCAATTATGGTTAAGTCTGTTTTATAAATATCTATACATTGTGAGAGTTAACCATTTTATTAATTAGTTCTTGCTGGAAATGTGGTTATATATATATATATATATATATATATATTTGTTTTTTATAAATCCACTAGCAATATTGAAAAGTTCTCAGGTAAAATCCACGTTAGATTGCAGTTAGGTTTAACGAATATAATTTATCAATTTTGTTTTTAATTATTTTTTTAAACTGAATTAAATATATTGAGAAATAAAACTTAATTAAATATATTGAAAAATAAAACTTAATTAAATATATTGAAAAATAAAACTTTTCTATTTATTTAAACTTTCCGCTGCATGGATCAGAACTCGGATCTAGGATCTAAAGGGCTGGAAACAACCGACTTACCACTGAGGATCCACGGTCTCACCGTCCAGTTAACTCAGAACACATTTTGAAACAAATGATAACGCATTCTTACTTGCTCCACTTTTCCCCACCTGCAAAATAAATGGAATGATCAACTTAGTACGGATAGAGCGTCGAACTACTATCAGCCTATCAATAGCAGATTGTTCTTCTTCAACAGGTGTTTTTTCAAATCTAAAATCCTAGTAAAATACTGAATTATCTTTATAAATTACACATGAAGATAGCATTTATGATAATTCTAGATTTTGTTAGCTGAATATGTTTGCTTATAAGCCTTTACAATCCTGGAAAAGAAATTACCCTTTATTCTAATTCTACTGAAAAAATCCTATAAAAATATCTAGGTACCATTCGATTTGGAATTATGTCTACTAATTAATGCTTCGAAATTTTAAATTCGAATTTCTAATTAATGCTTCGAAAGCAGGCTACATTTTACAAATTGCACAAACTTTTATTTTTCGAACAGTAACACCCATTTTTTACACATTATTTCAGTACTTTGGATCAAATCATTTCGGAAAAGTATGGAGCTTATACTACGAAATTTGATTTTGATTTTAATGCAAACAGTACCAATAAACAACGATCGACTTATTTTTATTAAAATATATTATTACTTCAAAAAGATTTGAGAATTTTCTCTAACTCATTATACAATTTTTTAGACAAATTGAAGATTATTTTGCTTCTTCTAAAATATAAACGTAGTTACTATTGAATCAATGAAAGATTTTTAAAATATAAAGACAATAACACACACTCTCAAATACATTTATGTTAATCAAGAAATAAAAAATGAAACTAGAACCTATGAATTAATAAAACGAAATAAAAGTAACTCTTATCCTTTTATTTATTTATTGAACTGAAAGGAAATTTATATATTATCCAATTATTGATCAAAATCACAAGGACATAATAAAAAATATCTCAGTAACAATATTAGTTTTCTCATTTGCAGCATTAAATTGCTTGATATATTTTTAACCGTCAATCAATTCAACGATCTCTCGATATCATTTCTTATTGCTATTAGAAAGATTAAAATTGGTTTCAGAAAGATCTCAAATTATTATGATATAGACGGAGGTCCGGAATGAGGTTTTCTTAGTTTTATTGCTTAGCTTTTTTCTATGAAACAAACTTGTATTTTGTGTTTAATGTTTCAAAAAATGATTTATGAAGAAGGTTTTGAACTTATATATGTGTTTGCTCAATAAATACATTTAAAAAAATCTCGTTTATTCTGAAAGTCATCAGCCATTAAGTACAGTTAAAATAAAATATTTACTTTCCCTATATGAAAATTTTATGTATTTTTGTGAAATTTTAAAGTAAAATATTACGTGTTTTATAATAAATATAAATATATGACATGTTTATTTTCAAAGTAATATAATTTAGTACAAAATTATCACATTTACAAATTTATTGTTAAATATTTTTAATCAAATCTTAATTTTATTAAAAGTGTCGTTAGTGACACATTTTTGTTTATAATTTAGATTGCAATATTTTCAATTTTAAAACACGATTTTTTGTCATTCAAAGAATACAGCTAATACTTTGACTATGATAAATGTTATTTAAACAGTTACTTCGCAATATAAATGAAAAAATATATATTCTGCATATTTCTATCCATAGCTACCAAGCATTCCAATATTTTATTCCAACTATTTCCGAATAGTGATCTTTGTCTTATTTAATCAAATGTTTCTCTCATAAAAAGTCTAGTATATATTTCCGGAAGACTGATATACAAAATTCGAAAGCTTAGTCAGCTATAATTATGGGTAATAATTTTTCTGAAATGGATACCAATAACCTTATTCGTCACAATCGCTGGTGACAATATAAATCATCCAGTACATCCTTTATCTAGAAAACTCTACACGTTTCCATTTTCTAAGAAAACATATTTTAAAGTAAAAATTCAATGGAACTGTACATCTCCAAAAGGGTACAAATAGAAAATTTAGTACCATTTTCAATAAAATGCTTTGTGGCTTTTTCTTCTTTTATCGACATTTTTACGGAAGGTGGTACTACTTGTCATCAGCCGAAATTTGATTCTGATTGCACTAGGTAATTGACATTACCAAAGGTAAAAATATTTTCTGGTATCCTCAGCTTCGTATTGGCAATGCTGCATTCAAAACACATCAAGTAAACGTTCACTATTATTTTTTTGTTCAGTACTGGGGTCAGATTTCAGATGAACTGTATTATATAAAATTAATTCATCCTGCGTTGCAATTGTATCTTTGACAATTTCTGATTTCACAATAATTCGCAGGACATTCCTCGAAAGATACCATAAAAATAATATAACGATCGGCTCCCGATATCAATATAAGTTACAGTGGTTTAAACATTCGTTATCAATTTCCGATATGATATCATCCCCTTAGGATGATTTCCGTTCTTTTTGCAATTACGTACCCGCCAACTTCTACTACTTTCTGTCACTGTCACAACTGTTTCGGAATAAAAATTTTCGCCTTATTTATTCACAGAAATGTGAAATAAATTAAAACAACAATTACTATTCGGAAATACTGGTGACAAAAAAGCCTGGCAATTGACAGCAATGCTATTGTCATGTAGTCATGCCTAGTTTTGTGCCTAGTTATTATCGTGTAACTTTTGTTAAAATGGTTACTTTTAGGGTTTCTTTCATCTCACGAAACACTATTCGTCCCGTTACGCTGTCTGTCCGTCACAGAGCCGGTTCTCAGAAACTATATAACTAACAGACTTGAAATTGAGTGCACGTATAGCTGAATACCTAGTGTGAAGCTGAAAATAATAAAATTTGAAAAAAAAATCGTATTATTTTAATATATAGAGATAAAAAACCAAAAATCTAACAGCCTTTTACTATTAAAGTTAAACATTTTTCATTATAGAAGTTGCAAACAATTAAAAATCCACAATAAAATTCTTTCTACAATAATTAATTTTCTATTGAAAGATTTCCATGTGAAAAATGAAAATGAAATAAAAAGTTTCACCAATTGAAAAAAAGATTAATGTGACGTCATATTGGTAATAAAACGGAAATTTTGAAACATTTCTTAATAATACAATGAGTATGAGTATGTGTAAGTACAGAAAGCAGGTTAATATGATGTCATTAGAGAATTAAAAAGAAAATTAATCTGACGTCATATTGTTATTTTAACTGACTTTTTCAAATGTTTGAAAATAATACAAAGAGAGTATCAATATGAGTAGTAGGGAAAGCAAGTAGATATGACGTCACAAGTAATTATAACGTCATATGAGTTTGAGAAACGTATTGAATCATGATAAAAACCCGATTATGGAAGTATTGGCATATTTTAATATTTTGAAGATCTCTATACGCGCATGTTTAATTGATTTTTTTAATATCGCATTTCGTCCACATGACAGATATTATTATGACAGGGTATAATAGCGGGCATCACCAGCTATCGAACCGGTTCAGATTTTCGAAAAAACGAGAAAATTAGACCGGCAAATTTTTACTTTATAAAAATCATGACTTTTTTATTTATTTATTTATTTATTTATTTTTGGAAAATGAAATTTATTTGGATGTATTAATGAAAGGATAAAGTGTTTTGAAAGGAATATTAAACGAAACACTTTGTGCGATCTTCGATCATACTTAACCACTTGTTTAAATATTTTCGCCGTTTATAAGCGAAAATATTCCTTTGCATAAATTGCTTATAATAGTATTACCTCATAGAATTTCAAAAAACTATTTTTAAATGATCTACAAATCATAGAATGTATCTTTAAACCTTACATTGATATTTATTTTCACGAAGATTGCGCACATAAACAAAATATGACAGTCTGCACTATATTCCGTGGATCAATAACTGTAAATCTACATGAATTATTTACAATGAGTATATATTAAATTAACGTATTGTCTTTGAATTCATATTTAAATGTAGATTTAAAATTTCAGATTGCAAATATGTAGTGCTATCTAAGCATGCCATAATTTCCATTACATTGTCTTTTATTAAAATTTAGAAATGCTGTTAATAAATATACTTATACATTATTTATGTCTGGAAAGAAACTTTTTGAATCAAATGCCATTCACTAGGATATCAATGAACATTTATTATATTTTCCATTTGAATTCATTTTACCTTTTGAAAATTATGGATGTCTATGAATAGGATTTAAAGCATGCATGCTGAATGGTATCTATTTAAATTCAAAGCTGAATGCTACTCAATAGCTGAATCTGGAAGTCGACCCGACATTAAAACTTGAAAACAATTGACTTTTATATATTCAAGTATAATATTCGTGGTAGATGTGAATAATTACACAACAATATTTGAATTTCTAGCTTTCCGGTTTGCAGATAATGTATACAAAAACAGATAAATTAAATTCGAAATGCTTTAACATTTCTATTATATTTATATAAATGGGTGGAATGAATATAGAATGGATTAAAGTTGCAATAGATTATCACAAGTTAAATATTTTATAATCTTCTAATGTAAGTATAAAAACTGGCATTAAAAAGTATGTATATACCTTTATTTTTATAAAAATCTTGCGTTTTAGTATCTGTAATTATTTATGAATATATATATATATATATATATATATATATATATATATATATAAATCTGATTATTATTATTATTATTAAATTTATTAAATTTAAATTTTCAACCATTCCTTTGATAATTCGTAAATTTATTGGTCAAATTATTTTATTGCTTTTATTAAATTTACTGTACATTAACAATATATTATGAATGAAAACTTATTTTCTTCTGCAAAATAACCCAATTTAAGTGTTTATACAGGGTTCGTACGGGTCCTGGAATTTTAAGACCAGGAAATCATTCGGTACCAGTATTTTCTTATAGATAATCTCTTCTTAAATAAGGTGAAATTTATCAAGTTTGAACTTGATGTATTTTTTTAGAAAAATATACTGGTATGTCACCTGGAAAAGTAGCGGTACCCGTACGAACGCTGTTATACTTTGATTATGTCAAATGTAATTTCCCAGTTATCTTGTTTTACTCAGAAATATTTGTTTTTAGGTAATTAATTATAATATTAAATCAGTTGTTTGTAATTCTATACAGTTTTCTTATTTTATATAAAGATATATTACGAATATTTTCTTAAAAATTTCTTATAATACTACGGTATAAATCTGTAAATAAAATTACGTAATTTTTGTCCCAATATAAAAACAGGGAAATAAAAAAAATATTCATGTTAATTTATACTTATTTTTTTAAATATGTCAATGGGAAATGCGAAAAACAAATCTACATATGTTAAGCAAAATTGTGAAATAATAAAAGTAATTACAAAGATACAAGTAACAGGTATAATTCTTATACACATTTCTGAGTATATTTATGTACGATGTTCGTTAAACTGACATAAGAATTAAGAAAATTAACCATTAAAATACCTGACAAAAATGTGCATGCATAAATCTATTTTTAAGCTTAATACGTACGTTGTATTGTATGTAAAATTCTTCTTTTAAATAAATTATTTAAGATCTGTTAATTGACCTAAAATGGATGTAAATGGTCAAAACAGAACAAATTATTGCGAAGCCATTGATATATTTAATGTATCAAATCTTTATAAAATATTACAAGGGATTTATGATCATTCAGGGGGATATTATTCTTAGTTTCAATTTAAAATTTTTTATATAATAAGTTAACTTTGTTTATTTTTTAAATAAGAAATAAAAATCATGCGTCCAGCTTAGATTATGAAACACCTTCAAACACGATCAGAAAAATGTAACGAAAGTTCACAATTAAATAAGGTGAAAGAAGATATGTAGTAAACAGTTTAGAAACATATTACACATTTAAAAATACAGTTTTAGCAATTACCATCTACAGTCGAATTTGTCCTGTATATGCTCTATATATTTGGATATATACTACATAGCAGGATAAAATTTAGTTCAGTTAGAAAATTCACATTTAGCAATTTTCGCCGATCGATGGAAATACACTCGTAATCATTTGTACCGCCCTGTATATTATCTAAAGATTTTTGTTCACACCACATATTAAGCTAAAATTTAATTCAGGTAAAAATCGCATAAGGCAACATAGAACTCACTTCCAGCAATTTCCAACCCTAAACGACATCTTAATTCGCCTGCCTCATGGCGATATGTGGGTTAAATCTGGACCACGCAGACTGAAAACTCAGAGTGGCTTCCTTCAAGTTGTATTAAAAGAGATGGACGGACTTGAAATTCCATCCCGGATTGAACCTTTGCTGCCTCCCACAAATCCCTTGGAGGCTTGTAGAATATTCTATCACCTGGACCTTATGAGCCCTGTCTCAAAATCTAATGATTGTACTGCAGCTTTGTTTTCTGCGGGGATGGAGACTATTTACAATCGCTTTCCTCTTGAGACATGGCTACACATATTTACTCACGGCTCAAAGCTTGAGATGTATAGTGTGGCAGGTATTCACTGTGAGCATTTCTCTCATTATCTTTCGTTAGGAACGGACGGGGCCGCTTTTGATGGTGAGGTTGAAGCAATTAAAGTAACCCTGGTTCAACTAAATGCTCGTTGCTCAATTTTCAATCAGGGTGTCATTTTCTCAGATTCACAAACTGCGATTCTGGTGGTTGCCAACTGCTCTCAAGCCCCTTGCTCTATGTCTGCAGTGAAGTGCAAATCTTTAATAAGAGAGATGCGTGGAAAACATAAGACAATTGTCTTACAATGGATCCCCTCACACTGTGGTATTCCCGATAACGAAAAGGTGGATGAATTTGCCAAAAAAGGTTGTTCTGTTAATCAGGCTTCATGTAACTTAATTAACTATAAGTCTGCCTCTTCAATGGTTAATCAAATAATTAAGAGATCACATATATCACTACTAAAGGAACGAACAAAAGAAAAATCGTGGAGAAATACCATCTCTAACCTCCTCGATTGTCCAAGAAGCGGTGCTGTAGCTGCCTTTCGTCTCGCGACAAAGCATGATTGTTTAAATGCTCATCTTTTACGTCTCCAGATAGTGGATAGTCCTGCCTGCCCCATCTGCCGCAGTGGTGCGGCGATGACTGCTGACCACCTCTCTGACTGTTCAGCACTCACGAAGAACTGCATTTACTCCCGTTACTGGGAGGAAAGAGACTCTTTACACATTTTAACTACTTGATTTTATGTGGTTCTCATGATAATTACCCTTTACTTTGTTCCTGTGTTTGGTGTTATTTTTTACTTATATTTCTGTTATTTTTTTCATGATCTCTGTACGGCGTAAGGATAATGTCTGTTTGCCTGCTGCATTGGAAAAAAACGGCATCTTGTTCTTTTCGTACCCGTCTATTTAAATTTATACATATTCCAAAAACTTATATTATTCTACTAAATATAGTTCAGCAGGAAAATGATTAACACAATTAAAAATATAAATTAAAAATACTCTTAAGCAGTTCACTCCCATACCCAGTAATATTTGCGAATTCCTTTGTGTAGCGCAGTATATGATCAACAGAATTTATAAACACCACGTACGATGCAAAAATTTAGTTAAACTTAAAAACGGATATAACAACTGCAAAAGAACTTCCAGATTTTTTCTTAATAGACAATCCTTCGGATACAGTACTGTATCAGAAATCTCTAGAGTGTACAAACCAAAGTTGAAAACACACTTATCCCACATAGACTGCATTTATCGCACTAAGACTAACAGAATTATTTTGTGTGTCCCCTGTAAATGAACGATAAACGCAATCCATACTATGCATTTCTGTGAGCAATTTATAGTGCACATCAGTAATGTATATGAATTTTACTATGTTTGATATAGTGAAACATCATTAAATTACTTTGCAAACGATTTTTCCTTGAAGAACATCGTCTAACATAATTATTTTGTGTGACCCTATAATTGAACAATAAATGCTTTGCACAAATTAAAAATTTATTTGCTACTTCATAGTTTCAGCTACTTCAAGTTTTAAGCATAATTGCATATCAATTTCATCATGTTTGAAATGGCGTAACATCATCAAAATGCACTTGTAACAATTTTTGCACATTGAATGGAATATAACAGAATACTTTTGACTGTCGCTGTAAATAAAATATAAATGCTACATACATCATTTTCAATAGGGAACATGCTGTAGTGAACCTCAATAACATACAAAAATTGGAGGGAAATCCGAGTATATTTCGAAGATTTAGAGCACGGACGGTGGGACAGACAAACCTAAGTCATAAACAAATTTCAACTAAGTTAGAAATTTTTAAAAATACTAATTATGGTTACTTCTTAAGAAAATATTTTTTAGTGCATAGAGTAACGCTCAAATTACCTAAAATAAATTCAGATGCTATGCTTTCATACTTCAACAATAACAAAATAGAAAATCTGTTTAAATCTAACAAATAATCGATAACTTTAAATTAAGCGTAATACATCAAAGAAAAAAAAAATATTCTGAATTTCAAGCTTCACATAATAATAAGTTTTTTATGATAGATAATGTTTACAAATTTTACCGTATGTCTACTAATGACTCATTTTTATTAATATTTTATCATGATTTCATTTTAAAGTATCTTTTAAAAATTTATATGATTATAAGCCAAATAAAAAGTATTTTTATTTTCTTAAAAAGCTAAATAGACGGGGATATTTGGCCTCCCCCCCCCCCAAAGAAAATAAATATATATGTGTTTGAAAGCATATTTTCATGTACTTATTGATCGTACGAGAAGCTGAGAAAGTAAGTTCCATTGATAGACTCAGTAATCAAATGTAGCCCCACTTTTCCGATACAAAAACTCCGATACTATGACGTAAATTGACAAAGAGAATGAATTGTTATTTTTCTTTTTCAGTGGAAGTATGTGATTTCTATCACTAAATAGATAAACTATATCCTATTCTCTACATCCTCTGCTTTAGAGAAAGGAACTTCATTACTTTTACTTCTGTGTATCAATCAGATTAAAGCTTCTAATTTCATTTAGCCGTACTGTTTTTACATCAAATTCGCTGATTTTACATCAAAAACAATATTATTTATTTATTTACTACCATTTGTAAGACCTTTATGGTATTTAAAAATGTTATCCTGTTTTCCAAAATTAACCCTGGGAAAAGTTTTTGCAGAAAATCGTAAGTAACACAGAAATCTCGCGCGCGTTTTTTCGCTTTCAATTTTTTCCAAATGTAGTACACTGTTAAAAATTTGCAGCAAACTGTCCAGTCATTTGACCGTTTTTACATAAAACGTTTACATAACCGTAAATTAAGTCTCTTCTGACCATGTTATTGCCTGTATTATGGTCAGAATAGAGTTAAATTATTGTTATGTAACCGTTTTCTATAAAAACGGTCAAATGACTAGACAGTTTGCTGCAAATTTTTAACAGTGTAGTCTATCAGATTTTGAAATGCGTTTAGTATAATATATGAAAGGAAATATATAATGAGCTAAATAAAGAAGCAATTTGAAATTATAATATGGGAGAAGAAAACTTAATATAATTCAAGTTTTGCTATAAATACTGTTGACATAAATGAGAACGGAGAATTCCAGTATTCGAAAGCACAATATTTAATTCTAGAATTTGGTATTTCCCAAGAACTGATAATCACCAAATAATCCACACACTTCATTTTCCAAATAAAGTGTTTATAAGATTCAGTAGACAAGATTTTCTTTACTTTACTCGGTGCCTCACTTAGTTTTATTTTTGTTTAATAGTAAATAAATGCTAAACATATTTCACGTAGAAAATATTTAATTTTCCAATCCGTTTCCAAACAATAATGCAAATTTTTGTTTAGAATTTTAGAATGCAAATACTTTTTTATTTCTTTGATATTTTTCTTTATTTTTTATATTTTGAAAGTAGCAACAAAGTAAAAACTCTTATATTAAGATATTTCTGATTAACTGCATTATTTTCGTAAATTTAGAAATATAAAATAATACATAATTATCTTACAAGTGAAATAATTTTCAAAATTAAGGGAAATTCTCCCGGAAAACCTGTAGAAAATCATTATTAGAAAAAAGCTGATAATCAGTTTTTATTCAAATAACACTGTTCCAAATGAAGTGTTTATTAGATTCAGTAGACTAGATTACTTTACTCGGTGCCTCATTTAGTTTTATTTTTGTTTAATAGTAAATAAATGATAAAAGTATTTCACGTAGAAAATATTTAATTTTTCATTCTTTTTCCAAACAAAAATGCAAATTTTTGTTTAGAATTTTAAAATTCAAATACTTTTTTATTTCTTTAATATTTTTCTTTATTTTTTATATATTGAAAGTAGCAACAAAGTAAAAACTCTTTTATTAAGATATTTCTGATTAATTGCATTATTTTCATAAATTTGGAAATATAAAATAATACATAATTATCTTACAAGTGAAATAATTTTCAAATTATGGGAAATTCTTCCGGAAAACCTGTAGAAAATCATTATTAGAAAAGATCTGATAATCAGATTTTATTCAATCAACACTGTTCCAAATGAAGTGTTTATTAGATTCAGTAGACAAGATTTACTTTACTTTACTCAGTGCCTCATTTAGTTTTTATTTTTGTTTATAAATAAATAAATGCTAAAAATATTTCATGTAGAAAATATTTAGTTTTCCAATGCTTTTCCAAACAAAAATGCAAATTTTTGTTTAGAATTTTAAAATGCAAATACTTTTTTATTTCTTTAATATTTTTCTTTATTTTTTATATAGTGAAAGTAGCAACAAAGTAAAAACTCTTATATTAAGATATTTTTGATTAATTGCATTATTTTTGTAAATTTAGGAATATAAAATAATACATAATTATCTTACGAGTGAAATTATTTTCAAATTAAGGGCAATTCTCCCGGAAAACCTGTAGAAAATAATTTTGTTATTTGTATTTTTTGAACTCTTGAACAAAGTTCATATATATGATCAAGGCATATACCAACATTTTCTTATAGAAAAATTTGCCTAATTTAATCTCGTGAAATTTAGCATGATTTAAGTGTTAACCTTAAGTGTTTGCCTTTTTTTAAGTGTGTAATTAACTAAAATTTTAAGATTCTGCATTGTGTCTTGTGAAAAAATAATATATATTTTATTATACACTATTTACTTTATGGTAGAAAATTAACAATGATATTTATCGTATCTGAAAATATACGAACCAAAAATAAAATAAATAAATAAACAATATTTGTGATCACCTTGTAAAATAAATTGCTCCAAATGGTTTGTAACTATAGCACGAAAGTATGTATTTTTTGTATAATATTTGAGTTTATTTTTGTGTAAGAGTAGATCGTATATGCATGCAGATATAAGGGTATTTCTTTCTTTAAAAAAAATTTCTGCATGTTCCTCAATTCTGCATGCAAAGGTTTTAACCAAATTTAACGCCACTTTCAGGAATCTTCACAAAGTCAAAAAGATATACTACAATTAGAATATAAATATATTAAATATTTGACGAAATATGAACATTTGTATGAAATAATATTCAACTATGTACGACAGATTTTTTTCTTTTTGCATAAACTAGTAGTAAACTATTTAGGGCAAATTATATAATAACCCCAGTCGAGTATCTCGGAAATTCAGAAAGATATCGGGAATATAGTGAGCTGAATTTCAGCTTCTTTCTAAAAGTATCTGAATCATATGAGATTTGTCAAAAATTGTTATTTTTTATTAACTGATATATATTGACTTCTAACAAACGAGTTTGTATTTAACGTAAATCCATGCCTAGCTTTGTTACGGATGCTTAGATTTTGATGCTTATTTTTTGTTGTTGTTGCAATGGGTTTGTTTCCATTGTACATCCAAACCCTAAAACATAAAGAAAAATGGAAAAAATTGAAAAAGGACAGTTTGTGGAAATAGCTTATCATTCAGCTACTTTTAGAAAGCAAGTAATTTTCAGTTCCGTATATCGGGAGTTTCTTTCTAAATTTTCACGATATTCTAATGACCTTTCTATGAGTTGTCATATAAAGTTTACAGTTAAAGTTAAAAATCAGGATTTTTATAAAATAAAAATTTATTGGTGATTTTTTTCGATATTTAGAAAATTTTAATACTCTTTCTGTTTTAAGTTAGGAAGCATACTTTTCCAATAAAAAAATCAAAGATTTTTTTATTATATAATATAATATTATAATAATATAATTATATAATATAATAATATATAATTCTATATTATAATGATATATAATAATATATAATATAATAATAATATAATAATATAATTATATAATTTATTATTATATAATTTTACACAGCCTCTAATAAGATCAGTTACTTGTTTTGTATCTTTCTTTATTCAAGAGATAAGAAACATCTTGTTGCTGATTTTTTGTTCTTGTAAAAGAGATTAACCAACATCACTTGATTTGGTAACGATAGTATACTGCTATCATTGAATGAAGAATTTATGTGCATCGAGGTATTTTATTAACAGCCTGATTTGCACGAAACTGTTCCACATTATGCCTGCAGGGCCTTATATTTTTGTGTCCGTCATTTTTGAAAATCAACTTTTTTTTTGTATATGCATATTAAATTTTCCAACAGAGCTGAAGTTGTAGAGTTCCGGGTTTGATCCCCTGTCTGGACATTTTTTTCACTCTGTTGGTTATACTCTGAGTAGTAAGTGATATTTCATATCGTTTGTGTTATGTATTTTTTTTTGTTATTAAAAAAAATCCGAACACCCTCTAATCCCATTCGCGCGACACGCATTTTTTAGCATCATTTATTCCTTTTTAATGAAATTTTAAAGTTTTAGCGAATTTATGTCGCGCTTGGTATTTTTAAAAATACAATGTGGAACATGGTGCTTAAGTTGTATTAACATATGTTGTATTAACTACTCAGTTTCTACGCCGAACTATAACACATTGTAACATAATAACGGCGCGTAATAATATATGCATGCTCATATTGGAACAAAATAATCAGTTCTAAATTTAAATTTGCTTTCTGCGAACATATGTTATTTTTCTGTTCAACTAATATTTAAAAATACATAGATTTAGAAGGATTTTAAATTTAAACTGACTTTTATAAATTTTTTAGCAATTTACCAGTTGTACTCAATAAATTTTCAGAAACGTATTCTCACACCACTATTTGCGAAATAAAGTATTCGCCTTATATTTTCACAGTAGCTCAGCAATGAGAAAAGGTAAAGATTTCTATTTTTTAAATTTCAGGTAATTCTGTGGCTTACTGTCCGCGTAGTGAAAGCCATTGATTTATAATAAATAAATCCTATAATTATAATATTTTAGTATTTACCTGTACAAGATGTTTAAACATTAGGAGTTTATTTCCACGCCAAATTTCTAAGAGAAATACATGAGAAAGGAAATCGCAGCTGCTTAGGCTTTCTATTAAACTTACTCTCTAATTTCTTATTTAAGACTTTATGCTGTACTTATTTCAAACTCAAATTTTACAGTTAGAGAGAGTTTCATAATTTTTGGTACTAGATAATCTGTCTTAATTATTATAGCGTGTTTAACATTAATTTAAGCTAAATAAGCAACTACTCATCACAGAAAGGGAAAATTTCAAAATAAGCAAACATTATGATTATAAATCCATTTTTATACAATTAATAAAATACTAATACTACATCACTAGATAAACCTAATAATTTTTAATTTGAATTTAATAGTTTTATTTATCCTTTTTACGCATGTAAAAGGCACATTCTGTTTTTGATAGGGGAAACAAAAAATAAAAGTCATATCTCGTTTATAAGACGAGGGGTTACTCTAGTTAATGAATTCATAAATTTCGATCATTTTACAAATTTCCCATGAAAAAAAAATCTTCAAATAGTGAAGTGTGCATTGTATTTTTCAAATACTTTTTTCCTCATTTCATGTTTTGAATTTAATATTCGACCAGTATTTAAACTGTATTAGTTTTTTTATTCCTTTTACGAAATGATACCGAATTTTGCGACAATATGTCAGTAAGAGCTTGTCTAATAAAGAAAAAATAAATTAAAAAATTCTAATTTTTATGAAAATAGTTTTGTTTTTGGATGCAAAGAAAATTTCTATGAAAAAGTTTGCAGAGCAATAGTTATGTAACATCAATTTGTAATTTTATATTTAAATTTTCTCACAGTACACAACTGTAAGATTTGCTCTCTGGCCCCCTTCAAAGAAAATGGTTATGAAAGGGTTTGCTTTTAAACTCCCTGAGGCGTACGAACCCTGTTTGATTCACTAATTCAATTAAACCTTTTGAAGCTAGTATGAAATTAGCAAAAAGTTGCAAAATACACTATTGAGTTATTTATAATATTTAAAACTTTAAACATCATTCTATCTATATATCTTTTCAAATATACGTGACATAATGACATTACTTATAATCTCGGATTCCGAATATCGTAACGCAACACAACATTTAAAAGAATTTTAAATTACAAAAAATATTTATTCAGATTCAAAGAATAAAATATACACGATTCACTAATGGTAAGTAATGCATTTTATACTACTTTGTATAGTTAGGAAAATATTTTCTTTGAGATGATTTTTACAAAACATATTTGTTAAATTTAAAAAGTAAAATACCTTTTTATTGCTTAAGGCAAAGCTCTAGACTTTTAACATGGAATCTGATTCAAAAATTTGTTTATGTTGCATGGTTCGAGGAAAAATGATACGAAAAATGCAAGTAAGCATCCTCTGTTTATGGAAGTATAAAATACACTTTTTATAGAATTTTAAAGGAAAAGTTTCTTTGAGTTTAGTTAAATTTGTTTCTAACTTTATTGCATACAATGATTCATGAATATTGTATTATGTCGTAAGACAACTGCGTTACGTACTGGAACATTGACAATCTATTTTAAATACTTCAAAATTTATTTGAATGATTACACACAAATCTTTAATAATAAAATAAGTCTAATATTATATATAATTGAAATCTATTCAATTATATATAAAGTTATAGTGGTAGTGCGAGTTATATTCGCACTTGACCAATTTATTTTTTAATGATTTGTATAAGTATTCTCTCATACAAAAAAGCTATAATATAAAAAATTTCCGAATAACCGAAATTCTTAAGGATCCTCTTGAAGCACTTGAAAACACCAGCTCGCTAATGTTAATCCTATGGGGCATTATTTTTCTAATATCTCGATTACATTTCAATATTTTTTAACGATTATTATTATTATTTTTTTTTTTTTTTTTGCATTGGATAGCAGAGATCAATCTCTATTTCCGCCGTTGATTAGTTTTTCAATTTTCGTTGCGAAGATACTTTCACTTTCGAAACTAGTTCCGAAAATGAAAGTATCTTCGTAAAAAAATCGAATATTAATAACACGATTCGTCCTCTGGCCGTTCTGAGAAATTATTACAACGCACACTTTCGCCT
The DNA here is from genome assembly GCA_963931845.1 of Maratus michaelseni. Classification (NCBI taxonomy): domain Eukaryota; kingdom Metazoa; phylum Arthropoda; class Arachnida; order Araneae; family Salticidae; genus Maratus; species Maratus michaelseni. Next base: position 404,521,648 of record OZ007586.1, read on the forward strand.
AAAACCAATATATTTCTTTTTATTTAATGAGAGCAATTACGTAGGAGCTGTATTTAATTTATTTACTTTTAAACATGCTAAGTTTATTTTGATATTAGTCTGTCTTTAGTTAAATAAATCGTATAATAACACACCACTTTAATTGTAAGAAAATTATACATCGTACGTTAAATTTGATTAATATATTATTGTTCTATACTTAAAAAGTGAAAACGGAACCATTATAAGATCCCCCTGTGTCTGTCCGTCAGTCTGTCACAGCCCGTTTTCTCGTAAAGTATGGGACGTGGATAGTTCAAAATTGGGAAGGTTAAAAAGCCTTTTTACCCACATATTTCCGGATTATTAGCCATTCACAAATATATTTTGAAAATAATTTGGGGCTAATTAAGTTACTTAAAAAAACGTTTTCTTTTTAACACTTTCCAACCTAGTTGAAAAGTGATTATGACTTCTGTTTGTCTGGCCGTCTGTCCGTGCTCTAACTCCCGTAAATAGACTCGGATTGCCTTGCAATTTTTATATGTTATTGTCGTTATCTATAGCACGTTCCCTATTTCAACTGAAGTGTGTAGCACTTATAGTTTTTTTACAGAGACACTCAAAAGAATTCCGTTACATTACGGTCTATGGGGAAAAATCATTTCCGGTTTATTTTAATGATGTTACACAATTTCAAACACATTGTAATGGATATATATCACTAAGGTGTATTAAAAGAAACTTAATATGGAATAGGATGTGCATAGCACTTATAGTTAATTTACAGGGACAGTCAAAAGAATTCCGTTACATTACGTCTATGGAGAAAAATCGTCTGCAGTTTATTTAAATAATGTTTCACTATTTTAAACGCATTGAGAGAGGCCTACTACAGAATATTGTGTGTATAGCTGTCATTGTTCATTTACAGGGACACACAAAAGAATTCTCTACTGTCTGTTAACTATAATTCCTGGAAGTGCGTTTTAAGTTGCTGAACGCGATTTTAAATTTAACTCACTTTTTGTTTATTACGTGGTGTGTATAAATTCTGTAGATCATATACAGGGAAGCACAAAAGTTCGCGAACAAATTTCCGTTTATTGACAGAAACTCTTGAAGGAGAATTTTAAACTGTGCTACGCGTTTCTTAACTGAACTAAAATTTAGCATCATATGTAGTATAGATACAAATCTATAGATTATATACAGGGCTGAATAAAAGTATTCGGATAGTTTTCCGAATATTGTATACGTTGGAAATTCTTGCAATTATGTTTTTAAATATGTTATGCTTTTTCCAAATTGTTTACTTAGATGTTACATTTCAGCTTATTAAACGGTATGATTTGTAAACTTATTTTGGAAGCGTTGGGAAGTGTTACATAATCTATGCTTGACGCATGATTTTTCGTTCTTGTTGCATATCGTGTGGGTTATCGTTTGGAAGATCTCGTAATACCGAACTCAAAAATATGTGTTTTAAATTTATGTATTATATTTTTAGAGATATCGTCGAAAATGCACTGCAAAAATATGTCCCCCCCCCCTTATTTCCGAATCTACTGAATCTAAAATTAGGAAAAAATTAGGGTAGTAAGAGTTTATTTAAAACTTGCAGAAAAACAAAAGCGATTTTCCTAGGTAACATAGTTTTTGAGAAAAAAGCATTTTTTAATTACACATTACATTACCCCCCCACCCCCATTATTTCCGAATCTCCTGTAACTAAAATTAAGAAACAATTAGGGTAGTAGGAGTTTATTTAAAACTTGCAGCAAAACTAGAGCGATTTATCTATGTAACATAGTTTTTGAGAAAAAAACGTTTTTTCATTACACACAAACTTTACTTTTCGGGAGGTCAGCGATAGTGTTGACGGGCGTTCGAAGTATGTATCGACGCACAGCATCATAAAAGAATATTTGATAATGATTATCGAAAAACAAATGTCGGTAATTAGCAGAGATATTAATTATGTTACTTGAAAATATTCTTTTTATATATCGTGTAGGTTATTGTTCGAAAGATCTCGTAACATCGACCTCAAAAATATATTCGTTTTAATTTTAAGCATTATATTTTCAGCGATATCGTCGAAAGTATACTGGAAAAATATGTCCCCCCTCCCTCTTATTTCCGAATCTATTGAAACTAAAATAATGAAAAAAATAGGGGTAGTGGAAGTTTATTAATTAATGTATTTAATGTACGGAAACCTTCTGAGCGCGAGTCATATTCGCACTTGACCAATTTATTTTTTAATAATTTGTATAAGTATTCTCTCATACAAAAAAAGCTATAATATAAAAATGTTCCGAATAACCAAAATTCTTGAGGGTCCTCTTGAAGCACTTGAAAACACCAGCTCGCTAATGTTAATCCTATGGGGCATTATTTTTCTAATATCTCGTTTACATTTCAAAATTTTTAAGGATTTTTTTTTTGCATTGGATAGCAGAGATCAATCTCTATTTCCGCCGTTGATTACTTTTTCGATTTTTATTGCGAAGATACTTTCAATTTCGAAACTAGTTCCGAAAATGAAAGTACAGGGGGTTTCACAAAGGACCCCTAACTTTAAAAATCAATAACTCGGAAACGGTGATAGGAAGAAACATGAAACCAGGAGTATGTTTATTAAAAAAATCGTAAGAATCTTATACATAAATCTCAAAATTTAGTTTAAAATAGCGCCGATAGATGGCTCTGCGATAAATAGGCGTATCAAAAGTTATTCAAAAGGTGCCCTTTTTACACAACAGACTTATCGCAAACGAAGAATGAAATTGTCATTGACTCTCTGCTGTATGTCACCGGTCTGTTTGTTGCAATTTTTTGAAAAGCTCACGAATTGTTTTCCCATCTGGGCTTTTTTGCGACTTGAAATCGCGTTTGAAAACTTCTTCTTGAGGCAGTAGGACTCTGATTTAATCGGTGGTACTCCAACACAATAAACACACGTTCCTGCACGGTATACATCACTTTCGGAAGTATTTTCACTATAAGCTAATAGCGGTCAGATTTCAATGGCGAAATCTTCAACGGCAAGTCTTTCTATGCTTCTGAACTCTCTGTAGAAGGATTCTTAACGCTCTCAGCGCCATCTGTCGGTACTATTTTTAACTAAATTTTGAGATTTATGTATAAGATTCTTACAATTTTTTATTAAACATACCACTGGTTTCATGTTTCTATCTATAACCGTTTCCGGGTTAATGATTTTTAATGTTAGGGGTCCTTTGTGAAACACCCTGTATCTTCGTAAAAAAATTCCTGATATAAATCACTTTTTGTTAGTCAGATTGAACTTGATTACGTCAAAATTGTATGCTCCATTAAAGGCTAAAAGACAGGTTTATTTAATCAACTACGGACAGTGTTTCACATAATGTGATTTTGATTCTACCAACACTGAGATTTTTAGAAGATTATGATACAAATGATATATGATGTCGAAAATTATGAAATAAATTTTCTGAATTTAAACAGTTGGTTGTTGTAGTACAACTCAAAATTATTTTTTAGAAGCCAGCGTTCCCATTTGGAAATATTGATTTAAAAAATCACTTAAAAAGGAAATTCCATTAAGAGGACCGTGAACCTTTATTTGATCAAAAATCGACCCAAAAATCTAAATTTATTTTTGCGTGTTTTTTTATTTTTCAGTTTGTATTGAACCATTTGAGAAAAACTGCATGCAGCTGCTATGATTTTTCGCAAAGTTACAAGCGGTTGAATTATGCACACAATCAATTTTTCGGTGAATTGTAAACTTTATACCTGTTTTTCTCAATACAGATTTTGCACCTTTTTTAGATTTTTGAAATGCTCCATGCGTCTTAATTTTTGTTCAAAATTCATGAAATTGGTAAGGAAGAATTCTGATACTGTTTACAAAGAAACTGTGTATGCATTTTACATTTAGACTTCGTTAAGATAATTCAATTTGATTTATAACTTATTAAAATGCTAAATTTTGTATGAAAATCGGTATGGAATTTAGAAAAAAATCTCTCAAAAATCATATAATCAATGGATTAAATAACTGATACACAGATATGTTTCAAATATAGTTTTAAGTCATCTAAATGCCAAATGGAGGAAATATTTTAAAAATTAAGACGCAAGGACCATTTTAATTTTAATTTTCTTAAAAAAATCTTAAAATTATATTAAGATTACAATTTTTTTTTAATGTATTTTGTATACTTATGGTGAAATGTATTATATGCACAAAAGTTTATATATCTGCGATGAAAAAAAAAATCATTTTAACGTCCACCATCCTCTTAATAATGACTTGAATATATTAGTTCATATAAAAATAAAAATGTTTGATATTTTGAATGAAAAAGAACATTTCAATCATAAAAAGAGAAATGTTCAGAAAATCAGAAATTTGAACTTTTTTACATAGCACATTTAACAATTCACATAAATATGAAAAATAATCCAATGCTTCTAAAACTCGATTGGCATACTTAAAATTAACATAAAACATAATAAAAAAATGAATTTGGTGTAATTCTTTAAACGTCCATTCCCCCAAGCCTGTCGCCACTGTTCCATGACAAAAGAACTTCCCGTACTGCGAGTTTTCAGTCAAATTCGAAGAAAAGAAGAAATCCCCTTTTGAATTGAGGAAAATTGAAATTCCATATATTTTTTAAAAAGTGAATCGGCTTTTGTAAAAAAAAATGGAAATTCACCTATTTTGTTACAAAAAAACATTCCAATTCCTTTAGCAGACTTGGGAATTCGTTTTTCCGATTTTATGATGAAAGCTGTTGAATGTGACTTATTGAATTATACGTGAATTATCATGGCATGGTGAAATATTTTAAAGCATTGGAAGCAGCGGTTTGAAGACTCTTGTGTATTCTGATGTATCAGTTTCGTTTTATCTAGTTATAGAAATTTATTAGTTTCCTACTGAGGAAAATGATCGCATCTAATAAAAAGACGATATTGATGAATATATTACGAGTCCTGTTGTGCTTTTTGAGGATTGAGCGCACCTAATCTTTTTAATTGATATGATGACAATAATCCAAAATATATCTGAGGTTCATGGTTGAGAATCAGCTTCGAATGATCACAAGATGAAACGAAAGAAACTTTCCAGTTCTACAGGTAAAAATGTGAAGACACCTACACACAAATTGAAGAGAATGCTGTGTTTAATAAGCCCATTAAAAGTGAAACAAAAGACACTGTTTGATGAATTTCCAGAATTAATAGAAGCAGAATCTACTGTCATTTGTTTTAATTTATCTACCGATTACTATATTCCATTTTTGAGTCTTGTGTAGAATATTGTGCTGTTATAATTTTGTGGCTGGGTTTACTCCCAAGTGGTCCCCTATGAAAATACCATTATTTTCTAAGAAATGTTCAAGGTAGGTTTTCACACCATTTGCAATTGATATAACCTACGTTGTATATTTCTACAAAATTTTCAAGAAATATCTAAAACGATTTTTCATTGAAAAAGGTGTATTAAAAAAACAGACTTTTTGGTAGCCCTGCTAGTGAAAAAATAATAGTCAGAAGTGGCCAATGTTCCCAATGAAGGAAATTACATCTACGTCACGATCACATGGTCCAGGCAAAGAACTTCTATTGTAAAGAAGTTAAATGTCCCCGAAAGCAAGCGAAACAGTTCATGGGGTAAGCCAGTTGCAGCTACCCTTCTTATCAATTACAAGTTATTTTTGTTAATTACCAGTACCACTTGACATTATTCAGCCTAGAACACAGATTTGTAATATAGTCCATTCAGAAAACCATAAAAATTGTAATATATATATATATATATATATACTAATTTGAACTAAAGCTTCAGTAAACAAATACATTAGAAAGAAAAATACTGAAAACATTTTAAAATACACTTGCATCTGGATTCGGAATATAAAAGGGTAAGCTATTAATTAATTTTTCAAAGAAAAACTAAAAGAAAATTAAATCTGATATATAACGGTTGCCCAAATGAAAAGTGGACAAGTGTGCTATTGCGTCAGAATGCTGCAGCTATAGCAGAGCCACCGAACGGGGCTATAAATGGCGGTAGGATTTGTGCACCGCTTATGGCGTTCAACAGTGAAACCTGTTCGCGGTAAAGGAAATTCATCGAAACTAAAGTCATCTCATACATGAATGCGTCCAGATCGAAACAACGCGCGGTAGCACGATTTCTGATTTCGGAAGAGGAGCACTGTCAATTCATCGCAATATTTCAGTACTCTGATGAAACTACGGAACGCAATCAAAAGCAAAAGGGCAGTCCTTCTCACACAACAAATGATCCTTTCTCCATGGAAATGTCTGCCCACACGTCTCCGGCGAAACCCAGACAACCTTAAACAAATTCCTTTGGGAAGTGTTGGAATACTCGGCGTACAGTCCAGATTTATCACCCTGTGACTTCCACATCTTTGGGCCACTTAAGAGAGCATTACAGGGGAAACGTTTCCATTCGGACGATGAAGTGATTGAAGATGGGCAGGACGGCTTCAAGAATCAAGCGCGATCTTTCTACAGCAAAAGCATAGACCTGCTGCTGAAACGATTGGATCTGTGTTGCAACGCCCATGGCGATTTCTTTTGATTTCAAATAAAGGTTTTTATTCAACTTGTCCACTTTTCATTTGGGTAACCCTTATATTTGTTCAAATAAACCTTTTAAAGTACAATTAATCATAATAGATTTGAAGCAACATACTTAAAAATTATTTTTAACAGAATTGTATTTTAAGGACCTGTATTTTAAGGAATTGTATTTTATAAAATCACAAAAATGGTTTTCTTGTTTTAACCCCGATGAAGAATGCTATTGCATTTGAAAGTACTTGGTTTTAAATATGTTCTAAATATATTTTACATCAAAATTAAACGCCTTTAAGTAAAGTTTCTGGTATTGTTATGAATTTTAATTTAAGGTGAACGTAAACTCAAGATACATTTATAGTGTTTTATTTATATATATTAATTTTATAATAAACATTTTTTGTGCGTAAAACACATTATATTTTATTTTAATTTTACTAATATTCGTTACCATGCTGCGTCGAAGTACTGTTTTTTTTTAGTACTACTATTTTCGAACATTTATGCTCACCATATTTAATCGTCCAATTCTTCGATTAAATAAATCAAAGTTTACTATGGAAATAGTGGTTCTAAACACTTCTACGTACACTAACTTTCTATAATTTCAATTTATTACGCAGAATATATGAATTTTTTTATAGCAATATTATAAAATTTAAATCTTAAAATATGTTAATGTAATTTAAAATATGTAATGTAAAATAATAAAATACTACTTATATAAAATTATAAATAAAGTAATAACTAAATAAACAAATATAAAATAACAAAACTAAAGTAAAGTAAAATAAAACAAATATTGTACTTTTTTTACGAAGAAGTTACTTCTGATTTGCAGTTTTATTTACTAGAAAAAAGAAAAAGAAAGAAACTTAAAAAAATACAGTCACCGAACAAATGTTTTTTTTCTCATAATCGATTAAATGCGTGAAGCATTTTGAATTTTTACAATCTGATATAAACACGAAAGAATGATGGGTTGGTATTAATCCCTTAAGAATCACGACGTACCTGCTTACGTCATGAACTCTTCATTTGCAATACCAGGACGTATGTGCGTACGTCTTCATTTTAAGTCCAGATTGCATTGTCAAAACAATTCGCACCGGAAAATACTATCACTCAGTTATTAGACATTAATTTCGACATCTAATGTATAATAATTGACGGGCAGAATATCTGGTATTCAGCATACTATCACTAAATGGAATATGGTTCTTAAGGGGTTAAGAAACAAATAGTTTTGTGCCATTTATTTGTACTAAAATATAAACATAAAAAAAATTTGAAACACTGAATTTTGAAAAGGAAATTGTGAATTAAAATATTCATATATAAATTCAGGCTTCAACTAGATAACTTCTAACAATAAAGAGTTAAATATATATAAAATTTTAAATATAAATTGAATTTATAGAAGTATTGTATTTACATTCAAAGTTGAGTAAATATTTTTCTTTAAGTTGGAGAAATAAATCGGATTTGCGGAACAAAAATGCAAAACCAAATTTAATAAAACAAGAAAAAAAATTCTCATTCAAATTTTTGAAATAAATAGAATATTTGAATGTTTCGTAGGTAAGCTTTTTTATATTAAAATAAAAATACTCCATTGAAAATGTATAAAATTATGTAAAACATAATTCATTTGGCAAAATTGTATTGGTTCCATATTGGTGTGGTCTTAGCAATATATCTTCAAATTGTGGTACTACAGGCGGGAAATGTTGTTCAAAATTTAAGGTATTGACATTTCATCAATATTAAAATAAAAGTGGCAAGAAATGTTTCGCAATTTCATTTACTAGATTTACAATGTAAAGCAAATGTCTCTGTCATATTGACATTTCTTTTCAAATATTTCCAATGTAAAGCCGATCAGTTTCATCTGATCAAATTCTTTCAATATCAAGCGAATATTTAATCAGTTTTCGTTTCCCATTAGACGTAAATTCAATAAATGCAATATTTCACCCAAATATACCAACATTATCAACAGCAATTTTTATAGAAGAGAAGAAAAAATAATTTTTAATCTATATATATAATTTCTGATAACTGTTCAAACAATTTATAAATTTTATTAGACATATAATACAAAGAAATTTTATATATGTTTTAGAAATATATTCTGCATATTTTCACTGGTCAGTTCAGTCGCACTTTTTTAAGCGCAGAATATCTTATGACCGAATATCTAATACGCTCTTCGTCACGGCATTGCACATAAATGTGCGTATATGCGTGAGAATGAGCAGTTATACTTTCTTTTCTGTCCATTCCAAACCTTTTTCATGTGTAAAAATGGAAATTTAAACCACTACGCCGATTTTTTGGTTTTAAAGTTCAAAAACTGGTAAAACGAATTAAAAGTAATGTTTATGTGTCTAACAATGCACCTACAGACTTCATCAAGACATTAACATTTATTTATAAGCAACTAGAAGCTATAAAAGGTTCACCTCAGTGAGCGTACTACCAACTACCACTCGCCGCAGAGATGTGCGCTTCAAAAAGTTGTTTCTTTAAAAAATAGTTCGAGTTCGATATTATAATTGTAGAAAAATAATATAATATATAATTAAAATAATATAATTTCAAATTAACCAAGATAAAAACAGATTTTGTGGCCAAAAAAGCCGAATATCTTCTTAAGGACAATATACATTTTTACCTGTAAATAGGCAGCAATGTTGAAAATCAGTACGAGGCACATCATAGCATCAATGAGATATAAATATATGAGAAACATTATTAAAAAGTGAATAAAGAAATACGAAATATTCAGAAGACATTTATTATGAAAATAGGATACAAGTACAGTAGGACAAAAAAAAGAAATAACAGTTTGATATATCACAGGCCAGAAAACTGTAATCTTTAACAGTGGATATAATAAACTCTGGCTGTCGCGCATGTTATTCAGCATTTGTTCATATTCAGTATACGATTGTTGAGTTTTGAGTTATACAGATCCATTCATCTTGCAACGCAGACCTCAGATCTGTAATCGTTGATGGAGAATGTCGACATTCTGCGAGGCGTCTCCCGAGAACGTCCGACACGTGTTCTGTCGAATTTACATCCGTCGAGCGGGCGGGCCAAATTATATATTTCTAATTGCGTTACGAGAGTTAAACGACAGCCGACGTAGGATGATGAGCAGGGCCTGATTACCAACGGGGCACACTACCACCAGTAAAAAATAATAGAAATTTTTCCCTTATTTCTGGCAGTAATTTTACATGAATAGGGTGTTTTAATAAGAAGAAAAAATGTCTCTTAAATTTTACTGGTGGAAGTGTGCCCCGTCGGTAATCAGGCCCTGATGATGAGTAGAATTAAGAAAAGTATAACCAATCAGCGGCGACGTAAATAGCCTATAAAAATGCTGATTGGTAGGAAGGATCTGATCCTCGCAGATATCGTAGACCTGGGGATATGGTTACGCAAAAGATAAATCGCAACGGTATCAGATAAATCTGACAGTCTGCTATTTAATGAATTTTTTGTGGCATTGAAAATTCTTCTAAGAGATCTATTCAACAAAGCACGTAACTTTTAATACATACTATACACATGGAGGCACCTGTCAAGCGCCTGTGTCTATGGCCACCAAAACTGACAGTCTGGCTCTAGCTACACTTGTCACATTTCCGCCTTCTTCCAGTCTTCTAATGATTAGATTACATGTAAAGTCGTCCAGTTGCTGTCCAAGAGCCATATTACATATTACAAAAAATAAAACTAAAATAACTTTGAAATGTCGCGTTTGAACCGCATTCGCTTTTTATAAATTTCAACCACAAAATTCAACATCATAAACCTTATATACGCATGTACATGAGATCCAAACTTTGGGCGATCTCTTGATTCGTCTTTTGGTCCATTTTTTTTCTCTTTTTCTGCTTTTATACTAATTTTTTAATTAATAAAAATTAAAAGTTTACAAAGCCGGAAAATTAGCTCCATGACAACTATGAGATAGCTCTTTCATTTATTTTATGCTCACAAGGCTTTAGAAATAAAAGTGTCTCACTTTAGCCAGTAGTCGTCTCATATTCGGCGGGGTAATATGAAAGAAGTGTGTTTAATATTTATCTTCATTTTAATTTTATTACTTGCAATATTTTATATACATAAACACAGTAAACAAATACACAAATTAGTGTATTTTTTATTTGGGGTTAGAAACAATATATGTATAAAACTGCGAACTGTGGCTCATATTACAAATAATTGTGAAAAACAGAAATATATATCAAAACACCCAAAATTCCAGTAATGGAGACCCTCTGTTACAATAATAAACACTACTTTTTCCACAAATGGACACTTTACAATTATTATTATGATAATATATAATTATTTTATCATTACACACGCATGTATATATATACTAGCTGGCTTCGCCCGCTAGCGGGCCCCTAATTTACATCGGTGCCTCGAATGTTTTGAATTATCCGGCTCGCATTCCCCTCGAACCGAACGAACCTCCGAACTGGGTCCCCGCTGCCTTCGGTACCGTATGCCGGTCGTGCTACGCACGCACCGGATAATTCATTAATTTGCACATCGAACAGTATAAACATATAACTGAACGAATCTCCGATTCGGGTCCCCGCTGCCTGCGGCACCGTATAGCAGTCGTGCTGCTCACGCGCTTTAGTATACGTTACTTCGACCTTCCACCACCAGGTGGCGCAATCTGTTTTTACGATCATAACAGAAATCGTGAGGGCTTTCGATGTCGAGTAGAATGAGCCATACCCCATCGTTTTCATGGCCATAGAGCCAGAGATAGGAAAGCGCTCCCTGTTGGTGACAAACGAACTAAAATCGGTAAGCTCCATCGATGTCGAGACAAATGAGCCATACCCCGTCCTGATCCGACCCATACAGACAGAGTTAGAAAAGCGTCCCCTGGTGGTGAAAGGCGGAACTAAAATCGATATCCTCTATTAAGCTCTTTCGATGTCGAGTCGAATGAGCCATACCCCGTCGTGATCCGTCCCATAGAAACAGAGATAGGAAAGCGCACCCTGGTGGTGAAACTCGTAACTAAAATCGGTAAGCTCAATCCATGTCGAGTCGAATGAGCCAAACCGCGTCGCGATGGGACCCATACGACGGGAGATATTTTGAAAAAAAATAGCATATTCCTTAGATTTTTCTTTTTTTTGCTATACAAAAAGGAATTTTTTTAAAAAATATTAAAACTTTTAAAAATAAATTTTTCTGTGTTGACTCTCTGGTTTATTTGACTAGGATCGAACATGAAGTTGATTGTTTACATATCATATAATCTCTGATCCATCCAATAGAAATTTTGTATATCTCAAATGGCAACGTTCCTTTCCGACGAAATGAAAAAAGGATGCATTTTAAAACGACAAATTTAAATATATCGCGCCCCCACAGAAACACAAAATCATGAACAAACTATATAGAATCCGATATATAAAAAATGTATTTTAATTTCTTTTGAAGCTTTCGAAAAAATGTAAATAGAGCAAGTATTTGCAGTGGAATAGGTTGCTTCAGAATACAAATATCCTAGTAGAATAGAATTTTAACCACGAAAATATAATTATTTCTCAAAATAAATCATATATTCATAAAGCCCATTCAATTCTGCACGCAAAATGAACAACGATTTTTGATTTAAAATCGTTAATAAATAAGATAATTACGGCCAAATCAAAGTCACCTATTTCACTTTGCTTAATCTGTGCTTGCGCCGAAAAAACGCTTATTTCTAGAAACGGGTTTCACAAAAGAAATTTTTGAAACGTATAATAATCGAATTTTTTAAAGTCGAAGGCGTGTTTCTAGAGCTAAATGCATGCACTTTTAGCCTCTTCTGTCGGAATTTGTGTAATTCGATAAAAAATTAATGCGACGGAGGGGTATACATTGGCAAATTAGAGGACATATGTTTTAACACCAAAGGATACGTTTTGATGAAGAAGAAAGTGGCTATGATCTGGGGTCTTCTGTTTGTTCCTATTCGCATTTCCCGAGTCGATGCGGATTTTTAAACATGGGCCGAAAAACGAAAATTCACGTAAGTCAGTTTCGGAAAAGATTTTTTTTCGAAGGGTTAAAAACGAATTTTTCAAAACAAATACCAGATTTTAAAAAGAAAAAAAACGTAGATTAGGCTCGGTATTTTTAGGTTTTAGTACCTTGTTTAGAAGCCCAGAATTGAATTTTTAAAGATTGCAGAAATCGCTGAAAAAGCGAAAGAGACTAACTGAAAAAAACGTTTTCGAAAGGGTTAATGGTAATATTTTTTAAAACTAAAGGTTTCCTCGTGATCATGAAAGAACAGAAATGTACTTGGGTGTGTTTTTTTTATGTTTTAGAGAGTCGATGAGCGATTTTAAAAATCGCATGGAATCGGAATTTTCAAAAGTGAGTCCTGCGCGCGAATTTTTTTCGAAGGGTTCATATTTATATTTTTCAAAAATGATCACAGATTTCGAAAAGAGAAAGAATGTAGATCCTGTTTGGTATTTTTAGTTTTCCCTAACTTGTTTGGAACCGAAAATATACCGCGTGCGAATTTTTGAAAATCGTCGAAATTGCCAAAATCGCGAAACGGTGTACGGTAAATATACATTTTTGAAGGGTTAACTAACGTATTTGTTTTAATCGAAGGTGGCATTGGAGAGGGAAAAGTCCTGTCTTTTATTTGGGAAAATCGGTTTATCCGAATCTTTCGTAGTCCGGCGGATTCGAGGTTTGGAAAAAGGGAGAAAATAAAAAAACACGAATTCGACGCTTTTTGATTATTTTTTTGAAAGTGTTAAAATCGAAATTTTTTCAAACCGAACAGATCGTTAGAGACGTAAAAGTACGTTCTTTGAGAATATGAAATTTTTCGTATTTCTGTCGGTTCGCCATCGGCGAGTTTAGAAATTCGTAAAAAGAAACCGGCCGAAGCGCGCTTCCCTCATTCTTTTTACGGAAGATAAGGATTAAGCTCTTCTGGACATGACCGGGCTGGTTTCAAAAGGGTGCTTTTTTGTTTCGTTTTCTCTTGATTTTCTCGAGGTTTTTAATTGATCTTTTCTGTAATTAAGGGCCGATTTTGTCGAAGCTGCAATTCCTGAAGGCCCGGATTTTTTTGAATTTTTTGACATCAAAAGCGCTTCGCTGATCGCTACGCTCGCAGAGTTTATCCAGGTGCTGATGCACACACAGACAAACCGACAGACAGACGTTTACGAACATTAAAAATAATGATATATATATATATATTATAAAATTTTAATTTTGTTTCGCCAAAGTTAACATTATTCTGTATAAATTTTCCCTTTAATAACATTCCATATATTATTCCGGCGTATTAAATTAAAATCTATTTTAAAGTAATCTATCAATCTCCATATGTTAAGGTATAAGATATTAATCCACCTAACAATATTTATTCCAAATTGATTAAATCTAAAAATGGTGCTAACTACTTATATTCCTTAAATAAAACCCCTTTATTATTTAAATCACTATTAAAATTCACTATTATTTCCCTTATATATATGAAATTCCTCTAAATTCTATACTTAATTGCTAAAATGTCATAACTCCTAAATTATCCCGATCTAAAAAACCTATTTATTTAAAATCATACGCTTATGAAATTATCAAAATGTATCTCAATGCTTTATTATTTTATCTTTATTCCGCATCAATAAATTCATTTTTTCCCTTTCTGTTTTTCTCTAGCGTAAACTAAAATCTAGAAAAACAACTTTTCAAAAGTAAAAAAAAGCCAAGCGTAGAAAAAAAAAAAAAAGTTGTGGCTAAAAAATGGTGTGATATCAAATTTCCGAGCTATTATATTACTTTTTTAACTTTTTTCCATTAAATAAGTTATCATATATATAAGTCGAGTGCCTACGTATATGTTAATAGAAATCGTTTTCTCCTGTACTAAATACATCCTAACGAGTTTCTGAAAATTCAATTTTTTTCAAATTATGCATGATGGACTTGGCGGCCATCTTTGCATATTATTCACAAATTTCTAAGCATCCAAATCCGTAGTTAAAATCCGAAGTTCAAAATTGTTATTTAAGCAAATATTTTAAGCGTTTCATTTATAGATTTGTATGCTCTGAAAATTGTGTCTTAAGATAATGATGACTTATCTTAAAGATTCATCTTATGATTTCTTTTTTAGAGTAATTAATAATTTCAAACTAGTAAAAATCAATTTCTCAAAATATCAGTCTTACCTAATTTATCTGTCCGTAGTTAAAATCTGAAGTTCGAAATTGTTATAAACATATTACGCTTTTACTTTAGAAATTTGGGCGCTTAGAAATATGAAAGATGGCCGCCAAGCCCATCATGCATAATTTGAAAAAAATTGAATTTTCAGAAACTCGTTAGGTTGTATTTAGTACAGGAGAAAACGATTTCTATTGACATATACGTAGGCACTCGACTTATATATATGATAACTTATTTAATGGAAAAAATTAAAAAAAGTAATATAATAGCTTGGAAATTTGATATCACACCATTTTTTAGCCACAACTTTTTTTTTTTTTTACGTTTGGCTTTTTTTACTTTTGAAAAGTTGTTTTTGTAGATGTCATTTCTTTTTTTCTAAACAGAATAAACATAATTTAAATAATCTAAACATGAGAAATAATTTAAAATTACATTTTGCTTTCAGTCATTGTTTAAAAGGTTAACTAGATATACCAGTAGATTTTTCAATTAAACTAATAAAAAAATGCTAAATGTGGCTTGTTATAATACTTGTTATCCCCCGTTAAAAAATATCACTGACTTATCGATGAAATGAATAAAAATGGAATAAGTACATAGCGTGTCAGCGCTGCATTTGAAATCAAACGTGATATCACGCTATTTTATTATTAGCACTAGCTGGCTTCGCCCGCTAGCGGGCCCCTAATTTACATCGGGGCCTCGAATCTTGTAAAACCTCGAATAACATAAACCTCGAACCGAACGAACCTCCGACCTGGTTCCCCGCTGCCTTCGGCACCGGATAATCCCTTAATTTGCACATCGAATAGTATAAACCTCTAACCAAACTAACTTCCGACACGGGTCCCCGCTTCCTTCGGCACCGTATAGCAGTCGTGGTGCGCACGCTCAAGTTCCATCTTCCACCACCAGGTAGCGAAATCTGTTTTGTATGAACTTCGGGCACTGAAATCGTTAAGGCTATTGATGTCGAGTCGAATGAGCTATACACCGTCGTGATCTAGCCCATAGAACCATGCTATTTATCATGCGGTACTGTGGTTGGTTCATTCTGAGTTTAAAAGTGTCATATTATATACTGATAGCTTTTCGTCGGTCTCAGCTCTTGATAATCTGTTTCCCACTAATGAAGTATTGTTTTTAATTTACAAGCTGCTTATGGAACATCCTGAAAAAGTATTATATCTCGGATGGATCAAAGCACATATTGGCTTTGAAGGTAACGAGCGAGCAGACTTTTTAGCGAAATCAGTCATATTGGAGGGTATGTATGATATTGATTATCGAGTTACGCTTCCACCCTCACTGGTAACAATGTATTTCAAAAAGAAGGTGTTGCAGGCCTGGCAGGAGTACTGGTCTGCCTCTGACAAGGGTAGACAGACTTACGAAATTTTGAAGAAAGTTGAGAGGAAGTTTGTCTGCGCGAAACAACTTCTTGCACATTACTTATCCGGCCATGGGAGTTTTCCGTATTTTTTGTGTAAAATAGGTAAAAGACAATCAGATAGATGTGATTGTGGCTCTCGGGGCACAGTTGTGCATTACATTTTTGGTAGGTGCTTTTTAATGAAACATCACTTTAGTTTTGTGAGAAAATATACGCTACGTGAAAACTTGCAAAGAATTCTTCTGGACCCTGCGAACTATTCAAAGCTTGCGGAAAACTATAATATTTTGAATGAATTGTTTTCTATCATAAGATATAGGTTTTGAAAAAAAAAATGGTGCTGAAGTCAAATGCGTCTGTAACTTTGTTTGAAGAATACAATGGATAATTGTTTATTTGGCTATGCCATTAATCTGGTGGTGAAGCTTAATTTCTCTGCAATTTTGCCTATAAACCTTTAAAGTCGGTTGACGGTATTTTGAAAATTTCAAGTAGTGGACTATTATTAAAACTGGCACAGTTTGGATATAACAGTGACTTGGTGGACATTACCAACTGAATTTGCTGAGTGTTTGTAATCGACAATGTACAAAGTATGTCCCTGAACCTTGTGAATTGTGTTCCATTGTTTATGAACCTTAATTTTAATAGTTATTAGTGTCGACGATGTAACTAAATAAGTCGTTAAATGCTGTTATACTTCCTTTTAGTTTATATATTTAAGTTAGTCTTTACGTAGGTTTAGTTCTTATACGACTATGAATTATCATAGTTAGTCATATTTCAGTCTGGTAGACCTGTTGCAGCTTCTTTGTTTTGTTTTGAAGCTTGTTCATTAGTTAGTTAATTTGATTTTAGTAGTTTTTATTTTATTTTGTAGGGGTCTACTGTCATTGTATCAAGTTTGTGCCTTTTCGTTGAAAAGGATTTTGTTTTTCGATTTTTGTTAATTGTCGCCCGTTGTTTAGGGCTTGTTTGGTGGGCTGTGGGGCGCTGACTGTCTGCTGGGGATTTTCCCGCCGGAGCATATTTGCCATAAACCTAACGGTTTGGCGCTCCGGCTGGGTGATTAAGCCCATAGAACAAGAGATAGAAAAGTGCCCGTGGTGGTGAAAAAACGAGCTAAAATCGGAAAGCTCTATCGATGTCGAGTCGAATGAGCCATACCCCGTCGTGATCCGACCCATAGAAACAGAGATAGGAAAGCGTCCCCTGGTGGTGAAATCTAATCGCGGTTGGGGGGCAAAAGGGTGGATGAACACCGGAAATGCATAATAGGATTAAGTGGTCACAGACCTTTCCAACGATGTATCACATGAGGGGTATGTGCAAAATTTAGAAAATACCCCCCCCTGCATATTATAATTAAGCGTTCACAGACCTTTCCAACGATATATCACATGAGAGGTGTGGGCAAAATTTAGAAAAGTGCCCCCCTTTGGGGGGGGCTGAAAGTGGGAGGATGGACCCCGCAGATACATAATATGAATAAGCGGTCACAGGCCTTTCGAACAATATATCACATGAGTAGTGTCGGGGGGGGTGCATAATGTGGGGGTGACACCTGTGGTGCATAACACGAATAAGTGGTCACAGCCCTTTGTAACGATATGTGACATGACGGATATCGTTAAAATTTAGAAAAGTACCCCCCCCCCTTGTGTAGGCAAAACGCGCTCCGCCCCTCCCTATAATTTTTGAAGCGGCTTTATTTTTAAAATTTATGTTATGTGTTATAAAATATCGTAAATTTTCAAACAGATAGCCTTATTATACTTCCTAATTTTGTACACGCCCCCCTCCCCCCCAACCCCTCCCAGAAATGTGACGCGCCATTCTTTTTTATAAATTTTTTATCATGTGTTATAAATAATCTTTAAGTTTAAAGCAGATCACATTGGAATTTAATATATTTGCTGAAATTACTATTATATATATAATAATATAGAAATAAACCCTCCTTTAGCTTGTAATTAAGATATATAAACAATTTTTAGAATTTCTGAAAGCTGATTTTTATTTATTTATTTATTTATCTATTTATTTATTTTTTGTTTATTATTATTATTATTATTATTATTATTATTATTATTTTTTTTTTTTTTGCGTTGCCCTGTGCATGTTTGGAATTTCTTAGCAATTTCTTAGATTTACATTATTTTATTCAATTAAACATTGTACTGTTACAATAAATTTAAATGGAAACTTCACTTCTAAAACAAAAATAATTTAACAACTGGATTTCATTAATTTATAGGAAAATGACGTGAAAGGTATTCCTGCGAACGAAATGCCTGTCCTTTACCGTATTTTTTTTTTTTTTTTTTTTTTTTTTTTTTTTTTAGAAATAAATGAATCACATTTAATTCATTTCAAAAATTTTGTTCACGTTTGGAAAGAAATTTTAAATGGCGATAATTCTTAATGTATACATTTTAGAAGGTACATCTTCCCTCAAAAACTAATTTATTTTTAAAGATCTTTCTAAAAACGTAAATAATATATTTAAAATATTTTTTAAAACAAAAACACTACGTCTGATTACCTTATTTTACAATATTGTAAGAACACGCATTTTATCAGACAATTATATACACTAAACAAACATGAGTGAAAAATTTACCTGGGCCTGGACTCGAACCTGGGACCTTATGCGCACCATGCCGACGCTCGAAAGTTTGACGAAGAAAAAAGTGATCATTTTAAGTAACTCGACGTTTTTAAAAAAAATCTATATCTCTGTTTATAAATCACTTATGAAGATGAGTTTGGTCTTAAATTGAAGTAATTCTTCATTAGATTCTTCTAGTTTTTCTGCGACGCTTGGTTTATTTGATATCTGTTATTTTAATCTGGCATGTTTTGTCGATTTAACATTGCGAAGTTGATTTCTGTAAGTAAGCAGTAGCGGTCTTGTCCAGTTTTTGGCGTTGTTTGTGTGGCATTTTTTTTAAGCTTGGCTTGGCAAAGCGACCGCCCTGCTTGATCTATTTTTAGCCAGCACTCTCAAAATCAGATCTTATTGTTTGTTTACACGACGTGTACCTGATCTGAAAATATTAGATTGTTCTAGAGGGTCTTTTTGTGCCCCGGAAGTAAATGTATTTCAGAGGAACTGGTAATAAGTCCCTCTGAAAGTGATTATCATTGGAGAAGGGAAGTCAGGTGACTGGATTGTCATTTTGCCGGTGATTCCCTTAAATACGCAAGCGCAGCAAAGTCGACTAGACGCAGAGAGAGCAGTGGAATTTTGTCATCGAAATGTTGATAAAATAAACTGTTGCTTGCCTTCAAATTGGTATATATATATATATATATATATATATATATATATATATATATATATATATATATATATATATATATATATATATATATATATATATGTATATATATATATATACTAGGTCATCTGCCTGGCGTTGCCCGTGCCGTGATAATGACTTGAAATTGAACGTGTTAAATTATTTTATAGATTATCAAAGGAATTTTTTCCAAACGAACCTAATTTTAAGGGCTCCCCTGCCATCGGCGGCATACACCCTGGAATTTGCATGAATTTATATTTTCAAACGAAAATCTATCTAAATGAACCCAGAGTTGGCGGTCCCACTGTCTTCGATACCGTACACTCGCAGTGGTACGCACGCTTCTATCTGTTTTTTCTTCAGAAGAATATCGAATTTATACGTATGATTTTATATTTATCAACAAAAATCTATATAAGCAAACTAGAGATCTGTTACAGGGTTCGTACGCTTTTACCACAATTTTTAATAGAATTTTTCGCCTTATTCAAATGCAGAAAAGTAATTACAAATGCTTCAATTAAACTCAGCGTCTTCAATGTCTGCTATTTATATATTTGATTGAAAAATTCTATTAAAAAATTGTGGTAAAAGCGTACGAACCCAGTGTTATATAGTAAATATTATTTTTTTTACAAATGTGCGGTAATGTGTCAGGGAGCACGGCCGTGGGTTTAGCGTTTGTCTGCCTTCGACAGCTGCATGGGCGTCAGCAACAGACTATATGTCCATCGTTTCGGAAACATTTGGAGTAGAAAATTATGGTTTCTCACGGGGAATAATTGGAAACCGCATTTTAGAGGACTAAAAATTTATGTCCATTGAACGTAAATTTACTTGTCCCATAAAAAAAAATCAATTTCGGGCAAATGTTTCTTTTTTCATGATATATGGCGTCATTATACATGTATTAAAATGATGAATATGTATTTATGGTATAATTATTATTTCGAGTCTAAAGAGGCTATAGAAATAACCTATAATTAAAAGACTGCTCATAAATATTAATGGAATAAAACATTAATGGAATACTTTATCAATACTGGGTTTCAATTTGAAAATAATTAACGGTTTATTTGAAAGTATTTTTGGAATAGGTTCCAAAAACAATTCAATATAGTGAAACACAATTTTAGATTATGAAATAATATTGTTTCATACAGCGTGAATCTATTTAAAAATTATTTTCTTCTAGAGTTGATATATGAAGTACATCAACATTATTTCAATTGGCTTGCGTGTACGTTTGTTAAGTTATGTACTTCTCTAGCTGTTGAATTTTATTAATATGTTTTGATCCAAACAAACAATAAATAAAAATAGACGATAAAAATAATTTTGCAGAATTTATATTGTGAAACTTTTAATTTCTTTTAGAAATAATAGAGGAACTTCATGTATTATGCTATAGTCCGGTAACATGGAATACGAAGGTATTTGTTTGGTAAAGTGCTGCCATCAGGCGATTATATCATAAACTACTTAAGAACGTCTCCCGAATGCCTCCTAGAACGCGCAGTTTGTCTATGGGCGTCAGGGCGTGTTGTGTGAATAAATATTTTTTTTTGTCTTTAGAAAATTTCAGGTCATAATTTTTCAATATTTGTTATTAATTATTAGAAATAATATTTTTACATTTAAATCAAGCATAATATACACCGAAATACTTACCGAACAGTTTATGATGTAATACTCGTTTTTTAGCTCGCGATTTACACCCATAATTTTTTCCCAAAACGGCGGCGTCGGGTTATACGAATGTCAATATCTCATAATACCCCATGATTAAAGACAGGTCCATATATTTGTGATTTGTGGAAATCTGAAGCATAAACTGGAGTATATTGACTGACCTAGATATCATATTTTGATCATAATATCTTGATACCATTACATCTGTTTCTTGCTAAATTTTGTTTGTTTTTTTCATTTTTAACCCCCTGTTCCATATTGCTCGACTCTCTCACAATACCCTCAAAATGCGTTTATTATTATTATTATTATTTTGCAAGTCATGAAAATTCGTAAAATATTTTTTGTCTATTAAAATATTCGCAGATACTTGTAGTTGTATTTTTATTCGGTTTTCGGGTTTTCAACAATATCGGTATGTTGTATTACCCCAATTGTAAACAGTATTCAATAGTACCCGAAGTTTCTGTACACGCTAAAATGGAAACTTAAATCGTAAAGATTACGATTATTTCTGAAAAACAATCTTAAATTGAAGATAATGAAAACTATTTGAAAAATTTTATATACTTAGAATCTATACTTAGAATCTATACTTAAAAATTCACAGCATAAGGGGGTCAAATGGGGGGTCGAAAGTTTTAAATAGTTTCGTCTTTCCGGCATATCTCAGCAGGAGTTTTAAGTAGGAGCCTGAAATTTGGGATAACAATTCTACGAAAGAATAGTTAAACATGTATTTCAGGCGATTGTAGAAATTCAACCACTAAGTGGGTTAAATGGGGGGGTCGAAAATTTTGGTGATTTCACATTTTCACCATATCTTATCAGCAGTTTTAGGTAAGAGCGTGAGTTTCAAGATAGCAAATCTACTAAAAAAATAATTAAACACGTATTTCAGCGATTTTTGAAATCCGACCATTAAGGGGATTAAATAGGGGGGTCTAAAGTTATAGGTAATTTTGCCTTTTCACAATATTTCAACAACAGTTTTAGTTAAAAGCGCAAAATTCAAGATGACAAATGTACTAAAAGTTAGTTAAACACATATTTCAGCGATTTTAAAAATTCAACCACTGAGGGGCTTAAATGGGGGTCGAAAGTTTTTAGTCATTTCGCGTTTTCTGCATATCTCAGCAGCAAATTTAGATAGGAACGTGAAATTCAGGATAACAAATCTACTAAAAAATAATTAAACACATATTTCGGCGATTTTAGAAATTCATCAATTAAGGGGGTTAAATGGGGGCGTCGAACGTTTTAGGTCATTTTGTCTGTTCGCTATATCTGAGCAGCACTTTTAGTTAGGAGCTCGGAATTCCAGATAACAAATCTACAAAAAATATAGATAAACATATATTTCAGCAATTTTAGAAATTCAGCAACTAAAGGGGGTTAAATAAGAGGTCAAATATTTTAGGTCATTTTGCCATATCTCAGTAGAAATTATAGGTAGAATCATGAAACTCAGGATAACAAATCTGCTGAAAAAATAGTTAAACACGTATTTCAGCGATATTAGAAATTCAGACACTAAGGGGGGTTAAATAGGGATCGAATGTTTTACGCCATTTTGCCATATCTCAGTAGAAGTTAGGATCGTGAATTTCGGGATAAAAAATCTACTAAAGAATAGTTAAACGTGCATTTTAGGTGATTTCAGAAATTCAACTACTAAGGGTGTTAAATGGGAGGGGGTCGATAATTTTCGATAATTTCACCTTTTCACCATATCTCATCAGTAGTTTTGGATAAGAGCGTGAAATTCAGGATAACAAATCTGCTATAAAAATAATTAAACACATATTTCAGCTATTTTAGAAATTCATCCATTAAGGGGGAGGGGTTAAATGGGGGTAAAAAATTTTAGGTCATTTCGAATGTTCGCAGCATTTTTAGTTATGAGCTTGAAATCACAGATTCAGGATAACAAATCTACTAAAAAATAGTTAAACATGTATTTCCGCGATTTTAGAAATTCAGCCACTAAAGAGGGTTAAATGGGGGGGTTGGATTTCCTATGTTAGACACTGGAGATTCCGAAAAACATATTTTTAGAAAAAAGAAGAACGAAAAATCATGCGTCAAGCATAGATTATATAACACTTTCCAACCCTACCAAAATAATTTTACAAATCATTACCGCTTAATAAGCTGAAAGATAACATCTAAGTAAACAATTTGGTAAACGCAGAACATATTTAAAAATGTCATTTCAGGGATTTCCAACATCTACAATATTCGGGAAAATATCCGAATACTTTTATTAAGCCCTGTATATGATCTACAGATTTGTATATATACTACATAGGATGCTACATTTTAATTTAGTTAGGAAATGCGTAGCACAGTTTAAAATTCTTTTTCTGGAGTTTCTGTCAATAAACGGAAATGTGTTCGCGAACTTTTGTGCTGCGCTGTATATGATCTATAGAATTTATACACACCAAGTAATAGACAAAAAGTGAGTTAAATTTTAAGTCGCGTTTAGCAACTTAAAACACACTTCCAGGAATTATTGTTAACAGACAGTAGAGAATTCTTTTGTGTGTCCCTGTAAATGAACGATGACTGATATACACACAATATTCTGTTGTAATCCTCTTGTAATGCACCTTAGCGATATATATAAATTCCAATGCGTTTAAAATGGTGAAACACTATTTAATTAAACCGCAAACGATTTTTCTCCATAGACGTAATGTAACGGAATTCTTTTGACTGTCCCTGTAAAGTAACTATAAGTGCTATGCACACCCTATTCCATATTAAGCTTCTTGTCATGCACCTTAGTGATAGATATCAATTACAATGTGCGTGAAATTGTGTAACATAATTAAAATAAACCGCAAATGATTTTTCCCCATAGACCGTAATGTAATGGAATTCTTTTGAGTGTCCCTGTAAAAAAACTATAAGTTCTACACACTTCAGTTGAAATAGGGAACATTCTATAGGTGACGACAATAACATATAAAAATTGCAGGGCAATCCGAGCATATTTACGGGAGTTAGAGCACGAACAGACGGCCAGACGGTAGACGGCAGACGGCAGACGGCCATACGGCAGACAAACCGAAGTCATAAACACTTTTCAACTAGGTTGGAAAGTGTTAAAAATGCTGCCCGCCTGTCTGTGTGTCTGCGTGTCTGTATGTCTGCGTGTCTGTAAACGCTCTATCTGCCGAACAAATTGAGATATAAACTTGAAATTTGGTGTGTAATTACTACGTAATAATGGGAAGCAGCTTATTGGATTTCAGTAACCTCCTTTATTTGGAACTATATTTTTTTCGGATTCTCGAAATATTCGTTCTGATGAAAGGTATATAAAAATTTTCGAAATTGTTTATTTTAAGGAGAGAATATAAAAGGCAATAAAAAACATAAACTTTGAATAAAGAATGAAGTCGATCGAATAATTAGTTGCTGAGATATTTGTAATCCTATTTTTCCACACTCTTCGATTTTTCATGACCCGGTATTTCATTCAAATTTCAATTCAAAGATTTATTTTAATTGGAAATGAGACGCTTAATCAGACGCAGTAAACCGTTAGTTAATAGGTTTATCAATTTTGGAGTTATAAGGATGTTTATTTTACGCAATTCAGTAATAGAGCACTTAATGCGAGGCTAACGAGAAAGACAGGCTACCGCGGTGCATTCCACTTATCTTTTTTTACAGACCGCTAGCGTGACGTAGGGCTCTTTTCGTGCACTTGCATTGGTGGATTGGAGTATCACGTGACTCCCGCGGTCTGTAAAAAAAAGATACGCGTAAAGCACCGCGGTAGCCTTTCTTTTTCGTTAGCCTCGACTTAATGTTTATGACGTCATCGAGCCACGATTTTATTCGAATTGCAATGTATTTTATAAGTAGTTTACACATGTTTTATTTTCATATTTTATATTATGTATATCCATGATGGGTAGGTATTACGGTGGCCCCCCAAAGACTAGTTTAAGTAAAGTGGTAAAATTACAGAAAACAAAAATGTCCATACTGTCCCTTGCAATTTGCGTTTTGTCTGATAAATCTGACGTACCATATTTATTTTTCAATAATGTTTGTGCCCATCTACTAATTATTATACTGCAATATATCAGTGGTTAATAAAAATTCAAACTGAGAATAATATGATTCTTTTAAAAATCAGATATCAGCTGAAAATCAGCAGCCAAAAACAACTTTTATGAGATTTTGGCTCATACGTGCGTCCAATTATAGATTTTCTTTTTTATTCAGAAATTCAGAAACCGTACTTCAAATTCCTAAAGAAGAATTTTTACTTTTTGTAAGCCAGAAAAGTCTGTCATTATATAAAGAAAAAATTACTATTGAGAAGGCCTGGTATGAATTAGGATTTTCTTAATAAAAAAGACATTCCTGACATGAACGTTTTGGATGCAAATGGATTAAAGTAACTTGGCATTTTATTCTAAAATAATGTATATTGGTCACCCGTTTAATTTTTTTCCCATATTCATGGACGTGAGAATATAAATATACTTTTATTTTTAAATAAAATTCTTTTAAATAGGTTGTAGAAGTTAATAAAAATTAATACTTTTCGTTGCATTACAAATATATATTTTTTTTACAATAATTACTTCACTTTAACTATTCGAAACGTAAATGTTTATTTTGTGTTACATGCTATAGATTAATAGCCACTTGTAAATATTTTTTTATCAAGGATTTAAAGCAACGTGTATAGAAAATCAAAGTTCTTTCAAGAATATCATTTAAGTAGTTTATTTTTTTGACAAGAAAATGGGGAAAGGCACAACTTTCACGTTTTTACTAAATAATTAATGACTTTGGGGCAGTGCTAAATATTACTATTTTTCAACGATATTTTATATTGAAAATGGGGATGTGATAGAGAAACTTTCAGACACCGTCCCATTCTGATATGAAGGGAAAAAAATGCATAAAAGAGTGCTCCACTGTAATGAATTTGGTTATTTTATTACCTGTAAATGTGTTTGCATTAATAAGTTTCACATAAGTCATCTAAGTACTGCTAATATGTTTATACAGCTTGTGTTATAATTTTTTTAGCTCACAGGCTATCAAAGCCTGAGAGCTTATGTGCCCGCCGGTTCTGTATGTATGTACGTATGTACGTACGCATGTATGTACGTAACGCGATAACTCTTCATAGAAATATCCGTTTGCCTTCAAATTTTGTTTATAGGTTCACTGTGTTAAGGCGCTTCCCTGATTAGTTTTCGGGATTGATTGATTAAGTACAAAGGGGGGGGAACGGGGGGAGGGGGCTAATCCCCCCTTAATTTATATAAATGGGTTTTTCATGCAGAATTATTCCGTTTTCCCTCAAATTTTGTTTATAGGTTCACTGTGTTAAGGCGCTTCCCTGATTAGTTTTCGGGATTGAGTGCTTAAGTATAAATGGGGGGAACGGGGGGTTGAACCCCTTAATTTATATAAATGGGTTTTTCATGCAGAATTATCCCATTTGCTTCAAAATTTGTTTATAGGTTCATTGGGTTAAGACGCTTCTCAGATTAGTTAACTATAAAGGGGGGAACGGGGGGGATAATCCCCCCTTAATTTATATAAATGTGTTTTTCATGCAGAATTATCCCATTTGCTTCAAAATTTGTTTATAGGTTCATTGGGTTAAGACGCTTCCCTGATTAGTTTTCGGGATTGATTGGTTAAAGATAAAAGGGGGGGACGGCGGCGGGATAATCCCCCCTTAATTTATATAAATGGGTTTTTCAAGCAGAATTATCCGATTTTCTTCAAATTTTGTATATAGGTTCATTGTGATAATGCGCTTCTCTGAATAGTTTTGGGGGTTCATTGGTTAAGTTTAAAGGGGGAAGGGGGGGCTAACCCCCCCTTAATTTAGATAAATGGGTTTTTCATGCAGAATTATCCCATTTGCTTCAAAATTTGTATATATATATTCATTGTAATACGAGGCTTCCCTGATTAGTTTAAGGGGTTCATTAGTTAACTATGAGGGGGTAACGGGGGGATGACCCCCCTTAATATATTGTCGATTTCTTTATTTTTCGAGGGGCTTATTTCAAATTCTTTGAAATACGAGTATAATATACAATTAGTGTGAATAGCCTGTGAGCTCAATGCCCTCAGTTTAACTGGGCAGTTTTCTTTTTATTAACTTAGTTATTTAATATGCTTGAATGAATTTTTTTTTCTTATTTTATTTATTTATTTTTTTTTTACACCATTTAACGCACTATCTCACTTTAAAATCAGCTATTAAAACATCTCTTGTTACAACTTTTCTTGCATAATATTTAAATTTAGAATATAATAAAACGTGATTACTAAATGCTGTACACCAGATAATATTCGTTTGATTTCCTGTAATTGTGTGTTTCAAAATTAATGAAAAACAACCTTGATAATTTTTCGTATGATTTTCAATTTAAGTTGAAATAAAATTGAAATAAATCATAAACTTGTTAAAGATTATTATATTCCCTAAAATGATTCAAAAAAATGTATAAATATCTTGTTAGAAAAAAAACATTTAGAATTCTGGGTTTTTATTTTTAATGTGCTATGTTAAGCATTAAGTTTAAAAGCTTAATAGAGAGAACGGTTTAAATTTAACAGCAGATTTTATTCGAAAAATATATCTTATTTTACTAAACAAATTCGAGGTAAGAAATAAGATGAAACATCGTTTTCTTATTTTTAAGACATGAATTCTCAGTTTCAAAAGTATTCATACTATTACATTTGATAACAAAACCAATCAAAAAATTTTTAACATACAGTACAATTCTACTACAAATAAAAAAAAAAAAATTTCGTCTTATTTCATCGCAGAGGTATTCTTACAAATTCTGCGATTAATCGCCGGAAGATTTTAATAAGAAGGAAAAAAATATAAGAAAATGATTTCTGATCTGAAATTGTAGTGTTACTTAACAATACTAAGGAGTGCCTGCTGATTGCATATTTGATTCATTAATACTTTTATACACAGTACTGAAAGAAAAGTCGCGAGAAGCACCGTTTGACTGCAAAGTTTGTCTCTTACTAAATATGAATGAAATGTTTGACTTAGGAATCTTCTACATGTTAAAAATTGAACTAACTTTCACTTATTGAATTGTAACACCTAATTTTACACTTTTTGAGTACTTTAAATTAAAATAACCGCAAAAATAATTGTTATACATTTCGTTAACCATAGAGTCTTATAAAAGAAAATGCGTTAGGCGTCTCTCCATAAACTTCGAAAAATATAATTAAGATCTTAAAATTAAAAGTACTTGGAGCCATTCTCCAGATTTTTGAGTACCACTATTTAGGAATAGGTAAATGGTAGATGGTTTTCCTCTTACTATGTCTGATACAGTCTGATATGTCTGCTGTGTCTGACAGACATACCCAGAGGAAAACCACCTACAGCACTATCTCGTTTAAATTTAAAACCAGAAATTAATATATATTTCAGCAAAATAAAGATTATAGCACAAATGAATGAATAAAGTACTTGTATAATGACGAAGTCTGTGGAAATACTGAAAAGGGTCACGAAATCCTGTAATGATATGTTATCATGTAATATACCAAAAATCTGGTTTCATCTACTTGGTGTGAATGGTGCATTTGGTTTATAATAACCCACCTCACTCAATAGACTCATCCATCCTCCTCCCGTTATGCATATTTGGTTTCGCTTTCTGATATTTAACCAGTGTACATTCCGGAAGCTACAGAATGTTTCTCATTTTCGTCCTCTTGATGATGGCCAGGTTCTGATCGAAAGCGCTCCGGTCTCAGACGAAGATTTTAACATATATAGAAGAGTTTTAATGTCTTAAAACCTTTATTTCATTTTACACCTATTTTAGTTATAAGTAATAAATTGTGATTCATTTTAAATGTTTTCATGTTTTTAATTTGTATACGAAGGTGCATTTAATGTTCCAACATTAGAAAAACAAATTACATACATTTAATCAATTTAATGGATTATGGATACATAATGTAACTTGGCAACTTGAAGAAAAATTTTAAAACAAAAAGAATGAGACTGCATAAAAAAATTATCAATATTAGATTTTTATAACTCTGCAAGTAGCACAAAATTATCCCGACATTTAAAAAAAATCACAA
Organism: Maratus michaelseni; assembly: GCA_963931845.1. Taxonomy (NCBI): domain Eukaryota; kingdom Metazoa; phylum Arthropoda; class Arachnida; order Araneae; family Salticidae; genus Maratus; species Maratus michaelseni. The sequence continues at coordinate 404,551,018 of OZ007586.1, forward strand.
TAAAGTAATTCAAGAAAAAAATTCGGAAATTGGACATAAATTAGACAATATTTCCCTGAAAGCATACATTAGAAGCAAGTTTAGACTGATTGAACTTTTAACCAGGAAGGTTATGGACATATACAGTGAATTATAACGGGTTTTAGATAACGAGGATTTTGATGAATTTTTGCGTGAACAATTAACAGATCGTTCAGAAAAAAAGGAGTACTTACAGCAAAATCAACAGACTTAAATACAAGCAATCTTGTGAAAGGCTACAACAAAAACCAGTACCATATGTTAACCTCACCAATAAGAAAATAGACGAAAAACTGCACAATTTCGTAACTATGGGACATAAAAACTGTTTCAGAAAAAAATAGATATCAAAAGCGTGGTCACAGACTACGAAAGAATCATTAACATTATACCTACTAATAAAAATGATGAAGTTAGAAGATTATTATTCAATAATGTTCAGAAATATATAAAAAACCTAAGATAACGCATGATAAATATCTATGTGTAATGAAGCAAATTAAAAATAATCAAGAAGATATAATTATACAAACGGACAAATCAAATAAACTAGCAATCTTACCTACTGAAGATTATATTACCAAAATGGAGCATTGTATTAGTGAAATGAACTACTTAAAACTAAAAATATATACAAACTTAATGATTAACAGAAAAACGCAAGAAATAATAAAACATGGAACTTGGCCTAGTGATATAAAAGTTAAGCTTATGATTAATAAAACCGCAACCACCCCCTCTTAAAAAGACGTTTAAAAGCCCATAAAGCAGATCTCCATCTCAAACCTATTGTATCAAAATGCTCAGCACCCAGCTATACAAACGATAAAACATTTGTACCACTACTCAAATTAATCTTATCCCCAACAAAATATGCAATCAACTCTGCTACAGAACTAATCAAACGAACCGAAGATTTTAAAATTGAAGATAATACAATACTGGCAAGTTTCGATACAAAGTCATTATACCCCTCAATCAATGTACAAGAAGTCAGAAATATTATTGAAAATCATACAAGCAATAACCCAGTGTATGACGACAACATTAAAAATACGATTATATCCAACTTAAATTTAATTACCAATAACAACGTTTTAATTTTTAACGGAAATTCTTATAAGCAAACAGTAGGAGTGCCTGTGGGTTCCCCCATCTCCGGTTTATTGGCGGAACTAAAACTAAGACCACTTGAATAACAGATTAACTCCACCTCCGATTTAAAACCCAATTTTGGGATACGATACGTCGACGACATACTTATAATCTTGAAGCATGGAATTTCAAATTTGAAAAATTCCTTTGAACACGCTAATAGTACAGACATCAGAATAGAGTTTAACTTGGAAATAGAAAAAAATTGATCACTGCCGTTTCTGGATGTTGAACTAATTAGAAATACCTTAACACTTACAAGGAGAGTGCCAAGCTTGGTAATCACGGATTTTGATTATTTTTACATATGTTGTAGGGTAGAAGCCCCTTAGTCTCAGGTTCAATGGATTTTATACAACGCTCCTTAGTTCTCGAGAAATTGAGGGTCTAATATTATAACATAACTTAAATACTTACTTTGTAATGAAATAACTGCGTTGGTCATAGCTCCGTTGGTACGGCGTTTGCTCGTTACTCCGAGAGCCCGGGTTCGATGCCGGAACGCGCTAAGTATTGTTTTTCTCATTTTTTTTATAAATATACTTGTAATTATAATTGAATAATCTCAATAAAAAATTTTGCTAACATAATTAAATTTTAATTTAGCATTTTCGATTTTTAAACCATTATTAAACATTTCTCATCATTTAAGGAGCATTATAAAAATTGGATCTATTATTGACTCGTAAAAATTCAAAAATCGTTCCAAAATCAGCATATTTACTATCAAATTATAGAATTCTTCTCCCATCGCAATAGAAAACGAAGATATTTCATATGCTGGATGGTTAAGAATCCATTGTTTTGCAATAAAATTTTACAGTGCTTCAACGCATTTGTGACATCACTTTTGTGATTTTCATCGAATCCTGACACTTCAGATTGATCTTCTTGTAAACTACGGCTTGCTTCTTCCATTTTTATGCGATTATAAGCTGTTATAGAATGATACGCACTTGTGCGATAAAGATTGAAAGCAAACACACCACTTAACTGCACCAAACTAAAAAAAAGAAATAACCAAAGTCTGTTGTGGCGCCCTCTAGTTACAATAAAATAAAACATAAATATGTTGTAATTTAATTCTTATGCTAAATTTTAATATAATTATGCTTTTTACTTTAAAAACAGAGTAGTATTATCATCGCATTGCCTTTAAGGCGTTTCGTTATGGCAATTTATAAATGATGTTTCTTTACAATCACGAATTGACACAATTGTTCAATATCGTTGCTTTGATAAAGCATATATGGAATACATTTTAAAAATGATTTAAAAAAAATCAAAAATGCTAAATTAAAATTTAATCATGTTAACAATTTTTTTAGGTAATTAAATTATAATTACAAGTATATTTATAAAAAAAATGAAAAAAACAAACGTAGCGCGTTCCGGCATCGAACCCAAGTCCTCGGAACAACGAGCAAACGCCATGCCAACTGAGCCATGACTAACGCAATTATCTCGTTACAAAGTAGGTATTTAAGTTGTGTTATAATATTAGACCTCCCATTTCTCGAGAACTAAGGAGCGTTGTATAAAATCCATTGAACCTGAGACTAAGGGGCTTCTACCCTACAACATATATAAAAATAATCAAAATCTGTGATTACCAAGCTTGGCACTCTCCTTGTTAGTATAGACAGAAATATTTACAGAAAACTATGCCGATCGTATAATACAATAGCCAATAACAGTGAAGTATCATTTAATTATAAGAAAGCAGCATGTAGTTTTTATCTTAGAAGGGCGTTTAACGTATGTTCAATGAATTATATAAACGCAGAGTTAACCAGAATTAGAGAAATAATTACAACCGAGCTTGGATACTTCGAGAGATTTATTAACAAAGTAATTTATGAATTTAATAGCAGAAAATTAATGGGCAAGAATGAAACGCAGTTTTCAATGTTTTGTAGTACATATTATATCCCCTAACTTTATAAAAAAATCCGATACGCTTTAAAGAAATATGACATAACATTAATTGATAAACCTCCAACTAAATTACAAAATCTGGTCCACAGGAAAATAGATCCCGTAGACATGCATGAAAAAGCAGGAATATATATCATACCATTTAAACGTAAAAATAAAAATGATATATTTATATACATAGGAATGACAAAAAGGAAATTAAAATACATAATAAAAGAGCATATAACAAACATAGTAAGAGGAAAACCATCTACAGCATTATCTTAAAAACAGAAATTTATATATATTTCAGCAAAGTAAAGATTATAGCACAAATGAATGACTATAGTGCATATATACTGAGGAAGTCTGTGGAAATACTGACAAGAGGTAGGAAATCATGTAATGATATGTTATCATGCAATATACCAAAATACTGGTTTAATATACTTAGTGTCAATGGTGCATAGTGTTTGGAATAACCAACCTCGCTCAATAGACTCATCTAACCCCCTCCCGTTTTTCCATATTTGGTTTCGCCTTCTGATATTTGACCAGCGTACATATTTTTTTCTCATTTTCGCCCTCTTGATGATGGCCAGGTTCTGGTCGAAAACGCTCGGGACTCCGTCGAAAATTTAAAAATCTATAGAAGGGTTTTAATGTTTTAAAACCAGAGGAGACAAGCTCTCACTAATCTTCCGTAATATGTGGATTAATTTGACCCAGTTTAATAACATTTAGAACCAGAAAAAAATATTTGATGATTCTTTATGTAGGTAATTTCCAGATTTCTACATAGATAATTTTAAATTTCATTTTATAAAAAAATTTCTGGTGCGAAACGTATTAAACCTGGTTTAAATTAACCCACATATTACGGAGGATTAGTGAGAGCTTGGCATCTCTGTTGAAAACCTTTATTTCATTTTATACCTACTTTAGTAACACGTAATAAATTGCGATTCATTTTAAATGTTTTCATCTTTTTTAATTCAAAATATAAATATTCTACTGATTCACTATATCATACCTGCCAACATCGCACCAAACTTCCGTACAATGTAGGTTAATTTAACCAAGATTAAACACGTATCAAATGAGAATATTTTAATGAAATGCAAGCAAATAGGTTCCACGTAAGAGCACGAAGCTAAATATATATTTTTTCGAACATATTTTATGGTTAAAAATGTCTTAACCCAGATTAAATTAACTCAAATTTTACGGAAGTTTAGTTGAAAGTTGGCAGGTATGTACCGATGTAAAAACTTTGATGGGAGTGGAAATAGCCAGTCCACAGAAGTTTCGACTTCTCTTTATTGTCCCCGAACACTTACAAAGAGTCTTTCTTAAAATAAAATTCTCCCTATATTTTATTTTGTAGTAATGGTAGATAAGCAGTCAGTTATATAATTACAGAATATAGAGGAAAGAACAAATTAAAACATCTCGCCTTTTTTTTTAGTTTTGAGACATTTTCTGCATTCAAATTTTGGTGTTAATGACGTTTGTCGCAGAAATAATAATAATGTTCTGCATATGGTCTTCATAAATCTTGAAAACTGCTTTTTGAAATAATTTTTTTTAATGGATAATTTAACTATTAGAATCATTTATATTATCATAAACAAATATAAGACTCCGAACAAATCAAAGCCTTTTAAGAGCCAAGGAACATCGAAAAAGTTTTCTTTTCCATTTGTGTACTTGTGAATTTTTATTTATGCATACAGCAGAACCAATTACATAAAACTCTTATTATAGAATTTGATTTAAATTTTGATTTTTGGTAAATAGAAAAAAAATTAACTCTTTAATAGTCTGATGTGTTTTGAATATGATTGTAACTTAAAGAAACGAAGTGCCAAATTTTAGTGAAAATAAATGGAGCGAAAAACTAATACAAGTCAATAGATATAGCCATTTCTTTTAAAAACTATAAAAGTGCAACAAAACCAACCAATCAACAAACTTTCATGTATAATTATTTTAACTAGTAACTTCTTCTTTTAACAATCAAATGTTTGAGAGTTAGAGTAGACCCACTTTTGTCGTACTATTGGTTTTGATGAACAAATAATATATACATATATATATATATATATATATATATATATATATATATATATATATATATATATATATGTTACATAAAAAATTTATTTCCTTCACATTTATTTTGCATTAGTCCTTTAAATCAATCTAACTTCTGACATAGTCAGTATTTCCTTAATTCTTAATAATATTTATTCTTATTTAATGTCCTTTTAAAAGTATTAACCCGTATATTAATAATTATCTTATTCCAAATCTTAATCTAAAATTTTAAGTTCATTCGTAACTTTTATCAGCTCCCCAATCTATAAAATTCCGAGAGACGCTTTCTCATTTCGAATGTTTTTAAAAAGCCATTTTCTTATTATTATTCCATGCTCTGATTTCGCACGCTGGGGTTTTTTCACTTCAAAATTAATACGCGGCTACGAGAGGAACTCTTTCATGTTAAAGCTTCTCCCTCGCGCCTCATTCGCTGGGCTGGAGCTCGCCTCTCACTCATTGGTTTGTGCGCACGTGACGTCGTATTTCTGTATTTCTACGCTCAGTGAACAAAACTCGCTTGCACCTTTTGGAGGGCAAGATTTTTGACGTGTTTGGAAGTGTAAACAAATGAGTATCTGGTGTTGTAGTCTCGTAGAATTTTCATACAGCTCTTTAACATCTATTAAACGATGTAGTGAGCCATCGTGAAGTCTGAGGGCTATAAGTTTATACCTGTGGGAACTGTTACTGCATCGCTCTTATTCATAAACAAACTATTTGTCTGGAAATTGGTTGGTCTTTACTGGAGTCTTTTCATTGCCTCACCTCTTCGCCATGAATATTGATATCGACTGCAACCTTCTATATTTTTAACAAACTGCCATTTTCTCGTGGAATATTACATCTCGTGGTATCTCATCTTCGTCAAAACGCCACATATATATATATATATACAAAGGCTTAAAACCACAAGAATATGTAATTAAAATAAATTAAACATTAAACTAAAATTTGACATATATTCCAGTAGTGACCCCCTATTGCATTGGTACAGTTTAAGAAAGAGTGACCAAGAAGCGGGCCACACATTAACATTAGTAAAAAAACTTACATTTTATAAATTACGTTTATCGAGCAAATTACCTAGAGTGTAATAGAATATATAAACGACAGTTTAGTAGAAAACAAACCATAATATTAAGAAACGGTATTTTCAATAATAATTAATCTGTTAATGAAATCTGTAATAATTTGCCCAAAAATCCGTTTTTGAAGACACTCTAGAAAACGTACTTCCCCACCAGCAGAAAAAAACATAATTATTCGACAATATTTATGAACAGTTAAACTTTCAGGTTTCCTTCAGTCGTTTTTCGGAAATGAGTTGCGGCTTGTTTTTAAACTTGAAAAATGTGTGGCTTATTATTGGTGCATTTATGTTATACAGGGTCATCGAAACTTTGGACAGGTTTCAAAGAATCATATAGTAAACGATATTATTTTCATTTCAAAGTACTCGGCAATTATCCAAGATTTGTTAGATGTAGCTGTTTTAAAGTCGCAACATTCAGACAATGCGCAGAATCGATGATCTGAAAATGCAAATCGCACCACACATTCGCAATTTTAACTTTTTGCTTAGGCTATTCGTGTACATAGTGGATCCTTTCCTACTAAATCGACGATGCTGAAGAACTTCCTTATTAACATTTTCACCATATCTCCAACAGTGTTAGAGTTATACGCTTTCCAATCAGCAATCATCGAAGAAAATTGTGAATGTGTGGTGCGAGTTGCATTTTCAGATCATCGATTCTGCGCATCGTATGAATGCCAAAACTTTTAAAAAGCTAGATATAACAAATCTTGGATAATTTATGAGTACTTATGAAAGAAAACAATTGCGTTTAGTCAATTACTTTTAGAGTTATTATTCTTTCAAATCTGTCCAACCTTTTTCGATGACCTTGTATATACATACAATATATAAAAACTTTGTCAAAAATATTATGCGCTTCCAATTTTTAATATATCTATATAGTAATATTTGGTTAAAACTATTTAATTCATATAATTAAGAATTTTACAGTTTGTAAAAATTATAAGAAAACTAATAGCTTCAATTTGTCTTTTTTAATTATGTCATTTGCTTTAAAAAACGAGTTTTTTAAAAACAGTGAAATTTTTTTTTTCATGCGTTTTCATAAATTTATGAAAATTTGGACTAATTCTTGCAGAAAATGCCAAGATTGTATTTAATGTAATTACTAATACAGGTAGAAATTTTAAAATCCGGAATCGCTCGGGTGTAGAGTATTAGAAACTCTACAGTATGTGTTTCTTATTTTTAAGTCTGGCTTTAATTTAGAATTTAAATTGTTACTTCTCAGTCTGTAAAATCCGGAAATTTCGAAAATATGGAATTGCAGAGTCCCGAGCGATTCCGGATTTTAGAAGTTCTACCTGTAGTACTTAAGAATTTATCCTCTAAAGTTAGGGAACCAGGAAGAGGGCGGTGAGGATTTCACAACTTATTTATCGACGATTAAAGAAGACAAAAATTTCTGTTCGTAAAAAGTGGTTGGATATCCCTATTGGCCCACATAACTGGACTTCACCATAGAAAATAATAATGATTTTTTATGCTGAATAACTGAATTAAAAATATATTTCTTTAATTTATAATTTAAAAAATATATTTTTTTTTCTTTAACATAAATATTTTTCTTTATTGTTCCTAAAGACAATTTTTTTTATATTTTTGAATTTTTTGGAAGAAAAATTCCAATTTTCATCAATATGTAATAACTTACGTAACACAAACACGAGAATTTTAATAAAACAAAATGGTTTAGTAGTTTTTACACTCGTTCTTTTAAATTATTTTTTCCAATTTCGTTTGCTGTCACTTTTTACAAACTGTAATAACTGTTTATAACTGCATGCAATTAAACAACTATTAGTTTTTTCCGACATGCATACCGCCCTCCCCCATATGCACCAAAGCTATATATATATAAATTTATCAGTAGAGGCTCGCGACTGGCTTTATTTGGGGCACTGAATGCATGGTAGCTACTACCACTATGATTCTACTTCTTACCACTATTATTATAATGGAATACTTTATTTTATTTACTGCCAGAAAGTTCTGCCATTAAACAAAGAAAATATTTCTTGTTAAAAAATAATCGTATGAAAATAATACGTGTTTCAGGCAGCGCATTTAGTGCCCTCCAAAAAGACAGTCACGAGGCGCCATACACACACACACACACACATATATATGTATATTTCATCACATACATGTGACTACTAAATATATTCAAAGTAAAAGCTCATATGAATAAATTTAAATGATTTGTTTTCTTGAATGAAATGAGACCTTATTTATTAAACTTGACTAACCTTAACCATGCTAATGAATTTTAAAGACATTATTCAGATTAATTATATTTTAAACTAAAATTGCATTTGAATTTAATCATTCTTTATTAGATACAAATACAACAAACCTCTATAAAAGGCTTAACTGATACCACATTCATGAAATTTACTAAAATTAAAACTTTTACATATGTATGTACAAAACTTTAAATGTTTCGCTGGAAATGGTTTTATCAGCATAAAATTAAACTTAATTTATGCTTTGCACAACAAGCGTGAATATTTTCATTATAATAAGATAACACGCATCATTTAACCTAAAGATAAATAATGGAATGTTAAATCATCCGTCTGAATTCAATTGAATTGGAATGCTTATTTAACAGTTCACTCCATGAATCCACGAAATGCTTATTTGTTTTGTAATAATTCTTGTATTTTCTCGTTTATATCATACGCAGTTAAAATAATTTAAAAGGACGTATCCTTTCAAACGCATTGGTTTTACAATTTCCTACACGTTCATTCACGATTTTGAAACAAATGTAATTTGTTCAGTTGAATAACTTTGTCAAAATCATTTCATATTTATTGCACACAGTTTTCCAATTTATTCATTTCATTAACTTGTCCAGAAAATTGCATTTTGTCAATATGTTGTTCATGACAAAGCATTAATTATTAAGTTACTCTGTAATTTTAAGAAGGAATAACAGATCTTATACAAAATTTGCTAGTTTCAATGTATTATTAGATTAACTTTGTATTTCTTTACTCCAAAAGAAAACAGCGTTATTTGGAAGTAAATATATATATATATATGAAATTATGTGACACTAGAATAAATAATTTGACAGTTTTCTAAATGAATATAAATAAAACACACACTTTTATAATGTAAGAACATTTATCCTGCCTATGATCATCATCAACACATACATTAATACATTTTGATTCTGATTTTCAAAGTAGACTACAAGTATTAAAAACAATATGAAAAAAATACACATTTGGACAAGTACTTTTTCTAAATTTATATACTCGTGCACAAAATTCTGCATAAGGAGTGAACTTTCATAAATGTTTACAATGTTTTACCTCTACATTGAAGTACTTCTTTTCAACACAGTAATAAATTTAACAACTTTAGAAATAACTTCAACAACTAGAGTTAAGTGCAATGATATTTACCCTTTATGCATCTATAACTTCCCCTTTACATAACGCAAAAACAACATTAAAACTGCTTTAGAAATAGAGATAAAAATAGAAATAAAAGATAGGGTTTTATTTTGCGTAAAATTCAAAAATCAATATTTTGACACAAAATGGCGTTTCTACACATAGCTTTAACACACATATTTTATGTGAATACATAAATTGGCCTTTCTAGGGATGTAAGAATTTACATAAAATCATATGTAAAAAGTGAAATATGTTAATTAAAATAACAAAAAACGTATTGCTGACATTTTACGTATTTCAAATTTTCTATCTACATGTTTTGAACTATTTGGTGAATATACACATATTGTATAGAATTAACAAATAGATATTACGAAAATATCTGATATAAGTATTGGCTGATATAAGTAGTGGCTGATATAGAATATATCATTAATGTGTCTATCAATTGCATCGCCGCAAATCGGATGTGATAAGGTTCTAAATATACAATTACCACACGTTTAATTTGCTCTTAAATGATAAAATGGAACGAATTTATTTGTATTTTATTTTATAAGCATGTTTTACATCATAGATTCAGTATGCTGTAGGATTTACTAGAAAACATTGACCAATTATCCAGTTTATTGTAAATGATCGAATGATTACGATCCAAATGCGAAAAAATTGGAATATTATGAAAACAAAATACATATGGAAAATGAAATAAATATCATGCAGGAAAGAAATGATATTATCAAAATTTACATATTAGTTCTTTAAATCTCAATAGCCAAATGTATGTAATGTTTGTTCGTTTCACTCTATAAAATGTTTGTAAGTTTGTTTTTGAATTAATCGAGAAAGTATAAGACATTGTATTCTATGACTAATGAAGCATAGAGCACCTCATTTCCAACAGTTTTATGTTGCAATTTGAACCGTAGACGACATGGGTAAAATCCTGTTTTATTATAGTGAGATTCGCACTGCATGACAAACGGATTTTTGTTCTCAAAGCTGTTGCGCGCGTATTTTTGCATAGCTGCCAAATTTTACGCAATTGTCCTAGCACTAAACGTTAATATAAATTTTTCTTTATTTAAATGCAGATTTCAGTGATTAAATAAAGCAAGTTTTAAAATTAAATTTTAATGGTTAGGAAATATCGTAAAATGTTGAAGCTATCACAAATGTAACGAATATCATCCATCGTCTTTCGTTAACTAATGATACTATATGGTATGCTAGAATACGGTACCGTGATTTTCCAAATACAGTCCCTGGCCAAATTATTAGACGCAGTTGTTTTTATTATAATTTATTAAATATCTGGAAAGATACATGAGGAATTATCCTGAAACTTTAGGAGTGTAAACAACATGATAAACGTCATATATTTCCGCGAAGATTTTTTCCCGAAACCCCATAAGGAACCGTCAACAATCTGAAGAAAAACGAATATCTTTTTGATAACCCTGTAAAAACTAATATTGCAAAAAGCATTCAAACTGTAGATTATAATTAAGTGGCTTATTGTAATAATTTGGGTTAATTTTTATGAAGATAGCATGTATACTCCAAGAGAAATTCACATTTTTATAAAAACAGTCCCAAATTTTACCAAGTTTTTTGCTTATAATTATAAGCAAAAAACTTGGTAAAATTTGGGACTGTTTTTATAAAAATGTGCAGAGTTTTTAATATAAAAGCAAGTTATTTTCAGAAAATATGATAAACAAAATTATACACAATACCCTGCAATCAGAATTAAAATATAATAAAAATTGTATGAAAAATGAGCAGGTTTACTAAATATTGTTTCACGGCGCATGCGCGAATTCAATCAAAATATACTGTACATAATATATGAGCTAAATGTATAGACCTATAATATGAGATAATGTGTAGACCAATGTATAGACTTTCATAAAAGTTGGTCTATACATTTAGCTAATATATTATGCACAGTATATTTTAATTGAATTCGCGCATGCGCAGTGAAACAATATTTATTAAACCTGCTAATTTTTCATACAATTTTTATTATTTTTTAATTCTGATTGCAGGGTATTATGTATAATTTTGTTTGTCATATTTTCTGAAAATAATTTGTTTTTATATTAAAAACTCTGCAAATTATAAGCAAAAAACTTGGTAAAATTTGGGACTGTTTTTTATAAAAACGTGAATTTCTCTTCGAGAACACATGCTATCTTCATAAAAATGAACCCAAATTATTACAATAAGCCACTTAATCATAATCTACAGTTTGAATGCTTTTTGCAATATTAGTTTTTACAGGGTTATCCAAAAGATATTCGTTTTTCTTCAATTTGTTGACGGTCCCGTATGGGGTTTCGGGAAAAAATCTTCGCGGAAATATATGACGCTTATCATGTTGTTTACACTCCTGAAGTTTCAGGATAATTCCTCATGTATCTTTCCAGATATTTAATAAATTATAATAAAAACAACTGCGTCTAATAATTTGGCCAGGGACTGTATATTGAAGTGAAAATTTTCATTTCAATGTTCATGCTAATGAGAGGTTTGAAGTTTTATTTTTTGGATACTTTGCCACTTAAAGACAACATATCTGAAAAAGGCTGCATTGTCTTGTCACCAGTATTTTCAAAAGTAGTCTTGGTCTTTTCACAGATTTCTTTAATTAAATTAAACAATGATTACTATTATAAAATAGCGGCAAAACAAGTTTAGAATTTGACAGCTATAAGATAATATTATAACAGATTACCAGATAATAGAAGAAATTAAATGAATGTGGTGGCCTGCGTAATTCCTAGAACTAAAGACAATTTTCCATACTAGTTGACCCGCCCGGCGTCGTCCGGGCCCGAGATAATAATAATTTGATCTATACGAATATGACTGAAATATGAAAGGCTATCGAAATCAAGTCAAATGAGGTAAATCCGGTCGTAATCGGGCTCATAGAACCCACGATCGGAAAGTGCACCCTGGCGGTCGAAAGTGCAACTACAATATTTAAGGCTATATATATCAAGTCGAATGAGCCAAACCGCGTAGTAATCGGGCCCTTAGAACCAGAGATACTCCTATAGTTCCACCTTCCACCGCCAGAGTGCGCAATCTGTTTTGGAAGAGGCCTTTTTAGAATACTCGACCCAACCAAATTTAATAGTAGAATTGAAATTTAACAATGGGTAAACATTGACAAAATAGCAGAAGTCGCGAAAGTGGGTTACGTAAACGATTGGTTTCGAAAGGGATAATGTAGATAGTTTTTAAAACCCAACGGTGCGTTTTGAAGAAATGAACGCGTCTATGATCTGGAATCTGCTGTTTGTCCGTATTCGCATTTCCCGAGTCGATGCCGATTTTTAAACCTGGGCCGAAAAACGTAAATCGCATGAGTGAGTTTTGGAAAGGATTTTTTTTTGGAGGGTTAGAATTAATTTTTTTCAAAACGGATACCAGATTGTAAAAAGGAAAGGGATGTAGATTAGACGCGGCATTTTTAGTTTTTCGTATCTTGTTTATAAACGCCGATTCGAATTTTTAAATATAGGAGAAATAGTTAAAAAAGAGAAGTTGATTTACGGTAAAGAACGTTTTCGAAAGGGTTAACGTGATTTTTTTAAACTATAGGTTTCTGCCTGAACCCGATAGAACACAGATGTCGTTAGGTGTGTTTGGGTTTTGTTTAGTTATTTTAGAGAGCCGTTGCCAGATTTTATATATCGCAGGAAATCTGAATTCGCAAAAGTGAGTCTTGCGCGCGAATTTTTTTTGAAGAGTTAATATTCGTATTTTTCAAAAACAAATACAGATATAAAAAATATATACATGTATATATTGTCTGGAATTTTTAGTTTTTTGTGCCTTTTTCTGAACCGCCGATGCAAATTTTTAAATATTGCCAAAATCGCAAAAATCGCGAAATGGTATACAGAAAATAAACTTTTTCAAAATGTTAACTTCCTTATTTTTTAAAACCAAAGGTGGCTTTGAAAAGAGCAAAATCTGCTCCTTAATTTGGTGACCTTCGTTTTCTGTATCTCTTGTAGTCCGGTGGATGATAGGCTCGAAAAATGGGAGGAAATAAAAAACATGAATTCGATGCTTCTTGATTATTTTTTTGAAAGGGTTAATTTTTTTTTTTCAAACGAATCGGGTCGTTCGAAATGTAAAAGTACATTTTTTGATAATATGTAAACGGTTTTTCCGTATTTTTAGCCGTTCACCCATGGCGAACTTAGAAAATCTTAAAAAAAAAAAATCGCGAAACGCCATACAGAAAATACAGAAAATATATTTTTTCAAAAGGTTAACTTCCTTATTTTTTAAAACCAAAGGTGGCTTTGAAAATTGCAATACCGCTCCTGGTGACCTTCGTTTTTCTGTATCTCTTGTAGTCCGGTGGATGATAGGCTCGTAAAATGGGAGGAAATAAAAAACATGAATTCGATGCTTCTTGATTATTTTTTTGAAAGGGTTAAATGTTATTATTTTTTTTTTCAAACCAATCGGGTCGTTCGAAATGTAAAAGTACATTTTTCGAGAATATGTAAACGGTTTTTCCGTATTTTTAGCCGTTCGCCAATGGCGAACTTAGAAAATCTTAAAAAAAAAAAACGGGATGACTCGTGATTTCTTTCTTCTATTCCCGAAGATACGGATATTGGTTTCTGAGCATGCGCGAGCGGATTTTAGAAGAGTTATTTTTTATTTGTGATATTTGATCAGTTTTTAATTAATAACTACTCTAATTTTCAAAATATTAAAATTCTGAGGCTCAGGTGCACCAGGAGAGGGTTTGGACTACCTAAATAAAAATTTTCAGGCTTCTAGATGAGCTAGATTTTTCTAGCCATCGCCAACACACACACACACACACACACACACACAGAGCGAAACTTTCTTTTATTAGCATAGATTGTCTGGTATTTTTAGTTATTTGTACCTTTTTTCTGAACCGCCGATGCAAATTTTTAAATATTTCCAAAATCTCAAAAATCGTGAAACGGCATACAGAAAATATACTTTTTCGAAAGGTTAACTTCCTTATTTTTTAAAACCAAAGGTGGCTTTGAAAAGGACAACATCCGCTCCTTAATTTGGTGACCTTCGTTTTTCTGTATCTCTTGTAGTCCGGTGGATGACAGGCTCGGAAAATGGGAGAAATTAAAAAAACATGAATTCGATGCTTCTTGATTATTTTTTTGAAAGGGTTAACTATTATTTTTTTTTCAAACCAACCGGATTGTTCGAGATGTAAATGTACATTTTTCGAGAATATTTAAACGGTTTTTCCGTATCTTTAGCCGTTCGCCCATGGCGAACTTAGAAAATCTTAAAAAAAAAAAAAACGGGAAGACTCGTGATTCCTTTCTTCTGTTTCCGAAGATACGGATATTGGTTTCTGAGCATGCGCGAATGGATTTTGGAAGAGTTATTTTTTATTTGTGATCTTTAATCAGTTTTTAATTAATAGCTACTCTAATTTTCAAAATATTAAAATTCTGAGGCTCAGGTACACCAGGAGAGGGTTTGGACTGCCTAAATATAAATTTTCAGGCTTCCAGGTGAGTTAGGTTTTTCTAGTCGTCGCCAACAAACACACACACACACAGAGAGCGAAACTTTCTTTTATTAGTATAGATATGGTATGCTTTCCGGCAGAGGCGTAGCGTCAAGGGGGGCACGGACCACTTTACTACCAGTATTTTTATATACTATATTGGGCCTTATTTAATTTATACCGTCCAAAGATTAAATAAGGCTAAATGTAGTATATAATTATACTGGTAGTAAAATGATCGTGCCCCCCCTGACGCTACGCCACTGCTTTCCGGAAAACTGTAGTTTCCAGAAAGCTTTTGAAACGAAATGACATGGAATAGAGCTACCAAATGGTCTGCCTTTTTAATACCGGTATTTTCTTAGAAAAAATTTTATTTTTATATTTTTCTTGCAAATCTTGCAGAAACCACTTTCGAATGCATTTTTTTTGCCAACATGTTGTATAAACCTCCCATGAAATTTATGTTAAAAAATTTTGATATTCAGTAGGGTGGTTCAAAAAAGTCAAGTTGATATTTCCGAGTCGCTATAGTGCGGAGAAGTTGCGATTGGTAAATACAAGAAAAGCAAAAAAAAATTACTCAAATCGGACTTTATCTTCCAATCCCGCAAACCACCTAAAAAGTAAAAAAAAATTGAAAATTTCCGATTTTTTCAGAATATTTTTTTTACATATATATATATATATATATATATATATATTATCGCTATAGTGAAAAATATTTGCAGATTGTACTGTTTAATAAATGTAATAATAAAATTGAGTTTAAAAAATATCTTCCGATTGCGCAAACCGCCTAAAAAAATTGAGAATTTCCGATTTTTTCAGAATATGAAATTTTTTTTACACATATATATATATATTATCGCTATAGTGAAAAATATTAGCAGATTGTACTGTTTATTAATAATAATAATAATAATGAATTGTGTTTATAAAATATCTTCCGAGCGCGAAAGCTCAATAAAAATCCGGAAAAATTTAATTTTGAGTGATTTTGATGTATTAAGAAAATAACCAACTGAGGTCATTTTGTGGTCTCAGGTTAAGAATTAAATGTAAATTGATACTATTGAGCTGATTACTGAATAAGTTGTTTCACTAGAATACTTAGATTTCGTAGGCTGTGGTGGTACAGATACCAATACAGGATGAAAAGGTTGTGCTAGACAGCTTGAAGTGGTTCTTGGACGGCCACTTCAGTGGGTTGTTCGTTTATTCTATTTTGTTGAATTACCTTTCCGACATTTTTTTCAATAGTTGAATGGTGAAACAACTGGCCCAAGATCATTTAGTGAACCAATTGGGAAGAATTTCATTGGTTGTGATTCTCCAATTAATTGATTATGAAATTCAAAAAGTGGGCAGACAAATGTTGAGCAAGGGAAAAAAAGATATATTTTTGACGTTGGGGAACTGGAGGATGAATGGGACAAGGGTTGGATGGAACATTCTCAATATTTTAGGCAATAAACATTTTTTTAGTTGCTTCATATCCTCATAGATGACATTATCATAGTGTGCTTCAGAACAAAAAGCAAAACTACATGGCTGTTTTCAATTTCCTTCAAATTTCCATTTCCTGAAAATATTGCTTAAAAGTAATTTTTTTGTTTTAGTTGTGTACATATTTTATGCATTATAAACAATTAAGATAAGTTGTAGTTATTTATTTCAAGGCTCAATATTAGTAATTAAAATGAATGAATATTAACCATTGTGACAAAATAATTTCTGAGACAATTTCTCTGACAATTGAATATATTCATCATGGGAATGATTGGAACATTTCAAATGGGGATGAATGGGACTGCTTCATTCATCCCTAAAGGATTCTGAATTTTTTTATTAACTAAATAATATTACATAAGTTGATAAATTAATAATTTATGTTAATTATTCTTTTAACATTTCCTCCTCATTGTAGCCTCTGTCGTCTTCAGCCAGTGGATGTTTCTGTTTATGGGCCTTTAAAGGCAAATCTGAGATTAGTCCAAGGTGATTGGCTGAGAAATAATCTTGGAGAGCATATTACAATTTATTATAACCCCTCAGCTTTTGCCAATGAGGCATTTTTGTCAGCTTTTTGTACTATAAACATAGACATAAATAGTGAAATCGAGGATATAAGTTGTTTCCTCGGAAAAGGAAAACGGGAAGGAAAAAAGGAAAACTGCCATTTTCCTTTTTAACAGCAATACATTCACTGAAACAGATTTTATGCCAGCTTATGCGACTGACACACCACATTTAGAAGAACAAGCACCTGAAAGTTCTAAAAATCAAGTAATAAATGAAGTTCGTTTTGTAATTGTGTAATAAATTAAAAAATTATATATAATCAACATTATTTGTTCTTTTAAATTCCTTTATAAGTGCAAATTATGTTTTTCATACATTTAAAAATAAATCCTGCATGGGAGTTTAACACAGCTACTATAACGACAGAGATATCTGTGAATCTGGTATCTCTCTACATTGTACACATTTTCTTTTTATATACACTTTCAATTCTCTGTAACGTAGAAGGCGAAATAATGAGATATAAAATATACGGAATAAATAAATTCTCCCAAATTTTAAAATGAATACTACATGACTGCATGGATCATTTTAGATGTTATCTCATCATGAAACATGACATCATTTATCTTTCTGTCAACATATGCTATTATTAATGAATGGCATTACGTACAATATCATCTTGATTTATCAGTATTTATGATTTCATAGAAATCATGACAGTCAGGCTTTTTTGGATTAAAAATATATCATCAGGTGTATTCGATAAAAAAATGAAATCATTATAAATAGTAATATTCTTATTTACAATTAATCATTATAAATAATAATGATAGGATCGATGATCATTATATCGATGATCCGGATGTTTCTGAAATTTAATATGGTATAATCTAGCTATCTTAATAATGTACATAAAAGGTAAATTATCTTTGATAACTATTTTAATATAAAAGAAAATATTTTCGTATAGTAGATGCTATGAACGTTGAATAAATAGGTATATCTATATTTTAATTTATCTTGTTTTATTTATTCATTTTTTTCTATAAACTTTTTTAATATAATTTTAGTTCCAATTAAAAGTCGGCTCTTAAAATTTGGTATAAATTCTTAAAATTTTTTATAAAATGGTAAATATGTGAAGAATACTTAGCAAATTTTCACAAAACTTCAATCGTTTTTCATAAAAAAATATTAAACTTATTAAATAAAAGTACTACCAAAATAATCAACACGCATTTATCTAAAAAATTAACAAAATACTTTATGATATATCAATAAATAAAAATTTTAGAGCTGAACGAGTAAATTATGATAAGATATTTAGTTTATTTATAACATTATAATTCAGAAAGCACAGATATTTTCAAAAGTAAGAATTAACATTTTTTAGTTTATTCCTTAGAAAACAATATATAGACAATGCTTACAAAGTTTCATAAAAATCTCATGCTGGTATTTTAAGTTACAATGTTCGAAATAAACAAATTATACTTGAAAATCAGTTATGAGAAAAATGCATTTTAAGTTTAAAATATTATTTTTTTGATAGAAATCAAACACATGTATACTTAAAATTCACCACACTTATAACCTAAACCCTCTTTTTGCTCAGCCTTAGTTAATTTTCCTTTTGCAGCTACCCTATTTTTTCTGTCTATTTTCACATTTGACAGGTAATGGCGTTTCGATTCACTCATCGTCAAGCTCAGCTAAACCTTTCAACGCATGAACATCAGGATGTATATAGTAATATTAATGTCCAACAATCCTTCACATTCCTTTTCAAATTGCATAACAGCCCATTAATGCTTCCAACTCAAGTATTTGCAGCTCAATAAATACGTCTTTTGGTACAGATATCCAAATGACACTATTGAAGAACTCATTTGAATTTTGCGTTTTTCCATGTAAACATTTTGAAAAGGGCTTCTAATTACAGAAATTCATATAAATTGATTGATATGTCCATCACACTTTTTGGAATTCTTTTTGAAATATCTTTATAGATTCTCCCATTTAGAGCTCTTCTTTGAAATTTGCAAGAACTTTCTCCAACGGCAGGTACTGTGCATGCATCGGTGCTTCTTCACTTGAGCAGCAATGAAAAAAAAGCAGCGATTACTGCAGTTTGCATACCCTGAAAATTATTGATATTACTGCTTTTTTGCAATGCCATAACAGTTTTGCCGCTTTATCGATAAATGCATCGGTGAATTTGCCTCAGCCTTGAAGACTCTTTTGTTTTCTGTTTAGTTTTCTCAGACTTGAGCCAACCCGCTTATGTATGGGGCCAATGCACTCGTATATTGTGACACTATTAACACTGCAAACATATTTAACGGCATCATACCCTTTAGAGTCGCCATCACAATAAAAATCTACGTACTGCAATATTCTCCATTCAAAAGAACGTTTAAATATAGGGTAAACCTCAACTGTTTCCATAGCACCGGGCGACCCGATATGTTTAACACAATTGTGAGCTTGATATTCTTGGTTACAAAACCTACGCATACTTTAGAACACTACTGCGATGTCTAATATTTTACCAATATCAATAGATTTGGCAGTAACACATCCGTACAGTTATGAATGTCTCGTCTTTGCATGCGCCATCGACTAAAACATCACAAGGTACTAAATAGCCTACTTTTTTTTCTTTTCTTAACTCCGCAGCTAACTCATACATATGTTTGCTTGCAAAATCCAGCATATCCTAATTTTTATTCAAGATGTCTGAAAGTTGTTTTGAACGGAACATTATAATTATTCGCAACACATTGTTTTGCAGAAGAATATAACCTCCGAATAAGACTCAGGCCAGGAACAAATGCAACATTAATATTATTGCATTTTATTTGTCTTACCAGATGTACAAAAAGAGTTGGTAAATTTACAGTTTTGACATTTGATATGCATATTCAAAGCCAAACCAAATACAGATTCTTTCACCAGATTAAATTATTTCAAAAACAAATAGGTCAATATAATAAATAAATGAAAACCCCCAAAATCTGCAAACAGTGTTGCTAGTAGGCTACTTTTTTTTATTTAAATTTCTTGATCGCCACCACTTTTAAAAAATAGTATAATTTTCCTTATTTTTGCATTACTTTATCTGTCATCAAAAAAGGCGAATATTTCTACTTCAAAAAAGTGGTGGCAATCAAGCAATTTGAATTTAATAAAAAGTAGCCCACTGGCAACACTGTCTGCAAATCAAAAATTGTATTTCCCTTCTCAGTTTCAGAAAGAAGTGAAGCTGTATAGTTACATTCCAACTTGAGTTCACTGACTGTTTGAACAGTGGTTTCATAGATATCAGCTTTTGGAAGAAATATTACTGAAACTACTTCCTTTAAACGAACATTTACTAGCACGACTTTGATTTTTAATGTTAATCATAATTCCAATTATTACAAAAACTACGAAAGTATAACCAAAGTATCTCAAATAAATTTAAATAACATGAGTTTTACATTCAAACGTATTTAATCTTGAATGAAAAGTGCGTTTTAAGCTAACTAATGATCCCAGTTTACATAAAGTTTTTAATTCTTGCCACTCACTTTCCGGAAGCATAATTATTTTAAATATTTTATTAAATGCTTACAAATTATTGTATTTCAAACAGTACGTGTTTGATTGACTCTATTAACAGGTTTTTGGCTCTTTAAATACCTATTTCCGGTGACTTACAAGTGATAAAAATTTAATTAAAAGATTCGGGTGTCTAAACCCACTTCCAGTTTACCAGCCTTGATAAAATGTTTTAATAAATCTCATTCTAATTAGCGTAGAGACAAAGGCAAACCTGTTTTGGGAACCAAATAATTTTTCTATGTCTATGCAATAAAAAGGGGTTGGGTGGATATGAAAAATGGGATTTTTAGCCAAAAATGTCGATTTTAATGTGTTCGGATACCGTTTTACTCTCAGAAAATAAACTTAAAAGATAAAATCATGACAACAAAATTAAGTGTTACAGCTACTATTATTTCCATCGTTTTAAACTTATCAGAATATTTTTTTTTTATTTGATATCTTTGTGCCTAGAAGAAATTTATTTCTATTGATTGCGATAAACCAATGAGATAGAAACTATATAAAATATACATTCTTCAATTTTGAAAGTCAGTTGTACAAGACTGAAAGGATCAGTTTTTGATGTTATCTCATGATTAAACATAGAATCATATATTTTTCTGTCAACATATGCTATTATTAATTAACAGGATTATGTAAAATTTCCTATTGAATTATCAGCATTCCTATTTTCAGAGAATATGTATAATAGTGAGGCTATTTGTTCAGAAATACATCGGCAGGTGTATTCGATAAAGAAAAGACGAAATCATAATGAATATTGATATTCCAATATTTTAAATCAAGTGTTTTGTTAATTAAGACGATGAAGCCTAGTTTTTGCTATAGCGATCGCAATAATCTACATTAAGTTAAATTTAATTTGAGAAAATTTATTATGTAAAATGATACATTCTGTACTGTAAAAGCTATGTACAATACATAAATAAGCATTTCTATATTATTATCTATCTTGTTTTATTTGTTCAAGATTTCCTGATTTTAAATGGTTTAAATAACAACAACAACAAGAAAAAAACGCTTAAGCAATCAAAAATATGAAAAGAAAAATAAGTGTTACAATTAGTATTATTATCATCGTTTCAAATCTCGCAGGATACTTCTGTCAATTTAATATCTCTGTGCATAGACAAAGTTTCTTTTTATATGTTATTTTAGCTTTCAATAACGAATGAGGTGAATCAATAAGCTGTAAAATATATAGAATAAATAAATTTTCCGAAATTTGAAAATGAGAAGTACAAGACTGAATGAATCCTTTTTAGATGTTATCTCATGATGAAACACAGAATCATTTATCTTTCTGTCAACGTATGCTATTATTAATGAATGGGGGTATGTAAAATTTCCTCTTGAATTATCAGCATTCCTGTTTTCAGATGACGTATATGTTAGTAAGGCCATTTGTTTAGAAATATCAGCAGGTGTATTCGATAAAGAAATGATGAATTCATAACGGGTAATGATATTCTGAATAGCGCTAGTTTCCAACCGCTGAGTTACTTATCATAATAAAAGTATAATTTCTATACTAGACCTATAATGATAAACTAGATGAAAGTTAAATTAGCGAGATATTTATTGTAATAAAGGAAAAATTTGCGCATTGCAGATGCACATTGGTTAAAGAAGCCTTTTTATGTGAGTATTTATCTATTTTCATTTGATTGTTTTCAAAAGTTTATATGATTTAACCCATAACGAATAAGCGTAACAAAAATTTAAACGAAATAATGAAAATAAAAAAGGAAGTACTACAAATGCTACTATTACAATCGTTACAAATACACTGAGTGGCCATTATATTAGGAACACCATCTACTGAACACTAATATTGTGATGAAACTTATTGTTCTATTGTATTAAGGATCTTGAAAGCTTGTGGATATGCTTCTATGGGATGATCCCGAGTTGCGTTGCGTTGTACGTTTTCTGTTGAATGCGTTTCAACACTTCTTTCGTTCTCAAGTGATTTCCGACCACTATTCAGATTTGTGCACGATATTTTTTTGGCTTAGCTACCATTGTTTAAAGACACGATAGATATCCGTCTACAGGAGGAAAGCCGAAAAAAGGTGAAGTTTCAGAGATAGTGGTATTCATTATCGGTAATTCTTGGCACCTATATTTAAAGTATAAGAAGAACATTTTTATCTTTCTGGTGAACAAAATCGTACCGCGTACAATATCACTCGAATCCTTTCTATTCCATAAACAGGCGAACTGCTACATTTACGGGTGTATCTCAGCAAGGAAATTTTTTTTATCAGATAATTAGATTTATTAAGATAATTACACGAGCTGCCACTGCCATCTGAAAACTGTGCGCTCACACTAAAATGACTGCTGTCATAGGCGGTTTTCTTTACGTATTTGTATAGTCCCTTGAATTTGTATACCAATAATTTCCAAAAGTTTTCTTGGCCTTATTTTACTGAGATGAAATATGTCAAAAAAAACTTTTATAAAATACTGGTGTTGAATTTCAGAGGCCTCACAGTGGAGTATTTGAGGCAAAATCTTGGCCAAAATTTCTTTTCATGTGTTTTAAAGTTAAAATCTTTGCTGTTGACTTACTATTAGTAAATACACTTAATTATTGTTATATATAGTTCATTAATGTATGCATTTATATAAGAAATTAAATGTATAACAACATTTATCTCAATTGTTTACTGTTTATAAGAGGAAAGTAAGTGTTGATAGGTATTTTTTACATGTAATGTTTAATTAAATGTGGTTAATTTTACTACAGTCGAACCCCGTTATAGCGAACCCGGGATATAACGAACGAAATTTTTGATCCCATCGTTTTCCTATTGTATTTAATGCTAATTTATTCTTTTATAGCGAACCTCCAAAATCTTAAGAATCGTCTATAACGAACATTTTTTCCAGTCAAACACGATTTTTTTTTTACTTTTCCGCAGTTGTGAAAACAGGACTTCGACTCCAATTTCATAAAAAAAATGTATGTATGCCGGCTAGTGAAACATGGTGCAAGTCAGCGATAAGTCTTTTTATTAAAGGGTAAGAACAACTGCATTCTTTCTCTTTTATGATAGTCACTCTGCAGGTGTGAACCCGCCCACCCGTCAGTCGTTTTCCTTTATTCCTGATCACAGCTGTGTACAAGATTGAAACCGAGCTGAAAATGAGGGGGGGGCGCTAGGTGAGAGGGGAGGGAGAAGTAAAAATCAGATCTCGAGAACAAGGGAAAAGGCCGTCTCAGAGTCGTGCCTGAAAAATTATTTCAGTCGTTTCATCTCGTTAACTCATTTTAAAGTTTCTCACTAGAGAGCCTGTGCGTCGTAATCTCTGATTCCAAATTTCAAAGTTAAAAATTTGCTTTTAAGAAACCATTAGGTCCATCATATCGAGCAAGCGTAAAGCATTCTGCATTGAAGAAAAAGTAAGCATCATAAGAGAAATACAAAATGGAGGTAGCCAAGCTGACATTTGCCGAAAAAAAGATTTATCGAAATCTACAGTTGGAACAATATGGAAAAACAGAGAAAGCATACTTTCTGTTTTTGAGAAAAATTTGAACTCTAAAAAAATTTGAGAAAAGGTGAACATCAAGAAGTGTGGAAGAGGCTTTATTAGAATGGTTTAGCGTTCAAAGAAGCCGAAATTTACCAGTTTCTGGTCAAATGCTTCAGTCAAAAGCTGATGAATTTGCCAGTAAATTTGGAATACAATTTTCGTGTTCTAATGGATGGTTAGACAGATTTAAAAAGCAGAACAACATATCTTCCGGAAAAATTGTCGGAGAATCAGGAGGTGTTTCAACATCCGACATCGATACGTGGAAAGAAAAAGGTTGGAATGAAATCTCTCGTGAATACGACGAGAATGACATATATAATGCTGATGGAGCGGCACTATTTTACAAGATGACATCAAACCAGACATTAAAATTTAATGGAGATAAATGTAATGGTGGAAAATTGTCAAAAGACAGAATCACATTTCTTGTGTGTGCCAATATGAGTGGTACTGATCGTCGTAAGCTTCTAGTGATAGGAAAATCTAAGCACCCCAGATGCTATAAAAATATCAAACGGCTTCCTGTTACTTAGGAAGCAAACCGCAAGGCGTGGATGTCCAAGGAACTGTTTGAAAAAGAGTTTCGAATGTGGAATCATGAACTGTCAGCTAAAAAGCGGAATATTCTACTTTTTCTTGACAATTGTAGTGCACACAAAATCGATACACAGTTTCAATCGATTAGAATTGTCTCTACATCAAAATTCTGAAATCAGAAATGCTACAACAGTAGTACAGCCTATAGACCAGGGTGTCATCAGCAGTCTTAAATGCCATTACAGGAAGCCGCTCATTTTACGAATTTTAGAGGGATATGATAAAAACGTGAAACGTGACGTTTCTCTTCTTGATGCACTTATAATGCTCGAAAAATCTAGGCGGTTTGTTACGGATTCTACAATTAGAAAATGTTTTCGACCTACAGGCCTAGCAGAGTCATTTGATGTACTAGACAAAGAAATTCGTAACATGTTTTTGAAATCGGCATCACGTCAGCAGAAGAATACCAATTATTTCTGTATCAAATCAGTGAGCAACAATTAAAGGTAAAATTAATTTATTTCGGTTTGACTTCATTGTTAGTTAATTTAATTAGTATTGTGTCAGTTTAATGTAATCCATTTTAGTCAATTTAATTCTTTAATGATCATATTTAATAGATTTTACCTTTCTTTAATACATCGATATCATAAGAGACGGTAGTCTCTTGAGTGACGCAGCGAAAAACCGAAAACCGTAAGCCCAAAACCGAAGATTCCGTCACTCTCATATATACAGCTAGCAGGACATCAAAGGAAAATCGAAACGCCGACATTTAATATCTCAGTAAATATGAGGTATACCGTTTCGATTTTTTCACATTAGTCTTATATCTATGGCCTAACTCTATCCTGAAATTTATAGATTTCTACATGCAGTAGATTTTGAGATCTGGAAACCAATTTTTAAGCGAAAATGGAAAATGTAATGGTGTAATGGGCACAGAGTTGTTATCTCGAAAATGGATCGAACGATTTTTTTTAAAATTAATATATTATATTAATCAGTTTTAGATGAAGCGTTTAAGATATTGCGCTAACGTAGGAAAACTCTTGTTTTCAATATAATCCACTTTTAAAATCGGACTATTTTCTTATGCTTTTTCTGGTAGAATAACATTACAGATCTTCAGCCTTTTCACTGCTTTTTATTACTGCGCAATGAGGAAGCTCTTGCCTATTACGGTTACAGTTAAACGTTAAACATATCCATATCGCTGAAAAACTATTTAGATTCTTTTTTTTTTTTAATACGAAAACAGTTTTTAATGCAATTTTTAATATGTAATATATATGTATTAAATTAAATTATTGTTTGTATATTTTTCTTTTTTGTTATAATAAAGAATTTCTTATTTCAAAATCTTCTTTAAGTCGAAAAATATTTAGATTCCTTGATTAAAATATTGAAATATTTTATAATTATATATATACAATTTAATTGTTATTTATATATTTAATTTGTCATTTTTTAAAGGAAAAAAAGATTCAGATTTTTTTTTTTATCAATTAATTTGAAACAGCCTCTAATCAACAAATCAATCATTTGTTTGTTTTCAACGAGTCTCGAATGTTGTTTTTGTAAGAATAACACTCATTTGAGGTATTTTATTATTTATTTATTGTTTGTTTACTTATTTTGATTAGATTGTGCTTTTAGAAATATAGTGGGTAAGATTTTGGTCTTTTGATTTAGTGGCGTAAATGGTGAGATAATTGTCAATAGTATTACCTGTTTTATCATTAAAAATAATATAAGGAAGGTACTTGTTAGCTATATTTTCCAACTCTCCAAATCAAACTTTCCCATCATTCACCTCGCACAAATTTAATAACTAAAACTTTTTATTTCAGTGTGATTGAAATACGTTTAATTGTGATGAAACTTTGGTATATTATATAGGGAATTTATATAACGTAAGTTTTCAGTTTTATGTATATAAAATTACATACGATGTTTTCATTATGAAATACAATGTTTCTAATTTATGTTATGGCTTACTTTAACATTTTTGTTATAGACTAAGCCTATCATTAATATAGGGGAGACCAGTACACAGTGAACCTATGGACACAGTGGACCACCCCCTAATATTTTATTTATTTAATTTTTTTTTAAGCTTCTCTTCTATCCTAATAGACAACAGCACTACAATGATTATTTATAGCCTTCAGAAAGTATGTTTAGCTCAGATCGAACTATATTATCCTGCTTTGTAGTTTTGAGCTTCTAAAAGTAAAATTTTTCATCATATTTTTATTTTTTTAGTAATTAAAGGTTGTAGATAAATAAAATAAAACAGCTTTTTCGAAAAGCTAAGATACTTGTTTTTATTTTACTTTAAAGTTAATAAATTTAAAAGAAAGCTATAAACAATATTAATATGATTATTTATTGAACTTCAACATGGGGTACAGTGGACCACCCACTCCTGGGGCACAGTGGTCCACAATCCACTCTGCTCCTCTAATGCAGAATGTTCAAAATATGTAATAATTGCTTGTTTTCTATAAAGAAAGATTGTTTTAAAGTAGAATTAACTGTAAAATAAAGTAAACAAATAAAAATAACAATTTTTTTAA
Source organism: Maratus michaelseni (assembly GCA_963931845.1). Classification (NCBI taxonomy): domain Eukaryota; kingdom Metazoa; phylum Arthropoda; class Arachnida; order Araneae; family Salticidae; genus Maratus; species Maratus michaelseni. The sequence continues at coordinate 404,578,582 of OZ007586.1, forward strand.
CATAGTAAGAAATATTTTGTTTTGTATTTACTGCCTTTGATAAATATAACTGTAGTCTAATTGTTGATGATTCTATTCAAGTAAGATTCATGAGATGCAAATTGAATGGAAATCAGTTTATTTCTCCCGAAACTGTAGATGAATCTGCTGTTGATGTCAATGATTTCATAATGTTGCTCGCAGACCCAAAATTATTTCTTGAAAATTCCAGGCTCAATCTTACTGATAAGTATTTTGGAATTTCATTTGCAAATTTTAATGTGAGCTGATTTTTTTTGTACTTAAGTAATAACTTCAACTAAATTGCAATCTGTTATTATTTTCAAAATATAATTAATTTTTTGTTTTTGTTTCAAAATTTATATTACTATGTTATTTTGCGAATGAAGGGGCAACAAAAAAGAATTAGATTAATGAAAAATAGATTTATATTATATTTTAGATAATACCTAATAGTGGTCCACTGTACCCTGGTGGGTGGACCAGTGTATATATATATATATATATATATTTAATGTATTGAAAACTATGTTGTGAGAAAATTATGATGGATGTAAGAAGGTTTAAGGAATATTCAAAAATATCTTCATACAGATTGGCCAGTCTGTTAAAGAGAAAAAAATTTTTAACTGAAAAAGTGGTCCACTGTGTACCGATCTCCCCTACCCGATTACATGAGATTTTGTTATTTGTATTGATATGTTTGTGTTTACGTATTTTATCAAGATTATATTTCAGCTATTTTTAAGTAAGTTTTTTAAGATACTATATAGCAATGTTAAAATGTTGGCTATACTTTATTAGCTTATGTTAAAGATTGGTCAGAAAAAAAAGGTTGGCGAGATTAAAATTTTGTCGATCAGCTAGTGCTCAACTAACATAACAACAGGGCCGCTGGGATGGAATTTAATTTTTAAAAAGGACACATTTTGAACCGGTTTGTTTACAGTCCCATTTTATTAGTAGAATTTTGTGATAATTCCCCGAATGACTGGCGAATTTTGCATTTTTTGTAAAAAAAAAAATCTTTAGATGTAATTTTAAAAAAAAATCTCTTCATTCATTTCTTTAATTTGCAAATATTTTAAGTTTTCTTATTTAAAATACTGTGATTAAATGTCCAATGTAAGATTTCCCTTAGTTGAAAATTGTTATGACAGAATTTACACAACTGCAAAAATAATTGATTACTACAACAATGCATTTTCAGGGTTTTTTTTCCAATAAAATTAGCTATACAACAGAGGAAAGTTAACTTCATACTATATTTACATTGCAGTAATTTGGAGAGTTGCAAAATATAGCTAACAAGTAAAACACAAATCTTCTTTAATCTGCGGGTTTTAAAATACTTCCTAAATATTCACTTGACACGATGCAATTTTCTTACCTTGTATCATTTTTATCGATAAAACAGGTAATTGACAATCATCTCACCATTTAAGTAACAATCTAAAGCCAATTTCTAAAAGGACAAGAAAATCAAATCAAAATAAGTAAACAAACAATAAATAAATAATAAAATACCTAATATGAGTCTTATTCTTGTAAACAAGAATTTGCATTGCAATCACCGCTCATGAATACATGACACAAGCGATAGGTTAATTTATTGTTAATTGATAGTAGAGGTGCCCAATTTTTTTAGGCGAAGGGCCACTTAAAAAATTGTTGGGTTGTCGAGGACCACCATCAGTAGCACAGAGAGAATTTTGTTTCGAGGAGATGTTGGGTAGGGGGGGGGATAATTAGCATTATCCATACATACAGCACTGTTCGGTTGCAAATTTGGAAGAATGCACCCACTAGATGGATTTGTGATTTTTATGCGACTACTTGACAAAATTGTGATTTTTATGTGCCCGTTCTAAAAAATTCATGATTTTTATGTATAGGTTCAACTTTTATGTATAGGTTTCAACTTTTTTACTCAGTGGCCACTGGCCAGTACATGGATTTTTTTACTCCTGTTTTTCAGCAATGACCAATAACAAATTTACAAATACTTGATAAAAAATTTAAGAAATTTGTCAAACGATTGTGGAATAAACGGCGAAATTTGTCAAATAGTGTTGGGAAAGAAATCGCGACATTCATCAAATGGTCTCGGGAAAGAAATCAGGCATTGCAGGAAAAAAATTAATTATGTCTAACTGTCGCGAAAAAATTAGAGAAATTCGTCAAATAGGTTCGGGGGAAAAAAATCACAAAATTCATCAAATGATCTCGGGAGAAAAATAGTGAAATTTGTCTAACAATCGCGGAACAGAATTGCAAAATTCGTCGAATAGCAGTGGGAAAAAAGTGCACAATTTGTTCGTTCATGGAAAAAGTCGTGAAATTCATTAATCGATAGTCGATAAATCATGAAATTCATTAATTGATAGCAGAAAAATCTAAAATTCATTGATAGTGGAAAAATCACAAAATTCATCAACTGGTTTCAGGGGAAAATTTTTTCGAATATCGTCGAATGGCTTCGAGAAGAAAAAAAGTCACAATCCGTCAAATAATTTCAGGGAAAAAATCGTGAAATTCGCCAAATGGTTTCAAAATTTGTCGAGCGACAGCGGGGAAAAAATCTTTTTCCATTCAATCATCGCAATTGGGACTATTAAGTTTGACCAGTGGTGGCAGTAAAGTCAGTCGCCAAATTTTCAGTATTACTCGCCGATTGGCGAATGGCAATTTTGTCCTATATTTTTACACGCCTGATTGATGAAATTCAAGATTTTTACGTACCCGATTGATGACTTTCTTGATTTTTATGGATCCGTTTGATGAAATTAATGATTTTTATATGCCCGATAAACAAAATTCATGATTTTTATGCATGCGTTCAACAAAATTTATGATTTTCCTTCTTCCGATCCACAAAATTCATGTTTTTACTGTGCCTGATTGACAAAATTCGTATTTTCAACTGATATGCTTCCCATCGGCCATTTAATGAAATTCACAATTTTTCTTCTCTAGACAATGGCAAAATTTTCATTTTTTTTTTTTACCGCTTGTTGAAATTTACAATTTTTTCACAAACATTCGATGGAATTCTTGATTTTTCCACGCCCAATATACGAAATTTGCAATTTTCCATGCCTATCGACAAAATTCATAATTTTGCAGAACCGATAGACAAAATTCATAATGTTTTCCCACAATCTATGGACAATTTGCAAATTTTTTCCGCGGCTGTTCGTTGAAATTCACGATCTTTCCATGCCATTTGATGAAATTCGTTGCTCGATCCATGAAATTTGTGATTTTAAGTGCCTTATCGACAAAATTTGCAGTTTTCTTCAACTGATTTACAAAATTCAAGATTTTGAGTGATTGACGAAATTTACAACTCCGGAATTACCGATTTTGACATCTCTGGTTTCTGTTGACCGATTATTGAAATTTGCGTTTTTTTTTCTAGCGACAAAATGGCGAAATTTGTAATTTTTCCATGCCCATTTGACAAAATTTGCATCCAGTCGATGCAATTCATAATTTTATGCACCTGATAGATGAAATTCATATTTTCCTACGATCTATGGACAAAATTTGCACATTTTTCTCACGAAGTATTAAGGAAATTCTAATTTTTGGATAGGTTGGCATGTATGGTCTCTGCGGGCCACAGGTTGTGCATTCCTAATCGTGATGCAGTTTGGCTCATTCGACTCGACCTCGATAGAACTTACTGATTTTAGTTTTACCACCAGGGGCAGTTATGTTCATATAGAATAGAGTGCGCCCCTGGCAGTGGAAGGGGAAATTAATGGATTTTGGAACTAACTCGAGTTCTATGGGTCCCATCACAACATGGTTTGATTCATTCAGTTTGACATTGACAGGATATATCAATTTTAGTTTCAAGTTTGACCACCAGGGGGTGCATTCCTATCTCAGGTTCTATGGCCCCGATCATGACAAGGTATGGCTCACTCAACTCGAAATCGACAGCCTCAACAATTTCAGCTGTTTGTATAGAACAGAGTGCGCCCCCTGGTGGTGGAACATGGAACTAACAGATTTTGCAGCTAACTTGAGTTCTATGGGTCTCATCACAATGCAGTTTGATTTATTTTACTCGACATCGACAGGATATATCGATTTTAGTTCCAATTTTCACCACCAGGGGACGCTATCCTATCTCGTGTTCTATGGGCCCGATTACGATGAGGTATGGCTCATTCGACTCGAAATCGACAGCCTGAAAGATTTCAGCTATGTTTGTATAGAACAGAGTGTGCCCCCTGGTGGTGGAAGAGGGAACTAACGGATTTTGCAGCTAACTCGAGTTCTATGGGTCCCATCACAATGCAGTTTGATTTATTCAACTGGACATCGACAGGATATATAGATTTTAGTTACAAGTTTCACCACCAGGGGGTACATTCCTATCTCAGGTTCTATGGCCCCGATCATGACAAGGTATGGCTCACTCAACTCGAAATCGACAGCCTCAACAATTTCAGCTGTTTGTATAGAACAGAGTGCGCCCCCTGGTGGTGGAACATGGAACTAACAGATTTTGCAGCTAACTTGAGTTCTATGGGTCCCATCACAATGCAGTTTGATTCATTTGACTCGACATCGACAGGATATATCGATTTTAGTTCCAAGTTTCACCACCAGGGGACGCTATCCTATCTCGTGTTCTATGGGCCCGAGTACGATGAGGTATGGCTCATTCGACTCGAAATCGACAGCCTGAAAGATTTCAGCTATGTTTGTATAGAACAGAGTGCGCCCCCTGGTGGTGGAAGATGGAACTAACGGATTTTGCAGCTAACTCGAGTTCTATGGGTCCCATCACAATGCAGTTTGATTTATTCAACTGGACATCGACAGGATATATAGATTTTAGTTACAAGTTTCACCACCAGGGGGCACTTTCCTATCTTGTGTTCTATGGGCCTGATCACGACGAGGTATGGCTCATTCGACTTGAAATCGAAAGCCTGAAAGATTTCAGCTATGTTTGTATAGAACAGAGTGTGCCCCCTGGTGGTGGAAGATGGAACTAACGGATTTTGCTGCTAACTCAAGTTCTATGGGTCCCATCACAATGCAGTTTAATTCATTCGACTCGACATCGACAGGATATATAGATTTTAGTTACAAGTTTCACTACCAGGGGGCGCTTTCTTATCTCGGGTCCTATGCGCCCCATCACGACGAAGTATGGCTCATTCGACTCTTAATCGACAGCCTCAAAGATTTCAGCTATGTTTGTATGGAACCGAGTCCGCCCCCTGGTGGTGGAAGATGGAACTAACGGATTTTGCAGCTATCTCAAGTCCAATGGGTCCCATCACAATGCAGTTTGATTTATTCAACTGGACATCGACAGGATATATAGATTTTAGTTACAAGTTTCACCACCAGGGGGCGCTTTCCTATCTTGTGTTCTATGGGCCCGATCAAGACGATGTATGGCTCATTTGACTCGGAATCGACAGCCTGAAAATTTTCAGCTATGTTTGTATAGAAAAGATTGCGCCCTTTGGCGGAGGAAGATGGAACAAACGGGTTTTGCCATGCATTTTCATCCTTCTAATTGTGTTACTCTCTCGCTGTATAATTTAAAAGTTGAGTCTTGGATTCCTCTCCCTGGGCCACCACCCTCATATTTTATTGGGGTCCAAGGGGTCTTTTTTAGCATTTCTTTAAAATTTTATTCTAATGATTAATTTATACCCTATACTTAATTTCGACTAATTGACATTTTCATCAATAACCTTAAAAAAGTAATGATATCAGTACAAAAACCCTTAACGGATTAAAAGTTGTGACGCAGCACTTTCTTTTGGCTCTATGAATTTTAAATATGGGTCTTAAAAGCAATGATATCAAATTTAAGTGACGCTATGTTAATATTTTTTTTTTAAATCATAATTTTCTTTTTAGTTTTATTTATATTCACAGGTGCAATTATTATCTTAATATGAAAAGATATATAAAATTTATTCGCTGATGCTTTTTCATTCACATCTCTCATCAATTCAAAATATGGGTTTTAAAAGAAATGATATCAAAATTTGAGTGACACCTTGACGTTAATTTAATAGGACTCTTTTAAAATTCAATTTAAATTATTTTTGGTTTGTCTTCTAAAGTATATTTACACATACAAACAATACTTTTAATTTTTCAATACACTTTTATATATATTACTTTCACTGAGCCTATATTATGTATTGAAATGTATTTATTTCAATAAATGATATCAAAATTTGATTGACACCTTGACGTTAATTTAATAGGACTCTTTTAAAATTCAATTTAAATTATTTTTGGTTTGTCTTCTAAAGTATATTTACACATACAAACAATACTTTTAATTTTTCAATACACTTTTAAATATATTACTTTCACTGAGCCTATATTATGTATTGAAATGTATTTATTTCAATAAATTGATTTATCTTCTGTGCCACGCTATCCAAAATCATAAGTAAAATTTATGTAAATGATTATTTTGCGTCATAGTATCCAAACAAAGGGAAATGTATGCAAGTGGATACTATGACGCAAAATAATCATTTACATAAATTTTACTTATGATTTTGGATAGCGTGGCACAGAAGATAAATCAATTTATTGAAATAAATACATTTCAATACATAATATAGGCTCAGTGAAAGTAATATATTTAAAAGTGTATTGAAAAATTAAAAGTATTGTTTGTATGTGTAAATATACTTTAGAAGACAAACCAAAAATAATTTAAATTGAATTTTAAAAGAGTCCTATTAAATTAACGTCAAGGTGTCACTCAAATTTTGATATCATTTCTTTTAAAACCCATATTTTGAATTGATGAGAGATGTGAATGAAAAAGCATCAGCGAATAAATTTTATATATTTTTTCATATTAAGATAATAATTGCACCTGTGAATATAAATAAAACTAAAAAGAAAATTATGATTTAAAAAAAATTATTAACATAGCGTCACTTAAATTTGATATCATTGCTTTTAAGACCCATATTTAAAATTCATAGAGCCAAAAGAAAGTGCTGCGTCACAACTTTTAACCCGTTAAGGGTTTTTGTACTGATTGAATATACACGTAGCAACTACGTTATACATTAACTCATGCGGGGTTGGAGTCAATTGATGTACTAGACAAAGAAATTCGTAACATGTTTTTGAAATCGGCATCACGTCAGCAGAAGATTACCGATTATTTCTGTATCAAAACAGTGAGCAACAATTAAAGGTAAAATTAATTTATTTCTGTTTGATATTTGGTGTTAATAATAATATTTTTCTACTAACATTTTTCTTAATGGTTCGGATATAGCGAACAAAACCTTCGGTCCCTTGAAGTTCGTTATAACGGGTTTCAACTTTATATATAAAGGCTTAATTAATTATATAAACCAATGTATATAATATATATATTACTTGCATTTAGTATTTAGCAAATTTGAGTGTATATAGTATAAAGATGTTGGTTTTTCAGTGTTTTTAATAGATTATCAGTCCACCGAAATACATTGATATCTAAAAATCATGGCAACAATACGCAGAACATAAAAAAAAAAAATCTTCAAAACTGCAACCAATACGACTGTAATGCAAATATGGTCCGATAAGTCGCGATACAGCTTCAAAAATCTTTTAATATATTATGTAATATATTTCGAGAAATATATATCAATGAATTATATCTAAAAATGCTTAAAAGTAGCCATTTTCAATTTTAATTATTTTTATTGTGTGAGAAAAAAGCTATTTAAATCTACATGTAAAAGTATACATTTAAACACACTAACAGAGCTGAAACACAATAAAAAAATACTTCTTGTCACAAAAAAACTTTTATTTCAACTGAGGCTAAGAGCAGCCGGATATGACTCATGATCCTGAAATAGACATAGATCAACACACCAGTCAGCTATTATAAGATATGCTTTTTACAATTGTTGAGGAAATTTTAATTTTTGCTTTTTTGGCTAGGATTTTGCATCATATACTCCTCTGTGGGCATGTACAAACATTTAAAAAAATCCTCCTACGACAGCCGCCTTTTTGTGTCAGCGCGTAGGTCAAGTATAGAGTGGGCAATGGTGCTGCACGGTCAAGTCAAAATTTAACTAAGGTGTGTTTCTAATATTTTGAATACAGTATTATATATCACCTTCTAGGTTATTTATATAATATAAATATTTTTCTTATGCTTTAAATATAGGTGCCAAGTATTACACATAACGAATGCCACTATTAAAAAAATCCATTGACTTAAATCATCGCAGAAATCTTTCCTTAAATAATGCAAATAAAATTAAAAAACATTTTGGTATTCACAAGCGGCAACATTTGACACATATGCTTTAATTCTCGTAACAATCGCAGCGTTCAACGCCTAAAATATTTTGAATATCAGATTTTTCGTATAGAAATATTTTCTTTATTTAATAAAGAAGTTGTGTGCCTAAATGGGTTAAACTTTACTGTACGAAATATCTGGTATTTAAATGTCCTGTTTTCCCTAAGGTGTACGAATCTTCAATCTACGCGAAAGTTAAATTAAATTTGGTTGATATAAATCATAATTAAGAACAATTTTCTGTACTGCAACTGTACTTTGGTTAAATAAGCATTTTTATATAATTATCTATCTAGTTTTATTTTCTAGTTTTTTTCATAATTTGATGGTCAAAGTCTGTGGTTTAACTGCGGAACGCGTTTAACATATACAGGGTGGTTCAAATCTATATGCCAAAAATGTAAAAGCAGGTAGAGGGGACCTGATTGAGCTGATTTCGTATAGGAATATGTGTGCGGTAATACCGCGTTGAGACACGGTAGAGAGCGCTGAAGAGTGCGGCGTATAAAAGCACTGCGCTAGCTGTATTCTTCATTTCCCGCACGGATCTCGAGCAGCATGCATTGCTTCACCAATGCGAGCTTGCCTAAATTCATTTAATGTATGGGCTGCTCAAGGAAATGGATTAGCTGCGCAAAAGATGTACAGGGATCAATTCCCGGATAGAAATCAACCGGATCGTCGAAAATTTGAGCGTTTTCATGGGGTGTTAAGCACGAGTGGAGCATTTTATAATCCCAGGCATGATACTGGCATTGTAAGATATCGCAGAACTCCTGCAGTTGAAGAAATAATACTAAATGCAGTAGAGCATAATCCGTCGACAATATCTAGAGATGTAGGACGTGTGTTGGATGTGAGCCATGCAACTGTTTTAAGGACTTTACATGAAGACGGAAAGCATACGTTTCATTTACAGAGAGTGCAAGCAATGCACCTTAGCGATTATCTTCAACGTCTCAACTTTGCCCGTTGGTACATTCAGCATACTGCAGTCAATCAAACTTTCCCTGCAAATGTTTTATTCACTGATGAGGCTACCTTTACGCGGTCGGGTATGTTTAACATCCATAATTCTCACCCGTCGGCTCATGATAACCCACACGAACAATAGCACAGCCTACCAAGAAAGGTATTCCATTAATGTTTGGGCATACATTGTGCACAATAATTTAGTTGAACTGTACATTATACCTAGTCGTGTGTCTGGCCACACATTAGGGTTAGCATTAATCGATTACTTTTTAGCTCACAGGCTATCAAAGCCTGAGAGCTTATGTGCCCGCCGGTTCTGTACGTACGTATGTATGTATGTACGTAACGCGATAACTCTTCATAGAAATATCCGTTTTACTTTAAATTTTCTTTATAGGTTCCTTGTGATAAGGTGCTTCCCTGATTAGTTTTGGATGTTCATTGGTTAAGCATAAAGGGGGGAAACGGGGGGCTAACCACCCATAATTTAGATAAATGGGTTTTTCATGCAGAATTATCCCATTTTCTTCAAATTTTGTATATAGGTTCATTTTGCTAATGTGCTTCTGTCAATAGTTTTGGGGGTTCATTGGTTTAGTATAAAGGGGGAAAGGGGGATACCCCCCCTAATTTAGATAAATGAGTTTTTCATGCAGAATTATCCGATTTTCTTCAAATTTTGTATATAGGTTCATTGTGATAGTGCGCTTCTCTGAATAGTTTTGGGGGTTCATTGGTTTAGTATAAAGGGGAAAAGGGGGGGTAACCCCCCCTAATTTAGATAAATGAGTTTTTCATGCAGAATTATCCGATTTTTTTCAAATTTTGTATATAGGTTCATTGTGATAGTGCGCTTCTCTGAATAGTTTTGGGGGTTCATTGGTTAAGTATAAAGGGGGAAAGAAGGGCTAATCCCCCCTTAATTTAGATAAATGGGTTTTTCATGCAGAATTATCCCATTTTCTTTAAATTTTGTATATAGGTTCATTTTGATAATGCGCTTCTGTCAATAGTTTTGGGGGTTCATTGGTTGAGTATAAAGGGGGAAAGAGGGGGCTAATCCCCCCTTAATTTAGATAAATGGGTTTTTCTGCAGAATTATCCCATTTTCTTTAAATTTTGTATATAGGTTCGTTTTGATAATGCGCTTCTGTCAATAGTTTTGGGGGTTCATTGGTTGAGTATAAAGGAGGAAAGGGGGGATAACCCCCCCTAATTTCGATAAATGGGTTTTTCAAGCAGAATTATCCGATTTTCTCCAAATTTTGTATATAGGTTCATTGTGATAATGCGCTTCTCTGAAAAGCTTTGGGGGTTCATTGGTTAAGTATAAAGGGGGAAAGGGGGCTAATCACCCCTTAATTTGGATAAATGAGTTTTTCATGCAGAATTATCCGATTTTCTTCATATTTTGTATGTATATTCATTGTAATTAGAGACTTCCCTGATTAGTTTAAGGGGTTCATTAGTTAACTATGAGGGGGGGGGGTAACGTGGGGATGACCCCCCTTAATATATTGTTGATTTCTTTATTTTTCGAGGGGCATATTTCAAATTCTTTGAAATAAGAGTACAATATACAATGAGTGTGAATAGCCTGTGAGCTCAATGACCTCAGTTTAACTGGGCAGTTTTCTTTTTTATTATTTAATTGATTGATTAGTCGACTAAACGTTCAATCATACGAAATTTAATAATAGTGAATTCAATCATTTTAGAAATTGAAAAAAGTAATTACCCTTACAATTTTTTTTAGATTAATTCAATCTGAACTAACTCAATCGCGATTAATTTAATGATTAATCTAATTACACAGACGAAAATTAAATATGGCCGCCATTTACCTTTCTTAAATTCGCTTTCACTGCTATGAGACTGTCATTAAGGGTCACTATTGAAAATTATATAGGATCACATAAAATTATACATATACACGCAGGTCAAAATGTGTAAATCATTTAGATGAGAAGGGAAGTTGAGTCCCTTATTATAAAACTGGTATAATTTTCTTTTGTAATTATTATAGGCAATGACGAACAATGACTATGTCTTCGACTTAATAAATTGTTAATAGGTGAAAGAATGACTTGCCTGATCGGGTTTTTGATACGATATGACCAGAACAGGGCTATTTTGAAAAAAAACAGGCGATTTTGAAGGAACTAGTGTGTTACCGATTTACGGCAAGATTCTTTAACATATCATATATTTTGACTGTACAATACAAGTTTTTCAATCTGCCTCCTGATATCTTGGTACTATATTAGCAGAATGGAGCGACAATTCGTTATTTTAACTGTAATACCACGTTTTCAAGTTACGGCATGAAGCTTTAGCGTGTGATCTCTCTTAAGTAGTATATTGCAGATATTTCAATCTGCTTCGTGATATTTTGATATGATATGAGCAGAACGTGGCACCAATTCGTCATTTTGACAGTACTTTCACGCCATCACGTTTGAGATGAAATTGTTGCAAAATAAAAGCTTAAAGGGGCTATGCATGTAAAACAATATCAATATATCTGTAATTTTCGACCGTTTCCCCCCTTACGATATCGTACGTTATCATTCCTCGAACCCCCACCCTCCCTAAATGATATCGTTATCATGTACTACAAATTATTTTTATTTTACAATTTTTATACTTTTTTTGATTTTACAGTGTTATACATATATGGTTATACATTTATTATTCGCATAGTTTACGGATACCAATTAACAGAAGAAGTCAATACAGTACCACTATTATATATATGAAATAACTTTATATTAAATGCATCTTAAACCGATAGTTACTATTTAAAAGTATTTAATAATAGCTTATTGTCACATAATTAATGCATTCAACAGTAATGCTGTCTTTTTCATATGCCACGGGGAAGGGGAAAGAACGTCTTATCAGCAAAACAAGTGCACAACATTATTTTGCTTTCTTTTCTAAACTAGTAAACATAACAAGTATCATTTCAAACATGTTTCTCCAATAGCGAATCATATGCGCATGTGGAACAAGAACCGGAATGCCGAATGTTGGGGTGTTCTATATGTTGGAATGAGAGGATTTTATAATCATTTAAAGACTTTAATAATAACTTTGTATTTTCATTAAAAGATAACTATAAATAAAAATAAAATAAAAAAGATAACAGATTATTTTGATGCAAAGAAAAAGTTACAATTATTTTTTGTCTTGGATTAAAAAGGAAAACGATATCAAATTGCAAACCCTCCTTCCCCTTAAAGATATCTTACGATATGAAGTGACAGACCACCCCTCCCCTAAAGATATCTTACGATATGAAGTGACAGACCCCCTCCCCTAAAGATATCTTACGATATGAAGTGACAGACCCCCCTCCCCTCTAAAGTGACAACTTTATATATGCAGAACCCAAAACAATGATTTTTTAAAACCCCTTGAAGGTGACTGGGATATAATATATGATATAACCCCACTTAATTTTACACTTAATTTTAATTCCCAAACACCACAATGACACCGGAATTTTGGAATAATTTTTTTCTTTTATAATATACATGAAGAAAAGCTTTTACTTATTTGGAAATAAATTTGTTGATACATCCCGGTGCGACTCAAAGATTTCAACATTTTAGAAACATAAATACTTTGTCGCTGAAGGATTAAAATATTTATTACAGTCTAAATGTAAGAAAATCCCCAGTCCCCATCCTTTTTTGTACAAACAGTCGGAGTTATCCCAGAAGATTTCGCCGAACAATTTAAAAGTAATATTCATTAAGCACATCAATCAGCGGACTCAATCAGGACAAGGGTTTTTAATTCATCAGATAACCCCAGTAGTTTCAAGCTCATTCATTGCTCACACACTTGTTCCATTGTGCCCATAACGTGCCACTGTTGCCGGTGGGCTGCTTTTTTAATTCAGTTTTCTTGATTACCACCAGATTTTTGAGAAAGTCAAATTCGCCTTATTTAATAACAGATTAAATAAGTCGAACATAAGGCGAATTATACCATTTAAAAAAAGTGGTGCCAATCAAACAATCTCAATTTTTTTAAAAGGAGTCCACTGGCGACACTGAATCGTATCTTAATCCGAAATGTCTGCTTAAAGTCAACCTGAAACGCGACCTGAACACGACGTATCACACCCGAACACAACCCAAATTTGAAGTGAAAGAATATTACTCAATATTTAAAATATGTTATTGAAAAGTAGTCTGCAATTAAACCTCTAATATCAGTTCTATCAGTTTTGCATAAAAACGAGACACTCAATATACACTCATTATATTAAAATACATAGTTTCCATACAGTCATTAAAATACGTAGTTTGTTCAACCTATCTCGACTGCCGCTGCTGTGGGACCGTGTACTTTAATGGGAGCTGGTGCACGTAAAATCTGTTCGTGGCTCCAATTTCCTCCAAGTTTAGTATAAGCGTTACCTCTGGGGGGTGCCAATCCAGTTACAGGTCTCTCATCTGGAATTGGTTCTAAATTAGAAGACCAATTCTAGAAACCCAACCTCTCTTGAGGCTCTGGCACCCCTTCTTTCAGAGAAGTGCCTTGGCAACATAGTTTGTTTCATTTGATAAATATTCGGGACTTTATTTTGAAAAATCGGTCAAACCAAGATTGACCTCAAATAGTAACAACCAAACACAAAATATTTAAAGTCAACCCTTCCCCACCCAATCCGCGTGATGGGTCAGGTAAAATTGTACTCGACCAGATACAACACAGTATCTGCGAACCCATGGGGATAAAACTGGAAGAAACATGAGAAAAAATAAAGAAAATAAAAAGGAAAAGACGGAACAAAACATGACGGTTTTAATCATTAATCATTAGATTAATCAATTAGATTGAGAATTGATTTAATCGTTAATCGTAGAGAAAGATTGAAATTAAATTAATTATTAATCATTAATCTATGAGTAGGATTGAAACGGAGTTCAATCGTTAATCTTTAGTCATGATTAAACATTTAATCGTAAATCAAATTAAAATTTTGCACCACCCTGCCACACATACAGCATCTTCCTAAAGAAGGTCTGACCTGAACTTCTGTTCCGCCAACTGTTCGCAGACGAATGTGGTTCCAGCACGATGGAACCCCACCATACATCAGCCGATACGTCAGGAATCTCCTGGACGCTGTATAAGGCCGGCATTGGATAGGACATGCGGACCAGTTCCCTGGCGTCCGCTTTCTCCTTATTTAACCTGCTTGGACTTCTTTTGGGGTCATATTAAAAGACTCGCGTATGAGAGTCCCGTCCCACCTGTGGAAGATCTTGTTGTCCGCTTGTCTGTTGCTGTTGAACATTTTCCCGACATGTCTGACGTCTTTTATGATTTACGCAGCTCTTAATCTTGCATCGCTATTGGTGGGCACTCTTTCGGGCAGCACTTGTAAACAGTTAATAAATTTTTGTTTTATTTTGCCTTTTTCAGTTTCCTGTGATTCATTCTGCTTTACGTTCTAGCGCACACACATTCCTATAAGAAAACTGCTTATTTAGGTCCCCTCTACCTGCTTTTATATTTTTTACACATAGTTATAAACTACCCTGTATATTTACAGAAATGTTCATCGTAATTAGTTCGAAATAGAAAGTGACCTCAGTAAACCATAATAGAAAGTGACCTCATACAAAATCCTTAATCAAAATTGAAAATGTGAAATGGCACCAGGTTCGAGAGATCTAGCTCAGCTATCCTCTGGAAAATATATATTATACATGTGAAGCGTGAAGGTTATGCTGTGATTATGTAATAGCCATATGTCACTGTATAACTTACTCTTTATTAAACAGAAAATATACTAAATGGTAACCAAATCAACATAGTAAAATATTAAGCAAAAATATTTAATAATGTGTAAAAAAATAAAACTGCACAGCAGCATTTCGAATTCGTTGCTTCACCGGTGAATGTCGTAAGCGAGTAAGCAGAGGTGTTTCGCATTCTCAGTTATTCTGGGTACTTGGCGAAACCTTGCCAAACTTTCGCTAAACAGGAGAACAGTTCTTTTGCTCCGATGAATGAAATGGATTATGATTCAGCTTCATCTGTGAATGATGGCAAATTAGCGTCGCCACACAACTCTCCCGCCAGTCTCACACAATCCGTGGCAGACGAAAACGAATCTTTCTTCCCGACATGGTTATGTAAGTCGCAGGATCAGGCTCACTGTTTTCATCTAACAGAAAAGCAGGTTTTAATTGATCAATATTTATGATCTTTCCCTGGCTACCGATGGAAACTATAAAAGCATTATCCAGTCGTTTTACGACTATGAACGGACCTTCATAAGTCAGTTGCAAAGTTATCTTAAAAGGACATCTTCGAACAAAAACATGGGTGCAGATATTTAGTTCTTTTGGAACATAAATCTTTTGCTGCCCATGTCTTAAAAGCTGACAAAATCTCAAAGCGTGCATAATTTTCTGTAGCTTAGATATGTAAGTCGGTGGGCCTGACAAGGGGCTATCTTAATACAACTGGCCTGGAAGTCGTAAAGTTGTTTCATACGTCAGTTCTGCTGTAGACGCACTAAGATCTTCACGTACCGCAGTCTGTAGACCTAGCAAAACCAGAGGGAGAGTTTCGAACCAATCCATTTTATAAAGCATTGAGATTCTTTTAAAGGGCGATAAAGTCGCTCCACCAAATCATTGGTCTGGGGTCTATACGAAGCAGTCCTAGCTAGACCAGTACCTAGTATTTTTGTTATACTTTCCAAAAGTATTGATTCAAACTGTTTACATCTATCAGGGTTCGTACGGCTCCTGGAATTTTGCGACCAGGAAATTCTTCGGTATCAGTATTTTCTTACAGAAAACCTCTCCTTAAAAGAAAGCGAAGTTTTGCGCGTTTAACCTAGATTTATTTTTCTATAATGACAATACTGGTGAAACTCCTGGAAAATTGCCTGATCCGTACGAACCCTGATCTATAGCATGTTATACTGTGAGGCGTGCCAAAATAGGAAACCCATGTCTGAAAAAAACTTGTGCAACAGTTTCAGTAGTCATATCCACATTAGGTACAGCCTCTGGCCACCGAGTAAATCTACCAATCATGGTTAGGAACAGGCAGTATCTGAATCTACGTACAATAGGCAAAGGACCAATGATGTCTATGTTCATATGTGAAAATCTCTCATCTGGAACCAAGAATCACATCAAAGGAGACTTAGTATGTAAGTGCACATTAGTCCTTTGACAGGGTATACACGCCCTACACTACGCAGCAATATCCTTATTTAGCCTTGGCCAAATAAATTTCGAACAGATCAGCTGCGTAGAAGCCCGTATTCCTGGATACGACAACCCATGTATTCACCCAAATATCTTATATCTTATGACTGTAGCACAGTGCGCGGGCGTACGTTTCGTGAGTAATTTGGACTCACATCATCAGTGTCAGTAAAAAGAAAATTTACATTCCCCAAAGACAGAAAAAAAAGTCGAAAACCCAAATGGCAGCAAACAACACACCGAAAAAACATTACGTATGAGCAACCAATAATATTACGCTTTAAGTGATGCACTATGACACAGTAAACCAACCAAGAAAGGTAAGATGTAAACTACGCTGGAAAAATTGTTCACCAGAGAGTTACCAAATTTATAAGTATAAACTGATTCAAAAAGTCTAAATCTAATGGAGTATTGCATTTCTTAATGATAGTGGCCTAATGAAGTTGAAGTTATGTCCTTCATCCAAACAATGACAAGCAATAGAGGATTTTTATAATTCCTTTTAATTAACATAGTTTCTGTGATCAGTGATTCTGTAACGGAGTTATCGTTTACTCTATCCTAGATAGGACAAGCCACATTGACATTGGATATTGTAAATGCCCCAAAAGTTTTGATTTGGAATTTTATCCTTTAACGGTAAAAAAGTTAGTTTAATAATAGGCTTAGAAAAAACTTTAAAATAATAATTTCTTAAAATATTAGCTATTTTGAAGCTAATACTATTACAAAATGGTAAAATAATCAGGTTAGAAAAAGAAACTGGGACAACCGAAGAATCAGGATTATTAACACCATTATTAAGACAGCGAAAAATTAAACGGTTGATATAAGACAAACTAAAACCACGATTGATAGCCAGTGATCAAATATAATTCAATTCTGCAACAAAGGAATTATAATCCGAACAAATAATGTTCGGATAATAATATCCGTACTGTATCGAATTCTACTTTAATTAAGAGTCTGGTCTTTGTATTCATCTTCTGGAAATCTGGCATTATCGCAAATATTTAGCCGCGTGTAATGTTATGTCTTATTTAATTTCTGGGAGTAAACGAAAAAAATGAACACATGTGTTTTATTAAAATTGAGAGCTGTTTTAAGCTGGTAAAAACCTATAAATTGGTATATTTTCCTTATTTTTAAGTGTCTAAGTTTAATAGTGTATAGTTAAATTTAATGTAACGTTATATTTTATTATAATTGAACGGGAGAATGGAAAAAGAGTAACATTCCAGCTGATATAAATATTGCGGAAATACAAAAAAATTGTGAAAAAAACTATCAATTATAGATAAATATTCCTCGTTATTTGATCTTAGGTATAGTAGATAAGATTTCATCCAATAAATTTCAAAGAAAGATACTGATTAATTTATAAATAAAACTTTCTCATTTGATTTTCATGTATTTAGGATCAGTTTTCCACTCAACCGTTCAATTGATTAATGTACCTCTGAAGATTTCTTAGCAGAAATGTGGAATTATCAAAATTTTCGAACGGCATCTTCCTGATAGAGATCTTAATGTAACAAAAGAAAAAAGAAAATTTATTTTTAAAAAGGTATGCTGAGACGTGTCAGTTTTGTAAATCGGATATTCGACAAGTGAAAACATCAAATATTCCATTTCACCACGTCTCAAGAAATGGAAGTTTATCACAAGATATGACGATCTTTAAGTCTAAACGTTTTTCATTGGAAATGATGAAAAAACCATAAAGAAGATATGATGTTTCAATAAAGGTTATTCTCTGTTTAAAAGCCCATTTTTCTATTATAGAAATATTATTTCCAATTTTATAGTTAAATAATATTTTATCTATAATTTTAGTACAAAGTCAGTTTTGTTTCCAGATAAATATTTATGTCCAGGTAATCGGTAATGACATTCGTTTTGATATTAATTAAAAAGATTATAGTTTATATTATGAAAATGAGTTATCATTACCAGGACTGAATTTTTTAAATACGACTAAATGGTACAATTTGAACCTTCCTAATATGAGAAGTGATTGAAGGGAGTCACAAACTTTAAAATTTTAACAACCGAAAAACATTTCATTGTTTTTTTTAATATATAAATTTTCGAAGTCACGTAATAAAAACTGTATGAATATTCCAATTGAAAACGACCGAATTGGAAATTTATAGGTGTACTTTAACACAAACTTCAAATGCTTTTAAAACTTTGATTTCCCTTTTTTCAAAACTGTGTCTTTGCAACTTGTGCGCAGAGTAAAATATAAATCGTTTGCACCTATATTATTTCTTTCAACGGATATGTAAATGGGTTTGTTTTGTCAATTAAACGATGAAAAAATATCTGTTGATATTAGAAGAGGCTTTTTACCATGATGCACATTAACGTTTTGATTACGGTGTTGGGACACCCTACGTCCCAACGACAATTTCTTTTAATTGTATTCGTACCACTTTTTGAAAAATAATCTCCTTCATACTAGGAAACATTCGAGAACTATCTACCACAAATTGTTGTACGATTGAATATAAAAATAGTCGACATTCCTGCCCATAATGAATAGATTAAAAAACATTTAACTAAATAATTGATGCCGACTTAACGGGGGCAACGGGAACAATCAGGCAAACTCCCACAACCAATTTTAAATTTTAATTTTGTCTTAATTAAGACAGTGATTGATTAAATAGGACAACATTTTTTTTAATTATAGGATGAAGAATGCCTGATTTATTAGTTCTCCCCGTGAAGTTCGCACCTATGAACGAAACAGTTAAATGTAACTAGCTTCTGTGCCGCTTGCTTTACAGCTTTGACCAGTCCTATATTTCTCAGAAGAAACTTCGAAATTTATTTTTTATATTTTCGTTGTCTTTTAGCCATTGTTGCTTTGGGGTCAACTTCAAAGACTGATAATTGACATTCTAGATGTTTTGGAACGACATAAAATATCCTGTATGTTGCACCAAAGGTAATGCTTTTAGAAATAATGTCGTATCCATTATATTAATTGATTTTAGAATTTCTTTACTGATTCGGATACGCTATATACAATGGGGAACCCATTGACAAACTAATTTTTTCATATGAATATTTTTTCATGAATATTTATATTTGCAGTTGTGGATCCAATGTTAATTGCCTCCTGTACGATTTAGTATCTACAGTAAAGATCAATGATTAACATTTCCGTATGTCATATGAATGTCTGGTACAACAGCTGAGAAAGATGTTTCAGTATGTTCTTCATCAAGTAGAGGATTTTAAAATCTACGAAATTCTGTAACAGTGTAACACGTCTGTAACAATTCTGAACGCAGTGGAATCAGACTGAATACACATAGCGCGATAATTCTGTGGCTAAATTAATTTTCATTTATCTTTTTTTTTTTACTGTAGCTAAATTAAAATTGTTTCTGCATGTTATCTTTCGTAAACATGAAAATTTGAAATTTACATATCTGACTAATAATTGTTTCTAGAGTTTCTATAGAGAGAGTTTTTGTAGCCTACCCTGTCTCAACAATTACAGTCTTCCCCCTGTACAAAGAACATTTCACATAATATAGTAAATTGTTTAAACCTTAAATTCTTAGTGTATAAAAAAAATTCAACAATTTTTATTTAATTTTAATAAATAAATCAAGTTCTTCGCAATCACTATATTTATATAGAAATATTAATCCTGTAAAAATCACACAAAGCACGTAAATAGAGTAATAAATAAAGTTAAAATCTATTTTAAAATTTCTAGTCTAATCATAAATATGAGTATAAAAAAACATAATTCTGAATGACAAATCCATGTATTTAAGGGTTAAGCAGACGCATATTTAAAAAACATTCTTAAAATGTAACGATACAAACATGTAATGAAACAACATTTTTCAAAATTTTTATTATTACAGATATCTGGGCACTCGTGTAATAATCAAAAATCAATATTTCAATATGGAACATAACATATTAAAAATTGGAATATATTTAATATTTCCAAAGTTCACGGACCTCTCTTTTCTCGATTCAAACTACACAAGAAATTGTCTTCAATAAATTAATTTAATTAACCCCTTCAGCGTCGCTATATTTTTGTGTAGGCTACTTTTTCAAAATTTCAAATTGTTTGATTGCCACCACTTTTTTGAGGCAGAAAAAATCATCTTATTTAATGTCTGATAAAATGATGCCAGAATAAAGCTAATTTTACTCGTTTAAAAAACTGGTGGGAATCAAAGAATCTTAATTTTAAAAAAGTAGAATACACAGCCCGTGAATATCAGGGGCGCGAGAATTAAGGGGTTAATAAACATATTGAAACAAGAACATTTAAATAAATTATTTATCTAGTTCCATTTTTTTTTACTTGAAAATACTGGAAGGTTGGTAGTTAGGTATTTCATACTATATTAAACACAATACATTATTTCTGTGACTAATAAGCACTAGCACACTATTGTAATATTATATTACTAGCAGACCCATCTGGCGTTACATGGGCCGGGCCTGGTCTGAATGTGCCGAGAAACTTAAGTCCAGATCCGGCTCAATTCTAATGACTTGGTTTTAACTCAGGGAAAGACCTCGGCCAATGCGGAGACATTACTTAACCGCAAAATAAAAAAATTCAAAAACGAAACCACAATTTAATTGAAAATAAACTCAAAAATAACAAATTACTTACCAAGAGGCAAGAACGCATCCTTACACCCGAATTGTGCTGTTCTGAAAGTATACCTCATTTTTGAAGAACCACCCCTTTGTCACAACATGAGGATTTGGTGATAAAAATTTACCGTAGTAGTCCAAAGCGAAAAAATATCCCTAGCTGAAGTTTCATTCTGGTCGTAAGTCATTCCTTATTTTCATATTGTCTTTAAAAAATCAATTAAATTAAAATTATTAATTATTTTATTTTAATTTTTAAATGATTCCCGAGGGTTTTTTCCATGCAGTGATGTAAAGTATAAAATTGGATGCCTAAGGTATCATATTGAAAAGGGTTCATAAAATATAAAATCCTCATTTTCGCTTGGGACATATACAGAAAAAATCACGAAAACTTCAAAAACCGTCGTACGAATTCCGAGTTAAATTTGAAAATACAAAAGCAATTACTGTAATCGGCTAAAAGATTGATTTTTGATGGCTTTTGTTACTGGCTCAAAAACGCCGGCGAATTCCGAAAACTGGGAAAATACGCGAAACTATACCTTCAGTATAAAATAACAAAAACTGTAATAAAAAATGTATCAGTTTCATTAGCAGTTGTCTTCCTCTATCCGGAGACAAATTTGCAGATATTTACGTTAGATAGATTTGCCTAGCCATCTTCAACAAATAAACAATCAGATTCACACTCAGAAAAATATTTATTTTATTCGTGTAGATATTTTATCTATACATGTATAACCATCTGCTTTCAGCCTTTCTCTGATCTAAATATTTGGGATTGTGGAACTTGAGGCTTAGAAAATGTTCTAGGCTTAGAATTTTTTTTTCTATGCATAGTTAGGGCAAAAACCTAGAAAAAAAGCCCGTAGGGGAGGGGATGTTCAAGTACCCTTCAGCAAATGACTAATTAGGAGGACCACAATGCATCTTTCAAAATTCGATCTTTTGCTGAAGCTAGGAATTTAATTACAAATTTGATTTAAACAATTATTCGGAAATAGTGATAACCGCTACTCATAAATTTAGTTTAACATTATAAAGGGTCACTATTAAGATAATTATAATGTTTGGGATCACTTGCATTGAAATCAGAAAGATAGTTGCTGAGATATGGAAATAGAGTATATTTAAAGAAAAATCCTTGAAGGAGGGGCCGGGGGGAGGTGGTGTCAAAGAGCCCTTCAGCAAATAACTAATTAGAAGGATCACTATACATCTTCAAAGATTGATTCATTTGGTTATGCTAGGAACTTAATTTGAAATTTGGCTTAGACTATTAGTCGGAAATTCTGGTAACTGCTTTCTAGAAATACACCTTGAAGCTATGAATGCTCATTTTTACGATAATTTAGTAAAAATGGAACTGGTTTGGAGAAGTTCAGAACACTGTTAGCTGAGATTTAAAATTGCGGTATTAATAATTAAACGCTACGGGTGCAGCTAAAAATGTTAAAATTGTTAAATATAATTAGGCCCTTGCCCTTCTTCATTTTCGCAAATATAAAAAATAATACGTTAAATAAAGCTTTCTGTATTAATAATCTCTATCATAATAACATATGTCATGTAAAAAAAACTTAACCCCTTGAAGGGCACCGGTATATTATATGTACCACTTAATTTTAATCCCAAAATGCCACAATGACACCAGAATTTTATAGTCAAATTTTGAATTTATGCCGTACATGAGAAAAAGCATTTACTTATTTTACAATAAATTCGTTCGTAAATCCTGGTGTCAATCAATCATTTCAATATTTTAGCTACAAAAGTACTTTGCCCCGGAAGGGGTTAAACCCGGCTAATTGTCATGAACAAAAACGTACATGGAAAATATTTCAAACAGGTGGACGTCTGTGTAATTCGTCATGCGCAGGTTTGCGCGACAGTAGCATGGATGTAAGCTGATAACTTCAATCCATATTGACACTATTTAGTTAGAAATCCTTATCGATGCATCGCTACACTGGTTTATTTAATTACTTCTGTAAATAATCGATGCAATCAATCAACCCAAGAGAAAAAAGCGTATTTTTGATGAGAGTTGCTTGTGAATATAAATTAATATTTCAGTAAATAATTGAAATATTAAATTTATGAAGTTCAGGTGCATCAGGAGAGGGTTTGGACTACCTAAATCTAAATTTTCAAGCTTCTAGGTGGGCTAGATTTTCCTAGCCATCGTCAACAGACAGACACACACACACACACAGAGCGAAACTTTATTTTATTAATATAGATATATATATATACAAATGATTTTTCGAGTAGTTTGATTTTGCTATGCAACTTTCTGCAGAAACCCAATATGTTTTTGGATATATCAAATGCGTGTATCCCAATGTGTTTGGATATATCAGGAATACTGTAAAGGAAAATGGAAGCGATCCTGTACAATTAACTTTGTGGTAATTGTTCCAATTATACAGAATTATCTTTAAAAGAGAAGGAAAACGACCTCTTATAAGAAACTCTGCCTTAACACTTTCATTGCGCTTAGTACACTGGCCTCCAAAAGTTAAGGTACAACCAGTTTTTTGACACTCACTATTAAATGAATGAAAATAAAGGTAATAAAATATGGTTTATATGAATGATCATTAATAACTTCAATAAAATATTATGGAAAAATTGTACCCATCTCAAATATTTTAATGTATTGGATATTTATATATGTTTGTCAGGAGAAACTGCGAATATCCCACTTTGGAAATTTTGTGAATTTTTTTTATTGTTGATGATCTTGAATTGTTGGTACTAAAATAGTGTTTTCCATGTCTAGGAGATGTCGTTTACTTGATTCGCTAAGATGGCGGGCAATCCGATGGATGGAAATGGGGTTATCACAAGCTGGTGCTGTTAGACGTCTTAGTGTGTCTCGTAGTGTGGTCCAAAGGCTCTGCTATCAATTTGAATCCAAAAATTCAGTATGAAGAAGACTTGTTCCAGACACTCACTATTAAATGAATGAAAATAAAGGTAAAAAAAATATGGTTTATATGAATGATCATTAATAACTTCAATAAAATAACTTCAATACTTATATATGTTTATCAGGAGGAACTGCGAATATCCCACTTTGGAAATTTGTGTGAATTTTTTTTATGGTTGATGATCTTGAATTGTTGGTACTAAAATAGTGTTATCCATGTCTAGGAGATGTCGTTTACTTGATTTCCAATGTCGTTAAGTGAGCTGGAACAGGCGTTGCTCTAGGTATGGGAGTTTTTTCCCATTCCAGTGTCCGACAACTTAATTGACAGTATGAAAAGTCGATGCCACAAATTCATTACAAGTAGGGCCGGACACATGCCTTATTAAAATCCGTTTATTTAATTTTTCTCACAAAAAACTGCTATTTATTTATTTATCAAATAGTGGACTTTTGCAAAAAATGCATTTTTTTATTTGTAAATCATGCTTGATATTAAAATTAAGTAAAATTCGATAAATAACTATTAAATCACAATTCTTCTAAATTTTACCGTATTATCTTCATTTGTCTTCAAATTAGACACAAAAGACTAGTTGTACCTTAACTTTTGGAGGACAGTGTAATTATCCAAATTCTTCCCCCTTCGCGCAGTAGAAATTTTTGTAATTTCTTTTATAGAACTGGTACTGTGAGTAGCTTCACGTGTTGGTCGGATACTATATTATAGTTGCTATAAGCGAATTGAAAATGTTAATTAAAAGTATTCCTTATTATGTACCACTTAAACATTTTGTTTAGTTAAAAAACATTCTGTTCCTGTTCAGTATTGTCAGTCCACTTTTTTAAATTTCAGATTTCTTGATTGCCACCACTTTTTTGAAGTAGTCATATTCGTGTTCTTTAATGACATACTCAATAAGGTAAATTATATTATTTCAGATGAGTGGCAACCAATCAATCTAAATAAAAAAGTAGCCCACTGGTTATTCCTGTTTAACCCTTTCAGGTGCAAAGTACTCTTGTAGCTAAAATATTGAAATGACTGATTGACACCAGGATTCATGAACGAATTTATTTTAAATAAGTAAAATCTTTTCCCTCAGGTACCTTATAAATTCAAAATTTGTTTATAAAATTCTGGTGTCATTGTGGCATTTTGTGATTAAAATTAAGTGGTATATATAATGTACCGGTGTCCTTCAAGGGGTTAAGAGGCTTACATTTTCTACAAAACTGCGAAATTTTCTTAATACAGAGATACACTGGCACTGTTTGAATTTAACCGGATTACCCTGTTCCTAACACGAAGAAGTTTAATTTTCTACAGAAAGTCTCTCTACCAGTTACACAGAATTTATCTGTACAAATTACCGAAAAAGACTGGTAGCATTTCTCACAGGGTTTTCTGTGAAATCAATAGCATATTTTTCAAGAGTGCGTTGGTTTCAAAAATCGAATTGTTTCCGTACATCTTCAGATAACATCACTTTTAGGCAGTTCAACATGTTGTATAGAATTTTGGGTAATGTTGGCAGCATTGTAAAAAGAGCGTGGTAACAAACAAACCTCAATATTTTCACATGAGCTCATCTTAGTGACGTACATAACCTCGTAACAAAGAATGATGACACTTAGCAGAATTAAGCACTGCGAAGGAGAGTTTAACCCTTCTTTGCATGAGTTTTACTTTTACAATTGTGTTTTTTTATACATATAATAAATATTAGACACCAGAAATTGTAAGATAGATTTTTGACTTTGTTCAGCAATATAGTTCACGGGAAATTTATTGGATTAATATTTCTATATAAATATAGTGGTGGCGAGGAAGTTGATTTATTTATTAAAAGTTAAATAACAAGTGATGGAAATTTACATCACTCTGCAATTAAGGGTTAAAATGTAAAGGTACCAGAGTTGATACTTGGATATTGAAGGGAGTACATCTCCTCTTCAAATCTCTGTCATTCCGATACAAAATGGAAGAAGTACGATTGTGCGAAAAATGGGTCGTAGTTCTGATGTTAAAGTCTGAAATTTCATTATATTGTAAATAGCTTTTTGTTAATCTTTTAAATATGTTCCAGACATTTTATTTAAAGTAGAATCATACTTAACAAAAACGTCTCTTAACTGCATTAGTGTTAGCTAATAAATACAGGTTGTTCTAAAATTCGACCGACAAATTAAGAAGGATGATAGAAGGCATCAAGAAGATTAAAACTTACTATAAAACATGGGGTCTCAAACCACGTTTAGTGGGAGAAAATCGAAAAAAATATTTATAAAGGGTATGACGTCGAGTGGAACAAAAAAGGCCAATAATAAGTAGAAAAAACGTTTATATTGTAACGAAACTAGCATTATGTGCTCGGCAGAGCCTTCTGGTTGATCAAGGCCGACGTCACTAAATATAGCTTAACTGTAATTATCTGTTGTGTGGCCCTATGGCTCCGAGGTAAAGTACTTGACTACAGACCAGAAGGTGGTGAGGTCGATCCCCGTCGAAGGCAAGTGTCCTAAAATTCGTTTTGATTTAAAGATTGCTTTGTATTTGTTTCCAGTTCCTTCGGAAATATGCTAATTGTTATTATGTTAATTCTTATGTTAATCGTTATTAAATTTCTAGAACTTTCCAAGCTTGGAATGTTCCATTCGAGAAAGCACCCCTCGAGTGTATTTAAGCTGTTGTATGCTTGAGTTGGCAGAAATAAAGCTTCGAGTTGGTTCATGCTTGTTGTCTTCATTCGTTCCCATTTAATACCTACGCGACAGTTTGGTGGAGGCGCCGGGCACTATACAAACTACGGAAGAGCCACGCAGATGTCAACGCCTTCAAGGACTGTCTCCTGAGTTTGGGCTCTTACCCGATCCAAGGAGAGTTAGAAGAAAGATGGCTGATGATAAGGACAGTGTCTCAGAAAAGGCTAGTACCGTTCCAGCTAACGTTACTCCTGTACACATCATGACATACCAGCTACCTCAGAATCCGTGCATCTTTTCGGGAGAGGACCTGACAAGATGTCAGCAGGTGGCTGAAAGACTTCACACGAATTGCCACCTATAACCGTTGGGATGAAACGATGTGTCTGGCGAATGTTATTTTCTATCTTGCTGGAACAGCTCGACAATGGTTCGACAACAATGAGGAAAGTTTTATTAATTGGACTGCATTTAAAAATTCCTTAGAAAACACGTTCTGCCGAACGGATGACGTAAAGAGACCAGCTGAGAGACTGTTGCTTACACGGGCGCAGAAAACTGGTGAAATGGCCGAATCTTACATCCAAGACGTTCTTGCCCTGTGTCGTAAAGTTAACTCCTCTATGCCAGAAGGAGAGAAAGTGGCTCATCTCATGGAAGGGATTGCAGAAGATTTGTACCAGGTCCTGTTTGTTCAGGATTATCAAACTGTCGATGACTTCGTGAAACGCTGTCGTCCAATAGAAACTCTTCGACGTAAACGTGTCACCCGGTCAAGATTCCAGAGGCTTCCTAATGTTGCTACATTGTCAGCCGAAGCAGATTTAGGTGATATAACATCATTGATAAGAGTAATTGTGCAGGAAGAGCTTAAAAAGTTCTTGCCGGAAACGAGTTGCTGCACAAACGATGAATGCGAATCTCCAACGGACGTTGCTTCGTTAATAAGAGAAGAAGTTATGGAAGCATTGGCACCACTCACGGGTCCAAACGGACGTACCTTCACTCCCAGACAGACAGTTCCGGTCAGGCCTCAACCAAGGCGTGAATCCAGAAACAGCACCGTTCCGCAACGAAAGACAGATATATGGAGACCTACCAATAATGTACCCCTTTGTTAGCATTGTGGACGTCCAGGGCACGTGCTAAGGTACTGTAGAGAAAGACGCAGGGTATTCGCGGATGCAAACACCTCTTGGACATCCAATCCCGGTCGAGATATGGACACTGACTCCCTACGCAACTCCGACGAGAATTATTCGCAGCCCATATCTTCTAGTTTCAGAAATAGTTCGCCTTATCCCCGTCGCTCTTCTAGCCGCCGACAGTTGCAGTCACCTATACGTCGCTCTAGCCGTTCTCCACGCGGAGCTAAAAAGGAAAACTAGCTCTAGTGACCTATGCAGGAGGTGAGGCCGCAATCAAAGAAAATCCTCCAGGGTACATTATAACCAAGTTAAAAAAAATACCACCTATGTTACCGTAAATGGACAGTGTGTAAAAGCCGTCGTCGACTCTGGTGCCGATTATTCTGTTATATCTGAAGCATTTCGCAGGCAACTGAATGTATCTATGTTTAGTGAAAATGGACCTATATTGAAGACTGCATCTGGAAAGCCTGTAGCAGCCTCAGGACATTGTGTATTAAAAGTCAACTTGAATGGAATTGTGAAACCATTTGACTTTCTTGTGTTTCCACGATGTATCCATAAAATGATACTTGGATGGGACTTTTTCCGTGCCACTGATGCTGTTATAGATTGTGGGAAAGAAGAGCTTCAACTATCGGAAATTCTCCCAGACTCCGTGGTATGTAAATCTGATTCTTCCTTGGTTGCTGAAACAGATTACGTAATTGAGGCAAATTCAGTGAAGCAAATATGTGCCGTTAGTCCGGAAATTCAAGAAGCAGATGAAGCTATTGTTATTGGCAACAAAACTCTCATGTGGGAAAGAGACCTATCCATACCAGCATCAATCATTACGGTAGAAAATAATTGTTGTAAAATATGGGTAACAAATTTCTCTTTACGAACTCAGATAATACCAAAGAGGATGAATATAGCTCGTTTAACAGTAATCGAAAATAACTCCATCTGTTCGCTGAATGATACTGATAAAGAACATACCAAAAGACATAAGTCCAGTAAGACACTGATTCGAGGAAAATTAAAAAAATATTAGATAATGAGCTAACTAGTCAAGAAGTAGACGCGCTGTTAAATCTGCTGGAAGAGCATAGTGATGTTTTCGATATTAACAGAAAATCGAGAAAATCTAGATGCAATGCTGTAAAGCACAAGATTGACACAGGTAACAGCGCTCCAATTAAGCAGAGACCTTATCGTACATCAGCAACTGAGAAACGAATAATTGAAAATGAAGTACAGCGGATGATAAAAGAAGACGTGATACAGCCATCAAACAGTCCTTGGTCATCTCCCGTCGTGCTTGTGAAGAAGAAAAATGGTGAATGGCGCTTCTGTGTCGATTATAGAAGATTGAACAAAGTCACTAAAAAAGACGTCTATCCGCTGCCACGCATCGACGATGCTTTAGATTGTCTTGCCGGTGCGACAATTTTCTCTATGATGGACTTGAAATTAGGCTACTGGCAAATAGAAGTTGATGAAAAAGATCGAGAAAAGACAGCTTTTGTGACGTCAGACGGCCTCTCTGAGTTTAAAGTCATGCCTTTTGGACTATGCAATGCCCCCGCTACATTCGAACGAATGATGGATGCAGAACTGCGAGGACTCAAATGGAACATCTGTCTTAGCTATTTAGACGACATCATTGTGTATGCACCAAATTTTCAAGAGCACCAATTACGCCTGAGGAAAGTTTTGCAATGTATTCAAGAGGCAAGGTTGACGCTTAACTCTAACAAATGCTCGTTCGGCAAAAAGAATCTGACGATATTGGGACACCTAGTAGATCAACATGGGATCTATCCCGATCCACAAAAGACAGCTGCTGTGACAAAGTTCCCTGTTCCAGAAAATGTTGCAGATGTTTGAAGTTTTCTAGGCCTGTGGTCCTATTACAGACGTTTCATTAGGAATTTCGCCGATATCGCAAAGCCCTTGCATGAGTTATTAAAGAAAAATGCAAAGTTTTCTTGGGGCACATCGCAAAGGGAATCTTTCGCAACGCTCAAGAAGTTACTGGCCAGTGGCCCTGTTTTGGGACATTTCCTGCAAAACGCTGAAACAAAGATACATACAGACGCTAGTGGCTATGGCATTGGTGCAGTATTAGTACAGGATCAAGATGGTAAAGAAAGACCAATAGCCTACGCCTCCAGATCCCTGACCGCAGCTGAAAAGAACTATTTTACAACCGAAAAAGAATGCCTTGCTGTCATTTGGGCTATCAGTAAATTCAGACCATACATTTTTGGAAACCCTTTACTGTAGTGACGGACCACCATTCTTTATGCTGGCTGGCTAATGTTAAAGATCCATCTGGAAGACTTGCCCGTTGGGCTTTGAGGTTACAAGAGTACGACATCAACGTCATCTATAAGAGTGGTCGAAAGCATTCCGACGCTGACTCACTGTCAAGAAAGCCCCTTGCTGAAACAGCAGTCGACGACGATGGAGAAATACCTTTCTTTGCTGTCATCGCAGACTACGGAAAAGAACAGCTAAAAGATAAGCAGTTGAAATCTATAATTAAAACTACCCAAAAAGGCGACGGATGCCGAGGTTACCAAATGAGAAGCGGAGTACTCTATAAAAGAAATTACGACCCTATGGGACAGCAATGGCTCTTGGTAGTCCCGAAACAACTCCGTAGCGACATACTAACGAGTCTTCATGATGCTCCAACTGCAGGTCATCTCGGATTCGCCAAAACGTATGTTCGGATAAGGAGGAAATGTTATTGGCCAGGACTATATGGCAGCATACGCCGTTATGTGGCACACTGTCGAGAGTGCCAAAGACGGAAATCTCCACCTGGACTTCCACCTGGGCAACTTCATCCAATAAAGCCCCCTGATGCACCATTCGCTAAAATCGGTATAGATTTACTTGGACGCTTCCCAATTACTCGGAACGGGAACCGATGGATTATTGTCTGCACGGATTACCTGACTAGATTCACAGTTACAAAGGCATTACCAACTGCTGAGGCTACTGAAATCGCCCAATTTATAGTTGAAGAAATCATACTCAAGCACGGTGCTCCCAAAGAGATGATAAGTGATCGAGGACGCTCCTTTCTATCCAATATTGTGAAAGACATTAATCAACTATGCCAAACATCTCATCTTCTAATGACACCCTATCATCCACAAACCAATGGACTGACCGAAATATTTAACAAAACATTGGCCGACATGCTGTCTATGTATGTTGACGTTGAGCAAAGAAATTGGGATACAGTCTTGCCTTTTGTGACTTTCGCTTACAATTCAGCAAAACAAGATACCACCGGGTTCAGTCCCTTCTTTCTCGTACATGGTAGAGATATACAGACTTCTCTGGATGTGATCTTTCCTCACTTCGCAGAACCCTATAACGAAAATTATGCACAACATCTAGTCACCAGGGCAAAGGAGGCTAGACAGCTAGCGAGACTTCACATCCTCGAGGCTCAAGCAAGTGACAAAAGAAGATATGACGAAAGACATCGACCAATCAGCTATACTGTCGGGGACTTAGTCTGGGTTTTTACTCCCATACGAAAAGTTGGGCTTTCGGAAAAACTTCTAAGGCGTTACTTCGGACCATACCGAATCACACGACGACTATCTGATGTGTCATACGAAGTAGAGAGCATGGAGGAGAATAAAAGGCGACGAAGTTTAAAGGACGTAGTCCATATTCTGAGACTGAAACCCTATTGTGATCCAAAATAACAAATAGTTGATGAAGAGATACACAGGAATTCCAGAGGACCTGTCACGAGGAGTCAGACTAGATTGCAGCGGGACTCTGCTTCCTCCTAAGGAAGGGGAAATGTAACGAAACTAGCATTATGTGCTCGGGAGAGCCTTCTGGATGATCAAGGCCGACCTCACTAAATATAGCTTAACTGGAATTATCTGTTGTGTGGACCTATGGCTCCGAGGTAAAGTGCTTGACTACAGACCAGAAGGTGGTGAGGTCGATCCCCGTCGAAGGCAAGTGTCCTAAAATTCGTTTTGATTTAAAGATTGCTTTGTATTTGTTTCTAGTTCCTTCGGAAATATGCTAATTGTTATTATGTTAATTCTTATGTTAATCGTTATTTAATTTCTAGAACTTACCAAGCTTGGAATGTTCCATTCGAGAAAGCACCCGTCGAGTGTATTTAAGCTGGTGTATGCTTGAGTTGGCAGAAATAAAGCTTCGAGTTGGTTCATGCTTGTTGTCTTCATTCGTTCCCATTTAATACCTACGCGACAGTTTGGTGGAGGCGCCGGGCACTATACAAACTACGGAAGAGCCACGCAGATGTCAACGCCTTCAAGGACTGTCTCCTGAGTTTGGGCTCTTACCCGATCCAAGGAGAGTTAGAAGAAAGATGGCTGATGATAAGGACAGTGTCTCAGAAAAGGCTAGTACCGTTCCAGCTAACGTTACTCCTGTACACATCATGACATACCAGCTACCTCAGAATCCGTGCATCTTTTCGGGAGAGGACCTGACAAGATGTCAGCAGGTGGCTGAAAGACTTCACACGAATTGCCACCTATAACCGTTGGGATGAAACGATGTGTCTGGCGAATGTTATTTTCTATCTTGCTGGAACAGCTCGACAATGGTTCGACAACAATGAGGAAAGTTTTATTAATTGGACTGCATTTAAAAATTCCTTAGAAAACACGTTCTGCCGAACGGATGACGTAAAGAGACCAGCTGAGAGACTGTTGCTTACACGGGCGCAGAAAACTGGTGAAATGGCCGAATCTTACATCCAAGACGTTCTTGCCCTGTGTCGTAAAGTTAACTCCTCTATGCCAGAAGGAGAGAAAGTGGCTCATCTCATGGAAGGGATTGCAGAAGATTTGTACCAGGTCCTGTTTGTTCAGGATTATCAAACTGTCGATGACTTCGTGAAACGCTGTCGTCCAATAGAAACTCTTCGACGTAAACGTGTCACCCGGTCAAGATTCCAGAGGCTTCCTAATGTTGCTACATTGTCAGCCGAAGCAGATTTAGGTGATATAACATCATTGATAAGAGTAATTGTGCAGGAAGAGCTTAAAAAGTTCTTGCCGGAAACGAGTTGCTGCACAAACGATGAATGCGAATCTCCAACGGACGTTGCTTCGTTAATAAGAGAAGAAGTTATGGAAGCATTGGCACCACTCACGGGTCCAAACGGACGTACCTTCACTCCCAGACAGACAGTTCCGGTCAGGCCTCAACCAAGGCGTGAATCCAGAAACAGCACCGTTCCGCAACGAAAGACAGATATATGGAGACCTACCAATAATGTACCCCTTTGTTAGCATTGTGGACGTCCAGGGCACGTGCTAAGGTACTGTAGAGAAAGACGCAGGGTATTCGCGGATGCAAACACCTCTTGGACATCCAATCCCGGTCGAGATATGGACACTGACTCCCTACGCAACTCCGACGAGAATTATTCGCAGCCCATATCTTCTAGTTTCAGAAATAGTTCGCCTTATCCCCGTCGCTCTTCTAGCCGCCGACAGTTGCAGTCACCTATACGTCGCTCTAGCCGTTCTCCACGCGGAGCTAAAAAGGAAAACTAGCTCTAGTGACCTATGCAGGAGGTGAGGCCGCAATCAAAGAAAATCCTCCAGGGTACATTATAACCAAGTTAAAAAAAATACCACCTATGTTACCGTAAATGGACAGTGTGTAAAAGCCGTCGTCGACTCTGGTGCCGATTATTCTGTTATATCTGAAGCATTTCGCAGGCAACTGAATGTATCTATGTTTAGTGAAAATGGACCTATATTGAAGACTGCATCTGGAAAGCCTGTAGCAGCCTCAGGACATTGTGTATTAAAAGTCAACTTGAATGGAATTGTGAAACCATTTGACTTTCTTGTGTTTCCACGATGTATCCATAAAATGATACTTGGATGGGACTTTTTCCGTGCCACTGATGCTGTTATAGATTGTGGGAAAGAAGAGCTTCAACTATCGGAAATTCTCCCAGACTCCGTGGTATGTAAATCTGATTCTTCCTTGGTTGCTGAAACAGATTACGTAATTGAGGCAAATTCAGTGAAGCAAATATGTGCCGTTAGTCCGGAAATTCAAGAAGCAGATGAAGCTATTGTTATTGGCAACAAAACTCTCATGTGGGAAAGAGACCTATCCATACCAGCATCAATCATTACGGTAGAAAATAATTG
Source organism: Maratus michaelseni (assembly GCA_963931845.1). Taxonomy (NCBI): domain Eukaryota; kingdom Metazoa; phylum Arthropoda; class Arachnida; order Araneae; family Salticidae; genus Maratus; species Maratus michaelseni. Next base: position 404,612,760 of record OZ007586.1, read on the forward strand.
TTGTAAAATATGGGTAACAAATTTCTCTTTACGAACTCAGATAATACCAAAGAGGATGAATATAGCTCGTTTAACAGTAATCGAAAATAACTCCATCTGTTCGCTGAATGATACTGATAAAGAACATACCAAAAGACATAAGTCCAGTAAGACACTGATTCGAGGAAAATTAAAAAAATATTAGATAATGAGCTAACTAGTCAAGAAGTAGACGCGCTGTTAAATCTGCTGGAAGAGCATAGTGATGTTTTCGATATTAACAGAAAATCGAGAAAATCTAGATGCAATGCTGTAAAGCACAAGATTGACACAGGTAACAGCGCTCCAATTAAGCAGAGACCTTATCGTACATCAGCAACTGAGAAACGAATAATTGAAAATGAAGTACAGCGGATGATAAAAGAAGACGTGATACAGCCATCAAACAGTCCTTGGTCATCTCCCGTCGTGCTTGTGAAGAAGAAAAATGGTGAATGGCGCTTCTGTGTCGATTATAGAAGATTGAACAAAGTCACTAAAAAAGACGTCTATCCGCTGCCACGCATCGACGATGCTTTAGATTGTCTTGCCGGTGCGACAATTTTCTCTATGATGGACTTGAAATTAGGCTACTGGCAAATAGAAGTTGATGAAAAAGATCGAGAAAAGACAGCTTTTGTGACGTCAGACGGCCTCTCTGAGTTTAAAGTCATGCCTTTTGGACTATGCAATGCCCCCGCTACATTCGAACGAATGATGGATGCAGAACTGCGAGGACTCAAATGGAACATCTGTCTTAGCTATTTAGACGACATCATTGTGTATGCACCAAATTTTCAAGAGCACCAATTACGCCTGAGGAAAGTTTTGCAATGTATTCAAGAGGCAAGGTTGACGCTTAACTCTAACAAATGCTCGTTCGGCAAAAAGAATCTGACGATATTGGGACACCTAGTAGATCAACATGGGATCTATCCCGATCCACAAAAGACAGCTGCTGTGACAAAGTTCCCTGTTCCAGAAAATGTTGCAGATGTTTGAAGTTTTCTAGGCCTGTGGTCCTATTACAGACGTTTCATTAGGAATTTCGCCGATATCGCAAAGCCCTTGCATGAGTTATTAAAGAAAAATGCAAAGTTTTCTTGGGGCACATCGCAAAGGGAATCTTTCGCAACGCTCAAGAAGTTACTGGCCAGTGGCCCTGTTTTGGGACATTTCCTGCAAAACGCTGAAACAAAGATACATACAGACGCTAGTGGCTATGGCATTGGTGCAGTATTAGTACAGGATCAAGATGGTAAAGAAAGACCAATAGCCTACGCCTCCAGATCCCTGACCGCAGCTGAAAAGAACTATTTTACAACCGAAAAAGAATGCCTTGCTGTCATTTGGGCTATCAGTAAATTCAGACCATACATTTTTGGAAACCCTTTACTGTAGTGACGGACCACCATTCTTTATGCTGGCTGGCTAATGTTAAAGATCCATCTGGAAGACTTGCCCGTTGGGCTTTGAGGTTACAAGAGTACGACATCAACGTCATCTATAAGAGTGGTCGAAAGCATTCCGACGCTGACTCACTGTCAAGAAAGCCCCTTGCTGAAACAGCAGTCGACGACGATGGAGAAATACCTTTCTTTGCTGTCATCGCAGACTACGGAAAAGAACAGCTAAAAGATAAGCAGTTGAAATCTATAATTAAAACTACCCAAAAAGGCGACGGATGCCGAGGTTACCAAATGAGAAGCGGAGTACTCTATAAAAGAAATTACGACCCTATGGGACAGCAATGGCTCTTGGTAGTCCCGAAACAACTCCGTAGCGACATACTAACGAGTCTTCATGATGCTCCAACTGCAGGTCATCTCGGATTCGCCAAAACGTATGTTCGGATAAGGAGGAAATGTTATTGGCCAGGACTATATGGCAGCATACGCCGTTATGTGGCACACTGTCGAGAGTGCCAAAGACGGAAATCTCCACCTGGACTTCCACCTGGGCAACTTCATCCAATAAAGCCCCCTGATGCACCATTCGCTAAAATCGGTATAGATTTACTTGGACGCTTCCCAATTACTCGGAACGGGAACCGATGGATTATTGTCTGCACGGATTACCTGACTAGATTCACAGTTACAAAGGCATTACCAACTGCTGAGGCTACTGAAATCGCCCAATTTATAGTTGAAGAAATCATACTCAAGCACGGTGCTCCCAAAGAGATGATAAGTGATCGAGGACGCTCCTTTCTATCCAATATTGTGAAAGACATTAATCAACTATGCCAAACATCTCATCTTCTAATGACACCCTATCATCCACAAACCAATGGACTGACCGAAATATTTAACAAAACATTGGCCGACATGCTGTCTATGTATGTTGACGTTGAGCAAAGAAATTGGGATACAGTCTTGCCTTTTGTGACTTTCGCTTACAATTCAGCAAAACAAGATACCACCGGGTTCAGTCCCTTCTTTCTCGTACATGGTAGAGATATACAGACTTCTCTGGATGTGATCTTTCCTCACTTCGCAGAACCCTATAACGAAAATTATGCACAACATCTAGTCACCAGGGCAAAGGAGGCTAGACAGCTAGCGAGACTTCACATCCTCGAGGCTCAAGCAAGTGACAAAAGAAGATATGACGAAAGACATCGACCAATCAGCTATACTGTCGGGGACTTAGTCTGGGTTTTTACTCCCATACGAAAAGTTGGGCTTTCGGAAAAACTTCTAAGGCGTTACTTCGGACCATACCGAATCACACGACGACTATCTGATGTGTCATACGAAGTAGAGAGCATGGAGGAGAATAAAAGGCGACGAAGTTTAAAGGACGTAGTCCATATTCTGAGACTGAAACCCTATTGTGATCCAAAATAACAAATAGTTGATGAAGAGATACACAGGAATTCCAGAGGACCTGTCACGAGGAGTCAGACTAGATTGCAGCGGGACTCTGCTTCCTCCTAAGGAAGGGGAAATGTAACGAAACTAGCATTATGTGCTCGGGAGAGCCTTCTGGATGATCAAGGCCGACCTCACTAAATATAGCTTAACTGGAATTATCTGTTGTGTGGACCTATGGCTCCGAGGTAAAGTGCTTGACTACAGACCAGAAGGTGGTGAGGTCGATCCCCGTCGAAGGCAAGTGTCCTAAAATTCGTTTTGATTTAAAGATTGCTTTGTATTTGTTTCTAGTTCCTTCGGAAATATGCTAATTGTTATTATGTTAATTCTTATGTTAATCGTTATTTAATTTCTAGAACTTACCAAGCTTGGAATGTTCCATTCGAGAAAGCACCCGTCGAGTGTATTTAAGCTGGTGTATGCTTGAGTTGGCAGAAATAAAGCTTCGAGTTGGTTCATGCTTGTTGTCTTCATTCGTTCCCATTTAATACCTACGCGACAGTTTGGTGGAGGCGCCGGGCACTATACAAACTACGGAAGAGCCACGCAGATGTCAACGCCTTCAAGGACTGTCTCCTGAGTTTGGGCTCTTACCCGATCCAAGGAGAGTTAGAAGAAAGATGGCTGATGATAAGGACAGTGTCTCAGAAAAGGCTAGTACCGTTCCAGCTAACGTTACTCCTGTACACATCATGACATACCAGCTACCTCAGAATCCGTGCATCTTTTCGGGAGAGGACCTGACAAGATGTCAGCAGGTGGCTGAAAGACTTCACACGAATTGCCACCTATAACCGTTGGGATGAAACGATGTGTCTGGCGAATGTTATTTTCTATCTTGCTGGAACAGCTCGACAATGGTTCGACAACAATGAGGAAAGTTTTATTAATTGGACTGCATTTAAAAATTCCTTAGAAAACACGTTCTGCCGAACGGATGACGTAAAGAGACCAGCTGAGAGACTGTTGCTTACACGGGCGCAGAAAACTGGTGAAATGGCCGAATCTTACATCCAAGACGTTCTTGCCCTGTGTCGTAAAGTTAACTCCTCTATGCCAGAAGGAGAGAAAGTGGCTCATCTCATGGAAGGGATTGCAGAAGATTTGTACCAGGTCCTGTTTGTTCAGGATTATCAAACTGTCGATGACTTCGTGAAACGCTGTCGTCCAATAGAAACTCTTCGACGTAAACGTGTCACCCGGTCAAGATTCCAGAGGCTTCCTAATGTTGCTACATTGTCAGCCGAAGCAGATTTAGGTGATATAACATCATTGATAAGAGTAATTGTGCAGGAAGAGCTTAAAAAGTTCTTGCCGGAAACGAGTTGCTGCACAAACGATGAATGCGAATCTCCAACGGACGTTGCTTCGTTAATAAGAGAAGAAGTTATGGAAGCATTGGCACCACTCACGGGTCCAAACGGACGTACCTTCACTCCCAGACAGACAGTTCCGGTCAGGCCTCAACCAAGGCGTGAATCCAGAAACAGCACCGTTCCGCAACGAAAGACAGATATATGGAGACCTACCAATAATGTACCCCTTTGTTAGCATTGTGGACGTCCAGGGCACGTGCTAAGGTACTGTAGAGAAAGACGCAGGGTATTCGCGGATGCAAACACCTCTTGGACATCCAATCCCGGTCGAGATATGGACACTGACTCCCTACGCAACTCCGACGAGAATTATTCGCAGCCCATATCTTCTAGTTTCAGAAATAGTTCGCCTTATCCCCGTCGCTCTTCTAGCCGCCGACAGTTGCAGTCACCTATACGTCGCTCTAGCCGTTCTCCACGCGGAGCTAAAAAGGAAAACTAGCTCTAGTGACCTATGCAGGAGGTGAGGCCGCAATCAAAGAAAATCCTCCAGGGTACATTATAACCAAGTTAAAAAAAATACCACCTATGTTACCGTAAATGGACAGTGTGTAAAAGCCGTCGTCGACTCTGGTGCCGATTATTCTGTTATATCTGAAGCATTTCGCAGGCAACTGAATGTATCTATGTTTAGTGAAAATGGACCTATATTGAAGACTGCATCTGGAAAGCCTGTAGCAGCCTCAGGACATTGTGTATTAAAAGTCAACTTGAATGGAATTGTGAAACCATTTGACTTTCTTGTGTTTCCACGATGTATCCATAAAATGATACTTGGATGGGACTTTTTCCGTGCCACTGATGCTGTTATAGATTGTGGGAAAGAAGAGCTTCAACTATCGGAAATTCTCCCAGACTCCGTGGTATGTAAATCTGATTCTTCCTTGGTTGCTGAAACAGATTACGTAATTGAGGCAAATTCAGTGAAGCAAATATGTGCCGTTAGTCCGGAAATTCAAGAAGCAGATGAAGCTATTGTTATTGGCAACAAAACTCTCATGTGGGAAAGAGACCTATCCATACCAGCATCAATCATTACGGTAGAAAATAATTGTTGTAAAATATGGGTAACAAATTTCTCTTTACGAACTCAGATAATACCAAAGAGGATGAATATAGCTCGTTTAACAGTAATCGAAAATAACTCCATCTGTTCGCTGAATGATACTGATAAAGAACATACCAAAAGACATAAGTCCAGTAAGACACTGATTCGAGGAAAATTAAAAAAATATTAGATAATGATAATTGTAAAATTTGAACAGTTTTTTCCCGAAACGATAATTCTGAAACTGGGTGACTCCTTTTCTGGAGAACTATTCGACCAATTTCCTTCATTTTAAACACTTTCCAATCTAGTTGAAAAGTGTTTATGACTTCGGTTTGTCTGCCGTCTGCCCGTCTGCCGTCTGTCCGTGCTCTAACTCCCGTAAATATGCTTCGATTGTCCTGAAATTTTTGTATGTTATTGTCGTTTACTATAGCATGTTCCCTATTTCAACAGAAGTGTGTAGCACTTATAGTTTGTTTACAGGGACAGTCAAAAGTATTCCGTTACATTACAGTCAACGGGGAATAACCGGTTCAAGCGCATTTTGATTACACTACGTCATTTAAAACATAATGAAATTGATGTATAACTATGAAGCGAATTAAAACATGATTTTTGTAGAATATGGGTGCAAAGCATTTATTATTCATTTACAGGGTCAAACAAAATAATTCTTTTACACATCTTTATATGGGGAAAATCGTTTGCAGTGTAATTTAGTGATATTTTTACTATTTCAAACATAATGAATATTATATGCATTACTTAGGTGCACTATAAATCGCTCCCTTGTATGCATTGCGTTTACTTACAGGGACACACAAACGATATTGATTACAGTACGATATTTACAGTCTATGTGTGATAAGTGCGTTTTCAACTTTGGTTTGTATTTTTAATTTTTTTTCATAGTACGTGTGTGTTTATAAACTCGGTTGACCATATATAGGCCTACACAAGAAAATTCGTAAGGACTACAGATTATGGGAGTGAATTGCTTAAGGGTAGTTTTTAATTGTATTTACGCATTTTCCTGATAAACTATACTTAGTAGACAAATAGAAATTTGTGGAATATAAATAAATTCGTATACAGGGCTACGAAAAAAAAGATACATTGTCGTTTACGTTTGGTAATTGCTGCAAGTGAGTTTTAAGTTGCCTTTTAGCTTAACAGGTGGCGAGTACAAAATTCTTCAGATAATATACAGGACTGCACAAAAGATTTCGAGTGCATTTCCATCGAATGGCGAAAATTGCTAAATGTGATTTTTCTAACTGAACTAAATTTTATCATACAATATATCCACATCTATTGATCATATACAGGGCTGCACAAAATAATTCGGCAACTTTTTTGACACTGGAAGGTAATTTCGAAAACTGTGGTGTTATGTGTTTTCTAAACTGTTTACATACATATCTATCTTTCCCATTATTTAACGGTGAAGTTTTGTTACAGTTTTCTGTCTGTGTTGTACAGTGTTTCATAATCTATGCTTGACGCATTATTTTTCGTCCTTGTTTATTTAAAAGAAAGCTAATTGTTTTTGCATACATACTTATATATTATTATACCCCAAACATACTTAGAAATTCAAGTATGAACATATCTCTTTCTCTTATCTCTCCCTTTTGTACAAAGGGCATTCCATAAAAATTGAGAGCTTTTTTTACGTAGTAGCAATACCACGAAAATAAAAAAGGAGATTTTCTGAAACTGTTAAAGGTACGCTTATAAATATTCTAAGCGAAGCAGACGATTTTATTTTCCTAGTTTCGTGCTTGTTTAAAGGACTGTTTTTATTTTCCCTACAGAAATTGATGTGAATGATTCAGAGTTAAAAAACGAAATGCATTGTGCCATAAAATTTTGCTATCGTTTGGACAAAACAGCTCTATAAACAGTTAAGTTAATGAAATAAACTTACAAAGACAAATGTTTTGGTGAGTCTACGATTTTTAGATGGTATAGTGATTTAAAAAAAGGACGTTTGTATGGAGAACTGGCTCCTAAGCCTGGCTGACCAGAAAGTGTTGTCAATGATTGAAATGTTAACACTGTGTGAACAATCTTGCAAGAAAATCGGCAAATGATATGTGAAGAGATAGCAGCATCAACTAACATTTCGAAAATGTTGATATTTCTCATTCTACGCAACAATTTACAGCTTCGCCATGTTTTTTCCAGACAGGTTCCTTATCACCTTACTAAAGAACAAATTCAAACAAGAATTCACCAGTGTTGCGAGTGGAAACAGATGCTTCAAAATGATCCGAATTTTCTAAAGACTGTAATAACAGGTGATGAAACGTGGGTGCATTATTTTGATCCCCTTACAAAATCCGAAACAAGTGTATGGAAACACACGGATTCTCCGCCTCCGAAAAAAAATCCGACAAACCAAATATCTCACGATGATTATTTTCTTTGATCATAAAGGTGTAAACTATCAGGATGCTGTTCCTCCAAAAATTACTGTGAATGGTGAAGATTATGTTTTAGTTTTGATAATTTTGCGACAGCACATATCGAGAAAGGGTCATGAACTGGTAGGGAATTGGACATTACACCACATTAATGCTTGGCCGCATGTCGTTTTTTCTGTTCAGCAACACCTTAGTAAATGAATGTTAAAATCATAACATATCCCTTACAGTCCAGATCTCGCACCATGCGATTTCTGGCTGTTTCCGATGTTGAAGGAGAAGCGCCGTGGCAGAAAATTTAATACAGATTCTGAAGTCATTTCAGCAGTGCAGGTTTTTTGGAAAAAGCTTCTAGAAAAAGACTTCTGTACTTGTTTTGAAAAGTGGGTTGAACGATGGGACCGTTGCATATTATCTGAGAGAAGGTATTTTGTAAAAGGATGACGTTTTTTTTTTGCTGGAAATATAGTTCTTGATTTTTTTATGATTTTACTCTCTGTTTTTGTCGAACGCCCTTTGTATATGTATCTGTATCTCTTAAATTCATCTTTTAATTACCCAATATTGAGTGCGTCATATAGCGCATGATATTGTATATTTATATGGTTCTATTCTTAACACGTTGTTGACAGCTCAAGAGTATATTCGTGTTTAAAAACCTACACCCTTGGCTAAAGGCGTGTCCTAAATACCCAGTTCCGCCTACAGTATTTCTTCTTGCGTTAAATTTTGTACAGTTATTTCCGGCATATAATCCGTGGAACAAACAATCATGTTTCAACCCGAAAATTTTATTTTATAAAATGTAACTTATTAGATCGCTGTAAATACTTGATTTCAATCATTGAGTAAAATTTCTGGGTCGATTGCTTGATTCGCGCATTATACGCCGGAAATTACGGTAATTTTTTATCAAAACGAATATGTATTTATATCATATATATTTTGTTAGGCTATGTTAAATGCGTTAATTTTGTATAAAATAAACTGCTTACTAACGCATAAATTCGATAAATTTATCTAGGAAAAGAGCGTGACTAAGACCTTTCAGAAAAAGGCGGGGCTTGTATAGTTTCAAAACCTAGATTTCGTATTAAATTGCATGTCAACAAAGTGTTAAATTAACAATTTATTTCTCAAGTGATACTTTTGCCTTCTCTTCTTTTCTTTTACAAAACTGCACTGCATTGCACTAGCATTGATAATCAAATAAATCTTATGAAAATTTTCAAAATTAATTTATTATTTTACAAACGTAATTTGCTTTTTTGGTAACAACATGATGTCTCAGGAAAATAATCTTTCATTGGAATTTACGTAAAAAGGGCAACGGTAAAAATAACATTGATAAAAAAAGGCAACGGTAAAAAAGGAAAGATTAAATTTGGCCCAATAAATCGCAATTTCTGCAAAACACAGCAGAAATAAAAATATCTTTTGCAAACATGTTTTAATATAAAATTTCGCATCTAAATTTATTGATTATGTAGCTTCTAAAAATATATACTTAAAAGCATAACACTTACAGGAATGAATACTGAAGTGATTTGCAACCTAATCATGCTATATTTGTTTTCATTTTCCGACAAATGAATTACATCGTGAGTTATAAGCAATTGTTTTCCATTGATGATATTTAGTGAGCTGTCGCGTCAAAAATTTCGGCTTAAGACTTTAACTTTGACTGCATTTCGTTAAAGAGCCTCTACCTTTACCGAAAAAATCATAATCTCTGTAGAAGAACAACTGCCATTTTGATATGTATGTTACCTAAAATGAATTCAAATATGTGCTGGGAAGTAGACGCTTTAGATTATAAAACATTCTTAATGGTGAAATATGCGGATTTGCAAATTTTCGGAAGTTAGGGGCGCACAGTTACAACGTGCCCCTCTTTTATTTATCTTTTTCCATCATAGTTGAAAGGATTCTGCGATTTCTGCATCGGCTATTGGGCCATTCGTTCAGAGCCCTCATATTTTGGGTCCCACAGTACCTAATTACCAAGCAGGCAAACTTCCGACGGATAGTTGCCAACCTCCCGATTCTTTATAATGCCAGTAAAATGTTACAAAAATTTCGCTTTATTAAATTGCAAAAATCGTGTGATTAAATAAAACAAATATGTTTACATATAACTATTGGTATGAAAAAAATCGGGAGATTGACAACTGCGCACCAGTAAAAAGGAATAGAATTTTTTGCCTTATTCGCGACACAAATGTTTCATGACTACGGCGTTTAAATAAGACAAGAATTTCAGTTAACACTTTGCCGTCCAGATGTCTCGTAAAAATACAGGGTGTCCATAATTAAACGACCCTACTTTAAAGTTGTCTACAGACGAAACTATTGGTCAGAACGTTGAGAAATTTTGTGAAGGACATAATGAAGGAATGGGAATTTGTTTAAGCAAAAAAAAAGTTAGTTTAAAATTTCGCCACCAGATGGCGTTTTTAACAAATCAATCGCATTTGAAACATTTGGTAAGTCATGATAAACCAAGAACATTTAATGAATTATACATTTAGCATACATTTTAGATAGTTTACATATTTTATTGCAACAAAACGTGTTCCACATGACGTCCATCATTTTCAGCTACCATTTTGAATGGTAGCATAACATGTTTCACAGTTGACAACAGTGTGTTCTGGGAAATGCTAAAAACATGTCGTGAACATGGTTTTAAGATTAGGTAAAGTTCTTCGTTAATCATGACTTACAGAATGTATCAAATGCGATTGACTCATTAAAAACGCCATCTGGTGGCGAAATTTTGAACTAATTTTTTTTTGCCTTAACAAATTACCATTCCTTCATTATGTTCTTCACAAAATTTCTCAACTTTCTGACCAATAGTTTCGTCTGTAGACAACTTTAAAGTAAATTATGGACAATTATTGGTTTAATTATGGACACCCTGTACTTCGTAAAAATTGAAATGATTGATTGACGCCATAATTTAGAAACAAATTTATTCGAAAATAAGTAAAAGCTTTTCTTTTTGTACTTGATAAAGGAGAATTTTTCATTCCTAAATTCTGGTGCCAATGTAGCATTTAAGGATTAAAACTAAGTTACTTTACGACGACACAACTGTGTTGTCTCCGGACAGCACAGTGCTAAAAATTACTAGTGGAAATTTGCCCCATTAATAATCAGGCCCTGGGTTCCCAAACTTAGGTATAATTTCAGTTTTAGGAATATATATTTTTCTGTCCTACTTTATTCGAAAATTATCTATAGTTTGAAAATAATTCATATCTCTATTCTTAAATTTGTTTTAATCACCATGCTGTGTATTGAAACTAAAAGAAAATCTAAAACTAGACATCGATGATGTAATCAGTCGTTTTGCCAACATTATAATAAAAGAAAACAATTATTTAAAGATATTTTGCTTGTTTTGAACAATTACTTTTATAATCCCTGTGGCGAGAGTTATTATCTCATCATTAAAAAAAAATAATATAAAGATTGAAAAAGTAATCTCTAACAATAATATTGCTTTAATCATATTTAACATAAAATATTAAGACTTCTATTCATATTGATGTATATGTGTGACAAGAGAGTAAAAAATTTAATTTAAGGATTTAATCTGTATCATTTTGACCTTATAATAATAATTTTAAATTAGAAAATGCATTATTGCTAGAATTTTTATTATAGTGACTCCTCTCTGTTTTTAATTATATTTTTCGAAACAAAATATAGATATTTTTAGACATAATCTTGTGTATTGTTTTCATTGAATTCATCATATTGATACTTGTCAATAATTCGATACTTGTATCATACTTTTATGTATTGGTATCTTCAAAAGGGTATTCTCTAATTTACTCACCAGCTCATGGCACCCTCGCGAAATTCAAGAACAGGCAATACACTTGTCTGCGCTCTAACTTTTGTAAATGAAACTTGGATTACCACGAAATAGAAATATGATATGGATGCTCAGTCAGTGAGAGTATTTATCGGTGCTTCACAGGGATCGGTGCTTCACAGCATAAAAAAATAGAATACACTACGGTCTGTGGACGATATTGTTTGATGTACGTTTAAATAATGGCGTATTAATTCAACCATTGCAATTTATATTCATTGTTAATATGCATTAAAATATGTTTCCTATAAGAAAAATTCTGTATGTAGATTATGCGTTTAATTTACAGAAGAAGAGATAAGTGTCATATAAAAGAGCCCCTACTAAATGGGCATAAAAATCGCAATCCAAAGCAATGGCGCTTTTGTGAACATCCGCAGGTGAGACATATTTTGAAAGTTTTTCCACTATTAGATAGAGAAGGGGATGGATTGCTGAAATTAATTATAAAATGTACGTAAGTCAAATGTAATTATAATGTATAAAAAGTGTCTAATTTTTTAATTTTATTTTCGCACCCGAGAATCTAACATTAATAAACACATTATTTTTATTAAAAGTATATTTTGTTCCATCCCCGCAGAAATGTGCTAAGAAAATCCGTAGTTGAAGTAGATTTTTATGTCAGTACTTGGTCACAAAAATAGAAAAGAAAAGAAAAGAATCGGTGCACAACTCTTTATATCAGATTAGCACATTCAATTCAAAGCAGTTTGAAAAAATACATTGCTCCCATCTCGCAAATTCTTTATTTTTGCAAAAATATTGATTAAAAAAAGGATTTCAGGTAAATGCTTAGTAAAAGCAAAAGCACAAACATAGCTAAATTATCCTTAAAGAAAAAAAATAAATTGTTAAATTTATCATGTTTACTTTAATATATATTATATTATTTGCATTATTTTTCAAATATTAAGAAATCCGTCAGTGTTTTTCTTCTTCCTATAAAGACATAAGAATTTTTGAAAGACCATCATCAAAGTTGATATCTTAAGTCGATTTTTTGCACACAACAGTCAGGAAAAATTCGTCATCGGGAATTAATCAGTTATAATTCAAGATATATCATATTTATGGAAAAATGAGAAATATTGTTCAAATCTCTGGCAGCTAAATAATAATATATGGGCAATTTATACTTTTACATACAAACGTAAGTTATGGCTGAATGTGCCCTGTTTTTCGGATCAGAAAAAAAAAATCAGAACTCCCGAATGCAGCTGAATTCAGTGTATAAAGAAATTTTGTAATTCAGTAATAATATAGGTTTTGAATAGCCTATGTGGATTACAACAAATTATTCATAAAATATTTACCAACATCTATAAACTGTTTTACCTAGTTATTTAAACTGCAAAATGCAATTATTAAAGTGTTTCTGTATGTGTTTATTGATTTTTCACTCGAAATGTTAATATTTTGCCATATATTTATTTAAATATTTAAAAAGATTTCTAATTGCACATTACATCAAACGTAAGAAATATAAGTATCAGATTTGAAATACAGAGAATACTTTATTTTTCTTAAAAAAACAAAAATCCAATATCAATGGAAAAATGCTACCATTTGCAGTTTGTCCTCTATTTTCTTGCAAACAAATGAAATTTTAAATTATTTTTCTGGTAACACGTTACCAATAAACAAAATCTACCCCGTAAATTTCTCAAGTATATTAAAATTGACATCCTATAGAAATGTAAACAAAATTATAGTTTTATATACAAAAATTATATTTTTATAACAAAACAAAAGTTTTATTATAAAACATAAGGTTAACTATTATACAAAAATATGTAAAAATAATTAAAATAGACATATTAAATAAATTCTTTAAGTTTCATTTGATTTCGATGGATAATAAATTGAGGAAAACATGTATATATTTTAAAGGTACTGAGAGGAGTAATGGCTGAGTTGAGGGGTTTGGAAGTTAATATAAAACTACTGCTGTGATGTCAGAAAAGATAAACGAAATAAATGACGTCTTACTTTATTTTTATATCAACAATCTTTTACGTTGCATTACAAAATATTCATAATTTAATAAATCTGAATAAGAATTAATGATTAATACTAATTAAAAAAAGTAATGGTTAATGGAATCATTTAAATAAATATCCCGTATAGCACGCATGGTCGCAGTGACGTCACTGTGACGTTACTGCACGTCACGTACGTCACGTCACATATGTGATCAAAATGTCACCACTCTGTGACGTCACACTGGGACCGAAATGTGAACGTCTTGGAAATCGCATGAAAACTTAAAAGAAACTTTAAAACATGTTATAACATTAATAAAATTACTTTAAGCAGCTTTGAATTTTTTGTGACGTTGAAGTGACGTCACTGTAAGTTACCGAAGTCACGTCACACCTGTGACCAAAATGGCCACATTTTGTGATTTCCCAATTTGACCAAGGAGTGAATTTGGAAAAAAACTTGTTAGAGCAAGAAATAAAGGAACTGAAGTAATATACTTTTTTAAATCTCATAAAATGTAGACTTGAATCATGTTATATATCTGAATCTCTCACATTGTCTCTGAATATTTAAACAAAAATATTTACAAAATAAAATAATGAATAATAACTATGTATCTATCTATCTATATCTATATCTATCTATCTATCTATCTATCTATCTATCTATCTATCTATATATATATATATATTATTACGAAGATAAATTATTCACATTTTCATGCAATTTTCAAGAAACAGTAGTAATAAAAAAATATCACTTAACAAATATGCAAAAATCCTTAAATATAAACATAATAATGTAGATACGTTGTTGGGGAAAGTTATTCATAAATAGATCTCCCATTGTGATAAAATTGTTAGAAATTTAAAGGTTTATTAGCATTTTAAACACAAGCATTTTATTATTTTTCACAGCCGCATGAAACGCATTTGATAATCTGGTCGGTTAAATTCATTGCAATTTAAATAAAATATATTCGTATTCAATAAATTCATTTATAAACCAGTATTGATATTATATAGAAATTATTGTATAAAGGCTACGTATTAAATCAATTTTTATTTATAATGTTTGTTTACTTTGGACTGACAGTGAGCGAATGCAATGTATTCAAAATATTTAAACATACAAATTATCATAGGTTTTTTTCTAAGAAATTTAATAGAAGGCACTATTAAATGCAAAATTCTCTCATATAGAAATAGAATATTAAAACATCATTATAACTTAATTTGTCGCTTATCTAAATTACAAAACATTTAAAATATCACGATTTAAGTTCGTTTCCTTATATTTTATTTGACTAAAGCAGGTGTTATTCTGTGACAGGAAGTTGGCTTTGGAGCGCAGAAGTTCACTGCGCATATTTAAATCAGACGATATTTTTTTTCTTTTCAAGCTGAATGTTTTGTTCTTTTAATGTTTTTCGGAATTAATATCATGTAGGGGTATTTTAAGTATTTTATTAGAACAAAAATATTTACGTGTGTAGCAGGGTGTGTTCTTAGGTCCGTGTGATATTTGATCTTCAGTTCTATGAACACATCTCTGCTGGTACACTTTTATTGTGATCAGAATTCGGAATCCACAGTCGTCTTTTGCATAGGTATGAGTTCTAAACAGACCTGCTACAATGGAATAAAAATGGATAATCATTCACTCGGGATTTCAGCACATGGTGTCCTTACCATGATATCGGTATGTTGTTTTTGCATACACTATATAGTTTAGTTTTATTGGTAATAGTGTGTTTAATAGTGTATTTTTTTAAAGGTTACGATGCTTAATGCTTCTTTTTCAAATTAAAAAAAAAGATAATAATTGTTAAATTTCTTCTTTAATTTTTTGAATCGTTATTTATATGTAGTTTGGGTGTTTGATCGTTTTAATATAATTATTAACAATATATTTTTTAAACGTAAAGTTTTATTAATAATAAAGATCAAATTTGCATTTAAAAAATTTTGCGTTTCTTGGTTCGTTTTTTAAAGTTATTCATCTCAAGAAAAAAAATTATAACTTAAAACTATTAATTTTTGAATGTTTAAAGACAATTCTGATACATTTGCAACAATTGTGATAATAATAACTGTTTGCATTAAATTTTCAGAATTATTCACATAAAAATTCATAATTTAAAACTGATAATATATATATATTTTTAAATACGTTCCTGATAAATTTTTAATAACTCTCACAATTGAGTATGTTAATTGATATTTAATTTTTGCATTTCATACACTATCGAAAAACAAGATAAAGACAAATTGTCAAATTGATTCTAAGCGTGTAATGAAATATCAGTAAAAAATATAATAAAATGTGTTTATGACTTTAACTTTTATATTTTATTTACATCAAAATGGGATTTAATGCTTGATATAAGGGTCTTTTTTTTATAATATTTAACAATAAATGTACCTATCTATATTTTAAATCGTTTCCTAATGTAAAGGTTTTACAATACTTATTTAAAAATATATACTTATATTTTCATTAATTAAATAATTTAACCAAATATAGCAAATACGGCAAAGCGTGCATTAACAGAAAAATAGTGTTAATTATTATCAACATTTTTTTTGTTTAAATATTGAAAATGGAAATACAAGACAATTTAAAAGGTTGTTGTTAACTTGCATAATCGAATTTCATATTATTGAAATACTTATTTTTATTAACGTATTCAATTCATCCATATCTACATTTTTATATTCCATATTTGTTTTTACATTTGTAATTTCACTTATTTAACTCTACATTAGCTGATTTCCCAAACCGATGTAAAATTCTAATTGAGAGCTGAGTTGCGCATAAAGAAAAAATGTTGCCGATAGGATACGGGTTTTAGATTTGATGAAATCTTGTTATCCGACCTATACGAAATTCCAATCCAGTATTGAATTCAGGATTCAGGGGGTGACCGGGGGAACATCCCCCTCGGAGCATTGAAATTCCCCCCCCCCCGGAAGATTTGATATTTTATGCAGTGTTCTATACTGTTTCTGACATTAGTAGAAAATTTACAGCATCATAAAATTTAACTGTGATCTTGTCAAGAAAGTTCTAGCAGATAACAAAAGATTAAAAGTCGCTAAGCGCAAACTGTGTGTTGAAAGAAAAGGTATTTTTGAAATAAAGAAGGTAGATGAAACAATAACCAAAATCTATAATGAATTAGTACACATTGTCGAAAAAGTCTATAGCGATCTATATAAATTTGAAGATCAAATGGAAATAAAACTACGAGATCCACGAATAAACATTACAGAAACTGAAAAGACAATCCCAGTGATGACTGATGAAGTTTTACAAGCCATTAGATGCATGAAAATGGTAAATGCCCTAGCAAAGATGGAATTACAATTGACCTTTTATGAAAGTAGGAGAAAAAATTGCAAAAATGTTAGCGTTACTATTTTCCAAATGTCTCGAGAAATCAGATGTACGAGAAGATTGAAATAATGCTGTAATGGTGCTACTTCACAAGCAAGGGGAGAAGGAAAACCTTAAAAACTGCCGTCCAATCAGCTTACTGTCAGTGATTTATAAAATATTCGCCAACGTTTTAACGACAAGACTTGAATCAGCTCTGGACTCAGTTCAACCTAGAGAACAAGCAGAATTCAGAAGTGGATTTAGCACAAGCGATCATATGCAAAGAGTAAGGAACTCATAGAAAAACATAAAGAATATAATTTACATCTCTGCTTTTATTTATTATGAAAAAGCAACTGATTCGGTCTACACATCTGCAGTAGTCTATTCTCTGGAGGGCATTGGTATAGACAAACCATACATCAATATCGTAAAGAAGATTTTCAAGAAAGCAACAGCCACCATCCGTTTGGACTAAAGAAAAGCGAAGATCAAGCTATTAAGAGGAGTAAAACAAGGAGACACCATTTTGACTAAGCTGTTTACTGCTGTCTTAGAAACTATTTTCAAGAAGCTGGATTGGGAAAACAAAGTTATTACAATAAATGGGGAATATTTAAGCCATCTCCTGTTTGTTGATTGACATTTTAATTTTCAGTAATAGCCCTGAAGAATTGGAAAATATGCTAAAAGATTTGGCAAAAGCTAGCATTAATGTGGGATTAACAATAAATTCGGAAAAAAACTAAGGTGATGTTCATTTCATTTGCATCAAAAAATAAAATCGTCTACTACAACACCGAGAGTAAAGAAGTGCAAAGTATATCATCGGACAACTGTATCATGAATGAAATCAATAGAAAAATAAGTAATGGATGGAGTGCTTTTAAGAAATAAATTATTATTCTGAAGAGTAGCATGCCTCTTTGTTTGAAAAGAAAGGTGTTTAACCAATGAGTTTTGCCTGCACTAAATTATGGAGCAGAAACTTACACGCTAACAAAACGGATGGTACAAAGATTACCAGCAACACAGCAAAGTATGGAAAGATATATGCTAGGCATAACTAGAAGAGACATAAAGGGAATAACCTGGATAAGAAGTCAGACGAAAATTTTTGACATCATTGAGAGAATTAGAGCTAAAATTGAGAGCTAAAATGGAAATTGGTTGGGCACATTGCATGAAGACAAGACAATAGAAGGAGCACAAACACCCTACAATGGTATCCCAGAGATTTAAAACGACCAAGAATTCAGTATCAAGTAAGATGGAGTGAGGAAATCAGAAAAGTGGCCGATGTTAATTGGATGACTAAAGCACTAAACAGGAAACAATGAAAAAATCTGGGAGAGGCATACATCTAGCAGTGGATTGAAAACGGTTGATGATGATGATGATGATGATGATGAGGATGATATATATGTGTGTATATATATATAATTATTTTCATTTTTAATATTTTTCATTTCGAACTTTGATAAGTTGAGATATTTGTTAAGTCAAATTTATATTTATTTCCCTTGAAAGTCGTATTCTAAAAAAAGTAAAAAATCTTATATATTTCAAATTTTCTAAAGACAGGTTTAGATAAATAGAAATTTTTTAGTTCGGTGTTTTAATCATGTAGTACATATCTAAATAGGGGATTGCCAAAAGGATTAAAATTTATTGCCGTAAGGATTGCCAAATTTATTGTGCTTTACATAGAGGGTGATATAATTAATCGGTATCAAATTATTCATTTTTAGCCACAAAATGAAATCGTTAAGATTCCTACTTAATTGGCTTTTATCAAACAACAGCAATACCGTGTAGTAATCAATGAAGGGAATTGTGAACTATTTTTTTATTACTAGGTAAAATTAAACTATTGTTAAGATCATGAATTTTGGTATATAATAATGCATTTGCACACAACTCTAAAACATTTATTTTGCGTTTCGTTTTACTAATAGGTATGACTTAGGTGCATCCCTCGACAGGAAATATCTTATAAGTGTAGTTAACCCGAAAAATTCTAGACATATGTACATTTTCCACCACATAAGAGGGGTGACGTTGTGTGTGAAGTGGGGTTAAAATTTACTCAGTCCTTCAAACATCTGCTAAGTCTTTTTTATTAAGGGTTTTATACTTTTATGCATGCTTCTACAGCTGCATACAGAACTAAGTGCAGTAATTTTATGTTACATTAAAAACATGCAAATCTTCTTTGGCCTTGCCTGTGAAATGTAGTATTTTGGGGTTTTGACACTTTTCTAGTTGGTGAGTATACTGTCACAGTTAAATAAAACAGTGTTCATTGTATAAGAAAGGTAGGCGTGGCTAGTTGAGCTCAAGCCGAAAAGTAGGATTCCCCACCAGATTTGACCTTGACTTTGTATAAGAAATCAAATAATTTTATTAACATGAATTTTTATTTATGCATGACTATGAACAGCTACGAAGATCATAGTTAATTATTTCTCAAAACTTGTTTTATACAATGAAATTAATTTTTCAAAAAGTAATATATATAAATATATGCAGATTCATCATTTCAATTAATCTGAAAATTTATTTACTTCAAATATAAAATACTTAATTTGTTCTAAATGATTTTTTTATATAAATATGTAAAACATTTATATAGAGAAAAAATGTTTTGTATAATAATGCTAAGAGAGCAATATCATTACAACAAATATGAAAAAGGATATTTCTATAATATGACTTCATAAATTCTAAATTACGTGAGAATATGCATATGAAAATAATTAAACGTTTGTTATTTTCATATTAAGGACAATTTTAATAGTTATGAGTAAAACAAGGTAACTAAATTTAACTTCTAATACATATAAATATGTTTTATGATATCTACAGAAGTAGCTTAATAAAAATCATAAATACGGAACACTGATACTACATACTCCCAAAATTAATCTAACTCAAATAAAATCTCTCTTAATCTGAATCTAATTTCTTAGAATAATTTATGTTAGAAAATGCTTAAAAAATTTTAAATAAATTTCTGCAAGTATTCGAAGCAATTAGTTTTAAATGCAATGAGCATCACTTCCCTGCATACTTTATGCAAAGAGACTGACATGTCATAACTACTCAGGTTTGCACATTATCATGGTTTCATGTAATATAAATTCCTCTCTCAAAGTTTTGAATTTCCCTTGGTTTTACAAAAGAATGAACATTCTTATTAAATTAAAGGTTGCGAAAAATGTTTTTTTTTATTTTACTTGAAAGTGGCCTTTCTGGCAAGTGACAAACATACTGCTAATTATGAAAATTCCACAGTCGTTTTAAAGAAGTGGAAGAATTAAAACAATTAACATATAGAGATATATTATTATGTCGTACGTGATTTTAGTTGCGGCACTTTTTCTTTACTATTCTTTATTATAAATTAAACCTGTTTCTTTACTTTCAATTTGTTTACTTCAATAGTGTGAGTATAATCATGAAGTTGAATATAAATTATTTTACATGAAGACTATTTCTACCGATGTCAAATTGGCACATTTTAAGATTTTGATTCATATTTTATACTCAATATTTGAATTAAAATAATTACAAATCTTTTTCAGTGCACCTAGTGCTGGACATATGGTTGTCTTAATTTAAAAATTACAAATAAAATAACCATAAATCAACATTCACAGGGGCAAAGCACTTCTGTATAAAATGTTGATATCAAGGACTGACAACTTTACGAACAAATTTATTTGAAAATAAGTAAAAGCATTTCTTCTCGTACATTATAAAAGAAAGATTTTATTTCAAGATTCTGGCGCCATTATGGCATTTGGAAATAAAAATTAAGTAGGATATATAATATCCACTCACCCTTAAAGGGGATAAAACGTGCCTCTTGACGCCCTACTGGTATAAAAGGTATTTAAAGCATGATTTTAATCTCAAACTATTAATATTATCTTAAGTTTAACATATTGAACATTTTTAATTTTTTATATCTATCTATCTTTATACAGGGTGATTCATAAAAGATGGGCAGAACTTTAAGGGGTTATAGTACACTTAAAGACAAATAATATTAAATAGGAGACTAAGGGTCCCAGACGTATTCCCAAGGAGATAGGGGGCATTAAAGTTTAGGGTCCGAAATTTCAAATGATTATAAAACATGGAAAAATTGGTCGATTCGTTTGCGGTTTTTGCAAAAAATTTTCTTTATGCCAGTATTTTCTTGAAATAAAATTTTAAAGTTCAATTTCAAAAAATGCCGATAGGGGGCGCTTTAGACTTTGGAGTAACAAACAACTATTTTTAGCCACACACAGGGTGGCTTATTCTTTCAATCTCTATCATTTTTCATGTTTATGAAAAGTCACAGCAATCCATCGTTGCCACAGATTAATCTCGGAAAATGAAACATTTGAAGTTACTTAAAAAATTAATAACTCGAAAAGTATTTGTCACAAAATTGTTTTACAAACTGCGTTAGAATGGTAAAAAATTGTATTTTTCTTGATATAAATTTCAAATCTAATGATTATGTCGTTTTTTAAATATTAGATTTCAAAAATTACAAAACTTCACAATGGAGTACCGTAGCGAAGCTTTTACGCGTAAAAAGATAATGATAAAGGCATTGTGGCTCGACGACGTGTATCGTGTATACTGGCCATAGCATGAGTAACGAATTATAGTAAACTTATTATTCTGTTAAAATATAAAAGTGAATTATGTATATACATTTTTAAAAAATAAAGAAAAACATTTTATCACAAACATCAACAAAAATTTTTCTTCTATTTATTCCCTTATTCCAAAGATATCGTTTTATCGTCTGCTGCCATAGCAACATGAATTAAATTGCATTAAAAAAAAATTGCTCAGTGGTAGAAAAATATTTTTCTAAATCGAATGGTTATTGAACAACTCAACACTTTAACAGGGGAATTTTTATTTGTTATTTAGATATTTTAAAATTGTTTGTAGTCATTGCGTTTTTATTCTGAGTTAAAGCCGTGTGTGGCAATCTATATTCGGCCTTGTAGCAGAATTTCCCCCTCTTGTTTAACGTTATTTTTTGTATTTCTTTAAATGATTTCGAAAGCTTAGACTTAAACTTAAATTTTGATCTAAAAATCTGAGTCCTAACGAGTAGTTAAGTAGCGTAAACTGAAATTTGAAATTTGAAACCCTTCTCCCCCCAGAACAAAAATCAGTTATTCCCGATCTTTGTGTCGTAGATTAGGCTCTAACTACTGCCGCGTTTTGCTAAAATTATTCTTTATGTCAGTATTTTCTTGAAAATAAATTTTAAAGAAAATTTTCAAAAAATTCCGATAGAGGGCGCTTTAGACTTTGGAGTAACGAACAACTATTTTATACCGTTATTTTTTGTGTCTCATTAAATGCTTTCTAAAGCTTAGACTTAAACTTAAATTTTCAGCTCAAAATCTGAATCGCTGAGCGTGGTTCAGTAGCGAGGGGAGGGGGTTCAAATTTCAACTTCTGAACATAGTTCAGTTTGCACTACTTAACCATGCCCAACGATTCTGTGCTGTGATACGAGGCAAAAATACAACTTTCGTCAAGGACTGCATAGTCGGAATTCACTCATAAAGGCACTGGCACAGTTGGAAACGTCGCTCATGCAAACGTTAAAGCTCCATTCCTGACGCTAGTCACCGGGTGAAGAAGGAAACAGAAAGTATGCAAATGTCAAATGGGGAAGAAGAAGAACACGTATGCAAAATTTCGACACGATTCAGGCATAAAAACCACTGAACGGTGAGTCAAGTGTAAGTCGCTGTAGTAATGAATCGGAAGATGGTGCCCTTCACGAATAAGGAAAAGGCTGAGATGCATTTAATTTACGGAGCGGCAGATGGAAATGGTGCAGAGGCACAACGAATGTACGGAGAGCGATTTCCTAACAGGCGGTTGCCTAACCGCAAAACTTTCGAGCGCTTGCACAGACAGTTGTGTGAGACGGGATCATTTCTCGCTTCCCGGTCGAATGCAGGTCGTGCAAAAAAGGACGAATCAGTAGTTGTTGCAGAAGCCATTCTGGATGTAGTAGCGGCGCAGCCAAGTACAAGTACACGAACAGTGGCTAGCCAGGTGGATACCTCACAGTCCACGACTTGGAGGGTACTGAAGGATGAACATTTGCTCCCGTTTCATGTGCAACGAGTCCAGAAACTGTCTCCAGGGGATTATCCAAATCGTATTGAATTCGCCCGCTGGTTTCTGCAGCAGAACGCGCTAAATCCACATTTTGGACGAACTGTGCTTTTCACCGATGAATGTACCTTCACACGTGAAGGTACATTTAACACACACAATGCACATGTATGGGCGGATGTCAATCCACATGCTACGTATCCACATGCTCATCAGAGACGCTTTTCCATCAATGTTTGGGCAGGAATCCTCGGAGACCACCTAATCGGACCGTACCTTCTTCCTGAACGCCTCAACGGTAAAACATACCTCACATTTCTGCAACATGTGCTGCCAGACCTGTTAAACGTTGTTCCTCCACGCATCCGGCGGGTCATGTGGTTCCAGCACGATGGAGCGCCAGCCCATTACGTACGAGACGTCCGCAACTATCTGGACATCACATTTCCGAACAGATGGATTGGTCGAGGTGGTCCTGTTGCTTGGCCTGCTCGCTCGCCAGATCTTTCACCCCTCGATTTCTTTTTTTGGGGACGATTGAAGGCTCTTATGTATGAGACACCCATTGAATCCCCCGAGGAACTGGTCGCCAGACTTTCCGCCGCTGTAGGGGAAGTGCTCGAAAAGTCTGATGTTTTCGCGAATGTTCGCCGTTCCATTCGTCGCCGTTGTTCTGCGTGCATAACCTCTGGTGGTCACAATTTTGAACATTTATTGTGATTACATGTTAATAAATATGCTTTGGTAACATAATCCTAATTTGTGTCTTTTTACCTCGTATCACAGCACACAATGTGTGGACATGGTAAACTGAACTGTGCTCAGGAGTAGAAATTTCAAACCCCTCTCCCCAGAAACTTAACCACGTCTAACGATTCAGATTTTGGGCTGAAAATTTAAGTCTAAGCTTTAGAAAGCATTTAATGAGACACAAAAAATAACGGTATAAAATAGTTGTTCGTTACTCCAAAGTCTAAAGCGCCCTCTATCGGAATTTTTTGAAAATTTTCGTTAAAATTTATTTTCAAGAAAATACTGACATAAAGAATATTTTTAGCAAAACGCGGCAGTAGTTAGAGCCTAATCTACGACACAAAGATCGGGAATAACTGATTTTTGTTCTGGGGGGGAGAAGGGTTTCAAATTTCAAATTTCAGTTTACGCTACTTAACTACTCGTTAGGACTCAGATTTTTAGATCAAAATTTAAGTTTAAGTCTAAGCTTTCGAAATCATTTAAAGAAATACAAAAAATAACGTTAAAAAATAGTTGTTTGTTACTCCAAAGTCTAAAGCGCCCCCTATCGGCATTTTTTGAAATTGAACTTTAAAATTTTATTTCAAGGAAATACTGGCATAAAGAAATTTTTTTGCAAAAACCGCAAACGAATCGACCAATTTTTCCATGTTTTATAATCATTTGAAATTTCGGACCCTAAACTTTAATGCCCCCTATCTCCTTGGGAATACGTCTGGGACCCTTAGTCTCCTATTTAATATTATTTGTCTTTAAGTGTACTATAACCCCTTAAAGCTCTGCCCATCTTTTATGAATCACCCTGTATATATACAGTGTGTTCAAAACTTCGCCGGCATTTTAAAAGGGGTGACAGAAGGCATCAAGAGGATAAAAACATGGGGTCGCAACGCCACTGCTTCGTGGCCGCAATTTCGAATAATGTCTATAAAAACGTGTCGTTGTCTCCTTTCTGACGTTAAAGAGCAATTCATTGTAGTCATGCTTGAAGTCATATAAAATTTTTTCCTACTTATTATTGGCTCTTTTTGTTCCACTCGACGTCACACCTTCATAACTATTTTTGCAATTTTCTCCAACTAAACGTGGTTAGCGACCCCATGTTCTTCAGTAAGCTTTCATCCTCTTGATACCTTCTATAATCCGTCTTAATTTGTCGGTAAAATTTTGGAACACCCTGTATATATAGTCCATTCCATTGCTTTTTATAATGTCTTATCCTTTGTTTTACACACGTGTTTACATTAAAAATATATATATATATATATATAATTCCTCAAAATATGAAATATTTAAAGATTATGAAAGAATGTGTATAGATAAAAAATATATAACAATTATCTATAAACATTTAGAGCAATAAAACATTAAAACTACACATGCAAAAGACTGTCTGTTTCTCATCAATGGACGGACAGACAGAATTAATCTCCTCCCTCACTATAAAAACTTGAACGTTTCAAAACACGGGCTAGCTTTACATTCAAAACAATATTACTTTTTTAGAAAAAAAAATGTGATGATACACGAAATATATATAATAGATAAATAAAAAAAAAAGATTAAAAAAACAATTAAATTACTATATTAGGAAACAGATTAAAAACTTAATTTAACATGCACGAAATTAAAATATAACAAACAGTAACTACAAAAAAAATTAAACAAAAATATAATAACCAAGTAAAATAAAATTAAACAAAGGTATACAAATTAAACTTTAAAGTTAAATAAAAATAAAAATGAATGCATAACAGCCGGCCTCCATCCATTCCTACAAGAAAACTTTAAATGGACGAAAATATCCTATAAATTACTTACTACAGAAGTACTTCGATTGGTAGAACCAAAAATAAAACCCAATTCCAGATTTCAGCTTCTCAATTTCACAAGCCAAATCTGCCGATTCCTTCAATTTCAACATCCACGTCGACCAGTTCTTCGATAAAGGCTTTAGGGAAGACATACCGTAATTTCCGGCGTATAAGCCGCAGCTCAAAGAGTCGTTTTTCGACCCAGAAATTTTATTCAATAATTGTAGTTAAATATTTACAGCGATCTTTTAAGTTACATTTTATAAAATAATATTTCTGGGTCGAAAAACGACTCTTTGAGCTGCGGCTTATACGCCGGAAATTACGGTAATCATACAGAATAATCCCGAAGTACAGCGACTAGAACACATAGTGCGGAAAACGGTTTTACCGTTTTTTAATTCAAAATTTTCGAATTCAAACCGGGAATTCTGAAACAAGAATTTTTACTTTAAGAAGTCACGAAATATCTGCCATTAAGTAACGATATACCATTATAGGGAATTTCTGGTATGAATGCGAAAATTCGGAATTTAAAAAAAGCCAAACTGTTAATGCTTTAAAAAGTGCTTAAATAATGTAGCCGATAAACGTGCAAAGATGCGGTACAATAATAGGGCGATCGCAGCGACATCTGCTTTAAAAATAGATTTACCTCTAGCAAAAGGAACCGTTTCACTATTGACAACATGAACATAATTTCTGTTAATAAAATCTTCTTGTAAGTGTATATTTCAGATGTAACTGATTTTGAAGTTAGCTTTTTATCATACCAGGGAATTAATCTTTTCCACTCTTCTAGCAGAGATTCATCCTTTGGTATGTTAAATAGGGATAGTTTCTAGATTGCTGTCTTGTATCGAGTACTGCAACAAGGCACAAAACAATGCGTGTCACGTTTTTTGACCATTCTCATTCTCATTAATATTTTCAAAGCTTATGAAAGTCAAAGGAATGTTTGATTGTTAAAATATACATAATTATTGCAAAAACAGAAATGACATAAACTGAAAAATAAATCCCTATTAAAATTCAATTCATCTGCAATATAAAACAGGTCAAAAATAGTTTATAAAATGTTGTAAATCTTATCGATAGGTATATTGGTGAATAGATTTTCAAAATCAAATACCTCAATCAATCAATCAAATGAAGTGAAGTGTAAATTGTCCAAAGCATCTATGGTATTTATTGTCAATTGACCAAACGTAACTGGAATTTTTAAATTTTAATTTTAAAAAAAACGGATATCTTTTTTAGCATATTTTGTAAAGCTATATTGAAATTTCTATCAATTCTTTGATGTACAACGAATATAACTAAATTTAGATTCCTATGAACTTTCGGAGTCATAAAAATATAAACAAAATATAATAATAATGATTATAAAAATATAACAATAGTGATTTGGAAGATTAATGTTATATGAAAATAAACTTTTACATTTCTTCTTAAGTGGAAAAATATTTTTAACTATAGGATTCTTAACCCTTAAATACCTAGAGTATCAAATTTGCAACACTTTTTATTTAACTTTTAATAAATAAATCAAGTTCTTCGCATCCACTATATTGATATCGAAATATTAATCCTGTAAAAGGCACATAAATATGCTACTAAATAAACTTAAAAATATATCTTAAAATGTCTGGTGTCTAATAACTACTATATTTATATCGAAATATTAGTCCTGTAAAAATCACATAAATATGCTACTAAATAAAGTTTAAAATCTATCTTAAATATCTGGCGTCTGATCCTTAACATTTCAATGCATGAATTTTTGTTTTAGAATTGTGTTTTTTTAGTAGCATGTTTATGTGATTTTTACAGGATTAATATTTCGACATAAATATAGTGGTTGCGAAGAACTTGATTTATTTATTACAAGTCAAATAAAAAGTATTTTAAATTTGATACTCTAGACATTTAAGGGTTAATATTATATTTATATACATAATGTTTTACGTTACATCAATCCTTTTAAAACACTAGTAGAATTAAATAGTTCGTAGACTGTGATCAGTGGTTCTGTCAATTTAGTACATTTTTTATTCAAAATGTCTACCAGAATATAGAATACTGAATTTTGTTTTCTTTAATAACGATATGGCTGTCATTAAACAAAGGGAATATTACTATTTGAAATATGTGGTAGGTTATCTGTATAACAAAATGCACTAAATTTGCAACACTTATACTTTAACAACTATAGTAACTAGTTACTATAGTATATTGGTGTTGATGTGGACATAAAGTGATCGAGGAAATGTGTACATATGCGCTGCAAGACGATTAAAATAAATTGTGATTCACTTATAAACATAAGATGAGATAACACAAAGGATCTATCTCCAGAGAACTAACTAATATAATCCATAGAAGATACCACTTGTATTAACTTAGAAGTATTTTATTATTGTATATAAAGTCAGTGATTAAAAAGCAGGGAAAAATAAGGATGGCTCACATAGCGAAAATCTTATCAGCAAGATGAAGTGGCTAACTTTCGGTGATTCATTCACCGCCAAAAATTACATTTCAGTACCGTTTGGCGAGTTTCCAAAGGGTTGTAAGAAAGTATTTTATGTTTTTCAAATGGGGAGTTTGAATATTTGGCGAAAACGGGCTAACAAGAGTTGGCGTAATGTCGCAACCATACTTTTTGTGGGAACAGTGTGAATTCAGTTGTCATTAATTTAGATTTAGAACAGGTCATATGATTTAGAACAGGTCATGTTTATATTAAGGCCTGGGAAAGCGGCTGGCAATAACTGTAATTTATATTTTGTATGAGAGATTTAATCACATTATTTTCTTGAGTGTGTTACAAGAGGCGTCTAGAAGTTGAAAGTGAATGAGACAGCAGAAATAAAATAAAGAAAGAATTCATGTAACAGATTCTGGTATAAGATTTTTGGTACACATTTAACTGTGATATTGGCTGATAGAACGATTTTAATTTAATTATTATTTTCAATGCGGCTGCAAATGTATTAATTTTAACATGAAAACGAGCATGCCTTGAAATGCGGCAGATGTACAAAGCTAGGATAGCACTTTTTTAACTTAGTGATACAGAGTACGAATATAGAATAAATGGAAGGGAAAATATATGTGAAAATTTAAATTAAAAATAGGTTACCTAACAGTTGAATAAAAATATTTTGTTCTTATACCCAATGGCGGCTCGTGGCTGTCTTTATTTTGGGCACTAAATGTATATCTGCCAAATTTATTCTTCTCTTTCCACAATTTTTTAAAAGAAAGGTTTGCCTTATTTTATTGGCAGAGAGTTTTGTAATTAAACAAATAATAAATTTATTTTAAAAAATAATGGTACGAAAAGAATAAATTTTTCAGGTACGTATTTAGTGCCACAAAAATAGACAGTCACGAGTCGCCACTGCTTATACCATATGCACAAAAGTTAACTACTAGTAAATCTGCGGATTAGGAGCCTCAACGTCAGCTCTGAAAGTCATTGTCTTTTAATCTCACTTTATATATTGTGTAGCATTTTACAATCCGCAATTTATTTTTTTTAGATTGCATACATTTTTATAGGCATATAAAGTACTTCGGAGGTTTCAGTAATTAGAAGCGTTAAATTAAACACTGTTTATACAATGATATTCTGAAATTCTTATGAACTTCTTATTCTTGTAAATTTTTAGGTAAAAACATTCATTTTCATCAGGGGGGCTCTGCCCCCCCCCTGAACCTCCGTAATATTATTAAATTTATATCCGTGATTTCCTATTGATTGTGTGAATGATTCTAGTATATCTTGGATTTCGATCTACATAGTGGTTTTATTAGAATAAGCAACAATTTCGAAAATAATTTCATGTTATCCTAATACCCAAATAGCAATATTTACTTACCTGTCAATCACGAAACTCCTGCATCTGATGGATAAGTTGAAAAATATTTCATGTATTAAAGCAACTTATAAAATGTAAATTGAATCTACCATTTTCACTTATATCGGTTTTGAAATGTAGCGTTATTACGATTTTTGATTCGAAAAAACAGTTTTGATGGTCATTCTATAATGTTTATTTTATCTAAGTACATCCTGATTTAACACGACGGCAATAGCATACTAAAATCTCCCCAAAATAGTCATATTTGGAAACTTTTAATCCTATTGGGTAATCATTCATAATCGTGCCCACTGCCAATTCCCTATATATAGCTAACGTTATTTGGCGCCATAAAGTATTTTTTGTGATAGCTTATGTTCTCAATTTCCAGTAATTGTAATATTTCAGTATCGTTTTACTATTCTAATTTCTGTAGATTAACCACCTCGTTGTACGAGTGATTTTATCCAATTTTTAAAATTATATTAACTTTTCAACGACGAAACATCCACATCTGTTCCAGAAAATGAATAATATATCATGTAAGAAATATACCTATACAAATGTAAACTTATACTACGAGACTTGAATCCATATTACACGTTCAATGTTTTTGTAATTTTCGTTTGGAAAAATTGATTTCGTAATCATTCTATAGTAGTTAAACGGGAACTTGTATGAAAATAAACGTCAATTTTATGTCAATAGAATATGAAAATCACCTGCAAAAAATGTATTTTGCTAATAAAGTATTGCTGCAAAAAATAGTGCGAGTTACTTGAAATTTAATTTTTTGATATTCTTTGAAATAGGGTTGCTAAAAAACTAATAAATGAAAGAGCAAAGTGAAAAGAAATGCATTTTAAAATTTGTAAAAAATATGAAAATAAAATGTTTTAAATTTCCCGAACAGATTCAAACAATTTTCAAATAATTTAAACAATTAATTTCTAAATTCTAATAAATGTATCGCAAATTTTCAAAACTATTAGATATGTTTAAAACCTCCATATCGAAAATTTATCATCAATAATTTTACGTTGAAATGCATTAATCAAATATGCAATTAATCATATATGCATTAATTAATCATAATCATATATGCATTAATTAATCATATATGCAATCAAATATGCATTAATCAAATTCATTAATCAAATGTCCATTTCAGTTAAAAATGAAATTTGAAAATCGTCTGCATTCCCAAAGGAAAGCATTATGACCTAAAAAGAAATGTTCTATATTTTTCTAACGAATCAACCAAATATAACTAAAAACTATACAGATAACCCACATACCTTTAAAAATCAACCTAATAAGACGTCTTTTACGGCAGTTATCGCGGAACAGACAGACAAACAGACGGAAACCAAAAACGTTTCGCTTCTCCACAGTGACGTTTCAGCAATTAGTCCAGTCTTAAGAAAACCAGTTGTTGTAGATGAAGCAAACACAATAGTTGAGTGTGTGTTTTCTTTAGATAACTTGAATCTTTAATTTCTTGGAACTTGCATTTTGTTAATTGGAATATTTCCAATCGAGCTCTTTATGATTTAAATCAAAGTAAATTTCAAAAGTTTACGTTAAACAAACGTACAAGACTCCCGCAAAAAATCCGAACTATGGCCATTACTCCAATCCTAAGTCGCTGAAAGAAAAACAAAAAAAATACACTCGATTGAAAAACATGTCTTAATTCAATGTATGTAAAATAAATAATCGTAGCGGTTCTTCGTCATACACAAATTGTACCAAAATTTTAAGTTTTCAATAAAAATGCCCAATTTTGACAGTTTATTTACTTTTTGGTAAATGTTACTTTTGGATATCAAACGGAAGTCATTAAGTGGAATTGTTCAGGTAATATTAAAATTTAAAGTTTCGAACTGCTAATGTTAAATTCAATGTTTAATCACTCCAAGACATATTGTAATGCGGATAGCTTTTTAAACCTAACTCAAAAAATACTTTGTGGAATGTACTGTAATTTTTATTTCGCATATTTGAAACTTCTATAAATCGATTCCTGTTAAGAATTTTATTGGTCAATATTCATAATTATTTCAAAAATAGTATTCAAAATTTATATAATTTCTAAAATAACATGAATGAACCTATGATTGTTTTAACAAAAATCGATTTCTAAACGCTTCAAATATGCGAATCAAAAATTACAGCTTATTCCATCAAGTAGTTTTTGATTTATGCATAAAAAACCAGACGTATTGGTATTTGTTTTGTAACGATAAAAACTGAATTTAATATTAAATGTTCCAAACTTTAAACCTTCATAATACGTAAAATATTTGACAAAATGACTTTATATGCGGTATCCAAATGTAAATTTACAGAACGAAAATATTTACGTTCAAAAGTGGATGTTCGTTCTGAAAATTCTGTCAGAGTTACTGTCAATTAGACAGATTCCGGAATATGTTTCAAGAAATGAAAGAATTGAAAATTTTATAGTACAGAAGGACGATCGCACTTAGTGGAAACTATTACGTAGTTTTTTCAGCATTTTGATCCTCTGTTGGATCTCTGGACTTTGACTTTGGACTGTAGCTCAGCGTCAAAATTTCCATAATAGTACAATTTTTCTGTGTACAGTCGTGTCAATTTTATTCTAAACATCTTAGACAGCTATCTGGAGAATTCTCAATGTTCACAGATTGCGTCTTGCTGTATTCTTTCTATGTTAAATGTTTGTATCATGAGTTTGGTATTCTTTGTATTGCACCTACCAATAACTTTTTAAAACGTGAGAATGAATAAAATTATTGAGTTCGTAAGTTTGATTCGTTAAGAAAAGTAAAAGACTATTGAGAGGAATTAACTTAAAGTACTTTTATGTGCAAACATATTTTTTAAATATATATATATATATATATATATATATATATATTTACAAAATACATAATGGGGATCAGTTTTAATTATATTTTTCGCCGATAGTTTACATTATTTAAAATATCATGCTAAATATATACTTTGTAATAGGTGGTAAAGTGATAATTTTCAAACAATAATTACATAGCCCTTTGTGAAATAGAAACTCCTATGTTTGAAATATTTTTTATCTTCATTTTAATAAATAACATTTGTTCATAACTGGAGTTACAGAAAAAATATTAGAAAAGAAACTGATAAAGGTCCGAAAGATATCTCTTGTATTGAAACCGTAGTTTCATTATTACCTTTCGAAACAATGAAAATATTTCAAAAAGAAGGAACCTTCCCTCATTATTCGAAAAATATTTATCTTTTCGATGAGAATAGTATATTTTAAATTGCCTATTTTAGTTCATTTTAACTTTGTTGTATTTCTTTTAACTTAAAATATTTTATATATTTAGTTGAAAGATTTTATAGTTAAAATGCCATCTTGAAGGAAGCTATCATTTTTTTTTATAAAAACACATTCCTAGTATTATAACATCCTGATAATAACAACATTTTATTGATTTAATCAACTCAATTGAGCTGATTCAGATATCAGACCAGATGCTATGATCAATAAAGTTAACTGAATGAATTAGGTCCTCCAGATTCGACCGGGATGGCTCAGTTGGTAGAGCATTGGCAGCTTCAGCCAAGAGATCGCAGGTTCAAATCCTGGCCCAGGCATTTTTCACCCAGTTGGAAAATTACAACTCACATTGTATTATAGGTCGTGCATCTTTAGAATAGTCTCAATTGTCTTAAAAATGTCTTCGGTGGAGCCGAAACATGTTAAGAGTTTGCATATAAAAGGCTTTTTCTGTTTTATTTAACATCTATTAGCCATTAACGAATTATATTATATCTGTATATTTTTATCTTTATATAAGACGAATTATTTCGTATGTGATATACGCTATTTTAATAGTTTAAATGAACCACATTCAGTGAAAGCAGTGTCATTTTCATGCGATAGTTTGAAGCTGAATTAGTGAGAGGGGGGGGGGGATTTTTTACAATGTTTTGCCCAGGAACGTATCTTATAAAAAATATCATGATTCTGCAAAGGATTTTTACATAAAAGATTGCTTTTTTGAAAATATTTCATAATAAAATAAGAAAGGCATAAAAAAATTTATGGGTTTTGAACAAGATTTTAAAGTGTGTTATGTTTTTTTTTTCTTTCGCTTTCATAATTTGAGTATCAGGCTAAAATCTGCATAAAAATATATTCTAATTAAACTAATGTTTTATTCAAATATAAATACGGATAGAAAATGAGAGAGATTCATTGTTTAGCTAAACGGAAACATCTCTTGTATGAGACATGATACATTTATTATCATGACATGATTTATGGGGACTTTCTCAAGCATAATTTTATGAACATTCACTTATGTATGCTTCAATTGACTAAACCAATTCTACTAAGATTGTATTGTTAGAAATACATATGATAAATTACATAATGCTCTCTTAGCGACTGTGCACTTATTTAGACAGACAGGATACACGTTAAAAGGTTATACAGATGTAATAAAATTTATTGAATTTCCCCGTTTTGAATGAAGAATGAGTCAATAAACGTTTTCTTACGTCCTATCTATTTAAGCAAATTTAAATGAATAACAGAGTTCTAAAATATAATTAAAGATCACATTTATAAAATTTATTGATGTGGCTAAAATTCAACAAATGTTTTTTTTAATTAGTTGGTGTTGTGTGTATACTATATGCTTGAGAATTTTAAAACATTGAAAGAAAGAAAACGCAGATATTTGAAAACACAGCTTGTGTAATCGTGGCTGTATGGTCAAGGGGATAACCTGGAGGAAGACAGCTCCCTGGTTCGTATCCCGAAGCGAGTAAGTTTTGTTTGTTTACCATAGTTTGAATTACATAGAGAATTTTTGACCTTCACGTAAACGTGTCTGTGAAAGGTGACGTTTGAAATTCATATAGATGTAGGTTTATCCTTGAAAAGTTATATTTTTTCTTTTAAACGGAAATTTTTAAAAACGGAAGTATGCAAAAAAAAAAAAAAAAAAAAAAAAGGAGGGGAAATTTTTGAGAAAAAATGGAAATTACCTGGAATTTACGGAAAATAATTTCCGTTAATGTACGAAGATATTACTGGCGTCTCGATTCCAGTACAATTTCTATATTTTAACGGATTTTTTTTTCACAGTGTTTAAACGATCTATAATTGCTCAACGGTTGTAAAGATCTCTTAAAAGGACCAAATAGAACAAACACATGGGTGCAATTATTTACTTCTATTGGAACATAGATATTTTGCTGTCCATTCATTCAAGCTTGACAACACTTCATTTTCAAAACTGAACACGACACCGTAATCCTCAATATCACATATTATTTACATGAGATTACGAGTGTATTTATGAGAGGTAGCGTATGAAGAGTCAGACGACCAGACAAACAGAGTTCAAAGACACTTTTCAACTGTGTTGGAGAGTGTTAAAAGAAAATCACCTCAAAAGATTTTTTTGACCAATCCCCGTTCAGTCTCCATTGTCTCTAAAAACCATAGGTGCCAACCTCTCATTAATATTCCGTAATATGCGGGTTAATTTGACCCAGTTTAACAACGCTTCAAACCAGAAAAATTATTGGATGAATCTTTATTTATTCAATTTCAGGTTACTACGTGGAATTTATTTAATTTCATTTCTTAAAAAAGATTCCGGTGCGAAACGTGTTAAACCTGGGTCAAATTAACCCGCGTATTACGGAATATTAATGAGAGGTTGGTACCTATGAAAAACACTATAACTTGCTGAGTTAAAAAAAAAAAAAAAAAAAAAAAAAAAAGGCTTTTAATGTCGAAACTCAATAACCATTTGAAGATGGATATTACTTTAAGAAATTAACTGTAATGAAATGAATGTTAAGAAATTAACTGAATTTAAGCAAGCATTAAAACCCTTTTAATTAAAAAAATATCATAATCAGCAACCCTACCCACCTACAAAAAAAATTGTGAAGAGAACTATGGACGGGAAATTTCTTGTTGAAGTCGCGTCACTTCGTGTAATCGCAATAAACTATTAACGTTTTCTGAATAAAAATAGATGTTTCATTTAAATGTGAAGGCATTTTCAACAGCGGAAGCTTTAAAGTTCTTGATTTATAAATGCACATGCATGTGATCTGCTGAATATGATGTGACCTTTCACTTATAAAAAACATAAAATAAATGTTTCAAATAACTGTTTCGATATTAAAATATTTTTATCAAAAAATCTTGTTTCAGTCTCTAAATAACTATTTCAAATATTTTAAATTAAATAACATATTAATTATACAATAATTTGCAAAATTTAGCTTGTATATTTTATATAGAACAAATAAATACATTTTCTTTTAAATTTACATCACTTATAAAATGTGTTACGCTACACTATCAATGGTATAAAATGTTACCTATCAAATATTTCTTTCAAACCGCAGAAAAATGCTTTTATGTATCTAATAACAATAAACTAACTTAATATGTAAAATGTCATTTAGCTTAATATTCAAAATCTTCAATATCTTATTTAATTAATTAAAGTAAATATGTTTCTTATCTGCTTGCTCATCTACATATATTTAAATTGAAAACATTAAATATAATTAAATAAAAAATATCAATATACATCTTTTTATCATTAAATTATGTATAACAATATAAATTATTCAATTATGAACCTAAATACAAAGCTCAATTTAACTGATAAAATGGTAGTTTGGAAGCTTTTCCTTAGATTTAATATGTGCATGATTAATGCCTACCGAAACCAAGTATGATGAAGATGGAAGTAAGGATTTAAAAAAAATACTGTTATTTTTTTTTTTTTTTCGTTCTTTCTAGATTTTGAAAAACTTATTTTTTTTTCATATTGCCACTTTTTTTCAGTTTTCTTATATTTTTCATAGTTTTTTTTTCTTTCTAAGCAGATACATTTCTAATACATTTCTTTCTAAATTTCCGTATGTCACACGTTTTTTTTTATTTTTCAGAGATAGAAAAAGTCCAACAGTAACCGCTTTAATAAATAACTATAATAAATAAAAAGATAAAATAAGTTCATTTTTTATAAAATAGCTTATATTTTTTCTATTAGGTAATTTAAAGGATAGTTTATGTGTTCGTCAATAGATGGCGCTACTCATTTTTAAACTGTAAAGATGCTCAAAACAACTTCACATTTTTTTAATTCAAAACTTTGTTTCACATTTCAATTGCTAAATAAAATAAAGTACAAAATTCAGAATTTTTTCACGCAATTTTACACGATAGTTTCAGAATTATTAGAGTTTGATGCGTCGCAGTAGCACCTATTGACCAACTATAATTTATAACTACTATACAGAAACTTTATAAGCTATCTCATAAACATATTACTTCTTTCATCTTTTTATTCATTTTAGTAAATATTTTTTTTGAATTTTATAATGAAAGACATAGTGCATATGAAAATTTCCATTATTCCTTACTAATTTTTAAAAAATTCGCGATCGCTAGGAAAAATTCACGTCCTTTGACAATCAGCAAGCTTGTCTACGGGTGTTCGTTTTTGCAGTTTATATTATTTTAATGTTTTTCAAAAATACACATAGCATTCGTATTTATAAAGTCATTGTACTATGCATATAAATCT
Source organism: Maratus michaelseni (assembly GCA_963931845.1). NCBI lineage: Eukaryota > Metazoa > Arthropoda > Arachnida > Araneae > Salticidae > Maratus > Maratus michaelseni. The sequence goes on from OZ007586.1 coordinate 404,649,965, forward strand.
TAAGTACTAACTGCTTTGATTTTTGTACCTGCTCTTTAGGAACAGTAATCTTTGCCTAATATAATTGCCGATTTCTTGCTATTGAATAAAGCGAAAATTTCTATTCAGAAATATAAGCAAAAAAACATAGCTTTCATCCATAGTTTTCAGCTATGATAAATACGTCGATTAGACGCATCATAATTATATTACATAGCTATTTGTCATACAAAGGCCCTACTAGTGGCTGAGAGGTTCTACTCTCAAAGCTGGTAGACGGGAGGTGCTGGGTTCAAACCCCTGTCGCGCTCATCGACCTAACCGTTCGGAGTTTTCCGTGGTTTCTCTTTAACCTTGCCGTGGGTTAGGATCCCTTAGAAAGACCCCCACGGAGGGCACTCCCCCTTTGGGCCTATATCCCTCGAGTACGTAATCGGACGTAATAAATCAACCAACCAACCTTGTCATATAAAGAAGAATAAATATTTTTTTGTTAAATAATGTAATATGGAACAGTAACGCCCATGAGAGGAAGTTCCCATTAAAAAGCCAAAAACATGCAGCCACAAATGTGCTAATACTGTACTGATATTATATATTAGAATATTTTAATATAAATTATGCTAATACACAAAAAATAATAATTCTAGTCAAATAAAAACTGTGTATTAACAAACTTGAGTCACTGTAATTTATTTAATTAGTGTGGATTTATTTAAGAAACCTTTCGAGACTAGCGTTCTATACACGCATTTTATTCGGTTGGCAGAACGTTTTGTTTATAAAATTACCTTTACTTATATAATCCAGGAAAATGCTCTAATTAAATAAGCAAATATTAATTTTATTTATTACTGGTAACAAAAACAAGTGCGGTATGTACCTTTGAAGATCCATACAATTGCACCCTTATACCCGAAAGAATTAAAAAATCAACCTATTCTAATTATTTTGTTTGTATATTTACCTAGACGTAGCTGCCAACTTTTACGCCTTTTTCTTACCACTAAAAATAAGTAGTAAATTTTGCGTTATTTAATCGCAAAAATCAGCGAAAATAAGGAAAAATGTTTTATTAAATTTTAGTGGTATAAATATACAATACAACCTCTTCTGATCACGATAATGTCCGAAATACTGAATCATTCCGAACCTGATTTGGACAGTGTATTGATAATACCAGTATCTTGTATGAGTTCGTTAATCAAGTATGTATCTGTAATAATTCGTTTTTTAAGGACATTCAAAAGCAAAACATGGAAAACTTTTAATTATGATAACGTCCAAAATGCTGAAACAATACAAACCTAATTAGGGCAGTGTATTGATCTTCCAAGTATCTTAGATGAGATCCTTAATCAAGTATGTAGCTTTAGAGTTTGTTTACAGGGACACACAAGTTTTTAGAGGCAATCATTGAATGTTTCGTGTTATAACCACCGGAAATTGATTACATACCAGTGGAGATTTTTAAACTATGATTTCAACAAGTTTTTAACCTCTTTTAAAATAAATTTCCCAGCAAATTACCTTTACCGACAAAATAACGAACTTCGAAAGAGACATATTTGTTTCATTTGTATTAAATCTGATGCATATACCTTAAAAAAATAGAAACAAAGGAATCAGCCTAATCTTTCGATCGAGACGAAGATGTTGTTTTCACTTCACTTATATTTTTGAGGTATCTCACTATATTAAAAAAAAAGTAACCACCGCCGCCACTGCAAGTGATGGTTTTGTGCTTTGAAGTCTTTCTGAACTAATATGCAGAAAACTATTGCATATAAAAATATGAAAATTGGTAGTTGTATAAAGAAACGTTCGATAAATACGCTGAAGTAGACAGTTTTTAAATCGAAGAATTATTTTAAAAGACATTTAATATTAAAGTTGGTCAAAATAGTTTTCTTAAAAAAGTTTATAGGGACGAAAACTATGCGCAGGAATTAACCATATTTATAAGAATATAGTTGACAAGCTTGCGGTGTGCAGACTGCAAATATTGTTTTAATTTGAGTAATTTTTTTAGATATATTTCAATTTTTTATTCAACATTTTCGTTATTTTGATGAAGATTTATTTCATATTTCATAAAATCCATTATTTGAATTGTTGCCAATTTGCAAAATAGCGCACATAATAATATTCCCTTTCAATTAAGAAATGTGTTTACACGTGACTATTAAAAACAGAAGTAAAACTTTAAAATAATAATTAAATTATCATGTGTTAAAAGCAGTAAATGTAGAAAATTACGTAATAAAAATATACTTGCGCGTGAATATTAAAAAGAGAAATAATTAACTTATTACGCGTTTTCAAAATAAGGAAACTTACGTCATATTTAAAATGCTCAAATAGCAATATTTTATTTCTGTTTTCATTATTATATTGACAATTTTATTGTTTACTGATCGTTGACACTTTGTGAGTGGGTTTTTTCCGAATTTCTTGTAGTTTATTTATTTGTTTATTTATTTATTTATTTGAGATTCAATCAAAAAATTCTTCTATTTATTTATTTAGATTTACAATTGGCGATAGATTTTTTAAAAGTGAAAATTGATCGACGGGATAGTTAAGAAGTACCAAAAAGACAAATGAACATTGAATTAAAAATCCTTCGATGAAATAACTAATACGTGTAATGCATCTGATGTCAACTGAATGCAATGCGACGCCACGATCATGCTCGTTTGGCGATCAATCATATATTTTAAGACAGTTCTTTTATTTTATAGAAAGAAGTCGGCGGGATAATGGAGAAGTAAAGATTTTCTATAGCATCGTTAAAAAATTCTCCGATGCAGCGACATTGTTTACTTAAACATTTTACACAAGTTACTTTTAAATGTTTAATTGAACTTATTTAATCAATCAGGAAAACAGTTGTTAGATGTTTCGACAGTAATTGATTTGACCTTAAAATCCCTCAGTCAAAAGAAAATGAATGTAAACCCGGTGACAGCAGATTGCCACTGGTCGTTTAATTATAAAACAAACTTCCGCAAACGTTTTAGAGTTGATCAAATTAGAGTGTTTTTAAAGTTTGAGGTGTCAGAATGGAGGTTGGCGAGCGTAGCTCGTAGGGGGCAGAGCCCCCTAGTACGTAACAGTTATAGAGCTATAAATTAAAGAGAAGGAGAAATATAGTGTAATGTGTACCAGTTGCGAGTGATGAAACTGAGAATTCAATAACAAGATGGCGGTTGATGTTGATTTAAACCGGATCAATAGGAAATGATTAAACGCCGGGGTAAGATTCCATCAGCAAATCTGAGTAAAATGTTTTGCCTTATTAAAAAGACTTATTCTTTCACATTTTATGTCACAAATAAGGTATCCATTTCTATTCGTTTACACTGATGAAAATTTGATCCGGCGGCATTATAATCTCTTTCAGTGACATTTACAAGAGGATTGTTTATGTAGTCCAAAAATAGCGGAATTGAAGGGCCTGACTACTACTGGATCAAATTTCCACAAGTAAAAACGAATAGTTATTTTTTGGCTTATTTAGGACAAAAATTCTTCATGAATAAGGCGTTGAAATAAAGAAACAAATTATTTTCAAATTTACTGGTGGAAGTGTGCCCAAGCGATAATCAGCCCTTTCTGAATCGGTTACAGTTGAAGCTTCCCATTTTGACTATATGCCATTTTCTATTTATTCATAGTTCCAAGTTGGGAACTGTAAATTAACCCTTTGATTATTGGGCAGGACTGGCATCTATGTTTCAATTCAATCGTAATACAATTAAGAATTTTTCTTTGTAAGAGATTTTTTTAAAATATCCTAGTAATATAAATGTACGGCATATAACTTTTTCAAAATATGGTGCAAATTGAATAGAAATATAGTCTATTCGGACGCATTTGTCCCGACTCTTAGTCAAGGTGTTAAATAATATATCCTACATTTAATTAAATTTTATAATTTTTTATATTTTATACTAAGCTTAAATTCAAAAATATATACTTCAGTGTTGTAAATTAAACTATCATTATAATATGTAAAGATATTTTACATGAGAATTGCCAATCGCCTCAGAAATTCATTTAGTAAATTAATACTAAGATTTACTGTGCGAATTGACATTTTTTTATTCCGATTAAAAAAGTGTCCAGGCTGTCCGTGTACACTTTTTCACTCAATTGAAAAAATGTCAACCGTAATGATTTATTTTCCAATCAATATGATTTAATTGAAAAAAAAATAAAGTGTAAGGGTATTTCTCGTAATTTTACATTTATTTTATTTTTTATCAGGAATAGTAAAACCATTAAAAAAACTCCAAGATTTTAAAACTTTATTATGCATATATTTTAAAATTATTTTTTTGTTTGTTTTTGGGAATGAAATGACATTTGTTATGTGCATATAATTGTATTTGAAAAAAATGTATCATATCATTAGCTTATTTCTATAGTGACACAACTCAAACAAAAATATTTTTAGAAAAAGCGAAACACGTTTTCAGGATTTGGAACAAATTATTTTTATTAAAAATAGATAAGAAAACAACACACACTTTGTATAACTAGAGTTAAAAATTGATTTTTTAACCCATTAAACGCCGCTATATGAACCGCATCCCAAAAATTATAATTTTTATATTTTTTTAGGTTTAATATACGTCTCTAATCATATGCAGTTTAAATTTTTAAGAAATCTTTATTTGGTTAGAAGATATGATATAGTCCCAAAATGGGAGACTTGGCGCCTAATGGGGATAAAATAGAAACCTCCACCACAATGTTTAGAGTTGAATGTTTAGTTTTAAAATATTTCGAAATCGAGTTATAAATCCCCAAATTTATTTGTATATGGTAAATAAAGTTAATTATCAATACCTTAATTGCATATTAAATATATTCAAGCCATAAAATGAAGAACTAGTAAATGTTCTTACCTTTTTAATATCTTTTTTCTTTTACATTTTTGTATGAAACGGTATTAGGCAATTTTTGTGGAGCATTACCTTACATTTCTCGCACCACAGACGAGTATTCTTTTTACAAAGTTTACATTTTGATTGCTTTCCTGCCTGTGTGATAAAATGATTTACACCATCAAAGCGTATGTTACAGTTCACTGGTGTGTGTGGTCCAAGTTGAGGTATTGGCAACGATTGCAGTCTGTCTGATTTCATCAAACCCATCACAATGTCTCGTAAAAATGTTAACTGAGACATTTGTCCATCCATCTCACGATGGATTCTCCAAGCCGCTACCACAGCCATGTTCAGTGTGTTGGTGAAAAATGGCCACCACCATTTCTTACCCTTTATTCTGGGTCGGTAACTACTCAAAAATCCATCAAGAAGATCTACGCCGCCCATATTTTTATTGTAAGATCCAACTATTCCTGGTTGAGGCAAATCAATCTTCTTTTTAGATTCTCGGCACCAACGCTTTGCTTGCCCCATAGGCTCCATACATTCAAAATTCGATGCTAAGCATACAACTTTATTGTCTTTCCATTTTACTACACTTAAATCCTTTGTTATAATGTAGTCAAATGTCCCTCTTTCTTTTTTTACCAAAACTTTACTATCTTGTAAAGGACAGTTCTGCAGTCGGTTCTCTCTCACCGTTCCAGTTAGACGGAATTCCCTTCTTCGCATTTCTTCAAGCAATGGCAGAGAGTTGAAAAAATTGTCAACATACACTTTGTGTCTTCTACAGTTTTCTACACATTCTATTAGATCCAAGACAACTCTTGTTCCAAGGGGAGTTTTGTCTTCGGCTGCTGTTTCTTTTCCCACATAAACTTGTAAATTGAATGGATAACCTTGAGAAGAAGCAAGAATCCATAATTTGTAACCAAATTTTATTGGTTTTCCACGCATATACATTTTGGTAGAATGTCTGCCTGTATAAGGGATCATTTCCTCATCAATACTTAAAGATTCAGAAAATGTTCCGAATTGCTGCAGTTTTTTTCCAAACAACTCTATAAAACATCTAACTAACAATCCAACTTGTCAGAGCCATCAATAGAATTATTATCACATAAATGGAGATACTTCTTTATATCTCTAAATATCTGTCTACTCATGGCATTTTGTATGAAAGGCAGATTACAATCTTCTGAATTGCTCCAATATAAATCTTCTTGAGGCAAGGAATGATATCCGCTAAACAACAGAATTCCGAGAAATACTTCCAATAACTTTTCAGATAATGAAAAGGTATAATTATTGTTTTGCGTAGCATACCTTAAAGTTTCTTCTAAAATAAGATTCATGATATCAGAATCAAAATACATTTTGAATAATTCATAAGGAGTTTTACTTGCTAACTCAGGATGGATCTCTTCTAAAATTGGTGTTTTTTCAGACTTAATTGGATCTAATTTATCAACTTTTTTCCAAACATATGGTTTCGTTTTTGGCTCTTTCTCCTTCTTTGTCCTAATAGCTTTATTTATTTTAACCTTTTTTTCCGTTTTGTCAATTTTTTGGACTCTGTTTGTTGGTTTTGACTTTTGTTGCAGTCATCTTCATCACTTGAAAAATAATTTTCTTCTGGACACCTCTTCCTCTTTTTATATGTTACTTTCTTCTTTGAAATATCTAGTGTTTCACGACGTTTTAAATTAAGTTCGACTTCTCCGCATACATCCACTGGTTCTACTTCATCTAAATACTTTTCATTAAAATTTTCCTCATCAGTTATCTGATCAGGATTTGGTGGCAAACAAGTGATTGTACACTCATCTGCTGAGAATTCGTCCGAATCTAATGTTTCCATATAGTCTAAGGCTTCCTGCACAGTTAAAAACTTAGACGCCATTTTTACACTTTAAATAAAAGTACAGAAATTTCTCTATTGAAAATGAACCTTGCTTACTGAGCGCCTAGCTTAGACTGCTGACCAAGAATTTATCACACGTTTATCTAGAACATTCTCCAGAACGTTATGAATAGAATCAACTGTTTTGATAAAAACACCTGGACTTCAGCAACAAAAGAGGGGTTACTATGTTCAATAACAAAAGAGCCTGACCTTCAACAGTAAAGAATAAACAGCAGAGAGGTCAACAGATGTATTCATGGAAAAGGGGTGAGGACTTTATTTTGCTAGTCAGAAAGGGCCAAGTCTCCCATTTTGGGACCTTTCTAAATAAACAACTGTAAAACCCTTTTAAATTATTTTTCTTGATCTATGTTTGTTATGATTTAAAAAAATAACTATTTTTTTTTCATATTCAATGTTTCGAAACTTTCGCCGTCGAATTAATTATTTTTAGTGATTTTTTTTTCTTATGAAGTAAATATAGTCAATTTTCCTTAAATTTGAAAAATTTTAAAAAATAGAATTTAAATTACAAACTTTTTGAAAAAAATTCCAACCATGCTAAGTACTTCAATATTCAATAAAAGTAATATAAAATGTATGTGTCTTAATTACTTGTGGAGAAAAAAAATCTTAACAAAGGTTCCCAAAATGGGAGACTTGGCGCTTAATGGGTTAACAATATTTTAACATTTGTCATATTACACCCCATTATGTGCAGGTTTGAAGAAGTAGAATTGCCTTACTGGATAAGCTAAAAAAATAAAACTGTTAATACGTTAATTTTAAAAATATTTAAAGATGCTTTTAATGACAGATATGGATATATGTTTGTTTTCCGCTCATATTACTATCCCAAAAAGCACGTTTTCGGAGTTTCGTCACTTCAGAAATAAGTTTGGAATATTTCTTACATCCTATCTCTGTGAACATCAATAAAGAGAAAATAAATTTGCTTTCATTATCTGATCCATTTACTGATTGACTATCCAAAAAAGAGGCAGTTGCACAGCTGGTAATTAAATGTTATTCAACTGAAATTGCTGGAAATTTACACATTCCAAACTGTTCCAAGAAATATTGGTTAAAAGACCCAGGTTTCTATTTGATAACCAATACTTTTCAATGAAATTTTCGCACAATTTCACAATTCTTGAAAGAGGCAAGAGCATATTTTTAATAATATTCGAAAAATATGAACTTAAAAAACTATGACTTTAAAGGTCAATCAGAAAATAAGTAAAATGTTATGTATCTAAATCGATTCGTTTAAGATATTCAAAAATATTTAAATAAGAAAATGTTTTAAAGATCAATAGAACTATGTTTTGGATTATGTTATATGTTTATAAAAACTAACATGATTAAATTTACGTAAATCATTAAAACAGCAATGAGAATAAATTATTAATGCATTCACGAAATACATTTTAAATGTCTCATAGCTAAATTTTACAGAATATTACATCGTAACGAATTAATTTTTATTATGTGACAAAATAAATATATTTTCTTGACATTTTGTACATTGATTAATTAATTTTAAACTGTATCTAAACTGTATATACATTTATGAGATATAGTCTTTAATGTAATTCATTGCATTCGCTAAAGTAATTACTGTCCTGCTTATAATATATGAGTAATATTTATTAAAATCCCTACTTAAACATTAATATGTCTTTCTACAACGTTATCCAATTTTTCGTTTCATAATTAGTGTTATGGTTCAATATCTTTAGTTAATGAAGTATATTCTTAAACCTTAAAAAGAATATAATTATGTTTCGCTTATTCTGATTATTCTAGATCATCCGTTGATGCAATTATCTTACATTATTAATTTCGCATATTCGGCTTTTAATATCCTTGGTATACCTTTCATAAAATTAATTAAATTTGCTTTATGCAAAATATGATGTATTTATTTCGCTTTTGTTAAAATATTTTTTTTTAATTTCTGTGATTAATCTATTCATATTTTCTATGAATTTCAATAATATATGATAACATTTATATGCATGACATATATATGACATTTTTGAGGAATGAAATTTCAAATTGTTCCATACAATAAATAGAAGCACAGATCCTTATCAGATAATGCATGTTTCAACTTAATATATTCTGAATATTATTTTTTCTGTAATTTGCATTCGCTTATACAAATTTTAAAATTAATGGATTTTGATGAATTTGTATGTATTCTAAGCTGCGCACTAATGCATACACCAATCAATCAAAACTTAAACTTTAATATATATATTTAATTCCAGGGTACAACTGTATTCAAATAAAAATTGCTCTTTATGTGATCGCAGAAGTCTGCTATTATATAACAGGAAAAATCAGTTTTTAAAGTTTGAGGAATCTAACCCTAACTATGAGTACAAAAAACATACGTCCATAAGGATTCGCGCAGAGTAGGCTTAATAATGTCCATTTTCAAACAGTCTGTTGTCTAAAAATTAATTGTTTGCCCCCAGTTTTGAGAAATTATAATTAAAACGCATGTATCTTACATCAATAAATATACAAAATTATTCGATTAATATAGATTATAACAAAATGTATTTGATAATAGTGTATATAATATTATAAAGTATCCATTAAGAGGTATTCAAAATAACGTTGCTGTGAGTACTAAATATGATGAAAGTAATAAGCCCCTGTGGGAAGATATTTACTACTAAATTTTAATAGTATTTTTCGCCTTATGAAATGTCAGAAATTTTGACATTAAATAAGGCAAATGATGCTATAAAAATTGAATGGTGACAATTGGCCAAATTGGACACAATGGTTTCATCCCTGGTTCAAATGAAAGAAACAGTCAATAAAGGATCACCACACAATACGCTTCATGTAAGTCGGAACTCACAGAGCTGCAAACAGACGACTATGTATTAATAAATGTATTTAATCATAACTAATTTTTGTTTAGTTTTGGACATTATTACTGTCAGCTAAAATATATATTTGTAGAAGCTAAGGATTCACTTTAAAATAGTGGATAAATGCAGGAAAAACCTCCAAACGACGATTGATGCTGCGCATCAGACCTGCAATATATCTTTTCCAAGTAGTGAAAGTTTTATAAAAATATCATCGTTAAAATTTACATGTAGAGCAGAAAGGTAAATAGTATCTATCACAGTTAGTTTCATCATAATAAAGATTTAACGTAAAATAGACAAAAAACGCAACATTCCATACTATCTCTGTCACAAATCATCGCATAAAATTGTGGTTGTACTAATCGATTAGTCATAATGACCATCGATTGATTCTATGCTTAAATTTTTTTAAGGTTGGTTTAGACATAGGACATAGCATTAAATTTTCAATATTATGACCTAATTTCGGTATTATACATGGATTCATTGTGTTTTGTACTCGTAGAATAATTCTATTAATAATAAGTCACTTAACTCAAATAATCACTTTCACTTTTGTGGACTGTAGAAACAATATTTAATTTCACTCTCTAAGTAATTCTCATACATCATCACTTCACGAAAACAAAACACACTCTGCCTTTACAATAGAAAATGACGAAACACAAAGGGTTGCCGGATTTGGCTACATGCCAGCTCCGAACATCCCGCCGCGCCTTGCAATGTTTTTTAAACATTCAAGATAAATGTATTACATAAATTTACACTATAATCATAAATGCAACAGTTCTAATATTACATCATATAAACACCAATACAATCATTGAAAGAATACCATAATAATAATACATTTGCAACAAGTTTAATTAATTATTCATAGGTAGGAGACATAGGTTAGAAATTGGGCGCTTATATTTACCCAAGGCAGTTTTCACTTCTACTACTCTAACTTTTGTGTCTTTTCCAGGATAAATATTACAAATTCTCCCTAAAGACCATTGACATGGTGGTAAATTGTCCTCTTTAATAACAACTAAGTCTCCAACATTTACATTATTTTTCTCAAATTTCCACTTGCCCCTCTGCTGCAAATTGTTCAAGTAATCTGAGCTCCACCTTTTTCAGATTAATTGTGTCATTTTGGTTAAATTTTTCCAGTGATTCAGCCTATTCTCACCAATACTTGTTAAATCAGGTTCAACCATTGATGTGATAGGTCGGCCAATTAGAAAATGGGAAGGGGTCAAAACGTTAAGATCATCTATATCAGCAGACAAAGGAACAAGTGGTCGAGAATGTAACATTCCTTCAACCTGAATCAATACCGTCAGAAACTCTTAATAAGTTAACTTTGTGTTTCTCACCACTCTCTTCAAATAATATTTAATTGATTTTACACCTGCCTCCCAGATACCCCCAAATTCGGGCCTCTTTGTGGTAGGAACTTCCAATCAATACCTTCTGATGACATGTATCCTGCAAGAGTTTCATCAGGTTGCTGTATCAACTTTTGCAAATTTTTAAGCTCAGCATTTGCGCCTACAAAATTTTTCGAGTTGTCAGTAAATAGTTTAGCACATTTACCTCGCCTAAAAATAAACCTTTTAAGGGAAGCAATAAATGAGGCTGATGTCATATCTGACACTACCTCCAAATGCATTGCTTTCGACACAAAGCAAATAAATAAACAAGCATAAATTTTGTTGTAGGCACCTTTCCTCTAGCCCCTATACTTGATAAAGAAAGGGCCGCAAAAATCTGCCCCAGTTACATTAAAGGGAAAGGTTTTCCTGACTCTTTCTTCAGGCAATTCTCCCATTAACTGATCTAGTACCTGTGGTTTTGACTTAAAACAGGTAATACAATTATGTACAATTTTCCTACATACACTTCTCCCATTAATTATCCAGAACTGCTGTCTAATTTGATGCAGTAATGCTTGGGGTCCTGAATGAAAATACTTTTTATGAAAATAATTAACAATTAATTCTGTTAATTTATGTTTGGCTGGCAACAAAATTGGATACTTTTTATCATAATTTAAATCACTGTTGCTCAACCTACCTCCTACTCTTAAAATCCCATTTTGATCTAAAAATGGATTCAAACTACATACTGAATTCATTTTTGATATTTGTTTGGACTTTTTTATATCACTCAGCACCTCCTGGAAGCTTTGCTTCTGTACCAAACTTACCAATTTTAATTCTAAAGCTTTTAATTCTCCAGATCCTAAAGCTCCTGTCTTAGGGTGGTGTCCTTTGGAGTTCCCGATGAACCTAAAAATATAACTCAAAACACGTAAAATAGTTATATAGTTATTACTTAGACCAATTAACTAATTTACAAAAGAATCGTTAATAATCGAAAGTATATGTTCACTAATGTTTTTAGGAGGTCCATCAGAGCATTTGAGTTCATTTTTGAACTCTTCACTGGTTTCTGTCACACGTATTGGACGGTAAGGATAGTCATTGTTTTTAAGAAACGCCGGGCCTATCCACAACAAGTCACAGTTTAACAGTCTTTCTGGATTCATACCTCAGGATAATAAGTCAGCAGGATTTTGTTCTGAATCAATGTGACGCCACTGGTCAATGTTAGAGTTCTCTTGTATTGTAGCCACTCTACTTCGAACAAACTGCGTCAGATCTATAGGCTCCTTTTGAATCCAGGAAAGCACAATCATGGAATCTGACCATAAGAATATTCTAGTCACTGTTCCTTTAATAGCTGATAAAACTCTTTTTACCAGTTTTGTTAACAGGACGGCGGCACGAAATCCAAACGTGGTGTCGTTAGACACTTTATCGGGGAGACTCTCGACTTGCTGGCGATTAATGCTGTCATAACGTTTCCCAGCGCATCACTAGATTTGAAATATACAGTTGCTCCATAGCAGCGCTCTGAGGCATCCGCAAATCCATGTATTTCAATACTAGTTGGATGTTCAATTACAGTACGTCTGTCAACCTTCATATTGTTTACACATTTAAAGGACGTAAGAAACTGATGCCACTCTCGAAATTCTGACGCGGGAAGTGCATCGTTCCAATCGATTTTTGTTCTCCACAATTGTTGCATTAACATTTTAGCCTTCGCTATCACGGGTCCAAGCAGACCCAAAGGATCGAAAATCCTTGCTTTAGTTGACAGTACTTGTCGTTTTGTATATGAATCCCAAAGTTCCACCTTTACTCTAAAGACAAAACAACACTCCTTCGCGTTCCACGACACGCCTAAAGTTTTTGTTTCGATTTCATCTTCAAAATTATATCCCTCTCCAGGGGTTAAAGATAGATTTTTATGATTTGAGCTCCACTTATGGAGACTCATTCCTGCTTTCTGCATAATTGCTATGAGCTGCCTCTGCAACTCCTCAGTTTCCGCTAGCGTAGGTGCACCGCACAAAACATCGTCCATATAAAACTGTTCTCGCAGTACCGGTGCTGCATTCGGAAAGTTTTTCTCTTCATTGTTCGCAAGCTGGTTTAGTGTTCTCATCGCTAGAAAAGGCGCACTGACCGTTCCGTATGTTAATGTTTGTAATTCGAAAGTTTTAGGTTCCTCACCATAATTCTCTGTAGGGCATGCTGACTAGGATCGATATTAATAATGCGGTACCTCATTTTTACGTCGGCCGTTAGGGCATAAACATGTTCCCTAAATTTTATCATTATTGTAAATAGATCGTTCTGTATCACTCCTCCGTTAAATTGCAAGTCATTAAGCGATGTGCCATTGGATGTTTCGGCCGAAATATTAAACACCACACATAATTTAGTTGAAGATTTTTCTGGCTTGTATATGCCGTGGTGAGGGGCATAATATGCTACCTCGGGTTCTCTAATATTTTTAATTTCTCTCATGTGTCCTAGTCTTTCATACTCCTGTAAAAACTCGTTATAGAGTTTCAAATATTGTCCATCCTTGGATTAACGAGTCCACAGCGATCTGAGTTTTTTATGAGCAATATCCCTAGATTTTCCTAAACACGATGGATTTTCTTTTAACGGCATTTTTACTACATATTTGCCTTCCTTATTTCGCCAATGTGTACGCGTAATATGTTCCTCTACTCTTTGTTAATTCCACTTCAACATTTTCTATTTCCCAAAACCGTTTTTAAGTTTTATTTAAATCCTCCTCCCGAATTAACCCACAAGGGATTTTTCTCTCACTTTTCTGTTCTACACATCCGCTAGCTACCTATCCGAACACCGTGTTTTGTAAAAATAGTTCCGAACTCTGTGAATATATTTGTCCTGGTCTCAACAACTCATAAAAAATTTCTGCACTAATCAACATGTCGATTTGGTCCGGAATATTAAATCGATAATCTGCTAGAACAGTTAAATCTGAAATCTCAATATCTACACTAAACATTCTTTGTGGAATCAAATCCGTTATCTTATTTACGACCAACATATTTAATACCCTTTCAAAGCTTTTATCTCTATTAGCTATAGTTGTCTGTACGCAACCCTTAACAGTCGTCGAGGAATCATTTAAACCAGATATCAAAGTATTTGTTTTATTTATTTTAAGTTGCAATCTATTAGCGCACTGCGATGAAATTAAACAAGTTTGAGATCCCACATCCAAAACACATCTAATTTCCTGCCATTCAGAATATTTATCTTTAACGAGAATTTGAGCCGTACTTAATAAAAATTTTTTGGTTTTATTTTTCACGAAACTCGAAGCTACCGTTTCGTGCGTAGGGAAAGAATTTTCGCTTTGCACCCCCTTTATTCTACTTAACTCATCACTCGCTTGACCTACATTTTTATTACTCTGATCATTTTCTTTTCTAGGGAAATGTATCAATTTATTATGTGGGCGTCCACAGAAGCAATTTATAGCTGCACATTTTTGCACATAACAATTATAATTTAAACATTTAAAACATGCTTTATTGGATTTCACAACCTCAACTCTCTCCTTTATAGGAAGTCTTTTGAATTGCGGACACGCATGTAATGCATGAAATTCATTAATCTTACATAACACGCATTTAACATTTTTTATTTCAGATAAAAATACACTTGACATTCCCTTTTGTGATCGGAAATTTTGGAATTTATTTCCCTGTTTGTTTTTATTTAAATTTCTCATACCTGCATTTGTCTCACTTTTGGTTTTATTTCTAACAGATTCAGATTCAACCAAGCAGGGTGGCCTACCATACGGCTTAAGCTCTACAAGCCCTGCTTGGCAAGTTTATAAAAAAAAAAAATGAAAATTACAAATGAGGCCATTAAGCTTTTACATAGTACTAAATTGAACAATGAATATTTTGTGTAGGTGATAAAGTCTTCTACATGCGATGTTAAAGTCTTTTTGTGATGCTGATAAAAAAGTCTATTTACAGGTATATGTGATGATGAGTCTATACAATTTCTGGATAGATTTTAGTGTCTTTTGCTGGCGATGTTAAAGTCTATTTGTGATGTTGTTAAAAAAATTTATTTACAAGTATATATGATGATGAGTCTATACAATTTCTGGATAGATTTTAGAGTCTTTTACAGGCGATGTTTAATTTTTTTTGTGATGCTGATAAGAAAAAGTCTATTTGCTGGTGTATATGATGGTGAGTCACTTTTACTGTTGTTGATGATGGATGACGGTGTAGAGGGACTGTTGGGTGAAGGAGTTGTGCATGTTTATTACTTGTTGTTGTCTGGTGTTTATTTGAAGTTGTTGCTTGTGGTGCAGTGAGTTTTTGATGAGGGATTTATTTCTAACAGATAAGAAAATATCGCATTCTTTCGCAAGTTACTTCGGCTTAAAATATGTTTCCTTTTGTTTAATTGCAATGTGATTCATTAATTCGCGATCCAATGAATCGAAAATTCTATCTGATACAATTAATTCATATAATGATTTAAAATCAGATACCTCTCGCAGCTGACAGTAATATTCGAAAGTGGCACTCAATCTCGAAGCGAATTGTACATAATTCTCTGAACGTAATTTATAAGCTTTCCGGAAATTATTTAAATACTCGTGCGGTGTGGGTTTAAACTCTTTTAAAACTATAGTTTTCAATTTATCATAATTACTCAAATCTTCCTCAGACGTATAAATCATTAAATTACTAGCTTTCTCACCCAGAACGTTCAAAAGAATTTCGGCTTTGAACTCGTCTGGCACGTTTTTTGTTCTAAATACTTTCTCCAGTGACTGGAAAAACAGATTAAAGGACTCCGCTCTCGCAGGAACCGGGATAGTTAAGGTTTTAATACTTTTAATAAAACGTTCTATGTTATTGTCCGTTTCCGATTTTAAAACTCCTGAAAGCGAAGCACTTTCATTCGATTCTTTGCGAAACTTAGCTAATTCTAATTATTTTTCTAATTGTGCCAATTTAATTTTTTCAAGCTCAGAATTTTGAGAGGGTTCCTTACGAATATTCGCCAATTCTATCTCTTTCTCTAATTGCGCTAATTTAATTCTCTCTACTTCTAATTTCGTTTTTCCGGCTTCCTTCCGAGATTTAATTTCCTCAACTACATATTCCACTACGTTTTTCATTAATCCCTCATTTTCATAATGCTCGCTTTCCTCTATAATCCTCCTTAAATCTACCACTTTACTTCCCTCCTGTACTGTTAATCCCAATTCTTCAGCTACAAACTTAAGCTGATCCTTATTTAAATTATCTATAATTGACATAATTAATTATCGAAAACAAAACTAGGAAAAATTGCTCTTACCTCAAATCGCTGCGACAGACACGAATGCACGCTCACTGTTGAATCACTAAATATAAATATTATTACACCAGTATCTCCGTAGCACTAAGTCTTTATCCGTAGCACTAAGATGATCCACAATGATAATCGCTGTCTTAATCACAATAAATATAATCCGCACAAATTTATCATCACTGTACTCCGGCTCACAGGGCCAGATGTTTTGTACACGTAGAATAATTCTATTAATAATAAGTCACTTAACTCAAATAATCACTTTCACTTTTGTGGACTGTAGAAACAATATTTAATTTTCACTCTCTAAGTAATTCTCATACATCATCAATTCACGAAAACAAAACACACTCTGCCTTTACAATAGAAAATGACGAAACACAAAGGGTTGCCGGATTTGGCTACATGCCAGCTCCGAACACATTGCAAATTTTACCTTAGCATACCAAAATGAAAGTCATTCGGTGAAGTAATTTAGGCATTATGCAAGGGAAAAATTTAGAACTTCTAGTGTTACTAAGAACTAAAAAATCTTCTTAAAACACCATCAAAATTTTAAAATGCGCTAGGCCTTTCGAAAGATCTAAGTCTTTCTTCCTCAGGCGCAAAAAGACGTGCGTCTACTATGAAAGCAGCAGCAAGACTGAGGTCAGTCTTGCTGCTGTTTTCATAGTAGACGCACGTCTTTTTATACTCCTAATATACTCTTAATTGCATGCAGAAGTGTGGAATTATTAGGCAGATGCCCATTTACTAACACATATAAGCAACGTACACTTTATTTGACTAAGAAGGGAAGTATGAAAAATGTGCCCAACATCGGCTGCAAAGCATCATGAGCATTCTACATGTGCCTTGATGGTGTACATACTGGACACACTTAAATTGATTTTCTTAATTAAAAAATGTATCTTGCACAATATGTCTTAGTTATATTAATAATTAGCAAACACGCCCAGCATTGTCCAGGTGCTGCACGGCTAAAATATCCTTAATGTTTACCAAGATTACTTAAAATATATCTGGAATCGTCAAATCGATAGTGTAACATTATTAAAATAAACAATTAAAAATGTCTTCACAAAACAGAAAAAACAGTAACCTGGAAATTGCCACTGCTTATCTTTCAATACTAGGACTACGTACTGACATAAAAATGGCAGATATTTTTCAGCGTTTGTACGGTCACTTGAATTTGAATAGTTGTTATTTCTAAACTATTCTTCCTCTCATTTATTATCTGAAAGGCGAAGAATACTCTTAGAAAATACTGGTATTCAAATTCAAATGGCTCCATAAACATTGAAAAAAATTCGCCTACAATAGCTGCCATTTTTGTGTCAGCGCTTAGGCCTAATTGGTGATATCTCACTTACGAAGGAAGACCGTCGCCATAACAGAAGCCTTTTGTGAGTAAAATTTAAATTTAGGCAACCCTTTCTCGGATTTTCATTTGGTCTTCGAAAGTTTACCTTTTCTTAAAGATTGATAAATTGATATAAATTGATATTATTTATATTCGTAATTTTCTTTAATCGATTTCTAAATGTCTAATCCATATAAAAGTAAAAAATAAAATAATGGATGGATCAGGTATCAAACTGATATTTCTGGACAAAATTTGTGTTTCATTTTCGGCGAAATAGAGACTTTTCTTTAACAAATCGCGATAACGTCAAAAGTCTCTGTACGAACTCCAAATAAACTTTATTGAAAAGAGAACAAAGTTTCCTACATCGGGCAATAACATTGAATTTGGATTGTATTATGAGTCGGTCAAAATTGGCGATGAACATAGAAAATCGGGGAAACACGCGAATCTTTCCATTCAATATAAAATAACAATAAATCTAATAAAATAATCCAAAATCTCAGCCCTAGGTGCATTTGGACCTGTCTTTGTCTATCAGGAAAGAAATTTGAAATCCTCTATTTACCATAGACTTTCGTAGCCAGAGCGAGCGCGCACGCACACACACACACACACACACATATATATATATAACCCTTAAAAAACAACACAGAAATATCACAAAACAATTGAGTGGAAAATAAAATATGAAACACATGCCTATTTGAATAATATCTAGATAATTTTATGATGATTTTATTTTTGTATATTCATTGCTGACTGTCCAGATTACCGGACCATTCACCAGAAATGAAAGTATATCTTTTTCAAGAAGATATATTTACAGCCGTTTTCTAGCAAGAGCTTAGAGAATTTAGTCTTTTTAATTACTACCGGAAGACGACAAAATTCTCCAATTCCAATAATTCTGTCTTATGCATATACTAATGTAAAAAAACTTTTCCTAGTCTTTTTTTGCTTGTATTGTAAGATTAAGATGCATTTATATTAGTAAAAAATATAGAATGTTTTTAATTAGACCAGATTTTTCTCCACTTATGTACTCAATATTTTTAATTCACTAATATATAAAATATTCCGTAATCCTTTGTATAAATTAAGATCAATAAGATATTGAGATATACGGAAACAATATGTAATACATTACAAATATGATCGTCCATTAGAAAAAAATATTAACATATTGAATCGTTAGCACAGATTTTTCTGCCAGGGTGATTTAGACTTTAATTTGTTAGCTCAAAAATAAAATTTGTTAGCATCATTCAATAAACTTGCCACAATTCCCCTAAAACCTTACAATCTTAGAAAAATTTAAAAGCTCATGCATAGTCATAAAAATTTCTATACAAAACGGTACTTTTAAATTTAAGATTTTAATATGATGATTCCTTTGTAAAACCTTACTGTTACACAAAATTAATATGTGTGGAAAATATTTTAATAAATTAAAGAGCACCTGTTAAAAAGTATATAATCTCAAGAATAAATAATTTTGGGGCTCAGTTTAAAAATTTCTTCAGATATATATATGGAGGAACTAACACATATGGTGTATTTAAAAAATAGAAATAATAATAATTATACATATAAGAATGTCTTGAAGTATAATGTAAGTTGAATTTAAATATAATTTTTTAATGATTAAAGAAGCTTTCATTATTTTGTTAAATAAATAAAAGACAGATTTTCTAGAAATTATGTTTGCTGAAATAAAATTATGTTTTTTTATGTGGGAAGATTATGTGGGCAGTTTATAAGAACAATTAACCAAAATGAACTTAATAGTATTTAGTTGTATTTTCTATTAATTAAAGGTTGGAAAAAACATTCATTGAAAAAAATGTGTATTTTTCTGTTATCCACTACTTAGAACCAGACTTATTCTCTCAAACAACAAAAAATATTTTATACTAAGAAAACAACAATTTTGATTGTTAAAACAATTATTTGTGAGATTTCGTAAGTTTAGCGATTCTCTGAAATAGTGAATTGATAGGAGTATAAGAAAATGTGATCTGTTTTGTTTTTTGCCTCTACTAATATTTCTCATCATTAAGGGGAAATTCATTTGAAATCAGAGGAAAAAACTGAAATCTAGATCATTATTTCTCTTATATAAAAAAATTCGAGCTCATTTGCTGGAACATCACAAACTAAAAATAACCAGTAAATCAGATCCTGTAATACCTCTTTAATTCCTTTTTTTACACATAAAAATACTTTTAAAATAAAACCGATAAAAATATTTTTAAACGAGATATTTAAAAATCAAAATGAAATTAATAAGGATTTCTATATGGTACCATACAACATATTTATTTAACTATTGTATCTTGTTTTGAACTGCATGAATAAACATTTCTTTAATTAATTCTCTTTATTTTTTTTTATTTTTAAACAGTGTTTTAAGTTATAAATAAAACATTTCAATTTGATTAAATATTTATTTCACTTACTACTTGGTATCACTTATAATATGCGTAAACGTGCCCCACTTGATGCATAAATTTACGCACCTTTTTTTTTTATTAACTGCTTTATAAAACCACAATGTCTAAAATTCCCTAAGTTAAAACATAAAAACATAAAAATTAGAAAATTTATTGAAATAAAACCGCGTTAACTTGCCCCGGTCTACCCTACTAATATATAGATACGACGCTTTATGTATAGAATATAAAATTAGTTGCATATATATATAATTTTTAAATTTTTGGAAAACAAAATTAAGTCTTTTGTTGTTTAAATTTCCTATAAATACGTTTGTCTGTTTAAAGGAGAAAAATGAAGAAAACTTGTTTTTAAGAAAATGAAAAGTATTTTTCAGTCTTTTCTTATAAACAAAAAAGTAGATATACATTAAATAAGTATTTAGAAAGCATAATCAATAAAGGTAAAATATTCCTAATATTACTTTTGTTCATCAGCCACTATTTGTAAAGAAAACTATTTTTTGTTGAATATTCCAGACAGATTAGTTTGGGTTAAATATTATTAAAAAAATATTTTTAATAAATATTTATAATTGTTTGAAAATTTTAGGAGTTCATAATTAAAATTTAAAACATTTCTTCATTTTAGCAAGTGATACAGTGCATAGAATATTGTAAAATTTAGATTAATTATTCATGTCATTCAGAATATTAAAATTGTGACGTTGTCAATTTTTCTTGAATTTACTTGTTTCTAATAAAACTAAATTAAAATAATTTACAACTTGAAATAATACAGCAAAATTTAATTGTAATAAAGAAAATGATTATTTAAATTAATAGATGTATGGAATAAATAACGATTTATTAACGTTCCTTGCAATAAAATTATTGGTTTATTGCAATGTTCTCTAAAAATATTTTTCATCTGTTAGATGATTAAAAAAAATCTTCATTAAATTTGTTAAGATTTACATTTTCAGTCATTTTTTTACAGCATAGATACTTTTATAAATAAGTTAAAAGTAGCTCCATGTCTAGTTTTTTTTATACCGCTAACCAGGCCCCTACCTGCCCGGCATGAATGCCTAGCTTAACGGGTTAGTGCCTGGGTGCGGGGCGGAAATCGCCTGATCACAGCATGGCTGTGATCCACCTGACTATTGATTTGTTCACATCGCTGCTGTGCTTGCTCTCTTGTGATTTGCTACCGTTATCTTTGTTTGCCGGTTCAAGGTTTCTGTTTAACTTTGTTGAATTAACAGATTTAATAGGTCTCGTAATTTAGAACCTTGATCAGGTGACGAGACCCTCACCTGACTAGGCACCCCCAGAGGTATTATTCACAGGTAACTTGGAGGGCTTTGCACCCACAACGGATTTTACATGCACCAGGTGCCATTAGCGTACATAGATTTTCATATTTACCATGTCTGTTGGCTTGTCACGTTCATGGTGGGTTGTCGCTGTAGTGTTTATCGCTTCTTTTATGGGCTGATTTCACTTCTTGTTGTATTTGTCTCTGTCAAGGCTTTTTGGCGTTTTTATAGGCTCGCCCCTGTTGTAGGTTGTTTTTTGTCTATCATTCATTGTTTTTTGTCTCTTTCTTGATATATTTTTACCTCTAGCTTGTGCTAGAGCTGGTTTTCACATTTTGAATCTTGGTCTTCTTTCAAGAGTTTCACTGGTTATTATGTCACTATCGTGGGTTTTGTCACGTTGTAACTTTTGTTTCTGGTGGTTGTCACATTGTAACTTTTGTTACTGGTGGTTGTCACATTGTAACTTTTGTTACTGGTGGTTGTCACATTGTAACTTCTGTTACTGGTGGTTGTCACATTTCTGGATGTTGCACACTCATTTTTGTTGTCTTTGTCACTTTATCTCACCCAAGCATTGGGGATTTTGATTTTTTTTTTCCCTTCGTGAATACGCTTTTTGCGATCAGTCCATTGAATCCTAATGGCTGTTATCACTGCTTTTGAATTTTGTGCAATTTGTTGATTTGTTGTTTGAGAAACTTGTCACACTAATGGAGTGGGGCTTGTTCCGTGGTCGTTAGTCCGTCATATATCTATGAGGCTGTATTCACTTGATTTGACACCATTTTCCCCATTAACTTTCTTTGGCAGGTGTGCTTTGTGCATTCACCATTTAATTATTTTGTTCACTTTTTGTTGGTTATTTGCCTTCATCAGTTGGTGAAATTCAGTCCGTCACAGATGACTTCCACTTCTCACTAGTGCTGAAAAAAATCGATTTTTTTGGCGTAGCAAAGAAGTTCCATTGCTACTTTTTAATTTTTTTTTTAATTTTTTTTTTTGATTTTTTTAAAGATATATTAGAAAATATACTTACAGAATATATAGAAATGCTTTTGAGGAATCTCGCTGCTGGGAAGGTGTATTTATTGTGATATGAGATCGATGTTTTCTACTAGCCATCTCATCACTCCTCTTCCTTTTGTTTGTACTTGTTTGTTGTTCGCTAACTGGTTGTGCCATATTTTTTCGTTGTTCGGTGTGATGTGGATCAGATGTAGTGTTTGGGTTAGTGGGCAGTCTGTTAGATAGTGTTTGGGGGTTCCCAACTCCCCGCATGAGCAGTTTGGTGCGTCTTTGCGCTTAAACCTGTGTAAGTAGTCCGGGAATGCTCCGTGACCCGTGTAAATTTGATTTAGTAGATTGCAGCTGATGATTCTGCGAGAATCTACTTTTGGGAAGTATTCATATGTCTTCCTGCCCGTTTCCCCATAACCCCAATCGAACTGCCATTGTTTGATAGTGAGTTCTTTTAGTTTTCTTTTTAAGTTTGATATCGGTCTTTCTAGATGGTATGGAATTTCTTTACTTTGGTTTTCTGCAGCCTTTTTTGCTAATTCGTCGGCATCCTCGTTTCCTTAGATACCCACATGTGCTTTGACCAAGCTAATTTTGAATGTATTGTTTGAGTCTTTTACTGTTTTTTGTATTGTATCGATTAATTTTGCTACATTGAAGGGTTTACTGAGTGATTGGATGTCTGACATGCAGTCCGAACGAATGCTGTATTCCTTCCCTGTGCTATTTCCCCATTCTGCTGCTTTTAGTATAGCCAGTAGTTCGGCTTGGAAAACACTGTTGTACTTCCTTAATGGAGCTGACCATGTTTTTATTTTTTGTTCATTTTTTAAAGCTACGAATGCCGAACCCGTAGCGCCTGATTCCAATTTTGAACCGTCCGTATATATTACTATGTCCTTGTAATTATGGCCTATTCTTGGTTCTATGGTGTCCGCGGGATGTGTTTCCCATACATTAATCTTTTTTATATAGTCTTTATGGTGGATAGTGGTTCCGTGTATTTCTGTCGTTTCTCTTAAACGTGATATTGTGCCGTATTCTGCCTCGTATTTAACTTGGAGGTGAATTGGAATCAGGCCAGCAAGTACCTGAAGGGCCGCTGTTGGGGCAGTTTTATATGCCCTAACTATAGCCAGCAAAAAGTGCCTTTGGCATGTTGTTAGTACTTGTTTACTTCTTTGGTTTAGCTTATGTCCCCATATTGAGGCTGCGTAAGTCAGTGTTTTGTCAGCTACTGTTCTATACCATATTTTTAAGATGCTTGGTTTCAATCCCCAACCCCGTTTGGCCATTTGTCCCATCATCCAAAACGCTTTCCTTACTTTGGCTGTTTGTGCTTGGCAGTGTGTTTCCCAATTTAGGTTTTTATGTATGATTACACCTAGATACTTAATGTTTTCTTTTCCTTCAAATTCCCTTTCTTTGAATTTAATTCCTTCAATTTTATATGTGTCTGCTGTTGGTAGGTTTCCTGTGTGTGTTCTATTAAGGTACAGTAGTTCTGTTTTGTCCCAATTAAGCGTTAGGTTATTTTCCGTTACCCATTCATAAAATTCTTTTGTTTGCTAGTTTTACTAATTGTTCTTTTGTTTTTGCTTTTATTATTAAAATAAAGTCGTCTGCGAAGGCCTGTATTCTTACATTTTTACCCCAGTTTTTCTTTAGGGCTGTATCTGCTATAAGCAGCCACAGCAGTGGTCCCAGACAGCTGCCTTGTGAACAGCCGCCAAATGTTTGTTTTGTTACTTTAATGCAGTTTTCTTCTAAGGATACGTATCTATCTTCTAAAAAGCTTAGTATCCAATTTATTAAGTAAGTGGGGCATGGTGATTGTTTTAAGTTTTCGGCTATAATAGGCCATCTGATCTCCATGTCTAGTTTATTTATATACTAGCTAATCCGCCCGGCGTTGCCCGGGCCCGAAATATTAATAATCTGTTCTATACGAATATGACTGAAATCTGTAAGGATATCGAAATCAAGTCGAATGAGGCAAACTTCGTCGTAATCGGGCTCATAAAACCCATGATCGGAAAGCGCATCCTGGCGGTCGAAAGTGCAGCTAAAATATTTAAGGCTATAGATATCAAGTCGAATGCGCCTAACCCCGTCGTAATCGAGTCCATAGAACCAGATATACTCCTATAGTTCCACTTTCCACCGCCTTTTCAGAACACTTGCAAGGCCTTTTCAGAACACTTGACCCAAGCAAATTTCCTAGTAGAATTGAAATTTAACTACGGGTAAACATTGCCAAAATAGCGGAAATCGCGAAAGTGGGTTACGTAATTGATCGGTTTCTAAAGGGTTAATGTAGATATTTTTTAAAACCCAACGGTGCATTTTGAAGAAAATGAACGTGTCTATGATCTGGAGTCTACTGTTTGTCCGTACTTGTATTTCCCGAGTCGATGCCGATTATTAAATCTCGACCAAAAAAATGAAATTCGCGTGAGTGAGATTTGGAAAGGATTTTTTTTCGGAGGGTTAAAAATAACTTTTTTCAAAACGGATACCAGATTTTAAAAAACAAAGGGATAGAGATTAGGCACGGTATTTTTAGTTTTTCGTATCTTATTTATAAACGCCAATTCGGATTTTTAAAGATAGGATAAATAGTTAAAAAAGCGAA
Source organism: Maratus michaelseni (assembly GCA_963931845.1). Classification (NCBI taxonomy): domain Eukaryota; kingdom Metazoa; phylum Arthropoda; class Arachnida; order Araneae; family Salticidae; genus Maratus; species Maratus michaelseni. The sequence continues at coordinate 404,675,142 of OZ007586.1, forward strand.
ATTGCCTTACGGTTAAAAACGTTTTCGAAAGGGTTAACATGATTTATTTTTTAAACTAAAGGTTTCTGCCTAAACCCGATAGAATGTAGATGTTTTTAGGTGTGTTTGCTTTTTGTTTGGTTATTTTAGAAAGCCGATAGCAGATTTAACATATAGCAGAAAATAGGAATTCGCAAAAGAAAGTCCTGCGCACGAATTTTTTTTGAAGAGTTAATATTCGTATTTTCCAAAAACAAATACAGATGTCGAAAAAGGAATAAATGTAGATATTGTCTGGTATTTTTAGTTTTTCGTACCTGTCTCTGAATCGCCGATGCGAAATTTTAAATATTGCCAAAATCGCAAAAATCGCAAAATGGCATACAGAAAATATACTTTTTCGAAGGATTAATTTTTGTATTTTTTAAAACCAAAGGTGGCTTTGAAAAGGACAAAAAGAGTTCTTTAATTTGGTGACCTTCGTTTTTCCGTATCTTTTGTATTCCGGTAGATGGAAGGCTCGGAAAACGGGAGAAAATAAAAAACACGAATTCGATGCTTTTTGATTTTTTTTGAAATAGTTAAATGTAAAATTTTTTCAAACTAACCAGATAGTTCGAGACGTAAAAGTATGTTCTTTTAGAATATGTAGACGGTTTTTCCGTATTTTTAGCCGTTTGTCCATGGCGAATTTAGAAATACTTTAAACAAAAACGGAATGTCTTCTGCTTTCTTTCTTCTGTTCCGGAAGATACGGAAATTGGTTTCTGCACATTCGCCAACTCGCTTCAGAATAATGACTTTTTTATTTGTGATCTTTGATCAGTTTTTAATTGATAACTACTTTAATTTTCAAAATTTTAAAATTCTGAGGCTCAGGTATACCAGGAGAGGGTTTGGACTACCTAAATCTAAATTTACAGACTTCTAGGTGCGCTAAATTTTCCTAGCCTTCGCCAATAGACACACACACACACACACACACACACACACACACACACACACACACACACACACACACACATACACACACACACACACACACACACACACACATACACACACACACACACACACACACACACACACACACACACACACACACACACACACACACACACACACACACAGACACACAGAGCGAAACTTTCTTTTATTAGTATAGATTTACTTGTGTGAGAAATTGTATGGAGATATTCCAACAGGGATGAAAAACTTCCCTTAAAAGAGTCAGATGGACGAAGTTGGGCTAAAGTGGGCAGAAAACAGTAACAATCTTTAATTTGTATTAAGTAGAGCACGAAAATTTACAAAACAGAATGGTATATTTTGCACCAATATCTTACTGCCGCAAAATTACCATTGAAACGTCTTCAGTTTTGAGTTGTAGCCTTAACAATATCTGTACTAATATTATAAAGTAGCAAAGATTGTTTGTTTGTTTGTTTGTTTGTAGGGGGTGATCTCTGGAACTACTGAAGCGATTTCAAAAGTGATGGTGACAAATTGATCGTGACAATCCCTGCTCCAACATAGGCTATATTTTATGTCGGTGACACTACCCCCGGGGGGGGGGGTGCAGAAACGAAAAACTTTCTAAAATTTCGATTTTTTTTATACTGAAGGAGCTAGAAACATGAAATTTGGCATGGTTGTTACTTATACGATGTAAATGCTCTCTAAGAACAAATTCTAAAAAAATTCGAAAAATAAAAGATGTGAGATGAGCGAAAAGCGTTATAAAAAAATTCTAAATTACAATTTCTATGGAATCTGTGGAACTACATAACCGTTTTCGAAAGTGATGGCGGCAAATTGATAGTGCCCCTACTCCAACATAGCTATATTTTACGTCGGTGCCACTAATCCCAGGGTGGTGCAGGGGCGAAAAACGTTCTAAAATTGCATTTTTTTTTATACTGAAGGGGCTAGAAATTTGAAATTTGGCATTGTAGTTACTTATAGGATGTAAATATTTTCTAAGAACAAAATAAAAAAAAGTCGAAATTTAAAAGGGTCAAATGAGTCAAAAGTAATTGAAAAATTGATGTTGACAATCCCTACTCCAACATAGGCTATGTTTTATGTCGGCGCCAGTAACCCCAATGGGGTGCAGTAGTGAAAAATGTTCGAAAATTGCGACTTTTTTTATACTGAAGGAGCTATAAATTTGAAATTTGGCATTGTAGTTACTTAAGAGATGTAAATGCTCTCTAAGAATAAATTTAAAAAAAATAGAAATTTAAAAGGGTGAAATGAGCGAAAAGCGTTCTAAAATCATTCTAAATTAGAATTTCTATGGGATCTTTGGAACTACAGAAGCGATTTCAAAAGTGTTGGTGACAATCCCTGCTCCAACATCCTCTTTAAGATAAAGCTATGCTTTGCTGACGACTGGGTTTTTTGCTAATCTTTGCCACAGATTAATCTCGGAAAATGAAGCACTTGAAGTTACTGAACAAAATAATAGCTCGAAAATTTTTTGTTAGAAAATTGTTAGACAAACTGCGTTTGAAATGTAAAAAAATGCATATTTCTTGATATAAATTTCAAATCTAATGATTATGCTATTTTTCAAATATTGAATTTCAAAAATTACCAAATTTCACAATGGAGTACCATAGCGAAACCTTCACGCGTAAAAAGATAATGATAAGGGCGACGTGTCCTCACGTGTATATTGGCTATAGCACGAGTCACAAATTATAGTAGCCTTATTATTCTGTTAAAATATAAAAGTGAATTATGAAATGTCAATATTTTGTTTGATTAAAGGTTCGTTAAGAGAAATTGACGAGCGTAGCGTGCTAGTTTTTTATATATGGATAATTATAATATATTGTAAAATAAAAATACTGTACATTTTATAATTTAATAAATAATTAAAATTTTTATTCATATTAAAAAATAATTATGTACTGGAATATTTTCTATAACCAAATACTACATAATTGCAACAATTTCTCTTTGTTGTTTGATAAAACAACCAAATCAAAAGCTTCGGAGATGCGGAGATGGTCCAGTCTCCTAGAAATATGTTATTCTCTCTAAGTATTTTTTTATTACAAGAATAAGTTAAACTATACGCTATTATTTTTTCTAAAAAATGGTTATAAGAAGAAAAGAGAATATTTTATAAATTTTTACATTTTAGAGACATTAGGAAGAAGGTTGTTTTTCCATGAACTTCCTGCACTAATTTTAATACATATTTTGCAATTTAAAATGAGTACATTAAAAATCAATTCTTCAAAGGCATTTTATAAATTGCCATGGAACAGTGGGGTCCAACTGTTGACCATGCGGTCTTGGATGCACCAGTAAATGACAACAGCAATTATCGCCTTATTTAATCCAAAATTTTCTGATAAAAAGAAAGGCGAAAATCTCAGTTCACATTTTCTCATGACACTCAGCGTACCACAGTTGGATCCCTCTGCAATAGAATAAAGTATGCGATATGTAAAATATTATTCAAATATCTTTTAAAATTAGCTATAATTAAAAAAATTTAAATTTCCAACATTATTTACTGTCGAAGAATAAAAAAAGTGCATGCATCTAAATGTAATTTAAATTCTTTCCCAAATTAATATTAATTTTAAAACAATATTAATTTTAAATTAATATTAATTTTTTTGCAACAATCTTTAAAATTTAATTTTTTTCTCGGGTAAATTTATACTTATGCGATTAAAACTGAAAAACACACTTGAAAATTTTCTCATTATTGTTATTATTTTTTTTTACTATTTTTTTTTTATAATGGCGAATTTTGCTGAATTTAAACTAAAGAATTATGTGCCCTGTGAAATACCGCTTTTTTCTAAACCAATAAATCTTGAGCTTTTTCTTTTGAAAAATGGAGGCCAATTTTCTTCGAAACAAACTATATTACTTTTATTTTTAATTTATATGAAAGAAAAAATAGTTTAATAAAATACATTTTCTAATAAATATGTCAAACATGAAGACTTTTTTTATTTAATACGTTTATTGAATAAATTCAGTATTTCGTATACTTCGAAAATTTAGTGTTTCCATATGCTTGGAAAATTGTTGTTTTTTTATGCTGCGAAAGCGCAGCCATCTACAGCAATATATCGAAATATCAAGATGAATTTTCATTGAAACGTTTCAATCATTTCTATTCAACTTTTTACAACAAGAAAAATATGTACACCCAGCATATCATTTTATATGCTATACGAGAAGTGAAGACCGAGCTATGCTCGGTCAAAAATAGGTTTGAGTTCAAATATCATGAAATATCTTTCAATTTGAGCCAAGTATCTGATTTGTCATTGGTGACATCTTGAATGTAAATTTTCCAGCATGATATCGCCAATATTTCTCCAAATTTGGCGAAGTGATGACAACTTTTCGACTTCGTTTACTGCCAACTATTCAACAACGTAATAACTGCTGCATTCTTCATTTCCATTGAAAGCATTACGCATAGTGATACCAAAATGATCCACTAATCGAATTTTCTCGAACATGTGATCTAACCTAATGGTCTTCCCATAATCCAAAACGGTATGATAAAAAATTTATTCAAAATCGTTAGATTCAGTTTTTAGATAAAATTAGCTTGACCCACAGTGACACTAAAATGACCCATTAATCGATTTTTTCTCCAAAATGTGACTTAGCCCTATGACCTTCTAGTGTTCGAAAACCGTAAGATACAAAATTCAATTAAACAGTTTGAGCGATTTTTGATTAAATAAATTTGACCCGCAGTGACCCAAAAATTACTCACTACTCGAAATTTCTTGAACATGTGAGCTAGCCCAACAGTCTTCTCGTTCCCGAAAACCGTAAAATACTAAATTTAGTTCAAATCGTCTGAGCCGGTTTTAAGATAAAAATAGCCATATTACCCATTAATCGAATTTTCTCGAACATGTGACCAAGTCCAATTGTCTTCTCGTACCCGGAACCCGTAGGATATAAAATTTAGTCAAAACAGTCTGAGCCGTATTTTAGATAAATTAAGCTTTAGCCACAGTGACCCAAAAATGACCCACTAATCGAATTTTCTCGAGCACCAATGTTTTTATCTTGCCCAAAATCCGTAGGATACAAAATTTAGTTCAAATCGTCTGAGCCGTTTTTAAGATAAAAATAAAATATATAATAATATTTATTTTACTAAAAAGGTGCAAATATACAAAAAGGTTTTTTAACGTAAAAACCCGTCAAAATATGTTAAACACCCGAGCGCATTCAACTGCTCCAAACAGTCATCATCTGGGAAATCTCGGAAAGTGGGAAAAGTCATGAATGTTTATTGGTTAAATAGCCAGAGACGAGTCAATTTGAAAGGAGGGGAGGAGGGAAGGAGGAGGAAGGGCGGGGGAGGTATATTATAGTTAAGTTCTAAAATTGCCGGAGATATTTAGTGCACTATACCAGATCTTGGATATATTGTATGAGAGCATATCATTGCAAGTGTTATTTCCTTGAGTTAAAATTTGATTCTCTGAAATTAAGATTCTCTGATAATTGCAGCGTAGTAATTTGAAGTGCGGGCTATGATTCTTGCTTTACTGAAGTCAATGTCGATGTCTTGTTTTTGGTTTACTCTTGATAGACCTGTTCAAGGTTTAGTATACTTTATGTCTGCGTTATGTTCTTAGAGTCTGTCTTTAAATTTCCTAGATGATTTCCGAGATTCCCCTGATGATGACTGCTTGGAGCAGTTGAAAAAGCTCGAGTATTTAACATCTTTTAACATCTTTTGACAGGTTTTTACGTTTGATAATCTTTTTGTATATTTTCACTTTTTTAGTAAAATAAATATTATTATATATTTCATTTAAAGTGTTTCGGTTACATTTACAGAAAATTTCAATTTACTACTAGGAAGCTACAGCACTGCTTCTTGGACAATCGAGGAGGTTAGAGATGATACTTCTCCACGATTTTTCTTTTGTTCGTTCCTTTAGTAGTGATAGATGTGATGTCTTAATTATTTGAAGAACCATTGAAGAGGCAGACTAATAGTTTCTCACAATGTAATTATTAGTATGAGAAGAACAATTAGACACATATGTAATATTTTAATTATATATCATTGACCAAAAAAGAAATTCCGTCGAGCCTGATTCGAATAAGCGACCTAAGGATTTCTGATTACTCCGTCATCTACAGTCCACACCTCGGCCAACAGAGCTAGCAATGGACACACCGTTTGTTTCGATTAACACATTAAATAAACTACCAAATGAAACTCCTTTTTTTTAAAGCATTTATAAAACTTCTGTCACTGTAATTATATGCATGAGAAATAATATTAGACACATATTTAATATTTTTATTATATATCATCGACTAAAAAAGGAATTCCGTCGAGCCGGATTCGAACCAGCGACCTATGATTACGACGTCTTCTACAATTCACCGATCTGCCAACTGAGCTATCGACGGACACGCTGTTCGTTTTGTTTAACACATTACTTAAAATTCCAAATGAAACTCTTTTAGTTTTAAGCGATTTTTTACAATTTCTCTCAATGTAATTATATATATGAGAAATAAAATGAGACACATAACTAATATATTTTTATTTTATATCATCGACTAAAAAAAGAATTCCGTCGAGCCGGATTCGAACCAGCGACCTACGGATTTCTGCTTACTCCGTCTTCTACAGTCCACCGATCTGCCATCGGAGCTATAGACGGACATGTTTTATGATTCGTTTAACACATTACGGAAAATTCAAAATGAAACTCTTTTACTTTTAAGCGCTTTCTTACAATTTCTCTCAATGTAATTATATGTACGAGAAGAACAACTAGACGCATATGTAATATTTTAATTATATATCATCGTCTAAAAAGAAAAATTCCGTCGAGCCGGTTTCGAACCAGCGACCGATGAATTTCTGATTACTCCGTTTTCCACAGTCCACCTATCTGCCAACTGAGCTACCGACGGACACATTTTTGTTTCGTTTAACACATTATATGAAATTCCAAATGAAACTCTTTTAGATTTATTCGATTTCTTACAATTTCTCTCAATGTAATTATATGCATGAGAAATACTGTAAGACACATATGTAATTTTTTTATTATATATCATCGATTAAAAAAATAATTCTGTCGAGCCGGATTCGAACCAGCGTCCTATGGATTTCTGATTTCTCCGTCTTCTACAGTCCACCGCTCTGTCAACTGAGCTAACGACGGACACAGATCTTGTATGGTGATAAGGTGAAATCTCCGAAAATTTTCGACCCTTTATTTAACCCCCTTGTAGTTGAATTTGTAAAATCGCCTGAAATGCTTGTTTAACTATTCTTTAGTACATTTGTTATCCGGAATTTCACACTCCTAACTATAACTTCTACTGAGATATGGCAAAATAGCGTAAAACATTCGTCCCCCATTTAAGCCTCCTTAGTGTTTGAATTTCTAAAATCTCTGAAATACGTGCTTAACTATTTTTTATTAGATTTGTTATCCTGAGTTTCAGGATTCTGCCTATAATTTCTACTGAGATATGGTAAAATGACCTAAAATATTTGACCTCCTATTTAACTTACCTTAGTTGCCGAATTTCTAAAATTGTTGTAATACCTTTTTGTCTATATTTTTTGTAGATTTGTTATCCTGAATTCCGAGCTCCTAACTAAAAATGCTGCTGAGATATGGCGAACAGTCAAAATAACCTAAAACTTTCGACCCCCCCAATTTAACCCCCATAATGGATGAATTTCAAAAATCGCTGAAATATGTGTTTAATTATTTTTTAGTAGATTTGTTATCCTGAATTTCACGTTCCTACCTAAAACTGCTGCTGAGATATGGCGAAAAAGCGAAATGACTAAAAACTTTCCACCCCCCATTTAATCCTCTTAGCAGTTGAATTTTTAAAATCACTGAAATATGGTTTTAAGTAATTTTTAGTACATTTGTTATACTGAATTTCCCACTTTTAACTAAAACTGTTGTTGAGATATGGCAAAAAGGCAAAATGACCTAAAACTTCAGATTTCATTTATCCCCCTTAGTGGTTGAATTTCTAAAATCGCTTAAATACGTGTTTAATTATTTTTTTAGTACATTTGTTATCTTGAATTTCACGCTCTTACCTAAAACTGCTGATGAAATATCCAGAAAACGTGAAATCACCGAAAATTTTTCAACCCCTATTTAACCCACTTAATGGTTGAATTTCTAAAATCGCCTGAAATACATATTTAACTATTCTTTAGTAGAATTGTTATTCCGAATTCCACACTCCTATTTAAAGCTCCTGCTGAGATATGTCGTAAAGACGAAATTATCTAAAGCTTTCGAGCCCCCATTTGACCTCCTTAGACTGTGAATTTTCAAAAATTCTTTCTTAGTACGCGCCTACATTGTGTAAAGAACATGACTTCCAAATTCCATTGTTCTAGCACAAACGGTTGAGGCTCGGCGTTGATTATGAGAAAATCATGCTACACCCTTATAAGTATAGATAATTTCATTTAAATTTCAAGGTGAATATGACGTTTTTAACACTTATAGTTTAAATATATTTTATATTAGGAACATTTTAGAAAAGCTAAAAAACTCTTATAGACGTACAAACAGCACTAATATTGTTAATTTTTTAGTTTTACATTGAAAAATCGTACTTCGAACAATACAAGAAATGACACGAGTGTGAACACGTTTTATGTTGTGTGAAAAAATGTTGATTTTGAAAAAAATAATATCTTTCCCATTTTTATTTAGTATAACAGTTGTATTTGTGAATGGAAAAATGGAAAAATCTCAGAAAATCTATTTTTAATTCGGGCGACAAAGGAGAAAAAATCTTTTATAAAATTTTCTTGAACTATGCAACGAAAAATGAGGTAGTAAAAGTACTACATTTTCTAATTATTTACGATTCAAATATCACTAAAACAAATTTTTATTTGAAAATCATCTGCACTATTTTGTTTTAATTGAAAAATGAGAAAATTCTAAAAAATATTTTTAAAACTTGTGATGGAGTAGAAGTTATAATATGGAAAATATTACTTACTTATCTTTGACTAAAACTGAATTATTTTTTAAATGAACGCCTTCTAGTTGAGATGAATATTTTATGCAATGATATGTAAAATTAATTTTATTAAATATTAATACCAATTAAGGGATACACTTTTAGAAATCGCAACAGTTTTTGTATTTTAACACATTTTTTTCTAGAAATATTACATATTTTTTCTTAACAACAAAATCCAAGTTGTGATATTTATTATCATTATTTATCTTTACTTTTCTCTTTTCCACTAAACGCACATGACACGTAACAATTTTTTTTTTTCTGATAGACATTTCTTGCACTTTTTCTATAAACCTAAACATTATGTCTTCTTGAAAAAATTACTTTTAATCTAAACTAAAAAACTAGATATTCTACTAAATTAAAATGAAGAAAACTCTTCTTTAAATCAAACAACATTACTTTTATTCTTGACTTTCCTTCATTTTAAAGAAAGTGTAAAACGGCATAAAAAAAATATTGAAAGGAATCACTTAGAATAAACAATAGATATTATTCTATTTAAGTTTATTCTTCAGTTTCTTCTTTGTACGTAAGAGAAGTTCTGAATGAGACGACTTAAAACAATGGAAAAATAGAGACATTTTAATACCCTTTTTGAATAACTTCAGTTTTCTTAATACTTCAAAAATTCAGATTTTTTTCGATTGCTTCGGAAAAATATCAATCTAAAGAAATAATTTGTATAAGACAGTTAAATTTCAACGAGATGTTTAAACCATTTCTAATCAATTCGTATTATTAAATAAATAATGTAAACACAATATATGTTATGTTGTATCACGTGAATTACGTTTATAATCCTAATATTCTTTATTTTTCGTGAGATATAAATATTTTCTTTAGATTAGACTCACGATAAAAAGGAAACAATTTGTGCAAATTATTATTTTTTTTCAAATGTTGTAGATTAAAATGTAAAATAAAAATAATAGTAATACTTATTTTCTTTGACATCGTTCACTAAAAGACGTTTACTTTAATACCGAGTATTCATTTACTCTAAAGTAAAAAAGTTACAGATGGTGAAATAAGATATTTTATTTTATTTTTATAGAAAAAAAATGTTAAATTGTTCTTACAATTTTAGAAAGAATGAAAAACATTGAAACTTTAGCTTTCTTTCCCAAGTAAAACGATACGTGTATTTCTTAGAACAATATGAAAAAAATTCAAGCATTTATTATCATTATTGATCGTTTCTATTTTTTTCCACTAAAAACGCATGTTGCATAGACAAAATATGCTGTTATATTTTCCTGATCAAAATTTTGCTGTTTTCGGATAAACCAAAAAAATTATGTGCTCCGTAAAAGTACCACTTTTCTATCTATACTGATAACGCTAGAATATATTTTTCCTATTTTTAAGTGAAGGAAACTTCTTTCCAGCAAAATACTTTACCATTATGTTGCACGTTTATTCCTTTTGAAGAATGCATAAAATGAATTCAATAAACAAGGTGAAAAAACACAGAAAGTGACGAAATAGAATAAACAAAAACACAGACATTCTTATATTTAAGACGCTTTCTGGATAAAATCAGTTATTCAGATATTTAAAAAAACTAGTCTTTCTTTATGCTTTGAAAGTGCTTTAATCTAAAGAAATGTTTTGAAAGATCTAGTTGTAATGTTAATAAGACGCATAATTTAATTGGCTTCAATTCATGTTATTTAAAGAAAAAAAATTGTGAAAACACAAAATAGGTTTTGGTCTGCTACATATATAAGATTTAAATTCTCAAATATATTTTTTGTTTGAAATGTATTAATGATGCAGCTTGTTATTGTAGTTTCAAACAGTGTATAATTTTTACTTTAATATAAATTTTATATAATTTATTATAAATAATTTAATAATTATTTGAATATTAAAATAGCAATAGTTTGTTTCAGTGTGTTTTACAACCGGTTATAGAATACGAAATACATAAAAAATTAAATTTTACTATTTCTTGCATGTTGCACTGAAACTTTAGTATTTTTGTTGTTTTCCTTTTTCTTAATGTTGCTGTTGTTCTAGCTGGTACAGTTCCATTTCATCGAATTCTTTCTAAAAAATGTCATGTGAAATTAAATATAAAAGTAATTTATAACTTTTTTTAAAATACTGTTAATTAAAAAAAAAATAATAACACATTTATTTTTTTTTTACTTTAAGCTTCACTTTTAAAAATAAATTATATATTTACTCTTAGAAACTTAAAAACAAAATGTAATTTTTTAACAGTCGTTATCGTTTGTTTTACATGAGGAATATGGAAAATTCATTTTTTTCTGTATGCCAGTCTGCAATTTTTCAGAAAAAAATCTGAATTATATATATATATATATTGTATAGTAAAATACCACTTTTGTAAACCTAATTTGATAAAATTTGGTAATTTTTTAATTTAAAATGTAAGAAACTTTTCTTCAAAACATAAAATATTCTCTATATTCCACGATCCTCCCTTTTACAATAATTAAAAAATGTAATTATAAAATAGAAAGGAAAATACTGACATAGACGGCATTGAATAAACAAAAGTAGACGATTTTCTTCCTTTTTAATTTGTTTCTGAATAAATTCATTTTTTCTTTGAGAATTCAGTTACTCTTGTGCTTCGAAATACATCAATCTAAAAAAATGTTTCGAGAGATACACTTAAAATTACAATGGAATGCTTAAATCTTTTTTTTATTTAATTCGTATCATTTAAAGAAAAATCTAACGTAAACATAACGTATGCTTTTATTTACTACATATATTTGGTTTAAATTCTGTAGTTTGTTTTTCTGAGCAAGATATGAAAAATACACCTTTTATTTTCTAGATTTAGACTCAGGACATTGAATACTTTTTCAATGTTTTCTAGAACTTTTAAATGAAAAAATATATAATGAGTTAACATATATTTTATAAAATAACATTTATCTATGGTATAGGGCTTAAAACTTTTTTTGTTTAAAATAAATTGAACTGCGGTTATTTCAGAAGAAACATATATATACTGCAGTACAAAATTGAATTTAATTAAAAATTAATGTAAAGGCTCGTCCTAGGACGGTGGATAGAAATCATGGTTTTCACTTAAAATTTGAAATACGTGATAAACATATTCGCATACTATTCGTCGACAATAAGGAAATCTGGCATGAAACGTTAATTTGAGAGTCTGGATAATTCATGGACCTCTGGGATTTTAACAACAAATTTGTAATCTGGTGTAAATAAAAGGGGGTGGGGATTGCAGATGTATCTTAATCGGTAAAAGGAAACAGATATATATTGAATGAATATCAGTACAAATAGTTTTTACTGACTGGCTTGTACTTTAATAAATATAAACATGTACTTTAAGAACTGTAAACTTACCTGAAACTTACCTCCGTAACAGTACCACTTTTATATCTATACTGATAATGCTAGAATATTTTTTTCCTAATTTTAAATGAAGACATCTTCTTTCCAGCAAAATACTTTACCGTTATGTTGCACATTTATTCCTTTTGAAGAACGCATAAAATGGATTCAATAAACAAGGTGAAAAACACTGAAAGTGACGAAATAAAATAAACAAACACTCAGACATTCTTATATTTAAGACGCTTTCTGGATAAAATCAGTTTTTCTGATATTTAAAAAAAACTAATCTTTCTTTATGGTTTGAAAGTGCATTAATCTAAAGAAATGTTTTGAAAGATCTAGTTGTAATGTTAATAAGACGCATAATTTAGTTCTCTTCAATTCATGTTATTTAAAGAAAAAAAATGTGAAAACACAAAATAATTTTTGGTCTGCTACATATATAAGATTTAAATTCTCAAATATATTTTTTGTTTGAAATGTATTAATAATGCAGCTTGTTATTGTAGTTTCAAACAGTGTATAATTTTTACTTTAATATAAATTTTATATAATTTCTTATAAATAATTTAATAATTATTTGAATATCAAAATAGCAATAATTTGTTCCAGTGTGTTTTACAACCGGTTATAGAGTACGAAATACATAAAAAATTAAATTTTACTATTTCTTGCATGTTGCACTAAAACTTTAGTCTTTTTGTTGTTTTCCTTTTTCTTAATGCTGCTGTTGTTCTAGCTGGTACAGTTCCATTTCATTGAATTCTTTCTAAAAAATGTCATGTAAAATTAAGTATAAAAGTAATTTATAACTTTTTAAAAAATACTGTTCATTAAAAAAAAATTATAATAACACATTTTTTTAACTTTAAGCTTTACTTTTAAAAATAAATTATATATTTACTCTTAGAAACTTAAAAACAAAATGTAATTTTTCAACAGTCGTTATCGTTAGTTTTACATGAGGAATATGGAACATTCATTTTTTTCTGTATGCCAGTCTGCAATTTTTCAGAAAAAAATCAGAATTATACATATATATTGTATAGTAAAATACCACTTTTGTAAACCTAATTTGATAAAAATTGGTAATTTTTTAATTTAAAATGTAAGAAATTTTCTTCAAAACACAAAATATTCTTTATATTCCACGATCCTTCCTTTTACAATAATTTAAAAATGTAATTATACAATAGAATGGAAAATACTGACATAGACGGCATTGAATAAACAAAAGTAGACGATTTTCTTCCTTTTTAATTTGTTTCTGAATAAATTCATTTTTTCTTTGAGAATTCAGTTACTCTTGTGCTTCGAAATACATCAATCTAAAAAAATGTTTCGAGAGATACAGTTAAAATTACAATGGCATGCTTAAATCTTTTTTATTTAATTCGTTTCCTTTTTATAAAAATCTAACGTAAACATAAGGTATGCTTTTATTTACTACATATATTTGGTTTAAATTCTGTAGTTTGTTTTTCTGAGCAAGATATGGAAAATACACCTTTTATTTTCTAGATTTAGACTCAGGACATTGAATACTTTTTGAATGTTTTCTAGAACTTTTCAATGAAAAAATATATAGTGAGTTAACATATATTTTATAAAAGAACATTTATCTATGTTATAGGGCTTAAAATTTTTTTGTTTAAAATAAATTGAACTGCGGTTATTTCAGAAGAAATATATATATACTGAAGTAAAAAATTGAATTTTAATTAAAAATTAATGTAAAGGCTCGTCCTAAGACGGTGGATAGAAATCATGGTTTTCACTTAAAATTTGAAATACTTGATAAACTTATTCGTATACTATTCGTCGACAATAAGGAAATCTGGCATGAAACGTTAATTTGAGAGTCTGATTAATGCATGGGTCTCTGGGATTTTAACAACAAATTTGTAATCTGGTGTAAATAAGATGGCGGGGGGAGGGGGGGTTGCAGATGTATCTTAATTGGTAAAAGGAAACAGATATATATTGAATGAATATCAGTACAAATATTTTTTACTGACTGGCTTGTACTTTAAGAAATTTAACCCTCTAAGCGTGTGGAACGTAATATTCCGTTCACTAAGCTGCAGGTTTCATTGCAATATATGCAATGTTTAAGATAATATAATTCTATAGATTTAATGAATTTTCAAAACATTGAAGAATGATAAATACTCTCAAGGGTTACATTGATATTTGTAATAAAGTTTTATTTATAATGCTGAAAGAATCATATTTTTTTAGCATTTAAAACAAAATGCAGAGGAAACAACATTACAATTTTACCCTTTTTCAAAACGCTCAGAGGGATAAACATGTACTTTAAAAAATATAAACTTACCTGAAACGTTCAGATCCTCAGGAGTTTTAACAACAAATTTTCAATCTTGTGTAAATAAGATGACAGAACATAAAAGAAATTACAGATCTTTCTTAATTAGTAAAAGGAAACCGATATACATATAATTATCATTTGAGTACAGATGTCGCAGACACACTGGGGTATCTTTTTGATGCCAAAATTGCGATTTTATGCCTGGGCAACCGATGATTGTGGCGCGATTTTGCTTTGTATGGCATCCCGGCAGAACGGATTGTGTGTGTTTTATATTAAATTAAACATTGTGTGTTTTATAAAAAATTAATCATTGTGTGTTAAAAAAATTGTGTGTGTTTATAATAAAACAATGTGTGTTTTTTTAATAAAGCTGTATGTCTATTATAGTAAAATAAACTGTTTCATAATTTCGCCAGCTAGGTGTAAAAGGTACTAGCAAAAATGGCACAAAACAAAAATCTCGCCAACAACGGTGAATTTGTAACATTTATTCCCTAATTTGCGTTTTATTATGAAGTCTTAAATTTACTATGGTATATTAGCCGGACACACACGCTGAACTTTTTATATTGTTTTAAGTGCAAACATGTTAATGTTCCGTAATTGTTTCTAGCTTTTTTTTACCATAACAATACCTTTAATAACTTTATTTTTTCTTGAAATCGTCTACTTTACTGAATTCTTTAATAAAAATTAATCCATCTCACACATAATTTAGTTTTTAAAAAAAGCAATCGCTAACATGTAATCAGCGTATACAATCAAGATAAAGTAATCAATAAAGGCTCTAATTCTAATTTTTATTATTGACAATTGAAAAATCAGTGAAAAGTACGTTATGTTGGCACAATCATATCAATTTCTTTTAGTTTTATCAATATATAATACATTTCAAGCTAAGCATAACGTGATTTTCTCCAGCGCAAACTTTTCATATGTATTATATTTACGTACTATGCTTAACCACCTTGGATGCAAATACAAATATATTTTCTATTTAATTGTAATGAAAAAAATGGCATCAATAAAGTTATAATGCATACGGTTAAAATAAACCCAATAGACGCTATTCTCGTGACGTCACAGTAAATATGAATTTTTATTCACTTAGAAAAACAAAGTAACACGTTCAGATACCGACATTTAACATGCAAATTAAAAATACATTGCTGGACATTAAAATTGAAACACCAGAAAGGAATGCAAATCACAGAATGATATTTATTGGACAAATACATTATAATGGGAAGGACAAGTGATTACATTTTCAGAAAATTTGGAGGTATAGATCCAGAGAAAACACTACCCATATTACCCACCCCTGACGAAATAACAGCATTTATCTGCCTAGCCATGGAGTCAAACAGAGATTAGATGTCATATGCGGGTACAGCAGTCCATACACATTCAACACTATGGCACTGTTCATCAACAGTAGTGACTAGCGGGTGGTGGCGTGCCAGTCGCTCAGCAGCCATTGACAAGACAGTTTCAATTGGTGAGAAATCAGGAGAACGTGCTGGCCAGGGTAACAGTCGAACATGATGTTCTGTATCAAGAAAGGTCAGGATAGTACGGCCAACATACCATCGTGCATTGTCCTGCTAAAACGTAGAGTTGCACAGGCATCGAATATAGGGCAGAACCAGGGGCCGTAACACATCAGAAATGTAACGGCTGCTGTTAAAATTGGAGGCAATGCGAACAAGAGATTACCGCGACGTGTATCCAATGACACCTCCAAATGATATATCAGTATAACGATTCGAATGCAAACTGGCGCTTTCCACGATGCCTCCAAACACGGATGTGGGCATAATGATGCTGTGTATGACGCACGAAGAACGTCTCACGTCGTCTTTTCAGATAAATCCAGATGTATACAGTATCATGATCCCCGCATCAGTGTTTGGTAGCATACTTGAGAATGCACATTGCCGGCTTGCATTCGACATCATCATACAGGTCCATAACCTGTAGTGATGGTGTGGAGTACCATTGAATACACGTCTCGATAACTTCTTGTTCCCATTGCCAGTAATATGAAAATAAGCCGTTACAGTTTTTAGGTGCAACTCTCCGTGGTTCTGCCCTATCTTCGAGGCCTCCGGAACTCTGCGTTTCAGCAGTAGAATGCACGACCTCATGTTGCTCGTACTATACTGACCTTCATTGAAACAGAACATGTTCGGCTGTTGCCCTGGCCGGCACGTTCTCCTGTTTTCTCACCAATTGAAATTGTCCTGTCAATGGCTTCTGAGCACTGGCCCGATACCATACGCCTGTGGCATAGTGTTAAAGCTGGTTGGACTGCTGTACCCGTACATGACATCCGATTTCTGTTCGACTCCATGGCTAGGCAGGTAAATGCTGTTATTGCGGCCAGGGGTGGCTGCTCTGGGTAGAGTTTTGTCAGGATCTATACCTCCAAATTTTCTGAAAATGTAATCACTTGTCCGTCCAATTATAATGTTTTTGTCCAATAAATATCATTCTGTTATTTGCATTCCTACCTGGTTTTGCAATTTTAATGGCCAGCAGTGTAGGTCCAAAAATCCATGTGTCTGAATATTTTTATTATTTCTCTTTTCTCTGCAACAATGGAAGTAATTCATCGTTTCCCATCCATTGTTTTGATGAGTTCACAACGGAATGAACACACTGTGTTTTATTACATTTACATATATTGATTTAAAATTATACTTTCAGTAATCTCAATAATCTTTCATTTTTTAAGTATATTTATGCTTAAAATTAAGGAAATATTTGGTTATTTTTTATAAATATTTATCGTTATTTCTTCCATTTCTTTATTAAACATGCATGATGCATAAACAATATTCTGTTAGAGAATCATATACACTCTGTCTCAAAAGTTTAGGTACACGCTAAAGTATAATAAAATTGGAAGGAAAAATACATGGAATTATTTCATAATAAATATTCAAAATGTTATTACAATGCTACATATCAGAGATATTATAAAAGTTTCACCAGCTTTATTTAATTAAGAATTACATTTTTTTTATTTTTGTTAAAAAATTACTTTATGAAAAGTTTAGGCATATTATGCAAAACTTAACGAATGCTGAATTGGTTTCAACCACGCAACCGTTCAGACAAACGAACCATTTTCCCGAGCCGTATAACAGCAAACATTCAATTTCTGTAGGTCATGTAAGATGCTGAAAGCTATGGAATTTGCAAAAGAAGATATCTTAAAGATTTTTAAGTTGAAAACGAGAAATAAGCCCGTTGTTGAAATTTTTTGAATATTAAAACATTTAAACCAATGGATACAAAGAGTACTTTTTTGGAAAAATTTTGGAAAAAAATTTCGATAGGAAATCAAGATGCGGGTGGCCACGTGTTCAGACTGATTGAAAAATTGAAGGAAATTATAAAGCAAAATGTCAAAGCAAAATATGTTCATAACGCCAATTAAAAATAATGTCTCATAGTACATAAATGCAATAGAGAGTGAAAGAACATTGCTTTAAAGAAAATGTGTTAAAAACCGCGCTTAAAATCACACCATAAGCAGGCCAGCATTGGTTGGGATCGAAAGTTCATCCCATTCGGCTACAGGTGGCTGATCGTATTATTCAGTGACGAAAATAAATGTAATCTGGATAAAGGTGATGGATGAAATTGTTACTAACGTTACCTCAAGAAATAGCCACATACTTCTTTCAGTAGATAAGTCTCTTACGGTTTACGCGGCGATTGGCTTTAATGGCCAAACATGCCTCGCATTTCTCTATGGGAAACAAAATTCAACAAAGTATCAAGATGCACTAGCACAACATCTACTTCCGTTTGGTGACATCTTAGGGGGTCCTGAGGGGAGATTTCAGAACTGCAATGCTGCAAGCAATAACTCACATAGTACGAAACTGTGGCTTTCTGCTCGAAATGTTCACGTTTTAACGATTGGTCAGCATTAAGACGGACTTAAATCCAATTAAGAACATCTGAGTAACTTTTAGCAGTTGAAATATACAAGAATGGAAAGAAATACGACTCTACTAATGAAATAAATGTGGTCATTAAAAACCACCAATAATATATCAAAGATTAATTGATTCAATGGAAACACGTTTATTTGAAGTTATCCGAAACCAGGGAATTAATTATAAATAAACAGCATCATCTAAAATTGTTAAATGTTGTAATTTAGTTCTTTGTGCCTAAACATTTGAGTAACTGTATTGTTATAATCTTTTATAATTTTTCTATAAAAATTATCATAATATACTAGTAATTTATTCATTTTTATATGATTTATTTGAATAATTTTACTGAATCTAATATGAAAAAATATTTTCTGTTTAATTTTGTATTATTATTTTGTAAAAGACATTTTCTTTTTGTGCTTAAAATTTGAGAGAGACTTTACCATGTGTAGCACCACATTTTATTTAATCTAGTAAGTTTAGATATTTTCTAATTAAAAATGAAGGTAACTTTTTCAATTTTTTGACGTTCTTGTTTTTAAAGAATGTATAAAATGGAATTTTGTTTAAGGAAAAAATATGCAAAACGACTTTTTAGAATAAACAAAAAAAGAGACATTCTTTTCTGTAATACGCTTTGTGAATAAATTCGATTTTTCTTATGCTTCGAAAATGCATCATTCAAAAGAAATGTTTCGAAAGATCCAGATGAAATTTCAATGAGACACTTAAATCATTTCTATTCAATTCGCTTTATTTAAAGAAAATTCTTATGTAAACAGAACATATATTTTGGTAAACTATATACATTAATTTTAACTTAGAAAATTTTAATTTGTTCCCCAGATATGAATAATAAATTTGTTCTAGATATAGACTACATGAGATAATATAAAAACATCAGAGAAATCTTACTTTCAAGAAAAGTTATTGTATTATTTTTAGATATACTAATAGAACTGATGGTGATAAAAATATTATTTTGCATTAAACTATGGTATTTAAAAAAAAATACTAGGTCATCCAAACCGGGCTTCCCGGGATAGAGAATGTAGGTGCAAAACTTTTTTTTATTGAAAACTCTAATAGATTTTTCCGTTTAATAATTTTTCTTTAGATTGCCGAATGTCCCCTAACAACACCAAAGAGCATTTGTACATGAAATATGCCAATTATAAATTTTGAATAAATTTTGAATATAATTTTGAAATTTATTAAAAGCTGTAATTTCGTAATGGCCTTGTGCCAGAAGTTAATAAGAGAAGAAATCGCTCAAAATTTCGTTATCTACAGCTGTATTTTTTTCCTGATAACGTCAGCGGTTTTAAGCGCCTATTTCGATAAAAAGTTTTATTTATACTATTTTATTTATTGTTTAATGAAGTTTTAATTTCGTTATGGAAGATGAGCTGGAAACAAATGCTGAACTTTTATATTGTTTTAAATGAATACGGACTAATATTTTGTAATCGTCTGTAAGCAGTAGAGATAGATTAAAGAAAAAAAGTCATGCTTGAAATTTAATTTACATGTAAATGAGTAAATTTCAATACAAAATAGTTTTCAAACAAATTGCATTTGAAAGTAGATTTTTCCCCTATATAACGGTGTAAAATTTGAAAATGTGCGATGTTTAGAAATAAAAAAAATTGCAGTAGCAAAAATCGCAAAACCGAAACTTCATCGTCGAGTGTTGCCATTCGCAAAATAACGTCAGCGTTACGTACGCCACGTTTGTCCTTTATAATATAGATAAAGGTTGCTGACACGATTTTTAACACTTTTTTATGTGAGCCTGTTTTATTCCAACGGTTCTATATAATTTCTATTTCTATATATATATATATATATATATATATATATATACAGGGTCATTCATAATTCCCTCCGGGGTTTCGAAACGTTATAGTAAAAAAACGAAGACGAATATGAAAAAAAGAAACATATGAAATTATTCCGAAACTATTCAAGTTTTACTTACATACATTACAGGTGTTCTATGTGTGAACCCTTGGTCACACGGCATACATCCATGCGATAGTCCAGTTCCTGCCATACTCCGTTTCTTTAAATCTGAATTAGTGGTGTCAGTTCAACGGGCCTTTCGTAATAAATATCGAAAACAGGGACCAACTGACAAAACAATTCATGTGTGGTAACGGAAATTTAAAGAAACGGAGTATGGCAGGAACTGGACTATCGCATGGATGTATGCCGTGTGACCAAGGGTTCACACATAGAACACCTGTAATGTATGTAAGTAAAACTTGAATAGTTTCGGAATAATTTCATATGTTTCTTTTTTTCATATTCGTCTTCGTTTTTTTACTATAACGTTTCGAAACCCCGGAGGGAATTATGAATGACCCTGTATATATATATACATTTGCGAAATAAATTTCTCATTTTCCAATTGGGATTCGCACCTTGCGGGCCGTGCCGTCATGTCATATTGCCGTATGTATATAAAGCTTAGTAAGTACCTAACTTCTTCTCGATACAAAATATTCCGTTAAAATACGTTAATTTGGCATTAGTCCCGATTATGGAAATTCATCAGTTTGTCACGTAATAAATTGACATATAAATGTAAATTAAAGATTCTCTGGTTTATTATTTTGCATGTGATATAAGATTTTAATTTTGTGCCAAATTTCTAGGTTCTAGTTCAACCAGAAGTACCCTATAATATTTACTCTCAAAACATATAGAGTACTTCCGATTTACCTAGAATTTTGAAATTTGACGCAAAAACGGTTTATAGAACATTTAAAAGAAAAAAAATCCGATTGCATTAATTTATAAAGCTATGTGTTCATTTACATTATTAGAATAAGACTTATTTATAAATCTATGTCGATTTATTACGTGACAAGTTCATGAATTTTCATAATCAAGAATACCGAAAGTGTTAAAAATGAATGATTTTCGGATTTTCTCCTTTACATGTTCTATAACACCTTCATTCGTGTCAAATTACAAAGTTCTAGGTCAACCGGTAGTGCACTATAAATGTTACTCTAAAAAATTAAAGGTGTACTTCTGGTTAAAATAGAACCTTGCAATTTGGACACGGAGGAAGGTGTACAGGACATTTACAGGAGCACATGTTAGCACATGTAATGGTGTAAATTCGAAAATGATTAATTTATAATATTTTGGTTTACATATCAGTTTAGTATATAATTGCACTCCATAGATATAATATGATTATATATATATATATATATATATATAATTTAATTCAATTTTAATGCATTGTGATTAAATTGTCAATGTAATATTTTTAATATTATAACAGTCTAACTACTGAATTAAATTATGATTAATTAATTTGTTTATAATTCATTAATTTATTGGTTAATTTTATAATCATTTATCAATTTGCTGTTAAATTTATAAAACCATCCATCTAATTTAATAAATTTTATTAACTAATAATACTGTAATTTTTAATTTTATTCAAATATTTTAGTCTGAAATTTAAATATTTAAACAATTGTTTCAGTTTTAACAAATAATAATATATTAGACTTTAAATATTTTTACAAGACTGTTATAATTGGGAATGCAAATCACAAAAGAAATAAAATTGAAATAGTGTAATAAGCGTTCAGAGCCTGTCAATGGTTGTGTCATGCTGAAAGTACTCGTTCTTTGTCCGATGATCAACACTAACCACACTCGAGTGTGGTTAATATATGATTAATATTCCCAATTATGAAATTCACAAGTTTGTCATGTGATAAATAGACATATATTTATAAATTAATGATTTACGTATATTTCTTTTTATCTGTGCTATAAGCATTCCTTTGTGCCAAATGTCAATGTTCTAGGTAAACCTGAAGTACCCTATATTTTTGTAGAATAAAAATTATAAGATAATTCCGGTTGAATCAGAATCTTGAAATTTGTCACGAATGAAGTTCTTATAGTACATATAAAGGGAAAAATCCGAAAACCATTAATTTATAATAATATGTCGATTTATTGCGTGATTTAACATAAACGGTATGTCCAAAGCGCGACTATAAGGGTTCTATTTTTTCCTTTTCAGTTATGGAATCCTAAACACGAGAAAATCACTGCCAAATGATTTAGCATTTTGTTTTTTAGAATTTCTTGGTGAATTATTTTAATGATTACAACATTTTTTTTCGTATAAATTTGTGCTGTAAACCTGCAAAAAATATTTATTCAATTTAACTTGCTGTAAAAAATTTATGCATCAAAATCTCCAGCAGATTGTAGTATGATGTTTTCCAAATTATAATACAGTGTTCTTTAATATAAAAATGGCATCCCTACACTGCAAAAATCTTTAGTTTTACTGTGCACTAAAAATGGTCGCAGCTACTTGGCAGCTAAAGCAATTAACTGAAACACAATCAATGGTTTTTGGTTTAAAGAAACATAAAAAATTATTCTTGGTGTTCCAATAATTATTATTGTAGTTCCATTAGACTACTTTTGTTGCAAAGTAGATGCCACCATTTTGGTTGTACGGACATATCTTCTAATTTTTGCGCTTTTCTAATACCACTAAAATTTAATAGAACTTTTTGCCTCATTTAATCGGAGATTTTGGCGACTAAAAAAGGCAAACTATGTTCTTAAATTTTAAGGTTCAGAAAAATCTTAAAATTAGGTATAGTAACACTTTTTTATAGTTTTTCAAAATATAGTGTTTAGATAACCGAATAATAGAAAATAATATATTAGAGCATATCACGTTACCAGCCGAAAAGGGTAGGGTGCTAAACGCATCACATTTCAGAAGTAAGTCGGGCAATTTTTTTCAATTTTTATTTTTAATTATATAAAAATTATATAGTGAAAAAGGTCATGAAAAAAATGTTTTTTGAGAGATAAGTTATATTCAAATATGCATGTACACCGGGTTTCATAATAATATGAACACCTAATAATTTTGTTATATCCTGGAAAAAATCCATAAAAAGAAATATCAAACTTTAAATTCATTGAAAATATGAATTATCTAAAAAAAGGGTATTGCAAAATGATATGAACATTGATCGAAATTATCATTAAACGAGCATGGAAACTGTACAAGAATATTGAATGCCACTCCGAGAAGAAGAAACTGAAATATGCAAATTAGTTTAGCATATAAAGATATTTTAAGTGGTTTTCAGTGGTTTTGTAAAACAGAAAATTGTGTCTTTTAAGGATCAAGGATTTTCGAAAAAACGAGCTATCGAAAAAAAAATCGAAAAGATCTCCAGGTGTAATATTAAATTTTCTTCGATTAAAAGAGGATTATGGAGCAAAGAAGTCTCTGGACCGTCCGCAAAAGCTGTACAAAAGGTAGCAAAGAGCCATTATAACAACTAGTCGGATGTGTCAATCCCAAAACTTTCTTTTATCTCACACAGGTTTCGCATACACTAAAAAGAATCAGCACCAATTTATATCACGGTCTAACTGATTCTAAAGTTTTATTAAATTCCGTGCATTAGTTCTTGAGATATGACTATCGCTAAAATCGTGTAAATCCTGCAAAATGTTGCATAGCAGTGCCACCTGCTGGGCGATTTTTACCAAAAACTAATCAGCACCAATTTATATCAGAGACTAACTGAATATAAAGTTTTATTAAATTCCGAACATTAGTTCTTGAGATATAGCTATTGCGGAAATCGCGAAAAATGCTGCATAGCAGCGCCACGTGTTGGGCGATTTTTACCAAAAACTAATCAGCTCCAATTTATATCAGGGACTAACTGAATATAAAGTTTTATTAAATTCCGAGCATTAGTTCTTGAGATAGAGCGCCAACAAAATTATTTTCACATACAGACAGGCAGAGTCACAGACAGAGTAACAGACAAACATTTTCTAAAAATAGTCAGATCGTGTTCAGGTTCTCCTAAAACATATAAATCCGTCGAAAATTTTCATGAATCCAATACTGTCTTCTTGTAAAGATAGAAGAATGTAATAATAAGCAATGGGAAAACAACTTTAGGCGAAATTTCAAGAGATCCAGTGATAGCAATTTCAAAAAAGTTCCTTGTCCAGGGTAGTCAAGACCTGTAAGATGATGAGGTGCAAGAAAAAAAGCCCCAACCACGTATGACTAAAATGCATCAGCAGAATTGTGCAACAGATCACATGTCCTGGAAGTTATAATGTGAAAGTGTAATATTTTTCGATGAAATAAAATTCAATTTAGATGGTCCGGGCGGTTTCTCTTATTATTGGCACGATCTGGACATGAAACCAGAAACGTTTTCAATTCGTCAGCAGAGGGAGGTTCACTCATGGTTTGGGCTGCATTTGGATTTCATGGTAAGATCAACGTGCCCCTTTGGCAGAGTGAGTGCATTAACCTATCAAGATCCACTTGAAGAAAATCTGCTGAGGAAATTGGCGGACCTTTCTACATGTTCCAACAAGACAATGCACCCATCCACACGGCAAACAGTACTTGGGAATGGTTTCTTAATAATGGTGTACATGTAATTCCATGACCATCTGTTTCTCCCTATTTAAAGCCAATGGAAAATGTATGGAGCCTACTGGTTAGAGCTGTTTACGCAAATGGAAAACAATATGCCACAGTTGCAGAATTAAATGCTGCTATCACCTTCCACTGGAATGAAATCAATCAAAATATATTCAAAAGCTTGGTCCACTCCATGCCTTATCGCGTTTTTACATTAATTAAATGATCTGTTGCATACACTGGCTATTAATCTGTATTTTTGGCTAAGGTTCATATCATTATGAAACACCCCAAGGAAAAATGCAGTTTATTTTATGTATAAATCGCTGTTTCAATTATATTTTGTTACAAAAGAAAATTATTTGTTCTGTTTCTAACATTTATTAGACTTCAGTTTGTTTTGTAACATTTTATTCATTTTTGTGCTTGAAAAACTTGATGTTCATATCATTTTGAAACCCAGTGTATTTTTATATATCTTCACTTGTAATTCAGTTGACAGCACATTATTCCATTTTTTCAAAGTAAACACAACTGATTCATTCCTCTATACTCTTGAGACCAGAGGTACACAAATGTGGACCTCTATTCATTTCCTGATAAAAACTGAAATGTCTGATTTTTTACGTTTTTGCTTTTCTTCTATAGAGCTGAATGTATTTTGCTTTAAAACAAAACCAATAAATGGTAGCATCGATGATTATTTCCTTACTAGCTGATCCGCCAAGCATTGCCCGGTCCCGTCAAAAAAAAAAAAAACGAAATGCGAAATCACTCTAAAAATCGCTGCACGAACTGCACGAAACCGTTCCTCTGGTAACACTTTGTCTTTCAGAAATTTAATAGAGAGATAGACCCTGAGGCGGAAGTAAATTAAATACCACCTCCTGAAATGTCGGGATCATTTGAATCAAATCAGGTCAGTTAATGGTCAAAATGGAAACAAAAATTACCGTCGGATTTTCACAAACTTTGCATTTTTGAATCAGAAAAATAAACTACGTACAGACTGTGAGTTTCGAATCAATACCTCCAATACTTTTCCTAATAAGAGTGAAAATGAGAATGTTTCGTTGTTTGGGATTACCAAATTGGTAACTTTCTTTTTCGGTTACAATTAAAATAACCATTTTCGGTGCACGTGCTGGAAAATCTTTCAGTTCCTATTTCAGGGGGTACATTCTGTTCTAAACAAATTTCCAACACGTGTTCCCGCTGTCTACGGTACAGTGTGTAGCAGACGTTCTGCGCACTCGTTGCAAAATCTTTTAGTTCCAGTTTCCATCACCAGGTGAAGCATTCTGATGTAAATAAACCTATTTTCAAACGAAAATCCGGCACTCGTGCCCGCTGCTTACGGCACCGTGTTGAAGACATGTCGTGCATGCGCGAATTATCTGTTAGTTTCACTTTTCATCGCCAGGGGGTACCAAATCTATGCGTTAATTAATTAGCTACATCATCATTAGTTCATGTTAAGTTGAATGAACCAAATCCCGTTGAAATGGAGCCCATAGAACAACATAAAATAAATCACCCCTCTGGAGATTAATATTCATAAATGGTGGTAACCAAGAACTAAAAAATTATCCCGAAGTTTATTTAGTGTTAAACCTCGGGAGAATGTTAGAAAATATTTTGTTTGAATCGGATCAGCATTAGATGCAAAATCTTTTAGTTACATTTCCCACAGCCAGGTGGTGCACTCTCTTCTAAACAAAACTCTTTCCGAACAAAAGTAAGGAGCGTGTCCCCGCTGCTTATGGCACCATGTAGAAGGTGTCTTGCGCACGCGCTGAAAATCTATTAGTTCCACTTTCCATCACCAGGGGGTTCTAAATCTATGTCTTAATTACTTATCTATATCTTAATTAATTCATGTTAAGTTGAATGAATCAATTTTCGTTGAAATCGGGCCCGTTGTTTGAATCGGACCAATTTTAAATGCAAAATCTTTTAGCCCCACTTCCCACCGCTTAGCGGCACACTTTGATCTAAATAAAACTCTTTCCTTTCGAAACTCTGGCACGTATCCCTGCTGCCTACGACACCGTATAGAAGGCGTGCTGTGCACGCGCTGCAAAATTTTTAGTTCCACTTTCTACCTCCAGGGGTGCCAAATCTGTATCTTAGTTATCTACAACTTAATTACTTCGTATTAAGTTGAATAAACTATTTCTCATTGAAATTGGGCTCATAGAACCCGAAAAAATACCACTTCTTGGTGATTAATTTTCAGAAATAGTGGCAATCAAGGACTGAAAAAATTATACCGAAGTTTATCTAGTACCTGGAGGAATTCTAGTGAATGTTAGAAAACGTTTCGTTTAAATCGGACTAATAATAAAAAAAGTTCTGATTTTGGAGGCAGGGGGGAGGAAGGGAGTTTTGAGCAGAGCATTAACGCGATATTTAAATTACAACCGGATACACCCTCGCCCCTTCAGGGTTAAACCAACGACCTTAAAAAATTAAGAATTATAATTAACTTTCGAAACGGAAACAAAATGACGTTTTGTTGTTTTGTTTTGTTTTTGTTTTGTCATACAAATACAGTAAGTTATCGTTTCTAATTTCTAAAATCAAATACATAAATGACGTCCCGTACATGAAAAAACTCTAAAAATCGCATAAAGCAAATCGCTGTTTGAATTTCAATCAACTTATCACATTTTCCTATGGCAATCACAATTTCCCGGTTTGTGCCTGCAATTCTTTCAGCTACCAATCGCAACTGCCCTCCAACCAATTTGTGACGTCAAGAAATGCTGCAAAACATGGAAAAACTTTAAAAAACGCATAAAAATCAAATTAAAAAAATATAATAAAAGAATCAAAATCGGGATAATTAATAAACCGTTCTCCCCTTTTAAAATCATCGTGGTTTTTTTATTTGTAAAGAATTATCAAACCTCTCGAAGCTAAAAACAGAAATAAAAATGACGATTCTCGAGCATAACTGAGATAGAAATGAAAGTAACTAACGAACCATTCAAGAATTCTGGGCAAAATTTCTTAGTGTCGAAGGAAACAATTCACTAAAAATTCAAACATCGCTGTCCGAATTAGCATAAATTTTATTGAAATGAGGACAAAATTTACTATATTAGGCTAAAAGATTGGATCCGGATTCCTGTTACTAATGTGGAAGAATCGCAGCAAAACGTGAAAAATTCTAAAAATTGAATAAATAATTAAATAAAAAAAACACATTTAAAAATTCTAAAATCGGGCTTCGAGGTACAACACGATATACATAGAGTACCTTCCCAACAAAGACCCCACAGTAGTACCTTCCCACCAAATTTTGTAACTCTGAGTGTAGCGGTCTCTTCAGAACATAGACGATAAACACACACATACAAAACCTTCTTCTTTATTATAGTTAGAGATAAAATAAATGTTATTTTCTTCTGAGTTTGCAAAATGCCTTTAAGATAATGTCGCCAAGAAAGTAAGAAATTTTCATATTTATTTAGCTTAAACGTCTTACAATAAAAAAATTGAGGATTTGTACATCATTCTCTTGTTTAAATCTCTTAAATTTGTTATTGCATGAATTTAGGTTATTGATAATTAAATTGTTTTTTTAAGTGAGATGGTAATTTTAGATCCATATTTGTGATCCTAAATTACTAATTTAAAATAGAAGGCTATTTTTGTCATCTATGGTATCATTTCGTTTCTGTAAAAGCAATAAATGTGTATTTGTGGTGTTATTTCAACTTCGGGTAGGAAGAGGCTATGGTTCAAAGAACATTTATTGTCCTGTAAAACCATGGTGAACAATACGAATTTCAGTCAAAAGTGTAAAGATTAATGCAAAAATAAAAGTGTCATTTTTTGTATGTCTTCTTTGCCAAACTGGCACCATTGCTGAAGTGTACTAAAGCATATTTTATACAGATATTCAAGTGCATAGTATTTATCGTACATTTACAGAAACACTCAATGAATTGGGTTACAGGAGGGACTATGGTCGATAATTGGTGGAAGTGTGTTTTCAGGATTTGTATGTATTTTTAAACTTAATTACGTTTGTGTATGTTACGTCGTGTGTAAAAATTCTATAGATGACATACAGGGTTGCATGAAAGAATTCGCACACATTATCAGGTATGGTTTCAGAGAGATAATACCAGATTGCAAAAAAATGAATTTTTACTGCGTTACGTTATTTTTTTAAGTTGTTTATTTAACCATCTTATTTCATTGTATGAAAAAAAAAATCTAAAAAATCTTTTGCTACGGTAGGAAATACAATATACAAAAGTTTATTAATCAAGAAAAGAAATTTAATTGATTATTACAGAATATTATTATAATTTGTGTGTTTATTATAAACCTATTTTAAAATACGATTTGTAATTTTTTTCTTATCAAAAGCTATTAATTTGTTTATTTTCCTTTTCGCAGCTATATAACTGAGCTTCGCCCGTCTGTCCAATTATTGCATTAGAATGTATGACTTAAAATGTATTATAAAATTTGTAAAATACATTAATTTTTTGTTTAATTTAACGAATTGAAACTTCGAACACTTTTCTTCATTCGGCATTTTTCAAGCACACTGTCTCATTTTTGTAGTTATTCCTTATTATTTTTATACCTAAGTATTACAGTTTAAACACAAAAATAAATTTTTTGTTCATTTTTTTAAATAAATATATTTACGGTATTTACTCACAGAATTCACGTCTCTCACTAATTTTTGCATCCTTTTCTTTGAGAGAAAAAATTAGTGTAAAATAATACATTTGCATAAATTTTGAACCCCAACTTTTGAAAATGAATTCGGTTACAAAAAGAAAATATTCGCATACATTTCACACAAATAATTTGGAACAATTTAAACCATTGAACTATTTATTAATTTAAACCATTGACTTCATATTAACCAAGGATATACATTGGTTTGCCCGAATAAAATTACACAAATTACCAGATATAGATATGAATTTTGGAAAATCAATTTTACTGCGTAATGTACTTTTTACATTGTTTATGTACCCATCTTCATTGCACGAAAAAAATTACATTTTTAAACGATATTCTGTAAATGTTTGAAATAACAAATAAAATAGTTTTTTAATCGAGAAAAGACTTAGTTGACTATTACAGGAAACTGCTATAATTTATGTGTTTATTATGAACATATTTTGAAATAAGATTATTTAAAAAAAATTTTTTAATCAAAGGGAATTCATTCGTTTAATATTCTTTTGACCACCATAGAGCCGGGCTTCACCCGTCTGTCAAAATATTTCATTATATCATCATTCCAAATGGAAATCTGTTTATAATGGGAATCTATATACAACTTATTAAGATTATCGTAAAACTGGGATTTAAGCATATATCCAAGGTTTATATTCTTATAAAACTATAAGATAGACAGGCAAATCCCTGTTGTATGATTCCAAAACTGCTGGGCCGCCGAACGCCTGTCTAGCAGAAAATAACCACATAGCTTTCTTAAATGCCGAATGAAGAAAAATGTTTTCATTTTGACCTAATTTTGCAAAACATTGTTGAAACAATATTACCATGTTTCAATTCGTTAAAATTAAAATTAATGAATATAACGAATGAATTTTCTACATTTCTAAAATTTCCAATATTAAATTATTTTTAGAATAATATTATATGGGAATGTATACATATATGTATGAATATATGCGAACGCATACAAAATTTTTCTACAAAAATTAGATTTTCGAATATATTCTAAAATTTCTAAAATTCGTTTATTTTTTCTTTAATTTAAATTTTAACGAATTGAAACATGGTAATATTTTGCCATTGCCAATGTTTTGCATAATTAGCTGAAACAAAAACAAGTTTTTCTTCATTAGGGATTTTCAAGCACGCTATCAC
Organism: Maratus michaelseni; assembly: GCA_963931845.1. Classification (NCBI taxonomy): domain Eukaryota; kingdom Metazoa; phylum Arthropoda; class Arachnida; order Araneae; family Salticidae; genus Maratus; species Maratus michaelseni. The sequence continues at coordinate 404,706,169 of OZ007586.1, forward strand.
ATTTATGTGATTGTTCCTTCTTATTCTTATATATAAGCATTACATTTTGAAGATAAAATAAAATTTTTGTACCATTTTTCTATATTAACATATTTATTTTATTTACTCGCAGATTATACGTCCCTCAATAATTTTTACAAGCCTTTATTTCGAAAGAAAGTTTTTGTGGAAATGATAGATTCGCATATCTCTCGCACCCCTTTTTTTGAAAAAAGAAATTTGGTTACAAAAATAAAATATTCCCATACATAAATAAAATATATGCATAAGACAAATTATTCTATTCGGAAATAGTGGTATATCCAAGTGGTATCGCAAGTTACATACACCTCATGCAAACTATTAAATACTAATCTTCAAACTGGTGGTCTTTTTAAAGCTATAATTTTATGAATTTTTAGACAGATAGCAAAATACTAACATACATTTAGAGGGTTAAATTGTATAGTTAAAAATACATTTAAAATTTTATGCATTTTAAATCACTATTTAATTGGAATAGATGTTTTAATGAAATGAGAATGTTTATTCTTATTCGACGGAGTATAGTCCATTTTTCATGACACAAAATATTCTAAAAACATCGGGCTTCAAATATTTTAAAGATATTCTGAGCACAGAGAAATGCACATTTAAAGAAAAATAAAGTAAATACTGTCAATGATTTTCTCGTAGACTGTTATTTCATTTAATTATTTATTAATTAAAATACGTAAGCATTTTTTTGACAGATGTTCTAAAAATTTTATGTAACACTTACACAGGATGGTGTAGAAATACTTTTCTTTCAAACAATTGATTTTTTTTTCATAATTCTCCTTAAAATACATTTAAGAATAAATGATTTAAATAATATTTATGAATAAATTACCCTATTCAAATTAATTTAGACTGAATTGAACTCAATTGTATATTATTTTTTATGCTGAAATTAAAATATTTGTTAATAGTGCATCAGCACTAAAATGTTTCATAATTGCCATTAATTAGTTTATATTTTTTATGGCGAAATTTATGACTTAAGTTTCAATCAGAAGTATAGTTTAGTAATCTTTTTTACACCATTTTAAGAAATGTTCTCTATATGGTTGACGCTACGTAATATAAATTTTGTATTTTAGAAATTAAAACATTCATGTGTTATGTCATTTTGTATATAATAAATAAAAAATTTATTACACATATAAAACTGATTTTATACTATAATTTTATTTCAATTAGTTGAAATTTGAAATAGCATGATATGTGAAAGTTACTTATCAACCTTGATTTACTTAACTTTACTAAGCTAATTGAATTTAAAGTTTTGTACGATAAAAAATATTTTTGTTTGAAAATTACTTTTTATCATGCAAGAAGGCGAACAGAAGTATAACAGTTAGTGCAAACTACAAATATATTTTAGCATGTGGTTAATTTTTTAAAGATAATCTTTCCAAGGAAGCGTGTGACGAGGACAAGTTTTTCATTCAGGGTATGGCTATCACACGGGCAAACGTAGTCATTATCCTGAGCACGAAATATCTAAATCACTAAAATTTTCCAAAATATCATTATATATATGAAATATATTTTCTATAAGAATCTGATAATATCAGAATTAATATTTTTTACAAATTAAATGCAACTAATCTACCACAGAATTTCAGAAAGCATTGTTTCATCTACTATATTTATACCTTTTAAATGAATTCCAAGAACTCAGATTTTCAAGTCATTTGTAAATTAAATATGTAGGAAATCTAATTTGATCTTAACAAAATTACGTTACAATTTTAGATGCACACGTCTATATTCTTTTCTTTAAATCATTTTTAAATATTAAATTGTTACAGTTATATTCAATTCGGCAAATATTTCAGTTTTAGCATAAATTATTTGAATAAAATTTTCTAAAATTTCAAGGACAAGAAAAAATCTAAATTACTGTAGAAGAAAGTTTACAATTGTTTTCGTAATCTGCTATTCTGGTTCAACTATTCTGGTACTATTCTGGCATAAATACTATTAAAAAAGAAAAAAAATGACTGGATTCCCTTATCTTGTCTTGTAAGCCAATCAGTTAAAAGGTTCAGGGTTAGAATCATTTGCACGTAAAAATGATCATAGTGCTAAAAATCCAACCAACCAACCAATTTATAGAGGCACAAATGTAGACAGTGCACTGGACAAAAAATTCTTGCTCAGGCCCTGCCACTATGCCAAATTACAGGATGGTTGCAGATAACCTTTTTATATTTGGAGAAATCTATAGATAAAACTGAAAATACAATTAGACCACAATAGATATTTACACAATAGAACTTTCAAATACACAGGGAAATGAATTTCAGCCAATCTAGTATCAAATCCTTGCTATTTTTAAATAGAGCAAATTTGGATGAATATTGAATACTATTAGTTAGTAATTTTAATACACTCCTCAGCATTCGCAATATTTCGCCTCAGTTATTCCAAAATAATGGGGCCGCCGTTGTCACGTGCACACAAACATATATGTATAATTCTGTTTTACTAGTGATCAATGCAAATATCTCACAGTTTCCGAATCCGACAGTGTCAAAATATTTACTAATGGCCATATTTGTGTTAAATGTTTCGAATATGATTCACCGAATCGCATTCTAAATACAAAATTTTGTTTCATTTCGGTTATTAGTTTTATATATATATATATATATATATATATATATATATATATATATATATATATATATATTCAACGGACATTTATTTAAATGAAAATGTGTACTTCTTTCCAAAATTGTTTGAACAGTTAATCTTAATTAGCAAATTATTTTAGTAAAAATTTCTTGATATGATACAAAAATTGATTTAATTTTACAATATAGTCTACACTGGTTGTTCAATCTATATTTTGGTAAAATAATTTGGTAAAGACCAGCATTTACTAAAATGGTTTTATAAAAGTTCGAGAAGTATGCATTTGTACAGATGTTACAGACATCTACAACATAACTATGGTGAATACAGGAAATTATAAAGAAAATTAGAAATACCAATTTCTAAATTTTTATATTACTCACACACGCATGTACATATATATATATATATATATATATATATATATATATGTATGGTGATAACATAAATCTACAGCTAATTTAGTAGAACATTGTTTACTTATTAAGTTGGAGTTAAATAAGTTTACTCTGAAAATATTAGCAACGGGAGTAATAAATAAAGGAATTCAGTCATAATTCACTGGTAGTATTTAGCGAAAAATACAAATATTATGAATAATAAAAATTAGGTGATTGCATTAAATATTTCAAAGTTTGTAAAATTTCTTTAGAAAGATGGCCCCTGAGCATTTTTTAGAATAATTTGAAAGAAAATATAATTCCCTATCGAGAAGTTGTTTTTTTTCTTTTTTTTGTGGATGGCTGGGGGATTTGGTGTTAACTTTTTTCAGAAAACTGAACATGTATAATCTTCAGGCACGGTTTCAAGGCATTCAGAACTTTCCGCGAGGGCAAATCCATGTAACGACGGGGAAGATGAAGACAGCACTCTACCCGAAAGCAAACACTCTCAAAACGAAATTTTCAAAATTGAGCAAAAAATACTCAAATCTGAGTGTGTCGCATACTCAAAATGGCTCCGAATCAAAATTACTCAAGTGTGAAACATGTATATACTCATTTCTAAAAACATGCACACACTCAAGAATAAATTATCATGTGCTCATATTTGAGTATGTCTATGTTTCAAAAATGAGTATGAACTGACTCTTATGTGCTCATATTTGAGTATTTTAATGTTTCAAAAATGAGTTTGAACCGATTCTAATGATTTTTGAGTATGTCCATGTTTCAAAAATGAGAAAGAACTGACCTCTTTGTGCTCAATTTTGAGTATGTCCATGTGTCAATATTCTGAGTATTTCTGGTATTTCAGAATTGAAAGCATTGGGTCGTCCTATTTGAAACAAAAAGTTTCATAACTAAATGGAAACATCGATTTACTCAGATTTGAAAGTGTCATTTTTCTCAGTAAAATGTCTCAATTTTAGCGAAAGTCATAAAATTTTTTCGACGTAAAGGGTACTCTTCTAATTTCGAATTCAAATGGTACGATCCATACACAGCTCTAAAAATAGGGAATGACGTCGAGGTTTGAATCAAGGAATCACCTTCCATAAAACGAAAGATAGTACATTATGATATGCTAGCCCCATATTTTGCTACTGAAAATCTGTTCTAAGAGAAAATATTCATAAGTTTGTAATAGGATATTAAAGAACTATCCAGTTTCACTCAGTAATAGTGCGATAGAATCAGTTGTGAATGATAGACCAGGAACTTTGAGTTATTTACCGCCCGATGGAGATTCTTTGAGATCTCGCAGTTGGAATTATTTCATGTTTTTACTTTATCAAACTTATAAGTACGAAGCTGTCTATTTGATACATCTCATAGTCTGTTTTTTTTAATAATAATTCGATAATTTCTACCATTCTGCGCTGTCTGACTATAACTGTCTATCTGTATGTTCAACGCTTTCGTCTGTTCTTGTATATTTATATTTGTGATTTCCTGGTCCTTCTCGAATATTTGTAATATAAATTAACTAAATATGACGTACAATTGACTTTTTTTCTTCCATTATTAAGTTACACAAACCCGAAAGGCGTAACAATACTTGGAAATTAATTGTAATTTCCAGGCTGATGTAATCACGGTTAGCGGGGTGAATGAGTTGGGTTTTTGTGATCACTGGTAGTGGAAACGTCTCGCACACATGAATGTACAGATTTCTTAGAGAAGCATGCTATGGGTGTGTTGGTGCCATCGTGCACAAAAAGATAACCCAAGAGTCTCTGATAAGTACGATAACAACTGTAGACTTAGATAAACCATAACGTATCGCATCTAGAGGGCTTTCTAGCACGATCGAGAGATTTCGGCAGTCACATGAAATGGATATTGCAGTACATTAACATCTTATTGACAGGCAGTGTGCCAAAGAAAGTCAAATTTTTCGATGTCATGAATATTTTTCAATCAAATTTAATTATTTAAATAACAAGGCAAAATTCTAAAAATACCATCATTGCAATTCTCATTTTCTTGTTGAAAATGTAATTTTCATAAACATTACATTTTTGATAGATAAATTAGCCAAATATTTTATAAGAAAAAACGAAGATTTGTTAACCAGCAAAATTTTGTTGAAGTAAAAAAATAATATGGAATTGTTTTAAGAAGTTTGTTAATATTTTAAATTTGTTTAAAGATTATATATCTTTTGTTTTGAGAAAACAAATTACCAGCATAATCCTATTTCACTCCACCATTTGGAGCTTTTTAAAAATAATGCCACATTCGCGATTTGTAAATTGTTTACTTACATTTATCATATTGTAATCTCCAATGAGCAAGTGGTAAAATGTGGCCATTCTAATTTTTTAAATAGTTACGCATAGGAAAAGTAATGGATTTAGCGATAAAACCGTCACTGAAAAATAGATTGCATTTATACGAGAGCAACAGCGTACCAAATGTAAAACTTGAGTCGTTCAAAAAGGTTTGGGCAACAGAATGATAATTTAAATACAGAATTATTAAATTAAACCATAAACACACAGTTGATTTTTGGTTTTAGATACTGCAATTATGAGTGAAATAAAATATTTTATTTGACAAATTTAATAAGATAGATTACTGTTCTAAAAACGAAAATACGAACAGTTTTTATACACATTTCATCGTTATTACATAAAAATTACCGATTAATATGAATAAATTCATATTTAATACTTTGGAAATTTTTCCATAGAAAATATCCCACGCCTTGCATTTATAATAATCAAATTTTATTTGCTTAATAGGCGTAAAGCCAACATAGTGAAAAAGTACTCAAGCCGGGACTCGAACCCGGGTCATCAGTATAGCGCATTGACATTCTACCAACTGAACCACTTGGGAACGATACTCAGCATGGAACTTTCTCACTATAACATGTTGGCAAGGCTACAAACGCAATGTATTAAATATGAATTTATTCAATTATCGATGCTAGATTTTCTTTGATTTCGTGTTTGCCCCAGGTTTGGTGGCTCACGGAAAATTTTCCATCTTGTGCTGCGTTTGTAGCCTTGCCAACTTGTTATAGTGAGAAAGTTCCAGGCTGAGTATCGTTCCCAAATGGTTCAGTTGGCAGAACGTCAATACGCTATACTGATGACCCGGGTTCGAGTCCCGGCTTGGATACTTTTTCACTATGCTGGCTTTACGCCTGTTAAGCAATTAAAATTTGATTAATATGAAGTTGAAAAAAGGAAAATACACGAAATTCATTAATGCCGCGATCACTGAACTGCATGTATGATCGCTTCGCGAACATGAAACCGAAAAAAAAATCACTGGATGCAGCAACATTGTTGCATCAGAATTCTAAAAAATGCACGAAATTCATTAATGCTGCGATCACTGTACCGCATGAATGATCGCTTCGCGAACAAAAAAACGACAACAAACAACACTGGATACAGCAACCTCGTTGCACCGGAATCCCCCCAAAATACACAGAATTCGTTAAGGGGAGTCTCACTCACTTGAAAACACCCGCTCGCTAATGTTATACCTATGGCCAGGTTGTTTTCAAATTTCTCGTTTAAATTTGACTATTTTTAAGTGATTTTTTTTCGCATAAGATAGCTGAGGTAAATCCCTAATATGGCTATTTTTTTTTACTTTTTCGATTTCAGTTGCAGATTTTTTTAATAAAGGTACATTCACTTTCAAAACCGTTTCCGAAAGTGAAAGTACCTTTATTAATAAAATCTGCAGCTGAAATAAAAAAGTTAAAAATAGCCATATTAGGGATCGACTTCAGCTATCTTATGCAAAACAAATCGTTTAAAAATATTGAAATTTAAACGAAAAATTCGAAAACAACCTGGCCATAGGTTTAACATTAGCGAGCGAGAGTTTCAAGTGAGTGAAGACTTCCCTTGATGCCGCTATTACTTTACCGCACGTGTGATCGCTTCGAGAACATAAAACCGAAAAAAAAAATCACTGAATACAGCAACCTCGTTGTATCAGAATACCAAAAAATACACGAAATTTTTAATGCGGCGATCACTGTACCGTATGTATGATTGCTTCGCGAATATGAAAAGAAAACATCACTGTATGCAGCAACTTCGTTGTATGGGGATCACAAAAAATACAAGAAATTCGTTAATGAGGCGATTAATATACCGTAAGTAAGATCGCCTCGCGAACATGAGACTTCCATGAAAACTGCAGTCAATTGAATTATACTGTTCTAAAGAAACAAGAGTAGCCACTCACGTACATAAAAAATAAAGAAAATCAAGCTTTAAATAAACAAGCGATGAAATTTTTTCAATGCTTTTTTTCTTTTAATATCATGACGTAACTGTTTAATGACATACTTGTTATATAATTGTATGAAAAAAGAAAAAAAATGTTTTAAATAATTAATAAATCATTAAACATCATTAAAAATACAGATAAACGTCGAATAAAGAATCACTTGATGACGTAACAAATACGTCATACGTAAAAAACGCGTCATCACAAAAAATATCATTGCACAGCCTTTATAGCAATAAAAGAGCTACATCTGGCTGTTTATTGACGATTTGATAAGATTTCACCAAATGATGGAGTCAAATAGGAACCAATCAAAATTACCTATTAGAAAGTTTTCGTACATTATTCAAAATACAAAAAATTGTTTTTGCTTCTTCTTAAATACTATTTATTTTAAAAGACAAGTAAAACCACCATGTCTTTTACGATTTTACACTTAATGACCAGAATTATAAAAGACACAGTAAGCCAAAATTAATAAAAATGTTATTACAATGGCTATAATGTTTTCACATTCTTAAAAAAATTAATTTTGAATAATATAATGGCCTCACAAATTTTAATACTGTTTTCGAAGACATTTAATCAATGTTTCTGTTTCCAATTCACAGTAAAATAGTTTCTCAAGTTGAGAACATGAAATAGTTAAAAACAAAAAATCTTGCTGTATTCAGATTTTAGTTTATATCAAAAACTTATACTCGACCGTATATTTGACTCAATAATTTATTGTTGAATTATATTCCATATTTAATGTATATTATTTAGTTCCGTAATTAAATTTAATTTTTTTAAAGTCTACTTAAACCGCAAATATTGATTACTGAAGACAAATTTTAAATTTCAGTATTTTTCGAATAAATATTTTGATGTTAATCTTTATACATTTGCCTCCCTAATTTTATCTTTCTTTTGTTATAATAAAAATCTTGCAAACTGTCACGCTGACTATGACAGAAATTCAGAATTTAAATTTTTGCTTGAAGCAAAATACGAATTGTTGATATTTTGGCAATCATTTTCTACCAAGAATTTATAATATTAATAAAAATACGTAGTTCATCATTTGAAAAATGTTCCGTAATTAACGAAATATAAAATGCCTTAAGAATATTTCAATTCTAGGTTTTTGTAAATTAATGTAATTTTTAAGAAATTATTTGGACTAACTTAACATATGTTAATCAAATATGTCACGTTACAATTGAAGTTGAAATCTTTAATTCAAGTAATATTAATTCACTTACTAGTCTTCTTTTAATTTCATTTGCAATCTTAATCAGAAATTGCAGATTTATTATATTAAGATTGTTTGCTACACTATTATAATAAACTATTTTGTAAATCTGGCAGACGTGATTAACTTTTTGTTTTTGTCAGATAACTTTGTTATTTATTTTCTAGTGAAAAATGAAATAATGTTTTATAGCAAAACATTATTTAAGTAAAGAAATATTATTAGATTTTTTTTTAAATAGATTTTATAGATTAAATATTTAAAAGATTTTGAGAAGATTCATTTATTTGTTAGAAAATTTACGTCTTTTCTTCATAATCACTGAAGAATGTTTTTCCTTAAGTATTACTTTTTACTTGAAAAGGCTGTAAAAACTAATTTCTTTTTTGCAAAATTTTCGTAATATCACAAGAAGGTTAAAGCACACACTGTGTCAAAAATAATAAGAAAATTTTTTAATGATACTAAATATCTCTGGCACTTTCTATTTTAAATAATAAAAAATGCATAAACTAATGGACGTAAAATTATAAAAATGTTTTGGAAGACATTTGAGGAATTGTTTATGATTTTATTCGACTGAAAAAAACCTTTTTTCATTTTTATAACTTGAAATAAATATACAAGAATTTCAGCGTAACATGCTGTATCCAAATTTTATTTCATTTCAAAAACATAAATCATACTCAATTTGTGTCTCAATGAATTTATTTCTGCATTACATTCGTTATTTGAAAATGTATATTTTCTAGTTCCGCTTATAAAACTTTCCTTTTGTAAATCCTACTTTACAATTCAATTTAAAATACATTTATATGGAACAAGTCCAAGCAGATCGTAAATATTGATTAGTCAACACCAATCGTTTTCAGTATTTTCTGAATAAATATTTATGATTTCAAATTTTCTATATTTGTCTATTCAACATCAACTTTCATTTGTTATTTTACAATATTCCGGAACTGTTACGTCGTCTACGGCAGGAAATTTGAATTTTTCTTGCTTGAAGCAAAGAACGAATGTCGGATGTTACCGCAATAGATAGACACAAAGAAGATACACAGTGTCCCTAAACGGCTGTTACCATTACAAAATATTATATCCAATAAAATAAATATACAGTAGTGGCCAAAACTGTGGAAATCTTTTTTAAAAGGTGTATTTTTAAAGTTTGATGGTTCTCTGTAATTAATGCCATAAATGTATGTTCCAATGGAAAGATAATTTAAGCAAGAGTGTAATGCACTAAATTTCCCGAAGGAATGTTCATTAGAGCAGGAGTTATAAATAAGAAAATTTAAACATATAAAAAAATGAAATTTAAATAAAATATCACAATATCAGTTAATACTTAGTTGGGTGACCTTTACTTTTAATAACGTCCCATGGAAATACTTTTAAATATTCCCATGGATAAAACCAAGACTTTTAGTTCTGAAGCTGTTATAATGTGATACCAAGATCGAATTATTGCCTCTATTAATTGAAATTTATTGCTGGGTTTCTTTTGTGCACCAAGTTTCTGTAGTCGGCTGCATAAATTTTCAATTGGTTTAATGTTTGGGGTATTCCCGGGAAATTCCAACACTCGAGTATGATTATCTTGAAACCATTTTTGCACACTTTAACAACATGACATGGAGCTGAATTCCGTTGAAATATAAATACTTCAATACCTGGGAAAAGATCACGTGCGGAAAGTTTCAGTTGAGATTGAAGTATTTCATTGGGACATTCATATTCCCATTAATCACACAAATTCTGACCACACCTTTTGATGTCATACAAAATCCATATACTATCATATCATAACTCTGTTACAGATATAATTACAGACATTTTCCTTTTCTTATATCAAACTGACTGTTACCCGTGACTTCTTTCACGTAACATTTAAAGAAAGATAATGCATTAATTAAGCAACATATACAATTAACAAACTCTTTATCATATTTTCTAGTAGATAATACTTCTTATAATAACAATTTACGTATTTTTTCTTTATATATATATGATTATTTAAATTTCTTTCATGAGCTTGAAATTTCATACATTTTCACTAACATTACGTGTGGAACACATTTGTTTTCTTTGTTATTCTATTATTGCATTCCTACTTATTCTATTTTACAGTTATTCCGTTCATAGAAATTGATGTAATTTATGTTTTTGGGACAAAGAATATTTTTCAAAAGAAAGAATATTTTTTAATTTCATCATAATTCAGATTATTGATCCTTTTGAGACTAGAAATCAATAAATATGTCCATTTATATATATATATATATATATATAGAGAGAGAGAGAGAGAGAGAGAGAGTTATTAATACGTTTTTCAGAGTGTCCAATAAAATGGACATTGGGTCTTCGTCTTGTGAAAAACATATTGGATTACATAAATCTGAATCGAAAATTGTTAATATTGGTAATTGTTAAAATTGAATTAGATGCAAAATAATGGCGCAAATTTTAATTAGACACAAATTAATCATAAAAAAATTAATTAGACACTAAATGATAATTATTATTCGCTAATTCCAGGTGTTAATGTAGTGTAAGTCACATAGCTGCAATAGTGTACCGTTCATGGCCACCGGTATTATTTTTAAAAATTCTTCACTGTATTTAATTCCAGATATATGGGATTGAATAAGTCAAAATTTTCTTTACTATAATAGTGGTAGTAAAACACCACAGCCATTTACATCTCTGTGACTGACACTACATCCACTCATGGAATTAGCCTATTATAATAAAAAATTAATTACACGGTAAAAATAAATAGATGGACTTAAAATGTGCTTCTAGAGAGCAATTATTTTCGGTAGTTAAACAGATATACAAGTTGCATTTCATGCACACAAATTTAGTTTTTTTTTTGCCTCACAATGCATTTTATTTGTCCATTACTTTAGATAACAGTTCGATACTCTTTTTAGAACTGAGTAGACTCTGTACTTAAGTCCGATCTTTTGCGTTTTCGCGTGGTTGCTAGGTGGAGAAGTGTTGGGTCTTGAGGTTTCGTCATGACTCGAATAACTCAACTTCGATTTCTTCAAAAGATGATTTGCACTAAGTACTTTAATGTATAATAATTGGGTGAATTTGCATGAATCAAATTTCTTTGTTCTTTATCTCCTTCTTACCTTCATCACTAATGTCAAGCTGTGAAACGTCACAATTGATTTTATTGGTTCCAAAATTGTCTCAATAAATTTCTCTAAATCTAAATAACGCCAGTTTCCAAATAAATCTAAAAAAGTTAGGCCTCAAAAATCAGATTTCTAGCGATAAATTCCTATTTCTTACACTGCAAACTTTTCTGCAGTCAGAAGTATTTTTTATTACTCATCTATCAACACTAATAATCGCATGATTTCAATTTATACATCATAAAATAAAAAACGTGTAGGTCAAGTTAGTAAACTTATAAATAATTTTCAATTATAATTTTGTTTTAAATCTATCTCAACAACAGCCTCTGTCTCCTAGCATAATGATAATAATTAGTGGCAGAGCTACCACAATTGGCGATTGAATGCCAAGTGGAAATTTAAAAATAATAAAAATCAGTTTATTTATAATCTTAGAATGATATCTTTAATTATATTTTTATTTAAATTTCGTTATTTTAATTTCATTAAGTTAATTAATTTAATTAGAAACAATATACTAACAGCAAAGTAGTACAAAAATCATGCAAGGAATAAGAAAACAAAATCATATTGAAAGAAAATCATATTTGTAAAACTCCTTATTTATTAAATACTTCAAAGAAAACACGTTTCACTGAAATCAAAAATTAAACAATGTATTAATTTGGCACAAGCATTTTATCTAGAATTATACACTTCCAGTACAATATTTAATTAATAATTTTATTACTAATAGAAATGTATATTAGCTACTTTTGTATTTACTTATTTTTCAAAACAGTACAGAATTTTGAGTATAAACCAAACTTTCCCTTCAGTATTAAAATATATCCTAATATAAATGTAAACAACTGATGAAGACCCAACGTTCAATACAATGGACATCCACAAAAATACGTGTTTATTCTCCAAAATATACATTCAATTACTTAAACTACGGTTTAACTCCATTAATACAACATTTAAAATTAGATATATGCTGCATTAATATCAAAATTCTTTAAATATATATATGAAATTTGAGTTAAAACTGTCTACTTACCTTCAACAACCTTTCAAATGTTCCCTGCCATTTTCAAATGATTAAAATACACATTTTGCTGCGATTCTTTTACTCTTTCGTTATACAGATAGCAGCAGTAGACTATCCAATATAACAGACATTAAGTTTTTATAAGTTCCAACTGAAATTAAACATATTATACGAAAAATAAAAATGTCCAATAGGATGGACGCAGGGTCTCAAGAGGATATAACAGGGGAAAAAACACTCAACTGAATTGTTTGAAATTTAATATATATATATATATATATAATAGTTGCTGCATTTTGTCGAGTCATTTCAAATTTTATGAAAATCGAATCGAATCTAAAAAAATATATTAATAAAAGTTTTCTTCATTATACCCTATCATACATAATTAATTCAATGATATTCCATGATAGGTAATGATTCTAGTTTGTCATGGTGATTACGCACATATTTAAGATAGAGTCATATTATTTCCGTATTACTGAATTTAAAAACCGAATTTGTATACTAAAATTGTTTAATTATAGCAATGATATAAACTACCGACAGTTTTTTCAATGGATGCTTCCGGAGAAACAGATATTAAATGAAAAAAGAGTCTAAATATGGATTTCAAGTTCTGAAATGTTGAAAGCTAGTCTTAAGTTTCCCATTGGAATTTACAGTAAATGTCAACAAAAGATAAAATGTTGGCGACATTAAATGTATATATTTTATTACGGAAATAAATCATATCATAATAACAGACCATATAATTCATTTCACTGAATTAATAGCAATATCTTGCATTGTATATTTGCGCATGGTATAATTTTAATGTAACAGAATTGTAATTAATTGTTTGTAAAAGTGTATTGAAACTTGATTTCATAAAATGAAATTAATATCTATAATATGAAAATCTGCACATAAAATAAATTTTGTATTCATGCATTTTTGCATAAGAGTGCAACAGCTATTGCTCAGGATCTGAATATTTATACAACTAGTTGTAGTACGAACGCACACCATTTGTTTCGTTTGACTTACAATTTTCAACTTGTTTATTTTCTTCCATCCTGATATAGTGTCATTTTCATGAAAGGTCATGATTGGAATTTTGTGCAAATTTCACCTTCTGATACCAAATGTGAAGTTATTTAGCGATTGGTTTAGGAATTAGGCAGATGTTAAATTTATAATTTCTATTGTAAAATTCACTATTAATAGTTGTAAAGCGATGTTTGTAGTTTTTTTCAGCATAACTCCAAAACTACTTGGCAGAATGAGCTATAATTTTTGATTTGCATATTTAGTGTTTCTAGAAATCGCTTTTTTTAAAGTTCAGTTAATTTACTTATTAAAATCATTAATTTTAATTAAAAAAATTAAATACATATAGTATTTTTAAATTAATTTCCTAAAAAAATGTATGCATTATAAAAACATATCGCTTTCTACAAATTTTAAATATTAGAATCCAAAATAACAACTCATTCCGCCAAGTAGTTTTTGAGTTATGATAAAAAAAAAAAAACTATTCGCAATGCAATCTGTTTTACAACGATTAAAAATGATTTCAACATTAGGGGTTACAAATTTTAACCCTCTGAGCGTTTTGAAAAAGGGTAAAATTGTAATGTTGTTTTCACTGCATTTTGTTTTAAATGCTAAAAAAATATGATTCTTTCAGCATTATAAATAAAACTTAATTACAAATATGAATGTACCGTAATTTCCGGCGTATAAGCCGCAGCTCAAAGAGTCGTTTTTCGACCCAGAAATTTCATTCAATAATTGTAGTTAAATATTTACAGCGATCTTTTAAGTTACATTTTATAAAATAATATTTCTGGGTCGAAAAACGACTCTTTGAGCTGCGGCTTATACGCCGGAAATTACGGTAACCCTTGAGAGTATTAATCATTCTTCAATGTTTTGAAAATTCATTAAATCTATAGAATTATATTATCTTAAACATTGCATATATTGCAGTGAAACCTGGAGCTTAGTGAACGGATTATTACGTTCCACAAGCTTAGAAGGTTAAACATGGATAATCCCTAAACTATTCGACCGATTTACATCCCGTTTGGTACGTCAGTATTTGACGTTCGTATACAAAATTTTAAAGTTTGTTGCAATTTCTGCATGATTATCTAAGCAAAATTTAAGTATCGTAATAATTAGTTGACGTTATTAAAAATTAAATATTACAGCCACATTTTTATAGGATGATTTGTGTCAGAGTTAGTTGAGGGTGAGAACTTTTTTGGAACGATTACTTAAAGATACGATTACTTAATGTAAGGATAATGCCTAGTCAATTTCATTATGTTTTCTCTCATGGAGCCTAAATAATATGAATGAAAAAAATCTGCTATATAATTTCTTACATTTTAAACTAACTTAGCCCAATTTATCACAATAAAACATTGTATTAATGAACATAAATGCTATTTTTTACTTATAGTAATTTTATTCAACATTTTACAGTATGGCAAAATGAATTAAAATGACTATTAATTCAGCAGAACACAAAGTGTTTATAAACATATTTTAAAATATATTTAGCATGATATGTATGTCAGCTTTGTTTTTTAAGACTAAACAAACATTTTTAGTTATACCGATTTTCATGAATTTGTCTCTTAACGGAATAAATTTGTAAAAAAATATTATACAATATTTTTCAAATAAAAAAAATAACAGATGATGAAAATAGTTTTTACACAATATGTTCAATATCACCAATGGCATATGTTTCTCGGCAACAGATTTGTTAGACACATGGATCTGTCAATTGTGAAAGAAACAAAAGCGGGATAAACTGTTAAGTGTGTTACTGACAAGACAAAATGTCTAAAAAATTAATTTTTATATAAAATGCAGCATAATTTATTAACAGTATAAAAATAAAATTTTCGATAAAAAATATCCAGAACATATTTTTTTGAAAGACGTGAATATAAATTGTACATGTACAGTCCAGTAAAAAAGTATAAGAACGATTTAATTTTGCAAATTATAAAATGGTTAACGTTTCTAATTATAATTTAAACAAATAACATCTGATGTTACAGCATAATTATTACAATTAGATTTCATTATATTTAAATAATGAGATAAATGATTAAATTAATTAAAATATTAGAAATAAACCAAAATTACACTGTTAACAAATGAAAAAACTGGTTTTCCCCCAAGAGAAAAAAAATATATATTTATATATATATATATACATGAAAATCAATATCGGTCCACCGTGTCTTCTTACAACTTCATACACTTTGTCTTTGATTGAAGTTACCAGATTTTAAGTTCTATTTCAGGAACATAGTGTTATTCTCCTGCGAGCGCAACTGCCTGCTCATTTAAAAAGTGTTTGTTGTTAGAATCAACATTTGAGTTAAAGTATCCCTAAAAACTTCCATGGGGTTGAAATCTGGGCATCGACTGGGTTATTAATTTTATCTATTTACAATCATTCGTGAGTGGATTTAGTTACAGAGATTTTATCCTCCGTCTACCAGATGGGTCCAATGCACCCGACAGGAAAATTGAAAATGGCTGTTGGAACAAAAAATCGTTTCATAAAATAAATATAAACCACAGAGAACTATAAATAAATACGTTGAATAGTTTTAAATAAACGTTCTTGTGTAAATTGTTTTTATCAAGGTTGAGTAAACTTTTCGGACGTTCTAGGGTTAAATTGCTTAAGCATACACTCAATATCACATATTGTAGGCGCAAACCGTGTGAGATAATAATAAAGGAGATCTGGATATTTTTCAAAGTCCATACGGTTATGAATATTGCTGTAAATGACAAAATCCATGATGAGCAAATTCTCCCCCAAACCATTATGCAGCCTATGATTGTTTGTGTAAATTTCTTGACGTATGGAAATGCTTTAACTACTTATATTAATGATCGTCTTAGTTGTAAAAATATGCTGAGATTACTGAATTTGGTTATACGTTTTTAAAAAGTATATGTGAATTATTTTCAATTTTCACGAAGCGATGTCGTAATAAGAAGATTATTTCCATAAAAAGTTCCCTAGAATATTTCCATAAAACGTTCCATAGACTATTTCCATAAAAAGTATGGTAAAAAGTTGAGTTTAGCTGCGAGTTTGATATTACAAGAATTGACAGATGTACTAGTTATTTGAACAGTAGCGCAGCAGTTGGGTGATTCTCACCACTAAATTTTAATAATATTCTTCGCCTTAAAAACATTCTGAAAATCTGCTCTGACATAAGACAAAGAGTACAATTTAAATTTTATGGTGCTAACTGATGCTCTGCTGAGCTACTGTTCCATCACTGACTAGTGGTAAAATCTGGCATAACTTTCTTAAAAGACAGTGTCATACACCAAATAACGATGCAAAATCAAAACTCATTTTTTATAGCATCATCACTGAACTGTTCGTTAGTATAATTATCAAAATCTAATATTCGGCCCCATTCAGCGATTTTAAGAAAGACTAAGAAGAGCAGTAAGGAAATATACCACTGAAAGAACAACTCAGCCTATAGCAGGCGACCTCAGTGCAGCAGAAACTGTCCACGGATACGACCGAGACAATGATAGAATCCAGTTTCTTTATGAGGTGATAGCTATGGAAAACCAACATTTAATTATTGATGTGGACGGTCCCGTGAGATCTGAGAGAGCAGGTAGAGATGGAAAAATGCTACTTTGGCTATGAACAGTCAATGATTTGGCGAGTGTTGTAAAAACAAAGTAACAATAAAATTTTGACAGCAGCAAATTTTTTGCTTTTCAAGATATTAAAAAATCTTCGGTTTTCATCAAAAAGTTTAAATGACTAGTATTAAAAAATGCTCTGAAGAGCACCAAAAAAGGTTAATATGTTTAAGCATTAAAAAGGGTTCTACAAGTGCTTCTAATTGAGCATGAGAAAGGAAAGGGGTTCCTTCTTGGCCGCAGCTTCATTCAAAGCAGTCAATGCCAACTTTTGAAAAAATCATATTCGCGCTTTTTCCATATACCGTAATTTCCGGCGTATAAGCCGCAGCTCAAAGAGTCGTTTTTCGACCCAGAAATTTCATTCAATAATTGTAGTTAAATATTTACAGCGATCTTTTAAGTTACATTTTATAAAATAATATTTCTGGGTCGAAAAACGACTCTTTGAGCTGCGGCTTATACGCCGGAAATTACGGTAAATGAAATCACTCGCAGTTACGATAAAAATGTATAGTGTAAAGTCGTAGCCAGTTAAGACGCAGCTTGATTAAACATGAATGTAAGACGATATAGTACCATAAACCTTAATTCCTTCAGCGTATCAAACTCATGCAGTGCTACCAAGCATGCCCGCAGTGTAGAACTGCACAGAAAATTGATTTGTATTGCAGTGCAGAGTGTTGTAGCACTCTGAACAGGAACAATTCCACACATGCACGCATGACAGTATAATGCATTCATTGATTGTTGAAATTATATGCAAGTAGCTGTGGCTCCACAATGCAATATGCAGTACAGTAATGCATGTGTAAATTATAAACAAACATTGGACGCACATACCTTTAATACGGCAGTACAAAAGAACTTTGCGGATGTACACTGAGGCTCAAAATTATAATAGCAGTGTACAGTGTAGTACAGTCTGCAGAGCAATAAAGGTACACAGTGTACTGTACAAAGTTGCATTGCAGACGCACGTACAGTACAACAGTAGAACAGTGCAGTTAACATGTAAAGCACAGTGTAAAGTTTTACTACAGTACCGCAAATTTCTTTTATATGAAAAAGCGCGAATATAATTTTTTCAAAAGTTGGCATTGACAGTGAGCTGCAGCCAAGAAGGAACCCCTTTCCTGTCTCATGCTCAATTAGAAGCACTTGTCCAACCCTTTTTCATACTTAAACATAGTAACATTTTTTGGTGCTCTTCAGAGCATTTTTTAATACTAGTTATTACTTGTTCAATCTTCCAGTGACTTTCAAATGTAAACTTCAACGGAAAAAAATTGCAATATTTTTCCAAATCGACATTTCAAAAACAAAAGAATACCTTAATTTCTAAACAGCTTCTAAAACTTTAAGATCCTAATTTCCCTCTCTATGTTTGTTGAGGCTTCAAAGGTTTAAGTACGTGCAATTCTAACATAACCATATGAGAAAATTTTCTTATATCCTATTGCTTATTAATCACGAAATTTCAAATTTATGAATAAAGTTATTTTATTACTGAATTTGAATGTCTCGTTATTGTTGATGCGTTGATATATTTTATCCTTACCTACATTTAACTAAGTTTGTTATTCACATTGCCCATCCGTTCCTAATTCGGTTAACCCTTTCAAGGGCAAAGTACTTTCAGTACTAAAATGTTGAAATAAATGAGTGGCGGAATTTACAAAAGAAATATTTGGAAATAAGAAAAAGGCTATATTTCACATACTTATTAAATGGAAAAGATTTTAGCAAAATTCTGGTTTCATTGTGGTGTTTGGGAATTAAAATTAAGTGGTTTCATACACATACCACTGCACCTGAAATGGTTAAATAAGTTTTAAAACATTAAAGAATACTACTTAGATGGTCATTAAAACCTGAGTATGAAGTACACTCGCAGTTCACTAATTGACTGAAATTCCAGTTCATTCCGGTTTATTTGTATGCATTTTATTATTAGACGTCCTGGTGTAAAACTGTCTGATTAAAATAAGAATTTTCATTAATTTTGTTGTATTGAAAAGTTACGAAAGTTTCCTGCAATCTTCTGTTATTTTTAGAGTCACGAAATTTTAGATCTGAATTATTAATAAGTTAATTGGGTGGTTCAATAATAGGTAAGTAATTGAATGGATTGACAAGAATTACTATTGAAACTGTCTGCCTCTCAGTTATTATCCATTATGCTCTTAACTGGTACTTAATAAAGTTGTTCGAGTAAAATCCTGTCTGTTTATTGATGGGTACTTTCCTAACAAATTTTGCTTCACCTGTCTCGTATTAGTCATTAACTGGCTGTTATTTGCTGTCACTTGATTACTTCTAATAAAATGAATTTTACATATAGTATTGTATATATATATATATATATGTGTGTGTGTGTGTGTGTGTGTGTGTGTTTGTCTGATAAAAAATTTAGGAATGTGGTATGGTTCAAAATACAAATTGAGAACAGTTGTGAGTAAGGAGTAACTATTAAACAATTGTCTAATAATATAGGTATCTTCGATAAAAAATTAATGTATAAATATAATTTACCAAAAAGTGTCTTTGAGGAATGGAATCTTTACATTTTAAAATAATTTCAATGTTTATATCATAAAGATTACGAGAGTGTCTCGGGAGAATTTTACAATAATCTGAACACGTCAGTAAGGGATTTAACGTCACAAGAAATTTTTATCATTGCATATGTAGATAAAGAAAATACCAACTATGCCATAATATGTAAAAATTATACGCCGATATCCTAAAATAAACTTAAAATAATGAAAGGAATTATTAACTACTGAAATCTACTGAACAAGTTATTGGAAACAGGATGAAGACGTGTTATAAAATAGCTAAATCTAAGCCAAACAGTACGGAATTTCCTTATCTGGTTATAATTATAAAAGTCCATAAAATTCCAATGACATACCGAATCTTAAACTTCGGGTATTGCACATATCTGGAACGTGCAAATAAAGAACTACTGAATATATTATAACAGATTTTTGACCAAGTTATAAATCAAACTTTTGCCATGTAAAATAAAAAAATGTTATGAGCTAATAAACACAATTGAATAACATCAAGAAATTGTATATATATGATTTTGAGGATCTGTAGAACAGTAGAGATATAGAAAATTTTAAGCATAAAACATGGATTTATTTAAAAATTCTAAAGAAAATGATACCAGTACTGAAGAGATCTCAGGTTTATTGAATTTTATTGTTTGTGTTTATTATTGGATGTAGAATTTCTTTCAGGGCACTACATTTTATATTAAATATCTATATTTTGTATTATTTTGTTTGTTACTGTATAATTGCGGATTATATCAATTTCGATTTTATAATAATTGCTTATTGCAGTGCAGTATATTTACTACAGTATTTTCAGTGTGAACTTTATATTACTTTTTTTTCAATCACATTGAATTTTAATAACAAAAGTATATACATAAAAAATGTTTATCAAAATGTTTACGTTGCTGTAGCAAGAAAAACTTGTATCTCTTTTTTGTATAAATAAATGAAAAACACGATAATTCAAAAAAAGAAACATATTTGTTTAGGTAAACATAAGCTCCTACATAAATTTCATTTCTAACTATTTGAAGAAAATGTAGGCCCTATAACGCATTCGCTGCATTTTGAGAAATATTCGTAAACAGGTAAAAAAAATATCGTTCTAGAAAAGGGATACTATAATGTTTTGTTTGAAATGTCTTACCAAATAATACATATCTATAGATTAGGTAACTTGAAAATCTCCCATGTATAGATGATATATATGATACATTATAGGAAAAATATTATAAAGATCAAAAGAGGCACTTTAAATGTATAACACTCTACATAAGGAATAAAATTAAACAGGGATTTTAAATGGAATGTTTATTGTTTTCAAATGTCACCCGTGACGATTATATCCCCAAAAATATATATAAAGGATTATTTACACAAAACTCAGCCTATTATTTTTGAAATTAATTTATATATGTACGCGCATGTCTTTTATAGTCATAATTTTTAAAAAATCCACAATAGTTTCAATGAAAGAAATTTTCGAACAACTATGTAATGCATCGTATTTAGTAAACAATTATATAAACAATTTCAGCACCCAATAAAAAAAGATATATTTCATGTTACTTTTAAAACTAGTCGGATGTGTCAATCCCAAAACTTTCTTCTATCTCACACAGGTTTCGCATACACTAAAAAGACTCAGCAACAATTTATATGAATGTCTAACTGAATCTAATGTTTTATTAAATTCCGTGCACGAGATATGACTATTGCTAAAATCGTGTAAATACTGCAAAATGCAGCATAGCAGAGCTACCTGTTGGGAGATTTAGACCAAAATCTAATCAACAACAACTGTTGTCAACGTGTAACTGAATCTGAAGTTTGATGAAAATCCGTGCATTAGTTCTAGCGATATACTTATCATGTTAATAATGAAAAACGTAGCATAGAAGCGCCACGTGTTGGGCTATTCACACCAAAACGTAAGCAGCATCTATTTATGTCAAGGTCTAACAGAATATGAAGTTTTATGAAATTTCGTGCATTTGTTCTTGAGCTATAGCTATCGTAAAAATCATGAAAAACGTGGAATATCAGCGCCACCTGTTGGGATATCTACACTAAAACGTAATCAGCGTCTATTTATGTAATGGTCTAAATGAAAGTCTAACTGAGTCTGAAGTTTGATGAAATTGGGTGCATTAGTTCTTGAGATAGATCTATTGCGAAAATCGCGATAATGCAGTATAGCAGCGCCACCAATTTTCACTAAAAACTAATCAGCACCAATTTATATCAGGGACTAACTGAATATAAAATTTTATTAAATTTCGTGCATTAGTTCTTGAGATAGAGCGCCCACAAAATTTTGGTCACGTACAGACAGACAGACATTTTCTAAAAATTGTGAAATCGTGTTCAGGACTTTCTAAAAGGTATAAAACTGTCGAAAACCGGAAGTCGAAAATTTTCACGAATCCAATACTTTCTTCTTGTAAAGATAGAAGAAAGTAAAAATGATAGGGTGAATGTTTTATTATTTTTAGATACAATCACATGTATTCTATGTCTGTACCTTAAATCATACTACACATCCAGCAGCTGAGCCATTTTCGAACAAATGAATATAGATATATCAATGACGTACGGTGATTGTGGCTGTCGTATATTCTATCATATCAGCTGGATCAAGAGCTGCTAACCTGCGTGCCAGAAGGCAAATTGGCACTGCATTTCATGAATCCTTCGCTTTACATAATCTCAAAATTTCTTTGATTAAATAAGTCGAAAAATATTTTTCAAAGAGAGTTGTGGAAACTGGCAGTATGTCATGCGGGTTTGCTGTGCCTGAGCTCTATAAACAGTAAAGAAAGAGCGAATACAGAGTCCTTAATGTGTCGCTTCAGGAAATATTAACATAATGTTGTCTTGACTTCAGTTTAATAGATGGATTGGTGAAATGCTGTACATTCTTAAAATGTCGTAGTTATTTTTTTTAGAATGCATGATCTTTTCCGGGATTGAAAATGCCGTTGCACTCCCGTTATAGTTTCATTTTGTTTGTTTAAGAAATAAAAACGTGTTCTTCGTTGCAGAGGCAGTCATTTTATTATTATCTACGTGAAACGCGCTTTATCTTCTGCTCCAAATCCCTCATTAAAGAGACACAAACTTTATGAGAACATCTAAGTAACGAATGGTAAGTATTTGTGGTTTGTGCATTGAACTGTTATTGTTTTACAGCATCTGCAAACTGTATACTTCATTATGAATAACGCTCTATTTAAATTCATTAGATTAAAAATTAAAATCCTAAGTAAAATGGCATAGGTTTACATCAACATACTGAAATTTAGCTGTTTAATCTCAAAAAAGTTTTCAGAAAAAGTTTCCAAAAAGCCTTACACCAGATTTTAGAGTTTCTGGGAGTTTAATTAGTCACTATTTCGAAAATATAAATCTTTTTAACTTTATTTAATACTAAAATCAAACTTCGTTAAATCAAATATGTCTGCGTTGCCATTCATCATATGAAGATATTTGAAATATTTGCAGTCTTTCATCATTTTTTAACTTTAGAACTTACATATTCCAGATGTCATGATATGAAGCTCGAATATTGACAGATTTTTGTCATAAGTTTCTTTCTCATCAATGCATTTCAACTCTTTTATATGTTACTTTAATACAGAATGGTTTATTTCAAGTCATACGAGATAAATTAGTTATACAAATATAATATTTTTTTCTAAAGATATATTAATGCATGCAATCGTTTTAAAAGTTTTTATAAAAATTATAATATAGATTGAAGTTTAATCAGATAGAACAAATTTAAACGGTTAGTCTTCGAAACAAGCATTTTCTTTCTTTCTTTTTCTTTTTCTTTTTTTTTTTAAACCGCAGAACGCATTGTTTTGAAAAACATCTAACTTGAAACTAAATATTAACAGGTGATGAATGATTACAAAAACCCACACCAGAAATTCATTTTAAGCGAAAGCAATTCGGGAAGATTTAAAAATTTCTTGGTTACAGATACAACTAAATTAGTCCTCGATGTTTCTTTTAGTTTCATCTATACAAGATAAGAGGCAATAATTTAGCTACATATCTTAACCCCTTGGGGACGAGCGACACGTATACGTGACGCAAAAAGTACTCAGAATCCTTGATTATTCCCACCAGTGACTTTTTATTGTAAACTTGGCCTTATTTAATGACAGCATTTCTGAGATTCAATTAGGCGAAAATTTCTGTTTTGAAAAACCGGTGGCAAAAGATTAAAAATTCTGTAAAGGACGCTCGTCGCGCAGGGGTTAAACGTGATATCGCTAATTAAATATCTGATTCCACTATGCTCTTTGATGCTTGGAAAAA
This sequence comes from Maratus michaelseni, assembly GCA_963931845.1. Lineage (NCBI taxonomy): Eukaryota > Metazoa > Arthropoda > Arachnida > Araneae > Salticidae > Maratus > Maratus michaelseni. Next base: position 404,730,564 of record OZ007586.1, read on the forward strand.
TAATTTTCATTTCAACTATATAAGCTTTTTACATTATTTTGGTATTAATATATTTTTTATATTTATATATATTTATTTTTATTTATATTGTATATATATTTATTTTCATTTATATTGTATATCTATTAACTTTTTCAATTTTTGTTTGTTTATTTAAAAATTTATTTTTAAATTTTTCTTTGTTTAATATGCATATTATATTTATTCCTACAATTTATTTTTATTTTTATGACTCCGACATTTTATTTAATTTGCTTCATATATGCTGTGTCTCCTTCTGATTGGTTAATGTTCTCTTATGCTTTCTTTTTTCCTACTGGCTGTGTTTGAATCTTCTTTCAAAGTAATAGCACGCCTTCCTTACGCATGATGAAGACATACAAAGTTGGTTCGAAACGTATGACACCTTTATTTTTTTTCTGGTGTTAGTAAGCAATTTTTTGCCTTTATATTTGTGGCTGTGTTTTTAAGCGCAAAGTATAAAATTCAAAAGTTTTAAATATTTCCTGTCATCTGTGCCATAAAATCACTAAAAACAGACATTTTTCGAAAATGTATATATTTTTTTATGATATTACATTCAGAGTATAACTTTATTTCAAAGAACTACTCTCAAATGCAAAATAAATTCTTTGTTCACAAAAGCGTTCAATCGCTTTACTTTTTTTTTCTTTGAACTAGATGAATAAATTAACTCTGAATAAAAGAATATTTTACACAGTATCTTTCTTTTTCACTCCTTATCAGTAACTACAGAATTTATACTGCAAAGAGAAGAACCCAAGGGATATTTTTCTACGAACCAACTTTACAATAGGTTTGATCTTTTAAAATTACTTTAACCCTGCATCATTTTATTTGAACTGCAATTTTAAATGTTTATTGAGATAAATTTGATAGAGGATATAAAAGTTTCATTTTATAGATACAATTAATTGGGAACTAATATATTATTAATCGTTTAAAATTACATCTATCATCAAAAATTCTTTTAAGAAATGCATTGCCCGTTCCTATAAAAAGTATTTTCATAGTAACTAGAATTTCCGACGTATAATCCGAGGAAAAATAAGCATTCATCCGCAATCTTACACGCTTACATCCAAGGTATACCGGTTTAAAACATGTTTATTACAGAGGTGCCAAGCTCTCATTAACATTTCTTAATGCATGGGTTAATTTGACGCAGGTTTAATACGTTTCGCACCAGAAATATTTTTAAGAAATGAAATTAAATGAATTTTACGTAGACACCTGACATTCAGTAAATAAAGATTCATTCAATAATTTTTATGGTTCAGAGCGTTGTTAAACTGGGTCAGATTAAACCACGTATTACGGGCGATTAGTGGGAATTGGCACCTCTGTATATTAAAATCACTATTTAAATCTTTGTGATTTTTAAAAACAAGTCATAGATTTAAATCATTATTGAAATTTTATTCTTTTGGAATCTGTAGTTTCGCGATGATTTCTAATATAATAAAACTTAAATAGGCTACACGTTGCTTAGATCAAATAAGACAAAAAGAAAGAACTACCAAGATTTTTTTACGTTACCAATTGTAGCTATTTATATCTATTTCTTTTCTTGGGAGTACTAACTGCAGAGATAATAGTGTTAATCGTAAGAGATCCCTGATGGAATTTCAAAAACAAAAATGTCCCGAAATCCATCAAGGCGATTGCAGGGCTCCCAGAAGATCTAATTTTTGAATTCCAGTATTTTCTAAGAAAAATGTTTGAGTTACAACATTTGAAACAGAAATAACCTTAGGGGTTTCTTTTTACAGAATTTGCAAGCAAAATCTAAAAATATTTTTTCTGCGAAAATAATGGTATTTAAAAAGTAGACCATTTGAAAACCCTTCCATTATATGGCCTTATATCCAATACCTATATTACCATAATACACACCACTTAAATGCTATTTTAGATGATTGTTATAATTTAGTGATACACTAATATTTATAACTTATTTAAAGATGTCTTGCTACTGTTTTATCCATGCTTGTACCGCTGAGTGTAAGAACAAAGAAAAAAAATAAAGATAACGGGTGCTGTAAATCTACAGATGTTTATAGCTGATTAATTTTAGAAAGAATTTTGAATGTTTATGTTTAAAAAAAAATACTTATTAATTCTTTTGGTAACAAATAGATAACCTTTCTCATATAAATGATTTTATTACATATATATAGATTAACAATTGATTAAAATATCTTGATAAAGCACCTGGTAGACATGGTCCCTATAACATTGGACAAAGACATACACTGGTACTTCTATTTAAAAAATATTAATAAGAAAAGTATTAAACGAAAGCTAATGCACACAAATAAATTTTGAAAGATTCGTGCCTCAAAATGAAATAAAATTACAAATTGGTTGAAACGTTTCTTGAATGTACACAATACACTGCTCAAAACAATTAAAGGATATTTGAAGTTTTATATAAAATAAAGATATAAACGAAATTTTTTTTGCCGAAAATAGAAGAAGAGAATCACAAATGCAAATTTTTCTGGTTTTCAAACTGTGGAGTATGCAAATTTTGAGTTCGACGTCAAAAACGTCGCTTCAGCGGCAGCGAATGAAATTTGACTTTCAACTGTATAAAAGAGAATGAAGACAAGTATGATCGGCATTCAGTGATTGCTTTGTTTCGATGAGTACGATGTCTCAGCGAAGTCATTTGACAGATTCAGAAGCTTGGAGAATTGTTGGTAGGTTAGAAGGGGGCCAAACTCAAGCCGAAGTAGCGCAAGCCATTGGAGTGTCACAAAGTGTCATTTCCAGGATCTGGATCCGTTTTTTGGAGAGTGGATGTGCAGGCCGAAGACCAGGGCAAGGTCGTAGACGGGCAACAACGCCCAATGAAGATCGGTATTTAGCGTTAACAGCTCGGAGACACCGAAACATGAACGCTACTCTTCTCCAACAACACCTTCGCTCGGCTACAGGCACCACGATTTCAACTCAGACTGTCCGAAACCAGCTCCATGCTGTAGGTCTGTATGCTCGCCGACCGATGGTATGTGTTAGATTAACATCAAGGCATCGTCGCGACCGCAGGGAGTGGGCAACCGAGCATGTCAACTGGAGGAGAAATGAATGGAGCAATATTCTGTTTTCTGACGAGTCCCGTTTTTCTGTGCATCCGGATAATAGGCGTATTTTCATCTGGAGGGACCGTGGCAGTAGGAATAATCCTGCGTTCGTGCACGAAAGTGTCAGATTTGGCGGTGGAGGAGTGTTGGTGTATGGTGGCATCTCCATTGACGGGCGCACTGACATCTACATCATTCGAGATGGAGCTCTGACTGGTCGCCGATATAGGGATGAGATCCTCAGACCTATTGTAGTCCCTTACGCTGCAGCAATCGGAGATAACTTCATTTTAATGGACGATAACTGCAGGCCACATCGTGCAAACCTGGTGGAGGATTTCCTTTTCGAGGAAGGAATCGTTCGAATGGAATGGCCAGCGTGTTCTCCAGACATGAATCCAATCGAGCACGTTTGGGACGCTCTATGAAGACGAGTTTCTGGCCGCCAACAACACCCACAAACTCTCCAAAAACTGGAAAGAGCTCTTCTGGAAGAGTGGGGCAGAATACCCCAACTCGACATTAATAGCCTCATTGAGTCCATGCCTCAAAGGTGTTCAACGTTGCTGGCCGCCCGTGGAAACCATACCCCCTACTGAAAATGATTTTCTTTGAAGAAAACACCTTTTCTTATTCTTTTTTTCTCATATGCACAAATTGTGTTTTTTTCCTTTTGTACACAAATGCGCAATAAAATGCATTTTTTTCTGCCAAACATGTGTAATTTATTCTCATATAACCTACTATGTCTGTCGACCATGTATCAATCAGCTAAAAAGTTTCCCAGATACAAAATCCACCTAAAACTGCAATATCCTTTAATTGTTTTGAGCAGTGTACTTTACATTACAACTAGAATTTTATTTATATTTTTTCAGTTATCTGAAAAGAAAAGATGCCGAAATATCTGAAAACAGAGTATTTTGTGGGCATGCGCGTGCATACGAGTTAACTCGGAAAATTGTTTTTAGAAGTCAATTTTTTTCTCTAAACTAAGCTTTCCATTAAATATTGTTTTAATGAAACTATTTTGTCTTAGTTCACACTTGAAAATGATTTATGTGTTCTCAAAATATTTTTGCCCACCCCCAAAAATAATCATGTTCCAGAACATGTCTTCATTACTACATCTCCAATTAAAATAATAATTTTTTTTTTAAAAAGTACACATAAATTTAGCATGAACTTTACTAGAATAAATGAAGTATGAAGACAAATCATTTTAGATACTTACAACTCTTAGTTGTCATTAAATATGTTAACACGGGAAGAAAAAATCCTAAAAAATGATTTAAATATGAAAATCTGATTTTAATAAACAAAATCAGATTACTTCGATTTTTAAACAAAAATTTTGATTTTTTTCACACTCTGGTTACATTTAAGTTTAGAGAATCTGTTAGTTTGAGAATTAAAGGAAAATAATAAAAAACAGATTGCATACAGTGTTACCACAACATTTAGTAGAATATGTCGCCCTATATAATCCTAGAAAAATGTTACAAATTGTACAATTAAACAAGAGGCTTCCAAGTTGTTTGATTTAAATATTAAATACAAATTTTCAATTCTGAAATAGTATTGTCTGACCTTTTGGAAATTACAAAGAATGTCCGCGCCTTGCAAAATTAACGATAAAGAAGACGTAAAACTAAATAAAAATGTATAAAAAGAATAGAAATTAATTTAAAGATACCTAGAATAAAATGAACACGCATACATAGTTTTCAAAATAGCACATGTAAATTGATAAACTGCCCAGAAGCAGGAAAGTCTGGTGAATAGAATTATGGTGTGATATCTGGTGTGATAATTAAGTAAAGGGAAACGTTCTTAAAAAACTATAAAAAAAGGTATGCAGAATTCGTTTCAAAAGAAATTTGTCTATCTTTATTAGACATAAAATAGTATATGCTGCCATTTTGAAAATTGCCAAGCTGAAAGGAAATAAAGAAGAAAGGAACAAGATGAAGAAAACAGCCGAAGCTCAAGGCGTCAGCCATTCATACAGAGACGCAAAAATCATTGGGCTAGGTCACATGTTTGAGAAAATTCGATTAGTGGGTCATTTCTGGGTCATTGTGGGTCAAGATCTAAAAAGCGGCTCAATTTATACTAAATTTTGCATCCAGTGGTTTTCGGGCACGAGAAGACTGTTGGGCTAAGTCACATGTTCGAGAAAATTCAATTAGTGGGTCATTTTGGTCATGGGTCATGATATTTGAACTCAAATTTAATTTTGACCGAGCATAGCTCGGTCTTCCCTGCTCGTACTTTCCTATTTGATATTTCATTCAACCTAATATTTTCTTTTCCATTTTCTTTCAGATTTGCTCCTGCTTTCAAAATAGTAGAACATAGTATTTTGCGACTGGTGAGGAAAGACAAAATTTCTATTTTTATTGTGTTATGGAGACGTTTTGTCAAACCATTGATTTAACATTTTATTAAGTGTGTTGTCTGCAGTAAGATGCATGCAGAATTTTCCCAAAGTTGCCATTTCAGAGAAGATTGTCTTTATGGAAACGTTCGATGAAAATAAAGTGTCAAGTGGTAGGGTTGGCAGTTTGGCCTCCATTTTGATTTAGAAATTTCAAGTTCATATCGAAAATTGCGAAAGATGAATTTTAACTTTAAGCAATCACGAAATGCTTCTCATTAAATAACCGAAAATTTACTGTTAGGATTTTCAGGTACAAATTCAAATTTATAAATACGAATGTAGGCCATACATGCAACCCTGATATGTGGTGGCTGTAAGGTTAGAATTAGATCACCCTTATAGTCACTAGACTTGATTTTAGTAGATTTTTTGCTGTTGGGTTTTATAACGTTGTTAGCGTATTGATCACAGCCCTCTGAATAGTAGGCCTATGCGCGGGCCCAAAATGCGGCTGTTGTAGACGAATGTTTTTGTCGTTCGTAGGGCCTTTTATTTTCAGCACAAATATTTTGTAAAAGTATTATTTGGCTTATTTTATCGCAGAAAGTAAGCCAAATAATACTTTTATACATTACTGTTATTCAAATTTGAAGACAGTACACAAGGTAAAACAAATCCTGTCTACGCCAGCCACCATTTTTGTTTCCGCTCATAAACCTAGTATTCAGAGGGCTGTGCTCTATCGCAAAGAACCAAACATATAACATAATCTAACTCCTCGTACTAGTTGTTATTTTATTATTTAATGGCATAGTAAGTTTCCATCTAATTTGTCGGATTCAAAAAATTCGTTACATAGGTCGTATGTAAAATCCATTCATATATACTACTCGCCACTACTGTTATTCGCATTTTTTATTCCATTCCATGAGGTGGAGGTCATGTTAAATAATTGTTCTCTAAATAAACATATGAAATGCGGAACTGGCCTATCACGTCTTACTGTTAGTTTTCTTTTTCAAAAACAAGACTTACATAAAAATGCTGCATATATTCTGTGCCTTCTATTAGTGACTTTCGAAAAAATAACTTTTGTGTTATTTAAACATCGACCTTCACATAGAATCAAACCGTTAATTTTTTCTCATCTGTTGGTAGTTTTAAAGATTTTCTTTTAAATTTGGAAGATTTTTGGACGCAGCGATCATTATTTACTGTTTTTATTATACTATTATAATTTATATATCTATTTTTCCTTCTCCCCATTTATATGTTTCTCTCTATTTGTGTGCTTTTGTTCTGTTTCATTCTTGCTTCTTCTGCTGTCCTCAATTTTAAACATTTATTTGATTTTTTCGCTTTTCTTATGGCTATTCCCTTCCTTCTATACCTCACGTTTTCTTCTATTTCTTTTAATATTGATTCTGCTTTAATCTGGTTACGCGTCTTTTTCACCCCGATGATGAAAAACAATTTGAATGCAATACGTCTTATGCGTTTTTATTTTTTGTCGTGTTTTAAATAACAGATCCCATTTGTGTTTTACACAACAAATTGTAACTTTTGTTGACAAAAACATAATTCCAAGTATTCTCGTAGTAGCAATAACTCATAGTAGGTATTACAATGAAGCATTTTACTAATTATCCAAAGAATCTGATTCAATTCTGAATTATTGTCTTTTTTTAATTCTGTACAACCTTTCCAGGTTAGTTAGACGACTGTTAAACTCTCAACTTAAAAGAAAAATCGTCTGCTTTATTAAAAAAACAAAAGTGGGCTTATATTTATGTAACACCATGATTCCGAAAAGTCGTTTGGCACGAAAAATATAATGGATCTGATTTTTTTTTCCTTAAATTTATCAACACTACAAAATTGATTTATTTCATAAATCTTCTTTGAAATTCGCATTAATGTTTGTTTTGTTAAGAAAAACTGAAATTTTGAGTGGATAGGCTGTACATTTTTAACAGAAATTGCATTTAAAAAAACATTTTTTTCACTATTAGAATATAAAAACTTAACATTACGCAAAAGTTTGCAATAAAAGTAAAATGTTTGTTCAGGTTATTCCACATTATGACATCAGGGGTACACACGGATATGTTTTCGTTTTATATTGAAGATTGTATAAGACAAGAAGGCGACCACAAAGAATTTAAATCTTCGAGCATCATTCGACGAACAACGTTGTCTATGTAAAAATCAGCCTGGGCGCCTAGAACTAGGACAGACCGACCTGAAAATAGACTTACATTACATCTCTCAGAGATTAGAAATTTTCCATAATCACTGTGCTGACCAATGAAAATATTATTGATGAGAACCTCTATTACAAAAGATTAATGGCAGAAAAAACTTTAAAAATATCAAAGCGGGTGCTTTCAAAGTCGAGAACTAGTTACAAATTTTTCCCTTGCTCGAATTAATATATGAGTCTTAAGTCATAAAAATTGTCCAAACCATTTTCGATTTATAGCAGCAATATCAGCACTGAGTTTGTTGTTACCTGTAAAACGAATTTTACAGACTTCGGGACTTGGTTAGACCTATACTCCGTACTCAATTTAGTATAGAAGGGAATTTTCCTGAAATTTGTTAATGCCGTCTTCGTTATCGTCCGTAATCATGTTAATGATCAATGTGTAACAGTATCGGCGAGAGCTTTAATTGAGGAAGATTAATTCTAAAGAACTGTTTATATCCACCAGAATGATTTTTTTCGAATTCAAGACTTAGTTAGATGTACTGGAAAAAGTCTTATTTCATGAAAATCGTCGGAACACTTTCTGATTTATAGCATCATCATTTTCGGTACTGAGATAGTTTATCCTGGCAAAACGAAGTTTCCCTAATTAAGGAGACTAGTAGATCGTTTTCTCGAGCTCGAATTAGCATAGGATCCACGTTTTGTGAAAATTGTTAGAGCAGTTTTCAATATACAGCGGCATTTTCAGTGCTGAGTTTGTTTTAGCCGGTCAAAACAAGCTTTTCCGAATTCGGGACCAAGCTAGATCTTTTTTTCGTGCTCGAATTAGTGTAATAGATACGTGTCATGAAAATCGCTTAAGCGTTTTTCGATTAACAGCAAGCTGTATTAGCAGTTCGGAGTTTGTTTTAATCAACCTTACAAAAGAATTTATTTTAGTTGAGACCTAGCTAGATAGTTTTCTCTTGCTTGATTTAGTATAGGAATCAAGTTTCGCAAAAATACTTTCAGCCTTTTTCGAGATCGTCAGGACATCCAAAATTTCTCATATGTTTTATATAGTATATTATTAGTACCAGGGAAACGAACTACTCGGGGTTTACCGATTACAGAACATTCTTTCCGGTGTACCGAACATAGGTAAAAAAATTAGTTGAAAAATAATAGTTTTTTTTATTTAATATTTTTTTCAGCTGACTACTAACATCAAGAAGTATTTTATATGAAGAATACCATCTATTCAAACAAAGTTTTGAAATTTATTTAAAACGATACTTTCGTGTTAGCCTCATGATAGGGGGTAATAGCTGAAAAAAATTCCAAAGATTTTAGAATTTACTGTAGCCTTTTGGCTCTGATATTTCAGTGTTTAAGAGCGTAGTTCAACATAAATAATTAAATTTGTGTTTTATTTGTTTTATTTATTTATTTATTTATTGGTGAAAATTTAATTCCGTTATAGAGTATTAGGCATTAACAAATTCTGAATTATATATATCGTTTAAATGTAAATGATTTAACCTTCAATTATCGGGCTGTAAGCGATACGGATAGATAAAAAAAATTACTTGAAAATTATTTTTAAAACATTAAAAATAAATCACTAAATTGAAATTCAGTTTTCAAACGAAATATATTTGAAATTATATATTTTACGTATTATACGGTGCAAACATTTAAATTGTTCGATGTTTAGAAGATAATAAATTTGCGACAAATGCAGAAAGAACGGTCAGTTCTTTGCCACCCACGATATGATGTCAGCGTTACTCACGGGCATGTTTTTGCTTTGTAATATAGATATATTTTTTAAATAACACGAATTTAACAGCTTATCTAGAAGGATGAAGGATGATGAATGTGTTATATCCTTTAGATTGATTTACTTTATATCTTATTATATTACCAAAAAAAATAAAAAAAATCAATTCATTTTTTAAACTGCTAGATAAATGGAATAAAAGTTGAGTATATAAATACAATTGAAATCTGTAAGCAGAAAAAACACTGTTTTTAAAATATGATCTTCTAACCAAACATATCTAATAGGAAAATAACAAATATAACTGCACTTAAAGCTTTCTACCTGAAAGTAATGTTCTTTTGTCCTTTTAAATAACTGCTCCTGGAATAAATGCGTTTACTTTTTCTTTTCATTTCTATTGTTGAAATCTCATTATAAAGCAATCTAGTACATTTTATCCAAGCATTTTTTTAGACGACTAACAAAAGCCAATAATTATTCCTTTTGCAAATTTTTATGTTATATTTATAGAAAGCAATAATAATTGAATTTGCGTATTACATTTTTTACCATATAACATTTATTTATAGAAACGTGGATTAAAAAGGAATGATAGTTTTAAGAACTCTTAATTAGTTCTTTATCACGTAAAAGTAACATGATTATTCTTAAATAGTATTTATAAAAAATTCTTTGGCGGATGTTATTTTTTACTTTTTTTACTGAGACTGTGTTTAAACATTCCATTATTTGATCATTTATCCATAAATATGATACTTAAGTACTCCGTTTACCAATGGCTCTTTTGCTTAATTAACAAAGTATTAATTGTAACTTTCCAGACTTCTTTGATTGTTTTTTTATGAGAAATTTTTAACAACTTCACTTTATTTACATATTCCTTGAAAATTTATGGAAGACATGGAGTTGTGTGAAACTTCAAAACAAATCTTAGCATTTAAATCATACAAAAATTATTTAAAATGTAGTATAACAATATTCCTCATACAAGATTCCTCTATGCATGACATTACAGAAAAATATATATTTGTACATACTTGAATATGTGAAATATATTAATATCCAGCACATACTGTTTCTTTTTATAATCTAACATTCAGAAACGTATATATTATCATACGGCTCTATCATATTGCTTCATTATTACGGTGCACAAATTTACGATATTTAGAGGAAGCATTAAAAAAATCTACATTTTTGTGTTCATGAATGTTTCTAATGTACAGTTATTCAAAATGAATCATCTGATTTCAAAATACCATATTTTTATAAATAAACGACACAGAATGATAAATAATACAAATACAAAGGAAAAATATTGAAGTTTTATGTTGTGAACAATAGATGTGTTCTAGATTGTTTTTCGTGAGTCTATTTCACGAAAGGTGTTTTAGAAGTTTTTCAGCGGCAGAAATGATAATGAAGTCCGTCAAGCAGAAAGCTTTTTGTGTTTGCTGTATTTTACGCGATATGGATCTGTAATCGCCGTTCAGCATGAATTTCGTAAAAAGTACCGAATTAATCCAACTGCGGCTCAGAGAATTCGTAGGTGGTATCATCAGTTTGAGAACAATGGATGTCTTTGTGAAGGGAAAAGTTCAGGGGGGCCAGGCATATCTGCGAAAAATGTTGAAAGAGTGAGAGACACTTTTCTACGAAGCCCAAAGAAATCAAATGTTTGCGCAAGTCGAGAACTGTGCATTCTTAAGTGATACTTTACAAAGTGTTTTTGAGGAATTTACATGCCGTCTTGACATTATCCGTGTAATTAATGGAAGTTCTATCAAACACGTGTAAAAAAAAGAAAAAAAAGAAAACTTTCAATATTTTTCCTTTGTATTCTTGTATCACTTATCATTCTGTGCCGTTTATGAAAATATAGCATTTTGAAATCGGCCTTTTGAACTCTGTATTATCAGCCGATTTTAATGATTATGGATGCAGTTTCTTCCAAAGATACTCCAGGTGTAGTTTCATATTAAATCAATGCTGATTTAAAATTTTGTAATTGACTGATTTACCGTATTTCGTAGTACTTTGAAAGTGCCACGCTAACTCCAAATATTACAGTTATAAAACGCCTTAAGCAGTCTCGTCGAAAGACACCAACTGGGGTGTAGCGAACACGTAATTTTTAATGCGTCTGGCTTCAGTCATATTATCGTTCCAAATATGTTAGAAAACATTTTCTCTAAATCTCAGTTCATATGTTGTGATTTCAAACTCAAGTAACTATTATTACTGTTTCCGGTATATAAACCGAGAAACAAAAATACATTTTCAGATCCTGATTCTTTTTTAATTAACTGTATTCTAATATGTATTGCTTTAAAAAAATGCACAGCAAAATTTCCGGATCTAAACATATTGGTTTTCTGATTATACACCATAAAGTACAGCATATGATAGCTGCTAACCTACCGTTTTTTTACAAATCAAAAAAAGCCAGTAACTTTATTAAATGTATTTTCTAGTGTTAATTTTGTTTATCTTACATTATAAAACTGGAAAGCAGTGTTGCCAGATTGGGGACTTATTTAATTCAGATTATTTGATGGTCACCACTTCTTTAAAATAGTATAATTCGCCTTATTTTTCAGAAATTTTAATCTCCCCTCTTTAAACAGACCGAATATTTCTATTTCAAAAAAGCTGTGACAATCAAATAATCTGAATTAAAAAAGTCCTGAATCTGACAACACTGCCGGAAAGCATCGTGCTGTGCCGTATACATATGTACAGGGAAGACGGCCCACTCAAAATGGCTCACTACATCCAACAGAAATTTTTATGTATTATTACCATTGCACGGCTTAAAGCGCCTATATAATATGCTTTATAAAAAAATATTTTCCACCCGGGTTTAAATTAAAGAATATGCCAGGAGCAACTCTTTAAGCACGGAATGACTAACAAGGATAGGTTCTGAGGTCGGTGTTACAGAATGTGAAGAGTTATTATATAAATATATGAAAACCACAAAGCGCAATATCTAGGGGATCATTATAAATTTACATATATAAATAAACATAGTTATATATTACATATTTACATGTTATATAAAAGTACATATATAAATACAATTTATAAGTGTCATTATAAATAGCATAATGTTGAACAATAAAAATAAAATTGCTTAAAAATTGAGTCATTGATTTTTATTTATAATTTTATGTTTAATGTTTATGTAATTTAAAATAAAATTTATCAAAATGTGTTTATAATTTATTGAAATTAACTAAATTTATCGATTGTTTAAAATGACTGGAAAAAGTAGAACCCAATAAAAAAATAAATCTATGAGTCAGAGAGCTTTGCCGAATAATAGTCACCGTAAAATGGGATTGTGTGTGGCGTGAAAAATATAATAAAAAATATCGACTATACAGGGCAAAGGCGAAGTTCTACATATAACTTAAGCAATGTAAAAATAGGATTATGCCAAAAACAATCACTGTGACTTCTGGTTATAGTGGTACCTAAAGTCCCTCTACAGAAAATCCCCAATTAAGTTGATTTCTTTTGAAATGTACTAGTAATTGCAATAATTCCATTTATATATGTAACTGTATATCTCAGTATAATGCAAAATTTGTCAGCACGATAAAATTCGAAATACTGAAGCAATTTTAACCTAATTGGGATAGTATCTTTAGGATCTTTCAAGAATCTTTGATTGGTTTATTAATCAGGTATGCAGCGGTGGGATTGACCATATTGATTTTCATATCTTTTGGACAAGTGGTCTATTATTTGGACAAGTGGTCTTACAATATGCCAACAGTAATTCTTAAATATCTTCCTAATATTTTAATGAACTAAAAATGCATCACAATATTGAAGATTATTGAAACCTAAATGAAATACATATGTCGTAAGAACATATTTTATACGTTTAAACTATAATTAAAGATCTTATCCTAATAATATTATAAATGTGATTGTGTGTGTGAATGTTTGGCTGAAGTAAACGTGTAAACGAAGACTTTAATGGCCCAGGATCATTGCATATAGATAGATTATAACCCAGAAAAGAACATAGGCCAGGTGTGCAAAAAATCTATGTGACAATGGGCCGATTCCCACTACTAAATTTTTAGTATTCTTCGCCTAATAAGAGTACTGATAAAATTTACACGAAGTATAGTAATAAAATTTGACGAAGAATACTCATAAAATTTAGTGATGGGAATCAGGCCATTGCCGTCTAGATTTTTGCACCCCTGACATAGGCTATATTTTGTTTATTTTATTCAAATATATTTTTTAAATAATTGAAATTGTCATTATTTTCATACAGAATAAATGGACATTTTTTTCGTTTAAAATTTTAAAATGGTTAAATTTACTTTATCGTTGCCACTACTAAATCTAAACCCGGAATAATAATTTTAATTCAGCAATGCATTTTAAATTGAAAAATTTGCACGTAAAAATTGAAAATGAAATAAAATATTTAAGAATTCAACAGAAGATAAAATGACATCGTATTAGAAATAAAACGTGCATTTTCAAGTATTTGATATAATACAAGGGGCATGAATACCAGTAAATATGGAAAGCAAGTTAAAATGACGTCATCTATCGAAAATAAAAAAGATATGCTTTTTGTAGAAATAAAATTATCTTGTGTTATTAAATTATGTATTATTAATTTCTTTCTTTTTTTTGTTTTTCTATTTTACATGAAATGAATGTATTTTAAATGTATGTAATATATGCATTTTAAATGTATGAAATATATGTATTTTAAATGTATGTGATGTAAATTAAAGTTCTGTATTTTAAATGAAGTGAGTGAAAGATTTATTTTTTAAATGAAATAAATACAGTGTGAATTGATGGAGATAGGAATAATACGGCTAGCATAAAGATACAATATTTTTAAAGTAAATTTTAAAAAGTTTTAAAAAATGTAAAAATGTTTAAAAAGAATAATATGTCAGTAATATCTACCGCAAAATTATCCACGTCGAAAATCAGAAAATCTTAATAAAAATGATTTTACTTTTAAAAGACAGCTGTTTTTTTTTTTCATAAAACAAAAAGATTTAATGATATTGCATAGAAGTAACATAATTTTACCTCTACCAGTATTGAAAGTAAGACTCCATAGATTGAAGTAAGTTGGTACAATCGAGACACGTTTGTAAATTGTCGTTTCTTAACCTGAATTTAACTTTACATTTTTTTAGCTTTAAAATAGTAAAAGGTTTGTTGTCATTTTAAAATATAGCTTTTTTAATGTTCTGTTTTATAATAGATATTTATAAAGTCTTTAAAATGAGAAAAAATGGCATAGCTCTTACAGCAATATTTATGTAAATTTACAAGATTTTTAAAAACTTAAAAAACAATGTTATTGAAACGCTTTCATAGTTGGAATGGAGGGAGAGATGCCTTCATCAGAGCAAAACTGCAAGCACTGAAAAAGATTCTAAAATTCATTTTGAAGAAGGACTTCGTAGTGTAAAAAGGTATGCACTTGGAATATAATATTCCGGGGATAGAAGGGTGGGTGAAACTCGCCGTGCAGCTACCTCCTCGTGGTGAGGTCTGGGTTGTTTTGCGGTGTTCCCGAACGCAAAACAAGCTAAAACCTGTACATTTTAAAAAACAGATAGCATTAAAATAATACGTAATAATAGCTTATTTAAACATTTGGCACATACAATATGATTTTTCATGTAAATACAACTAAAATAAATTTAATTTAACATTTTAAATATTTTTGCTGAAACAGTTCAAAAATCAACATTTTAGCAAAACCTCAAGACATTTGCGGCAAATCAAGGAATTGTCCAATAAATCTCAAGTTTTTTCGTGAAAAATTGCTGCCACTAGTGGCACCTTTTCCACACTACACATCATCGAAAAAAAAAATGTTTTTTTTGCCCATCCTAATATATATAGATATACCGGGTGATTATAATTAAAGTTAAGATTTCAAAAATCGATAATTTTAAAACTACTGGTCAGAATGACTTGATATACAGACTTGATTAGCAGAACAATCGTGAGGCAATGGAATTTTGTTTGGCGAAGGAAAAAAATAGTTCCAAATTGTACCGATAGATGGCGTTGTCAGGGTAATGTCAGGGGAAAGACCAAAAATGTATTCTTGAACCCTTTCCGGCGCGGTGTAAATTTGTTTGCAAAATGATGAAATAATAGACTAACACCGGAATTTACAAACGAATCCATTAGTAAAAAGGAACTTGCTTATTTTCTGGTTCTTAATGAAAGGAAAATTTTAATTAAATATTCTTGGTGCCGTTTGTCAGTTTTAGAATTAAAATTGGGTGTCCTTTTTTGTGACCACCACCCGTTAAAGGGTTAAACATAGGAATGATGTTGCCAAAAGGAAAAAAATAGAGTTCAGAGATTTACTAAAAATTTATTAGCGAAAAGACAAGACTACGTGTTTACAGCGACGACAGCGATAATGACAAAAAATGAAAAAAAAAAAAAAGAGCTTCATGGAACAAACACCTTACTGATTATTAAGGCATAAGTTGCTCAATATGCCCTCCGCCTTGTTCCGCTACTAATTGGAAGCGCAAAACGGCATGCTCCACAACAGATCGGAGGGTATCTGTACTAATGCAATGGGTGTATTGTGTGATGCTTGCCTTCAAGTCGGCTAGATTCTGAATCCGCCCGCTATAAACCACATTCTTCAGGTACCCCCAAAGCCAGAAACGACACGGGTTTAAGTCGGGGGAACGTGGCGGCCACGTTGTTGGAAAATGGCGGCTTATGATCCTATCATCTCCGAAATTATCACTCAGTAGCTGCTTCACAGTAGTAGCAATGTGCGGAGGAGCGCCATCTTGCATGAATATTATGCGATCCACACACTGACGCTGTTGAAGTGCCGGAAGAACATGGTTACGCAAAAGTGCTTCATACCGCTTGCCAGTAACTGTGCAGGTAACGGGACCCGCAGGTGTGATCTCCTAGAAGAAAAATGGACCGACGATAAACGCTGCCGTTATTCCGCACCACACAGTGACCTTTTCAGACTGAAGAGGTAATGGCTGTAGCTGGGACGGATTCTCGGTCGCCCATATCCTGCAATTTTGCGTATTTACAGAACCTTGCAAATGAAAGTGGGCTTCTTCAGACCACAGAATGTTCCATGGCCATCCGTTGTCCACTTCCATCCGGGCAAGAAATTGTAGTGCAAAAGATTGACGTGCTTCCAGGTCAGCAGGTGGCAACCCCTGCACATGAGTTATCTTGTACGGATAACAGCGTAAGACGTTCCGTAGGACTTTACGCACCGTGCTGTTCGGCATATCCAGCATTCGGCCAATCCCCCTTGCATTGCTGATTCCAGCATCACTGTCAGTATGTTCCTGTAATGCTATAGCCACATCTTCCACTGCCGCAGCTGAAACTGGTTTCCTTCCTCTACCCCGTTTAACGTCAAATGAACCGGTCTCTTCGAATTTAGCAATCATTTTTTGCAGACCATTTGTTGTTATTGGACCTTTTTTTATGGATTTTAATGTCCGAAACTTCCTAATAGCTGTAAGTGCACAGTCATCGTTCTTATAAAAAAGCTTCAAAAGCAGAGCGCGATCCTTCATAGTCAGAGTCATGATGAAGCATTCAGGCAAAGAGCTGCTGCTCTGCATTTTTATGGTTGCTATGTCTGCGGTGCGCATGTCACATATTAGTAATTTGCATATCTTCAGACAATGTGAACCCAGACAGCGCCATCTATGGGCACATTTTGAAACTTTTTTTTCCTGCGCCAAACAAAATTCCATTGCCTCACGATTGTTCTGCTAAAATATCAAGTCAATCTGACCAGTAGTTTTAATTAAAATTATCGATTTTTGAAATCGTAACTTTAATTATAATCACCCGGTATTTAATTAAAATTTTCCTTTCATTAAGAACCAGAAAAATAAGCAAGTTTCTTTTTACTAATGGATTCGTTTGTAAATTCCGGTATGAGTCTATTATTTCATCATTTTGCAAACAAATTTACTCCGCGCCGGAAAGGGTTCAAGAATACAGTTTTGGTCTTTCCCCTGACATTACCCTGACAACGCCATCTATCGGCACAATTTGGAACTATTTTTTCCTTCGCCAAACAAAATTCCATTGCCTCACGATTGTTCTGCTAAAATATCAAGTCATTCTGACCAGTAGTTTTAAAATTATCGATTTTTGAAATCGTAACTTTAATTATAATCACCCGGTATATAAATCAGCATTTGAACGGAGGGTGGTTTTGGGGTCTGAGGGTCATGATCAGTGAAAATATACCAAAATTTTCTGGAACTGCTTTCCTCCGAATGGCTGCAATAGGTAGCTTTTTGTAATGGAAGCTACGTTGAATGTTAAAAACTTGTAGATATTCTGTTTTTACTCCTCTATATTTTGTGCCAATTTGATTAGAAATCTATTCTTGAAGCTATATGAAAAGCTATTTTACCCGATTTTATAAAATTATTTCAAATTTCTTAAAGAGGAAATCGTGAAACCTTGCAGAAAATAAAAGATTTGTTAGAAAAAAAAATCTGCAATTATAATAAAAATATAAGAATAATTTGTTTTTCATCACATTAAATTTGAGATTAACGAATACGTGCATATATTTCTAAATTATAATTCCACGCTTATTTATTAAAAAATACATTTAGCACATCATACTGAAATATTATCTATAATTCACCTAAAATAATTCTGCGGTATTTACTACCATTTAATAAAATATTATGATAATGGGAAATAAAAAGAAAATTACGAACATTTCCAGCATGAAGTAATTGCCCTCGTTAATGACGCTACTAACGAAAATAAAACACACATTAATGCTAATTTAATAAACTTAGATTAACTGAAGCGAGATTCTTTTATGTCAAAAGATTAAGTAATGAGCTGATATTCTGTTTTAATACAGCTATATTTTATGTTGGCTTGATTTGTTTAAAACTTCAGCTTAAAATAAAATTACACTTTAAACGACATTATTATATTTTATATTTATAGATAAATATAATATTTACCAAGAACAAAACGAAAGTAGACTTTTGGAAATATAAAGAAAAAGTAGTTATTATTTCTTACATCACATAAAATTTTAGATTAATGAACGCCTGCATTTATTACTACATTTAAATTTATGAACTACAATATAGAATCTTTACGACATTAATAAATCCAAAATTTGCACATAATACTGAAGTAAAATCTTTAATCTAGGTTTTAAAAATTACTACAGTATTCACTATCATCTAGTAAATTATTATGGAAGATAAAAAAAAAAAAAAAAAAAAACATAAAGAACATATCCTACATGAAGTAATTGCTGTCCTTAATAACGCCATTAACGAACGCCACTAAATGAAATAAATATTTAATGCTAATTTAATAAATTCAAATTAAGTAAAGCTAGTTTTTTTTTTTATGCAAAAAGATTAAGTAATGAGTTCATATTCTATTTTTATGAGGCTGTATTTAGAATCTGTTTGATTTGAATAAATGTTTAGCTCTTTTTATATTAAGAGAATGATATTTTTAAGGACATATTTAGATTTATTATATATAGATAGATATGATAGATAGATTGTTAATATATATTCAAATATATGAACAAATCGTGAGAATTTTCTGTAAGATGAAAGAGGTCTTACTGATTCTTTAAGTTATCCCTGGCAATTTTTCTCTATGTACCTTTTTCAAAAATACAGCACATAACTGGAAATGAACAAATTTCTCTGGTTTCATATCAGTTGGTTAATTTTTGTTATAAACATTTTTCTTTTGTTACCCAAATATGTCCAAAAACAATTCAATGCGTTTTTTTTTCATGTGCTAAATTATTAAGAAATATAAAATACAGTTACTTATTTACAAATCAACTTATTAGCAAACATAACCAGAAGAAGGCCGTAATATTTCGCTTAAGGTATCTTATTAATAATTAAAAGTTTTATGACTCGCAGTACAGGAACTAATGAAATATTTTATTAAAAAGTATTTTTTTCTTGATAAAAAATTTTTATTACAATATTTTTAAATTTGTTTTATCATATAATAAATTATTGAAAATAATTTCAAAATTTTATCAACGAGAAAACGGATATTTTTCATTAGAACAATAAAGATGAGATAAGAAGAATTTTAAAATAAATTTTGGAAAATATTTTCTAAAAATTTTCTAATACTTTTATAATTTTATAATAAATATATTATTATTGCATTAAAACATTTATATTGTGAATCTTGTGTTTTATTCAAGTACAAAAACAAACCTGGTACAAGGAATTGTTTTTAATAATAATAAAAAATGTTACTTCTTGGTTATATAGGTTACTTGTTTCAGTTTATTTATAAATTAAAATTTCTGGTTTAAAGTATATATTTTTGTAAAAAAAACCCGCAAGGTTAACAGGTATGTTAACCTCTTGACTACGGCGAACATATACGTCCCGCGTTCAACAAAAAATAAACAGCTTTAAAAGCTGTGTTTATTGGACAGTAATTTTTGTAGTTTGAATTACGCAATGTTTATAAATTATATAACTTGTTAATAATGTACTATAGATTGTTTCCTTTTTTGTTTCTGAAATTTAGTGCATTATATTGTTATATTTCACTTACAGGGCTTTACAAATCTGATAAAATCAGGTGGCCAGCAAAAATACCAGTCACCAGTAAAAAGTATTTACACTCCCCCAACTCCAGTCAGTGATTTTAGTTTAGAATCATTAGTTACATAGTTTAGAATAGTGCATAATTTAGAAAGATAATATAAACTAAGTTTTCTAATGCAATTTATAAAAATTATATATCTAAAAAAAAAAATACACTGTAAAGGATAAATTGACCAGCATGTTCCGGAAATGCTGATTGCCGTAGTCATCCGAAGAGTTGAATGCTACAAAATCTACATCTGATAGAGGAAAAATTATTAATTTTATTGAAAATTATTTTTTCTTGAAATTTTATTATGTTTTAAATATTTACTTCAAGTGACTCACTTATATGTTATTATTCTTTAACAATAATGTGATACATTAATCAGTTTTAATTCTACACAAAAATCTGATTCGAAACTTACAGAAACTTGAGCATTTTTTAGCATTGTATCCAATTTTAGATGCCACAGAGGCTAGATTGATATTATTTCTTACAGTTTTATTGAATTCTCGCCCCTTACCTCAGATAATGACATGGCATGCTAGCTAAATAGAGCGGAAAAGAATGGAGTCTTCGGTGCATGAGATTGAAAATATTAATTTAGATTTGGTGTTTCCATTAAACGTACTAGAGAAGAGGAAGGTCACTGCTTGCCGCGCATGAGAGAAAATATGCGTTTGTGCTCATTCCTTAGGTCAATTTTTGTACACCCCCCGCCAGATTAAATAACTTGTTTTTCGAATAAGACCTTTACGCCGCACAGTGTGGTATTTAGTCCCAAAACATGGCCAAAAATTATTTTTTTTTTAATCGGTTTCCTACCCTGTGTATTATTCCTCAAAAGTTTAATAGTTACTGCATCCAAAGGCGAAACGAGCAATGCGCTAGCACGACACAGCGCTCCACGCGATCAGTCGGAAGTTGACGTTCGCTTCCAGTGGTCCTGTGATTTTACGATGCGCTCTGATTTTAGTGTTTTAAAATCTCTTGTAGTTTTCTGTCTAAACAATTTAGTGGTTGTTGTTGTGATGGATTATTCTTAACCGTGTATGTAATTTATACACACTACATTTACCTAATGAATATCCTGCGGATTTTTTGTTTATAGGGTCGACAACTTAGGTACAGTTAATAGTGGCATAAATAATTATTTATAATATTTAGAAAGGATTTTGTTATATTTTTAAACATATTTAAGCGATGAAAACTATTGTGTAATATGCAGTACTTAGTATATAAGGCAATTATAAAAAAATCAGCCGCCCGAAACCGCCCCCCCCCTATTTTTAACGAATTTTTTGTTGGTTCCTACATTTTTTTATATAAATTACTGCTATTTATTTTTTTACTTATTTTGGTAACAGGGCCTTTTGAATTGAGATCTATGACTCGAAATGAGTTGTATACCATCATGCAATGCTCAAATGAGTCAACGTTTGATGAAAATCATCAATTTATGGAGTAAGAATTATTGAGAAATTATTCTGAAGGTGATTCAAGGATAGCTGAGATGAAGCAAGTTCTCCTCAGCTTAACACTGCGTTATTAAAAATCAGTTCAAACAAAAATGGGTAGCTACTCATAAAAAAAGGACAATATTTGGAGAAAACAATACTGATACAAAATTAATACTGAAGAATTTGAAAAATATTGCTAAAAGACGGCTGAACTGTATGTGTCGCTATATGGTGTTTATCCCATGTCCCCTACAATGCACAATGTACTTCGTCATGGAGTAGACGTTATGAAAGAAGCTATTCTGCCAATAGGCCAACTATCTATAGAGGCTGCAGAAGCTCGCAATAAACATATTAGGTCATTTAAATTAAACTACAGAATAAAGTTTTCGCGAATGGCCTGTACATTTATGTCCTGAATAGGCTTCTTTTAACTTCTGACCCCCTAATAACTGGCCTGAAATGCAACACAAACAAGAAAAGAAAGCCCTTATCTTCTGAAGTTTTACATCTGTTATCAGAAAGTGATATTACAAATGTTAATATTCTTAAAGACAGTAATAGTGATTAAACTGATGAATAAATACTTTCATTTATAAATAAGACTTTATTTTACCGTTTTCACTCTACAATTGAAATAAAAAAGAAAACTGCTCAGTTAAACTCAGGACATTGAGCGCACAGGCTTTTCACACTAATTGTATATTATACTCTTGCCTCTCGAAAAATGAAGAAATCGACTATATATTAAGGGGGATCATTCCCCCATTCCCCCTTTATATTTAACCAATGAACCCCCAAAACTATCCAGAGAAGTGCCTTATTACAATGAATATATATACAAAATTTGAAGAAAATCGGATAATTCTGCATGAAAAACACATTTATCTAAATTAAGGGGGAGTTAACCCCCCGTTCCCCTCCTTTATACTTAACCAACGAGCCCCAAAACTAATCAGAGAAGCGCCTTATCACAATGGACCTAATAAACAAAATTTGAAGCAAAACGGTTATTTCTATCAAGAGTTATCGCATTACGTACATACATACGTATGTACATACATACATAGGTAGATACATACGTACGTACATACAGAACTGGCGGGCACATTAGCTCTCAGGCTTTGATAGCCTGTTAGCTAATAAAAACGTAGATGTGTAGCTTTTAGAGGTATAAAATAATTTTGGCCAGGTTTTGGAACTAAATACCACACTGTGCGCCGGTGGCGACCTAGAGACCGCATTTGTCAAGCCCTGCTCTTATATATTATTAATTAAAAAAATAATGTTTGAAATAATCGTCTAATTTAATAAATACGTTGTCTTAGATGTTATCAAAATTACCTATATATATATATATATATACAGGGTGAGTCTAAAATCGTGGGACAAACTTTGAGGGGTGGTAGAGCTCACTATAACAAACAATTATTGTACAGTAATATATGACCGAAAATGACGCGTTGAGGCACAAAAACAAAAAATAAAACTTTAACGGAATCATAAAATGTTCATTAGCAGGATACTTAACCAGTGATTCCGTGCAGAAAAAGTTATATATACACACACACATATATATATATATATATATATATATATATATATATTTAACCGTTTTAGTGCTGAAAATTCGGCCTATAATCCGCGGATCAAACAATTCTGTTTCAAACCAGAAATTTTATTTTATTTTATGAGCTTTCAGAACACTGTAAATATTTCTAATTATTTAATAAAAATTAATTGACTTCAATTATTGAATAAAATTTCTGAATTGAAACAGGCTGTTTTAATCCGCGGATTACATTGCAGCGCTATCGCGCCGCTTAGCATTCTAACGGTTAATTTTTTTCAAAAAAATCGGTCATTTATTTTTTATTTTATTTTTATCAAATTGTGGTGTTTTGGAAAAAAGTTTTATTATTTATTTCTTAACTATGCTTTATCTTAAAATTATATATTATTCGATAAATAACTGTTTACAGCGCAATTGTTCTAAATTTCATGTTTGTATGTTATTTCTTTTACAAATGAGACACAATATATGTATATTTAAGTAAACGCTTGTATTTAAGTAATGTGTCTAGTTCCACTTCTTATACAATGGTGGTATCGATTTATATAATATCAATTAATTTGCATGACACTGGAATGGAATGCAACGAATTTACATGAAGCAATGCTTGCTCCACATCATTTAACGACTCCGGTGGAGGACTTACGGCCACTACCTTTCTGCAGAAGTAGTCCCAAAGATGCTCTTTCAGATTAAGGTCCGAAGATGCAAGTGGCATTTCCACTCGTTCCAAACCTTTATCCGCAAGATATTCTTCAACGACCCTAACTTGTTGCGATCTGGCATTCTCATCCATTAAAATGAATTCATCACCAATAGCAATAGCATATGTTGTGACATATGGAGCAAGAATCTCGTCCAGAGTTCTTCCATGGCATACATGGAAGTTGGAAATAAGGATGTCTTGTTCTCTTCAGATCATCACACGAGTTAAATCACTGTTCAAAGCAAAACAAGACTCGTCTGTGAAGAGTAAGGAGCCCAATGTTATCTGGTCCAGGTAACACACTCTCTTGGCTAACACATACGGGAACTTCTGTGTCATGTCAATCAGGAGGGGCACACACAAAGGGTTGTCTCGCATAGAGTCCTTAATTATGAAGACGTCCGTGGTCCGTAGTAGCAGATGCTGTTATCCCTGCTCCGTTACGATGATCTTAAATAAGCTGAGCCACAGTAATGCCCCTCCTCCTTCGGGCGTATAGAGCTAGAAGACGATCTTATAAAGGGGTTGTACACGTGTTTGTAGGTTTGCTTTGAATCTAGAATATAACGAAAGTTGCAATTTGTTATTTAACTTTTTATACATCCGAGACCTTCATATACATAGATATATACGCATCCTTCAATTTTCCTATTTCCACACTTATCAAATACGTATTTCTACATATTTTGCCAACATATGTTAGTAAAATCTAAACAAACAGTGAATTTATATTGTTCTCTAACAACAACTTAATTTTAAACTAAAACGTATAAATTCATTCCCTTGTTTAATAATTTGTAGCCTAACAATTAAAGCCGAAATAAACGCACATTCAAAAAATTGTGCAATAAATTAGCAATATTCATTCATGTGGGTATATCTGTATATAAAAAATGTCTGCGGAATCTCAATTACACGCGAATAAACGAATAATTAAAATTTCATTATTTGGCAATTTATCGCTGATTGGTGATATAAACAGTATTTTTTTTTTATAATTCAATGAATTATGAAAAATATTTTTGTTAAATAATGCCCTTCTTTTACAGGGTCTGGGAAAAATATACCAAATAATTATTTCTACTCTTCACGATGAATCATATTAAATAAATTTAACTTAAATAAATGCACTTTTTAAATTTTACTTTTTATAAACATATATATTTTTTTATGTATTAAAGTCTTCTTACACAATTTAGAACAAAACTGAAGGTCTTTAAATTTTGTTGGAACTCAAATAATTGCTTTTAAAAATGTAAATTGTACTTTTCAAGAACCCATGTATCGGAAGGTTAAACAAGAATATGTGTTTACACATTTTTAAAACAATCTATATTATAAAGGACAAATGTGTCCGTGCATCACGCTGAAGTCGGTTTTGCGATTTTTGCTACTGCAATTCTTTAAAGTTTTAAGCGTCGCATTTTTAAAATTTTTACACTGTTATATAGGGGGAAATCTACTTTCAAATACAATTTTTTGAAAACTGTATCGAAATTTACTCATTTCTTATAATATTTAAGTTAAATTTCAAGCATGATTTTTTTAAATATCTATCTTTGCACTTTAAACAATATAAAAAGTCCAGCATTTGTTTCCAGCTAATATTAAAAAATTAAGACTTCAGTAAGCAATCAATAAAATAGTATAAATAAAACAGAAATTTAACAGACAAAATAATACAAATTGAAATAAGCATTTAAAATAGCAGAAATTATCATAATAAAAACTTTTGTACCTAACAACATTTTTAGCGATTTCTTCGGCTTTTATCTTCTGGCACGAGGCCTATACGAAATTGCCGATTTTAATAAATTTCAAAATTTTATTTGAATATATAGTTGACATATTTCATATAAAAATACTCTTTGGTGTTCTTAGAGGGCAATCTAAAAAATATTACATGTAAAATATCTATTAGAGTTTTCAATAAGAGATAAATAAATAAATGGTTTTTCACATATATTCTCTGTCCCGGGAAGCCCGGGTTGGATGCCCAAATTTAGATAAAGGATTAAAAAAATGCAAACATCATTGTGAAAAATTTTTAAGGATCAAATTACTATTGAAAATTTAAATTATCATCTGATACTCTCAATTTTTTCTTCCTTCAAAATACCGCACGTAAACAAGCTGTGGATCGAAGGATATGCTTTAGTGCTTTTCGAGGAGAATTATTTCTTTCTGCTCTAATTAAAAACATTGTGAAACGCATGATATGCAATTTTTTATGTGCAAATTAAGCGACCCTATTAATCGGAATGGGAATGGCCATCAATCAGTACTTCTGCATGGAAACAAGACTCCAAATGAATATCCGAAAATGTCTGGTACTGTTTCAAAGGTTTCTATAGTGGAATCGCTGGGAGGATGTAGAAATTAGTTGCAATGTTTTTTATTGTATCTATAGCAACAATAAACAAAATAATAAACAAAGATTTATTATAAAAATAGCAAATAAGACCTTTGTGCAATAATGTTAAAAGGAAGGATACCAACGATATAAATTCACAAATAATACACAAAAAAGCAGCAAATAGCTATATCGAATGTACAAGCGAGGTTCTTCTACAGTGTGATAAAGAGCAACGCACAGAGTGCTAGAAAAAGACAGACTGGGCAAAACCGCTGAGGGGCGGTGGCGTATATACCCGAATCGGGTAGAAAACGCGCTAAAAGCAACTAATGAAAAGAAAGCAGCATGAAAGAACTAAGTGGACAAGTAGAGACATCTACCGAAGAACTAAAGAAACGAAAACCAAAAAGGAAAATTAAATTAATGCTTTCCAAATACTTGGAAAATCAGGAGTACTAGATAAGTCATTGACTAAGGAGTGAGAATTTTTAATCATGTGGTAAGGTTCCCAAAAAATCAAGATCAGTGTTGGAAGAACATTTTTGGATAATATTGGCTGAGGAAAAGTTAACCCTATGTTGGTCAATAGAAGAATATTTAAGCTCCTGATTTTAACATAACCATAATTCTCTTTTAAACGAAATCTAAGACCATGTTTATTCTGACCAGCATAAGAGAGACCACACTGGCAAGAAATTTGGTAAATACCCCAGTAAGTGTTCGATCAATGGTGTGTTTGAAATTTGAAAACCATATTTTAATAAGAGGGAAAAAAATAACATTGAATTCAAACTTTCTTAAAATTTTATCCATTTGCTGACTGATTTTATGAAAAAATAGCAAAACAACTGAAGTATTAGACCAAAATTAGTATTCTTACCAAAATGGATGTGTTTCGTCAATTTCTTATATATAGAATCTATAATATTAGAGGAATAACCGCGAGCAACAGCAATAGATTTGAGTTAATCAAGCTCAGCAGTAAGTAACTGAGGAGTGGAACAAATATTGGAAGCCCGGAAAACAAAAGTATTGAAAGCAGCAAATTTCTGGTTAGGATGATGAGAAGAATACCTGTGAGGTGGAAGACTGACAGAAAAAGGTTTACGAAAGACGGTAGTCAGAAAGCCATCTTCACTGCGAATAACAAGGACCTCCAGGAAAGAAAGATAATTGTTAGTCACAATTTCAAAAGTATATTGAATGCAAGAAATAATGGAATTCATAACAGAGAGAATATGATTAATATCTAGATTCATTTCAACCAGGACATAACTATCATCAACAAAACGGACATAAAACGGAAACTTTAATATTTCAAACAATTTGACCTCAAAATAGTGCATGTAAAATAGTCCATACTGCTTTCTTCTCATCGGTTGCTTTTGGCGCGTTCTCTACCCGCATCGGATATATAAGCCACCGCCTTTCAGTCTTTTTGTCCAGTCTTGCTTTTTCTAGCACGCTGGGCTTTGCTCTTTGTCGCACTGAAAACGAATCCCGCTTGTAGATTCGAAATAGCTATTTGCTGCTTTTTTGTGTATTATTTGTTCATTTATAACGTTAGTAGTCTTCCTTTTAAAGATTTATTACTTAAAAAAGCTAAAATTGGAATGATAACCGTCCTTTGCCGAGGCATGTGGTTCAATGTCACAGATTTTGTAGAGACCTGTATGAAATCCATTTACCAGGAGATAAATGAAATACATCGCTAGCCTTGATGAAGCATCGCGTTAAACCAGGCATGTAAAACACGTGGCCCGTGGTCCACAACTGGCCCGCCGACAACTTAAATGTGGCCCGCGAAGCCTTTGACATTTTACGAGTATTTAATTTAGTTTTTATAAAATTCATGCTGAAAATACACTTTGATCAATGATATCAGTTTGATGATTTATTTTTATTCAGAATGCTACCACTATTTTTGAATAGTAATGTTTGTTTTATTTATTCTGTCATCAAACAAGGGAAGTACTTCTCATCAGAATGTCGTAGCTTTCTACATTAAAAAAATCTCGCTTATCTGGCAACAGTGATGAATATAGACAGATAACTCAATTTTAAATTTTAGCACAAAACAATTGTGAATACACAGATAACCCCTCGGAACGTAGCAAAGCGTCGAATCTGGAGTCTAAAAATTTAAAGATTTGCAAACTTTTAAATTATTCGTAAATTCGTAAAACTTTTAAATTATTTTACTTATAATTTTTATTTGTTTTTTGTCGAATCTAATACTTTATTTTATTGCTGTTTTCAATTTCACACCCCTTTACAAAATAATATAATGTATTTATTAAATACTATGAAATGTATTGTAAAATGAATAAAATTTGGCGCTTATTAAGAACTGTTAAAATTTGTAAAAAAAATGGAAATATAAAATTAAATAGCTTTTAATGAGTCGCTTTGAAAGTTACACAAATTATCACTTTTGTGCTTAAAATAAAACGCTCGAAAATGTCATCCAATTTCTTGACTTGTGCTTTTAGTCTAACATATGAATTTTGGATTTGAGCTCTTTAATTATCTTCATTACTTAGGTTAGTAAATGTGCGAGATCTTTCTGGAATACCGCGTGGTATTTCTTTCATTTCTTTCAGTTTTTTACTTCATTTTACACACATTTTATTTACATACTATCATACATCCCGGAATTTATATAAAAATATTTTAAAGCTCTTTACCACTATAAATAAGCATGATAAATATGAATAAGTATGAACATGAATATGGCATATAATTTTAAAGGTGATTTACAATACATTGAAAACTGGAAAAAATTAAACAATTCAAAGGAAAACTGAAAATTAATGTTTGATATGTAGATAGGGCTGGTGTTTGGAAAGAATGTAACATTAAGAGGTGCAACAGCACAAAGTGTAAAGAAAACTCACAAAAATCTGACTAAACATCGGAAAGATTAACTGTCAGAACTGAAATTGATGCTTCTTAATAGAAAATCAAAGGCACCAAGTACATTGAAGAAAATAGATTTGCTTTAAAAAACTAATAAATGTCCCGAGATCAAAATCTTTCACTACAAAATTGAATAAATGATGTCTAGAACAGTTAAATATATTTAAAAATAGTATAAGCATAAGTGTCATTGCTAGACAGATTTATATATAGCAGAGAGATTTATAAAAGCCGGATATGTGCTTTAAAACTTAGAGTTCTTATAAACGTATATTTGTATACACATGCTTAATCATCGTCAAGTTTAGAAAATATCGTGAAATTATGCGTATTGAAGATAACCAGATCTACCCTCTTATACAGATATTTGGCGACTTTCAATCATAAAGATTTAACTTTTAATTTAGAACTGTTATACAAGGTTAAAATTTTCATTTTAAATTGGCAAAATTTGAACGTATACAGGGTTATTCTAAATGATGGACCCATTTTCAAAAAATTGTATTTATTAAAGTACAAATCCAAAATGAACAATCTTTATACCCATATGGAGTATGACAAAGCAAACAATCTCCTTCCATACATGTGGATGATATCGCATCTAATACGTTTATTTAAAATTTGTGTAAAATATTGAATACATTTTACATTGCATTTTCAAAAATATAAATTATTATATTTCCACAATTTTTATTAAAAAAAAAGAGGAATATAATAATAGTTTTTTTCGATATTGTTGCACTAATTCCTCAAAAGAAGAGTAAAAATATATAATATACATTATTTTAAAAAACATGCATTTAGTAACAAAACTCAGACTTTAAAAAAATGCCGTTTAATCACAATTGAAAAATAAATTGACGGCTAAGACTAAACATTCCAAATTCGGACCGATGCTGACAAATGTAATAGGACCATTAACGGACACCAGATATCGGTCCAGCGTCATTTGCTGATTTAAGTCGCTTGCCGATATCTAACCATAAGGGGAGAGATAACAGCAACTGGCATTTGAAAAAGCACGGTTCTTTAGTAGCAGTTGCCGACATACAACCGGCACTTGGCCGATACCACTTTGCCAATGCTGACACAAGACACAAAACCGACAATGCCGGCTGCGGTCCGATCGTGTGCCGAAAGGTATGTGTTTGCTTGGACAATTCCAGCCCGATATAGACTCGCATCAGTTTGCACAATAAATTTTTGCGTAAAATCAGGCGCATATAATACTGGACTCTCCATTAATTTAGCCTTTAATTCGTTGAACGATGCGTTACATTTATCATCCCATTGTATTTTTTCTTTCTTTATTTTTCCTTTTAACGCATCTGTTAACGGCATTGCTATTGTAGCATAGTTCCTGATATAACTAGCGTAATAACCGACCATCCCAAGATATGCCCTTAATTAAGTTTTATTTATTGGTATAGGGAAATCCTTAATTGCTTGTATTCTAGACTCCCCAGGATATCTCTTTCCTGACCCAACTTCGTGACCCAAAAATTTGACATGATCCTGTGCAAATTTACATTTAGATGTTTTCACAGTTAAGTTAGCCTCCCTCAAACTATCTCCGCTATCTCCAGATTCTTCAAATGCTGTTCCCATGTCGTAGAAAATATGGCTATATCATCAATATACGGTACCGCAAAAGCCTTGAACCCATTTAAAACAATAGCAATTAGCCTACAAAAATAATGTGCCGAATTAAGGAGCCCAAACATCATAACCTTCGGGATAAAAGTGACAAAGTGCGTAACAAAAGCTGCATATCTTTGCGCTCTCTCTATTAAAGGAATTTGAAAATAGACCTTTGTCAAATCCATAATTGAGATGTAAGGTGCTGTACTAACCTTCTCAACTACCTCCTCTATATTCGGAAGAAGAAAAAATTCCGTCCTAGTTTTTTTTATCAAGGTTTCTATAGTCAACACAAGGACAAGGATATTTGCCGCACATTCAACCAAAATCATCGGTGACTCATAATCCGATTGTTCTATTTCTATCACAACCAGATCTAACAGTATCCGAATTTCTTCACGCAGGATTTCCATTTATCTTGGTGACATGCGATATGGTTTATATCTCACAGGAATATCATCAGTCAAGACAATATCCATCTCAACAAGAGCCAAACTTCAGGGATCGGTAGAAAATACCTTTTTTATGGCGTTCTATCATCTACTGAAAATCAACTATTTGATCTGTTGATACCCGTTTTTCTAATTCACTCCCTTTTACCAGCTCACAGAAATCAAATGGAGTAGGGTCCGCCATTGGCTAAGGTATGACTGCCTCATCTTCAATAGACTGGCCCACTTCATCAACTAATAAATTAACAAATTCTGGTCTACTATAATATGGTTTAATCAAGTTAACATGGTAAATGGTTGCCTTGTTTCTTTTCTCTGGAAGGTCAATTGTATAATTCGTTTAGGAGATAACTCCAATGATAGTACCTGTTCCAATCCAATTTACCGCCATCGTATTTGGTTTAGACGTGGCCAATGCACTAACACTTTAACACCCACGCTAAACTTTCCATAAACAGCATTTTTGTCATACAAATTGTTTACGTTTCACTTGACATTCCGCCATCTTTCACATGCCAAATCTTGGCAACGTTTCAATCTGTACTTAGATTCAAAAAATTATCTACTCATTTTGATCAATATCTTCCTTTTCCATCCCATTTTCATAAACCAGTGTATGAGTCATCCTCAAGTTTTTCCGTGCAATAATTCCGCAGGATTAAAACCCGTACTCTCATGAGTCACCGTACGCAATGCAAACAAAGCCATTGGCAAAACAGATTCCCAATCCTTTCCCGATTCCAAACACAAGGTTTTTAATACTTTTTTCAAACTACCGTGCATCCTCTCCACACTGTTTGATTTTGGATGACACACAGAACTATACACAACCTTTATACCAAATTTATTAAAAAATTCAGATTTTAATTCGCTTGTGAAATATTTTTCCTTGGATATCCTGTTCTGGAAAATATTTGCAAAAACCCATCAATTACCGAAACAGAACTT
The DNA here is from genome assembly GCA_963931845.1 of Maratus michaelseni. Lineage (NCBI taxonomy): Eukaryota > Metazoa > Arthropoda > Arachnida > Araneae > Salticidae > Maratus > Maratus michaelseni. Next base: position 404,762,748 of record OZ007586.1, read on the forward strand.
AAATTTTCCACTGGTTTTGCATCAGAATACTTCGAAGCTTAACAAATTGAAGTAATCAAATACATGTTATTTTTTTCACTTACATTTAAGAGCTACACAGCATCAGTATTACTTCTCGAGAAAACTTCAGAGATTATCGGCACAAGTTTCAATGGCGCCTTTTTCTTATCCTTATTTTTCCCAACTTTCTGACAAGAGTCACAAGTCCTCACAAATTCCTTTATTTCATTATAGCAATTTGGCCAAAAATAACACCTTATTATATCCTATCCTTTGTTTTTGTTGACCCTAAATGCCCCAAAAATTCTTCATGACGCATTTTTAAAATTCTGTTGCGAAATTCTAACGGTAAAACTAATTGTAATTTGTCATCACCACTGTTAGATTTCAAAATTCTCACAAAATTGTCATCCATCACTTTAAACTCATTTAACCCCACATGATTTGCTTTTTTCCATAATGCTTTTAAAGTAGAACAATTGTTTTGCGTCAAATTGAAGTATTTTTCTGTAATTTTATTTAATCCAACATCTGTTTTATCCTCCCATTCCGGCAAAACTGCAAGATCGTCATTTAGAAACTCAGCTTCCCCAGTTTCTTCTGTATGCTCACATTGTTCTTCCACATCTACCTGCTCAGAAACCAAAATTTCTTCTTCGCCACTTTGTTTTTGTTTTATATTTTTAAAGACTCATTCTTACTCCTGGTAATTACCATTTTAACGGAATCCTACTATCACGATTATTTTCGATAAACTCGGCCAACTTATTACCTAACAGATAATAACCCTGTTCTAAATCCGCAGGTTTAATAGCCGCCTTGGTGGTAATATGCTCAAAATCCCCTTCTATAGTCATCCAAGCTAATGGTAAACCTTTGCACTCATTATCTAACGATTGTCTTACCCTAATAACTTCACCAATTAAATCTTCATTTTTAACCCAGTTCTTATCACACAAATCAATTCCTGCTCCCGTGTCTCTTAAATAGCTTCTTTACACACCATTTATAACAGCCTTTTTTAGATAGGGCTTAAAACAATCACTCAAATTTAAATCATCTCCTAAATGATTTATTACATCACCCTGATTTTTCTTTTTATCCATTCCAGACATTCCGGTTTCATATGCCCAGGTTTCAAACAAAAATAACAACGAATTTCCTCTTTTTCTTGAAAGCATGGTCTTTCTTAAATTGGTCAGTTTTCACTATATATCGTCTCAATATCCGAATTAGGTTTAATATCATTCCTACTTTTAGAATTGAAGTTATCTTTTTGATTTTTCTGAAAAGATTTCTTTTCCCAATGTTTACTTTCCGATCTTTTAAATTCCCTTCTAATACTATCATACTTATCCGATTTTTTTGCGAGCTTCGAAGCAATCTTTATATCCTCCCATTCGTCAATATTTTTTTTTCTTTTATCTCAAAAGGAATACGTTTTTGAGTTGCTCCGAGAGCATGAGTATTTTTAGTGATTCAAAATATCTCCCTTCTAATGACTCTAATCAATTATCAAGATAACCCCTTATCTCATCAGATCTTCCCATAATTCACTCCATTTTCTTTGATGTTTTTCAAATTTTTGCTTTAAGGCGCCTGTACTCAGCCTGTACCTATCTAATAAAACTTTCTTTATGTGCTGAAAATCATCACACTTCTCTGCAGGTTGCTTAACTATGATTTCGGCAATATCCGAAGGTAATAAAGGAATAAATTGACAATCCAAATCCTCCTGAGAAATTTTCGCTTTCTCAGCTTGTCTTTCAAAAATCATACAGAAAAGAGCAATATATCACTTAATTTAGAATCAAAACGCGGAACTAAATCTTTTAAGTTTACCTTAGAAGTTCAGTGAAAATCTACCTCTGATCCATTCGATGAAACACTAACAGTATCCGTAGAATTTTGAATACGTAATTTTTCTAATTAAAACTCTTGTTGTTTCTCAAGTTTATTTAATTCTAGTTGTTTCTCAAGTTTATGTACTTCAAGTTGTTGCTGTTTTTCAAATTTATCTAATTCAAATTGGCTAAGTTCTTTCTTTTCCTCATTTAGTTTCTCTTGTTCTTTTCGTTCCGCCTCCTCTTCGAAAATACATTACACATGAATTTTAGCGATCATAATCATTACCCCCTATATAAGAAAGCCTCCGCACGGAAACAGTGACGTCGCTGAAGTAGACCATTGTAGTTGTCAGCGCTGAATTTGCGCCGATGTTCGGCACACCTGGCTAGAAAATAGTTTTAGTGTTTAAGCTTTCTTTTTTCGCTATAGATGATTTTTTTCTTATGACTGAAGCCAGGGTTCATTGATTTAAATCATGATTTCTCTTTTTAAACGATCATTGATTTAAATAAACTTTTTGAAAAAAGAAAAAAATTAAGGTCAAGATATTTCTGCTGGGATGGCTCTGCGGTCGTTATCCTTACTTTGCTTTAATTGATTCGATTGAATTTTAATTAGATTACTTCCATTGATTAATTGATTACTTCTCTTATTAATTAAATATTTGAATAGTATTAAAAAACTACAATGGAAGTTGCGTGGCATCGTGAGTAAATAGTGGTAGTTACCCAGAATCGTACGCAGACCATCACCTCCCGCCTTCTCTGTATTGGTAAATAATTAAACATTAAATTAGAACTAAACAGTTTATTAGAACTTTCACAAATAGGTTACAATACAATTAAAGATTATACTCATAATTTGAATATAAGCTGAACTAGACTTGATTCTACATAAACAAATAAATACACTTAATCTAAACACATTAGTTAGGATGCCTACGAAGCCCTATACAAGCTTACGTTAAAATCTACATTAAATTTTTGAATGAGAACAATTTGGAATACTTAGTAAATAAATCATACCTGCGGTCAACTGGAACAGTACGCTGATCATCCTAAAATCGGTCCTTTCAAACAGTTCAGCCGGCACTATCACTCACAATTCGACTAATTTTCAATCGGCTATTCTATCCTCTCCAACACTTCAAAAAAAACCCATCACTTTCCTCTGATCATCACCAACCTTTTTCTCTCGTCAACTCCTTGCCTCCGTATTCCCTCTCCTCTTTCTGCTCCCCTATCTTATTTCTCTGTCTCCTCCCCCAAAATATTCTCCCCGTTTTTTCTATCCCAATCCTGGCCACCTTCTCATTTTCTTATCATCCCTTTCCATTCACTCAAATGGCTAGAAACTTCTCATTGTCTGAAAACCTGCCTCCAAACAAAATTATTGGATATCTCTTCATTTAATAAATCCCACCTACTACGGGGTCATCTCACCCTTTTCCCGCCGAAAATTCTCACGTTTTTTTACTCTTAGGTGGTCTGGGGGGGGCGTTCTTGCACTCATAATTTTATCTAACGCTGTCAAGTATGACATTTACTATTCCCGACTTTCTTTTATTAAACTTACTTCTATCTATACAATTGTAAACTCTCTTCTTGACGTAACTAACTTTACACCTGGGTTCCCCATTATCGTTCACACGTGCACTCGCCACTTAAAATCAGCAGCTGAGCCAGCCTTTTATCTTCTTAGCCCAACCTAAAATTCCATGTTATTCACGAGCATCCCCATGCTCTATTTCTATTCTTCTAATATAACCTACCTGGCTCTTAACCGAAACTCATCTTGAGAAAGAATATTCTAAGCTTACAATTATCTCACGCCTTGCCGATAGTTATCCGGCAATATTAGAAAAGGCTAAATAAAAGAAAAAAAACAAGAAAAAAAAAGAAAAAATCCTAAACTCCCTATTCTGAAATAACTAGGCATCCCAACAACATAAATATAACATAAAACTAGGAAAAATGCACAATAAACACTAAATACAATACAAACATGATAAAACTACTAGCCATAAGACATAGGATATACCAACGCAATAAAATACCAGACAGCATAAAGTTATGTAAAATTGAAATACTAAAAGAGATTTTTTTTTTTTTTTTTTTTTTTTTTTTTATATGTCTTGTGACTAGCTAACAATAACTTTTAACGTGATTTGCAACAACAAGTAATGACAGTCGCGAGTGTTGTAATTATAATACAAATAATGAATAATGCAGCGCCTACCAATTTTAAAAAGAAAAATGTGCTGCCCAAATTTGGAATTTGCAGCCAATCCCATACTTGGGTTGTTGTAGTAGCACTAATTGAAGCTGTGTAATTTGTGTCTAGTTTTAATAATTCTACCGACGGTTCGTCTAAGCAATATTTAAAGGTGCGACATTGTGAGATAGTATTTGATTTAAGGCATAATTTGTCCGTATCACACTTCTTTTCCGCCTGAAATTTTACAACATGTTGTGAGTCTTCTAATTGAAGAAATATGGCCTTAGTATGTATTAATATATGCTGTAGTTGTACGGTGACCATTCCAACTTGACATGATGAATGCGCGGTGAAAGTTAAACGAGCCAAAATCTTACAATTATAACAGCCACTAATTATCAGATTAGCTTCGCTTAATTGCGGGCAAATAGTAGTAGTTTGCACTGCTATTTTAAAATTAGAAAAATGCAGCTGAACTCGTACTGCTGATGATAAAAGCTGTGTAGACTGGAGTTTCTCATTGTTGATTCTAAAGAAATGTATGTGTCTTTGGAGTGGTAACGCTGTTTCCTGTGTAGCTCTCAGGCGTTCTATATTGTCAGGCGCCGTAATACATCGTAATCTGTCTTCGAAAAAATCGCACTTTGTGAGGTCAGGTGAGAATATAAAATTCTTTGTCAAGGAAGTTTTCGCTTGGATAGCGCCAACCATATGTGCTTGTGGAGAATTTCGTTCTGAGGCTGGGGCTAAGTAAGCCTCCTCGGGGTTACCCACTCTTTGAATCAATTTATCAGTGAAATGTAAAACAGGCTGATTGTATGCGCCTAACACTGTAATTCTTATACCAGAGTCCGTGATAGCGGTATCAGAAGTAATAAGTCTCGAAATTGTGTTATTTTCTACGTGAGTGATTAGAATTTTATATTTACAAGAGTGTCCTACAATATTCGAGACTTCGAAACACTGCAACAAATTTGGCTCGTACCAGACTCTATAAAAATTGCAACTTGGCCGCGTTAAAATAAAGCATCCTGAACCATTTTCTCCAGCTAGACAATCGGAAAACCCCGGAAATTCACGGCTCTCTGCAGTTTCAGCTTCGAATTTCAGACCATTTTCATTGATTGTTTTCGAAACACAATGCTGGCCTTGCCCACAAAATTTATTATAGATGCATGAGATCTGGCTAATTTGCTTAGCCCTCACAGGAAACGTAAAGTAAAGACGTTCTTTATTAAATGTACAAAGCACTTCTTCTAGTTTTATTTTTAAAGAGAAGAGATGGTTTTCATTCGCGTCAGAAAACCACAAACAGTTTTCCGCTAACAATGACGGTAGCGAAATCTCTGCGGTCGTGAAGATTTTACAGTTACGGGAACCGTCATTCATTGTCGTACATGACTTGAGGTCAGACTGTATGATTGTGTTCATGTTGCAGTCTGCCGTAGTGGGGGAGAAAAGACAAATACATGCTAGTATCACCACCGGCAGAACGGGAATGTTACCTCTCCGGTACTCATTTTGTTCCAGTTTTACATAGCAGGAACGTAAAATGTCCCGTATTGAGTGTCCGATAAAAGCACCTAATAACAATGAACACCGAGCGATGAATTTAAAGACACGAAGGACTGCATATAAACACATAAGTACAGATAAAAATAAAAATTGCATACTTTTAAAAATCATTTTAACACACAAAAGTAATAAAATAAATGACACTGAAATAATAAAATAAAGAGAATAGCGAAATATGGCAGGATAACATTGAAAATGTGATAAGATTTCCTTACATAGGAAACAGTGTCTGATTTGGCACAACGATTTTCCATTGACATGTACCGTACCAAATACAACTTTTCCACTTTTGTGGAGGTAAGTGATTTCTAAATCAGTTTTATAAGCTAATAGTTCGAATGGGATATGAATTATATTGTCAGACGGTATGGTTAACACGTGTTCGAAATCAGAACTCCTAAGAATGACGCGTCCTGAGTCTGGAAAATGTAGCAACGGGTCCCGAAAGGAAAAAGTCAAATTGTTCTGTGTAAAAGACGCCGTTTCGCCTTCTAAGAGTTTTCTGCGTACACTGTGAACAGTATTAATCTTGGAGTCGTAGAAGCACACATCCAAATTAATTAATTTTGGATTAGTAATCGTTGAGTCCGGCATCACGGCGATTAGGTCCACTCGTTTAAATGTAGAAAAACAAAAGCATGTGCTATTAGGAAAACATGTATTATGTCCGCAAAAATGAGAATCACCATTACAGTTATTTGAAGTACACGCACATTGTTGCATGATGTTCGTTAAACACTCATATGTAGTAGATGCACTGTCGTTTCGAATGGGGTCTGCACGTACCAGAAAATGAGAAGGATGAAGTAGTTCATTTCCCGACAAAACAAATGTTCGTTTAATGACAATACATGTCTTGCAGGAGTGAAAATAACAAGAGTCCTGAGGCAACTCTAAAGTTCTCCAAAGGCTTTTGGATATATGGGAGCAATTTCTCATATTTGTGCATATTTCACCGTGAAGATGCCTTTGGCGTGAACACACCTCCTTGGCGAAGTGAAGTAGCAAAACTGCAAGGAAATGATTTAGTTTACACAGTATTCCGAAAAAATTTAAAAGTTAATTTATATTAATAAAGACAAATGTGCTAATAACATATTAAAGTTTCGAATCTCACAAAATAATAACATTAATAATATAAATGTGAATTCGTTTTCATTCTTTTAATTTTTTTTTTTTTTTTTTTTTTTTTTTAAATTTAAATTTATTTATTTGTGTAATATTAATTTTCTTTCTTTATTTCTCTCTCTTTTTTTTTCCATTTAATATGAGAAACTCAACAGTGACGTGTTCTTTTCCGTAAGAAGCAACTAATAAAACAGCAGAAATACTACTGATAATCCACTAAGTTGTCGATAAATGTTATAATGTGGAACCAAAAAAAAAAAAATGCATATAAAAATTTTTCTATTAATGAAATTGAAAAAGCAAATTTTGAAAAGAATTATACATAAAAAAAACAAAAAAAAAAGGAGAGGAAATAAAATGTACATGGGTAAATATCGCTCTAAATTGTTATTTCCACAACCCTGGCCAGAATGTAGCGAAAAAACCCAAATTTGAGATCAATTTAGCCCACATTTTTAAATTAACAACTGACAAAATTACTTATATTATGCAGAAAATGTATAATTATAAAATCTACTTAGAGAGAAAGTGTAAAAAATAATGTAGCAAATTTAGAGATAATGCTAAAGTTGAAAGTCAGTGCTGAAATGTAAAAGAGAGGAGAGAAAAAGTTATGAATTTTTAAAACCCTATCAAAAACTTAACTATCTATAAATTTAATATTAGAGATTTCAACAAATATAAATGGTAATAAAGAAAATTAACTCTAAAACTTGTAAACGAACTATAAAGGCAAATAACATGTATTTTAGCGCCAATGGAATATTTATATACATAAGCTAAAATAGTAATTTCAACAAAATATGTCTAAAAAATATAATTCAAACACTTGTCAAAACTTTTACACGAACTATAAAGGTAAATAATATGTATTTTAGCGCAAATGGAATATTTATATACATAAGCTAAAATAGTAATTTCATAATACAAACTAAATACACTAGACATTTGTTTACGGTACTATAAAATATTAATCCTCATACTACTAGTTATCAGTTCAACTAAATGTCACTACAAATCCTATAAATTATCATTAGCTACAAAAAAAATTAATTAAATATGCACAATAATAAAGTATAAATGATAAAACATCACATCACATCAATATCTTTTATACTATGACTAAACAAGTGGATCTTCCATCCCAAATAATAAAATATATTTTTTTTTTCCTTTTTTCCTTTTTTTTTCTTTAAATCCTATTCTGTAACCCTGTACGCCCAGTCCAAAAAACGATCAGCTAAATAACGTGGTTCAATAGGCCGCAAGTCATAAATGTGACTCTGCCCCCCATTTATGTGTGTGGGTGGGGAGTATACAATAGTGTCCTGAGAACTATCACTTTCAGGTGCGTTCGTTTGCGACGCAATAATTTCTGAATCTTGACATGATGGGGTGGCAGGAGGACTTATGTCTGGAGGGGTAATAGCCGTGTGAGACATTTCAGTGTCGCTGAATGAATTGTCAACTGTAGGGGGAACGGTGATAATAACAGGAGAGTTTTGGCTGCTACCGTTACCCTGAAAACTTGAAGGCCACAATAAGTCTAAATTTTCATTGTCATCGAAAACCGCGTGTGGTCTCGCAGGTGAGATACACTGCCTGTGGGTGTTTCCCGGGGAGTCTGTAGCCTTAATAGGGGGGTGAAGATTTAAGTGTCTTCTCCGGTCGGGACAAGGAATAAGTCTTTCGGCGTGTACTTTAACGCCTTTTGTGTGTAATTTGAATGGGTCAAAAATAGTATAGTTAACCGCATTATGTCGCTGTTTAATTTCGTATGGACCAACATTAAAACGCTTTTTTGTAGTTAGTTTATATCTGTCACAATCTCTAGTATGAAGAAAAACACGTTGACCTGGAACAAAATCCCTATTCTTAGCGAAAGTATGTTGATAATCGCGTGATTTTTCAGCTGCACGTGCTATACTCTCTTTTATTTTTCGGTTAACATACTGCAATTGCAAAGCTCTTTTTTTCACATAATCTTGATGAGAAACATGTTCCACTGATGTCGGCTCATTTATAATATCCGTAGGCATTTTTGGTTCAAACCCGAACTGGACAAAAGAGGGCTTTTCATTTATAGAAGTGTGATGCGTGTTGTTGTAAATTAGAGCGTAATATGAAGTAAATTCGTCCCAATTTAACGTTTCTTCTGCAAAAATGGCAAGCGATTTCTTTATATTTTTGTTAATTACTTCAGCGGAACCATTTGACCTTGGTAATTGCGGGGTCGTTGCTAATTTCGTTACGCCGAATCGCTTACATAATTTTTGAAGAACTTCTGCCGTAAAACAACTAGCTCGGTCCGTTAAATATTTATCTGGGACGCCAAAAGTACCAATGTAATCTATTAGACATTCAGCCACATAAAATACTGTAGTATTAGGCAACGGGTAAAGTTTAATATATTTGGAGAAATGATCTACAAAAGTAAGAATATATCTGTTATTCCTTGATGTTTTATTAAACGGGCCTATAAAATCACCGGATATGAATTGATTTACTTTTGATGGAAGGTAATGGGCCTGTATGGGGACTGGGGCAATCTTATGTGGTGACTTAAACGAAATACAGGTCTGACATGATTCGACGAAATTCTTGGTGTCAGAATAAAGATTATTCCAATAATATTTTTGACGAGCAGTATTGTAAGTTTTCATTACACCATAATGAGTTAAGTGTGAAATGTTAAGTATATGGGCTTGATATTTTTTTGGAACAACTATTTGCTCGACCATCTTAGATTTTCGTACGCTAGGAATAGATGCTGTATGCAATAATAATCCGTTTCGTAAAAGATAATTGGGAAATTTTTGTGAGATTTGCCTAGGGCTGTTCTCTAATTCAGTAATAATTTGTAGTAGTTTGTCGTCGTTGCGTTGTTCGGTCTTAATATCATTAATAGTAGGGACATCGATTTGAATAGCGTTTAATTTTAACTGATTTAAGTGCGACGTTTGATCATGAGCCGCTGTTTTAGCATACAATAATATATAAGCTTCATCATTAATGACAGTTTGCGGTGTTACCAACCTAACTTCAGAATCGTCCATTAACATCCAATTATTTTGTGCATCTCTAATATAACAATAGTAATGTCCATTATCACTAAAGGGACCTTTATGTACGATTACCGCTTTCAAATTATAATATAATACTTCATTAACCATTGAATTAACGACATATGAACTTAAGTCTAAGTCTAAAGGATATGAGATGATTTTAGAATTTTTGTTTTCGTGAGAATTTGAATATTCAAATCTTTTTATTTGAAAGGTGATTACTTCAGGAATTTTTGAAATAGAGATTTTCTTTAAAGCTTTAACATAATTTTTACAATTATAACATTTATAGTTTTCAGAAAGTTGCTCAAATGTCGTGAACTGTTGTAAAGCGTCTTCTAACGTATTTGTAGCTTGTGTTAATGATAAAGATAAGTCTGTAAAGGAATCGAATGCAAAACTTCGCTTATTACAGTTTAAACATTGGATTTGGCTTTGAAGTATCCCTTGGAAAATTGAATGAATCGAGGGAGATATATCATTAGCGGGGATAGAATTACAGTAAATTTTGTGAAATGGAGTAGCTAGCTCAATTTTGTGTAGTACTTGACATAAAAATTCGTGAGCATCTGCTTGCATAATTTTTTGAAAATCTGTGCCTATTTGTTCTAAGTGATTATAAACGTCTGTTGGTCGCATAGTTTTTCCTGTGGTCGTACTTAAAGAAAGGAAATGTTTCTTTAACAAACATATCATGCAAAAATTCGGATTAGTACAGTGTGACATGTCACATGAGAGATATTGTTTTAATGCTTGTAATGAAATAAGTGTCTGTAAAACAACATTCATATAACACGAATTTCCGAAATTCATAAGACCTACGCCTAAACTGGGATTATGAAAGTTTAAAGAATTATCTGGTTCGAATTTATGTAATACATTGACTCTTTGAGGTGCAAGGTTTCTCTTATCTTTTTTTTCGGAATTTGGAAAGAAATCTCTTGACAAAATGTCTGCGACCACATTTTCCGAAGAGGAAATATGCCTAAATTCATAGTTATACTCAGCTAAAATAGTAAACCATCGCGTAAGTCGATTTCCTGGCGATTCAAGTTTCGACATTTGAGTAATTGCTTTATTATCGCAGTTAATGAAAAAATGTCGTCCGTAAAGGTAATGTTTAAACGTAGATAAGCCACATATAACCGCCATTAACTCCTTTTCTTGAATCGTGTATTTCTTTTGAGTATTGTTAAGCTTTTTCGAATAGAATGCGATAGGTAATATAACACCATTTACGTCTTCTTGACCGAGCATTCCGCCGATAGAAAAATCACTTGCGTCCGCCGAAAGAATGAAATCTCTTTGAAAATCGGGGTGTATAAGTATGGGTGGGTTGGAGAGATGCTCTTTAAGTTTCTCAAAAGAAATCTGAGCGTCCGTTGTCCATCGAAATCTCGTATTCTTACGAGTGAGGTCGGTAAGGGGGGCTGACAGTTTAGAAAAGTCTTTAATAAATTTTCTGTAGTATGATACTAGTCCCACAAACCTACGGATCTTTTTAACAGTATTAGGGATCGGGAAATCTCGGATTTTTACAATATTTTCATCAATAGGTCGAATTCCTTCTGAATTTAATTTGTGACCTAGAAAATTAATTTCTGGCAGAAAAAATGAACATTTTTCTGGGTTTACAGTGATGCCAAACTGGCGAAATCTTTCTAATAATTGTCGTAATTTTGAAAGCATCTCTTCAATGCTTTGCGATCCGAACGCAAAATCGTCAATATAATTTGATATTCGTAACTCTGAAAGGGGCGCTAATATTTGATCAGCTAATTTCGCAAACTCCTCAGGACTATTAATTAAGCCCTGAGCCAATACCTTATATTGAAAATTGCCATTTTCTGAACTAAATGTAGTAATTTCTCTGTCACCTGGTCTCAAAGGAATTTGCCAAAAGCTATTACTTAGATCTAATGTTGTGAAAAATTTATTTCCTCTTAATCTTTCCAATAAATGTTGAATTATCGGTAGTCGATGTCTCGGATACTTAATGTGCGCATTTACTTTCCGATAATCAACTACCATACGCCACTTTTGTTTTGTTGGGTCGTTCGTAGGGTTTTTCTTTTTAATGAGAATTAGCGGCGAGCTAATATGCGAATCTGAACGCTCTATAATGTCAGCGTCTAATAATTCTTGAATCTGACGATCAACTTCGTGTCGTAAAGCTTCCGGTACCCGATACGGTCGGCTAGACGGTAATTTCTCAACGTCTACTTTTATTTTCGGTAGTATCGCCTCTGTTCTGCCTATCGTATACACTCTTTTACTAAACACGTCTGCGAATTCAAATAAAACATCTAGCAATTTATTTCTTGTTACAGTGTCTAAATGCTCAAGTTTAAAGTCAGAGGGCTGTAATTCTGATCGTCTTAATTGCTTTAACTTCTCAGTGTTTCTATTATCAAAACTACTGCTAACTGTGCCAAATTTAGTGTTTTTATTTATATGGATAGTTTCGTCTGAACAATTAGAAACATGTAGTCTTATAAATCGTTCATTTTCTATCGTGCATACATTATTCATAACTTTAATATGTTAGTTTTTCAATTTGGAAAAAAATTTCACTGCAGTACCCGTGTGTATAGTTTTATCTAAAGAAAGGTTTATGTCTTTACGTTCTCGAGGCGCCAAAATAACATTCTTTGGTAAATATGCATAATTTGTTTCGATCGCTCCAACGCTATCGTGCAAAGCATCCTTTATAGAGATAACGGCGTGTTTTGATTTCAGTTTATTTGTATCAAAACAAACACTAAATTTTCCCAACTTTAAAAAATCATATCCTACAATTGCACTATAATAATTCGATAATTCATTTTTCACTATATAAAACTTCTGCTGAAATTGTCTGGTACCAATTTGAATAGGTAAAATCGCCGCAGTGGTAATGTTCATATCTTCCCCTGTAACTGATACAATTCTTGCATCGATTTTTAACTGCTTGACTCTGTCATCTACCTTAATCAGATTAAATATTCTTTCTGTTAGAAGTGACGCACTGGAACCGCTGTCTACCAGGCATTTTATTAAATTACCCGCAATTCTCAATTCAATAACTGGTAAAGAATTTTTCCTTTTAACGCACCCGAAATCGCGTAAGACATTTTGCGTGTTTATTCTTTCAAGGTAAGAATCAGTCGTATGCCCTTTTTCTCCTGCGGCTAGTAGGGAACTAACATGCGGGCTTTGACGGTCAGTTCCCTTTAAGCGTTTTCCGGAACCGTGTAATTATTTCTGAAACCGCGAGAAGTTTGACCGCGCCTGCTATTGTTAAATCGCTGCGAACGAACAGGTCTTTGAAACCGTCTATCATTGTAAGTTCTCCCTCGGAAATTTCTGCTCTCAGGATTCGAAAAGCACTCGGAGGTGTAATGAGAAAATCGATTACACATATTACAGGTGGGCTGGTTACTGCGTACAAAAGATCTATTCTGCGATGTACGAAAGTCCCTTCCACGTCTATAATTACTTTGAAAATCGGGAGAATTATTAGGACGTCTAGATGTTTGTTCGATTTTCAAATGCTCAACTTCCTTAGCAAGATTATTTATTAACTGGGTCGTATTTGACGCATGGGCCTCTAGCATGGACTTAATCTCACTGTTGTTAGTAACAGCTGACGTATTGTTAGCAAACTGAGTCTCCAATATCTCATCATTCGAAAAGTCATTCGCCTGAAGGGATTGAACAAAATTTAAAGCCTCTTCAAATGATCTCGGGTCTTTTAAAATGACCGAATTTTTATAACGTGCTGACAAACCGTCTATAAATTTTGCCAACTTTGTCTCCTCAAATATAGCTTTAATTGCGGCGTTTGATAAGTCAGGTGAATTAAAAAACCGTTGAGTTGCCACAGAAACGCGTGCAGCGTACATTTTAACAGACTCATTTGGGGCCATAACACAGTTCGAAAATTGCTTTTGCCTGACTCCGAGACTGTATTGGGTATCAAAATAAGAGAGAAATTTCTTCTTAAATTCCGTGTAATCTTTCTCTTGATTCAAATCAGGGGAATTAATTACACTTGAAAGGGCTTCTCCTCGAATACGAGAACGCAAAATTAATAATTTTTCTTGGTCTGTACATCTAGCTAAACCTGTTACTGTTTCAACATTCTCAATAAAATAACTGGGTGAAATGGCAGAAATACTATCATATTGCGGTAAAACGGATTGAAATCCGGTTAGTTTTCTAATAAACGCCTCCGATTCATGATTATTATTTGGTGGAGGATCTTGGGCGGTATCTGAAGGGGGGTCTGAAGGGGGCATGTTTATTTAAAATACGGGAGAAAATATACCAATTTCCGTTCAAATAATTTAAACCGAAAACTAACCTCTCCTTATCTAACAAAATTTTAACCAGTAATAATAATATTAAAACCAATATAATATACAGTAATACTCAAAAGTTCATAAATCATAAAATACACTAGAATATGATAAAACCTATACTAATTCCATAATAAATAATGAGAATAGAAAATTTCGTATAAAAACATTTAAATGACCATCGTACTTTAAATCATAATGTCTCAAATTAAAGATCTCTAGATAATATAAGTAACACAATATTTTAAAATACATTTACATTCACCCAAGAATAATGTCATTTGTGGAGAAAGAGAAAGGAAAAGGAAGAAAAAAAAAATTCTTGACCCCTAGTATTCCACAATACAAAACTGTACGGAAAGAGTAACAAACACTGTATCATTAAACATATCTGTAACAAAGAAAGAGAAAAGTAACGAAAAGTTTATAATCCTTATTTTAATAAAATTTCTTTCATGTTTTTTTTCTTTTTTTTTTTTTTTTTTTTTTTTATTTTATTTTAAAAACAAATTGAATAATTTTGACGGTAAATTAAATAATTTACCACTACAGAGGTATACATTAAATTTTTAACAATAGTATAAAACTATAGGTCAGGGTAACCATTGCTGGGATGGCTCTGCGGTCGTTATCCTTACTTTGCTTTAATTGATTCGATTGAATTTTAATTAGATTACTTCCATTGATTAATTGATTACTTCTCTTATTAATTAAATATTTGAATAGTATTAAAAAACTACAATGGAAGTTGCGTGGCATCGTGAGTAAATAGTGGTAGTTACCCAGAATCGTACGCAGACCATCACCTCCCGCCTTCTCTGTATTGGTAAATAATTAAACATTAAATTAGAACTAAACAGTTTATTAGAACTTTCACAAATAGGTTACAATACAATTAAAGATTATACTCATAATTTGAATATAAGCTGAACTAGACTTGATTCTAAATAAACAAATAAATACACTTAATCTAAACACATTAGTTAGGATGCCTACGAAGCCCTATACAAGCTTACGTTAAAATCTACATTAAATTTTTGAATGAGAACAATTCGGAATACTTAGTAAATAAATCATACCTGCGGTCAACTGGAACAGTACGCTGATCATCCTAAAATCGGTCCTTTCAAACAGTTCAGCCGGCACTATCACTCACAATTCGACTAATTTTCAATCGGCTATTCTATCCTCTCCAACACTTCAAAAAAAACCCATCACTTTCCTCTGATCATCACCAACCTTTTTCTCTCGTCAACTCCTTGCCTCCGTATTCCCTCTCCTCTTTCTGCTCCCCTATCTTATTTCTCTGTCTCCTCCCCCAAAATATTCTCCCCGTTTTTTCTATCCCAATCCTGGCCACCTTCTCATTTTCTTATCATCCCTTTCCATTCACTCAAATGGCTAGAAACTTCTCATTGTCTGAAAACCTGCCTCCAAACAAAATTATTGGATATCTCTTCATTTAATAAATCCCACCTACTACGGGGTCATCTCACCCTTTTCCCGGCGAAAATTCTCACGTTTTTTTACTCTTAGGTGGTCTGGGGGGGGGCGTTCTTGCACTCATAATTTTATCTAACGCTGTCAAGTATGACATTTACTATTCCCGACTTTCTTTTATTAAACTTACTTCTATCTATACAATTGTAACCTCTCTTCTTGACGTAACTAACTTTACACCTGGGTTCCCCATTATCGTTCACACGTGCACTCGCCACTTAAAATCAGCAGCTGAGCCAGCCTTTTATCTTCTTAGCCCAACCTAAAATTCCATGTTATTCACGAGCATCCCCATGCTCTATTTCTATTCTTCTAATATAACCTACCTGGCTCTTAACCGAAACTCATCTTGAGAAAGAATATTCTAAGCTTACAATTATCTCACGCCTTGCCGATAGTTATCCGGCAATAGTAATAAATATTATGTTTTAACAAAAATACGTTGTAAAATTAATGAGTGAGAAAGATTGAGAACTCAAAATCCATGGTTTTTGAATTTTATTTAAACCAAATATCACACTTTAGAATAAAAATCTCAATTTTAAAATACAGAATCTCAGCTGAAAAATGTTAAAAGATTAATGATTATATTATCTATTGAAAATATATCTAAATCTTATGTAATTTTTATAATACTGAAACATGGAAATTTATGAAGATATTGAAAATGTTAGAATAAATAAATATATAGGTCATTTAAAAGTATTTTTGTTGATATTTATGTAGAGATCTTATTATTTCCTTGTGCACATATAAATCAAATGGTTCAATATTCCAATGTGGTTTTTTGAAAGACTTTTTTTTTTTAATCAAATAAATCCAACTTTAATTCACTCTAAATTCTGTAATTGCTTAGGAACTCTAACAAGAAATCATGATCATTTTAAGTATATGTGATACATGCTCCAAATTCATTAAATGAATATTGTATGTATTCCAGAATATTGAATATGATATGGAATAGATATATGTTTAAGGGAATACATTTTCAAACTATATTGCTCCAATGCTGTTTCTATTGCCCCATTCTTTTAACTGTATGTATATTTAATTGTTTATATGATTACAAAATTTCATATTGACCAAGTGAATGAGTTTATATTTTTCTTAAATTTCAAATACATTTAAATGAGTTTTTCTAATTGTTAATTTTAACGATTTAGTAAAGGTTATTTTATTTTAAAAAGTATAATTTTAAAATAAAATTTTGAATCATTTTTTTAATCGAAAAATCTGATTTAAATTTTAAAAAATCAGATTTCTAGATTTAAAAAAATTAAAGAATTACAAATCCTGATTAAAGTAAAGAAAAAAAAAATGCACAAAATTTTATTATTATAATAAATACGTTATTATATTTCAATTTTACACAAAAATTGTAGTGTGTGAAGAATGCCTTACAGGTGTTGTGCTATAAATTGTAAAGGAAATTATAAAGATGGACCAAAAGTTCCCGTTTTTTCGTTTCCAAAAGATGGCGACTTACAGCGAAGATGGTTGCAAGCACTTTGCCGAAAGGATTTCATAGTAACTCCAAACTGAAGAGTAAGTTGACCTCATTTGTAACTTATATATATTTTTTCTCTATTTTATGGTTCGTAATTTTTTATACAAAATATTTCTATTCAAAGCAAAAATGCACCCCCCCCCCTCCTTAAAAAATAGATCTGGCAAGTTTGTATATCAGTAGAAACATATAAAAAAATAATAATCTGATCTAGCATAGTTTTATGAGTTGTTATTAAAATTGACATAAAAATTGTTATAAAACACTAGAATTATATATTATCTGAACTTATATATGATTTTTTTAATTTTAAATTTATTTTGAAATTCTGAAATCTTTTATAAAATGAGGATAACATTAATATAAAATAGAAAGTTTTGAAAGTGACAGAACTGAGCAACACTATAACTAAATTAGAATGTATATATGCAATAAATAATTGCATATGGAGAATACAAAATACCCAAGGAGTAATCACTATATATAAATCTTAATGCAGTAAAAGAAATTAATGTTATTGTCAATTTTTGAGCACAAATGCAATTTTGAAAACTTGTGTTTTAAATTATTCATTTCTTAGAAGCTAATAAAATTTAAAATACTTAACAGAAAAAAAAAAAAAGGAATTAACATGACTTACATAACAGATAACTAAGTTTAAAAATAATATTTCATTAAAAAAAAAAAAAAAAAAAAATGCGTAACAATAGAAAAGAATGGCTGAATGAATGAATTTAGTGTATGAAATTTACATGTAATTCCCCCCCCCCCTTTAAAAAATAGAGCTGACAAGTTTGCAGGGGTCGATGCAGGTTTTTTTTCTTGGGGCCCATTTTGTGAAAAGTAAAGGTTATTTTTGTGAAATTTATTATATTTTTGTAAAAAAAAAAAAAAACATTTTGTAATGAATGTTGAAATCCAGTTAATCAAATTCGAACCAAGCATTTATATACAAAAGCTTTTTTAAACCCTTTTGCTGAAGTTTTCCTCTCTGGTGAACTTGTTTGTTTACAAATTACACATTTTAAAACATCGCAAAATAATAATAAATAATAAATAGTAAGATTTTATGGAATAGAATTTTGTGAAGGGACCCATTTTATTAAATAGATATTTTGTGAAGGGGCTTAATTGGCCCCAAATTTTTCCTGGATCGACCCCTGGTTTGTATATCAGTAGAAGCATATAAGAAAAAAGTTTAAAGCTAATCTAGCATAGTTTAATGAATTGTTAATAAAATTCACATACAATTGGTTAAAAAAAAAAAAAAAAAAAAAAAAAAAAAAACCTAGAATTATATATTATCTAAACTTATATAAGATTTTTAAATTTCTAAAATTTATTTTAAAATCTGAAATCTTTCATAAAATGCAGAATCAATTAATGTAAATTTGAAAGTTCTGAGAAAGTGGCAGAACTGGGCAACGGTGTACATAAATTACACTGTATGTATATGCAATAAATAATTGCACATATAGCATAAAAAAAATTATTTAAAAAGTCAAATTTTAATTTTAAAAATCTGATTTAAATAAAATTGCAATTTTAAAAAGAATTTAACATAATTTAAAACAACAGACATATTGAACAAGGAAAAACAATAAACTTGGTAATTGTAAACAAACATTTAATAGACAGGAAATTTCGCCAAAAAGCGCCAATCGGTTAACAATTGAAATAGTATTTGGTTAATTTTATGACTAATTTGCTTACATGTATGAAAATTAAAGAATTTACTTAAAGAGATTGGTGAATATTGAATAAAAAATTATTTTTTTGGTGGAATTTGGGATATTTCAGCTTTTAATGTTAGATTCCAGTAGTAAACAAATACGATAAATTATGGAATGTAACTTAAGACACATTTTTGCTTAGAATAGTCCCAAATATATTTTGCATAAACAATTACGAACCATAAAAGAGAGAAAAAAAAAAGATAAGTTACAAATGAAGTCAACTTACTCGTGAGTTTGGAGCTACTATGAAATCCGTTCGGCAAAGTGCTTGCAGCCATCTTCGCTGTAAGTCGCCATCTTTTAAAAACGAAAAAACGGGAACTTTTGGTCCATCTTTATAATTTCCTTTACAATTTATAGCACAACACCTGTAAGGCATTCTTCACACACTACAATTTTTGTGTAAAACTGAAATATAACAACGTATTTATTATAATAATAAAAGCCAAGCAACAACCAAAACAACACGTGTCTACATGCTTTTTCGCCTTCGAATGAAGAAACAAGAAAAAGCCAAGCTAACGTGAAATGCATTATGGGGAAAAGGATAAACGGTAAACTACGGCAACCATGCTGAATAGTAGTGTGGACTACTTAAGATACGTCATTTCAAAGTACAGTAACCTGCAGGGCGGCTTGCTTATGTAGGGGGTAATGTCATAATCCACTGCATCAACAATAGCCTGAATTATAGCTTTATTACTTACCCATCATACATAGTATAGGGTAAGTCTTGTAATCGTTTTGAAAATCGAAAAAAAATTTTTGACGGATTTACACGTTTCAGACACTGGAGATTCCGAAAAACATATTTTTAGAAAAAAAAAATTGCCGTCCGTCTGTGTGTCTGTGTGTCTGTAAACGCTCTATCTCCCGAAAAAAATGAGATAGGGACTTGCAATTTGGTATGTACTTAGTATGTAATAATGGGAAGAAGCCTATTTCATTTCAATAACCTCGATTAACCGGAACAATTTTTTTCAGACTCTCGAAATATTCGTTCTGATGAAAGGTATATAAAAATTTTCGAAATTGTTTATTTTAAGAAATGAATATAAAAGACAATAAAAAAACATAAATTTTGCATAAAGCATGAAGTCGATCGGATAATGAGTTGCCGAGATATTTGGAATCCTATATTCACACTCTTCGATTTTTCATGACCCTGTATTTCATCCAAATTTCACTTCAAAGATATATTTTAATTGGAAATTTGACGCTTAATCAGATGCAATAAACTGCTAGTTAGTAGGATTATTATTTTTGGAGTTATAAGGATGTTTATTTCAAGCAATTCAGTAATCGAGCCTTTAAAGTTTGTGACGTCGTCAAGCAACGATTTTATTCGAATTGCAATGCACTTTATAAGTAGTTTACACATTTTTATTTTAATATTTTACATTATGCATATCCATGATGGGTAAGTATTACGGTGGCCCCCAACGACTAGTTTTTACACGCTTTTGACACACTGGTCTCAAATTCCTCTGCTAATAACAGCAAGATGCTTTTATTATATTTTCCTAAATACTCTGCCATATTTCCCCCCAAAATAAAATTAATTTCAAAATATCAGATATATTCAGTTTACAATAATACAATAAATACAGAAATATATTTTTTTACTAAACGTATAATAATGTATTCAAAAACAACACAATTTTAATATAGCAAATTATCATGTCTTTCAAATTGAGTATTTCCCCAAAATAAATTTTGTACCCAAGTATAACATAAATTTATTTTTAAACATTAATCATAATCATCAACAGTATACCCATAAATTTAACTATAACTTTATTTGTGTAATAAATAAAAATGTATATAAACCAAACTCTTATTTCCAAAAGCATACACAATTACACAATTATGATTAAAATACCCTGATTAATAATTCCAATTAATCATTAACAATTTACTATACCCCAAGTAAATTTCAACATATACATAAGTATATTATTTTCATAACCGAATATTATACGTTACAGATATCAGAAAACAAACAAACATAAAAATTCTTGAAAAAAAATTAAATAACAAATTAATAGTTTCCCTAGAATTCTTAATTTCTCATAGAGTTTTGTTCCAAAAATAAAAATATGCATAACATTTAATTCCAAACAGAACTCTATAGAAGTTTTCATAAAAGAGTTTACTTCCAGCCCCCAGATGTAGATATTTCCTCCACACTGATACCAGGCTTCTTAGCATTTTTAAATATGATACAAACACACACCTTTGAAGATTTGAAGACAATCACTTAATTCACTGATGAGGCACTAAATTCACATTAGCTCCCTATATAGACAACAAGGATAACACGCCGCATATTTTTAATCCACCGGATATTTCTTGAAGCACCCACTCGTAACACCAATCTTTATGCTTCCTATTTATACTGCGCACAACTTTTCCTTAGTTAATATAGTTTTTCACTCGTTCTTTAATTACTGGAACTCCAAGAAACAGCTATATCTCCGACTAAATTTCGTGACTTCTCAATGATGTTGTCTGCAGTCAGCTGGCGCTTCATCTGTCTATCATGTTAAATATAGGTTCGTAGTCTAATTCAATCTAGACCACATTATCCAGTAGCTGCCACCAATTAATTATATATATACTTGCTGTGGTAACGTGATCGCACATATATAAAATCAAACGATTCATCTTGTTTTAAATTAAAAAAACTTCATTCCAAAATAACAATAAAATGAAATGATGATGATAAATTTGCAATGCATGTTCGTACAATCTCATGAACAACATCAAGACCAGATCAGACACTCTCTTCTTTCTCTCCCTGAACTCACAAACCAGACTACTATATATAGCGAAGAAAAGCTACTTCTCTCTACTGCATAATCTTCTTTGATTGGCATCCCCTTTCATTCACTTACTTTCACTTTCAAAGAACTATGAATTTCCTTTCTTTGGGTTTTGGTATCTATAAAAAATAACTTCCTGGCACATTTTTAACTTCCCTAAGAAGCCTTTGTCATAAGTACAATTCACACACAGTTGTCATGGCTATTCGAGATGGGAAAGCTTTTCATTTCTACTTGAAATGAAAATAAGGATTTTCTTTCAACAAGATTATCCTCCTTCAATGGGTGACAATCAGGAAACTATTCACATTATTCTGGAATTATCTTAAAACCAATAGAAAGTTCCAAATTAATGGCCAATTCATCACAATATATACTAGAATTGACAATATACCCCTCCCCCCCTAAACTGAAAATGGTTCTAAACATAAGGAGGGGTGAGAAATAAATAATGAAATATATATATACAAACACCACACTTTTCTGAATACAATAACACGTTAATATATATTTTTTAAAGCTTCCCCAGCTAAAAATGAACTGCAGTGTTTCTACAGAAGTGAAGTGTTTTTGAAGTTTTCTACAGTCAACTGTAGATTTTCTGCACTGAAATCTTGACTGCAAAAATACTTCAGTTATTTTGTAAGTAATGTGAAGTAATTTTGCAGTGATTTATTTCAAAAATACTCTAAGCTATTATCCGCAAAAATACTGTAGTTTATGTGAAATCATTTTACAACCATCAATTAAAAAATAATGAGACTTTACATTTGTAGTAAAACTGCAGTAAATTTGAAGTATTTTTACAGTTATTAATTCAGAAGTATATTTTCTGATGTATCTGCAGTTTAACTGTAGTTACTATGAGATAACTTTACAGAAGTTACTTTATGGAAAGCTCGTGTTATATTTTCTGTAGTTAATCTGTAGTTTTAAAAGTGATGTTAAAGCTTTTCAGTTTTTGTTATTGTTCCATGACTCACTATTTACTTTATTAATAATAATTAATACTGTTTTCAAAACTTTTATTTTAAGGACCTAATTAGAACACCTGTGAAAGTCCTCCCTTCCCCCCTTCTTTAAGAGAAACAAAACAAATATTCAAATATATCAAACTTTAAATTCAAAACAAATATACATTAAAAATCAATCAATGTTGTTTATCGTTAAAATGTTAGAGCTAACCAGGGACCGACTTACAGATTTCGGGGTCCCTAAGCAGAAATATAATAGCACCCCCTATAACATTTTAAGTGCAAAAATAATACATTAAAACCATTTCGTCTATTATACTAATTTACTATCCATACAGTATTATATCATTATCTTACGCATTAATTTAAAAAAAAAAATTAAAGTGCTATGAACCAGATACATATTATAATTCATATTATAAAATTCAATTAAAACGTCTAATTGTATAAAATAATTAAATATATATACTTAAACGTTTTAAAACTTCATCGTACAAAGAAAATCTAATTAGTTCGCAAATTAATTCACCATATTTTTATAAATTACTTATTCATTTACAAAGCAATAACTAATTTTCTTATTTTATGCAAAAATTATTAATTATTAAAATTAAATTAAAATTATTTTACAAGCTATAACAATATAAACCTGTCTCTTCGCCAAATATATATATATATATGTAAATAAATTAAAAAAAAAAATAATTTGCAAATTAATTCAACTCTTTTTTTTTTTTTTTTTTTTTTTTTAAGTACGCATTAATATAAAAAGCAGCAACTATTTTTCTTATTTTATTTAAAAGTTATTAATTATTAAGACTAAATTAAAATGATTTCACAAGCTATAAAAATATAAACAGGTACCTTCACAATAACCTTATCAATAGTAACTTCACGAAATTACTATTAATAAAACAATGTCCCACACAAAATTCTCTTAATAAAATACGGCTCTTCACAAAATCTACTTTTATAATAACATACTATTTTTTAATAATTTTCATTTTCGAAATAAATATATATATATATATATTTTTAATTTAAAATATGTAACAAATTGAAAAATATATATATATCTCCTAAATTAATTCAATATATAAATAAATAACCACTAAGATATTTATTTCACGCCTTTAAATAATAAATTAATTTCGAAGTACACACGCACAGAGCATTTATAAAAATTCTCTTCAAAATCCCATTTTTCACGCCGTCAAATCACCTAAAGACGAGAAGTAAACCTGTTTATTTGACTACCCTACCCTTATGACCCCTTCCAATCGATCCTATCATAAGACCCAGTTGCTCAGTTGGTAAGATGCTCGACTTCCAACCGTTACACCCCCGGATCGAATCTCCCCTCGGCAAGTGGGGAAAAATGTTCTTTTAAAATGTTTACAAAGAAATATGATAAGATGACTCATAGATGGCGCCACCAAAAACAGAAAGAAAAGCGAAATAAATTTTTTTGTAAAATCACTGTAGTTTATAAACTGTAGTTATTTTGCAGTTGTATCAACTTCAAAAACACTGCAGTGATTTGTGCCAAATCACCACAGTTTTACAACTGCAGTTTGTTTTAAGTTTCACTGCAGTTCATTTTTAGCTGGGTCATCAAGCGATTTGAAACTTTCGACATAAATAAAAAAATAAATATATACGTTATAGAAAATATACAAAGAACAAAATGTGGAAAAATTCGCATTCAGAAGTATATTTTTACTCGTTTATGAATATTCATAGATTACGATCGCTGAAATACATTTTAAGAAATAAGAATTTATATTAATATCCATTTCAATCAAAAATGGTTACCGAATTTGAACCACGTTGCTATTAGAAATCCAAATATCTTAATTTCGCAATCATGAATTATGTATGACTTTTTCATTTTACTCTCCGTGTGTTTGAACGCTTGAAGTAAAAGTTTTTCAATAATAAAAAATCCCATTTTATTAAAAAGACATGTTATTATTCAAGTTGAATTGCAGAAAATATAGTAAAGGGAAATATTAAATATAGAAATTTAAAAGGAAAATGATTTACTAAAAGGGTTTATAAAAAGATATCATACATAATAAAAGAGATTTTAAATATGTATTATAAGAAAATAAAGAGGAATCTGTAATGTATTATGACATTTTCCATGAAGTATGGCTCAAACCGCCATAATAAAAGACAGTTTCTTCTATTGCAATATTCCGCATTACAATTCATCTTCCAAAGCATATTTTAAGTTTTTGGTGATCAGTTCTGTATTTTATCTGAATACAAATTCATATGGGCTATCTTACTGGATATCATACTTAAGAATTTGTTTTACTTTTTTTTTCTACAAAGATAGAAATAAGACATGTTATTATTTTTTTTCTATTGGATTTCCTTATACTTTTTTCTTTTGTTCTAAGTTAAAGTCTTATCTTTATAGCAGCTTACTGGTGCATTATAATTTTCTCAATGTTAAACAAAAAGCTGATTTTTCAAAATGAACTCCTGGGATTTAAAATTGCTAAACATTTTCTGGAAATGAGGAATGTTGTTAATGGGAGGAAAGGTATCGCGAGAAAAAAAATTATATTTTAACAGACTTTCAATAAAATAGGTTATACATTATAATAATTGAAGTGATGCAATACGCCCGAGAAATAGTAAATATGAATTTTCTCTATAAGTAATTTCGACTCATATTTGCCGCAAAGTGGTGGCGAAGTTATTCCATCTTGTGTTGCGGTAGCAGTCTTACCAACATATAAGAGTGAGAGGTTCCAGGCTTGGTATCGTTAGGCTAGCTCAATTGGCAAAGCGTTAGTACGCTCAACCAATGACCTGTTAGAACCATGGCTTAGATTATTTTGACTGTAAGCAATGTGAGTAAATTTCATGTAATTAAAACGTCACGTTATCCTTTTTTCCCCACAAGAATAAACGGATGATACAATTTTGATATATATTTCTTAATTTCTTCGAAAGGACTTGTTTTGGAGGGATGTTCCAATCATTAATTTCACGGGGATAAAAAAAAAAAATAAACTGCTCTGCGTGTTCCCTTTTTTTCGTGTTTTTATTTGATTTTCTATCGTTTGATTTTAGTAAAACTTGACCATTTACTGAGAAATATCAATATGCGCTGAAGGTACAAAGTAGAATTTTATGTACTTCAAATGGCCGTTGTATCGTATATGATTATTTTTCACGTATATATAAAACAAATCGGTGATTTTCCATTATTAGGTGCCTTGGCTTTTTTTTAAGAAGCTTCACGAAATTTGGACTTCAGAATGTGAGATTTGTTGACAAATGATATAAACAAACCTGGTGACCTTTAATGCCTGTTTATATATATATATATATATATATATATAATTGTAAAACCTTTGATTGTCAAAATGCAATAAACATATATATATGAATACTTTATTTATATACATTATTTGTAGTGTTTTTTATATACAATTTACTTCTGTTTGTATAAAAAGATAGATAAAAGGCTTGTAGATATTAAATAAAACGTATAAATATTGAAAAAATTGCTAGTATATATGGAACACTGAATATGTTGCCAGAAAATATGAATGATTTTTTTTTTTATCTTGCCAAGCCCCTTTTCTATGTATAGCCTCGCCAAGGTTCCTATACTGGAAAAGTACTAATAAATCAATATATTATCGTCTACCGTGATTTAAAATGATTGAGATTAGCAATAATCATATTTAAATTCAATGTGGATAGCAGTAACGGTTTGCAAACAAGACATTGTGTTGTGCCAAACCAATTACTAAAATTCGCCAGCTGGCGTGCAATAAGTAAATATAAATGCAGTAAGATAAGAATTGGGTTTATTTTTTTCCCTTGATTTATTTTTATTTTTTTCGATATTCAAGAGGTTTAATCATCCTTTTTTAGATATTTTGTCATCGGATATTTTTGATGGTATTCAATGTTACTTAACAAAAACAGGTGTGTCTTTACTATAAAACTAATATTGAGTATATAGTAAATAATTTTATTTGAAAATAAATTAAGAAATATATATGTCATTACATTCATTTATAAAGCTGTTTTGCTGGTTTAATAATTTTATTTGCAAATAAATTAAGAAATATATATGTCATTACATTCATTTATAAAGCTGTTTTGCTGATTTAGTTAAATGAATTTTGCACAAGTTACAAAAATGAGTAGAATAATATGCATACAATTGAACCATTTAAAATAAAATAAAGAATTCAATTTACAAAGAAAGTGCATTTTAAACGAGTATTTTTTAAAAGAAGTTTTATTTTAAGGTAAATTTAACTTTCTGAGTTGCAATATATGAAAATCTTTCAATGAAGAATTTTAATATAGCCCATTTATATAAACTGACAAAATCTTAAACATATATATGTGTTTTTTTAAACAGAAACTCTTGGTATTTGAAGTAATTTTTTCTGTTTTATGAAATCTTAATTTTCTATCGAAAAATAAATTAAACTCTATTTATTAAACTAAAATCGTGGATATATTGTCAAGTTTGACAAATTTTATCCGTTAACGGATTATGATAAAAGATAATACAACTTAAAATCATTTATTAAAAAATTCGCGACTCTTAGAAGAATGGAAAGCTGCGATAACCAATCTATTTTCATTAATAACACGTATCGCTGTCCTGTTCCAAGCCTAAAATATCGCCCGAAATTTCTTAAATTTTCTACTTTCCGCTAAGGTATGGGTGAATACAATAAATCTTTTATGTAAGATTAATGTTTTGGAAAGTTGAAAAAGCATTTTATCCTTAATGACTTTACTGACTCTTTTAGTAAATCGATGATATTCCGGTGTTTTAATAATTTATATTCTCTGTTATCGTCTATTGCTTTAAATAGGGAACGGAAACCTATTTATTAACAGGTAAGTGTAAAAAAATAAGAACAATTGATAATGATTATATTTTGATCACTTTATTTTCTCTTTACCTGACAGAATCATAATCACATTAAAATGAATTGGCAACGCAGAATTTTCTATGTTTAATATTTATGGAATAAAGTTATTGTGTATGTTATGTCTAACTTTTTGTTTATCAAGTGTACGTAGAAATATATTACAAACATAAATTATCACTGTGAAGCGTATAGCAACATAATCGAATTTTGTTACAATTGGCCATTTGTTTACGAATGTTTGACCTCATAACGTCAAAATAAGACACGAAAATGATTGACGGATAATTATACAATTTTTTGATTCTGTTGAATTATATAATGCAAGGTTTTACAACAACTCTACCGCTGATTGCAGACATACGAAAAATATTTTAAAACATTCTTCAGCTTATTTAAACGAAGCATTTGAATAATTAAATAAAGCAAATACTACTCTACAATTTTACTGGCGCCTATGGCCAGCGGTTGAGTTGTTGGAAACCGAAGGTATAATAGAAATAAAATCAGTATGAAATATTTTTATCAAAACGGAAAAATTATGAAAATAAGAAGTTCAAACATTGTGGGTAGGTATACAAAGCAAATATTTACAAACGATTAGTATAATATCTTGTCGGTTAAATTATTGATAAGATATAATCAGCTATTAGGATTAAAAATATCAAATTTATAATTAATTAAAAATGAAAAGTGTAACTGGCATTAATATTTTAATTTTATGTAGACTATATGTAAAAATACAATAGACTGTATAAAAATGCTGGGCAATATTTTGATGACAAGCTTTAATGTAAGAAATTCGAAAATTTCAGAATTTAATCCTCTCGTAAAGGATAGGTCAATATTTTCCATTTTAATTATATCAAATATAGGAAACATTTGTTTAATCGCAGTTTTAAGCATAGACATAATATATTATCGATGTTTTCATATCTAACGCAATCGGATTCCTAAGAAAATTCAAAGGTTATTATGATAAAAATCCGTTTGCTCGTATGCGATTTTTCTTTGAATAATTGTTCAATACAAAAAGTAGACAACAATTCTGTTAACACCACACTGAAATGTCGCAAATTTATATGAATTCAAAGTTACAGAAAAAAAGCATTAGGCATCGTAGGAACCGACTTCAGCGGAGCGAAATAGGCAATCAGTCACATCTCTACGGCTAATTATAAAGATTTATTTGTCCTATTTAATCACAGTGATTAATTAAAAAATAACATTTTAAAATTAGTAGTGGAAGTTGGCCTGATTTGCCCCGTTCACCACCATTAAGTCGACACCTATGTTAGGAAGCAAGATATCTGCTGTTACAATTTTGTGTGGATTGAGTTACTGGATATTCTTGTGCCACCAGTAGACTCCAAAAATATGTATGTAGAAAAGGGTGGAAGAAAAAGTACGCTTGAAAGACCTTCCCCAACATAAAATAATCACTGATAAAGCGTGAATAAGGATTACAGGTTCAAGAGGAATATATTTTCTGAAGAAAATGAGAATTGTCACGCCACAGGGAAAACTGTGAACTCCTTTTTTAATAGTAATATTTGCTACATTTAAGCAAGATTAATTAAGCCAACGATAACTATTAGGAAAGAGTGGTATTCAAATAAAATAATAATTATTTGTTGCAACCCTCATAATACTTAAAATGATGAAATGGTTTTATGAGTTCTCTTGGGATTCATAGATTATCCGTTCGAATGCTTCAAGGGGCGATGACCTTTATGCATATAACACAATCGATAAATGTTTGTTGAAACCAGTCCTCAAACTTTTTCTTCTACTCTAAGCATAAATTCTGATAAAACAAGTGGGAAGAATAATATAACTTTATGTCTAACTTAACATGTTTCAACCCTAAAATCATAGCTGCCACCTGTTACGCTTTTTTCTTACCACAAAAAATTAACAGTAATATTTGTCTTATTAAATCGTCAATGTCAGACATTAAATAACTCAAAAATGTCTATTAAATATAGGTGGAAAAAGTTCAATTGTGCATTGCCACCAATGAAGAACACATTGAGCAGTATCTCTAGTAGATTCCGGTATTTGATGCATTCATTTTTATAGTAGACCGTTTTCTAATATGATAATAAATTGATATTTATTTTTCTGTTTAGTTTCAATATTTCATTCTTCGCTTTGTATACGACCCCTCAAAGTCAGCTAAAATTTTTAGATGAAATAACCATTTTTGGTGATACGCCGATATAGCGATACCGGCTAAAGGTACTTTTGTCGTAAAAAGGACATTGCACCCTGATTTCTATCTCGAATTACTCTAATTCATTTTTTAACTGATTCCTGAATGACAGACAAAGTCATGTGAAAAAATCTCAAAATTTGAAATTTAATAACTGTGTCAATTTTTGTAGTATAGAAGTCAAACTTTTTGTGTTGCATTTGTTATGCTATGTGCAAAAATGTACTAA
Organism: Maratus michaelseni; assembly: GCA_963931845.1. NCBI lineage: Eukaryota > Metazoa > Arthropoda > Arachnida > Araneae > Salticidae > Maratus > Maratus michaelseni. The sequence continues at coordinate 404,792,832 of OZ007586.1, forward strand.
ATATAACTATAGGCACCGGGGGACCGGATAAAATGTTAGATTTCGTATTTTTTGTAAAATTGATTTTTTACTTTAATTAACGCCACAACATGAATATTAACCTCATTTTAAACGCTTTTGTAATTGGAACTATATGTCTGCAACCAACGGTTGTGAAATTAAAGGTCGCCGATAAATAACATTTTGCACCCTGTATAATAATTAAACCAATCGCTGGGGAGATTCTAAGTTTCGTCTCTGAAACATTCATCACAGAAATTCTGTCATTAAATAAGTTGAAGATGACTAATAGGCAGTAGTAGCCCTATTTGTTCCGCTAACACACGGCCATGTGTGTAATGTTCGCCATGCCCGGCGAACAAAAAATGCCATCCGTGATCTTTTAGATAAAATAAAACAAGTACGAAAAATCATAGTCAAGCATAGATTATGTTCACTTTCCTACACTTCCAAAATAATTTTACAAATCTTTACCGTTTAATAAGGTGAAAGATGATATCTAAGTAAACAAGGTTAAGGTCAAATAAAGTGGGGAGGCCTACCTGTCGGCTTAAGCTCAACTAGCCCCACCCAGCATCTAAGTAAACAATTTGGAAAACGCATAACATATTTAAAAAACCAATTTCTTTAATTACAACAATATTCGGAAAAAAATATTCGAATTCTTTTGCGCAACGCTGTATATGATTTATAGATTTGTATATATACCATATAAAATGCTAAATTTAAGATCAGTTAGGAAACGAGTAGCACAATTTAAATTTCCTCTTCTGGAATTTCCTTCAATAAACAGAAATGTACTCGAGAAATTCTGTATCGCCCTGTATATGATCTATAGAATTTATAGAAACCAAATAATAGACAAAATATGAGTTAAATTTAAAAACGCGTTCAGCAACTGAAAACGCACTTCCAGCAATTATTAACAGACAGTACTGAAATATTTTGTGTGTCCCTGTAAATGAACGATGAATGCTATACACAAAATATTCTATAGTAAGCCTCTTGTAATACACCTTAGTGATGTACATCAATTTCAAAATGTTTGAAATATTGAAAAATTGATAAAATAAACCGTAAATGTTTTTTTTTCCAATAGACCGTAATTTAAAGGAATTTTTTGAGTGTCCCTGTAAAAGAACTAAAAGTGCTATGCACACCATATTCTACAGTAATCCTCTTGTAGTGCACCTCAGTGATATATATCGATTTCAATATCTTTGAAATTCTGTAACATCATTGAAATACACAACAAATGATTTTCCCCCATAGACCGAACGTAACGAAGTTCTTTTGAGTAAAAAAACTGTAAATGCTACACACTTCATTTTCAATACCGAAAATGCCATAGTTAACGTCAATAACATATACCAATTGAATGATAATCCTAATATCTAACTTTACTGAATAATTCTGATACATTATACAGAAATATCAATAAGATTCCTCTGAAACATTGGAAATGTTCCTTTTCATCCCACAGGAAGGTTACAGATTTTTCAGCGGAACGTTTCGGAAATAATCAATAAATTTACAATTATTCTCTTATTTTTCAATTATTTATCATTTTTACTTACCCATCATACGTAGTATAGGGTAAGTCTTGTAATCGTTTTGAAAATCTAAAATTTTTTTTGGCGATATTACATGTTTCAGACACTAAAGATTCGAAAAATATATTTTTAGAAGAAAAATTTGCAGTCCGCCTGTCTGTTTGTGTGTTTGTGTGTGTGTATGTAAATTCTCTATCTCCAGAACAAATTGAGACAGAGACTTGAAATTTGGTATGTACTTAGTATGTAATAATGAAAAGAAGCTTATTGAATTTCAATCACCTCGATTATACGGAACTATTTTTTTCGGACTCTCGAAATATTCGTTCTGATAAAAGGTATATACAAATTTTCGAAATTGTTTATTTTAAGGAGTGAATATAAAAGACAATAAAAAAACATAAATTTTGCATAAAGAATGAAGTCGATCGGATAATTATATGCCGATATATTTGTAATCATATTTTCCACACTCTTTGATTTTCCATGACCCTGTATTTCATTCAATTTTCAATTCAAAGATATATTTTAATTGGAAATGAGAAGCTTAATCTGACGCAGTAAATCGTTAGTTAATATGATTATCAATTTTAGAGTTATAAGAATGTTTCTTTACGCAATTCAGTAATAGAGCATTTAATGTTTATGACGTCATCAAACCACGATTTTATTCGAATTGCAATGTATTTTATAAATAGATTACACATGTTTTATTTTCATATTTTATATTATGCATATCGATGACGGGTAAGTATTACGATGGCCCCCAACTACTAGTTATATATTATCATATCTTACAGAAAACGGAGAGTATTTAAATATTTTAAATGAACACGAAGGGCGTATTCTGTATGTCAGGGATACAGGAACAATTGGTATTACTATTTAGGAATAGCAATCTTTGACTCTTTTAATGACAGAAATTCTGATATTGAAGTTTCAAAAATACAAAAAAAAAAAAAATTACAGTAAATCTTTAGTAATTATGGCGATAACGCTTGAAAATGTCAAATATTTCTGATATATACGCGGAACGTTTCATTTGTTTTATATTCTAAAGGTTAAAATTTTAACAGATTTCAAATTTGTTTACGATGTGATAATTTTGCTGTGCTTTTAATTTCAAATAAAAATTCCATTTTCACCAGTTTTTACTAAAAGTACTTCTTAAATTTAAACTTCTCATGCTTTTTAGGCAGCTTTCGTTTCAAAAAGTAAATAGCTACCTATTGCAGCCGTTCGAAGGTGAGCAATTCCAGAAATGTTTGGTATATGTTAACCGATCAGGACCATTACCCCCTACATAAGCAAGCCGCCCTGCAGGTTACTGTACTTTGAAATGACGTATCTTAAGTAGTCCACACTACTATTCAGCATGGTTGCCATAGTTTACCGTTTATCCTTTTCCCCATAATGCATTTCACGTTAGCTTGGCTTTTTCTTGTTTCTTCATTCGAAGGCGAAAAAGCATGTAGACACGTGTTGTTTTGGTTGTTGCTTGGCTTTTATTATTATAATAAATACGTTGTTATATTTCAGTTTTACACAAAAATTGTAGTGTGTGAAGAATGCCTTACAGGTGTTGTGCTATAAATTGTAAAGGAAATTATAAAGATGGACCAAAAGTTCCCGTTTTTTCGTTTTTAAAAGATGGCGACTTACAGCGAAGATGGCTGCAAGCACTTTGCCGAACGGATTTCATAGTAGCTCCAAACTCACGAGTAAGTTGACTTCATTTGTAACTTATCTTTTTTTTTTCTCTCTTTTATGGTTCGTAATTGTTTATGCAAAATATATTTGGGACTATTCTAAGCAAAAATGTGTCTTAAGTTACATTCCATAATTTATCGTATTTGTTTACTACTGGAATCTAACATTAAAAGCTGAAATATCCCAAATTCCACCAAAAAAATAATTTTTTATTCAATATTCACCAATCTATTTAAGTAAATTCTTTAATTTTCATACATGTAAGCAAATTAGTCATAAAATTAACCAAATACTATTTCAATTGTTAACCGATTGGCGCTTTTTGGCGAAATTTCCTGTCTATTAAATGTTTGTTTACAATTACCAAGTTTATTGTTTTTCCTTGTTCAATATGTCTGTTGTTTTAAATTATGTTAAATTCTTTTTAAAATTGCAATTTTATTTAAATCAGATTTTTAAAATTAAAATTTGACTTTTTAAATAATTTTTTTTTATGCTATATGTGCAATTATTTATTGCATATACATACAGTGTAATTTATGTACACCGTTGCCCAGTTCTGCCACTTTCTCAGAACTTTCAAATTTACATTAATTGATTCTGCATTTTATGAAAGATTTCAGGATTTTAAAATAAATTTTAGAAATTTAAAAATCTTATATAAGTTTAGATAATATATAATTCTAGGTTTTTTTTTTTTTTTTTTTTTTTTTTTTTGTTTTTTAACCAATTGTATGTGAATTTTATTAACAATTCATTAAACTATGCTAGATTAGCTTTAAACTTTTTTCTTATATGCTTCTACTGATATACAAACCAGGGGTCGATCCAGGAAAAATTTGGGGCCAATTAAGCCCCTTCACAAAATATCTATTTAATAAAATGGGCCCCTTCACAAAATTCTATTCCATAAAATCTTACTATTTATTATTTATTATTATTTTGCGATGTTTTAAAATGTGTAATTTGTAAACAAACAAGTTCACCAGAGAGGAAAACTTCAGCAAAAGGGTTTAAAAAAGCTTTTGTATATAAATGCTTGGTTCGAATTTGATTAACTGGATTTCAACATTCATTACAAAATGTTTTTTTTTTTTTACAAAAATATAATAAATTTCACAAAAATAACCTTTACTTTTCACAAAATGGGCCCCAAGAAAAAAAACCTGCATCGACCCCTGCAAACTTGCCAGCTCTATTTTTTAAAGGGGGGGGGGGAATTACATGTAAATTTCATACACTAAATTCATTCATTCAGCCATTCTTTTCTATTGTTACGCATTTTTTTTTTTTTTTTTTTTTAATGAAATATTATTTTTAAACTTAGTTATCTGTTATGTAAGTCATGTTAATTCCTTTTTTTTTTTTTCTGTGATGTATTTTAAATTTTATTAGCTTCTAAGAAATGAATAATTTAAAACACAAGTTTTCAAAATTGCATTTGTGCTCAAAAATTGACAATAACATTAATTTCTTTTACTGCATTAAGATTTATATATAGTGATTACTCCTTGGGTATTTTGTATTCTCCATATGCAATTATTTATTGCATATATACATTCTAATTTAGTTATAGTGTTGCTCAGTTCTGTCACTTTCAAAACTTTCTATTTTATATTAATGTTATCCTCATTTTATAAAAGATTTCAGAATTTCAAAATAAATTTAAAATTAAAAAAATCATATATAAGTTCAGATAATATATAATTCTAGTGTTTTATAACAATTTTTATGTCAATTTTAATAACAACTCATAAAACTATGCTAGATCAGATTATTATTTTTTTATATGTTTCTACTGATATACAAACTTGCCAGATCTATTTTTTAAGGAGGGGGGGGGGTGCATTTTTGCTTTGAATAGAAATATTTTGTATAAAAAATTACGAACCATAAAATAGAGAAAAAATATATATAAGTTACAAATGAGGTCAACTTACTCTTCAGTTTGGAGTTACTATGAAATCCTTTCGGCAAAGTGCTTGCAACCATCTTCGCTGTAAGTCGCCATCTTTTGGAAACGAAAAAACGGGAACTTTTGGTCCATCTTTATAATTTCCTTTACAATTTATAGCACAACACCTGTAAGGCATTCTTCACACACTACAATTTTTGTGTAAAATTGAAATATAATAACGTATTTATTATAATAATAAAATTTTGTGCATTTTTTTTCTTTACTTTAATCAGGATTTGTAATTCTTTAATTTTTTTAAATCTAGAAATCTGATTTTTTAAAATTTAAATCAGATTTTTCGATTAAAAAAATGATTCAAAATTTTATTTTAAAATTATACTTTTTAAAATAAAATAACCTTTACTAAATCGTTAAAATTAACAATTAGAAAAACACATTTAAATGTATTTGAAATTTAAGAAAAATATAAACTCATTCACTTGGTCAATATGAAATTTTGTAATCATATAAACAATTAAATATACATACAGTTAAAAGAATGGGGCAATAGAAACAGCATTGGAGCAATATAGTTTGAAAATGTATTCCCTTAAACATATATCTATTCCATATCATATTCAATATTCTGGAATACATACAATATTCATTTAATGAATTTGGAGCATGTATCACATATACTTAAAATGATCATGATTTCTTGTTAGAGTTCCTAAGCAATTACAGAATTTAGAGTGAATTAAAGTTGGATTTATTTGATTAAAAAAAAAAAAAAAGTCTTTCAAAAAACCACATTGGAATATTGAACCATTTGATTTATATGTGCACAAGGAAATAATAAGATCTCTACATAAATATCAACAAAAATACTTTTAAATGACCTATATATTTATTTATTCTAACATTTTCAATATCTTCATAAATTTCCATGTTTCAGTATTATAAAAATTACATAAGATTTAGATATATTTTCAATAGATAATATAATCATTAATCTTTTAACATTTTTCAGCTGAGATTCTGTATTTTAAAATTGAGATTTTTATTCTAAAGTGTGATATTTGGTTTAAATAAAATTCAAAAACCATGGATTTTGAGTTCTCAATCTTTCTCACTCATTAATTTTACAACGTATTTTTGTTAAAACATAATATTTATTACGAAATATCTTGACCTTAATTTTTTTCTTTTTTCAAAAAGTTTATTTAAATCAATGATCGTTTAAAAAGAGAAATCATGATTTAAATCAATGAACCCTGGCTTCAGTCATAAGAAAAAAATCATCTATAGCGAAAAAAGAAAGCTTAAACACTAAAACTATTTTCTAGCCAGGTGTGCCGAACATCGGCGCAAATTCAGCGCTGACAACTACAATGGTCTACTTCAGCGACGTCACTGTTTCCGTGCGGAGGCTTTCTTATATAGGGGATAATGTCAGGACCCCCAGGCCCAAACACCCTCCGATGAAATGTTGATTTATATATATATATATATATATATATATATATACACATATATCTGACGTTTGTCATGCTGTAATTCTCTTATTTATCAATTAATTTGGATGTGACAGAGAACGTGTACAGGAAATACCAAGGTCTCGATCGAGTTCGTTGGCCAGCTTCATCCACCATCTTGTTTCAAAATGGAAACCAGTTAAAAAAAATTTAATTTTTAAAAATTCAAAAATATGTACGAATGAATGAGAATGAATCTGAAATGAGTTGAATTTTAAAAGCATAGAAAATGGAAGAGACCTTTACCACCCGGTACAGGCCGGAAGGACTTTTTTGATTTATGCTTTCTTGGCCCATAGCCCACGAATACTAGGCCTGCGAGCTGCCATAAAAAGTGGCGGCTGTCGTAGGTGTTTTTTTTTCTTTTCTGCGATCCGGTGGTCCCTTCAGTTTTTGAGTTTTAAATAATTTCTATCATTGTTCTTTCTATAGTAAAATCTAATTTATTCCTCATGTTATATTTTAAAAAATAATTAAATGCGAAGAAAACTTTAAGAAAATACTGGTGACAAAATTCAATGCACCATACAAACGCTAAAAAAATCCGCCTGTCAGAGCTGCCATTTTTGTTTCAGTGCATAGACCTTGTATTCAGAGGGTGCTTGACCCCAGACAAGCATACATCTAACAAGAAAGTGCAACTAAGCAGTGATCTCTAAGAGCGTACCAAGGGGTTCTACATCCATGCAGTTGCTAATCATACGTTTGTGCTGCACTGTAAGAAAGAGTGGTAACGTTATTAAAATAATAGAAAATTTACTGAGTAATTCTGGAAAGTTCTGTTTAAACACCAGAAAAATTACTGGGAAATATAAGGAATGTTTCTGTTGCCAATCATAACGTTGCACAGAAATGTCAGTAAGATTCCTAAAAAATTAACAGAAATATTCCTGGCGTTTCACAAGAAGCTTACTGATATTTAATTGGAATATATTCAGTAAATTTTCAGTTATTTACGAGAAACGTTCTTTGGAAATAATAGGTAACGCAGCTGCCCATTTTTCCCAAAGAACGTTCCTGGATATTTTTAACGTACTCATTTTTTATCGAATATGCTAACCACGGGGCCTCTTCTTTTAGTAGATTTATTCCCCAAACAAATGGACTATCATTCAGCTTTTGAAAAGCAAGTTCATTTCGATTTTTTTTTTTTTAAATTATGGTATTTCTGGAAAAGATCGAGATTCAGAGTATATTTGAAATAGAATATTAGCGAATATATGTTCAATTATTTTCAGTTGATCCAAGCACATAAAATGTACTACCGTTGTAGTAAAAATATGAAATTCTAAAAAAAAAAATGTTAGTTTTCAGTCTTGTATTTCCTGTCGTCATGGCGACTTGACGTTTGGGATATTTTGAGCTCTTGTTTAAATTATAAAGGGAATTTATTTTCTATTAATGTTAATGCCGAGTACATGTAAGTTTACGTAAAATTGTAATGAAAAATAAATTATAATTTCTTCATGCTTAGAAGAAAGTAAGTACATTTAATTATATCACGCCTTTACTTTATTTTTATTATTCTGGAAATAATGAAAAATGCATTTTTCTATCATTGTTCTGTAATTAAAACACATAAATAATTAGAAAATAAATTTAATATATTTTTCTTTCTCCAATACATCTCAAATGATGATATATATAAAACAAATCGATCCACTTTATTTAAAATAATCTCGGAATGTGTTGAAAGTATTTGTATGTAAATCCTTTTAACAATTTATGTGTTAGCTTATTATCACAAACAATAATATTTATTTTATGTTTATTAAAAATAAAACATATAATTTCCCAAATAAATATGCTTTACTTATATATACATCATTGTCTCTAAGAAATTCAACTTTAGGGTTTTCAAAGCAATTTTTTATTTCTAATAAAATGTATTTTAATATTTATTACTTCTAAATAATTACGAACTTGTTAGAAATTCCATTTCTTTAAAAATATAACAAATTCTCATGTTAAACATTTATGTCCTCGATGGGGAATATTTAAATGTATTTGCCCTTAAACAGATCGAATTCTCCCTCATTTAAATATGTAAACGTAACAAAAAAAATGCATCACTTTTAAATAAAAGAAAATATTTTTAAAGAATATTTTTAAGGCTTTTTAAAATAAGAAATGATGTGTATTTATTTTAGTTTCTTTCAAGCATTAATTTTCTTGTTATGTGTAAAAATTATTTTTATAAATATGTGAACTATTGTTATAAATATTTATTATGCGTGACTTTTATTAATCTGAATAATTTATTTATTGCTTCATTTTCAGCGATTTTATCATTTAAAAAATATTATTTTCATTTGATGATTAATTTTTTCATTATGTTAATATCCTAACGTCTTTTGTTTTCCCCTTTTTGCTTTATACAATATTAGCTGACCCGCTCGATGTTGCCCGCGACATTGATACCTTTAAATATACACAAAATCCTTTTTGGATGATTTTATATTTTTAAAGAAAATCTTTCTAAAAGTCACATCTAATGGATAGAGAAATAATAATACGAAATGTTTTTATACGTAAAAATGTTTTAATACGATTGTTTTTGTCATATTTTATGCCTAGAAATAGTGATTTTAATACAGTTAATTTAAATCGAAACGTTTAAAAAGAGTAATGCGAAATCGTTTTTTTTTTCATATTTTGTGTCTAGAATTACTGTTTTTTATACAGTTTGCGCAAATCGAAACAATTCAGTTCTTATGCATATATTTTGAAAAAAGAATTTCAAACGTTAAACTAGTTGTTAAACAATATAATAAATTATAACACCTTGTAATAATATATGACTTTTAAATGCTAAAGGTGTAAGATTAACAGCATAATATAAATTAAAATAAATTAATTTTATTAGTTGTTTTACATGTTTCGACTCTTTCCGAGTCATTTTCAAAAACAAAATGAGAATATTCAGGACGGATATATTATGGAATATTCTCATTTTGTTTTTGAAAATGACTCGGAAGGAGTCGAAACATGTAAAACAACTAATAAAAGTTATTTAAATTTATATTATGTTGTTAATGTTACACATTTAGCATTTAAAAGTAATATAGTTGTTAAACTACTGGTGTTTTCATTTCTTAAAATATAGTTTTAATTTAAATAAATATTTATATGTATCAGACGCCAGTGCAGGCATTTTTTTTTAATCTGGGGGCCGTTATGCGAAAATTAAAAGTTGTTTTTGTGTAATTTATTATATATTTGTTTATGTACTAGTTAGTTGTATATAGACTAGTTATGTAAGATGTTAGACTAGTTATGTACTATGTTAGACTAGTTATGTACTAGTAGATGTAATAGTTTCTATATTTACGTAAACTAAGTCTAAAAGCAGTATAGTTTTTCATACAAGTAGTTTAACATGAAAGAAGGTAGGGGGAGAAATGGGATTTGTCTCATACTTGCTATTTTATAAGATGAATATAAATCGCTGCTAATATGCAATTTTACTTGTAAATAAATTATAGTATCTCCTTTTTTTAATGGAATTTCCACTTCAATAGTGAAAGAGGATTTTTTGATATCATCTATGATTGATCATCCTGAACATTATCATGAGTGTTTTTCTGCGGACTTTCAAAGGGATTGATCAATCTACAATCTTTTTTAGATTATATATGCATTGTACACTAGATTATCTGTGTCTTATGATACTTTTTTAAACCTGTCCCATACCTGCCCCTTAGGGAAGGTATTTAGTAGGGAGATATGGGGCATACAGTTTGAAACTTACAATTTCTTTAATTTTAAAACTGTTTTTGGATATTATGACTTTTTAGTTGTTTGTGGACATTACAAAGTCATTTAACTTGTATTCCATAAATTAAAGTTTTCATTTTTGTGTTAAACAAAACTGACTTTCTGATTTTTGTAAAAACTGTCCCATATCTCCCCACTATTCCCTACAGAGTTGTTTTTTTTTCAGATATGAATAATCAAATATTTAAGACAAAAAAATAATAGATTTTTAACAACTTGTATGACTTAAAAAATTGTCTTTATTTAAATGGGGAGCGCTTGAGCTCCATGAGCCCCTCACTTTTCTATGCTCTTAAACATTATTCTTTGCTTCCTGATTGGGTGTTGGTTGCCAAATTATAAAAAATGCAAGGCATTTTTTAAAGAAATAGTTTGACTAGTTTTAAAAGTTTTATTACTTTACGTGAAATTAATAAAAACTGCTTTATACACACACACACACACACACACATATATATATATATATATATATATATATATATATATATATATATATATATATATATATATATATATATATATATATATATATATAATTGTTGTTATTTATTTGACCAGTTAAATGAAATTATTTGAAAGTACATACACTGCTGGATGTTCTTGAATGGAATTACTTTTTTCTATAATGTTTAATATTAATTTATTGAAATAACAACTTGCAAATCTATGTATTCGCTAGATGTGTGTGGATTTTTATATTTAAATTCATTTACCCTTTTAAATAAATCTTAAATTTATATATATATATATATATATATATATATATATATTATTATTTTTTTTTTTTTTTAACATACATTGAAATACAAAATGCACATTACAATTACTAATTACAAAACTACGTTTTGCCAGATAAGAGTTCTTGAGAGATAGTTTTTTTACTTGTAATACCTAGTAACAGAATATGTATTTGGAATTATTCATACATTATAAAATTTAAATAGAATTTTTGTTTTAATTGTTTAGAAAATGTTAGAATATTTATTTATGTGCCTGTTTATGTAATATCAATCTCTTTATTAAATATTATAAAATTAGGCCTTGCTGAACCCTTGTTCTAGATTAATTTTAACACAATTATTCAAATTGGTAAAGAGATCATACGAGTTGTAATTTTCCAATTTTACGAAAAATGTCAGGGCTAGGATTCGAACCTGGGATTTCTTGGCAGAAGCTGCCATGCTCTATGGATGAATTATGCCCTTCGGATTCGACCGGGATAGCTCAGTTGGTAGAGCATGGCAGCTTCAGCCAAGAGATCCCAGGTTCGAATCCTGGCCCGGGCATTTTTCGTCCAGTTGGAAAATTACAACTCGTATGAACCTTTGTTGTTCATCTATTGTATGTATAATTAAGACAGACCTAAAATGAGTCAGAAATGACCCCAAAAAATGTTACAAAACGGAATTTTACCGCACTGTATTTGAAGCACGGATACGCGTATTCGATCTGACTCGTTTACTAGTCAGATCTCTTTTGCCACGGTATCCGCGCATTAAAGCAGGCCCATTAAGATAAGAAAATTTTCTCGATGGCACCGGTTCATACAGGTCAGGAAATTTCCGTGATTTTAGGTAAGAGATGTATCAGTATCTACTTGAAAAAAAAACTTGCCTTATACAATTGCACGATTATATAAGTCTAGTTTTTGTACAATAAAAAAAAATGGTACCCTGAGTTATCTTTGCTTTTTTCTGATGGAATAAACAAAATCTGGGAATTATTAAGGGGACAATTACTATTCAGAATTATTCGCGAGTGTTCCTGGATTAAATAAAAAAATTACAAAAAAAGCTTTCCACTACAAACATTAAAAGAATTTTAAAAACAATGTCGGTATAATGATTTTTTCTGAATACATATTGTTGTAATATAAAAACGTTTCTCTCAATGACATCTTTCTTTCACAAACCAACTCTTCCGAATTATTTTCTCTATCTTTCCATAGAATACTATTAACGATTAATACTTTCACGAAGGGATTATTATTCGGCTGCTCCCCAGGCTTAGAATGATAATATACAGGAGATAATGTAGATAATTTTCTTAATGTTATTTTTTAAATATATTGTACAAGATTTCATATAAGAAACGTTGCTGCAGGGTAAAAGGTGTAATATTATAATTATTTTCCATTTTTTCCTCTCACGTTCAGCTGGAAAAGAAGTATTTTTTTTTCTATTTTTCTCCTTTAATGGAATAACTTTTGCGAAAATTCGAATAGAAATTAATTTTAACAGTATTTTATCACCAAAATTCTGGCTACAATCACAAGGTTTAAATTAAAATAATTATGCAGAAAAATAAATACTTAATATAGATAAAGTGACTTATATCAATTAAAGTATATTTAAATATATTTTTGTTTGTTTTCAACGTAAATTAAGTTATTTTAATTAATAATATGAGACAGAGATTTTATATATAAATATTATATATATTATATATAAATTATTATAAAATATTATATATAAAATAATACACAAAAGTTACGAAATAAATTTTGGATACCTGAATATTACGTCAATAAATCAATTAGTTAAATTATTTATATTCTAAATATTTAACATTCAATGTTTCTTAACCCTTTAACCCTTTTCTGCCTTATGATGTCACAATTCTACACGCATATAATTTCATTTTTAAACTGATGATAGGACATAAAAGAAATCTCATTTTCGGACTTCTAATAAAGTTAATTTACATCAAAGACATAATTTCATACTAAAACTAGGAGGCTGTACAACTTTGTAATAGGCTTTTTTCGTATCGCGTACCGTTTTCGAAATATGAAAGCTAACTCCGCAATTTACCTCTAGGTGGCACTGTAATTGATGTCTACGCGTAACTCATAATCACTTTACAATACTTAGACACCTTGTTCATGACTATCTATGTGTGGCTTTTCTGAAGCTTATGGGGTGGACAGAACTTTATCTGGTATATGTTTCGTCCAATATAGTCACTTAAAGTTTGTGTCCTTCATCAGGATATAAAAAGAACGAAAAATCATGCATCAAACATAGATTTATGTAACGCTTTCCAACACTTCCACAATAATTTACAAATCTTTAGCGTTTAATAAAGTGAAAGACATAACGTATTCAAAAACACAATTTCAGGAATTACCAAAAATATTTGGTAAAATATCAGAGTTGTTTTGTGCAGCCCTGTATATGATCTATATATTTGTATATATAATATTAGAATGCTAAATTTTATTTTAGTTCGGAAACACATAGCACTGTTTAAAACTTCCCTATTGAAATTTCCATCAGTAAACAAAAATTTACACGACGACTTTTGGGCTGCCCTGTATATGATCTATAGAATCTATACAGACCGAGTAACAGAAGAAAAAATTGTTAAATTTAAAAACACGTTCAGCAACTGAAAATGCACTTCCAGCAATTACTGTTAAAATACAGGGCCGAATTCTTCGTGTGTCCCTGTAAATAACAATATTCTACCGTAAGTCTCTTGCAATGCACCTAAGTGATATATGTCAATTTCACTATGTTTCAAATAGAGAAACATCATTAAAATGAACAGCAAACGATTTTTCTCCATATAACGTAATGTGACAGAATTATTTTGAGTGATCCTGTAAAGGAACTATATGTAATATACACACCATATTCTATATTAAGCCTCTTGTAGTGCAGTCAGTGATATATATCAATTTCAATATGTTTGAAATTGTATAACACCATTAAAATAAGTCACAAATAATATTTCCCCAGAGTCCCGTAATTTAAAGGAATTATCTTTAGTATCTCTGTAAAAAAATAAGTGTGCTACTCACTTCGTTTTCAATACCTAACATGCCATAGTAAACCTCAAAAACATATATCAATTGTATGACAATCCATATATATTTACGCGAGTTAGAGCACGGACAGACAGACAGACAAACCGAATTCATAAATAGTTTTCAACAATGTTGGGAAGTGTTAAAAATCAGGTTTGTCATATATCTCTAGGTCTATATATAAATATTAACATTAATGTTTTCGATATGAAACATTTTTTCTAAGTCAAATAGCCCTTATTGTATATCAGTTGAAGAAAAACATAATTTTTATCACCTGTGAAAATATTCCTTTTCACATGTTTAAGATATTTCTTGTACACACTCGTGAATAATTTTTAAATAGAAATGCCCAAATTTATATACAAATCATATTCTATATTATATTATTTTGCGAAATAAACTTCATTGGAATTACAAGATAAATGATTTACCTCATTATAAAATGTATATTTTGAAATATAAATAAATCTGACTTATTTATATTTTAAAGAACTGTGAGAAAACAAGCTGCACATGCATATTTTTATGCTAAATTTAATTTCAATAAAATTAAACCTAATTTTACTGATTTAATTATTCAATTATACAGTTTAAAATGATGCAAAATGAAACAGATGGTTTTAGTTTTTTAAAAATAGATTTTATGTTATTTTATATGAGTATTTACAACAGAATTTCTTTTAATATTTTGTTTAAAATTTAAACTATACTCAGATTTCTCGGTAAAGCTTTTAATGCTGAACATCTAAAAATGTTATTTTACAAAAATGTAACATAAGGGATCAAATGAATTAAATTCATTAATTTATGAGCGAAAAAAATAAATTCTTGAAAAATTAATTAACTTAATCTAGTTTGAGATAATCAATGCAGAAAGTTTACTGACTCAATATGATTTAATTTTTTCAGATAATTTTTTAATTATTCCAAATTCTTCCTGTGTTGTTATTTTATTCTTGTCATTTCAACCATTTTGTTAATTTTTGACTTATTAAATATTTAATAAATTATCTTAAAAGTTTGATTATACTTTTTTTATTCCCAATTGTTAAAAAGAAAATTGATAATTTTAAATTATTTTAAGAGGATTTAATTTCTAATCCCGTAATCATTAGAAATGTTCTATTATAAAATAATCATTTATTTATTAAATTAAATAACTTAATGCTATTCTAGGTAACATATGCATAATGTTTTTTCTGTGTCAATTTGATTTAATATTTATCACAGCATTTTAATTTTTTTTCTTTAAATACTAATTATATGTATTATAATTGTTTAAATATAGCAGGGAGCTTAATGTAATTATAAAAATTATAATTTAGCAAAATTATAACCTGACATAGACAGAATCTGCTCAATATTCAGATATTTTAGTTCCAGATTTATCAAGAAAATTATTATTTGCGCCTATCTTGCACTAAAAAAGACATAGTTTATTTTACTTTTTGTGCATGTTTTGCATTAAAATGTCGCGAGAAATGAAATTAAAGATTACAACATCAATGAATATTTATTTCATATTTAAAATATTGTATTTAAATTTCCATTATGTCTCAATTATTCATTAAATAATTACAATTAATTATTATAAGATATTTAAAAATAATGGTTCTCGTGTATACATAATATCTGAAGTGAATTCAAAAATTAGAAACCAGTTTCACAGAAAAATAGATTTATACAGTTAAATTACTTTATTTTAGTACTGAATACGGTATTTTACATGAAAATATGCACAAATAACCGTATACATGTATAATGTTTCCAAAGTATTTATTTATCAATGTTTTACACTGTGAGGGGAAAAAAGTTATGGATAAATTTGAAATACTTACTATCTTAAGAAGACTAATTGCTAACAGTTATCTTGGTTTTTAAGTATTAATTCTCCCCGACATTATTTCTGTATGCTCATCCAAATTAGCAAAGTGAAATTCTTTCCTTGAATGGCATTTAATTATCTCGAGGGACATTTAGGTTAGCAGTGAGCCATTTACGCGTGGCAGCATTATCCATCAACCACTTTCGTCGCATGTGTCTTTAATAATATCAGGAAGAATGGGAGTAATTTGAAGTTGTTTTCTTGCTACATGTTTCGTGTCAATATTTACATTAAGAGACTGAATTGCTTAAATTTATTGTTGAGGAATATTTATTTGTAATACATTAGGCATTAATAGTGTGAATATATTTTTAGTTAAGTAATTTCTATGTGGTGTTTTAATATTTTAGTTAAAATAATAGAAGTGATTTGGTTAAAACTATATTTTGTAGATAACTCAATTGTTATCTAAATTGGGTATAAAATTTATGTATTTCGTATATAAGATCTCATATCTTACTCCATTTTTTACATACTGTTCTAAAAAAATATTAATATTTATCTATCCATAATTCATTAATTTAATATTATATAATGAAACACATACAGTAACGTAAAAATAAATATTACAGCATCATATCAAGGAAACATTATTCGGTGAGAAAAAGACAAACTTTTAAATTATTTATGGTTATATTGTAGTGCGTAGTCTATGAAGTAGACTGACTCCTTGTGAACAATTGTATTAGATTATTACTGTTAACATCTTGAAAAGCGGTGGGATATTATATATCCAACATAATTTTAATCCCCAAATGCCAAAATTGGCAGAATTTTGGAATTTTTTTTTATTTATTTATAACGTACGTGAAGAAAAGATTTTACTTATTTTCAAATAGATTAGTTCGTAAATCCTGGTGTCATTCAATCATTTCAACACTTTAGCAACATAAGTGATTTGCACTCGAAAGGGTTAAAACTCCACGACATTCTTTCTGTATGCTCATTCAAATTTATGAAATGATATTTTTACAGTTTCAAACACAGTTGAAAAGTGTTGATGACTGCGATTTCTCTGGCCCTCGGCCTGTCTGTCTTTCTGACTGGCTGGACGTCTCTCTGTCTGTCGGGCCGCCACTTCGGCAGTCTGTCCATGCTCTAACTGGTATAAATATTCAGAGAATGTCATGTAATTTATATATGTTAGAAATGATTTATGGCAAGTTTGCTATTGAAAATTAAGTGTGTAGCAACGATAGTGTTTTACAAGTACACTCAAAATAATTCCATTACATTATGGTCTATAGAGAAAAATCCTTTGAAATATATTTTAAAGATGTTACACTATTTCAAAAATTTTAAATTGGTATACGTCACTGAGGTGCAATACAGTATACTTACTGTAGAGTATGGCGCGCATAGCATTTATCGTTCATTTACAGGAACAGACAAAATAATTCAGTAACAGTTCTGCATATAAACGATAATTGATGGAAGTTCAATTTCGATTTAGTGAGTTTTCATGTTTTGGTGGAAATTGATACAGGGGATATTTTAAGTGTGTTATGCGTTTCCTACCTGAACAAAATTTGAGCATACTACGTAGTGCATATACAAATCTATACTTCATAATCTACATATACAGAGCTGCACTAAAGGATTCGGATACTTTTCTTATTATGCATGGGAATTGAATAAATTGCGTTTTCATATGTGCTAGACGTTTTCCAACAGTTGAGATTAAGCCGAAAGGTAAGACTCCCCGCCCGGTTTGACTTTGACCTTGTTTACTTAAATATAATCTTTCACCTTATTAATTGGTGAAATTTTGTTACAGTTTTTTTAATGCGTTGGAAAGTGTTTCAATACAAACGCTTCACGCATGATTTTTTTTATTCTTTATTTTGGACAGCATTTAATTATCTTTTGGGACATTTATGTTAACAGAGAGCTTTTTACACGCAGTAACAATATCAAATAACCGTTTCCATTCCGTATGTCTTTAATTATGTCAGGAAGTAACCGCTCGCCCCTCCGGGTGGTCTCGAATCGGCCCATTGAGGGCCGGTGCCTGTCGAATCCCCACCACATCGTGCTGAGTGGGTGGTAAAGTGGTGTCTGATTAGCCGACTTCGATGGGGGCTGGGTAGACTCGCTGCCCACACTCCTCGGGTCGTCCCCCTCCCCTTTGGGCCGGTTCTCGGCTGCAGAGGGTTTGCGGCCTCAGGTTGTCCTTTGAGACCTCATGTGCAGAGCTTATCTAGTTCCTAGCCGGTTATATCTTCCCGGAGAGGGTTCTAGAGTCGTCTCTTCGGGATCTTGGGAGAGCTAGGTGGTAAAAGGAACCCCGTAGGCTGAACCCTCGTGCCTGGGTGGACGACTGTGTGACGACCACCGAGGGTAGGTGACGTGAGGGCAAAGGCTAGCGAATCGGGATAGGAGAGTCACCACATTTGTCTAAAGCGACACGGAGGCAAGGTTGGACTCTGTATGACAAGGAATGCAGGCGGTTCCGTTGTGACGCCTGTCTGTGCGCAAGGTGGCATGCCCCAACCCACGGTACTGTGCAGGCGACGGAACGTAGGAGGGGGTGCGGTGTGGCTCGACATGTACCAAGAGGAGCTATTTAATATAATTCCTTTCCTGCATAAATTTTCATTCTAACAAATCATCCTAATTTTGAGACCGAATAGAATTGGATTTCCACGGACACACATTTCAGAAAAAGGTGACCACAGTATGGAACTATTGATTCGTAAATACTAATCCGTTCGTGGAACATTAAAACTAGGTGAATTCTTTGTGCATATCATCATAAATTGGTTGAATTCTACTAAACTTAACACCAGGTTGCAATAAAGCATTACCCATCAAATGAAAATTTCTGTTTTATGTCTTTGAATCAATGTGGAAGTATTACCGACATCTGTGTATTCAAAAGTGCTCCAGTAATCATTTTCGGTTGGCTGATGATATCCAGCTTGTGAAAGTAACCGGTAACACTCAGCAATATATTTCCAATCAGATTGTATTTTTAGGGTATAACTTACAAAAGCGATATTTGAGCAACGTAAATTGATGTCATTTTGACGAGGTAAAATATGTATTCTAGGGAAACAAATTTGAAAAAAAAGTCACTAAATTCTGTTTCCATTAATTTTTGAAATCTTTCGCTAGTTTTCTGTGTTGGTTTACTTTTGATGGGCTTATTAAACACGGAACTCTTTTTCCATTTGGGTGTAGATGGCTGCGCTTTTTTAACTGTAGAAGAGCTACAAATTACTTTTCGTTTCTATCTTTGTTCATTTGAAGCTATCGATAAGACTTGTTTTTAAGAACTAATTTGGTATATTGACATCGCTGTAAATATTTGACTTCAATTATTGAAAAAAAAAATTTGGGGTCGAAAAGTGATTGTTTTATACGCGGATTATACGCCAGAAATTACGGTAGATTTTCAGTTTTTGATGAAGCAGGCTAGTGAATAAATACATGGTCGGACGAAAGAAGGTATTGAAGAACATACTGGTACGGGATATTCGTCGCTGTTTTTGGGGGTTCGGAATGGCGGTGAGCACAATACATTATTATTGTTATTGGGCTATATCGGTAGAATCAGAGTTTAGATATCATTATTGAGATATATAAAAAATAGCAATATTTGACCGATATATCGATAAATAATCCAGCCCTAGTGCGCGCACCATGTATAATTTTGCATGGGGCACGATTCTGGCTCGTAGATAGAGAAACAAAAAATAACATGGTTTATGAAAGCTAATTACCTTTGCAAAGCCATGAACCTATTTGCATACAAATTGTCCAAGAGAAAACATGGAAAATATTTTACAGTTAATTTTTTAACATTATATAGGTTCATGGAACCCCCACGAAACTATCTTTCAAACTTGATTATTTTTTTAATAATTGGTTGATCGGTTCGAAAGCTATGTTCTTCCACGTGTTCCAAAACATGGTTTCTAGAAAAACAATATTAAATTTTACCATTATGAATACATATCACACGCACGGCTCCATTCAAAATGCCGTAACATTTTGAATAATTTTAAAAGTACAATATAGTTTTAGCCTCATATTCTACACAATTCAGGGATGAGAGAAATGTAAAAATATATAAATCATTTATAACCGTACAAAGTGAATATCCCAGTGATGATACTATCCTGCGCCGTCAAGCGCCCACGGGGGTCGCCGACGCGCGTAAACGATCATCGCACCCAAGCCTCTGAAGGGCTTATTATATCTGAAGGGCTTATTAAAAAAATTGGTCAAAATTTAGGAGGTGGTGGTCCGCACCAAAAACAAACAATTTTAATCATAGAATACATGGTGGGAAATGAAACGTAAAGGCGCTAGTGCGTTGGAAACTACAGCTCCGAAAACGATAAAGCGTCATTCATGTTGTGCGTTACCAGGAAAAGAAGAATACCATGTATCAAAATGCCATTTGGGGAAGAAGAAGTACCCGTATACAAATGTACGGAACTGTGAATGAAAGCCGACAGCACGTACATCCGACCGGGAAGCGAGAAAGGATCCCGTTTCACAAAGCTGCCGATGTAAGCAATCAAATGTGTTAGAATCGGGCAATCGCCTATGGGGAAAACGCTCCCCGTACAGTGGTGCTACCTCTCTGCTATTCCCGTTTGCAGCTTTGTATCTGAAATGCATATCGTCCTTTTCCGTATTAGTAAACTGTTCCATCCTCTCTTACTGGGATTAGAGGTTGCACATTGAAAGAACCTCACATGGTTGGCGTCGTCGGGTGCTATTCACCGTGACGTACATTGGTATACGTTTAGTTCTTCTTCCCCATATGACATTTACATACATGGTATTCTTCTTCTCCTTGTAACTCACAACAGGAATGGTGCTTTAACGTTTACGGAGTGGTAGATTCCAAAAGCGATAGCGCATTTGCGTTTCATTTTCGACCATGCATTCTATGGTGAAAATTCTTTGTTTCTGTGCGTACCACCACCTCTTAAATTTTGTCTTATCTTTTTTTAATCACACTGTACTGTAATATTCTACATTTTGTACGTGCCTTTAAATGCATTTTATATAAGTGCAAGAGATGCAATTTTGGTGTCTCCTCATTCAAAGAAAATATTATCTAGAGAGAGAGAATGAAAAGTTAATATAATTTTCTTCACATATCAATCTTCCTCTTCCTGTTGAAATCAAGGAGATGATCTTTTCATTTAAAAATACAATACAACAATCCACGAAATGTAGCCAAAAAATCTAAAAAAGTACACGCAAGAAGAAAAACTTATTTCTGATCTGTAGGATTTCTTGCAATATTATATTTCAGTTTCACAGACGTGCATAAGTTGCATAGCTGCCAAATTTTACTCTTTTTTAAAATCAAATAAATATATTTGAAACAGAAATATTTACTTAATAAATAAAATAAATTGTGCACTACGATCCATTAAATAAACATCACAGCAATTTTACTAAATAATTGAATTCGTTAAAAATATATTTATATGATTTAAAAAGGCGTAAAAGATGGCAGCTATGATGTTGTTTTATGAATGTTCGACTCAACTAAATTCACATATTGGCAGATATTTGACAAAGCTTCCTGTTGAATATTTTGTTACGTGCCAATAAAATGTAATATTTTCCAAAGGACAAAACTGTGCATCACATCTTCGTGATACATAATATTCCGGTCTTCTCTTCCGTCAAGTAAAAAAATATTTTTAATATATTGTAATCTGCGGGGAAAAAATGACTGAATGTTCCTTATATAGAATAACACAATATGTGATTTCTATATAATACAATTAGTCTATAAATTTTTCTTGCCTTTAAACGCATTTTATACAATTTAAAAAATGCATGTTTAGTATTTTACATTTCAGATAAAATATTATAAAGTAAAAAGTATTGTAAAGAAATAAAATATGAAAATATCAATTATCAAAATATCATATATCAATTTTTGGCTTCCTGCGGAAGTTAAGGCGATAGTCTCTTTATTTGGAAATACAATACAAAAATCCATATCATGTAAGACAGATAAAAGAAAAATTCTGCCGAACAAAGTACATAAAGGAAAAAAAATCTATTTCCGATCTGTAGGATTGCTTTCATCAGAGTGGTATTATTATATTCCAATTTCTCAGCAATGGTATGCAGTTTTTCCAATTTTAGACTGAACTAAATTCACATATTGTGAGATATCTGGCAAAACTTCCTGTTCAAATATTGTGTTATGTGTGAATAAAATGTAGTATTTTTCAAATAAAATAACTGTACGTCTCTATGATACATGCTATTTCGGTCTTCTCTTCATTCAAGAAACATTTTCTTTCTATTACATTTTAATCTAGATGCAACAAAAATATTTTTCATTGGATATTCCTTATGTATAAAAACTTAATATGTTGTTTGTTTTATACAAAAAATCGATTTTTTTTTAAAACAAAAGACTACACTTTGTAGCTGATTTGTCACACAACATTTCTTTTTAAATAGTGTACATACTTGTTTATAAAAAAACTTAATTTAATTTTAGATATTGGCCAGAACACTCTAAAATACTGAATAAAAAACATTTTTAAAAATAAAATTATTTTATTATTTTTAAAACAGGTTTCGTACTTTGTTATCGCAATTTTTTAATAGAAAACTTCTATTTAATATTTAAATAACAGACATTGTATACGCTTTGTTCAATTGCTGAATTTGTAATACTTTTCTGCATTTAAATAGGACGAAAAATTCTATTAAAAATTGTGGTAAAAGCGTATGATCCCTGATTTATATCTATTTAGATTTTGCAATACAGATTTCTTTTTACATTTTAAATATTTCCGCTAACGAATTATGAGCCACGAAAACTTGATGGCGGGATAAAGAATATAGGAATAAATAGAAGTGAAATATCGTGAGACCGGAAACTTGAGATTGACATAGAAATTGAGTTGAAGTATGTTTATTTGCTGAAGGAGACCATTTCATTATTTAATTTAATGGAACGTACAATTACCTTACTTCTTATTTTTTAAAATAGTTTTTAGATTTTTGTTCCCCTCTGTTCCTCCGAAATCTAAATTCAAATTTATCGAAATCAATATTTTTATCCCACTGAAAATATGTTGAGAAGTAGCACATTCATTTCTTTATATCTCGAGACTGAAACGAAGTACTGAAAAATGGGGATAAATCAGAAAGGTTTTTAAATTTAGGCTTAAAAAACAGGTAAATATTTTTGAAAGCAAAATATCTTACCTAAAAATGGGGGTCTTACCTTTTTGTTTTCATTTCAGAAGCATAAAAAGATAAAAACTGAACAATAAATTCTACATAAAATAAACATATATTATTCCTATTTATATTATGCAAGCATTTGTAAGATTAATGGACTTGAGTGACATATGTGACCAAAAAGTTTTATCTACAAATATATGTCGTTCGTTAAAATATATATACATATATACAGGGTGCGTACTGTTTTGCCAGAATTTTTCACTTTATTTAATCGCTGAAAAATGGTGATTGTGAATTTTCCGATTGAAATATTAAGTGGAAAGTCGCTTATCTGAAATAGTGGTCACAGACTCCATAGAAATTCCAAGAAGTGTACGCACATTGTACAGGGTGGTTATAATTAAAGTTACCCTGTTTAGACCTATGTAGAGTCGCCTCTGGTTGACCGATATCGATGAAACTTGGAATAGAAGTTATATAGACCATGGGGAAATGAAATCTGCAATAAAATACACAATTTTTTTTATTTACAGCATATGTTCAATATGCATTCCATTTGCGTAAAGCACATGTTCAAAGCGTATTATAGCGTGTTCAACAGTAGCGCGAAGTATTTCTCTATCAATTGCAGCAACATGACGAGTTATGCTTGATTTCAAATCGAGTCCTTAGGCTTCTTCCATACACACGATATTTCAGAAATACCCTCAACCAGAAGTCACAGGGATTCAAGTCCGGAGAACGGGGAGTCCAGGTTGTTGGAAAAATTATCGAAATAACCCGATCATCTCCAAAGTGGGCACGAAGCAGTGCCGTCACTGCTCGGGCTATGTGAGGTAGTGCACCATCTTGCATTGATACAGTAGTCTCTAAAATTCTCGTATGTTTAAACAGGGTAACTTTAATTATAACCACCCTGTATATAAACCTAACATTTCATGAAAATGAAGAAGTGTTTCTTTACATAATGCAAGAAAAAATCACTGTGGTAGTTCTATAACAGAGATTTTCAACAACTCAATTGGGGCACGCAGACATTCCAGTAATATTGTAGAGTAATATTCACCTTCATTAATCTCATAAATCCTTAATTAATCCCAAATGCTTCGATTAATTAATGCAGCGCGCAGTTCAGTTGTTGTAAAAGCTTATGATATTCTTAAACGTAAGGATATGTTGATATTTTTTGTAGGTATCATTTTCTTCATAACGTCTTTGAGACCACAGAGTTCTTTCTCTTCTGTTCCGAAAAAAAATCCAAGTTCGAGAAACTTTTCTTATACAAAACTTCCACATAACCTACAAGGTGAGAGTATAGAATTTTGCTAATGCAGATCATGATTCCGATTTTGCACTTTCTATGCAGTTAGACAATGAAGAAGGATCCGGGATGGTAAAATGTCCCAGGAGTTTCATGGCTTTTGAAAATTTAAAAGTCAGGTTCTCCATCAAATGTTGTTTAAAACACAAATTCTTTGAGACTGTTTTGTGTAGAGTAAAGCGAGTAATCTGGTAATATGATTCACGGAATTATCAGGCTTTCTTTTGGGGCGTGTTTAAGTATTTTTTAACAATTTTCAACATAGTTGAAAAGCGTTTATGAATTTGGTTGGTCTGTCTGCCGTCTACCACCTCTCCGTACTCTAACTCTCGTAAATATACCCTGATTACTATGTAATTGCTATATGTTATGGAGGGCATGTTTTCTATTGAATTCAGTTTCGCAGTTTATGAATGTCTGAATTCGCTGTTTATGAATGTATGTTTATGAAAGAATGGTTAGGATTACAATGTAATTGATATATGTTATGGAAGGCATGTTTTCTATTGAAAATTAAGCATGTAATATTTGTAATTCGTTTGCATGGACATTCAAAATAATCCTATTAAATTAAAGCCAATGCGCAAAAACCGTTTATGGTGTATTTTAATGAAGTTACACTATTCCAAACATAATCAAATTGATATGCTTTTGTAAAGGGTACTAAAATAAGCTTTCTGTATATCATGATGTGCAAAGCATTTGTCATACATTTACAGGATCACTCGAACAATTGGGTTACATAATGGTCTACGTAGAAATATCGTTTGCAGCTTATTATAATAATGTTACACTATTTCAAACATATTGAAATTTTTGTACATTATTGAAGTGCACTAAAAGATGATTACTGTAGAATATGTGTGCAAAAGAGTTATCGTTCATTTACATGAACAAAAAATGATATCGTGCAATACTGCCTTTGAGCTTTACACGCTAAATGTGTTCTTTCCGATGTGTCACGCATTTTTTAGTTTAACTAAATTTTTGCACACTAAGTGGTGTGTATAATTTATATAGATCATATACAGGGCTACACAAAATTATTAGTAAGCATTAGTGTGTACAAGCGTGAATTGCTTAAAGAAATTTTTTAATTAAGTTATGCAGTTTTCCAGCTGGACAATATTTAGTACACAAAGAGAATTTTGTAAAATATAAATAAATTCATATACAAGGTTTAAGAAAAGAACGCGATACGTAGCCGTATATGAATATTAATTTCTGAAAGTACGTTTTCAGTTGTGTTGTGTATTTTTTACGGAAATAAATTTTAGTTTATTATGATGAGTGTTTAAAAATCTGTATATAATATACAGAGCAGTATAAAATGATTTGAGTGCATTACGTCTATGGCTGGAAATTGCTGAAGGTGAATTTTCGACATTGTATGCGTTTTGTAACTAAGCAAAAAATTTCACAATATTTAGTGTACATATATATATATAGATCATGTGCACTGTGAAGTCCCGTTGGAGCATTCTGGAAGTGTTTTCATAATCTGTACTTTACGCCTGATTTTTCCTTCTTATTGGATTCTGGTTCGAAATAGAAACAAAGGGATCAGGGTCCATAAGCCATGTTTTTGGCCCATGAAATGAGACTAAAATTTGATTTTGTTATACTGCTTTATTATTTCACTTTTTATTATTAGAAGGTTTATCCTGTACGATTTCAACAATAGTTTTTTAGCTCAGAGGCTATCAAAGCCTGAGAGCTAATGTGCCCGCCCGTTCTGTATGTATGTATGTATGTACGTATGTATGCACGTAACGCGATAACTCTTGATAGAAATATGCGATTTGATTAAAATTTTGTTTATAGATTCATTGTTATAAGGCGCTTCCCTGATTAGATTTGGGGGTTCATTGGTTAAGTATAAAGGGGGGAACGGGGGGCTAATCCCCCCTTAATTTATATAAATGGGTTTTTCATGCAGAATTATCCGATTTGATTCAAAATTTGTTTATAGGAACACTGGGATAAGGCGCATCCATTATTAGTTTTGAAGGTTCATTTTTTAAGTATAAAGGGGGAACGGGGGGCTAACACCTCTTAATTTAGATAAATGGGTTTTTCATGCAGAATTATCCCATTTTTTTCAAATTTTGTATATAGGTTCATTTGGATAATGCGCTTCTGTGAATAGTTTTGGGGGTTCATTGGTTAAGTATTATAAAGGGGGAAAGGGGGGATAATCCCCTCCCCTTAATTTAGATAAATGAGTTTTTCCTGCAGAATTATCCTATTTTCTTCAAATTTTGTATGTAGGTTCATTGTGATAATGCGCTTCTATGAATAGTTTTGGGGGTTCATTGGTTAAGTATAAAGGGGGAAAAGGGGGACTAATCCCCCCTTTAGAGGCTTTTAGAGACAATTAGAGGCTTCACTGATTCGTTTAAGGGGTTCATTAGTTAACTATGAGGGGGGGGTAACGGGGGGATGGACCCCCCTTGATATATTGTCAATTTCTTTATTTTTCGAGGGGCTTATTTCAAATTCTTTGTAATAAGAGTATAATATACAATTAGTGTGAATAGCCTGTGAGCTCAATGCCCTCAGTTTAACTGGGCAGTTTTCTTTGTATTTGAATTTTGTTCGGATTTATATAACTTCCACAAGCTCAAAGTTCGTATTATTCGTAGTTTTTGATGAAAAATACGCAATTTCTCCTAATTTTACCTCAATTTTTGATATATATTTTCAATATTTTACTATGAGCGCAACTTTGCAACACTTTTATTTTTACATATATTGTACATTTTGATGTATTTTATAATATATGTAAAGCAGAAAGTGTTGCACGATTGCGCTCATATAAATAATCGAGGTGAAATTAGGAGAAATTGCGTATTTTTCATCCAAAACTACGATTAATACGAACTTTGAGCTTGTGTAAGTCATAAAAATCCGAACAAAATTCAAAAACTAATGTTGAAATCGTACAGGATAAACCTTCTAATATTAAAAAGTGAAATAATTAAGTTAGTATAACAAAATCGAGTTTTAATGTATTTCATGGGCCAAAAACACGGCTTATGGACCCTGATCCTTTATACTATTGTGTTGTTATTCACCCTGCACATGGCAGTTCTATCCTATCATAAAAAGTAAACGTCGTTTACATTGATTGTTTAATAAAAATAGAAACCTACTTAGGAGTACAATCAGTGATGCAAGCACTGCGCCACAAATGGTCAATTGTTACCACTAAATTTTAATGTTTTTCTTCACCTTATTAAATTTAAGAAATTCTGACTTTAAATAATATGACAAATACTCTAAAAATTTAGTGGTGGCAATCGGCCATTTGTGGCGCATCGCTTGAATCCCCGAGTACAATTATATAACATTATATTGTCCATACTTGCTAATCTTCAAAATTTTTTAATCAAATAAATATACATTGAACGAAAAATTTTAAATCAAATATGTAGCGAATTGAAACAAAAACCATTAATAAATAAGTTTATTAAACATATTATTTGGTTCCATATTTGTTTTGTGACTTGAAATAAAACGAAAAGTTATTTGGCATCTATGTTGGCATATATGTAATCAGAAATTAGCTGTCTAATATCTATATTATCAGTATTGTATTTACAGGAAAAATTTTGGACAGTCAAATATGTGTGATTTATGTTGAGGTTCCTTATATAAAAAATTAAAAGTATTTGAAAAATAAATGAAAAATGGTAATATATTAAATATCTGTCATTTATGTTCATGCATTTTACATGAAAGTGTGGAAATAGTGATGTCCTTTCCCCAGCTTCTTATCATGTTAGCAATCTGAACATTACTATTAAATACTGCTAAGATGATATTTTTTGTTTTATCGTTTTCCTTTTAATCCCGTTTTACGATTTTGATACTATCGTCGGTACCATGTCAAACTATCGAATATGAAAAAATGCATTTGTCATAATCTGTGCCATTTTCTTATACTATGCATGACACGTACGTTGCAAAATTGTCACGTTTCTAACTTACTTAGAATTTACTTGAAATTAAGAAAATGCAAATATCAAACAATGGAATATGCATATTTTTTTCAAAAATTACCATGTCAAAGTGTCGAATACGGCAAATTCGATACTTTGCCGTAATTTTTTTTTATTTTTTTTTTACTTTTTGAATCATTTATACCATGTCAAACTATCGAATATGAAAATAGTCACTTTTCAGGAAGGCAAAGAACTAAAACTTTTAATTATGGATTCAAAATTAGCGCAATTGACGCATGTTTTTGACGTTTACTATAGCATGTTTTCTACTGAAAATGGAATGTGTAGCATTAATAGTTCATCTACAGGGGACACTCAAAAGAATCCTTTTACATTACCCTCAATTGGGGAAAAAACGTTCGCGGTGTATTTTAATGATGTTACTCTATTTCAACAATAATGAAATTGACATGCATATCTAAAGTGCATTAAAACATTTTTCATTTAGAATATAGTGTGCAACACAAATCATTTATTATTTTATTCAGGGCCACTCAAAATAATTCGGTTACATAATGGCGTACGGGAAAATGTTTGAAGTGTAATTTAATAATGTTACAACACTATTTCAAACAAAATGAAAATTGATATACGTAATTGAGGTGCACTACAAGATTCTTTCTGTTGAATATGACGTGCATGCTTGCCATCGTTAATTTACAGAGGCACACAAAGTAACTCGGTTACAATGTTTTGTATTAGCGATAATTGCTGGAAACCGTTTTTAATTATGGTATGCTTTATTAAGTTTAACTCTTCGCATACTACGTAGTGTGTAAAAATTCCACAGATCGTACTATACAGGGCTACTCAAAAGAATTTGTAAGCATTAATTCGTATGCGCCGTAAATTACATAAACGAGATATTTAACTCATTTTCGGAATTTTGTGCGGAATTTTATTTTTCTATGAGATGTTTGTAGAATATTAATAAATTCATAATATACAGGGCTACACAAAGAACTGGGTGCATTGCGGGCTAGGAATGGTAATTTCTAGAAGTGCGTTTTTAATAGTGTAATGAGATTTTGCTTGAATTAAATTTTATCATATTATGTGACGTGTAAAAAAATCTGTAGATAATATACAGCATTTATAACGCATTACAGGGACACTCCAAAGAATTTTTCTACACTACGATGAATGGGGAAAAAGCGTTTGTGGTGTACTTTAATAGTGTTACACTATTTAAAACATAATGATATTGAAATGGATTTATCAAGTGCACTAAAACATGTTTTACGCAGAACATGGTGTGCAAGTCATTTTTCATTTATTTACAGGATCACTCAAAATAATTTGGTTTTAAAATAATCTGTGGTAAAAAAAAAAAAAAATGTTCGAACTGCATTTAAAAATAATGTTATACTATTTCAAACATAATGAAATTCATATACGTAATTGAGGTGTACTACAAGATGCTTACTGTACAGTATGACATTTATGACAGTTAACGTTAATTTACAGGGACACACAGATGAATTCAGTTACAGTGCTTATTCTATTAGTGATAATTGCTGGAAGTGGGTTTTCAATTATTGTATGAGTTTTTAAGTTTGCATACTACGTGGTATGTATAAATTTTATAGATCATATATAGGGCAACACAAAAGAATTTGTAAGCATTACGCTGTACGGGCATGAATTGCTTAAAGGTGGTTTTTAATTGAGTTACGTAATTTCGAGTTGATTATATTTAGTACTAAGATATGTTTTTAGAATATAAATAAATTCATAATATACAGGGCTACGCAAAGAACTGGATACATTACCGGCTATGGATGATAATTTCTAGAAGTGTGTTTTAATAGTGTAATGCGTTTTTTTGTTTGAATTAAATTTTACCATATTATGCCACATGTATTAAAATCTGTAGATAATATATAGGGATGTACAAAAGAATTCGAGTACGCTTCCGTTTATTGTCAAAAATTGCTAAAGGTAGAAAGTGCCAACTGCGTTATGTGTTTTGTAACTATACTAAATTTTCGCATACTTATATTATAGATTATAGATTATAGGTTACATACCAATCTGTAGATCATTTACAGAACTTCACAGATCCATTGAACTACTTTTTCGGCTATGGACGGTAATTGCTAGATAGTAATTGTTTTTATGTAATGCCTTTTACGAAATTATTTACTTAAATATCTTCTCTCACCTTATTAAATGATAAAGTTTCGTTATAGCATTCTGGAAGTGTTGGTAATTATTGCGTAATCTATGCTTGACGCAAGATTTTTCTTCCTTTTAGGTAGATTGCGTAAGAAATGCTACCTATTACATTCTCCCCTAAGTTGGAATTTTTGAAAAATGTTTGCAGATCTAAGCCGACCATGACTCTCAGAACCCAAAACCACCCCCAGTTCAAAACTTTTTATATCTATCTATCTATCTATCTATGTCACTTTTTTATAGACACGATAACTGCAATAATTCTGCACAAATCTCTTCCAAACTAATACATAAAATCAAGGGGTCTAAAATCTCGGTCAAGTTCGTTAATGGGCAAAATCGAACCAAGGGGGGAAGGGTGGCTTTTTGTAAAAACAGAAAAATGCCATAATTTCTTAATTATGATACGTATCGAATCCGTTTAAAGTTATTATTACTTCTAGGAAAAGGGCCGAAAATTTATGCATGACAGATTTTGATATCATTAAAAATGGCTCCAAGGGGGGAAAAAGGGGGTTTTAGAAGGAAAAAATTCATAACTTCGTCAATTCACAAGATAAAAAATCCGCTTGAATTTATTAAAATCCTCTTAATATTATCTAAAACTTTTATACTTGCAAGTTTTTTATAGGACCAACCCTTATAGCAAAAAAAAAAAAAATCCTGCCTGCTCCGCGTGCAAACAAGTTAGGTTTCGAAATGGGCGTTCCCAAATGACGCATCATGGCAAAAAGGTCATTTCTTCAGCAATTCCCAACAAACAGGTGCCCCACGGTCTGAGTTTTCGAAATCTACCTGTGCCTGTAAGCCGAGCCGTCAGGGATTTTTTTTTAATTTTTAATTTATCTTCTATAAGGGTGGAAAGCCGGTTAGTCTGATGTTGCGAGAAAAGACAGAAATCATCTAACGGGAAAGTGCAATTGACAAATAGCGTGACTTTTGAAATATATCGTTGTTAAAATAAATGCATTTTTAGTGACTAAAATCTTCAGCTTTTTCTATAATTGAATGAAACAACACTTACTTTTCGAATGTAAATTTTGCTATTTTCATTTAGTCTATAGTGTAAAAATAATTTATCATACATTGTAACAATTTTAATGAAATTTATGTATATTATTTTCTACTGTTTTTATGTCGCAGTTGTTTTTTATTTAATAAACTTTAATAGTGGAACATACTTATATTTCATCAAATTAAAAGTCGTCTGCGGTAGATAGTGATCTGGAACTCTAAAATCAGATTCCTTTTTCCTTTTACTTACCCATCATACGTAGTATAGGGTAAGTCTTGTAATCGTTTTGAAAAACGAAAAAAAAAATTTGACGGATTTACACGTTTCAGACACTGGAGATTCCGAAAAATATATTTTTAGAAAAAAAATTTTGCCGTCCGTCTGTGTGTCTGTAAACGCTTTATCTCCCGAAAAAATTGAGATAGAGACTTGCAATTTGGTATGTACTTAGTATGTAATAATGGGAATAAGCTTATTTCATTTCAATAACCTCGATTAACCGGAACTATTTTTTTCGGACTCTCGAAATATTCGCTCTGATAAAAGGTATATAAAAATTTTCGAAATTGGTTATTGCCGAAACGTCAGTGAAGTCTTACTGTGGAGACCCGAAAAGCTTTTGGTTTCTGACTGTCTGTTTGTCTGTCTGTCTGTCTGTCTGTATGTCTGTCTGTCTGTCTGTCTGTCTGTCTGTCTGTCTGTCTGTCTGTCTGTTCCGCGATAACTGCCGCAAAAATGATCCGGTTAGTTTGATTTTTGGTAGGTATGTTGGTGAGGTACCCGGAATGAGCTGTATAGTTTTTAGTTACGTTTGGTTCATTCGTTCGGAAAATATAAAACATATCTTTTTAGGTCATAATACTTTCCTATTGGAATTCAGACGATTTTGAAAATTTTCATCCATTGAAATAAAATGGCGCATTTGATTAATGTATTTAATGTGTAAGTTATGAAGGCTAAAATTTATCAAGTCAGGTCTTAAATTATTCAAATTAATTTGAAATTTTGTTAATACATTCGTCAGATTTTTTAAATTAGGTGTACAATGTTTGGTGCAATTTTATACATCTGCTCTAATAATATAATACATTTTATTCTATCATTTTTTACAAAATTATTTTC
This sequence comes from Maratus michaelseni, assembly GCA_963931845.1. NCBI lineage: Eukaryota > Metazoa > Arthropoda > Arachnida > Araneae > Salticidae > Maratus > Maratus michaelseni. The sequence continues at coordinate 404,825,834 of OZ007586.1, forward strand.
TCCTTTTTTACAAAAATTTCCGATGCATTTTTTTTCTCTCTTTCATTAAATGGTTGCTAAGCAACTATATTTCAAAAAATATCAACAAAGGAAAATTCAAGTGAATCGCATTATTTTTACGTGAAGTTTTATTAAAAATTGCCAATTTTTGGGTTTTAAGTTTTTAATATGCTTTTTTTTTAATGAAATAGATGAAAACTTATTTTAACTACTAAAAAATGATTACCAAATCGGTTTTTCAAATGAAAATAATAAAAACGTTGAATGCGTAAATTGAATATAGGTCAAATAAGATGAATTTAAATTTGTATAAGTATACTTTATACACGAAATCTTATTCAACTTCAGCAACATATGATGTTTAGTAGTTGAAATATAACTAGTATTTTAAGGATAGGATAAAATCTCTTGTACAAAGAGATGGTTATTCTAATGAAATGAAAATTGCAAATACATTCAGACATATATTCAAGAAATGAAATAGCGCAATTACTGGAAATCGAGAATAGAATATTAAAGCGACAACGGGGGCTCAGGGGGGCGGAGCCCCCCTGAAATAATGTATTGTTATTCTGAAAAAAAAAATACAGTAACAAGTAGTTTATCCTATCATTGCATAACATTGTGTTTAAGGGGATACTTCTAAAATTTCCGAAACTTTCGATAAATTTATATTCTTATAAATGTATAAATAACTTAAAAAGATTGAATTTTAGTGTGTCAAATATTATGCAGATAATGTTAAAAATTAGTAAGATTAATGAACAATGATTTTTTGAGCTGACGTTGAGGCCTCTGATCTGTAGATTTACTAGTTTTAAGAAATGAATATAAAAGACAATAAAAAAAACATAAATTTTGCATAAAGCATGAAGTCGATCAGATAATTAGTTGCCGAGATATTTGTAATCCTATTTACCACACTCTTCGATTTTTCATGACGCTGTATTTCATCCAAATTTCACTTCAAAGACATATTTTAATTGGAAATTTGACGCTTAATCAGATGCAATAAACCGCTAATAGGATTATTATTTTTGGAGTTATAAGGATGTTTATTTCAAGCAATTCAGTAATCGATCCTTTAAAGTTTGTGACGTCATCAAGCCACGATTTTATTTGAATTGCAATGCATTTTATAAGTAGTTTACACATTTTTATTTTAATATTTTACATTATGCATATCTATGATGGGTAAGTATTACGGTGGCCCCCAACGACTAGTTTTGTTCTGTAATGTTAATTTTTCACAACTTCTCTAACACTAATAACTTAACGAGAAAGAACTAAGCCTAAAATTTCCTCTACATAAATGAAATCGTCTGAAAAAAAATTAAATGACAAATTGTTCGTTCTTATATTTATCACGGATATCGTGAAAAACAGAACATAGCAGCGACACCTATTGGCAGGTAGACACCCAAAACCAATAATGATCTATTTATGTCAAGGTATAACAAAATACGAAATTTGGTGAAAGTTAATTAGTTTTTAAGATATATCTATGGCGGAAGTCGTGAGAGTGCAGTATAGAAGCGCCACCTGTCGGGCGACTTACACTAAACCTTAATCAGTAGAAACTTATGTGAACGTCTACGTCTAACTGAATCTGAAGTTTAATGAAAATCCGTGTATTACTTCTTGAGAGAGAGCTATTCAACGTCACCTTTCGGGCGATTTATACCAAAATATAATAAGAAACAACTTACGTCAACATCTAACTGAATCTAAAGTTTGAGGAAAATACGTGTATTAGTTCTTGAGATAGACAGTCTATTTCGGAAATCGTGAAAAATACAGCATAGCAGAGACACATCTTGGACGATTTACACCAAAAACTAATCAGCGCTAATTTATATCAAGGCTTAACAGAATCTCAATTTTTAGTAAGTTCCGTCCTTTAATTCCTGATATAAAACGCCCAGAAAATTTTTGTCAAATACAGACACACAGACAGACATTTTTTAAAAGCAATAAAATCATTTACTGGACCTTCTAAAACATATAAATCCATCGAAAACGGAATTCGAGTTTTTTCACGAATCCAATACTTTCTTCTTGTAAAGACAGAATAAAGTAAAAGAAAGAAAAATCGTGCATCGAGCATAGAATATGAAACACTTTCCAACACTAACTTTAATAAGCCTTCTCTGTGCAATAAGGTAAATAAGATATCCAAGTAAACATTTTAGAAAACGCAAAAACACATTTAAAAACCAATTTTCAGAAATTACAGGCCATAGCCAAAAAAGTACTACAATTATTTTGTGCAGCCCTGTATATAACCTATAGATTTGTATAATATAGTATGTTACAATTTAGTTTACTAAGAAAACACATAACGTAGTTGAAAATTCACCATCAGAAGTTTCAACTAGTAGACGAAAACATATTTAAATTCTTTTGTACAGCCCTGTATACTATCTTAAGATTTTTATACACGACACATATTAAGCTAAAGTTAATTTTTTCAAAAATTCGCTGTAAACTACTAAAATCACGCTTCTCAGAAATTATCATACATAGGCGGCCATGTATCCAGTTCTTTACGTGGCCATGTATATAATTTTATTTATATTCTACAAACATCTCTTAGTAGACTAAATACATTCCACGTTCAAAATGCCTAACTCGATTAGAAAAAACCTTTACGAAATTTACGCTGATACACAGTAATGCTTACGAATTCTTTTGTGTAGCCCTGTATATAATCTATAGCATTTAGACATAGTATGCAAAAATTTAGTTAAACGCATTACCTAACAGAAAGCGCATTTCCAGAAATTATAGCGATAATACATCGGATACAGTACTGTATCCGAAATATTTTGTGTGTCCCTGTATAAATGAAGATAAATACTATGCCCATCATATTATACAAGTAACTTGTAGTAAATGTATATCAATTTCATTATATTACAAATAGTGTAACATAATTAAAATGCACTGCAAACAGTTTTTCCCCGTAAAAAATTATGTAACAGAATACTTTTATGTGGCCCTGTAAATAAATGATAAATGCTTTACACTCCATATTCTAAGAAAGCATGCCTTAGTGTACCTTAGAAATTCTTAACAATTTTAATATGTTTATAATAGTGTAACATGATTAAAATGCACCGCAAACGATTTTTCCTCATAGTCCATAATAAATAGGAATATATTTTAGTTTCCCTGTAAACTAATTAATTATAAAGTGCCATGCTACACGTGCCATATTCGAAAGTAAGCATCTTGTAGTGCACTGCACTGCGATGTATATCAATTTCAATATAGTTGAAATAGTGGAACATCTGTAAAATACACTGCAAAGAATTTTCCCTATAGACCATAATGTAACGGTATTCTTTTGAATGCCACTGACATGCAGTATAAGCGCTATACACTTCATTGTGAATATCGAACAAACCCTAATAAACATCAATAACATATATCAATTCTATGGCAATCCGAGTACATTTACGCGAGTTACAGGACGGACAGTCGGCAGACAGACAAATCGAATTCATAAACACTCTTCAACTATGTCGGAAAGTGTTAAAAATCATGCGCGAATCATGCTACGAAACACTTTCCACCACTAGAATATTTTAACAAAACGTCGCAGTTTATTAAGGTACATAAGATACCTAAGTAAACATTTTAGAAAACACATAACACGTGGAAAACCAGATTTCAGCAATTATCTAACCATAATCCTTAAAAATACTCCAATTCTGTTGTGTAGCCCTGTGTTTGATCTATAGGTTTGCATGTATCCTACATTGTATGCAAAACTTTAGTAAGAAAACGTATAATAGGTTGAAAATTCACATTCAGAAATTTCTACCAATAGATGAACACATACCTGAATATTGTGTACAGCCCTGTATATTACCTACAAATTTCTATACAAACCACATAATAAGCTAAAATTTAATCCAGGATAAAAGACGCTTAAAACTACTGAAATAACATTTCCAGAAATTATCCTCTATAGGCGTTCCTGAATCCAGTTCTTTGTGTGGTCCTGTATATGATTTTAATTGTATTCTACAAACATATACTAATAATTTGGAAATACATAACACAATTAAAGAAAAGAAAACACCCAGTTAAACTGACGGCATTGAGCTCACAGGCTATTCACACTAACTGTAAATTATATTCTTATTTCAAAGAATTTGAAATAAGCCCTCGAAAAATGAAGAAATCGACAATATATTAAGGACGGAACAATCCCGCGTTTCTCCCCCTTATAATTAACCAATGAACCACTAAAACTAATCAGAGAAGCCCCTTACCACAATGAACCTATATACAAAATTTGAAGAAAATCGGATAATTCTGCATGAAGAATTCATTTATCTAATTAAAGGGGGGTTAGCCCCCCGTCCCCCCCCCTATACTTAACCAATGAACCCCCAAAACTAATCAGAGAAGTGCCTTACCACAATGAGCCTATATACAAAATTTGAAGTAAATCGGATAATTCTGCATGAAAAACCCATTTATCTAAATTAAGTGGGGGTTAGCCCCCGTTCCCCTCCTTTACACTTTACCAATGAACCCCCAAAACTAATCAGGGAAGCCCCTTACCACAATGAGCCCATATACAAAATTTGAAGAAAATCGGATACCTCTGCATGAAAAATTCATTTATCTAAATTAAGAGGGGAGGATTAGCCCCCCCGTTAGCCCCTTTATACTTAACCTATGTATCCCTAAAAGTAATCAGGAAAGAACCTTATCACAATGAACCTAGATACAAAATTTGAAGAAAATAGGATAATTCTGCATGGAGAATCCATTTATCTAAATTAAGGGGGGTTAACCCCCCCGTCCCCTCTTTATACTTAACCAATGAACCCCCAAAACTAATCAGGCAAGCGCCTTATCACAATGAACATATATATAAAATTTGAAGGAAATCGGATAATTCTGCTTGAAAAACCCATTTATCTATATTAAGGGGGGGTTAGTCCCCCCCGTTCCCCCCTTTATACTTAACCAATGAACCCCCAAAAATAATCAGGGAAGTGCCTTACCACAATGAGCCTATATGCAAAATTTGAAGTAAATCGGATAATTCTGCATGAAAAACCCATTTATCTAATATAAGGGGGGTTAGCCCCCGTTCCCCTCCTTTACACTTCACCTATGAACCCCGAAAACTAATCAGGGAAGCCCCTTACCACAATGAGCCCATATACAAAATTTGAAGAAAATCGGATACCTCTGCATGAAAAATTCATTTATCTAAATTAAGAGGGGAGGATTAGCCCCCCCCCGTTAGCCCCTTTATATTTAACCTATGAACCCGCAAAAGTAATCAGGAAAGAACCTTATCACAATGAACCTAGATACAAAATTTGAAGAAAATAGGATAATTCTGCATGACGAATCCATTTATCTAAATTAAGGGGGGTTAACACCCCCGTCCCCTCTTTATACTTTACCAATGAACCCCCAAAACTAATCAGGCAAGCGCCTTATCACAATGAACATATATATAAAATTTGAAGGAAATCGGATAATTCTGCTTGAAAAACCCATTTATCTATATTAAGGGGGGTTACCCCCCCTTCCCCCCTTTTTATAGTTAACCAATCAACCCCCAAAACTAAAAGGGAAAATCAGGGAAGCGCCTTATCACAAGGAACCTATAAATAAAATTTTAAACAAAACGGTTATTTCTGTCAAGAGTTATCGCGTTACGTACATACGTACGTACATACATACGTACATACATACATACATACATACAGAACGGGCGGGCACATTAGTTCTCAGACTTCGATAGCCTGTGAGCTAAAACCACCTTTAAGAAATTCAGAATCATACTTTCTAATGCTTGCGAATTATTTTGCATAGTCCTATATATAATCTGTATAACTTATACACATGTAGTGTGCAAATAGTTAAACTCAAAAATACATACAGAAACTGAAAACGCATTTCCTGCAATTATCGTTAATAGACCGCTCTGTAACCGAAACGTTTTGAGTGCCCCTGTAAATGAACGATAATTATCGAAAACATTCCGTGGTTTCCCACCCCTCCATTTATGTGTTATTTATATGTTTTCTTATATTTTATAAAATTTACATAACGCCTAAAATAAGTTTTTTCATTTACCAATTTACAGTAAGCTCATTTTGTAAATTATTAAAGAAAATTGTTAATTCTTTTATATTGAATATGTAAATACAAAAATTTTACAAGTCAAATTATCGAATTTAGCATATTCGCTATTTTGACTTGTAAAATTTTGCTAAAACTGAGAAAAGTACAAGTCAAACTATCGAATACGGCATATTCGCTACTTTGACTTGTAACATTTTGCAAAAACTGAGAAAAGTACAAAATTTTACAAGTCAAACTATCGGATACGGCAAATTCGCTACTTTGACTTGTAAAATTTTGCAAAAACTGAGAAAAGTACAAATAAACATAGCATTTCAAGGTATCGAATGTGATTTTTTGGCGAATAAAACTAGCCAAATGATTTATCTCGATAGCAAGCTTAAATAGGATATTAAACAGCAGAAGAAATATATAACAATTAGTTACTTCCGCCAAGCGCTGATTTTAAATCCATAATTAAAACAGTTTTTTTGCCTTCCTGAAAAGTAGCTATTTTCAAATTCGATAGTTTGACATGGTACCGACGAATGTGAAATTCTCTGTGTGAATGCAGTTAATGAGTTTTCGTCTATATAACAGTATTATAGATTAATATACCGACTTTAGCATTCTAATCGAGCTCATTCTTTACGAAATAGTTTCCAAATCGATACCCTGAATCAGCCAAACACTTGCACACCAGTCAATAATACGTTTTGCCAAAAGTGAGTGATGAAAATAAAATATAAATTTAAAATTAATACAGAAGTAAAGTAATATCTGTGCAAATAAATTTGTAAAATGACAGTCGCAATTAAATACTACTTCTCGTACTTTTGAAAGTCAATGTAATCTAATTATCTTAAACAAAAGATAAATTTTTAATGTTCTATTTCATATTTTATTTTTCATACTGTTAATAATATATGAACAAGGCTTTGAATGTCACATTGAATAACATGGAAGTGTAACGTTGTAAAATATATAACTGAGCACTGAAATAAATACCTTTAAGTAATGTTAAATATTTTTTCAATCGATTTTCAGCAGTGAAATTCGAAGGAAATTATTAAATAATAAAAATGTGAATTTTAACACAGGTGACAAGTCATTTTGACCCGTACCAAATAAATAATTGTTGATTTGCACAAGAAATTTCTTAATAAAGAAGTTAAATACATACCATGCAAAAATAAGTTGAATAAATAAGTTAAATAGTTTTAAATAAACATTCTGGTGTAAAATATTATTATAAAACTTGAGTAAAATGTCCCACAGTTCTAGTGTTAACATTGCTATCTAAGCGTAATATCGACAGAATGAAAAATGTCCAAGCCGGGAATCGAACCCGGACCCTTGGAATAAAATAGCCACCTTGTCGATATATGTGAGTGAGAGATGCCAAGCTCGGTAGCTCGTTCTCGTAGCTCAATGGTAGAGCATTAGAGCGCTATTCCAAGGGTCAGTGTTCGATTCCAGGATTCGACAGTTTTCATTATGTCGGTATTACGCTTAAATTGCAATGTCTAAATTCACATGCTTATTATTCAATAAATATCTTTTTTGTAAATTTAAAATCTATCGAATTTTGTTAAAGATGTTGTGGTTCTAATGTAAATAGATTATTTTATGAATAAATAAATATATTACGTACATTCGCATTTTTAATTAATGCTATTTTATATGCATAGCAGCCAACATTCCGGGTTATTTAAAGTTCAATAAACACATTTCGAACCAGAAATTGTATTTTATAAATCGTGTTTTGTTTCTAAGGTGTATGCGTTTGATTTAATTTATTTTAAAAATTCTCGTTCAAAACTTATTTATTTTATTAAACAAACTAAAAGTTCGGACGCTATGCAAGTGTGTTTAGAGATTTTATTACTTATTTATTACATATCATGTAAATTTTGCTTCGTATATATATATGAAATTTTTCCTCCACGTCCAAATATTATTTTCGTATTCACATATTTCTCAGCTGCCATAATTTTCATTAATATTTACTGAAAAGAACTAAACATATACAAGGGTGTGGAGAAAATTGCTGACACATTTTTTAATTAAATCATTAACAAAATTAAATAGTTGGCGTTGGCGAGTGAGATTAGAATCAAAATGCTTCTGATAAGAGACAGCTTTGTTTGAACAAAAAAAAATTCAAATTTTCCCATATATGTCAATATACATTTAAAGAGGCCATAATCATAAAAAATTCATTAGGCCATTTATTTTGTGTGTACTGCTACCATATTTCACACTGGAGAAGGCATGCCGTAAAATATGAAAGTAGATTGTACAAAATAAATTATCTGTAAATGATTTATGTTAAGTTTTTAACGACTTTTTGAAGCTTTATAGATTTAAAGGAGCATATGGTCAATATTTGGAACTAAATTTTAAATTATCTTTAAGAAAATGTTTTAGTATGAGAAGCATTGTTGCCCACATCTCACTCTGCAAGGTTCGTACACTCCTTAGAATTTCCATAGGATATGGAATCTTTATTTCAGTTTGGAAGTGTTTGGATAATATTTTTCTTAAGATTATAAATCTTCCAGTGATAAGCTAAAGAGTCTGTAATATTTTCACGTTTAAATAAGACGGAAGTTCTATACGAAAATTCTTGTAGAACTTCACGCAATTTTGATCTTGTACGCTAATTAGTTGATTTTTCGTTCTATTTTATAATGTGTCAAAACCTTTTGCAGCAGACTATTTTAAAATTGTTTTAAATGGCGTTCATCCATATGATGGAAATAAACTGAAAGAGAAATTTTAAGTAATCATTTTTTGTCCATACCTTAATAATAACCTATAATTAGTCTTTATTGCTTAATGCAAATAACGTTTCTTACTCTAAAATATAATAATTTATATACAATAAATATCTTCTGGAAGAAATAATGTAACAAATTAAACCGATTAACAATTTTCCACGAACGCCGCTCGGGCAAGAAGAGTTTATTTGCTTCATTTCTCAAAGCTTCTGCTTACCACTAATTTTTAACTGTAATCTTCGGTTTATTAATTGGCAGAAATGTTTCGATTATATAAGGCAAATATTTTATTACGAAAAAAGTTGTGTTTGGTCTCTATTTATAATTTATTGTGTCAGAAAACACGAAACTGTTAAGTGTTTAAAAATCATGTTTAATCTGGGAATTCTCGTAGATATCTAAGGTTTGTGCGGTTAATACTTTGCCACCAATAAATTCAAATAAATTTTGTCATCTTATTTAACCCCTCCGGGGCTATGGGTGCTTATATGCATTTTCAAAATGTGTACACAGCACTTTTTTTGGTACTAGTAATAAAATAACTGATATTTGCCTTATTTAATTGTGGCATTTCCGAGATTGAGTACGTAAATTTAACAAGCGTCTAGAGATCACACTTTTTCAGTTTTGATTCCTGGTACCTGATCCTGTGGGATAAGCTCTCTCGGCATGTCTTGCCGCGTGTACTTATATATGTAGGAAATATAATTATAAAAAATGTTAATATTTGGTACAAATTATTTTTATAGCTTAATTAAATATTGAAAAAATAGAAATTTTCCACTTATCTTTTCAAATCAATAATTTTACAATATCGGATACTTATTCCCATTAATTTTTTTAACTTTCCCTTGCCGTGAATTAAACATATGTTGTCCGATCTGCAGTTAAGTGTCATACCACTATGTATACGTACGTCATACACCACGCACCGAGGCTAACGAAAAAGAAAAGCTACCGTGGTGCTTTACGAGTATATATTTTTTACAGACCGCCGGAGTCACGTGATGCTCGAAAGCACCAATGAAGGTGTATGAAAAGAGCATATCGTCACTCTAGCGGTCTGTAAAAAAAAGATAAGTGGAATGCACCGCGGTAACCTGTCTTTTTCATTAGCCTCGCCACGCACTCACTGAGAAGAAGCTTAGAACATTATTTTAAATACAACCATCATGCGCGGAAGGGTATGCGCAGGACACTGATCCCACAAGATCAGATATCAAGGGTCAAAATTGAAAATGTGTGAGCGCTAGACGCTAGTGCAAATGTTAATCTATATAAAAAAAGTCAACTGTAAAACAATCGTGTATGGGACGTTGATCCGGAAGGGGTTAATTCTAGGCATTTGTTAAAAAAATTCGAAAACATAATTTGAAGATTACTTTTTGAAAAATAGTGGTGACAAACGTAAAAGCCGTACCCACCCTGGGTATTTCATACCCCGTGCATGAATTAATGGGTTTAAAATTAACAAATTTCTGAAACTTTTATTGTTATAAAACATCCATTTGTAGCAATATTTTGAATATTACAGTCAAAGTAAAAATAATCCAATGTAGGTTTTATATATATTTTTTTTACTTAAAAATATATTGATAAAATTAATGTATTTTAATTATATTTAGAAAATAGTAATTTTAATCAATAGTTTTTTAAATGTTATATTGCAACTATAAATATAATAATTTTCAACAAAACTAATTTAATTACACATTCTTGTTGCATATTATATATTCGTAAAATTTAACGTTTGAAAAATTATTTTGCATCTTTGAAATATAAAAATTCAAATCGATAATGCAGTTTATAAATTTAACAGGAATTGTATTTTGAGTGGAATCATTTAAAAATTCAAATAACTTTCGTGTGGAAAATAAAATATGTTGTGCCCCAACTTCTTTTAGTGGAACTGTTAATTTACGCTGTAAATGAAACATCACAGGAAATTTACTTTAATATACATAAGAAAGAAAACCAGTAGAAGCCAGTAAAAACCATAAGTCATAGAAAATTTGCATTGAAATTAAATTTGTGTCAAAACAACTTACAGAAATTGTGCAAATTTTCATAAACATGCTTCAATTTCTTAGACCTGTAAGAGGCGTTTTTCCAAATACACATTTAGATTGCTTTAAAAGCACTTTCCATAAAAATAAAAAATAAATAAATAAAATATACTACCTATTTACGAAAAAGATTAAATATTTCACAACATATAATAAACTCAAAGTAAACATCAGTTAAGAAATGTAATTTATTTTACATTTTCTGTCAAACACAAACGAAAGTCGGTTATTTATTTTAATCTGATATAGAATCTCGCACTCTAAAATGATATTAATTTTATGTTTTAATAAAAAAAAAAAAAAAAAAACGTAAAATGTGTGACAGTTCAATGCGATTTATGTTGAACCTATAAAAACAAATATGTATCGTAAATTGTACAAGCCAGTTCTGTCTTATCTGTAAAGTGGAGAAAACAGTTTAAAACCTACAAAGAACTGATATTTTGTTCTACATATTTTAAAATTTTTGCAATTTGGAATACAACAAAACAAACCACATTAAAATATTCACATTAAATCAGGATCCATTTAAAATTGGTAATTTGTTCTTTAACACATACAAGTGTGGTTTAATAAGTTCTCTGCCTGACAGTAAAAGCACAAGATTTCTGACATAATTTCTTTTTTTTTAATGTAGTCCCCTTCTAATTCAATACATTTAAGACACACTCTTGTGTGCGTATTCTTTAGTCCAGCCCTGTACGAGGATGGTTTGAAAAGTTCCCGGTCTGACAAAGAAAATACAAAATTTTTGACAATATTTCATTTTATTTTTCAACTTGGAACACATTACATTTCAGAACATTCTTGAGAAATGTTCATTCTTTGGCGTTTCTGGTCGACATTCAACAAACGCGGCATGCATTGAGCGGAAAGTTTTGTCATACCCAAAACATCGTGTAAAATGTAGTGGGCACGGTCTATCGAGATGTTTGCAATGCCAGCTAGTTCCTGTATTCAATATGGCATTGTGAATTTTTTTAGACAATTTCGAAATTGAGATTCCCGCGTCACTCCTGAGTCAAGTAGGAGGGGCTGAAGCTTGACTTTTCCTGTTTCGATAGGTTTGAAATTAATGATGGAAGCAATGGTCGTTTCCTAGGTACAGTTCGTTTCTTTTTAGAGGCTGGAAAACAAACAGAGTTATTAAATACACGTTTCGTTTGCAGGCGTGTATTATAGAGCAATTGTTTTGATCAATATCAGTCTAAAGTGTATTTGTTTTACTAGTTATTTTCCTTTTAATATTTTGATGTTCATTGCTCAGAAGTTTATTATGTAGGGGAGAGGGATCTTTAGCAGATTATACTATATTACACTTATGTTACTGTCTTCTGTTCAACACAGGGTAATTAAGTCTGTCTGTGTTACTCTTAAACAAATCTGTCTAGAGCTATTATTGCTTACTTGATAATTTTTCAATTTAGATTATTCGCTACTTGTTTTTGAACAATGTCGTCCATTTGAATAGATGTTTACGTTTGGAGTATAATTCATTGACGATAAATCATGAGAAATGTTCCCCTAATAATAATTTCTTTTGAGAACGAACATTGTTATAAGATACATGCTTTGATGAATAAAGAAGAACAAGTAGAAGGCTTGCGCGACCAGAGGAGTTGAGATTTGCGCTCATCATTAGAGAGGTTTCAGGAACATTCCTAAATATATACATTCTTTAAAAGAAAATTAATGTACAATCGTACAACGAGAACATCTATGGGTTGTTGAACATCTATCGTAGAAATGCATCACAAAACATCTCAGTCAATACTGCGAAAGTTATTGTTAACCAGGTTTTTACAAATTTGATAAAATCTGGTAGCCAGGAAAAAAAATATTAGTCGCCAGCAAAATTTATTTACCACCATCCTCTTTCCCGTCATTGATTTAAAATAAAACACAAGCGTTTTTTATGAATTGAGAAAAAATAAAAAACAAGCATAGTTTACAATTATTAGTTACATAATTCAGAATAGTACACAATTTAGAAAGATAATATACTATATAAACTATATTTTCTAGTGAAACTTATAAAACTTATAAACTATTATATTATATTGACAACTTATATAAATACAAAAATCTAATTGTAAACTTACCAAAAAAAAAAAAAAACTCGAGCATTTTTTAGCATTGTATCCAATTTTAGATGTCACAGAGGCTGGATTGACACTATTTCTCACTGTTTTATTGAAATATCCTCTCTCCAGTCACATTCTAATCACGTGACATATACTAGCTGACTATAGCTGAAAAGAATGGTGTTTTCTGTCCATGAGTTGTAAAATGCCTTTTAAATTTAATTGTTCTATTAAAAGAGCAAGATCACTGCTTACCGCGCACGAGTAGGGGTGGGGGGGGGAGAAAATGCGCCAGTCCTCATTTCTTATGTCATTTTGTTTTACAGAAATCACCCAGAAAGATTAAATATCTTGGTCTCCAGATGAATAAACTTGGTAGCCAGTGGCGACCTGTTGTTAAAATATAGAAAAATTAATATGAACCGTTATGAGAAGATATTTTTAACCCCAAAATCCGTATGTAAAATTTGATATAAAATGTTTTCTTTTTTCATTAAATTTCACGTTTTGTATACATGAAAATTTTAAATCAGAATAAAACCGTACAAATCTTCCGCAATCACCCTTTGCAGTAGAAGATGTTTGAAACTAGCTTTCAGTTCCAATAAGACGCACAGGAAATTTAATATTAATTAAAATACACATGAATTTTTCATGCGAATATTTTTAAACTTAAAAATTATTTCAAAATTTAACAAGACGAAATATAAGGGAATTTCTTTTCTAAGTGACTAAAACAAGTCTTAAGTCATTGAATATTTTTGAAAATATATTGAAAAATCCAGAAGGTTTTTTACCTAAGCTGCTTAAAGCATTGTTTAAAGCGCTGTCGAAGTTGGTATTTTTGTTCATTTTCCGGTATCACATTTTGAGAAACTAAAGAATTTCGAGAATTGTGAAAGAAGAATAAGGATAAGAAATTGGAGTTTTCGTAACTTGCTTTCTTCAACAAGAATTTTTCTTACTGAATACAGACAAATTAAATTGAAATATTTAGAATTACATACCATGATTTTTTGTATTAGAATGGCTTTTTTCCATTTTGTTTTCAACACGTAAAATTTTGAAACACTTTTGAAGTAAACATGCGCATGAAATGTGAATGCATAAAAATTATATACATATATTTACGAATAAAAAGGCAAAAAATATAATATATATTGTTTCCTTCAATTATCTTGGTCTACATATTGTTGTTGTTTCGATAATTTTCTTGAATCATTGATGTTTTAAATACCAAGTCAAAATGGGAAACGGTTCCTCTAAAGTAAAAACTGACCAAGTTCCCACTAATAATATTTGCGATATACGGCGTATTTTGTATGTCATTTTCAATCATGAATGACGTACATATAAAGCAGCATAGTTGTGTCAATTTTTTAAAAGATTACAGCTGCACATCGCTTCTGAAAATCGCCATTGCAATCTAAATATTCGTCTTCTCCGAGACAACGCAAAACCTTACACAGCAGTCATAACGAATCATAAATTTCACTGTAAATTACTTTATCATATTATCTATAGTCCGAACGTATCATTTTCTGACTAACATTTTTTAAATGTTTAAAATAGGTGGATTGAGCTTTGTGCGTATTTTATTAAAATAAATGATCAACGTAAAAATAGCACAAATAAAATTTATATAAAATAGCAAACAACTGTTTCGGAGCCTCTAAAGCTCCATCATCAGTGTCAAAGTTAAAAAGATTAAAAACTGATTTAAATGTTTAAGCAATGTAAATATGCTTGCGAATCTGCTCGCGACCAAGATGAAGTGCATCGTCCGAACTGTTCGTGAAACGGAAAAAAGAAAGACATATTCTGGAATTTCGTACTTTTACATTTTAAACGCCACAATCAATTTAAAAAAAAACGTTTGTGAACTCTTTAAATTATGTATTTTAAAGGGTCATTTTCACGATTGATTTTTTTCTTCCTTTAAGTGGCGCTGTCCAACGGGTTGAGCGCAGATGTACCATTTCACATAACATACCTATTTAAAGCTGAGAACTTCTTCTTTTCGGCGATGCAATTTGTTTTCAAAATTACGAATTTTAACCTTTCAAGAAACTTCGCGACCGCAAGTCACTTCGCGCCTGCCGGAGATGATACTTTTTCTACGCTAAAGGTAAGTAAACATCCATATTTCTACACAATCTTTTTACACTGTTAAAACAATTGCAGCAAACTGTCCAGTCATTTGACCGTTTTCTACAAAAAAGATTACATAACCGTAATTTAAGTCTATTCTGACCATAATATGGGCAATAATTTGGTTAGAATACTGTTAAATTACAGTTATGTAACCGTTTATTGTAAAAACGGTCGAATGACTGGGCAGTTTGCTGCAAATTTTTAATATTGTAGAGCATCTAAGCAGACTACATTTACATCTCTTAAAATTTTCCAAACGTTCGGACAAAAAAAAGAAAAGTGAGAAATTTTCGATGAAAACGACAAACCGTGGGAGGTTTCGGCTCATGTTTCCACTACTAAATATGCATATTTTTTAAAAAGGCTCGGTTATTTTTATATTTATAAACGATTAAAATTTCAGAGAGTTTGACCTATAAGAAATATTTTTGTTTTGTTATGCTAAAGGACCCGACGCGAAAACAAACAAACAAACAAAAAAAAACAAGAACGAAAAATCGTGCGTCAAGCATAGATTATGAAACACTTTCTAACACTGTAACGAAACTTCACCGTTAAATAAGGCGAAAGAAGATATGTAAGTAAACAGTTTAGAAAAAAATTTAAACATTGAAAAATAATGTTTTCAAAATTACCTTCCAGTGTCAAAAAAGTAGTCGAATTATTTTGTGCAGTCCTGTATACGATCAACAGATGTGGATATATAGTATGATAAAATTTATTTCAATTAGAATATTCACATTTTTCAATTTTTGCCTATCGATAGAAATGCACTCGAAATCTGTTGTACAGCCCTATATATTATCTGAAAACATTTGTACACACCACATATTCAGCTAAAAGGTAACTTAAAACTCACTCGCAACAATTACCAACCGTAAATGGCAATATATCCTTTTATTTGCGTAGCCCTGTATATGGATTTATTTATATTCCACAAACTACTACTAAATATAGTTCATCAGGAAAATGCGTAAACACAATATAAAAGTTTAATAAAAGTTTATAAACACACACGTACTATGAAAAAAATTAGTTAAACTTAAAAACGCAAAGCAAAGTGTAAATCGCACTTATCACACATAGATTGCAAATATCTTACATGTACTGCAAACAACATGTTTTGTGTCTCCCTGTAAATAAACGCAATGCACGCAAGAGAGAAATTGATAGTGCACCTCAGTAATGCATATAATTGTCATTATGTTTCTAACATTGAAATGTCACTAAATTACACTGCAAACGATTTTTCCCCTTAGAACGACGTGTAACAGAAAAATTATGTTTGACCCTGAAAATGAATAATAAATGCTTTGCATTCCGTGTTATACAAAAAGCATGTTTTAATGCGCTTCATAATTATCTATCAATTTCATTATGTTTTAAATGACATAGCGTCATCAAAATGCACTTGAAACGATTATTTCCAATTGACTGTAATGTAACGGAATATTTTGACTGTCCCTGTAAAAAAAGTATAAGTGCTACACACTTCAGTTGAAATAGGGAATATGTTATAGCAAACGACAATAACATACAAAAATTTCAGGGAAATCCGAGCATATTTACGGGAGTTAGAGCACAGACAGACAGACAGACGGCCACACGGCAGACGGTCAGGCGCCAGACAGACGGCCAGACGGCCTACCAGACAGATGGCCAAACGGCAGATGGCCAGGCGGCCAGACGGCAGACAAACCGAAGTCATAAATACTTTTTAACAAGGTGGTAATTTCTTTTATGAATATACAACATGTAAATATGCATATTTTTTCACAAAATTTTTACTCTGGTTGCAAAATTGTTATATTTATAGTTGTTAATAATTTTAAAGAGTTCCGACAACAAAAACTATTTTTAACTATTTCCAGTCTAGTTGAAAAGTGTGTGACTTCGGTTTGTCTGGCAGCCTGGCAGTGCTCTAACTCCCATACATATGCTCGGATTGTCCTGAAATTTTTGTATGTTATTGTCCTTTACTATAGCATGTGGCCGATTTCAACTGAAGTGTGTAGCACTTACAGTTTTTGTACAGAGACAATCAAAAGTATTCCGTTACATTACAGTCAATGGGAAATAATCGTTTCAAGTGCATTTTGATGACGCTACGTCATTTGAAACATAATGAAATTGATATATAATTATTTGAAGCGCATTAAAACATGCTTTTTGTAGAATAGGGGGTGTAAAGTACATATTATTCATATAGAGGGTCAGACAAAATAATTCTGTTACATATTGTTCTATGGAGAAAAGTCGTTTGCAGTGTAATTTAGTGATATTTCAATGTTTTAAACATAATGATAATTATATGCATTACTGAGGTGCACTATAAATTGCTCTCTTGTGTGCATTGCGTTTATTTACAGGGACACAAAAAATATATCAGTTACAGTACATGTGCGATATGTACAGTCTATGTGTGATAAGTGCGTTTTCAACTTTGGTTTTTGTTTTTAAGTTTAACTAATTTTTCATAGTACGTGTGTGTTTAAAAACTCGGTTGTTCATATACAGGGCTACACAAGGAAATTCGTAAGTATTACTAACTATGGGAATGAATTGCTTAAGGGTAGTTTTTAATTTTTTTACGCATTTTCCTGCTGAACTATATTTAGTTGACTAATAGAAGTTTGTGGAATATAAATATATTCATATTAATTATTCAAAATTCATTCTACGCAAAGCAAAAGATACACTTTCGTTTACGGTTGGTAATTGCTGCGAGTGAGTTTGAAGTTGCCTTTTAGCTTAATATGTGGTCTGTACAAAAGTCTTCACATAATATACAGGGCTGTACAAAAAATTTCGAGTGCTTTTCCATCGATTGGCGGGAATTTCTAAATGTAAATATTCTAACTGAACTAAATTTTATCATGCTATATATCCACATCTATTGATCACTAGCAGAACTACCGGGATTTGTCCGAGTTAACATAAATTAAAATACAATAATACGACAATAACAATGACAGAGCTTTGTGCATTCTCGACCGTAAATCGATAAAAAAAAAGACAATTAAAAAGAATAGCGTTACTTTTACTCAACCATAGTAAAATTTCTCAGCTTTATAAATGAGAATACAATAGAAAAATATAAGATTTTCCTGACAATGAAAAAAAAAACAATCAAATGTCGTAACATTTTGTGAAATTCTCTTTCATATGGCATATATCTATATTATAAAACAAAAACATATCCGTTAGTAATGTCGACATCATATTGACGATAGCAACGACCTAACCATGAAATTTTTCCCTGTACTACACTTTTGTAACTACTAAATATCACATAATTTCATTTTTTAAACTGTCAATTAGAAAAAAATGCACTTTCAAGTGTAGTTTGAAAAGATTATCTCAATTTACTGATTTTTTATGAATTTTAAAGTAATTTTAAAGAATATATATTTAATCTGTGTCCAATCCAATTAACAAAGATTAACTTATTTGATCTTTATAAAGTAAAGACATTTACTTCTAAGCATAGCACATTCAAATTTTATGCGATGGAATAAAAAAATGTACTTTCAATGTTATTTGTTTGAATCTCAATTTACTGATGTTTTATGGATTTTAAAATAATTTTCAAGAATGGATATTTTTAAATCTGCGTGCGAGTCATTTACAAAAGATTAACTGGTTTGCTCTTATAACAATGTAAATTATTCAGCATTTGTTGGTTTACGCGTTATATTCCATAACTGATTTGCCAAATTAAATTAAAAGATAAAGAACGAAAATATGGAAGCCTCGCATAATATTAGAAGGAGTGTTCAAAATATATTCATTTAATTGTTTTAAATGTTTTAAAATTAATTATTAATTACACCAAAATCAATATCACCAAAGAAAACATTTCATTTTTTTTATTATTCTAAAAAAAGCTATAAAACTGGAAAGTTGCCAGGTTTCATTAAATCTTTCGCTCGCTGATAATTTTAACAGCAAAAAAGAAAAATATGCAAACATGGAGTTAGTAAGAATGACATTAATGAGTATCTTAATATTTTCTTTTAAGTTGGGTCTACATTGCATAAGCGAACCACAACAGTAACATTAAAAAATATATTTCGTGCGGCTTAAACGTTATTGTGGGTATGCCTATTTACTTTATGGATAATAATAAAACGTTAATTTCGGAAAATCAAAAACGTTATTGTGGGTATGCCTATTTACTTTATGGATAATAATAAAACGTTAATTTCGGAAAATCAAGACTTTTCACTGATAATGAAACATCATTTTAAAATTGAAACTTAAATTGTCACTAATGAAAATTAAATCTATAACGATTAGATGAAAGTCATGTCAATTTTTTTTTTGTTCTTTTAGTCGTGAATTTTTTTGTTGAAACACGAAAGAAATGACCCTCTCTTTAATATAAATCAAAGAAAATGTTACCACTGCTTCTAAATCAATAAAACACTTAGCAGTATAATGTATAGCTATAAGGTACAGCTCTTGTATACAGCCGAAGAAGGAATAAAACATAGCAGACGATTACTTGGATTCAATTTGAAATCAAAATGAAAACCTTTGTTAGATAGTGACATCATGCCTTGCTTTTTTTTTTTTTTTTAATTAAATTGTTTTCTTGGAATTGAAACGTCTGTATTAAATAAGATATGTTAACTAAAAATAAATTTAAATTAAGGTACTACATCATTTTAACGTATTTAAAGTTATCGTTTCCTATTTATACAGAAACAAAATGTGCATTTTCTTCTTAAATCTCATCAATTTCAGAATTTAAAAAAATATAGCGAGTAAGTCTGAATTTTTATTAGATTATAAAATAGAAAATAAACGTGTTATCATTTGTTTTTAAATTTTTGTGCCGTTTTGTAGAGTGTGGCAACAGGAAAGAATTATTGCATTAGAAGTTGAGAGAAAAAAAAAAAGATTTCTGTAATGATAAACTATGGGAGATATTTGAAAAAAAGTGGTAAAGAATGATCTGAGAAAATTTTAAAGTTGACAGTGATTTTACTCATGTTCTAAAACATATGTACATAAAGTTTCGTTCCAATCGGACAAAAACTGTAGATTTGTATAAGGAAAATACATATCAAGAATGGCTTAACATATAAATACATATAAATATACAGGGCTGCACAAAATAATTTGGCTATTTTTTTAAACCTGAAGGCAATTTCGAAAACTGTATTTTTCAATGTGTTATATTTTTTCTAAACTGTTTATTTACATATCTTCGTCCACCTTATTTAACGGTGAAGTTTCGTTACAGTTTTCTGGCTGTGTTGGTAAGTATTTCATAATCTATGCTTGACGCATGATTTTTTGTTCTTTTTAAACTGTAAAACAACCTTACATAAAAAAATTCTTCTTACGAGCGCTTTTACGCCTAAATATGAATATTTTGTTACGAAATTTTTATTTAAATATATAAATTGTTATAAAATCGGGTTAAAGATGATATCAAATTATTAAATTTGAGGTTTATTTTAAGGTTATTATCACGAACTCTTCTTTTTGCATCAGAAAAAAATTACACATCGATATTTCAGATCGATATCGCATCGAATTGCAGATAAATATTGCGTGGAATTCCAGATCGATATTGTATCGAATTGCAGATCGATATTTTTAGATATATCAGGGTTTTTTACTGCTTATCCTATTTCATTGTTCTTCCTTTCTTAATCTAGACTGCTACTGTAACGTCTAAAAACAGATACTTTTTCCATCAAACCACTATGTATCTGTCATATATATGGGCTGTTTCAAGAATTAGGGAAACGTACCTCATTCACGTAAGGGGAAAATCAATATTTTCCTCCTTAAATATACTGAGATGCCAAGCTTTACTAAGGAAAATGAACTTCAGAGAACAAACAACAAATTTCATTCGTATTTCGTAAAAGAGACTTCATTTATAAAAACATTAATTTATGTAAAATTTTATGTATTGAGCGGCAATGCGTTCTATAGTAGGAAAATGGCGTTCAGAATTTAAACCAACAAAAGTACTGCAATAGTCACATATATATATTCGATGGCGATATCGACGCCAGTACACTTTTTATTAATTACTTTCCACACATTGTTTTCCAAAACTTTCTTCATTATATCCAATGGTTGGAGTATCATAGTTGAGATTTTACCAACAGAGCGAAAATATGCCGGGACCAGGATAGGAACCTGGGTACTTTGGCTTGCCGTGCCAACGCTCTCCCGCGGCAACGCCATGCCAATGCTCTCACGTGCCAACGCGCTCGAAAAAAATCTCAACTATGTTACTCCAACCATTGGATATAATTTACCTAGTTGAATATACTTTAATCTGTTCATTAAGACATACTTCATTTTTCCCCAAAATGCTCTGCAAATACAAAACATTCCGTCTTCTCTATTGTCTTCCAGCGAGTCGTTATTATCCTCCCGCCGATTTCCCCTTCTTTCTTTGTTTGAGTTACTATGTTACAACTTCCTTTTTAAACAAAAAGGGAACTCGTACTTGCTTTTATGGTCAGAGTCTTCTATATTTTTGCTTGGAATTCGTTAGCCACAACAAATTCCGAATGGTAATTTTAGCTTAATTTTATCACTTCTGTAATGAAAGAAGGCAATTTTATCTACAGGGTGATTATAATAAAACTTACCGACATTTGGGCTCCTAACTATCATACCGTTCACAAAAACTGAATGAAATTTTGGCAAAAGGTATTTTGAGGTATGCGCTCAAGAAAGATATGGAAAACAACAGTGTCACTCAAACAGTTACGGTTACAGTGAGAAAATTTCGAAAAAATCAAATGGCAACACCCAGTTTTTTGTATTTCAACTTTTGTATTCAACTTTTGTTACTCAGAAGCACAAGCTATATTAGCTATTTGACTGTGTATTTTATTGTTTTGTGTTTTATGGACCATTCTGTTACTCTTATTCTGTTCCTGCTTCTCTGTGTAATTTATAGAACAATATATGTAACAAAACAAGTTAAAATGATACGCAATTAGCACATTCGCAACGGTATGTTTTTGTGAAATCTGGGTTTTAAAACAATAGCAGATTCTCCTTCATCTAAACGTATTTCGTAAATTGTTTCCTAGATAGTTTTCTCAAGTTTATTCATCAGGGAGTATCATATCAGGGTACTATATTAAAATATACGGATTTATTATAAAATGTCTGACAATCTAAAACAATATGGGCAACATAATATAAATGCATTTTCTGTAAGGTAAAAGCCACGTGCTTAGTCAATGATGTGGTTTGAATAAAAACGACAATTCTCGTCCTCGGATGAGAATGTGTTAAACATATAACTTTAAAAAGATAAGATTGTTAAATGGCTATTTCGTTTAAGCTCCATTAAATTGTTGTTTTTAGTATCATAGAAAAAATGCTTTATCAAAATATCTTAATTTTTAGGAAGCAAACACACTGGATAAAAGTCTTATTAACTCCTATACTGTTAAAAACGACTATAGATATACCAAAACCTGTGGCTGCATGTACACGCCTTACTTGTGCTTTCTGAAAAACTATTTCTAAATTGCTAAAAAACTCACTCTATATTTATTTTTTTAATGGTTTTGCTATGCATCATATAATTATCTTATAAATTTTACAATAAAGTCAAGTATCTTTCTATAGTGATTTGAATGATCATTTTAAAATGCTCTTAAATTAGATGTAAAAGCATAATCTGTTAAAATTAATACCCAGTTTTAAATAGAACACTAAAAAACTTTCCAAAATATTACACATTAATATACTTTTTCTCAAGAAGTCTTATAAAAATTTTAAACTCCTTCATTTATTTTACATGAGAAGTCAAGGAATTCCCCACTGAGCAATAAAAAGTTTTAGAAAGATACTATGATTTTATGGCTTTGTGCTTTTATTTTCTAAATTTTTCCAAAATATTAAACTTTATTATTTAGGGATATTTTCTTATAAAATATTTTATGAACGAACCATCAACAAATAGTTCATCATCATATTTAATTATCTGTGATTTAGACACGTAACAATTTTTAAATAAAACAATCACATTTGTTTAATTTAAAAAAATAGTAGAAGAATTTGAAAGAAAAATATTTTGCAGCGACAAAATCTATTATAGGCTGATTGTTATGTAAATAAACTTCACCATTAATTTGTCAAAGTAAGAAGGCTATTTCGGAATTTTAATAATTACATTCCAAATTCTGATAATTACATTCCAAATTCTAATATATATATTTTCATCTAACCTTCAAGTCGTTTGAAGCAACATTAAAACACATATGGCGTATTGTATGCAATAAGGCATTTTCACGCCTAAATAAATATTTTAATAATAATTTAGGTCTACGCCATATCTAGTAGTTGAAATATAATAAGCATCAATTTAATAAAAAAGACTAATTTATTTAGAATTAAAATAACACGGACGGTTTCTAATAATATAAAAACATGGGTAGCGTACTCCCTACGCCAAAAACGTTTGATAATTAAATATCAACTTTTGATTATATTCTTTTTAATTTCAATGTCTAATACTAGCACAAAAGTAATAAACATCAAATTTATAAAAACCAAAAAAAATAATGAAGAAATTGGAATAAATTACACAAATACACTGGCGTTGTATTCCGTATGTCAGTAGTGATTTACAAATCAAAATAATGCAAGAAAGCAGAAAAAATTGCGAACTTCAACTTTAAACATTGGATGAACAGCAGAGGGTTTTTGGGAACAGGGTACATGAGGGGTAAATGTTAATCGCGTAATTACTTTTGAATTTGAAGTTCTTGTTTCAATGAGTGACGCACTCTGTACGCTGTCCGTATTTTTAAACGATAATGCATATATTTCTTATAAATATTGAATGAGAGTTTTAACGAGTTATTATACAGGGTGAACCATAAGTTTCCATACATACGATTTTTTAATATTTTTTCTTTACATTTCAGATATTCTAAAAATGCGTTTGAATCTAGAGCAACGAATTGAAATCATACTGAACATTTAATTCATATTGCTTTTCATTATACTCATGAATCTAGCATATTATATAAATGGATATTTTAAATGTTCATTTTTACTATGTGTGAAAGCTTATGACCAACTCAGTATTAAAGTACGAATAAATTAGATAGTATATACAGTTTTTTATTTTATTTACACATGCAATTTATGTTAACGTCCTTTTCAATATTCGATTCAAATAAACTAAATGTAACATACACAGCGGTCTTCTACCATAACTTAAAATCTGACATCCCAAGAAAAATATTTTTCCCATAAAAATAGGTGTCATAATGGTTGTCAGGGTTCCCGCTGCGGATCGCAAGTGCGCAAAATCGCGACCAAATATCTCTTTTAGAGAGAAAAGAAACGATCGAACTCACAAAATTCGGAGATTTTTTTTTTTTCATCAAGAGGGACGACAATTTTATTCCCGTTTCTGAACGGTTGATTTTGCTTCTCGCGTTCAATCGTACACAATTTACACCATTCTATTTCTGGTTAGAATCGTCTACAATTTAGAGGATTTCCTCTATTTAAAAACTTGTTTTAAACTTCACCTTTCACCCGTAAACACACCACACAAAGTAAAAAATCATAAGATCAAAACTGTTGAACTAGTTAAAGTTTTTCTGCCCTAAATATTTACTTTATTGTATGAATAAATACTAGTCAGTTTAGTCGTCCCTGAAAATACCTTTTTCTCTTTTTCTTCTGCCCATCTCCGCAGCACCAAAAACCTTAAGTTTAAAATCTTAAAAAAACTCTCATTTTCATTTGGATTGTTATTTTTTAGTTACAAAAATAATAATAACAATAATAACTCGCTGCCTCCAAGATTTCCATGTCTTCCCCTTTGCTCCTACAGCTCTCAAATTTAAAATATGTAAAATAGTTTAACTTTTACAATTTTGTTTCTGGTATATTTGTCGCTTTGTTGTAACAATAAATATTTAGTCATCTAAATTCCCTACAGCAATCCTCAAAATGCCCACCTCCAATTAATTTGCTCCACCTGAACACAAAAATTTTAAAACATTTAAAACTTCTTACTTTAAAAAAGTATGTTTTATTTGTTACGTTCTAGTAACCATATATAATCAATCTTCTAAATAAGACGCTGGAATATTTACTTCCTCACAAGAAAGGATAAATATCTAGGTAAGGGGACATTTTCAAGCAAGCATTTTCCTCTTTTTAGCATTTTTTTTAGTTTCGCACCGATTTTATGCATTGCTCAACATAACTTCACTTTAGCATCAGTAAAAGCCGCAGCAAGTGTTGTGTGGATGGCGAACAAGCAGCAAATGCAAGTCCAATTAAAAATTGGAATTTTATAACTCGGGGTTAAAGAATGATTTTAGAATCAATGTTTCATGATGAATGAATCTGTTTTGCCTTTTTAGAATTTTGATACAGTTCATCTTGTTGATAAGCCAAATAGCTAAGGTTGGTTAAAAAGGAGCGAGAACACTGTTGGCAGTCCAATTAATAAGTCAGCAAAATATGAAATGTAGAAGCATCGAACATGCGGAAGAAAGTGTTGGATAATAAATGAGAAGGTTAAAATGCATATCTAAGCCCCAGAGTCATTTCTTATAAAACACTTTCTTCAAACTAGTTTTACCATTGCATTAAATTAGAAAATAACAACAATGCCAAGGAGTTATATCATGTTATATATGTGGTTATTTGTAATACATCATAGTTATCTGAATCCGCACAAGAAAGGAGATTTGGCCTATGAACCGACTCAAAACTTAGGGATGCGGTAGGCATTTTTTTGCGTTTTAGCGTTTGCACTGTCATTAGAATTTGAATACCGATATTTTTAAAACTATTCTTCGTCTTTATTAACTCTCGTAATATAAGACGAAGATAACTTTTGGAAATGAATTGTATTTAAATTCAATGGACTGCACAAACACTGAAAAAAAATCCACCTACGACAGCAGCCATTTATGTACTAACGCGTAGGCCTAGAAATCAGAGGGCAGTGAATGGATGCCGGATCATATGATTGATATCACTTTTAAAATTTAATTTGATTACTTGAATGAATTCATAAAATATATTTCTTACTTTCTTCGATAAACTTTACATCTGTGTGTGTTACTTCATAGGTACCAACCTCTCATTAATATTCCGTAATACGCGGGTTAATTTGACCCAGGTTTAACACGTTTCGCACTGGAATCTTTTTTAAGAAATGAAATTAAATAAATTCCACGTAGTAACCTGAAATTGAATAAATAAAGATTCATCCAATAATTTTTCTGATTTGAAGCGTTGTTAAACTGGGTCAAATTAACCCGCATATTACGGAATATTAATGAGAGGTTGGCACCTATGGTTACTTTGCTATTTTTAGGATTATATATGTGAGTTTCAAGTATAGCAATACTTTTTTTAAGCATTGCATGCCTTATCACATCTCTCTTTTTTTTTTACATAAAATAATTCAGAAGCACTCTGTAACTATACGTATTTTTAAATATTATATTTAAGAAGAGTTAAAACGTATTTAAATAACATTTCAAGGTTTTTAGAAATATTGCATGAAGGAATAATGTTAAGACTTATTAATGTAGTATAAATTTAACTTAAATTTGAAACGTTTTTATTTTTTTTAACTTTAGAAAATGTGTTGCAACTTGTTGAAATTTGTGGTAGATTTGTCGCACCCTGGTTTCTGGCAAATCATTTAATATGCGCCTTATATCCTACTCAACATTATGCGAATATGGACTTGGGCTTCAGCAATACGATAATGTTATTTTATTTTTATAAGTTAAATGTGATTGACATGATATTAAGACATTAAAGAGTGTGCTACAGGAAATATTTAAAAACTTAAATATACGAACTTCTTAATACACTCTCAAATAGCAGTGTTAAAAAATTAATTTGGTGTTATTATCAAGTGCATATGCATTTGAAAATGTGGTCTATAAGAGAATGAGTTTTCATAAAAGTTTTAATATTATGAAAGGTATCATTTTTTTTTCAGTTTTTTGTCTGTTTTTCTCAAACAACCATGTTTTTATTTATTCTTTACATTTTCTCCTGTAATGGAAAACTTTGAAATAAAAATTCCCCACATTTCCTTTAATCTATTATGTTTTATTAAAAGGGAAGAATAGACTGGAGAGTAAAAGACTTTTCTCTTTCTTGTGTATATAGCATCTAGTTTTTCCAGTGTTATGAAACAGAACTTATTACTTTAAAAAGTACATCTTACATTTCTTTTTGTTATTATTAGTTGTTTTAGCACTCTTCATATATTTTATTTTGAACATACATTTAATCCCTAGATATTTCAAGAACGCTAAGTGCATAACTAATTTCTTTAAATGTGAGTGATGCAATTGCTATCACATGGAAAATTAATATAGAATTTAAAGTAAATAAATATGTTATGACGAAAATTATTTACTGGATTTAAATGTTTCTTAAAAATATCATAAGTTTAAACTTAGCATGTGATTGACCTATTTCTGTTATCTAGAACACATTTTAATTATATAATAAGGGGTAATTTCCGCACTCAGTAAAGTAGAAGTTAGTTTCGAAATGAATAGATTTGTAAACAGATACTCTTTTAACAATTTATTCATTAATATTTTATTATCATTAATATTTTATTAATCCTTTTCCAAATCCTACTTAAAAAAATTACGTATTAATATTCTTTTCTTTCTAAGCCCGTCTGTGTAGTTTCAAGGCTTTTCATTTTTATTTCAATCTGAAACACCGATATCATCTCTTCTTACTAAATAATTACTCAACATTAGATATCGTAATTAATATATAATTATTAAATGATAGAATTTTCCGGTACGATTTCCCAACCGGCACGAACTTTTCGGACAACCCAATAGAAACATTAGGCGTTTTAACGGAAGTTCTTATGCACGTCCATTTTTTCTACGCCTCTGGAGTATGTAGTTCCTGTCTAACACCTCACAATTTTCTAAAAGACTAGTATATAACCCCCGTCAAAAATGACAGATGATGACAGAAAATGACAGAAATGACCTGCGCTGCATTTTGAGAAGACTTCATACAAGCAAACAGCATGAATATTTTATTATTGAAAAGTATGTATTGTAGAAAAGTACATTTTAAAATTGACAAATGATTTCTACAAATACAAATGATGAGGATTTTTTTTTTACTCAATATTTCAATATTAAATTTTTTAAATAATTCAAAGTTTGAACAAAACATTCAAATTATATATTAAAAAATAATCCATGAGTGAAAATTTTTGTATAAAAGTGTTATTAATGAGTTTCTAAAGAGCTTGACTCAACACATAGCTCATTTTTTGATTATATAAGCAAAATTAAATGGAAATTACTCGGTACTATTTATTCCTTATATTTTAATTACGCTCCTTAAGGAAAAATCATTTTATTTACAATGGAAACAAAATTTCAAAATTTGTTTGTATTATCTGCTCGGAGATGGCGCCAAAATATCGATCACCGTAAAAATTCTCTACGAAAGCTGTCAGCGCTAATTAAAGCAATTATTTGCTGACCAAAGAAAAAAAAAATTTTTTTTTTGTTAAAGGCATTTTGTAAATAATTTTTTTATTAATAATTGACCTAATAAAGTTAAAATAAGTGTTTAATTTGAAATGAATATTGAACGGAACACTACACGATTAAATAAATTACAAAAAAGGTAAAAATATCACTTGAATAAAAAAGAAATGCATCATTTTAACACAATAATAAATACTTGAGCTGAGAAGACCGAGCTATGCTCAGCCAAAATTAACTTTTAGTTCAAATATCATGACCCATGATCAAAATGACCCAATAGTCAAATTTTCTCGAACATGTGACCAAGCCCAATTGCTTTCTTGTGTCCCAAACCCATAGGATATCAAATTTAATCAAAATAGTCTGAGCCGTTTTTTAGATAAAATTAGCTTGACCCACGGTGACCCAAAAATGATCCACTAATCAGATTTTCTCGGATTTGTTACCCGGTCCAATGATTTTCCGGGGACCAAAAAGCGTAGGATACAATATTTAGTTCAATCGTCTGAGCTGTATTTAAGATAAAAATAGCTTGATCCATAATGGTCCATTACCAAATGACCCACTAATAAAAATTTCTCGAACATGAGACCTAGCCCAATAGTCTTATCATTCCCTAAAACTGTAGGATACTAAATTTAGTTCAAATCCTCTTAGCCGTTTTTAAGATAAAAATAGCTTGACACATAATGACTGATGACAAAAATGACCGATGCAAAATTAACCCACTAATCGAATTTTCTCGAACATGCGACCTATCCCAACAGTTTTCTCGTGCCCGAAAACCATAGGATGCAAACTTAAGTCTAAATAGTCTGTGCCGTTTTTTAGATAAAATTAGCATGACCTACAGCGACCCCAAAATGACCCACTAATCGGAAGTTCTCGAACATGTGACCCAGCCCAATAGTCTTATCGTGCCCGAAAATGGTAGGATACAAAATTTAATCAAAATCGTTAGAGCAGTTTATTAGATAAAATTAACTTGACTCGCGTTGACCCCAAAATAACCCACTAATCGAAAGTTCTGGACCATGTGACCCAGCCCTATAGTATTTATGTGCCTGAAAATGGTAGGATACAAAATTTCGTAAAAATCGTTAGAGCCGTTTTTAAAATAAAATTTGCATATGAACCGTTTTTTAGAAACACGATGATGTCTACGATGATGTTTAGATACACTGATGAGTCACCCCTGACCCATGGTGACCCAAAATGACCCACTAATCGAATTTCCTCGAACATATGACCTAGCCCAATGGTTTTCTGGTGCCCCGAAACGGTAGGATACAAAATTTCGTAAAAATCGTTAGAGCCGTTTTTAAGATAAAATGTGCATATATATATATATATATATATATATATATATATATATATATATATATATAACCACACATACACACACACAAAAGATTTGCTGGTATTGAAATATATATGATATCTCGATCAACTTAAATAACTAATATAAATTATTCTTTAACCCTTTAATATTAGTTTTAAAAAGTTTAAAATGATACCAAATCTGTTAAAAAGTATAGAATAATTCGCTAATATGCATTAAAATATCTTAATCTGCAATTCGACAAGCGAAAATGAGAAATGAGTTACCGATGAACTCGGAGTACTGATTCTACATTTAATCTGTGTACGAATTAACACTCAAATAAAAGTAGTAAATGTAATGAGAGAATGCGCAAAACAGCGATAAAAGCGTCATACTATCCACCTTTCCGGCTATGAATTCTGGGATTAATCCACTGGCTCAGACATAGTGGCAACTTTCAGGTACAAAGCATCCTATGTTACGGTAATGACATTATACTTCCAGTTATAGGTCCCTACTTCCATGAGATCCCCATTGCAGTAAACTAAACTTACTTAGTATAACATATTTTGCAAGTGACTCGGAGCTAAAATTTTGTGGGATTTGAATTGCTTTCTAAATCTACGAGCGTCTCGTCGTCAGGAAGTTATATCATCTTTAATAATATTCAAGAGCTCATTTATTCAACATCTAACCATGTAGATTTTGTTTGATAAGTAACATAAAGTTATGCAATGATGTAATTTTATATTTAAGCTTCGAGCAATATCATGAAGTCGTCGTTGGTAGCGGATTTTTATGTGAAATATCCAATGACAAATAAACGTGTTTCCACTATGGATATTTGTGTCCCAGTCAAATTAATAGAGAAACACCTATAAGTTTCGATGCTGTGCCGAATTAAATAGTGGCCACTGTAAAATCTTACTTAATATTATATTAGAAGAGTTTTTCACTAGAAAGGCCTTTTATTTATAGTGATTTATTCGTGTGATTTATTCGAGATATTTATTCGTGTTTTGAATCGACATGTACGTTACATGGCTAATCACCTACCAAATATGTGCCATGGAATGATGCAATGTTTTTGAGTGGGGTTATAAATCATATATTCTAATACGAGCAAATCTTGTGGGTGGTTATATATATATATATATATATATATATGCAAAAATTATCTTAAAAACGACTCTAACGATTTTGACGAAATTTCGTATCCTACCGTTTTGGGGAACCAGAAAACCATTGGGCTAGGTCACATGCTCGAGAAAATTCGATTAGTGGGTCATTTTGGGTCATTTGGGTCATGGTCTAGCTAATTGTATCTAAAAAACGGTTCAAACGATTTTGACGAAATTTTGTATCCGACCATTTTCGGGCATGAGAAGTCAATTGAGCTGGGTCACACGTTCGAGAACTTTCGATTACTGTGTCATTTTTGGGTCAACGCGGGTCAAATTAATTTTATCTAAAAAACGGCTCTAACGATTTTGATTAAATTTTGTGTCCTACGAGTTTCGAGCACGATAAAAGCATTGGGCTAGGTCGCATGTCCGAGAAAATTCGATTAGTGGGTCATTTCTGGGTCATTGTGGGTCAAGATCTAAAAAGCGGCTCAATTTACACTAAATTTTGCATCCAATGGTTTTCGGGCACGAGAAGACTGTTGGGCTAGGTCACATGTTTGAGAAAATTCAATTAGTGGGTCATTTTTGGTCATGGTCAAGCTAATTGTATCTAAAAAACGGTTCAAACGATTTTGACGAAATTTTGTATCCGACTATTTTCGGGCATGAGAGGTCAATTGGGCTGGGTCACATGTTCGAGAACTTTCGATTAGTGGCTCATTTTTGGGTCAACGCGGGTCAAATTAATTTTATCTAAAAAACGGCTCTAACGATTTTGATTAAATTTTGTGTCGAACGAGTTTCGAGCACGATAACAGCATTGGGCTAGGTCGCATGTCCGAGAAAATTCAATTAGTGGGTCATTTTGGGTCATGGTCAAGCTAATTGTATCTAAAAAACGGTTCAAACGATTTTGACGAAATTTTGTATCCGACTATTTTCGGGCATGAGAAGTCAATTGGGCTGGGTCACATGTCCGAGAACTTTCGATTAGTGGGTCATTTTTGGGTCAACGCGGGTCAAATTAATTTTATCTAAAAAACGGCTGTAACGATTTTGATTAAATTTTGTGTCCTACGAGTTTCGAGCACGATAAAAGCATTGGGCTAGGTCGCATGTCCGAGAAAATTCGATTAGTGGGTCATTTCTGGGTCATTGTGGGTCGAGATCTAAGAAGCGGCTCAATTTACACTAAATTTTGCATTCAATGGTTTCCGGGCACGAGAAGACTGTTGGGCTAGTTCACATGTTCGAAAAAATTCAATTAGTGGGTCATTTTGGGTCATGGTCAAGCTAATTGTATCTAAAAAATGGTCCAAACGATTTTGACGAAATTTTGTATCCGACTATTTTCGGGCACGAGAAGACTATTGGGCTGGGTCACATGTTCCAGAACTTTCGATTAGGGGGTCATTTTTGGGTCAAAACGGGTCAAATTAATTTTATCTAACAAACGTCTCTAACGATTTTGATTAAATTTTGTATTTTACGACTTTCGGGCACGCGAAAATCATTAGACTAGGTCACATGTTCGAGAAAATTCGATTAGTGGGTCATTTCTGGGTCAATATCTAAAAAGCGGCTCAATTTACACTAAATTTTGCATCCTATGGTTTTCCGGCGCGAGAAGACTGTTGGGCTAAGTCACATGTTCGAGAAAATTCAATTAGTGGGTCATTTTGGTCATGGGTCATGATATTTGAACTCAAATTTAATTTTGACCGAGCTTAGCTCGGTCTTCCCTGCTCGTTACAAGTAATTAAAGACAGAGTACACCAGATAAATGTCAACATCACAACATAAAGTCAACAGCACCATATGCACACACACACACACATATATATATATATATACAGGGTGTAACAGAAATGCTTCAACAAACTTTGAGGGATGATAGTACTCATGAAGACGAACAAAAAATGCAATGGAACATGGGGTCGCAAAGGACGTTTAACCCCTTCAGGGGCAGTGGTATGTTTATGAAAGCGCTTAATTTTAATTCCAAAACGCCATAATGACACCAGAATTTTGTTAAAATCTTTTCCATTTAATATGTATGTGAAATATAGCCTTTTTCTTATTTACAAACAAATTTTTTTTATAAATTCCGGTGCCAGTCATTTATTTCAACATTTTAGTACTAAAAGTAGTTTGCCCCTAAAGAGCTTAAAGGATAAAAATAGAGAAAATGCGTCTGAAAATGGACTGGCACCGGAATTTACAAAAAAAATTGTTTGTAAATAAGAAAAAGGCTATATTTCACATAAATATTAAATGGAAAAGATTTTAGCAAAATTATGGTGCCATTGTGGCGTTTTGGAATTAAAATTAAATGGTTTTTTAGACATACCACTGTCCCTGAAAGGGTTAAATGTCATTTGCGACCCCGTGTTCTATTGCATTTTTTGTTCATCTTCATGAGTACTATCATCCCTCAAAGTTTGTTGAAGCATTTCAGTTACACCCTGTATATATATGTTGTCATTTTTCCACCGTATGCACATTTGATTTTTCTTCATATAACTTCATTTTTAGCACTTTCCAACCTAGTTGAAAAGTGCTTATGACTTCGGTTTGTCTGGCCGTATGGCCGTCTGCCGTCTGCCGTCTGCCGTCTGTCCGTGCTCTAACTCCCGTAAATATGCTCGGATTGTTCTGCAATTTTTATATGTTATTGTCGCCATCAATAGCATGTTCCCTATTTCAACGGAAGTGTGTAGCACTTATAGTTATTTTACAGGGACACTCAAAAGAATTCCGTTATATTGCGTTCTATGCGGAAAAATCATTTGCGGTTTATTTAAATAATGTTT
Source organism: Maratus michaelseni (assembly GCA_963931845.1). Classification (NCBI taxonomy): domain Eukaryota; kingdom Metazoa; phylum Arthropoda; class Arachnida; order Araneae; family Salticidae; genus Maratus; species Maratus michaelseni. The sequence goes on from OZ007586.1 coordinate 404,859,825, forward strand.
CACTAATTTAAACGCATTGAAATTTATATATATCACTAAGGGGCATTAGAAGAAGCTTAATATGGAATAGGGTGTGCATAGCACTTATAGTTACTTTACAGGGACAGTCAAAAGAATTCCGTTACATTACGTCTATGGAGAAAAATCGTCTGCGGTTTATTTAAGTAATGTTTCACTATTTTAAACGCACTGAAATTTATATATATCACTAATGTGCATTACAAGAGGCTTATTACAGAATATTGTGTACATAGCAGTCATCGTTCATTTACAGGGACACACAAAATAATTCTCTACTGCCTGTTAACAATAATTCCTGGAAGTGCATTTTAAGTTACTGAACGCGATTTTAAATTTAACTCACTTTTTGTTTATTACGTGGTGTGTATAAATTCTGTAGATCATATACAGGGAAGCACAAAAGTTCGCGAACACATTTCCGTTTATTGACAAACTCCAGATGGAGAATTTTAAACTGTGCTACGCGTTTCCTAACTGAACTAAAATTTAGCATTCTATGTAGTATATATACAAACCTATAGATCCTATACAGGGCTGAATAAAAGTATTCGGATATTTTTCCGAATATTGTATATGTTTGAAATTCCTGAAATTATAATTTTAAATATGTTATGCGTTTTCCAAATTGTTTACTTAGATGTTATCTTTTAGCTTATTAAACGGTATGATTTGTAAAATTATTTTGGAAGCGTTGGAAAGTGCTACATAATTTATGCTTGACGCATGATTTTTCGTTCTTTTTTCTTTTTATTTCATTTTGATAATCTCACATTTTTGGATATATTTCTTTGTATTTTATTATAATTATCGGTTATTATATTCTCGATTATTTAAGTGATTTGATGATTATTATTCACAAAAGTTTTATTGTATATATATATATATATATATATATACATATATTTCCTTTTTTCCATCTGAATAAATAATACTTCATATATTAGGACTATATATTATAATTTGTAATTCGACACTGCTAAATGGTATAGTAATTTAATTGTATATGGTCAGTTTCTTATGTTTCAATGGTTACTTTTTACAATAAGTTTATATATATATATATATATATATATATATATATATATATATATATATATATATATATAGAGAGAGAGAGAGAGAGAGAGAGGGGGGAGAAAGGAGAGAGAGAGAGAAAGGAGAGAGAGAGAGAGGGAAATTTTAATTTAAGTTCAACATTTAAAAAGCCGTAAAAAAAGAACCACTACTTAGAGTGACCTGAAATTTGACCTGAATATACACGAAGAAGGGGGAAATGGGATGTATAAGAATAAACAGTTAGAAATTTTATCAATAAATGGTGCCTTACTAGTCAAAACGTAAATGGGTTCGGCCCGCAGTGACATTGGAATCCCAATGCGCCGGCTCTTGTGCGAGTTCCAGGTTAAACCAGCTGTACTCTTCAATGTGATGGACTGTATCAGTATCTGAAAAAAAGTTATTTAGCAGCTGTGGCATTGTTAGCTGAAAGCCCATTAACCACGATAAGATGTTGACATATCTGATGGAAAACAATTGTTTTTAAATATCCTGCGGCCAAAATCCGAAGAAAAATTAACAACGATATCTGTATTTAATTGTCACGAGACTTGCTCAAGAACTGTGTAATATGCTGTCTCCCGTTTTCTGCCACAATTTTAAATCGAGAAACAGCATGTTCCACAGCAAACTAGAGTGCAGCAGTTGAGACGTTGTGAAAGTGTTGCGCAATGCCTGTCTTCAATTCATCTAAGCTCGCAATCGGACCACAAAATGCTATATTTTTCAGATAACCTGACAGCCAGAAATAATAAGGATTAAGATCCAGGAGATCGTGGCGGCCAGGCTATTGTAAAATAACGACTGATAATTCTATCATTTCTGAAATGCATGTAGAGGAGCTACTTCACTGGATATTGCAATGTGTGGAGCCTTTTTTATTACCCACGTTTTATTACCCACGTTTTTATTACAAATGTAATGTGTGGTGCGCATAACATATTTTTTAATTTGAATATTATGACCCATACAACGCCCTCTATTGCTAAAATTTTGAATTATTTTCTTCTTCTGCCATACCAAGTTCTTTGCATATATTCCGGTCAAATTTTAGGTCATTATGACAAGTGGTTCGTTTTACAGCTTTTTGTTTGAAAGTTGAACTGTAATATAATCACCGTATATATACAGGATGTTTCAGTTAAACGTTTCAGAACTTCTAAGAGGGGTAGGGTACATCCTGACAAACCAAAATCATATACCAATGGGCAGTCAGTAATGTTTTCCTGACGCGGTAGTGGGAGTTGTGCGAAAGTTCCGAGCTTTTGTGCAGGGAATCTTCATTTCGCACAAGAACGCCAAGTTAGTAGAATGGATGATTACACGAACGCAGAATTAGCCGATATGCATTTGGTGTACGGTGCTGCAAATTGTAGTGGGCCAGCCGCACAGCGTTTGTGCGCGGAACGATATCCGACGAGGCGTATTCCCAGTCATAATTTATTTGCAAGACTGCACCAGAGGTTAGCTGAGACAGGTTCATTTGAAAGAGCTGACAGGGTCAGGGTAAGAACAGTACGGACTCCAGCCGTCAAACAGAATGTGCTGCATCATGTACAGAGGATACCAAGAACGAGTACACGAAGTCTAGCAAACGTAGTCGGGGTTTCCCCTTGCAGCGTCTGGAGGATTATCCGAGAACAAGACATGCATCCGTTTCACGTGCAGCGTGTCCAGGTACAGCAACCGGAGGATTATGCACCTCGTATTGCTTTCGCACAGTGGTACCTTGGAAAATGTGCTACAAATCCCACTTTTCCTGCTGAAGTGTTGTTTTCCGATGAGGCATCCTTCACAAGGGAATTTTGTCATTTAAAAAAAAAAAAATTAATGCATAAAATTTGGCCAGTTGCAAATACAAAATTTAACCCTTTTTTTAATTTTTTTATATATTTTATTTAAAACACCATAATTTATCAAGAGGAATACTATTAAAGAGACTATGAAAACCATAGATTTGAATGTTATAAGTATATGAGCTATGTATAAAATGTAAAATCTGAAAGGTATTTTTAGTACATCTGAAAGAATTCAAATCGTTGTATTTAAATTCTAAAAAATTATAACTATTTTTAGGAAATTATGACTATTTTTTACATTTTGTTTTCAAAAACAAAATTAAAATATTTCCCAATGAATTAACTGTGTTACAAATATAACGAAATTTATCAGGAGTTTTCTGAAAATTAGGAAAAACGTAAAGATTTCAAAATGAATTGCTTTGAAGAAGTATTTTCAATTGTTTAGAAAACTCTGAAATTGTATTGAAAATTGAAATTTAACATAATGAATATTTATTATAAATGCAACTCGTTTTTTTTAATTCAGAGATCAGTACATTAAAATAGTATTTTTTACAAATAATTGCAAAATTGTTGGATGCATTATCAAAATAAAAAAAACTACATATTTGTTCCTAAAATCTGCAATGTAATGTTAATCATTTTTATTAAAAATGTCATAAATTTGCAAATCTGTATTTAACTAACTTGAAAAAAAAATTAAGTAAAATGTGAAATAATACTATGTTTCCATTAAAATATATATTCAGAAGGAATTTTCTAATTATGGTCTATCTTTAAATAAAATTAGAAATCTTATCAGTAAATCTATTAATAGCATTGTCATTTTTAATATAATTGTTAAAAAGAAATTTTTTACCATGACCCACAATATTGCGAACTTATTGTTTAGAAAATAAATCCAGGTTATCAGTAATTGTATTTTTATTATTCTGATCCCAAAGGTCAGTATTTTAAAAAGTTTCAAAATTATACTCAGATTTGTAACACCATTTATATAGTTAAAAAGTCTTGGATTATTGTCTTGAATTATTTATAAGTGAAAATAAAATCCATACTTGTGATATATAAATGTTAAATATGGCATTTCACAATAAAGAGATCGAATTAGTACTCGAGTATTCCGTAAAAATAGAGCAGTGGCAGTCGTAAACATAGCAGTCGTAGCATACATAGCAGTCCTGATTCCAAAGACAAGACGATGGTTATGCAAAACATGGAGTTTTCCCGTAGAAATAAAAAAAATGAGTAGTTGATATCAGTTCTTTTATTGACACGATACTAAATATAAATCAATTCCACTAACTAAAAATTTCAGAATTCATATCTGAGGGTATTATGCATAAGAACAGCATGTAGATGTTCAAATAATTAGAGATAATTACACACAACTTGACAGGATCCCTCCTCCAGGTGACGTGCTTTTATTGACAGTAAGAAAAGCGTACAAATTCTGTTCTCCAAGCTTGTGAAACGGCGTTTTAAAGTTCGCGAGAGTATGAATATTTTCGCAATGCAGGTGAGGACCAGCCAATAAGAAGCTTGCAAAGCCGGGGAACTTATTACTGTATACGGCAGAATTTTGATATGAACCGGAAGACGCGCGAGCCGAAAGTATTATGGGAAATCGAATGATAATATTAATAAAAATAAAAATGATACTAAGAGACGTTCTAAAGAAATAAAATTTAAATGTTTCAAAAGAAGAAATAAATTAAGGTTTTTTAAAAATACGTGTAGCTTTTAACAGATTAAGATTTTTAGAATAATAATTAAAAGAATATTTTGATTAAAGCTACGGAATAAAAATATAAATTAGATTTAAGAGATATTTTAAAAGACAGGGAAAAAAATTTTAGAATCGTAAGAATTTGGAATTAATTAATTAAGGAAAAATGGCGAAATTTTTTTATTATTGTGATATATATGTTAAAATTCGACGAAAACGTTGAAGAAGATTGGCGATAAAGTGTACGAAATTGCAGTTTAATTATGTAAGTGAAGTGGGTTGTTCTTTCGATGAATAAAACTGGACGCAGTTGTCGATTATCCGAAGAATAAATATAGTGGCAGTCATCGTAGCGGATCCAGGCAATCGTGGGTGTTTCTCCAGTATGAAGAAAAAGACATTCGATTCAGATTTCCATGTTTTATTTCAAAAATCGACATGGAAGCAGTTCTCACATGATTCAAATGTGCAGTGCCGTCTCTCACTGAAATAGTTGTCACAATCTGTTGTTAAAAAACATCGAATATGATCATACTTCTCGACAACTATTAGAATACTACTACTATTAGAATTATTTAGAATACAGGATGACTAAAAGACGCTGCCAGGGGACTGTTAACAACTGCAAAACGGCCAAAAAAACTGAGGGAAGCACGGTTACACTCTCTTTTTGTGAATAAGCGGAAAGGTACCAGATCATGACGTAACGCGTGTTCTAACCAATGAGATAATTTGGAATACGTGTACAATCGACGTCATGACCAATAAGGATGATAAAGTAAATAGTTCTAACATATTCTAAGCGGACGCATTTTACAGTGAACAGGACGAGCGCAGGAAATGAGAAAAAGAAAAAGAAAATAAAATGGCTAGTGATTCAGTCCTACTGTTGTGATAATAATATAAAGTTGCAATAATAAAGTTTCAACAATAAAATAACAATGAATATAAATAATATATCTAATAACAATAATAAAATAACAATCAAACACTAGTTAATAACAACAATATTTCATTTCTTCATGAGTATTTCTTTTAACATCGAAATAATTAATCTTTCTTTGAAAATGTCATCTTGTAAAATCAAATCATAATAACTCGTAACTGTTATTAAATGTACACAACTCTTACCATTTCAATATTAAGTTTGCATTAGAAAAAATAATGAACAAATATCACCTTGAATTTAGACAATATGGGGTGTAATTCTCCTCATAGGTCATTCCAGGATTAGAATTATTCATCACTGATCCAGCAATTTAATTTATTTAATACCAATACTTAATTTATTTAATACCAATCAAGTCAATCTTATCGTAATAATCGTGTTTCTTAATCATTGGTTAACCAATTCATTATAAGTTTCTCTATTTATCACAATATTTCAATAAATATATTAATCTTTTAGCACATAATAATATCAATAATAACAATAATAATTATAATTTAACAATAATAAACATCTCATTATAAATTATATCTTATCTGAGTTATTTAATTTAATTCACTATCATGTAATCAGAAAAGCTTTGAAATAAGTTTCTGATCATACACCTGAATTAAATATGCTCAATAAGAAAAACAAACAACGAAAAAAAATTTAAATGTTGTTTGGAAAAGGAAAAAAAAAATTGAAAGAAAATAGATATGCATCATTTCAGTAGTGTTACACAATCTTATTTTCATTCGATAAGGAAAAAATCAAGACTGGATTTTTTTTTTTTTAATAAAAGGTTGATAGAATTCAATCCTCATTTTTTTTATATTGTTTTTATATAATTTAATTTTAAGTTAGTTCCATTTACATAATAATAAATAAAATATATCAATTAAAATTAAGATTTTAGTTACAGTTGATATTTCAACATTAATTAGAAGTCTTAGATTAAAAATAACTAATTTATCCCACATAAACCAGCTAAATTTAAGTAAAAACCTCAAACAAATATTTTCTTGTTGCGCACCCAAGAATATACCCGTAATGTTGAAATTAATTATTTTTATCTTTAATTTGAATATTTAATTACTAAAATTCTATTTATAGGAAATTTAAGATTAAGCTATTGACTTAACTTGAGTTCCTTGCTTCTGTACCGGTGGTAATTGCTCATGTGCTAATCTTAATTTATCAGGAGGGTAATATAGACGTAATTTTGAAACATGAACAATTTCAATATCTTTTAATTGGGTTTTTCTATCAATTTCAAAATTTACCTCAGAGACTTTTCTAAGTATTCGGTAGGGTCCTGAAAATACTTGGGATAATTTTCTAGTATTAGGGTAATGAAACTCTTCATAAAGGACGAGATCACCAACTTCAAAATTTGGTTTGAGATAATTTTGATCATAGTATTTCTTACTTTTCAAATGGAATTCATCAGTACACGCTTTCGCAATTTTAAGGGCTTCATTTACAGGGGGTAATGGTCTTGTTTAAGGGGGGAATCATAGGGTAATTGGCCAAAGAGTAAATAAGCAAGGGGGAATTTAGTTATGGAGTGGGGTGTATTATTGTACTCATTAACTACTTCTGTCAAAATTTTTGTCCAAGGGACTTTGGAGCTTGTAGAATTAACCTTACACTTTAATCTAGTAACTATTGTCTGGTTCGCTCGTTCACATTTTTCATTTGTTTGTGGATAGTGTGCTGTGGTTAAACGCTGTTTAATACTATGGTTCCGCAGAAATTTTTTAAATCTAGAAGAAGTAAATGCAGCATTCCTATCACTTAGTATTTTTTGAGGGGTCTGAATACTGGGAATTTTGTTAAAACAGTATAGTTGTCGAGGGGTTTGAATATTGAAGATCTGTTTCAAATAATTGGTATATGTTTCTGTGGTGACACTCTTTGAGGGAAATGCCCACACATATCTGGTTGCATGATCTATGACTATATGAAGATATTTTTTGGTTGAATTATAATAGTTAAATCCTCCCACAGTATCAACAGAAATACATTCAAAAGGTTAATCTGTAATTGGCATAGCTTGTAATAATCCAATTTTTTTCTGTCTGGGTTTTTTGTTTTTCTGGCAAGTATCACAATGCTTAACAAAATTAGTTATATCCTGAGTCATTTCGGGCCAATAATAATTAGAAGAAATTAAATTTTGCATTTTTTGAATTCCAAGGTGACCAAATTTTTCATGAGCAATACCAAGCAATTTCCTTCTTAAGAACATGGGAACTACTATTTTTCGAAAACCCTTTCTTTTAATGATCATCAGTCCATTGTCATTTAAGTAACTTTTTCCACATACATTATCCCTTTCCTGCATATCAAGTATCTCTTTAACATCCAGAAGAAACGTGAGTGGTTGAGTAAAATGAGAAATAGGGTTTCTTGACAACATGTCGGCTGCGACATTTGTAGATTCTTTTAAATATTCTATCTTATACTCAAACATACTCAGTTTCAAAGACCATCTAAAGAGTCTACCTCTTAGATGTTTTATATTCTTAAGCCACATAAGAGATGCATGGTCGGTGTGAATAGTAAATTTCACACCATGAAAATAGTGATAAAATTTATCTAATGTTTCAATGATCGCAAGACACTCTAGTTCAGTAATATAGTAGTTTTGTTCATAACTTCTCAATCCTTTAGAGAAAAAAGCAATTGGATGTAAGAAATTGTTATTATCTGGCTGTTTAAGGACTGCACCTACCGCTACCTGTGAGGCATCAACAAACATATGGAGGGGTAGATTAGGGTCATACATTTTTAAGATAGGTTTAGCAATTAGTGCATCTTTCAATTTTTGGAAGGAATTTTTACACTCTGTATTCCATTCCCACAAAACATTTTTCTTAAGAAGTCTATTGAGAGGATACCTAATTTCTGCATATTTATTAATAAATTTATGGTACACATTAACGGATCCTAGAAATCTTTGAAGTTCCTTAACATTTGAAGGGGTTTTAATTTTTTAATGACATCAATATTAGCATTAGCAGGGGTGAGAGTACCAGTTTTAATTTCATACCCTAAAAAGTTAATTTTATTCTGAGTAAAATTGCATTTAGATAATTTAAGTTTAATGTTCTCAAGTCTACATAAATCAAAAATTTTGATTAGATGTTGGATATGTTCTGTTAAGGAGGAAGAAAAAATGATTATATCATCATAATAATAGCATGCAAAATCAATTTTATATTTTGTGAGGATTCTTCTAAGAGTTCTATTAAATATAGATGGCCCAAATTTTACAACAAAGGGGAGTACATTCCACTCAAATAAACCAGAATTGGTAGTAAAAGCGAGTTTTTCTTTATCTGCAGGATGTATGGGTATATGCCAGTAGCCAGAGGCTAAGTCCAAGGTGGAAAAATGCTGGGCATTACACAATTTATCTAGAATATCATCAATACGGGGTAGAGGTTCTGCATCGTTTTTCATTATTGAATTTAATTTACGGTAATCTACACATAATCTTGTCTTTTTACCCTCATCCCGTTTCATTACCAAAGTGACAGGGGAAGAATAAGGACTATTACTTTCCTTAATTAGACCAGCATTTAACAAGGATTGAATTTGGTTTGAGATTTCCCTTCCATCTACCATGGAAGAAGATAAGGCCTCATAGATACAGGTAGGTCAGAGTTAAAAAAAACTCGTTGAGGTTCAATGTTTATCTTTCCGACATCATATTTATTTTTAGAAAAAATATCTAAATAATCCCTCAAAATATCCCTTAAAGTTTCATTATCTATTGAATTTATTTCCCCAAGTAATTTATAATTATTATCATTAGGTTGCGCGAAAGATTGAGGAGTCACGACCCTTCCATAATCAGGTTGCACACACTGATATTAATTTTTTTAATTGAAATGAAGAGATCTTAATTTACTTTTGGTTATACATGGATTTAAAACAGTATTCCCTTGTGTAACACTGCACTTAGCACAATCAATTTTTAGATCAAAAAGAGCACAGTCTGGCAATCCTAAAATTGCATATTCTAAATCTGTATCACAAACAAGAAAATTAACGTATTGTTCAATTTTACCAATTTTAAGAAATAAATCACAAGATTGGTTAACCTGTACAAAGCCCTTGGCTTGACCAATATTAACAGGATGAATATTCTTAACTTTAACATTTAATATATTTACAAAATGAACAGGTAAAATTGAGATGGTCCATCCAGAGTCTATAACATAAGGAATTTTATGTTGATTTGTATAACCAGGAACAATTAGTTGTCAAATGTTATTATTAGGTTGTTTTGGGGGAGTGGGAGGAGCAGCAGACTGTAAAGGGTTAACATTAAACACACAATTACTCTCCCAATGAAAAGCATTAAGTATTCCTTGATTTGAGCAAAACCTGCAAGATCTAGATGGATAACGTCTCTGAAAATGATTATTTTGCATTCTAGGATTCTCAAATCTAGAACCATGTGCATTGAAGTTAAAATTAGCTGGGTTGAAATTTGGTTGGCGAATCCAATTTCTAGGTGCATAATACTGTGGTTGAAAAGGTTTAGTATGTTGCTGAAAAGACCTAACATTTGGCTGAATAGATCTAGCATTTTGCTGAAAAGATCTGTTATTTGAGGGGTTATTTCTTGTAGTATTTACATTAGAATCTGGGGTGACTACAAGTTGTCTTACCAACTTATACCAATCGGTCGTGTTATTTGGGGAGCTTACAATCAAAACATTCTGATATTGTGGGGCTAAACCGTCGGTAAGGCCTTGTACAATGATAGTTTCATCAAGTTTCAACTTTCGGTCAATTTCAACCTTTTTATGGAAATAATTTTCCAAATCTTTTAAGTCATTTAATTTGAGAGAGGAAAAATCAGAAAATCTAGGAATCTCAACTTTAATAAATTTTTCGATTAGAATTTCTGAAATTTGAATATAATCTTCACAATTTTGACATTCATTAATATAGATTGTTAAAGCTTCTCCTTTTAGATATTTTGAAATATTTTCAAATTTCCAATCAGCATCTTTCTTATTGGAACTGCAAGATTTATCGAAATATGTTAACCAACTTTGTAAGTCCATTCCCAAATCGGGGTCAAAAGGTATAATACTAATTTCAGACATTTTGTCTTTCAATTTTAACGAGATAAAACTGTGATATCTAATTTTATTTCCCGATCGTAAAAGCATAACACAACATATTCTTAAATCTTTAACATATTACTTCAAATAGAATAAAAATATAAAAATAATATACAAAGAATACTTTAATAATAAATATCATAATATAAAAACACACTGTCACCCTTCAATTGTAATCCGTTCTTTATTCAAGATAAAAAAAAATTATTCAAGGTTTTTTAGTGATATTTGAAGTTAATAATTTAATTACTTTCAAAATCTTAAGATAACACAAAATATTTTTCTCAAATGGTAATATGCTTTCTTTAAAATGTATTTAAAATAAAAAAATATATATATTTGCTTAATGACATAGTTAATTTACACCATAATAACTTTTCCATTATTCAACATAAATTTCTTTTTTTTTTCTTTTTTCTTCTAAGTCTCTATTTTCGAATTACTAGCATTTCCAGTATTTAAATAAATACATTTCAATTATCGTAACTTTTTGTAGAATTGCAGTAAAAAATAAACACAACTGATTTCGCTTATGTAAGAATAAATATTATACTAAAAATCAACTTTAAGATATTAACGACAAATAAGTTTCAACAAATATTAAATGTAAATATTAATTCGAACTAGTAATAAATAATCAAACCTCGCATTCTTTCGTATAAAACAAATAAATAAATAAAAAAGAACTTACGCAATTGAAATGCATTTGTTAACAACTTTTGTTGTTATTTTGACATTACTTTTTGTCATATTTTTGTTGTGGCTGTATTCCAAATAATTCATCCTGGCTGGCGTCGTTGGGGGTAGACTGTTGTTTCTCGAGAACATTTTTGTGGATATTTTAGCTTCCGTCTTGGGTTAGTTACATCACCTTTCTTATAGTGGATTATCTGCATTCCTACTTTGCTGATGCGTAGAATTTTCCATATCCTAGCCGGCTTGTGTTATAATTCGACGAAATCGTTGAAGGAGATTAACGATAAGGTGTACGAAATTGCAGTTTAATTATGTAAGTGAAGTGGGTTGTTCTTTCGATGAATAAAACTGGACGCAGTTGTCGATTATCCGAAGAATAAATATAGTGGCAGTCGTCGTAGCTGATCCAGGCAATCGTGGGTGTTTCTTCAGTATGAAAAAAAAGACATTCGATTCAGAGTTCCATGTTTTATTTCAAAAATCGACATGGAAGCAGTTCTCACATGATTCAAATGTGCAGTGCCGTCTCTCACTGAAATAGTTGTCACAATCTGTTGTTAAAAAACATCGAATATGATCATACTTCTCGACAACTATTAGAATGCTACTACTATTAGAATTATTTAGAATACAGGATGACTAAAAGACGCAGCCAGGGCAGTTAACAACTGCAAAACGGCCAAAAAAACTGAGGGAAGCACGGTTACACACGCTTTTTGTGAATAAGCGGAAAGGTACCAGATCATGACGTAACGCGTGTTCTAACCAATGAGATAATTTGGAATACGTGTACAATCTACGTCATGACCAATGAGGATGATAAAGTAAATAGTTCTAACATATTCTAAGCGGAAGCATTTTACAGTGAACAGGACGAGCGCGGGAAACTCGGAAATAAGAAAAGGAAAAATAAAATAAAATAGCTTTCGAACAAACATTCGAATTCACAGAAATGATCAGAATTTATGATATAATTTAAGAGTAACTGAGAGCTTTATATTTAAGTAAATTGGAAAAAATAATAATGAATTTAAGGGGAATTTAATAGAATTAAATAGAATTAATGACAGATATTATTTAGGAATAAGGAAATAGTGAAACTAGTGATAATTTATTATAAAACAGAGAAACATCGCGAAGGAAGATTTAATAATGTAATATATATATATACATTGTTAAAATTTCCCTGAAAATATTTACCAGGCCATGACTACATTTAATTAAACTAACACCACTCCTTTCAAAAAAGTAATTTCCGTATTATTCAGTTGTGGTATTCGACAATTAAATACGGTGGAAATTTCTAAAAATAAAGTGGTGAAACTTCCCTTAGCCGCTTTCCAGGTCCTAATATAACAAAATATGTAACACAGCATACCATATATCATCCCACATCATTTACCCTTTATCTAGTAAATTGCATAAAAGCCATAAAATTACAAATATTTCGTTTAACGTCTGATAGAAGTAATACATAGGTGTCAACCTCTCATTAATATTCCGTAATATGCGGGTTAATTTGACCCAGTTTATCAACTCCTCAAACCAAAAAAATTATAAGATAAATCTTTATTTATTCAACTTCAGGTTTCTACATGGAATTTATTTAATTTCATTTCTTAAAAAAAATTCTGGTGCGAAACTTGTTAAACCTGGGTCAAATTAACCCGTATATTACAGAATATTAATGAGAGGTTGGCACCAATGGTAATATCGTTCAAAAGTGTCCTCATGAATCTGGTACAGTAACAGTACCTTTATATCCGGGGTCGCAGCGTCCTATATATTTTTAAATAATCCCCACCACTATTTTCAAAATATAATATTCACAATATCCTTCTATTGCACATTTTAAAGAAATATACCATGAAATTTATAGTTTGAAATTAGTGGTATCTAATATATAAAAAAATATAGGACGCTGCGACCCCTGCTTATATCCTTCCTGACAAATGAAGCTGCTTCTAAATATGGTTATGTAACTGTTATTTATAATAGTTTGAATGATTTCATAGTTTGTGCCGCTAGAATGACATATTATTACATTAAAATATTTTACAGTGCGGTCTACTTTAATATGGATTACGTCTAAGGACATTTACAACAATTTCACCCGAATACCGGTTTTAATGTTGAAGTATAAAAGGAGCATTTTTAAATACTGAATACACTTTAACCTATTAACTGGGTACGAACTACTGCCGTAATATTTTGAACGCATTACCTCCACCAGTAAAATTGTAATAGAAATTATCGTCTTAGTAAAACTTTCATGCAAACTTACTGCCATCAATAAGTAAAAAAATGCTATTCTTTTTTACTGGTGGAAGCCTGATCAGTTGACCAAAAGTTTATTTCACGTTTAGCAGGTTAATACGGCGATGGTCGACCATAAACGTTGATCGACTACATTTAAACCTAAAAAAAATGCAATAAAAACCCGCGTTTTGCCTAACTTGTTTAATATATTATTTTACATTAATTTATTCTTAATGTTTTAAATAAGGTCTAAACCAACTTTTATGATGCAGTTATGGAATTTGAAATATCAATAAAATTGTATGCCCAAAGATAACTACTTATCTTGCAATGATTTACAATAAAAAAAAAAGATATTACTTGTCTTATTAGTCAAAAAGTGGATATCCAGTTTAAACAGAAATAAATATTTACATAATTATAAGCAATCAAATGTAACTGTACTGAACAAAATTGTATACAATTGTCTAATTTAACGGAATATAAATAATAACGGATGAAATAATTTCAATAATAATTGATGTATAGGAAAATAAATTTACAAATACATGTGCTTATAACGAGTTAAACTTAACGAAATATGTATACCTTTGGAAACGAAATATGAATAAACACACTACGTGCACGTGAAATATCAGGTTGTATGGAAAATTCGTTCCGTTTGGTAAATTTGTACCGGAAAATTCTATCATTTAATTAGTAGATATCAATTCGGTTAGTTGATATGTAATAATTAAAGGGTTGATTTTTCTGGTACGAATTAATTTCCTCCAAAGGAACGAATTTTCCGGGCAACCCAATATTTATTTTAAGCATCTTACTTTCTATAGATTGTTAACACGCTTAAATGAAAACGCTTAAAGTCGTGGTCCACCATCCCCTTAAAATTAATATATTAGCCCCTTGAAGGGCACCAGTATATTATATATACCACTTAATTTTAATCCCAAAATGCCACAATGACACCAGAATTTTATCATCAAATTTTGAATTTATAAGGTACATGAGGAAAAGCTTTTACTTATTTAAAAATAAATTCGTTCGTGAATCCTGGTGTCAATCAATCATTTCTAAATTTTAGCTAGAAGAGTACTTTGCCCCTGAAGGGGTTAATAGAAAATAAAACTATTCCCTGGTTCGTACGTCTTTACCACAATGTTTTAACAGAATTTTTCGTTTTATTTAAATGCAGAAAAGTATTACAAATCCTGTAGTTAAACGTGGCGTCTACAATTTCTGCAATTTAAATATTAAATAGAAAAATTGTATTAAAAATTGTGGTAAAAACGTACGAATCCTGTATTCTCTATTAAATATTTTTTAATGTCTGTTTCCACAATCCTTTCTTTTCGGAATTACGATGACAGTTACTATCATTGGTTCAGTTTCTTTAAAAAATTTTTACCGATGTTCTGGTGAAAGATCGTTTTCTTTTCAGATTGAAATAATAATGTACTCTATAAGTTTAAACTGCCTATTGTTTAATATGTAGCTGATTCACTTAGTAATTTATGAGAACACGGGAGAAGTGACGCAAATTTAATACAATTGACACATTAAACGAAGGAAGAAATAATGAAGTCATTTTAGAAACATGATTGAAAATACAGTGAACATTAATTAAGACGCTAAAAGCGCTTTGAGTATGTTTATTAATTTTCAGTCATTTTAAATGTGATTAAATATTGTATTTAAATTGTAATGATAAACTATTGCACTTAAATCCATTAAAAGGGCGTATATAATCACGATTATAAAGTGAAAAAAAATTTCTAATGATGATTATTCGTTCTTTTTAGTTTACTTCAATAGTAATAGTCGCAGAAAGCAATTTTATTATTTCAAAGCAGATGTGAGTAAAAATCTCGAAGAAACATTAAATTTGTATATTATAATATTTTTATTTTTATTTTTTGTGCGTATTTATTGTTTCTCATAAACTGTAGAATATTTCCGTTCAACGTTGAACATTTGTTATCGAAAAAAAGCAAAAGCCTTAAAACATGTTCAACATTTTCTTTTCAAAATTCCTTCTTAACGTGAAATTTTAACAATGATTCAAATTTACATTATCCAATTTTAATATGTAACAAAAATACAGAACAAATAGTTCTATGCACTATCAATATGCTGCTTTAGAACGTCGTGATATTCACGTAAGTAGTGGTCACAGAAGGGGGTACTCAGATACCACTAATTTTTAAAAAGCATTTTTGTTTTATTTTATAGCAAAAATTCCTTTTTGAAAATAATGGTATAAGTGGCCACATCTGGGACCGCCTATAATCCAACTGCTGATATAATTGTTACAACGTCTCCTAAAAGTCAAGAGAAGTCACGTTGGAATCTCAGTTGAGACTTGGATATTTGTAGAATGTCTACTGCCACTTTAGACGTAGGTCCTTGTCTGATTCTCCCTTGTTTACAGAGGATTACTGACGCCACTTTATGATTCAATATTTTGCTACTTAATTATTCAACCCAGAGGCGTAGCGTCAAGGGGGGCACGGATCACTTTACTACCAGTATTTTTATATACTATATTTGGCCTTATTTAATTCATACCGTTCAAAGATTAAATAAGGCTAAATGTAGTATATAATTATACTGGTAGTAAAATGATCGTGCCCCCCCTGACGCTACGCCACTGATTCAACCTACGTAAACTTATGGTTCAACCGGAACACCAAACTTCAGAACAAGTTTTAACCATCATATGTTGGCATTTTTTGTAACAGGGTATAAGAGTACAAATTTTAAATATTATAATAACAAACGCAATGGCAATGTAAGTTAAGACTATTCAAATATACGTATTTTTTAAATTATCCCTTGCTGTTACAATTTGATTCAATTTGATGGTATTATAAAATGTAAGATACACTGATTAGGTTTAAATGTTTTGCAAATAAACTATTTTGAACGTTAAGATTTAGTTTGCACGATTCCTTTATGCATAGTTGCAAAATCTTTCCATTTTTAAGTACGGTTATTTCCACGATGTTCAATCTTTGAAATTTTTAAGCTGTCGGGCATCACTACCAAGAAAATATTTTATTAATTAATAGTTAAATTGCATACTTTGTAAACAATTCTTTTATGCACAGAAAATTACTGCTCAGCGAATAAGTAACGGGGAAAATTCTATCAAAAATCGGTGGATTAATTTTACGCAATCTGTATTTCCGAAAAGAATTATTCATCGTATTTAATTTGAATTTCTGTGATTAAACAACGCGAATATTTTTATTTTAAAAAAATGTAGCTCTTATGCTTTAAGTGATAGAGGGAAAACTCAGTATTTCTTAATTTAGCGGTATCGAAAAACAGAAACACCGGAAACGCTTCCTAAATAATGTATTATTTTGCCAATCTTCGTAATCAGATTGTAACAATATTAGGCATTCTGTTCAGTGTGATATAAGCTGTATAATTACGGTTGAACAAATGTTTTCAGAAAAGGACGAGACCGAAACAATTTCAGTTAACCAAATTTCCAAAAAGAATTTCGGATAACATGAATCCTTTTTTCTTATATTTTTTGGTCAACGGATGTCGCTAAAATTCACTGCAATTCATATCACGTGACATTTTCGGTGATTGTATTATAAAAATGTATGTTCAAGAACGTAAGTGCTTTTTAAATGTAAAAAACCTTCTTCGAAAGATCATCCTTTTCATACCTAACGCACATGGCGTCACCTGCTGACAATGAATTTTATAAAGCTGATCAATTTGATCAGAGTAATGTTCTTGCCTCCAGAGATAACTTCCAAAATCCAATCAATGAATGAGAAAGTTTACAAGACAATTGAAAGACATTATAGTAAACAGCTTTCAAAGATTGTCATTAGGAGACTGGTAATGGAAAAAACATGGTTCAAAGTTTAAAATTTTTAGATATTTGGAATGTTCGATAATGTGCAGTAGGGGAAAGGGGGACACGTTTGAACATTTTTTTTATAGAAAATCCACATATTTTTTACTTGAATTATATTTATTGCATTTTAAATATAACATGGCAAAAACAGTGTATTTTTTCATCACATGAACCAACAATTTAAAGTTTTCCAAATAAATTAAATGCATTGTGAGGCTTTAAATAGCTGAAAGATTTCTGTTCAAACCTGCCCCATGTGGAGGTACCTTTGAACAGGCTAGGGGCACCTTTGAACAATAAACAAAATACGAAATCTTTCAGAGTTTTTTCGAAAAAGTGCATATTTTTAAGAAATATAAAATATTCAGAATAAGATTAACTACATTTCACTGAAATGACTAACTTTATTATTACCGTAATTTCCGGAATATAATGCGCAGATCAAAGAATCATATTTCGACCAAGAAATTTTATTTTATAGAATGTAATTTGCTAGATTGCTGTAAATACTTGACTTCAACCATTGGATAAAATTTCTGCGTTCAAACATAATTGTTTGATCCGTGGATTATACGCCGGAAATTGCGGTATATAACCAAATATATATCCATCAAAGTTGATGTCAAAGCTCATTGTTGAGACAGCACCAAAATAAACTGAATATTTTTGTTTAAAATATTTCATGCAGTATGCAAAGCCCTGCACAATATAAATATACATTTTAAGGCATAATAAAATGTATATATGTTTAAAAATGGAAAAGAATATAAATATATGACAAGACAAGAATCTTTCATGTTAAAAAACAACTTGACAAAAAAACTGTTGTTTCTACACCTAATGTGTAGTAGTTGGCAGCCCTGTATTAGTACAACTTTCATATTACGTATAATAACTCTTAATTCATCTCTTAATTTTCACATTTTCTAAAAACAAAATCCCAAAATAATAATATTAAGATACATGTATATCTTTTTACTTCATAGTTTTAATTATTCAATAGTGCCCCAACTTTTTTGTTCAACGGCTCCCAATCACATGGTGTTTCGCATTACAACTATTTACTCAATTAGGCTTAAGAATTTCAATAAAACAAAGCTTATAAAATAAAGCTAACATCTTTATTTAAATATTGAACAATCAATTAAAATGTTAGGGATACAAGATTGTAAACAAAAAGCTTACAAATTGATTTTGTTAAGTTTAGATTGAAGAAAGAGAAAAATACATACCTTGCATAGGCACTAGTGTGCATGCAAAATGGTAAAGCTTTGTATCCTTGTTGCATTGAAGCAGTAGTAATGTGCTGCCATCTATATTTATAAAATATAATTTATTTCAAGGAAAATACTTACAGTGTTCAAAGGTGCCCCCCCCCCCTGTCACCTATCTACACGAGATGAAGTTTTGAAAAAAACATCAATATCTCGATGCGGAACAGCTTTTCTACATGTCCGATAAGCTGCCTGGAAAATTAACAGATCAGTAAATAAAAGCCAATGACTGGCAATATTACACATCTTTAAGACATTACAGACATTTAGACAATTTTCCTTTGAGACCTTTTAGCTACTATGGATATTGTCTCGAGTGATCATTTATTTACATAATCTTATAACACATGCCAGACTTGACATAAATTTCTTCCCTTTTTTACATATATCTTCTTCATGTCTTCATATATATTCTTCCGCACACAAAGTGACAACCTTGTAAAAGTTGATCCACAGGACGAAGCAGACAGAGCCATGAACTGCACACGGAAGCACATCCGCAATATCTAGTTGAAGCAGTACATACAAAAGACTCTGCAGTTCAATACATATTCAAAGATATGTAGAAAACTATTATACTGGTGAAGCCACAAATGTATTAGATGCAGCACTTTAGTTCATTGAAGAAGAAGAGGATGCATTAATTTGCACTACTTGTTAGGTGCGTTCGTAATTATATAAATAAGTAGCATTTATAGTCGTCGTCTGGTCCGTCCGTCTGTCCCCATATAACAGCTCAAAAACTACCCAACAGAAAGATTTGAAATTTAATATATATAATCGTTGCAGAATTTCAAAGTTTATGAAAATCGAATCAAAACTTAAAAAGATATTAATAAAAGTTTTCTTCATTCTATTAAATAGTATCATACGTAATTAATTCAATGATGTACCATTATAGGTAATGATTCTAGGTTACCATGGTGATTACGTCATATCTAAGATGGAGTCGTATTACTGAATTCAAAAACTGAATTTGTATAATTATAGCAATCATATTATCTACCGACAGTTTATTGGGTACATGTTACCGGATAAATAGATATTAACTGGAAAAAAAGTCTAAATATGGATTTCAAGCTCAGAAATTTTCAAAGCTATGCTTAAGTTTCCGATTGGAATTTTCAGTAAATGTCAACAAATGATAAAATGTTGCCAACTTAAAATGTACTTATTTTATTACGGAAATTAATCATATCATAATAACAGACAATATAATTCATTTCACTGAAATAATAACGATGATTTATTTACATTGTGTTATATTTGCTCATAGTATAATTTTAATGTAACATAATTGTAATTATTTGTTTGTAAAAGTGTATTAAAACTTAATTTCATAAAATAAAATGAATATCTATAATATGAAAATCGGCACATAAAATAAATTTTTTACTCATACATTTTCGCATTTACGCAACAGCTATTGTACCAAGATCTGAATATTTATAAAACTAGTTATAGTACGAACGCACCTCATTTGTCACGTTTGGAGTAAAATTTCTAACTTGTGTATTTTAATATCATGCGCGCAATGTTATGTATATGTAATAAACATATTTCAGTTTGTTTAATGGTAAATTTGATATAAAATATGTTTATTAGTATTAATTTATCATATTTTTTGACAATTAATGTCAGAATTTAAGTACCGTAATTTCCAGCGTATAATCCGCGGATCAAACAATTCTGTTTGAACCCAGAAATTTTATTCAATGGTTGAAGTCAAATATTTTCAGCGATCTAGCAAGTTACATTTTATAAAATAAATTTTCTGTGTCGAAATAGGATTATTTGATCGGAAATTACAGTATATTAAGTTAAGTTGATTTTCGAATAATTGGGATTCGGATAAACGGGGTTCTACTGAAAGAAAACTTTGATTGTACAGCAAAAGTGAAACATTTTAATGTTGTTTTCTCTGTATTTTTTTGAAAATGCTTAGAAAGGATGATTATTTAAATATGATATAAAAAATAAATAAAGTGCATGAAGATAAACCTTGATAATGTTAAACATTACTCAATGTGTAAAAACTATCTTTAATCTTAAATATTTTTTTATTTAAATAATGCATGTATTTCAATGAATATTGCATTCCAGTTATAGAATTATCTCAGGTTTGACAACGTTATATTTTCGTAGCGACCCTGTCAAAATACCGAAGACACATCAGCATTAATTTACTCATCTGAAATGAATTAAAAACAATTTTGATCAAGAACCAAGCTAATTCTATAAAGAATAAGTAGTAGAATAAAGAATGTTTTCATACGATGTACTAAGTATAAATTCAGTCAAATTAAATTTTTCTTCATTATTTGTTTATAGTCTAAAAATATTACGGGGTTCCTAATCTACGACCAGTCCATTAATTCAAAACTTAAAATTCTTATTTTTAATTATTCATTAAAATAGATATGATGCATCATAAAACAAATTACAGTATATTTATTATATTACGATGATATGAAAAAACCACTATTTCTCACACTATTGCAGAAATATTGGCTTACATTGGGAATAGGGAATTGAAATGCTATTATTTCAGAAAAATGCAATTTTAAAATGTTCCCTTAAGAGAACTGTTCCTTCACAATCTTTCATTTCAGCAAACTGCCTAGTAATCCAATCTTATTAATTGATAACATCTACTTGAATATAATTTGAAGCATTCTCATATTCCTTATAAAGATGGAAATGCGATTACTTTACAAGATTCGTAAAGACAGCTGAAGAATACACTGGACGAAACATTTTTTTGTAAATAAATAGTGTTTCTGTCATTTTTAATATTAATCATAAAAATATTATAAGATTGATATTCTACGAATTAATATTTTACTTATCTTTGTCATTTGAACCCATTTTACAGAATTAAAATTTATTGATTCTTTCAAAAACAGCGCATTTTTGAGAAACACTTTTCGTTTTTGTCTACGTAGGGTCATTTCGGGGTAAATGTAAACAGGGTGCCATTGTAAACAATCGATGCTCGCACTCACCCGAACGTTGGAGGAAAACTAATAGATATGCGAACTCGTACCTTTCCATTAACCAGAAGCAGTGGCGTAGCCAGTGAGGGGCGTCGAAATGCTCTGGATACCAGTAATATTCTAAAGTTTTCTTCTCCTTTATTATCGCCAAAAGTTCTCCAATTAGTTAATTCAAAGAAAGCTTTATAAAATTAGTGATATCCAGATCATCTGCACCACTGCCCTGTCTAAGCTACTGCCCAGAACTGATGCCGTTATTTCCCAACATTTTTGTGCTATAGATGGCAGCATCGTTTATCGGTTTCGCATACATTAAAGATGAATCAGAACCAATATATATCAAGGTCTAACTGAATTTAAAGTTTTATTAAATTCCGTGCATTAGTTCTTGAGACATGACTATTGCTAAAGTCATGTAAATCCTGCAAAATATAGCATAGCAGCGCCACCTGTTGGGAGATTTAGACTAAAACCTCATCAGCAACAACTTACTGATCAACGTCTAACTGAATCTGAAATTTAATGAAAATCCGTACATTAGTTCTTGAGATATGGTTATCGTATTAATAATGAAAATAGTAGTATAGCAGCACCACCAGTTGGTCTATTTACACCAAAATGTAAGCAGCTTCTATCTATGTCAAGGTCTAACAGAATATGAAGTTTTATTAAATTTCGTGCATTCGTTCTTGAGAGATAGCTATCGTAAAAATCATGAATAAAATAGTATAGCAGCGCCACCTGTTGGGCTATTTACACCAACACTTAAGCAGCATCTATTTATGTCAAGGTCTAATAGAATCTGAAATGTGATAAAATTCCGTGCATTAGTTCTTGAAATATAGCTATCGATAAAATCACGCAAAAACTGCTATAGCAACGCCACCTGTTAGGATATCTACACAAAAACGTAATCCGCGTCTATTTATGTCAAGGTCTAACTGAATCTGAAGTTTGATGAAAACGAGTGCATTAGTTCTTGAGATAGAGCTATTGCAGTAATCGCGAATAATGCAGCAAAGCAGCGCCACCTGTTAGGCGATTTTCAACAAAAACTAATCAGCACCAATTTATATCAGGGACTAACTGAATATAAAGTTTTATTAAATTTTGTGCTTTAGTTCTTGAGATAGAGCGCCCACAAAATTTTTGTCACATACAGACAGACAGATCAACAGACATACAGATGGACAGACAGACAAAGTCACAGACTCACAGACAGCCATTTTCTAAAAACAGTCAAATCGTGTTCATGACCTTCTAAAACGTATAAATCCGTCGAAAACCGGAAGTCAACATTTTTCATGAATCCAATACTTTCTTCTTGTAAAGATAGAAGAAAGGAAAAAGAATTCGTTGCACACTTGAACTGCGAAAAATCGACAAACGCTAGTGATGATTCATCCAAAATTGTCATGCGTAATAATTTTTCACAAATTGAATCAATTGATACCGGTATTACATCGTTCCTTTGAAAGTGGGTAGGGACAACATTGAATAACACCTTCAGAGAAGCGAGGGAGATAAACAACGGAACGATTCCCTCCCCTTGTTTCTAAAACAAAAAATTATGTAAATAAACAATTTTTCAGGTTTAGCGTAAGCATAAGACTCGAAAGTATAAATAGGTATGAAAAATTTTGTTTTACTATCATAATTTCTTACGTAAGCATGCGTACAACCTGTTTCTGCTCGTCAAATGGCTAAAAGTTTAAAATCCCTATTAAAGCTAATATTCAACATTATGATCTAGAAAAAATATAAAATGAAAGAAAAAACATGTGTCTATTACTGCATTTAAAATTGTTTTTTCTGATGTATATTTTTGCCCAAACTTCAATGAAGGCTCACTGTGGAGACGCGAAAAGTTTTAGGTTCCTGTCTGTCTGTTCCACGATAACTGCCGCAAAAACCATCCTATTATGTTGATTGTTGGTGGGTATGTTGGTGAGGTACCCGGAATTAGTTGTGTAATGTTTGGTTAAATTTGATAAATGTTTGTCTAATGTTTGGTTCATTCGTTTGTGAAAAATATAGAGCATTTGCGTTTAAGTCATAATGCTTTTAAATGGGAATTCAGATGATATTTTAATTTTAACATTCACCGAAAATACAATCATGCATCGGGATAATTGTAAATGCTTAAATATGGATGCTAAATTTACAAAATGAAGATCTTAATTTAACCCGATCGCTTTGAAAATATTGCCAATATATTTATTAGAATTTCGAAATTAATTGTATAAATTATTGGGAAATTTTGTGCATTAATTTGAAAGACGCTTTAATTTTAATTTCTCATTTTTTACAAAAATTCCAGTGCATTTATTTTTTTTTCTTTCATTAAATGTTTGCCAAGCAACTATAATTCAAAGAATAGCAGCAAAAGAAAATTCATGTGAATCGCATCATATTGACGCGAACTTTTATTAGCTAATTTTCGGATATTTAAGTTGTTAATATGCTTTTTCTAATGACATAGATGAGGATTTATTACTTACCCATCATACGTAGTATAGGGTAAGTCTTGTAATCGTTTTGAAAATCGAAAAAAAAATTTTGACGGATTTACACGTTTCAGACACTTGAGATTCCGAAAAACATATTTTTTGAAAAAAAAAAATTGCCGTCCGTCTGTGTGTCTGTGTGTCTGTAAACGCTCTATCTCCCGAAAAAAATGAGATAGAGACTTGCAATTCGGTATGTACTTAGTATGTAATAATGGGAAGAAGCCTATTTCATTTCAATAACCTCGATTAACCGGAACTATTTTTTTCGGACTCTCGAAATATTCGTTCTGATAAAAGGTATATAAAAATTTACGAAATTGGTTATTTTAAGAAATGAATATAAAAGACAATAAAAAAACATAAATTTGGCATAAAGCATGAAGTCGATCGGATAATGAGTTGCCGAGATATTTGGAATCCTATTTACCACACTCTTTGATTTTCCATGACCCTGTATTTCATCCAAATTTCACTTCAAAGATATATTTTAATTGAAATTTGACGCTTAATCAGATTCAATAAACTGCTAGTTAATAGGATTATTATTTTTGGAGTTATAAGGAAAAACCTCTTTCAAGCAATTCAGTAATCGAGACTTTAAAGTTTATGACGTCATCAAGCCACGATTTTATTGGAATTGCAATGCATTTTATAAGTAGTTTGCACATTTTTATTTTAATATTTTACATTTTGCATATCCATGATGGGTAAGTATTACGGTGGCCCCCAACGACTAGTTTTAACTATTAAAGAAAGATGACCAAATTGGTTTTCCAAACTAAAATTATAAAAACGTTGAATGTGTAAATTGAATATAATTCTCATAAGAGGAATTTACATTTGTATAAGTATATTTAACACATGAAATTTTGTTCAATTTCAGCAACATATGATGTTTAGTGTTTGAAATATAAGTATTCTTTTATGGATAGGATAAAATCTCCTGTACAAAGAGATGGTTAATATAATGAAATTACAATAGTAAATGTATTCGTAATTTATCGTATAGTAAATCGAGGCATATACTCGAATAATGAAAAAGCACAATTACTGGAAATTGATAATATAAAATTAAAACGACAACGGGAGAATGTATTCTTATTCTAAAAAAATACAATAATAAGTAGTTTTTTCTATCA
Source organism: Maratus michaelseni (assembly GCA_963931845.1). Taxonomy (NCBI): domain Eukaryota; kingdom Metazoa; phylum Arthropoda; class Arachnida; order Araneae; family Salticidae; genus Maratus; species Maratus michaelseni. Next base: position 404,885,265 of record OZ007586.1, read on the forward strand.
TTGCATAAATTGTGTTTAATGTGATACTTCTAAAATTTCCAGAAATTTAGATAAATCCATATTATACATGTATAAATAACTTTTAAAAATTGAATTTTAGGATATCAAATATTATGCAGATTATATTAAACATTAGTGAGATTAATGAACAGTGATTTGTAGAGCAGACGTTGAGGCTTCTGATCTGTAGATTTACTTGTTTAGAATATATAATTTAAAATGGTCAACTTTGTTGACTTTTTGATATTTTAAGACTGTTAATGCCCTTTAAAGAAATGTTATCAAAAAGTTTACAAAAAATAAGTTTTTAACTTGTCGGCACCAGAAACAACATTGAAAATTGCACAAAAGGTCCCAGAGATTAGTCTAACGCAGGAAAACAATGAATCACGTAAAGAACCTGTAACGCCTGATGGAATAACGACTGTGGTTGGAATGAATATTGAGGCATAAAATCTTATCTCGAAGACAGGCCGTAATTTTGTTTTAGAAAATCTTGGTTGATTATAAACCTTCTTCTTTTTTTTTCAAATAAACCAGTTTCAGAGTTAAATAACGTTATCAGTAAAATGTCAAGAATTATCTTTTTTTAAATCTTTACTCCATGCCAATCAGTTATTGTACTCAGATATCTGAAGACCCTCTTTTCCTACATGAGGATTGAAGGAAATATCAAAAGCTGTGGATTAAAGGTAATGTATACTTCCAAATAGGGACATCCGAAACATCGCATTGAAATGAAGACAATAAGTGAGTCCTATTTTTTACCCGTTGATATCCCTGCATCAACTTTTTTTTAACATTCCTAAAAAATATATTGCTATTTACATTTATTCCTTAGCTTCTCAGGTAAATATAAAAACATTTCCAATTGTAAACAGTCTATTATTTGTGTTAGAATCCTTCTACACAGTTTTACTCTTTCGTAAATTTGTTGTAAAGTACTGAAACAACAGCTTATTGAAAAACATTTAGGGTACATGTACCTTATGAATAAGAAAATTTAGTTATTAGTAAGAAGTGAAGACCTTTGTTTACAATTATCCCCAACTTATCCAATAGATCAAGTGAATGTCTTCCGAGCGTCACGTTTACAACGAATATCCGACGTAGGTATTCAAGAAACACTTGCCTCTTTTGCATCGTACGTTTCTCTAAACAGTCCTAATACCTAATTCGACACATAAATATCCACAAATAGAAACTTTTTTTTTGCCATGTTTTAGGGATTTTTAACCAAACTTGCAACGGTACATGTGAGAAATCTATGGACGTTTTCCATTCAATTTTTTGTTGTCATCAATAAAATTTATAAATATCACATTTCGTAATCTTTGTTTATAATATAAGTACAATAACAAATTTAAAAATAAACGATCTCCATATATTGAATGATTTAATACATTTTTGGCCAAAATTGGTATTTATATGAATAGAAGTTTTACTGCGTTTTGTTAACTGAAGCAGTATATTTTATGTAACTTTATATTATAGTAATAAGAGAACAAAGAGATGAAAATAAAGGACTACTGAACTTTAACATTATAAAAGTACGGTAAAATTCTGCAAAGTCTGTTGGAAATTTAATTTTATAGGAAGCATTTTTCCTTTTAAAATGTTATGTTTCTTATTAACTTTGGCCTTCATTTCTTGTTATGTCATAAATATGAATATTGATAAAATACTCACCATTCTAGAAAGGTTGATAATTGCTCAAATATGTCTATAATGTTTGATCCTTATAACGTTTGATCCGTTTTATCCTTATAAAAAAAACTTTCAAATAGGGACATCCTAAATATCGTAATGAAATGGAGAAAATAAGTAAGACTTTTTTTTACCCGCTGATATTCCTGCATCAACAATTTGATCTTCATTTCTTGTTATGTCATAAACAGGATGAGATTTCTCCGCTTTTTTGCATACCAGTATAATCTTAGAGAGAACGTTGTCGAATTAAATCGCTGAATGTTCCGATTAAATAAAAGAACATTTTCTGTAAGATTATACTGGTATGTAAAAAAGCGGAGCAATCTCATCCCTGGTCATAAATATGAAAATTGATAAAATGCTCACCATTCTAGAAAGGTTGATAATGGCTCAAATATGTCTATTATGTTTGATCAGCTATAACGTTTGATCCGTTTGATCCTTATAAAAAAACTTCCAAATAAGGACATCCTAAATATCGTATTGAAATGGAGAAAACAAGGAAGACTCTATTTTACTGATATTCCTGCATCAACAATTTTTTTAACCATCCTAAAAATATATTGCAGTTTAAATTTAATCCTTAGTCTCTGAGGTAAATGTAAAAAGTGTCAGATTATAAACAGCCTATTATTTGTGTTAGAATCCTTCTAGACAATTTTGTTTCTTTCTAAATTTGTTTAAAGTACTGAAACCGCAGCTTAGCAAAAAACAATTAGGGTACCTTATGAATAAGAAAAATTAGCTATTAGTGAGAAGTGAAGAAATTTGCTTACAATTATACCCAAATTACCTTATAGATCAAGTGAATATCTTCGGAGCGACACGTTTACAACGAATTCCTGACGTAGGTATTCAAGAAACCCCTGTCTCTTTTGCGCCGTATGTTTCTCTAAACACACCTATACCTAACTGGACACATAGACATCCCTAAATAAAAAGGTTTTTTTCCCATGTTTTAGGGATTTTATTCCAATTTTCAACTGTATCTGTGAGAAATCTATGGATGTTTTCAATTAAAATTTTTGTTCTTGTTAAGAACACTTATAAATGTCAGATTTCGTATTCTTTGTTTAGGATATAAATACAATCAATTTATAAAAAAAATGATCTCCATATTTTGAATGATTCAATACATTTCTAACCAAAAATTTTATTTATATGAATAGTAATTTTCCTGCGTTTTGTTAACTGAAGCAGTATATTTTAAGTAACTTTATATTATAATAATAAGAAAACATAAAGTGAAAATGAAGGACTACTGAACATTAACATTATAAAAGTACGGTAAAATTCTGGTAAGTCTGTAGTAATTTTTTTATTTTATAGGAAGCAGTTTTCCGTTTAAAATATTACTTTTCTTAATAAATTTGGTCTTCGTTTATTATTATGTGATAAATAAAAATTGATAAAATGCTCGCCGTTCTAGAAAGGCTGATAGTGGCTCAAATAAATCTATTATTTTATTCAGTTTGCTCCTTTATGACCATGTTCTCGTGTTAATAAATAATCACAAGAAAAATAATGAAATATGTTTCAGCGACAAAATTTGTAAAACAATTAGGAAACATTTGTCTTAGAGGAAAAGAGGGTTGAATACCGATTAACTAACAGAACTACCCACCTGGGTTTTAATGAAAATTTATATTCAATTATATGTTGCCTAATATGGCTCCAAATGGGCTAGAATTTTTTTTCTCTAAATCTGAGTTTAAAATATTGACAGTTTGGGGTTCCATGCCTCAAATATGTATTTTTCAGTAATCTTGATTAACGGCTTCAATCTTTTTTCATGAATTACTAGCAAAAAAAAACAAAAAACAATGCATGTTGCATGAGTCATAATATGTTTCGCAATCGCCTAGAACAAAATCTCTCCAAACCCATCAAATGTTTTAAATATTGTAGCAGAATATGTTGTTTTATAAAATCTTAAATTGAAATGAATAAATTCATATGAAGAACTCTTGTTGTACGACATCTTAACAAAATTATTAAGAAAAGTTTATTATTTCTAGGACATTTTATGACAATCGTTAACGTAGTTTTTCTGAGGAATTCTTACTTTGCTTACTCTGAAAATATTATCTTGGTGATGATTTATAATGACTGATCAGACTTTCGAGAACATGGCCTCAGAAGAATAAATAAATTAAGAAAAAATGATTATAAAGGAAATATTTTCATATAAGTAGCACGGACAATCCTTGGAAATACCAGCTACCTTAAACCTCAGCGACGAACATATAAAAAGAGAGATCAGAAACAGTTCTCAGTTTGAAAATGGGAAGCTTTGTTGTCATTTTCAAGTAAAGCGTCATTGGCAACATGTGGTGCAAATGGCAAGGATATCTCTGAATAAGGTTCCGGGATTCGACTTTTTTCGGACCTCGTGTGAAATGTAAAGTTGATGAGTAGTTAAGGCGAAACTTTTTTACATTTTTCTTATTAATAAAAATATTTAATTTAGTCAAGAACAAATACATAACGGGTCAACTTTTACGCTTTTTTCTTAACACTAAAATTTAATATTAACTTTTGTGTTTTATTATCGGAGAAATCTACAAATAAATAAGTCAAAGTTTTCTATTAAATTTTAGTGGTAATAAAAAAGCGTAAATGTTGATAGCTATGCGAAATATATTTCGAAAAGTACGTTTTTCATAGCTGCCAACATTTACGCTTTTCTGCTACCACTAAAAATTAATAGAAAATTTTGCCTTATTGAATCTCATGATTTCGGTGATTTAATAAGGTAAAATTTACTGTAAAATTTTAGTGGTAGGAGAAAAGCGTAAATGTTGGCAGCTACGGTTTTATGTTTCCACAGTTTGAAAAGAAAATTTAACTTTTAACGTTTTACGGAAATTGTAGATGTCCATCGGTTCACTTCAATTTTGTTTTACTTTGTTTACTATGACTCTTTCAGATCACCCTTCTACCAATGTTGACTGTCATGAAAATCACCGTTACATTAAAATAAGGACTTATTTATATAGAGAAATAAAAGCTACAAACAAATATTGCTTTGAATTTAATAAACGGGAAAATCAATGGTTTTATTGATTGCGTAAAACTGTTGAAGCACAGAACTTAAGTGCACGATCGATTTGGTGTAGACTGTGGGTTCACTCTTTATGATTTTCAGTGTTTTTCTTACACGCAAACAAAAACTCGTGACTCTTTTTCTCCCTGAAATATTTAACCTTATTTAGTGCGGCAACATTGCGTCTTTGACTAACAATACACGCAGACACCTATTCCATGAACGAAATAAAAACTTTATTTACATGTATGGATCGAATCATGCATTTTCTTGATATATACTTTTGAATAACTTTAGTATATAAAACTAAATAAATACTAAAACAAGCACAATAGCAACAACCAATTTGGTTTAAATATTCGCATATATCAGTGTTGGTCCAACTGTGATCCCCGATGTTTCAATGGCACCCATATTACCCAATAATAATCTTATTTAATCTTATTAATAAGCCTTATTTAATCACTGAAATTATGCGATTAAATAAGGCGAAGATTGCTATTCTGAAACAGTGGTGACATCGAGATGCAGCGGGCTACAGCTAAACCACACTATACTATATCATGAATATTTCAAAAATAAATTTTTAATACGTTGAAAATATAATTTTTTTGTCACAGCCATCGTTAAATTTTCGGCTTATGTTTTATATTTTTTTCTGTATGATTCACTGTCATATAAATTATAATATGATTGTAAAAGTCAATATCTAAAAATATACATGAATACAAGTAAATACAATTCGCAGCCTGCATATTCATAATGTCTCAAAATATATATTTTTTTAAATAAGATGCATTTTGCGTATATTTATGTACTTCATTTACGTTATCTGTAAAATTCTACAAATCCAACAAGAAAGTCTTAAAATGCTGTTGAAAGATAATGGCATTTTAAAACTCAATAAGTTCTGCACTGCATGCTTGAAAAGTCTAACTTCCTGTTGTGACATTGATCCTTTTTAAGAGGATATAATCGGATTAGAGATCCCAATACCGCATTAAATGTAACATTAAAACCGATGTCTAATACATTTTAAATGAATAGAATCACAGATAATCCTTTTCTTCCAAATCGTAAAAATATTCTATTTACTTGATAGAATGTCCTCCAGGGATTCAAACGTGGGTAGTTAAAAACGTTAATACCTTTAATATAGCTGAATTTACTCCTTCTGGGCATACGTTTTAACACGCTTAGAATATTTTATTTTATTTAAAAATCTGACTTCATTTTGTTAAGTTATTATCTTTGAGACATTTTATCATACATTTTTAAATTGAAAGATTAAAAAAAATCAGAATAAAATATTCTAAGATACTTCAGTCTAGTCAGAAAATTTTAATTAAATATGATTTATAAGTGCTTTTTTTGTCTAACAGCCGTATTACATTAAAATTTGAAGCAGATTTTGATATTAAATATTCCATATTAATTATATGACGATGCCAGTTTGTCAACTTTTGTTCAGTATTTAAGCAATATATTGTCTTGCTATAGTCACAATGACTGTTAGTCAATATCAGACAGTGGCCACGAAACTATTAAAACAGTAAAGTGTTAAGCATAAAAAAGAAACACAATCAGGGTATGTAATGTGCTACCACTATTTTCAAATAGAATTCTTCGCCTTACTTTATTGCTGAAAAATATTAAAAATTCTTCAATTAATCGCAGACAGACTGCAAATCCGAAATATTATTGCCATAATCCTTGTCCTTGGATATTAATAGAAGTGTACGCGCCTTGCATAATACTGAATAAATAATATTATTAAGATAATGCTCATCATATTATATGTAACTGTTAAATCAGTTAAATCCGGATTAGACTAGAAAAAACAACAAGTTTTATTTAAAGTCCCTACTCAAACGTGTGTTGAAGAACGACATCAAGAAGTGCCAGCCCACCGCCAGTGGCTAAGCCAGAGAGGGGGTCCAAATGCTCTGGATACCAGTAATTATGTAAAGTTTTCTTCGCAATGATTATCACAGAAATTTCACCGATTAGAAAAGTCAAAGAAAACTTCACAAAATTAGTGGTATCCAGAGCATCTGGAACCCCACCCGGGCTACGCCACTGCGCACCGCCCTCTGAATATTAATCCTGACCGCTGAGACAAAAATGGCTGCTGTCGTAAGCAGATTTTTGTCAGTGTTTGTACGATCCCTTAAAATTCCATGCCAATAATTTCTAAAAGTTTTCTTCTCCATATTTTTCTGATATTCAATATGTCAAAGAAAACCTCTGACCGAGGAGATCGGTACGGGGATCAACTTTTCTAAATATTCGGCCTATGAATGTAACTGAAAGCAGCGTTGCACCGCGTAGATCTGACCTTCAGCAGATATGTTAACCCTCTTCTAAAATACTACGTCAGCTGCATTAGGTACCACCGACTAATTTCCCTCTGTAACTTGGTAATAAATGAATGACGTATTTTCTTACTGTCTTGCGTTTAATTTCCGACACCAACGAACATTGAATTTCACAAAATATTTAGTCCTACCAAGTTTCTTTTTATTTTTTAATTGTAATATTTGTAAACTTATCTTTTACATATGTATTTTATTGTAATTAATTTGGAACGAGAGCGACTATTCATAAGCCTGTTTTGACAATGTTATATTCTTTGAGAAAAGTGAGCACAGGAATTTTTTTTTAAAAATACATTATTTTTTTCCGGGCGAGAAAAGACGTACAAATCTGAAATTTACGGAATCGACTGATTTTTTGAAAAACTTTCTAAAAAAGTTAAAAAATGTTAATGATTTCTGTTTGTCTGTCTATTGTCTCTCCGTATTCTAACTCTCATAAATACTCGGATTTCGATTTAATTTCTATATGTTAATGATTTCTACTATGGCATGTTTGCTACTAAAAATTAAATGTGCAGCATTTGTTCGTTGTCAGGGTTACTCAAAATAATTCCATCACATTACGGTTCTTTGCAGCGAATTTTAACAATGTTACGCTAAATCAAATATAATGAAATTGATACATATTACTTCTTTTACTACAAGATGTTGTGTATCATATACTTTTCGAATATCATATGCAATGAATTCAAATTTCGTTTACTGGGACATTCAAAATATTTCGATTACAGTGTTCGTTACTTCTGTTAGCGGTAATTGCTGGAAGTGAGATTTCAGTTATGGTATAAGTTTTAAGTTTAACTACATTTTTTGCAGGTATATGGGGTGCGTATAAATTCTATAGATCATACAGAGCGCTACACAAAATAATTGGTAAGCATTACTTTATATAGGCGTGAAATGCTAAAAGATGTTTTTTTAATAGATCTATGTACTTTCCAGATTAACTATATTTAGTATACTATGAGCTGTTTCTAGAACATTAAATTTCATATACTGAGCTACGCAAAGAAGATACATTGCCATCTATAGATGGTAATTTACCCAAGTGTGTTATTAGTAGTGTTATATGTTTTTTCCATGAATTAATTTTTAGCTTAATGCAAGTCATGTATAAATTGCTGTAGATAATATACAAGCCTTCACAAAATAATTCGAATACATTTCCATCTCTTGGCAAAAAATTGCTGAAGGTTAATTTTTGACTGCGTTATCCTTTTCAAACTAAACTAAATTTTACAATACAATGTAGCGTATACAAATCTATAGATTATGTACAGGGCTGCACAAAATAATTCGAATATTTTTCTGTTTATGGATGATATTTGCGTATATCTAGTTTTCAAATGTGTTATACTTTTTCTAAATTGTTTATCTAGTTTGAGCGGGGCTAATTGCGCTTAAGCCGAAAGGTAGACTTCCCCTCCCGGTTAAACCTTGACCTTGTTTATTTAGGCATATTCATTACCTTATTAAACAACGAAGTTTGGTTAACTTATTCTGAAATTTCTGAACAGTATCATGCGTTTTGACATTTTTCCAATTAAGTCAAATTTGTCCAGGCTGAGAATCGAACAGAAGATCTTTGGCTTAAATTGTTAACGCTCTACATATTGAGTTACCTGGAACGAAACAATTTACTCAGACAACCTTTTTTGGCAATAGCATCTGGTCTGATATGTAGTTTAGTGCAAAAAATTTTGTCTGAGTGATTTTTATCCGACAGTTGCCCGTCCAGGTAGCTCAATAGGTAGCGCAATGGTAATTTAAGACTAATATTTTATGTGCGACTCCCAGATTGGACTCACTTGAAAAAACGTCAAATCATATGATATCGTTACCAATCTGTATGGCTGAGTTAAAAAAAAATGTTGGAAAGGGTTTTACAATCTATGCTTGACGCATGATTTTGTCTTTCTACTGAAAGTTCGATAGGTAAATCAGAAATTAGAAAAAACGCAAGTAAAAGAAAAAAAAAAGATAAATATCTTGATTATTTATATTCAAAATTTACCTGTACGTTAATTTTCAAAATATAAGAAGACGCTTTTTTATTGCTTTATCTTTTTGTAAATCTTTTGCTGCATTTCTCGTTTATATAAAAGCGTTAAAATTAACCCTTCTTTGCATGAGTTTTTCTTTTACAATTGTGTTTTATATATATATATTAAATATTAGACACCAGAAATTTTAAGATAGATTTTTAACTTTGTTCAGCAACATAGTTCACGGGAAATGTACTGGATTAATATTTCTATATAAATATAGTGGTGGCGAAGAAGTTGATTTATTTATTAAAAGTTAAATAAACAGTGATGGAAATTTACATCACTATGCAATTAAGGGTTAATCTAAAATAATACGAATGTGTTATTATAAAACTGTTAGATATTTTTTAAATGTAAATCCAAAAAAGCCAAATACATTCTATTTCCTGATTTTATTTTATATTTTCAAGAACATGTGTACTTCAATAAATTTATTTTAGATAACAAGAGAAGAATTAAAATATAACACATGAAGCTCATAAGATATTCTTAACTTGTCCCTCGATTTCATTTGCTCTCATTAGAGAACCACATTTTGAAGCACGTACGATTCAAATTTATTTTGAATACTTGAAGAGCATTTAATTCTTGATAAATATGTGTTTAAATTACGAAATTTTTGGCATTTCAATATCTTACACTAGATTAATTGTTTACACATTTATTCAGATTGGTGAAGAAATCATAAGTTTTAATTTTTCCAACTGGGCGAAAAAGTCCAGGCCAGGATTCGAACCTGGGATCTCTTGGCTGAAGCTGCCAATGCTCTACCAACTGAGCAATCCCGGACAACTATGGATGATCTAATTCACATAGTTAACCTTATTGATCTGATATCTGAATCAGCTCAACAGAATAAATCGCAGACACTAGGAACTCCAGTAAAACGCTGGATATGTGGTTACACTACAGTAATTTTAACACAATTATTCAAATTGGTAAAGAAATCATATGAATTGTAATTTTCCTACTGGACAAAAAATGTCCGGGCCAGGATTCGAACCTGGGATCTCTTGGATGAAGTTGCCAGTGCTCTACCAACTGAGCTAGTATTATAACATTCTCATAATAATAACTTTTTGTTGATTTAATCAGCTCAATTGAGCGATTTCAGGGCTCCCACTCGGTCCGTTTTTTGAACACCACTCTTTTTTAAAGAAAAATCTTCTATATAAATTTTGCAGAAACTAACCTCGAAGTGCGTTTTAGTTGCAATTGTTGCAAGTTCCCACCACAATTTTCTTTAGAAAACAATACTGGTTTTCAAAAAACGGGCCAGTGGGAGCCCTGCGATTTAGATATCAAACTAGATGCTACGATCAATAAGGTTCACTAGATGAAATAGGTCCCCCAGATTAGATTGGGATAGCTCAGTTGGTTGAGCATTGGCAGCTTCATCCAAGAGATCCCAGGTTCGAATCCTGGCCCGGACATTTTTCGTTTAGTTGGAAAATTACAACTCATATGATTTCTTTACCAATTTGAATAATTGTGTTAAAATTAATCTAGTGTAATCACGTATCCAGCGTTGACTGGAGTTCCCATTACCTGCGATTAATACTGCTGATCTGATTCAGATATCAGACCAGTGGACATGATTAATAAGGTTAAGTGGACGAATTAGAACTGCCAGATTTTCCTGGGATTACTGAGTTGGTAGAGCGTTGGCAGCTTCATACAAGAGATCACTGGTTCGAATCCTGGCCCGAACTGCTTCGCCCAGTTGGGAAAATTGCAACTTTGTCTTCAGCATCTTATCAAAAGAACAAGCACTGAAATATTTTAAGTATTTCATGTTAAGTTAATAGTAATTACATATTCCCCAAATTTTACTGCAACTTTAAATTAACTATTGTTAGAAATACATCTGCACTAAAGCAAATTGTAAACGCAAAAACATAATCGTAAATTTTAAGTAATGTATATGAAGGTGGGGGATATATTTTCTGTCTTTCTCAACTTTTTACGAACAGGATCCAACTGTGCATATGTATATAGGTTAGGGCTGTACAATATTTTTGCCCAAAAATCGTATGCCACCACAATATCCTAATCGTAATACTCGACTTATTTAATAGCAAAGATTCTGTCATTAAATAACGCAAATTATTGTATATAAAAAAAGTAGTATCTTGGTGGCCCACAGGCTAGCAGTTGTGCACTCCTATTACAGAATAATAAATCAGAATATAATCAATAAAACTACTGGCGTGCGAACAGTACAACTTTTAGTTAGCAGAAAATGCACAAAATTCTCAATCGAGCTCATTGTACAGCTAAAGCGTCGCAGTTCATTTTACAAATAATTTTACATATGTTACATTTTACATATGTTAATTTTAATAACTGGTCCCAATTGTTTAAATTTGTTTAGACTAACATATACTTTTTAATTTATATGTTTATAAAATAATTACATAGAAGAATCTATTTATATAGTAACAAACACAATGCCATGACATGTAAATAAAGAAATAAAAAGTTTTACAGTCTTTATTCACGAAATAGTATCACAGCTGTGTATTACAGACAGAAATATTTGTCTGTTTTCATAAATATATTTTTAAACATTTTCCATTAATGCTCATCCTTGACATGCAACAGAAATGGATGTAAACATATATTTTAACTTGTCACGCAATGTAAGTAGTGATTATACTCTTTAAATAGCAGTTTTTTCTAGGTGCGAAAATTACCTATACAGGGTTATTCTATAAAAAACCTTAGCTTTCTTTTGTGACAAGTGTAACTATAATTTGTGAGCAGAATGTTAACACATTTTATATTTAGATTTCTGAAATTGTAGGGACATGAATTCTTTAAATATACCTATTACTACGTACTACAAAATTTGTTAGTTTGTTCGCTTTCTACGTTTTCAAAACAAATGGGATAATATGAACAGTTAGTAATACTGTTTGCGTAATTTTTGTGTATATACATGACATCATTGAAAATAATTTTATTTATACAAAACAGTTTTCAATTTACACCACTTTTATTTCAATGTGAAATTTTGGAAAAAAAATTAAATTTTGAGTTCGTTTCTTACATAAATTCATAGCCGCCAATTTTTGCGCTTTTTTGTTACCACTGAAATCTAATTAAAAAAATTGCCTTACTTAATAGTGGATTTTAGCGATTAAATAATACAAAATGCAGTATTGAATTTTTTGTAGTTTGAAAAAAACGCAAAAGTTGGAAGCTACGTAAATTTGGTTTTTTTAACAAAATATTTTTTCTTTCAGATTTAACATAAAAAACACAGTCACTAATATAGTTTGATCAACACCCGTTACTTATTTTGATGTTGTTGTTGTTGTTGTTTAGCAAAAAGTATTTGGTATTATTTTTATATTACAGATTTATTCTATTGAAGCAAGAAAAAAACAAGAACGAAAAATCATGCGTCAAACATAGATTATGAAACGCTTTCCAATACATTCAGAAGACTGTAACGGAACATTACCGTTAAATAAGGTGAAAAATGTAAGTATACAGTATAGGAAACATAATACAATTGAGAGTCCAGTTTTAGCAATTACCATTCATAGTCAAAAATGTAGTCGATATAGTATTTTGTGCAGCCCTGTAAAATATCCATGGATTTAGATATATACTACATAGCATGATAAAAAGTAGTTCAGTTAAAAAATTCACTTATAGCAAAATTTTCGCCAATCAACGGAAATGCACTCTTAATATTTTGTGCGACCCTGTATATTATCCAAAGACTTTTTTACACACCCCATATTAAGCTAAAATTTAATTAATGTACAAATACATAAGGCAACTTAAAACAAATTTCCATCAATTACCAACCATAAACGACAATGTACCTTGTTTTTGAGTAGCCCAGTATATGCTCTTATCACACATAGACTGTAATTATCGCAAGTATACTGTAACCCATATCCTTTGTGTTTCCCTGTAAATTAACGATAAACGGAATGCACACCATAATTTTAAGCGAGCATTTTTTAATGCATCTGAGAAATGCATATAGTTTTCATTATGTTTGAAATAGTGAAACATCATTATATTGAACTGCAAACAATTTTTCCCCGTATGCAATATGTAACAGAATTCTTTTGTTTGACCCTATAAATGAATTGCGCCGCATATTCTACAAAAAACATGTTTTAGTGCGCTTCATAATTGTATATCAATTTTACCATGTTTCATGTTTTTAACCACTTCATAAATATATATCAATTTCATCATGTTTCAAATGACGTAGCATCATCAAAATGCACTTCAAACGATTTTTTCTCATTGACTGAAATGAATCGGAGTACTTTTGACTGTCCCTGTAAATAAACTATATGTGCTACACACTACATTTTCAATAGGGATCAGATTATAGTAAACGACAATAACATACAAAAATTTCAGTGCAATCCGAGTTTATTTACGCGAGTTAGAACACGGCAGACGGCAGACGGACAGACAAACCGAAATCATAAACACTTTTCAACTTGGTTGGAAAGTGTTAAAAAGGATGTTTTCCACATACAACATATCTTATGCAGTAAGAACATAATTAAAATGTCTTTAGAATCAAAAGAAAATTATTTTTAACTATGCATATTAATTGACAGTTTTATTGAAAAACTTATTAAGTCACGATTTCTATAAATTTTCAAAAATGAAAAAATTAAAATTAAATTTCTGAAATGTAAATGTCAGAGTGTAAGCTTTTATTTTATAAAGAGGCAAAAAAATCGTCACTAATTATTCATTATATGTAAAATTTATTCAAATAATTAATTAGCTTCTGTATAAAAATATTACATCTAATTTCATTCGGGAATTTTATTTATATTATTTTACCAAGTAGGAAATAATAAAACACAAAATCTATTTATTTGAAATATAATTTTCGTCAACTTTGTAAATATTTTATGCATTTTTCAAAATTTCCATGATAAAATATATTTATAATTCACAGGTGCCTACTACATAGAAATATTATTTTCAATTAAAGATTTTCTTGCCGGTAAAAATTTTAAATTATAAAATAAATTACAATTATACATAGTTTATTTTTTTTAATTAGCAAGAAAAAAATTGATTTACATTAATTTTCCATTATACGTTTTTCCGAGAGTTTTTACTTCTTTAATTAACATATATTGAAATGGATACATAGTGTTTTTTATCTACAAGTTCTGCAATTACTGGGAGCTGCTTTTATTCAGAAATTGTTAGACTTTATAGATCAAGAACTCAATGATAAAATGGTTAACACACTACTCTCAGGAATACCAAATCGTGTCTCGATTCTGACAGCAATTTTACAATGTTAATCAAGAATCAATAACCATGTACCGATTAGGCATAAATCGAAGAAGAAATTGATAGCGTGAAATCATTAAAAGAGAATTACACAACGTAAAAGCTGAGTGTGAGGACTACAAAAGTCTACAAATTAATGCTCCAACACTGCAGTACACATAGGTGCAGATATAACAGGGGCGAAACGTCGTGGGAAATCACATTTCTACTACTAATTTTAAAATGTTATTTTGCCTTAATTATTCCAAGAGATTAAATACGAAAAAAAACTTTAAAAATTAGTGGTGGCAGTCTGCCTGATTGCCTCCTTCCCTATTATGAAGTCGGTGCCAAGAGTAGTAGTTATGGCTTTTATTTTGAAGTTAATGCATTCAATATTTGGTTGCCATGCAGCTGCTGAAACGTTGTTAAAGTTAAACGTTGCAGAATTTTTTTTATGAATTTCTGACGAAAAGAAAAAGCTGTTTGCATGATTTTAGCCTATTTTGTAATATATTTACAGAAAACATTAACTCAAACACTGCAAATCACAACTTTATAAGTATTAATTAGACAACAAGCGGGCCGCTGTTTCTTTGGTCCGCGAGTAGCGGTAAGCATATCACTATTGAAAAAAAAAGTATTTTATGTAGATTTTGTAAAGTTATGTCTGCAGTTTTATTGTTATTAATTTTATCAGTTAATTTTAAAAGGATACAGTACAAATAATAATACAATTGTTATTTTAAACATTAACAACACTTGCACATACATTTTCTATATAGTATCAGTTTTTTATTTTTATTATTTTGTATTTGCATGGCTGAATTTCGATTGTAAAAGTTTTGAATGTCATGATACGCTGCTAGTTTTTAGTGCAAATATCTGTTGATTAGTGCCAAGATAGCGTACACAATATTGCACGTATATTTGGATACAAACCCTCATATTTTTGCTTCCTTTTGGGAACAACGGATTTCGAGTTTATTCTATCGACGATAATTTTCAGAGGTTCCAAGCTATGTTTTTGAGACTTTCACAAAAGTTGCTCTATATACTTAGCTAATACATTATGCATATTATATTTTGATTGCATTCGCGCATGCGTAGTGAAACATTTTTTAGTAAACCTGCTCATTTTTCATCCAATTTTTATATTTTTAAATTCTGATTGCAGAGCATTATCTACAATGTTGTTTGTCATATTTTCTGAAAAGAACTTTTTTTTTTTTATATTAAGAACTCTGCAAATTATAAGCAAAAAACTAGATGAAATTTGGGACTGTTTTTATAAAAACCTTAATTTCTCTACGAGTATACATGCTATCCTCATAAAAATGAACACAGTATATTACAATAAGCCACTTATTAATAATCTCGAATTTGAACGCCTTTGATACATTAGTTTTTACAGGGTTATCCAAAAGATATTCTTTAATTTTTAATTTGTTGACAGTCCCCTTTGGGGTTTCGTGCAAAAATCTTCCTGGAAATATATAACCTACACTATACTGTTTACACACCTGCAGTTTCAAGTTAATTCCTCATGTATTTTTCTAGCTAGTTAAGAAAACGTTTAAAATCGCAGGTGACCGGTCACTTTTGGCAATATAGTGTATTATATTGTTTGCTTTTTAACTCACTACAACCTAGCGTGGCATTAATGCAACACCATAGCTAATAATACTTTTGCTGTTTCCACATCAGCAATTTTGAAAATGAGATTTCGCTTTCTTCAATTACCAGAAACTTCTTGCAAAAATAAGTTAAAAATTCTATTCTAAAAACACGGTATGAATGGAGTATTTCCATTTTTCAAGAGAAAAATAATCGTGCCGTTAATGGGTTAATAGTTTTATATTTATAAATAAGTTTTATATTAAATAAAAGTCTATGTACAGTCGTGGAAAAAAAACTGCACACCCCCCACTAACTCTGCAACAAATTCTAGTAGAAGGAAGTGACTGGTACCAAACAATTGGAAATAAAGTCTACTTTTAAATTATATATCTAAAATTTGCCTAAGGGGCCATCTACATATTAAAACAAGCCTAAAATTTATTTTTTTCAATGGCAACACCCACTTTTGACATGATATTTTAAATCTTTGGTTCAAACTATGCCTAGATACAAAATTTTAAGTCATTTGGATGATAAGTTTTCGAGTTATAAACATTCAAATTTTAGAGCCTCTAATGTTAAATTACATTTTCATATTTTTATTAATATCTCCTGAGATTATAATTCTAATGTGTTATTTTTTTTTTTTTTGGTTATAATACTAAAAAGCCCAAACGAAAATATGTCAAATTTGTAATTTTTATAATATGAATTATGAATTATGAAATTAATATTCGAAAAAATTATGAATTGCAACCTACAATTTTTTTGATGGATTTATATTTATTATGTCCTGCTTTATGTGTATTCAAAATTTTAAATTTTTCTACCAAGTAGTTTTCAAATTACGCTGAAAAAACGGCAAGATGCTGCTTTAAGGGGCCGTCTATGATGTGCATTAAAGCATAGTTTGAACAGGGATGGGAGCGCTCCGACTCGAAATCCCGATTGACACCACTAAATTTTAAAAGTATTTGTTACCTTATTCAAGAACAAAATTTCTGAAATTCTTTACCTTGGAGAATACTATTAAAATTTAGTGGTAAGAATCGATATTCGGGTCGGAGCGCGCTCATCCCTGTTTGAGAAAATATTATACTCATAGGCTGGGATTAAAACAAGATTTTCTCAAATCTTCTTAAATTGTTTGCAATATTACACTAAATGGTTGTTAGATAAAGTATTAACGCGAAAGTATTTGTTACTTAAAAATGCTGATTTAAACTTTTATTAACTTTTGTATATCAATCAAAAATTGTAATCTTTACAAATATGTATGGATGTTCAGTTTTTATTCCATTAATAACGAACTTAAAATAATTAAACTTTTTCTTCTATAACTTTCGTATTTAGATCTATTCGATTAAACAAGCTAATTGAAAAAAAAAATACAAGTTATTTTTATGGTTTTCTGATAGACAAGATTATTTCCCAATCGCTAGCAGTGTGCAAAAAAATCTAATAATAATAATAATAATAATAATAAATGGCAAACGGTAAGTTTTCTTGCCAAGAGGCATTAATGAGTTAATTGTAAAATTTCAAATGAACTACCAGAATAGGTTTAATCATAGAATTTCAGACTAAAAAACAATTTATCTGCGTTTTTTTTTTTTTTTTTTTTTTTTTTTTTTTTACTTTGATTCCTTACGCTGCTTTATACTTTTTTTTAAATTCTACATTTTGTATTTGTCACTATTATTCACGTTTCTGACAATAAACTAAAAAAAAAGCGAGTTAAATAGATGCAAAATCTGAGAAACAGCATTATAAAAGCACCTGTAAAATTCCAATAACATTTACATATTCTAAAACTATTTTAATTACAAATAATCTTATGGTTTTCTAACCCCTTCGTGAAGTGCGTCTATTACAGAATTTTTAATAATTTACCACCGGTTTTTTAAAACAGAAATTTTCGTCTGATTGAATCGTGGAAATGCTAAGATATAGTAAGGCAAAGCTTACAATAAAAAATAACTGGTGGGGAAAATCGAGGATTCTGAGCATCTTATGCGTCACGTATACGTGTCACTTGTCCCCAAGGGGTCAAAATCGGATAATTCAACAGTTGTAAACATTATTTTACCGCATATAACAATAACCGAAACTTATTAAGTGAGTAAAATGATCATATCGGTAAAACATAATACATTAAAAGAAGTGACATTCTGCAGCATTTCAACAATCGAGAACCGAACTTCAATTTGGATACAGCCCCTTAAATATGCTCATTATAAAGTAATTAATTTCTCAGAAACTAATCGTAGGAATTTAATGAAATTTGGTATCCAGGCATAGTTTGAACTGCAGATTTCAAATATGTTGTCAAATTTGAGTCTTGCTATTGAAAAAAACAAAGTTTGGGTGTGTTTTTATATGTAGATGGCCCCCTAAGCAAATTTTATATACACCATTTAAAAGTAGACTTTATTTCCAATCGTTTGGTACCAGTCACTTCCTTCTACTATAATTTGTTGCAGAGTTAGTGGGGGGTGTTCAGTTTTTTTTTTTTTTTCCACGACTGTACATATAATTATCCGCTGTTTCTGTGAATTATTTGTTCTGAAAATTAAAATAAATTGTGATCTAAAAATAAGCCAAGTAAAATAATCTTATTTATAAAATATGAAATAAATATATAAATCAATGATTAAAATAAATTGTAATATTTTCAAATATATTCCAAGGCTTTAATAAATGATTTTAAAAGTTACTTAAGGTTTAGTAAAGATTCTATTGAGTATATATATATATATATATATATATATATATATATATATGATAATTAGATCCATTTTAATTGATTTTATATCTTACCGTAATTTCGCGCGTATACGCTGCAGCTTAGTTAAGTCTTTTAGAAGCCGGAAATTTTATTGAAAATAAGAAGTCAAATAAGTCCTAAGCAGAAGTAAGTAACATTTTATTTAAAATAAATTCTGGTAGGAAATCGAATTGTCTGAGGTGCGGCGTATACGCGCGAAATTACGGTAATTTCTTTTGAATAATCCATTAATGCTATAATATAAATGACGCACATCGGTTTTTTCTAGATAAAAGGTCTGTAAAGTTTCTGTAATTATATACAAAGTGTCTCTTATTGCTGTTTAATAGGTAATCTCTAAACAGTCAATTTTAGAGGGATACTTTCAATTGCATTTCTTTTTCAAATATTTTTGTTAATTATCTTAGAAGCCATTCAAAAGTCAACATATTTATTTTTGTAAAAGTTTATATTTGGTTCCTTGGTTCTATGAATTTTTATTTCAAAAGACATATTTTGTGGGTCTCTCACAGACAATAAAATTCATTATTCTTTTATTGGAATTAAAAGGGGATAATTTGAAATTTATAGTTTTTTCCGCAACTAAAAACATATTTTAGTGCTAGAAAACAATAAAAAATTCTTGATAATTCAATAACATTTGAAACATTTTTGTAATTGGATATATTCCTATAAAAAGGGCAACTTATTATTTGGTAGAGATTAATGAAGAATGAAAGAGATATAGCATACCTTCAATTTTTATAAATTTTCTTTCTATATTTATATGAACTGAGAATCAATTTTCTTTAATGACTTACCAAACACAAGTGGAGCACTATAAATGTTTTTCAGAAACTGCCTTAAAAATATGCAACCACAAAAACGTATTGCATCTTTGCTTCAAATAAAATTTTCAGAAAATGCTGTCTTTTTTTGGCTGTATTCATATCTTCAGACAATATTTTGAGTTTTTAAATACTTTATAGTTTTCTATCTGATTACAACAGCGTTTTTTTTTAATTTGAATAATAATTTCATATAATTTCAACAATTATTGCAATAATAATTAGAAGATACCTATAAATTTCCTCTATATTATGTGTAATTATAAAAGTTATATTTTATATTAAAAAAAAACTATAAACAAGCAGGAGTCGATTCAGGCAAAATTTAAGTCCCTTCACAAATTTCCACTTCATATAAACCGTCACTAATTATTTTTATTTTATTAGATTTTAAAATGTGCAATTTATAAACAAAGCAAATTCATCAGATAGAAAAACTTTCGTAGAAGGGCTTAAAGAAGTTATTATTGTAAATTAATAATTGTCCTCATTTGAGTAATAACTGGATTTTATCTTTTGTTACAAAATGTATTTTTCACAAAAATATAATACATTTCTCAGAAAAATAACTTTTACTTTTCACAAAATGGGTCATAAGAGAAAATCCTGCATCGAACCCTGACAGGAGTGAGGAATTTACTTAAAATCTTATCAGCTATGGATTTATTATGTCAGCGAGCAAGATGCAACGTGCAGTTGAAAATTAGTATGAAAAAATTTGTGCGGCAACAAAAACAATTCAATATTATTACTACAATACCGTGACACATTTTTCTCTATTTAACTAAGAAATATATACAACAAAGAACGCTTAATATAGGATAAAACTTAGTATCATGATTACATTGCATATCAATAAAATTTTATATATAGATTTTTTTTTTTACATGAATGCGATTTATGGTATGGCAGTTCTTTTAACGATAATATAAAGTCAAAATTTGTTAAAAATCTGCCAACACTGAATATATATAAAATATTTCATACATTATGGAACTTGAAAAATAAGAACAAAGATAATACATGAAAATAAATCACAATTTACTGATCCTTGGAAATAAAAAATAACTTTGACGTCCTGTTCTTAGAAACAACACAATTCGTAACATTTTGAAGAATTCCAATGACTTATTTGATCTTCAAAGAATTATTTTAATAATACGTATCAATCAAGATTCAAAAATCAAATAGCGAACGCCAAAAATTTGCACATGTGCACAGGACCTGATTACCATAGGGACAAACTTCCACCAGAAAATTTTAATAGATATTTTCGTTTTATTTAAACCCCTTATTCAAACAAAGTTCTTGTCACAAATGAGGCGAAAATTTCTATGCATTTTTACTGGTGTAACTTTGCCCCGTTAGTAATCCGGCCGTGCATGTGCAAATGAAAACAGCAAAAGACACCAAGCAGAATAGGGTTGCAGTAAAACTGAAATCACGAAGATAAAAATCGCCAACGCGATGATTTAGTTTTTAAGTCATCCGTTGCAGACGCTCTTTTTAGGAGAAGTTGCGGCTCTGTTTAAATCTGCTTACTCTGTGATATATATATATATCTTACATATTTATCATTACATCACCAACCGTATTTGCTTCCAGAAAGCTGAAACAAAAGTGCTATGCGTTTTTCATAGTTTCTCCAATTGTATTGAAATTCTGAATCAACTCATTATTTGTAAGTACGTTTTTCTGAAAACTTTTTACGGTGTTTGAAAATGTTACCAACACTGTGGACAATTTCCATTGCAGTGAGGTAACACCACACCTGCCAAATAGTTTTTCAAATAGATACAAGAGGTGCTACACGTTTAGCGACTACCGAGACCTCTAAACACATTCACATCGGAAACGAGAATTCTCATTTTTATTCCAAAAACATCATTCACAAAGGGCATGGCCTTAAAAAAATGCATTTATATCACGCTGTCAATATTTATTTAGATTGTAAGGCATTTTATATTAAATCCGTACATTGAAAGATATTTATTGCTGAATAAACTTGAAAAACCTATTTTGAAAATAAAATTACAGAAGACTTTCAGAAGAGGTTGGAGCTTCTGTTGTTCTAAAACACAGATTTCACAAAAACATACCAATGCGGATATGATAATTCTCCATATAGTATTGCAATATTTGAAAGCGTTAATTGTAGTTCCTAGTCCTCAATATAAGAGGTAAATAGCTTCAAAATTTCAAAATTTTATCTTTCAAAATAAAGGTACACAAAAAGGAAAAAAATGAGGCTAAAATTGACCAATTTCCAAAATTCTAAACAAGACCACATTTAGATCCCTCTGTACGAGTGCAAAATTTATTTTTCAGGATCAGGATCCATAAGCCGTGTTTTTGGCCCATGAAATAGATTAAAACTCTATTTTGTTATACTGACTTAATTAGTTTACTTTTTAATATTAGAAGGTTTATCCTGTACGATTTCAACAATAGTTTTTGCATTTTGTTTGGATTTATATGACTTACACAAGCTCAAAGTTCGTATTATTCGTAGTTTTTGATAAAAAATACGCAATTTCTCCTAATTTTATCTCGATTATTTATATGAGCGCAATCGTGCAACACTTTTTTCTTTACATATATTATAAAATATATCAAAATGTACAATATATGTGAAAATCAAAGTGTTGCAGAGCTGCGCTCATAGTAAAACATTAAAAAATATATTAAAAATTGAGGTAAAATTAGGAGAAATTGCGTATTTTTCATCAAAATCTACAAATAATTCGAACTTTGAGCTTGTGTAAGTTATATAAAAACGAACAAAATGCGAAAAATATTGTTGAAACTGTACAGGATAAACCTTATAATATTAAAAAAATTAAATAACTAAGTCAGTATAACAAAATCAAATTTTAGTCTTATTTTATGGGCCAAAAACACGGTTTACGGACACTAATCCTTTCAGTAGGGCTTTATTCTTCAACTATCAAAAATAAAAAAAACAAGAACGAAAAATCATGCGTCAAGCATAGATTATGTAACACTTTTCAAGACTTCCAAAATAATCTTGAAAATCTTTACCGTAAGGTGTAAGATGATATCTAACTAAACAATTTTGAAAAACGCATAACATATTTAAAAATCTAATTTCATGAATTACCAACAATATTCGGAAAAATATCCGAATACTTTTATTCAGCCCTGCATATTATCTATAGATTTGTATATATACTACATAGGATGCTAAATTTTAGTTTTGTTAGAAAACACGTAGCAAAAATTTTAAATTCTCCTTCTGGAGTTTCTGTCAATAAACGGAAATGTGTTCGCGTACTTTTGTGCTGCCCTGTATATGATCAACAGTGTTTATACACACCAAGTAATAGACAAAAAGTGAGTTAAATTTAAAATCGCGTTCCTCAACTTAAAACGCACTTGCAGGAATTATTGTTAACAGAAAGTAGAGAAATCTTTTGTGTGTCCCTGTAAATGAACGATGACTGCTATACACACAATATTCTGTAGTAAGCCTCTTGTAATGAACCTTAGTGATATATATAAATTTTAATGCGTTTAAAATAGTGAAAAATTATTTCATTAAACCGCAAACGATTTTTCTCCATAGACGTAATGTAACGGAATTCTTTTGACTGTCCCTGTAAAGTAACTATAAGTGCTGTGCACACCCTATTCCATATTAAGCTTCTTGTAGTGCACCGTAGTGATATATATCAATTACAATGTATTTGAAATTGTGTAACATCTATAAAATAAACTGCAAATGATTTTCCCCCGTAGACCGCAATGTAACGGAATTCTTTTGAGTGTCCCTCTAAAAAAACTATAAATGCTACACACTTTAGTTGCAATAGGGAACATGCTATGGATTACCACAATAACATATAAAAATTGCAGGGCAATCCGAGCATATTTATGGGAGTTATAGCACGGACAGATGGCAAACGGCCATACGCAGACTGCAGACGGCCAGACAATCCGAAGTCATAAACACTTTTCAACTAGGTTGGAAAGTGTAAAAAACGCTAGAAACGACGCATAAATATAAATTCATTTTCAGTATCTTTGCCGCTTCGGCCTCAATCTGAGCCGGCAGTTTGCTATCGTTACCAGATCGAGTGTTTGTTATAATATTTCATATCAATGGTAAATCAGCAACGGGTGCTTTTCTAACGGTTTACAAGTGGAAAAGATTCAAACCATGCGGCCTTACTACATGCGCTCGTTTCTAAACAACTTTTTAAATTCATGTTTTCTTTTTCAAAACGTGTTCGTGTAAACAAAGAGAAATGAATTTTAAACTATTCTAATTGTTTTTATTATTTTTATATAAATTAACAAGCAAACTATGATGGGGTCGGATAATATTAAATTGCATGGAAATATATGAGATCTGCTACGTTTACAGCACTCATACTTTATAAATTTTCCGAAGATCTATACGCTAAGATAGTTTATTACGACTTAAATATTAACAATAGAAAAGCTAATAATATGTTTTAATATATTTCATTCTTCAATAAAATTATTTAAAAAAACAATTATAAAAGAACTGTAAAATATATACTCGATAATATTTAAAGCGTATTAAATAATGTCTTTCTATTTAAAAATTTCATTTTTTCATGCGCCATGAATCTTTATCAAACAGTGTTTTACCAACATATTTTTAAAAAGAAATTCTTTAAAATAATAACATACACGACATAAACATATATTACACATAACAATCAATGTCTTTTCTTGAAAGTACATACAATACCGCCTATACTTTTTTGACATGTTAATTAAACTTTCTTCTTCCTCGATGTTTTTTTTTCTTGTTTGTAAATAAAAAAATGTCATTTTAATTTTTAAAAAGTATTTTTTTTATCGTAATCTCATTATTTCAGCGAACCTTTTCTTTGAAATTTGCATTTTACACAGGATGCGTGTAAATGTACCAGAATTTTTCACCTTATTTAATTGCAGAAAATCATTACAAATTCAGCGATTCAACGCCGTGATTACGATTTCTGCTATTTAAATATTATTTTGAAATAGTGGTGCCAGACTCCTTGGAAATTCAAAGTAGAGTACGCACCTCAATTTTATTTACAATGTTACATCTACCCACAAACTTTAAAAAAATTGTTTAATCAAAAAGTTTAATTAGGTCAAAGTTTAATTAGGAAAGACTATTCAGTTACATGTCGTAGTCATCTGATAAAAATTAAGAAAATTACTCCGCACTGTAATAAATTTCTCGAAACTGGCTGGCCAAACATTGATTTACAAAATTACAACATATGAACAAAACGAATGGATACATGATATAGGTGAATCATTGAGAAATCATGTTATACAATTTTTAACTCTCATATACAAACAATGACGTTTTCTATTAGTCGATACGAAAGCGTTGCGTTCAATGCATGGTCTTTAAATCGTTTTACACTGCGATGGTTCTTCTTTCGAAATTAAATATCTTTATTTTGGGAAGTACAAGATACCTAATAGTAATAAATTGGGAAAAGGTAGGCAATTGAGCATAGATTTCTAATATTCTGAATGAGGCATAATCAGCTTTAGTAATTGTAAAATGATTTAAAATAATGCGATTTTTACCATTATATACTTCAGGGTTTGTACGCCTCAATACAAGCAAGGGAAGAAAAGGAAAAAATATAACAGTTACAAGACGAAACAGTGTGCAGCTACAAAGAACGTGATAACTAACCAGCGACAAAAGTCGTAATGTGACAAACCTAACAAATGTGACAACAAACCAGAGAAAACTTCGCAATGCGACTAAAACCCAAGAAATGACAAAAATCACCAGCAACAATCTAGTGATAACCAACAAACAATCCAAAAACAAAATTTAACTTACCAAGAAAATGACAAACACAACCAATAGGGGTGGGACCAATAAAGCGGGAAAAAAGAGACCAGCCAATAAAAGCGGCGATAACCTTAAAAACAAAGCATGTAGTGTCAGGAGATATTGTATAGAATAACTATATCAGATACTAATCCATGTACGCTAATGGCACCTGGTGCATGTAAAATCCGTCGTGGGTGCAAAGTACTCTAATTTCCCGATGAATTTTACCTCTGGAGGTGCCTAGTCAGGTTGAGGTCTCGTCACCTGATCAAGGCTCTAAATTACGAGATCATTTCCTTTCTCTTTTTTAATTTTGCTTTATTTTTAAATATGACAATTCAACAATGTTACATAGAAACCATGAACCGGCACACAAAGAAAACTGTGGCAGACAACTAGAGATCACTGTAGCGATGGCAACAATGCTCTTGTCACCTGAATCACAGCCATGCTGGGATCAGACAAATGTCGCCCCGCGCCAAGGTACTAACTCGTCAAGCTAGGCACTTAGACCCGACATGTAGGGGACTGGTTAGCGGTATAAAAAAACGGGGCATCTACAGTTTCCGCTATTTAAATATCAAATCGAAAATTTATATTCAAAAATGTTGTAAAAGCGTACGAACCCTGTATTTATTTCCATATTTCCAAAAGTCAATGCTTTTAGTTATATTTCCAATAATTGTCATGTAACATTTCTTTTTGTAAAAATAAATCTAGACATTTATATTTATGTTTTTTGTAAAAGTAGCTTTGGATATGTCTCATTTTTAAAATTAAGGCTATACAAATATATTGCTGTTCCAAACTGTCATCGAATGCATTTGAAAATTCTAATATAATGCACAATGCTAATATAATTGCACAAATATATAAGCATTCGAAAATTCTAAATCTGGCTGTTTAATTAATTTTTATAATACGAAATTAAAAGCCAATTATTATGGATAATAACAAAGCAATAATATTGTCTAAAAGTTTTATTAGTCTTATTTTTCTGAGATTAAACATGTCGCAGAAAACGTTTAGAAAGCATTACTGTCAAAATTCAGAGGACCCTACAAACGCTTAAAAAATCCGCCTACGACAGCCGCCATTTTTATGTCAACGCGTAGGCCAAGTATTCGGGGGACGGAACACTGCACTTAACCTCTTTCACTTTTGCTTATATAACCTATTTCTAATCAGGAAACCACGTCGTTAGTGTAATAATGAAAAAAATCGAAATAAGCAGCAATCGAAATAGCGTAGTGAAACGTGTTTTCTCCCCGTTACACATATATACATATATACAGTCTTAAAATTTGCTAATTTATTGATTTAATAGGATGGAAGGAGGAGTCAATACGTTTTCAACGTAACAACATCCCCACATTCCAATCACTTGTCCGTTTCCGGTTTAGCGCTCCGCAATACTCCGACACGATTCGGTATGCTTGGTACAAGTCTGGGTTAGTGCAAACTGGGCCATTTCTATTTGAAACGCAGTTGCAATTTTGTTTTTCGCAGGAGGTGGTCCATTATAATCATTGGACTAGAATTATGTTCATGAAATGTTCTTGGTGCCACTATTCTGTATGCTTCAATCATTTTTGGTTCAGTACCATATTTGTCAATAGCATATATTTTTTTTGCGGGCTTGGCTCTTTTGCGGGAATATTATTATATCTAAATATGTTTTGTATTTTATAGTAATCTGATTATTAAAATGTCTGAATAAGAACCACGCCTTTCTTCCCAAATTAAACAAACAAATTAGCAAAATTTAAGACTTTATATCTCGATAACGAGTATACGAGGGCAAATTATTTATGTGTTAAAAAACACATTTTACTATGCTCTTTCGATTTCTGCTTACTTAGATTTTTTTTCATTATTACACTATGGCGTGGATTCCTGGTAAGAACTCATATTCTCATTATTATTTGTTCTTTATAATGAATTTTTTCTCCTCCCCATTCCTACTAGCTATGAAACACCTTAACTAGTTACCAATAGCAGTGCTCTGTGCGGGGGATGTGTAGCAGTTGGCCGCAGACTCATAGGGTAAAAGAGCTTCGAAGTCTAACATAATATAAAGCAAAAATAACTATTGAAACTTTCTGGGGAGAACTCGGAATTTCTGAATAAAAATCCATCATATTTCGTATCACTGCTGATAGCAGAGAGTTCTCGCAAAGTATTTAAATTATAATAAGATGAGAAAATCCTCAAAATATCCTCCACAATTCAGAATGCGATTCCATGAGTGTAACACAATATTTGGAATTTTATATATTGATTCCAGTGCTGTTCATAAAGTAAACCATTGCGAGTTCGCCAATCTTGAAGGTTGGTATTCGTAACTGCTATTGTCATCAGTTATTATATATGAGATTAGTAAGAAATGTTGTTTAATAAATGAAAGTAGAATTTAAAAAATGAAATAAAAGAGGAATTGCCAAGAAATTATTCTCTGATTTTATGTAAGAATAATTTATCTTGAATTGCAGTAAAAGCTTTGTAGCGAAAATTATTATTTAAATATTTTTATTTTTCATAAATGTTTCCACAAGGGTAAATGATAAATTTAGATAGATGTAAATAAATGTTTTACATATTAATTAATTTTTGATGTAAGGTATTTTTTCTTTGTTTAATTTAGCTTTTTGTATTATTTATGTATTTCAATATTTTAGGGAATATTATTTTATAATTAATTTTTTGTACAATTTAGAGCTAAAACACAACACATGGTCATTCGTCTGTTATAGATGGATCGACTGTTACCGACGAGAAAAAATGTTTAGGATGTTTGGGATTTATGCTTTAAAGGGCAGCTAGAGCTCGTAGGCGTTTCTAAAATTTTCTATCTGTGCTAGCACTATTTAAAAGTAAAATTATTTGTTGTACATTTGTATGAAAATTATACTTTTTAAATAGGGGTAGAAAATGAAGAAAATTTTAGGAACGCTGAGCCAAATTCCATTAAGGTTTATTTTTTACAACAACTGCATAGATTAATATCGTTCGGAAATGCACTTGATGTATTTCAATCACTGTTGTGTTCTATATTGCGAAAATAAATCACACGAATAAAATGCAGTTATAAAAAGCATACATAATGTTTTGCTCCTTTTAATGGTTAATATCTTTAAACTGTATTAAGAGATGAAATAAAAAACATAATTAAAAATATACCGCTAATTGCAGCTGGTGTGTAAAAAGTCAATACCTATACCAATAAAATAAAGTTTCGCTCTCTGTGTGTGTGTGTGTGTTTGTCTGTTTGTCTGCGATGGCTAGCAAAATCTAGCCCACCTAGAAGTCTGACAATTTAGGTCTGTGTAGTCCAAGGTCGGAACAAGTACTCCTGAGTTTCAGAATTTTAATACTTTGAAAATTGACAAAAATATTAATTAAAAACCGATCAATAAGTCATCTCTTTTTTTGTGAGCCGGCTTTCAAAACTCACACATGCCGAGAACCCGATTTTGTACATCGTACGAGAATGAAGAACTATTTGCATGAAGAATGCGTTTATTTCGCAATTCTGTTTTAAATTATATCGACTAAACCGTCTGGTTTATTTAAAAACGAAAAGCATATTCTGAAAGATCCCGCTCTTACGTCTGCAATGCCGTAATAAATTTTTTAAAAAATGTTATCCCTTTGAAAATTTTTTTTGAAAAAGGGTAATTTCCCCGGGCTTAAGTTTTCTCCCTTACGCCAACGCCCCTCAATAGCATGATTAATGAAGGTGTTATTTTAAATTAAGAGATACGAAACTTTTAGGTAAGTGATAATAATAATAATGATGATAATCGTAATAATGTTAATAATAATAATAATTTCCTTTTTGTAAAATATGTTACGTCAATATCATTTAAGTCAGATATATTTGGACCTATCCGGTCTATATAATAGTTAATATAGTCACTATTGGCAGAAGGTTTTACCTCTATATAAATATATTATAATTTTGCCAATTTTGTGCCATATTTACAAAAGATACAGCGAATACTAATGAATAATATTTTGCTACTATAGAAATTACCACAAACGAAATATGTAGTATGTTATATATTTAGAATTATATATAATTGATTTAAAATATCCAAAAATATTTGGTCTCTTTTCTAAAGTTCGTAAGACGATAAAAGTTTAACCGTGCCTTTAACTATTAGTTGCTTGAAAAAATACTCTTTTATTTAATATATTCTTGCAAAGTACAATAATGAACCCCATTGAATCAAAATCGTCTCTATTCATCATTTCATATCTCAGGAAATTCCTCCTTACTAAAGAACTTATAAAAGGTATGAAGCACGTATGAAGAGAGATTCCTCTTTTCTATTGCAATATCGCAAGATTAAATATTGAATTATGTAAGTCGCTTGTATTCTGCAGAAGAAAGTTATTTCGGGAACGCTGTACGACAGTTCATATTAGATTATCGCCTGCCAATCTAAATTAGCGGGGAAAATGGTCTAACAAATGGACATTCATGTGAAAGTAAAAATGAAATAGTGTATAACAAATATGTATGGACACATGATTTCCTGTTTCTTTTAGCTCCAATTTTGATTATTTCAGTATTATGGAAAACAAACTGATTGCTTATCCAAATTGAACCAACCTGAAAATATTTATTTTTAATTTTTGACATCAAAATTAGTTTTTTATGGAAATAACCGAAAATAAAAATAAAAATTATTATTCAGACAAATTTAATTTTTATGTTGAAATGCTCTATGTTTAAAGGGAGTGAATTGTACATTCATATATAAAATATTGTGAAAGATTAAAAGAAATATTGAATTGTAATGTAATTATTTAAATGAAAATATGAAAATAAGATAAAGTTGAGACAATAATGGCAACTAATCAAAAATTAGAATTTAATTATTAATAATAGGTTTCTGTCGTTTTCTTTCTCATAATTATTATAAATTATCAGCTTCACTACTACTAATTTATAATCAAAGGAAGCGGAGCGGGAAGTAGGAGGATTGGGAGAACAGTAATTTTTCTTAAAGTAAACACTATTATTTATTTTCATTTCTACAAAATATGGAGTACTCATAAAGTTTTTTATACACTCTAAAAAAATTACAGTTGCAAGATTATGAGCAATTGTGATTGAACAGTCTCAGTTTTACAGATCAAATGTGAATTTTGATTTGATATTTAAAATTTAATTTCACAATTGTTTAATTTGTAAAACAAATAGTAATGAATTGTTACTATAATTCCAAATGTCCTATGTTTACAAGTCACTAATTGGGTTAAGCCTAAAACCCAGCATGGTTAATCTGATAAGCAATATACTATATATAGTAAATGGAGCTTAGAAAGTGTCACTGAGGGAAAGGATGAAATTTGGTAAATATCCCATGTCTTAATTCCGTTTTCACGAAAAGCTACACATATTTAATTTCGTTAATTATGTTTTTTCCATAATGTTGAACTATTTATTGTGTAATAAATATTTATTTTGTAATAAACTTTTTTTGTGAAATAAATATGAAATCAATTTCAAAATAGAATTCCTAGCTTACTTTTGATCTATAAACATGAGATTTTTGAGCTATAAATGTTTTTAATCTCGCAGGTGAAAAATGTGTAGAACACATAGAAATAAATAAAGCCAAATCATGTTGCTTATTTAAATTGGATCTGTCTTTAACATTTGTTAACATGTAGATTCCACATATTTTCCTTCCACTTTACATGTATGTCTGACTGCACCCGCACCTGCAGAGTGCGTGGGTGAAAATTTCACATTTTTAAATTGGTTCTAAAAATTAAAATTTCAAATATTCTGGTCTATATTACTTGTTTAGTTTCAGATAACAGTTAAAATCATTACAGCGCAATTGTATCCGAAACTTAATAGTGTATATTGACGAAGAAATATTTTTTTATTTAAATTGTCCTTTTCCTGACTCTTCGTCCCTAATTAAGACAATCTAAGAACTGTAGATGAAGCTAATTTTATTATCACGTCTTTTTCAAAGAAAATGAAGATAAGATGATATTACCAATTACTTCAAATGATAATAAAAATCGAGGAAACGAGATCGTTCAAATCTTCCTGGAACATGTAAAAGTTATCTCATTAAGCAGTTCCACCATTTTTTTAACAGGTTGATACGTTAATCTGCGCGTCTAGAATTCTCAAAAATTAATTTCTCGATTTGAGGTTCGCAAGAATTTTCTTTGAAACATTCTAAGAACTAAGATGATTTTCATTTAGATGGTTCAGTACATATGCACAGGTATATCTGGGATGAAGAAAATTCTTTTACAATTGTGGAAATTTTGTCATTTTTAGAAATAAATTTACGACATGGTGTTGATTTACTACATCTTTTTTTCCTCTGCTCGTATTTGGTGAGTTTGGAATTAATACCTAGGTTTTAGGTGATATGCTTCGTTACTGTACACATTATTAATAATAGCTGTCAGAAAATACAATTGTTACGGAGTAACAAACATATCAGTGTGCCTTAAAAAATCATGCAAAATCTAGATTATGCATAAACACTGTCATTGTCACAGGCACTAAGGATATGATGAGAAGATATTTCTCAGAAAAAAGTATAATCAATCGTAAAGTTCTTTATGTCTGGCTTTTCCAGATTTCAATCCTTGTGATTTTCGGTTCTGTGAATACTTAAAAGATATGCTCATTACTGAGAAGACTGAGAGTACTTTAAGGTGGCTCGCGGATGGTCCATGTCACAAGCATTTCCTTATAGTAATCTTCAAATTATTTAATCGCTAAAATTCTGTAATTAAATATGGATAGGATTACTATAGGGAAATTGGGTGACATGGAGCACCCCAGCCCTCTTATATCTCCCCACTGAATTTTAAGACAGCATAATAGTCTAAGAACTAGCAACGTCAGAAAACACGTGATTTTAGCAAGACTCATTTTTTTATATATTCTCCGTCTTTATTGTGTAGTACGAATGCGGCCGGTCATTCACGTCATTTTAGCAAAGCTGAAATTTCAGTATGTTATACTTTAGCAATCAGGTAAGCCATAATTAATTTGCCAGACCGAAATTCCGTTGCTAAATTACTGCCAGATGCCGATTTATATCTGGCAGAAAAAGCGCCTATTAGAAGAGTTGGCAGCTTTTGTAGTGCTTTGGCTACTTTCAATACACAGCCAAGCCATGATTGTTGCCAAAGCAACGATACTTGTTTTCTATAAAAGTATATATATATATGATTTGTCGAAATAAATGCTTAAATAAAAATATTTTTTACACTTGATTAACGTGTCTTCAATGAAATAAAAAAATTTCCTTGATTATCGCGTTTTTCCATTTCCTACGCAATTTTTATTTCAAAAACACAGAGAACATGCTATGAACGGTATTATTTCAAACCACAAATGATCGCTTGACCTTGAAAAGTAGCAGTTGACATTGCCTATTTCTTGCTAGCCGATATAAGTTTATTCAGAAAATTAAGAGAAAATATTATATATTGTATTATTTAAAATAAAAAGCGAATATTAATAAATACTAATTATAATATTACTTAAAAATTAAGGGATAAATTAAATAAACATAACGGTTGACAATTTACGCCATGGAGTTTTTGTTTTGCTCTTTTCTCACTTCTTTGGCGATTTCATATATCTCTATACTTATAAAAGAACATGTCCTGATGACTCAGAATCAACGCCGAGCTTCAACCGCTGCTCCTAGGACTATCAAATTTGGAAGACATGTTCCTTACACAATGTAGGCACCCACTAAGAAAGGATTTTTGAAAATTCACCCCTAAGGAAGTTAAATAGGGGGGCGAAATTTTTAGGTCATTTCGTCTTTTCGCCATATCTCAGCAGAAGTTTTAGGTAGAATCAAGAAATTCAGGATAACAAATCTACTAAAAAAATAGTTAAACATGTATTTATGCAGTTTTAATAATTCAATCACTAAGGAGGTTAAATGGGTGGTCGAATGTTTTCGGTGATTATGCCTTTTCGCCATACCTCTGCAGCAGTTTTAGGTAGAGGCATGAAATTCAGGTTACCCAATCTACTAAATAAAATAGTTAAACACCTATTTCAGCGATTTTAGAAGTTCAACCACTAAGCGGGTTAAATGGGGGGGGGGGGGGTCGAACGTTTTAGGTGCTTTGGTCTTTTCACCATATCTCAGCAGCAGTTTTAGGTAGGAGCGTGAAATTCAGGATAAAAAATTTACTAAAAAAATAGTTAAACACGTATTTCAGCGATTCTAGAAATTAAGCCACTAAGAGAGGGGAGGGGGTAAATGGGAGTCGAATGTTTTAAGTCATTTTTCCATAACTCAAAAGAAGTTACTGGCAGGAGCGTAAAATTAAGGATAACAATTGTACTAAAAATATTTAAAAAGATATTTCAGCGATTTTAAATATTCATCCACCAAGGGGGTTAAACGGGGGTCGAACGTTTTAGATCATTTCGCAATTTCTCAGCTGCAGTTTTAAGTACGAGCGTGAAATTCCAGCATTACAAATCTACTAAAAAATAGTTAAACACGTAATTCAGCTATTTAAGCTGAATCGAGTTTGTCGCCAACATCGACTATGAACCCGATCATGGAAAATTAGACGAATAAGACAACTATAGCTGATTTTGTATTAGATATTTTGCGTGATATTTTTCCCAGGAAAAGTTTTTTTTTTATTTTCCTATTTTATAAATTATTTTTGCGCTTTTTGTCTTACAATTAAAAATTAATTAAAATTAAAATTAAATTAAAATTAAGATTAACAATTTTATACAAAATTATTTCCTCCTTTGTTCAAAATATATTTTTTTGGATTTAAATATTTGCGATTTAAATACTAATCGCCATATTTATGTGCTCGGGTATGCACAAGGCTGCGTTACAGTGATTGTCGTATGATCAGTTGACAGGCGTGCTCTGTTAAAATAATTTCATTTTAACGATTTATGCACGCATAATGACTGAACTTCTTTATAATGATCGCTGTATTAACGATATATGGGTGAGAAAAACCACAGGTCATTGTAATTTTGACCTCGACATTAACAATTTATGGGCATGAAACCACACTGCATGTATCTTAGCCAACCTCATTTTTCTTTATTTTATATAAAAAATCTCTCCCTTCCCGTTAGATAATCACACGCAGGGCCGAGCAGTACTTTGTTAGGGGGCTCATGAAAAAAAAAAAAAATATTTTTTCATGAAATTTTTACTTACGTGTTTTTTTTTTTCATATTCATATTACTTATTTTCACATAGCTTAAAATAAAGTATTTTATTTACATTTTTCTTTTTGCATGTAAAATGCAATTTCTGGGCCTCAAATACGCTGCAAAAGGTATCGGGGCCCCACTCGGAAGCGTCCGGCTAGCTAACGATATATGGCTGAGAAGCACACACGGCCCCGTTATTTTGAACATCGTATTAACAATTTATGGGAGTAATATCACAGTGCCCATTTACAACGATCGCCATGTATCTTATGCTATCTCATTTTTGCATATTTTATCTGAAAACTCTCCCATTCCCATGGGCAGTGCCGAGCGTGTCTTTGTCAGGGAGCTAATGGAGAAAAACGTATTATTTATGTCGCGAAATCTTTATTTACGTGCTTTATTGATATACTTATTAGTTATTTTCGTATAGTTTAAAATAAAGTATTTATTTATATTTTTCTGTTTGCATGTAAAATGCACTTTCTGGTTCCTTAGCGAAGTCCGGGCTAAACGCTGCAGAAGGAAACTTGGCCCCACACGGAAGTGACCGGCTAGACGGGCAAAGACCGGCTTGTTAATAAAAGTTTCTTTTAAAAAAATTAGAAAAAATTGTTGATAAATATTCTATTTTCAATGTTTAACTAAGCAAAATAACAATTACAATTAACTGATACATTAATTACATAAATTAAACCTTTATTTTGACAAATCATATATATATATATATATAAGCTCAAAAAAGATTAAAAATAAACTAAAATAAAAATAAAAATAAAAATAAAATCCATGCGATAAGCGCTATAGCTGCAAATGATCACACAGATTAAATATTACTTATTAATTAATTTTTTAGTTTAATTATGGTGCGAAATTCTGGGTCTGCCGAATACATTTAATACATAATGTGCTATATATATATATATATATATATATATATATATATATATATATATATATATACTTCTATAGAAAGTAACAATCATTGCTTTGGCAACAATAACGGCTTGGCAGTGTACTGACAATAGCCAAAGCACTACAAAAACTGCCAACTCTTCTAATATGCGCTTTTTCTGCCAGATATAAATAGGCGTCTGGCATAAATTTAGCTACGGAATTTCGGTCTGGCAAATTAATTATAGCTTACCTGAAAGCCATACTAAAATTACAGCTTTGCTAAAATGACGTGAATTTGACACCTTATTTTGCCTATAAATTAGGGTTTGGCACGGTCTTAGCAACGTTAAAACGGTCTGGCAATAATGATTTAATATCACAAATAGTGAGCAGAAACAAGTTTTATAATAAAAATTCATGCTAAAATGACGTAATTTTGTCACTTTTTTACCTGCATTGCCCCTCCCTTCACAGGTAAATGCAACCACTTCCACCAGCCAGACCGGCCGCATTCGTACTACACAATAAAGACGGATATTATATAGAAAAATGAGCCTTGCTAAAATCAGGTGACGAAAACGTTGCTAGCTCTTAGACTATAAAGACCACATCACGCTTTAAGCATTTAAACACGAGAACGGTGGTGAGGGGCCATTTTGACCCCTGCTAAATGAAAAAATGCCGATTCGAACCGGATATTTCCTTACAAAATAAGTTAAATATGTACCACACAAAAATAATAAAAATTCTGGTGTGAAATATTTTTATCAAACTTGAGTAAAATTTCCCGCCGTTCTAGTGTTAACAAATTTGCTTCACTTGTCGGTTGAACATACCATTTTTACATTTCAAATGGTCGAAATAATATTCAGCATGAATTTTCTTTAATTCTATAATGCACATATATATTATTTTTATTTATAATACATCTAATACACTTCGTTGTGGCAATGCTATTGCTCCCACTTGGTCCGATTTTGAACAACACTGTTTAAAAATATATTATTTTAAGATTTCTCTTGTAAATTTTGAAGAAACCTGTCCCAAAGTTTTTTGATATTGCAAATTTTGTAAAAACCTATCAAGAAAGTTATAATTTAGATTTACTGGTATTACAAAAACGGACAAGTTGGAACACTGCAATGCCTGTAAATAATCGTTTTCTTTGGTAAAATATCTTTATCGTTGTTTCATGAAATCTATTCTAAATTCCATTGATATTTTAACTCTGCACTGCATAGTGATGGATATGTTAAACAAATAAAACTTTTTCATATACTAACTCTTTGCATGTATCGGCTACTACTGTTTTCGAGTAGTACTCTTCTCTATTAAATAAGATTAAATATTACATTCGAAAATAATGGTATCTTGCCCTAAAAATGTGCATGAAAATGTATGTTTTCATGAAAATGCGGTGTAGCGTTACTTAAAATTCCGACGGCCATATCAACTAAAGTAAGTTTATTAACCTGTTCGGGACTAGTGTCCTGTTAATTCCAGCAAACACAGAGCTATCGGAAAGTAATGGGCCTAAAATCAACTTGCCGTTGGCGATATGGGCACGATACCAGCAGCCAATGCCGCTTCTGTCACTTTATCAACACTCCGGTCGACTGACGTCTGAAAAAATTAACACGCAGTCCGTCCTTTTATCGGCAATTCCGAAAAAACTGACCACATGATAATGTGCAGACTACATACTGGCAGTTATCCGTAGAAGTCCTGAGTATGATCCGATATTGGCAACGATGATTGCGCGATTTACTGTGCCAATCGTACACCGAAAACTATCCTTACTGTTGTCGAATATAATCTGACATTGGCAATTAGTAAAATGCTGAAAGAACCCCGATTCTTTAAGCGGCTATTCCTATAAATTCTGTATCTGCTTATTCACTGAATATAATATGAAAGCTTGGAGCAGTTTTTATAAAACCTACACACATTGTACAGGGAGTTCAATAGACCCTCTGAAGATTTAATTAGTGCAACTTGTGTCGAAATATTACTTTTATGGGAACTTTGAGAAAGTTATGTTTCAAAATCCCCTTTTCTTGTAAAGAGGATTTGTGATTTTCACGGAAATAGTAAGACCTCCAATTAGATTATTGTGTGCAAGGCTTTTTTTATTTATTGCCACATCCCGTAAGGCATTGTGACGTCACGGTGACTTCACAATGACGTCACACTGTGACTTTATGACCGTCGACGTGACGTCAAGTGACGTCGATGTGAACTCACTGTAACCTAAATGTGAAGTCGTTATGGCCGTTTTCAAGGCTTTCTGTGACCTCACAATGTGACCAGTTTGTGAAGTCACCGTGCGACTTCAATGTGAGAAATGTGACGAAACTGCATCGGATACGGTGACCAAATTTTACCCGAATCCGGTCGGGGTTGTTCGGATGGACATTTTTTTATGATGCAAGTATGTGACGTTTGTGACGGTACTGCACCGGGTCGGGTGACTAGATTTTACCCGAATCCAATCCAGAAAGTTCGGATCGATCTTTTTGAATTTGTTTGGCTACAGAATAGATTTGGATTAGTGGTAGGGTGACCTGATTTTCGTGAACCCGATCTGACCCGGGTTGGGTATAAGGTTTTTACTGTAAGTCTTGTTCGGAATAAAATCTTGCATACGACCGAGTAACCAGATTTTATCAGAAATTGTGTTACATGAATGATGGTTGATTGAAATTATATTTCAATTCATTCCACATTCTTACCCTAACCCAACAAAAAAAATATCTGTAGGCCCACAACCCGACCGAAAATTATAAAGTATTTAATCGGCACTCATCCGAAATCCGAAACCCGAAATCAATGAAAATAGATCTACAACTTGACACAATTATAGAAAAATTATGTATAATCATATCATCCATGTTAATTTTATCGTTCAGATAGAAAAATGAACACATATAAAGACTCATTCCTAATAAAATATAGTTTTTCATCTGAAACATTATTATTGTCTTAAAAGAACCCGAGCTGAAAGAATAAATTTTCAACCAAAAAATATTATAGACAACCAGATTAAAACCACGCCACAACAAAAACAACTATCAACAATCAGACGCGACACAAATTGTATCAGGTCGGATGCGGGTAAAAAAAAAAATTATCCCGTCCGATATAGGACTCTGGTCGAATCAACATTATTATTCTTTCCTTTTTTCACTCCAAATTCCGGATAACTAGATTTTACCAGAACCCAACATCGCCAGGTTGGACCTTTGCACATTTTCTTACCGTTTTACATAGTTCTGCATATTCAACACTTGATTTAGGATAGTTTTCTTCATTTTAAATTCTCTGCTTTTCTTCATCAATCTTCTTGTTTCTTCTGTTATTTTCTTTGTCTGCTTTACTTGTGCTTCAACAGCTATCGTCCTTGGAATTTCTTGTAGACTATTGGATATTTTCTTGTTCACTACTTTGACATCATGCTCTTCTTCTAAAATTGTTTGAAATAATCGGAAATGATTTTTAAGTTCCAAATTAAATTCTTCTTTATGTTTCTGGAGATATATATTATCGACTGATTTCTTTGAGTGTTGCAAAAGCTTCATTATTCCCACTTTGTTATATAAAAAAAGTTTGCATCTAACCTATTTGTCATCGATTCCTGTATTGAAGTTATATAGAACGCTGCAATCCCGACTAAGTTGCTTATTGTTTGTCAAGATGTAGTCGATTTCACTTGTTGAGGCATTTGCACTACGCCACGTCCATTTTCTTTGTCGCTTGTTCTTGAAAAATGAATTCATGATATACATCTGTCCACATTCTACAAACTCAATCAATGTGTTTCCTCTTTCATTACTCATCCCATATCGATTATTTCCTACTGAGAAGTAACCTTTCTTTTTTCCCCCATTTTCTAGCTTTCCAGTCTTCCTTATTAATTTTATGAAGCATTTTCCCTTCTGATACATTGAAGCTACTTCTTCATAGAAATCCTCAATTTCTTCGACAGTATAGCTAATTTTTGGTGCATAAACTTAAGCCTGGGTAATTTGCAGATTGTATCTTCTTGAAACTTGTATAACTAACCGTGCAACTCTATCTGATGCACTATCATATTCTACGATGTGATTTTCACCTTTTATGAATCAGAAAACCTACGCCACTTGTTTTTCTATCTTCTGTACATCTGTAGTACAATACATGTCCACTGGCAAGATCAATTTTCTCTTAATTTTTTCTTCTTACTTTCCATAATCCTAGGATGTCCCATATGATTTTTTCTAATTGTTCTTCAAGTTCCTATAAACGATTTTCGATGATAGGGATCGTCCATTATACGTAGCCAAGGTCATCAATTTATGGCTGCCAAGCCGAGCCTGGTGATTCTTAGCACACTCTGTCTTCATGTCTTTCTTATCGCTGCCGTAACCAGGAACATGCAGACTGCTAGGGATAGATGGCCATGATTTGTTTTGTGAATTCATGGTAAAATAAGGGTGGAGGTTGAAAAATTCTACCACGCTGGCCAAGCGGGCTGCATGAAGCCCATCCTCGTTCTTTCCTCCTGCACTTGGCAAGGTTACAGCGGCTAGAATACATAGTGTGGAAAACGGCTACAAAATAGTACTAAAAAATTGAATCCGATAAATGTTGAACGATGCTGAAAAGATAACGGGTCGATCACAGCGACATCTTCTAGCAGTGGCGTACACAGGGTGGAGGTCCAGATGATTTGGATACCACTAATTTTATAAAAAATATTTGTGTCTTATCTAGTCGGAGAATTTTCTGCCATATTCAAGGCGAAGATAACTGTATAATATCACTGGTTTCCAGAGCATTTGCATCCCCCCCCCTCCCTGGCTACGCCACTGTCTGCTAGCTCTTTTCAGCGCAAACATTGCATAAGAATCGAACTGAAAAAACGTTTGAGATGGTGGTACATATTTTACATAACTAAATAATACAATATTTCCTTTTACGTGGAAAGTAATTTTCATAAGCTTTGAAAATATGAATGATATTGATCATGGCCAAACAACGTGATACGCATTCTTTTGCGCTTGGTTGAGGTACTCGATAGAATACAGCAAAGTAGAAACTATCTCTATTTAGCATACCAAAGGATGAATCTCTGCTGGAAAAGATTAATTCCATGATATGATAAAAGACTAACTTCAAAATCAGTTACATCTGAAATATACACTTACATGAAGATTTTATTAACAGAAATTATGTTCATGTTGTCAATAATTAAACAGCTACTTTTGCTAGAGGTAAATCTATTTTTAAAGCAGATGTCGCTGCGATCGCCCTATTATTGTACCGAATCGTTGCACGTTTATCGGCTACATTTTTTAGTATGTTTTAAAGCGTTACCAGTTTGGCTTTTTTTAAATTCCGAAATTTCACATTCATACCAGAAATTCCCTATAATGTTCTTTTGTTTACTTAATGGCAGATATTTCGTGACTTCTTAAAGTAAAAATTCTTGTTTCAGAATTTCCGGTTTGAATTCGAAAATTTAAAATTAAAAAACGGTAAAACCGTTTTCCACAATATGTATTCTAGGCGCTGTAGCAAGGGTACTAACAGGCTGCACCAGTGGAAGGTGCGAATTGGACATTAACCCTTCTTTGCACGAGTTTTTCTTATACAATTGTTTTTTTTATACATATATTAAATATTAGACACCAGAAATTTTAAGATAGATTTTTAACTTTGTTCAGCAACATAGTTCACGGGAAATTTACTGGATTAATATTTCTATATAAATATAGTGGTGGCGAAGAAGTTGATTTATTTATTTAAAGTTAAATAAACAGTGATGGAAATTTACATCACTATGTAATTAAGGGTTAAGTCTCTGCTCCGAGACAATTCCTTTAAGTCCTCCTCGGAGGCATTTAAAAGGTCTTCTCCTAGTTAACAAGCAGAAGCTATTAAACAGCATATATATATATATATATATATATATATATATATATTTATATATATCAGGTGATTCAAAATAGATATTGAGTCTATCATCTCCTAAACCGTTTATGATAGAAACACACATCCAATTACAAAAACGTATGCATATCAATTATGGCTTTTAAATATAGCATTTGTTTTGAGAGGGGCTATATACATATTAAAATACGAAAATTATTTTTTATGCGGTCCTTGGATTCTAAAATTTATATTGAAAAATATCCTAAATCTCTATGCTCTGAAAAGTTCACCAGTAAAAGTTCAATTCTTCTACATTCAAAACTCACTGAATTGCGATAATGTAAAATTAATGAAATTTTGGAGCTTTCTGGCACTAAAAATGGGCAATCGGATTTTTTAATGCCGGAAAGATCCGATATTCCATAAACTTCAGTATATCACTGTGAGTTTAGGTCGTAGAAAGATAAAAATTTACTGTTATATTTTTCAGAAGATAGAGATTTGCTTTAACTATAACTTAAAGAGCACAGGGATTGTATAAATAAATAAATAAATAAATAAAATATTTTTTTTTTATTATATACTCTTCGTATAACAATGATTTACGTACTGTTTGTGCTTGTAAATTTGTTTCAAACATCAGCGTTTTAGATGATATTCGACATACCATCTATTATGAAACACCCGATGTAGATAGACAGATAGATAGATCTGTTGATATATGTATATATATTGTATATGTTATATGTATTAATAACTTAACTTTAAAAAATTTAATAAAACTTTGCGCTATTTAAGAGTTTAATAATATACTCAATAAAACACACCAAATATTCGAATAAATTTTCGTAAATAATATCTATATACAAATAAAACTTTTTAAATGAAATAAATTCAAATAGTTAAACATAGAAATATAAGCGTTATTAAATATTGAAATTTTAATAATGTAATTAGTGCTTATGATTTCAATATCCAATATTTTCACGAACTATTTTAAGTGCACTTTGAATAAATGATAATTACAAGCATTTACGATGTAATAAATCGTGATACTTTATTTCTCACCAACAATAATTAAATAATAAACAAATAATGCTTAACTGTTTGATTCACCCGAAAAAGGCACTATTCAGAAAATATAAACTTATTTAAGAGAAAACTTAGTTATATACTAGAAAATTTATGCATTGAATCAGGAAAACTCATGATAATAATGTAAATGAATAAAATTATGCTTTGATGGTGTAATGCTTACTGAATGAAGATATATTTATTACATTGTAGGTATATATGCATGAAAACTGTAAATCAGAAATAAATAGCAATATCATTTCATAAACAATTTAAAATTTTGCATAGGTGGTCTAGTTAAATAATTATATGATATACTACATTATAATAATATCAGTATTTGAACAATGTTCCTTAAAATAAATATTTCCGAATGTGTAATTTTTTCAGTTTACTTTGTGAATGAGAATTATAAATTCTAATGTACGTTTCCATCTTAAGAGATTTTCAATTTAGTTTGTTTTTAATTATTATGTTTTTTCTTTCTTGTCTATCATCTACATATATATTTTATTATCAAACCTTTGCAAGCAGTCAACTGATTTACAAAAATTATCTTGTAAAAAAGAGCTTTAATTGAAAAAAAAAAAAAAAAAAAAAAAAAAAGATAGTGAAAGCAAACATAATATGTATGTCAAGCAGGCTTAAAGCGGCAAACATATCCGTCAAAATTTAGCTCATCAAATAATGAGTTTTACATAAATAAAAGTATAAAGTAAAACAAAAGAAAACATGTGACATAAGTTGTAATTATTTTATTTAACTGGCAAGCGCTATACAGAGGTGCCAAGCCCTCATTAATATTCCGTAATATGTGGGTTAATTTGACCCAGGTTTAACACGTTTCGCACCAGAAATTTTTTTAAGAAATGAAATTGAATAAATTCCACGTAGACACCTGGAATTATATCAATAAAGATTGATC
Source organism: Maratus michaelseni (assembly GCA_963931845.1). Taxonomy (NCBI): domain Eukaryota; kingdom Metazoa; phylum Arthropoda; class Arachnida; order Araneae; family Salticidae; genus Maratus; species Maratus michaelseni. The sequence continues at coordinate 404,928,827 of OZ007586.1, forward strand.
CAATAATTTTTCCGGTTTGAAGCGTTGTTAAACTGGGTTAGATTAAACCATATGTTACGGAGGATTAGTGGGAACTTGGCACCTCTGGCTATATCATTTCTTTTATTAAAATGTATGTTCCAGCAAGAACAAAATTTACTGTATGGAGTTCTAAAACGTTTTTTTTTCTAATCTACAGTCTTAAAAAAAAGAGAGAACTCCTCGTACATTTCAATCGCTAATTTTTTGCAGAGAGTTGCGAGAGTATCTTTCTCACGGAAATTTGTCTTCTTTCTCAAAAGGAATAAAAATTTTGAAATTAAAAATTTTGAGGGTTATCTCAGGGCTCCCAAATGGTCCTCTTTTTAAATACCGGTATTTTCTTAGAAAAATTTTAGTTTTAGATTTGTCTTGCAACTTTTGCAGAACCTCCCTTCGGAGGTAAATTGTTGCGGAAATGTTGTAGAAACCTACCATGAAATTGTTTGTTAAAAATTATTGGTATTCAGTTGGCGGACCATTTGGGAGCCCTAGGGTTATCTACACATTAAAAATTAAATCAACTTTGGATTTTTAAATGATAACATTTCGACACCATATTCGAGGTCGTAGGATTATGACAGAATATATATCAAATTAACTTTAACCCTTTCGTTATGAGCATCCTATATATTCATAATCTTATTTCGGCAGTATTTCAAATGAGGTCTTTGCCTAATTACGTCTCAGTAATACTACGATTAAATAAGGCAAAATTTACTATTTAAATTTATAGAGTAATAATATACCCACCCCCCCATACTTCACGTATACGCGACGCTCCTCGAGAAGGGAAACAAGCTGGAAATTCTACTTCAAACATGACAAATGAGGTGCGTTCGTAGTGTAGCTAGCTATATAAATATTTAGATCTTGAGGATTTTTAATTCTGTGAAATGAATGATATCGTCTGCAGATTAATTTCTGTAATAGAATAAGTATCTCGGTCGCTTGACGATTAAACTTCGGAAGCTCCTATAACAAGAAAGCACCGATTTAAAAAAAAATTCAAATTTCTTAATAAATATTTTTATTAATATCTCCTAAAGTTTTGATTCGATTTTAATAAAATTTGAAATGTCTCGACAAAATTCTGCAAAGATAATATATCTTACATTTTAAACGATTCGGTTGGGTAGCTTTTGCGTTGTTATATGCGGACGGACGGACAGACAGACGGACAGACAGACGGACGGACGGACAGACGGACAGACAGACGGACGGACCAAGCGACGACAATAGATGCTACGTATTTATATAATTAGGAACGCACCTAAAAAAGAAAAATGAGGAATTTTTTTAGTGATAGTCTATGATTATATCTTTTCTGTGGCTGACAGCAATAACAAGACATGGTCATTGCTGCCAACTGATGACGGAAGAAATGGTTAAAAGTGATTAAAAAGGGACTAAACGCAGGCTACGTGAGTATTTGTTTATATTATACCTTAACGAAATTTAAATTTCATCAGTAAATAAATAAAATACATATTTAACAGATGTCTAATCGAACTACGAGCTTATACAAGGTTCCTACAGATCAGGGAGTTTCCCTGACTTTAGGTCACACATATAACAGTATTTATTTAGAGAAAAACTCGACTTATGCATTCGCGCGTTTGCCTAAGTCCAGTTTTTCTATAAGAAAATACTGGTATGTACCCGGAAAAAATCAAAAACCACATTTTTCCGGCTATTAACTGCTGGCGTGGGGCTAATAGCCGGAAAATATGGTTTTTAAGTAAATTAAAAATAAATTAAAAATTCATTTGGATACATACCTGATATTTTTCACATAAAAATGCGTTTTGATGTTAATTTTAACAGTGGACAATCTAAAAAATTAATAAATGTAAAAAAAAATCTAGTAGCGTTTTCAATTAAATATGGTTTTCAGCTACGTTCTGCTTACCGGGGAGTATATTGATCATCTTTTACCAGGGAAGCTCAGGTTGGATCTACTTGTGTTTAATTAAATATAAAGTATGGCAGTTGTTTATAAATCTAAAATATGGCATTTGCTGCTGTCTTTAATACAAAATTTCTTTATATTTCGAATTTGAGTAGCTCCGCCCCAAATTTCGTTTTCATATGATTCCCTATGTTTTTTCGCAGATATTTGTAAGCATTTTTGTGTGGTACCCACCGCACACATTTCGCATTGATATAAAATATACCAGCACAGATGAGAAATTTTTGACAATGAAATTGTGATTTCCCTATATATACAAGGTATGTATTGCATTTTCTTAATTTCGTTATCATCCTGTAACACAGTTTTTATTTACAGAAAATTATAAAACAATTACCAGTTATTCAACTTTCTTATCTGTATAAATGTAACTTTCACGTAATTAGGTGCAGTAGTTTTAATAAGAAGATTGGTTTTAATAAAAATAGAAAAACATTTTTATCTCAATAAATATCAATATTTATGTGATGATTATGATGGTGATAGGCGAAATTTACTCTATTCAGCAGCATCTGAAAAAATATCAAGAAATTTGAGTTAACCTTTTCCGGCATAACTTATTAAATTCTGTCCCACTGATTTTTTAATCCCAAAGGAAACGGCACTAGAATTTTGAAAAAGATATGTCTTTCACAATGTATGTGAAGAAAGCTTTTACTTATATCTAAATAAATTTGTTCGTAAATTCTAGTGTCAAACAATAATGTAACACTTTACTAACAGAAGTACATTGTGCCTGACAGCGTTAAAGTCATGTTGTCTATTCTTATCCGGCTATACACTTTGACACTTTGAATGTTATCAGACACGTATGGCCTGTTTCAATTTTAAAATACTTTCTCCAGAAGATCTGATTTAGAATCATTAGAAGAACCCATTATATTATGTAACTAAATTCATTTGATTTATTATGAAATATGAGTTTAAACGAGAGAGGATTTCAATTACATTTATTAAAAAAATGAATCAAAATGAATTTCGGTATTTCACAACTGTCCAAATCTGTCGACCTGATATACTTCTAAGTTAAGTTGACCAAACATCACCAAAATGTTACAGAAATTATGGGACAGAAGTCACGTACTTCAACGCAGATTTTTATTTAAAATGATTACTACATTTCAAAAAGTTGAATTATTCGCGAAAATAAAAAATAAAGATAAAGCGTAAAATGTTATAAACTTTGAAGTTGTGAAAGTTAAATTGTGTTCTATTATATAATTTGGTCACTTTACAGTCAGTCAAAATGTATAATTTTACAGGATTACAAGGAAAGGAAGTTGATGATAACACGGAATTGTTTATAACAGCACATTTGGCGCACATGCCTTCGACCTTCCCAACATTCTCAAATGCGTCCCAAAACTTTAAAACAACCCTAATGAAAAATAATTAATATACATATGAAGTGTTGTAGTGGGCTGCGAAAAACATGTGAAAAATTTTAAAAACTGTGAAAATGTGAAAATGGATGCTATATTCCTAAAATTGTACTTACATTATCTTTTTTGTATTCATATTGATACATAGACTAGCATCATAATTATATTTAATAATATGCCAAAGATCATAAAACAGTTCCGTGGAGGCGGACAACAAAACTCATGGCTATTTTCCTATCCTTATACAGGGTGTCCCAGCTAAGATGTTACAAGCTTCGAGGGGAGGTAGGGTACACCTAGACGACTCGGAATCACATAGGAATGTCGGGTCGGAAACGCCTTCCTGACCCAGTAGATGCAATGAAAAGGCTGGATCACACAAAGATGATAGTTGACACTGACAGTGTTTCCAGTGGGCTACTTATTTTAATTGAGATTTCTTGATTGGCCCCACTTTTTTGAAATGATAAAATTTCCCTCATTTTCGCCTTGATTAATATGTCTTGAAACAAGGCGAGTTTTATCATTTAAAAAAAGTAGCCAACTGGTCACACTGAAGCCTGGTGTTGCAAGAGTGGTGCCAGCGGATAAGACGGGCAGTGTTCTCGGCGCAAAGTTTCTCGAGAGAGTATTAACCCTTTCAAGCGCAGTGTTCCCACGGCGTGACAACCTAATTTTAATTCCAAACTTACAAACGACACCAAAAATATTTTAATAAAATTTTGCGTTGATAGTGAATATTTAAAAATACAAGTTTTTACTTTCGAAGAAGTTCATTTGTAAATTCTGATGTCAGTCAATCATTTCATCATTTTACGAAACTTTTCGTAAAATAATTCTTAAAATGGTCCCCCTTACTGGGTCAGGAAGGCGTTTCCGACCCGGCATTCCTATTTCATTCCGAGTCGTCTAGGTTTACCCTACATCTCCTCGAAGTTTCTAACATCGTAGCTGGGACACTCTGTATATACTATTAGGGTATATAGTACGTTGCATATGCTAATTTGGCTTGCATCGCCGATCCGAAAAGGGGATGTGCTTAACCATACATAGTTTCCTTATGTATGTCCGGTTCAATGTATGTTAATTTAAGCATGTCTGATTCATTAATTAATTCATTCCCTAAATTTGTTTTGATCTAAAAAAAGAAAGAAAATGCATTCTCACATAGATAACGTGTGTAAAACGCAAGTAGAAAATTTACAGTTTTCACAGAAGTAAGGTGCTGTTCCATTAACTAAACACACAAAACCCCATCAATTCTTCCTATTTCAAATGTTCTCCAGTTTGCATATCAATATTGTAGAATACGTAATTTGTTTCTCTCTTATCTAGTACAGTGCAGAATTCCTTCAAAGACAAATATTTTTCTTGCTAAAATATTTTAGAAAAGAGCCATTAAAATTAAAATTGTATATATATATATCACTCATCAATTCAAGTGGCACTTTTATTATAGTACATGTCAGTAAAATTGTACAAAAGAAGTATTGATTGTATTGTTCCGCTATTTAAGACAACCGCAACGAAAGTTTTTTTCTATGTCTTGAGATGGCAAAGGTGTTTTATGGAAAACCTGAAATATTTTATTTCAGTTCTCCAAAAAATTGATTACTCGCATACCAGTATCGAAAAGGTTGCGTACAACAACTGGTACGCGTACATTTGTGTGGATAAACCTAGACTAATGGATTATGCAAGTTAAGGGGCATAGCTGCCAAATTTTACGCTTTTTTAGTTCCATTAAAATTAAATAGAAATTTTTGCGTTTTTTAATCGGCGATTTCAGCGATTAAATAAGGCAAAATTTGCTATGAAATTCTAATGGTAAGAAAAAAGCTTAAAAGTAGGCCTATGTTAATGGGTATAGATATATGTCTAAAAAAGGCATTCATCATAAAAATTTATGAGGCGTAATGATACTTACAACAATTCAGGTTAACTCTTTAAATTTATGTAGTATATAATTTATACCACTTAATTTTACACCAAATAGCACCTAGCATTTTTGTAGTATTTTTCTTGTATGATATACGCAAAACACTGAATTTATTTACCGTAATTTCTGGCGTATAATCCGCAGATCAAACAATCATGTTTCGACCCAGAAATTTCATTTTATAAAGTGTTACTTCTCAGATCGCTGTAAATATTTGGCTTCAATTATTGAATAAAATTTCTGGGTTGAAACCGAATTGTTTGATCCGCAGATTATACGCCAGAAATTACGGTATTTTCAAATCAATTTCTTCATAAATTCTGGTGGGAGTCAATTATTTCAACATTTTAGCAACCGAATTACATTTTCTCTGAAAGTGTTAAGTGATCCTACATCTAATGCGTAGTTCATTTAAGCACAGAAATTGCTGATGCTGATTCCTAAGCTACTTTTATAATTACGATTGAAATTTTTTACTCGGTTGATTAATTATTTACAGTTTGATATTTAAAAAAAACTGAATGAAAATAAATTTGTATAGACAGTTAATAAAATTTTATTTTTAAAATAAAAATTTTCATTTTTTTTAAACTAAATGTTTCAAATAAAAATTTCAAAATTTCAAATAATTTTTTTCAAAACGGTTAATATATTTTCTACACATTAATTTCTGACAACAAATGCGATTTTTCATCCAAAGACAAAGATATATTTTTCTTATTTCAACGGACATAAATTCTGACGTTAAACTAACTGAAAAAAAATCTTCTGTTCAAAAATAAAAATCCGAAGTTTATTTTAAAGCAACTCAATTATTTCAGTTTATATTTCTTTCTAGTTTATGCAACCTCCAGCGTCTTCAAACAAACTATAAAATGTTTCTTTAATGCATAACAATGCATTTTACTCTCCATGTCTAAACAACAACTGATGTAAAGAAGTTATTAGTAATATTGTTTTGAAAATATGTATCGGAAAAAGTGAGTTAATTAATTTTATGTTAATTTAAAATGCTTTTTAAAAAAGTGCGTTATAAATCTCTAAATGTAGGATTAGATGCATTGTAAAGAATAGGTTTTGTGCTAAAGCTGAAATATTCTATCAAAATTTTGTTTTACGGAGATGTAAACAATATTAAGGAAATATAATACTTGAAGGATCATTTTTAAGTCTATAAGACTTAAATTGTTAGAAAATATTGTTTCTTGTTTCGGAAACAATTATTTTATACAATTTTTATTGTAATTCCTCATTCACAAGATTCAATTAGATTCGTGAAAATTTTCAACCTTCGGTTTTAATAGACTTTCAGGTTTTAGGATGCCCTGAACAAGAGTTGACGATTCGTGGACCAATCCATGTATTTCTATCTGTCTTCATGTGTGTGTGTTGCACTAATTTTGTCAGCACTACAACTCCAATACTAATGCTTTAGTTCTTTGAAACTTCATGTTTAATTTAACCATGACATACATTGATGTTCATTGGATTTTGCGTATTTTCTCACATATTTTGTTAATGCTGTGGTGTGTTTTTACGATGATCGTGATAGATAAATCTCAGCATCTATGGCATGGAATTGTTCCAAACATAACTATTAAGATGTTTATTATGACATCATATTTTGTATTTAAGTTTATTAATAATAAGTTATGTTTGTGCAATTTTGATTTTTTTATACTCATTAGGAGGCATTATTACGCTATGCTTTTCTACCTTTCTGAAAGCGTTTGCAGTAACAGTTTATTAAATTCAGAGAAATGCAAAATATTCATATACGGAATTGTTAATTTGTAATTGCGCTATTTTTTAATATATTAGAAACCGGGTTCGTACGGTGTCCTGGAATTTTCAGAAAAGTACCAGTTTTTTCTTGTGGAAAAACTCGCCTTATATAATCGCGCAATTACATAAGGTGAGTGTATCTATAAGAAAATACTGTTAATCATGAAAATTCCAAGACCCCGTACAAACCCTGTAGAATGGTACTGAAGAATGTTTTGTTGTGAACGCATCATACTATTTTAAATGTTGATATTCAAACTCTTGGAAGTGTTTCCTTAAATGTTAAGATATTGTCAAAAACGTCTGTGTTGAATGCATGTATATTTGCCTTCATGAGAAGATAAAATTCTTTGATTATGATTAACCAAAATACATCTTAATAGCAAAAGAATAATCGTTACATTGGTCGTGTTGTGGCCAATAATTCATCAATATCATTTTATTCGAAATATGTCTAATGAAGTATAAGTATTGGTTAACTATTGACATTAGATAGGAAATATTTGCATAGGGGGAAGTTTAGATAGGAAATCCAACTATTACACAAACATTTGTTTTGCTTTTAAAAATATTTGCGACAACACAGCAGTATTACAGATTTATTCTCTTTCAATTGAATATATTTGCAGCGAAGTGCCTATTATACAGAAATAATCAAAGCCATTAAATAATAAGCCCAGTCAGATAAATGGGAAACTTTTCGCAAGTTGAAAATAGCGCCATCTAGCGGATGGGATGCTTGCATTCGGCACCAAGAATATTTTAATAAAATTTTGCTTCTAAAATTAAAGCTTAAAATAAGGAGTTCATAAAAGTCGTTTGTAAATTCCGGTGTCAGTCAGTAATTTCACATTTTACGAACAGAATTTGTCTGTGCCGGAAAGAGTTAATTGCATAATGATGTAAATTTCCATCACTTTTTCCATCACCTGCATTTATTTAACTTTTAATAAATAAATCAACTTCTTCGCCACCACTATATTTATATAAAAATATTAAACCAGTAAATTTCCCCATTTTTTTTCTCATTATAGCTTTAGCTTTAATGTAAAAGATCCCAATAATTAGCAAGCTTTTAAAGGAAGTGCAAAAACAAAACATCGATACAAACGATAAAAATCGTATAAAATATCGATATAAATAAATGGTATCGTTTCTCTGCGACGCACTTCTGTTTCGCCTTCCTTCCGCAGCATATGAAGTGGCGCTAGTTTCCCCGCTAACAAATTTAACACTATTTGACTGGGCTTATTATTTAATGGCTTTGGAAATAATTGATTTGAGTTTAAAATAGTGGGAAAAATGTGACAAAATATTTCCTGGTAACACTGGTGTAATATTGACATAAAGAACATGCCCAGATATTGGATCAATATTTCATACCAATACTGTTAATATTGTTGAAGACATAGCTAATAAAAATATTAGTTTCATATTGTTTTGATACTAGTAAGATAATATGCCATGAGTGATGTTCTGTATGTGATAGATTTTTCAAGAGTTGTGTTTTTTTCAGTTATTCCAGAAGAAATATATGAAACAATTTACACGGCATATGAATGACTGGTGATTTGTTTCTTTCAAGCGTACGTTTAATATTATTTGAAGCAAAAATTTTAATGTATGATGTAAAATTAAATTTTCTTCTTCAAAGGACATATTATTTTAACAAAGATAAAGTTTTAAAGTTACAAAAAATTAAAATAAATTTCTATTTTACCGATTTCTAAAATAGAGTATTAGTAAAGCGTTGATTAAAATTTATAAATGCCAGTAATTTAGTATTTTATATTTTTAAAAAAGTTAAATTCAGGATTTTGTATTTGGAATGAGAAAATTCTGAAATAGTATACTGTTAGATTCCTTCAAAAACTTTGAAATTTTAATTTTATTAAGCAGTGTAATATAAATTATAATATTTAATAAAAAATAAATAGACAGCAGATAGAGATCTAAACAAAATGTTTCTTCTTTCTACATACTTTTATTATTTTGGAACGTTTTATTAACATGTTTAGAAATGATTTTTCTCTTATGACAAGAGACTTAATGTCTGTTTTAATTTTGAATTGAAAATGTAATTTGTTCTTCAATGCTTCTATACAAAATTTTGATGTAAAATTCTTTTCTCATAAGAGTCAAAACAACTGCTGAAAAATAAAATATTTTTAGACATATACCTTATTTTTACTTTTTTCATGTTCTTTATATTAACATTTTATTTCAAATGTCAACTGCAAAATTCAATATTCTTAGAACCTTCTTATTTAAAGCCAAAGCATCTGAAATCAGAAATTTTAAACCATAAAGTACTTGCACTCTTATTGAAGTGAAAAAATTAAATATAAAACATGTAGACAAAATATTTCTTTTCTTTTTGAAATACAATTCTGAAGAATACTTTACGAAATTTCTATCTAACCCCAATATTTAAGACCGACTAAATTTAATCAAATAGAATGCAATATGTAAGCAAAACATTCACAAATTTATAGATTAAAAATGACAGTTTTCATAAATTTTTAAATTAACTTTCTCTGTTGCAGTTAAAATATATTGTTTTTACGGAAGACGATATTACGTTTTTCGGGAGAAAATCTAGAAAATATAAGAGAGTTTCGACAAAAAAATAATTTATTTTCTTCATCAGCTAAAGCAAAAATCAATTGCATCAGTAAAAGTAAAACTACAGATCGTCTTTTTGTTTGTTGTAGACGATTAAAGACCATATTGTAGACTATATTGTGGAGAGAGATGTTGTTACTGATAAAATAATGCACGTGGTTCAATAAAACCTCTTTACTTAGAACTCGGCGTAATATGGTGCTGATTAAAGTTTGGAAGTTTGGTGTATGTCGTGAAACCGCTGGCTCTGCTATGCTTTGGTTTTCCGAAAATGCCTGCTATCAATTTCTTGGCACCTATGGAATGTTATTGAACAATACTCATATTGATTGATTTGAAAAACTATCCATTATTAATTTTTGTTTAAAAACTGTAGAGAAAATGCTACACCTATGTTAGAAATATTGATATTAAACATCACACTATCCCAAGAAAACTACAACTGTGCTATTAAATAAATTTACATTAGAATAACACAGAAGAAAGTTTTAAGAGGCTACAGGCTACTACAATCCGTTTCAAATGTTTACGAACAGCCAGGAAAATTCGTTTTATAAATAACAAATAAAATGAACAAAGAGAAACATTATTGATAAATCATTGTTTTTTTTTATAATCATAAAATTTCCATGGTACTATTAACATAGTTTGCTTACTTCTATTTAAATAGAAATTCATATAATTGTTACTCGAAACGTTCTGCTTATAAAAAAATATCGATTAGATATATGTTCTTACTTATTAATCCAGATATTACAATTTTAGAAGTTCTATAAAGTATGTCTGAATTTACAGATAAATATGCCTAGGATCTATAAAATGATGGATGATTTTCGAGTCGGAAATTTTCGTTTCGAAGAGATTTTCATAATCAAACACAATTAGCGTAACGTAAAATTACTGAAAATGTTACATAATATTTCTGAACAACAAGACACTGATCTGAATAACGCCTATTTAAAAACTAAACAAATTTTGTATCAGACTTTAATTTAGATGAAAATTTCAGATATCTAATTCTGAGACACTACCGTGAATTTAAAATTTTATTAGTGGTAGTTTATTAGTAATTATAAGTGGATTCTATTTGTAAAGCACTTTTTGAATAAGAATTCTAGGAAACTTTTATAATACGTCATTGTGTCGATGCATTGAAAGAAATCTCTTTAGAAAGTTTTCGTTGCGGAAATACAGGGTCATTCATAATTCCCTCCGGGGTTTCGAAACGTTATAGTAAAAAAACGAAGACGAATATGAAAAAAAGAAACATATGAAATTATTCCGAAACTATTCAAGTTTTACTTACATACATTACAGGTGTTCTATGTGTGAACCCTTGGTCACACGGCATACATCCATGCGATAGTCCAGTTCCTGCCATACTCCGTTTCTTTAAATTTCCGGTACCACACATGAATTGTTTTGTCAGTTGGTCCCTGTTTTCGATATTTATTACGAAAGGCCCGTTGAACTGACACCACTGATTCAGATTTAAAGAAACGGAGTATGGCAGGAACTGGACTATCGCATGGATGTCTGCCGTGTGACCAAGGGTTCACACATAGATCACCTGTAATGTATGTAAGTAAAACTTGAATAGTTTCGGAATAATTTCATATGTTTCTTTTTTTCATATTCGTCTTGTTTTTTTACTATAACGTTTCGAAACCCCGGAGGGAATTATGAATGACCCTGTATATATATATGTATATATATATAAGCCGTTCTTGGTATGTATGTTCCTTATACAAATCAGCAGTCATTGTTCGATTTGCACGAAACTTGATGTACATACGTTTATAACACGAGTAAAATCACTGTCAACTTTAAAAATTTCGAAGTCCATTCTTTACCACTTTTTTCAAACATCTCTCATAAATTATCATTAGAGAAATCTTTTTGGTTTCAATTTCTAATGCATTAATTCTTCACTGTTGCCACACCCTAAAATAACGCACAACAATTTAAAAACAAATGATAACACGTTTATATTATTTTTATAAGCCAATAAAAATTCAGACTCACTCGCTGTTACGCATTTCCGAAACTGAAGTGATTCTAAGACGAAAATGTGCATTTTTTCCCTATATAAATAGAAAACAATAATTTTAAGTGCCTTAAAATTATGTAGTACCTTAACCCTTTATATCCTGAATTAATTTTCCAGCTACTTATTAGATGCTCAGAATCCTCGATTATTCCCACCAGTTATTTTTTTTTCTAAAGTTTTCCTTATCTAATCATAGCATTTTTGCGATTCAATTAGGTGCAAGCAGACAGATTAAAAATTCTGTAAAAGACGCTCGTCGCGAAGGGGTTAAAGTGGTACTTATAAGTACCGTCAGGATAAAAAGGTTTAATATAAATTTATTTGTAGTTAACTTTATCTACTTTTATACAGACGTTTCAATTTCAAGAAAACAATTTAGTAAAAGGGTAAAAAAAATGTATGACGTCACAGTCTATTAAACGAGGCTAACGAAAAAGACAGGTTACCGCGGTGCATTCTACTTATCTTATTTACAGACCGCTAGAGTGACGTAATGCTCTTTTCTTAAACCTGCATTGGTGCATTCGAGCATCACGTGAGTCCCGCGGTCTGTAAAAAAAGATACGCGTAAAGCACTGCGGTAGCCTTTCTTTTTCGTTAGCCTCGCTATTAAAGTGAAAGTTTTCAATGTGATTTCAAACTGACTCTAAATAGGAGGTGCCAAACTCTCACTAATCGTCCGTAATATGTGGATTAATTTGACCCAGTTTAACAGCGTTTCGAACCAGAAAAATTATTTGACCAATCTTTATGTTGTTAATTTCAGATTTCTACATGGAATATATTTAATTTTATTTCTTAAAAAAATTCTGGCGCGATACGTATTTAACCTGGGTTAAATTAACCCATGTATTACGGAATATTAGTGAGAGCTTGGCACCTCTGAAAATAAGTCTGCTGTGTTTTATTCTTACTTCGCTTGTATACTACAACATTGCTTTATTGAATTATTGCTTTATCTTATAGCTATACATTATATTGCTAAGTGTTTTATTGATTTAGAAGAAGTGGTAACATTTTCTATGATTTATATTAAAGAGGTGGACATTTCTTTTGGTTTTTCGATAGAAACTTCACGACTAAAGTACATTTGAAATTGACATAACTTTCATTTAAACGTTATAGATTTTAATTTTATTAATGAAAATTTAAGTTTCAATTATAAAATGATGTTTTATTATCAGTGGAAACTCTTGATGTTCTGAAATTAACCTTTATTATTATCCATAAGGTAATGGCTTACCCACAGTTACGTTTAAGCCACCCGAAATAATTTTTTTAAATGTTACTGTAGTGGCTTGGTTATGCAATTTAGACCCAACTTAAAAGTAAATATTAAGATACTCCTTAATGTCATTGTTACTAACTCCATGTTTCCATTATTTTATTTTATTTTTTTGCTGTTAAAATTATCCGCACGCTATTTAATGAAATATGGTAACTTTCCATTTTTATAGTTTTTTTTAGAATAATAAAAAAATAAAATCTTTTTTTTTGATTAAAAGAGATATTAAAACATTTAAAACCATGAAATTAATTTATTCTGAATACTTCTTCTAATATTATGCGAGCCTCCCCTTTATTTCTTTATTTTTTTAAGTTCTCATTTAATTTTCAATTTAGTTATAGAATATTACACGTAAACCAACAAATGCTGAATTATTTACATTGTTTTAAGAGCAAAACAGTTAATCTTTTGTAATTGAGTCGCACGCAGATTTAAAAATATCCATTCTTGAAAATTACTTTAAAATCCATAAAACATCAGTAAATTGAAATACGTTTTTCAAACAAATAGCATTGAAAGTACATTTGTTTTTTATTCGACCGCATAAAAATTGAATCTGCTATGTTTAGAAGTAAATGTATTTACTTTATAAAGATTAAATAAGTTTATCTTTCGTAATTGAGTTGGACACAGTTTAAAAAATATTCATGCTTTAAAATTACTTTAAAATCCATACAAAAAATCAGTAAATTGAGATAAACGTTTAAAGCTGCATTTGAAAGTGTATTTTTTTCTAATCGACAGTGTAAAAAATTAAATTGTGCGATATTTATTAGTTACAAAAATGTAGTACAAGGAAAATTTAATGGTTAGGTTGTTTCTACCGTCAATATGATGTCGACATTATTTATTGATATGTTTTTGTTTTATAATATAGATAGATGCAATATGAAAGCGAATTTCACAAAATGCTACAATATTTGGTTGATTTTTTTTTCATTGTCAGGAAAATCGTAGATTTTTCTATTGTATGCCCAAAGAAAACGCGCATTCTCATTTATAAAGCTGAGAAATTTTACTATGGTTGAGTCAAAGTAACGCTATTTTTTCGGATTGTCTTTTGATTTCCGATTTATGGCCGAGAATACGTAAAGCTCCGTCATTGTTATTGTCGTATTATTTCATTTTAATTTATGTTAACACGGGCAAAGCAGGGTGGTTCTGCTAGTATTTAAATATTTCTTATTAAAGCAAAATTTGATATTTATTTGCAGTCACCGCCCCCTGAATACTAGGCCTGCATGCTGACAAAAATGACGGCAGTCGCAGGCGGTTGTATTTTCAGCGTTTGAACGGTCCCTCGAACTTCAACACCAGTAATATCTAAAAGCCTTCTTTGACTTATTTGATCTTAGAAACACTAGGCGAAGCAAACTTTTAGAAAATATTGGTGTTGAAGTTCGAGGGACCGTTCAAACGCTGAAAAAAAATCCGCCTGCGACAGCCGCCATTTTTATCAGCGCGCAGACCTAGTGTTCAGGGGGCGGTGTTTGCAATTAACAATGACGTATACAAAATTATGTTGCAGTAACTGGATAACGTTAATTATATTATTTATTAAATAAACACATTTAGAAAATAAACTTTTCCAAGTCTCTTTTTAAATTTAAGACTTCACACATTTACTGATAAAACATAAAAAATGGAAAAAATAAATAAAATTCTTTTTAAAGAATCTTCAAATTTAAAATATTGTTGTAGCCATTTATTGAAACACTCATATAATTTATATAATTTTATCTGTCGATACGTCGGATCACGAATCACGAAATATATGTGCTTACGTACAGTTACAACTGCGACCACTATTTTTATTATTTTCGGAAAACATTAAAGAAAAAGGCTCAGGTCATCGATACTAACTTTTACATTTTAATTATACAGGTTTTATTGATTTTTAACACTTACCAACATAGTTAAAAAGTGTTTATGACTTCGGTTTGTCTGTCTGTGTATCTGTCTGTCTCTTGGCCGTGCTTTAATTTGAGCAAACGTACTTGTATTACCATGAGTTTGGTGCACGTTATTGAGGTTTATCATACAAAATTCCTTATTGAATCGCTAATAGCTCTATCTAAACAGATATGGAAATACATTGAAAAATTGAAAAATTCTTGTTAAAAACATGTTGTCTGTTTCACTTTCGGTATATGGAACAGACATTTAATGTCGTGACGCCAATGGAGTTATTTGACATTCAAAGATTAAAAAACGAAATTATAATCTCGAATTCTGGATTATTCCCGGCATTTTGGAGTTATTGTCAGACTGCACTTCTAACATGAATTTCATAGACCATCATCAAGTACTGTATTACACAAGAAATTGCATCAACTGGCAAATTTATCAATTGCATCAACTGGCAAAATTATCAATTCCTTCAACTTCCCACCACCTTTAAAATAACAATCTTCAAATAATAATGAATCAGAGGGCGATAAATATAGATTTAAAAATATATTAAAATAATCAAAAGTGTTAAAGAAGTGAAATATATTGATCGTATAGGACATGGACGGCAAACCCCCGTGGCAGGATTCCAAATGCTACCTGTTTTCCGGAATAGTTTTCTTCGCCTTATTTAATCTCATAACTTGAATCATTAAAAGAAATCGAAGATATTTTACCGAAAAAGTTTTGAAAATTGGATTTCTATCACTTGGGCTCGCCGTCCTTGCTATAGAGAGTAGGGGAGTATCAGACTTATATACACATCTCCTTTGCCAACAGCAAAATTTCCAGCTGAATAATTAAAAAGAATATTGCTCTGCCATCTATTTATGTATTTCTGAAGTATTATCGAATTTCATATGAGGATTATATGAAATAAAGGAATAGAATTAAATATGAACAATTATCTGAATTTTTCTTTTGCAACACATTCTCATATGAGGTTAACATGCATGAGAAAGTTAATAAATAGCCAAAAAATCTTACAAAAATATAAAATAAGACAGCAACGAGAGAAATTGTGTAAAAGTCAGTATATTAAAGAGGTTATATAAATTTTAAGTTTTGTTAATGCAATATTTTAAATAATTTTTAATTTAGAAGGTTAATTTTTAATTTTGAAGTTTTAAACGGAAATATTTTTGAAAATTGAAAAAAAAAAACCTTAATTTTTATCTTATTTTTGAAATTTTAATGTAATAATTTTATTTTTTAACAAAAACATTACATTTTTCAGAAAACTAAACAAAAATTTTAAAATTTTCAGGAAATTAGATGATATTCCACATTTGAACGCTGTAAACTTTATGAAAGTAGACGAATATTTTTTTTCTTGGGATTTGTATATTTAAAAAATTAAATTGCGAATTCCTTAAAATTCACCGCTTTATTCATGCTCAGTAAAGTGAATTTATGTTAAATTAAAAATTAGTGTTATTTAGAAAACAGTTAATTCAACTCAATGATTCTGAAAATAGTTATTTTACAGATGTGCTTTGAAAATGTTTATTTTCCCTTTCGAGTCACATTCAACATTAACCACTTATAGTTTTAGTTACCTAAATTAATAATGTACTTAAAATGAATATTTAACCACATGCCTTGTGCATTAATCACAAGTAAAGCTCACAATTGATTCAGTGTTGCCAGGGCCACTACTTATTTGTAAAATTAATTTTTCTTGAGTGCCACCAATTTTTAAAGATAGCCTTGTTTGTCCATTCCCTTAAATTAAGCGAACGTACTGCGTTATTAAACTGCAAATTTAAGCGAAATTAAACTGCCCTTAAAATAAGCGAATATTTCTACTTAAAAAAAGTGGTGGCAATAAGGTAGCTGATTTTTTTAAATATAGCAATCTGGCAACACTGGATTAATTCACATGGTACATTTTATTTACCGCGCGTCACACTCGTTATTGATTCACTAGGCAAAGTTTACTCAATGCCTGCAGCGTTACTCATTTTTTCGACATTTGCTAACACTATTTCAAGTCAAAAATCTTCGTAGGAGAGTCCTTTCACATCTGATACAGAACTCTACAATAAGAATGTCATTTTTAAAAAGTATCAAAATGTGAAAAATTTAGGAACGCTACGAGCCCCTGTTTATTTTACACGGGTCACACTCGTTATTAATGCACAAGGGGTTAACGGTTTATATTGAAGGAGAATAGAATTTTCAATTCAGATTTCTTCACATATGCAAACAAGTTCCACACCATTACATTTAATGTTCAATAGTGGAGGTCAGGAAACACATGGAGTGCAGTGCAGTATTGCGAGATCGCTACGTTTTTTAAATACAGATTTCTTCATTGCCACCACTTTTTTCTAGCAGAAATATCCGCCTTATTTAATGACAGGTTAAACAATGAAAAAACATGGCGAATTGTACTATTTTAAAAAAGTGGTGGCCCTCAAGAAATCTCAATTTAAAGAAAAGTAGCGGTCTGGCAATAATGATCAGAATGTATTGAATTAAATTTTGAAATAAGTAAGCAAATAGATAAAAACATATTCGTATTTTATTCAAATATTTTTAATGTTGCTTCATCTATTTAAAAGTGATGAAAGACAAAGAGTTATGTATTCTTATGAAGGTTAAAAACATTGCATGCTTTATTGTGTTCTATTATATTGAAAACAGTTATTTCAACACAGTAATTTTAAGAAACAGTTATTTTACAAATGTGTTAAGAACAGTTTGAATTTCCCTTTCGTATCAGATTCGATATTAAATGTTTATATTGAAGGGTAGTAAAATTTTCAATTCAGATTTCTTTACATTTGCAAGTATGTTACAACCCATTTCATGTAATATTCGATAGTGGCTGCCAGAAGACACACCGAATGAATTGAGTTAAATTCATTGGAAGGCAATTTGTTTAAATGTAACTGCGAGTATTTGTTAGAGTTGCCTAAGAATAAATTTAAACTGATAGTCTAGAATGTCAATATTAAATTATTTTATATAAAGATATTCATATCTGTGAAATGCAATAAGCATTCAAAGGAAACCATGTATCATTAAAAGGAATGTTCCACGATATTCTCTGAAAATTTCGAGGAGCAACTGGTAGCTTTAAACATTAAAACATTATTTTCCTTTTCAAATAAACAGATTGGGCTTTACGAAATATATAAATGTATTTCAAATCTTCTTATACGTTATATTTGTTTATTACGATTTATTAGTATTTACTTATCCGATATATTTTCTATTATTTTGTATCTTTGGGGTAAAAATAAATATTGCGTTTCTTGTATTAATAGTATTAAGGAATATATATATTTATTTATTTTTTCAAAAATATTAAAAAGACTTGGAGAATTTATAACATAGAGCAAACATAATAAAAAATGTGTGAAAATTGCAATCCAAATTTTAATTCACCTTGTTTGTTAAGAATTTCTATATCCTTCGTTGTATTTCTAGTAGATGTGTTTGTTTTACGTAATAAGTAATGAAAGCGAAAGAGGGTACAATACGTACTCAACTTTATTAAATTATTATATTTTTTCCGTTAAAGGGACGGACTATTGCAAAAAAGGTAAATAAATTCCTAGTTAGAAATAAAAGATTTTATAAATTATGATCTTGGAAATTGACATAATTGCATCATATTTCTTACACGCAACATGATTTCATGTGGCTTTTTTCTTAGAATTTCATACTTAATCAAACTTTTCATCTTTAGATACAATAAATTCTAAAAAAGTCTTTAGTCAAAGTTTCAAAAGTATACAATAATAAACACAATTTTGATATTCTTCAAATATAGTGCTATATAATTGATTTTTTTTTATCTTGGAAATTTATGCTAAACGTGTTAAAAATTAAGGTGAGTTCAAAAAGTCGGATTTTTGACTTCATGGGTCAGTTAGTTTTAAGAAAGATCTTTGTTATTCAAATTTTACAGTTCAGAAAAGAATTCTTCTTTTCTTTTTAGGTCAGAAGACAGCGATGCTGCCATAAAAAGAAAATATATCGGCATTGCATACAACAGCAAGAAGAAGGAAGTTAGCACAATTTTTATCAGATTTCATCAGATTTTTATAAGGTCAATTATCTGCCCCGTGAATTTTGAACTGTTTTACATTAAGGAATTACATTTTTGCTATTTAAAACGTGTTTTAGAGAAAAGTAATATTTTAAATGAAAATCTTACACAAAACACAAGATAACTTCATAAAAATTTAATTGAATCTGTTACTTCTCAATGTTAAAGAAATTAAATTATTTTATGGAAATTCAATATTTCTAACACTTTCCAAAATAGTTGAAAAGTGTTTATGACTTATGTTTTCCCGTCTCTCCGTGCTCTAACTTTCTTATATATACTCGGATTTACTGTATTATAAGTTATTACTGTAGCACAATCGCTATTAGAAATGAAGTGTGTAGCATTTATACTTCTTTTGCAGATACTGTCAAAATAATCTGTTACAAGGTCAATGAGAAAAAATCGTTTCAAATGCATTTTAATGATGTTACATTATTTCAAATATAATGAAATTCATATGCATGTATGAAGTGATAGCATAATTAAATTTTAGCATAATAAGTAGAACATATACAAATCTATAGATGAAATACAAATGCTGCACAAATGTATTGGAATATTTTTCTGGCTATGGACGGTAATTGCTGAAATCTGGTTTTCAAATGTGTTATGCGTTTTCTAAAATGTTTACTTTGGTATTTTATTAACCTTTTTAAATAGCAAACTTTTGTTAAAGTGTACTCTAAGTGTTTGAAAGAGTTTAATAAGCTATGCTTAATGCATGATTTTTCGTTCTTGTTTTCATTTAAAGACATTTTTTTTGTACAAAGATTTTGAAGTTTTTAAAAATATACTTTTAGACTATATAACTGCTTGAACTTTTTTGATAATTTAAGAGAGCTTTCTTAGACATTGTGTTTGTTCTGCATATACTTATCATGTGTGCTTTGTGATGCAAAGAAATTATTGATTGCGACAGGCCTATTTGAAATCTTTACAGAGTGTTTGTCTTTAAACTGTTATCTAGGCATGACGATATATTTCGTCATAGACGAACTACTACCGTAATATACTATACCGTAATATATCGTACTATATACTATAATCTATACTAATATTATAAAGGAGCAAAGATTGTTTTTTTGTTTGTTTGCTTGTTTGTTTGTAGGGGGTAATCTCTGGAACTACCGAACCGATTTCAAAAGTGATGGTGGCAAATTGATGGTGACAACCCCTGCTCCAACATAGGCTATATTTTACGTCGGTGTCACTATTCCCAGGGGGTGCAGGAGCGAAAAACGTTCTAAAATTGCGATCTTTTCTATACTGAAGGAGCTAGAAATTTGAAATTTGGCATTGTAGTTACTTATAAGATGTAAATGCTCTCCAAGTACAAAATAAAAAAAAATCGAAATTTAAAAGCATGAAATGAGCGAAAAGCGTTCTAAAAACATTCTAAGTTACAATTTCTATGGAATCTCTAGAACTACCGAACCGATTTCAAAAGTAATGGTGGCAAATTGATAGTGACAACCCCTGCTCCAACATAGGCAATATTTTATGTCGGTATCACTAACTGCAGGGGGGGGGGGTGCTGGAGCGAAAAACGTTCTAAAATTGCGATCTTTTCTATACTGAAGGAGCTAGAAATTTGAAATTTGGCGTTGTAGTTACTTATAAGATGTAAATGCTCTCTAAGTACAAAATAAAAAAAAATTCGAAATTTAAAAGGATGAAATGAGCGAAAAGCGTTCTAAAAACATTCTAAATTACAATTTCTATGGAATCTCTAGAACTACAGAACCGATTTCAAAAGTGATGGTGGCAATTTGATGGGGACAACCCCTGCTCCAACATAGGCTATATTTTATGTCGGTGCTACTAACCCCAGGGGGGTGCAGGAGCGAAAAACGTTCTAAAATTGCGATTATTTTTATATTGAAAGAGCTAGAAATTTGAAATTTGGCATTGTAGTTACTTATAAGATGCAAATGCTCTCTAAGAACAAAAAAAAAGAAATCGAAATTTAAAAGGGTGAAATGAGCGAAAAGCGTTCTAAAAACATTCTAAATTACTATTTCTATGGAATCTCTGAAACTTCCGAACCGATTTCAAAAGTGATGGTGGCAAATTGATGGAGACAACCCCTGCTCCAACATAGGCTATATTTTATGCCGGTGCCACTAACCCCAGGGGGATGCACGACCGCAAAACGTTCTAAAATTGCGATTTCTTTTATATTGAAGCAGCTAGAAATTTGAAATTTGGCATTGTAGTGACTTATAAGATGTAAATGCTCTCTAAGAACAAAAAAAAAAATCGAAATTTAAAAGTGTGAAATGAGCGAAAAGCGTTCTAAAACATTCTAAATTACAATTTCTATGGAATCTTTGGAACTACAGAATCGATTTCAAAAGTAATATGGTGGAAAATTGATGGTGACAACCCCTGCTCCAACATAGGCTATATTTTATGTCGGTGTCTCTAACCCAAGGGGGGTGCAGGAGCGAAAAACGTTCTAAAATTGCGATCTTTTTTATACTGAAGGAAATAGAAATTTGAAATTTGACGTTGTAGTTACTTATAAGATGTAAATGCTCTCTAAGAACAAAATAAAAAACAATTCGAAATTTAAAAGGATGAAATGAGCGAAAAGCGTTCTAAAAAAATTCTAAATTACAATTTCTATGGAATCTGTGGAACTACAGAACCGATTTCAAAAGTGATGGTGGCACATTGATGGTGACAACCCCTGCTCCAACATAGGCTATATTTTATGTCGGTGCCAGTAACCCCCGGGGGGTGCAGGAGCGAAAAACTTTCTAAAATTGCGATTTTTTTCATACTGACAGAGCTAGAAATTCGAAATTCGGCATTGTAGTTACTTATAAGATGTAAATGCTCTCTAAGAATAAAATTTAAAAACAAATTCGAAATTTAATAGGGTGAAATAAACGGAAAGCGTTCTAAAATCATTCTAAATTACAATTTCTATGGAATCTCTGGAACTACAGAACCGATTTCAAAAGTGATGGTGGCAAATTGGTGGTGACAATCCCTGCTCCAACAGCCTCTTTAATAAAAAAATATGCGTTGCGGACGACTGGGTTTTTCGCTAATTGTTGCCACAGATTAATCTCGGAAAATGAAACATTTGAAGTTACTGAAAAAAATAATAGCTCGAAAAGTATTTGTCAGAAAATTGTTTGGCAAACTGTGTTTGAAAGTAAAAAATTGCATTTTTCATGATATAAATTTCAAATCTAATGATTATGCCATTTCTCAAATATTGAATTTGAAAAATTACCAAATTTCACAATGAAGTACCATAGCAAAACCTACATGCGTAAAAATATAATGATAAGGGCCACGTGTCCTGGCGTGTACATTGGCTATAGCACGAGTCACAAATTATAGTAGCCTTATTATTCTGTTAAAATATAAAAGTGAATTATGAAATGTCAATATTTTGTTTGATTAAAAGTTCGTTATAAGAAATTGACCAGCGTAGGGGGCGTAGCTTGCTAGTTTTCTATATAAGAATAATTTTGGTTACAAAAACAGCAGCTTTCTAAAAACTATATCTTAATAGAGTATGCAATCACCTGCGGTTGCTATTCATTTTTAAAATTATCTCTATAGTTATTTTTCAATACTGTCATAAGCATCTTGTGTATGAAATATAAATAATCGCATTTTATGTATTTTTAGGATGTTAAACTTTTTTATTTATATCTGATTTTTTTGTTGAAACTCATCATTTTTCAAAAGTGTGATATTAATAATTAATATTTCCTAAAATTTCATATTTATCTTTAATATTTTATCTAAAAAATCTGAAAGAAATATTAAATTAGTAGTATGAAAAAAACTGTATATAGTCAGTAATCTTAAAAGCTAAAATAACAAAATATAATTTATTACTATCTTTTGTGATTAATCTTCGATGATAGAATTAGAAATAAAGAATGCAAAATGTATCACATGTGTAAGTATATTCATTGAATCATATAGAAATCTATTAAATATATCTAAAATATACCTACACATAATACTCTTGAAATATTAATGTACTTGTCCTTGTAAAATACAGAAAGTTTATAATGCGCCCTGATTTTATCATCAAGAATGTAATCCTTTCAACACTACGCACTGTACCATTTTACGTGTAGAATCAGCATTATTATTTCGATGCTTGGCCGCTGATTTTAGTAAGTTTGTCTTTGGATAATACAAGTATATTGCATAAATAATAGTTTGCGTTCGAGATCGTCGGATTTTGCGTTAATCTCTTTACCTAACTATCGAAATTTTATATTAAAATACCAGAACTTGGCCTTAGTAGTAATAATGAGGTATTATAGAAACGTAATCTTATTTGAAATATTTCCCATATAATAAGACAAGAGGATTTTAAAAGTTTTTGAAATGAATAGAATAAAATTTCTCAAAACATTACTAGAAATTAAACATCTTAATCATGTAGGTGCTCCTGATTGGGATTTAGTTTAACTTTATAAAAACCAGATACATATATATATATATATATATATATATATATATATTTGAAAAAGTGTTTGTAGCATCCCTCTAAATAGATTTAACCCTTAAATGCCTAGAGTATCAAATTTACAACACTTTATAATAAATAACTTTTAATAAATAAATCAAGTCCTTCGAAACCCTACATTTATATTGAAATATTAAACCTGTAAAAATCACATAACAGGGTTCGTACGCTTCAAGGACTTTCAAGAACCTTTTACCAGAATTTTCGTAAAGTAACATTTGGCTTATTTAAGGAAAAGAAATTCTATCTTCACGTACAGCGACCAGACTCTATGGCATTTATGGTACTAAAACACTTAAATTTTCCTGAATCCCCTGATGCGTACGAACCCTGCATAAATATGCTACTAAATAAAGTTAAAAATATATCTTAAAATTTCTGGTGTCTAACCCTTAATATAAGTAAAAAAAATAAAAAACACAATTCTAAAAGAAAAAATCATGCATTGAACGGTTAAAAATTAGATACCAGAAATGTTAAGATATATTTTTAACTTTATTTACTTAGCATATTTATGTGATTTTTACAGGATTAATATTTCGATATAAATATAGTGGTTCGAAGAACTTGATACAAGGTTTCCAATAACTCAACCGCGGCCGACGAGCTACTAATTATTTTTATAGAAATATTCACCTTATTTAATCGCAGAAAGTTAATTCAAGTTCTGGATTAAATAAGGCAAAGTGCTTGAAGATAAGCCAAACTGTAGAATTTTACTCTATAATGCACTGCTGCTAACATATAAGCGCTGATTTTACGGGGAAGATTATTATGCAAACTGCAACCAATAATTTTAAAATGCTATTTACATCTTAATAAATCCCCGCAATTAAATAGAACAAAAAAAACATTTTAAATTGATTTTAGAAGTACGCCTGATTTCCTATTTCACCCTCGTGAAGTCGGCGTCTATGTGTGTCAGCAGTTGAATTGTTGGAAACCCTTTGTTTTACGGCGAACAAATACAGGTTTTATCCATACATCGGTAGGAGAATGGTTTATAAAGGAAAACTCAATATGCAATATAAATAGCATTGACGGTTTTTCAATCCAGTGTCCTCTTTGATTTAAGTTGATTTCATTCGGTAGGTGCTTTGAAATTTCCAGCATTGAGGTTGGCACGAATAATCATATGTATAACTACAATTTCAATTACAATTGACAAATTTTGTGAACAAACAATCCATTAGAAGAATAGCAAGGCAAACAATATTTAGCACAGGGATGATGAACCCTTGTGCCAGAAGGCCAACCGCCACTACTTTTTATAAACAGTTTATCGCATTATTTAATTTCAGAATTTTTTTCATCAAATAAGTCGACGAATATTTTCTCAAAAAAGCAATTAGCCTTTTGGCACAAGGGGTTCGCCGTGAATAGTTTAGCACAAAAAGCAGCGTAGTAGAAATAGGAAAATTTCTCAAGATACATGCAGGAATAGAACCACGCACTACTACGATAAACGTTGAAGTGCCTCTAGTGAGTAATCTAGTAACACGGCCAGATTATGTGACGTTAATATAACGTCACACATAGCCACAAGTGCCACAGTCAGAACGGTGAACGAATTGGGATTACTTCAATTTCTTTACCGCCCACTGAATGCTTGAACTACGCTCAAACAAAAATGGCGTTTTCCGCAGGCGGAGTTTGTCAAGCGGTTGTACGGTTCCATGAATTTAGACACTAGTATTTCATAAAAGGTATCTTTAACTGTCTTAAATTTAAGGAGGTCTAAACTTTTAGAAACTATTGGTATTCATATTCAAGAGACTATACAAACACTGAAAAAAATCCGCCTACAACAGCCGCCATTTTTGTGTCACACGCAGGCCTAGAATTCAGGGGGCGGTGATTTCTCAACTTAGTCGATCGCCATTTAGAAGCTCCAATATAAAATCGTTCTAAAGTTAACCGAATCATCTGTGACCCTATTTTTACCAATTACTGACGCTTTTGCACTTCGTCACAAAAATGACACATATCTTCTTCACAGTGATGTGGCAGTTGCTCGTTTTTCACATCATAAGAGGGCAATGTGGAATGTATGAGTTCCATTCGGTTAAAGGTGTTTTAAAATACTAGTATATTTCGAGTCACGGTGCTTTTACGCTGTATCTACAAAGGAACAGCAAACATATCTTCTAAATTACCGGGTGATTATAATTAAAGTTACGATTTCAAAAATCGATAATTTTAAAACTACTGGTCAGAATGACTTGATATTTTAGCAGAACAATCGTGAGGCAATGGAATTTTGTTTGGTGAAGGACAAAAAATAGTTCCAAATTGTGCCGATACATAGCGTAATGTCAGAGGAAAGACCAAAAATGTATTCTGGAACCCTTTCCGGCGCGGTGTAACTTTGTTTGCAAAATGATGAAATAATAGACTGACACCGGAATTTACAAACGAATCCATTAGTAAAAAGAAACTTGCTTCTTTCTGGTTCTTAATGAAAGGAAAATTTTAATTAAATATTATTGGTGCCGTTTGTCAGTTTTAGAATTAAAATTGGGTTTCCTTTTTTGTGACCACCGCCCGTTAAAGGGTTAAACATTGGAATGATGTTGCCAAAAGGAAAAAAATAGAGTTCAGAGATTTACTAAAAATTTATTAGCGAAACGACAAGACTACGTGTTTACAGCGACGACAGCGATAATGACAAAAAAAGAAAAAAAAAAGAGCTTCATGGAACAAACACCTTACTGATTATTAAGGCATAAGTTGCTCAATATGCCCTCCGCCTTGTTCCGCTACTAATTGGAAGCGCAAAACGGCATGCTCCACAACAGATCGGAGGGTATCTGTACTAATACAATGGGTGTGTTGTGTGATGCTTGCCTTCAAGTCGGCTAGATTCTGAATCCGCCTGCTATAAACAACATTCTTCAGGTACCCCCAAAGCCAGAAATCACGCGGGTTTATGTCGGGGGAACGTGGCGGCCACGTTGTTGGAAAATGGCGGCTTATGATCCTATCATCTCCGAAATTATCACTCAGTATCTGCTTCACAGTAGTAGCAATGTGCGGCGGAGCGCGATCTTGCATGAATATTATGCGATCCACACACTGACGCTGTTGAAGTGCCGGAAGAACATGGTTACGCAAAAGTGCTTCATACCGCTTGCCAGTAACTGTGAAGGTAACGGGACCCGCAGGTGTGATCTCCTCGAAAAAAAATGGACCGACGATAAACGCTGCCGTTATTCCGCACCACACAGTGACCTTTTCAGACTGAAGAGGTAATGGCTGTAGCTGGGACGGATTCTCGGTCGCCCATATCCTGCAATTTTGCGTATTTACAGAACCTTGCAAATGAAAGTGGGCTTCGTCAGACCACAGAATGTTCCATGGCCATCCGTTGTCCACTTCCATCCGGGCAAGAAATTGTAGTGCAAAAGATTGACGTGCTTCCAGGTCAGCAGGTAGCAACTCCTGCACATGAGTTATCTTGTACGGATAACAGCGTAAGACGTTCCGTAGGACTTTACGCACCGTGCTGTTCGGCATATCCAGCATTCGGCCAATCCCCCTTGCACTGCTGATTCCAGCATCACTGTCAGTATGTTCCTGTAATGCTGTAGCCACATCTTCCACTGCCGCAGCTGAAACTGGTTTCCTTCCTCTACCCCGTTTAACGTCAAATGAACCGGTCTCTTCGAATTAAGCAATCATTTTTTGCAGACCATTTGTTGTTATTGGACCTTTTTTTATGGATTTTAATGTCCGATACTTCCTAATAGCTGTAACTGCACAGTCATCGTTCTTATAAAAAAGCTTCAAGAGCAGAGCGCTATCCTTCATAGTCAGAGTCATGATGAATCATTCAGGCAAAGAGCTGCTGCTCTGCATTTTTATGGTTGTTATGTCTGCGGTGCGCATGTCACGTATTAGTAATTTGCATATCTTCAGACAATGTGAACCCAGACAGCGCCATCTATGGGCACATTTTGAAACTTTTTTTTTCCTACGCCAAACAAAATTCCATTGCCTCACGATTGTTCTGCTAAAATATCAAGTCAATCTGACCACTAGTTTTAATTAAAATTATCGATTTTTGAAATCGTAACTTTAATTATAATCACCCGGTATTTAATTAAAATTTTCCTTTCATTAAGAACCAGAAAAAAAGCAAGTTTCTTTTTACTAATGGATTCGTTTGTAAATTCCGGTGTCAGTCTATTATTTCATCATTTTGCAAACAAATTTACTCCGCGCCGGAAAGGTTTCAAGAGTACATTTTTGGTCTTTCCCCTGACATCACCCTGACAACGCCATCTATGGGCACAATTTGGAACTATTTTTTTTTCCTTCGCCAAACAAAATTCCATTGCCTCACGATTGTTCTGCTAAAATATCAAGTCATTCTGACCAGTAGTTTTAAAATTATCGATTTTTGAAATCGTAACTTTAATTATAATCACCCGGTACATTCAATGGACACTGAGATTGCTAGAAGATTGATTACTGAAAATTGATCACTGCTCGTGAATACTATTTGGAAATCGAGTAACCTCGCCGCACCATATCGCCTAAATACGGCAATAAAAAAAGGTATGCTCTAAGAGTCTATGGCAAAAATTATACTCTGACAATCATAATCTAAATTTAAAGTATTCATTAATAAAATATTCAAATTTAAGAAAATAATCTTATTTTTTGCTATATTAACCCCATTAGGACTGTCGTCATTTAACGACATTTTAATACATTATATCAATAATTCCGTTCAGTATTTTCCACTTTATTTCCAATAAATATTTTCAAAAAATTCTACAATTTGAGAAGACAAAATTACGACAAAATAATTATGGTACTAACACAATGAAACACTAACGCACTTTATATGGACGTATGCGTCCCACCCTGCTAATTAGTCTAAATTATAATATTTTTTTAAGTCCCATTTAAAAGTCCCAATTAGTAAAAAAAAAAATAAAAAAAAATAAAAAATCAATATTATACCAATACACGTCAAAGCCATGAGAGCGTGTCTGACATTTTTACACATAAATCAGCTTTGTACTTAAAATGTATATAGCCCAATTACACTGCTCAAAACAATTAAAGGATATTTGAAGTTTTATATAAAATAAAGATATAAACGAAATTTTTTTGCCGAAAATAGAAGAAGAGAATCACAAATGCAAATTTTTCTGGTTTTCAAACTGTGGAGTATGCAAATTTTGAGTTCGACGTCAAAAACGTTGCTTCAGCGGCAGCGAATGAAATTTGACTTTCAACTGGATAAAAGAGAATGAAGACAAGGATGATCGGCATTCAGTGATTGCTTTGTTTCGATGAGTACGATGTCTCAGCGAAGTCATTTGACAGATTCAGAAGCTTGGAGAATTGTTGGTAGGTTAGAAGGGGGCCAAACTCAAGCCGAAGTAGCGCAAGCCATTGGAGTGTCACAAAGTGTCATTTCCAGGATCTGGAACCGTTTTTTGGAGAGTGGATGTGCAGGCCGAAGACCAGGGCAAGGTCGTAGACGGGCAACAACGCCCAATGAAGATCGGTATTTAGCGTTAACAGCTCGGAGACACCGAAACATGAACGCTACTCTTCTCCAACAACACCTTCGCTCGGCTACAGGCACCACGATTTCAACTCAGACTGTCCAAAACCGGCTCCATGCTGTAGGTCTGTATGCTCGCCGACCGATGGTATGTGTTAGATTAACATCAAGGCATCGTCGCGACCGCAGGGAGTGGGCAACCGAGCATGTCAACTGGAGGAGAAATGAATGGAGCAATATTCTGTTTTCTGACGAGTCCCGTTTTTCTGTGCATCCGGATAATAGGCGTATTTTCATCTGGAGGGACCGTGGCAGTAGGAATAATCCTGCGTTCGTGCACGAAAATGTCAGATTTGGCGGTGGAGGAGTGTTGGTGTATGATGGCATCTCCATTGACGGGCGCACTGACCTCTACATCATTCGAGATGGAGCTCTGACTGGTCGCCGATATAGGGATGAGATCCTCAGACCTATTGCAGTCCCTTACGCTGCAGCAATCGGAGACAACTTCATTTTAATGGACGATAACTGCAGGCCACATCGTGCAAACCTGGTGGAGGATTTCCTTTTCGAGGAAGGAATCGTTCAAATGGAATGGCCAGCGTGTTCTCCAGACATGAATCCAATCGAGTACGTTTGGGACGCTCTAGGAAGACGAGTTTCTGGCCGCCAACAACCCCCACAAACTCTCCAAGAACTGGAAAGAGCTCTTCTGGAAGAGTGGGGCAGAATACCCCAACTCGTCATTAATAGCCTCATTGAGTCCATGCCTCAAAGGTGTTCAACGTTGCTGGCCGCCCGTGGAAACCATACCCCCTACTGAAAATGATTTTCTTTGAAGAAAACACCTTTTCTTATTCTTTTTTTCTCATATGCACAAATTGTGTTTTTTCCCTTTTGTACACAAATGCGCAATAAAATGCATTTTTTTCTGCCAAACATGTGTAATTTATTCTCATATAACCTACTATGTCTGTCGACCATGTATCAATCAGCTAAAAAGTTTCCCAGATACAAAATCCACCTAAAACTGCAATATCCTTTAATTGTTTTGAGCAGTGTATTACAATTGAATAATTCTATTTTTAACCTAAATACAGTACATTAATAGAAAAGCATCGATTTTCTAAAACAATATTTTTATATCTAAAATACAGAATTTTTATGTATTTCGGGTATGACATGGATTTTACACGCAGAATTATTCCGGTTTTTAAGTATGAAAATCATATTTTAAATAATCGATGCTGTTGTTTTAAGACAGATAAGTATTGGTTAACCATAAACATATTCAATATAAATGTTTTGTTATTACTCTTTATGTGCAAAGATAATGTAAAGGTAAAAGTGTCAGACACTCCCATACACGTACACATGGATTGAGCGTATATTTTTCCTTCTTTTCTGTACATCTAAATTTTTCAAGCCCTGAAATAAAATTAAATCAGAGGCTTCTAAATAAATATTATTTAAAATAATTCCTTAAAATATAATTCCTTAGATATTTCTTAGTAACAAAATACTTAAAATGTCCAAATAATTCTAATATACATGCATAGTTTAACTCTTTCAGTGCTAAAGTAATGATTGCTGAGTCGCGATATATGTCTTCACAGCGGACTATTTTTCATTCTTTTCGTACCACTTATTGAACAAATAATATATAAAAGAAATTAAGTCAATTCCTACTTAGGTCAACAAACAACACAAAAATTTCTTAGGTACTTTTCATTAAAAAGCTGTATTAACATCTAGTGTCATCCACTACAAGTTTAAAAAGATGTATTTGAACTTGAGTAGATGAATAAAAAGTATTTTATTAACGACTGAAAATTTGAACAAGCTCTATAAATATATATAAGGAGAGTGTGAACTAATAGTAGGAATTGAAAAATAATGTCTATCATACACTTATACTAGGATAACTTCAAAAGAAATCTATTATAAAGAAATTGTATTGGGAATTTGAATACGATTGAACTTAAAAATAGTCGACATTCTTGTCCCTTAATTTAAAGGTTAAATTGCTAAATTGTTGAAAACATTGAATTTAAGAAAGAGAAACTATTTGAAAACAAGTAAACTCTTTTCATCGTGTAACTTATATAAGTAACATATTATTAATTTTTTTCTGGGAGTCATTTGACAGTTTGGAATTAAAATTAAGTGTGGTGTATATAATATACAACCGCCCTTCGTAGCGTTAAAAACGAAAGCATTCCGAAGAGGCACACAAAAGACTTTAAATACTCTCAAAGCATTACTATTGTATTTTCCAGTGCGCCAGTTTGAAGAGATATTTCAAAGATTTTCTTTGTAATATACTCTTTGGTCATAAATCACAATTAAGTCTTCTCGGAAATATTTCTATACCTCCCATTTCAAGTATAATTTCCCTCACTATCAAAATGTCATAGTTAACATGCTATCTATCGTAGAACTTATTCTAAATATATTTGTCGCTGTATTCGTACATAATAGTTTGAAAGAACTACTAAATAATTTTACATTTAAATGTAAAAATTGTATCATATTAATTTTTTATTCGATACAGGTAAATAGCTATCACAAAATGAAAAAAATAAAAATGAATTAATAAAAATGAATGATGCTAATGAATTTTAGAAAGAGAATGATTAGTTATTTTAATGTTTTAAAAGTATTTTTTAAATGATTTTTAATGGGAAAATTTATGAAAATGAGCTCATTATGTTTAAAATATTTTTTTAACATAATTTTGGTGTAATAGATGTTTTTCTATACATTTTTTGTAGATCTAGAAAATATTCATTAAAATAATTTGTAGGAGAACTGATGATATTTGATAGCATTTTTAATAAAATTCTAATTATTTGTGTTTGACATATAATATTACCTCAGTATACAATATTATACATTCTGCCTAATTACAACACCACAATCCTAAAAAAACACCAAATGGTTTAAGGGGAGGTTCTATTTCTTTGGCGTAAAATGCATGTGTTGTTTACGTTTTTGTTTCGTTTACAAAGAAAAAAGATACCACCTTCGGACTTTTTGCGTTACTTTTATTCACATTTCACTTATACCTTTGGATTTTTTCGTGTGAAAAAGAACTGCAGCTGCGCACCGTAAAATTCTAATCAAGCGACAACTTTTCTCCCGTCACAAGCAGCAGCCACAAACCAATTGGGTTGCCTCAAATTTTAAAAGGACATCCAATTCTCTGGAGATTGTACTAACTTTTAGTTCAAAATTTGATTTTTGACAAGACGATTCTCATTTGAACAAAAAAAAAATCATTTCTTTCGCCTTTTTTTTAACCTTTTGCGAGCTTGAAAAAATAATTAATCATTGAATATTATACTTGTCCATGCTAGCAGCTCCAGATTAAACTAGTCGTTGGTGGCCACCGTAATACTTACCCATCATGGATATGCATAATGCAAAATATTAAAATAAAAATGTGTAAACTACTTATAAAATGCATTGCAATTCAAATAAAATCGTGGCTTGATGACGTCACAAACTTTAAAGGCTCGATTACTGAATTGCTTGAAAGAAACATCCTTATAACTCCAAAAATGATAGACCTATTAACTAGCGGTTTATTGCATCTGATTACGCGTTAAATTTCCAATTAAAATATATCTTTGAAGTGAAATTTGGATGAAATACAGGGTCATGAAAAATTGAAGAGTGTGGTAAATAGGATTCCAAATATCTCGGCAACTAATTATCCGATCGACTTCATGCTTTATGCAAAATTTATGTTTTTGTATTGCCTTTTATATTCACTCGTTAAAATAAACAATTTCGAAATTTTTATATACCTTTTATCAGAACGAATATTTCGAGAGTCCGAAAAAAATAGTTCCGGTTAATCGAGGTTATTGAAATGAAATAGGCTTCTTCCCATTATTACATACTAAGTACATACCAAATTGCAAGTCTCTATCTCAATTTTTTCGGGATATAGAGCGTTTACAGACACACAGACACACAGACGGACGGCAATTTTTTTTTTCTAACAATATGTTTTTCGGAATCTCCAGTGTCTGAAACGTGTAAATCCGTCAAAAAAAAGTTTTCGATTTTCAAAACGATTACAAGACTTACCCTATACTACGTATGATAGGTAAGTAAAAAGTATTACATTTCTCTGGAGATTGTTCTAACTTTTAGTTCAAAAGTTGATTTTTGACAAGACGATTCTCGTTTGAACAAAAAAAAAAATCATTTATTTCGCCTTTATTCTAACCTTTTGCGAGCTTGAAAAAATAATTAATCATTGAATATTATACTTGTCCACCATGCTAGAAGCTCCAGATTAAAAAAAGTATTACCTTTATTTTATATAAAAAATGAAGGGAATCGGTTGAGTTGTTCTCGGGAAAAATGGTCGCCCACTTTGTAAAATATAGTTTAGATAAAAAACAAGTTTAAAGTTTTACAATAGCTTTAAGTTCGAAGAGAGGCGTTCCGGTCAACGTGCAAAACATATTCTGTAAATAATTGAAATATCATGAAACCGCTTTATGCCAAACGCAAAAAGAAATGACAAAAAATACAACCTGTCTTTAAAAAAATTCCATAATTCTGTAAACTGATATATGCCTCCCAACTTCAGAAAGTTTTGGCCCACTGTGAGGTAGGTACTCACTAAATCATTAGCACTAGTAATTTTATTTTATGAAATGTATCTTATTTTATATGCGCTATTTACTTAACTTCTTTTCTCAACTAATAATGGAAAAAAGTTTGACTGTGCGTCTGTGTGCGATGGCAAGGAAAATCTATTGCACGTAGAAGATTGAAAATTATGATGGGACAGTCCAAATCATGTCCTAATGCACCTGAGGGTCAGATTTTTTATTTTTTACTAATTAATTGAAATAGTAACTAAAAACCACAAGAAACATTGCAAAATGGGGTTAACAATCGCAGCAATTCCGCAGATAAAGAACTAAAAGTTGGAAAACGTAATTTTTTTAGCGAATTTTGCAGAGCTCATTAGCATAACTATACGAAATAGGATAAAACAAAAAATATACGCTTAAGATTCGTACTTTAACCTTTCTAACTGTGCAATCTGTTAAAAAATATATCATTACTAACGCAAATAATTTTCAAAACGTCATTTTAGAGTTTTCTCTCCTTTGTTGAAGAACGCATCAGTTTAACTATTCGAAGTATGAGAAAACGAAACATACCAGGTTATATCTATGTTCTTATCTTTCTAACGGCCTAATCCGTTTAAAATAATATGAACATTAACCCTTTCACAACTGAATTTTTTGGAGAGCCGTTTCAGCAATTTTTCTTCTTGAAATTCTGCATCCGCTCTGCATATTAAAATTCTAAAATCATGTATAAACCAAATTAATCAGCCTACATTTACCTTTAAAACACCGTATCTGGTTTTTGAAAAGATAAATTTAATCCTTAAAAATACATCTTATCATAAACTTACCTTTATCTCTGTCTCAGTGGCTTTGAAAATAGTTTCCCGTTCTTCATTAGAACATATTTGGTCCTGCTCGTGCGCTGGGAAACCTAAAATTTTCAACAAAGGTTGGTTGGTTGATTTTATGACGGCCGAATATCTACATGAGAGATATAGGCCCTGCGGATAATGCCCTACAGGTGGTCTTAATAAGGGATCCTAACACATATTTACGGCAAGGTTCGAAGAAAACCATGGAAAACTCCGAACGGTTAGGTCGACGAGCGCGACAGGGGTTTGAACCCGGCACCTGCCGGCTACCAGCTTTGAGAACAGAATCTCTCAGCCACTGATGGGGCTTTCAACAAAGAGACGTATTTTTTTGCTTTTAAAAGACGGAGGGGTGGAGTGTTTCATGTTATTTAGGATTTCTTAGGAATATTTGGTCAGCAGTGAAAATTACATATATCTAAACGTCAAAAATTTAATCATCAATCACTATGACGAAGGCTCCTTAGATCGTTTGCATAGATTTTCATTTAAAAATATAAAATCATGCAAAGTAGAGGGCACTAGATATCGTACGCTACCGAAGGCAATGGGGCCCATAACATTAAGTTCGTTTGTAAAAAATTTCTTTTAAATATATAAATTCATAATTAATAAGGACTTTACGTTGCACATATAAATACTCATCAAACATTTGCTTCCAACGTAAAATTCGTTTAATAAATGTGAGTTACTTTAAAACTCCATATATAAATAAACCTCGACGTTTCGGTTAATCTTTATAACCATCTTCAGGAGAACTTTCATAAATATGAACAGCAAAAGAAAAATAAAAATGTGTTACATGATTGATTCCAATGTTCTAACTGACAAGACGCTAAAATAACGGAATTTACAACAATATATTCAAAATAAGCCAGGTGGCGCCCTCTATGAATCAGCAATGTAACTGGAACTCATGTTCAACTAAATTAAAGTTCTTTCAAAATGCATTTCCATATAGCTGGAACAGAAAATGATGAGATCTCGTTACAAATTTCATGTTTTCTTAATGAAATTTCTATAGATTCACGGATGTTGGCTTGAAAGGGATTGTTTTGTCTGGAAATAACTTTGACCTTGTTAAAATCAATAAACCTAATCTGTCCATTAGCAAAAGCCCTTGATAAGGCAGTGGAAAGTTTATTGTATTTCAAATCACTCTTGTGTTCTTTAAGTCTTTCTACGATGCGACTTTTTGTCATACCAATATATGCAGAATTTGTACCATCGGTCAATTCAAATGGAATTTCATACACCCCAGAGAAACAAGTGGCTGATAATGGGTCTATGCTTCTATTCAACTAATTAAACAAAGTTTTGGAATTGGATGCTACCAGTTGTATATTAAATTTCTTGAAAACTCTCTTTAATCTTTCAAAGAGAATGGGGATATATGGAATTTTTCTATAAATATGACTAACAATAGGAGAAGAAACTATTGTAACCTTGTGTTTATCAATTAATTTACGAAGAATGTATGGTTTATATCCATGTTTCATACCTACACTAATAATATAATTAAGTTCTTCTACTAAGAATTCTCCTGAACAAACCAAAAATGCCCGACGTACAAACGATCTAAAGACTGCAATTTTGAAATTCCAAGGGGAGGCTGCGGTAACCGGAATAACACTATCTAATTTCACGAATTTCCGAAAAATTTTTGGAACTATTGTTTTCTTTAAGGAGAAGAACATCAAAGAACGAAAGCGAATTATTATCCTCCAATTCCATCGTAAATTTAATATTACGGTCAATGTGGTTGATATCATCAAAAAATTCTATTAAAGGTTGTCTACCTTTATCCTAAACAACAAACATGTCATCAACATAACGTAACCATAAGGTGGGCTTAGGATTACACATCTCAAAAATACGTTTTTCCAATGGTCTTAATATAAATTGATGTTCTTCTCCTTAAATAAAACAATAGTTTAAAACGAAATTTTTTTCGGAAATCCATGAAATTAGATAGTGTTATTCCGGTCACCGCAGCCTCTCCTTGGAATTTCAAAATTGCAGCCTTTAGATCGTTTGCACGTCGGGCATTTTTGGTTTGTTCAGGAGAATACTTAGCAGAATAACTTAATTATATTATTAGTGTAGGTATGAAACATGGATATAAACCGCAAATTTCTCGTAAATTAATTGATAAACACAATGTTACAGTAGTTTCTTCTCCTATTGTTAGTCCTATTTATAGAAAAAATCCATATATCCCCATTCTCTTTGAAAGATTAAAGAGAGTTTTCAAGAAATTTAATATACAACTGGTAGCATCCAATTCCAAAACTTTGTTTAATTTGTTGAATAGAAGCATAGATCCATTATCAGCCACTTGTTTCTCTGGTGTATATGAAATTCCATTTGAATTGACCGATGGTACAAATTCTGCATATATTGGTATGACAAAAAGTCGCATCGTAGAAAGACTTAAAGAACACAAGAGTGATTTGAAATACAATAAACTTTCCACTGCCTTATAAAGGACTTTTGCTAATGGACGGATTAGGTTTATTGATTTTAACAAAGTTAAAGTTATTTCCAGACAAAACAATCCCTTTAAAGCCAACATCCATGAATCTATAGAAATTTCATTAAGAAAACATGAAATTTGTAACGATATCTCATCATTTTCTCTTCCAGCTATATGGAAATGCATTTTGAAAGAACTTTAATTTATTTGAACATGAGTTCCAGTTACATTGCTGATTCATAGAGGGCGCCACATGGCTTATTTTTAATATATTGTTGCAAATTCCGTTATTTTAGCGTCTTGTCAGTTAGAACATTGGAATCAATCATGTAACACATTTTTAATTTTTTTTGCTATTCATATTTATGAAAGTTCTCCTGAAGATGGTTATAAAGATTAACCGAAACGTCGAGGTTTATTTATATATGTAGTTTTAAAGTAACTCACATTTATTAAACGAATTTTACGTGGGAAGCAAATGTTTGATGAGTATATATATATATATTCATTCAACACTTATTTTAGGTACATTTAGGATTATTATCACGGGCCTGTGTTACGGCGGTCTTTCAGTTAAGCAAATAAAATCCAAACAGACCGGAGATTGCGTAGCACGCCCATTGTACAGCGCTGATGGCAGTGGAGCATCCAACTCTAAGTTCGTTTTAATAGATTTTTATTTGAAAATATAAAATCACGCAAATCTCCGGATATACGCTGCCAAAGGCAGTGTGGCCCCAACTTTGGGTTAGTTTGAAAAGATTTTCGTTAACACTGATTTAAGGTATATTTAAGGTTATTATCGATACCCCGGGAAACGCCGAGCTACGTGCACGGGCAACAGCGGATGTATCAGCTAGTATTTAATACAATGTTCGGTACGAAACATATGTTTGTTTGACTTGACATTTGAGTAAATATAAAGTTCATTATGTTAATATCTCACATTCACAATTTTATAAATTAATTAAAATGATGTTTTTGAATTATGTTTATGTTGACACAATACAGTGGAACAACAGGGCCTGACTGCCGCGGGGCAAATTTCCACCTTAATTATGACGAATGTATAAGACGTTTAAAAACAGAATAAATTTCTATTCAAATGTACTGCTGGAAGTTTGCCGTTGAGGTAAAATGGACATGTGGGACAGGTTACAGTGGAACCTTCACCATTTCGAGTAGCCGAATTTCCAGCGTATAATCCGTGGATAAAACAATCGTGTTTAGACCCAAAAATTTTATTTAATAATTAAAGTCAAATATTTGCAGTCAGTGGTGGCTCGTGACTGGCTGTTTTTGGGGCACTAAATTCATGGCTGAAAAATTTATTCTTCTCTTACCAGTACTTTTTAAAAGAAATCTTCACCTTGTTTAATAACAGAACTTTTTTCCCACTAAATAAATTAACAATTTCTTTTAAAAAGTAGTGATATGAAAGAAAGAAATTTTGCACCCATTCATTCAGTGCCCCAAATAAAGTCATTCACAAGCCTCCACTGTTTGCAGCAATATAGTAAGCTACGTTTTATAAAATACAATTTCCAGGTCGAAACATGATTGTTTGATCCGCGGATTTTAAGCCGGAAATTGCGGTATATGTCTATATTTCTTTGTTCATATTTCCATTCGTCAAACCTACCGTATTAACAAACTCCCTGTATAATTTTAACGAAAGGTAGACATTTAAAAGACAAAATCTAGTTGGGTTGTTGTGGAGACACAACCTACATTCTTTTAGCCATACTAAAAAATTTACATTTTGTTAGTGCTGAGAATTGTTAAAATTTATTTTTTGTTATATAAGCATATATCACAAAGTAATGTGAGTGGTTTTATAAAATTCCATTTTATAATATCTTTTGTAAACGTTTGCTTCCAATAAATATATAAACTGTAAAGTATAATAAAATCAAAAACTATAAAAAAAAAATCTTAATAATGTCACCTTTTTAAAAAAATAATTTAATATGAAAACATTATTTCACACTAGAATGCTCAAATAGATGATGATGATATCATGAAATCATGGTGATGAAATTTACTTAAGTAGTTAATGAAAGATGGAACATTTAACTTTTTTTTTTTTTAATTTATTGAAATAAGTATGA
This sequence comes from Maratus michaelseni, assembly GCA_963931845.1. NCBI lineage: Eukaryota > Metazoa > Arthropoda > Arachnida > Araneae > Salticidae > Maratus > Maratus michaelseni. The sequence continues at coordinate 404,967,999 of OZ007586.1, forward strand.
ATTATCTGGCAGGTGGCCGATGCTTTAAAAGTACACATAGCATCATCGCACAGCTTGCGGAATGGCAAAATGAATAGTATCCCGATTACTGGCGTGTGTCACCGAAGTCAAATAGAATCTGAAATTGATGTATTATTACTTTTCTGCGAGTTGTTTGATATAGCTAAAAGTGTACTAGTAAACAACTGGCAACCTGCCAGGTCATCTATACCTATTTTAAGTAAACAAAAAATCGTGTTTGACGTATTTCAACCTTTATCAAATACTTTGGTAAATTTCTTCACCACCTCTCGTACTACTATGGTAATATAAAATTATTGGAATACCTATTAAACAAATGCATTATAAGTAATACATTTTTGAATATTGAAATGTACTAATTTAGTTAATATACACCAATCGAAAGATCTTCGTATTAATTTCCATTATTAGATTTTTAATACCATGAATTTTTAATAAATCAATTTGAAGTGTATTACGTAGTTTTTTTCAATTAAACACATATCTCTTCAATCACATTCCAACTAAAGAAAAGTAAAGAAAGAGAGAAAATTAAAAAAATTAACGTAAAAATTGAAAAAGTAAAAAATAGTGAAACATTATTTTTTCTTGCTTTAAGCTACTGGGAAAGTAGTCAGAACAGAATTCCTCTTTTCAGGATATGGATCACTAAATCTGTGACTTAGAACTGTGACTTACAAAATTGCTGAAAATTGGCCTTTTAATTTAAAAATTTAAGATATTTCTAATACTTTTGCTACAATACTTAGCCCTTCTTAAACTCTAATTACTCAGACTGTAAAAAAAATATCACAAAATTACTGGAGGGAGAAATATTGCCGTTGAATTTTAATTTTATCCTTTGTCTCAAAAATTTTAATCATGTATACACGGTTTTAATATTTTTAATATCGTCATTTAGTTTTCTCAAAATGCAGCGTAAGCTAGCTACTCGTGAAATTTGTAACTAATTTTAAAATTCCGAAGTTCAAAATTTTCTGTTTTTCCAGGGCTCTAATTGGTCCGTTTTTGCATTACCGTATTTACGCAGAACGTTTTTCGTTGTAAAGTTTCACAACATGTTCAATAGAAAAAACTTTCAGAATACGTTTCGACAAATTTTGAAAGAACAATTTAAAAAATATATATTTGAAAAAAAAGTATTATTCAACCGACGGATCGAGTGGGAACCCACTTTTTCTAATAAAATGTCCTTAAAGTTGAATTTATATCGCCGATCGTTTCTGTATTACTCAATTTCATAATATGGTAGCCTTTTTTTATACTTTAATTGCTGAGATGAAAATCACTCATCATTCGCCGATTGATTAATTGATTGATTATAAGCTTCGTTGATTGATTATGGGATGAGAATCACGCATAACATTTTGCCAAATATTTTTTTTTATTTAAAAATTCCTAACCTAAACGAGCAAATCATTGATATTAACAACTATAAAAAGGTTTAAAAAATAGCTAAAAATCAAAATATATTGAAAAAAGGTCTTAAATACGCGATCAAAGAGTAAATATCGTCACTCGTAGTGCACATTCTAACATTTTTCCTCAGAAAAAAAGTTATACTGTGAAGTATAAAAGTTATAAAGTGGTAACTTGTTACCACAATAAAATTAGATGGGAAATAGATACTGTGCCACTGCGAAAGTAGAAATAAAGTTAATATAAATTTATTCATTTTTCATTTTATTTTTCACTTTTTTATAATTGAGTTAAGTCATATAAACCATTCTCGTTATCTTATTATAACTGTAGTACATATTTTTATGATTAGTTCATTTTTCTTTTTTCGACTATTTTCATACTCACTTTTAACTCCAGTTTCTTTCTTTGTTTCCTTTCTTCTATTTTCTAACTGACTTTCGTTTATCCGATTCTGCTCTCTTAGGGGTTACATATCCTTGTAGAGAAGAAGGTAAATAAACTCTTCCAATATGCTACGCGAATTATGCATTTTATGAAATTCTTAAGACACCTACTAGAACCTTGAAACTTAGACATTAAATTTTTTTAGTTTTCTATTTTATCAGTACTTTTGTGATGTTTATATATATATATATACGTTTTCAGATTATTATTGAAACATAGAATAATCATACATAGGTTTATGCATCACCAAGGTCAAAATATCATTAAAAGTTAAATTTATTCTAGTTTGTTTCTATAACCATACAATGTTTCGAACGCCTCTTTTATGTTCTGTTAATGATCATATGATGATCATCTTAGAACATATTAGAATAAAACATTCCGTTTTAAATACAAAATGCAACGAGAGAAAAATAATTTTAAATAAATACATATTTGTTAAATAAAAAAAATACATTACATGGAAAAAATAAATTTAAGTAAAAGAAGGAATCTGTATATTTTACACTATACGAGTAATGAAGGGGAAGTAAAAAAGTCAGACATTTATTAGGGTGCGTTTCTACTAATACTGCTTTTAACTTCAGATATAATTTCTATAGTTCTTATTTTAGCAAAAATAGACTGCTAGTATTTTCGTATAATTTTTTAGGTAAAGTAATAAGTAATTTTAAAAACATTTATTAGCAATTTTTAATCATATTAAAATGAATAACGAAACGAAACGAAACACTCTTTATAATTTATTAATCATATTCATCTCTCTCTCTCTCTCTATATATATATATATATATATATATATGTATGTGTGTGTGTGTGTGTGTGTGTGTGTGTGTGTGAGTGTGTGTGTGATAACATTTCAAAAATCTAAACGTTCACTTATAAACCAAACCAATTATATATTCGTAGTTCAGAGACATTCATGTAAGATTACGTTAAATATGCATTTTATACTGTGATAACTGTTGATCATATACATATACCTACATTTTAATATTCTCAATCAAAAAATTATCTCATAATTTTCATCTGATATATAAATTTGATAGCTGGATGTAATTTCGCAGATGGGTGTTATTTAGAGCATTGCTGTGGCGAGAAAATTATCCAATGCAAAATTTTTCCTGTTTACATTGCTTTAAAAAGTTTAAAAAAGCGACTTTAAAATTTAGAAATTTTATGGTTTAAGCAGTATTTATCGCAATATGAATTTACACAGTTTGAAGCAGTAACTTACATTAAGAGTCATTCTATTTATTTCCAAGTGCTTTTTAACACTTTCCAACCTAGTTGAAAAGTGTTTATGACTTCGGTTTGTCTGGCCGTATGGCCGTCTGCCGTCTGCCGTCTGACCGTCTGGTCGTCTAGCCGTGCTCTAACTCACGTAAATATACTCGGATTGTCTTGAAATTTTTATATGTTATTGTCGTTCTCTATAGTATGTTCCCTATTTCGACGGAAGTGTGTAGCACTTATAGTTTTTTTACAGGGTCACGCAAAATAATTCCGTTACATTACGGTCTATGGGGAAAATCATTTGCGGTTTATTTTAATGATGTTACACAATATCAAACACATCGTAATTGATATATATCACTAAGGTGCATTACAAGAACCTTAATATGGAATATGGTGAGCATAGCACTTATAGTTGCTTTACAGGAACAGTCAAAAGAATTCCGTTACATTACGTCTATGGAGAAAAATCGTCTGCGGTTTATTTAAATAATGTTTCACTATTTTAAACGCATTGAAATTTATATATATCACTAAGGTGCATTACAAGAGGCTTACTGCAGAATATTGTGTGTATAGCAGTCATCGTTCATTTACAGGGACACACAAAATAATTCTCTACTGTCTGTTAACAATAATACCTGGAAGCGCGTTTTAAGTTACTGAACGCGATTTTAAATTTAACTCACTTTTTGTTTATTACGTGGTGGGTATAAATTTTGTAGCTCATATACAGGGAAGCACAAAAGTTCGCGAACACATTTCCGTTTATTGACAGAAACTCTAGAAGGAGAATTTTAAACTGTGCTACGCGTTTCTTAACTGAACTAAAATTTAGCATCCTATGTAGTATATATACAAATCTATAGATCATATACAGGGCTGAATAAAAGTATTCGGAAATTTTTCGAATATTGTTTATGTTGGAAATTCCTGAAATTATGTTTTTAAATATGTTATGCATTTTCCAAATTGTTTACTTAGATGTTATCTTTCAGCTTATTAAACGGTATGATTTGTAAAATTATTTTGGAAGCGTTGGAAAGTGTTACATATTCTATGCTTGACGCATGGTTTTTCGTTCTTTTTTATTAATACATATATATAAATTATATTTCAGCCGTTTCTGTCGTATTTGAAATTAGAAGTTTAATCAAAATTAAAACTATTATTAAGCTTGTTATTTTGTATATTTATTTCGAAAACAGAATAAAAATTATGTTTAAAAATAAATAATTGAAAATGATAATATAATAGAATTGCAATTCTTTTAATTTCTATTTACATTTCTTTATTTGTATTTCTGTTTCAATGCGGGATCTTATTGTGCAGGATAAAAAGGTATAATTTCTCAGAATTAAGCTTCCACATTTGTTATTTTTTAAAAAATGTTTCATATATCTTGAGAAATATACATGCTTTATTCAAAATTTTCAGTTTTATCAAAAAAAAATTAATAACTTTGAAGTCATGTATTGTATTGTGTGGTCCGGTAAATTCGTGCCGTATGGGGAAAGTAATTCGCATAGGAAAAGACAGCTCGTTAAGTATTAGACATTAGCTATCGGAATTAATGTCTAATAAATAAATGATAGAATTTTCCGGTACTAATTAATTTTCCAAAACGCCACAAATTTTCCGGACAACCCAATAAATGTTCACTTAACACAATTATGAATTAAACCGAATTTACGGAATACAATTACTGATTTTTCTCCTGACCCTAATCAATTCAAGCATTCGAAATACGGCAAGTTTTAGATGTCCGAACTGGATTCGGGCGACACTACAGGGTGGCTAGTGGTCAGGGAAAAATGCAGTTAAAAAAATGATAATTACCAGTATATTCTTATACAAAAATTCCGGTTGATTATTTGATCGAATAATCAACAAAAAATTTTCTATAAGAATATACTGGTGTTTATCACTTTTTTTGACTGTATTTTCCCCTGACCACTAGCCACCCTGCACTATCAAGGTTTTAACATCAGGAATTATGCAGGTGTAAATTTCAGCATTTCTAAAGTATTTCGCCGAATGACTTCGCGTTCGTTATCCGAAGGTAAAATTTACCGAACAATATAAATTTGATGGTAAAATAGGTGTTCGTATGAAAAAGTTTAAAGTTTGTTACATTTTTAATATGGGCAAGATCCCTTGGCTTATGAAGAAAAAGTTAAAAGAGACAAAATTGCCAATCGAATACCTTGTTTCTATTTTCTCTGCGTCATTTTAAAGATTAAAATACATGGTTTGTATCCTTTTTTAAAAAAAAGTTTTGGAATTGATATTTTCAACCTCAGTACCGTTAAACTTTTCTGAAACAAATATTTTATCAATTCTGAAACAAATATTTTATCAATTTACACGTAAAGCTACATAATTATACAGGTAGTGAAAACTTTTACAAGAAGCAACGATGAAAAAAGGATTTATCTTCTTGTTGACAGGTAATTAAAATAAATATTTTTTTTTATTCGAGTAAAATGAAAACTATTTTAAAACTATTTTTATGAAACTTCATAATTACAATAACTTATAAAATAAAGAATTGGTGACAGAGAAGGAAAGATTTAGGACTGGGACTGTAAAGTGTTTACGAAATAAACAACTGTTAATTCACCAATTGTATTTGCATCAATATAATTAAAAAATTTAAATTTTTAATTAAATAAATGTAAATAACGTAGTAAATTAACTAATCATTTCATATTTGCTGTTATTATGCACTTCATGTACAAAAGACACCGGACACCTTCGATTTTGGACTTTTTCTCGAATATTTTAATAAATGCTTAACAAATTCTTCTGCAATTTTAGGGAATAAAAAGCGGATGTTTGACCTTATATTTTTCAGCGAAGGTTTGATTACGAGGGTAATTAAGGAATCAACAACAAACCCAGTTAAAAAAATAATATTTGCAATTACCTTATAAAATAAAATGCTCAAAATGATCTGTATCTGCAGCACATGTCGATGTAGACAATGTGCAAAATTTATGTTCAATGTTGTAAGAATACAACATTATAAAGGTAGAATTTCCTTTATATTCACGGACATATAAAGGTTTATTTAAAAATTTCAAGACATTTATCCATGTCTTTTCTCTACAGCATGCAAGGATTTCAAGCAAATGTAATTCCAATATACTGCAATTAGAATATAAATATAGAAAATATTTAATGAAATATGAGTATTTGTATGAAATAAAATTTTACTGCACACACGCGAACGTAAAAAAAAACTATTTTACATCATTTAATAGTCAACCATATAGGGCAACTAGTCAAATATTGTGGAAATTGCATAGTACATAGGCGATATAGTGAGCTGTATTTCAATTGCTTTTCACAAATAGCCAGACGATAAGAGACTACAAAAATTGTCATTTTTCATTTTTTTATTTTAATTTTAATATTGATGTTTTAAATCTAATTGAAGTAAGCATCAGGACTATCCCATTCCAACAAAAATGAATTTTCGGAATCGTAGCATCCGTTCTAAAGCTATACGTGAACATACGCTAAATTCTTAATCTTTTGTAGGAAGTCAGTTAATAAAGAATGGCAATTTGGTGGAAATCCTCCATCATCCTTATCATCCATCTACTTTTCAAAGCAACTGAAATTCAGCTCACTATATCGCCGACATATTTCTTAATTTTTACAGTATTCGGCTGGATTTTTTATATGAGTTGACTACTAAATAAAGAAAGCTATGAATAAAGAGGAGACAGATAGTGTTGTGCTACTGTTTGCTAGTGAAATAACTGAGGATGTCGGCACAAGAGTGTGGCTGCTGTTTGTTTTTGTCTGATCAACACCTAATTAATGCCTGGCAAACTTACAAAATTAAAAACGTATAGAAATTTTTGCCATAATTATGACAGAAATTCTGCATGAATAAGGCGTTTAAATAAGAGGGAAATTTCTGTTAAATTATTTGGTGGAAAGTTTGCCCTGGGTTTAATCAAACTTAACCCTTCTTTGCATGAGTTTTTCTTTTGCAATTGTTTTTTTTTATTCATATATTAAATATTAGACACCAGAAATTTTAAGATAGATTTTTAACTTTGTTCAGCAACATAGTTCACGGGAAATTTACTATATTAATATTTCTATATAAATATAGTGGTGGCGAAGAAGTTGATTTATTTATTAAAAGTTAAATACCGTAATTTCCGGCGTATAAGCCGCAGCTCAAAGAGTCGTTTTTCGACCCAGAAATATTATTTTATAAAATGTAACTTAAAAGATCGCTGTAAATATTTAACTACAATTATTGAATAAAATTTCTGGGTCGAAAAACGACTCTTTGAGCTGCGGCTTATACTCCGGAAATTACGGTACACAGTGATGGAAATTTCCATCACAATGCAAAGAAGGGTTAATGGCACTGAGAGGAGGATGTCTTATGTAGTCATAATATGGCAGAAACACAGAGCCACTACAGCCGACGTACAGCGCCTAGAATATATAGTGGGGAAAACAGTTTTACCGTTTTTTAATTCAAAATTTTCGAATTCAAACCGGAAATTCTCACACAAAAATTTCTACTTTAAGAAGTCACGAAATGTCTGCCATTAAGTAAGGAAAAGAACATTATAGGGAATTTCTGGTTTGAATGCGATATTTCGAAATTTAGAAAACGCCAAACTGGTAATGCTTTAAAAAGTGCTAAGCAATTGTAGCTGATAAACGTGAAACGATGCGGTACAATAATAGGGCGATCGCAGCGACATCCGCTTTAAAAATAGATTTACCGTTAGCAAAAGTAAGCGTTTCACTATTGACAACATGAACATAATTTATGTTAATAAAATCTTCTTGAAGTGTATATTTCAGATGTAACTGATTTTGAAGTTAGTTTTTTATAACATAAGGGAATTAATCTTTTCCACTCTTCTAGCAGAGATTCATCCTTTGGTATGCTAAATGGAGATAGTTTCTTGTTTGCTGTCTTGTATCGAGTACTGCAACCAGGCACAAAAGAATGCGTATCACGTTTTTTGGCCATGATCAATATCATTCATATTTTCAAAGCTTATGAAAATCACTATCCAAGTCATAGAAAATAGAGTATAATTTAATTATTTAAAATATTTACCACTAGCTGAAAGTTTTTCTCAGTTCAATTTTTTATAGAATGTTTGCGTTGAAAAGAGCTTGCAGACAGTGACGTAGCCAGGGAGGGGTCTAGCAACTGCTCTCAAAACCAGTAATATTATAAAGTTTTCTTCGTCTTCAACATCGCAGAAAATTCTAAGATTAGTTAAATCAAAAGTATTTTTATAAAATTAGTGGTATCCAAACCATCTGGACCGCCGCACTGCCTACGCCACTGCTAGAAGATATCGCTGCGATCGACCCGTTTCGTCGACCCGATCGTCGTTCTACATTTATCGGATTCATTTTTTTAGTACTATTTTGTAGCCGTTTGCCACACTATGTTTTCCAGTCGCTGTACCTCTAGCAAAAGTAACCGTTTCAATATTGACAACATTAACATAATTTCTGTTAATAAAATCGTCTTGTAAGTGTATTTTTCAGTTGTAACTGATTTTGAAGTTAGTTTTTTTATCATATCAGGGAATTAATCTTTTCTACTCTTCTAGCAGAGATTCATCCTTTGGTATGTGAAATAGGGATAGTTTCTAGTTTTCTGTCTTGTATCGAGTACTGCAACCAGGCACAAAAGAATGCGTATCACGTTTTTTGGCCATGATCAATATCGTTCATATTTTCAAAGCTTATGAAAATCACAATCCATGTCAAAGGGAATAGGGTATAATTTAATTATTTAAAATAGTTTCCACCAGCTGAAATGTTTTCTGAGTTACATTCTTATACAGTGTTTGCGTTGAAAAGAGCTAGCAGACAGTGGTGTAGCCAGAGAGAGGGGAGGCCCAAATGCTCTGGGAATCAGTTTTCGTCGCCTTCAACATGAGCAGAAAATTATTCGATTAGATAAGGTAAAAATATTTTTATACAATTAGTGGTATCCATCTCTTCTGGTCCTTCAACCTGTCTACGTCACTGATAGAAGTCACTGCGATCGACCCGTTATATTTTCATAATCGTTCTACATTTATTGGATTCAATTTTGTAGTACTATTTTGTAGCCGTTTTCCACGCTATGTATTCTAGGCGCTGTAGCCGGGGACAACTTCTACAAGTAAAGACGAATAGATATTTTAGCCTTAATTGTGACATACATTTTGCATGTTTAAAGCGTTTAAAAACGGCGAAAGTTTCTATTCAGATTTACTGGTAGACGTGTGTTCCAGAGAATCTCAGACCCAGCTATACCTGTTTCAGTTAAAGCATTGTGCTATTGAGTTATTTGCTAGAATGAAATTAATATTTTATAAATAAAAATCCTAGGTTCGTGTAAATATTTAAGAGAAAAAACTCCAACATAATTGTGAATGTGGAACTTTTTATAGTGGGTTTTATTATAGTGGGGGGCAGAGGCGGAGAGATACACAAATTGGGGGAGCACACGCAGGGAACGTCTGACTCAAGCCGCGGTCACAGCATGAAGAGTTGGAATAAAATCTCACCGCCAGATATTCACATTTTTGGCGACCAAAAATAACATCTGGCAGAAAAATGCAAGAAGAGACAGCGGACATTGGCTTCATATAATATTAATATTGATCTTGGAAAAAGTCTTAATTAACTAAAGAAAATGAGAGTAATTCAGGGATATGAATGATTGAAAATCACGCAAATTAATATGAAACCCCAGTTATTTATAGAAAAATCACATAAGTTTTTCAAGTTGCTTGCACCCTTGTCAATAAATATGCTTAACGGTAAAATATCATGCTATAATTAAGCTGAGCAAGTGTTTCGTATGTTTATAGCAAGCGATTCAACTCAATGGTAAATGAATAATGGATTATTTATTATATATAAAGATAATTACTGAATTTATATTTAAAAGCAATAAATAATAATTTTATTATTGATTTTAAAGTAATACATTTTTGTGCACTTTTGAGAAATCTGGAAAAATCAGCAAAAAGATCAACTTTTTATTAAAAAAATATACTTTTTATGGGGATTTTCATGAGTTTTTTTGTAGAAATATACACTTTTTAAATATGCTACTCATTGAATTTTTAATATTTTAGTATTACTAAAATTTCTTAAATAGTGTTATAATATATGAAAAAAACGTAAGGAATCATATTTTTTATTTTCTTTTTTAATTATCTTGACAAAAATATAATTACATATAGTAAATTTCCTTAAAAAACAATATAATTTTCATGTTTACCAATTTATATAAAATGTTCAGAAATATTAAATATATATATATATCTCTACGCATATTGGAAATTTGATCAAGATTCTAAAAATGTAAACACTTTGTTTCGACATTTTTTTAACACTGAGCCTTAGTACTTTGAACTTAGGCAAAATATGAAAAAAAAATATTTTCAGAAAAACGCGTTTAAAGTTTAAAATATAAGAGAAATTAGTAAAAAAACTTACTTCGAGTTGAAATTATTTTTTTATATTACTTTATATTATATCAAGACTATTTTTTCCTCAAAACGTTTTACATTTGTAGCCAGTTTTTTCTTCGAAGAAAATTCATTATTATTTTTTTTAAAGCATACAAATTTGTATTATCCTGTTTGTTCAGCAAAAAACTATTTGATGGAATGTTTTTGCTTTTAAAAAGCACCAGCACAGAAATATAGACCTTCCCTTTTTTCTACAAAATTTTTTATTTATTTATTTTTTGTAAACAGGCCTTTTCCAAAATTTGGCGCAAACGTTGGAATTTAGAATTGAGGATTATGATTACATGTTAAATTTTTCTTTTGTGATTTACTACTTACAATTTTTTTATCAAAAGCAAGATACGGTAATCTTATGTTTCCTTTGTTACCTTTATTAGTATTAACAGTTAAGTTAATACAAATTTTTGGGGGGATTTAAATAGGCAGACTTTCATCTTTCCATCTTTTAAAGTTCATATCTGTTTGATGTTGTTTACTTCTCTTCTTACGCTGTGTTTCAGTCTATTGTTTAAAAGAAAACTTATAAAATATCAAATTTGAATTGATAATTTAAAATATAGTCGTGAAAACACTAATTTAAGCGAAAGAATACGATATATTCAACCGAAAACACGAGAGATTTACCCTTAGAATCAAAACAAATGGCGTAAAATGTAAACAACGAGACCATACGATTTAACCGTTAACGATTTTGGAGAATTCATAACTGAAATGTATTCTTCTTTGATTATTATACAAAAATTAAAATGTAATTTACTGTACCTGAGTTTGTTTAATACTTGAATATAAAGGTAAACAAAAATGTCTGTGTTTCAAAAATTGCCGCAAACCCTTGGAACTCTTGCGTGCAAAATAAAAAAAAAACGCATTATTTACCTGTTCCAGATGACCCTAAATTCTGAAACTTTACATGAATATCGTACAATATGTATATTATCGTTTTCTAAATAAAAGAAATTTGAACAGTTGATGATTTTTTTCAGAAATGGGGTACGGGTCTCCCTTAACTGATTAGAAATAAATCCAGATAATATTACTGTGATGAAGGAATTACTTTCATTTCTCTTGCTTAAAATAAAATAAATTATTTAGTGAACAAGACTTAAATTCGTATCACTGAACACATAGATTAATGTTGCGATTTTTATGAAATTAAAGAAGGAAATTAAGATTTTTTTTAATATACAGGGGAAAGAAAAATATGGAAATGTTTTGATATAAAGAGGGGTGTGATTTAAACAAATAAAAATGAAAGAATGCTCTTATATATAACAGATCTCTGTTATAAGCATCATGATTTTAAGGATATGTCAATTCCTCTTCATTCAGAGTTGTCTGGCTGAATGATGTAACAAAAACATTTTTCTCGTTCCCGCATGCGCACTTAAAAAATGTATTTGATACAAATGTCTTTCATCATGTAATTATTATTTAATTGTAGCATATTTTGTCTACGGTACCTTGTCAAATGTCTCGAATGTGGCAATAAATTTCGTGGAAAATTCTGCTTGCTATAAACAAAAAACTTTCGGATATTTAATGATATTTATTAAAGAAAGCTTTTTACTTGAATGTATAAACTTGTTAACTTAAAAAAAAGTGAAAAAAATCTTGTACGATATCCAAATAGTCATGTGCTGCAACAACACATCATTTAGAACATTTTGTTATTCAGGGTAACCGCAAATATTAATTTTTTATTCAATTTGTTGCTGTCATCCTAATGGCCTTCGGGATCAAACTTTCATCGAAAAAAAAAGAGGTCAAACATTTTCTATACATACCTGAAGTTCAGAGGTATTCATCAAGTATTTATCTACATATTCAACAAAATGTCTAACAGAGAAAGTGTCTGGGGACTTTTGGCCATATAGTGTACAATATAATGTAAAGTTTCATGCAGAAAACTAAATTATATATGCAGTTTAAAAAATTTCTTTGCACTAGAATTTTTTGTTATATTCTTAGCAATAATAAAATGAGCGTGATTTAAAATGAATCATTTTTAATTTATCTTAAATGTTAAACGTATATCTGAAGATCGACAATTAAGTTATTCGAATATTTTATAAATGCTATATTTAAAATAGTGATGATCATAATGAATATTTTTGTCGTTCGAATGAATTCACCTTATGAAACCATACAGGATACAGGTATATATGACTTTATGAGAAAAGAAACTAGTATCTTGGGTTCGCCTGTTGGGTTTTCAACACTTAGATACAATCGGAGAACTCTGTTCGCCATTGTTAAACACCTTTTGTGGTAAAGCGTGCCAGGATTACGAACAGATAAATCTTCTGTCTGATTTTATAGCAGAACTTATGTCCAGCATATATTGCTGATCTGTGTATATTGGTCATGTGTCACCCTCTTCTGGTTCTGCTCAAAACATTGCCAGTAGCATTCTTTCTTATTTCACTGAAGCTGGATTTTCACTTCATGAACTGCAGGTAATTGGATCTGATGGCACTGTTACTAATAAGGTGTGGAAAACTGGTCTTAATAGTTCATTTGAAGAACAAGTTAAAAGACCACTACAGTGGGGTGTGCGTCTCTTACATTTCAATGAATTGCCATTCCGGCATTTGTTTCAAACTTCAGATGATGAAACGACTGTGTCAAAATCATTTCCTGGTCCGATTGGCAAACAGCTTAGTAAATGTGAGAAACTCCCAGTGGTAAATGTTTACAGTGTTGAGTGTGAGATTCCAGAAATTGACAGGCAAATTTTAAGCAAAGATCGGCTGTACCTGATGGACAAAAGTTATGCGATAAAATCAGGCAGCTGTCTTGAAATTGTTTCTGTACGTGACGTGGCAAGCTTTCCCACCCAAGGGTGATTAACAAAGGCGTCACAAAAGTCATCGGCTCCAATTTCAGAGATGGTTTTATAAGAACTACACTTATCTCAAGATCATTAGTGCCTTGTTTTTCGAGAAAATCTTACTTCAAACTGCAAAACGAAATTAAAGGCAAGTAAAGGACTATTGGCCTTTACAAGCTGAATATTTACACAATCAGAAAAAAGATTTTTGGTTTCAATAAAAATTTGTCAATTTTTAAAAAAAATTTTAAACGTAATACGCTATTAATAAATTGTAAAATGTATTTTTTTTTTCATTTATGTATATTTTCTATACTGTATTATATTAAAATATGTCTAAATCTACTTGTTATAGAAGTTATTTGATTTATTTCCATTTATTAGAAAAATGATAAAAATTGTATATTTTCTCAAACTTTAGGGCTAATGCGCTACGTACAAATTTATTTGTTTTATTTTTGAAGTTCACTAAGGTACCCTAGAGCTAAGTGTATCGTGGTATAGCGAATCAAAGAACAAAAAAAAATGTTTTTTTCGGCCCACCCTAATGTTCACATATTTGATGCTACTCACTCTTAGGAAATCCTGTATAAACATTCACACGACAAAGAAATATTGTTCACGTATGCATTTTTTATGAGCTAAAACTGTCACTTTTAAAAGAAAAATAAATTTATTTTGTTTCAACGCTGGTTTTTCAAGTGACTACTTCAAACAAAATAAATTAAATAATATTTCTGTAAAAATTCAGAATTTATCATATGATATTATATGATAACGAAATATAAAACCTTTTATAAATATTGCTGAGTTTTAAGAAAATAATTTTTTCTTATACAACACAAGATGGCAGTATTTAAGAAGATTGGTAAGCGTATTTTACTTATTTTATTATTAGATTAAAAGCTGTTATTTTTCACAGCACTCATTTCTAATCAGTTATAATGGTAATGTAAATTATTTTTTAAACAATAATAAAATTATCCCCCAAAAATATAAAAACAGATTTTCTTTGTGTTTGAAAATAATTTAATAAGACTGCTAGATTTTATGCTCCCCAGATGCATGGAAAATTTTAATTTTCTTAGAAAAACTGAATATTAAAAATATAAATGACTTATCTAGTAAATATTTTTGCAAAATTTAATGAAGCATTTCCTTTATCGACTAGCTTAATGCAAAAAGTTTACATTTTAATTTTTCTGATAAATAGTGATTTTATACGTACTAGGTGGCATAGCAACTCAATGTGCTTCATTTAAATTGCATGAGATCTTGCTATTTTTTAGAGGGAAGGAAATCTTTTTATTATACATTTCAAAATAAACTAAAATATTACTTTTAGCAATTACTGAATTTCAAGTAATAAAGAATATTTACAATGAAAGTTAAAAGTTTTATACAGTTGCACATTGCCAATGCTTTATTTGTAAAAAGCATTGCGTTCTTTCAATACATTGTTGACGGGAGAGGAGGTTTCACGTATTTTGTACATGTGTAATTTCGCCTACCGGCAGAGTTGCCAAGTCTCCGGCGTTTTGGACACCAGTACTTTAGTATAGAAAATTTATGTAAAAAAAGTTAGAAAAGTTATGTAATCGAAACATTCTGTGATTTAAAAGAACAACATTTTCTCTAAGATAATACTGGTGTTCAAAATGCCGGAGACTTGGCAAGGCTGCACTGGTGTTATGCATTTTATGTGTTACATTATTTCTCAAAAAACATACACAAAATTGTATTTATACAATTAGAGTACTATGCATATAAACAGTGTCGGCTCGTGACTGGCTTTATTTGGGGCACTATATGCATGGATGCTAAATTTAATCTTTTTTTCCCTCACAATTATTAAAAAGGAATACTTTATTTTACCTTCTTTCAGAAAGTTCTGCAATTAAACAAGTAAAAGATTTCTTTTAATAAAAACTAATGGTATGAAAATAATATGTGTTTCAGGCACGCATTTAGTGCTCCAAAGAAAGATAGTCACGAGCCGCCATTGTATTTAGTACTTCGATTAAAAACAATACCATTTTATATACATTCATTTTTAGTATAAAAACAAAAAAAGAAAATATTTTTGTTAAATAATGTATTATGCAAGTATGCAGTCTATTGCCGTGGCTTCGTGTTTAAAAGACGAAAACTGGCCGTCAACAGTGTGTTAAGGTTTGACTTTTCATTTTGGAGTTGGCGAAATGAAAATGAAATCATTTAAAAGAAATTATACAAAAATGACGTCATTTGGGCGAACTTATACAAGCAAATAAATTCTAAAAGTTTTCCATAAATTTCCAAACAAATTACAAAAGTTCCGCAAGTTCTCTTTTCTTTTAAAACAGCCAAAATATTTATTCTGGAAGGGAATGTTTTTAGTTTTTTTTCTTTAGAAAATGAAATCGAAAGCTTCACTCTGCACGTACACTATATGGTGTTACATTTCACCTAACATGTTAACCGCCAGAGAGCTCAGAACATCGCCCGATATATTATGGATACTCTGCACAATCCCATAAGTAAGCACAGAATTCAAAATTTGATGAAAAATTAACAAAATATCAGATTGAAGTGTGGTTTACAGCATAAGGCTTTTTTGTTTAAAAAAAAAAAACTCTTTGACAAGTTTTAAATTGTAAAACGCACTTAGATACGACATTAAAAAAAAATCTTATAAGTTTTTGAAATGTGAACGGGCTTATTGAAGACTTTGATTATATTGTTGCTGCAGTTTCTCCACTCTGTCCGTTTTTTAAAATTCGGCTTCTTTCAAAGAAAAATATATTTTTCCGTGGAATTCTTTTCGAAAACTACCCGGAAAGTAACTTTTGTTGTAACTGCTTTAAAAACCTTGCACGAAAATTTTAATCTAGAAATAATGTTATTCAAAAAACGGACCAGTGGGACAGGTATTACTGTGTTAACTGCATTATTTACAATATTAGTCAAGGATTATAACTATAATATATTTAAACAAGAACGGAAAATCATGCGTCAAGCATAGATTCTGAAACACTTTCCAACACATCCAGAAAACTGTAACGAAACTTCACCGTTAAATAAGGGCAAAGCAGATATGTAAGTAAACAGTTCAGAAAACATGTAACACATTGAAAAATATTATAGTTTTTCAATTAACATCCAGTTTCGAAAAAGTAGTCGAAATATTTTGTGCAGCCGTCTATATGATCAATAGATGTGTATATATAGTATGATAAAATTTAGTTCAGTTATAATATTCACATTTAGTAATTTTCACCAATCGATGGAAATGCAGTCGAAATATTTTATACAGACCTGTATATTATCTGAATACTTTTCTACACACCACCTATTAAACTAAAAGGCAATTTAAAACTCACTCGCAGCAATTACCAAACGTAAACGACAATGTATCATTTTTGCGTAGCCCTGTATATGAATTTATTTATATTCCACAAACTTCTATTAGTTTACTAAATATAGTTCAGGAGGAAAATGCACACAGTGTAAACACAATTAAAAACTACCTTTAAGCAATTCATTCCCATAGTCTGAAACACTTACGAATTCCCTTGTGTACATTTATATGATGAACCGTTTTTATACACACCCACGTACAACGAAAAAATTTAGATAAACTTAAAAACGCAAACCAAACTTGAAAACGCACTGATCACAAGTATACTGTAAATATCGCACATGTACTATAACCAATATATTTTATGTGTTCCTGTAAACAAACGCAAGGCACACACGAGAGCAATTTATAGTGAACCTCTGTAATGCATATAATTTTCATTATGTTTGAAATAGTGAAATATCACTAAATTACACTGCAAGCGATTTTCCCCCATAGAACGATGTGTAATAGAATTATTTTGTTTGACCCTGTAAATGAAAAATAAATGCTTTGCACCCCATATTCTACATAAAGCATGTTTTAATGCGCTTCATAATTATATATCAATTTCATTATATTTTAAATGACGCAGCATCATCAAAATGCACTTGAAACGATTATTCCCCATTGACTGTAATGTAACGGAATACTTTTGATTGTCCCTGTAAAAAAACTATAAGTGCTACACACTTCAGTTGAAATAGGGAACATGCTAGGGAACATACACATTTCGATCTTAGAAAGTAGTTATGTGTTTTAACCCCTTCAGAACGGCTGTTACATATACTTTTCACATGGTTTTTTTTCTTAGTACCTGGATATTTTAGTCGTAATCTTTGCCTTGTTTAATCTCTAAAGCGCGCAAAAAATACTATACAGAATTACTCGTATTAAAAATTTAAATGTCGCACATCCTGAAGAAGGGTTGTTGTAGGGTGAATGCACCAGTAATTGACCATTTTCTGGAAATTTCTGCAACTTTAATATTTTGGTAGTACCATTATTTACATATATTTCTTCAGATTTAGGTGTCATAGCCTTAGAAAATTCTGCCTCACTTTACTACAAGTATTATTATATATCAAATTTATTCTTATTTTATTGTATAACAATCAAAGATTACATTAGGCGAAATGTAATATATAATAATTCTGGTAGTAATGAGAGACTTTCCTACATACTAATGAAAGTATGAGGATTCATAATCCAAAAAAAACTTTCCTATTTTATTTTCTAGAATTTAACACACGTTGGCCGCCGTAATGTTAAACAAGAACAAAAAATCTTGCATATAGCATATCACTTTCCAACACAGCCAGAAAACTGTAACGAAACTTCACCGTTAAATAAGGTGAAAGAAGATATGTAAGTAAACAGATTCGAAAACTTATAACACATTGAAAAATACAGTTTTCGAAATTACCTTCCAGTGTCAAAAAAGTAAACGAATTATTTTGTGAAGCCCTGTATATGATCAATAGTTGTGGGTATATAGCATGATAAAATTCAGTTCAGTTAGAATATTCACATTTAGCAATTTTCGCCAATCGATGGAAATGCACTAGAAATCTTTTGTGCAGCCATGTATATTATCTGAAGACTTTTGTACATCCCACATATTATTCTAAAAGGTAAGAAACTCATTCAGGTAAAAAACGCATAAGGCAATTTAAAACTCACTTCCAGCAATTACCAATCGTAAACGACAGTGTATCTTTTTCTTTCCGTAGCACTGTATATGAGTATATTTATATTCCACAAACTTATATTAGTCTACTAAACATAGTTCAGCAGGAAAATGCGTAACACATTTAAAAACTACCCTTAATAAATTCACTCCCATAGTCTGTAATACTTACGAATTCTCTTTTGTTGCCCTGTATAAGATCAACCGAGTTTATAAACACACACGTACTGTGAAAAAATTTAGTTAAACTTAAAAACGCAAACCAAAGTTGAAAACGCACTTATCACACGTAGACTGTAAATATCCCACATGTACTGTAAACGATATCTTTTGTGTGTCCTTGTAAATAAACGAAATGCACACAAGAGAGCAATTGATAGTGCACCTGAGTAATGAATACAATTTTCATTATGTTTTAAATAGTGAAATATCACTAAACTACACTGAAAATGATTTTTCCTCATAGAATGATTTGTAAGAGAATTATTTTGTTTGACCCTGTAAATGAATAATAAATGCTTTGCGCCCCATATTCTGCAAGAAGCATGTTTTAATGGGCTTCAAAATTATATATCAATTTCATTATGTTTTAAATGACGCAGCATCATCAAAATTCACTTGAAACGATTATTTCCCATTGACTGTAATGTAACGTAATATTTTTGACTGTCCCTGTAAAAAAACTATAAGTGCTACACACTTCAGTTGAAATAGAGATCATGCTGTAGTAAACGAAAATAACATATAAAAATTTCAGAGCAATCCTAGTATTTTTACGCGAGTTAGAGCACGGACAGACGGCAGACAAACCGAAGTCATAAACACTTTTCAATTAGTTTGGAAAGTGTTAAAAATGGGTTCTCGAAACCAACGCTGAGAGCCACAACCATTTTCAATACTCTGGCATAAGATGTCAATTGCAACTGGAAAATTTACTTTGCAAAATGTATCTTATTTTTAATTAGTATTTATTTCATATCGTTTGCTATTTAAAATTTCTGGTGTGAAAATATCTATGGAACGAGCTTCCTTCTGTGAAGCAAATAACATTCACCTGGCGCAGTGAACAAGTATAGTGCGAATCGTATTTGATTCATACGTCGGTTAACGCGTATTTTTGAGTGTAGAATCAAAATATGAATTAAAAAGTTCTGCTAAAAAACGTGTACACCGGATGACAAAATGGCAAAAAATTGTTTCAAGCTCAATAATTCACAAACTAATAAAAATAGAAATTTCAAAATATTTCAATTTTTTCTACGAAAACCTCCAAGCACATCTTTAGTTGCAACTAGTGATAAGTATAAAGAATCCTTTTCATATTCGAATGAATAATTCAGGCATGGGCATGAGTATAACTTCCAAACTTCGTATTTTCTTATGAAGTTACTACAAAAAAAAATTTTTTTGAAGAAGTCTCTTATTTTAATTATAATAAATTAAAGGGCTACACACGTTCTTAGCGTCGAAATTTGACATATTTTTGAAATTTTTTAAGAAGGGAGTAAAATTAATTGAAAAAAAATTAATTACACGTAGGTTTTTATTGCTACAAATATTTCAGAATTTTTTTGTTAAATTTTGTTACATATTACGTCGTGAAATTTCAGCCGCTTTGACCTGTACCAAAATATCTGGACTCGATGGGCAGCATCGTAAATTCCTATAGAAACAAAAATTATGAAAGTCTCAGTTTCTTCTTTTAAAATATTGTTGTAGATAAGCGCCATTCGCTGATTTTTTTTTAACTTTTGAAAAATAAGAAACTTGCGCTATTTTGAAAAAAAGTTCCATTTTCCGTCTAAATTTTTGACCTTTAAACTTGTTAGAAAAATATAAAAAATTAAAATTTTACAAAAATGGCTCGTTGGACAATAGACAATTTAATTATGCGCACATGAGCGCAAAGTTTATGAACAAATGTTACAAATTGTTCAATGATATCATGCTGTCCATGTTGAAAAAGCTATTTTCCTAAAAATTGCGTTTAAAGTTGAGATAATTGAGATAATAATAACAAGATATTTATATCGTATAATAATAATAAGATAATAATAAAACACAATAAACTGCAGAATCTGCTTTATGCTCCAAATGTTTTCACAGCGCCGTCTACTGCTTCAATAAAGGTGTAGAATCTTTAGTAGAATCTTTTCGGAGAGCTCGGTTTTTTCGATCATGCGCGTGCTCACATTTTTGCTCATAATTCTACATAAAGTAACAATTTAATTTCCGTCAATAAAATTCCATTTTTTCAAAGTTGAGAATGTATGTAATTACTTAAGAGCCACATAAAAGTAAGAATCCTCTTATTCTGAAGGTAATTGATTTAAAAAGTGCGAAGGTCGGCAACTATGCTTTTGTTTAATTTTTTTTAAAGAATTTCTGGTGGTAATTTTAATTAAAAAAAACATTTCTTGTTGAAACTATAACTTGTAAAAAAGCATTTCTTTGAATGTTAGATATATTTTAAAATAGAGTCAGAATATACACCGAATAACTCTTGTTTGCTGCAGTTTTCCTATTTCACTGGTCCGTTACTGGTGCGCTTACATTATATGATTTGTTGGTTTAGAAGATATTTTCTAGTAAAAGATTTTTGAAAAAGATGAAAGGGTATATATGTCTTTAAAACTATATGGATTAAAGTAATCTAATAGTATAAATACGATAAACAATATTTTAAAAAATGGATAACTTAAAAAATATTACTTACACATATTTCAAATTCATCATTCAAAGGTTACTTTTTGAATAATGTTAAATTATTTAAATTGATGTGACGCGAGACTTTCATCAAAAATTGTTGTAATTCATTCAAATGCAGAAATATATGATCATGCCATTAGTTTTACCTGCATATAAATGGTATACAAAAAATAACTTTAAAAATATATATGCAGGTTGCTTTTTAAAAAAACATATTCCAGATTTTTTAATAGAATTTTTTGTCTTATCTAACCACAGAAAATTTTACAAATCCTGCGGATAAACGTGGTATTTGCGAATTCTGCAATTTAAAGATTAAATAGAAAATATCTTTGAAAGGCCAGATTTTTTTTTAATTCAAAGGAGTGTACGCACCTTGTATATGTGCATTAACTTGCTCATTTTGCACACCATATTGATAGAAATTCTTATACCATGAGAATTTTAATACAGAAAATTATAAGAGTTGTTATTTGTTATCTCTGTTATAATAATTTAGGATGAAATTGGAAGACTCACAGCAATGTATAATTGAATTAAAAATAAAATAAGGCGAAGTTTCTTCAACATATTTCCATAGTCAATTGTTTCTTGATTGTCACTAGTTTATACCAGAGGTCATTGATTCCTCATCTGCTTCTTTCAATTTTGTACAATAATAAGATAGAGAAGGAAATCTGTGTCCGGATTGCAAAAGAGTCTTTATCGTATAAAGAAATGTCTTATTATTATAAATTAGTAGGCATTATATTACTGTTTAATAAAATATGATTTAGAAAACTTTTGAGGTGTTTGTATTTGTCATTTTTTTAAAAATTTTATAACTAAAACTGTATTAATATTTTCATATCATTTATTTTTTTTTATTCCAACTGCATGACTAAAGGTACTGTAAACACAATAGAAGGAAACGTTTTTACGATGCAAATGAAGTTTTTCGGCCATAAAATAATAAGAGTTTATCTCGTAAATAAAATAAAATGCACAGAAAAATGTAAATTTACAAACCACATATTTTTCATTTACATTAAATGATCTACATAAAATTAGTTTATGTAACTTAGTTGTAAACTTATGTAAGTAAACTGTTATGTCAGTAAACTTATGTAAATTAGTTTATGAAATAAACCTCAAATTAGGCACACCAAAATTTATTAATCCTCCGTCAGGCCCGTGGACTACATTTGCAGCAAATGAATATGCGGTACTTTTTTCAGTACAACTCTCTAAAAAATAATCAAAAACTAAATATTACATAAATTATGTACTATAAAATGAAAATAAAAATTTCTTTCAAAAACGCAAGTATAAAAAACTCACAAAAATATAACGGGCACGTGGCCTACATGTGCAGAACTTTGTTAGGGAGGG
The DNA here is from genome assembly GCA_963931845.1 of Maratus michaelseni. NCBI lineage: Eukaryota > Metazoa > Arthropoda > Arachnida > Araneae > Salticidae > Maratus > Maratus michaelseni. Next base: position 404,990,639 of record OZ007586.1, read on the forward strand.
GTACCAACAGCCTCATCCAGAGTTACATGGTTACTGGAGTGGAGAGCTACCCACCAAACTCAACCACGGACGACCAGAGATGCGTCACCTTCTCTAGAGCCAACATCGAGGCACTAATTGAGGGCTGCACTACTGTTATAGTCCATGCATCTAACGGAGGGTTAAATATATATTTTTTAATTGAATATGGAATATTGCGAGTTTTACGGTACATTTTTTATATTGATTTTTTTAATGTTTATACGCTTCATATAAAGGAGAGTTTTCACTTGGGAAGGCTTATAAGAAGACATTTTTAAAGATTTATCTCTCAATGAAGGAGCAACGTAACGAAGCATTTTCCATTGAACAAGCATATATAACGATTTTGAACAATTTTTTGTCAGTAACAATATAAAAACTGGTGGTGGAATCCTAATTTTAAAGCACATACGACTTTTCACTATGCACAAATGTGCCTCGTGGATACATTTGAAACAGAAAAACGATACGTGTTGAAAAGCCAATCGAATTCGCGCGGCCATGAACCTCATTTCAGTGATGCTCACCCACAGAAAACAAAATGGTGGCTGATTAAATATCGGCCTACAATCTGAAAAAAAATATCGTAAAAAAAAATTCAAAAAGTACAGGCTGCAAGTTCTCGGAACACCCCTTAAATTTCTGTTATTTGAGAATATTTCTGGCTTTTGACTGAGGAATTTCAGGAAATTTTGAGCTTCGATTTTAGAATTTTTCGTGTTATAAGGGAAAATTATACAGTTGAAAATTCAGTTTATATTACGAAAAAATTACACGCAGTTTCCGGAACACCCCTGTGATTTCATAATAAATACAGCTGTGGATTGGAGGATTGGATTTTTACGTTAGATTACTAAATTTTCTGTATTTTGGATGAAACGGGCAAATCGAAGCCCAAACATTTCATGTTTTAACGGAAAAAACTCTATTTCACGGATTTTTTTTTGAGTGTACGGATTGTGTGAAGATTGTTCGGATAGTGTGCCGTATATTTTTCCAACTGTAAAATCTTTGAAAAATATACTTAACACTTAATCTTTTGACAATGAACATACTCATTACCATGAAAAACTATTATCTTTCAAACCCAATTATTTTTCCATAATCAGTCATTCAGTTCTAATGTTATGCTGCACCGCGTATTGAAAAATTGTTTTGAGAAAAACACGTGAAGAAAACTAAACTAATTGCTTTTATGAAAAGGGCTGTAACTTCGTAAATAATTTAACCGTTTGAGTGCTATGAAGCGCGATAGTGCCGCAATGTATCTACGGATCAAACAAATTTTGTTTCAACCCAGAAATTTTATTCAATAATTGAAATCATTTAATTTTTATTCAACAGTTAAGTATTTACAGCGATCTAGTGAGTTACATTTTATAAGATATAATTTCTGGGTTGAAACACAATTGGTTGTTCCGCGGATTATAGGGCAAATTTTCAGCACTCAAACGGTTAAATCCCATATAGCACCAAAGCTCCTGAAAACCTCCCCAGGAGTTCCAATTCATCCCAAATTCCTCCTAAAATTGTAATGACGCTATCAGGCGTTCCTGGGGAAGATACTTTAATCACTTCCCCAGGACTGATCTCCCAGATCCCTCCCAGGGAGCAAGCTCCTCAGGACTGATCTCCCAGATCCCTCCCAGGGAGCAAGCTCCTCAGGACTGATCTCCCAGATCCCTCCCAGGGATCAAGCTCCTCGGGATGATATTCCCAGGTAAGTACCTAGGAAGAGACAGTGCTGGTGCCATCTCATGGGTGATTTTGACACTAAAATAACTTATTATAATTTTTTATAAAAAAAAAAAAATATTTGATTTGATTTGGTTCGATTTTTTAATTAATAAAGTTTATATTATTATTGGATTCATTTTATTTCCTAAGCACATCTGGTTATTGTTTAACTTTTAATTATTATAATATTTAATTATCCTTATTTAGATATATTTTTAATTTATAAAATGCAATCAAAATGTAGTTAAATAAATAATTAAAATAAATTAATCTTTAAATATAAATTGAAAATTTATTATTTATTTTATTTCTGATCTTTTAAAAATTAACTTATATATTAATTCATTTTATCATTACATTCATTAATTATTTTTTCTGAACTTTCAACAATTACTTATATATTTTTACTGTTACTTTTTCATCTAACTAATAATTTTACATTGATTTCACTTATATACTTTATTAGTTTCTATAGAAATAATTTAATTTTAAATATAAAACTGATTTACTGTCTCCTAATAAATTATTTTTATTTTCAATTATAAAAAATCAGAATATTTTTTTCGAAACACGAAGTTTAATATATATTTGTATAGAACCATATTTTATAAATTAAGGATTACAGATACCTAGTAAAAATTATTTCTTCTGATCCTTTAAATATAGTCTTATACATTGAATATATTATTATTATTATTTGTATTAAATAATTAATCATTTCATATTAATTTGAATTATATATATAAATAATTTTCAGATCAATATTTAATTTTAAAATATAAATTAGATTTTTTTTTTCGCTGACCATTTTAAATTATCATATATATATATATATATATATATATATATATATATATATATATATATATATATTATTTCTAATAAATGAGGGTTTTTTTTTTCCGTAACCGTAAGAAATCAAAAGGAATCAAAAATGTGTTACAAATAAGGGTTTTATCAACAGTTTAATACATATATTTACGTATTTGTATCTATTCAGAATTTGATAGTTAATAGATTAGAGATAAGCATTTTTAAATTAAACAATCTATTTAAAAAAATCTTATTTCGATTGTAAAAGTTAATTTTCATGTAAGTTTCAAAATTGAATCATATTTAAGTCATATCGAGCATATTTACTTTTATTATTATTCTTCTATTAATATTTTTTTCTGATCTTTTTAAAAATTACATATATATTTGTGTATTTTATTATTACATTTTCAACTAATTAATAATTTTATATTTATCGTCATTATCAAATCAATAATTTACTTTCAAGTCTAAATTATAACACCAACTTAGAGATTACATGCTCTATTGAAATGGCACATTTGGTTTTAAAAAATACAAACATACCCCCCCCCCCCTCCCCCCTTAATAAGAGTTTTGCTTGAAAGATTTTTTTTTAAATATACATTCTTACAAAATCGGGTTAAAGATATAAATTCGTGCTGATTATTATCACGGACCTGGTCAATACCACTTGTCTCATTTAATATACTTTATATATGTGTTGGTAATGAGCATATGTTCGCTAAATGATGTCAATTTTTAATTATGTATGAATTTTTATGAAGCGTCTGTTCTGGAGGTTTTACCATATTAATTTTATTTTATTTTTTAAATACAAATTAGTTATTTTCTATTACCTCTTTCAAATTACGATACATGGTACATATTTTTTAATTCTTAATAATGAAGGTGAAATCTCAATTTAGTGAACTTAAGAAATATTAACAACATACAGATTCAGAAAATATAAATAAATATTTATCTTTTTAAATAACAAATATTTCTCCAGAATTTAAAACTGAGTTGTGTTTCGCTTTAGTTGTTAAAACTTTCATTTAAGAAACCTATTTTATATTTGGCAAACTTTTTAGTTTAGGATATTTATAAAAGATTATTTTTCGTGCAAATTCTTCACTCCTGTTAATATACGGCTATTATTAGTTATGTATCTTAGGGTGTTTCTCAAATGCAAGGAAATACTTCTATCCAGATGTCAAGAACGATTATATAATCAGCTACAAAAGTCCCATAATGCAAATATGTTTAGTCAGGTAAGGGTAGAATTTTAACTACAATAAGAACATGAATAGTACTGAGCAACCTCCAATTCCTTTTGATGGATGAAGAATGGATATGTATGCTTACTGGAATGCATGCAGTACTTGCAAAGAAAAGTAGTTGAAAGCATGGAACTTAGCTCCATGGTTGAAAGGAGAGAAACTTTCTTCTTCCCAGAATAAGGAGTAAGCTATTTCAAATTTAGCTTTGATATAACTAAAATAAACAATTGTCGGTGCAATAGAAAAATAATCTTTAAAGCAGTCGACCAATGATTCTATAAAAGACAAAAGTATTGCTTTTAAAGGATTTCCTTGTTTAGAATTTTTACACAATACTTCGTTGACAATCATAACAAAGAACTCAAATTTTATGTCAAAGTATCCGTACATTTAGGCATTTTAAATCTCCTGAAATATTAGTTTTGTTAGCTAAAATGAAATTATATTTCAATGAAAAATAGTGCATAATGAAATTTCTATGTATTGAATGTTTTCACAGGATTTCAAAAGATCACTAAATGGAGATTTAATTGTAAACTAGTTTTATTTATTACAATAAGAAAAAAAAATATTTTTGTTACAGACACAAATTTTATTAACAGTACTTTTTTTCATATTTAACTAGTTACAGATATACAGTAGAAATGCCCATACTTTAAAAATTAAGAGCTAAAAAAATATTATTGTCATTTTAAACAGCAGTTTCATGTAGGTAATTGAAAATTAAACGATGTATTTATGTATCTTAGGGTGTTTCTCAAATGATCTGCTCAACAACGTGAAACTTTCTGACACATCTTTTGACTTATTTTTAAACGCAAAGACATAAAATTGGCTGGCCTGACTATTGAATTGATTTGAGATTGAAATGAATTTTCCATTTTTTGATAAATAAATTACTTATCGGGTTATAAGTGATTCATGTTACATGACGACACGTTTTTCTCCTTTCTCGTGCTACGGCGTCGAAAATTTATCTCAAAACACCGACTTTGACGGTATTTTCTGAAAGATCTTCTGTCTTTACCAAAAAAATGGAAAACATCTTTTGATTACAAAGTTTATAAATAAGAACACCTGCCAATTTCAAGCGTTTCCGAACAAAAATAAACTAAAAAATATGTCATAAAGTAGCCAATTTGAATTTGAGAACAGCCTAGCATGCATAAACACAGAAAAGCTTTTATAGATATATCGTTTAGCAACTTGTAATATGGTAATATCAATATTAGAAATCAAATTGAGTTTTGCTTATTCTAATTCTAAATTTAAAATTATAATATTTCTAATTTTAAAAAAAGTGCATTTTGAATTTGTCTTTCAATTTTTGGTTCATAAAAACGTCAATTTTTCTCTTACTTTGTTTAATTGTGATTATTTATAATTTATAATTTAATTTATTTAATTTTAAATATTTTTATTTAATTGGCCCCTTTATCATAGACCCCTGACCCTGATAAATGTGGCTCCTAACTAAAATGATAAAACGTATTGTTGTTGCAAATGATAAAACATCCCTTCCCTTTTCCCTTTCATTGTGATGCCGCGTGGGGAATTCGGGTCAAAACGATGACTTTCACAGTATTTTCTAAAAGATCTGCGTTTACAATAATAATAATAATAATAATAATAAATAAAAATAAAAAAAGGAAAACATTTTTTTAGTATTACATAGTTTCTAAATAAGACCACCTGCCAATTTAATGCATTTCCGAACAAAAACGAGTTAAAAAATGTGTCAGAAAACAGCTCCTTTGGGTTTGAGAACAGCATTAAATAATTGATATGCTTTTTTTCTAGTTATCAATTTAATATTGTATTGAATATATATCAAAGGGTATGCATCTTTATTTGCAATAAAAGTTACAGAATTCCTGCTATACGAAGCATAAAAATATGTATGTTTTCTATTTACTGACTCTCATAAGAAGAGAAAGAAATACATGAATACCGTATAAACGATTCAGGTACAACGGCCGTGTAGCGTAATCACTAGAGCGTGTTTCTTGTATGCGTAAGTACCCAGGTTCAAGTCCAGTCGGCGGTAAGAAAGTTTATTCCGTAAAATCTGTATCATAACTGTCATGTGATTCCGTGTGCGTGATTAATACAAGTAATGTGTATTATGTAAATTTTTAAAAGATAATGTTCGTATTTATTAATTTAAAAAAAAAATAAATACTTTTTACATTAAGTCGAATAATAATAACTTCGGTTGTTTTTTATGCACATTAAGTGACCCTGAAGTCACCCAAATTCCTCCGGTATTACTTCCTGAAATCTTCCCTAGAACAACCTGAGGAGGAACCTGAAGGAGGTCCTGGGGAGCTCCCTGGGATGCTATGAGGCGGACATTTTCGGTTCCTGAGGACCTCCTGATGACAAATTTTTGCATCCTCAGGGATGCCTGGAGGATGAATGTCAATCTTCCTGGGGACGTCCTAGGGAAGCACATGTGCTATATGGGATAACACAAAATCTTTTCAGACACATATTCTACAAATTTCAGGGATGCAAACTTTTAACCCTTTCAAAGGCGGTGGTCACAAATGTGACCACTTAAGTTTAATTCCAAACTGGCACTCGAAACCCAGAATATTTTAATAAAATTTTGCTTTTAAAATGAACATTGACGAAAGCAAGTATTTATTTTTTAAGAAATTCGATTGCAAATTCTGGTGTCAATCAATCCTTTTCCTTTTCTTCGAACAGAATTACTCCGCGCCTGAAAGGGTTAAAGAAAAAATGCTTTTTTAACACACCATTTGCAGCTAGTAGTCATCTTTTAAACAGGAAGCTCCGCCTGTGGGCGTTACTCTAGCATGTTTCATTATAGAGTTGCATCTACAAAGAAAAATCCTCTGTTTGTATTTTCACTATAAATGAATGTATGTAAGAATGGTATTGTTTCTAATCAAAGTATTTATTTGCATAGAAGTCTAATTGTAAAAATACGAATATGTGTATGTTTTTTGAGATATAATGTAACAAATAACATGCAAAAGTACCGCCCGTGCGCGGCATTACACATATCCAAAAGATGTGTTGTGACGTTTTCCGCGTAAGATATGGTAAAATAACAAAATGAAATTTTCCCTTAAAGCAATTTGTGTGTTTATATTTGTATTCACTGAAATCTTTAACCTTTTTTGTAAAACTTTCGTAGAATTACAGATCAAAACAATTTTAACATACACAGTTTGATTTTATAGTTTTGTTAATGTATCAATTTATTTATATTTTATGAAGTATGTATTATGAAAGTGATATTCTGTTGTGTTAATAATACTCGAAATTTGCGTGAGAATATACATATAGAATATTTAAAATTAATTACAGAGTTAGGAGGCTGTAATAGTACATATAAATCCTTTTTTGATAAAAAATACATTGATTTTGAACTTAAATGCAAAATACAAAATTTCGGGTTGTCCGTCCGGACAATTCGTGCCATTTGAGAAATATAATTCGTACTGGAATATTCTGTCCGTTAATTATTAGACATTGACTATCAGAATTAATGTCTAATAATTAAATGAAAGAATTTACGAATTAATTTTTCCAAACGGCACGAAGTATCCGGACAACACAATATTTTTTAAAATTTTAGAAATCCAAATCCAAAATACATGTATTTTCAAAATACATATTAAAAATTTAAAAATTATTTATTATAAATTGCACTACGCAAATGGAAAGTGATTTTGCAAAATGGATTTTACTCAGCAAAACTACTAAAAAAACTAGTCTATTTGAGAGCATATTTTTCATAGTAAATAAAGAATTTTTACAGGTAAATTTTTAAAATGTATAAGGAAATAAGATTTATTCATTGATATAATTCTGCTTTATTTAAATCTTGGAAATATTTTTTATAAAACATTTAAAGAATGTGAAATGCAAAATTATAACTTTAAATTATGACTGGCTTTCAACAGAATATTTTTTTTTATTGAGAATATCTCAATAAATTTCTTTGTGGAGAATTTGTAATGCTCGCAAAACCAGACCCTTCGACATTTCGACAGAAGCACTCGAATGAAGACTCGCTTATTAAAATTAAAGAAATATTCTCTCAATGTAAGGTATGAGTTCAACTTTTTCAGATGAGTATATTTATTAGCTAAAACTTTCACTATTTAAATTTCTTCATCAGTTTGCAAGCTTGATGAAAATGGCGTGCAGTCTTTATATGTGAACCAGTTCTCATCCGCTGCGGTAATTTAATCAAAAATATGAAATGAATAACATGCTGTAAATTAATTTTTAAAAACCTTACTAATATTATGGTGTTCGGAAATTATGTACTGAAGTACCATGACACCGAACAATGTTGTTTTTTAATCTTCAGGTTTTTTTTATATAATGCATGTATGTTTAATAATTTAAAACACAAGTGTCATATATACGAATAAAGATTTGTGTACATATACCGATAATATATATAGACATATATACCAATAATACCTTCTTTATTAATAAATTAAAACGCAAGAGTCATACATACGCATCGCTCTCAGTTATGCCTTGGTTTAAATAATATCTTTAACTGTGAATAAATCATCTCATTAAAATTAGTTAAACATTCATAACATAATGAATATATTCATCATTTATATTTTCAAACTACATTTAAATACTTAGATAATATGTTTGTAAATTCCTGCTGAAATATTTAATTGTAAATTTAAAATCACTAGTTAATTTTCCTAAGTAGGGATACATTATTGTCTTAAAAATTATTTTATCCCTCTAGTTTAAATAATATCTGTAATTGTGAATAAATCACCGCATTATAATTACTTAAACATTCATAAAATACTGAATATAGTCATCATTTATTTTGTGAACCTCTATTTAAAATTAACTGAAAATTCTACAAAATAAGGAAACGTTTAAACATAGTTCCACAGAGTTTTCCAACTTTAGAGGATTTTTAAATTAATATTATCTACTAGAATTTGTCATCACTATGTCATTAAATAAATAAACAAATCACTATTCGAAAATTCTGGTAGAAGTTTTGAACAATAATTTTAAAAAATTGGCAACACTGGATGTATATACTTATTTCGCGGAGTATAGTCCGCGGATCAAACAACCATGTTTCGACCCAGAAATTTTATTCAATAATTGAAGTCAGATATTTACAGCGATCTAGTAAGTTACATTTCATAAAAGAAAATTTCCGTGTTGCAACATGATTGTTTGATCCGCGGATTATACGCTGGAAATTACGGTAGGTCATTTTTTCGGATACAGAAAAATCAATCTACAATGGATAATGACGTATATAAACGAAACTTGTTAAACATGATTTCCTGCAAGAAGGAATTATTACAAACAATGGAATTTTACTAGAATTTAGGAAAAATACATAGATTCTGATACATTTGCAACAAAACGTTGCTATTTTCACACTGGAAATGCACGTTCACAATCAGTCATTTGACATTGTTTAAAACATGCATTGTTTTAAAGATTTGACCCCTAGTATGTGAATAGGCTAAATAAAATTTATCCCAAAATGAAATCCATTTGAAACGATTCTAGACCAATATTTCAGTTTTATTATTTACATTTAATACTTTTTTTAAATGGTGTTTTAAACACAAATTAATAAAATTAAAATAATTATTTTTTAAATTTATTATGAGGAAGTAGCATCGATAAATAGGAAATTACTTATACTATTTTTCTTTTTTCCCAACAATGGAATAAATTAATCACAACCATTCGATTATAGTTAGAGGAATTAATTATTTTTTAAATAATATATGTACATTTAATTCAATGTTTGAAATTTAGAAAGCAATTATAAATTTTATGATACTTTCCGACAACTAATGGTCGTTCCATATCTCAAATCGCCAAATTCTCTAAAATGTAGATGTGAATAATTACATGCATCTAGTCAGGTTATAATATATAATATTAAGCAGCAAGATTTAATTTAAGTCTTAGGGAATTTAGAATGCTACTGAGAACATATTTACACTGTTGTAGAATTTTCAAAATAATCTCTAATAATAAAAATCGCATCCAGATATTTATAAAGTAAAACATATTGGATAAAATTCTCCTTCTTCAGGTAGAATAGTTTTATTAATTAAACGTTAATTTTCCAAAAATGATATTATTTTATAAATAAATAAGCTTTAATTTTTATTCTGTTTTGAGTAACAAACAAATTTCTTTTCGTTAAGAACTGGCAGAATATTTAAAAATTCGAAGCTCATTAGACTCTCGTAACTGGTCCCTTGATAAAAATTTGTTTCCTTTATGAATGTTATTTCTGAACTTAGAAGAAATAATACGTTTGTAGCAATATAAAGAACTTGTGGAGTGAAACATTAATCATTCTAAACATTTAGTAGGAAAATATTCATTTTAAACTTAAGTTACATAGAGCGGAACAAATTTACACTGTTATATAATGTAAAATATAATCTCTATTAATATAAATAAGCATACAGATATTTATAAACTAACAGATATGTGACAAACAGTTTTCGAAATAAAAATATTTATTTTTCAAACTAGAAATGTCTCCATAATTTAACCCCTTCAGGGGCAAAGTACTCTTGGAGCTAAAATATTGAAATGATTGATTGACACCAAGATTCACGAACGAGTTTATTTTTAAATAAGTAAAAGTTTTCCTTCATGTACCTTATAAATTCATTATTTGATTGTAAAATTCTGGTGTCATTGTGGCATTTTGGAATTAAAATTAAGTGGTATATATAATATACCGGCACCCTTCAAGGGATTGACGTTAACCCTTTGCAATTTTTGTAAATTTTTGTTTAGAAATAGCGCCCTCATTTTGATAACACCATTTCTGTACTATTATCTTCGTGGTAAGATGCTATTACAAATGTCATAGAAATATACTATGAAGTTTATTGTTTGAATTATTGGTAAACAAAACTTAATTCTGAAGTAGCGGTAACAACAAGCGTTGTCGTGTCACACTCAACAAAGGAATAAAAAGGGTTAATTTCCAAAAAAGTGTAAAATTAAAATCAGCTTTAATTTTTATTCATGTTTTGTTACTTCTCGTTAAGAGTTTATAGATCGTTTAAAAGTTCGAAGCTCACCATATTCTCGTAACTGATCCCGTGATACGAATTTCTGTTTTTCTAGCAGCAATACTTTAATTTTAAGCATTATAATTAACATATGTTCGAAAAAAAATTACATTGTTATATTATGTAAAATATAACATCTATTAGTAAATATGAAATGAAAAATATATTAAGAAAAACACGCTTTTATTTATATACTTAAAAGTTGAAATGCGATATATTTAAAATTCATATTTTATAAAGGAAATTCGATGTTCTTCGAGGCTAACGAAAAAGATAGGCTACCGCGGTGCATTCCACTTATCTTTTTTACAGACCGCTAGAGTGACGCGATGCTCTTTTCGTACACATGCATTGGTGCATTCGAGCATCACGTGACTCCCGCCGTCTGTAAAAAAAAGGTACTTTCAAAGCACCGCGGTAGCCTTTCTTTTTCGTTAGCCTCGGATATTCTTTATATGACGTCATCTTCCACGTAACACCCATATATATTGAATACTCAAAAGTAATGGATTGTTATAAAATATTAATATTTGATGAATTTCTTGGAACAAAAAAGAAGAAAAAAAGCATTTTTTAATATTAATGTAAATGTTACTTTACATTATTTTACTAAATATTTATTGATATTGTTGAGTCACGTGGTCAGAGATTAAAAAAAATCATACCTGAAAATTATGTAAACTATTTATGATTTATAAATTGTTATCTCAACGTACAATCGTAGTTTAACTAAAATTAATTTTTAATTAATAATTAAGTTCCGAAAAAGCAAATATATTGTATTTTCATCGGGAACCCACAATTGTACATAATTTCTAGAAATCTAGCATATCTGGAAGTAAGTGAAACATCGGCTTAAAAATTCCTTCTTTACTACATGAACCATTTTAACTTAGATAAAAGCGTGTAATAATATTCATCCCGAAATTCATAAACTAAAAGATATGATGCAAAGTTCTACAAAATAAAAATTTCTTACTTTCGAATGGATTTTTTTAAATAATTAAACGTTAATATTCGAGAATTATAAACTTTTAAAAATTATCTGTAATTTTTATTCATTTTTGTGTACGAAATAAATCTCTTCTCGTTAACAGTTTACAGAATGTTTAAAAACTCGAAATTCACTCTACTCTAGTAACTGGTCCCTTGATAGGAATTCATTTTAATTGTAAAATGTTACTTCTGAACAAAGACGGTAGAATCCCTTTGTCACAACAAAGAAATTGTGAAATGCAGCATTAATCAGTGTAATAATTTACCTACAAAATCTTAATCTCAGATAGTTTAGAGTATATTTTCAGAAACAAATTACACCGTGATATAATGCAAAATGCACTGTATATCTAAAAATCAGGAAAAATTTATTTAGAAAGAAATATATATGAAAAACAGTTATCCGCAATAAAAAATGTATTTTTTGAAAACGTTAATTTTCTAGAAATTGCATAAACAACAACAACAAAAAGTTATGTTTTGTATTCTCTTTTGTGTTCGAAACAACGGCCTTTAATCGTTACAACTTAACAGAATAAAGAAACCTCGAATATCGCCATACTATCGTAACTGGCCCCATGAGGACTCTTTTCATTATAAAAGGTTACTTCAAAACAGGAAAGGTGTGATACGTTTGTTTAACCCTTTCCGACACAGACAAATTCTGTTCGTAGAATGAGAAATTATTGTCTGACACCGGATTTTACAAACGACTTTTTTAGAAAATATGAACTTCTTATTTTAAGCTTTCATTACAGAAATAAAATTTTAGTAAAATATTCTTCCTGTCGTATGCAAGTTTAGAATTAAAATTAGGTGTGCCCAGAGTGGGACCACTGTGCCGGAAACTTGCGCAATGCAGCATTAATTTAGCATCAAAACCTTAAGCTTAGATAGTTTAAAGTATAATTTCGTAAGATATTTATTTTCACTTTTATATACCTTAAAATTCCGGCATAAAAAAAAGAAAAACGTATTTATGAATTACATTATACGGAAGAAAACGTCTGCGGAATAAAATTCCTTTCTTTCAGATGATAATTTTTCAAAAAATACATTATCTGAAAAAAAAAAAATCAGTTTTATTTTTAGTTATTTTTTTTCTTCGAAACAAATTACTTTTTGTCAGAAGTTGACGGAATATTTAAAAACTTAGAGTATTGGAAAGTGAAGGTGCTTAATGTACTCGTTCTTTTTGTTACAAGTTGACGGAATATTTATTTACTCGGAGTACTCGAACGGAGCATACTCTCGGCACTTTTCTCCTCTTCACTTTAAAATGTTTCTTTGGAACAAAGAAAATGCGATACGTTAGTTACAATATAAAGAACTTTGGAAATGAAGCATGAATCATTTTAATTGTTTAGTAGCAATATTTTAGGGTTAAATAATTTATAGTATATTTTTGTAACAAATTTAAACTATTATATAACATAAAATGCAATCTCTAATAATAAAAGTCCTTTCGGCCTGTACCGGGAGGAAAAGGCAGCTTTCCTATATCTTTGTTTTAAAATTTTAGCTAATGTTACTCGAGAACAGCAAGCTAAAATGCAAAGAAACATATTACAGAAGTTTCGTTACTACTGAATTATAATCGGTGAAAATATACCGAAAATTTTCGGAATTGCTTTCCTCGGAACGACTGAAATAGATAGATTTTTACTTTTTGTAATGAAAGCTACCTAAATGTAAGCTTGCAGTTGTTTATAGTCTAAACTATATCAGTGTTTGTACGATTGTACCACAATTGCTTTATAGAATTTTTCAATTTAATATTTAAATAGCTAAATTGTAGACATCTCGTTTAATTGCAGATTTGTAATAGTTTTATGCATTTAAATAAGACGAAACATCCAGTTAAAAATTGGGGAAGAGCGTACTAACTCTGTATATGGGATATAGTTTTAAGTAATAAATATTTTCCTTTGAAGGTAGGAAATTTTCAATAATTAAACGTTAAATTTCATAAAATACTTAAACTTTAAAAATCAGCTTCGATTTTTATTCCTTTATGTATATGATACAAATTCATTTCACATTACAAGTTGAAAGAATGTTTCTAACCCTCTGAGCGTTTTGAAAAAGGGTAAAATTGTAATGTTGTTTTCTCTTTAATTTTGTTTTACCTGCTAAAAAAATATGATTCTTTCAGCATTATAAATATAACTTAATTACAAATATGAACGTAACGCTTGAGAGTTTTAATCATTCTTCAATGTTTTGAAAATTCATTAAATCTATAGAATTATATTATATTAAACATTGCATATATTGCAGTGAAACCTGTAGCTTAGTGAACGGAATATTACGTTCTACACGCTTAGAGGGCTAAATTCGAAGCTCACAATAATCTCCTAACTTGTCCCTTGATAGATTTTTTTTTTCAGAAAAAAAGAGATATTTTTCTTTATTTATATTAAAATTTGTCACGTGCTTCCATTCATTAGAATGTACGACGGAAAGTCATTAAGTACGTCACAAAAGATAATTAAATAATAACTTACAATGATATTCACCTCAAAACTATTTTTATTTCTCAACATATTCTCTACCAATAATTTATGCACTTATATCACCATTTTATCAGTGCCCCAACACCAGCTGCATATAATTCTTTGGGTTGCTGTCTCAGCCACGTTAGTACTTCAAATTGAACCTTTTCATTATCTGTGAACATCATCTTGCTTTCAAGATGGTTTTTTAGTGGACTAAACAGATGAAAATATCTTGGGGCTATGTCGAAGCTGTATGGTGGATGTTGAAGAAGTTGCAAGATGATGTTCACAGATGATAAAAAGGTTTTTCTTGAAGTCCTAATGTGGCTGAGACAGCAACCCAAATAATTGTATACAGCTGGTGTTGGGGCACTGATAAAACGGTGATATAAGTGCATAAATATTGGTGGAGAATATGTTGAGAAATAAAAATAGTTTTGAAGTAAATATCATTGTAAATTAATCTTTAATTATCTTTTGTGACTTACTTAATTTATTTAACATTAGAACGGTCATAACGGTCATTTCGACTGGTACCAAATAAATATATCTCGATCGATTCAAACAAGAAATTTCTTCATAAAATAAGTTAAATATATACCATACAGATATAAGTTAAATAGATTTAAATAAATATTCTAGTGCAAAATATTTTCATAAAACTTGAGTCAAATTTCCGGCAGTTGTAGTGTTAAACGAAAACAGATTTGTGAGTATTTTATCGAACGTATCAAATATTTTGTGGCCCTATTAATTCGGCCAAATTTTTCCGATGTTTAAATTTTCTATGTTTTCGATGTTGAGCTAAATATTTGCGATGTTTTCTTCATGAAAGTAATTACACAATTTATAACGATAACATAAAGGTCTATAGAGAATATCAACTGGATTTATATTTATTTGATTTATGTATATATATTTAATTATATTTTTATTACTGTAATTTCCGGCGTATAATCCGCAACTCAAAAAATCGTTTTTCGACCCAGAAATTTTATTCAATAATTGTAGTTAAATATTTACAGCGATCTTTCAAGTTACATTTTATAAAATAATATTTCTGGGTCGAAAAACGACTCTTTGAGCTGCGGATTATACGCCGGAAATTACGGTAATGCTTTTATGTGATTTAAGTGTGTTTGAAATTTAAAAAAAATATTAAAACGGCGATAAAAACAGGTAATTTTTAAGGAAAAAAATAAAAACGATTTTAATTGCCTTGGTTGTCACATTGCGAAAGGTTGGTTGTGACGTGGAATATCTATGAAGTTTTGAGTGGAAAGTTTTAATATGAACAGTAGTATTCCGGGACTGTCTTTTTAGGTTATTACAGAGTTGCCAAGTCTCCGGCTTTTTGGACACCGGTATTTTAGTACAGAAAATGTTGTTTTATGTAATCGGAACATTCTTCGATCTAAAAGAACATTATTTTCTCAAAGATAATACTGGTAGGCTAAAAGCCGGAGACTTGGCAAATCTGTTATTATATGTTCTTTTCAGAAGACTTCCCGCAGTCTTTACTTATGTAAGGATTTTACTACCTCTATTTCCAAATGGTAATTGTTGCTCTCTCTGCGGATAAGAAGGAGGGGGCGCTGGGTGCCTGGGTTCGATGTTTAGATATGTGGGCCCATAGCCAGTGGCGTAGCCAGGGAGGGGGTCCAAATGCTCTGGATACCAGTAATATTGTAAAGTTTTATCCGTCTTGATTATCGCAGAAAGTTCTCAGATTACATATGGCAAAGAAAACTTTACAAAATTAGTGGTATCCAGAGCATCTGGACCCCCACCCTGGCTACGCCACTGCCCATAGCGTCTACATCAACTCAGATTGTGATAATTATGTTTGTGATTTTTCTAGATATATTAATCTACATTTCAAGCATTTTTTTTATGCAACACTTTAGAAAACAAAACTAGGAACATAATGGAAAGAAGACCCGTCAGAGATAGTTGTGAGAGTTTTATAAATTTGACAAAATGCATGTTTATTGAAATTTCCACGTTCTTTCTGTACATATTAAATGTTATAAATCAATAAAATTTATTAACACAATGTTCTTCTCTCTTAAGTAGCGAAATTAGCCCAATTTATGTGATTCTTTTGGAAAAAAACTGGGGTAGCTGGCATTTAGACCGTATTTTCTAAACACAAAATTGTCAGACTTTCTGAATTTTTCTTTTTATATGCAGAAAATGCTTATTAAACTGATTTTTGTTTCTAAACGGATGTAAAACATATCAAGGTACCCTACCATGACGTTTTTCTCCTCTAATTCCCAAAATTGTAGAATCTAGATTGAAAATAAAAGTTGTAGCCGGTATTTGGACGTTCTCCTCAATATATATACAACGTTACTCGTCAAAAGATTAATAATCAAGATTGTTGTTCATAAATCACCGCGTACCTTGCACGTGAAGTGTTACCAGTGGGCTACTTTTTATAAGATTCAAATTGCTTGATTAGCACCACTTTATTGAAATCGTATAATTCCCCTTTGTTCCACCTTATTTCATCTGTCAATAAACAACGTGAATTTTACTTTCTCATAAAATTGGTGCGAATCAACAAAACTTAATTAAAAGAAAGTAGCCCACTGGCAACATTGTGCACGTATTTAAAAAAATCTGCCCGTGACACCGTCCCCTTCATCCTAGGCCTGAGCGATGACACAAAACTGGCGGCTGTCGTAGGTGGATATTTTTAAGCATTACATTAAGCATGTACAGTCTCAACCTACGCACATACGGGTATTTGAACGTTCTACGCGGCCAAAAGTCAAATTATTAAAGTACTAAGGCCGTTAAAAAGAATGACCACCTGAGTTAGAGGACAGTTTCGAGAACAATTTCCAACTCCTCCCACCTTTCCCCCGCGCATGCGTTCCGTTCAACTTTAGTCGGAATGCGATCGTTCAACTTGTTGTTTGTGTCTCTTCTCGACGTTCGTGTAAAAACATTAACTTTGCAGTGAAATATTTATTAATTTACGTTTATTTTGAAAGTGTTTGTGATGGATCCTGATACAACAGGTAATAATGCACAACTTTCATGTATTTTTTTGTTGTTTTATCATTTCGAAGTTTAGTTGTTGTTCTTTGAAGGTACCCTCATATTAGAGTAAGATTATTTCTGAAATATTTTATTTAATCGAGTGTTTGTTGTACTATCCAGTCAGATCCTGTTACAATTTCTAACTGAATCGAAAGTTTGAAGCCTTGAGTAGTGAAAAATCAAAAAAACTGCCGCGGAAAAGCGCGGATGTGTATGTTTTGGTGGTTTGAACTTATTTTACCAAATATGAAAAAAAAATTGACTATCGTAAATAGCATTCTAAAATAAAATATTTTTATTGTAGGTTCCCAAGGTGCCTCGGGAGTAAGGATTGTGACCCGTAAATATTTGTTTGATCGAATGCAAGGCTTTGATTTTCCCAATTTAGAAGATAAATTAAATTTCTTAAAAGGTCAACTAATATCGGGTGAAGGTTACACAGAAGATCAAATTGAGAGCTTCTAACGCAATTTCGCACGCTTTAAATCGCAAATTAAGCAGAGATGGTTAAAAGCACATAAGAAAGAAGACGTATTTCTCAAAAACAATCATTCTTGGCTAGAAGGAACGTTTGAGATACCTGTGATACCATAGCCTCGGCCTGGACGACCATCTAAATTATTTATAGAATCAAGTGAGAAAACTAAGAGGAGGAAAACAGAAACCCCTTAAAAGTCATACCGGAGACAATTTCAAGCGGACACATAATTGATATCGGAAAAATACGAGAAATATGCATTAGATACTGATGATGTAGATTTGTACCAGTGGCATCTAATGACTCCAACAATGCACAAAATATTAATCCATGGTGCAGTTATCATTAAAAACGCATTGTTGCCCATTGGGCAGCTTTTAGAAGAGGCCGCAGAAGCGAGCAATAAGCATTTCAGGTTTTACCGCCAAGACTTTGCGCGAAAATTCTCGAGGGAAAATTGCAACCGAGATATTTTGAATAGGCTACTTTTAACATCAGACCCTGTTATAAGTAGCATGAGAAATGTAAAAGGAAGAAGGATGAACTCATTTTTGCCAGAGACAATTTCTCTTCTTTTGCCTGCGAAGCCCAATGTTCATGATGAGTCTACAGATAGTGACGAAGATGAACAATATATATTTTTTTAAGTTTGTGTTTTATTTTAATATATCCTCTTTATAAATTTAATAAATGTATTTTTTTTTTCAATTGTATTCTTTAGAATAGATATATAACATAAAATAATTTTGGCCGCGTAGATAACGCAAATACCCGTATGTGCTACGTTATACACTTATACACGGCCGATGCAGAACGTTAAAAATGTCACATGGAGTGCATCATTTTTACACGGCGATTGGTGAAAAACGGTGGGCGCGCCCACGTATAACGTAGGTCGCGGTACAATCGCCTGAATTTACACAACAGTAATTTCTAAAAGTTTTCTTTGACTCATTTGAACACAGAAAAATAAGATGTAAGACTTTTAGGAATTATTGGTATTCTAATTCGAGGGACCTTATAAACGCTGAAAATATGCGCCTACGACAGCCTCCATTTCTGTGGCATCACGAAGCCTTAGTATTCAGGTGGCAGTGCCCGTGAACAAAAGTTATTCTTATGACTAGAGATTTCATTTATGACGCATGCTGATGAGCAGGTTCTAAAATAGATCGTAAATGGCAAAAAACATGTTGTTTCCTCCTACAATCAAGATAGTTCGAGACAACGCACTGGCCTTTCAGATATTGGGTTTTAGGAATGTTTTCAAATAATGTACAAGCATTTCTGAAAGCATGTGAATGCAGGTATTTTCTTTGAATGCTGTGTAAGTTATGTTTGTTTAATTTTAACTAAATAATCTTTAAAATTCATTGAGATAATGTTTTGAGAATAGAATATGTTTTGAAGGAGAATCTTAATTCTTATTGATTAATAGAAGTAAAAGTATACTGGTTAAATGAAAGGAATGTCGATCTGTTACTTAGTGTATATAAAATGTGAAAAAATAAATAAATAGTATCTAATATTTTAGACATCGTTATGTATTACAGAAATAGACAATTTTGTATAGCATTAAAAATATCAAGTTAGGAAAATGCCTAATAATAACCATTTAAAGTTTTAAAATAATATAAATTATTTTTGCCAAAAACTTTTCTCATTATCTCTCATAAATGTATGATACCTTAATTATAATGTAAATGAATATTTTTCGAATGCAGCAAACTCTTCACACACACGTATGTACTAAAAGAAAATTACTTGAAATCAAATGATGTATCTAGACTCAGACTATTAACCAAAATCTTGCTAAATCTAACCAGGAAACCACGCCTTTAGTGTAATAATGAAAAAAATCTAAATAAACAGCAATAGAAAGAGCATAATGAAACGTGTTGTTCGACGATTAAATAATTTGCCCTCGTCACCCATTATCGAGATATAAAGTCTTAAAATTTGCTAATTTATTGATTTAATATGATGGAAGGAGGGGTTGATAGGATTGAAGGAGTAGACGTTACGTTTTCAACGTAACAGCATTATCAAACTCTAGTAACTTGCCCATTTCCAGTTTAGTACACCTCAATACTCCGACATGGTTTGCTATGCTTGGTACAAGTCTGGGTTACTGAAAACTCTGTCACTTCCATTTGAAACGTGCTTGTAATTTTGTTTTTTGCAGGAGGTTGATCAATGTAATCATTGCACTAGATTTAAATTCCTGAAATATTCTTGGTGCCAGAATTTTCTACTCTTCATTCATTTTTTGGTTCAATGTCATACTTGTCAATAGCATTTTTTTTTGCAGGCTTCTTTCATTTTTATATTACTATGTCGAAATATGTTTTGTACTTCATATTAATCTGATTATTAAAATTTCTGAATCAGATCCATGCCTTTTTTCTTAAATTAAATAAATAAATTAGCAAACTTAAAGACTTTATATCTCGATAACGGGGAGATCAGGGGAAATGATTCATGCGTGAAAAAACACGTTCCACTATTCTCTTTCAATTACTGCTTACATATTTTTTTTTTCATTATTACACTAAGGGATTCCTGGTAAGGAATAACATCCAAATGAAAGTGATCTTAAAATTAAAACATTTGATATAATTAGTTTATAATATTTCATGATATTTTAAAAACAATTTTCAATATATGTTTTGGAGGATAAAAGTAAAACATTATTCCATCATTATAAACCAAAGACATTCTTTTTTAAAAGGAAAATTCTTATACCATCATATTTTGAGAAACATCCTGAACATGAAAAGGAATCAACACCAACGTGCATACATTCGAAACTTCATACAAATAAAGATTTTTTTTCAAAAAAGGAAACTCTAATATAAGTGTTGACATTTTCAATAGCGTAAGAAATATATAGATTGCATGTATCGCTATAAGATTTTTTGCTTAGTTTTAGAAAGAAGCTTTCCAGTCTCATAAATATGCTCTCGAAATACTTGAGAACATTGTTTTCGCAGTAATCGGAAAAGAAAATGCGAAACACTAAAAAAATTAAAGCTAACTGGAATTTGTAGAAAATATGTAATATTTGAGTCATTGATAGTGGAAATATAATAGATATGCTATTTCATTTTTTATATTTCTCACTGAATAACTATTATGGCATTATGGTGAACTGTAGATCGTTGAATTAACAGTCATCATTATTTCTTAAAATAAAAGGCCCAACTGCTAGGGTTGTATAATGTATAGCGTACATACAAAAGCAGTGTTCTACTCATATTCCACGTATTTACATTACCTTAATTTATTTTAGGTCGCACATTTATCCCATTATATTCACCAATTCGTATATCGCATGTACAAGAATGAATGCTATTCGAACGGTATCATTTAATTAATAATAGCTCTAAATAAATCCTTTTTTTTACATTTTGAACAATGCTTCATGCTGCATTTATTTATAATCACAAAGTAACTAATGACATTATGTCAATTACCTCAAAAAAAGTTAAAACAGATTCCATTTTTATGATATATCCAAAAAATTTCAATGTATGTAGACTCGTTATTTATTAACATTTTATTACAACTGGCGATGAATAATTGTTAAATTTCCATAACGTTAGTACATTTTATGGGAAAAAAACCTTTATAACGTGCTTGGAGATATCCGATTATTCAGGAATCGTAAGGCTCTATAACCACAGCCTATGACACTTGGGAAGCAAAGACAAATATTTTACTTGCATATATATTAAAATCCACATACACATTTCCATTTTAACAGCGAATAAAGACTCATACATTTTCCACGGCCAAAAACATCATTCTCTTTTCACTGCACCCTGAATAGTAATAAGGAGAGGACCAAGCTTGGTAATCACAGATTTTGATTATTTTTATATATGTTGTAGGGTACAAGCCCCTTAGTCTCAGGTTCAACGGATTTTATACAACGCTCTTCACTTCTAGAGAAATAGGTGTCTAATATTTTAATAGAACTTAAATACTTACTTTGTAACGAAACTACTACGTTGGCTCAGTTGTTATGGCGTCTGCTCGTTGATCCGCGTGCCAGGGTTCCAGACCGGGACGCGCTACGTTTCTTTTTATCATTTTTTTTTGTTTTATAAATATACATGTAATTATAATTTAATAATCTCAATTGCAAATTTTATTATCGTACATTAATTATAATGTTAACATACTTAAATTTAAATTTAATTTATTTGATTTTTAAAACATTATTAAACATTTCTCATCATTTAAAAAGATTTTTTTAAATAGATTCATTATTGACTAGTAAAAATTCCAAAATCGTTACAAAATCATACCTTATTTTATTAATTATAAATTAATTCAAAGATCAAGCATACGTATTAAAAATTTTAAAATCTTTAATATGCAAAAAAAATATGTTGTAAATTAATTCTTATGCTAAATTGTAATATAATTATGCTTCTAACTTTAAAAACAGAAAAGTATTATTATCGCATTGACTTCCCTTGTTAAGGCAAGATATAAATAACGTTTTTTTTAAATCACAAATTCACACAGTTGTTCAATATCAGTGCATATATATAAAATACCTTTTAAAAGTGATTAAAAAAATGTTTAATGATGTTTTATACAAGGATATAGTTACAAATAAAAAATAAATAGGTTAACATTATAATTAATGAACAATATTATAATTTTTAATCAGGATTATTAAATTATAATTACAAGTATATTTATGAAACAAAAAGTTAAAAAACAAACGTAGCTTGTCCTGGTCTCGAACACGGGACCGCGGATCAACAAGCAGACGGACGCCATAACAACTGAACTACGACCAACGCAATAACTTCATTGCAAAGTAAGTATTTAAGTTGTGTTAAAATATTATACCCCCTATTTCTCAAGAATTAAGGACCGTTGTATAAAACCAGTTGAACCTGAGACTAAGGGTCTTCTACCCTACAACATAGAAAAAATAATCAAAATCTATGATTACCAAGCTTAGTCCTCTCCTTATAAGTATGGCCTGACGTAATACATAATAGAAATGGTGGCTGTCGTAGGTGGTTTTCGTAAGTGATTGTACGATCCCCTGAAATTAGACACCTGTGTTTTCAGAAGTGTTTTTCGGTTTTTTTAAATCCCAGAAAAATAAGGCGAAGAAACTTTTTAGAAATTATTGGTATTCAAATTCAAGGGTCCGTATAAACGCTGCAAAAATACTGTCAACGGCAGTCGCCATTTTGGTGTCAACGCGTAGGCCTAGAATTCAGTGGGCGGTGCCCCTTTTCTACGCGCAAACAGTTAAAAAATAGCTTTGTGATTTTTGTGTTAAATAGTCGTATATATTACTTTTTTCAAATGTTAAAATATAAGAATTTTCAATTTCATGTCTGTAATTCTATTTCTTTATCCATTCTCTACAAAATGATTCAGTGAAAAATTCTTGTTACGTTGTTAAAATAGAGAGCAATATCTCATAGATATCTCATAATCTGTGGTTATAGAGGGAGACCAGATAGTGAAATATGTTTTCAGTTTAAAACTTTCTTTAACCCTTTCAAGGACGCTATTTACATGGCGAAAACACTTGAAGAGAGTATCAAAACAGAGAAATGGCACACAGAATTTTTATACATTTTTGTTGTTATAATATAAGCAAAGAAAAGCTATTATTTATTTTCAAGTAAATCTGTTGGTAAATTGTAATGCATTTAAATTATCTGTGGAAGTAATTTGCCTATGAAAGGTTAATTTTTAATTTTGAAATATTTTGGGAAATATTCTTTTAAATCAATTCCTGGAAAATGTCGTTTATTACATGAAAACAAAATACACTCTTAATTCATTATCAACCGTTTGCATCACAATCAAAATATTAATAAATATTGTTTTCAGCAGTTGTTCCCCTTTAGTGCAAGAAGGCGTTTTTCTTTTATTCGATCTATCACGTAGTGTTAAATAAAACATTTATTGGCAGATATGTTAATCTTTTAGCTAGCTATCACATAGAATCTGCTGGAGCATTTTTCCTTTCTTCAATTCTTTTACTTATTTTTTCTCTAAAGAAATATATATGTGGACTTTTAATGTTTTTTACAAAGAAACGATGTTAGTACAAACAACTTGGGGAATGTCGAATTTTCAAAAGAACAGAAGGACAGGTATATAAAAATTTTGCGCCAATGGGCCGATTCTCACCACTAATATTTATAAGTATTCTTCCCGAAATATTTTAGCGTGCTTCGCCCAAATTTTATCAGTATTCTTATAAGGAGAAGAATACTAAAAATTTAGTGGTTGCAATTGACCCATTAGCGCCTAGATTTTTACACCCATGCAGAAGGAAGTTTAAAAAAAAACATCTGGTTATAAAAGCAAATATTAAATTTATATCAACATCTTTATGGGTTCCCCAAGAAGCCTAAATATGCATGTTACGATTTTTTCAAAAATTACAGAAAAATGCTCCGCAACTTTAACGTAATATCATCGACAAGTCTAGTGCAATTTGTTTCAGAAAAAAAAGATGCGCTCACTTTTATTCTAGAACTTGTAAAATAAAATTAGACCCAATGTGCCATCAAACACTAAACCATGTTTTCTTCTCGAATATGAGTGAAATTTTTTTTTATAGGTGGTAATATACATATTTAACATAGAAGATTTTGGTGCATAAACGGGGCAGCTCAATTTTTACAAAATTTGCCGAAAAGAGTAAAAACTGCATCCTTTTTGCACGAAATTTATAAAGAGGACATAAATATATCTGGTGTAACATCTAAACAAATCATGGATCTGCGTTATTCTTGCATCAATCTATAGAGAATCATTTTGGTACTGTTTACGAATATAAAAGTTAAATTCACATAAAAGTGACGCTATAGTTGTACATATTTTCACATTTGAATTAGTAATATAAATTTATTTCACTTTCTTCGATCAAATTATTTAGGATAGTCACATAGTTTACGCATTTCTTCTTAAATCTTCATCAAGTTATGAAGAAAATATCTAAAATGTTAAATTTAGAAATATGATAGGTGCGCTCAAAAAAGGTACGTTCAGTCCTTGTGTGTGGGCATATCTGACCATTTAACAATTATATTAGCTTTGTACATAAAGGGTACTGGACGATATCAGAAATTTAATATCGCAATATATCACCAAGATAATGTCGATATTTCTGATATATCGCGATACTAATTTAAAAGGGGGAGTAGGGGCATTTGCTGATATAGTGTCAACGATTTAAGCTCAAAACTTAATAGAAAGCAAATTTTATATCTATTTGCTCATAGAGCATAATTTCTATAGTTATTTCTTTTACCCTTTTTATTACGGGATTGGACTGGCTACTATTTTCATATTCACTCGTACCATAATTTACAAAAGAGTATATTTCTGGTAGATTTCTCTGGATATTATTTTGGTATAAGACTATGGCAGGTATTAGTATTGAAAACGTGGTAAGAATAGAATAAAGAAATACTCTCTGGGACGACAAATGTCCCAACCCCGTGATCAAAAGGTTAAACAAAATATAGAAGAAATGAGCTAATTGTTCAATAACTATTTGCATTTACACCATTACTTTTATAAAGCTTTTTTTTTAAAGCTAGAAATTTCCCTATTCTTCTTATTTTATGTTTTAATGTTTGTTTTAAAAAGTATCATTTTCACTACTATGATATAATTAAATGTATGATTACACAAAATTCATTTACAAATTTTTAATTTTAATTTATTCCCATAAAAATGTATAAAATATTCTTTTCCTAGATTTTTAATTATATTAAAATGGGTTAAAAATATCTTTTTTTTGTTCAAGTTGAGTTTGGTCCAACTGAGAATAATTTCATTTATTCTGTACTTTCTGTATGGATCCGGGCCTAAACGGTGCATCACGATCTCTTTGGCACATACCTTTCGTTTAATCTTGGAATGAGCATATTCTATCCTGAAAAACTTCATTTTATCGATGATCATTTTTGTTTCATATTTTTAATTTAGCAAAGGATGGCTAATGATATAAATTTAAGAAATGTTATAAAGAATGCGTATGTTTAGAACATTACGATTTACTACAAAACTTAATCACGGAAACCATGTAATTTAATTTTTTAATTGTTTGTGTTAATTATTATCTAACGTTGAATAAATTATTTAAAGGCTTACTCCACTCACGCGAAAACACCAGCTCGCTAACGTTAATCCTATAGGACAGTTCTTTTTAAATATCTCATTAGTATTTAAATATTTTCTAAACTATTTTTTTTTACATTGGATAGCTGAGGTCGATCTTTACAATCGCCCTTTTTTACTTTTTCGATTTTTTAACAGGTTTTCATATGAAGAAACTTTCATTTTCGAAACCGGTTCCAAAAGTGAAAGTATCCTCATAAAACAATGTAAAAACCGGATATTGTAGAGATCAACTTGAACTATCCAATGAAAAAAACCTAAAACATTATTGAAATGCAAAAATAAATATTTAAAAAAAAACTGGCCATAGGATTAACATTGTCTAATATTGCCTATTGTAAATTTAATCAATTAAGATTGAAGAACAAATTTGCTCAGTGATGGTGTAATTTACTAAATGAAAACCTAATTAGCTTATGTACCTATTTCGACAGCCTGTTTTTATTAAAATAACTTTCCTTGTTTGGAGACATCTATCGCTGAAACTAATGAATGGAAAATAACCACATTTTATATCTGGAAAGATAAAGTCAGGGGAAGGCGGAATCTAGGAAAAATCATTTAGTAAGAAAAGGAGGGATGGCGTCAGGAATAGCTTTTGCACTGTTGAAGTCAAAACAGTCAGATATTTGCGTCAATCGCTAGTACATTGGTCTATTTTCAGCCCTATTCCTCTTCCAATGCCTTGCGCTTAATGTCACACCACGGAATATTTTTGTGCGTAACTTAAAAATAGGTTCAATTGTTACTTCATTTGGAAAATTGTTGAAAATTTTCAAGTGAATAATTCTTTCAAAGGACAGGCAAACTGTGCTAAAATGCTATTTATCATTGCTGTAAGAAAATACAGCAAGGCTATTGTACATGACATTGTGTGCTGTTTTTTCATGGAATTCTCAATATGTATTCATGTGTTCAAAAATTCACCAAAAATTCTGTATGTTGCTAGGCGAGGGTATTTCAATTTATTACTATTGTCTAATGTAAATTTAATTGGTGAAAATTGAAGCACTTTGCTCAGTGATGGTGTAATTTACTCAATGAATACCCAATTAGGTGTCGTACCACCTATTCCGACAACCTGTTCTGTGGTAAAGATCTGTTATATTGATTTACTCTGCCTTCGTTTGAAGCAATGTTGTCCAGCTTCAGTCCATGTGGAACTCCTATTTTCGAACAGAATTCTTAGCCTTTTTTAATCACAGAAATTAGGCGATTAAATAAGGCAAAGCTTATTATTCAGAAAGAGTAAATCCACCCGTGCCGAAATTGGTTCTCACCGTCTTAAAATATGCTTTTTTAGTTATAACATGTGCACTTTAAGCCTTTAAGGTATTCATTCAGCATTACGTTAATAGGAAGAAAAAATTATTTTTACATATCACTTGCATAAATAATCTTTTAACGATATTTGACTTTGTTATTCCATTTTTCGAACGTACGTTGTCCTTTCAAAACACGCAATATATTACCTTTATGTGTTTAATATTTTTAAAGAAATTTAAAAACGTGCTCGGAATTTCTGGAGTTATATTTAAAGATCATTTCAGTAAGATCATTTTGAATTTTGTATGGGCATAACGTAAGCTTTTTTATATGTAAGTACATACACTTATCTAAAATATGTAAAACATATTTGCCTTCTTTCCCTATACTTGGAATATAAATGCATTGCAATATCTGGTATCTGGAATTTAAATAAAATGTTTCTGAATTTATTTCACAAAAAGGTTTTATTTTAAAATTTGAACTAAAGAAGCGTTTAAAATTTAATATTAGACAATCAGTAGACTCGTGCAACCCTTTCACACTGCAGTCATTGAGATAATTTGCTGATACGGTTTCATTTAACTTTAAAGTAACTGATATTTTTAATCAAACAACATCTTATGCCGAAATGTGAATAAAATCTGTCAAATGCCTGTTCAAAAACATTTTGTATGATACTTCATTCATGATTATACGTTTTGTGTATGCATAGAAAAGGATATGTTTACATCAGCATCCATAGATATCTTTAATTAATGTTTAATCATTTTCTGAATGATATTTTAAATTTTTACGAA
The DNA here is from genome assembly GCA_963931845.1 of Maratus michaelseni. Lineage (NCBI taxonomy): Eukaryota > Metazoa > Arthropoda > Arachnida > Araneae > Salticidae > Maratus > Maratus michaelseni. The sequence goes on from OZ007586.1 coordinate 405,018,842, forward strand.
AACATGTTTTAAAATATCTGAATGGAATAAAATAAGATAGAAAAACCATGCGACAAGCATAGATTGTAAAACATTTTCCAGCACATTCAAAATAATCTAACCAAATTTCACCGTTTTATAAGGTGACCGATAATGTCTAAGCATGTAAGGGGGGAGTATGAACTCCCCCGGAACACAGCTTTCTCTTTAGAGTATAGGTGCAATCCCGGGGGGAATGTCTAAGAAAGCAAGGTCAAGATAAAACGGGGCGGGGAGGCCTACCTTTCGACTCAAGCTCAACTAGCCCTATCCAACATGTTTGTTTACCTAATTATACTGAGCATTACTAAACTATACTTAGTGATATTGAGCAATAATTATACTATGTAATTCTAAAATACAAATTCTGAAAATACAAGATTCCAAAAATACAAATTCTGAAAATACAATTTACCAATCCAACTTAGCAGTACTAAATACTACTATGTGATACTGAGCAATAATACTGTAAGATGCTGAAGTAAATAATAATAATAATGGATTGAAGTAAGTACTAAATGAAGAATAATGAATGAATAATAATACTAGAGTAAACAATGATAAATTATGCTAAAAATACTAAATAACACTGTATGATGCCATTACGAATAACTAAATTGTTAAAGTTAGAGTTTATGTAGTGTGTAAAGGTCCTTATGCACATTAGAAGTCCACTTCATCCTCAACCTCCACTAAATCCAATGGAGGCAGCATGAATAAGTATAGATTGCGTTCTAGCAGAAATATACAATCTGTTATTTTTTAAAGCAATTTTGTCTGTTTTAGCACGTAGGCAAACCAGGCCGACAGATACATTTGTAATGGCTTTCTAATGTGATGGTGGGCAGTCAGGGTACAATCTGGGATATAATGTAAGGAGGTTCCTCTTTTCCCACAGGTGCATCTATCTAGGTGACGATGCCTTGCCTAATTTATTGAGATATTGAGGAAACGGGCCATGGTTTGTAGCAAAGATGTAGTGGTGACTATTATGAAGTTAAAGATCTGTTGATACTGTTGGGATTAAGGCGTGAGTAAAGCGCCTCGTTTTTCCCAGATTCCTATCCATTGCCATGATCTTATTAATTATGATGTTGTTATCTTCTTTAAATGTGATGGTGGAAAGGAGTAGATGGGGCCTCCGTGGCCGAGTGGTTAAGACACCATTCCGCTAATTGCTTGTGAGCGTAGGAGTCAGGTCGACGGGTTCGACTCCCGCCAGCTCCATTGCACACACTTAGTGGAGCTCCCGGATGTAACTCTCTGGTGTTGTAAATTTCCTTGTGGCTATCTCGTCCCTGTATATTGACAATGACTTATAAGCGGGCACTTGATGTCAAGCACACAATTCAGATGCATGTTTTCAATAAACAGGAGTAGAATTTTTGTAAGATGCCCTGTGACGGTTTCGTTGCATCGCGGGCAAGTTTATCAGCATATTCGTTTCCAGCTATGCCAGAATGACCACGCACCCATTTAAAGAAAATGGATATCGATGTTTGTTGCAAGGCTGTGATTATGTCACATACGAGTAAGTTGGAGGTGAATATATCTGATAATGCCTGACGGCTAGATAGACTATCAGAATTGATTGTGTAGCTTTGAATATTATTAGAATTAGCCCAGTCTATTGCATCATGTATTGCTAGTAGGTCTGCTTGGTAGACACTATTCTTGTAAGCGAATGTGTCATGCTCCCTGTAAAACTGAACCTTTATATGCACAGAAAGCGTATGCAGTGCCATCGGATGCTTTTGATCCGTCGGTGAATATATCAATATCTATTATCCTCTCATTTTATGTTTGAAACTTAAAATATTCAATGTAGGGAGGTATTATGCTTTTAGTTGATTTCGGTTCATAATTCATCGGGTTATGTTCATCCACCGAGACTCCAAGACGAAGTACTCTACCGAGAGTGGATATTTTCTTCAGCTGCAATGCAAGATAGCGAATTCCCGACAGTACGCAATGAGCAGCACCCGTGACTAGGAGTAGGCACTGAGACTGCCTAGCGTCCTGATTTTGGGACGCTTTAGTAAAATAAATCCTTTTTCCGAAAATTTAAACTTATTAAGATCAAATTTACTTACAATTACTCTCAAGATTGAACTTTTGAAAAATGTCGATAGGAGAAAGTACATTTAAAAAAAAATCAGCCTTTTGGTTTGTTAATTCCTCAAATGTTACTGATTTTAACGGATAGAAATTTCAAACCAAAAATGCCATATATATATTTTTTTAATTAATGACTCCATGTATATATATCGTGTATATATGTTTGGAAATACATTAATTTAAAACATGTATTCTCCAAAATTTGGATTTTTAAAATTTGAGTTAAACTAATGACGATTTCAAAAACGTCCCAAAAAAGGACGCTAGGCACGAAAGGCCCCGTGTTTTCCCCTTTCTTCTGTGATCTTAAATATTATAATTTTTAAGTCATTTAACATTTTGTTTTCAAATATGATCCACATATTTAGCTATTAAACTTTGTAACAAACATGTATAACATTAATTTGTTTTAATTATTTTTCTTATAATTAAGAATAGCGTAGCTAGGATCTTTGTTTGGGAGGAGTTTTGATTTATTATTACTCATAAAAAGCACAAAAATCATAAAATCTTTTAAAAATAATTTGTTAATGAAAACTTGACGTATCCAAAAGCAACGTAAAGAAAAGCACAAAAGCCGGTTTTCAGTGTAAAATGAAAAGTAATTGAGTGATAAAGAAATGTGCTGAATGAAAAATGATAGAAAAAAACTAGAAGAATACACATGCCTAGCATGTATGCTGCTTCTGTTTCTTTATCTTCATATTGACTGAAAAATTGGCTCCTTTGTTGAAGCCTTTTACTTCAGAAATGCCTTCGTTAAACTTATTCTGACAATTGATAGGTACTTTGGATCGGTGGTTCTTGATTCAAAACTGTTTTTGCTTTTATTTACATTGCTTTTTACATCTTTGAATTTATCTTTACATTTTGTTGTTGCTCTCGATATATTTTCTACTTCTTTATTACTCGCGAGTAGCCACTAAAATTAAACTGTACTTCACTGTGTAGCTGTGAAATTAAAATATTTATTATAGCATTAGTTTTAACAATTCCTAACTGGTTCATAATTTATTAAATCATCATTTCATAGTTTATTTAAAAAGTGGTAGTGCCCAAAACCTATTCATATTTGGCTTGTAAAGTGCAATTTAAAATGCAGTGCAAATATATCGTTTGTGCTCTTTTCAAGCTCAATGTCTTGGCGTTCATAACAATTCAGACGAGAAAATGCTTGATATATATTAACTTAAGCAAAATTCAGTCTGTTCCTGGTAGATCTTTTGGGAAATCTGAGATAGGCAGAATATTGAATTCAATCAAGTGTGACGGCCTTCATTATTATATAGTTGTTAATGAAACGCAAGTGAGATGTGTTAACTTTGGCGGAAAAAAAGTCACAAGACTAAACGTAACAAATGTATGGTTGGATTACATGAAAAAATATTCCCATGAATTCCACAGCAAATGAAATTTGATATACATAATATCAATATTTTCTTATTTTACATTTTTTGAAACAAATTTAATATTCTGAATCGTATTTTTAAAAAATAAGATCCTTTTTGTATGAATTTTGAAAAGAAATGATATGTTGGAAAAACCTCTACCCTCTCGTGACTTTTTATTTTGTTATATAAATCAATTATTTTTTACTTGTAACTTTTTTTACTATTTTTCCCATTTATTTGACACCGTTTTCTAACCGCTACAGAAAAGTAGAACCGAATAAAAAATTCAGGCACAAATGGGTTAATTGAGGAAATAAGCCTTAGACCATGTGACTTTTGTATTCGAGCAAACCATATCGATGCAGCATACATGATTTTTTTTCTCCAGAATATTATTATACCATACTTTTAGAAGGAATCCCACCTGATGATGATGAAAATTTTAAAAGGTTGTGTGTTACTTGTGTTATTTCTAATCTTTTGTTGCGGAGATGAGGGGAAAGGAGAGTGTTGCATCTAGGGTGACACGCAAAAATGGCAAAGTATTGATTTTTGACACAGAATAATTATCCAATTTATAAATAGGTGCGCGTTTTAAATATCTGTGTCTTCGAAGGTTTAGAACTTTACACTTCCCATATGAGATAATTAATTTGTTTTCCTTTGCCCAGTCACTGATAAGATACAAGGCCAACTTGCTCATCATCTGTAGAAGTTTTCTTGTGAGACCATGTATAATGAGTAGTAGGTCGTCCACATATGCAATTGCTGATACACCGAGTCTTCGGAGAATCTTCATCAAACCATTCATAAATATTCTCCATAAGAAAGGGCCGAGGCCCGAACCCTGTCACAATCCGCGAGAAAACCAGTGTATTTTTTCTGATTGAGAGTTGGGTTAAGCACTATGACTGGTTAAAAATGAAAGGATATTATTTTGGTATGATTGGTCTATGGACAAATTTTGCAGCTCTTGTCGGGTAGTTGCCCAAGGAAGATTATCAAAAGCGTTGATAAGGAAAGCGCATAATACATTTGAAAACCCGAATTCAATATATTTACCCCGATGTATTTCAATTTCAATATATTTGAAATAGTGTAGCATAATTAAAATACACTACAAACGATTTTCCCCACATATTTTAATGTAACGCAATTCTTTTGAGTGCCCCTGTAAACGAACTATAAATGCTACACATTTCATTCTCAATACCGAACATGCCATGGCAAATTTCAATAACTTATGTACATTTACAATTTCAAAAATTACATAACAACCCACTTATTTTTACGCGAGTTAGAGAAGCGAAAGACAGGCGGCCAAAGAGACAGACGGCCAGAAAAAACAGAATAAAGAAACTTTTTCAGCTATGACCCAAAGTGTTAAAATAAATAGTATTTCTTTATATATTACTTAAGATTTTCTGTCAAAATTTTGTATTTTATTGTTTGTTATATTAGTGGCACAAAAAGTACAGTTTGTATATTTGAAACGGTGTGACAGGTGCGAAACAGATGCCACTCTAACAAAATTTTATGTACAGGGTGAAAAATGTTAATTCGGATAGAATTCTCGCTTATAATTCTTTTAATAATAACAGAAATCAAATCAGACTGATAACAAAAAATGTATAGTTCTGTGATTTACACAAAAGTTTCCGAAGGGGCCACCTTTCGCTTTTATGTATAAACAAAAGTGTTTATACAGGGTGATCTTTTTTAAAGTGACAGTGTTTGGAGCGCCCTGTAGCGCGATCTAATAGCCGAAATGGCACCAAACTTGGTATTTAGACTAATCAAGACATGGGAAAAAGGATTCCGTGAAAAAAAATAGTTCCAAAAATCGCCGTTAGGGCATTTTGTGGCGCTGCTGTAGTTTACAATAACGAGAATTAGCATAAAACACGGGTATCAAAGAAAAATGCAAATGTTGTGCGATGACAGCGCCAGTAATAGGGGCTATAAAAGTAAGTAGTAGACAGCTCCGACAAATAATCTCAGCTGAAGTAAACGAGCTCCAGTGGACATGCCTCTCACGTTACCGGAACGTGCGTTACTGGTAAAGCTATATTATATGAACCAATGTAATGCATCCGCAGCTCTTAGGGAATTTCGAACCAGAAAAAAATTACAAAAGGGGCCTTTATCGCTGAATGGTCTTAAGAAAATGATTAAGAAGTTCGAGGAAACAGGGTCACTGACCATTCGCGCTCTGAGAGGACGTAAACAAGTATCAGAAGATGTAATAACTGATGTGGCAACTGCAATTGTCGAAAAATCGCAGTGAACAATTGCTGGTACTAGCAGCGCCCGGGGTGTAGCTCGACAATTGGACATGAATTATTCCATGGTATGGAGAGTTTTGCGGCGCGTTATTGGATTTTACCCCTACAAAATCAGCATCTTGCACGATTTGAAACCAAGTGATTATGATAAGCGAGTGACATTCGCTCTATCGTTTCTTGCCAGGGTAGAAATTGATGATGCTTTCCCATGGCACATTCTGTAGGGAGATGAGTGCCATTTTTATCTCAATGGGTCCGTAAACACACAAAATAGCCGAATTTGGGCTTCTGAGCATCCCCACACCGTGCATGAGATCCCATTAAATTTCCCAAAAGTCACTGTTTGGTGTAGTTTCAGAGCTGAATTCGTAATTGGGCCATTCTTTTTTCAGGCCATCACTCCGACAGGACCCGAAATGTGCACCATAAATGCAGAAAGGTACCATGAAATGCTGCAAACGTTTGTTATTCCACAACTTCAGCAAAGAAACAGTCTCCAACAGACAATCTTTATGCAGGATGGTGCTCCGCCACACATTGCTAATAAGGTAAAGCAGCTGTTGCGCCAAACCTTCACTGATGATAGAGTCATAAGTCAGATTTTTCCATTTGCATGGCCGCCTCGTTCCCCTGACCTCACGCCATGCGATTTTTGGCTCTGGGGTTATTTGAAATCTCAAGTTTATGTTGGTGGAGTATCAAATTTGTCTATTCTAAAGGACAACATAACAAAGACAGTGCGGAATATTCCTCGTGATATGTTACGTACGGCTGTGGAGAACGTTGTGCACAGAATGCACGGTGTTATTTCTGAGAACGGTGCTCACATTGAAGGTGGTCTAATTTCTCACCGGGTAAGTTAATGTAGTAAATAAACATTAATAATTTAACTGTACGATTGTATGTGTTAGTATTTTTCTTTTCTCACATTTTATACATTGCAAAGCGCCACAAAATGCCCTAGCGGCGATTTTTTGAACTAATTTTTTTTCACGGAATCCTTTTTCCCATGTCTTGATTAGTCTAAATACCAAGTTTGGTGCCATTTCGGCTATTAGATCGAGCTACAGGGCGCTCCAAACACTGTCACTTTAAAAAAGATCACCCTGTAAATCTTAGCAACGATCCGCAGCTCATCTTTTGATATTTTGGTGATTTTTCCTGGACACGTATTTTCAACGACTGCAAAAGCCTGTAAGGTATAGAATAAATTCTTCTCTGTAAGAAATGCATTAAGAATTCTCCATTTTTGTAATACTATCGACAGAATAAAAGGGCCATTTTCTTGCTCATAAGTTCCTACACCATACACAAAAAGACACTAGCAAGCTTATATTACACCAATGGTTTGTTATAATCAGAAGTGCGAACCTCTCATTAATCTTCCGTACTATGTGGATTAATTTAACCCTAGTTTAACACGATTCGCACCAGAAAATTTTATAAGAAATGAAATTAAATAAATTTCACGTAGAAACATGAAATTAAATAAATAAATATCCATCCAATAATTTTTCTGGTTTCAAACTGGGTCAGATATATTACGGAACATATTACGGAAGATTAGTGAGAACTTGGCACCACTGGTTATAATGTTTCCAAATTTGTGAATTTTTAAACAATATTTATTTTGCATAGAATTTCTGAAGTCCATGTTCAACAGGATATTTTGATACTTTTCTGACTTCGGTTGTATTTTTTTTATGAGGACACTTTCTATTTCGAAACCGATTCCGAAAATGAAAGCATCCTCATTAAAGAAAACTTCAACCAAAATTGAAACAGTAAAAAGATACTTGGCATTTGTATAAAAAGTCCCAGATGAAAACATATTGGGAACACGAAGTATTAGTAATTCTCCAATCAGTCAAGAAAGTTGGAGAAAGTAAGTGTACAGTTTCTAAACTCGTTTGACCAAAGCCATTAAATAATAAGCCGAGCCAGATAGTGTTAAATTAGTTAGCGGCACACTAGCGCCACTTCCTCTGCTGCGGAAGGAAGGCGAAACAGAAGTGCGTCGCAGAGAAACGATACCATTTATTTATATCGATATTTTATACGATTTTTATCGTTTGTATCGATGTTTTGTTTTTGCACTTCCTTTAAAAGCTTACTAATTATTGGGATCTTTTACATTAAAGCTAAAACTATAATGAAAAAAAAATTGGAATTTTAAATATTTTTTTGTACACATTTTAACAAAAAACTAATAGTTTAACAAGAATATTTTATAGCAATATTTCATGATGTTAAATGTTTTTGAGATTTTTTAGCAATTTAATAATAATTTAAAATATAGTAATTGAAATATTTACTCAATAAGAATGAAGATTATTTAAAGATTTTATGCATACAGGATAATTAGAATAGAAAAAACTGCACATTTTTATATTTTATTGGATTTTTAAGAACTATGCAATTAAAAATTTTACAATTTATCAGAAATTGTTTCATAAAATAAATAAAATATAAAACGAAAAGAATAAATAAAATTTAACATCATGAAATATTTTTGTTAAATTATTAGTTTTTTGCAAATAATATATACAAAGAAATATTTAAAATTCCAATTTTATTTTTATTTTCATAATAGTTTTAGCTTTAATGTAAAACGCCCCAGTAATTAGCAAGCATTTAAAGGAAATGCAGGTTAAATTTTGCCCATAACATCTCACAATTTTGTATTCAGCATGTCATTTTTTAACACTTTCCAACCTAGTTGAAAAGGGTTTATGATTTCGGTTTGCCAGTCCATGCTCTAACTCGCATAAATATACTCGGATTGCCCTGAAATTTTTGTCGTTTACTATAGCATGTTCTCTATTTCAACTTATAGTTTTTTACAGGGACAGTAAAAAATATCCCGTTACATTACTGTCAATGGGAAATAATAATTTCAAGTGCATTTTGATGATGCTACGTCATTTAAAACATGATTAAATTGATATATAATTATGAAGAACATTAAAACATGCTCTTTGTAGAATATGGTATGCAAAACATTAATTATTCATTTACAGGGTCAAACAAAATTCTGTTACACATTGTTCTATGGGGGAAAATCTTTTGTAGTGTAATATAGTGATATTTCACTATTTCAAACATAATGAAACTTATATGCATTACTGAGATGCACTATAAATTTCTCTCATCAAGATGGGTGTGAATTGCGTTTATTTACAGGGAGACACAAAGTTATCGGTTACAGTACAGGTGCATTATTTAGAGTCAATGTGTGATAAGTGGGTTTCAACTTTGGTTTGCGTTTTTAAGTTTAACTAAATTTTTTCATAGTACGTGTGCGTTTATAAACTCAGTTTTTCATATACACGGCTACACAAGGGAATCCGTAAGTATTACAGACTATGGGAGTGAATTACTTAAGGTTAGTTTTTAATTGTGTTAACCATTTTCCAGCTAAACTATGTTTAGTAGAATATAAATAAATTGATATACAGAGCTGCACAAAGAAAAATATACATTGTCATTTATGGTTGGTAATTGTTGCGAGTGAATTTTAAGCTGCCTTTTAGTTTAATTATCGGTGTGTACAAAAGCTTCAGATAATATGCAGGGCTGTGCAAAAGATTTTGAGTGCATTTTCATTGGTTGGTGAAAATTGCTAAATGTGAATATTCTAACTGAACTAAATTTTATCATGCTATATATCCCCATCTATTGATCATATACAGGGCTGCATAAAATAATTCGACTACTTTTTTGACACTGGAATGTAATTTTGACAACTGTATTTTTCAATATGTTATGTTTTCTATACACACTTAAAACTGTGCCTCTCATTTAAGAGGTACATTCTGCATTTTTGTGCCTCTGAATATTAAGAGGCACGCGGTGCCTTTGAAATTAAGAGGTACATAGTGCCTTTGGGATTCAGAGGCACAGAGTAAGTTCCTTTGAAATTAAGAGGCACAGTGTACCGTTGATTTTATATATTCAAGTACCTCTTATTTAAAAATACATTCTGTACCTCTTATAATGGTGGTACATGCATGTGCCACCATTATAAGAGGCACAGACTGTAATTTAATTATATTCTATATTAAATTTATATCTTTACAGTAAATTCAGTCTACTGCAGAAAGATTTCCCAGCATGGCATATAAAAAGACATAGATTAAATTTTGTCCAAAGGCAGAATACTTTAATAGAAAATTTTCTCACCCCCCAATTTATTGAAATAAATATTAAAATGTGTGTCCATGTGGCCTAAGTCAGTTCTGTGGTTTAATAAAGAACCTTGCCAACATATAAATTTATTTTATACATAAAATACATAAAAAGGCATAAAAGCTTTATTAAAAACAAATAAGACAAACATTAAAAACATGAAAAATGATACAGGCGCAAGTGAAGTAAGAGAACATCAATCGGTAATGTCGGCTACCGGAGTTCTAGGGGAGCAAAATAAGGTGGTTTAAGAATAGTTTGCTGCAAAATATAGTTTTTTCTCAATCACTGACAATAACAAATACTCTATGGCAATATGTGGCTAAGTCAGAGGTGGTATATATTTATTACTTGGTGTTTTTTTACCATTTTTTGAAGAACTATAATCTTTTACCCCAAAAATGCATAGGTAAAAAACATAATATTTGGGTCTCCATGCCAAATCAACTAACAAATTTCAATATTCTGCCTGATGATATAAATGAGAATATATTTTTATTTTATTTTTATTGCATTAAGTTTTCATACCATTAATTATTTAAATTTTGGAAAATCATCATTTTTGACTTGCAGAAAATTTGATCGAAATTTTTAAATGATTTGAAAATTTTCAATTTTGAATTTTTCAAGTTCTATCAAACATACAGAATTTTATGACCATTACTGCCCCATTTAAAAAAAGGGGTTTATAATGCTTAATTTGATATGCAAGTTTACTATGCTTAGTTAAAAAATATATATATTACTATTTTTTTTTTTTTATTAAAAAATTTTCAGAGTTTTTTTTTTAACACTATGTTTGTTGTAATAGTATAAGCTTAAAATTATGAAAATTTTAGAGTGGGATCGCAATCGGATCAGGGATTATGAAATAAAAGCTGAAGATTACCATGCAAATAATAAGTAAATAACAAAATAGATAGTTATTTAAATGACAATGTTTTAGCGTCTATTTGATAACTCCTGATCCCATTGAGATCCCACTCAAAAAATTTCAGAATTTTAAGCTTATAATATTACAACAAACATAATATTTTTATTCTTTTTTTTTTCTTCAAAAATTTTAAAAGACACTATCTAAATTAAATTATATATATTTTTAAACAAATAATATTTTTTAAGGAACTTTTACTTGAAATATACAAATAATGTTTTAGAGTGCAAAATGTGAATCAACATTATGATTTGTGAAACTTTCTAAAATGTAGAAAGTATTCAAGGATGTCGCCAGGTGAGTGCCTAACCTCCACCCTCCTTCAAAAACAGTTCATATTATCAATTCATATTATACATTTATTTTAAAAAAAGGCACTGTAGCGCTTAACATCTACAAGGTATCCCCCCCCCTCCATACACACACAAACACGAGGAAAAAAAATCTGAGTATGGTTTTGGAAATACTATATATGATTACATAATGACACTATGTATTATTCATTTTATTATTTATTAAGTACTATTTATATGAATATAAAAAGAAAGATTTGCTGAGAGATACACATATATAATATATACATATACATGGATGTACGCAGGAGAGAGGCCGCGTTCCCCGTAAATCTTTGAAAATAGTAAGATAGAACTTGAATAACTAAGATATTGACGAAAAATTTATCGTTGCCCCATCCCTAATCCTGAGTGTTCCATGTATAAAGAATCCTGTTTTATATTATAAAATTCACAGAAAATAATACTAAGTTAAATATACTACTTACTTATTCCAGACTCGTTATTAGCTTCGTGACGTCGTTGTTTTCAGGTGTATTGACATGGCGGCCATTGCTTCCCTTCCCTTCCACTGATCCCTGTCGAAACCCAGATTTCTACCATATATTTCAAATTTTATTTCTAACTAAATCTATTTACTTTCTTTCAACTAAATACAAGCCAGGTTTCTCTTCCGTACTGCCGAATATGATTGAATTCAATTAAATCTCTATCTACAAAAAATATACTCATAAACTAAATAAATACCAGTTAAACTCATAAACTTTAAAACTATCTATTTCAAAATTAATGTACAGAACAGTATTATCATATTTCAACATCATAAACAAAACTTCATAATAAAAATGCAGTTTAAAACATCGGAGACAACTCTGTACAAATTCAACATAACAAGTAAAACAATTTAAAAAGTTTACCAGTTCATTTCAGTTCTAGCGAAAACAAGCAGCTTCAGCTCTGATTCAGGGTACCAAAACCCCGAAACATACGGAAATTTCAGTTCAATTCAGGAGGTTACGAAGTGTTTTAGATGGAGCCGGTGATCAACTTACTGGTATCGAAAAACTCTGGCTCTACAAAACTTTCAATCCAATTCAGAGGTAACTGCGAAGAGTGACTAATGGAGCTTGCCGCAACATACTCCCCCCGTTGAGTTTTTCCATGTTGAAACTCAACCACAGTCGAGGACAAGTTCATTAGGTTTAAACGTTCTGGTCTTCGAATTACTCGTCCATATTTAGACACTCTAGGAGAATTCTCGTCATGAACAACATGATCGGGAGATATAAGGGCCAAATAAGACCCTCATGCCATTTCTTAACCTTGAGGTTTTCCACAGAACATCCTCTTGAAGGAATGTCAGCTGGATCCAAATCACCAGGAACAAACTTCCAATTCTCCGGATTACTATATTTTCTAATTTCTCTTACTCTATTCATGACAAATAACCCCCCAATTTTCATCATTCTTAATCCAATATAGTATATTCATCGAATCAGTCCAATAAAATAAAGGAATATTTTCCAACTTTAAATCTTGCCTAACAGTTTCCATCAGTCTAACTCCTATAGTGCAAGTCAATAATTCAAGTCTGCAAAATGATGTAGGTTTCAGAGGGGCCACTCTAGCACGAGCTTGAACATGTTGACATACCTCTGTTCTGGTTTTACACCTTAGATAAATGCAAGTAGCATATGCCTTTTGCGATGCATCACAAAATACATGAAAGGACAAAGTCCCTATCTGATATAGGATTAAGCATCATATACCTTGGAATCTTTAATTCTGTCAAATGGCACAAATCCTTTCTCCATTTAATAAATTTCTTAATAATATCCTCAGGAAGGGGCTCATCCCATGTAACTTTCAGTTCCCAAAATTTTTTTGTAATAAAAGTTTAGGAATCAGAGTTCTACCACAAGTAAAACCTACGGGATCATAAATTCTGTGTACCTCGGACAATATAACCCTTTTTGAAATGAATTTATCGTCGGATTCATTTAATCCCTTTGTATCGCAACTCAAAGTATCATCGCTTAAATTCCAAACGAGACCAAGAATAGGAACAGTTTTATTTTCATTAGAACCTTCAAAACATTCAAATTTTGAATTGTCTGAATCCCAAATTTCTGGAAAAGACGAATTCCTTAACACTTGGCTCTTTGTTGGCAAATTACAAGCCCAATCTTGCAATTCAAATTTAGCACTAGCCAAAATTTCAATAGAATTATTTTTAAATTCATACAGTTCATCCTCGTTGTTCACACTAGTAACCAAATTGTCAACATACCAAGATTCAGCTAGTTTCTTCGCCGTTGATTTAAGATGTTTAGGTACGTCATTCATCAATTTTATTAAAGTAGCACTCAGTAAGAAAGGACTACTAGATATTCCGAAGACGACCCTTCTATGTGTATACATCTTCAAAAAATCTGGATTTCCTTTTTCCCACCATAGGAATCTCAAAAAATCTCGATCCTTAGAGTTAAGACCTATCTGGAGAAATGCCTTTTTAATATCCGAACTCACACCGATACATTTTTCACGAAACCTGTTAATAATGGCAGGAATAGTTTCTATCAAGTTCGGACCTTTTTCTACACAATCATTTATTGAAGGAAAACCCTTAATTTTCGCCGACCCATCAAATACTGGTCTTAACTTTGTAGTTTTGGAATTCACTTTAACAACTACATAGTGAGGTCAGTAATAGTATTTATCATATTCCTTTTCAGGTACAATTTCTATTATTTTCTGTTCCTCCCAATATTTGAAAAACGCTTCATAATCCTCTAAAAAACCTTTATTTTTCAAATTTTTAACCGTATTTTTTAACTTTCGCTCCGCAATCTCTCGATTATTAGGCAATGGGGAGTGGCCTTCAATCCAAGGCAAAGATACCTCAAATCTGCCCTCGCTGTCTCTTTTAACTGTCGAAAGAAAATGCCGCAATGTTTGTTCCTGTAACTCCTTTTTAGTTTCATTTTCAGAGGGATCAAAAATTCCTAAAGTATCAAGATTCCACAATTCAGCAATTTTATAATCTGAGACATACATGGAAAATGTCAATGAGTTGTCAATTTTCCTCTTTGATTCCAAAGGAACCTTCACCATAACTGTCCAGCCTAAGTAAGTTTGAACACACACCAAACCACATTTTAACTATCTTACATCACCTGTAAGTAATTTTCCAGCAATGTCCGCCACAATAAGAACATGAATTTCAGTGGGGGATGATTCAAACAACAATTTATCTTTCATGTAAACAGTGTCATTCAAAAATATTCTATGTTCTTTAAGTTCGTTTAACAGGGGTTTTAATTCTATTTGCGGGATATCAGAACAGATTTTGGTTTGATCAAGGGCCTTAAAATTACATTTATAATCACCCTTATCATTACTCAAATACACAACAAATTGTCGATGAATTTCAGAAACTTCTCTTCCGCCAAACAGAATATGAAAAAAGTTACTTTCGCTGAGGCTTTTATATTGCATAATTTTTGCAGCAAATTTCGAAATATAGGATTTTTGTGATCCCGTGTCAATTAAGCATCGTACAAATCTATCTTTACCATTTCCACGAATTCTTACTATTAAAGTTTGCAACAAAACCCTCAGCGTACATGTTTTATTCGATAAATTAAAATCTTTATCATCACTACGTTTTTTCTCTTCCACTTTATTGTTCCTATCACAAATTAAAGAATTATGTCTTCCACTGCAATGTTCACATCATAATTTTGAATAACAATTTTTTGCCAAATGATTCCCCCTTTTCATGCAGAGGTAACACATTCCATTTTTTCGCAAACATGCTTTTCTTTCTACTACCGATTTTGAACAAGCTGCAGAAGTGTGCTTAACGGATTCAGCAGAATCTCCGCAAAAACTGCACTGCATTACCGTAACCCTCAATGAAGATGCAGTAGGACCTATATTTTTATTTATTCTCCTTTCCCTATGCACTTGCGCTGGATTTGAAAAGATTACCCTGTCCTGCATCTGTATCGCGGATTCTCTGCATTCCAATTCAGCCAGCAAAAAAGTCAAGCAACTCGTTAACCTCAAAAAGATCATCTTGAGACTTTCTTTTTCGTTGAAACTCCAAATTTAACTCATTAGGAATCAATTTAAGTAAAATTGGCGTAAGTAATGTACCATATGTTCCTGAAGTTACTTTAAGGGAATTTAAACTTCTTATTTGTGTTTCAATGTTATCATAAAGTTTCCGTGATGCGAAAGTATTGTTCACATTTTTAACTGTTTCTAAATTCAACAATTTTCCCATATGAGCGTTTATAATTAAGTCTTTACGACCAAAACGCTTCTCGAGTAGTTCAATCGCTGCCATATAGTTTTCACTTGATAGCGAAAATCCGCTGATAGCGTTAGCAGCAGCTCCGATAAGAAGGGAATGTAAATAATTAAATTTATCAACGTCAGTTAAACTATCATTTTTTTGTATGGCATTATTGTATTGGTTCCAAAATGATAACCAATAAGCGGGATCTCCATTAAATTTATTAATACTCAACTTCGGTAACTTTATCTTAGAATGAGAGCAAGAAGCGAAATTCTCCGTTGTGATGTTTTCATTAACCGAACTGACCCCCTTAATAGAATATTTGGGTTCAACTCTTGCCTTAATAGCATAGGTTAACTTTGATTTCATGGAAATTATTTTTCCAGAATAACTTTCCAAAGTTTCGAATTCAGCCTCCAATCCGCTCTCATCATCCATTTTATTCTGTATCTGTTCATCTAAAGTTACTAAATTATTACACTTAGCACTAAACTGGTCAGTATATTCCGTAAGAACAGAAACTTCGTGTTCTTTCTGCACAAGATATTGCTCACACGTATTTATTAATTTAGTAGCCGCTGTTCTCAAAACAGTACGTTTCTTCCTTAACTTGTCTATATCAGCCATATTTATCAATAACTTCAAACAAAATTAATTTAAAAATATATTAAACTTCAAAAACAATCATTTTCCTAAAAACGCAATCAAGTAATATTAAAACGAAATCATCAATAACTGTTCAGTAACATTAAGTTTTAACTCTCCGCCTAATTCTTCATTCAAATAAGCTTCAATCAAACCCGGCGTCCCTGTTCGGGCGCCATTAAATGTCGAAACCCAGCTGTATACTATATATTTCAAATTTTAGTTCTAACTAAATCTATTTACTTTCTTTCAACTAAATACAAGCCAGGTTTCTCTTCCGTACTGCCGAATATGATTGAATTCAATTAAATCTCTATCTACAAAAAATATACTCATAAACTAAATAAATACCAGTTAAACTCATAAACTTTAAAACTATCTATTTCAAAATTAATGTACAGAACAGTATTATCATATTTCAACATCATAAACTCAAAACTTCATAATAAAAATGCAGTTTAAAACTTCGGAGACAACTCCGTACAAATTCAACATAACAAGTAAAACAATTAAAAAAGTTTACCAGTTCATTTCAGTTCTAACGAAAACAAGCAGCTTCAGCTCTGATTCAGGGTACCAAAACCCCGAAATATACGGAAATTTCAGTTCAATTCAGGAGGCTACGAAGTGTTTTAGATGGAGCCGGTCATCAACTTACTGGTGTCGAAAAACTCTGGATCTACAAAACTTTCAATCCAATTCAGAGGTAACTGCGAAGAGTGACTAATGGAGCTTGCCGCAACAATCCCAATGCATGACGCGTAAACGGCTCTTGCGCATGTCTGTTTCTCAGTGTACCTCTGAAACTGACAGGTTTTTTTTTTCAAAGGCACAAATCTGTCAGAGGCGAACTTTGTTCCTCTGACTAGATTTCGCTCTGTTCCGATGCCTTTCATTTCATTGTGCCTCTAACGTTTTTCTCCTAATCAGAGGTACTTTGTCTACGTGCCTCTTACATTAAAATAATAGAAGGCACAACGTGCTTGTGCCTTTTAAATAAGGGGCACACTTTTAAGAGTGTACTGTTTACTTACATATCCTCCTCCACCTTATTTAACGGTGAAGTTTCATTGCAGTTTTCTGGCTGTGTTGGAAAGTGTTTCATAATCACACATAATTTTTTGTTCTTGTTTTTAATACATTGATCTAGTTCTAGTTGCTAAAAATTGTACTTACAAGGGAACCACTTTTGGTGCAGCTCGCACCTAGCATCCATATATGGTGCATTTTGTAGCCCTATACATAAAAGTTAGAGAACTGACAAAATTTCTCCGTTAAAAATCATATTTTATATTTTTTTATAGTATAGTATTTTTTCATTATTGGATTTTTAATTGATAATTTCATGCCAAAAGTGAGTCAAGTCGCCAAATAAGATGCTACGAATACAAACCACTACTGACTCACACAGCAGAAAAGTATGACATTCGTCCAGGGTTGTCTGAAAAAATTCTACAGCCAATGTCACGTCACCAAAAATGCAATTATAATGTTGAAAATTTTCAAAATGAAATTCGTAAGTTTTTAAAGAGGTTTTAAAACTTCGTTCAATATTTTATTCTTACTATTAACTAATTTGTATTATAAAGTATTTAAAAAACTTCTCTGTTAATAGTCCGATAAGTGGTCTCGAAAATTTCATTTTCTGAAAGTTATGCTGCTGTAAAATCAAAAAATGATTTTAACACATAATTTTCAACAATTCTCAAACTTCGTAATATAGGTCTTTAAAATGCCACCATGTCTCAATGCTAGGTGCGAGCTGCACCAAAAGAGGTTCCCTTGTTTGTAAAAAGCTTATTTAAAGAAATCAATATAATGGTAAAAAAACTACGAATTTGCATTAAATAAATACTAGATGGAACCCGTCAAAATTTGACGGCAAACAACTTGATACTACCATAAAAATAAAATTTATAGTTGCTTTAACTTGACAAATTTCATAGTAGGGAGCATAATATGATTAAGCGGTCACAGACCTTTCCATCAATATATCACAGGAAGGGTGTGTGCAAAATTTAGAAAGTACCCCTTGGGGGGGGGCAAAGTGGGGAGATGGACACCGGAGATGCATAATATGATTAAGTGGTCACAGACCTTTCCAATGATATATAACATGAGGGTTTTGTGCAAAATTTAGAAAGTTAGGGGGGAGGGGGGGTGGAGGGCAAAGTGGGGAGATGGACATCGGAGATGCATAATATGATTAAGCAGTCACGGATCTTTCCAACAATATATGAGATGAGGGGTGTCAACAAAATTTAGAAAGTATCCCTTGGGGGGGGCAGGGGGGCAAAGTGGGGAGATGGACATCGGAGATGCATAATATGATTAAGTGGTCACAGACCTTTCCAATGATATATAACATGAGGGTTGTGTACAAAATTTAAAAAGTACCCCTTCGGGGGGAGGGGGGGCAAAGTGGGGAGATGGACATCAGAGATGCATAATATGATTAAGCAGTCACGGACCTTTCCAACAATATATGACATGAGGGGTGTCAACAAAATTTAGAAAGTATCCCTTGGGGGGGGGGAAAGTAGGGAGATGGACATCGGAGATGCATAATATGATTAAGTGGTCACAGACCTTTCCAATGATATATAACATGAGGGTTGTGTGCAAAATTTAGAAAGTACCCTTTGGGGAGGAGGGGGGCAAAGTGGGGAGATGATGGACATCTGAGATGCATATGATTAAGCAGTCACAGACCTTTCCAACAATATATGACATGAGGGGTGTCAACAAAATTTAGGGGGGGGGTAGTGGCGGGATGGACCCCGGAGATACATAACATGAATAAGTGGTCAAAGTCTTTTCCAGCGATATATCACATGAGGGGTGTGTGCAAAATTTAGAAAAGTGTCCCACTTGGGGGGGGAGTGGGGGGATGGACCCCAGAGATGCATAACATGAAAAAGAGGTCACAGGCGTTTCAACTTGCAACTTTTTTCTTGAAGGCATTTGACAATATTAAATTTTTTTACCTAAGACAATTTAACGATATTCTTAATATTTTTGCACAATTCGTCAAATGTTCATGGAAAAAATCATGAAATTCGCTAATCAATAGTTGAGAAATTATAAAATTTAACAATCGATAACGGAAAAATCACGAAATTCATCAAATGGTCTGCACACTGATGTGATGATCAAAAGAGTTTTGAAGCATAGGACAAAATTAGCTTTTGCCAAACAGCGAGTAATACTGAAAATTTGGCAATGGACTTTATTGCCACCACTGGTCAAACATAATAGTCACACTCACCAATTACGATGATTGAATGGAAAAAGATTTTTTTTCTCTGCTGTCGCTCGACAAATTTCGAAACCATTTGGCGAATTTCACGATTTTTTCCCCGAAATTGACGGATTGTGATTTTTTTTCTCGAAGCCATTTGACGATATTCGAAAACTTTTCCCCCCGAAACCAGTTGATGAATTTTGCGATTTTTCCACTGTCGATTAATGAATTTTGCAATTTTTCCGCTATCGATTGACAAATTTAGCAATTTATCGACTATCGATTAACGAATTTCACGATTTTTTCCATGAACGAACAAATTGCGCACTTTCTTCCCTCTAATGTTTGACACATTTTGCCCTTTACAATTCAGCCAATGAGTTGAACGCTGTTTCTTTCCAGAAATGTCAGGAATGAAACAATTATTCTTTAGGATGAATTCCCTTCGTTCGATGCACCTTCGTTCGAAAATCACAGATTTCGTCAAATGATTGAGGAAAAAACACTAAATTCATTAAAGGATCAGGGGTAAACATGACTTTCGTTAAAAGACCACAGAAAAAACGTGAATTATGCAAAAGGATCGCGAAAGATAAGCAAATTTGTTCAAAGAATCACAAAAAAGGAAATTTCACCAAAAAATCACGCTTTTTTACTAAATTTCGTCTAAAAATTGCAGAATAAAATGTATTTTATCAAAGAATCGCTGGAAAATGCGAATTTCGTTAACGATCGCGAGAAAAATGCGAAATTCTTCAAAGGATTGCTGAAAAAACATGAATTTCGTCAGAGAATTTCTGAAAAAACATGAATCTCGCCCAATAACAGAAAAATCATGGTTCATAATCATTATATCATACATTATCAAAAAACGAAATTTCACCAAAAAATCACGCTTTTTTACTAAATTTCGTCTAAAAATTGCGGAATAAAATGTATTTTATAAAAGAATCGCTGGGAAACGCGGATTTCATAATCGATCGTGAGAAAAATGCGAATTTCTTCAAAGGATCGCTGAAAAAACGCCAATTTCGTCAAAGGATTGCTGAAAAAACATGAATTTCCTCAAAAGGAAGCAGAAAAAGTGCGAAAATCGTCAAAGGATCACAGAAAAACGCAAATTTCGTCAAAGGATAGCGGAAAAAACGTGTATTTCGTCAAAGGATTGCAGTTAAAACATGAATTTCGTCAAATGATTGCTGAAAAAACACAAATTACGTCATAGGATCGCTGAAAAAAATCGTTAATTTCATCCATCGGCACATAAATATCATGAATTTCGTCTATCGGGGGCATAAAAATCCTTAAATTCGTCGGTCGGGTAGAGAAATTTTTTTTTCGTCAATCGGGCGTGTAAAAATCATGAGTTTCATTTATCGGTCACCTAAAATACACAAAATTCTTCATACGGGCACTTAAGAATCAAGAAATCAGTTGATCAGGCACGTACAAATCATTAATTTCCTCTATCGGCACATAAAAATGATGAATTTTGTCTATCGGGTGCATAAAAATACTTAATTTCATAATCTTTTACCAAATTTCGTCTAAAAATTGCAGAATAAAATGTATTTTATAAAAGAATCACTGGGAAACGCGAATTTCATAAACGATCATGAGAAAAATGCGAATTTCTTCAAAGGATCGCTGAAAAAACACGAATTTTTTCAAAGGATCGCTGAAAAAACACAAATTTTGTCAAAGGATTGCTGAAAAAACATGAATCTCGTCAATAGGCAGCAGGGAAAGTGCGAAGATCGTCAAAGGATCACGAAAAAAGCAAATTTCATCAAAGGACCACAGAAAAACACAAATTTCGTCTAAAGATAGCAGAAAAAACGCGAATTTCGTCAAATGATTGCTGAAAAAACACAAATTACGTCGTAGGATTGCTGAAAAAATCATTAATTTCATCCATCGGCACATAAATATGATGAATTTTGTCTAACGGGTGCAGAATTTATCTGTCACCTAAAATTCACAAAATTGTTCAAACGGGCCCATAAAAAGCAAGAAATTAGTTGATCGGGCACGTAAAAATTATTATTTTCCTCTATCAGCACATAAAAATCATGAATTTGGCAATCGGGTGCATAAAAATACTTATTTCGTCGGTCGAGTGCAGAAAAAAAAATCGTCAATCGAGTGTGTAAAAATCATGAGTTTCATTTATCAGGCATGTAAAAATCATGAAATTCTTAAATCGGGTGCATAAAAATCATGAATTTTGTAGGACGGGCACGTAAAAATCACAAATTCATCAAGTGGGTGAGTGAAATCACGAATTAGTCAAGTGGGCACATAAAAATCACGAATTTCTTTAATCGAGTGCATAAAAATCGTAAATTTTGTCCCTCAGATGCAGAAAAATCATTAATTTCATCCATCGGGTGAGGAAAAATCCTGAATTTTGTCAAACAGATGCAGAAAAAACACAAAAGGAAAAAAGAAAATAAGAAAATCCTGTATTTGGCCAGTTTTTTCCATATTTTTAATCGCCAGTTTTCCAAGTTTTATCGCCGAGTGCTTATTTTCACCTTTAGGTGGCAATAAAGTCAATCGCCAATTTTCAGTATTGCTCGCTGATAGGCAAGTGCTAATTTTATCCTGACAAAATGGTTATCGTATCAATGGATGGAAAAGGAAAAGTGTGTAGTGTATATAAATGAATTCGCATTGACTGTCACCTTGTATAATGACAATTGTGTACAATTTATCGCGTTTGATGGAGTTTTTAAGTTTTAAGTTTAGATTATTATATTATTAGGTAGTTTTTCATTTTATCTTTATTTTATTTTATTGAATCATTGAAGTTAAAACAGATATCTATTTCTGTGTTAATGATTGAGTTCTTTAGATATGTTTTGATTCTTCGTATATTGTTAGCAAAATTATTTAGTGCACATAATATAATTGTAAAGCATGCTTTATATACATTCTGGTGTATTTTATTAGTTGAAATTTGTTACATTTTTCGAAATGATTGTTGAATTTTGTCATCTTTTTTCCCGCAACCAATCAATAAATTTCATGATGTTTTATTGGTGATTGGTTGCGGGAAAGTATTGTGAAATTCAACAATCAATCAGGAAAATGTAACAAAATTCTACTAACAACAGGAGCCTCTAAACAAACCAGTTCAAAATATGCATTCATATACATTAGAGGCTGTACCATCTGTCCATTTACATATTAAAATGTGTACTAAATGATATATAACATTTTAAAAACTGAAATTTTACACTTACATCTTAATTGTAAGTTTCATTGTTTACATGAGTGGATTTTAAGGAGTCTACTGCATATATATACACACAGAGCCGTAACTAGCCATTCCTGGGCCCTGTGCAAGAATTCGCATTTGGGCCCCTTAATTAATTAGGTTTGGAAAAATGAAAAAAAAAATACGTCGCAATAAATTTTTTTATTAAGTTTTATTTTAATTGCACTTTTCTGGCTTTCATTTCGGCAAATTCGTTAATAACATCATCATAATTAATATTTTTAACTATATTGTATTCTATTGAAATAATAGACAGATTGGATAAACGTTCTTGTCCGATAGTTGATCGTAAATAATTTTTAATTTATTTTAGCCTGCTAAAACTTCGCTCGCACGAAGCTATAGAAATGGGAAGAGTTAAAAATATTCGAAGGGCGACACTGATTTTTGGGTAAGATTCAATTAAACCAAAATCATGAAGAGTCTGTAGAATATCAAGCGGATATGCAGTTTGTATGTTTTGTATAAGAGCCGTTACTTCAAACTTAAAACTTTCAATTTCACATGTGAAGTCGTACTTTTTTAAATCTTTGCTGTACTTAATAGCGAGTAGGACTGGGCGATGTAGAGATTTCTTAAATCGATTTATCATCCATCTTAAATCGCGATTTAACACTAGCTACTAAAGTCAATAATTCTCCGAACTATGAGAGGTTTAAAAATTTAATATCTATTTTGCAGGATTCATTCAGTGCTAGGTTTGAGGATTTTCAAGCTGATAAAAAAATGTGGATCTATTCACAAATCCCTTTTCAATTTCTCTGCAAGAAATTAATTATTACCCACCTGAAATCCAAATGGAAATTATTGACCTACAGAACCATGCTATACTGAAAAGCAAATATAAGGAACTTATTTCAGCTGCAAGTGATCCAAATTATATTGAATATTGGAAATTTGTACCGGCAAGTAATTTTCCAAATTTACATGATTTGGCTGTCAGATATTGCTGTAGGTTTGGATCAACATATGTTTGTGAACAAATGTTTTCTATTATGAACATAATAAAATCAAAATATCGTTCAAGATTAACTGATATGCACCTAAAAAACCTAATTTTGTTAGCGTCTTCAAAAATTAATCCTAATATAGATGACTTAGTAAAAAAGCTAAAAATTCAAAAGCCACATTAAGTAAGTACTGACTATTTGTTTAATAATTATTTAGAATTAAATGTTTCAAGTTATTGATTTTTATTTTATACATAATCTGGCAGAACCTTTAAAAATGTTTATTAACAATAAAAACCTAAGTTTATATTTTTGTTTTATTTATATTATTTTTTAAATCTCCATTACTCAGACTTACAGGGAAAAAATGTGGTATGGCGTAAAAATCACATAATCAGCTTATAAATAACATGATATCGCCTTTTGATATTTTAAGTATGTTGGAAAAATTGGAAGTGGCACGCATATTTTTTTTTTCTTCAGATAGTGGCACTCTTCCCAAACAGGTTGACCACCCCTGATTTAAACCAATAGATAAATTGAATTTCCTATGTTAGCTTAAATTGATTTAAACCAATAGATAAATTGGATTTCCTATGTTAGATTTAAATAGATTTATGACTTAAATCAATTTAAGGCCCAGGCCTAGTAGATACATCAATGTAGATAAATCGTTTTTCCGATGTTAGCACTAAATCGGTATTTTGTTTTAAATCGATTTAAAGCCAATTGATAATAGGATTCCCGATGTAAGCTTTAAATCTATTTTTTTTGTCTTAAATCGATTTAGTTAAATCGGGTTGCCGAGGATAGTTTTAAATTGATTTAGTTAAATCAGATTTCCAATGTTAGCTTTAGATCAAATTAGTTAAATTGC
This sequence comes from Maratus michaelseni, assembly GCA_963931845.1. Lineage (NCBI taxonomy): Eukaryota > Metazoa > Arthropoda > Arachnida > Araneae > Salticidae > Maratus > Maratus michaelseni. The sequence continues at coordinate 405,043,374 of OZ007586.1, forward strand.
GATTTAGCTAAATCACGATTTAGCTTAAATTGCGATTTAACTTAAATCACAATTTAGCTTAAATCGCGATTTAGCCTAAATCGCAATTTAGCTTAAATCGCGATTTAGCTTAAATCGATTTAAGCCAATAGATAAATCGGATTTCCGATGTTAGTCTTAAATCGATTTAAGACTTGAATCGATTTAAGGCCCAGGCCTAATAGCGAGATCTGCAGCCGATTTTTTTAAGTCAGTGACACTCATATGTTGTAAAGACGAGCCATACAGAAAGCAAAAATAATCACAGATGGTTCTCATTTTTTCATATCGCAAATCTATCTGAGACAACAGAGTGTCAAGAACACTGTACATTTGTATTTTAAATAACTCTTCAGCTGTTAATTTACTTCCTTCATCTGATGTTTCATCTATTTCCATTATCTGCACTCTTCTTTTCCTTTTATTAAGAAATTCCTTCTCTATATCCATTTTTTCAGCCAAACTTTGTGCTTCCTGGATATTTTGTTCAAAACCTGTATCTCGAAGCCCTTGTAATGTACTACGTAAACCAGCAATTAGTTTTGTTCCAATATCTATTGACAAATCTTTCTGTTGTAATGCTTTGTTTGTTCGATCGATGCATTGTAGAATTTTATTCCATATAGAAAGTGTACAGATAAACCTATAATTAATTTGCAGAATCAAACTTTGTGCATTCGATACAGCTTCCGGATTCGAAAAATCGTTTGTAATCATTTGAAGTCCTTCCATTACTTCAGGTAATTGTAAATACAGCGCTTTTATTGCTCTGGCCTTTGATGACCATCTTGTATCAGAAAAACTTTTAAGTGATATTTTTAAACACTTCATTATAGTTTCCCAACGAATTATTGAGGACGAGAAAAAATTAAACAACCTCTGCACAGTACCAAAAAAAGCAATCATTTCTGGAGTTGTAGATGCACCGTGGCACCGGCTAAATTTAGATTATGAGCTGCACAAGGTACAAATATTGCAAAATCATTAATTTCCAAAATACGTGCACTTACTCCCTTATACTTGCCAACCATATTGGCACCGTTGTCAAATCCTTGCCTTCTGCAATCCTGAATGTCTAATTTATCAACATTTAGTTTATTCAAAATTTCAGATGATAAACCTTCTCCCGTTTTTTCATGAGATTGAATAAAGTTTATGAAGCTTTCTTCAATCATTACCTTCCTATTACAGTCAACATGGCCATATCTTATAATCTGACTCATTTGCTCTTTTCTTGAAACATCAGGAGTGCAGTCGAATACAATTGTGTAGTACTTTGCCTTCTTAATTCTGCAGATGATTTCATTTCTAGTTTTGCCCCAACTAATTTTATTATTTCATTTTGAATAGTGGGTGAGAAATAAGACACTGAACCCTTTTTATGTTTTTTAATATGTTCCTTTAAAGTAGCATTGTAATGGCTAGCAAATTCAATCAAATTTTAAAAAATGCCACAATTTGGATGTCCAATAATTTCATTTGAACCTCTAAGAGCAAGATTATATTTGGCATAGAATAGAATAGCATCCAATATTATTTTTAATATTTCACGCCATATAATTTTTTCCTTGTTAATGGAATTAATTACATAATCATCAATTGCATTTCCTGATTTTATATTCTTTTCCATTACTTTCCATTTCACATACGAAATTCGATGTTCCGGAGAATTTTCGTGTCGGGGAATAACCGGATGAAGATGCCTCCAATCATAAAAAACCTTTTTGTGGGTCTGAAAGATTATGCGATTTTTGCCCAAAAAGCATGCAAGGAAATCAAAATACTGCATTTTGATTAACGAGAATATAAAATCCATTTTCTTTTAACAGTTTCTCCGTTAATTTGTTTAACATAAAACCAGTCCTTTGTAAATTTTCGACCTGAATCGTCTACTTTTAACATATTAAAGTTAATGTTGTCGCCTTGATCTGCACCATGTGAGACAAGATAATGTATTAATTTACCAGTAACGGCAGGCCAGGAATGGGGATTGTTGTAATTAAGCAGTATTTCTTCTGGAACAGTACAGAACGTATTTTGTTCGGTATTATCAGTTTGTGAAGCAGTACTTTGTGCAGGCTCGTCCTTTTTTGAATTATTAAGGGGCAAATGTAGTGAAATACCTTGTGAAACAGCAGAATATTCGGTAATATCAGTTTGTGAGACAGTACTTTGTACTGGCTGATCCTCTTTTGAACTATTATGGGGCAATTGTAGTAAAATACCCAGTGAATAAGCAGAATATTCGGTATTATCAGTTTGTGAGACAGTACTTTGTGCAGGCTCATCCTCTTTTGAATTATAATGAGGGTATTGTAGTAGAATATCTTGAGAAGCAGCAGATTGCTTTTCTTGCAATGGATCGTTTTTGTTACTCGGAGAATTCTCGTTAATTGAAGGGGTAGATGCCAAATGTAATGTTTTTTTATCACCTTGTGAAGTAGTGCTAGATTTGACCTCTTCCACACTTCCTCTATTCTCTGAGTTTTCGGTTTTTAGCCATTTACCAAACTGTTGCGACATTGACTTGCATTTTTCCAATTTTCGTTTCCTTATATTTCTCTTTTGTGCACCTGACAAATGCTTAGACATTTTTGAGCTAGAAAACAAAATATTATTGTTAGCATGTTGCCTGTACAAGTATAAAACTGTTATAACGTACATAAACTACTTTTTGTAGAACGAATGCAAGCGTGTGACGAAATATCATTTGCTTGGATGCCTTTTATTTGCCATATTTCGATGGTTTTTTTCCAATCAAACATTTCTCGGAAAATATTAAAAATCTAAAAATTTGTTACACATGAAATTAATTTATTAAAATGTCGCCATAAAACTCAAATGTAAAAGGAATCGTAAAAGGTTTCAAACATTTAAACAATAAATCCTCTCGTTTAAAGCGATGAAAAAAAAATAGAAGCAAATATTTTTTTCTACCTCCAGTAGACAATTCTAAAGTCGCGACCATTTGTCTGCTATCCAGATTGATTAGAAGATGGGATGAAGTCTATCAAGCAAAATATAGGAAACGTTTAATTGTCGATGTTGAAATAGCAGATAAAAGTCTCCAGACAACAATTTCATTCACAGATTTAAAAATAAGCGAGTAATTTTAGAACTTTTAAATCAAATCAGTTGGTTGATCCAGACAGAAACGGGGCCTTTTTAGAATCCCTCCACGAAACTCTAACAAAAATGGGCCCTTTTAATTATTCATTTAACACTTAATAAAATAATATATAATATATTCAATAAAATAAAATATTTAATAATTCCTTTTAATAAAACAATCCCCTTCACAAAATTTAATAATATAATAAATTACATAAAAATAACATTTTCTTGTTTTATAAATTGAGAGACAAGAAAGAAAAAAAACCTGCATGGACCCTTCAAATTCGATATATATTTACCTTTAATAAGATTTAAAATAATAATAATAAAAATAATAATAATAATAATAATTAAAATAATAATTCTTCTACAAAAGTTTTTCTAAGATTATATGCATAAATATTTACAATGATTTCACTTACCTTCAAATTATGGCCTTAAATTTCTTGGTACTTCTTTTTCTTTCAATAAGAAATAAATAAGAAATACAAATTAAAAATATCAAGATACATTAGAATTAGATAAAAGAGTAAACTGTGTCGTTATAAAGCACGACCACTTAATAAAATCGATTTCCGTACTTCGCTTTCCGCATAAAAACATAGAGCTCGGTGGAAGCAAAAACAGAATAGAATTCGAGACAGGTTCAATGTTGCCAAATGACTAAAAGTAAACTTTACGTGAAATAAGGAAAAGAAAATACCCAAGTTTTTTTCGAAAAATTTTATTGTTCCCGAACATTTATTTCCCCACGAATTACTTGTCCTCAAAATTTGACAAAACTGGCTTTCGGAAATGAATTTTCTTTCATAAGGTTAATGATGATATTTATTGAAATGGTTTGCAGTGTTGTAAAACGAATTCAGCGTACATGTTGCTTAGGATTTTTTTTTTTTTTTTTTTTTTTTTTTTTTGCGTATTTTGATTTTCGGAATCAATGCTTAGTTCTGAAGTCTGCCCATAAAAGAAGGGGAAGTTCTCCTGTAATTTAGATTTTTTTTTCTGCAGTGGTTATCGTTCAATTTTTTCGAAATTTTTAGGAATTAAAAATATGATGTTCCCTTAAACATTTTATGAAACAATATGCATATTTAATAGTGAAAACATAAGCCAAATCCAGCGAAATATCCCACTTTTTTCGTCGATTTTTTCTTATATTTTCTTAATTTTTTTAAAAATATTTGTGCTCCCCCGAATGTTTCAAAATTTTTGTAGTAGCTGTAAATCCAGTCTGCCGAGATGCTGTAAAAAGATTGTGTCGAAATAGGGACGTTTATTTACTTTTAATGTAGAAAAAATATCGCTTTCGAGAGGTAAAGCGACCTGCGGTCGTGAATTTTTAAAAATAATTAAAATTTTCATATTTTTGAAAACCGATTGCACTGACGATTAGAAGAAAGTATCGGCATTAAGGCATATTTTTTGCTTATCGGTGCCCCTAAAATTGCGACCTGGGAGGGGGGGGGATGGAACGTTTTGCATATTACGGGAAATGTTTACTGCGAAAACGACTCTTTTTTGCAAACATTTTTCAAAGGGCTAACAACGATATATTTTCGAACTAATTGCAGGGTTGCTAGCTACGGGTCAGGGAATTTTTCAGGGAAAGTACCGGTATTTTATTATAGAAAAACTCGCCTTAAAACAGACAAAGTTTCGCACGATTAAATTAGCCGTATTTTTCTATAAGAAAATACTGGTACCCTCTCTGAAAAATTCCCTGACCCGTAGCAATCCTGTAATTGCAGAATTTGAGACGTAAAGGTACTAATTTTAAGACTGTATTTTCCATATTTCAAATGGTTTGGTTAAAGGAAGTTAAAATAAAACGGAAAAAAACCCGGCATTTGGTAAAAACATAAGCGAAAACACAAGTATACGTTACTGTATTCAAACTATAACCTAGCCTAAGTTTGGCAGGTACGTAGGTAAGTTGAAAATATCAGTTCTATATTAATTCGAATGTTCATGTTGATAAGCAGAGACATCTAGGATCAAAATAACACAAAACTTAACCGTCAAATCGCGCAGTAGAAAGGCAGAAATTTCTTTTTCAATTAAAAAATATAATTTCTTATGCACATCATTTTGCCCCCCCCCCTTTCAGATGGGCCCTGTGCGGCTGCACCTGTTGCACCTGCCTAGTTACGGCACTGTATACACATATACTAAAATTATCTATCTAAATCCATTTGAATCATTGAAAGTTTTGTTAAGATTTGATTGTAATTCACTCTTTAGAACGCTTTTCTATTACCCGACATAATACCAATAAATTGTCATACTAAAGTTCCAAAACCTTTAAAAAAATTGTCAACAAACCAAAAAAATTCCATGCAAAACACATCCATACACACTATCATAACAAAATCATCAAAATGCACAGGTGGTAAAGCTGTTTAGAAGATTCTGTTGTTAGTAGAATTTTGTGATCTTTTTCCCGCAACCAATAAATAAATTTCACGATGTTTTATTGTGATTAAACTATGAATTTTGTTACTTTTTTACATATAAACACAATTGCTGACTCAGCAAGTTTCTGGATTTGTCCATGTTAGTGAAACTTTTTTTTTTTCATGCAACTGCTGGTCAAATTTTCAATCAATTTTTACAGCCGAATGCAACTATTAAAACATCTGTAGTATTATATTCAAAAAGGTAAATTTCAGCTTTATAAATCCTAATAAAAACTCGACCATTACTTTTTGGTTTAAGAAATTTAAAGTAGCAAAATATACATACGACATATCCAAAGAATTCAATCATGAACACAGAAATACATATGTGTTTCTATGTTCATGAGCTCAATATAACAAAATAAATAAAGATAAAATGAAAAAATACCTAATATTTATAGTAATCCAAACTTTGAAACATGTTGCTTACGCCGACTCCCGACTAAAGATCTCTAGAGATAGGAAATACCCTCACCTCATTGGCTGAAACAAATCTGTCTGTAGAGAGTAAAAGCCTCTAGCTGATTGGCGGAATGCTCGCGCACGCGTATAAAAGTCATATTTTCATGGAAAACGAAATACCAGGTTAGCTTTAAATAGATGGAGTTTATGTAAAAACAGAACATCATGAAATTTTGTAAAAAAAAATTCTTGCACTTTTTGGTTCAAATATCCACAAATACTTTAGAAAAGAAAAATAAACTTAGATTTTAATAATTTAGTAAACTGCAGTTAAAATGCTACTTTAAAAAATAATAAGACTTCGAACTTTTAATGTAACTATTGGGTTGATCGGAAAGTTGTTTCCGTTCGAGAAAGTTGGTTCGTACCGGAAAATTCTATTAATTATTAGGCATTAAATCAGATAGCTAATGTCTAATAATTGACGGACAGAATTTTCTGGTACAAATTCTTAAACAGAAGAAACTTTCTGAATCACCCAATATATGTATTTAATCACTAATTAGCAGATAGTTAACTATCAACATTTGTATAGATTTCTCTGTGGCATATGTTGAATTTAATCGAATCATTGCCTCTAGTATGTGAATTATATACTATATCAGTGATGAATTCAGCGGTTGGGGCAGGGTACACATACACCAGATGATTTGCATATTTATGCTTTTATTTTTATATTTATGTTAAAATTGTTATTATAAGACATTATAAGTAAGCTATATTTCAAAACACAGGTACAGTGACAAAGATTGTGCACTTAAAAAAAATGAATAAATTTCCTGTTGGAAATGGAATTATAGTTACCCTTATCGATATGAAAACTTTTCCGAACCTACAAGGAATAAAATCTGGAAAAATAGAAAGTTTTCCTTTTTGATTCAAAAACTAATCTTTAAATACAGAATAAATTTCTGTAGATTAATGAAATCTCTCCTTATGTATAAACGAAAGCTTCCCAAATCAATAAGTAAACTCATCTTTAATAATATAATAAATTCCATTCACACAAAAAAGTTTTGAAAGAATAGACAGAAAACATTCCTTTTTAAAAAGGAAACATTTCTGAATTAGTCATTCGGGAATCTTGAAAAATGTAAAAATACCTCTGTAAAATAGAAACTTTCTTTTCTTTATGGATTTTTTTTTTTTTTGTAATCAGAAAAAAATCCCGTATCATAAAGACTTTTTCCCTATAAGGAGTAGGAACAATGACAGATGAAAATACTCACCTTTTGGACACTATTTTTGTTACCTTTTATCTAACTTAAATATTATTAAGAATCTTTTTTTGCATGCCTATTCACACAATCAGAATTACTTATAAATGGGTAAAGAGAATATTTCAAGTATGTTAACATTATAAAATAGATTACTTTGGTATGTTTTGTATTACAATGGTCCAATTTGTTAACGTATTGTCACCTTTAAATTTTATTTATTTGTTACAAGTACACTTTTTTATGTTCATAATATACATAGCATACTTCTTGTTTATTTGTAATCTGCGTGTATACGTATCCTTAATATATTCAGTCAAGATAAAAACAAAAGCAAAATTGTCCAAAACAAACCATTTCGCCTGCTAAAATGTTTCCGCATCCTTAAAACACTTTTTTTTTTTTGGTGAAAAATGTAAATTGTCATATAAATGTAAAACAAATCTGGTGAAAACAGATTAGCTTCATCTGTAAATAGTTTTCTTAATTGAAATGAATTGGAAAAATTATCAACATGGAACTGAATAGACGTAATTCAAAAACATTGTTTAATACCAACTATTCTCTCGTTTTAGCAGCGATGAATTCAGCAGAAGGCTTGGGAAGTGGAGGATTTGTGATTGTATGCTTATAAATATAATTTTTTATGTTTAAAGTTATATCATAAGTAAGTTGTCTCTAAAAACACAGATAAAATGACAAAGTTCATGGTTCATACACTTGAGAACGATTTTATGTTTATATTTGTTGTAGAAGTGCAATGTTCTCCCCCTCCCCCTCCCCTTTTGGAGGAGAAATTTTGTTTTAACACTGACCTTCACAGTACCCATAATCAAAATAACAATAATATTTAATTTAATGTATTTCAGTTTGTATAGAGTGTTTTTAAGAAGTAAAATTCTACATATTTTTTATGTTGTATAAGTTAGTTTTTTCTCAAAATACAAATACAATGACTGAGTTCATGTTCATATACTTGAGATCAAATAAAATTCCAGCACTTTTCAAGGATGCTCAAGGGTTGTTTTAGATCAAGGTGTGAAAAAAAATTCACTTTGCAAAAATTTAAATCAGGATTTTAAATTCAGGATTTTTATGATTTTTTTTTCTTGCTAAGTTAAGATATTGATAGGCAACTTAGAGTTGTAGGAGGTTTTAAAAATAATCTGTCTTCATACTTCAGGTATTCTTGTAAAAATATTGCTAAAATAATGCGTACTAATATATATATATAAATATATTATAATAATAAATCAAGCTGTCTTAATGAAGACAAATTATGGAACAATGTTATTTTTTGAGTTGGCAGAAGTAATTTAGTAACATACAGATCATTTAAATGTAAACTAAGACAATATTTTGAAAAAAAAATACTGTATACAATTGTTTAGAAATCAGACAATCTTTACCTTCAAATCAATTTTACTTTACAAACATACATTAAAAAGTACTTTTTATTTCAGATTCTTTTGTATCTTTTCTATTGATATAACTCAAATAATACAAATAAAATTTACTTTTTTTTGTCAGCTCATATCTAGATGTAAAGTATTTTGTACACCTGAAAAAAATTTCAATCAATTTGTACTTTTTAATATTATTATTCATTTGGAGGAAAGAATCTTTCTAAATATATTTGGTGTTTTTTATGTTAGCCGGATGCGAATTATATAGAGATATAATCACTGGAACCCAGCTAACACAAAAATACCAGTAATTTGTATGCTTTAATTTTTATTTAGTACTTTACTTATTATTATTAAATAGAAGCATGTCTTTGTATGTCTTTGTATAGAATGTTATAGTGAATATGGTATTTCCAGGTACTTTAATATGATGTTTTAATAAATTTACAATCAGCATAAAAAGAAAATAAAAGAAAACTGCCCAGTTAAACTGACGGCATTGAGCTCACAGGCTATTCACACTAACTGTAAATTATATTCTTATTTCAAAGAATTTGAAATAAGCCCTCGAAAAATGAAGAAATCGACAATATCTTAAGAGGGGGGAACCATCCCCCGTTTCTCCTTCTTATAATTAACCAATGAACCCATAAAACTAATCAGAGAACCGCCTTACCACAATGAACCTATATACAAAATTTGAAAAAATCGGATAATTCTGCATGAAAAATCCATTTATCTAAATGAAGGGGGGGGGGGGGGTTAGCCCCCCGTCCCCCCTTTATACTTAACCAAAGAACCCCCAAAACTAATCAGAGAAGCGCCTTATCACAATGAACATATATATAAAATTTGAAGAAAATCGGATAATTCTGCTTAAAAAACCCATTTATCTATATCAAGGGGGTTTAGTCCCCCCCGTTCCCCCATTTATACTTTACCAGTGAACCCCCAAAACTAATCAGGGAAGTGCCTTACCACAATGAGCCTTTATACAAAATTTGGAGTAAATTGGATAATTCTGCATGAAAAACCCATTTATCAAAATTAAGGGGGGGTAGCCCCCGTTTCCCTCCTTTAAACTTCACCAATGAACCCCCAAAACTAATCAGGGAAGCCCCTTACCACAATGAGCCCATATAGAAAGTTTGAAGAAAATCGGATAACTCTGCATGAAAAAAATCATTTATCTAAAATAAGGGGGGGGAGGATTAACCCCCCCCGTTACCCCCTTTATACTTAACCTATGAACCCCCAAAACTAATCAGGAAAGAACCTTATCACAATGAACCTATATCCAAAATTTGAAGAAAATCGGATAACTCTGCATGAAAAAAATAATTTATCTAAAATAAGGGGGGAGGATTAACCCCCCGTTTCCCCCTTTATACTTAAAACCTATGAACCCCCAAAACTAATCAGGAAAGAACCTTATCACAATGAACCTATATACAAAATTTGAAGAAAATTTGATAATTCTGCATGAAAAAACCATTTATCCAAATTAAGGGGGGTTAGCCCCCCTCCCCCCCTTTATAGTTAACCAATCAATCCCCAAAACTAATCAGGGAAGCGCCTTATCACAAGAACCTATAAACAAAAGTGGAAGAAAATTGGATAACTCTGCATGAAAAATTCATTTATCTAAATTAAGGGGGAGGATTCCCCCCCCCGTTAGCCCCTTTATACTTAACCTATGAACCCCCAAAACTAATCAGGAAAGAACCTTATCACAATGAACCTATATACAAAATTTGAAGAAAATTGGACAATTCTGCATGAAAAAACCATTTATCTTAATTAAGGGGGGTTAGCCCCCCCGTTCCCCTCTTTATAGTTAAACAATCAATCCCCAAAACTAATCAGGGAAGCGCCTTATCACAAGGAACCGATAAACAAAATTGGAAGCAAAGCGGTTTTTTCTGTCAAGAGTTATCGCGTTACGTACGTACATACGTACATACATACAGAACGGGCGGGCACATAAGCTCTCAGGCTTTGATAGCCTGTGAGCTAAAAAAATCTTATCTATTTATATTACTAAAAGAAAGGACAAGTTTCTGTTCAAGATAAAACACACATATATATATATATATTTTTGACTGATTATTTATAAACATATGTAGACTTCCAGCCTTTATTATCTGAATTTTGCTTTCAAACGCTGTGAAACAAACATGATTAAAAGTCGAAAGTTATTATAGAATAAACAAAAGTATTCTATACATCAAGCAAAGTAGAGCAAAAATTTTGGCTTATTTAATCTAAATAACGTGAAGGTTGTTTAAATTTTTCAAGAATAAAATTTCAACATTGATTTACATCAATGATAGATAAATCTTATTTTTAATTAGCTTACCATAGTTTAGGTATACACAGCATTACATAAATTAAAGTGGTTCTAGTATAAATATAATACATAAGAAAAAAAATCACCACATTGCTTGACTATTTCAAATAATTCTTATCAGATCTTTAGATATTAAGATATATATATATTTCAAGACAATACATTAAAAAAAATTTTAAATAATAAAGTATAGTTATTTAGTAAGGTACATCTATACCATGGGTAAAAATGTCATGCATTAAAAAGTAAAGTAATATCACTACAAGAGCAGAAGTGAATTCTGAAATGAAGTTTCTTTTCATGATATTGAATTTTTACCAATACTTAAAGATTTGCGATTAAAGAACATTACTTCAAAATTAGAAGTAAGCTAGGGATTTCCCCTTATTTCTTATAACTGACTTCTGTTACTTAACATGTAATCAAAGTAATTAACTTAACTGCAAAAGGATAACAATGTTATGTGGTGGATAGACAATAAAGATGATCATTTAAAGAACAAACACATTTATTAAACATTTAAAAACAAACAATAAATAAAAATGAATGTTTCAAAATTATATTATTTTGTGATACTTTATATTTAATGGAAATAATAAAATACAGCTCACATATGCAAAATATTTACATCTTGAGACATTAGATTAAGATAGCTGTTTGCAGAGTGTGTGCTTCTGGTGTCATAAAGTTCATTACCATGATGATTAAGAGCGATCACCACAAAGTCTGTAATTATTATACAAACCGATTTCCGACTTACCCTTTTCCTGAATTCCAATAAGCTTTATCCATCGCTGACATCTAAGGAAGACATAAGAATTCAAATTTGAATTAATATAAATTATGAGCATACAATTTGTGGATATTTACAGGTTGAATAGTGGAGATTTACTTGATGAAATTTTATCATCTTCTTAGTAATACTAACGATTTAAAAGAAATTTTTTTTTAAAACGTAAACTGTTGGCATCTGACGCCTACTTTCTGATGGCGAAAATCTTGTTTTAATAATTATATTTGGTAATGAGTAATCACGCTTCTAAATTTTCCTCGTAGGCTAACATTAGATTTCATGATCGGGAGTTTCAGTGAAGCAGCCCCTTAATAATGCATGTGCTGTTACTTATATATGTCATATGTACATCGTATACACATGTCATATACGACCTGTACTTAAAAATTTAATAAAATCTAGTAACGAAGAAAATATTTCGCAGGTAAAAAAAAAAAAAAAAAAAAAAAAATTAGTTTGACAAAACACAAAAGTTTTTTTTATGAATTGAGAAAAATTAATAATAAGCACAGATTAGAATAACATATAATGAAATTCAGAAAGATAATATAAACTTCCTTTTGTAATATAATCTAATGTAAAGGCCGAATTAACCGGCATGTCCGAGAAATGCCGATGTCTCAGCAGATGAGTGCTATAAAATGTTTATACAATGATGGGGGGGGGGGATTACACATTGAGACCATGTCAAAAAATTATAATTTTACAAATTACAATGACCATTAGGAAAAAGTTCCGAAAGCTTAAAAAAAATGCATGTCAAGGTTGCAGTTATGATTTTGCCAACATCATCGCAAAGCTTATATATGCATATATATATATATATATATATATATATATATACGTAAGACGTAAATAATATGTGTGTAATATATATATATATATTCCAAACACTACTATATGGGCCATATACGTCATTACACACATATTATTTACGTCTTACGTGTCATATATACATCATATACACATGTCATATATGAATATAACTTGGCCATATACCTCAAGAAATGTTATATATATATATCATATATTATTATAATACCATACATGATTTATAATTTGGCGATAAAGTTTGGTCGCTTGGCGATTCATCCCTGGGGCCGCTATAACAAGAAAGTACCAAATTTCTACTTTATTTTTCATATCTGATAATTTGCATCTATTTTTTTAGTAACTTTAACATTTTTGTAACGATTTTATGCATTTCTATTGCCTATTCAAATAAAAACTCTTCTAAAGTTACATAATTTCGTTAAAAATTCTTCTAAACTTTTACAGAATTTCATTAAAAACGCTTTAAAAAATAAAGTGACGACGTCAAGAGGTCCATTCTCGACCGAAAACAACAACCATTTTCCCAATGGCTAAAAAGAAAACTTGGTAAGCAAAGCAGTGGTGACTTGCGAACTGCATCCTGTATAAAACTATAGTGGGCAATATGAGTCACAAAATGTTATAATACATCATATATTATTATAATGTCATATATTCATTATAATTTGACAATAAATTTTGGTCGCTTGGCGATTTATCTTTGGAACCCGTGATAACATGAAAGTACCCAAATTTTAATCATATCAACATAAAAATAATACAGAAATAGGAATCTGTTTCGTACTTTAATGTTTAAAAATCGAGAGAAAAGTACTGGCGCACATTACTGGTACACATTACTGGCACATCTACCCTATCTAAATTAAACAGTTTATCTTTCAGTGGCTATTTCATGTAAATAATATCTCGCATAATTATTGGTTTTACATTTAAATTATCAACTTTAAAATTGGAAAATATATTTCTAGCTCTAAAAAAGGGCACAATTAATAACAGTTGAAAAATTCATTTACACTTATTTGACTGAAAATATCATACACAATATTTAGAAAATAAATATCAAATGTATAAAATAGCGAACATCATATTTTACACATAAATATTGGCTTTACCTTATATATCACCGAACTCTGTTGGTTTAAACTATTTATTGGAAACAGCGTAATTTTTAAGTACCGAATCGTTAGAAATCTATTACTTCATTTTCAACCTTCAATGGTTGAGCTCTGATATAACAACTGTGTGAATAATATATTTATAAATATTAATTACATTTATAAATCTGCATATCAGAGACAGATTACATCAGCTCCGCAGTTTTATTTTGAAATCATTTTATGAAATATTTATAACATTTATCCAGTTTAATTTATTTCATATTTGTTTTATTAATTAGTAATTATAAAAGTTGTTTAAAGAAGTTTTGAATTCTAAGGGAAAAATCAATAATATCGCCATTTTTTTCGTATACAAACTATTTACAAACCGAAAATAAAAACATTTAATTAATTTAAATTAATCTTACTTGAGAAAAAATTGATTTATATATGGTTTATTTAACCAATGTTAAATAAAGAAACAGTAAAATCAAAATCAAAAATTTGAATATGCAAAATCGAAAAACAAAACACTTACCCCGTCATTGTGTTGCCATTCCTTCACGACAAATCCACCCTCTGTGAATCGTTTCAGCATCCCATCCGCTAGATGGTGCTATTTTCAACTTGCGAAAAGTTTCCTATTTATCTGACTGGGCTTATTATTTAATGGCTTTGCGTTTGACCCATTATAGAACCAAGTTTGGCCTTGGTACCGTTTACCTTATAGTCTTAAAAATAGATTTTCTTTTCAGAAATATTGGAATTCAAATGTGAGCACCCATATGAACTCTGTAATATTATAAAGAGTAATACTACTTATGAATATATACAATTTTTTGATTAAATAGAAAAAAAATATTTTGAAAATATACTATATTTATATCAATAAGACGATATGAAATAATTTCAGATTTAAAAGTCAACGTTCTCACTATTTTCTCTTTCTATACGCTTTCAAAAACATACTTTCGTTCATCCTTTACACGAATCATTAGCATTTATTCAATCTTAAACTTCTAAAAATTCAATTTCTTAATTAATTTGAATTCTATACTAACTTCTTTATATAATTTTGATTACTTAATTTCACGGTATGTAAGATATTTTTATTTTATGCTTTGTTAAGCATGATTTTTGCTCTACTGAAAACGAAAAATAAAAACGACATTAACATAAAATTTTGAATAGCAGTGTTTTTATGCATTTATACGAAATTTTAATCACGTTATTGATTATCTACATTCTTTCATAATCTGACTTCGATTCTCTTGAATAGCGTGTAAGACTATTTTTTCGGTCAAATGCAAGCAGTGTTGTCTAAATTTAGCTGATTGAGACCAATTTATTTTTTCATATTTTCTGTAATGTACTATGCTTGTTATTCAAGCATCTAATTCTGTTTTTTTTAATTTATGAAATTATTTACTTAAAGATATTTTAATTAAATTATTAAATCATACATGCATAGGTGCAACCTCTCATTAATATTCCGTAATATGTGGGTTAATTTGATTCGGGTTTAACACGTTTCGCACCAGAAAATTTTTTTAAGAAATGAAATTAAATAAATTCCTCGTAGACACCTGAAATTGAATAAATAAAGATTCATCCAATAATTTGTCTGGTTGGAAACGTTATTAAACTAGGTCAAATTAACCCGCATATTACGGAATATTAATGAGAGGTTGGCACCTATGTACATGGCTATAATCATACATGATTATTAATATGTCTGTATACGTTGAGTCTGGTGGCTATTAAAAAAATGTAACTATATATATAATTATTATTTTTATTCAATATTAGTAATATTAATTAGTATTATTATTATTAGTATTATTATTAGTAGTATATATAATTAGATAATATTATTATAATTCTGTCTTTTGATGCTGTAAGAAAAATATTGCGAAGATCACTTCACGGAATTAATAGTAACAAACAAACAACCGCTCGGTGCTTTCAAATCAGCAGTTATGGTGCCAAAAACATTTCTGGGTTTCATGCTGGTTGTATAAGGTATTTTTAAATTGTACATTGTTCTAAGTGATATTCCATGGTGATTTCAAATTAAATGTAATTGGAGGTCCCGCGGGTGGGGGAAAGGGGAAACAAGAGGGATTTTTTTTTAAATTAAATTATAACTTTCATGGACTACAAGATTTTTTTTTTTTTACAACAGATTCTTCCAATTTTTCTTTTGATGAATATTTCCCCTTTTTCTAAAATTCCATATAATTACCCTGCCCTGTAATTTTCATTTTCTTCCTTTACACTCTTCCCCGGAATTCAAAGCTTAAAATATTTTAAAATGTTATTTTTTTAAATAATATTTTTTATTATTTAATAATATAGGGAGGGAGTTTATTGCACAGTGTTTTCATCAGTATTCTAGTGGACGCAAGGAAGATATCCAAAATCCACAAGTTTATTTGAGGTTTCTCACTGTCTAAAACCACTTAAATATAATGTCTCACTTTAGCTCTATAGCCGACTCATATTATTCCTACTACATGGGGCTAATATTATACAGGGTTTAATTTTTCATTTACCTTTATTTTTATGATAAGCAATATTTTGTATCCATAAACATATAAAGGAAAAAATAATACAAATTACAGTATTTTTTTATTTGGGACTAGAGTCAACGATCGAAAGTGACTATGAATTTAAAATTACATCTCATAATCTCTCTCACATCTCAGCATCCACGCCATAAATTTTCCCTTCCTATTCCTCCCAGCATTGAAATTCTAAATTCTTTAAAATGTGTTTATTAAAAATTGATACTTAAAAAACATATTATTGTTTGTCATTTTGTAGTTACAATGAATAAATAACTATCAATTATCTGATTTTTTATCCCGCTCACGAAATCACTACTGCCTACCTAGCATATAAAGTCCTCGAAAATCCTTGAATTTCGAGGACTTTGGTCATCTTAGATCATCTTTGACGTATCCAATTATTATCTACATCAAGTGTGGACCTGCAAAAAAAATACAGATATTGATAACAAGGTATAACTTTACAAGGTATGTTTCGAGAACATAAATAAAACACAATACAGAAAATAACAGAATTGTGCTGTTTAGATTATTATGTTAGAATGATATAGAAAAAAGATTTGTAATTAACACGTCATATTATCTTTATTATTATAGTAACGAAGAATGCAGAAAATTGCTGATTACCTAATTCTATGGTAACCGTTTAAAGGATTTAATGACCTTAATCTAAAAATGCAAAACAAAGAAAAACCTTTTAGTATTTTTGATTGATATTTAATATTTTTGTATTTAATTCATTAGGAAAAGATATTCGGCTATTAAAAAACTATACAAAGTATTTATTAGGTAAAACGTGGGAGCATTTCTCATAAAATAATTTATTAAATATATTTTTATTACTTGCATTAAATAATCTGAAGTAGGTTTGACTAAACATTTTAAAATTTAATTCGGTTACATAAGAAGACTCTGCAATTTATTCACAAAAACGATTCATAAAGGAATTCAGAAGCAAATAGTTAGAATTTTTGTTTAAATATAAATTGTGTTCATCCTGTATGATAAACAATTGTCATTTCATAACACTGTGCTCAATACAGCTTGAATCCGTTTACTGCCGAAGTAAGACAGAAGATGAAGCTTTATACTTTTTATTAGGTGAGTTCCTAATTATATAAATAAGTAGCACCTATAGTCTTCGTCTGGTCCGTCTGTCTGTCTGTCTATCCGCATATAACAGCGCAAAAACTACCCAACCAAATGATTTGAAATTTAATATATATAATCGTTTCAGAATTTTTCCAGTCATTTCAATGTTTATGAAAATCGAATTAAAACTTAACAGTTATTAATAAAAGTTTTCTTTATTCTGTTAAATCCTATCATACATAATCTATATAATATAAAAGCGCAAGTCATGTGACAGAGGAAAACAAATACGGGTTAACGTCATCTTTTTTCATATGCCAAGCGATCATTTTTATTGAAAAATATTTTTTCGAATAAAATTGCATAAAAGTTACATTTTCAGAAAGTTAGTTAAAAAAAATTTGTTGCTTGAGAGATGAGTTACATTAAAAAATGTATAGATTCTGAGATAACTTCAGTGAAAATTAGGTTACAGCCGAATATCTCAATCCATTACAGTAAATAAACAGAACAGATTTATTCATTGTGAGTCATAGAAATATTTAACCACACGGAGGTAATCATTCGCAGAGCAAGATCTCCATGGGGAATTTTGCAGTGCTGCCTCGTGTCGAAAAAAAAAATCGCATCTGTAAACGTGGCATACGTAATTAAAAAAAAAGGCATGTTCATTTTACTCATAAACGACGATGTATTTCATTTAACTGAAATAATATTAAGTAGTTGCACGCGTCGAAATTCGACGCAACAGAATATATCAAATAAGTATGTTACAATTTAAGCTTATGAATAAAAGAATAATGTAATGAAAAAAGAAAGTGACTCTACAAATTTAAAGCATGATATTCACACAAACATACTTAAAGCTTTGCACATGAACACGACATTCCACTGAAGTCCTGATCTCAGTAAAAATCTAGACAATTGCGTCATTTAGCTTTATAAAAATTGAAATTTTGTGTTTGAAAATGCACGTTTAAAAAATGATATCATTTTCATAAACAGACGATTTAGCTTTTAATTTCAGAGTTTGTGGCATAAAAAACTTGGAAAATAAAATCAGTTTCACGAAAATATATAGTAAAATATTACCGTAAGAGTCATTTAACCAATTGTTTATCAATTTCATTAAATATTTATTATAAGTAAATGGAAATGATGTAATTTTCAGAATTTTTTTATTTTGTGCATACCAAGAAAATAAATAAATAGCAGAAGTTCTGTCTATTTAGATGCAGGAATAAGACGGTGAATATGACGTCAAACTGACACAAGGTTAGTAAAATACTTTACATTCATGGTGGAAAATTCATCTTTTGTTTTCTGAATGTCGTCATTTCTTCATCGGAAACATTTTATTTTTTATATTACTTCTTATGATATATTATTTACTGTTATTTTACTTGCGTATATTACTTAATATTGTTTCTCAACAAATAATCTGTATTATGATCTTCTGTGATTGCTGCATAATTAAACGCAATCATTGTACTATGATTAAATTTTATGAAAACCATTGAGATTTTTCTTTTAAATATGAGGACATTTACACTGATGGAATCCCGTTTCTGATTGATGGAATGTGATAATCAAATTAATCTTATGTTGTAGAGATAAAAACGTAACCAAATTGCCACCATTTTAAAGAAATTTCATGATTTTTTTAAAAATTAAAATTAAAGTATAAAAATGGAAATGTTTAAAAAAATAGCTAGTGCGGGCACATCTGCAAATGAGCAGCTTTCATTAAAAAAATAATTATAAAATTAATTCAGTAGAAAGTTCAGGGCAGATGGCTAAAAAACAGGCTTCGGTTTTAAATATATAGATGGGTTTTTCCCATTGTAAAACTAGTTATAGTACGTACGCACCTCATTTGTAACGTTTAACGAACAGTTTCCAACTTGTTCATAATTGATATTTTTATATTAAAATCACTAAGAAAAGCTCTCATGTTTTAAATTGTACGAAATAACTAATAAATGAAACCTCAGGGAATTTCTCGTAAAGGACAAAATATTTCTGTTATATGCATTACAGAATCTGAAAAAGGTCTAATTAAACATATTTATATTTAATTCGATGACATAAAGATCGTTTCTGTCTTAAAATATTGAAGACAAACATAAGAGTAATTAAATCTAACTTTGTGAATCACTAACCATAATGAAACTCTAATATATGCATCAGTTTTCTTTTTCAAAAAAAAATAATCCATTAAATGAAAAAAGCATATAAAATGTTTCAGAAATAAAATACTTCGGAAAATAAGCAGTTTCCATGAAGCAATAACAAATATGCTTTTCAAAAACATTTTCATTTTGAATCGGGCTTTTAAAACACTAATGAGAGCAGAGAAGGGAAATGAGATAGACAATAAATGATTTTAAGAAAATTAATGATATCTGAGCGATTTCCCATTAAAACATTTTTTTTTTCAAATAATGTATATTTTATTTATGTTTTTGCTTTTTTAATGATAGAAATATATTTTGAAAAAGGAATAAATTAAAAAATATATCAAGTGTTTTTGTACAGAAAAATAAATTTAACTAATTATATAATAATGTTTATTGCAATTTCTTTATTTGTTTTCACAGGTTATTAAAAAAATATAACAAAATGCTTCCAAAATAGTATAAAATGTTTAAACATCCAAATTCAATTACTTTGTTCAGTGGTAGAATTGAAACACTTTGTGAAGAGAAGTAATCTTTTGCCTTCTCTAATCGCAGGAATTATATGATTAAACAAAAATTAGCATTAGAAAATAATGGTAGTCAAAATTAAGGACTATATAGAATACTATAGGGCACGTATACGTAATGCTCGCCTTATAGGGGGAACGTTTTTCAAGGGAAACTCTTAAAAACGCATGTTGAAGCGTAACAGAATATCACCATAACCTTCTAAAGGTGAATGAGGTTATTTGAGTGAACTTTTTATTCATTACGTTACGCACATTAAAATATAATACAATATTCCTCTTCTAATAATACAAATTTATTTCTATTAGAACTGTTATAGTGACATGATATTACGGTCATTTAACCCTTTCAGAAATGCTGTACATACTAGTAGCCATAACGCATATTCTTAATTATTATCTATTTTTGTACATTATGTAATTGTAAACCAATCACAACTGATAATTATATTTTATAAAGTAAGCTTGTATTTTAAATAAATGAAGCCATCCTTCTGTTATGATCGCTAATTTATCAAGTCAATATGAACAAAATTTTATTTTAAATTTTGTGTTCTAATTTGGTGTAATTGAAAGCGTCGTATCCGTTTAAGGGCTTCCTAATGTTTTACAATTTTCATGTGATCTTTTAGGGGTAACATAATACTGAAATGCGGACATTGTTTATAGGTAAACTTCATACATACTCCTCTGTAATAATACTATGTAGAAAACATTAAATAGCAAATGCATTTTTGTTAGAAGCCCGATGTATGAGTATGAAAATAAGCGTTTAATAGCAGAGTTTCCAAAATTTACGCTTTCTTGTAACCACTTTTTGGAATAGAAATATTTTTCTTATTTAATCACAAATTTTCAACGATTAAAGTGACTATTAAAAAAAATGATATCAAAAAGTGCAAACTTTGACAGCTATGTCAATAGTAATAAAAAACGTCCATAGATTATTTGGAAATAGAGCAAAGCCTTACATAAATATTATAGATTTTTTTTATTATAAATTACTAGCAAGCTACGCCCGCTACGCTGGTCAATTTCTCTTAACGAACCTTTAATCAAACAAAATATTGACATTTCATAATTCACTTTTATATTTTAACAGAATAATAAGGATACTATAATTTGTGACTCGTGCTATAGCCAATATACACGTCAGGACACGTCGCCCTTATCATTATATTTTTACGCGTGAAGGTTTCGCTATGGTACTCTATTGTGAAATTTGGTAATTTTAGAAATTCAATAGTTGAAAAATCGCAGAATCATTACATCATTTTTCTTTAGAAATTGTTCTTAGAGCGCATTTAGATCTTATAAATAACAATCATGCCGAACTTGAAGTTTCTAGCTCCTTCAGCATCGCAAAAATTGCAATTTTAGAAGGTTTTTCGCTTCTGAACCCCCCTCGGGGTAGTGGCACCGACATAAAATATAGCCTATGTTGGAGCAGGGATTGTCACCATCCATTTGCCACCATCACTTTTGAAATCGCTTTAGTAGTTCCAGAGATTCCATACAAATTGTAATTAGAAAATTTTTTGCTTATTTCAGCCTTTTAAATTTCGAATTTTTTAAGACATTGTTCTTATAGAGCATTTAAATCTTGTAAGTAACGACCATACAAAATGTCAAGTTCCTAACTCCTTCATTATTGAAAATATCATAATTTTGTAACGTTTTTCGCTCCTGCACCCTCTGCGGCCAGTGGCACCGACAAAAAATTTAGCATATGTTGGAGCAGGGACTGTCACCATCCATTTGCCACCATCACTTTTGAAATCGGTTCTGTAGTTTCAGAGATTCCATAGAAATTGTAATTTAGAATGTTTTTAGAACGCTTCTTCCTCATCTCACCCTTTTAAATTGCGAATGTTTTTATAATTTGTTCTTAGAGAGCATTTACATCTTATAAGTAACTACCATACCAAATTTGATGCTTCTATCTCCTTCAGTACACAAAAAATCGAAATTTTAGAACGTTTTTCGCTCCTGCACCCCCCTGGGGGTGGTGGCACCGACATAAAATATAGCCTATGTTGGAGCAGGGATTGTCACCATTAATTTGCCACCATCACTTTTAAAATCGCTTCAGTGGTTCCAGAGATTACCCCCTACAAACAAACAAATAATCTTTACTACTTTATATATTAGTATAGATAAGGGGGAATTAGCCCCTTGTTCCCCCCCCCCTTTATACTTAACCAATCAATCCCGAAAACTAATCAGATATGCGCTTTAACACAGTGAACCTATAAATAAAATTTGAAGGAAATGGGATAATTATGCATGAAAAACCCATTTATATAAATTAAGGGGAGGAATTAGCCCCTTGTTCCCCCCTTTATACTTAACCAATCAATCCCGAAAAGTAATCAGGGAAGCGTCTTAACCCAATGAACCTATAAACAAAATTTGAAGCAAATAGAATAATTCTGCATGAAAAACCCATTTATATAAATTAAGGGGGGATTATCCCCCCGTTCCCCCCCTTTATACTTAACCAATCAATCCCGAAAACTAATCAGGGAAGCGCCTTACACAGTGAACCTATAAACAAAATTTGAAGGAAAACGGAATTTTTCTGCATGAAAAACCCATTTATATAAATTAAGGGGGGATTAGCCCCCCGATCCCCCCCCCCTTTATACTTAACTAATCAATCCCCAAAACAAATCAGGGAAGCGCCTTAACTCAGTGAACCTATAAACAAAATTTGAAGGAAAACGGAATAATTCTGCATGAAAAACCCATTTATATAAATTAAGGGGGGATTAGCCCCCCCCGTTCCCCCCTTTATACTCAGCCAATCAATCCCGAAAATTATCATGCAAGCGCCTTAACACAGTGAACCTATAACCAAAATTTGAAGGAAAACGGAATAATTCTGCATGAAAAACCCATTTATATAAATTAAGGGGGGGATTAGCCCCCCGTTCCCCCCTTTATACTTAACCAATCAATCCCGAAAAGTAATCAGGGAAGCGTCTTAACCCAATGAACCTATAAACAAAATTTGAAGGAAAACGGAATAATTCTGCATGAAAAACCCATTTATATAAATTAAGGGGGGGAATTAGCCCCCTATCCCCCCCCCTTTATATGAACTAATCAATCCCGAAAACTAATCAGGGAAGCGCCTTAACACAGTGAACCTATAAACAAAATTTGAAGGAAAACGGAATAATTCTGCATGAAAAACCCATTTATATAAATTAAGGGGGGGGGGGGGAATTAGCCCCTTGTTCCCCCCCTTTATACTTAACCAATCAATCCCGAAAAGTAATCAGGGAAGCGTCTTAACCCAATGAACCTATAAACAAAATTTGAAGGAAAACGGAATAATTCTGCATGAAAAACCCATTTATATAAATTAAGGGGGGGATTAGCCCCCCGTTCCCCCCTTTATACTTGACCAATCAATCACGAAAACTAATCAGGGAAGCGCCTTAACACAGTGAACCTATAAACAAAATTTGAAGGAAAACGGAAAAATTCTGCATGAAAAACCCATTTATATAAATTAAGGGGGGGGGGAATTAGCCCCTTGTTCCCCCCCTTTTATACTTAACCAATCAATCCCGAAAGCTAATCAGGGAAGCTCCTTAACACAGTGAACCTATAAACAAAATTTGAAGGAAAACGGATATTTCTATGAAGAGTTATCGCATTACGTACGTACATACATACATACAGAACCGGCTGCCAAGCTGTCAGGGCTTGACAGCCAGTGTGATAACTGAAAAATCGCAATTTTAGAACGTTTTTTGCTCCTGCACCCCCTGGGGTTAGTGGCACCCACATAAAATATAGCCTATGTTGGAGCAGGGGTTGTCACCATCAATTTGCCACCATCACTTTTGAAATCGGTTCGGTAGCTCCAGAGATTACCCCCTACAAACAAACAAACAAGATTTACTCCTTTATAATATTAGTATAGTATAGATAAAAGTATGAACAAAAATTCTTTATAATTTCTTAATTAAACAAAATGTATTAATAAAAAATAAAGCAAAATATTCACAATATTAATAATTCTAATATCACTATATGATACTTTTATAAAAATTAAACTGAAATATTCAGAGTATTCATCAATATTCTAAAAGTATCTCTCTTCATTTATATAATTTATAAATTTTCTGTAACAAATACATCCAAATATTTGATGCATTAGCTTTGGTTGTTGTGTTTGATAGATAAATGCATTAGCTTTGGTTGTTTTTTCATATTAAGATTTGATTGCAATCCGTTTTTTAAGTAAGCACTAACAATTATTTTTCGCAAGCACTAAGATACTTACGGAATCTGAAGAGAAGAAAATATGAGTAAATGACAATACTTTATTCTTTTTTAAGGAAAACATTAATTATACATTAGGAATCATAAAGAAAGAAAATGCACTTTAAAGCTAATTACGAAAAATACGTGATAGAAAATATGTTTTTTTTTTCTTTTTCAGAAATTCGGAAAGCGTACAGAAAATTATAATTCCAAAGATTTTTAGCTGTGGTCAAAATTTTTCTTATTATTACACATATATTTATGTACGACGATATTTTCGTGGTATTTTCTGCATTTCTATATCTTGTACACTTAATTAAGTATAATAAATTTTCAGAAGGGAAAATATTTTCATTCTATTGTTCTTTAAATAAACATTTGACAAGTAAAATTAGCAACGGACACACACAATATTCGTAAAATACATTTCAATGCAAAAATATATTTTTTAAATAATTAGGTTCAGACTACTACTTTTTAGATAGTTCTCGAAATGTTTAAATGCCAATAATTATTTAATGCATGTAATGTTAATTAGTAATGTATAATTTTTTGTCTGCTATCCAATGTATATAAATATTACTTAAAATGGCAACAATTGCGAAATTCATAATATTAATGAATTTTTCTTCATACTATTGCATTTTAAAATTAAAAATTTCGGTGAATATTTTTCGGTTTATAAGGATAGCCATTATTTGAAAAATATAGAAATTAATATGTTTGAGAATCTCTGAAATGTTTGCAAGAAAATAAATTCACACGAGAGAGATATTACAATCACTGGATACAGGTGAGATTTTAAAACTGCGTAAAGCTACTTAAAAAATTGATTCTTTGTAAATCGTACTCAGACCGGTTTAAGTTTAAACAAGGTAGTTTATAAAGAAAAAATAAAATGGAATAATTATTTTTGATGGCCTTTTTCATAATAGATATTATTTAATCTCGCTCGGTTTTATAATCCGCCGTCTTCCTAAAAATGTTGGCTACAAAGAAGCGTAATGAAAGCAGTAAAACTCTTTCTAGGAACGTTCTCGTAAGTCTCAACCACATAGATAATTCAGATTTTTCGTTTATGAGAAATTATATAAAAGATACTACGATGATTTGTGTTTAATGATCAAAGTATGTACGAATTTAGCTTACATCTGAACTGTTACAATATACATAAAGTGCTTCCGAGAGTATATTGATTATTTTATTCTTATTTTAACGTACAAATTCAGATTTAATACAGATGAAACAAATTGGTCTCACTCCTTCTAAATTCGCTATTTGGTAAGAAATGTATTATGAAGGGAAATTTAAAATTCGGCTTACCAAATGCACTTGAATCTGTATGAAGAAACTATATAAAAACTGTTAAAACGTTTGTGAAACCATCGTTCAAAATTTTCCCTTAGGCACTAATATAACCCAAATAAAGCCATCGAAAATGTTTGTTTATCCATAGAAAAGAACTATAAGAGCTACATGCTTGATTTGAGAACTAAGATACTTGTCAGATCAATACACTGTCGCAAACAGAATTGAATTTGTTCAGTATTTCGGACGTTATCGGAGTGACAAACTTCGCATGCTTTGCTTTTATGTTTTAAACTATAAGTTCAATGTACTTTATTAACGAACTCATTTAATACACTGCCATAAGAACTACAATGCCCTAATTAGGTTCGAAATAATTGAGTATTTCGGATGTTATTGTAAGGAAAAAATTGCATGTTTTTGCTTTTGTACGTCCCTATGCTGTAAAAGCCCACATACCTAAATATATAAAAGCTACATAAATGGTTAACGAACTCGTTCCAGATACGGACAATTTCAATACATTGTCCCAATTAGGCTCGAATTGATTCAGTATTTTGAAAGTTATCGTGATTACAATATTTGCAGTATATATATAAGGACAGATAAATAGATAAATATGTAAACGAAGTTATTGCAATAGGTCGATTTCTAAGGAAATCAACATGAAACAAAATATAGAAACCGTATTCACAAAATTATATATTATGTCACAAAATTATAGACTATTTCATAAAGAACAGCAGTGGTGTTGTAATTTTTAAATATAAAAATCGAATGCAAAGCTTTAAAGTAACAGCTGCCGAAAAAAATATAAAAAGCTTCGCTCACTCTCAGAAAATATAACATACTTTACTTAATAATTTTTAAGCAACTATAGACAGTACAAAAATGCTTAAATTTAGATAAAAGAACGAAAATGTTTTCACATTTCTTAAAAAGTTGTCTTTGGCATTTCATTGAGTAGTGATCGTATTTTCGTAAGAATAAATGATAATAAAGATA
The DNA here is from genome assembly GCA_963931845.1 of Maratus michaelseni. NCBI lineage: Eukaryota > Metazoa > Arthropoda > Arachnida > Araneae > Salticidae > Maratus > Maratus michaelseni. Next base: position 405,070,084 of record OZ007586.1, read on the forward strand.
TATAAAATAATTTTTCTTTGGGAAAGGTGAAAGATATATTTTAGATACGTGCAAAAATTTCCTAATTTTAAAAAGTGCAGCCTATATATATACATCAAAGAAAAGAAATCCAAGAAAAAATATTTTTGACATTTATAAGAAATTTAAGAAAGAAAAATGTATAAAGATTAGAAAGATATATGGATAATTAAGGATGTTTAACCATACACGAGGTTTGACCCACTACTTAATTTTATTTAAAAAATAATTGTTGATAATAAGCAGAAGAAAGAAAATTAAAAAAAACAAAAACAGTGGCACTCCGGGAGTACCGACAGAAGTGAAAACTTGAGCAATTACGTCTGTATTTGTAAAACTGGTTAGCTCTATCGATGTAAAGTCGAATGAGCCATACCACGTCGTGATCCGGCCCATAGAAGCAGAGGTAGTAAAGCGCCCCCTGGTGGTGAAATTCGGAACTAAAATCGGTAAGCTCTATCTATGTCGAGTCGAATGAGCCAAACCGCGTCGTGATGGGACCCATACGACGGGAGATATTTTGAAAAGAAATAGCAAATGCCTTAGCTTTTTCTTTTTTTTCCTATGCAAAAATCGGAATTTTGCTAAAATCAAAAATTATGATCCGAATTCGAAAATTTTTTGAATCCCAGAAATGTCAGCCCACTCTGAGCCAGGATGTCTATATTTCAGGTTCGAAAATCCGATATTATTAAAAAATTTATATCACCTATAAAAACATTAATACTTTTCAAATGCTTTGTTTATCAATTTATCTCTTTTGTCAGAAGCGTCGCGATGTCTACTATTCTTCCACTGATATTATCAAAACACCTGCCAATCTCAGTAGAGCTGTCCTTTTCCGTAAGAAATAAATTTATTTTCCATTTTCATTAATGAGTTTTAATTGATATCTTTAAAAGTACTGGTCAATTTTTATGATTTTTTTGTTGTTGTTGAATTTGCGATTTTGTATTTACACATGTTTGGAAATTTTCATGGACGTAGAGTAATTATTTCTACTTGTTCCAAAAAGAGAGTGGAGCGATTGACCTCGTATGTGTCAACCCTGCAACGATTACGGCAACTCTCTTTCCTGTCTGGGTCAGTATTGGAAGTCTGGTCAGTTTTTGGGCAAAATAAAGAAAAGTTACGGTCCGAATTTCCAAAAAAAAAAAAAAAAAAAATTTGAATTTTTGGAACGAAAAAAATCGGCCGCGTGTGTACCTTGATTTTCGGATCGGTACCTCTGGTAGATTTTTTTTATTCGATGATGCGTCAAAAAGAGGCAATTTGGATATCTGCGATGATACAAATGATGGTCTGCAAATATACAGAGGTGTCGGTTACAAAACAGTGTCGCGAGTTCAATGGTTTTTTCCCATCTCAAAAAAAGTTCAACGCGCCTAAAGAAGTTTTCACTTCAAAAAAAATATTGACGAATTTGGGCCCTCCATGACCGAGTGGTTAAGGCACCAATCCGCTAATCGCTTGAGATCGTAGGAGTCAGGGCGACGGGTACAACTCCCGTCACCTCCATTGCACACTCATTGGGGAGGTCCGGGCTCTAATTCTTCAGTGATGTAATTTACATATGTTTATCCCGTCCTCATCAAGAAGATTTATGTAATTGTCGAAGTCATATGCATGTGTGTTTCTGTGAATAAAATATATGGATCATTCGAGACAACAGCCTGTGTACATATAGGTCTCAAAGCAACACTCCTTCTAATGTTCAAAATGCACTGAATTATTTTCAAAATTTCTCCCCAAAAGTAGCTATGCTTTTTGCAATTCGTAAAACCCTTTGCTAATATTAAATAACGTTAAAGAAGATATTTTTCTTTAAAGTGTACTTTATTTACTTGTCTAAATATATATAATTATGAGGATGTTCTTCTTCTTTGGTCTGATATTCACGGGAATTATCGATTTCTTCGGTTACAGTTAATTAAGATATTACCTTCGGACATTATATTCATTGACATTTCACTTATAAATTTAAATTTTCGTGTGTAAACAATAATATAATGCGTCTTGTGCTACGGGAAGTACCTGCAGGTGAACGCCGTGAACTTCTAATTGGGCGAATCTCTTTCTCCGGCCACAAGAATCTGCATCAAATTCGGTCGCAAAATTATAAACGAGAATTAAAATCTCTGGAGCTTATATCAACATTTAGTTTACAAATTTGATTTTTGCCAAAATACCAGTCATTTGAACAAATTTTTTTCTTCTCTTTTAAACACATTTGAGCTCGAAAAACTAATTAATCAATGAAAATTATACTTTTCGGAGGTGATAAGCTCCAGGAAAAACGATTACCTTTCTTTAAAAAATGAAAGCAATCTGTGAAATAGTTTTCGAGATAAATCGTCGCCCAGTTTGTAAAACGTGGTTTCGAGACGGTTTACACCTGCTTTCGAGACGGTTTAGACCCGCTTTCGAGATGGTTTTTTTCGACATGGTTTCGAGACGCATTTTCGACATGGTTTAAAGATTTTTTTCGACATCTTTTCGCGATGCAATACCCTTCGAGCGTATAGCTGCGCGTAGAAAGCACTGAGCACCATATAGAACGGAGGGCTAACTCACCGGTCCACTTTCCACCGCAACGACATCAAACTTTCAATGCACGCAAGAAATTAATCTTGCATTTTTCTTAATATTACAGGCATATTTTCAAACTTTTCAGCTTACTTTTTATCACTTTTGCTTATTTCTATACCTTTTTCATATTTTTATGCGTAATACCTAACACATTCTTAATTTGTTTTGTTGAACTTGTATAAAATTTCATATTTAACTAATATCAAATTAAGAATTTGCGATGACTTTCAAAGAAATCTATAGTTTATTCAGTAAAAAATATATTACTTTGAAAATTGTAGCAACTTCGTCATAATTTTAGAAGATAATCTATTTGGGGAAATCTATGTTTTGCCTAAACTTTTCCTCGGAAATTCATTGACATTGTATTCATGGACGGATCGCTGGATTCAATGTATAAGAATAGGGGGTTAGTTCTGCATTCTATTGCAGAACTCAGTGGTAGAAAGTCATTTTCTGGCTGCAGCGAAACCGCTTTACGGCACATTTGAGGGACGCAAAAAAGCAAAAAAAATCGATAATTTTTACCCAAAAGGAGTAGAATAATCCCTTAAGTGATCTTCACTTCGCTCAGCTCTTATGCGACGACTCGAAATTTTGTGACTCTACTCCTCCTAAACTCTTAGGCCGATGACCATCTAATTCAACACAGTGTTTGATGCCATTACCTTCAGGTTTCGCATGAAAATATTCTGACCAAAATCGTGCCTTTATGGAATAATAATAGCTCATGTGCCGTAAACTTAATGTTAAAAGTCAATAATTTTTTTTTAATTTTCAAATATTTTTCTTTCTTTCTCCTTGCCACAAAAAGAATGACTATGGACAAAATCTGTATTATAAAGCAAAAATATATCCATGGATAACGCTGGAGGCATATTGGCAATGACAATAATCTGTATAATTAATTCCGCTTTTTTTCAAATTTATTAACTTCTTAATATCCCACAATTTTAGTTATTACACCGTCGAATATAGCAAGAAAATAGTTTCAAATGCAATGTGTTTGAAAATTGTATCTCAATTTACTGATATTTTGATGGTTATAAAATAATTTTTAAGCATGATTATTTAAAAACCTCTCTCTGTCACGTGCAGCTTGCTTACGGAAGATTGACATGTGGACATTTAAAACAATATAGGTAGTTCAATATGTGCTTCCAATTAATATTCGATAACGAATTTACCCGTAAATCATGGTGACGTCACGGCGACGTCACTGCGAAGTCACACTGTGACTTTGTGACCGTCGTCGTGACGTCAAGTGACGTGGATGTGAAGTCGCTGTGACCTAAATGTGAAGTCGTTATAGCCGTTTTCAAGGCTTCTGTGACCTCACAATTTGACTACTTTGTGAAGTCACCGTGCGATTTCAATGTGAAAAATGTGACGAATCTGCATCGGATAGGGTGACCAGATTTTACCCGAATCCTATCCGGATTGTTCGGATCAACATTTTTTTATGCTATAAGTTTGTGACGTTTGTGACGACACTGCACCGGGTCGGGTGACAAGATTTTACCCAAATCCAATCCAGAAAGTTCGGATCGATATTTTTGGATTTGTTTGGCTACAGAATAGATTTGGATTAGTTGTCGGGTGACCTGATTTTCGTGAACCCGATCTGACCCGAGTCGGGTATAATGTTTTTACTCTAAGTCTTGTTCGGAATAGAATCTTGCATACGACCGAGTAACCAGATTTTATCAAAAATTGTGTTACGACATAATTTCTGTTGTCGGGTCGAATCTAGAGTCATGCACGAATCCGGTTATATACTTCTTGAACATGATTGAATGTCTACTTGAACATGAATGATGGTTGACTGAAATTATATTTCGATTCAACCCGTTTTCTTACCTTAACCCAACAAAAACAACAACAAAAATCTGTAGGCCCACAACCCGACCGAACTTGATAAATGATTTCGCATAGATTCGGATAACAAGGTTTTACCAAATCCGGATAAGATCGACGATAAGGATTGGATCGGCAATAATTTTGATTGATGCAACTCTTATTCATATTAAAACTTTGCATCTGATTGGGAAACCGACTAATGTAGTCGTTAAGAAAGAAAATTATAAATGTAAAAAACGCATACTAATATAAAAATAATAGATGAATCCATTAAAAATTATAATAAAAGTAAATATTTCAATAATATGAAATTCTATTCTGCAAATAACAACTTTTTAAATTAATTTCTACTTCAATTTGTTTTATGTAACCACCAAAAATATTGACAATAATTAAAACTATGCTATTTTGCTGTTAAGTATTGAAGTCTTTAAATGTGTATACTTTTGACAATAGGTATTCAGCTGTAAGTACACAAAATATCAAGTCTCTAACTTATACAGTTTCTGAGAACCGACTCTGTGACGGACAGACAGAAATTTAAGACGAATAGGGTTTCATGAGATGTGCGAAACCCTAAAAATATAATCAGTTTGACCCTATGCACAACAGAAATAAATAATTGTAAGAATTATTATATAAATTGTTACTGCATTGCATTTTAATTTTCGATTTAAAAGCACATTTAAAATAAAACTTTTTAACAGATCATATATTTAAAATAAATTATTTTTAATTCCTACTACTTTTTTATGTATTGATATTTTTAATTAATTGTTTTTTTAACATTTCTTATATACTACACAAGGCGGTGCATGAATTTTAGATACAAATTATATTATATTTAAAGTAATTTTTAACTGTCATATAGTGAAAAGGGGTGTAATCTAACGCTTCTTCATATGATATTATTTGTTAAAAAAAATTTTAAATGACAAAGTAAATTTCATGCATAGTTTTATCAAATGCATAGTAAAAATCATGTACAGAAAATTATAAAGCTCAACCTTAAAAAAAAAAAAAAAAAAAAAAAAAAAAAAAAAAAAAAAATCTTTAACATTTTTAAAATATGAAAAAGAAGGAAAAAAATAGTATCGATAAAAAGCCATTTACAGATATATTTTGTGAAAAAAAACCCTTGAACAGGTCTCCCACTGGTTCGTTTACTTTTCCAATACAAGTATTTGTGCTAGGTTTTTACAACATTTGCAGAAGAAATTACGTTCTGTGTCGATGTCTACAAAATTTATAAGAAAAATCTAAAACGAAGATTATTTTTTAAAAAGGCGGTATTCAAAAATGGACAGAGTAGGAAGCTTGCTTGATCCACAATTCTGTACATAATTAAGCATATAGCAATATTAAAGTGGTAGATTTTACATTTAAACCACGTTCAAAAATTATATATTATATAATTTTAATTCATAATTTAAAAAAACTGATACTTTGCCCTTTTTGGGGGGGATGGCAGGAGGGAGGTCCTTTCTCTCCTTTAAGCATTGAAATTTACAAAAATACCTTTTATCAAATATTTCAATATGTTTTAAACAGTATCTTATATTTTTAATAAGAGAAAAGAAAAAAATTAACCTTCAAAAGAAGGTATGCTTAAATCTTACATGGGACCTCTATTTTAAATACTATATGTGTTTTAATTACGTTTACTCCAGTATTTGACTGGTGTTACTTTATCTATAAATGATAACTATAAAAAATAAGAACAATCTTTTGCTAATTTAAAAAAAATAATAATAATAATAATTTATTTAAAAAATATATATATATATTTATGAAACTGTTATCTTTTTTAAATAAGAAACAAAACTTAATTTATTTAAAAATTATATATATACTGTTATATACATAATTATATATAAACTGTTATCTTTTATAAATTATAAATTTTGCAATAGATTATCTTTTAGAAACACCGATCATTTTTCGTTGATAACGCACTGCACCGCAGCCACTCTATTTAGCATTTGATGTGAAGAAATTGTACAATTTTCTATTGATTTACGATTCATCGATAGTAACATATGATGACGCCTATGACATGATAGCTATCTGGCTTGATGTCCGATTCCGGCGCAAGAACCACAGTAACATTTTCTGTGATTCTGATACCATAATACATAGTATACCGGAGTACAATCGGATTTGAGATCTACTGTATAAGTTTTAGAATGCAGTTTAGTGAACATTACTGATATTTTGCATTGCTTAAAAATACAGATAATTTATTTGATACAATTAAAAAATAATAAATCTAATAATAATATCAAATAGTTAACATTTAATTAATATTTAAATTCTTACTAGTATACATAACAAAAATAAATTTCAAGCTTTGCTGTTGGTGTTCTTTGTACACTTTAATTATGTAGATTTTAATATTTTTACATACCTTTTTTTCGCAGATGTCGTTATGGCATCATGGAAGTAATCCGAGTAATTCAAGTGTTTTTCAAGTAAATTAAGTACAAAAACATTACAAATGCATTGACGAATGCATATCATAACCGTCAACGCTATTGTAAGTATTTTCGGACTTATATTTTAATCTGAATTCTTAAATCCGATAAAACGACAGTTTTTTCTAGAGAACATTTCTTGTCTGTTCCGTTCCAGCAATTAAATGTCGTGTTTTACTGTTTAGTGGTCTGCATTAGCACTAAAAAAAACAGAACATGAAACGAAACGGGAATCCATACACTCGCAACTCTTTGACTTAATAAATGAACCCTTCGAATGAAACCACTTTTCGAAATATCCACCGCAGACGATAAGATGAACGAGTTCATTTTACAAATATTGAGCAGCTGGTCAATTTTCTTAGCAATCATTAAAAAAATGCTTTCAACTTCCTGTTTAACAGATGTGTACTACACTGAAATAATTATAGTTATTTTATTTTATTTCATGTCAGGTTTACTAAATGTAATTTTTAAATTAAATAATGGCTGGAGAATTGATTTTATTTTTTGAAATAAGGCTTGAATAGCTAAAAAAAATTATATGGAAATTTATGGAGATAAAATGAAATAGTTTTATACTTCTAAGAGGAGCAAATTACTTATTTTATACGTTTATGATATTTATAACCTACTTCATCCATAAAGGTACACAACAATTTAAATAAAGCACTAGCATACAAAAAAGAAACTTTAATTTTCTCAGTATATCCCATTATCTGTATTTACATTTTGACCACATTGGGGCTTCACATTTTAATGGCACTTCGCAATGAACAAGCACCTCCTTCCACTATATTATTTTTCTGCCTTTATCAATAGTAGAAGTAATTTATAATTGATAAAATTGTTTGAAGTTGTTTTAACACAAATTAATTTTTCATAGAAAATAAAACTTTTTTTTAAATTAAAAAATAAATTATAAAATTAAAAACGTTTTCTAGTTTTCATATCTAATTATCTTTGTATGATAATCTACAATTGCATAGTTACAAAAAATTATATACATACATGCAGATAATTTTTTTTAGCTAGATAAAGGAATAAGTGACTATAAATTAATTTACAAGGGGCAACAAAAATTACTAAGGTCAATGGCTCTCAAATGTATCAAATGAAGAAAGATGGCACTAAGTAAAGTATTTCTTCTGATTTTCAAATATTTTTAAAATTCATATTTTTGTCACAGTGTGAGTTCAAGATATGGTAGTATATTTTAGTAACAGTTGTAACGTAACATGCATGACTTGCAATGACGTCACAAAAATTTTAAAATTGACCAGAAAAGTATTTTTGAAGATGAATAACATGTTTTGAAATAGTCCTATATGTTTTTTAGAGTTTTTAAAGAAGTTCACACTTAAGTCACAATGTGACCTCTCTGAATGGTGGCATTTTGGTCACAGATGTGCCGTGACAAATGTGACTCGCAGTGACGTCACTGTGACCATGCATGCTATGCGGGTATTAATCAATAAATAAATAAAGGAATATAAATATAAATAAAACACACATTTAACAGATATGTGATCGGACTTCGTACTTAAACACTGAAATAATAATTAGATCAGAATCAAGAAAGTTTCTTTAAATAGTGAAATCTTTGGCGATGTTTCTCATTACAATCAAATAATGCTATGCGAAATACAATTTCACTAAATGCTACGACATTTGGATGAATTTATTTCGTCATTGTCAAGGAAATCTTATATTTTTCTGTTATACTCTCCAGAAAAAATTTTGAATTATAAAGCTAATAGATTTTACTATGATAACGTGAAAATAACGTCATTATTTCTGAATTTTGTTTTAACGGTTTATGGCAACGATCGCATAGAGCTACACTATTGTGATCGCCATATTTTTAGGATATTGCATTTTTATTTATAATGCCCGGAATGGCTGGGATAACATGGTTTTTCTTTCTGAAAATGGCTTGTTATTAAACAAAAGTCACTAACATGACAGAGGACATTTAAAACAGAATACTGCAATACATTTAAACAAACAATACAAATTATAATATTAATGAAATATTCCGGTTTGCCTACTATTAGTAGTAGTTTTTGAAGTCCAAAAACTGTACCAGAACTATTTCAGGTAAATTTTTACTCTCAATATGTTAATGTTCATTTCAAAAATTTGAAAATATCGATCACGACATCAAATAAACGATTTCATGCTCAACTCAACTTTGTGAAAGCCCCGCGTGCGCTTTCTCAATTGGAGCTTGGTGTAGCTGTTTTCATATGTATTTGACTCTGTTTTGACGATAGTAAATTGTTTGACCTACTGCATTTGTGGGATATTGCACCTGAATGAAATTTCCCATTTTTCATCAAGTGAAATTGAACATATTTTAATAATTATATTTAAATGTATAAAAAATAATAATTATCTTACTTCAGTATTTGATAGCATAATGTTTTTATAAATACTGTTTTAATATGAACTAAAATACAATTTCTCGATTCAAATGGAATGCAAAATATCTATTAATAAATTATGTGAAGCATACATTCAAACAAAAGGTTTTTTACAATTTGGAACAAATTATTCAGAATAGAGCCACATAAATCTTTAACTTGTATATGTGTGCATAATATACATACAGGGTGTCCTAAAATCGGCTGACTGTTTTTTAAATTCATTAACTTTTAAAACGACAGCTACTGAAAACGTTCTTTCAGGAGCAGTGTGAAGTCATGAATTTTTATACCATGGTTCCTGGTTTTATTTCCAACTTTCAGCGACAGATAGCACTGCTATCAATAGGCACACCATCGAGTTATACAGAAATCACCCAAAGTATCAACCAAGGCTGTTAAACATATGGCGGAGTTCATTTTCTGTTATTCTATCCTACAAGCATGAAGCCTGCCACGCTTACTCTTCCTCTAAAAAATTCAAAGACTCATGGAAATGTAATGTAATGAAAAAGCGTAGATGAAATTTGAAAAAAAAATATTTTAATTTCAGGGGAGAATTTAGATTATTGATTATTTTAATAGTGACATAAAAAACTATTAAATAGGTAAGAAGAAAATACAATATAAAGTTATTTGAGAGAGCACTGAACTTTGAAAAGAGCAAATTTGAATATATGTTTTTTGTGTTAAAATGTATTGTCAAAATTTAAAAAATATCGATCACCTGCTGGCAAAATTTATAACTTTTTTTTACGAAAACCTCAGCTGCACGATCTACATAACATTAATCTGTAGTATCATTCGGATCCGTTCAGTAGAACCGGTGTTATGAAACTCTGAGTACCCTCAGTTTAATTTTAACCACCCTGTATTAGTGATAGTATCATAAAATATTGTCTCAACTTTGAAGTATTTATATTTCGATAATAATGGTAAAAATTATTTTGTCAATTCGTTGCAAATATTTTCAATGTAAAACCAATATTCCTGAAATATTTGTATTTGATTCCAAAAGTTTACAATGTAAATACAATATTTCTGTAATTGTGGAATTTGTTTCCAATATTTCCAATTTTACGAAGGTGAATAACCAATGCAAGGTTCCCAACTTGTATATATTTTGTCTACCATTTTTTTTTTTTCAAAAATTATCTTTGCCTTATTTAACCTTTAAAGACGCGGACAGCGTACTGAGTGCGCCACTCCGTGAAAAGACAGTTACGAATTATAAAATAATTATCTGATTAACATCGGCGCTAAATTTCCCTTCTTAAAAATGAATTTCTAACATTCAAACAATTTTAAGTAGAATTTACGAAATTTCGTGCTCTTTGCATTTTTTCATATTCGTAAGTCGCCACTGGTGTACGTCAATACCGCACCCGTGTATATTTATACTATTTTATTTTCCTTTTTTTATGAGTGTGATGTCTATTACAACATTTATACAACAAATACCAAAATTTGGGCTTTAACCCTTTAACGGGCGGTGTCCACGAAAAAGGACACCTAATTTTAATTCTAAAACTGACAAACGGTACCAAGAATATTTAATTAAAATTTTCCTTTTATAAAGTACGAGGAAATAAGCAAGTTTTTATTTTTTAATGAATTCCTTTTTAGCACTTTCCAACCTAGTTGAAAAGTGCTTATGACTTCGGTTTGTCTGGCCGGATGGCCGTATGGCCGTCTGTCCGTGCTCTAACTCCCGTAAATATGCTCGGATTGCTCTGCAATTTTTATATGTTATTGTCGTTATCTATGGCACGTTCCCTATTTCAACTGAAGTGTGTAGCACTTATAGTTTCCTTACAGGGACACTCAAAAGAATTCCATTACATTGCGGTCTATGGGGAAAAATCATTTGCGGTTTATTTTAAAAATGTTTCACTATCGTAAACGCTTTGAAATTTATATAGATCACTAAGATGCATTAGAAGAAGCTTAATATGGAATAGTAGGTGTATAGCACTTAGAGTTACTTTACAGGGACAGTCAAAATAATTCCGTTACATTATGTCTATGGAGAAAAATCGTCTGCGGCTTATTTAAATAATGTTCCACTATTTTAAACGCATTGAAGTTTATATATATTACTAAGGTGCATTACAAGAGGCTTACTACAGAATAGTGTGTGTATAGCAGTCATCGTTCATTTACAGGGACACACAAAAGAATTCTCTACTGTCTGTTAACAATAATTCCTGGAAGTGCGTTTTAAGTTACTGAACGCGATTTTAATCTTAACTAGCTTTTTGTCTATTACGTGGTGTGTATAAATTCTGTAGATCCTATACAGGGCAGCACAAAAGTTCGCGAACACATTTCCGCTTATTGACAGAAACTCCAGAAGGAGAATTTAAACTGTGCTACGCGTTTCCTAACTAAACTAAAATTTAGCATCCTATGTATATATACAAATCTATAGATCATATACAGGGCTACATAAATGTATTCTGATATTTTTCCGAATATTGTATATATCGAAAATTCCTGAAATTACGTTTTTAAATATGTTATGCGTTTTCCAAATTGTTTACTTAGATGTCATCTTTCAGCTTATTAAACGGTAATGATTTGTAAAATTATTTTAGAAGCGTTGGAAAGTGCTACATAATCTATGCTTGACGCATGATTTTTCGTTCTTGTTAAATTCTGGTGTCAGTCGATTAATTCATCATTTTACAAACAGACTTACTCCGCGCCAGAAAGGTTTAATCCTTTCCGGCGCAGACAAAGTCTGTTCGTAAAATGAAACATTACTGACTGACACCGGAATTTACAAACCACTTTTTTTAGAAAATAAGAACTCCTTATTTTAAGCTTTCATTGTAGAAACAATATTTTATTAAATATTCTTGGTGTCGAATGCAAGTTTGGAATTAAAATTAGGTGTGCCCGGAGTGGGACCACTGTGCCGGAAAGGCTTAAACGTTGTTGGTGCGCGGAGCACGCCGCCCATGTCTTTATGTTACTACACACCATCCGTGTTATATTATTTCTTATTAAATTAGTTTTTTTTTTTAACAATTTCATGTTTAATACTTTTATACAAAAACTAGACATTGCATTAAACAAGGATATCATTAAAATTTGTTATTTCTCATTTAAAAACCGATTGAGTATACAGTGCCCATGTCATGCCCATGTCTTTATGTTAAAACAAACTGTCCGTGTCTTTAAAGGTTACTGAAGAAAATTCTGCGATTTTCTATAAGGCATCATAAATTACATATTCCAAATTAAAATATTCCAAAATATTATCCATAAACTTGTCTATGTTTTAGTTACAACTATTCACGAATAGCTGCATCCAAAATGTTGACTAGATAAAATTTCTGCCTTCTTTACTCTTAAGATTATAACTGTAATATTTTGAATAATTTCACTGGAAGTATTTCCGAAAAATGCAGTATTGTAGATGCATAGATGCCAATCCATAGATGCATAGATACCTTCCCGAGTCTGACTTAATTGAAATTTGTTTTAATCCAGAAATTTAATTTAACTAGAAATTCTGATATAAATCTATTAAGTAACACATAGAATCAAGACACATTTTCTTAAATACAATTTTTAGTACAAAACATGATTGGCTTTGGTCAGAATACGGAAGATTATCGAAAGGATTGTCTGTTATGGTATTGAAGCTAAATTGGTCCAATGTAATCAACATAACTAGTTTTTATTTTTTTTTTATTTCATGTTTATTACTTTCATACAAGAACTCGACATTGCATTAAACAATGATATCATTAAAAATTGTTATTTATCCTTTAAAAACATAATGCGCACATAGAACGCCGCCCATGTCTTTATGTTACAACAAACAACACACGTCTTTAAAGGTTACTGAAGAAAATTTTGCGATTTTCTATAAGACATCATAAATTACATAGTTAAAATATTCCAAAATATTATCTATAAAATGTATCTTTAAGCCTCTGAGCGTTTTGAAAAAGGGTAAAATTGTAATGTTGTTTTCTCTGTATTTTGTTTTAAATGCTAAAAAAATATGATTCTTTTATCATTATAAATAAAACTTAATTACAAATATGAATATAACCCTTGTGGGTATTAATCATTCATCATTGTTTTGAAAATTCATTAAATCTATAGAATTATATTATCTTAAACATTGCATATATTGCAGTGAAACCTGGAGCTTAGTGAACGGAATATTACGTTCTACACGCTTAGAGGGATAATATATTATATAATCTTATATAAAATATATTTATACAATATACATAATATATATATATATATATATTTACTATATAATATATTACATAATATATATAATCTGAAATATATCTATAAAATATTATCGATTTGCTACTAAGGAATAATCATATAAAATATAGAAATATAAATAAAGATATAAATAAAAATAAAATGTTTAAATGAACATAAAATATTGCATTTTATAAGAAAAATATTCCGAAAAAATTCTTCAAATAAAGAGTCTTCTTTTGTCTTAGAAGCGTAGAAAAAACGTCAAGCATGAAATTGAATCTCTCTAGTACATCCCGTGAAAAGGCAGGTTTATAGAAACCATATCTCATAAATGATTCTATAACTGCATTTTCAGCTCCCGTGCAAATAGAATTCATAATTTGAAAATAAGTATAAAATAAATAAAATATGAAACATTGAAAGAAGTATGATTTGTCAATATTAATTATTAACAGAATTATTACATTTTTAGAAAATCAAGCCCTTATACTTAGCATAATTTTATACTTTTTGCTATTTTGAAATTTATTGAAAAATTAAAGTATTTTTTTACATCTGGAAAAGAGAGAGGACATACTTTCTAACATGATCTTTAAGAAAACCCCACAGCCAGATGTCACATGGGTTCAGATCTGGTGCGATTGCTGTCCAGGAAATCGGAAAAGTATGCGAGATGGCATGTTTATCAGACATGTTGGCTTGAATTACATTCTTTACACATCTCTCCGTATGAGCAGTTTCTCCATCTTGCATGAATATTGTGGTAGTCAAACAGCTTCTTTGACTTAACGCTGAGAAAATATGATTCTACAGGAGTCTGCTGTATCGGTCACCTGTTACTGTACGCCTAACAAACCCGTTCATTGTGACTTCCTCGAAAAATTACGGGCCCAAAATAAAATTCGCCGTGAATCCACACCAAGCCCTGACGTATGGGAAATGTAGTGACTGTTGTTGCACGGCATGACGATTGGTGGAACCCCATATGAGGCAGCACGATATGGGGGTGTTCACAGCACCATCGAAGTGAAAATTATCTTCGTCTGTCCTTCATATGTGCGATGACCAGTACTCATCCACTTGCATCCTCTCCAGAAAACGCAACGCAAACTCAAGACGCACAGAGTGATCTTGCGGTTTCAACTTTTGCACGATATGCATTTTGTAAAGGTAGATCTTCAGAATTTTGCGTAAAATCCGCCACTTACAGCATTTGAAGAATTTGCAGATGCATCAGCTGTTGCAATTGCAACTTCCTCCGCAATCGCCGGCTCAGTTGTACGTCGTCCTCTTCCCGGTGCAACATCCAGTGAACCATTTTTTTTTAAACTTACGAATCATGCATTTAACTGCATTTACGGAGATGGGTCCTCTCCTTCAGTTTTTCATCCGTCGATAAGCACGGAGGGCTGCCGAAGCATTGCTCTCATTCTGATAAAAAAGTTTTACGATCAAGGCGCGTTCCTTCTTGTTCAGCGGCATGTTCACTGCGGACGAATGATTTCTTTGAACAATACGTTCCGCTTTTATAGCGAATTTGAACGAACTACTCATTTGCATATGGTCTTTAGAGTACAGCGACATCTAATAACAAAATTTCAAACTTTTTTTTTTTTTACCGAATCTCTGCCACATGCTCTACATAACATATATCTAAAGTTTCATTCGGATCTGCTCAGTAGAACCAGCGTTATGAGCCTCTGAGTACCGTCAGTTTAATTTTAACCACCCTGTACCTGGCAACATATAAGCAATATGGATTAATGTATAGTCAATATGAATAATATTCGCAACTAGAGTTAAGATACTAATGTTTATATATATATATATATATATAGTTATTCGTTATGTCAACATTCGTTTTCTTTACTTTTGAGTTACTTACAATTCATCACATTTTTCACCGGAAATTTAAAGTAGTATTATTGTTTCTTTTAATAATTCGTCAAACATAAATTTAGTCACAGTTGTGCAAATTTGTTATTTGAAGCTGTGCAATAATCATAAAAAATTTCATTTACAAAATAACTGAACTTTGAAATTTTCTTTAATCTAGATTGAATGAATGTAAATATAAAAAAATAACTGTACTTAATTTTTTTATCTTACTCATTTAATAAACATTTTAATTTGGAAGAAAAGTGAGTCTTTCCTTCATCATGAATAAATTTAAATATAAATTGTGATTTCATTTCTGAAATTTATTTTAAACAGTTTTATAAACATATAAATTATGTATGATCAAAGCATTTTGTGTTTAGAAAATTGTTGTTTTATGCTAGCGTAACTAAACGTATTACAAATATATTTTATAACGTTAGGATAAATTTACATTTAATGTAACCATTTTGTTCATACACATCCATAAATATTAAACATGCAGTTAGGCGACTATATTAATATTTTATAACTAAATATTGTTATTATTATTGTTATTTTAACTTAAGTTAATATTTATATTTTATGCAAGATTGTTCGTGCATGTATTATGTAAGTTGACGTGAATTCGAAGAAGAACATTAAATATTTTTAAAATAAGAAAATTTAATAAGAATTACCTTAACATAAGCATCGAAACAAAACTGCGTTAATGTAACCGATTAATGCGCACGATGTATAAAATATTCATTTTTGTTATATAAATTATTTGAAACTATTGTTTCTTTAAAATAATGCAGAGGTGTACAAAATAATAATAAAAAAAACATGAAAACAAGAATGACAACCTGGAAATCCTCTAAATGGGTTTATAGATGAGTGTAAAATCGTAGACAGAGACGTGTCTAACATTTTAGTAGCCCCAGGGTATAACATACAAGAAATAAGTTTTATTGAGTGCGGGAGCATACGCTGTAGACACACTGAATAGGAGACAAAACTCTTAAAATATTTACTTGGGCATTTCTTTTAAATGCTTCATATTCGCAGACTTCCCATGGGCGAAAGCAGCAATCACAAATATTCTATCTCTAATTTTGGAGGGTTTTTTTGCCCTATTTAATAACAGCATCATGTGATTAAGACAAACATGACATTTAAAACCAGTGGTGGAAATTTCCGTTATTGCCACCGTAGACCCGTTAAGTTTGCGTCTTTTTTTTAAATTTCTTGTAAGGTTTCGGAAGCGTATATAATTAACAAAAGGAATTATCTTCAACGATATGCCAAATATCTCTGTTATACTATTTTTGTGCCAGTGTCACACGAGTCGCGTCTAGCATCGTATAACCATGTCAAAGAAACTGTAAAAGATGTTCGTGTTGTCGCTTTTTGTTTATTTTATTCTTCAAACACAGCGTTGCCAATTAATAGCTGTGTCAAAACGAAAAAACATATCACTACAAGTACTCTGAAAACTATCCCATCCATTACCGTTTCACCAAAGCTGTCATTCCGTACAAAGAAATAGAAGGGGTGTATATAATAGACTAGGTAGGGTAGAGTGAAGTGAGATTGAGCACTATACAAAATATTGACTTTAAAATAATATATTAATGAGTGTATCAAAATTATGTGCATTTATTATTAAAAGTGAAGATTCAAGTAAGAAACTACCATAAATATTTGATAATAATAATAAAAATATTATGAATCATTAACAAAAAATCACAAGAAGATAAATGCGCACGCTTATACACCCTAGTGTGCAAGAATGTCTATTTACATAATGCGTGTGCAAAACTTTAGTTGCAAGATCATACCTTAATATACTAGTTAATTTTCTCGATCAATATGAACACATTCTTAATTTTGACATTAAAACAATTACGAATTTATAAATCTGTAAACTTTGTAGACAGTAATACGTTCAAATTGAAACAACAAAATATATCACAGGTAATTAGACATTTTGAACTCGCATGTTGTATATGTTTTAAATACAATCACAAAAGTTCTTTGAAGCAAAAAACAGTCTCAACCACATACAGAACAAAATTGAAATTAGCGACATGCTTCACTCTATTATGTGTTCTGACGAATGCACACTCGTATTCTCGGCGCAGTTTTACACCATCCTACTATAAAGGAAGTGCGGAAACAGATTTTATTGAGTGTAACAATTACTTGGAAGAATAGTGGAAAATAATATAAAACCGTAAAAATCAAGAATGTATTTTTTAAATCTATATTAAGCAAGTAGAGTGGTTAAAAGACTGGCATTTGATGCATGTAAATTTTTCATGTCTGCATCATAAACTTTTAGCGACCCACGACGACCGCTCATTGTGCCACACTTTTAAAAATTACATGCTCAAAAGTTGAGGAATAAAAGCTAATTTCTTATTTATTTATCACTTTTTGTGGCATGGAATAACTCAGATAATATAAGTGATTTCATAGAAATAAGCCTAGTCTTAGTACAAGTATATAATATATAATTGATATAGGCATTTAAAATTAATCTAAGAGACAAAATAATACTTAAAATGTATTACTAGATTACTAGATTGACTACCATTGAATATAAAGTTCCAAAATAAGTGAAACTTATAAAATTTTAAATATTATTAAAGACAAACATTATGAAATATGACAAAATAAAAAAAGATATTACAAATATTTAAACAGAACCACGGTCTTGTTGCAAGCGTTTGGAAAGACCAACACATGAAATGATTAGGGTATCACTTAAATACATTGTGCGCCATAAAACCTATACCGGGTATTCAAATAATGCATACACCAGTAAGAGTAGCTCAAGAGGCTTATGGAAAACCGGCGGGTACAACAATGAAGTACAGCGCCTCGAATACACAGTCTGGAAAACGGTTTTACCGTTTCTTAATTCAAAAATTTCGAATTCAAACCGAAAATTCTGAAACAAGAATTTTTACTTTAAGAAATCACGAAATATCTGCCATTAAGTAGCCAAAAGAACATTGTAGGGAATGTCTAGCATTAATGCGAAATTTTGGAATTTAAAAAAAGCCAAACTGGCAATGCTTTTAAAAGTGCTGAAAAATTGTAGCCGATAAACGTGCTTCCATGCGGTACAATAATAGGGCGATCGCAGCGACATCTGCTTTAAAATAGATTTACCTGTAGCAAAAGTAACCGTTTCAATATAGACAAAATGAACATAATTTCTGTTAACCTTTCCGGCACAGTGGTCCCACTCCGGGCACACCTAATTTTAATTCCAAACTTGCATTCGGCACCAAGAACATTTAATAAAAATTTCCTTCTACAAGAAAGCTTAAAATAAGAAGTTCTTATTTTCTAAAAAAATCGTTTGTAAATTCCGGTGTCAGACAGTAATTTCGCATTTTACGAACAGAATTTGTCTGTGCCGAAAGGGTTAACAAAATCTTCTTATAAGTGTATACTTCAGATGTAACTGATTTTGAAGTTAGTTTTTTATCATATCAGGGAATTAATCTTTTTACAGGGAATTAATCTTTTTTCAC
Source organism: Maratus michaelseni (assembly GCA_963931845.1). NCBI lineage: Eukaryota > Metazoa > Arthropoda > Arachnida > Araneae > Salticidae > Maratus > Maratus michaelseni. The sequence continues at coordinate 405,089,101 of OZ007586.1, forward strand.
TCTTTTAGCATAGATTCATCCTTTGGTATGCTAAATAGGGATAGTTTCTAGTTTGTTGTCTTGTATTGAGTACTGCAACCAGGCACACAAGAATGCGTTTCACGTTTTTTGGCCATAATCAATATCATTCATATTTCAAAAGCTTATGAAAATCACTATCCAAGTCAAAGGAAATAGGGTATAATTTAATTATTTAAAATATTTACCACAAACTGAAACGTTTTCTCAGTTCTATTCTTATACAATTTTTGCGTTGAGAAAAGCTAGCAGATAGTGGCATAACCAGAGAGCGGGGTCCAAATGCTCTGGAAACCAGTAATATTATAAAGTTTTTTCATCTTCAGTATCGCAGAAAATTCGCCGATTAGATAAGGCAAATATATTTTTATAAAATTAGTGGTATCCAAACTATCTGGATCTCCACCCTATCTACGCCACTGCTAGAAGATATCACTGCGGTCGACCCGTTATCTTTCAGCATCGTGTTACACTTATCTGATTCAATTTTTTAGTACTATTTTGTAGCCGTTTGCCACACTATATGTTCTAGGCGCTGTAACTGAAGTCTGTAATGTTTCAGTACTCCGAATGTAATGTACTCTAAATTAGAAAGAAATGAATGGTAGCAGTATTCCTATTCCTGAGGGGATTTGAATATCAGTAATTTAGAAAGAACTATATGTTTTTTTGGATGAAGAAATTTTGAGTTAAAAGAAGACGACCATTACTTATAGGAAAAAAAGAAAAAAAAAACTAGTACTAAAATCTCTAGAAGCGTAAGAACCTTGGGTAGACATTGTAAAGATATTTTTTTTTAATATTTCTTCATTCATTCTTAGTTTGCTATTTAAATAAAGACAGTTCAATTTTATTCGAGGTTTAAAAACATTACTAAAAACAAAATGAACAATAAAGCACCGCGTTAATGTAAAAATTGACTTATCAAAATCAATTAAAATAAGAAAAAAATATCCTACGACCTAGAATCAGTCACCTGTGTATTGCAATGTTGTCAGCAATTCAGGAGAAAAGGTCGAATTTGCCACTAGTTAATTTTTATTTATTTCGATTTTTCGTTTTACCTAGCTTTAATTTAATACAATGAGTGATATGTTTTACCATTTATCTATTTTATTTGAGTAAAATAAATATCAATTTTCTATTTTAAAGAGTAAATTTTTCAGAAATAATATTTCTTAAATTAAAAAAGTTGCAATTTCATATTTTTTTAAAGGCAATATAAAGGTGAATTTCTAAATTTATTTCAACCGTTTTTTTGTTTGTTCTTAATAAAAGAGTATTTTAAAAATAGAACACTTAAAATGTTCAAGTTTCTTTGAATTAATCATATTATTATTTCAGGAAGCGTAGAGGTGCTTAGTTTTCTGTATTACTATTGAATGTAACTGTATCACTATTTCCAAATAGTAATCTTTGTCTTATTTAACGGTAAAACTGTTCTTGTTAAAAGCGAAGATTACATAATTCAGCTATTTTTAAAAAAAACATGTATTGTTTTATGTTTTGTTGCTTTCAAGGTTTCTTCTTTTGAGTAACACTATTTTAGAATAGTAATATATGCTTGATTTATTCTTAAATTTTCTGTCATTACTATATTGAAATAGTTGTACCTGAAAAGTAGGAACCGTAATCTTCTCCTTATTTAAGCGGTTAAATATGTCATTACACTTCAGAAATAGCTGTACTCAAACGTGCGATCTTGCGAGCCCCGTGTTTCGGAAATTTACGTCAAAATGAAATTACAATGTGCATTTTTATTACACAAATTTTCAGTAAGATTACTCATATATATACAGCAATTACGTTTTCTCCGAGAGGTGTGACTGTGACATTGGTAATGATGGAACAGTTGCGCAACATTTGGCTGATTGCCACAATTAAATTTTAATAGTGTTATTCATCTTAAAAAAATCTCAGAAACACTGTCTTTAAATAAGACGAAGAATAATATTTAAATTTAGCGGTTTCATTTGGTACTCTGCTGCGCCACTGTTCCATCACTGCTTTGGTGGTTTTGATTTTATTTTAGTTTACACTATCGGAATGTTTTCTTAAAATCAAACAATTCTTGACCTTGTTACATTATTATTTCCTTTTAAATTTATAAAGGAAAATATCGCCTTTTTACACAAAAGTGGCAGACAAATTATCAAAAAAGAGAAGTTGTCAAACATAATTTTAAATTTTACATTACAGCAGACCTCTAGGAATAATGACGGTCCGACCCGACCTGGTCAGGCCCGAGCCTTGAGAATGAAGTCTTGCCTAAACCGGTCTCGGACTTTGGGCCACTACCTATTTGAACATCGGTCGTAACAGTTTGGTTACTCTTGGGTGTATAAATAAGGATTAAAATGTTTTCTCGCTTAACATTTTCTTTACATTAATAAAATTACATTATGGGAATTTTAGAAAATATTTTGATTTTATATTCTATATAAAATATACTTTATCATTATACTATGCTAAATTATACTATGCTAATTATACTATGCTAATTATACAATATACTATGCTTACTACATGCTAAAATATACTTTAACATTAAAATTTATTTTCTGTAAATAGTATATATATACAGGGTGTAACTGAAATGCTTCAACAAACTTTGAAGGATGATAGTACTTATGAAGACGAACAAAAAATGCAATGGAACATGGGGTCGCAAATGACGTTTAACCCCTTCAGGGGCAGTGGTATGTTTATGAAAGCGCTTAATTTTAATTCCAAAACGCCATAATGGCACCAGAAGTTTGCTAAAATCTTTTCCATTTAGTATGTATGTGAAATATAGCCTTTTTCTTATTTACAAACAAATTTTTTTATAAATTCCGGTGCCATTCATTTATTTCAACATTTTAGTACTAAAAGTAGTTTGTCCCTAAAAGGCTTAAAGGATAAAAATAGAGAAAATGCGTCTAAAAATGGACTGGCACCGGAATTTACAAAAAAAATTCTTTGTAAATAAGAAAAAGGCTATATTTCACATAAATATTAAATGGAAAATATTTTAGCAAAATTCTGGTGCCATTGTGGCGTTTTGGAATTAAAATTAAGTGGTTTTTTAGATATACCACTGTCCCTGAAACGGTTAAATGTCATTTGCGACCCCGTGTTCTATTGCATTTTTTGTTCATCTTCATGAGTACTATCATCCCTCAAAGTTTGTTGAAGCATTTCAGTTACACCCTGTATATATAGGGTGATTAGAAAATGAGTATACATTTGAAAAAATAATAATTCACGGAATAATGTAGGTACTGAGGTAAAAATTGACACACATGCTTGGAATGACATGGGGTTTTATTGTAACCACACAAAAAAGGTTAAAAGAAAAAAGGACGGCAGATGGCACTAAAACAGCAAAACGTCAGTGACTCTGCCTCAGAATCGTGTATAAAAGGAACTGTAATGAGAGAGAAAATCAGATGCACCAGCAATCACAGCATGTTGACGTTACCAGAAAAGACAATTTTAGTGAAGATCTACTATCAAAATGGGGAATCTGCCGCGATCGACCGGCATCAATAGCATGCTAAAAGACAACATCCAAAGCCAATTTCTCACCATAACTACAGATATGCTGCACAGTGCTGTGCACAACATTGTCCCTCGGCTACAGCTATTATTGCGGGATGACGGTGGACATGTTGAGCATTCGTTCTGAAGAACATCGTTTTTGCTTTGTCATAATTTGTTATGCTAATTAGTGCTTTTCTTATCACACGAAGCGCCGTCTGTCGGCCATTTTATGAACTTTTTTGTGGATAAAATAAAACTCCATGTCATTCCAAGCATGTGTGTCACTTTTTACCTCTCTACCTACATTATTCCGTGAATTATTAATTTTTCAAATGTATACTCATTTTCTGATCACCCTGTATATATATACAAAGAGAGAGAGAGAGAGATAAACAATATAAAAGTTACATATTTCAGAAAACAGTAAACTGTCTACAGTTATCATTTCATCCTTTCCAGTTATCATGTATATTTTTTTTAAAGAAAATAAATCCAGTTGCGGTGTTCTTACAGGTACACCCTAAAAACTGGGCAGAGGACCACGTGGAATCGAATTCATGAACTTCGTCCCAAGATAAATTTAATCCATAGGTGCGAAGTACTACGGATTTTGAATGCCACTACTTCCGAATAGAAATATTCGCCTTATTTAAACATTATTTAATTATAAACTATTTATTTAAACTAATTTATAAAAAATTGAAATTCCATGAATTATAAAGTTTTCCAAAAGAATGTATATATTTTGAAAAATAACGCTTTCTTTCTTTCGCAATATTCGACTTATTTAAACGGCGAATTCTGAGATTAAATAAGGCATATATTACTATTCGGAAATAGTGGTATTCGAAAACCGTACTCCTTGTAACCTATGTTTAACCTAAATAAATCTAGAACTATATCTTAAATTCTCTTATATTTTGCTATGAAATATGGATATTCTATGAAATAGAAATATTTCCAAAATAATGTATATATTTTGTTCAATAGCGCTTTCTTTCTTTCATTGAAAATATTTACCTGTCAGTTACCTCGTTCGTAATACACGCGTAAAGTAGCATTCTTTTATCGAGCTTTTGTATTAAATTTTATTGACAGTTTCACTGCCAAGAAAATCTGTTTCAGACAAGTCGATATCAGAATTGACATTCTAATATTTTTGGAAAAATTATACGCTTCTATAAGCAATGATTATGTTCAATAATTTGACAGTTAGATATCTATTGATTTTATTGATAAAAATTATAAATGGGAAATAAAAATGTTTGCTTATGAAATATTTAAAATATTTCTAGCATATAATGATATTTTGTTTATAATATTTGTTACAAGATTATGTTAAATAAGTTACTCACAGAACTCAATAAATGCAAGGTTTTAAAAAACAGCACACATTTCTTAAAATGTTAAACCCTATCCGGCACAGTGGTCCCACTCCGGGCACACCTAATTTTAATTCCAAACTTGCATTCGACACCCAGAATATTTAATAAAATTTTGTTTCTACAATGAAATCTTAAAATAAAGAGTTCTTATTTTCTAAAAAAAGTCGTTTGTAAATTCCGGTGTCAGTCAGTAATTTCTCATTTTACGAACAGACTTTCTCTGTACCGGAAAGGGTTAATACATTGGCATTTGTATGTTTTTGTGAAATCTCGGTTTTAAAAGAATTGAAGCTATTCTTTCTTTCAAAAATCTTTCGTAAACTGTTTCCTAGATAGTTTTCTCAAGTTTATGCATCAGTAAATATCATTTAATGTACTTATTTAAAATAAAATGTCTTACAATCTAAAAAAATACGGGCAACATGATATGATTGCATTTTCTGTAAGTTACAAACCACGCAACCAGTCAATAATGGTTTTTGAATAAAAACGAGAATTCTCGTTCCCCGATGTGAAAGTGTTAAGCACTAGCATTGCCATATAGTAACAGTGTAGCCGCAAATAGGTTTGTTGTTTTGATAACAGTAACCTGGAGAAAAATATTAGCTTTCTTTGATGACAGAAACTTCGCGATAAAATAAGACAAAAATTGCTAGTCTGAAAAGTTGTGTGAAATACACTATTTCCATTTTACCGAAAAAAAATTTATTCCGTCGTTAATGGGTTAATTTCTGTTCGTAATCCGTTCGGTATGATCAAATTTACATGCAAAAATATAGCATTTCAACGGTTTACCATAAAGTTATACGTTATTTTCTGGAAGAAATAATTGTTATAATTATCCAAAAAAAGATTGAAACGAGCTTTGGAGATATGTAGGCAATGTAAAATCTAAAAATGTTCAAAATAAGAGAGCGTTCAAGGTTAAGGTAATGAAATAGTCCTTCTATTAATTTTTAAATATTACACTTTTTAAATTTTTATACGGTCCCTGTAGCCTATAAGTCACATATAATTTTTTTTATCTCTGACATGTAAAACAGTTCAACTTCCTTTCTTCTGTTAACAATATAGTTAGGATACATTTAAGTTTAGAAAATTATGTAATTTTTTGTCACTAGAAACACATTTTTTTCTTTTGAATGCCAGAAAGATATGAACTTCCTTAATAAAGTTTACATTCCATGAGATCGTTATGTATCATTCGTTAATTTAACTGTCCGCTTTTACTTACATATGAATCGTTAGTTTTATTTAAATATTTTTTTTAATGTCAGACTGTTAGTGCAGCATAAATGATCCAAAAAGAAGTGTCTGAATTATCTGGTTTCATTTTCACGTATTCTTTTATATATGATAATTTTTACTTGTTAAATTTGTGCATAAATATTTTCAATATGTAGAGTTATTTTCTTGCTAAGGTACTTATCAATGCCTTGTCCTGCAGATCAAGACATAAAAATTTTATGGCCTCCAAAATAACATATCTTATGATGATTACATGATAACAATTTTTCATTCAATTAATATTTCTAAGTAAGCTTTATCATTCTTTCTTCAACTACATAAATTTAACAAATTTTCAAAATTTATACATTTTTAAATTAAAAAGAAATGAATATAACCCCCTAAACGTGCATCCCTAAAAATTTCGGATATTTGTTTGAATTAGTGTAAATGTATTTATCAGCGTGTAAATATAAGAAGAGAACACTTGCTCGGACTAACAACTAGTAAAAAATAGTATCTTTTGTGCTGTACCATATAGTTTTTAGATTGTATTCTTCCATACAAAATCAGTAACCAATTTAAAATTACTAAAACTTTTATTGTGAATTTACCGGTAGGGCACCAAACTGTACCAGGATTTGGCATTCACTTTAGCTTATCATGCCTTGTTGTGGCGATGTAATGATTTTAAAAAATGATGATTGAAAAAAAAATAAGTGTTATTAAGCACACGTATTATTTAATATACTATCTCTGAAAAAGGTATTTCTAACTCCTAGTCCTTTGACAGCAAAGTTGTATAATTAAAACGAAAAAATACCTTAAAAATTTCAATTATATTCTGTTAATCACTAATTAAAGAACGAAACAGAAATGATAAAAAATGAAAGCAATATTAGTAAATTATGAAGGACTCGACTATTCTTATTGAGGAAAGAGGAACAAGTAATAGAGAAAGCTGGATAGGATTGATCCAATTAAAAAAAAGTTGAACTTTTGCAGAGATATTTTACTCATTTTATTTAGTATTATCAAATAAAATGAAATTTATTAGTAAAAATATTCCTAATCGATTTGGATCGATAGCTTTTTTGATAATTTTGAGCAGAATTAGTAAGGAATGTTCATTATTTATTTCCCACGCTATAATTTTATAAAAATAATACACTATAATTTATTTTTGCAAATCAAATATTTTTATTTCAAAGTTTGTTACACTCTCGGAATATAGGACCTGCCATTTCTATAAATTCAAATTTATTATCATTACGTAACATTCGTCCATTTAACTGTTTTTTTATTGCATAAGACTCATTAGTTTTGTTTTAAATTACCGCAATACCTTAATTTTTTACTTTATTAAGCAATTTTCTGCGAAATTATATATTTTTTAAACATGTATAAAATTGGATTTTACAAATATATATTAAGTTTGATACCGTGTGGATGGGACTTTTCATGTTCTAAAGTGTGGAGCAACACAGTGTCGTGCAAACCACGAGTTTGCACGGGCCGAAATGTGTCCATTACCGTACCCGTCCTAACCCGTACAAAAAATTGTTGGCATGGTCAGGTGTAAAAAATAAAAGTTCCTCTCGAGTCCGGCCTCGACATACGAAAAACATTATTGGCCAGAAACGGTAAACAAGCAAAAAGTCCTCTCGGACTCCAGCCCAGCACGCACAAAGACATAATTGACACGGATTTGACCAGCCTGTTCCGACTGAAATTCTAAATAACATGCCAATATTTCTGAGGTAACATTGAAGAAAACTACAGTTAATTTTTTTCAAAAAGCAAATATTTTTCATATATTTTTTTTTCAAAAGCAAAATTATTATGCATAGATTTTAAATTCAGATTATGTTCGAAATTCATGGAATACAGAAGAACAGTATGAATGACCACTTACAAGGAAGGTCTTAAAGCGCATACTCAGAAAATTTTGAAAAAAAATGCTAATGAAGCTACTCATGTATGTAATAAAGGAGCAGTGAAATTTAGCTGCGGAATCCCAGTAGAAAATCTGCAATAAAATAAAATACTTTCGAGTATTTGGCGCAAAAAGACGCGATTTGGCTAACAACATTTTTTCCCTAGCTAAACGCAAACGATTTTAATGGATTTTGAAATTGCTTCTAAAATGATAATTCGAATGCGCAATACTTAATGAATTTCAACATAAACGATGAAAGTTTATTATTTTTTGTATAATTTTTGTATTTTCAACGGCGTTTTTACCAATTTATAATTACATCTATAAGATTTTTATAAAATTTGAAAGCGTAAAATTGTCATTAGCTTAAAAAAAATTATAGTAATCGGTAAATGCTAGGGCTCATGATACAGTACCCCCTATTCACAAACGTTTGAATTTTGCGTTCAACATTTTCAAGTCTCTGTACGTTTGCAGTAATATTAATTCCAAATATTCTTTAAATCAGATTAAATAAATCATTCGCGTTTTTTTCTCTATTTATTACCGATTGAATGGAATTTTGCCAATGTTTTATCCCCCATTCCACGATTTTTTTCTAATTTAAATGGCTTCACCGGTTATATAAGTGATTTTTAAATGTATTTTAAAAAGAAAATCCCGATGACAAACGCATTCGTTATACATTTCCATATCGAAGAAGTCGTTGTTTCCACAGCAACAATAATTTTTCCTTGAATTGACAGTGTTCAGAATCGGGCTTATTTTTGAGCTTGAAACAATTTCAATCAATTTAAATTTTGTCTTAAATCGTAAATTACGATCTTTAATTTTCATTATATATACATATAAATGTGTACACAAAATTGTAGTTATAAAACTTTATTTATTATGTAAGTCAAACTTGCATAAACAAGTTAAGCATGAAAGTTTTTCCTTAAAAAGAGTATTTGTCATAAAACCGTATTTTTTCAAATTTTATTCCGTCGCCAACCGGTGATAAATCGCCAAATAAACGAAAATTTCATATTTTTTTTTACGGACGTTATATCGAGGTTTCGCAGAAATTTTTTTATAGACGTATATCCCCATGAGAAGAACATTCTGTAATTTTTTGACAAATTTCTGAGCATGCGCTTATGGAGATCTTCCTTGTTAGACAATTACGTACATTAACACTGATTAAAACTAGCCGTTGGGGGCCACCGTAATACTTACCCATCATGGATATGCATAATGTAAAATATTAAAATAAAAATGTGTAAACTACTTATAAAATGCATTCCAATTCAAATAAAATCGTGGCTTGATGACGTCACAAACTTTAAAGGCTCGATTACTGAATTGCTTGAAAGAGGTTTTTCCTTATAACTCCAAAAATAATAATCCTATTAACTAGCGGTTTATTGCATCTGATTAAGCGTCAAATTTCCAATTAAAATATATCTTTGAAGTGAAATTTGGATGAAATACAGGGTCATGAAAAATCGAAGAGTGTGGAAAATAGGATTCCAAATATCTCGGCAACTAATTATCCGATCGACTTCATGCTTTATTCAAAATTTATGTTTTTTTATTGTCTTTTATATTCATTTCTTAAAATAAACAATTTCGAAAATTTTTATATACCTTTCATCAGAAAGAATATTTCGAGAGTCCGAAAAAAATTGTTCCGGTTAATCGAGGTTATTGAAATGAAATAGGCTTCTTCCCATTATTACATACTAAGTACATACCAAATTTCAAGTCTCTATCTCAATTTTTTTGGGAGATAGAGCGTTTACAGACACACACACACACACAGACACACAGACACACAGACGGACGGCAAAATTTTTTTTCTAAAAATATGTTTTTCGGAATCTCCAGTGTCTGAAACGTGTAAATCCGTCAAAAAAAAAATTCGATTTTCAAAACGATTACAAGACTTACCCTATACTACGTATGATGGGTAAGTAAAAAGGACTTAGACAATTACATTCAAATAATGATTAAGTAAGAAAATTAACATAGTTTAAAATGAAATAAAATATGGTAAAAGAATATCATAACTTTAAAGCTCTATAAGGACAAAAAGGCAGATTTTAAAAATATATCTCTGTATTTATTAAACCAAATTAAATTTCTAAAGATTTCGCTAAACAAATACACAACATAATTATAATATTTACAAAAATAAATAAATGAAATGCCAGCCCAACATGGGCTCGGCAGGGAAGCCCAGGTCGCTGGCCGGCAGACCTCTAGGAATAATCACGGTCCGACCCCACCCTGTCTGGCCCGAGTCTTCAGAATGATGTTTGGCCTAATTCGGTCTCGGACTTTGGGCCACTACCTGTTAGAACATCGACAGTAACATTTTGGTTCCTCTAGGGTGTATAAATAAGGATTTTTTCTCGCTAAACATTTTCTTTATTTTACTGTGAAATCTTGCATCAAATGTGTTTCAGGGTAAATCTACACATAGTGATGGAATTTTGCATAACATTATAAGTTGTACATATTGTAAATACAGGGTGTTTCACAAAGGACCCCTAACTTTAAAAATCAATAACACGGAAACGGGGATAGATAGAAACATGAATCCAGTGGTATATTTATTAAAAAAATCGTAAGAATCTTATACATAAATCTCAAAATTTAGTTAAAAATAGCACCGATAGATAGCGCTGAGAGCGCTAAGAATCCTTCTAAAGAGAGCTCAGAAGCATAGAAAGACTAGCCGTCGAAGATTTCGCCATTGAAATCTGACCGCTATTAGCGTATAGTGAAAATAATTCCGAAAGATGAAAATTCCGGAAGATTTCCGAAAGATAATTCCGGTGATGCATACCGTGGTGGAACGTGTGTTTATTGTGTTGGAGTACCACCGATTAAATCAGAGTCCTACTGCCACAAGAAGTTTTCAAACGCGATTTCAAGTGGCAAAAGGCGCAGATGGGAAAATAATTCGTGAGCTTTTAAAAAAAGTTCAACAGACAGGCAACGTGTCCGAGGCGAATTATTTTTACTATACGTCAATAGCGGTCAGATTTCAATGGCGAAGTCTTCGATGCTTCTGAACTCTCTTTAGAAGGATTCTTAACGCTCTCAGCGCCATCTATCGGTGCTATTTTTAACTAAATTTTGAGATTTATATATAAGATTCTTACGATTTTTTTAATAAACATACCACTAGTTTCATGCTTGTATCTATCACCGTTTCCGGGTTAGTGATTTTTAAAGTTAGGGGTTCTTTGTGAAACACCCTGTATATATATACTTTCGTTTTTCTACATTTATTTGTTTTATTTAAATTTTGTCAACAATTTAACTTTTTCTAAAGAAGGTAGATACTAATGCTTTAAATATATACATTTGTAAAAAAATAACTTCGTTCTATACGTTCCTCATTAATTTTAATAAATAATTATTTAAGTATTTTTCAAATACATTTAAGTATTTTCAAAAATATGCAAGAGAAAAATCTTTTATAAGAATGCTAAAATGAATATTTATGGTACCCATAACTTAGAAGATATAAGATCAGTAAAATATTTCAGTATTGATTTCTATTTTAAGTCTACCTGTAACATTTTTCTTCACTTTTGCCATATATAAGATATAGCGTTTGAAAAAGTAATATATTTTTCTAAAATGCACACGAATAAAAGCATTTTCTTTTTCTAAAAATGCATTACTTTAATCAAAGGAAAATTAATTTTATACAAATGATAAATATGGCTGTATAATGTTTAAGACATGATATTAGACAAATATAACGCAAAAAAGAAACAGTTTTAACCCATGGTGGACCTTGAGAATGCGTGCTAAAATGTTTTAAAACATATTTGTACACCTACTATTTCAGTATTAATTTCTATTTTAGTTAAGCTGTATTTTGTTGATTCACGTTAGCCTTTAATCAAGATTTTAATCAAATTTTGTGTACCCTCCACGATAGCTTGTGAGTTAAGCAAACTTAAACTAACTTATACGTTGACTAAGAGAAAGTGATTTTGTATTCGTACTTAATTTTTATAACATAATACTTAACCGACATACTTAATTTAACAATTAAGTACATAAAGCCTTTTGGAAAGAAATTGACAACTTATTTTCAAACAGAAATCCCTATTAGAATACACAAACCTTAAATAAAATATTTAAAAAACAATTCTGATTATCTGTAAACTTAGAACAAAGAGATGACTTTAGTTTTTTCTGCGTTCTTGAGTTCGCAAGAAGTGCGAAGGAAAAATTCCAGTGCAGCGGTTATTTGGTAACAAATGCGGTATAAAAAAAACCTTTGAAACTTACTCTTTTCATTGGTATAAAGGTTGTTCATTTTGGATTTGTACTTTAATAAATACAATTTTTTGAAAATCGGTCCATCATTTAGAATAACCCTGCATATATGTTACGGCTAAAGCAAGAATTATAGGTAAACCAAGGTTTAACAGGTTAAAGTGGGGATTACTAAGGCTTTAAGGCTGAAGCCCGAAAAGTTCCCAACGTTTCCACCTTTAACCGGGTAAAACTGGGTTTAACCAATCCCAGTCCGTTAAAGCCTGCAGAGTTCCCAACGCTTCCACTTTTAACCGGCTAAAATCGGGTCTAACTTGTTCGTGAGCAAATCCAGATCATGTTAGCTACGCAGTTGGTTAGTATTGTATCATCCCTTGCGTGTGCGTTTTGTAACGTGTTGAGAAATTTATCTAGAAAATGGAGATCGAAAATGTGTTCAAATCATGTTTCTATGACTTATGTTACGGACATCTGCTTGAATGAATTTCACGCATTCTAGAGACTGCTGTACAGCGAGTCTCGTGTGTCCAGTGATGTTTTTTTCGTTTAATGTGTTCAAAGTGCACATACATAAGTTACTGACCGCTGTTTGAATGAATTTCTTGCATTCTAGAGATTGCTGTACAGCATGGTTTGTGTGTCCAGTGATGTTTTTATTTTCGGTTAATGTGCGCGAAGCGTTCATACATTCACGTTCATAAGACTGTACCCTCTCATACATGATCCTCATGTCCTTATTAATGGTTTACTTTTATTTATGTATTACATTATAATATATTGCTTTATAAATATATAGTAACTTAACTTTGGGTTTTAACCGACTAGAAATGGTGAAACCCAGCTTTAGCCGGTTAAAAGTGGAAGCGTTGGGAATTTTTCGAGCTTTAACCACAAAGCATTGGTAATCCCCACTTTAACCGGTTAAACCTAGGTGTACTTTCATTCTAGCTTAAGCCATAAAATACATATATATATATATATATAACGAAGTGAATGCAGTTTGTCAATTTCTAAAGAAATCGCAAGTTTTTCAGGCTCAATTGCGAGACTAGCTTTATTTCTTCGTTTTTTAGTCTAAAGTACATACAGCAGATTTACCATAAAATAAATAAATTTGTATTTTACCAGTTCTCTACTTTGCGGAAAGGTAATATCTGTAGGGAAATTTTAAATTATCCTTGTTAAATGTAATTGAATGAGTATGAGGTTATTATATAAAAAATAGTTGAAATCATTGATGAAATCATAGTTTAAAAATCGCCCATATGTTATATTATGTTTTCGATCCTGAAACGAGGTTCAAACCGAAACTGTTCATCAATTATCTCTACAAAATTTAACTTGTCTGACCTAAAAAAGTAAACAAATAATTATTTTTTTTAAATCAGAGAATTTTGGCATATATCAAAAATTTAAGGAGAATATAACCCTATTCAGGGTTCGTACCATTTTACCAAAATTTTTAATACAATTTTTCGCCTTATTTAAATGCAGAAAAGTATTCTAAATCCTGCAATTAAATGAGGCATGTGCAATTTTTGATATTTAACTATTTAATAGAAAAATTCTATTAAAAATTTGTGTTAAAAGGGTACGAACCCTGCCATTGACCAAAATTTTATTCCAATTTTCAAAGTGCGACTATTTTTGAACGCACTACCGAATCTTCTTCATTAAAGAACTAATCCAAGATATTCCATATCAAAAAAATGATAATGAATAAAAGAAAACAACCTACTTATGTTCTGATACTATCTTCGCCTTTATAGCAAGCCAATATTTATTCTTTCTTAGCCCAATTTTAACCGAATATTTTATTCGTAGGCAAAATATATTGTCACAACATTGGGTTTTGGTAGTTGTTATTTTTACATTGTTGCGCTAATACTGGCAAGAAATTGCCCGCCATTATCTATTGAAGCAATATTGTAAATTTAAGCAATATATATTGGACAAATATTGGCGATTGATTGTAAATATTTCCAACGTAATCCAAATATTTAATTTACATTGGACATATTTCCAATAAGACGCCAAGATTATAAAAATAATGGCCGTACATTGGCAATATGTCCTTTGTAAAGTGAACGTTTACAATAGTTCTATTGATATACGAATTTTTGAAAATATCGGAAGCATTTCTAATGAAACGACAGTTCAATGTACTACACAATAGAACGGAACTCTAACTCAGCGATCGATTTTCAGTCGTTTCTGCCACGACCTGGTCACCATTTCAATGCGAGCAAGTTATGAATCCCGAAGTTTTCTTAATATTAACGGAATTTGTTCAAACTTTTCTGCATAACGTTTTATCACTTCTGGTTATATCTACACCATTTTCATATTTTTATAAGCAATAGTTAACATATTTTAAATGTTTCTTGGTCAGCTATTATAAAATTTTATTTTTAAATAGGATAAAATTAAATATTACGATGAATTTAAATAAAATCTGTAGTTTTTTATATGAAAAAATATAAGTAAGTGAAAATGGTAGCAACTTCGTCACATTTTAAAAAGATAGTCGTATTTGAAAATATTTACTTCCAACAATCCTATGAGACGACGTCAGTGTTTTGCCTGAATTTTTGCTGTGAATTTATAGCATTTTTTATTCGCAAAACGCTGCATTTAGTGCACCAGCATGGATAGTTAGCGCTCGGTTTTGTTGAGGAGCTGAGGGCGCTAGTATTATACAAACACTGATATTTAGTTGAAAATTGTTCCAACGAAACATCAATATTGGAAAAATATTTGATGTATATTGGAAGTATGTATAATGAAACGCCAGTATTGCGCCAAAATATATTTTATAGGCTTTTTATTTGCTAAATATTTCTTAGTAATATTGTCCAAGTATTAGCAAAGTATGAACACCTAAATTTTAAGGAAACATTAGGTTGTTAAATATGAAATGTCGAATTTCATGCTGAAGTATATGTTATATTTATAAAATCCATCAGACGGCGTAGGTGGTGTTTATCGGGAATATGAACTATTATTGAAACGAGAGAGGAATCATTTGAAAAATAGCTGTTAGTTTTAACTTGTGGACAATGTCGGTGTAAGCCACATACAGTGACGGTTTTTTATGAGTTCGAACTTCACCTCTACGCTGTGTAGGGAGATAGGAACATCAAAGCATTTGGATGTGACACAGTGACAGAATGCGCCGTGCAGTGATGGTTCCAAAATTCAGATTTAGCTATGTGAATCTCAAAAATGAACTGCCTTAACAAACAGCACCAGTCAACGAAAAAAAAATATATTGTTCTACCACCGAATAGATGGAAAAATAACCATCCGGTTTAACCAAAGCCATTAAATAATAAGCCCAGTCAGATAGTGTTAAATTTGTTAGCAACACACTAGCGCCAAACCTCTGCTGCGGAAGGAGGGCAAAACAGAAGTGGGTCGCACAGAAACGATACGATTTATTTATATCGATACTTTAAACGATTTTTATCGATATTTTGTTTTTGCACTTCCTTTAAAAGCTTGCTAATTATTGGGATCTTTTACATTGAAGCTAAAACTGTAATGAAAAAAAAATGTGGAAATTTACTGGATTAATATTTCCATATAAATATAGTGGTGGCGAAGAAGTTGATTTATTTATTAAAAGTTAAATAAAAAGTGATGGAAATTTACATCACTATGCAATTAACCCTTTCCGGCACAGACAAATTATGTTCGTAAAATGGGAAATTACTGACTGACACCGGAATTTACAAACGACTTTCTTAGAAAATATGAACTCCTTATTTTAAGCTTTAATTTTAGAAGCAAAATTTTATTAAAATATTCTTGGTGCCGAATGCAGCACTCCCAACCGCTAGATGGCGCTATTTTCAACTTGCCAAAAGTTTCCCATTTATGTGACTGGGCTTATTATTTAATGGCTTTGGGTTTAACCCCTTCAGGGTCAAAGTACTCTTGGAGCTAAAATATTGAAATGATTGATTGACACCAAGATTCACGAACGAATTTATTTTAAAATAAATAAAAGGTTTCCTTATTATACCTTATAAATTCAAAATTTGATTCTAGAATTCTGGTGTCATTGTGGCATTTTGGGATTAAAATTAAGTAGTATATATAATATACCGGCGCCCTTCAAGGGGTTAAAGGCGGAAATGGAATAATCAATTAGCTGTTAGGGGTGCCAGCCTATGTCCAATTACCGAAGGAGAAAACTCGTACCAGTAGAATAGAATAGAAGTTTCCATCTTATTTCTGATAGATATTCTGAAGGAGTAAAGTCTTAAAATAAGACGAAAATTTCTGTTAAAATTTACCGGTGGACGTTTGCCTCCCCGGTAATCATTTTTTCCATTCTCCCTGTGAAGTGACTATATTTGGATTTGCCCTTATTTTCTCATTGATAATTTTCCACACAAAACGTGGTTGGATAGTACAAACACTATCGTTAGTCTGAATCCCACCGAACAGAAAGAGACATGGCAGAGCAAAAAGCCGTACAATATTTGTCAGCTTTTAGTCAATTACATACATTTGGCAAAGTCAAAAAGCTGAATACATGGTTTGTGAGCTCTTTGAATAAAACCTGAAACACTGACTAAAAGTTTGCACTTCTGTGCTTTCCCGGAATAGAGAAACTCTATTTTTCAGGAGAGTAGTGAGATGAGATAACATGTGAAACTTGTACTTTCTTTATCGCCGATCTGCACAATAGATAGTTGTCGATGACGTCCCAGAGCTCATGATGAAACCAGACCTTCATACAAAGAAGATAATGATGACTATTTGGCGAAGAAAATCTGGCGTTATCCACACTTTGTTTTTGAAAAATAGTAAAATTAATAACGCACAGAAATACTGCAGCGTAATGCATCCAAATTTACGCGTTATGCGGTCTTGATTGATCAACAGAGGCGACGTTTTTCTGCTTCATGGCAATGCAAAACCACATATTTTCACAACATCTGTCGAAACTTACACAGCTTGAACTATGAGGCATTTCTTCATCCTCCACACTCCCCAGATCTTTCGTCAACCGACAATGATTTTTAAGCGTTTAGATTACTATTTAGAAGGGATGGTATAGAGATGTTTTATTATGTTGCATGCCGTGAAACTGATCCATTCTTTCTGCGTTGAAATAACAAAGAATTCCAAGGCTCTATACTCAAATAACAAGATGTTAGATTTTTCTTCATTTTGAGCATAGAGCTCACCACCCGTAAAGTATCCAAGCATAAAGATTGTTACAGGTGGCATGCGAGAAATCTCTTTTAACATAGTTTACAGTAGAACAATCGAAGATCATCTGAACTAAAAGTGAAATGATCCATTGAACGGGATTCAATCGTGATGGACATAAATAGCGCATTTTGTAAAAACAGGTCAGTCATTCAGAATATCAGTTATGCTTTGGTATATACAGATTTTCCCAGTTCAAATAGGCTGCCAGACTGCAGAATGTATGCCAAGATGCCAAGAAATACGTTAACCCGGGAGAAGTCGCATGGGGTATGACATACCCCAAGTGCATACGGATTTTACAATTATCACCACTACTTTTCGAAAAGTAATCTTTAGCGCATTTTATCCTACAATTTGTAACACTTGTCACTGACTAAATAAGTTGAGAATTATTGTTTGTATTTATTGGTGACAAAGTAAAAACTATTCATACCCTAGATATGCGCGATTTCTAACGGGTTAATAAAGAATATTAAAGCGGGAATTAAACTAAACCAATTTGAATATATGTATGTGTAAGATTCTAGTTGTTCTTTATGAAGAGGAATCTTATAACGACTGTGAAAGATAATTCCAGACAAAACACTGGGTACTATTTTTTTTATTTAATTTCTGCATTAAGACGCAAAAAGTGATAATTTAACTCGAGGTAAAATAAACCGAGTAAAACCGTATTGCAGATGATAGATGATAAAAAGAAAGAATAAAACAAACATTTATTTTTCATTTCAATGAAAACTACGATAATTAAGTTAAATTTAGCTGAAATTTTATACGTATTTAATGAACATGAAAAGTTTAAAAAATATGTAATTATGTGACCCAAGATCGCTGATGGAACAACAGCCGGGTATCCATGTAACTGGCATAAACACTCTGATATCTCCATAGGAGAGATCTATTGCATCTAATAGTGTATATTTAGTATAATAGTCTTAGTAAAAGTCAATTTCCATAGAGTTGTTGCTTGAAATTTATCTACCAAATCTAACATTTCATCTGCAACAACTTAGTAAATTTTACCAATAAATATCCAATATTGCCTTACAACTAAAGAGTTATAGCACACACAAATGTAAATATAAGACGGCAAGTTTTCCTAACTTGTCGAATAATAAACAAGAGTTATGAGATAAACAAGAAACAAAGTAAGCATTTTGTTCTCTACTGTAGGTGCCTCGGACTGCGTTAAAAGTATTTTAGTGTCTCATTGCTTTGTAATTTGTTATACTATTTTATCACATGATTTAAAAAATGTCATTATTTTAAAAACATTTCTATAGTAGCTAATAACATTTGTATACTTAAATTTTTAAAAGCAAAAATATCACTAACAAGGAGACCGCCAAACATGGTGCGCACAGATTTTGATGATTTTAAGGTATGTTATAGAGGTCAAACCCCTAACTATCCTGGTAAAAGGTTTCCTTCAAATGACCCTTAGTTTTTGAGAAATTCGGGGTTAAAGTTCAGCATACGTTTGAAATACCCAATAGATTGCTTCTTCGAGCGAGGTCTCTGTGGTGCAGCGCTAGCATGCGGGATTCCTGAACGCAATGCAAGGGTTCTGTCCCATCCTATGCCTTTTTTTTTTTATTTTTTTTATTTTTGGCGCATTGTACGTTTTAAGCAGAAGTGGGAATTCTGCATCTTTGAACTTTTTTATAATTTCAAATTAAATTATATTTACATTTTCGAATGTTTCATAAAAATTTATAGTTTTTCTGCAATTATTAAACTAATATTTGTGTCGACGAAAATCCAAGATAATTAAAGTCTAGAAGTACCGTCTTTTTTTTTTAACTTACTATTATTGTTGGCATTTATGTTTATTTATTTATTTATTTATTTATCATAGTTATAAAATAATACATACTATTTTTACTTGCATTTTCTATTTTTTTTTTTTTAAAGTAATTGATGAGGAAAACATTTACAAAATAATATATCCTTTTAATATTATTTGATTTGTTCTAAACATCTTGCAACATCTTAACTGATGAGATACAAAAATGTTTATCATTACCGTCATTGACATTTTTAATTAAATAAATATAGAATTAATTGGGTGATACATATCGCAAAAGTATTCAAAACATAAAATGGCATTAAAAATCGCCATAAAAAGAATTTCTTAAGATGAAAATTTTTTAACAATGTTGGAAGAATGCCTTAATTAACATAATATATATTTTTTAAATACTCTACTTTTATATATATATTAAAAAATGCATTAAAAGTTGGAAAAGAAATGCTAATTATCACCCTTATAAGTCCAAATAAATACACATTTAATAAAGGATACTTATTGTAAAAACCTTTAAAACATTAAATGACATTAAAAACAGCACAGTTTATAAAAAGCGACTTTTTTGCATGATCATGAATGTTTTTAACATTGTTGGAGAAAAGCATAAATAAATTTAATATATATGTATATATTAGTACTTGATTTACGATAAATACATTAAAAAAGGGTAAATGAATATAGTATGTATGCTTTTTAAAACTTAATTTGCGGTAAATACGTCAAAAATACGTTAAAAGATGAGAAACGAAAATGCTTAATCATCACTAGTAAATACACAGTTAGTTGGATGATACTTATCGTAAAAACATTCAAAACATAAAATTACATTACAAGCAGCACAATTTATAAAAGCAACTTTTTTACACGAACATGATTTTTTTAACAATTTTGTTGGAAAGCATAAATCGTTTAGATTTATGAAAATTTCTCTGCTATCTATTAATTTTGATGCAGACCATGCGTATCTTATCACAGGGCGGAAGTCAGGGGAGCTAAATTGATGTAATATAATTGAATGTATTTTTATATCTTCTCGTGAAGATATTTCCCTCTGGTTTTCTAGCAAACTTGTTGCATTTTGTAACCTTTTCATGAAATTTTTTTCTTGGCGAAAAAATAGACATCACATGGCTGGCAAACAGGGGTACATTTTGGTGGAATTATTTTTTTTATGAATGATACCTCCCCATTTTCATTTTCGAAAATCTCATCATAGATTGTCGAATCTGTCTGACCTCCCCACGAATCAATTATCAAAAGAAAAGTATTTTTCTTAACGTAGGGAAGAAGACAAGTTTTTAAATATTCTGAATAGGTTTGCTTTGTCAACTTACCGGATTTTGAACACGTAACGATTAGGTTCTTAAACGTGGCGCTCAATTCACTTACCTTCTTTTGAACAATTGGACCAAATGTTCCAGATTGTTCACGTAAGCAAATGAACACGAATGGTAAAACAATTCCAGATGCTGTAAGAGAGTACCGTGCTGTGTAAGAATGCGTTAATTTATTAAAAATTTTTTTGACAAACACTTATTTAGCTCCTCGCTCAGCAAGTGATCTGTTGTAGGTTGTTTGGTACTGGCATCCAATTTGATCCGTATTAATTACGTAATCCAAGTCAAATTTACTAATTAGCACTTTTGTTTGTACACGGAATCTTTCAGCCGCTTCCATTATTTCTTCAATCGTTGTAATTTCTTTTTGACGACTGACAAATTTCGTCACTTTACGTTGTCTTATCCGATGGTTCTTTTTAAATCTTTCTACCCATCTGGGACTTGCAAGGAAATGGAAATCATCCGACTGAAAACAAGCAGCCGTCCTCATTGCCCAATGTTGTAAAATCCGTGTCGTGACCTGTATATTAGTAATAAAAAATGAGTTAATAAATTAATATAATAGTTTTCAATTTTTTTTGCAGTTACATCAGTAATTGAAAAATTTCGTTTTGTTTTACCTGTTCCATATTATTTCGAGCTTCAACAAATCTTTCATACGTTTCATAATCGATGCTTTTCCATTTGTCAAAATAAGTACCTCCACGATTTACATCATCTTTCCATCTACGTAAGAGATGCTTTTGTTTTAAGCGACTTGCTCCATTAGCTTGCAATGATTTTAAACTCCATTTTGGATGGGCTTCAGCTAAAGCAACCGCATTCTTTTTGTACCACAATGGGATATAGTCACGTGGTTCGGGTGAAAATTCCTCAGCCACAAAATTCGCTTCATCTTCGTGAAATCCTGGACACTACATAAATAAATAATTAAAATTAAATTATTTGATTTCGATTTTTTTTATTGAACAATAAATATAATGAATATTTTTGGTAAAGTGACAAAACATACCTCTGTAAATTCGTTATGTTCATCTTCTTCATTCATCATTATCAATTCATCTGAATAAATAATTTGCCGACTGTCCAATATGTCTAAAATTGAGCTATGGAATTCTTCAGCCATTGCTATAGAAGCACTAGAAATATACAGATGGCGAATGTGTAAAGAGATTATCATTTTCTAACAATGTCTCGCAATATTTTAGAGCATTCGTTACTTCATATTTTAGTTTTTCTTCCAAGCCAGAATTGTCCATATCAGTGCTTGTTCCTTCCATTATATTACAATCTAGAGAATTTTCCTATATACAGCATTACTCCAAACATTGCAACTGGCTGCAAAAAAAGCTTATGCCAAGGAAAAAAAATTCATTCTGATATTTCCATGAAAGTCGTAGCAGACGATTTAAAAAAAATATATATTTTTTTGTATGTATTGCAAATTTTATCTCTCATTTACAGACGATTTTGGCTTTTCCAGTTAAATTTTTATGCGTGATATTGGCAGTGTTTTTATTGTTAGATTGAAAACAAATCTGAAATGTAATCTGTCATTTTTTTGTGCGATTGAAAAATGATATTGAGTTTGAACTTTAATGATAAATGTATTTAGAGGGCACTAAATATTTATACAACTGAAAAAACTTAAATATAAGTGTTACTGCTTTAAAATTTTATTATTTCTTTGAAAATATCGAATCTCACATACGTTTGGGAGATTCGAAGTGAAAATTATTTTGTATAAGTTATACAAAATAAAATTGTATAACATTAAAAAAAAAAAAAAAAAAAAAAAAGAAAAAGAAAAAAAAAGTATTTTTTCAGAACTGTGCTTAAAATATAAAAAAGTAAATAATAATAAATAAATAAATAAATCTATACATTAATTAGCTTGGAGTTTCGTAAATAGAATATTAGTTTAATAATTGCAGAAAAGCTATAAGATTTTATGAAACATTCTATAATTTATTAGGAAAAATATATATATATATATAATATATATAAAAAAGTTCAACGTAGAATTCCTACTTCTGCTTGAAACGTACAATGCGCCAAAAATTAAAAAAAAAAAAAGGCATAGGAGGGGACAGAACCCTTGCGTTCAGAAATCCCGAATGCTAGCGCTGCACCACAGAGACCTCGCTCGAAGTAGCAATCTATTGGGTATTATAAACGTATGCTGAACTTTAACCCCGAATTTCTCAAGAACTAAGGGCCATTTGAAGGAAACCTTTGACCAGGATAGTTAGGGGTTTGACCTCTATAACATACCTTAAAATCATCAAAATCTGTGCGCACCATGTTTGGCGGTCTCCTTGTAAGTTAGAATTAGTATTTCTTGTATAATAAAAAGTACTATCGCCAAAAATGAAGCTTTTCTATATAAAACAAAAAATCTGTAAAAAAAAACACTGGTACAATAAGAGAAGTAAAAATGATTAATGATAAAAAAATCCCTTACATAGAAGTTTATGAAATTTATAAAACGTTTTTCACACATACAGTAGTTTTCTAACAAAGAAATAAGTTCGACACTTCTCCCAAATTTTACATACACATTACCTACACATCACAATTTTTTAAACTGAATATTTTCAAAAGTAACGCTATGAATAATGTAAAATTTTCAGACGTTTTCGATAAATTTCTGTAATGCGTCGAATTCTGCTTTGTAAAAATCTATAATATCTGGAATTCAATTTTCATAAAAAATGAGTTTCTCTTTCCATGATGGTAGAGAAATAAAGAACAATTTTCTCTTTTTATTTCAATTGAGCATAGAATGGTTTTAGTTTTTTATTATATTTTATATATTAACAAGAAGGAAGTTTTGGGTTCGTTAAAATTTTCGTCCTCCAGATTTTTATTGATTTATCCGTTTTTGGATGACCTGAAAATGATTTGAAAAAATTTAAACCGATACTTGTTTTTCCGTGTGGAAAACCGATTTGTGGACTCTGAAACTAAAGAACTAAAGTACATATTTTTACTTAATATGATATTATTTTGCTGTAACTTCACACGAAATGAAGCTGGGTTAGATTTTAGTATATCGTTTAACAGGTGGCGCTACAATGACGAGTTTTTCACAGTATGTGTAGTAGTTATCTTTCGACAAAAATGAAATGAAATTGAATTAAACTAATTTAATAAAGGTGCTACTGTACAATGTTTTCTTCTACGAATATTTCAGTTTGCAAAGCTAATATTGTGTCAAAATTCAAAAATTATCGACACCCGAATACTTGACAATATTTAATGCCAATGAATATTTCCTCTTTCTATTAAAATGTTAGATTTTATTTTTATTTTATTTTTATTATTTCAAGATTTGCTAAAGATTGTCTGGTGGAATCATTATATATTTTTGCGATGAATTTCTTAAGTTTCTATTGAGTATAAATGCACCAATTTTTATATTTCAGATTATTAATATAAATTCATACGTTGGTCCAATTTCGACCTGTAATATAAAACATGTGGCATTGGCTTTTTTAATCTGCAATCGTTGACTGTAACTGCATGTGAAATTAGAAGATATTCACAAAACTTAACATTCATAATTGTGAGAAGTGCGTGTACAATAACACATTTACAATTTGTTCTATTAAAATGATACAGGGCTTCCAAATGGTCCGTCAACTGAATACCAATATTTTTAAACATAAACTTTCATGGTAGGTTTCTACAACATATTCGCAAAAATTTACATCCAAAGGTGGTTTCTACAAAATTTGCTAGAAAAATTAAAAAAAAAAAAAAAATTCTAAGAAAATACCTGTATTCAAAAAGCGGACCATTTGGAAGCCCTAATGATATAGAGCAAAAGTTTTGTGATAACCATAGCATACTTTGTAAAGAGACAGTACACTTTCAAAATTCGCAGAAATTGCAAAATTTGCTGTGTGTTTAGTATTCAAAAAAGATCAATGGCTCTATAAGCATCAAAATTTCATAGTATACTTAGCTAATACTGAACAATATTTAAAAACAAAATTAAATTTGAAAATAATATAACATAAATATATCAAGAGGAACACACACAGAAAAAAGTTTTGTTGAATCAACAAAAATTTGTTTGCCCCAACGAAACTTTTTGTTTAAATATGGGTCAATGGAAATTTCGTTTGAATCAACAAAAAAAGTATTGTTGATTTTTTTTGCAATTCCAAAAAAAAATTTTGTATCGTCAGCAAAAAAATGTTTTGTTAATTCAAGTAAAATGGTTCAATTTTACTTGAATTAACAAAATTATTTTTGTTACATAGATATATGCTATGTGTTATTTTAACAATATATTTTCTTTTTTCAACAAACTATATTTTGTTTGTTTAATCAATAAAATATGTTATATTACGAACTTGTTTTGTTTATACTACAACAACATTTGTTAAATGAACCAATCTACTTATGCAATTTTAACTATTTTTTAATTCATTTTCAAGAGTCAATTACGCTTGTAAACCTTGAACAATAACAAGTGAATTTTATCCGACTTTTTTTCAAGCGCAAATCCAGAGAATGAAAATTGCCCATGCCGGAAGTCGATCCCGGGTCCTCAGAACAGCAGCCTGACGCTTTACCACTGCGCTACCAGGAACGATATCTGAGTTTGGCATTTCTCACTCTTATATATGTCGGAACGGCTGCTGGAATGTCATAAGGAGCACGCAAATTTCTGCGGCAAACATGAGATGACAGTACAAAGCACAGCATACGGCAACACATAGTTAATTTTTTATTCATTTTCAGCAGTGAATTACGACTGTAAAAAGCAGGATAAAAATATCCTTGTTATTATTCAAAGATTACAGGCGTATTTGACTGCTGTAAATGAGATAGAGTTATTGCAGAAATCACGAAAAATGCAACATAGCAGCGCCACCTGTTGCGCGATTTAAAGTAAAAAGTAATCAGCAACAATTTATATCAGAAAGTAACTGAATAAAAGGTTTTATTAAATTCCGTACATTAGTTCTTGAGATAAAAACAGCGAAATCGCGTTCGGGACAACCGGAAATCGAAAATTTTCATGAATCCAATTCTTTCTTCTTGCAAAGATAGAAGACGGTAATAAATGAGACAGGGGGATTTTTAAAACTACCTTTGTTCGTCCCAGTGAAAAAAAGTTTTAATTACCCCAAAATTATGTTAATCATGTAATTATATAGCTATATAAGTCAAATAAATCAAGTTACGTAAGAGAGATATGGCTACTACACAAGAATTTAAATTTTTCAAAAATAACAAAATTTTGCTGGAATTACAAAAATATTGTAAAATTAAAAGAAACAAATTTTGTTAGTTCAAGTAAAATTGGTGAAATTTTGTTAAAATTTTGTACGAGTGTTAACAATATTTTTTTGTCCAAGCAACAAAACCAATTTTTTTACTTGAACTAAAAATTTGACTAAAACAACCAAAATGTACTCAACAAAACATGTTTTGTTGTTTTAATCAATTCCTTTTTCTGGGCGATTTAAAAGTGATAATTAAAGAAAAGTTACGTGGAATAACATTTAACTGCGTGCAAGATGTCTCATTGAAATTTCATGTGATTTGCATAAACTTTGCTTTAAATTATACGTAATACGCTGTATTGCAAATACATTTAAAATATTTATAATCGCGATATTAGATAAAGAGTAATCAGTCTTTAATTAAAAAATTAAAAACAATGAAGTCTTACATTCAACTTCATAGTTTTTCCTCCTCAACACAGCTTCATATTTTTTGTTCATTTCCATGATTATATGAATATTTAGGGAAAAAATAAAACTATCAAAGCTATATTTCAAACAATTTTTGAGATATAATCCGCGGCAAGCGCAAAAAAATTCATTTTGAGAAAAATCCGTTTCAAGATTAAATTCTATTTTAAAAATATAAAATTTATATTTAGAGAAACACAACTACTATATTATAGAACGTATTCACATTAACAAAAATCATATGTTAGATTAAATGATAAATGTAAAATGTTTTTTTAAATGCTGCAGAAATAGGGACCCGTGTCGAAAATAAGTAAACGTATAAGTAAAATTTTATCACATTACCTTTGCACACTTCAGCTCTACCTTTTTACCTTTTCAAAATCATAATATCCGATACACAAGTTATTTTTTGTTCGCATTGACTGCCAAGTGCATTAAATATGCATTTTATGCACTTATGTAAAATTAAACTATGTAATGCAATATATATTCCCTTTTTGCGCATAGGCATATTTTAATTACAATTTGAAAGTTTCGTTGTTCAGACACTACAACTTATTTTTCTCTAATTTCTTCATGTTTCGAAGTATACATCATTCGTTATATAATGTAATTAATAATAGTATTAAAATTTTCAAGTAACATAATGTAATTAATTTATTTGCTCTTCGAGCGTCTGAGATACAGCTTTTTTCTGCTTCTTTAATCCTTTGTTAATCAAATTTACTGGCTGTTACCGGAGCATATTGCCATGTACAACTTTTTAAAAATATTTAATACCATTATTTTCCTCCCTTCATTGAAAGCAAGAAATGCTTAATTCGCAGCTAATTTTGCAATTAATTTGCTTTAATCTGAGGCTTTGGGATGCAGTTTCAACAAGACTGAATTAAAAGATTCATTCGGGTTTTGAGATCGACATCCGAGGCAGCGTTTTAGTAAATTAGGATCTTACAAATCCTTGAATATTTTTATCATGGAATCTGTGACATGCACTAGCATCATATTATTGTTTCTAAACTAATTGAAGTTGTTATTTGTTTTACAGTGTCGGTAAACACACAGAGATTTTGGACGATCTAGGTAGAAATCATGTAATGTTTCATTGTCAGTCGAGTATTTATGAAAGACATTGCTCATATAGCTTTACGCATCTTTGCGATGGAGTAATTTTTGTTACTTGTGAAATTTCTGTAGTAAAATGTAATTCGGTCGATAAATTTTTAGGTTAATCAACTTTTACCACTTAAATGATTTCCATAAACTATTTTTTCCACGCATAGATGTTTTGAGTTGTCGCAGTCTGTTTAATATTATTTTAATGTATCCAGCACATTAAATTTTAGTATCCCTTTCTAGTTTCTACTAGTTTCAGGGTGGCTAGTGGTCAGGGAAAAATACAGTCAAAAAAAGTGATAAACACCAGTATATTCTTATAGAAAAAATTATGT
Organism: Maratus michaelseni; assembly: GCA_963931845.1. Lineage (NCBI taxonomy): Eukaryota > Metazoa > Arthropoda > Arachnida > Araneae > Salticidae > Maratus > Maratus michaelseni. The sequence goes on from OZ007586.1 coordinate 405,117,029, forward strand.
TGATTATTCGATAAAATAATCAATTTGAATTTTTCTATAAGAATATACTGGTAACTATCATTTTTTTGTATTTTTTCCTGACCACTAGCCACCCTGTTGATAGTCTTTGAAGACCTGTCATATAACATCTATACCTAAACTTTTTCCACTTTAAGCATAGATCATACTCACGTTCTTATCTCTCGATAAATGTTGGCATGTTTTCCAGGCTCCATATACAGTAACCATAAGTTCAGATTATCCTGCTATTCCTATTTCCTTTTTAGAAGCATTTAACATATAGAGTGAACCAAACAGTAATTGACCACATGACATTAATGGACCAATATTGCACTAAAGTGTTCAAACAAGAATCATTGTGTAGATAAAGCATTTTCGATTGGTGAAAAAAAAATCTAACTTTCAATGAAAAGTATATTAAACAATTAGTTTTGCTATCTATATTCTGATTAAGTTTGAAAACACAATGTAAATGCAGCTCTTAACAACATCAAAAGTGAATACCTCATTTAATAGCATTGTTGTTTTGTCAGTTTTTTTTATTTATCGTGTAGTATATATGCCAACATTGCTATAAACTTCCGTACAATGTAGGTTAATTTAACCGAGGTTAAACACGTTTCAAACCAGAATTTTCTTTAAGAAATGCTCTCAAGTAGGTTCCACATAAGACCATCAAACTAAATATATATTAATTTTTCAGATGTATTTTCTGGTTGGAAACGTCTTTAACCAGTATCAAATTAACTCACATTGTACGGAAGTTTAGTTGAAAGTTGGCAGGTATGGTGTAGCATCAAGTTGAATTTAGTTCTACGAGTTCATCAAGTCAGGTATTTATTGTTAAACTAAAAAAAAATAAATGGGTTTAAAGGGGTGGTCAACTACCAGATGTGTGAGTGTTGATAGCAGAGGTGCCAAAGTCTCATTAATATTCCGTAATATGTAGGTTAATTTAACCCAGGTCTAACACGTTTCGCACCAGAATTTTTTTAAAGAAATGAAATTAAATAAATTCCACGTAGAAACCTGAAATTAAATAAATAAAGGGTTCATGCAATATTTTTTCTGGTTTGAGTGTTGTAAAACTGGGTCAGATTAACCCGCATATTACGGAATATTAATGAGAGGTTGGCACCTCTGTTGATAGTATCCAGTGGTTGACCAAAATGGTCAACTACTGAATTTTTGCCTATTTACATCCATTTTTTTATACATCAAATATATGCATTGATTTTTTTTAAGAAAGCAATAATCCCATACTTTTAAGGTATCTGAATACGTTTAAAAAGTGGTTTTCGACCAAAATTGTCAAAACGATTTTATTACATTTTATTAAAGCCCAGCGTTGTACTTTTCCAAAACTGCTTTTATTTTTATTGTACAATAAATAGAACCGGAGTTGTAGCGGTTTTTATACTACTCAATAGCTGTCACTCAAACCGGAAGTACTGTTTAAAGGACAGGAAGTACTATTTAAAGGTACTAACCGGGAGGGGGAAAGCAAAACTATGGTCTTCCAGAAATAAACAAAGGCCCAGTTCTTAAAAAAAAGTGCATGGCTCATAAAAATAGTGAAGTTTAGATGCATATTACTGTGCAAATTCTTGTAGTAAAACATAAATCTAAACTTTAAATGCATTTTTTGGAAAATGTAATTTTTGGTGAAAATGCCTTACGCAAAACATGATTACTCAAAAAGTTATTAGAATATCACTATGAAATTTAAATTGCATGTTATTTACACTATTGAGAAGGCAATGAACTAAATATTTAATTTTAGAATGAATATTTTTTGTTTTATGGATGTTTTCGGGGAAAAATATTGATGAATTTTATGAAAATCAGCATGTAAAAAGTGGCGATGTGCTATAAATTTTGAAACATTTAAAATATCTCTTAGATTTTAGTTCATTGCTTTCACCAATGTCATAAGTATGACGTGTAAAAAGGAAATTAAGATACATACAATATGTTTTTCTATAGCGTGTTTTGCATATTGGGCCATATTTCGCTAAATTTTACCACAAAATCCTCCATTTACCAAAATTTCATGAATGAATGAAATATTTTTTACTTTTTTTCACAGTTTCTAGTCATAATATTAATAAAAATAAGTTCAAAAAATAATTAAATAGCTTTTTTGGAAAAAATTGCTCCGTACGTAGTCAGGCACCTTAATTAGAAAAATGTGTTATATCAGTAGTTGACCAGGGTGGTTAATAACTAAATACACTTGGTCAATTACTGACCAAGCGAATTCAATTATCAATCACATGTATTATGCCTAGTATTTTTAGATTTTTTTAAGCGTCAAACAGTATTAAATTTAAATAATAATATGGGTACATGATGGTAAAGAAAACAAATTAAAAAGTAAACTACCCATGTAAAATAATATAAGCAATTGAATTTTTTCTTCCTGGTTTAAATTCACAGAAATTGAATACAACTACCGTCTTCTATCTACCATGGATGGGGAAAATACTTCGAAGGGGACCTTAGATATTCAATTATATATATAAGGGAAAAAGATGGTAAAAAATGAGAAACTGCCAGGAAATGCAACATTCCTAATTCAACTTTGCTGAATACATTTAAAGGAAGAAAACCTAATGTGAGAAAAATGGGTACATCAACCATCCTAACTCCTGCAGAAGAACAACCTTTATGTAATTGGGTGACTGTCAATGAGAAAAAAAAGGATTTTTTCTCGATAAACGCATGCTTGTTGAAACAGTGCAAGATATCATGATTGCTGATGGTCGCTGTAATCTATTTTATGAAAATAAGCCTGGTGATACCTGGTTTAAATCTTTCCTTAAACGCCATCCACAGATTGCACAAAGACATACTAAAAGCATTGATTCAGTTCGATCTCTAGTGAATGAAAGATCAATAATAAAAATGCGCAATGACTTACAGTTATTTGAAATATGAAAATAAGTTGGACATTTTGAATTAGCCGCAAATAATTTTTAATGCAGACGAATCAGGTATTTTAACTAATCCACGGTCGCCTTAGTGCTGGCACCAAAAGGAATAGACAATCTGTATGCTGTCAATACGGGATCAGAAAAAGAATCTATTACAGAACTGGTAACCATTAATGCTGATGGTTAATTATATCCACCCATTATTGTATATCAATATTAATGGATAATTTTAGCAATTGTCTAATATTTGAAAAAAAAACTAGCCTGTCTGCCGTTCTCCAACAGTATGTATGATTGGCCAAGCTTTTCATGGTTACATACTTACTTTTTATGTCACGCCTTAAATAATGGTATAAAATTACCTGATCTGTTCTTGATAGATGGCCATAAGATAGATCTTACATTTACAACGAGCAAATGTTTTGCATAAAATTATATTATTTTATTTCTTTGCTACCTAATGCAACACACATAATACAACTTGCAGATGTATCACCGTTTTGACCTTTAAGCCTTTCCGGCACAGACAAATTCTGTTCGTAAAATGCGAAATTACTGACTGACACCGGAATTTAAAAACGATTTAAAAAAAAAATAAGAAGTCCTTATTTTAAGCTATCATTATAGAAGCAAAATTTTACTAAAATATGCTTGGTGCCGAATGCATGTTTGGAATTAAAATTAGAAGTGCCCGGAATGGGACCACTGTGCCGGAAAGGGTTAAAGGTAAACTGGAAATCCAAGGTAGAGTACTGGGAAAAAAATGGTAATCGGAATGTAACACGCATACTTTTGGACCATTATTTGAATCATGTCTTAACATTATAACTTCAGATATAATAAAAAATGTCTTCCGAAAATGTGGAATGTTTCAGTTTAGTACTAATGCCATTGATTTCTCAAAGTGTATCGCTGACAAATCAAGGACATATGAGAGCATTGAAAAGGTTACACTCAAGCCAACGGCATTTAAATTTGCGCATTTACTGTTTCTTGAATACTTGATGCCATCTGGAAGAGCCGAGAACTTTCACGCAGCAGAAAAAAACTGGGTAGAAAAGAACTGTATGGTGTACGGTTAAAGTTAAGAAAACGGTTGGTACGCTATACACAGAACAACTTGACTGATGAGGCTGGAAATAGCACAAATGAAGTAGAGGCAAGGCAGCAAGATCAAGACTATGCTTATGACGAACAAAATGAAGTAAGTACTAAACATGAGGTGTCAGATGAAGTGAATTCTGATACTAGAGCACAATAAGTTAGTGTTGGTACTGCGGTACTAGATGGAAATTATAATGCGGCAGTACAAAATGAAGTAAATAGTCCTATAAATAAGTTATGAGTTCCTCCTGCGTTCCGCAACCATGTCATTTGGCCAATTGAATCGCCAAGAAAATCAACACGGCAGAAGAGGGAAAGGCTTTCCCGTACGGCGTTATCTAAACCATGACTGAATTATTGGGAAAAGAAAAAGAAGTAAAACAAAAGAAGGAGGAGACAAAAAAGAGAAGACAGTAAGTAAGACGTTGTTGTGGCGCTATACCGATTATCGAAATGAAAGAATAGATGTCACAGAGTAGTGTAAGCTAAGAAAAGGCACTGTTAATGAAATATGTTGGATAAGAAAAAAAGTAGCATTTTAGTCCACTTTGGTGGACAGTATGGAACAGAGGCGTAGCGTCAAGGGGGGCACGGACCACTTTACTACCAGTATTTTTATATACTATATTTGGCCTTATTTAATTTATACCGTCCAAAGATTAAATAAGGCTAAATGTAGTATATAATTATACTGGTAGTAAAATGATCGTGCCCCCCCCTGACGCTACGCCACTGGTATGGAACAAAGGGATAATATTACTCACTTCACATTATCCCCTTGATGGGCGGTAGTACATTTTCGTAGCTTTTAAATTTAATCCTTAAATGCCACAATGGCACAATAATTTTGGAATGAAATTTTCCTTTTATAATTATCTATTTTATTTCCCCTATTTCATTTTACGAAATACTTAAAAAAAGCTTTTTACTTGCAAATAACTTTTTTGAAAATTCTGGCTCCACTTAAAAATTTTATCATTTTAGCTATAGAAGTAGTTCGACCCTGAAAGGGTTAAATTGTCAAGTAATGGATGGACTTTTGGGGGAAGTAGTCTAGCTCTATTGAAAAAAAAACATATTATATAGTTCAACAACGATCGTATAAAGTTTAGTAGCTAAAACTTGTTGAATAAGAAGATGTGTTTTCTAGGTACCATTGTTACAAGTAAGATAGATACAGAATTCGAAGAATGAGCAGAGGTAATGAGTGGTCCCAAAATTTGGCAATGGGCAGAACGGTGTGCTAAATCATTTTATGAAATGGATAAAATTAAAGACATACCTTTCAACTTTCCTGCGTTTTAATCAAGTAAAAACATAAAATGTATAAAATAGATGAAGTTATTAAATAACCACTTAGAAACTAGAAACATATCATTAAGTTTTTTCAGGTTAGGCTTATATTCCTATGAGTCAAAAAATGGAACGAAAGCAGGTGTTACATTACAACAATTGTTGAATTCCAGGAACAACTACAGCATTCCAAGAATTTCCGGCATAAAAAAATTTAGTTTGTAAATGTAAAACATAGCGTAATAATCACTATTTTTTTTTCAAAAAGAAACACAAGTCTGAGATATACTCATTTGCTTACAGGTGCAAAAAATCCATTAAAAGCTGTCCCGAACTAAAAAGCTTTAAAACCACAAACTTCCAACGATTTCAACCGACACACTTGGCCCTTCTCTGCAAATCCATTAAATAATAAGCCCAGTCAGATAGTGTTAAATTTGTTAGCGGGGGCACTAGCGCCACTTCATCTGCTGCGGAAGGAAGGCGAAACAGAAGTGTGTCGCAGAGAAACGATACGATTTATTTATATCGATATTTTAAACGATTTTTATCGTTTGTATCGATGTTTTCTTTTTGCACTTCCTTTAAAAGCTTGCTAATTATTGGGATCTTTTACATTAAAGCTAACACTATAATGAAAAAAAAAATGGGGAAATTTACTGGATTAATATTTCTATATAAATATAGTGGTGGCGAAGAAGTTGATTTATTTATTAAAAGTTAAATAAAAAGGGATGGAAATTGACATCACTATGCAATTAACCCTTTCCGGCATAGACAAATTCTGTTCGTAAAATGTGAAATTACTGACTGACACCGGAATTTACAAACGACTTTTTTAGAAAATATAAACTCCTTATTTTAAGCTTTAATTTTAGAAGCAAAATTTTATTAAAATATTCTTGGTGCCGAATGCGAGCATCCCATGCGCTATTTTCAACTTGCGAAAAGTTTCCCATTTATCTGACTGGGCTTATTATTTAATGTCTTTGCTTCTCGGAGATAACTAATTGTTGTTATTTCCTTGATCTTGTTCGAGATTCAGCCGGAAAAGAAGATTCTACGTCATGGTTGTTACGAATGATAAAGGGGGGTGGGAAAATGTATCTTACTCCAACAAAATATACGGTTATCTGTTTTCAATCAAATATTTCCAAATTTCATAGATGTCATCATTATTAAAAACTGTTTCATTTCAAAAAAATATCTTAAGATATTCTATTATAATGGATTCAAGAAGCTATTGTCATTTTATATTTAATAAAATGTAAAATATATCTTAAATGGGACAAACGTATGACAAATCGCATTGCATTAAAGCACAATAACCTTATATTAATTTTGAAAACATATAAGTAATGAAACCAATAACACAAGACATAGCCTAATATCACAGCTCACATTGCTTAATATCACAGCTCATAGGGAATATATATATATATATATATAAATTGGAGTAGCATTTTAAATTACATGTTAGAAAATTACCATTTTTATTTTTTAGTGTGAGATTGGAGAGTTTAAAAAGTTCATTTTTAATAAATATTGTTTACATTCATTTCATATTAATCAAAAATTATTTTTTGTGTTCATGGAATTATTTTAGAAGATTAGTAACTTGGTGTGACTGAATTAATTTTTTTATGAATGTAAAAACATTCATTATATTGTTTACAATTTTTGTCGTAGTAACCAGAAGTTGCAACTTTAAGTGTTTAAACCACAAGTTACACAATCATCTTAATTTGAAATAATACCACTATAGAAGGAAAAATAAATAGAGATATAAAATTTTTACAAAAATGTTTCTTCATTCATAAAGATTATACAGTTAACACGTTCACTGCCGGGATAAAATTACCGAAATTTTAATTTATTTAGAAAGTTCGAATTCATACCAGAAAATACTAATAGCAATATTTACTTTATTTAATTAGAAACATTTCATGATTACATAAAATAAAAATTCTTCTTCCGAAATTTCCGATACGAATTCGTTAATTTTCGATTGAAAATAGACAGCGAATGGGTTAAAATATATGGGTCGCCCAAATGAAAGTGGCACTACAGTCGGTTAGAGAAATGGTTTAATTGTATTGATACAAATTAGCATACAAAAGAAAGAAGTAATACAGACGTAACAGATAGGATAGACAAAGTCACCTTGTAGGTTGAAACGAGCGTCGCAGCGGTCAACGAGACGATGGATACCATGGGTGAAGAAACTCCGGGGTTGGTTGTGGAACCAATTTTTGACGGCAGCTTGGGCTTTCTTGAATGGTTCGAAGATGTGGTAGTCACACGGCGAGAAGTCTGGGCTGTAAGGGGGATGTTCGAGGGATATGTACTGCTTCTTCCACTACGAAAATCCCTACACCATCAGAATACTGGTCTGCGTGACATACACTCCGTGCCATGCACATTTTACATTCGACGATAGATTTCACTAGCACTCACATTTTACGCTGTTAAAAATTGCACGACCGCGCGTTGACACCGTTTCGAGGCATCCATGATACGAACGATGCCTTTTAACGTGCTCCTACGCTATAACACACGCATTTTGCGGGATCTGGCGATATCGCATTCATTCCCAGCACTCTGTGCCCTCTATAGGAGCATGCTCAGTCATCTTTCTCTTCAAATGGCGGAGTTATTACAGCAATGCCACTTCCATTTGGGCGACCCTTATAGTTATGGAGTGGTATGCGCGCAACCACATAATTGCTTTATTCTTTCATTTTCAATCTATAGTTAGTTACAAATAATTAATGGTTTCTGCTAGATATCACTAATTGATATTTATTTTTAAACTATATTAGAGATCAGCCAGTTCTCTGGGTTTTTTTCTTAATATTATTATTTACAAAAAGAAAGTTTTCTTTATTTGACACAGAAATTCTTAGATTCAAAATGACAACGATTTTTATTGTAAAATACATGTATTAAAAAACAGAGGGTTGACTTCGCCGCTATTCTAACAACATAGCCGCCAACATTTACACATTTCTCTTACCGCTGAAATTTAAAATAAAAATTTGCTTCCTTTAAAAGCCAAAATCTGCCATTAAGAGCCTACGCTAATCATCCGAAGAAACTCGAACGCTAATGTTAAGTCTATGGGAAGGTTCTTGACATCTTGACAGGTTTCTCGCTCGCATTTTAATACTTTTAAATGATTTTTTTGGTACTGGCTAGCTGAGGTCGATCTCTAACGTTGATAGATTTACTTTTTCGATTTTGGTTGCAGTTTTTTTATAAGCGGACATTTCCAATTTGGAAATTGGTTGGAACCGGTTCTGAAAGTGAAAGTACCCTAATATAAAATACGTGAACCAAAATCGAAGTGTCTTTCATGCAAATAATCAACACAATAAAGAATTAGTAACAAATATTTCTAATTTTCTATATGCAAATTTTTAAACATGTTTTTAAATTTTAGCTAAAGTGTAATTTAACGTAAGGAATTAAAGCAAAGAAATTGATATGTAACGGTATTTGATTCGAAACTGAAAATAAATTTTCAAAAAAATATAACATATATATATTTTTTAATTTAACCTTAGTTTCATTGTAATAACTTTTAAAATGGAATAATTATTATACCTTTGAATATTGATTGCATTACATTTATATAAAAAATGATTACTCATGATTTGTTTTCAATATTTTCTTACTTCAAATATTTTGTGTTTGGAAAATACATTGATCAAACAAACCCGATTCCCTAATATATTTAGTTTGAAAACGTATAATAGAAATTAAGTAAATCCAACCCTCCACATGGCTTAAAAAACCATCATCTTATAGCTAAAAAACATAAAAAGGAATTGTATTAGTAACATTTTAAATATTGTAAAACAAATTGTCTTCGTTAGGAAAAAAAATAGATTTTTAGATTTTTCTTTCAGTAACTCAATATTAATCATCAAATAGTATTTTAATGTATTTAATGAAAAAGTGTTAGAGGACAACTCACCTCATAATAAAATTTACATTTTAATGAACGTAAAGACATTTATTTTATCTTTTACATTTTGTGTCATTTTATTTTACTAAACTCATCCAGAAACTGCGTAATGACCTTAAGATTAATTAGGACTACTTACGAAAAAACTAAGTAGAGATTTTAAATAATTGCAATTTTTTTGTCATTTATAATGACCGTGACGTATTACTGGAATCGCACCTTAATTGATTTTTTATTCTGTTTTTCGTGCTATAATTAGTTGAATTTAATTAATGACTGTTCAACAAAGTATTTGTAAATATATATCTGTATTTCATATTTTATTTGCGAATAGTATCAGAAGCAATAAATTATTGAATATTGTTTTAGTTAAATGTATTTTTATTTAGTGAAATGATTTCGCTGTAAAAAATAAGTTCAATAATGTATTTACTAAATGATGTTTATTAGTTTCCATAATTAGCGAAGAATAATTCATAAGGATGATTAAATATCTAGCTACTTTCTAATGCAATAGGATGAATTTTTGATAACGAAAAATATATTTAATTACATTTGATTTGAAACTAAAAATAATCTTTTCACTTTTCGAAAATAATTAATATAAATATGGTTGTGTTAATCTTTTGAAATTTAATAATCCTGCATTAGTTTATTTTTTTTTATTATTTATTGGAATAGTTATCGCCTTATTTTTATACTAATATACTTGTCAGTTTATGTTTAAAATCTCAAAACTTAAAACATATTGATGATTTTTTTTCAACTTTTTCGTAAATTACTTTTTTAGGAGAATAATGTGATTAAACTATTTCATACATTTAAACTTCTTAATTTTTTACCGCCGGCAACGTATAAAAATTGAAGCAAAAGTCTCATACACTACATAGATTATTGGAACTTAAACTTATAGCTTATAAAATTATAGTATTGTTACTTAAAAAAAATCTTAATTTTTTCATTATTGAAGAAGGGAGGATTATGTATAAATTTGGAGGATTAGGGTACTGATTGAAATTTATTTAATAAAGAATATTAGAATATTTATTTAGTTTTACATTATCGTCATATTGTAATCTCAAATTTATCGAAAAGTACATAATCCGCTTATGCTAAATTAATACTTCTTATGAGAAAAAAATTATAAAATACTTTCAAAATATTTTGTCATTTATTTTGATTATATCTTTAAAATATATATCACGTAGTATGTGCACATCAAACAAATACATTTTGTTTATTTAATTATATATAATTGTTGCATGTTTCCACAAAACTAATTATAAAAAAATAAACATTTCAGTAATTTCAAATTATCTGCTTAATGTATCATAACGAATAAATTGTGGCATGGGACTTTTACTTCCTTTTTTTATTTTTGACGAAATGATATCGATAAAAATAATTAATTCAATAATGAATTATATAAGATGTATTTCATTTTGAATATTTGTTCAGGAACAATTTATCAGCGTGTTTTAAAAATTTACCTACTTTCTAATGTAATGTAATATATTAAAATAAGTATAAGTAATTGCGTTTGATTCGGAAACGAAAGCAAATATTGCATCTTTCCAAAATAACTAAATTGAGTATTATTGTAGAAAGCCTTTAAATTTAATAATCCTGCATCATGTCACTAGTTTGTTTTATTATTTATACGAATATTTATTACATTATTTTAGTATTAATAGAGTGAACTGTCGTTAATGCGTCTCCACTTAAGACGTATCTCCGGTGAAATCTTTAAAGGGCGGTAAGGACTTGCAGTGTTCCAGAAAAAAAATTAACTTTGCTACCTCTATTATCAAACAATAAATTTTCTGAAATATTTCTATTGCAGATGTTAAAGAAATGTAACATAAAAGTTTTCTTTATAAAATAGTGGTTGCCACGGTACAAAACTTTAGGAACTCTATGAGCCCAAGACAGTGCTTCGTTTTTGAACCACATAATTATTTTTATCCCTAAATGTCACATTGGCACAATAATTTTGAAAAGAAATTTTCTGTTTAGTAAGTACGTGAAGAAAGGATTTTACTTGGTTACAAATAAATTTGTTTGTAAATTCGGATAATAATATATACAATATATACAGGGTGTTTAAAGTCCCACTTTCAAAATGCTGTAAAAAAGGAACCACTGGTCCTCATGACTTCAAATTTTAACTGAATATACTGGAAGAAGGGGAAAACGATATGGAATCAGAAAAAGTGTTCCAAAGTGTATCAATTTGGTTTGTAATGCGGATAATAGTATACACAATATATACAGGGTGATTAAAGTCCCACTTTCAAAATGCTGTAAAAAAGGAACCACTTGTCCTCATGACTTCAAATTTGAACTGAATATACTGGAAGATGGGGAAAACGATATGGAATGAGATGGAAGAGTTCCAAAGTGTATCAATAGATGGCTCTGTAAGAAGCATAACGAAAGTGGACTTGGCTACAAATGACATTTTTAACCGAAATGCGACGGCTTTGGAATGGGTTGCACAGTAAACCAACCGTACTGTTACACCGCTACAACCGTGCATGAGTGTTTTTGGTTGCTTGACAGTAAAAATGACTTCCAAATCAGTCAACAGCTGTGGTACTGTTAGTGGAAAGCCCATCCCCCGCGGCAAGGTCTTACCACATTGGATGAGAAAATTCGGTTTTTAATTGCCCTTGGCTGCGCCTAAAACCACATAAAAAGCATATAATGATTCGTTTTTAATTGCACTGGAGTGTCTTTTAATTTGCATGGTATGCCGCTTACAGCGCCATCTATTGATATGCTTTGAAACTTTTTTCTTATATCATACCGTTTCCTCCTTCTTCCATTATATTCAGTTCAAATTTGAAGTCATTCTGACCAGTGGTTCCCTTTTTACAGCATTTTGAAGGTGGGACTTTAACTATAATCACCCATATATATATATATATATATATATATAGAGAGAGAGAGAGATAGATAGATAGATAGATAGATATAAAGATATATATAGATATATACATATATAGAGAACTTTATCATAATATGCAAGTATTTTTACCAAATCCAGAATTCCACATAATATTTAAACATTAATTAACAAGTGAAAAACAACAAAATATCAAAATTAAACAAATCAAACCAGAACAAAATAATGGAACTAAAAAGGCTGTGGCCTCATCGGCAGTGGGTATAATATAAAAACAACAGCCATGCTATGGAACGAAAATTATGCAGTGTAAAAAAGTGCAAAAAACTATTCCCGAAACCCGGGTTTCGGGAAGAGTGTCGCAATGCATAAATCAAATCAAATTTGAAAGCATATTGCAAAGACTCCCCAACCAGAGCCTACGCCACATTAACCAGTATATCGCAGTTCCAATAAACAGCTGAATTAAAACATATACATGTCAAATACAGTGGAAATTCCAGTAGAAAAGAAGTATCATGTTGCAGGTTTGCTACGGGTCAGGGAATTTTTCAGTGGAATTACCAGTGATTTCTTGTAGAAAAACTCGCCTAATTTAATCGCTCGAAATTTCTTCTCTGTTAAGGCGAGTTTTTGTACAATAAAATACTGTTACTTTCTCTGAAAGATTACCTGACCCCGTAGCAACCCTGATTTCGTACACAAACCTGAAGCAAATAGCCACAAAACAAATCAAAATCCAATGTCCAACAATCAATACAATTTCGTTCCATGCCCGTTGCCACCCAATTGCAGGCATCATTTTAAAGTTTAAATATTGTGTGGAATTCTGGTTTTAGTAAAAATACTTGCATATTATGAGTTTAATTATTGTGTGGAATTCTGGTTCAGGTAAAAATACTTGCATATTATGAAAAAAGTCTATACATATTTTGTGTGGTTATTGGCAGTTGTAGCGCTTATCGCATAAAAACTTTTGTTTTGCAATTTTAATTTGGCTTATATATATATATATATATATATATATATATATTAGGGTGGAGCGAAAAAAATTAATTTTTTTTTACAAAAAAACGGGTAGGAGCCAAAAGTTGCCTTTATACTAGTACATCAAATTTCTGGAATTTTACCGCTGAAAAAAAAATGGCTTGAGTCTGCGCTTTTGGTCCAAAAGTCGAAATTTTGGGTAAAATTTGACAATTTTTCAAAAATAATAAAAATTTTCTGTAGAACTGATTATGATTTAATAGTGTCATTTGAACCTTTATTAATAAAGATTTAAAATATTGAAACGATAAAACGATATCTTTATTATTTTTAACTGGAGCAAAATTGACAAATTTCGGTAAAAAAGGGGCGTTGCCATACAACGACTCGTTGAAAAAAAAATTAATAGAAGGAAGATTAAATAAAGAAGCACCGCAATTAGAACATGCTGCATGTGAAATTGAAATAATCGGATCAGTATGCAATGATTCAATAATTGATACAATTGAATTCCCATCTTCATCCTCCTATACCGAAACTCGAATGAAGTTTGAAACTTTTTCTAGAGCATGTGATATCTATAGAATTTCTGATCGGTCTGCTGCAGGTCTTGCTTCAGCGGTTCTTCAGGATTGTGTATGTACAGCAAATGACACTGGAAAACATAATGTACCCGTACCCGTACCCGTTACAGATAGAAGCAAGGTAAGGCGGGAAAGCCAATCGGCTTGTTCGTCTCAACGTAAAGAACAGAACCCTAAAACAGAAATAAGAGCCATACATTTCGACTCTTGAAAAGATGACACAATGTGTATAGAAAAGATAATTGATAAACATGCGTATCGTAGAATTATGAAAGAAGAACGTGTTACTATCTTAGAAGAGCCTGACTCCAAATATTTGGGGACTAATTTTGCCTAACATTTCCTCATCTGGAGCATCAAAAGATTTTTTTAAATTCATGTCAAAGTTTTTAAAAGATGAAAATATTGATTTGTCCAGCCTCTCCTGCTTGAGTTGTGATGGGTGTCCGGTGTCTTGTGAATACGGGGAAGCATACTGAAGTAATCCGCCGTATGGAAGAGAAGCTTGAAAGACCATTGCAATGGATCATATGCCAGCTCCAGTTAAATGAATTGCCTCTGCATCATTTGTTAGGCATGATCGATGGGAAAACTTCTGGCCCAAATGTATTAGGGAAATTTTTGTCCACGTGCCATGCACTCCCTATTGCAGTTTTTGAACCTATAAAGAGTAATTTAGAAAACATATTTCCTGAAATCGATGAGAAGACACTCAGCGCAGACCAGAAATACCTGCTGGAGATTTGCAGAGCTATTTCATCAGGATATTGCTCTAAAGAACTAGCGAATAGGAGACCAGGAAAATTGTCCCACGCAATATGGCTCACAACTACGAATATAATCCTTCACCTTAATTATTCGCATTGACTGCGCGTCAGAGTCTCTATTTTCACTCACAAAGTATGTTATCTAAGTTTATGCCCCAGGATGGTTTACCATCAAATGTAATCCACAGCTAAAGAATGTATCTAAAACCTTATGGAAAACTACTCGGCTACTAAACAACACAGCAAACGCCATAAAACAAATAGTTAAAAAAGTTATTCAGGACAATGACACACTCAGCGAAAATTCTGATTGCAATCACATTAAACAACTAGCTGCTCATCCCATAATAAATGCAAGAGGTAGAATAAATGATAAGATACGCAAATTTGAAATACTGACAATCATAATTGAAGCAGATGATTATATAAATCTAATTGATTGAAAAATTATTGCGGTAACAGGACCCCCAATCACTATGCGTTTATCGAATGCAAGTTTGTTGAAGATAATAGACGGCTGTATAGATTCCCGTACTAACACCCCCAATGAGTTACTTTGCATGCCTTCTCATACTCAAGCAGTAGAAAGATACGTGAAGGAAGTCACAGCCAGTATCCTCCAAAGTCTGTGGATACGAAAGAAGAGATGAATACACCAAGACTAGGTTGATATACAGAAAACTCGTACCAGTCTGATAAAAAATCACAATTCATTGTATAAATAAAACATTGTGCTCAGATGGTGGGGTGGTTGTGCTGGTTACGTGTGGGACATGATATTCACCCACCTCCACTCCTGGGTAGGTGTAAAAGCAACTAGCGAAGAGCTGCATTCAAAACAACGATTCGTTGTATGCTGTGCCAGAATGAAAACGCCCCTTTTTTACCGAAATTTGTCAGTTTTGCTCCAGTTATACAGAATAAAGATATCATTTTATCGTTTCAATATTTTAAATCTTTATTAATAAAGGTTCAAATGACACTTTTAAATCATAACCAGTTCTACAGAAATTTTTTTTTTTTTGAAAAATTGTCAAATTTTACCCAAAATTTCGACATTTGGACCAAAAGCGCAGACTCAAGGCATTTTTTTTCAGCGGTAAAATTTCAGGTATTTAATGTACTAGTATAAAGGCAACTTTTGGCACCTACCCGTTTTTTGTAAAAAAAATTTCACTTTTTTCGCTCCACCCTAATATATATATATATCCATTAATGAAACATTACCGATCCAAGAACAAAAACTATTATATTATTAAATATTATTATATAAATATTATTATATAAATATATTATATAAATATTAAAAATTATATTATTATATATTAAAATATATTAATTAATTGACAACAATAGTGTCCCCCCCCCAACACACTGAAAACAGATTCCATATACATTGTTAAACGAAAAGGAGAAATTGAATTACAAAATTGAAAAAATGACATTTGTGGAATTTAGACAAAATCTTCAGGTCCCAAAGACCTAAATTACAACAAATAATATGTGTGGTTTCATCATCATATTAGCCATAACATTGCTACAGAATATGATTTTGCGACAACCACACCCATAAAATCGAGAAATAAACTTAGAAATAATCATTAAGTTCAAAATAAAACAAGATTAAAAAGGATAGAAGGAATAGAAAACTTCAAATTACCAGATAGAATACATTATCCAAACATGAGTCAACACAAAACTTAAGTATTGCACTGGAGAAAATCAGTACAAGTTGCCAAAATAAGTTTTAAAAGATGATTGACCAAGGATCATTATTGTGCAGCATAGCCAAGTACAAACCGCAATATATAAAATCAGCTCCCTCTATAGAAAATTTAAAATAGAACTCCAAACATGTATTCAAATGAATCAATGAGGTGCTGCCATCTATTAAAATATTAGCGAATATACTATTATATAATCAGTGTTTCCCCCAGACAATTTCAGAAATACATATATATATATATATATATATATATATATATATATATATATATATATATATATATATATATATATATATATATATATATATTTCTGAATAAGTTTAAGTTGTATAAGTTTTATTATATATACTAGCTGGCTTCGCCCGCCAGCGGGCCCCTAATTGTAAAACCTCTAATCTTGTAAAATTTCGAATCTTGTAAAACCTCGAATAAGCTAAACCTCGAACCGAACGAACCTCCGTATCGGGTCCTCGCTGTGACTTCGGCACCGGATAATCTCTTAATTTTTACATTGAATAATATAAACCTCTAACCGAACGAAACTCCGACCCTGGTCCCCGCTGCCTTCGGCACCGTATACCGGTCGTGCTACGCACGCATCGAATAATCCCTTAAATTGCACATCGAATAGTATAAACCTCTAACTGAACGAACCTCCGGCTCGGGTGGCCGCTGCCTGCGGCACCGTATAGCAGTCATGCTCGGCATGCGCTGCAGTATACGTTAGTTCCACCTTCCACCACCAGGTGACGCAATCTGTTTATATCAGCACAACTGAAATCGTTAAGGCTTTCGATGGCGAGTCGAATGAGCCACACCCTGTCGTCTTCAGGTCCATAGAACCGGAGATAGTAAAGCGCCCCCTGGTGGTGAAATGCGGAACTAAAATCGATAATCTCTAGTAAGCTCTATCGATGTCGAGTTGAATGAGCCATGTAAAAAAGTAAATAGAGCAAGTATTTGCAGTGCAATCGGCGGCTTCAGAATACAAATATTCTAGTAGAATAGAATTTTAACCACGAAAATATAATTATTTTTCAAAATAAATCATATGTTAGGAAAGTCATTCAATTCTGTACGCAAAATGAACAACGATATTTGATTTAAAATCGTTGCTAAATAAGATAATTACGGCCAAAGCATAGTCACTTATGTCACTTTGATTAATCTGTGCTTGAGCCGAAAAAAACTGATATCTGCAGAAACGGGTTGCACAAATGATTTTATTTTAACGGTTAATAATCGAATTTTTTAAAGTGGAAGGTGTCTTTCTAGAGCTGAATGTATGCACTTTTAGCTCTTCTCCCGGAATTTGTGTAATTCGATAAAAAATCCTGCGGCGGGGGGGGGGGGGTATACATTGGCAAATTACAGGAAATCGCGAAAATAAGGTACGGAAACGACCGGTTTCTAAAGGGTTAATGTATATATTTTTTAAAACCGAAAGATACGTTTGGAAGAAGAACCAGGCTATGATCTGGCGTATTTTATTTGTCCCTATTCGTAATTTCCGAGTCGATGCGGATTTTTAAACATTGGCCGAAAAACGAAAATTCATGCGAGTGAGTTTCGGAAACCATTTTTTTAGAAGGGTTAAAAAATGAATTTTTCGAAACTGATACCTGATTTTTAAAAGAAAAAGAACGTAGATTAGGCTCGGTATTTTTATTTTTTTGTATCTTGTTTAGAAGCCCAGAATTGAATTTTTAAAAATTGCAGAAATCGCTGAAAAAGCGAAAGAGACTTACGAAAAAAAAAAGGTTTTCGAAAGGGTTAACTGAAATATTTTTTTTAACTAAAGGTTTTATAGTGATCTCGAAAGAACGGAAATGTACTTGGGTGTGTTTGTTTGTTTTTTTGTTTTTTTTAGAGAGCCGATGCGCGATTTTAAAAATCGCAGGGAATCGGAAGTTGCAAAAGTGAGTCCTGCGCGCGACTTTTTTTCGAAGGGTTAATATTTGTATTTTTCAAAACGATCGCAGATTTTGAAAGGAGAAAAAATGTAGATCTCGTCTGGTGTTTTTAGTTTTCCCTGACTTGTTTGGAACCGCCGCTACGAATTTTTGAAAATCGTCGAAATTGCCAAAACGCGAAACGGTGTACGGAAAATATACGTTTTCGAAGGGTTAACTGACGTATTTTTTTAATGGAAGGTAGCATTGGAGAGGAAAAAGACCGATCTTTTATTTGGTGAAATCCGTTTTTCCGAATCTTTCTTAGTCCGGCGGATGCGAGGTTTGGAAAAAGGGAGAAAATAAAAAACACGAATTCGACGCTTTTTGATTATTTTTTTTGAAAGGGTTAATATCGAAATTTTTTCGAACCGACCAGATCGTTAGAGACGTAAAAGTACGTTCTTTGAGAATATGTTGACGGTTTTTTCGTATTTCTGTCGGTTCGCCGTCGGCGAGTTTAGACAGTCGTAAAAAGAAACCGGCCGAAGCGATCTTTCCTTCTTTTTGCGGAAGATGAGGATTGAGCTCTTCTGGGCATGCGCGGAATACTTTCCATGTAGGTTGCTTTTCAGTAATTAAAACAGCTTTATTCGTTAATAACTCCCTTAATTAAGGGCCGATTTCTTCGAAAGTGCAATTCCTGAAGGCTCGGATTTTTCTGAATTTTTTTACACCAAAAGCGCCTCGCTGTTCGCTACGCTCGCAGAGTTTATCCGGGTACAGATGCACACACAGACAGACACACAGACGTATACGAACATTAATAATAAAGATATATATATATATATATAATAAAACTTTTGTTAATAAAAACCATTAATCAATAAATAATCAACAATAGATAAACCGATAATTATAATACAATACATATCCAAAAATGTAAGATTCTCAAAATTAAAATAAGTGGGAAAAATACTTATACATATGCGGGGAAAAAAATCCAATATGCAGAAGGTGAAAATTATTACAAAAAAGATTTGGAAACTTATGTAGTGAAACGCTTTCTCAAGGGCAATATTCCACTAATATAAATAAAGTGTAATTGATTTCTATTTGAGTAAATAGTCCTGAGCCAAATTTTTAACTCAAAGTGCCTGATCAATTAAAAAGTCAAATTTAATGAAAATTGAATAAAAATGGTCAAATATTGAATAACTGAACATGAATGTGCAAAAATCAATGAATAGAGAACATTATTAAATACAAACACATATTGAATAAAGAATTGTTGAACAAAAAGAGAAATAAAGCAGTAGAACATGCCCAACCAGTGACATTTTAACTATCAAAAACCACGTTAACCGTTACAAAAGCACACGACATAACAGTTACATTAACAGTTAATAAAATAAGTAAGATATTTTTTAAAAATTAAAAGTAATTCATATACACCTATAAATAATTTTTATCTTATTTTAAACTGTACCTAATCTTAAAAATGATGATAATAATGAAAGCTATTTTTAAATTAAAATATTTAATATATATATATATATATATATATATATATATAGGGTGATTCAAAACTTATCGTTCAAATTTCGTAGGTAGGGAATATGTCAGGAAACTGATTTCACATAGGAAAGTATGTCCGCAAATGTACGCATGCGTAGGTAGAAGGCGCTGTCTGTACCTAACATTTCATTGCGTCCCAATCATTGTGTTGACTTTCCTAATGCTAATATTATTTCTTCTCCTATTTCCACTTCTCATTTGGACTGCCACGAAGCTTTTTACATCTTTAAAAGCTCCAAAAAAATCTCGTTAATGACCTTTATTCAACACCTTCATCAAAGAATTCTCGCGTGAATTCTCGCGATTTCTCGCAAAATTAAAAAAAATCATGAAGAAAGTTAAAAACAAAGAATAAAGTAAACTAACAAAAAATAAATAAAATAAAAATGAAAACCAAAAAGTAAAACATAAAATAAAATAAAATAAAATAAATAAAGGTTAAAAGAACAAAATTAAACGACATGTTTCCAGGCGTCAGATAATGAAGGCGTTGAATAAAGGTAATTAACGAGATTTATGGAGTTTTTAAAGATGTAAAAGACTTCGCGGAAGTCCAAATGAGAAGTGGAAAAAGGAGAAGAAATAATACTAGCTTTAGGAAAGTCAAAAGAATTATTGTGGTGCAATGGAATGTTGGGTACACACAGCACCCTCTACATACACATGCGTACATTTGCGGACATACTTTCCTAAGTGAAATCGGTTTCCTGACGTATTCTCTACCTCCGCACGAAATTTGAAAGATAAGTTTTGAATCACACTGTAAATATATATATATATATATATATATATATATATATACATATAATAGAAACAATTTTGTTGTAACTTTGATTATTGAGATATTCAGAAATTGTCTGTGACAATAATGAAGAGTAATAAAACTTTTAACATCCAAAATGTGAGAGGTTCAAAACTCCCAACACTTTTTGGCCGATATTACTAATTAAAATGTATATAACAGACCAAAATTTCGAGTGTATTTCAAAGCTGTAAAATGGTGTGGTAAAAAAAAAGGACCATTTCTTCAATTAAAGCAAACAAAATTGATATTAATTAATTAAAGTCAATTAATATCATTTTCAGTTGTATTATTTTAATAAAAGTCAAATTATGAAGTACGGCATTTTCTTTCATATTGTCATTAACTTGCTTTTTAACTAAAATTACTAAATTGAAGAAAAGGTTAGTTATTTTAGCATAAAATTTTTTACCTATTTAATTTTTGTCAAAAACTGATTTTTTTTATTCAGCGAAAGGTATTATCTTACACCACTCAAATGTCTACATCGTTTAATGTGGACTTCGGTTAGTGTGGAAAAAATATGGCCTTTCTTGAAAGTCCGCACTAAAGGGAGTTCCCTGTATATATTTTAATTTATGTTAAAATTGTCAAAACGATTTTCATGGTTAATTTCTACTTGTTCGTAGTTTAATTTTTCTTTCGCTGACACTAATATGAATAATTTGATTGGAATACTTTATTATTTTACAATATATTCAGGGGTGATTTTGCTGTCAGATTTTTGTAACCAGTATTTCCGAATTGTAGTATTGTTCTTTAAAATTATATGATTAATTAAAGCAAAGATACCTTTACAAAACAAATATATTCTATTTTTTTAAGTAGTTATATTTTTTTCATTTATTCAATAGTAATATTTTTTGAATAGTTTAAGTGAAAGTTTTAGAGGACTGTTAAACTTAAGCTGGTAAGTATTGTCTTTTATTCTATGAGTTTTTTTTTTTTATCTTTTAGACTTTTTTCATATTGTTTTGTTAAATAAATGCAGATAGTTCATAATAAGTTTAAGCTGGATAAAATTTTTTTAGAAAACGCAACTAAATTCAAATATATATAAAATAGTTGCAAAACCTTTTTGTCATTTCCATGGATTATATACTTAAAATTGCCACGAATTTAATTATAAGAAAGCAGCACATAGTTTTTAATGTATGTTCAAAAAATTATATAAACGCAGAGTTAACCAGGATCAGAGAAATTGCAACAGAGAATGGACACTCCGAGTGATTTATTAACAAATTAATGTATGGATTTAACAGCAGACAATTAATAGCCAAGAATAAAACGCAGATTTCAAAGATTTGTAGTAAATATTATATCCCCCCAATTTTATGAAATAATCCGATACGCTTTAACCCCTTAATTCTCGCTCCCGTCAATATCACGGGCTGAGGTGTTGTTCGTTTATTTCTCGTGCCCGTCATATTTCCGGGCTCAAGATTTAACTGCTGGAAAAAACTTCAGAAACGAGAAAAAATGAACTGAAATTTCCATCTGAAGATTCCATTGCGCTAATTGTGATGTTGGACTTTGCATTGCTGGTTTCGAAATATATCATACTCAAAAAAGTTATTGGTAATCAATGTTTAATATATGTATATTATATCAAATATTGTGTGTACAAATTTGTAAAGATGTGTAAATTAAAAGTCTTATTCGCATTAATTTGTATGGTGTAAAGCTAACATTAACCTCTTAATTTTCGCGCCCGAGATTTTCACAAGGCAGTATAGACTACTTTTTTTTTTTTTAAATTCAGATTGTTTGACTCCCACCAGTTTTTTAAAATAGTGCAATTGGTTTTATTTTCGCATCATTTGATCTGCCGTAAACTACGGTGAATATTTCTACATCAAAAAGGGGTGGGAATTAAATAATCTGAATTATAAAAAAAAAAGTAGCCTACACTTATCGGGGGGCGCTGCTTAAGGTGTTAAAACAAAGAATTCTCGCATGCATGTGAATTTGTTCTATAACATATTGTTTTTTGCCTTAAAAAAACTAATTGCATATTTTATTTAGAAACATTATAATTATTCAATTTCTGTAATAAAAATAGGTACTTTTATGATGTTTTTTTCAAATATTAAGCGACCCTGAAGTGGTTAAAGAAATCTGACATAATATTAATTGCTAAACCTCCAACTAAATTACAAAACAATATCCAAAGGAAAATAGATCAAATAGATATGCACGAAAAATCAAGAATATATATCATCCCATTTAAATGTAAAAATAAAAATGAAATATTTATATATATAGGAATGACAACAAGGAAAGTGCAAGACAGAATAAAATAACATATTGCAGATATGGCAAGAGGAAAACCATTTACAACATTATCTCGTTTAAAATTAAAAACAGAAATTGACACATATTTCAGTAAAGTAAAGATTATAGCACAAATGAATGATTATACTACATGTATATCGAGGGAGTCTGTGAAAATGGGGTATGAAATCCTGTAATGATAGATTATCATTCAATATACCAAAAATCTGGTTTAATCTATTTGGTGTCAATGGTGCATTTGGTTTGGAATAACCCACCTCGCTATATAGTCTCATCCATCCCCCGCCAGGTTTTTCACATTTGGTTTTGGCTTCTAATATTTAACCAGCGTCCATTCCGGACGTTACAGCATTTTTCTCATTTTCGCCTTCTTGATGATGGCCAGATTCTGGTCGAAAACTCTCGGAATTCGACGAAGATTTTAACTTATTTTAGCAATTAGTAATAAGTTGTGATTCATTTGAAATGTTTTCATATTTTTTTATTTATATACGAAGGTGAATTTAGTGTTCACACATTAGAACAAATTTTGATATTTATTTAACTATGTATTATAAATTACAACGAATAATTTTAGTTTCTTTTTTATGTTTGACAAAAAGATTTTGCTGAAAATAATTTAATTAATAATGAATGTATAAAAGATATCTCTAATTTATTTTATTTTAGAAGTATGCATAAGCGTTTTACATTTTGATACATTCTGATTTATTCTAGTGGATTTAAATTTAAGAAAAATATTTATAATTGCACTTGTTTCCGAACAGAAAATAAATTTTCCTTTGTTCAAAAATATTTAAACTAGGGTAAAGTGCCCAAATATGGTATAGTCGCCTAATATGGCACTACCTTATATCTTGTAGAGGAAAAGTCGCACTCTAGTGAGAAAGTTCTCAAGCAATAGTTTTTCAAGTTAACTCAACAGGGTGCA
Organism: Maratus michaelseni; assembly: GCA_963931845.1. Lineage (NCBI taxonomy): Eukaryota > Metazoa > Arthropoda > Arachnida > Araneae > Salticidae > Maratus > Maratus michaelseni. The sequence goes on from OZ007586.1 coordinate 405,140,803, forward strand.
GTGCGTTCGCATTCATTCTATCGATTTTAGTAGTGTTACTCTACCAGTTGTGTTTCCAAGTGTTGAATATTTTAAGGTTACATTTTCAAGAGCAACTTTTTCAAAGAAAGTAAGTGATTTTGAAATGTTTGAATATATCTCTAATTTCAGTTTACTTATATTAATGTTTGCGAATTATTGTTTTGGGATGAAATTCATTTTCTTTTTGTCAGTAACTAGTATTAGCTATCCATGTGGAATTCCCAATATGACACAACTAAGGATCCCCAAATATGGGTATAGTGCTACATTTGGACCTCCTTTTTTTCATGTACCGTAATTTCCGGCGTATAAGCCGCAGCTCAAACAGTCGTTTTTCGACCCAGAAATATTATTTTATAAAATGTAACTTAAAAGATCGCTGTAAATATTTAACTACAATTATTGAATAAAATTTCTGGATGGAAAAACGACTCTTTGAGCTGCGGCTTATATGCCGGAAATTACGGTATTACCGTAATTTCCGGCGTATAATCCGCAGCTCAAAGAATCGTTTTTCGACCCAGAAAATTTATTCAATAATTGTGGTTAAATATTTACAGCGATCTTTTAAGTTACATTTTATAAAATAATATTTCTGGGTCGAAAAACGACTCTTTGAGCTGCGGATTATACGCCGGAAATTACGGTACCTATTTGCTTTATCTTTACACATTTTTGTGGATTTTGTAAATAATTAGTGTTTGAAACCGTGCTAGCTGGATAATAATTGGAATATTCGTCTCTGCGCGCAATACTGGAGAACAAACTTTGCAGAAGAGGAGGGCTAAAAAGTTGTTGTAACAGATAAAATGTATGTCGAACTGATTCTGAACACTCTAACACCTCCACGTTTGTTCTCTCGTTGCCGGAGCGTACTGCGCTGCTAAAATTTTTCTACCAAAAAGGTAATAACGCTACCAAAGCGCTTCGTTTGTACCGAGGACAGAAATCTTTGCGTACTGGTCCAGTTATGTGCCGGTGTAGATCATACTGTAATACGGTTACACGTGTTGACCCTGAAGGAAGGTGGACACATTTAAACCCACTTGTGAAATCTTTGTGTGCTGTTGGGGTTACTACGCTCTTGTCTTTTGTTTGTGCTGTCACTAACATTTTTGCAAGATCGACAGTTTGTGTGTAGAAAAATGTAATAATAAAGTTAATTACCAACACCTCATATTCTGTTCTTTATTGGTTGTGTCATGTTACATTTTCCTTACTTTAAACTGATCGCAGTGCCTCATTTTCCCTAGCGACCTTTGTTTGAACTAATTTTTTAAAGATATTTTCAACCAGTCAATTTCCCATGGCCTGATATGTATACCCTCCAAATATTCACTGCTTCTATCACCAGGGCGTCCCAAATAGGGATACATTAATTTGAACCACCCTGTATATTTACGAAAGTTTATTATATATTTTCTTTGTGTCGTAATGAATGATACTTGGAAGAGCTTTTTTGGTGGTACCACTGCATTAGAAAAGTAATATTTGTATTATTTATTCACAGAAATTTGCAATTGTACTATTCGAAAATATATATACCAAAAAAGCACCTCTACGCAACCTGTATAAGGTATTGTACATTTCAATGTTGTTTATTATATTTTCTTCTTACATTTATCATAGAAGTATTTTTGCTATAAAACGGAGTATTTTTGCAACGGAGTGCGGCGCAATGCAGCAAATATTTCTAAAAATAGAAAATATAATATAACAGTTCAGGTGCACGTTATACGCCGGAATATACTTTAAGTACGAGTGTGACAACATTTTAAACCTAATTTATATAATCCAAAAATATTTCTTTTGATTTTTTTTGCTTAAATATTGATGCATCATCATCTTGAACATTTAACAAGGACAAAAAATCATGCGTCAAGTATAGATTATGTAACACTTTCCAAAATTTCCAAAATAATTTTATAAAACTTTACCATTTAATAAGGTTTCAGATGATATCTAAGTAAACACGGTCAAGGTCAAACCGGGCGGGGAGTACAAATTAACAATTTTGAAAACGCATATCATATTTAAAAAACCAATTTCAGGAATTACCAACAATATTCCTAAAAATATCCGAATTCTTTTGTGCAGCCCTGTATATGATCTATAGATTTGTATATATACTATATAGAATGCTAAATTTTAGTGCAGTTAGAAAACGCGGAGCACAATTTAAAATTGTACTTTTCGAATATCCATCAGTAAACGAAAATGTACACATGAGCTTTTGCACTGTCCTGTATATGATCTATAGAATCTATATACATCAAGTAGTAGACAAAAAATGAGTTAAATTTAAAAACGCGTTCTATAACTGAAAAACTGAAAATTCACTTCCAGCAATTATTGTTAACATACAGTACCAAATTCATTTGTGTGTCCCTGTAAAGGAACTATAACTGCGATACACACTATATTCTATAGTAAGACTCCTGTAGTGAACTTCAGTGATATATATCAATTTCAGTATGTTTGAAATTTTGTAACATTATTAATCAGTTATGTAATAGAGGCGGACCAAAATGTATCCAATGATGAGTGCTGGACTTAAAATTTACATATATGTCAAGAAGGTCAACGAATGATGAGGTCCCAGGAAGACACAAATTTACATACAGATACACACCCTAGGAAAAACCCGTGACCGATGTCAAAGAAAATAAAAATTCATTCATTTTGCCCTGGAATTTCTTATTTCAATAAAGAATTTTGAGAAAATTGTTTCTCATTTTCAATTGTTATCCTATAAAATTTCATAAGCTTGTTTAAAAAATTGAAATTTCTTTCTAATGAAAAGTAATGAGTTTAAAATGAGTTTAAAATATAAATATCCCAGCATCTCACATCCGTCCGGCATGACTTCGCTACACTGCGCAGTGCTGAACCCCCTCATCAAAAATCAATTAGCAACCGGCCAACTAAGAAAAAGCAATTAAAGCAACAAGACGCACTGAAGCCACGTCAGCCTATAGATTTAACAAACACATCTTCGCCAAGCGAAGAGCAAGCGAATTATCGCCCCGTTGCCAGGTATCAACTCGTTAAGCTAGGCAAAAGCCTGGCAGATAGGGGCCTGGTCAGCGGTCTAAAAAAATGAGTTTAAAATAAAGAAAAAAATCAGGATCATTCGATTAAGAATTGAAAGAAAATTTTGCTTTGCTCAAAAATCACTGAACTATAATCGTAAGTATAATCACTGAAGTATAATCGTAATTCTAGATTAATTTTGACATAATTAATCAAATTGGTAAAGAAATCATATAAGATGTAATCTTCCCAACTGGGTGAAAAATTTCGTGCCAGGATTTGAACCCGGAGTTCCTTGGCTGAACCGGAGACTCTTGGGTGAAGCTGCCAATCCTCTACCAACTGAGCAAAAAGTCCAAAACTGTAGGACGTTTTCGCCGAGTTGGGAAGATTATATCTCATATGATTTCTTCACCATAATTTAGGAACGTGAGACATTTTTTCAGACGGTCATAAAGGTGAAATTAGCCAATCAGGCAGTGGTATTTTTATCAAGACCCCAGATGGTGAACAGAAGATGAGCATTAAAAATCCAAACTTTTGCTCTGTCTTTAGAAGTGAACTTATTCCCATTGAAGTAGGGCTAAAGGCAATTCTGGCAGGAAAGCGCTTTGGTGAAGTATCGATTCTATCGGACACTAGGATCACAATCCAACATCTAAAAGACATGAGTGATGCTGGTGATAGCACTACTATTTCCATTCTAAATATGCTAAAACGGATCTTCTTGACTCTAGTAATACATCTGAAGTGGATACCCTCACATGTGGACATTCAGGGAAAAGAGGCTGCAGATAAACTTGCAAAGATCGGATCAGATGCCCTGGTCCCTGCTCCTGTCTGGACTTTCTTTGAAATCTCATCAATTAGGGAAAATAGGAACAGTGTTAAGTGGCAGGTCCCTCTAGAAAAACAAATGGTACACAAGATCGAGTCCAGGCAGATCCTTGGTCCTCACTTGCGACAGAAAATCTCAGACAACCTTATATAGATTTGCTAGTGCTCATTTGAGGGGACTTGCTTTTGATGGTGGACACAAGGTTTACCCGGTTTGCAATAAGTGTACTTCTGGGAATGCTTCTCCTGACCACATTTTGGACTGCCTCCAATTCACCCACGATGACATAAATAAAAATCCTTTATTGTTTCTGAACTTCTTGCAGGTATATAACCTCATGGAACAAGTCTAGTTGTCACTGGACATGGAGGATATGAAACAACATGATTTCTTTACCAATTTAAATAATTGTATCAAAATTAATATAGTGTAATCACGTTTTCAGCGTTTACTGGAGGTCCCATTATTTGTGATTTATTCTGTTGTGCTGATTCAGATATCTTCCAGATGCTATGATCACTAAGGTTAACTGGATAAGTAAGTTCAGCCATATTCGTCCAGGATTGCTCCGTTGGTAGAGCATTGGCAGCTTCAGACAAGGAATCAAGGGTTTGAATCCTGGCCCGGACGTTTACGCCTAGTTGGGAAGATTACATCTAATATAATTGTAATAGTCTTTTGAAATTTGATAATCCTGCATAATTTCACTGTTTTTATTATTGTTTATGAACACCTATTGCATTAGTTTCATATTAATGTAAATTTTTCTTTATATTTTGCCTTCTGAAAATTTTATTTGAATTTTGATATAACGAACAAGAATTTCGAATAAGAATTATGTATTCTTAATTAAAATCATAGTCTGTAATGTACAAAAAATAATGTTTAAAAATAATCAGTTTTCTCCGAATATCATTTAAAAAATTTTAATAAAAGAATTAAAGTTTAATTTATTTATCTTTTAGTTAAAGAATTATAAAAATGTTTCTTACATTTTTAGTTTACATCATGTGTTACAACTAAGTATGTTTCATTAGTGTATCACATCAAACTTTTTAAAACAAGTTTGATTTTTTTTTTATGTTCTTTTTGTAGAAAAATGTTTAAATAGCTAAAATAAATATATATTTTTTCATTCATCTCAAATTAATCAAAAATTAATTTTTTAATATGTTTAAGGAAAAAAGTATTGGTCTGTACAGGAACTGTACAGGATCCTGTTGCAATTTATTTTTTAATTAATATAAACGCATTTATTTTATTGCTTAGAATGCTGTCAAACTGCATTACTAAACTAATCCGTAAAGTACTTAATCAGATTAAGCTGAATTATTACTGCTTGCGATAAAAATGCATGAAGATATATAAATTATTCAAAAGTTTTTTTGATACTTTTATTGATTAAATGTTTAAAGTGTCTATAAAGATGTTAAATAATAATTGATTTTTTAACTTTCGCTAAATTAGTCGCATTTAATCACGAGATTCATTAAAGCATTTATGAAAAATATCGCATTAATTCAAATTCATAATGTAACATAATGAATAATATTTTTTATTATTGTTATTATTATTGTTTGAAAAAATATTTTGCTGAAATTATTCAATTCTGAAATAGATAACTAGAAGATATTTCCATTTCTCTAAATTATTTCAAGAAGAAATGCGTACAAATTTAACTACATTCTAATGCAATGTAATGGATTTAGAATAAAGAGAAGGCTCTAAAATTGCATTTAATTCGGAACTGAAAGTAAATTCTGAAATTTTGAAAAATAAATATTTTTATGATAAGATTTTGGAATTTATAATCCTGCATTAAATGCATTCTTTTTTTTAAACCTAAAATCATTTATTTTATCTTTATATTTTTGTCTCACTGTTTAAATAAATTAGTCCACAAAATACATAATCGGTTTATGCTGCATTAGTCGTACTTTAAAAAAAAAGATACATAAAATATTTTAAAATGTTTTGTCATTTATATTCATTGTATATTTAACATTCCTATGAAGTTTATAGGTGCTTAACAATTTAATTTATTTTGTATTCTTGTCTTTGCTTTGTAATTAGTCGCATTTAATTAATGGTTGATCCAAAAAGTATTTCAAAAAATATTTTTCAAATTTATTTATTTTCGAACTGAATCATAACGAATAAATGTTAAGTTTTTGTACAGCGTGCTTTTTTTCCCCTTTTTTAGTGACACAAAATAATTTTACTGAAAATTTTGTACTCGATACTGAATAATTGAAAGATATTCTCTCATATTCTATATTTTTCGGAAAAGAATTCATAAACATGTTTAAATATTTAAATATTTTCTTATGAAATGTAATCGAATTAAAATACAGAAACAGATTCGTAATTGTAATTGATTAGAAACTGATAATAATTATGAGTTTTTTAAAAATTAATTAAACTGAGCATGTTTATTATAAGATTTTTACATTTTTTTTATTTTCATTATTATTATTATTATTATTATTATTATTTTTAGCTTCACGAAATAATTTTACAGAAAATATTTTATTAAATATTGAATAACTGTAACATATGTCTTATATTCTATATTTAATGTGGCTGATATATTAAACATGTTTAAAAATGTAAATACTTTCGAATGAAGTGTAAAAGAAATAAAATAGAAAAACAGATTCTTTATTGGATTGGATTCGATACAGATAATAATTATGAGTTTTTAAAAAATAATTAAAGTGAACATGTTTGTTATAAGTTTTCTACATTTTTTATTTATTTTTATTTTTTATTTGATAATTCATTGAATTATTCACATATTAGTGTATATTTCTCTTTATTTTTATCTTATAAAAGTTCCATTGTATTATTTTTATAACACAACAACCTGATATTCCAACAAATTGAATTTGCTTTTGTAAAGCTTTTAGTCTTTTTATTATTACATGATATGGACGTTTCATTTGAATTTTTTTCACTATTTTTAAAATCCTCGAATTTAAAAACATTAAGCATTTTCTTAATTTAAGTGCTAAAAAATGATGAGATAGACATACTATAAAAAATAGCTTCAAATATCCGCTTTGATTACTAAAAAAACCGTCACACTTGAAGCTGAAATTTATGATATATTTTTAATTTGTTTTGATATATTTTTCAAATGTTTCTTGAAAGTTTTAATTTATATTTTGTGTTAGACTACAACTAGCAATATTTTATTAGTGCATCACATTTCACTGAAAATAAACTTTAGAAAAGATAATTAGGTGTCAAGTGTTGCCAATAACTTCTAAAACTTACAAACGCAATATTTTTTTAACTCCTTTTGAAAGGAAAATATGTCATTTGAAAATACGAGTTGACACTTTAAAATTACCGATTTCACACCATTTTTATAATGGAAAACTCTTCTATCTTTCTGCTTTCAGAAAATACAGGATTTTTTCTTAAATCTAAGTAGTATATATTTTTTGTTAAAGATATGTCGCATGTTTTGGAACTTTCAGTATTTATTTTTTTTAATTTCAAACTACGCTAATCACCAAATAATTTATTTTCCTTAATGTAAATGAATGTTTCAAAGTTAAATATATGTAATATTTGCATTAGAAATGTGAGAATTAATTATAAATGATGTATTAAAAGGTTATGGGAGATTTTGGTCCGAAAAAAAGCCTATTTTATGAAGTTTTTGACTTTTGGGATGGAGGTATGAATATGTAAGATATTGTATTGTGAAACACTGAATTTGTAATGTATTTTTTTTTTTAATTGTAAAGATTTTTTTTTTCACTTTCTTTTTCCCGATTTTGCGCAGCGTGATTTTTCTGACTGGTTTCATTTGAATTGAATAAAACAAAAAGCACGTTAATTAAAATGTTTAAAAACTGGTGTAATACACAAATAAGAAAAAAGTCTTAATTACACCACAAAATTGACAAATGCGCAATGCCTCTGGAAAGAACCCCGAGTGTTCATTTTAAATCTTCACTGTATTTACAAAAGATTTTATGTTCTTCTTTTTATTAATTTTACTTGAGATAATCCGAAAACCAAAGATTATCTTTTAAAAAAATATGCAAAAAGCAGATAAATGAAAATATCATTCTGATATATATAATATATATCATAGTCGCCAACCTCCCGATTTTTTTCATAACAATGTTTTTATGCAAAAATATTTGTTTTATTTAATCGTACAATTTCTGTAATTTAAAACATCGAAAATATTTTTAAGATTTTACTGGTATTAAAAAAATCGGTAGGTTGGCAGCTATGATATATATATATATATATGACTACATACTATTAAAATTTCGATAAAAAATATTTTTTAAAATATTTTTAAAATTTCGATAAAAAATATTTTTTAAATTATTTTTAAATTTTCGATAAAAAATATTTTTAAAATTATTTTTAAAATTTCGATAAAAAATATTTTTTTAATTATTTTTAAAATTTCGATAAAAAATATTTTTTTTAATATTTTTAAAATTTTTATATCAACTAAAAATATATAGGCTATGTAACAAAAAGTTTAATTTATTATCACGTGATTTAATGCTGATTTAGCTTATATGATTGTTCCTATATAAAATTTTATTATTATTTAATAAATGTAAGACATAATACAAAAATATATAAATGATATTTATATATTTCATTTTATCTAAAAAAAATTCACGCTTATGATTATTAAAAACCTTGTTCTTAATACAATTTTTTTATACGTTTGAGTTAAATTTTCACATGACTTCGGTAAACTAAAACTTATAGAGAAAAAAAGAAACCTTCGAAACAAAATTCCAGAATGGAATTGTAAATGCCTGATACCACATTTTAAAGTCCTCTCTGAGCGTGTAACAAAGACAAGAAATGTAAAATTACATGTTTTCTCCGAATTAGAAAAATCTGTAAAACAATTGATTTTACAACATGATTAATTATTGGAAATGTTTATATTTCTTAAAAAATTGGTTTTCTAACGAACAGATTAACATTTAAATTAACAATGATTCACTATTGAATTTCTCTCAGATAGAAAGAAGATTTACTGCACCATAAATTTTATCAGGAATTACATGAATAAAAGGAATATAAAAAATTTCATCTCAGGACTATTATCGCTGTCTGTATTCTATCCTCTTGTTTCGTTATCGTGTTTCCGCAACTAATGATGTCAGCTTTCCTCTTGACCATTAGATCGTGGCTTATCAATTGGAGAAGTGGAAGGAAAATAATTTTTCTCTTCGACATTGAATTGATTACCGCCATTAAAGAAAAGTAGAATTTGGAAAAAAGGATGAGAGGAGTACACGGGTCAGGTGTTTAATATCAACTTCACTGCTCTTGGAGTTATGTCATTAAGAAAAAATAAGTATATGTAACAATATTGATATGAGAAACTTTTTTTTACATCAGGTATCGCATCTTTACACGATCTATTAAAATTAATTCTGATTTTTTTGTGATATATTGTTTAGTGTGATATATGTTTAAGCCTTTTTGGTTCATAATTTGAATTAAGAAATATCCTCAGTAATTTCTTCCTTTAACTTTTGAACATAGATTATAAAAAATATATAGTTACAATAATATGAAACAAAAAAAAAATACTAGTTATTCATATTTTTGTGAAATTTTTATAAAACTTAGATATACTAGCAAATAATATTGTTTTGGAAAACTTTGAATGCTTTACTGTGCTGAGGAAATATAAATTTGATAAGGAATTACATAAATGAAAGGAAATACATAAAATCGTATCTGATGATTTCTTATTATCGCTATCTATATTCTTCATCTTTTTTTTATTATCATGTTTCCGCAACTAATCATGTCGGCTTTCCTCTTGACCATTAGATCTCAGGTAATCAATTGAATAAATGGAAGAAAAGAAATTTCCTTTTCGACATAGAATTCATTCTTCTTTGAGAAAAGTAGTATTTGGAATAAACAAAGAGAAGCGTACACTATTAAAATAATTTTTGTCAATTTCAATACTGCATTCACGTATTATGTATTTATATAATCTTGTATTATTACTATAAAAAAATATTTATATAACTTTTTCGATAGCAGATTTTTTTTTTCATTCAAGAATCGAATCTTAAAATAATAAGTCAATTAAATCTCAATTTTATACTGCATATTTCTTAGTTTGTTATTTATTATGTTATCCCTTTGGTCTCAAATAATCAATTAACGAAAAATATTCTTCAATAATACCTTTCCATATTATTTAAACATAGATTAGAAAACTTACATATAATGATATTGATGAATTCGTTCATTCTTACTTATTTATTAAATCTATAGTAACTGTGATCTTTATTAAACGTTTAATATTCTTAGATAAATAAACAAATAATATATTTTTTAATTCGTTTGGCGGGATTTCCTGCCAACATATATTTCCTGCGTTCATCCGCGACCTACGTTATACACGGCCGGTGCATGACGTTTAAAACGTCACATGCAGTGGATCATTTTTGCACGGCAGTTGGTGCAAAGCGGCGCGCCTCCCGTTTTGCACCAATCACCGTATAAAAAGGATCAACTTCATGTGACGTTTTAAACCTCATGCACCGGCCGTGTATAACGTAGGTCGCGGTTCATCGCATTATTTCGAAAATGTAATCGTCGCCTTGTTGGCGGTGTCTGGCTACTCCTAGGCTAACGAAAAAGAAAGGCTACCGCGGTGCTTTACGCGTATCTTTTTTTACAGACCGCCGGAGTCACGTGATGCTCGAATGCACCAATGCAAGTGTACGAAAAGAGTACCACGACACTCTAGCGGTCTGTAAAAAAGATAAGTGGAATGCACCGCAGTAGCCTGTCTTTTTCGTTAGCTTCGGGCTACTCACTAATGAAGGTAGCCTAGTTTGAGAATGTGTTGTCCGACATCTAACACTTGCGCTTGAAAGTGTTACCAATCTGTCATTCCTCTGGTTTTCTCAAGTATAATTTTATCTCCCTTCACAGTTATTCTGTGCAGTTATATGCTAATTAGCTTAATGTGGTGAGCTGACGAGAATAAATACGCTGGTTGAAGTTAAAACGAATAGATTGGGTCGATTCCTGCCTTTCACGAAAATCTAGACTGGAGTTCATTTCTTTTGAGACTTGGAGTTTGTATTGATGCCACGTACTCTGAGGTACTGACATTCTGTGATATCTGAGGATGCTTTTCAGTAACAAATTAAATCTACGAACTTTTTCTACTTACTTGAATTAAAGTGAATTTCCATGGGATTCCAGTTAGTTAGAGACATTTAATGCATTTTTGAAGGCTATTGGTCAAAGTGTTTTCAGCGATCGTGTTCTTCGACAAAGGAGTCTCTTTGGGATACGATTTTGAGCAGCGATTTTCCTTAGTTGGGTTTTTGAATAGTAAATTTGCATTTAGTTTATTTAAGAGTTAGCGGAATCTAAAGTTTATCATCATAGTTAACCTTGCCCGCTTCACTGCAAACCTCATTTACTCATTGTTTTAATAAGTTTTGTATTATTATACGTTTTGTCTCCCCCACAGCCTTTTTTAATGGCGGTAATTTGTGATTATTTAAGGTGAAAAAATCGTACAACACTATAAATTTTATAAGAAATGAATGAAAGGAAATGCAAAAACTCGCATCTCACGATTTCGTATTATTCCTATCGGAATCATTATTTTATTATTGTTTTCTAAAACTAATGCTGTCAGTTTTCCTCCTGACCATTAGATCTCAGGTAAAGAATTTGATCAACGGAAGGAAAAGTTTTTTTTTGCTATTCGACATTGAATTGCATCTAGTCGTTAGAGAAAATTAGAAGTTGGAATAAAGGAAGAGAGGAGTGCACAAGTCAATTGTTTCAGATGAACTTAACTTGTTATTCTTTTTGTAGTTAATCTATTAAGAAAAAATATAATGTAACATTTTCTTAACACAAATATTTTTTTTTATCCAATATCGCATATTCACGCAATCTATTAAATAAATGCCTATTTTGAACTATATATTTCCTAACTTGATAAATATTTAGCCCTTTCTCCAATTATGAATTAACAAAAATTATACCTAAATAATGTTTTCACGTAATTTTTTAACATAGATTAGAAAATATGTACAATAATAATATTAAATTTAGAAACTATGCATTTACTAAAACTGATTTAATAAATACGTAGTTTTTGGGCTTTTTGTAAAACAATTACAACAGATAAACTAGCAAATATAATTATTTTGGAAATCGCTCAATTATTTATTGTATTTACCTTACTGTAAAATTTATAGGGAATTCCATTAGTGAAAGGAAATGCAAATAATCGCATCTCAAGATTCCCTATTATAGCTGTCTGTAGTCTTTCCACTTTCTTTTATTATCGTATTTCCGCAACTAATGATGTCGGCTTTCCTCTTGACCATTAGATCTCAGGTAATCAATTGGATAAGTGGAAGGTAAAGGGTTTTTTTCTGCTCGACACTGAATTGCTTATCGTCGTTAGTGGAAAGTAGAAGTCGGAGTATACGAAGAGAACATTAAGCGGGTCAAGTGTTTGATGTCATCTTCACTACTGTTCTAGTTATGCTACTAAAAAAATAAGAAAATATAACATTTTCGATAGCATATTTTTTTCTTCCAATTTTCACAAAATTATGTTGAATAAATATGTGAATGTACTTATATTTTATGTGTTACATTTTAGTATTGATTTTTAGAAATGTTAACCGATTTTAATAAAGTTTTTTTTTATACAATTTCAGCATTTAAATAAATTAAAGTATTACTAAAGTATTATATTTTTTAGTAAATGTTGAATATTGTGATCTGTGATAATGTTAAATAAATTCCAAACATATTGTGTATTGGAAATAATATATATCAAAACGTATTTCTGAATAATGGCATTTTTCGTTTTAGTTACCAAATAGAAAATTCATAATTTTTAAAGTTTATCATATTACTTTCAAGTTTGCAACGTAAGCTGTATGAAAAAGTGAAAATTTAGACACGAAATCCATTCTGAAGACCGATATGATATCAAAATAATACACAGCATGCTTATAAAATTACTATTCCTGATTGTAGGCATGTATACTAAATGTATTGCAGATAATGCATTGATTTGATATGATACAGATGTTCAGATTGATGAAAATATTGATGAACGGATACTTTAAATTTAGACTTTTGAAGTTAGTGGTGAACAAAGTTTGTGAAAACAAAAAATGTACCAACAATAGAATACGAATCCTGGAAGCTTACTGAGAACAATTGGACAGTCAGTCTATAGAATTATTCACTTGAATGTTCCCAATAACATATAAGTGAAATTAGTGATGTTGTCCACACTTACGCAAAACAATTGTGCATAATTCTTTTCCTACTGATGAATGGAAATATCTGCCAGTTTTCAATTCCAGAAGTTCAGGTATCTATTTCGGCCACATAATTTCTGTTTTGTTAATTTTGGGGGTGGGGTACCTTTGTTTGTTCTTTCCAAAGTGTAAATTTAACATGTTGTATCTAACTGTTTATTATTTGTATCTACGGCTACTCAATTAAGATAAGGTGTTTCATATTCACCCAGTATTATGCAGAGTTATATAAACTAATAGATGTTAGGATTTACAGGTATAACGTTTAAAAATGTTGAACACATAATAAATGCATTTTTTTTTATCCTTACTAAAAAATGAAATAGTCTATTCACATTTATTTATTTTTCTAATTAAGTTAATAGACTTACAGGTTATTCCGAAAGTCATGTACAAATTTTAAGAGGTATTATAGTACTCTGCAAAAATAATTTGTATAGGAAACAAGTTTAAAAACTATCTTTAACACTGAAATACACAGGAGTCTTACACCAAGGCAAATCCGCAATTTTCGCTCTTATCTGTAACATTAAGGAAGATATTTTAGCGAAGTCTTTGATAGTGTAACTTTACTTTGTGTGAAATTTCACAACATTAAAGGAAGAGATAGAATCGCACTCTAATTCTCGAGGTGACATTCTGTGCATTGTAACCTTACTATGTACTTTTATAATTTGAATCGCCTAGATCAGTGTTTTTTTTAAACATTTTTGTAATTTATCTCATTTCGCAGAAAACAAAGTTCCTCTGCAGAAGATTTCGCTAAGATATCGTCATTATTGACAAATTTACGTATGCAAATTCAGGTTCTGCTTGCCTCATGGGGCACTCTTTCATTTTTTAAAACAAGCTGGCTTTTATTTTGAGATATAGTTTTCATATACCCGTCATGTTTTATATATAACAATGTTAGTTTACACTTGTTTAACTTGACATCTGGATGCGGTAACCCCATCCACATATTATTTCTTAATGTAGTATTTTTTATACTTTACTTTTTTTAAGACTTTATATTTGTTTTATACACTGTATGACTATATCTGGATGGGTAACCCCATCCAGATAATTGTGTCATTAAACTTTGCTTCTTTTTTAGCTTTTGTTAGTGTTACTTTTGTGTTTTTTTTAGTTTGTTCTTTCTTTGGCGCAGCTTGTCCCCAATGGGACCTTGCGCCATAAAATCCTATACAACCAATCAACCATCAGGTTCTGCTCGTAGTGAGTCATCCTGTAATTATGTTTGAATAAATGTGTTTCAACCTTGGTTTCCAATACAAAAAATTGTTCGTTTCATGGTAATTTACCATCTCTTAAATTTTGTGGACGACCATTTGGGGCACCCTGTATAATGACTTAAATTAATAAAAAGTTTTAAATCATTAAAAAAATATTTTTATCGCACATAATTACAAGGATTATTGCTCTAATAAATTTTCCTTTCCAATCAATTACAAGTCTATTTGACTGGATTTTCACATAGTTTTCGCTTTTGAGAAATGAATTAAATTGCCTCTTTAAAATAAATTAAAACAAAATATAATTACATATTTATACTAATATTGTATATATTCTATAATTTTACTCAATCATTGAAAGGTAATGGGTCACTCCATGTCAAGAAGCAAAATTTTATATATGTTTCTAGCTCGAGCAGTACACGAACCACAGCCATTCCATATACATATCTCTCCAAATTAGAGCGTTCTTGATTTAGTATGAATAGATGACTTACATGTAAAAATAACTATTAGAAGCTTTGTAATGATAATTTTTCGATAACATATCACATTACAAGGGAGATGTATATTTTCTAATAAAACAAACACATGTAAGCAAGGTATAATTTATTTTTAAAAGAAATCCTTATTCGGTTTGTTCAATGTGTCCACTATCGGAAGCAATATACATGTACTAAAATGTATTTACATACATAGCTGCAGACGATTGGCATATTGAGCATACGTAACTTAAATTTCTTATTAAAATAAATTGCACCTTCATTAGATGTGTTATTATGAAATATGCATATCTCTTATAATGTCATACTTCTACAAGCAATTAGTGACGTATTTAAGCTGGTGATTGGTTATCGAAAACTAGCATTTAAGAGTTTATAATATAGTTATTTTTACATGTGAGACGTCGTTTTGTATAAAATCAATGCAGGGTTCGTACGGCTCCTGGAATTCTACGACCGGGAAATTCTTCGGTACCAGTATTTTCTTAAAGAAAATCGCTCCTTAAAAGAAGACGAAGTTTCGCGCGTTTAACCTAGATTTCTTTTTCTATAAAGAAAATACTGGTGAAAGTCCTGGAAAATTCCCTGATGAGAACGAACCCTGTTAAGGGTACTCTGCACTTTTGTATTTAAATTTCGTTTCGCAGTCTCACAAATTCTGCGAAATGGGGTCGATATTTTTCAAATTTCACCACTAGACACTTGTCCCAAATTTATAGTTTATTCAGTCAATAGATACTTCATTGTGCGTGGACTTTACTTTGCATACATTTGTAGTTAGGGATCGTACGTAAACTAGGTGATTTTAACCTTGCTTTTTTTTTGCCTTATACGGAAAAGTCCAAATTTAAACAAACGTTTTCTTGTCAATTAAAGTATCGTCAGTGGCTCTAATGGTAAGTAAAATCAGAAGTGGCCCTTTTGAGATATAGGGTTCTGAAAATCGGATGAATTTAAGAATTTAATTTTTGAAGCGAATTCAAATATTAATAAACTAATAAACATTTAATCAGGCTTCAAAATATTTAATTTGGAATGCTTATATGGCAATTTGGAACAGCAATATTTTTAAAGCCTTCATTTTAAAAAGTAGATATGTGCGCTATAATTATGTATTTTCAACAAAAACACCACCATCTAGGTCTAGCTTCATTATTACAAGAAAAACATTACAGGGAAATGTCGGGAAGTTTAACTTAAACCTTCGAGATTTTAGAAATATAAAAAGAAAAATAATTTTTAAAATTGCATTATTTTGAATAATAATTACAATTACAAAAACGGATTTTATTCCGACCATGATATTAAAAAAAAATGCAAACTTTCCTCTTACTTCACTATTTATAAAAATTAAATATCATGTATATCAGAAAATAACAATATTTACTTGGGAAAAGCAAAATGGCGATATGAAAAATTATTTAGAACCGTAACGTTGAACAATGTTCTAGTTTTGACTAATTAAAAATTTCATAATTTGTTAATCAGAGATACGTTATTTCATATTCAACGAAAAGCGATATAACACATCGTAATTGACCTATTTTCCATATCTCGTACCTTATTCGAAATAAGAAGAATAACTCACCAGTTTAACCTTAGGGAGCGCTGCCAGGCACCTCATCGTGCAGCTCATACCGTTTTCAACCACATACATCAAGACACTACGTCCATGGCTGAAGTTAACTCGATTCATCAGTTATTTGAAACGAAACCGAATTATGAAATCGTCCCGAAAGAGGTTCTTGCTTCTTCAGTTGTGTGTATATCATGGTTTAAAACCTTTTTCACTTATATACGCTTATCTCAATCTCACAAGGAGAGTGCCAAGCTTGGTAATCACAGATTTTGATTATTTTCAGATATGTTGTAGGGTAGAAGCCCCTTAGTCCCATGTTCAATGGATTTTATACAACGCTCCTTAGTTCTCGAGAAATGGGGGGTATAATATTATAACAAAACTTAAATACTCACTTTGTAGCAAAATAACTTCGTTGGTCGTAGCTCAGTTGGTTGGTTGGTTGATTATTGACGGCCAATTATCTACACTTGGGATATAGGCCCGGGGGGTGTGCCCTTCGTGGGGGTCTTTCTAAGGGAACCTAACCCGTATTTACGCATGGATAAATCCACGGCTCGAAGAAAACCACGAAAACTCCGAACGATTAGGCCGACGGGCGCGATTGGGATCGAACCCAGCACCTCCCGTCTACCAGCTTCGAGAGCACAACCTCTCAGCCACTGGTGGGGCCGTAGCTCAGTTGGTATGGCGGCTGCTCGTCGTTCCGACGGCCCGGGTTCGATGCCGGGACACGCTAAATTTGTTTTTCTCATTATTTTTAAAAATATACATGTAATTATAATTTAATAATCTCAATAAAAAATTTTGCTAACATAATTAAATTTTAATTTAGCACTTTTGATTTTTAAACCATTATTAAACATGTCTCATCATTTAAAGAGCTTTAAAAAATTGGATCTATTATTGACTAGTAAAAATTCAAGAACCGTTACAAAATCAGCATATTTACTATCGAATTATAGAATTCTTCTCCCATCGCAATATAAAACGAAGATATTTCAGATGCTGGATTAGTTGTTAAAAATCCATTGTTTTGCAATAAAATTTTACAGTACTTAACGCATTTGTGACATCACTTTTCTGATTTTCATCGAATCCCGACACTTCAGATTGATCTTCTTGTGAACTACAGCTTGCTTCTTCCATTTTTCTACGATTATAAGCTGTTATAGAATGATACGCACTTGTGCGATAAAGATTGAAAATAAAAACCACTTAACTGCACCAAATTAAAAAAAAAAAAAAAAAAAAAAAAAAGAAAGAAAGAAATAACTAAAGTTTGTTGTGGCGCCCTCTATACAATAAAATAAAACATAAATATGTTGTAATTTAATTCTTATGCTAAATTTTAATATAATTATACTTCTTACTTTAAAAACAGAGTAGTGTTATCATTGCATTGACTTCCCTTGTTAAGGTGTTTTTATCGAATAGATTTTGTTTTTTACAATAAACCTGGTTTTAATAAATTAAACAGAATATTTTGAAACACTAATTTAATTATCTATTTTATATTACTTTCAAGTATAAAATAAAAATAATTGAGATAAATGTAGATTAACAGATGACAAAATACTTCAGCATCATTTATAGTAAACAATAAGTTTAGAACAAATCATTCTAGATTTAAAAAATGCGCTTGGTACATACAGTTTTCTAATATTGAGTGATGCTGTAAAGAGAAAAGTTTATTTGCTTGTCATTATATATTTACTCACATGATTTTAATGTTCATAAAAACATTCAAGTAAGATTATATTCTAAACAAATATCTTATAGCTTTATTTTTAAGAACATGGACATAATTTTGACAGCCTTGTAGAAAGAATTTTTACTTATTTTTTACATGCATTTTATCTCTTTTAATTCAACCACACTCAACATAATAAAATGTGTCATTTTGTCATTCACAACAAAAATATAAGAAGAAAGTTTGTGACATAAAAAATAAAATATTCTTGCTTTTTGATATGTCAGAAAAAAAGTCACATTCAGGCCTTTGTGTATAAAGGGTCTTTATCTACTCTTTTGTATTCCATTACTTTAGGCTAGTATTGTAAGATGCTTTTTAGTTTTGTGTATTATGATTAGGAATGAGAATTTCCTGTAGAAGTATTGCTTGTTTTTCAATACAAATGTAAGTCTGAATATTTCTTATTTCTAAGCTAAATAAATATTAAATTTAAAGAAGGGGAAATGTTTTCGAAAAACTTATATTTTAGGTGAACAAAGTGTTTGAATACTTTTCTAAACGAATCAAATCGTTAAAATTATCTGTTTTTTGAATAAACTATTTTTAATTTAAGTAGAAATGAAAGCGTATATGACAGATGAGCGATAACGCATTCAAATATCATTATCTCTCACGTTTTAAAGCCTTCCTCTATGCTAGTGCATCACTACGTTAGAACCTTGTAATAAATATTTGAAATTAACTCTTCAGATTTATCTATTTAACATAAGAAGACGCGCAAATAAGAAATAATTACGGCAAAACACTTTATAAGAAACTGGTATGTAAATATCAAGAACTATTTAGAATTTCCAAAGTTAAGATTTTAAGAAAATATTTCCATAACTAGCAAGCTACGCCCGCTGCGCTGGTCAGTTTCTACAAATGAACCTTGAAGCAAACAAAATATATCGTTTAATTTGACCTTGTATTTGAAAGCAATCTGTATATTTACCTGGAATATCCTTCCACATTACTGAAAAATGACGTGATTGCGCTATTATATTTTCTAATGTGCAGTCAAAATTTTAGCTGTTAAGGACCAACTCTTTTATTTGGTCATTTACAGTTAAGGTTTGCTAAAGAATGATAAAACTATATGCAATATACTAAAACCATCACTAAAAATTATCGAACTAACAATGCAAACTAATTAACAAAATCCATTCAGTAGAAGTTTTTATAAAGGCTAATCTTTTATAATCGGGTTCATCTGATTATAGAACTTTTCCACGTAATTCTAAAACAGAACAATATAAAATATACTAAAACCATCCTTATAAATTATCTACTTAACAATGCAAGTCGCAAAAAATACGCCCAGTAAAAACTTTCAAAAAGGCTAATCTTTCGGAATCGGGGTCTCCTGACTGTATAACCTTCACACAACTGTTTGACTAAGCAGCGTAGAACAACATGTAGTACATTAAAACCATTCCTGAAATAGCATCTGACTAACAATACAATTCTCATCAAAATCCGTCCAGTAGAACTTTTTCAGAAGGCTAATCTTTCATAATCCGAATCAAATACTGAAAAAGCTAATATTTGATAAAAAAAATATCACCTGATTTTCGAATTTCCCCCTATAATTCCTTTCTTTTTTTAAAATAAAATTAATAACAGCTTTTTCTTTTATTTTTCCAGCTGTATAGCCATTTCAATTCTTTCTGCATCAAAAAAAAAAAAAAAAAAAAAAAAAAAAAAAAAAAGACACCTTTTGGCTTAAAATCAAATTGTTTAGGATCAAAAGTAAAATCAAAATCGCCAAAAACAAAAGATAAATCGCGAAATATTGTTTCGATAGCAATCTTGCCCCTTGAATAATTTTTTAAGCATTGCGAACATTCCCAATCATGTTTAAATTAAATATTTTCGTTTTATAATATTCTCTCATCAAAACTCTTTTTTCTTTCTTTTTCTTTTTTTTTTTAATTAATTTAACACAGTTTTGCTTTTATTTTTGGAGATGTATAGCCTTTTCATTTCTTTCTGCAACAATAATGATCGCCAAAAAAATAGCAATGGTAACCTTTTCGGCCAAAATAACAAAACTTTCTATCATAATTCAATAACTAATCTACGTAGAACGTCGTGTTATACATATAAACCTTCCTCTTGAATCACTCTATCTATTAAAAAAACCGCATCAAAATCCGTTGCGTAGTTTTAAAGATTTAAGCGTACATAGAGATATAGGGACAGAAAAAGCGACTTTGTTTTATACTATGTAGTGAAATAACAAAACTTTCTATCATAATTCAATAACTATTCTACGTAGAACGTCGTGTTATACATATAAACCTTCCTCTTGAATCACTCTATCTATTAAAAAAACCGCATCAAAATCCGTTGCGTAGTTTTAAAGATTTAAGCGTACATAGGGATATAGGGACAGAAAAAGGGACTTTGTTTTATACTATCTAGTGTATATGTATATATATGTAGTAGTATTTTTCATTTCTTTCTGCAACAATAATGATCGCCAAAAAAATAGCAATGGTAACCTTTTCGGCAAAAATAACAAAACTTTCTATCATAATTCAATAACTAATCTACGTAGAACGTCGTGTTATACATATAAACCTTCCTCTTGAATCACTCTATCTATTAAAAAAACCGCATCAAAATCCGTTGCGTAGTTTTAAAGATTTAAGCGTACATAGGGATATAGGGACAGAAAAAGCGACTTTGTTTTATACTATGTAGTGATAACACAGTTTTTCTTTTATTTTTGGAGATGTATAGCCTTTTCATTTCTTTCTGCAACAATAATGATCGCCAAAAAATAGCAATGGTAACCTTTTCGGCCAAAATAACAAAACTTTCTATCATAATTCAATAACTAATCTACGTAGAACGTCGTGTTATACATATAAACCTTCCTCTTGAATCACTCTATCTATTAAAAAAACCGCATCAAAATCCGTTGCGTAGTTTTAAAGATTTAAGCGTACATAAGGATATAGGGACAGAAAAAGCGACTTTGTTTTATACTATGTAGTGATTAATAAATTTGATAAAAATTAGTTACATATAGTAAGTGCATTGGTGCATTGGTATTTTCTTACAGCAGAAATTCTAAGAATTATTTTCATGGGCAGACACTTTCATTTTTGTTCGGAATTAATAACTTACCCTTGAGTAGTACAATGTACTTTTATGTGAGAGATATTTCAAAACAGTCTCTTTAAAGTCTTTGTGAGACATTTCTTGTAATATTAAAGTTATGTACTGTGTTTAGTTTTGGGTTTCTTTTAAAATCCCTTTAAAATTAATAGTTATTATTCTTCATTGCTCTAAATTTCAAATGTTATTTCATTTCGTCTTTATTTTTTCAGACTAACTTTGTGGATGAAGTTGCTTCATTGAATGAAATCACTTCATCATTCTTTTTTAAATATTTTGTTATATTTCAGCTGTAGAAAGTGTGACTTTGAAATTGGTTTTTATTTGAAAAGTTTGTACCAAAAGTTTGATAAGCCAAGTTCTGAAACCTTTTATTCCTCACCCACTCAAGCATTCTTCCCAATAATGATGCTCATAATTACAAAACTGTAGGCATAGCAAAGAATCATGCCGCGATAATTCTACTCCTCATGGCTGTCACGTGATCTATTCCTCGTGAATGTCGCACTGGCTTTCACCAATTTACGAACTACCATCTGCTAAATCTAGACTGTAAAGTAGAAGCGATCTGTGGATTGGCGCATATTTTTCGCATCGTTTTCGTTGAAAGAGGTAACCGGTGTATTGTTATGTGGAAAAAGCCACGATGCATTTGTGGAACAGATGGCGGTAGTTAATTGTTGGTGTATGCGCAGCTATGTGTTCCATACGTCAGTGGACATCACACATTCCCAGCTTTATTTGTAAGAAAATGTTGACAGATTTCGTTGCGTATTAGATGTTTGACAAAGAGGTGAATATGAAAGACCAGACTGTCTATTATAGCCATATTATATTCTTTTAGTATCGTAAACGTAAAAACGTTGAGCTTGTGAAAAGTTATGGAAAGTTTACTGGGACATTACGCTACAGAAACTTCAAGTTCAAAGATCATTCGCGAATTCCATGCTGGTGAGTTTGATATGAACCTCACACCTCGGTCAGGGAGGCCAACTGATGCTGAAGACGTCAAGATAAACTTACTGGTATTTTTATACCCATGCTCCACGAGGAAAATTATTTCAGACGAAATGAACATTGATCATTCAAGAGTTCTCGACCACAAAAAATCTATCATACGTTAGTAGGCTCGATTTCTGGGTTCCTCATTGTTTGAAAGAAAAACGTTTGACTCCCCGTATTCGCATATGCAATATTCTATTGAGAAGTCAGAAAATAGATCTTTTTTTGAAATGTAGAGTAACTAAGGATGAGAACTGGATTGTTTAAAATAAGGTGTTGCATAAACGGTCTTGGTTGCGTCGTTCAAATATGCCACAAACGACATCAAAAGCAGTTTTGGAAGCGAACGGTTATGCTTTAGATGTGGTGGAATTTGAACTCACGTATTTTTTGAACTTCTATCAAGAAACAAAATCATCAATTCAAATGTATACTGTCAGCGATAGCACCGATTGAACACATCCGTAGTCCTGAAACTCCCAGAGCCAGTTAATCGTAAAGGTGCTGGGTTTTCATCACGACAACACCTGACTACAATGCCTAGAATACATAGTGTGGAATACGACTACAAAATAGTACTAAAAAATTTAATCCGATAAATGTAGAACGATGCTGAAAGGATAACGGGTCGATCGCAGCGACATCTTCTAGCAGTGGCGTGGACAAGGTGGAAGTCCAGATGGTTTGGATACCATTAATTAAAAAAAAAGCCTTATCTAATCGAAGAATTTTCTGCGATATTGAAGGCGAAAAAAACTTTATAATATTACTTGTTTCCAGAGCATTTGGACGCCCCTCTCTGGCTACGCCACTGTCTGCTAGCTCTTTTCAATGCAAAAATTGGATAAGAATCGAACTGAGGAAACGCTTCAGATGGTGGTAAATATTTTAAATAATTAAATTATACTCTATTTCCTTTGACTTGGATAGTGATTTTCATAAGCTTTGAAAATATGAATGATATTGATCATGGGCAAAAAACGTGATACGCATTCTTTTGTGCCTGGTTGCAGTACTCAATACAAGGCAGCAAACTAGAAAATATCCCTATTTAGCATACCTAATTATGAGTCTCTGCTAGAAGAGTGGAAAAGATTAATTCCCTGATATGATTAAACAAGAACGAAAAATCATGCGTCAAGCATAGATTATGTAGCACTTTCCAACGGTTCCAAAATAATTTTACAAATCATACCGTTTAATAAGCTAAAAGATAACATCCAAGTAAACAATTTGGAAAACGCATAACCTATTTAAAAACATAATTTCAGGAATTTCCAACATATACAATATTCGGAAAAATATCCGAATACTTTTATTCAGCCCTGTATAGGATCTATAGGTTTGTATATATACTACATAGGATGCTAAATTTTAGTTCAGTTAGGAAACGCGTAGCACAGTTTAAAATTCTCCATCTGGACTTTGTCAATAAACGGAAATGTGTTCGCGAACTTTTGTGCTTCCCTGTATAGGATCTACAGAATTTATACACACCACGTAATAGACAAAACGCGAGTTAAAATTAAAATCTCATTCAGTAACTTAAAACGCACTTCCAGGAATTATTGTTAACAGACAGTAGAGAATTATTTTGTGTGTCCCTGTAAATGAACATGACTGCTATATACACAATATTCTGTAGTAAGTCTCTTGTAATGCACATTAGTGATATATATAAATTTCAGTGCGTTTAAAATAGTGAAACATTATTTAAATAAACCGCAGACGATTTTTCTCCATAGACGTAATGCAACGGGATTCTTTTGACTGTCCCTGTAAATTAACTTTAAGTGCTATGCACACCTTATTCCATATTAAGCTTCTTCTAATGCACCTTAGTGATATATATAAAATTCAATGCGTTTAAATTAGTGAAACATCATTAAAATAAACCGCAAATGATTTTTCCCCATAGACCGCAATGTAACGGAATTCTTTTGAGTGTCCCTGTAAAAAAACTATAAGTGCTACACACTTCCGTTGAAATAGGGAACATGCTATAGATGGCAACAATAACATATAAAAATTGCAGAGCAATCCGAGCATATTTACGGGAGTTAGAGCACGGACAGACGGCAGACGGCCAGACGGCAGACGGCCAGACGGCCAGACGGCAGACGGCCAGACAAACCGAAGTCATAAGCACTTTTCAACAAGAGCGAAAAATCATGCGTCAAGCATAGATTATATAGCACTTTCCAACGCTTCCAAAATAATTTTACAAATCATACCGTTTAATAAGCTAAAAGCTAACATCTAAGTAAACATTTTAGAAAACGCATAACATATTTAAAAACATAATTTCAGGAATTTCCAACATATACAATATTCGGAAAAAAAACCGAATACTTTTATTCAGCCCTGTATAGGATCTATAGATTTGTATATATACTACATAGGATGATAATTTTAGTTCAGTTAGGAAACGCGTAGCACAGTTTTAAATTCTCCGTCTGGAGTTTGTCAATAAACAGAAATGTGTTCGCGAACTTTTGTGCTGCCCTGTATAGGATCTACAGAATTTATACACACCACGTAATAGACAAAAAGCAAGTTAAAATTAAAATCGCGTTCAATAACTTAAAACGCACTTCCAGGAATTATTGTTAACAGACAGTAGATAATTCTTTTGCGTGTCCCTGTAAATGAACGATGACTGCTATACACACAATATTCCGTAGTAAGTCTCTTGTAATGCACCTTAGTGATCTATATAAATTTCAATGCGTTTAAAATAGTGAAACATTATTTAAATAAACCGCAGACGATTTTTCTCCATAGACGTAATGTAACGGAATTATTTTTACTGTCCCTGTAAAGTAACTATAAGTGCTATGCACACCCTGTTCCATATTAAGCTTCTTCTAATGCACCTTAGTGATATATATAAATTTCAATGCGTTTAAAATAGTGAAACATTATTTAAATAAACCGCAAATGATTTTTCCCCATAGACCGCAATGTAACGGAATTCTTTTGAGTGTCCCTGTAAAACAACTATAAGTGCTACACACTTCCGTTGAAATAGGGAACATCCTATAGATAACGACAATAACATATAAAAATTGCAGAGCAATCCGAGCATATTTACGGGAGTTAGAGCACGGACAGACGGCAGACGGCCAGACGGCAGACGGCCAGACGGCAGACGGCCAGACGGCCAGACGGCCAGACGGCCAGACGGCAGACGGCCAGACAAACCGAAGTCATAAGCACTTTTCAACTAGGTTGGAAAGTGCTAACTAGGTTGGAAAGTGCTAAAAAGTAACTTCAAAATCAGTTACATCTGAAATATACAAGATTTTTTTAACAGAAATTATGTTCATGTTTTCAATAGTGAAAAGGTTAATTTTGCTAGAGGTAAAACTATTTTAAAAGTAGATGTCGCTGCGATCGCCCTATTATTGTACCGCATCGTTCTACGTTTATCGGCTACAATTTTTTAGCACTTTTTAAAGCATTACCAGTTTGGCTTTTTTTAAATTCCGAAATTTCGCATTCATACCAGAAATTCCCTATAGTGTTTTTTTCGTTAGTTAATGGCAGATATTTCGTGACTTCTTAAAGTAAAAATTCTTGTTTCAGAATTTCCGGTATGAATTCGAAAGTTTAGAATTAAAAAATGGTAAAACCGTTTCCACACTATGCATTCTAGGCGCTGTAACCTAACTATACACAAGTTTTATGACGAATAGAAAATTATTGGAGCTTGGATGAGATGTGTTCCTACACCCAGTGTTCCCGCCAGACTGTCTGGCGTCGGTCTTCGACATCCTTCCCTGTGTTAATAACTCCTTGGTATAATATTCCATTACAGTGAGGCCATGAATAGCACCCCGTACATTTTTTTGTCTCGAAAGACAGATCCTTTTATGAACGCGAAATTTTGCATACCATCAAAAGAATTGCAATCCTTCGAAGAGCTGCAGAATTCTGCCTTTTTGAATATTATCGAATAAAATGGCTATAATATCGTCAAATGATTATTGTTTTTTCTTGGCATATTTGGCCATTTTCCAAAGTAGGAAATAGACGTCATGATATTTCCGACAATACAATAATAACAATATTTTGACAATAATTTTCTTTGCTATTCTTTGAAATTATTGGTTATTGTTTTTGTTTGAAGTTTCAGTGATATTAAATACGGCGTTTGTTCACAAATGTTTTTTTCTATGCGTTGTAATGTATGTTCAGGATAACAAAAAATGTCAATGATGTATACATTTGAAATTTAAAGTCAGAACTAAATATGCTCGTTCGCTTACGCGATAAAATTACCAGCATAAGAACCTCAAAAATCACATTTAACGAATGTGTTTCATTCTTGAAGCAGTGGTGTGATGTAAGTTTATAAATATATTTAAATAACACTGGGGAACACACATTTTGTTGACTTAGGTCTGGCACTTGGTTTTGGCTAATTATTGGTATCTAAATCCAAAAATGACACCAGTTTTTTTTCTATCACGTCAACTTTTTCAGCTACAGGGTACACCAAAAATCATACTTAATGAGGATACAAAGGAAAATAAAGAAAAATTACCAAATATATTATTCCTACAACGGCTATATATACTTACTATAAGCTATATTGTGTTCATAGAAGTAGTAAAGTCCTTTTACAAAACGAAAAATGTTCATATTAAGGTAAAAATTTTCGCTTGCAGCTTTTCCTGGAGTTTTCAATTTGTGGACAATCTCGCTTGATGCTCCAACAATAGTCAGCCATCATATGTTCATCCCATTCACCTTGATACCGTGCTTCCATGATCTTCAAATCTTGATGGAATCGCTCACTTTGCTCATCACTGACAGCACCAAGATTTTCTGAGAAGTCATCGAGATGGCTATGCAGAAAATAGTTTTATGCTCATGTTGCAACCAAGCACTTTAAAGCTCTCTAAAAGTTGCTGGACAATTTTGGTGTAATTTTCTACTCGCGTATTTCGAAGAAAGTCTTTGACAAGGTTTTTGAATGCTAACCAAGCATTCTTTAGTAGTTCTGTCATTGTTACAATGAAATGTTCATCTCCACAATGAGCTGCCGAATCTGTGGACCATCAAATACACCTGCCTTTATCTTTTCAAAAGACAGGTTTGGAAATTTCGAAATAAGATATATGAAACAGTCTCCTTCATTTGCAATGCTTTCATGAACTGCTTCATTAGGCCCAGTTTTATATGGAGAGGTGGAAATATGATGTTCTTTCTGTCGGCAAGTGGTTCATGCAAAATGTTTGGATCACCAGGTTTGAGGTCATATCTTGGAGGCCAATTTGACTGGAACAAATGCTTCTCACAAGCTCTGCTGTCCCACATACACAAAAAACAGGTATACTTGGTATATCCACGTTGCTGGCCAAGAAGGAAGCAACTTTAAGGTAGCA
The DNA here is from genome assembly GCA_963931845.1 of Maratus michaelseni. Classification (NCBI taxonomy): domain Eukaryota; kingdom Metazoa; phylum Arthropoda; class Arachnida; order Araneae; family Salticidae; genus Maratus; species Maratus michaelseni. Next base: position 405,168,612 of record OZ007586.1, read on the forward strand.
TTTTAAGGTCAACACAGATGATCCATTTGTGCATGTGATATTGCAATAAATTAATGGCTCTCTTTATGTCATCGTATTCTTCGCGCAAATAAACTAAATGGCCAGTTGGGAATTGGGACTGCTCCAAATAAGTTTCCATTATGAAGGAGCACGCACTTTAAGCATTTCTTTGAAAACTGGCACTGGGATTTCAGCTGAATGAGGAACTGGACGTATGACGGATGGTAAACTAGAATACTCTATTTTATGATTGTTTTTCTGGTTATAGCTTGACGTTTTCACCGTACAGAAATAACAATCACTGGAATGATCTCTGGGCTCTCGCTAAATCATTGGTATACCAAATGGCAATTTATCGCGTGTTCCCTTCGTCCACATCCGTAAACTCTCAACACACTGCTTGCACACCTTGTGAGAGGCCCAAGTTTTATCTTAATCACCAATTATTACTTTAAAATATGCAAAATAGGCTTGCCGGACAAAGGCACTAATATTTTCCCCTTGAGTAGGAATAGTGAAATTGCCACATGTATAATAAAAGCCATCTGGGCTGTTTAAGCACTTATGACGTGAACTACTAGAGGCATATATGCTCTAAAAGAAAGGAAAGAAGTACACATATATATATATAATATAAATATATATAATAAATAAATATATATAATATATAAAATAAATAATATGTGTAAATATTAGATATATAGACTATATATAAATATTTAAAATAAAATATTAAACACTGCTTACCCTTTGCATACAAGCAAGAACTCGAACTCAATTTCGGAATGCGCTTCACTATATAGAACAACATACAAACGTCTCACTGTACTATCTCAGATATAACTGAATAGTATAAATAAGTATAAAACTGTCGCTGATTTTTATGGTGTCATTCACCCCACCCCAATCGGATAATTTTTACTTCAGCCATTAGTAGAAAACTAAAGATTCCTATGACTCACGCCCGAGTCAGCGTAGAGTGGTCACATTAATATAAGCTGTAGAGAAAAAACTTGACGTGATAGAAGAAAACGAATTGCAGTTTTGAAATCAGCACGATTTTTTGACTTAAAAACAGCTGAAAAAGCAAAGTCAACAGAAATTCTGTTAAAAATTGTTCCCCAGTGTAATCGGATAGATGCAGAGCTGGTTTAGCAAAATCAATTAACTGGTAAAGCAAAATCAAATACTATATTGCTTACTTGTGGTTTAGATCTTGGATTACGCTACACTCCACACAAGACAAGGTAAATCTTGAAAAAACTTATTAACAAACTAAGATAAAAATTTACCCTTTAACGTTCATTGGTTTCCCTAGGAAACCACAAAACTTTAATTACGAAATTCCACAATGACAGCAGATTTTTAATAGAAATGTTTTCCATTTATTATATAAGTAAAATATCGCTTTTTTATATAAAAAATTAATTTGTTCATAATTTCCGGTGTCAATCATTTATTTCAACATTTTAGCAATTGAAATGCTTTATCCGTTAAAGGGTTAAAAGAAATACTTATGAATAAATCAAAAGAAAAAATCATTATTTTTGTGTAATTGTTTGATTTAAAATCATTTTTAAATTTCTAAAAACATCGACAGTATTTATACTCGAAAGTAAGTTGGTTTTCTTTTCGTATTTCATGGGAATAAAGCAAAATGAAAGTTCATGTTTTAAAATTCGCGAGAAGAGGTGCGTAGTGTTGGGGATGCACGGTTACACTATTTAATTTTTTTTCCTAAATTTATTGCAAATTTAATAATATCATTTTCTTCTGGTAACCTAGTTTTCAGTTTCATACTTGTATAAAAGTAGTCGTATATGCAAAAGTCCAGTTTGTGAGTCTATTTTGACGGATTTTTAAATTTAATGTGTACTCTGAACTGTATTTGTATATCATAGACACGGTGGAACAATGTTAAACAATATTTAAAAGGTCAACAATTTATTGTTTAACATGTATTCAGCAAAAGCATAAATAAGAAGATAAATTTACAGACTATCAATACAAACTTTGTTTAAATATTACAATGTAAATGTCTTTTCGCTTCTGAAACATTTTTGTCAAGAACCATGACTAACCCCTACGCAACAAGCAACGTGTATATCTTACATACAGTGTACTTTGAATCCTTGATAATTTCTAATAAATTTAATATTTAATCACGTAATTTCTACGATTCAAATTAGCAAATATAAATTTAAATCCAGTGACAAAAGATTAAAATTCTGTGAAGGATGTTCACCTCGAAAGGGTTAAAATTCTTTATGATACAAATTTAAAGATTATTTCACTGCAAATTTTAATATTCCGGCGAATCAATAAATTCTTTAAATAGTTTAATTCGAAGAAAGTGTGTTCTTTAGTCAGTTCGTTCTTTTACAACATGAAATATAGGAAAATCGTTTCAAACGCTTTAGTGTAGTGTAATTAATTTAAAAGATGTATTTTTTAAAGATATTAGCTAAAATTTTGGATATTATATTCTGTTTTAAAGTATGTCACGATAATTAATTCAGAATATTAAAAGGAATGAACAATCAGTGCACAAAAATATTTTTTTTTCACTCCATAAAAACCGAGATAAAAAATGTACTTAATAATGAACTTAATGATAGTAAAATCGTTTACATAAATTTCTAAACAGAAAGCACCTTGAAGTACCCCTCTCGAAAATTCACGTACTTGAAGACAGTACAACCTTTAAAATTGTAAAAATATTCTATTTTGTGATTTTTACATCATTAGAAAGATATTACTATTCTGAATAAATTGATACGCATTGATTAATTGCCCTGTTTCACAAAATTGTCTATTACCGTTTTAGATCGTTTGCTTAGATGTTTGTCTAAGAGAAAGGCCTTGTTCTTTAAAAACTGTTATCTGGCCTTTCTCGAACTCTGATAGCTGGGTTCCCTTTCCCATTTCAGTACTGCAAGAGAAATAGAAAATACAAATTTCTGAAGTCTGCACGAAGTTCGACTGTCATAAAACAGGTATTTGACAACTTTCTGACGTCATAAAACTGCTGACCTATAGCAGTTCGGATGTCAGGAGTTCCGATAAACACTAAAAGGGGGCTTTAATTCAGCGGGACAATTATTCCTTTATTTTTTTACACTTTCATTTTTTTTCCAACCGAGGTGGGGCTGGGTGTGAGTTACTCCCTGCAAATATGTATTTGTATATAGACATTCTTAATATACTTGTTTCGTTCTTGTTGGTTTGTTTCGTATCCAGTTACAGCACACAATCATGGTGGCTTTGTTTCCGTCGGAGACACCTTATTATCTGCACACTATTGTAAGATAGTTTTAGACGATTGTCGATAATTAAACTATTGCCATCCTGAAAAATAACAATCGCGACAGTCAATTATTCCCAAATTATACAATCGATTGTCTCATAGGGAAGATGAAAACCACAATCGCAAAATTTAGGGATTATCTCGATAGGAAATGTTATTGTAGTGACGGACAGTTACAGAATTATTCTACAATCGGAACTTGTAATATTCTTTTAAAATATTATTATTTTAATAGTGTTAAAGCAATGCTGGCGTTTTACGTAAACAGTGAGTCGGGCTGCTCCGGGTAATTTTAGTACAATGTTTTCTGCAGGCTACATTACTTTAATTCGGATTATTTAATTTCTTTATTTATTTAAATAAGGTAGTTGGCTTTATTTTTGCATTATTTAATCTGTCATTAAATAAGACGAATATTTTTACTTCAAAAAAAGTGATGACAATCAATCAATCGGAATTTTAAAAAAGTAGTCTACTGGCAACACTGTTTTATTAAAGCATTTTAGTAAGATAGTTATTCTACTAAGCAATTTCATAATAGTAAGCATAACAGTATTTGTCAAAAGGAAAGTTGAAAAACAGATAAAATTAGCTACGCAAAAATCCCTACCAAGTCTGTCAATTCCTATTTGGGTAACCTTCATAATTTATAGCAGCGTTAAAATGCCTTCTCGTGGAAAGAACCAAGTTTTTTTTTTTGTTTGTTTTGAGGCTGATTTAATATAAAACCAGTCATCTTAATTAATTTATGCATTACTTAAAGATTCACGAATATGATAGCAATTATAATACACAATGATAAAATTCTCGTATCAGTCTCAATACATGGTATCAGTAGTTCATATCCTTCCCTAGATTTCATTGACTCATTGTCAGAACAAAATGACATACGCGTGGGTGCCAACCTTTCATTAATATTCCGTAATATGCGTGTTAATTTGACACAGTTTAACAACGCTTCAAATCAAAAAAATTATTGGATGAATCTTTATTTTTTCAATTTCAGGTTTCTACAAGGAATTTATTTAATTCCATTTCTGAAAAAAATTTCTGGTGCGAAACGTGTTAAACCTGGGTCAAATTAACCCGCATATTACGGAATATTAATGAGAGGTTGGCACCAATGCATACGTCTACCAACCTAAATATGTAAGAACATTCGCTACATTATAGAACATTTTCGCATTTACGGGTCTTCACATTTAGTCTCATTGACCTTATTCAAGTATTTTAAGTATAGGATTTAGTTTAATCTTATTATTTTCGAAAAGAAAATATTTAAACTACAAGAATTTTGAATGACATGCAATTAAAAATCATTGAAATCGTGAAAGGTTATTAAATTTGAAAAGCTTGTTAAAATCATACTTAGTGTACCATTTTTTGAAAAATGTAAAATGCAAATTTAATTTTAGTTCCGAATTTAACTCAGTTAAATATTTTCTAATGCATTATTACAATGCATTGAAAGTAGCTGAGTATTTAATCTTAGCTAAGAATTTATCGTAATATCAAATTAAGAAAATTAGAAACATCTTTAATATCTTTTTCTTTAATAGATTACTTTGAGCGAAACCATTTTGTCAAACATAAAAAAGAAACTAAAATCATGCACCGTAATTTACTCGTTATAATATGGTTAAAAAAACAGTTAGTGAGATCATTTTAGTTTTAATACTTTATGAAAACCTCAATAATTAAATAAAATAGATTATAAAGCTAAAATAAGGGAAAAAAATCAATTAATTTACAAAGTTCACGCCACTGTATAGCTATTTTAATATATAATCAATAAAAATGATAAAAAGTCTTTGCAGTTATTTCATATTACAGTTATATTTAATTTTCTTCCGAAGTAGAAATTTTTAATTTAGCTTAAACGGATTATGTATTTTGTGAATTAACTTAGTTAAACAACATGACAAAAATGTAAAAGAAAAATGATTTTACCGTAATAAATACAAATCTGTAATTTATTCCTAAAATTTTCAGTAGTTGATAGTATTTTTACTAATTTTATGAAAAATATTTTTACTAATAATGTATGAATTAGAAAGTAAATCTTTTATAAAAAATAAATAATGATTTTTTAAATGAAAACAAAATTACAAATTTGATTAAATAATTTGAAATTATACTCCTCATATATATGTACAGTATGTCCGAAAACTCTTGAAAGACCGAATAACTCAAGAAATACACATTGTATTGAAAAACGAAAAAGTACGGATTAAATGTATTTAAAAAAGCTATTCAGTGATCCAGTGACCAAAATTGACACCCCTCCGAACCCCCTGGTGGTCAGAAAGGGTCTAACTTTTTAATTTTTAATAAGAACCACCATAGTTCATCGCAGATATGGATTGTACGGGAAAAATTCGCAACTTTTTTATTTAGCATTTTTTTTTATTATCTTAGATGGTGCTGTAATCGAGTAAAATGTGATCAGATTCGTTTGGTGAGCAATAAATCCTATTTTTCATTGAAGTTCCGATTTCAAAATTTCAAAAAATAGAAACTAAACAGAAAAAGGCTGCCTCCTTTTCTACATCGTGGATAGGAAACGGGCCACAGTTTTAATTCTTAGTGATTGCACTTCTTTAAACATTATCTAAAAACAACGACTTCGAGCATGTGACCTAGCTCAATGATTTTCTCGTCCCAAAAACCGTAGTATACAAAATATAATTCAAATCGTCTGAGCCGTTTTTAAGATTAAAATAGTTTGACCCATAATGACCCAATAATCGAAATTTCTCGACCTAACCTAATAGTCTTCTCGTTCTTTAAAACTGTAGGATACTAAATTTAGTTCATATCCTCTGAGCCATTTTTATGATAAAAATAGCTTGACCCACTCGCCGTTACACGCCCATGACGTTATGACCCATGACCAAATTCACCCACTAATCGAATTTTCTCGAACATGTGACCTGGTCTAACAGTCTTCTCGTGCCAAAATTTAGTCTAAATAGTCTGAGCAGGGCTCTCAAATGGTCCACCAACTGTATAACAATAATTTTTAACAGGAAATTTCATGGTTGGTTTCTACAACATATCCGAAAAAAAATTCTTCCAAATGTGGTTTCTGCAAAATTTGCAAGAAAAATCTAAAAATACCATTTTTCTAAAAAAAATACCGGAATTCAGAAAGCGGACCATTTGGTAGCCCTGTCTGAGCCATTTTTTAGATAAAATTAGCTTGACCACAGTGACCCAAAAATGACACACTAATTGCATTTTCTAGGACATGTGACTTAGCCCAATCATTTTCTCGTGCCTAAATCTCGTAGGATACAAAATTTAATCAAAATCGTTAGAGCTCTTTAATAGATAAAATTAACTTGACCCAAAAATGAACCACTAATCGAAAGTTCTCGAACATGTGGCTCAGTCCAATAGTCTTCTCGTGCCTGAAAATGGTAGGACATATAAATTAGTCAACATCGTTTGAACCGTTTTTTAGATACAATTAATTTGACCCTGACCCATAGTGACCCAAAATGACCCATTAATAAAATTTTCTCGAGCATGTGACCTAGCCCAATGGTTTTCTGGTGACCGAAAACGGTAGGATACAAAATTTCTTCAAAATCGATAGAGCCATTTTTAAGATAAAATTTGCATATATATATATACAGGGTGATTTTTTTAAGTTGTAAAGGAAAACCCTATAACGAAAGAACCACTGATCCAAATGACCGGAAATTTCACCAGTATGCTCCCAAAGCAATGGGGATTTTTTAGGCATGGTTAAAAAAAAACTTAAAATCTCACCGACAGATGGCGCTGTATATGCAGTAAAGTCGGGAGAGGAGCTTGTGCAAGACACACGCACAGTAGATACTCTTCACTCTGTTGTGGAACATGCGGTTTCACGTTTCCAACTCGTAGCTGAAAACATTGGAAAGCACACTGAAAATCGTATGCGTTAGTTGCGCAGTTCTGTAAGAATGTTTTACTCCATATTTTTATTTCGTTCTGTTTCTGCAGGTGTTTGCAGTTCCTTTTCCCAATTACTTCATTCTGTACGTTTTTGATATACAGAATGCAGTAATTGGGAAAAGGAACTGCAAACACCTTGTGCGGAGGTTTCGTACTAGTTGTGCAAATACTTAGAACAAAGTGGACTGTATCAAATGGTATAGTATTTATTTAGTTAATAAATACGATGAAGAGAAGACAGCAACGGCGGCTTGTCGCCACCGAGTTCCGAGCACACCTGCTTCACACACACAAGGTTACATTAACGGGTTGCCAGAAACAAAAAAGAGGGGGGGTATGATCCATCGCCAATAGATACGGAACATCCCGCCCGGCGTTGAAATATTACAATTATTTCAATATATTACAAATGTAATACAGATAATAAAGAAAACAACATGATACAATTATAAGCAATTAAAACCATCACAATAATTATACAATTAAGAATAATAATAATAAAAAATATTAAATAGTTACTGAGCATTAATTTCATTATCTATCATGGGCAAAATACTAATTTTAGATACAGATCTTTTAAAAATGCCCTTCGCGGTTCGTACCTCTACTACTCTGACATGTCCGTCAGCACCTGGGATTACTTTAGTAATACGGCCTAGAGACCAAGTGCAAATAGGAAGTTGTGATTTCTTTACTAATACCAACATACCTGGCAAAATATTTGGATTTTTGAATAGCCATTTGTTTCGTTGTTGTAAGTAACTAAGATAATTATTCTGCCATCGCTTCCATATAATTTGTACCATTTTTTGTGCTCTTTGCCATTTGTTTAATAAGTTATCCTTTGCCTCAATTAAATTTGGTTCTTGAAGCGCATTAAGCGGTCTTCCTATGAGGATGCGACCAGGAGTCAATACTTCAAAACTTCGGAATCTTTCGACAAAGGAGAAAGTGGCCGCGAATTTAATATGCCCTTGATTTGTGCAATTACCGTTAGAAATTCTTCTAACGTTAAATGAGCTGAACCCACTACTCTCTTAAAATGATATTTGAATGCTTTAACTCCCGCTTTCCAAAGGCCACCGAAGTTGGGTGCTCTAGGATGAGAAAATTTCCAGCAGATGCCCTCTGATGCCAAATGGTTAGAGATTTCTTCGCTATTCATACGTTTTCGTAGACGCTTAAGTTCTGCTGAAGCCCCAACAAAATTTGTAGCGTTGTCGCTAAAAATTGTTGAACTTTTCCCACGACGAGAGAAAAATCGCTTTAAAGTAGCAATTATTGCTTCAGATGTTAAGTCTGAAACGAAATCCAAGTGTACAGCCTTAGTGACCATACATACAAATATAGTTACATAGATTTTTTGGAGGGTACCCTTTCTCTGGCCCTTGTATTTTATTTCAAAGGGTCCACATAGATCTAATCCGACATTAGAAAAGGGAGAGCTAGGTATTTTCTCTCAGGAGGGAGATCCCCCATCAGCTGGTTAGCCATTATGGGCTTAACTTTGAAGCATTGTACACATTCATGCACAACCTTACGTGCAATGTTTCTGCCGCTAAGTGGCCAATATTTGAGACGTACAGCATTCAAAAGAGCCTGCGGTCCTACATGAAAATCACGAAGATGATAGTATTGAAAAATAAGTTTAGTTAACTTATCCTTTGCTGGCAAAACTATGGGATATTTGCTTTTATAATTTATGTTCGCATGTGAGAGTCTCCCACCTACTCTGATTAGTTCATTACAATCTAAAAAAGGATTCAGAAATTTTAACTTACTTGCAGGAGGGACTGAAGAACCTTTTTTCAAGGCATCAATTTCATGTGTAAAATACTTTACCTGAATGTATTTCAATAAGTAAATTTCCGATTTCTGGATCTCGTTGGCAGAAAGAGGACCCTTTAATTTATCGCGCTCCTTACAATTTCTAATAAATCTATAAATAAAGGCTAGAATTCTAATTAATTTCAAAAAATTATTAGTTAAATTAAATAAACCATTCATAAAATTAGAGTCATTAATGTTAAAAAGAGTCCTTTTAGCAGGAGGTTTCAGTTCATTTACATATGACTTGTCACACAGACTATCTGGATTACGAATAGTCTCTAAAGATTGATCACTAACAGTTGAAAGTTGTGGACCTTGCCACCACAGTTCACTAGCAGCAAGAGCTTTTACGTCAAATCCCCTAGAAACCATGTCAGCTTGATTGCTCTCGGAAGGAATGTAAGACCACTTATAGTTTTTTTATAACTGCCGAATTTGCGACACTCTGTTGCACACAAATGTCTTTAACAAATTTGGAGGAGTTTCAATCCAAGCTAGTGCTATAGTTGAATCAGAGAACAACTGGACGGAGTCGAGAGGTTGTTTTAAGGCCTCTAAGGCCTTGTTAGTCACTTTTGTCAGAAGAAGACATGCAGCTAATTCCAATCTAGAAATTGTCATTACTTTCGTCGGAGCAACACGGGACTTGCTGCAAAGAAGTTGACTAGATAGTTCATTAGTGCTAGAGATAGTTTGAATATATATGACTGCACCGTACGCCTTAGAAGAAGCATCTGCGTAACCGTTCAGCACCACAGATTTAACGTTCACTTTTAAGAGACACCTTGGCACTTTAATTGTCTCTAATTCTCGTAATGTTGCGATGAAGTTTTCCCATTGCTGAGAAACGTATGGAGGTAGTTTTTCGTTCCAATCCACATTGAGTAGCCACAGTTGTTGCATGAAGATTTTTGCCTTTGCTATTACCGGTCCAAGTAGACCAAGGGGGTCATAGATACGAGCTATTTGTGAAAGGACATCTCTTTTAGTAAAGTTTCGTTTTTCACTTATGTTTACCTTGTAGGTAAATGTATCACTGAAGCTATTCCATAGCATTCCTGCAGTTTTTGTCACAATTTCCTCGGAATTTCTGTAAGGGGAAATATTTCCTGATCCTTAGACTGTACTCCATTGGAACACCATTTGTGCAAGCTCATGCCACCTCTTGGGAGAAGTTGCGTTAATTCTCGCTGAATTAATTGCATCTGTGTTAAATCTGAAGCACCAGACAAGCAATCGTCCATATAGAAATCATTTAATAAAATATTCGAAGCCAATGGGAAGTCCCTTTTTTCCTCCAAAACAAGTTGTTGCAAAGTTTTGGTTGCTAGATATGGGGCGCAGGCGGTCCCGTAGGTAACGGTTGAGAGTTGGAAAACTTTGACAGGCAATGACTTACTGTCCTTCCAGAGAATTTTTAGGAATTTAGGCTGTGACGGGTTAATTTCTATCCTTCTAAACATTTTTTTAATATCTGCCATGAATGCGTAAATGAGCTTTCTAAATCTTACTAATATTGAAAAGAGATCTTCCTGAAGCACCCCTCCCTTATATAACATATCATTTAAAGATTTTCCAGTTGTTGATTTTGCACTTGCGTCAAAAACGACGCGCAGTTTGGTAGTTTTGTTTGATGGTCGCAGGATTCCGTGATGAGGTAAATAAAAACCGTCTTCAAAATCACTATTTTCCTTTATTTCATGCATATGATTCAAATACTTATATTAGAGCTAAATACTTATTTAGAAAATCTATGTAAAAATTTTTCATTGTTGGATCACGCTCTAAACGTTGCCACAAATAATCTAATCTTTTAGATGCGATTTTTTTTTTGAATTTCCTAAATTAGTTTCAGAAATTTCTGGTTTGAACAGCATTTCAACTACGTATCTCCCATCCTCCTTTCTGAAATGCGTTTTATCAAAATGTTGATTACAATATGTTAATTCATCGCTGCTGCACGGCTTTAAATCATCAACATTCTGTATTTCCCAAAATGAGGTAAAGGTCTTATTGAGTGCTTCTAGATTTTTTGTTGGGAAACAATGGGTTTCATTATGCTTTATATTATTATCATAAACACTACCAGATACCAGATATCCAAAACAAGTTGATTGCAGAATTAAATTATCTTTCAGTTTTATTTGATCAGCATTTAAAAATTCGAAAAACAATTCCTCACCCAGAAGTAAATCTATTTTTTGCGAAATGAAGAATTCAGGGTCCGCCAATTTTATGTTTTGTGGAATGCTCAAATTAGAAATGCTTATCTTTCTAGACGGACTGAAATTTGTTATTTTCTGAGTGATCAGACAATCAATATTCCATTGAGAATCCCCGCTTTTATTAGATAAGCAAACTGCAGTTTTTGCCTTTATATTTATTGTTGAATCATTCAAACCCGCAATCGGTATATGAATTTTTTCTTTCTTTAATCCCAACAAAGTTGTTGCGTGAAATGAGATAAAATTACTTTCTGACGCAGAGTCCAAAATGCCACGTAACGGTCTTTTAACCCCATTAGAATCTGTAATATAAATTATCGCCGTGTTTATCAAAACGGATCTATTGTTTCCATGAGAAAAAAACGAATGTTTGGGAGTATCATCGTTTTCAGAATTCTCTCTTTGCGTAAAAGCCGTCGCCGCTGTGTCTGCGACGTTTGATCTGGCCTCGTAATGATCAGTTTGCGGCGCTGAATATTTATGTAGGGAAGTATGATGAAACTTTGATTTGCAAACAAAGCAAGTATTTTTTGAATCACAGGATGATAATAAATGTGAAGAATTTAGACAGTTAAAACAAAGTTTGTTTTTCTTGACAATATTTATTCTATCTGTTAATTTCATAATCTTATATTTTTCGCAATGGTACAATGGGTGGATTTCAGAGCATAGACTGCACTTTTTATTCTGTGTTTTATCAGATTTCATGAATAAAGACTTAGAACGGTCAGAGTTAGAATTGAATTTTGAAGAAGAATTAGCACTGATGCTATTTAAGATTTGACATCTTCGTTCTAAGATTTCGAGAAATTCGTCAAAGTTAGGAACTTCGTTATCTTTTAACGTGAGCTCATATTGTTTACGAGTGTCTCGATCAAGTTTGTCTAAAAGTATATTTAATAATATGGCGTTACAGAATGTATCTCTTTCAAAGTCTAAAACTTTAAGGGCTCTTAAGTTCTTTCTAACACTATCTAATAAATTTCGAAGATCTTTTGCGGATTCATGTTTAATTGGGTACAAGTTGAGAATATTTTTTATATGACAATCTACTATTCTTCTTTTGTTCTCATACCGTTGTTCTAATGCACTAAAGAAAGCCGTATAACTATCGTCTGGGGTTTGTATGCTTTTGGGTTCCCCCATTAAAGCCCCACGAAGATAGAAAAGCTTTTCATTGTCGTTCAAATCAGAATTTTCCGTAATGAGCGTATTAAAGGCAAATTTAAAAATGCTCCACTCCTCAATTTTTCCAGTAAAAACCGGTAATGGAATTTTGGGCAGTTTTATAATTGCTTTATGATTATTAACACTTATATCATTACCTGAAGAAGCGCTAACATTAGATTCACAATAAAATTTCTTAACAGAGGTCTTAAGACTTACCTCTATTGTTCTGATGTCCTCATCCAGTAGAGACAGTTGCTCCTCTGTTTGTTCAAATTCGTCCTCTTTCACGATTTTATAATAATCCTCCTTGATAACTTCGAACCTTTCTTGTATTCTAGTTAAACACTCCAAATGAGACTGCCATTCAGATATTTTGAAATTATTTTCGTTAATAGCTTTGGATATTTTGGTGAGCTGAGACTTGATGTTGCCGCGCTTTCGATTTAGAGTCGTAACTGCTGCGTCCGACATACTGTTGATCTTCTTGTTGAAGATAAAGAAATCACAAGTTTTTCGTTAAAACACTGAAGATGCGCTCATTACCTCCGGGTCGCTTAGGACCAAAAATGTGCGGAGGTTTCGTACTAGTTGTGCGAATACTTAGAACAAAGTGGACTGTATCAAATGGTATAGTATTTATTTAGTTAATAAATACGATGAAGAGAAGACAGCAACGGCGGCTTGTCGCCACCGAGTTCCGAGCACACCTGCTTCACACACACAAGGTTACATTAACGGGTTGCCAGAAACAAAAAAGAGGGGGGGGAATGTTCCATCGCCAATAGATACGGAACACACCTGCATAAACAGAACGAAATAAAAATATGGAGTAAAACATTCGTACAGAACTGCGCAGCTAACGATTTTCAGTGTGCTGTCCAATGTTTTCAGCTACGAGTTGTAAACGTGAAATCGCATGCTTCACAACAGAGTGAAGAGTATCCACTGTCCGTGTGTCTTACACAAGCTCCTCTCCCGACTTTGCTGCATATACAGCGCGATCTGTCGGTGAGATTTTAAGTTTTTTTTAACCATGCCTAAAAATTCCCCATTGCTTTGGGAGCATACTGGTGAAATTTCCGGTCATTTGGATCAGTGGTTCTTTCGTTATAGCGTTTTACTTTCACAACTTTAAAAAAAATCACCCTGTATATATAACCACACACACGCACACAAGATTTGCTTGTATTAGAATATATGATAAGAAAGCAGTTAATATACTCTCTGCCGGGTTAAAATTACCGGAATTTTATTTTTTTTAGAAAGTTCGAATTCATATAAGAAAATACTAATAGCAATATTTACTTTATTTAATTACAGACATTTCGTGATTATATAAAATATAAATTCTTCATGCGAAATCTCCAGTACGAATTCGAAATTTTAGATTGAAAAACCACGAGTATGCTTGTGGTTGTTAGCGAATGGTTTAAATTTTGAACATGCTTGTAAATTTGTTGAATATATATAGAAAATTAGAAACATCTTATATCATTTTACTACTAAATTGATTATTTTCAGTGAAATCATCTCGTCACACATAAAAATACACACACCAAACTTTCTTCATTATGATACAGTTTGAAAATAACTTTGAAAATCTGCGATCATATTTAAAATACAGGGTGTTTCTAAATAAATATCGGGGTTTAACGCATGGTAGTATTTATTACATACAACTTAAAATTATAAGTAATACATAAAATGAAAGATCAACTCAAAGAGTTTTACCTACAAGCTAACAAGTGTTCAATGTGAACACTTTTCGTCACACAGCACACATGAAGTCGATAGCTCAGTTCTTCCCAAACGTCAATTAGTGTTTGTGGGGTAATTGTTGCAACAGCGGCCTCAATCCTGTTTCTTAGGTTGGGTAGGTTAGAACTCAGTCTTAGGGTAGGTCAGTTGGTAGTGGAGGCACATACACTCGATCCTTTATGAACCCCAACAGGTAGAAATCACATGGCGTCAGATCGGGTGAGCGTGGAATGATGTTTGGGAAGAACTGAGTTATCGATTTGATGTGTGAGGTGTGACGAAAGGTGGTCACATCGAACACTTGTAATCTTGTAGGTAAAACTGTTTGAGTTGCTCTTTCATTTTATGTATTAATTATAATTTTAAGTTTTATATAACAGATACTACAAAGCGTTAAAAAAAACGATATTCATTTAGAAACACCCTGTACTTTGTTACGCATATTAAATCAACTAATTAGAACGCAAAATTCAGAATACAAAGTCAATTATATTGTATTGCTCGTATCACTTTATAGCAAGTTAAAAAATATAATCAATATAAACGAAATTTTTTTGAAATTATTTACTATCGCTATTACATTTATAGTAAATAGCATTATTTGATATTGTGCTGGTTATGGTATAATTTAATAAAATAATGTGGCAAAAATTTTAAAAAAAATTATAGATTGTTTATTCTCATAAAAAATATAATACAATTTCTTCATTAGGATATCCAGCCATGCAAAATTTTATTAAATTTAAATTTTATTTTGAATCCATACTGCATGAATAATTTTTTAATTAAAAATATAAAATGATATTATTAAAATATTATTAAAATATTAAAAATATATAAATGATTTCTTACCATATTTCTTTAAAATATATCTGCCTCAGAGAATGGACAAGGAAATGTCATAAAATTGGTTTGAAACTGAATAATAATCAACATATCCGTCACTTGTTATTCTCGAAAGATCAAGTCATCATAGCAGAAGATGAAGATGACACACGTATATATTTTTCGCAAATAAAAGGATACTTATGAAGAATGCGATTAAAGATAAATATGGGTGAAGATAAGCCTTTAAAAACCTGTCTGAAAGCTGATATTTTATTCTATGATATAAATATAAAAACTGTTGAGGAATTTGAATACCTGGGATTTATCATTCATCAAGATGAATCATGCCAAAGGAGAAGTAGAAAAGATAATTGGTGTCGGAAGGAAAGCAATTGCAATGTTGAATTCTGTGTTTTGTAGTACCGTAATTTGCGGCGTATAATCCGCGGATAAAACACTTTGTTTTAACCCAGAAATTGTATTCAATAATTGAAGTCAGATAGTCACAGCAATCTAGTGAGTTACATTTCATAAATAAAATTTCTGTGTCGAAACATGATTGTTTGATCCGCGAATTACACGCCGGAAATTACGGTAATAATATTATCCAAAAAACTAAACGATTTATTTATAGAGCAAGACTGCAAAACATTTTACTGTGTGGTTCAGACACATAGACCTTAAATCTCTTCCTAGAACGAAACTTTTCTCTACCCAAATGGACTTCTGGTGAAAGTCAGCAAAAACATCAAGGATAGAAAAAATTAAAAATTTAAGACTACGTGAAATCATACAAGTCAAACAGGATGTTTTAAAGACGATCGTAATAAGCGACAAACATAATAAGCTTGATCCAATAATAAGCAGTATGAATAAGTTCAGAGAAAGAAAGAAGAAGAGCTTCGAAAAATCCTTTTAGAATGGAGCACAAAAAGAGTGACGAAAGAGGGGCAGACCAAGAATGACTTGGAAAAATTCTATTGGAGAGTCATTGAAGGCTTATAAGTGATGTTATTGACACGAACAGGGAAATATGGAAAATATATCTCAAAAATACTTTTATTGATAGCGAAAACACATTGGTTTGTGGAAATTCCTAAGGATGATGATGATGATTTTTAATATTTTCAAAGTATCTAAATTTTAAATTTAGCATATAATTTAAAATTCTTCTTTAAATATTTTTAATTCCATTTAAAGAATTAATGATATATATGTATATATATATATATATATATATATATATTTTAACTATGCAATACCGCTTTATTAAGGTTTTTTATTTTTTATTTATTATTTTGTTTGGTTTAGAAGTTTGTTAAGTGCAAGGTCTTGCCTCAATTATTTATGCGTTGTGAACATATTATAGTCAAGCATAGCTGCAAACTTTTACGCTTTGTTGTCACCACATTTTTCGAATAGAAATTTTTGCCTTATTTATTCGCAGAATCTTTGCGATTAAAAAGAAATTAATATCGAATGTAGTTTAACAGCAGCATTGTTTACGGGGAAATACAATTTAAAAAGCCAATAATATTTAAATATCACATTTGTTTCGAAATTTTTAAATTTCGATAGTTATTTCTAGCATGCATAATATTATATCCAACGTAAAAAAGTAAATATTTAATACATTAGCATTTTTGAATATAATAAAAATCTGAAATTCACAAAATTTATAAAAAATTATTGCACCCAGTCATTTGTAAGAAAAAAAGTTTGTCGCACCCGTGACTCCCAAAGGCAGTGTAGGCTACTTTTTTTATTCTGATTGTTTGATTCCTACTAGTTTTTGTTCAATAGTGTAATTTGCTTTATTATCACATTATTTAATCTGCCATTAACTATGGCGAATATTTCTACTTCAAAAAAGTGGTGGAAATAATGCAATCTCAATTTAAAAACGTAGCTTGTAAACAAAAAAAATCATACATGAGGTAAGTAAAATTGAGATTTTAAAAAAAAATTATCCATCCTGAATACTTTAAATTTGAAAAAAGAGTGACACTGTTTCTTTTGCTAATTAACTCAGAATTTCATGACTAATAAAATGGAGCAATAAAAATATTCGACAATTTTTTAACAAATTTTCCGAAAATTACGCTACGATTAAGGTGAATGAATATTTTTAAAAGGTTATATTTAGATGTAGGGGATAGCCGGGCAAAGTGGTCACCCAATATAATAACGTCACCAGAGTGGTTTGTGGTTAAACTATTTCGTTTAATGTCAGTGAGTAACCAAACAATCATTGAACAATGTCGTTCCATTTTTTATAATTTTAGAGCGGGTTTTCATGTTTTTAACATTTCTGATCTAAGGTAAGTGACTTGTATCACATACAATTAACAATAACCTGTTGTACTTGCATTTATTTTTTGAATGTGTAAGGAAAAAGCATGTTTTCAGCTTCATATTAGTGGGTGAGTAGTCGCTAACTGTTCATTAGTTTCCACTGTAGAACGCATTTTCTTTCATGGGTCACAACCGGTCAAAGTGGTCAGGCAGGGTTGCCAGGTTTGCCTTTTTTTGGTCAGAGTAGTGGCCGTTTGATTGGATCAGATGCAATGTTTGTCACCTCTGGGCTCATGAGTCCTGTTCACTTCGCGAAAATGATGACGTGGAGTTCATTTGCGAAAAATGCAGTGTTTGATTCCGCTTTAATTTTTAATCTGGGTTTGTCAAACTCTTATTGGATTTTCATACCATTTTAAATCTTTGATTATGTTTCATACGATTTGTTATGACAATAAAAATGTTCTAATCATTTAAATAGTGTTTGATAGTCTTTTTACTCATGTAGGGTAAAATGGCAATGAAATGACCATTTGGCCCAACCTAGACGGGCAAAGTGGACATTTTCACCTTTTTTGAAGAAAAAAAAAACAAATTCTAACTTCCACTTTATTATTTCGTAAAAATTATAAATGCCTTTACAATTCTAACAAGGAAGGTCTCCATAAGCGCATACTCAGAAAATTTTGAAAAAATTACAGAATGCTCTTCTCATGAGGATATATACGTCAATAAAAAAATTTTCAGCGGAACCTCGAAACAACGTCCGTAAAATGATTATTACAATTTCGTTTATTTGGCGATTTATCACCGGTTGGCGACAGAATAAAATTAAAAGAAAATCGGTTTCATATCAAATACTCTTTAAGGCAGGGGTACAAAAATCTAGGCGCCAATCAGCCGATTCCCACCACTAAATTTTTAGTATTCTTCTCCTAATAAGAATACTGAAAAAATTTTGGGCGAAGTATACTAATAAATTTTGACGAAGAATACTAATAAAATTTAGTGGTGGGAATCAGTCTATTGGTGCCTAGGTATGCAAACCTGGTCCATGCACCCCTGCTTTAAGGGAAAACTTTTTCATGCTGAACTTGTTTATGTATGTTTAACTTACATAATAAACATATTTGTATAACTATAATTTTGTGTGCACATTTAAATGGTTATATAATGAAATTTAAAGATCGTAATTAACGATTTAAACAAAATTTAAATTGATTGAAATTGTTTCAAGCTCAAAAACAAACCCTGTTCTGGACATTGTCAATTCAAGGAAAAAGTATTGTGGTTATATAAAATACGACTTCTTCGATATGGAAATGTATAACGAATGCGTTTGTCATCGGGCTTTTCTTTTTAAAATACATTTAAAAATTACTTATATAACCATTGAAGGCGTTTAAATTAGTAAAAATCGTGCAATGCAAAATTTCAATCGCTAATAAATAGATAAAAAAACGTGAAGGATGTATTTAATCTGATTTAAGGAATATTTTAAATTAATATTTACTGCAAACGTAGAGAGAATTGAAAATGTTGAACGCAAAATGCAAACGATTCTGAACCGTATAATTTTTTATGACAATTTTATGCTTTCAAATTGTACAAAAATCTCATAGACATATTTGAAAATTTAAAAAAGCATTGTTAAAAATGCAAAAAATATACAAAAAATAATAAACTTTCATCGTTTAAGTTTAAATTCATTAAGTATTGCGCATTCGAATAATCATTTTACAAGCAATTTTAAAATGCATTAAAATCGTTTGTGGTTGGCGAGGAAAACGTGTTGATAGCCAAATCACGTCTTTTTGCGCCAAATACTCGAAAGTATTTTATTTTTTTGCAGATTTTCTACTAGAATTCCGCAGCTAAATTTTACTGTTCCTTTATTACATACATGAGTAGCTTTATCAGCATTTTTTTCAAATTTTTCTGAGTATGCGCTTTAAGGAGACTTTCCTTGTAAGTAGTGACTCTAGTTCTATGCAAATTGTCAGTTATGTATATGTATTTTAAAGGGGTAACAAAAAGTACAAAACCTTAGTCGAGAAGAAAAAAACACACTGAATCACGTAATTATCCAATCTAAGTTTAATTTGCATATTTGTAATAAGCAGCATTTTTCACTTTTTTAAAGAGTTTTCCAGTTTATTAGAATACATAAGGAACCCCCCCCCCCCAAAGTTATTTTAAAAATTTGAGAGAATTAAAAAACAAATAACAGATCTTTTAACTACGCATTTTTGGTTTCTAAAATGCATAATTAAAAATTAATTACGCTTTATGAAGTATTAATATGTATGAGATAAAATTAAAGTTTTGCGATTAGCACCAAGACCTCCTTATCATAGTATCAGACCTCTCAATCAGCAAGTTGCCTTTGACCGCTATACTTGTCCTGCTACTAGCGCCATCAATCGTCAGTAATAGTATTTACGACACGAAATCACACGAAATTTTTTCACAGCTCCATTTGTTCTATGCATTTGCTTATGAACTAGTAGTTTTCCTACCACTAAAATTTTATAGTAAATTTTATCTTATTAAATTGACAAGATCGTGTGATTACATGACGAAAAAAATTCTATTAAATTTTAGTGGTAAGAAAAAAACGTAAGAGTTGGCAGCTATGCGGTAGCAGACCAGCTAGATTTTTCTATAGATTTTTCTATTATATTTTTGGATACCAGTTTTTTAGTAGAGACAATTTTGTTTTGTTTGATCGGAGAATTCTGGGATTTAAAAGAACAACATTTTCTCTAAAAATATACTGGTGTTCAAAAAGCCCGAAACATGGCAACTGTGTGGTAGTATCCACCAGGCGGCGATACTTTCCGGAGAAATTAAATTAATAAGTTGGCAATTACCGCGGACATTTTCTCCCATAGGCTTTCTCCGGATTGTCAAGTCTGATCTATGATAAGGGAGTCTTGATTAGCACATTCAACTAGTTACATTATGTAATCATGAAATGTTTTCCTTTAAATATTTCAAAAAGAAATTTCTTGTATCAGTGTGGCTAGTGGTCAGGGAAAAATACAGTAAAAAAAAAGGAAAATACCAGTATATTCTTATAGAAAAATTCAAATTGATTATTTGATCGAATAACCAACATAAAGTTTTCTATAAGAATATACTGGTGTTTATCGCTTTTTTTGACTGTATTTTTCCCTGACCACTAGCCACCCTGTTGTATGAATTTGTATTTTCTAAATAAAAAGTACGCGAAACTGCCAACCCTGGTTGTAACTCACATTCTCGTAGTGCCATCTTGTATGGCTAAAATTAGTTACCGCTAAAATTTAATAGAATTCTTTGCCTTATTTCATCGTTAATTTTTTTTATTTTTCGGCTGGTTGATTTTATTAGTAATAAAAATACCGTACAATTTGGAAGCTATGCATTCTAATAAGAGTTACATTTAGAAAATCTCTTATATAGGCGTTTTAAATTGCGTGGACTTAAGTTAAAACTTAAATTAAGCATGAAAATTTCAATTAATATTTTTGTCGAATTATCAATTCCTAGACAATTTGATTTGTCTTAAAAGATAGTGATAGGAAAGAATATTTGTCTGCCTTATGGTTATTATAATATATGCATAATTTCTTCCACATCTTTCGAAGAGAATTTTTCGCTTTATTTAGTCGCAAAAATAAATTGCCTTTAATCACAATTTTTTTTATCCCTTTCATTACTGGCCGAGCCTGGTGATTAGTTTTATGGTCAATCGTATCACAGCTTACAAAAAGTATTCTTTGTAGTAGATTTCGCTTGGAAATATTCTAGTATATGCGTATGCCAGATATTATTTTTCAAAAGTGGTACGACATACATGTCCCGACCCATTGTTAAATTTTAATCCGAAGAAAAAATATCATGCAAAGATTTCTGATCTGAAATAGTAATGCAATACAAAACCTTTTTGAATTCTAAGGAGTATATCCACCTAGGTGTATGATAAGAATGTTATATACTTATAATTTTCCTCCGTTGTTTAAAACATACATAAGGAATTAAAGTGTAAATGGCTTACATCTTACCTCAAGAGAACGTAAAGATTTGTTTATATACGTCGACTTCTTTTGAACTGATTTATCTACAGTGTTAATAACTTTATTTAAAAATTTATGTACGTTTTTGTTAGCATTATGTTAGCCACATATAAAATGTGTGACATAAATTTTTACAGTGCAGTGTAATCGCAATCCTATAAACCAAAAATTGCGAATGCAAAGCAGACTTTTCAATTCAGCCAATGAAGACATGAATAAAGAGGAGGTGAGAAATTGTGTAGTATCTACCAATTGCGAGTGAAATTACTGAGGATGTAGGCACAATTTAATGTATGTTGCCTGTTAACATCGGATAAACAGGTCCTAGTTACCGCCGGGGAAATTTTCCATCATTAAATTTGAATATAAATTTCCACCTTATTTAAATGCCTTATCCCGGAAATATTTCCTAAATAAAAAAGGCAAAAACATGGGATTATCGCCTTATGTAAAATTTGGGTTTATCTCGCCTTATCTCCTAATTTATCCACTTATTTACGCGCTTTATTCATGAAAACAAATTCTGTCATAATGAAGGCAAAAATATATATTCATTTTTACAAATGGGATTTTATCCCGGCGTTACAATAATCTCTTTCAATGACATTGACAGGAGGATTGACTATGTAGTCAAAATTTGGCAGAATCGCAGTGAACGAGTACCGCGGGTCGAAGCAAACATCCACCTGAAAATACGAATTGATATTTTTGCCTTTATTATGACAGAAATTCTGTATGAATAAGGCATTTAAAAAAGTAGATAAATTCTATTGAAACTTACTGGTGAATGTTTGCCCCTGTGGAAATTGGCTTCTATGGAACCGGTTACAGTTGAAACTTCATGATTTTTAGATATGTCAATTGCTTTTTATTAAAGCCTCCTTTTATATTCAAAAATTATAAAAGAAGAACTTTAACTTCATGCATTTCCGGATTGCCAGTTGGGCGTAAATTTATCTTCAGAAATTCCTTTTTCATACCAAAAATTCTGAAAGAAAACTTTTGACTTTGAATAATGCCGAAATGTCTGTCATTGACTAGGCAAAAATAACTGTTGGGAAAATTTTGTATAAATTCGAATTTTCTGCATAAAAGAGAAGGCCAAACTCGCAACTCTGTTTTATTGACGAAATGTCTACAATTAAATGAAGAAAAATGAACTATTCTTAATTTCGAGTACTATTAAGATACTTTCGATAAAAAAATTAGGCCAAACACAAAGGTGCCGTAATATGTGGATTAATTTGACCCAGTTTAACAACGTTTCGAACCAGTAAAAATATTTGACCAATCTTTATTTAGTTAAATTCTGATTTCTACATGGAATATAATTTCATGTTATAATAAAATTTCTGGCGCGAAACGTATTAAACCCAAATCAAATTAACCCACGCAATACGGAAGGTTAGTGAGAGTTTGGCATCTCTGCAAACACATCACAGCTTGTAAATATTATTCTTCTGTATCAAGATAAGCTCCAGCACTAAACAATCACGCTACAGAATGCTTCTGAAATGCATATTTCAGTTGTCATTTAACGAAAAACTGGTGACAATGAAATTATTTCTTAGTTGTTAAGAGCAGAGTAAAAGTATCACAGCGTAAACACATTTGAAAGCTGTTACAGTCGGTCCAGAAATGAGTTGTTCACCCTTCCCCTCTCTGCACGTCTCTTTTGCTCGCGTTTACAAATTTTATATTAAAAAAGAAAGCGTTCATAAACAGTGTTTTGAAGAAAAGGTGTTCAAAAATAATGGTTTTAATATTATCATCGTTGAATATATTTTTTGATGATAGGTTGGATCTAAACAAAATTTGAAAAGAAAGGTGTTTGAACAGAGGTCCGGTGTTCAAATCATTTTGCTTCCGACTGTAGGCCTGTTTGAAGTTTGAAATCTGAACTCGGCCATGCATATGAGCCAACAGGCGAGCGAGCGATTGACAAGTTGACCTGTAGCCCATTGTGTCCAAGGATGTGTTTTCTCTGACACCCAAGACATCGAAGGAAGAGGAGGATCGAACTGGAGTCAGGACGTGCAGTGGTGGGCGTACGTTTTGGACGACAGTGTTTCATCGCCACGAGGCCAAGAAAATGTCAAAGGAAACCTACACTATATTGCCAAAGGTGACCGGTCACTTGCGATTTTAGACGTTTTGTTAACTATCTAAAAAATACATGAGTAATTAACCTGAAACTGCAGGTGTGTAAACGGTATAGTATAGGTTATATACAGGGTGTTTTTTTTTAAACTGACACTATTCAGAGCCGCCTGTAGCTCGTTCTAATAACAGGATTGACACAAAAATTTGTGAATGGACTAAGAAAACCATGGGAAAAAAGATTCCAACAACAACAAATTAGTTCCAATCACCACCGATAGGGGGAAATGTGTCGCTGTGGTAAGTTATGCAACTGAGAATTAGTATAAAATACGGGCAATAAATGAAAATGCAAATTTTTACTTACGCAAGCGACAGTAGCGCCAATAGTTTAAGTTATAAATGCATTCGAAAAACACCGAGAAACAATTTCAGCTCAGGTTGAAAATGAATCTCACTTACCGCAGCGCGCGTTACTTTTGTGAAGTTCTATTATTGTAACCAGTGCAATGCACCAGCCGCTCTTCGTTTACTTAGAACACGCCATAAACTGCGCAAAGGACCTTTATCTGTTAATGTATTGAAAGCAATGATTCTGAAATTCGAAGAAACAGGCTCGCTAGCAGTTCGGTCAGGCAGAGGACGTAAAGCGGTGGCAGAAAAAGTGATAATGGATGTTTCAACTGCGATCAACGAAAGGGAAATGATGAATAAAACATAAATGATGAATAAAACATGGCATTTTATCCAAATTATTAATTTGGTCTGTTTCTGATGTTTTTTTTTCAATGTACAGCGCCACATTTCCCCCTATCGGCGGTGATTGGAACTAATTTTTTTTTTGTTGGAATCTTTTTCCCATGGATTTCTTAGTCCATTCACAAAATTTTGTGTCAATCCAGTTATTAGAACGAGCTACAGGCGGCTCTGAATAGTGTCAGTTTAAAAACAAAACACCCTGTATTTCCGCGAAGATTTTTTTCACGAAATCCCATACGGGACTGTCAACAAATTGAAAAAGAACGAATATCTTTTGGATTTCCCTGTAAAAACTAATGTAACAAAGGCGTTCAAACTCGAGATTATTAATAAGTGGCTTATTGTAATACACTGTGTTCGTTTTTATGAGGATAGCATGTATACTCGTAGAGAAATTAAGGTTTATATAAAAACAGACAAAATTTCGCCTAGTTTTTTGCTTATAATATGCAGAGTTCTTAATATAAAAAAATAGTTTTTTCAGGAAATATGACACACAACATTGTACATAATACTCTGCAATCAGAATTAAAAAATAATAATTGGATTAAAAATGAGCAGTTTTACTAAAAAATGATTCACTGCGCATGCACGAATGCAATCAAAATATAATATGCATAATGTATTAGCTAAGTATATAGAGCAACATTTGTGAAAGTCTCAAAATCATAGCTTGAAAATTCTGAAAATTATCGTCGATAGAATAAACTCGAAATCCGTTGTTCCCAAAAAGAAGCAAAAAGATGAGGGGTTGAATCAAATATCTGTTGATTAGTGCCAAGATAGCGTACACAATATTGCACGTATATTTGGATACAACTCCTCATATTTTTGCTTCATTTTGGGAACAACGGATTTCGAGCTTATTCTATCGACGATAATTTTCAGAATTTTCAAGCTATGATTTTGAGACTTTCACAAAAGTTGCTCTATATACTTAGATAATACATTATGCCTATTATATTATGATTACATTCGCGCATGCGCAGTGAAACATTTTTTAGTAAACCTGCTCATTTTTCATCCAGTTTCTATTATTTTTAAATTTTGATTGCGGAGTGTTATGTATAATGTTGTTTGGCATATTTTCTGAAAAGAACTTTTTTTTTATATTAAGAACTCTGCAAATTATAAGCAAAAAAACAAGGCAAAATTTGGGACTGTTTTTATAAAAATCTTAATTTCTCTACGAGTATACATGCTATCTTCATAAAAATGAACACAGTATATTACAATAAGCCACTTATTAATAATTTTGAGTAGTAACGCCTTTGCTACATTAGTTTTTACATGGTTATCCAAAAGATATTCGTTCTTTTTCAATTTGTTGACGGTCCCCTATGGGGTTTCGTGAAAAGATCTTTACGGAAATATATAACCTATAACATACTGTTTACACACCTGCAGTTTCAGGTTAATTCCTCATGTATTTTTCTAGATAGTTAACAAAACGTCTAAAATCGCAAGTGACCGGTCACCTTTGGCAATATAGTGTATCTCTTCATATGATCGCTAAAATATTGGTTAACCGTTAATTGCATAGTGATGTAAATTTCCATCACTTTTTATTTAACTTTTAATAAATAAATCAACTTCTTCGCCACCACTATATTTATATAGAAATATCAATCCAGTAAATTTCCCATGAACGATGTTGTTGAACAAAGTTAAAAATCTATCTTAAAATTTCTGGTGTCTAATATTTAATATATGTATAAAAAAACACAATTGTACAAGAAAAACTCATGCAAAGAAGGGTTAATGACTTGATTAATTTGAAGACGAAAACCACGAATGTGGCAACGCTTGGAATTCTTAGCGCGGCAGTTAAGTGGGTTTCTTTGTATTTTACAAGTAAAATAGCTCATTTTCCTAAATTCTTTTTTTTTATTATTATTATTTTGCTACATATGCTCAGTTGTCGATATATTTTTATTACTTTCAGTTTTTTCGTATATCATTTTATTTTGCGAGACTCTACTGCTTAACCTTTCTTCCGGTTTTTGAATAACCCATATTTTTTCGCAAGACGCTACTGCTTATATTTTTTTAAGTTTTTGAATAACCCACATTTTTTTACGACGGTCAAGTGATTGTTCATTTTTCAGTTTATTAATAACCCACATTCTTTTACGACGCTCAGACGCTTATCCATTTTTCAGTTTTTGAATAACCCACCTTTTTTTACGACGCTCAACTGCTTATCCATATTTCTGTTTTTGAATAACCCATCGGTTTTTTACGATGCCCAACTGCCTATGCATATTTCTGTTTTTTTGCTTACTCAATTTTGTTTTTTATAGTTGAAAGTATTTTTCTAAAATTCAAAACCAAAAAAGAATTATACGAAACGAAAATTGTCAATATTCACATAATTGTTTTTCTAATGAAACGTTTTATTTCACTCATTTTTTATAATGTCAGTGTTACTAACTTCTTAACAACCTGGATATTAGAAAAAATGTTAGAAATGACACGTTTCATTAGAAAAAATGATAGACACGTAAACCGAGAATTAGACATTCTGATTAGCAGCTCTTGAACATTTTGAATCTGTATAATCTTCTTAAACAATTACAAATATCTACCATAGTTATTGCGGATGAATTTTGGCGTTAAAATAGGCATTTGTAGCATATCATGCTCCACCAAACACATAGCCTGTGGTACCACTTCAGTAGACGTCAAGTATAATTTAGAAAATAAGCGACGCGAATATAACTTTAATTCCCGTATAGTTAAAAAAAAAAAATACGTGTCCTTTAGAATGAACATAAAATCAAAACAAGTTTTAGACGGACTCGTTCAGATGGAAACATTATCATGGTTATATTACGCATTTCAAGCGATAGGTGTAATGTTTGCAACGTGTATTTTGGATATCATGTTACCGTTTACATATAGATTATTGTCAATAAAAGCAAACATTTATGCATGATAAAGTGTATGAAAACCTTTACAGTATTCTCTACATGATTAGTTTACCAACATTTTACCTACGGCGGCATTCATTTGTCGTCCACACCGTACGCCCACCACTGCACGTCCTTCCTCCAGTTCGATCCTCCCCTTCCTTGGATGTCTTGGGTGTCAGGGAAAACCCATCCTTGGAAACAATGGACTACAGGTCAACTTGTCAATCCCGCGCTCGCCTGTTGGCCCACATGGATGGCCGAGTTCAGAGTTCAAACGTCAACTAGGCCTGCCAACAACCCTGATACTTTATACATTTCTTGACCTGACGGTTGAAATGTGAATAATTTTCGCGGAATTTTTTAAAAATAATAATATCATGTTAATATGTAAATAAATTGTTATTTAAGTTTTAAAAGAAGAAGTTTGATTATCTGTAGAAACATTTTACAAGTGAACAAGTTAAGTTTAACTTAATTGATCAAGTTTTGAATCTGGATTGACAGAATGAATCGCATCGTTTGAACAAAAGAACCTGCCGTCTCATCAAATGATATGCATCAGACTAGGTTGCTTACTGAAATGTAGTACCGTAATTTCCGGCGTATAATCCGCAGCTCAAAGAATCGTTTTTCGACCCAGAAAATTTATTCAATAATTGTAGTTAAATATTTACAGCGATCTTTTAAGTTACATTTTATAAAATAATATTTCTGGGTCGAAAAACGACTCTTTGAGCTGCGGATTATACGCTGGAAATTACGGTACATATTTAGTTTTATTTATTATAAAAAGTGTCTGGTTCAAATAAGTGTTTTTGACGTAAGTAAATCATAGAAGTTGGCAGCCATGTAGCAGAGGAATCTTACCATTTTTTACAGTGTATGTGTAATAATAATCGTAAAATTGCAAAACAATATGGATCATTTTAAGAAACGTGTATAGTGTAATTTAGTACGATAGATTTTTTCTTCTATACTTTGTAATTGCGTACTTTGTTAATTGATTCTTTGAGATCAAATAATATACTGTAATCATTACTTTAAACTTATATCATTTTTAGAAATATTTTTTTAATTTTCTTACGTTGCATCTAAATTAGTGTCCGTACGTTTAAGGGGGATTAATTATCAGTTTTTTTTCATAAAGGAATGTCTTATTTAATGGAGAAATTGTGTGTTTAAATATGGCGACCATAATTTTACGAACAATCTAGCATTGACATCCCCTGAATCCCTTTAGGTGTACGAACCCTGAGAATTCAATTCAATTATATTATTCTAATATTAATTTTTTGTCTAATATATTAATAATTATTACTAATTTTAAAAGAGTAAATTGACATCTCTAAAATCCAATTTAAAGTTTAATTGAAAAATAAGGTTTCGAAATATACAACGAAATTGTTCTTGATTAAATAACTAAAGCTCTATTATTAATAAAAGTTTCACATATAATGAAGAAGAATTAAAATGAATAAATTTCTCTGATAGAACTTAGAATAAAGTTTCTTAAATATATTCAATTTTCAACGGAGCAACAGCCAAAGGCAGAGTTAAATCTTATAAGCTGGAGATAATAAATCCCAACTTTCTAAGCATAACATTTTATGATTAATAAGAAGCCGAAATAATGAATAATGTATTAAAATATCTGTACTAAAGAATCGCATCTGAGTTGGTGGCTTACGTTTTCACGGTCTGGTTAGTGTCAGATCGAAAATTAAGGAGATTTAACACCGAACATATTTATTTTGGCAGAAATAAGACGATTTGTACAAAAGATGTTGTTATTATATTCAAATAAAATAATTTAATAACTGCATTAAATAAAACTTATTAATTTAATTGTTTAGCTGCCATTAAAACGTTCAGAGTTGTCATATAACAGCGGTTGAAAAATGCTTCATTTAACAAAAATGATTTAAAAGTTTAAAATTTAATTTTAATTTATATGCAGAATCATGTTTCACTGACAGTGTAGGTGTAGTTTCATAGATTAAAAAATCTTTAGTGTTTTATAAAAATTAAAATAACTTAATATTTAAATTGTATTGTCAAAAGGTCATACATATTTTAATTATAATCAATTTTATGAATATTTTATAATTTTGAGTATTTCATGAAATATTACACCATTTAATACTTCTAAGATATATATTAATTTCATTTACATATAAGAAAAGGAAAATCAAAATAAATGCATTTCTCTGGGGTAATTTAAATTAAACGTCCTTGAATATAAACAAATTTTTAACAGAACAACAACCAACTGCACAGATAAATATTAAAATCTAAAAATAATAAATCCTACCATTCCAAGCAAAACATTTATAACTAGTAAGAAATAAACATAATGAATAATAATATTTTGTGTTAAAATATCTGTACTAAGAATTGCGTCGGAATTGGTGGCTTTATTTTTAATTGCTTGGCTGCATCTAGAAAATTAAGAAGATTAAATATGTTACAGAATAATTTGATGAAAATAAGACGTCATGCACATAAAAATGTTTTTACTATATTGTAATAAAATCATTTAATAACGGTATTAAATAGGCCTTATTGATTTAATTGTTTAGTAGTAACTAAAATTTTTACTTCGTCTTATAATAGCGTTGTATCAGCGCTTCGCATGTCTAAATTATTTTTAAAGTAAAAAGTAAATAAATTTAATTGGAATTCAAATTCACAATTATGTCATAAAAATAACGTTAAATGACAAAGGCGTTGTGTAATAGGGAAATTTAGATATTTATCCCTTAATTGCACAGTGATGTAAATTTCAATCACTGTTTATTTAACTTTTAATAAATAAATCAACTTCTTCGCCAGCACTATATTTATATAGAAATATTAATCCAGTAAATTTCCCGTGACCTATGTTGCTGAACAAAGTTAAAAATCTATCTTAAAATTTCTGGTGTCTAATATTTAATATATGTATAAAAAAACACAATTGTAAAAGAAAAACTCATGCAAAGAAGGGTTAAGCCAAAATTATAATCAAGCTGCTGCAGTAATACATGAGATATCAGCTGTTTTTCTTAGGATTTTGCAACTATTTTTGTTCTGATAAAATTTTATGTGAATACTTGATTAACAAATATAAAATAGATAAATAAAAATTAATTCACTTTGAGTTGTGTAACTAATATTAATTTCTGGAAATATTTTTATATTTTAGTAAATAAGAATGACAAAAAAAGTGACGTTAAATTTTATAAGCTGAAAGTAGTATAAATCACTAATTTCTAACAATAGAAGATTATGATTATTGATATATAGTATTACACGTAAATTTTTAAACAAAAATCAAATCGACATCAAGTGATTATTTATTAATCTAGTGTACATTTGTATATATATAGCAGAACACTTTGCATACTTTGGTGAGAGTTTTTTGCCACAATATTTGTTATTTATAATCCTTTTAATCTCAATGTTTGCCAATATCGTAATTTAAATGCGCAATCAACGATCGTGTATTAAAGTTTTAATATATCTGAAAAACTATACATGAAATGATGATTATTTTTTAAATGTACAGGAATACTGTGTATCTAAGCAACATATTCAAATTCCGTGGTAGCGGGTAAAATTTTTCGAACGTTAGAGTGAAAAAAGCAAAAACTTTTGGATCGTGATGAAATTAACAGAGAGTCACTAGAAGAATGATTCTTTTCCAAAAAAGAAGGATTACCATAAAAGGGACATCCGCTCAAATTATACGCAGCAACGTGCGTAACAAAATATACATACAAGCGACTGGTTTTACAAATATTTCTAGGAATCTTCTATGAAAATCAGAACTCTTTTCTGTAGGTTTATTGTTCGAGACTGGTTTTCTTGTACTTTTCGTTCTACTCACATACTGATGTTGTCAATTTTGTGCAGTAATATTACAGAACTAGTGGAAAGCCCGTTCTACGGGCAGTGTGCGTGGCAAATTCCAATTATTTGAAGCGCATATCGGTAATCAACTCATAAATATTAGAACAATACCCCCAATATACTCAATTCCTATATGTTGTCGTCAGTTTAGTTGTTAAAGCTTTTCTTGTACACCACATTTTTTGTAAAATATTTGCGAGAGTTTGGGATTAATTTTCCTTGTTGTGGTTCTTGATGAATTTTGACTTTGATGTCGGAATTATATTGTACTAGACAGCAGGCAACAACTGCCTATGACTAAATACAGGATTAGGCAAATAAATGACGACAATTTGTAGCGTTTGTCCTTGAAACTTATTAACCCTACAATGCATGAATTGTTCTTTTAGAATTGTGTTTTTTTATACTTATATTAAGAATTCGACACCAGAAATTTTAAGATAGATTTTTAACTTTATTTAGTAGCATATTTATGTTATTTTTACAGGATTAATATTTCTATATAAATTTAGTGGTTGCAAATAACTTGATTTATTTATTAAAAGTTAAATAAAAAGTGTTGCCAATTGGCTACACTATGCATTGTAGGGTTAAGGGCCATTGCAAATGAAACTTTGAGCGGAAATTGCCGTCTTGTCAATTAAAATGGTAAGTGAGGATTGCTAGGACACAGGTCAATCCGCGGAATGAAAACAATTTCTCCTTTAAACGGCCTAATCAATAGAGTTGAAATTTATTAAAAAAAAAAAAAAAAAAAAAAAAAAAAAAACGTTTCTAACGCAGTTTGTCTAACAATTTTCTGACAAATATTTTTCGAGCTATTAATTTTTACAGTAACTTCAAATGTTTCATTTTCCGAAATTAATCTGTGACAACGATTAGCGAAAAAGCCGGTCATCAGGAACGCGTAGCTTTTTATTAAAGAGGATAGGAAATCAGAAATTTCTAAGAAATAGTTTCTGGACAAACAGCTGCCCATTATTTTTCAGGAATGTTCCTGTACTTATTTCCAGTGTTGTTTGAAATCAGATAAAATTTTTGAAGCTAAATATTATCGTCTAAGTAATTATTTTATTTTTTCACCACAGATTACTCTTATTTATAAAATTAAGAATACCTAAGTAGCAAAAAATGGCTAGGCCGACATTCGTAAACAGTAAGAAATGTCAGCTTTCCTCGCGGGTGACTAACAAATCGTAGGCTAAAGAAGCGTAACAGTGGCCCAAACGTTAGCTGCCCAGATGCGCTCCAAAACACAGGGATCTCAGTACACTACCATTTCCCAACGGTTTCCAAAAGCTGCCAACGATGAGCCAACAATCTGTGTTCCTTGGAGATTTAATGCCTAACATATTTATTTTGTGGCAATACAAATACTTATTAGGAAATAAACTATTATATTCTAATAAAATTGCTGAATAACTATTTGAAATATTAGTATATTAGTTTATATTACTTGTCATCCTGGTTTGAAATGAAGAAATTGCAAGGAGAAAATCTTAGAGCACCTTATCTTCATGAAATGAACATGGAACAATAAATACGAAGAATTCACATACCTAAAAATTGTTTAGCTTCAACTTTAGCCATTTCCGCAGGGCCTTATTATCGCCTCTACAAACGTACATTTGAATATAAATTTTCTCATATTTAAACGCCTTATTCATGCACGATTTCTGTCATAATTAATGCAAAAATACCTATTTGGTTTTACTATCGGAAGTTTGCCCCGGCAGTAGTCAGACACTGCGATTCCACCCTATTGTGACTACATAAACAATCCTCCTGTCAGTGTCAGTGAATGTAATTACCGCCGGGGATACCTTCCACCAGTTAATTTCTTTAGACATTTTAGCCTTAATAACACAAAAACTACAGGAAATTTCACTCAAGTTTTTTTCAAGTGTTTCACCCCAGAAATTTTATTTAAAACTACTTAATTTATTCATTTAACGTATTTCTGTGATTTTTATATTTAATTTATTTTAAAAAGAAATTTCCTGTTCCAATCGGAATATATTCATTTGATAGCCGTCAAAATGACGGCTCATGGTAGTTCTAGTGTTAGAAGTATTTTTCATGCAGAATTTCTGGCATAAATAATGAAAAAATATTCTATTCGTTTTTACGGGTGGAAGTTTGCTAAGACGTTGGTCAGGCTCTGATACGATGTACACAAACATTAACCATCATCTTGTGACTACATCCTTGTTTACTTCACTCGTAACCGGTTGACACTCACTATCTGTCTCTTCCTCTTAACTCATAGCTCCATTGAAATGGCCAAGAAAAGTGCATTCGTGCCAGAAGAGTATAAGACAATCGTTTACGTAGTTTCGTAAAGGAACTCTTATTTTGCCCACTCTGAAAACCAGTGCTTCATAAGTTGCTCCCGACAGCTTCTTTCTTTCAAATGAGGACAGCAAAGAAACATTTATAACATATTCTGTAGGAGCTTTAAACCCTCAGAGGTTCGGCAGTGGATACATAAAAATGTCTGTTGGCTGTAGTAAGCCATTTTAAGTGGGGCATACTTTCTGCACATCTGCTTAAAACTTTTTGTTATTTTTAAAGTAAAATAAACAAAATTAGAACCAGATAATGTCTTTACTGAAGTGTTTTGTTTTTTGCTTTCATGTTGCTATTTATTAACTTCTTTCATTTAATAAAAATTCTGGTTTCAATTGACTTGGAAAAAAAAAAGAAAATTTGTGCAGCAATCATAAGTTAATTGGCACCTGATTTTGGATTCTAAAGATGTTAATATGGCCTAAGATTTGAAAACTATGTTTTCTAGCCCATTTGAAACCATATTATGACTCAGGGAACATGCATTAAAAAAGAAAGATTATTTCGCTCCACCTTAGTGGTTAGGCATAATTTTATTACGTGATTCAATTATTTAATAAAGGTGAGGACTTCAATTATTTATATTTATTTTTTCTATTTCCTCTTTTAGGGTTATACCTGTTTTACTACTTTCTATTTCAGACAGCTTTTTTACACTAAATTCAAGTTTTATTCTTTTTTAAATTACTTAGATAATTCTATTTTATTTCGATTTACAAGTATCTCTAATGTTTGAAGTAATGTCGCCTATATTAATGAAAATAATTAATAAAACTGTATAATAATTATTTAAAATGTTGGGATTTAAATATTTTACAAAGATTACTAAAGTTCAATCTATGGGGCCTAAAATTTGTCAAAGTATTGTATAAAAGTATAGAAAAAGTAATAAAAATAAATACAAAATTTACACGAAAAATTTTTGCTTCTGTTCTCGTAGGCTCCTTCTATTTAGCTGTATGAAAACAATATATGGGCTAATAATGTTTCCATTAGATTTAGATTTTATGGTCAAAAGTTTGCTGTTGACTATATCTCTATCCAACAGAAGACGCATTAGCATACAACTGCACTAGCGCCATATTCATTACCTGCGGCCGTTAGTGCAAACATAAGTTCGCTGCAGGCACACTTTATGCAAATTTTGTTGGCGTACAAGCGCCACTTTGCTCTCCTGCAGCGAGTTGTCAAAGCAAAAGTTCGTGAGAAATGAGAAAAGCTACTAGCAATTTTACAGCAGCATTGGACTTCAATCCAGAGTCCCCACGTGATCTAGTTTTTCTGCTTATCTGAATTAATAATTCACAGTTTCACATTCCGATTTTTCTGGTTTAAGCGCTTTATTTTACAGCCTGCAAAACACGATCTGTCGTAAGATGTCGCTACTTGCAAAATTTCTTCTATTTATCTACGCAGGTTTAATTTATAATAGCTTTGATTGCCAACATTTTCCGTTGTAGACAAATATTTCCATACAATAATTTTCGTCACATAATTCTGGTAGAAATATAGCAAAAAGTTTACTATTTTAAAATAGTGAAGGACAAATATCTTACACCCAATAAGTGGTACCCGACATACAGCTGCTGGTCAACGAGTTAAGCGGAAATGTTTTCACATGCATTTAAATGTAAATATGAACCAAGACATAAAACATTTCTTATTTTATGTTGAATAATTGAACTATATTTTTCAATTAAAGTGATGTTAAATTCTAAATTATTGATTTGAAAAGTGAAGGAAATGTAATTTTCATACAACTGAAAATCATATTTATTATCTAAAATTAATAATTAAAATAACTTTAAAGTCATCGTCAAATATAATACCTCATTCTTATACATTATATTTAGTCCATAATTAAAAGTTACTCGTTCTTGTATTTTACGATCTAGTGAATATGTAAGTCTTATTAAGATTTTAATAAAAGTTTTAAATAAAATATTGTAGTTGTATCCCTCATTAAAATTCCCAAAACTCCGCACATAACTTCTCATTATGATTTAAAAGTATAATGACCACTTGTTGTGAAGCGTATTTTTAAATTTAATACGTTAATTATGATAATGAAAGATATTTATTTTAAAAGAAAATGCCTATCATATCTCTTTAAAATATTTCTAAAGGTTTGAGTTAGTGTGTTTAAAAGATTTCGAAATAGCATTTCTTGTTAGAAAAATTCTTTACATTATTTATACGCTAGAGAAAGTTCCTTTACTGTAAATCAAGGAGTTACAATGCGAACAAAATGAATAAAACTAAATGAAATCCTCTTTTCAACGAACTTCTATTTCAAATGCATTTTAATAATGAACTGCACGTTATGCATTTCAAAAATATTTTTGTTTTCTGTACATGCACATTAATAGTTATTTTTTTCTCAAGAATAATACTTTACATGGTGTTTATGAATAAATTTTACTATCTGCTGACATCCGTATCTGAAATTGATTAATTGTTTCTATTTAAAATTTTAAAACTCTCAATGCATGTGATGCTAAATTCCACAAACAAACAAACAAAAACTTTTAGTACTAAACTTCCCTACAGGAAATCTTTTAGCACGGAATAGTCACAACAAATAAGTCATCACATCAAGGATTTACAGTTAATAAATATTTTACTCAATTTTTGTAGAGTTATAAAAGAAAATTTAATAAGAATATATCCAGAATTAAAAAAAAAATAAAGAAAGCTAAAACAGAGGAGAAAATTTTAGTTTTTTATTCATGTTGCATGAAATAAAAAAATTAAATTGGACTTTAAAATCCTTACTTTAACCGTTTGAGTGCTATGAAGCGCGATAGCGCCGCAATGTATCCGCGATCAAACAAATTTCAACGGATCAAACAACACAGAAATTTTATTCAATAATTGAAATCATTTAATTTTTATTCAACAGTTGAAATATTTACAGCGATCTAGTGAGTTACATTTTCTAAGATAAAATTTCTGGGTTGAAACACAATTTGTTTGATCCGCAGATACATTGCGGCGCTATTGCGCTTAGCACTCAAACTGTTAACATGTGATTACAAAGATCAAATTGGGAGTTATTTAAATCCAAACATAATACGTTTTAAATCAATCCTGCGTCTACTGTGTTACTAGGTAGTGCTGTTACTTATTAGAATATTGGCGAATGACCTCAATCCTCTCGACAGAGTTACCCTAGGAGAAATTAAACACATTCTTTGATTTAAGTCCAAATAGCAACCCAGTATCCAAGTAACCGCAAGATAAGGTACTTTAAACAAAACACATTCTGTTTAAATATTTCATCCTAATGGATTTCATATTTGAGTATTGGTGTTACAGTCAGTATAAAAATAAATCTCATCTATCTTCATGATGACAAAATACAAAAAAATATTTACCCTTTTTTGCCGCCTGACTTGATCCAAAGAACTCAAATAAAGTCATAAACGTGGGTATTACCATTTTAAAAATCGACGTTGCTTTTCTGTTTAATATGTGGATGGTCCCTATTTGAGAAAATTGAGTTCATGTTCTGAAAGAAGATATTATTCCGTGTCTAGTGACACCTTTGTTTCGGCAAATGAATGCGACCATTTCTGACAATTTCAGACATAAATTAGTTTTGTACTTAAAAAGTATATTGTCCCAACTTTTAGATAAAGTGTTTTTATATGTAGCTGAAATTTATTTATTCTAATACAGCAGCATCGATTATTTAAAATATGCTTTTAATATTTAAAAATGATTGTATTTATGTGTTGACTTTCATGTCACCCCTGTAACAAATATAAGATTTGAATGTTTTAAAATTTAAAATCTAATTAAAATTTTAATCATCGTTTAGGTAATGTGAATCACGCGTTTTTGTGTGCACTGTTTATTTTAAATATAAACTAATGTTTTAATATGAAAATAAAATTTTAGAAAATCCTTTTTGCTATATTAAGATCGATAAATATTTGGTGAATATAAAAAAATGTCTAATTTAAAAGTTTGAGTATTAAACAATTTAAATGCAGAGATAATTTATGATCAGAACTACTAAACACGTCTACAACCCTATGCATAAATTAGGCGTGGTATGATTATACCGTACAGGGTCTGTATACACAGACATGTGTATCTTTTCTTGACACAGGCTGTGCATTCAACGGAATTTCTAATCAAAACGTATCCAAGCATTCTATTTAAACTTGCATATAGTTGTCAATATATTACGTTTCTATTCAAGCCAATAAAACACAATTTAAAGATGAATATTTCGCTGGATTTTGCAGGAACATTGTGTTAAAGTTTATATTAATTATAAACATTTTAAAATATATCATAAAAATGTAATAAAAATGAAAGCATATAATTTTTCAAGTTTAAAAAGATTGAACTTCAAATTAACGGAATTCAGTAACTAGTTCCAATCTGTATGGAGAGGCTTTGGTTTGCGTTAATATGAATTGTTTAAAAGCCATTAAATTTTCTTCTAAATCAATTCTATTATTCCCTTTCAGACACATCAAATAGTTTTAGCATACACAGTGCAGGGTGATTACACTTTTACAACAATTTTTAACACTAGAACTACCATCAGACGTATTTTGAAGGTTAGCAAATGAAGGTATTCCGATTCGAGCCAGGAATTTCTTTTTTAAATAAATTAAATATAAAACTCGCAGAAATACATTAAATTAATAAGTTAAATAATTTTAAATAAAATTTCTGGTGTGAAATAGTTTTAAAAACTTGAGTAAAATTTCCGGTAGTTCTAGTGTTAAAATAATTTTTAGCCTTATGTAACCGCAGAAATATTACAAATTCCGCAATTAAATCTTTAACGGATAAATCACTTCAATTGCTAAGATGTTGAAATAAATGTTTGACACCGGAAATTATAAACAAATTTATTTTTATATAATAAAAAAGTGATATTTCACATATATAATAAATGAAAAACATTTCTATTAAAATTCTGCTGTCATTGTTGAGTTTCGTAATTAAAGTTTTGTGGTTTCGTGGGAAAACCAGTGAACGTTAAAGGGTTTAAGGCGGTGATAACTCATGTTGTGACTGAAATGTTAAAAAGATTTTTTTAAATTTCAGATATTGGTAACAGTCTCCTTGGAAACTTCAAGGATTGTACGCACCTCGCATACTTCCTTACAAATACAACATACATCATTAAAAATATACTTGCAACATGGATAAAAGTGTGAAAAATGAATTTGATATATATAAAACAAATTCGTTTTTTTATAAGTATAGATGCACGTTTCAGATTTATTTTTAAATGCTTCTTTCGTCTATCAAACGCCCTTAAATTATAAAATTTCATTCGATACTTTATGATCAGGAAGGTATATTTTTTAGTTTTTTTAACAATATCTTGCGGAAGAAAAGGCTTAAAAACCGATTACGATTTAAATCTATTGAAATTCGTAATATAATTTTATAAAATTTCTTTATTTTTGCTTCAATTGACTTTAAATCTGAGACTCATAATTTATAGCAAATTAATAAAAAGGGAATTGTACGTTATTTGAGTTGTTTCCGATATTTAGCTAATTGAAAATTGGAACTAAAATATTACATAAATACTTACTAGATGTTAAAATATTATTGTTGAAATATCATTGTTAAAATATCATCTTAATAACGTTCAAATTTTGTGAAGTGTCTACATGTAACAAAGCCGTTAAATAATAAGCCCAGTCAGATAAATGGGAAACTTTTCGCAAGTTGAAAATAGCGCCATCTAGCGGTTGGGAGTGCTGCATTCGGCACCAAGAATATTTTAATAAAATTTTGCTTCTAATATTAAAGCTTAAAATAAGGAGTTCATATTTTCTAAAAAAGTCGTTTGTAAATTCCGGTGTCAGTCAGTAATTTCACATTTTACGAACAGAATTTGTCTGTGCCGGAAAGGGTTAATTGCATAGTGATGAAAATTTCCATCACTTTTTATTTAACTTTTAATAAATAAATCAACTTCTTCGCCACCACTATATTTATATAGAAATATTAATCCAGTAAATTTCCACATTTTTTTTTCATGATAGTTTTAGCTTTAATGTAAAAGATCCCAATAATTAGCAAGCTTTTAAAGGAAGTGCAAAAACAAAACATCGATAAAAATCGTATAAAATATCGATATAAATAAATCGTATCGTTTCTCTGCGACGCACTTCTGTTTTGTCCGCCTTCCGCAGCAGAGGTTTGGCGCTAGTGTGTCGCTAACAAATTTAACACTATCTGACTGGGCTTATTATTTAATGGCTTTGATATGTAATAAGTATTAAAATTTCATTTCCGCGTTGTCAATGATTGAAATATTTTAAAATAAAATTGAAAGGTCACCGGAATTATTTCCCGATAATTCAACACATTCTGAATAAATATATGTAATTTAATACATTTTAAATTTAAATTGACATTTAACCCTTCTTTGCATGAGTTTTTCTTTTACAATTGTTTTTCTTCTATACATATATTAAATATTAGACACCATAAATTTTACGATAGATTTTTAACTTTGCTCAGCAACAAAGTTCTAGATTATTACAGTTCTAGAAATTTACTAGATTAATATTTCTATATAAATATAGTGGTGGCGAAGAAGTTGACTTATTTATTAAAAGTTAAATAAACAGTGATGGAAATTTCCATCACAATGCAAAGAAGGGTTAAATAATAAATTAAATTTAAAATTACATGTCCGTCACTCTAATACTTGCAAAAATTATTTATTCGAATTAGATTAATTGATTGATCAGAAATTTATTGTAATATAACAAATGATGATGAATTATAGTATTTCCTTATGTTTATTCTCGTTTGTTGTTGTTCAGCATGCTGAAATAATCATGTTGAAGTGTAACGGATTAAAATGACTGTACATTCGTCATCTAATTGTGCTTATTTTCGGGCAGTTGAAAATATAACCAAATTTTTTGAACGAAGCCCAAATTTTATTCTTAATTAAAACTTTTTATTTTATTCTTAAAATTTTTATTAATATTTCTAATTTAAATGGATAACATTAAGAGGGACATCTAAAGTTTTACAAAAAAATCAATTTGGGGATTTTTTGATACGGCAGTGTAAGAAAACAAGAAAAATATCGCAACAAATTCTTCTGGCATTTTTGATGCCAGTATTCTTTGCTACAAAAATTTGCATGGCAGCCTATTTTTATCTAAAAATATACAGAGAAAAGAGGTTTTAATTCACATTTAGCTATTAATTTTCTGGTGGAAAAAAGCCGACGCCTATAATTTATACCTGATTTTGCCGTTAGTGTTTCCGTTAATTATTGCAATACGCTTATTTTAAATTTAAAAAAAACATTTGCATTTAATCTGAAAAAAAAAATAACACATAAGTATTAAATGTCAATATATAACTTTGAATATATACGCATGTGTGCATGTACAAGTACGTAGTATGTTACGGGTGATAAAATGCGTTTTAAAAAGACTCCTTTACCAGTCCATGTCAAAGCACACTTTAAACACAGAATGCAAGCCTACCCCTCGCTCCGTTTTCTGATTACGGCTTTTTTCAGAGAAAGTACTATTTTCAAAATTTCTTACAGTTTTGTAAAAACATATCTGGAAGGCAATTTTTGTTTCAAATGTTAAACCTAGCACGGAAAATTTCCTTCATATATATTGGTATTAAAAAAACACGGACCAGTAGGAGCTCAAACAAATAAAAATAGTCACGACAAAAAAATGTTGGTAAAACAAACTTAGAGAGGTGTATTTCTTGAGTTATGGGAAGTGAAATTCTAATTTGCCCACTAACTAATTATATGCAATACCAAAAGTAAGATAGAAGTAGATTTAGATGTCTGAAGACTTATTGTTTTTAATCCTTTCTCTGAGATTTTTATAAATTATTTATTTTATTATCGTTGTTATAGATTGGTGACTTATTCAGTTAGCTGCATGTTTCATCTTTTATGTCCTCGTATCAAGAAAGCTAATAAAGAAGTTCAATTTTTTTCAACTTATTCTGTATTTTTGTGTTTTCCAGAGACAGAGATTAATTTTACATCCTCATTTAAATTCGTCAATTTTTAAGGTAATACTTACTATTTTGCACCAAATTGTTAATTTGTTTATACAACTAAATATACACTTCCAATTATCAAGAAAATTTATACAAATTAAAGTAATACGACAAATGTTTATGCATAAAATATAAATTATTCTTTCTGTTCACATATGAAGTTACCTTTTCTGTTAAAATCTACACTCTAAAACGAATATCTCTATTTAAAAATACATTATTAAGGAAATTTTACGAGAGATTCTGATACAACATAACACATTCATATGAAGTAAAATGTTAAGGGAAAATTACTTTCAGTTACTTTATAACAGTGAATTAATCCATGAATAAATAAAACATATCATCAAAACAACATTCTATCAATATTTTTCATATTTGGCCAATACTGGCAATATTGAAATAAAACATTTTTCCATTATTTGAGGATTTACATTATGCCCTTACTTCACCAATATTGGGAAGAAATATTTTGCAGTATTATTGGCAATATTTTCAATATAATCTCAATAATTCTGCAATAAGTGATTCATTG
Source organism: Maratus michaelseni (assembly GCA_963931845.1). Taxonomy (NCBI): domain Eukaryota; kingdom Metazoa; phylum Arthropoda; class Arachnida; order Araneae; family Salticidae; genus Maratus; species Maratus michaelseni. The sequence continues at coordinate 405,210,623 of OZ007586.1, forward strand.
CAAATATTTCTAATGAAAAGCCAATATATATATAATAATCGCATTTCATTCCGAAATTTTTTTAGTGTAATGTTAATTTTTAATATATATTTTCATTTCATCGGAAGTATTTAAGACTGTAATAATGGCGTAAGATTGAGCTGCAATATAAAATGCTACAATTAATTTACTATAGTGATATTTCATTACAAACATTTCCAATATAAAGCCATAATCAAGACTGCAAATGTTAACTTGCTTTAGTGACATTTTATTTCAAATGATTACAATATAAAATCATAAATAAATTGATTTTGACCTTCCCTTGTAGTATTTTCAATTATTGCAATATTGGCGTAATACTGGGCCCCAGATATAACAAATATGCATTTACTAATAGGGCATATTTTTCAAGTTTACTTCATTTGACTAAATGGAAATCATGAATATATTTGAGCAATACATTTATTTTATATATTATTTTTAAAAATTCATGTAATTATCTAAGAGTTACTATTTATTAAAAATATATTCAAAAGGTTTAACCGATATAAATATGCATAACAAAACAATATTGCAATACATTGCTATAATGAAGTTCTTTACACGATTTTGACATAAATATTTTTCCTTCCAAAACATGATATCGTTACCGAAAATTATTTTCTTTTGTAGATGATATAAGGCCTTATTGGATGTAATATTGCTGCAGAGATTATATCATTCGCAGATCATTAATACCAGCAAAATGATCTGTTTTGAAAGATAATATTGCTTTCCCAGACGTGTGTTTTCTTCTCAAGGGTGCAGTTACTTCACGACATGAAATATTTTCTCTAATCTTTAGAAGCGAGAAGAATTTGAAACATATACAAATATATTTTTTCATATTTTATAAAACTGATAATGTCGCATTTAAATATAAGCCAACTTCAAAATTATAAAATATTTCTAATGAAATGATAAAAATTAGAGAGAAACATTTCAGGTTTAAATTGGTGACAATGAATATAATTTTTTTATTGTTCAAAATAAATGTTTAGAAACACTAGAACGCGGGCCACTGACAAATTATTAATATTGTAAGCAATTTTTGTCTTATTTGATTCTTGAAAGTAAACTCAAATTCTTCGATTAAATAAAGTTAAAATAACTTAAAAATTACCTGTATGTTTGCGGCCCACAGATATTTTGTTTGAAACCACTGATGTAAAATCTGAATATCGGTTCATATATGTCAACTTTTACGCTTTTTTATTTCCGCTATTTCTCAGCACAAATATTTGCCAAATTTAATCGCGCCGCAAATTGAGGTCTAAATAAAGCAAACTTTTCTATTCAAAAACAGTCGTATGAAAAAAAAAACAAGAACGAAAAATCATGCGTCAAGCATAGATTATGTAACACTTTCCAACGCTTCGAAAATAATTTTACAAATCATACCGTTTAATAAGCTAAAAGATAACATCTAAGTAAACAATTTGGAAAACGCATACCATATTTAAAAACATAATTTCAGGAATTTCCAACATATACAATATTCGGAAAAATATCCGAATACTTTTATTCAGCCCTGCATAGGATCTATAGATTTGTATATATACTACATAAGATGTTACATTTTAGTTCAGTTAGGAAACGCGTAGCACAGTTTAAAATTCTCCGTCTGGAGTTTGTCAATAAACGGAAATGTGTTCGCGAACTTTTGTGCTTCCCTGTATAGGATCTACAGAGTTTATACACGCCACGTAATAGACAAAAAGCGACTTAAAATCGCGTTCAGTAACTTGAAACGCACTTCCAGGAATTATTGTTAAGAGACAGTAGATAATTCTTTTGTGTGTCCCTGTAAATGAACGATGACTTCTATACACACACTATTCTGTAGTAAGCCTTTTGTAATGCACCTTAGTGATATATATCAATTTCAATGCGTTTAAAATAGTGAAACATTATTTAAATAAACCGCAGACGATTTTTCTCCATAGACGTAATGTAACGGAATTCTTTTGACTGTCCCTGTAAAGTAACTATTAGTGCTATGCACACCCTTTTCCATATTAAGCTTCTTCTAATGCACCTTAGTGATATCTATAAATTTCAATGCGTTTAAAATAGTGAAACATCATTAAAATAAACCGCAAATGATTTTTCCCCATAGACCGCAATGTAACGGAATTCTTTTGAGTGTCCCTGTAAAAAAACTATACGTGCTACACACTTCCGTTGAAATAGGGAACATGCTATAGATAACAACAATAACATATAAAAATTTCAGAGCAATCCGAGCATATTTACGGGAGTTAGAGCACGGCCAGACGGCCAGACGGCCAGACGGCAGACGGCAGACGGCCATACGGCCAGACAAACCGAAGTCATAAACACTTTTCAACTAGGTTGGAAAGTGTTAAAAACGAAAAATTGTTAGCTATGTCGATTACTAACAGAAAGCGTATGAAATTTCAATCTCATGACAGAAATTTAAATAATCCCATATGTAAAAACATAAATATGCAAATTGTGATCAACACAAATATAGGTGATATTTCTCTTCTCTAGGGGCCTATAAAGCGCGATAGAGAAAATGTCGAGGTTAGATTGGGCAAAATTTTAAACCGTACATTCTGGCAACCTTTATTTACATTTTAGAATCTCATCAGATTGTTATATCTTTATGAAAGAACTATCAACGTATAAAACTCATAATCAATTTGTTCACTTTTTACACCACTTTTGGAAAAGAAATTTATTTACTGCATACATATATAAGACATAAAATAATAATGTAGTACGAAATACATAACCTATGTCTACACAAACAAACTATATAATAATGCACATTTAACAGCGCTTACATATACCGTAATTTCCGGCGTATAAGCCGCAGCTCAAAGAATCGCTTTTCGACCCAGAAATATTATTTTATAAAATGTAACTTAAAAGATCGCTGTAAATATTTAACTACAATTATTGAATAAAATTTCTGGGTCGAAAAACGACTCTTTGAGCTGCGGCTTATACGCCGGAAATTACGGTACAACTTTCACTCTAAATACCACCAAACATACATTTTTGTTGCAGAATTCTCCCAGCTTTGTTTTTTCGATTAAAGAAGAAGAATTCGTCTATTTCCACTTGGCCCTCCTTCTTTCATTGGTTGAGGTTTCATTTTCGCAATTGTTTATATTATTTGGCACAAAATTTCACTTATGTCAAGACCCCAATAACAAAGAAATGTCGTATTGTCTCCAATAAAATGTGATAAAGAATTAATTATATATGTTTTAAATTATCGGGAGTGAAATGGTTTGCTGAATTAATGCTTTTTTTCTTCTTTTAATGTTGCCGTAATTTCTGGTATATAAGACGTGACTCAAATAAATCGGTTTTGAAAAAGAAATTTTATTTATTTATGAAGTAGAATAAATACCAAGTAGTTCGAACCAGAAATAAAATTTCTGGTTCGAAACCAATTTATTTGAGTCGCGGTTTATATACCAAAAATTACGGTACGTAAATGACGTCGCTGGTAACAGCTAATAAAAAATCTAAATAGAGTAAACAGTTTTTTAGAATAATGAAACTTCTAAACTGATTTTTTTTAAAATTTTGTACCGCATTAATTAATAAAACATGTGTGTTAATACTGTGCAACGTCACACATCCATAATAACTAATATAATGAGAAATATTTAATGTAAATAACACCATGATGCAAAATACTGTGTCCTACCAAAACAAATATAATTCAGCTTAATTCTAAATGAGCGAAATATACCTTTCAGTAGGTTTAAGAAGTGAGGCGTTGCGGAAATTAAGGGTGAACTGTACAAAAGTTGATTTTTTTTTTTCAAACATAGCACGGATGACCTTAGTAATTGGTACAATTTATTACAAAAGTGCAGGTCGCATCTAATGCTCCGAAGTTTATTTTAGAATACAAACTAATAAAATGACGATAATGATAACTGTGCATTTCATACTGCTCTTCCTCAATATTTGGGGTTTCTGAGATCGCCCCTAATACACGCAACCCGCCAAAACTTCTTTCATTACATTTCTCTAAAATGTTAATGTGCTTAACATTTTAAATTTGACTAAATACCTCTCTAGACGCTTATTTCAACACTTATTTTACTTTATATTATTTCATAAAATGCCTATGGTCGTCTAAGTTTTACTCTTTGTGTAAAATCTATTTTAAAGCTTTCACTAATATGAATATACATATCGAAATTCAAGATAAAAGAATATTTCTCCCAAATGAAGCATTTTAACTGTAGGCACTTTTCTCTCCGCAGTGCAACAGATAATCAAATTTTTTACATAGATATATTTTTACTTCGAAAATACGATATCTTTCCCGAAACGTATTTCCTTTTGCAGGTGATATAATGTATTATAGAGTGTACTATTGCCGCAGAGATTATATCATTCCTAGATCATTATTAACAGCAAAATGCTTTGCTTCAAAGGATAACACTTTTTTCTCAGAATGCATTTTATGCTCAAGGGTACAATTACTTCATGAAATGAAATAGTTCATGCAATATGTACAAGTATGTAGAATTTGGTACATATCTATATATATTTAAAGAGTTTTTTTACGACTGTGAAAATTGCATTTAAATATAAGCTGACTTCAGATTTGTTTCATATTTTTAAAAAATTAGAAAAATTATAATGAAACAGTTTACAGTTAAATTGTTGACATATTAAGCGACTCGAAAGGAGCAAAGTTTGAACAGGGATACTGTGGAAGGTTTTTGGATTTTTTCCTTGTACCAGAACGATAATTCGGTTCATTAGCCCTTCAAAAGTCCTACCTGACGGAATCTTTTTTTTTAGCATTATGGCCAAAACTGCTCAATGCTTAACAAAATCTTTCTCATATTAAGAGGTAACACCACTAGAGTGCGTACAGCTTTACAACAATTTTTAATTGAATTTTTCGGCTTATCTAAGTGCACAAAATGATTAAAAATTCTACTCACAGAGTAAAGAGATTTAAAGAGAGCCCCAACTTCGCCTGAAAAGAGCGCCTAAAGCGGATGACTTAAAAACTAAATCATCGCGTTGGCGATTTTTATCTTCGTGATTTCCGTTTCACTGCAACCCTTTTCTGCTTGGCGTCTTTTGCTGTTGTCATTTGACCATGCACGGCCTGATTACCAACGGGCAAACTTACACAAGTAAAAATGCATAGAAATTTTCGCCTTATTTGTGACAAGAACTTTGTATGAAGAAGGCTTTTAAATAAAACGGAAATATATATTAAAATTTTCTGGTGGAAGTTTGCCCCTGCGGTAATCAGGCCCTGTGCTCATGTGCAAATTCTCGGCGTTCGCTATTTGATTTTTGAATCTTGATTGATACTTATTATTAAAATTACTCTTTGAAGATAAAATAGGTCATTGGAATTCTTCAAAATGTTACAAATAGATACTTGTGTTGTTTCCAAGAACAAGACGTCAACGTTATTTTTTATTCCCAAGGATCAGTAAATTGTGATTTATTTTCATGTGTTATTTTTGTTCTTATTATTTCAAGTTCCATAATGTATGAAATATTTCATATATATTCAGTGTCGGCAGGTTTTTAACAAATTTTAACTTTATATTCTTGTTAAAAGAACTGCCATACCATAAATCTCATTCATGTAAAAATAAAATTCTATATGTAAAATTTTATTGATATGCAATGTAATCATGGTACTAAGTTTTATCCTATACTAGGCGTTTTTTGTTGTATATATTTCTTAGTTAAATAGAGAAAAATGTGTCACGGTATTGTAGTAATAATATGGAATTGTTTTTGCTGCCGCACAAATTTTTTCATACTAATTTTCTAATACTTAAACATCTTGCTCGCTGACAAAATAAATCCATAGCTGGTATGGTTTTCTGTAAATCTCCCTCTCCTGTCAGGGTTCGATGCAGGATTTTCTCTTATGACACATTTTGTGAAAAGTAAAAGTTATTTTTCTGAAAAATGTATTATATTTTTGTGAAAAATACATTTTGTAACAAAAGATGAAATCTAGTTAGTACTCAAATTTGGATAATTATTAATTGATAATAATAACTTCTTTAAGCCCTCCCAGCAAACACAGATCTATAGGTAAGCAATCGCCCGATTGCCGCTACCGACGGTATCGGCATGATACCAGCTGCCGTACCGGTTCCGTAACTTTTTCGACACGCCGCGTGACTGACGCCCGACAGATAGGCGCACAGTCGGTCCGGTATCGGCAACGCCGGTAGAAGCGACGGCACTCTGCTGTGCCGATTGTATACCAACAGTTATCCGCACACCTTCCGAATGTGGTTCGGTACCGGCAACGCTAACAACGGCGAGATGCTGTGCCGACCGTATACTGATAACAAATCCGTAGTATTGTCGAATGTGGTCCGATATCGGCAAGCATTAAACTGCCGAAAGCATCCCTTTTATTGGGAACTAGCAGCAGAATAGGGGGGGGGGGGGTTACTCCACTTAATTGTACTTAATTTTTTTTTTTTTTTTACTTTGATTATTTAGGTAAAAATGGTGAAATTTATTTTTCAGATGTAAGCAACCCCCTCCCCCCTCACGGATACCGTTTTACTATTAATAGCCCCTGCCATTAAAAAAGAAAAAAAAATGCTTCAAGCTTTACTTTTTTACATTATATTAGCATAGATACTTTAACAATATCTGAATCTTGTGTTTCTAAACGCAATAATGATAAAGTAATTTTTTTTTTCACTTTTACAAAATGTGGTAAGTATTATAAATACATTTAATTTTTGTTCTATAAAGCTGTATAAAACAAATTTATTATACAATAAGTAAAATTTAGATACATTTTCCTTTCTAAGTGTCGCTGTAAAACTTGATTTAAAAACAAAATATTTTCTAGGAAACTATAAAACAATACATCTAAATTTTTTTCAGATTTTTTTTATTATTATTTTTTAAGTTAAATAAACTAAATTTCGTTCCGGTAATTTACTATTTATTAATAAATTAAAAAATTCGAACTTTAATTTTACACAGAAAATAAAAAATGAATTTAAATAACTTTGTTAAAAAATTTAATCTACCCTGTTTGTTATTATTTTACTTTGTGAAAGCTTTAAATGAAGGTTTGTGTGATTTTCTTTTTCCTTTTTTATTATTCTTAAAATGATAAGTCTGCTATAAATTATGTTAAATTGTTTTAGCCTTATTAAAAGCGTCAGCATCTCAACAAAGTTAAATATTTTTGCATAATTTAATTTAGTAAACATTATTCTCTTTTTTAAAAATATAAAAAACAAAATTTAGAGTTTATGTAATTTCTGGGCAAGATTAGAAAAATACATTTTTTTAACTTTATTTTAAAAAAATATATATGAATGACATGTTGCATATTTCCTTATTTTTAGCTTTTACTAAATTCTTTATATATTTTTTCATTTATACAGAAGGACAAATGTTTTCTAAATCATTTATATCTTGGACATATAATTTGATGCTCCATAATTACATTTAAAAAAAATAAAGTAACATTATTTACAATATTGTTTTTCCTTTTTGCTCTTAATTTTTTTTTCTAAATCTTTCCTTTTCAAATATAAATATACACTTTCAAAATCTCTCGTGTATATTATATACATTGGAAATGTCAAATATTTATATACATTGATTTAATTAAAATTCATTTATTTTAAATTTGATAGAAATAAAATGTATTAAACAAGTTTAATAAATTTAAAGCACAAATGAAATCATCTGCTCTTGAATAGTATTAGAAAGGCATTTTTATACAGCAGCGTAAAAGTTTCAGGATACGTGAAAAAGAAATCGTTTTAAGTAATTTAAAAAAATGAATGAATTGGTAACTTTGAATAAATTAAAGTTTAAATACAATAAAATGCAAATTATCATTACTAAGCAATCGAAAATTTTGACTATTTTTTTTAAATACAGGAACGACACGAGTATTGTAAAATTGTGGAGCACCAAATGGATAACACATAACCAAATGTCATTCTGCATTTCTTATAATAAAGAAACGTTTTAGGAATTAGTTAATTATTATCAAGATTCGTTAATTATTATTAATTATTAATAATTAAAAATATGCTACATGTCATAAAAACTTGTATAATAAAAAGATAACTCCAAAAACATATTTTTCTATTTTAACCCTTTTAACATTTTTTTACAACAATAATTCATACGCAAAGTTAATCGTTAAAAGAGAATAAATCTTTAAACAACTAAATATATGCAAAAATAATTAACTTAATTCAGATTAATTTAGATTTAACTAAAGCAAAATTAAGCAGACTTACCATTATTATTATTTCTTCTGCATGTGTCACGCTTCACGCATCTCAAATCAGCAGTACATAAAAACGCGAGCGTCTATTCTATGGTTGCAATTTCCCCTCTTCAAAAGTCAAAATCTAGTTTGGCAAGCATGCGCGCGCAGTGATCGCATCGCTTTCCCTTTGCTACGCGCCCACCTTACAGACAATAGAGTAGCAGATATCATCCCAGATTTGGCGTGTTAGTTCTGTATTGGCGCTTTCTCATAATCAAATTTTGGATGTGAAAGCGTGTCTCAAAGCATTGACCATCATCAAATTATCCCGAAACTTTCTTGATAAATGCTTACAAGAAATGCATTATTATTTCATGTTTAATAAAAATATTATATGGATACTTACATAATTTTTTTTTAAATGACCTTTGGGTTGGGGAAAAAAAAAAACAGGTTTAATGGCACAGTACTTGAAAATTTTTAATAAAAAATCTAGAATTTAATTTTTTTAGATTGTTATAAAATTAATGTATGATCAATCATCTAAATATCGCCCACACACCGTGCTCGTTAGTCGGAGGGGAGGAGGGGGGGGGGTGACAAAGCAAACAATCCTCCTTCCATATATGTATTTGTCATCACGCCTAATATGTTTATTTGAAATTTGTATAAAATATTGAATACATTTTACATTTCATTTTTAAAAATATAAATTATTATATTTCCACAATTTTTATTAAAATAAATAAATAAAAATAAATAATAATATTTTTTTTCGATATTGTTACACTAATTCCTCAAAAGAAGAGTAAAAATATATAATAAACATTATTTTAAAAAACATGCATTTAGTAACGAAACTCAGACTTAATCACAATCGAAAAAGAAGTCCCTGACGGCTCGGCCTACAGGCACAGGTAAATTTTGAAGACGCAGACCGTGGGGCACCTGTTTGTTGGGAATTGCGGAAGAAATAACCTTTTTGCCATGATGCGGCAGTTAGAACCACCCACTTCGAAACCCAACTTGTTTGCTGGCGGAGCCGGCAAAATTTTTTTTTTTTTTTTTTTTTTTTTTTTTTTTTTTTATAAATATATATAAGGGTTGGTCCTATAAAAAACTTATCAATATAAAAGTTTTAGATAATATTAAGAGGATTTATAATAAATTCAAGCAGATTTAATATCTTTTGAATTTGCGAAGTTATGAATTTTTTTCTTCTAAAACCCCCTTTTACCCCCTATGGGGCCATTTTTAATGATATCAAAAATCTGCAATACATAAATTTTCGGCCCTTTTCCTGGAAGTAATAATAACTTTAAATGGATTCGATACGTATCATAATTAAGAAATTATGGGGTTATTTCTGTTTTCACAAAATGCCCCCCATTTCCTCCCCTCCCTTGGTTTGATTTTGCCCATTAACGAACTTGACCGATATTTTATGCCCTTTGATTTTATGTTTCAGTTTAGAAGAGATTTGTGCAGAATTATTGCCGTTATCGTGTCTATAAAAAGTGACATAGATAGATAGATAAAGTTTTGAACCGGGGGTGGTTTTGGGTTCTGGGAGTCATGATCGGCGTAGATCTGCAAAAATATTTCAAAAATTCCAACTTAGGGGAGAATGTAATAGTTAGTATTTCTTACAAAATCTACCTAAAAAATGCCGGTTAATCACAATTGAAAAAAAAATTTACGGCTAAGACTATAAATATTCCATTATTTTTCCCACATCAATTTTTGATAGAAAAAAAAAAATCAGTAAATATTATTTTAGTTGTTATTTTATATTGTTCCACTGATTCTTCGAATAAAAATTAGAAAACGTATTTAACATTCCCAAGAAAACACAAATAACGAACAAAAACATCAGCAAAAGAAAAACATCGACTACGATTCAATATTCCAAATTACATAAATATTCTATTATTTATCCCAGAAAAATGGAGAAAAAAAGTCGAATATCATGTTTTTATTTCATGTTGTTACACTGATTCTTCGAAAAAAAAAATTAGAAAATTTTAATATATATTAAATTTAAAAATATGTATTTAATATTCCTAACAAAACGCAAACAATGAAAAAAAGCACCTGCTACGATTAAATACCCCACTACTAGCTGATAAGTTCTGTTCTCAATGCTGGGAATCGGAGGTGCTGCGTTCAAACCCTTGTCGCGCTCGTCGACCTAACTGTTCGGAGTTTTCGGTGGTTTCCTTCGAACATTGCTGTAAATACGGGTTAGAAGACCCTCACGGAGGTAACCCCCCCCTTTCGGCCTATATCCCTAGCGCAGCTGTACTGCTGTAACAAATCATCATCATAACATTATAGTGATTCTTCTAAGAAAAATTAGTAAAAAACTTACATATGTTAATTTTTAAAATATTTATTTAATATTTCGAACAAAGAGCAAACAATGAAAAGGAGAGAAAAAAAATTCTGCTACGATTAAACATTCCATTATTTTCCCTACATCTGTGTTTGTTAAAAAAAAAAAAAAAAAAAAAAAAAAAGTAAAAAAAAGGAATATTATACGTTTTATTTCATACTGCTACACTAATTTTTCGAAAAATAATTTATTTAATATTCCCAACAAAATTTAAACAAATTAAAAAAAAGCATCGGCTAAAATAAAATATTCCAAATTCGGACCGATGTTGGCAAATCTAATCGGACCACTTTCGGCCATCAGATATCGGTCCAGCGTCACTTTGCCAATATGAATCACTTGCCGATATGTAACCGTTAGGGGTCCGACAACATTAACCGGCATACGAAAACGCACGGTTACTTAGTATCACTTGCCGACAAGGTACCGACACTGGACCGATACCACTGTGCCGTTGCCGACATCCAACCGACACTGCCGGCTGCGGTCCGATCGTGTACCAAAAGGTATGTGTTTGCTGGGCTTCTACGAAAATTTTTCTATCGATGAATTTGTTTTGTTTATAAATTGCACAATTTAAAATCTAATAAAATAAAAATAATTAATGACGGTTTATATGAAATGAAAATTTGTGAAGAGACTTAAATTTTGTCTGTATTGACTCCTGCTTTTTTATAGTTTTCTTTTATATAAGATATAATTTTTATAATTACGCATTATATAGAGGAAATTTATAGGTATCTTGTAAGTATTATTACAATTATTATTGAAATTATATGAAATTATTATTCAAATTAAAAAAAACCGCTGTTGTAATCAGATAGAAAACTATAATGCATTTAAAAACTCAAAATATCGTCTGAAGATATGAATACAGCCAAAAAACGACAGCATTTTCTGCAAATTTTAGTTTTTGGAGTTATGGCACTTTTGAAGCAATGATGCAATAAGTTTTAGGGGTTGCATATTTTTAAGGCAGTTTCTGAAAAAACATTTATAGTGCTCCACTGTATTTGGTAAGTCATTAAAGATAATTGAATCTCAGTTCATATAAATATAGAAAGAAAATTGATAAAGATTGAAAGTATGCTATATCTCTTTCATTCTTCATTCATATCTACCAAATAATAAGTTGCTCTTTTTATAGGAATATATCTAATTACAAAAACGTTTCGAATGTTATTGAATTATTAAGAATTTTTATGGTTTTCTAGCACTAAAATATGTTTTTAGTTGCGGAAAATTTTTAAATTTCAAATTATTCCCTTTTAATTCCAACAAAAGAATAATTAATTTTATTGTTTGTGAGAGAACCACAAAATATGTCTTTTGAAATAAAAATTCATAGAGCCAAGGAACCAAATATAAACTCTTACAAAATAAATATGTTGACTTTTGAATGGATTCTATGGTAATTAACAAAAATATTTGAAAAAAAAATGCAATTGAAAGTATCCCTCTAAAAGTAACTGTTTAGAGATTACCTATTAAAAAGCAATAAGAGACACCTTGTATATAATTACAGAAACTCTACAGATTCCTTTTATTTAGAAAAAATGGATGTGCTTCATTTATATTATAGCATTAATGGAATATTCAAAAGAAATTAAGATATACGTCAATTAAAATAGATATAATTATCATTATATATATATATATAAGCTCAAAAAAGATTAAAAATAAAAATAAAAGTAAAAATAAATAAATACATACATACATATATATATATATATATATATATATATATATATATATATATATATATATATATATATATATATATATATATATACTCAATAGAGTCTTTACTAAATCTTAAGTAGCTTTTAAAATAATTTATTAAAGCCTTGGAATATATTTGAAAATATTACAATTTATTTTAATCATTGATTTATATATTTCTTTCATATTTTATAAATAAGATTATTTTATTTGGCTTATATTTAGATAACAATTTATTTTAATGTTCAGAACAGATAATTCACACAAACAGCGCATAATTATAGGTATATAGACTTTTATTTGATAAATATAAAAATATTAACCCATTAACAGGGCTCCCAAATGGTCCGCCAACTGAATACCAATAGTTTTAAACAGAAAATTTCAGCGTAGGTTTCTACAACATTTCCACAAAAATTTACCTCTGAAGGTGGTTTCTGCAAAATTTGCAAGAAAAATCTAAAAATAAAATTTTTCTAAGAAAATACCGGTATTCAAAAAGCGGACCATTTGGGAGCCCTGCATTAACGACACGATTATTTTCTATTGGAAAAATGGAAATATTCCATTCATACCAAAGCCATTAAATTATAAGCCCAGTCAGATAAATGGGAAACTTTTCGCAAGTTGAAAATAGCGCCATCTAGCGGATGGGATGCTTGCATTCGGCACCAAGAATATTTTAATAAAATTTTGCTTCTAAAATTAAAGCTTAAAATAAGGAGTTCATATTTTCTAAAAAAGTCGTTTGTAAATTCCGGTGTAAGTCAGTAATTTCACATTTTACGAACATAATTTGTCTGTGCCGGAAAGGGTTAATTGCATAGTGATGTAAATTTCCATCACTTTTTATTTAACTTTTAATAAATAAATCAACTTCTTCGCCACCACTATATTTACATAGAAATTAGTCCAGTAAATTTCCCCATTTTTTTTTCATTATAGTATTAGCTTTAATGTAAAAGATCCCAATAATTAGCAAGCTTTTAAAGGAAGTGCAAAAACAAAACATCGATACAACCGATAAAAATCGTATCGTTTCTCTGCGACGCACTTCTGTTTCGCCTTCCTTCCGCAGCAGATGAAGTGGCGCTAGTGTCCCCGCTAACATATTTAACACTATCTGACTGGGCTTATTATTTAATGGCTTTGATTCATACCGCTTTTTTGGAATAGAATTTGTAACTTATTTTTTCAAGAAGTTCCTGGTAATTAAAGAAAGCAAAATCTCATTTTCAAAATTGTTGGTATCGAAACCGCAGAAGTTTTATTAGCTATGGTGTTGCATTAATACAAAGTTTCACTTTAGTGGGTGAAAGCAAACAATATAATACGTATTCAAAAAAATAAATTTCATTTAAAAAGTCAAATTATCCTTTCCAACTTGGGAAAAAATACTTTGTTTTACCACAACAATTATTTTAAAATAAAGTTAAATTCCAATTGTTTCAGAACATGTTAAAATTGAATATATTTCATAAATTTCAAAACAAGAAGCAACAAGCAGTCGCAGTTTTTTTTTCTTCTTCCCTCATTTGTCGCCAAGAAAGCGATATACCGCCGTATTAACAACCTCACTTTTATTATGGCCGTAGTTTCCGCGTCATCCGCAGATATCGCTACTGTCTACGCTTAATCCCATGTTAAAGAAGTTACCATTGCAGTGTATGAAAGATGATTCTCTGTTAGATCACTTTACTCTGTGATTCTACTGTTAAACAAAGTAGCTTCAAATGCTGAGATTTAAATATTAAATAGAAAATTTCTAATCAGAAAAAATGGTGTAAGACACCTTGGAAATTCCAAGGAATGTACGTACCTTGCATCACATTGCAGTATTAATATCTGTTTTGTGTAACTTTAACCATTTGATTAAGGGACGGAACGGGTGAATGTTTTATATTCAATCGTACCACAATTTACAAAAAAATTCTATCGGCTAGATATCGTTTAAAAATAACCAAGTATATGTCTATGGTAGAGATTAATTTTAAAAAAGTGGTACCGAACAATAAAAAATATATTCACTTGGACATTCGGATTCCCTACGTAATCAAAAGATTAAGTAACGAAATTTGTAGCTAAAAGCATTTACCATAATTTCCGGCCTATAATTCGCGGATCAAACAACGTGTGTAGACCCAGAAATTTAATTTAATAATATAAGTTACAGAGACCCAGTAAGTTACATTTTATAAAATAAAATTTCTTGGTCGAAACATGATTGTTTGATCCGCGGATTATACGCCGGAAATTACGGTAATTTACTTTTAATAAATTCCATTGCCATAAAAATGCATATTTTTATAAAACGGCTACGTATATTCTTAGCCTTTGGACTATGAAAACTATTTTGTTTTCTTTCATTATTCTAGGTCAAACTTACGATCAGTGTATGTGCTTTTTTATTTGCCTTTTTATGAATTCCCCCCCCCCTTCGCACCATTTTTAATGATATCAAAAATCTGTCATACATAAATTTTTGGCCCTTTTCCTAGAAGTAATAATAACTTTAAACGGATTCGATACGTATCATAATTAAGAAATTATGGGGGGTTTATGTTTTCACAAAAAGCCCTCCCCCCTTTTCCCCCTCTTGCTTCGATTTTGCCCATTAACGAACTTGGCAGAGATTTTATGCCCCTTGATTTTATGTATGAGTTTGGAAGAGATTTGTGGAGAATTATGGGAGTTATCTCGTCCATAAAAAAGTGACATAGATAGATAGATAGATAATATTTTGAACTGGGGGTTTTGGATTCTGGAAGTCATGATCGGCGTAGATCTGCAAATTTTTTTCAAAAATTCCAACTTAGGGAAGAATGTAATAGGTAGTATTTCTTACGAAATCTACCTAAAATAGATGCAACAGAAATGTAATAGTTTCTCTTTATGTGAAAATGATAATTTAGAAAATCGATGTTGCTCTATTACGATAGATAGATGTCGAATAAACATAAAAATGTTTAATCTAAAAATTTGGACTTCAAACAATTTCAGTACCAAAATTTATGTGTGAAAGTGTCAGACACCCATCGATTTGGAATATGTTATCTTTATTGAGCTAAATGAAATTGTGATTTTTTTTTTCACGTTTGTTTGTTATTTCTGATATATTTTTAACTATTTCCATTTTGTACAATAAAAAAACACTTTTGATGATAAGGACCAATTTTCCACTTTTCCAGATGATGCGAATAGTGACCCTGATCTACTGTATTATAGAAGAGATTTTAAATAAGGAGAAATATTGTTAAAACCCATACAAAAATTGTATGAGAAAGTGTATAAATAAATAAGTAGGGTAAAATTAGAAAATTGTTGACGAGGGGCGGGTGTTTCGTGCTTATGTTTTTATTTATTTTTTACAGTGTAGCGTCTCGCTTCATAAGAAATGCAAACACGTGTAGATTTAACTACACTTATTATCTATCTCTATTATTTTGTTAGGTTTTTACCTTAACAGCCGGAGTAGTAAAAAAAGAAAATATTTCCTAACCCTATTGTGTTTTATTTTTAAAAGTGCCCAACGAACTTTTTCCGCTTAACGTATAAAATAGTTGAGATTTTTTTAACTTGTAAAATATATTTATTTTTTCACTGTAAAATGAAAGTTGTGGAGAATGCGTAGCACGTTTCTCATTTTATTTTATTTATCTAAAAAAGTGTGTTTTGAGGGCAGCGAAAACTTATTAACCAATTATCCCCACGTGAGGAATAGAGTGCTTTATTTCATTAATTTGCAAAAGTTTCTGTTATTTTCGGTTTTATTATATCTAAAGGATGTTTTTTTGGAGATGTGGCTTATTTTATATCAGCATTTTAAAATTTGAAGACATGGGATTTTTTTTTTTTTTTTTTTTTTTTTTTTTTTTACACAAAAAAACATTTTTTCCAAGTTCTGATTTATAAAAGATCATATGCAGCATTGAAATTATTCTATACAAGTTTAATAATTTCAACAAAGTTTTTTTTTAGCGAAAATCGTCTTTATATTTACAAAGTTTTTAAAAAATTTTTCATTGTGACCAAGTAAAAAAATTTGTCGGTCCTTATCGATATTATCTATTTGCAATGTGATTTTTAAAGGCCTAGGTCATAAAGAGTATTTTTTCTTTATTTATTCTCATTTGTATAAAGTTTTGAAAACAAATTCAATTTCTTGTAATTAAAATAAATACTATGTCAATAAAATCAAGTTTAATACATTACTTTTGGTATATTTTCTAACGCTAATATGCCACAAAAATAGCACGCACTGTTCTGAGTACAGGTGTAGTACACGATTACACTCAAGTGTGTAATTAGGTTTTAAAAGGTATTTTTCAGAAGTATTTTAAAAATTATGATGAAAATATTTTAACTTCCTGTATAAAATGACTAGATAAATGTGTTTTAAAATAATAGGCAGTCGACACATGGTGTATTTTGAATTATGGGCATCAATACACAATATAATCTAATGTTCCCAGCTAAATGTTGAATTTAAGACCACAAAAGATATGGAGATTAGCTTTTTGATTTATTTTAATTTTATATCTCGTATGTTCTTTAAATATTATTCTACTATTGAACTTATAGTCTTTATTTTAAATTAAAAATGCAATTGTTGATTTATGCGGAAAAATAATTTAAATGTTTATATGTATGTATTTTTTTTTTACAATTTTCTTATTATAGCAATGAAAAATTTCAATTTCATTACTTAAATATTTATGTTACTTAATATATTTGAATAACTTAAATAAAATTATATTTAGCTAGTTTATTAAATTGAACTGGCATATCACAAAAAATAGTGTTATTTGTTCCTTACTTAATTAGGTATTATGAATCAAAATTAGTTTTTATTGCGCGAGGAAAAGTTATTTTATTTTAATAAATATTTGAATATTAATGAAACTGTTACAGGTTTTTGCATTTGAAAACAAAAATTATTTTATGTTTTATATCTTTCTTTGATTATTATATTTTGTAGTTATATTTCTTTAATATTAAATCGCGCATTTAGTAATCAAAATCTAAATAAAAGGAAAAATATTACATATTGTTTAACTTTAAGTAATAATCAATATGTTTTTAAATTCAAATACCTTATGAATAATTAAAATTTATCTAATTTTGTTACGTCAAAAGAAACACTTTGTTTCGCGCATGTAAAAAACATTCCAGTTTTTATTTTTTTTCATTTTTTCTCTGTACCGATAAAAATATATTGGGTTGATGAATGAGTCATGTCCATTTTTCACATTTTCTGAACCCTCTCCGTCCCATGAATACTGCGCTTACGCGCTGACAGGAAAATGGCGGCTGTCGTAGGCGGATTTTTTAAAGTTTTTATCAAGACCTCCTTATCATAGTATCAGACCTCTCAATCAGCAAGTTTCCTTTGACCGCTATACTTGTGCTGCTACTAGCGCCATCAATCGTCAGTAATAGGAGTATTTACAACACGAAATTTTTTCACAGCTCCATTTGTTTTATGCATTTGCTTATGAACTAGTATCGGTAGCATAGCTGCCAACGTTTATGCTTTTTTCCTACCACTAAAATTTTTTAGTAAATTTTATCTTATCAAATTGACACGATCGTGTGATTACATGATGAAAAAAATTCTATTAAATTTTAGTGGTACTAAAAAAGCGTAAAAAGATTTTTCTATAGATTTTTCTATTATCTTTTTGGATACCAGTTTTTAGTACAGACAATTTTGTTTTGTTTGATCGGAGAATTCTGGGATTTAAAAGAACAACATTTTCTCTAAAAATATACTGGTGTTCAAAAAGCCGGAGACTTGGCAACTCTGCGGTAGTATCCACCAGGCGGCGATACTTTCCGGAGAAAGTCAATAATAAGTTGGCAATTACCGCGGACATTTTCTCCCATAGACTTTCTCCGGATTGTCAAGTCTGATCTATGTTAAGGGAGTCTTGGTTTTTATATGGGCCCTTGTTATATCGCTTACTTATTTAATCTCTGAAAAATACGACAGAGAAAACTTTTAGAAATTTTTGGTATTAGAATTCAAGGCACCGTACAAACGCTTAAAAATATCCGCCTACGACAACCGCCATTTTTGTGTCAGCTCATGGCCTACTATTCAGGGGGCATTGGAACCTTGTCCACTGAGTGAAGTCGATTCACCACAGTGTTTTTATCACAATTTATCTGCTTCGATCGTTTCACATTTATTTTCTTGATGAAGTTATTCAATCACTTTTCATCTAACGCAGTTGCTTGACCAGTGTGTGATCCGTCTTTAAGGACAATATTCCCATTTTTGAAGTGCGAAAACCAATGGCGGCCAGTACTCTGAGACATTTAATTAATCACTGTGATTTATCAAGACAAAAATAACATTTTAAATTTAAAGGTGGAATATTGTCCCTCTTGCCTCCGTTATGTCGGCGCCTATGGCTTCTGCGTACTATTGATGGACATAAGGAATGATTTTGTCATTCGAATGAAACATACGGGCATGAATAAAAGCATAGATTTAAAACTTCGTAATTTTTTAGTCAATTACCACCAAAAATTTGTAATACAAAGAAGAAGCAAAAGCATATTTGCCAAACTTATTTTCAAAATAGCTGGAATGTTTTTTTTTTACCAAACACATGAAATAAATTTAAATTTAAAATTTTGTAAGAATAATTATTTAACAGATGTTTTAGAAACTTTATTTTTTTTCTCTGAATTTCGCCATTACTAAGAAAATTTATTTGCACAACAATGGATTTTTTTTAATCAATTATGTTCAGAAAATTTGTAAAAAAAAAATAATTTTCTTATTTCTCTGAGGCTTTTACTTAATTCTAAGTAAAATAAGAAACTTTTTCTTACAAATGTTTGGTAGTAATTTATTAAAAAATGTATAGGTTAGCATCTGTGCTTTTGCGCTTACATGAATGATTCATTAAAAAATCAAAATCATTCATTCAGCACATCGCTGCGCAGTAAAATTTTTACAAGCAGCTTCCGCAGCCTTAATAAACGCCCCCTAGATAAGAAAGCCTTGACACTCATCACGAAAACGTCATACTAAGCAGGCAGTGGCGTATTAAGGGTGGGGGGGTCCAGATGCTCTGGATACCACTAATTTTGTAAAGTTTTCTTTGGCTTATCTAACTGGATAACTTTCTGCGATAGTCAATACAAAGAAAACTTTACATTATTACTGGTATTCAGAGCATTTGGACCCCCCCCTCTTCCTGGCTACGCCGCTGCAAGCAGGCAAAACAAAGAAAAAAATTCGAACAACTCGCATGTTTCGATTTCGATGGCTCGTGGAATTATTAACTATTAGTCGTAAACTATAATTATTAATTCTATGAGCCAATGAAATCGAAACATGCAAGTTGTTCGAATTTTTTCTTTGTTTTGCCTGCTTGGTATGACGTTTTCGTGACGAGTGTCAAGGCTTTCTTATCTAGGGGGCGTTGCCTTAACACATCGATTAATAGCAAAAATCAAATGGTGTTAAAAATGCACAGCTTTCTCAAGTTGACAGTTCACTTTAATTATCTAAAAATACACATAAATCAATAAAATTTAAAACTAAAAGGACACTTATCTTGTAGAGCAAAATAATCTTTTTAAAATGCCCAAAAACATGCGTTTTATTTTTGCACAAATATTTCAATTAGAAGAAAAAAACACTTGTGAATTATTTCTCAACCCAACACTTTTTTTTTAACATATTCGATTCGTGGCGTCACTTTGTCACTCATTTGACATTAAATTTTTAAACCAAAATTACAAATTCATACCTGATATTGTGAAAGAAGAATTTTTATTTTATATAATTACAAATTGTCTATCATTAAACAGACAAATATTGCTCTTAGTATTTTCTGGTGTAAATTAGAAATTTACGAATTAAAATAAAATTTCATTAATTTTAACCCGGTAGTGAACGTGTTAATATGTTATAGATATGCAATGCGCATGCATCCAGATTTATAATGGAAACTGAGAATGATTCACCATACGGGGTGATTTGACCCACTGCCTTTATTTTCATTATGAAATCCTTTTTAGAGATAAGCACAAAATTGAAACATATTATAAACCTTTACAACTAGTTTATGTTGTTTTTCAGGCATTTGTAGTGATAATAGAAAAATAAAGCAGAATTTTTTAATCCCCCTCCAACCAAAAATCCATTACCAAATCGCAAGCTGCTTTACATGTTGTAAATAAAGTTAAAGAATATATAGACCAAAATCTCATAAGCGTGATTTCTCAGTCCCCAGTATATCTCCTGACATTTCTTTGCAACATAAATTCTCATTTAATGTTAAAATGCTTCTATGTGATTGTTCTTCAATATTATGGTACTTCTACTGTGAAAATCTATTTTTTAATCTTTAAAATGATATTTAAAAATCTCAAATGTCACTACTGTCCCCCTGTTTTCTACCCATAACTTTATCATAACAAAAACTTTATCATATAACTTTATCATATAAAACCATCAACAAACAATACTTATTTAAAAAAAAAAAAAAAAAAAAAACAATTCATTTATTATAAGCATGAATCTCATGGAGCATAATAATAAACTTTTTATACGAGTGAAATTTATAATATTACTTTTGGTCTGGTTTAAAGTTGTGTCCATCACTTTTTTGGACACTTACTGTCCCGGTGTATGAATTTCCGCATATTTCCACCAGATGGCAGTATGCAGTCATTTTCAGTGTTGTTGACAGTAAGAGAGCACATGTTGTTCCTAAGAAGTCGTCATTGCTTGTTGTTTGTTCATAGAAACTATTCTGGTTTGAAAAGAATGGGCGAAAGGTAAGCGTAACTTTATTAACCATCACTACTGCCTTCATTGTTAATTTCAGTATTGGTATTTGTAGATTAACCAATGTCTAGCCACTTTTTCGTAAATTCGATATTTCTTTGAAAATAGTGCATGCAACATTCCAAAAATGTTCTGCTTTAAGTAAAGTAGCAAAATTGGCAAAAAATGTCACTACGGCCCCTTACAATTTGTGTTTTGTCTGATGAAAACGACCATATCATATTTATTTTTAAATAAAGTTTTTTCCCATCTACTAGTTATTATTCTGTAATATATGTGGGGTTATTAAAAATTCAAATTGAACAAATATGTGATTTTTAAAAATCAGGTATCAGTCATAAATCACACTTAGGAGATTTAAGAATGTCCCATATACATATACATATATATATATATATATATATATATATATATATATATATATATATATATATATATATATATATATATATATATATATATATATATATATATATATATATAATTATAATATCTTTGAATTTCAAAAAGCATATCAAGTTCTTGTAACATTCTAATTAAGTCTCCTAAGAGATAATTAATAATGTGTAGACAGAATACCACATAGTTAATAAATTAACAAGCGCAATCATAATTTTGCCATAGCTTGTGCTTCAATGATAATTGGCCAAAAATACTGTAAATATGAATAATATTTAAAAAGAGAGAGAGAGAAAAAGAAAAAAATATATATATGTAATAAACAATAAAATGTTAATAATTTTGAGTTGATATCAAGTGAATACAAATGGATTAAGAAATGAAATATGAACTAAATATAATGGGAAATTGGATAACAAGAGATTTAAATTAGAATTGTATATGAAAAAACATGTGTAGATATCATCTTCAGCCTGGATGTATCCACGCGTGTTTTAAAAATAATTCAGTATTTCATAATTAGAATGGCATATATGCTAAGATCAGTATAATCATCCAGGTATACTGAATAAATACCAGAAAACAATTGGAAATAATAAAATTGGAAATAATAAAATTGGAAATAAAAAACTTGTAAAGAATAGATAAAATATTTTACTCACAATAATTATCCAAAAATCCTTAAACAACACAAGGTCTTCCTTTATACCAATGCGACCACATGGCGCACATCATGAAATATCATATACTTGATGATATAATCAAGTTGAGAGAAATTATTTTATAGTTAAGTTGAGAGAACATATTTTGAAATAACACCTTAATTATTACACCTTAACACAAATTGTTTTAAAACACACAAATTTATTATTGTGATAAATACACTCAAAACAAATTTATATTTGTGAATATACAAATTTTCCTTTTAATTTTAATCTGTAAAAGTAAAATTTAAATACACAAGCGATAAGCGCCCTCTATAGGTAAATTAAAAATATTATTAGCAGTTATTTGACAAGTAATGTGCTGCCCTCTATTGGAATAATAATTATTCAAAATTAAGTTTGATTAACATATTTATTATATTAGATTTAATAATATATATAAATAGTAAAAAATAATAATATCGTTGTAGTTTTACATTAACATCGGACAAAATCCTATTATATGAATTAAATTTAACCAGAATTAAATTTATCTTACATAGTATTTCAAAGATTCATACCAAGAGTAAATATTATGTAAAAGAGATATTTCTTTTAATACATAGTGCTGGCGCTGCCATCTATGGTAATCTACTTATATATATTATAGAATTTACATAAAATAATTAATTTTTTATACTTCTTCTAATAAGTATAAATTCTTATTTAATACATATTGCTACCTTCTATCTACTTATATATCAAATAGTATTTACCGAAAATAATTAAGATTTCATACTTCTATTTATTAGTTAATAAATTAATATCATCATAAATATATATATATATATATATATATATATATATATAGAAAAATGGAAAAAGATAGAGATTTATTTAATTATCAAAAACAATTTAAAATATCTCAAACTTATAAAAATTTTTAATTAATAATAATTAGATTACTTATGTGTTTCAATCATTTTAATGCAATGCAGAATTTAAAAGACTTTATTAAAATTAAACATTCAAATAAAATATTAATATATATATATATATATATATATATATATATATATATATATATATAGTTATGTTTGTGATTTATAATCAACGATGTTATCCATGTATAATTTTATGTGTTTTTGTATAAGTTATTTTTACAGTTATTTTAATACAATGCATATTTTATAGACTTTTTATAACTGATCATTAGTATCACTTAATATAAAGGTGATCGACTAAACGCACAATCACAGTCACTATATAAAGTGTAAATAATGTTCAACCATCTTAAGTATTGTCCTTATATGTTTTAATGGTATATGTTTTAATTGTATTTATATATGTTTTAAAACTGATCATTAGTATTACTTAAAATAAAGGTGATCGTTTAAACGCACATTCACAGTAACTATACAAAGTGTAAATAATGTTCAATCATCTTAATTATTGTCCTTATATGTTTAATGGTATATGTTTTAATTGTAATTTGCTATATCATTTGCTATATTTTATCGCACACTAAAACAATAATTTATTACATAACATGTTTATAGTTACATTATGTTATAAATGTTATTTAAAAGAGTTGATAATTGAATTTATAAAAAAAATAGGATAACCATATAGTTTTGCATTATCTCGAATAAATCTAATATTTTTCTTTTTATTTATATCTGAGCATAGATATTGTATACGATGAAGATAGTTGATAATTATATTTTTATAAACTGATTTATGTAAACATGAAGCAAAATTGGTAAAAATATTTACTTTAAATGGAAAATCATATCTTTTATCATAAATATCAAACATTAATTTATAATTATCATTAATATTAGTTTTTAAGTCAAGAAAATTTATATTATTAATAATCAAATCATTTTCGCTTAATGTAAGCTGATTAGGATAAAAATTGAGTGGTGATGTGCAATTTTTATCATTGAAATAAAATATGATAAGGTCATCAATATAGCGATAAAATACATAATCATTGTTCGGACCAATATTTCTTTCATAATAATATAAGTAAAGGTCAGGGAGAATACTAGAAGCGGTCCCACCCTGCGGTATTCCCTGGCATTGTTTATAAATAATATTGTCATATATGATGTAATTATTATGCAATGTAAAATTTAGTAAAGTTTTTAAAAAAAATTACGGAAATATAATCTTTTAATTTTAATTGAGATTTAAATTCTTTAAATAATATACACATTGTTTTATGTAAGTCTTTTATAGCAATGTTATTAAATAAATCATTAAAATCCAATGTTTTTATGAATTTTACCGGATTGATATTATGTATTTTATTAATAATCGGAAAACTGTTTTTTAGGCAATGTTGGTTATTATGTTTTATCGTTATATCATATATCTGCTTTAAAATATTAAGTAGTAAATTGCTTGCATTATTATTATATGTGTTACACCCGATGGTAACTGTGCGAAATTTATTTGGATTTTTATGAAATTTTGGAATTATAACAATATAAGGATAATTTAAATTATAACATTTGATTTTTAGTAATTTGTGATAATTTAATAATTTTCTATTATTAATTTCAATATTTAATTTAGTTTTATTAAAAATATTACTTGTGTTAATTGCATTGTGAATTAACACTTTATAGTACTCTTTACAAATAATAGCATAATTATTTGGAGATTTATCTACATAAGTAATTATAAATTTGTTTTGTAATTCTGATAGATGTATTTGCTTTTTCCTGTATTTAGTTTAATGACCTGAATAATAAGGAAGTTAATTGTAACCTGACATAGCTATTGCCATGCGTTTTTTCACTTTTTTTCAAAATGACAGTTGCGGGATATTTGATCCACTGCATTTTTGTGATGTTTAACCCATGTAAAATATCCCGTTTTACATATAGTGTAATTAAATACATTGTAGATTGTGTTTTTCTTTATAAATAATAATAATTTTTATTTTATTTCAGAAATTAATAGCATATTTTATTTTATTATTTTTAAATAAGGACTTTAATAAAATATTTCAATTGAAGCTGAATGGAAATATGCTTATTAATAAATGATTTGAAATATAAAATCAAACAAATGTGTTCAACAAATCGAAACAAATTATTCAGAATACAGCTATATAAATCTTAAATATATATAATTTGTGCATAGTATACATATCTCAGAGCTTGTGCTACAGTTATCGCGATATTATTTTGGGGGGGTGGGTGGAGTTTCTTAAGCTGCCACATTCAATCACTAGGTGTACTTTAAAAAGAGAATTTTTTAAAATATTGAACTTCCCTTTTAATGAAAATATTAATTTTGTAAAATTAAGATTGTGAGTTATTAACATATCGAGAATACTGTAATTTCCGTCGTATAATCCACGAGTTAAACAAACATGTTTCAACCCAGAAATTTTATTTTATAAAGTATAACTTTGTAAATCGTGGGAATTTAAAAAAAAGTTTGTAAGACAAACTCAAGACACCTTTGGAAAAACGCAGTGTTAGAAGTTAAACTGGCATAGCGAACGGAAATCAGAATAAAGTCGAGAAAAGCTAACGCATGTGGTAGTACGTCATTTGGTACTTCAAGATAGAGTTTTTATTTACATAGATAAGTGTTGTTATATTACCAAAGATTTTTTTCCAACAAGAGATCATTCAGATAAGTGTAGTATTTCGTGAGAAATGGTCAACAGTATATGCTATCCGACACTAAAAGTAACCTAATTATGTAGCGGTTTCATAATAAAAATACAATAAACTTCCATTTTAAAATATGTCTTTGTAAGCATGATTAAGAATGTCTGAAAGTTGTAGGAGGATAATTGGAAGTTCTGCTGTAGTTTAAAACAAAAAATATGATCCTGAATTCTTTTTGAATTCTTTTGAAGTTTCACAAGCTACTTTTGGGACAGCTTGTACGTAACAGGATTGCCAGGTTGGACTTCAATTTTATGCAAAAGTTCCGAATTCATACCAAACATTCCGAAGAGTAATTTTTGCTTTATTTAATAGGTCATTCATTAGGTCATTGCATAAAGCAGAGATTCTTCTTTTGGAATTTGCGGTATGAATTCAGAATAAAGATGGAGGCCAGACTAGCAACCTTAATACCTAATATAATTATATGCATTTAAAATACCTACCAACAAACTTACTAGTCACTTTTATAGTATCACAAGCAATCTCAATTTTACAGAAATTTTAGATATATAATAAATAAACTCCATAAAAATATTGGTTATTCCATTTAAAAAAATTGTAAAATGTTTAATAAATATTACTATATCATTATTATAATACGAACAAATCTTGTATCTATGTGTGTGTGCATATACAGGGTTCGTACGGATCAGGGAATTTTCCAGGAGTTTCACCAGTATTTTCTTTAAAGGAAAAGAAATTTAGCTTAAACTCGCGAAACTTCGTTTTCTTTTAAGGAGATATTTTTTGTAAGAAAATACTGGTACCGAGAAATTTCCTGGTCGTAAAATTCCAGGAGCCGTACGAACCCTGATATAGTATATATGCAAATTTTATTTAAGAAATGGCTTTAACAATTTTGACTAAAGTTTGTATCACAGTGTTTTGGTGTACGAGAAGATCATTGGGCTATGTCACATATTCGCGAAAATTGGATTAGTGGGTCCTTTTTGGGAATGCATTTCAATGAGAATGAAGGTTGGAACAGTTATTAAGTCGTTGAACATTTGGCAGTAAATTAAGTCGACAGTTGGTAAAATTTCGCCAAATTTGGCGATATTTACCGACATTGGCGAAATTTAGCGGAAAAATCAATTTTCAAGAATGCCAAAGCCAAAACACATGCTTAGCACAAAATGAAATAACGTCGCGGAATTGGCGCTTTTTTGCTAATTTTTTGCGATACTTAGCAAAAAAACTTGCTTTCAGAATCTGAAGGAATTTTCTGGAAATTCTCAATAGGTGCCGAGATACATGATTCAAACAATAACTCACAATACAACAGGAAGAATGATTCTGGTAGTTCAGAGCAGTCTCCACTGAATATAGTGTAATATCCAGTTGAACACAAAGCTAATGTTAACGGAGCCTAACTCGGTCTTCCCAGCTGGTATATTATAAAAAAGTACTGGAATCGTGAATGTTTCCAACTTTCGTGTTTTGATAGAATTACACGTTTTGGGATGTCCTCAATACGTGTTGAATATTTCAGGAATCTGTCTGTATTTTTGTTTATCTGGCGTCAGTTTGTACGTGACAAAAATTGTGGGCTGCCCTATTTCAAGAGCTAATACGTGGTATTTCATCGAAATACGTATTCTGTGAGAATGTGATATAAGTTGGTGCTTATTAGGTTTGCTTGTATATCTACCAAAAGGTTACGCTTTCTATTGCATTTTTCACGATTTCCCTGATAGCTATATATCTGCATCTATGGCATGGACTTGTATTCAGTTCATCAAGCTTGTTCATCAAACAAGTTCATTAAACTTGTATTCAGTTAGATAATAACATAAATATTGGCACGGATTAGTTTGAGGTATATATTACTAAACAAGGAACACAGGTATGATCTAAAGGTATGTTTTGAATTTCACCAAATTTAATATATAAGATAGTTAAAAATATTTTATAGATTCCATTTCGGTTTCGTTCAGAAACAAGGAAATCTTGTAAGCCATTATTTGGACATTGTAGCCCTGTCTTAGCTGTTAATGGATAGATATGCACCAAATTTTAAATTTGAATTTATTAATATAAAAATTGTAAAATTATGTACTTGGATAACCACAGGGTGTTCTGTTGAACTACGTTTTTTTTTAGTCACTGATCACTGTAACTCCGATTTAATAGCTCTATATTTAGTAATTGTTTGCGTATTACACCTCTCTTTAAATTAAATATATATTAGAATACTACAGAAGAACATTTTGTGGTTGTCACATTATACTTTACATTATTTTATCGATTACTTGTTCATTGAGACTGAGATAAGATATTATGTCACTATGTTACAATTTTAAATTTTACAATTTTTCTAAAATTGTTTATTCTAATGATTATTTACAGTTTAAAAGTAAAAGAAAAAAATTCTATTATATTTATCTAGATTATAAATATTGTTATATATTTTTAAATTATGGGCATTAAAGTTAGGAAAATTAATATGCATATGAAAATATGATTGCTTCATTAAACTATTCTGTAAAGTAATTATCGTTACAAGTAAACAAATATACGATAAAGTACATAATTAAGAAGACAACATATATGATTACAGAATTATGCTAAATATTGATATTTTCTAATTAAATCTGTTTCATCGAGGAAAAAAAATAATTAAAAAAAAAACTTATTAAGCTTTTTTTCTTTGTTTAATTTACATCCAAGAGGGGGGGGGGAATTCTTTCCTGCAAACTGAATGAGAGAAATCATTTCTCTAGAAATAAATCCAATGAAATAACATGAAGCTCTACAAAAAACCTGCTAATTACACGTAAAATGTATGCAACAATGATTAAATTAAAAAGGAATAATTTTTAATAATTATTAAACTAAATACATCCCACACATCTTCTAGCAATTCCAATAACGATATTTAACAACAAAAAAATTAATTTAGTACATCTTTTACGGTTGAAAAGTTATATATACTAAGTAATCAATTAAATAGAGTTGCTTTGAACGTACTTACATTCATGGTTATTTATTATTATATAAAAAAATGGGATAATTGGTGAAACAAAATGTCTCTTTTTTTATATTAATTAATGTAGCATCTACCTACATGATGAATGTTAAATTAAGGAATATGACAAAATCATAACAAAATCTAACATATCCAAAGAGTTAAAAAAAATATTTTTTAAAGTTTTCCTTTTTACATCCTGATTGAAAATATTATTTGTATTTTTTTAAAGATTCTTATTACGTTCCTTCACATTTCATTCCACAAGTCTTTATCTTTCAATACTTATAGGAACTTAAAATAATAAAATACAGCATGAATGTATTCATGCATTTTATTCAATAGTCTTAATTAGTGTAATCCATAAACAAATAAATTAACACAAAAAATCGTCTTAGTCTTCAAAGAATATAGTTGATGAAAATCCCTTAATCAAAAAAAAAGAGGTAACAATTTTCAAAGTAATAAAAAAATATCAGAAAAACAAATGAATTTCAAAGAACAAAACCAAAAATATTATTATGAAACATATTTTTAAAAAAGTAATTGTCTTGTAAAAAATTAACGAGCACTGTTATTTAAGCTGAAAGTTTAATTTCACGAAAATATATTATTACAGCCTAGATTTATCAAATCATATATTCCCGTTTTAAAGCTTTGTAATTTTGCTTTTCATTCATATAATTCATGTTTTTAAATTTTTATTTTAACATTATATATATATATATATATATATATATATATATATATATATATGCATATGAAATAACAAAAAGTATTATTAATTGTAAAAAACAGTAATTAGTTTTTTATATGCTTTATACATGATGTAAATGTTAAATAGCATTTAAAAAAACTTTTGATTAGATAATATTCTGGAGACGTAACCCCTTCAATGGTAAAGTACTTCCATTCGTAAAATACTGAAGTGATTAAATGACACGAGAATATAAAAACACAGGTATTTGAAAATAAGTAAAAGCTTTTCTTCACGTACTTAAAAAAAGGAAAAATTTCAATAACATATGTTTGATAGTTTCACCATGGAATATTATATATAAAGACAGAAAATTTGCTTAATGATACATAAAAACAAGAACAATTATATGAACTTGTAATATTTAATTAGGATATATACATAAAATCAATGTTTCGATCTGCACCTGCAATATTCTCCAGGATGTAAAGTTAAAGTGAACTAAAAGTCTAGAGATGAAAATATAAAGTATGATAGATAAAAAATGGAATTTTGGCCAATAACATGAATGGTAAGATTTAATGGCGCCATCTATTGAATACAACATATTGGTTAAATCGAAACAAAAGTTTAAAAATAATTGAAGTTCGGTTGAGGAATATTATGTGCTACCATCTATGAACGGGGAAACGGGCTAATCCAATGTTCTAACAAGTTCATGGTGAAGAAGGAAAATGAAAGACTTCAAAAATATTAAAAATAAGAGTTTTTTAACATATTGTGCCAAATTGTAGGGATATTAAAAGTTAATTTTCATTCCAAAATATATGAATAGCTTAATATTTGTTAGAGTTCAGAAATAAACAAGCAATTTTCGTTATTATTTATGTATCTAACAAAAGGTCCCATAAATATATTTTTCGGTTTAAATAAGCTCATACTAGCTGTGTTGTAATTTTTCAACTGAGTAAAAAAGTATCCAGGCCAGGATTCGAAGCAGGGACATCTTTGCTTAAGCTGCAAATGCTCTGACAGTTCAGCTATCATGGACGAATCTGGTGGACCTAAATCACCCTGCACCGTCAGAAATAGATTCTCAAATTCTACGAAATTTTCTTCGTTTTTGACGAAACTGTTTCCTGGGAAATGCTCAAGCGAATATTTCGTCAAATCGAGTAAATTAATTTCCTCACTTTTTTGAGGAAACAAATTTCGTCAAATTGCTTATTCAAAAGTCTAAAATATGCCGGTGGTGCAACCTATTGACAATTTTAGAAGCATCTGTACTCGACAGGGGAAACATTACGTCGCCAAACAGGGGCGACAGGAGCGAGGGATACAGGGGCAAAAATTAACTCTTCAACGGGATTCGAACGCGTGATCTTTAGTGTGGGATGCCAATACGCTGCCTACTCCGGCATCGGGACTTTGCGTAAATTTTATTTTAAATGTATCTACGGGATGTTGATGTGCGTTTATATTTTTAGAAGGTAGATTGTATTTTTATCGGTGCTGTTATAATTTCTGCAAGTTTTAATTAATAAGACTAGATTATTATTATGGTTTTTCTATTGATAATAAATAATTAGAATATGGCTTGATTAATATAATTTATTAGAGAAATATTCTTTGTTCAATGAATGATTAGAATATAGTCTAGTTAATTTGTTGGTCAGAAATAATAAATTTTGAAGTGCATATTGGAGAAGAGTTTTTCAATTTTAAATGATGGGGGTTAGGATTTTAACACGTTACTGTTTATAGAGGGGAAAGGGATCAGTTATGCATAATTTAAATTTGATTGTTATATGAATATAATTCTTAAATAAAAAAGAGCTCCTGAAATTTTGATTTTTTTTAAAGATTTTGTCAAAGTCAAAAAAAAATAATCTGGCCGTGAATGGGGAAACAGTTTCGTCAAATATTTGAGAATTTCCATGTCATTAAAAATCACTTAATTTTGAGATGAAGAGATTGTCAAAAATGATGAAATATAGCTCAAGAAATGCTGAATCGTTAAAAGTGAGAGTTTTATTTTTGACAGTGAGGAAACAGTTTCGTCAGATATTGGAGGTTTCGCGTCAAAAACCACATTGCTCTGTGACCAAATGATTGTCAAAAATAACGAAATAAAGCTCTAGGATTACCGAATCGTCAAAATTGAGTGTTTTATTTCTGAAAGTGCCGTATTGACCATGAAAACTTATATTAATCATGGTCTAGCCGTATTGATCATGAAAACTGGTATGTTATCTGAAACAGATCAAAAGAATAAATCTCAGGTAATGGAACTCTAGTAATTAAGTTTAGTTACGTATCCAGCGTTTACTGGAGTTCCATTACCTGCGATTTATTCTGTTGAGATGTTTCTGATGGAAATAGAGCAGAGTTATAAAATGCAGTGTTTAAGGTCTGTAGGGTGACTAAGTATATAGCACATTGATGAAACAGTTTAATTTGAAATTAGAATCACATTTATTCATTCATCTTGAATGTTAAACTTAAATAAAGATATATACATATGCATCCAGCGTTTGCTGGGAACTTGGTTATCACATATTACTAACATTACCAATATTCAACTGCAACAAGGGGTAAACCGTTCTATCATCACATTCCATGGAGTTGTTTCACACTAGATATACTTACTCAGTACACCAAACTAGAATAAACATGAAAAAAAGTTAAAAAACGCATACAAAATTAAATTAAAAGAAATAGTTTAATAAAAAAAATCGGGATAATAAATAATCCGCCCTTCCCTTTTAAAATTAGGATTTTTTATATGTAAAGATTTATAAACTTTCGCCAAGCAAAAAAGAGTTAAAAAAACTGACGATTCTGAGCATATCTGAAACTGAAATGGAAGCAATCACCGAACCAATCAAGCATTCTGGGCAAAATTACTTAGTGTCAAAGGAAAAAATTCGCCAAAAAATCCAAAATTGCTGTACGAGTTTCGCATAAACTTTATTGAAAAAAAAAGTAAAAAAAAGTATATTGCCCTAAAAGATTGGAACCGTATTCCGGTTATTAATGGGGGTAAATCGCAGCGAAACGTCAAAAAACACGAAAATTCGCATTTTTTAGATCATGATTTTTTATCTGTAAAGAATCACCAACTTTCTCCAAACTAAAAAGAGAGAAAAATCTGACGATTCTGAACGTATTTTAGGCTGAAATGGAAGCACAACCACCGAACCAATCAAGCATTGTGGCAAAATTTCTTACTGTCAAAGGAAAAAAATCGTTAAAAATTCAAAAATCGCTGTACAAATTTCGCATACACTTTATTGAAAAGAGGATAAAATTTACTATATTGTGCGAAAAGATTGGAACTGGATTCTTGTTACTAATGTGGAAAAAACGCTTCAAAACGTGAAAAAACACTAAAAATGGCATTAAAAATTAAATTAATTCCAAAATCTAGGTGCAAAAATACATGCATAGAGGTACCTTCCCACCAAATTTCGTAGCTCTGCGTGCAGCGGTCTCATCAGAACACAACGAAGAAACAGACAGACGCACGCACAAACTTCTTTCTTTATTATAGTTGGAGATTAGAACAATTATGTTAAAAGTTAATCAATTAATGTTAGATGGGTTATATTTGTACAAACAAAATAATAGATAGCAAATATCTACTTCTTTTTTTATAAAAAATGCCATCAACAGAAAATTATAATTGCTGAATTTGTCCCATTTCATTATGTAGAGTCTACCAATAAAAGAAGAACACTTCATAAATTCTAATCACCAAGTTGTACCAGAAAAGCAGAACTATCGGAAAAAACGGAATGAAAATTAATTCTAATTGGAAATTATGGGTAAAAAAATTTTACGGTTCGTCTGCTTACCGAACTCTAAAACCGTCTAAAAGAACGATAAAGCTGCTATCACACGTACTCTCCTATCATAGTCAATATCAGATATTTCCATTGAAACACGTTTTTCAAGAGGAAAACGCTCGAAAACGGTCCGTGTGATCGATTGCCTCTTGTAACTTCGTCAAGTTCTAACTTATGGCTGTTTGTATCTCCTAGGATATATATCTGCTCGAAATCTACCAATCGGAGCTCTCTAAAAAACCACGATGGGTACCGCAGTGAGTGAACATGTTATGTTTAGCGTGGTCCGCAGATTTTGGAACCAAAAATACAGAAGAATTTAGAAAAAAGCATTATGTTTAGTAACACAGGGACCAATTATACACGAAAAGAAACTTAAAAATGTGCAGTTATTTTGAAATTAAATAATTACGTATGCGATGATTGTCCTTTCGGAGTTCGCGTTTTCCACTACCGATAAGAACTTTATTTACTAATTTAAAGTTATTTATTACGTTTATTTTATTTCAATTCCTTATATTATTTGCTATATGTTATTCCTTATATGTTTGCTATATGTTGCACTGTCGTAGCCACTTATATACATCTCAAACTGTACCCGTTTATCTACTTTCTGCAGCTGTATTAAGCGTTATTGCGTTCTTGTTGCTAAGTTATGTCGCCCAAGATAAAAATGAAAGCAAACATGCACAAAGGTATTTTATTGCAATACAAATTATTCTAGCCTCCTTTTAGCATGCAGAGAGAGTCTAAATTTTGTAGGGAAGGGGTGAGGGGACAGAAAATTTTCTTATACTTTTAGAAAAATAAAATTTAATAAATAAAAATTTAATCTAGTAGCTATTTATAGCTATTTATTTTCCCTTTTAATAATTTTCTTTTAAAACAATCTTGATAATCCGTTATAAATTTTAAAAAGATACTTTAATATGCATATACTTTTTGTAATTGTAAGCTTTTGTGCAAAAAAAATAATATCCGGTGTATTGCGGCCTGTGCTTAGGATATTAAAGAAGAAAAAATTAAGATTCTTTGTTTTAGGCAGTGTTTCTCAAACTTTTTTAACTCATAGGACAATTAGAGTCATAATTAAACCTGTGCGTCACACTTGAATCTAGAATTAAACTTCCTAAGCTTATTTAAATTAAGATGATGGAAAACCGATTGAAAGAAATATACATCTGATAAATCTCATCTTACAAACACTTCTTCACAAAGTTCTAGTTCAACTATTTCTGTTTAGTTTTTTATTAACTACTGTCCCAGAAATCGTTGCATAACTACTGTGAGTGGCTTAATTGACACGTGAATAAAAGGCAAAATTAACTCAGAAGATACTGTTTTTGTACTAAACATTATGTACAAGATTTTTATAATCAAAATTCACCTATTCAGAAGTTTGTTGCGATAGTGCATGGACTCCAAATGAAAAAAAATCATTAGTGTCTGAAATTAAACTGAAAGTTATGTGAAACTGCGATAATTGAAAACAGCATTGGTCTAGGACACCGCTAACAACAGTTAAAGGTTAAACATAATTTATTAACATTTCAGAAAAACAATTTTTCACTAAAAATTTCCAGTTTAAGAGACTAGTGACACTTTGTTTCGTTTGGAGCTTTCGAACTTCCGCTAGAATCGATTGAATGGTAAATTTTAATAAGAATAGTCCTGTACAAAAAGTTTAGTACATTAACAGTATCCTGTGAGTTAATAGAGACTTTTATTCATCTTTCAATAAAGTGATCGCCTAGACTACTCACAGTAGTTATGCCGCAATTTTTGGCGCAGTAGTTGAGGGTTAAGGGCCCTCAGAGTCAGGGGTGAGAATCTGCTTTTCAGTATATTTTTCCTTTTTAGCACTTTCCAACCTAGTTGAAAAGTGCTTATGACTTCGGTTTGTCTGGCCATCTGGCCGTCTGCCGTCTGGCCGTCTGGCCGTCTGCCGTCTGCCGTCTGTCCGTGCTCTAACTCCCGTAAATATGCTCGGATTGCTCTGCAATTTTATATGTTTTTGTCGTTATCTATAGCATGTTCCCTATTTCAACGGAAGTGTGTAGCACTTATAGTTTTATTACAGGGACACTCAAAAGAATTCCGTTACATTGCGGTCTATGGGGAAAAATCATTTGCGGTTTATTTAAATAATGTTTCACTATTTTAAACGCATTGAAATTTATATATATCACTAAGGTGCATTAGAAGAAGCTTAATATGGAATAGGGTGTGCATAGCACTTCTAGTTACTTTACAGGGACAGTCAAAAGAATTCCGTTACATGACGTCTATGGAGAAAAATCGTCTGCGGTTTATTTAAATAATGTTTCACTATTTTAAACGCATTGAAATTTATATATATATATCTAAGGTGCATTACAAGAGGCTTACTACAGAATAGTGTGTGTATAGCAGTCATCGTTCATTTACAGGGACACACAAAAAAATTTTCAACTGTCTGTTAACACTAATTCCTGGAAGTGCGTTTTAAGTTACTAAACGCGATTTTAATTTTAACTCGCTTTTTGTCTATTACGTGGTGTGTATAAATTCTGTAGATCCTATACAGGGCAGCACAAAAGTTCGCGAAAACATTTCCGTTTATTGACAGAAACTCCAGAAAGATAATTTTAAACTGTGCTACGCGTTTCCTAACTAAACTAAAATTTAGCATCCTAGCATATACAAATCTATAGATCATATACAGGGCAGAATAAAAGTATTCGGATATTTTTCCGAATATTGTATCTGTTGGAAATTCCTGAAATTATGTTTTTAAATATGTTATGCGTTTTCCAAATTGTTTATTAGATGTTATCTTTTAGCATATTAAACGGTATGTTTTGTAAAATTATTTTGGAAGCGTTGGAAAGTGCTACATAATCTATGCTTGACGCATGATTTTTCGTTCTTGTTAATTATTGAATTTCAACCACTCTAAAATTTTGTCTCCCCCCTCCTAGCGTTGTATAAATTTAAACTTTTATATGTTTTTCAATTTGTTAAGCAATTTGTGACTTTTTTTTTACTTTGTATTAATAATAAATAACGTATATAACTCCCACCCCTCCCCACACTCCAGTTAACCCTTTCCGGCACAGACAAATTCTGTTCGTAAAATTCGAAATTATTGATTGACACCGGGATTTACAAACGACTTTTTTACGAAATAAGAACTCCTAATTTTAAG
The DNA here is from genome assembly GCA_963931845.1 of Maratus michaelseni. NCBI lineage: Eukaryota > Metazoa > Arthropoda > Arachnida > Araneae > Salticidae > Maratus > Maratus michaelseni. The sequence continues at coordinate 405,247,265 of OZ007586.1, forward strand.
CTTTCATTTTAGAAGCAAAATATTATTAAAATATTCTTGGTGCCGAATGCAAGTTTGGAATTAAAATTAGGTGTGCCCGGAGTGGGACCACTGTGCCGGAAAGAGATAAAATATTTTTCTTCTCTTCAGAAATAGAAAAGAAAGGACATAATTGGACATGAAAGGGACACAAGGAGATTTTTTGGACATTTTTGTCTGTTCCTACGTCTGTACATTTAAGCTTTGAACTGTTTACACTGAAAATCTTATTTTTATGGTTTAACATTTTAATAATATATATTTTTCTTTTTTCGCTTCAAAATTAAATGCAAATATTTTTATCAATGTACAAAGAAAAGGGAATTTCGTTATGTATTACTTTGAATGTTGTAACTTAACAGGGAAATTTATACATTTGACATATTTGAAACTTCTAAAAATCGATCCTTCTCAAAAATTATTTAAAATTTATGTATTTTTGTAAACAAAAAATGAATTGTAACGTAAAACTTTCCTAACAGAAATAGATTTCTCGAATTTTCAAATATGCGAACCCAAAATTAAAGATCATTTATCCAAATAGTTTTACGTTATGCTTAAAAAAGCACTTAACTTGTAATCTGTTTTGCAACGATCGAACCTTCATTTAACATTAGGAGGTGGAAACATAAAACCTGCATAATTTCTAAACTACTTTACCGAGTGACTTTCAGTTTTTTACACGAAGGTAAAATTTACCGAAAAATTTTAATATGAGGTTAGGGGTTAGTACTAAGAGTTTTAAAATATGTTACAATTACTTATGTACTTACTTATGTATCACTTGCAATATGTTACCCCCCCCCCCAACGCAGCAAAATTTATGTACAGCATTATTATTAGATGTTAATACTAATCTATTGTTACTTGTGACATTTTTATACAGTGATTTGCGGCAGAGTTAGTAGAGGGTTTTACTCTCCCTCCCTCCCCCAGGACAATACACAATATGTATAAAAATAAGGATGGTGTTTCTAAAGAAGAATATTAAAACCTTAAAAAGAAAAATATTAAAACCTCATTTAAACTTTCGAAAAATGATTTAAATCTTCAAAACCAAGGAAGAAAACACTGCAAAAGAAGGGGAACTATATGTAAATTCTATTGCGTATTTTAATTTTACATTACCGTAATTTCCGGCGTATAAGCCGCAGTTCAAAGAGTCGTTTTTCGACCCAGAAATATTATTTTATAAAATGTAACTTAAAAGATCGCTGTAAATATTTAACTACAATTATTGAATAAAATTTCTGGGTCGAAAAACGACTCTTTGAGCTGCGGTTTATACGCCGGAAATTACGGTACATTCAATATCTAATATCAATTGCATTTAAAATATGTAAAACATATTAACTAAAAATGTTATAATAGAGATTTTGGCAAAATAACTAAAACTTGATTTAAAATCTTTCTTTGCGTTACAGTTCTCGGCTTAGCCATAAAGTGCGGTTCCAATACATGTTACAAAAAACTAGTTTTAATATACTATTTTTTCCTAAATCACTTAATACTAATAGTTGAGAATTCCTAATATTTAAGGTAATGAAAGATGTAAAGTGGAGATTCAGTTTCTATGGACTCTGTAATTTAGAATTGTTATATTAGCAAGAGTATTGTTTTTATAATCTTGGAATTTTAAGTAAATTAATCATAATAATAATATATATATATATATATATATATATATTAATATAAGAACAGAAACGAAAAGAAATTGCAATACATAAAATGTTAGCAAGCGATAATGCTTAGTATTTATCAATCGAGCTCTACACTAAATATTAAAACACCTAGCTGCAGTTACTGTCCAAATGTTTCACCCTCTCTTTACATTTGCATATAACTTTCAGTATTGAAAATAACCCTAGTTGCAGCGTGAAAGGGTAGCTCCAAGCAAGCAAGAGGCAATATCATATATTTCATACCGTATGGTAGACCGCGTGATAGCAGCTTTAACTTTCGCAGCATTTTTGGATTTTCGATGAAATTTACCTCAATACTGTACAAGAAGTCCCTCGGTCAAATAATTAAGGAATTAGGGATGTTGAGAATTTGGAATGTCTAATGTTAAATTCCTTTTTAATCATTATAAAGAAGAATGCAACGCGGATAGTTTTTAAAGCATAAATTTAAAACTACTTGTCAGAATTATCCGTAATTTTGGGCTTAAATATTTATAGCTTCTACAAATGTGATTTCTGTTAGAAAAATAAATATTGTCACAATTTATATATTGCTCAAAAATTATTTTTAAAAATATATATAATCTGAAACTGATTTTTTCCAATGATAGAATAGTTGAGCACTAATGGGTTGATTGTCATCACAAAATTTTAATAGTATTCTGCGCCTTAATTTAATATCAGAAACACTGTTTCTAATTAAGGCGAAGAATGCGATTCAAATTTAGTGGTGACAAATGTCTCGCTGGTGCGCAGCTGTTACCGAGGAATAGGAATTGTATCCTATACAATTTTTAACATAAATCAATTTTCAGAAACTCCAGCTATTCGAATCCGAAATTATAGCTGATATCCACCAGGAAACTTTTGATTTCTTCTTTAAAAAACAACTTTTTGCAACGATTAAAAGGGAATTTAGCATTATGATTTCCAAATATTAAACCTGTGTAATTCCTAATCTATTAGATCGGGTAATCTGGGGAAAATAAAATTTTCTGTCAGAATTGTTCTTTCACATTAAACATTTTAGTGTTTAGTGCACTTTTAATATGAAGACGATTCCTAAGCTTGTTTTATAAATATAAATTAAAATCAAACAAAAATTCCAGTTGAATTGCTGCTTCATTTTCAGCTGAAATTTTCATGTTAGGCTGTGTGAGATGCCGTGAAAGAGTTCTATGAGCTTGATCATATTAGGAACAAACCATATCTAGGTAGGAAGCTAACAGAAAAAGTTTCCAAAAAACGCAATGTCACCATAATTAGAGCTAGGTGCAATTTTAACATTTCGAAAAAAATGATAAACGAGAAGAACACATATTGGAAGACAGTAGAAGAAATGTGACAGTGTTCATTGTGTGGCCAGAATTAAAAATAAAACAGCGTCAGAAATTTATAGTTTCCAACACGGAGACAAGATTTCAGAAATGGATAGTGCGAAATAGTGGACTGCTGATAACCAGCGGCAAAAAGATTTTTTGAATATTTTTACTATCGAATTGAGGATTAATCAATATAACAACCGAATTCAGTCGATTAATATTCTTATACCACATCCATTATCGAAAGATTAAAAAACTCAATGTCCGTTATGGTTTGGAGTGGGATTTGTTCAACTGGAAAATTCCTGCTCTATTTTTTTTTCTGCTGAATGCTTCTTGGAGAGTTTTTCGCTTCTCTGGTCTCAAGAGTAATTGTGGAATGAAAACTGAACAATCCATGCAGATTCTGTTTAAGCACACACATCAAGAAGTTCACAAGAATGGTACAAATCACATCTGTCAGACTACAATAAAACCCGAACATTGTCCCAGAACCCTCTAATCTCAACCTCGTTGTGTTATTCTTCATGATCATCTTACGGTGGGAAGTTTGTTCTAAGTCTGACACAGCTGTTTTAGTCCGAAAAAACATTACTTGAAGAGGAATGGGCTAAAATATTGAAGATCAGTTGTGACGTTTTGATGAGAATTTTTGAAAGGATATTACTTCTACATAAAATCAAAGGTTGCCACTTCGGAAACTTTTTCTTTTTCTGTAAGTAGCAGGTTTATACTTTATCTTTTAGCAAACTTATTTTCATTTCTGTTGTTATTTAAAAAGTTATAAGTGAAAATGTTTATCCGAGTTATTTATTGCCACCTTATAGATAATTGAAAAATAATAATATGTATATAATTTTAATAAAATTATAAAAGTGAAATGCCAATCGAAAATGATGAGCACTTATTTTAATTAACTTGTTAGAAAATTATTTGCGAAAGTAAACAGACTTTTTAATGTGTAGAGAGAAAATAATCTAAGAATATAACCGAATAAAACATAAATACACCTAAAGATAAAATAGATTTGATGTTCACAGAAGAATGGAAAATTTTTCAAGCAATATTTTAAAATTACTTAAAACTTATTTCAATTCAGAAAAAGAAATCAGACAGTTGATTTTACTTTAATTATTTGACTTACAAGAGTTCTCATAAATATTTTTTCTCGTTTTCAGCAACTTTGCATACTAAAATAATACACGAGTTTACTTTGGAGAACCTTTTAAATATTATAATTGGTTTTATTTTACTTTAAAGAAGATTACAGCAATGTTACTAATTTTATGTACGGTATTTGAATTGTTTCATAAATATTACTAAACTAATTGTTTTTTCTAGGAAACAAATGAAATTTTAAGCAGTAATATTTGAACCGGTAATGTTTCTATCGCATCATTCTTCTTTTTCTGAAAATGATTATTTTACAAAATCCTTGGTAATCTTTTCCCTATACACCGCATTGGTAAAATCCAGAAAAGAAATCAAATAAGTTCATTAAAATCATTAAGTTTAATCTAAAAGATAGGCTTAATGTTAAATATAAGATTTACTAATTAATCGAAATAAAACTGAGAGTAAAATTTGTTCTTCCTTCAGGGAATATATTCCAAAATTAATTAATATTTTATAAATATTGATGAGAAAATATCTCTCAATTATAAAAATGTAGGTATTGTTTTAACGCATGATGCTATGAAGAATTAGTGATTCTATCATTTAAGTATTTAAGCGTGGATAATTAAATTGCATTTTTCCATTCCTGGCGATTTCAGATCTTCTTCAGATATATTTTTCTAAATGATGTTAACATAAACAAAGACTGACTTACAAAATTCACATATAAGAAATAAGCATCTTTTTTTTTGGACGCGTTAATAATTTTTCTTATAACTGCTTTCTTTTCTTAATATATATGCTCATATTTTTTATTTCAACTGTGTTATCAATATTATTTTAAGTTTTTTTTATTTTATAAAATTGTTTTTACTCTAGTATTTTATGCTACATTTATTCTTGTATTTTGAATTAATTATATCAATATAAACCGAGGATTTTTTAATCATTACAAAAATATGAAAGCGAAATAAATTTATTAGATATTATGTTACTTATAAAAGAAGGTAAAGAAAGCCTGTTCCATCTTTCCAGGTGACGAAAAAACTCCGTAATTGGTGATAAGAATATTATCGTAATTCTTCTGGTGCAGAATAATTTGCACAACAACTTTCTATCTTAATAACCTTTGTACCAATGCTTCTATATTTGCAAAATTTGCGAGAAAAATAAATAAATAAGAAAATTTTCTCAAATACAGGGTTATTCCTTATTTCCGTTTTGCCTAAAATAACTGGTGAATTGAGTTATTTAAAGCTATAAAGGGGATGTCTAGGTATCGTAAAACGCGTATGTCGTACATGATGAAATATCTGCTAGCGCCCCCTAGCCTAAAACTCGGAAGTTAGCTTTCCTATTTCGAAAACGATACGAGTTACGTGGTAAAAGGCAATTAAAATTTTGAAAAGATGCTTGATTTAGTGTGAAATGGTGTCTTACATGTAAAAATAACTTACTTAGAAACGAGGATTTTCTTTTTTTTATATATAAACAATCCCTAGCGTAAATATGACACTAATTGGAGGCAGCTTCATCTAACGTCACAAAATCACATCAGCTTATCTAATCACGCCTCAACTAACTTATGTAAGCAAGGTGCAGTTAATGAGAAAATTAAGTTAATATATATTCCATGTATTCAACTTTGGCTGCAATGTATCATGCATCTTGCATGCGTTCCGGTGGTATTCAAATTGAGCATAGTTATTTTGATTTTCTTAAAAAAATAAATTGTACCTTGCTTACATGTTTTAGCTTTATTAGTAAACTAGGAGATCCGCCCGGCGTTGCTCGGTCTCGTCAAAAAATAATACGAAATGCGAAATCACTCTAAAAACCGCTGCACGAAACCCTTCTTCTGGTAACTCTTTGTCTTTCGGAAATTAAATAGAGAGATTGACCTGAAGCGGAAGTAAATTTAATGCCACCTCCTCAAATGCCTGTATCATTTGATTCAAAACGGGTCAGTTTTTCATCAAAATTAAAAAGAAGGTTACAGTCTAATTTTCACAAAATTTTCATTTTCGAAATCAGAAAAATAAACTGTGAGTTTCGATTCAAATAATCCAATACTTTTCTTAATACTTGAGGAGGAGTGAAAATGAAACTTTTTCGTCATCTGGGATTATCATATCGGAAACTTTTCTTGTGCGGTTTCAATAAAAATAGCCATTTTTGGCCGACGCGCAGGAAAATCTTTTAGTTCCACCGCCAGGGGAAGCATTTTGTTCTAAACAAATTATCCGACACTTGTTACCGCTGCCTCCGATACCGTGTATAGCAGACGTGCTACGCACACGCTGCAAAATCTTTTAGTTCCAGTTTCTACCACCAGGTGGAGCATTCTGTTCGAAATAAACCTATTTCCGAACGAAACTCCGACACTCATTCCCGCTGCTTTCGGCACTGTGTAGAGAGCGTGTCGTGCACGCGCGGTAAATCTGTTTGTTCCACTTTCCAAAGCCAGGGAGTACCAAATATATGTCTTAAATACTTAGCTATATCTTAATTACTTCATGTTAAGTTGAATGAACCGATTCCCGTTGAAATAGAACCCATAGAACTCCAGAAAATAAATCACCCCTTTATATTAATATTCATAAATGGTGGTAACCAATAGCCGAAAAAATGATACCGAAGTTTATTTAGTACCCGAGAGACCTCGGAAGAATGAAAGAAACGCTTTCGTTTGAATTGTTCCAGGATGAAATGCAAAATCGTTTAGTTACATTTGTAAAGAGCCAGGGGGTGCACTCCGTTCTAAACAAACCTCTTTCTGAACGAAAATCCGCAGCGTGGCCCCGCTGCGTATGACAACATATAGAAGGCGTTCTGTGCACACGCTGAAAATCTTTTAGTTCCGCTTTACACCATCAAGAGGCGCCAAATCTATGTCTTAATTAGTTATCTATATCTTAATTAGTTCATGTTAAGTTGAATGCATCAATTGTCATTGAAATCGAGCCCTTTGTTTGAATCGGACAAATTTTAAATGAAAGATTGTTTAGTTTCCCTTCCCACCGCTAGGGGTGTACTCAGTTCTAAATAAAACTTTTTCCGATCGAATCTCCGACACATGCCCCTGCTGCCTACGACACCGTATAGCAGACGTGCTGCGCACGCGCTGCAAAATCTTTAATTCCATTTTCTACCTCCAAGTGGCGCCAAATCTTTATCTTAATTAGTTATCTATATCTTAATTAGTTCGTGTTAAATGGAATGAACTAATTCTCATTGAAATTGGGCCCATAGAACCCGAGAGAATACCCCTCCCTGGTCATTAATGTTCGGAAATAGTGGTAACCAAGGCCTGAAAAAATGATACCAAAGTTTATCTAGTACCTGGGGACTTGAGAAAAGGTTTCATTTGAATCGGAGTAATAAATAAATAGTTCTGATTTTGGAGGCATGGGGGGAGCTGGGAAATTCGATCAGAGCATTAACGCGATATTTAAACTATAACCGGACCCTCCCCCCCCCCACACATAATTAAACTAACGACGTTAAAAATTTAGGAATTATCATTAACTTTTGAAAAAGAAACAAAGACTTTTTTTTTCATTTGATCACTATACTGAGATACCACCGTGCCTGCTGCTCTGTGATGTGTGACCAGATAATTTTGAAATGGTCTCACCATATGACTCCCATGTAACTGTCATATGGATATTGCAATGACACCAAGTAAAGTTTGTGACTAATTCCCTATATTACATGAAAGTTATGTAATCTTGTGATTTGTAGAAAAGGTGTAGTAACTTCATGGAAGAGTCTCAAAGTGTTTGCAGCTTGAAAGTCACATTGATTTTTCAAAATTACATTATTAGGTGTCTTAACACAATGGAATGCTCATAATGCATTCACAATGATAATGGAGTCTTCAAAATACTAACACATGAGTATCACAAGATGACTGCATTGTAATGTTACATGTCGATTCATCAAAAAGCATCAGTGACATTGACTTCTCATTGGAGTCACCAGATAACTATCACTTCAGAGTAATAATGAGATGAATGAAAGATATCACATTTTGGTTGTCCGTAATGAGTGGGACACTTGTGACTATTTGTATCGTCAAAGTGACGTGACAGTAACTGGTTGTGCTGTAGAGATAGTACCTATTTGCTACATCTGTAGTTTATATTATTTTCTTCTGAGTACTGACAAAAAAATTGCAAAGTTTTACATTTTGTACTGTAACGTATCGCCAATCTTTGCTCTACACGTGAGTCGTAAGACGAACACAAAGATCTCTCCTTAGAGGAAGATATAGAATCTTGAAATTTCCATGCTGCAACACCCAACAGCTGTGGTGGCATTCCTCAGAAATCAAGCTTACATACAGGAAGTTTACGTATTCGTACGCTTTTACCACGCGTCGGTACACGGTTAAGAATAATCTGAAATTCACGGGTATTTTTTTCCGGGATGTCACAGAAAATGTCCCTTTTCACGACAAAAGCGCATTTTCCGTTAAAAAAAAGCAGAAAAATTCCTCATATTTCCTGAAAACAACGGGACAGGTGGAGAAGAAAGTGGCCAACGGAGATATTACGTTATCAGCTGCATATTTATTTTCAATGTTTGAAAAACTGACATATTGCAGCACAGAAAAACTAAAAATTCAATAAACAAAATAGAGCTTTCGAATTAAAAAAAAGCAACAATTTATTTTCCCATTCTTTTAAAATTATTTGCAATTTATTTTTTAAAGTTATAAAAAAGCATTCGCACTTATAATATATTCTAAACAAACAGATTAATATAGATATATTTAATAGTTAAATTAAGTGAAAAAAATCGATTTCACTCAAAAAAGCAACAAAAAAAATAATGCTTTCGAATTAAAAGAAATATATATAACAAATAATTTTCTCATTACTTTAAAATTACTCGCAATTAATTTTTTAAAGTTATAAAAAATACTCGCACTGAAAATATATTTTAAACGAACACATTTAAAAAATATATAATAGTTGAAAAAAATCGTTTTTCTCAAAAAAGCAAAAATTCTTTATCGAATTTATTTCAAAATATAATATTCATATTTTACATCTAATAATCAAATAAAGAATATATATAATTCGTGTTTATATCATCTATTAATACTAAAGTTTTCAACCATAATTTCATTACAAAATATCCCCGCAATTAACTTCAAAATTACCAGGTTTCTAAACCCCGAATTGTTTAAGCCCCAAGCCGCGATTTGAAGAAATCCCGTATCATTGTTTCACAATTCTAGCAAGGTCCTATTGGTCTTGAAATGTTCATGCTGCAACTTGGCTCAAATGGCTCAAGACACGAACGTTACTAATTCGAGACGAAGGTCAGCCTTAAAATATTTTTGAAGTATATCAAATATTAAATACTTCCTTAATAGTCATCAAAGGGCAACAGTAAGAGAGATAATTTTTTTTAAACCGAGGTCATTCATAACGGAAAGTTATCGCTTCTTCAAACGGAGTTTTTCCTTCTTTTATCTCTCAAAACGGAAAATCTACTAACGGAACGGAATAAGTCGGGCAACTTTGCTGCCGGTAGATTTACTTGAATAAACGGATTAATTTTTGACAGTGTATGTTTAATGAAATCTGGTCTTTTAAAACAAAAGAAGTTTCTCCGTCTTCTCAAAGTCTTTCGTAATTTGTTTCCTAGCTAGTATTCTCAAGTTTATGCATCAGAAAACTTCATTCACTAGAAGTTTTTATTGTAAAATGTCTTACAATACAAAAAAATATGGGCAACATGATATAAATGCGTTTTCTGTAAGGTAGAAGCTATGCCCTTAGTCAATGATGTTTTATAAATAAAAAAGAGAATTCTCGTTACCCGATGTGAATGTGTTAACAATCAATATATGAACTTAACAATAATTCTAACAATGTCAAATGACATTTTTCAAAATTTTAATTTTTTTTTGTTTCACTTGTAATTTTGAAAGTTAATAAGAATGAAAATAAGTCGTTAATATGTAAAAAAGAATTGCGACAGTTTTAACATGTAAAATACAAATAAAATAGCCATAAATAGAAACATTTTAAAAGGTTTCATTTGATACCGGTAGGAATTGTGGTAAATATACAAAACATTATTAATGTGAAGGTGTTGCAACTTATATTCAGAATTTTTCTTTCTAAAAAACGAATCATATAACACATATTTTAAAATAATTGGCTACATAAATATAAACGCATGATAACGAATCACAAGTGTGTTGTATTTCATATAGTTCATTTTTAAGTAAATAAATAAAAAAGAAATGGATAGCTATAATCATATTTTTTTCAAGTAAATTTAATTAGCACTAAACATACCGGGAATTTTACTCAAGTTTCATAAAAATATTTCTCACCAGAATTATTTTTTATCTAACTGCGTGATTTATATTTTATTTATTTTATGAATGTATTTCAGTAGCGTCTAGCCCCTGCACTTTTGCTTTTGGCTACGATTTCAAAAAACGGATCACTCTGCTGCGCGGATGCGTGCTTGTCTGATACTTTAAAATTTTGTTCTAAGCCATATCAAAATGAGTGCGTATAGCTCTGTGGTATGTCATTTCTCTTCCGTTCTGTGGTCTTGAGTACGAATCCCAGCGGCGGAAAGTTTTATTTTTCAGTATTTATTTGAGTTATAAAAAATAATTTGAATTAAAAAAATGTAAGTTTTATTTTTCAGTATTTATTTGAGTTATAAAAAATAATTTGAATAACAAAAATATAAAGTTTCCATTTTTCAACATATAAGCGATGGAAAGTTTGAAACAAAATGGAAATAAATATGAAATTTGGTTATAAATGAATTTCGTGCATTCTAGAGATTGCTGCAAAGCGAGTTTAATGCGCCCAGTGATGTTTTTTTTACGGTTAATGTACGCGAAGCGTACATACACAAGTTATTGACCGCGGCTTGAATGAATTTAGTGCATTCTGGAGATTGCTGCAAAGCGAGTTTCGTGTGTGCAGTGATGTTTTTTTTAATGTTAAAAATTGTTTTTTGGATGTTAAAAATTCGCTTTAAAACGCTGTAAAATCGTTAAAAATCCTTAAATTGAAAAATCCGGTCTGAAATTGAATTTCTTTAAGAATGTTTAAAAAAAAAGAAAAAAAAACTGAAACTTGTGAAAATTATGAAAGAAAATATTTAGTTATATTACGCTAAATGTTTTAAATCAAAATCCTTTTACGAATTAAAAAAAACTGCCGCGGAATGGAATAAAATTAATATGGTTCTCATTGAAAGTCTCTAGAGCAATGCCCATGCGCGCAGCAGAGTGATCCATTATTTGAAATCGTAGCCAAAAGCAAAAGTGCAGGGGCTAGACGCTTGTTAAATTTCTGGTTTGAAACAAAATTTGGTACCGGTCAAATGACCAGTTGTTGCTCTAGTTAGTCATAGGTGCCAACCTCTCATTAATATTCCGTAATATGCGGGTTAATTTGACCCAGTTTAACAACGCTTTAAAGCAGAAAAATTATTGGATGAATCTTTATTGATTCAATTTCAGGTTTCTACGTGGAATTTATTTAATTTCATTTCTTAAAAAAATTTCTGGTGTGAAATGTGTTAAACCTGGGTCAAATTAACCCGCATATTACGGAATATTAATGAAAGTTTGGCACCTATGTAGTTAGTGTTAGCAGACATTCATTATTTTATAAACAATGGCAAAAATTGTAAAAAAAATTGTAACGAATGAATCCATATTTTGATAGATTATCATTTTTATAGTTTTATAAATTACATTATCCTTTCAGCTAGCATGCTGTTGCAAATTTTACGACAAAATTGATTTTTCTCACACTTGTTATTTTTTACAAACGGTACCTAACTTAAACTAGTCGTTGGGGGCCACCGTAATACTTACCCATCATGGATATGTATAATGTAAAATATTAAAATAAAAATGTGTAAACTACTTATAAAATTCATTGCAATTCAAATAAAATCGTGGCTTGATGACGTCATAAACTTTAAAGCGAGGCTAACGAAAAAGACGGACTACCGCGGTGCATTCCACTTATCTTTTTTTACAGACCGCTGTAGTGACGTGATGCTCGTTTCGTACACATTCATTGGTGCATTCGAGCATCACGTGACTCCGGCGGTCTGTAAAAAAAGATACGCGTAGAGCACCACGGTAGCCTTTCTTTTTCGTTAGCCTCGCTTTAAAGGCTTTATTACTGAATTGCTTGAAAGAGGTTTTTCCTTATAACTCCAAAAATAATAATTCTATTAACTAGCGGTTTATTGCATCTGATTAAGCGTCAAATTTCCAGTTAAAATATATCTTTAAAGTGAAATTTGGATGAAATACAGGGTCATGAAAAATCGAAGAGTGTGGCAAATAGGATTCCAAATATCTCGGCAACTCATTCTCCGATCGACTTCATGCTTTATGCAAAATTTATGTTTTTTTATTGTCTTTTATATTCATTTCTTAAAATAAACAATTTCGAAAATTTCTATATACCTTTTATCAGAACGAATATTTCGAGAGTCCGAAAAAAATAGTTACTGTTAATCGAGGTTATTGAAATGAAATAGGCTTCTTCCCATTATTACATACTAAGTACATACCAAATTGCAAGTCTCTATCTCAATTTTTTCGGGAGATAGAGCGTTTACAGACACACAGACACACGACACACAGACGGACGGCAAAATTTTTTTTCTAAAAATATGTTTTTCGGAATCTCCAGTGTCTGAAACGTGTAAATCCGTCAAAATTTTTTTTTCGATTTTCAAAACGATTACAAGACTTACCCTATACTACGTATGATGGGTAAGTAAAAGGAATTTTTAATATGAATGTGTATAATTTTTATTTCTCACATGTCTCTTATCACTGTTATGAAATATATCGCATTTATAATAACTACTGTGCGTAAAATATGCGTCATGCGCCTGCTCGTGCAAAATATTTTGGCGCACCAGCAGCAAGATTAATTCAACAAGTGAAATATAATGTGTCAGGATTTGTTTGTCGTTCTATATATTTGATGAAAAAAATTATGTACAGTGTTTCATGTTATTTTTACACTTTTAGTATATAATTTAAACGAATAAAATAAATATGCGTAGCAATGATTATGTATATATTACAAAATCACAATCTGCATGTCAAGTTAATGACACTTATTTTAATTAGTTTGGATGAAAGCTATTTTATGAAGTAAACATATTTCTGTAAATGTTTGAAGAAATATATCCAAAGAGCCATTGTAGAATCCATGCCAATCCATTTGGAAACCTTAGTGTGGTATAACCTACCACCCCCGGATTTATAAGCCTACGCACTGACACAAAAATGACTGCTGCGATAAGCGGATTTTTTTCAGCGTTTGTACGGCCCGTTGAATTTGAATACGAATAATTTCTATAAGTTTTCTCTGCTTTATCTTTCTGAGAGTAAATAAGTCAATAAGTCAAAGAAAATTTTCGAAAAACACTTGTGTCTAAATTCAGGAGGCCGAACAATAAAAAAATCTACCTGCGACATCCGCCATTCTTGGGTCAGCGCGCGCCGGCCTGGTGTTCATGTGGCTGTGGATAGCCATAACGAGAAACGTAAGACTGTAGTAGCTAGACCACCGAAGGAAAAGCTAGGTAGGGGATAGCTCGATCACGAACGGAAAATCTATGTCGGAGATATCTAAAACGATTGGGGACATCCGAGGAATAGACTGACCGCCAACGGAATACCTTCAGAAGCCGGTCTTTATACATATTTGCCAACTTTTATGCTTTTTTTCCACCACTATTTTTGAACAGGAAAAATTACCACATTTAATAGAAAATTGTTTTTGTTTATATATACCAAAAGTTTCTGTTCAAAATTAGCGGCTGGAAAAAAGCCTAAAATTTAGTAGCTATGATAATGTGTTTAAATTTGTTTAGAAAGCATACAGTAAGTGGCTATTCAGTTCTTGCGTTTCAGAAATGTATTTTTCATTTAGGAATTCCGAATTGATACCAGAAATTCTAAATTGTAATTATTGCTTTATTTAATGACAAATGTTTCATGATTGCATAAAGTACAAATTCTTCTTTCGGAACTTCTTGTATGGATTCAGAATTTCTGAATAAAGAATAAATTCCCGAAATGCACGCATGTAGTTGGTAATGATGCATATGGTTTAATTTTAAAATGCAAATATGTTAATTACTTCTTATAATTCAATGAAATCCATCTATTTAAAGCTAAACCGTTTTTTCGTTTTCCATGCAAAAATGGGTTTTATACGCGTGCGCGAACATTCAGCCAATCAGCTAGAGGCTTTTACTGTATAGAGACAATTTGGATTCCGGGATGTTTCAGCCAATGGGGTGAGGGCTTTTCCTCTCTCTAGAAGCGTTCATTCATCTCGAGTTACTTTAGCACGTTGGGGATTGCGGTAAGCCTTGGATGATTTTGGTAGGTAATTAATAAAACTGTGGGCTGTTTTTAAGGTATTTATTTTATTTTTTTGTATAAATACTTAGGTTTCCATTTTACTGTTATTTTAAATATGAATTTAGAGTCATTTAACATTCGCAATGTGGTTGCTGATGGAAATTGTCTGTTCAGAGCTTTGTCATTTTGCTTATACAGTACAGAAAATAATTATTCGTTAGTACGTCAACATATTGTAGAACACGTAATACGAAATTGGAACTCTTATAGTCCGTTTATTATCGGGGATGATTCTTACGGTGTTCCGATTACTAATGTAAACGATTATGTAAATATAATGTCAAAAGATGGTACGTACGGTAGTCATTTAGAGTTAGATGCGGCAACAAGAATTTTTAATATTTTTGTGAATATTATAAATTCACATGATGGTAATGTCACAATGTTGGGAGTAAATACTAGGAGTAAAATAGAAGTTAATTAATTGTATGAGGGAGATGGGCATAACGGTCACTATTATGTGTTGCTCAAAAAAGACAGAAAACAAAAACAGCAAGAGTACGATAAAAAGCGTTATGAGTCTATGAAAAAAATGTAGAGTCATCTCCATCCAAAAAGCAAAAACTGCAAGAGTTACAAAAAAATATTACGCTAATAGGAAAACGTTGAAGCCATATAAAATTAAGTATCGGTGTGCTGTCTCAGATAGCATCACCAATTTATCTCCATCCTACTTCGGTAATTTAGACAATAAATGCAGTTATTGTAATGCATTGTATTTTTCATATGAAAAAAATTCAGATGGGTGTTTTACTTTGTGTTGCTGTAACAGAAAATTCAAATTGCCTGAATTTTGTATTATTGACGAAATAAAACATTTATTTACAGGAAATAGTGACATGTCGAAAAATTTTAGGCAAAATATTCGGCAATACAATAATGCGTTATCTTTTGTGTCATTCGGTGCCAACATAAAGTTACCTCTTGGTCATGGTCCTTATTGTTTCAAAATTCTAGGTTCAGTACACCACAAAATTTCCCCTTTGTATCCAGATAATTCATGCAATGCTTCTTATGGTCAGTTGTACATTTTAGACTTTTCTGAAGCTAATGAAATTAGATTGGGAAGGGCTGAGAATAGTTCCATTAGAGCAGACATTCTTAAAATAATTAATCAGAATTTAATTAAGTGTAATCCCTATGTAAAATGTTATAAAACGATGCATCAAAAAGTATCCGAGGAACGTGAATTAGCTTTAAAACAAAACAGAGTACCAGTCGATTTTGTTATGCGTTTTTATCATGAACCTATATCAGATCCTCGCCGTTACAATGAACCAACATGTTCAGAGGTTGCAGCGGTTTTTGAATCTCATGACGGTGCTCCCCCATCTCATAGGTACATAAATGTTTATTCTAAAGATGGTGGTTTTAAAACTCTAGATTTTGATAGTATGCATTGTGATCCAATGTCATATTTATTAATTTGGCCTTGCGGTGAACCAGGTTAGCATATTTCAATGCCAGCTGGAGGAGAGCGGAAAACTAATGTTCGCGAAAACATTTCGATGAGAGAATATGTATCGTATAGACTTATGGTTCGAGGATGTCCTCCTAAGGGAAATTTCAACCCACTTATTAATGCTGGGAAATTAACTCAGCAATTGATAGTCGATTATCACTGTCGCATTGAAGGTGACAGATTGAAATTTATCCGTAATCAGCAGGCAAAATTGCGAGTAGACACATACGTTGGCCTTGCAGATGCACTGTTTGCACGTGCTGATAAAGAGAATTTACGTGCTGGGTGGATTGTCACTTTACCTTCTTCTTTTACGGGTAGTCCTCGAAACATGATTTAAAATTATCAGGATGCCATGGCAATGGTTAGAAAATTTGGTAAGCCAGATCTTTTCTTAACATTTACATGTAATCCTTTATGGCCAGAAATAACTAATAGCATACATTCTTTTGAAAATGCTAATAATAGACCAGATATTACAGTTCGTGTTTTTCATTCTAAAATTAAAGAACTCTTATTTTTGATAAATCATAAATAAATTTTTGGCAAAGTACAGACATATTTATATACAGTTGAATTTCAAAAGAGAGGTTTGCCCCATGTTCATTTATTATTATGTCTCGAAGATAAATGTAAATTTAGAGAAATAGCAGACATAGACAAAGTTATTTCTGCAGAAATTCCCGACCCCAATGATACAATCTTATATAACTTAGTTAAATGTCACATGGTACATGGTCCTTGTGGTTTTCTTAATCCTAACTCAGTTTGCATGTTAGACAGTAAATGTAAAAAGCAATTTCCAAAAGAGTTTGTTAATGAAACAAAAGAAAATGTTAACGGTTATCCCCTTTATAGAAGGAGAGAAAATGGCAGGACTATTATCAAACCCATTAAAAAAATAATTAGGTTGACAACCGTTACATAGTTCCATATAATCCCTTTCTCTTACTTTATTTTCAAGCCCATATAAACGTTGAAATTTGTGCAAGTGTTCCCAGTATAAAATATATACATAAGTATGTTTACAAAGGCCATGACTGCGCCAATGTGCAGATTAGTGCTGAAGGTGGTTCACTTCATCATGATGAAGTTACTGGTTTTCTAAACACCAGATATGTTAGTTCAAGTGAAGCTGCATATAGAATTTTTTCGTATCCTATGCATGAACAGTCTCACTCAATCGTTAGCTTGCCTGTACATTTACCAGAGGAACAACAAGTATATTTTCGTGATGATAATGCTGATGAAGCTTTACTTAGATCAGAATTGAAAAGCACACAACTTATCGCATGGTTTAATTTGAATAAGGATTTACAAATAAAAAGCCCTTACATTTACCCAGAAACACCTCTTTACTATAAATGGAATAAAACTAAGCGTATTTGGGAAAAACGCGTTATTTTTATAAAAGTAATAGGCAGAATGTATAATGTTTCTCCTGCTTAATCTGAGCTCTACCACCTTCGATTACTGTTGCTTCATGTAGTTGGGGCAACATGTTTTGAAGATTTAAGGACAATGCACAATGTTGCTTTTTCTTCTTTCAAAGAAGCAGCTATGCATCGTGGATTACTTCAGGATGATACTGAGTGGCTACGTTGTTTGCATGAAGCATCAGCTCTTCAAATGCGGTTTCAATTAAGACAGTTATTTTCTTTCATTGCCATATTTCAACAACCATCAAACACTACTTAATTATGGGAAACTTTTAAAGATTACCTTAGTGAAGATTACATGCAGCTTCATGACCCGAAAAAAGCTTACAATTTTAGTCTCAGAGATATTAATGAAACACTTAAATTGCATGGTTTTTGTCTTTCAACATTTAACTTGCCAGTTATCAATGGTTTCTTAGCAACTGATCACAACATTAATTTCTCGAAAAATCCTAATCTTAACTATGACTTGATGATTCAGCAAGCTAATGATGAACAACTTTTGTTATTACGCGAAATATTAAAAGTAGTCCAAGAGAATAACACAGGTAAAAGTAATGCATATTTCATAGATGGTCCAGGTGGTACTGGGAAGACATTTGTATACCAATGCCTTATACAAAAATGTTTTGATTTAGGTCTAGAAGTGATCTCTGTTGCATGGACTGGCATCGCTGCTATGCTCTTACCAAACGGCCGCACAGTTCATAGTAATTTCAAGTTACCTTTGAATTTGCATGAAACTTCAGTATCATCTTTAAAAATTAATAGCAGAGCGGCATCTGATATCAAGTCAGCAAGGCTAATAGTTTGGGATGAAGCACCTATGGCAAATGTTTATGCCTTAATTACTGTTAATAGACTTCTGCAAGATCTAATGAGCAATGATATTATTTTTGGTCGGAAAATAATTGTCCTCGGCGGAGATTTTAGACAGGTATTACCCGTGGTTCCACATGCCTCACGACAAACAATAACTCAAAACTGCATTAAATCTTCACCTCTTTGGCCAAATTTTAAAGTTTTTCGGTTACCGTAATTTCCGGCGTATAATCCGCAGCTCAAAGAGTCGTTTTTCGAGCCAGAAATATTATTTTATAAAATGTAACTTAAAAGATCGCTGTAAATATTTAACTACAATTATTGAATAAAATTTCTGGGTCGAAAAAAGACTCTTTGAGCTGCGGATTATACGCCGGAAATTACGGTAATTAAAAACATGCGAGCTAAACCAGATGAATTAGAATTTTCAAATTTTCTGCTTAAAATTGGTGATGGAGATTATCCTTCAGTTAATGATGAACCATCATATGGTTCTTCTTTAATTGATTTACCAGTAGATATCATTGCAAAAGAAGATATTGTATTTGAAATTTTTGGCAAGCATTTTGCTTCACCAGATAATGTTATTAATTTCTCTAAGTTTGCTATTCTTGCCCCAAAAATTGAACATTGTAATGAAATAAATTCTAAAGTTCTAGATCTTATACCTGGCACACAGAGGACAAATAATAGCATAAATAATCTCATAACTGAAGAGGAAAGCCAAATTATTCAATTTCCTACAGAATTTTTAAACAGTTTAGAGTTAAGTGGTTTGCCTCCACATACTCGCACGTTAAAAATTGGTGCAATTGTAATGCTGTTAAGAAACCTAAATGCTACCCAGGGACTTTTAAATGGGACAAGATTAATTGTGAGGAATATGTATGACAATTGTTTAGATTTGGAAATAATCACTGGCGAAAGAAAAGGACAAAGGACTTTAATTAATAGAATCGACCTATCACCATCCGACACAACACTTCCTTTCTCCTTTAAAAGACGCCAATTTCCCATACGTCTGGCTTTTTGTATGACTATAAACAAAGCACAAGGACAAACCTTAGATCGTGTTGGTATTTATTTACCCCAGCCTGTTTTTAGCCATAACCAGTTATATGTAGCGATGTCTCGGGTGCGTTCATTTGAGAACTTAAAAGTTCAGATACTACCAAAAGGTAACAGAACTATGAATGTAGTATACAAGGAGGTCCTAAAGTAATAGAATTCTCAGTAATTTTAGTTATATACATTCATGTGCACGGTGTGCGTTGGCCGCCTGTATGTCTGTCTGTACTTCAATTCAAAAAACACAAATGTTCAAATAAGGTGAAATGGTAACTACACTCTAAATTATAATACAAAGTAAATTTTAGTTACGTACATTCATGTGCATGGTGTGCGTTGCCGCCTGCATGTCCGTCTGTACTTCAATTCAAAAAACACAAAGGTTCAAATAAGGCGAAATGGTAACTGCACTCTAAATACAAATACAAAAAGGTAAATTTTAGTTATGTACATTCATTTGCATGGTGTGCGTGTAGCCGCCTGCATGTCTGTCTGTACTTCAATTCAAAAAACACAAAGGTTCAAATTAGGCGACTGGTAAATGGTTCATATAGTAACTGCAATATAAATTATAGTACAAAAAAGGTAAATTACATTCATGTGCATGGTGTGCGTTGCCGCCTGCATGTCTGTCTGTACTTCAATTAAAAAAACACAAAGGTTCAAATAAGGCGAAATGGTAACAGCACTCTAAATTATAATACAAAAAGGTAAATTTTAGTTATGTACATTCATTTGCATGGTGTGCGTGTAGCCGCCTGCATGTCTGTCTGTACTTCAATCAAAAAACACAAAGGTTCAAATTAGGCGACTGGTAAATGGTTCAAATAGTAACTGCAATATAAATTATAGTACAAAAAAGGTAAATTGCATTCATGTGCATGGTGTGCGTTGCCGCCTGCATGTCTGTCTGTACTTCAATTCAAAAAATATCTTACTATACTTTATTTCTAGAAAAAGTTTGATGAAAATTTTAAAAAAGTTCCCAACAAATCTGAACAGGTAATTTTTGTTGTACTATATTGTAAAATTCAAATGTTTTTTCATAACATTGAAATGGACACTGAAATATCTGTTTATAAATATTTTGTATATGTGATCTATTTTGGCTGATTTAGGAAATATGCCTCATGGGCATACATAACAAGGATAATGGATTTTGAATACCACTGTTTTATTTCAGTAATATTTTCCAAATTTGTTCCGAAATTTTTAACATAAGATTAAGGCAAATACTAATTTTATGAAATATAATTTTATTCAAATTTATTATTCACTGTTATCTATGGCCGTGGGGGAAAACCGCCTTTATCAGCATTTTATATTTTTCCCATTCAGTAGTCATGCTTACATTTTTCTTAGCAAAAAGTAGAAACGTGAATATTTGTTAATTTTAGGAAACTGATGTTAAATATGCATAGCAACATTTTATCAAAGCTTTTTCTCTTTTAATATCTTGGTGACGCACTTTAGACGTAATTGTTACTTTTATTAATGAAATTACTAATAAATCGTTAAAACATTAAATATACAGATAAATGTCAAATTAAAAATCTATTGACGATATAAACACGTGTAATTTGGCGATTGGTTTTTTTAATGAAAGGTGGTCGATGAGATAATCAACAAGTACCAAAAATTATTTTAGCACAGTAATTGTTTGTTTTCTAAGAGAAATAATTGAAGAAAATCTTTTATTTGTAAAAAAGGTAGTATTTTTTTCAAAATTTTTAAGTTTTCCAGAGAAAAGTTTTTTTTTCCCCTAACCACTTTAAAATTTCAGGACCATTGACCAGTGATTGACCTTGGTCGCACTTTGTTGAAAATTTTTCAATAGCATGCCGGCTGGAAGGTTATATACAGTAGACTCCCTCAAATCCGTAACCCTAAAATCTGCATATTCCTCAAATCCGCACATTGTGTCTGATGTAAACAATGAAACTTACAGTTAAGTTTTAGCTGAAAAATTTAAGTTTTTTAATATAATTTTGTACACATTTTAACATTAAATTTTGGTTAATATGATTGAACTCATGTTTTCTCATGAAGAAAGCATAAATTTATTTCTGAAAATTTTCAAGGTTTCAACCTCTGGTTTTAAGCTTTGCGGATTTAAGGGAGTCTACTGTATAAGGGTTAATGCTTACAAGCACTCGACCTCATGGGTGTACTTGGAAGTGAGTGCAACTGGGACAGTATTATCTTCCATTGGTAGTATGATGATAGATAATGCATTTAAATGTTTATATTTGGGAAAGATTATCGACACCTAGGTATTTATACACCGTACAAAAAATAAATTAAATACCTTCAAAATATAGGTAAAAATTAACTTTTTTACTCACTGGCCACTGGCCAGTACATGCATTTTTTTACTTTCCAGTGTTTTTCAGCACTGGCCAATAACAAATTTACAAATACTTGATAAAAAATTTGCGAAATTCGTCAAATGGTGTCGGGAAAGAAATCGCGACATTCGTCAAATAGTCTCGGGAAAGGAATCAGACATTGTAAGAAAAAAATTAATTTTGTCTAACTGTCGTGAAAAAATTCGAGAAATTTGTCAAATAGATTCGGGGGGGGGGAAATCGCAAAATTCGTCAAATGATCCCGGGAGAAAAATAGTGATATTTTTCTAACAATTGCGGAACAGAATTGCAAAAATCTTCGAACGGCAGCAGAAATAAAGTGCGAAATTTGTCAAACATTAGCGGAAAGAAAGTGCGCAATTTATTTGTTCATGGGAAAAATCGTGAAATTCATGAATAGATAGTTGATAATTCGCAAAATTCGTCAATCGATAGCGGAAAAATCGCAAAATTCATTAATCGACAGTGGAAAAATCTCAAAATTCATCAACAGGTTTCTTTGGAAAATTTTTTCGAATATCGTCGAATGGCTTCGAGAAAAAAAAAAATCCCAATCCGTCAATTTCGGGAATTTTATTTTCATTCAATCATCGCAATTGGCAAGTGTGACTATTATGTTTAACCTGTTGTGGCAATGAAGTCCATCGCCAAATTTTCAGTATTACTCGCCGATTGGCGAGTGCTAATTTTGTCCTATACTTCAAAACCCTTTCGATCATCACATCAGCGTGCAGGACAATTTTTTTACGGGAGACCATTTGATGAATTTTCTGAATTTTCCATTATCGATTGACCAATTTTACTGCTATCGATTGTTGAATTTTATAATTTATCAACTATTGATTAGCAAATTTCATGATTTTTTCCATGAACGTTTAACAATTACACAAAAAAATTAAGAATATCGTTAAATTGTCTTGGGTAAAAAAAAAAAAAAAAATTAATATTGTCAAATGCCTTCGAGAAAAAAGTTGCAAGTTGAAACACCTGTGACCTCTTTTTCATGTTATGCATCTCTGGGGTCCATCCCCTCACTCCCCCCCCCCCAATTGGGACACTTTTCTAAATTTTGCACACAGCCCTCATGTGATATATCGCTGGAAAAGTCTTTGACCGCTTATTCATGTTATGCATCTCCGGGGTCTATCCCGCCACTCCCCTCCTAAGGGAGGCACTTTTCTAAATTTTGTTGACACCCCTCATGTCATATATTGTTGGAAAGGTCTGTGACTGCTTAATCATATTATGCATCTCCGATGTCCATCTCCACACTTTGCCCCCTCCCCCAAAGAGTACTTTCTAAATTTTGCACACAACCCTCATGTTATATATCATTGGAAAGGTCTGTTGCCACTTAATCATATTATGCATCTCCAATGTCCATCTCCCCACTTTGTCCCCCTCCCCCCCAAAGGGTACTTTCTAAATTTTGCACACAACCCTCATTTTATATATCATTGGAAAGGTCTGTGACCACTTAATAATATTATGCATCTTCAATGTCCATCTCCAAACTTTTCCCCCCCTAGGGATACTTTCTAAATTTTGTTGACTCCCCTCATGTCATATATTGTTGGAAAGGTCCATGACTGCTTAATCATATTATGCATCTCCGTTGTCCATCTCCCCACTTTGCCCCCCCAAGGAGTATTTTCTAAATTTTGCACACAACCCTCATGTTATATATCATTGGAAAGGTCTGTGACCACTTAATCATATTATACATCTCTGATGTCCATCTCCCCACTTTTTCTCCCCCAAGGGGTACTTTTTTAAATTTTGTTGACACCCCTCATGTCATACATTGTTGGAAAGGTCTGTGACCGCTTAGTCATATTTTACATCTCCGATGTCCACCTCCCCACTTTGCCCCCCCCCCCAAAGGGTACTTCCTAAATTTTGTACACAACCCTCATGTTATATATCATTGGAAAGGTCTGTGACCACTTAATCATATTATGCATCTCCGATGTCCATCTCCCCACTTTGCCCCACCCCCCAAAGGGTACTTTCTAAATTTTGCACACAACCCTCATGTTATATATCATTGGAAAGGTCTGTGACCACTTAATCATATTATGCACCTCCGATGTCCATCTCCCCACTTTGCCCCCCCCCCAAAGGTTACTTTCTAAATTTTGAACACAACCCTCATGTTATATATCATTGGAAAGGTCTGTGACCACTTAATCATATTATGCATCTCCGATGTCCATCTCCCCACTTTGCCCCCCTCCCCCCCAAAGGGGTATTTTCTAAATTTTGCACACAACCCTCATGTTATATATCATTGGAAAGGTCTGTGACCACTTTATTATATTATGCATCTCCAATGTCCATCTCCCACTATGCCCCCCCTAGGGATACTTTCTAAATTTTGTTGACACCCCTCATGTCATATATTGTTGGAAAGGTCCATGACTGCTTAATCATATTATGCATCTCCGTTGTCCATCTCCCCACTTTGCCCCCCCCCCAAAGAGTATTTTCTAAATTTTGCACACAACCCTCATGTTATATATCATTGGAAAGGTCTGTGACCACTTAATCATATTATACATCTCCGATGTCCATCTCCCTACTTTGCCCCCCCAAGGGGTACTTTTCTAAGTTTTGTTGACACCCCTCATGTCATACATTGTTGGAAAGGTCTGTGACTGCTTAATCATATTATCCATCTCCCCACTTTGTCCCCCCCAAGGGGTACTTCCTAAATTTTGTACACAACCCTCATATTATATATCATTGGAAAGGTCTGTGACCACTTAATCATATTATGCTCCCCACTATGAAATTTGTCAAGTTAAAGCAACTATAAATTTTATTTTTATGGTACTATCAAGTTGTTTGCCGTCAAATTTTTACGGGTTCCATCTAGTACTTAATAAAATATAAATATGTGAAAATATGTTCAAGCAGGGACAAATTTGATATAGTCTTATACGTTATATATAATAAAAAAAATACGAGAATATCTATAAAAATCGGCTCCAAAAGTGCAATGCGTTTATCAAATTCATAAGCACCTCCATACTAACAACTACTGCTAATAATTGCACAACGATTTACTCATCCTTCAGAGGGCGGTGGTATATAATTTATGCCAATTAATTTTAACACTTGTGTGTCAGACTCAGTGCTCCCGACGCCATACGTATTTCAGTTATACGTTTAACCGATATACGTATATACGTATAATACGTATTTAAGAAATACGTATACCTTAAAATATACGTTTAAACGTATCCGGATACGTATAAGCGTATATCGGTTAAACGTATAATTCAAGTATACGTATATTTCAAGAATCGTATTTGCTTTTAATGACAACGGATCTCATCATTGTTACGTCACTGAACGGAGAACAAGTTGGAAATCGGTGGCGTTACTTTAGCAATGTGTATAATATGTTTCATACATACAATCTTGTTATTTTTCACTATAAACGTTTATTGTAAACATATAACGAAAGTAAAAATACTTTTTGTGCAAATAAGGAGAATATACACGTTTCAGATTTATTGTTAATCCTTATTAAGTATATTCTTTCGTAATTTTAAAAAATATATATTTATTTTTGTGTGCGTATACTCAAATTGCGCCCGGGAGGTCAAATGTTGTTCTTTCCACGGTGCTAATGTTTTCTACTCTGTGTTAATATATAACGCTATTTCATTTTTTAACCATGACACTCGTGGTATTTTTTATACAAAGTGTATGTGCATTACAAGATATTGCTTTTTAAGAATTGTTGTTACTCTTGGCAAATTTCTTTTTTGTGTTAGTACCTAGCTTTCGGTCGAGAATGGACGAAATGATGTTCACATTTTACCATTTTAACCGTTTTTAACAAAATTCTGTAACTTTAGAAGAATTTTTTTAAGCGTTTTTAACGAAATTCTGTAACTTTAGAAGAATTTTTCTTTGAATAGGCAATAGAAATGCATAAAATAATTACAAAAATTTTAAAATTACAAAATGGATGGATGCAAATTATCAGATATGAAAAATAAAGAAGAAATTTGGTACTTTCGTGTTATAGCAGTCACCAAGCATGAAATATTTTTGTTTCTGTTTTCATTAGTATATTATAAATTTGGTACTTTCGTGTTATAGCGGCGTCCAAGGATGAATCGCCAAGCGGCCAAGATTTATCGCCAGATTATAAAGCATGTATGACATTATAATAATATCTGATATATCTATAACTATTCTTGACGTATGTGGCCAAGTTATAGCCATATATGATGCATATATGATGTATATATGTGACATGTGTATATGATGTGAATACGACACATAAGACGTAAATAATATGTGTATAATGACGTATGTGACACATATAGGAGTGTTTGGAATATATATATGCGCATATAGGAAGCATATATAAGCTTTGCGATGATCTTGGCGAAATCATAACTGCAACCTTGGCATAATCATAATTGTAGGGGCCGCTAAAAAGCAAAAGTACGGTACTTTTTATTTATTTTTTATAATTGTTTTAGCCACACACAGGGCTAATTCTTTCAGCCTACAGTAAAATTCATGTTTATGAAAATTTACAGCCACTTCATATATAAAGGAAGACACCCTTTATACATAGCTATACAAATGGTTGTTACTAACGATATTAAAAATCAAATTGTCTCTATTTATTATGCCGATACTTCCGCTTAGATTTCCTTTCTCAGTCCCTAATTGCCTTACAGTGGGCGTAAACCCCATTTAAAGGATCCAATGAAGTTAAACTCGTCGTGGCGGACATTTCTAAGGGGGTCACGTGGCCCTATCTCCCATAGGAACGAAGTTACCCCCGGGGGGGGGTAAGTTCTTGTAAGTTCCGGGGGGGTAATGTTCAGTAAGTCCTTTTTCTTGTTAAAACCCCTTCATGTAACATATCAATAGACAGATCTCGTCAAACACTATGGTCTGGTCCTACTCTCCTCCTCTAACTTCCCCCCTCCCTTAAGAAGTATTTTTCTCTGTTTCAACTCTTTTTAAATTTTAGTTTTACCCATCTTTCTCAGCCCCTTAAAGTCCCAGAGAGGGCGTAAGCCTCTTCTAAGGGATCCAACGAAGTTAAACTCGTCGAGGGCGACATTTCTAAAAGGGTCCTGAGGTCCTATCTCCCATAGGAACAGAGTTACACCCCCCAGGGGCGATATTCAAGGTGTGCAAACCCCATCATGTAACATATCAAAAGTTTGATTTCGTCAAGCACTTTTTTCTGGTTCTACTCTCCCCTTTCTTCTCTCCCCCTCCCGTCAGGAGCACTTTTCTTATTTATTTATTTAAATTTCTCATAATTATTTTAATTTTTCCCCATTTTTCTCTGTTCGTATGGGCCGGACAGCTCCATAATTTCACCAAAATTAGCTGTAAACTGCCTAAAGGTATCCCCTCCCCACTTCTTTTGGCGCCCTCGGTTTTCATGTATCTCTCGAGGGGGTCGTCAGAGGGGCGCAAAAGTGTCATCCCTTTTAAAGTTCCATCTCTCAATTGCAAGTGAGGATTCATTTTAAAGGTCTCGTAGAGCACTTGCGTTTTGTATAGCTCCCCGCTCCCTTCCCCCACCGCTCTCCAAGAGCCCGTCAATTTGTGCTAACTCATCATTTGTTAAACAACTTCCCTTAGCTGTATCCATCATAAAAGCTGCTTTATAGAACTTTTCATTACATTTTTTAAGTTATCTAT
This sequence comes from Maratus michaelseni, assembly GCA_963931845.1. Lineage (NCBI taxonomy): Eukaryota > Metazoa > Arthropoda > Arachnida > Araneae > Salticidae > Maratus > Maratus michaelseni. The sequence goes on from OZ007586.1 coordinate 405,274,719, forward strand.
TAAGTGTTAAAGTGTCTTGAACCATTAAAAATAGTTTAAATGGTGTCATTAAGCCATCATATTTGTAAACAACATATACTTCGCCACGTCGCAGTCCATTGGAACATCTTTTTACTATTATATTTACTAAAAATATTTCTAGTCATCGAATCTTTTTAAAACATGGTGTATTCGTTCCTAATATATTCCGCCAGCGTCACAAAAAATCTTAGAGCACTAACTAAATTCTAAAGTGGAAAAGCTGCCTTATGCTAACAAACCTTTTTTTTTTTTTTACTAGTTAGACTTGGCTGAAAAAATCTCAACGATAAAAGCCGTGGCCAATCTATATTCTGCCGTAAGGCAGAATTTTTCACGCTTGTAGTTAAAATGTTCACGTCATTTCAATCTTTTAAAATGCCCTACTGTATCAGGGTAATCATTCGATTGTTAAAATTCTAATTTCAAACAAACTATTAGATTTAAAAAAAAGCCTTACTTGAGACTTTCGAAAAATAATATCCATTAACAGACTTCATTTTAACACTCGTCAATAATAAACTCACTAACAATCACAGCACAGCAAAGCTGACATAAAGCTAGCTATGCAATCACAATAAAAATGACAGATTCAAAGTTCGTCTAATAAAACAACCTCACTAGCCCTCTGACTGTCCAGCAAAAAGGCAAAATTGTAATGTTGTATTATCTGTATTTTATTTTAAATGCTAAAAAAATATAATTATTTAAATTAATTATATACAAATGAATGTATTCCTTGAGAATATTAATAATTACTCAATGAATTAAAACTGCATTATATCAGTAGAAATATATTATTTTAAATAATGCTTGTTTTCAAAATATTTTTAATATAGAAAAAAGTATTCTTAAATAAAATAAAAGTATGTTTAGTTAGTTATTTGCTACGGCCGATTATCTGTACTAGGGATATAGGCCGGTGGGGGGAGTGCCCTCCGTGGGGTGCTTTAAAATTAAAATAAGATTATGAAACTTCCCAGGAGTTTTGATTGATCAATGTCACTTTGCAATGAAGAAAGCAAAAAAATATTTTTAATGCATACACAATGAATTTGAATAAAATATAAATATACAACATAAATATAAAATTAAATAAAAAATATACATATAATTATGTCTAAAGAAAATAAAATAGGAAATTTTTTAAAACATTCGTGTTCCCTTTTTATATTTAAAAAATATATATATATTCATTCTTACATTACTATTTAAGGCATAAGTTCCTTTATGCAAGAAAATTCCCGAGTTTTGTATTCAAGATTCAAGACAACTATTTTCAAGTAACTTACATTTTTTCCCCTTTCAAGCGAGGTTATTTGCTTTGAATAACCATGTTATTCTCGACCCTATAAAACTTTTGAGTTCGTGTGCTCTTTGGTCTCTTGTTTCAAATACTTTCACGTAGCGGAGAATTTTTATCGCATATTTTTAAAACGAAATATGCAGTAAAAAATTGCGAAATGATGCTTCAAAAAATATATTTTAACGATGAAATATTGTATTTGTTATAGCATTTTCGGGAATATATTTTATTTGGTAACTTATTTAAATTTAAACTGAACATTGGATTTTTCTAATCTAAGTTCAAATATAGAATAATCTTATGAAATTTTTGTAAAGGTGTATTGCTCAATCCTTGCGTACAGCTGTGGGCGTGTCTGTCAATTTTACACAAAAGATAGCTCTGTAAATTGTTAAAAGCCCAAATTTTGAATTACCGTATATACTCGTGTATAAGCCGACCCCCAAAACCGAGATGCAAACAAGTTTAAAACCAGTAATTCAGAATAATTTTCTACGCCCTGCTTTATCTCATTTAATTGTGAATTATATAAGACGAAGAACATTATTGTAAAATACTGGTATTAAACATGTTTTCATCAGGAATTTTGGGGTCGGCTTATACACGAGTATATACGGTAAATATTTTTATGTTTACCCAACACATTTATCTAACGTAATTATTATAGCAGCATCTATCTTCTAAATCATCATTTTCATATTAAAAAAAAATATTACATTTCTGTTGCGGAAGTGGCATTCAAGCTACCCGCGAAACACATGAAAATTCATTTTTTAACACTTTCCAATATAATCGAAAATTGTTAGGACTTGGGTTTGTCTGTCGGTCTTTCCATCTGTTCATCGGTCCGTGCCCTAACTTTCGTAAATATGCTCGGATTACCCATTAATTTTTTATATGTTATTGACGTTTACCATAACACGATTGCAATTGAAAAAGAAGTACATGTAGCATTTACTTTCCGGTTATAGGGATAGTCAAAAGTATCTCGTTACATCATGGCCAATAGAAAAAATCGTTTAAAGTGCATTTTAATGATGCTTCACCATTTTAAACATAATGAAATTGATAGGCATTTATGAAATGTACTAAAAAATTATTTCTGTAGAATATGGGGTGCAAATTGTATTTTAAATATATTTATAGTGCCACACAAAAGAATTCCGTTACATAATGGGCTTCAGAAAAAACTGCTTGCAGCGTATTTTAGTTATGTTACTCTAGTTCAAATATAATGAAATTATTATACATTACTGAGGATTATTACTAGATGGTTGTTGTAGAGTATGATGCGCATAGCATTTATCGCACATTTACATAGACACACAAAATATTTCATATAGAATATTGTATCCAAAGTATTATCTATTAGGTATAATTGCTGTAAGTGGGTTTTTAGTTACAGTATGCATTTTTAAGTTTAAATAATTTTTTGGATACTTCGTGGATTCTATAAATTCTATAGATCATATAGAGGGCTACACAAGAGAATTCATAAGCATTACTGTGTATGACTGTGAATTGCTTAAAGGTTTGTTTTTAAATGAGTTATGGAATTTTACGCTGAACTATATTTAGTATACAAAGATATGTTTATAGAATATAATTAAAATAATATACAAGACCATGCAAAGAACTGGATATAGTTTCGCCTATGGTTGATAGTTTCTGGAAGTGTGATTTCAGTAGTTTAAAACATGTTTTTGCCTGAATCAAATCTTAGCTTAATGTGTGGCTTGTATAAAAATCTGTAGGCGATATACAGGGCTGTACAACAGAATTCATGTATCATTATCACAATTTTAATATGTTTCCGTCTATTGGTAGAAATTGCTAAAGGTGAATTTTCTACATATTATGTGTTTTCTTACTAAACTAAATTTTAGCATACTATGTATATGATATACAAAGATCTAGATGAAAAACAGGGCTGCACAAAAAGAATTGAAATACTTTTCCGGATATGGACGGTAATTTCTTGAAATCTGGTTTTCAAATGTGTTTTGTAAAATGTTTATTTAGGTACCTTATTAAACAGCGAAGTTTTTTTAAAGCATTCTGGAAGTGGTGGAAAGCTTTTCATAATCTATGCTTGACTCATTATCTTTCTTTGTTTTTTAGACATGAAGCTGATATTTCAGAAGTGCGATGCTGCTATATTACGATATACAAATGTTGTTAAATATAATATTACTTAATTTAAAATTTCGTGCTATCTATATATTTAAAACGAAAGACGCATTCTGTCAAATTTTCACAAGAATATCGTCTCTTTACGCATGCCTCAACGTTTTTTTGAAGGATTCTTCCCTCGAAACGGGAAACTTGATTGATTAGCCTGTTTAGCCTAGAGGGGGTTGAAAAGGGTTGATTTAAGGACCTTCTAATATATTTTTGCTCTGAGGTTGAAAGCTAAAGCTTTTTTTTTTCTTCTTCTTTAAAGAAATCATGTTTTCACTACTAAATATGCATCTTTTTTTGCAAAATTTTAAAGAGAGCTTGGTATCATGGATTATCTGGGTTTTAGAGTCAGGCTGATAAAAGTAAAATTAATGACAAATTTTAAAGGCCGCGTAATTTAAAAAGAAATAGAAAATACTAAATATTGATATATATTATATATATATATATATTATATATATATATATTATATATATATATTATATATATATATATATTATATATATATATTATATATATATATATTATATATATATATTATATATATATATATATATATATATATATATATATACTAATATTTTTAGTTAAACTCTTGCTAAAATAATTCAAGTATAATAGGAGGTAAATTACAAGCTTAAAATTATTTCACTTCATTAGTTGAGTAGGCTGGACTGACAACACATTCTATCGTTTTACATCTATAGAAATCGCTTACACAATATAACAGTTCATAAAATTTTCAATATTTAATTTAAAAGCAGCTAATTAAAAATAAAAGTATATTTCTTAAGGAGCTTTCAAGTTATTTACCGTCAAATTTTGACGGGTACCATCTAGTATATCCTTTAAGTACAAAGCTTATTTACATGTAAACGTTTGAGAAACGTCCCCCATGGATTTGGCAAAATCGCTGGAAAGATGTTATTCAAACAACCGATTTAAATAGTATTATATACTTTTTGTTAAAAGTCTAAATGTAGTAAAATATATTTATATAAAGTGAACAAATTAGAAAATACAAAATATAAGTACATAAATAAATATTTAAAAAATATATAGAAATATTGAAAAATGGTAATATATTGTATAAGAACCACTACAACAACAGAAGAAAACTTCAGAAGACTTGTTTCTGCTCTTGTAGTTAAAGTAATATTTGTAATTCTCCAGTTTCTTTATAGTCCGAAAACAAGAACGAAAAATCCTGCATCCATCAGGCATTTTTTATTCAATACTTTCCAACACTTCCAATATACTTTTACAAATGTTTACATTTTTTATAAGCTGAATGATGATGTCTATGTAACAAATTGGAAAAAGCATAACATATTGAAAACAATATCTTATTGTCTCCCTGGAAAGAAACCATAAGTGCTATGCACACCACATTATACAGTAAGCCTCTTGTCGTACATCTCAGTGGTATATTTCAATTTCAACATGTTTGAAATAATTTAATATCATTAAAATAATCTTCAAATGACTTTTCTCATAAACCGTAATGTAACGGAATTCTTTTGAGTGACCCTGTAAAGTAACTATAAGCACAACACACTTCATTTTCAATACCGAACATGCCATAGTGAACATCAATAACGTATATCAATTGTGTGACAATCGGAGCATATTTACGCGATTTAGAGAACGGACACAGACAAACCGAATTCGTAAACACTTTTCAACTATGTTGGAAATTGTTAAAAAGAAGATTGGTTCATTGAAAACGCATTTGATTTTCGTCAAATGTATGATCTATTTTTTTTTTAATCTTTCAATAGTATTGTATTTTACCGAAGTATTTAAAGCATTTGTTTGAGCAATTGGCTTTTTTTCGATAATTATTTTTTGTTGGAATTTCTTAAATACATTTCTTCGTTATTGATATATATATATATATATATATATATATATAAATTTTTAATTTAGAAAGCTGTATCATACATGCTAACTTTCACGTTTTTTTGTTACCACTAAAAATTAACATAAAATTTTACCTTCTGTAATCTAGATTTCGGTTTATTAAAAAAGGAAAAAGTGACTATTAAATTTATTTCTAAGTAAAAAAGCATAAAAGTTGAAAGGTATGGCTGTATTAATCATTGCCATTTTTTCACAACTTACAGTTTTTGTTTTATGAGAAATCGTACCATAGTTATTAGATCAAAAACATCTTGCATGTTATAATTCGACAAAGCACTTGACAAAGAATTTGTATTAAATAATGCATGATAAAGGATATAATCGGGTATGAGATTTTCAGAAACCTTTATATGATTTTATATGCATCTTATATGTAAAATCAAACTAATTTCACTTCATTTATTGTAAAATGAAAAAAAATACACTTAAAAAATTGGAATAAACTAAAACTGAATAAAAATGAATAAACTAAAACTATAACTACATATAGAATAGTTTTAATGTCAAAAAAATTTTGAATATGCACATTTATTATGTTTATTGTGTTTTGAATATGCACATTTATTTAAGAAAAAATGTATTCGGCATTAAAATATTATTTTAAGCAAATATTCATTTCTTTCATAAAAATCCAAGCTTTCTTAGTCAAGCTTCAAGACAACTATTTCCATGCAACATATATATGTTTTTACCGGTTGGAATCAGGTAATTTGCTTTGAATAGGCATGCTGTTCTCGACCAGGTAAAATTTTCATGGCCCTTCCGGGTTTTGTTTCAAGTTCCTTCACGTAGCGAGGTATTTTCAAGAAGCAAATTTCTTCACATATTTTGTAAAAGAAATACGAAGGAAAAAATAGCGAAATAAGGCTCAAATAATATAGTTTAATGAAGAAATATTGTTTTGTCTATAGTCCCGTTAGACACTATATTCCTGAAACTATGTAAATTTGAATCCAACACAAAATTATTATTATCTTATTTTAAAATAGAAAACAATCTTATCACATTTCGTAAAGACATATCGGTTGAAAGTTGTTATTTATAGATTCAATTAAATACAATTCTATGAATATTATAGCACATACACTAATTATATTAAAATGTAATTAGAGAATATAATTATTCATATCCAAGTTAAGAAATAATAAATAAATAAATAAATAAAGTATTCTTATAAAAATAGGAACCAATTCAAGAGCAGAAGCAAGAGTCAAAAGTCTTGCTTCTGCTCTCGTTGTTGTTTTATGTCTTTGTGTGTTTGAAGAAGAAATGTTGATCTTTCAAATCGCACTTGGTTTCTTTCACTAACATGGTATATTTAAATTGTGTATTTAATAATTTGATTTGAGATTTTTGTTAAATTATTTTTTTTAATATATTTTTCTCGTTAGATTTATATTTTTCAGCATTTTTTAAAGGGAGCTTTCTTATTTGTTGTTCATCGCACTATCATTATTTTCACTTTTTGCAGCTTTTTTTAACATTCCCCAACATAGACGAAAATTGTTTTCGACTTCACTTCCTCAGATATCACCCACACATGCTCTTATCAATATGTACACTGTCAGAAATACTTTCTTCAAATCAAGGAAATTTTACAGGCAGCAGTGCTGCCGGTATATTTCAGTTATTTGAAGAATGTCAGTTTCTGTTTTCTCCGTTACAGGAGGTAAAATACACGCAACTGAAGAAAGAAAGCGGAGTTTATAAAAATCATCTCTTGTTCGGTGCTTCCATCTATGAAATCGTACGGAAGTACTTATACTTACGGTATGTTTTGAGAAGATGTCGCCGACGCACGTTGGACTTGAAACCAGGGACTAGACTGACACGAGTCCGATACCTTAACCGTTGCGCCACCAGTTGCAAGGGAAAAATGCAGTTTGAAACAAATATATGGTATTTTCGTGAAATGGGTATGACTTGATTAATTTGTTGTTTAGAAATCTGGTAATTTTGAAATTCATTTCGGGAAGATTTCGTCGTCATAAGATGGTAATTGGTGTTTTAACACTTTAGTATTACTAGAAATAAAAAGTATGAAAGGAACATATTTTTAATTAAATTGTTACATGTAAAATACGAATATTATATTTTTAATTAAATGCGAGAACAAATGTTTGCTTTTTTGAGTAAGATATATTTTTTTCCATTTAATATTTTCACTTCAACTAATATATATTTTTAAAATGTGTTAAATAAGAATATAATTTTAAATGCGAACATTTTTTTATAACTTAAAAAAATAAATTTGAATACTTTTAAATAATTAGAAAATGAATTGTAACTATTTTTTTTTATTCGTAAACATTTTTTTTTCTTTTTTAAATAAACAAGAAATATTTATTTTTAGAATTTTTAGTTTTTCATTTTTAAATTAAATAAAAGTTTAGCACTGATGCCAACACGCATGCGCGCTCAGAAGAAACGGAATTTTCCCCTCTTTTCAGACTTACAGGCATAATTAACGGATAAAGCATGTTTTCTAGGAGAACGGAAATTATTTATTATAAAATGAGGAGTAATTTAGTGTATAAAGACGAGTTATTCTGGCAGTGTAATGTGAGTGAATTGTCCGCCAAGTTTGTCCAGGATAGATCAATTGCGAAAGCATTGCCAGCTGAAGCCAAAACTCCCTGGTTAATATTCTGTCCTGGACAATTTTTCACTCAGTTCGAAAATTACAACTCATATCTTTTATTTACCAATGGAATAAGTGTGTTAAAATTATTCAAGTGTAATTACGTATCCAGCGTTTAATTTGATTTCCATTACCTGAGAATTATTCCTTTGAGCTGTTTCAGATAACAGACCAGCTGCTGTTATCAAAGGGTTATCTGAATATATAGGGCCCACCAGGTTCTCCTAAGAGCTCAGTTGTCGAAGAATTGGCAGCTCAAGGGTCTCTTCCAATCCTGGCCTGATCACTTTTTCACTCAGTTGGAAAATTACAACTCATATGATTTATTTATCAAATTATTCAATGCATTACGTACCTAAAGTTCACTATGAGTTCCATTACCTGAGAAGTATTGTGTTGAGCTATTTTAAATATCAGACTAGATGTTCTTATCAAAGGGTTATCTGAATAAATTGTGCCTGCCTGGTTTATACAGTATAGCTCAGTTCTCAGAGCATTGAGAGCTATCCTGACCTGGACACTTTTCCATTCAGTTAGAAATTACCACTCATTCGATTTGTCTGTCTGACGAATTGTCCAGTGCTATAACATTCGAAATGCACAGTCAGTATAATAAAAAGATACAACTGCCTTTATTCTCAGACCTTTTCCGATAAAATCACACCAAATGTGTCAATAGACAATGAATATGGTCTTATTTCAGAATATGATTGCGAAAAAAAATTAATAACTGGAATCAAATGCAAATTTACACACCCATAGTTTTGACGATGCCTATTCTCTTTTTGTAAAAATTGTAGGTCATAATTCATAATTTTTTAATATGAATGTATTAATAAGTTTCATACATAAAATTATGGTTTCGAGAAAATTAAATATTCCTGAATATGTTTATATAACGATTTAACATCTTTGTGTCCATTCAATGTATGTCGCCGAAAACAAAAATTTTAAATCGGATGATTTTTTTTAAAGATATAAATTAAAGTTTGTAGCGTGAATTTAACAATAGCATTCTCAAATTTTGACCTATTCTAAATCCATGAATATTTATTAAAAATTCATAAACTATATTCTTTTTCGGGCTGATTTGATCTAAGGAACTCACATATTATGTCAAAAGCGGGTGTTACCTTTTAAAAAATCGAAGTTGATATAATATTTATTATGTAGACGATTCTTTTTCAAAAATTGCATCCATATTCTTAAAAAAGACAGCATTCCGAGTCTAATAACAATTTTGGTGTGATTTTCTAGTAAACGTTCTGTGAATAAAGACAACTGTATCTTTTTATACTGACTGCACCATAGCTACCAATTTTTACAATTTTTTATTACAACTAAAAGTTAACAGAATTTTTTGCTTGACTTATTTTAGTGGTAAGAAAAAAGCGTAATAGTTGGGGGCAATGAGTAACCTGGATTTTCACGTTTTTTATATATTTTCTTGAGATATACTAATGGATGTTCTCTATTGAAAATGAAGTGTCGTCCATTAGTTTATTTTCAGAGGCACACAATAAGTTTCCAGTGCATTATGTTCTAGAGAGGGAAATATTTGCAGTTTATTTTATGTTATTTTACTTTAAACATAATAAAATTGATATACTCTACTTACAAGGAAGGTCTCCATAAGCGCATACTCAGAAATATTTGAAAAACTTACAGAATGTTCTTCTCATGAGGATATATACTTCTATAAAAAATTTCTGCGGAATCTCGATATAACGTCCGTAAAAAAATATGAAAATTTCGTTCATTTGGCGATTTATCACCGGTTGGCGACGGAATGAAATGGACCCTTTCAGAGGCAAAGTACTTATGTTTTTAAAATGTTGAAATCATTGAGTCACACCGGGATTTTAAAACAAATTTATTTCCAAATAAGTAAAAGATTATGTTCACGTATATTATAAAAGTAAAATTTGATTCTAAAATTCCGGTGTAATTTGGGAATTAAAATTAAGTGGGATATATTATATCCCACCGCCCTTCAAGGGGTTAAAAAAATATGCTTTTATGACAAATACTCTTTAAGGAAAAAATGTTCATTCTGAACTTGTTTATGCTTGTTTAACGTACATAATAAATAAATTTTTATAACTGCAATTTTGTATACACATTTACATGTATATATAATGGAATTTAACGATTGTATTTTACGATTTAAAACAAAATTAAAATTGATTAAAATTGTTTCAAGTTCAAAAATAAGCCCGATTCTGAACATTGTCAATTCAAGAACGTTTTTGTTGCTATGGAAACAACGACTTCTTCGATATAGAAATGTATAACGAATCCGTCTGTCATCGGGCTTTTCCTTTTAAAATACATTTAAAAATTACTTGTACAACCGTTGAAGCCATTTAAATTAGAAATAATCGTAGAATGGAGGATAAACAAATAGGCCAAATTTCATTCAATCGGTAATAAATAGAGAAAAAAACGTGAGCGATTTATTTAATCTGATTAAAAAAATATTTTAAATTAATATTAATGCAAACGTACAGAGAGTTGAAAATGTTGAACGCAAAATGCAAACGATTCTGAACAAGAGGGTATGGTATCATGAGCCATAGAATTAACCCATTCGTATAATTTTTTAAGCTTATGACAATTTTACGCTTTCAAATTTTACAAAAATCTCATAACAAGAATTTTTTCAAACTCTTCGCTTACTTTAATATGCCTTTCAGATTCATATGTTTTTTTAATTTTCGATTGTTAATTAACCCTTTCTGGCACAGACAAAGTCTGTTTGTAAAATGAGAAATTACTGACTGACACCGGAATTTACAAACGACTTTTTTAGGAAACACGAACACCTTATTTTAAGCTTTCATTATAGAAACAAAGTTTTATTAAAATATTCTTGGTGCCGCATGCAAGTTTGGTATTAAAAGTAGGTGTTCCCGGAGTGGGACCACTGTGCCGGAAAGGGTTAAAAGTGAAAATAAACATACAGCTTCAATAATACACATAACTTAAATGTCAGCTTTGATAAAACATAAAATAGATATTTGCAGATTCCAAAACATAGAACATATTTTTTCAGTGGTAAAAATAAATAATTGCAACAACATGCAGCTTGTATATATTATACAAAAAATAATAAATATTTCATCGTTTAAGTTTAAATTCATTAAATATTGCGCATTCGAATAATCATTTTACAAGCAATTTAAAATGCATTAAAATCGTTCGCGTTTGGCGAAGGAAAAATGTTGCTAGCCAAATCATGTGTTTTTGCGCCAAATACTCGAAAATATTTTATTTTTTCTTCAGATTTTCTACTGGGATTCCGCAGCTAAATTTCACTATTCCTTTATTACATACATGTGAAGCTTCATTAAAATTTTTTTCAAAATTTTCTGAGTATGCGCTTTAAGGAGACCTCCCTTGTTAGACGTATAACAACATGCTTGCTATAGAATAGTGCGATCCTATCAATTACAGAGACAGACAGTTTGGTTACTGTACTAAGTTTGAGCGATAATTGCTGGAAATTTGTTTTCAGCTGCAGTATCCATTTTTAAACTGAATTAATTTTTAGTGCATTACTTGGTCTGTATAAATTATACAGATTTTTTGAAGAACTCCACAACAGTATTCATAACCATTTCCGTCTACAGGTCCGAGTTCCTTAAAGTGTGTTTTAACTGTGTCATACATTTTCCAGCTGAGGTGAACTATGTTACAGAATATTAAAAATGTTACTAGGCTATAAATAAATTCTTACGTAGTGCTACACAAAATACATTGGTCACATTGTAATCTATAGATAGTGATTGTAGGAAGTGCGTCATTATATATAAATCATTTTAGAGCTCAAATAAATTTTATCATGATGTGGGGTATGTATAAAAATGTATCGATAATATAAATGGTTATAGGAGACAATACGAATATATTACAATATACGAAGGAAATTACTTAAAGTACATTTCATTTTTTGTTATGAATTTTTAAAAAGAATTTTCACATTCTGCGTTGGGTGTATAAAAGTCAAAAGTATAAAGATCATACACAGGGTGGCAAAAAAGAATTCGACTAATTTTCGACTATGGGTAGTAATTGCTGAAATTGAGATTTAGTTATGTTAGGTGTTTCTTCATTCACCGTACCAGAGGATTAAGGTGCATGGAATTATTCTAGAAGTGTTAAGTATGTTTTTAATTCTATGCGTGACGCGTGATTTATCTTTTTGAAACCAAGACGTAGAAAAGCCAAGTTGAATGAGACAAATCCAAATAAGAATGCGGCCCGGGAGGCGGTATATGGAACTAAAATCTGTAAGACAATCGAAAACCAAGTTGAATGAACCAATTCCCGTTGAAATCGGACCCACAGAACCCAAGAAAGAAATGCGCCGTTAATGTTTGAAAATGGTGGTAGTTTTATCATTTATGCAATTTTTAATTTAAGGCCGAAACTCCCTTCCCCTACATTAACGCGATCATTAAAAAACGAATTATTTTTTTATGATAATTAGAGAATAAAGAAAGACACTACGCTAAAATAGCCACCTGATGGCTCCACTTCCAATCCTGAAATTCTAACCAGTATCTTAATTAGTTATCTTAATTTTTGTTCATTATTAAAAATTGGCAATTATTTCCTTTCATGTTCACAAAGTAAACGTAGGAATAGGCCAGGAAACAGATCTCTTTGCAATTCAGTTTTTAATTCAAACCGATCCCTGTCAGGAACTTACGGATTTTTCCATTGGCGCAGTCAGCTTTTTACAAAAATACTTGTAACGAAATAGCCTTTTGAAGAAGATAAACGTCCCTCAAAAAATGTTTCAAATAGGTGGCGCCTGAGTTGGACTGTTGTATCGGTTTGTCTGCCTAGAAACATCTCCAGTTTGTCGGTGCTGGTGGCGCTACCTTAGCTTGGTAGAACACCAGAAAAGACAGAACCATACGACTCGATATTAACACTATTTTGTTAGAAATCCTTATCTTTGCATCGCTACCCTGGTTTATTTAATAATTTCTGCGAAGACTCTATACAATCAACCAACCAAACAAAAAAGCATATGTTTGTTGTGGATTTTCATTAATTTGTATTCTAATTTTCAAAACATAAAAATTCTGATTCTCAGGAGCAGCAGGACAGGTTTTGGACTCTGCTCATCGCAAGTTTTCAGATTTTCAGGTGAGCTAGAATTTCCTACTCGTCAACGACAGACAGGCACACACACAAACGCGTGAATACACGGAGTAAAACATTCTTTTATTAGTATAGATTTCTTCTGTCCTCAGGTGCAGCGCCTAGAATACATAGTGTGGAAAATGGTTTCACCGTTTTTTAATTCAAAATTTTGGAATTCGAACCGGAAATTCTGAAACAAGATTTTTTACTTTAAGAAGTCACGAAATGTCTGCCATTAACTAACCACCAGAACATTATACGGAATTTCTGGTATGAATGCGAAATTTCGGAATTTAAAAGAGCCAAACTAGTAATGCTTTAAAGAGTGCTAAAAAATTGTAGCCGATAAACGGGGAACGATGCGGTACAGTAATAGGGCGATCGCAGCGACATTTGCTTTGAAAATAGATTTACCTCTAGCAAAAGTAACCGTTTCACTATTGACAACATAAACATAATTTATGTTAATAAAATCTTCTTGTAAGTGTATATTTCAGATATAACTCATTTTGAAGTTAGTTTTTATCATATCAGGGAATTAATCTTTTCCACTCTTCTAGCAGAGATTAATCATTCCTTATGCTAAATAGGGATAGTTTCTAGTTTGCAGTCTTGTATCGAGTACTGCAACCAAGCACAAAAGAATGCGTATCACGTTTTTTGGTCATGATCAATATCATTCATATTTTCAAAGCTTATGAAAATCACTATCCAAGTCAAAGGAAATAGGGTATAATTTAATTATTTAAAATATTTACCACCAGCTGAAACGTTTTCTCAGTTCGATTTTTATACAATTTTTGCGTTGAAAAGAGGCATAAGCAGACAGTGGCGTAACCAGAGAGAAGGGAGGGTGTCCAAATGCTCTGAAAACCAGTAATATTATAAATATTTCTTCGCCTTCAACATCGAATAAAATTCTCCGATTAGATAAGGCAAAACTATTTTTATAAAATTAGTGGTATCCAAACCATATGGACCTCCACCCTGTCTACGCCACTGCTAGAAGATGTCGCTGCGATCGACCCGTTATCTTTTCAGCATCGTTCTACATATTCTACATTTCCTGATTTCCCCCTGATTTTTCCGTTCTACATTTCCTGATTTGCCCCAGACGCCCTCATTAACTTGGCGCCTACGTAGAGTGTAGTAAAGGTTTCAAACACACCTACCCTCTGCAACTATACGGGGTTGTCAATTACACTTAGCCCCGTTCGCGTGTGGCGTCCTATTATCAGGATATGTCTACACCGAATCGAATAATATGTGAGAAACATAATAAAAACTAGAAAAATTCTATGTCTGTTTAATCCGGATGTAATACGAAACTTTTCCAAACGGCTTCAAAAAATTTTCCCCAGCATATTATCATATCAACAGTAAGCAACATTCTACATCCGTTAAATTTCAGTAAACCTGATATTTTTGTGATTTTGATAGCTAATTTTAATATTATCAGGTAATACATATAGTAAGCTTCATTTCCGTCTTCGACGCAGAATAGCTGCGTTCGTTAGTGCAGGCATACGTGTTCTCTCTGCTGAGTCATTGGCAAGCGAGGAAAGCTATTTTCAGATCACTCATTTATGTGGTACTTGCTTGGTGAGAGTTTAAAATGTTTAACCCCTTCAGGGGCAAAGTACTCTTGTAGCTAAAATATTGAAATGATTGATTGACACCAGGATTCACGAACAAATTTATTTTAAAATAAGTAAAAGCTTTTCCTGATGTACCTTATAAATTCAAAATTTGATTATAAAATTCTGGTGTGATTGTGGCATTTTGGATTAAAATTAAGTGGTATATACCGGTGGTAATATACCGGCGCCCTTCAAGGGGTTAAAACAATCGACCATTCCGCCGCATGCGAGATACGGTCGGTCATCCGATTTCTCAATGTGAAGCTGGTGAAATTCACAGACAAATTTGTGAGGTTGACGGACCCAGTGTGATGAACGATTTCATGGTGAGAAGGTGAGTACGGTTCTTCAATGAAGGACTTGAAAATGCTCACGATGAAGCAAGAAGTTGGTGGCCTTCTCTGATTGATGATGACTTGCTTACATATGTTAAAGAGACTATTAAGGAGCTAGCAGTTCTGGCAAGCAGTTTACGGAAGCCGACCAACTGAAAAACGCTGTTACATCATGGTTGGTATCGCAGGCGACATTTTTCTACAACAAGGGCATACAACAGCTCATTCCCCGCTATGATAAATGCTTCAACAATGGTGGAAACTATGTTGAAAAATAACCTAAGCATTGTACTTCATTATGAAATAATAGTGTTTTTTAAATAATCGTTTTCTTTTGTTTAATTGCTTAACGGAAGTTACTTTCTGGATTGCCCTGGTATTAGCGTAAATTAAATTTTTCTCCAAATTCAAAAACAATTCGATCCCGAATGGGTTAAATATCTTATTTTACTTCTGTAACAAAATGTACGACGCGAAACATTTTCTCGCACATGGGACCGTCTGAAAAGTTGCAGCGAAATGTTTTTCTAAATTTTATATTTGCACAATTTATGTTAGTATAAATATAAAAACTTTTTATTTCTAGATAAAAAGTAATAAATTCAAACGAATAATAATTATAGAAGAAATAAAACGTTTTTACTACATTAAAAAAAGTGCATATTTTTTTTCCCAATTGACTCGAACTTTGAAAATATCAACGCTGTTTTATGAAAAAAAGAGAAATAAGAAAACTTTTCGTGGCCTTGTGTTATAAGCGTTTTATTTTCTGTGCTGTTTTAACATCTGTCTGTTTCCTTCCACGAGCAAAAACTCTGATTGCATAGGTATACCACAGAGAGAAAAGAATTGTTTATATTCCACAACTTAAAGTAGAACGTGTCACTTAATTAGACTGTTACGAATAAAAGCGAGCGAAATGCAAGCTGTAACTTGTTGAAATTCATTGAATGAAATGTTTTTCTAATTTTAATATTAACACAATTTATGTTAGTATAAATGTAAAAACTATTTATTTCTGGCTAAAAAATAATAACTTCTGATAATTAATAATCATAGAGAAAATAAAACGCTTTTACTACATTAAAATAAAGTGCATTAATTTTTATTTTTCTAATTGATTCGAACGTTGAAAGTATCGACGCTGAGTTTTATGAAAAAAAAAACTGTTTAATGTAGGTCGTCTTAAAAGAAAAAAAAACCCTTTCGCGGCCTTGTCTTAGGAGCGTTTTATTTTCTGTGCTGTTTTAACATCTACTTGGCTCCTTCCCCGAGAGAAACCTCTGATCGCATAGGTATACCACAGAGAGAAAAGAATCGTTTATTTTCCACAACCTAAAATAGAACGTGTCACTTAATTAGACTGTTACGAATAAAAGCGAGCGAAACGAAAGCTGTAACTTGTAGAATTTCATTGAATAATTTATTACGTCATTATGTTAAGGAATAATTTGTGTGGAAAACTTTGTATTCATATGAAAAGGTCAAAATGAAAAGAAAATAAACATCCAGTCCAACATAGTCTATGATGAAGTCTATTTATAGCATAAGGTCGATACATTATTTTAGTATAAATACTTTTATGTAAATTTTAATTTAGTTAACATTATATTTGTATATAATAATAATATTGTAGATAATAATCGTAATAATGTAAATAATAATAAAAATATTGATACTAAATAGAAAAATAAATTTATGAAAAAATGTCTTACTGAAGATTTGACAAACTTGAACTAAAATAGAGAAAATAAAAAAGGAAAAAGCATAAATTTTGATTAAAATGAACAAAATAATTAATGAAATAAAAGGGAAAATATAATTTACCATATAGTTTCAGATAAAATAGAGATTAAATAATTCTCTTTAAAAAATTCATTTGCAGCATTACATCAAAATTAATAAACGCTTGAGCGGACTAAAAATGAAATATTACAGTCAAAATATAATACATTACTTAATATACAGGGTTCGTAACGGATCAGGGAAGTTCCCCGGTGTTTCACCAGTATTTTCTTTGTAGAAAAAGAAATCTAGGTTAAACTCGCGAAACTTCGTCTTTTAAGGAGAGATTTTCTGTAAGAAAATACTGGTACCGAAGAATTTCCCGGCCGTCAAATTCCAGGAGCCGTACGAACCCTGATATAGTGTGCGTATTTTCTTTTCAATTTATCCTACGTTTCGAAATAAGACATTTTGATACAAGAAATGTATGTTCAAATGAATGTTTGGAAAACTTAACCCCTTAATCGTCGTGCCCGAGACATTCACGGGCAGCCTAGGCTACGCCTGTTTTATTCAGATTGTTTCACTACCACCAGTTTTTTAAAATAGTATAATTGGCTTTATTCTCGCATTATTTTATCTGCCTGTTAAATAAGGCGAATATTTCTACTTAAAAAAAACTGGTGGTAATCAAGCAATCTGAATTTTTAAAAAGTAGCCTACACTTTTTGGGCGCGACGATTAAGGGGTTAAAAGACCATAGCATACGTGTCAGCCATGGTAATCAAGACAAGCATATTCAAGTTTGTTTTGATAAATTTGCTCATTCCATTCAATTTCGTCGTAACTCGAATGCAAGCAAAATAATACAATTGACTGGTCAACATTTTTAAAACTACTTTGAAATATTCAAAATACAGCAAATCCATTGCTATGTGTAAATGGAATAAATAAATATTTATATATCATTATCAAAGGCGTTTTTGTAATTCTAAATCTAATGTTCTACATGAATTTTCTGAGCGGCATTACTCTTTTCTTAGTTAAACTAGATATTTTTTCTTCATGCGTAATTAATTTTTATAATCATTTCTAATAAAATATTGTTTATAAAAAAAAAATCTTTCTTGTTTTTTCATTTTCTGTATCATATTGGAATATATTACAAAAACAGTTTATCTTGCAGAAATGAGTGATGTCTTATCAAATAACAACTAGTCATAAATTGTCTCGCTAAGCTTAAAACGTTAAACCAAAAATTAGTTGATATCAATGTGAGTGCCGTATGAAAATATATCCCTCTTCATAATTGTTGCTAATGCTTCTGTGTGTGGTGCAGTATATGAAAACGGCAAGGCGACCTGCAGGCACGTGAAAGGTGTGAAAGTATTAGAAAATGATTTCAAATAATTAGCATGATCGTGTATTTTAAAGTACCAGAATTTCTCTTGTAAACCGTTCCTGTCAGGAATCCTATTTCCGTTATTTCAGGATCAAACAATCATGTTTCAGCCCGAAAATTTTATTTTATAAAATGTAACTTACTATATAGCTGTAAATATTTGAATTCAATTTGAACTTTGAACTTTGAAGGGGGGGGGGGGGGGGTTTGAGACCTATAGCTACTAGGCTGTCGTCTCGAATGATCCATATACATGTTTTTTTATTCACAGAAACACAGACATGACTTCAACAATTACATAAATCTTGACGACACAGTACAAGGAAATTTACAACACCAAGAGTTACATCCGGGAGCTCCACAAAGTGTGTGCAATGGAGCTGGCGGGAGTCGAACACCGCCGGTTTTGCTTCCTACGCTATGAAGCGATTAGAGGAGTGGTGGCTTAACCACTCGGCCACGGAGGCCCCTTGACTTCAATTATTGAGTAAAATTTCTGAGTCGAAACATGATTGTTTGATCCACGGATTATACGCCGGAAATTACGGTAATAGAAAATGTCTTTACATTGAACTATTATTTTGCCTCAACAACTGTTTTTATTATTGTCTTCATACAATAATGATGGTATATATATAAACATTTCTTATTATGACTCCTATTTTTCTAATTTAAAACTAAAAAAAAATGGGTAGTTTCTTTGCATCGCTGGTTATTTATTTATTTCAAACATCTTTAAATTTAAAATAGGGGCGACTTTTCCATACGAATAATTTGTGATAAAAAATAAGAAATACTCGAAAGTTGTCATATCTGTTTATTCCTATTGTAATAAGATATTTGTCAAATGTTTCCAAAAATTCTTAGTTAGCCTATTGTCATATTAATAGTACGCAAAATAAATATATCAGTTAAATTTAATTAACTTACATAGTCATTAAATTTCAATAAGCCTTAACTTTTGTTATTTGGTTAGCTACTTTAAAAAATATATATATATTTTTCCACAAAGCTAAAAAAAATCTGACCTTAAGTAATTGAAATTTATTGTTCGAACAAAATTAGAAAATGAAGCATAAACGACGTAAAATGATACACGAAATCTGATGTAACCCAGGAAAGTACTCATTATTTCTAAACACATTCGTCAGTAATATATTCAGTGCTCCATCAGTAGTTTATTCGTTATAGCTTATATCTCCTATATAGCTTATAGCCTCTATATAGCTTATGTATGGTGCACCATCAGTAATATCCATATTATTTTTAACTCGTTTGCTTTCATTTCTACATGCACAGAACACATACCAAAAATACTTTTACTTATACATGGACGTCTTCTACGGATGACTGCAATAAAATAAAATAATCGATAGTTGAAGCACATAATTAGGAATGAGCATTCATCGACTTTAGGAATAATCAGGAGAAGGTTTAAAAAGCAGTAAAATAAAGGCAGACAAATGGATAAACCACTGAACATGCAATTATAAGGTGTGTCCCACCGAAATAAAGCCACTGTGATTGTGCCTCGTAACTGGACATGAAACAAACCAATAAGAACGAAACAAATATATTAAGAAAGTCTATATACAAATACATATATAAGAGGAATAACTCACTCCCTGCCCCATTTGAGCAGAAAAAATTAATGTTTTTTTAAAAAAGAGGGGGAAAAGTGTCCCTCCGACATAAAGCCACTACTATTACTAGCCAATATATCCACCATGCTTATATATGACTTAGAATATACGATGTGGCATACTATTTACCTCTCCTTAGGGGGCAGTAGCATTAATATTATCCCAGGCTTCAATGATGGCGGCCTTCAATTCTGACACAGACTGAAACTGTCTATCATTGGCATATACAGCCCTACTGTGGATACCCCACACATTTTCTTGGGGATTAATATCAGGGAAAAGGGCAGGTCATTCGATGACATGCACCCCATTATCCAAAAACCATTGCAAGGAGGATTTTGCAACGTGAATGAGGCCGTTGTCCTGCTGGCAAATCCAACTTAGGTCACCAATTCTCTCTGCAAATAGCAGTAAATGAGTTTTTAGCATTTCTTGATAATCGGTAGCCTTCATGCGGTCTGGGGAAAAAGCCAAGTTTACCACCATAGCCGAAGCCTCCCCACACCGTTAATGAGCCTCCATCTTGCTGTCTTTTGGAGAAAATTTACTCTTCTTTCCTCATGTCATGCCAATAGAAGGCAAAACCATCTGGGCCATCCAAATTAATTTTTTTTCTCATCTGAGATTAAAATACGATGCCACTGGTCCTTCCAGGTTTGATGATATTTGGCCCAATCGACTCTTCTTTGCTTGTGGATAGCTTTCAACATGGGCTGCTGTTTCCTTTTTTTATAGCGCAAGGTGCTTGTACGTTTTACAATCCGTGACAGGGTTCATTGTGTCACAGGGATGTTATCCTCGTTGGTCAATTGTCTTAGAGAACTACCACCTCCTGAAAGACGACGCACAACGTCTCTTTCCTGCCTGGAAGTCATTTTTCTGCAGGTACACCTCCATTTTTTATACCCGTACACATTACCCTGATTCACAAAATTGTCTATTATGCATAGTTGCCAACCTCCCGATTTTTTGAATACCAGTAAAATCTTACAAAAATTTCCGCTTTATTAAATGGCAGAAATTGTGCGATTGAACAAAACAAATATTTTTTTTTATAAAAATACTGGTATGGAAAAAATCGGGAGGTTGGCAACTATGATTACGGTTTCAGATCTTTTGATTAGCTTAGATATTTGTCTACCAGAACGACCTTGTTCCTTAAAAGCTGTTATCTGTCTTTTTTTTTAACTCTGATAGTTTGGTTTCCTTTCCCATTGCAATAATGCAGGAGAAATAGAAAATACAACCTTCTGAAGTCTGCACAAAGTTCGACTGGCATAGAAAAGGTATTTCACAACTTCCTGACATCATAAACCTATTGACCTGTAGCAGCTCGAATGTCCGGAGTTCCCAAAAACACTGATAGTGGTGGTGGATTTATTTCAGCGGGACACTTTTTCCTCCTCTTATTTTATATTTGATTTTTTATCCTTCTGAGGTGAGGCAGGGAGTGAGTTACTCCTTGTAAATATGTATTTGTATATAGTGATTCTTAATATATTTGTTTCATTCTCATTAGTTTGTTTCGTGTCCAGTTACAGCACAAAATCATGGTGGCTTTATTTCGGTGGGACACACATTATGTATTTAACAGAGGTGCGAAGTTCTCACTAATCTTCTGTAATATGTGTTTTAATATGACCCAGTTTAACAACGCTTCAAACCAGAAAAAATATTGGATGAATCTTTATTTATTTAATTTCAGTTTTCTACGTCAAATTTATTTAATTTCGTTTCTTAAAAAAAATTCTGGTGCGAAACGTGTTAAACCAGTGTCAAATTAACCCACATATTACGGAAGATTAATGAGAGATTGGCACCTCTGGCATTCACGTACGCTAACCATGTAGCGTACCCAGTAAGGTATCACCGTGCCTCTTTATGCTAAAATGAAAGAAACACTTCCCAAAACAATTAATGCAATCTAACATCTAATAAACTATTAGCCAGTGGCTGCCGAATATATTTTACTCAAACTATAATTCAAGAGAACCTATCAAACGGCTAACTTTAACTCAGCAAAACTTCAATACCGCTGACACACTGATGAGTTAAAGCACAACTTTAACTCACCAACGCAGAACTGGTTTACCCATTCGGCAGATTTGACCCAAATCTGCCGAACAAACTTTTGCATCAACTTACATACCTTGCAGATAGACCACTAAAGCTAAATTGGCACAAACTTAAAGCAAAACACAGAAACCGCAAACTTCGAGGGCTCCACACATGGTTGGACACTTAGAGTAAAAGGCAATGAGTATATATGTCACTGTTACGCACACAGGTTAGATGTTGACATCACGTTCGCATTTAAAACACTAGAACTCCTTCATAAGAGAGTTCCACTACAACCACACATGCAGGTTCGACATCGGTTTTAATATACTGTACCACACTACGAGGCATTTGCAACAATTTTGAAAAGTGATAGATTTTCACATGGTACTCACATGAGATATCATTTCCTTTTATGGCTGACGTTTTAAGTTTATAGTTTGGCTAGACCGTTAACAAGGAATTTTTTTATGAGATTTGTTTTATATATATTAGTTATTTATGGAAATAAATAAAAATCGTTTAATGTACAAAGAAAACTATTTTCAGAATGACACGGAATAAAAAATAAATCTATGGATAAAATAGGTTTAAAAAACACAAAATGCTTAAATATTCTTATTCATTTTATATCATTTTTTTATATTTATACATCCTAAAATTATTATTTTCAGCAACATTTCAATAATGTAAACAGAATATTTTGTTTCGAAGTCAAGATTCAATAAAACTATTCAATCAACTTAAAATTTTTCCGGTCGAAAGCAGGTTATTTGCTTTGAATTTGACCCTTTAAACTTTTAACTTTTGTGTGCCTTATGATCTCTTGTTTCAAGAAGTTTCACATATCGCGGTATTTTCCAGAAAATATTTCTTCTTATAGGTTTGAAACGAAATATGGAGAAAAAGTTACGATATAAGACTCCAAGTAAGTTATTTTAACGAAGAAATATTGTATGTATTAGAGAATTTCAGAAATGTTATTTGAGATCATATGTAAATTTAAACTAAATGCTTTTTTTTTTTACTTTTTCCAACGTAGTTATAAATTGTTTATGAATTCAGCTTGTCTGTCTGCCGTCTGTCCATGCTTTAATTTACGTAAATATACTCGGATTGCCATGCAATTTATATGTGTTATTGAGGTTTACTATGGCTTGTTCGGTATTGAAAATGAAGTGTGTAGCACTTATAGTTCATTTACAGGGACACTCAAAAATTACGTTACATTACGGTATATGTGGAAAAATCGTTTGCGATGTACTTTAATAATTTTACACTATTTCAAAAATATTGATATGTATCGTTAAGGGGCACTAAAAGATGCTTATTATAGAATAAGATGTGTGTATATCATTCATCACTCATTCACAGGGACACGCAAAATGATTCGTTGACAGTACTGTCTATCAAAAATGATTAAATAAAAACTAGATGGAACCCGTCAAAATTTGACGGCAAACAACATGATAGTACCATAAAAATAAAATTTATAGTTGCTTTAACTTGACAAATTTCATAGTGGGGAGCATAATATGACTAAGCGGTCACAGATCTTTCCATCGATATATTAGATGAGGGGGTGTGCAAAATTTAGAAAAGTACCCCTTGGGGGGGCAAAGTGGGGGGATAGACATGGGAGATGCATAATATGATTAAGTGGTCACAGACCTTTCCATCGATTTATCACATGAGGTTGTGTGCAAAATATAGAAAGTACCCCTTGGGGGGGGCAAAGTGGGGAGATGGACACCGGAGATGCATAATATAATTAAGTGGCCACAGACCTTTCCAATGATATATAACATGAGGGTTGTGTGCAAAATTTAGAAAGTACCCATTGGGGGGGGGGGCAAAGTGGGGAGATGGGCATCGGAGATACATAATATGATTAAGTGGTCACAGACCTTTCCAACAGTATATGACATGAGGGATGTCAACAAAATTTAGAAAAGTACTCCTTGGGGGGGGGCAAAGTGGGGAGATGGACATCGGATATGCATAATATGATTAAGCAGTCACGGACCTTTCCAATAATATATGACATGAGGGGTGTCAACAAAATTTCGAAAGTATCCCTTGGGGGGGCGAAGTGGGGAGATGGACATTGGAGATGCATAATATGATTAAGTGGTCACAGACCTTTCCAATGATATATAAGATGAGGGTTGTGTGCAAAATTTAGAATGTACCCTTTCGGGGGGGGGGTAAAGTGGGGAGACGGACATCGGAGATGCATAGTATGATTAAGCAGTCACAGACCTTTCCAACAATATATGACATGAGGGGTGTCAACAAAATTTAGAAAAGTGCCGCCTTAGGGGGGGAAGTGGCGGGATGGACCCCGGAGATGCATAACATGAATAAGCGGTCACAGACTTTTCCAGCGATATATCACATGAGGGGTGTGTGCAAAATTTAGAAAAGTGTCCCACTTGGGGGGGAGGAGTGGGGGGATGGACCCCAGAGATGCATAACATGAAAAAGAGGTCACAGTCGATTCAACTTGTAACTTTTTTTCGAAGGCATTTGACAATATTAATTTTTGGGGGTAAAGTGGGGAGATGGACATCGGAGATGCATAGTATGATTAAGCAGTCACAGACCTTTCCAACAATATATGATATGAGGGTGTCAACAAAATTTCGAAAGTATACCTTGGGGGGGCAAAGTGGGGAGATGGACATTGGAGATGCATAACATGAATAAGCGGTCACAGACTTTTCCAGCGATATATCACATGAGGGTGTGTGCAAAATTTAGAAAAGTGTCCCACTTGGGGGGGTAGTGGGGGGATGGACCCCAGAGATGCATAACATGAAAAAGAGGTCACAGGCGATTCAACTTGTAACTTTTTTCTCGAAGTCATTTGACAATATTAATTTTTTTTACCCAAGACAATTTAACGATATTCTTATTTTTTTGCGTAATTCGTCAAACGTTCATGGAAAAAATAATTAAATTCGCTAATCAATAGTCGATAAATTGCGAATTTCAACAATCGTTTGCGGTAAAATCGTAAAATTCGTCGGTCTCCGGTAAAAAAAATTGTCTTGCACGCTGATGTGTTGATCAAAAGGGTTTTGAAGGTATTTATTTTATTTGAGCTATTGTGTATAAATATCTAGATGTCGATTTTAATTTTAGCGTTAAAAATGAATTTAGGCTCATTTAATAGTTTGCCAAATTGATCCAAATGGAAATTGCGTTTTTTGAGCTCTGTCCTTTTGTTTGTATAGTACAGAAAATAATTCACATAATAAAAAATTGGAACTCTTATATTCCGTTTATTATTTATCCATACGGTGTTGTGATTACTACAATAAAATTCATAATATGCGAGAAAATAAAGATTTTTTTTTAAAACTCATACTTACAAATTATAATTGTTTTGATAAAAGCATACATCTAACACATCACTGAATGCTTTACTTTCTTAGCAAATTCTTAATATTTAAGATACATTTACATTATATGGTACTTTTCAGATATATGGACATCATTGTCGGCAAGCCTACATTTACATACATTACGCATTAGCATACATTTTGGTATGGAGTCCATATAATGGAAAAGTACCCATTATATTTTTTGTATGTATACATAACTTGTATAAAACATTAACCTTCTCACCGTCGTGAACTGATATATCCGCTCACTATGCTCAGGTTTCACTGCAATAGAAGTATTGTTTACATTTATATAATTCTACAAATATGATGCAGTTTTAAAATATCGATTAATGATTAATACTGTCAAGGAATTTACTCATATACACAATTAAGTTTTTTATACCAAGTTTGAAAATTCATCTTTTTTGACATTTTAAAAAAAATAACAGAAATAATATTACAAATTTGCCCATTTGCTAAGCAGTCAGATGATTAAGTAAATATTAATGATTAGCGGAACTGGTTCTATCTATGAAGTATATTATTTCGCCCAAAAACCCCCAACAAAAAAATAATTACATGGCATTAGCATACATTTTGGCATAGTGTCCGCATAATGGAAAATTACCTATTATATTGTTTGTATGTATATAAATCTTGAATGTTGCTATTTATTATCATTGTCAACATATATTTTATACCAGATTGCATGTCAGTTCTTGGGCGATTCTTATAAAACTAATAATTTGTCACAAATTGGTGATTTTATTGATTTCGTGCTTTGCCCAAGAATGTGAAAAAAATTGAGGTTTATTTGGTTTTTCTTTTCTATATAAAAAATGTTATATTTAAAAAAAATCTGGCCAGTAATCACATTGTTTTGTCTCAAATTGGTGATTTTATTGATTTCGTGCGTTGCCCAAGAATGCGAAAAAAAAAATTTTTTCTGACTTCAGGCGAAATGTATGAGGTTATATCAGTTTCATCAGAAATCCCTATGAAAATAGCAAACTCATTATAAATTTTAAAAACCTGGCCAGAAATCACATTGGTTTTTGTATAGATGTATGTTTTCATCGAAACAATTTAATTTGTAAGTATGATGTTAAAAAAATAATTAGCGGAGCTGTATAGAAACATATTGTTATAACATACATATATTGTTACACGATGTATTATACATTGTTTGTAAAAGAAATCACACTGGTTTGCTAATAATAAACCATAATAAACGGATATAAGGGGTCGCAGCTTAAAAAGAAAGGCTGGGCTTATAAATATTGTTAAAATTTAGTGTGTCTCTAGATTTATTGTATATTAAAAAAAATAACAGAAAAAAACATTACAAATTTGTCCATTTGCTCGGCGGTCAGAGGATTAAGTAAATATTAATGAGTAGCGGAACTGGATCTATCTATGAAGTATATTATTTCGCCCAAAAACCCCCAACAAAGAAATAATTACAAAGAATAAATAATCGTCTTTAAAATACATTTACATACATTATGCATTAGCATACATTTTGGCATGGTGTCCGCATAATGGAAAAAGTACCTATTATATTGTTTGTATGTATATAAATCTTGAATGTTGCTATTTATTATCATTGTCAACATATATTTTATACCAGATTGCATGTCAGTTCTTGGGCGATTCTTATAAAACTAATAATTTGTCACAAATTGGCGATTTTATTGATTTCGTGCTTTGCCAAAGAATGTGAAAAAAAAATATTTTTGAATGAGATTATTTTGGTTTTTCTTTTGTATATAAAAAATGTTATATATATATAAAAAACTTGGCCAGTAATCACATTGTTTTGTCACAAATTAGTGATTTTATTGATTTCGTGCTTTGCCCAAGAATGCGAAAAAAAAATATATATATATTTTTTTTTTCAGGCGAAATGTATGAGATTACATCAGTTTCATAAGAAATCCCTATGAAAATATCAAACTCATTATAAATTTAAAAAAACCCCGGCGGTCAGAGGATTAAATAAATATTAATGATTAGCGAAACTGGTTCTATCTATGAAGTATATTATTTCGCCCAAAAACTCCCAACAAAAAAATAATTACAAAGAATAAGTAATCGTCTTTAAAATACATTTACATACATTATGCATTAGCATACAATTTGGCATTGTGTCCGCATAATGGTTGGTTGGTTGGTTGGTTGGCTGTATAGGGTTTAATGGCGCAAGGTCCCATTGGGAACAAGCTGCGTCAAAGAAAAAATTAAGATTAAACTAGTCCACAAAAGAGATACAAGACATAATGAGCAAAACATCTGGATGGAGTCACCCATCCAGATATAGTGAATCTTTAAAACAAATATTATGAGTTTTTAAACTAAAGTAAAATATAAAAGTAATATACTAGGAAATACTATCTGGATGGGGTTACCCCATCCAGATGTCAACTTAAACAAGTATAAATTAACATTGTTATAGTTAAACATGAAAAATGTATAAAAACTATATCTCAAAATAAAAACCAGAATGTTTTTAAAAATGAAAGAGTGCCCCATGAGGCAATTCCCCAATGAGGTTTGTCAAGATTGGTGATGTTGAACTAAAATATGTTCTGTGCAAGTGCCGGAAGCCCGGACAGTCAGTTAAAACATGATAAATTGTCAGGAAATCAAAATGACAATGTGGACGCATGGGTGTATCCTCCCGAAGTAAGAGGTGTTTATGAGTGATTCTTGAATGTCCAATTCTCAGACCAGTCAGTAGAACATCTGTTTTTCTTGGATAAATTGGAGGCCAGGTCATGATTGTGGGTTTGATATGATGCAGCTTATTATTGTGTTCCAAATCCCAACTTTCTTGCCATTTTTTATAAACAAAGTGTTTTATAAATAGTTTAATGTCTGAGAATGGAATTTTATGGTGTAATGGAATAAGAGCAAGTTTTGCCGCCTCATATGCTTTTTCATTACCAAGAATACCCATGTGTCCAGGTACCCAGCAAAATAAAATATGATAACCACGTCTAGTCAATTTATTATAAAAATCCAGTATAACTGAGACATTAGGATGCTTTTTAAAAGATTTCATTGCGTCAATAGAACTATTTGAGTCAGTATATATGATAAAGGATGTTTTATGATGATGAGATATGTGCAACATGGCTCTCTGTATCGCAATCAATTCTGCCGTAAAGACCGAAATTGAAGGGTGAAGCCGATAACTGAATTTAGTGTTATCAATAAAAACCCCACAACCAACGCTATTTCCATTCTTGGAACCATCTGTATAAATATCGGTATAGTTATTATATTTTGCCCGATGTGCAGAAAATAATTGTTGGAAAACAGTAGAAGCCAAGTTGCTTTTGTCATAACATTTAAAAGGATGGAGTGAGGTAATTTTAGGAGGATTCCAAGGAGGGAGCACATGCAAAGGACATGAAATCACCTCGATATTATTCAACGGGTCATTATTGATAATATTTCTAATTCTGACTCCAAAAGATGGGATGCAAGATGGTCGATGCTGATAAGGAATATCATTGTCAGTATTTAAAAGATAGGTGTGAAGAGGGTGATCAGGATGAGAAAGGACACGGTAATACAATTCTAATGAAAGTTTTTCACGAGTCTGGTGTAATGCTGGTTCAACTCAAAACTGGGAATGTACGGAACGCACCAGAGCAGACACGTAGTGCACTATGGTGTACAGTGTCTAGTTTCTTAAGGACAGATTTTCGTGCTGAACCATAGACCTGGCAGGCATAGTCCATTTTAGATCGTACCACAGCTCGATAAATTTTTAAGAGAGAGGTACGGTCTGCTCCCCAAGAAGTATTTGAGAGTACCTTCAATAAATTAAGCGATCTTTCACATTTTGTTCGTAAGTGTAAAATATGTGGCAAAAATGTAAGTTTATTGTCAAAATGTAGGCCAAGATAACGAACGTTGTCCACAACAGGAATTTGAGATGAACCAATAAAAATTTCAGGATCTGATTGCAGACCCCTACGTCTACAGAAATGCACACAAGATGTTTTGTCATGAGATATTAAAAAAACATTTTAGTTAGTCCAGTTAAGAATACATTTGATTTCAATTTCCAGTTGTCTTTCAATAAAACGAATATCCCTTCCCATACACATAATATGGGAGTCATCAACATAGAGATCCCCTTGACAGAAGGAGGAAGTTGTTTAATGATGTCATTTATTTTGATAGCAAAGAGGGTGACACTCAAGACACTGCCCTGAGGTACACCCTCTTCTTGTACATAAAAACTAGATAGTATTCCTCCAATTCTAACTTGAAATCGTCGAATGGCAAGACAGTTTTTAATAAAAATTGGAAGGTTCCCACGAAAGTCCAGGTTAAAAAGATCACGAAGAATCCCATAACGCCATGTTCTGTCATAAGCTTTCGCCATGTCAAAAAATACTGAGACCAAATGGCTGCGTTTTAGAAAGGCTGTCCGTATGTGATGTTCCAAATGGATTAAATTATCGATAGTTGAACTACCACGTCGAAATCCACTTTGAAATGCAGCAAGGCAATTGTTAGTTTCTAAAATATGGATGAGGCGGCAATTTACCATTTTTTCAAGGAGTTTGCAAAGGCAGCTAGAGAGTGCAATCGGCCTGTATTTATTGCGATTTGTAGCATCTTTTCCTGGTTTAGGAAAAGGTATAATTATCGCTCTGCACCAAGCATTAGGAAAAGTCTGCTCCATCCATATCCTATTAAAGAAGGAGAGAAAATTATTCAAGGATAGTGGAGAAAGGTGCTTGAGCATAATGCATGTAATCCCATCGTGACCTGAGGCGGATAAATGGCTGTCTCTCAAGCATTTTATAATCTCTGATTTAAGAAATGGCTCATTATATGCATATGAGTGATGACAGTTAAAATTAATCCTGGTTCTTTCAGTTTGTCTTTTGTATGATAAAAAGGGTTCTGGGTATGAGTCAGAGCATGAAATTGATGCTAGGGTACTCCCTATTGTCTCAGCGATGTTTTTAGGTGATGCAATGGTTTGACCGTTTTGTTTTAAAAGAGAAATATGATGATCAGAGTAGATGCCCATACATTTTTTCACTTTGTTCCACAGTTCTTTACTTGAGGTATTGGAATTAATGCTTGAGATATAGTTGATCCAGGATTCACGTTGGCTTCTGCTTCGCACTCTTCTAGCTTCAGCCTTTGCTTTTTTATATGCTATATAATTAATATTATTTGGATACCTCCGAAATAGATTCCAAGCTTTCTGTTGTTTTTTCTTTGCATTTTGGAAATCACTATTCCACCATGGCTTTCTATATTTATGTTTAGATGATGTTTTAGGAATGCTAGAATCTGCAGCATTGATAATACATTGCGTCATATTATCAAGCGCATTGTCAATATTCCCCTGTATCATGTCAGCTGTGATATTTGCAAGTGCTGTAAAGGTTGGCCAGTTGGCTCTGTCATATATATAACGTTTGGTAGAATTGTTGCAATCCCTATCAGGAGTAGTCAGTGTAATAAAAGTGGGAAAGTGGTCACTGCCGTGCAGGTCATTAGAGACCCAGAAATTCCAGAATGGATAGAGTTTTGGGGAGCAAATTGTAAGGTCTATTGCATGGAAAGTACGGGTTGGCTCATGAAAATAAGTGTGATCACCATTATTGAGTAGGCATAAGCCGTTGTCAGAAATAAATTTTTCAATAATATCACCACGTTGGTTAGAATCACGGTTGCCCCAGAGTTGACTATGTGCATTAAAATCTCCAATAAGTATGTATGGAGCCGGGAGTTGGAGAAGGAGGTTATCGAGTTGTGCTGATTGAATAGTTTGGTTTGGAGGTAAATAAATGGTGCAGATTGTTATGAGTTGTTTAATATGTACACGGACTGCGATAGCTTGTAGATGTGTATTTAAAGAGAGATAAGAATGGGGTAAATTATTGGAGATGATAAGAGCCACTCCACCAGTGGCCCTTCCAATAGCTGTAAAATCTTTTCGGTATGTAGCATAGTTACGTAATTTGCATTTGTCATTGGGCTTTAGATGGGTTTCTTGTAGAGCTAAACATAATGGTTGATGGTCAGATAGGATATTACGGATTTCAGCATGTTTATTTTGATAACCACGGCAGTTCCACGAGATAATATTAGTCATGATTAATTTTTTAGATAGAGAAATCTGTGTTTATAAGATATCAGAAAATATAAGGAAGCATTTACTTATTACTCCTTTTATAAAAGTCTAAAAGGCCATTAAATTGAAAATGTATTTTTAATTTTTATTATTCTTATTATCGAGATATATGAATAGATTGTATTGTTTGGATATATCAATGTGTATGTTTCTGTGCTCTTTCTTCACTTATAAACTACAATATTCATGATTCACGGTATTTTTAATTTTAATAAGTTCTGGAATGCCAAGAAATATCTTATTAAATGCAAATTATGGCACTAATCTAAAACATTTGAGAAACACTGTGTTAAAAAATATTGAAATAATTGTATATATTGTGTAAATTGAATAAATTGTGTGAATTAATTATTTCAAAAATTATTAGTAATATGCTGAAAAAAACTGCTTCCATGGCATAAAATGCATTATTATGTTATACAGGATATTTACAAAACAATGATTCGGGTAAGGGATAAAGCTTATATATGAGGAAGTCAATATTAGTAATTAATATTATATTACACAATGCAATTTACATTTACTACTTTGCAAGTACATTTTTGTGTTTTTCTCCATTTTCTTTAAACTTTAAACATTGCAAAGTGTTGAACCACATGCAATAAATAACTATTTCAAAAATTATTAATGCATAATAACTGTTTATGAAATATATAGTAGGTTAGAAAATTTAAACAATATAAAGAGATTTTCAACGAAGAAGTAACTTTTCTCTCTCAGTATTATTTGTGCCTTACATCACCGCTATTTTGTTTGCTTTACAAATTATCTTTCCCAGAAATTTGGAATGCCGTCCCGTCATAAACATCTGTGTTTGATAACAACCTATGCATTTGACAGAAGTTCAAAAGTTTAGTTTTGTTGCAAAAATTGGAGGTTTATAATGATTGAAACAATAATTTAAATAAACTAGTTATGAATAAGATAATACTAAAAATAAATTTTTTACATTACTTAAAATATTATTTTGATAAACCATTATAATTTAGTACAAAAGGTAAATAAAACTGTGTTCTTTTAAAGAATTTTTTAAAAATAAAAATATAGTTTAATTCTAATTTTTAGACGTCATGTGCATCTTGATTATTAAATAAAATTAATAAGAATTGAAACTTATGATTTAAATTGCTAAAAATGTGTTAAAAATACGTAAAAGTTTTGTAAACATAAAAACAGTCAAAATATGTTAAAAGATGTTAAAGTCCAAGTACTTTAAACTTTTACAAAACAGTCATCATCAGGTGAAATTTCAGGTGAAATTTCATGTGTGTGAATGTTCATGATTGTTCATTGGTTAAATAGCCGGAGACGAGTCTACTTCAAACGAGGAGAAAAGGTGGAGGAAGGCGGGGGAATAATTGGATAGTTAGGTTCCAAAATCGCCAGAGATATTTAGTGCGCTACACCAGATCCTGGAAATATTGTAGGATAGCATATTATTGCAAGTGTTCCTTCTGTAATTTAAAATCTCTAAAGCTTCTATGATTATTGATAATTCAATTGAGAAGGAACACTTGCAATGATATGCTCTCCTACAATATATCCAGGACCCGGTATAGCGTGTTAAATATCTCTGTCGATTTTGGAACGTATAACTATGGCACTTTCCCCCGCCTTCCCCCCCCCCCCACACCTGCTCCACTCTTTTGTAATAGACTCGTGTCCGGATATTTAACCAACGTATATTCATGAACATGCACACCTCTGAATTTTCCCCTGATGATGACTGTTTTGTAACAGTTGAAACCGCTTGGGGTTTAACATCTTTTAAAATCTTTTGACGGTTTATACGTTTTAAAAACCATTTTATGTATTTTTAGTACCTTTTTAGGATTTTTTTCTTTTTTTCTTAAAGTTGAGAATTCTGAATTAGTTGAAAGTCCTGGTATAGCGCTTAAAGATATCTATAAACTACATCTTTAAACAATATATTGTAAGCTATAAAAGACAGTCACAGCTGTAACATCATTTATTTTTAATGAAATATAGAGTATTTAGTATAAGTATTTATATTAATATTTTTACACTTTTCTAATATTCGTTTATCTTAATAAAGCATCACCGAGTTTCTAAGACATTATTTTCATATTTAAAAGAAATAGTTGCTATTTGATGTGTGTGTGACGTGAATGTTTAATCTTTTTTTTTTTTTTTTTTTTTTTTTTTTTTTTTTATAGAGAAAAAAGTTTCTTACACGGAAGATCATTATATAAATTTGATTGCTATATTACTTAACATGTTTAAAATAACGAGCAATGAATTTTCAATTTTAATTAAATATATGTAGCTTTAACTCGGCGTTTTGTGCGTGATTGCTTGTAAGATGACAATGATATGCCAGAAAGAAAAGAAGAGTATTTTTAAATACGTGAGCGTGTGTATCTGGAGACGAAATGTTCACCCATGCTGCTTGGGGTGGTGATAAAAAATATTCGTTGCTATTTTTCAAGTTTAAGTGATCGTATTATTAAATAATATGAATTATTGTTTAATCTAAAATAAGGTTGCATAATATATTTGGATTTTCACAAAATATCCTATAAATCAGACATGTAGATATTAATGGAATGTATACATTATTCTCGCTTCTATTCCTAAATAAGCCATATTTCTCTTAACAATATATAGCAATTATTTTCTTTTCAATCGTATATGTTATTTCTCCTGTCAACATCCCTTTTTCTAAGAAAATACGAAACGCAGAAAGACGCATGAGATACCATATGAAAGGATTTTGAACAGGCTTCTGACATAGCACAAATACATTTTCCTAAAACATGTTTTTTGATTAAAATTTGCTGATAACTAAAAATTAAATCGGAATTGTTTTCACAAAAGAAATGAAAGGTTTCCTCAAATTACTGTTGCCACAAAACTAAAATACTACATTATAGGATGCTCAGAAATGATTATAAAAAACACCGCATGGGTATATTTTATATTTATGATTAAAAAGAGAAATTGAAATTGAAATGTTTAGATTTATACTTTTATGTCCCATGTTTTTCCGAGAAACGGATGACGTCATCCTCTAATGCAGTTAAAATACGATTGTTAATTTTTTTTCTCGCGCGTGCCTTTTGCAATCTTGGATTGGATCAGTGTTTACTCTAACTTTGATGGAATAAAATAGATGATATTCTGGCCTGACTAAAAACTAAATGTTGTTTGAAGCTATTTTTATCCTTACTCTTTCTTTAGAAGTTTAAACCTGCATCTAATAAATATTACATATTGATATATATATATATATATATATATATATATATATATATTAGATTGCAGTGCGAAATTCCTCGCACGGACCCACTGGTAATTTATATTTCTTTCAAAATTATTGAAATTTTGTGCTCTAACGATTTATTAAAATAGATAAAAGGCTGTAGATAAAATTATATGATTAAAATTTATTTAACTTTCCAAATTACGTTTAATTTTAATGTGTAAATTGCACCTTATTGTAAAGAGGACCATATCCCTTTAAGAAGAACATTTCACCAATCAAAATGTTACTTTTCATTTTTTCCATTCATCAATTGGAA
Organism: Maratus michaelseni; assembly: GCA_963931845.1. NCBI lineage: Eukaryota > Metazoa > Arthropoda > Arachnida > Araneae > Salticidae > Maratus > Maratus michaelseni. The sequence goes on from OZ007586.1 coordinate 405,309,857, forward strand.
CTAAACGTGAAGCCTACGTTTTTTTCTTATTTAAAAGGTACATAAAAAAAATAAATGCTTCAAAAATGGTCATAATTATTTCAACGAAATTATTTAAATTGATCTGGTTAAGTAGGAATAATTTGCGTTGGGTGGAAATATATTCCAAATTTATTTTTTTCCCAAAATAAGAAACAGTTGTTTCTAATAAATTTCATAATTAGATTTTATCAAAAAGTTACAATTTATTATTTAGATCAGTGTTGCCAGTAGGCTACTTTTTTAAAATTCAGATTGTTTGATTTCCACCACTTTTTTAAAAATAGTGTAGTTGGTCTTATTGTGCATTATTTAATCTCTCGTTAAATGAAGCGAATATATTTACATCAAAAAAGTGGTGGCAATCTGAATTTTTAAAAAATAGCCTACAGGCATCAACGGGTTAGATGCGTATAGTTAAATTTGAAAAAAGATATAGATAAATTAACTTATTTTTGTTTTTAAATGACTTAAAAATATAGTTATTCATAATTTTAAATTCCGATCCACAAATATAATCAGTTTTACATTACTAGGAAATATAATTTTACTTCAAAGAAATATTTTGATAAAACAGTATGCGTGTTACTAAAACTCATTTAAAACATGCAGGTTAAGCTCCTTGACACGTGTTGAAATTCATTAAAAAAGCAAGTAATTGACAATATTGAGAGAATGCATTTTAGACGAATGTGCTTCTCGTTATCTATAGGTTTGTTTGAGAAAATTAAATTTAGTTCAAAAATTTGTCCATAGACATTATACTTTCAAAGTAGCTAAAAAGCATCAAAAACTCAAGACAGACCACAATTACAGAAAGATTATTTAGTACAATCTCCCAACATATTTCAACGTGTAGAACGAAACTGAGTACTGTTTGTTGGCGCCACTCCTGGCTTCTAATATCGCTTTGCGAAAATTGTAAAATCAGTATTTGTTTAATCAAATTTGAATTGCTTAATAGGCGTATAGCCAACATAGTGAAAAAGTACCCAAGCCGGGACTCAAACCCGGGTCATCAGAATACCGCATTGGCGTTATACCAACTGAACTACTTGGGAACGATACTCAGCCTGGAACTTTCTCACTATAACATGTTGGCAAGGCTACACACGCAGCACAAGATGGAATATTGTCCGTGAGCCACCAACACTGGGGCAATAACGAAATCAAAGAAAATCCAGCATCGATAATTGAATAAATTCATATTTAATATTTTTTTGGAAATTTTTCCATAGAAAATTTCTCACGCCTTGCATTCATAATAATCAAATTTTAATTGCTTAATAGGCGTATAGCCAACATAGTGAAAACAAGCAGTATTTGTTTGTCGTTCGCATCGTGCGGTTGTCTCCAATGGGGAGCTCCATAAGAAATTGTTTGTTGATAAAAATTGTTTGGTTGCATTTAATTGGTCGATTTTTTTATAAATCGTTATTATTCGTACAGTCCACTTGCTTTAATACCCAAACATATGTTACCTCTCTTCGGAGTGGAATTAGTAACCGATGGATTAAATGTATATATCGTGTTTGTTTAAAAATAAGTAAAAATCTGTGCTATGGAAGTAAAGGTTTTAAACCAAAGAAGTGGTAATATAAAGGCCTAATTAACAAAGCTGTCAAATTTTATAGCCTATGAGGCAGAAAAAACTGATTAGGAGGATATTTCGAATAAAATTGAAAATTTAAATAAGTTGGAAGACAAACTAGGTGAATTAAAGATGGAATGTTACAAAATTTTGAAAGACGAAGAGGTTGAAAAATGTGAAGCTGAGTTCGAAGAAATCGACCAAGATCTCCAGAAGCTTAAGGTAAGCTTAAAACGTTTTCTAGAGATTAAGAAAAATAAAAATGTTGCAGTAATAAATGAAAATAATGTTGTTTCTCAAAATGTTAAAAAATTAAGTGTTAAGCTGCCGGAAATTCCCTTACTACACCTTGATGGTTCTTATGAAATTTAGAATAACTTTAAGGCGCAATTTAATAGTATTATCGATTCGAATGAATTGTTAACTAACGATAAACAATTCTATTTGCAATCCTCTCTTGTTGGGACAGCAAAGCAAATCCGTGAAGATGACACTTATGAGTCATTATTTTGAACACTTAAGAACAGATTTTACAATAAAAGATTAATTGTTAATAGCCTTATTAATGTTAGATAATATTTGTACTGAATCAGCTGCAAAATTAAGAATGCTGCTGGATTGTATTTTAAAGCATGTAAGAGCTTTAAAGGTGCTAAATGTGGAAATGAACAATTTTAGTAAAAAATTTATAGATTCATATTATTTTGATAAAATTAGATAGAACAACATGCAAGGAATTTGAAGTGACTTTAACATCTGCAGATTTACCCAACTGGGACACTTTCATCGAATCCTTGCAAAATCGTGTTCAAATTTTGGAAAACGCAAGTAAAGGAACGTAAATTCACAGAAATTTAAAGCCCAGAAAAAAACCCTGTATTCTTAAATCTAATTAATTAATCTAGCTTTCGACTTGGGCTTGAAAAAGAAAAAAAAATCCTGAAAGTTGATTAGGAGAAAATGGATTTAATGTGAAATGGAAGGTCAATTTGATAATCCGTAATAACAATTCTTCATTTTCTTCACCTAGCAATTTTTTTTTTAAAAATTACTGATTGTGTTCCTTTTTCAAACATTAAAATTGATAAAGAATTTTTACGGAATTTTTCATTGTTAGCTGACCCCACCTTTCATAAACCAATACAATTCATTTAATAATTGAGGCTGAACTTTTTTGTGAAATAATAAAAAATGGAAAAAATTGTATTGCACCAAATTTAATGTTTCAAAATTCGGTGTTTGGCATTATTGCTACTGGTGCTGTTTTAATTAAGATTTCTAATTTATATTGTGCACAAATGGAATTCAAATTTAAATGAACGTTTAAATTATGATGAAATCGAAGATGTTTCCTTTTGCTCTAAATCGAAAACTTCAGTTAAAACTTTGTGTATACTTTAGAAATCTAATAAAGATCAATTCGTGTTTCGAGTTTCGGTGAAAGAACAAGAATCATACACCAAAAGGCAAGTTCTTTCTATTATTGCAAAATTTTATGATCATTTAGGGCTCATTGGCACAGTTATTTGCAAGGACAAGTGTTATCTTAAAAATTTCTGGCTTTCTAACATTCTATGGGACGAGAACATTCCAGAACCCTTTGCGAGTGATTGGTGTAATTTCGAAAGTCAACTATACGATATCGATAGTATAAAAATAAGTAGATATCTTTTAACACCTTCAATAGAAGCAATATTTATTCTTGGGTTCGCTCTATAACAACCTTTCGTTGCTGAAGGCTACTTATATTGTTTAAATTCATTCAATTCACCCTCATCGAATCTAGTAGCATGTAAATATAGAGAGGCCCCTCTAAATACAATTTCGGTGCCTAGACTTGAATTATGCTTCTATTTGCTTTTGTTTGAACTTGTTTCAAAATTCTCCCCTCTTTGCAATTAGACATTCAAGGAGTAATTTTATGCTCGGATTCAACTATAGAATTGACCTGAATACAAACCCCTGCTCATCTATTAAAAACTGTTATCGGAAATAGAGTTTTAAAAATCCAGTCTCTAAATGAACAATTTTATTAGAGACATATACATTCTAAGCAATAATCCTGCGTACATTATATCTCGTGGAACATACCCTCAGAACCTTTAGATATAAAACTGTGGTGAAAAGGTCCATTGTTGCCTAATAATCTTCGGAAATCAACAGAAATTTAAAAAACTGACCTGCAAAATAATGATACCGATTTAATTGAACTGAAATCTACTTGGAACATTAATTTACAACTTGTTCATAATGACTCTAATGGTTTTCTTAACGATTTTTGTGATTTAAGTAATAGTTATTTTAAGTTGTTTTTTAAGGTACATATATAGGTTCACCAATAATTGTAAAAACAAAGATAAAATTGTTAGGCCTATTATAAAAAAATTATTTGATAAAGCAAAGGTAAAAATAATTGAATTAGTTCAGGTAATGTACAGGGTGATTATAAGAAAACGATCCCGATATATGAGTCCTTAACTATCACACCGTTCACAGAAACTGACTGAAATTTTGGTTTTAAATATTTTGAGGCATGCGCTCAAGAATCGTATGAAAAACAACAGTTAAACTCTAACAGTTACGGTAGCAGTGACAAAATGTTGAAAATTTCAAATGGCATCACCTATATTTTTTATTGGAACGTGGTTTTCATAGTGAAAAACCATAAAAATCGTTGGAACGGTACCTTTAGCACGAAAATTGCCGGCGCTAAACAGACTAAGAAGAAAAGTGAAAACAACGAATAAGGACAGAGAATCAACTGAAAACAAAACATTTTATTGTGTTTCACAAATTTTCCACGTCACACACGAAGACACGTTGCATGCGGCAGATGGTGGATAGCACTGAATAATAAAAATTTTTACTTTCTGTTGCTTTTCTGTCCTTTATTGGTTGTTTTCACTTTTCTTCTTAGTCTCTCTAGCGCCGGCAATTTTCGTGTTACAGGTACCGTTTCAACGTTTTTTATGGTTTTTCTCTATGAAGGTCACATTCCAATAAAAAATAGGTGTTGCCATTTGAATTTTTCAAAATTTTGTCACTGTAAGCGTAACTGTTTGAGTTTAACTGTTGTTTTTTATACGATTTTTGAGCGCATACCTCAAAATACTTAAAACCGAAATTGCAGTCAGTTTCTGTGAACGGTGTGATAGTTAAGGACTCATATATCGGGATAGTTTTTTTTTATAATCACCCTGTATTTTGCGAGAGAAAAGAAGGTACTCAAGAAAGGTGAGCAGCTAAAGGATAGTTGTGTAAGTAATTTAAACCCTTTTCTTGATAGGGATGAACTTATAAGAGTCGGTGGTCGTTTAGACCAATCAGACTTATCTTACGATAAGAAATTGCCAATTCTTTCGCCAAAAGATCACAGGATTACACTTATAATATTTTTGTATTTTCACCTTAAAAATTTGCATGTCAGTTCTCAAACATTACTTCATTTTGTGGGACAAGAATTCTGGCCTTTAAATGATAGAAACATAGCCAGAAAAATAGTGCATAATTGTATTGTTTGCTTTAAAAATAAACCTAAAATTGCAGAACAAATTATGACTTAGTTACGCAACGAAAGAGTAAACATCAATCCCCCCCCTCCTCAAATTCAGTTATTGATTTATGTGGTCCATTTTATATCAAATATAAACACCAATGTAAAGGGGTTTTTAGCAAAATTTATGTCGAAAATTCTCGCCTGTCTTGTTACTCGTGCTACGCATTTAGAAGTAATAACAGATTTAACTTCTGAAGTCTTAATAGCTACCTTAAAAATATTTGTAGCTAGGCGCGGAATTTGAACCACCATCTTTTCGGACAATGCCTCTAATTTTGTTGGTGCAAATTCAGAATTGAAAAAATTACATAAACTTGTAAAAAAACAATCCGACGAACTGTCTGCTTATATATAGGCTAATTCTATTTCTTGGAAATTCCGTCCTCCTAGATCCCCTAAATTTGGTGGCTGGTGGGAGGCAGGAGTAAAATCCTTTAAGCACCATTTAAAAAGAACAACTGGTGATTTAAAACTAACATTTGAAAATTGTTAATCAGTATCACATAAGGAAACCGGCATTACTGAGGACCTCAGTTTGGTTCCACCACGTCCTCCATACACCAAATCTACAACAAAAAATAATAGACTGTATCCATCTCCTAGAACACAATCAGCAACTCTTTCAAATGCCTCCAGCACACCTTCTAGGAAATGTCCTGCCCTCAGACGATGATGAAGAAGAATAACCCTCATCATTGACCACAAAAAATAGCGGAAACACAGTAGTGTAAATAATTCCATTCCCTCAGTAAAAGCCTAATGGCCTATTGGCCTCATCTGTATTTTTTTTTTTTTTTTTTTAAATAAACTTGCCAAGCAGGGCTTGTAGAGCTTAAGCCGTATGGTAGGCCACCCTGCTTGGTTGAATCTGAATCTGAATCTGAATCTGTTGTTAATCAAATCAAAGCTATTTTAAACATTAGGCTTTAAATGCCTTTATCTTCGGTTAATTGGTTGGTTGGTTGATTTATCACGGCCAGTTGTCAACTCGAGGGATATATGACCCAAGGGGGGAGTGCCCTCCGTGGGGGTCTTTCTAAGGGATCCTAACACGTATTTACGGCAAGGTTCGAAGAAAACCACCCTTTATCTTCGGATAATAGCGAATATGAAACTACCAGGACATTTTTTAATTGGCCGCTCTATAAACAGCATTTATGAACCCAATCTAACAGACCTTCTTCACACGAAACTTACAAATTGGCAGCGAGTTACAAAAATCAATCAATCAATTAAGTTCGCAAAAAAGTAGTAGAGACTATTTAATTAATCTACATCAAAGTACCAAATGGCAATTGAAAACGAAAATGTTAAAATTGGAACAATGGTTTTGTTGAAAGATGGTAATATAACAATGTTCACAGGGTCAGTAGGCCTCATTCAAGACGTAATTTTTGGTAATGATGAGAAAATTAGGGCCGTGCTTGTCAAAACTCAAAATGGTATATTCAAACGAGGTATATCAAACATTTATATTTTGCCCATAAACAATCCTTTATTTTATATAAATATTTATTTTTCTTGTATTTTCTTGTGCATTTATATTTGAAAATTTTATAGTAACTTTGTATCTTAATATTATAATTGAACTTAATTCAATTTTATGGTTTTTATTATTGATTTGAATTCAACTTATACTTAGCATTGAAAATTTATTGTTAAAATTTAATTGTTTACAACGAAGGACACTTGTCCAAGATATGTTTCTGAAATAAATATTTCAGTGGTGGCAAGTATGTTGGCGCCACTCCTGGCTTCTAATATCGCTTGGCGAAAAATGTAAAATCAGAAGTTGTTTGTCTTTCGAATGGAGCGGTAGTCTCCAATGGAGAGCCCCGTAAAAAATTGTTTAGTTGCATTCAATTAGTCATTTTTTTTTATAAATCGTTATGTTCGTACAGTCCATTTGCTTATTATACCAAACGCTGTTTCGATGTGGTTCAGGCCCCGAAAGCTGCACGCGTTATTATTTGCTTGTAGATTGTATCAAATAAATGGTATGTAATAGCTTTAGACTGAGATTTTATATTTTTATTTGCAGATTTAAATATATAGAATTATGTATGAGCAATTGTTTTGAACTATCAATTTTTATTTTCGTAGACAAAACTTTCGATCACAAAAAATATTTTCAAGCAAATCGCACTTATATATAGACATTTAGTTGTTTTTGTATTGAATTTAAAAAAATGCCTACTCTGTACGTTAGAATGCCTAGCATATAAAATATTTTTGAGATATAACATATTAAAGCAACGATTGGTAACCGTCGGACGCTTTTTATCAGTACCACCGAATAGCGTTTTTTTTTAAATAAAGTAAATTAATAATGTAAATTTTACAATTCCAAAAAAAGTGGTAACGTGCGTCTCGCTAATTTCTAAGATAAAATAAGAAAAATATTACTATTCCGCAATAGTGGTAACAAGCGGTCCGCAGTTACCGAGTCCTGTATATATATTATTCTGTCATATACATTATTCTTGTTCACAATAAGATGCTTACTAAATAATATGAGGAGCATAATAGTCATTGTTCATTTATAGGGACATTCAAAATATTTCGGTCACAGTTCTTTGTATTTCCGATAATTCCTGGAAGTGTGTATTCAGAAGTGGTAAGCGTTTCAACTTTAATTACAGTTTTTCATACTACGTTGCAATTATAAATTCTATAGATCATATACAGGCCGATACAAAATAATATTGTGTGTGAACGTGAATTGCTGAAAGTTTTTTTTTTTTTTTTTTTTTTTTTTTTTTTTAATTGATTTCTGAATTTTCCAGCAGAATTATATTTAATATGCTAAGACATGTTTGTAAACTGTAAATAATTACGTGTACTGAGCTACGCAAAGAAATGGATACATTGCCATCTATGGAAGGTTATTGCTGAAAGTACTTTTTCTGTTGTGTGAAATGCTCCATCCTTTTAGTGCAGTAGCATTCACATGCCCCACCAGTGGCTGAGAGGTTGTGCTCTCGAAGCTGGTAGACGGGAGGTGCTGGGTTCGATCCCAATCGCGCCTGTCGGCCTAATCGTTCGGAGTTTTCGTGGTTTTCTTCGAGCCGTGGATTTATCCATGCGTAAATACGGATTAGGTTCCCTTAGAAAGACCCCCCACGAAGGGCACTCCCCCCGGGCCTATATCCCTAGTGTAGATAATTGGCCGTCAATAATCAACCCAACCCAACCCAGTAGCATTCACTACATAGGCGTAGAGTTTTGAAAATTATTGGTGGGTCTTAACTCAATATATAACATTTTTCCTCACAAATACATGTATATGAGTGTAAAACACATCGATTACCAATTTAATTTTTTTTTTAATTCTCTTTTAAATAAATTAAAAAGAACCATATGGTGATAAATAACACGCAAGATAAATAAAATGTTAAGACAGTGTAAAAATTCGAATGTACAGACCCATTTATAAAATGAAATACCCGCTGTTATTCGCTAATCGTATATAATAAAATCTCAGTGAAAGTTATCTTTGAGTAGCATGTTTTTTTTTTTTCTGAATACGGACTTTTTTTCCTATTTTTGTTTTTTATATCAAAAGTTGAAAATTTTAGAAGTTTAGTTTAATTAAAAAATAAAGCTTAAAGGGTAAAAGTTTGCCTGATGTTGTTTATCAGAGTAACTAATGAAAAATTGGAAAAAAATGGCAAAACTGAAGAAAAAAATATCTGTTAAAAATTGGCACATAACGTAAAATATTAGAAATTCAAACAACTAAACACTTTTTATATTAGAGGGACTGCAGGGAACAGTCCATTTTAGAAATTATTAGTGGGGTTCGAGCCCCACAAATCCATACAACTCTACGCCTATGACTAACTATTTATTATGCAAAAATAATTCATACTGCACCGTTTTTAAAAAGTAATATTCGCTTTATTTAACCCTTAAATGCATAGTTATGCAAATTTGCATCACTTTTTATTAAAAATTAATAAATAAATCAAGTTCTTCGCAACCACTATATTTATATAGAAATATTAATCCTTTAAAGATCATATAAATGTGCTACTAAATAAAGTAAAAAATCTATCTTAAAATTTCTGGCGTCTAATCCTTAATCTAAGTATAAAAAAACACAATTCTAAAAGAAAAAATCATGCATTTAAGATCCTACATCAGTTATGCGAAAAACGCGCAAGCTAATGTTAAGTCTATGGGAAGGTTCTTGGCAGATTTCTCGCTCGCATTTTAATATTTTTAAATGATGTTTTTTGCATAGGATAGCTGAAGTCAATCTCTAACGTTTCTAGTTTTTAAATTTTCGATTTTGTTTCCAGTTTTTGTATATAAGAGTACTTTCAATTTCAGAACCGGTTCCAACCGATTCCAAAATTAAAAATGTCTGCTGATAAAGAACTGGAACCAAAATCGAAAAAGTAAAAACTAACAATGTTAGAGATCGACCTCAGCTATCCGATGCAAAAAAATCATTTAAAAGTATTAAAATGCGCGTTTTTTCAAATGACTGACGTAGGTTCTTAGCCCTTAATTGCATAGTGATGTAAATTTCCACCACTTTTTATTTAACTTTTAATAACTAAATCAACTTCTTCACCACCACTATATTTATATAGAAATATTAATCCAGTAAATTTCCCGTGAATTATGTTGCTGAACAAAGTTAAAAATCTATCTTAAAATTTCTGGTGTCTAATATTTAATATATGTATAAAAAGACACAATTGTAAAAAAAAAACCTCATGCAAAGAAGGGTTAAGGGTTAATGACCAAAAATCTGAGATGAAATAAGATTAAGATTTCTGTTTGTAAAAATTATGTATCCGCTACCCGACGTGGGCTGTGTAGTGAGCACCTCTGCTTTAGTAGCTAGATCTCAGAAAATATTCATCTGACAGAATGGAAAATTGATGATTTAAAAAAAATATCATTGCATAAATCATTTTTTTAAAACTAAATTATTGAAAAAAATGTTCAGAACAGTAAATATATTTGAAAAAGTCTACTGCACGAGTTTATCACATATAAACCCCCACTCCGCAAAAATACTTTATAAATATAAAACCTTTTTTTATTCATTTATCATGATTCGAATGTTCTTGCATAAGATTTATGAGGCTTGATACCTTTCATAAAGACAAAAATTTAGTTGAATTATAATTCGCATGGGAATCCTTCACTACAAAACAAACACTTTTTATTAAAAGCAGTTTATTATCAAAGAAAAAAAAAAGGCAAGGAAAATGAAAATTTGAATTATGCATGACAATTGGTTTTTCTTTGTTTTTTATCTCTGTAATCCAACCTAGTGCATGAAATTTTAAACAAGGTTATTATAAAACAAATTTTATTTGATGCAAATATAAGCAGCTCTAATTCCATTAGGAAACATAACTTTATTATAAAGTAGCAACTTCAGTAAAATAGTATGCTTATTTTTATACACATTTAAATAAGCCAAAAAACTTACAATGCATATCATATAAACATATTTCTTGCATAACTACATGAACTCGAGGAAATAGTTTAATGTCTTTAAATAGAAAAAGTTTAAATAATTTAATTTAAAAGAAAAACGTAAAATATATCTAGAAAATGGTTATGAATATTTGAAAAAGTTTTAGCTTTCACAATTTAAATGTAAATTTCAGTATCTTAATTTAATATTACTTAAACTATTCCAGGCTCAACCTATTGCAGGTTAGAGAATTTCTATTTTTTAACGTTAATAAGCGAATTGACATTTGAGCTCTTGAACATTTAAAGATGCACTAGAAATTGCACTGTAGTGCAAGCAACGGGTAATTAAAAAATTCAACAAAGGCGACTAAAGTCTACAAAGACACATAAAAGATAATTTGACCAAAGCAGTTCAGATGATGCAAAATTTTCTACTGCCTTAGCAGCTACCAGCTTTTAAGCTTTTTGTGTACCACTAAACTTTAATAGAAAGATTAGAAATGTTTAATTCACAGATGTCGGTGATTAGACAAAATTTACCTTTATATTTTAGTGGTAAGAAAAAGGCGTAAATGTTATCTGTGCCGTACCATTATTCTGTTTGAGAAAGAATGGTTTGTCTCGCTTGTCCGAACTCAGCTAAATTATGTGAAATTTTCTACCAACCTATATACAGGGTTCGTACGGCTCTTGGAATTTTGCGACCAGGAAATTCTTCGTTACCAATATTTTCTTGAAGAAAATCGCTCACTTAAAGAAGGCGAAGTTTCGCAAGTTAAACCTACATTTCTTTTTCTGTAAGGAAAATACAGTTGAAACTGTGGAAAAATTCCCTGATCCGTACAAACCCTGTATATCAACCCCTTTCAAAATGTGCATGGACACTAAAGAATGTAAAGTATCATAAATGTTATGCAATTTTAAATATTAATAAACAGAATATGTATATACACTGCTGGCCATTAAAATTGCAACACCAGGAAGGATTGCAAATAAGAGAATGGTATTTATTCGATGAAAACATTATAATGGGAAGGACAAGTGATTACATTTTCAGAAAATTTGGAGGTATAGATCCTGCGAAAACACTACCCAGTACCCCTGGTCGCAATAACAGCATTTTCTGACTAGCCACGGAGTAGAACAGAGATTGGATGTCATGTACGGGTACAGCAGTCCATGAAGCTTCAACACTATGCTACAGTTTATCAACCGTAGTGACGGGCGAGTGTTGGCGGGCCAGTCGCTCATGAGCCATTGACAGGACATTTTCAATTGGCGTGAAATCAGAAGAACATGCCTGCCAGGGCAACAGTCGAACATGTTCTGTATCAAGGAAGGTCAGGATAGTACGAACACCATGCGGTCGTGCATTGTACTTCTGAAACGTAGAGTTTCGGAGGCCTTGAATATAGGGCAGAACCACGGGCAGTAAAACCTCAGAAATGTAAAGGCTGGTGTTCATATTGCCGGCAATGGGAACAAGAAGTTATCGAAATGTGCATTCAATGGCACCCCACACCATCACTGTAGGTTATGGGCCTGTATGATGATGTCTAATGCAAGCAGGCAATGTGCATTCTCAAGGATGCCACCAAACACGGATGCCTAATTCATGTTACTGCCTGTATGCATCTGAAAAGATGACGTGAGACGCCTTTCTAGCGCCATATACAGCATCATGATGCCCGCATCCGTGTTTGGCGGCATCCTAGAAAACGGACATTGCTAGGTTGAATTCGGCATTGTCATACTGGCATGTCACCTGGAGTGACGGTATGAAGTGTCATTGGATACACACATCTCGGTAAACTCTTGTTTGCATTGCAGGAAATTTCAACAGCAGCCTTTACATTTCTGATGTGTTATTGCCCGTCGTTCTGCCCTATCTTAGATGCCTCCAGAACTCTACATTTTAGCAGGACAATGCACGACTGTATGTTGGAAATTATAAAAAATTAGAAAATGTAACATTTTCAAAAATAAAGCCAAGAATTTTCCGTCAATATAATCTTATACCCTTCCTTATTTTGAATACTTTTGCAGTATATTTCGCCTATGTATCGCCAACTTTTAAAGAATTAAAACGCGTTTAAAATTTTTCACCCACTTTGTATACTTAACAGAAATGATTTTTTGCATTCGGAAAACATTACTTTAACAAAATTAATTTCACATGTCTACAAAATAATATTTCTTTTTCTACAACTTTTTAATATCGAGAGTTTACCTCTATTGCGTGGGACATTCCCATGAAAAGATACATTTTATGGTACCGAAGAGACTAATAGGAATGTAGCAAAATTCCTTATATTTTGATTCATATGTATATTTAAGTTTTAAGTAAACTATTAAATACATATCTGACAAAATAATTTTTATATTTAACTTTAATCTTTTAATGAATATAAGTGGAAAGTCCTCTCTGTGAACGTCCGTACACCTAAAACCCAACGTTTGTTTCACTGATATTTAAACAAGTTTTAGATATTTTTGCAATCATTTTTTTCAATAATAACTAATTAAAATTCTTCAGTTAAGCTCTTACTTAATAATTCTAAAAAGGGTTTTATTTTTACTAAGGGATTAACTTATACACTTTGTTCCTAGCCAATTTAGTCTCCCTCCGTGCACACTGAATATAAATAAAAATAAGTGCCATAGATGGAAGTACACATGCCAAAATAGCATTAGGTAGTTTGGAGGAAATAAATGCTTTTTGATTTTCAGATGTACAACTTTTTGTTCTCTTGTGATATTATTGAAACTTTTCCAATTTATATGTTCTATTTGGAGTTTGGCAAATGTCTCATTGTATACGCCGTGGTGATCATAAATAATGTAAGTAAAAGCTAATTTATAATTATAATACAAATTTCAGACAGCTTTAACACCACATTTCACCACTTAATAGTTTTGTCCGAACACCGTTCGGGCAAGAAGAGTTTGCATGATTCGTTAGTAAAAGCTTTTGCATACCACAAATTTTTAACTGTAATCTCCGCTTGATAAATTGGCAAACAATTTTCTATTTATATAAATAGCGCAAACAATTTGGTACGGAAAAGTGGTGTTCTTCCGTTTTTTAGTTTATTGTGTCACAAAAACGAACTGTTAAGAGGTTAATAAAAAAATGCACCATTTTAGCAAACTGAAAACAAAAGTAGTTAAAAATTGAAAACTTAATTTTTGTCTCCTCTGCGGACGTCCTCTCCATGCTCTTGGCATATACAATTAAATTTTACTCATATTGTATTGTTTATTGACCATTTATCAAACATCGTGTGCAGTACAAAGAGGTATCAAATACAAAATGAAGTTTGAAAAGTAATGAAATCCTGATGTGCATTATTTTTTAGAAATTTACACTCTATAAATTTAAATGTTCACATCAGAATTTTTGCCTTTTCTGTGAGAATGACCCATGTACAAACGGAAAATAAAAATTTAGAAAAGTCAAACAAAAGATCTAATACAATCATAAAACATAGTCGCAAAATCACATGCATATAAGTTGCATCTTCCATTTCAATATTTTTCTACGCTTGCTATAGCTGTCACAAAGTAGAAAATTAACAATAACTTTTTTTACCTCGGAAAAAGATGCACACTTTCCCCCTTCCACGTCCTCCTTTAGTGCTTTTTTCAAATGCACTGCTTGCTTCTTATGCAGAAACGAGCTGTAGTGTTTTATGATTTTTAGTGGAATATTTTGTATTTTTGACAAATTTTTAATTTTCCTAGTAGAATTATGTCTTTATGACATAAATTTTAATTTACCAACAAGTCTGTAATTCCCATCAGGTGTCTTAAGTGAAAGTTATAGAGAAAAATATCGGGGAAACATATAAGTATGTTTCCCCAAATCAACATAAAAAATACAAAATCTGAAAACCGATTACATTAAAGAAAATATTTCATTATAAGCCTGTGTTTTAAATACTTTAAGTCATGAAAAAAATAAAGCCTTTTGCAAGACTGCTGCACAAATTTATCACATTAAACTGATATCGCAAAAACCGACATTAGCATAGCTGCTAACTTTTACGCTTTTCTGTTACCAATAAAAATTAATAGAAATTTTTGCCTTATCGAATCAAATGATTTCGGCGATTTAGTAAGTTTAAATTTACTATAAAATTTTAGTGTTAGGAAAAAAACGTAAAAGTTGGCAGCTATGCATTAAAATATCAGCCAATCCTAAAATTTCTTATATGGTTATTTTGCATTTATATACAATTTGTGAGGTGAATTTCTTTTGATAAAGGCAAAACTTTAGTTGATTTATAATTTTCATGGGAATCTTTCACCTGAAAACAAACATTGTTTTTCTTAGTATCCGTTTATTTTAAAAGAAAGAAAAGCAATTAAAAAACAGAACATCAATTATGCATGCGAAACGCATTTACTTCTATTTTTCATCTCGGAAACACAAAAAATTCATATCTATAAAATTGTAAACAAGATTATTTTAAAACAAATTGCATTTGATACAAATATAAGCCACTGTAATTCCATTAGGAAACATAATTTTACTCTAAAGCAGCATTTAGAAAAGAAAATACTTTTAGAATGCATGATATGAAACAGTCTTGTGCAGAAATATATTAAAGCTTTTTATGTTGCAGATTATATTGTAGCATAGAAAAAGGTTAAATAATCGAAAAAATAAGTATGAAAAAATATATATATATTTAGAGAAATGTTATGAATTTTAATGAAACGTATATACATACATATAAAAAACAAGGGAAACACGGCAAAAATACATTTAAAACAAAACAATTACTTTCTAAAAATTATTTTTTTAAACCTTAAGTTATGCAAACAAATGTTTACAAAAATAGATATTTTCAGAATGAAAAGTTACATAGCAATTTACATTTAAATTTTACATAAGTGAAAGTTAAATATAACAAGATAATAAAAAAAGAATAATGTAAAATACTTCTAAAGCAGAAGTTTCCAACGTCCCCTGAGGGGAAATTTGAATTTTATTGGGTACAATTCCAGATTTTCCAGGACAATTCAGTTTACTTTTGTCTTTTTTTGGAAAAATAATGTTATAGACAAAAAATAAATGTAATTCATGAAGATATTCAAATTAAAATATTTTATTTCCCAAAGTTCTCACTCAAATGTTTTAAACGCAATAGTTACCCTAATAATTGTATAAAAAATGATTTGTTGATAATTAAGTAACCCCCCCTTTTTTAATATTAAAAAGTTTTGTAATAATTCGCTTCCCAACTGATTTTCAGATTTTTATTTTATTTTTTACATTTTCGACTAGAGACCTTATTTCTAGTCACTCTACAATATCTCACCTGAAGAAACTTTAGTACATAAAACCCGCATAAGACGATACCAGAAATGATTGTCTTGAACCAGTTGTAATCTAAACAATATATAAGTAATATAAAGTATCTGTAGAGAAGTGGTTCCCAACCTCCCAAGGGGCGAAATTTGATTATTAAGTGAAGCATTTTAGTTTTGTTATTAACACATTATCCGTCAATTCTATTTTTTGTCTTTTTTTTTCCTTATAAAAATAATGTTGTATACTAAAAGTAAAAGTAATTGATGCAGATATTTAAATTAAAATGAAAAATATATTTTTTTTTCCAAATTTGAAAAAATCGCCATTAAAAAAATGAAAATGCAATAATAACCAGAAACATTGTGTGAAAAAAATGTTATTCATAATTAGGCATTTTTATATTAAAATCATTATAGATATTTCAAAGTTTTTCATTTTTTTAAATATTTCGACTTATTTCTATTCACCCTGCAGTATGTCGCGTGAAAAAACCTTATTACATAAAACTACAAAAGGCTATACCAGAATTGAATCTCTTGAATCACATTTAACCCTACAGTGCATGAATTTTTGTTTTAGAATTGTGTTTTGTTTATAATTATATTAAGAATTCGACACCAGAAACTTTAAGATAGATTTTCAACTTTATAAAGTAGCATATTTGTGTTATTTTTACAGCATTAATATTGCTATATAAATATAGTTGTTGCAAAGAACTTGATTTATTTATTAAAAGTTAAATAGAAAGTGTTGCCAATAGGTTACACTATGCACTGTAGCATAGCTGCCAACTTTTACGCTTTTTTGTTACCACTAAAAATTAATAGAAATTTTTGCCTCATTGAATCACATGATTTCGACGATTTAATAAGTTTAAATTTACTATAAAAATTTAGTGGTAAGAAAAAAGCGTAAAAGTTGGCATCTATGCTGTAGGGTTAATCTAAAAAATATATAAATAATATAAAATAGCTGTAGAGAATTGGTTTCTAATCTTCCCGGTAGTGAAATTCGATTTTTATGGGAATCAACTGAGATTTGTTATTAACCCATTCTCGTCAGTTCTTTCTTTTTTTTTTTTGGTCTTTTTTGGGAAAAAATCATGATGTAGACAAAAAGTAAAAGTAATTCATGCTGATTTTTAAATTAAAATGTTTTTTTTTCCAAATTTGAAAAGTTTCCAAAATGAAAAAGCAATAATAACCAGAAAAATCGTATCAAAAAATTATTCATATAGGCAATATTTTTATTTAAAAAATTTATAAGTTTTGTGGCTTCATCTGCTTTTCACATTTTTTTTTCGAATTTGCAACACTTTTTAGACTTAAAACTTTTTTTGTATTAGTTCTGCAATATTGCACATGAAGAAACATTTATACATAAAATTACTTAACCACTTGGGGACGAGTGACACGTATACGTTACGCATAAGATGCTCAGAATCCTCGATTATTCCCACCAGTAACTTTTTATTGTAAGTTTTGCCTTATTTAATGCATTTCTGCGATTCAATTAGGCAAAAATTTCTGTTTTGAAAAACCGGTGGTAAAAGATTAAAAATTCTGTAAAGGTCGCTCGTCGCGAAGGAGTTAATGCTTCGCCAAAACTGATTGTCTTGAATCCCACTTAACCTGAAAAGTAATTGAACTAGCTATGCTAATTTCTATCAATATTAAAAAAAATAATTATTTCCCAAACAGACATCAGAGAAGGAAGTGATTTATTATTTAATATCTTATGCCTATAGTTGAAGCCTCATACACAGTATAGGCGCCGACTTTACGGGGTCGAAATAGGAAAGCTAGCATATTTCTGCCACTAATTAAAAGAACTGGCATATTTAATTACCGTGATTAATTAGGACAAGAATAACATTTTAAAGTTAGTGATGGAAGTTTGCCCGATTCTCCCCCATCGCCCCCGTTAAGTTGTCGCCTACGATACATAGTATATAAATATACATTAAGACAACATATGTATTTATTTTTAAATTAAAAATCCGTTTATGCATCGCGGTCAACTGGCGATGACGCAGAAGAGAAAGCCCGCTAGCAGAGATGTGTATTCTGGTGTTAAAAAAAATGTCTATCCTTCTATCCAAGATTCATAAACATGACAAACGAAGTATGCTTCTTGTGCATTGTGCTATTCATAGAGAAATATCAGTGTGTAAAAATTTTCCACATAATCCAAATTAAGTGTTAAAATCAATTACAAAATATACCAATGCTTTTAAATTTATAGTCAAATGGGTGTACATCTTTAATAACATTTGTGAAGACATGGAGCACAAATGGAAAATACTATATTTCATAGGATAAGCAAAATATTTGCATTTCTTTTTCCCAGGTCCGTAACCAGTTGGTAAAATCAAAGGGGGCTTTGAAACTTTTGCTGAGGCTAATTCCAATCTTGTTTTTTTTTCTCTAGTTTAATGATATATAGTTTTACACAGAAACCAGTCTGGTTACGGACCTGTTTTTTCTCTCACATTAAATTATAGCACTTAGCTCAACATGTAGCTGTAAACACGTACATAAAAGGGTTAAATCCTTAAGAATTCAGACGTAGCAGAGATAGGGAGGATTGTGTGAATTTATGCCCGCCACATTTTGCCCCCCTTTTGTTGCCCGATGGTTTACCCGATAACTACACTTATGTAACTTTTTCCTACATCGAAACACAAGTAAGTCGGAACTATTAGTGGAATAAAACGCAAAATGACTTTTTTGGCATCGTGCTTCTTTTTTTTGTTGATGAGCTATTTTATATGTTTTTATAGCTTTTACAGCTTATTTTATCCTGTCCAATTATCCGAACTTTTGCTTATCTGAACTAGCACTGGTCCCGACAGGTTCGGATATTCGGCGATCTACTGTATTTTGCATTATATTGTAATCTAATCAAAAATTTATTTAGAAGCCATAACAATCCAAGTATGTTTAGTATTTCACTAAATCAATACTTTTCACACGAAATACAGTTGTCCCAAATTGTCAGTGTTTTTTAATACCACCTTTTTTAAAGAATTATATATTTTTTAGTTTTTAATTAAAAATTTTGTAAAAAGCTACATTGAAGTTTATTTCTATTGCAAATGTTGTAGAAACTTACTACGAGAAATTTTCTTACTGAATACCGGAAATTTAAAAAAAGGATCATTTGGTAGTCCTGGAAATTCATGTAAAAGAAAATTTTGAAAATAGTTGATATAAATTATTATTTTTCAAAGCACACATATAACAAGAACGAAAAATCATGCGTCAAGCATAGATTATGTAGCACTTTCCAACGCTTCTAAAATAATTTTACAAATCATTACCGTTTAATAAGCTGAAAGATGACATCTAAGTAAACAATTTGGAAAACGCATAACATATTTAAAAACGTAATTTCAGGAATTTTCAATATATACAATATTCGGAAAATTATCAGAATACTTTTATGTAGCCCTGTATATGATCTATAGATTTGTATATATACATAGGATGCTAAATTTTAGTTTAGTTAGGAAACGCGTAGCACAGTTTAAATTCTCCTTCTGGAGTTTCTGTCAATAAACGGAAATGTGTTCGCGAACTTTTGTGCTGCCCTGTATAGGATCTACAGAATTTATACACACCACGTAATAGACAAAAAGCTAGTTAAGATTAAAATCGCGTTCAGTAACTTAAAACGCACTTCCAGGAATTATTGTTAACAGACAGTAGAGAATTCTTTTGTGTGTCCCTGTAAATGAACGATGACTGCTATACACACACTATTCTGTAGTAAGCCTCTTGTAATGCACCTTAGTAATATATATAAACTTCAATGCGTTTAAAATAGTGGAACATTATTTAAATAAGCCGCAGACGATTTTTCTCCATAGACGTAATGTAACGGAATTATTTTGACTGTCCCTGTAAAGTAACTCTAAGTGCTATACACCTACTATTCCATATTAAGCTTCTTCTAATGCATCTTAGTGATCTATATAAATTTCAATGCGTTTACGATAGTGAAACATTTTTTAAAATAAACCGCAAATGATTTTTCCCCATAGACCGCAATGTAACGGAATTCTTTTGAGTGTCCCTGTAAGAAAACTATAAGTGCTACACACTTCAGTTGAAATAGGGAACGTGCCATAGATAACGACAATAACATATAAAAATTGCAGAGCAATCCGAGCATATTTACGGGAGTTAGAGCACGGACAGACGGCCATCCGGCCAGACAAACCGAAGTCATAAGCACTTTTCAACTAGGTTGGAAAGTGCTAAAAATGGTTTTTAAAAGAATTGTCAGACAAAAATGAGATTAAAATAAACTACAATATGCTTAAGTTGCTGCATTATATATGAGGGGGTTCGAATGACACTGGAATTGGTCTATATTTTGTCATTTGAGAAGTGAAGGATTTTGTGAAATTTGTCGTATTGCCGTTGCATTAAGTGGTTCAAATTGTTTTGCCCTCCAGCGACTCGCTAAAAAAACTATGACTTATTGGACTGTCACACAGAACATAAATTAATATACGTTCAGTGAATATATGGTTATCTAGTTTTTTCAAATGTTTGACTTACTCCACTCTCATTCTAATACCTTCATATTAGAAAAATAATTACTGATATTTATTTATGGCCGATTATAAATTCAGCAAAATATACATTAATTTTTAATTAACATGCCAAATTATTTTTTAATTTTTGTAATATTTGTAAGAGAAAACATTCAGTATCAACATCTGCTTATTAGATTTCTAATCTATGCTTTTTTGTCTTATCTCACTTTGTATATATTAATTATATATATATTAAATGACGAATTTTTTTATTGTATGTAAGTATAATAAGAGCAAAAAATTAACAGTTTCAATAAACATTTTCGTATTTAAATAAATTATTTTAACACTTTATGTTTTTAATCTGGTCTGATATTATGTACTACAGTGTGTATTTTTGATCATTCGCAGTTGTCTACAGTTTGTTAAATATAATCATCATTAACTAAGGGCGTGCCTTCTACCTTATGAGAAAGGTATTTATATTATGTTGTCCCTACTTTTTGAACTCTAAGACATTTTATAATAAATACTTTATTAATCGAAAGATATTTACTGATCATAAACTTGAGAAATTTATCTTGGAAACTAATTTATGAAAGATTTCAGTTTCTACAGTTTTAAAATCCAGATATCACACAGACACACACACACACACACACACACACACACACACACACACACACAAACAAAACAAAACAAAAAACATACGGTCGACGTTGTGTTAAATGACTTAAAAAAAAGCTTCTGTTTTTGGTCGAAATGTTTCTGTGTAAGTATGTTAGTTTATCCTCAATTTTCTGAACAAAGAAATGGTGGCTGTCGTAGGCGAATTTTTTTCAGCGTTTGTACGGATCCTGGAATTTGGATACCCACAATTTCTAAAAGTTTTCTCCGAATTATTTTCCCAAAATTAAATAAGTTAGAAGATTTTATTAGAAAATACTGGTACTAAATTTCAGGGAACCGTATAAACGGTTAAAAAAATCCACCTACGACAGCCCCCATTTTTATGTCAGAGCGTAGGCCTAGTATTCAGGAGGCAGCGGATGAGCAATAGATTGTTTCAATGAATATGATAGACGTGGCATACGAAAAAAAGTGATTAGTTGCAAGGAATTCGGACAAAATATTGAGAAATAAGCAACTAGAGTGCCTTTATAAATAAGAAAGTGTTGGCATTTCACGACCAACGAAATACACGGCCGATTCATGACTTTTAAAATCTCACACGGAGTGGATCATTTTTACACTGCAATTGATACAAAGCGGTGCGCCCATTATTTTGTGCCAATCGCCATTTAAAGATGATCCACTCCGTGTGACGTTTTAAAAGTGATGAACCGGCCATGTGTATCGTTGGTCGAGGGCATATGAGCAATAAAATTTGTGCGAGAGGATTTTCGAAGAAATTGTGAGCTATGAGCACCTAGATTTCCTTTATATAAAAATAGGTGACGACTTTCGAGCAATAACTGTTAATTGGTCGAGAGGATTTTGGCTGGATTCTTGGCGAGTCTGCCATTATCACCAAGCTAATGTTCGCTGACTTGTCTAGCTCGTTTGTTTGAATTTGT
Organism: Maratus michaelseni; assembly: GCA_963931845.1. Taxonomy (NCBI): domain Eukaryota; kingdom Metazoa; phylum Arthropoda; class Arachnida; order Araneae; family Salticidae; genus Maratus; species Maratus michaelseni. The sequence continues at coordinate 405,331,910 of OZ007586.1, forward strand.
CTAAAATAGTACCGTAATTTCCGGCGTATAAGCCGCAGCTCAAAGAGTCGTTTTTCGACCCAGAAATTTGATTCAATAATTGTAGTTAAATATTTACAGCGATCTTTTAAGTTACATTTTATAAAATAATATTTCTGGGTCGAAAAACGACTCTTTGAACTGCGGCTTATACGCCGGAAATTACGGTACTGCCAAGTTCTGTAACGTGTGTCGAAACGTGTGTCGAAACAGTTTAGACAAAAACTTCGAACGTCAGAATTCGCCATGGGTGTATGTCGTCAAACATGTGTTTATAAAAACACTCAAATTACAACAATATAGTTTAAATTGAATATGTTGTTGCAAAAAATACTCTTATGTGCCAGACCCCTCTCGCTAATAAACGCCAACTGGTGGTCAATAAGGAAGAAAAATACGCAATATCAATGTATTTTTTTGCACAACTTTAAAAAGTCGTTTCACAAAAAACAATCAAATGCGGGTTTTTTGTTTGTTTTTTTGTCAGCAATGACATTTTTGTTAGTAACTGACTAGCCAGTATTTGGACCTCTCTAGGTTTGCTCCGCGTGAAGGGGAGAAAATAAATTAATTTATGGGATCATGGAGGCTGTATTGCTTGCTTGCGTAATTTTACTGTTACAATGTATAACTATGGTTACAATGTTGGCAGAAATCGTCCACAATAAATGGGAAGAAAAAGAAGAAAATGACTGAGGGAAAACTATGATATTACAGGCGAAAGGGCCAGAAATTCTATTTTAAAAAGGCAAAAAAGGAAGATATTCGACAGAGAAAAATAATGATGCAATTTGTGTCTTCTGCGAGGGTGGTTTCTGTGCGGACAAGAAAGGGGAACTCTGGGTTCGATGTTTAGAATGCGATATATGGGCCGTAAGTGACTTAACCGACGTAGAGAGTGATTATTTTGTTTGTGATTTTTCTAGATAAAGTAATCTACATTTCAAGCAGCACCATTTTTTAACACATTAAAACAAAAACTAAGAACATAATGGTAAGAAGACTGCCAGAGATAGTCGTTAAGATTTTTAAAAAATTGTCAAAAATGCTGAATTATCAAAACGTTTATGTTCTTTCTGTACATATTAAATGTTATTAATCAATAGAATTTATTAAAACAATGTTATCTCCCTTAATTAGCGAAATTAGCCCTATTTGTGCAATTTTTTCGAAAACAAAACTCAGGAAGCCGGTATTTAGACCACATTTTCAAAACTAAAAATTTGTTGCCTTTCAGAATTTTTATTTTTATAAACAGAAAACGTTTTTTAAACTGAATTTGTTTTTCTAAAAGTATGTGAAACATACCAGGGTATCCTACCATGACTTTTTTCTCCACTAATTCTCAAAGCTGTAGGATCTAGGTTGAAAATAAAAGTGGTACTCTCCATTTCGACATTTTCCTCTATTGATGAAAACTCGTTTTTCTAATTGAATATTTGATAAATGTACTAAACTGTAGAAAATGAAGAGAACATTTTTATAAAATTAACTTTAATTAAAATTCACAAAGTAATTAATTAAATAAGAGAAAAAATATAATTTACAACATTGTTTAATGGAAACAAGCCATAGAATAATTCTGTTTAAGAAATTGAATTGCAGTTGTGCATCTAGACTAGATTATTAAAAGCGTGGTCTGCTACAAATGAAATCTAATAATAGAACCACACTGTCAATAATACAAACATTACCTAATATATTGGGCGTAAAGTTCTAAATTATTCCCTTTTCACGAATAAAACATTTTGATATAAGAAATCCTCAAGTCAATGTTTTGTGAAACTTGAAAAAACATAGCGTATGTGGGTCATGTAAAACCCGATAAAAATTAAATATTTTTAACGAGAATCCTTAAGTTTGTTTTGATAAATCCGAACACCCAATAAAAATTTGTTGAATTGAAGAAATGTAACACTTTTGACGGGTGAATCTTGGTGCAATAACTTTCAAACTTTCAAATTACATCAAATTCATATTAAATGTAAATGTAATAAAACGATATTGAAACATTGATAACAAGAGCATGCTTTTATTCTTTAACCTGATGTTCTAGGTATATTGTTTGAACATTATTATTCTTTTCTCAATTTGAATAAGTATGTTTCTCTACGAAAAAGCTAAAAACAACGTTGAAGCACACAAATTATAAAACTTTAAAACTCACACGGCCATTTCAAGGATACATCGATCCCCTTCATTAGTGTAAGGTGGAAAAAAGGAGAAAATGTTTCTCTCCTTACACAATTATTTTTTTATGTATTTCTAATAAAATGTAATTTCATAAACGAGTTATTTTGCAAAAATGAGTGATCTTTCATAAAAAAAAAAAAAAAAAACATTTCCTTGTAAATTGACACGCAGAGTATAAACTTAAATCGTTACTTAAATCGTTAATCAGACATAAAAGAAGTGATACATCCTGTGAGGACCGTATGAGAATGTATCACTCTTCATAATTGATGGAAATGCCTGGGAGTGTGGTATAGTAGCTGGTATTGGCATGATCATGTATTTTAAAGTACCAGGATTTCACGTTAACCTTTTGATTACGGGCCAGGAAAGGCGACAAATTTTATATACAATCGCGCCACAATGAACAAAAAAATTCTTTCTACTATATATCTCTTTAAAATATGTTAATATAAGCGCTTGGCAGAGAATATTTTTTCGAAAAGGGGTCAGAATAGAATAAAAATATAGTCGCAGGTACATACGGTGTACCAACGCTCTAGTGAAAAGGTTATCTCGTTTCCATCTGGCGTACATATTAATAGGACATTTCTTTACACTGATTTTAAATCTTGTCTTAACAACTACTTTTATTATTATATGCATGTAATAAGGATAGTATATGTCTATACATATATTATTTTGACGTCATTTATGCTCCAGAAATTAATCCATTTAGTAAGTAAAGAAAGGTTTTTCTTAAATTTATTTGAACTGTGGGCGATAGTTTTCCATCAACCATATTTTTCATATAAAATAGCAGCTATGTTTCCAAACGAAGCATTTATGATAAAAATATAAAATACTAGAAAATTGTTATGTCTGTTTGATCCTGTTGTAATAGGACATTTTTAGAACGTCTTCAAAATGTCTTTCTTAGCCTATTCTCATATTAATAGTACAAAAAAATAACTATACTGATTGGATTTCAGTAGGTGATATATTAGTTTAATTTCAGTAAACATTAACTTTTGTAATGTGTATAGGTACTTTGAATTTTTTAAATATTAATTAATTTTTCCTAAAATTGAAAAAAAAAATTGATCCGAAAAGAGTCACAATTAATAGTTCGGGGAAAATCAGTAACTAGAGCAAATTTCAGAAATTACATACCTAATTATTTCTAAACATATTCTTCAATAATATATTGATTGCTTAGTCATTAGTTTACTCGTTATATTCTAAATGTCAATATTTAAATTTCATATGTTACGCAGACATAAATCTAAATGCTACTTTAATTCGGATGTTTCATATTTACAAACACCAAACGCATACCAATAGTATTCTTTGACGTTTATCATTCATATGATGACCGTAATAAAATAAACTAATTGATTATTCTCGCAGATGATGAAGAATGGGCAGTAATCAACTTCAGAAATATTCGTGGACAAGTGTACATTTTTGTTAAATTGATCAAACATACAAAGGGAAGACTGACTATACAGGGTGTCCCAAAAATCTCGGCTTCGACTTTTATTACTTAAATATTGATCATTGGAACATATATTATAAATTACAAAGTTGCGAAAAAAAGGTACAAAAGTCTATGAAATCGATTAAAATTTTCAGGGATTAAATTTGAAGAAATACAAAATTTAAATTTTTATACGACCACGTAAAATTTTTTCCCCCAGTGAGTAAAATGATACCCTTACACTAATACGGTCAGGTACAAAATTTCAGCCTTTTATCATAAAAAGTCGCAGAAATATGAAAATACATAAATACTTAAACCACTTTTCGATGCCTGGATATGAGTTCGTAAAAGAGGAAAATCATGTCGGATGACCGAGTTTTAGTGGTCGTACACAAATTACGAAAGAAAACATTGATTGTAGAAATAAATAATAAATGTGATGATGTAGTTCTGATTAATCCCTACCAATTTTGTTTAAACATATCTCTGCGATTTTTTCATGATAAAATTCTGAAATTTTGTACATGACCTTATTAGTGTATGGGGCACATTTTATCGATTGTGGAAATGTTTTCTACGAGAGCCGCATAAATTGTAATTTTGAATTTCTTCAAATATAACCTCCTGAAAATTTTAATCAATTTCATAAAATTCTGTACACATTTTTCGTAATTTTGTAATTTATAATATATGTCTATGATCAATATTTAAGGAATAAAAATCAATGTTTTTGGGAAACGCTGTACGCAGTGATATAGACTAATATATCTACACATGCCTGCAGGTCGCCAAGCAGAGTCACTTAAAGTCATTTTTAAATATTATGGATAGTGATAGATATTCACATGTCACTCACATGAGGTATCACATTTTTTATGATTGACTTTCTACGTTTTTGGCTTGGTAAGTCCATTTACACAGTTGCCAACTAATACGCATTTTTTTACCATTAAAAATTAATTAATTTCTTTAATCGCACCCTTGTTCGAATAAATAAATGAAAAATCACTTTTACATTTTAGTAGTAAGAAGAAAGAGTAAATGTTGGCAGTTGTGAATTTATAACGAGTTGTTTTTTTTAGTACACAAAACATCTATAACTTTCTTCGAAAATGAAAGCTATGGAGGGGGTATAGCCGGGTTTCATTCTGAAATATGCCCTTAAGTCAACCAGGTCGAGTCCAACATCAATCGATAGCCCTTCAATTGAGATGCGGTTCTGCCAAGTCTGAAGTATATATCTCAAGCCCATGGGCAGTTATGACCCTTATTGTCCGTTTCGGGAAAAAAGTGTATTGTGACGAAACTAGTGATAGAATTTCATTGAAAAAATCAGGGATTTGTAATAGTATCATACACATTCTGGAATTGTGTTTTCAGAATTTTTTCAACAAAAGAGCAAATTTTATTAAATTTTTCTTGTTTTTAATTGAAATTTTTAATTAAGAATATATCTAACTACTCCAGAAACCACCTTCATATTTTACAGCAAATACTAAGATGTATGATGTACATTTTATGTGAGTTTCAACTCTCTACGCTAGATGCGTCATACAAAAAATTTAAAAAAAATACCAGCTTGGGAGGGGAGGGGGGGAGTGGCGAGTTTCGTGTGCTCAAGTGCATGCGCAGTATTATGTGCGGTTTACGTTGCTTGTGGTAATCATTTGAAGGAAACCATCCTGTTTTTGCCTTATTTAAACGCCCTATTTACGAAAAATTACTGTCATGAATAAGAACAAAATTTCTATTCATTTTTACTGGTGGAAGTTTGCCCCGTTGGTAATCAGTCTCTGTATAAATAATTAGTTCAAATTAATTAAATATAACTCAGTGCACTGAATGAATTAAAATAGGTCAATTACGAACCTTTCCAAACGTTAATCAACAAGAGTGTTAAGTAAACCTGAGCCGAAAACTATAGACAAAAATCAGTCAACTGTCAACTAACAAACTACAATGGTTTCCTTCAAATGATTACCACCAACAACATAGCTAAATACGTAAACTGTACATCAGGGCTGTCCAACCTGGCGACCTCTTTCACCAGAAAATTCTTACAGAAAAATTTCTCTCATTCAATCTCCGAAAATCTGTAATTAAGTAAGTCAAATATTTCTGTACGAATTTTCTGGTGAATAGCGGGCGCCAGGTTGGACAGCCCTGCTGTACATAATACGGCGCATGCACTTGCAATGACACACCGAACTCGTAACCCCGATCCCCCTGGAATATTTTCTTTGGATGTTGCACGCAGCGTAGAGTGTTAAAACTGACACCAAATGTACATCATCCTTCGTAGTATTTGTTATAAAAAATGAAGGTGATCACTGAAGTATTTCGATATCTTCTTAATTAAAAAAATCAATTACAAACAAGAAAAATGTTTTTTTTTTTTTTTTTTTTTTTTTTTTTTTTTTTGCTAAAACAAATGTGAAAAAAATATGCATTATTTATATGGTAATGTTACACATTCCTGATTCTTTTCAGTGAAATTTAACCACTAGTTTCGTCACAATGCATTTATTTTTTTGAAAACTGACAATAAGATCCATAACCGCCAATGGACTTGAGATGTATGCTTCAAACTTGGCAGAAACGCATCTTAATTTAAAGGCTATCGATTGATGTTGGACGCGACCTGGTTAACTCAAGGGCATATTTAACAATGTAAACCGGCTATACCCCTTTTTTCCAAAACAGACACTGTTACACTATTGATTATATTAGAATAAAATGTTTATAATTGATAATATTATACAGAAATGATTTTCCTATATTGCTATAAAATACCCATGCATTTTATTTATGTTGTAAGTATGATGTTAAAGCCGAAAAGAAATCGGTACAGAAAGAATATGAAAAAAATATTGAAAAAACTAATTTAAGAACCATGTCCATACATGATTTTCAGAAACTCTTTTTTAAATTATTGCTGCAGTTTTTTTCCTGTGTTATTTACACATAGTTGAATTTTTAAACTTGTATCAACATTTGTGTAATTTATTTCTTAAAAAATATATATTTTAATTTGAAGAGAAAATGTTTTAAAGAAAGTTCAAAACATTTCTTTTTATTTCTCTTTAGTAATGAAAAATGCTAAGCCATTTAACCATTCAAACATTGTTTATACATTACGTGTTCAAGTAATGTTTAAAAACTGAATTTAATTGTTGTACATTAATATCATAAAAAATAAGTGTCAAATACTCTTTACTTAATTAACAAAAATGAATCTAAATAAGCTTTTGTTACACGAGAAACGTTTATTTTATTAAATATTTTTGGGAAATGAATATTAATGAAGCTGTTACTTTACGTACATTTGCAGAAAAATATTTTTATTTCAGTTATCATTGTTTTAAAAACGTGTAATTATATTAACTAAAACTTGAATTATGCATTTAAGATTCAAAGCTTGAATTATGCATTTAAAAAAAAATTAAATTTTACTTCGAATAAGACAAAAATTCTTTTCAAATCTTCTTTTTGTATACAGAAATTACCATTATCTAATTTCATTATGTCTTATGGTTTTATTTCGTTTATTTTAGAAAGTCTTGCATTTCTTTTTAAATATTTTTAGACTGAAATGAAATTTAAACAAATGCATAAGTGTGATCGAAGATCGCTCAAAGGGTTTCGTTTAATATTCCTTTCAAAACACTTTATCCTTTCTTTAATAAATCCAAATAAATTACATTTAGCACAAAAAAAGTCATGCTTTTTATAAAGTAAAAAGTTAACCGGTTTATTATTTCGTTTTTTCGAATATCTAAACCAGCCCGATAGCGGTCGAAGACCGCTATTATATTCTGTCCTAATAATATCTGTCATGCGGCCTAATGAGATATTTAAAAAAGTAATTTCAAAATTAAACATGTTGTACACCTTCAAAATGCTAAAATATGCGAATATTTCCATAATCGGATTTTTATCATGATTCAATATGCTTCTCAAACTCATATATTTACTATTCTCTATTACTCATATTGATACTCGCTTTGTATTATTCTCAAACATTTGAAAAATTCGTTAAACTCCCCGAGGCTAACGAAAAAGAAAGGCTACCGCGGTGCTTTACGCCTATGTTTTTTTACAGACCGCCGGAGTCACGTGGTGCTCGATGCACCAATGTAGGTGTACGAAAAGAGCATCGCGTCACTCTAACGGTCTGTAAAAAAAAGATAAGTGGAATGCACCGCGGTAGCCTGTCTTTTTCGTTAGCCTCGTAAACTCCCAATATAACGTCAGATTTTCTTTTTAATTCACTATTGACGTGATATTCATCTGCTTTGTGTACATACACATACTCATACTCCTTGTATTATTGAGAAATTTTTGAAAATTTCCGTTTTATTACCACTATAACGTCAATAAATTTTATTTCATATTAATCTTTTTTTCAATTAGTGAAACGTTTCATTTCATTTTCAATTTTCCCGTGGAAATCGTTCAATAGAAAATTAATTATTGTAGAAAGAATTTCATTATGGATTTTTAATTTTTGGCAACTGCTATAACGAAAAATGTATATTAATAGGAAAAGGCTGTTAGAATTTTGGTTTTTTATCTCTACTTATTAAAATAATACTATTTTTGTCAAATTTTAATATTTTGAGCTTCATAGCTGGTATTCAGCTATATATACAGAAAGTTTCAACTCTGTAAGTTACATAGTTTCTGAGAATGTCTCTGTGACATACAGACAACGGAGCGGGAGTAATAGGGTTTCGTGAGATGAACGAAACCCTAAAAAATAAGTAATATAAATTTCTTGTTGAAACTTGCACATGTATATGTTTATTTATGTATATTTTAAGCGAATATATTTTAAATGCTGAAATATATTAAACAGTACAAATGTGCAATAAATAAAATAAATAAGATTTTATTTGTTACTTGCCATATAGTAATTCCAGAAAATATGTTTTCGCAGATGTTAAATAAATTTTTCTTTATTACTTTGCACAGTTATTTACATTTTACAATTATATGGCTAATTATTTTCTTGGTCCATCAATTTCAAGTTAAAGAATATCACTGTATATGAAAATAATAACTCTAATAAATGTTGTATGATAACCAATAATATTTTGTGCATGTTTGTATGTAAAGTTTTACTGTTGCTTTTTCTTCTTTTTTTGTTCAAAATGTACATAGAAGTATTACAAAATGTTGTTTTATTTAAAAAAACCTATTTTTCCAAAAACTCCCGAGTTTTTTTTAGTTAAAAATGCCTGCCCAGTGAACTGGGTACCTACCCGGGCAGCAAATCTGACAACCCTGGCACGGGCCATAATTTTCCGGCCCAGTCTCGACCCACCCCGAATGAAAACCATAGGCACGGGCACCAGGTCTTACCCGTGCGCAAAAATCAGTAACATGTGGTTCAGCTCAACAATTTTTGTAGGAAAAGGATATTCGGAATTCAAGCGCTTGTATACGCCATCTGCTGGAGAAAAAAAAATAACTTCTCGCTTCAGGATAATCCCTTGCAAGCACATTGCATTACATGCATTTTGAATTTGTTCATAATGATTATTTTTTGCACAATTTCAGATTTCATAGGAAATTCGTGTTCTGCGTTTATATAACAAGATAAAAAATTATCCAATTTTGAATATCTAACACTTTCAAACGCGTTTGCAATAAATAATGTTTTCAATGGCACTTTTAGGCAATTTGACTTTTATGCAATTTGACTTCAAATGGCACATGATTGGCACTTCAGCATTATTTAAAACAGGCAACACTAGATACTGGGCTTGCTCATTCATTCTCATGACGTCACAAATAGTGGCTGGCGGCCACCAGCGATTGGTACAAAGCGGCGCGCCCATTGTTTTGTGTATATATTTGTATATCTGTAGTATATCTTTGCTCGCGGCCAGTCACCATTTGTGACGTCATGATAATGAATGAGCGAGCCCGGTACCCAGTGTAACCCTGGTTAAAGGGACAATTTTCCTGTCCGAAGGCTGCGCTCAGCGCCTCTATAGACCGTTTTAAGTCCCAATATTTTTAAATCGCCCTGATTCTATATCGACATAAAAATCCCAGTTTTATGGAAATTAAGTTGGGTCGGGCCAATAATTTTTTTGTAGAGGCCGAGCCAAAATTTTAACTTATATAGAAGGCCGGGCCATAATATTTTTTCTACAAGTCGTCCCCTGGTCCTGCCCTTGAAAGTTCACCCCATGAAGCTCTCTAATCAGAAAGTAGCTCCTTCGGATTTGAGAACGGCTTTAAATATAGTGCTTCTATACGCGATTGGAAACATACGATGCTCTGAATGCTGCTGGATAAGACATGTTTGTCCAAATTATGGCAAATATACGTCATACATTAACATACCGAGGCTAACGAAAAAGACAGGCTACCGCGGTGCATTCCACTTATCTTTTTTTACAGACCGCTAGAGTGACGTATTGCTCTTTTCGTACATCTGTATTGGTGAATTAGAGCATCACGTGACTCCCACGGTCTGTAAAAAAAGATTAGCGTAAAGCACCGCGGTAGCCTTTCTTTTTCGTTAGCCTCGTTAACATACAAGATAGGACAGTTACAGCAAAATCTGTAATGGCAGCAATGCTAGTGTCACTAGTGAAAAGAGAAAAAACTGACAAGCTTCCGAAATTTATCTATGTATACGGAATCTGTTTTATGCTCTATGTTTTTAATATCTAACCTTTTTTTTTCGAAAAAGACAATTCTCTTGAAATTGACCATTGATTCGTTGTTTACGTATATTTTAAACGACTTCATTTTTATTCTTTCTTTCATTATTCTTGAAACAACACTTCTTTTCATACATGCCGGGACCGCGACCTACGTTATACACCGGCGGTTCATGACTTTTAAATGTCACATGGCGTGGATAATTCTTACACGGTATTAGGCATAAAACGGTGCGCGAGCCGCTTTTGTACCAATCGCCGTGTAAAGATGATCCTGGCCGTGTGACTTTTAAAAGTCATGTACCGTCCGTGTATAACCGCGACCTACGTTATACACGCCGGTGCATGACGTTTAAAACGTCACATGAAGTGGATCATTTTTACACGACGATTGGTGCAAATCGGCGCGCCCACCGTTTTGCACCAATTGCCGCGTAAAAATGATCCAGTCCATGTGACGTTTTAAACGTCATGCACCGGCCGTGTATAACGTAGGTCGCGGTATAACATAGATTGCGTCTGGGTGAGTTCGATTACATGAGTGAGGCTTAGGGTGCGGGATATAATATTTGAATGGCTGAGACTATTCAGGACAAAAGCGATTCGCTTAGCTAATGCTTCTTAAATTTCTGACTCGAATTTAATTTCAATTAAATTTCAATTAAATTTCTCACTTAATTTCTCATATCGAACTATCGATCTCATCATCATCATTCGACATATCTCATCGTAACGAGTATCGCGAAATCAGGAATGTTTGTTTGACATAGTTTGGACAAAAGCGTCTGTCTAAACACAGACTGAGTAGCCTGTGTGTATGTCCGACTATCATACAGAGACACCGTCAGATAAATTAACAAGCATTAGCTGGACGGTAATGACAGGCATGCCAACTTTCTTGGCCATTCGCTTTTGCACAAAATCTTCTTAACCTATAAAATTTTATAGCCCATATGTCTCTCCTCTCATATCGAGGCATCCTAGTTTAAAAACAGAAAACAACGCTGTATATTTTTATTTGCTTCATATTAATATTCTGAAAGATCTCCATGATAGCCTTTTTTGTGTGAAAGTAATTTGTAATTAAATTTTTTTTTCATTTTTTGATAAATAATGACATTTGACATTTTATTAACATACATCTGACCCGTGTGCTTGGCGTCAAGCGCCCGCTTATAAGTCATCGTCAATATATACAGGGACGACATAGCACACACAAGGAAATTTACAACACACAGATATACAGCCGAGAGCTCCACAAAGAATGTGAAACGTTCCAGCGGGATTCGAACCCGCTCCCACCTACACTACTCGCAAGCGATTAGCGGTGCGATGCCTTGATCATTCAGATACGGTGGGCCCATTAAATAATGATATTCTTTTATATTCCGGCGTTGTGGAGCATTTTATATTTCCTGAAATATCTTGCCACACATCTGTTAATTGGAAACACAGATTACATATGTTATTATCTGTGATTGGCAGCAAAACTGCATTGGTATTGGCATCTGAATGATTCCGTTGAACACGTTGCAATATTTTCTTATTTATACTGTGATTAAAAATGGCTAAATCATCCGTTAAAATTGCTAATGAATTCTCACTTTATTACGTTCTGGTATATTTTTTTAACGAAAACAACTTTAGCGTATATAAATTACGCGACGCCGTGACCCCCGATTCCACATTTTTTTTTTAGATGAAAAGAACTCTTTGGCAACGCGGGACCCATTCACAATAGTTAAATGTAATTGTGAACAAGAAATTTATGAAGCAAGGTTTTTGCAATTTGAATGTAAGTATTATTTCAATTATTAGTTTTGTTTAATTATTTTATACTTAAACATAATGATATAATTTTATTTACTTCTAATTTTTCTGCGAACAAAAATATAATTGACCAGACTGTGGATGCATTGATTAAAGAGGATTTGTCACCTAGTCAAGTTCAGGTTATTCAGAAGGACGAAACAGCAAAGAGAAAGAAGGAGGATATTTCGACAGAAAATAATAGTATTTCCAAGTAAGTTCTATAACAATATTTTAAATTATGCGCTAATGTTTAATTGTTTAAAAATAATTTAGGTACGGCTTCATTATCCTGTTTGTTGGCAATTTTTAAATATCCATTAAACAATTATCTCTAATCAGAAAATGTAAACCGATATAACATAAAAAATGCACATAAAAGGACGAAATCATATGTTATTTCTTGAAAAAGTTTTTTAATTCTTGCTTAATTGGTTGCCACTTTGTCTTAAAGTGATAAAATGAAAAATGCTAAACATTAAAATCTTACTCGGAACAAGCTGTACAAATTTAGCGATGTTTAATTTTTTTAAATTCTTTATTAGACTTTATTAAAGAAAATTTCAAAAAACGGGTTGTTTTTAGAGGACAGAACAATACCTAAATTAATCATCAATCTAATTACCCTTTTTATTTTAAAATCTCTGCTTCAACTTCTTCCCTCACCCCATTTATTTCATTGCCCGTTTACTTTATTATTATTTTTTAAATAAAAATTATTTGTTTTAGGCATTTTAGCCTCCTACACTTAACCACCTTCCTAGTCAACATACCCAATGCAGTAGGCAAGACAATATCAACGGCTAGTATATATATTACAAATATAATTAAATTTTGAGCATTTTTAAAACATTAAAAGTGTAAGAACCAGGGCTGTGGAGTTGGGGCCCATTTTTGAGCAAAAGAGTCACTAAAAATCAGGTCGACCCAGACACTGGCTTGCATTTTAGACAGTTTGAAGTGAAATTAAACCAATTCTATCTAATTTAAAATTTATAAACTCAATTGTTAGTTTTATTTTTAAACTATATATTGTAGGTGAAGATGCACGGTCGGCAGTCGCCACTAATTTTTTGAGGTGGCTTTCGGTGTTTAAGTCGCCATGTGATTTATAAGTGATCAATTTCTGGTATTTGCAGTCTCCATTATGAAATTTTGATTTTTTTTTTAAGATTAAGACCAAAACCCATAACAAACTTTATTATCTTTTAATAACATTTCAGAATTATCTGTTTAACATAGCAAGCTATTAAATGTATTCGAATAGCTATGTTATTCGTAACAGTTTGAGTCTGATACTTTTACATAGTCTGTGATTAAAATATATAGGAAAACAAATGTTTGAAGTGTGTATTGATTTTTAAAGTGCAAAATAATCTCGCACATTCAGATTTTTTTTTATTTGTTCTTTTGTATCGCAAAATTTTCCCCTTTTCTTCGAATCTGCAGAACCCGAATAATTTCCAAAAAAGTTAAATTTTCATCTTCCTATATTGTGCTGTCCTCAAAAAAAAAAAAAAAAAAAAAAAAAAAAAAAAAAAAGGAAAATGTTTCCTAAAATATTCCGACTTTAGTATTTTTTCAAATATTCCACTAATGTCATTTTTGTTCTCTTTTTATGCACTAGTTAGAATAAAAAAAATACTTAAAAGTGCTTATTTAGTTTTAAAATAATTTAAACTAACTACAGAATTCTGGCAAAACATGAGCTTTATTTTTAGAGTTTCTTGTTAAAATAGAATTTTAGAATGATCTTCTTAAATTTATAATTGTTTTTATGCTAAACCATTAATATGTAATAAAATGCTTCATTTTCAACTGATTACGTCAGCTGTGGATTTTTTTCAGGTAACATGGGTTATTTTTTGGAAAAGTGAGTTTTTTTTTATTCTTGCTTAATTGGCTGCCATTTTGTAATAAAGTGATAAATTGAAAAATGCTCAACATTAAAATCTTAGTCAGAACAAGCTGTAAAAATTTAGCCAAGTTTAAATTTTATGAATTTTTTATTACAATTTATGTAGGAATTTTTTTTTCTTTTTAGAGGACAACACAATACCTCGGAAATTTTTTGGGTCTGGGGGACACAAAATAACTCCAAAGTTGCAACTTTTTGTATTTTTGCAACTAATGGACAAAATTTGCATTCTTTTTTTCCAGGAGATATTGACAAAATTCACAATTTTTCCTCAAGTGATTAAACAGATTTGTGAAATTTGATTTTTTTTTTGACAAAGTGACTGAATTTGTGATTTTTCCTTACTCGTTCAATAAAATTTGCGAATTTTACACACCCGATCGACAATATTCACAATTCTTATGTCCCCTTTCGACGAAATTTATGATTTTTATGTGCCCGATCGGCCATCTGATTTTTTTTCTGTTACCTATGAACAAAATTTCCAATGTTTTCTGTGACTAATTTTTCAAATTCCGGAGTTTCTGGAGATGTTCGCATCTACGTTGCCTGCTGGCCACTGGTTGTGCATCTCAATGTTAAAAAATGTAGATAAACTATGAAATGTCAGACATAAATAAAATTAAAATGGAAATGTATAATTTATTTTAATATTTTTTAATAATCAGATTATTTATTTTTATATCTTGGTTATTTCTATTGGTATTTAATATCTATCAATATTATAAATTTTAAATTAGAAAAATAATATATTTAATGAAATTTACTTATAAAACTTTTTTAATTTGTATAACTCAAATGTTTGGGGAAAAAATCAGTAATTTGCAAACTTTTTAAAATATTTTAAAAATTAATCCACAGAATAGGTGGTACCATGGCACAAATGTCACCAAATATAATTGTCAATTCATTAGTATTGTCATGATTCATCAGATATGTTAACACGCGTTTAACAGATTTTAATTTGGAACAGCTTTGGAATTAGCCTGCTGTCCGACATCATGTTTTTTAAATCAAAACATATTTTTTTTCTCATTTCCATGATAATTTTCATCCATATTTACTTATTATAAACATGTTATTTAATTTTATTGACTAGTTTATTTATATTTAATAATAAAAGTTAAAATTATTTAACTTGATTATGTTAAACAAAACAAATGTTTTGATTTATCGCACGCAGTCAACCATCTCATTTTTTAAATCAAAACATTTTAACTTTTATTATTAAATATAAATAAATTAGTCAATAAAATTAAATAACGTGTTTATAATAAGTAAATATGGATGAAAATTATTTTGGAAATGAGAAACAAAACAAATGTTTTGATTAAAAAACAAAATGGACAGAAGGCTGATCCCAAAGCTTACCCTCAAAGGGATCCCAAAATTAGCACTCGCCAATTGGCGATTAAAACTGAAATTTTGGCGGTTGACTTTATTGCCACCACTGGCCAAACTTAATAGTCACATTCTCCAATTGCAATGATTGATTGGAAAATGCAATTTTTTTACGCTGTCGCCTGACTAATTTCGAAACCATTTGGCGATATTGTAATTTTTTTGCCCGAGACCATTTGACGAATTTCGCGATTTTTCTGCTATCCATTAACGAATTCCATGATTGTTCGACAAATTGAACCTTTTTTCAGCTGTCGTTCGACGAATTTCGCAATTCTGTTCCATGATTGTTTGAAGAATTTCGTGATATTTCCCCGATATCATTTGACAGACTTCAGATTTTTTCAAGAGACTATTTGACGAATTTCTCGGATTTTTTCACGATAGTTTAACGGAAGTTTTTTCCCCCGCAGTAATTTTGTGAAATTCACTATTTTTCGCGATCGATTGACAAAATATGATATTTAATTCTGCGATTCCTTGACAAAATTAACATGGTTTTTTTTTTTTGGCGGTCATTTGACAAATTTCGTGATTTATTTTCAGAGACAATTTGCGGAATTTCCTGATATCTTTTCCCAAGACCATTTATGAATGTCGCGATTTTGACGAATTTCTCTATTTTTTATCAAGCATTTGTACATTTGTTACTGCCCAGTGCTTAAAAAAATTGGCCACTGAAAAAAATCGATGGGCTGGCCAGTGGCCAGAAAAGTTAATTTTGACCTATACCAATAGTGCTGTTATGCAGTTTTTTACAAATATTATAAAACAGCTTTGGCATCCACCTGTTGTCCGCCATCTTGTATTTTTAATCGCTTCATATTTGTTTTGTTTCTCATTTCAAAAATTAATTTTCATCCATATTTACTTATTATAAACACGTTTAACTTAATTTTATTGACTAATTTATTTATATTTAGTAATAAAAGTTAAAATGTTTTGATTTATATAAACAAGATGTCTGACCGCGGGCGATGTATCAAAATATATTTGCTTTGTTTCTCGTTTCCAAAATAATTTTCATTCGTATTTACTTATTATAAACATGTTATTTAATTTTATCGGCTAATATATTTATATTTAATAATGAAAGTTAAAATATTTTGATTTAAAAGGCAAGATGGCCGACCGCCGGCGAATGCCAAAGCTTAGTCAATATGTGATGATTTGAGTTTTTATAGACGTTTGAAATAAATCTTAATATCTAAAATACACAAAAAATGTTTTATTAAATGATGATTAAACATGTTCGACAGCAGATGATTCAACATTAATTAATACAGAATAAAATATTGCTACTTCTATACTGAATCGCCCTTTTCCATGTAAACAAAATTAAATATTTGAATTATTTTATTAAAATTTATTCTATTAATTACTACCAAACTTTTGGGAAACTTTTAAACAAATACTTTTAAAAATTTTATTTGGAAAATTTAACCGTAGAAAGAGCCTGACATAAAGCACTAAACTTCAGAAGCACTTCATTAGTACTGTCAGCTAGCAGTACCAATCGACTTATCTGTAACAGAAAAATATTTTTTTTTCATAACACAATATAAAATTCTATGGAGTGATTGAAAGTTTGATTAGTGAGATAAACATTATTAGTACAATCTATACTAATAAAAGAAAGTTTCGTTCTGTGTGTCTGTTCTGCAATGGCTAGGAAAATCTAGTGCACCTAGAGGTCTGAAAATTTAGGTGTGGATAGTCCAAGGACTTTCCTGCAAATACACTTTTTTTGTATCTTCATTTGGTTGGTTGTATAAAATCTCTGCAGCAATCATTACATCACCTGAGACTCAGAATTTTAATTATTTACCGAAATATTTATTAACCCTTAATGGCATAGTGATGTAAATTTCCATCACTGTTTATTTAACTTTTAATAAATAAATCAACTTCTTCGCCACCACTATATTTATATAGAAATATTATTCCAGTAAATTTCCCGTGAACTATGTTTCTGAACAAAGTTAAAACTCTATCTTAAAATTTCTGGTGTCTAATATTTAATATATGTTTAAAAAAAAAAACACAATTGTAAAAGAAAAACTCATGCAAAGAAGGGTTAAATTCCACAAACAGATCTCATCCAAAATTCGCTTTTTTCTTCATTTGCTTGGTTGTATAAAATCTCTGCCGCAATCCTTAAATAAATGAACCTAGGGATCAGTGCAATTGCGAGTCGAGTGTTTAAAATTGATGGATCAGAGATTATAAGACATGTAGACAATTAACTTAATGTATTAACAATTGCCAAATGCTAAAAACTTAATTTTAAAGGATTTTTTCGACTTAATGAGTGATAATTAGCTGGGTTTAAGATTTTTTTTTTTTTTTTTACATGGCATATATTAGTATGATAGAGATTATTAATATCGAAAACTTTAACAGATTATTTGTTATATTTGCCGGGATAGGGAGGGGTGGTGGTAAACAACCTTTTATTAAATATCACATTTATTTTACTTGACCGTGCGTTACCTGGTGGCGGATTTTTTAATTAATTGACCCTTATTAGTAAATCCTAATCTACTGCTCTGATTTCAACCGAACTAATTACATTTAAGAAATTTAACATTTTTAGATTCACCCGTAGCATTTAATAGCTGTTTTTTATATAGAATACTGCTATTTTAGATTAACAGTTTTCATCAAAATTAAATTTATGTTCCTAATAAAAGTGCACAGCCAGTATTCAGTTGATGCACACCAACATTCAAAGTTAATAATTTGTTGTTGAGCACTTGACCACGCACACCTCTTGGCCCTCCCTCAAGGTTTTTTTCTCTAACAGTACTTTATTTCCATAACACAGCTAATAATGTTCTGAACTTCTCCAAACCACTTCCATTTTGCTAAATTATCATAAAAATCAACATTCATAGCTTCAAGGTGTTTTTTTTTTCTAGAAATCAGTTACCAGTATTTCCGAATAATCTAAGCCTAATTTCAAATTAAGATTGGAGTCAAAAAGATTAGAACAGAGGCAGATTTTTTTTTAATTCTGTTATTCCATTCGTAAGTAAAAGGTTAATATAAGAAAACTGATTTTAATTTTTCTTTCTCTTATGCCCCGCACCTCCACCCCCCCCCCCCCCTAAAAAAACTGGATTCTATATTCACTTTCTCTTTCATTGATTTTTGTTTACATGTTATTCAAAATGTGTTAAACAATTCGATTTTGTTTCTTTTACTTGAAGGACTCTTATAACATTATCAATGGTAGGGATTGATATACAGTATTATTACTCGCCACTGGCGAGTGGATTTTCAGAGTTTTTCAAAAACTACAGGCTATAGGAGATATGCCAAAATGGGATTTTTTTATTGGGGCCTAAAAGTTATTTTTGTGAAAAATAACATTTTGTAATGAAAGATTAAATTCAATTAATCAAGTGTAAATTAAGTATACTTATTTCAAGCTATCTATTTCTGTAATTAATTACATAATTTCACATAAACATGATTAAAAGTGCTCTTTAGAATACTGAAAATATTAAACTTGTTTAAGATAGGACTTAATCTGAATCATGGTTCATTGGTGGATTAGTAAAGATAGCTGCAATTTGTGATACCTCAAACATGTCATATTTCTCGAGAAACATGAAATAGAGACATCCACTCTCTTTTCTGTACTTGTGTTCCTGACTATTGTGATCGTAAGAAATATCTAATCTGTTGTGTTAAAAAACTCTGATCTAAAATATAATTCAGATAGTTTTCCCGCTACTATTACTATTTAAATTAGATAAGTTGGCTAAGCTTTGGGATTAGCCTGCTGCCCGCCATCTTGTTCTTTAAATCAAAATATATTTGTTTTGTTTCTCATTTTCAAAATAATTTTCATCCATATTTACTTATTATAAACATGTTATTTAATTTTATTGACTAGTTTATTTATATATAATAATAAAAGTTAAAATGTTTTGATTTAAAAAATGAGATGGCTGACCACAGGCGATGAATCGAAATATTTGATATGTTTCTGACAATCAAGTTAAATAGAAAACAGACTACTAATTTATTTATATATTAATAAAAAAAGTTAAAATGTTTTGATTTAAAAAATGAGATGTCTGACCGCAGATAATAAATCAAAACATTTGTTTTGTTTCTTACATAATCAAGTTAAATCAAAACATTTTAACTTTTATTATTAAATATAGATAAATTAGTTAATAAAATTAAATAACGTGTTTATAATAAGTAAATATCTATGAAGATTACTTTGGAAATGAGAAACAAAACAAATATATTTTGATTTAAAAAACAAGATGGCGGACAGCAGGCTAATTCCAAAGCAGTTCCTGGCTTATGTTTCTCTTCTTTTTTCATGTCGCTTTTTAAAATTACTGGTATATGTAATATGCAATTGGTACAAAATAAAAATAAAGCTGAAAGTTGCATGCTCTGCTTTTAATATATATTGTGTTTTCCTGTAAAAAAAATCCCACACTGAAATGTTTCCTAAAAAAAAGAAAAAGAAAAAAGAAAACTCTAGTACTACATCAAATATTTCACTAAAGTAATTTTTTTTGTTTTGTTCTGTGTTTTTGCACCATTTAGAATAATAAAAATAGTTTAAATTATGTAAGGACTGCTTATTTAGTTTTAAAATAATTTAAACTTACAATTGCAGAATTCTGGCAAAACATTAAATTTATTTTTACAGATTTTCTTGTTATAATAAAATTGTAGAATATCTACATACATTTTTAATTGTTTCTATGTTAAACCATTAATAGGTAATAAAATTCATCATTTTCAGCTGATTACGTCTTTGTGGGTCTTTTGGGGGTAATATGGGTTAGTTTTTAAAAAAGTGTTTTTTTTTTAACACTTTTGACAAATTGGCTTATCACTTTCTAATAAAATGATAAAATGAAAAATGATCAACATTAAAATCTTAGTCAGAATAAGCTGTAAAAATGTAGCCATGTGTATTTTTTTTTAATTCATTATTATACTTCATATAGAGAATTTCAGATGGGCTTTTTTTTAGAGGACAGTACAATAATTTATCAAATTTAAATTCATTTTTAATAAGCTTATAAGTAAATAATTTTAGAGCATTATATTTTAATGTCAAATGTTACATTGGAAATATTATAAAATTTAAAAAAAGTTAAAAAATTGCTATTTGTTTGCTAAACCTCACAATTACCTCACATGAGTTTTTTGGTTCAAAAACTTTTGATATCGTCCAGCCCTAAAAGGAAGCATCATTTGCAGTAATACATTAAACTACTAGATTAATAAAATAAAAATAAAAAATGTTACCAATATATTTTTTTAAATATGACAATGTATTATATTTTTTATAGGACACAAAATAAGTTATGTATTTTGATGAATCAATCATTCTGCAACATAGCAAAATATTGCTTACAACCCACTGATAGCTCATTTCCCGTAGTTTAAGAACCACACTTTAGTGTCAAAAAAGTGTTTGTGTGCAGTACAAATGAAATTTTTCCAATACTAAAATCTCATAATTGGTATCAAAATTAAAATAATTTTACTTATCATATGTATAATTGTTCTTCAAACATCACTCTTATTACTGTTATAAAAAAACCGTAAATTTGTAATAAAGGTGAGTGGATGCTGAAAGGGTTAATCTATCTCAACAATGAGCATTTGCTATAATCAGGGGTGATTTTGTTTAGGTTATGTACCTAAATTCTGTTTTTTTTTCATTTTCAGTACCGAAATTTCAGTTTTCTGATAGTTAAATTCCTAAAATAAAACTAAAATATCAGTTTCATATGATTGCTAAACTAAAAATTTATATTTTTCATAATTTGACCTCCCTGTAATAAATTATGTTCCCTCCTTCTCTCCATACAAAAACATTTTCTCACTAAAATTTCAGGTATTATTTCATGAACCCACAATCACCCCTATATAATAATGTAAAATAACAAGTGTGCGAGTTACAATAATTAGCAGTTGATTGCAAAGATGGTTGGCAAGTTTTTACCAAATTCAGAAGAAAAAAAAAGGTAAAACCCTCCCATCAAAAGTAGGTTTGGGCCATAACTTGGACAAAATGTTTTTTTCTTTTTTTAACAGGAATAAAAGTTATTTTTTAACTTTTAATAATTGTAACTCTAATAATTTTTAATTTTCTAATTAGTTTAAATTAAATGCTATTAAGTTTGCATTGTTTTTAGTAAAATATCCTTTAGTTTATGCTAGTAGATGAATGGGAAAGGAGAAAGTAAATAACTTACTAATATATATATATATATATATATATATATATATATATATATATATATATATATAATATAAGATGATATTGGTCTAAAAATGTCTTAACCCCTTGGAGACGAGCGACACGTATACGTGACGCATAAAATGCTCAGAATCTTCGATTATTCCCACCAGTTATTTTTTATTGCAAGCTTTGCTTTATGTAATCCTAGTATTTCAGCGATTCAATTAAGAGAAAATTTCTGTTTTGAAAAACCGGAGGTAAAAGATTAAAAATTCTGTAAAGGACGATCGTCGCGAAGGGGTTAAATAAGATAGTCTGTTAGATAATGAATTTCTTGCTTATAATAAACTTATATTTGAGCTAAAAATGTACAATGCAGTTAAATGCAATAAATTTTTACAGTTTTATTTCCAGGATACCTGGGAAAAAAATATGAAAGACAAGCAGAAAGAAATTTCAGAACAAGTAAAGATTGTAATAAAGAAATTGACGAATGTAATGAAAGTAATGTGCAAAAAGAGAAAGTTCAAAACTGATCGAAGAAAATTATAGAAAAGATCAGATGATTATCGACTGAAAGAATGAACTTCTGATAGAAAATTATATGGTGAACAAATACAAACTAAAGCACACAACTTTGAAAAATAAGTACAAGAGTTTGAATATCAATTGTGATGATAAGTTCGATTCAGAACTGACCAGAATTGGGCCAAACATGGCAGTTTCAACCTATAGGTTGACTTGTTGCCGCAATTGCAACTATTCCAAATATGCATGAGATTGCTAGAAGTCGTGTTTGGCCCAGAAATGCTAGCAAAAAGTGTCCTGAAAGGCATTTCTGGTTGCACAAAACCAGTTCTGGACAGTATAAAAATCCAAGAAATTCAAGTTCATGTTTCTGGCAAGTTCAGTGTGCCACAGTCTGCTATCCGCATTGCCATACGGCACAAATTAAATACTTGCCATAAAAGCTTTTAAAAAATGTACAGATGTGTGATGTGTGTTAAATAAATTTTATATTATAGAATTTGTGTGCATCTGTGTAAACGCTTTGTTTGATATTACATTTCTTCCCTGTGGATACAAGAGTAAAAAAATATACACACATTGGGAGAAAATGTGCATTTAGCATTTATTGGGACATCATCAAATCCATTAAATTTGCCATGAATTTTGGTCCTTTCAAAGATAGAAGAAAGTGTTGCAATTTTATAATTTTTAATCTTATTTTTTGCAGATAAATAGTGAATAACCACACATTTAAATATTAAATTCACAAGTTTGAGTCTTGCAATAATAATCAGTTCACGAGAAATTTTTTGAAACAGAATCATGAAATTTGTCATTAATTTTTTAAACATTGCCACAATGGTAATTTAAGTTTTGGTTTATGAGGAATATTTTCTTCTGTGTACAACAATTAGTTATCTGTAGTTATGACATGAAATCATCTGTAGATGTACAGAATACAAAAAAATGTACACAAATTTGTTTATTCTTTAATTATTGTTAAATTATATTTTTCTAACAACCTAGTGTTTTCGTTAATACAAAGTGTAAAAAAATTCAGCTGTTTTAATATTTCTATTTGCTTATTCCTTTATCTTAGCGCAAATTATTAGTTTAATGCATAATATGTGAATCTTAAAACACAAATTTTGTTCTTTTAGAAAATTAATTTAGGGAATCAAATCAATACTATATTATTGTGTTCCATGTCTTTAACTCTTAATCATGATTTCTACGTATCTAAATGGATTGTGAATTTAGAACAATAAATTTTCTGGAACCTGGGAAACCCGGTTTACAGAATATAGATGAAAACTATTTTTTTTAATTCAAATATTATTTGCTGAATATTTATATAGTTATGTACTATCAGTCGGAAACAAATGCTGAACTATGTATCTTGTTTTAAGTGCAAACAGGTTAATCTTTTGTATCGGGCTGCATAAAGGTTTAAAAGAAAAAAAATCATTCTTTAAAAATATTTTATAAACCATAAAAAATTAGTAAATTCAGATATTTTTCAAATTTTATTTGAAAAAAGATTTTTTTCCTTATTTGATGGTGGAAAAACTAAACTTGTGCAATGTTTAGAAATTAAAATAAATTGCAATAAAAGAAAAAATATATTTATCAGGTTTGTTTTAGTCTTATTTTAAAATTTACTATTAAACTGGAATGTATTTTTGAGATAATACATTATATATATATATATATATATATATATATATATATATATACAGCTCATTTTATATCACGCTTAGTTTTCACAAGCTGCCAAATAAATAAATAGAACGTGAAAATGAACATTGTTCTCAACATTTTAACTACAGTTATAACAATAAAATTGCAAATTACTAATGATAATGACAGTTTATAACGCATTGTCAATTGGCTATTTTATCCCATGCCATGGGGGAAAATAAGTATACACTTATTTAAGTCTTTCTATTTATGTAATTAAATAACTGCAGATGAATCTGATTAAAAGTGTAAGGTTTAAGATAAGAAATAGTTTGTGGTTTAAGTTCATTGGTAGACCAGAAAGGACAACTACAATTTGTGATATGTTAATAATGTTATATTTATCAGTAAATATTAAATAGCAACACTGTGTGTGTGTACCCTAAAAAGAGCACTTTTTTAGGATTATTTTTGTAGAAATTCTATGGAGATAACTGAAGAAAATCCGTAGACGTTTGGCTTGCTTTTTAAGCATGCATTTTCAGAAATTTTGAGGATTGTTTTTGCAGAAAATCTGTATGTATTTGGCCAACTTTTTATACCTACATTTGCAGAAAATTTTGAGTATCATTTCTGTAAAAAATGTGTAGAAAAAAATTCTGAAGAAAATCTGTAGGTATTTGGCCCACTTTTTTAAGCATACATTTCAGAAAAAAATTAAGGTTAATTTCTGTAGAAAATCTGTAGGCATTTGGTTCACTTTTTAAGCCTATATTTACAGAAAATTTTGAGGATCATTTCTGAAGAAAATCTGTAGGTATCTGGCCCACTTTTTAAGCCTACATTTGCAGAGGATAATTCCTACAGAAAATGTGTAGAAAAAATTCTTAAGAAAATCTGTCGGTATTTGGCCTACTTTTTAAGCTTACATTTGCAGAACATTTCTAGGATAATTTCTACAGAAAATCTGCAGACAAAATTCTTAAGAATATATGTAGGTATTTGCCCCAATTTTTAACCTACTTTTGCAGAAAATTTCGAGGATAATTTCTACAGAAAATCTGTAGAAAAAATTCTTACGAAAATCTTTCGGTATTTGGCCCACTTTTTAAGCCTACATTTGCAAAGGATAATTCCTACAGAAAATCTGTAGAAAAAAATCTTAAAAATCTGTAGGTATTTGGCCTACTTTTTAAGCCTACATTTGCTGAACATTTCGAGAATAATTCCTACAGAAAATCTGTAAAAAAATTCTTAAGAAAATCTGTAGGTATTTGGCCCACTTTTTAAGCCTGCATTTCTGTAGGATAATTTCTGTAGAAAATCTGTAGAAAAAATTCTGAAGAAAATTTGCAGAAAAAAGTGGGCCAAATACCTACAGATTTTCTACAGATATTTTTAAAGATAATCTTCAGATTTTTTTTAGTGGGGAGTTTGTTTCATCCCCTTAAAATAATCCTTTCCCGAATATGACCAGATTTTAAAACCACACATTTGCATTTCTTACTGTTCACATTGCCGTCACTACACTTGAAAAATTAATAACTGTCACGTCTGAAGTCTATCTCCTCACTCTGAAAACTAGGCTTATGCACTGACAGAAAAACGACGGCTGTCGTAGGCAGATTTTTTTAAGCATTTCTACGGTCCTCTGAAATTACACACCAATATTTTCTAAAAGTTTTCATTGACTTATAAGGAGAAGGCTAATTTTGGTAATCAGAGATTTTGATTATTACTTACCCATCATACGTAGTATAGGGTCTTGTTCGTTTTCTTGTAAAGTCTTGTAATCGTTTTGAAAATCGAAAAAATAAATGACTGATTTACACGCTTTAGACAATGGAGATTCCGAAAAACATATTTTTAGAAAAAAAATCCATCCGTCTGTCTGTGTGTGTATCAGTAAACGCTCTATCTCCCGAACAAATTGAGACAGCGACTTGGAATTTGGTATGTACTTAGTATGTAATAATGGGAAGAAGCTTATTGAATTTCAGTAACCTTGATGATCCGGATTTATTTTTTCGGACTCTTGAAATATTCGTTCTGATAAAAAGTATATAAAAATTTTCGGAATTGTTTATTTTTAGGAGTGAATATAAAAGACAATATGAAAAACATACATTTTGCATAAAGAATGAAGTTGATCGGATAATTAGTTGCCGAGATATTTGTAATTATATTTTCCACACTCTTCGATTTTTCATGACCCTGTATTTCACTCAAATTTTAATTCAAAGGTATATTTTAATTGGAAATGAGACGCTTAATCCGACGCAGTAAATCGTTAGTTAATATGATTATCAAGTTTGGAGTTGTAAGGATGTTTCTTTTAAGCAATTCAATTATACAGCATTTAAAGTTTATGACGTCATTAAGCAACGATTTTATTTGAATTGCACTGCATTTTATAAATAGTTTACACATGTTTTATTTTCATATGTTATATTATGCATATCAATGATGGGTAAGTATTACGGTGGCTTCCAGAGACTAGTTTTTATATATGTTGTAGGGTAGAAGCCCCTTAGTCTCAGGATCAACGGATTTTATAGAACGCTGCTTAGTTCTCGAGCGACAGGTGTCTAATATTATAACACAACTTAAATACAGTAATTTCTGGCCTATAATCCGCGGATCAAGCAATGATATTTCGACCCGGAAATTTTATTTTATTAAACGTAAATTAGTCAATCTCTGTAAATATTTGATTTCAATTATTGAATAAAATTTCTGGGTATAAATATGATTGTTTCATCCACGGATTATAGACTGGAAATTATGGTATTTAAGTTTCGACCCACAAATTTTATTCAATAATTGAAGTCAAATGTTTGACACGATTTAATAAGTTACATTTTATAAACTAAAATTTCCGGGTGGAAACATGATTGTTTGATCCGCGGATTATAAGCCGTAAATTACAGTATTTAAGTTTAGTTATAATATTAGACCTCCTATTTCTCGAGTACTAAGGAGCGTTGTATAAAATCTGAGACAAAGTTGCTTCTACCATACAACATGTATAAAAATAATCAAAATCTGTGATTACCAAGATTGACTCATTTCTTGTTAGTTAATTTCATAAAATTAAGGCGAAGAAAACGTTTAGATAGTATTGTTATTCAAATTCAAGGGGCCGTATACATGTTGAAAGAAATCCGCCTACGACAACTGTCATTTTTCTAGCGCAAGGCTTATTATTTTTTTTTCCATGCCAGATAGTACCCTTTTAATTAACCTGTTGAGAATGTGACCAAATTTTAAAACCACCCAATTGCATTTTTTACTGTTCACATTGCCGTCACTACATTTGAAAAATTAATAACTGTGAAGTCGGTCACCGCCCCTGAACACTAGGCTTATGCGTTGACAGAAAAATGGCGGTTGTTGTAGGCGGAATTTTTTTAATGTTTCTACTATCTTCTGAATTTACACACCGATATTTTCTAAAAGTTTTCTTTAAGTTAGTTAATTTCAGAAAAATTGGGCGAAAAAGAATTCTAGATATTTTTGATATCCAAATTCAAGGGACCGTATACACGCTGAAAAAAATCCACCTACGACAGCCGTCATTTTTGTGTCAGTGCGTAGGCCTAGTGATAAAAAGGCGGTGAGTCGATATGTTCAATTTTGTGACGAGCAGCAAATGATACAAAAATCGGTCACAGTGAGTTTAGAATGACGTCGTAGTGGTCTCATGAAAGGAAGTTCACTTGAGAAACATAATAGGATCAAATAAAGCAGCCATATTTTGGTTTCTTCACTGACTGTAACACATGTGTCCATTTGTGATATAACATCGACTCTACCTCTAGTGGGTGTGCTATTAATAATTTCACGTTTTCAGATCGTTTGAGATAATTCTCAACATTTATAACAATTAGTTAGTTAAAAATCGCCAACAGTTACAGTAACTGAATATAGCTTACGTTCTTTATTTTTCGTTGTAAAATATATTTTGTTTTAGAATTTACAGTTGCAATATGGAAAATTGGTGAGAAATAATAAATAATAATTATCGGTCCTGACTGATGAGTATTTTCCCTATTTCTTTTAATAGGGGTTTTCGCGTAAAACAAATATGATGACATGTTTTTCACAAATAATAAATTCGACACATGAAAAAAAAATGCTGTCGTCATTTACATTTTTTTCTTACTAATATGTGACTCACTGAATCACCGAAAATGTAGAATTAAATAAGGCGAATTTTTCTGTTAAAAAATAGTGGTATGTAAACTTTAAAGATTGAGTTGAATGGTTTTAATTACATTTTATACAGCAGGTATAGTATATTTTCAATTAAATATGTTACGATTTTCTGAATTTACAAAAAAAAAATAATAATGAATAAAAAATGTAATTTACTGTTTTTACGTCGTAAATGTAATCTATAATTCAGACTTCTAACATGTTCTGCATTACCTTTCACTCTTTATTTCCCTGATATTTTTCTTTATTGTTCACAGCCTTTTTGACGAGGGTCAAATAAACAAAAATTTATTTTTGAATAGCACTATTTCATTTGAGGCATTTACGATACCGTTACCACCGATGCTACAGTTGACCATGAGTAAAAACAGCATTGGATAAGTACAATGCAGTTCTTAGAAGTTTTTGCCCATGAGATTTATTCACGGAATTTTTAGACCAGAAATGTCTTGAGAACCAGTATTTGCTTACAGGAAAACTCACCTTGAAATAGGCAAAGATTCGCAAAATTATATTAGGTGGATTTATTTATAAGAAAAAGCTGGTGTACTTCTGGGAAATTCCCTGAAATATAGGAACCCTGTTATTGATTGTATTCTGGAGCTGTATTCTGGTACAGTTACAATCTACACTACTTCTTTGTATACAATTTTGGAAATTAAAATACAATCGTCTGGTGTATGTTGCGTTCCATTTTCAGTGATTGATACAAAAGTGTTGTTAGATTTAGTAATTCTTGAGAACGAAACGTACAATTGTCGATGATTAAACACAGAATTGGATAAGTACAATCCAGTTCTTAGAAGCATTTGCCTCTGTGACCTATTTATTACAATTGCGAAAGAAATTTTAAGTAGGTAACGTCTTCTGGTACTACTATTGTAATCCTTCAGAACGCAACGTAAAGTTGTCCATGAGTAATCACATGACTGGATAATTACAATCCAGTTCTTAGAAGAGTTTGCCTCTGAGACTTATTTATTATCATTGAGAAATAAATTTTAAGTGGGTACTGTTTTCTGTCTACGCCATGTGTAATCAAATAAATTCCGCGTTTAAGCATGTCAATTTGCAAAAAGCTGTCCTCAAAATAATGTCCTTTCGCATTTATTGAAAACAGATATATGTGACAAACGGTTAAGCAGTGGGACAAATTCTTGATAATTACATTTTGCCTGTGTTTATAACATAAGTTATTTTTTAATTTTAATAAATTAAATTTAAAACTATTTCACTCTTTGAAAGGCGGTTGTTTCAAGAAGAAACCTTTCTAGTTTAATCCCCAAATACCAAATTCGCACCAGAGTTTTAACAAAAATTCTATGATGCACGCATGGAAATGCATTTACTTATTTTCAAATCAATTCGTTCGCAAATTCTGGTGACAGTCAATTATTTCGAAATTTTTCCAAAATGTTTACTTTTGCCTATGAAAGGTTTAAATATGATAATGACGTAGTACGTTAATTTTAAAAAAATGCATTGCAGCAGTATCTGTAAAAATAACATTTCACAAGAAAATTGGAAAACGTGATGAATCTTCGCTCGCAAGAGTTACGATAGAAAATTCAGAGAGTGAAATGATTCAGATTAGCACACTTTTACGGCACAAAAACTATCTACCAATCTTGCGATTGCCAGCAATATTAAATATTAATAAACATTAAATATTCATTTTTTGGCTTCTTATAAAATACTTTTTGGATAAATTCTCCTACTTCTTTTATGTTTGAAATTACACACCATTTTCAATGTTCAAAAATACATAATGTTTTAACATTCCATGTTATTTTTAACTTGAGATATAGAAATAAATTTTGAAGTCAACGAGCTAGCACTTAATATCAGTCGATTAAAATTCTGTAACACATACAGAAGAATATTGTATTAGGCTTGGGTTAGAATAAAAACATAGCTGGAATATAAAAACAAAAATACAATTAAAGATTATCATATTATGCTTTTATTTGTGTTGGATGCTATGTTTCAAGCTATATGGTAGAATAGTATTAAAATCGCAAGCACTGTCTCATAATAGTCCATACACTGTCTAATTAGCCCCATACTCTGTCTTATATTATCCCGATACACTGTCTCATATTAGTCCCATGCACTGTCTCACATTAACCCCCTGAGTTAGCTACGTTAAACATATTCCAAATTTTAAAAGTTAAAATTACGCACCACATCGTGCTAAATAAAGCCGTATTAGAATAATTTACCCAAGTTTTTTAATGGCCCATACGCTGTCTAATTAGCTCCATACTCCGTCTTATATTATCCCGATACTCTCTCATATTAGTACCATGCACTGTCTCACATTAGCCCTATGAGTTAGCTACGTTAAACATATTCCAAATTTAAAAGCTAAAATTACGCACTACAATAATATTACGTGCTAAATAAAGCCGTATTAGAATAATTTATCTAAGTTATTATTTAAGTGTTGCACTTCAAATTTTCTTACGTCTGACTGAAAAGTTTTTCTTATGAAGAAAGGTACGGTTATGTAATTTATATATTTGGTGTCTCATATTTGACCCAATTAAGATCTAATACTTTTACACATAACTTCAATTAGTAATATAAAAATATCATATGTATACCATCAACATTTTATGGGCTTTATCTTGTCTTTAAAATGACACTTCTACTTTTTAACTCTATATATACCGGGAATTTTATTCAAGTTTTTTTAAACATTTAATATCAGAATTTCTATTTAAAGCTATTTAACCTTTTTGTTTAAATTATTTCAATGTGATTTATATTTTATTTATTTTATGAAGAAATTTCTTGTTCGAATTTAAATGTTTCTATTTGGTACCTTTTTAAATGACCAATTGTAGGTGTATTTACTCTTAAGCATCTACACCGCAGGTAAAGAAAATTACATCCTTATTCCTGAACGCATCCATGCTTCATTAAATAAATCTATAAATTAATTATAACAAAAAAGTAACGTGTAATTAAGTATAAAATTAATAATGTATGAATAAAAAACTACACTAAATTTTGATATTTTGTTTTCTTAATTCCATAAAGCATCATTTAAATATTTATAAATTAAAAAAGTACACAATTTCCCTCTAAATAAGCAATAAAATATTAAGTAATGTTTTAAAAGACTCTGCTACTTACGCATAAAAATGTAAAAAACACTCATACAATTAAAACTTAAATAGAATCTTTAGTAATCATCGAATTGCATGCATAAATAATGTCTAGGAATTACAATAATGGTTTTTATTGGAAAATACAATAGTTACTTTCATTTTTTCAGAAACCTAAAAGGTACCATTATACATAATTGGAAATTATCAATTAAGTATGCTTTGTTTGAAAATATGCTTGCTTTTAAAAAAATGCTACAATTAATAATCGATAGCGATTTACTATTATATAAAATAGATCTTCTTTCTATTTTTGTAATTGGATGTTTTGTTATTTAGATTTTAAACTGATCAACAATATATAATGAAAGTAGACATCTATTCGACGATAGATGGACTTGATAAAACATGACATAATTACTAAATCGAATACCGTTCTTTATTTAAAGCTTCTTACTGATGATATGCATGTTTAAATGTACGAGGCGAGGAAAGTCAAAAGTGTTCAAGCACCATTTTATTTCCAAAATGTAAAAAATAAAATATCTGACTACCTTTCCCAAAAAGCGTTGCTGGTGTATACATAGTTCCCAACTTTTAAGATTTGTTCTTACTACTGAAACTTAATGGTAACATTTTCCTTATTTAATCGCCAAAACCTGAGATTAAATAAAGCAAATATTCTCATTAAATGTGACTGGTAACTACAAAAGAAACACCTATATTTTATTATTTCTGTATGTTGTTTATTTACTTTTACAAAAAAACCTCAAATTAACGGGTTACTTTATTAGCTAATAAGTATTTCAATTATTATGGAATAAGAAAAATAAAACATGAATGAGTAAGGAAAACGAGACAAAAAAAATGACGATTGTTGTTAGCAATGGATACTTTCGCAAACAAATTTTAACTAGCTGTGTATACATAGAGCAAAATTCAAATTCATACAAACAAGGAGGCCTACCATATGCCTTAAACTCTACAAGCCCTGGTTGGCAGGTTTATTAAACTAGTCGTTGGGGGCCACCATAATTCTAACCCATCATGGATATGTTTAATATAAAATATGAAAATAAAACATGTGTAAACTATTTATAAAATGCATTTCAATTCGAATAAAATCGTTGCTTAATGAGGTCATAAACTTTAAATGCTCTATTACTGAATTGCGTAACAGAAACATCCTTATAACTGAAAAATTGATAATCTTATTAACTAACGGTTTACTGCGTTGGATTGCGCGTCTCATTTCCAATTAAAATATACCTTTGAATTGAAATTTGAATGAAATACAGGATCATGAAAAACCGAAGAGTGTGGTAAATACAATTACCAATATCTCGGCAACTAATTATCCGATAGACTTCATTCTTTAAGCAAAATGTATGATTTTCGTCTTTTATATTCCTTCCTTAAAATACACAATTTCGAAAATTTTTATATACCTTTTATCAGAACGAATATTTCGAGAGTCCGAAAAAATAGTTCCGGGTAATCGAGGTTACTGAAATGCAATAAGCTTCTTCCCATTATTACATACTAAGTACACACCAAATTTCAAGTCGCTATCTCAATTTGTTCGGGAGATAGAGCGTTTACAGACACACACACAGACAGACGGACGACAATTTTTTTTCTAAAAATATGTTTTTCGGAATTTCCAGTGTCTGAAACGTGTAAATCCGTTAATTTGTTTTTCGAATTTCAAAACGATTCCAAGACTTACCCTATACTACATATGATGGGTAAGTAAAATTGTGGAATCATATCTCCCATTGTTAATTAGCTTGCAACATTTTAGGTGGAATTAAAAGATATTTAAGACGATAGCCCTTAACTCACTCAAAAGTTCCAAATTATATTCTTATATTAGTTGTAACTACATATATGGCATAGTTTTTTATCTCTCAGAAACATAATATTATCATATTCTTCAGTAATCCAAAATTCTACTAATCTTCTAATTGGTCTGCAACTGCCACATTTTGAAACTAGTCATTGGGAGTCACCGTATTACTTACCCGTCATGGATATGCATAATATAAAATTTGAAAATAAAACATGTGTAAACTATTTATAAAATGCATTGCAATTCGAATAAAATACTGGCTTGATGACGTCATAAACATTAAATGCTCTATTACTGAATTGCGTAAGAGAAATATCCTTATAACTCCAAAAATGATACTCCTATTAACTAACAGTTTACTGCGTCGGATTAAGCGTCTTTTTTCTAATTAAAATATATCTTTGAATTGAAATTTAAATGAAATAGAGGGTTATGAAAAATCGAAGAGTGTGGGAAATGTGATTACAAATATCGCGCAACTAATTATCCGATCGACTTCATTCTTAATGCAAAATTTGTTTTTTTATTGTCTTTTTTAATTCACTCCTTAAAAAAACAATTTCAAAAAATTTTATATACCTTTTATCAGAACACACCGATTTTCAAGTCTCTATCTCAATTTGTTCGGGAGATAGTGTTTACAGACACACGCAGAGACAGACGGACGGCATTTTCCTCCCTAAAAATATGTTTTTCGGAATCTCCAGTGTCTGAACCGTGTAAATCCGCCATTTTTTTTCTATTTTCAAAACGATTACCAGATTTACCCTATACTACGTATGATGGGTAAGACGGAGGTCACGGCTGCCGAAGGTAGTCGCGCATCATCCGCCGATTCCAGGCTCTTGTAGAGCCCATACGAGTCACGACGAAGAAGGATCCGGTATACCCGGGGTCCCCAAGGTGGTGCTCTTCGGCCAGGGGAGAAGCGGGGGCGTGAGCCTACCTGCACTTCTTCACCTTTTCCCAAATGAGTTGACGACAGAGGTCGAAGCGACATTAGTGGAGCCTTATCAAGAGGCGTATGATGGGTAAGTAAAATAAGTTGTTTGTTTTCCAAAATCTTAATGCACGCGTAGAATTAGAGCTAACCTTATATTACAAATTAACACGTTGACGGACATTTGCGGCTATAGCCGTTAAAGCGAAGTTGAAAAAGTGGCATGACGGCTATAGTCGCCCAAAACGAAACGGTCGTTTTTAGACACTACGGCTATAGCAGCACAAATGTGCATTTACCGGCATACAAGTAGAAGCCCAGTGTCATGTTTTGGAGACTATTTTTTAGGTTGAAGTTCGTTTTCCACCTGTTATACGAGTTGCAGCTTCAGTATGCACGTGCAGGGTGGCTAGTGGTCAGGGAAAAATACAGTTAAAAAATGATAATTACCAGTATATTCTTATAGAAAAATTCAAGTTGATTATTTGATCGAATAATCAACATAAATTTTTCTATAAGAATATTCTGGTGTTTATCACTTTTTTTGTGTTTATCACCCTGACCACTAGCCACCCTGACGTGGTTGTGAAGGGAGTAGTGCAACCTAATTAAAGGTGCTGAATTAATCAAAATTAAGTTTATTTAAGCAGAACGAGTAAAACTATACTTCTAATATTCTAAAAATTATAAAAACATAAAGTGTCAATTTTCGATCTTCACTTGTTCCTACTGTCCGTCAACGTGTTAATTGTGACTTATTGTTCAGTCAAAAAAGTCAAAATTGAACGAAATGCTAAACGTACCACTGAAACAATCACATTTTACAACAAAACCAAGTTTTGGGTTGATATTGATGACAAATGAGAATAAAATATAGTGTGAAAGTTTGATCCCGCAGATGGACCTTTCATGTGTTTTTTAACATTTTAAATTTGGCAGTCATCAAGTGGCGGCTCGTGAATGGACTTTTTTGGGGCACTGAATGCAGGGTTGAAACATTTATCCTTTTTTGACATTATTTTTTAAACGAAATTATTTCATTTTTTAAGGGTAGAACTTTTTACCAATAAATAAAGCAAAGATTGCTTTAAAAAAATAGTGTTAATAAAATAATAAATTTTGCAGCCATGCATTTAGTGCCCCAAATAACGCCGGTCATGAACCGCCAATGCAGCCATGAATGCCTGGATATTTTGCAAAGAGGCCACTGCAGTAAAACCATGTCTCGGAAGAATTATATTTTTCAGTTAGATGAAAAACTAGGAAGTGACAAACACGACGAAGAAAATACGCGTTTCAATTCAATTCATTGTCTGTTGTACGAAATCCATATGTGCGAAAATCTTGCCAAATTGTGCTATATAAGAAAAATAGTTCTAACTATGCTTGCACCAATAACAAGTAAGAATGTGGAGAGTGTACATCTAAAATGCAGTTTCCATGTAAAAAATGTATTAAAGACAATTGTGAATAAAAATCTATATATTTAAAAAAAAATAGCATTTTAATTTATCGTCAAAAAGAGAGTTTTCAGTAACAAAAGTTATTTAATCAAAGCCCATAAATTTAGTATTAGATTAAAAACCTAGTTATCATTATCGTAGAAATAAAAAAATTGCCTTACTTAATGACAGAAATTTTGCAATTAAGGAAAGTTGAGGTTACATTTTGGAATTTTCCGGGCAAACGACTTCCATAAAAAATGTTGAAGATATATATATATATTATGGGGGGGGGGGGGGTTGTAATGAGTTAATAATCGCGTGTTTCAGAATAATAGAACTATTTGTCTTTGTATATATGAACAGAAAAAATTGCGTTTGACATATCTGATTAAATCAATGCATTTCTGAGAACATGTCGGTGTTATTTGATATGGGACATGGCAGCTTATCTATTTGTTAAAAATTGTTAGCTATCGAAAATTGCGGATTTTAAGATAACTATCATACTCCACACCTAACCTAAAATATATGTCCCCTAACCCTTTCTTTGATGAGGTGACATGTATATATTTCATTTTCTTTAAAGTTTTGTGTATCCAAATATTTTGAAACCACCATGTAAATTTATCAACAATGTTTTTTTGATGCTGACACCGTAGTTTTAATAGAGTTTTTGTATATTTAAAACATTACTGACGGAAAACCAGAAATCTCGTTTTTATTCAAAAAACATTGACTAAGCGCGTGGCTTCTATCTTCCAGAAAACTCATTTATATCATGTGGAAATTCTGTTTCGTGTATAAAACATTTTATTTAAAACAATCTGTGCTTTCAAAGATACTTAACACTAACATGAACTTGAGAAACCTATCTAGGAAACCAATTTACGAAACACTTTCAGAAAAGGGAGGAGCTACTACTGTTTTAAAAACCAGATTTCACAAAAACATACCGTCGGTAATGCTTTAAGATCGCTTATCTCCTCAAGTATTCAAGTAACATAATTAGACTTAACACATTCTTGACTGGCAGCGTTGAAAATTTAGCCTGTGTTTTTTAATAAATATATGTACCAATAATTTTTAACACTAATTTCCGCTTTATCTAATAAGACATCTCGGGATTAAATAAAACAAAGATTACTACATAAATATTCTTGCAGCTATTTTGAATAAAAATGCACTAAGTATACTCAACACGAGTCAATAAAGTCTTAATTGACAAATATGTTTTCTTAATATAAAACGAGTATACGATTAGAGTTTATTTTTTCCTTTCAGTAAATTCTTTCATGTAATATTAAGAAAAAGCGTACATTTTATGTAAAAAATTAAGTCTCATTTGAAGTATAATCCTTCAATATTTAATATTCTTCAATATTCTTTTTAAAACTAAAATAACTTTAATTAAAAAGTGTGTCATGTTTCCTAAAAAAATATTATAAGTCATCAACGAGAATATAAAATTATTCATTAACTGAAGTATATTGGAAATGAAATGAAAAACCATTGTAGAAACTGTAATCCTTTTATGGAGTCGTAAAAAATTTTATTTTTTTCTTCAATTTTTTTTTGTTAGGAGATAGGGAGATAAACATTGATTTTTAGCTGCTCAATGTGATCTTGTAATTTTTTATGACATTTTTTGTTTTTTTAATATCATTTAAGATTTATATATACAGCCTCTCTGATTAATATTTTTTTAGAGATTGTTATACAAGATCATAAACAAAGGTCTATTTAGCAATTTTTAATATAAATAGTAATTTCATTTATATAAATAGTAATTTCATTTATATAAATTTATTTTTCAACAAGAAGCGCACATTACACCATCGTTGTAATTACACATGTTTTACATTATTTTTCACATACTCATATTGACATGTAAAAACTAGGATAATGTTATGACAGATTATCGATAAAAATTAAATTTCTATATTTAAAAAAACATAAAATTTAAAAAATAATCTTTGTTTATATATGTTAAAAAAAGACGTAAAACGTATCCTCAAACAAAATTAAAAATATACGGAAGAAAATGTAAGGGGTACCAACGGCAACTACTATTCTGGAATCCACTATTTAAAAAAAAAAAATTAATGGTAGAATTCTTCATCATTTATTAGAGAAATTTACTCAGAAAATTACTGTTTTGAAATAGTGGTGGCCGAAATAGTTACTAGTGGCACCCCTGTAAATACATATCTTAAATTATATGAAAACAATTAAAATACAGGGTCATCGAAAAAGGTTGGATATATTTGAAAGAATCCTAACTCTGAAAGTAATTGAGTAAACACAATTATTTTCTTTTCAAAGTACACTTTAATTATCCAAGTTATTTGATGTTAGATGTAGCTGTTTTAAAGTCGCGACATTCAGACAATGCGCCCAATCCATGATCAGAAAATGCAGATAGCAACACACATTTTCAGTTTCCACTTTTTGCTTAGGCAATTTGCGTACATAGCGGATCTTTTCCTACTAAATTTACGATACTGAAGAACTTTCTAATTGACATTTTCCCCATATCTCTAATAGTTTTAGATTTATACACTTACCACACCGGAATTATCGAAGAAAATTGCGAATGTGTGGTGTGATTTGCAGTTTTAGATCATCGATTCTGCGCATCGTCTGAATGTCACGACATTAAAACAGCTACATTTAACAAATCATGGATAATTGCCGAGTACTTTAGAAAGAAAATAATCGCGTTTGCTGAATTACTTTTAAGCGGCAATCAGACACGCTATTTAAGTGAAACTTTAAGCTCATCACTCATTTTTCACCGCAGCTTTTCCTCGAAAACGCTGTGTGATTGAGATTTCGAATGTGAAACATTATACGCAGATTGTTCCACGTCAAATGGGTTTTGCTGCGCGAAGCACTTTATCTGACCAATAACGTCACAGGTGCTTGGCTTAAGCCACTCCTTCGAGTTTATGGCGGCCGTTACTGAAGATACACATTCGTTTTTGTTGAAAACAAATAAAATATTTAAAAAATGGGCACAAAATATCTTTGTACGACAGAAGAAGATTATGGTAATGAAATATTATTATCAGGTCAACGACACGACAATTAAATAAAGATTCTGCCAAATTCGAAGAAACAGCAAGTGCCATTAACTTTCGATTTCTACAAGGCAAGATAAAAATGTTTTGACTGATGACAACTGGTACCGTAATTTACGGCGTATAAGCCGCGGCTCAAATAAATCTTTTTCGAGCCGGAAATTGTATTTAATGAAATGTAACGTTTTACATCTTGGCACTTATTTGCATTTGTTTCTTTAAAAATATTTCTGATTTGAAACAGACTTATTTTACCCGCGGCTTATACACCGGAAATTACGGTATTTCTAATTTTAAGTATGTACGAAACTCTAATAAAATCTAAATACTAATAACATGCTTTAAAATTAATTTAACACTTTTAAATGTGATTAGTAGTTCACATTTTCTGCATTAAAAAGTGGCCATAGATACAACAGTCTCCCCTGGGTATTTGAATTAAAAAATCAGTAAAATTGGAAACACTGTGTAAGAGGTAATGTTTATGTAACACCATCCATTAAAACAAAACCCATGACACTGACAGAGTCGTCTGAAGTGTAGTCGTGCCTGATCATAATGGCTACACAGACTGGATTCGAAGAGTGATTAGGGATGAATCCCGCTTCAGTCACATGATTTATACATTGTTGTACAAAATATGTCTTGTTAGCGTTCCTAAGTAGGATATGTTTTTTAGAGGCACATAGCTGTTACATATAGAGTGATGATGTGAGATATCTGTTACGACTGCAGTTCACTCTATTATTCCTGCGTATAATCTTAAGTGCTCAACGGTACACCGGTGACATTCTGCAACCTTATGCATTAATCTTCTAAGCAGAGCATCCTAGGAGAACATTATAATGCCAAGTTTCATATGATTTGCATGTCTCTAGATTGCTTCAGTGTTGCTAAAACTCTTTCTTTGCCTGCCAGTTCATACGACCATTCGCCAATTGAATATGACAGG
The DNA here is from genome assembly GCA_963931845.1 of Maratus michaelseni. Lineage (NCBI taxonomy): Eukaryota > Metazoa > Arthropoda > Arachnida > Araneae > Salticidae > Maratus > Maratus michaelseni. The sequence continues at coordinate 405,371,416 of OZ007586.1, forward strand.
CAGCCAGACTCGACCACAACAAAATATCAGAAATTAGGTAATACCTGGAAAAATCTAGCGCATGTGGTGATATATCTCTTTATAACTCATTAACGTAATATTCATCGCTGCTAGGAGAGATTTCACCAATTAGCAATTTCATCATTCGAAGTGCAACTGTTATAATGCAACTGTGTTGCAAATATTTCACTAAATTTAATGAACTTTAAGCATAGTTAATTTAATCACATATAGATGTTTCCTTCATAGTGTTTTTGTTTCTTAAAAACGAGTAAATTAAAATTTGTTATGAAATCTATACATATCCTTGAATAATATTATAAAAACGCATATATCATTCCGTGCGAAGTGTATTATTGCACATCTAATATACACAACATTGATTTAGAGTTGACTAAAAAGCATACATTAGGGTATGTTTATTTTCAATCCTCCATGAATGTATTTTAACTGTAAAATGAAATAATCTTTCCTAGAAACCAATTCTCCTTTTAAATTAAAAGAAGTAGAAAATATATTACCAGAGAGATTTCGTAAATAATTATTTAAAACTTTACTCATAACGCAAGAAAATTCAATGGAATAGAAATATTAACTTCCTAAATTATAACAATGTCAAAAATATTTGAACGAAGTTTTAACTTTTGTGAATGCACATTGATTTTATCTTACATCACGTTTTTTCTGCTATTCAATCCCAGAAATGCAGAAGCATCGACACGTCATAAACACCTGAGTTTGATAACGACCTACGTTTTTGACGGAAGTTCAAAAGTTTAGTTTCACGAAAGAATTTGACGGCTTATGATGAGTATGTTGTAATTTTGGTAAACATATTATGGAATATAAGTGATAAAATTAAATTTTTACACATTACTTAAAATGGTAAACAAAATATAAACAAAACTGCATTTCTTAGAGGCTCAGGCTCGTTATTTAGAGCAAAAACATTTAATTTGTGAATTAATATATGGTTTCTTAGTATTTGGGTATTTCAATAAAGAATAATGTTAATCATAATATATAAAATTTTCCATAATAATAATAAAAAATAATAAATTATATAAACACAATTTACCTAATAGTTTAAGCCGTATCATCCAGTTAATAATTTTCTTAATCATGCACTGTAAAAAAAAACTCGGAAACGTTACTCTATTTGGTGGGGCAGCAATGTGGCCCATCGGTTCTGTTATGTTTCCGCATATTTCGGTCAGATATTCGTAAAGGTTTCCGCATATTTCGGTCAGATATTCAGAAATGTTTCTGTATATTTTGGAAACATTTACGTGCATTTTAGAAACGTTTCTTTATATTTCAGTCAGATATTCAGTAACGATTCTGCATATATCGGAAATGTTTTTGTATAAATCGGAAAGGTTTCTGCATATATCGGAAATGTTTTTGTATACATAGGATAGGTTTCTGCATACATCATAAATGTTTTCGTATACATCGGAAATGTTTCTGTGTATTTCTGTTTTGTAATTTCTTTTATTTGAGAGGACAATATGCTTTTTAATAAAAATTAATATTACATTCGCTCGAGGCGAAACCCCACTCCACATCATCGTGGTTGGGTTTTCTGCGAAGTTCAGTGAGCGAACTCGCTAATCATACTATAGAAATTATCCTATGAAGTATGATCTTGTAGATGAATTATACTCTAGAATTAGCAATATTATAAACTTTCTGTAATTTCTGGAGTGAAACATATATTTATAATAATATATAAATATCTAAATATATAAATATAACTTCTTTAGTTTACCTACTACAAGTTTACAAGTACAACAAGTTTAGAAGTTGTTGTATACACAGTTAAATAACTCGTGCGATAGTTTCTTTATACTCTTGTTCCATGAATCTACAATAAATATTAGATATTTGATTGATGAATAATAATGTAGTACTAGTATTAATGAAGTACTGATAGCACCGTATATACGTCTTTAACATCTTTTCGTTTTGAGATCGGTTCCATTTCATAACTTTTCTAATGATGAAATGTATAGTTTATATGACAGAACAAATTCCTAATTTCACTTATACTATACGTTTTTCACACAGTTTTTATGAATCAGATATTTGTAAATAAATAACGTTGAAAATTTGATTTATGGATCTATAAATAATTCTTTTTTTAAATGCAGCCTCATGAGTTCCATCCTCTAAATAGATACTCAATGAAAATATTTAATTTCCCTATACTTATAAATAGATAGATTTTAGTAATACCTTTCAACATTTTTTTTTAATCTTGTAAATAGTCATACTATTCGGAAAAAATTTTATATCTGTGGTAATTGTTTTATTTTCACGAATTGTATACTTATAAATAGATATATTGATAAAAATGTTTTGTCTGTTTGTAAATATTTTTAATATAGTGTTTTACAACGATCATGCTTGTAAATATATTCATTTAAAGGTATTATTTTTTTCGTATAACTTGAGAAGTGCTGAGATAACCTGAGAAAATAAATATATTTTTATAAGTATACAGTTCATAAAATAAAATAATTATTTACAGATACGAAATCTTTTGACATAATATCTATACTTACAAGATTAAAAAAATATATTTATTTAAAGGTATTAAAAATAATACATCTATTTTGGGAAATAAAGCATTTTCATAATGCATATGTATCTGTTTACAGCATGGAATTCAGGAGACCGGATTTTAAAAAAGAATTATTTATAGATTTATAAATCAAATTTTCACTTATATTTATTTATAAATATCTGATTCATAAAAAATTAAGGAAAAACGTGTAGTATAAGTGAAATTAGGAATTTGTTCTGTCATATAAACGATACATTTCATCATTAGAAAAGTTATGAAACGGAACCAATCTCAAAACGAAAAGATGTTAAAGACGTATATACGGTGCTATCTGTACTTCTTTAATACTAGTACTACATTATTATTCATCAATGAAATATCTAATATTTATTATAGATTCATGGAACAAGATTATAAAGAAAGTATCGAACGAGTTATTTAACTTTGTGTATACAACAAAAGATTAACTGCAAATGTAATATTAATATGCAATAAAATAGAATCTGATAATATTAATTTTTTTTTAAAAAAGCATATTGTTCTCTCAAATAAAAGAAATTATAAAACAGAATACTTACAGCTCATATAAATATGTTGCATCTGCATCTGTTTTAAGCTGTCTTTCCTCTCAAGAACAATAGAAATCATGTGATAATGACATGTGCAATAGGTCGGAGTAGATGAGCATGCGCAAATATTACTTCATTTCGAATTCCATTTTAAAACTTTACACGGAATGAGTGTAACATTTCCGAATTTTTCAGTAACCATCATTTTACACTACCTATTCGAAAATATTTCCGGTATGGAATGTAACGTTTCCGACTTCTTCAGAATAATTCACCACTTTGAATATTTTCCCAAAAATACGTGTAACGATTCCGAAATAACAAGTAACTGAGGAGAACACAAAGTTACTATAAATTTCCGGAAACCTTTCCGCCTTGTGCCGAAACACTTCTGAGTTTTTTACAGTGTAATTGTAAAATTGGTTTACACTGATGTACAAATTATTTCATATTTTCACGCACTGATAATGAAATACGTTAATCTTTAGAGTGTTGCATTTTCGAATTTGAATCTTGAAGTGCTTGACATTCTACCTGATGGAGAAATGATTTAATTTGAAAAAGACGCAAAGTAATGCAAACATTGCCTAATTTTTTAAACATGACTGAATGAAAATCAGCTAATTAAATATATTTTGATTATTTCGAGAAATAAAATATCAACCATATATTTTTTTCTGTCATTAGCTTCAAATATATTTCAAAATTTGACGAAGGCTGTTTTGCGCTTAGAAAAAAATTAATTGTAATTTTTTTTTCACTACGAACGCAACCCTGTCCACAGCGTATTCAAACATAGTTTATTATTTTTTCTATTAATTCTAAATTTCGTCCTAGCTTTTAGAACACTTCATAATTTGATTACAATTTATTTGGAAGATATATTTAAAATTGAAAGTTTATTTTGTATCTAAGAAATCTCTGAAATCAGTTATTCTAAAAAAATTGAGGTATTTTGGACTTTTCTGCGTCTATTGTGACTTTTCTGCCAAATATTTTGTTTATAAAAAATAATATGAGTATAAACAGAATATAAGAAAGGAAAAACAAATTTTTCAAAATTGAGGATTTCAAACAATGTTACTTATTTTAGAAGAACTAATAATATTTTCAACATTCAAAATGCACAACCTTTTTTAATTTTATATTTTTTTAATTAAAAGATTGATGTCTCTTCCATTTAAATTTGACTTTTCTAGCATAAAACATGTTTTACATTTATTATGAATGCAAAAATTAACTTTCATTTTTTAAAAAAATTGTTAGACATATTTTTACTTTTAAATCAATTTATGAATATTTTAAAATTAACAGAATACTAAGAAAACAAATTGGCAGATTATATATTATTTAAAAAACCTTTATCTAAAAGTTTCTTAAGTAAAACTATGAATTTTCACAATAATCACATGATTAAACTTTTCGTAACATAATTTTTTCCAACCATTCTATCCCAATTAGCTTTAAGCTCTTTCTCAGAAGAGATTTGCAAAATGTTTTAAATGGATTTTTGAGGATGTTTTAAATACTTTAGAATTAAAGAGGTGCTATTTTAAATAAAATAAAAACAGGACACTGTTATTTTAGTATTTGTTAAAGCGAAATCTTAGATAAACTTACAAATGGAAAAGTTTATATTGTTCACTGACCGTCATTCATTGAAAAAAACGTTACTAACCCATCCAAGCTAGGCTAAAATTCTCAATTTTTCTTTTATAAAGTCTATATATATATATATATATATATAAGGGCTCCCATTGTTCTGTGTTTTGAATAGAAGTATTGTCGAAGAATATTTTTCTTGCTAGACTTTTAGAACAATAGTAACAAGATTTTATTCTACAAAAAATGCAAGGAAAAAAAAAAGATTTTTCTTAGAATTTTTTTTAATTAAAAATGGACTGAGAGAGATGTCTGTAAGTCACATGTTTTTTTTTCCTTTTAAACACAAAATTAAAATATACTTATTCTGCCAACCTATTCCGGAAATCTTATTTTTGAATTATATTTATATAAAACGTGAAGCAAATAAATAACGGTTAATTCAGTTCGCTTGCGGTTAATTCAGTTCGCTAAAGTGGGCGCAAATACATTTTGTGGTGTCCAGTGTTATTATTTAGTGGTTGCATACGTATCATGCCTAGTGTTTTGAGTACTGTCGGCATGTAATCGAGGGACGATTACTGTTCTGACATAGCGCATGCAGTATGTGTTAAATTTACTAGCGCACACTAGTACTGTTTTCCTCTCATGCGTTCGGTGTACAAAATAGAAATGCGCTGTAGGCGTACAATAAGCAAATTTTGTTCACTTACAGGAGCTCCACTTACCACTTATGCGGAAAAGGGTCAAAGCAAAAGTTTGCAAGAAAAAGAATAGCTACTAGGAATTCTTATGTCCGATAATCCATTTCACTGACTTTATATCAGTGCTCATATCGCAGCTGAGATTATAATCGCAGCTTCGATTGCTTTCGATAGTGAATACACGCTTGATTTTTTTACACTTTCATATCTCGATTAATATTTGGCAATTTCTTTTTTTGATTTTTTGTGTAATATTTTTATATTCCGGCATGCAAAAGTACTATCTGCCGTAAAAGAGCACTTTTTTCAACTTGCGAAATTGACGTCATGATAATGAATGAGCCAGCCCGGTGTCTAGTGTAGCCCTGTTATCATATAACGGCTTTGGTTTTACCGGCGCTTTCCAAAAAAATATTATTAGAGTAGAAAAGTCAGATATTTCTGAAGAAGTCAAGAAACTTCCTTTGACGCTATTAAAAGCTCAATCTTTCTGAATTAATGTTGGAAAGTGATGATTTTATTCATGAAAGAAAACAGACTGATGGTTAACAGAACATAGAGAAGCTTCAACTGTAAGTAAGAGATTGTCTCAATGATTCCATGATTATTTTTTAAATGTTACTAAAATTATCTTGAAAACTAATGATTCGAATGAACTGGAAATACACCCATATTATTAACTTTAATAGACACGGATGGCGTACTGAATGCGGCATTCAGTGAAAAAATATTTTTGAATTCGATATTAATTACGTGATTAACATGTGTGCTTTATTTATCCTTTTTCCAATGACACATCATTGTTCCACAAACGTTTAAAGTCTATGTTCTCATTTTTTCTGATCTCTTTTATTATTTTTATTGGTAACTCACCACCGGCTCATGGAGTATATATTTGTGTAATTTATTCAATCTTCGTTCTTATTTTTTATAAATGTGATGTCTATTACATTTATGCTATTACTATTGGCCCGTTCCTGCTTTGCTCCGATTGACAATGTGTCGACTTCCTTGTAAAAATGTCTTTTGCAAAATATCCAATGAAAAATCCGCAATAGTTGTCTGATCTTCCGTAATCGTGTTCATTGCCGATGTTGGCGACGAAATGGCTAAAATCGCGGAAATACGTGTTTCGCTATTTTTAGCAGATTGGTTTAGCTGTATTTTATGTATTTTATGTATTTCATCTTTTAATTTCATTGTTTTAATTTTATTGTTGTAATTATTGTTGCGACTTTATTTTTGTAAATTTAAATTGTTGAAAGAATCGCAGTTTATTTTTCCTAAAACTTCTGCCGGGATATGATGAGAAACTTTCGATCCCAAATTTAACCCTCTTAGGCGATGAAGTTCTAAAGTCTCTGAAATGCGTGTTTAACCACTATTTTAGTAGATTTGTTTTCCTGAATTTCGCGCTCCTATCTAAAACTGCTGCTGAGATATGGCAAAATGACTTAAAACTTTCAAACCCAACTTTTACCCACTTCGGGGTGGGAGTGGGGAATTTTCAAAAATTATTTCTTACTGCTTGCCTCGGTCGTAACTGAAATCTACAGTCCAAATTTCGCGATCCTGACTTCAGTCTTATCAGTTGGGCGTTGATGATTCAGTCCGTCAGTCAGGAGTTCTCTCTTTATGTAATAATACACTGCTCAAAACAATTAAAGGATATTTGAAGTTTAATATAAAATAAAGATATAAACGAAATTTTTTTTGCCGAAAATAGAAGAAGAGAATCACAAATGCAAATTTTTCTGGTTTTCAAACTGTGGAGTATGCAAATTTTGAGTTCGACGTCAAAAACGTCGCTTCAGCGGCAACGAATGAAATTTGACTTTCAACTGGATAACAGAGAATGAAGACAAGGATGATCGGCATTCATTGATTGCTTTGTTTCGATGAGTACGATGTCTCAGCGAAGTCCTTTGACAGATTTAGAAGCTTGGAGAATTGTTGGTAGGTTAGAAGGGGGCCAAACTCAAGCCGAAGTAGCGCAAGCCATTGGAGTGTCACAAAGTGTCATTTCCAGGATCTGGAACCGTTTTTTGGAGAGTGGATGTGCAGGCCGAAGACCAAGGCAAGGTCGTAGACGGGCAACAACGCCCAATGAAGATCGGTATTTAGCGTTAACAGCTCGGAGACACCGAAACATGAACGCTACTCTTCTCCAACAACACCTTCGCTCGGCTACAGGCACCACAATTTCAACTCAGACTGTCCGAAACCGGCTCCATGCTGTAGGTCTGTATGCTCGCCGACCGATGGTATGTGTTAGATTAACATCAAGGCATCGTCGCGACCGCAGGGAGTGGGCAACCGAGCATGTCAACTGGAGGAGAAATGAATGGATCAATATTCTGTTTTCTGACGAGTCCCGTTTTTCTGTGCATCCGGATAATAGGCGTATTTTCATCTGGATGGACCGTGGCAGTAGGAATAATCCTGCGTTCGTGCACGAAAGTGTCAGATTTGGCGGTGGAGGAGTGTTGGTGTATGGTGGCATCTCCATTGACGGGCGCACTGACCTCTACATCATTCGAGATGGAGCTCTGACTGGTCGCCGATATAGGGATGAGATCCTCAGACCTATTGTAGTCCCTTACGCTGCAGCAATCGGAGATAACTTCATTTTAATAGACGATAACTGCAGGCCACATCGTGCAAACCTGGTGGAGGATTTCCTTTTCGAGGAAGGAATCGTTCGAATGGAATGGCCAGCGTGTTCTCCAGACATGAATCCAATCGAGCACGTTTGGGACGCTCTAGGAAGACGAGTTTCTGGCCGCCAACAACCCCCACAAACTCTCCAAGAACTGGAAAGAGCTCTTCTGGAAGAGTGGGGCAGAATACCCCAACTCGTCATTAATAGCCTCATTGAGTCCATGCCTCAAAGGTGTTCAACGTTGCTGGCCGCCCGTGGAAACCATACCCCCTACTGAAAATGATTTTCTTTGAAGAAAACACCTTTTCTTATTCTTTTTTTCTCATATGCACAAATTGTGTTTTTTTCCTTTTGTACACAAATGCGCAATAAAATGCATTTTTTTCTGCCAAACATGTGTAATTTATTCTCATATAACCTACTATGTCTGTCGACCATGTATCAATCAGCTAAAAAAATTCCCAGATACAAAATCCACCTAAAACTGCAATATCCTTTAATTGTTTTGAGCAGTGTATATAGAATATACATTATTATACGCTATTCATTTTTAGCATCAAAATTTGATATTTAGGCTTTAACCTTCCTACCTTGAATGGGTCGAATCGACCCGTTTCTATCATTTCTTTCTGTCGATTCAAACCAGAAATTTCTTCATAAAGTAAGTTGAATAAAACCCACGGAGAACTATGTTAAATAAATAGGTTAAATAGTTTTAAATAAAAGTTCTGGTGTGAAATGTTTTTATCTAAGTTGAGTAAAATTTGAGCAGGGTAGAAAGATTAAAAAGCGTTGAATTTGAATTTTTTAAAGAGGGGTTTTTATCTTATTAAAAAATGTACCAACATTGATTTTTCATATGGTATCACCCACCTCTGACATACTTTTTGAGTACCTCGGATTAAAACAGCTCGGAAAAAGGTATTGTTATAAATAAGGGTATAATTATTTATTCCATTACTAATATTACTGTTATGGTATAAATTAAAATTCGTCATGTACTACATTTCACTTTCGCATCCTCAAACTTTGACATCTTGTATATGAATATTGATAATATACATATTAATAATATTATATTATATATAAAAACATATTAATAATATTATATTATATATTATCAATAATACACATGGAATGCGCAGACCGTGTCTTTATGGTACTATAAACCGTCCGTTTAATATTAATTCAAATAAAACTGCACTTCTAACCAGCGTGTGATGAATATTACTTTTATACTACTACCGGACATTGCATTTAACAAATATATCATTAAAAGTTGTTATTTACAAGGTTTAAAATGCCTTGGCGCATAACGTTGTCGCATGTGTCTTTATGTTACAACAAACCTTCTATGACTTTCAAGATTAAAAAATGTGGTTCATTCATGTAAAATTAATATAGGTCATGCAGGATTCGTACGCTTTTACCACAATTTTTAGTAGAATTTTTCGCCTAATTTAAATGCACTGCACTTAAACGAGGCGTCTACAATTTCTGTTATTTAAATATTAAATAGAAAACTTCTATTAAAAATTGCGCTAGAATCGTACGAACACTGTCATACTTCATACTTTTATAATATAAATAACTTAGCACTGTGTAGACCAGCAATTTAATACGAAATCTGGGTTTTGAATTTATATAAGCCCCACCTTTGTCTGAAAGGTCTTCGGTAATTTAGATTCGTAGATAAATTTATCGAATTTATGAGTTTGTAAGTTTGTAATTTTATACAAAATTAATAGATTTAATAAATTTTAGCAAAATATCCCCAAATATATGATTTAAATTTATATTTGTTCTGATAAAAAATTACCAAACTTTTACTGATGAAATATTACATAGGCGGAACTAGGTACTCGGAACACGCCTTTAGTCAACGGTGTAGGTTTTAAAACACGACTATACTCGTGAGTGGTCAACAAAGTGTTAATAATTCTCATAAGTTACAATATGTGTTTGAATCGAAAAAATGGCTTAAATACATTTGAGTCAAATCATTATATCTCAATAAAAAAGAAATATCTCAATTAGATGAAATTTTGAGATGGTATAAATTAAAATTTGTCACATAATTTCACATAATGTAATTTGCATATTCAAATTTTCTATATGGTTATTTAGGGAAACAAATATAAAAACTGTACCTTTTTCTGAGCTGTTTTGAGCCTAGATACTGAACAAAAGTATGTCAAAGGGGGGTTATACCAAATAAAAATCAATGTTGGTGCAATTTTTAATAAGTAAATTTTTTAATAAGCCCTATTTCAAAAAAGTACAATCTTATTCATAATGAAGATGCAAGTCTCTGGCGAATCAGTGGCGTAGTCAGGGTGGGGGTCCATATGCTCTTGATACTACTAATTTTATAAAGTTTTCTTTGTCTCATCTAATCGGAGAACTTTCTGCCATATTCAAACCGCAGTATTCAAACTACTGTAAACACCTGTCATTTGTAGAGAATTTTGTGTTCTTTAATTTATGTCAGAGAAATTTTTTTCATGCAAACCGACAGTTTCTGAGATATTTGTAAAAAACTAAAAAAGTATTTTGCCCCCCCCCCTCCCTCCCCTTGTTCACCTCCTATCCATCAGGACTTTTTACATAGTCATCAGTAGCCACCAATGAACAACTGTACCAATTTTTATCTCCTTAGCATTTATTAGGGCAAACTTCCCTAATTTGACTGGACTAATACGCAAAATGTAATTTCTCAAAAAGCTATTGAAATATCACTATAAAAATTAAATTGCAAGTTATTGACTCATAACTTATGAAAAATATTATATCTTAGATTTTAGTTTATCATCTTCACTACTGGCATACAAATTACGTGTATACAGAAAATACATATATATGCGATAGAATTTACTGTAGAGTGTTTTGCGTATTGGGCTAAATTTCACAAAATTTTACCATGAACTCCTCAATTTACCTAAATCTAATCAATGTATGGACTATTACGATATTACTGGTATCCAGATCACTTGGACCCTCTCCCTGGATACGCCACTGTGTCGAACGTTACCTCTCACGTCTCTCTGCGATAATTTGTTGATAAAATGGTATTGGGCTTACATTTTAACACTTTCCAACCTAGATGAAAAGTGTTTATGACTTCGGTTTGTATGTCCATCTGTCCGTGCTCTAACTCCCGTAAATATGCTCGGATTGCCCTGAATGTTTTTTTATGTTATTGTCGTTTATTATAGCGTGTTCCCTATTTCAATTGAAAGGTGTGGCAGTTATAGTGTTTTACAGGGAAAGTCAAAAGTATTCCGTTACATTACAGTTAATGGGAAATAAGTGTTTCAAGTGCATTTTGATGACGCTACGTCATTTAAAACATAATGAAATGGATATAATAATGAAGCTAATTAAAACATGCTTATTGTAGAATATGGTGTGCAAAGCATTTTTTATTAATTTACAGGGTCAAACAAAAGAATTCTGTTACACATCGTTCTATGTGTAAAAATTGTTTGCAGTGTAATTTAGTGATATTTCACTATTTCAGACATAATGAAAATTATATTCATTACTGAGGTTCACTATCAATTGCTCTCTTGTGTGCATTGCATCAGGGGGACACAAAAGATATTGGTTATAGTACATGTGCGATATTTACAGTCTATGTGTGATAAGTGCGTTTTCAACTTTGGTTTGCGTTTTTAAGTATAACTTATTTTTTGCATAGTACGTGTATGTTTATAAACTCGGTTGCTCATATACAGGGCTACACAAGGGAATTCGTAAGTATTACAGATTATATGAGTGAATTGCTCAAGGGTATTTTTTAATTGTGTTTACGCATTTTCATGCTGAACTATAAAAGTCTGTGGAATATAATAAAATTCATATACGCATAGGTGCCAACCTCTCATTAATATTCCGTAATATGCGGGTTAATTTGATCCAGTTTAACAACGCTTCAAACCAGAAAAAATATTGGATCAATCTTTATTTATTCCATTTCAGGTTTCTACGTGCAATTTATTTAATTTCATTTCTTAAAAAAATTTCTGGTGCAAAACGTGTTAAACCTGGGTCACATTAACCCGCATATTACGGAATATTAATGAGAGGTTGGCACCTATGTATACGCAAAGAGGAAGATACATTGTCGTTTACGGTTGGTAATTTCTGCGAGTGAGTTTAAGTTACCTTTTAGCTTAATATGTGGTGTGCACAAATGTCTTCAGATAATATAAAGGGCTGTACAAAAGGTTTCGAGTGCATTTCCATCGATTGGCGAAATTTATTAAATGTGAATATTCTAACGGAACTAAATTTTATCATACTATATATCCTCATCTATTGATTATACGCAGATCTGCACGTAGACTACTTTTTTGAGAGTGGAAGGTAATTTTGAAAACTATATTTTTGAATGTGTTATATGTTTTCTAAACTGTTTACTTCCACATCTTCTTTCACCTTATTTAACTGTGAAGTTTCATTACAGTTTTCTGGCTGTGTTGGAAAGTGTTTCATAATCTATGCTTAACGCAAGATTTTTCGTTCTTGTTTGTTAATGTTGACGACTGTACGTATTATAGATTATACGTGCATTCAGTGGCGGCTCGTGACCGGCTTTAATTGGTACACCAAATGCATGGCTGCTAAATTTATTCTTTTCTTACCACTATTATTAAAAAGGAATACTTTATTTTATTTACTGTCAGAAAGTACTGCCCTAAAACAAGGGAAATATTTCTTGTAAAAAATAATTGTATGAAAATGATGTGTATTTATGGCAAGTATTTAGTGTTTTCCCCAAAAAGACAGCCATAAGCCGCCACTACGTGCATTACGTAATACAACAATGAGTTTTATATACCCATAAAAATAATCGATGTTTTAAATATAAAATAACTTCATTTATTCATTTTAAAATACTATCAGTATTAATGGAAAATAATTTCATAATAATTTAAATTAGAAAATAATTATTACTTTTAAACACGTCCTAAAACAGCAAATACTTCGGTCACTGACAAGTTTTTATATTTTTTAAATTACTCGTACCGTAAACATGGAAAACTTTACCACGTATTTTCCCCTATTCATCTTTTGCTTACACATAATGTAGAATAATTTTTCAAAATCATCTTAAACCATTAGTCGTGATCTGTAGTTTAACACTAGAACTAACGGATATTTTACTCAAATTTAAAAAAAAAAAATTCACACCAGAAATTTTATTTAAAACTACTTAACTTATTCATTTTACGTATTTCTGTGAGTTTTATATTTAAATTATTTAAAAAAAATATTTCTGGTTCAAATTGGAATATATTCATTTGGTAACCGTCAAAATGACGACTCATGGTAGTTATAGTGTTAAGAATATGTGGTAATATTTTAAACTTAACTAAGCTATTTTATTTTTTGCACGTAAAACCGTGCTACCTGAGATACGGGGCAACTTTGCCAACTGTCTAAAAACTAATTACAATAATAATAAATAAAAAGAAAACACACAACCGGGAAATTGAATTTTATAATTCCAATAATGTTTTTAAATTATGACATATACATTACAATAAAAAAGAAAAGAAATAGAATAGCAGTTAAAAAATTCGATCATTCTTCTCAGAAAACAAATTTTTTCCTTTTTTCTCTGTAAAGAGGTTCAACAATGTACACAACTTCGGCTACGTTGACGGACACCTCATTCGGAACCGTAAGAAAATGAAAACTACACCCATTATCTTTCGTTCTAAGGTATGATACCGCAAAGTCTTCATTTCCGTAATAATGGGTGATTTTTGCACATTTTCACACTTTTTTTCTCCAAAGATTTAATGATCACAAACATCCCAACCTTCATTTCTATAAAGTTCTTACCATCTTGGGCGAAGTTGATGTCTTCAGTCACTGATGATTGTTCCTCATGCTTAAGAACAATATCCTGCACTAACACTTCACCGGGTTCTTCAGATTGCTTGTGTTCTGCTTCTTTCTCTGGTACAACACCTTAATCGGATTCTGATTCCCATGTGTCATGCAAGAAAAATGCGTAATCAAATTTATCCAAAAATATGTCCCACTCTTCTCAAGATTCCTGACGCAACTTTGCCAACATTAGATCATCAAGTTACAAAAGTGATTCCGAAAGCTTATTATATACTTTATCAGACAAAATAGGCAGTTTTTACGTACATTTAAATTAAAAAGGTGAAACGGAACACTTTTTAGGCGTACAAAATCGCTTGTTTCCCAGTTGTAAATTATTTTCACTGATAACGGCCATAAAACATTTAATAAGACAGACAATACACAGGAATAGTGTCACACAATGTCTTCTTTGTGAAATGAAAACACTAGCGCCTATTTTAATTAGATCTGGAACTTCTCAGAGTGCCAAAATCATATTTTTCAAAAAGTGGCAAAGTTGTCCCGGTGTATAATACGGACTATTTTTTAAAAATATTCTACATATACTTATGTGCTTTATCTCAAAACCAAAAAATTAAAAATGCAGTCTTAAACATTAGAGCTATGTACATCATATCATAGTAAAAATTTGCTTTAGAATTATATGCAAAATAAAAATTATAAAATATTTACTACAGGGTGACAAGAAATAACTTGGATGAAGTTTCAAACCAAAAATCTGTAACTACCACTAAAGTTATAAAGTTATCGTCATAGGGAATTGATTCTAGAAAGCTATGAAAACGCAACCATTCTAGAAAGCTATGAACTTTGTAACTAAACAGGTGTAAGTAAGTTAGTTGTGATAACCTTTATGGGTAACAAACGATCTGCCATACTTGGATTACATTACAGATGCTTAAAAAAATCTTTCTCATATTAAGAGGTAACACTACTAGAGTGTGTACAGCTTTATGACAATTTTTAATTGAATTTTTCGACTTATCTATTTGCACAAATTGATTAAAAATTCTACTCACAGAGTAAGGATATTTAAACAGAGCCCCAACTTCCCCTGAAAAGAGCGCCTGCAGCGGATGACTTAAAAACTAAATTATCGCGTTGGCGATTTTTATCTTCGTGATTTCCGTTTAACTGTAACCCTATTCTGCTTGGGGATTTTTCCTGTTGTCATTTGTACATGCGGGCCTGATTACCAACAGGGCAAACTTACACTAGTAAAAATGAATAGAAATTTGTATGAATAATGCGTTTAAATAACAACGAAAATATCCATTAAAATTTTCTGGTGGAAGTTTGCCCTTGCGGTAATCAGGTCCTGTGCTCATGTGCAAATTCTCGGCGTTCGCTATTTGATTTTTGAATCTTGATTGATACTTACACTATATTGCCAAAGGTGACCGGTCACTTGCGATTTTAGACGTTTTGTTAACTATCTAGAAAAATACATGAGGAATTAACCTGAAACAGCAGGTGTGTAAACAGTATAGTATACGTTATATATTTTCGCGAAGATTTTTTCACGAAACCCCATAGGGGACTGTCAACAAATTGAAAAAGAATGAATATTTTTTGGATAACCCTGTAAAAACTAATGTAGCAAATGCGTTCAAACTTGAGATTATTAATAAGTGGCTTATTGTAATATACTGTGTTACATTTTATGAGGATAGCATGTATACTCGTAGAGAAATTAAGGTTTTTATAAAAACAGTCCCGAATTTCGTCTAGTTTTTTGCTTATAATTTGCAGAGTTCTTAATATTAAAAAAAAGTTCTTTCCAGAAAATATGACAAACAGCATTGTACATAATACTCTGCAATCAGAATTAAAAAATAATAAAAATTGAATGAAAATGAGCAGGTTTACTAAAAAATATATATATATAATATATATATATTAATATTATTAATATATATATATATATATATATATATTATTAATATATATATACAGGCCAGGAAGAGCAAGAAAGCGCACAGTTAACACATAAAAAATCAGGTGTAAGTAAGTTAGTTGTGATAACCATTATGGTTAACAAACGATCTGCTATACTTGAATTACATAAGCAAGGAATGAAACAATGTGAAATTGTTCAACGATTGAAAGTGCCCAAGCAGACGGTTTCATACACAATCAAAAGGTTTAAAGAAATCGGACATGATGGTGACAGGCTAGGAAGAGGAAGAAAGCGCACAGTTAACAAATCAAGAAACCGGGTAGTTATCAAAAAGAGAGTTCAACGAAATTCTAGGATTTCAATGAGAAAGGTTGCTAGAGAGATGAAGATCAACAGAGAAACCACACGTTTGATGGCAAGAGTAGAGCTTGGTCTTCACCCTTACAAAAGGAAAGAGGCTCAAAATCTAACAGCAGAGAACAAACGCACAAGACTTCAAAGGTGTAAAGAACTGTTAAAGGGGGCGCAGGTGATCGATGGTAAACATTTGTCTTCACAGATAAGAAACTGTTTACGATTGAACAAGCTCACAATAGCCATAATGATAGAGTTTGGTCAGCAGAAGCACCTGGACCTTCTTGCATTGTTGAACGGCGTCAACGACCCCAATCTGTAATGGTTTAGGGTGGGATATGTGATAGTGGGAAAATACCACTTATTTTTGTTGATCAAGGGATAAAGATTAATCAACAAACATATCGCAAACTCATTTTGGAAGATGTTGTCTAAACGGGGTCATAAAAGTTCTTTGGAAACAAATGATGGACTTTCCAACAGGATTCCACACCTGCACACAGAGCTATAGGCACTCAAGATTAATGTAAGACACATTTTCCTGACCTCATTGGAGCTCAAGAATGGCCACAGTATTCCCGAGATTTGAACCCTATGTATTATTCTGTTTGGTCCATCTTGGAGACAAGGGTGTGTGCTAAATCTCATAAAACTTTGGCATCCCTAAAGAAATCCTTATGTAAGGAATGGGATAAAATATCAGTAAGGGAGTTACGGCCCATAGCCGAAAATTTTGTGACACGTTTAAAGCTCTGTATTAAGGATAAAGATAGCCACTTTGAAAATTTGTAAATATATTAGACGGAATAATGTATTCTTATTTATTTTGAAGTTTAGTCGGAATTTTTTCATTAGCATTAAAGTTATAATATATAATGTGTGTCCAATTTTTTTCTTGTCCCCCTGTATTTATCTGTTTGAACTTATACTGTATTAACACTTTGCCATCTGTATATCTCGTAAAAATACTTCTATTCGTAAAATATTGAAATGATTGATTGACAGCAGAATTTAGAAACAAATTTATTCGAAAGTAAGTAAACTCCTTTCCTCATGTACTTGAGAAAAGGGAATTTTTCATTCCAAATTTCTAGTGTCAATGTAGCATTTAAGGATTAAACTAAAGTTACTTTAAGACGACACCACTGTGGTGTCGCCGGACGGCAAAGTTTTAAAATCCCATCACAAATAAGCTTTGAAACATGCTTTCATAAATTATTCTGTGAGAATTTTTTACTTTTTTCTGTTCTAGCTACGAATTTTTTTAGATACTCTTTTGAAACGATCGAACAAAATAAGTAAAATAAGAGTATTCTGCTGTTATCATAAATTAATGTAATCGACAAAAGTGCTTGAATGGAATGTGGAGGAGCTGCCATCAAATAGAATGAATGATATTATAATTACAAGATTTTCCATTAAAGAAAAAACATGTCATATAAATAAAATTTCGGAGTTAAAATAATGGCACTCTGTTGATAGTTTACTCAGAAAATTTACATAGTTATCGTATTTTATGTCGAAACGTGTAGAAAATTCTATGAATAACTAAAAGTGTGCTTAATTTTTTTTTTGAGGAGGAAAAAAAGTTATTTTCTATGCATCTTAAAATTTCTGCTTTTCTCAATTTGAAATCATTTTATTATTTTTTTCTTTAAGACCACTGAATTAATTGTAGTATTATTTGTATTAAACATCAAAACTTCTTAAATTTTAACTTATCTCTTTCCATTTCTTTGTCAAGTATGATTCGAAAGCTTTTTGGTACCGCTAATTCAGAATTAAGCTTTCGTTACCCCTAATTTTAAAAAAATCTTCCTATTATGTTTCTAAAATATTCCTAATAGTTATACCATGAAAATTATAGTGTTAGATATAGTGAAATAGTGTTAGCAAAGTATGATTGTTTTTTCAAGACAATAACTTAGAGTTTTAAAATGCACTGACAGGTATTTTAATACCAGATTTTTCGTAACAAATGGTCGCCATGCTTAAACGTAGAATTTCTTCATTAAATAAGGCAAATGTTCCTTTACGAAAAATCTGGTATTCAAATCCACCGAGGAAAAAGCTATTATAAATTAATCCTGAGAATATGAATGGAAGAAAGTTATTAACAGAAAAATAATATTCAATCACAAAGAAAAATTACCACATATTAATACAGATATAAATAAGAACATCAGTTCAAGTGTGGACACGGGATTGAAAATTCCTGCAGCTGTAAAGTCAACGAAATGGAAGGACAACGACAGATTATGGAACCTATGAATTACCATCAGCTATTATTTTTTTTCCACGGACATGTGCGCAAGAACTTGACGCAAGAACGCTCTTGTGTGGAATATGTAAGGTAATATGGTGCTCCTGTACGGAAAGAAAATTTACATATTCTGCACCCGCAGCGCAGCTGTGTTGACTATTGGTCGCAGTTAGATTAAAGTGGCGCTAGTGTGTGATAAGAAATTTAACACGTACTGCGCACGCTCTAAGTATAATCTATCTGTCTTAAGCATACGGACCCTGAATGAATTTATGTTTTGACAAATAATTGCTTTAGAAATATGTATATGTTTGAAAAATATATTTATATTCTTTAAACAGCTTCACTTATAGTCATTAACTATGTACTTAAAAACTTACTTCATGAGATTGATCTATGAATATATTGCTTCGGTGTATTTTTAGTAATTTTTTTTAGAGTGATAAAAAAAATAAGTAAAAGAAAACAATTCTACTACTATCGTAAATTAATGTTTCGAACAAACTTTGTTATAAGGTGGAAGAGTTATCATTTAATATAATGAAGGATATCATAACTACTAGAATTTCTAGTTAAAAGAACTTGATAATGAAAATATAACTTGAGAATTTAAAATGACCAGTACACTCGTGCGAGCTTTTAGCACTGAAGTCTAATATTTTTTAGTAATATGTCATACTTTTTAGACGCAGATTAAACAAGAACGAAAAGTCATACGTCAAGCATAGATTATGTAACACTTTCCAACGCTTTCAAAATAATTTTACAAATCATTACCGTTTAATAAGCTGAGAGATAACATCTAAGTAAACAATTTGGAAAACGCGTACCATATTTAAAAACGTAATTTCAGGAATTTCCAACATATACAATATTCGGAAAAATATCCGAATACTATAATATATAATATCATTTATATATATCATATATATATATCATTTATTTTATATAATTCATATATATGATTCATATTATATAATTCATATAATATCATACATCATCAATGAATATAATATCATTTTAAATTCTCAAGTTATATTTTCAGATCTATAGATTTTTATATGTACTACATAGGATGATAAATTTTAGTTTAGTTAGGAAACGCGTAGCACAGTTTAAAATTCTCCTTCTGGAGTATCTGTCAAACGGAAATGTGTTCGCGAACTTTTGTGCTGCCCTGTATATGAAATACAGAATTTATACACACCCAGTAATAGACAAAAAGTGAGTTCAATTTAAAATCGCGTTCAGCAACTTAAAACGCACTTCCAGGAATTATTGTTAACAGAAATAGAGAATTCTTTTGTGTGTCCCTGTAAATGAACGATGACTGCTATACTCACACTATTCTGCAGTAAGCCTCTTGTAATGCACCTTAGTGATATATATAAATTTCAATGCGTTTAAAATAGTGAAACATTATTTAATTAAACCGCAATTTTTCTCCATAGACGTAATGTAACGGAATTCTTTTGGCTATCCCTGTAAAGTAACTATAAGTGCTATGCACACCATTTTCCATTTAAGCTTCTTGTAATGCACCTTAGTGATATATATCAATTACAATGTATTTGAAACTGTGTAACATCATTAAAATAAACCGCAAATTATTTTTCCCCCATAGACTGTAATGTAACGGAATTATTTGAGTGTCCCTGTAAAAAAACTATACATGCTACACACTTCAGTTGAAATAGGGAACATGCTATATATAACGACAATAACATATAAAAATTGCAGAGCAATCCGAGCATATTTACGAGAGTTAGAGCACGGACGGACGGCAGACGGCCATACGGCAGACAAACCGAATTCAGAAACACTTTTCAACTAGTTTGGAAAGTGTTAAAAAACGTGAAAATCCAGGTTACTCATTGCTTCCAACTATTACGCTTTTTTTCTTACCACTAAAATTTAATAGTAAATTTTGACTTCTTTTATCAAAAAAAAATTATGTTAAAAATTTAAAGAAAGATTACAAATACAAATATTTGTAAACAACCAATCAATGTTATACTCAAAACCGATAAAAACTAGCAATATGGACGTGAGGAAAAAAATAGCAATCGCATTTTAAATACACTAAAGTGTTACATCATCCGCTTCCGGAAAACAAGGGATAAGGAAAAGTAAATTACAATTTAATCTAACATAATAAGGAATACGTGTTAGGCTACACGTGAAAAACTACTGCTCTGCTCTATGGTTCTGTCATAACTCCTGTGTTCCGAGCGGGATCTCTCCATTTCGGTAGTGTAGAAACACGGGATACAGATTAATTATTTAAAACCAGAAGAATTTTATTCACCTGAAATTTACAAGTTGTGATGAATCACTGAAAGTTCTTTACCCTCAAAGATCATGGGTTGTGTTTTTCATCAGAGTCTTTAGACGGCCTAGAGTTTGTGGGATACAGTCTATATTCATTCAAATTATGGGGCCCTAAAGGAACCCCTCACATTCACTTAGTGGCGCTGAGGCGCTGGTCTCCTTATCACGTAACAACAGAGGTCTTCTTCCCTAAGAGGCAGGGAAAAAACCCTCTTTCTTCAAACTCCAATTGTCACTTCTTCCACGCAGAGAGAAAACTCACCTCTCCCTTCGGATCCCCAAAACAGAATCCTCTCTTCGGCCAATTTCTCCAAAAGTCATGACGGTGGGGGGGGAGGGGCATGGGCGGTGACCTCCGTAACATTTAGTCCCATCATATGCGACTTACACATCTATTGGGTCACGGCGATTTCATCATCTCGATTGCTCTGGGAAGCAAAGTTGCAACCGTGAGAATATGGGGGGTCTGGGTCATCCATTTAAGTGTCATGCAATGTCGCCTCCGAGTCTGGCCTTTTCAACTTAGCAGTCTCAATTGTCACCAGGAAAAGATCGAACAGTGCTTTTGATGTTCCGACCTGCATAGGTGGTCTACTTCGAGACGTGGGAACTGTCTTTAGGCGAGAACTTATATTTATTAGCTGGGAAAGCTTCAAGATCTCACAGCATCCTATTTCTACTAAACGTTTCAATTTAAACTTTGCTTTTTAATCATAAACATAAAATCAAACTGTGTGTAGACGTCACATAGTCTCATTTTTGCATTACTTATTATTTTTGATAATCTTTGCTGAGCATGATTTAATACGGTATTTTTGTGGCTGTCCTTATTTTAGAAAATCCTTTCATTTCATTTATGTAAAAATTATCATTTGTGTAGTTTCATTAATTTTTAATTTAGTGTCATATTTAAATTAACAAATTGTTTTAAAGAAATATGAGTAAATAATTTCAAAATCATTTTGAGTGATACCTTATTTATCGTTGTGCGCTACGCATGTCTCCATGTGCATAGTATATGGGATGTTGCCAACAGAATTAATAACATGCGATCAAAAAGTATCCGGATTGCTTCATTTAAAATATATCTAAGGTAGATATCGTCTGCAAATTTTTATCAAACGTTTTTACGACTGCTATAAACATCTGACAATAGACAGGAATTTATTTCATTTTACAGTCCTCGGAGGTCCCAATTACCAGGAATCCATTAATAGAGACAAAATAAAATATATAAGTACCACTATTTTCTTACGAAAATTTTCGTTTTAGATTTATCTTTCAAATGTCGTAGAAACCTGCTTCGAGTTGAAAATTTCCTTGCAATTGTTGTGATAATCTGCCACGAACATAATAAAAAAAAATAGTGATGGACGAAAAGATACCGCTCAGAGGCCTGATTTTATCGTCTGAAAATTACCTTTTTAAAAAAATGAGATAAGAATTTTCACTCTGTTGATTTTCCAAAATAGCGAACGTTACTGAGCAAAGAATGTACATTAAATGTTGTTTTTTCAATGAAATTTTTCCTGGAAAAGCATTTAAAATGTTACAAAAAGCTTTTACAGACGACTGTTTATAATAATCAACTGTATTTGATTGGTTTAAAAAGTTTAAATATGGTAGTCAAAGTCGCTCAAAAATAAAGGTAATATTGACTGTTTTCTGTGATTGTCGTGGTGTTGTGCAATATGATTTCCTACAAACTGACCAGACTGTAAATAGAAATTATTATTTGTGTGTTTTGAGCCATTTGTGTGAAGCAATTCGTCGAAAACTGGCTGAAATGTGGCTAGAAATCTCATGGGTTTTACACCACGATAATGCGCCTTCTCACTGTGCATTTATTATTTGAGATATTTTAACAAAACATTCAACAAATACGGCGCCACAATCTCCATATGCACCTGCAATGGCAATATGTGACTTTGTTTAATTCCCACGGTTGAAGTTGCCTGTTCGGGGTCATCGTTTTGAGTCCATTAATTCGATAAAAGGAAATTATCTACAAACTCTGAATGGGTTTCACAAAAACGACTATAACCCTTTCAGGGGTAGGGGTATGTTTATAAAACCACTTAATTTTAATTCCCAAAAGTCCCAATGGCACCAGAGTTTTGCTAAAATCTTTTCCATTTTATATGTATGTGAAATATAGCCTTTTTTCTTATTTGTATTTTTTTTTTTTGTAAATTCCGGTGCCAGTCATTTATTTCAACATTTTAGTACTGAAAATACTTTGCCCCTGAAAGAGTTAAGGTATGTTTTGATGTTGCATTGCATTGCTTGGTAAATGCATAGCTGTCAAGATGTACATATTATCTGAATTATAGTACCGATATAATTTATGGCTAGTAAATACCTTTCAAACAAGACAATCTTTAATAAATATTCAATAAATTGTGTCTTGTTTCTTTCTGGTACTTAGTAAAAGGAAATTTTTAGTAAAAAGTCCTGTTTGAAATATGTTTGAACTAGGTCAAATTGACAGAATGCATAGCTGTCAACCGATATTTCCTC
Organism: Maratus michaelseni; assembly: GCA_963931845.1. NCBI lineage: Eukaryota > Metazoa > Arthropoda > Arachnida > Araneae > Salticidae > Maratus > Maratus michaelseni. The sequence goes on from OZ007586.1 coordinate 405,394,794, forward strand.
TTAAACTGTGCCGATACATTCAACTTTAAATACACAATATATGAACCAGTCGAATTGCTGAATAAAAAGTAAATTTGCTTTTGTAGTTATTACATAGTTCTATTTATTTAGGAAATTTTTCTGTGTAAACATAATTGTTTGACCTAAGTCAAATTGAGACAACATTGCGGAAATTATCAGTATATTGACAGCTATGCAAAATGTCATGTGGATTATTTGCATGTTGTGAGCTATGCTATAGCTGCCAACTTGGCGTCAACTTGACCGAGGTTAAATAAACATGCTTCATACGAGGAAAAGTTTCTAACAAATAAGGTCAAATAAGAAAAACAATTAAACAAAACACCTTTTAATAAACTAATTTTTGGTTCGAAAAGTTTTTTTTATTTTCTATAGAAGATGTGGCAACAGTTTTACGGTAATTATCGATAAGTTGGTATTTAAGCTTGGAAATGCTAAGAAAGAACCTATTTATGCAAACTTTTTCTAGCAACCGTGCAATTGCCAAAAAAATATACAGTTGACGTCGATATAGTGAAATGCCTCTTACATATATTAAAGTCTGGCGTTGTTTCCTTATTAGAAATCGAAAGAAGAACATTAAAAAGAGAAAATTAACTGTCAGTTTCTGAAGTTATAGCTGTTAGTTTTATTTTTCGACATCCAATATTGACTGAAAAGTTTCTGTGAAACATCATTATGAGTACTTACGATAATGGTTAATCCGTTTGATGTCTTACTATAGGACAACGTGTCATTCAAACTGCAAAAGCAAAAAATATGTCGAAAAATGTTATTTTGTTGTTATAAGAGACGGCTTTAGTATTATACCTAGAGCGTCTGCAGTACATGTTAAATTCATTAGCTCACACTAGTACTACTTTCCTCTCCTGCGGCCGGTAACCAAAACATCTGCGCTGCAGTCGCATAATATGTAATTTTTTTCACGTATATGAGCGCTACTTTCCACTGCTGCGACGAATTCTCAAAACAAAAGTTCGTGTGAAAACAGACTAACTACATGTAATTCACAGGTTCCATAACCCGCCGTTTAAGTTCACTCATCCCACTGACCAGCGTGGATTTTCAATCCAGAGTACACGGGGGATCTACAGTGACCTCTCACTTATACACGATACACAGTAATTATTTTTCAGCACTAGTTTATTTTTAAAGTAATTTTCTCCTTATTTAATAGCAGCATTTATAAATCGAATTTTACTGTTTTAAAATAATAGGATGAAAAAGTAATTACTGAACATCGCGTACAAGAGAGAGATCACTGTATCTTACGTTCTTATCTGTGTTAACCGTTTGAGTGCTGAAAATTCGGCCTATAATCCGCGGTACAAACAATTGTGTTTCAACCCAGAAATGTTATCGTATAAAATGTCACTCACTAGATCGCTGTAAATACTTCATCAACTGTTGAATAAAAATTAAATTATTTAATTTAAATTATTGAGTAAAATTTCTGGGTTGAAACAGAATTTGTTTGATCCGCGGATACATTGCGGCTCTATCCCGCTTTATAGCACTCAAACGGTTAATGTGTCGAAATTTCTCTTTGTGATTTTTCTGGTTTCAGCTCTTTATTTTCCAGCATACAAACAGATTACCAATATGAAGAGGGAGCTATTTTCAACTTCAATTCATCTACTCGGGCTTAACCCATAATTGCATAGTGATGTAAATTTCCATAACTTTTTATTTAACTTTTAATAAATAAATCAACTTCTTCGCGACCACTATATTTATATAGAAATATTAAACCAGTAAATTTCCCGTGAACTATGTTGCTGAACAAAGTTAAAAAACTATCTTGCAATTTCTGGCGTCTAATATTTAATATATGTACAGGGTGTTTTTTTTTTAAACTGACGCTATTCAGAGCCGCCTGTAGCTCGTTCTAATAACTGGATTGATACAAAATTTTGTGAATGGACTAAGAAAACCATGGGAAAAAAGATTCCAACAAAAAAATAGTTCCAATCACCACCGATAGGGGGAAATGTGGCGCTGTGGTAATTTATGCAACTGAGAATTAGCGTAAAAAACGGGCAATAAATGAAAATGCAAATTTTTACTTACGCAAGCGACAGTAGCGCCAATAGTTTAAGTTATAAATGCATGCGAAAAACATCGAGAAACTATTTCAGCTCAAATTGAAAATGAATCTCATGTTACCGCAGCGCGCATTACTTGTGAAGTTCTATTACTGTAACCAGTGCAATGCACCAGCCGCTCTTCGTTTACTTAGAACACGCCATAAACTGCGCAAAGGACCTTTATCCGTTAATGTATTGAAAGCAATGATTCTGAAATTCAAAGAAACAGGCTCGCTAGCAGTTCGGTCAGGCAGAGGACGTAAACCGGTGGCAGAAAAAGTGATAATGGATGTTTCAACTGCAATCAACGAAAGGGAAAGTGTAAATGATGAATAAAACATGGTATTTTATCCAAATTATTAATTTTGTTTGTTTCTGATGTTTTTTTTCAATGTACAGCGCCACATTTCCCCCCTATCGGCGGTGATTGGAACTAATTTTTTTTTGTTGGAATCTTTTTTCCCGTGGTTTTTTTAGTCCACTCACAAAATTTCGTATCAATCCAGTTATTAGAACGAGCTACAGGCGGCTCTGAATAGCGTCAGTTTAAAAAAAAACACCCTGTAAAAGAAAAACTCATGCAAAGAAGGGTTAATATATAATGTCTTTGGCTGGAGGTGGAGGTGTTGGGAGAATGCATGTTGGAGGCCGTAGTAGTATCACCAAAGCTTAAGAGCATCAATGTGTCGGACAAAAAGAACGTAAATGTAACTTCATCTTAGATAACCTTTGACCTTTAAACGCTAATGGTGCTCGAGTATATGCGAAAACTTGCTCTCTATGATAGAATAATGCTGGTTTCGATGCATATAATCTTATTACATGCATTCCACAACTAGCATACCGTCATAAGGAAAATGTACGTTGAGATAAGGAGCATATTAGTTTTGGTCAGAAACTGTGTCCAGCGTTAGGTTTTCTAATGAATGCCGCATTACCATAAACGGTGATTCTACTATCAAGCTGGTATGAATAAACAGATGAATTAGTTCTCATCACTAGAATGACCAGGAAACTAATAGTTGTGGCCGTGGAGTAATTGTGATAAAATAATCAAGCACAATGGCAGAATCGGTTATCAAGCACAATGGCAGAATTCCGATTGACATATGTGAAGAATGTAGAGTGATAGTCAACGGACGTTCTCCAGGGTAATAGCCGACTTTTCTATGGGGTAGTTAGTCTATAACAACTGTTCATGAATAAAAATGCCTTCCTATATACAGGGTTCGTACGGATCAGAGAATTTTCCAGGAGTGTCACCAGTATTTTCTTTATAGAAGAGAAAATCTAGGTTAAACTCGCGAAACTTCGCCTTCTTTTAAAGAGGAATTTTCTGTAAGAAAATACTGGTACCGAAGAATTTCCTGGCCGCAAAATTCCAGGAGCCGTACGAACCCTGCATATAGGACTGAAACTCTCATGCTTGCAGGGGACGATATTGAGCGTATGACATAGTTTCAACTTTAATATAAGTTCCGTAAAATTGTGTCAATTTTACCAAAGTCAAAGAAACATGTTTTACACCGAAGGATTTTCTTAATAAACCAAATTAAATAAGAACTACAAAGAAGCAGGTCCTAATAATTTTTCTGGTGCACAAAGTATTTTTGTTATCGAAGGTATCGAAACAGTTTTGCACATTTACCGATGTTTTCTGTAGCAAATAAAGCATTTTGAACCAGAAATTGCTTTTTATTAAAATGTATCTTGTTTGTTTGATTTTCTTGATTTCATGTACTTTAATTTATTTGAAAACATTGTTGGTTTGAAACGTGTTTATATGACCTAGGTCACACTTGTAAAATTTTACGGAAATTATTATTAAGTTCACAGCAATGGATTTAAGAAAATTATTGGTAGGTTATTATAAGATAGGCAGGAATTATATGATATAGAACTGCTAATTTTCCTGACCTAGATCTTTTAAATCACCAATAAGATGCACTCGGTGGACGTATTTATAAATAAAAAACCATCTTCGAACCGTACAGATAATCAAACTCTGTATGAGAAATTAAGAATACAGAATTCCCCACACTCATCTCAATTGTATAGCGGACAGTATGCTAAAAAGATGTCAAATGTGTATTAGAGTCCAAGGGGGTCAAACTCTATACTGACGAATAAACACGTCTGTATCTGTTCTTATTTTCTACAGAACGAGCATTTTTCGCAACTGTTGAAAATTACTCTAAGAGGCATCTTTTGATCTTTTGCGCATCTTGCTTTGCCATGTGGTAATATCTTTATTGTTTGGAATAATAATGATACATCAAGACCTTTATTAATTGCGTACCACCTATAAAGTCTTCAAACAATGTCTATCATTAGTTATGTTGTATCCTGCCTCTGCTCGTTATCGTAAATATCTCAGCAACTGTATTTTATATTTCCCATATATTTTGAAAAAACAGATTTGTCTTATTTTACATCAAAATTTGTAGGTAATTATACGAATATATTTATTTCTTTTAATGTTTTGAAATTTTTAGATGGAAAAGAAAATAAACGATTTTTTTATATGGACTGTGGCCATAATTAAAGTATTTTTATTTAGAGCTTATTTATACAGAAAGTACTTGGACAAATGCAACACTATTTCATGTAAAATACTATGTAGATATTGGGATATCGATTTATACAAAAGACAGCTTAGATTTGTTCTACACGGTGGCTCTACAAGCTGATTTTGCGCATTAAAATACTATCCACGTTTTTGCCACGTTTTTGCAAAAGACAAATTGCAAATATTTAAAAACGCATGTAACTTCTGACAAATATTTCTGTGTTAAAATTGTCTATTAAATGTTAGTTAATCACATAAAGTGTTCCCTTTATACAAAATAAAATGTTTATTTCACCATCCCAAATCAGCCTTTTGCGCCCCTTTTGACCTTAGTGCCAAAAATGTAAATTATATTTTTCATTATAAATTGATTCTTCATTGTCAAAATAGTATGTGTTCGTAACGGTTGCTTTTGCCACGGTATAATTTTTATAATTGATCCCTAAAAATCTATATTTAAATTATGGCCACCCAGTAGCTTTAAACTTCTGCTTTCCTCATTTTTAAATATTTTTTCTTATTTTAATTCTTTAAGATTACGACATTATTCTTGTTGATAAATCATTTAAAAAATGAAAGAAATCTGGAAACAGAAAAAATATATAGTGCAAAACATTTATTATTTTATTCTATTAGACTTATCTGTATCAGAAAATGCATTGCGCATTCACCTGCCTTCCCACATATCTATTGATGTATTTTTAAATTACAAGTTAAAAATTTAGCATTGAATTTATCTTATAATGAAAAACTATGTCTTTAGAAATATGAACATATTTAAAATATTGTATACTGCACTCATATATCACATAGACTATGTTTAGAAACTCATAAACAATATGCTTAAAAACGTACTTGTAATTACTCTCTGATGGATTTTTTCCTTTTTGCTTAGAGCATTTTTTCGGCGCGTTTATTTTTTGAGCAATGGAAAAATTAATAAAAGAGGAGAGCTCGACTATCATCGTAAATTAATTTTTCCGGCAAAAGTACTTGAATATAAGGTGTAAGGGCTTCCATTAAATAGAACGTAGGCTACTATAATTACGTTTTCTATCTAAAAAAATATGTGATAAAAATAAGAAATAACATTGTAAAATAATGATACCCTGTTTTCTGAATATAATTTAAAAAAATTACAAACTTATTTTTTCTTAAAAAATTAAATATTTATCGTATTTTATTTTACGATATAAAGAAACATTCTATGAATAAATAAAACTATGCTTTATTTTATGCAGTAAATCCGTTCTCCGCACGGATGTAATGAAATAAATGCTCATTAACCCAAAGCATAGAAAACCCGTCGATGAATATGATGCTATCGATGAATATGACATATATAAAAGTATATCAGCAATTTCATCCATAAAAATGAAACATGTTACAATGATTGTTTAAAGGTGTTATTTTTTATTTTTCTCTATTCTCAGATTAAATGCTCACAACAAAAAGTAAATTGTTTTAATTTTGACGGATAAACCAAACAGTGAAACTATTACAGGGACTAAATGTCAAGGATTCATTGAAATTTGGTCATTTATAAAAGAGATCGTGTATTTTCATACATCCATTTGAAACATTTTACTTACGACTGACCAAAAATACGTCATTTGCCGTTAAGTCTCTCGATTCTTACTACAGGGTCATTCATAATTCCCTCCGGGGTTTCGAAACGTTATAGTAAAAAAACGAAGACGAATATGAAAAAAAAGAAACATATGAAATTATTCCGAAACTATTCAAGTTTTACTTACATACATTACAGGTGTTCTATGTGTGAACCCTTGGTCACACGGCATACATCCATGCGATAGTCCAGTTCCTGCCATAATCCGTTTCTTTAAATTTCCGGTACCACACATGAATTGTTTTGTCAGTTGGTCCCTGTTTTCGATATTTATTACGAAAGGCCCGTTGAACTGACACCACTGATTCAGATTTAAAGAAACGGAGTATGGCAGGAACTGGACTATCGCATGGATGTATGCCGTGTGACCAAGGATTCACACATAGAACACCTGTAATGTATGTAAGTAAAACTTGAATAGTTTCGGAATAATTTCATATGTTTCTTTTTTTCATATTCGTCTTCGTTTTTTTACTATAACGTTTCGAAACCCCGGAGGGAATTATGAATGACCCTGTATAATATGAAAATGGATATGTTTTTCCGACCACCCTGAAATTCTGCTTGGCAAAACTATTTCGCTGCATTTTATAAAAATGTAAAACTATAATAGAATATAAATTTTTAATTGATCTAATTTAACCGGTTAAAATGCTTAAAACGTGGACGATTTTGGTATAGATGATAGTTTCGATGGTACATATAAAGAACCCGACAACAGCTGGCGCACCAGCCAGCGAGTAGTTGCTGCCATAGCAACATAGCATGCATACTTCAATGGGAAATGAATGACAATACTTTTACGGATGTTATCCTGACTCGGATGCAGTCATCAGTGATCGGGTTGCTGTGCATTTCATATTGTAGCTGGCGGTAAAATGTTGCTATCGCAATAATACCAGCTGGTCCGCAATATGACTGTCAGGTTCTTTATCTGTTCCACAAAATCTAACATATATACCAATATCATCGACGCTAAAATCATTTGAAAACATTAGATGCTGCCTCCATGGCTATAAATAATGCATTTTTGCTCGTTTTTTGGCGATACGTCCATAGTTTTGTACTACATACAAACATGTACGTAATGTTCGTACACTATACTGAAGCATTGTCTTTTTAACTATTGTAATCAAAGTTTGTCTTTTAATGTTCAGTCCTAAACGGCGTTAGCTACGCCACATCCATTGAAAAACATCTTAGGGGAATGATTTATTACATTTAATTATTTTTGCTTTGAGTCATACTGTATTTATGCTTAATTATTGTTGTCGTTTAAATCAAATAATTTGTAATATAATTTTTAGTACCCATTTAAATTTATCCTAAAATGATAAAAAGGTAAACTAAAAGGTTCATATATGGTTTAGCAATTTTCATTTTCCTAAAATTTAGAATCAAATTTATCACTAGCATCTGTCAGGCCGAAATGTCAGAGCATTGAGTCTCATATTTTTTTTTTCTCTAACTACGCGCGATTTCCATATCTCTGCAACTATCTTTCCGATTTCAACGCAAGTGACTCCAAACATTATAATTAACTTAATAGTCAGCCTGTATAACATTAAACTAAATTTATGAGTAGTGATCACTACTATTTCCGAATATTAGTTTAAGCCAAATTTGTAATTAAGTCCCTAGCTTAAGCAAACGAACTAATTCTTAAAGACGCATAGTGGCCAAGCTAATTAGGCTGAAGGGCACTTGACCACTCCTTTCTCCCGTGGCCCCTACTTCGAGGTTTTTTTCCTCCATTTCCCGTTTCCATAACTGAGCAACTATCTTTCCGATTTTAACGCAACTGATTCCAAACATTATAATTAATTTAATATTCGCCTTCTATAACATTAATATAAATTTATGAGTAGCAGTTACCACTATTTCCGAAAAATAGTTTAAGCCAAATTTGTAAATAAGTTCCTAGCTTAACTAAAGAAATGAAATTTTTAAGATGCATAGTGGTCCTCCTAATTAGTCATTTTCTGAAACACACTTGAACATCCCGTCCCCCCCGGCACTTCACTCAAGCTTATTTTCTCTAACTGTGCCTTATTTCAATAACTTGTCTAATAATGTTCCCATCTTCTCCACACCAGCTCAATTTTGTAACACGTCTACTGTACAGTGCGGAAGGCAACGAATTCCTGTCTTATGGGTTCGTTCAGAAAGAGGTTTGTTTAGAACAGAATGCTCCCCTGGCAGTGGAAGAGGGAAATAAAAAAAAAATTCCGGAGCGTACGAGCATGCCCGTTAGCATATTAGATACCTCTACTCAAGTACGGAACCATGAGGAAGTTTCTGGACTTGTGATTTGTTCGTTTCTTCTGTGTGATTTGTCTCGACGCGATTATTGGAAACACAAGTTTTGAAACAACTGATCAGAATTTTTTTTTTTTTTTTTTTTTTTTTTTTTTATGCCTGTCTTTAAGTAAACTAAACTCCTATTTTACTTTACTTCATTTTTTGATGAAATTAAATCAGTCTACAATCAGTCAATACAAATTAATTTTAGTACGTAGCAATGTTAAAAATTTAGAAGAAAGGGGGTGGAAAAATTTGGAAAATTCATTTATAGAAATTGGAATAGAAAAACACCAGTCTTGTGGACAAAGATTTGCTTTCGCATAAATATAATATTAATTCAAAGATAATTTAAAACAAAATTTGTAATTAGGTGTTGCAAAGGCTACAATAAATCCGGTTTAAACCTCGGAATAAATCTGTTTTTTTGGAAATAAGCCGGTTTTTTTGGGAATAAATCGGGTTTTTTGGAAATAAGCCGGTTTTTTTTGGGGAATAAATCGGGTTTTTTGGAAATAAGCCGGTTTTTTTTGGGAATAAATCGGGTTTTTTGGAAATAAGCCGGTTTTTTGGGAATAAATCAGGTTTTTTGGAAATAAGCCGGTTTTTTGGGGAATAAACCAGGTCTTTTGGGAATAAACAGGTTCTTTGCAACTCTATTTGTAATACATATTTTATTGTAAATGGTTATAATTTAAGAAATGATTGTTCATTTAATAGTGGCGCCACCTATTAATATATTGGGGAACATATTATTTTGATTAAATAATGTTTAATTTGACATTTCTCCATACTTTTAGGCAAAGAAAAGTGTTGAAATTTTAATTTCAAAATTTCTTTATTTGTAAATTAACAAAACATTTTTCGAGTTGTTCTCTTGGAATACAAAATTTGCATACGCATTTTTATACCTTTTTTTATTTGTGTTCAGATCAACATTTTATTTCTTAATTTAATTTATTAAATAATGCGTTAATTATATAAAAAAATATATCTAATTTTAAATAATTAATGTATTTTTAAATAAATTCAATAATTTTCAAAATTCTTCCATCCATTTATAGTCTTCTAAATTTTCAGCATTCCTAAGTACTACTATTAACATTGGGGAAACTTATACAACTTCATTAAAAAATGAAGTTGAAAATTTAGCAACCTTAACGACAGGCATTTCAGAATAAAGTGAAAAAAATAAAACTGAGTGGTTGTTTAAAATTTTCTGTTTCCAATAATTGTGCCAAGACAAATCACACCAACCAATCGTATATTTCTGAACATATTACAGATAATTCAATTTCTACAAAACTAGTTAGTTTTGATTTAAAAACACAGTATTCAATCATTTTCTACTTTAAAAAATATTTGTATTTAATAAAATGACAAATCTACCCTAAATGCGACAAAATCGTGTCGCATTTAGGTACAATGACGTTTTGAAGTTTTATAATACATTTTCCTATTGATAATGAATTTAACCTTAAGTTTTTATTTATTTTTGCATAATTCCTAAACTTCTTCACCGAATCACTTCTCATTTTTTATCAAAAGGTAATATTTTCTGAATAATCCAAAACTATAGTTAAAATCATGTGTTCGTATTGTAAAAGTTCGTTATAATTTCAGTTTAAAAACGTTACCATAAGCTTATATTGTTAAACACAAATATACAGAACACATAATTTTCAATGAAATAGCTATTTTTTTTTTCTAAAACAATTTTGTGATTAAAATAGATGCAGTCTCTCTTTTTTTTCTTTTATTCGTTTGACCGTCTTTATGTGAAATTTTGTAGAGAAAACTTAATTAATATTTAAAAATTACGCACGTACAAAAATAAATTATACACTTTCAAATATAAATCTAAAAAAAAAAATTAAAGAATAAAGCTTAGCTCTTTAAAATTTTTACAGCTTCAGTAGTTTTGATGTAATCATCCAGTTATTTATTTATTTAATCTGTTTATTCATTTTTTTAGAAATTGCTATATGTTAATGTTTCAGCAAATGTTTGTTAATGGTTAATAGTTCTAGATTTCTCAAAGTTTCATACCTTTTACCATTATTAAAACTCACAGTTATGATCTCATAGGATTGTTTTTTTCTCAAGTCTATTGTCTTCATTGTCAATTGATTCAAAGTCACTCTGATTTTTTCCCCATATTGTCTAATTTGATGCCGGGACTTCAATATTGTTAAGGGTAATTTAATAATCATTAATTCGATTTTTAAAAGGACTATTTTTGAGATATCTTTGGTACAAAACTTTGTTATAAATGATATCTAGACTTTCAATAACATCTTAAAAACGGTTTAGAAAGAAGAGAAAATTTTTAGAGCTGGGTTTAATACGATTGGTCAAATGCGATTTATGAGGGCTCGAACTATACAGGTTCTACTGTATTACCAATAAAAAATGATGCTGCACTTTTTCTTTTAGATTTCTTAGAACGCCTTTAATACTAGTAAAAACAACTTTAATGGACATTTTGAAGTTTGCGGTTTGAAGTTATATATACAGTGATCTCTCACTTATACGCGATACACGGAAATCATTTTTCCGGACCAGTTTTTTTATAAGATAATTTTCGGCTTCTTAAATCGCAGAAAATACAAATCGAATTTTATAGTTTTAAAATAGTGGTATGAAAAAGTAATTACTGATAATCGCGTATAAGTGACAGATCACTGTATATATATATATATTTATATGAAAAAAAATATATTCGTTATGATAAATTTAATCTTAATGAGTTTATATAAGTATAAATATAAGTACCAGAGTAAGTATTCCAGACAGTTGGTCATTTCGATAATTGCGTTCTAGATAAAAAATATATTAATTAAATGCAACAACTAGCAAATATAGAAAATATTTCTCATTACGATAAAGTACATATATCATTCCAAAAGCACTTTAATTAAAAGGTTGCCAAAAAGTACAAATAAATAATATCTTAGCGATTATTTTTTACTGTTGCAGTTTTTGATTACGTAGTAATTGTTTTCTTTAAGTAAAAATGTATTTCGAGGAGTTTCTTTTCCAGTTTTGTGGAAAAGCGTTATTTTCGGAATTTTCTAAAGATACAGTTTATTTATTCAATCTCCTTATGTTCAAATGTTCCAGACTATTCTTTAAAGGAAACATTGTTTATTAACTTTAACCCTTTCCGGTACAGTGGTCCCACTCCGGGCACACCTAATTTTAATTCCAAACTTACATTCGGTACCAAGAATATTTTAATAAGATTTTGCTTCGATAATGCAAACTTAAAATAAGAAGTTCTTATTTTTTTTTTTTTAAAGTCGTTTGTAAATTCCGGTGTCAGTCAGTAATTTCACATTTTATGAACAGAATTTGTCTGCGCCGGAAAGGGTTAAAGGAATGAAAACATTTTTCTTTCTTAAGATATCGGACTACGATAATAAAGGATACTTTTCGGCAGGTTTCACAAAATAGCTTTTATTTCATTTGAAATATTTTAAAATTATCTTTCCAAAACGTTTCTTCTTTTTTTTCCTTCCATCACTGGAATTCTAGTTATGACTGTGTTTGTTTCAGGCCTGAAACAGTTAGCGTGAGTTTAAGTAACCGAAAATGTGTACTTAGTCAACCTTAAGAAGAAACAAAATTCTAATATTGTGACTAACGAATGCACAACGTAGCAATATGGAGATCTTTAAGATTTTTCAGTGAATATTTCTAAAAATATTTTTTTGAAGTGAACAAATTAAATTCGTTTTTTGAAAAAATATGATTTTCTTAAACATTCAGTTACCAAAATCGTGGCATGTCCAAAAATAATTTTTACATTTAATCGATCAGTGTTATAACACTGTTCTCCTACATCATATGCGATGTGATTTTGCAAATGTAATGAACTATGTGTTTAAATAGCTGAGAATGTTCTGAAAATTTACAGTTCTTTCCAAAATTAAAGAACAGAAATATATGCATGGCTGACAACTCCTAAGGCAATTTTTATGGTATAACTTACCGTAATTTCTGGCGTATAATCCGCAGATGAGACAATCATGTTTGGACCCAGAAATTTTATTTTATAAAGTGTTACTTCCCAGATCGCTGTAAATATTTGACTTCAATCAATTATTGAATAAAATTTCTGGGTTGAAACCGAATTGTTTGATCCGCGGATTATACGCCGGAAATTACGGTATTTGAATCATAAATTTTACTTTTAAGATTCAAAATAAAATATGTGGCACATTTCACTTACCTTTTGGATTCCCGTATTGGAACATATGTCGTCCTAGCAACTAAAGCTAATTCTATTCATACCACTGTTTGAGAAATAATATCTGTCGTACACTTCGTTGAAACCGAATTGTTTGATCCGCGTGTTATACGCCGGAAATTACGGTATCTGATTCATAAATTTTACCTAAGATTCAAAATAAAATATGCGGCACATTTCACTTACCTTTTGATTCCCGTATTGGGGCATATGTCGTCCTAGCAACTAGTGCTTATTCTATCCGTGCCACTGTTTGAGAAATAATATCTGTCGTACACTTATACTTTGATACTTTCAAGAGGAATCTACGCTAAAGAATTTCTATTTTAATTGTGGTACGATTGAATATAAAAATAGTCGCCATACCTGGCCCGTAATTAAAATTTTAATGAAATTCAGCACAGAAATTTTATTAAATGTTACTGGTTGCAGAAATGTTTATTTAATTTTAACACTAGAACGGCGGGGATGCCTTTCTCAATTGTTTAAAAAATATTTTACACCACATGTTTATTTAAAACTTTTTAACTTATTTTCCTTTTTTGTGCATTTTTAACGTATTTTATAAAGAAATTTCTGGTACGAATCGAAATATATTCTTTTTGGTACAGGTGAAATTGTTAATTGACGGACAAAGTCACGGTTTTAGTGTTAACAAGAACGAAAAATCATGCGTCAAGCATAGATTATGTAACACTTTCCAACGCTTCCAAAATAATTTTACAAATCAAACCGTTTAATAAGCTAAAAGATAATATCTGAGTAATCCGAATACTTTTATTCAGCCCTGTATAGGATCTATAGATTTGTATATTTACTACATAGGATGCTAAATTTTAGTTCAGTTAGGAAACGCGTAGCACAGTTTAAAATTATCCGTCTGGAGTTAAATAATACGGAAATGTGTTCACGAACTTTTGTGCTTCCCTGTATAGGATCTACAGAATTTATACACACCACGTAATAGACAAAAAGCGAGTTAAAATTAAAATCGCGTACAGTAACTTAAAACACACTTCCAGGCATTATTGTTAACATACAGTAGAGAATTATTTTGTGTGTCCCTGTAAATGAACGATGACTGCTATACACACAATATTCTGTAGTAAGCCTCTTGTAATGCACCTTAGTGATATATATAAATTTCAATGCGTTTAAAATCGGGAAACAGTATTTAAATAAACCGCAGACGATTTTTCTCCATAGACGTAATGTAACGGAATTCTTTTGACTGTCCCTGTAAAGCAACTATAAGTGCTATGCACATCCTATTCCATATTAAGCTTCTTCTAATGCACCTTAGTGATATATATAAATTTCAATGCGTTTAAAATAGTGAAACATTATTTAAATAAACCGCAAATGATTTTTCCCCATAGACCGCAATGTAACGGAATTCTTTTGAGTGTCCCTGTAAAAAAACTATAAGTGCTACACACTTCCGTTGAAATAGGGAAAATGCTATAGATAACGACTATAACATATAAAAATTGCAGAGCAATCCGAGCATATTTACGGGAGTTAGAGCGCGGGCAGACGGCAGACGGCCAGACAAACTGAAGTTATAAACACTTTTCAACTAGGTAGGAAAGTGTTAAAAATTATAGCGGTTGGCAGCTAGGTATATGAAAAATCACCAAAATTATAATTTTAATGGATATTCGTCTGACTTAAAGTTTTCACTTTGTGGCTTAGATCGCAGTTTATTACATTTTTAATATCTCAAAATATATATTTTTGGAAAAATAGTCATTTATCACTAATTTAGTCGAATTGATATTAGTATGACATCCTGGTTATTGTGTCTTAAAATCGTGAAAATTAAATAAAACTGAATCAAAATCATTTATTTAACAATTTATCATTATTTTATTTATTAATTAATTTATCAAAATAATTTATTATTTTAATATTAAGATATTATCTTTTTGCGATTTGTATACATATTTTATGAATTTAAAATTAATTTTATATAAATTATATTTTTACTATTTTTTATCTATTTGAAACAATCTGCATTTTACTCATAATTGCTTTAGGTTAAACGTAGTTAAATATCTCAAATTTCATCTGATTTTTAGTGATAATTTGTTTACGTAATTTTAAAAATTGACATAATTGTATCACGTTTCGGCGAGATCATTTATTGGGCAGTCACTTTTTCAAATATTTGGAACTTCTTGTTAGATTTTTATAAGATATTCATGAGAAATCTAGAACGAAGATTGTTGTTTCATAAAAGGTGGTAGCCAAAAAAGTGACAACGCCGAGGCCTGATATATACTACAGATATTTCTCGCATAGTTGCCAACCTCCCGATTTTTTTCATACCAGTATTTTTATGTAAAAACATTTGTTTTATGTAATCGTACAATTTCTTCAATTTAATAAAGCGAAATTTTTTGTAAGATTTTACTGGTATTCAAAAAATCGGGAGGTTGGCAACGCCATGTATTTATTTATAAAATGTTGTAAAGATCTGGATGACTCAAAATACGTAAAATGGCGATTATTTAATAAACCAATAAATAACAATAATAAAAGATACAAAGTGTACAAAAAAAATACAAATTAAGTATAGCTGCTAGAAAAAACATTTGTTTAACAAGGTGTTGTATATATAATGAAATACAGAAATTAATTTTTTAGACATATTTAGACAAATGTTACCCAGCATGTAAAAATACATATAAAAATCACATTATTTTACGACAAAAACATACCAGTTATGGTACCTCGAATTTTATGGATTTTTAGCTTTTTCTAGCTCTAAATTATATATATATGTATTAGTAGCAACCAGTACCCGGCACGACTGGTACTGGGTCAATAAAGATCAAGTATCATTTTTCATACCAAATACTTTTTCTTACTGCGGTTTGTTTGTAGTAGCAAACAGATCATTCAAAGTATTTTGGTAAAATAAATAAATAAATAATGGAGTAGAAATAGTCATAGAAGAAATACTTTTTCACTTTAATTTTAACAATCAAAAAATCATATGGACCAACTTGTTAAATCAAACGCACCGTTGCATGTTATTTCTTCATCATATTGTCGTAGATTGATGAGAGTCACGAGAGCCATTCAACTGAGAATTGTGGGATGTGAATGCAAATTTTGAAATAAGGGTCGTCTGCATAGTAATACTAAACGTACAGGAAATTTTACTCAAGTTTTATAAAAATATTTCAAATCAGAATTTTTATTTAAATCCATTTATCTTCTTTATTTAACTTATTTTTGTGTGATTATATCTTATGAAGAAAATCCTGGTTCAAACCAAAATATTTTCTTTTGGTACCGGTTAAATGATCAGTTGTTGGTATATGTAGAGATCAAAAGGTAACACACTCATTTATCTCCATACTTGAGTTCCTTGAATTAATACATTTCCTAAAAATGTATAGGTATAGTGTTTCTTAAATTTTCATTGAATTAGAGACTTATCTATAAATTTTGAAAAATAAAAAGATCTCACGAATAGAAAACAGGGAGATTACAATTAATTATAAGAAAAATTACATAGAAATATTAACATTAAACGCATTTTATAAACAAAAAGAAAATACATTTATATTTTATATATTTTACGAAGAATTTTCTGGTTCGATCCGAAATATTTTCATTTGTTACCGGACAAATGACAAGTTGTTGGTATATTTAGTGTTAAAAATTGTACAAAGTTTAAGTTTTCCAATGACAACACACACATTTGACATCATACTTGAGTCCCGTCGATTAAGGCATTTATTAAAAACATATAGGTACACTTTTATTCTTAAATTTTCATAAAGTTAGAGACTTATCAATAAATTTCGAATAATAAAAAGAAGATCTTATGAATAGAAAACAGGGAACATTCAATTATTTATAATAAAAATACATAGAATGTCTAATAATAAATTCACTTTATAAAAAGAGAAAATTAACAGCTTTCCGGTGCTATCAATGGTTTACTTTTCTGCAGACGTCAACTATAGCTGGGGAGCGTTCCATGTGTTTCCAGTGGGCTACTTTTTTTACATTCAGATTACCTGATTAGCACCACTTTTTTGAAATTGTATAATTCGCCTTGTTTTAGCCTTACTTAATCTGTCATTAAATAAGGCGTAATTTACTTTCTAAAAAAAAAAAGAAAAAACTCGTTGCACTCACGAAAACTGAATTAAAAAAATAGCCCACTGTTACCACTGGAGGACTCCTTTAGACCAGTAATACTGAATTATTTTCTCAAAATATTCTCCCACCGCTATTTGCGTTGTTATATTTGACGTATATTATGACAGAAAATCTGGGGTAAACTAAAGTGAAGATTTCTATTATAAAAAAAAATGTCGTAACAATGTGGCTCACGGATATTGAGTACCCCTGCCTTAGACCTTCGTAAAGGAAAATTTGACTATAGCTCGAAATTTGGAAGGAGCTGCAAAATTACTCTTTTTACTTACCCATCATACGTAGTATAGGGTAAGTCTTGTAATCGTTTTGAAAATCGAAAAAAAATTTTTTGACGGATTTACACGTTTCAGACACTGGAGATTCCGAAAAAACATATTTTTAGAAAAAAAAATTTGCCGTCCGTCTGTGTGTCTGTATGTCTGTGTGTCTGTGTGTGTGTGTCTGTAAACGCTCTATCTCCCGAACAAATTGAGATAGAGACTTGCCATTTGGTATGTACTTAGTATGTAATAATGGGAAGAAGCCTATTTCATTTCAATAACATCGATTAAGCGGAACATTTTTTTTCGGACTCTCGAAATATTCGTTCTGATGAAAGGTATATAAAACTTTTCGAAATTGTTTATTTTAAGGAGTAAATATAAAAGACAATAAAAAAACATAAATTTTGCATAAAACATGAAGTCGATCGGATAATTAGTTGCCGAGATATTTGTAATCCTATTTTCCACACTCTTCGATTTTTCATGACCCTGTATTTCATCCAAATTTCACTTTAAATATATATTTTAATTGGCAATGTGACGCTTAATCAGATGCAATAAACCGCTAGTTAATAGGAGTATTATTTTTGGAATTATAAGGAAAAACCTCTTTCAAGCAATTCAGTAATCGAGCCTTTTTATGACGTCATCAAGCCACGATTTTATTTGAATATCAATGCATTTTATAAGTAGTTTACACATTTTTATTTTAATATTTTACATTATACATATTCATGATGGGTAAGTATTACGGTGGCCCCCAACGACTAGTTTTTCACGGTTTACGTTCGTTTTATGCAAAAGTATATGTAGGAATGTTTGCAGGGCTCCCAAATGGTCCGCTTTTTGAATACCGGTATTTTCTTAGAAAAGTTTTATTTTATAGATTTTTCTTGCAGATTTTGCAGAAACCACCTTTGGAGGTAATTTTTTGCGGAAATGTTGAAGAAACCTACCATGAAATTTTCTGTTTAAAAAATATTGATATTCAGTTGGCGGACCATTTGGGAGCCCTGTGTTTTTTTTTTTTTTTTTTTTTTATATGAATTTATTTATATCTGTTTAATTCAAAATATGTTTTTGAATCGATAGAAATCCTGTAATAGGCTCAGGTCTTATTTTATATCATTTTATCTAATTACAAATAATGGAATGCTTTTTTTTTCTAAGATAGAAATAATAGTTTGTTAAGTGTAATTAACGCTAGCTTCCTAAAGCTGTAAACTCTTCTAACGCTATGAAAACATAAAATAAAATATATAAACTATCCCTCTTTCCGGGTTGTCTTGATCCAAATAACTCAAATATGGTGTCAAATGTGAATATTACCCTTTGAAAATTCAAATTTTGTACAAAATTTAATATGTAGACAACACTTATTTCAAAAAATATATCGAAATTTTGAAATCAGACACAATTCTCGAACGAAAGTTACTTTACGCAAGAAATGGTGATAAAGTTGCATAAGATAGTGGGCTTTTTTTTTATGACGGTACAGTGAAACTATTAGTTTCACATAAGTGCCAACCTCTCATTAATATTCCGTAATTTGCGGGTTAATTTGACCCAGTTTAACAATACTTCAAACCAGAAAAATTATTGGATGAAACTTTATTTATTCAATTTCAGGTTTCTACGGGGAATTTATTTAATTTTATTTCTTAAAAAAATTTCTGGTGCGAAACGTGTTAAACCTGGGTCAAATTAACCAGCACATTACGGAATATTAATGAGAGGTTGGCACCTATGGTTTCAGTTAGGGGCCTTCAACGTTTTGCCTGAAATTCGTTTGTCACAACAAATTCCGAGAGATATTCTTCGTTTTATTTCATCGGAAACTTTCTGTTATTGAATGGAGCATTTTTTTCTATTTTAAAATAGTTGCATCTTGGTTATCTCTGGGCAGAAGTTTAATTAACCCTAGTTTAAGAAATAAATATCTACTGGTTTATAATGAGTATATGTGATGCAACATAAAAATATTTATATCGCCATTTTTTTTAAATATTTGATTATGTTTATTATAATGCAGATGATAAATTTTATACTTCACAATCCTTTAAAATTTAATTTAGTTACAAAAGTAAAAATAGTATTACAATGTTTTTCGCAGAGAAGAATTTTTTTTTTTGTATCTATGTTTTATTTTTGTTAACGTTTCTTTATAGCTTCAAAATACCATTAATTTTTCTTGCGCAAAAGAAATGAAAGTCATGAGATAACAACAACCAAAAAAATGAAAATAAAATCTTTGGCTTTGCTAAATCAGTTTTGAAATATCACAGGACTCCAAATAAAAAGAAAATACTTAATGAGGCGGTAACACAGAATAATTTAAAAAGTTGATTTTTGCCTTAAAGAAAGATTTAAATCCTTATTTCATGGTTGAATTGAATACTATAATAGCTAAATAACATCAATAAAATTGAACATGTATTTTTATATGTTTCCCCTTTATTCTTTTCTATTTAAATGAAATCTATTAGTCGACGAACATTATAAAATGATTTTTATATTATTTTTTACAAAACATTATCATTAAATTTTGAAGTTTGGACGTTGTAATAACTTATTATATTTACTCCATAAAAATTATTAAATTATTCTGTATTTTAAAATCTCTGAATTAATGATAAGAAAATCCGTAATGGTACAACAGAAATTTTATAATAAATGTTGTTTCAACAGTAATGTGGTCAAACTTTTGATAGTCAGAAAAATAAATCACATTATATTTTTATAGTTGTTCTTTATTTAAAAAAATAACGCATGATTTGTTAAATTGATATTTTTGAATAAAATTAATCAACAAGTTTTTTAAACAAAATGAAATATATTAAAATATTTTTTTTGTTTTAAATATATATATTTTTTTGCATTACTGCCTACGGAATAATATGAAACACTCTGTATTTTACTTATTGTTTTGGTGGTGAATAAGGGACGATAAATACTAAAAGAAGAAAAAGTATTTTCAAGTCATTTCTTTAAAAAATATAAAGGTTTTTTTTAAGTAATAGAGTTTTGGAATCTTGAACAACAGGGAATATTTTAAAGATATTTTACGCATATATGTGGAAAGTTCCAAATCATACCACACACAAGAAGTTGTTTAGCTCACAATAAAGTCAATTGGAAAATAATAAATATTTTTTTTTTAATTTAGAATAACAAAATAGTAATACAGAACTTTTCTTCTATTTCTTAAGAAAAATTAATATTTTTTTTGTCAGTATATTTAGCAGATATTGAAGTACATTTAAACACTAACAAGCCGAAATTTCTATAGAAAATGGAAAAATAATTTACTTTAAGTCTTTAACATGGGATTTGTATCATTTTTTTTGGGAGGGGGGGGGGGGTCTAAAATATATTTTAAAATCTTCCAATATTGCATATGTAATTCCGATGTCAAAATTCTCTCATATATTTTTTTCCTCCGCGTCATGGATTCATTTTCTTTTTTTTTTCTTTATTGCGTGTTAAATTCGACGCTATTTAAACTACAATCTCATAACAGATATTTCGTTTTGTTTATACTTTATTGGTCTGAGGGCGAGGCTATAGAAACATCTGTGACAATTTTGGTGCCAGAAAGTGTGTTTTCTTCAAAATTAATGCGCCGAAATATTAATTTAATCCTTTTAAAAGAATTTTGATTGAAACAAAAAAGGTCATGTGACGTGTTTTGTAATCTTACGCAAGCTAGGATAAAACCACATGCGGGCTCTGATTCAGGCAGATAATTTGACGATTAGCGGTATCTGAAGGAAGGCGTGAAACTTTTATCAGCGTCTAAATGCCTCATATGTCTTTTATAATGCAGTGATGTAAAGTTAAACAATATTTTTATGGGTGTTTAGTGCCAAATTTCTACATCCAACTCATCTAAATAAACATCGTGAGTCTCAGAGAAGTATATCGTAAAGTCGGTATAACTTTGATCCATCGAGCATTCTTCCTGAAGTGACGTCTTCAAAATGTAAAAAAAAAGTTTTTTACTTTCAACTCAATTGTGCGTGAACTGTGAATTAAAACCACACGGCAAACATGGTGTGGTTTGAAATGGGAAACCCTGTTCAGTTTTGTGAATGTTTATCAAAAAATTTTACGACTGGAGCGCATCGATCAAACCTGAAAGTAGAAATCGTGACATATATATACCCGTAAGGCATGGTGACGTCACGGCGACGTCATTGTGAAGTCACACTGTGACTTTGTGACCCTCGTCGTGACGTCAAGTGACGTCGATGTGAAGTCACTGTGACCTAAATGTGAAGTCGTTATGGCCGTTTTAGAGCACTTTTGTGACGACACATTGTGGCCACTTTGTGAAGTCATGATGTGACAAATTTGTGAAGAGTGTGTCGCTTGTGACGATTTTGCCATTGACTTTGTGACGAATCTGTGACGAAAGCGACAATGTTTTGAAGCCACAATATGACCAATTTGTGAAATATGTGTCATTTGTGACGATTTTGCCATTACCATTGTGAAGAATCTGTGACGACAGTGACAATATTGTGAAGTCACAATATGACACTTTTGGGAAAAGTGTGTGATTTGTGACGATTTTGCCATTAACTTTATGACGAAGATGTGACCCCAGGGACGATGTTGTGAAATCACCCTGTGACCAATTTAGAAACAGTGTGTCGTTTGTGACGATTTTGCCATTAATTTTATGACGAAACTGTGACGGCAGTGACAATTTTGTGAAACCATTTGGGTCCTGCCCTGTGCTGGATATATTGAATTTATTCAAACCCGGCCCAATTAGTTAGTTGTGTTTACTGTATTTATTTTACTCCGAATCGGATTTTTAGAGTATTTTACTGCTCTTCGTATTAAGGCTGCATGTACCCAACTCACACCGTGGGTTGAATTCGATGGAGTTTATTTTCTTTCGAGTTGGATTGACTGATTCTTTTTCTTTTAAGAGATGTTCGAGCTATTAGTTGGTACTCGTGGATTGGTCATTGGTACTCATCATATCTAACTCAATCCGTGATTTTTAGCGAGTCAGTTTCTGCTAGGCATTACAGACGTCTAGTTCAGGTTGTCTTTTGTTTCTATGTGGATTAGTATTGGTTGTGCACTGATCCAACCCCTATTTTACCCATATTCGATCCCGAAAATTCGGATCGGTATTTTTTTTCTATTATTATTATTATTACTTTTTTTTCTGATGAAGGTTTTAAAGAATATTTAGCTTTTTTCTTTTGTTCAAGTTATTTTTTTATCCTAGTTTTTCAGATTAATCCGAACCCGAGCTGCAAGAAAAAAAATCTCAACTCGAAATCGACCCGAACCCGAAACAATTAAGAGTCCAGAACAACAACATTAACAAAAACAATAATAACAACAACAATAATAATAATAATAATAATAATAATAACAATCATCTCTATACTTACTCGGTTAAGCCCCACCAGTGGCTGAGAGGTTCTGCTCTCAAAGCTGTTAGACGGGAGGTGCTGGGCTCAAACCCCTGTCGCGCTCTTCGACCTAACTGTTCAGAGTTTTCCGTGGTTTTCTTCGAACATTGCCGTAAATACGGGTTAGGATCTCTGAGAAATACTCCTTGAGGGCACTCCCACCTAGGGCCTATATCCCTCGAGTAGATAATCGGCCGTCATAAATAAACCAACCAATAAATCGTACTCGGTCAAACTGAGCGTCATGTCGGGTGCAGGTAAAATCGTATTATGCAACTTGATGCAGGACTTTAATTGGGGTTTTGAATTATTTATTTTTATTTTATTTTGTCTGTTTAGTTTAGTTTTTGCGTCAGCTCCGATACTTATCTGAATACTCTATCAGGTCGGGTAACGCGATTTTGAGACGATTTTATTAAAATCCTGCAATTGAGTGAGCTAACCCCATTTCAAACAAACCCAAATCATTACTCTTGGTTACACATTAAATAGAAAACTGTGGATATTCATATATTTGTGAAATGTATTAAAATTCTGATGTTTTATAATATAAATGCAAGATTTTTTGTATTTTCAGCTGAGTGTTTTAAATTTTTAGAGAAATGTTTTTCAGTTAAACAAATAAGTATACTATGTGATTTTGCTGTTAATGGGAAACGGTACTTTTAAATATTACTTTTAATTTTAAGAATTTTGATAAAAATGTTATTGCTTTACATTTTAGTATTCAATTAAAAACACATTTTGAAAAAAAAATAAACTAAACACTTATTTAAAATTTTTACAACATTAAAATAATGTTTTTAAATTCCTGCTACTTTTCAAGTATTGGTGTTTTTGAATGATTTTATTTTTCTTTTCATTTTTTTTTTCTAACCTTTAATAAAATATGTTACACAACACATGGATTTTTATATTCAAATAATTTTAGATTTAATGTAAATTTATTATTGTTATATATAGCGAGGAACAATGAAAATTAACTCTTCTTCCTATAATTTATAAGTATGAAACAAAAGTAAAATCCACCTTCTAATTCACAGCACGGTTTTATCATATACATAAAAAAGAATATCTATAATAAATATAAACGGAAACACTAAGTTAAAAAACATAAGAATGAACAAAAAATTAATATTGAGAAAAAGTCATTTATAGTTCTCATGTGTGAAAAGCCCTTGAATATTTCCACATGTATAAAAAGTTTAGATCTATTATAATTTGAGATAATAATAAAAGAATCGATATTTTGATTGGGATACTGCCGTCTTCTCTTTAATCAATGAAATTTTAAAGGGTAGTTTTTATTAACTATTTCAATAGTTTTTAACAGTATCTTATATATTTAATTAATAAAAATATCAACACAATGTATTCTCCCATATTATTCATATTCTGGAGTCCAGGTTTTAGATGATATTTAAAAAAATAACGATACGTTTAAGTTATTAAGGAAGATTGTTGAAAAATATTTGATAACATTTGACGTTTTTGAAAGGGAAAGCAAAAATTTAACCTACAGATCAAAATAGAATGTGCATGGAACCTTTATTTATAATTAATTTTAACCCTTTGTGGATCAACAACATCGATTTGAAAAATATTTACTCACATGTTAGAATATATCCTTTTAAGCAAGTAAAAAATAATTTATATAAATTAAATCATAAACATAAAAATTATTGACTAAAACAGACTTTTTCATATTTATATCATTATGAAAAATACATAGCTACTTCTCATAAATATTGTCATTTTTTTAATTCAAAATTGTAAAGTGTACGAACCTTTGTAAAAAAATCTATTTTTGAACATCTCCAGGCTTTTAAATTCAACAAAGTTTAGTTTATAAAAACGAGGTGAAACTCTTTAAATGACAAATAAAACTTAGATATGAAAAATTAACTCAGTATCGTCGTATGTTGAGAATTCTATGAACAATTTATATTAACTACTGCGTTGAAAAATAGCAGTAATAAATAAAATCGTATTTTTAAGCCCACTATAAAAAACTTTGGCATTTGGGTATGTTTACAGATATGATACATGGCGATACAGAGTTAATTCATTTTGAAACAGGGTTTGCCTGCAGTAATATATATATATACTTAAAAACAATATTTTGGTTATTAAAAATATAATTTTACTAATGAATTGTCAAACTTATAATTTTATTTATGAAATTATATATTTATATAAATAATAGATCTTACTAGGGATGATTTTTTTTTTGAAAACACAGATCATTAATTGTTTATAATGACACAGCACCGCACCTACTTTATTTGGCTTCTAATGTGAGTCCGTTTTTTACCTTTTACTACAGATTTTAGACGCATCGATAGTGATACATATATGTATCATATGACGCCGATGAAGGACCCATCTCGTTCGATATTTGGTGACGAGGCAGTAACCACAATAACCTTCTGTAATTCTGATATCATCATCATCAATAGAAGAAGCAGATTTGACAGAATCTACAGTGCCAGTGTTAGGATGAATTAAGGGATAAATTTTAGGTATAAAGTCTATTTGAAATACAGATAATCGTAGTTACATGACCCAATAAATTTTTTTTAAAGATGAACATAGTATCAAATAATTTACGAGTTTTTAATGTGAATAAAGTATAAAAATTCATACCGCAAAACAAAATGGAACCGCACATTGGTTCATTAGTATTATTAATAATTTTTACAAGATTAGATGATAATTAAAAATAACATGCCCCTGTTAATAATAACTATTTAATAATAGTGTATAGATATTTTCAAATTTATAACTATAAAATGGTTCAGGAAACGAAATAGTGACAGTGATCATCGGATTAAAATCGTTGAAATACTGCTATTTATTTTTTTTTAAATAAACATTAAATTCAATAAAAATTATTTTTATAAAAGTTAAATTAATGAAATATATAGCTTTTTTAAAATACTCATATGAAATTAACTGAAAAAGTTATAATTTAATAAAAATATAACAGGGAAAAAAAATTCATACCAATTTTCTTTGTCATCATCTTAAATATTCCGCTTTTATGTAATCCAAATAACGAAAGCTTCTTTCGTAGATAAAATTCGTTCAAATCAAGTACAGTATTATTGACCGGACTCAAATTTAACCATGCCAATAGATACTGTACCTTTCTCGAACGGAATTTTTTATAATACATGTATTGGCGAAATTCTGTGCAGGTATATGTTAAATTTTAATTCAATACAAAATATACACGCCCATAACACGTATATTCTATTGTCCAACTAGTTCACATCGAAAGATTAAATATACACTGTTGTGTGTCTCTTTCTTATTCTGACGTCAATCGGCAGACGATATTTTTGCTGCTATTTAAAACATCTGCGTGCTTTAATAAGAAGGGTAGATGATTTTTTTTTCTTCTTATATAGTTCAGGTTAGAGTAAAAAGTTAAATACGGAATATTTTTTTGAGACTCTCTCCAATTAAAATTTCTTATTTGAAGAATTATTTTTTATGCATATGTCCCCTTTTTTTATTAGATTCACAATAATTTCAATTTAAATGATTTGTACTGTTCCTTTTTCGTAAACTGAAACAATAATATTATAATATTTATGGCATATCAAATAAAACAATGTTTAAATTTCAGAGTATATAAAAAAATATTTTAATGGGCAATAATGCAAGATCTTTTGAAAAAAAAAAAAGAGTAAAATTTGTATCACGTGTAATAAATGCAAACTATGATCATAAAAAAGAAAAAAGGTTATCTCGGAAGAGGGGGGGGGATGACATTTTTTCATTTTCAACCTTTCTTTTTTTTATTTATTAATATCCTGTAGAATAAAACAGCTTGTAAAATAGCAATATTTTTTTAAAGAAATTTCTGATAAACGAAAAAGGAAAAGATTAATAATTATTTATGTCATGCGTTTTAAATACGTTTTGTATATTTCATTTTATATTCGGAAAATGTTAAATTTATTTAAGAAGTATGAAACAAGTACCAAAATATACATTGGAAGAGGTACTTTATCTACTTAAACACTAACAGAAAAATATTTATTATTGAAAATATACAAGTGTTTTTATTTTAATAAAGCGTCTGTTTATCACAACCCACCTCCCCTCGCAAAAACAAATTTTTAATTTCTCCATCTGTATATTATTTTCTGTTGAATTTACAATTGACACAAATAAGGGATTCAATCCGTGTTCCTCGAGCTATAGCATATAGTACATATATTCTTAAATTGAAAATTCTAATAGATTTTTTTTACATTTAATACATTATTTTAGATTGTCCACTAACAACACCAAAAATAATTTTCATATGAAACATATTAATTATGTATTTAAATAAAATTTTGAAATTCATTAGTGATACTTTCGTATTAGTCGCATGCCAGGAGTTAATTAGTCGAAGATATCGCCACCCAGCAAACACATACCTTTCGGCACATGATCGGACCGCAGCCGGCAGTGTCGGTTAGGCGTCGGCATCGGGAAAGTGGTATCGGTCAAGTGCCGGTTGTATGTCGGCAACTGATGCTAAAGAACCGTGCTTTTTCAAATGCCAGTTACTGTAATCGGTCCCCTTATGGTTCGATATCGGCAAGCGACTTAAATCGGCAAATGACGCTGGACCGATATCTGGTATCCGTTAATGGTCCGATTACATTTGCCAGCATCGGTCCGAATTTGGAATGTTTAGTCTTAGCCGTCAGTTTTTTTTTCAATTGTGATTAACCGGCATTTTTAAGTTAGATTTCTTAAGAAATGCTACCTGTTACATTCTCTCCTTAGTTGGAATTTTTGAAATTTTTTTGCAGAACTACGCTGATTATGACTCCCAGAACCCAAAACCACCCACCCATTCAAAAGTTTATTAATCTATTTATCTATCTATCTATGTCACTTTTTTATGGGCACGATAACTGCAATAATTCTGCACAAATATCTTCCAAACTGATACATAAAATCAAGGGGCATAAAATCGCAGTCAAGTTCGTTAATGGGCAAAATCGAACCAAGGGGGGATGGGGGGGCTTTTTGTGAAAACAGAAAAAAAAACATAATTTCTTAATTATGATACGTATCGAATCTGTTTAAAGTTATTACTACTTCTAGGTAAAGGGGCGAAAATTTATGTATGACAGATTTTTGATATCATTAAAAATAGCCCCAAAAGGGGGGGAGAGGAGGCGGGGGTTAGAAGAAAAAAAATTCATAACTTCGCCAATTCACAAGATATCAAATCCGCTTAAATTTATTTTAAATACTCTTAATATTACCTAAAACTTTTATACTGACATGTTTTTATAGGACCAACCCTTATAGCAAAAAAAAAAATCTTTGCCGGCTCCGCTTGCAAAGGAGTTAAGTTTCGAAATGGGTGGTTCCAACTGCCGCATCATTGCAAAAATGTCATTTCTTCCGCAATTCCCAACAAACAGGCGCCCCACGGTCTGCGTCTTCGAAATCTACCTGTGCCTGTAGGCCGAGCCGTCAGGGATTTTTTTTTTCGATTGTGATTGAGTCTGAGTTTTGTTAGTAAGTGCATGGTTTTAAATAATGTATATTATATATTTTTACTCTTCTTTTGAAGAATTGGTGCAACAATATCGAAAAAACAAACTATTATTATATTTCTCTTTTTTTAAATAATAATAAAAATTGTGGATATATTTTTGAAAATGAAATGTAAAATGTATTCAATATTTTACACAAATTTTAAATAAACATATTAGACGTGATAAAAAACACATATATGGAAAGATATTACTTGCTTTGTTACCCCCGCCCGAACCCCTAACGAACGCACACTGGATGGGGCGATATTTAGATGATTAATCACATATTAATTATTAAAACAATCTAAAAATAATGTATTGTAAAAGCTGTGAAAACGTAATCTGTCTCAATAAAAACACTGTCTTAAACGAAAAAATTCATGGCCCCAATGATGGAAGTTTCACCATACAATTATACCTGCTAAGACGGAAAACAGTCTAAAAAGGAATTGTTATGTTTTCAGCGATTTCTTTTTCACAGGCTTTACTGTATAATAAACAAAAATAATAAACACTAAAATAATTAAAAAATTTTAATTGAAGTATCATTAAACCTGTTTTATTGGTCATTTTAAAAGAATAAAATTATGTAAGTATCCATATAATAATTTTAATAAACATGAAATAATAATGCATTTCTTGTAAGCATTTATCAAGAAAGTTTCGGACTTTGGTGTAATTTGATGATGATTTTCTATCATATGAGACACTTTCACATCCAAAAATTGATTATGACAAAGAGCCAAGTGCAATTTACCAAGCTAACACGCCAGATCTGGAATGTCCCGCTACTTTATTGTCTACCTTGGGAGCGTACTTGGGGAAAGCAAAGCGATCATCTAGTAAAACTGTGCGCGCATGCTTTCCAAACAGGATTTTGAAGGGCAAATTGCAACCATAGATTCCCGCGTTTTCATGTAGTTGTAGTAGTTGCCTGATGTGAGATGCGAGAAGCATTACGCGGGCTGATAAAATCATAACATTGGTAAGTCTGCTTAATTTTCTTTTATTAAATCCAAATTAATCTGAATTAAGTTCATTATTTTTGCATACATTTAATTTTGTAAATATTTATTCTCTTTTAACAATTAACTTTGCGTAGGAATTTTTGTTGTACAAAATGATAATAGGGTGAAATTAGAAAAATATGTTTATGCAGTTTTCATATCTTTATTATTTAAGTTTTTGTGACATGTAGCATATTTTTAATTATTAATAATTAACAAATTCTTTGTACGTTTCTTTATTATAATAAATGCAGAATGACATTTGGTTTTCTTATCCATTTGATGCTCTACAATTTTACAATAATCTTATAGATCATGTATTAAAAAAAATAGTCAAAATTTTCGATTGCTTAGTAATGGTAATTTGCATTTTTTGTATTTGAACTTTAATTTATTCAAAGTTACTAATTCATTCATTTTTTAAATTACTTAATGCGATTTCTTTTTCACGTATCCTAAAATTTTTACGCAGCGGTATAAAATGTCTTAATACTATTCAAATTTATTAAATTTTAGTCATGCAAGATGTTTGAAGTTTAAATTATTACTATTAAATTGGTTTAATACACATTTCATTTCTATCAAATTTAAAATAAATGAATTTTAATTAATGTATATAAATATTTGACATTTCCAATGTACATAATATAACTGAGCGATTTTGAAAGTGTATATTTATATTTGAAAAGGAAATATTTAGAAACAAATTAAGAGAAAAAGGGAAAAAAATATTATAAATAATGTTACTTTATTTAAAAAAAAAACTAATTATGGAGCATCAAATTAGATGTAATAATAAATGATTTTGAAAAACAATTGTCCTTCTGTATAAATGAAAAAAATATATAAAGAATTTAGAAAAACTAAAAATAAGTAAATATGAAACATGTCTATCATATAAAAATTTTTTAAATAAAGTTACAAAAATATATTTTTTTATCTTGCCCAGAAATTACATAAACTCTAAATTTTGTTTTTTATATTTTTTTAAAGAGAGAATAATGTTTACTAAATTAAATTATGCAAAAAATATTTAACTTAGTTGAGATGTTGATGGATTTAATAAGGCTAAAACAATTTAGCATAATTTATAGCAGACCTATTTTAAGAGACATAGTCACAAGAAAATCACAAACATTCATTTAAAGCGTTCATAAAATAAAATAATAACAAACGGTACAGAATTTTCTTTAACTAAGTTATTTAAACTGATTTTTATTTTCTGTGTAAAATTAAAGTTCAATTTTTTTTTAATTTATTAATAAATGGTAAATTAACGGAACGGAATTTAGTATATTTGACTTTAAAATAATAATAATAATAATAAAAATTAGATGTATTGTTTTATACTTTCCTAGAAAATATTTTGTTTTTTTTTAAATCAAGTTTTACAGCGACAATTAAAAAGAAAAATATATAGAAAAAATATATTTTTTTTAATGGCAGGGGCTATTAATGGTAAAACGGTATTCGTGAGGGGGGGGGGGGTGCTTACATCTGAAAAATAAATTTCACCATTTTTACAAAAATAAGCAAAGTGAAAAAATAATTAAATACCAATAAGTGGAGTTCCCCCCCCCCCCTTTCAGCTGTTAGTTACCAATAAAAGGGGTGCTTTCGGCAGTTTATTGCTTGCCGATATCGGACCACATTCGACAATACTACGGATTTGTTATCAGTATACGGTCGGCACAGCATCTCGTCGTTGTTAGCGTTGCCGGTACCGGACCAGATTCGGTAGGTGTGCGGATAACTGTTGGTATACAATCGGCACAGCAGAGTGCCGTCGATTCTACCGGCGTTGCTGATACCGGACCGACTATGCGCCTATCGGTCGCGCGGCGTGTCGAAAAAGTTACGGAACCGGTACGGCAGGCGGTGTCTTGCCGATACCGTCGGAAACGGCAAAGCGGCAGTCGGCCGATTGCTTACCGATAGCTCTGTGTTTGCTGGGCATCTATATATTTTCGTTGTTGTTGTTTACTCTAATAGTTTTAGTGATTTAAGCGAATAGTTTGATTTTATGTATATTAAATTTGAGTTTAAAAAAATATGAATTCCTATTTTTTTATGAAGTTTTTACACACAGAAAAAAGTTTTGTTGAATCAACAAAAAATTCTTTGCAAATTTTTGTTTGCAAATTTTTGTTTGCAAACTTTTGTTTGCAAATTTTTGTTTGCAAATTTTTGTTTGCAAACTTTTGTTTGCAAATTTTTGTTTGCAAATTTTTGTTTGCAAATTTTTGTTTGCAAACTTTTGTTTGCAAATTTTTGTTTGTTTTTGCAAATTTTTATTGCAAATTTTTTTGCAATTCCAAAAAAAAATTTGTATCGTCAGCAAAAAAATGTTTTGTTAATTCAAGTAAAATGGTTCAATTTTACTTGAATTAACAAAATTATTTTTGTTACATAGATATATGCTATGTATTATTTCAACAATCTATTTTCTTTTTTCAACAAACTATATTTTGTTTGTTTAATCAATAAAATATGTTATATTACGAACTTGTTTTGTTTATACTACAAAAACATTTGTTAAATGAACCAATCTACATATGCAATTTTAACTATTTTTTAATTCATTTTCAACAGTGAATTACGCTTGTAAACCAAGTGAATTTTATCGGGCTTTTTTTCAAGCGCAAACCGAGAGAATGAAAATTGTCCATGCCGGGAGTCGATCCCGGGTCCTCAGAACAGCAGCCTGACGCTTTACCACTGCGCTACCAGGAACGATATCTGAGTTCGGCATTTCTCACTCTTATATATGTCGGAACGGCTGCAATCGCAGCACAAGATGGAATGTCATAAGGAGCACGCAAATTTCTGCGGCAAACATGAGACGATAGTACAAAGCACAGCATACGGCAACACATAGTTAATTTTTTATTCATTTTCAGCAGTGAATTACGCCTGTAAAAAGCAGGATAAAAATTTCCTTGTTATTATTCAAAGATTACAGGCGTATTTGACTGCTGAAAATGAGATAGATCTATTGCAGAAATCACGAAAAATGCAACATAGCAGCGCCACCTGTTGCGCGATTTAAAGTAAAAAGTAATCAGCAACAATTTATATCAGAAAGTAACTGAATAAAAGGTTTTATTAAATTCCGTGCATTAGTTCTTGAGATAAAAACAGCGAAATCGCGTTCAGGACAACCGGAAATCGAAAATTTTCATGAATCCAATTCTTTCTTCTTGCAAAGATAGAAGACGGTAATAAATGGGACAGGGGGATTTTTAAAACTACCTTTGTCCGTCCCAGTGAAAAAAAAAGTTTTAATTACCCCAAAATTATGTTAATCATGTAATTATATAGCTATATAAGTCAAATAAATCAAGTTACGTAAGAGAGATATGGCTACTACACAAGAATTTAAATTTTTCAAAAATAACAAAATTTTGCTGGAATTATAAAAATATTGTAAAATTAAAAGAAACAAATTTTGTTAGTTCAAGTAAACTTGGTGAAATTTTGTTAAAATTTTGTACGAGTGTTAACAATATTTTTTGTCCAAGCAACAAAACCAATTTTTTTACTTGAACTAAAAATTTGACTAAAACAACCAAAATGTACTCAACAAAACGGGTTTTGTTGTTTTAATCAATTCCTTTTTCTGGGTGTAATTTCGATGTTGAATATTAGTCGGAAATAAACTCTGAATTATGGGAAATTTATTATTGTAACATTGCTATTTAAATTGAAACGTTTTTATCGTGTTGTGATTAAAATGCACGCAATAGAATGATTAAAAAAAACATGCTTGAAAATTTTTTAAAACCATAAAGAATAGTAAATTGAAGTACAGTTTCAATCATATTGCATTTGAAAGTACATTTTTTTTCGACGGTTAAAAATCGAAATTGTGCAATATTTCGAAGTTAAAAAAGTCACACTAAAAGCGTTATTTAATGTTCACTTGTTGCCACCGTCAACATGACGTCATTGTTACTCTGAGATACTATTTCGCCCTGTAATATAGATTGCTGCTCGTATTTCGACAAAAGTTGTTAGTTTTTCACATAATATAAAAAGCAAATTAAAACCTGCTTAATTTAAAAAAATGTTCATTGAGTACATGCAGAAGTATGTTTGTATTATAATTTATAATTGCATATTGATTGAAATTTATCTACTTATGAAACATGTTCCTGTAGGTCGGTGAATAAATTAATTAATAAATTAATTTTCTGTGTCTTAAAAATCACTCCGAATCGGACCTTTTAAGTGCATTGAGGCATTCCTGATTAATATATATCTCCTCCTTTTCAAATATATATTTAAAATTCTCATTTTTGTCAAACTGTGACTTCAGAACATAGTGGTCTTTTGACCACACAAGTGACGTAACGTTTGTGACTTTCAGAAATGTTACAGTGACGTCACAAAAATTAAAAAAATTGTCAGAAACGTTTTTTACGATGAATAACATATTTCGTAGTGTTCTTGCAATTTTTCAAAGGTTTCTAAGCAATTCACATTTTAGTCACATTGTGACTTCACTGAATGGTGGTATTTCGGTCACATATGTGACGTGACGTACGTGACTCACAGTGACGTCCCTGTGAACATGCATGTATACGGGTACATACAATTTTGATCCTAGATTTAAAATTCACATTCTTGTTAAATGATTTTATTGCAACAGTATGGAATTTTGAAATCTTACTCGAAAATTTTAATGTAGGCAAGACATCGCATTCCAAATAATTTAAATAATATATAAAATATCTTTATTGAAAACTGAAACAAAATCTAATCGCATACTTGAACAGAAATTATTAGCGTCGATAGTTAAACATTAGCTTTTGTTTTTATTAAAATTGAAAAAGAATCCAACTGTTTATAACAGAAATCCAAGTTGACTGGCATAAAAGCTCACATTCTCAGAAAAGGGGATATTTTATGTCCTTGTTCAAAAAAAAAATATATATTTAACGAGTCTAACATGAATGTTTTATTTTATTCTAAGAAATAACGTAATGAACTGAATTGTGAAATAGAATGTACATGGGAAAATAATCTTTTGCATATTGAAAAGAATAAAAATTTGTAATCGTCATTAACATAACATGCCCTAACTTCAAATTTAATAATTCAAAATTATATTTTGGAGTGTTGAAAAGCATTAGAGCAGAACTGATACCAATAGAATAAAATTTCATTTCTCTGCTTACTATATAATTAGCACTATAAATTTAATGCAAAAAATATTTTAATTATCTTTAATTAAATTGTTGTCCCTGGAGTCAATTGTCATTACCATGGTGAAAAGTGTTTGCTTTCTTAGCTCATTACTAGATCGTTCTAAAATACGTTAATTTCCGGTGTATAATCCGTGGCTCTAACAATCGTCTTTGGACCCAGAAATTGTATTTTATAAAATTTAACTTACTAGATCGCTGTAAATATGTGACTTCAATTTTTAAATAAAATTTTTGTGTTTAAACATGATTGTTTGATCGGCGGATTATGCGCCAGAAATTATGGTACTGTTTATGTTGCTCCATAGTAAGGTAAAACATGTCCTTACAAGCACTGATTACCGTCCTTTGTTGAAATAGTTAGTACTGTTTCATTTTGATACTTTAATTCAAAAATTTGGAACAATGTGTTTTTATGCGTCATCACCATGTTTCATGTTGCAAAACTATAGCAATAGATATTAATCAATTTTTGATTGAACTATTAAGATCATGGGTACTATTTTCAAAGTACATATACTGTAAATATTCAATCGCTACAATTAGCCTAAAATAGAACTGAACATTAAAAATATGATTACGATGTCTTTTCGAAAACATTGTAATGCAAACATACCATAGAAATCACAAATTTTAAAAATTTCTAAGTTTTGTTAACCCATTCAAGACCAATACATAATAATAACAGTGTTATCAATTTTTCTCTCTCCTCCATAGAGTGTATTAGGAAATTCAGCTGTTATTTGTTACACTCAATGGGATAGACAAAAAAATTGACTACTGAGGAAACACTTCATCGTAAATGAAAATAGCTAAAGAAAACGCCGTGAAAAATTATCAAGAACGAAAAATCAGGCGTCAAGCACAGATTATGTAACACTTTCCAACGCTTCCAAATGATTTTACAAATCATTACCGATGAATAAGCTGAAAGATAACATATAAGGAAACAATTTGGAAAACACATAAGATATTTAAAAACGTAATTTCAGAAATTCCTAACATAAATTTCCATCATATACAATATTCGGAAAAATATCCGAATACTTTTATTCAGCCCTGTATAGGATCTATGGATTTGTATATGTACTACATAGGATGCTAAATTTTAGTTTAGTTAGGAAACGCGTATCACAGTTAAAAATTCTCCTTCTGGAGTTTCTGTCAATAAACGGAAATGTGTTCGCGAAATTTTGTGCTGCCCTGTATAGAATCTACAGAATTTATACACACCAAGTAATAGATAAAAAGTGAGTTAAATTTAAAATCGCCTTCCGCAACTTAAAACGCACTTGTAGGAATTATTGTTAACAGACAGTAGATAATTCTTTTGTGTGTCCCTGTAAATGAACGATGACTGCTATACACACACTATTCTGCAGTAAGCCTCTTGTAATGCACCTGGTCATTTTGATCTGCATCAAAGCAGTATATTTCGACTCTAACGAGAAATGTCTTTAATAAAAATGTTAAAAACATACTACAGAGGGAAAAAAAGTTACATAAATAAGTTAAATAGTTTTGAATAAAAATTATGTGAAACATTTCGTAAAACTTAAGTAAAATTTCACGCGGTTCTGTGCTATTTTCTTTTATAATGCCAGACATACAAACATTTTATTAGCACAAAAAATGGGGTATTAAAAGTAAAAAAAATATCTTTTTTTCTAAGCCAGAATTTTCCCCTTTATGAGACAGACCCACTCATTACTCTTTTATTGGACAATTTCTGGTTTTTCAGTAAAATTGTGAAATATTTTAAATTTGCATTAACGGTTTACATTTAAAGAACTGATCTTTACTACAGAACTTTCGAAAAAAATTCTTGACGATTAACCCCTTGAAGGGTGGTGGGATATTATATATCCCACTTACTTGTCATTCCCAAATGCCGCAAAAGCACAAGAATATTTAAATAAAATTTTGCATTTATAATGTTTGTGAAGAAAAGCGTTTACTTATAAATTGAAATAAATTTATTCTTAAAACCTGGTGTGATTGAATCATTTCAACATTTTAACAACCGAAGTACATTGCCGGTGATAAGGTTAATAAAGGTAAAGATCCAAATATAGGCTAGGGTCTAAAATCGGGCTAGCTACTAAAATAAGAGACTGGAAAGTTAAGCTACCTGGCTGCGAGAGCATGAAACTGTCACGTTTTGGAAATGAAGAGTATAGGTGGAAGATTGAACTGTTGACTCATGTATGCCATTCGCAGTCGCCATTTCTTTTAAAAATCGCATATTTCCAGATCTTGAATCTTTATCAGGTCAGTGAATTCAAATTTTTGTTTATTTTAATGGATAACTATTGTATGTTATATTGTTATCACGTCATTCACAAAATAATAAGCTGCATTCTGATAATGACTGCTTCTTAGTTAAAGTCTCCACGTCGGAAGTCCTGAAAGGCATATCTTGTGACGATTTCACCCTACTGGAACGAGTGGACTTGGTTCTTGTGCAATTGAGTACTAAACAGACTCAAAAGAAAAATGATTCTAGGGTCAGTGAGTGATAAAATCCTTACAAAACAATAATTACTAAACCTAAAAACGGGTAAATTATAAGTTGCGCAAACGAGGCTACTAAAAATTAGTCTTCCAACTCCAAGGAAGAACATATCCAACCTAATTTTCTGATAGTGACAGCGATCTGGATACTCCAGTAAGATATTGGTCTGATGATGCATGTTCTGTGAAGGATTTTTCTCTGCTGACACAATAGGAGAAGCGTGGGTGTTATGTTTTCAGTGTCAAATGTGGGCACACACAGATTGTGAAGAAACACAAAAAGATGTATATATATTTGACTACTGCCAATAAAATTGAAAGGTATCATGTTCACAATGGTTGATTTGTTTTTATTATATTTTGTATGTGTTTACAAAAACGAAATAGGTGGCCTATTTTCACACCACCATTTGAAAAACTACTAATTTCATATTCAATGAAATGTGTTGTAAAATACACAGAATATTGTGAACATTTTTTACCTTCCCGTCCTGATTCTAAGATGTTTTGAGATGTTTAACACATTAATATGCTGAAAAGAATAACCATAAAGCTGGTCCGACGTCAAAATTAAACATGTAGCTCATATTCAAATCCTTTCAACTAATTTAAAATAAGAGTTTACACTTTAGTTAAAGTGGTTCTATGAGGAAAATTAGAATAAAGGAGTGAAATTTCAGGAAAACATCTATTAATTGCTAAGAGGTTGGTTGGTTGGTTGAATGGCTTTTATGTCCCTTTAGGGACATGCTGCGCCAAAAAAAAGATTAGAATAAGAACGTCAAATTAAAATTTAAAATTGATTTAAAACTTTGTCATAAAAACAAGATGAATGAAAATAACACAGTTAAATGAAAAGAGTGATGTGATGATAAATGCATAATTAAAATCATTCAATGAAAATATAACACAACGTCAAAAAGATATAAACACAAGTTTTCGCAATTAAAATATATACAATAAACTTTAAACTAACAGTTGGTAAAATGTCCTAAGATGTCCTAAGTTTCTGAGAGTAATATATATATATATAGCTTAAACAATAGATTACCTAAAGAAACATAGTTAAAATCACGTAGGTTTGAAAACCTCAAAAACAGTATTGTTGTCATCAGTTGAGTCAGATTTTTAAGACTATGATTCCATAGCTTCCTCTGCATACTGCATCAGCTGTTTGGAATCCTTTGTAATAAGAAGCGATGTATCAAGACAAAATTTCTTGTTTTTTCCCTTCACATTTTTCCACTGGGAAGAGGATTTGGTTGAGATTTTCTTTCTCTCTTTCTGTGCACATGATTTTTGTTTAGCTAATTGTGTAGGGGAAACAGAGTTTTTTTCAATTTGTTTGCAGATGAAACATAAGTTTGACCTGACTCATGTTCGGTTTACTGTTTATATTGACTATTAGAATATTTTATTTTCACAGGTTCTGATGATGGTGGCAAAATATTTAGTGCAGACATAGGTCTTAATCTAGCGGAACAATACATACTACGGGTCTTTTTCTTTATAGTGCTGATTAGTGCAATAGAAGAATCATTTGTTGGTAAGAGAATTCCGTTTGGGTGCTTATATGTATTAAGGATTTTGATTGTCGCTTGAGCAAACTAGAATAAGAAACTTCTACAGATGGTGTTCTCGATTCAACAAGTTTTCAGGGTAAGAATGTTTTTGAGTGATTTTGACCGCAAGAATTTTTTATCTCATGAATCTAGTTTGGACAAGAGCGAGAGTATGATGTATGATTGCCCTTACAGTGTT
Organism: Maratus michaelseni; assembly: GCA_963931845.1. Taxonomy (NCBI): domain Eukaryota; kingdom Metazoa; phylum Arthropoda; class Arachnida; order Araneae; family Salticidae; genus Maratus; species Maratus michaelseni. Next base: position 405,433,584 of record OZ007586.1, read on the forward strand.
TTCGTTTTTTTCGTATAGGTTCACCCCTAAGTTTATTCGTATGACTTACCATTGTGACCGACTTCCGCACAACGTGCGCAGGTAACAGAACCACAACTGACAGTAACAGTATGACGATAACGCTGACATTTGAAACAACGGCGCTGATTAGGGATATAAGGTCGGCCAGGACAGCTCGGGTAGGCAGCTTTAATTCTGGCTGTCAAAGTACAGCTATGGAAACTCAGAATGATGTATGCTTTGTTGGAAACCCTTGCCCATTCCGACGGATAGTAATACGGCGTGCATCCATGACATTTTCATCTTTTAAATTTTGTAGAAGCTGTAGTTCGGATATTACACCATGGCTTGTATTTAATGTTTGATGGGCCTGAACAGAAACAAAAAAGGAACCTATTGTTGTTCAATTTGAGATAAATCTTAACTGTTTGTCAACAAGAAAATCCCTAGACTGTAGTTTTTTAAGTGAATAACCGTCTTTGAAAACAGATTGAAATGTTTTTGCGATAAGAAATGGTGAAGTTCTCTTAAAAGAACTATCAGAAAGATTGTCAGTGCGTTTAATAACAAAAAAAGCGAGTGAATGAAGTTATCTGTACAGTTTGTTGCTCTCCACATGCGAGAAAATAGAAGAAAGTAACTTACTTCCATCCATATTAAAGAGAAAACAAATTCAGACACAGGCCGAAACACTCACTACAGAGTACAACAAGAGGATGCACGTTCCACCGCTACCAACTGACGTTGACGAACTTAGGACACGCATATCTGCAGCTCTTCAAAGTGTCACACCAGACATACTGAAAAAAATGTGGTATGAGTTATCGTACCGCCTCGATATCGTTCGTGTTTCTGGGGGGCTCACATTTAACACTTATAACTGAACAATGTTGAATTTAAATTTTCAACGGTTATATTGGATTTCTGAAGAAAAACAACGTTTTCCTTTTTTTGTCTTCTTTTAATAGCTCTGTAAAATTAGTATATTCATTTGTAATCACCCTGTACACTGCATTTGGCCTTGTTTAATTGTATAAAGTTCAAATATTAAATAAGTGAAAATTTGTGTAATAATAAATGTTGTATAGTGATGCGGCATTCCCTGACACTACGTCACTGGCAGACACCTATTTTGGTTTTCTCTATGAAAGAACAAGTTGAATTATTTCAATTTCAATTATAAACGATTTTTCCTTTAAAAATATATAGTTTAAAGTTTTTGAAAACGAATATTTTGTAGGTACAAAATGTTTTTCAATTTATTAGAGGTTAAATTATTTTTCTATACATTTAAAATATTTAAGATAAATATTGAAGAAACACCGGATTGCCACTTTTAAAAGTTTTCTTGCCATTTCTTTGATGCAATGAGAATTAGTCTGTGAAAGTTTTAGACTATTAAAATCTCCCCCTTAAGTAATCTTCAAAAATATATAATGATCTTGAAGAAATGAAATGGCGATAATAGATGTTTTTTTTAAATATTATTAATTAGTATAAATACCCGTCCTAGGACAATGAGTAGAAATCATGGTTTTCAGTTAAAATTTGAAATAATTGATAAAATATTCATATACTATTAATCGACAATAAGGAAAACTGGCTTGACACTTTAAGCTTTAAGGTAATGCATGGGCCTCTGGGGTTTTTACAACAAATTTGTAATCTGATGTAACTGAGATGAGGGGAAAGGGCAGAAAATGGACTGACTCATTTTAAAATTAAATAACTTCCAAACGGTGACAGATATTTAAAGAATTGTTGCAGAAGAGTAATGTATGATATCAGGAGTTTTTTTACTGCGATTCCTGATTTTAGTTCGAATTACTGCAATAGATGGAGCAATAGGTATACAATCGAGGCAAAAAATAAAATCACCCAGCATTGTTGCTTAGGGAGGCGGTTAAATACATAGAATGTGTCTCATACGCTAATACAATCTTGTTCTTAGGGTCTGATTCTGAATAAGGTTTTATTGGTGAATGAGACCCACTCCATTTATTTAACCTCCTTCCTTCGCATCAATGACAGGCTGATGTTTCTCCCTCGATTGGGGGTATAATGCTCGCAGCGGCATCTATTGCTGGCGATTCGAACTAAAATCAGGAATCGCAATAAAAAAATCCATACATTACCACACATCCATACATCCATCATACATTACTCTTCCACGAGAATATTTTTAGCACTTTCCAACCTAGTTGAAAAGTGCTTATGACTTCGGTTTGTCTGGCCGCCTGTCCGTGCTCTAACTCCCGTAAATATGCTCGGATTGCTCTGAAATTTTTATATGTTATTGTCGTTATCTATGGCACGTTCCCTATTTCAACTGAAGTGTGTAGCACTTATAGTTTTCTTACAGGGACACTCAAAAGAATTCCGTTACATTGAGGTGTATGGGGAAAATCATTTGCGGTTTATTTTAAAAATGTTTCACTATTGTAAACGCATTGAAATTTATATAGATCACTAAGATGCATTAGAAGAAGCTTAATATGGAATAGTAGGTGTATAGCACTTAGAGTTACTTTTCAGGGACAGTCAAAATAATTCCGTTACATTACGTCTATGGAGAAAAATCGTCTGCGGCTTATTTAAATAATGTTCCACTATTTTAAACGCATTGAAGTTTATATATATTACTAAGGTGCATTACAAGAGGCTTACTACAGAATATTGTGTGTATAGCAGTCATCGTTCATTTACAGGGTCACAAAAAAGAATTCTCTACTGTCTGTTAACAATAATTTCTGGAAGTGCGTTTTAAGTTACTGAACGCGATTTTAATCTTAACTAGCTTTTTGTCTATTATGTGGTGTGTATAAATTCTGTAGATCCTATACAAGGCAGCACAAAAGTTCGCGAACACATTTCCGTTTATTGACAGAAACTCCAGAAGGAGAATTTAAACGGTGCTACGCGTTTCCTAACTAAACTAAAATTTAGCATCCTATGTATATATACAAATCTATAGATCATATACAGGGCTACATAAAAGTATTCAGATATTTTTCCGAATATTGTATATATTGAAAATTCCTGAAATTACGTTTTTAAATATGTTATGCGTTTTCCAAATTGTTTACTTAGATGTCATCTTTCAGCTAATTAAACGGTAATGATTTGTAAAATTATTTTAGAAGCGTTGGAAAGTGCTACATAATCTATGCTTGACGCATGATTTTTCGTTCTTGTTTATATCTGACAACGTTTGGAAGTTATTGAATTTTAAAATCAGTCAGTACGTTTTAGAACAACCGGTATAGTGAATGTAATATTAATGCAAAAAACCTCATTTAACGTTATACAAGGAACCCTAAAAAATTACGCTATATGCGGTAAAACGTTAAATCGGGGTATGACAAAGCAAAACAGTAGCATAAAATAATGACTAGATAACATACCTTTTATTTATTTATTTACATAAGTGGAGGGGAGGGGGCTGAATCCTGCACCTGCAGTTTGTAATAAAAAAACAAAATAAGAGGGAGGATTTCGAAATTTACACATACTGATTTTGCATGCCTTTTTTTCAGCAGAATTTCTGATTATTTTAGAAAAATTTCATAAAGTTTTTCGCGCTGTGACAAACTTTAAATACGGGAAATATTTCAAAATGATAATGTTAAATCTGGGAATTTTTGACATTAGACGGACATGAAATTAATTGGGAGTAATTAAAAAATGATGTTATATGCGGGTAATCGTAAATCTGGGTTACGTTATATCGGAGTTTCACCGTGGTTTTTACTGACTGACTTGGTAACTATAACAAATACAAACATTCATCTCTTTAGTAATATTTACTTATTACTCTGTTCATCTTCTTCACAATATTTGTGTTTCGGAATTTTACTCTCCTCTTTTTTTCTGTTATACCTGTTAATAAAAGAACTTTAATTATTATCACACAATATTATATTTTTATCTGTGGAAAAAATAAAAATATTTTTTATTTTTAAATATTCGATATATGTTAACAATTATGCTAAAAAAAATACAAAATAAATGATGAAAATATGAACAAAATAATTTAATTTCAGTTATTTCGTTGACATCTAATTCGTATGCGAAATCTTTTCAACGTTATAAATATTAATTCATTTGTTTTGCATTGCAAATCAATTTTGCTTTTTATTCGAAATATAGAAAAAATAACACAAACTTTTTAACTGAATATATTACCCTTTTTAATTATATTCGGAAAATAATGTTCAAGAGTTTCTTTGTACAAACTTTCGTCTACATTCATTTTTAAACGTCTGACAATCGAAAATATTTATTCCATTATGTTATTAAAAAATGATCTTTCTAAATGAGAATAAATATCCCATAAAATAATTATTAAAAGATAATTTTCCAAAGAGTATTTTCATTCCAGTAATTTTATAAAAAAGATTAAAGAAAGGAGAAAGAGCAGGGAAATTACCTAATATTTGTTCCGTTATGATAATTTATTTCCTGATCGATATTCAAGAGCTGGCATCATTCGCTTTCTTAAATAACGAGAAGCGTTGACATTGTTTCAGTTTTATCTCATACGTAAGAGGAGGAAAAATTCTTCCGTCTATAAAAAAACGATTTTAATTAGTATCGATTATAAACAAACTACTATATTCAGGTGTCATAGTCCAATGTGAAAAGTATTCATGAAATATAGCGGAAAAGTTGCTTGAATTTGAGGTAGCGATCCCTGTAATTAAAAGAATAAATGAGCATTAATTTAAATAATGAATGAGCGTTTGGTGTATTTGCAAGTGTTCAAAAACATTTTATGGTAAAATAAATAATAAGTTGTGATCTTATTACATTAAGACCTGTGAAAACGGAATAGCAAGGGTCAGAATGAATTTCCATTTACTGTATGTATGCATCTTATAAGGGAAAAATTATTGGTAATTTTTTCTCTCGGTGCCATGACATTTTTCTGTGTAAGAGAGGATTCCGTAAAGGAATGTCTTGTTTTGACAAGTTTCGTAATATTATTTCAGTAGCTGATGTTAAAATACAGACAAAGAATAAGTATATTAAAAATATTGTTAGTACTATATACTATATATATATATGTTTGTGTGTGTGCGTGTGTTGCATAGTATAAAGGTCCGAAGCAAGACCGAAAGTGGTCAGAATACAGTGCAAAACTGCGAACTGACGATTTTGATTTCATAGGCTGGAGATTTAATGTTCTCATTATTTTATGATACTTATCTCGCTCAATATTTCCTTACCAGTAATTTATTTAATAGAGTTCAGATAAAAATAAAAGGAAAAAGTGAAATTATATTTAGTATTAAGTAGATTAAATTAAAATAACGATGGATTATATCTATAATCGGATACTTAAAATATTAGTTTAATATCACTGCAGAAAACCTTTTAAACTGAGTAATTTACTATTTCTATCCTTATAAACGCGTTAATCTGTTTACGAAGTTAATTTAGAGTTGTCGATTTCCATATCGATTGTTTCATTCGATAAATCTATGAACCTCTATGTAATATTATTTAATGGCTACGAAACATAATTTATCATCTTAATGTCACTCCTTCTAGGATAGAATATTTCTAATAATATTGTTATTTGTCAAGTAAACCAAGCTAATTGTGCATTGCAAGCAACAAAGAACACATTAGGTATTATTGACAAATTCCATGGAAGAATGGAAAAACATAGAAAATAAAATTCTAAAATATTATTAAAAACACATATATTAGTTTTTAACTTTAAGTAATTTAAGCCTATTATATCTGTAGAGGCCATACAATTTTTCCATTTAAGAGAGGATTTTTTAAAGACATATTCTGTTTTGACACGTTTTGTGACGTAAGTCTAGTAGATGATGTTAAATTACAGACAGACGGATTAAAAGATAACTATTGATTAAAAAAAATGTAATATTATATATCTATACGTATATATATATATATATATATACGTATACATATATAATATTACATTATATATATTATATTATATATTTATATTATATATATTTATATACACTGCTCAAAACAATTAAAGGATATTGCAGTTTTAGGTGGATTTTGTATCTGGGAAACTTTTTAGCTGATTGATACATGGTCGACAGACATAGTAGGTTATATGAGAATAAATTACACATGTTTGGCAGAAAAAAATGCATTTTATTGCGCATTTGTGTACAAAAGGAAAAAAACACAATTTGTGCATATGAGAAAAAAAGAATAAGAAAAGGTGTTTTCTTCAAAGAAAATCATTTTCAGTATGGGGTATGGTTTCCACGGGCGGCCAGAAACGTTGAACACCTTTGAGGCATGGACTCAATGAGGCTATTAATGACGAGTTGGGGTATTCTGCCCCACTCTTCCAGAAGAGCTCTTTCCAGTTCTTGGAGAGTTTGTGGGGGTTGTTGGAGGCCAGAAACTCGTCTTCCTAGAGCGTCCCAAACGTGCTCGATTGGATTCATGTCTGGAGAACACGCTGGCCATTCGAACGATTCCTTCCTCGAAAAGGAAATCCTCCACCAAGTTTGCACGATGTGGCCTGCAGTTATCGTCCATTAAAATGAAGTTATCTCTGATTGCTGCAGCGTAAGGGACTACAATAGGTCTGGGAATCTCATCCCTATATCGGCGACCAGTCAGAGCTCCATCTCGAATGATGTAGAGGTCAGTGCGCCCGTCAATGGAGATGCCACCATACACCAACACTCCTCCACCGCCAAATCTGACACTTTCGTGCACGAACGCAGGATTATTTCTACTGCCACGGTCCCTCCAGATGAAAATACGCCTATTATCCGGATGCACAGAAAAACGGGACTAGTCAGAAAACAGAATATTGCTCCATTCATTTCTCCTCCAGTTGACATACTCGGTTGCCCACTCCTTGCGGTCGCGACGATGCCTTGATGTTAATCTAACACATACCATCGGTCGGCGAGCATACATACCTACAGCATGGAGCTGGTTTCGGACAGTCTGAGTTGAAATCGTGGTGCCTGTAGCCGAGCGAAGGTGTTGTTGGAGAAGAGTAGCGTTCATGTTTCGGTGTCTCCGAGCTGTTAACGCTAAATACCGATCTTTATTGGGCGTTGTTGCCCGTCTACGACCTTGCCCTGGTCTTCGGCCTGCACATCCACTCTCCAAAAAACGGTTCCAGATCCTGGAAATGACACTTTGTGACACTCCAATGGCTTGCGCTACTTCGGATTGAGTTTGGCCCCCTTCTAACCTACCAACAATTCTCCAAGCTTCTGAATCTGTCAAATGACTTCGCTGAGACATCGTACTCATCGAAACAAAGCAATCACTGAATGCCGATCATCCTTGTCTTCATTCTCTTTTATCCAGTTGAAAGTCAAATTTCATTCGCTGCCGCTGAAGCGACGTTTTTGACGTCGAACTCAAAATTTGCATACTCCACAGTTTGAAAACCAGAAAAATTTGCTTTTGTGATTCTCTTCTTCTATTTTCGGCAAAAAAAATTTCGTTTATTTCTTTATTTTATATAAAACTTCAAATATCCTTTAATTGTTTTGAGCAGTGTATATTTATATTATATATTATGATATTATACATATTATATTACATTATATATATATATATATATATATATATATATATATATACCGGGTGCGTCATAAATTCGTGCAAACTTTAAAAATTCATAGTAAAAGAAGTAATGCTCGGAAAAAATTTCGGTTTGCGCGAGTATGATCAGAAGGATTTTGGATTTTTTTTTTCATGTATAATACAAAATTATTTCAAAAGTAACCGACAGATGGTGCTCACACGTCATACTGGGGCGTTTTATGCAAACCAGGCAAACACAAACAGAGAATGAAACAAATCACAATAACTTGACACTATGCATTTATTTTAAGATAAAATATGCTCAACATGACCACCACCGCCAAGTATTAGACAAGTGAGGCGCATCAATACGCCTGTTACAGCTGAGTGTAGCATGTCGGCATCGATGCCACCGACGGTCTGTCGAATGGCATCTTTAATTTCCACCAAAGTGTCTTGGGAGCCCCGGTATACACGAGACTTTAAGTATCGCCACAACCAAAAATCTGCCGGGGTCAAGTCTGGAGATCGTGCGGGCCACTCAAACTTACAACCTCGACTTATCACTCGGTCTTCAGTGAAAGTGTCCAACAGGAACGTCTTGACTTCACGTGCAAAGTGGTGCAGGGCAACATCCTGCGTGAAGGTGACGACAGGTGACGCATGTCTTTCCTGCAATGCAGGCACTAAGTAGTCACGCAAATGCGTAAGATACCATTCTGCACTGACTGTACAGGTTTTCTAGCCGGATTCAGGATAAGTTCTTCAAAAAAGAAAGGACCCAGAATGATAGATGCAGTGAAACCACACCAAACAGTCACATGAGGAGCATGCAGTGGCTTGGTCAGGTACTCACGAGGTTCTGACGTCGCCCAGATACGACTGATGTGCGTATTGATGTCACTATGCAGTGAAAAGTGTTCTTCATCGGTCCACATGACGTTCAGCAACCATTGTGGGTTACGCTCCATTTGTGCCCGCGCCCATGCAGCAAACTTTAATCTGTATCTCCGGTGATAACTGGTGAAGTGCCTGTACCTTGTACGGATACAGATCCCAGATTCCGTGCAGAATACGTCGAATCGACGATTCCGGAATCTCCGTTTTTCTCCCAGCTTCACGAGCACTGCTGCTCCCCGTTAATGTCTCGGCTGTAATTCTTCCATGACACTTTTTACAACATGGACGTGATCCGCGCTTGAGGATGGTCTGTCACTACGTGGACGATCCTTCAAACTCCCCGTTTCTTCAAAACGTCGTACTAAATTGAGAATCCCATTCAATCAAATAAGGCTTTTTTGCGCCTTAAGTCCTTTCTCCGTGCGAAACTTTCGCAATGAAATAGCTGTGGATTCACCATTCTAGTAGAAACGTTTAACCATCAGCGCTCGATCTGGTAACGATAACATGCTGCCGAGATCGAATGACGAATCCATTTCCAGCCAGGTGTTTTATTGCGAACCTAATTTGCATAAAACGCCTCAGTATGACATGTGAGCGCCCTCTATCGGTTACTTTTGGAATAATTTTTTATTATACATGGGAAAAAAATCCAAAATCCTTCTGATCATACTCGCGTAAACCGAAATTTTTTCCGAGCATTACTTCTTTTATTATGATTTTTTAAAGTTTCCACGAATTTATGACGCACCCGGTATATATATATCTATACTAATAAAAGAAAGTTTCGCTCTGTGTGTGTGTCTGTTGGCGATGCTAGGAAAATCTAGCCCACCTAGAAGGCTGGAAATTTAGATTTAGGTAGTTAGTCCAAACCGTCTCCTGGTGCAACATTGCGTCAAAATTTTAATATTTTAATTACTTTCTGAAATATTAATTAAAATGCACAAAGAACTCTCATTAAAAATACGCTTTTTTCATCGGTTGGTTGGTTGTGTAGAATATCTTCTCAGAACACATTAAATAAATCAGAGTAACGATGCATAGATAAGGACTTATAACGAAATAGTACCAACATTGATTGCAGTTACATGCATATAGCCAGGCTAATACAGCGCCATCTACTCACGGCAAATTACATAAACGCCACCTGTTTAAGACATTTACAGGCACGTTTTTCTTCATTATAATTATCTGGGTTTAAGGTTTTTTTTAAAACAGGACATATATTATTATGATAGAGACTACTATTACAGAAAACTTTATTTAACAGATTATTTGTTATATGTTTGCGGGAATGGCGAGGGGCAGGAGTCTAACTACATTTAACAATTTTAACCCGTAGCGTTTAATTGTTGTTTTATATACAGAATACCGCTATTTTAAATCTCAGTTTCTCAGTAATATCTCAGTAATAATATTCCGAACTTCTCCATTTAGTTCCATTTTTACTAAATTATCGTAAAACTCAGCATTCATTGCTTCAAAGTGTGTTTCTAAAAAGCAATTACTAGTATTTCCGAATAATAGCCTAAGCCAAATTTCAAAATAAGTTCCTAGCTTAACCAAATGAATCAATCTTTAAAGATGTATAGTGATCCTCCTAACTAGTTATTTGCTGAAGGTCACTTGAACATTCACCATAACCCCCCCCCCCTCCGGGGCCCTCCTTCAAAGTTTTCTCTAACTATTTCCCGTTTCCATATCTCAGCAACTATCTTTCCGATTTCAATACAAGTGATTCCAAACATTATAATTAACTTAATAGTTACCCTTTATAACATTAAACTAAATTTATGAGTAGCGGTTACCACTATTTCTGAGTAATATTTTAAGCAAAATTTCTAATTAAGTTCCTAGCTTAACCAAACGAACGAATTTTTAAAGATGCATAGTGGTTGTCCTAATTAGTCATTTGCTGAACGGCACTTGAACAACCCTCCCCCCCCGACCCCTGCTTCAATGTTTTTTACCTAACTATGCCACCTTTTCCATATCTCAGCAACTATCTTTCCGATTTGAACGCAAGTGATTCCAAACATTATAATTAACTTAATAGACACCCTTTATAACATTAAACTAAATTTATGAGTAGAGGCTACCACTATTTCCGAATAATAGTTTAAGCCAAATTTGTATTTAAGTTTCTAGCTTAACCAAACGAACGAATTTTTAAAGATGCATCGTAGTCCTCCTAATTAGTCATTTTCTGAAGGACACTTGAACATCCCCTTCACCTGGTACCTCACTCATGATTATTTTCTCTAACTGTGCCTTATTTCAATAACTCGGCTTATAATGTTCCCATCTTCTCAAAACCAGCTCGATTTTGTCGCACGCCTACTATACAGTACCGTAGGCAACGTTAACCTGTCTCAAAGGTACTTTCCGAAAGAGGTTGCTCCCCTGGCGGTGGAACGGAGAAATAAAAGATTTTCCGGAGCGTGCGAGCGTGCCCAGTATACGGTGTCGAAGCCATCGGAAACCTTGGCCAGAGTTTTGTTTTTTAGAAGATTTCAGTTTATTACACGGGCTCGGGCAACGCCGGGCGGGTCAGCTAGTATATATATATATATATATATATATATATATATATATATATATATATCTTTGTTTGATTGTGTTTGTGTGTGTATTACATAGTCAGACCTGCCAAGTCTCCGGTTTTTGGATACCAGTAATTTAGTACAGAAAATGTTGTTTTATTTAATCACAGCATTTTGCGATTTAAGAGAACAACATTTTCTATAAAAAATCACTGGTGTGCAAAAATCCGGAGACTTGGCAACTCTGCATAGTATAACGGATCTGACATTCCGAACCGGTGAACTCAAGATTTTTTCCATTGGCCGGCGGATTGGTGTTTTCATTATTTATTGATATTTTTCTAGTCGAATATTTTCCTACCAGTTATATAGGTTAATGTAGTTCAGATAAAAAAAGAGGAAAATGTTAAAATTATATTTTGTATTACGTAGGACATAAGAATAGACATGGAAATATTTCGTAGGGAAATATATTTTAGTGATTAAAAATAATCGGGAATTTAAGTTAACTAAATCGACAGAAATGTGGTTATAACCAGGGCTTAACAAATGCGGTCGCCAGGTCGCCGCTGGCTACCAAGTTTTTTGATCTGGCGACCAAAATTATTTGATCTTTCGGGGTGATTTCTGTAAAAAAAATGACATAAGAAATCTGCATAATAAATGGCATCTTTTCTCTCCCCCACCCCTACTCATGCGCGGCAAGCAGTGATATTCCTCTTCTCTCGTACTTTTAATGGAAGAACTAAATTTAAAAGGCATTTTCCAACTCATGCACAGAAAACACCATTCTTTTCAGCTATAGCCAGTTAGTATTTGTCACGTGATTAGAATGTGTGTGAGGCGGAGGAGAAGATATTTCAATAAAACAGTAAGAAATAGTGTCAATCCAGTCTCTGTGGCATCTAAAACTGGATACTATGCCAAAAAATACTCGAGGTTTTTTTTAAGTTTCAAATCTGAATTTTGTGTTTATATAAGTTATCAACATAACATAAGTGATTATAAGTTTTATAAGTTTCATTAGAAAATATAGTTTTTCATTATCTTTCTAAATTATGTACTATTTTTAACTATGTAACTAATAATTCTAAACTATGCTTGTTATTATTTTTTCTCAATTAATTCATAAAAAATCTTTTTTATTTTTTTTTTTTCATTTATTGATGACGGGGAAGTGGATGGGGGGAGGGGGGGGGAGTAAATGTTTTTTTTACTGGCGACTAGTATTTTGTTCTGTCTACCAGATTTTATTAAACTTGTAAAGCCCTGGTTATAACTCTTGCGGTTATATGTCGTATCTACCTCCTGAATGGTCTCATTCGAGTCCTCTCAAACAACATACATCAGAAAAATTGTCAGAAGATAGCCTAACAGTAGAATAGTCTAACAGTTGGGGAGTTATGCAGAATCTGTGCCGGAAAACTGGCGATTCACCACACTGTGCGTCGTTTTGTTTGCAGTCGTAATGTTGAAAAGTTTCTAATTTGTTTGCTTTAAAATTAGTGTTATAGTTGCATTCTTTCTACATTAGCAGTGAAATTGTCACAATTTTAACACTTTCCAGCATAGTTGAAAAGATTTCATGAATTTGGTTTTTCTGTCTGTCTGCTGTCAGTCCGCGCTTTAACTCCTGTAAATGTACTATGATTTACTCGCAATTGATATATGTTACTGAGGTTTACCATGGCATGTTCAGAGTTGAAAAGTGTGTAGTTTTATAGTTCATTTACAGGGACACTCAAAAGAAATCCGTTACAGATTAATTTTTTCTAACGTAATGCAATTTATGTATATATGACTGAGGTATACAAGAGTCTTACTATAGAATGTCGTGGGCATAGCATTCATCGTCCGTTTACAGGAACACACAAAAGAATTCGGTTACAGTACTGTCTATAAACAATAATTGCTGGAAGTGCGTTTTCAGTTGTGGCACGCGTTTTTAAATTTAACTAATTTATTACATATTACTTTGTGTGTATAAATGTTATAGATCATATACAGCACAAAATATATGGAATACATTTCAGTTTATTGACGGAAATTCCTGAAGTGGAATTTTTAACTGTGTGATGCGTTTCCTAACTGAACTAAATTTTAGCATACAATGTAGTATATTTATAAATCTATAGATCATATACAGGGCTGCAAAAATAATTCGGATATTTTCCCGAATGTTGATGGCAATTCCTGAAATTGGGTTTTGAATTTTGTTATACTTCTTCCAAATTGTTTACTGAGGCATCAACATTCACATTATTAATTCGGTAAAATATTGTTAAAGTATTCTGGAAAAGTTGGAAAGTGTTTCATAATCTATGATTTTTCGAGTTCTTGCTCAGATATAGTATGGCCACATAAAAAATCTTAACAAGATATATATTTGGACGTATTATAAACTAATTTAATATTGCTAAAAACTTTTAATGAAATAAGCTTTTCACGCATGAAAACTTGATTCAGTGTTGTTTCCACAAAACTTATAATTGATCTCTAAAGATGAATACAAAGAGCGTCAGTTTAAAAGAAAATGTGAAATATAAAACGAATGTCTATTGATAAGGATGGAGGTAGCAAGAAGGATTTTCAGACGCACAAATATCAGGTTGAGTAAAAAGTTTTCCGCCAAAAAATGTTTTATTGTAAAATGATAAATACATACGAAATCATCAAAGCTAATGAAAATAGTAATATCCGTTTAAACCTACAATCGTTTACCGACGTTTTGGCAACATTTCAATCCCTTCTGCAAAAAGTTGTGGCGTGCGCGAGTACAGAAATAGATCGACCTCATTTATGGCCTCCTCATTTGAATGGAAGATTGTGCCATCAAGATGCAGCTGCAGATCTGAAAAGATATAGATCTCTGAAAGGGTCATGTAGGTGCTGTATGGTGGATGTTGCATCAAATCCCACTCCAGCTTGTAGAGCGTCCAGCCGGTTATCGTACTAACGTGTGGCTGGGCGTTATCTTGATAAAGAGAACCACCTTCCCTCTGAACTCGTTTCTTCGTTTTTCGCGAATGGTATCGCAAAATTTGATTAGCATGTTGCGGTATATTGCACTGTTGATAGTTTGTCCGCTTTTCAGGTACTCTTTGTACATAATTCCAAGACAATCCCACTAGATGCAGAGGAGCACCTTCTTGTTAGTTAAGGCACGTCTTGCAACCGACCAGCTGATTCCCCAGGTTCTGACCACCCTCCTTTATGGCTTGCATTGTTGTAGTACACCCGTTTTTCAGCACAGGTTACAATTCTGTCCAGAATGTAATCTTTTCTTTGATCTCTGAGCACAGCCATACAGCACTTTTTTCTCCTGCGCTTGGTCTTTAGCAGTCAATACGTGAGCCACCCAGCGGTTGAACTTAAACGTTAGGTTTATTCGTTTTAGAGCTTGAACTATTATTTTGTGGCAAAAGTTGAGCTGTAACGCAATAGTTTGTGTTGAAACATTTCTTTCTTGATCAATTCTTTGCTTTGACTGCTTACAATCAACTTCAATAGGGCGGCCGGAACGTGGTTCATCTTCACCACCAAAATTTCCAGCTTTAAACTTCCGAAACCAAACTTTGACTGTATCATAAGAAACAGTATTTATTTCTAAACTTTCACACATCTTTCTGTGGCATTCACTCGCACTGAGTTTTTTACGGAACTCATAATAAATAATCGTTCTGATCTGCTGACTTGATGGCTCCATTTTAAACACTTTTTAGAAGCACAAGATAATAAATTTTTAACAAGCAAATTACAAAGTCATATAGGCACTGTGCTCCGCTTTCGAATGCAAAAATTGGTTGGCTGAAAAGTTTACAACCGCACGAATGACAGCTGTTTGCGCGAAGGTATCTCCCCTTGGCGGAAAATTTTTTACTCAACGTAATACGTTCCCACCAGTCGGCAGATGTAATTGAAATGAAAATACAATGTATTATTCAGAAATTCATTCGTCTTATTTTTATTCATTCTTATTTATTATATGAAATGAATTAGAACCAACATTTAAACTGATAAACACTTTATTCAGTCGAGGCAGTTGCAGCATCAGAAACATCAAAATGCTTGCTAAGTAATGCTGTAGATGTACAGTCGTGGAAAAAAACTGGACACCCCCACACTATTTCTGCAACAAATTATAGTAGAAGGAATTGACTGGTACCAAACGATTGGAAATAAAGTCTACTTTTAAATGATGTATCTAAAATTTGCTTAAAAAGCCATCTACATATTAAAACCAGCCTAAACTTTATTTCTTTCAATGGCAATACCCACTTTTGACATGATATTTTAAATCTTCGGTTCAAATTATGCCTAGATACAAAATTTTAAGTCATTTGGATGATAAGTTTTCGAGTTATAAATATTCAAATTTTAGAGCTTCTAATGTTAAATTACATTTTCATATTTTTATTAATATCTCCTGAAATTATAATCCTAATGTGCTAACGTTTAGTTTTGTTATAAAACTGAAAAACCCAAACATAACTAAGTGAAATTTGTAATTTTTAAAATTTTATAATATGAATTATGAAATTAATATTCGAAAAAATTATGAATTGCAACCTACAATTTTTTTGATGGATTTATATTTATTATGTCCTGCTTTATGTGTATTAAAAATTTCAAATTTTTCTTCCAACTAGTTTTCAAATTATGCTTAAAAAACGGCAAGATGCTGCTTTAAGGGGCCGTCTATGATGTGCATTAAAGCATAGTTTGAACAGGGATGGGAGCGCTCCGACTCGAAATCCCGATTGACACCACTAAAATTTAATAGTATTTGTTACCGTATTCAAGGACAAAATTTCTGAAACTCTTTACATTGGAGAATACTATTAAAATTTAGTGGTAAGAATCGATATTCGGGTCGGAGCGCTCTCATCCCTGTTTGAGAAAATATTATACTCATAGGCTGGGATTATAGTGACTTCATAAACTTAGAGATTAAGTCTGTCTTACAATATAAACAATGCGTAAACCGTATTTCAATGCTTTGCGATCTTACGTTAAATTGAAAGCTAGCTTAAACTGAAGCGTAAGTGAATGATCGCGGGAGCACAACAAACCTGACAACGACCTGTGATTGTAGTCAGATATAAGATAGCGAGGCACCAGAACCCCAGCCTTTATTAGTATATATATATATATATATATATATTTGAAAATATGATCAGTTCTACCTTAGAAAAAACGTAATCATTTTTGTTACCTTTAAATGGATTTATAGCTTCTTTTCCAGTCTAATAAAGCTATATTGTTTTTTCTGCAGTATATATGTTTGAAGTGAAGTTTCTTATAAATGCATATGCGTAGAGTATTTGCTGAAACAAAATGGCCCCACAATTAACTGAAGCAACGAAATGCAAAATGATTGGCAAGTGGCAAGATGGAAGAAGTTTTCGTTATATAGCTAGGCATTTTCAAGTGTCTCTTCAAACTGTTTTAACATGGATTAACAGATAAGCTTTATATTGGTAGTTTATTACGAAAAAAAAAATTACATTTACATTCAATTTATTTAAGTTTAATTTACATTACTGGTTATTTTTTTATGTTTAGCAATGCAAATTTGATAAACCGTCTTTGTAGTAGTGGTCGGCCAAGGATCTTATCAGACAGCCAATGTCTTGAAGTTGTTGCAATGGCTATACAGTAGATCCATATATGTCTTCTAATCAAATTAAGATGATTTGCAACTTTATTTCCCAATCGCTAGCAGAGTTCAAAAAAATCTAATAATAATAATAAATGGCAAATGGCAAGTTTTCTTGCCAAGAGGCATTAATGAGTTAATTGTAAAATTTCAAATGCACTACCAGAATAGGTTTAATCATAGAATTATTAACCGTATTCCGAAGGAGAATAACGGATGTAAAGTTATTCAGATGTCTTTATAACATAGATTTTGTTTTAGGTCTTCAAATAAATCGGAATATAAATCCTGCGAACATATCTCAAAGCAAGCCACCCCCCCCCCCCTCGCTACTAAAAAAAAGCAATGTCTGGATTTATTTTCAGACTAAAAAACAATTTATCTCCGTTTTTTTAATTATTATTTACTTTTATTCCTTACGCTGCTTTATACTACTTTTTTTAATTCTAAATTTTGTATTTGTCAATATTATTCACGTTTCTGCCAATAAACTAAAAAAAAAGGCGAGTTAAATATATGCAAAATCTGAGAAAAAGCATTATAAAAGCACCTGTAAAATTCCAATAACATTTACATATTCTAAAACTATTTTAATTACAAATAATCTTATGGTTTTTTTAACCCCTTCGTGACGAGCGTTTATTACAGAATTTTTAATAATTTACCACCGGATCTGATAATTCAACACTTGTAAACATTATTTTACCGTATATAACAATAACCGAAACTTATTAAGTGAGTAAAATGGTCATATCGGTAAAACATAATACATTAAAAGAAGTGACATTCTGCAGCATTTCAACAATCGAGTACCGAACTTCAATTTGGATACAGCCCCTTAAATATGCTCATTATAATGTAATTAATTTCTCAGAAACTAATCGTAGGAATTTAATGAAATTTGATATCTAGGCATAGCAGGAACTGCAAATTTCAAACATGTTGTCAAATTTGGGTCTTACTATTGAAAAAAAACAACGTTTGGGTGTGTTTTTATATGTAGATGGCCCCCTAAACAAATTTTATATACATCATTTAAAAGTAGACTTTATTTCCAATCGTTTGGTACCAGTCACTTCCTTCTACTATAATTTGTTGCAGAGTTAGTGGGGGGTGTCCAGTTTTTTTTCCACGACTGTACATACAATCAATTACAGTTTAACCTTTTATGGATAAATTTCGTTCCGTGCCACCACTATATTTAAACAGCAAAATCTGCCGGTAACAATTACAAAAGTCTGCTACTAAGTAATGCTCAGAATTGCTATTTAACGTTTCTGGTATCTAACTCTAAATATAAATATAAATAAACATACTTCTAAAAGACAACTTTGTGCAGTGTAGCAATCAGTGTGCTTATATTAAAGTTCTTGTTTATGCCTTTATTTTCCTCAAAAGTTATACTTACTTTCGAGTTTGTTAACCGCTATGCACAGTTAAATGGAGGCTGCGATTTTTCCTTCCAAGTTTATAATCATTTATTTTTATTATGAATGTAATATTTTATTTCAAATTCTGCCTTTCTGATACAAGTATTTAAACCTCAGCCCAATAACAGATATTTTGTTTATTTTTTCATAGTTACAATCCGTAGCATTGGAACGTTCATACAAATATGGCTTTTTTTCAGAGACACCAACTTAGGATGACGGGAACAAATCAAGCAAACTTCCGCCACAAATTTTAAAATGTTTTAGTAGTCTTAATCACAATGATTAAATAGGACCAAAAGCTTTTTTTAATTAGTGGTAGAAGTATACTTGATTGTCTATTTCTGTCCCGTGAAGTCGGAACCTATGGTTTATTTTAAACTCTACAACAACTGGAAGATACTACGTCAAAGTACATGCCTTCTTCAAATCTTCACGTTTTTGTTTGAGACACACTATTTTATTCTCTGTTTTACGATAATCGCAAGATGTCTTATTTGTTATGTAAAGCAATTATATGTTGATTGATTTTTTAATCTGAAGCATTGGAGATGGAAGCTTTCTGAAACCAATCTTTTATTTTGTGAGTTACCAATCCTGATTTTTTTTAACTGGCGCTCTTTGTGTTAAATTATGAAGGTAAATTATACTTTTGAATAAATAAAAAAGAAATTTTTAATTTATTTATTTATTTTATTTTATTTTTTAAAGTTAAGAAGATATTTTAGTTCTTACCTAAATGTAATAATATTAGCAGAGAAAGAATACAAAATGCGGCAAATGATAACAAAATATGTTTATTTTGCGTGTAAGTGAAAGACCCAGTAATAAATTGTCATATCTAAAAAGGTGGATTTAACTTTGAGCCGTTATATTAAAATAAATGAACGGCGTGGAATGGCACAAATACAGTTATATAAATTGGCAAACAGCTGTTTTGGAGCCCCTAAAGCTCCATCATCAGTGCCAATTCAAAATATTAAAACCCGATTTAAACGTTTAAGCCATGTAAATATGCTTGCGTCTTTCGCACGCGGCAAGATTGAATGGTCACAAATGAATGGCGTGAAATGTAATTAGCGGCCATTCAATCTTTGCGCGTGCGAAAGACGCAAGCAGAATTACATGACTTAAACTTTTAAATCGGGTTTTAATCTTTTGAATTGGCACTGATGATGGAGCTTTAGGGGCTCCGAAACAGCTGTTTGTCAATTTATATAATTTTATTTGTGCTATTTCACGTTGTTCATTTTGTTTTAACAAATTGCCATACTTCGAAGAAACTTGGTGCGTTCGTAAAATGTTTGTGGTGTATATGATTATATTCTGCGTGCGCTGATTTTGGACTGGAGAATCAATTATCATGTATTGGTGTCATGTTGAAAAATGAAAAGAACGCCCTTAAGGTTTTTTTTTTCAGCTATAAAACACCTTGTTTTAAAGATGTCTAATACAAAAAAAAATTGAATTAAATTCCGAAATACAAATTTCAGTCATAGAATCAGTTTCTGTAAACTTAAATGACTAACAACTTTTTCTCTTAAATATTTATAATATTTAATCAAACTCAGAAATAATGCAGGCAAATAGTTAACAAAGTGCCTTTTTGAAACAAAGCCAATATTTAATGTAATGTAATTAGCGTGAAAATAAATTTTCCATTTACTTGATATCAAGATAAAGACATGTGCATTTAGTAATTTTCACGGTATTGAAAATGCTTTTAAAATCGATTTATGACGGTAGCGTTTTTCTGATCATAGTTCGGTAATAATCTTTTGGTAACATGAAAGGTGCATGAAGATATACTCTATTTTAATGACTGAAAATAGCGCGTTTATTGAGCGAGCAAACAAGAACAAATGATATCATTTTCGAAAGCTAATGGAAAGTTAATGTGCACTTATATGATAATGCGCTGTATTACTTACTACTTGCCATTTTAAACAAAACTTTCATTTCAACGATCTCTAAAGACTGTTAGAATGAAATTTTGGTAATAAGATATATATGCTGGATAACTTTCAATTCATTAATGACGCCGCGTTTTAAAAAGAATTTAAATTTTCTCAGGTATTAAAAATACATGATAATATTATTTATTTATGTAATGTATGCTATATTAAAATTATGTATATTTTTCTACGAAAATAATTATGCGTCTAATTCAGAAGAATAACTATATAGGAATAGCCACAGAAACTCTTAACGATTTAATATCAATACACATATATTTTGAAATAATAACCATTTACCCAAATCACTTTCGATTAAAATATACCTAAAACGTTTGCATTAAAATATACTTAAAATTATTTGCATTAAAATATTTGCTAAACATTTTTTAAAACAATAATTCAACTAATTGATATTTTTGTAAGTACGTATTTTTGTACATTCTTTCTAGTTTAAGGTAAAACTAAATGAGGTAAATACCTAATTTCTCAAAGCCAGACTTACACACAATATACATATTCTTGTTTCTCACATGCGCAACACTTGTACCGGTGGGTAAGATTTCTAGTCTTCCCACTGTCATAGAAATAATACATTTAATAACTTCGCGGATTTAAATTACGACAGTAACATAAAAAGTAAAATGAATGCTTTAAGAGTGAAATCTTTATGTTATTTCATTAAATTTAGCAAAATTTTTCATCTTTGCTTCATATTTAATATCTAAATTTGCACTAAAACATCTTCAGTTAAACTCTTTAGAAAATTAAAATTATGGTATGAAAATTTAGATTGTAAAATGAAAAATGCTTTTCTACGAGGGGCAGTCGGAAAATAAGTTTCCCCTGGCGACTGTGGACAGAGGTGTGTATCAAAGACAAAAAATCTAATGAGACACTAAAGATAAAACAGTGCCTGCGCAGATGGTGCTGTTGACTGCAACAGCGCAAGTGCAAGTGTGTGTCAACAGCGCCATCTGCGCAGGCACTGCAACAGTGCCATCTGCTTCATTGTGGTCGACCTCTACCCAATGTTGTATGGGTGTCTTGCACGTTCGCGTTTACCTACTGTGTCGCCTTTCGCCCATAGCCGTTCAAAGCTTCGTCCCTATGCAAAGCCCTGTTTTTTTTCATGAAGGCCTTTTTGAAGTGTATATAGCGGTATGACAAATGTCTCAATATACTTGGTACGTATGTGGAAAAATAAAGTTATGTTTTATCTTTAATGGCTCATTACATTTTTTTTTGTCTTTCATACACACCTCTGTCCACAGACGCCAGGGGAAGCCGACTGCCCCTCGTATTTTGCCAGAACAGGCTAGCTTTATTTTGCCTCATTTATCAATGGTACCGTAAATTGTAAAACTTTATACAGTACTGCCTGAAAAAAGTAAATTTTCCTTCGTAATTCACATATTATTTCTTGCTTTATTAAAAATATTTCATCCTATGTCTAGAATGAAAAATGCAAAAATACACTATTTTGTTAAGTCCACAATCATTAAATCTAAAAATATATTTATAATATAATGTAGTAAATACTGTACAAATGGATCTTGTGCAAACATGTTGTGGCTAAAACAGTAAAACTTCACTGTATGTCGAAAAGAAAACAATTCAGTTGTAAGACATTTAATTACCTCTTAAGACGAAAACCTATATAAAGGGGATTCTTTTCGATTGATTGTGATTCTGTTTCAGCATGTTTTGCTTATTAAATGTATTCATTATCAATAAGGGTATTCCAACATAAACTGTATTTTATTTCTTTTAACATAACTATTTTCGATTATATTCATTATTTAGATTTTTTTATGGAATTTTTCAGATTTTTCTTTCCTTACTCTATACATCTGTTTATAGATTTCCAAAACGATTGCTTCACATTCATAAATATTCTTTTAACGTGAATACTGATACTTCAAGATGTTGTTCTATGTAGCCTATTTCATGAATCATTTCTTAGGTTGTCAGAAAGATAAATGGTTTGAAACATGTTTGAATAAATATGCTCTCAAATACAGCCAATAACCATGATAGCTACTTTCGATTAATTTGTCGTGCATTTTATATTTTGTTCATACTTTCACTTGCCTTTGAAAGCCTACAATGATAGATAATTAAAAATTTTAAAGAAAAATTTTGATAGAGTGTAGTTGACTGCATACTCATTGCAGAGCTCTTCTAGCTTTTAACACTTTCCAATATTGTTAAAAAATGTTAATGAATTCAATCTACACTGCTCAAAACAATTAAAGGATATTGCAATTTTAGGTGGATTTTGTATCTGGGAAACTTTTTAGCTGATTGATACATAGTCGACAGACATAGTAGGTTAAATGAGAATAAATTACACATGTTTGGCAGAAAAAAATGCAATTTATTGTGCATTTGTGTACAAAAGGAAAAAAACACAATTTGTGCATATGAGAAAAAAAGAATAAGAAAAGGGGTTTTCTTCAAAGAAAATCATTTTCAGTAGGGGGTATGGTTTCCACGGGCGGCCAGCAACGTTGAACACCTTTGAGGCATGGACTGAATGAGGCTATTAATGACGAGTTGGGGTATTCTGCCCCACTCTTCCAGAAGAGCTCTTTCCAGTTCTTGGAGAGTTTGTGGGGGTTGTTGGCGGCCAGAAACTCGTCTTCCTAGAGCGTCCCAAACGTGATCGATTGGATTCATGTCTGGAGAACACGCTGGCCATTCCGTTCGAACGATTCCTTCCTCGAAAAGGAAATCCTCCACCAGGTTTGCACGATGTGGCCTGCAGTTATCGTCCATTAAAATGAAGTTATCTCCGATTGCTGCAGCGTAAGGGACTACAATAGGTCTGAGGATCTCATCTCTATATCGGCGACCAGTCAGAGCTCCATCTCGAATGATGTAGAGGTCAGTGCGCCCGTCAATGGAGATGCCACCATACACCAACACTCCTCCACCGCCAAATCTGACACTTTCGTGCACGAACGCAGGATTATTCCTACTGCCACGGTCCCTCCAGATGAAAATACGCCTATTATCCGGATGCACAGAAAAACGGGACTCGTCAGAAAACAGAATATTGCTCCATTCATTTCTCCTTCAGTTGACATGCTCGGTTGCCTACTCCCTGTGGTCGCGACGATGCCTTGATGCTAACCTAACACATACCATCGGTCGGCGAGCATACAGACCTACAGCATGGAGCCGGTTTCGGACAGTCTGAGGTGAAATCGTGGTGCCTGTAGCCGAGCGAAGGTGTTGTTGGAGAAGAGTAGCGTTCATGTTTCGGTATCTCCGAGCTGTTAACGCTAAATACCGATCTTCATTGGGCGTTGTTGCCCGTCTACGACCTTGCCCTGGTCTTCGGCCTGCACATCCACTCTCCAAAAAACGGTTCCAGATCCTGGAAATGACACTTTGTGACACTCCAATGGCTTGCGCTACTTCGGCTTGAGTTTGGCCCCCTTCTAACCTACCAACAATTCTCCAAGCTTCTGAATCTGTCAAATGACTTCGCTGAGACATCGTACTCATCGAAACAAAGCAATCACTGAATGCCGATCATCCTTGTCTTCATTCTCTTTTATCCAGTTGAAAGTCAAATTTCATTCGCTGCCGCTGAAGCGACGTTTTTGATGTCGAACTCAAAATTTGCATACTCCACAGTTTGAAAACCAGAAAAATTTGCATTTGTGATTCTCTTCTTCTATTTTCGGCAAAAAAAATTTCGTTTATATCTTTATTTTATATAAAGCTTCAAATATCCTTTAATTGTTTTGAGCAGTGTACCTGCCATCTGCTAGATGCCCACACTATAACTATCGTAAATATACTCGCATTACCATGCAATGTTATTGCAGTTGGGAAAACACTTCAAGGCTGTTAATTCGAAGAGAAAATATGACACTTGATCTAAAAAACGCGAAAAATGTTTTTATAAAAAAGAAGGGAATGTTATTAATGAAACGGGTAAATATAATTCAAACTATCAATTACGAAAATTGAGTGGAGGGAAATATATTCTCAAACTTATTAAATTATAACTCAATTAACAATGGCATCGCTGTCCTTTTCTAGAACCTAATAATTCGAGATTAAATGATAATATGAACTACAAATGGAATCCCGTGGATCTCAAAACTTCTTTATTTGAAGTCGAAAACTCAACTTCTTAGGAAATGCGAAATAGGCGACAGCTCATAACCTCTGACTCTAACAAGAACTGCTATTCAAGATATCCAGCTCAAATCAGCGTACACTTGGCGTCAATATCACGGGAAGAATTGATTACTTGTATGCAAGATCCGTTCTAAATTGCCGAATCCATATACTCCCGCACTATATATAGCTACTACAATAAACCACAGAAACATAATTAACATATCATTGCTTAAATAACAGCGAAAGGTACTTTTCTGCGGATACAGACGCACTTTGCGAAACTGAAAGAATGATTGAATACATGGAACTTTCATGCACAAATATTAGTCATTTTGGGCAATGCGATCGCGCGGAAAATCTAAAATTTCCTCGTCTACTCGATTACAATCATAAATGTTATAGGTAGCTAGTCACCCTGCTACAAGGTTTGCCATAGTATGATCGGTATGGTAATTGAAGTGTGTAGCACTTTATTTCGTTTATAGGGACACGGAAAATAATTAAATGACATACTTGTCTATGGAAAAAATCGCTTGCTCTACATTTTATTGATGTTATATTATTTGACACAATGATATTGATATGTATCACTCAGGAGGACTACAGCGTGATTCCTCGGGAGTATAAAATAAATAGAATTTTATCTTACAGTGACGCACAAAAGCATTCTATTCCATTACGGGAAAAAGAAAATGAGGTATATTTTAATGATGTTACGATACTTAAATATAATGGAAATTAAAAGGATCATGGAGATTCGCTGCAACGTGTTTTCTACAAGTTACGCAATGTAAGAAATTTATTGTTCATTTACAAAGAAACACAAAAGTATTCAGTTAAAGGACTGACTATCTATCTATATTATAAAGGACAAACGTGTCCGTGCGTAACGCTGACGTCATTTTGCGAATGGCAACAGTTGACGATGAAATTTCGGTTTTGCGATTTTTTCTACTGCAATTTTTTCAGTTTCTAAACATCGCACATTTTTAATTTTTACACCGTTACATAGGAAAAAAAATCTACTTTTAAATGAAATTTGTTTGAAAGCTGCATCTTAATTGAATGATTTATTATAGCTTTTAAATTAAATTTCAAGCATGATTTTTTAAGAATCTATCTCTATCGTTTGCAGACGATTACAAAATATTAATCTGTTTGCACTTTAAACAACATAAAAAATTCAGAAATAGTTCCAACAAATATTCAATAACGAAATTAAAACTTCATTAAGCGATAAACAAAATAGTATAAATAAAACACAGATTTAACAGAGATGTAATTGAGATAAACGCTTGAAACTGCTGAACTTATGAGAATAAAAAAAAAACTGCTGTAGATAACGAAATTTTTTGCGATTTCTTTGGTGTTGTCAGCGGGCAATCTAAAAAAAATTATTAAATGTAAAAAATCTATTAGTTTTCAATAACAAAAAATAAAAAATGGTTTTCACATATATTCTCTATCCCGGGAAGCCCGGGTTAGATGCCCTAGTGATTTATAATTACTGGAAGTACGATTTCCGCAGTGGTGTGCATTTTATACTTATCTAATTGTTAGTTTTGGGTTGTGTGCTTAAATTCTATAGATCATATACAGGGATACACGAAATAATTCATTAATATTACCGGATAGGAACAGCAATTGCTGAAAATGAATATTTAGTTTTTGTAATTGTTTATTTAAATATCTCATTTCATTTTTTGAAAAAATTAAAATTCTTAAAAATATTCTATTAATGTTGGAAAGTGTTCAATAACCTAAGTATGATGCATGATTTTTCGTTCTTGTTGGTTTCATGTATAGGGTGATATAGAATAATTGTCCATATTTAGAGAATGAGGAGGAATGAGGCAACATTTTATATGTAGACTTTTGAAGGTATAGGGAAATAAATTCTCAGTAAAATGAGTTCGTACCAAAACGTAAAATTTTGATAGACATAGTTTGATACAGTGGGACTTCAAATTAGCTTGTACTTGGACATATTATCCATGTATTGTACAGTACATTATCCATGTACTTGGGCAATTGACTAGTAAATGTAGTATACATTTCTTTTTCAAAATGTAATGGCGGCGCCACTAGTTTACTTAAAAAATAATTGGAATAAATAATTCAATACAGGTATTGACGAACTATGATCAATATGCGTTCAGCCAACCTATACTCAATTAGAGCAAAACTTTAGAACGTGACGTTTCATACTATGTATTTTGCGGATTTCATCTTTTCATACTTGTAATTGTTTATAAATAAAATTTGAACAAATTCCCATCTTTAATTTTAGATAAACATATCTCAAAACAACGAAAGATGTTACTTTAAAATAACTCTGTACTTCTTTTTATTGTTTTATTTAACATTTATGTGAAATTGGATTACACATCAAATAATACCGTAATGCATTTTGCATTTCGAGTTACAGAAAAACAACGTATTTCAGAAAAATCATAACTGTATGTAAAATATATTTATTAATATATTTATTACTTTTAACAATATACGGAGTTTTTCTTCCTTTATACACTAACTTATACCGTTTAATAAAGTGCTGAAAAAAGTTTTATTCTATAAGAAGTTTACAAAGAAAATTATTCATTTTACCGAAAAGAATGAAGGCAATTTTGAGCTAATCATTGGAGACAATCATTTTTTGTTTCTTAAAGATATTTTTACTATATATATATATATCTGAACATTAGAACATTGAATCCTTCATATATGATCATTAGGATGGTAAATGGGTCATGGAAATTTGATTATTTACTGGGTTAACCCATTAGGGATTTCAAACGAATAAACTTAAATATCCTAGAATTAAATGAGTATTATTCACATATAATGTACTCTAATTTCCAATTCAATGTATACTCCGTAAACATTACAACAAAAGCTATCAATTGGAGAGCTTACATTTTACATGAACTTTACATAATTCTCTTTCATAATTCATGAGTTTCGTTGTAGGAAGATCGGCTATTTTCAGCTCTAGACATCGAATATAACATTAAACATGATCATTGAATATTCCTGCATTGTGTTGCGCATTTTAGGTAATATCATGGTTATGTGCGTTTAATAATAGTATAATGTATTGACTTTAAGACACAATCAATCAAAGTTAAAGTTCACTCTGTATAATGTATTTTAATTAAACTTTGCTCCACATCTATTTAAATAACATTTAATTTTTAAACTACTTCTAAAAGAAGCCTTTTAAAGAAAAATATATATTTCTGAAAGGACAGTTTTTATATATCGTAGAGTGCTATATTAAGAAACTGTGATTTTTGAGTTAAAATCACATGAGACTTTAGTAAACAAAACCCCGATTGATTGTTAAAATTGCATTAAATTAATGTTATAATATTGTGTAATTTAAATCTCATAATGTGCAATTTTGCATACTGGAAATGAAATTTTACTATATTCTGTGAAAATTATCACGTTTTTAATTAAACTTCGAAGTAGTATTAAAATTCCGGGCAACTTTGCACAGTGTTTGAGAGTATGTTCAACAAAGCTTGTGTAAGGCATACAAATATTTTAAAAACTTTTGAGAGCAATGATCGTGTATTCCTTATTGTTTAGAACTAATTCTAATACCATAAAAATAATCGAAAAACTATATTTAGGTTTTATTATTCTTCCAAACTTTGTGTCATTTATACCATAGGGGAGGGTTTCTTTCCCTCACGTAATCCCATACAGTGTTGCCAGTGAGCTACTGTTTAAAAAATTTAGATTGCTTGATTTAGATTTTATAGATTGCCACTTTTAAAAAATAGTATAATTCCCCTTATTTTCGCATTATTTCGTTAAACAAGAGGAATATTTAAACTTCAAAAAAGTGTCAAAATCAAGCAATCTGAATTAAAAAAAGCAGTCTTCAGGCAACATTGATCCTATATAGTACATTTGCTTCCATAGGACATCCCCAGGAAGATTGAAAATCAAACACCATCATCCACCAGGCATCATGGAGGATATAAAAATTTGTCATCAAGAGATCCTCGGGAACAGAAAATGTCTTTCTTCATGTTCCTTCTCAGGAGGTTCTGGAGAAGATTTTAGGAAGTGATATCGATGGAATTTACGAAACTTCAAGCTCATTTATGGTCGTATTCACCATTTACCTCAAACTAGAAAACCTCGGTCGAATGCTCAACTGAAATTCCCGATTAGCATGATTGGATCTGATCGAGGCCGAAGTCCAATCATTTTAATGATGAATACCAGCGCTCGACTCAGGTTTTCTAGGTTGAGGTAGATGGTGAATACGGACATTAATGTGCTTAAAAATCATTCGAAGATATGATTATTTGACGTAACATAAAGTGCAGAAAGTACTACTATGTCGAAAATTATTTTAATGTATTTTTATTTAATATTGATTAGTTTAAAAAATATTAACTTGATGAATATTTTATTTAAATTATTTTACAAATAAATATGCACATTATAAAAGGTCTAAAGAAAATCAAGCACTCTTCATATTTACGCACACATAGTATTCGGAATAAATATCACGAAATGCAACCAATCACTATCAAGGAATAAAACGTACATTCATGAAGTTATTATATAATAATTAAAACTCATTTTTTTGTTTATAGAATGTATGGTTACAGCGCCTAGAGTACATAGTGTGGAAAATGGCTACAAAATAGTACTAAAAAATTGAATCCGATAAATGTAGAACGATGATGAAAAGATAACGGGTCGATCGGAGCGACATCTTCTAACAGTGGCGTAGACAGGTCCAGATGGTTTCAATACTACCAATTTTATAAAAATAATATTGCCTTATCAAATCGGAGAATTTTCTGCGATATTGAAGGCGAAGAACACTTTATAACATTACTGGTTTCCAGAGCATTTGGACTCTCTGGCTACGCCACTGTCTGCTAGCTCTTTTCAACGCAAACTTTGTATAAAGATCCAACTGAGAAAAGCTTTCAGCTGGTGGTAAATATTTTAAATAATTAACCCTACAGTGCATGAATTTTTCTTTTAGAATTGTGGTTTTTTATACTTATATTAAGAATTCGACACCAGAAATTTTAAGATAGATTTTTAACTTTATTTAGTAGCATATTTTTTATTTTTAGAGCATTAATATTTCTATATAAATATAGTTGTTGCAAATTTATTTATTAAAAGTTAAATAGAAAGTGTTGCCAATTGGCTACACTATGCACTGTAGGGTTAAATTATATCCTATTTCCTTTGATTTGGATAGTGATTTTCATAAGCTTTGAAAATATGAATGATATTGATCATGGCCAAAAACACGTGAAACGCATTCTTTTGTGCCTGGTTGCAGTACTCGATACAAGCAACAAACTATAAACTATCCCTATTTAGCATACCAAAGGATGAATCTTTGCTAGAAGAGTGGAAATGATTAATTGCCTGATATGATAAGAAACTAACTTCAAAATCAGTTACATCTCAAATATACACTTACAGATTTTATTAACATAAATTATGTTCATGTTGTCAATAGTGAAACGGTTACTTTTGATGGAGGTATGTCTATTTTTAAAGCAGATGTCGCTGCGATCGCCCTATATTGTATCGCATCGTTGTACGTTTATCGGCTACAATTTTTTAGCACTTTTTAAAACATTACCAGTTTGGCTTTTATTGAATTCCGAAATTTCGCATTCATACCAGAAATTTACTATAATGTTCTTTTCCTTACTTAATAGCAGATATTTTATGAATTCTTAAAATAAAAATTCTTGTTTCAGAATTTCCGGTTTGAATTCGAAAATTTTGATTTAAAAAACGGTAAAACAGCTTTCACACTATGTGTTCTATGCGCTGTAGCTATAGGGTCAATAAATTGCTACGACATTGTTAAAAAATCAATATTTTTTTCTTTTGAAATAGGATCATCTAATTCATTTTAATGATTAATTGGACACTAATCATGGGGTGCGAGACAGTGCCAGTGGTAGCCTTTTAATCAATAGCTTGTACAAACCCCGTAATGGATTGAGATAAAAAAATTCTACACATCCGTATTGCAATCAAGACAGACAAATATTCAAATGAATTTTCTCATCCTACTTTTCATTCCAGATGACTTACAAAAGCCAATATACTCCTTAGACTTAATGTGAGTTCAGCTAGTCTCTACTTTCTAATATTTGCTGAAAGTCCAAGTTAATGTTATAACTAAATTTTACATTAAAAGCTTAAAAACTTCTTAAAAACACCATAAAATAAGGAATGCAATAGGCCTATGAACTTTGTCTTTCTTCGTCAGACGCAAAGAAGACTTGCTACTACATTGAACGCAGAAGCATGACTGAAAGGAAAGGGGAGGGAAAACGGACAAATTAAAAAACAACCAATAGGAAACAAGTTAAGGAAATAGCCTATAGGGAAGTTCAAGGCATCAGCCAATCACAGTAGAGAATTAGCTAATCAAATGGATAGAGAACAAAAGGAAACATTATGAAGAAAATTGGATAAAATAAGTCAGAAAAGTAAAAAAAGAAATGGCAAGAAAATATATTTATAACATACAAACAACAACAACAAGAAATAAAAAATAAATAAAGAATTAAAAACAAATTAGAAAAATCATAATAAAATTTTAAAAAAATGCAAAATGAAAGACAGTAATTCAATCAATAATAATCAATTCAATCAATGCGAGAAATCAGTGACAGTTTACTGTCATTGATTTTGCATTTTTTAAATTTTTATTATGATTTTTCTAATTCGATTTTAATTCTTTATTTTATTATATTTTTTTATTTATTATTTTTTTAATTTTCTCTCAATGCGCACGCGAACAGGAAGCATATTTGATTTGTGAAAATGTAATGTTTCTTTTGAGAACTGATTATGCATCGCACGGTGGGAGATTTGCCGACTCTAGCTGGCCAAAATTGTTTTTCAACTTCTATTTGATGAAATCTATTTTTCGTTTATATAAACGATATATTAGACTGATTTAAAGAAAATATATGAAATTTTAAACGGTAGTTTAATAAGAAATCATTATATGTAATTAAAAATTATTAATGTAGTACATTAGATGTGCAGAGTGGCTAGTGGTCAGGGAAAAATACGGTCAAAAAAAGTTGGATACACCAGTATATTTTTATAGAAAAATTCATATTAATTATTTGATCGAATAATCGACATGAATTTTTCTATGAGAATATACTGGTGTTTATCACTTTTTTTTTTACTATATTTTACCCTGACCACTAGCCACCCTGATGTGAATTTTTTTATTATATTACTATAATGTACCATTCAGTTAAATATTTAAATTATTTAAAGCTTTAAAACATGTAATGAATGAGTTAATATTTTACTTGATAACTAAAAAGGACAATATTTATGAACTTTTATAATATTATTAAGATTTAAGCGATAGAATTATATTTATTATATGATACCAAATTATAAATGTAATTTTTTATAATAATCTATTAGAAATTGGGATACAAAATAAATATTAAAGAGTAATACTTATATATACAAAGGAATAAGAAAATTGCGCAGAAATTTTCTGACAATTCACCATCTAATAGTTCTTCATTCTGGCTTTCCTCAGTAAGTTACGAGTACTCATTGAACGAGGTATTTCAAAACTGCTTTTCAGCCAATTTTCATACTTTTTCAGAAATTTCTCATGTGCTCTATGTACAGCAGTCCACTTTTGTCTAAACTGGGTCTTCTGTATAATCATTTCCTGCTTGAAAACTTTCATTTGTACTTCGTTATAATTTTCATTTGTCAACAAAACATTTTCAGCCAATTCGATTTTTTCGTTAAATGTGGAAGCTTGTTGCTGCTGTATAATATTATAAAAGCTTATTCGTGTGATTGGTTTACACTCTGATGACCCTGGTAAAAAGAAAAGTGTTCTTAGAATAAAAAATATAATAATAATTTTAGACTTTGTATGATAAAAACAACTTTAAAATCTACAGAAGCAGATAGAAGCAGACAAGTAAACGTTTATCCAATATCTAAGACTCTAAACTATTTACTAAAATTAAAAGTTGAGATTTATCTAGCTTTATCATATAACTTTTTGAATTTTCAAAATGAAATTTATTAAAAATACATAGTCATTAAAAACATTAAATGTGAAATAACTATTGACAAATGAAAAAATTATGCATATAAATTAAAAAAAATAAAGTACATGCCTTGTTCTAAAGCACTCATAATGTACAATTTCTTTCAATTTCATGAACATTCACATATTAAAACAATATACTAGAAATCATCGATTTATACTCCTCTAATAAACGCCAACTTCATACTCACCTACTGGCAGTACGGTTGCATTTATATCAAAAACATCTGCAGTGTCCACCACCTGCACATATAAGGTATATGTGGTAAAAAAAAATTCCAGTTGGCTGAACTTTGAAAAATCGACTTTTGGCCAGCTAGAATCAGCAAATCTTCCACCGTGCATCGGTCGTAACTGCCAACTTTCACGCCTTTTAATACCACTAAAATTCAACAGTTTTTCTTTAATTAATCAAAGTTTTCGCAACTTTTGGGTTACTATTAAATTTTAATGTTAAGGAAAAGTGCACAACTTGGCAGCCACAGAATTGACTTTTAACCGTTTCACTACCGGTCGGGACATATACGTCCCAATTGAC
Organism: Maratus michaelseni; assembly: GCA_963931845.1. NCBI lineage: Eukaryota > Metazoa > Arthropoda > Arachnida > Araneae > Salticidae > Maratus > Maratus michaelseni. The sequence continues at coordinate 405,466,428 of OZ007586.1, forward strand.
CAATTTTTGAAAAATAATCGGTGCCAAACACTTACATTATGATATTTTCAAGAAAAATCTACTACAAAGAAAAATCTTTGTTAGTTGTAATACGATTAAATATAAAGATAATAGCCAGTCCCATCCCGTAATAAAAGGGCTTATTAATAGTTGTGTCAATAGTAAAATGAAATTTATAACGTTTTTTTTTCTATCATTATTTTAGCTTTATTTATTTTAAAATGTTCTTTTATCAATAATGTTTACATTCAATCGTTGTTATCAGCAATTTCCGATTGTATAGCATCAGTACCGATAAGTTTGTTTTTGATTTTTAACATGGACCATAACAACTTCAACAGAAAACCGCCTATCTTAGATCTGCAATACAATGTCCGTGTTATTTTTTCATCTCACAGCAAACTGAAAATTTCGTTTGAAAACCAAAGCCTACAAGATGTTTTGTGTCCTTTGAAAGAAGAATTCAACATCTTCTAGAGAAAGAAAAAATCATTTTGATGCTTTTTTTAACAACATATCTCTGTTAAGTAAGTTTCTCAGTTTACACAGCGACCAAAATGAAACAGAAAAGCCGCTTAATTACAGAAACAGTCATTCACCCAGAGCTTGATTATCATGCTGGAAAATTTCTGGCACTATTTTTGATAAATAACCGTCATCGCAGATTTTTTGTCATAAATAAAGCAAAAATTACTATTCTTAAATACTAGTGGAATTTTTCTGCTGTAATCAATCTCTGTGTTCTCTTGAAATTATCAGGAACTGAACCGAATAACAGAAAAATGTTCAAAAGATTCCACCAGTCTTCACACTTTAATGTGCAAACAATATTTTTCGTTACACTAAAGTAAGGTAACATGCAAATATTTTGATTTATTGAACTTTATAGAATTTTTATGTATGACCGTGTTTCCACAATATAATGTGTATCAGTGGTAAATGAGAATAAATTATTTACACGATCAAATATTCCACATGTAATTTCATTTGCACGAGCAATGCACAATTGTTTAGACCACGATCTCATCTACATCATCTTTCTCTACTCCAAATCAATGAATGTTAACACCATTAACTTGTAAATCACAAGGTACGGTATAGGTTGTAAGCTTATAGGATTGCAAGCTTAGAAAGTTATTCTGAAAAGATTTTAATGAACAAAATAGTTGGGAACCATTGGTAAACGTCATCAAACGTCTACGATGATGGAAATCAAAGTACTTTTATAAATAAGAGAGCGGCGACAATTGACCAATAATTCTTTCAGAATGTTCCACTCCATATGTGCGTGGATTTTATTTTCAATATAAACGTTGTTTTCCATCCCCAGGCTGATCATGTCAGTGTTTCCAGCCCGCTACTTTTTGATTCAGATTGCTTGATTATTGCCACTTTTTTAAATAGTCTAATTCGCTTTATTTCCACCTTATTTAATTTGTCATTAAATATTCTTATTTCAGAAAAGTGGTAGCAATCAAGCAGAATTAAAATAAGAACGAAAAATCATGCATCAAGCATACATTATGTAACACATTACAACAAAGCCAGAAAACTGTACGAAAACTTCACCGTTAAATAAGGTGAAACACGATATGTATGTAAACAGTTTATGAAACATATAAACATTGAAAAATACAGTTTTCGAAATTACCTTCCAGTGTCAAAAAAGTAATCGAATTATTTTGTGCAGCTGTGTATATGATAAATGTGGATACAATAAATGTGGATATACAGCATGATAAAATTTAGTTCAGTTAGAATATTCACATTTAGCAATTTTCGCCAATCGATATAAATGCACTCGAAATCCTTTGTACAGCTCTGTATATTATCTGAAGACTTTTGTACACACCTCATATTAAGCTAAAAGGCAACTTAAAACTCACTCGCAGCAATTACCAACCGTAAACGACAATGTATCTTTTTCTTTGCGTAGCCCTGTATATTAAGTTATTTTTATTCCACAATTAGTCTACTAAATACAGTTCAGCAGGCAAATGCGTAACACCATTAAAAATTACCCTTAAGCAATTCACTCCCATAGTCTGTAATTCTTAGGAATTCACTTGTGTAGCCCTGTATATGGTCAACCGAGTTTATAAAGACACACGTACTATGAAAAATTTAGTTAAACTTAAAAACTCAAACTAAAGTTGAAAACGCACTTATCAGACATAGACTGTAATTATCGAAAATGTACTGTAACCGAAATCTTTTGTGTGTCCTTGTAAATAAACGTAATGCACACACGAGAGCAATTTATAGTGCACCTCAGTAATGCATATAATAATCGTTATGTTTGAAATAGTGAAATGTCACTAAATTACACTGCAAATGAATTTTCCCCATAGAACGATGTGTAACAAAATTCTTTTGTTTGACCCTGTAAATGAATAATAAATGCTTTGCACCCCATATTCTACAAAAAACATGTTTTAATGCGTTTCATAATAATATATCAATTTCATCATGTTTTAAATGACGTAGCATAACCAAAATTTACTTGAAACTAATATTTCCCATTGACTGTAATGTATCGGAATATATTTGACTGGCCCTCTAAAAAAACTAAAAGTGCTACACACTTCAGTTGAAATAGGGAACTTGCTTCAGTAAACGACAATAACATACAAAAATTTCAGGACAATCCCAGTATATTTACGCGAGTTAGAGCACGGCCATACGGCAGATAATCCGAAGTCATAAACACTTTTCAATTAGTTTGGAAAGTGTTAACCCTTAAATGCATAGTGTATCCAATTGGAAACACTATTTATTTAACTTTTATTAAATAGATCAAGTTCTTCGCAACCACTATATTTATATAGAAATATTAATCCTTTAAAAAATAACATAAATATGCTACTAAATAAAGTTAAAAATCTATCTTAAAATTTCTGGTGTCTAATTCTTAATATAAGTATAAAAAAACAAAATTCTTAAAGAAAAATTCATGCACTGTAGGGTTAACCCCTTCGGGACCGGCGGCTTTTACACAAATTTTATTCGGTTGGCACGAACTTTTTAAAAAAATGCTACATTTAGTTAAACTAACACAAAAATGCTCTAATTAGGGAAAGCAAATATTACTTTTATTTTTTACTGGTGCCTAAAACAAATTCTGTATGCTCTTTTAGAGAGTACATATATGCACCCATGGTCCGAATGGGTTAAAAAGTAGCTACCTGGCAACACTGGATCGTGTTGAAATGTTTGATTGGTGAAGGGGATCTTGTCAATTTCGCCTTTCAATATTGTGCTTAGAACATTGGCCTAATTAAAGCATATGTTTTCCACAAACATGACTGATATTTGATTACTGCTGATATAGGCAAAATTGCTATGATGATAAATCATATTCTAAAAGAGATGTCAGTGAGCCTCAACATATCGCTAAGCTAACGTTTATTGACTAGTCGTACTCATCTAATCGAACTTGTTTAAGTGAGAATTGTCATGTTCTGTAATCTGGGTTGGCATATTTTACATAAAAATCTCAAATTCGATCACATTATTTTCTTTAAAAATTAATTTTAAAATACTGTTTCTTATATCTAATTTATTTTTAAGGTTTCTTCAAGGTTTGCTCTATACAGGGGTGTAAATATAGGATTGGATGACTAAGATTACAAATACAATTGGCTTTAATACAAATACTAATACAAATGGCTCTATTTTGGCAAAAGGGAGGGCTTTTTTAAAATTCCGTAAAAACTTTTAAAATCGCGCTACGACTGCCTAATATACTTTATTGAATAGAAGACTAAATTTACTATATTGGAGTAAAGGATTAATACCGTATTTCATTATTAATATCAATAAATCGCCACAAAACATATCAAAACTCTAAAAATCCCATAAAAAAATAATTGAAGAATTTAAAATCTGAGTATCAGATGCATTGTAATTTGCCTTCGTCTATCCGAAACCAGATTTACATACCTCTACGTGCGATAGATTTCCCTGGTTATCTCAGACATACAAATTTTCTATTTCCTACGCCTTTACACTTATTTTTATTACCATATATTTTATACCATTCATATTTGTGTTTATAATCTTTTTGTTCAAAGTTAATTTATGAGTATACGTTTCCGGAACACCCACGCCCGTTCGAAACGTTTGGACATTCTTTCTTTTTTACAGATCATTGGATTCAACATTTAACTGCTTTTCTGTCATTACAGATAGCTTCGATGTCCATAATATACATATTCAGTGCCATGTATATTTGATACTTTTCAGATGCACATAAGAAAACATAAAATGTGTTCTTTTTATTTACTAGTATAACAGAGGCCATGATAACTTGGCAGATGACCTTTAACGAGTTCGCTGTACTAATGGGGAATAAATAGTTAACAGAAAAAAAGGTTATTAAAATGCACTAGTTAATGAAAAATTAGATTATCCCAGTTTCTGCACTTGAGTGTCATCTTAATAATGGCCAAGGCAGTAAATATTCAGTAGGCCAAAAAATTCAGGCCAACAAACATATTTAGCACCAGAAAATTCTTAATAGAATAAATCAAATATATACCACAAATAATTAATACAATTATGTTAAAAATAATTAATTAAAATTATGTTTTAAATTTATGTTTATATGACTTCAGTTACATTTGCCCATGAGGTCATTCTAGTGCAAGCGAATAAGTGCATCTAAAGTTGCTTTATTCATCTGTCAATATGTAGACTTTCCAATTGATATTTATAATCAGTGGATTTTTATTTATGCTGTTAAAACAATGCTGGATTAACAACAATAATTTTAATATATAAAGAATTTTTATTGAATTTAGAAAGGAAAAAAATGTTAAATGTTTTTCATGCTAATAACATTTAACTATCTACCTTTTATAATACTTTCTGTAATTGCGAAACGTAGTATTTGCAGGGCTCCCACTGGTCCTTTTTATTAATACCAGTATTACCGAATAAAAGTTTTAATGCTAGAACTTTACAATATCTGGAATAAAATATATCTTAATGGTAGGTTTTTACAAAATGTGTCAGAAAATCTAAAAAGAAAACATTTCTTCGAAAAAAAATGTATTAAAAATGGACCGAGTAGACGCCTAAATTTGCCGTCTTTTTCTATAAATCTCTAGAGTTCAAACTGTCCATTAGATTTATTTCTTTTTGTAACAAACTTATTTTACGTTCAAATAACAGCATTAAAGTTTTTTAAAAATATAATCTATTGAGAAGAATTTTCAAATTTGAAATTGAATTACATTTTTAAATTTTTATTCCGGAAAAAGATTTTTTGTAACAGGAAGTGTGCTTATGTACTTGAAAAATTTATATAAAATGAAATGAATTGTACTCATCCAAAAACTAGTGATTCGAGTACAATGCATCCTTCAAACGAAGTATACTTGTCCCAAGGACTGCAATACGCAGTATATTCCAATAACGGAGCACTTATCCCAGGTACTTAAAAAGGAATGAAGCGAAAAAATTTGTTGATGTGGAGGAAAAAAATTGTCTTACTTCATTAAAATTCGAAATATCGTTCCTCATATTGAGTACTTAAGAAAGCTTCAATTATTACAAAAGTAACAGATGCAATATATCATTTTATTCATGTAAGATATTTAGATCACGTTTATAATAGAATTGATATTAATGAATATGTTCTATTAACCCCTTCGCGACGGGCGTCCTTTACAGAATTTTTAATCTTTTACCACCGGTTTTTCAAAACAGAAATTTTCGCCTAATTGAATCGCAGAATTGCTATCATTAAATAAGGCAAAGCTTACAATAAAAAATAACTGGTGGGAATAATCGAGGATTCTAAGCATCTTATGCGTCACGTATACGTGTCGCTCGTCCCCAAGGGGTTAAAACATTCTGCATTTGGATATATGAAAAACGTCTTAAAAAGAAGTATCTGTATATTACGAAACAAAATGTGTAGGTTCTAACTGGTACATAAAATTAAGAAAAAAGTAAATCTCATGTTAATTATACACCATGAATTTTCAACAGAAAGATAATTTGTTGGAAAAAGTATTTGCCTATTTATGTACTGTATTATTGTAAACAATAATACAGCCAGAATTAAAATAATACTTTATAGCACATTATAACATATTTCATACATGTATTTTTTAATCATTTAAAATTCTAAAAAAACACTTTATGCTTCATATCATTTTTGAAAATTTACAAGAAAATTTACAAGAAAATTTACAAAGGTTGACAAAGTGGGTAAGATGACGAATTCAGCTTTTCTCCCGTTCACTCATACGTAGCAGCACTTGACGTGGTGCACCAAATACACTTATTATGGGCATAGATGCAATTTTATACGCTTTTCTCTTACGATTAAAATTTAAGAGTAAATTTGAAATATTTAATCGTCGAAATCTCTGATTAAATAAAGTAAAGATCTGTATGAAATTTTAGTGGAGACAAAAAAAGCTTTAAAGTTGGCAACTATACTTATGGGGGATATGTAACTCACTATAAAGAATTCGCTTCAGAGTAACTTGTCAGTATTTATGAGCTGAAGTTCGATTTTCATGTGTGTTGTAATTCTTGGATCTACCGCTACAAGAACGTACTTAACTGTGATAAGTTATTTAAATCCTTCACTAAATTATTTTCCAAGTACAACTCATAACGTAATAAATTATTGCGAATACAGAATGGTTACAAGGAAAACTTATAAACCTAGTTCAAACAAATACTGCTGCTCTGTGGCAAGATAACGAACATGAAAAATATATGGTAGAATATGACATTATAGACTGCATTATGTGGGGGAATGAACATATATAGGTGGGTATTCTAGTTATAAATATAATTAAACTTTGTTTTTACATTTTGTAAACACAAATTAACAAACTTGCATTTCGAATTTCGGGTTTTAGTGGCATTTTGAGTTCACTTTAAATAACATTTTCGGGTTCAGCAGTACTCCATTGTGGCTAACAATCCTGGGTTTAAATGAAAACAAGTAAGTATGAAACATTTCCTTGAAGTTGGTTTTATAATGTACTTAAAATTACTTGTTACATAAATATGGAAATATCTCTTACATTATTTTTATCGTGCAGTTTAAATATTTTTAATTAAAAAGTATAAGTTACCATAAAAATTAATTTTAAACTTACTTCTTCGTTAAAGACGTCATTTAAAAGTAATCTTTTATCCTTCAAATTCTTTAATTCAATATTATCTAGTGGAATTATAACTGAATTTTGAAAGTTAAGCTGCAATAAGTTAATAAGTGCAGTAAGTGCTCGAATACTTTTTAAATACAAGGATTGATTCTAATTCGTTTATTTTCCCAAATGAATTTTACATGATATATTTTAAATGTTATTCGATGGCTTACAATAGAGCATTTTGGAAATTATGGATCAATTAAAACTAGCAGGTTATCCGTAACTTAATTGCAAAGACTCTTTTAGTGATACTTCCTAAATGGATATTTGTGATTTGCAATGTATAAATATAAATTAAGCATTTAGTTGTGTATAAAATTAGCATGATATACGAAGGAAAATAAGTCAAGAGAATTTTTTTATGCCTAAATACGCACGTGGCACGGATTATTGAAATAATGAATAAAAATTGGCACTGTATGAAATTATTTCGAAACTAATAATACGAGTTATGTTAAGCATGAATAATTTGTGTACATTTAGAACAATCTATGATCGCTAACATAGTTTTACATGACTGTATTACACGAAGAAAACATAAGCTAAGAGAAAACACATTGCCATTTTATGATTCATGAAAATGTATTCCTAGACTGTTCACAGTACCCTACCAATAATTTAGGTGTCGTGGAATACAATCTTCTTTTATAGTGCCGGGCTCCCAGATGGTCTGCTTTTTGAATACCGGTATTTTCCTCTAAAAAAAATATTTTTACATTTTTCTTACAAATTTTGCAGGAACAACTTTCGGAGGTAGGTTTTCCCGGAAATGTTGTAGAAACCTACCATGAATGTTTCTGTTAAAAAATATTGGTATTCAGTTGGCGAACAATTTGGGAGCCCTGATAGTGTGATCCAAATAGGGTGTTGTTACAGGGCAATCAGAATGTCTTCCAGAGATCGAAACCATAAAGTACACAATAACTGTAGTTATTAAAGTGAGTCATTTAAGAGGCCTGCTCAGTCAGAAAAAATCCCGTGTTTATCTCAGAAGAAGCTATAGTACTTACCCCCTCGATCCTGTCAACTAAGCGTTTACTTATAATTACCGTGAAGTCCCCTTACCGCTGTCAGTTGACAAAATTTATTGCTTGGAAGTGAAAGAACTCATGAGTTCTAGGGACACTTCAGTTAAATGTTGATTTTTTTTCAGCTTTTAGGGAATAGGACATCAAATGACAAAACTATTTCTCTTTGACTAGTTTATTTGATAACAGTGGTGTAGCCGGAATTTTTCATCTCAATTCTCGGAGGTGTTTTAAATAATTATTAAAGAATAATTTCATTGTTCTCGTTGTAAATCTGCCCCTTTTTATTAACACTTTCCAACCTAGTTGAAAAGTGTTTATGACTTCGGTTTGTCTGGCCGTCTGTCGCCTGTCTGTTCTCTAATGCTCGGATCATTCTGAATTTTTTACTGTAGCATGTCGTTTACTATAGCACGTTCCCTATTTAAACTGAAGTGTGTAGCACTTATAGTTTTTTTTACAGGGACAGTCAAAAGTATTCCGTTACATTACAGTCAATGGGGAATAATCGTTTCAAGTACATTTTGATGATGCTACGTCATTTAAAACATAATGAAATTGATATATAATTATGAAGAGCATTAAAACATGTTTTTTGTAGATTATGGGGTGCAAAGAATTAATTATTCATTTACAGGGTCAAACAAACGAATTCTGTTACACATTTTTTCTATGGGGGAAAAATCGTTTGGAGTGTAATTTAGTGATATTTCTCTATTTCAAACATAATGAAAATTATATGCATTACTGATGTGCACTATAAATTGCTCTCTTGTGTGCATTGCGTTTATTTGCAGGGACACACAAAAGATATCGATTACAGTACATGTGCGATAATTACAGTCTATGTGCGATAAGGGCGTTTTCAATTTTGGTTTGCGTTTTTAAGTTTAACTAACTTTTTTCATAGTACGTGTGCGTTTATAAACTCGGTTGTTTATATAGAGTGCAACACAAAGGAATCCGTAAGTATTAGAGACTATGGTAATTACAGCTATGGGAGTGTATTTCTTAAGGGTAGTTTTTAATTGTGTTACGCATTTTCTTGCTGAACTATAATATATTTAGTAGACTAATAGAAGTTTGTGGAATGCAAATAAATTCAAATACAGGGATACGCAAAGAACAAGATACACTGTCGTTTATGGTTGGTAATTCCTGCGAGGGAGTTTTAAGTTGTCTTTTAGCTTAATATATGGTGTGTACAAAAGTCTTCAGATAATATACATGGCAGTACAAAGAATTTCGAGTGTATATCCATCGATCGAAGAAAATTGCTAAATGTGAATATTCTAACTGAACTAAATTTTATCATGCTATACATCCACATCGATTGATCATATACAGGGCTGCACAAAATAATTCGACTACATTTTTTGCAATGGAAGGTAATTTCGAAAACTGTATTTTTCAATGTGGTATATTTTTTCTAAACTGTTTACTTACATATCTTCTTTTACCTTATTTAACGATGAATTTTGTTACAGTTTTCTGGATGTGTTGGAAAGTGTTTCATAATCTATGCTGGATGCATGATTTTTCGTTCTTGTTTAATACATAGTATTGCTAACGGTGGAATTTGTAATAACTAATGTAAAGCAAAACAACCAGTCGAAATAAATCTAGCTTTTAGCCAAATAATAAGCTTGAAACTGTTTCAAGGATTCAAAAAAAAAAAAAAATCCTCAATCTGACAAAAAAAAAAGGATCAGAAAATTTCATGTGCTGCTATTGCTTTTGTCTCATTCTATCTCTCCTCCTTCATTTATAAGGTTCTCTATTAGGAGGCCTTGACACAATTGTATGCTATTTTAGGTGGATTTCGTAAGAAATACTACCTATTACATTCTCCCCTAGGTTGGATGTTTTGAAAAATTTTTGCAGATCTACGCCGATCATGACTCCCAGAACCCAAAACCATCCCCAGTTCGAAACTTTATCTATCTATCTATCTATCGGTGTCACATTTTTATGGACACGATAACTTCAATAATTCTGCACAAATCTCTTCCAAACTAATACATAAAATCATGGGGCATAAAATCTCGGTCAAGTTTGTTAATGGGCAAAATCGAACTCGATTGGGTTGGAAATGGGTCTTTTTGTGAAAACAGAAAACACCCCATAATTTATTAATTATTATACTTATTGAATCCGTTTAAAGTTATTATTACTTCTAGGAAAAGGGCCGAAAATTTATGTATGGCAGATTTTTGATATCATTAAAAATGGCCCCAAGGGGGGGGGGAGGGGGTTTTAGAAGAAAAAGATTTAAAACTTCGTCAATTCACAAGATATCAAATCCGCTTAAATTTATTATAAATCCTCTGAATATTATCTAAAACCTTTATATTGATAAGTTTTTTATAGGACTAACCCTTATAGCAAAAAAAAATAAAAACACAAAAAACCCCTGCTGGATCCGCCTGCAAACAAATTAGGTTTAGACGTGGGCAGTTCCAACTGACGCATCAGGGCAAAAAGTTCATTTCTTTCGCAATTCCCAACATACAGGTGCCCCACGGTCTGCGTCTTCAAAATCTACCTGTGCCTGTAGGCCGAGCCGTCAGGGATTTTTAATTTTTACTAGTTTGTTTTTCTTTAATTTACATATTACACATTTATTCACTGTAACAAGAGTTAATGTTTATCTTACTTGTGTTAAATGTATCCGGGAAAGGTTTTAATCCCCAAATAGAAAAATTTCCAAAAGAATTCATGATTGCTGCTGGATTTTGTTACGAAATTAAATTACAAGTAAAAAATGCAGTAAAGCTAAGGTGATTTCACTTTATTATTAGTAAAATATTTTAGAACCCACTTTTGAAGAAGAAATTCCAGCTTTATATGAAAGAGACATTATTAATTAATGATAATTATTAATTATAATATTTATGAAGCTCTTCATATGAACAAAGTCTTCCAACCGTCAACTTCCTTAAATCAACTGCAGCATATTTAGTAAAGAAAGAATCCCAAACGTAAATAAATTGTGTATCAATTGCAAAAATGCATGCAAAATCACCTGACAACACCCCCCCCCCCTCATGAATGGCTTTCTTCTGCATCTGGATTGTTTAAATAAATTCACGAACATTTAAAAGACTTTGGAAAGTTCTTACAAGAGGTATTGGGAAAAATTGACATGACTGCATATTTGAAAAATTAAAATATAATTATATAAGATATTTTGTATTTCATATAGTTGCTATTTATTTAATATATAAGACATGAACGTTTTATTTTTCATCTTTATATGAATCTCAATACAAATTCGATTTTTTAACTGAAACTCAAAGTAGCGTCAATGTGCAAAAAAAAAATAAAATAAAATAAAATAAAATAAAATAAAATAAATAAATTAAATTAAAAATACATAACTTCATTACTGAGACATCAAGATTTTCTAAAGCTAATTAAATTTTACGACATGCTTTAACTAAATGTACAGTCGTGAAAAAAAAAACTGGACACCCCCCACTAACTCTGCAACAAATTATAGTAGAAGGAAGTGACTGGTACCAAACGATTGGAAATAAAGTCTACTTTTAAATTATGTATCTAAAATTTGCTTAAGGGGCCATCTACATATTAAAACCAGCCTAAACTTTATTTTTTTCAATGGCAACACCCACTTTTGACATGATATTTTAAATCTTTGGTTCAAACTATGCCTAGATACAAAATTTTAAGTCATTCGGATGATAAGTTTTCGAGTTATAAACATTCAAATTTTAGAGCTTCTAATGTTAAATTACATTTTCATATTTTTATTAATATCTCCTGAAATTAAAATCCTAATGTGCTAACGTTTTGTTTGGTTATAAAACTCAAAAACCCAAACATAACTAAGTGAAATTTGTAATTTTTAAAATTTTATAATATGAATTATGAAATTAATATTCGAAAAAATTATGAATTGCAACCTACAATTTTTTTGATGGATTTATATTTATTATGTCCTGCTTTATGTGTATTAAAAATTTCAAATTTTTCTTCCAACTAGTTTTCAAATTATGCTTAAAAAACGGCAAGATGCTGCTTTAAGGGGCCGTCTATGATGTGCATTAAAGCATAGTTTGAACAGGGATGGGAGCGCTCCGTTTCGAAATCCCGATTGACACCACTAAATTTTAATAGTATTTGTTACCTTATTCAAGGAAAAAATTTCTGAAATTCTTTACGTTGGAGAATACTATTAAAATTTAGTGGTAAGAATCGATATTCGGGTCGGAGTGCTCTCATCCCTGTTTGAGAAAATATTATACTCATAGGCTGGGATTATAGTGACTTGAAAGAACTTAGAGATCAAGTCTGTCTTACAATATAAACAATGCGTAAACCGTATTTCAATGCTTCGCGATCTTACGTTAAATTGAAAGCTAGCTTAAACTGAAGCGTAAGTGAATTATCGCGGAAGCACAACAAACCTGACAACGACCTGTGATTGTAGTAAGATATAAGATAGCGAGGCACCAGAACCCCAGCCTTTATTAGTATATATATAAATATATATATATATATATTTCTGTTACTTTTTCAATGTCTGCTTTAAAATTTTTCATTAAAATTACGTAAAACGTATTTGCATGAGATGTATGTTTACGTCATTTATGGAAAATAGTTTCGCTTTTATTTTTAAATTAATAAAGCTCATTTTTGAAAAATATGATCAGTTCTACCTTAGAAAAAACGTAATCATTTTTGTTACCTTTAAATTGATTTATAGCTTCTTTTCCAGTCGAATAAAACTATATTGTTTTTTCTGCAGTATATATGTTTGAAGTGAAGTTTCTTATAAATGCATATGCGTAGAGTATTTGCTGAAACAAAATGGCCCCACAATTAACTGAAGCAACGAAAGGCCAAATGATTGGCATGTGGCAAGCTGGAAGAAGTTTTCGTTATATAGATTTCGTTATATATTTACATATTCTAAAATTATTTTAATTACAAATAATCTTATGGTTTTTTAACCCCTTCGTGACGAGCGTCTATTACAGAATTTTTAATAATTTACCACCGGTTAATCAAAACAGAAATTTTCGTCTAATTGAATCATGGAAATGCTAAGATATAATAAGGCAAAGCTTACAATAAAAAATAACTTGTGGGAAAAATCGAGGATTCTGAGCATCTTATGCGTCACGTATACGTGTCGCTTGTCCCCAAGGGATTAAAATCGGATAATTCAACACTTGTTAACATTAGTTTACCGCATATAACAATAACCGAAACTTATTAAATCAGTAAAATGGTCATATCGGTAAAACATAATACATTAAAAGAAGTGACATTCTGCAGCATTTCAACAATCGAGTACCGAACTTCAATTTGGATACAGCCCCTTAAATATGCTCATTATAAAGTAATTAATTTCTCAGAAACTAAGCGTAGGAATTTAATGAAATTTGGTATTTAGGCATAGTTTGAACTGCAGATTTCAAATATGTTGTCAAATTTGGGTCTTGCTATTGAAAAAAACAATGTTTGGGTGTGTTTTTATATGTATATAGCCCCCTAAGCAAATTTTTTATACATCATTTAAAAGTAGATTTTATTTCCAATCGTTTGGTACCAGTCACTTCCTTCTACTATAATTTGTTACACAGTTAGTGGGGGGTGTCCAGTTTTTTGTTTCCACGACTGTACATGTATGTTACATAAAAAATTAAGCTCAAATAAATCTATAGTAATAAAAGATAGATGTTTCTCTGTCTCAGTGAATGCATGTGTTCCGTTTTGAAAAAAACCGCTGCGTGCAGAGTTACAAGATTTATCAGGAAGGTATCTGTTTGTCTGAAATTCTGCATTTCTTAGCTAGTTTTTGAAATTTTTCATTAGATTATTTTTAATATCATTTTTTATGTGATTTTTTTCTCTGTGTTTCGAGGTGAGTTTTCCACGTTAGTAAAAGGGAATCCTATTAAAATATTAGAACAATATAGTAAATGATAATTTTGTCCTTCAATTCAAATATAGTAATTTTTTTTTTTTTATCAGTGCAAACATAGTAAAATTTGTCCTCTGCTACTTTTGAATTTTTCATTAAATGTTTATGCGATTTTTATTATTTTTCGTGCTTCGGAGCAAGTTTTTGACATTATATTTTTGTAAAAGGATTTGATTTTGGCCCATTTTAGCCCTAAATACCTAGTAAATTTTGTTCTCTGTTATTTTTTTTTAATTTTCATGCATTTTTTCGCATTTTGCAGCAAGTTTTGACTTATTTTTCTGAAACGGAAAGAACTCTCCATTAATTTCCCCTTCTTACGTGATTAAATTCAAGTAGGAAGAATGTCAGATAGGTTACAAAAACAACCAGAACGACGATGAAATCTAAATGTAATAAAAAATCACAATAATAAAAGGTTTACTTGATTAAAGGCCAGGGAGGGCGTAGCAATGCACGAGTGCAAAATATGCAGGACAGAAAGCAAGGGAGCCTCCAGCCACATTGTTCGTTTATTTCAAGGTTCGTTTCGGAGAAAACGACTAGCGAAGCTTCGCTAGTCATGAATAAAACACAATAAAAATATTGCTGTAAATTAATATTTTTCAGAATAATATTTAAATATATTAAGAAATGAAAAAATAAATATGCAAAAATAAATGAAACAATTAAAATAAAAAACAAATACTAGGCATTTATAAAGAAGCGAAAGAAACAATTAAAAAAAGTGCATTTACATATACTAATATGTATGCTATGATTAGCATGCAATCAGAAAATCATAAAAAAGTAGCATAGCAGCGCCACCTGTTGGGCTATTTGCACCAAAATGTAACCAACATCTATTTATGTCAAGGTCTAACAGAATCTAATGTTTCATGAAATATCGTGAAAATCATGCAAAAAATAGCATAGCAGCGCTACCTGTTGAGATATCTACACCAAAACGTAATCAGCGTCTACAGTGTTGCCAGTGGGCTACTTTTTTAAAATTCAGTTTTCTTGATTCCCACCAGTTTTTTGAGAAAGTAAAATTCGCCTTATTTAATGACAGATTAAATAAGGCGAAAACAAGGGGAAATAAAGTATTTCAAAAAAGTGGTGCCAATGAAGCAATATGAATTTTTAAAAAGTAGCCCACTGGCAACACTGAGCGTCTATTTATGTCAAGGTCTAATTGAATCTGAAGTTTGATGAAAATAAATGCATTAGATCTTGAGCTAGAGCTATTGCGGAAATCGCAAAACAGGCAGCATAGCAGCGCCACCTGCTGGGCGATTTTCACCAAAAACTAATCAGTACCAATTTATACGAAGGATTAACTGAATATAAAGTTTTATTAAAAAATTCGGACAGTAGTTCTTGAGATAGAGCTCCCACAAAATTTTTGTCACATACAGACAGACAGAGTCACAGACAGACATTTTCTAAAAACAGTCAAATCATGTTCAGGACCTTCTGAAACGTATAAATCCGTCGAAAACCGAAGTCCAAAATTTTCATGAATCCAATACTTTCTTCTTGTAAAGATAGAAGAAAGTAATAAAACATATAATCAGAAAATAAACCATGAAGAATTAATAAAAACATATCCTCAACCAGCTTTTCCAAGTTTTCTCAAGAACTGAAAATGTAAATGCTGCTAATGCAATGAGATCATAAAAAGAAAGATCTCCGTCGAAAGTAACCTTATCTTGGAGGCAGAAGCGTTCACAGTGGGGGTAGATTTCTGGGTTGAGATTTATTATAGTTGTGGGGAAAAGGAATGAGACTTGTAAAATAAAAAAACACACTTTGTTCCATTAAAATATTTGCTTTAATTACGAACCAAATTAAAATATTTTTATATCTATGAATAGCTAAGAAACAATGTATAGGCTTTATTATTTTTTAATTTTCGAACGTAAAAATAGCACTATGTATAAGCTGATTTACAGACGGCTGAGCGCATTCTTTCATAATATACTGTTTTTTAAAATCTAAAACAAATATTTAAATTTATATAAGAGAAAAATTAAATTTGTAACTACGCGATGATTCGTCTAAAGCATCCCTCACAAAAAACAAAATTTGAAAAACTTAATTATTTGATGAGATATTTGAAGGAAACCGAGGAACTTTAATGCCATTGGCTTAACATAGGAAAGGAGAATACAGAATCTGACTGATCCACCACCTTAATCTTATTCAGTTATAAAATGCCCATCACACGGCGGTAAGTTAACTTAGAATAGGGGTGCTCTTCAAATATTCGTTTTCAACCTGCACAATGACTGAGGCTCGGATTCACCTTTCTACATACTGCTTTCACATTAGGATTGAGCGATATTAAGATTTCTACATCGCGATACATCATCGAGGCTAAATCGCGATATCGCAATGCATCACGATATTACACTTTTGATATTACAAACATGGTCGTAATTTTAATATAAAATTTAAGAGTCATGCATACACATTAAACTTATGTTTTAAAAAACCTTTTTCTTAAGGCACATGTTTAAGGACAAAAATGCAAAATAAAACTTGCTGCAAAAAATAAATAAAAGTTTGAAAAATATATGTTATAATTAATTAGAAGAATTTTCTTTTAAATGAGCTTTAATTCTTAAAATATCTAAAACCAGAATTTCTGATATTTAGATACATTTCACTTAACTATTAATCCTCATAATTTTATGCAAGTATCTTTAATATTAACGACTCTGTCAATTGATGGGCGTAGCCCGCCTCCTGCACTGGCCGAAATTTAATTTCTGATATTCAAATAAATTACACTTAACTAGTCACACGGAAATTTTCATGCAATTATGTTTAATATTAACGGTCTTATTGATTTGCGGGCGGAGCCCACATTTCTGTACTTTCCAAAATTCAATTTCTGATATTTAGATAGGTTACAATTAACTATTAACCCTCATATTTGTATTCAATTATCTTTAATATTAACGATTTTATCAATTTGCGGGCGTAGACCACTTCCTGTACTGGCTAAAATTTAATTTCTGATATTTAAATAGATTTCACTTAGCTATTTACTCTCAAAACTTTAAGCAACTATATTAACACTTTTATTGATTTGCGGGCGAAGCTCGCTTTTCTGTACTGGTCAATTATAATTATCAGATATTTAGATGTATTATACTTTCAATTCTAACCATTAACTAGTTCCTACAGAAATTCTAAATAATAGAACAAGCAGTATAAACCATAATATTTTACTACTGTGGCTTTAAAAAAAATCATTTTCATTTCAGATGAATACATGAATTGTAAATTCATGCAGGGTGGATGCGTAAAGATGTAAGAGTGCCAAGGGGCAAATCCCCCTTGGCACTCATACATCGCTTAACTGAAATGTGAAATAATTCGCAAACTGTTTTCTTCTACCCTCCCCCCCCCTTCCCGCCACAGTTGAAAAATCAGCAGGCTTTGAATACTTATCGTACAGGTTCTAAGTGACTATTTCATGGGAAAAATATATATACTTCACGAATCACATTGCCGTGTTTTCTCAAATGAACATCATGTTGCAAGTAAAAAGCACTGTAGAAAAACAGACTTGTAATTGAGCATGTGGCGATTTGCGATCGACATCGATTTTTGGATAATACCGGTTTCTAAATTAACGATGAGATATTAACGATGAGCGTTGTTTATCCACTTCGAAGATCGGAGGAGAAGACGTCTTTAGCACTGGTCTCGTTTATGCATGCATTGTTTATCCATTTCGAAGATTGTGGGAGAAAGCTTTGCCACCGTTCTCGTTCCCCATCGATGTGATGCATCGTAGGGCCGTGATGCTCAAAAGGCCGGTTTGACAATTATTGATCTAAATAGATTTTCAGCGATATATCGATGCATCGCCCAGTGCTATTTCACATAATTAAATCATTACTGCAACATTTCCATTTATTAAAATATGGAGATAATATATTACTATATTTCCTGACCTGGCATGGCAAATATTTTCGGTTTTCTGCTTTTATATTAAAATATTTAGATCCGATAACAGTGAATGTGGTCCCTATGATCACTCCCCTCCGTAATGTTGATCATAAATGCTCACTAAAGCCTTTTCCCTTTAAATTTATAACCACACAATCAGGCAAGAACAAAAACGTCTCATCTTGATAACAAATAAAATTATGGTTAAGAAAATTTAAATAAAACTAAATACTAAATCTATATTATTCATTTATAAAATAATTTACATATCGGCTGTTTACTTTATTCATTCTTATTTATGATAACTTGATTATATTGTTTTTAATTTTCTTTATATGTGTTATTTGTTTTGATTTTCTTTGGTATTAGAGAACACATATATTTTAATACAAATTAATGTATCCATATTATTTTTTCGAATAATCTGTTCGTATGTAAACAACGCACTTACCATATTGAAATATAACCTATATAAAAATATCTTACTTTGCTTATTGTATTTATTAAATAGTGCCTGTTGTAACAAATACTTCTCTGATTTTAGATCTCTGCTTCCTTTCCACCTTCCGCATGTACAACACATGTAGCGGTAATCCTGAACCGTACACTGTTAAAAATTTGCAGCAAACTCTCCGGTCATTTGACCGTTTTTGTAGAAAACGGTTACATAACCGTAATTTAACTATATTATAACCGTAAAATGAGCAATAATACGGTCAGAATATGGTTAAATTACAGATATGTAACCGTTTTCTACAAAAACGGTCAAATGACTGGACAGTTTGCTGCAAATTTTTAACAGTGTAGTGCTATTTAGTTACGTATCCGTGTACTACTACGAAGCTCTTAAATATGTGTGTTGCATTAGTATAAACTATGTGTAATTAAAAAAATGTTACTATGATTTATGCCCCATACATCGTAGTAGGCATAGTTATTAATTTTTAATGCAAAAGAGCCCAATAAATTTTTATATGTAAGATGAAATATAAAAAAACGAAACTTTTGACTCCATTCATAATACGGAGGAACCACTGCAAATACCATCAGACCACGAAGGAAAATGCTTCAGTAGTCCCAATCCAAAATAATATTTCGGTGTTTGCTGATTAAATTGTAATAAGACTATTTCATGTGTAAATATTATAGTTTGCCAACTTAATAGCATTGATTACACAATCCTTATTTTTCTGAATTACAGTGTATTTTTAAAAAATACTGAAGAAAATTGAAGCTAAAAATAATTTCATATAAATGGTAATTTAGAATGTATTTTGAAAGTTTTCCGCTCATTTCACGTTTCATTTGAAATTTAGAAAATTTTAGAAACTGTACTAAGCGAGTAATTACATTTTAAAAGTCAGCAACATACCAAATTCTAAAACGTTAAGCAACCTGCTGTAACAACTATATCACAGACATCGCAATTTTATATTTTTTTTGTTTCTGCACACATTAAAATTTTTAAATTTGAAAAATCTGTTCTGTGGATGAATTTATGTCTCTTACGTAACAACCATGTAAAATTTCAAGTTTCAACCCTAACAATTTCAGATAAATTAGAGTTTAGGATGATTTTAGAATGTTTCCCGCTCCTTTCACCTTTTTAAACTTCAAATTTATTTAAAAACTGTTCTTGGCGATCACTGAAATCTTAAAAATATCAACCATGCCAAATGTCAAGTTTCTAGACCAGCCGTATCATCAAAATTGCAATTATAGAAAGTTTTTTGCTTCTGCACCTTTTTAAATTTTGAATGTTGTAAAAACTGTTCTGTTCGAGCATTTACGTCTAAAAACAGTCATGTTAAATTGTAAGTTTCTATCCCTAACAATTCTAAATAAACCATAATTTAGAATGTTTTCCGCTCACTGTACATCTTTCAATTTCTAATTTAACTGTTTATACCGAGCGTCTGCATCTTGAAAGTTACCACTATACTAAATTTCAAGTTTCTAACTCGAATAAATCCAATTAAATCATATTTTAGACGTTTTCCGCTCATGTCACTCTTGTAAATTTTGAATTTTTTAGATACCATTAGGGCATTTTAAAAGTAACCACCATGCTGCATAACGCGTAATTTTAGAAATTTTCTTGCTCCTGCACCCGTTTAAATTTGTCATTTTTAGAAAACTGTTCTGGGCGAGCATTTACGTCTTAAGAGTATCAGCCATGTCAAATTTCAAATTTCTAGCCCTAAAAGTTCCAAATAAATCTTCATTTAGAACGTTTTTAGAATGTTTATCGTGCTTTCACACTTTTAAATTTCAATATTCTAAAAACTGTTCTGTGTGACCATTTTTGTTTTGGAAGTAACAGTCATGTCACATTTCAAGTTCCTATTCTGACAATTCAAATAAAATCGTAATTTAGAACGCTTTTAGAACGCTTTCCGCTCATTTCATCTTTTTTAAATTTCGAATTTCTCTACAAGACATTGTTAGTGAACATTTTTAACTTAAAGTAACAGACATACCAAATGTCATGTTTCTAGTTCTTTCAGTATCCCAAAAAGAGTAATTTAGAATGTTTTTTCTCCTTCACCCTTTTAAATTTCGATTTAAAATAATCTGTTCTGTGTCTTTAAAAAGTAGCAGCTATGTCAAATTTTAAGTTTCTGTCCTTAACAATTCCATAAAAATCGTAATTTAGAACGTTTTCAGAACACGTTTACCCCACATCACTCTTTTAAATTTCGAATTTTGTAGAAACTGTTCTTAGAGAGCATGGATATCTTATAAGTACTTGCAAAATTTTCAGATTCTAACTACTTCAGTATCACAAAAATCCTAATTTTAGAAAGTTTTTTTTCTCCTGCGACACTCCTGGGGTTTTGACACCGACATCAAATATAGCCTATGTTAGAGCAGGAATTGCCACCATCACTTTTGAAATCGGTTCGGTAGTTCAAGAAATTCAATAGAAAATGTAAATTAGAATGTCTTTAGAACGCTTCATTTAAACCTTTTAAATTTCGAGATTTTAGAAACATGTTCTTAGAGAGCATTTACACCTTATAAGTAACTACCATGACAAATTAAAAATTTCTAGCCACTTCGTTGCCACAAAAAATGCAAATTTAGAATGTTTCATTATCGCACCCCCTTGTGGGTAGTGTTTGAACATCAAATATAACCAATGTTAAAGCAGGGATTGTCACCATCAATTTGCCATCATCACTTTTGAAATCGTTTCGCTAGTTCAAGGAATTCCACAGAAAATGTAATTTAGAATGTTTTTAGAACGCTTTTCGCTCATTTCATTCTTTTAAATTTCAAGTTTTTTAGAATCTGTTCTTATAGAGTCTTTACACCTTATAAGTAACTACCATGAAAATTTTCAAATTTCTATCCACTTCATTATCACAAAAATTGCAATTTTAGAAAGTTTCTCATTATTGTTAACTACAAAACATCATCTAGGGCTGCCAGATTGGAGAATTATTATTATTCCAAATATATACCAATTTTACTTTAAAATTATCTTTGACTTAAATAAGCACAAAAATCTGCGATTAAATAAAGCAAAAATTACGAGTTGTAGTCTTGTTTACGTCTTGTATAAGAGTTTTTCCAGAATTGTACAAACCTGGCAACACCTCGGAAACAAATGAACGTAATTGGCTCAAACGCTTGTTGTATAATATTCTTATTTGATTACGTTGCTCGCGCTTAAAAGCGATGAGACCACTGAATTACTCTAATTACTCTAATTTCACTTCATTAAACGTAGTAACAGAACTGTTTCAATAAAACTGATTATCATAACTGTTCTTACATTTCGATATCGAAGTATGTTGTTTGTTTCAATATCAAAAATTTTCGTAACTGTTGTAGTCTCCGACACCAACGCCAATTTTCGATATCAAAGCAGTATCAGCTACTTTGATAATGATGCTCTATACATTTATTTAAATCTAAATACAGTAGTTAAAATATTGTTGGCGGAATTTATTAGAAAACTTCTCAGAATCAGGGTTCCAGCTTGTCCTCCTTTTTTCATTGAGGAATCACGGATTCATACCAAAAAATGCGAATCATACATTTTGCTTTATTTAATGACAGACATTTGTTGATTACCTAAAGTAAAAATTTTTCTTTCAGAATTTCCGGCATAAATGTAAAATTTCTAAATTCAAATGGAGGCCGAACTGGCAACCTTCGATTGTTGAATTTGAGTAGCTCCACCACAAACACCGCCTTTATATTTTTTATGCATTTTTGTACGTACAATTGTAAATAATTATCTGTTACATTCATCACATAATTCTGAAATTTATATATATTATACGGGAACACATGAGGAATTTTTAACAAAAAAATGACCATTTTCTGATAAATATAAGATATGATATTTATTTAAAAAAAATTAGTTATCGTTATTTCACACGGTTTTTATCAAGAGAAAATTATGTGAAAGTTTAGAGATGGGTGTCTTTAGTATCTCTAAATCTTTTTTTAATGGCATAAAGTTCGGAGAAGTTTTTTTTTTTAGAAAATTATTTTTTTAATAAAATAGAAAAAAAACCTTTTATCTCATAAAATATCTCTATTGATAAGTTGATAATAGGGGAAATTTACTGTCAAAGAAGTAGACACATCTGTGAAAAAGATGATTGAAAGGCATATTATCCATGCTTATCCGGCTGTCCCATTTACTTTAAAAATTGGTGATAACAAAAGAAGTGTAAAAGTTGACTGCTATACAATACTGCATACAATTATGAATTTCCTTTTTTCCGTTTGTAAAATAAAAAACAGCAAACGAACCACACCAGCGGCGTTCACTGGATGCGGGATGGGTACGGCGGCTTCTTCTTAACTAATCGTATAACTTTCTGCGATTAAAGAAGATAACTTCATGAAATTAGTGGTATCCAGAGCATCTGGATCTCCACCTTGGCTATGCCCAGTGGTGCCAGTAGGGTGCTATTTTAAAATTCAGATTGCTTGATTGCGACCAGAATTTTGAAGTAGCAATATTTGCCTTTTTTAATGACAAATTAAATAATACAGGAATAAGAATAACCTTATTTTTTTTTTAAATGGGGGGAATGAGTCAATTTCAATTTTAACAAGAAAGAAAAATCATGCGTCAAGCATAGATTATGTAACACTTTCCAACGCTTCCAAAATAATTTTACAAATCATTACCGTTTAATAAGCTGAAAGATAACATCTAAGTAAACAATTTGGAAAACGCATAACATATTTAAAAACATAATTTCAGGAATTTCCAACCTATACAATATTCGGAAAATTATCTGAATACTTTTATTCAACCCTGTATATGATCTAGAGTTTTGTATATATGCTACATAGGACGATAAATTTTAGTTTAGATAGGAAAGGCTTAGCACCGTTTAAAATTCTTCTTCTTGAGTTTCTGTCAATAAACGGAAATGAGTTCGCGAACTTTTGTGCTGTCCTGTGTATGAAATACAGAATTTATACACACGAAGTAATAGACAAAAAGTGAGTTAAATTTAAAATCGCGTTCAGCAATTTTAAACGCACTTGAAGGAATTATTGTTAAGACAGTAGAGAATTATTTTGTGTGTCCCTGTAAACGAACGATGACTGCTATACACACACTATTCTGTAGTAAGCCTCTTGTAATGCACCTTAGTGATATATATAAATTTCAATGCGTTTGAAATAGTGAAACATTATTTAATTAAACCGCAAATGATTTTTCTCCACAGACATAATGTAACGGAATTCTTTAGACTGTCCCTGTAAAGTAACTATAAGTGCTATGCACACCCTATTCCATATTAAGCTTCTTTTAATGCACTTTAGTGATATATATCAATTACAATGTATTTGAAATTATGTAACATCATTAAAATAAACCGCAAATGATTTTTCCCCATAGACCGTGATGTAACGGAATTCTTTTGAGTGTCCCTGTAAAAAAAACTAAGTGCTACACACTTCAGTTGAAATAGGAAACATGCTATAGATAACGACAATAACATATAAAAATTGCAAGGCAATACGAGCATATTTACGGGAGTTAGAGCACGGCCAGACGGCCAGACGGCAGACAAACCGAAGTCATAAACACTTTTCAACTAGTTTGGAAAGTGTTAAAAAGTAGCCTATTGGCAACACTGGCTCCGTCACTGAAACAGACACCAAGCGGCGACTCAGAAGGGGTTTCTTAATCACTTTTGTACCAAAATTTTAATATATTAAATTTGACATTAACTAATCTTGGAAAATTTTACTATTAAACAAGGACAAATTTAGTTCACTAAAATATTGGTAGTGATTGTAAACCCTCCGAAACGCTACTGAATCAAATTTAAATTAACATTTATATATAAACCATGTACTTAAAAAACGAGTTCTTTGAGATTTGAAAATAGTTTGTTTTCGTCCGTGAAAAATGTGCTTGAGGCAAGCGTAACTGTGTAATTAGTCTTTTTTTGTAGTCTTGTCCTCTTGGGTTTATTTTATAGGGTACTTTTATTTAGCTCCTTTTATGCATGCGACAATAAAAGATATGCTGTTCTTGTTTCTATTAGCAATAATCCCAATACCCCTATAACTCAATTTTTAAAAATCATTAAATAATTGCGAAACTATTTTAACTTACTACTCTTTACCCACTTTACTACTATACTTCTCCTTATTTTACTAGAAGTTCCATTGTTCTGCTATGCAAGTTAATACATGATCAAATTAGAATAATCCACCCAGAAAATTCAGAAACATAAAGACTAGTGTTTAGCAACACAAATAATGAAGGATACTTTTTCAATATAGATAATGAAAAAGAAAATAATTTAATTAAATTACATAAAACTTTTTCTTTGTTATAATTTTTAACACGTGTTCATTTGTAAGATTTTTTAGATTTGCAATATAACATTTACAAATAAATTTTAGGAAATTATTTTCTTTCTTTAATTGTTTATATAAATATAATTTTGTTTTTAATTGCGTTGACGTAGATTAAGTTCTTTATATTTTGGCATTTGTCTACAACAATTATTGTAATTTTCATGATTATCCATTAAATTACATAACGCAACAATAAACTTCCAGTAAAACAAATTGGTTGAGAAATAATTTTCTAAAAGTCTCGTTTATAAAGCAAATAATTTAATTAAAAGTAATAATAATTAAAAGTTGCATTGTTCGTTTGCTGTTATTTTATAAACTGTAATAACATAAATCGAAAATCATTATTGTATGTAGATACAAAGTATCTCAGTTATACATTTAAAAACATATTAGAAATATATTGGTGTTAAATATTTTGAGGAAGGTTATTAGGATGAGAGAAGCGAATCCTCTACTGGGCTACACAAATTACCGTAATTTCCGGCGTATAAGCCGCAGCTCAAAGAATCGCTTTTCGACCCAGAAATATTATTTTATAAAATGTAACTTAAAAGATCGCTGTAAATATTTAACTACAATTATTGAATAAAATTTCTGGGTCGAAAAACGACTCTTTGAGCTGCGGCTTATACGCCGGAAATTACGGTACATTTTGTCGTACACTTTACAAAAAACTATTCAGTATATTGACTTGAAATTAAACATAAAAATAAATTATGATATGTAGATTTGCACAAAATTATTTTTTTTTTACAGAATAACTTAAAAAATGTATTATTTAATTAATTTATTTTACATGTTTTTCCATTATGGACGCATTTTTGCAAATAAAAAATGAAACACGTATATTTTCAGAAGAAAAAATAAATCATGGAGTTAGTAATTATAGATAGAATCATGATTAATTAAACAAATTAGCCAAAATATCTCAAAAACTGTTTTTTAAATTTAATTAAAGAAAGAAATATTTTTGGACTTGATAGAAATAAAATATGATCTGTAAATTTTGACAATATTATTTTCTTATCGAACGATTTAAAAAAACATTTAATTCAATTATTTACATTCAATTATAAAAGTATTTTTCAGTGTTAAGAATTCAAATACACAATTTATTACTTACCCATCATACGTAGTATAGGGTAAGTCTTGTAATAGTTTTGAAAATCGAAATTATTTTTGACGGATTTACACGTTTCAGACACTGGAGATTCCGAAAAACATATTTTTAGAAAAAAAAAAAATGCCGTCCGTCTGTCCGTGTGTCTGTGTGTCTGTAAACGCTCTATCTCCCGAAAAAATGGAGATAGAGACTTGCAATTTGGTATGTACTTAGTATGTAATAATGGGAAGAAGCCTATTTTATTTCAATAACCTCGATTAACCGGAACTATTTTTTCGGATTCTCGAAATATTCGTTCTGATAAAAGGTATATAAAAATTTTCGAAATTGGTTATTTTAAGAAATGAATATAAAACACAATAAAAAAACATAAATTTTGCATACAGCATGAAGTCGATCGGATAATTAGTTGCCGAGATATTTGGAATCCTATTTCCCACACTCTTCGATTTTTCATGACCCTGTATTTTATCCAAATTTCACTTCAAAGATATATTTTAATTGGAAATTTCACGCTTAATCAGATACAATAAACCGCTTGTTAATAGGATTATTATGTTTGGAGTTATAAGGATGTTTCTTTCAAACAATTCAGTAATCGAGCCTTTAAAGTTTGTGACGTCATCAAGCCACGATTTTATTTGAATTGCAATGCATTTTATAAGTAGTTTACACAATTTTATTTTAATATTTTACATTATGCATATCCATGATGGGTAAGTATTACGATGGCCCCCAACGACTAGTTCTTATTATATGAAATCATTTACACAGACGATACTTACGCATTCTAAAAGAATTATATTATTATTTTGTAAATAAGTAAAATTAATTGTTAAATTCGTTATATAAAGTGTTATTCGAATTCGAAGGTTGAAAATTGAACCAAATGAAACATATTTACTATTAAGAAATAATTACTATTAGTATTATTTTTAATATGTTTGCCGTTTAAAAACAATTAATGGAATATATTAGTTCTATTATAAACTAGTCGTTGGGGGCCACCGTAATACTTACCCATCATGGATATGCATAATGCAAAATATTAAAATAAAAATGTGTAAACTACTTATAAAATGCATTGCAATTCAAATAAAATAGTGGCTGGATGACGTCATAAACTTTAAAGGCTCGATTACTGAATTGATTGAAAGAGGTTTTTCCTTATAACTCCAAAAATAATAATCCTATTAACTAGCGGTTTATTGCATCTGATTAAGCGTCAAATTTCCAATTAAAATATATCTTTGAAGTGAAATTTGGATGAAATACAGGGTCATGAAAAATCGAAGAGTGTGGCAAATAGGATTCCAAATATCTCGGCAACTCATTATCCGATCGACTTCATGCTTTATGCAAAATTTGTTTTTTTATTGTCTTTTATGTTCATTTCTTAAAATAAACAATTTCGAAAATTTTTATATACCTTTTATCAGAACGAATATTTCGAGAGTCCGAAAAAAATTGTTCCGGTTAATCGAGGTTATTGAAATGAAATTGGCTTCTTCCCATTATTACATACTAAGTACATACTAAATTGCAAGTCTCTATCTCAATTTTTTCGGGAGATAGAGCGTTTACAGACACACAGACACACAGACGGACGGCAAAATTTTTTTTCTAAAAATATGTTTTTCGGAATCTCCAGTGTCTGAAACGTGTAAATCCGTCAAAAAAAATTTTCGATTTTCAAAACGATTACAAGACTTACCCTATACTACGTATGATGTGTAAGTAATATACTACGTATGATGGGTAAGTAAAAAATGCTGAGAACACGTACACTTACTGGTTGAAAAGAACGGGAACATGATTTAGCTTTAAGGCAGGGGTTCCGTTTTCCTTAAGATTTAAGTCTGAAGTCTACTCATTTTACGTCTATCCCTTTACAGTACTTTAAAGTTTTTAAGTTAACTACAGGTTAATTATATTCCTACAAATTTTAATCCCATTTTCTCACTGTGAGAATTGGGCTGAGCATTGGACAAGGGAATTGGGCTTTTCTAATCTAATTTTATTTTTATGTTTTATTTCCCGCCGCCCCTTCCTCGTGACTATGGCGGAATAGTCTGTATCCTCCTATTATTTCTATAAACTTATTTTTCACGTTTCTAATTATCTTTCATGTATTAATACTTGTATTTTTATCTGCACATTTCATGTTGCATCTACTCTTACTTATACTAGCACCCTTCCTATCATGTACTGTAATTGATTTCTGCTATCTGTCGTGTGCATTGGAGGGCTATTTGTCGTGTGCAGCAGTTGTCTGACTCACAGTTATTTATATCTCCCCCTGTGTCACGTTTTTAGGCAGGTTCAGCCGTTATCTGAATGTGTATTTTTTAAGCTTGGGCGCTTCGACACTGTGCTTTAGTGTAGTTAGCCCGAGAGTGCCGGAGGGCATACCAGGGAGACATTATACTATAAAAACATAGTTTTCTTCATCTATGGAGTCTTCATTAGGTTGTCAAACACTATACATAGGTGGCAATCTCTCATTAATATTCCGTAATATGCTCGTTAATTTGACCCAGTTTAACCCTTTCTGGCACAGTGGTCCCACTCCGGCCACACCTAAATTTAATTCCAAACTTGCATTCGACACCATGAAAATTTAATAAAATTTTGTTTCTGCAATGAAAGCTTAAAATATGGAGTTTGTAAATTCTGGTGTCAGTCAGTAATTTATCATTTTACGAACAGAATTTCCCTGTGCCGGAAAGGGTTAACAACGCTTCAAACCAGAAAAATTATTGGATGAATCTTTGTTTGTTCAATTTCAGGTTTCTACATGGAATTTATTTAATTCCATTTCTTAAAAAAATTTCTGATGCGAAACGTGTTAAAACTGGGTCAAATTAACCCGCATATTACGGAATATTAATGAGAGGTTGGCACCTATGACTATATACATACAGAAGATATCAAATTACGTGTTAATAACAAAATAATCTATTATATACGCAAACCAGTAACACTACTTCATATATCTCTAGCGTTCATGGCTGTTTTCTACATTTGATATTAATCGCACACTTATGATTCCGAGTTTCGCTTCGCAAATGCCGTTATTGAATAGAAATACTAATGCTTGAGAGACTTTTACGTGTAAGTGCATAACACGTTTATCTGCGAACGTTAAATTGGTAGATTTGGCAGAAATATCTAACCTGCATCGCTTCTAATTTTCTTTTTAAAATTATCGAGACAAAGGAACAAAATTATAAGAATAAAGGCAGTCTCCAGACCAAAAATACTGGTAGCTATAATTTTATACCATTTGTAAGTGCTTCTCTTATTGTCTGAAGTAAAAATGTGGACTTCTTTATATTTATATTAAAATCATTAAAATTACAGACATTACATTACAATTACTTAAAACATTAAAAACATATTAAAATTGGACGTTTCGTATTTACATGAAAATTCCTCATCAACAAACATTTTTCTTAACGTAAGTCACAGTTGTTGTTGTTGTTGGTTTGACCCAAAGGGCCCGGTTTTGCAGCTTTCGATTTCTATATAGCTGCCATAATCCACTACGCCTTATATCCATAAACCTGACTCCTAAATCTCCTAATTTTTAACCAATTCCAGATGAGAGATTTGCATCCAGATTGGCACATTTAACGTGCACCAGCTCCCATTAACGTGCACGGTCCCACAGCAGAGGCAGACGAGAGAGGATGTGACCCTCCCAAGCAGTGACCTTGGTCGATGCTGCTTGGCTTTCGGTGATTTTACGAGAACCGTGCTTTACCGTCCGCGCCACTGCGGGACTAAGTCACAGTTCAAAAATATCAACACATATAGAAAATGCAACGTATCAAAATGTCGAGACCAAAGTTACAGTTATAATAACACGAAGTATTCATTCGGGATTGCACCTGCTTCATTAAGAGGCAAATCTGTAATTTTCGTATACCATGCTTCTAAGAAAGTACGAGTTCTGTAGTCGCTGCACCTCGATCTGATAACAAAAGATTTAGCAAAATATGGAAAATAATCAGTTTTTATTGCATGATCTACTATTTTGGAATTTAAATTTTTATTTTGAAATGCACATCTGTGCTCCTTTAGTCTTATCTTAAGTGTTCGACATGTCTCCCCTATATAGATCGCATTGCATTGTTGACATGGAAAACCATAAACTACATCTTTAAACTGAGAACTGGGATATTTATGTTTGAAGTTGCTTAAAAAAGTATTTAAAGGTTTCTTTGAGATGAAAGCTGTATGGATACCGAGCGGTTTCAAGAGATGCGAAATCTTTTCTGAAATACATTTGTAATATGGAATTGCTGCGAACTGGTTCATCTTAGTACGTTGGAAAGGGGGAGGGATATTCATGTGTGCTTGTATATGTTCCGAGATTACACGTTTACAAAATCTTGTAGGGTAGCCATTCAATTTCGTCGTCTCAACTTACGTTAAGAAAAATGTTTGTTGATGAGGGATTTTCATGTAAATCCTAAACGTCCAGTTTTAATATGTTTTTAATGCTTTATGTAATTGTAATGTAATGTCTGTAATTTTAATGATTTTAATATAAATATAAATATGTTCAGACGTAATATTTTTGTTTACTTCAAATTCTTTATATTTGCTATCAATTTTTTGCAGCTTACCTGATTCTGAAATTTGTTATGGATCTATTGGGGTCATGCGGTAAGATGTGCGGTATACGCAGGGTTCGTAAGCTATAAGAAATTTCCAAAACTTTTTACCAGAATTTTTGTTAAGTAGTATTTGCCATATTTAATGAAATAGAATTCTATCTTCAGATACAGCAACAAGTATTTTAAAAATTTTCTGTTACTAAAACGTCTAAATTTTTTTGAATTCTTTATAGCGTACGAATCCTGGGTATACGTCTATTGAGATAATGTTTACATGATTGATTGTCACACGAATTTATAGTAAAACATTTTTCAAAATAAATAAAAGCAGTTTTTTCACGTACATTATAAAAGCAAAGTTTTATTCCAAAATTCCGGTAAGAATGTGGCATTTATGGATTCAAAAAATATAAAAAACCACAGAACTGTCTCGATGAAATAATATATAAAGTAAAAAATTTAAAATCAATGAATAAAAAAAATAAAGTTTTATATGCCGCTTGATAAAATTTTGTAAATGTCTAATTCAAGTCATGAATACAATCATGATCAACATTCTGACACATAGAAGCATTGTATTGTAATAAAAATGTGTAAAGGTAGAGTTGAACTCTATTATGGAAATTTACAGGAATTAAAAAAGATGAAATTCATTTAAATTAAGCTAGCATTTCATGGGCGATATTATTGTTTTAATATATTTAAGATAGACAATCATATTGTTAGATAATCATAGATTAAATTACGGAAGAAAAATGTGAAGAAAACTTCTTTCTGAGGAGAAGTAGAAAATAAAGAAATATGTGGGGATTGCTGATTAATCTTTTTTGGTGAGATGAATTAAAATATTGCTTCGAGATCCAAAAGCGACCGCGCATTTTTGGATGATGCCCTCTAGTCGCCGCCCCAAATTTTAAGTAGACAGTGGCTACCTTGTGACCTAAAATATCGCACCTTGCTCTATATTTCAATAGGCGAAATTTACATCTTCCTTTTCAAAGACGAGGGGGATAATCGTTTTCTGAAATACCTTGCAGTGTTATTCACATGTAACAAATTCGGAGATTAATAAAAACTAATTCCCTCTTGGGTTTTTGATTGGTTTCCAGTCTGTGTACAAGGTTCGTATGTGTCAGGGTACTTTAATACCAGATGTTGCGTAAAGTAATATGTACTTTATTTAATGAGGATATTCTATGTTTAATTATGGCGTCCATAACGTTACGAAAAATCTTCTATTCAAGTCCCCTGAATCTCTTAACGAGTACAAATCCTACCACAAGAGGTTTCCTTTATACTACGTATTTTTAAAGTCATAACGGGAAAGTCATACAAAATAGACACGAATGAAAATTTTCGAAAACCTCACCGGAGGTATATTTTAACACAGATAAACAGTGTTGCCAGTAGACTATGATTTTAAAATTCAGATTGTTTGATTCCCGTCACTTTTTAGAAATAGTTTAATTGTCCTTATTCTCGCTATATTTAATAAATTAAATAAGGCGAATACTTTTACTTCAAAAAAGTGGTGGCAATCAATCAATCTGAACTTTTTTTTAAAGTTAGCTTTCTGATAACAGTGTATATTAACACACATTTTATTATAAAAACCTGGAGGCCAGAACAAGTTCTACTAACAGTGATCATATTGTGGAGAAGAAGAAATTTTGATAAAAATTAAAAACTTAAGAGAATCAACGATAAATATATTTGCCCAATTACCTGTTTAGATAATCAATGAACAGTTTTTAATGGATGCTGTAAAAGTCTAATAAAAACTACCAGTACGCATGGGTGGAAACGCCTACGCATTTTTTTATGTCAAATAAAGATATTGGAACCAGACATTTTACTTAAGGAGTGGCAAATTCTTTCAACTCACAAATCACCTGAAAAAGAAACCTCTATAAGAATTACAGTAACTCCGTAGCTATTTGACTTCTTAATTATAAAATTTAAAACACATATTAATAAAGGTTTATTTTATAAATTAAAATTCTCAAAAAATGTATATACTCATAGGATGATTTTTAATTTTGTTTAAAGTATAATACACTTTATACAAAATAATTATTCATGCATGCATTGCTCGCATGATTTTTCACATTTGAATTGCTAAAACCAGCCAAAATGTTTTAATGAATACAAATATAGTGTGTTCTCAAAATGACCTATAGTAAAAAAAATAAAATGTGTATATCCTGAGAAAAGTTTTTTTAGGGAAATTCGAAATATCGAATTTTTTTTTAATGCAAAACTAGTGATGAATTCTAAACTTGTTTCTTGAGAAACATAATAATAGGTCATTTTGTGCATCTGTATGGTTAATACATCCAATCAAAATTTCATGAAATTCTAACCAACCATTTTTCAGAAATCGTGCACGCAATGACCAAAATCGCCGTTTTGAGAAAATTAACTTTAACCGTTTGAGTGCTACAAAGCGCGATAGCACCGCAATGTATCTGCGGATCAAACAAATTTTGTTTCAACCCAGAAATTTTATTCAATAATTGAAATCATTTAATTTTTATTCAACAGTTTAAGCATTTACAGCGATCTAGTGAGTTACATTTTATAAGATAAAATTTCTGGGTTGAAACACAATTGTTTGTTCCGCGGATTATAGGCTGAATTTTCAGCACTCAAACGGTTAAATATAGCACTACCCCTTGCTAATATAATAGTAGTTCAGATTGTTTTAGACATAAACCCTCTTCCAAAGTTTATTTTTTCATAGGATTTATTTTGAAAGGTTCCGTATTTAATTATAAGCTAATAAAAATAAATCGAATTTTTGACACTTTAAATGGCACTTGACCCCTTAAAATATAGTGTAAAATGCGTGCTACATTTAAATAAATAAACACAGCACTAACTTTATTAAATATTGTTTTTTGGTTCAAAACAATTTTACATGATTTAAAAAGGCGTAGATACTGGCAGCTATGCAGCATGTAGCTAAGATTAAGATCTACTCTGACGTGTAAAATACGTTAGTTCCAAAAACCTTGAAATTTTACATGCAACACAATTGGGACATAAAGAAAACGAAAAATATTAAAAATGAAAGAGTGTATACATATCAAACCAATATTTTTCAAATACAGAACTGAATCGTTATATAGTAAAAGCGTAGGCATTAAATATGCGCAAAGAAATGTTTTTTAATTTATTTTAATTAGAAGTAACTATTTTAAGTTTTACATCAATATGGCATTGGAGGAAAAATAGAGAAAAGAAAATTGTTGTAATTTAGAATCATATCCTACACTGACATAGTCAAATTAATAAATCTTAAATAAATGTTAGTATTTATTTTATTAAAATAACGCGAAAAACCTTTCCAACCTCTCTATGTCTTAGTGAAATAAAATTGATCATACATCAATATAAAATTTAAATTGACTTTTCTCACGCTGTATCGTTTGCATAAGTGCTTATAATATAATGCATAGCACTTTAGCATAATGATTAGTAAATAAAAATCTGTAGCTCTGAATAACATCCTAAAGCTTTAAGTATGTCCCTTATGTATTTCAATGTTTGAAACAATGAAGAAAACTTTAAGTGCATTTAATTGTAATCCTTTAAGAGGGAATCTCAAATTGCATTTATGACTTCATAGATTATTCTGTTATCTCGCCTAGGTCAATTATATTTGTCATTTAATATTTGAAAATAATTTATATTTTAAACACTTTGAATATTATTGTAAAAATAATAATAACCTGGTATTTAGAGTTTCTAGCAAAAACTTCAAGATACGACTTGTTTAACGAAATTTATAATTTCCGTTAAAGGTGTGGTGTTTGTACTTCAGAAAGTAAGTTATAGATACCACTATATAATACCACACAAACACCACAAAATAATTGTAAGAATTGTAAGTCCTCCAGCCACTAGTGACATCTACATTCATAAGTTTGTTTGTACTGCGACTAGCCATTGGATATTTAGTTCTGTTATGACTTAATGTTGTGATGTACGCGTATTTATTTCTGTGATGTTAATTAAATGTGTAAAGTTAAATTTAATCATCCACCTTATTTTATCTTTGTGCTACTTTAGTTTGTATTAAACATATTATAATTGGTCCAATTGTCCAATGCAGAGCTCAGATGTGTCTACGAAGTTCGTAATGATTTCGTTTATCTTCAGTCGAAGGTGATCAGTCCGTTGTCTTAATGCGTAGATCTTGAAGCAAAAAGATGGATTTTAAAAATAAAATCCGGAGCACTGGATTTGGATAACTAAGCATAAGAGGGTAAGGGAGGCCGTCGAGGATGGGATGAAATGAAAAGCGAAAATATTATCACCAGAAACAGTTGAACAAGAAATAATGAGTCTAGAACAAAATGTCTCGGGTACTATGTTGCTTTCGCTTTGAGCGAGGCATTACGGAGCGATTTATTTCACTAACTGGAATTTACAATAATGTTTATTTCCTGCATTAAGTCTTTCAATTAACCCCTTCAGGGTCAAAGTACTCTTCTAACTAAAATGTTGAAATGATTGATTGACACCAGGATTAACGAACGAATTTATTTTAAAATATGTAAAAGCTTTTCCTCATGTACCTTATAAATTCAAAAATTGATTATAAAATTCTGGTGTCATTGTGGCATTTTGGAATTAAAATTAAGTGGTATATATAATATACCGGTGCCCTTCAAGGGGTTAAGGAATTTACGACGGTGGTACAGCGCTTAGAATACAGAGTGTGGAAATCGGCTATAAAATAGTACTAAAAAATTGAATAAGATAAATGCAAAATGATGCTGAAGGGATAACGGGTCGATAGAAGCGACATATTCTAGCAGTGGCGTAGACCTGGTGGAGGTCCAGATGGTTTGGATACCACTAATTTTATAAAAATATTTTTTCCTTATCAAATAGGAGAATTTTCTGCGATATTCAAGGCGAAGAAAACTTTGTAATATTACTTGGTTTCCAGAGCATTTGAATCCCTCTCTGGCTACGCCACTGTCTGCTAGCTCTTTTCAACGCAAACTTTGTATAAAAATCCAACTAAAAAAACCTTTCAACTGGTGTTAAATATTTTAAATAATTAAATTATATGCAATTTCCTTTGACTTGGATAGGGATTTTCATAATCTTTGATAATATGAATGATATTGATCATGGCCAAAAACAGCGATAAGAATTCTTTTGCGTCTGGTTGGAGTACTTGATACAAGACAGCAAACTAGAAACTATCTTTATTTAGCATACCAAAGGATGAATCTCTGCTAGAAAAGTGGAAAAGATTAATTCCCTGATATGATAAAAAACTAACTTCAAAATCAGTTACATCTGAAATATACACTTACAAGAAGATTTTATTAACAGAAATTACGTTCTTGTTGTCAATAGTGAAACGGTCACTTTTGCTAAAGATAAATCTATATTTAAAGCAGATGTCGCTGTGATCGTCCTATTATTGTACCACATCGTTGCACGTTTATCTGCTACAATTTTTTAGCATTTTTAAAGCATTACCAGTTTGGCTTTTTTTTAATTCCAAAATTTTGTATTCATATCAGAAATTCCCTATAATGTTCTTTTGGTTAGTTAATGGCAGATATTTCGTGACTTCTTAAAGTAAAAAGTCTTGTTTCAGAATTTCCGGTTTGAATTCGAAAATTTTGAATTTAAAAACTGTAAAACCGTTTTTCCGCACTATGTATTCTAGGCGTCGCAGCGGTCGTAAGTCTGCAATTTTTTTTCTTCCCTTAATTTAATAAATTGCTAAAATCTTTTCAAGTTTAAGGATTCAATTGAGACGTTTCAAGCATATGTTAATAGACTGGAACGGTCAGTTTTACTTCATGATGTTTAAGAGGAAAAGAAGGTGCCTGCAATTTTATCTTGTACGGATCCAAAATTGTATAATTTGTTATGCGATTCATCATTACCTAGCTGCTCAATCTTTAAAATATGATGAAATTGTTGATATCCTATTAAAGCACCTTAAGCCCCTAATACATTTTACGCACCTAATACATTTTATCAAAGAATAAAATTTCGTAATTCTTATCAAAATGAAAATGAATCGATACAAGATTTTACTGCTAGATTAAAAAAATTGAAAACTTTTTATGCATTTTCTGGTGAAACATGAAATGAAAATCTATTGGATCCTTAAAGGTTTTAAAAATGAAACTATCAAGAGTAAATTACTTACGCAAGTTAATGACTTAAATTTTAATAAAACCATTAAAAAAGCAATCATTTTACAAAAGGCTGAACTTCATATTTCTGAATTTAACCATACAAATTTGAATATAAATAAACTTGCATGTACTAAACACGTACAACGCAATACATTTCTAAATAATTATCAAAAACTGAAAATTAACAGCTATGCAAAGAAGGTAAATAAAAATAAATTGAAGTGTTAGAGTTTTGGAACGCGTCACATTGAGCAAATGTCTGTAGATATATTAATACAATTTGCAACCAATCTAAGAAAAGAGGTAATTTAAGTAAGGTGTGTAGAAGAAAAAATAATGTTCAGAAATAAACGAATCATCTGATGTTAATTTGGATGAAGATGAATAGTCCATTGCAAAATCAGGAAAAGTGTGGAGAAGTTCCATTCTCCCTGTTACTCGGCGTCAACAATGTGATATTGTCAGGGGAACAACTGGGCCAACGCATTCAACTGATGACTGAGCACAATATTCGAAGTTTTTGACTTGTTTCTTGATGATAAATTGTTCATATTGTACGCACCTCCACTAATGCTGAAGAGTCATGTATTTTTTATGATTTTAATGCAAATGTTGTTTTCGAACAGAATAAGAATTTGGACAGTTGTAGTTCCTGTTGAAATAAGAACTTTTTTGGTGTACAACTGACTTTCAGACACCGAAAAATTATAATTTTGCTAATTTACCTATCAAACAGTTAGAAGTTAGAGGTAAACATGGGTGATGTTTAGTTTTAGCTAGGGTCTTCAAAAGACCCCAGCTTGGTAAAGTATGTTCACAAGTAGGGTTGGTATATTAAAGGTTAAATCAAGCATAACTTCAGTTAACTGTAGGCGAAAATTCACAACAGTTGTTAACTATAAACATTCCTATGGATTCATTCCAATTTTTAAAGTTACCAATGGGACTTACTAGATCTCCAGCTATTTGGCAAAGAAGAATTGAACTAATTTTAAGTGGTATTGATAGTGTTACTGTTTTCATTGATGATATTGGTGTTACAGAGAGAACTAACGTAATTCATTTAAAAAGGCTAAAACAAGTGTTAGAAAGATTATGTGAATATAATATTAGGATACATAAAGAAAAGTCATTTTATATGGCTGATCAAATTACATATTGTGGTTATAAAATTTATAAGGAAGATATTCATAAAACACAAGATAAAATTTATGCCATTTTAAATGCTCCTAGACCAATAAATGTGTCACAAGTAAAAGCTTTTCTAGGCTTAGTTACATATTATTGTAAATTTGTACCGAATTTATCTACAATTGTTCATCCTTTAAATCAATTGCTCCAAACGAAAGTGAAATTTATATAGTCTCCTGTTTATGAAATCATTAAAATAAAAAGATATTTTTGATGAAAGATTTCTTCATATTTTAACCCTAATTACTTTTAGTGTTAGCAACCGATGCTTCTCCATATAGTATCTCAGCCGTTCCTTCGCGAGTGATGCAAGATAACGTGGAAAGACCGATTGCTTTTGTGTCCAGAACTCTAAATAATGCAGAAAAAAGGTATAGCCAGCTGGATAATGAAGCGCTATCTAATTAATATCTTTGATTTAAAGAATTTTTTTCAACATTTGTATCGTAATAGATTTACTTTATTTACTGACAGTAAACCACTTGTTCCCAATATATCAAAGTATGTTCTCTGCGAATTTGAATTTTCATCCGAAATGTTTTTGCGATTTTTCGACACTTGTTTTTACTCCTACTAAGTGCATTCCTGTACTTTCAGTTGCTAGAATGCAAATATATGCATTATATTTACAAGCATTTAAATATGATATTCACTATAAGAAAATATCCTAACATGGAAATGTTGATGCTCTTCCACGACTTCCATTACGTAGTGAAGATTTACATCCACAATTAAATGCAATTAGTGTAATTGATAAATCTGAATATTTTCAAATTACCCAAATTTATACTTTACCCTGCTAAAACAATTGCTGTAGCTACAAAATCTGCTCCTTTATTACGTCAAATTTTTCATCATATAATTTCTTGTTCTCCAATTCCATAAAAAGTACTTTTTGAAGGCAAGCAAGAAGAATTTAGTCTTCAACATAATTGTATTTTATAAGGATGTAGAATAATTATACCTGAAATTCTTAGAAAACAAATTTTAAATGTTTTACACTTTGGACATTTTGGTAGAATGAAAATGAAATCCTTAGCTCACATTGTACTATGGTGTCACAGTAACTATGGTAGCCAGGAATTGACCAAGATATTCAAGATGTTGCACGGAATTGCACTACTTGCATGAATTTAAAAAATAATTCTCCCAAGTTTGATACTCATCATTGGGAATGGTCTACAGCCCAATCACAAAGAATTAATATTGATTATTTTGGTCCTCTAATGGGAACAATGCTTTTCCTTGCTGTTGATGCTCATATCAAACGGCCAGATGTTTTCATTGTTCCTAATACAACTTCAGTACATACGATTACTTGTCTTTCTTCTCTTTTTACTAGATACGGGTATCCTATATCTTTGGCATCTGATAATGCTAAACAATTTACTTCTGACGAATTTGAGACATTCTTAAAGATTCATGGTTCTCTGTTTCTAAAGTGGCCCATAAGAACAAAAATAGATTTGATACTCCCAAATGTTGTTCATAATAAGCAAAATGCGGGAAATTCCTATACTAAAGTAAAATAAATTAAAATTAACAGAAAGTGGCTGTTATATATTATACTCCAGAAGCTAAGTGGGAAATTGGTTGCATTATTGCAAAAGGTGGCAAGTTACAATATAGAATTCAAGTTGGTTCAATTATTTGAAAAAGACATAAGATAACTAATGTAGGTTCGAAAGTACATTTATCTAATGATACAAATTCTAAAGAGAGCGATACAGAAAGTCACAGAAGTGAAAATAGATTTGTTAATCAAGGTGATTCTCAACTAATGCATCCTAGTGTCATAGATCTTCGATCAGCTGACTCTGG
Source organism: Maratus michaelseni (assembly GCA_963931845.1). Lineage (NCBI taxonomy): Eukaryota > Metazoa > Arthropoda > Arachnida > Araneae > Salticidae > Maratus > Maratus michaelseni. The sequence goes on from OZ007586.1 coordinate 405,506,335, forward strand.
TATCTCAGTTACTCTAAATCCTAAAATAGCTGATTTTATCCTGCCAACTACTCCAGGTACTAAACCAGCTGACTCTGATATACCTTCAGTTCCAAAACAAACGGTTCCAAATAGTACCATTGATTATGAAGCTGCCAATCCTTTAACACTAGAACGACGGTGAGGGGCCTATTTGGTCCCTACCAAAAGAAAAAAATGTTGATTCGAACCGGATATTTCTTCATGCAATAAGTTAAATATACACCACACAAAAATAAGTTAAATAAGTAAGTTAAAAGACCTAAATACAAATTCTGGTGTGAAATATTTTTATGAAACTTGTGTAAAATTTTCCGTCGTTCTAGTGTTAAAACTAATTCTTATTCTTCCTCCCACAAATAGTAAGACGTTCCACCAGATTTGGAAGAGCACATAACCGGCTACAATATTAGACGGGAGAGAATTGTGGTGTTTTTACTTACGAAAGTTATGAATGTTATAAATGGCAGCACCACAAAAATAATTGTAAGAATTGTAAGTCGTACAATCACTAGTGATATCGACATTGATAAGTTTGTTTGTATTGTGATTATTCATTGTATATGTTTTCCTGTTATAACTTAACTTTGTAATGTGTTTGTGATGTTAATTAAATGTGTAATGTTAAATTTTTTCGTCCACCTCATTTTATCTTTGTGCTACTTTATTTAATATTCAATATACAATAAAAGGATATTTAATTTTTTTCCCTCTATACAAAATTTAAAATACATAGAGATTTTTAACACTTTTTAATGCAGCAATAGTATATAAATGCGTTTTTTTAAATAATTCTTGTCAGTCTGAATTGTAGCACAAATTTCCTAAATTTCTTAGTTTGCTCCGTAACTACAGCATGCTTAGTGTTGAAATTTATTTTTGTAATATATATAATTATTTTTAAGGACTACCTATCGTTTAAACCTATCATTTTAGGATGAAATGGTTTAATGTTTATAGGAAGTTATTTTTACTTTCTGGTCTATTTATAAGAATAAAGAATATAATTCTTAAAAAAACGACTTCTACCGATTGATATATTTATACTTTGTGGGATGTCCAGAATACATTTGACTATTTTTGGACTCATAAACCTATCTGTATGCATACATAGCATTCATCTTCTACGCGTTTTTCCTACCCCGAAACTTTAAAAGAAATGTTTGACTTATTGGGTCACGATTTTGCCGACTAAGAATGGTAAAATTCACTATCAAATTTTGGTGGTAATAAAAAGTAAACTTCGGCGGATCTCTTGGTTACACGGATTTTTTTGTCATTGTGACGTAAAAACTAATTCAATCAATTCCATTGATAATTTCTTTCCACCTGACACAACTTCGTGTAAATTTTTTTTGAGTATATTGTTAATTGTAAAGATTCTATGCTGTGTTTTTCAAGGCAAGCGTGATAGGTACATACGAACATCCATGGTTTGAAATTACACAAGTTTTAATATGTAAGATGCTTATTATGTAAAAATAGACTGATTGAAACAAACTTCTTGTTCACACATTAAAACCTGGCTTCGAGGCGCATAATTTCAGACATTACTGCCAAATCGTATAGCTGTGTGCTATGCGGTTTTTTCAGAAAGTACCAAGCAGATTTACGATATTAAGATACGATCATAAGAGTCTATTTACGTATAATTTTGCATCGTTTGTGTGAATTATTCACTCAGATGATTTACCCTTAACAAACGAAAGCCATTATATTCGTAACAACCAATTTCCATTGTACAAATGTGTTTTTCTCAATTGGACATCAATATTTTTGCACAGAAAATTTCACCTTACCTAAATTGAAAATTTCAGCAATTAAATAATACAAAACATTTGTCAGAAAATGTGGTCTAAAAAAATCATTGGAAACAACACATTTTGACAGTAAAAATTGCTTGTCGCGAATGTGGTGACATTCGTTCGATAAGTGTTAAAATCAATTACCATAATTTCTGGCGTATAATCCACGAATCAAACAATCATGTTTCCACCCAGAAATTTTATTTTATAAAATGTAACTACCTGGATCGCAATAAATATTTGAATTCAATTATTAAATTAATTTTCTGGGTTTTTCAGATTTTTCTTGGACATTTTGCGTAAACCATCTTCGGAGGTAAATTGCTGCGGAAATGTAGAAACTTACCATGATATTTTCTGTTAAAAAATATTGATATACAGTTGACGGACCATTTGGGAGACCTGATTTATTTAACTTGAGTTTTGATGGATTCAAGTAAGTAAAATAAACTAATATTTCGGTCATCTAAAAATCCTTTTAACAAGAACATTATCTGAAAATCAAAAGACGAAAGTCGGAAACTTTGCAAATTGGAAATGATAGAAACAAAGTTCTCCAAACTGGAATAAGTTAATTAGGCATAAGTCAAGTTCATAAAAATCCCGAATGTGATTTTTAGGGCTTGACACACTTCTAGCACTCTTTTCAGGCGAAGTGAGATCTCTGTATAATTAATTACACTGTGATTTCTCTAACTGTAATGTACCAACCTTTCATATTGAAAGCCTTTTCTCACAAGATGATTTTTTGGAAGCAATTTAATAAACGATAATATTATACAAAAAACTACTCGTTTTATATAGCCTTTCTTCTTTTACTCTTCTCTGCTGGGTCATAGTCATTAAAAATTGTTTAATAGAATAGCACATAATTTAATCTCGAAAAGAAAAAATAAACAAATCATGCAAATTTTAAAATATTCTTTAATAATTATAAACACGCAGTAGCATGTACTTACATCTTCAGTACAGGTTATACATGTAGTAACATGTTAATAACATGCTCAGTACATATTATACATGTGGTAACATGTTCAATACGATTATACAGAAGGCACACCTGTGCATCAGATTCCGCTTTATACAAAGGCAATTTCGAAGGTATATTTCTGTTTACTGTAACTCATCTCGAAGATATAACTTTAGGAATCTCTGTATAGGACAGTATCATAAGAGTGTCGGTGATTATAAAGCCACTTTCGCCATTGAAATTATACCGAAGGCAGCACCTCCATTGGGAATATACAAAAGGCACCATTTCCATTGGGAATATACAGAAGTTACCATCCCCATACTCCAAATCGATATACAGCAAAAAAAGAAAATAAAACTAATATAATCTACCATGTTTACTTGTAATGTAACTTATCGAGTAAGCAAAACCTTAGCTCGAAACAAACATTGAAAATGTAAGTGTAAAATTTGTTTCAATGCAAAGCACTTCATAAAGTGTTTTTATTGACGAATAGAGCGCAACTAGTTCTTAAACGCAGTGAATCAAAAGTTATTTTGTAAAAGAAAAACATCGATGAGAGAAAAAGCACGGATCCATGAAATTAGATCCCCCTATCTTTCCAACGGGTGTATTAACATTAATTTTTATGCAATCCTGTATGTCAGTAGTAAAAAATAACAGAATGGAAAGTTTTTAAAAACTGGTAGTATAGGGGACCTTCTAGTTAGTGCCATAGGCGTAGCGTCAAGGGGGGGGGGCAGGGTCACTTTACTACCAGTATTTTTATATACTATATTTGGTCTTATTTAATTCATACCGTTAAAAGATTAAATAAGGCCAAATTTAGCATATAATTATACTGGTAGTTAAATGATCGTGCCCCCCCCCCCTGACGCTACGCAACCGGTTAGTGCCTGTGGTTAGCCTATGGTGAGTGACTGACATTCCACGAACTACAAAAGGGCGTTACTTTGAAATTTACTTGCTTAATTAGTTTTATTAAAAATACGAACACTGTACTACAATTTACGAAATCAATATATATCTAAATATAATAGTTTTTGAGCAAAAAATTAAGTAATCAGAGAAAGATTTAATGCTATTACAGTACTTTACATCTACTTTATAAGTAAACAGTGGTGTAACCAGAGTGGGGAATCCAGAAGCACTGGATACCACTTTTTACTAAGATTTTTTTTTTAGTTTTATTTAATTCTATAATTTTTTTACGATTATGAAAAGAAATTTTACCATAACAAAACAGCGGTATTTAGAGCTTCTGGGCACCCACATTGGCCGTACCACTGTAAATAGTAAGAAATTAATACTTTCGAAATTTTTCTCCCACTGGAAACTTTTTTGAAAAGACCGGACCAATTTTACTAGTTCTTAAATTTTCCGCAACTAGTTCGTAAATGTACGTAGTGAATCAAAAATAATTGATAACGTAAATTGATACGTATAATATAATACCACGAATACACGTGGGGCACTAAACCAGCGAGACACAAGAAAGAAAAATTATATGAAAATGGACTCTAACGTGAAGAATTAAGTATAAATCATTTGTCTCAGGTTTTTTGGGTGTGGTCGTTGCATGTATTTTCTTTTAACACTAAATATACCACAAACAGGTCATTTAACCGATACCAAACGAAAATATTTCGATTCGAACCATACATTTCTTCATAAGATAAATAAAATATAAATCACACGGAAATAAGTCGAATAAAAAAAAATATTTTTAAATACAAATTCTGGTGGGACAGATTTTTATAAAACATGAGTAAAATTCACGGTATGTTTAGTGTTAATGCAGAAATTAATTCACAAAAAGTGTAATTATTTTTGCTTTAATTAAAACTTTTGTATTTCGATTTATCTTAACACATTATGGACGGGAGACGCGAATGGACGTTTTTTGGAGATGTGTATTTCAGCACTTGGGCTGTACTTTTGCATTATATGTGTTACATTTTCCCGCAAAAAACATATACAAAATTCGTACTGACACTGAGAGTGCTATGCATATATATATATACTTAGATCAGAGATAATACCATTATTATATACTTTCATTTTTAATATAAACACGAACAGAGAAAATATTTTTGTTAAATAATGTAAGGTGGAAGTATAACGCCCATAGGCGTGGCTTCCTGTTTCAGACAAAAACTAGCCGTCACCAATGCCATAATATCAACGTATTATATGTGCTTACATAATAAAAGCATGGAAATTCATTCCTAAATATTGGAAAAATGTGTCCATTCCATACGCGTAGTTACAGTAGAAAGTAAGAGGTTTATATTCCTTTATAGACATTTATATGAATGATTATTTTATTTATGATATAAATATATAAATATATTGTCTGTAAAAAGTAAATTTAATCCTCTTTATTCTGTTAAGAATTATTATTTTTTTAGTCAGTAAATATCGTTAATTTAAAGTTTTTGCACCACCATTGTCAATCGCAAATTCGTTCCGCAATAAGTAGTTAATCCTGAAACAATATATATTTTTTTATTTGTGTCAAGAACAGAAAGGAGATAAAAAAGGAAAACTGTCAACTGTCTAAAATTAAAGTATTTTAGTTTTGTGTCAACATAAAACAGTCAACAAATATTAATTCTCTTACAATTGATCGCTGTCACATTTTATACAATCTGTCATACCTTTTTTAAAAGCGTTTTATTTTTTTTTATCTTCTTCACATTTAAAAAAAATGATAGCTTCCTTATAAAATTCATTTTATATCACAAGTTTCCTTTTAAATCCTAAGCTTCGGTTTTATGAAACAAATATTTATCCTTATACATCGCTATATTTTGCTTGATACTTTTATATAATAAATATACGAGAACACGGCTTGCTTTTATTTGCATACTGGTGCGACTATTCGCACGTACGGAATAGTACTTGTTTCTGGACAATACATTATTATTTGGTAATGACGAGATATACATTCGCGGTGTCTTGCAGCTCTAAAGTATCTTAAATGATTTTATTAAATATATGTGATAGTGTCCGATAAAAGGGACCGCATACCTAAAAAATCGATGTCTTTTAAATGGATGTAACTGCACATCTCTATCTTTTGTACTAAAGCAATCATAAGTCGTTAAAGATAGTAACTTTATTATTAAAAAAAGCTAAACTGACTAATAATTTTGTGCGCGTTTGTTAGAGTTTTTCGCGTTTCGAAGCGATTTTTCCACATTATTAAAAGCAATCCAGTGTAAATCTTTTAACACAATAAAGTAAAATATGTACTCTATTAAATAAGCTCTTCCGGAATTAGTTCAGCTATTTTAGAATTTTTCGCGATTTTTATGGAAATTTCAAATTGTTTTGCGTTTTGCGGTGATTTTTTGACATTCGTTAAAGGAATCCTGTTTAAATTTTTTAGACAAGTATGGCAAATTTTGTCCAATCCGATCGTTTAATATTTCGCAAACTTTTTATGCAATTTCAGACTTTTATCGCGTTTTGCGGTGATTCGTTCAATTTCTTAAAAGGAATCTTTTACCGCAATATATTTCAATCTTTTACCCCAATATATGAAAGTTTGTTCTCTGGGAATTTGAATTTTCTCCCGAAATTTTTAGGTGATTTTTTTTATAATAGTTTCCAGAAATAGAAAGAACACTTCGGTAAATTATGTTACTGCCGTGATAAAATTCAAGCTGTAAGAATGCCAAATTGGTTCATATAGCAACGTGAGCGTTGATGCTGAAAATTTTAATTTAATCTGGGTCAAAAAAAAGATTGCATAATTTCAAGGTACGTTTGATTCAATATCGGAAGCGTTTGATTCAAGATCGCATGGGTGTACGCTGCCGAAGGTAATGTTGTCACAATATACATATCGCGTAACGTTGTACGAAAACTATCCAGCAAAGAGGGCATCGCTACGTTATTATATAATTACTTTGAAAATATTGTTACTGCGGGATTTTCATTAGAAGTAACCTGTAATAGAAAGGAATTTTATTCTGTTTCAGATATAGCACCATATATTTATATTGTAAATAACCCAAAATAGATTAAAAGGTTTTAAAAGTGACGACAAAACATTAAGAGTACATATTTTTCACCTGAAAAAGCCAAAAGCGCTGAAAAGGGAACTGCAAAAAAACCTAGAAACATTTCAAGGGACAATGCCAATGACGTACAAGAAACTAGAAGAGCTTCAGGAAAATATTTTGAAGAAATAATGCTCACTCTATGCCTTATTTACAGTATACAAAATGGAAGACAGTCTCTTTGGTTGCTAAATTGCTAATGTTGCCCCCAAGTCGCAAAAAATAAAATTTTTGAAAAGCCAAAAAAAAACCTTAATCAACAGCGAAAAGTAAGGTCATCGTGCCTAAAAGCAACGCGATTCCAGACAATTTTTTCGCATTCAGGTTATACTTCTCATTTTATTAAATAAATATATTTTTTTAAGCAGAAAATGAATTAATACTCTGCTTTTAATTCAAAACTAACTTGTTTGGTAGAAATTGAATCATTATCTGTAGTATGTACGCACAAAGTACGACAGTCTCATTTAGGTTATTTTTGTCGCATTTACAGTTGGTAAAACCAAAATGAGACATTCAAAGTCCTAAATGCGACAATGTATTTTATACCTGTTAGTTCATCTTAAATATTCATTTAATTGCTGAAAGCTTTTGATTACTTAATATAGATTTTAAATACATAAAATTTAAAGTTGAATAGCTGATTATTGAACCTACTTAATATACTAATAACTTTATTTAATAATAAGTTAAATAATACAAAAAGTAACTCAGATACATAAACTTGAATATATTATAATTAAATGATGCATACTTTACGCACATTAACATTTACAGTGAAAAAAAAAAACAAGAAGCAAATAACGAATGGTTGATACAACATAAATGTTACCAAATCTCTTGCTTCTCAGTTTGCTTTCAACTCATTTTTCCTTTTCCGCGTAGGCCACATTTTTTTCTTTTTGGTTTCTGAATGACATGGATATAGATGGGTTTAACGTTTAGGCTCCTATGTAATTTTTGGTTCTGCTACACCTTTACTTCCAGATTGTGTTAGCGACTGATTCGAGTTTATGCCGAATGTGTTTTTGAAGTGCTGTTTTTGCTTTTTAAGCTTTAATTTTTCTGCCTTTACCATTTTTTGTCTTTGATTACTCTCTTTTAATTGTCTCATATATGCTTTAGTTGCTAAGCATTCAGAAAAGTTAGAACTTTTTACTTATTGTGTTTTCGCGAGATTTTCATTTGTTGGTGAAACTGTTTTTAGCAAACAACATTCAAAAGTATGAGATGGATTAGTTTTAGGAAGAGATATTTGTGACTGTGATTCTGGTTGACATCCAGATAGTTCATGAAAAGAATCTGATCTTGTTTTGCACGCTTCATTTTTAAAACATGCATTCATTGTTTGCAAAAATTCAAAATCGCTATTTCTATGCAATCTTAAATTTGTACATTTGTGATGAACAAACATCACACATTATTTTAGAAGTTGTATTATTACTTTCATGGTGCTCAGTTTCAAAATTAGTGCTTGCATAACAGTCAGCATTAGTTGTTAAATTTTCATTAACCCCTTAATCGTCGTGCCCGAGACATTCACGGGCAGCGTAGGTTACGCCTGTTTTATTCAGATTGTTTCATTCCCACCAGTTTTTTAAAATAGTATAATTGGTTTTAATCTCGCATTATTTTATCTGCCTATTAAATAAGGCAAATATTTCTACTTAAGAAAAACTGGTGATAATCAAGCAATCTGATTTTTCAAAAAGTAGCCTACACTTATAGGGCGCGACGATTAAGGGGTTAACCATAGTTATCAAAACATGTCTAATTTCAAAATCAGGAATCATATTATCATCTTCTTTAGGAAAAGCATCCTTCCTCAATAAAAAGTGATTTATTGGCAGGAAGTAAGTCAGTGAACAAGTCCTTGATAACAGCTAAATTGTTATTAGTCAAGGCATTGGTGGGTATGACTGGTATAGAAGTATTTAATACATTTAATTAATATTTATGATTTTGTAATTTTTTAAAACATTGAATGGCATTGACATCGAATGATCATTCTGGAACAACACACTGACTGAATGGAAAAATGCCATTTTATTATTACAGATTTTAAAGGCATGAATTTTTTTTTCTATTTTGAGCATTTCAAATACTTATTTAAGTAATCGGTCAAAGAAAACTGTATTGTAGGATCATATTGAAATTCCTTATTTATTAAATCAACACAGCTTAATTAAACACAATACCTTTTTTAAATATAATTTTAATACAATATATGAAAATACCATATAAACTTATAACTGTTAATCTCCTAAATGTCTCACCACATTTAGGGTATAAAGTTCGCCGGTAATAGGTCTCTAAAGAAAACCAGCCACAAAAAGAGTATAATATTTTAGAACTCTAATTTGAAAACTAGTCGATATTTCCCGAGCTTACACTGTAGGTAAATGAAACACACGTTGAAACTGTTGACGTCCATAAGCTTATTTGGTCCTTAACCCTTTCAGGGGCAAGCACTTGTGCTCTTGTAACGTTGAATTCCCACCGGAATTTAGGAAATAATTTAGTTCAAAATAAGAATAAGCAATTATTCAACTTTATCTCGTCAAAGTTAAAAAAGTAAAATTTAATTAAAAGTTTCTGGTTTGAATCGGATTAAAATTAGGTGGTATATAATATATACCACCGCCCCTCAAAGGGTTAAAGATTAAAAAGAGAAATTGTGAACTATTTTGAGATTTTTTGTCGCATTCAGTGAATATTGGGGTGCTGCATAATGAACGTGTATGGTAATGGGCAATGCTTTTCAAGAAACGTTTTAAACGCAGAAACATGCTTCGAATTTTGTTCCTGAAGTTCGGATGTCCCGTTATATTGCATTTACTGGCCGGTCGTTTCCGAGTGGGGCCAAGATACATAGTGTAGCGTACTGTCCTGATTTTGCTTGGGGCCCAGAAAGTGCATCTTATATGCAACCAGAAAAATGAAAATAAAAGACTTTAAATTAAAAGTATACGAAAATAACTAATAAGAATATAAAAAAGCACTTAAATAAAGATTTTGCGACATAATTTCTGTTTTCATGAGCCTTCTGACAAAATACTACTGGGCCCTAACCGTTATTATCTAGGGGTGGGGATCAAGTAGTACTTTGTATCTGGGCCCCACTCGGAAGCGACCGGCTACTATATAATAAAAAATCAGCAATAGTTCTGTTTTTCGTCTAATCCTCCGAAATCGGGTTCACAGCCGATGTTGCCCACAAACTCTCTAGCTCTAAAATCGGTGAAATACATGATTAACTACTTTTTTGTAGACTTGTAAAGCGGAGTTTCACATTCTTACTTAAAACTGCTGCTAATATGGCACAATTACCTAAACGTTTCGACACACAGTGTGACCCCCTTGATGGATTATTATCTAAAATTGCTGAAATACATAGTTACCTATTTTCTAGTCTTTTATATCCTAAATTTCACGCATCTACCTATTACTGAGATATTGTAAAATAACATATGAAATCCGACACCCATTTAACCTTCTTTAGTGACTGAATTTCTAAAATCGCGAAAATACATGTTTAACTATTTTTTAGTAGATTTGTTATCCTGAATCTGTGATTTCAAGCTCATAACTAAAAATGCTGCGAACATTTGAAATGTCCTAAAATTTTCGACCCCCATTTAGCCCCCTCCCTTAATGGGTGAATTTCTAAAATCGCTGAAATATGTGTTTAATTATTCTTATAGCAGATTTGTTATCCTGAATTTCACGCTCTTATGCAAAACTACTGATGAGATATGGTGAAAAGTTGAAATCGAAAATTATCGTTCCCTCATATAGCTCCCTTAGTAGTTGAATTTCTATAATCGCCTAATAATGCATGTTTAACTATTCTTTAATAGATTTGCTATCCCGAAACTCACGCTCCTAACTATAACTTCTAATGAGATATGGCAAAATGGCGTAAAACATTTGACCCCCATATAGCTTCCTTAGTGTCTGAATTTCTAAAATCGCTGAAATACATATTTAACTATTTTTTCAGTAGATTTGTTATCCTGAGTTCCATGAATCTACTTATAATTTCTACTGAGATATGACAAAATGACCTAAAATATTTGACCTCCTATTTAACCCCCCTTAGTTTCTGAATTTCTAAAATTGCTGAAATATATGTTTATCTATATTTTTTGTAGATTTATTATCTCTAATTCCGAGATCCTAACTTAAAATGCTGCAGAGATATAGCGAACAGGCAAAATGACCTAAAACGTTCGACCCCCCATTGAACCCCCTTAATTAGTGAATTTCAAAAATCGCTAAAATATGTGTTTAATTATTTTTTTAGCAGATTTGTTATCCTGAATTTCACGTTCCTATCTAAAACTGCTGCTGAGATATGGCGAAAACGCAAAATGACTAAAAACATTCAACCCCCCTTAGTGGTTGAATTCTTAAAATCGCTGAAATATGTGTTTAACTAACTTTTAGTACATTTGTTATCTTGAATTTCGTGCTTTTAACTAAAACTGTTGTTGAAATATGGTGAAAAGGCAAAATCACCTAAATTGTTTGACCCCCACATTTAATCCCCTTAGTGGTTGAATTTCTAAAATCGCTGAAATACGTGTTTAATTATTTTTTAGAAGATTTCTTATCTTGAATCTCACGCTCTTACCTAAAACTGCTGATGAGATATGGTGAAAATGTGAAATCACCAAAATTTTTGCCCCCATTTAATCCACTTAGTTGTTGAATTTCTACAATCGCCTGAAATACATGTTTAACTATTCTTTAGTAGAATTGTTATCCCAAATTTCAGGATCCTACTTAAAACTCCTGCTGAGATATGCCGGAAAGACGAAATTATCTAAAACTTTTGACCCCCCATTTGACCCCTTCTGCTGTGAATTTTCAAAAATCTTTTCTTAGTACGCACCTACATTGTGTAAAGAGCATGTCTTAAAAAATTCCATGTTCTAGGGCAAACGGTTGAAGGTCGGCGTTGATTATGAGAAAATCAAGCTACTCCTTTATAAGTATATAGATAGATAGATATGCGATTCATGCGTTAAGATTTTAAGTACAAGAACATTGTTGCATTTGTGTTTCGTCGCAATTAGGCACAATAACCTTCCAGCAAATGTTACTAAAATGTTAAGTGCTCTGACAGAGAAATGATTGAATTTAAAATTCAGTTAGTTGTAAAAATACGGTTACGTTTATGTTTTTATTTACAGAATTTTAATTTACTGAACAAATCAGCGTCTATTATTTCCATTTGTATATATGGTTGCAAATAGGTCAAAATGTATATTAAGTTTTGCCTTATTTACTCTGCGAATAAAATGCGATTTTTTAATTTTTTTAATACTGGTGCAAAACATTAAAGAAACTTTCATAGGCTGATCGAGATTTTGTGTGAAGTCTTACTAGTTTTTGTTTTTACATGACTGGAAGCATTTCTTTATTTTTGACGAGTTTATTAATTAAAAAAGGTTTATATTCTCTTAAAAAGTATTTTTCAATTCCAAATACAATTATTTCATTCTCATTTGATAGTTTACCTACAAAAAAACTATATGGAATTTCGTATGTATAGTTTATATACACTTGGCTTTTTAAATGCAAACTCGCAGGGAAGTGTACACAGCGAATTTCAATAATGTTCTTTGGTTTAGTACAAATTAACTTTATTCATACGAAACTGTTTTGTTAGAAATTGTTTGAAGAATACTGATACTCCTTTATATTAAGCTTGAAATACAATTGCACTCATATCACAACGTCAAACTTGCGCAATGTTAATTTTTCAATACACATGCCCTGGTATACCACGGTATGATATTGTCTATGAATTTGGTTCCTCTAGTTGTCTCCATTTCCAATTACCGACTCCAAATGCCATAAATATACTTTGAATTGATACTGAATTTAAACTGTAGCAGATTTTCTAACTGCACTTTTATAAGGGTACTCTAGTGGATGAGTGATTTTTTGAGATTTTGCTTTCGATTGCGTTGGCCCGAATTCTAATATGTGTGCGTGAATGAGACTATTTTGTCATTTCTTTAAGTTTCGTAAAAGTGGATATATAATGTCCTCGGGAATCTCATTGTCAGAATTCAGTTGCAATGATATGTTAATTTGGTAACTGTGATTGGGTAGTAGCTATATATAGTGCGGTAAAAGATGGATTCATTGGACTCTGAACGCATCCTCACCTGGGGTAATTTAGATCTCTCATGAAAATTCGAGTCACATATGGACTTCAAGCGGAGTTTCCAACAAGAAGTTTTTAGAGAGTATGTGGTTGTAAGCTTTTGGCAGATTGGTAAAAGATTGAGCTTCCTACTACGAATAAAGACTCTTTGGAATCCACGGGATTCTGTTTTATAGTGATGTTACTTGTTAAAGTGTCTTTCTTCGGTTACTTCAGAACGAACGATGTCTTTTACAGCCAAATTAAGTGAGTTAAATAACCACGTTTTTGGAAAAAATCCCTCCCACTCACACTTTTTCATAGAATTGAGCTTATTTTAATCGTCTGCATTAAATTATATCCGCACAAAACTCATATTGCTATTTCCGGTATTGCTGCTATAAATAAATTCTGTTTTTCGGTAGAAATGTGTCATGGACTCTTTTTTCCAGTTCAGAGACCAGAATGCCACAAAATAAGTAAATAAAGATAATTATAGAATGTTCTCAATTTAACTCTTCTAGTACTACTAGGGGCCCTTTTGACCCCATTTATTTTGTTTTGATTTTTTTTGTGTCGAAACAGAAAAAAGTAGTAACTTTAACATAATAAACAAAATAAAACAGACACGGGATTTTAATAGAATTAATTTCAGGTTCAAACCATACAAGAATAAGAACTGTCGTCAAAAATTAAAACTTGGTAATAGGAGGTTTAAATGGTGTGTGTAGAGTATGTAGTTCTTTTCTATGGGTACACAAAATAATTAGGGGACATAATTGTCTATAAACGGTAGTCTTTAAAGTGCGTTTTAATGATATCACGGAATTTGAAACAGAAAGTGATTGACACATATGTTAAGAAATTAATGTGTTAATAATTCTTAAGTCTTTGAAACCTAAAGTTTAAAATTACATGCATCAGTTTATTGTTTTAGATTGTAGCAAACTCTCCGTTAAAAATGTTATACTTTCTTCATATACAGGGTCTCACAAAAACACTTCTTCAGATTATTGTCTTCTAACGGTTAATTGTTAAAGTTATGTTCAGGGGTATTATAAGTTTAGCAACTATATTATGCTTTTGAATGGTGTGTGGTACATGAATTATGATTTTGTATACAAAGCAGTTTAAAGTATTTCTTGTACATTAACGTTATTGAGAAAACGGTTTTCAGTGTAATGTTCCAAGTTTTTAAACTAAACAAAATTTATTTTGCTTAGAAAGAATAAAAAAGTTTTACCTGTAAAGTTTCTTCTGTTCCTATAAAAATAGATTTACATGCATTTTTGAATGATGATGTATAAATTTAATTGGTTGGCATAGAGATTCAAATTACAAAATATTTCATAACGCATGTGTCTGAAAATGTTGAAAAGTTTTTCATAGTTTTTATGGAATACATGAATTTTTCATTCTTGTTCTATGGAGTAAATAGTACTAACTTTTTTGTGTATCTAATTATACTTTGAAATTTATTCCATTATTCCAAGCATACGACTTTTAAGTCAAACTATAACATATTTTTTTTTTTTTTTTTTTTTGTACATCGTTATATGATGCGTTTTTTTTTTTTTTTAGAATTTTTATTATTCAGATTGAATAAAGTGTTCTCATTTAATTGCAACAGTACTTTCTTTTATCAAAAAGTTTTGCTTTAAAGAAAGAAAATAGGGCTATACATTATTCATGTAAACTTCACTTAGAACAAACGTAGAAATGTAAATGAGATGCTGTGGAAAACTAAAATGTCTTAGGTCTACGCCTTTAATATTTTCCCCCGCAGTTCGATTACTGTTTTTGTAATGAAACACATGAAAATTTATGTATTAGAATTTTAACATAGAATTTTAAAGGACAATATCCTCGAATTCATAAAATAATTATGCGTGTTATACACATATCCATACACATGAAAACGAAACACATAACTTGCATTTCCTTACCTCTGTACTATTACAAATATTTTTTTTGATAAATATACCTGAAATAGCTATTACTATTTAAATGTTTTTGTGACATTTTGAGCCTAATAAAAGTCCCATTCTCATTTTAAATCTTAAAATGGCAAAAATACATTATTGATGTTTCTGAAATCACTTTTAATATGTTAATTTTATTTCTGTAATCCACAGTGTTAATGAAGTTGTCTGTAAACAGATTGGTCGATTAATGTATACAGCCGTTTATCTATCTTTATTACGATAGAAAGTACCGTAATTTCCAGTTTATGATCAAACAAACATATTTAGAATCCCTAAATAAAATGTAAGTTACTTGAACGCGCTACATATTCGATTTAAATTATTAAAAAAAATAGAGTCTAAACATGTTTGCCAGAAATTATAACAGTGTTTCTTATAGCAAAAGAGCAACAGAATGAGCTCACAAAACGATTCAGCTCAAGCTAAAAACAGCACATTGTTCACAACATAATTATACAATTGAATGGAAATAATCTTTAGAAGTTGCTAATCAGTTTATAAAACCGCAATGAAATGAAAGAATGAATGAATGAATGGTGTTCGGCTTTCCTTTAATAATTATTTTAACTTTCTAAATTAATAAATGAATTATTTAGTTTTTTATTTGAAGTATAAAAATAAAATAAATTTTTTTTTAAATTTCATATTGTGTTCATATTTGAAAAAGATGATCGACTTAAAGCAATTCCTATTTTATTTTTTCGTAATATATATAATTCGTAATATATTTATTTTCAATCGACATGTTAATCTCATTTCTTCTCCAGCTTAAAAGATGATGTTGTAACAACTAATGCGTTTTTTTTAAATTTTTTTACATATAGTAAATATTTTTCTGTGGTTAAAAAAAATCAGATGCATATATTTATATTTAAGCATAAAAATAAGGATTTAGGAAATATATATATATATTGTAAATATTTTTCTCTGTTAAAAAGAAGTTTCATATGCATAATGTTTATATTTATATTTAGGCATAACTGTGGTATTGTTGCAACCATGTTGATGAGTTTGTTTGAAAATTACAAAATCGACGCGGTTCATTCTGGTGGTTTTATAAAAAAAAAATAACATGTTGCTAAACTTTAAAGAAAGTTGCATTCATTTACTTTATGATTATTTTATATCTGAATAAAAACTACAATTGTGGTTATTGGTTTTTACTATAAAACTTATATAATTTAAATTGGTTCTGAAAATTTCAAAATTTGTGGTAATTTCAATGATATGAAGAAGACAACTATTGCAAAATTTTCATTTAAAGGTTTTTATTTTTCAGAATATTTTAACTGAGTCTAATCAATTCTAATCTATGAATAAATATTTTTTCCCGTACAGATTTACACAAATAAGTTGCAAATTATATAATTTAATTAAGAACATTGCAAACATACAAATTTTACAATACGAAGCAGTAATTTATTAATGAATTATATTATGTTAGTTTGGAAGCTTTTAAAAAGAGTGCCATGACATTTTAAAAGCTTTAAAATGTTTAAAATGTACAAACATAGTATATATCCCCAAGATTTATTAGAACGAAAATCACTGTGTCTAGCTGGATGTGTTCGAAAGGGTAGAGAGACGTTACTCTACATTAAGATAAATAAATAAAGTTGTACATTACGTTACCAGCGTTCTTGAAATGTACTTATTCCAGATGATAAAAACAAGCGCACGCAATCACTAGCTACCCTGACTTACGAGGGTTCTCTAATAACGAACAACCGAGCTGCATCTGTTTCCCCCTTTTAATCCGCTGCACCATAGGGCCAGCGAACGACATATGAAAATTCGTCTTTTTCCCCGCACCGATTTGGCAACACGCAGTAGCGTTGCTTGAACCGGAATCTGAAGGAAGTGTGTTTGGGCCGCGCACAGAGAGGTTGATAAAAACTTTTCTGTTGCGTTCAGTGTTGAATTCAGTAGGTAGCCTGGGGGGGGGGGACATCCTCCGGAGCATTGAAATGCCGCCCCCGGAAAATTTGAGATTCTATGCTATTAATGGTTAAAAAGTGCAACATCCCCCCCCGGAACTCTACAATGTCCCCCCCCCCCAGAGCCACAAAAATCTCTTCCGGAGAAAAGTTTCTGAATTCAACACTGGTTTCGTTGGCTGTTTCGACATTCTTAAAAATAAAAAGTTGTGAAATGATTATCGAAAGAGGTGATGCTTAATGAACGTTAATAACTGTAAGTGAACTAAATGATTTTGCAAAGCACAGTGTCCTGATGAAGATGATGTCCAGTCCCTGAATTTCTGTCTGCCGAGATGCAAACTTCGTGTATAAAAAGATGTCTACGATGAATCTACAATTTTCTGTAAGTAGACAAAGTTTTGTGTTGACCATACTGAGCTTCTATAATTATCGCGTATAAGTGTGAATGCATCTTCAAAAAATTATGCAGATCGCGAAAATTTAGTGTGTAAAATGATGTTTATCTACCATTGGTGTAAGAAGAAAAGTTTTGTACTGATCATTCAGTTCTTATATAATCATCGCAAAATTAATATGATATAATCTGATAGCATCGTTGTATAAATCAAATGAATCTGATATCGGCTATTTTGGAATCAGAAGAAGGAAGATGCTAAAAGATTAAAAATAAATCACAAAATGAGATCTCGTGCAAGTAAAATTAAGGTCTAACGAAGCTACATGATCCTAGTATTAATGATTTAGTTTACCAAAACCATTCAATTTAACATGGGTGAAAGATCTTACCACTCTTTATTTATTTATTTATTTAATTATTGCTATTCTTATATGCATATTATGTGTCTTTATTAATTCATTGTTTAATCTATATATTATTTTCATTTATGTTTCTTTTCTATAAAATAAATAATCCAGAATTTCACATTTAAACTAAATTAGTATGATTATTTCAGTGTTTTGCAATTTATTCATTTTGACCAGTATCTGAGCTTATTTATTATTATTATTTCAATTATATGATTTAATTGCTTTAATTATTCAAAATCGCAACGCAATTACTTCTCATTAATTAATTATTATATGTATATTAATTTATTTCCTAAAAAGGTTAAATTCCGCTATACTTTCAACAAACATTAACCCCTACATTAATGGTGCCTTTTACAAAACTAAACTAAAAAGAAAGTTCAATTGTAAGGTCTCGAATCTTGGTTATTATTATTATTATTGCATGATTCAATATTATCTTTGGCTTTAAATTTTTAAATATTAATTTTGCAAATGAACACTTATTTAATATTTTCATTGCTATATATGTATATATTTTTTTCTTTATCCTCTTGCGACCCCGCGTCATACTATTGGACATTTCTATTTTTCGTGTAAAATATTTAATTTCAGTTGGAACTTGTAAAACTATATTGTCCATTATACTCGATAGTCTAGTGCTGCTATCTGTATACCAAAGGATTAAAAAAAAATCGCAGACAAATTTGTATTTTAATCATTTGAAAAGGACAGTGAACAGGTGAAAGAGTGTTGAAGGTAAGAACACACTTTTAACTCACATTTCATATATTTTTGAAGAGTATTTTGGTTTTAATGCAATATATATTTAATTTTAAATGTTCTATTAATGAGATTAAATCATAGTTTAAGTAATTGAATGTATATTTTTGAGAATAAACACATGTTTTTATCGATGTCCATTGTATTGGACGTTTTGTCTTCGTCAGTTTTTTATATTCAAATTAGGCTATTTTTGTATACTGAAAGGAAAGATTGGTTTTTACTCAAAATTCCATACTGTATTTTGAAAAATATATACAGAGTTATATAATATATATTTCTATTGGTAATTAAATAATTTTTTAAGTATTATCCTAGAAGTGTATAATTCTACTCATAAAATGCTTGTTCGTTAAAAGGCTTGTTAGTACATTTATTTATTTATTTATCTTTTATTTTAGTGAAATGTGTTTTTTGGCAGTATATAGCAAATAAATTTTCGGAGCAAAGAGATTTAGCAAAGAAATTTTCAATTAAGCTTTTTAGCCACACACAGGGTGGCTTATTCTTTCAATCTCTATCATTTTTCATGTTTATGAAAAGTCACAGCAATCCATCGTTGCCACAGATTAATCTCGGAAAATGAAACATTTGATGTTACTTAAAAAATTAATAACTCGAAAAGTATTTGTCACAAAATTGTTTTACAAACTGCGTTAGAATGGTAAAAAATTGTATTTTTCTTTATATAAATTTCAAATCTAATGATTATGTCGTTTTTCAAACATTAGATTTCAAAAATTACAAAACTTCACAATGGAGTACCGTAGCGAAACTTTTACGCGTAAAAAGATAATGATAAAGGCATTGTGGCTCGACGTGTATCGTGTATACTGGCCATAGCATGAGTAACGAATTATAGTAAACTTATTATTCTGTTAAAATATAAAAGTGAATTATGTATATACATTTTTAAAAAATAAAGAAAAACATTTTATCACAAACATCAACAAAGATTTTTCTTCTATTTATTCCCTTATTCCAAAGATATCGTTTTATCGTCTGCTGCCATAGCAACATGAATTAAATTTCATTAAAAAAATTGCTCAGTGGTAGAAAAATATTTTTCTAAATCGAATGGTTATTGAACAACTCAACACTTTAACAGGGGAATTTTTATTTGTTATTTAGATATTTTAAAATTGTTTGTTGTCATTGCGTTTTTATTCTGAGTTACAGCTAGTTTATTTATTTTTTAAATAAAAGCCGTGTGTGGCAATCTATATTCGGCCTTATAGCAGAATTTTCCCCTCTTGTCTTTTATTATGTTTTTCTTCTTATTCATTGCAAGATTTTTGTATTATTTTTCTGTTAGTATGTTGTTTGTAATTAAATTAATTAACTTATCATCAAATTAAAAATAACCAAATTTAAAAGCAAATATAATTAAACATATCATTATAAGATTATAAATAAACTCATTTTTAATTCTTTTAAATTTCCACTTGGCATTTAATTGCCAATTGTGGTAGCTGTGCCACTAATTATTATCATTATGCTAGAAAACAAAGGGTTGTAGTTGAGATAGATTTAAAACAAATTGAAAATGGAAAATTATTTAAAATTTTACTAAATGGACCTACACTTTTCTATTTGATGATGTAAATATTGAAATTATGCGATGCTTAGAAGTAGTGGAATGAGTGATAAAAGCACACTTCTGACGACAGAAAAGTTTGATGGGAAAGAAATCGAACTTTGTCGCTAAAACTCTGATTTTTATGCCTATCTGTTTTTAGAGATATTTTGAAGCTTGTGTTATTTAGATCTAGAGAAAGTTACTGAAGCAAGTTTGGAAGCAAAAAAATGAATGGTGACGTGTCAAATTCTTCCATTACATTAGTGGTGATGAAAAGATAGAGAAAAATACAAAGACATTGGATTCATGCAAATTCAACGAATTTTTATGCTTCAAGGTGCTTAGTGCTAATCAGCTTTTGGGGAAATCGAAGTTGAGTTATTCGAGTTATGAGGAATACATCAACATTTCTCCACCAAGCAACCCCACGCATACGTAAAAGACCAGTTTTGGTGTTATTTATGACTGCCAATTATCTATACGAGGGATACAAGCCCGATGGGGAGTGTCGTCCGTGGAAGTCTTTTTAAGGGAACCTAACCCGTATTTACGCAAGTTTTACCAAAGTTAAAAGAAAACCACAGAAACTCCGAACGATTAGGCCGACGGGCAGTATTGGATACAAACACAGCACCTCTCGTCTGAGAGCAGAACCTATCAGCCACTGGTGGGGCCGTAAAATATCTGACTTAACTAACGAGTCTACTCAGTTCTAAAAGGAGTGACCAACAATTACCTAAAATAATGGACAGTTAAAATGCAATGAAATACAAAATTAAATTTTGTTTTAAAGAAAACTAAATTGTGTGCATGGAATGCAACTTCTGTATTTGTTAACTACCAAAAATAATTGCTTTACAGAATCACATTCATAAAGTACTTAATTTTTTTGCGTGTAATTAATTTTTTTACAATAATAATGTTATTTAGTTTCTAATTAATTTTTTTTTGTCATTAAATTGTGTCTAATTAAATTTTGTGTCATTATTTTCTGTCTAATTCAACTTTGTGTCATGATTTATTTTTTGTCCATTATTAAGAATTTTCCATTCAGATTCATGTAATTCAATAATATGTTTTTCATAAGACGAAGACCCAATGTCCATTTTATTGGACACGCTAAAAAACTATATATTTATATTTATTTTAAATATTGAACATATTTATCGATTTCTAGTCTCAAAAGCAGCAATAATCTGAATTATGATAAAATTTGCGCAAAAAATACGAGCTTGAGTCTCAAGAGGATATTACTGTTATGTGCATATTTTTCATAAGAAACTCTACAGGAGTAGTTCATATCAAAAGTAGTATGTCTTCAAATCAAATAATGATTTCTTTAAAAAAAAAGTTAAGGTGATTGATAACATTATTACCATTATTATTTTACTTTTCATTTTTCATATATATTCTTACTAATCATCATTATTATCTGCAATCATTATTATTTTAATGAAATACTTATCATTTATTGATTACTTTGGAATTTAATATTATTTTAAACGTTAAAATTCAGTATTACTTCTTATATTTTCACGGTTTATTGATATTTAAAAAATTCAATTATGCGGAGTAATTAAGTGCAACAGGTCAGTTTGGTAAACTCACTACCTATTTTTTCTGGTTCTGAGGATAAAATTTTTTAATTCTTTATAGAACAGATAGAAAACTTAGCCAATTTGGAACAATGGGACAATCACAGAAAATTGGTAGTACTAAAATTACATTGCAAGGACCAAGCTTTAGGTTTGATTGCAAATGACCCTGTTTCCTCAAAAATAAATGATTTTGACCAACTGAAAGATAGTCTAGGTAAAAAATTCTCAAAGACCATTTCATTTGCTAGAAAGCAGCAACATTTTCCCTCAATATATCAGAAACAATTGCAAATTGTAAAGAATCTGGCTGAGCAGATACAAAATGCTGCAAATACATATTTAAGCATAGATCAAAATGCTGTTGTAAACATTTTAGACCTAGGACAAAAATTGAAATTAAATAAATTTCTCGAGGTTCATTGCTCGGATATCCGAATTGAAGTCAAAATGCTAAATCCTCAGAATTTCGAGTCTGACATATAAACATCTGTAACCATTGGGAATGCTTTTAAGGATCCAGAATTAAACCTAAACAATAATATGTCTTTTGAAATTACTACTTTAATTAACTCTCAGGTGCAAACAAATTCAAAAATTCAGGAATTAACTGAAAAAATCAATGAATTGACCATTCCAAAATCTGTAAACTATGTCACAGGTGTTTCTTCGTGTCCTAACACACAATTTGAAATTCAAAATTCTATTCACAGTGAGAATGCAAATACTTGTTTAATTTGTGTTAAACCCCATTTAACTATCAAATGCTGGTATTTTCCAGTTGTTAAAGATACTATGCAAGATACTTCACAATTTTCTCATATTAGAATTAAACAAGAACGAAAAATCATGCGTCAAGCATAGATTATGTAACACTTTCCAACGCTTCCAAAATAATTTTACAAATCATACCGTTTAATAAGCTAAAAGATAACATCTAAGTAATCCGAATACTTTTATTCAGCCCTGTATAGGATCTATAGATTTGTATATATACTACATAGGATGTTAAATTTTAGTTCAGTTAGGAAACGCGTAGCACAGTTTAAAATTCTCCGTCTGGAGTTAAATAATACGGAAATGTGTTCGCGAACTTTTGTGCTTCCCTGTATAGGATATACAGAATTTATACACACCACATAATAGACAAAAAGCGAGTTAAAATTAAAATCGCGATCAGTAACTTAAAACGCACTTCCAGGAATTATTGTTAACTTACAGTAGAGAATTCTTTTGTGTGTCCCTGTAAATGAACGATGACTGCTGTACACACACTATTCTGTAGTAAGCCTCTTGAAATACACCTTAGTGATATATATAAATTTCAATGCGTTTAAAAAAGGGAAACATTATTTAAATAAACCGCAGACGATTTTTCTCCATAGACGTAATGTAACGGAATTCTTTTGACTGTCCCTGTAAATTAACTGTATGTGCTATTCACACCCTATTCCATATTAAGCTTCTTCTAATGCACCTCAGTGATATATATAAATTTCAATGCGTTTAAAATAGTGAAACATTATTTAAATAAACCGTCAATGATTTTTCCCCATAGACCGCAATGTAACGGAATTCTTTTGAGTGCCCCTGTAAAAAAACTATAAGTGCTACACACTTCCGTTGAAATAGGGAACATGCTATAGATAACGACTATAACATATAAGAATTGCAGAGCAATCCGAGCATATTTACGGGAGTTAGAGCACGGACAGACGGCAGACGGCCATACGGCCAGACAAACCGAAGTCATAAACACTTTTCAACTAGGTTGGAAAGTGTTAAAAAAAGATATAGAAATTTCAGAGGCAATTCTTTTCGAGGAAATTTCAGGGGCAATTCTTCTCCAGGAAATTTTAGAGGAGGTTCTCTCGGGGAAAATTTAGAGGATCTCGCACCAGACAACACACACAAGAATTGCAGTCAAAAAACTGATTAGGGGTTCTTGTGGGACATAAAAAATTTCTAGAACAAGAACCCGAAAGACAAAGATCGGTACATACAAAAAACTCTGTTCAAAATTGAATACAAAAGCAAAAAAACATGTTATGTAAAAATCAGTTCCAAAAATTAAAAAAAGTAAACAATAAAAGTTATTTAAACACAGATAATAACAAATTGACCTCTAAAAATAACTGCAAAAATCCAAAAACAGTAGATAACAAAATTAAGCAATGTAATTCAACTCAAAACAGTGAGCTTGGAATTTTGCATGTTATGTCATGTAATCAAAAACAAGATGAATTACCCATAATTACAGTAAAATTTGGTCACGAAGAAATTCCCGCATTGCTTGATTCAGGGTCAAATCTCTGTCTCATACAAAATAATGTCATACAACACATAAAATAATACTGCAAAGTTGAATATGTATCCAGATGTGTCCGAATTAACACGTTAATTAATTCTTTCATTCCATACCTATCCGCAGTTAACATCAAATTTAAAATTGATAAAAGTTGGTTCAAGAATCTATTTTTTGTTACTCCAAATGATCGGCACTGTAAATACAAGGTTATTCTTGGTTATGATTTTCTACAATGAAATAAGTTCCTCATGGATATTCATAACAAACAACTAATCATGGATGGCAAAAAATTAAAATTCTTAGAATCAGCTCCCAAAGTTGTCTCAAACAATCTAATCATGTCAAAAAATAAAATAAAATTACATGTCATATCCGTAAATTATGTTAAAATTTCTCCAAATTCTTTCTCAATAGTCAAATTAAAGATTCCAAATTCCTTTTCAAATATTAAACGCATCAACTTAATTCTGTTAAATTCTAAACTTAAATGTTCTGTTTCAGAATCTGTTAACAAAGTCGTAGGCAGAAAGTTCATTTTCACTATACTTGAAAATAACTCGGACAAAACAATTTACATAAGAAAACATACTAAAATTGGAACTGTTGAAGAATTCAATGAAACTGACATTGTAGAACCAAAAAACTCCGATATGCTACAGGTAAACTCTTTAAATATGTCAGAGATCTTGAAACTTCGCAAAGATGACCTTTGAATCACTGATTTTGACTTAGACCATTTAGACGAGCAAAACAAAAAAAAAGTAGCTCCCATGTTAATGAGTAACTAACAGCTGTTTTCTAAACGTTATCAGACTCTAGGGTCAACAGATGCTGTTGTCCCTGAGTTCAAGTTAATTCACAACTTTCCAATACAAACTCGTCCCTATCCAATCCCAAATATTGCTAGAGAGTTTGCAAAGAAAGAGATCAAGGAACTTCTTGATGCAGAGATAATTGAACCCTCAACCTCGAGCTACAGTTCCCCAGTTATCTTTGTTAAAAAGAAAAACAATAACAACTCTAAAGAACTGAAGTTCAGGATGGTAACAGACTATAGGCTTTTGAATTCCATAACTGGGTTTTTCCAAATTTGTCTTTCCAAAATCTCAGAAATTCTATATCAAATAGCTGGAAAATTTTTTTACTGTGTTTTGGACTTAAAGTCTGCATTCTTCCAAATAAAACTTCAAGAGTATGATAAGTCAAAACTTGCTTTCTGCTGTGAACTTGGTAACTTTATGCCTTCACGCCTATTTTTTGGATCGAGAAATTCTACGTCATATTTCCATACTTTATTGACAAAATGCATTCGTGATTTAGTGTGCAACAACGTTCAGTTTTAGCTGGACGATATTATCGTTGCTGCGGATTCTGTCGAAAAACTCTTGGAAATACTTCAATCTGTTTTAGACAGACTTTCCAAATTCAATCTAACTCTTGATCCACAGAAGCTGCAAATATGCAGAAAAGAAATAAAATATTTGGGGTTCAACATCAATCAACAGGACTTTTCCCCTTCAGAATCCAACATAAACAAGGTATCAAAATCCCTGTTTCCAAAAACATTACCAAGTTCAGACATTTTTAAGCATGAACAATTTGTTTAGACATATGAGTTATGACTATGCGAAAATTGTGTAACCTATTGTAGCACTCACTAAAAAGAACACTCCTTTTATTTGGACAGAACAATGCCAAGAATCTTTTAACAAAATTCAGGATTCAATTCTCAATAAACCAACTCTAAAACACATTGATGACAAAAAGCCATTTTTCTTAGTAAGTGATGCATCTAAAATTTCAATATGTGGTATTCTCATGCAAAAACACAATGACCAGTAGTTTCCAGTGGAATTTTTTTCGATACAGCTTTCCTTATCTGAGACAATATACCCATCTATTCGTAGGGAGCTCTTAGCAATTTTTGCATCCTGTAGGCACTTCCGCGAATACTTGTATGGTCAACAATTCATTCCCCATTTTCACTGATGCCAAACCTCTCACTTACAACTTTCAACGTGACAAACAACCTGATATTGTGGCTCGGTGGCTACTTTATCTTCAACAATTCAACTACACGACGGATCACATCCCTGGCAAAAATAACCCTGCAGATTATCTATATAGAATGGAGATGGAAAATCCTGTAGTAAATAATTTTAATCTTTTTGCAACCGACAATTCACTTACTAGAGACAATATAAAAACTACAAATACAGGATAGTGAGATACAAGACATCATAAACAAAATTAACGAAAATGATACACAAACAAAATTATAATTTTTCATTGACACTCACACAAATCTGTTAATGTACCAGCAGAAACCTAAACACAATTATAAAATAATGATAAATAAAATTGTGATCCCTAAAATATTAATAAAAAGTTGTTTGGAATTAGCTCATTCACCACATTACTTATGACCTACTTAATAGAAAACTTTTTTGGAAAGGCATGTTTTCAGACACAAAAAGTTTTTGTGAAAATTCTGCACAATGTCTATCAAATAAGTCTAAGCCAAAACATACAATTTCGAGGCACATACAAAAATAACATTTAGCTTCAGGTGAATTCCTAGCTATTGATGTTGTCGGCATGTTACCTAGATCTATTGATGGTAAGTTTTTTATACTAACCATCATAGATCATTAGTCAAGATACTTAGAGGTCATTCCTCTGGCCAATGTTAAGTCTCCAACGATTATAAAATGCCTTAAGGATTACTTTGCCAGATTTGGTATAGCAAAATTTATTCAGTCAGATAACTGTCCTAATCTAATTTCACAGGAACTTGAAGATTTCTTAGGCATAAAAAGAGAAAATCCTCCCATTTACATGCCTTCGTCGAATAGATTAATTGAACTTGTTCACAGAACAATGAAAGAGGACATGGCTTCGATGTCTAACAATGTACTAGACTGGTCTAACAGCTTGTTAAATTTCAAACTACACTATAATAATTCAAAACATACCGCAACTCAATTTACACCAGCTGAGATCTTCTTTGTAAGAGCTCTTAACATTCCCCTTGACTCTGCAAACGAACCAAAATTTGTAGAAGACTTTAAAACATATCAAGACAATCTTACAAAAATGTTAGAAGATATGAAACAACAAATATCTATAAATGAAGAACAATATTTTGTCGTTTATAACAAAAATACAAGGGAGAGAATTAAACCAAATATAAAATTAGATGATAAGGTTTTTGTAGAGACTTTTAATCGCTCTGATTCATTTACTGAAAAATACACTGGTCCTTGGGCAATAATTAAAATTGTTCGAAACTACAATTATGTTTCCAGGACTGTGGATAATCAACCTATGCAAATAAAACTGCACGTCAGTAAACTCTTCTTACAAAAATCTTTAGGATCAAATATCCAAAACTGTATTTAAATCTTCATCTTTTAAATTATTTCCAAATTTCAAATACTGTCAATTTAGTATTCCGATTTGTGCATTCAAAAACATCTTCTCATCGTTTAAGAATTTTATTGTTTATATGTATTTGCATTCTGGTAAATTATACTTCTGTAGATACTAGAGTGATGAGACGTCATCATTTATATCTTTTCTTGATTTAAGCTGGCTGGTCCGTTAAATTAGGTCACTGGTATTCAACTTCATTGTGCTATTGTGACATGAACAAGTTAATTTTTTTCCTGCAAAAAGATGTGTAAGTTTTAACAAATTTTACTATTTGGCAATTAACTTAAATCTTGAGTTTTTAAAGATATATGATATTTCAACAATAAAAAAAAAAAAAAAAAAAAAAAAAAAAAAAAAAGATAGATAGCAAAAAATAATATGTTTTCTAAATTAAAATTTCATCTTTGATACTCATGATTTTAAATTTTTCACTAAGTATAAAATTTAATTTATTATAACAAATTTAATTCTGATAAAATTTAAAAATTCAATCAAATATAGCCAGATTTCTCTCTGTGGATTTGTGTTACTGCAATTCATTTCAATATGAAGTAAATTTCCAGTTAATTCTAATTTGTAGGAATGTTTTAATGATTTGTTCAAAACTTTGGGCACATTTAAGTTATATATATATATGTATTTTTCCTTTTATTATGTATTTGGTAATTTCATTTTTTCATGCATATTTGTATATATAGTTCATTTGCATGGTGTAAATATATTCTTCACGACATCAGGTGCCACAATATTTTTCACAAGTGATAATGTAACTCAATTCTTCAAAATTTTCTTAAGACATTTGATAGTGACTGTATCAAAATTTTCAGAACAGGTGAAACTTGAACTATCGCTCTTTCATGTCTCACTGATAGAATTTCACTCACAGACTTTCAATGACTTAACAATTTTTTTTTTCTCGCAAAGTTCAGGCACCACTTCTTTTCTGTAAGGCAGGAGGAGATGTAGAGAGAAGTTACTCTACATTAAGATAAATAAATAAAGTTGTACATCTCTGCACAACCAGCATTCCTGAAATGTACTTATTTCAGAAGATAAAAACAAGCGCACGCAATCGCCAGCTACCCTGACTTACGAGGGTATAACGAGGAACCGAGCTACATCTGTATCCACTTCTAATCCGCTGCACAATAGAGCCAGCGAACGACATATGAAAAATCCTCTTTTTCCCCGCAGCGGTTTCGTAACACGCAGTAGCGTCACTTGAGCGGGAATCGGAAGGAAATGTGTTTGGGTCGCGCACACAGAGGTTGAAAAACCTTTTCTGTTGCGTTGGCTGTTTCAACGTTCTAAAAAATAAAAAGTTGTGAAATGATTATCGAAAGAGGTGATGCTTAATGAACGTTAATATGTGTAAATGAACTAAATGATTTTGCAAAGCACAGTGTCCTCTTGAAGATGATGTCGAATCTCTGAATTTCTATCTGCCGAGATGCAAACTTAGTGTATAAAAAGATGTCTACTATGAAATTATGCAGATTGCGAAAATTTAGTGTGTAAAATGATGTTTATCTACCATTGACGTAAGAAGACAAAGTTTTGTGTTGAACATTGTGTTCTTATATAATCATCGCAAAAATAATATGATATAATGAGATAGCAGCGTTGTATAAATCAAACGAATCTGATATCGGCTATTTTGGAATCAGAAGAAGGAAGATGCTAAAAGATTAAAAATAAATCACAAAATGAGATCTCGTGCAAGTAAAATTAAGGCCTAACGAGGCCACCTGATCCTAGTAATAATGATTTAGTTTACCAAAACTACTCAATTTAACATGGGTGTAATATCTTACCACTCTTTATTTATTTATTCATTTATTGCTATTCTTATATGCATATTATGTGTATTTATTAATTCATTGTTTAATCTATATATTATTTTCATTTATGTTTCTTTTTTATAAAATAAATAATCCAGAATTTCACATTTAATCTAAAGTAGTATGATTATTTCAGTGTTTTACAATTTTGCCAAGTATCTGAGCTTATTATTGTTATTTCAATCATTTTATTTAATTTCTTTAATTATTCAAAATCACAACGCAATTACTTCTCATTAATTATTTATTATATTTCTATTAATTTCTATCCTACAACGGTTAAATTCCGCTATACCTTCAACAAAAATTAACCCCTAGAGTAAGGACTGGGTAATATTTCACCTATCAGCTCTATAAACACATCTCTGTTGGACCAACTTCAACATTATCGTAGAGGTTACGCATTACAATATTTTATTGAAATGAGAGCTAAGCAGACCAGGACCAATCGAGAAAAATCGGACACCCTGATTTCTTCTGGTGTTCAACCCACCAAGCGTTACTACTAGATTAAATGGTGACCCTTGCCGTCTTCCGCATTTTTGGTAATGATACATTTTTAGTAATAGTACAGCGCCTAGAATACATACTGTGGTAAACTGTTTTACTATTTTTTAATTTCAAATTTTCAAATTCAAACAGGACATTCTGAAACAAGAATTTTTACTTTAAGAAGTCACGAAATATCTGCCATTAAGTAACCAAATGAACATTATACGGAATTTCTGGTACGAATGCGAAATTTCGGAATTTAAAAAAGAGCCAAACTGGTAATGCTTTAAAAATTGCCTAAAAATTGTAGCCGATAAACGTGCAACGATGCGGTACAATAATAGAGCGATCGAAGCGACATCTGCTTTAAAAATAGATTTACCTCTACCAAAAGTAACCGTTTCACTATTGACAACATGAACATAATTTCTGTTAAGAAAATCTTCATGTTAGTTTTTTTAATCATATTAGGGAATTAATCTTTTCCACTTTTCTACCAGAGATTCATCCTTTAGTATTCTAAATAGGATAGTTTCTAGTTTGGTGACTTGTATCGAGTACTGCAACCAGGCACAAAAGAATTCGTATCACATTTTTTGGCCATGATCAATATCATTCATATTTTCAAAGCTTATGAAAATCACTATCCAAGTCAAAGGAAATGGGGAATAATTTAATTATTTAAAATATTTACCACCAGATTAAACGTTTTCTCAGTTAGATTCTTATACAATGTTTGCGCTGAAAACAGCTAGCAGACAGTGGCGTAGCCAGAGTGGGGGGGGGGGTGTCCAAATGCTCTAGAAACCAGTAATATTATAATGTTTTATTCGCCTTCAATAGCGCAGAAAATTCTCCGATTAGATAAGGAAAAAATATTTTTATAAAATTAGTGGTATCCAAACCATATGGACCTCCACCCTGTCCACGACACTGCTAGAAAATGTCGCTGCGATCGACACGTTATCCTTTCAGCATCGTTCTACATTTATCGGATAGAATTTTTTAGTACTATTTTCTAGCCGTTTTCCACACCATGTATTCTAGGCGCACTAGTAATAATACATTAAATGCGTCTTTTAAATGCTAAGATGTTTAATGTTTCTATTTAAATAAATAAATAACTATTAATTATAATAATTTATCAGATTGATTGTTGTCGATTTATCATTTATGCTTTTCAGTCGGGTTGTGGGACAACGGATTTTTTTCCGGTTACAGTCTGATCGCTGGTGGACTTGAAACGGAATTTAAAGGTTCAAGTTGGGTATAACAGGACACGTGCATGATTCTAGATCCGAACCGACACGTGTCATAGATAAAATCTGGTTACTCAGTCATATGCGGAATTTAATTCCGGTAGAAAAGTTTGCAAAAGAGAAAGTTCAAATCGTGTTCGTGAAAATCAACTCACCCGACCGCTAATACAAATCTAATCAAAAAATGCCGGTCCGAACTTTTCAGATCGGATTCGGATAAAATCTGGTCACCCAAGCCGATGCAAAATCATCACACATGTCAAAAACCTGAAGAAAAAAATAAGAGTAAACTAATATTTTCCAGCTTAGATACGGGTAAACTCTGGTCACCCGACTCGATGAAGAGATGTCGCAAATATCACAAACCTGTAGCTAAATAAAATATTATCCGAACATTTTAAATCGGATACAGGTAAAATCTGTTCACCAAACCGGTGCAAAATCGTAACAAATTTGAAGAAAAAAAATGTCAATTCGAAATTTCCGGCTTAGATTCGGGAAAAATCTAGTGACCCGCCCGATGCAGAGAGGTCACAATGGTCGGTCAGAACTATCCTTATCGGGTTCGGGTAACATCTAGTCACCCGACAAGATGATGAATCATCACAAATGTCACATTTTCCATATTGAAGTAACACGGTGTCATAGTGTGTGGTCAGAGAAAGGCTTGAAAACGGCCATAATGACTTCACATTCAAGTCACTGTGACTTCACATCCACATCACGTGACGTCACTTCGACGATCACAAGGTCACAATGTGACGTCACAGTAACGTTGCCGTGAAGTCACGATGATATGCGGATATATATATATATATATATATATATATATGTAAGAAGATTATATGCAAATAGTCACTTTACTGGAATTATATGGCAAATAATCGATGAACAACAAAATACGAACTTTAATTTCAATTAATACACTTTTGTTCAAAACTATACAATAAATTTACATTACGATAATTCAAGTAGGACTAATAGCATCTTTACCGGCTACATTCATTTTATATCTTGCTTCATAACAAAAATTAGAAAACTGGCTCTTTGCCAAAACTCGCGATCCTAAGTATTTACAGCTCACGCATTTAAATCATGGATAATAGCATTAGAGTGTCAGTTCATTTGATGAAGTGAAGTGTTCAAACTGAAATCCTACAAATCGGTCATCCTGACGTGATGGCGTCTCGACATCAGCATCTTGATTTGTTATGTTTTTTCATGCCTATTGCTTTTAGAATGATAAGAATTTGAATAAACTTCTCGTCCACTATAAGCTTCTTTAAATCCATGATGAGAATTATTTTTATGTGATGGTTGTGAATATTTTTGTTCATTATAACTAGCCTTGTATGATCGTTGGCCACCATAATTATAATTATTTTGACCATGATAGTAGCCTCTATTCATGTATCTAGGGGAAAAATCTGGATTGTACCTTGCTTTTGAATTATGTGAAGTATTTTTTGTTATGTCTTGAGGTTTTGAAAGAACTCTGTTTCCCATATCTATATTTATTGTAATTTCCACG
This sequence comes from Maratus michaelseni, assembly GCA_963931845.1. Lineage (NCBI taxonomy): Eukaryota > Metazoa > Arthropoda > Arachnida > Araneae > Salticidae > Maratus > Maratus michaelseni. Next base: position 405,538,895 of record OZ007586.1, read on the forward strand.
GTTAAATGACTGTTCAAAATACCTCTGGCGATATCTATTATTGCTTCTGTTATCAAATGGTCTATTAAAATTTCTGTTCTTTCACTTATGATCAAAATTCCTATTGCGATCTTTCACATTGTCTTTTCTACCATGTGCAAGACTACTACTTTCATAATTTTCTTCTGGAGATGGGTAGTCAACATTCCATTCATCGGATAATCCTGTATCTTTTGTTTTATTTGGCTTACATGGTTTTATTACTTTTCTTATTTTTTCTCTGTTTGCTAAATTTGTAATGTGAGTCAAATTCGCCTCGTCATTTACGCAGTCGATATTAACCATATCTTCCCTGCCTCGATTATGGTTGTTCATACTTGCTTTATCAATTTTTGTCGGTATTTTGTTGCTTTTAATGTATTCTACTCTTACTGTGTTGCCGCTTATTATTCTAACACCCTCTTCCGTTACTTTTAACGTCATGCCTTCTACTGCTTTTCTACCTATTATTAAGTCGCAGTCCATCTCTTGTATAACGTAAAATTTATCCTCGATTTCTGTATCGTCCATGTAGACTTTATGCCAGAAAAAACCTGTTGACTTAATTTCTTTTTCACCTATGCCTGATAAAGATATATTGTCGCTGGTTAGTTTTCGCGCGTTAATTGCAGTATGATATCTTGAACTGGCGATTGAAATATCGCTTCCTGTATCGATTATTACGTTTGTTTTTATTCCGCTAGTAGCTAAGATTCTTCCTTTTTTACCATTTAACATTCCCATATTAACTATTTTTCTTTGCGTGTTTTGGGTCTCATTTTGGTATTTTGTTTCTCGCCAATTTCGATTATGTTGCGGGTAAAAATTTGAATATTCTTGTTTTGTATTTTTCGCCATGGCACATTTTGCACTCACCTGACCATGGTTGCCACACCCAAAACAGATTATATGCGACTCTTTGCTTTCGTGACCTACATAATGCCTATTATTAACTTGGCGTCTTTTCGAATTGGCGTAGTCAGCCACTCTCGATCTTCTGTCATCAAAATCGCTGCTTGTATCCTTAACTGATTGTTTATTCTAAACCCTTCGTGCTGTTTCGTAATTATCTAATTTATTAACTAATTCATCAATTTTCTTTATTACTAATAATTCCTCTATGAAATGTGTTTTTGTTTCCGTAGGTAAATTATGCCTGATTTGAGTAACGACAGTTAATTCCGCTAAACCTTCAAAGTTATTTACTTGAAGACCTTCAATCCATTGTTGAAAATACACCTTTATCTCATAAGCGAAATCTCGCCAATTGGCTGATGGCTCCTTTTTTAGATGAGAAAAATTACAGCCTAAACTCCTCTGGTGATAGTTTGTAGCGTTTTAGTAGAATATTTTTTATGTAATCATAATCGTGAATATCAGGTTCGTTTTCCCTTGTTATTATATTGATCACATCTAACAGCATTAGATTAATTAAATAATTTACCCATTCTTTTTTATCAATGGCCGTTTGCGCCATTTGCCTTTCGTACGTAGCTAAATATAAACTGATATCATTCGAACTATCATATTTAGTTAATAATCTAAGCAATTCAAATTGCTTACCTGGATTTGTCCTTGGGTCTTCATTAATGTGTTCTCTTGAAGTTTCTTGTATCTGCAATTTCTTAATTTCAAAATTTTCCTCAGATTCTATTTTCCATTTTCTCTCTTCCATTTCCATTTTCAATTTCAATCTATTTTCTTTAATCTCTGCTTGTAATTTCTTCTCTTCCAGTTCTGCTTGTAATTTCTTCTCTTCCAGTTCTGCTTGTAATTTCTTCTCTTTCTCCTTCTCTTCTCTTTCTTCTTTCTCTTTTCTACTTGCTATCACTACTTCCAATCGATCTCTTATAAAATCTTCTTCGTAACTCTCCCAACTCTTGATCAGCTTTATTAGGACGGGTATTGTCGGTTTTTCTGGTGCTTCAATTCCGCATTCTTCTCAGAGGTTTATTAGATCAATTCTCTTAGCTTTATTTAGTGTTCCCATCTTTCAAAAATTGTACTTGAAGTGATACGATTACGGTTTCACCTTGCTAATTCGTAACCCAACTTTTGATAATGGAGTTTTACAACATTTTACGTTTTGTTTCCATTTCACTACTAGTGGCTTTTACTTTTAATAATCTTGGCATCCGAGCCCCCAAAAATGTAAGAAGATTATATGCAAATAGTCACTTTACTGGAATTATATGACAAATAATAGATGAACAACAAAATACGAACTTTAATTTCAAATAATACACTTTTGGTCAAAACTATACAATAAATTTACATTACGATAATTCAAGTAGGACTAATAGCATCTTTACCGGCTACATTCATTTTATATCTTGCTTCATAACAAAAATTAGAAAACTGGCTCTTTGCCAAAACTCGCGATCCTAAGTATTTACAGCTCACGCATTTAAATCATGGATAATAGCATTAGAGTGTCAGTTCATTTGATGAAGTGAAGTGTTCAAACTGAAATCCTACATATATATATTACAAAAATTATAATTTGTTCCGACAAGGTTAACATTAGTCTATATAAATTTTCCTTTTAACCCTTTCCGGCACAGACAAAGTCTGTTCATAAATTAAGACATTGCTGACTGACATCGGAATTTACAAACGACTTTTTTAGAAAATATGAACTCCTTATTTTAATCTTTCATTATAGAAACAAAATTTTATTAAAATATTCTTGGTGCCGTATGCAAGTTTGGAATTAAAAATAGGTGTGCCCGGAGTCGGACCACTGTGCCGGAAAGGTTTAATAAAATTCCATTTATTATACCGGCTTATTAAATTAAAACCCATTTTTAAACTATTCTATCAATCTTCAGATATAAAGGTATAAGATCTTAATCCACCTAAAAATATTATTCCAAATTGGTTAAATTTAAAAATGGCGCTAACTACTTATATTCTTTAAATAAAACCCTTTTATTATTTAAATCCCTATTACATTTCACTATTACTTTCCGTATGTATCGAACCCCTCTAAATTCTTTACTTAATTGCTAAAATGTCATAACTCCTAAATAATCTCGTTCTAAAAAACCTATTTATTAAATTAATTCTTTTAATAAAATATCAAAATGTCCTTATAATATTTCAATGCTTTAATGTTCTAATTTTATTCCGCATCAATAAACTCATTTCTTTTTCTTTCCTGTTACGCTCTAAAAGCATCGTCTGAAATCTATTTTTAGCAACACTCTCGACTCAGAGCGTCTTGTTCGTATAATAGACAAAAATAATAAACACTAACATAATTAACAATTTTTAATTACTGTATCTCATAGGTGCCAAGCTCTCACTAATCTTCCGTAGTATGTAGATTAATTTGACCCAGTTTAACAACGTTTTGAACCAGAAAAATTATTTGATGAATCTTTATTTAACTAACTTCAGATTTCTACATGGAATATGTTTCAATCATTTCTTAAAAACATTTCTGGTGCAAAATGTATTAAACCCGGGTTAAATTAACCCACATATTACGGAAGATTAGTGAGATCTTGGCACCTCTGAATCATTAAACGTGTTTTATTGGTCATGTTAAAAGAAAAAAGTATGTAAGTATCCATATAATATTTTTATTAATCATGAAATAATAATGCATTTCGTGTACGCATTTATCAAGAAAGTTTCGGACTTTGGGATAATTTGATGATAGTCAATGATAATGAGACGTTTTTAGCGCTTTCAAATCCGAAAATTGATTATGACAAAGCGCCAAGTGCGAAATCCGGAGCTAACACGCCAAATCAGGAATGATTTTAGCTATTCTATTGTCTGCGGTGGGAACGCAGTAAACGAAAGCGAAGCGATCGTTCCAACTAGTAAAACTGCGCACGCATACTTGCCAAACGGAGTTTTGAAGGGGAAATTGCAACCATAGACGCTCGCGTTTTCATGCATTGATGCCTGATTTGATGCGTGATGCGTGAAGCATTACAATTGCTGAAGAAATTATTATATTGGTAAGTCTGCTTAATTTTGTTTTGTTAAATCTGAATTAATATGAATTACGTTCATTATTTTTGCATACATTTAATTTTTTAAAGATTTATTCTCTTTTAACGATTAACTTTGCGTAGGAATTTTTGTTGTAGAAAATGATAAAAGGGTGAAATTAAAAAAATATGTTTATGCAGTTTTCATTTTTCATTATTTAAGCTTTTATGATATTTAACATATTTTTATTTATTAATAATTAATATTAATTAACGAATCTTGATAATAATTAACGAATTCCTTAAACGTTTCTTTATTATAATAAATAAAGAATGACATTTGTTTATTTGTTTACATTCTTATCCATTTGATGCTCCACAATTTTACAATACTCTTATACTTCATGTATTTAAAAAAAATAGTCAAAATTTTCGATTGATTATTAATGATAATTTGCATTTTATTGTATTTGAACTTTAATTTATTCAAAGTTACTAATTCATTCATTTTTAAAATACTTAAAGCGATTTCTTTTTCACGTATCCTGAAACTTTTACGCTGCTGTATAAAAATTCCTTTAATAATACTATTCAATAGCAGATGATTTCATATGCGAAATCTAAATTTATTAAATATTTGTTATGCAAGATGTTTGAAGTTTAAATTATTACTATTAAACTTGTTTAATAAATTTAATTTATATCAAATTTAAAATAAATGAATTTATTAACAATTACATCATTACTACATTAAATCAATGTACTTAAATATTTGACATTTCCAATGTACATTATACAGAGATTTTGAAAGTGTATATTCATATTTGAAAAAGAAAGATTTAGAAACAAGTTAAGAGAAAAAGGAAAAAGAATATTGTAAATAATGTTACTTTTTAAAAAAAATGTAATTATGGAGCATCAAATTAGATGTAATACAAGATATAAATGAGTTTGAAAAACAATTGTCCTTCTGTATAAATTAAAAAATACATAAAGGGTTTAGTAAAAACTAAAAATATGGAAATATGCAACATGCCGATCATATACATTTTTTTTAAATAAAGTTACAAAAATGTATTTTTCTAATCTTGCCCAGAAATTACATAAACTCTAAATTTTATTTTATATATTTTTTAAAAAGTGAATAATGTTTACTAAATTAAATTATGTAGAAATATTTAACTTAGTTGAGATGTTGATGGATTTAATAAGGCTAAAACAATTGAGCATAATTTATAGCAGACTTGTCATTTTAAGAGACATAAAAAAGGATTTAGAAATTCATAAACATTTATTTAAAGCGTTCATAAAATATAATAATAATAAACAGGAAATAGAATAAATGTTTAACTAAGTAATTTAAACTGAATTTTTATTTTATGTGTAAAATAAAAAGTTGCCAATTTGGTTGAATCAACAAACAAGGGCGATACTTGGCTGCGTCGAATTTGGCAAAGCGATAAATGAGTTTTCCTTGCTACCGGTTTGTTTCTTGCATTTCTTCCCCGCCTAGTGTGGTTTGATCTGGAAATTTGATTGGTTTATGAGTGTATTACGTTCGTTTGGTTGGGTTGATTGGTTTTTTGTGTGCCGTATTGTTGGATTCAGAGAGCAATGAGGTATATAGAGATGCACTATACCGTAAAACTAAAAATGTCTTGAAGTATGAAGCCGGTAATTTCTGAATTTACTAGGGCCATAAAAGGGAAGCATATGGAAGAAGGGCTGAATTTATTGGATGGTGAGAGGTTTTGAAATCAAATCCGAAGTTGTTTGGGCCGACTTTAGAGTTGCGTCACGGCAAACGTATACATCGCATGTCTATCTTCGTTTAAACTGTGGGTTTTGCGAAGTGAATTTAATCTTTTGACGTGTTTTTTTTTATGAATTCTGCAATGCGGCAAATACAAATGTGAAATAGTGTGCGTAGATACGTTTCATAGTTACTAATGGAAATTTACGATATTTGAGGTGTTTGTATTTTGTCCTCTTGAGTGTGCAGTTCTGTTTGTTAGGGTAATTTTTGTATATTTTAAAAACGTTTCGTAAACACTTTATTTGAAGTGTCAGGATGCCTCGAAGGTCCGTCTCAATGAATGAAAGAATGATTTACGTTTTAATTTGGATATGAATTGTAAGGGTAAAAGGGCTGTGGTTGATTTTTGTATGGAGAAAGGTTTGATTGCGAGTGAGTATGAATGTCGGAAATGTGGAAATGGTATGGAATTGTGTGAAAAGAAGAGTTTGGATGGATTTCAGTGGCGATGTGGAAGGAGAGTGAAAGGGGAAAAGCATTGTGTTAGGCGGAGTATAAGGCTTGGTAGTTGGTTTGAAGGAAGTAAAATGAGTATGATTTATGTTTTAATTGTTACGTATGCTTGGGTTGAGGGATTGATGCATAAACAAATTGCGAGATTGGCGTGTGTGTCGAAACAATCGGTGATTAATTGGATGAATTTTTGTAGAGAGGTGTATAAGTCTGTTTGTGTGTTTGAAAGTAGTGATTTGGGAGGTGAAGGAAAAGTGGTTGAGATAGATGAGTTTGTTTGGGAAGAGAAAGTATAATAGAGGAAAGCATGTGGATAGTAAGTGGGTGTTTGGTGCGGTTGAGCGTGGAAGTAATGAGTGTTTTTTGGAAGTAGTGGAAGCTAGAACGAAAGAGATTTTGCTAGAGATTATTAAGAGGCGGATTTTACCGGGAACTGAGATTATTTCTGATTGTTGGCGGACCTATAATTGCTTTTCGGATGAAGGTTATAAAACGGCCTCCGTCAATCATAAATATCATTTCAAGAACCCGGTTACTGGGGCGCACACCAACACGATAGAGGATTTATGGAGCGAGATTAAACGCAACCTTCGCGGAAAGAGGCGGGTAGCAAAAACAAAAGATGAAAACTCTTTTGATGGCTACCTTGCTGAATTCATGTGGAGGAAGCGTCACAGAAGGGATCCTGATGAACTGACTGATTCATTCTTGAGGGCGATTATTCAGATTTACCCCCCAAGAGTGCGGGATGTGGTGGGGAAAGTCGCTAGTGTTGACACTGCTGCATCAGAAGTGAGCGGCGACAGTGATATCGATAAAAAAGTTCTTCAACATCGATAAAATATTCAACAAAAAAGGGGAAATTTGAAAAATAAAAGTAAGTGAATTTTTATTGATTGTTTGTGATTATTTGTTTACTTTTTATTGATTTTATTTGATAATAATCGTGTGTCTTGCATTTTAGAAATTACTGTGGAGGTAGTTTCGTGTATCGAGTGATGTTTTTTTGTTTTGGTTAATGTGTACAGGATACATACGTAAGTTATTGATTGCTGTGTGAACAAATTTCGTACATTTTAGAGAATGCTGTACAGCGAGTTTCATGCATACAGTGATGTTATTTTTCGGTTAATGTACGCGAAGCGTACATACATAAGTTACTGATCGCTGCGTGAATGACTTTCATGCATTCTAGAGATTGCTGTACAGCGAGTTTCATGCATCCAATGATGTTTTTTTCGGTTAATGTACGCGAAGCGTACATACATAAGTTACTGATCGCTGCGTGAATGAGTTTCATTCATTCTAGAGATTGCTGTACAGCGAGTTTCATGCATCCAGTGATGTTTTTTTCGGTTAATGTACGCGAAGCGTACATACGTAAGTTACTGACCGCTGCGTGAATCAGTTTCATGCATTCTACAGATTGCTGTACAGCGAGTTTCATGCGTTCAGTGATGTTTTTTTCGGTTAATGTACGCGAAGCGTACATACATAAGTTACTGATCGCTGCGTGAATGACTTTCATGCATTCTAGAGATTGCTGTACAGCGAGTTTCATGCATCCAATGATGTTTTTTTCGGTTAATGTACGCGAAGCGTACATACATAAGTTACTGATCGCTGCGTGAATGAGTTTCATTCATTCTAGAGATTGCTGTACAGCGAGTTTCATGCATCCAGTGATGTTTTTTTCGGTTAATGTACGCGAAGCGTACATACGTAAGTTACTGACCGCTGCGTGAATCAGTTTCATGCATTCTACAGATTGCTGTACAGCGAGTTTCATGCGTTCAGTGATGTTTTTTTCGGTTAATGTACGCGAAGCGTACATACATAAGTTACTGATCGCTGCGTGAATGACTTTCATGCATTCTAGAGATTGCTGTACAGCGAGTTTCATGCGTCCAGTGATGTTTATTTCGGTTAATGTACGCGAAGCGTACATACATAAGTTGCTGACCGCTACTTGAATGAATTTTATGTATTTAAAAAATTAGGAATTTCAAAATTTTCTCCAATTATAATATTTGTGCTTTGTGGCAAAGAAGTGATTATTTACACAATTTCTATGAGAGTTTCTTTCACGACGTAAACGTTGCTTTTATTTCGTTTTGTTGCAATTTACAATGTTTAAGGGGTATTTTCTTACAGATTTTTTATTTGTTAGGAAAAAATTGAGTGTTAAATTTTCCAATTCTTTGTAAAAATCAAAATAGTTAAAAATTTGCAAAAATGGAAAAATCTGGAGGAAAAATAGTTAAAAATTTGTAAAAATGGAAAAATCTGGAGGAAAAATTGCTAAAAATTTGTAAAAATGGAAAAATCTGGAGGAACAATAGCTAAAAATTTGTAAAAATGGAAAAATCTGGAGGAAAAAATAGCTAAAAAATTGAAAATATGGAAAAATCTGGAGGAAAAAATAGCCAAAAATTTGTAAAAAGGGAAAAATCTGGAGGAAAAAATAGTTAAAAATTTGTAAAAATGGAAAAATTTGGAGGAAAAAACAGCTAAAAATTTGTAAAAATGGAAAAATCTGGAGGAAAAAATAACTAAAAATTTGTAAAAATGGAAAAATCTGGAGGGAAAAATAGTTAAAAATTTGTAAAAATGGAAAAATATGGAGGAAAAAATAGCTAAAAATTTGTAAAAATGGAAAAATCCGGAGGAAAAAATAGCTAAAAAGTTTTAAAAATGGAAAAATCCGGAGGGAAAAATAGCTAAAAATTTGTAAAAATGGAAAAATCCGGAGAAAAAAATAGCTAAAAGTTGTAAAAATTAAAAAATCTGAATGAAAATATTGGTAAAAGTATGTAAAAATCGAGAAATCTCGCAAAAAAACTTTTCAAAACTTTGTAAATAGCAGTAAAACGAAATAAAATCAGTATTTACTTTGTGAAAGAAATTGGCCTAGGAAGTGTGTAAGTAGTGACTTGTCTGCCGAAAAGTACAGTCGTGGAAAAAAAAACGGAACACCCCCCACTAACTCTGCAACAAATTATAGTAGAAGGAATTGACTGGTACCAAACGATTGGAAATAAAGTCTACTTTTAAATTATGTATATAAAATTTGCTTAGGGGGCCATATACATATAAAAACACATCCAAACTTTGATTTTTTCAATAGCAAGACCCAAATTTGACAACATATTTGAAATTTGCAGTTCAAACTATACCTAGATACCAAATTTCATTAAATTCCTACGATTAGTTTCTGAGAAATTAATTACTTTATAATGAGCATATTTAAGGGGCTGTATCCAAATTGAAGTTCGGTACTCGATTGTTGAAATGCTGCAGAATGTCACCTTTTAATGTATTATGTTTTACCAATATGACCATTTTACTCCCTTAATAAGTTTCGGTTATTGTTATATGCTGTAAGATAATGTTTACAAGTGTTGAATTATCCGATTTTAACCCCTAGGGGACGAGCAACACGTATGCGTGACGCATAAGATGCTCAGAATCCTCGATTTTTCCCACCAGTTATTTTTTATTGCAAGCTTTGCCTTATTATATCTTAGCATTTCCACAATTCAATTAGACGAAAATTTCTGTTTTGAAAAACCGGTGGTAAATTATTAAAAATTCTGTAATAGACTCTCGTTACGAAGGGATTAAAACCATAAGATTATTTGTAATTAAAATAGTCTTAGAATATGTAAATGTTATTGTAATTTTACAGGTGCTTTTATAATGCTTTTTCTCAGATTTTGCATCTATTTAACTCGCCTTTTCTTTAGTTTATTGGCAGAAACGTGACTAATATGGACAGATACAAAATTTAGAATTAAAAAAAATAGTATAAAGCAGCGTAATGAAACAAAGTAAAAATAACAAAAAAAAAAAAAAACGCAGATAAATTGTTTTTTAGTCTGAAAATAAATCCAGACATTGCTTTTTTTTTAGTAGCGAGAGGGGGGGGGGGTGTCTTGTTTTGAGATATGTTCGCAGAATTTACATTCCGATTTATTTGAAGACCTAAAACTAAATATATGTTATAAAGACATCTGAATAACTTTACATCCGTTATTCTCCTTCGGAATAGGGGTAATAATTCTATGATTAAACCTATTCTGGTAGTTCATTTGAAATTTTACAATTAACTCATTAATGCCTCCTGGCAAGAAAACTTGCCATATGACATTTATTATTTATTATTATTATTATTATTATTAGATTTTTTTGCACACTGCTAGCGATTCAGAAATAATCTTGCCTATAAGAAAACCATAAAAATAACTTTTTTTCAATTAGCCTGTTTAATCGAATAGATTTAAATACGAAAGTTATAGAAGAAATATTGTAATTTTTTCTTCGCAATAAACTACCAATATAAACCTTACCTATCAATCAATGTTGAAACAGTTTGAAGAGACACTTGAAAATGCCCAGCTATATAACGAAAACTTCTTCCAGCTTGCCACATGCCAATCATTTGGCCTTTCGTTGCTTCAGTTAATTGTGGGGCCATTTTGTTTCAGCAAATACTCTACACATATGCATTTATAATAAACTTCACTTCAAACATATATACTGCAGAAAAAACAATATAGCTTTATTAGACTGGAAAAGAAGCTATAAATCCATTTAAAGGTAACAAAAATGATAAAGTTTTTTCTAAGGTAGAACTCATCATATTTTTCAAAAATGAGCTTTGTTAATTTAAAAATAAAAGCGAAACTATTTTCCATAAATGAAAACATTTATCTCATGCAAATACGTTTTACGTAATTTTAATGAAAAATTTTAAAGCAGACATTGAAAAAGTAAAAGAAATATATATATACTAATAAAGGCTGGGGTTCTGGTGTCTCGCACTACAATCACAGGTCGTTGTCAGAGTTGTTTAACGTAAGATCACGAAGCATTGAAATACGGTTTACGCATTGTTTATAGTGTAAGACAGACTTAATCTCTAAGTTTATCAAGTCACTATAATCCCAGCCTATGAGTATAATATTTTCTCAAAGAGGAATGAGAGCTCTCCGACCCGAATATCGATTCTTACTGCTAAATTTTAATAGTATTCTCCAATGTAAAGAGTTTCAGAAATTTTGTCCTTGAATAAGGTAACAAATACTATTAAAATTTAGTGGTGTCAATCGGGATTTCGAGGTCGGAGCGCTCCCATCCCTATTCAAACTATGCTTTAATGCACATCATAGACGGCCCCTTAAAGCAGCATTTTGTCGTTTTTTAAGCATAATTTGAAAACTACTTGAAAAGAAAAATTGAAATTTTGAATACACATAAAGCAGGACATAATAAATATAAATCCATCAAAAAAATTGTAGGTTGCATTCATAATTTTTTCGAATATTAATTTCATAATTCATAATTCATATTATAAAATTTTAAAAATTACAAATTTGACGTAGTTATGTTTGGGTTTTTGAGTTTTATAACCAAACAAAACGTTAGCACATTAGGATTATAATTTCAGGAGATATTAATAAAAATATGAAAATGTAATTTAACATTAGAAGCTCTAAAATTTGAATGTTTATAACTCAAAAACTTATCATCCAAATGACTTAAAATTTTGTATCTAGGCATAGTTTGAACCGAAAATTTAAAATATCATGTCAAAAGTGGGTGTTGCCATTGAAAAAATTAAAGTTTAGGCTGGTTTTAATATGTAGATGGCCCCTTAAGCAAATTTTAGATACATCACTTAAAAGTAGACTTTATTTCCAATCGTTTGGTACCAGTCACGTCCTTCTACTATAATTTGTTGCAGAGTTAGTGGGGGGTGTTCCGTTTTTTTTTTTCCACGACTGTACGTGTTTTGATTGGGTGGAATTTGGAGGTTGCTTTTTTAGGTTGGCGCGCGTAAAAAAAATCGCCAAATCGGGGGTCGCCCTTGTTTGAGGATTTTGCCAATTTTTAAAGAAAAAAATTATTTACTTTATAATTATTGAGTTTAGAAACACAGGAATCAGATAGTGTTAAATCAAATCAAGATAATGATTCTAAATAATATAAAACAGGAAAAAAACACTTGCGTAATACAATACAAGACTCTCGAACAAAAACACATTGTTTTTGTATGAGGCAAAATAATAAATTTAACCCTGCTAAATATATCCTATATCTATGCTTATTTAGTTAATATAATGTAAAAATGTGAAGCAGTATTCCTTTTATTTTTAATGGCAGGAGTTATTAATGGCAAAACGGTATCTGTGAAGTGGGGGTGGGTTGCTTTTATCTGAAAAATAAATTTCACCATTTTTACCAAAATAATTATCAAAGTAAAAAAAATAAGTACCATTAAGTGGAGTAACCGCCCCCCCCCTCTTCTGCTAGTTCCCAGTAAAAGGGGTGCTTTCAGAATTTTAATGCTTGACGATATCGGACCACATTCGACAATATTATGGATTTGTTATCAGTATACGGTCGGCACAGCATCTCGCCGTTGTTGGCGTTGCCGGTACCGGACCACATTCGGTAGGTGTAAGGATAACTGTTGGTATACAATCAGCACAGCAGAGTGCCGTCGATTCTACCTGCGTTGCCGTTACCGGACCGACTGTACGCCTATCTGTAGGGCGTCAGTCGTGCGGCGTGTCGAAAAAGTTACGGGACCGGTACGACAGCCGGTGTCGCGCCGTTACCGTCGGAAACGGCAAAGCGGCAATCCGCCGATTGCTTATCCATAGATCTGTGTTTGCTGGGTTATTAATTAATGTGTTCTTCTGTAGAGAGTAATGAAATTTATCGATAGCTAAATGAAGTATTTTTCCAGAGTCGGATCATGTTTAATAAAAAGAATGTGACTGCCATTTTTGTGTTTCTTAAAATCAATCTACACTACTCGGCTGCTGAGATGAATATTAAATTTACGACCGCATTTAAATTAGGTGTTTGATAGATATATCTTCCGTTTGTGACAAAATGTCACATATATATATATAACCATTAAAACATTACAGAAACATCATACAACATGCGGGAAAAAAATAAAGATGAAAAATGAACACGTACGTTTTTTAACAATATCCATAAATATGTAGAAAAAAACAATGAATATAAATTAAAACAAAGAGAATATAATATAGATTTGAGGGAAAAATGAAAAGAAAATTAAAACCTGAAAGAGGAAACACAAAACTGTACTGAAATGTATCCAAAATTAACAATTTTCAATTAGAAACATGATAATATTTTTAACCAATATGAAATTTTTAAATAGATGATTTTTTTTTTAATATTGTGGAACCATGGCAGACTTGTCAAGCCCAAATTACCATAAATTCCACAAAAAATGTTGACTTCATGTTTGTCCGAACTATTAACACTTTACCGACCGGTAGCGGTTCGAACATACTATGCCCTTTCACCGCCCGGTCAGCCGCAGATCGTCCGAGACACCGGCTTGGTTTCGGCCTAGACTGACGCGCGGGAATATATGCGCTTTTCTTAAACTATGGTAAAATTGTACGCTTCGTGTTATTCTAGGGTAACAAAATTTAATAAAATATTTTACTTTAACCCCTTGGGGACGAGCGACACGTATACGTGACGCATAAGATGCTCAGAATCCTCGATTATTCCCACCAGTTATTTTTTAATGTAAGATTTGCCTTATTAAATCTTAGCATTTCTGGGATTCAATAAGGTGAAATTTTCTGTTTTGAAAAACCGGTGGTAAAAGGTTAAAAATTCTGTAAAGGACGCTCGTCGTGAAGGGGTTAATCATATTACTGTTAAACAATATTTATTTTATCTATTACAATCGTTTTCAGTTTATTATTTACATAAAATATACCACAATCCATATAACAATATTTGTCGAAAAAAGAAGTTGTTTAATATTTTTTTAAACTATGATAGCGCTCGAAACAGTCACCTTTGTGTAAGGGGACGTTGCAGCATGTACAAGCGAAACCTGTTCTAAAGGGCTAAAGCTTATAAAAAAGCACCGATTATCTGAATAAAGAATGCTTGCTGCTTGCTACTTGTCAATCTTACCTAACCAAATCTAACAGAAAGATCAAAAGTCGATTAATCGACGACCGGTCGGTAAGCGCTGGGGAGCAAACGTCGAATAATCGACGGCCGGTCGGTAAGCGCTGGGGAGCAAACGTTGATTAATCGACGGCCGGTCGGTAAAGTGTTAAGTTACAGTTGTACAAATATTGGGTGATCATACATTTAAATAAAAGAAAACTGCCCAGTTAAACTGACGGCATTGAGCTCACAGGCTATTCACACTAACTGTAAATTATATTCTTATTTCAAAGAATTTGAAATAAGCCCTCGAAAAATGAAGAAATCGACAATATATTAAGAGGGGGAACCATCCCCGTTTCTCCTTCTTATAATTAACCAATGAACCCATAAAACTAATCAGAGAAGCGCCTTACCACAATGAACCTATATACAAAATTTGAAAAAATCGGATAATTCTGCTTAAAAAACCCATTTATCTATATCAAGGGGGGTTAGTCCCCCCCGTTCCCCCCTTTATACTTTACCAGTGAACCCCCAAAACTAATCAGGGAAGTGCCTTATCACAATGAGCCTATATACAAAATTTGGAGTAAATTGGATAATTCTGCATGAAAAACCCATTTATCAAAATTAAGGGGGGGGGGGTAGCAACCGTTTCCCTCCTTTACACTTCATCAATGAACCCCCAAAACTAATCAGGGAAGACCCTTACCTCAATGAGCCCATATAAAAAGTTTGAAGAAAATCGGATAACTCTGCATGAAAAAAATCATTTATCTAAAATAAGGGGGGAGGATTAACCCCCCCGTTACCCCCTTTATACTTAACTTATGAACCCCCAAAACTAATCAGGAAAGAACCTTATCACAATGAACCTATATACAAAATTTGAAGAAAATCGGATAAATCTGCATGAAAAAAATAATTTATCTAAAATAAGGGGAGAGGCTTAACTCCCCCGTTACCCCCTTTATATTTAACCTATGAACCCCCAAAACTAATCAGGAAAGAACCTTATCACAATGAACCTATATACAAAATTTGAAGAAAATTGGATCATTCTGCATGAAAAAACCATTTATCCAAATTAAGGGGGGTTAGCCCCCCGTTCCCCCCACTTTATAGTTAACCAATCAATCCCCAAAACTAATCAGGGAAGCGCCTTATCACAAGGAACCTATAAACAAAAGTGGAAGAAAATCGGATAACTCTGCATGAAAAATTCATTTATCTAAATTAAGGGGGAGGATTCCTCCCCCCCCCGTTAGCCCCTTTATACTTAACCTATGAACCCCCAAAACTAATCAGGAAAGAACCTTATCACAATGAACCTATATACAAAATTTGAAGAAAATTGGACAATTCTGCATGAAACAACCATTTATCTTAATTAAGGGGGGTTAGCCCCCTCGTTCCCCCCTTTATAGTTAAACAATCAATCCCCAAAACTAATCAGGGAAGCGCCTTATCACAAGGAACCTATAAACAAAATTGGAAGCAAAACGGTTATTTCTGTCAAGAGTTATCGCGTTACGTACGTACAGTCGTGGAAAAAAAAAACGGAACACCCCCCACTAACTCTGCAACAAATTATAGTAGAAGGACGTGACTGGTACCAAACGATTGGAAATAAAGTCTACTTTTAAGTGATGTATCTAAAATTTGCTTAAGGGGCCATCTACATATTAAAACCAGCCTAAACTTTAATTTTTTCAATGGCAACACCCACTTTTGACATGATATTTTAAATCTTCGGTTCAAACTATGCATAGATACAAAATTTTAAGCCATTTGGATGATAAGTTTTTGAGTTATAAACATTCAAATTTTAGAGCTTCAAATGTTAAATTACATTTACATATTTTTATTAATATCTCCTGAAATTATAATCCTAATGTGCTAACGTTTTGTTTGGTTATAAAACTCAAAAACCCAAACATAACTACGTCAAATTTGTAATTTTTAAAATTTTATAATATGAATTATGAATTATGAAATTAATATTCGAAAAAATTATGAATTGCAACCTACAATTTTTTTGATGGATTTATATTTATTATGTCCTGCTTTATGTGTATTCAAAATTTCAATTTTTTTTTCCAAGCAGTTTTCAAATTATGCTTAAAAAACGACAAAATGCTGCATTAAGGGGCCGTCTATGATGTGCATTAAAGCATAGTTTGAATAGGGATGGGAGCGCTCCGACTCGAAATCCCGATTGACACCACTAAATTTTAATAGTATTTGTTACCTTATTCAAGGACAAAATTTCTGAAATTCTTTACGTTGGAGAATACTATTAAAATTTAGTGGTAAGAATCGATATTCGGGTAGGAGAGCTCTCATTCCTCTTTGAGAAAATATTATACACATAAGCTGGGATTATAGTGACTTGATAAACTTACAGGTTAAGTCTGTCTTACACTATAAACAATGCGTAAACCGTATTTCAATGCTTCGTGATCTTACGTTAAACAACTCTGACAACGACCTGCGATTGTAGTAAGATATAAGATAGTGAGGCACCAGAACCCCATCCTTTATTATTATATATATAAATATATATATATATATATTTCTTTTACTTTTTCAATGTCTGCTTTAAAATTTTTCATTAAAATTACGTAAAACGTATTTACATGAGATATATGTTTTCATTGATGGAAAATAGTTTCGCTTTTATTTTTAAATTAATAAAGCTCATTTTTGAAAAATATGATCAGTTCTACCTTAGAAAAAACTTAATCATTTTTGTTACCTTTAAATGGATTTATAGCTTCTTTTCCAGTCTTATAAAGCTATATTGTTTTTTCTGCAGTATATATGTTTGAAGTGAAGTTTATTATAAATGCATATGTGTAGAGTATTTGCTGAAACAAAATGGCCC
The DNA here is from genome assembly GCA_963931845.1 of Maratus michaelseni. NCBI lineage: Eukaryota > Metazoa > Arthropoda > Arachnida > Araneae > Salticidae > Maratus > Maratus michaelseni. Next base: position 405,555,978 of record OZ007586.1, read on the forward strand.
CACAATTACCTGAAGCAACAAAAGGCCAAATGATTGGCATGTGGCAAGCTGGAAGAAGTTTTCGTTATATAGCTGGGCATTTTCAAGTGTCTCTTCAAACTGTTTCAACATGGATTAATAGGTAAGGTTTATATTGGTAGTTTATTGCGAAGAAAAAATTACAATATTTCTTCTATAACTTTCGTATTTAAATCTATTCGATTAAACAGGCTAATTGAAAAAAAATTACAAGTTATTTTTATGGTTTTCTGATAGGCAAGATTATTTCCCAATCGCTAGCAGTGTGCAAAAAAATCTAATAATAATAATAATAATAATAAATAATAAATGTCATATGGCAAGTTTTCTTGCCAGGAGGCATTAATGGGTTAATTGTAAAATTTCAAATGAACTACCAGAATAGGTTTAATCATGGAATTATTACCCCTATTCCGAAGGAGAATAACGGATGTAAAGTTATTCAGATGTCTTTATAACATATATTTAGTTTTAGGTCTTCAAATAAATCGGAATGTAAATTCTGCGAACATATCTCAAAACAAGACACCACCCCCCCTCTCGCTACTAAAAAAAAGCAATGTCTGGATTTATTTTCAGACTAAAAAACAATTTATCTGCGTCTTTTTTTTTTGTTGTTATTTTTACTTTGTTTCATTACGCTGCTTTATACTATTTTTTTTTAATTCTAAATTTTGTATCTGTCAATATTATTCACGTTTCTGCCAATAAACTAAAGAAAAGGCGAGTTAAATAGATGCAAAATCTGAGAAAAAGCATTATAAAAGCACCTGTAAAATTCCAATAATATTTACATATTCTAAAACTATTTTAATTACAAATAATCCTATGGTTTTTTTTAATCCCTTCGCTACCAGAGTCTATTACAGAATTTTTAATAATTTACCACCGGTTTTTCAAAACAGAAATTTTCGTCTAATTGAATTATGGAAATGCTAAGATATAATAAGGCAAAGCTTGCAATAAAAAATAACTGGTGGGAAAAATCGAGGATTCTGAGCATCTTATGCGTCACGCATACGTGTCGCTCGTCCCCAAGGGGTTAAAATCGGATAATTCAACACTTGTAAACATTATCTTACAGCATATAACAATAACCGAAACTTATTAAGTGAGTAAAATGGTCATATCGGTAAAACATAATACATTAAAAGGTGACATTCTGCAGCATTTCAACAATCGAGTACCGAACTTCAATTTGGATACAGCCCCTTAAATATGCTCATTATAAAGTAATTAATTTCTCAGAAACTAATCGTAGGAATTTAATGAAATTTGGTATCTAGGCATAGTTTGAACTGCAGTTTTCAAATATGTTGTCAAATTTGGGTCTTGCTATTGAAAAAAACAAAGTTTGGGTGTGTTTTTATATGTATATGGCCCCTTAAGCAAATTTTATATACATCACTTAAAAGTAGACTTTATTTCCAATCGTTTGGTACCAGTCACTTCCTTCTACTATAATTTGTTGCAGAGTTAGTGGGGGGTGTTCCGTTTTTTTTTCCACGACTGTACATACGTACATACATACAGAACGGGCGGGCACATAAGCTCTCAGGCTTTGATAGCCTGTGAGCTAAAAAACAGAAATAAGATATTAGAAAGGAAAAGTATAAATATATAAGTGAGGATAATTTCTCCATATTTAAACTGGAAAAGACGTGATTAAACGAAAAACGCTGTGAATGATGATTCAACAAAACTTCATTTGTTGCCGTGTAATAGTTACTAAATCATTAAATTAATAACAAGAGAAGTGCAAAATGAATTTCATACAAAAGTTATACAAGATTTAAGTAACATTACGGAACAATGCTTCTACCTATTGGCTGTTCAAGAAAGTGTATTATATCAGGTAAATATAAAATTTAGATTCATTTCTGGATATGCCAGCTGGTGTCAGTGTAATAAACTATTACATAAATTAGATATTGAAAGTGGAATTTTAATTTTTAAAGAAAGTGTTTGTTGAGAAATTGATAAATTATTAAATTTTAATGTAAATAATGAATGAAAAGTTTACAAGAATGTGAAAACGTTATTTATATGGTGTATATATATATATATGTAAATTTTTAACTCACTTCTTCTTTATTTGTATAACTTTATTTCACTTATTGACTCCGTGAAGTATGTATGGTATCATACAGCTGTCGAAAACCTTCCTTATATAGTGCGAAACCTGCATTATATAAACTTGACACATTTGTAATGGCTAGTTTTCATCTTTTAACCTGTTAACTGGGTACGACGAAATATTTCGTCATACACGAACTACTACTGTAATATTTTGAACGCATTACATCCACCAGTAACATTTTAATAGAAATTTTCGTCTTATTTAAACGCCCAATTCATGCAAAATTACTATCATGAAAAAAAAATCTATTTTTTACTGGTGGAAGTGTACCCGGTTAGTAATCAGGTATATCAGTTGAACAAAATTTTATTCCTCGGTTAACAGCTTAAGCAAGAAGGCCCGCTTATGGATGTTGCACTTGCATTGTTACCATATTTAACGTAACATATTTTCTCTTTTCTTGTTTATATTATAAATGAATGTATATAATAATTTTATTTTTTCTAATGGAGGTCTTTATATGCATAGTACTCTACTTGTAATAAAATAATTTTGTGTATAATTATTGAGAAATAATGTTACACATTAAATGCAAAAGCACGACCAACAGGCGGAATTTCATATGCTAAATGAAATGGAGAACTCGCGTTTCCCGTCAGTCATATGTTAATTATTGTAATTTATGCGATTTTCGAATAAATTCGTTCATGAATTTGCAAACATACTTATTGACATATTTAAAAAAAAAACAATAATAAAACATATGTTTCTATTCAAAAGAAAACAAATGTCAGTTTAGAAATGAAATTAATTTCCCTTAAAAAACGACGATTATCAGAATACTGTATATTTTAATTTTTCAAATCTGGTAATTGGTATTCGAAATAGCCATCTTCAAAATTGTCAAATGAAAATAAATATACTTAATGAGAGCCTTTTCATAATTGAAAATTATACTCAAATGCAAAATATTAAGATATGGTTTTACTTTCTAAGTTATAGGTTTCACAGTAGCAGTACATATGTGTCAATCTTTCAGAGTGTTATTCTTTGACAGAAATGGGTTTTTTTAATACTTCTATTCAACGCAATGTTTTGTTCTTTGTAAAATACATTTTGAATAATGTTTTCTCTTTTCACTGCAGTGCCACATTCTTTTACTGAAAACATTTGCTTTCAGAACAGAAATATATGGAGAGCAAATTAAATTAAGTCATACATTATTCATGTATTCTCTGAGAAGCGAAAGATTTTAAATTAGATGCAGTTAAAAATTTAAAACACACAGAAATACGGCTCTTACATTTCTCCTTCTTGTTAAGCAACTGCGTTTGAATGAAATATACAAGAATTTATATTTTAAAACGTCCAAATAGGCATTTAAAGGTTTGTGATTCTGAAATGTTGAAACACTGTTGCTTAAAAATTTCCGAAACTATAATTATATAATATATATTTATATATTTATGTATATATGTATTCATGTATATATATATATATATATATATATATGTAACGAATATTTCGGAGAGAGACTTGGGTGACAGAAATAACGTGGGACTCGGACCTGTTTACGGATCGAACTCTTATATTGAAGCGTTTCATCGTGTATCATCTTCGCGCGTTCGATCGGATTTCCTGCGAGCCATTTGCCTTAATTTGATAACATTTACATAGTCGTGGCTTGTACAAAACTCTCAAATCTACAAATTCTCTGCTCTTGGTGGATTGCACGCCAGTTTTGATAAGCATTTAGATTATTCTCCACAGAGGGAGAAGGTGTCAAACAGGGAGGATCATTTATTTCAATTGGTCAATTAGCTTTTGATTGATATCTGAGCCAGATTTTGTAGAGCATCTCGGGAAATAGCTCATGCAGATCTAATCACAAAGGAAGTGGAATTATACAAAAGACAGAACTTGTAATCTTAAAGAAAGTTCAATTTTGGAGTATGGAAGAAATAAGTGCTATGTTGTAAAAGAAACATAACCATTAACATTAAGGTACATAACATTAAGGACATAAAATACAAATATTGCGATTCATACCACTTTTATATTATAGCAACCTAAGAGTGACTTTATCATGGTGTTTCTTGCGTCAAATAAAGCGAATATTTATCCTAAAAACAATCTGGTGTACCTTAAGAGTCATTCTATTTAAGAATCACCCGAGCTGTGATTAAATGGTAAACAGATTCATGTGATTTTTTTTCTCAGTGAGATGACCATTAGAAAGAAAGAAATCCAGAATATTAATGCTGTGGGACCATTGGTTTTGATTTGGTGGGGGGTCAAAAGTCAGTGCCCCGCCTGAAAAATTCAAATTTTATGTTTTGCATAGTATTTCTCACAGTATGCATTAAAGTTATACCACAAAACAAATTACATGGGTGTATTATATAAGGTTGGCCCTTTGTTATTCAAGAATAAAAATTATGGGATATGTGTAATGCAGTGAGCTAGATGGCCACAAAAATTGTTTTTTTTCGAAATTTCACTATAGTTTTGACACATGTAGCTCTTTGCATTGAAATCATCCCATCATTTTTAACTGCTGCATGCTACCCTATGGAGTAATGAAACACAGAAAAGTAGGCCCCACCACGGGCAAACTTTAGTGCATTCTAAAATTTTATGCCAAATTTCCAAAAAAACGTATTTTTGCCTATTTTAAATGAGGTATACCAGACATACATTAAAGTCAGAATCTTGTAAAATAATAATAAAAATGTAGAATTGCTATTCACCTTTCAAAATCAGTAAACAGAATCATGGGCACTAAAGCAGTTTACACAGGGTAATGAAAATCGCATTGTAATATAATTAGGAACTACGCTTCCCACGACCTTCAATCATTGCCAAGAATAAAAACACCTCACAATTATTTCTGAAATGAATATATTTTTTATTTTAATATGAATTTCCACATGTATAGCGATAAATATTTTTAATATGTTTTTGTTACGGGCAGTGAAGACGTTTTAAGCCTTTAACGGATAAAACACTTCAATTGCCAAAATGTTGAAATAAATGATTGACACCGGAAATTTGTGTTGTTGTTTATTTGTATATTTATATACAAATATATATGTTCATTATTTCCAGTGTCAATCATTTATTTCAACATTTTGGCAATTGAAGTGCTTTATCCGTTAAAGGGTTGAAACATCTTCACTGCCTGCATTGCTTGAGTGTCACGCACTTTTTTGAAGTAGAATTATTGACCTTATTTAATGATAGATTAACCCTTTAGCGGGCGGTGGTCACAAAAAGGACACCTAATTTTAATTCCAAAACTGACAATCGGAACCAATACTATTTAATTAAATTTTTACTTTTATAAACTACGGGAAAATAAGCACGTTTTTATTTTCAATTAAATTCTTTTGTAAATTTTGGTGTAAGTCAATAATTTCATCATTTTAAAAACAAACTTACTCCGCGCCGGAAAGGGTTAAATGATGCGGAAATATGAAGAATTATACCATTTTTGAAAAGTTTTAGCAATCAAGCAATCTTTTTAAAGCAATACTTGTAAAATTTAAAAGTATCGGACCTGCAACATTGCAGCTATCATAAAATACTAATACTTGTTAGCCGAAGGTTAAAATCTACGAAAGAAGTAACTCAGTCGGGGTATTTAATTTTTTTAACCCTTTCAGGGGCAAAGTACTTTCAGTACTAAAATGTTGAAATAAATGACTGGCACCAGAATTTTCGAAAAAATTCATTTGGAAATAAAAAAGAGCTATAATTCACATACATATTAAATGGAAAAGATTTTGCAAAATTCTGGTGCCATTGTGGCGTTTGGGAATTAAAATTAAGTGGTTTCATAAATATACCACTGCCGCCCCTGAAAGGGTTAATTTATCTTTTTGTTGTCGATAGAGCTATATTATGAATACAAAAGTCTTCAGTAAAGAAAAAGCTTTTAGAGGGGGAAAATCAAAAATAAAACTCTGCTTCAAACGATAAAATGCGTATAAAATACTAGCAGTTGATTACCCTGCTACACCCCTTTGTTTTTATAACGGTCCGCAAGGGAGGAAAGTGGTGCTATGGTGCGCTAATAATTTAGACACTTGATGCGTACGCTGTAAATATAATGGCTCTGCTCACCATCCCCGGTACAACGGAAGTGTTTGCCAGTCTGGGTCGTCGAATATGTTTATAAAATATTCTTAGTAAAAAGCGGCCGGTGTGGATTTATTTTGTTAGTAGGAATATGTCTGACATCTAATTGTTTCATATTAATTTCTCTTTTGAAATCACAATTGACCTAATTTTCTACGTTATTTTAGCAAAGATTTATTCATATACTAGCTCACCCGCCTGGCGTTTTCCAATCCCGTGTAATAATCATGCATCTGGGAATAATGAAAACGAAAACGAAAAACCGGCCCGGATCCCCGCTGCCTTCACACCGTGTACGTGGCTTGCTGCGTGTAAAATGTCTTAATTTTACCTTTCACAGCCAGGGGGTGCTTTGAGTTCTGAAAAACCTCTTTCCGAACGAACCTCTTACACGGATCCCTACTGCCTACTGCACTGTATAGAGATAATAAGGGACGAAGGTTATTAAATTTGTTAGCATTTTAGAGTACTTCGGGACACGAAAATGAAATCGGAAAGTTGTAGGACAAATTGTAGATAAATTGAATTTTATTCGTAAATGAGGGTGATACATCTTATGTGTAGGAGAGCAAAGGCGCTGGAATGGAATGGAAATATTATGAGGGAGTTATCTATCAATTGTTAGGAAAATCCGAGAATTATTACTGTGAAAAAAACATGAAACTGAAATTAAAATTAGTGTTGAAATAGTAGTACAAAAACTAAAACATGACTGGTGAAAACTAAAAAAAAATCCCTATGACACAAAAAAATGAATTACAGAAACCGTACCATGAAGGAAAAAGAAATCGTTAAAATACCCTTGTAAATTGGTCCCAAAAACGGAATAAAAGGGGGCAAGTTATAAACATAAACGCGATATTTAATAAGAAAAACATCCTTCCGAATATAACAAATAATCTGTAAATTTAAGTTTTCTTTTTAATTACTATGAATTGTCAATCTTATATCGTACAATTTCTGATATTTCGTGTCGGAAAATAAATGGAGGAACGGGCCTCGAAGTGCCCGTAGCAGAAGTAAATTCAATACGATCCCCTGTTCTGTATGCCCTGGTCAGTTTTTTAGAAAAACTCAGAAAATTTAACAACCGATTTTCACAAAAATTTGCATTTTTGAAATCATAAAAATATTATACGTATATATTGTGATTTCCAAATCTATACATAGTTTTCTTAATATTCTAGGATAATTAAAAATTAAACAATTTCACCATCTGAGATTATCAAATCATTTATTTATTTTGTGATTTTGATATTTCTTTAACGACATTTTCAGATAAAAAGATCGCAGTTTCGCGATGTTAAATGAGATTTTAATTAAATACTCGGCTAATTATCAAAATTTTAAAAATACGAGCAACTGGTGCTTCAGAACATGCCTTGGATTATCCTCAACTAAATTTTCAGACTTCTAGGTGCGCTAGATTTTCTTAGCCATCACACAAACAGACAAACAGGGAGAAACTTTCTTTAACTATTATAGATTACTTTTTATTATTAGAAGTCTTTTACATTTGAAATGTCAAAAAGCGAAATTTTAAAGCTTGCTATCTTAAAAAACAATGAAATAGTGATTTAACAACTCTCCTCTTTTAAATTTTGCTTTTTAGAAATTAAATATATATTTTTATTAATTTTGAGTCATAAGTAGATGCTTCTATTATATAAAAATCTTTCTTTCTGCTTTTATTTCTCCACTACCTCTCTTCGAATATCGAAGGCAATGAAATTAACACCAGTTATTCCATGGAATAGAATGTTATCAAATAAATTCTCAGAGTTTTAAAAAATGAATTAGTTTCCGAGATATTAATGTTCTTGTAAATTTTAATGACATTTCTGTAATGGTGGCTACTAAATTACTTCCTTTTTGTAGATAAAAAATGTGAAAGCGGAAAATATGGAAATTATAAACATTTATTTAAATAGATGGTGAAAACAATCGAGAGATTAAATTACACTGTTAAAAATTTGCAGCACACTGTCCAGTAATTTGACTGTTTTTAAGGAAAATGGTTACATAACCGTAATTTAACTCTATTATTATCATGTTATTGCCCATATTATGGTCAGAATAGAATTAAATTAAAGTTATTTAACCGTTTTCTATAAAAACGGTCGAATGACTGGACAGTTGGCTGCAAATTTTTAACAATGTACATTTTTCAAGAAAATTTGAAGAAATAAAATCAAAAATTCAAGCTTAATTAATCAATTTTTCTACAAAGCAAAAAATCGTCTGACAACCAATTGACATGAAAAAATCGATCCACCTTCACCCTTTTGAGTTTTACATTCAACCAATCATTTTAAACATATACAAATTTCAGTACCTTGCATTTAACCCCTGAAGGGCACCGGTATATTATACATATATACCACTTAATTTTAATCTCAAAATGCCACATTGACACCAGAATTTTATAATCAAATTTTGAATTTTTAAGGTAAATGAGAAAATTTTTTTACTGATTTAGAAATAAATTCGTTTAAGAATCCTGGTTTCAATCAATCATTTCAATATTTTAGCTACAAGAGTACTTTGCTCCTGAAGGGGCTAACAAGGAGAGTTATTAACCTATTTTTAAATAATGAGTTTGAAGAAGAAGTATAGCTGTTCAACGTTTAATTTCCGAAAAAGGGTAGCTAACCCCTTTGGGACCATGGATGCATATGCGTTTTCAGACTATACAACAGTGCATACAACAATTGTTTTTGTACCAATAATAAAGAAAATTTTCAAATGGAAAATAATCGAATAGAATTAAAATATATTCGAATTGACGCCTTTTAGGCATGCGTAATTCCGCCCATGTGTGATATTTTGCATTTAATATGTTACACTATTTCACAAAAACATACACAAAATTCGTATTTAAACATTTAGAGTACTATGCATATAAATACCTCGATTAGAAATGATATCATTGTTATATACATTCATTTATAATATAAACACGAACGGGAAAATATTTTTGTTAAATAATGTAAGATGCTAGTATAATGCCCATAGGCGGGGCTTCCTGTATAAATGACGAAAACAATCTCTCACCAATGTGTTAGTTGTCAGAAAAATGATATTGATTTTATGCTTGTCGATAGCTAACCCTGAATGTTTATAATTAATATGACTTTTACAACATTGGCCAATGAGAAACAGCTATTAACATAAAACATTAAAAAAATAAATTTCTTAAACACGGCAAACTTATTCAATTTATTTTTTTAGAATACTATTTCTGTATTTTAATGTTAAAAGTAAATTAGACAACGCTTTTAAATACTTTCTTTAAAAAAAAAATATGTTATATCAGTGAATATCGGCAGATGTTGTAAATTTGATGTACAACATTCAACAACATTCTACATGTTGGCCAATATTGCTAAGACATAGGCAATATATTTTTGGTACCTAGGTACTTCAAAATAACAGAAGAGCAGCAAGCAGTTCACCGATAATGCGAAAGTACTAACCCAACCTGACTGTACGCTGTGAAGCGGGAGACCTATTAAATATGTAGACCTATGAATGTGAGGACGGATGGATTAGTTTTTGTCCTATTTAATCCCAGTACCTGAAACTTTAGAGAATGTGGCATCTAAATTGAAACTAAAGTGTGAATTTTAGGTTTAATATGTTTTGTAAATAGTCCAAATATTTTTCATTTAATTAAATATCCTTAGTTTAAACCCTAGACTATTTATTTCAGTACAAGCATGTTCTTAAGCAGTGATGAAATAGAAAATGTTGCTTGTTCTCATCTGTTAAAACTGAGTTTTCTGAGTTCTTTATCCAATTTTCGGAGTTATCAACACATATTTCTGCTTTGTGAAACTGGAACATTTGTTTGTCTATTCATCTGAGAATTGCCGATTCGAATCTTAAGTGTTTGGTCATCTGACCGATTATTTAGAAATAATATATCATACGAGCATTCTGCCGTCATGATGTGTTATTAAAAATTTTGATTTGCCATCATCGCTTCACTTAATACTCCTGCGAATACTGCATTATGCATGCTGAGTTAATTTTTATACAGTGCATCAAAATTGTCATAATAGAATGACATCGGAAAGGTATTTTACATTATATTACTAGGTGATTTGGTATGTTGTCATTTTTACAAATTTCTAAAAATTCGATATTTCGAGTATATTATTTCCGTTTATAATGTGTATTTTTTTTTTATTAGTGCTTAAAATATTATTGATAAATTCATTATTTCTGTGTTCTTCTTAGTAAATTATTTTGATTAATTCATTATTTTTTGTGATTTAAGTGTCTCAAGTTGTTCCACAAAAGTAGAAAAAAAGAAAGTAATAAATTTCTCCTTTTATATGTCAAGTATAGTGTTCAAGTATTTCTGTATTTGATAAAATCTGTTCTTTTATATTCATTCTTCAGAATTGTGTTCTATGTTTCTGAGTTTATTAATGGATTTTATGTTCTCAAAAGTAATATTTTGTTATCCTAGAATTTAGACAGAGTTTCTCGACATGTGCATGAAGCAACAATTGATTGAACAATAAAAGAAATGACTTTCCACCAATGTTTGCCAAACGATTTTTCAAGATTAAATATTCCTCCTCTGTCCAGTTTATATATTGCAGATTGAATAAAATGGGATTTTGATACCTACGTAACTCGCGTTTTATTTGTTGTAGAAACAAATTTCTTGTTTCTTTTTAAGAGTGCCAATTGAGTGAGTAACCAAAATGAAGTTGGAATGAATAGGTTTCTAATAAACGTGAATTTAAAAGTGCACTTTTTCATTTTTTTTATTTCCTGCTTCATATTCAGCCTAAATATTTTGACATGGATACAGAGAAATGTAATTATAAAATTTGTACGTGTTTTCCTGCATTTTATTTGTTTGTATGAGTCGTTTGATCTTTTAAAGTTTCACGTTAAAAAAAATAATTATTTATATCAGTTTAATGGACAGGGTGAACCAAAAGTCTTGTCCGGAATATAATAATTCATTTCAAAATAACCGTTTGTATAATAATGTAACTTGTTGTAACATTGGATAGGTCAGTTTTAGTAGTTTTTTGTGCAATATAGGGCGCTATTACTCCTTCAAGAATGACTCGGGGGAACATTTGTAAGGAAGATATCATTTGTGGCCGAAATGGCGTCGATTCAAGAGAAAGCTCAATGTGTGCTTTGGTTTCACGAAACGAAATTGCCCATTAATGTTCAGAGAACATTTCGACGTTGTTATGGACACAACCCTCCTGATGCAAAATCAATAACGCGATGGTGTGACAGGTTTAATGTAACAGGCAGGCTTACTGATCTGTCCAGATGTGGCAGGTCTAGTGCGTGTGTCTAGAGTGAGTGTACCAATTGCTGACGTCGGAGAACTGAAGACTAGGATAAGAGCTGCTGTGTGTATTGTAACTGAAGACTAGGATAAGAGCTGCTGTGTGTACTGTAACAGAATACATGTTATAGAACATTTACAGGGAACTAGAATACTGCTTAGACCTTCTCCGAGCTGCCAAGGGGGCAGACGTTGAAATTTACTGAAATACGTGGTCTTATAAAAAAATCATAACAGTACTTACAATGTATCCAAACAAACATATGTCTAATTATAATAGTTTGAAAACAATAAAAATTTATAATCAGGGCAAATTTTGATTCACCCTTTATTTTCTTCTTATTACTTACTATATACACCAAAACATGCTAAATCGTCCATCTCTTGTCAAAATGATATGCACACTATATTAAGATATTTGTCTTCATCTGACTCCAATAAGCTCTTTATTGTGAAAAGTCATTGTAGCATTTAAGGTTTGTTTACAGGGTCACTCAAAAAATATTGAATATATTGCAGCCTATGGATATTTAATAAAAATAAATGTGTTTTAATGACTTTATGCTATTTAAATATCTGTAATGTTTTATTATATTTCTTGAAAATTGAATATGTATTCATTTTGTTAGACTGACACTCTGACAGCTAATCCATCCAGGCTTCAACTTTAGTAAATATGATCCTATTACTATAGGCATGCTGCCTTTTGAAAATTGAATACTTTAGTGACTTTTGTCCACAAATTTTAATGAAAAATTAAATGAAATTGCATTTTATATGAAAACTCAATAATTATAGACGGAGGTGTTACGGACGATAATCATCGGCCAGTGTCACGTCCGTGTTCAAGGGCACTGACTACGAAACAGTGTCAGTGGACCCCGAAAACGGATTACCCACAGAACATGCTTAGTAACATAATGATAGCAGAACATTTATTGGCGGACAAACAATTAGACAGAATTTCAGAATAAAACACAAGTATATTATTGAAGTTATTCACCACCGTTGAAAATCTTCATTTTAGAATTTCCTGTTTATTCAAAAATTTTACAAAATATACCAAATACATGGATTCTATTGACGGTTTCAATTTGTAATGCATTTTAATGTTTTTCTTTACAAATTCGACGAAATATAAGTATTTTCAATGCCAAAGGAATTATCGTTTAAACATTAATAGCCTAAGATCAAATATATTTATACTTTACGGTCGAAACATTGTTTTACTGTAAATACCCAAGTAGCACAGATTGTTGGCTCACTGTTGGTAGTTTGTGGAAACTGCTAGTAAGTGGTGTATTTGGGACTGGTTGGGTTGGGTACTGGTTGGTAAATGACATAGATTGATACAGACATCCTTATAATTTGGAGCGTGACTGAGCAGGATTCATGGCGGCAAACGATCAGATGACGGTTGGGGTTTGTTCGCAAATGATTAGTTGGCCAATGGTACGCAAAGGTGGACATTTATTTGTATGTTACATGAGTTTGATAGCAATAAGCTAACAATTAGCAAATGTTGGCCCAACTATTTTATACGACTTGGGTAATATTATGTAAATTTTAATTTAAATGAAAGTCTATCAGCATAATATTCTAAATAATAACAAAAATGTTAGAAATAAATATAAAATGAAATTTGTGAGATATAAATTCCTAATCCAAATATTAATAATTTATTAATAAGAAGCCGAAAATGAAAAAATATTTTTATAAAATAAATTTTGATTAATATACACAAATAATTAATGAACTAAAAGGTCAAAAAAATATAATTTACATTATAGTTGAATGGAAACTTGACATTAAATACCTCTCTTAAAGAAAATCATTTACAATGTAACATCTAAATCAAATAAAAAACGTAGGCATGTATAAATTATACAACCACAGTCTTCTTGCTGAATGGAAAAATGTTCGTCTCTATTCGTCTAAAAAAAAAAATCTAAAGTTTTTTCGCAAAATGTTTACTTGTTTTTATATGTTATATGTACTTTTATGTGTGGACTAAAGCGCAGTATAATCATGTTATACATTTCTCAGTTTTACTTATTTTTACAAAATGTTGCAAACAGAATTCGGAAGTATACAGAATAAATAAGGTAATTGCAAGAATTTAAAAGAATATCCACTTCTGGATATTTTATAACTATGTAAACGTAGTTGGTAACAAAAAAGTAGTTCCAATTTTAGTTGATAGTAGATAAAGAATATCAAAGTTTACGACGTACTAAAAAGTAGAAAATGGCAATTTCTTTTAAAGTGCTATGTATTTAAATAGAGCTTTGCGAATTTCACGAGACTATTGCAATACTTGACATCTTATGATTAAAAATAACATAGTTTCATAATAAAATTTGTGTTTTGTTTGAAAAATGTTTCATTTTTGCTAATTGGTACAATTGGTAAGCTACACAAAAATCCACAAAAATCGTAAGATAAGGAAGAATTTGATCACAGATAACGCCACTAGAAGGACTTCTAGGGAAAAATTAAACTAAGAAGGCACGACTTAAAGTAATGGAGGTATGAATAAATAGGAGGACACAGATAGTGTAGTGTCTACTGGTTGCGAGTGAAGTAAGTTACTAAGGATTTAGTCACAAGAAAGCGGTTGTTGTTTGTTGATACCGGGGATCAGGGCCTGATTAACGCCGGGGCAAACTTCCACCAGTAAAATCTAATAGAAATTTTTGTCTTTGTTATGGCAGAAATTCTGCATGAAAAAGACATTTAAATAAGGGGAGCATTTTTATTAAAATTAACTAGTGGAAGTTTGTCCCAGCGTTAATCACCGACTATAACAGGACGGTTTTATATGTAGTCACAATAAGGCGGAACAGAATCGGTTACAGTAGAAGCTTCACAATTTTTAGTATACAGGTTAGGATACAGGTTTAGGATAATCAGTTCCTCTTTATTGATAGTTCCATGCTTAAAGTAAAGATTGTGTAAATCAGGCAAAAAATTCCTCTTAAAAACTAGAATTAATTTTTACAAAAACTAGTCAAAATATTTGAAAGAATAATTACATAACGTATTATCAACATGGCTTTTGCATCTACTAAAAACTAACACGCTCATTCTGAAAGCACGCCAAAAAATATGAGCACGTTATCAACCACTAAAAGACCTGTATTTTTCGTTAATTATGTAACTTAATCACATTTTAGGTAGCTTTCATTACAAAAAGCTACCTATTGCAGCCGTTCGGAGGAAAGCAATTTCAAAAAACTTTGGTATATTTTCACCGATCATGACTTCCAGACCCCCAAACCACCATCCGTTCAAATGTTGATTTATATATATATATATATATATATACAGGGTGATTATAAAAAAAACTATCCCGATATATGAGACCTTAACTGTCACACCGTTCACTGAAACTGACTGAAATTTTGGTTTTAAGTATTTTGAGGTATGCGCTCAAGAATCGTATGAAAAACAACAGTTAAACTCTAACAGTTACGGTTACAGTGACAAAATTTTGAAAAATTCAAATGGCAACACCTATTTTTTTTATTGGAATGTGATCTTCATAGTGAAAAACCATAAAAAGCTTTGGAACGGTACCTGTAGCACGAAAAATACCGGCGCTAGACAGACTAAGAAAAGTGAAAACAACGAATAAGGACAGAGAATCAAGAGAAAACAAAACATTTTATTGTGTTTCACAAAATTTCCACGTCACACACGAAGACACGTTGCATGCATCAGATGGTGGATGGTACTGAATAATAAAATGTTTTACTTTCTGTTGCTTCTCTGTCCTTTATTGGTTGTTTTCACTTTTCTTCTTAGTCTCTAGCGCGGGCAATTTTCGTGTTACAGGTACCGTTTCAACGATTTTTATGGTTTTTCACTATGAAGATCACATTCCAATAAAAAAATAGGTGTTGCCATTTGAAATTTTCAAAATTTTGTCATTGTAACCGTAACCGTTAGAGTTTAACTATTGTTTTTCATACGATTCTTGAGCGCATACCTCAAAATACTTAAAACCAAAATTTCAGTCAGTTTTTGTGAACGGTGTGACAGTTAAGGATTCATATATCGCGATAGTTTTTAGCTCACAGGCAATCAAAGCCTGAGAGCTTATGTACCCGCCGGTTCTGTATGTAGGTACGTACGTGATAACTCTTCATAGAAATATCCGTTTACCTTCAAATTTTGTTTATAGGTTCACTGTGTTTAGGCGCTTCCCTGATTAGTTTTCGGCATTGATTGGTTAACCTTTATATCCTGAATTAATTTTGCAGCTACTTTTTAGATGCTCAGAATCCTCGATTATTCCCACGAGTTATTTTTTTTTTTGTAAAGTTTTCCTTATCTAATCGTAGCATTTTTGCGATTCAATTAGGTGAAAATTTCTCATTTGAAAAACCGGTGGTAACAGATTAAAAATTCTGTAAAAGACGCTCGTCGCGAAGGGGTTAAAGTGGTACTTATAAGTACCGTCAGGATAAAAAGGGTTAAGTATAAAGGGGGGGAACGGGGGGGGGCTAATCCCCCTTAATTTATATAAATGGGTTTTTCATGCAGAATTATTCAGTTTTCCTTCAAATTTTGTTTATAGGTTCACTGTGTTAAGGCGCTTCCCTGATTAGTTTTCGGGATTGATTGGTTAAGTATAAAGGGGGGAAACGGGGGGGGGGGCTAATCCCCCCCTTAATTTATATAAATGGATTTTTCATGCAGAATTATCCAATTTGCTTCAAAATTTGTTTATAGGTTCATTGGGTTACGACGCTTCCCTGATTAGTTTTCGGGATTGATTGGTTAAGTATAAAGAGAGGGAACGGAGGGGGCTAATCCCCACTTAATTTAAATAAATGGGTTTTTCATGCAGAATTATCTGATTTTGTTCAAATTTTGTTTATAGGTTCATTGGGTTAAAACGCTTCCCTGATTAGTTTTCGGTATTGATTGGTTAAGTATAAAGGGGGGGGGGAATGGGGGGGGCTAATCCCCCCTTAATTTATATAAATGGGTTTTTCATGCAGAATTATTCCGTTTTTCTTCAAATTTTGTTTATAGGTTCACTGTGTTAAGGCGCATCCCTGATTAGTTTTCGGGATTGAATTGTTAAGTATAAAGGGGGAAACGGGGGGGGCTAATCCCCCCTTAATTTATATAAATGGGTTTTTCATGCAGAATTATCCCATTTGCTTCAAAATTTGTTTATAGGTTCATTGGGTTAAGACGCTTCACTGATTAGTTTTCGGTATTGATTGGTTAAGTATAAAGGGGGGGAACGGGGGGCTAATCCCCCCTTAATTTAGATAAATGGATTTTTCATGCAGAATTATCCCATTTGCTTCAAAATTTGTTTATAGGTTCATTGGGTTAAGACGCTTCCCTGATTAGTTTTCAGGATTGATTGGTTAAGTATAAAGTGGGGGAATGGGGGGGGCTAATCCCTCCTTAATTTATATAAATGGGTTTTTCATGCTGAATTATTCCGTTTTTCTTCAAATTTTGTTTATAGGTTCACTGTGTTAAGGCGCATCCCTGATTAGTGTTCGGGATTGAATTGTTAAGTATAAAGGGGGAAACGGGGGGGCTAATCCCCCCTTAATTTATATAAATGGGTTTTTCATGCAGAATTATCCCAGTTGCTTCAAAATTTGTTTATAGGTTCATTGGGTTAAGACGCTTCACTGATTAGTTTTCGGTATTGATTGGTTAAGTATAAAGGGGGGGAACGGGGGGCTAATCCCCCCTTAATTTAGATAAATGGGTTTTTCATGCAGAATTATCAGATTTTCTTCAAATTTTGTATATATAATCATTGTAATTAGAGACTTCCCTGATTAGTTTAAGGGGTTCATTAGTTAACTATGAGGGGGGGGGGTAACGGGGGGATGACCCCCCTTAATATATTGTTGATTTCTTTATTTTTCTCTTATTTCAAATTCTTTGAAATAAGAGTATAATATACAATTAGTGTGAATAGCCTGTGAGCTCAATGCCCTCAGTTTAACTGGGCAGTTTTCTTTTTATTTTATAATCACCCTGTTTATCCATATATATATTCCATATATATATATGACATATGTCATTCTGTAACTCTCTTATTTATGAACCGATTTGGATGTGACTGAGTATGTGTATAGGACATACCAAGGTCTCGACTGAGTTCGTTGGCCAGCTTCATCCGCCATCTTGTTTCAAAAAAGCGACCAGTAAATTTTTTTTTTTAATTTTAGAAAATCCAAAAATATGCTGAAAAAAATTATAAATTGAGAAATTTGTTTAAGTTAAAGTTTGGAACATTTCTAGTTTTTGCTATATCTTAAAAAAGGGCTGATATATTGCAACTTAATTTTCTAGGGAGGCTGGCATTTTGAAACACTCTTATATTTGTTATGCTGTAACTCTCGTATTTATGAACCGATATGAATATGACTAATCATTTTTACAGAACATACCAAGGTCTGGATCGACTTCGTTGGCCAGGTTTTTGCGCCATTTTGTTTCAAAATGGCGTCAAGTTAAAAAAAATTAATTTAAAAAAAAATCAAAAAGATGTATAGAAAATTATAAATTGAAAAGGTTGTTTCTGTCAAGTGTTAGATCGTGATACAAGGATTCCGGAACATTTTTTGTTTTGGTTTTATCTTAAAAAATGCAAGCGATATGGCAGTTAAAATTCTAGGGAGGCTGGCATTTTGAAACAAACTTATTTATATTATGCTGAAATTCGCATTCAAATTTAGTATGAACAAAAACCGGGATTGAATGTTCTATAATCGAGTTCCAAGCAATTTATCATCGGATGTCTGAGTAAAATGAGGTGGATTTTTAAAAACATTGACTATGAAAGCTACATTTTCCTCCCAGTACAGGCCGGAAGGTTTTTTTTTATCATGGTTTAAATAACTTTAATAAGAATTAATTATCTTCATAAAAATTGTGTTTCATTCATCATCTTTCTGATATTTTACTGAATTCTTGACACAATCTCTGCTTTCAGTTGAGATTTTTAACTTTAAATTTTTGCCCTTGAAGACCGACATTATTAGTCAGAGGGTCAAATTTTTTGAATAAACAAAACAATATGACATGCCTAACTAAAAATTTTTTTAATTCGGAATAACTGGCGCCATATGTGATCAATTGCTTGCTTATCTTGTTTCTGATGTATTTTTCGAAAGATTTTTTTCTTTGCTTAAACAAAAACTTCGATCATGAGAAGCATTTTCGTCGAAACCGTTTATTCGCTTCCTACTAGGGCGAACAAAACGTCGAAACCGTTTTGTACGCCAATTGCTTGATTTGTTATTATGTATTAAAATGCGATATGAAATTTTTACCCACCCTGTATATCTTAATCACTTTATCCAACGCAAGTTCTTAAATCGAATTAGATGATTTTACATAAAACTTTTTCATCTTTTACACACGAAATCTTTATTATGAAGATTTTTCTAAATTGGGAAATCAGTAGCATTAATTCATTTGCACGTTAATGAGAAAAGTTTTTAACAGAAATAGAATTTAATAAATATCTATCTTTCTACCAATCAAATATAATTCTGTTCAAGAAATTGTTAAAAAAAATATCTAAATTACTTACGAAATACTGATAGTAATTATAATTCTTCGTGGAAACATTCGAAATTAATTAAACGCCTGTTAGTAATTTTTGGTGAGTTTATATTGATTTCCACATTTATTTAACATATTCATCAGATTAAATACACTCAAAGGAAAGATTTTTCTTTAAATTAATTAATGAGTGTGCATGCAAATCAAAAATAACATATCTATATATTCGAGAAAAATAATAAAATAAATATTCTATGATATAGGAAATATAATTAAAGATCAAACGCGTAAATTTGAACACTTATCAAAATTTGCTTTAGATTTTCGTAAAATGTAGTAAAATTATTTTGCCAAAATTTAAGCGGCACTTGAAAAATGTACAGGGAACAATAAGTGTATGTAAATGTCCTTTTTATTGCTTCAGAAATAAGCTGAATAGTTCAAAATAAGCTGTCAGAATTACGCTGTAAGTTCAGATGTATTTAACTGTGGAATGGGTGATAAATGCTCCATCTTTCAGTTTGGTCCAAGAGCAGAATGGATGTGGGTTCGATTCTTAGCAGGCTATTGATCTTTTTTTTTTCTTGCTTGGAAGCTGGATTTAAAATTGTATGTCCATTCTATTTTTTTAAACAAACTGTTAAAAAAATCATTCTAAATTTAATTTATTTCTTTTTAAAAAGTTACTTATTTTAATCTATTGTCCTTCAACATATTTTTTTTTTCCTTTTTACTACATTATAATAAAAGCGTGTCATTAAAATATATGTTTTTTATTTATAATTTTTTATAGATAAAAAATCGATATACTTTTGCATATTGTATAATCTTTGATGGAAGCATTGCGCCTTTCTATGTTTACGGTTGATGAGTATTATTTTTTCATTCTCTCCATGCGAAGGACGATTTTAATACTAGTATAAACATATGGGTAAACTCACAGACACTAGCGCGGCATATGCTATATGGGTGAACTACCTACGTATAACATTGTAACGCCACGGTAACAGTACAGTGACGTCATATTGTAAGATTTATTATTATTTTTTTTTAGTTGCAATTTAATATTATACTAATTTATTTTTATTTAGCTTTTCCAGTCGATATAAAGCACTTTGATTTCAGAACTTAGACAATAATTTTTGCAGTTTAGGTCGATGAAAAATATATAAATAAAGCAACTTCATAGAAAACCTATATTAAAATAAAGAGAAAACTGCCCAGTTAAACTGAGAGCATTGAGCTCACAGGCTATTACACACAAACTCTTATTTCAAAGAATTTGAAATAAGCCCTCGAAAAATAAAGAAATTGACAATATATTAACGGGGGTATCTTCCCCTCGCCCCCCCCTTTATACTTAATCAATGAATCCCCACAACTAATCAGGAAAGCACCTTATCACACTGAACCTATATACAAAATTTGAAGAAAATCGGATAATTCTGCATGAAAAAAACCATTTATCTAAATTAAAGGAGGATTAGACCCCCTTTCCCTTTTTTATACTTAATCAATGAACCGCTATTCTAATCAGGGATGCGTTTTATCAGAATGAACCATTATACAAAATTTGAAGCAAATCGGATTTTTTTATCAAGAGGTATCACGTTACGTACGTACATACAGAGTTCATGAAAAACCCATTACTTGAAAAACCCATTTATCTAAACTTAGGAGGAGTGGCTATTAGCCCCTCATTTCCCCCTTTATACTTAACCAATGAATCCCCAAGACTAATCACGGAAGCGTCTTAAAACAATGAACCTATATTCACAATTTGAAGAAAATCGAATAATTCTGCATGAAAAACCCATTTATATAAATTAAGGGGGGATTAGACCCCCTTTGTTCCCTTTATACTTAGCCAATGAACCGCCAAAAATAACCAGGATAGCTCCTTATCAAAATGATCCTATATATAAAATTTGAAGAAAATCGGATAATTCTGCATGAAAAACCCATTTATCTAAATTTAGGGGGGTGGCTATTAGCCCTTCCTTTCCCCCTTTATACTTAACCAATGAATCCCCAAGACTAATCACGTAAGCGCCTTATCACAATGAACCTATATACAAAATTTGAAGAAAATCGAATAATTCTGCATGAAAAATCCATGTATCTAAATTAAGGGGGATTAGACCCCCTTTCCCCCTTTATACTTAACCAATGAACCGCCAAAAATAACCAGGATAGCTAATTATCAAAATGAACCTATATACAAAATTTGAAAAAAAATCGGATAATTCTGCATGAAAAACCCATTTATCTAAGTTTAGGAGGGGGGATATTAGCCCCTCCTTTCCCCCTTTATACTTAACCAATGAATCTCCAAGATTAATCACGGAAACGCCTTATGACAATGAACTTATATACAAAATTTGAAGAAAATCGAATAATTCTGCATGAAAAACCCATTTATCTAAATTAAGGGGGGGGGGTTAGACCACCGTTCCCTTTTTATACTTAACCAATGAATCCCCAAAACTAATCAGGGAAGCGCCTTATCACAAGGAACCCATAAACAAAATATAAAGCAAAACGGTTAGTTCTATCAAGAGTTATCGCGTTACGTACATACGTACATACATACAGATCCGGCGGGCACATTAGCTCTCAGGCTTTGATAGCCTGTGAGCTTTATCTAAATAAAGGGGTTGTTAGCCCCCGTTCCCCTTTTTATACTTAACCAGTGAAACCCCAAAACTAATTAGGGAAGCGCCTTATCACAAGGAACCCATAAACAAAATATAAAGCAAAACGGTTAGTTCTATCAAGAGTTATCGCGTTACGTACATACATATATACATACATACATACATACATACATACATACAGAACCGGTGGGCACATTAGCTCTCAGGCTTTGATAGCCTGTGAGCTGAAAATGGTTAAAAAAAAGTCTATAAAATTTAAATGGCATTAAAATATAAAAAATAATGTTTTCTCAGCCAGAATAAGAAAAGTATTTCTGAATGTAATAATATGTCATTATTAAGAGAATAGCTTGTGGCGCTCAGAAAACATTAAATTGCACGATTAGTATATTTGCGTGACCAAAATTTTTGTAAGAGGTTAATTGGTAACAAATTTGTTCAAGAATCGACCAGGCTTATGTCAACTGGACATTAAACTGCAAGATCAGTTGTTGTAACTCCTGTTCAGTGATTTGTATTTATAATCGACAATGTTTGAGCTTCCCAAGCGTTATTCTTATTCATATGTCATATCTAGAACTACTTTTCTTATTTTAGCTCAGGAAATATATATGTTTTACTTTTTAAAGCACTTTAAATTTAACAAAACCTTGTATTATTTAAAAAAAAACATTTGTATATATTTATTTTTTACCTTTTGGCCTTATTTATTAATATAGAATAATTTCTTGCTACAATTTTTTTCACAAACTTTTACTCGGGATATTTAGCAAGAAATTTGAAAAGCTTTTTAATAACAGGGTTCGTAGGTTGTACCACAAAGAACATGAAGAAATTCTTGAATTGTTTAAAGAAACATTTGTGACTTCATTCATAATATATATATATTTTTAATTTGTTGGTTGCCCTCTAATTTACCTCGAATCAAGCTGTTCCTAAAAATTAAGAGGCGGAACATATTCTTTAAATTCTTGAAGTTACAGAAGAATCCATCAAGTATTTCTCTAGATATTCGACAAAACATCTACAGCAAAGATGAAAGCGCTGAGCCCCAAAGTGCCAATTTTCGCCACTAAATTTTAATCCATTTATACCTAACGTTCCAATTTTGGAACATTTTAGTAAATTGGGAAAAAGTGCATTTCACACCACTTTTTTTCCCGAAATTTGGTGTCCTATTTTATCGAGGAGTCTTCGATAAAATAAGTCACCAAATATCTATTTAAAAAAAAGTGGTGTGAAATGCACTTTTTCCCATTTTAATAAAGCATCGACGCTAGGCATAAATGGGTTAATAGTATTTGCCACTTTAGGTAAAGAATTTTTGCAATTGATAAGGCGAAGAATACTATCAAAATTTAGTGGTGACAATTAGTCATTTACAGTGCACAGCTTTCATTCCTGCTACAATGGGAATTGTCCCGTGACTTTTGACCATATAGTGCATATAGTATATTGCTGTATATGTTTACATAATTTATTTTCCATGTATACATTTTTATAAAAGTATTGTTTACCACGATGAATTTTCTCAAACTTACGAATGTTTGATATGTTTGTTTTTTGTTTGTTTTTAGTTTGAAATAATTTATTCTAAATAATGAAAGCAATGAAGGAAAATTTATAACGTTGTGCAATCATTTAAACGAATTTCCATAAACTGAATAACAGATATAGTGCTAGAAACTGTTAGATCTCATGATTAAATCTACGTTCTATGCAGTGACGACCAGGGGCCCAAATAAGACAGGAGGCTGATATCAAAAGCAAAACCAAAAATCTCTCCCCTTTTCGGAGCATTAATTTATTTGTCATATATTCATGGTCATTTCTACAATATTGTTTTAAAACACATATTATTGTTTCAATAAATCAATGATAATTAATAATTTCCATTATAATCTTATTTTAAGGTATTTTATAATTTGTACAATATATTATTTTGTTTGTAAAACTTTTTAGGAATATTTAAAAAAAATAACTATGTCGTCATAAGGGTTCTGATTACATATTTACGTTCATTTTTTAATAAAATACATTAAAATTTTATTTCTGAGCAGCCATAAAGACGATGCGACAAATTCAATGAACCCGGGCATCGTGATTACAGGGGACCTCAGCGAGACACATAGACGCTTTTTATCCCTTTTTATAAAAATTAAGATGCCAAAAATTTTACCCCCGGTATTCTATGCTTATAGGGACTTTCATAGAAACTAATTTTTTTATTGTTTTATCTTTGAAAATAATTTAGGGCATCAAAATTACTATTGTGCTCATCATTTTTAAAGTGCATACCATCCCTTATTTAAAAAAATGAGAGTCTCGAGTATGGAGTTAGTGGAGTAATTCCTAATCGTTTCTTCTATTAATTATTGAAGGCTAGAAAGTTTGCAGCATTCAATCCAGATTGACTCTTCTCTTCCTCTTTACTTGTTGCAGACACTCAGTTAACGGTAATACTGGTAGGCAAGTTTTTAACAGCCTCTAGACTTTCTGAAAGTGATACAATTATTAACAATTCCATATTGTGATTTAAAATTTTATTTATATTAAAAATGTTTTAATTCAATATTTGTCTAATTTAAAGTTTACGAAGGCGGCTTAGCAGCCTTTACCTCCCCTGACGATCCACCCATGATTCTATGGTAAATGTTAGTTGTCTTGCTATGCATTATCTCTGCTCTTTATTATCGATAGATTTTGAGGAAACATTGAATGCACATTTCAAAGTAGTTAGCTTCCCCCTACACAATTCTGCGTATTTCACTTCGTCATACTTATTCAATTTTCCTAACTATTAATTCGGGGTTGTTTTCTTCTTTCCGTTTGGATTTCCCAAATTTTACGAAAAATTTAGCGTTCTAAGTACTGTAACTAGGATTTTGAGGAACAAATCCAAAGTTGCCAGGTACGATTTCCGGATCCGGCTTCTCCGTTCAATATTGTTTGAAAATCAATCTGAACTGGAAATCTCGCTCTATGTAGCTCATTTTAACAACAGCAGCAACAACAAAATCTACCCAAGTAGAAAACCAAAACCAATTTTTTTATATTAAACCCCATGTTGCATTTTTTTGCAATTACTTCGATGAAATGTCAATCGAAAAAATGACCTTGCAGTCGAACTATTTGCAAAAAAATATGTACATTTCATTAAATTGGAAATATTACACAATAAAATACAGAAATATGTTAAGAAATACATGGGGAATATAGACAAAATGTAAAAACCCATATGCTGGGACAATACTAGATGCAAATATTACCAATATTGGCCAGGCATAAACGTACTCTACATTATCTTAACAGATTATTTGCTAAGAGAAACAATATTTGTCAAACATGGTTTACATCTATTGTAGAATCACCATCAGCACAAAATATCACATTAACTATGAAAATATGTTAAATTAATATTTAATTGCATAGTAAAGTAAATTCAGTTTTATTTAATTAGAATAAAGGGAATCTGGATTCATTTTCATCTTACATATATTTTATCTAGTATTTAGATGAAATAATTTCAAATTATGATTTACTTAAGAATAAAATATATCATTTTCATATATATTCTTGAGTCTTCCGTACTTAATTGTAACGTCTGGAGCATAAACATCAAATTCCACATAAACATTTTGAGAACTCTTTTAAGTGATTCGCGAATTTACAAAGAATTGAAAGAAGTATCAGACGATTATAAAATTAATTGGAAATGTAAAGTTAAACGATCTATTACCAATAAGTTATTAATAAATAATAAATGTTTGAATGCTACAAATGTTCATTTAAGATACGGTTGAATAAAGTAGCAAATACTTTAAAGGAAGGTCTTTGATCTCTATATACTTTATGATGCTTTTAATTGCTTTGTATGGAAGTTCATCTCTTGTTTCATAAGAGAATCTAATCAAGTTGAAAAATCATTAGCAGATTACTGGATCGACAAAATTACGCACAACGAACCTTCTCCTGGTTATGTTATTTCATAGAAATTAAAATTTTGCCTTTCTGATTGAGATATTTTAATGAATAAATAGTAAACCACCGCTTCTATTCTTAAAGTACTTTAATTTAGAGATTCGTACCGATTCAGCAAGGATTTGTTTGAAAAATGGATTGAATTAAAACACAGTAAATGCATTAAATTTTGGTACTAAAGTTAAGGTTTTTGAAACATAAATACATTGTCAATTTATTTAGAAAATAAATTCTTCTACAGTTTCTAAAATTTGGTGATTGGACGAGATGCATCAGTTAGATGATTAAGAACTGAAATTTTATTTAGCAAACAAAACGAACAGTAATTTATAGATTAAAAAATGTATAGTATTGGTAAAACTGTATTGTATGTTCAGTTCTGCTGAAAATTTAATTAGATATATAGATAAAAAATGTTTTAATTTGAAATTACAAAATATCATTGATTTTATGTTTTAATTGTCACCATGTATTGTATATTTTGCACTGCATTTTTAATGATGTATAAACAAATATATATAACCAAGAAAAAAACTCATTAGACAGGGAATAGCACACCCTGATATGCTTAATGGGCGATAAGTAAACAGCAAATGTCAGACTTTGACAGGTAACAATATATAGCTTATAATTGTAAAATAAATGTCAGGAGGATGGAGACACTGTTTTGAAACACCCCCCCCCCCTCACACGCACGCACACACTAAAACCCCAGCCAACAAGAATTACTCAAAGGATAATACATGCGAACATGGTGAAATAGGTTATCCAATGAGAACAAAGTGAACTAAAAATTTTTATACCGAGGAAAGGTCTCACGGTTATGATCGGGTAAAGAGATAATATTTATATACGTAGATACGCTCTGAAAATTACGGTTTCTCTCGCCTGATATGCATTCTGCATCACTCTTCTCTTGGTTTTTGAAAAAGTAAGAAGGCTTCAGTGAGCGATTAAAAAAAGAAAATGAAAAAAAACCCTTTTTTTACGAAGTCCTGTAACAACACAAAGACGACCGATGAAAATTAGCGGAGAAATCCTGTAATAAGAAGAAAAGATAGTCACAGTGAAAGAAAAGAAACAGCTCTAAACAAGAAAATACTTTCAAAAACTGCCTCATTGTCAAAAATAAGTAAGATTGAGAAAACAATGAATTAATCTCGACTTTAAATATAGTGAGACATAGAACGCTGTTAAAAAATATTACAAAGACTCTCAGCCATGATACAATGAAGATATTAAAAAAAATAAAACCAGCTTCAAATTATATAAGTAGGATTATATACTAAATCTGCAAGACAACTGCAGAATGTCTTAAAGTGAACGAATCCTTAATCATTTAAAAGTTTCCTGGCTAATCGGGAAGACTTAACTTATATATTTATATGACTGTGTAAAATCCAAATCTTGAGGCAAAATTTTAAATATTTTTATTTTTGTTAAATTTTACAGTTCGGCAATTTGCGTATTAATTATATGTTTTTTGTTCTGTTATGCCGACAGCTTTAAAGTAGAACTACCAATCCAAATTGGAATGATTAATGTTATAAGAATATGTAAAAATGAAAATGCTATAAGATGAATTTAAATAACGAATTTTTCTTTAAAAAAAAGGAACTTGTCAATGATCTATATATTGGGTACGACAAAAGTTCATTAAAAAGAAAGTAATGATGCTAAAATATTGCTGTTTGCAGGAATAGGGTTAGTAGCGGATCGGATATTTTTAATAAAAAAAAAAAAAAACTTGCGGTTGACAAATCAACGATAGATGGCGCTGGCATGCACTATATGAAGCAGATATATGCAAATTAGGCTTACAGTAAAAGACTCATTTCAGAAAAGCTTCTGACAATACTAAGTATCCATGCATATGAAACAGGCTCTTTTCTCGTCTTCAGTCATTTTGTCGTGTAGATTTTTCGCATTGCGCCAGTTGCCGATTCCCCGTTTTTTAAAAAGACTTTAACCAATAGCGGTTAATATGGTAACAATAGCATACTGTTTTATCGAATGAAGAATATGTGAAGAATTGGGGGATTTTGTTGACAGACGGATTTGCACAAATCTGCTTCACATTATGCATGCAGCGCAATCTATCGGTAATTTTTTAACCATTTTTTTTTTGTTGTTGAAAAAAAATCCGATCTCTCCCTTATCCCATTCCTGCAAACCCCAATTTTTTAGCACAATGTGTTTCTTTTTAATGAATTATTAAAGTTTTCATGTACTTTTCACGCACCCGGTATATATATTCACATAATCAGTTTTCTGTACATAAAAAAAAAATATATTGATTAAGACTAGAATGCTATGTGTGTCCTCTATTTTTTGCCCCTTTTCTTTTATATTATTTTCCCTATAGAAACTCAGTCATCCCTTGATCTTAAAAAAAGTATATATCTATGTTTCACGAGTGTTCCAAAATTTCCAAAATTTAATGATTTAATTTTAATTTTTATCTATCCATTATTTTTCAGCCAATTGAGTTATTAAATGCATAGTTGCCAACCTCCCGATTTTTTTATACTAGTATTTTTATGTAAAAGTATTTGTTTTATTTAGTCGTACAATTTCTGCAATTTAATAAAGTAAAAACTTTTTCAAGATTTTACTGTTATAAAAAAAATCGGGAGGTTGGCAACTATGTAAATGTATCATCTTAAATTTTATCTAATGAAATTAACTTTGTGAGTGTTGTTGTGTTTGGGTTCAATCAATAATAACATTGGAACCGACTTATCTTAATTTTATACAGTGATTCACAGCACCATCTTTAAGATAAATTTCTTTTTGTATTACCCTTTTATTTGTTTACATTAAATGTCGCCCCCCACCTTTTTCGACCTAACATTTGGTATATTTAATTGATTGTCATTTACGAAATTGTATCACGGCAAACAAATTTGTTAATCGTTTTCTTTTAAAGTTGTGAAAAGTTTTATAAAATTTAGTATAGAAATTTCATTTTTATTACATATTCTCAATAATAATATTAAGAAAGAATTGAGGTTGCATCATACGTTATATTTAGGTGGTTATGAAATTTAAAATGAATATATATTATTTGTAAATATATACGAGGTGTGTCTAAAATAATTGTGAAAACTCTAAGAGGCGTGATTACATATCAATACAAACAACTTTTTCAAGAAAATGAGAGTCGTAATCTACTTTTACAATAAAACATTTCAGAGGGCCCCACACCAAGCCAAACTCAGATTTTCGTTCAAAATTGTAACAATAAATGAAGATGTGTTAGCAGAAGTTTTAAGAGAATACCTTGACTTTTTTTGACATATCATGACATCAATGGACAGTCAGTTGTCAAGGGACAGTGAGTTTAGTCAGTGACTCATACGTACTGTCAACTACCTTCAGAACTTTGAACAATTAACTCAGAGTTGTTTTGATGTGGATGGCAGTGATTTTTATCACCTCGTGTGATTTGAATTCATATAATGCAAAATACGCTTATTGATAACGCAAATTAGAGTTTCCCTAGGAGGGACATATTATGTATTTTTCAATGAATAAGGAAATTTCAACCCTTGTTTCCTATACAAAAAAGTTATCTTGACATGTATCGTTATCAATTCTTAACACGTTCACTACTGGGTTAAAATTAACGTACTCGAACTATGTTCCTTCAGATTGTCATGTTTACGACGTTCTGTATTGAGGACGCATACATGACGTCGATCGGGTGTTCATTTAAGAGACCGTTGGAGCTACACTTGTCACCCTACTTTACAAAATGTAGCGCCATGTAATAGAAACGCTAGTAGATCTTGTAATTTTGCTCAGTAATGTCAAAGGAGGTTTGTGTTATGTAAGTAGAAAATAGTCGTGGTATTTGATTTGCGATTTTAATAGTTTTGAGATATCAGATAATGTCTAATCTGGTTCTAGTAGGAAAAAACACCTCAAATTTCAGCCTTAAGTAAAAAGAAAGCAGATAGACATATATTATTGTTTTGCACTAGTAACAAAAGTATTCATTTATTGACCTTTTTTTTGTACGCATAGTATTGCCTCATCTATTGTTCATGTGTTCACTTATCATGCCTTATTAGCGTGTTTATTTCGTTAAGAACTAAATTTTTCCGTGACAGAACAGGTAAGATTTTTTGTATGATGAATTTTTTTTAGCAAAGCGTCACATATGTGTTTCATGGTTCTATTAATGATTTTCCCAACTGAAGTACCAGTAACGCCATGTGTGCGTTTTGACTTTTTTCAATTTTACGAATAATTCTTTATCAAAACGATTAAAATAATATATTTAGGGCTGAAAGAAAATGATTATACTGAAATAGGAAGGTGGGTTTTTTATTGCATTGGAACGATGTTACACGGTAACGAACGTGTTATTCTCAGAGCATAAGTGGCGTCAGTGGAATGTTAAATAAGTGACCAAGCGATGCCACCTATACGTCCTCGTTGGCAAACGTGTTAAACACACACCAGCAAGATCAGATACACCCTGTATATTTTTATAAAAGCCACTATTGACATAATATCGGGCATGCATTAGAATGAACTAATTTAAAATGCAATGTCAATCTTTTTGGAATATTGTATATACAGTCGATTTTTAAAATTCAATATAAAAACTGAGAAATTTTTACAGCTTTGTAGCAAAACTTTCCAATTAAACTAATATATTTTAAAAATATGTTTTAGCTTTCATTAAACTTCGTATGTCTTGTAATTATTTTTTAGAAATACAGTGGTGGCTAAAAGTTTGGTCATTTTTTGAAAGTTTCATGTTTTTCAACATTGTGTGCTTGTAGAATATATTAATTTTCACTTAAATACAAACGTTTATATATCAAATTGAAGGTACTTTAATGTAGAATTTAATAATAGAAACAGCATTACAATATCTGTATTACAAAAAAAGTTATGCAACTAATAGTAAGATATATCTTAGATTTGCATT
Organism: Maratus michaelseni; assembly: GCA_963931845.1. Lineage (NCBI taxonomy): Eukaryota > Metazoa > Arthropoda > Arachnida > Araneae > Salticidae > Maratus > Maratus michaelseni. Next base: position 405,586,685 of record OZ007586.1, read on the forward strand.
TTTTAAGTGATACTTACACAATCAATGCTCATTTTAGTAGAACAAACAAACACAAATCGTTTTGAATAAGGACGTGTTTTGTAATAACAGCGTACTAGCCAATCACAAACACTGTTCTGAGGACCAATTAAATGTCTGTAACTGTAGTTTAGGTTATTTGGATGGTAAAAGAGTTATTGTTGTGGAAATATTTTGCGGAATGATGCATACTAGTACAATTAAATAGAGTATTGCTGTGATTGAATATTTAAAGTCTTTTTTTTAATTAAACTAATTTTAAACAATGTCATCAATAAGAAGAACTAATTTGACATCTACAAAAAAAGAAGCTGAATTGCCATATTGAGAGAAAATGGCCTCTCTTGTGCTGAAATTACAAGACAAGTTGGTGGTTCAGTGACTTGTTCTGGTGTACGAAAGTTCTGTTTACGTTATCAAAAAAATGAAATCAGTGGAAAATAAGGCCAAATCAGGCCGAAAAAAATGCACACAGTGCTACTGCCGATAGAAAAAATTAAACGGCTATGTCTTCAAGATGGAAAAATTTCATCAGATGCCATTAGATGTGAAATGAATGCAGCGCTTATTGCAGTAAGTTCAAGAACAATAAGAAGAAGGTTATCAGGATTTGGACTACAAGCAAGATTTCCAAGGAAAAAACCATATTTAAATCAAAAGCAACGCGAAAAACGAGTTAAGTGGGCAAAAGAACACATTAAATGGTCAGAAAATCAATGGAAGCAAGTAATCTGGAGCGATGAGAGTAAAATATCGCTATTAGTTAGTGATGGTAGAAAATACGTGAGACGTAGAGTAGAAGAAGCACTTCATCCTGATTGCATTGAAGCAACTACAAAAAACCCAACAAATGTCATGATTTGGGCATGTATGTCTGCAGATGGTGTGGGCCGAATTCAACTGATTGATGGCATCCTGAATGCCAAAAATACATCGAAACTGTCCTGGAACCAAAATTGACACCTTCCATCAGGGATATCTTCCCCAACAACGCACCATTTATTTTTCAGCAGGATTCAGCTCCATGCCACACAGCAAAAGTATGCAAAGCATGCTTTCAAAATAAAGGCATAGATATATTACCATGGCCAGGAAACAGCCCTGATCTCAATCCATTTGAAAATTTGTGGCGACGTTTGAAAATTCTTGTACGAAAAAAAACGTCCATCCAATAAAAGACAAATTATTGAAGCTATAATTGATTCTTGGCACTATGTGATTACGAAAGATGAACTCCAAACACTCGTTCACTCGATGAAAAGACGCTGTGAAGCTGTCTTAAAAAATAAGGGTTATCCTACTAAGTATTGATTGTGTAAATATCACTTTAAAAAAATGCAAATCTAAGATAGATCTTACTATTAGTTGCATAACTTTTTTTGTAATACAGATATTGTAATACTGTATTATTCTTAAGTTCTACATTAAATTACCTTCAATCTGATATATAAACGTTTGTATTTAAGTGAAAATTAATATATTCTACAAGCACACAAAGTACAAAACATGAAACTTTCAAAAAATGTCCACTCTTTTGGCCACCACTGTAGCTAAATAATATAGCGTTTTAAAGATGTTAACAATGTAGTATTGCAAAAATAATACCACGTGTCTCTTACATTCAATCCCACTTAAAAAATTAAAAAAAATGAAAGGAATCTGCTTACTTGAATCTGGTTATGGAGAAATCTATTCTTTTTTCTAGTAAAACAGGAAGTGTCAGTTAAATTATTTCCCAATAAAGGGAATTAAAATCTAATATTTTTAAACAATGTATACTTTCCCTCAAGTAAACTTTAAGAGCATTTTACATCACAAAATGTTTGATGCATATGCTAGCACAAATAATTACAGTTTGAAGGTGATTGAGAAATGTTTACTTTAAAACTGCATCGAATCATAAGAAAATTAAAAAATTTCAAAACGAATGGCCTTCTTAACCCCTCATTTACGCCAAAGGTGTAATTTTTGTGATTGTGTAAACACAGAGCAGATGGTGTTGTAAATTGCTTGTTAAGTTTCACGTGGATGTAAGTACAAATTTATGTAATATTAATCCATGCAGCGTCCTCCATTAGCAAGTATTTAAACTAACATTTTATAGCACTATAAAAATTCCCTATAATTAGAATAAATTTCCAGAAACTCACACTCAAATATATCGATTCTCTTCGTTTTTATGAATGTTTAAATTGCGAATCGACTTATAGGACAATTTGTATACTAAATTAGCTCAATGCAACATGAACATTTATCGTTTATTTAGAAACAATTGCATTTAACCGTATAGCTATGAAAAGTTAGATGTTCTGAGTTCTCTACTGTGCAATCTATTGGGAGAAAAATAACACCATCAGTTGTACATCCACAATGCAGCATGCAGTTTCGATTTCTAAAGGAAACAATTTGTAAACATTTTGGCTAATAGGCGAAATTTTGTCTCTGTTTTAAATGAACTTGTAGCTTTCGTTGCGCTTTATTTATTGAGTACGAAGCCTTCATAAACTGCAAGAAGTTTGAATAAACGGAGGATACCAGTTATGTTTAAGTAAAATCTAAAATTTCTAGCTTCTAATCAATTCTTGATTTCCCAACCGTCACGAACTTTCCGGAGCACCCAATACTAGTACCGTAATTTCCGGCGTATAATCCGCGGTTCAAACAATCATGTTTCGACCCAGAAATTTTATTTTATGAAATGTAACAATTTACCCGATCTCTGTAAATATTTGCCTTCAATTAATAAATTTATTTTCTGGGTCAAAACATTATCGTTTGATCCGCGGATTATAGCCCAGAAATTACGGTAAAAAAAATTACAACATTGAAGAGGGTAAAAAGTATATTCTTCGTTCTTCACTTTTAACACTAAAACTACCGGAGATTTTACTCAAGTTTTTTAAAACTATTTCACACCAGAAATTTTATTTAAAACTATTTAACTTATCCATTTAACGTATTTCTGCGATTTTTTTATATTTAATTTATTTTAAAAGAAAATTTCTGGTTCAAATCGGAATATATTCCATTGGTAACCGTCAAAATGAAGGCTCATTAGTGCTAGTGTTAATATACCAGTAATGCCGTCTTTAGTAGTAATAGTCATATGTATATATATATATATATTAATTAAAAACTATTGAGCCCACAATTTATATATTTATATAACTATTAAAGATAAAATTATTTTATTAAAAGTTGCAGTCGGGGGCCATACCTGTTGGTATAGTAGAAAGAAGACTTTAAATTTTTTTGGTGAGGCTAATTCGCATTTGTGCATTAAAATCACAATTCCTCTTCTGCTGTAATTATATATAAATATAGACAGAAATAGATGACAAGTTCTCCCCGTCAAAAATCTTTTGATTACAAAGTTTTTAAAAGTTTAAATGTAAAATAAATGATATTAATATTGAAAGATTCTGAAGTATAGAAGGGACTTAAAAACGAAACTTGTTAGTTTCGTTGGGAAGGAGGTCAACCTACCCTGCCCTCGTCTCGTTACGGCCCTGATATACATATAACAACTTTGAAACAACTAAATCAATCTTCATATTCTATTTACCTGAAACTTTATAACTCTAAGAATTAAAATTTATACAAATAATGCTTTAAAATTCGTAAAAAAATTATTTTTAAATAAATATATGGAACAGTTAACACCTATCAATATGCATGAGAGAGGGGAATGATTATGTACTTTGTATCTTCAAATTACTATTTTGCTGAAATCACAGCAAAGTATGTAATATTTTTTGACTTCAGTATCTTTCAATATTAACATCATTTATATTACATTTAAACTTTTAAAAACGTTGTAATCAAAAGATTTCTGACGAGGAGAACTTGCCATCTATTTATGTCTATATTTATATATAATTACAGCAGGAGAGGGATTGTGATTTTAATGTGATTTTAATTAGCCTCACCAAAAAAATTTAAAGTCTTCTTTCTACTATACCAACAGGTATGGCCCCCGACTGCAACTTTTAATAAAATAATTTTATCTTTAATAGTTATATAAATATATAAATTGTGTGCTCAATAGTTTTTAATTAATATATATATATACATATAACTATTATTACTAAAGACGGCATTACTAGTATATTAACACTAGAACTAATGAGCCTTCATTTTGACGGTTACCAATGGAATATATTCCGATTCGAACCATAAATTTCCTTTTAAAATAAATTAAATATAAAAAAAAAATAATCACAGAAATACGTTAAATGGATAAGTTAAATAATTTTAAATAAAATTTCTGGTGTGAAATAGTTTTAAAAAACTTGAGTAAAATTTACCCTCTTCAATGTTGTAAATTTTTTTACCGAAATTTCTGGCATATAATCCGCGGATCAAACGATAATGTTTTGACCCAGAAAATAAATTTATTAATTGAAGTCAAGTATTTACAGAGATCGAGTAAATTGTTACATTTCATAAAATAAAATTTCTGGGTCGAAATATATTAGTTTTTCACTAATTGTCGGCTGTTTTAACCAAAACCTGGGAATTATTTTACTTTTATTGTCCCACCCCTTTCCCATCCTCTCCATCAGTAGCATAAACTAAAAAAGTATTTTCCTAAAAACAATGTTTTTTTATTAAAATATTTAGTAATTTATAGCATTTAATAATGAACTGGATGTTCTACCTCAAAAAATTCAAAGTTACATATTGTCACAGTTTAAATTACTAAAAATTAAAAAACTTAATTACATTCCAGTGAATAAAACATATTCCTATTTTTGCCACTTTGGTAAAAAGTGGCAGAAACCTGTTTTTGCCAAGACTTTTTTTACGGGTTTTTCCCACCTTTGGCAAAAACTTCTCAAACCTAATATATTTTAAAAAATGAACATAAAGTTTTACATTTTATTTCTTCACCATTTATTTGATTTCGAAGGCGTGGTACAAATTTTATCTACATTTATCTCCAATGTAAAATCATTGTGTTTAAATTTATATTTCTGTGGAGACTTATAAAATAACCCGTTAGCAATGTGAAATACAGTTTTTCATTGTATATTTCTAATTGAATCACTCAGTGGTATTTTAGAGCAACCGAAATCGAATTTCTTCCTTTTCTACGTGTTAGATGGATAAACAATTTTTTTCTTGTAATCAGTTTTTGGGGTGTAGTAAATTTGTTATCTAATGCCGCTTTCTCGACCACAGTTTAAATTGCTTTGGGCGAAATACAACTTTTCTTTAATCGTATTAAACAGGAAAAATAATAAATCTTTTTAAATGGGTTTGGAACTCGTTGTATAAACAATGTCTGTTTTTGAGTAAAAATCCTAGAGTAATAAAGAGGAATTCGCGAAATTTGCACGTCTAACTAACAAATATTAAGCAACATACATTTGTTTCCGAAGCAAGTTATAGATACGAAGAAAATGCATTTAAAAGATAGCTTTCCTCAATAAAACTCTGCTAAGATAGGCTGTAAATTTACTTCTCTTAGTAGATTACTAAATAACATCCCCGCTCTCTCTTTCTCCCCACCTTCAAGACCTAGATTGTCGGAAAGAGGTTAGCCCAGATCACGAAAGATTCAAACAGAAAAAATTAAAAGCGATATTCTTTAAGTTAGATGCCAAATAGCGTGTTCTCGACGCTTGGTGTGTTTAATGCATCGGCTTTAAGTACATTCATTGCTCTAAACGATCAAATCACAAAGTTTGTCATCTTGCTGCGCATGATACAAGAAATCTTACCTATTGAAAATACGTACTAGTTGTACTGAGAACATAATTGTAATATTAAAGATCAGAAATCGATGCATTTTCAGTACTTGGCATCACGCTAGTCCGTACAGCCAGCCGCGATGTATTTGACATCTCTCTTTAACCCCTTGAATGGCGGTTGCATATTATATATACAACAAAACATTATTCCCTAAATTAAAATTTATATTTTATAATGCACGTGTAAAAAACTTTAAATTTTTTTTCATACATTGGTTAGAATATCCTGCACTGTTAAAAATTTGCAGCAAACTGTCCGGTCATTCAACCGCTTTTATAGAAAACGGTCTAATAACAGAATTTAGCTCTATTCTGGACCAATAGTATGGTCTTAATAGTGTTAAATTACTGTTATGTAACCGTTTCCTATGAAAACTGTCGAATGACTGGAGAGACTGATCACTCCTTTCAACGTTTTAGCAACAAAAGTACTTCGCCACTGAAAGGGTTAACAATGTTGAAACTACAGAACAAATTACATTTTTACTTGACTTTATTAATATTTATTACTTTTTAGTTATTTATTATTTTCGACCGTTTTTTAACCTGTTAACTGAGTATGACGAAATATTTCGTCATACACGAATTCCTACCGTAAAATTTTGAACGCATTACTACCACCAGTAAAATTTTAATAGAAATTATTGTCTGATTAAAACACCCTATTCATGCCAAATTACTGCCATGAATAAGGAAAAAAATTCTATTCTTTTTTACTAGTGGAATTGTACCCCGCAGGTAATCAGGCATATCAGTTGAACAAAAGTGTACTCCCCGGTTGAAAGGTTAAATAGTATAGATAACATTAGTCTACAAACTAAATAAATAAACTCTAATATATAAGTAAAATATTTCTTTATGCAACGTATCCTGGTGAAGTCTAAATTGCTGTCCAAACCCCGAAAATAAAAATAGCATTATTTCCATGCACAACTTTGCATAATTGTAGTTTAATGTTCTTAGAATATGTGTAGCTTATGTGTGACACTGGAGAAATATATAGCTTATGTAATATATACGTCTTGTGTTTTGATGTTGAATATTAAAAAAAAATAACTTTTTTAGCTCACAGAGTATCAAACCCTGAGAGATTATGTGCCCACCGGTTCTGTATGTATGTACAGTCGTGGAAAAAACAAACAAAGCACCCCCTACTAACTCTGCAACACATTATTGTAGAAGAAAGTTACTGGTACCAAACGATTGGAAATAAAGTCTACTTTTAAATGATGTATATAAAATTTTCTTAGGGGGCCATGTACATATTGAAATACACCCAAACTTTGATTTTTACAACAGCAAGACCCAAATTTTACAAGATATTTTTAATTTCCAGTTCAAATTAAGACTAGGTATCAAATTTCATAAAAATCCTAAAATTAGTTTCAGAAAAATTATTTATAATGAGCATATTTTAGGGGCTGTATCCAAATTGAAGTTCGGTACTCGATTGTTGAAAGGCTGGAAAATGACTAAGTCACTTCTTTTAATGTATTATTTTTTACCAATATGACCATTTTACTCATTTAATAAGTTTCGGTTATTGTTACAAGCGGTAAAATAATGTTTACAATTGTTGAATTATCCGATTAAAAATATATAAAATTATCTGTAGTTAAAATAGTTTTAAAATATGTCAATGTGATTGGAATTTTACAGGTGTTTTTATAATGATTTTTCTCAGATTTTGAATATATTTAACTTGCTCTTTTAGGTAGCTTTCAATACAAAAAAGTATAAAGCTACCTATTGCAGCCGTTCGGAGGAAATCAGTTCCGGAAAATTTCTATATATTTTCACCGATCATGACCCCCAGACCCCCAAACCACCCTCAGTTCAAATGTTGATTTATATATATAGATATATCCATATATATATATATATATATACATATATATATATATATATATATATATATATATATATATATATATATATATATATATATACAGGGTGTTCCGTTAAAGGGGTCCAATATTAATAGGGGTAATAGAGGAGATCACACGGAGCATAAATCAGTATATAATGCCTGGCCGGATCTCAATAATTTTCAAGTTACAGCAAATAGAATGAAAAATCGGAAATTTGTAAAAAAAACCTCATTGCTAAACTATCGATAATGCTACATAAAAACGAAGCACATATTTAGAAAGAGCAGAAAAAATCCTACGAAATGACATAAGTTGTTTTAGAATATTGAGAATTAATGGCGAGTTACAAGCTCTGAAACAGTGAAAAAATACAAAATCAAATATTTAGCAAAATAGTTAATCGTTAATTTCAAAAATGCAACTCTACCTACATCAAGGAAAATGTTATAAAATTTGGTCCATTCCGAAAGCTTTCGAAGAAGCTGACAATAAACCATATCAGTTTAATTGTATTGGAGAAATCAAGCAGCTCCCTAGTTACAACTCTGTACTGTTGCACGCTCGGAAAGAGCGAAACTCCACCCATGACGATTGTAAACACCCCGTTTTAATATCTTTCCATTATACATTTCTGATCAACCTCTATCAATACCCTTTCATTATTCAGTCTGGTCAAGTGAATGACATATTGTGCAGCTCTCGCCTTGTCTTAAAGCAAACTCCGTGACTGCTGCGTTTCCTCCATGAACTTTCAGGATGATGAAGAAGAAGTACTTTTTATGCAAATTTTCTATGTGTATAGGAAGAAAAGTGTAATAAAACAGCAGTCATCAGTGGGCGTTATGTTAAAGGGAGGCTGTTGTAAGTGGGATTGTAGTAAGTTGATGTATAATAATTATGCCGGAATACTCTAACGAAGAATATGCGGACATGCATCTGATGTACGGGCAAGCTCATGGAAATGCATGTCTAGCACAGCGCATGTACCGTGAGCAATTTCCAAGGAGACGTTGCCCAAGTTCGAAACTCTTCATAAAAATCGATAGACGATTACGGGAGACTGGATCGTTTAATACAGCAAGCATTGATGCAGGGAAACCTCGACATGTACGAACACCTGCAATGGAAGAAGATGTACTGAATATTTTTAAAGATAACCCCTCCACGAGTACACGAGCTGCTGCGTCTGAAGTCGGTGTTTCTCACCGAAGTGTGTGGCGTGTTCTGCGTGCAGAAATCATGCACCCCTTTCATGTGCAGCGGGTACAACTGTTATCAGTAACAGATTGTGCTCAGCGTACAGAATTCGTACGCTGGTTGCTTAATGTAACAGAAAATAATCCACAATTTCTGGAAAATATTTTATTTACTGATGAAGCAACATTTACGAGAGAGGGCGTGGTAAACACGCACAATATGCACACATGGTCATATACAAATCCGCACACTGTTTTCCTGTCGAACGCACAACAAAAGTTCAGTGTGAACATATGGGCAGGTGTCCTCGGCGATTATCTCATAGGACCATATTTACTCCCAGATGTACTCAATGGCAGTACGTACTTGGTTTTCCTACGGGATATCTTACCGCAGTTACTGCAAAATGTGCCAGCAACATTGCGCCACAATATGTGGTTTATGCACGATGGCGCACCGGCACATTTTTTCATAGGTGTTCGCAATCACCTCAATTCAACATATCCTGGGAAATGGATTGGACGCAGTGGACCTGTTGCTTGGCCTGCACGCTCTCCAGACCTCAATCCGTTAGACTTTTTTGTTTGGGGACACCTTAAATCGCTGGTGTATGAAACGCCTGTGGATACACCGGAGGATTTACTAGCGCGAATCGTTGTCGCTGCAGGAGACATTCCCAACTCCGTCGGAGTTTTTCGGCGTGTTCGCCAATCTTTACGACGTCGCTGTCGGCTGTGCGATTCTGTTAATGGGCGCAACTTCGAACACCTATTATAATAATGTCCGTTCGTCTGCCTTCCGACATTGAACTGTGCAGCGCAGGCCAGAAGACTATGCTTCACATATGTCATAAAGTACGTGGAATGTAATTCTTTATTTGTCATTTTTCTTTTATTTTCAACACTTTTTGGCACAGTATTTTGTAAGTCACAGACTGTGGTGTACTCAAATTGTAAATTACAAAGTTTGTATGAATTAATTTAAAATTTAGTGTATTTTTTAAATTTATAATTAATAAAATTATTATGCTATTTGTTATTATTATTTCCTATCATAAATTATGATGCACATATACATACAATAATTGTCCATGTAAAACATGTACTGAAACTTCTTGCATAGTTACAAATCGCAATATTTTTAATTATTTCCGAATTTTCACCACCAGTTTAATTTTAAGGAATTTAACTTAAGCTTTATATCAATAAAAGACCACTTTAAAATGTAGACTATTATTGTAAAGTTATTTTGGTTCATTCAACTCTTGAATAATTAAAAATGTTGCATCTCAGACGAAGCATGATCGAAAATGTATAGTTGAGAGTAATTAAAAAGGTGGTGTTTCCAATCGTGATGGGCGGAGTTTAACCTTTGCTAGTGTCAAAGAAAGCGGAGTTGTAACTAAGAAACTGATTAATTTCTCTCACACAATTAAACCGATATGGTTCATTGTAAGCTTTTTCGAAAGTTTTCGGAATGGACCAAATTTTACTACATTTTCCTTGTTGTAGCTAGAGTTGTCTTTTTGGAATTAACGATTAACTATTTTGATGTATATTGGATTTCGTACTTTTTTCACTGTTTCAGGGCTTGTAACTCGTCAATAAATATTGCTATTTTAATACAATTGATGTCATTTTGTAGGTTTTTTTCTGCTCTTTCTAAATATGTGCTTTGTTTTTATGTAGCATTATCGATAGTTTAGCAATGAGGGTTCTTTTACAATTTTCCGAATTTTCATTCTATTTGCTGTAACTTGAAAACTATTGAGATCCGACCAGGCTTTATATACTGATTTATGCTCCATGTGATCTCCTCTATTACCCCTATTAATATTGGACCCCTTTAACGGAACACCCTGTATATATATATATGACGTATGTCATACGATAACGCTCGTATTTATAAATCAATTTTGATGAAACTAATTCCGTGTATTAAGCTCACCAATGTCTCGACCGAGTTCGATGGCCAGCTTGGTCCGCCATTTTGTTTCAAGATGGCGGCCATTTAAAAATTTAAAACTAAAATAAATATACAAAAAAGTTAAAAATTCAAATTTATTTTTTAATTAAGTGTTAGGCCTTCATACGAGGATTCCAGAGCATTTTTTGTTTACCTCTATCTTAAAAAATGGCTGAGATAGAGCAGTTTGAAATTCTAGGGCGGCTGACATTTTGAAACTAGACAGCACATTACAAAAATTTTCATTGTTATAATTTTCCCAATCATACGCATAAAACTATATATTCATATCCGTTAGCACCAAATTCTCGCCAAACTTGGCGACATTTGGCGAAATATCGCCAAATTTGGTGACCAAAGTAAGTCTTCATAAATGAAGCCAATTTGGAAATTGATCAATAATTTGGCGAATTTCTTATTCAAATTCAGTATTAACGAATCTTTTGTAAACATTTTCTTTGCATTTTAACTTGCTGTTTTCGTGTAACATTAGCTAAAATTTTAAAACGAAGATATAGGAAATCTACCTTTTCCTCCCGGTACAGGCCGGAAGGACTTTTTAAAATTATTTCGCAGAAATGTGATTAATATTGGCAAATACAAAATTTAGAATAAGTAGTAGTATTAAACAGCTTAAGGAACCAATGTAAAAAAAAGCAGATAAATTAATTTTTAGTCCCAAGTCGATTAATCCTAATAATAAATCCCAAGACGATTTGCTAATAGCATATTTTTAAAACTTCTTTTCCGACATTGTTTTTTTTTAGTAGGGGGGGGCGTGTCTTGTTTTGAGATATGTTAGCATGATTTATATTCCGATTTATTTGAAGAGCTAAAAACAATATATGTTAAAAAGGCAATTAAATAACTTTACATCCGTTATTCTTGATTGAAATAGGGTAAATATTTCTATGATTAAACCTATTCTCGTAGTTCATTTGAAATTTTACAATTAACTCATTAATGCCTCTTGGCAAGAAAACTTGCCATTTGACATCTTTCTTATTCGACATCCGTTTCTTATATTTTATATTTTGTTGCACACTGCTAGCGAATGGCAATTGAAACTTGCCTGTCAGAAAATCACAAAAATAACTTGTAATTTTTTTAGTTAGCCTGTGTAATCCTATAGATCTAAATACGAAAGTTATAGAAGAAAACATTTAATTATTTAAAATTGGTTATTAATGGAATAAAAATTGAACATCCATACTTATTTATAAATATTAAAATTTTTGATTAATATACAAATGTTAATCAAAGATGAAATTAGCATTTTTAAATAAAAAACTAATACTTTCGCTGGAATATTTTACCTAACAACTGTTTAGTGTAATATTGCAAGCAATTTAACAAGATTTGAGTAAATTGAATTAATAAGTATAAATAGCTCATTGATTATGTTTATATATTAAAGAATCAAATGATGTAAATTCTTTTTGACAAAAGTTTTGAAGGTATCTAATGTAAGTATTATATTAATTTTTTGTCGTAAATACATCATCGGAATCTATTTGAAAAGAAGAAAAACATTTCACTTGTCCTTCTCTTTTGTGGAATACATTGAAATGAATAATTTCGTGTATACAAAACGAATTTAGCTTTGATCTCTAAAATTTTATGTTAATTTGATCTTTACAGTTTCTTGAATATTGATATGTATTATTATATAATTTTATTGATTTGAAATGTTCTAAATAAGTGTTTCACAATTAAAGATATAAAGTAAATACAAATATTTGTAAATATATTGTATTTTTAAACTAACTCTATTAAATTAACTATATTTTCTGTCTTTCTTTCCAGACGCAAACATGATATACAAAGACAAGCTGGTCAACATAGTAAAACCAAAAATCAACAGAGAAAGGAACTGGCAACCGAAATTTTAAAGTACTGATATTTATCTAAAAAAAATTGATTACGTCAAATAAGAAAATCATAGAACTTTAACAAAAGAGTAGAAGAACAACGTGGGCTGGTTAGAACACAAAAGATTAAAAGGCAAAATCCTCCCTCCCAATAATAAGCCGCATCTTGTGATTAAAGGAAAAAAGAGGGAGAGATGAATTTGCTAATATGATGTATAGCAACCATTTTTATCAAGAACTTATTCCAATCTGCGTGACATTGATTGAATGAGGCTGTTAACAATATCAGTATCTCTTTTAATTGGTTGCCAAGAATGAGAGAAGCAGATCCCCATAGCTCATCAAATGTTCTAATTCCCTCCAGGCGAAATTCTTCCTTTCAGAGAGCTCAAACATTTTCCATTGTGTTTAATTCGGTGCCATTGCTTGGCCATTCTAACTTTATTATGCAGTTCTCTTCACACCAAGTTTTAACTACATCACTTCTGTGGTAGGACTATTGTACTTGTCTTCCCATTTAATCTTTATTAAATAAAAAATTTATTTACTTCTTTTAGTTTCCTCACCTTTCAAATATTATTTGCTTTGTAATAATTTTTAATTCTATTTTCTCTTCATTCATAATAGATGGCAGTACTAGACTTATTATTTAACTGGTCTACAATTTCAGCTTTAACTTATATTTTTCTGTGATAGATGGCAGCAATACACATTTTATTTTCTAATCTCATTTTTTCTATGCAATGTTTTAGCATAGATACCAGCCATTTTGAGTAAATGATAACTGGCTGTTTGTCAATTACTTATAATCCTATTTAATCTACAATAAAATTTGTCTTTGTTAATGAGTCTTTCACATTATTTTAATTTTCTATTTAAGTTGAACAATTGTTTATTTATCTAATTTCTATATAAGTTGCATATTTATTTATTTATTTATTTTGTTATTTGAACCTCATGTAGGTTTTTAATTTTTTTGTTTCATATGTATATGTTATCAGGGGCTTAAGATTGTCTATTTTAGGCATAATTCTACCAATATTTGATGCAATAACATGTACTATGAATATTCTTATAAAGCCCTTCTGAAAATTCTATAAGATAATCATTGTTTTCCAATTTCTACTTTTCCAACTTTTACTTTTTCATCCTATTAAGTATAATTCGTACAGTGTCCATTCCATTGCTTTTTATAATGTCTTATCCTTTGTTTTTCACATGTGTTTTCATTTTTAAATATATATATACAGGGCTCCCAAATGGTCCGCCAACTGAATACCAATATTTTTTAACAGAAAATTTCATGGTAGGTGTCTACAACATTTCCGCAAAAATTCACCTCCAAAGGTGGTATCAACAAAATTTGCAAGAAAAATCTAAAAGTAAAATTTTTCTAAGAAAATACCGGTATTCAAAAAGCGGACCATTTGGGAGCCCTGTATATATATATATATATATATATATAAAACCACACACGAGCAAAATTTGCTCGTATTGGAATGAATCATATGATTTCCCGTTTATTCCAAAAAAAAAAAAATACGATTTCTTCTCAAAATTGAAAGTTTCCGTTAAAAGATTGAAATTTCCCATAAATAATCCGTCTATATATATGTTTGTTATTATTATTATTTTATTTTTTATTTTACAGTTTAGAGCTACAGCCAAACGTATGAAGTCTTTAAGATTTCGATGTTTCCAAATTCTAACCTAATAATCAAACATTTTCTAAAACAATATTTAAAAATTTTTTCCATTAACTAATCCTGAGTGAAACCTGCTATTTTGTGGTCTTCTCTGTTTTATTAGCACTTTGTTGGCCGACAATTTAACAGGAAATCTGGGTTTTGAAACTATACAAGCCCTTCATTTTTCTGAAAGTTCTTTTCTGAGTTCCATTCCTAGATACATTTGTCGAATTTGTGCGTTAGTATGTAGTTTATTTTACACAAATTAATCTATTCAACCCCTTCAAGGGCGGTGGTTAACCACTTAATTTTAATCTCTAAATGCTACATTTGCACCATAATTTTGGAATGAAAAATTCCCCTTTGTCAAGTTCATGAAGAAAAAATTTTACTTATTTTCGAATATATTTGTTTCTAAGTTCTGGTGTCAATCTATCATTTCAACATTTTACGAATATAATTACATTTCCACTGAAAGGGTTAATAAAGTCTAACAAAATATACCCAAATATATGATATAAATACATATTCGTTCTGATAAAAATTTACCAAACTTTTACGCAAGAAAAAATATGTAGGCGGAACTAGTTATTCAGGGCACGTCTTTAGTCAACGGTGTTAATTTTAAAACACGAGTATGCTCGTGAGCGGTCTACAAAGTGTTAACCAAATGTTTGAAAATGTAGTTAGATTAGAGTCTTCTGCAAATTTATGAGTCTGTAATCCATATACATGCATTACTTATTTAATACAAAACAATTCCGGATGCAAATTAAGTTACTATTGACCATTTGACAGGTTTTTTGAACAATTAGAAAATGTGTAAATAACTTTTCTCTCAAAAAATAATTTGTTGATAAAAGTTTTAGCGACTGCGTTTTGGCAAGTTGAAAAGACCTCTGGTACCATCCTCTTAGATTTCAACGTGGCGCAGAAACATCTGATATTGGTCTCTTGCAGTCTTAGCATAGTTTACTAAGATAAATTTAACTTCTCACAAAATATAACAATTACTTCTTTTGTATGTTTATGGGAATAGAAGAAAGAATTTATAAAGCGCCTGAAAATTTTGGCGTTATGATAAATTTACATAATACTAGAGCTACTTTTTATTATTACATTAAATAGTTTCCATGTAAATATAATGTTTTCAAAAGTGGATTTTAATTCTCTTAAAAAATAATTTTTATATTCAAAATTTTAAACATTACATACAAATGTAGATTCTTGTAACATTGACAGAAATTTTAATGATTGAATGATCCTTAAAGGAAATATCTTTAGCAGAAGCTAATATGAATCTCTATTATAAATCAAAGCATTTCTGTGAGTAACATTGACGTGATATTGACAGTGGCAACACTTGACGAATACATTTTGCTTTTACTGAAACATGTATAACTCCTAAACATATCAGTGGCGAAGCCAGAGTGGTGGTCCAGGTGCTGTGGATACAACTAATATTGTAAAGTTATCTTTGCCTTATCTAATCGGGAAACTTTCGACGATAATCAAGGAGCAGAAAACTTTACAATATTACTGGTATCCAGCGCATTTGGACCCCCTCCCTTGCTACGCCATTGTAAACGTTACATAATTTTCATTTTTAAACTGTGGAATAGCGGGAAAACCTGTCCATTCAAATGCAATTCTTTTGAAAACTGTATCCCAACTGTATCCCTGATTTTTATATAGTTTAAAATTAATTTTAAAGCATGAGTTTTTCAAAATTTATCTCTATCAGGTCGATTACAAAAGATTAACCCGTTTGCACGTAAACGAATTTAAAATTTTCAGCGTTTCCGTCTAAAATTTCATAACGAAATAAAAACTTCATATATAAATAAATGAAATATTAAAATAATATCAATGAAACATAAATGTATTAGACATGTGATCGAACTACTCTCTTAAATCTCTGAAATTATCAAACTTAAAAAGACTGCTGTACGTAGCGAAATCACTGGCGATTTCTTCTGCTATTAATTCCTTGACATACGGGTAATATGAAAATATGCCTTTGATAAATTTCAAAACTTTTTTTCAATACATAATTGATATTTTCCATGCAAAAATGTTTCTTGGCGTTATTAGTGGGTAATCTAAAATATATATTAAATGTAAAAAAATTACAACAATTCGCAATACAATAATAAATGGTTTTCACCTGTATTCTGTAATCTCAGAAGCCCTTTTGAAACCCCTTGTTCAACTACAAATAACAGATAAATGTCTTAAAAACAGTTTTTAATATTTCAGCTACTTAAAACTTAAAGTAAAAAAAAAAAGAATAGTTTGTTCCTTTGAGACAATTTTTCTAAAGTGGTTTATGAATATTTGATGAGTTTAAGAACAAAATTTTATCTTTGATTTTTAAATAACGCAATTTATCACCTTCGCAATGACAGGTAATTAATAAATATATTCAAAATACTTTTAGAGTCTTAATTAAATCATATTCAATTTTAATCATATTTTTTTAATTACTTCTTCATTTCTGCATTCCACTAAAATGTCAAGTGTGTTAAATTAAGGTTACTTTATAAATTTTTCAGTTATTACATGAATAAGTTAAAATTAAGAAAACAGACAGACTTCACTTAAGGATTATAAAATAGTTTTTCATTATCTTCTATAATGATTATAGTTTTCTTTTATTTAAACTCTTTTGAAATAGTTTGGCTTGTATTTCGTCGTATCCAATATAAAATATATTTTAAATAAAAATAATTTGACAGAAAAATTTTCCCCATAATTGAATAAATTTTACTATTTATTTGTTAAAACATTTAATAAATTAGGAAGTTCAGAGTTTAATTTTACTCACTTATTCTTAAATTATAAAAAAAAAAAAAAAATGTTTAATATAGTTCCAATAACAATGAATTTTCGTACCTTAAACCAACCGTTATAAAGAATGAAATGCAGCACAGAAATTATCAAAGCTACTACCTATCTTTTAGATACTGATGATAACTTCCATCAGTAAAAACGAATAGATATTTTTAGGTGACTCATGACAGAAGACGTTTAAATACAGACAAAATTTTCTGTTCAAATTTACTGGTGGAAGTTTGCCCTGCGGAAATAGTTACAATTAAAGCTTTACAAATTTTGAGGCTATGTCAATTCCCTTCTGCGGAAAAAGTTACAGTTGAGGCTTCACAAAATTTGAGGATATGTCAATTTCGTTTTATTCGACGTTCCATGTTTAGAGTACTTCTTCACTTTTAGAGGGAAAAAGGTATCTTTATAAAACGTTGAAAAAACGACAACGCACTTCGATGAAAAAAGGTTGTTCGCTGACGTAAAATATTTGAAAATATGTTTCGTTGATACGATTATTTTTCAACCGTAAATTTAACTGCATTTTCAACGCAATAAAAACCGTTTTAAAAATATTGTTTAAAGTCTCAATAATTCCGCAATTCTACAGTTCTACAATTTTCCAAAGGCATTTTAATGCTGTAAAAAAACATAAAATTAGAAATATATCCGCAATATTATCTTTTTCATTTTACTATTTTTCAACGGCACGTTGCCTAAAAAACGTTTAAAAAAGGGAAAATACAAAAGATTCAACATATATATATAGCTTTGCAGTGAATTTCCTTTTCTTTTCATTTTTAATGTTGATAATTATACAAAGTAAAATTGTCAGTTTTTGAAGGTGTTTAGCAAAAACTTGTTTGATAATTTTTAATTTTTTAGAAAAACAAATTAGTTTATTTTTATTAATAAGTTTTCTCACTCTATTCTTTCAGTAAACATGGAAAAGAAATATTTTTTTAGAAAATCTCATTAAAATCTGACTAATTTTATCAATCGGTATTACAATACCAATTTTTTTATAAAGATGAGAAAAAATATATTTTTATATTCATTTCTTTTTTAATAAATATTATGAAAAATAATATTTAAAATATCTTTTAAATATTTGTTTCACTAGTCATAATATATGTGTACCTATTAATGTTTAAGTACTCGTAAGTCTTTATCTCTTCGGGTATCCATTTTTTTCTTTTTCAGAATAAAAATTCTAACTAATTTATTTTTAAAGAAATTTTATCCAAACAGTTACCCAATAACATTGGAAGATTAAACAAAAAGAATTAAGAACGTTATAAAGCTCCCATTTTCGATAAACTACATTAAGCTTTTGACTACGTGCGAGAACTGCCAACTATTTTTATATTCAGTCGTACCACAATTTACAAAAGATTTTTTTTGTCGTAGATATCGCTTGAAAATATCCTAGTGTAAGAGTATGTCAGAGATTATATCTTTCAAGTGGTACGAATGGAAAAATAGTCTATTTGACTTACTGTGTCCAAACCCCAAAATCAAAAGTAAAATATTAAATATGGGCAAAAATTGGTGAGAGAATAAATTTCTAGAGAAGACTGCTTTATATAGATCACTTGCTATGTACATGACGCTCTTCTGGACTCAGTAGTATACCATCTACACTGTCAGTGTTTTTTCATTGAGACAGATGTTAGTGTTTCTACAAATTTATCATTTGATTTTAATCAAAATTGGCATTTTTAAATCAGATACAGTTGCGCCATTTAGGGAAGGATAGGGGACAGTTTCTCCCCACACACAGGGAATTTGATATATCAGAAAATTTATCAGACGTCACAGGTAAGTCTAAAAAATTAAAAATTGCTCAAAAGCTAAAATAACTCATCAGATTTGATAACAATAAAAGCATAAAGCATTATAAATGCTTTAATCACTGAAATTAATAATCTTATATTTTTTTCAAAAACCTTGCTGTTTCAATATTCTCAAAGTGAGACATTTATCATTCATGAGTACTGTAGCTGATTTTAAAAAACTGTGAGAGAAAAAAAGTTCTACCGAATGCTTCTTAGATGAGCGCAACTTGATCAAATGAAAACTCTTTCCCTTCAGTACTTGAATTTTAGGAATGATTGACCCTCTTTCATCCAAAATTTGAGGGGGATTTTCCTCTTTTCGCAGGAACGGGTGTATGTGCTATATGACAAGTTTCGAAATTAGAGTCCTGTGCAAATTCTCAAAAAAATCGTGAACACGAAACACAATAGACTCTTCAACTCGTACCGAAGTAAAAGAAAATGAATCCGTACTTTTGTACATTTATGTAAAAGTAATCTACAATTTTATCTGTAATATTAGATTTAGATTTTATGTAGAAAAAATGAACATATATACACTCATGTTCCAAATTTAGATAATTTTTTGATTGGGTCGATTATCTCTAACACTATTGGACAGATTTTAATTAAATTAGGTACGTACATAAGTTGATATAATAATAAATAAAAAAGAAAACTGCCCAGTTAAACTGAGGGCATTGAGTTCACAGGCTATTCACACTAATTGTATATTATGCTATTTTTTCAAAGAATAATGCCACTCGAAAAATAAAGAAATCGACAATATATTAAGGGGGGGATAAGCACCCGTTCCCACACTTTATACTTAACCAATAAACCCCCAAAATCTAATCAGGCAAGCGTCTTACCACAATTTATTTATACACAAAATTTGAAAAAAATCGGATAAGTTTGCTTGAGTCATTTATCTAAATTAAGGGAGGTGAGCCCCCCCCCCCGTTCCCCCCTTTATACTTAACAAATGAAAACCCAAAACTAATCAGGCAAGCGCCTTACCACAATGAATCTATATACAAAATTTGAAGAAAAGGGGCTAATTCTGCATGAAAAACCCATTTATCTAAAATAAGGGGGATTAGCCCCCCGTTTACCCCCCTTTATACTTACCCAACGAACACCCAAAACTAATTAGGGAAGTGCCTTATCACAATGAGCCTATATACAAAGTTTAAAGAAAATCGGATAATTCTGCATGAAAAACCCATTTATCTAAATGAAGGGGGGGGGGGGTTAGCCCCCCGTTTCCCCTCTTTATACTTATCCAATGAATCTCCAAAACTAATCAGGGAAGTGCCTTATCACAATGAGCCTATATACAAAATTTGAAGAAAATCGGATAATTCTGCATGAAGAACCCATTTATCTAAATTAAGGGGGTTAGCCCCCCGTTTCCCCCCTTTATACTTAACTAATGAACTCCCAAAAATAATCAGGGAAGCACCTTATCACAATGAACCTATATACGAAATTTGAAGAAAAACGGATACTTCTGCATGAAAAAACCCATTTATCTAAATTAAGGGGGAGTTAGCCCCCTCTTTCCCTTTATACTTAACCAATGAACTCCCAAAACTAATCAGGGAAGCGCCTTATTAGAATGAACCTGTAAACAAAATTTGAAGCAAAACGGAAAATTCTATCACGAGTTATCGCGTTACGTACATACATACAGAACGGGCGGGCACATTAGCTCTCAGGCTTTGATAGCCTGTGAGCTAAAAAAATCCCTTGAATAGTTATAATACACACTCATGATCGTACGTAAAAGTCATCAGCGTCGGAAGGTATAAAACAGAGCTTACAATCTTGAAAAAAAAGGTTTAATAAGGGTTATGTTCCCCTCTTACAGTTATGCAGCTCTCACAACGTGAATTCATACTGGAAATCAGGCAGTTTATGGGTCCCTGTGGCAGTTGGTCCCACTCCTCCAGCAACTCAGTTTTCTGACCCTGGGTTGGTCTGGTAGAGGGAATGCGATTTTCAATTCCCTCCCCGGAGCGTTTTAGACATGCTCAATGGTATTTAGGTCTGAAGATTAAAATGGCCAATCCATCCGGTAAATATCTCACATTCCAGAAATTCGTCGACCAGATGAGCTCTATATGGGCGCGCATTTTCGTCCATTAAAATGAAATCAGGGCCAATTTCATCACTGAAAAGGTGAACATAGGGCTCCAATATTTTATCCCTATACCTCACACCAGTCACATAGGCTCCGCCAAACACATGAAGACATGTGCGCTCATCCAACATTATGCCTGCTATTACCATCAAACCTTCGTTGCCATATTGGTCTCTTTCTGGGATGTTAGAGGGCAGGTAGCGAGACCTTGGTTCTCTCCAGATGAAAGTACGTTGATAATCACTACTTAGGATGAACAGAGACTCATCAGTGAATAGAACGGTACCCCGTTGTTCCCTGGTCCGAAATCGATCTGTGCACCATGCTAAACGGGCTCTGCTGTGTGCAAAGATGAGCGGGACGCAAACAGCAATTCTTCTTGTAAACAGCCCTCTGTGATATAGCCTTCTGCGATATAGCCTTCTGCAAGCAGTAACTCTTGAGACTGAGCTTCTGGTGGACTAATAATGTTTAACGAGAGAGCTTAGAAGATGTTGCACTCCAGTAGTACCTCGCTGTAATGGGCAATTATCGATCTTCATTCGCCGTCGTGGTTCTTGTACGACCTTACCCAGACTTTCTCTCTATGGATCCAATATCCTTAAAATGTTTCCATAAGCTAGTCACGACACTTGGTTTTATATTTAAGTGTCTAGAAATCTGCAATTGGGAGTGCCATGCTTCCAGTCTCTCCACTATTTGCCATCTCATTCCATCATCAAAACGTTGTTCATTACTAATTTTTACTGTATGCTATTGCACTTCACTGAATGTTGCAAAAAAACACCAAGATATTCGGCGAGGTCTGCCAGCGAAAAAAATGCTAAATTTGCACGCGCGTTTATAAAGCCTGTTTCTCTACTCGCTCCACTTATACAAACGTGTACGGTTATGTGTTCGATACTTAAGATTTCCATCTTTGTTTAGAGGCACTAGTTTTACCTTTCGTTCAGAACTCTTCATAAAATTCGACAAGATATGAAAATTCTCTTAATTTTGAACATCAGTGTATATATATATATATACTCATTAATGTTCAAATTTCATCTGAAAAATATTCCAAATTTCTTTTAAAAATATGGTTAACACGAACCCAACCAGAACAAGAAACAATACCTTATATTTACTGACAGAAAATCATAAATGAAAATTTTCTTCTGTATAGATCACAAAATTTGCAGATTTCGTGATCTATTTATGACGTTCGGGAAATGATTACCTAGTAACCGATTGAATTTTACGAATTTTTGTGTGGCCTTTTGACGAACTTTGCGATTTTTTTACGGTCGTTACACGGAATTTACGATTTTTTCCTTGATAATTTTCTAAATTTCGTGATATTTTTCCGCGACTGATTAACGAAATTATTTTTTTTTCGCGACAATTTATCGAAATTTACGATATTTTACTCCGAAAGATTGGCGAAAATGATTATTTTCCCGCGACCATTTATCGAAAGTCACGATTTTTTTCCGCGACAAATTATTGAAATTCACGATATTTTTCCGCGACAAACTGACGTAATTTGTTATTTGTTTCCACGATCCTTTTACAAAACTCGCTATTCTTTTCCACGATCGTTTGGTGAAATCCCTGACTTTTTTTCTGTAACCAACTGACAAATTTTGCGATTTTTCTGCGCGATCGTTTGACGAAGTACCGATTTTTTTCGCGATTGTTTGACGAAATTCTTCATCTTTTGGCGTGTTTGTTTGACTAAATTCGTGATTTTATACGCAATCTTTTGATGAAATTCGCGATTGTTTTCCACATCTCTGTTTGTTTCCACGATCTTTTGACAAAATTCGGGATTTTTTTCCGCGCCTCTATTGTTTCCGCGATCGTTTGAGAAAATCCCGTATCTTTTCAATGATCGCTTGTTTTTCTGCAACCGACTGACCAGATTTAAGTTTTTTTTGCGTGATCGTTCGACGAAATTCTGCCTTTTTTTGACTGATCGTTTGAGAAAACTCAGATATATTTTTTTGCTCGATCGTTTGACGAAATTCTCGATATTTTTTTGCTCGTTTGCTTGAGTAAATTCATGATTTTTTTGTGAAGCCTTTTGACGAGACGCACTATTTTTTCCACGATCGTTAGCTAAATGTACGAATATTTGTGCTAACTTGTGACGAAATTTACGATTTTTTTTCTGAGACAGATTGTTAAAATCTGGTATGGTATTTGAAACAAATTGACGAAAGTCGCTATCTGAACGAATAATAAATTTTCGGAAACGAATAATAATATCAATGTTTATTCTCTTTATCGACGAAGAAATAATAGTAGAACAATTACCAAGCACATATTAATGTAGAAATTCGTGCAAGTGTACATAGCATAAAATGTATTCATAAATATGTTTATAAGGGGCATTACTGCGATAATTTAAAAGTTGTTTCAGAAAGAGACTGTTTAATTGATAACGATGAAGTTTCTTCTTTTCTGAACACCCGCTATATGAGTCCATTTGAAGCTGCTTATAGAAGTTTTTCCTATCTTATGGACCAAAAATCACATACAATAATTCGAATTCCGGAGCATTTACCTAACAAACAACAAGTATATTTGCATAACGACAATGCCACTGAAGCCTTACTTCGAGCAGAATTAAGAAATATAAAGATAATCGCTTGGTTTAGATTGAATAAGTATTGGACAAAAAAGTCCCTTCATTAATCCAGAAACGCCATTTTATTATGTTTTTGGATCATCAGTATAGCGCACTGACGTTCTACCAACTGAACCACTTGGGAACGATACTCAGCCTGGAACTTTCTCACTATAACATGTTGGAAAGGCTACAAACGCAGCACAAGAGGGAATATTTTCCGTGAACCACCAACCCTGGGGCAAACACGAAATCAAAGAGAATCCAGCATCGATAATTGAATAAATTCATATATTTAATACCTTGGAAATTTTTCCATAGAATATTTCTCACGCATTGCATCCATAACAATCAAATTTTTAATTGTTTAATAGACGTATAGCCAACATAGTGAAAAAGTACCCAAGCTGGGACTCAAACCCGGGTCATCAGTATAGCGCATTGACGTTCTACCAACTGAACCACTTGGGAACGATACTCAGCCTGGAACATTCTCACTTTAACATGTTGGCAAGGCTACAAACGCAGCACAAGATGGAATATTTTCCGTGAACCACCAACCCTGGAGCGAACACGAAATCAAAGAAAATACAGTATTGATAACTTTTTCACTATGTTGGCTACACGCCTATTAAGCAATTTGATTATTATGAATGAAAGGCGTGAGGAATTTTCTATGGAAAAATTTCCAAGGTATTAAATATATGAATTTATTTAATTATCGATGCTGGATTTTCTTTGATTTCGTGTTTGCCCCAGGGTTGGTGGTTCACGGAAAATGTTCCACCTTGTGCTCCGTTTGTAGCCTTGCCAACATGTTATAGTGAGAAAGTTCCAGGCTGAGTATCGTTCCCAAGTGGTTCAGTTGGTAGAACATCAATGCGCTATACTGATGACCCGGGTTCGAGTCCCGGCTTGGGTACTTTTTCACTATGTTCGCTATACGCCTATTAAGCAATTAAAAATTTTATTATTATAAATGCCAGGCGTGAGAAATTTTCTATGGAAAAATTTCCAAGGTATTAAATATATGAATGTATTCAATTATCGATGATGGGTTTTCTTTGATTTTGTGTTTGCCCCAGGGTTGGTGGTTTACGGAAAATATTCCATCTTGTGCTGCGTTTGTAGCCTTGGCATCATGTTATAGTGAGAAATAACCAGGCTGAGTAACGTTCCCAAGTGGTTCAGTTGGTAAAACGTCAATGCGCTATACTGATGACCCGGGTACGAGTCCCTGCTTGGGTACTTTTTCACTATGTTGGCTATACGCCTATTAAGCAATTAAAAATTTGATTAGTATTGGAGAATGTTTAATAATTTATGTCTGCTGCATGATTTTTCGTTTTTGTTATTTGGAATACATAATGTAAGGAAAGGTCCCGCAGTGGAGCAGGCGATTAAGTCCTGTTCCCGCCAAGGTCACCGAAAGTGAAGCTGCATCGACCATGGTAAGTGCTTCGGAGGGTGACAACCTCCTTCGACTGCGGCTGCTACGGGACCGTGTTCGTTAATGGGAGCTGGTGCAACGTAAAATTTGTTCGTGACTCCAATGTCCTCCAAGTTTGTAAACGATACCTCTGTGGGTGCCAATCCAGGTGCATGTCTCTCATCTGGAATTGATTCAAAATTAGGAGACCAGCTCTAGAAGTCCAACTTTTATTGAGGCTCTGGCACACCTTCTTTCAGAAAAGTGCCAGGACACTTTCTCTGACACGAAAAAAACAACAACAATAATGTAAGGAAAGTATTGTACTCACGATGTGTATGTGTGAAGGAGTAAAATTGATAGCTTCCAAATGATATTTCCAAATGAGCTCCCATTTCTTGTACATATACATATTAAAGATCAATGTCGCAAAAACTGTATAGAAATTCGTACATCGAAATCGGCCGATTTATTTGATATTTATACAATGTTTAGATCACTTTGTAATTTTAGATCACTATAGGTAATTACCAAGCCATTGTGGCACAGTATACGTAATAGTTATTGAGGATATGTATTAAATAATTATTCGCTAAAAAGTAGCATCTCCAGTTTTGAAACGGGAGGTCTAGTGTTCAAATTCCGCTTATTCCATTGCGTCAGAAATTTATCTGAATCCATGCTATTATATAAAATGTTCGCAAACTCACTTCGGGCACTTCAGATTTCTTCACTTAGGGAAAGTTTTGAATTATCAATAAACATACATTTGTGAACGGATGTCATTTCCAACAGTCAGCCACATAATCGAAGGAAGGTGGAAATTTATCATAACGGCTTTATACTGTGAAAAGCATGCCGCGAATCTCATTTTTTGTTTCTGTGCGTGTTCATCACGTGATAGTGCCGATAAGAGATTTTAAGTATATACGAGTGTTGGAAATTCTTGTTGGAAGAGAACCTTGAACGAGCCAATTACCAATTCAAAATTTTGAGTATGTCTTCGAGATTTCATTTAGACAAGGGGTCTTCAACCTGTGGCGCGCGAGCCACCAAGCTACTACTATTTTAAAATAGAAACGAATTGTCTTATTTAACCCTTTCCGGTACAGTGGTCACACTCCGGGCACACCTAATTTTAATTCCAAACTTGCATTCGGCACCAAGAATATTTTAATAAAATTTTGCTTCTATAAAAGAAAGCTTAAAATAAGGAGTTCTTAGTTTCTAAAAAAGTCGTTTGTAAATTCCGGTGTCAGTCAGTAATTTCGCCTTTTACGAACAGAATTTGTCTGTGCCGGAAAGGGTTAATGACAGAAACTTTCCGATACAAAAAGCCAAGATTATCGATTGCAAAAAAAAAGGCTAGATGTAAATGTTTTAAATTGCATACAATTGATTTCCGTTATTTCAGTTTGTCAACATATTTTAAATAATTTATATTTTTAAAGAAATACTAATAAAGATTTATCTCAGAAGTTTTTCTTCCATTACATACAAGTATTCACTGTTTCAAAAAAATCTTATTAAGAATGTGTCTTTCGGTATAAGAAATTCAGATACATCTTTGTCAAAAGAAGGTTTATCTTCTTTAAGGCATAATATAGTATTTTGTGATATTTTCATCACGCATTGTTTATAAACTTAAATATTAGCTTGAGAAAACTACCGTCACTACCTTCCCATTTATCGCTTACATGTAAAGCTCGTAAAAGTCAAAATTAAATATTCACTAGATGAAAGTGTACATATTTCACCATATATTAAGCCACTTAGAGATAAATGTCTGTAGGCTTTGTTTTTCTCACGCAAAAGCAGGTGCTCAGGGAATAATACTTATATCGCTATCGCTTTTGTTTACTATGTGTGCGAAAATGTTGTCTTATGTATCTCACATTTTATGATGTTGTATAAAACTTTCTGAGGATTA
The DNA here is from genome assembly GCA_963931845.1 of Maratus michaelseni. Taxonomy (NCBI): domain Eukaryota; kingdom Metazoa; phylum Arthropoda; class Arachnida; order Araneae; family Salticidae; genus Maratus; species Maratus michaelseni. The sequence goes on from OZ007586.1 coordinate 405,613,810, forward strand.
TTAAGTAATAAGAAACATTGTAAAGCTAAGTATTTTTAGAATGTTTGTTCTTACCATGTGATATTTCATATGATTTTTTTTCTGTTCTATTAAATTCACTCTATTTGAAATACGTAAAGCAAGAACTGTTTAAAGTATTTAAAATAAGTAAAATACATCGTAAAAAAGTATGTTTTTGCTAGCAACCATAAGCTTTTTCTCGTTATAAATGTTTCTAAAAAGATTAAAAGCCTTAAAGCGTAATATTTTTCTCTATATAAAATAAAACATGTATTTATAGAAGAATAAAATTGAATTATAAATGTATGTGCAAAATTATTTCTTACTGTAAAGTCATTAAATGTTTTAACTTTCTATTTATATCATGTAATTGCTATAACAAATGACTGGTGTAACAAAATCGTGTATAGTTCGTATGATAAATAATTATTGAGTGTGTTCAAATATCAATCTACATGATGTTTCATTGCATAGCTATTATTGTATTAATCGTTAAACCCATATGCAAAGATATTGCCACGCACTTAAAAAATTAAACATGATTTAAATGTTTATTTCATAAAAATAATGGTCTTTTGCACACGAGAGTTCAGCACAAATATTCCTTAAATGAACGATTTTTGTTTTCATTTTTTTGACACAAATGCCATACAAACATGTAAATATCTTAAATGCCAGAAAAATATTAAAATATATATATTTAAAAAATTAAGGCTGAAAAGTAATTAATAATACTACAAACTGTTTACATCGTTTTCTTCATTCAAAATTTTAGGATTTAAATATTATCTACACAACACTTTTTATCATACAATTATTTTATAAATAAAACAAACCCTGTTAAAAATACTATCTACGCTTGAGTGTTTTGTGAAAATATACATAATGTATCACTGATGCAGTTGCCTGCTCTATAAATTCAGCATTAGAATCTTATTCTGTAATCTGTAACCATTTCTTTTTTGTACTAGGAAGTGAAACACAATGTATGAAGGAATGCAAAAGGGCATGTACGAAAATATTAGCTCCATGTGATATATAAACTAATATCTAATATGTAGTTGATCAGCAACAACATGCATTAAATGGTTAAGCTTCGTTAGTTTGCTTATCATTCTAAAGGAGAAAGATCAGTAACTAAATCGATCGTATGACTTTATGTATATCAAAACTGAGGGAAAGGATATGTAAGAAAATGTTGGAGCGTTTTTAGATGTAATTGTTGAAGGTTTTGCAAATCCATTAAATACGAACCTGCTGCACTTTCTCACCCAATTCACGAGGGTTAAATTTGGCGCTTCTTTTTAAAAACACATCCACATATATAAATAAAACAATAGAAGGAATTCATTAGCAACGCGTCCCTAACAATCTCTGTTAAACATTTATCATGCCAAATACGCTTATAATTTAAATCAGTTACGTATAAAGTAATTATCATATACTTGTTTAAAAGTTAATCATTTTTAACAAACACATCCCCGCGGTCTATTCAATAAAAATGCCATGTTGATATCTTTATTAAAACTATATTAGATAACAATTAGAATGTTCTGAATAACAATATTTATTTCACGGCCAGACTGAACTTACGTACAATCAAGTGTACTGTTTTTAACTTCACATAATTATTGTTAGACTGTATTAATAATACTTAGAAATATTTTATTCCCTTGTGTAAATACTCGAATTTACAAATATTAACCAGCAACTAAACATTTTACAATTTTTTTTTCTTCTTGATATTATTAGAGAATTCCCTGAAAATTTATATACTATGTAGCAATTAGTCTTTTGAACTAGATAAACATCGCAATTTTTTACAGTATAAAGTGAAATAATACTTACGTTTCCATGATAAATTATTAATAACATTTTTATAGGATATTAATTTTTCCTAAATAGAAAATTGTGCTATGTATGTTAAATTGTAATTAAAAAAAACATTAGGAAAATAATAATTTATACAAATTATACTTAAAGTTGTACAATTAATTTTAATCAATGTCTATCTTTAATCATGCAGTGTAATACATTGCGAAAATAAATTAAACAATTAATTAGTTTTTGAATGTATTGTTTGAATAGTAAGGTGATAGTTTCCTTTGGAATAAATTGGTTACGTTTGAATTTTTGCAAAAATATTTTATTTGATAAAATCTGAAATTGATTTTTCACACACACAGACACACACACATATATATATATGTATGCAACACTGATTCTTCATGTTAAAGGAACTATCCTACAAAACGATGGGAAGCCGAACACAAATTCGTTAGCAGATTCGAAAAAAAGAAAAAAACAATAATCGTTAGCTGATGTATCACTCTATCGGAACATACACTGGCCAGCAAGCTTTAAAGTTACAATTAGTGTTTTTGTGACTGATTTACAAATCTCACTAATACAAAAAGATAAAAATTGAACGAACTTTTTGTCGTATAATAAAACAGATCTCTAAAATTTACATTTGTGAAAAATTTAAATACATTTAGTGTATTCTATACACTATTTGAGCGCTTATTTCAAAAGTGACATGAATTTCTTTCTAACCCGTACAGATTTTTAACAATCTCAGTCAACAAGTGTTACATCGGTGTGTATAATATGTTGAATCTAATAATAGCAAATAAATGAAGCAGAACAATTTTATTAAAAAATTTATACATAGATACTTATGTAGCCTTTTTCTTTAGCTAGTAAAGTTTAAGCTTTTGGTTTTTCTGTTATGTAATAATTCTGCATTTTCACCTTTAAATATCCAGCAATAATTGGCAATAATATATTTCACTAACCCTAGTACAATTGGTACACAGTCATATTATTATCTAATATGTAAAATAACAAATTTAGTACTTTGTTTATCATAGTCATTTAACAAATCTCTGTTTCTGGCATTTATATTTAGTACCGAAGTTACCCTGAATGCATTAATATCCTTACAGTCACTATCTTGTGGAAACTAAGAAAGAAATCATACACTGTGGTTAAATACACAGTAGTAGATATTTTAAAAGCTAAAAAGGTGATTCTTTTAGTCTGGAGAATAAAATTTCAGCAGAGCCTTAGACAATTCTAAATAGTCTAATTGAAGGTGTCGGGGTAAGAGAGTGCTAAGCCACATTTTTGAATTTCTGAGATATATCAATTTGAAAGTTAGATCAAAATAAATAATATAAAGTTTTTTGTCAATTTCTTAGTAACATCTAAGATATTCAAAATAACAATATGGCACTATTTAAATGAAATACACTTTCTCTCTGGTGAAAAAGTTCTAGAAATATCTGGGGTAAAAACGAAACTTGGGACATATACCGTCCCCTAGTGACATTATAAAAATATAATATGTAAGATAATTTATAATATTAAGCAACAGATTACAGTGTCAGATTTATTTTATCAAAACTGTGGCTCGGCACTCCCCGACCCCCTCAAGAATGTCCAGATTGATTGAATAATTGAGTCGTCTCATTATTTATCTTACATTAAAAATCATCGTCAGAAGCAATACCTAAATCAGAATCGAACGTCTTAAAATATAACTTGTAAAAAGGGGTGATAAATTTGTGGATTTCGTGGAACATGTGATATAGCTGAGAAAGATTTTGGTACACAAAGGACTTCTTGATATAAGACTTGTAACCACTAACATCACATAAGATAAAACGACAATAATCAATGTGGTATTTAGGCCCCTTACATAGCAGTTGAATACTAAGCCTCAATGCTTATATTTGCCTTTCCATATAATGTGATTAAACATCTAACACATTTTAACAGAACATAACTTTTTTGTCGATGGACGAATGCATGTTTCAAAATAAATTATTCTATTGCAATGTTTAACACTATTCCCTTTATCCTTTTTGGAATAACAAATTTATTTTTAACAAAGTTTTTCAAATAATATAATAAAATCACTTGTTAACTTTAAATTAAAGTATAATTATTGCTTAAAGTGATAAAAACATAACATAAAACTTTTAAAAATACCCTGCCGCCGATACTCCAGTTACTCCCAAATAATGGTGTACAAAACAGACCTTGAAGTCTGTGTAAAATTAATTGATAACTTTGAAATCGTGAGTCGTCGGTCCTCGCGAATCTTGTTGTTTACATCACGAAACAAATTTTTAGAAATCAGAAAAATCAGAGCTTGTGCGTGAACATTCTCACACACTTTCGAACTTTACTATCACTCATGGCAGTATCACCATAGTCTTCACAAATCTGACGGAGAAGTCTCGCTGGTGCCAAGTTTCTTTCACTCAATAATCGAATTACAGATCGTATCTCACAGTCGGTGGGTGAATAAATTTTCTTAAACATTATGAACTTCTACAGCTCAGCACAGAGACAGAGATACGGCTGCAAATGACGTCTAAACTCGCGCAAAGCACGCTGAGAGCAGACGCGAACGAGCACTGCGGCGATCGCGTGTTATTCTTACTCTCATCACACCCTCTGAATATGAGGCCTGAGCGCTGATACAAAAATGACGGCTGTCGTAGACGGGTTTTTTAAGCGTTTGCACAGTCCCCTGAATTTACACAACATAATTTTCTAAAAGTTCTCGTTGATTTATTTGATCTCAGAAAAATAAATTTTAGAAATTATTGGTATTGAAATTCGAGGGACTGTATAAATGCTGAAAAAATCTGCCTACGACAGACGCCATTATTGTGTCAGCACTCAGGTCTAGTATTAAGAGGGTGGTGCTCCCATTCACAAACGGACCTTAATTAAAAAATAACCATCTTAGTTATGTTTTTCAAAAAAGTTTGATTTGTAATACCTGATTGAAAACACGATCTGGATCTTTCTTCAAAATGAACTTCCACTCGTCTATAAAGAGTGCACATCTTCATTTTTGTATTTATTGCAATATGCACTTTTTACATGAAATTTAAAAATTTATATGAAAATATTGGAATTATTTTACTTGTGGCGAAAACCATCAAAAATATCCATTTCAATAATTTACAATGACAACGCACTTGCTGATTTAATATCAACTGGTAATTTTCTCGTTTATATTTTAAATTATAATTTTTTTATGAATGTGTTTGTATTTAGAATTACAACGCATTGAAAGTAAAAACTATGTATTAAAAGGTAAAAAGTAATAACAGAAAAGTGCAAATAAAAGAGGTACCTTTCACGCGTACTGTATTATACTGTACATCTAGTCAAATCCGAATACTCGTTTAACCCCTTAATCGTCGCGCCCTTTATGTGTAGGCTACTTTTTAAAAATTCATATTGTTTGATTACCACCAGTTTTTTTAAGTAGAAATGTTCCTCTTATTTAATAGACAGATAAAATAATGCAAGAATAAAGCCAATAACACTATTTTAAGAAACTGGTGGGAATCAAACAATCTGAATAAAACAGGCGTAACCTACGCTGCCCGTGAATGTCTCGGGCACGACGATTAAGGGGTTAAGGAAACAAATTGACGATGAATACATGTCATTGTTGTTAATGGTTTTTAAAGTAGACTTTATAACTTTTCTCTAAATCACTAATGGATGTTTTCACATAATTCATTTTCGTCCCATTTCATTAAAATTAACTCATTTTATAAATACAAAATTAACCTGTGACATGAAAAATCCATTCCCAGGAATACTTAAAAGATTAAAAACAAATGTATTTTTAAATAAATTAAAAACTTCATTAATTTCTGTTTTTTGAATAAAAAGCATTTTTAGGACTTTTACGATATGAATATATTGTGAATATCAATGCAAAAAAATCCTCTGCTTGAACACTTATAATTCTTTTACCGTATGAATATCCTGACACGCATAATAAATGATGTAATACTGTGGGCAAAAAATAGTAAGACTTTGTTCATAATTTTAAAATTCTTAATTTATTCTTCCAAATCTATTTCGTCCCCCTCAAAGTAATTCCCCCTGGCCCCAATACACTTGTGCCAACGTTTCTTCCAATCCTCGAAACAGTTGTTAAAGTCAATTTCCGGAATAGCCTTCAATGCGCGTAGCGATTCACGTTTAATGTCTTCAATTGACTCAAAACGGTTTCCCCGGAGTGGTCGTTTGAGTTTGCTGAATAGCCAGAAGTCCCACGGAGCTAAATCAGGCGAATACGGTGGTTGCGGCACGATATTGGTTGAAAATTTGGCGAAAAACTCACGAAGAATTAATGCAGTATGCGACGGTGCATTATCGGTGCATCTTTCAAAATGGTTTTCACTGATCCTTCCGATATCCCAACGATGCCAGTAAGGTCTCTGACTGTTAATCGTTGATTCTCAAGCACCAATTCCTTGATTTTATTGACGTGTTGATCATCAGTTGATGTTGATGGCCGTCCTGGACGTGGTTCGTCGTCAACGCGTTCTCGACCCTCTTTGAATACTTTGTACCAATCAAAAACTTTTGATCGTGACAAACAATTGTCACCGAAGGCCTTTTGCAGCATTCTGAACGTTTCGGCACCAGAAATTTGATTCCGCACACAAAATTTAATGGAACTTCTTATTTCACTCATTGTAAAAATCGCCGAATGCACTTTTTGTACTTCAGAAAGACAAGCGTATACTAAACAATAATGATTATTTTGATGTGACATTTGGCACAGTTGTCACTGACAGTCATACCAACCTAGAAAAAATATTTCGACGAATGGGTTTTTGCGCGAAATTTAAATTAAAAAGTCTTACTATTTTTTGCCCACGGTAGTATTTCATATTCCCGTTCACATTAGGCTTAAATTTTCATAAAGATTTTAATATATCCCTTTATTGCTATTTTATAAAGATAACGTGCTTCGTTTTGGTAATGTATTATGTTACATTTTATCTCTTTCGGCAAAAGAAGCCAAATGCATATTTTGAATGCGCAGAACATTGAGCACTGTGCACACTTTTTAAACATTTATTTTTAAGTATACTTTTAAACGAACATCTAATCAAATATAATTTAAGAAAAGTTTAAAAAAATTAAATATGACACATAGCGTTTAATAAATAGCTTTAAAAATCCAACTGCATTTGACACCTATTTTTTTTTTAAAATAAAACAAGTGTTAGTACAATACTGCATGATTCAAATAATATAGTATATAAAATTTTTCTTTTGTTAACCAAAATATTTTAATGCAATTTTTTTTTTTTTTTTTTTTTTTTTTACAAATTTAATGAAAAATAATGCTATATTTCATACTTACCAAAAAAGGGATTTTGAAAAAATAATGATACTGATGTTTTTTTAACACTTTCCAATATAGTTGAAAAGGGTTTATAAATTCGGTTCGTTTGTGTGTCTGTCTGTCTTCCGTCTGTCTGTCTTTCCAAGCTCTATCTTGCTTAAATGTATTCCAATTGTCATGCAATTGATATATGTTTTTGAGATTTATTATGGCATGTTCGGTATTGAAAACGAAGTGTTTTGCACTTATAGTTATTTTACAGGGATACTCAAAAAATTTCGTTACATTACGGTGTATGGAAAAAATCATTTGTGGTTTATTTTAATGATGTTACACAATTTTAAAAATATATAAATTTATATATATCTCTGAGGTGAACTACAAGAGGATTGCTATAGAATATTGTGTGCATAGAACTTATACTGTTTTCGATGGACATTCAAAAGAATTCTATTACATTGCGGTCTATGGAGAAAAATCATTTGGGGTTAATTTTAATGATGTTTCACTGTTTCAAACATATTGAAATTGATTTATATCACTAAGTTGCATTACAAGAAGCTTACTACAGAATATTTTGTATATAGCATTAATCGTTCAATTACAGGGACACAAAAAATAATTCTGTACAGTAAGTTAAAAAAAAAATTACTTAAGCAATGTTTTCAGTTGCTGAACGTGTTTTTAAGTTTAACTCATTTTTTGCTTATTACTTCGTGTGTATAAATTCTATAGATCACATACAGGGCAGCACAAAAGTGCTCGAGTACAGTTCCGTTTACTGATGGAAATTCCATAAGTGCAATTTTAAACTGTGCTACGGGTTTTATAATTAAACTAAAATTTAGCATTCTATGTAGTATATATACAAATCTATAGATATACAGGGCTGTACAACAGAAGTTGTGTATTTTTCCGAATATTGTTAATAATTCCTGAAATTGGATTTATAAATGTGTTATGCGTGTTCTAACTTATTTACTAAGACATCATCTTTCACCTTATTAAACGGTAAGTATTTGTAAAATTAGTTTGGAAATGTTGGAAAGTGTTACATAAACTATGCTTGATGCATAATTGTTCGTTCTTTTTTTTCAGTATAATATTTATGGCACGAAAAATGTAAAGTACTACAATGTAAGCAATAAAATAAAAACTTGTATAGATATACCGACTCAAATTATAATTTAGGTAATTTTTAATATTTTTAGAAATAACTAAAATTCCAGGAAATTGCCAGATATTTAAACAGACAATTAATTATAATTACAACAGCACATAATGTATAGGCGATAGGTTTTATATAAATATAAGAATATTTATTTATTTTAACTGATTGTTACCAAAAATCATGTTTTTCGGAAAACGTTTTAATTTTTTTCTTTCTAAAAATACATTCAAAACGTTAATTTTAAAAATTAAGAAATCTCCAAAATTTTATGGTGAGTGAAAAAAAAAGAGACAACCCCATACATTTCAATCTCCAGAATATGAGAAAAAACGGAAATAGCCATTCGACTGGAAATTACGTCTTCTTTCAATTAATTTTTTTTAAATCATAGAAGGGCGTCTTCATAATGAACGTTTACAAAACTCTTAAACTTTTGAATACGAACTACTAACTTTGACATCACAGAGCATTGACAAAACAGTGATTCATTCTCTCAAGTAGTTTGGGAAATATGATGGTTTAAATTTTTGAACACCGAATGTGAAATTCGTTTGTAATCGCCGCAAAACAGATTGCATTGAAGGTAGTTTTTAGCTCACAGGCTATCAAAGCCTGAGAGCTTATGTGCCCGCCGGTTCTGTATGTACTTACGTACGTATGTATGTATGTATGTATGTAACGCGATAACTCTTGATAGAACTAACCGTTTTACTTTAAAATTTGTTTATAGGTTCCTTGAGATAAGGCGCTTCCCTGATTAGTTTTGGAGGTTCATTGGTTAAGCATAAAGGGGCGGAACGGGGGGGCTAACCCCCCATAATTTCGATAAATGGGTTTTTCATGCAAAATTATCCCATTTTCTTCCAATTTTGTATATAGGTTCATTTTGATAATGCGCTTCTGTCAATAGTTTTGGAGGTTCATTGGTTAAGTATAAAGGGGGAAAGGAGGAATACCCCCCTAATTTAGATAAATGAGTTTTTCATGCAGAATTATCCGATTTTCTTCAAATTTGGTATATAGTTTCATTGTGATGATGCGCTTCTCTGAATAGTTTTGGGGTTCATTGGTTAAGTATAAAGGGGGAAAGGGGGGGGGGCTAATCCCACCTTAATTTAGACAAATGAGTTTTTCATGCAGAATTATCCGATTTTCTTCAAATTTTGTATATAGGTTCATTGTGATAATGCGCTTCTCTGAATAGTTTTGGGGATTCATTGGTTAAGTATAAAGGGGGAAAGGGGGGGCTAATCCCCCCTTAATTTAGATAAATGAGTTTTTCATGCAGAATTATCCGATTTTCTTCAAATTTTGTATATAGGTTCATTTTGATAATGCGCTTCTGTCAATAGTTTTAGGGGTTCATTGGTTAAGTATAAAGGTGGAAAGGGGGGATGTAGACAATTGAGGGGGTTAGACTGACAGTGGAGTAAGTGAAAAATCTCAAAAATATAGATTACCATATTTTCACTGAGCGTATATTAATTTATGTACAGTGCAACAGTCAAGTAAGTCATAGTTCACTTAGGGAGACGCTAGAGGGCAAAATAAGCTAAACCATTTAATGCAATGACTATACGACAAGTTTCTCAAAACCCTTCATTTTTCAAATTGCGAAATATTGACTTACTCCACCGTCATTATAACCCCCTCAATTATGATGAAAAGAAAGTGCCACTTTTTATTCGTGCAAATTGTCGCGTAACTGTCCGCATGACAACGGAGACTATAAGCATCACAAATATTCCATGACACACAAATATGACTGAATGTCTGCTGATACATTGTGCCGCAATGATATTTTTGAATCATCAGGACTTATAATCAAAAAATGAATTATTTTAATTATCCTTAGATGTTGCTATATTATTTAAAAGTAGATCAAAATACATTATAAGAAGTAGCGAAGCATTGGTATATCGCCAATTATACCAAATAATTGGTATAATTATTTGGTATATAATTTTACCAATATGGTTTTAAAATTTTAGAACCTTTTTATTTTACACCTATTTTAGTAATACACAAATTGTGATCCATTTTTTAAATGGTTTCATATTTTAATTGTTATAAAACATAAAAAAATATAAATTATGTTATTTTCAAGTGCTTGACAATAACTTTTGTCAGTGCCATTTTTTGGAGAGTTATAGTATTTTATCATATTTAAACGTTTAAATTTGTCACAATTAAAAATTAAAGGGAAGTGATTTAAAGGAAGTAAAATATATAGAAATATTTAAAATATACCTGTATCTTTCATTGTTCAATTCACCATCATTAAATTTATTTCACTTGACATTGAATATTCATAGATCGAATTTCTACAAATAATCTTTTCGAAAAGTAGAATAAATTTCAATCTCTTTCAATCGCAAATGGTTACCCAACTTTTAAGAAAAAACAACAGACCTCAGACTTTTCATTTCTCAACTGCATTGTTATAACAGTTCATAGTTTCTTAATTTCGAAAGCATGAATAATGCATGACTTATCTTTTTTTCTCCGCATTAACTTCATCTTTCAAAGTAAAGCGTTTTCAGTAATAGAAAATTCCACTCCAATAAAAATAGTATAAATTTATTCAAACTGAATTACAGAAAATACAATAAAAGCAGATATTAAAGAGAAATTTTTATGAGAACGGTTTATTAAAACACATCTTAAAGTGTAATGTGTATAAGATATATATAATTTTTATTCAAAATGAATTACATGAAACTCACAATACTATAACTGAGAGAAAAATAGACATTCAATAAAAGTGAAGACAAAATGCTCAATTTGCTTCGTTTAAAATGTCATTCAAATCGGAATGCAAATACGTATTTTTTAATTTCTGGTAAGAATTTCTTCTTTCTTTAGAAAACGCACATAGATAATTGAGGATTTTTGCGTAGTATAATTATTTTAAAAATATTATAGTGCTAGATTTTTACATATTATAAAAAAAATATATATAAAATAACTGGTAAGTTGTTGATATGGAAATCATAGACAATTTATGCCGCACTTTTCAATGTTACTAGCTTTTATTTAAATTACTTTTTTGAACAAACTTCTATTAACAAAAGCACTTCCAGAACATGTGTTTCCAATCACCGAACTACCGAGCTCGTTGTATCAATTAATTTATTCTATAACAAGTTTTTTCTATGAAAAATGAAAAGGATTAAAAAAAATTGGTTGCTCAAGTACACCCGATATTCATAGAACGTTTTGCTTATGTATGGATGATACGCCTCACCATTTAATATGCATCACGTTTTATAGTCTGTGAATACCTAAAAAATGGAAAAACTTGTTTCGAAATCATTAGATTTCGTATTTAGCACATGACCACCCTCATCATCTTTATATCGGGAGAAAAAATCGACATTTAATTTTTTTAACCGTTTCCATTGTCAGGTATGCGACCGAGTTTATTTTTACAAAATCGGGTTCATGCCTTTCTTCCGTCACCATCGCCAGTTTCGCAGATATTTTTTAATTGAAAGAAGCCAAAAAAATATTGGTAAATAAATAAAAGAAAACGTTATATATCACCGCGCTAATGGAAACTAGTTATATTGTGTTATTGAAAGGGTTTTTATATGCATGTTATAGAGAAAATACGTTTTGAACGTAAGCATCTTCGTTATGTCTTTCTTCACTCCGATTATAAAGTTAGTCAAGGAATTTTGAAAAAAGAAATATCTTACAAATGAATGCAAATATTTTTTAAGGAATATTCCAGTGATCCTCATCTATTGGGAAATTCCATATTAAGCTTTTTTTTAATTTAAAATCAATTTTACTCATTATCTGACTCCCGGTGGTTCAGTTGTTTGCGCATTGTGTTTCCCCACAAAATATCCGAGGTTCATCTCCGGGCATGATAATGTTCACTCTACCTTTTATCCATTTGGGGTCGATAATATGAGTACCAAATTTTCTTCGAAATTAAACATCGGGATTTCCATGACAAGCTGATGGCTTGACCGAGACACATTCCGAAAAGTCTCTTATGTTCATGATCCTGACCTGCCATATAATCTTGTCCAGTCTTGAGGTCAAGAAAGTTGAGACCCGCAAAGAATGATCTTATACACATTTAGTTTAGTTTTATTACTCATAATCTATTGTGGTTAAAAAAATTCGATTGTTAATACCAAAATGCAGAGATCCGATGTTGTCGTGGTGAGTTTTGAAAACTTGTAAGAAGACGAGACATTGTAAGAAGACGAATAAAAGTTATATATTTTTGAAAATACCAAACATTTATGATAATATATATATATATTTTTAAATAGTACGAATACATTGGCTGTCAACATTCTGATAGTAAAAACCAAATTTTGATACCTGTATTACATATTCGCTTAGCTCGTGTTTAATCGTAAACTACCAACCAGAATTTCAAATCGTCAGCGTTTCTTATAAACATGCTTCCTTTAATTTCCATTTTTCATTAACAAAATAAAATGTTTAATAAAAATAAATATCACAGTTCGATTTCGCATTAAATTTTGTATAAAAAACATGCATTATATTTCATTATCACTATATTGTCAAGAAAGTTATACTCATTTGAAGTTTTGTAATGCCAGGTAGCACCACTGTGGTGGGCACGGGTGCTGAATCCAAGTGTGTAGTCCACTGATTAAATTTATTTGTATGTTAACATGAGATTTTGCGATCAGAGAAAAAAGCAGGCTCTTAACGATTTGAATACTGAAGTCTAGAAACGAAATAACATTCAAAATAAGGCAAACGCCCGAACCCTGAACTATTGCTGCGAGATTTTTTACCCCCCCCCCCTTTTCTGCCTACCTACTTGTCAGCAGAACAATAAAAAGGCACTATCGTCGAAAGTGGAACTTATTTTTCACTAATATCGCTCCTAGGATCAGGGTAAAAAATTTTAATCCTGTACAAGGGTGTTGTACTAAAGCACCCCACCCGTTGAATGCAATAATTCTCTCATCAATCACTTACACTGCGATAGTAATTGGATATTTAGAGGGCGAGGAAATGGAACACCTGTTGTTTAGGCGCTTGAGCAGTTTGGCAGTAGTTTGCTTGGCCTGTTTCGTCGCGAAATTGTTAATAAACGTTTCCGTTAAAAAAAGTAAATAAACCATTTTTGAAAAATTTATTAAAATATTTGTTAAATTAAATTCGTGTATATATTGCCAATTTTGCAAACATAATTTCTTGACAGGTTATAACAAAAAATAATAACATAAAAGTATCCTATTAACTTATAATTTTCACTCTTCAAATAACTAAGCGTAATAATAAGCAGTAATTTTTTTTTTTAAACACGTCTTTCTACTACAGTATTCCTAAAATATATGCTGTCTCACGTTTTCTATCTATTCTATCAAGTCAATAATTCCTTTATATAAGATAATTGCTATGGAAAATTAAATATCATTTTTACTTTAATATCTACGGTGACTCTTTTTGTGAATCGATAATCTACCGGTTTTTTAAAAATGTATATACACTATTATCACCTATTGGCTACAATACGGCGGTAAAAAACGCATTTAATAATATGTTAAGAGGAGAAAAATGAGATTTATAGCGAAAAAAGGACAATGATTATATTTAGATCGATTTATTTATTTTTTGTCTTGACAGAATTATTATAAAGCGGGGTATATATAAGGAAATAAACGTTCTTCTGTTTAATATTAATGAATGTTTTATGGAATATTTTTCTATTTTACGATTAATTTACGATTATTTTACGATTAATTTTTCTATTGTTGTTCTAAGTATCTGGTATTTATCTCTAAGACAAATTGGGAACATTTTCGGAGAGGCATAAATATCATTATTTTAAAGAAAGATTTTTTTTTTCAATCTTTTTGTCACAACTACCTTTTATATATTTTGTATTTCTAATTATCACGAACTTTTACAATTAAAAAGTTAGAAATTCGAACCAGCACGCTCACATACATTTGGCCTCATATACATTGGTTAGGCATCTCGGAATTTCTTTTTCAGTCCTATTATATTTTAACTAGGGGGCTCAGCCCCCTACTCGCTAACGCTCGCCAATACAATGATTATTTTGCGTCATATTATCCACTTGCATACATTTCCCTTTGTTTGGATAATATGACGCAAAATAATCATTTACATAAATTTTACTTATGATTTTGGATAGCGTGGCACATAACATAAATCAGTTTATTGAAATAAATGCATTTCAATACATAATATAGGCTCAGTGAAAGTAATATATTTAACAGTGTATTGAAAAATTAAAAGTATTGTTTGTATGTATAAATATACTTTAGAGGACAAACGAAAAATAATTTAAATTGAATTTTAAAACAATCCTACTAAATTCACGTCAAGGTGTCACTCAAATTTTGATATCATTTCTTTTAAAACCCATATTTTGAATTCCTGAGAGATCTGAATGAAAAAGCATCAGCGAATAAATTTTATATATTTTTTCATGTTAAAATAATAATTGCACCTGTGAATATAAATAAAACTAAAAAGAAAATGATGATTTAAAAAAATATTATTAACATAGCGTCACTCAAATTCGATATCATTGCTTTTAAGACCCATATTTAAAATTCTTAGAGCCAAAAGAAAATGCTGCGTCACAACTTTTAACCCGTTAAGGGTTTTTGTACTGATATCATTACTTTTTTGAGGTTATTGATGAAAATGTCAATTAATCGAAACTAAGCATAGGGTATAAATTAATCATTAGAATAAAATTTTAAATAAATGCTAAAAAAGACCCCTAGGGCCCCAATAAAAATATGAGGGTGGTGGCCCGGGGAGAGGAGTGCAAGACTCAACTTTAAAGTTATGCAGCGAGAGAGTAACATAATTAGAGGGATGAAAATGCATGGCACAAAAATGTTCAAGGGTCCCGGACCGGGTTCAGGCCAGTGTCCTAAGTGGACTGTAGAAATGGTGGAATAATTAAATGGAAAAAAGGTCACAAAAAACGAAGAAGATCAGATTAAAAGGAGTCAAGTTATTTACAATTTATGGAAAAAAACGTCAAGGGGCCACGTACAGGACCCTAGGGTCTTAACTAGAATGTAGAAATAGAAAAATAACTGACTGGAGAAAGGGGACCCAACAACGAAGAAAATCAGACAAAAAAAGAGTAAAATGATTAAAAATTTAGGGCACAAAAACTTAAAAGGGTCCAGGGGACCCGGGTCTTGTCTGAGAATAAAATGTTGTTGTTCATGTAGCAGCTGGAAGTCCTAAGAAGGTGTTAGAAAAAAAACGGCTAGTGAATTAGACGATTTTTAAGGGAGGTATAGTAGGGGGCCCAAAAATGGCTAGGTGATAGTTTTAAACAAGAACTTAAGATGAAGGATCTGAACTGGAATTCAGAAATGAGGGAATAACTAAATGGAGAAAGGGGCCCCAAAAACGAAGATCATCGGTGAAAAAGGAGGCAAGTTATTAAAAATTTAGGGCACTAAAACTTAAAAGGTTACAGGGGGACCGGGTTTTGTCCGAGAAAATTTTGTGTTGTTCATGTAGTAGCTGGAAGTCCTTGGAAGTTGCTAGAAAAAAAAGCTAGTGAATTGGACGAGTTTTAAGGGAGCTATAGTGAGGGCCCCAAAAGGGGCCAGCTGACAGTTTTGAGCAGGACCTTAGGATGAAGGGTCTGAACTGGAATGCAGAAATGGGGACTAATTGGAAACAGAAATTGGAACTAAAATCGATGTATCCTGTCGATGTCGAGTCGAATGAATCAAGCCGCGTTGCAATGGGGCCCATAGAACTTGAGTTAGCTGCAAAATCCGTTAGTTCCACCGCCAGGGGACGCACTCCGTTCTATACAAACATAGCTGAAATCTACGAGGTTGTCGATTCCAAATCGAATGAGCCATACCTCGTCGGGATGGGACCAATAAAACTCGAGTTAGCTGCAAAATCTGTTAGTTCCATCTTCCACCACCAGAGGGCGCACTCTGGTCTATACAGACATAGCTGAAGTCTTTGAGGATGTCGATTTCGAGTCGAATGAGCCATACCTCGTAATGATGGGGCCCATAGAACCCGAGATAGGAAAGCGCCCCCTGGTGGTGAGACTTGAGACTAAAATCGATATATCCTGTCGATGTCGAGTTGAATGAATTAAAGTGCATTGTGATGGGACCCATAGAACTCAAGTTAGCTGAAAAATCCTTTAGTTCCACGTTCCACAACCAGGGGACGCACTCTGTTCTATACGAACATAACCGAAATCTGTAAAGCTATCGAAATCCAGTTGAATGAGACAATTTTCGTCGTAATCGGACCCATAGAACACGAGATACAAAAACGCCCCCTGGTGGCAAAACTTGGAACTAAAATCGATATATCCTGTCGATGTCGAGTCGAATGAATCAAACTGCATTGTGATGGGATCCATAGAACTCGAGTTAGCTGCAAAATGTGTTAGTTCCATCTTCCACCACTAGGGGACGCACTCTGTTCTATACAAACATAGCTGAAATCATTGAGGCTGCCCATTTCGAGTCGAATGAGCCATACCTCATAGTGATTGGGCCCATAGAACCTGAGATAGGAAAGCGCCCCTGGTGGTGAGATTTGAAACTAAAATCGATATATCCTGTCAATGTCGAGTTGAATGAATTAAACTGCATTGTGAAGGGACCCAAGGAACTCAAGTTAGCTGAAAAATCCTTTAGTTCCACGTTCCACCGCCAGGGGGCGCACTCTGTTCTATACGAACATAACCGAAATCTGTACAGCTATCGAAATCCAGTTGAATGAGCTAAACCTTGTCGTAATCGGGCCCATAGAACTCAAGATAGAAAAGCGCCCCCTGGTGGGGAAACTTGTACCTACAATCGATAAGTCCTGTCGATGTCGAGTCGAATGAATCAAACCGCATCGTGAAGGTACCCATAGAACTCAAGTTAGCAGCAAAATCCGTTAGTTCCATCTTCCACTGCCAGGGGGCGCAATCTTTTCTATATGAACATAACTGAAATTTTTGAGGCTGTTGATTTTGAGTCGAATGAGCCATACCTCGTCGTGATTGGGCCCATATAACCATAGATAGGAAAGCACTCCTGGTGGTGAAACTCTGAACTAAACTCGGTAAGTTTTATTGATATCGAATCGAATGAGCCAGACTGCGTCGCGATTTGGGATGCACAACCTGTGGCCCGCTGGCTAAACGTGGCCTGTGATGGGTAACTCGTTGCCCACGGAGACCATACATGCCAACATATCCAGAAATTTCGATTTTCTTAATAATTCGTGAAAAATTGCAAATTTTGTCCATTGTAGGAAAACATCATGAATTTCGTCAATCGGGTGCATGAAATCATGAATTGCGTCGACTGGATGCAAATTTTGTTGAATAGGCATGGAAAAATCAAAAATTTCTCTATTTTGTTGCAAGAAAAAAAAACCCCGCAAATTTCAATAATCGATCGACAGAAACCAGAGATGCCGAAATCGGAAATTCCGGAGTTGTGAATTTTCTCAATCACTCAAAAAAATGTAAAAAAATCTTGAATTTTCTAAACCACAGGAAAAACCGCGCAAATTTCGTCGATAAAGCATGTAAAATCATGAATTTCATGGATCGAGCACAGACTAACTCCGAATTTCATTGAATGGGCGTGGAAAAACCGCAAATTACAACAAACAGTCACGGAAAGTGTTCACAATTTGTCCATAGATCCTAGGAAAACCTCATGGATTATGTCTATCGGGTCTATAAAATTATAAATTGCGTCGACTGGATGCGAATTTTGTTGAATGGGCATGGAAAAAAATCACAAATTTCACCAGTTTGTCGCAAGAAAAAAAAACGCAAATTTCAATAATCGATTGACAGAAACCAGAGATGCCAAAATCAGAAATTCCGGAGTTGTGAATTTCGTCAATCACAAAAAAATAAAAAAATCTTGAATTTTGTAAACCACTGGAAAAAACCCGCGAATTTTATCGATAAGGCACGTAAAATTATGAATTTCATTGATCAAGCATGGACAAACAACGAATTTCATCGAATGAGCGTGGTAAAATCACAAATTACAACGAACAGACACGGAAAAAATTTGCAATTGGTCCATAGATCGTAGGAAAACATCATGAATTATGTCTATTGGGTCTGTAAAATTATGAATTTTGTTGACAAGCATAGAAAATCACGAATTTCGTGAATTGGGCATGGAAAAAGCAAGAAAAATTCATATATCGCTTCGCCAAATTCGACACCACCAACTATCTCACTTGTTCTATGATTTAACCCTGTAAGCTTTTCATTTACTTGTTGACATTATCACTTATTTCACAAGTATAATTATGTCCTAGCTATACACTGGACATTTTTATTCTGCAGACTTTTCTTTTCTTAGTATAAATAAAGTTATTATAAATAGTTTAATAAGAAACATTGTGCCAACAATACAAATATAAATGCAAAAAACACAAGAAATTTTGTAAACAAATTGGTAGCAAGAAAAATTCATTTATCGCTTCGCCACATTCCACGCCACCAACTATCTTGCTTGTTCTATGATTTAACCCTGTAAGCTTTTCATTTACTTGTTGACATTATGGCGGCTTGGTTTGCTAGCCACTCATATTTGAAGAATCATGCTGTCATCTTATGAAAAGAACAGACTGTGCGTGTGTATGGCGAAGAATCAAGTAGGAACACACAGGTTAAACTTTAACAAAAACATGTAATTATTTAAGAAAAACAAGTAAGTGATGAGATTCGACTGGCACGACAAGATAGCCAGCCACACCCAGTTAGCGGCAAAAACAGACTGCCTGTTACGTTGCGGTTACATCTAAAAGTAACTCATTACACGTTGAGTTGTATGAAAAACGTCATACAATAAAATTAAAGTTAAAATTACAGTTAATATAGTTCCTGTTTAACATGGAGTTAAAGTTTCTGGATAAACAGTTCAGGATACAGCTAACCCGTCACAACATCATCACTTATTTCACAAGCATAATTATGCTCTACTTACACACTGGAAATTTTTATTCTGTGGCCTTTTCTTTTCTTAGTATAAATAAAGTTATTATAAACAGTTTAATAAGGAACATTGTGCCACCAATACGAATTTGCATGCAAAAAAACAAGTAATTTTGTAAACAAACTGGTAGCAAGAAAAATTCATTTATCGCTTTGCCAAATTTGACGCCACCAACTATGTCGCTTGTTCTATGATTTAACCCTGTAAGATTTTCATTTACTTGTTGACATTATGGTGGCTTGGTTTGCTAACCACTCATATTTGAAGAATCATGCTGTCATCTTATGTAAAGAACAGACTGTGCGTGTGTATGGTGAAGAATGAAGTAGGAACACACAGGTTAAACTTTAACAAAAACAGATAATTATTTAAGAAAAACAAGTAAGTGATGAGATTCGACTGGCACGACAAGATAGCCAGCCACACTCAGTTAGCGGCAAAAACAGACTGCCTGTTACGTTGCGGTTACAGCTAAAAGTAACTCATTACACGTTGAGTTGTATGAAAAACGTCATACAATAAAATTAAAGTTAAAATTACAGTTAATATAGTTCCTGTTTAACATGGAGTTAAAGTTTCTGGATAAACAGTTCAGGATACAGCTAACCCGTCACAACATCATCACTTATTTCACAAGCATAATTATGCTCTACTTACACACTGGAAATTTTTATTCTGTGGCCTTTTCTTTTCTTATTATAAATAAAGTTATTATAAACAGTTGAATAAGGAACATTGTGTCACCAATATGAATTTGCATGCAAAAAAAACAAGAAATTTTATAAACAAACTGGTAGCAAGAAAAAATCATTTATCGCTTTGCCAAATTTGACGCCACCAACTATCTCGCTTGTTCTATGATTTAACCCTGTAAGCTTCTCAGTTACTTGTTTACATTATGGCGGCTTGGTTTGCTAGCCACTCATATGTGAAGAATCATGCTGTCATCTCATGAAATGGAACAGATGGTATGTGTGTATGGCGAAGAATCAAGTAGGAACACACAGGTTAAACTTTAACAAAAACATATAATTATTTAAGAAAAACAAGTAAGTGATGAGATTCGACTGGCACGATAAGATAGCCAGCCACACTCAGTTAGCGGCAAAAACAGACTGCCTGTTACGTTTCAAGGGTGAATATCAAGGGTGAATATCAAGGGTGGTATAATCAAGGGTGTATTTTGCATTTTAAAATTATTTTGGGTCGAGTCAAAAGTTAAAATCACTTGTATTTAAACTGGCTATAACTCATTAGAATAACTTTGTTTTGTGCTAATAATGGAAAATGCTGCAAATTGAAAAATTTCAGTATATAACCAATGCAAAAGTCAATGTTTGCATCAGCAAAAGGTTGCAAATTCTGAGTATGTGCAGATAGGATGCGCGCCTGTTGAAGCACTTATTTGCAATTTTTAAACAAATACTACAATTTAGTATTTATGCAAAACTGTAAAGAGCCCCCAAAACTAAGTTCAATTTTTTTAAAGTTTCTTTTGGATTTTTGAAACAGAATTTCATTTGGCGGCCTTGCCAACTTTCCCAGGGGGGAGGGTGGGAGGGGTGCTGAAAATTTCTCAGGGGGTTCTGACCCCTCCCCCCCTAGCTACGGCCCTGGTTGAAATAGGGAACATGCAACAATAAACGACAATAACACGCAAAAATTTCAGGGCAATCCAAGTATATTTATGCTAGTTAGAGGACGTGCAGACAAACCGAAGTCATAAACACTTTTAAACTAGGTTGGAAAGTGTTAAAAACGCACAAAAATATATTTACATAATATTAGTTCATTCCAGAACAAGCCGTTTAAAAGAAATGTTAATATATTTAGAAAAATTTTGCGTGAATTTGCTAATGTAAACATATGCTGTGATTTCAATAATGTTTGTTCATCTACAGAAAAAATATTATTTCAAAAAAGCAACCGAAAAGGCTGAAGACTGCAACTGATCACTTATCAAAAAATTGCCAAATCTACGGTACAGGATATGGAACTCTTGTTATGGGCATATTTCTTTGAAAATAGTGTTGATGAAGAAATTCTTGATTTATTTTAAAGTGTCAATTTGGCAGGGTACAGTTCCTGATGCTCATTTTTTACAACTTTATGCACCCGGTGGTGCTTCTAAAACTACTAATATAGGTATTTCTCTATTATTCTGTCGACTATTTTCCATAAAAAAAAATTTATCAGAATAGCAATGCCTAATAAACAAATGGAAGAATGCCATCAACTGTCTGGCTTGTTCTAGGATTTAACCCTGTAAGCTTTTCATTTACTTGTTGATATCACTTATTTCACAAGTATAATTATTCACAAGTTATACACAGGAAAAAAATTTTCTGCGGCTTTTTCATTTCTTAGTATAAATAAAGTTATTATAAACAGTTTAATAAGAAACATAGTGCCAACAATATGAAAATGCATTAATTTATCTTTCTATATAATACTTTGATCATATGTATCCAGGGGCTGTGCTAAGATTTTCAAAATGCTAGCCAGTAAATTAGCCAAATTAAAATATTTTTAGCCAAATTAGCCGAAAGTATATAATACATTTTTTATCATTAACTCTTTCAGCCCTGACTTTATTGAATGGGTAAAAAAGCATTTTCTCACTGCATTACATTTGCTGCATGTCCAAACATTGTGCCCATTTTTTTCTTTTTTAATTTTTTTGAGTTATACTGCATCCAAAAATAAAAGTATTACCTTAAAGCATGGCTTCCAACTGTTTCAATTTTTGCATACCACTGAAATTTAGTAGAAATTTTTGCCTTATTTAATCCTCGAAAAGCTGTGGTTAAATAAGGCAAAAATTTCTATTAAATTTTAGTAGTATCCAAAAATCGGAAGTGTTGGTAGTTCTGCCTTAAAGTAAAGATTAAAATTAAACTGTTGCCAACTAAAAAAACCCCAAAAAACTGCTGATTTAATTTTAACTCAGTACCGTTTTATCATTGTTTCTTTTTGGGCATAGAATGCATATTATTCACTACAACCTTTTTAAAAAAAATCATTCATGTTTCAAAGCATGATTACAAGAATGAAAAGCTTCCGATAAATTATTCTCTAGTCTTTTCACCATAGTAATTTTTTATTCGCCAATTTCATGGTGTATTTGTATTTGGCGCATAGGCGAATGACAAGCGCGGCCCCTGTATATCTGTGTGTGTGTGTGTTTGTACGTGCATGTGTCAAGAGAGAAAAAAAGTATGAGCCCCCCCCCCCCTCATTATTCACTTCTATCCACAGCTTTGGCAACCTTCCCCCTTTTCAACAAACATCACTTTTGAAGTTTAAGTAAGAAAATTGTTTTTTGGTATTAGTGTAAAATGTAAGCTGTTAAAAATTGTATTTTGCATACACTATATTAACACTTTAGAATTGTATGTTTTATTGTTTACACCCACCCCCATTATTTATATGACCAGATCATCAGTGAGTAGGATAATTTTTTTAAAGAAATGAATAACCCGAGTCTGTTTTAAATCTGTCAATAAAACTTGTAAACAAAAATAGGAAAACTATTTTTATTTTTATTCAAGGGCAAATTTTATAAATATGTTTTTCAGTGCTCCGTAATCTGTATTCTTTAGATTTGTTTAGTTTTTAATTATTGTAATACAAAAAATAATCACATTTTTTATTTTAGAACAAAACTTTTTTTTTTTTTTTGCGAAAAAGATGTTACATTAAAAAATATTTAGATTAAATTTAGTCGCTCCGTTTTCAAGTTATTTAAACAAATTTGAAAGGGGAAATAAATGCCATTAAAGTTCTATCCACAGAAGTATGGTTAATAATAGTCTTTTTTTTAAGGTATGAAAAATTCATATGAGGTTAGATTTATAGATTATAATTTAATATGTGACAGCAGAATGATCCAGTGAGTCAGATTTTCTTCTTTTAAATATAAATATTAACCTAAATGAAGTTAAATATAAGTAACAATTATTATTATTTATTATAATTTTAAAATATATAAAATAATATCTATGGCTATTTATTTTAACTTCATGCTTTCACATTAAATTAATTTTAAAATACATTTAAGACATTCTGCGATATTACATTTTTTTTTTCATTTATCAATAATAAAATAAAAACTTCGAAAGCGAAAATGGTCACTTTAATATTTTTATTTAAAGACTCATCTGACTACTAATTTCACTTAATGTACAATACAAATAAAATTCTTTTAAAAATAAATAAATAAACAGACAAAAAAGTTTTAAAATCACTATAATTAATGCTTCTTTTTCGTATTACAATGGTTAAAACTACACAGACATATCAAAAATTCAGATTTTTAATGAAACACCGAAAAACATAAAATTTAGCCGTGAAAAAAAAGTAATGGTTTTCCTCTTTTGTTTACAAATGTTTTATGCAGATTAAACATAGATTAGACTATTTCTTTTAAATGTATACTACTTATTACTGATGATCTTATGCAATTCATGTTGAACTGGAGTTCTTTTTACTGTTGATTTCATGAATGAAATCTTTTAAAAGTTTGTCTGTTTCAATTCAACGTACTGGGAATGCACGGCACGCGTATGAATATATGAAAACAAGCCCAAAGAACAGTTGGTTGGTTGTCAGACAGACTTCCGTTTAGGAACGGGAAATATATTATCCAACCAACGACAAATATAAATATTATCCTTAAAAAATTAAAACCTTGTTATAAATAACACTAAAATTGAATGCATATCATTAAAAAAATATTTCCCCTATTTAAAAAATGAATCTAAATAGTTTTACAACGGAATACAGATATATAAAATGCGAAATATATTCTGAACAAAAAAGAAAAATATACAGGGTGATTCATAAAAGATGGGCAGAACTTTAAGGGGTTATAGTACACTTAAAGACAAATAATATTAAATAGGAGACTAAGGGTCCCAGACGTATTCCCAAGGAGATAGGGGGCATTAAAGTTTAGGGTCCGAAATTTCAAATGATTATAAAACATGGAAAAATTGGTAGATTCGTTTGCGGTTTTTGCAAAAAATTTTCTTTATGCCAGTATTTTCTTGAAATAAAATTTTAAAGTTCAATTTCAAAAAATGCCGATAGGGGGCGCTTTAGACTTTGGAGTAACAAACAACTATTTTTTAACGTTATTTTTTGTATTTCTTTAAATGATTTCGAAAGCTTAGACTTAAACTTAAATTTTGATCTAAAAATCTGAGTCCTAACGAGTAGTTAAGTAGCGTAAACTGAAATTTGAAATTTGAAACCCTTCTCCCCCCAGAACAAAAATCAGTTATTCCCGATCTTTGTGTCGTAGATTAGGCTCTAACTACTGCCACGTTTTGCTAAAATTATTCTTTATGTCAGTATTTTCTTGAAAATAAATTTTAAAGAAAATTTTCAAAAAATTCCGATAGAGGGCGCTTTAGACTTTGGAGTAACGAACAACTATTTTATACCGTTATTTTTTGTGTCTCATTAAATGCTTTCTAAAGCTTAGACTTAAACTTAAATTTTCAGCTCAAAATCTGAATCGCTGAGCGTGGTTCAGTAGCGAGGGGAGGGGGTTCAAATTTCAACTTCTGAACATAGTTCAGTTTACCATGTCCACACATTGTGTGCTGTGATACGAGGTAAAAAGACACAAATTAGGATTATGTTACCAAAGCATATTTATTAACATGTAATCACAATAAATGTTCAAAATTGTGACCACCAGAGGTTATGCACGCAGAACAACGGCGACGAATGGAACGGCGAACATTCGCGAAAACATCAGGCTTTTCGAGCACTTCCCCTACAGCGGCGGAAAGTCTGGCGACCAGTTCCTCGGGGGATTCAATGGGTGTCTCATACATAAGAGCCTTCAATCGTCCCCAAAAAAAGAAATCGAGGGGTGAAAGATCTGGCGAGCGAGCAGGCCAAGCAACAGGACCACCTCGACCAATCCATCTGTTCGGAAATGTGATGTCCAGATAGTTGCGGACGTCTCGTACGTAATGGGCTGGCGCTCCATCGTGCTGGAACCACATGACCCGCCGGATGCGTGGAGGAACAACGTTTAACAGGTCTGGCAGCACATGTTGCAGAAATGTGAGGTATGTTTTACCGTTGAGGCGTTCAGGAAGAAGGTACGGTCCGATTAGGTGGTCTCCGAGGATTCCTGCCCAAACATTGATGGAAAAGCGTCTCTGATGAGCATGTGGATACGTAGCATGTGGATTGACATCCGCCCATACATGTGCATTGTGTGTGTTAAATGTACCTTCACGTGTGAAGGTACATTCATCGGTGAAAAGCACAGTTCGTCCAAAATGTGGATTTAGCGCGTTCTGCTGCAGAAACCAGCGGGCGAATTCAATACGATTTGGATAATCCCCTGGAGACAGTTTCTGGACTCGTTGCACATGAAACGGGAGCAAATGTTCATCCTTCAGTACCCTCCAAGTCGTGGACTGTGAGGTATCCACCTGGCTAGCCACTGTTCGTGTACTTGTACTTGGGTGCGCCGCTACTACATCCAGAATGGCTTCTGCAACAACTACTGATTCGTCCTTTTTTGCACGACCTGCATTCGACCGGGAAGCGAGAAATGATCCCGTCTCACACAACTGTCTGTGCAAGCGCTCGAAAGTTTTGCGGCTAGGCAACCGCCTGTTAGGAAATCGCTCTCCGTACATTCGTTGTGCCTCTGCACCATTTCCATCTGCCGCTCCGTAAATTAAATGCATCTCAGCCTTTTCCTTATTCGTGAAGGGCACCATCTTCCGATTCATTACTACAGCGACTTACACTTGACTCACCGTTCAGTGGTTTTTATGCCTGAATCGTGTCGAAATTTTGCATACGTGTTCTTCTTCTTCCCCATTTGACATTTGCATACTTTCTGTTTCCTTCTTCACCCGGTGACTAGCGTCAGGAATGGAGCTTTAACGTTTGCATGAGCGACGTTTCCAACTGTGCCAGTGCCTTTATGAGTGAATTCCGACTATGCAGTCCTTGACGAAAGTTGTATTTTTGCCTCGTATCACAGCACAGAATCGTTGGGCATGGTTAAGTAGTGCAAACTGAACTATGTTCAGAAGTTGAAATTTGAACCCCCTCCCCTCGCTACTGAACCACGCTCAGCGATTCAGATTTTGAGCTGAAAATTTAAGTTTAAGTCTAAGCTTTAGAAAGCATTTAATGAGACACAAAAAATAACGGTATAAAATAGTTGTTCGTTACTCCAAAGTCTAAAGCGCCCTCTATCGGAATTTTTTGAAAATTTTCTTTAAAATTTATTTTCAAGAAAATACTGACATAAAGAATAATTTTAGCAAAACGCGGCAGTAGTTAGAGCCTAATCTACGACACAAAGATCGGGAATAACTGATTTTTGTTCTGGGGGGAGAAGGGTTTCAAATTTCAAATTTCAGTCTACGCTACTTAACTACTCGTTAGGACTCAGATTTTTAGATCAAAATTTAAGTTTAAGTCTAAGCTTTCGAAATCATTTAAAGAAATACAAAAAATAACGTTAAAAAATAGTTGTTTGTTACTCCAAAGTCTAAAGCGCCCCCTATCGGCATTTTTTGAAATTGAACTTTAAAATTTTATTTCAAGAAAATACTGGCATAAAGAAAATTTTTTGCAAAAACCGCAAACGAATCGACCAATTTTTCCATGTTTAATAATCATTTGAAATTTCGGACCCTAAACTTTAATGCCCCCTATCTCCTTGGGAATACGTCTGGGACCCTTAGTCTCCTATTTAATATTATTTGTCTTTAAGTGTACTATAACCCCTTAAAGTTCTGCCCATCTTTTATGAATCACCCTGTATAAGCGACAATTTAATTTAATACAATATATATTACAAATTAAAAATATATTTTCATATGAAAAAATGAGTCAAAATAATTCATCAGCTACATGCTAAAATTTATTCCGAGCTTAACTGTATACCAAGACCGATTTTTAACCTTATGTTTGAGCAGTCAAAAGAGGTGATTCGGTCCCATGTATTCCTATGAGAAATCTCGTAGGAAAATAGTCCGATTTTAAAAGTGGATTATATAAAAAACGAGTTTTCCTATTTAAGCGGATCAGTGGATTCGCTTCATCTAAAACCGAATAGTATCATATATTATTTTAAAAAAATCCTTCGGGCGGCTTTCGAGATAAGCGTTTTACACTATGACACCATTACATGTAGAGTGAAAAAGTTCCCATTTTACTAAAAAATGGGTTTCCAGATCTTAAAATTTACTGCATGTAGAAATCTATAAATGTCGGCTTTTCGCTTTTCCTTTGAACTCAAACTAGGTGTATATATAGAGTGACGGAAATCTTCGGTTTTGGGCTTTCGGTTTTCGGTTTTTTCTGCGTCACTCGAGAAACTACCGTCTCTCATGATGTTCCGGTTAGATACGCAGCCTAAAGCGAAACCTCCAGTGTTTAGCTCCGAAGCAAGCAGGCATGGTATTTGTTTTATCGACACAGAAGGGGTATAAGATGAACATTTTTGGAGGTGAACATCGAACCTGTACTGTGGCAATGTGTCACGCTAATCACTAAGAAACCGGGCTTATTCCAGATACAAATTGCCCATTATTTTACAGGTGTTTTTCTGACATTTTTACCGTGCTTATTAGAGAATTACATGAATGTAGTATCGTGAAACTTAATAAATTAAACATTGAATGACTTATTATTTACAGACCATAAAGCATGTTACTTAAACTGCAGTTCTCTGTGGTGTAAATAAACGCGTAGATTTTTGTATTAAAGTATTTGTATTTATAATTAAGATAGTTATGTGGTGGCGCAATTATCTCAAGAAAAAAATTAACGCTTTTAAAAAACAAATAAGTGTGGTTTCTAAGAGATTTAGGACTTTTCCTATACAGTTTCTTTTTTCCATTTTTATAATTCATAACATGAATGTTTCTATTTACATATGGAAAGATTTATTGAATAATAGTAAAAGGTTTTTAAAACAGACTCACCAACTTTATATAGGACAACACCAAACTTACAAGAAAGTTGTATATTTGTACACGGTAAGAAGAACAATATATCCCAAGATTATAACTTAATATGCAATCTACTACTTCTGGCAAATATAAAAAAAAGGGAGGCTCACACTTTTTTTAATAGTTGTAACAATAATGAAGGTATTTATTAGATTTACTTTGCTTTATGGGAATTGAACGACATGAGGAGATATGCTGGAAATGAATGGAATGGAAATGAATGCTGCAAATTCCACGAATGATACACTGTAAAAAAAAACTCGGAAACGTTACTCCATCTGGTGGGGCAGCAATGTGGCCCATCGGTTCTGTTTTTGTACAGACTGATATGCATCGAATCACCTGCCTTTACCCTTCCACATCAAAACTTTAGGTGAGAGCTTTTTTATTGTATTTATCAGTTCTTCATGACTATACCTCTTCTCTAAAAATGTTACTTTAGATTCAAAGAATTGATATACATGCTATGTTCAATAGTAATATGACGCTTTTATTAATTTAGGCATATATGCGCAATAGTTTTTTTCTTGCTGTGCTCAGATGTCAAATGAACCGGATTCGTACACTGTAAAAAAAAAACAACTCGGAAACGTTACTCTATCTGGTGGGACAGCAATGTGGCCCATCGGTTCTGTTATGTTTCCGCATATTTTGGTCAGATGTGCGTAAAAGTTTCCCCATATTTCGGTCAGATGTTCGTAAAAGTTTTCGCATATTTCGGAAACATTTACATGCATTTCAGAAACGTTTCTTTATATTTCAGTCAGATGTTCAATAACGATTCTGCATATATCGGAAATGTTTTTGTATACATCGGAAAGGTTTCTGCATATATCGGAAATGTTTTTGTATACATAGAAAAGGTTTCTGCATACATCAGAAAGGTTTTTGTATACATTGGAAATGTTTCTGTGTGTTTTGGGAATGTTTCTGTGTATTTCTGTTTTATTATTTCTTTTACTTGAGAGAACACTATGCTTTTTAAAGACAAATAATATTACATTCGCTCGAGGCGAAATTCCACTCCGCATCATCGTGGATGGGTTGTCTACTAAGTTCGGTGAGCGAACTCGCTAATCATGCTATAGAAATGATCCTATGAAGTATGATCTTGTAGATGAATTACACTCTAGAATTAGCAATATTATAAACTTTCTGTAATTTCTGGTGTGAAACATATATTTTTCTGAACTCGTTTTATTATTCACCTTTTATTATTAGACTGCTACTCAAGATATCACTTTAAAATTATTTATGCAGGCGAAATAAACTTTGAAAAAACTTAATTCTATGACAAATACTTCTGTCATTTTAAAATAACTCCAAATTTGAGAGTATGTCCTTCTACTGAAGAGAGGCTTCCAAATTTTCCTTTGTAGGAACAGAGTTTAGTCGTCTGGAAACTTCTTTAGTTTATCTACTACAAGTTTACAAGTACAACACGTTTAGAAGTTGTTGTATATACAGATAAATAACTCGTGCGATAGTTTCTTTATACTCTTGTTCCATGAATCTACAATAAATATTAGATATTTGATTGATGAATAATAATGTAGTACTAGTATTAATGAAGTACTGATAGCACCGTATATACGTCTTTAACATCTTTTCGTTTTGAAATCGGTTCCGTTTCATAACTTTTCTAATGATGAAATGTATCGTTTATATGACAGAACAAATTACTAATTTCACTTATACTATACGTTTTTCACTCAGTTTTTATGAATCAGATATTTGTAAATAAATAACGTTGAAAATTTGATTTATGGATCTATAAATAATTTTTTTAACCCTTTAGCGGGCGGTGTCCCCCAAAAAGGACACCTAATTTTAATTCCAAAACTGATAAACGACACGAAAAATATTTAATTATTTTTTTTCCTTTTATAAACTACGGGAAAATAAGCAAGTTTTTATTTTCTAATAAATTCTTTTGTAAATTCTGGTGTCAGTCGATAATTTCATCAGTTTAAAAACAGATTTAGTACGCGCCGGAAAAGGTTAAATGCAGCCTCATGAGTTCCATCCTCTAAATCAAAGCCATTATTAAATAATAAGCCCAGTCAGATAGTGTTACATTTGTTAGCGGAGACACTAGCGCCACTTCATCTGCTGTTGAAGGAAGGTGAAACAGAAGTGCGTAGCAGAGAAACGATACTATTTATTTATATCAATATTTTATACGATTTTTATCGTTTGTATCGAAGTTTTGTTTTTGCACTTCCTTTAAAAGCTTGCTAGTTATTGAGATCTTTTACATTAAAGCTAAAACTAAAATGAAAAAAAGATGGGGAAATTTACTGGATTAATATTTCTATATAAATATAGTGGTGGCGAAGAAGTTGATTTATTTATTAAAAGTTAAATAAAAAGTGATGGAAATTTACATCACTATGCAATTAACCCTTTCCGGCACAGACAAATTCTGTTCGTAAAATGTGAAATTACTGATTGACACCGGAATTTACAAACGACTTTTTTTAGAAAATATGAACTCCTTATTTTAAGCTTTAATTTTAGAAGTAAAATTTTATTAAAATATTCTTGGTGCCGAATGCAAGCATACCATCCGCTAGATGGCGCTATTTTCAACTTGCGAAAAGTTTCCCATTTATCTGACTGGACTTATTATTTAATGGCTTTGCTCTAAATAGATACTCAATGAAAATATTTAATTTCCCTATACTTATAAATAGATAGATTTTGGTAATACCTTTCAACATTTTTTTTAATCTTGTAAATAGTTATACTATTCGAAAATATTTTATATCTGTAGTAATTGTTTTATTTTCACGAATTGTATTCTTATAAATAGATATATTGATAAAAATGTTACAGTTTGTCTGTTTGTAAATATTTTTAATATAGTGTTTTACAACTATCATGATTCTAAATATATTCATTTAAAGGTATTATTTTATTCGTATAACTTGAGATGTGCTGAGAAAACCTGAGAAAATAAATATATTTTTATAAGTGTACAGTTCATAAAATAAAATAATTATTTACAGATACGAAATCTTTTGACATAATATCTATACTTACAAGATTGAAAAATATATTTATTTAAAGGTATTAAAAATAATACATCTATTTTGGGAAATAAAGCATTTTCATAGTGCATATGTATCTGTTTACAGCATGAAATTCACGAGACCAGATTTTAAAAAAGAATTATTTATAGATTTATAAATCAAATTTTCAATTATATTTATTTATAAATATCTGATTCATAAAAAATGAAGGAAAAACGTATAGTATAAGTGAAATTAGGAATTTGTTCTGTCATATAAACGATACATTTCATCATTAGAAAAGTTATGAAACGGAACCGATCTCAAAACGGAAAGATGTTAAAGACGTATATACGGTGCTATCTGTATTTCATTAATACTAGTACTACATTATTATTCATCAATCAAATATCTAATATTTATTATAGATTCATGGAACAAGATTATAAAGAAACTATCGAAAGAGTTATTTAACTTTATGTATACAACAAAAGATTAACTGCAAATGTAATATTAATATGCAATAAAATAGAATCTGATAATATTAATTTTTTTAAAGCATATTGTTCTCTCAAATAAAAGAAATTATAAAACAGAATACTTACAGCTCATATAAATACGTTGCAATCTGCATCTGTTTTAAGATGTCTTTCCTCTCAAGAACAATACAAATCACGTGATAATGACATGTGCAGTAGGTCGGAGTAGATGAGCATGCGCAAATATTACTTCATTTCGAATTCCATTTTTAAACTTTACACGGAATGAGTGTAACATTTCCGAATTTTTCAGTAACCAACATTTTACACTACCTATTCGAAAACGTTTCCGCTATGGAATGTAACGTTTCTGACTTCTTCAAAGTATTCACCGCTTTGAATATTTTCCCGAAAATACGTATAACGATTCCGAAATAACAAGTAACTGTGGAGAACACAAAGTTTATTATAAGTTTCCGGAAACATTTCCGCCTTGTGCCGAAATGCCTCTGATTTTTTTACAGTGTACAATATGTACTGTCAGTCACATTGCAAAGTGCGGAGTGTCTAACTCACTGTTGTTTTGAATCGTTTGGTGTCACAATGCATAAGAACCTAATTATACATTCAGCGTTCCATTCACATATCAAAAACAAACAAAATTAAAGCAAATTGAAATGATCGTTACTGTATAATTTATAAACCAATTCCATGTTTTGATTGGAGAGAGACACCGTCTATTATTTAATATATGGATTGCAACATAGGTTATTGACAATATATTTTGTCATGATTTGCGCCATCGCTTTTCTATTTTTACAAGAGTTTGGAGCACCCAGTAAATTTAATTAAATGCAATGTTTTTAGTCATTTTCACGTTTAAGCCAAAATAATAAGCACTTATGAAAGCTGTATAAAAAAATAACTGAACAGTTTCAAAAACGATCTTGAATATTACATGCAATAAACTAAATTATATGAAGCAATCACAGTTTAAAATGTTACAAATTGTTTCTGTCATATTTTTAGAATTTGGATATGATAAGATGTTACACTCATTAAATCTTTTCAGCTTAATTAAAACTGATAATAATGTAATTTCATAATAGATTTTAAAAACAAATTTAATGCTTATCTTAGTTTGTGATAAACAGAATTTTTGTTTTTTAATCGACAGTGAAACAACATAACAGTTTCCCATTAGTATATTCGAGACTGCCTAATTAAAAAAGGGTGATATTTTCGGGATCATGGTTTGATAAAATTATAAATCATTAATGTAACAAAATGTACATGAAGAAAATAACGTCAGTTGCTTCAAATTAATGAAGATAATGCATATATGAAAAATATCCTCAAATAAGATTTTATAAAGCTGCAATTCTGGTGTGATGAAATTTTTGATTCTTCTACCTTCCCTAATAACACTTTGATACGAGTGTAACCAAAATGGGAAATCATCGTGATCCAAATGAAACCGTTACTTTAGAGAGCTTTATATTCTAACATGGAAAATGAGTCTTATCTATGTCACATGTAAGTCGGTATGTCCCATTTTGTGACGAATTAAAGATGACACAATAATTAGCCGCGATGAATCAACACTGGAATAATGAAATGGATGTAGCATGTGAGTGAAGAAATAATGAGAGAAATAAAAATTGAATGTGAAGAAATAAAAATACCACCTTTTCGTTACTGTTGTAACTAAAAGCACCGTGAAGCAATTTTTATGAAAAATATTTTAAATAACTGTCCACAGAATTCTTCAAAGAGTTATTTACGACAGTTTATATATGGGTATTCTTATTTGAAATATCATAACAGATAGAGTTCTCACGAATAATGAAAAATTCCGTTTCTCAGTAAATCCAGATAGCAGTTTCGCTCATGGACAGTTTTTATTCATGTGAAGTAACTTCAAGCATATTTGAATTTTATCGTTCAAAGAAAATACTTAAAACGACTTACCTAGATAATAGTTTTTTAAACAGCATTTTTTGCTACTTTCATGATGTAGGTTTCTGTCCTTTTATCGGTTTTGGGAATTTACAACGGATGATATTTCAACCATAATATCCCTGCGAATATTACTTTTACTAACATACTTCCGTAACATAACTCGAATTATCTTCCATAGATGGCATGTACTTTTCATACATGATTCAAATAAATCATTCTTAAAATATACTGTTTTAAAAATTTACTATAACTGGCATTGTATTAAAACTTTCTATCTACTAACTGAAAAATATGCTTAGAAACACGCTTCCATGATTCCTTTCTTAATTATTTCCATGTTACATGTATAAACGCTGTATGAAATTGAAATAGAAATTTGGCACATACTGCTGGGAGATGGACTGCATACTCGCTACGCTCATTCCTTTAGTGCGATTTAATTGGTCTTTAATTAGGCTACTTCCATTTATTAATAGATTACTACTCTTATTAATTTAGTATTTAAAATGTAATAAATGACAATAATGAAATTACTTGGCATCGTGAGTAAATAGTGGTGGTTACCCAAATTCGTACGCAGACCTCCTTCCTTCACCTCCCTCCTTCACCTCCCGCCTTCTCTGTTGGTAAATAATTAAACATTAAATTTGAATCAAACAGTTTATTAGAACATTCAAAATTAGGTTACAATACAATAAAAGATTATGCTCATAGTTTGACCATAAACTTAATTAGAACTTATTATAATTAATTAAATACATTTTTATCTAAACACTTCAGCTAGGATGCCTAAAAAACTTTCCCTATACAAGCTAAATATAATATTTGATTTAATATTTAGAACGAGATGACTAAATCGGAATACTGAGAAAATTAAATCATACCTGTGGCTAACTGGAACAGTACGCTGATCATCTGAACATCCATCCTCTCAAACAGTTCGGCGGGCACTATCTCTGACAATTGTACTAATTTAAATCGGCTATTCTATCCTCTCCGACACTTAAAAAAAACCATCACTTTCCTCTGATCATCACCAACCTTCTCTCCCTTAATTTCTGTCACACATCCCCTTTTTCTCTCACTGTCCTTTCCCCCCAAAATATTCTCCCCGTTTTTCCTATGCCAATCCTGACCACCTTCCATTTTCTTACATTCCCCTTCCATTCACTCAAATGACTAGAATTTCCTCATTGTCTAGAATCCTGCCTCCGAACAAAATTATTGGATATCTCTTCGTTTGCATTGAAATAACTCCCGCCTACGTCGGGGTCATCTCACCCTTTTTTCCCGCCGAAAATTCTCCGCTCCTTTTCAGCGCCTAGGTGGTCAGGGGGCGTTCTTGCACTCATAATTTTATCTAACACTGTCAAGTACGACATTTACTATTCCCGACTTTCTTTTATTAAACTTACTTCCTTACAATTGTAACCTCTCTTTTCGATGTAACTAACATTTACACCTGGGTTCTCCATTACTGTTCACACGTGCACTCGCCACTTAAAATCAGCACCTGAGCCAGCCTTTTATCTTCTTAGCCCAACCTAAAATTCCATGTTATACACGAGCATCCCCATGCTCTATTTCTATTCTTCTAATATAACTTAACCGAAGCTTGTTTTGAGAAAGAATAATCTAAACTTACAATTTTTCTCACGCCTTGCTGATAGTTATCCAGCAATACTCTGCCAATTAATTTAAAAGTAATATATATTTTTATTTTAATATTTCGAATACTGCTGAAATACAGAATGCAATTTTCATCAGAATGCATCGGGAATTGTGAGGTTTTCTTTACAAGAGATATAGGATAGATGCATTTGCCGCTGATAATTAGCACTCGCAGCATCTCACTATCGGTATTTAAATATGTTTTCATAGGATTTACAGAAGAAAACATATTCTGTGCTTTGCAGAGGTTCGTTACCACGTCTAACGTCCATTCTCATTACTGGCAGCGTCATATTAAACAATTATAACTCTAATTATGCGGCAAGCTTTTCTGCGCCTCTATACAAACTAGTGATGCAACTGACGCACCGCTCACCCCCCCCCCCCATGAATACAAGGTCTAAGTGCTGACACAAAAATGGCGGCTGTCGTAGGCAGATTTTTTTTAGCGTTTGTATGGTCCCTTCATTTTTAATACAAATATTTTTTAAGTCTTCTCCTCCTTATTTATCTGAGATTGAATAAGTCAAAGAAAACTTGTATAAAATGCTGGTGACCAAATTCAAGAAACCGTGCAAGTGCTTAAAAAAACCCGTCTACGACAGCCGCCATTTTTGTGTCAGCGCGCGGGCTTAGTATTCAGGGGGCAGTGCGCTGCTTTTTACTGACGAATGTAGATATTTTAAAGGAGAAAAAAAAGTTAATAAAATGTACCAAGGCTTTTTAGTTTTGTATTTTTACAAATACAGCAAAATACTACTCTCAATAATCTTTAAATTATTTAATATTTTTCTTTTCGTGCAGCTTTACAATGGATCTATGAATAAAGAGGAGAAGAGATATAGCGTGGTGTCTAACAGTTGCGAGTGAAGTAACTGAAGATGTAGTCTCAAAATAGCGGCGGTTGTTTGTTTACAACGCATAGATTCCAGATTAACGCTGGGGTAAACTTCCACCGGTAAAACGAATGTAAATTTTTGACTTATTTGTTTCAGAAATTCTGCATGAATAAGGCATGTAAATAACTCGAAAAATTCTGTTCAAAATAACTGGTGGAAAATTGTCCCGGCGGTAATCAAATTCATTGATGTCGACAGGAGGATTGGTCATATAGATACAATATGGTGGGACAGCAGGCCCTGACTACCGCCAATACAAACTTCCACCAGTAAAAAAGAATACATATTTTTGTTTTACCTTTGACAGAAATTTTGCGTGAATTGATTTTAAATAAGGAGGGAAATTTTTTTATTCAACACTGGTGTACGTTTGCTTCGGTGGTTAACAAGCCTTGCAAAACTGGTTAGAGTTGAAACTTCACAATTTTGAGGATGTAAAATCCTCTTTACTCAGAGTTCCGTGTACTTTTCGTTTACCATTGTTTTGATAATTAGAATTAGTATTGCTTATTATTTATCTCGTGTGTGTGCATTGTGCAAATATTTACAAAAGGTATATATACCTACATATTAAGTGGATAGCAAAAATATTCTAAAACTTGTAACGGGAATCAGGTAACCGCTGGTCTCAGTCATAAAATAAGTAGGCAGCACGTATTGAATAGAAAATATTTTGACTAAATCATAAAATATGCATAAGCGATGATAAAAACAATAAGAAAAAAATTGATACACTATAGTTTAAGAAAGCTTTAACATATAGATCAGAGTAAATTATGAAAAACTTTCCAACACTCCCAGAATACTGTAGCGAAACTTCAGTTTGTAGTAAGATGAAATACGATATTTTAATTAAACAATTTAGAAAACGTATAACACATTTAAAAATCTAAATTCAGTAATTACCGTCCGTAGTTGGAAAGGTACTGACATCATTTTGTACAGCGCTGAATATGATCAATAGATTTGTATATATTGTACATAAAACAGTTCAGTTAGAAAAATGTACAACACATTTGAAATCTCACTTTTAGCAATTTATGCCAATAGACGGAATTTTATGCGAATTTTTTTGTGCAACCATATATTTTTATCCGCAGAATTGTATGGCACTACATATAAGACTATAATTTAATTCCTGCAAAAAAAGCATAACACAACTAAAAACGCATTTCTAGTAGCATCCATCAACGGCAATGTATCGAGTTCTTTGCGTAGCCATGAATATGAATTTAGTGATAGTCTAGAAATATCTGTCAACTAAATATAATACAGCAGGAAAATTCATTGAATATTTAAAAATCACCATTATCCCTTGCTCTCTTGACCCATATATGGGGCTCCTAAGTTAGCACTTTTTTGACCGCTTACGAGTATCCTCGTGTTTTAAAACCTACACCGTTGACTAATGACGTGTTCTGAATACCTAGTTTCCCTCACTAGGGAAGGTCCCCAAGTGCCAGATTGGGATTTTGTCGAGAGTGGTGTCGTTGGAAAACTCTTACCATGGGGATGAAGGAAATGACTACAACTACCCGTCCGAATGCAACTGGTGAAGAGTTATAGACTGATGTATTTCTGTCATTTATTGATTTCTCCAGGTCGCTAGCTATGCAGGAAAGACACTCTGTGTGGTAGAAAAGAGAGTTGGCATATTACAGAGATTACAGAGAAGACCTTGTGAACTGGCCCCATAGGCCCTGTCCATGCCCTCTTTTCATCCCGTAGGATCAGGCGAGGAGTTAGTTCCTGCTTTTCTTTAAAATATTCTCCATACAGTCCAATTAGTTATACAGTGTGTGTCACAATTCATTTCCAGCTTCTTTCGTAAAATACGCCAAACACTTTTTTCTCGGGATCTGTAACTCCGCCCTTGCTTGACGGATTGACTTCCTCGGGCTTCGCACAAACGCATCTCCAACTCGAGGAACCATCTCCGCCGAACGGCCTGGACGCCCAGTTCGTTCCCCATCACTCAAGCAACCACTTTCCTCAAATTTCCGAAACCGCGCATGAATTGTTTTGTCTGTTAGTGGTTGCAATCCCTATTTTGCACGAAATTTTCTTTGAACTGTCACAACAGATTGCATTTCGCAAATTCGAACAAGCAGTAAACTTTCTGTGAGCCTGTAAACACCATTATCTTATGTGCAAAATTTTCAAAAGTGTTCTTTTCGGTCATTTTCAACTGCTAACAGAAGCAGTGGCGTCATCTACTAATTCATTTGTGAAACAAAACTTGTAATGTTTCTTTCTCCAGTAAAGTCATATTTGTTGCTGTATTGGTAATATTTTTTATAAGTCTTCTAAACCCCGGAGGGAATTGTGATTGTGAAAATGTGGTCACAATCTTCTGTTCCTTAATAGAGGGAACATAGAACCTTCACCAACTTCACACTGGCAACAACAGGTTACATAACTGTACTGTAAGCTGTCTTTTCTATCACACACAGTGGCTTTCATGCATAGCTAGCGACCTGGAGAAATCAATAAAGGACATAAATACATCGGCCGATACCTCTTCACGAGTTGCATTTGGACGGGTAGTTGTAAACATTTCCTTTATCCCCATGGTAAGAGCTTTCCAACGACACCACCCTCAACAAAATCCCGATCTGGCAGTTGGGGACCTACCCTAGTTAGATATTTGTTCTTGCGAAAACC
This sequence comes from Maratus michaelseni, assembly GCA_963931845.1. Taxonomy (NCBI): domain Eukaryota; kingdom Metazoa; phylum Arthropoda; class Arachnida; order Araneae; family Salticidae; genus Maratus; species Maratus michaelseni. The sequence goes on from OZ007586.1 coordinate 405,652,861, forward strand.
GTGGTAAATTTTTGGGATATTTTGTTAGACTGCATTAAATAGATTATTTTTTAATAAAAGTAATACTCACTAACGCATACATTCGATAATATTATCTAGGATTGGAACTTACCAATGACCTTTCAGAGAAAGGTGGGCCCCGTATAGTTTCAATACCCAAATTCTATATTAAATTTTCGATCAACAATGTGTTCAGTGATAAAACGCAATGTTTTATAAAAGGCTTTCACTAAATTTCATTTTGAGGGATGTATTTTAAACATCCAGACCTCATTTATGATATAAATAAATTTTTTTATCACAATCTTTAATAGCATTTGAATTCTGCTAATTCAAAGACGGATTTGTAAAAAAGAATGAGAGCGAGGGTTAAATAATTTACGGACATAAAAAAAATGCTTTCGAATTTTTTTGTTGATGATAGATCTATAGATTTTATATACACCATGCAGAATGCAAACATTTTGTTAAACATGAAAACGAAATCAAAGTTAAAAACGCGCTTCAGTAGTTATCGCTCTTAGAGAGTACTGTAACCGTATCATTTGCGGTACATATTCTATGGTAAGCAGCATGTTCAGTATGCTAAATACAGTTCAGCTGAAAAACACATAACTCAATTACAAAAACCCTTATGCAATTCACACTCAATATTCTACAGTAAGAAAAGTGAGCGCACCTGAGCATTGCATTGTAATGCACCTGAGTATTACATATAAATTTCATTATGTATCATATAGTATAAAATCATTAAAATTGGCTGCAAACAATTTTTCCCTAACACTTCTAAAGTTCCATTTTTTTTAAAGAAAATTGTTTCACAAGTGTATGATTATTGTTGAGTCTTTTCTAAACGGATAAGTTGTGTTGTCAATTTTTTTCCCATTGTGAAGTATGTGCATAGCAATCCCTAAGACCCAACAATGTTGACTATTAGTTAAGGGGGAAACTACAGTTGCAAAATCACATGCAAAACAACTGATACTATCGTATTTATACTCAGGAACTGCTGAAAAATATTCCAGCATATTTATAATCTTATTTTATTTATTGAATGATTTTGTAGTTTGTTTTATAACGATCATGTTGGTTTTTTGGATAATAAATTAGTGTTAGTAACGTTAATTAACCCCTTAATTGTACTGCCCGATACATTCACTTTCACTTGTAAACAAATTTCGAAGTGCCCGTAACGCTCACGCACTGATACTTTTAATTCTATTTCGCACCACTTTCTCAAAACTATAATATTTCAAAGCACTTTAACAGCACTTACAAGAGAAATATAATATAAAATTTATACTTTAAGAATAGTGGTTCGAATAGATTAAAAAATAGTTGCTATTGGCAGCGGTGATATTAAGTATATTCAATAATTTGTTACTCCCGGTATTATTTTAAATGCTTAACCCTTTAATAGTCGCGCCCGTGACCCCCCACCGATAGTGTAGGCTATATTTTTAAAAATCAGATTGTTTGATTACCACTAGTTTTTAAAAATAGTTTAATTGGCCGTAATATTTTACGAAAACAAAATATAAAAACGAAATTATTAAAAAAAAATCATTTACATAAAAGTTGGAAAATCGGCTTTAATGCCAAATATAGCATAAAATTTTTATTTCACATTTTTGTAAAACTTTCCAACATGGTAAAAAAATATGAATTCGGTTTGTCTGGTAGTGTATCTGTATGTTTGACCGTCTGGCCATCTGTATCCCATGCTGTAACTCGTGTAAATATTGTTTGATTGTCAGGCAATTAATATATGTCATTGCGGTTTAACTTGGCATGAACGGTGTTGAAAATGAACTGTATAGCATTTAAAGTTCATTTACAGGGTCACTCAAAAGAATGACGTTACATTATTGTCTATGAGTAAAGTTCGTTCGCAGTGTATTTTAATGATGTTGCACTATTTCAAACATACTGAAATTGATACACATCGCTGAGATGCACTAAAGAATGCTTACTATAGAATATGGTGTGCGTAGCATTTATCATACATTTATGAGGACAAACAAACTAATTCGGCTGCTGTACTGTCTATGAGCAATAGTTGCTGGACATGCGATTTGAATGTAGTATGCGTACTTAAATGTAACTATTTTTGTAAAATTTACTTTGTTTTACTTGGTGTATAAAAACTCTTTAAATCATATACAGGGATGCACAAAACAATTTGAGTACATTTCCGCTCATTGATGGAAACTACTGAAGAAGAATTTTCAACTGTACTATGCGTTTCCTTACTGAACTAAATGTTTGAATACTATTTATTATGCATACAAATCTATAGATCATATACATGTTTGCATAAAACAATTCGGATGTTTTGCCGACTATAGATGGTAATTGCTGAAATTGTGTTTTCAAATGTGTTATAAGTTTTCCAAACATCATCTTTCACTTTATTAAACGGTGACGTTTTGTTACAGTATTATGAATCTGTTTAAAAGTGTTTCATAAGGTATGGCTTGATGCATCATTTTTCTTTTATGTTCGATCTACTCAAATTTAGTCTGAAGAGTAATTATTTTACCTGATAGCAAAAATCATGCTTACCTTGTTAAATCTACTCCTCATCGTCTAAATTACACGAATGTTTCTGGGGTTTGGACGAGTGCACGTTTATACAATTGAATTCCAAACTATGGATGGACAGAATGAATGATTTTCATATCCGAATGAATCGTTCAGACGTGCGCACTGCTGGTCAAACATATATTTTTTAATAATTTCCTACCACAAATTATTTCTTAAATAAAAAAGTTTGTTATTTTATTTAGATTTAAAAGTAAGAACATTTTTCTCTCACAGAGTTTCTGGAGCTAATTGATTGAATAACGATACGAATGTTGGTAACTATGCTTTGGCTCCTTCTTTTTCGAAATAATTAATGGTAATTGATTAAAGTTATACGATGTTCGGTAACTATGCTTTTTCGGAGAACCGAATGGTTCATTCAAATGAAAAATCGTTCATTATGCCCATCCCTACTTTTAACATCTTAAATTTAACCTATTAATCGGGGAATAAACTTTTGTTCAACTGATATATATGATTACAGACGAGACACACTTCCACCAGTAAAAAAGAATAATATTTTTTTTCCTTATTCATGGGAGTAATTTTGCATGAATTAGACGAAAATTTCTATTAAAATTTTACTGGTTAAACAATTATTAAAAATAATAATTTAACTTAAAATAATAATTTAACTTATTAAAATTTTACTGTGTTCAAAATATAACAGTAGTAATTCATATATGACGGGTTTGACGAAATATTTCGTCATACACAGTTAACAGGTTAACTATATACCCACCATGTATAATTTAATAGATTAGGGAATCATTGTCGAAAAAGTAAATGAAATATAGTAAAAACTTATGTAACTTGAATGATTCTGTGATATAAAAGACGGAACTTGCACAAGATCTTTATTTTTTCATACTTGACATATCTTCAAAATGTAGACTATCCTATTTTTTAAAAAAACAAATTTGAATAAGAGTGTAAGAAATGTGTAATAAACATAAAATGTGTTACTTCGGAGAAATGAATGAAAGAAGTAAACATGTAAATCTGTAAAGCTTCAATTTTGATCAGGACTGTCCACTCGCCTTATAATTATTTTAAACGTATCTCGAAAAAATTGTAGAAAATAACAATTATATTTCCTACTCCACTTTTATCACATTTCATAAATAATTCTTTCATAATAATTATTAAAAATAATAATTTAACTTAAAAATAATAATTTAACTTATCAAAATTTTACTGTGTTCAAAATATAACAGTAGTAATTCATGTATGACACGTTTGACGAAATACTATACGAACACTCATAAATAATAATTTAACTTATTAAAATTTTACTGTGTTCAAAATATAACAGTAGTAATTCATGTATGACGGGTTTGACGAAATACTATACGAACACTCATAAATAATAATTTAACTTATTAAAATTTTACTGTGTTCAAAATATAACAGTAGTAATTCATGTATGACGGGTTTGACGAAATATTTCATCATACACAGTTAACAGGTTAACTATATACCCACCATGTATAATTTAATAGACAAGGGAATCATTGCGGGAAAAGTAAATGAAATATTGTAAAAACTTATGTAACTTGAATGATTGTGTGATTTAAAAGACGGAACTTGCACAAGATCTTTATTTTTTCATACCTGACATATCTTCAAAATGTAGAATACCGTATTTTTTTTAAAAATGAATTTGAATAAGAGTGTAAGAAATGTGTTACAAGGGGAAAAGGGAAATATAATTGTTATTTTCTACAATTTTTTTGAGATACGTTAAAAAACATTATTAGGCGCGTGGACAGTCGTGATCAAAATTGAAGCTTTACAGATTTACATGTTTACATCTTTCATTTAATTCTCCGAAGGAAACGCCTTTATTCACAATCCGCCAAATGCCTTCTCACTGACATATTGCTCATTCCATCCGCGAGCATTTTATCGAATTTGCATATTTCTGTGTACAATGTTGGATACCATTGGACTACCTGATAACGTTAACTTTGAGCTACCAGACTACAACATTTCAATGGACTTCATTTAATGATTAACATAAAGTAGGGGAAGGGCCGGGCAAAGTAGTCACCCTAAGGTTTTGTGATTTTTTATTACACCTTAAAATACATATACATAAATGACAATTTGCATAGAACTAAAGTAACTACTTAGAAGTGTAAATGTATTTATAATTTTTACGAAATAATAAAGTGGAAGTGATAATTTGTTTTTTTCCAAAAAAGGTTAAAATGACCACTTTGTCCGACCTAGACGGGCAAAGTGCTCACTCCATGGTTACTTTGCCCTACAAGTGTAAAAAGATTGAAAACACTATTTAAATAATTAGAACATTTTTATTGTAATAACAAATCGTATGAAACATAATGAAAGATTGAAAATGGTATGAAAATCCAATAAGAGTTTGACAAACCGAAATTAAAAAAAATTATAAATCAGAATCAAACACTGCATTTTTCGCAAATGAACTCCACTTCATCTTCTTCGTGAAGTGAACAGGCCTCATGAGCGCAGAGGTGACAAACATTGTACCTGTCCAACTTTCATCACTTGATCCATTCATACGACCACTACCCTGACCACAAGGTTTCCAGTTTGGCTTTTTTAATTTCGAAATTTCGCATTCATACCAGAAAGTCTCTTCAATATTATTTTCTTCATTCAATGAAAGGCATTTCCTGATTACTTAAACTAAAAATTTTTCTTTCAGAATTTCCGGTAACAATTCGAAATTTTGAATTAAAAAAAAGACCAACCTGACAATTTTGTCTGACCACTTTGCCCGTTTGGGAGCCATTACAGAAAATACGTTCTACAGTGGAAACTAATGAACAGTCAGAGACCGCTCAGACTGCTGAAATTAGATTGAAGCTGAAAACATGCTCATTCCTTACACATTCAATAAATAAATGCAAGTACAACAGGTTATTGTTAATTGAGTGCAATATAAGTCACTTACCTTAGATCACAAACTTCAAAAACTGGAAAACCCCCTCTAAAATTATAAAATATGGAACCACCTTGTTCAACGATTGTCTGGTTACTCACTGCCATCAAACGAAATAGTTTGACTACAAACCACGCAATGCCAGCGTTCTGGTGACGTCATTATATTGAGTGGCCACTTTGCCCGGCGTTCCCCTACCTTTTTATATTTGTTCATTTAATTATTTCCGCCTTTGATTTAGGGAAGAAAAGGCAAGAATAGGACACTTTTCAGAATTTTTTTTCACTGAATATATTCCCATCTGTTTTACATATAACATTTGCATATAATTTGCATACAGTGCTATAATAATGTTTAATTGTTATTTGAAACTAAACAAAGCATAAAATATGTCAAAATATTTGCTCATTTTGTCTTCGTCTATTCTAACGGTATGATGTGTTGGACAAACATGTAAGATCGATGAGGAATTTACATTTTATGGAATATTACACTTTAATTACTATTGTTTATCCAAAATAAGTGTTTTCCGATTCTTCCTACAGTGACACTCCTGCCTCCTCTCCCCTATGACATATATTGTCATATTAATATTTAAAATATTTTATAGAATTATTGAATTTTAATATTGTAAAACTAACATTTTGTACTGCTCAAATCATATTAAAAAAATATATATATTCATATTATTGTGTTTGTTGAAAATTTAACTAATACGATAATAGACTTATTTCATATATATATATATATATAGAAGTTAATCAAAGTGATTTATGTGCCAACTACGCTAAATTATGGTATCATAAAAATCAATACTTTCAACCAGCTATAATTGAAAAGAATATGTAAAAACCATTCCAAGGATAATCGATGTAAGTGAATTATATTATATATTCTTAATGGTTTTTTATTTCCAATTTAAATATTTCCAATCTTATTTTTTCCAATTGATATCTGGTAATAATTCAGTATACTTGGTTGATTCTACTGTTCTTAGCATCATGCCAGTAGAATACTGAATTATTTTTAAAACACATGTGGGTGCAACCAAGCTGACGAGTACATCTACATGTGTTTTTTCATATCCAATTCTTGTTTGTTCTCTTGTGGTCCAGTTTTCCATTGTATAATGTTCATATTTGATTTATTAATCCATTTGTGTTTACTTAATAGCAACTCCAATCTATATATTTTTTCCCCTTTCTCTCTCTTTCTTTTTTAAATATTATTCAGGTATGAGTAAATTTGGCCAATTACCATTGAAGCACATGCTATGGTAAAATTATGATTGCACATGTTAATTATTAGATATGTGGTATTCTGTTTACACAATATCATTATTTATCTCTTTGTAGATTAAAGTAGAATGATATTAGAACTTGATATGTATTTTGAAATTCATAGATATTATAATTATATAAGAAATTATTTAAAAAAGATAGAGTTTAAAAGGGACGAGGGGAATATATTTGTAATGCAGATATCGAAGAACGCTAAAATTGATGAAAAAAACATCACAAACAGTGCAATGTGATTTTAAAAGGGAGGCGAGGGATATATTTGAAACGAAAATGTAGAAGCAGAATAAAATTAGCGAAAAACAAATTTCACAAGCAATTTCATAAACTCTTATATATCTTTACTAGTCATGTTTCGTCAATGTATAAATTGAAAAAAACCTGAAACTTGACCGTCGTCTAACCTGCTGCAGATTTTTAATTTAAAATTTCTTTGTTGATTTCTAAGACTTATTTATATTCAACTGAAATTGAGTAATTGATGAAATGCTCTTATGAACCAGAGAAAGGAATTTTCTTAAGATAAATATTCAGGAGAAAACGAATAGATTTTATTTTCTCTATAGTATAATTGTAATTAATTTTCTCTTTCAGAGATGCCTACAGTCATTAAACTATTATTTGAAAATGGTACCTCTTATTAAACTGATGGAGAATATATATAATGAAACAAGTATTCATATATCGCCAATAAAGTGAACAATTTTTTATTATTATTAATTTATCAATATTTTGACTTAAGAGAGTCATAAAATTTATGCTTTCAGAAAATCTATTTTTCGTTTTTAATATTTTAAAAATGTTATACAATTCTCAATAGAAGAAACAGCACAAGAATATTCAAATTAGAACCAAGCGAAATTGAAACTGTAAATGTGTATTAAAATACACAGACTCCATTTAATTTTTAAATTTACAAGAGCTTTGCCATAATTGTGTTTCTGCTACTTGCGCACACTGCAAATAAAAGCGTTTGCGGACAGTTAATTTCATTTGCACAGATATGTATGAAATGATCATATCTACAATCTGCAAGTATTGTTTTTTCACTTAAACGGGGCATTTTTTTGTTGTGATTTGAATGTGTATTTTTAAACGAAACACATACTACGAAATAAGAAACCCCAGAATAAGCCAAATGACATGACAAGGTTTATTTCCAACATTTAAGTGTTTACATGTGGGGCAAAACCAGTCAAGGGAATTCTAAAAGTACTTCCCTCGGATATATTGGCTCAGCCGCTGTATTCACAAGAATTAATCTTTAAATTCAATTTTTTTTGCTCCATGATTATCTCCAATTTGCAAGAGCAGTTTAGATGTTTTGCATAAATCGAAAAGTGATTTGATAATTGATTGCTTAATCTCTTTCCGCTGTGGTGAGTGAATTTCTTCCCATTTAATTTTAGTCCCTAAATGTCGCAATGACACTGGGATTTTTGATCAAATTTATTTGAAAACACGTAAATGCATTTTTTCGTGTACATACTATACCGTAAATTTTGTTTCGAAATTCCAGAGCAACTGTAACATTTGGAGATTAATATTAAGGGAGAAGAAATTCACCCATCTGGACGAAAAAGGTGAAAACAAATATATTTCTTTCATTTCTAAATCCGTTTGTTACCTGACAGATGGATAAATGTTGTAGCTTCTAATAGCATACTCTTCAGATAAATCTACGTGCATTTTATTGTAAACACTTGCATTTTATTTTTCTATACTCGAAAAACGACACACTAATATTTTTACACAAAATATTTCTGAAAACAGCATTTATTGAAAAATTCCTTTTTAATTTTGTAATTAAAAACCGGTCGTTATCTTGAAAAAAAGTAAAATAAATTAAAATTTGTTAAATAGTCTTGTTAAATACTACTTTTCCATAAATATTACTTGTTATAAGAGTTGCAAGTGCGCTACATTTTGCTATTTAGTTTTCTTGATTGTCACCAGTTTTTTGAGAAAATAAAATTCGCCTTATTTAATGACTGATTAAATAAGACCAAAAACAAGGCGAATTATATAATTTTTACTGTCTTCTATCTTTACAAGAAGAAAGTATTGGATTCATGAAAATTTTCGACTTCCGGTTTTCGACAGATTTATACGTTTTAGAAGGTCCTGAACTATTTTTAGATTTGACTATTTTTAGAAAATGTCTGTCTGTGACTCTGTCTGTCTGTCTGTCTCTGACAAAAAATTTTGTGGGCGCTCTATCTCAAGAACTAATGCTCGGAATTTAATAAACATTTACATTCAGTTAGTCCCTGATATAAATTGGTGCTGATTAATTTTTGGTAAAAATTGCCCAGCAGGTGGCGCTGCTGTGCAGCATTTTTCGCGATTTCCGCAATAGCTCTATCTCAAGAACTACTGCTCGGAATTTAATAAAACTTTATATTCAGTTATAAATTGGTGCTGATTAGTTTTTCGTAAAAATCGCCCAGCAGGTGGCGCTGTTACGCAGCATTTTTGGCGATTTCCGCATTTAAGTCTCAAGAACTAATGCTGGAATTCTGTTAAAACTTTATATTCAGTTAGTCTCTGATATAAATTGGTGCTGATTAGTTTTTGGTAAAAATCGCCCAGCAGGTGGCGCTGTTATGTAGCTTTTTGCAGGATTTACACGATTTTAGCGATAGTCATATCTCAAGAAATGATGCACGGAATTTAATAAAACTTGAGTTTCAGTTAGACCTTGATATAAATTGGTGCTGATTCTTTTTAGTGTATGCGAAACCTGTGTGAGATAGAAGAAAGTTTTGGGATTGACACATCCGACTAGTTTAAAAATGTGGTGCCAATCAAGCTATCTGAATTTACAAGTAGTAGTTCACTGGCAACGCTGTTGACGTAAATACGGGTTAGGATCCCTTAGAAAGACCCCCACGGAGGCCACTCTCCCCAGGGCCTATATTCCTCGTGTTGATAATCGGCCGTCATAAAATCAACCAACCAACCAACTGGCAACGCTGATTGTTACATATTAATTGTCCTTAGGTTGTGTAAAAATCTCCCTTTAGAGACGCTTCTTTCAAATACAACAAGGGATATTTTTTCATTAACACGTTGATTGGCACGTCAGTCATCGGTGACTCACACTAAACTTTCCGTTTAGGCCACGGCAGTCACCGGTGACTGACAGTGTAAAAAGTGTTTTTAAATATCCACCGGTAAAAAAGAATAAAAAATGTTGCCTTTTCCTTTAGGGAAATTTTACACGAATATGAAATTTAAATAAGTTGAAAATTTCTGTTTAAATTTACTGGTGGAAGTTTGCCCGCCGGTAATCAGGCCCTGAGCAGCGCGCGTGGCCTGACTGGGATTTCCTTAAACAAAAGCGTGGCGCTCAACGTGTTAATAATTAAATAAATTTTCTTCAAATTTATTATTGCAGTCTTTTTTTTTAGTCGAACTCTTTAATTTTGAAGATTTTTGGGATATGTGTTTTCCAGTTTATAGTATTTTACTGGTGCTCTTTTTCTGTTAACAGCAGATTTTAGATAATATTTTCGCACGTTTCACTCTTGAAGGTAATAATGATTTTTAGATATGCGTTAATCTCATATAATGGAAAAATCAATGTTCTAGGCTAACAAATGTGAATTAATCCAAATATGAATATTTTATATTTTGTGAACATTTCTGTCCAATCACTACATTATGCACTAGTTTAAATATGAAAAAAATTATTTCTTTGAAAAATTGCAACGTTGTAAACGTCATTAGCAAGGCTTGTTCCAATCTTATTTATTAATTAAAAACTTATTTGAAAGATTTTGAAAGCTTTAGAAAAATTGCAATCATTATATGGATATATATCATGTCTCTATATTTTATACATTTTAGATGTTGGGAAGAACAGAAAATATTTCTGTTAATTATACTTATTTAAAGTTTGTCTCGTTAATTGTCATTACCGTGATGCACAGTAATTGTTCATTAAGCACTCTACTAGATGTCGTTTTGATATGGAAATGGTCTTAGATAGTGCAGTTCACATGTTCTTGCGATCAGAAATGTCTATTTTCAATTAACAATGCAAGAACTACTTCAATTATTTGTGCCTTTTTCTCCAACATTAGAGTCAGTGTATATAATATGTGAAATTACCAAGTTCATTATTGCTGAAATATATATTTAATAATTTAACTTTGCTCAATTAATTCTAAAAATGGTTTAAGACTGCTTTCAAAATAAGTACCCGATAAGCTTTTAATAGATATAGTTTATCGCTAACTGGTTTAACGTTAAAACTGTCATTATCGTGGTCATTCTTTTAAGCGTTTTGGATTTACGATTTCAGGAACATAATAAAGAAAATGTTATGAATTTTTAAAAAGACATTGTTTTCATTATCAAAATTACCATTATTTTAATATGTGGAATAATTTGAGTAAAATATCAGGAATAAAAATAATGGAGTTTAATATTTTTTAAAAAGCTAAACTTTCCCTTTATTTGAGAGTGACCCATATAACAAAAATACTCTTAAATGTTTGATTCAAGTACTTTACATGGAAATTTTCAGGAAATTTTTGAAACAATTTTATATTTTATGGTAGCTAAATATGTCTGCTCATAAATATTATCTTTAAAAATAGATTATAGATAAGTATCTAAAGAATTCAGAATAAACCCTGATAAAATAATAAAAAGGTCAGGAAAACGTTGATATTTTGGAAAAAACATCCACCTTAATCTTTACAAAATTTTAAGGAAGAAGTTTATCCCAAATCCTTTCCGGTGATTTCAAAAAATAATCTTAAGTTTACAAGATGTCTTTGTTAAGAATTTTCTTTCAAAAGTTTTGTTTTTTTAAAAACTGCAACTTGAGATTTCCATTTGAAAAGTGTTTAATCCGAAAAAAAAAAGCTTTTTTTAATAATGAGAATTATTTAGAGATTTATATTAGATTTAAAAATATGATGCATTTCTGATGTCAAAATTGTTTAAAAGAAGAGTTAACTTTGAAAAGATCTGAAAAGACGATATTTTTTTTGTTTTGCTTACTTTCAGAAATATTTTATAATGTTACATTTCTTTATTTGAATAACGATAATTGCACAAAACTAAATTATGCATCTTAGTCAGGGATGAAGGCGATTTGCTACAGAGGCCCGATTGTCACTACCAAATTTAAATAGTATTATTCGCCTTATTTAATCACTGAATTTCTGATATTTAATAAGGCAAAGAATACTCTAAATATTTACTGGTGACAATCGGTCCCCTGTGGCGCAGCGCTTTCATTATTGGCCTCAGTAAAAAACAAAAAGGGCCAATGTCCGTTTCATAGAACGATGAATAAAGAGGATTTGGCATATTTTCAAAATTGTGAAGCTTCAACTGTGACTAGTTCCGCAGGGTCTTATTATTGCCAATGCAAAATTCACCAGTAAATTTGAATAGAAATTTCCGCGTGATTTAAACGTCTTATTCATGCCAAATATCTGTCATAATTAAGACAAATATGTCTATTCGTTTTTGTTGTTGAAGCAGTGTTGCCATTGGGCTACTTTTTTAAAATTCAGATTGCTTGATTGGCACCACTTTTTGGAAGGGTATAATTCACCTTGTTTTTGCCTTATATAATCTGTCAATAAACAGGGCTAATTTTTCTTTTTTCAAAAAACTGGTGGCAATCATGAAAACTGAATTTTAAAAAAGTAGCCCACTGGCAACACTGTGTTGAAGTTTGCTCTGCTGGTAGTCATTCTCTGCGGTTCACCCATATTTTGACTACGTAAACATTCCTCCTGTCAATGTCAGTGATTTTAATAACCGACGGGAAGAACATCCACCAGTTAATTTCAATATAAATTTTCACTTTATTTAAACACTTTATTCATGAATAATTTCTGTCAAAAATCTGGGGAAAATTTGTATTCTTTATTACTGAGGGAAGTTTGCCCAGGCGTTAACCACCAGCTGGTCCATGTAAGCAAAAAACAGCCGCTATCTTGTGCCTATATCCTCATTTACTCCACTCTCAACGTTGTCTTTATTCATAGCTCCATTGTCCGTTTTCAAAGTTGGAGTAAAATAGAATTTATATATTTATTTATGTATGTGTATTTAAAAAAAATTAAACGTAATTACGGAAAATTATATTGGCATTGCAAATGAAATTTATTTATTTCTGTTATTTACATGAAAATTCTGAAATGGTTGGTGACACAGAAAAATTATGGTTAATTCTCAAGAACGGTGATTATTAAATTAATGATGATTATTAAGGAATATATTAAAAAGAGGGCTTTTCAATATTTTTTATTATACCTACCTATGTGTATTGTGAAATGAGGGGTGGAAATAGAACAAAAATGGTTGCTTGGAACATTAGCCCTTTTCACACAAAAATAAAGTTTAAACTTTTGAGACATGTTGATAGAGTAGGATATTAAAATACGTATTTTCTATTATAAGGTCACAAAACTTCAATGTACATTTTTTAATAAGCCTGTTAAATTGTTACTGAAACGTGTTAAAATATCTAACTGATTTTATTTAATCTCTAAAACTTAGTTTGGCATCATATGACTTCTTATCTAATATAGCAACAAAAACTTGAACGCTATTTTTTGACTGATATTGTTATAAAGTGTACAAACGTGATATGTATGGTCCATGCACGACCAAATGGACCTCGTTTGACTGAAATATACAGGGAGAGATTATCAATTTCATAAATGCATTGGCCTGCAAGATCGTTTGATAGGTTGACGGAGCATGAGTGGGAATGTTGGAAAGACAAAGCTCTGGCCGTAACTTTCATACTACTCATTGACATAGTACCAGATAGTTCCTTGGTCCTTAATTATACTTATCTAATACATATTCTGTCAGCAGATCAGATAATCTTACAGGCCATTGCATATATTAATTATTTAACTCTAAATATACCTCTTAGTCAGTCGATGTGTATTTTGTCGTGTATGATCCCTAAACATCACTTCTGTACGCATTGAAAAAGTAACAATTACAACAATAAAAATTACAAAAATAAAACTACTCACGGAATGTGTTACTACAAGTATTAATGCCTCAACAAACCATCAGCATTACTATTAAACGTATGAAAGGACGTTTTGGATTATACCGTAAGTTCCGGCGTATAATCCGCCGATAAAACAATTCTTTTTCAACCCAGAAATTTTAGTTCATAATTGAAGTCAAATATTTACAGCTATCTAGAAAGTTACATTAAAAAAATAAATTTTCTGGGTTGAAATATGATTGTTTGATCCGCGGATTATACGCCGGAAATTACGGTAAATTTTAACGAATGGTTATTGCACAGTGCACACGTTATTAAACAGATTGTCCCATTGAATTTTTTTAATATGAAATTTGTGTTTGACAATGTTGTAATAATAATCTAAGTATTATTTTCATTACATGATATATGTTGTGAATGTAGTGATATATGTACTGCATTTTTAGTATGTGCTGCAGTCTACAGAGAGGGTATATTATTGCTTTGAGCATGGATGTATTTTATTTACATATTTAACATTCTGCATTTCACATTTACTTTATAATTTTAAAATCAGAATTTCATGAGACGTTTTCTGGGCTGAAATTTGGATGACCTTTAAAATGCGACTAATAAAAGAATGAAAATATAAATTTTCGAACAATATTTTAGCACCCTAAAAAGTTGTACGTAGTTAAATATCAACACTTTTTAAAGAAACTAGTTAATATTTGTTGATTTTTTTCTTGTGTTTAGACCCAGATAACAGGATATTTCTTTTACTGTCATAAAGCCAGCCTTTAACCCCTTCGGGACCGGCAGCTTTTACACAAATTTTATTCGGTTGGCACCACTTTTTTCAAAAAAGCTACCTTTTCTTAAACTATCACAAAAATGCTCTAATTAGAGAAAGCAAATATTACTTTTATTTTTTACTGGTGTCTAAAACAAATTCTGTATGCTCTTTTTGAGGGTGCATATATGCACCGATGGTCCCGAATGGGTTAAGCCTTTCAAGTGCAAAATACATCGGCTGCAAAATGTTGAAATGATGAACTAGAATTTACGAAGAAATGTATTTGAAGATAATTAAAAGTTTTTCTTCATGTGTATTGTGAGAGTTTAAATTCCCACTTTTGAGTTGGGAATTAAGTGTTCGTCTCATGCAAAAACGACCCTTGAATGGGTTATGAGCCTACTTAGTCGAGCGTCGACATTCAAAAGTTAATGTTACACTAATTGACTTCGTCCGTGGAAATTTCTTGTTTGTATGTAAACGTTTTTAAATTATTCTGTTTGCATACGATATCTAAGGTCGATGTCTAACGTTGTATCTTTGTACTTTTTAGATTTTTGTTGCTGATTTATTTTGTGGAACTTTCAATTTTGGAACCAACCAACAGATGTTTTCGAAATTAAAAGTGTCCGCAGAATGAAAATACAACCAAAATCGAGTATGAAGGTATAACCCCTCACACCCCAAATTTACGCTTCTCACTCTTTGCCAACCAGCTGACAAAGCTTAAAAATTTTAAACCTTTTTTTCTGTTGTTTTTGTTACTTTGTTCTAATATGAAATATATAATCATCTTTCAAACTCGAACTTTTAGATTTCTCTTCCCCTCAAGCACACAAAGTTACAAATATTTAAAGTTTGATTTAAAAATCTGTCCCATTTGTTATTTTTAAAGGCAGTAAATATGAAACCATCCATCTAAATACGCCCCACTCTCCATAATATAGGGGAATTTTGAGACACTGGAAAAGGGAGCAAAGCAAAAAGTTTTATTTTCCAATTTGACTTTTCTCAATAATAAGAACATATGATACAAAACATACCAGATTCTAAGAACCGGTTTGTTGTTTACATTTGATCAGGTTGGCAGAATTTCGCGAAATACTTCAACACCGATCTATAATTTTAAACTTTCAAGGACACTTTATACGGAATCTAAATATCGTAAATCCATTTATTGCATAATTAGACCAATTGTATGCTGAACAACCCCTCATTTAAATACAACCACTCTTTTAAATATTTGATAACACGCTAATCATTCAAACGCTTCTAGACCCATACAAAACAATCAGCAACAATACGTCTGTAGGCAACAAGATGCTCCGTGAGCCAGACTGTATTAAATGAGCTTTACCAAAGCCTTCCACTTCCTTATAATAGGCCTACTTCCTGACTGAAAAAGACGACTGTCGTACAGGGAATTTTTTAACACTTGACTCACCACATAACTCATTGTTTGATTACATAAGCAAAATTAAATGTAAATTACGCTGTACTATGTATTCCTTATATTTTAATTATGTTTCATAAGAAATAATCATTTTAGTTACGATGGAAGCAAAATTTCAAAATCCGCCTGTAGATGGCGCCAATATATTGGATCGATTATATCAAAACGCTATATAAAAAATTCTACGATCAGCTACGAAATTAATCACCACTATTTCTGAAAAAAAAGTACTTTTAGAATTTTTTTTTTTTACAGAAATGTTGATATACATGTTTTATAAGAAATAGTGTTTGAAGTTTTTAAAAAAATTTTAAAAATTTAAAAGCTTTAATATGCTTTTACAGATATTTTAACAGCAGAATAGGATGGAGCATAGGTTTTTCATTAAGCCTAACATGGCGTTTAACTATTATCGATTCGCAGACCAGAGTAGTCGCGCCCGGAATCATTACAGACACTTTCTTGCCTTCGGATTTCATTATAAGTAGATTTTACACCAGATATTTTTATTTAAAACTGTCTAATGCATTTATTTAACTTATTTTTGTGCGTCATATATTTAACTTATTTTATGAAAAAAAAATTGTGTCCAATTGACAATTATTCAGATGGTACAGGTCAAAATGACCCGTCATCGCTGTTCTAGTGTTAAATGCTTCTACAGTCCCTTCTACAGTATTTTACTTCAGTACAGCATTGTACTGCTTTATTGGTACAATACATTTTGCCTTTTTTCTACTATTATATATTTGCGATTATTACTATAGAATAATAGTGGTACAGACATCCAAGGTACCATAGAAACGTACAAAGAAAAATCCGTATACGACGGCTGCCATTTTCTAGTCAACATTTAGAACAAGTATTCAATGGTAACACTGAATCACTATTATCTTCATGTGCTGCTAAGTTATAACAAAAGTCCGTTTATTGAAAAAAAAATTACATTTTTTTAAAGCTTTAAGTAATACTGATGTGAATAGCGACAAAAATATGTTTTTATAAATGGATTTTTAAATTTTACATTATTAACCCGAATTTCATTGCGCTGGGTATCTCACACCCAGTGTCTCTTTTCACAGTTTTTCTTCCCCCTTCTTTCAGAAATGGACGAGTCTTTGTGTAGCTGTCTCAAAGGTCACAATCTTAAAAGGGGAGAAGCAGTGAAATAATTATAAATATAGATCTATCGTAATCGCCACGTATGGGTATATCAGACCCAGCGCGAGTATTTCTGTAACAGTTCTAAATACAGGTAGACGGATTTAACACTTAAATGCATAGTGATTTTGCATCACTTTTTATTTAACTTTTAATAAATAAACCAAGTTCTTCGCCACCACTATATTTATATAGAAATATTAATCTTGTCAAAATGAAATAAGATATGCTACGAAACAAAGTTAAAAATCTATGCTATATTATTATCTATATGAAAAATCATGCGTCAAGCATAGATTATGTAACACTTTCCAACGCTTCCAAAATAATTTCACAAATCATTCCCGTTTAATAAGCTGAAAGATAACATCTAAGTAAACAATTTGGAAAACGCATAACATATTTAAAAACGTAATTTCAAGAATTCCCAACATATATTTCCAGCATATACAATATTCGGAAAAATATCCGAATACTTTTATTCAGCCCTGTATATGATCTATAGATTTGCATATATACTACATAGCATGCTAAATTTTAGTTCAGTTAGGAAACGCGTAGCACAGTTCAAAATTCTCCTTCTGAAGTTTCTGTCAATAAACGGAAATGTGTTTGCTAACTTTTGTGCTGCCCTGTATATGATCTACAGAATTTATATACACCAATTAATAGACAGAAATTTTAAATCGCGTTCAGCAACTTAAAACGCACTTCCAGAAATCATTGTTAACAGACAGTAGAGAATTATTTTGTTTGTCCCTGTAAATGAACGATGACTGCTATACACACAATATTCTGTAGTAAGCCTCTTGTAATGCACCTTAGTGATATATATAAATTTAAATGCGTTTAAAATAGTGAAACATTATTTAATTAAACCGCAACCGATTTTTCTCCATAGACGTAATGTAACAGAATTCTTTTGACTGTCCCTGTAAAGTAACTATAAGTGCTGTGCACACCATATTCCATATAAAGTTTCTTGTAATCCACCTTAATGATATATATAAATTACAATGTGTTTGAAATTGTGTAACATCATTAAAATAAACCGCAAATGATTTTTCCCCATAGACAGTAATGTAACGGAATTCTTTTAAGTGTCCCTGTCAAAAAACTATATTTGCTACACACTTCAGTTGAAATAGGGAACATGCTATAGATAACGACAATAGCATATTAAAATTGCAGGGCAATCCGAGCATATTTACTGGAGTTAGAGCACGGACAGACGGCCTGACGGCAGACAAACCGAAGTCATAAACACTTTTCAACTAGGTCGGAAAGTGTTAAAAAAACGCAATTCTAAAAGAAAAATTCATGCATTTAAGTGTTAAATCGTTCTTTCGTTATGGCGCATTATCGCAGATATGACGAAGAAATGCGACATTTAAGAAATGTACTGGATACTGTTTCTTCAGATGAAGAAAACATCGAGGAAGTTAATGAGATTTCTGATAACGAAGGGCAAGACGACGAAGTGTATTATATCAATCAGGTTCTGCAACATAAATCGAGTCTGATTTAGAAAGCGATATTTCTGATTCAAATGAAAACGATTGTTTCATAGGAAGGAATAATACAACAAAATGGAATACAGAGAAATACCGTGCTAATGTTAGAATTTCTGCTAAATACATAATATCGAAACTCCCAGGAAATACATATGTTTAAAAAAATGTCACTTGTCACGTGGAAGCTTGAAATCTTCTTATATCTTCTGATCTGATAAAGAAATTGGTACAGTGGAATAATATTTCTATAGACTCGATTCAAATGTGTTTTTCTCGAGAAAGAGATTCAAAGGAAATTAATCAGACTGAAATTAAAACATTTATTGGATTGCTTTATCTCATTGCATTTCATAAATCATCACATGTATATGTACGAGATCTTTGGGTAATAGACAGACGGACTGGAATTGAAGTATTATGCACAACTATGTCATTATAAAGTTTTTATTTTTATTAAGATGCCTTCGGCTTGACAAGATACATGTTGCCTGAGCAGGAAAGAATTGGACAAACTGGCTTCAATCCGTTAATTTTTTTGAAAATTTTGTAGAAAACTACCAAAAATCGGGGAACGTTGGAGAGTATGAAGCAATAGATTAAAAAAACAGAAACTTGTAGAGGGCAATGTCCATTTCGCCAATATATACAAAAAAAAATACATCGGAGTAGGGAATAAAAATTTTTACTCTTACAGATTCAAGAGTATTTCGTACGTTGAAAATGGAAATATATACAGGTCGACAGCCAAAATGTCCATTTCAACTAGATAATACTTCGTGTTGTGTCGTGAAAAGATTTATAGAACCTCTGTATAATTCAGGAAGAAATCTGCCATGGATAACTGGTACACATCTTATCTATTTTCACAAGAATTTTTGAAACAAAAAACACTTGTTAGAACTTTGAGAAAAAATATGAAAGAAATTCCTCCACTATTTTTTATTATAAACAAAAGGGGCGTCTACTCTTCGACATTTGGATTTCTGAAATAATCGACTATTGTTTCATTTATACCGAGGAAAAATAGAAATGTTCTTCTGCTTTCAACATTGCATAATGATAATGCAATAAATCTCACTACTGGAGAATCTAAGAAAACGATAATGAAAACTTTCTGTAATTTAACGAAAGGAGCTGTGGATGTCGTTGATGAAATGGATGCAGCATATTCAACAGCTAAAAAAGAAACAGTTGGCCTATGACGTTATTTTATTCCATGTTGAACGTTTCTGTGATAAATGCATGAATTATCTTATTACCCACTAGGAAACCACTGACTCAGCACGGAATTCGACGTTCACATTTTTAAATCTTGGGATTTCAACTTATTGAAGATTACAAGAAGATTAGGAGCCAGCAAGTAATGCTCCCAAAAAGTCTAAAAGTAAAACTGGGAAAAAATGAGGACACTGAATGCCCTGCTAAGAACCGAAAAAAATGAAAGATACTCTGAATGCGGAGATAAAAAGGACATGAAAACTAAATTTGTTTGTAAAAATTGTCCAAAGCATGTATGCATAGATCCTATGGCATGTATTTGCACAGAATAAATGTACGGAATAAACTGAAGTAACATGTTTTGTATATACACTGCTCAAAACAATTAAAGGATATTTGAAGTTTTATATAAAATAAAGATATAAACGAAATTTTTTTTGCCGAAAATAGAAGAAGAGAATCACAAATGCAAATTTTCCTGGTTTTCAAACTGTGGAGTATGCAAATTTTGAGTTCGACGTCAAAAACGTCGCTTCAGCGGCAGCGAATGAAATTTGACTTTCAACTGGATAAAAGAGAATGAAGACAAGGATGATCGGTATTCAGTGATTGCTTTGTTTCGATGAGTACGATGTCTCAGCGAAGTCATTTGACAGATTCAGAAGCTTGGAGAATTGTTGGTAGGTTAAAAGGGGGCCAAACTCAAGCCGAAGTAGCGCAAGCCATTGGAGTGTCACAAAGTGTCATTTCCAGGATCTGGAACCGTTTTTTGGAGAGTGGATGTGCAGGCCGAAGACCAGGGCAAGGTCGTAGACGGGCAACAACGCCCAATGAAGATCGGTATTTAGCGTTAACAGCTCGGAGACACCGAAACATGAACGCTACTCTTCTCCAACAACACCTTCGCTCGGCTACAGGCACCACGATTTCAACTCAGACTGTCCGAAACCGGCTCCATGCTGTAGGTCTGTATGCTCGCCGACCGATGGTATGTGTTAGATTAACATCAAGGCATCGTCGCGAACGCAGGGAGTGGGCAACCGAGCATGTCAACTGGAGGAGAAATGAATGGAGCAATATTCTGTTTTCTGACGAGTCCCGTTTTTCTGTGCATCCGGATAATAGGCGTATTTTCATCTGGAGGGAACGTGGCAGTAGCAATAATCCTGCGTTCGTGCACGAAAGTGTCAGATTTGGCGGTGGAGGAGTGTTGGTGTATGGTGGCATCTCCATTGACGGGCGCACTGACCTCTACATCATTCGAGATGGAGCTCTGACTGGTCGCCGATATAGGGATGAGATCCTCAGACCTATTGTAGTCCCTTACGCTGCAGCAATCGGAGATAACTTCATTTTAATGGACGATAACTGCAGGCCACATCGTGCAAACCTGGTGGAGGATTTCCTTTTCGAGGAAGGAATCGTTCGAATGGAATGGCCAGCGTGTTCTCCAGACATGAATCCAATCGAGCACGTTTGGGACGCTCTAGGAAG
This sequence comes from Maratus michaelseni, assembly GCA_963931845.1. NCBI lineage: Eukaryota > Metazoa > Arthropoda > Arachnida > Araneae > Salticidae > Maratus > Maratus michaelseni. The sequence goes on from OZ007586.1 coordinate 405,674,292, forward strand.
ACGAGTTTCTGGCCGCCAACAACCCCCACAAACTCTCCAAGAACTGGAAAGAGCTCTTCTGGAAGAGTGGGGCAGAATACCCCAACTCGTCATTATAAGCCTCATTGAGTCCATGCCTCAAAGGTGTTCAACGTTGCTGGCCGCCCGTGGAAACCATACCCCCTACTGAAAATGGTTTTCTTTGAAGAAAACACCTTTTCTTATTCTTTTTTTCTCATATGCACAAATTGTGTTTTTTTCCTTTTGTACACAAATGCGCAATAAAATGCATTTTTTTCTGCCTAACATGTGTAATTTATTCTCATATAACCTACTATGTCTGTCGACCATGTATCAATCAGCTAAAAAGTTTCCCAGATACAAAATCCACCTAAAACTGCAATATCCTTTAATTGTTTTGAGCAGTGTATTTAAAACTGTATTATCTCTTTTTTTCTGCTGTTTCCCCTTTTACATAGATTTTATAGCAGAAAATAGGAAGAAACCGCTATGGGTATGACATACACAACGCGAGTAATCCCGTCCGTTTTTCTCACGCGTGTAATGCGGACTTAAATAAGAATAAATACAGCAAAAAAGTTTAGTTCAAAATATGTGCATTTTGTTATATATGTTTCATTATCCTATTTAGAAAAAAAAAGAATAAAATATCTTGCATGGCACATCGATTTGAAACAATTTCCAACATTAAAAGAATATTGTTAAGCAATATAATATTTTCATACAATGAAATGAGATATCTAAATAAACAATTAAAAAAACACATAATCATAGCTGCCAACTTTTAACCTTTTTTCCTATCACTAAAATTTGTTTTAGATAGTAAATTTTATCTTATTAAATCGACGAAATCGTGTAATTACACAAGAAAAAAAATTCTATTAAATTTTAGTGGTAACAAAAAAGCGTAAAAGGGTGGCAGCTATGCATAATTCAGTAAAAATCGATTTTCAGCAATTTCTGTCCATATCCGGTAATGTAAGCGAATTTTGTAGTGAAGTGCTTAGATGATCTATAGTTTTTTATACACAATCCGTAATACTATATACATAATATACTATACATTATACATAATATACTATACATTATACACAAAACATAACACACACAGCGGAAAACTAATATCTAGCAATTATCGATTACAGTCAGTCCTATAGATGCACAATTTTGTGCGTCTCTCAAAGGAACGAAAATTGCTGCGCACTCCATAATCTATACAAAACGTGTTTTAATGCACCTCAGTGATCCATTTTAATTTCATTACGTTTGAAGTATCATAACATCATTAAAACGCTACATCAAACGATATTTCCTCATAACCTTAATAGTAATTTAATTATTTTTGAGTTCTTATAAACGAATTATAAATTCCACTGATTCTATAATCCTAAGAAAGCATGTTGTTGTCCACCTCAATAATGCACATCAACCTCATTATGCTTGAATTATTGTAACATCAATGAAATACTTTGCAATCGACTTTTCCCGATGGGCAATAATGTACCGGAATTCTTTTATATGTCCGTGTAAAATACTTATCAAGGTTACACACTAAATTTTGAATACTACGCATTCTATAGTAAACCTCATAAACATATTAAAAATACATGCCAATCCGAGTATATGTATGAGAATTAGAGCATGGACAAGTGGGAAGACGGACTGTGAAGCAGACAGTCAATCTGAAGGCAGAAATAATTTTCAACTATGTTGGAAAGAGTTAAAAAATAACGTATCCATGCTTATTTCCATATTTAAACTTTATATGTGATAAAATTATTGCCTTTCTGTTTGAAAAGTTAGACTTAAATTTAATACTTAGATGACTCTTTAGAGAAATATATGTAAAGAGTGTCTCATTTATTTTGCAACCCGCGTAAACGCGAAGCAAATGAACGATACGAGTGCACGCGCACACCGTTAGTGCAGGTAGCGGTGTGGAGGGGCATGCCAGCAACCTTACCAACACGCTAGAAAACCGTATGAGACACTTAAGTGCTAAGGACAACGAAGTGAAAGGTAGTCTTGCGTCATGGTGCTATGTGCAGAAAAACGCGCGTTTATTATTTAACACTATTTTCGAACGTCTCCGTACAAAACAGTCTAGGAACGATATGAAAACAAGTTTCCAGACTCGGTGGTGCCGAATAAAAGCACAATTAAGCGAATCATGGACCATTTACAAACAGAATGGACTGTGTAACCGAAAAGAAAGAACCGTCTGTCGATTGTCCTAACTTACCACAAAAAGAAGGAAATCGAGACGAAGCAGATGAACGAAGCATGTTGGAAGCAAATGAACGTTTCGTTTAGTTTCAACAGGATGGCGCTCCTGCGCATACGGCCACCGACACTCTGTCATTTCTCCAAGAATTTTTTGGTGATCGGCTAATTACAAAAGGACTATGGCCTCCATGCAGTCCAGACCTGTCACCGCCCGATTTTTTCTTGTGGGGCTATTTGAAAAATCGCGTGTTCCATGAACCGGAAGCCTCGATTACTGAACTGAAAACACGCATTACGGAAGAGATAAACGCTATCACACCAAACACATTACAGAATATGTTCGAAACCTCCTAAAACGGGCCCAGATATGTAAAGATGAAGACGGCGGTCACTTCCGCCACCTTTTGTAGTCGTTTAAGCACTTCTGTAAAATAAAAATTAATGTTTGCACATTGTTCTTTTTTTGGGGTTGCAAAATAAATGAGACACTCTGTACAGTGACCTTTCACTTGTACGCGATACACGGAAATGATTTTTCGGTACCAGTTTTATTTTAAGATAATTTCTGCCTTATTAAATCTCAGAATTTATAAATCGAATTTTACTATATTAAAATAGTGGTATGAAAACCAATTTCTGAACATCGCGTATAAATGAGAGGTCACTGTACTATATACATTTATAAAGAAATTTTAAAGTATCTGAATATTATTTTTCAACATAATACCTACAACGATAACTTATCTTTTAATATCCCTAAAATGTGGCACAATATGTTAAAAACTCTTTTTTTCTTTTTTTTCTTTACTTTCATATTAATTTTTTCACCAGGAACTTGTTTGAACGTTTGCTCAGCCCGTTTCTCTGTTCATAGATGGCAGCACGTAATATTCTTCAATCTAACTTTCGATTATTTGTAAACTTTTGTTTCATTTTAACCTTTCTGTTGTATTCAGTAGGCGCCACTACATTCTTCCAATCATGTTATTTGCCAAATTCAATTCTTTGTCTCTCCTACAATATATTTCCATATCTAGGCTTTTAATTACACTTTAACTTTACGTCCTGAAGACGACTACAGATTCATGTCGAAACGTTGATTTTATGTATATAAAATCATAATTAAATTTGACAAGTTCATATAATTGTTCTTCTTTTTATGTACCATTAAGTAAATTTTCTGTCTTTATATATTTTTTTTTTCTTGCAACTGGCAGAACGTTTCTTTTTTTGAAAATGCACACCATTAAATAAAGAATACCTCTTTTAACTTTCAAATTGCGAAAACTTTTCATGCAAAATGTTTCTTATATATAAACCTTCTTTTGGTTAGCTATTTAAAGAAGATGTTTTATGAAAATATTGCCTAAAAGTAACACGTTTTTCATGAAAGAAGTAAATTTCTCAAAAAATGTAGCATGTAGATAATGACATAATTTACTTGAAGCATATTTATTTGACACGAAGTTTCAGATTATCTTGTTTCTAAAAGATGCCAGCAGGACACAATCTGAAGAGATTTTTATTAAAATGTTTATTACAGATTTCATTCTTTAGATATTTGGTGAGTTAAACGATAATTTCTAAAAAATGTGGCATAAAGTTCTGTTTCCTATAAAAGTTATTTTTGATAAAGCAACGTAAGAAGTAATTGCTATCTAGATACAATTCAGTGTAATATTTGAAAATTTATACAATCTTGAAATAAATATATGTATGATTACGCTCAATTTTCAGTATATTTTACAATTATTTAAATATGTGATTCCTGTCATTAAACATGTAAATTGTAATGCCTGCTATTCTTCTACTACGTAAATATCTGTTTCTTCATGCATTTTTAACTTATATTTTTGGAAAAAAATATATTGCTTATTACTTGCATTTAAGTTGAGTGTAAAAAATTTAACTATGTATTGTTATTAAAATACAGATATAAATGTTTAAAAGCTACAAAAAGAACACAAAAAGATTTATAAAAATCTTTCAATGTAATGATCAACATCTTTAGAACGCACATACGTGTGATAAAGTACATTATCAACTTCTACGCGATAAATAAACTATTCTCTCAAAACTTTTGAAAATAAAATTGAAAAACATAAACCGTGTAGATTTCTGTTCGTTCACGGATAATATAGATGGAAAATATCGGTGAATCAATAGAACTCACAGAACCAGAGATACCCCTATAGTTCCACCTTCCACCGCCAGGGGGCGCAGTCTGTTTTGGAAGAGGTCTTTTCAGAACACTCGACCCAACCAAATTTCCTAGTAGAATTTAAATTTAAACACGGGTAAACATTGCCAAAATAGCGGACGTCGCGAAAGTGGGTTACGTAAACGATCGGTTACGAAAGGGTTAATGCAGATATTTTTAAAAACCCAACGGTGCGTTTTGAAGAAAATGAATGCGTCTATGATCTGGAATCTACTGTTTGTCCGTACTTGCATTTCCCGAGTCGATGCCGATTTTTAAACCTGGACAGAAAACGAAAATCGCGTGAGTGAGTTTTGGAAAGGATTTTTTCCCGGAAGTTTAAAATTAAAATTTTTCATAACGAATACCAGATTTTTTAAAAAAAGTGATGTAGATTAGGCGCGGTATTTTTAGTTTTTTGTATCTTGTTTATAAACGCCGATTCGGATTTTTAAATATAGGAGAAATAGTTAAAAAAGCGAAATTGACTTACGGTAAAAAACGTATTCGAAAGGGTTAACGTGATTTTTTTTAAACTAAAGGTTTCTGCCTAAACCCGATAAAACGTAGATGTCTTTAGGTGTGTGTGTGTGTGTGCGTGTATTTTTTTTGTTGTTATTTTAATGAGCCTATGGTAGATTTTATATATCACAGAAATTCGTAAAAGAGAGTCCTGCGCACGAATTTTTTTGAAGGGTTAATATCGTAATTTCCGGCGTATAATCCGCAGCTCAAAGAGTCGTTTTTCGACCCAGAAATTTTATTCAATAATTGTAGTTAAATATTTACAGCGATCTTTTAAGTTACATTTTATAAAATAATATTTCTGTGTCGAAAAATGACTCTTTGAGCTGCGGATTATACGCCGGAAATTACGGTATTCGTATTTTTCAAAAACAAATACAGATGTCAAAAAAAGAATAAATGTAGATATTGTCTGGTATTTTTAGTTTTTGTACCTTTCTCTGAATCGCCGATGCGAATTTTTAAAAATTGTCAAAATCGCAAAAATCGCAAAATGGCATACAGAAAAAATATTTTTTGGAAGGGTTAAATTTCGTATTTTTTAAAACCAAAGGTGGCTTTTAAAAGCGCAAAGTCGGTTCTTTAATTTGGTGACCTTTGTTTTTCTGTATCTTTTGTATTCCGGTTGATGCAAGGCTCGGAAAACGGGAGAAAATAAAAATTCGATGCTTTTGATTATTTTTTTTTTTAAAGGGTTAAATGTAAATTTTTTTCAAACCAGCCAAATCGTTCGAAACGTAAAAGTATACTCTTTCAGGATATATATATGGTCTTTCCGCATTTCTAGCTGTTCGCCCATGGCAATTTAGAAAAACTTAAAAGAAAACGGGATGACTTGTGCGTTCTTTCTTCTATTCCCGAAGATACGGATATTGGTTTGTGAGCATGCTCGAGCTAGTTTCGGAAGAATTACTTTTTTATTTGTGATCTTTGATCAGTTTTTAATTAATAACTACTCTAATCTTCAAAATTTTAAAATTCTGAGGCTCAGGTGCACCAGAAGAGACTTTGGACTACCTAAATCTAAAATTTCAGACTTCTAGGTGGGCTAGATTTTGCTAGCCATCGCCAACAGACAGACACAGACACACACACACACAGAGCGAAACTTTATTTTATTAGTATAGATGACCAAGTTATTGAAACCATTAGCCAAAAAATAGGACCTCTGGATATTTTTAATGGCCAATAAATAAACAAGTATTATAAGTAACAGGCGTAAAAGTAAGCCTATACTAGATTTATTTTGGCACAAGTATTCAAATTGGTAAAAAAATAGTCTGATGTAATTTTCCCAACTGGGCGAGAAAAGCCGGATAATAACCCGGATTTTTTCGCCCAGTTGGGTGGATTACATCTCATGATTTCTTTACCAATCTGAATAATTGTGTCAAAATTATTAGTGTAATCACGTTTCCAGCGTTTACTGTAGGTCCCATTATCTGTGATTTATTCTGTTTTGCTGATACGGATATCTACCAGATGTTAAGATCATTAATGTTAACTAAGTGAATTAGTACAGCCATATTCTTCCGGGATTACTCAGTTGGTAGAGCATTCGCAGCGTCAGCCAAAGGATCACGGGTTCGAATCTTGGCCCGGATTTTTTCGCCCAGTTGGGAAGATTACATCTCATATACAGCCTATTGTCGAAATAAAAAAATAAATATATGTCAAGAGAACCAATGACTCTCCCCCTAACATGAAATCTAGCCAACAGAAACGACTCAGCGATAATACTTGCAGGTAGGGTTAAAAAGGTCGTCACCCAATGAAAATCACCATGGACCAAAATTTGCATATGGGTCAAAAGCTCAACTAATTGTCTTTCGGTGAAGAAAATAACATTTACAGGACAACCTTAAAAACTTTGAGATGAATCTCCTAAAAAATGCATGAAAAGACATTCTGCTCGCGTTCTTCGACAAAATAAGAAGTTGCTAACACTCGATGAATTTCTTTTAACAGCATAAGGATGCTGACTTAATTGTAACAAAAGAAAATCTTCTAAGGAGATGTGGAGAAGAGGTACTTTCTGATTGGTGGTGACAATTAAAGAAGAGAAATCTATCCTTACGAGAAGAATTGCTCGTTGATTACTGATGATAGTTAGAGAAGAAAGCATTATTTTTACGAGAAGAGGTGCCCACTGATTATTACTGACGCCTACAGAAACGAACTCTGTATTCCATAACAAAAAAAAACAATAAAGGCTTTATCTTCGATGCGAAAGATTAATTAAAAAAGTGTAGCATGACGTGCATCACGAAATCGGATTATCACTCATATTTACAAGATACTGCAAAAACGTCCATTGGTGAGCTAATCGTTATAATTATCAATTTTTCCTGGCTAGTTGGTTGAACCTAATTTATCTATTTCTATATCTATTTAAATTCTTAATGTTACAATTAAAACTTTAAGTGCAAAAATAGGCTTTTTTGATTAAATTCTAGAAATTGGCATTTTTGCCTGCCTATCAATTATATATACTTTTGTTGCTGTGGTGCCGAAAATGTGAAAATAAGAGAATTGAGTCAAAAATTTGACTAATAATTATTTTGATGTGTGTATTTGATTCATTTTTATATATGTAGATGAATATTTCCTTTTACGTAAAATTAATAAACAGGTAGTAAACAATAATAAATAAATAAGCTTCCCTTATTCTTTGCTCAAATGTATCATATTTAAATTTAGCCTATTTTTAAGTAATTAGCGTGAGTTTCTGTTCCTCGAGTTCAATTGGTAGTAATATAGGAACCGGCTTCTCATAATTTTATTCGGTGTTCCACAACGCCACTGATAAGTTAAGTTCCTTGTACTAACCCTTTTCAATGTCTTTATGGAATGTTGGTCACCTTCATTTTCGGTTCAACACATCGCTTTTTCCGACAGTTTAGGTAGCTGAGTGAAGACATTTTTGTGGGGCTATTTGTAGGGTTATCTATCGTTTGTTGAATTGGTAGGGTTAACGTAAAGACGGATATCTTTGTGGGGAGGGGGTGAAATGCTTCCTCCCTATCGATTGAATATCCCGAATATTCATGAATGAACAACTTCGGTTTTTTGGAAACAAATCGATTTGCAACAAATCAATTTGATGATTTTTTAATATTTTGAATTCTCTATTTCTCCCCATTCTAAATAAATTTTAAGTGTGACTTCACTTTATTAAAATCTGTTTGTTTGAACATAAAGAAAATTTCACATGCACATTTTTGGTATTTTATGAGCAGGTTTAGGAAAACACTATTTTTCTGCTGTTTTTTTTTATTCAGTCTGCTAGATTACCACCCTATTTTTGAAATGGAAAAATTCCGTTTGTTAATAATTTATTATATAAGTCGAAAATAAGCCGATTAATATTTATAAATTGGGATGTCAATGAAGCAATTTGAATTAAAAAAGAGCGTTTTTCTATACCTGTGTACACTAATTTAAAATGGTCTGTATAGGGGCATTGCGACTGTAATTAAGCAAAAGTACGGTCTCCTTCAGCAGGATCTAACTAGTTCGATTGACCATACTGTTGTGTTGCGTGAAATGTTGTGCGTATGACTCTGTATGCTGCGGCAATACGAAAGATAAAAATAGCTATATTTTCGCATGTGCAGTTAATATTTTTCCTACAAATGCTCATAAGTCATTGATTATTTAATGTGTAAGTTTTAAATTTCAGTATAATGTTTCTCTTGTGTCATGTCTTCTCGTTGTTTCGTTAAATTTAGTTGGAAACCCTGCATGTCATTGGGAAAACAAATTGATTTTTTTTAAGAGTTTTATATCTTCGTGAATATACAAGGAATTATTAAGAAAATCCACATCAATATGGTACATTTAAAAAAACCGCATTTGTAAAAGTTAGAGATCAATACACGTTTTCTTTTATTCCGTTTGATCGTAAATATTTCTCTGTCTTCTAATATTTGTCGTTGGTCCACTTAATACTTTCAAGGGCGAATTTCTACTGAAAGTGTTAGTTAAGCCTTTCTCTTTACATAGCCTAGTTTGAAAAACAATTCGTCTAATTCTTCTCTAGAAAGTCGAGAAAAATGTCTGAGATCCAAACTTTATTAATATAATTACTACTCTATTTCACTTACTGCAACATATTCATAACAGAAATGTTACTTCAATAACGAATTGCACGCATATATAAAATAAAAAATGTGTTTACATCGGAGGGTTCCAGTTTTCGGCTATGTAACTGACAGAAGAAGTAAATTAAGTAACAGAAATATGAAGTAATATCGACCGTTCGAAACACCCCGTAACAAGTTTGGAAATAATTTCCCCATATTTAAATTGAAAAAATATTTTATGGATGGTCCCTAAAGAAGGTTCTCCAACACTGATCAGTTAAATAACTCGGTAACGTTTAGTTTTCTACACTGTTAAAAATTTGCAGCAAACTGTCCAGTCATTTGACCGTTTTTATGGAAAATTGTTAGATAACCGTAATTTAACTCTATTCTGACCATATTATGGACAATAATATGGTCAGAATAGAGTTAAATTACGGTTATGTAACCATTTTCTATAAAAACGGTCAAATGACTGGACAGTTTGCTGCAAATTTTTAACAGTGTATAAATAGCCATCATTTGATTTTTTCTTAGACCATGAAGAATAATTTTATAAATATAAGAGGTTTTGCGCAGGAACCGAATAAAAATTACTTTATTGACTTTAATGTACATTAATGGCTTAATGTACATAATAAGAATGTTAATAACACAACAATAATGTAACAATAACGATAACAATAATAATAAAATAATAATAATTTACACAATAATAAAAGTGTATTTGCGTTTTTAATCGCTTAACAGATTTCTATTTTCTGCTGATTATTCTGTTCAACTATCTACATGGCAGATGAGATGAGATTTCCAATAGGCTGTCTGATTGAATTATGTCAGTCGGTTGTCGAGTTAGCTCAATTGGAAGAGCATTGGTAATTTAAGTCGAACATATCAAGGTTCAATTCACAGAAAGGAGACTTTTTCACTCACTTGGAAAATTTTAAACTTGTATATCAAATATTAGTTCATAAAATCGTGTCGTAAAACACATTAATTTCATATTCTGTTTTTTGTTTGAGATGATTCATAATGATTTCTCAATAAATCGGTATATTATTTATGAGAGCATAAATGTTTGGGAAACATTTTAAATAAATTAATTATGTATCTAAATAATCATTTTCAAGCAATATAATCAAGCAAGCAAGTAAACGTGTGCAATGCATAGCAGCTAACTTCTACTTAAAAAAAAAAAAAAAAAAGAAATTAAATAATCATATTTGAACCAGAAATTTTGCATAGAAAATAACGACTACTTATCATAAAATAAATTAAGCATACATTTTAATTAATAAAATACGTTTGAGATTTTATTCAAATTGTAAGTGTTCAAACATGAGAGAAAAATAAATTTTGCATTACAGACTCAACTTTACAAATCTCTTATATACTTAACTCTGTCGGCATGTTTGTATTTCATGTCTACTCCACCGATAATATGCCGAATTTAAATATGAAGCGAACACAAATGAAATATCTAAAAATATCTGAATGTGTAATATTGCTTGGGGAAATTTGTGACAATTAGATTGTTCCATTATTTTTATTACATGATTAGCAGTAGCGCATCGTCAGAGGATACTGCATCACTTTATTACCAGTATTATTATATATTAAATTTGGCCTTATTTTATCTTTGAACATTAAAGGATTGAATAAAGCCAATTTTAATACATAATAATACTGGTAGTAAAGTGATGCAGCATTCCCCTGACATTAAGCTACTGATTATTAGAGGGAAAGGGCGGAAATTATAGCAATTGTAAGATCTTTATTAATGCCATTTCCACTAGAGTTTAAAGGGAAAGTAGTTTAGTGATAATTTTATTAATTGGGTAAGAATTTGGGTAAGACTTTCCTAAGGGGTATCAAAAATAGAATGCATTAGGGGAAGAAAATTGCACCATTTGTAAAGAGATCATGTATTTAAATTTCTAAAAGTGAAATATTTTTTATCAGTCATTTTTCCTCAGTCAAGATCCAAAAATAGAGGCTAAATATTTGAAGGACAAATTGATTTTGAATAATGATGCCACATTTGAAAAAATTGCAATTGCGCATTTTAAATGGGAAAAGTGTGATGTTTCATTATAATTGCATAAAATTTACATTGTTTTCAAAATGTAGTTTTTTTTTTTTGTAATTCTCAATTAGTGTACATTGTAAAAAGAATTTCCTCCTTTTTATGAAAAAATGTAATAAAAGAGATTTTTTTTTATTATTCATTAACGTAAAATACTTCTCCAAATATTACATTCATTGGAATTATTTTTTTATTTTTTTTTCTGAATTCTTAAAATATTTAAAACATTTTGCAGAATTAAGTAATTTTTTTTCTTTATTTAAATCTGCGTTTTTCATGATTTATTTTTTTAAAAGAAAATCGCTTTAATTTAAAGAATCCTGTTCAAAAAATACGTTAATCTCTAAGATTAATTGCTTTAATGAAAGTTATTGCGAGTTTCAAGTATTCTGTCATTTTATTATTGAAAATTTTTAAGTTTTATAGAGTTTTAAATAAAAATGAATTTTAATATTATAAATATGTAATTATTTCTTCCATAAAAGTAGGAAAAAAATTAATACTTAAAAATTAATTTTCTTGTAACACACAGTTTTTCATGTTTTTAAATGCCTCAGATTCTTCAAGGATAACAAATGGTTTCTTTCATGTGTATGCAAATAGTTTCGGTGATGGAATATTTGTATATTTTGGTTTTCATACTTCAAACGTTTTTATATCTAATGCTACAACAATTTAATTAATTCACTACCCCAGGAAAGTAATTTAATATAAAGTAAAAAATTAAAATATAATAAAATATATTTTTCATTGAAGAAATGGAAACCGTATGCTTCTTTAATTTGAAATTATACCCCAGTAATTGAAATATTTAAGAGAACATAAATAAAGTGATAGAAATTTACCATAATTGACCTTTTAATTCAATGAAAAAATAATAATGACAGTATAAAAAATTAAATTTCGTCCTAGTTTTAATTATGATATTCAATACACTTTAATTATATTTATAAATTTTCTGTTATTCAAACGATGAAATATTTATTATTTAGAAACTAAAGATAAATTTTGCATCTTCTACTACATTTCGTAAATAAAATTGGGTGTATCTCTTTTTATGAAACGAGAAATGAAATGTATTCAGAAATGAACGAAATTTGACTGAATATTTAGAAACATTAATGTTGCTCACAAGAGAAAAATTAAGTAGTCATCATAATCAACACGATTTTTCAAGAAACATAGTCTGAAAAACAAATGTGATAGCAATAACGAATATGTGAAACTATTTTCCGTTGTTCATAAAAAGTTGTTGATATGGTCAATTTCTTCTGCGAGGACCGAATCATAAGTAGCCGTATGTGCAACGCTATTTGACAATATGTCCGACACAAAAAAATATATATATAGGGGTAAACTATGAAGTGTAAAAATTAGCAAGAATTCAATTATTACATTCAATTCAGTATAGAATAAAATGCGTGTTTGGAGATATAAATCATAAATTATATCCCAACATAACCTTAAAAAGAATTCATATCTTATATGCTGGACAGATTTGTGCACATTATTAAAATGATGGTTACTCATAAATGATCTTCCGATCATTCGCCCAAACCAATCATAGTAAAGCGTGGTATATTTATGTTAACATTGCAATTAAAATGATTGCGATCGTATATAAATAATAAATGGTCTGGTAAAGGCATACTTAAAATACACATCTTCAAGTTACAAAATACAAAATTCAAAATTAGTACTTAACTAAAATACAAATAAGAATCTTGCTGTGTAATTATAGTAAAATCCCAAATATTTATGAGCCTTCCGCCATAAAAAATTATAAATAAAATTAACATTAAATATCATTAAAATATAATAATTATAATTCGCGGGAAGTAAGCTAACTTCTTAAACATACTTGAAAATAAAGAAAATTAAATTAAAAAAGATTACACACAAAATAATCATGATTTAAAGAAAAGCCATAAGTAATTAAATTAAAATTATTTATTTATACTATAAGCATTTTATACAAATTTATAAAAACATAAAAGAGAAAGCACTATCGCTTTCGTAACTTTAATTCAGCTACTGCGTTGATGGCATTTAATTCGTTAAATATATTTATAATTTAGCCAATTTAAAATACCATTTAGACATTAATAATGCTCATGTTGAATTCTTAACATTAACAAGAATAACTAATTATTGAGCTGGGATTCCAAAGTCATCACCCTACTTTGAAAGCATATTAAATACAAATAAAATGGAGATAAGGAAAATGAAATTGCAATGTAATTCTTACCATGTACATTTTGTTAGGGTGTGATGCAGTGTTCGAGACTTCGATGGGAATGTCATCTTCTACTTTTATCACATAATAAAAATAAATTTTAATTTGATCATTCATGCTCAAACTTTTGCTCTTATTAATAACTTGAAATTAAATTCAAATGCGTAGATATACAAGAGCATATTGAAAATTCGTTCTCCATCTTAGAGAAATGTTTCTTGAATATACTCATTGTTTTATCAAAGCAAAAACTGTAGAAACTACTTTATCATTTTAATTCTATTTTAATTTCTATATAGAAAGCATAATATTGATCTATTTATCTGAGTGCTAGCGCTAGAATTATTTAGATGTTGCTTATCTGCAGTCTGAAGAGATAGTATATTTTAATGCTTCTCATCTGAGAGCTGGACAAGGAATTTTTTTATCTTAGAAATGAAACACATATATAAAAATTTAAGATACCGCCCTATTAAAATTACATGGGCGTGCATAGTTATAATACGTGCTACTATTGGCTGGCAGACGTGCCATAATCTTGTATTGAGAGCACTTGTCAATGGGTTTACAAAATTCACACAGTAAAATGATGTAACCACCTGCTTGAGGGACCTCAGGTTATCATCATAAACATCTATGCAGAATTGTTACTTTAAGTGTATTTTGTTTTATTGGGGCAATAAATTGCTCTCTATATACCCATTGTGTTCTTTCTGACATGCTGTAGACTTTAGGTCTCCAAACTTCCACTATGGTGGTCAAGGTGCGGAGATAACTAGTTCGATGACGAAAATTGATTGACATATTAAATAAAATATTAAATAAAAATACATACAATATTTTTATCTTGTATTAGATAAATGTTGGTATATAAATGCGTAACTATTATATTTTTTATAGTGGATGAATATTTTTATATAAAAGTTTAATCAGTATGGTTATTTCAAAATACGCTAAAGAGTTCTCTTCGCGTAAAAGATGATGTAGTGCATTATTGTCTATCATCTACACTCCTTTCTTAAAAAAAGAATATGAACACAGAAAGTTTACTTTAGGCGGTTGGTAACCCGGTTACTCACTGTTCATTTAACAGTAACCACTAGATAATTTTCTCTTGCTCACATATAGTCTAAAACACTACCGGGATATAGTTCTAATAATGCTGATAGTCCATTTAATGCTGTATCAGACTGAAGAGTCTGTGACACAATGTTCTTTGATAAGAACTGTTCATATTATACTATTTTAGTCAGAAAAGAGTATTTGCACAAGATGATGATCACAGCAGAAATCAGAAGATGAAAATCAGTAGCTGCTAATATTGCTGCTTTTACCAGAATTCATGTCTCAAAAATATTTGTATAGATTAAATTAATGTGCCAAAATAAGTGTATGAATGCTAAATTTAGAAAAATAGCTTATATGCAGAAAAATCTAATAACACTAGAAAAAATAGATGGCATAAACACCTACAAATTTGAAAACATAACTTACGACATGACCTTATATACCTTTTAAAACACATAAATAAAAATTTATTTTGTATAACATCTTTATACATTGTGACAATCATCAATAAACACTTTTTCAAATGTGTAGACTTGCATTTCAAACCTATATATATATAAAAATCCAAATAAAAACTAAGAGAATACTCAAATTTATATTCAAAATAATCAAAGTTTTGAAAAGCTAATCAGGTAACACGTATATTCTTAATTTATCATTAAAAATCTGGTGCACAAAACACTTGTAACAACAAGGGAAACAAAAAGAAAGCAGGAAAAATATAAAGAAAATCTCCATTCCGAAAATAGCTACGCTAACACACCGCTCGCTGACCGAAGATTAACTGATTGATAGGTCGTAATCACCTCATAACTTTTTAACACCTAAAATGTAGTGAAATGGTCTAGGCTTCAAGAAAAAATGACCCCTTGTTTTCCCGCCTACAAAAACCGGCTAGAGATGAAGAAGGTTCACTTGACGCTTGGCAACAACAAATGTATGCATTATTTTTGCTCTCAAAACCATAAAAATTTGCATGAAAAAATAATTCAGTTCCTCTAACACTACCATATTTTAACACCTAAAAATCTGGGTGTGTTCTCTAAACATTTTTAAAGCATATTTACCCAGAAAAAAGGAAAAAGGCATGTTTTAAAAGGAAAAACATGCTTTGTGAATCCTTTATTTTTTTTTTTCATTGTAAGAAAAGCTACTGAAAGAACAAACTGATTTCACTTGGAAAAATACTAGCTTCCTATCTACATAAATAATAGTGTAGAACCAGAAACGTATTTACTAACCTCTCCTTTTCAGGGTATACTAATGCGAATTTTCATTTCTCTCACTTAATGTTGTATAAACAGCTGGAAATATAATGAATGGTAAAAATAATAATATTGTTATTATTATTATTATTACTGAGTAAAATTTTTTTTATCTTATTTTTAATGAAAGATGTTTAAACGCTAACGGTATAATATATTGGTATTTAATTAAAATACAAATAAGAATCGCGCTGTGTAATTTTAGTAAAATCCCAAATACTTATGAGCCTTCCGCCAAAATAAATTCAAATTCAAATTAACATTAAATATCATTAAAATATTATAACAATAATTCGCGGGAAAATAGTTAACTTAAACATACCTGAAGAGAAAGAAAATAAAATTAACCTAAATGAATTACACACAAATGAACCATGATGATTTAAAGGAAAACCATAACTAATTAAATTAAAATTATTTGTAAACAATATAAGCATTATATACAAAGTTATAAAAAAAGAAAAGAGAAAGCACAATTGCTTTCGTAACTTTAATTCAGTTACTGCGATGATGAAATTTATTTCCTCAAATATAATTATTATTTTACCAATTAAGAATACGATTTTGTCATTAATAATGCCCCCGTTGTATTTTTTAACATAACAAGAATAGAATTATAAATTATTGGGATTGAAGTTCGAAGCCATCCATAGTTGCCAACCTCCCGATTTTTTTCATACCAGTATTTTTATAAAAAATATTTGTTTTTATTAATCTTACAATTTCTGCTGTTTAATAAAACGAAAATTTTTGTGTGATTTTACTGGTATTCACAAAAATCGGGAGGTTGGCAACTATGCATGACCATACATTGAATGCATATTAAATACAAATAAATTTGAGACATGGAAAATGAAATAGCAATGTAATTCTTACCTTGTGCATTTTGTTAGGTGGTAATGTAGTATTATAGACTTCGATGGGAATGTCATATTCTTGTTGTATCACAAAAAAAATGAAATTTTAATTGGATCATCCATGATCAACATTTTGCTATTATTAATAATTTGATATTAAAATCAAGTAGATATACAATAGCATATTAAAATTCCTTCTTCATCTAAGAGAAATGGTCTTTATAATACTCATTGCTCTATTAATCCATTTATGCCTAGCATCCCAATTTTGGGACGCTTTAGTAAAATGGGAAAAAGTGCATTTTTTTAGATATTTGGTGTCCTAATTTATCGAGGAATCCACGATAACGTAAGACACCAAATTTCTATTTTAAAAAAATGTGGTGTGAAATGCACTTTTTCCCATTTTACTAAAGCATCGAAGCTAGGCATAAATGGGTTAAAGTAAACTGCAGAAAACACTACCATTTTAATGTTATTTTAATTGCTATATAAAAAGCATAATATTCCGCTATTCCGCTGAGAGATAACGATAGAATTATTTCGATGCTGTTCATATGGAATTTTAATATATATCGCATTAAAATATACATATATATTCTTAGCAGACATTTCTTGTTTATTAAGAAAAAAGGCCCACACATACTTATTGTAGAAGCAAAATGGATTTTTCTTTTATTTTAAAAATATTTTTAATTTGAATTAGAAGGTAAGTTGCCGTAGAAAAGCTATAATTTTACTAAAAGTCTCAGTTTTTGTAATACAAATATCCAAAATTAGAAAGTTGTGAGAAATTATTTTGTTTCTACCTCGCTTTTCGCGAAAGAGGGAAAACTATATGTACAGTGCCATTTGAAATTTTCAAAATTTTGTCACTGTAAGCGTAACTGTTAGAGTTTAACTGTTGTTTTTCATAAGATTCTTGAGCGCATGCATCAAAATACTTAAAACCAAAATTTCAGTCAGTTTCTGTGAACAGTGTGATAGTTAAGGACTCATATATCGGGATAGTTTTTTTTATAATCACCCTGTATATATAGAGATTGTCTAGGAACCCACATATTATAACGAGTGAATAAATTTTTTCAAATATATTTTAAATACAATTTCTTCATAATATTTTTTGAACAAAAAAATGAATATTTAAAAAAAAAAAGTTTTTTTTTCGTGTTAACTGTATTGGACAACTCATTGATAGAAATAAATTAATGAGTTGTTCTAAGGAAGCAATGTTTTTGCATAATGCAGGGCTCCCAAATGGTCCGCCAATATTTTTTACAATACCAATATTTTTTAACAGAAAATTTCGTGGTAGGTTTCTACAACATTTCCGCAAAAAATTATCTCCGAAGGTGGTTTAATGCAGAATTTGCAAAAAAAAATTAAAAAAAAAAAAAAAATCTAAAAATAAATGTTTTCTAACAAAATACCGTTATTCAAGAAAGGACCGTGTGAGAGCCCTGCATAATGGCTTCAAAAATGAAAAAAAAAGATATTTTGCTATTTCAAATTAGCAAAAAAAAAAAAAAAAAAAAAAAAAATCCCTGGGAAAATTGAAAGTAAGTGCTATAATTATATATACTATAAATTAAAAAAACATACAAAATTTAGAAGTTTTTACTGTTTGGTTTTCAAAATGTGATAATTTATGTAAGAAATGCCATCCATAATGACATGGAAGAGTTATCTAAAGGTATTTAAATTACAATTTTTATTTATAATATTTATTAAAAAATAAATCCATAATCCATAACAATAGATTTTTCATGTTTACTGA
This sequence comes from Maratus michaelseni, assembly GCA_963931845.1. Classification (NCBI taxonomy): domain Eukaryota; kingdom Metazoa; phylum Arthropoda; class Arachnida; order Araneae; family Salticidae; genus Maratus; species Maratus michaelseni. Next base: position 405,692,617 of record OZ007586.1, read on the forward strand.
AAATATGTTAATTGATTAATAAAATATGGTAATTGAAAATATGGTAAACTGATTAATAAAATAAATTAATCCGTTTTTCTATGATAAGTTATTTCAAAGGTATTTTAATTACATTTTTTATCTATACAAATATTATGAGGGAGTAAAGATTGTTTGTTTGTTTGTAGGGGGTAATCTCTGGAACTACCGAACCGATTTCAAAAGTGATAGTGGCAAATTGATGGTGACAACCCCTGCTCCAACATAGGCTATATTTTATGTCTGTGTCACTAACCCCAGGCAGTGGCGTAGCCAGGCAGTGGGTCCAAACGCTCTGGATACCAGTAAAATTCTAAAGTTTTTTCCTCTTCAGTATCGCAGTAAATTCTCAGAATACATAACGCAAAGAAAACTTTACAAAATTTCTGGTATCAAGTGCATCTGGACCCCCACGCTGGCTACGCCACTGACCCCAGGGGGGTGCAGGAGCGAAAAACGTTCTAAAATTGCGATTTTTTGTATACTGAAGGAGCTAGAAATTTGAAATTTGGCATGGTAGCTACTTATAAGATGTAAATGATATCTAAGAACAAAATAAAAAATATATCGAAATTTAAAAGTGTGAAATGAGCTAAAAGAGTTCTAAAAACATTCTAAATTACAATTTCTATGGTATCTCTGGAACTACCGAACCGATTTCAAAAGTGATGGAAGCAAATTGATGGTGACAATCCCTGCTCCAACATAGGCTATATTTTATGTCGGTGCCACTTATCCCAGGGGGGTGCAGGAGCGAAAAACGTTCTAAAATTGCGATTTTTTTTTTATACTGCAGGAGCTAGAAATTTGATTTGGCATTGTAGTTACTTATAAGATGTAAATGCTCTCCAAGAACAAATAACAAATAAAATTCGAAATTTAAAAGGGTGAAATAAGCGAAAAGCGTTCTAAAAACATTCTAAATTACAATTCCTATGGAATCTCTGGAGCTACAGAACCGATTTCAAAAGTGATGGAGGCAAATTGATGGCGACAATCCCTGCTCCAACATAGGCTATATTTTATGTCGGTGCCACTAATCCCAGGGGGGTGCAGGAGCGAAAAACGTTCTGAAATTGCAATTTTTTTTTATACTGAAGGAGCTAGAAATTTGAAAATTGGCATTGTAGTTACTTATAAGATGTAAATGCTCTCTAAGAACAAATTAAAAAAAAATTCAAAATTTTAAAGGGTGAAATAAACGAAAAGCGTTCTAAAAACATTCCAAATTACAATTTCAATGGAATTCTGAGACTACAGAACCAATTTCAAAAGTGATAGTGGCAAATTGATGGTGACAATCCCTGCTCCAACATAGGCTATATTTTATGTCAGTGCCACTAATCCCAGGGTTGTGCAGGAGTGAAAAACGTTCTAAAATTGCAATTTTTTTTTACTGAAGGAGCTAGAAATTCGAAATTTGGCATTGTAGCTACTTATAAGATTTAAATGCTCTCTAAGAACAAAATTAAAAAAATCGAAATTGAAAAGGGTGAAATGAGCGAATAGCGTTCTAAAACATTCTAAATTATAGTATCTAGGAAATCTCTGGAACTACAGAACCGATTTCAAAAGTGTTGGAGGCAAATTGATGGTGCCAATCCCTGCTCCAACATAGGCTATATTGTTTGTCGGTGCCACTAATCCCAGGCGGGTGCAAGAGAGAAAAATGTTCTAAAATTGCAATTTTTTTTATACTGAAGGAGCTAGAAATTTGAAATTTGGCATTGTAGTTACTTATAAGATGTAAATTCTCTCTAAGAACAAATTAAAAAAAAATCGAAATTTTAAAGGGTGAAATAAGCGAAAAGCGTTCTACAAGCATCCTAAATTACAATTTCAATGGAATCTCTAAAACTACAGAACCAATTTCAAAAGTGATGGTGGCAAATTGATGGTGAGAAACCCTGCTCCAACAGCTTCTTTAATATAAAGCTATGCGTTGCTGACGACTGGGTTTTTCGCTAATATTTGCCACAGATTAATCTCCGAAATGAAACATTTGAAGTTACTGAAAAAAAAATAATAGCTCGAAAAATATTTGTCAGAAAATTGTTAGACAAACTGCGTTTGAAAGGTAAAAAATTGTATTTTTCTTGATACTGATTTCAAATCTAATGATTATGCCATTTTTCAAATATTGAATCTCAAAAATTGCCAAATTTCACAATGGAGTACCATAGCGAAACCTTCATGCGTAAAAAGATAATGGTAAGGGCGACGTGTCCTGACGTGTATATTGGCACGAGACACAAATTAATGTAGCCTAATTATTCTGTTAAAATATAAGAGTGAATTATGAAATGTCAGTATTTTGTTTGATTAAAAGTTCGTTAAGAGAAATTGACCAGCGTAGCGGGCGTAGCTTGCTAGTCTATAATATTTATTTAACACTAGAACTACCAGGAGCCGTCATTTTTACGGTTACCATATGTACATATTTCGATTCGAAACGGAATATAATATTTATTAAAAAATAAATCCATAATCCATAACAATAGATTTTTCATGTTTACTGAAAATATGGTATGGGAAAACTGATTAATAAAATAAATTAATCCGTTTTTCTATGATAAGTTATTTCAAAGGTATTTTAATTACATTTTTTATTTATAATATTTATTTAACACTAGATCTACCATGAGCAGTCAATTTTGCGGTTACCAAATGTATATATTTCGATTCGAACCGGAAATTTCTTTTTAAAATAAATAAATATAAAACTCACAGAAATACGTTAAATGAATAAGTTAAGTAGTTTTAAATAAAATGTCTGGTTTGAAATAGTGAGTAAAATTTCCGGAATTTCTAGTGTTAAAAAAATGGATAATCTTAAAAAAAATAAACTTTTCATGTTTACTGAAAAAATAGTATTGGAAAACTGATTAATAAAAATAAATTAATATGTTTTTCTATGGAAGGAAAAATTATTTTTACAAAAATTAAGGGTTTCAAAGGGTTTCAAAAATTAGAAATTTTGTTATTTATATTTATCAGCATTAAAAAGCGAAATCGAAAAGAAAATTTACTGCAGAACTAATTCTATATTAATAGGTTGAAATTATCTGTCTTTTTCATATTTTTAAACCTTTTGTCGTCAGAAAATTTTAAAACTAATGACAGTATTGCATACGTGATTTCTACTTTGAACAATGTTTTCAAGACGGCTTTTATTCTGTTGAAAATGCAGCTAAATGTATATTTGAAAAATAAGGGAATCAACAAAACATATTTTCAAAACATATATCAAGGAATAAAGTTTTTTCAATAATATGCGTTGTTTTTTCAATGGCTTATAAACGGAACTATGCTACTAGGAAGCAGCAATTGCCTATAATGATGGTTGTATTAAATATACATTGACGCAAACAAGGGATGCTTTGATAATTATTTTCTTTTGTTAAAATGTGGTTATCCAGATGGCTGTCTTATAAAGAAATAAAACATCAATAAAAATCACAATAACAAAATAAATAATGAAAACTGACAATTTGTGGAAAATTCCTTACTGCAGCTTTATCCAACTTTATTTCCGAAATCTTTTTGAATATTCACGATATTTCGCTGTCCTTTTTATATAGTATTTTCTATATATATAACTACTAAATCCTTATTGTTCGTGCATTCGCAGTTCATAATTATTTGAAACAAATGCTCATATTTAAAATATTGAAATGTTTTATATTCTATTTGTAGTATAATGTTTCTACTTCACTTTGTCAAGTTTACAGATAGTAAAGTTAAATTTGATTGAAAACCCTGCATGCTATGAAAATAACTGCAGAAATTCTTCAATTTATTTTTAAAAAAAACTCTATCTTTATGAATATACGGGCTACTCTTATACAAATACTGTACAGCACCAATATACACATATGTTGCAGCTACAAATAATTTCAAGCATTTTATTTTAGAGGATGATCGCTAATACAATTTATTAAATTTGTTGTTGCTCCCCCCCCCCCCCCAATCGCCATGTGACTAAACCGGCTCTGAAATATATTAGATGAATCCTGTTCTTTACATTTCTGAAGCTTTCTGAAGGATTCGTAAATTATTTATCTACATATTCGACAAAACGTCTGAAATCATACGTGCACATATACTTTTGAGAAGTTTATGTATCCATTATATGATAAATTTCAATGAATTTACTAACACTCAATTTGTGAAATAAATACGGTACAGCTTTACAATATTTCAAAAGTTAAGTGTTTCAGCAGTAGAAGCAACAATCTTATTCACTCTTTAAAATACTGAAAGTTCACTGGTATCAATTTGATTCTGATGAGATAATATAATCAGCAGACATTTTACTTCGTGCAATTTTCTCGCCTCAGTAATTTCCAACTAATTTTGCAAATAGTGCAAAAGAATCGGTTTATTCTCCATGAATAGGTTTTCCTTTAAAATTCGAAATTAACTTTCACATAAAGAAATTATAATACGATAAAGCAAATACAAATCAATAACCTTTTATTTAAGGATTAGTTTACTTTATTCAACTTAAATTGCAACGAACATTTGTATTATTCGAATGCTTAATCATCTATTTAAAAATAATTGATTAAACATTCCTTCTTAGAATACTGATATGTTGATTTTTCTTAAAAAAATTGATTTGAAATTGCTATAAATTTTTTTTAACACTTATCATTTGTTTTTCTATGAAAGAGTAATTAATATAATCTATACACACACGTGTGTGTGTGTGTGCTTGTGAGTGTGTATTGTATTAGATCTCACAAGCAGACGACCAAGCTTGGTAATCACAGATTTTGGTTATTTTTATATATGTTGTAGTGTAGAAGACAATTAGTCTCAGGTTCAACTGATTTTATACAACGCTCCTTATTTCTCAAGAAATAGGGGTGGGGGGTCTAATATTTAAACACAACCTAATTACTTACTTTGTAACAAAATTACTGCGTTGGTCGTAGTCAGTTGTTATGGCGTCTGCTCGTTGATCCGAGGGTTTGTGTTGAAGAACGGGACGGGCTACGTTTTTTTTTTTTTTCTCATCCTTATGTTTCTCATTCTGTGTTTTATAAATATACTTGTAACTATAATTTAATAATCTCAATAAAAAATTAATATCGTACATTAATTATAATGTTAATATATTTAAATTTAAATTTAATTTATTTGATTTTTAAGCCATTATTGAACATTTTTCATCATTTAAAGAGATTTCTTTTTAAATGGATCCATTATTGATTAGTAAAAATTACAAAATCGTTACAAAATTATACCCTGTTTTATTAATTATGAATTGATTCAAAGCGCAAGCATACATATTACAAATTTAAAAATGTTTAATATGCAAAAAAAATATGTTGTAATTTAATTATTATGCTAAATTTTAATATAATTATGCTTCTTACTTTAAAAACAGACTAGTATTATCATCGCATTGCATTCCCTTTTTAAGGTAATATATAAATGATGTTTCTTTAAAATCACGATCATATTTAAGAATCAATTTTTCAATATCATTGCATGGATAAAGCATATATGAAATACATTTTAAAAGTGATTAAAAAAAATAACTGTTTAATGATGTTTTATACAACGATTTATTTACAAATAAAAAATAAATATGTTATCATTATAATTAATGCACAATATTATAATTTTTAATTCCGATTATTAATACGATTATAATACGATATACAGGGGGTGGACAAAATAATACGAACACTCATGAAAAATGCTGAAAAGAGCAATATCTAGAAAAATACATGAGGAATTAACCTGAAACTGCAGGTGTATAAACAGTATAGTATAAGTTATATATTTCCGTGAAGATGTTTTCCCGAAAGCCCATAGGGGACTGTCAACAAATTGAAAAAGAACGAATATCTTTTGGATAACCCTGTAAAAACTAATGTAGCAAAAGTGTTCAGACTCGAGATTATTAATAAGTTCCTTATTTTAATATACTGTGTTCATTTTTATGAGGATAGCATGTATACTCGTAGAGAAATTCAGGTTTTTATAAAAACAGTCCCAAATTTCGATTACTTTTTTGCTTATAATTTGCAAATTTTTAATATAAAAAAAAGCTCTTTTCAAAAAATATGACAAACAACATTGTACTTAATACTCTGCAATCAGAATTAAAAAATAATAAAAATTGGATGAAATATGAGCAGGTTTACTAAAAGATGTTTCACTGCACATGCGCCAATGCAATCAAAATATAATATGCATAATGTATTAGCTAAGTATATAGAGCAACTTTTGTGAATGTCTCAAAATCATAGCTTGAAAATTCTGTAAATTATCGTTGATAGAATAAGCTCGAAATCCGTTGTTCCCAAAAAGAAGCAAAAAGATGAGGGGTTGCATCAAATATCTGTTGATTAGTGCCAAGATAGCGTGCATAATATTGCACGTACTACTATATTTGGATACAACCCCTCATATTTTTGCTTCTTTTTGGGAACAACGGATTTCGAGCTTAATCTATCGACGATAATTTTCAGAATTTTCAAGCTATGATTTTGAGACTTTCACGAAAGTTGCTCTATATACTTAGCTAATACATTATGCATATTATATTTTGATTGCATTCACGCATGCGCAGGGAAACATTTTTTAGTAAACCTGCTCATTTTTCATCCAATTTTTATTATTTTTTAATTCTGATTGCAGAGTATTAAGTACAATGTTGTTTGTCATATTTTCTGAAAAGAACTTTTTTTTATATTAAAAACTTTGCAAATTATAAGCAAAAAACTAATCGAAATTTGGTACTGTTTTTATAAAAACCTTAATTTCTCTACGAGTATACATGCTAGCCTCATAAAAATGAACACAGTATATTAAAATAAGCAACTTATTAATAATCTCGAGTTTGAACGCTTTTGCTACATTAGTTTTTACAGGCTTATCCAAAAGATATTCGTCCTTTTCAATTTGTTGACAGGCCCCTATGGGCTTTCGGGAAAACATCTTAATGGGAATATATAACTTATACTATACTGTTTACACACCTGCAGTTTCAGGTTAATTCCTCGTGTATTTTTCTAGATATTGCTCTTTTCACCATTCTTCATGAGTGTTCGTATTATTTTGTCCACCCCGTGTATAACGACTATGTAACGATTATTAATACGATAATAAAAATTACGATTATTAAAATAATTACAATTATAATTATAGAACAAAAAATGAGAAAAATAAACGCAGCTCGTCCCGGCCACGAAACCGGGTCCTTGGATCAACGAGCAGACGCCATAACAACTGAGCTACGACCAACGAAATAACTTTGTTACAAAGTAAGTATTTATTGTGTTAAAGTATTACACCCCCTATTTCTCGAGAACTAAGGAGCGTTGTATAAAATCCGTTGAACCTGAGACTAAGGGGCTTCTGTCCTACAACATATATAAAAATTATTAAAATCTGTAATTACCAAGCTTGGTCCTCTCTTTCTCAGTCTAAACACATGGTACATTTTACATGAAAGACAAATTTACATAGATTTAAGCTGATTATAGAAAGTAAAATTGAATATTAGATAGAAGATTAATGAAATAATTTTTTACTTTGATTGTATAATTATATGAAAAAAGTATATAAATCAAGAATATATTTGTATTTCGGTGTTTAATGGGTTTACACGTTTTGGAATGGCTTGAATGCAATTTGATTTTTTTGTGCGATGTCTATCTGTCTCCTTGTGTTGTCCACTAATTTTTCGGGCGTTGAAACTGGAGTACTAATGTACGGAATTTCGCGAAACTACAATATGCAATTGGACCTTTATATAAATTGGTGATGAGATTTTTGTGTATGGTAGCTCTGTATGACTTACGTTTCATCTTGGGCTTGATAACTATATCTCTTCATCTATGAGATGGAGTCACACCTGAACCTAATATGTAACATATATATTACTAGCTTATCCGCCCGGTGTTACCCGGTCCCGTCCCAAAATAATATGAAATTCGAAATCACTCTAAAAATCGAGGACGAAAGCGTTCATCTGGTAACTCTTTCGTCTTTCGAAATTAAATAGAGACACGGACACCAAAGTGAAAGCAAATTCAATACCACTCCCTCAAAAGGCTGGATCATTTCATTCAAAGAGGGTAAGCTTTTGGTCAAAATTAAAAAATAAGTTACCGTCCAAGTTTCACAAAATTTACATTTTCAAATATATATCTATACTAATAAAAGGAAGTTTTGCTATGTGCGTCTATGTGTCTGTTGGCGAAGGCTAGCAAAATCTAGCCCACCTAGAAGCATGAAAATTTAGATTTAGGTTGTCCAAGCCCTCTCCTGGTGCACCTAAACCTTAGAATTGTAATATTTTAATTATTTACTTAAATATTAATTAAAATCCACAAAGAACTCTCATCAATTACACGCCTTTTTTTCTTCGGTTGATTGGTTGTATGGAATCTTCACAAAATACATTAAATAAACCAGAGTGACGATGCATAGATATGGACTGATAACGAAATAGTGACAATATGGATTGCAGTTACCGGCGTACAGCCGAGCTAATGTAGCGCCATCTGCTTACGGTAAATTACAACGACGGCACCTGTTTGAAACATTTTTCAGGCACGTTTATTTTCAAGATAATTAGATGGGTTTAGGTTTTTTTTTTTTTTTTTTTTTTTTTTAATTAGGACATATATTATTATGACAGAGATTATGAATACAGAAAACTTCTTTTACAGATTATTTGTTACATTTGCGGGATGGAGATGGGTAAGGGTCTAATTACATTTTAACAATTTTAACATTTTTAGCTTCACTCGTAGCGTTGAACTGCTGTTTTATATAGAGAATACCAATATTTTAAATCTCAGCTTATAATGTTCGGAACATCTCCAAAACCAGTTCCATTTTTATTATATTATCGTAAAAATCAGCATTCATAGCTTCAAGGTGTATTTCTAGAAAGCAGTTACCAGCATTTCCGAATAATATTTCAAGCCAAATTTCAAGATAAGTTCCTAGCGTAACCTAATTAATCAATCTTTAAAGATGGATAGTGATCCTCCTAATTAGTTATTTTCTGAAGGGCGCTTGAACATCCGCCCCCCCCCCTCCGCGCCCTCCTTCAAATTTTTGCTCTAATTATGTCCCGTTTCCATATCTCAGTAACTATCTTTCCAATTCCAAGCATTATAATTAACTTAGTAGTCACCCTTTATAATATTAAACTAAATTTATGAGTAGCAGAAACCACTATTTCCGAAAAATAGTTTAAGCCAAATTTGTAATTAAGTTCCAAGCTTAACCAAACGAACGAATTTTTAAAGATGCATAGTGGTCATCCTAATTAGTCATTTGCTAAAGGGCACTTGAACATTCCCTCCCCACCGGCCCTTCCTTCAAGGTTTTTCTGTAACTATGCCCCTTTCAATATCTCTGCAACTATCTTTCCGATTTCAACGCGAGTAATTCCGAACATTATAATTAACGTAATACTCACCCTCTATAACATAAAAGTAAATTTATGAGTATCGGTTACCACTATTTCCGAATAATAGTTTGCCAAATTTCAAATTAAGTTCCTCGCTTAACCAAATGAATCAAACTTTAAAGATGTATAGTGATTCTCCTAATTAGTTATTTGCTGAAGGTCACTTGAACATCCCCCCCCGGGCCCTTATTAAAGGTTTTTCTCTAACTATTCCCCGTTTCTATATCTAAAAATCAGCATTCATTGCTTCAAGGTGTATTTCTAAAAAGCAATTACCAGTATTTTCGAATAATAGCCTAAGCCAAATTTCAAATTAAGTTCCTAGCTTAACCAAATGCATCAAGCTTTAAAGATGTATAGTGATTCTCCTAATTAGTTATTTGCTGAAGGTCACTTGAAAATCTGCCCCCCCCCACCTCCGGGACCCTCCTTCACCGTTTTTCTCTAACTATTCCCCGTTTCTATATCTCAGTAACTAGCTTTCCGATTTCAGCGCATGTGATTCCAAAAATTATAATTAACTTAATAGCCCCCTTTATAACATTAAACTAAATTTATGACTATCGGTTACCACTATTTCCGAATAACAGTTTAAGCCAATTTTTTAATTAAGATCCTAGCTTAACCAAATTAACAAATTTTTATAGATGCATAGTGGTCCTCCTAATTAGTCATTTGCTGATGAGCACTTGCACATCCCCTCCCCTCCTTGAATGTTTTTCTCTAACTATGTACAGTTTCCTTATCTCCGCCACTATCTTTCCTATTTCAACGCAAGTGATTCCAAACATTATAATTAACTTAATAGTCACCCTCTATAATATTATACTAAATTGATGAGTAGTGGTTACCACTATTTCCGAATAATAGATTAAGCGAAATTCGTAATTAAGTTCCTAGCTTAAGCAAACGAACGAATTTTTAAAGAGGCATCGTGGTCCTTCTAATTAGTCATTTTCTGAAGGACACTTGAACATCACCTCCCGGCACACCAATCAAGGTTATTTTCTTTAACTGTGCTTTTTTTCAATAACTCGGCTTATAATGTTCCCATCTTCTTGAAACCAGCTCAATTTTGTAGCACGCGTGCTATACAGTACCGTGGGCAGCGAGGACCTGTCTCAGAGGTTTTTTTCCGAAAGAAGTTTGTTTAGAACAGAATGCTCCCCTGACGGTGGAAGGGGAAATAAAAGATTTTCCAGAGCTTACGAGCATGTCCGGTCTATGGAGTCTAAGCCATCGGAGACCGTGGCCAGAGTTTCATTTTTTAAGAGATTTATGTTTATTACACGGGCTCGGGAAACTCCGGGCGGATCAGCTAATATATATACATAAATTACGTAATGACTGTGAGTTTAGAATCGATACACCAATAATTATCTTAATACTCGAGGATGAGTGAAAATGAGAATAATTCGTTGTCTGGGATTATCAAATCCACAACTTTCTTTTGCGGTTTCAATGAAAATAGCCATTTTCAGCGCACGCGAAGGAAAATCTTTTAGTTCTATAGGCAAGGGGTGCATTCTGTTCTAATCAAATTTCTGCATTATGTTCTAAAGAAACACGTGTCCCCGCTGCCTTCGGTATTGTGTATAGCAGTCGTGCGGCGCTCGTGCTGCGAAATCTTTTGGTTCCAGTTTCCACCACCAGGTGCAGCATTCTGTTCCAAATAAACTTCTTTCCGAACGAAACTCCGGCACTCGTTTCCGCTGCTTATGACACCGTATCGAAGTCGTGTTGTACACATGCGGAAAACATGTTAATTTCACTTTCCACCTTCAGGAGTTACCGATTCTATGTCTTAATTAATTATCTACATGATAATTAGCTCATGTTAAGTTGAATGAACCAATTCCTGTTGAAATAGGGCCCGTAGAACAAGAGACAATAAATCACCCCCCTGTAGATTAATATCCATAAATGGTGGTAACCAAGGGCTTAAAAAAAGATACCAAAGTTTTTTTAGTACCTGGGTATCAAGTACCTCCGAAGAAAGTTAGAAAAGATTTCGTTTGAACTGAACCAATATTATATGCAAAAGAGGCGCACTAAACAAACGTCTTTGCGAAAGAAACTTGTCCCCGACTTGTGTCCGACACTTGTCCCCGCTGCTTATTGCATCGCACACAAGGCTTGCTATGTAGGTGTTGAAAACTTTTCAGAACCAAATCTATGTCTTAATTACTTATCTATATCTTAAGCTGAATAAATCAATTCTCGTTGAAATTGGGGCCTTTGTTTGAATTGAACCAATTTTAAATGCAAAATATTTTAGTTGCCCTTCCCATCGCTAGTGGGCGCAATCTGTTCTAAATGTTAAATGCAAAATCTTTTAGTTACATTTTGGTGTGCACTGTGTTCTAAACAAACCAATTTCTGATCGAAACTCCTGCACGTGTCCCCGTTTCCTACGTCACCGTATAGCAGACATGCAGCACCCGCGCTGCAAAATCTTTTCACACTACTTTTTACCGCCATACGGCGCCAAATTTGTATCTTAATTAGTTATTTATATCTTAATTAGTTCGTGTCAAGTTGAATAAGTTAATTCTCGTTCGGCCTATAGAACCCGAGAAAATAATACCAACTGGTAATTAATGTTCGGAAATAGTGGTAACCATGGGCTGAAAAATTATACCGAATTTTATCTAGTGCATGGGGATCTGAAAAGAATGTTAAAAAAGGTTTCGTTTCACTCGAACTAATAATAAAAATGTTCTTAATTTGGGATGTAGGGGTAAGGAGGGAGTTTCGATCAAAGCATTAACGCGATATTTAAATTTCAGCCGAAAACTCCCTTCTCCCCTTAAACTTAAACCAACTACATTTAACATTATCATTAACATTTGAAACACAATTTGGCATAAAAATACAGTAAGTTGTCGTTTCAAATTTCTGAAATCAAACACATAAATATCTAATGAAAACATGAAAATATCTAAAAATCTCATAATACAAATCGCGAAAAATTCACAAATCGCAGCTCAAATTGCAATCAGCTGATGACCTTTTCATCCGCCACAGTGGCGTGCCAGAAAGGGGGATAAATGCTGTGGATACCAGTAATATTGTAAAGTTTCCTTCGCCTTGATTATCGCAGAAAGTTCTCCGATTATATAATACAAAGAAAACTTTACAAAATTACTGGTATCCAGAGCATCTGGAACCCCCCAACATGGATACACCGTTGCTCCGCCAATCACAATTGCCCGGTTGACTTCCAGCTGTACCTACAATCCTCTCACACCACTGCCAATCACAACTGCCCTCCAACGGTGTTTGACTTCTAATGTACTATTTGTGACGCCATTTAAAAAAAAATGCTACAAAACATAAAAAAAACGTTAAAAACGCATAAAAATTATCTTAAAAAAATCTAATCAAAAAAATCCAAATCGTGATAATGAATAACCCGCCCTTCCCTTTTGAAGTCATGATTTTTTTATCTGTAAAGAATTATGAACACTCTCCAAGATAAAAAGAGAAAAACAAATGACGATTTTGAGCCTTAGACCAAAATGGAAGCAACCAAAGTACCAATCATGCATTCTGGGGAACATTTCTTAGTGTCGAAGGAAAAAATCGCTGTACGAATTCCGAATAAACTTTATTGAAAAGAGGACAAAATTTGCTACATTAGGCTAAAAGATTGGAACCAGATTCCCGTTACTAATGTGGAAAAATCACAACAAAACGTGAAAAAACGCTAAATTACGCATAAAAATTTAAACTAACAACTGTATAGACAAATTCGAAAATAGAGCTTCGAGGTGAAAAACTGCATACATACAGGTACCTTCCCACTAAATTTTGTATCTCTGAGTGCAGCGGTCTCTTCAGAACACAACCAACAGGCACACATACACACAAATACACAAACTTCCTTCTTTATCATGGTTAGAGATGATGAACGATATTGTGTATTTTTATTTGATATAAATGTATCACACTTCCAGAGCTCCGACTGGTCCGTTTTTTCACTACCAGTATTTCGGAAGAAAACTTTCCGTCCTAGGTTTGTACAACATTTTCATCAAAAATTAGCTTCTATAGAGGATTTCTCCACATTTGTAAGAAAAATCTAAAAAAAAAGGATTTTTCTTTGAAAAAAGTGGTATTGTAAAGACGGAACGAGTGGGATGCCTGCATTTCATACTTGATATTATCAATAAAAATATATGTGTCGGTCAAATTTTCATCCTGATTAACAACTGGGAAATAAAATAAAATAAAGAAAGAAGAAATATAGATACTTGGGAAAACCTCTTTATATTGCAAATATTCCTAAACTATTGCTAATAATCCTTCCAACTTGCTAAAAGTCCTAATTTTAGTATAGTTGTGTGCACGTGGAAAAAAAAAAGTTCAATAAAAGAAAATAGCCTCCTAAATAAATAAATATATATATATATACGTTCTGGCAGAAACAAAATGACGGCTGTCGACAGAGGGTTTTGTCAGCATACATATGGTCAAAAAAATAAAACGAATAATACTATTTGGAAATAGAGGTATGCAATTTCAAGAAACTATACGACCTCTGAAAGAAAATATTTCGGCGGCTGTCGTTTTTTGAGCCATCTTGTATAATTACAATACAAGAGCCTTTGTAAAGGGTATCAGAAAATTCGAAAATAGTTACATAAAACAATACTTGGTGAACTATTCTAGCAGTTAGTTTGCGGATGTCCAATCCACATTTTTTTAAATTAAGATTATTCAAGTGCTTTAAACTTTAGTTTCAGTTTTGTTTCAGCACTTTAAAAAATGGTAATATTCCACGTACATTTCAAGAACGTTTTCCTTGTAAATAATTAAACAATACAACAGAAAATTCTACTTTTCTTTTCTGAAATATCAAACGCAGAACTTTTGTCATTAAATAAGTCAAATATTGCTAATATAAAGTACGTTTCCGAGTAGTTTTTATGGTGTAAAAATCAATTTTATGAAATCTGAATATCGGATTTAGGATGCTGTTAATTCTAAATTAAATATTTTCGGTTGAATAGCAGAATTTATACATGCAAGAATAACAAAATATTATTAATTTTAATGTTAAGGGAATTCCTAATAATTTACATGTTAATCTGTAAAACATGCTTATTGAACATGAAAATGTTTACCTGAGAATTTATAGCATCCAAAATCCCATATTCCAAATTGTGAAAAGTGATTAATACGCTATAAAAAGTACTCGGAAACGTTTACGAAAATCAGTGGCAGAAAAAGAAATTTTAAGCTTCTTTAAATGTCGAAAATATGTTGAAGTTTGAAGTTTCTAATAATAAAGAACGCTTTTTGGAATCTTTATTATCTCGGAAGATGTTATTGAATATAATCGTCCGTGGTTATATTATATTTTTGTAGATTAAGAAGTAACTGTACTTTTTCTGAGTATGGTATCCCCAGTAATATCAAGGAATGTTCCTTGGAAATAACAGCAACGGTATCGAATAATTCTGAAACGTTGCGCAGAAATATAGGTAATCTTCGTGTGAAACATTAGGAACGTTCCTATTCATTTCACAATTAGGTTACAGATTTTTCCTTGGAACGTTTCAGGATTATTCTATATTGTTTCTGTTACTTTAAATAAACGTATTTTCTTTATAAACGTCATTTTTTACAGCGCAGTGCTAACACATGCCTAGCAGACTCAATTCCCGAATGCAAACATTGGATACGAAGTGAAACAACATAGATAAGGAAGAATTAGTTTATTGGTGAAGAAATTTTCTAGTACTAGCATTTTCTTCAAGGCGTAGGAGAAATGCATATTTAAACAGTGCTTTTAGTGTAAACTGGTAGAAATGATATTTTGTATCAGTAAGTAAATGTATAGCAAAATTATTACAATGTGGATTAGAAAGCTGTTAAATCTTTGACTACAGGTTGGGACATATACGCCCCAGTGGACTACTTTTGAAAAATAATCTGTGCCATACACTTAACCTAAGATATTTTTCATAGAAATCTACCACAAAGAAAACTGTTTTGGAAAATGTTGTTATATTTATAAGAAGGCCATTCAATATAAAATAACGATCATAATATTTTTATTCGGATAATTTTTTGTACGCAATTTAATTTCCTGAAGTATTGTCAGATTTGTCTGTAATGAATATTTGGGAATTGTTTCATTAATTGAATTCAAGTAGTATGACAGTGCATGTTCAGACACATTCAGAACCGCCTACTGGAACGATTACATTTTGCTTCCGCTTGAAGAAATCGCCATCTAAAGCCATTAAAATGCTTCAGATCGCTTAAGCATTTTAATGGCTTTGGTTGACGATTTCTTGAAGTGGAAGCAAAATTTCAGATGTCTCATCGGGTGTTGCATTCATTCTTTCAGTAGGCGGTTCTGAATGTGTTTGAACTTGCACGACTGCCACTCCCGTACTACTGGAATAAAATTAATGAAACAATTTCCAATTATACATTACAGACTAATATGACAATACAAAAAGAAATTAAATTTGTATACAATAAATAATCCGAAAAAAATATGATTATTCTTTATTTAACAGTCCTCATATAAAAAGAGTCGCCAGTCCTAGCCCGTAATCAAAGTTGCCTCTGGTTTTCACTAAAAGCACTGTTGAAATATACATTTCACAAAAATTTAGGATTGATACTTATTTGGCCCTATTGCATACATTGAACAGGAATAATGCTCTCTCAGAGCAGTTGGGTCGCGTTCCGCACCAATGGGTTTACATTCACAACTTTCGGTTTCTAGTAGTGCGATTGCGGTGCACTTTAAAACGAAATCTAGTTCACTAACATATTCCTTTTTAATATTTCTGAAACTTCCTTTGAAATATGAGTAAGTATCCTGTACAATATAAGAAATGTTTTTTTTTTGACAATAAAATTTTTTCAAAGAAATGTCAGGCGGCTTCCTGTAAAAGAGAACAGAAACCTTCCTCGTGTTTCACAGAGAGCTTACTGATATCTCGGTGGAAGGTATTCAATAAACTTTCAATTATTTAGAAGAAACAATCCTTGGACAAAATGGGCAACTCAGCCACCCATTACATCCAAGCAACATTCCTGTGTCTCTTTTACACACTGTGGAATTTGAAAAATATAAATTTTAATGTATCTTTTTTTGATCAGCTATTGTCAGTGATGGTAAAGTTGCAGAGCAGTGGGCCGATTGTCGCCACAAAATTGTAATAGTATTCTTCGCCTTTTTAAGTCTGTAAAAGTCTGTCATTAAATAAGGATTAGAATAATATTAAAATTTTGTGGTGACAATCGGCTCACTTCTGCGCATCTTTTCCACCATTGGTTATTGTACTATTACGTCGAACAATTGTCAAGCAAGTTGATATGCCTAACTATGATGTAAAAATTATAATTTTCTGTACATAATTTGTAAATAGGTGCATGATAAACAATCTCTATATATTAAGACACAGTGTAACCATGCCGGTTCCGACTACTCTGGTTTGCGAATCGACCGTAGCTAAACTTCATGTTAGGCTTAATGAAAAACATATGCTAACATATGGCAACTAAATGATAATTTATTCTATTTGAAATCATATCTGTTCAGCATATTTTAATATAAAACATGTATATCATATCCAGTTATATTGTTTTAAGTTTCAAACTAAAAAAAACGGATTAAGCAACGTATTACCAGATGTAAACAATCGAATACTGTTGCCATTCAGAAACATAAATTTCAAATCTAGAAAAAAATGAATGACTCTTTGAACGTTTCATTAAAATTTCCGATTTGTAAAAGTCTCAATATTTTAAAAGATTTTTTTAATATATTTCTGTAAGCATTTTTTCCAGTAAGCACTTTTTTCATAAATAGCGATAATAGCTTTCATAGAGAGGCTTTGCAATAATCCACCAGTATTTTACATTTCGTTCCTAAATACTGTTCAGGCTCCACTATTGGCAATAAATATAAACGGAGGAACTTTCTGTTGATAGAAATATTTTATATAAATTATTAATAAAGTTGTAAAATAATATAAAATGCATATAAGCATATTTTTAAAACAAAAACAAAATTCAGGATATATTGATATATTTTAAAATCAACTTTTAAAAGCTTCTGCTTAATATTATTTTTTTCTTAAAATTTTAATTTAGTAACATCAATTTTTAATAGCCTAGCTTATATTCTACTAAGTTTTGAAATTTTGCTTACATTGTAAAATGAATATTTCTTATGAAAATGAGAGACTCTTCCTTATGAGCATATTTTTATATAAAACATGTATATCACCATTTCTCTAAACAATCTGTTCTGTAAACACTTTTTTCAGAAATAGCGGTGACAGATTTCATAGGAAGGATTTGCATATTGTTTTGGCACCATCTATGGACAATTAATACAAACGAAGAATCTTTCTATTTGAAAAAAAAATATTATATAACATAGTAATAAAGTTGTAAAATAATATAAAATGTATATAAGCATATTTTTAAAATAAGAAAAATTCAGGACATATTGATTTATTTCAACGTCAACTTTTAAAAGCTTCAGCTTAATATCATTTCTTTCTTAAAATTTTAATTTGGTTAAATAAAATTTTAATCGCCTAGCTCATATCCAATTAAATTCTGAAATTTTGGTTGCATTGTAAAATGAATATTTCTTATGAAACGCAATTTAAATATAAGGATTATATAGTACCGCATATCACATATGTTAATTATATCAATGCAGATCAAATTTGGACTTACATTTAAACCTAACATTCTTAGTGAAAACAATTTATAATTTAATAAGAGAATGTGAAAAGATAGTTTTCAGTCATATTAACGTATCTAATAATTTCAATTCACTTATGGAATAAAATAAGATGATTTTTGATGATCAGAATTTATTATGGGTTTTTCAGGCATATTTTTAAAATAAGATAAAACCAGGCTTTAATTTCAGGTATATGTTTAAAAGTTTAAGTTATATAATCTACTTTCATCATTGTATTTATTTTAACTATTTATTCATTACTGGATAGCTCTGTGTTTTCTGTCATTTTGAATGGGATGTTTTCCTACTGTTAATTAAGAAGCTAATATCCATAAACATGCAATTTTCTCCCTCTTTTTATGTCTTTCTGCTATATAATTGTTTCTTCATTACTGGAAAACTTTGTTCTTCAAGAAATATTAAAATTCAACTCTATGATACTATTAACTTAAAACGAATTAAAACGGACAAAATTTGAATTTAATGCAATCGTTAAACCATTTTAGAATTTGCATTTAATTTTACTTATGTAACCAAACAATGAGCTGTTAGTCACGCTCTTTAGAAACTCATTAATAATTTTTTTTCAAAAACTTTCTCACATTGATTATTTTTTAAACATTTTTTAATGTTTTGTCTAATCGTTGAACTACTTCAGAAATTTAATATTGAATACAAAAAACCTCATTATTCGTACTTCTAGAAATCATTTGCCATTCTTAAAATGTTCTTTTCTACAGTACAAACCTTTCAATAACAAAATCTTCGTGATGTTTGTTTGTACGAAGAAACACAGATCAGCATTCCGTCATTTTTGACGGGGTTTATATACTAGGGTTTATTAGATTTTGCTGCGTCACTGTGAAATCTTCAATTATAAAAACGCCTAGCGTTAGAACAAAGGCATGATTTCTGTATACTACTCAAATTGTTATTTATTCAACAGGATTATCAAACATAGACATGACAACTAAAATAACAAAACAGCTCTTATTAGATAATTATTTTAGAATTGCATAGAACTGCGTATTTTGATTTACACGGCATACTAATGTAAATTTCGTATACAAGATATTATTCCCAAGTGTGAATTTAAATCTGTTTCGAACAGAAGTAATTGAGTAAACAAAATTGAATTAAATGTATAGAATTCCAAAAAAAAGATTAATTGGAAGCATTTATGTATTTTTCCCTTGAAAGAAAAATTGGAAATGACGATTTACATTTCTAAGAGGTGAAATAACAAATCATTTTTGTAAAATCTTTTTCAATTCATAATATAAAAATTTGAAACAACAATAATTGCCACCAACTGTAACATAGCTGCCATATTTTACGCTTCTTTGTTACTGCTAAATTTTTATTTTATTTTTTGTCTGATAGACTCACGGATTTCGATTTTTAACTAAGACAATATTTTCTATTAAATTTTATTTGTAACAGAAAAGCATAAACATTGTAAGCTATGCTATGAAGAAGATTAACCCTCATGAAAATCAGAAAAAAATCCTGCATCAATGTTAATTTTAAAATAATCTATTATAGTATAGGAAATTTACTGTTAATTTTTATACCTAATAGATATATTTCAAATTTCAAATTCCGTTTTGAAAGACTTATATGAAGTTGTTAAACTGTTTTGAATAAGAAGGCTATGCTTCCCATGTAGTTTAAAATAGAAATAAAATTTTGACATTTTTCTATGATCTGTTTTCTTCATTTTCTGAAGAACTTAAATTGCAAAATTTCCATAAATAAAATAACTAAATTCAATGTGTCTAAAATGTCAAAAATAAATATTAAAATTTATGTGTTCTAGAAGTGTTGGAAAATTTTCAACTAATTTTACGAGTTATAATAAATGTTCCCAAGTACATTATATACAAATAAATATTATACATAAATATTATTACACTCATTATTTGAGATTTTCAAGTACTTTAAGAAAGATTCAAATATCTTGCCTTATTTTATTTTAAATATATTAAGAAAGATTCAAATATATTGCAGTATTTTATTTTAAATACGTTAAGAAAGATTCAAATATCTTGCAGTATTTTATTTTAAATACGTTAAGAAAGATTCAAATATCTTGCAGTATTTTATTTTAAATAATTTAAGAAATATTCAAATATTTTGCAGCATTTTATTTTAAATATTCTGTAATTTTTAATTTTAAATCTCAAATTAACATCCACAGTCAAATTGGCGTTCTCATCCAGGGACTGATTTTAACAAAGTGAAAAAGAAATTGTAATAACACCGACACATACGGAGCGGCAAAAACAAAAATAATTAAAAAAATGATTAAAACATTTAATTTTGACTTGTTCGTTCTGTAAATTCAACAAGAACAACTTAAAGATAATGATATTTTAAAACACAGTAAGTTCTTTATTGCACACTCTAAAACTTTAACTTACTGTCATAACACTAATCTGATTAGAGAATATAATCGGATTAGTGATCCCAAGACCGCATTAAAAATAATGCTAATATATTTTAAATGAGTGGAATCAGTGATAATCCCTTTCTCTCAAATAGTGAAAATATGCTATTTACTTGATAAAATGTCCTTCAGGGACTCAGAATGGGATGTTCTGAAATGTTTATTATCCGGAATAAAAACATACTTCTTTCTTCTTAGCGGACATAGGTAATAAAAAGATATTTGATCATTTTGATACAGTTTTATTTTGGGGATATTAAGTTGCTCAGTTTTTGTAATAATAAAATAACTATATCTTTCTTTTAGGGATTAAAAGTGTTAATTTATATTTATTTCCTTCCAAAATTTTAGCTATTTACTATATATACAGGGTGATTATAAAAAAACTATCCCGATATATGAGCCCATAACTGTCATACCGTTCACGAAACTGAATGAAATTCTGGCCTAAATTATCTGGAGGTATGCGCTCAAGAATCCCGTGAAAAACAACAGTTAAATTCTAACAGTTACGGTTACAGTGACAAAATTTCGAAACTTTCAAATGGCAACACCTACTTTTTTTTATTGGAATGTGATCTTCGTAGTGAAAAACCATAAAAAGCGTTGGAACGGTACCTGTAGCACGAAAATCGCCGGCGCTAGAGATACTAAGAAGAAAAGTGAAAACAACCAATAAAGGACAGAGAAGCAACAGAAAGTAAAACATTTTATTGTTCAGTGCTATCCACCATCTGCCGCATGTAAAGTGTCGTCGTGTGTAAAATGGAAAATGTATGAAACACAATAAAATGTTTTGTTTTCTGTTGCTTCTCTGTCCTTATTGGTTGTTTTCACTATTCTTCTTAGTCTGTTTAGCGCCGGCGATTTTCGTGCTACAGGTACCGTTCCAACGAATTTTATGGTTTTTCACTATGAAGATCACATTCCAATAAAAAAAGTAGGTGTTGCCATTTGAAATTTTCGAAATGTTGTCACTGTAACCGTAACTGTTAGAATTTAACTGTTGTTTTTCACGTGATTCTTGAGCGCATACCTCAAAATACTTTAGGCCAGAATTTCATTCAGTTTCTGTGAACGGTATGATAGTTAGGGGCTCATATATCGTAATAGTTTTTGAATAAAATTTCATGAATAAATGAATAAAATTTCAAAAAAAAAATTATTTTAATTTGCACGATTTTAGTACTTGTTCCATACCATCTATTTAAATAAATTTTTCAATTCTATTTTGAACTTGATTTTGACATTTATAAAATTTGTAAAACAAAATTATTGAATTGTTAACAAAATCCTCAGTATCAATTTGTTTGTAGTGTGGTTATAGTATATGTGCTAAGTCTACAGGAAACATTTTTTACAACACATATGTACTAAATACCGTAGTTTAAACATTAAGCTATTCCTTAGAAAAAATTATTTTAATATTTAGCCATGTTCACGATGGCGCAGATTATGGAATATTTCATGAAAATTATCAGTTTTTTTTTTATAGAAAAATTTGCCTAATTTAATCGCGCGATTAAATAAGACGATTTTGTATAAGAAGATACTGGTACACTCTAAAAAAACCTGTAGATTTAACGGAAAAAATCTGAAAGCTATGCTACCAGATTACCCTTGTAGTTTGTACAGGGAAAATCTGTTAAAGTCTAGTCTAGAGTAGAGATCCGATAATCGTAGACTAATAACTTTGCCAGCAATACCGTTAAAAGCGAAGAATTTTATGACTATAAAACATTTCGTTAGAGGCCGAAAACGATATCTGCACTGGGTAACTGAAACAAATCTGTACGTTACATAAAATGGAAATATTCTGTTAAAAGTAATGTAAAATATCTGTTAAAACAACAGTTTTTATTTAGTGTATTTGTATGTTAATCCTTGATCTTACCCTGATGATGTTCTATTTACAATTAATATGCCAATGTAAAATAGTATTTCAAAAAAGAAACTGAGAGTGTATAAATAAAAGTACAGTCGTGGAGAAAAAAAACTGGACACCCCCCACTAACTCTGCAACAAATTATAGTAGAAGGAAGTGACTGGTACCAAACGATTGGAAATAAATTCTACTTTTAAATTATGTATCTAAAATTTGCTTAAGGGGCCATCTACATATTAAAACCAGCCTAAACTTTATTTTTTTCAATAGCAACATCCCCTTTTGACATAATATTTTAAATCTTCGGTTCAAACTATGCCTAGATACAAAAATTTAAGTCATTCGGATGATACGTTTTCGAGTTATAAACATTCAAATTTTAGAGCTTCTAATGTTAAATTACATTTTCATATTTTTATTAATATCTCCTGAAATTAAAATCCTAATGTGCTAACGTTTTGTTTGGTTATAAAACTCAAAAACTCAAACATAACTACGTTAAATTTGTAATTTTTAAAATTTTATAATATGAATTATGAATTATGAAATTAATATTCGAAAAAATTATGAATTGTAACCTACAATTTTTTGATGGATTTATATTTATTATATCCTGCTTTATGTGTATTCAAAATTTCAAATTTTTCTTCCAAGTAGTTTTCAAATTATGCTTAAAAAATGACAAGATGCTGCTTTAAGGGACCGTCTATGATGTGCATTAAAGCATAGTTTGAACAGGGATGGGAGCGCTCCGTCTCGAAATCCCGATTGACACCACTAAATTTTAATAGTATTTGTTATCTTATTCAAGGACAAAATTTCTGAAATTCATTACGTTGGAGAATTACTATTAAAATTTAGTGGTAAGAATCGATATTCGGGTCGGAGCGCTCTCATCCCTGTTTGAGAAAATATTATACTCATAGGCTGGGATTATAGTTACTTGATAAACTTAGAGATTAAGTCTGTCTTACAATATAAACAATGCGTAAACCGTATTTCAATGCTTCGCGTTCTTACGTTAAATTGAAAGCTAGCTTAAACTGAAGCGTAAGTGAATGATCGCGGGAGCACAACAAACCTGACAACGACCTGCGATTGTGGTAAGATATAAGATAGCGAGGCACCAGAACCCCAGCCTTTATTAGTATATATATATATATTTCTTTTACTTTTTCAATGTCTGCTTTAAAATTTTTCATTAAAATTACGTAAAACGTATTTGCATTAGATGTATGTTTACGTCATTTATGGAAAATAGTTTCGCTTTTATTTTTAAATTAATAAAGCTCATTTTTGAAAAATATGATCAGTTCTACCTTAGAAAAAACTTAATCATTTTTGTTACCTTTAAATTGATTTATAGCTTCTTTACCAGTCTAATAAAGCTATATTGTTTTTTCTGCAGTATATATGTTTGAAGTGAAGTTTCTTATAAATGGATATGCGTAGAGTATTTGCTGAAACAAAATGGCCCCACAATTAACTGAAGCAACGAAAGGCCAAATGATTGGCATGTGGCAAGCTGGAAGAAATTTTCGTTATATAGATTTCGTTATATATTTACATATTCTAAAATTATTTTAATTACAAATAATCTTATGATTTTTTAACCCCTTCGTGACGAGCGTCTATTACAGAATTTTTAATAATTTACCACCGGTTTTTCAAAACAGAAATTTTCGTCTAATTGAATCGTGGAAATGCTAAGATATAATAAGGCAAAGCTTACAATAAAAAATAGCTGGTGGGAAAAATCGAGGATTTTGAGCATCTTATGCGTCACGTATACGTGTCGCTCGTCCCCAAGGGATTAAAATCGGATAATTCAACACTTGTTAACATTATTTTACAGCATATAACAATAACCGAAACTTATTAAGTAAGTAAAATGGTCATATCGGTAAAACATAATACATTAAAAGAAGTGACATTCTGCAGCATTTCAACAATCGAGTACCGAACTTCAATTTGGATACAGCCCCTTAAATATGCTCATTATAAAGTAATTAATTTCTCAGAAACTAATCGTAGGAATTTAATGAAATTTGGTATCTAGGCATAGTTTGAACTGCAGATTTAAAATATGTTGTCAAATTTGGGTCTTGCTATTGAAAAAACCAAAGTTTGGGTGTGTTTTTATATGTATATGGCCCCCTAAGCAAATTTTATATACATCATTTAAAAGTAGACTTTATTTCCAATCGTTTGGTACCAGTCACTTCCTTCTATTATAATTTGTTGCAGAGTTAGTGGGGGGGGGTGGTCCAGTTTTTTTTTTTTTCCACGACTATACATTTTTTCAGTGAATTAACCTTATAACCCTCACAAAAATGGCACAAATTGTCTAGAAAAAAATCCTTTACTGTCATTTTTCATAAGCATTTCAATTGTTGTTGTTTCTTGTCAAATATATTTGAACAGAACATCAGGGTTAAACATAGTCACCTATCCGCGTTCCATCCTTTTCAGTTCATCTTTCGGGATTAGCTGGCTCAAAATCTTTGTGCATCTCTGATTTTGGTTTTAATGAAAATGCACGTTTCCAATTAAATAATTTTTAAAAGTAGCTTCATACTTTGAAGACTTGTTTTCTAATTTCGAAGCTAATGGATATATTACTAGCAAACTTAAAATTGTTTCGTTTTTATTAAATAAAATAATCTCTTAAAAATTTTATTTTAACCCACTAACAACTTTAATCCCATTGTGAAAATTTTAACAGCCATATTTCAGCGCAGAAATAATTAGTTAAAAATGAATGTTTTTCTTTAACTTTAATTCTTCTGAATAGGAGACAATAATTGCCCAGTTTAATGTAAGAAACTTAACCTTATTAATCATTTTGATTTGAATGTAAAACTCAAAAAATTTACGATGAAACGATATCTTTATGTGAATTTTTAGACGGATGATTTTTGTTTTTGTTCTCTCAAATAAACATCTTCTGGGAAGTTGGGTATTTGAAGATATGTTTTTATTTCTTCAAATTTACTTGAAAAATAAATTTCCATCAACATATTTTTCACTATATTTTCTAATTAAAAATAAAATTTTCTTTTCAATGTAAGTGAGAGAATAGAATTAATTAAAAATAACAATTTCTACCTTCTCCCTTTTACACTGAACAGTGGAAAAATTTAATTTAAATCATTATAGAGATTTTCATTCCTTCACTGATTATAAGAAAAAATAATATGTTAAAATTATTTATTAAATATGTTTTCACCACACTCTCAAAAATAAAACACTCAATTTTGCCGATTCCGCAATCCTCAGGCCTCATTTCCTTATTTTTGACAATCATTTCGTCACTGAGTCACGTGGTTTTTGACGAAACGCGAATCCTCAAATATCTTGATGAAACTGTTTCCTCGCTGTCAAAAATAAAACTCTCACTTTTGACGATTGCGCAATTCTTAAGCTATATTTCGTCATTTTTGACAATCATTTCGTCTCAAAATTAAATGATTTTTAATGCAATGGAAAATCTCAAATAATTTACAAAAATGTTTCCGCATTCCCGGCCAGATTATTTTTGTTACAAAATCGTTCAAAAAAAAAAAAAATACACGAAAGTATTGAATTTACGATATAATTAATGAAAACAGAAACACAAATATTTCATCCTTGGGGGCCGCTATAACACGAATGTACCAAATTTCTACTTTATTTTTTATATCTGATAATTTGCGTCTATCCTTTTTGTAAAGAGATTTTATGCATTTCTATTGCCTATTCAAAGATAAATTTTTCTGAAGTTACAGAATTTCGTTAAAAACGCTTAGAAAATTCATCTAAAGTTACAGAATTTCGTTAAAAAAGGTTAAAATTGTAAAATGCGAACATCATTTGGTCCATTTTCGAAACGCAAGCATCAACATTTTCGCAATGGTAAAATAATAATAATAATAATAATAAATAAAAAATCACAATTTTAGGTGCTTTTTTTTATTTAAGAAATATATTCATATAACAATCATATTTAAAATACGTATAACTGACCTTTCCCCTCTATAAACAGTAATCTTATCCGCTGAAATTGATGAACTCGCCTCCAAAATATGCATTTCAAAATTAATTATTTCTGATCAACAAATTAACTAGAGCATATTCATTGAACAAAGGAAATGTCTCTAATAAATTATATTAATCAAGCCATTTTCTAATTATTTATTAACCATAGAAAAACCATAATAATAATCTAGCCTTATTAATTAAAATATGCAGAAGATATAACAACACCGATAAAAATACAATCTGCTTTCTAAAAATATAAACACACATCAACATCTCGTAAATACTTTTAAAATCAAAGAATTTCGAAGTACCGCTAGCTCTGGGGTAAGACGCTGGGCTGTCAAGCTAAAAGTCGCGCGTTCGAGCCTCACCAAAAGACGATCTTATTTTGCCCCAAGTCAATTAAAAAAGCTTCTAAAAGCTCCGACAGATGGAACCACTAAACATTTTTTTTTGGAACTTTCAAAGAATCAATTTGACGAAACCACTTTCTTCGTAATTTTGAGGATGCAAATTTACTCGATTTGACGAAACGTTTACTCGGAGCATATACCAAGAAACTGTTTCGTCAAAAACGAAGAATATTTCTTGAAATTTGAGTATTCATTTTTGAGAATGCATAGCGGCCAACATTTACACATTTCGTACCGCTAAATTTAATAGTAAAATTTTACTTATCTTTTCACCGAAATCTGCGATAAAATAAGGCGAAAAATTTAGAAAACATTTTATTGGTATTAGAAAATCGTAAATGTTGGAAGCTATGTTTTGACACTTCGAAAACAATAGAAAATGGTAATACAATGACTGTTTATTAATTACACGGTTCACTTTAATTTTCGAATACTAAAATATCGAATGAATTTTCTTACAATTTTTTTCCTCCAAGGTATGTGGGAGGATAATTAATCTTTTATACATGATTAATGCTGTGAAAATTGCAAAAATATTTTCACATTATTATAATGGTTATACTGACTCCATTAATGATTAGATCCCATTCAAGTGTTTTAATAATAATAAGAATAATAAGTATGGTGACTGTGGGGTAATAATAAGTGGGGTAAGTGGTGTAACTGTGCACATTTTTCGAACAACGGACTGTAAAAGAATAAATTTTGATTACATTTGTTATCAAACGTTTATAAATAAACAAATAAAAAAAATACCGGTCACTGTTTTTTTTTTTTTTACAAATTTCACTGTTTAATAAGGTAAGGAAGATACCTAAGTAAACAAAATTGAAAACGTATAACATATTTAAAAATCAGATTTACACAATTACCGTCTATAGCCGTAAAGGTACTTCAACTATTGTGTGCAGCCCTGCATATGATCTACAGATTTGTATATATACTATATAATATGTGAAAATTTAGTTCAGTTAAGAAACGCATAGTCTGTTTTGTAATTTTTGTTACTATTTATAAAAATGTATAATATATTATTATTTTTAGGAATAGTATAATTTTAATGATATATACATTATAGAAAATATATTAGCCTTCGAAATACATAAATATTGCACAAAATTAAAATAAATAAAGTTTAATCTTGCTAATAAAATAAATAAATAAATATTATTAAAACGTTAAAAGTCAATTTTTTTAAATAACTTACATTTTAAAAATTTATTT
Source organism: Maratus michaelseni (assembly GCA_963931845.1). Classification (NCBI taxonomy): domain Eukaryota; kingdom Metazoa; phylum Arthropoda; class Arachnida; order Araneae; family Salticidae; genus Maratus; species Maratus michaelseni. The sequence continues at coordinate 405,720,805 of OZ007586.1, forward strand.
TTCTTTTATTTATTACTAAAAAACTTCTTTTCTAAAAAAATATTATTTTCAAAAAATAATCGTACATTATGGAATATATATATATATATATATATATATATATATATATATATATATATATATATATATATATATATATATATATATATATTGTGTTACTATTTCGAAAAATTCTCGAAAACATTATTAATGTTGTTGCAAATAAAAAGAAGGAACTACATTAACATTTTGTCATAAAAAAAAATTAAAAAAGTCCATCCCTCCAATTCTTACGCAATTTTTTTAAATGGAATCTTCGTGTATAAGTCGAACCGAACTTCTGGTAGTAAATTGAAAAAGTTATTTGTAATCGAAGATAAAAATAAAATAATAAATTTTCATTATTTTAGTAAATATTTTATTTTATTTATTTATTCATTTGTTTTATGATTCTAATCAAACTTTATTTTTTAATTCAATGTTTTAAAACTGTATAGGTATGTAAAACTGAAGAAGCTTAAACTATTTTGACACCTATTTACATCAATTTAATGATATATAAAAAGAAAAAAAATTTGAAAAATCTATTCAAACCTTATTTACAAGGTTTAACAACTTCTTAGATTGCTACATTATAGCACTTGTTTTTACTGTAGGACTTTTAGGAAAGAAATCTAGAATCCTTCTCAAGTTGAACTCTTTTTAAAAAGGGGATTAAAATGCTGAAATTAATTCCCCTGTAATGAAAGGGATTCTATCCCAAGAGAAAATGGGTGCAGAGCAAGTACAGGGACATTATTGTTGAGTCTTTTTTGTCAGTCACAGGGAAATTACAATTGTCCGCTTTTTTCTCTAACCTAGACCCGGTGGCTCCGGTAAATTACTCTATTATTTCACTTTTCTTCAGAAGTGTGAAATATTATTTATTATTTTTTTTTACTAACTCGTATATAATTCGATCCCCCCATTTTCAACTCCCAAATTTTATTTAAAATACTTCGAATTTTAGATAAAATTTGGGAGTTGAAAATGGGGGATCGAATTATATACGAGTTAGTAAAAAAATAATAAATAATATTTCACACTTCGGAAGAAAAGTGAAATAATAGAGTAATTTACACCAGTATATACACCAGTATATACGGTATATGAATATATATAACATTACACTCACTTGTAATGCCTGTGCTGTTATTCTAGTTTTTAAAAGTAATTCTAAATGATATATTACACGATTTAAAAAGACAAACAAACAAACAAAACAGAGAATATATTTAAAGTACAATTTTTACAAAGCATAATTCGTAAAGTATTTTAATATGAAAAGGAAACAAACCTGAAGTTAAACTTATATTAATTCGAAAGATAGCAGCATCAAATATTAGTTAACTGTATTTTAAAACTACAGACATAAAAGCTCTTTTAAGCTCTCGTATTAATGACTAATCATCGCATTAAACAAAATCGTTGAAAAATAATGGTAAACTTTGTAAATTCAAGATATTTTCCGACTAAATCATAAAAAGGCATACTTGGCAAATAATAGCAATTGCCCACATGGTATACTGGTTATAATGTTTATCTTCCACCTAGACGGCTCGGGTTCGAATGACGGCTGTGATCGTGGAGATTCTTGTAAAAATTGTACATTGGACTAATTTTAACACCATCCGCAACTGGCGTGGACCCGGTATCTTCTATTTATTTTTAAAAATAAGTAATACACTTTTTTTCTTAAAAATTTACAGTAGACTCTGTAAATTTGTCTGTTAATTAACAGAATCTCTGTTTTTCTAATCTCTGTAATTTTACATATGACTTAAGATAACAGATTGCCAGTAGATTCTCTGTAATTTCACAGAAAATCTACTGGTGCACATTAACAATTTTAACAGTGCAGCATTAACTGAAAACCAGCGACTTCAACGCCTTCACTTTGATCAAACATATATTAACTGAAGCATAAATAAATGGAGCTCAGTTTTATTTAAAGACGAAAGCTGCATTTAGTCAGTCACCAGTTCTTCGGTTCGAGTGTTCCGTTCATTGGGATTTAAGTTTCAGCCACGGTATACAAATAATAGTAAACGCAGTGGGAGAATTTCAATTTGGATCTAGGGCTGCATGTCGGCGCAGGGCATTGGTTTTGCATTTGAGAGCATCTAGACGGAATATATTATTGTGATATAGTAGAACACGCAATGATCCCTGATTGTTTAGAAAACCACATTCCGGATGGATTTTTTCTCTTCAAACAGGTATATATTATTATTATTAAATGGTATTACTAAACAATAAGGTTTTTATGGCATACTATATACCATTATTTATTAATATTAATAATTAAAATATACTAAATATTATTTATTTTACAGTGTTGCGCGTTTTAGATCATAATTTTTTACTGGTTTATTTTCCCAAAATATTTCCTCCACCCCCACCCCGCTTCAATGTTCAAATCAGAATTATCACTGTTCGCTCTACAATGTTACTTGATGCATTCATTAAATGAATTAGGAAAATATTTTTAAAAATAACATTCTCTATATGCTATTCCACACCATTAGAATTAATTTCGATTTTAAAGAATAACTAGTTATTTTTAATCGCAATAAAGATTTTTTTAATGACAGTTGTGCAGGTATAAATATTTTAACTTGTCATCTTTGGCACAAATATCATATCAACAGCGATAAGACACGCCTTTACCCCATTTTTACAGAACTGACTGAAATATTTTAATAGAAATTCAGTAATGAAATTAATTTTCTTTTGTTTCATGTTTAAAGATTTTAGCAGATGAATCGGTATGAAAAAAAAGTATGTAAATTAGTTAAAAAAAAAAGAAAAATGTTAACCGTTATTATTTTTTAAATAATTAAGACAAAATTTCTCTCTCTCTCTCTCTCTTTTTCTCTTTTTCATATATATTTAATAAGAAATTTTAAAACAACAGATTTCCTTTTTTTGTATATTTTCAGAAATTTTGCTACTGTCAGGTTGTAATCTTTCACCCAATTATAATATTTTTTATTATAAATAAAAATAAACCATTTAAAGTTTGTTCACCTTTTGTTCTGTAAAAAAAACTTTTTCGAAAAATTTACACTAGAATATTTAGGAATATATTTAGATATTGATTTTATTAACATTTTTTGTTGTAAATATACATTTTATTGTTATAGAAATCATTATTTAATAAGTGTAGTTTCACGATTCATAATTTTGTTTGAAATTTGCGGGATGATAGTCCTATCCACAGAAGTCGTGTAGTTAAAACTTGGTGTGAAGTAAACTGCATAATGAAGTTAGAATGACCAAGCAATGCCGCGAATTAAACAAATTGAAAATGTTTGGGCTCTGTGGAAGGATGAATTACGCCTGGAGGGAATTAGATTAACCTATGAGCTATGGAGATCTGCATCTCATGTTTGGCAACCTATTAAAAGAGATACTGATATTGTTAACAGCCTTTTTGAATCAATGTCACGCCGATTGGACGAAGTTATTGATAAAAATGGTTGCTATACATCATATTATCAAATACCCCCCCCCTTCATTTTATTTAATCACAAGATGCAGCTTATTAGTGGGGGGTGGGGATTTTGCCTTTTAATTTTTTGTGCTCCAACCAGCCCACGTTGTTCTTCTACTCTTTGTTAAAGTTCTATGATTTTCTTATTTGACGTAATCATATTTTTTTTTTAAATTTAGATAAATATCAGTACTTTAAAATTTTGGTTGCAAGTTTCTTCCACTGTTGATTTTGTATTTGCTTTATATCTTTAATTTTGAAACACGGATTTAGAACATTTCAAATGCATAAAATTATATAATAGTTCATATCAATATTCAAGAAACTGTGAAGATCAAATTAACATAAAATTTTAGAGAGTAAAGGTAATTTCGTGGCGTACACACGAAATTATTCATTTCAATGTATTCCACAGAATAGAAGGAAACATCATATTTTTTCTTTTGAAATAGATTCCGATGATGTATTTACGAGAAACAAAAATAATATAATTCTCACATTAGATATCTTCAAAACTTCGGTCAAAAAGAATTTACATCATTTAAATCTTTAATATATAAACATTATAATCACTAAGATTTTTATACTTATCAATTCAATTTACTCAAATCTTGTTAAATTGCTTGCAGTATTACACTAAATTGTAGTTAGTTAAAATATTCCCGCGAAAGTATTAGTTTGTTACTTAAAAATGCTAATTTAATCTTTTATTAACTTGTTTATATCAATCAAAAATTGTAATTTTTGCAAATATGTATGGATGTTCAGTTTTTATTCCATTAATAACGAACTTAAAATAGTTAAACTTTTTCTTCTATAACTTTCGTAAGTAGATCTATTATTAAAAAAATTACAAGTTACTTTTAGGGTTTTCTGATAGGCAAGTTTCTTTCCCAATCGCTAGCAGTGTGCAAAAAATTCTAAAATATAAAAAAATATAAATGTCGAATGACAAAATTTCTTTCGATCTATTCGATTACGCAGGCTAAATTAAAAAAATTACAAGTTATTTTTGTCATTTTCTGACAGGCAAGTTTCAATTGCCAATCGCTAGCAGTGTGTAACAAAATCTAAAATATAAGAAACAGAAATGTGGAATGGCAAGTTTTCTTGCCAAGAGGTATTAATGAGTTAATTGTAAAATTTCAAATGAACTACCAGAATAGGTTTAATCATAGAATTATTAACCCTATTCCAAAGGCAAATAACGGATTTAAAGTTATTCAGATGTCTTTATGACATAGATTTAGTTTTAGTTTTTCAAATAAATCGGAATATAAATACTGCGAACATATCTCAAAACAAGACACGGCTCACCCTCCCCGACTCAAAAAAAAGCAATGTCGGAAAAAAAGTTTAAAAAATATGCTATTAGTAATCGACTTGGAATTTAATTTCAGACTAAAAAGTAATTTATCTGCGTTTTTCTTACATTGTTTCCTTACGCTGCTTTATACTACTTTTTATTGTAAAATTTGTGGTTGCGAATATTAGTCATATTTCTTCCAATAAATTTTAAAAAGAGACAGCTAAATATATTCAAAATCTGAGAAAAAGCATTATAAAAACACATGTAAAATTCCAATCACATTTACACATTCTAAAACCATTTTAATTACAGATAATCTATATTTTTTAATAGGTTAATTCAACTGTTGTAAACATTATTTTGCCGCATGGAACAATAACCGAAACTTATTAAATGAGTAAAATTGTCATATTGGCAATAATTATACATTAAAGAAGTGTCTTAATCATTTTCCAGCATTTCAACAATCGAGTACCGAACATCAATTTGGATACAGCCCCTAAAATATACTCATTATAAAGTAAATAACTTCTCTGAAACTAATCGTAGGAATTTCATGAAATTTGATACCTGTGCATAATTTGAATTGTAAATTAAAAATATCTTGTCTAATTTGGGTCTTGCTATTAAAAAAAAAACAAAGTTTGGGTTTGTTTTAATATGTATGTGGCCCCCTAAGTAAATTTTATATACATAATTTAAAAGTAGACTTTATTTCTAATCGTTTGGTACCATTAACTTTCTTCTACAATAATTTGTTTCAGAATTAGTAGGGGGTTTTCAGGGTTTTTTTTCCACGACTGTACAACTACTGAAACTAAGAAAGAATAATAAAACACAATTTTCACAGAGGATAATAACAATCTTTTTAACTGTTAAATGCTATAATAATAAAATGTGTTATTATTATTATACATTAGCAGTTACATATTATCTTTCTTTTTCATATAAATATATGAAACACATAAACCTAATAACAAAATTATTTTAGTAAATTAACTGTTACAATATTAAGTCGATTTTATTAAGTTTAAAACAAAACGACACAAAAGTAAAACGTTCCAGTAATTATACTAAGGAAAGCAACGTACATTAATAACGGTATATTGCTTATTTTAAAAGAATATCTGAATTTATGATTGAAAATAAGTAATGATTTATGATTACAAATTGATCGTGTAGCATAATTTGTGAAAAAAAAAAAAAAAAAAAAAAAAAAAAAAAAAAAAAAACTTAATCTTATTTACTTTATCTTAATTTAGTATCTAATACAGAGTGATATATGTCGAAAAAATACTACTCAGATATAATTTTATTTGGAAACACTATATAATATCATAAACATAAGTGCTTTTTCCATTTCTAATGGTATTTTGAGCTTGAAAACACTAATTGCGAAACAACATATCTGATTCATGAATTTATTCTATGTAAGATTTCCGCTGTATGCTTGTTCAATTTTACAAATATATTTTTTTTCTTTTGAATGACATTTAATTAGGTCTAGGAACATTTAGGTTTGCAAAGAACCATTTACAAATGGCAGCAATATCAATCAAGTATTTTTATTTCATGTACATTTAATAACATCAAGAAGAAAGAGAATAATTTAAAACAGTTTTGTTACTGTATCTTTTGTGTTAAAATATACAGTAAAAAAATACGGAATTTCTTAAATATTACTATAATTTTATATTCATATATAATAATGCATATAAAGAAAAGATATTTGATGTAATATTATTACTGAGAAATTAAATTAAGTATCTGTACTATATTGAGTAATTGCGAAGATACATGAAATGTTAGGTGAATAAAAGGTTATAAAAATAATAGCTGTTTAACTTATTTAATTTTTGAATTACTTTCGTTTATTTTGTTGGGGGACATTTTGAAACATACGCAAAATTTCAGCTGCCATCTCTCGAACTATGGTACGTGAATTAGCTTAAAAAATGGTTTCATTTTCTCACTGTTAAAAGCCTACACCAGTCACGCGAAAACACACACAAGCCAATGTTACCTATGGGAGCGTTCTTCTCAAATTTCTGGCTTGCAAATTAATATTGTAAATTATTTTTGCATAGGATACCGAAGGTCTATTTCTAACATTTTGATTGCAGTTTGTTTTAAACAGGCTACTTTTACTTTCGGAACATATTTTGCAACCAGAATCAAAGTGTAAAAACTAAACCAGGATAGAGATCAACTTCAGTTATCCTATGCAACTGAAAGTATTTTAAAATATTAAAATGCAAACGAGAAATTTGAAAATAACACTACCTTAGGTTTAATATTAGCTTGCGAGTGTCTTCACATGCCTAGTGTTAGGTCCTTTATTATAGAATTTCGTCCACGACCCTTTTTAAAACTCTTATATAAATTCATCTCTTCAACTGATCGATCACTAGACTTCCCTGGTCTAAATGCGTTGTTGATATTGCTTGCCGTTTCTGCTGTTTTTCATCCGATTTTGATTTCGTAAAAAGAATCATGCGAACTTGTATCTTTCCAACAGATTGTTTCAGAACTTTTTTCAGAACTGGACTGCTTTGCGCGAACACCGCTCGTGCAAGAAGATTTTCTTGCATCATTACTAAAAGTTTTTGTATACCACTGATTTTTAACTGTAATTTTCGTTTTATTAATTGGAAGACATTTTTCGAATATATAAGGCAAATATTTTAGTACATAAAAGTGGTGATTTGTCTCTATTTTTAGTTTATTGTGTCAAAAAATAAATAAATAAACGAAACTGTTTAATGGTTAACTTTTTGTTGATCGGAAATTTAATATAAAATCTTGGTTTTGAAACTAAACAAGACTCGTAAGGTCTTTGGTAAGTTTGATTTATAGATAAATTTAGCGAATTTATGCTTTACCAAGTAGTTTATTTTATACACAATTAATCTATTTAATAGAGTCTAACAAAATAGTCCCAAATACAGGGTGCGTCAGAAAAATTTGTGCACAATTTGAATGATTAGAACTCCAGTTTTTATTCACATATAATTAATATTTCAATTGCAAAATAATCAACATAAACTGTATAACTTTTCTTGTTACCACAGATGATCAAAATTATTATCGTTCTAGTCAATGTATTGCTTATAATGGTGGGCTATTGATTCACAAACAAAAAAAAAACATTTCATTTGGTGTTGTAGCGCATTCTTGTAATTTGCTGTTCCGTAACGTTGTCTGTGAACATACATTCATTTCATACTTATATTTTATCCGATGAATAGTAAGTCGCTTAGGTGGATCTGCCTGAAACGCCCTGTGATATGTTTTTTATGCTTCTGTTACATTTTCACACTTTCAATAGTATTTAAAAATAAATTTCTTTTTTTTCAAAGGTTAATCTTGGTCCACTCATTATTTTCAATTAATTACACTTTGAAAAGAAAGAAAAATTAGAAAGTTATGACCCGTTAAACAGTTTATGTATACATTTTTATGACACACCTTGTATATGATATAAATACATATTAGTTTTGATAAAAATTTACCAAAACTTTACGCAAGAAAAAATACGTAGATGTAACTAGGTATTCAGGACACGCCTTTAGTCACCGGTGTAGGTTTTAAAACTCGAGTATTCTCCTGAGCGCTCCAGTGTTGCCAAGCGGCTACTTTTTTAAAATTCGGATTTTTTTATTGCCATCCCTTTTTTAAAAAAACAGTGCAATTGGTCTAATCTTGCAATATTTAATCTGTCATCAACTCCTTAACAGTTTCGTTTTTTTTGACACAATAAACTAAAAATAGGGACTGTACATATCTTTTTCCTCACTCAAATACAAAGGTCATTAAATAAAAACTTAGAGTTATTTTTTTACGTATTGACAACACCACGAAACAAAAAAATAAAACTGCAGGCGTCTTCTTCAAGCTGTTAACTGTATGTTTATAAATAATGTAAACGAAGCAGACGATTTTTTTCCTAGTTTCGTGCTTGTTTAAAGAACTCTGTTTTTATTCGCCCTACAGAAATGGAGGTGAGTGATTCAGAGTTAAAAAACCGAAATGCGTTGTGACATATAATTTTGCTATCGTTTGGGGAAAACAGCACCAGATATAGTTAAGTTAATGAAAGAAGCCTTTAAAGACAAATGTTTTGGTAAGGCTACGAGTTTTAAATGGCATGGTGATTTCAAAAAAGGATGTTTGTCTGCAGTATTGGCTGGCTCCTAAGCGTGACCGAGCAGAACGTTTTGTGAATGATCGAAATGTTAACACAGTGTGCAATCTTGCACGAAAATCAGCGAATTACATGTGAGGAGATAGAGGCATCAACAAATATTTCAAAAATATCTGTATTTCACATTCTACGCAATAATTTACTGCCATGTTTGTTCCAGATAGGTCCCTCATCACCTTACTAAAGCATAAATGTTAACAAGAATTCACCAATGTTGTGAGGGGAAACAGATGCTTCACAATGATCCGAATTTCCTAAAGACAACAATAACAGGTGATGAAACTTGGGTGTTCATTTTGATCCCCTTACCAAGTCCGATTCTGAAATTATTCCAGGAGTGAAGGATTCTTTGAAGCAGCTTCCAGAAAAAAAAGCTTCTCTACTTGTTCTGAAAAGTGGATTGTAGGATGGGGCCGTTGTATTTCCCCTGAGGGAAAGTACTTTGAAAAAGAATGATTATTTATATATATACTTCTTGATTTTTTATGATTTTACTCTCAGTTTCTATGGAACGCCCTTTGCAGTTGCCCTATACAATCGAAAAATACCTTTCAATTAATAAAGCGATGATTACAGTTAAAAATTAATTGTTTCAAAAAACTTTTAGTAACGAAGCGAGAAAATTCTTCTTATACATGCGGCGTTCGTGCAAAACTGTTAAGTCATTAAATAAGGCGAATATTTCTACTTCAAAAAAGTGGTGGCAAACAAACAAGGTGAATATTTTAAAAATAGCCTACTAGTAACAATGGAGTGGTCAAAAAGTATTAAGAATCCCCAGAATGGCGAAAACAAAACTATAAAACTAAATAAGTAGCAAGAACTAATATACAAAACTTAATATACTTCATTAAATATTTAATGAAAAAATATCTGGTTGAAAATTTCATTAACAATAACCGCCATCATTTTTGACAAAACCAAATTTATAGATTTTTATTTTATTTTGAAGTATCATTATAGTACATTTTATTATTATATTATGATAGTGATTTTATTATTTTATTGTAATTATTTTGTTATCATAATCATTGCCTATATTTATGTGAATATAGGAGACAGAGTGGGTTTGTTAGATGATTAACAACAGTAGTAAAGATAAAGTCCATGGACATAGTCTGATTCAGCAGATCTCTTTGTAATAAATGTACCTAGAGTCAACTGAAAACGGAGGAAGCTCATCAATAGATTTGTCATGCAAGATTTGTAGCATTTGCAACAATTTTTTTTTAAATCTTGCAAACTCAGCCTTCATTATGGTACAAAACAGTGAAGCTATAAGTACTATGCTATCATTAGCTGAGTAGTTATCATATAGATGACTAGTCTATTTCTTTCTTAAAACATGCTTGAAAATCATTTTAGTATCATAATAACCAAGACCATTTATTAAAATAACAAAAATCATCCAAAACGTATCATTGAGTTGCATAATTCTCCATTGCTATGTGACAAAATAGCAATAACATTTAAAGCATGAATAATATATTTATTAATGATAAGTAGATTGACGGTTTAGTTTAATTGATGGCTGTGCGTTTAAAAAAGTATATTTTGGACTTGTTTCTTCCAAAAAATTTTAAAAAATTCATGCGTCACACATAGATTATGAAACACTTTCCAATATTGCCAGAATACTTTTAAAAAACGTCATTTTTTAATACGTAAAATATTATATCTATATAAACAATTTAGTAAATGCACAACATAGCTCATAATTGCACTTGGACAGTACTGTAACCGAATCCTTTTTTGTGTCCCTCTAAATCAAGAAATAAATCCTATGCATTCAATATTTTACATTGCACTGTAAACAAAGTGAAATGTTTCTGGATCGAGAAAAATATATTATAACCACGAACTAAAATATGCAATAACTTCTTCTGATTAATCCACGATTCAGAAAAGCAAATTTTATCTGTAGAAACCTCAGACACAAATATTTTCAGAGATAAAAAAAAAACATTTAAAAAAACATTTTTTTTTTTTTTTTTTGCCGCCATTGATTTTCGGAAAAGTTTACTAAAAGCTTCTATTGTGTATTAATCAGATTTTGCAATCCCGACTACAGGTTTTTCGGATGCTATCAATTCTCAAGTAAGCATTTCCATGTTCAACAAACGTGTTTCGATAAATTAACATGACAAATTAACAACATTAAAGTTGGCATTAAAATTAATATTAATTTGTTACTTTTGCATGTATAATTTAAATTTCTTTGGTGAAAACGCTTATTTGATAACTGATAGCACCCTTAAAACCGATATGCCGGTTTGAGAAGACTTATTAATTTTTCTAAAACTACTCGGAAACGTTTACGAAAATCAGCGGCAATAAAAGAAACTTTTTTTAATGCTTCTCTTCTTCTCAAAATTACAGTGCTGGAAAAAATTATAAAGCCGATAGAAAAATTGACAAAATTAAAAAAATAATGGAATTGTTGATAACGCAAATTCTATTTTCATTTGCATGATCAACATTGCAATAATACACATAAACTTTATTTAGAAAAACGGAAGGGGGAACATAAATTATGCTAATTTCTTACAACCAATGAAAAACAACTTGGAAAAAAGTATAAAGCCGATGGTTCTAGCCTCATTTGGCATAATGCCAGACTTAAGAAAATAGGTTGCCATGAAAGTTTAGGTAAATGTAAACGCGTTACGTGCATTCATTTTGTATTTGGTTTGTTTAATACAATGCCAAGAGGAAAAAAGTTATCCGATGGTCAACAAATTAAAATATTAAATTTAATGAAGCTGGAATGTCTGGATCTAATATTGCAAGAAAAATAGGAAGGTCCAAGGCTGCAGTAAACAGTTTTCTCAGAAATCCCGAAGATTACGGCAGTAAGAAGCATACAGGAAGACCGAAATCCTTAACTGTAATGCAATCAAGACAAATCCGGAAGCTAGTTTGCGGACAAAAAATGTCGTATGCCTAAATTCAAGAACAGTTACAATTACCATGTACAAGCCGAACGGTAAGAAATGTTTTAAGTAACAATTCCATTGTTCAATTTTAAAAAAAAAGGAAAACCACCTCTTTCTAAGTACCACAAAAATGCTCGCTTAGACGTTACACGAAAACATGTAACCGAAGGCACAAATTGGAGAGATGTTGTCTTTTCCGATGAAAATAAATTTAATTTCGATAGACCCGACGGCTGTAAATATTTTTGGCATGATTTACGACAGGAGCCTGATATTTTTTCAAAGCGTCAATTTGGAGGTGGCTCGGTAATGGTTTGGGCTGCATTAGCTGCCTGTGGAACCACTCCAATTGTTTTCATGCATAACAAAAAGAAGGGTTATGTATCAAGAAATGTTAGGAGATAATTTATTACCCATTTGCTCCTCTTATAAATCCAGGAGACTGGACATTTCAGCAGGACAACGCTTGCGTTCATGTTTCGAAGTCAACTAAATCTTGGCTGGAAGCTAATCAGGTGAAATGCCTTCAATGGCCAGCTCATAGACCCGATCTGAATGTAATAGAAAATCATTGGGGAATTTTAGCTCGAAATGTTTACAAAAATGGACGAAAATTCAATTTAAAATTAGATTTGATGAATGCTTTTAAAAACTGCTGGAACAATACTGATGCAAGTACTTTGTGTGGTCTGATAGATTCAATGAACAAAAGACTAGTCAAAGTCATCGAAAAAATGGGTCTCACATCGATTATTGATGAAATATATGTATCGAATTTATAATTATTTCCAACTTTCTTTGTATAGAAAATTTTCTTAAGTCTATTAATCTTTTATTAATGTAGTAATTAATGAATTTATTTTTTACTTTATTTCCTTGTAGCATATAATATATATGTATGAAATTTCATAAATGTTGTATATTTTGTTTTTTAATTATATCATATTTTCAAGTGGCTTTATAATTTTTTCCACCACTGTATATTGATTTTTGAATTTTCTAAGGGTAAAGAACGCCTTTTGTAATCATGGGTAACTGCAAGATGTTATTTTATATTTTCGTTCGGGGTTTTATTATGTTTACGTAGATTTAAAAAAATACAGTGATTTAATTTGCATTCTTGTAGTGTACCTCAGCAGTCCCCATCAATTTCATCATGTTTGATATAGTGTAACAATTTTTAAATACACTGAAAATGATTTTTCTACATAGGCTATAATGTGATGTTTTACATTTGTATATAGATTGAAATGAATGATAACTGCCATGCATTCTATGATGTTGAATCATATATATCTTAAATTAAATTTATATTAAAAATTATATTTTATTTTTAATCCCTTTTTTCCAAATTTAAATCCCATTATTCTTAAAATAACAAGTTCATTTTCTTTAAACTCATTTTATTCTGCTAGGCAATCTCTCAGATCCGTTCTTCTATCAAGGCGACCACATATTATAACAAAAAAATAATAAAAAGGAAAGAAAAGCACAATAGTCATAAAGTATTGATATCGGCATTCACCATATGTCTGCTCTGCGTTCAAAATGAAATAATGTATAAAAACAAAGGATGTTGTGGCACGTCACTTATATGTAATACCCTAAACATTAAAGATCGCAGACGCCTTCTTTCGATAAACTTTCATGTAATAGCAGATGTTCTTTAGACCTTTCCCATAAGGGTTAATGTTATAAAATTCATGTTTTTCAGCGCTCCTGGTAGCTCAACGTCGCTCCAAGCAAATTCAAACCACCCCCATTGGTTTAACATTAACGAATCTTTCCCTGTTGTTCTTTGGCATATTTTACAACTCGCCATAACTCTATATTCTAATCTTGGCTGTTAAAACGTAACCGCGATCCAATAATCACTTTACCGCCTCTGCTCATAGAGTTAAGTTCTAATTAACAAATCGACTGCGAGGCCATCTCATGTTTGTATTGTATTTATATTCCTTGACTTCAAACTTTGCTTTATTGTCTTTCTAACAAACGATAAATATGCAAAGAAATCAACACGTTTGGACTGTTATTTACATCTTTCCAGGATTATTCATTTTCAGGATCTACAGACGTCTGATGGTAATTTGCGAAAATAACTAATTTCAACGTTGACCTACGATTCGGCCACATAGGTAACGCCAGTAAATGAAATAATTACATAACAACTGAGAATCTATCGGTACTTCACCATTACACATTCCTTTTAGAACAGAAAAATATTGCATTCCATCTCAGTAATATGTATCAGTTTCCGTATGTTTGAAACAGACGGAATGTTTTTAAAAATACATTGCAAACTGTTTTTCCCCATATACCATAATAAAACGGAATTATTTTCTTTGCCGGTGAAACGAACTTGAAATGCTACACATTTCAATTACAGTAGGGAAGGTTCTGTGGTAAACCCCAAAAACATATACCAAGATCATGGTAATTCAAATATATTTACTAGAGTTAGACCATAGTCAGACAGACTATGAGAGAACGGACAGACAAAGGGCCAGACAAACCGAATTTATAATTTCTTGGAACATAAACATGTTGGAAAGTGTTTAAAAAAAAAAGAAAGAAAAACACCGCATATATTTTATAGTCGAAAATTCGCAAACAAAAAGAAAATAGTCATCAAAATGAAATTGTAAAAACCTTTGAATGTTTCAATACGAACGCCAAATTTTGAATTTGCATTTGGACGTTTGGGTAAATATTGTCTTCGGGTACCAAACGGGTGTGATTAGGTGACGTAGTTAAATTTGGTAAAATTTGGATAACTTAATGTTAAATTCTGTTTTAATAGATGAAAATCAAACTCGAATGCGTGTAGCTTTTATAGGACCACTCAAAATCTATTTGTCGGAATGTGCTGTAATTTTGGATTCATTTACTTAAAGTATCCGGAAAACGATTTCTGCTACACTTTTTTACACTTTTTATAGCATTAAATATCTTTTTTTTGAATAAAAATCACATAATATATAAATTATGAAATTAATATTCGAAAATATTGTGTAATGTAATCTATACAAAGGTTAACATTAATCGAATTCTAGAAGCTTTAAATATACGAAACCGAAATTACAGTTCTTTCCGCAAAGAGTGCTTAAGTTGTACTTAATAAACTACCCGCATTAAACTGTGTTTAACCCTTTCAGGCACAATATATTTCTGTTTCTAAAATGTTGAAATAATCTATTGACGCCAAGATTTACGAACAAATTTAGTTTGAAATATATATAGCTTATATTCACGTAACTGTTAAAAGGCAAAATTTATCCGTTGTGGCATTTGCGGATTAAAATTAGGTGTGACAGAGTTTAACCCACCATGTCGGAAAGGGTTAATAACAGTTAAATTTTAATAACCCCCTCCCCGGACCCTATTTTTTTATTTAAAGACAATCCAATGCAACTCGATCCCGAAGCATTTCACACAAAAACCCGAAAAGAAAGAAAATATCCATATTTTAATGCAATTAATGAAAGGAACTATGTAATTGTATCTCTAAAATCCTTTTTTTTTAAATGTATATATATCCCATATAGCACCAAAGCTCCTGAAAACCTCCCCAGGAGCTCCAGTTCTTCCCAAATTCCTCCTGAAACTGCAATGACGCTATCAGGCGTTCCTGGGGAAGATACTTTAATCACTTCCCCAGGACTGACCTCCCAGATTCTTCCCAGGGAGCAGTCTCCTGGGGTTGATATTCCTGGGGAAGTACCTAGGAAGAGACGGTACTGGTGCCATCTCATGAGTGATTTTGACACTAAAATAACTTATTATAACTTTTTTTTAAAATATACTTGATTTGATGTGATTCGATTTTTTAATTAATAAAGTTTATATTATTATTTGATTTATTTTATTTCCTAAGCACATCTGGTTATTGTTTAACTTTTAATTATTGTTATAATATTTAATTATCCTTATTTAGATATATTTTCAATTTATAAAATGCAATCAAAATGTAGTTAAATAAATTTAAATTTAGAAAATTAAATTTAACATTACACATCATATATTAATAATTAAAATAAATTAATCTTTAAATATAAATTGATTTTTTTTTATTTATTTTGTTTCTGATCTTTTAAAAATTAACTTATATATTAATTTATTTTATTATTACATTCACTAATTATTTTTTCTGAACTTTCAGCAATTACTTATATAGTTATATATTTTTACTATTACTTTCTCATCTATTTTAAATTATCATATACATACATATATATATATATATATATATATATATATATATATATATATATTTCTTTTATCATTCCTAATAAATGAGTTTTTTTTTTTGGTTTTTTTTGTAACAGTAAGAAATCAAAAGGAATGAAAAATTTGTTACAAATAAGGATTTTGTCAACAGTTTAATATATATTTACATATTTGTACATATTCAGAATTTGCCAGTTAATAGATTAGAGATAAGCATTTTTAAATTAAACAATCTATTTTAAAAAATCTTATTTCGATTGTAAAAGCTAATTTTCAGGTAAGTTTCAAAATCGAATCATATTTAAATCATATCGAGCATATTTACTTTTATTATTCTTCTTTTATTAAATTACATTTTCAACTAATTAATAATTTTATATTTTATTATTCTGTCTTTACCAAAAAATGGAAAACATCTTTTGATTATAAAGTTTATAAATAAGAACACCTGCTAATTTCATACGTTTCCGAACAAAAATGAACTAAAAAATATGTCATAAAGTAGCCAATTTGGATTTGAGAACAGCCTAGCATGCCTAAACTCAGAAAAGCTTTTATAGATATATCGTTTAACAACTTGTAATAGGCTTGAAAATTCTAAAAATTATCGTCGATGGAATAAGCTCGAAATCCGTTGTTCCCAAAAGGAAGCAAAAATATGAGGGGATGTATCCAAATATAATAGTACGTGCAATATTGTGTACGCTATCTTGGCACTAATCAACAGATATTTGATACAACCCCTCATCATTTTTGCTTCTTTTTGGGAACAACGGATTTCGAGCTTAATCTATCAACGATAATTTTCAGAATTTTCAAGCTATGATTTTGAGACTTTCACAAAATTTGCTCTATATACTTAGCTAATACATTATGCATATTATATTTTGATTGCATTCGCGCATGCGCAGTGAAACATTTTTTAGTAAAGCTGCTAAATTTTCATCCAATTTTTATTATTTTTTAATTTTGATTGAGAGTATTATGTACAATGTTGTTTGTCATATTTTCTGAAAAGAACTTTTTTTATATTAAGAACTCTGCAAATTATAGGCAAAAACTAGGCGAAATTTGGAACTGTTTTTATAAAACCTTAATTTCTCTACGAGTATACATGCTATCATCATAAAAATGAACACAGTATATTACAATAAGCTACTTATTACTAATCACGAGTTTGAACGCCTTTGCTACATTAGTTTTTACAGGATTATTCAAATTATAGTCGTTTTATTTTTCAATTTGTTAACAGTCCCCTATGGGGTTTCGTGAAAAAATCTTCGCGGAAATATATAACCTATGCTATACTGTTTACACACCTGCAGTTTCAGGTTAATTCCTCATGTATTTTTTTAGATAGTTAACAAAACGTCCAAAATCGCAAATGACCGGTCACCTTTGGCAATATAGTGTATTAACAGATGAAATTAAACTTTAAGAGTTCTTAACTTTACTTCTGCATAATTCCTGAACTAATTCACCGAACCACTTTTCGTTTGATAGTCAATGGTATAATTTACCAAAGAATCTATGCGTTCAGGGATGATTTTCCTCGACATCCCGGGCTGGCGAGAGGATCATCCTCCTCCTCGTTGCAGCCGATGAGGCCAGTCGTTACCTTTGTAGGTTTTCGATGATCGGAATCTGTGGTAAAGCAAGAGTCGTTGGGGAAGCCCGGCATACGGCCTAGGGCCCCGTTTTTTTTTTTTTTTTTTTTTTTTTTTTTTTTTTTTTTTTTTTTTTTTTTTTTTGGCTTCCGGCTCCGTACATGTCGGGGGATCCCAGCGTCTCTCCAAATGTAGAGTAGTGGTGTCCTAAGAGGGTAGGCAACCTCCGCTCATCGCAACGACCTGCGTCGTTATTTACTTGGGAGAATGGGAGTGGTCAGCAGGTGGTGGCGCTCCCACGCTCGTAGCGCATACTGGAACTCTCCTGGTCGTGCCCGATAAAAGTTCCACAGAACAGGGGTACGGCGGTTGATGCAAGGCCATCTTGATATAAAGCCATCTTGGTATATTGAGATAGCCCTGGTTGACGTGACTGACGGCGCTGCTCAGTTTTACCAAATAATATAAATATTTCAAAATTAGGCGTTCCTTTTGAAAATTTTTATTGTCATAATTCCAGTAAGTAGATTGTCCCATTAAGCTTGATTTTTTTTTTACTTAAATTAAAATAACCATACCGTAATTTCCGTCATATAATCCGCGGGTCAATCAATCTTGTTTCTACCCAGAAATTTTATTTTTTTAAATGTAACTTTATAAATCGCTGTAAATATTTGAGATATTTTCGTTAGTGAAGAACCATTTTCGAGATGCAGTATTAACAATCAAACAGTTTCATTAGATCTATCTTTAGCAATGTCAGAAAAAATAGAATAATTTGAAACTGTTTAGTTACTGAAACTTTTGTGTCTATATTCCCATACGAGGTTATGAACTTCTTAAATATTGCCATCCACCTATTAGTGATGGGTATAATGAATGATATTTCATTCGAATGAATCATTTGGGCATAAGTAAAAGCTTAGTCGCCAGTTTTCGTTTTTTTTAATCATATACCACCAAAAATTTTTTATAAAAAATAATCAAAAGTATAGTTGCCACTCTTCGTATATTTCTTAATGAATTACTGCTTTTTTTTCCTTTTTTTTTTTAACAAAATTTCTTAACTAACTCATTTTGTATGAGGTTCTTATTTTAATTCTAATTAAAAAAAAACTTATATTTTCTTACTAAATGTCTGATACTAATTGATTAAAAAAATACGAAGGTTGGCAGTTATGTTTTTGTGCATGCATGAATGATTCATTCAGCTATTAGTTCTATAATCTATCTATATCAGTTTATAAATATATATGTTAGAAAAAATAAAAAGCCTCTTACTTATGTATTAACGAGATGTAAAAATGGCTTTTCTTTGATCTTCTTTTCTTTATTACTTAATACACAGTAATATATGAGCTTATTAAATTTATATTGGTATAATTTAATAATTTTGAAAATCGACTATAAATGTATGGAGGGTATCTAGAAACATTAAAATATGAATAGGAAGAACAATAAGTAATTGTTTGTTAAATCGTCCTGTAGATAGCTCCAAATATTATTCCCTTGCAATGGACTAAATTACAACATTTCTATTAAACGAGTTTTTATACATTTCAAAGAATGTGACTTACAGCATTATGACTTTTACCGCCTTATCTATAGAAACGGTTATTATCAGGATGTAATTATTTTAGAGATATAATAATTGTATGATTAAAAGAAATGATGTTTCCATTTATAACGTCATTATTATGTGCATATTTATGATTTTTTTCAGCTTAAAAGCACTGATTGTCAAACGATTTATTACTTTTCCTGTATTAATATTTCGCGATATTACCACTGTTCATCTAATTTTGCGAAAAAATATTTTCCGCTGAAGGACATTTAATTATGTCTAGGACATTTAGGTTAGCAGAGAATCATTTACGAGTAGCAGCACTATCAATCAAGCACTTTCATTACATGAGTCTTTAATAATGTCTGAAAGAAAGAGAAAGTTTGAAACTGTTTAGTAATTGCGGTTTCCATTTATGACGCGATTATAATGTACTTATTTATGTTTATTAGCTTAAAACACTGATTGTCAAACGATACATTATTTTTCCTTTATTAATACTTTGTGATATTACTACAAAGTGTTCATCTAATTTTGCGAAAATTATTTTTCACCTGAATGACATTTAATTTTTTCTAGGGGTATTTAGGTTAGCAGAGAATCATTTACGATTAGCAATCACTATTAACCAAGCAGTCGCATTGCATGAGTCTTTAATAATGTCTGAAATAAAGACCAGTCTGAGAGTGTTTAATTACTGCATTTTAGTGACAATATTTGCATGAGAACACTTAAATATTATTGTACAGTTATTTTACTTTGCACTCATTTTGCATTGAAAATAAATGAAAAAAAATAATTCACGTATGTATTAATGAGTTGTAAAACGAAAATATAATATTTATGTGGAATTGTAAAAAATATGAACCTTATCGTGAAATATTATCATTATGTAATGCTATACTAAACCATTTAATATATTTTATAAATTACTTCGGGCAAAATTCAGAAGAACCGGGTTTTTTGAACGACAGGGTTTTAAAAAATTTGGTTTTCGTAAAAACTTTTGATTTCGAATAGAAATTCTGTTCTCGAACGGAAAGAGAATCGCTGACAAATATAATGAACAAAGTATCAACAGTGACCGAAGTTAATTTCTTTTTGGATGTACTAATATACAGTAATGGCAGCGTTAACGAAGTTCAATAATTTTGAGATTCCTGTAAGACTAGTTTACTTAATACACCGATTGTTATCAGTTATTAAGTTGTTTTTTTGGTCTGTATGGGCGCGAAGCACATATACATACATGCGATATAGTGACCCTGGTGGTAACGAAATCCACGCATTTTGATATTCGCATTCAGTAATATTGGTGTTAAAAAAGATAAAAATGGAAATTCACCACTTTCTTCTCAATCTCAACTTCTTCAAAATTTAACCAATAAACGTTTGAGCACTGCTTTTGCAAAAAATTTTAATAAACTGTTATAAAATTGTCACTGTCGCATCGAATATAAACTCGGGATTCATCGGGAAATTACTTCTTATTTCAATTTATTTTTTAATTTCAATTTAGATGACAGAAAAATATATCAATGAATGTCAAAACGTAATATAGAGGGATGCCAAAAAATATTGGTTAGCATTGCAAATTTCGAAAAAATAATATTTATGAATATAGTTTAGAGGGGGGGGGGTCACTTTACATTGTTCAACATTACATTTTGATTTTATCCCATATTATATTTTAATAATAGTCGACCGATTTATGTCACCTGCATTTATTGTAAATTTATGAATAAGGACGGAATTAAGAACCTTCTTCAAAATTTAAAAGACTGCGTTACTCATTTTGCTTATACCGATACAAGGACAAACACGTTTGCCAATTATCAAACGGGATTCTGTTGGTAATGAGTAATGCTGTTTAAATTGGTTTTGGGGAAGACATTTTTAGATTTCTCTTAATTTACAAAAATAGTAATTTTATTTAGGGAAACAATGTTTGTGTATTTTCCCCTACATGTTTATACAATACCTTATGTACTATGTACTTTTAATTTTTAATACTATATGCTTTCACTAAATGTTTATACAATATTGTAACTATAAGTACACTGGCCTTCAAAAGTTAAGGTACAACCAGTTTTTTGACGCTCACTATTAAAAGAATGAAAATAACGGTTAAAAATATGGTTTTTATGAATGATCATAAATAATTTCAATGAAATCTTATGAAAAAATTAAAACCATCTCAATTATTTTAATGTATTGGATACTTATATGTTTGTCAGGAGGAACTCCGAGTATCCCACTTTAGAAATTTGTGTGATTTTTTTTTGTGTGGTTGATCAATTGTTGGCACTAAAATAGTGTTGTCCATGTATAGGAGACGTCGTTTTCTTGATTCTTTAAGATGGCAGGCAATCTGTGGGATGGAAGTGGGGTAATCACAAGCTGGTGCTGCTAGACGTCTTTATGTGTCTCGTAGGCCCTCCTCCAAAGGCTCTGAGATCAATTTGATTCCAAAAATTCAGTATCAAGAAGAATTGATGCAGACAGTTCATGGGTTAAAACCCCTGTACAAGATCGCTTTCTACCTCTTTTGTCCCGAAGGAGAAGCATCACTACTGTGGCTAAGCTCATTTCAGATCATCGTAAAGCAACGGGGATGATAATATCTTCGATTACGATGCATAGACGTCTTCACAATTAAGGACACTATGCAAGAGGAGCCATTGTGTGTGGCCCTCTTAATCGACAAAACAGAAGGTGCCCGTTTATGTTGGAAAATAGAACACGTTACCTGGAATACACAACAATGGGCTTCCGTACTGTTCAGAGATGAGACCGGTTTGCTTTGAAGAGTTATTCAGTTCGTGGGCTGATCTGGATAGAACAAGGCATCAGATTCTTCTTATGTAACGTTGTTGAAAGATACAGTTATACTGGAGGTGGAATCATGATTTGGGCTGGAATCTCTCTTTTGGTCACAGTAACTTCCATGTGTGCCATGGAAGAATTCTGACTGCTGTGAAATATCGGACGAGATCCTTGCTCCGTTTGTCAGACCGTATGGTGGTGCTATTGGTGATGAATTAATCTGAATAGTTGAAAATGCCCTATCGAATTGAGCAAGAGTCGTTGATGAATATCTAGAAGATCAAGGTTTGGAGCGAATGAAATGGCCAGCACAATCTTCGGATTTTGATCCTATAGAGCATCTTTGGGACTATCTCAGAAGACAGATGGCTGCCGTAGTTCCTCCTCTAAAGTAGATAAATGAGCTGTAACAAGCGTTGCTCCATGTATGGGAGTTTTTCCCTTTCCAGTCTCCGACAACTTAATTGACAGTATAGAAAGTCGATGAGACAAATTCATTATTAGTAGGGCCGGACACATGCCTTATTAAAATCCGTTTATTTAATTTTGTTTCACAAAACACTGCTATTTATTTTTTATCAAACAGTGGAGTTTTGCAAAAAATGCAATTTTTTATTTGTAAATCATGCTTTATGTTAACAGTAAGTAAAATTCAATAAATAACTGTTTAAAGGACAATTATTCTAAATTTCCTGTTTTTATCTTCTATCGTTTTCAAATTAGACACAAAAGACTGGTTGTACCTTAACTTTTGGAGGCCAGTGTATTTCATAACTTATTAACGATGCGAAAAATATGTAATACCGGCAATATATTTCTCCTTACAATACATGATTTTATCTTTGTCACAAAACCTCTTTATTTAAAAGATATAAGTTTTCAAATCAGATATATGATGATGAATGTATCTAATAGGCTGTAGTACAGCGAATGAAAGTGGCATTGAGTTTAAATGGAAACTTGTTTAGCCTTATGTGATTCTTATTTCAATGTTACTTTCTTTTTAAATATAAATTTATATTTTATATTAAATCCTTATTACGTAAGCCGTAACTAAAAATAAAGTTTTTATTACCTGTGTTACGATGTTTTTCCGTTGTTACATTTATTTTTTTTTAAATGCAAGCGTGTGATTATTACTCATATAAATCTAAGCGCATTACTGTCATAATCTGAATTTTCTTTTAGTTCAAAGTATTTAATGTCATGCATTTTTTTGTTAGAATAACAGTATGTAAAACCGTTTTAGTGATTCAACAAATATTACAATATTAAAGTATGATTGTAATAATAAAATGAATATTTAGTGATCTTATTGAGAATTAATAGTCCAGCATATTTTAACATATCAGTATTACTGTATACAGTATGCATTTAAGTGATACATTAAATTAAAGTTTAAGTTATCCCTTCATGTGATAAAGGTTTGCATCTCATGAGGAATACATTATTAAGTATGCAAGCACTAACAAGCATATATATATATGTACTAGCTGACCCTCCCGGAATTGCCGGGGAAACATTAAATATAACTAAAACTACTTTAAATACAATATACAAACGTAGCTAATGATGGGAGTATACTACAATGTTCTGCGAGATCATTAAAACGGTAATCACTATACGGGATCATTCACGCACAAACATGACGGTTGTCTTTGGCGGATCTTTTTAGTGTTTGTATGGTTTCTTGAATTTGAATATCATTATTTTCTAAAAGTATTACTGACCTTAAACACTGTCATTAAATAAGGCGAAGAATACTTAAAAAAAATAGTTGTATGCAAATTCAAGGGACTGTAAAGGAACTGAAATATATCCGATTACGACAGCCGCAATTTTTTTACAGTGCGTAGGAGTAGTTGTCAGAGAACTGTAGATAATCCATTACTTACGTCATACATCAAGAGGAAGGCCAAGGGTTCACAAAGTGTGGCACAATGTGACAGGTGGAGGTGTGGTGTGGTGGGTTAACAGATTGTGACATCACATCTAAAATATGAAAACAATTATATATGCATTGCATACAGGCAATATAGTTCATAAAAATATGCATATTTACTCATGAAGCATTAAGAATATTTTTCTTTTCCTTTGAGTTGCAACAGATTGAAATAAATCTACGTAATTTTTGTAGGTTTCCTAATATTTACATTAGTAGGTAATAGACAGTGTATAAATTTATATTACGTAAAAATAAAAACATTGACAGGTTTCATAAAAATAGTAAGTACTTTTAATTACAAAACATTAATCTATGATGTGTGTGATCTTGTTGAAACAAATTTGTTCCTACTTTGGTACAAAATATGACATCACAACATTGGAAGTGCTATCACTTAATTGTGACAACGTTCGACAGAAGGCAAGCGATGGATAAATAAACCAGGAGATTTGTGTGGCGTAATTAATGGATAAACCCTAGAGGGAACACTTCATTAATATGCAAAATAGAAAACTACTTTTATGAATGTAAACATTTAAAAATGTCTTTTGTGTAAGCATTTAAAAATAAACTAACGTGAAAATTCCTATCGCGTTAAAACAACAACAACTTTAATGATAATTTATCATTAATATCTAAGACTATAAATTATTTTATGGAAAAAAATGTTAAAACAACTTTATAAAAATAAACACTTAAAAATTACATTGCAATAAAGAAAAAAATTAATCTGAAAACTCTGATCTTGCCGCAGATATCGTATGTCTTCGATGAAATAAAAAAAATCCACAAAAGCTCTGGAGTAACAAAAAACTGAAAATTAAATAAAACCTTATGGCGACGCTATCTCCCACGAGCAGTAAAACGAGCTTCTAGCAGCAAACAGTACAGATAGCTTTTTACTTCACGCGTAATACTCGGGGTCCGGTATTGGAACCCTGAAATCGCCGCGCACATCAGTTCATTGGTGACCTTGGACAAACAAGCACGCATCTTCACTATCATCATCTCATCTCAAGACTATCAGATGGCAGGACTGAAAACATCCCCATCACACAAAGTCTGTGAACTGCTCACATCCTATGACAACTCTCCTATAGCAGAAAGCCTTTTGCTCAGCGCATCTTAGGTCCACGCACCGGAACGCGACAATATCACTCAGGCCTTGCAAGACAAGTACGCATTGCTTGTCCGATGTTAACGAAAGTCCTTCTCACTAGGTATGGAATACTGTAGTGACCCTATCTCGCAAAAACAGTAAGTCGGATTTCTAGCACCGAGCAACAGATCTAATTTTTTTTTCTTGACGCTATACTAATCGGCTACTGCTCAGTCTCTAATTCGAGATAATTCGATCCTTGACATCCCAGTTACTTCAACATTTACAATTTTTCAGCTGCCAAGATACGAACAAACGATTTGGGGAAGTGGACACGAACAACATAATGCCAATATAGCTTAGAACATCCCAATTTTAAACGAGGCGTCCTCATGTATGCGTACTATGTAAAGGAAAGTTTTCTGTGACACCTGTGTAAAATTGGAACTTATTTTTCTCGTAAACTATGACTGGTACGTAAATATTGTATGAGAATAAAACTCATCTGTTTTGTAATTCTAACTGAGTATGAAGGGTTTCTTTATTGCAAATATAAATATAAGCAAAATTTAAGAAAAAAATGGCTGACATTTATTAAGAACAGTTTATAACTCCCGCCATCTACTCTTGTCTTACATTTAATTAAAATGTAAAACACAACAGTTACGCGATGATCAATGTCGAGTTTATTTATTTCTTAATTATTTTTTTTAAACAAATGAAAAAATTCTAAATCCGTTTTATTTAATCGTAAAAATGCATTATTTCAGCTAATTTGGTACCTTCCTGTACAAATCCGTTAGGTGTGCACAGTTTTTTTAAATCAAAAACTGCAAACAAAACGAAAACACAAAAACCTCTGTCTTTCTTATTTTAAATACTTATATGTGACAATTTACTTGGATACATTAGATATATAGAATATGCACATACCACTCACAAAGGAACCACATTTACTGAATCTCGCACCTAGCATTGAGACCTGGTGCATTTTATATCCCTACAGGTCAAAGTTAGTTAAAATCTGGCTGCAAAAAGCGGATTATATGGTTGTATACATTTAATTCTAAAGTAATGAATTTTTAATTGTTAATTTCACGCAAAAAGCGATTTAAGTCGCCAAATATACTACTACGAATTCCAAATAAATTGTCACTCACACAGAGCAAACGACTATTACATTCGGCCATGGTTGCTAGGAATAATTCTACGGTAACGAATAATGCTAAATTCGTGCCGCCAAATTTGTAATTACGTTTCATTTTAAAATATGTCCTTGAAGATATTTTTTTACTTTCTTTCAATATTTTATTTTTTTTACTAACTAATTTGTATTTCAAAGTACGCTTTAAATAAAACACTTCGATGTTAATAGCCCGATAATTGGTCTCAAAAATCGCATTTTCAGAAAGTTTTGATGGTGTAAAATCAATAAATACGATCTTTGCACACAACTTTTATTGTTTCTCTAACTTTTGCTTTTAGGGATATAAAATGCACCAAGTGTCAATGTTGCGTGCGAGCTTCACCCAAAGTGGTTCCTTTGTCATATATTTTAGAATGAAACTATATCGCAGTCGAAACGCTAGAAGACACGCACTTTCATTAGAAGCCGACGCCGAATTGACGATTATGAGACCTTAAACGCCATTTGAAAAAGAACGTGATTCAATTCTCAAATAAACAGGCAACATTAAGTAACGTTGACAGTGGCATAGCCTGAACAGTACAAGCTAGGAAGAATGGTGATCCAAAAGAATTTTCCCATAGCCGTCGGAAATGAATTCAACAGATTTATTAAAGTAATATAATGACTTACAATTCTTTTAGGAAAGGCTCCCGGTATTAAAGAACTATTAACAAAAGAATAAAGAAAATCGAAGGTTGATAAGCACCTCCAGGCGATCATTATGTTAAATTAAGTTAAAAACAACAAGAACGAAAAATCATGCGTCAAGCATAGATTATATAGCACTTTCCAACGCTTCCAAAATAATTTTACAAATCATACCGTTTAATAAGCTAAAAGCTAACATCTAAGTAAACAATTTAGAAAACGCACAACGTATTTAAAAACATAATTTGAGGAATTTCCAACATATACAATATTCGGAAAAATATCGAATACATTTATTCAGCCCTGTATAGGATCTATAGATTTGTATATATACTACATAGGATGATAATTTTAGTTCAGTTAGGAAACACGTAGCACAGTTTAAAATTCTCCGTCTGGAGTTTGTCAATAAACAGAAATGTGTTCGCGAACTTTTGTGCTGCCCTGTATAGGATCTACAGAATTTATACACACCACGTAATAGACAAAAAGCCAGTTAACATTAAAATCGCGTTCAATAACTTAAAACGCACTTCCAGGAATTATTGTCAACAGACAGTAGAGAATTCTTTTGCGTGTCCCTGTAAATGAACGATGACTGCTATACACACAATATTCCGTAGTAAGTCTCTTGTAATGCACCTTAGTGATCTATATCAATTTCAATGCGTTTAAAATAGTGAAACATTATTTAAATAAACCGCAGACGATTTTCTCCATAGACGTAATGTAACGGAATTATTTTTACTGTTCCTGTAAAGTAACTATAAGTGCTATGCACACCCTGTTCCATATTAAGCTTCTTCTAATGCACCTTAGTAATATATATAAATTACAATGCGTTTAAAATAGTGAATCATTATTTAAATAAACCGCAAATGATTTTTCCCCATAGACCGCAATGTAACGGAATTCTTTTGAGTGTCCCTGTAAAAAAAGTATAAGTGCTTCACACTTCCGTTGAAATAGGGAACATGCTATAGATAACGACAATAACATATAAAAATTGCAGAGCAATCCGAGCATATTTACGGGAGTTAGAGCACGGACAGACGGCAGACGGCAGACGGCAGACGGCCAGACGGCAGACGGCCAGACAAACCGAAGTCATACGCACTTTTCAACTAGGTTGGAAAGTGCTAAAAACGATATACAGATATAAACGCATCTCCATAGTTTAAACATATTTCCAGAAATAACACAAGAATTCAAGAAGTCCGCGATGATTGAACACAATGTAAAGCAATAAGAAGAACGAAAAATCATGCGTCAAGCATAGATTATGTAGCACTTTCCAACGCTTCCAAAATAATTTTACAAAACATACCGTTTAATAAGCTAAAAGATAACATCTAAGTAAACAATTTGGAAAACGCATAATATATTTAAAAACATAATTTCAGGAATTTCCAACATATACAATATTCGGAAAAATATCCGAATACTTTTATTCAGCCCTGTATATGATCTATAGATTTGTATATGCTAGGATGCTAAATTTTAGTTTAGTTAGGAAACGCGTAGCACAGTTTAAAATTATCTTTCTGGAGTTTCTGTCAATAAACGGAAATGTGTTCGCGAACTTTTGTGCTGCCCTGTATAGGATCTACAGAATTTATACACACCACGTAATAGACAAAAAGCGAGTTAAAATTAAAATCGCGTTTAGTAACTTAAAACGCACTTCCAGGAATTAGTGTTAACAGGCAGTAGAGAATTCTTTTGTGTGTCCCTGTAAATGAACGATGACTGCTATACACACACTATTCTGTAGTAAGCCTCTTGTAATGCACCTTAGATATATATATATAAATTTAAATGCGTTTAAAATAGTGAAACATTATTTAAATAAACCGCAGACGATTTTTCTCCATAGACGTCATGTAACGGAATTCTTTTGACTGTCCCTGTAAAGTAACTATAAGTGCTATGCACACCCTATTCCATATTAAGCTTCTTCTAATGCACCTTAGTGATATATATAAATTTCAATGCGTTTAAAATACTGAAACATTATTTAAATAAACCGCAAATGATTTTTCCCCATAGACCGCAATGTAACGGAATTCTTTTGAGTGTCCCTGTAATAAAACTATAAGTGCTACACACTTCCGTTGAAATAGGGAACATGCTATGGATATCGACAATAACATATAAAAATTGCAGAGCAATCCGAGCATATTTACGGGAGTTAGAGCACGGACAGTCGGCCAGACGGCAGACGGCCAGACGGCAGACGGCAGACGGCCAGACGGCAGACGGCAGACGACCATACGGCCAGACAAACCGAAGTCATAAGCACTTTTCAACTAGGTTGGAAAGTGCTAAAAACAGCGAAAAGTTGTCATCCGTTGTTCCATGCGTTGTCTTTTAATGGTGATCGCGTCAGAACACTCAGATAAGGAAATATCGCAATGTGCAAGTGGCCGCTATCCAATCAGCGAGCGTAACGGAACTCTTTAATTGCGTATGTAAGAACGTATTGAATTTGGTAAGAAAATCTTCGGAACGCGTTCCCTGCGACATGAAAACTAATCTTATAAAAAAGAATATTCTAAAATAGAATGAATTTTGATATGGAAATGTTAAGATACTAGGCGTACATGTAGTAGAATTTTGAGATGTGGAAAGTAAAGAAAAAGTATTTTATGGGGGAAATAAGTAAATTAAATAGGAAAATATAGAAATTAAAAATTTATTAAATATATAGAGGGTGAATAATAATTGTTGTGAGTTTTTGAGTATTATTCTGCAAGCCCGGTGTGAAATGTATAAACAGTATCACCGTTTAGACTGTCAGAGAAATATCATGAATTTTACTTCCGTTGCAGGTGATGTCCGGTAGTTCATAATTTTTTAAAGGAAATTTTCCAAATGGTAACAAGCGGCCAGGAATGGCATGGCCTAAAATATAGTGGCCTAAAATGAATGCACTGTATGAAGTAAGTGACAACGAAGTGTATGGCCCCTCCTTTTCTTTTCCAAAAACATCATGGATAGAAATACATACCTAAATATGTTTTCTAACTAAATGAGGGCAATAGAGAAATTTTCTGGAATGGAACAAGAGAGAGGGAGGATGTTGTTAAGCAGCGCTCAGTTTTGGTCATGTTGCTATGAAATAAGCGAATTTAAGGAGGGCATTTGAAGGGAATGTGACCTTAATTACCATTCTCGCACAGGAACTACTCCGAATACATCGGGCACAGCCCCCTCTCTAAGACCGGGCTGGTATTGAAACCACAGAAAACCGTTCAAGCTTCTCATTTTGTAGACAGAATGTTCCTCAAATAGGAAAGAGTCTTAACTCGCTTTTACCGAAGTGTCCTCACATTTTGTAACCAGAACTTACTTCAGAAGTTGATCTGTCATAGAAACAATGATGATAAGAATTCTATACTTGACAGCTAGTTTTTCATGACTTAATACAGTGTGATGTTTTTCGCTTGGTGTTATTTCACAATTTTGTTCCGTATTTTCCTTTAAGTGTGTCAAAACTACAATTTCGAATGAGAACTGTCATGCCGAGTATCAGCAGTAACGTATTATAAAAACAAAATATTGGATGAGATAGACTATCGTATCAATAATTACAGATATACTAAAATACCTCATATCGAGCATTTGTAGGTAATTGTATACAATCTTGTAGAATATTCCTACCTAAAGCATAAGCCCGTTTGTTCGTATTTCACTTGCATTAAAATTAACAAGTTTTGGAAACAATCATTTATAATCAACCTGTAACATAGCTGCTAACCTTACGTTTCTTACCATTCAAATAAACATATTGTGAGACAGTCATGCCAATTGTAGGGGGTGGGGGGCCATTTATTCAGATGGTTGGATTGTTACCACTTTTTTGAAAAAATAAATTTCGCTTGATATAATCTGTCTTTAAGTAAGGCGAATATTACTATTTCAATAAGAAATGATAGCAATTAAACAATTTAATTAAAATCTCAACTTGCATCATTGTTTTGAGCCGTAAATTAAAAAATATATATATGAAATTAAATAAATACCACAAAGAAACAAGACACATATTATTAGACATATATATATGCTACTGATCATGAAATTAAAAAAAAACTTTAGTTAACCATTTACAAGTCTCTGGTGGCAGAAATTCGGCAGAAAATTGAATTCATCCGTGCATACCTGCCAAATTTTACGCATTTTACTTACAACTAAAATTTAATAATAAATTTCACCTTATTAAATTTCTGATATCTGTGAATAAGAAGGCAAACATTTGTATAAATTTTTCGTGGTAAAAAAAAGCGTAAATGCTTGTCATCTATGACCTGTGTATTTTCTTTCGCATGTGAAAATTTTTTTTAACTATTGTATATCTTGAAGTAAAAAAAAAATTGTTATACAAAACCCACATTGAAATGTAGAAACAAATCATAAAATTTATTAGTTAACTAGTTTCTGTAGCAAATAAAAAACCCTTTTTAGTCATAACAAGAACGAAAAATCATGCATCAAGCATAAATTATGAAACACTTTCCAACACAGCCAGAAAACTGAAAAGAAATTTCACCGTCAAATAAGGTGAAAGAAGATATGTAAGTAAACAGTTTAGAAAACATATAACACATTGAAAAATACAGTTTTCGAAATTACCTTCCATTGTCAAAAAAGTAGTCGAATTATTTTGTGCAGACCTGTATATGATCAATAGTTGTAAATATAGAGTATGATGAAATTTAGTTCAGTTAAAATATTCACAATTAGCAATTTTTGCCAATCGATTGAAATGCATTGGAAATCTTTTATACAGCCCTGTATATTATCTGAAGACTTTTGTGCACACCACATATTAATCTAAAAGTCAACTTAAAACTCACTCGCAGCAATTACAAACCGTAAACGACAATGTATCTTTTTCTTTGCGTAACCCTGTATATGAATTTATTTATATTCCACAAACTTCTATTAGTCTACTAAATAAAGTTCAGCAGGAAAATGCGTAAACACAATTAAAAACTACCCTTAAGCAATTCACTCCCATAGTCTGTAATACTTAGGAATTCACTTGTGTAGCCCTGTATATGATCAACAGAGTTTATAAACACACACGTACTATAAAAATATTTAGTTAAACTGAAAAACGCAAACCAAAGTTAAAACGCACTTATCACACATAGACTGTAATTATTGTATGTATACTGTAACCGATATATTTTGTGTTCCCCTGTAGATGAACGATAAACGCAATGCACGCCATACTTGAGTAATGCATAACAGTAATGCATATCAGTAATGCATCAGTAATGCATATAGTAATGCATATAATGTGCACCTCAGTAATGCATATAATTTTCATTATGTTTGAAATAGTGAAATGTCACTAAATTACACTGCAAAGGATTTTTCCCCATAGAACGATGTGTAACAGAATTTCTTTGTTTGACCCTGTAAATGAATGATAAATGCTTTGAACCCCATATTCTACAAAAAGCATGTTTTCATGCGCTTGATAATTATATATCATTTCCATTATGTTTTAAATGACGTAGCGTCTTCAAAATGCACTTGAAACGATTATATCCCATTGACTGTAAAGTAACGGAATACTTTTGACTGTCCCTGTAAACAAACTAAAAGTGCTACACACTTCAGTTGAAATAGGGAACATGCTATAGTAACCGACATAAACATACACAAATTTCAGGGCAATCCGAGTATATTTATGGGAGTTAAAGCATGGACAGACGGACAGACGGCAGACGGCCACACAAACCGAAGTCATAAACAGTTTTCAGATAGGTTGGAAAGTGTTGAATAATGTGCCGGAACGAGGCCATGCAATGAAAGGCTTTTAAATCGAGATTACAGCCAAAAGTGCCTGATGGGTCTGGTCTTTGTTTAAATTCAGCCACAATTATAACCATAACACTTTTATTGAATAATGTCAGGGTGGCTAGTGGTCAGGGAAAAATACAGTCAAAAAAAGTGATGAACACCAGTATATTCTTATAGAAAAATTTATCTTGATTATTTGATCAAATAATCAATTTGAATTTTTCCATAAGAATATACTGGTAATTATCATTTTTTTACTGTATTTTTCCCTGACCACTAGCCACCCTGAATGTCCTCTCTTGGAATGAGGAAAGAAAATAGCGTGTAATTATTTGCTATTTTAAATAAAAAAGTGTTGATGTAAATCTTTTTTTTTTTTTTTTTTTTTTTTTTTTGCTATAAAAATCTTTATTTGCGATTTATTCTCCTCTACAGATATATATTTTTTAAATTATTGAATATATATATGTATATATATATATATTCAATAATTTAATTTTAAATTAATAATAATAATTTAATTTTATATATTCAATAATTTAATTCAATAATTTAATATTTATTTTTTTAACCTCTTCAGACCAAAGGAACACAAATGCCGACCTCTATTCGTTTCCTCGTAAAATCTTAACAGTTTATTTTATTTTACATTTTATTTTTTCTGGCTATATAGCTCAAAGTTTTTTTTTTTTACTTTGGAACAAAACCAATGAATAGCAAAACCGATGCTTATTCCTCATAAAATAAATGTTATTTTTATCTGAGTCTTCCAAATCTCTTCAAGATAGTGTGGCTAAGAAAAGTATAAATTTCCATAATTATTTAATTTAATCCTATACTGCAAAAAAATTTGAGGATATGTAGATCATTCACTTGTTTAAAACTTTAAAATTTGCTATTGTGGGAATTCAGATTTTTTATAAATAAACTGATATTTTAAGAGGGTTAGTAATTTTAGATCCATATTTGGGAACAAAAATTGCAAGCCCTCTAAAGTATCAATTTCAGAAAACGGGTTCCTTCTTTCTATGTTGTCATTTTTTTTGTACAAAAGCAATGAATGTGTATTTGTAGTGTTATTTTAAATACATGTATGTCTCAAGAGGTTAAAGTTAAATATTTGGATCTAGTTACTACATGAAATTGGTTAAAGGATGCAATTGGTTAAAGAGTAAAGTAGCAATTCCTTACTATTGCGCATTTTCTGCTATACATTTTTAATGTATGAAGACAGAATCTGTCTATAATGGAATCCGTATCAAACGGAAAATTTCATGGTCATGACGAAAACGAAAACAGTAACAAGCTATATGCTTGTTAAGAAGGAAACCTGTCTAAAACGGAATAGTTTTCCGTACTCTTATGATTTTTCTTTAGCAGATTTTACGGTGTTTTACTTTTATTCTAACAATTTTGCGTGGTTATAATAAATTTTAATTAAAAAGGAAACAATTTATTATTTTATTGAAAACTGACATATTCTTCCTAAAGCTTAAAATAAATGTCCAAAATCTCTCCTCATCTTAAGAGACACTTCTCAAGGAGTAATGATACTTTGAAGAATAAAAAGTTATAAAAGTAATTTGAATCATTTATGTTTCGAAACGATGTCTTGAAATGAAAGTGATTTAAGTCTAGGTTCCTGTCAAGAGTGTCTGAGAGGCATCGTCTTTGTTTAAATTCCGCCATGATGAAAACGAAAACAATTTAAGGGAATAATGTCGGTTCTTGAGATGATAAAAGAAATTTTCATGTGACTATTAGGAATTGTTATTTTAAAGTAAAAAACTTTTAAAGTAAATCTATCTTTTTTTTCCTAAAAATTATATATTTTTTGCGTTTGTTAATCTGCACAAGTGTTTAACTTAATAATATAAGCAAATTTATTTCAAACAATTGAACTCTTTGAAGAAACTATTGGAAATATTTTGTTTAATTTTTTATGGATATATATTAATAAAAATATATAGAAAATTCCATATAATACGAACGACCAATTCACCTTCTCAAGTTTATAAAACACAATGTAAACACATTGATAATATATGTTACTACAGAGGTGCAATAATTCAAAACACAGTGTTAAAACATTAAAACTATACTGTTTCGCCCATTTTGGACCAGTCCAGAGCGCGCCATTCGGAGCTGCGTCTTCTCGACGGCTTGTGTTCATCTGAGGAAGGCTAATGTTTAGCCGAAAGCTCATGGATTTTAACATCTAATAGTTTTAATGTTTTAAAACTGTGTTTTGAATTATTGCACCTCTGTAGTAACATATATTATCAATGTGTTTACATTGTGTTTTATGGATATATATTAATTTAATATTTATTTGTTTGAATAAAATATTTAAATTTATTTAAATTTCTCTATTGTAAGAATGTGGACGCATCATATTGAGGGACAGTGTAGCAATTGATAGTTTTTACATATTTTCCTTATTTAAGTGTAATTATCAACAATGAATAATAAAATTTTGTTAGGTTTATTTTTGTCCATATTACTTGGTCTGTATAATTTTTATTGATCATTTACAGGGTAGCACAAAAAAAAACTCGAGTACATTTCTGTTTATTGATGGAAGTTCTATGTTTTAGCATACTCGTTTAAGTTATGCATATGCACTTAGAATTGTGACCTTAACAGACAAAAATGAAATACCGCAATTGTTCATGTTCCTTTTTTTCGATTGAAAAAACGAAAAAAACTATGTCCTGTGCATAATGTTCCCCATACTCTTTTAAACACAGAAAAAAACAGGAAATCGAAATAAATTCTGTAACATATCTGATGCAAAAGAAAACAAATTCTCGATCATAAATTTCCGTATTTACTCATGTATATTTACCATACAATAAAATAACATAATCTTACGCTTTGTGCAATATATATTTTTATCAATATATTTTATATGTTGCACTTTGTATTAAAATATTTATTGACAGCGAAAATATAATACTAGTAGTAATTAGTAGAAATTGAGAAGGATGAAAAAAAAACGATTCTCCAATGCGTACTTGAATTTATTCTTTTTTGAAAGAGTGTGCGACTGGCGGCATACTTTGAAAACCTCACCCCGTCCAAAGAAACCAGTTCTTGTTCCACCTGTAGTCTCTCTCCGTACAATGAAATCAACCCTTTTCCCACGTGCTTGACTTGTTTGGGCCTAATGATTTCAGCGATAACCGGCTTCATATTACAAGCCGTTTTTACGGATTACTGCATCTCTATTCTTTCTCTTTACTCTGTGGAAAAAAAAACATAAAATCCTCCAAATAATAAAATGTAATAAGAATAATAACAAATATCACCTGTGAAATACAACAGATTTACCTGAGGCGGCCCGTTTACTGGAGCCTAAAATGCAACAAGATCGTGGCATTTTAGTGTATGGCTAAAAAAATAATAATTTCTTAAAAGAACTGTTTAAAATTAAAAGGCACAGAAAATTAAGAAGTAAAGAAAAAGGACAAAGTTGAACATCACTTTCCAACTACAAGTTTTATAGTTGGAGGAACAAAGGGTACAATGAATAAAAGAAAGGAAAAGAAACAAGAAGGAACAAAAAATGAAAACTGAAAAAAATCTCAATCCCAGAAGTGGTGATTTACTTACGTAGTGAAATCCTATATGATTCATATATTTCATATATTTCATATAGTTTTCGGAAATATCCGTTATAATACTTACTCCATTTTCCGCCCCCCACCCCACAAATTTTACAAAAAGGTGCTCAATATACTTACGTAAAGACGTTACATGAATAATTAAAACTTCATGTACAGGATGCGCCATAAATTCGTGCCAACAAAAAAATATATATATATATAATAAAATAAGTAATGCTTGAAAAAAAAATGGCGGTTTGCCCGAATATGATCAGACGGACATTGCATTTTATTTTTCCATGTATAAAAAAAATATTCAAAAGTAACTGAAAGAGAGCGCTCACACGCCATACTGAGACGATTTTTGCAAATCAGGCTAGCAATAAATCACCTGGCTGTAAATGGAATTATCATTCGATCTCGATAGCATGATATCCTTACCAGATCCAGCGTTGGTGGTTAAAATTTTCTACAAAAATGGTGAATCGACAACTATTGAATTGCAAAAGTTTCGCACGGAGAAAGGAGTGAAGGCGCAAAAACATTCATATTTCATTGAATGGCATACTGAATGTAGTACGACATTTTGAGGAAACAGGGAGTTTGAAACCCTTTTTTGTAAGTTTGTTCACAAAGTGTTTGCCTGATTTGCACAAAACGTCTCAGTATGACGTGTGAGAGCCCTCTTTCGGTTACTTTTGGAATATTTTTTTATATATTGAAAAAAAAATCAACGTCCCTCTTATCATATTCGTGCAAATCGAAATGTTTTCCGAGCATTACTTCTTTATTGTGATTTTTTTTTATTTTCATGAATTTATGACGCATCCTGTACATGAATTTATAATTATTTATATATAATTATATATATATATATATATATATATATATATTATTATATATAATTTATTTGAAATAAAAAAGACTGATAAAATTAGTTGATATCTTTTAGGAAATTTTACGGCACTGAAATCTCAATTAAATAATATATATGTGAAAGTTTCATAAAAGGAAAACTACACACAGCGTTTTGAAGGGTCTTGGTATATTTTATTAGAGGCTACCTGCTTCTCTAGTGATTATGGCGCTTACTAATGTGAAGAAAATGCAGGGTTCTAATCCAGGAATATTTGCAGTGCGTCAGATTCTACTTTAAACGGAGGACCCGGTATGCTTAGCCCTTGTGTGCAAAATATGACCGCAGCGTCCAACCAACCAACCAACCAACGAACTACTTTTTATTAGAATCA
Organism: Maratus michaelseni; assembly: GCA_963931845.1. Taxonomy (NCBI): domain Eukaryota; kingdom Metazoa; phylum Arthropoda; class Arachnida; order Araneae; family Salticidae; genus Maratus; species Maratus michaelseni. The sequence goes on from OZ007586.1 coordinate 405,758,548, forward strand.
AATAGAAGTGTTACCACTTCTATTTGAAGCAGGAGGTATACTCAAAGTAAATAAAACAGAGAGGGGCAATAGAAAAAAAGCAGGGTGTTCACAAAGTGTTTGCCTGATTTGCACAAAACGTCTCAGTATGACGTGTGAGAGTCCTCTTTCGGTTACTTTTGGAATATTTTTTTTATATATTGAAAAAAAAATCAACGTCCCTCTGATCATATTCGTGCAAACCGAAATGTTTTCCGAGCATTACTTCTTTATTTTGATTTTTTTTTTCATGAACAGTTTAACAAAATAATCATTTCCAACAATAATTTTCCTTCAACTATACTTTTTTACGTATTTTTTTGTACAGTTGGCTTTTTTATATTTAATTTTTCTTTCACTATTATTTTTTTTTAAGTATTTAACATTTATATTATTGATTTTTTTTTTAGTTTTATTATATATTCCTTCCTCTTTGTTTCTAACATTTTCTTCGATTTAAATGATTCTTCCCTTTCAGTCAAATCTGCATTTGATTGGTTATTATCTCTTGTTTTCCCATTGGCTGTTCCATCCTGCCTCCTCATTTTTATTAACACTTTCCATCATAGTTGAAAGCTGTTGATGACTTCGGCTCGTCTGTCCGTATCTCCGCAGTCTAAATCCCGTAAGTACACTCTTATTGCCCTGTAAATTTTGTATGTTATTGACGTTTACTATAGCACGATCACCTATTGAAAATAAAGTGTGTTGCGTTTGTAGTTCATTTACAGAGACAGTCAAAAGTATTCCGTTACATGAAGGTCAATGGTAAAAAATCGTTTTAACTACACTTTAATGATGTTCCACCATTTTAAATGTAATGGAATTGATATGTATAGTCCGTCTCAAAAGTTTAAGCACTCTGCAAATCTAGTTAAAAAATTTTGAAGGAGAAAATATATGAAGCCAATTGACAATACATACTCAACATTTAATTTAAATCAAATAAAACAAACAATTTTTGTTGGTTAAAATAAAAATTAAATTAATTTTTATTTAAATTACATTTTTGGGACGAAACACTGTCTCAAAAGTTTAAGCACTTTATGCAATTTTTTTAGAAACACGGGATTGTACGGGTGTAATGACGTTGTATGACGTCGCATTCCAATTTTATAAAAGTATAAAAGTGTAGAAATAATTCCCACTACTTTTAAAAATGTCGAACGATAACGAATTCACAAAAAGGGAGATTTTAAAAGTTTTAAGATTCAAATCGCAAAATAAAACTGTTTCTGAAATTGCAAAATTTTTTTAATCGATCAAAGCAAGGTTATCAAGTGCTCATAGAAATAATAATTTCATCCGTAAAACAAGATGTGGACGACCATGTATGACGACTGTTCAGACGTATCACAGAATTTGGAGACTGGTGTCGAAATAAAATTTGTCCATTCAGCAAATTAAATAAAATCTTGGTGTATAGGTGTCCAAAGGCACTGCACATAGGCATATTAAAGAATGTGATTACACCATACGAAAATGTGTCTCAAACTACACCACAAACAGGCAAGAATGAACTGGGCTAAAAAAACACATGTCCTACGGGACAAGTGGCTTCATGTTTTATTCTGTGATGGGGCAAAATGGAGCTTATATGGCCCTGATGAGTGGAACACCTAATGGCATGATCTACGAAAGGAACCAAGGACATTCTTCAGCAGTGAGTAAGGCGGTACGTATGTTGTATTTTGGGGGGAAGGGGGCGTTCGGCTTCAACGGCCAGACCTCTCTGGCTTTTCCAAAAGGAAGGCAAAATCTCCAAAAATATCAAGAGACGCCGAAACCAACATTTTCCCTTCTATTCGGTGATATTTTGGGAGGTTCAGAATGAATCTTTCAACAACATAATGCCTCAATCCAAATATAACATTCTACAAAACTGTGACTTTCACCGAAAAATGTTGAAATTCTTGACTGGACAGCTTTAAGTCCAGGCATAAACACATTGTCGAATGTCTGTGGTATTTTAACACGTCCTTTTTACAGCAATGGAAAGCAGTATGATTCCTTTGAAGAACTCCAACGGGCCATTGAGAAAGCATGTTACTCTTTGCCAAGATAAACCCTACAAAAACTAGTAATTTCGATGGACGTGTGTTTATTTGAACTAATCCGAAATCAAGGAAAAATAATTTGTATGTAACAATTTTGTATAAATGTATGGGTTGGCCATGTGCATAAACTTTTGAGAAAGTTTCGTTTGAATGTATTTTTAATTATATTTTTTTACAATTGTGTAATTTATTATTTTCTACTTTTGATATCATTTATTTAAACAAAGTTGCGAAATGCGCAAATTAAAAAATACTGCTTATTCTAACTCTTTATTATTCTTTAAAAAAACGACATTTTATGCTTGTGCTTAAATTTTTGATACGGACCTTATTTATGAAGTTCACTATAACGTGCATTGTGTAGAGTATGGGATGCAAAGCATTTATTATTCATTTACAGGAGCACACAAAAGAATTCCGCATTATAATGGTCTACGGAGGAATAAAGTTTGCAGAGTATTTTGTACCAGAATTTCAAATATAATTAAATTGATATACATTACAGAGGTTTACTACGAAATACTGTTGCTGTAGAATATCATGTGCATAGCATTTATCTTTCATTTACAGGGACATACAAAACATTACGGTTACCGTACTGTATCTGAAGTACTATCGATTAGCGATTATTGCTGGAGGTGCGTTTTCAGTTCTGGTATGTGTTTTTAAATTTAATTAAATTTTTGTAGAGTACATGGTGTCTATGAATGCATATAGATCATATGCAGAGCAACACAAAAGTATTCGTAAGCATTATGGAGTATGAGCTTGAATTGTTTAAAGGTGGTTTTTAATTGAGTTATGCATCTTCAAGCTGAACTATATTTAGTATACAAAGGAATGTTTGGGGAATATAAATGAAATAATATACAGGTCCACTCAAAGAACTGGATACATGGCTGTCTATATATGATAATTTTTTTAAGTGTGATTTCAGTAGTTTTAAGCAGGTTTTAGTCTGAATTAAATCTTAGCTTAGTTTGTGACGTGTACAAATATCTGTATGTAATACACTGGGATGTACAAAATAATTCATGTATGTTTCCATCTATTGGTAGAAATTGCTGAAGGTGAATTTTCATCCTGTTATGCATTTTTTTTACTTTAAAAATGTTAGCATACTATGTAGAATATATACAAGTCTATGGATAAAACACAGGGCGGCCCAAAATAATAGGAGTACTTTTCCGACAATGGGTGGTAATTGCTCAAATCAGGTTTTGAAATTTTTGATTTTCTAAAATTTTTACTTAGGCATTTTATTTATCTTATTAAACAGCGAAGTTTTGTTAAAGTTTTCTGGAAGTGTTGGAAAATGTTTCATAATCTGTGTTTGGTGCATGGTTTTCTTTCTTGTTCCATTTCCTATCAGTCTTACGAATATTTTAAAGTGTTTTTTTTTATTGTTAAAGAGTTTCACACTTCTTGTTTCACATAAAGAAAACGTTTAAGCATTTAGAGCGCGTTGAGCCCTTTTTTAATGGGAATATTTAGACGTATCTACCGTTCATTGTACATTACACATGTATTTATAACTTTTGTGTCCTTTATGTTCTATTATAAATAAGTATGTTTCCTAAGTTCATTATTTAAACAAATTTATACCTTTGTAATAGATTTAAATTCATTTAAGTAAAACAAAAAAAAATTATGAAGTGAAAATAATAAATGTAAAAATTTTAAATAGGTAATAATATTTAATTGATATTAAACATTCAAAACAATTTTGAAAAGTAAAAAATTAACTAAATTAAATGTGAAAAGATTCATTTTTGAGATAGTCTTTTTCTTCGTGTACATTCTAACCTTTCATAATCAATGAATAAACTAAACAATACCAAAAAAGTATAAAAGCGAAATATTTAAGTTGCAGAAAAATGTAAGGAATAGAGAAAAAGTGAATTTAAATTAAATAATTAATAAATAAAGGTTAAAAATAAGCAAAAAAACAAAAGAGGTAAAAGAAAACAATGATATAATCTGAAGAAAGACATAATAATCACGATGAAAAAAAAAATATATAAAAACAGTTGAGAAAGTAGAATGGAGAATATTAATGAAATAAATAGAAAATTAATGGACATATACCTAAATAAAAATATGCGCTAAATGATAGCGCTTGGAATAAAAAAAAGTTGTTTAAATTGAGCTAAACAATTTTTGTTCAAGCAACTAAGAGCATATTTTATTGGGGTGGTTTTTGATTAAAAAAAATATTATAATTGAAGTAGATAGTAAAGTTTTCGAAACAAAAATGTCATTTGGAACTTCAATTGGAATTAACACCTTCAAGGATGGTGGGATATTATTTATTTCACCTAAAATAATTTTCCAAATGCCACGATGGCATCCGAAGTTTGGAACACAAATCTTTTACATTTGCTTTTATATTTTGCTTTATTTTATTTTTTTAATTTGCTTTTATATTTTACTTTAAAAATCCGTAAGAACAAATTTCTAATAAATTTATTCGAGAATCCTGGTGTAATTTAATAATTTCAACATTTTCACAACAGAAGTTATTTGCCCATGAAAGGGTTAAAGTTAATTATAATAGTTTGAAAATTAATACAATACAATGGCCGAAATTCAAAAGATATTCAGCAATTGAGGATGTATAAAACCGTGTTAACACGCAAATTTGTTGTATCGCAAATTTGTTGTATCTGTATGCAAATTTGTGTCTTGTTTGTTGTATCAATAATTAGACGACGTTAACTCTTTCAGAGGCAAAGTCAATATGTTGTTAAAATGTTGAAATTATTAATAGTCAGATGACATTGCGAAATTTTTTTTTTTTTTTAAATAGTTTTCTTCACGTACATTATAAAAGCTAAGTCTTAATTAACTTGAGGCCATTTCGCAGATGGGATTTATGATTAAATGGTGTAAATAATATATCATCATTCTTCAAAGGGTTTTATGGTAACACTACTTAAAATGCCTGCAAAGTTGCTTTGCACGATGTTTTTTAAGAAAACTATACATAGTAATGAAACTTAGTTTGAAGATTTTTATTATATCGAAATTTAACATTATATATATATATATATATAGTGATGTCCAAAAATTAAGGGGCAATGAACGGACTCTTTCGATTTTAGACGGTTTGTCGAATATTTACAGAAATTCTTTACGAACTCCTTGAACTTCAAGAATGTAAAGAACATGTTTGACTTCATAATATTCAGTCAAGATTTAGTCGCGAGAACAATTACGTGCGAATAATAATAATTTTAACAATAAAATAATATTTTCGATCTCCCAAGTAACGGAAAATGCTCAAAATGGTTTATCACTACAGCAAATGGCTATGTAGGTACTGTTCAACATTTGTGTGCATTTGTGTAAGCATAGCACGTATATGCGTGAAGATGTTAACGTTTCTGTGAAAAATTCAAATGTTTTTAACACTTTCAAACCTAGTTGAAAAGTGTTTATGATTTCGGTTTGTCGGGCCGTCTTCCGTCTGGCCGTCAGTCCGTGATCTAACTCGCATAAATATACTCGGATTGCCCTGAAATTTTTGTATGCAATTGTCATTTACTATACCATGATGCCTATTCAAAATAAAGTGTGTAGCACTTATAGTTGTTTTTACAGGGACAATCAAAAGTTTTTTGTTACATTACAGTCAATGGGAAAAAATCGTTTCAAGTACATTTGATGATGCAACGCTATTTGAAACATGATGAAATTTATATACAATTATGAAGCGCACTAAAACATGCTTTTTGTAGAATATGGGGTGTAAAGCATGTATTATTCATCTCCAGGGTCACACAAACGTAATCCGTTGCACATTGCTTTACGGCAAAAAATCGTTTCCAGTGTAATTTAATGTGATGTTTCACTATTTAAAACATAATAAAATTTATACTCTGAGGTTTTACTATAAATTGCTCACTTAAAAGAATGGTTTGCATTGCGTTTATAGTTCATTTACAGGGGAACACGAAAGATATCGCTTACAGTATGCGTGCAATAATTACAGTCTATGTGTTATAAGTACGGTTTAAACATTGGTTTTCATTTTTAAGTTTAACTAAATTTTTTCATAGTATGTGGCATGTATAAATTCAGTTGATCCTATACAGGGCTACACATGGGAATTCGTAAGTATTACAGACTATGGGAGTGAATTTCTCAGGGTAGTTTTTAATTGTGTTACGAATTTTCCTGCTGAACGCTATAGTCAGTAGACTTATAGAAGTTTGTGGAAAGTAAATATATTCTATACAGGTCTACGCAAAGAACAAGGTACATTGTCGTTTATGGTTGGTAAATGCTGGAAGTTTGTTTTGAGTTGCTTGATGCGTTTTTTACCTGAATTAAATTTTAGCTTAATATGGTGTGTGCAGGCTTTAGATAATATACAGGGTTGTACAAAGATTTCGAGTGCATTTCCATCGATTGGCGAAAATTGCTAAATGTGAATTTTCTAAATGAACTAAATTTTATCATACTATGTAGTATATATATCCAAATCTATAGAGCATATACAGGGCTGCACAAAATAATTCGACTACATTTTTTACTATGGCAGGTAATTGCTAAAACTGAACTTTTAAATGTGTATACGTTTCCTATACTGTTTGCTTGCATATCTTCTTTCACCTTATTTAACTGTAAAGTTTCGTTACAGTTTTCTGGATGTGTTGGAAAGTGTTTCATAATCTATGCTTGACGCATGAATTTTTGTTCTTGTTAGTTTTCAACTGAATTTAACACCACTCTCCGAAAGCTTGAGAAAGATATTTTCAAAATAGTATACTGCAATTGAAAGATTAATATATTGAATATTCGATGAGATATGGGTATTTGTATGAAACAAATTTTAACTGCGTATGCGCGAACTAAAGCAAAAATTTTTTGTCATGATTTGGAAGTCAATTCTATAGAGCAAGTCATAGAAAAATACCAGTCAACTATCGGGAATACTCAGAAGGATACCAGCGATACAGTGAGCTGATTGAAAAATTGAAGAGGATTGGGAGGGATCCCTTATAACCCAGCTACTTTTGAAAAGCAACTCACTCTATCACTTCTATCTTTCTGAATTTTCACGATATTTGAATGGACTTTTTATATAAGTTGCTCTATAGAATTGACTACCAAATCATGAAATAAAATTCTTTGATATAGTTCGCGTACGCGCAGTTAAAATTTATTTCATACAAATACCCATATCTCATAAAATATTGAATTATATTCATCTTTTAATTGCATTTTACTTTTTCTACTGTTCTTTGTCAAGTTTTCGGAAAGTGGTGTTAAATTCGGTTGAAAATCCTGCATTCTATAAAAAAAAAAAAATTGAATTTTTCACAGAAACGATAATATCTTCAAGAATATTCGTGGTATTCTTACAAAAATGCTCAAAAACATTGAACAGGACTTACAGAGTCATTTGCTACAGTGACGGACCATTTTGAGCATTTTCTGTTTCTTGGGGAAACGCAAATATTATTTTATTATTAAATGTATTATCACCTCTCTAATTGTCCTCGGGACTAAATCTTCACTGAAGAACATGAAGGCAAACATGGTCCTCAAACTTCAAGTGCATTTCGTCACGAATTTCAGTAGATATTCGACAAAGCTTCTGAAATCGAAAGGGTTCGGTCACTACCCCTTAATGTTTGGACATCAGTGTACATATTGGGTTCTCCGGAAAATTCGTGCCGTTTGGGAAAATTAATTCGTACCGAAAAATTCTTAATTTAATTATTAGACATTAATACCGATAGCTAATGTCTAATAATTAACGAGTAGAATATTCCGGTTCAAATTATTTTTCCCAAACGGCACGAATTTTCATGAGAACCCAATATATATAGACCCTTTTATAACCGAACTAATGTGGACTGCAGTATTATGGATAAGAGAAAGGGATAATTTTTTTTATTAAAACAGAGTCATAAATGTGCCTATTTGACATACAAAAAAGTTTATTTTCACTTTTTATTATTTTACGAATTATTTTTGAAATTATAATTTGAAGTACATAAATTTATATTTTAAAACATTGCATTAAATTTGTCTGTTTTGTTCTTCGCTCGATTCTCTGACGAGCTGCTACTTCACGCTAATGCCACATTATAATTACGGGAGAAAAAGTTGATTCGTAGAGGGAGTTGACTCGTAGAGGGAGTTGATTCGTAGAGGGAGTTGATTCATTTATATCATAAAAGTAGTCACTATGCGAAATTTCATGTTTCTGGCCTTTTCAGTATCACAAAAATTGCACATTTAGAAAGTGTCTGCACCCTGTTCGCGGGTAGTGGTAGCGACATAAAATATAGCGTATGTTGGAGCAGAATACTGTCTATATCATTTTTCTATAATTACTTTTGAAATAGGTTCGGTAGTTTCAGAGATTACCCCTACAAACAAACAAATTCCAAACAAAACAAACTTTTCCTCATTATAATATTCGCATAGTTCAAAATGAAAATACAACTTAGAAAATCCAAAACCGCAAAAATATTGCAAACCTTTCTTATTTATTGCAATAACTTTGTAAAATATGTATTTTTTCTCATTTTATTCTACATTTGACTAACCTCTTTTAAAGTTAAAACATTATTAATATTGTCTTTATCTCTGATACTTAATTATGATTTATTTACTTATTTAATTTTACTTAATTATACTTAATTATAGCTTAATTTAACTTATTAAGAATGTCACTGTATTTATTTTTACTACTTTCATATCATTATGTAATAGGAAGAAAAATGTTTTTAGACAATATAGCATTATACTTAACTTTTACTCCAACTTATAAATTAAATTTTACTCCAAATATTTTATATACATGACAAAGTGTTTCAGATTTTATTTTTAACTGCCCCTATTTTTTTTTCATTTTCGAATTAATTTTCTTTTAGAACACAAGAAGAGTAAATTACTTATAGGCAAAAAGAGAAAAAAATAAATATTATGATCGTTTATTAATAAGAGTTAAGTAACTTAATTTCAAAGCAACATAATCCGCTCATATATTATTAAAAACTTGCAGACATTTTTCGATACCCTCCCATTTACACCAAGCACAGGCCTTGGTTTCATTATCAGTACCAATCTTAAAATAAGAGATATTTAATAAAATTGAAAATTCGAATAATATTATATAATCCTTTTTTTTATTTATGCGATATTATTCTTCTTTTTAGTTTTATGAAATGTCTGATTATGAAAATGTCTCTTTAATTTTAATAATTTCATTCATACTTAATATATATAGTTATTTGTGTAATATTTTTTTTTAATAGGGCTTACACATGATTTACACTTAACAACATGATTTAACATGATTTACAACAAAACTTTCACACACCCAGAGATTGGAAATAACTATACACGATTTCATACTTCATATGAAACATTTTTATTTGAACAGATAGTCTTAGACAGACAGACTTGAACAGAACTGAAAAGCACATGATTATACAAGAATTAAGTTTATTGAAAAAAGGAACTAGGTTTTATTTATATCAGTTTTATTAAAATGGTGAATTCATGCATTTTGGAAAGGAAGAAACAAATCTACCCAATAAAATGGAAATTTGTGGTTTTAAATAGTTGTGATAGACACAATGGAAATTTTAAGGTGTGTACCCACCTAGTTTATACTTAATCAATATTTTAAAAAAAGCTTTAAAGTTGGAATAAGGCAACATGAACATCACGCTAAGTACCACATAAATTTAACATTTCTACATCTGTTGTTTGTTTGATTTTGAATTATATTAAATCTCTGTAATGATTTTTATCTCTGTAAATATAAAATGAGAAAACTTTTAGTTTCGTTTTATTTTTCAATGAAAAAACGAACAAATAATACGTCTGAATTTGGAGATATTTGTTTTTATTTCAATTGTGATTGAATCAGTACATGGTATTTACTTGTCGCCTAAATGGAATTTATTCATTTTCTACGTGTTAGTTAGATAAACACTATATTTTACTTTCATTACGCTTCTACATAATAATAAATTTTTTATCGAAAGCCTCTGTTTTCATTTCAGTTTAAATACCCTTTTGGCAAGAAATAGCTTTTCTTTAAGCGTACCAAAGAGGAAAAGTAAAGAATCAGTTTAATAGTTAAGAAAATCGTTAGATAAACAAAGTTTTTGAGTAAAAGAAATAGTGTGGTAAAAAAGTTCATAAAGTAATTGAATTTAAATTTCCAAAATTTGAAATGTCAAAATAAGAAAATATTTTAATATATTAAAGTTGTAGCGAAGAAAATATTTTCTTAGACATTGAGTAAATAAATTTTAAATATAGGTTTTATAAAATAAAACTGTGATAAACCGGTCTCGCACTGTTATTCTCTAAGTAAAAAAGTACGACTGAAGTAGTAAAATGTCTAATTGAAGGCCATAACTGACCTATATATTTATTTATTTATTTACCTTATATCATATTTTTATACAATATTACATTTGTATAAAGACTTTCTATGGTATAATAAATATATGTTATAATTGTAATATCATCTTATTATAAAATCTTATCTTGATTAGATTACTGAAAGGATTTCTTAAGTCATCCAAATTTTGCAACTGTTTTAACTGTTTCAGTAGCAAAGTACTTCTATTCGTAAAATGGTGAGTTGATTGAAAAACACCAAAATTTACAAACAAATATATTTGGAAATAAGTTAAAGCTTTTTTTATTTCCGTCACTTGCTTGGAACAACCAACCGGAGAGCCAACCCGTAGGCTTACGGCTAAATTCTCCGGCTGAAAGCAGCCACAAGACGACCAAAAGCACGGGCGTACACTTAAAATATACAAAAACGGAGAATAATCCAATCCGAAAACCACAATAATAAATATACAAAAAAATATAATACATTTCCACAGCTGCTTGGCGCACAAATAAAACAAAATAACAAAACAGACACAACCATATTCTCTAACAAAATTTCACAGTTTCAGGAATCAAAAGTCTAAATCAAGTAGTCTAAATTGATCTGTTAAATGTCCAACAGTCTTACAGGAATTAAATTCCAAAGAAAGTTTAAACTCATATGGTACCAACAGTGATCAATAGGCATATCAATGTCTTAACAGTGGCCAAAAGTCATATTGTTCAAGTGTTTTTAAAGTTTAAAAAGCGTTTGGCTACAGTCAAACAATATTGATGTCACGAGACAGCAGAAAACATCAGACACATTTTGACATCCCCACACTGTAGCACCACAACATCTCTTGATGTTTTCCTCCACGTACTTAATAAAAAGAAATTTTCCATTCCCAAATACCGGTGCCATTGTGGTATTTAAGGACTATAATTAAGTGGTCCAAAAATGAACCACCGCCGATTAAAGGATAAACTATTTTTATGGATTTCACAAACATTTCTGACAGTGTTTCTTGTCTTTGCTTTAATGCTTTATAAAAATTCTTTCAATAGCATAAAAATGCTGCTGAACTTTATATACCGTGGTGCAAGGAAAAGTAAAAACTACAAATATATACTCATTTATAAAAATATCAGTTTTTCAAAGAAAGAAAAAAGGATAAACTTAATATCGCAACCAGCTAATAATAATATAAACTTACTAACTGTTATAGGAGTAACGATGTTGATAAATCACATATCGTAATTACACGTAACACATCGACTGATTAGTTCCCGGTGTGGCACACAGGTGGCGTTGCAATCGCCGAACCGATGCTTTTTTAGTAAATACTAACCTTTAAAAGGTAGCAGAAAAATGTCATTACGATTCGCCGTGTGGATAAAACGTTAAAGTGGTTTCAGTTGAACGACTTTGCTGATAAAAAAATGGATATACAAGAATTTCAAGAATTGTTATTTGATGGGGGAAAACACCGTTCATTCAAATGCTTGGCTTGATACGCGTTATCCGGACACTGCACCAGGTAAATCAACCATTATTGACTGGTTTGCTGAATTTAAACGTGGTCGTATAGACACCAGTTATGCCCCACGCAAAAGAGGTTGTTACTCCGAAAAACATAAAAAAGTCCACAAAATCGTTTTGGGAACCGTAAAGTGAAGATGCAGGAGATAGCTCAGACTCTGAAGATATCCAAGGAACGTGTAGGTTTTATTTTGAATGAACATATGTCTATGAAAAAGCTGTTGTCAAAGTGGCTGCCGCGCGTGTTGATTTTGACCAAAAACAACAACGAGTCGATGATTCAGAGCATTGTTATCGTTATAAAATTATGTTATTTATTATTAAATTATTATTATTATTCATTTATTAAATTATTATTAGAAGATTGTTATTATTAAATTATTATTATTATTATTAAATTATTATTATTTATTATTAAAGTTATGTTATTTATTAAAGTTATAAAGTTATAAAGTCATAAAGTTATAAAGTTTTGTTAATAAGTTGTGTTTTCTTTATGAGATCGGGAACTTATCAGCCCATGTGTTATAGGATGCTTATACCGTAATTTCCGGCGTATAATCCGCAGCTCAAAGAGTCGTTTTTCGACCCAGAAATATTATTTTATAAAATGTAACTTAAAAGATCGCTGTAAATATTTAACGGTACTTTGTTACGGTACTTTTTTTCTCCAAAATTTTAAGTCAAAATGTAGATTGCGTAGTATATACGGGATATTTACAATAGCTATATGATACCGCTGAATAACGTTTGTACAACTGCGTACAATACACAGGTTACTCCCCTTTTGGGTTGATGTTAAGAAATTGCATTTAAACAGGTTTTGTGCAGCTTGTAACAATTCTGCTTTTTAAAATTTTCCTTTTCCTTAAAAATATATTTAGGAAGTTTTGGAGAGTTTAGGAAATAATATCTGAGAGTTATCTGGTTAACCATTTGAGGGCAAGTAACAGTCTTAATGTAATGTCGAAAATCAAGATCACTCCTTATAATTTATAAGGAGTGTGGCACAGTAATTGAAATAAGAAATTTGTGACTATTATTTTTTTATTTAAATTAAAGTCTTTTTTTCATTAATGACAAAAAGAAGTATTTTTATGCGACACAATAAGGCAAAATTTTCTGTTTCAAAATTGTGGTAGTACGCACCCATGGAACTATGAATAAAAAGAAATTGACATATCCTTAAAATGGTGAAGCTTTAAATGTAAGCGGTTCTGCATGTGCTGATTACCGCCAAGGAAAACTTCCATTAGTAAATATGAATAGAAATGTTCTCCTTTTTTAAACGTCTTATTCATACCTAATGTCTGTTATAATTAAGACAAAAATATTTATTCGTCTTTACTGGTGGAACTTTGTCCGGGTGGTAGTAAGCCCTGAGGTTTTGCTATCAGTCAACATAAACAATCCAAAATAAATAAATACGAAATACGTATATGGCGTTCAAGCGTTGCATTTTAAATCAAACGTGACGCCGCGCTTTTGTATTATTGACGTTAAATCACACTTTTGCGTGGCTGTTTTTTTTAACAGAAATTGGTTGACCGGAAATAGACAACCATCATTCCTTTTGAAAAATTAATGTTAGACAAAAAAAAAATGTGAATTTTGGCAGCGTTTTGAAAAGGCTTCGCAATTGCCAAAACTTATGTTTTTGTAGTTTGTACTGAAAAAAGAGTAGCAGTAAAAAAATTCATTGATCTAAAATAAATTTAAAACTCCCAAATAAAACTTTTGCGCACTTCTTAAATTAAAAGAAGCATCTTAATTAGAATTTTAAAAAACGATTATTTAACAATTCACAAATAATACAATATGAATGTAGGTGTAAGAAAAATAAAAATATTAACGTTTTAATTTGTTAAAATTTTAATTAAATTTCATTCCGATTTTTTTTTTACACCATGTATGTAAATTTAATTTTTTTGAAAAAAGCATCCAAAATATATTTAACAGATTAAATTAATTTATAAGGCAATATATTAAACTTAAACAATAAATAATATCATATGCAATATAGAAAGTGCTAAAGTATGGTTTTTTCTTTAAATTTAAAGCAAAAAATGTTGTTATTTATTAATGAAAATAAAAGTTGTGTTTGAAGGTTTATTTATTATTCATGGAATTTTGTTATCGATGTAAATTTAATTATATTTCTTTTTCTACATTAACATTATAATCATTTACAGCTAATTTGTTTAAATTGAAAGTAGAAAGGAATAAATTATAAAAATATTATATTATTAAATATAACAAAAAGAGCAAAAATTCCTATTCAAATGTGTCTCATGTTTACGATATCTTTATGTAATAAAATTAATGTTGTTTGAGAAAAAAAATAAATGTTTGGTTTGTTTGCAGGAACTATTTTTTTTTATTCTTCTTAGCAGTCCAATTCATATCTTCTGCATAAGAAATCATATTTCTTTATTTTATAAAGCAAACTTAAAGTATGAATCAAGTAAAATATTTTTTTATATTCCTTTTTTTTAATTGATGCAAAAATAATAATAATGATATTTTAAATTAAGTACTACAATGGTAGACTATTTTTTTTTTAAATTGGGGATATTTAGTTTAGTATAGGAGTTGTCTTATATCTTATACGTTTCAAAAGTGATATTTGGTTTGTGAAAGTTTTAATTTGGAGTTTGTGATTTTCTGTGATTTTTTAAATAGCTTAAATTTTTGTATTGAAGATGCGTGAGAGCGCATATTTTTGAGCACCTCAGTTGGCAATAGTCTTATTTAATATAAGATATCTTAAATTAAATATGACGAAGAGTATTATACTCAAACAGAATTATTCAGAAATAAGCACCTCTACGACCCTCGGTTTAAATTGATTTCCGATACATTCAAACACTGTTTTTTCATGTATGATGGTTCAGGAATAAATCATGACAATTACTCATTTTTCCAAAATGCAGATGTTGCACAAAAGATAGATAGAAAGAAATATTAGCAAATGACTAATTCGAATTCTGTTGGGCCAGAAGTTTATGTTTACGTATGAAAATACTATGAACTCCACATTGGTTTTTAATGAGATTATATCAAGCAGAAAAAGAGAAAATACATTAAAAGAATGCACGTCGTATTATCCTTCAAGCAGAGCTGTCACTTGCGGCTATTTTTTAATTCTATCTTGCAACACTTTCTCAAAACAAAAATCTTTCACATTCATTTTGAAAACATGTGTAAGAGAAATATACTACAATTTGTTTTTTTTAATATGGGTTCGAATAGAATAAAAAATAGTCTCCAGTGGCAGCCCCAAACCTTGTGGAAGATTGCCTAGCTAATAGTTTATCGCTCTGAGCGTTTTGAAAAAGGGTAAAATTGTAATGTTGTTTTCTCTGCATTTTGTTTTAAATGCTAAAAAAATATGATTCTTTCAGCATTATAAATAAAACTTAATTACAAATATGAATGTAACCATTGAGAGTATTAATCATTCTTCAATGTTTTGAAAATTCATTAAATCTATAGAATTATATTATATAAAACATTGCATATATTGCAGTGAAACCTGGAGCTTAGTGAACGGAATATTACGTTCTAAACGCTTAGAGGGTTATAAAGGTGTTCTAGTAGGAGAATGAGTTTTGAAAATTCCCGTGCGATCGTAGTATCCTGAATCACTAACATTTGTGGATGGATAAGCTATCTATTCTGCCATTATTTAAGTTTCACAAATTGCGTATGTATCTCCAACAATCTGCCCGTAAGGCATGGTGACATCACGGCGAAGTCACTGTGGAGTCACACTGTGACTTTGTGACAGTCGTCGTGACGTCACGTGACGTCGATGTGAAGTCACTGTGACGTAAATGCGAGGTCGTTATGGCCGTTTTCAAGGCTTTCTGTGACCTCACAATGTGACTACTTTGTGAAGTCACCGTGCGATTTCAATGTGAAAAATGTGACGAATCTGCATCGGATAGGGTGACCAGATTTTACCCGAATCCTATACGGATTGTTCGGATCAAAATTTTTTATGGCTCAAGTTTGTGACGTTTGTGACGACACTGCACCGGGTCGGGTGACCAGATTTTACCCGAATCCAATCCAGAAACTTCGGTTCGATCTTTTTGGATTTGTTTGGCTACAGAATAGATTTGGATTAGTTGTCGTGTGACCTGATTTTCGTGAACCCGATCTGACCCGAGTCGGGTATAATGTTTTTACTGTAAGTCTTGTTCAGAATAGAATCTTGCATACGACCAAGTAACCATATTTTATCAGAAATTGTGTTACGATACCATTTCTGATGTCGGCTCGGATCTAGAGTCATGCACGAATCCGGTTATATACTTCTTGAACATGATTGAATGTCTACTTGAATATGAATGATGGTTGACTGAAACTATATTTACATTCAACCCGTAATCTTACCCTAACCCAACAACAACAACAACAAAAATTCTGTAGGCCCACAACCCGACCGAACCTGATAAATGATTTCGCATAGATTCGGATAAAAAGATTTCACCAAATACGGATAAGATCGACGATAAGGATTGGATCGGCAATCATTTTTTTTATGCAACTCGTATTCAAATTAAAACTATGCATCTGATTGGGAAACCGGCTAATGTAGCCGTTAAACAAGAAAATTATAAATGTAAAAAACGCATACTAATTTAAAAATAATAGATGAATCCATTAAAAATTATAATAAAATTAAATATTTTAATAATATGAAATTCTATTGTGCAAATAACCACTTTTAAAAATAACTTCGACTTCCATTTGTTTTATGTAACCACCAAAAATGTTGACAATAATTAAAACTATGCTATTTTGCTTTTAAGTATTGAAGTTTTTAAATGTGTATACTTTGCCATATTTCCCCTCGTTCAGTATCACGAAACTTTCTGACACATTTATGAACAATTTTTGAAACGCTTGGCACTTGCATGCCTGATTATTAAAGCGATTTGGAATGAATAGCGTTTTCCATTTTTAGAAAAATGAAATGCTTAAGAGCAATTTTGGTCACGTTTTTTCCGTTTCTGACGCTGCGAGTCGGAAATTCGGTTCAAAACACCGACTTTGATAGTGTTTTCTGAAACATCTTTTGTCAGAAATGGAAAATGCCATTCTATTACATATATTCTGAATAAGAACACCTGCCAATTTCATGTGTTTCCGAATAAAAATGAATTCAGAAATTAGTTATTTTGGATTTGATTACAAATTTAATGAAAATAAAAGTATAGATTTTTAAATAAGCATTGTGAAAAAATTATATTAGGAATCCATTTAAATAATCTACCTATTGTGCGATATTATTAAATAATAAACATTGTATCAAGCAATAAAACATTTTTCAAAGCAAATGAAATTTAAAACTTCGGATCAGAAACGCAAAGAAAAAAAAATATTTTTTTTTCTTTACAAATTATTTTATTTATAGTTTTTGATAGAATACTAAATGCAGAGCTTAAATATCAATTTTTACTATAGAAAAAATTCGATAACATAACTGGAAAAATTACCTTAACTGAATAGCTGTTTTATTGTTTCATCAATATTCATTATTTTTGTGCACCTAATATTGACATATCTTGACAACTAAATTTGTAATGAGTTAAATTGTCGCAATTATTTCAAATATACCAGAAAATTATTTCTCAAAACCTCCACTAGTTAAGAAATTTTCAAATTGTAAATCAAATACTAATAGTTTTAAAAATTGCAATGTTTTTAATTACAATGAATAATTATGAAAATTGAACTGAGAAACGCAAAATATAAATACATTCCTCGTTATAAATAACACTTTACATTTAGAATATATATTGTTAATAAATACTTTAAGCTTTTTTCCAAACTCTCTATTTAAAACGATTTAAAACATTAAAGATAAAATTTTATACAAGTGATTAAAAAAAAAAGATTTAAACATCTTAACATTTAAATAATGCACCATTAATGTACCATTACTAAATATGCACTATTAACAAAACTGCGAAGACATTAAAAGTTTTCCTAAATACGATTTTTTCATTTTTTATACTCTATTGAAAAGAGCAATATATTTAACAGAGGTGATATCTTATTAAGCACTGACCAGTTTTGGAAAAAATTGCTATAGGAATGACATATACTTTATGACATATTGTTAATTCGTTTTTGTTCGGAAACGCATGAAATTGGCTTTTGTTTTTATTCAGAAACTCTGTAATTGAAAAACGTTTTCCATTTTTTAGTAAAATCAGAAGATCTTTCAGAAAAGAATGTCAAAGTGAGCGTTTTGAACCAAATACCCGACGTAAAAGGGAAAGAAAAGAGAAAAACCAGTCGTCACGTGACACGAATTGCTTATAACTCGATAAGTAATTTATTTATCAAAAAATGGAAAACTCATTTCGATTCCAAATTGCTTCCATAATCAGTCCTGCCCATTTTATGCCTTTGCGTTTAAAAATGAGTCAGAAATTATGTCAGAAAGCTTCGCGTTGTGGAGCAGGTCAGTTGAGAACCACCTTAAATATTCAGTACAAGAAAAATCTTGAACGCGTTCGACGGTCACCCCGAGCACCCCCGATGTCGAACTCGCAAAAATGGTGTCCTCACTTTTTAAACAGAAAGCTGATGATTGGGTTGAGTGGCCCCTCAAAATAATAAGAGATAGGAGATTTTTAAAATATTTTTAGTATCACAAAATTAGCAAATGAGTTCTATGCGGTGGTAGGAAAAAAAATTAAATGTTTGTATTTAAAATGCTAACAAATCTCTAAATCGCTAACAGTTTTATTAGAATGGGAGATCTATTTCTGAATTACTTTCCGCCAAAACTTTCCTACGTTACTAAATTTCTATTTAAGGATACCTGTATATTATATAGTATATTTTGTTAAATTTCATGAAAATGGCAATGAAAATTGTAAAAAAATATCTGCCTCATATATGTAGACAAATATTTATTTATTATTTTATTTTGGAAATACAATATATTTAAATAATGTGTGACAATGTTTTTATTAATGATTTAGGTACATGACAAAATTCAATTCTATATTTTATGAGTTTTTTTCCAAATTCTCTATCCGATCACACCGTGAAGTCACAGAGTGTTGGCATTTTGGTCATAGGTTTTACGTGACTTATGTGACTTGCAGTGACGTCATTGCAACGTCACAAAATTTTTTAAAGCTGTCAAAAAGTAATTTTCTTCATGCCATAAGATGTTCTAAAGTTTATTTTAAGTTTTCTTTAGATCTTCAAGACGTTCACATTTTGATCACAGTGTGACGTTACAAAGTGGTGTCATTTTGGTCACAGATGTGACGTGACGTACGTGACTCACAGTGACGTCACTGTGACTGTGCATGCTATGCGGGTGGTTTTTATGGTTATTTTAGTAATGTTAAATAGGTTAAATGTGTTAAATTGTTAAATTTAAATATTTTAAATAGGTAGCTGTGGTTGTGCAGGGGCTATACATTGTGCGGTAGAAAATAGATTCAGCGGATTTTGAACGGATCTAGTTCTATCGTTCGATTTACACCACGTGTTGATATCAAGTGGAGCTTCCGACTTTTCAATAGAGCCAGTTGTTGTAAGTTTTCGCCTATTTAGTAAGATGTTCAGATTTCTAATTGAGATAAATAAGCATCGGTATCCACGGGATTCAATATATAGTTTATATTATCTTATAAAGTAAATTTCTTAGGTTCCTGTATATTTAACGAACAATGAGAACATTGAGAGCCAAGTTCATTGAGTTTTAACATAGCAAGTTTCAGGATATTATTTTCCCCCCTGTCTTTCTCTCCTCTCACCTCTCTGAGCATTTCATAAATCGAGCTTATTTTGGATCGTCTTTTGGATCGTCGTTTGCTAGTACGTATTTCCTGCTTTCAATTATTAAAATAATTATTTTGTTTTAATAAATCTGTTTCACGGCCTTCATTTAATTTAACAGCCCTGAAGGGCATATGATAGCCTGTCTACTGTATATAGTGAGTAGCGGTCGAATGTCATCCTGTTCGTCAGTTGCGCTTTAGGGATTGTTTCAGACCACATACTGACATCCCAAAGTAACAGAGAAAAAATACACTCTTTCTAGGCACAAATTTGGATAATTGTATATGGATATTTTTTAAATACGTTTAGCTCACCTTAATTGCGTAAACGCACTACAGTTTACTTTAGCTTATACCATCGAACAATGTGATAGCTTTAGAGTAAAGCGGAACTTATTTAGGGGGAAATTGGAGAAATAACGATCGCCTATAAAAATGTTACAGTACAATTCTAATTTTAAAGCTTTTGTATTTAAACCGCAAGAATATCATTAATAATTCTTTGCACTTGATCGTTTTATCATTAAATGAATTTTAACATTTTGATGTTATTAAAATATTATTTCAGAAAAATTCACATTTTACATGTTTTTAACCCTAGCTTGGGGTTAACTGTAGTCAGTATGTAAACGTACAGAAAAAAAACAATTATATGAGCTAGAATGACTAAAATCACAATTTTTGTTATTTTCATTGTATTTATTTTACAAAGGAATTAAGACATTAGAACAAATCATGATTGGTATATATCTACAAAGAAGACCTAAAAAACTACATTGTCTTTTTATCCACCGTTGGATTGTTGGTTTGCCCCCTAAACCTTGGATTAAAAAAAATTACCCTTTGATCATATTTATTTATTAGTTTTGTTAAATATAAACTTCTGTAATTAATTAAATTTTTTGATTAAATTTTTATAAGACAGGACTCACACTGATCTGTTCTTTGACCACCAGTATTTCCAAGGTTCGTACGGTCTCCTTGAATTTTCAGGGACATAACCAGTATTTTCTTATAGAAAAACTAGCCGTATATAATAGCGCGATTTCATAAGGTGCGTTTTTCTACAAGAAAATACTGTTACATTTCTTGAAAATTCCAGGTGTCCGTACGAACCCTGTATTTTTCAAGAATATTTTTCGTACTAGATTTTTACTAACTTTGTAATAAAAAATACGTTCTAAAAAATTTTTAAGGAAAATTTCAACAGAATGATTTTTTAAAAAAGAAAGGGGTATTCAAAATCGTTCCGCGTGAGAGGCCTGATAAAGACATAAATGTGCCTATTTCTCTCATTTGAAATACGTAATTAAGCATACAGCCATAGACAACAACAAAATTTGATTATTTACAATGTCTATTTATAAACTTTATTTTAATGTAATATATAAAAATACCACAACCTACCTTAAAAAAAATTACTTCCGGCTTTCAATTCCAGTAGATGAAACACCAACTTGAATGCAGTGACGTCGGTAAAGTCATTTGACATTTAAAAATAACAAACAAAAGTGTAATCTCGATTTCGGTATTATTTTCCGCATTTAAGAAGTGTTTTTGGATTTCTATAATTAATTATGTATGCTGCAATGAGACATCTTTCTAGAATAAACAGTTTAAATACAGTAAAATGTTTCGCGTTTTGTTCCTGGAATGCGAATGTTTGCTTAGTTCACTTTTATATACGATTGTTGCTGAAGGTCTTTTGTTACAAAAACTTTGTAGCATTTATGGGTCTTCAAATTTCGACATCTAAAAATAATTTATTCTTAAGTGAAATTTTAGTACGTATCGAAATGTAAAAGCCGTTAGTGTTTATGGCCGTAAAGATCTTTCTTCCATGTCTTGAGAACAAAGTTAATGACCATTTTTACGTGAAAAGAAGTTATCATGCTGTCAAGAGTTGGACCGGACATTAAGTTACGTCTAAGATTAGGCGTATACATGACGTTTTTAAGTGTCAGATTTTGTCACTTCCCCTTATCATAAAACCATCCAACTGTACAGTTCCGATACCAAAACTGGATATTTAACATCCCCTATCGCAACAGACATGTCGTTTCCCTTCACAGTTTTCTATGTGGAGAAAACACTCCGATTGTTATAAAAATGCATTGATGCAGCAGTATCAAAAAGCCATTCCTATCCTTTGACAGAACTTTGAGTCGCTTCAAGCGTGTAAGTGACATGACTAGCATTTGGGCTGTTGCTCCCCTATTTTTACCTCTTTACTGGGTTTTATAGTACAATTTGGTGCAAGTGGCCCCTCTTTTTGCATTTGCTACAAACAATATCGCGTTTCAAGGGGGTACACTATCTTTACTGCTACATCTACTATACTGTTTTATATTTTTGCCTTTAGGTTTTTCAATTTTAGATCTAAATGCATTTGTCTTATATAGGATGCATTGTTGCAAACGGCTTTCCTCCAAAAGTAGTTATTTCAGTATGGTATCGAATTTAAAATCCGAATCAGTATAACGATAAATATTAAGAACAATACTGGATAATTCTCGGACAAAAGAACGAATAAGCTGAAAAGCCTGAAAAATGTCCTCTAATGGGTGACACTGTTCCCTCAATTGTTTAATAATAGCGCGCAATTTGGCTGCAAACAAACCAATCCCTTCTCCTTCTTCATACCTGTCAGCGGAACATCTAACCAGGAGGAAAATTACTGCAGCTCTACCTTTAGGGCGATAATTATCCTCAAGGATCTCCCTTACTTTCATAGCATCAATAGTTTCTACAAGTAGTGGTATAAGTTCTGGAGATACATTTAAATATATGGAACTAAATGCCCTGTCACGGCGTAAATTAAAATCACACATTCTTTATATTTTACACTGTCCTCAGGTGCTGTTTCTGTACCTTTAATAAATCCCCAGCAACCACGTTCCATAAGGAGGACTTTCATGTTGCGTAGTTGGCTGGAGTTAAAAATTCAATATCACACATCTTAATATACATAAACTGGAATAATTACTGTAAATAAATATATATATATATATATATATATATATATATATATATAGTAAATACATTTATATAAGCATGTAAAAAATAGAACAAATTTAAAATAGAATATTCATACTTATTACGTTCACTATAATATGATAGAACACTAAAAATATTTAAAGTTCAAAACCATAGTCCACAAAATTCCTACGTGAATTCTGTAGAAGTTAAACTCGTACTATAATCCTGTTCATGATTAACAGAAAGTTCCCTTAATTTTCTGAAATTAAAGCGTAACAGGTCAAGAAACACCGGTCATATTAAACATTCGACAGAAAGAGAAATATCATCACTCTATGTTCCAACAAAACATTCACAAATATGAGGTCGGCAAAAGAACGGAACCATTTATAGAACACAGGAACAGAACAATTATATTCAACAAGAAAAGATGGACTAAGTTGAAACTTATTCGACAACGTAGTATACAACAAACTCTTATGATGTTTTACATAACAGCAGCTATAATTACTGCTCCGGCCCATAATCTAACAGTCGTATAGGTTAAGATAACTTAAACTGGGACCAGAGAAGTGTAATATGCAGTGGAATGTGTACCAGCCGATTAAATAGTTTAAAACAGAGCGTTAGATTTTCTGAATTTTATTTAAAATCACGTCAGATCTTTTATGTTGAAACTTAAAAACGTTGAGTATTAACCCTTCTTTGCATGAGTTTTTCTATTACAATTGTGTTTTTTTATACATAAATTAAATATTAGACACCAGAAATTTTAAGATAGATTTTTAACTTTGTTCAGCAACATAGTTCACGGGAAATTTACTGGATTAATATTTCTATATAAATATAGTGGTGGCGAAGAAGTTGATTTATTTATTATAAGTTAAATAAACAGTGATGGGAATATACATCACTATGCAATTAAGGGTTAAAACAATATAATAAGCATATTTATAATCTAGATTAATAGCTACATGCTACAACATAAGGCGGTAATTCTAATAATAGTAAGGTTCTAATTGGTAAAGAAATCATATGAGTTGTAATTTTTGAACTGGGCGAAAAAAAGTCCGTGCTAGGATTCGAACCGGGGATCTCTTTGCAATAGTTGCAATGCTCTACCAATTGGGCTATCCCGGACAAATCTGGAGGATCTAATTCACCCATCTAACGTTATTTATCGTAGCATCTGGTCTGATATTTGAATCAGCTCAACAGAATAAATTGCAGGTCTGATTCAGATATCAAGCAGAAAGCTCTGTTTGTACTCTGCTTAAAATGTCAAAATTGGGTGTCCGTGTTGAAAATTTCAGAATTTGGTACAATTTCTATATTAAGAGCACTCTCTGAGCTTAATTTTTTTTAAACATAAATTGAAATAAGGCATTATTCCTAATTTAATCGCTATTTTTGTTTTCACTTTTTTAATTTAGGGATTAAAATGTATGGGTTTTATCGTTTTTTTTTTACTCAGAACATACATATGTATCTAAACACTGAAAGTCATTTTGTAACAACCAAGTGTTACAAAGTTATCAAAATTAAATTACCAATTTTAAAATATTACGCCACGTCCATCAATTTAATTTAATGGAGAAATCAAACAGTTTTCAAGCAAAATCTCCGAAAAATAATTTAAAAAATACAATTTATTTATTTCATATTTAAAATAAACTTAAGAGCTCTTTCTTATAAAATGAATTTTTTCATTTTTTAAACTAATGTTTCTTATCTCTGGAATGAAATCAACATTATTATGCGATGAAGTATCAAAATCACTTGACAAGTTAATTGGATTTTCAAACTCAGTATAATTAAACATTAAAGACAAGGAGAAAAAAAAAATCCATAAAATTTAGACTCTCACATATTTTAGATATTAAGAAAGAATTGGGTATTTTAATAGAGAGTGTTTAGAATTTATAAATTATTTAGATAACGAAATTATCGTTTGAATATATGCTATTAGTAGTGCTTAAATTTTCATTTGAGTGACAGATTTATTAGAAAAATTCGTATGCTTGTGATTAATTGCTATATTTTCTCCGATATTTTGAAATACACTCATAAACTTTCAGACAGTCATTGCCTCTTCTCCTTACGAAATTTTATAACTTTGAATTTTAATCGTCTACAAGCATTTACCAATTAAAACTGCATTAAAATTTCATGAAACTTTTCCTGAAAAGTATTTAGAATATTTTAATACTGCAGTATATATGGTAAAAATGTACCAGAAATCACAAAACATAATTACTAGAATCAATATTCTTCATTGCATAAAAATCCTTCTGATGAAAAGTTAAAAAGGAAAACAGTTAATCCTTTGATTACGGGGTCGGGACATACAAATCCTAGCGACTACTGTTTTTAAATTTTATTCGTACCAGTTTTTAAAATTCTTCTCCACTATGCATTTCTAATATGATATTTAAAAAAAACCTACTACAAGGTTTTTTTTTTTTTTTTTTTTTTTTTTTGTAAATTGTGATACGATTGAAAATAAAAACGGTATTTATTGGTAATACATAATAGTTCTCTAACCAGAATTTTTAAATATGGCGTAATCTAAGCTTTCTGATTGGTTGTAAACAGGTTTGAATTATAATGATTTTTTACACATAAATTTTGCGCTTTGTTTTTCGAAAAATTAAACGAGTCAGTGAAAAAGGGATAACATTACTGCTCATATAAATGTTGAGGAAAAGTGAAAATACATTTATGTAAAAAAAACTATCTATTTTAGAGAAATGTTCACCATTATTCGATTGTAGCTCTAGTCGATGAGTGTTCATCCTATAATTTTCAAATAAAAATACTGCTTAATTAATTAGTTATTATTAATTAAACTATCCCTGTTAAATATTGCTATTTTTGGAATGTTATCTTTTTCGACTCACCCATTCAATTACCTGCGTGTACTGTGTTAATTTATAATAAAATTGGAGTATCTCCTACTATCATTTTATATTGTGTCCAAAAAAATGCGTTCTGGATATTTAAAAGAAAAGAAAATTAAACAATCCAATTTATAAATTTTACATTAGAAGAATGACCATAAATTTGCAGAATCAATTACGAATACCATTCACATGTATTTAAAAGAAGAATTAAGAAATTGTCTAATCACTTTCACAGGATGAACAATAATGGGTAAAAATTGTCGGGACTTAAAGCTTTAAATATAACCAAGATACCATACTCTACCTCTCTCTATTTCCATACGCTATTCTTTCGCCATATTGTATCGATTTCTGTTACCATACTCTAAATAGTATGATTTGTATCTTTAAACTCTTAAAAGTTGAATAACATACTAATATTTTCTTTAGTCGTAGTAAACATTTTAACGAAAAACCATACGAGATACGACATTATATATGTAAAATCAATTGTTTTGAACACAATCATTTAATTCCTTTTTGTGTCACAAATAATGATTTTTAATAAATATTCCCTAAATCATACGAATTTTTAAATACTGTCTTTATTTTATTAGAGGATGTCTTAAAACAACATGATCTAGGTCAAAGATTTCCAGTAATTCGACCTATAGCAGCAAACAGTCCACTTTTATAGTACCAAAATATTCACCTAATTTAATTGCTGAAATTTATTTCAAGTTCTTCATTAAATGAGGAGAATATTTCCATTTTACTGCTATATGTGGCCTGCAGTTGAATTGTTGGAATCTCCTTACATCTATACTAACAAAAGAAAGTTTCGCTCTGTGCGTGTTTCTGTCTCTGATGGTTAGGGAAATCTACCGCAAGTCAAAGGAAGTCTGAAAATTTTGGTGAGGATAGTTCAAAGCAGGTCCTGATGCACCTGAGGCACATATTTTCATTTTTTTTATAATTAGCAGCAGTGACGGATCGTGACTTGCTTTATTTGGGGGCACAAAATGTATGGCTGCTAAATTTATTACTTTCTTACCATTATTAATGAAAAAAAGAATACTTTATTGTACTTACTGTCAGGAACTTCTGTCATTAAACAAGGAACAGATTTCTTGTAAAAAATAATAGTATGAAAATAATATGTGTTTCAGGCATGCATTTAATCCCCCCCCCCAAAAAAAAAGACAGTGACGAGCCGCAATTGATTAGCAGAGATATTAATTAAAAACGGATAAAAAATGTATTATTTTTTCTGAAAATCGGCAAGCTCGCCCGCGCATGCTCAGTCATTTTTCCCCAAACGCGTATAAAGGCAGTACCATCGCCCCCTGAATACTAGGCCTACGCACTGACACAAAAATGGCGGCTGTCGTAGGCGGATTTTATTAAGTATTTTCAAGTCCCTTGAATTTGAAAAACATTAATTTCTAAAAGTTTTATTTGAGTTATTTAATCACAGAAAAAAAGCGAAGAAAACTTTTAAGAATTATTGGTATTTAAATTCGAGGGTCCGTACAAACGCTGAAAAAAATCCGGCTACAACAGCCGCCATTTTTGTGTCAGTGCACAGACCAAGGATTCAGGGGGCGATGGGAGGAACGAAATACTGTATACAGTTTGTCTTAACACACTACGACTGCGCGGTTCGATATATGGAGGAAAAAAGTCTTAGTCTTATATTTCGTATTTTAAGTCTTAAACGCCGCATTCAGTTTAAAAAAAAATCCCTTAATCCTTTCCGGCACAGTGGTCCCACTTCGGGCACACCTAATTTTAATTCTAAACTTGTGTCCGACACCAAGAATATTTAATAAAATTTTGTTTCTAGAAAGAAAGCTTAAAAAAAGGAGTGCTTATTTTCTAAAAAAAGTCGTTTGTAAATTCCGGTGTCAGTCAGTAATTTCTCATTTTACGAACAGACTTTATCTGTGCCGGAAAGGGTTAACCCTTCTTTGCATGAGTTTTTCTTTTACAAATGCGTTTTTATGCATATATTAAATAATAGACACCAGAAATTTTAAGATAGA
Source organism: Maratus michaelseni (assembly GCA_963931845.1). Taxonomy (NCBI): domain Eukaryota; kingdom Metazoa; phylum Arthropoda; class Arachnida; order Araneae; family Salticidae; genus Maratus; species Maratus michaelseni. The sequence continues at coordinate 405,786,253 of OZ007586.1, forward strand.
TTTTTAACTTTGTTCAGCAACATAGTTCGCGGGAAGTTTACTGGATTATTATTTCTATATAAATATAGTGGTGGCGAAGAAATTGATTTATTTATTAAAAGTTAAACGAGCAGGGAAGACCGAGCAATGCTCTGTCAAAATTAAATTTGAGTTCAGATATCATGACCCATTACCAAATGACCCACTAATTGAATTTTCTCGAACATGAGACTTAACCCAACAGTCTTCTCGTGCCCGAAAACCATAGGATACAAAATTTAGTGTAAATAGTCTGAGCCGTTTTTAAGATAAAATAGCTTGACCCATAATGACCCATAACGAAAATGACCCACTAATCGAAATTTCTCGAACATGTGACCTGGCATAATAGTCTTTTTGTTCCCTCAACTTGTAGGGTGCTAAATTTATTTCAAATCATCTGAACCGTTTTTAAGATAACATAGCTTGACCCATAATGACCCATGACCAAAATGACCCACTAATTGAATTTTCTCGACCATGTGACCTAGCCCAACAGTCTTCTCGTGCCCGAAAACCATTGGATGCAAAATTTAGTGTAAATTGAGCCGCTTATTAGATCTTGACCCACAATGACCCAGAAATGACCCACTAATCGAATTTTCTCGGACAAGGGATCTAGCCCAATGATATTATCGTGCTCGAAACTCGTAGGACAATGAGTCAAATGAGTAACCCATGACCAAAATGACCCACTAATCCAATTTTCTCAAACATGTGACCAATCCTAATTGTCTTCTCGTGTCCGAAACCCGTAGGATATAAAACTTAATCCAAATAGTTTGAGCCCTTTTTTAGATAAAATTAATTTGACCCGCGTTGACCCAAAAATGACCCACTAATCGAAAGTTCTCGAACATGTGAACCAGCCCAATAGTCTTCTCGTGCTCGAAAACCATTGATGCAAAATTTAGTGTAAATTGAGCCGCTTTTTAAATCTTGACCCACAATGACCCAGAAATGACCCACTAATCGATTTTACTCGAACATGTGACCTAGCCCAATGATTTTATCGTGCCCGAAACTCGTAGGATACAAAAATTAATCAAAATCGTTAGAGCCGTTTTTTAGATAAAATTAATTTGACCCGCTTTGACCCAAAAATGACCCACTAATCGAAAGTTCTCGAACATGTGACCCAGCCCAATAGTCTTCTTGTGCCCGAAAATAGTCGGATACAAAATTTCGTCAAAATCGTTTGAACCGTTTTTTAGATACAATTAGCTTGACCATGACCCAAAATGACCCAAAATGACCCAAAATGACCCACTAATTGAATTTTCTCGAACATGTGACCTAGCCCAACAGTCTTCTCGTGCCCGAAAACCATTGGATGCAAAATTTAGTGTAAATTGAGCCGCTTTTTAGATCTTGACCCACAATGACCCAGAAATGACCCACTAATCGAATTTTCTCGGACATGTGACCTAGCCCAATGATTTTATCGTGCTCGAAACTCGTAGGACACAAAATTTAATCTAAATCGTTAGAGCCGTTTTTAGATAAAATTAATTTGACCCGCGTTGATCCAAAAATGACCCACTAATCGAAAGTTCTCGAACATGTGACCTAGCCCAATGGTTTTCTGGTTCCCCAAAACGGTAGGATACGAAATTTCGTAAAAATCGTTAGAGCCGTTTTTAAGATAAAATTTGCATATATATATATATATATATATATATATAACCACCACAAGATTTGCTCGTATTAGAATATATGATAAAAAGTGATGGAAATTTACATCACTATGCAATTAAGAGTAATTAGTTAACCTTTTGAAAATTTGTTTAAAAAAAGACCGTTTTTGCAGTGGACTTTTTCTCTCTTACGGCAATTCTCCCTCAGGTCGCAATTTGAAATGTACCGATACACAGAAAATATGCTCTTAACGCTGGGACCTTTTCCTAATGGACGCTCCGGTGCAAGTAGTTTTCAAAAATACGAATTTTAATTTTTTCGAAAAAATTTGCACGTGCAGGACACTTTTTCTTTCCCGAAGACATTTGTTTTCTACGCTAAAAGGGACTAAACGTCAGTCGGTATTTCGACACAAGCTTTTTAGAGCATCTCGGCAGACCGGATTTACACCACCTATAAAAAGTTCGAGGCTAACGAAAAAGAAAGGCTACCGCGGTGCTTTACGCGTATCTTTTTTTACAGACCGCCGGAGTCACGTGATGCTCGAATACACCAATGAAGGTGTACGAAAAGAGCCTCACGTCACTCTAGCGGTCTGTAAAAAAAGATAAGGGGAATGCACCGCGGTAGCCTGTCTTTTTCGTTAGCCTCGTAAAAAGTTTAAAACGTTCGGACAGGTAGAAATTATTTTAAAAAATAATATCTGGAAAGATTGTGATGAAAACGCTAAAACGTGGGATGTTTCAGCGCAGCTTCGCGCGGCTTCGGCTCATGTTTTAACTTCTAAATATACATATTTTTTTAAGAAATTTTAAATAGGGCTTGAATACAGTTATATTTATAACCGATTACAATTTCAGATAATTCGGACGATAAAATCATTTTTTTCTGTTGTGTTAAAGACCCAACGCGAAAAAAAAAAAAAACGGAAGAAAACATATTTTTTTTAAAACTAAATATGAATTTTCACCGTTATATTTATAACCGATGAAAATATTAATGAGTTCGGAAAACAAGAACTATTTTTTTAAGTATCAAACCTACGTAAAAAAACCAAGAAAATGTCTTCTTACAAACACTTAAATGCACTGCGCCAAAATTGCCATTTGTCACCACTAAATTTTAATAGTATTTTTCGCTTATTAAATTATAGAAATTGTGTCATTAAGTAAGGTGACAAAATTTAGTGGGGACAATCGGCCGTTTGTGGCGCAGCGCTATTATCCCTGTTGTTTGGTAACTAGCAAATAAATTGGGAAATAATATTTTGTGTTTCATCACTGCTGCTCTATTTACATGATTATAAACAGCATCAACATTAGTCACGGAATGTTGACCTCCCCAAACTTTTTATTTAATTACAAAGCTAGTGTTAATATGTGTTAAAGATTACACATTTTTGTTACATATAGGCTTATAGAATGGTTCGCCATATTAGATCTTCTATTTTTGTGAAACAGTTACCATGCAAATGATACCTGGCAGTGATGTCATATATTTGTAATGTGTGTGTTTAATTGGAACACAGAATTTTTTGCTGTACTTTAAGATCCTCCATCAGCTATAAAGATTAAAGGACGCTCCTCAAAATTTCCAAATTCTTCGAAAAACATTTTTTTCATCAAATTATTCGGACTACTCCATGTACTTACATTTAAAAATATTTAAATACAAATGAGAAATTTATAACAGAGAATGCTGCTAATCATTTAATGTTAGATTAAGTGTGTTGTGGCACAGCTACTAACGTTTACGCTTTTTACTTACCACTAACATTTAATAATAAATTTTGCCTTATTTAATCGACAAAATCTGCTATTAAATAAATAAAAAACATATCTATTCAATTTTAGTGGTAACTAAAACATCGTAAAAGTTGGCAGCTATGTTGAAACATATTCTCTTTAATGAGATGATGTCTTGAATGCATGAAAAACATATTCTCTTAAAGATGCGGAGCTTCAATGCAAAACATTTACGGAAACTGTGGTTATTTTAAAGAAACCCTGTATGGAAGTTGTGGGGTTTTTTACCTTTAGAAAATTGCAATTATCTCGGAAAGAAAACGTGCAGTAAAGATGTAAGTATTTTACCTTCATGGAGGGTTCAAATTTATTATCCAAAATGCTCGTTGTTTTCCTGAAGTTTTTTTTTTTAAATGTTCCCTGCTGACTATTTTACTTCAGACACTAGCTGAGAATGACTGTTTTAACCATTTTTTATCACAAACGATGTGAATTTCAACTACTTCCTTTTTATATATTTTTTCCTATTGCATTTTCCCATAATAAGTTTTTCTGCTTGAAAAAGGAAAAAAAATAGTTTTAGATCGTTTAAGAATTTTCAGAAATTGTACAATTTGAAGTGTAAAACCTGAGTTTTGTCATACAGTTGAACGGAATAAATTGTATTATGCTATTATAATTTAAGGGGTCAAGTAACCTTTGAACTCACAAAATACATGAAACAAGAACGAAAAATCATGCGTCAAGCATAGATTATGTAACACTTTCCAACGCTTCCAAAATAATTTTACAAATCATTACCGTTTAATAAGCTAAAAGATAACATCTAAGTAATCCGAATACTTTTCATCAGCCCTGTATAGGATCTATAGATTTGTATATATACTACATAGGATGCTAAATTTTAGTTCAGTTAAGAAACGCGTAGCACAGTTTAAAATTCTCCGTCTGGAGTTAAATAATACGGAAATGTGTTCGCGAACTTTTGTGCTTCCCTGTATAGGATCTACAGAATTTATACACACCACGTAATAGACGAAAAGCCAGTTAAAATTAAAATCGCGTTCAGTAACTTAAAACGCACTTCCAGGAATTATTGTTAACAGACAGTAGAGAATTCTTTTGTGTGTCCCTGTAAATGAACGATGACTGCTATACACACAATATTCTGTAGTAAGCCTCTTGTAATGCACCTTATATAAATTTCAATTCGTTTAAAATAGGGAAACATTATTTAAGTAAACCGCAGACGATTTTTCTCCATAGACGTAATGTAACGGAATTCTTTTGACTGTCCCTGTAAAGTAACTATAAGTGCTATGCACACACTATTCCATATTAATCTTCTTCTAATGCACCTTAGTGATATATATAAATTTCAATGCGTTTAAAATAGTGAAACATTATTTAAATAAACCTCAAGTGATTTTTCCCCATAGACTGCAATGTAATGGAATTCTTTTGAGTGTCCCTGTAAAAAAAAATATAAGTGCTACACACTTCCGTTGAAATAGGGAATATGCTATAGATAACGACTATAACATATAAAAATTGCAGAGCAATCCGAGCATATTTGCGGGAGTTAGAGCACGGACAGACGGCCAGACAAACCGAAGTCATAAACACTTTTCAACTAGGTTGGAAAGTGTTAAAAAGGACCTCTATAAGAATTACAGTAACTCCGTAACTAAATGACTTTGAATTATAAAATTTAAAATACATATCAATAAAGGTTTATTTTATAAATTAAAATTCTCCAAAACTGTATACACTCATAAAACTTTTAAATTTATTTAAAAATATAATAAATTTTTTACGAAAGAATTATTCTTGCATGTATTGCACGCATAATTTTACACATCTGAATTGCTAAAACCAGCGAATTTTTTTTTAATGAGTACATATATAATGTGTTCTCAAAATGACCTTCGATGAAAAAAATAAAATGTGTAGATCCTGAAAAAAAAGTATTTTTTTTTTTTTTTAGAGAAATTCGACATATCGAGTGTTTTTAATGCAAAAGTAGTCATAAATACTAAACTTGTTACTTGAGAAACATAATAATATGCCATTTTATCAATCTGTATGGTTAAGACATTCAATCAAAATTTCATGAAATTCTAACCAACCATTTTTAAGAAATCGTGCGCGCAATGACCAAAATCGCCGTTTTGAGAAAATTGACTTCAAAGATCAAACTACCACTTGATCATATAAAAAAAGCTCAGACCGTTTTAGACGTAACTCCTCTTCTAAAGTGAATTTTTGCATGGTGTTATTTTTAAAATGTTCCTAAAGAAAAATATTTAATTATAAGATATTTTTTTTTTAAATCGAATTTTTGACACTTTAAAGGTTACATTAGTATCTATGTCGCTTAATCCATATGTACGGTGTGACCTTGTCTGACACTTTTACACATTTAATATATTTATTCTAAAAAGTTTTTAAGCCCAATTTTTTCATATTTAAAAAGAAAATAGTTTTTATTTGTTGCTGGTCGACATGAATGTAACACCCGCAACACATAAAAATTATTTTTTAAGGATGATATACGTATTCTAGAAAATTGACAATAATGAATGATGGTAAATAAATATTGGTTTAATATAAAAATATTTAATTTATAAATTTTGACATTCAAACCTGCACGTGAAAAACTAATTTATATAGAAAAGTGTGAAACACTCCCATGGATTGAGCGAAGTACTAAATTATTCTGGATTAAACATAAAATCAACATATTTCAATTTTTCGAAGAATTCTGATTCATTTCCAAAAACTTGTTTAAAATAACAAGCAAAAGAATGGAGGATATAGAAGAGAAGTTACAGTTAAACATGTTAAGATTCTTGACAACAACAGTTTCAAACATTGGCCCGCAGGGTACTGCTATTTTTTAATTGTTTATTCATCTTACTTAACACTTTAGTATAATTAGCGTATATATGCGTCCTTTTCAGGAATTTATTTTTTAATCAGAAAATTTGAATCCATACCGGAAATTCCAAAAAAGAGTTTTTACTTTATATAATCACGAAACGTCTGTCATTACTACGTTAACAACGTCACCATCAACGTCATCACCGCCCCCCTGAATACTAGGCCTGCGCGCTGAGAAAAATGGCGGCTGTCGCAGGCGGATTTTTTTTTCAGCGTTTGAACGGTACCTCGAACTTCAACACCAATAATTTCTAAAAGTTTTCTTCGCCTAATTTTTTTAGATCAAATAAGTCAAAGAAAACTTTTAGATATTATTGGTGTTGATGTTCGAAGGACCGTACAAACGCCGAAAAAAAAAATCCGCCTGCGACAGCGGCCATTTTTGTCAGCGCGCAGGCCTAGTATTCTGGGGGCGGTGACGACACATGTACATCAAAGCAATGCATATATGAATCAATTAAAACTTGCATTGAATAAATAAATCCAGTTCTTTGTTTAAATTAACATATTTGCCTTATGTAACCACATAATTATACTTTTAATAAGCTGTAAAATTACTCTTTAAAATTAGTGTAGTGTAGGGTTAAATAAATAAGGCAACATTTCTATTCAGAATGTCTGAATAAAATACCAGAAATGCACGCTTCGGATGCAAATGTGTTAATCGCAGACTGCGGTAAGTAATACAAATGTTTTTATTAAAAATATTAGTTTACCACACTTTGGCATAACTACTACAAAAAGTACTCCTTGGAAATTCAAAGGATTCTGGCACCACTATTTTGCTTTAAAAATTCTATTTATTTTTTTAATCTCAGAAATTGTAATCGTTGTGTTTAATTAGAGATTTTGTAAAAATGTCAGCACACCCTGACTTTAAACGATCTCATTTAAGAAATTAAAATGATTCTAGTGACAGAAAAATAATCGTGAACATATATGTAGTAGAACAACAGTAGAAATTCCGCCCTCTTCTGAAAGTCTTTCATTAAAGGATTTCTAGATAGGTTTTTCAAGTTTATGCATTACTAAATATCATTCAATGAACGGATTTAATATAAACCGTCTTGAAATTTAACCCTCTCCGGCACAGTGGTCCCACTCCGGGCACACCTAATTTTAATTCCAAACATGGATTCGCACCAAGAATATTTTAATAAAATTTTGCTTCTATAATAAAAGCTTAAAACCTTCTCACCGCCACGACCTGATATATCCGTTCACTATGCTGTTGGTTTCACAGCAATACAAGGTTTGTTTAAATTAACACTTTACCGACCGGCCGTCGATTAATCGACGGCCGGTCGGTAAAGTGTTAAAATTAAAATTTTAGATTTCCCACCACTTTTAAATGAAGAATATTTTTTATATTATTTTATCAAGAGATTTGTCTGGTGAAAGCTAGTATACATTTATTTTCATATTTACTGGTGTGAAAGACGCTTTACTCATAGGTGCCAACCTCTCATTAATATTCCGTAATATGCGGGTTAATTTGAACCAGTTTAACAACGCTTCAAACCAGAAAAATTACTGGATTAATCTTTATTTATTTAATATCAGGTTTCTACATGCAATTTATTTTACTTCATTTCTTTAAAAAATTTCTGGTGCGAAACGTGTTAAACCTGGGTCAAATTAACCTGCATACTACGTAATATCAATGATAGGTTGGCACCTATGTTTATTGCCAGTAAGTATAGTGATCTAAAAATATGCCACCGGTCGTTAATGTGTTAATATAATTCTACAAATATAATGCATTTTTAAAACATCAAGTAATGATTGATACTCTCAAGGATTATACTTATATACGTAATTAAGTTTTTTATCTCAAGTTTGAAAATTCAGATTTTTTTAAGCATTTTAAAGAAAGTACAGAGAAAACAACATTACAAATCTGCCCTTTTGCTCGGCGGTCAGGGGGGTTAAAATAAGGAGTTCTTATTTTCTAAAAAAGTCGTTTGCAAATTCCTGTGTCTACGCTCGGTCAAATTAGCTTTGAGTTCAAATGTCATGACCCATGACCAAAATGACCCACTAATCCAAGTTTCTCAAACATGTGACCAATCCTAATTGTCTTCTCGTGTCCGAAACCCGTAGGATATAAAATTTAATCCAAATAGTTAGAGCCCTTTTTTAGATAAAATTAGCTTGACACACAGTGACCCAAAAATGACCCACAAACCGGATTTTCTCGAGCATATGACCGTGCCCAATGATTTTCTTGTACCCAAATATCACAGAATGCAAAATTTAATTCAAATCGTTTGAGCCGTTTTTAACCCATTAAACGCCGCTATATGAACCGCATCCCAAAAATTATAATTTTTATATTTTTTTAGGTTTAATATACGTCTCTAATCATATGCAGTTTAAATTTTTAAGAAATCTTTATTTGGTTAGAAGATATGATATAGTCCCAAAATGGGAGACTTGGCGCCTAATGGGGATAAAATAGAAACCTCCACCACAATGTTTAGAGTTGAATGTTTAGTTTTAAAATATTTCGAAATCGAGTTATAAATCCCCAAATTTATTTGTATATGGTAAATAAAGTTAATTATCAATACCTTAATTGCATATTAAATATATTCAAGCCATAAAATGAAGAACTCGTAAATGTTCTTACCTTTTTAATATCTTTTTTCTTTTACATTTTTGTATGAAACGGTATTAGGCAATTTTTGTGGAGCATTACCTTACATTTCTCGCACCACAGACGAGTATTCTTTTTACAAAGTTTACATTTTGATTGCTTTCCTGCCTGTGTGATAAAATGATTTACACCATCAAAGCGTATGTTACAGTTCACTGGTGTGTGTGGTCCAAGTTGAGGTATTGGCAACGATTGCAGTCTGTCTGATTTCATCAAACCCATCACAATGTCTCGTAAAAATGTTAACTGAGACATTTGTCCATTCATCTCACGATGGATTCTCCAAGCCGCTACCACAGCCATGTTCAGTGTGTTGGTGAAAAATGGCCACCACCATTTCTTACCCTTTATTCTGGGTCGGTAACTACTCAAAAATCGATCAAGAAGATCTACGCCGCCCATATTTTTATTGTAAGATCCAACTATTCCTGGTTGAGGCAAATCAACCTTCTTTTTAGATTTTCGGCACCAACGCTTTGCTTGCCCCATAGGCTCCATACATTCAAAATTCGATGCTAAGCATACAACTTTATTGTCTTTCCATTTTACTACACTTAAATCCTTTGTTATAATGTAGTCAAATGTCCCTCTTTCTTTTTTTACCAAAACTTTACTATCTTGTAAAGGACAGTTCTGCAGTCGGTTCTCTCTCACCGTTCCAGTTAGACAGAATTCCCTTCTTCGCATTTCTTCAAGCAATGGCAGAGAGTTGAAAAAATTGTCAACATACACTTTGTGTCTTCTACAGTTTTCTACACATTCTATTAGATCCAAGACAACTCTTGTTCCAAGGGGAGTTTTGTCTTCGGCTGCTGTTTCTTTTCCCACATAAACTTGTAAATTGAATGGATAACCTTGAGAAGAAGCAAGAATCCATAATTTGTAACCAAATTTTATTGGTTTTCCACGCATATACATTTTGGTAGAATGTCTGCCTGTATAAGGGATCATTTCCTAATCAATACTTAAAGATTCAGAAAATGTTCCGAATTGCTGCAGTTTTTTTCCAAACAACTCTATAAAACATCTAACTTTGGCCAACTTGTCAGAGCCATCAATAGAATTATTATCACATAAATGGAGATACTTCTTTATATCTCTAAATCTCTGTCTACTCATGGCATTTTGTATGAAAGGCAGATTACAATCTTCTGAATTCAGGGTTCGTACGCTTTAGGGAATTTCCCAGGAGTATCACCAGTATTTTCTTTATATAAATAGAAATCTAGGTTAAACTCTTGAAACTTCGCTTTCTTTTAACGAGGATTTTCTGTAGAAAAATACTGGTACCGAAGAATTTCCTAGTCGCAAAATTCCAGGAGCCGTACGAACCCTGTGAATTGCTCCAATATAAATCTTCTTGAGGCAAGGAATGATATCCGCTAAACAACAGAATTCCGAGAAATACTTCCAATAACTTTTCAGATAATGAAAAGGTATAATTATTGTTTTGCGTAGCATACCTTAAAGTTTCTTCTAAAATAAGATTCATGATATCAGAATCAAAATACATTTTGAATAATTCATAAGGAGTTTTACTTGCTAACTCAGGATGGATCTCTTCTAAAATTGGTGTTTTTTCAGACTTAATTGGATCTAATTTATCGACTTTTTTCCAAACATATGGTTTCGTTTTTGGCTCTTTCTCCTTCTTTGTCCTAATAGCTTTATTTATTTTAACCTTTTTTTCCGTTTTGTCAATTTTTTGGACTCTGTTTGTTGGTTTTGACTTTTGTTGCAGTCATCTTCATCATTTGAAAAATAATTTTCTTCTGGACACCTCTTCCTCTTTTTATATGTTACTTTCTTCTTTGAAATATCTAGTGTTTCACGACGTTTTAAATTAAGTTCGACTTCTCCGCATACATCCACTGGTTCTACTTCATCTAAATAATTTTCATTAAAATTTTCCTCATCAGTTATCTGATCAGGATTTGGTGGCAAACAAGTGATTGTACACTCATCTGCTGAGAATTCGTCCGAATCTAATGTTTCCATATAGTCTAAGGCTTCCTGCACAGTTAAAAACTTAGACGCCATTTTTACACTTTAAATAAAAGTACAGAAATTTCTCTATTGAAAATGAACCTTGCTTACTGAGCGCCTAGCTTAGACTGCTGACCAAGAATTTATCACACGTTTATCTAGAACATTCTCCAGAACGTTATGAATAGAATCAACTGTTTTGATAAAAACACCTGGACTTCAGCAACAAAAGAGGGGTTACTATGTTCAATAACAAAAGAGCCTGACCTTCAACAGTAAAGAATAAACAGCAGAGAGGTCAACAGATGTATTCATGGAAAAGGGGTGAGGACTTTATTTTGCTAGTCAGAAAGGGCCAAGTCTCCCATTTTGGGACCTTTCTAAATAAACAACTGTAAAACCCTTTTAAATTATTTTTCTTGATCTATGTTTGTTATGATTTAAAAAAATAACTATTTTTTTTTTCATATTCAATGTTTCGAAACTTTCGCCGTCGAATTAATTATTTTTAGTGATTTTTTTTCTTATGAAGTAAATATAGTCAATTTTCCTTAAATTTGAAAAATTTTAAAAAATAGAATTTAAATTACAAACTTTTTGAAAAAAATTCCAACCATGCTAAGTACTTCAATATTCAATAAAAGTAATATAAAATGTATGTGTCTTAATTACTTGTGGAGAAAAAAAATCTTAACAAAGGTTCCCAAAATGGGAGACTTGGCGCTTAATGGGTTGAGATAAAAATACCTTGGATCCACTGGGCACGAAACCCTTCTAAAACATTATCAAAAGTCTCTACATTACTAACTAAAAAGACGATGTTGGGAATTAGAAACCAGTTAAATTTTTACTCTGCTCTTTAGCCAACGCTAAACGTCAAAATTTTCCGTCTCTCCTGGAATTGCAAGCGATTTTAAGGGAAGTTATGCGAAAGGATACAAACTCGACATGTGTTTTGTTTTAGCCAATCATAGTCTGAATTCGGAGGACTTAATCCAATTTCCGGCGTAGAGATATCGTAGTTATTAAACTTCCAGGATGCTTTTGGCGCCAAATAATCTTTCTGGTTTTAACTGGAATTTTCTGAAAGCTTCTAAAACCGCGGTAAAATGAAGTAATATTTTAGCTTCGAGAATAGGTATAAAATATTCTTTAACTGCCGACGATTTTTTTTTAGAATACTAGAGAAGAAATTTAATTATTGACACAGATTAAAAGTGAGAAATATTTAAATATGGAAACATACTTAGGAACATTTAATATTTTAATATAAGAAAGAATTTACGGAAATAGGGTTTTTTAAGATGGAATAATTTTAAGAGATATGATATTTTAGCATTTAAATAAAGACCTTTATAGCAATTTGACTACACGGGAATAATAATAATGAATTTTAATAATATAAAATGAAATAAAGATGTTCTATTTAAAGAATAAATTAAAATAGCTATCGCCATTTTTAGATCTAAATATTTTCGAATAAATATTATTAAGTGGATTAGGACAAAATGGCTTTACATATGGATAGTAAAGGATGATTTTAAGAATAACAATTATTTTAATAAGCCGGGGTTATATACGGAACATTACTAAATGGAAAAATTTTATAGAATAATTTAGCAGATTTCGGAAAAAATTAAATTTGTGCTTTATATATATATATAACCACACACACACACACACACACACACACAAGAAATGCTCGTATTAGAATATATGATTAAAATGATTAAAATATATGATTAAAATCGAGCTTCAAAATTTTCAGCGGCAAGAGTCGACACGTCTGCTGGCATTCCTAAGAACTTATCTATTATTCTATTTCCACCATTAAACTGTATATTTAATTTCCGATTTAATCTGTGGTACGACAATACAATTTCACAAAACTATTGGTCAGTTGGCAGCTATTAATTACACTATTTATAACACATTGTTGAAATGTCACTGCCAACAATAACACTTTTTTGTTACCATACATTATAAATAATAATATTTGCGTTATTTAATCGCAGATTAAGCAGTAAATTTGGCCACTACAGGGTTTGTACGCACTTACCACAATTTTTTAACAGAATTTTTCTATTTAATATTTAAATGGCAGGCATCGCAGTCACCGCGTTTAATTGCAGAATTTGTTTTACTTTTCTGCATTTAAATAAAGCAAAAAATTTTATTAAAAAATTGTTGTAAAAGCGAACGAACACGAGTAAACTAATGACAAATCAACAATGTTTTAACATAGGCTTTCTGGATTGCAAGTACATTTTTTTAATCACTTTTTCTCATGTATGGTTAAATATCATTTATTTTTTACTATAAAAGAGAAGAAAATATTTATATATATTTATATATATTGTTATATATTTTTATTGTTTTTGAAATTAAAAAAAATAAAGGTAGAAACACTGATTATTGTAAAATAATTTAATCCAATAAATTTCAGTATGTTCTAACCATTGTTGTATATCAGACTCTAAAATATAAGTCATTCTATACCAAATTGAAAGTTGACAAATTTAAAGTTTCCCAAGAAATCATCTTCCTTCCGAAAAGTCGTTTAAAATAACAAGCAAAAGATTAAAGGAAATAGAAGAGAAATTACAGTTAAACTTGTTCAAACTTTAGAAATGCTCACATAACAAATGAAATTTCCTCTCTTCAGAGAAAATCACTCATGTGAATATTTTTCGAGTTTGTAACTCAGTTGTTCATTTAAAAGTTTGCTCATTAAATGTATAAAGATTTTTGCATTCTTAAGTATGAAGTTAAAAAATAGAAGTGATTGAATTTGAATATATAATCACATTTCATGACAAGAGAAAAACGTAAAAAGTAATAATGAACATTTTAAGATTCAATTATAAGTTGTCATTTACAAGGTAATATTTACAAGCTGGTATTTACAAGGTGCGTACAATCCTTGGAATTTCCGAGGAGTCTGACACCACTACTTCTGATTAGAAAAACCTATTTAATATTTAAATCATAACTCATTACCACCTCGTTTAATCACATAATTTAGAATATTTTTTTAGTTTAAATAATGCAAAAAATTCTATTAAAATTTAAACTCTATCAATTCAATTAATTAATATTTACTATAATGTAACATTATGCAATATAGGGAAATAATTTAAATTTTGAATTTTGAGACCAGAAAAAAAATTTAAATAAAAATGCAGTGCTTGTCAAAATAAGGTGAGGCAATATAAATTTTCCATTTATTTAATCACATAAGTTTCTAATTTTTGGATGTTCGTCTTAAACCAGAGCGAATATACTTAAAGCGTTGATGTACGTGTTAAATTTGTTAGAGCGCACTAGCACTACATTCCTCTCATGCTGCCGGTGGACAGACAACACAGAAGTACTGCCGCAGGCGCCCAATAAGCAAATTTTGTTTGCGAAAATGAGCGCCACTTAACCTTTCCTGCGGCGAGATGTCAAAGCAAAAGTTTGTAGGAAAAATAATTGCAACTAGTAATTTGTAAGTTACTTAATTCATTTCACTGATTTTATAGCTACGTGTGATTCCAATCAAGGATCCACGTTTGATCTAGATTTTTATATGGCATCCGAGTTAATATTTAGCGGTTTCTCTTTTAGTTTTTTTCTGGTGTAAGATTTTTATTTTCCAGCATGCAAAAGTACTATCAGTCGTAGGAGGGCGCTATTTTACTTGTGAAATTTCTTCCATTTATATGCTCAGGCTTATTATATAATGGCTTTGACTTAAACTGTTTTCGTGTTGAGTTTATTCGATTTACATAAACGCAGATCTCTGCAATTAAGTACAGCAAGTGGTACACAAAAATCGTTATTATGTACTATCAAATATACACAGCAAAATAGGAACTATGCAATTTGATTGGGAATTTTGTCTCTTTACATGTATGTTAAAAAAATAATCTTATGAAGTCGTCTTCATATTGAAATTATAACAAACTTGTAAAATTTTTCCACACGAGCACTAAAGTTTGAGATTATATTTCAATTTTTCGGTACATTTTATCTTGAGATACCTAACGGGACCTTCGGTGAGGTAGTCTAGAAAAAACAGATGAAACATTTTGAACTCCAACTGTTAATTTATTTTTATTAGTTTCAAAACAATCTCAAATGCATGTTGTTTTTAAGCGTAAATAAGAAACTTATCGGCGGAATGAGCAGTTATTTTCGGTTTGCATGTTTAAAAATTGAAGAAATCTATATCTGTTAATATTTATTGATTTAATAAATATATTTAGAATATTAATTTTTCAACTTGTATATTGTGAATTTATATCAGACAAAATAACAATAAATCAATCCGAATTGCGTAAGTTACATAGCAACACAGTCTCTAAATAATCTTATAGACACTCACAACCTCTCCATGATAAAATAGGAAATAAAGAAACTTATCTACCTATCTATATTACCTATCTATCTATCTATCTATGTATATATATATATATATATATATATATATATATATATATATATATAAACTTATTGCAAAAATTAACCATTGAAACAGAAGTAACTGACCAAATGCAATTAAATTATTACCCCAAATAGCTATGTCAAATTACACATTATATAACATAGTCCTAACAAATGAAGTATTTATTCAAAAAGTGAAACAGAAGTAAAAAAAAAAAAAACACAAGTGTAAGCTTATAATGTAATTTACTTTTTAAGGGCTGGGAAACCACATTATAAGCAAAGAATGATTGTTTTCTGTAATTGTCACAAGCTTAAAGCCAAAATTTTGTGACAATTCCAAGCCCTAACAATCATTGGAAAGAAATAAAAAAAAAGGATACCTTTGAAAATAGAACACTACAAATCAAACGGAAGAAAATAAATCCATTTATAAACAAATAAATACAAAGGAAGACAAAGAAAATCTATACATTACAACATCCATTTGTCCAGAATCCGAAGCCAAAAATGTTTGGTGCTAAGCACATGGAAAGTGAATAAGTCAATTCAAACGTACAAATTAAAATTACAGTTAATTTTCTAAAAGTAGCAGTTATTAATTTAACCATTGTGATTTTAACTATTTCTAATTTAAAATATAAAAATACAAATAAATAATATAAAAACTATAAATTCATTTACTAAAAATATTTTTTAACTTAAATAATTTTAATATATACCGGGTGATTATAATTAAAGTTACGATTTCAAAAATCGATACTTTTAAAACTACTGGTCAGAATGACTTGATATTTTAGAAGAACAATCATGAGGCAATGGAATTTTGTTTGGCGAAGGAAAAAAATAGTTCCAAATTGTGCCGATAGATGGCGTTGTCAGGGTAATGTCAGGGGAAAGACCAAAAATGTATTTTTGAACCCTTTCCGGCGCGGTGTAAATTTGTTTGCAAAATGATGAAATAATAGACTGACACCGGAATTTACAAACGAATCCATTATTAAAAAGAAACTTGCTTATTTTCTGGTTCTTAATGAAAGGAAAATTTTAATTAAATATTCTTGGTGCCGTTTGTCAGTTTTAGAATTAAAATTGGGTGTCCTTTTTTGTGACCACCGCCCGTTAAAGGGTTAAACATAGGAATGATGTTGCCAAAATGAAAAAATAGAGTTCAGAGATTTACTAAAAATTTATTAGCGAAAAGACAAGACTACGTGTTTACAGCGACGACAGCGATAATGACAAAAAATGAAAAAAAAAGAGCTTCATGGAACAAACACCTTACTGATTATTAAGGCATAAGTTGCTCAATATGCCCTCCCCCTTGTTCCGCTACTAATTGGAAGCGCAAAACGGCATGCTCCACAACAGATCGGAGGGTATCTGTACTAATGCAATGGGTGTGTTGTGTGATGCTTGCCTTCAAGTCGGCTAGATTCTGAATCCGCCCGCTATAAACAACATTCTTCAGGTACCCCCAAAGCCAGAAATCACACGGGTTTAAGTCGGGGGAACGTGACGGCTACGTTGTTGGAAAATGGCGGCTTATGATCCTATCATCTCCGAAATTATCACTCAGTAGCTGCTTCACAGTAGTAGCAATGTGCGGAGGAGCGCCATCTTGCATGAATATTATGCGATCCACACACTGACGCTGTTGAAGTGCCGGAAGAATATGGTTACGCAAAAGTGCTTCATACCGCTTGCCAGTAACTGTGCAGGTAACGGGACCCGCAGGTGTGATCTCCTCGAAGAAAAAGGGACCGACGATAAACGCTGCCGTTATTCCGCACCACACAGTGACCTTTTCAGAGTGAAGAGGTAATGGCTGTAGCTGGGACGGATTCTCGGTCGCCCATATCCTGCAATTTTGCGTATTTACAGAACCTTGCAAGTGAAAGTGGGCTTCGTCAGACCACAGAATGTTCCATGGCCATCCGTTGTCCACTTCCATCTGGGCAAGAAATTGCAGTGCAAAAGATTGACGTGCTTCCAGGTCAGCAGGTAGCAACTCCTGCACATGAGTTATCTTGTACGGATAACAGCGTAAGACGTTCCGTAGGACTTTACGCACCGTGCTGTTCGGCATATCCAGCATTCGGCCAATCCCCCTTGCACTGCTGATTCCAGCATCACTGTCAGTATGTTCCTGTAATGCTGTAGCCACATCTTCCACTGCCGCAGCTGAAACTGGTTTCCTTCCTCTACCCCGTTTAACGTCAAATGAACCGGTCTCTTCGAATTTAGCAATCATTATTTGCAGACCATTTGTTGTTATTGGACCTTTTTTTATGGATTTTAATGTCCGAAACTTCCTAATAGCTGTAAGTGCACAGTCATCGTTCTTATAAAAAAGCTTCAAGAGCAGAGCGCGTTTCTTCATAGTCAGAGTCATGATGAAGCATTCAGGCAAAGAGCTGCTGCTCTGCATTTTTATGGTTGCTATGTCTGCGGTGCGCATGTCACGTATTAGTAATTTGCATATCTTCAGACAATGTGAACCCAGACAGCGCCATCTATGGGCACATTTTGAAACTTTTTTTTTTCCTTCGCCAAACAAAATTCCATTGCCTCACGATTGTTCTGCTAAAATATCAAGTCAATCTAACCATTAGTTTTAATTAAAATTATCGATTTTTGAAATCATAACTTTAATTATAATCACCCGGTATTTAATTAAAATTTTCCTTTCATTAAGAACCAGAAAAATAAGCAAGTTTCTTTTTACTAATGGATTCGTTTGTAAATTCCGTTGTCAGTCTATTATTTCATCATTTTGCAAACAAATTTACTCCGCGCCGGAAAGTGTTCAAGAATACATTTTTGGTCTTTCCCCTGATATTACCCTGACGACGCCATCTATCGGCACAATTTGGAACTATTTTTTTTCCTTCGCCAAACAAAATTCCATTGCCTCACGATTGTTCTGCTAAAATATCAAGTCATTCTGACCAGTAGTTTTAAAATTATCGATTTTTGAAATCGTAACTTTAATTATAATCACCCGGTATATTATATTATTGGAATATTTAAAAATTTCACTGGGCAGGACAGTCCAGTTGATCAATCTCATTGTCACCATACCAATCCATGGTGGACCTCGCAACATGACAGCTGGCGTTGTCATCCTGGAAGAAACATGGGTCCAACCCCTAGAACTGCCACAACGTAGGAAGCACACTTTCATCCAAAATAGTGCAGTAGGCGTCAGTGTTGAGATTACAATGAATTGAGACCAAAGGTCCCAGACCAAACCAGGAAAAACATCCTCAGGCCATAATTCCCCCTCCGCCAAACTTAACGTGCTCACAATGCATTCGTGCAGGAGGCGTTCTCCAAGCAGACGGCAGACCCAAACCCTACCATCCGAACGGTAGCGGGTGTACCTTGATTCATCACTCCAGAGAACTCGTCTCCACTGCTGTATAGTCCACTGTCGTCGTGCTTTGCATCACCTTAACCGGGCAGCGCGATTGGACTTGGTGATCAAAGGCTTATGGGCGGCAACACGACCATGAAAACAAGGCAGATGAGCTTCTTTACGGATGGTATTCATCGAAACAACTCACCCAGATGCCTGTTGAAACTCTTGGTGTATGTGTGCCATTGGTTGGGTGCGGTTCTTCCGAATTTCTCTGGACCGCACCCGTCGGTCTCTATCTCCTGGTGGTTTCGTGGGTCACCATATTCCGACAATCACCGCTCACCTTCGACTTCTGAATCCCATTAACCACAGTCGATTTTGGGTAATTCAGCTCGCTAGATATGTACCTTAAGGATAGGCTATTTCTGTGGTTCCCGATGATTAAACCTTTATCGACATCAGATAAATCTGTACTTCATGGCATCTTGCAGGCAACTGATGCCAATGTTGTTTCCGACAATATATGTAACGATGGAGAGGGTGACGTGTATCAGTACCGCAGATATCGGCATTTGCATAGGTGTCCAAATACTTATTGGTAGATAGCGCAGATATAATATACAGGATGCAAGTAATAATGTTAAAAATCAATTATGGGTGAAAGAGACTGCGGTGTGTGCGAAAATGCTTCTCATTATCTAAAGTTTTTTTTTTTTTTTTTTTTTTTTTTTTTTTAAGAAATACAAAATGGAATTATAACTGTCCATAGATGATACTACACATGCAAAGCTGCCCAAAATACATCCAAATCTTAAGATAAACAAGTATTTGATCAGAGATGACGCCACGAGATGGACTTCTAGTGAAAATTTTAAACGATGAATTCAAAACATAAATTATAGCAGAGCTTGTGTGATTCGCGCAGAAATAACTCGGAGTAAAAAAGACAATTATTTTTTATTAAAACTAGTTAAAATATTTAAAATAAAATTTAAAGGATTAATTACATTATTAATAAAAACAGTTTAAGTAATGATAATTCCTGACTTTATACATTTCAACCACTTG
This sequence comes from Maratus michaelseni, assembly GCA_963931845.1. NCBI lineage: Eukaryota > Metazoa > Arthropoda > Arachnida > Araneae > Salticidae > Maratus > Maratus michaelseni. The sequence goes on from OZ007586.1 coordinate 405,806,102, forward strand.
TAAACTTGTCCATATATTGATTTAAAAATCCATTCAGAGATATACTATTTATTTGGTATTTAAGGAGGTGTATCCTTGTTGGTGTAACCCAGCTTCGTAAAGATTAACATATATGCAAATAATTTAGTTCCATCATTTAACTTAATGTTGTTTCATATTTTGCTAATTCATTTTTTTTTACTTTTCTAATTAGAGAATATAATTTTTTTCTGTTTTACCTCTGTCTCTTTCTCAATCTTTTTGTTTTAGAAAATTTTATAATCTTTATGATTTAAAATACCAAAAAAGAAATTATTCATAATAATTCCATGCATACGATTGTGGTTGTGTCTAACGCTTTTACACTTAACCCCTCGCAACTAACGTCTTTTACAGAATTTTTTATCTTTTATCTCTGATTTCCGACTAATTTAATCACAGAAACGCTTTGATTAAATAATGCAAAATTTTCAATAAACAATTACTGGTAGGAATAACCAGGCGTTCTGAGCACTTTATGTGTTGCGTATACGTGGAGTTGACATGTCTACAACTTTTTGTACACCAGTATTTTCTTATAAAAAATTTTGTTCTTTTAAATCGATGAATTCTCCTAATAAATAAAACAAAATTTTCTGTACTAAAATACTGGTACACGAAAAGGTAGAGAATTTTAGTTTTGTACTAAATGTACAGGGTGTTTTTTTTTTAAACTGACACTGTTCAGAGCCGTCTGTAGCTCGTTCTAATAACTGGATTGACACAAAATTTTGTGAATGGACTAAGAAAATCATGGGAAAAAAGATTCCAACAAAAAAAATTAGTTCCAATTACCACCGATAGGGGGAAATGTGGCGCTGTGGTCATTTATGCAACTGGGAATTAGCATAAAATACGGGCAAAAAATGAAAATGCAAATTTTTACTTACGCAAGCGACAGTAGCGCCAATAGTTTAAGTTATAAATGCATGCAAAAAACACCGAGAAACAATTTCAGCTCAGGTTGAAAATGAATCTCACGTAACCGCAGCGCGCGTTACTTGTGAAGTTCTTATATTGTAACCAGTACAATGCACTAGCCGCTCTTCGTTTGCTTAGAACACGCCATAAACTGCGCAAAGGACCTTTATCCGTTAATGTATTGAAAGCAATGATTCTGAAATTCGAAGAAACAGGCTCGCAAGCAGTTCTGTCAGGCAGAGGACGTAAACCGGTGGCAGAAAAAGTGATAATGGATGTTTCAACTGCGATCAACGAAAGGGAAAGTGTAAATGATGAATAAAACGTGGCATTTTATCCAAATTGTTAATTTTGTCTGTTTCTGATGGGTTTTTTTCAATGTACAGCGCCACATTTCCCCCTATCGGTGGTGATTGGAACTAATTTTTTTCTGTTGGAATCTTTTTTCCCATGGTTTTCTTAGTCCATTCACAAAATTTTGTGTCAATCCAGTTATTAGAACGAGCTACAGACGGCTCTGAATAGTGTCAGTTTTAAAAAAAACACCCTGTATTTAACGTTCAAATTTTATATTAAATTTTACATACTTTTCAACATTTATTTCCCTTAATAAAGCAGCTATTTTCTAAGACATTATTTTGATATTAAAAATAGTCTTTATATATTGAGGATGTAACACCCACAGTGCCGAAAAACTACTGTTTTTAGGTATGAAAATTAGGTTTTTGAAACAGGGTGCGTTTTCATATTATTTTTTGCCTTATTTCATCAGGAAGAATTATTACAAATCATGCGATTCAACGTGGTGATTGCAATTTTTTTTTATTTATATATTAAAAAAAATTGTAATCCGAAAAATTGGTTCCAGATTCCTTGGAAATTCGAAGGAGTGTTTGCACCTTATAGAATGACGATATGGTTGTAATTAAGGTAAATAAATGTTAGTATAGCATACAAAAATTTAGTAGTTTTGGCTTTCAAAACTTTGAGTACAGAACTAGTTTTTTTTTTTTTTTTTTTTTTTTTTTTTTTTGTAAAAGAGTCAGAATCTACCTCATGGATTGCACGTTATAATTGATAAACAATTTTCATAAAATGTTGAGCAGTTATAAATTGAATTTAAAATAATAAAAATACCTAAGTTTTATTAGACGACTAATTTACTCTGTAAATTTAAAAATAGTTAGCATCTTAATTGAAGTTTAAGCATAATTTACTAAGTGGCATATGCAGCCTTCCTACTTCCTGTGATGCTACATTAGGTGATTAAATCGGATTCTATGAGGTAGGCATTACATTTATTAACTCACCCATCTAGAAGGCTGGAGTAATGAGAAATATTCCAGTTCTCGAGATTTAGCTAGAGATAAGCGAAGCAGAAAGTGATGATATATTACCATGAAGAACAAGGTTAATTTAGAGTCCTAGTTATGGCAAGAATTTCTTACGAAACGCATTTATTTCTGTTTATTTGTAATTAAAACTAAACAAATAGCGTATAAAGAGAACTGAGAGACTCAAACATGGGGTTGCCAGGGATATACTAAAATTTTATTTTTAACACATTAACTGCCAAAACTATGTGGTCGGAGTCTCCGAAAGTTTTACTGAAATATTTTTACTGAATACTTTTCGAAAAATTCTAAAAGATAATATTTGGTAACATTTTACTAGAAAATAGTCAATTAATTTTGTTACAGAAATTTTGGGAATAATTCAAGATATTAAAACGATACGAAAATAGTGGTATTCAAAATAAAATTTTTGTATTTTCCTTGCAACCCTGCAGATGCTTGTCTGAAATCAAAAATTTATTTATGTCGTCAATACAAAGGAAAACTCACGGAACTGTTAAAATTCGATTATCATTTTTTTTACATATAAACTTGGTTTTGGTGGAATGGTGAAGTTTCCAACATCAAATGTTATCGAAAAGATAGTTTTATATAGTATTGCCCAAATGTCATAAATTGCTTGATTATATTTTCAAAGAGTTTCACATCGTCCTAGGTAAAGTGAAGAGATTTGACATATTATTCTAAATATAATCCTCATAATTTGACAGTGCAATTTCTATAATTTGATGGGTGGGGGGGGGGATGTTGGTTAAACTTATTTCTTGAATTTATCAGTAAGTAGCCAATACGAACTTGTGAACATTCTTGAAAGATAAACTCTAAAAGGTTAGTTACATAGTTAATTTCACAAAGGTGATTTAAGGTCAATGTGCCTAAATGCGACATCATTTTAATTTTGCACGTGAATATCTTTCAATTGAAAATTAATTGCTGTGGAATAATTATGATTCTGGGAAGTTCTTGTAACGAACATTCTTACGAAAGATTCGTATATAATTGGGAAATGAGGAAAGTACCAATTAAATGAAAAAAAAAACGCGAAATATGTTATTTTAAACATTTAAACATATGTTACTATAAACATTTAAAAATTTTCTTCCAAGAAAATTTCTCTTTGCAGTACACATAATTATCAAACTCCGTAAATATTTTTTAAATGCGGTGACTAAAACAGAAAACGAGACAACGCTTTCGTTTTTAGGTAGCTTTCAATACAAAAAAGTATAAAGCTACCTATTGCAGCCGTTCGGAGGAAAGCAGTTCCGGAAAATTTCGATATATTTTCACCGATCATGACCCCCAGACCCCAAAACCACCCTCCGTTCAAATGTTGATTTATATATATATATATATATATATATATATATATCTGACCTATGTCATACGATAACGCTCGTATTTATAAATCAATTTTGATAAAACTAATTATATGTATTAAGCTCACCAATGTCTCGACCGAGTTCGTTGGCCAGCTTGGTCCGCCATTTTGTTTCAAGATGGCGGCCAATTAAAAATTTAAAACTAAAATAAATGTACAAAAAAGTTAAAAATTCAAATTTATTTTTTAGATCAGTGTTAGGCCTTGAAACGAGGATTCCAGAGCATTTTTTGTTTTACCTCTATCTTAAAAAACGGCTGAGATAGAGCAGTTTGAAATTCTAGGGTGGCTGACATTTTGAAACAAGACAGCACATTACAAAAATTTTCATTGTTGTAATAATTTTCCCAATCAAACGCATAAAACTATATATTCATATCCGTTAGCGCCAAATTCTCGCCAAACTTGGCGACATTTGGCGAAATATCGCCAAATTTGGCGACCAAAATAAGTCTTCATAAATGAAGCCAATTTGGCTATTGCTCAATAATTTGGCGAATTTCTTATTCAAATTCAGTATTAACGAATCTCTTGTAAACGTTTTATTTGCATTTTAAGTTGCTGTTTTCGTGTAACATTAGCTAAAATTTTAAAACGAAGATATAGGAAAGCTCCCTTTTCCTCCCGGTACAGGCCGGTAGGACTTTTTTATTTTTAAATGTCAAATTAACCGCCTAGATATCATGGAATTGTAGGTTCCATATACTGAAAGTGAAAGAGGGAAAATACATATAGCACAATTTAAACCAGACTTGCTCTAAAATTTTCATCGCATTTTGGTGTTTGATTTTTTGGTGGAACTTTTAGCAACGAACTGGATCCTTGAAAATCCCAGATGTACTAATGTAAGCACGATTTACTTTCAACAGATGTAAGCATATTTGCCATTTCCATGTATTAAATTAATATGATACTTAAAAGCAGAAATTGTTAATAATACTTTGTTGATGTTATATACTTAGGATATTTGTATTTTTCTTTGGCTAAATTCTAAATTATGTATTTCAAATGCACAAAATAGGAAAATGTATGATTTTATAAAAATTAATACAAAATTTGACTTAATAATATCGGTGTATATTTAAGCTAAGAATAAAGAAATATGATCAATGGACTAAAACAATGGTCAGAAAATACCAGATTTTAGTATGTTTCATTAATTTTGTTAAATATATTTTTGTTTTGAAATAAACGATAATCATTTTCTGCCATTTTATAACTATCGTTACTTTTCCTTTCCGGTATAATTTCTTGCTCACAAGATGCTTAACCCTCTAAGCGTGTGGAACGTAATATTCCGTTCACTAATCTCCAGGTTTCATTGCAATATATGCAATGTTTAACATCATATAATTCTGTAGATTTAAAGAATTTTCAAAACATTGAAGAATGATTAATACTCTCAAGGGTTACATTCATATTTTTAATTAAGTTTTATTTATAATGCTGAAAGAATAATATTTTTTTAGCATTTAAAACAAAATGCAGAGAAAAAAATATTACAATTTTACCCTTTTTCAAAACGCTCAGAGGGTTAACCCTCTAAGCGTGTGGAACGTAATATTCCGTTCACTGAGCTCCAGGTTTCACTGCAATATATGCAATGTTTAAGATAATATAATTCTATAGCTTTAATGAATTTTCAAAACATTGAAGAATGATTAATACACTCAAGGGTTAAATTGATATATGTAATTAAGTTTTATTTATAATGCTGAAATAATCATATTTTTTTAGTATTTAAAACAAAATTTAGAGAAAACAACATTACAATTTTACCCTTTTTCAAAACGCTCAGAGGGTTAAGAAAGCTTCAAAAATGTTCTAGAAGATAAAAAAGCTGTCGAGGATATTACAGCTGGTCAACTGACATCAAGACAGGCACATAAAAAAATCGCATTCCTCACTGAACAACTTATGGTCAAATAGAAGGATGAACTTTTAGAGGCAGCCACTCTAATATGTCTCATACAATTCTAAATGAAGAGTCAAGTGAAAATATTAAGTTTAGTAGGTAAGTAATTGTTGATGATGAGACTGAATTACGCCAGGTACTATTGTTACTAGTAAGATGCATGTGAAAGCTGAAGTAAGCACAATGGTAATGAGTGGCCCTAAAATTTGAAAATAGCCACAATTGTGTGATAAAACATTTTATGAATTGAATAAAAGTAAACATACACCAGACAACCTTCTACTTTTTTTATAGATCAACTTAAACCAGAAATTTTATAAGATGCAAGAAGATAATAAATAACCAAGTAGAAGTAAGAAACATTTTTTAAGCAAATTTTCTGGTTTGAATTATGTTTATTTGAATCGAAAAAACCCGGAAGATTGTCAGCTATGAGAACAGAATTGTTAAATTCCAGAGTAAACCAAATCGTTCAAAGAATGCCTAAGTATAAAAATTCCTAAGTATAAATTGTTTATGCGCAGAACATACCATAAATATTATTTTGGTAAAAGTAATGTTGTAACGGTCAATCGTTTGTTACTTCTTGTTTATTAAGAGTGAACATTAAAATTGTTTAACCCTCCTAGTACTATTGCTATTGCTATAGATTTTGCACATGTCTGGTGTGTTTAATCAGATTTTAATTTGCGTAGTGTTTTAAGATTTAAACTGAGTTTGATAAAAATTTCACCTATATCAGTTAGAGTGCTTTTATAATAATAGAGTGGCGACATACGGACGATAAAATTTGATTGAATCAGATGATTTTGGACAAACATTTGAAGAGTCTGCCATTATATTCGACTTGACGAGTCCAAGGAACTATGAATAAAGAGGAATTGACATATCCCCAAAATGGCGAAGAATCAAGTGTAACTCGTTCCGCAAGGACTAAATACCGCCGGGGCAAACTTCCGCCACTAATTTAAATAGAATTTTTCCCTATTTAAAATTCTTTATAATTCAGAATTTCTATTTAAGGCAAAAATAACTACCATAATTTCTGCCCTGTAATTCGTGGATCAAACAATTATGTTTCGACCCAGAAGTTTTATTTAATAATTGAAGTTAAATATTTACAGCGATCTAGTAAATTACATTATATAAAATAAAATTTCTGGCTCGAAACATAATTGTTTGATACGCGGATTATATGCCGGAAATTCCGATATTCTTTTCTACTGGTACAGGGTTCCTATACTTCAGGAAATTACAAGTCTTTTCTTATAGAAAAACTCGGCTTATATAATCGCACGATTGTATAAGGCGAGTTTCTCTCAAAACAAACACTGGTAGTTTTTTTTTATCTAACATCAGGAAAAGGTACCCTGTGGTAGAAACTTTCCTCTGCTGTAGTCATGTCCCGCATTTCCGACATATTTTAACAATATAAACAATCCTCATGTCAATGTCAGTGAAAGATATTATAATACCTTTGGGGCACACTTCCAACAGTAAAAACATATATATTGTTTTGCCTTATTTATGACAGGCATTTTCATGAATAAGGATCAAATTTCTATTCGAATTTAGTAGTGGAAGTTTGCTCCGTCGAAAGTCAGACCCAGTTGATCCGATGCATGGAAACATCGGCCACCATCTTGTGATTGCATCCTCAGTTACTTCAATCGAAACCTTTAGACACTACACTATATGTCTTCTCCTCTTTATTCATAGAATTGGCAATCCTGCCAATTTCACAAGCTAATATTTACTCAACGTCAATTTGAGCATGCACCTGTGTGTATGTCGCTACACTGTTATATTTAAGGACGCTAAATATCAGAAGAACTGAAAACTGAACCATCAGTGATATTTCAAAACTAAACATTAATTGATTAAATAATTTGTCTAAACGCAATAATGAAAGACTAAGATTATCCTCTCTACTAATCTACTAATCAACCGTTTCAATACGAGTAGCTTAGATTGGGGAACAACGTTAAGTTTGAGAACAAAAACCACGGTCACATGGACCGTCCGATTCTGAAAAAGCTATGCTTCTTATGTTGTATGTCGACTCTCCCTTATTTAGAATGTACGCTAAAGTCTTGCATTATTGACGTTTGATACGCAGTAGAAAATCTATATTAAAATATTTGACGTGACACTGCAAAAAACTATGCTGGATAAAATGAGTAATTTTAGCTTAAACTTGTATCTCGTGTACTAGAATTGTATTCCAAAAGTTATATTCAAATCCGTTCAGTGATTGCTGAGAAAAGTGTTGATATAAACACATACATAACGGCCAAACGCAGACGTTTCTTTTTCTAATAGTCACATAATATGAGGAGACATGTTTCACCATCTTTTGACTGAAACGTCCCTCAGCGTCGTATTTCGTAATGGTTAACATAAATATTTTTGTTCGTGTTATTTATCAGACGTTTATGCACTTAGATTCCATTAAATGCCATTAATTGTTACAATATTTTATAACTTTATGTTAGTGATTTCAATCATGACATTTCTGTTTGAATTGTAAGAGTTTGTAGCAGGTCATGCGCCTTGATAGATATGTGTTTTTCCGTTCATTTAATAATGGAACATTTTCTGTCTTCACCAATCTAAGCTACAAAGTAGTCATAATTTGCGAATCTAAGTTGCCTATCCGTCAAGTTACACAGGATTTCGGGCAACTGTGCTGGCAGCAACTTTCAGTTTCTACAGGGTGATTCATAAAAGATGGGCAGAACTTTAAGGGGTTATAGTACACTTAAAGACAAATAATATTAAATAGGAGACTAAGGGTCCCAGACGTATTCCCAAGGAGATAGGGGGCATTAAAGTTTAGGGTCCGAAATTTCAAATGATTATAAAACATGGAAAAATTGGTCGATTCGTTTGCGGTTTTTGCAAAAAATTTTCTTTATGCCAGTATTTTCTTGAAATAAAATTTTAAAGTTCAATTTCAAAAAATGCCGATAGGGGGCGCTTTAGACTTTGGAGTAACAAACAACTATTTTTTAACGTTATTTTTTGTATTTCTTTAAATGATTTCGAAAGCTTAGACTTAAACTTAAATTTTGATCTAAAAATCTGAGTCCTAACGAGTAGTTAAGTAGCGTAAACTGAAATTTGAAATTTGAAACCCTTCTCCCCCCAGAACAAAAATCAGTTATTCCCGATCTTTGTGTCGTAGATTAGGCTCTAACTACTGCCGCGTTTTGCTAAAATTATTCTTTATGTCAGTATTTTCTTGAAAATAAATTTTAAAGAAAATTTTCAAAAAATTCCGATAGAGGGCGCTTTAGACTTTGGAGTAACGAACAACTATTTTATACCGTTATTTTTTGTGTCTCATTAAATGCTTTCTAAAGCTTAGACTTAAATTTTCAGCCCAAAATCTGAATCGTTAGACGTGGTTAAGTTTCTGGGGAGAGGGGTTTGAAATTTCTACTCCTGAGCACAGTTCAGTTTACCATGTCCACACATTGTGTGCTGTGATACGAGGTAAAAAGACACAAATTAGGATTATGTTACCAAAGCATATTTATTAACATGTAATCACAATAAATGTTCAAAATTGTGACCACCAGAGGTTATGCACGCAGAACAACGGCGACGAATGGAACGGCGAACATTCGCGAAAACATCAGGCTTTTCGAGCACTTCCCCTACAGCGGCGGAAAGTTGCAGAAATGTGAGGTATGTTTTACCGTTGAGGCGTTCAGGAAGAAGGTACGGTCCGATTAGGTGGTCTCCGAGGATTCCTGCCCAAACATTGATGGAAAAGCGTCTCTGATGAGCATGTGGATACGTAGCATGTGGATTGACAACCGCCCATACATGTGCATTGTGTGTGTTAAATGTACCTTCACGTGTGAAGGTACATTCATCGGTGAAAAGCACAGTTCGTCCAAAATGTGGATTTAGCGCGTTCTGCTGCAGAAACCAGCGGGCGAATTCAATACGATTTGGATAATCCCCTGGAGACAGTTTCTGGACTCGTTGCACATGAAACGGGAGCAAATGTTCATCCTTCAGTACCCTCCAAGTCGTGGACTGTGAGGTATCCACCTGGCTAGCCACTGTTCGTGTACTTGTACTTGGCTGCGCCGCTACTACATCCAGAATGGCTTCTGCAACAACTACTGATTCGTCCTTTTTTGCACGACCTGCATTCGACCGGGAAGCGAGAAATGATCCCGTCTCACACAACTGTCTGTGCAAGCGCTCGAAAGTTTTGCGGTTAGGCAACCGCCTGTTAGGAAATCGCTCTCCGTACATTCGTTGTGCCTCTGCACCATTTCCATCTGCCGCTCCGTAAATTAAATGCATCTCAGCCTTTTCCTTATTCGTGAAGGGCACCATCTTCCGATTCATTACTACAGCGACTTACACTTGACTCACCGTTCAGTGGTTTTTATGCCTGAATCGTGTCGAAATTTTGCATACGTGTTCTTCTTCTTCCCCATTTGACATTTGCATACTTTCTGTTTCCTTCTTCACCCGGTGACTAGCGTCAGGAATGGAGCTTTAACGTTTGCATGAGCGACGTTTCCAACTGTGCCAGTGCCTTTATGAGTGAATTCCGACTATGCAGTCCTTGACGAAAGTTGTATTTTTGCCTCGTATCACAGCACAGAATCGTTGGGCATGGTTAAGTAGTGCAAACTGAACTATGTTCAGAAGTTGAAATTTGAACCCCCTCCCCTCGCTACTGAACCACGCTCAGCGATTCAGATTTTGAGCTGAAAATTTAAGTTTAAATCTAAGCTTTAGAAAGCATTTAATGAGACACAAAAAATAACGGTATAAAATAGTTGTTCGTTACTCCAAAGTCTAAAGCGCCCTCTATCGGAATTTTTTGAAAATTTTCTTTAAAATTTATTTTCAAGAAAATACTGACATAAAGAATAATTTTAGCAAAACGCGGCAGTAGTTAGAGCCTAATCTACGACACAAAGATCGGGAATAACTGATTTTTGTTCTGGGGGGAGAAGGGTTTCAAATTTCAAATTTCAGTTTACGCTACTTAACTACTCGTTAGGACTCAGATTTTTAGATCAAAATTTAAGTTTAAGTCTAAGCTTTCGAAATCATTTAAAGAAATACAAAAAATAACGTTAAAAAATAGTTGTTTGTTACTCCAAAGTCTAAAGCGCCCCCTATCGGCATTTTTTGAAATTGAACTTTAAAATTTTATTTCAAGAAAATACTGGCATAAAGAAAATTTTTTGCAAAAACCGCAAACGAATCGACCAATTTTTCCATGTTTTATAATCATTTGAAATTTCGGACCCTAAACTTTAATGCCCCCTATCTCCTTGGGAATACGTCTGGGACCCTTAGTCTCCTATTTAATATTATTTGTCTTTAAGTGTACTATAACCCCTTAAAGTTCTGCCCATCTTTTATGAATCACCCTGTATACTGGATTCTCAACCCAGGCACAGTTTCGCCGTGTATGACATACGGATGCGTACGGCCTTTACGATTCTCATCACTGTTTTTCAAAAAGTAATCGTCAACTTACTTTATCGCAGAATATGTAAAAATTGTCTCAGATTAAATAATGAGACGATTATTATTTGTATTTATTGGTGACAAAATAAAAATCATTCATACTCTGGATATGCACGACTTCTCCCGCGTTAAGGAAGTGATTTAATCATGTGTATTCCTTCTTATCTCAAATCAAGCAAAGTTCTACAATTTAAGCTGAAAATTACGTGAAATGTTCCTATCAATCCACAGAAATTAGATGTAATGTTCCGACAAATATTGTACAACAGTTCTGTAATCAAAATTCCATTTTGTTGGCTTTTTTTTTACAATGTGTAAAGATTATATTTGACAATTGAGAAAATATTAAAGAGGATAAAAAATTAAAGTGGGATATTTTCTTTCATTTTTTTGTTTTATATTATTTCAATTAGCATATTTTGCTTATACTTTCTTATTCTTTTACTATTTTATTTACATTTTATGAAGAAAATATATCATTTTCAAAAGGTAAATGTACTAGAATTTCAGTTCAGTTGCATACTGGGTTATAAAGGATAGACAAGTATTCGATTTCAAAACTAAAATCGGTTTTGCTTACGTTCATACGTGATTATGAAACATGAAAAGTAATGTAAGATTACACTGTAGTATATAAATAGGGGGTATTGGTGGCTTTTGCAGGTCAGTAAGTTATAACTTGCAACAATGTAAGTGAATTACATCACATTGAATGGAGCCCACAGACCACATATTTGATAACGACTATTTTTACATAACAGTCTTCGTGATAAATTTCTATCTAATTTTTTTTAATCCACCACGAAGATTATTGTTTAAAAATTGCTAGTGGTAGCCAAAAAAAAAAAAACAGTGGGTTTTACTGATATTGGTAACAATAAGAATTTGAACCACATGGGTTCACTGATATTGGTAACAATAAGAATTTGCACTACATGCGTTCACTGATATTGGTAACAATAAGAATTTAAACCACATATTATAAAAACAACTGTACCACAAAACCCACTGTTAAAAAACTGAAACAAATATTAAACTAGGCTGCTATCTAATAGTATTCCATAGAATTCATGAACGTATTAAGTGCTTTATCTATATATATACAGCTATAAAACACATATTTGCCTAAATTATAGAAGCAGGAAATGAAAAGTTGAAGTTGTTCAATTGCTCAAAAATTGGGGAATCACCTATGTAGTTCTTAACTCCTCTGAAGTACTGTTGATACCTGTCACTTCCGATATATTTCCTTTTATCCGATGTACCCATTGTACAAATTTATTATTATCAGCATGCTCTAATTGATGTACGCCATTAGTAACCAAAACCTACAGTTTATAAATTGCCGCAATAGCTTTTACTTATAAATGACAGTGTACCTGTGTATGGTATTTAAACTCTCATACTCCTTACATGCAGTAAAGTCAGTCAAAGTGAACTGTAGTCGAATATCTGACTTATTTCGGTGAACCAAGTCTTATTCATCAACTAAACTTACACCCTGTATGCTTGCATCGTTAAAGCCAGACTGGTGCTCTTAAAAGTATAAAAAAATCTGTAATTATATCGATAATTGATGTGATCAGATTTTTAAACCTCTTTGCCACATTAAGTAACACATTGTGCGAAGGAAAGTTCAATATACAAATATATTTTGTTGAATAAAAAGCATAACTTGATAAGTTTTTGATTTTAGGTTTATTAGAAACAATGAAAGTCGTTAGAGTTTACCTTAAATATTTTGAACAATATTGGAAAATGTAAATCAAGATTCTGAATTCATTTATAAAATGGGTATTTCGAAATACTTTGGAATTTTAAAGCTATTATTGAGATTTTTCTCATTGGAAAATAATTAAAAGATCAATATTTTGTTTGTGGTTTAACAAAAATATCCCTTAAATATAAATTTATGATAGGTTTATTTTTAATAGAATGAAAAATATTATTTATCGGAAGCACGTCCATTCGTAATAAGATGGAAATATGAATTAAATTCAATATATTTAAAAAAACAAATAGCACCTGATTTAAAATCGATATCGAAAAATTCAAATTTAACAAGAATTTTTTTAAAAAATATTATCAGTTCAAACACGTTATAATTTTACAATGATTCATATTACAGAGTTTCTATTTTATTTAAAAACGCCCAAAGTGTATGCAGAAAAACATACGTTTATTGAATATAAGCGATGCAATTACTTCAAAAGTTATGGAAAATGTCATTGTTTCTCACGACACTCCGTGGTGCATTTCAAAAAATTGCATCAGACATCGTGCAAGGTTGCAGTATCTGAAAATGTTAACAACACACTAGGTTGTACTCTTTCTAAAGCACGAGCGAATTTGGAAATGCGTTCCAGAATGAATTGATTCTACGAACGACTACAATGCTCAAATATGGACGTATACTTTTTTCATCATGATCATTTTCTCGCCACATCATGATGAAACCATATCAATGATTTCTACAACTTCACGACGCACAGTGTGCCGAAACAACGGATTTCTAGGGCACAGGTGAAAATTGAATGTATTTTACCAAAGTTTTTTAACTATGTAGAGTTGTCTAAAAGTCTGATAGCATGAGAAATCTCATGCGTCTTTCCTTACATACAGGTGGGAAAGACAAGTGAAACTCAAAAATGAGTAACTGATGAAAATAATTTTTATTAAGTCCATCTTTTTATATTTTCGTAATATTTTTTGTCTTGTAAGCCATATTCTGACCTTATTATTATTTTTTAATAAATTGGGTTTATATACCTATGTATGGTCTTTGAAAAAAGTTCACGATTTTTGGCTTGTAAAGTCAAGATCTCTCCATACACATCGTAATGGATATAGGCCAAAACTTTGGTATCCTCTTCTGTAGGAATTTGAGGAGTGATAAACGTTGGGATTACCTTCACCCAGGTGCAACGTCGGCAGTTAGCGGTATTTCATTGATTAAAAGTACATGTAAAAATCATTCTTTCGCACAAACTTCATAAAGAAAATCATAGTTGCAATTTTATGGTATTTTCAATGGCATCAGTTGATTTTATCAAAATAAATATATAACAAGGCATATTGAATCATAAATTTGGACTTTCGCAGATCCTATGCGATCCATGCCTGCAAAAGAAGCCACTTTGTCACAGTGTGCAGCAGCGCTCAATGGAGCATTTTTCCGAAATATTGGTTAAACACGAATTAATTTCTGGTTTAATGAGATTTCCTACAAATAACGAAATATTCAGAATGGATAATTGTGTTAGTGAATTGTTATATATCACTATTTTAAGAACATAAATTTCGGTAGGTATATATGAGGGACATTTTATGATTCTCAGTATAAAATTCAACAAGATTCCTGTATTTATTGAGTGAAATAGTTAAATAAAAAAACTGCATTATCAAAAAAATTTGAAAAGCAATTAAAATTATTCATTTTGTAAAATTAATATTACATATATTTCGACGCATTTATTGTTTCTATAGGATGCTATTGAATTTCAACATTTTTGGCAGAAATATGTTTTTAAATGTGAACTTGCTCATTCTGCGATGACTTTTCTTAAATCTTTTATTACTTTACAAACAATATCTACTGATACAGATTTCTTTCACCTCAGTTTATTTTTAAAAATTAAAAAAAGATTTCTAAGAATATTAATTTTTTGCGTATGATTTTAAAACATTTAGAATAAGAAATTTTCTAAATATTCAGTTTCTCAACGTATGACTTAAAACAAAGTTTTATGTTTTTCCCAACGCCTAAAGGATGAGATAAACATATTCTAAGTATCTCCAACTATGAAATGTTGTGCATGGAAAAAATAAATCCTTTTGACCAGAATTTTTAAAATTCCACCCGTGAGCAGTAGTTGTCGCTAAAGTAATTGCGATGCGCGCACCCCTATTAATAATGCCAGTGCTGCTGCGTTATCCACTGTTCGGGTTGGAAAATAAATAAGACACTCTACAATGATTCAAATTAATTAAATTTGCATAGTTTAATATAAACGATTGGTAAACGGTTCTGGAGTCATATAAATAGAACTTGTTCGGTTAGCAAATACCGTCTTGTGCTACCAGCAGCTAAAGCTAGAAGCGTAGAGAGTAGATAAGTTTGTATTATTATAAGAGAGTGTTGTATTCGAGAAGTCAATCTTTTGTTATTCTCATGTACACAATAAATATGTGATTTTATAATTTGATAGATGAAAATTATTAAGTTTTGAATCTTATTCATTTAATGATCATTAACGCAATTAATAAACTTTTCAGTTAGATTGAAATAATTTAACAGCAATTGAAAGAATGAAAACCTGTAAAATTGCATAAATAAATAAAACAAAAGATAGAACTTTGTGCCAATATTGTATTAAAATACAAATGGCAAACGACAACGTAATAAAAAGAACAGATTAATTTAAATGTAGACAGCAGAGAGCTGTTTTGGAGTTTCTAAAACTCCATCTTCAGTGAAAGACAGAGGTGCCACGTTTCCACTAATCTTTCGAAATATGTGGTTTAATCTGACCCAGTTCAACTACGCTTCAAACCAGAAAACTGATTGGATGAATTTTTATTTATTTAATTTCGGGTTTCTACGTTGAATTTATTTAATTTCATTTCTTGAAAATTTTTCTGGTGTGAAACGTGTTAATCCTGGGTCAAATTAACCTACATATACCGGAATTTTAATGAGAGCTTGGCACATCTGATGAAAGATTAAAAACACTAAATCATTGAAAACATAACATATGTATGACGATATGAAGGAGGAAGCAAGCAATGTAGCTTACAGGCAAAGGCAAAATGACAAAAAGTAAGGAAACAGCGAAGTTAAAATAACTTCTTTCGAATGACCTTCGAAACGAATAAGAAGACCTAACTCATTCAGAATGGGTAATAAAAGCAAACTAAAGTGTGGGAGAAGGAGAGGGAGTTTATCAAATATCATCCAAACTTGTGAGAATCTGAGAGTACTTCATCACTAAATTTTTTTGCATTTTTTCCAGATGTCATTCCCAGCTTCCCAAAAGTCATGATCATGTATTGATGAACAGTTTTAAAAATTTGAACCTAAAAATGTTCATCAATGCAATCAAATGTTCTGCTATTGCTAACCATTGTTATGGTTAGCAATAGCAGAACATTTGATATCCCCATTTTTAACTCAGATTTAGGCTACCTCAACTGGATCTTTTAAAAGCGTTTGGTTTGGCCTATATACAGGGTGATTATAAAAAAACTATCCCGATATATGACCCCCTAACTGGCATACCGTTCACAGAAACTGAATGAAATTCTGGCCTAAAATATTTTGAGGTATGTGCTCAAGAATCATGTGAAAAACAACAGTTAAATTCTAACAGTTACGGTTACAGTGAGAAATTTTGAAAATTTCAAATGGCAACACCTACGTTTTTATTGGAATGAGATCATAGTGAAAAACCATAAAAAGCGTTGGCACGGTACCTGTAGCACGAAAATCGCAGGCGCTAGACAGACTAAGAGGAATTGTGAAAACAACCAATAAAGGACAGAGAAGCAACAGAAAAGAAAGCATTTTATTGTGCAGTGCTATCCACCATCTGCCGCATGTAAAGTGTCGTCGTATGTGAAATAGAAAATGTATGAAACACAATAGAATGTTTTGTTTTCTGTTGCTTCTCTGTCTTTATTGGTTGTTTTCACTAAACTTCTTAGTCTATCTATCGCCGGCGATTTTCGTACTACAAGTTCCGTTCCAACGCTTTTTATGGTTTTTCACTATCAAGATCACATTCCAATAAAAAAAAGTACGTGTTGCCACTTGAAATTTTCGAAATTTTGTTACTGTAACCCTAACTGTTAGAATTTAACTGTTGTCTTTCATATGATTCTTGAGCCAATACCTCAAAATACTTTAAACCAAAGTTTCATTCAGTTTCTGTAAACGATATGACAGTTAGGGGCTCATATATCGGAATAGATTTTTTATAATCACCCTGTACATCATTGTACATACATTAGTGTACTAATCATACATTATTTTATTATTATTATATCATTATTATATGCAGACAAAATGATAACAAATAGAAGACATGTAATAGTATTAGGATGGCAGATGCGAAAGGATGTCACCCTGTATTATAATCACCCAGTATTTGATTGTTCGGAAAGTTCCTTCAATTTCGGAAAATCACTTTGTACAGGAAAATTCTGCCCCTCAATTATTAGACATTAGTATGATGTCGCATCATATATTATTCAATTTTAGTAATTTTTTCCCTCTCATTTAATTCCCTTTTCCAAATTTGTTCCATTTTTCATTATTTTTACGCTCACTGTTCTACAAAATACTTTTTCATTTTCCTTTCCCACCCTTTTGTTAAATTCAATGCAACAAATTTAATTCCGTTTATTCTAATATCCTTTTAATTCAGTTACACTAAAAATATTTCTATACTGTGCTGACAATGTAAATGAAAACCACTACATGTATCCTTTCAAATAACTTGCAGAAGATGCCCATCTGCCATCTCCTTATTTGGTCACACAGTTCTGTTGCTAACTGATTTCTTCATACACACCCTTTTTAATTACAATGATTCCCAAGCACATCTGAATAACTCTGGTCCAAAAATATCCAACGTACTTATTGAAGTCATAACAAATTCTAAGGTTCGCGGGTTCAAGAATGCGAAAACTCTCGCGAGCCCCATTTGTGCGGTTTTGTGTTCACATACATGTTGGCTACCGCCGAAATTTTTGTTAGGACGATTGATGCCAAAAATGACTCTCTTCTCTAAATTTTTAATTGTCTTTATGCTCTGTTTGGAGAAACAATCGCCATATTGTAACCTTTTGGCGAAATGTAATTTTCATTCGACTTCATGTCATGATACAAGAAACAATCACTTCTCTCGTTAATCATCTTGCTTTCAACATGTAGCTTTTTCACGAATTGTGTTGCGGGCCCGGGTGCCCTGCGCTGCCGTGGGCGGCCAACGTTTGCCTGTACATGTGCATTATCTATAGAACCTGGGATTTATTAAAATACCTTCAACTACTCATGTCTGCCTATTCTTCCAAATGTGCCTATCCTTATTTCTTCTGAATTTCTAGATTTCTTAGAAGGTAATGTTGATTTTAGTCATCGAAACACTCATCGTATCAAATCCACTTTACCACGACCAAGAACTCCATGCTACATAAATTAGGGTGCCAGTCACCAGAGCACTTGCACAGGAATTTTTACGACATGGTACCCGGGAATGGTCAAACTTTGTATCAAAAGAATATCAATAAGAATAAATTAAAGGCACGGCAGACAAAAACTTTGGACTAAATAATACTCAAGGAGAAACTGTTCATCTCTCTATCTTGACGTTGCTCATAATACATGAATATATTTTTTTTGCAAATCTACCCCAGCCTGTGTCGAAATATTCTAATAATGTCGGACGTTCAACTTCATATGCTCGATATAGAAAAAAATAGAAAACCAGAATCTGTCAAATCGAGAAATGGTTTTTTTTCGTATTTATCATCTGTGACTCGTAATATATAAGTTCAAGTTTGTTGATGTTCTGAATTCATTTGAGATGTATACAGAATTCCTTTTTCACGTCGCTTAACGAATAATTAATCGGACCTTTTTTTCAAATACGATGTGCTGATTCTTCATATACTAGGAAGAAAATAAAAAAACTTAAAAGTATCATTTGTTTCCAGCATAAAATAAAAATAATCGGTGATTCTTATTGTTTAATGCGACCACAAAAGAAACTTTGCCTGGTGACGATAAAAAAAAAAAAAAAAAAAAAAAAACGAAAACTTTTGCTGTTTCTAAAGTGAAACATGTGTCTCGAAATCTGACTACTTTTGGAAAAGGAGCCTATTGTTTTTCCCCGAGAAAGAAGACTTTCTTTAGGCGAATATATAATTATCTATCAAGAAAATTTTATTTCGTTGATCGTCAAAACCACAAATCCCAAAAATCAACTGTACTTGTAGCTGAAAACTTTGCTCAAAGATGGAACTACAGTAGAACTCCAATTATCCGAATCAATTGGGACCGAACCCTATTCGGATAATCAAAAATTCGGATAATTGGATTTTTTCCAAAAAAGAGGGGTATATTTTAATTAATTACTGTATGTATGTTGAAAATGGAAGATAAAAAATATTTTTAAAGAAAAAGAGCTTTTAATTAATTAAATGAAAAGGCAACACTATTACATGCTAAGCATATTTACAAGTGCTGTACATTAGTACAGTATGTACGTACCGTACTGTAAATGAAAGTCTTGAAAGAAACTTGCGCAAGTCTGGAAAGAATTTGCTGAACATCTCGGTCAAAGTAAGCTGTTTGACAGTCTTCATCTGTTTTCGGGGAGCCAAGTCGCGCATCCTCTTGACAGTCAGAAGTTGCTAGTGGTCACACTCGGGCTGACGCTCCATCCACTTCAACGCAGTTTCAAGGCAAGCAAATTCTTCACTAACTGATGGTCCCGTGTATGCTTCAACTTAGACATTAAGGTCATCTTCTTCCTCGACACTTTCTTCTCTCACACTTTCAATGAGTTCATCATCATTTAGAATTTGAAACCCAGGTCTTCGCGTCGGGAAAGACCGTAGCGCACGTAAACAGAATCATTATTTTGGGAATCGCAGTACGTTTCCGTCTTCATTTGTTTTTTCTGAAATTCTGAAAGCGATTCGGATAATCAGCGATTCGGATAGTTGGAGTTCGGATAATTGGAGTTCTACTGTACTTAATTATCATAGCCGAAAAGTGTATCTTCAATAAAACTGAATAAATCAGCAAACAGCTGTATTTTCAAGGGAGTAGACGAACAGATTTTTTTTCCCTTGCTGTTGTGTTACGATTTAGTGAAAGTGAATATTTTCCATATGCGGCTTAAATTAATTTTCTTCTTTCGTATTCTTCAATCTTTAATAATGGTGAACTCATAAATCTATTAATGAAGTAACCCACTAATTTAAACATTTAATAGGAGACTGTGTCTACTATTCTGTAGTTAGCTTTTTGTTTTTATAAGGAATTAGGTTTTGCTGGACATGTGGATTACTATAATAAAAAATAAAAAAATAAAAAAAATAAACATACAGAAACATACCGAATGTGACTCCAGGATAATGCAATTAATAAGTGTATTTAATTCGGCGTTGCGAGTTTAAATTGTGTGTTTTATTTATATATTTTCATGATTTGGACCTCAAATGTTAAGTCAGAATATTTTTACTATTAGATGACGATTATTAGTAACTTCAGACTTTACTCAATGGAACAGTTTCGTCATGCCACCATTACATATTATGGTTTTGCTAACTTCAGTTCATAAAATGACTTGTCAAATTCATTAATGGTGATATAAATATATCCTTATAAATTATAAAGGTGTATTTAATATTAAATAATTAATCAATTAATTAATATAAATTTAGTATTAAATCATAAAGGTGTATTTAAATACTACTCAGAATAATTTAATAAAGATCACGTAGTTAGTAGTGTTTAAACATTGTCATGCCTTAATTTGATAATAATATTTTAGCAATCTAAATAACAATAAAGAAAATGCATTATATTCATTCATAAGTATTTCTTAATAGATATTTACCTTTTTGTTTATGATGTGTATTGTTCTTCTAGAAACTTTTATTTTAAGTATCAGTTTGCTATGCAGTATTTCAATATTTTTTAAATATGCTGCCGCTCATGCAAACTTTATCTAAATGATTTTTAAATGAAATCTTGAATTTTCCTCATTAAAAGAAAATGTATAATATGCAAATTTGATATCTTTCACACTTGTGTACATTTATGTACACATTTGTGTACATCTGCGCAAAATGTACTGATGTTGTGTTTGAATTTTCCTTGTGGCTCTACTCGGCTGGTTCTAGTATTTTTTTTTTGCCCATCAAGGGAAATTCTAACGTGACAGACATGCTGTGAATTTTATCTTTTTATGGGTTATTTGTATATATACACAAGGTTTCCCTCATCACTTAAAAAATTAAATAAATAAATAAAAGAGATAAGAATAATAAGAATAAAACCTAAATCTTCTTAATTTTTTTCATTTATTTTATTCCTCTTTCACTCAAATATTTACAGTAATTGATAATAATAATTGTCACATTAATTTAATTCTAAATTATATGTTGTCTTTATTAATTAACGGCAGTTAAGTAGTTTTATTGATCTATGTCCGTATCTCATGACTTGTTACACTTACCGATTTTGACAAGCCGTCTCTCATTACTCTAGGACCGACTTTTTATTTAACATATATACAATGTATATATTTTTTTTCCAATTATTCCCTTTCGGAGTGGTGATCTGTTCAAAATTATAGCCCTTAGGATCTTCCACCCCATTGTAATGGGAGACAACTTCGAATTGGAAATCCAATTCATTTTCAAATTCCCTGTAGAAATGAATATACGAAACTGCTCCTCAGTTTCTCGCATCACTGCTGCGGGAGCAAGGAGGCTTATATTGCGTCTAAAGGCAACAATATGGAGCTCTCCCTAAAGATTTCATCCTCAAAGAAGGCAATGGTCTTAAACTTGCGCCAATACACTTGTCCTTTGACAAGAATTAGGGCAGAAATATTTTTTTTTTTTGGATCGTGGATCACTTTCCTTTCCTGCCCTGTGCGGTTGCACAAATTTTTTCAATTGTATGCAATTAAAACTTATTAATTTTACATCACCTTTTATATTTTTATGCTTTTTATACACATGTGAACTTTTATTTTTTACATTTTATACTTGCATTTATATGTTATTCTTATATTTTTATTTTTTGCCATTATATGTTATACTATATCAGTGTTTTTATTCGAATAAGCATCATATATTCATAAGGTAATTAGATCATCAAAATAAATTAATTTTCTTTAATAACAATACAAAGTATAATAATCTTGTGTTTATGTAATTGGATCAGTTAGTGGACAATTTTTTTGATGTTGTAATGGGATACATGTTGCCATATATATATTTTTATTTATTACGAATTGTCCTTTCTTTTTAATATATGCTTTGGGTGCATAGTTACAGTGATTCAAAATTGAGTGTTGACATTAGAGGTGCTCACACAAAATAAACAGGTAATGAGAAATGGCAACGTTTGCATACAAACATATTACACACTTATAGTTTCTTAATAGGAATTCCATATTCGTAGGATATTATCTAATTTCTTATCTTAATTTTATATTCAAAATTTATATTGTATTGGAGTGATATATTTCCTTGCATCTTTTTCAAGGGCCCAGAAAATGGTGCAGACTTTTGTCGTTTTGGATGGATTTGAATTTTTAGCACTAATTTCAATCAATTCATTCGGATCAATCTTTGATGATAAATTTTGTGTCACTCCGTCACAATGCATTGTTTTATTTATTTTTTAATTAATTGCTTCGTTTGGTTGTTAAATTTAAATATAATTATAATATTGCAGTTATTTTTCGATCAGGAAACCTAATTATTACACAATCTAGACATATACACACTCTGTTTATTACTAAAATTTATACACTTTATTTTTTTTCTTTCAAAATTTCTTCTTTAAACTTTATTTGGTAAATAGATAACACTTGATATAACACATTTCTTTGTATTATTGATCGAAGTTTTGATCTACACACATGAATATAACTGTTTAAATTAACATTTTTTTTTTTTACACTTTAAGGACACTTTTGTCATGTTAAAACAAATTGCAGTACTTTTGTGTCAGATATTTCTGGCCATGTATAAAATTACTTTTAAGTTATTTTTCCCAGTGCTGATCCATGTTTTAATAAATATATAAGGTTTTTGTGTACAACATTTTCGCACATATAGACTTATATTTAAGGTGACTTTTCCTTCTCAATTTCATTACACATATTTAGTTATGCCATATTTATTGCCATAATTTCTAAGAAGTTTAATTTATTCAGGTTTGTATGTATTTTGTAGTTTAATACATAATTGACATTTTTGTTGTTTATTAGATGGTTTGAGCATTAACCCTCCAATATATATATATATATTTTTTTCGGTTTCAAAACAAGATAAGATAAATTTTTATAAGGTGTGTTTTTCATTATTAGACACAGCCATGTTAAAATTTTTAAGGAATCGTTAAAGTAATATTTTTCTTCGTTTATAAGTATATGGCACTGTTTACCGATACAGTAACTGATTAATTAAAGACATTTTTAATATTTTATTTATACATGTCATATTTTCTTTTATATTTAGATAAATTTTATTTGTATGATGGCAAATGTTTTCGTGTATATTTTTATTAAGTTGATATATTTTAATTCATGTGTATTGTTTTAGTAGCGTTATTCAAGAACGTTTTAAACAACCTAAGAAGACTTTGAGATCTTCTGCAATCTTGCGTTATTTTACGCTACTTTTCTATATCCAATAACCAGTTTTATAATCTACAATGGTTCCTTTTTAATTAATTACACATGTCATTAACTCTACGTGTCAAAGTTACCAGTCATGATTCAGTACCAGTTAGTACCAATCACTGTTATACTGTTTACGATTCATTTATATATATAAAAAAAAAAATTCTGCTCCTTTTCATATTCTTTTTCCATGTCACATATCCTGCATTTGATAATTTCATGGTTTATATATAAGTTAGTTACACCAAACGATATTAATCGGGTACATAACATTTGTTATACATACCACTGTTGGTAAACAACTAGACTTACTTACCAGTTGCATTCTCAATAATGCTGATATTTTCATTGTAGGTTAATGGTGATAGTTTTTTTTAAATATAAAATGCATACAACAATCAATATTCTTCTTCATCTTTTACATACTTTTTACTTCTAACTCCAGTTTAATAAACAAACAGAACTTTCATTCAATTAAATATGTTTACTGATGCAAAATAAATGGTGCATTACTGAATCAGGCCTTAATGTTAATTATATTATATTTAATATTACGATTCTTAGGAATCTACTCAGATTTCCGTACAATGCACTCATTTCAGGAAACTTTCATGATTAATGCATCAAGTATTTCATCCTGTAAATTTACACAAACATCTTACACATAATTCTATCATCTATACTTAATGTATTCTGTGTTATCATTCAAAGTTTTTTTTACTAGTCAATGTTACATTCCCAATCAATGTTTCAAATATTACCAGTAAATCAACGTACACATATTATCAATCTAGGATATAAATACATAAATATATTGTACCAGTCAAAGTATTTGCTCCACCATTCAATGTACAACTAGTCTTTTCACATTAATTTTTTTTAATTAACATCTGTTTCTTTGACATTACATACGTGTAGGGGTTCTAATTACACTACTCGTAATATTCAACATCATTCGTTAACACAATCTTTGCACATGTATCATCTCATCATGTTTTCCATGTAACTTTAAATTAGGTACTAGTTATACCATATTATTATTGGAGGAGTTCATAGAATTCGCTATATGCACCAATTATGGTAAACAACAATGTACTTAGTTACCTACTGCAATCGCAACAATTTTGGTAATGTTAGTTATCATGGTAACGTACTTTTTCATTATTCATTTCATCAGTTACTTTACTTAAACATTTTCAGTCGTATTTACATTATCACATATTCTTTTTAATAAAAATAAGTTAAATAACCTTTTTCTTGCTAAATTTTGTCTACAGTTGAAAAATAAAAAAATGTACACTACTGAATCACGCCAGTATGGCAAAATTATTATTTTCATAATAATAGGATTTTATAGGAATTTACTTCCTTTTCTTGTAGTGCACGTCGCTTTCATAAAATTATTGAAATGGAGGCATCATTTTTCATTCTGTGGACGCACACAATTTTTTTACACATTTCTATTCTACATGTATAACACTGCATTTCATCATTTCATCAGCTTTTTTTTTTTCTCGTATTTAATTTTCAACATGACATATTCTTTCAAAATTTTTAATTCATTTTTCTTTTAGTGTTTAGAGGTATTTATTCAGTTCTAATGTAATTGCAACTTTGTTGGTATTAAACCAGTTAAATCTTCTGTCGAAGATCATTAATGGTTGCAATCGAACAGTACATACATACTTTCTAATACACTTCTCAGTCATATTTTATTTTTACTTTTTGTTTCTCTGTTATAAGTAATATGTTTCTATTTCTTTTAATTGATAGCTCCTATTTCATACAATCACACTTTCATACATATCAATACTCAATTAATTGTGCTCACATTTTTCAATTTCAATCATTTTGCATAAATGTTGTGTTTCCACACTTTAATCAACATTTTTATTCAAAATTTATCATTTTTCTTCTCATTATTTAAAGGAAGTAAACAAACATTGCATGGTTTTCCACGTTGCTCATACTTTACATACCATTTTCTCTACATAAACAATCATAATACCACGCAGTTTTCTTTTTTTTAATTTAAATTTAGATTAATTTTCTTAAAACAACAGAGGCCAACTTTTCTTTCAGTTTCAAAATATCGTAGATTTTTCGAACATTATTATATCAAATATCGTAGTATTTAAATTTGTCCCGTATCTTACCATTAGTGCAGAACAACATATGTTGTTATCGTCATGTGTCATTTTGACAACATGTTTGTAGATGGTAGGTTGTGATGATCATTCCTAGATATCATCCGTTATGGGACAATTTTTCCACTTTACACATTTCACTCTTTCCCAATATTAAATAAATAAATAATTAATTAATTAAGATATGCAGATATGCAGTATGATCTACAAAGTGATACCGAATTTTTGAATATGCTACATTATTCTATATTTTTCTTCAATACACTTAATATAAAAGATATACCCACTATTTTATTTATATGTAACTTGTATTTTCAGTATTGTTTATACAGCACAGTAGGTGCTATTTTTTTTTTAAAGTCTCATATTTTATAGCATTTTTAACTAATGAAACAGTTATTTCAATGCATGGCCAAATGACCTATTAACCTAGTCTCAATTGCATATAGTACATGCAACATAGGTCAAAAATAGTCTAAAAGGACTATATTAAATATAAATGTGCACTAGTATATCTATACTTATTATATTGCTGCAGCTGATTTTTATATGAGACATATATTCTTATTGAAATATTGCACCGGTGTACATATTGAGGTACCTCGTCAAAAGAAGAAAGTTCACATTTATTTAAAGTTCACACTTAAGCGCATCTGAATAAATCTGGTCCAAAAATATCCAACGTACTTATTGAAGTCATAACAAATTCTAAGGTTCGCGGGTTCAAGAATGCGAAAACTCTCGCGAGCCCCATTTGTGCGGTTTTGTGTTCACATACATGTTGGCTACCGCCGAAATTTTTGTTAGGACGATTGATGCCAAAAATGACTCTCTTCTCTAAATTTTTAATTGTCTTTATGCTCTGTTTGGAGAAACAATCGCCATATTGTAACCTTTTGGCGAAATGTAATTTTCATTCGACTTCATGTCATGATACAAGAAACAATCACTTCTCTCGTTAATCATCTTGCTTTCAACATGTAGCTTTTTCACGAATTGTGTTGCGGGCCCGGGTGCCCTGCGCTGCCATGGGCGGCCAACGTTTGCCTGTACATGTGCATTATCTATAGAACCTGGGATTTATTAAAATACCTTCATCTACTCATGTCTGCCTATTCTTCCAAATGTGCCTATCCTTATTTCTTCTGAATTTCTAGATTTCTTAGAAGGTAATGTTGATTTTAGTCATCGAAACACTCATCGTATCAAATCCACTTTACCACGACCAAGAACTTCATACTACAATTAGATATCGGAATTAATGTTTAATAATTAAATGATAGAATTTTCAAGTACGAACCAACTTTCCCTAACGGAAAGAACTTTCCAAGCAATACTATGCAGCGCATAAACAGGATATCAGTCAACTCGGAAAATTTGTTTATTTTATGTTTGAGATTTGTAATTTTAATTTAATTAATATGAGTGTAGGTTCAGCGCCTAGAATACATAGTGTGGAAAATGGTTTTACCGTTTTTAAATTCAAAATTTTCGAATAAAAACCGGAAATTCTGAAACAAGAATTTTTCCTTTAAGAAGTCACGATATATCTGCCATTAAGTAACAAAAAGAACATTATAGGGAATTTCTGGTGTGAATGCTAAATTTCGGAATTTAAAAAAGCCAAACTGGTAATGCTTTAAAAAGTGCTAAAAAATTGTAGGCGATAAACGTGCAACGATGCGGTACAATAATAGGGCGATCGCACTATTGACAAAATGAACATAATTTCTGTTAATAAAATCTTCTTGTAAGTGTATATTTCAAATGTAACTGATTTTGAAGTTAGTTTTTTATCATATCAGGGAATTAATCTTTTCCACTCTTCTAGCAGAGGTTCATCCTTTGGTATGCTAAATAGGGAAAGTTTCTAGTTTGCTGTCTTGTATCGAGTACTGCAACCAGGCACAAAAGAATGCGTATCACATTTTTTGGCCATGATCAATATCATTCATATTTACAAAGCTTATGAAAATCACTATCCAAATCAAAGAAAATAGGGTGTAATTTAATTATTTAAAATGTTTACCACCAGCTGAAACGTTTTCTCAGTTCGATTCTGATACAATGTTTGAGTTGAAAAGAACTAGAAGACAGTGGCGTAGCCAGAGAGGGGGGTGTCCAAATGCTCTGGAAACCAGTAATATCAAAAAGTTTTTTTCGCCATCAATATCGCAGACAATTCTCCCATTAGAAAAGGCAAGAATATTTTTATAAAATTAGTGTTATCATAACCATTTGGACCTCCATATTTTCTACGTCACTGCTGGAAGATGTGGCTACGATCGACCCGCTATCTTTTCAGCATCGTTTTACATTTATCGGATTAAATTTTTTAATACTATTTTGTAGCCGTTTTCCACACTATGTATTTTAGGCGCTGTAGTATAGGTTGTTTTAATACCGAATTTCTTCAGGAATTGAGAAATTCGATGGCTAATTTTTAGAACGTATGGCTGTTTAGCTAAAATTCCTTTAAGAACAGTAATTTAAAACCACATAAATCTTTTGAAAAAGTATTTGTGTTGGGAAAAAAGGGATCACCGCCTACTAGCTCTATCGCAAATCCTTGTAAAAATATGTGAATGGCGCCAATAGAACAGTAATAATGTCTGTTAATACTTGTAATGATTAAATTTAGCTTGGGGTTTGCCTATAAACAGAAATGTAACAATCTTTAATTTTTCAATAATTATACCTAATTTTGACATCATATTTGAATGTTGGGTTTTGTTGAAATACACCCTGGAATACTAAACGACAAATTATTCGGTCAAGTAGTTTAGGATTTACGAAAGTTTAAATTTTGGAAGTTATAAATTTCCCAATGTTAAATTCATATATTATCAATGGAAAACAGAAAGCTAGGCGAATATTTTTTTAGCATTAATCAAAACCTACTTGCGAGAATGGAGAGTAATTTTGAATTTGCATATTTGAAGCTTCTGGAATTAGATTTCTGTTAAAAAGTTCATAAATCACAATTAATAAATATTTTGGAAAATTAAATTGGAAAATATATGTATCTGAAAGTTACTTTTCGAACAAAAAAAATATGAAATGTAACCTACCTCATTTTTAAACAGATGCTCAAAATGTACACGCATTGCAATCTGCTTTTAAAATATTAAAAATGATTTTATTATCTGGTATAATAAACTGTAAACCTTAATAATGCCTAAGCTTCTTAATATAAAGACTTTCCTTTATGGTATCCAAAGGTAAATTTTACCGAATTAACTAAAAGTGAAGTCAAAAATATTTGTTAGAGTTTAACATTTTTAGTTTGTAGCAACTTCGACGACACCTTAAGCAAAATTTATGTATAGCATTAATTAGTAGATGTTATTACTAATCGTTTGGTACCAGCCATATTTTAAGCGACGATTTGCGGCAAAGTTATTAGGAAGTATATATATATATATATTTTTTTATCATGATGCCGATGTGTTAAGTATTTATGGTGTCTAATTACAGGCTTGAAATAAATTAAATTATGATTCATTTTGTATTACCAAAGATATCTTGTCTTTTTCTGTGATATAATTACCAAAATAGAGTATTTCGAAATTTGAATTGATGTTAATGAACTGTCTGAAGCAGAAGTTTTTATAAAAATGTCGGTATCATTGTTGTAAACTTTTACGCTTTTTTATTACCACTGAAATTTAAAAGAAATTCTCTCCTTCGTTAATCACTGATTTTTCTGAAGGTAAAATTACTATTAAATTTTAGTGGTGAGAATTTTTTTTTTTAAATTGTCAGCTATGCGTTATGTAGATTATATTTTTACATTTTATTTTAAATTTTCTCAAATTATGCATAAAAACACAGAAAGAAAAAATAAGTAGTGTCAGTCGGGGCAAATATGAGACACCCCAAAAATTTAGTCTTATGTGAGACACACCAAAAAAGTATCGGTTTTTATAGTAATAAAACTGTCTTTGTGATTGTAGTTATTTTGTAAGTAATACGTTAGTTTTTATACCCATTATGAATTCACTCAAAATTAAAAAAATACATTACATAACTTTACCTTTTTGATAAGAATAACTTTCCTGTCAGGCTTCAAAATAGTTCACGTGCATTACTTAAATAAATACTTATGAAAATTATTCTTATAGGCCTTTATTCAGTAAGAAATGGTGAGTCTTTTTAATACTTTTCAACAAAGATAGTAAGTGTTTAGGAATTCGGTTTTTCTGTCTGCCGTCTGTCTGTCCGATCTCTAACTTACGTAAATATATTCGAAGTTCCATGCAATTGATATATGTCATTGACGTTAACTATGGCATATTCGGTATTGAAAATAAAATATGTAGCACTTATAGTTCATTTACAGGGCCACTCAAAAGAATTCTTTACGTTACGGCCTATGTGGAAAAATCGTTTGCGGTGTATTTTAATGATGTTAATAAATTTTAAACATATTGAAATTTATATATATCACAGAGGTGCATTACAAAATGCTTACTACAAATTATGGAGTGCATAGCGTTCATCGTTCAGTTACAGGGAAACTCAAAATATTTCTGTTACATTACGGCCTTTGGGGAAAAATCGTTTGCGATGTATTTTAGTGATGTTAATAAATCTCAAACATGTTCAAATTGATATATATCAATGAGATGCATTACAAAATGCTTACCACAGATTATAGAGAGCATAGAATTCATCGTTCATTTGCAGGGACACCCGAAATAATTCGGTACAGTAATGTCCGTGAACAATAATTTCTGGAAGCAAGTTTTCCGTTGGGGCCTGCGTTTTCCGTTGGGGCACGCGTTTTTAAATTTAACTAATTTTCTACATATTGCTTGGTGTGTATAAATTCTATAGATCATACACGGGGCTGCACAAAAGATGTAGAATACGTTATCTTTCATTGACCGAAATTGAAAAATGGAAATTTTGTACTTTGCTGTGCGTTTCCCAACTGAACTAAATTTTACCATATATTATGTAGCATATATACAAATATATTGATCATATTCACAATGGCGACATGGCATATGGCTGCATAAAAAAATTCAGATTTTTTCGATTATTAATGGTAATTACTGAAACTGGGTTTTCGAATATGTTATACGTTTTCGAGAATTGTTTACTTAGATATCACATTTCACCTCAGTAATCTATGAAGTTTTGTTATCGTATTCTGATTGTGTTAGAAAGTGTTTCGTAATCTATGCTAAACGCATGATTTATCGTTCTTGTTATCCTTTAAAATTTAGAATATGTTTAATGTAGCTTGAGTTATATTCGATCAAACTCAGGGATCAAATTTGAGATAGTGTAAGGGTACGGGGCTAATATGAGACAGTAATTGGGGCTGTAATATTGCTGTTGTATCATATATCTTTATACATCCACCAGACACAGAATATATTAATTTTAAAAACAGAATATAGTAATGTTTGGTTGTTTAATGCTTTTTGTCTCATATGGTAGATATGTTCTTTTCTGTTTCCTAAGTCAAATATTTTATTTGTCTATATTTGTTACAGATTATTAGTCAAATGATACTAAATGCTCGCCCGTTGATTTTGCTATTTATTTTTACACCTCAAGCTAAAAATGACATTAAAGGTCATGAATTTTTTAACATTGAAAATGGTGCGTAATTCAAATCGAACAAAATTATGTGAGTTCATAGACAAAATATTTTTGCTGAAGCCAAAAAATGGATATTCAATGATTAATCATGACGTTCTTTGTTTTAACCCTTTGTTGCATACTGTCTACCACAGTGGAATAAAATGACATTTTTTTCCTATCCAACATATTTCTTTTACAGTTCCTATTCAAAGCTTATGCTACTCTGTGACCTCTATGCTTTCAGTAGAGAAATTAAGATAGCGCCACAAAAACATGTAACTTAGTTGTTGAGATATCATGAATATGGATGTCCCTTCAGAATGCCGGCAAGTTTTTCCGAATGAACTAAAATGTTTCTAAATCTACAATAATGTTACTTAAATCATATTTTGTTTGTTAATTATCGTTTTTTAGGCTTCTTGGTTTAATGCATAATTGAAACACAAGTATAAAAACACTTTATTTGTTTTGTTATTGACTATAGTGGACACGCTGTAATTAAAAAATATATATATTGTGCATAAAATAAGTCTTTTCTCTGTCTGTGTGAGCCTTTTAGTTAACAAATTGCAAAGTTAATGTTGGGGCTTTGCCAGTATTAAAGTATGCAACAAAGGGTTAAAAACTGAAGATTGATATCTCGTTTTTGATCCGTAAAACTACGCCATTGCAAATCAGTTCACATTCTGCATCTCTTTTTGTAACTGCAATTCAGTTATCATTTTGAATCTCCTATTGTAACTCCTGCGAGAAAATATTCATCAATTTCTCCAAGTCTATTTGAGATGTTTCTTTTACAGATAATAAATAAAAATGCTGCTGGAAAGAAGAAAAGTGAAAGAATGGATGTTAGCTGAAAAGTAATTATAAATGAAGAGTGAATAACCAACCGAAAAATTAAGAATAGAAAATCTGGAAGAAAAAAAACAAAAACAACAGAATTTAAATTCCATAACAAATTTAATAAAGGAAAGAAGTAGAAGAAGGGAATTAAAACAAAAAAAACCCTCAGAAAAGGATAAACGAATTGAGAAAACTATACGAGGAAAGGCAGATACAAGTGCTACAAATATACAAAATAAATTTAATATGCAGCGGATTGCACAAGCACAGAAATGGTTACCCAAATAGCATGTGAGATACCGGTAAAATAAACTTAAAATGAAGAAGCTATAAAAACACAAAAACATAAATTAAAACAGAAGAAAAAGAAGTTGATTGATAAATTGCTCAAAGGAGACATCACAGACATTAAAGACTTGCCTTTTCTGCAGGGTTGTGATTAAGAATCATTGCCAGATTTCATTGCAACTCAAACATGGGAAGAAATTTATCGAGATATCTACGACACACCAATATTTCAAGAGAATATACGACAAAAATGTGTCTTGTTTTGGCTGACATTAAACTCGTATATTCATAAGTTTACTCAATATAAATGCCTTTGTCTCATACATGAAGCAGATGAAGACGAAGGACAGATAATAATCCAAGGATTAAGGCGTTCTAACGATCGATCTAAAGACGGATTTTTTGTGTATAGATTATATAACCTTTACAGTGGACATTGTGGATATTGTTTCTCCCTTGCGTTTCCTTAAAACCATATTAAAAATTAGGAAAACTAATTGTTATCTTCTTGGCTTTATAATAATGATGAACAATGAATTAACTCAATAAGTTTCGTAGTCTGCATTTTTGATTTTTTTTCTTTTTCAATAACGGGTGTACCATTGGAAAGTTGCTTCTGAAGACTCATAAAAAGTACAGTTTAAATGTTGCAGAAAATTTCATACTTAGTTTTTTACCCTAAATTATCATTTAATAAATTAAGGAGGGAGTTTATTGAAGTGGATGAACACATGAAAGATGTACCAAATGAGAGGCCAATTAAAGATAAAATGTTTTTGGATAATACATCTAAAACATAGGATCTGGTGCAACTTTGTTACAACCTCTCATTTTTTAGCGCCATAGCCGTCTCATATTAAACCCATGTCGTGGGGTTAATATGGAACAGGGTTTTAATATTTTTATACCTTTTTTTATGACATGTAATTTTTTTTTATTTCCGTAAACAGATAATGGACACCAAAAACACAAACTAAAGTATTTATTTGGGACTGGAGTCAACACATCCAAAATGACAATGAAAGTTTAGAATTTTTTCTCATAATACAGATGGTGTTTACACATATTGGAAACGATTTTGACAATAAAAATAAAACACATAATTTGAAACAATTATTTTTTAATATGTTCTGTCTGGTAGCCCTTGATGGTGAGTATCATATTGCAGCGGGATTTCCAAAATAGTAGGTCTTTTTGTAAAACTGAAAATTGAATTTTTTTCCCATTCTCCACCACACACTTCCACACCCACTAGATGTAGTTGGTCGGCGTTTCGCAAGAGCTTTTTTTAGTGATCCAAAGGCACAGTAATCCATTGGTGAAACATCTGAGGACTTGGTTGGAATATCATTAAACGGAATACACTTGATTCCAGTTTCTCTTGTCACTTTTTCGAGAAACGCGACTTTACTTTTGGGTGTATGGCTGCTCGCTAGATCCTGGTGGAACGCAACACTTTTAATGTGTGTAGGAAAAGGTTTTTGAATTTATTCTTCAAAAATAGGAATTAGAAGATTATTTTGATAATAAATAGAGTTAATTTTGATATTTTTCTAAAATTTTCTGATCTTTAAGTTTCCGTTGTAAAAGATTCCAGAAGTCACCAGAAATCCTTGGGAAAAAACTTTCTTTGTAGTGTATGAACCAAAGTTTTTTAAGGCCTCTTTTCCGGTGATATATCGATCTTTTTTTACTACAGTCATTTAGATAAATCCATGCTTCATGAATTGCGACTTTTTTTCCACTTATCACCAGCTAAATGATTTTCAATTAACGGAATATGAACAATTCTCTTCGGAAAGAGCAAATATATAACCTTCGACCCATTCGCTTCTTTCTCGTGTCATTTCAGTAGCAGACGATATTTTTTCATAGCAGCAAATATTATCACGTTATCGCATGTTGCCAGATTTTTTCCCTTTTTTCTTCTCGTTGTTTTTAATTTAACATCAAAATCGTTCCCGATATGTGTAAACACCATCTGTAGCCCCGATTGCCTCTATATTTATAATTGATTGAAATTTACTTTAGTATAATATTTTTTATTTAAATATTGAAAAATTACTACTTAATGCTACGCACGCACTTTATTGAATTTTGCTGCTTTAAACGCTGCTTGAATAATGGGAACAAATATTAAAAGTGCAATAATAAATATCTTTGTATTCGTTCCTCAATCACATGTTAATACATATGTAGACGAGTATGAGACTTTGTGTAGAGTAAATACCGTTTCATGACACATATAAGGTACATTTTTATTTTGATTACAAAGGTATTTTTTAATATTTTCAAACATACAAGTAGTTGAAAATTGTCTATGTATTTGGTTTGTCTGGCCGTCTCAACTTAATCTAATTCACGTAAATATACTTGGACTGCCATGTGATTTTCATATGATATTGAGGCTCACTGTAGAATGTGCGCTTTTGAAAAGGAAGTGCGTACGAATTATAGTTCGTTTAGAGAGACACACAAAAGAATTCTATTATATTACCGTCTATGGGCAAATATCGTTTACGGTGTAATTTAAACATGTTAAGATAATTCAAGCATAATTAAATTCATATGCTGAAGTGGTTTACAGCATTCTTTTTGTAGACTATAGAATAAGTAGCGTTGCTAGTTTGTTTACAGGCACGAAAGAGAAAATCTGATTACATTATGATCTATACAGAAAATGCAGTTGGGATGTATTTTCATGAGGTTACTATGCTTCAAACATAATGAAATCGATATGAATCAATGACGTGTACCACAACATGTTGTCTAGATTGTAGTGTTCATAGAATTTATCATCCATTTACAGAGACATTCAAATAATTTTGGTTAAAGGAATGCTTTTATCGATAATTTTCGGAAGTTCATTTTCAGCTATGATATGTACTTTTAAACTTAACAATTTTTAGTATATTACCTGGTGTGTATAATTTCCACAGACAACAGACATGGCTGCATGAAATAATTCGCTCACATTACTGGATATGGACAGCAATTACAAAAAATGAATTTTTATTGAGTTATGTATTTTTTTTATTTTTTTATTTA
This sequence comes from Maratus michaelseni, assembly GCA_963931845.1. Lineage (NCBI taxonomy): Eukaryota > Metazoa > Arthropoda > Arachnida > Araneae > Salticidae > Maratus > Maratus michaelseni. The sequence continues at coordinate 405,841,564 of OZ007586.1, forward strand.
GATGTATCATTTTTTATGTAAAAGTATGAAGTTGTATTGGCATTCTATGAAGTTTTTTAACAATATTCTGTTAAAGTTGGAAGGTGTTTCATAAACTATAGCGGATGCATGATTTTTCATTCTTGTTTTCTTTAGTGTTGCCCATAATTACCAGGACTACAAATTTTTGAATATGTGTATTTATGAATAGAATAGTCGCTTTATGTAATCTCTGATCTTTGTGATAAAATAACCGAATATTTCTATTATGAAATTTTGTTACTAATAATTCGTAAACTTTCCAACTATGATTTTGGCACACCATAAGAAATTCAAAAAAATCTTTTATAGTTATCAATGTACACAACATTATTCCTTAACGTTCTTCTAATATTTAAAATAATTGTCTAAATTATGATTTCTGACTTGATACTTAAATTGATACTTAAAATGCTTCACATCATAAAATGTTTTTATAAAATAACTTATATTTTAAATTGTTTCAGCTAGCACAATTTTGTCCGTTTATTTTTGGAAATCAAGAATAAATAAATACATTCTATTACCGTAAATTCAGGCGTATAATCCACAGCTCAAACAATCGCTTTTCGACCCAGAATTTTTTCTCAATAATTGTAGTTAAATATTTACAGCGATCTTTTAAGTTACATTTTATAAAATAATATTTCTGGGTCGAAAAACGACTCTTTGATCTGCGGATTATACGCCGGAAATTACGGTAAGTTTAATTCTTCAGGCACAATAATCTCAAAGAAATAAATATTTGTTATCATGAAGATAAATATATGTATTTACTAACTAAATAACATTCTGAAATAATGAAAAAGTCTTTGTTTATCATAACATATATCGAGAAACTTCGCATTATTAGAGAACTACTATGAGAAATAAAGCACATATAGCTGCAGAGTCTTTCCTTACATTGCAATATCGCAAAAGTAAATATTGAATTATCTTCGTAAATGTCTTGACACTACAAAAGAAAGTTATTTTAGGAATGGGAAATGACTGTTAATTTAGCTAAGGTAAGCACTGAAAATAAATATTTTAACCATAGAAACATGTATGGAAGATCCGAAATAAAGGTATTAACCATTTGGATGTTTTAACAATTATGTAATTTGCGGGGTTGTTTAAAATTATCCAGGTTATTTTATCTTCAATGAAAAGTCTGTAGTTAATGTTTGATTTACGACGTCAGACAAATATCTGTAAATTTTCAGCAATAGATCATTAGAATTAGAGTGAAACGCAATTTTATACAAATAAAGTAATATTTTGTTTACAAAATTAACACGAATTTATAAACACAAAAGTCGTTTTAATGACCAAAAATGAAATTTTTAATAAGTTTTAAAATTATTTAAAATAATTTACTTTTAGTATGTAAAGTATGTTCACAAGCATGCTTTGTGTCCAGATTACATCTTATTACTATACAACCTGAACCGGAGTTAAGTCGCAGAAAAAATAAAACTTTCACAAAATATAAAGTTAAATGCTGATTTCCATTTAATATGTTCACGATGCATTTAATATATATTTTTTGGTATACCATGTGAATGGTGTTTTTTTTTTTTTGTATATGGCCTTTAAAATCTTATACAACATCTTAAATACTTTTTTGATGGCTTAATACACTATATTGCCAAAGGTGATTGGTCACTTGCGATTTTAGACGTTTTCCCAGGTAGCACCAGACGTTTTTATAGCGTTGAAAATAAGTCAGAACTGTTGAAAATTGGTTACGTTGTTTAATGTCCGTTGAAAAATATACTTTATATCGCAATATTTTAGACTAAAGAAATTGGAAATTTAATTCGTCATAGAAAAGACTTTTAAAAAACGTTGTTTCATGGTCACGATATTTCCGTTACTCTTCTCGTCGTTTTAAAATAGGTTTTTTAATCGTTTTATGTTTTCCTTTACTTTAGCCCGAAAGCGTGATTGCTCAACGATATAATAGATATTTTTCCTAAGTGAAAAATTCGTTGAAACAACGTTGTATCTCCTCAACTCAATTTGGACGCCGCGTGATCGGAATTTCTTTCTGCGCAACCTTCCAACCATCCCACCAGGCAAGAAGAACGAAAATAATAATAAGCCGCCATTGATTCCCTTCTTGCTGGCGCTGTGTTTGTTCTTGCACTATTTTGTCTAGTAAACGTAAGTAATCACAAGTCTTGTTATTTTTATTTATAATATTTGTAATGTATTATATTTTTAGAATGTTTTAATTTTAATCAGATTGTAATTAAAGAATAATTTAAAGTAAAATAAATGATTGTTTTGGTCAATTCCATCGTAACTGACGTAACACTTGATCATCGAATTTTGTTTTCAAAACTGTTCAGAAAATTTAATTAAGCTAGAATTTTTTTTTTATTTTTACAATTTAAAATATTTCTTACTAAGGACTTAAAACCCAAATACCTGCAGATTATTTCAATCTGTCTTTTAATCACAAAAATTGTAATTCAAAATCCTATAACTGATGTAACGTAAAATAGACAAACATTTTTTCTGCCTTCATTGAAGTGTAAAAATTATCAAAACTATCTTGTTAAAATAAGTGATTTAATGTTCTCAAAACACTAAGTAATGAAAAATTCTAACAGTAACTTGTTTAATTAATTTCTGAACAATAAAAAAGAAAAAAATAGCATTTACACATGTAACTGACATAACTTTTATTGTGTAACTGACGTAACATTATGACTTTACAGAGACAATAATGGTTCTTAACTTAGTTTGTAAATAGTAATTTACAAAGGCTTTGTATTAGGATTTTATTATACAACATAAAAATACCAAGCTTTCCAATCATACACTCAAATTAAACATGTTATAAATTTTATTTCCCCCTCAAAATGAAACTTTTATGTGGAATTGTCCTTTTAATAAATCATGTGCATCAATTTTGTATATATTCAGAACTCTGATCATCACTGCTTGTGTATGATATCAATTTAGTTTTTTGAAAATGATTGTTGCTTGCTGTATAATAATTTTTATATAAAGTTTATTGAATTTAAATTAATTGATATTTTGTAACATGAAGTGTGCTAAGGGGCAACCCTGTGTGTGTTTGTTTTTTTTAAATAATTTCAATTTTTGAAATTTTATTTATTGTGTACCTTTTAAAAGCAATTTTTTAAAATTCAAAATTTTTAAAATAGTAGCACTATTTAAAAATATATATATATATAAAAGAATTGATAGGTATATAAAAAGTTCAATTAACCAGAAGATATGAAATTAAAACTGAAATTCTTTAACCATTACTCATTTCGATAAATGAAATCTATCAAAATGTGTTATTACGTGCTGTAACAATTCCTTGAATAATGCAAAATGTTTCATATTTTCTGAAAGTACCATATTTTTTTTATTTGAAAAAATTGGGTATTTTCGTGTTATAGTGTCCCCCCCCCAAGGATGAATCGCTAAGCAACCAAGATTTATTGCCAAATCATACAGCATATGACCAGAGTTTCCCCCTGTCAGTTTCAGTAGGGTGCTGCACCCTGCCTGCTCTTTGGTCGACAAAATTGCACCCTTCTTGCTCCTCAGTAAAAAATGTGATGCATTTTCTGATTGTTTTTCTTTAACTGGCAGATGTATTTTGCTTTTTTCCCCCTTGCAAATGAAAACATAAAAGAAAACACCAAAAAGGTGTGTCAGTAAAGGCTGCCGGCACATTGAGTCAAAAAGAGTGGCCAGGCATTGTGCATTTATTTATTTATTTTGCTTTTACGGCTTTTACATACTGAAGAATTACAATTGTAGGGATAGACTCACTGGCGACTAAACTTTTTGCTTTTGGTCAGTAACTTTTTATGTCTATGTTGCCATGTATTTTATAGAGATGCCCCTTTTCTGCCGAGTGGCGTATGTTAGCTTTTTATTTATTTTTAAATCTGCAAATCCTCCATAATTCCACAATATTTACTCCTTTTTTTCTATTGCCCATAATTTAAAAAAATGATATTTAACATGGATGCTACATTTCGGCAGATCTGCAAATTTCCGGTTTTCTTAAAAAAAAAAAAAAAAAAACCTGCGATATTAGGGAGGGAAAAAATTATGATGATATGCACTAATGGTGAAAATAAGCATTTGCCAGTCGACACTTGTCGATTAAACTTTAAAAACTGGCGATTAACCTAAAGGTGAAAATAAGCACATTAAATTCGTAATTTTTATGCGCCTTATCGGCTAAATTTGCGATTTTTATGTGCCTGATCGGCGAAATTCACAATTTTTGCACGCCCGATCGGTGAAATTAATGATTTTTGCACGCCCGCTTGACAAAATTCACATTTTTTACGTGCCTGATAGGCTAAATTTACGATTTTTACTCGTTCCATCGGCTAAATTTACGATTTTTACGTGTTCCATCGACGAAATTTGTGATTATTACCCGCTGATCAGCTAAATTCACGATTTTTACATTCCCGATCAGCTAAATTAACAATTTTTACGCTCCCGATCCGCGACATTCGCGTTTTTTAAGAGCCCGATCGGCAAAATTTGCAATTTTTAGACTCCCGATCATCGGAATTTGCGATTTTTATGCACCCGATCGGTGAAATTCATGATTTTTCGTGTCCGATCGGCTAAATTCATGATGTTTTTATGCGACCTATGGACAAAATTTGAAAATTTTTTCGCGACAAATTGGTAAAATTTAAAATTTTTGGAGATGTTGGCATTTAGGGTCATTGCAGGCTGCTTTTGGTCTGCCGGCCACAGGTTGTGCATCCCTAGTATAAACATACCTATTTTATTATTGTCAGATCTTAATTCTAGACAAATATTTTTTTAGTAAAAGGTACTTATGTAGTTAGACACGCAAATACCTAAGCTTAGTGAGACTTATTTAGTTAGCTACATAAGCATGTTGTGTATATAACTTTGCTGTTAACATATTTTAAATTTTTAAATAAATTGGAAATTAGTATCTCAAGTTTATTCAAAACAATATAAATTAAAATATTTTTATTTAGTACATAAATTGCTTTACTGTAAACTAATTATATATTTATTAAATTAATTATTCAATGACATAAATGTACTTACTGGCTACTAAAGAAATTATTCTCACTCGCCACTAACTGGTTACTAAAAAAATTCAACCTACCGGCCAGTGGCTACTAAGCCAAATTCCTTATTTTCACCTTTAGATTAAAAATGTGGAAAGAACTGGCCAAATGCAGGATTTCCCAATTACCATTTTTCCCTAAATTTCAAGATTTTTCAGCATCCATTCGACAAAATTCATAATTTTTTTGCACCCGTTCGAAGAAATTCATGGCTTATATGCGCCTGTTCGAAGAAATTTATGATTTTCCATGCATAATTGACGAAATTCATGATTTTTATGCGGCAATTGATAAAATTCATGATTTTTATGCGCCGATCGACAAAATTCATGATTTTTATGCATTTGATCGACGAAATTCAGGATTTTTACACTGCCGAATGACGAAATTCAGGAGTATTTGATCGACGAAATTCAGGAGTTTTACACTCCCGAATGACGAATTTTTTTTACGTTGCCGATCGACAAAATTCATCATTTTTCTGTGCACGATCGACAAAATTAATTATTTTTCTGCACACGATCAACAAAATTCATTATTTTTCCGTGCACAATTGACAAAATTCATGATTTTACACACACTATCGAAGAAATTCAGGAATTTTACACTCCCGAATGACAAATTTTTTTTACGTAGCCGATTGTCAAAATTCATCATTTTTCTGTGCACGATCGACAAAATTCATTATTTTGACGGGATAATGGAAACATACCAAACTAACAAATAGTATAAAGTTAGCATTAAAATAACACATGGATAATAGGGTGGGTCGAAAAAACCGAAATTTTTATAATCGAAGCCTAATAGTGCGGGAAAGTTGCCATTGGTAATAAGGAATAAATTCACAAAATATTACACCAAATGGTTAATATCTTTTACCGCCGCAAGGGGGGCAAACTTTTAAAAAATCGAAAAAAAAAATTTAAAAAAAAATTTAAATTATCCAACCATACCAATACAATTTCTAATAGAATGCAACAGCTACATCAAGATGTTAGTAATGTTCCAGCAAAATGTCGTTATGGTGAAATCATTTCTCTTACCGCTGCAAGTGCGGTCAAAATTTCGAAAAAAAGCGGCAAAAAATTTCGTTTTTTAAAATTTTTTATTATATGTCTACAATTAAAGAAATTTACATTATAGTTAGTAATAACTTATAAATGTCTAGTAATTTTGATCATGGGCATTGCCAATCAGGGGCGAGAGGGGCCCGTCCCCCCTAAATTTGAGAGAAATGGGCTTTTTGAAGGGATTTTGGGGATTTTCCGGAACTTTTCAGGGATTTTTTGTTGGAAGGGGAGGCAAAAGTGAAAAATGAGGGGGAATTTGTGTAAGCAGGCTCCCCCTACCAAAATAAATCACAAAAAAGTTCCGGAAAATCCCCAAAATCCCTGCAGGGCTCCTCTCGCCCCTGGTTGGCAATACCCATGATAAAAATTACTAGACAGTTATAAGTTATTACTAGCTATAAAGTAAATTTATTTAATTGTAGACATATAATAAAAATTAAAAAAAATTAGAAAAAACGAAAATGTGAAATTTTTGCCGTTTTTTCAAAATTTTGACCGCCCCTGCGGCGGTAAGAGAAATGATTTCACCATAATGACATTTTACTGGAACATTACTAACATCTTGATGTAGCTGTTGCATTCTATTAGAAATTGTATTGGTATGGTTAGATACTGTAAATTAAAAAAAAAAAAAAAAATCGATTTTTTTTTTATTTTGGTCCCCCTGCGGCGGTAAAAGATATTGACCATTTGGTGTAATATTTTGTGAATTTATTCCTTATTACCAATGGCAACTTTCCTGCACTATTACGATTCGATTATATAAATTTCAGTTTTTTCGACCCACCCTAATGGATAAGTAATTTCAGTCAATGTAACTCTTTTCTTTTACAAAGAAAAAAATTTAATCAAGAATTTTTTTTAATTTTCAGTGGCTACCTTCCCGACTATCTTCCTTATTGAAAGACATGGCAAAAGCAGCATGAGCAACAAGAATTTCTTAATGCTGTTTGATACAAAAGGACTTTTTGAATGTATAAAAAAAGGTATATTTCAGAAAAAGGCTGAGTATAATGATTTTATGTATAATTTTTTGTGAGTGAGCTTTGAAAATATTTTCAAAGTTTAGTATTTATGAGAGTTATTTGAAGAAATATCTTTGTATAAAAATATGCCGTAAAGGCGAGAAATTTATAAGGAAAAAGACCTCAGTATTGGAAATTTATTTATTTGTTTTTAGACTACCATTTGTAACTCTCATACGTGCCAAGTTTTATGCTTTTGAGTCCTTTTTTATACTTTTATGCTTACACCCCCCCCCCCCCTGTTTTTATGCTTTTTCTACAATTTCGACAATTCTCTTTATTTTCTTAGAAAAATGTATTTATCTTTTTATAAATTTGCGAGAAAGTTATATATTGCATTAATTTCAGAAGGGATTTTACTATTTCCCATAGAGGTAAATCAGACATGTTACTTTTCAGTAAAAAGATAGATTTCTGGTTTTATTTTTATGGCTCTGACTGTTTCTGAGATCAGTGCAAATTTAAAATAAAATTCATGTTGTAATATTGTTGCATTCATGTCAGAAAAATTTGTTGATCCAGCAACAGGGATTCATACAAAGGATGTTGAAAAAATAAGGGGGGGGGCTCTGCTAAATGGCACAATAATAAATAAGTCAGATTGTCATCACCTCGAATCATATCTTGTAGAATGTATGTGCAGAAAAAAACTAGAGAAAACCCAGAAACAATCTCCTCCCATGCCACAAGTTTATTATATTTTATATTGCAGAAATTTAAAATACATGAAATATGACCAATTAATAAATATGTATAAAAGTTTCTAGAATATTTCTTATAGATTGCAATGTTTTTTAAAAGATTACCCTAAAACAGGAATGGCAAACCTGCGTTGCGTGTAATAATGCACAGCAACTTTTCTGGCTTGTGAAAAAAATTCTGATAACTGTTATTTATGTGGATTTATTTTTTGTATAATAAATTAAATATTGCTTAGCACATACAAATAATGCAATTATTTTTGCATGGTGCAAATTTAACGTGGGTTATCTATATATCAACTTAAAAAAAAAAAAAAGGTAAAAAAAAAATGCTGCAGGAATCCTTTCTGAATACAAATTTTATAAAAATTTAATATACAGAAAAATTACATTTTGATTTTTGTTCTTAGTCATTTAAAGTATTAAAGAGAACAATTTGATTAACATATGCTGCAATAACTGTTTAATTAAATGTTTTGCATGTTATAATGTTGCCATACGGAATCGGCCCAAAACAGCGAAGGTTCGCTCTGGTAGTCCAAAACTAGGGGGCGGTGGGGGTGCTATAGGACAAAATTAGCACTTGCCAATCGGCGAGTAATACTGAAATTTTGGCGATTGACTTTATTGCTATCACTGGTCAAACTTAATCGTCACACTTGCCAATTGCGATAATTGAATAGAAAAAGATTTTTCCCCGCTGTCGCTCGACAAATTTTGAAACCATTTGGTGAATTTCACGATTTTTTGCAAAATATTATTTGACAGATTGTGATTTTTTTTTTCTCGAAACGATATTCGAAAATTTTTCCCCCCGAAACCAGTTGATGAATTTTGTGATTTTTCCACTATCGATTAATGAATTTTGTGATTTTTCCATTATCGATTGACGAATTTCGTGATTTATCGACTATCGATTAACAAATTTCATGATTTTTTCCATGAACGAACAAATTGTGCACTTTCTTTCCATTGGTGTTCGAAAAATTTCGCACTCTATTTCCGCTGCCGTTCGACGCTGAATTTCTTAAATTTTTTCACGACAAAATTAATTTTTTTTCCTGCAATGCCTGATTTTTTTCCCGACACCATTTGACGAATTTCACTGTTTATTCCACAATTGTTTTACAAATTTCGCAATTTTTTTATTAAGTATTTGTAAATTTGTTATTGGCCACTGCTGAAAAACACTGGCAGGTAAAAAGAAATCCATGTAGTGGCAGTTGGCCAGTGAATAAAAGAGTTAATTTTTACCTATGGGGGGGGGCAACCTATGAAGCGATTAATAAAACACAAAAACAAGGGAAATTAAAATGTTGAATAGACCATTTGACAAAATACAGGATATTTTTTCCATGATCATTTCATGGAAATCATTTGTTTTTCTTGATCATTTTCCGAAATTCCCGATTTTTTCTGCGACCGCTTGGCGAAACTGATTTTTTTTTTTTCTGCAACCATTTGTCGAAATTCAAGATATATTTTTGTGACAGATTTACGAAATTCGCTATTTGTTTTCTGCTATCTTTTGACGAAATTCGGGATTCTATGATCGTTTGTTGAAGTTCAAGATTTCTTTTTTCGAAACTGACTGACAAAATTTGCGATTATGTTTGATGAAATTCTCAAACTTTTTTTGTGTGATTGTTTGACTAAATTCGAGATTTGTTGTGGAACCTTTGGTCGAAATTCGTAATTTTTTTCTGTGATATTTATACAAAATTCATGATTTAAAAAAAAAATCTTTTGACAAAATTTGCGATTTTTTTTCTTTACAGATGGAAAAGTTTGACCTTTTTTTTTCGCGAATAAATGTTGTAATTTGAGTTTTTTTTTTTTTTTTCCCGCGACCGATTGACAAAAATTGATGTTTATTTCCGCGATCTTCAGCGAAATTCGCAATATATGTTTCCACAGCAGTTTGAGAAAATTAGTAATTTTTGCAGCTAACAATTGGCAAAATTCGCTATTTTTTCCATGATCAATTGACAAATTAGCTAATTTTGTGTAATTCCATAAAAAATACACGGATTTTTACGAAAATTTAAAAAATATTCCCAGTCTGTGAAAGAAGTTAAGAGGGGGAAATCCTGCACAGAATTTTTTATTTTGCAAGATTTTCTTATTTTGTGGACGATTTGCACAATTCCGCATGCTATTTCAAACCATGTCCCTCAAAGAAAAGTCCCCCCCCCCTCTCTTGCGAGAAACTCTTGAAATGGCATACCTGCAGTAAAAAACTGCAGAGAATATATCGAAAGGGGCTGGAAAAAGGCTCAATTTTAGACAGTTCTCCATCTTAGCAGGTATAATTGTATGGTGCTTTTTCATCGAAACTTTTTTCCAGTTGAGAAGAATTCTGTTATTGACAGGTTTCGTTTTCACAAGCTTTATTGTAACACATCAATGCTCTTCAGAGGTGCAATTTAAAAAGAATGGTTTAACAGTCTTAGAGGCTACCTTTAACAAAGATAACAAAAGCTGTCTATCATGGAACACTTTCATTGTCAATATCATGAAATTATACCTGCTAAGACAAAACTTTTCATAGCTTTTTTGCAATTTCATATTCAAAGTTTTTACTTCTTTTGTATCCTTGATTCAGTAAACATTTCGCGTTTGAAGTGGGGGTTATAGCCCTCCTCCCAAGAAAATTTTGAAATGGCACCCCTGGTTGTTAGTTAATTGTTTGTGTATCTCGGCACGTACACACAAAAATACGGTTCACCATCAATCACTTGCCAGTGTGGAGTATATTTATTCAGTATCCCATCCTTGCCTATTCATTATATTATAATTCATCGTAATCTTTTTTCTTTTCAGATGCAGATCAGGCTAAATTAGGTGAATTCTTTCACAAAGACTGGGTAGCAATCCTCAGAGTATATTTTCAGCATTTAAAAAGAAGTATATCCTGACAAAACACTGAAAATTTTGTAGATTATTTTCTTGTAACTTGTTTGTTATATTTAAAATAAATTGTCGATTTAAACTATGTTGTCTTTTCATATGTACTAAAAAAAAAAAAAAAAAATTCTTTACTATTTTTTTTTCAGTTTTAAATATTTTATATAATTGAAATATGTAAATATATTCAAATTTCATTTAATTGACTTTGAAAATATTCAATATAATGTTTTCATTAAAATATTCTACTGTAATAAAAAGTGCTTATTTTATTGGTGAATAATGTCAAAAGTCATCATTTATTAACAGTCTCTCATATAACTCAAACTTTGTTTTTAAAAATCCTTTTTAATAATTAAGCACTTTTTATTAATCATTCCTTGTTAGTGTGGATCTCGAGGATAATTAATACAGATTTAAAAAACAAAGATTTTATAAAATTTTGATTTAAAAAATGAAATTACATATTTCAATGATTAAGGTATTCCAAGATCTTGAGTTGCGACATATAATTAGTTTATAGGTAAGTATTTTTTTATGTATACATAATTATATGCAAGTATAAAAAAGTTTTATAAGAAGAATAAACTATGCATAGCGATTTTAGCAACTTTTGCTGGCAGAGTGATTGGATTGCAGTGTGCAATTATTTTTTTAACTTATCAAATTTTTTGCTTTTTCTTTTTCCTGTTTAAAATTTTATTATTTCATATTTCCAATCAGTGTTGCCAGTAGTACTTTTAAAATTCAGATTGCTTGATTGTCATAAGAGATTAAATAATGAGAGAATAAGGCCAATTACACTATTTTAGAAAGGTGGTGAGAATCGAACAGTCTGAATTAAATAAAAAGTAAAATTTTTCCTAAGATATATATTTTGTTTTATTTGTAGCTATGCAATAAACCAGTAGTGGAGGTTATTATGAAAAAGTTTTATTTTTAAGGAAAAAAAAATTGTTTAATGAAATATTCAGATTTTCTCAACAATTTCATGCAGGTTTTGACAAATTTCCAAACTTTGAGTTTAATTGCAGAGTGTGAAGGCAAAACAAATATAACAATATATTTTTATAACAAAATTTAAATATGTTTATAACGGAATATTCAGATTTTTTTTGGACAATTTCTACATATTTCCTGCAACAATTTTTTTCGAACAGTTTTTTTTTTCATATTTCGAAAATTATTTTTACTTAGCTGTTTATTTACATTCCTATTCTACAAATATGGAAATAAACACCCAAGTAAAAATTAAAAATCCCTGACAGCTCGGCCTACAGGCACAGGTAGATTTCGAAGACTCAGACCTTGGGGTACCTGTTTATTGCGAATTGCAGAAGACATGACCTTTTTGCCATGATTCAGCAGTTAGGACCGCTCACTTTGAAATTCGAAATTTACCTGTGCCTGTAGGCAGAGATTTTATTTATTTACTTTTAAGCTGTAAGGGTTGGTTCTATAAAAAACTTGTCAGTATAAAAATTGTAGATAATATTAAGAGGATTTATAATAAATTTAACCATATTTGATATCTTGTGAATTGACAAAGTTATGATTTTTTTTTAACCCGTATTTCTCCCCCCCCCTCCCCTTGAGGCCATTTTTAATGATATCAAAAATCTGTCATATATAAATTTTTAGCCCATTTCCTAGAAGTAATAATAACTTAAAAGGATTCGATACGTATCATAATTAAGAAGTTATGGTTTTTTTTTCTGTTTTCACAAGAAGCCCTCCCTTGTTTCGATTTTTCCTATTAACGAACTTGACCGAGATTTTATGTGTCAGCTTGGAAGAGATTTTTGCAGCATTATTGAAGTTATCGTGTCCATAAAAAAGTGATATAGATAGATAGATGAAGTTTTGAACTGGGTGTGGTTTTAGGTTCTAGGAGTCATGATCGATGAAGATCTTCAAAAATTTTCCAGAAATTCCAACATGAAGGAGAATGTAATAAATAGGTAGTATTTCTTATGAAATCTACCTGAAAATTAATATGCATAATGTCAAAGAGTATGTGAAAAATTAAGTGGTGTCATTTCCAATAACTTTATAGATTGTGCAATTATAGAATATTATTTGTTTTGATAATGGCTCTGATCGAGCCGAAACATGTCAACAATCTAATAAAACTTATTTTACTGTTTATAAAGTTTTTGTTTTATGCCTTTTAGCAATTAAAATAAGCACATGTTTAGTAGAATGAAGTAACTTTTTATCAAAGTTAATGAAATTAATTTTTATTACATATTGCATTTAAAAATATACATATTTCTAAGTGGGCTTTTCTTGATTGTTAACTAAAATTGTGCACACATCCTTTTTTTTTCTTATCCTAGGATATTTATTATTTCAAGTGAGACAGAAAAGCACTAATTTAACTAAAATACTCAGTTTTGTAATTAAACTGCTTAAAATTTGAAACAGGTAGGTAAATTTTTCTATTGCTTTTTTGTCCCTCTTTGTGAAAGGGAAAAAGACATGACTGTATAAAGATTGCTGGTCACAAGCCACTTATTTAGCTAACCACTCTGAACAAAAAATAATCTTCGTGGTAGAATTTTACAATTGAAATTAATTTTACGATTTTGGGAAATATTGAAATGGAAAGGTAAAGTGACTAATGTGGCCTCTAAGATTGATTTCATGTAAAAAATATACCTCGAATGAATACATGGAAATAAGAATATATGAGAAGAAAAAGAAAAGAAAAAAACCACTTTAAATATAATATTAAAATACTTATCTGCTACTCTTTTTTAAAAAATCTCTCACATTAAAAGCTAATTATTAATAGTTAAAAATGACATGTTTAAGAAAAAAACATGAACTCTAAATTAATGCATCACATGGGTTTGTAACAAATTTGTGTGCTTTGGAATAATAATACCATAATATTATTATTCCAAAACTATTTTAATAAGGATTGTATTAATTTTGAAATTGGATCTTTCTCTTAATGCAGATATTTTTATTGCAGAAGCCATTTTTCAGATTAAATGCTTTTTTTTTTTTTTTTTTTTTTTTTTTTGGGGGGGGGGGGGGGTCTTTCAGAGCATTAATTAATAATTCATATTTTTAATTCAAACTGGATCAAAGGATCTGTCAATAAATACAATTAATAAAAGCATGGAAGAAAAGTTAGAAATAAAATGAGACTGTATATTATTTATACATTACTATAAGTATTTAGAAAGTGCGATATTATATTTATAATTAAATAATGATAAAAATTAAAAGTGAAAATTAGAAAATTAATAGAAATAAAAAAATTATAAGTTAAATGTTGATATTTTAAAAAGAAAAAGTTACTGAAGAATGGAAATTTAAAAAGTAATTATAATAAAGTTATATATCTTTAGAGATATTTTAAAAGCTTTTTCTTTAGATTTTAATAAATAAAACGTTTAAAAAACAGTATTATTATTTCTTTTATGTTTACTAAAAGAAAAAAAATAGTGTGGGAAAACTGATTGATAAAAATAATTAATCTTTTTTCAGGAAGCGAAAATTCTAAAAGATTTTTTAACAAACAGGTCTTTAAGAAAAATGAAATTTTGCTGTTTATAATTAGAAAATGAAAGAAAAGAATATTCACCGAAAAAGTCAATTTTATATTTACTGTTTTCCCTTTATTTTTAAACGTTTTTTACGGCATTAAAATGCCATTGAAAAAAGGTAACACTAACAGGACAATATTGCGGACATATTCCTGTTTTTAAAAGCTTTTAACGGCATTAAAATGTCGTTGAAAAAAAGGAAAACAAACAAGACATATTGCGGACATATTACTATTTTATAAGTTTTTTTATGGCACTAAAATGCGTGGAAAAATAGTATAACAAACGTCAGTATTGCGACCTTGAACAACGTTTTTAAGACGGTCGTTATTGCGTTGAAAATACAGCTATATTTACCGTTGAGAAATAATCGAATCAACGAGACATATTTTCGAATTTATAACGTCAACGAATAACGTTGTTTCAACGACACCCGTTGTCGTTTTTCCAACGATTTAAAAACGAAACTGTGCTACTTGGGTTGTTAACTATCTAGAAAAATGCATGAGGAATTAACCTGAAACTGCAGGTGTGTAAACAGAATAGTATAGCTTATATATTTCCGTGAATATTTTTTCCCGAAACCCCATAGGGGACTGTCAACAAATTGAAAAACAACGAATATCTTTTGAATTACCCTGTAAAAACTAATGTAGCAAAATTGTTCAAACTCGAGATTATTAATAAGTGGTATATTATAATATACGGTGTTAATTTTTATGAGGATAGCATGAATATTCGAAGAGAAATTAAGGTTTTTATAAAAACCGACTCAAATTTCGCCAAGTTTTTTGCTTATAATTCTTAATGTAAAAAAAAGTTATTTTGAGAAAATATGTCAAACAACATTGTACATAATACTCTGCAGTCGAAATTAAAAAATAATAAAAATTGGATGAAAAATGAGCAGATATACTAAAAAATGTTTCACTGCGCATGCGCGAATGCAATAAAAATATAATATGCATAATGTATTAGCTAAGTATATAGAGCAACTTTTGTGAAAGTCTCAAAATCATAGCTTGAAAATTCTTAAAATTATCGTTGCTAGAAGAAGCTCGAAATCCGTTGTTCCCAAAGGGAAGCAAAAAGATGAGGGGTTGTATCCAAATATAGTAGTACGTGCAATATTGTGTACGCTATCTTGGCACTAATCAACAGATAAATGATACAACACCTCATATTTTTGCTTCTTTTTGGGAACAACGGATTTCGAGCTTATTTTATCGACGATAATTTTCAGAATTTTCAATCTATGATTTTGAGATTTTCACAAAAGTTGCTCTATATATTTAGCTAATACATTATGCATATTATATTTTGATTGCATTCGCGCATACGCAGTGAAACATTTTTTAGTAAACCTGCTCATTTTTCATCCAATTTTTGTTATTTTTTAATTCCGATTGCAGAGTATTATGTACAATGTTGTTTGACATATTTTCTCAAAATAACTTTTTTTTATATTAAGAACTCTGCAAATTATAATAAAAAAACTTGGTGAAATTTGTGTCGGTTTTTATAAAAACCTTAATTTCTCTTCGAGTATACATGCTATCTTCATAAAAATTAACACAGTATATTACAATAAACCACTTATTAATAATCTCAAGTTTGAACACTTTTGCTACATTAGGTTTTACAGGGTAATCCAAAAGATATTCGTTCTTTTTCAATTTGTTGACAGTCCCCTATGGGGTTTCGGAAAAAAATATTCACGGAAATATATAAGCTATACTATACTGTTTACACACCTGCAGTTTCAGGTTAATTCCTCATGTATTTTTCTAGATAGTTAACAAAACGTCTAAAATCGCAAGTGACCGGTCACATTTGGCAATATAGTGTACTACCGACAGGGTCGATGAGACATTGAGAGACAGAGTATGAAACATTTTCTCTTTTTTATGCTATGTTCTCAAATGGCTACAAAGCATTAATTATACATTTACAGGGTAAACAAAAAGTTTCTGTTGCACATTGTTCTATAGGGAAAAATTGATTGCAGTATATTTTAGTGATATTTCACTATTTCAAACATAATTAAAATTATATGCATTACTGAGGTGCACTATAAATTGCTCTATTTAAAGTGTGGTGTGCATTGTGTTTATTTACACGGACACACAAAAGATATCGGTTACAGTACATATGCGATATTTACAGTGTGTGTGATAAGTGCGTTTTCAACTTTGGTTTGCGTTTTTAAGTTTAACTAATTTTTTTCATAGGACGTGTGTGTTTATAAACTTGGTTGTTCATTTACAGGACTACACAAGGGAATCCGTAAGTATTACAGACTATGGGAGTGAAATTCTTAAGGATAGTTTTTAATTGTTTTACGCATTTTCTTGCTGAACTATATTTAGTAGACTAATAGAAGTTTGTGGAATATAAATAAATTCATATACAGGGCTACGCAAAGAAAAAAGATACATTGTCGTTTACGGTTGGTAATTGCTGCGAGTGAGTTTCAGTTGCCTTTCATTGTGTAAAAAAGTCTTCCCATAATATACAGGGCTGTACAAACGATTTCGAGTGCATTTCCATCGATTGGCGAAAATTGCTAAATGTGAATATTCCAATAAATCTAAATTTTATTATGCTATATATCCACATCTATTGATCATATACAGGCATGCACAAATAATTCCACTACTTTTTTGACACTGAAAGGTAATTCCGAAAACTGTATTTTTCAATGTAGTATATGTTTTCTAAACTGTTTACTTACATATCTTCTTTTACCTTATTTAACGGTGAAGTTTCGTTAGAGTTTTCCGGCTGTGTTGGAAAGTGTTTCATAATCAGGATTTTTAGTTCTTGTTTCACACTCAGATTGCTTGATTGTCACTTTTTTAATTAGAAATATTTGCTTTATTTAATGACAGATTAAATACTACGAGAACTAGGACATCTACACTAATAATAATAAAAAAAATATACTAGTGGGAATCAAACAATCTGCATGAAAAAAGAAGCCTATACTGCCCGTAAGGGTCACGGGGCGAGCAAAATTTTTTTACAAATAACTGCCAGTGAAGGTATCGGGCGCAATGATTAATGGGGTTTAAAATCAAATTTTTAAATTCCGTACTGTCATCTATTGAGCACTTCAGCATTTAAAATATTCTCGGGAGTGACAAAATCATTGAATAAACCAAGATCTCCTTATCATAGTATCAGACCTCTCAATCAGCAAGTTTCCTGTGACCGCTATACTTGTCCTGCTACTAGCGCCATCAATCGTCAGTAATAGGAGTATTTACGACACGAAATGTTTTCACAGCTCCATTTGTTCTATGCATTTGCTTATGAACTAGTATCGGTAGCATAGCTGCCAACTTTTACGCTTTTTTCCTACCACTAAAATTTTATAGTAAATTTTATCTTATTAAATTGACAAGATCGAGTGATTACATGACCAAAAAAATTCTATTAAATTTTAGTGGTAAGAAAAAAGCGTAAAAGTTGGCAGCTATGCGGTAGCAGAGCTGCTAGATTTTTCTATTATTTTTTTGGATACCAGTTTTTTAGTACAGACAATTTTGTTTTGTTTGATCGGAGAGTTTTGGGATTTAAAAGAACAACATTTTCTCTAAAAGTATACTGGTGTTCGAAAAGCCGGAGACTTGGCAACTCTGCGGTAGTATCCACCAGGCGGCGATACTTTTCGGAGAAAGTCAATTAATAAGTTGGCAATTACCGCGGACATTTTCTCCCATAGACTTTCTCCGGATTGTCAAGTCTGATCTATGATAAGGGAGTCTTGGAATAAACCATGATATCACGGCTGCCACTGGCAACGCTTTTTATAATCTATTGGCACTACTATTCTTAAAATATTTAATTTGTATTATATTTCTCTTGAAAGTGCTGTTAAAGTGTATTAAAAGATTTTTATTTTGAGAATGTGGTGCGAGATAGAATTAAAATTATGAGGGTCAGGGAGTGACAGACGTTGTTTACAATTTTCCCCGTGAATGTATCGGACACGACAATTAAGGGGTTAACTGAATTATGGCAAAAGAGGAATGATTTTAATTTTATGTTAAATATAAAATTAATATAAAATTATGTTGAATTTCTTAAAAGATATGTTACGTCAGAACATCTGCAGAATTGCCTTTTGTCGATGTTGTATTGTGTCTAATGAACCACTGTTGATAGAGACAGCAGACCAGGTCCTGAAGGCACAGGTTAACACGTTGACGGACAGTTGCGACTATAGCTGCCGAAGCGAAGTTCACAATGTGGCATGACGGCAATAGCCGCCCAAAACGAAACGGTCGTTTTTAGACACTACGGCTATAGCAGCACAAATATGCATTTACCGGCGTACAAGTAGAAGCCCAGTGTCATGTTTTAGAAACAATTTTTTAGGTTGAAGTTCGTTTTCCACCTGTTATACGAGTTTCAGCTTCAGTATGCACGTGCAAGGTGGCTAGTGGTCAGGGAAAAATACAGTAAAAAAATTATGATTACCAGTATATTCTTATAGAATAATTCAAATTTATTATTTGATCGAATAATCAACATAAATTTTTCTATGAGAATATACTGGTGTTTATCACTTTTTTGACTGTATTTTTCCCTGACCAATAGCCACCCTGACGTGGTTGTGAAGGGAGTAGTGCAACCTAATTAAAGGTGCTGAATTAATCAAAATTAAGTTTATTTAAGCAGAAGGAGTAAAACTATACTTCTAATATTCTAAAAATTACAAAAACATATTGTGTCAATTTTCGAACTTCACTTGTTCCTACTGTCCGTCAATGTGTTAAGAAGGGTTAACATTCGCCCAAGCGGCGGACAACGGGTTTTGCCATATATTTTTTTCATACATTTTTATCCTTTACTGAACGAAAGAATCTGGCTGATCCTCCTTGCTTACCTACGACATCTTATATAACTACTTACATAGCTGGATTTATGTTTTAATGTTTGTTTTCTAAGAATCCGTTTAAAAATTTATTAGTTTTTTTTCACAGTTGAAAATTTATGAGTCATTAATCCTTAAATACACCTCTAAAATACAATACTATGAGAAAAATTTATTTAAAAATTGGCAATCCACTATTCTGTTATAATTCTTTTAGAATAAAAGTCTTTTAAATGTCTACTTCAATTGTTATTTAAATATTTGTCCTTAGCTGAGAATTTTTATAAAATGGGAAATACATGTGCTAAATATATACCTAAATAATATTCATTGAAAATGTTAAATATTTTAATACGATTGCTAAACATTTGCAGAGTACTGTCGGTCAAATGTGATACAGATGAAACAAACTAGATATTTTTGAACAATAAAAAAAAAAAAAAAAAAAACGAATGTATACCTTATAGAAATAAGGTACATATTATTACATAAAATTTTAAGTTTAAAATATGGTTTTAACTGGGGATAAAATTCCCTTGTTAAGAATATTCAACTTTTATGCTAAGACAATGTCTAAAACTTCGACAGAAATATATTTAAAATACAATTTTACACAAAAATAAAAGCCTTATTTTACCTTGCTTCTAAAATTTATATTTATAATATATAGCCAAAAATGACCGGGCACCTTGAATTTTAGAGTCTTTTTTTTAATATCTAGATAAATACTTATTACGAATTATTTTAAAGAATATATATATATATATATATAACATGTTTGACCTCATATTTTTCAAAGAAGATTTGATAACGTGGAGAGATAGTGGACAAACAAGAAATCGAAGTCAAAAATAATATTTGGGATCACCCTATAAAATAAAATGCACCGAATGATCTGTCGCTGCACTGCATGAGTATGGGGATATTGAACATTTGTGTTCATTTGTGTAAGAATAAAACGTATATTCTTGGAGATATAATGATTTTTTAAAAACATTCAAGAAAGTTTTTCTATGTTTATCAGTATAGCATGAAGGATTTTCCACCAAATTTAACCCAAGTCTCAGAAAATTTAACACAGTGTAATAAAAACACCTTAGTACAATTAGAATATAAAGACCTACTAAATATTTAATGATATATGAGTTGTCGTGTGAAATACATTTTAACTGCGTATGCACGGAATCAACTCTATAAGGGAACTGATATAAAAACACAAGTCTAATATCGGAAAAATCATAAAAATATCGGCGATAATGTGAGCTAAATTTCTGTTGTCTTCGAAAAGCCGCATGATAAAGGGTTTCCTACAAATTGTCAAGTTTTATTGATTGGTTTCCAACAAAGTGGTTATTATTTAACCCCTTAATCGTCGCGCCCGAGACATTCACGGGCAGCATAGGTTACGCCTGTTTTATTCAGATTGTTTGATTCCCACCAGTTTTATAAAATAGTGTTACTGGCTTTATTCTCGCATTATTTTTATCTGTCTATTAAACAAGACGAACATTTCTACTTTAAAAAACTGATGGTAATCAAGCAATCTGAATTTTAAAACAGTAGCCTAAACTTAAAGGGCGCGACGATTAAGGGGTTAATGAATGTCATCAATTAGCTTTGAAACGGACACTTTGATTTTGATAATTCTTTTTTGTTGAATAGGCTCGTTCTAGTGGTTTTCTAAGAAGAACTAAAGCATCAATAAAAATTAAAAATTAACAATGATAATTTGTAGAAAATCCCTAATCATCCAGCTACCTTCAGAATGTAACTGAAATCCAGCTCTCTCTATCGCCGATATCTTTCTAAATTTGCACCACATTTGACTAATCCTTTTATATGAGTGGCTCTATAGAGTTGAGTAACAAATCATCAAAAAAAGTCTTAGGTGTCGTTCGAGTATGCGCAGTTAAAGAGCATTTCATTCAAATCTTCATAATTCATCAAATATTTAAAATATTTACATTCTATTTGACAGTGTTGTTTTTACTGTATTTCGCAAAATTTTCTTAATGTTACATTAAATTTGGTTAAAAACCCTGCATCTTATAAAAAACATGAGAAATTATCTTAATTTTTTAAAAGAAACCTTTATATTTTCATGAATATTCGTGCAATCTGACACAAATATTGTAGAATATTCAAATAATTAAGTGCTGCAGCTAAGGTACAGCGCCTAGAATACATAGTGTGGAAAACGGTTTTACCGTTTTTAATTCAAAATTTTCGAATTCAAACCGGATATTCTGAAACAGGAATTTTTACTTTAAGAAGTCACGAAATATCTGCCATTAAGTAACCAAAAGAACATTATAGGGAATTTATGGTATGAATGCGAAATTTCGGAATTAAAAAAAAAAGCCAAACTGGTAATGCTTTAAAAAGTAGTGAAAAATTGTAGCCGATAAACGTGAAACGATGCGGTACAATAATAGGACAATCGCAGCGACATCTACTTTAAAAATAGATTTGCCTTTAGCAAAAGTAACCGTTTTACTACTGACAACATGAACATAATCTCTAATAATAAAATCTTCTTGTAAGTGTATATTTCAGATGCAACTGATTTTGAAGTTAGTTTTTTATCACATCAGGGAATTAATCTTCTCCACTCTTTTAGCAGAGATTCATCCTTTGGTATGCTAAATAGGGATAGTTTCTAGTTTGCTGTATTGTATCGAGTACTGCAACCAAGCACAAAAGAATGCGTATCACGTTTTTTTGGCCATGATCAATATCATTCATATTTTCAAAGCTTATGAAAATCACTATCCAAGTCAAAGGAAATAGGGTATAATTTAATTATTTAAACTATTTACCACCAACTGAAACGTTTTCTCAGTTCGATTCTTTAACAATGTTTGCGTTGAAAAGAGCTAGCAGACATTGGCGCACCCAGAGAGGGGGGGTGGGTCCAAATGCTCTGGAAACCAGTAACATTATACAGTTTTCTTCGCCTTCAAAATCGCAGAAAATTATTCGATTAGATAGGCAAAAATATTTTTATAAAATTAGTGGTATCTAAACCATCTGGACCTCCACCCTGTCTGCGCCACTGCTAGAAGGTGTTGCTGCGATCGACCAGTTATCTTTTCAGCATCGTTCTACATTTATCGGATTAAATTTTTTAGTACTATTTTGTAGCCGTTTTCTACACTATGTATTCTAGGCGTTGTAGCTAAAGGTCATTTCAAGCATTTTATTTTACAGGATGATCCCAAATATTAATTTGTTTATTTAATTTATTGTCAGTCCTGTAATTGTACTCGCGATGAAACCTTCGGTGAAAAATATGAAATCAAACAATTTTTTCATGTTCCCGAAGTTTCAGAAGAATGTGTCATGAATTTCTCTAGATAGTCTACAAAATGGTGATTTTTGGCTATGTAGTTTATATTGGTCTAACATAACGCCCTCTTGCACGTCCTTTAAAAACAAATTTAATTCCTGTTGTGAATGAAATTTTGAATTTAATTTTGCTTCCTTTATATTTACCAATTCCATCTGTAAATAATAAAATGTAAATTACAGTACAAATAAATAATATTACGCATTTATTATCTTTAAAATTCAGACAGTTTTTTTTTCTATAATATATCTCAAACATGGAAAATAAACAAAAGAATATTTACAGAAGTTTCAAGTTTATTCATCTTTTAATACTGATAAAATATTTCACATTCAGAATTAACTACTTCCTTTAGAAAACAATGTAAGCTTCGAACGTATATAATCTTTGAAAACAGGCCATTATTTTTGTATCAGTGAATTTTATATAATGCAGTCTCTTACCAAGAATGTATTTTCTAATAAGGTTTTATTGCTTGTATAAGAGTAGAAGTATTTTTCGAAAAATATGAGACTGTTCTATTAAATAAATGTATATATACGTATTTTCATCACTAATAACATTGCGGTAAAAATAATTGAAAATACTTACTTCGAATAAATATCTATATTTGTTTTTGTTTGAAAATTACATTCTATAAAAAGAAAAAACTTCTATTTACAAATCCTGCTTTCATCAAATTTCATTTCAAATTAAATTTAAAGAATCGATTTTTAATAAATACTGGAATTGTATTTAAAAATGGTCTTAATACAGGGCTCCCACTGGTCCGTTTTTTGAAAAACATTATTTTTATTTAAAGAAAATTGTGGTAGGTATTTGCCACAATTGCAACTGAAACAAACTTCGAAGTTAGTTTCTATAAAATTTATAAAGAAGAAACGCTTTTTTCTTACTGCTAAAATTTAAAATATTGATCACGGGATTCAGACACGGTACGTCCCATTGGCTATTTTTTTTCATTTTATTCGTATCACCTTTTTCAAAAATAATCTCTGTCATACACTTATACTGGTATGTTTTCAGTAGATACCTAACACAATTAAATAAAAATAATTTTGGTGCGATTGAATATGAAATTAGTCACTAATCATGGTCCGTAATTGTTACCAAATTGGTTGCCAATTTGACTTTTTTTAAACTCCGAAATTACAAACTCAGGCCAGAAATTACGAATAAAAATTTTGCTTTTAGAATATTTTAGGGGGCATTTGGATTGAAAGATGGTAAAAAAAAATCCAATGCCAAACAAATCTTGCGCATTATTTATGGCATAAAATATGTATTGGTTAAAATATTAGAAAAACTTCTAAATAATCTACTAAATTGAAAAATGAATAGTAATTGAACAAAATAGCATATTCTTTCAAGGTCTAAGATGTTTTGGACGTAAAATATAAAATGCCATTTTATCATTTAATTCTGCCGCTTAAGATAATTTGATTGTTTTGCGAAGTTCTACAATAAACATACGCTACTTTCGTTTAATAATTAAGATAACCCTATGATTTTTATATATATCAGGTATCCTGATATAATTTATATCAGGAAATGAATCTTCATTGTCGGAAAGTTTGGTATATTTGTAAGCAGAAATAACTCAATATGACAAATATTTCCAGCTCCGAATATGAAAATATATGAAACAATTAGTAAAACATAAAGCCCCAAATATGCTTTTGAACATGTGAAATTTTACTCGCTGAATAAAAAACTAGTCGTTGGGGGCCACCGTAATACTTACCCATCATGGATATGCATAATGTAAAATATTAAAATAAAAATGTGTAAACTACTTATAAAATGCATTGCAATTCAAATAAAATCGTGGCTTGATGACGTGATAAACTTTAAAGGCTTGATTACTGAATTGCTTGAAAGAGGTTTTTCCTTATAACTCCAAAAATTATAGTCTCCAAAAATATAGAGATAGAGCGTTTACAGACACACAGACACACACACAGACACACACACAGACACACACACAGACACACAGACGGACGGCAAATTTTTTTTTCTAAAAATATGTTTTTCGGAATCTCCAGTGTCTGAAACGTGTAAATCCGTCAAAAAAATTTTTCGATTTTCAAAACGATTACAAGACTTACCCTATACTACGTATGATGGGTAAGTAAAAGGAGGGTAATGCTTTTGACCGTGAACTATTACCTTATGAAACTAGTCGTTGGGGGCCACCGTAATACTTACCCATCATGGATATGCATAATGTAAAATATTAAAATAAAAATGTGTAAACTACTTATAAAATGCATTGCAATTCAAATAAAATCGTGGCTTGATGACGTCACAAACTTTAAAGGCTCGATTACTGAATTGCTTGAAAGAGGTTTTTTCCTTATAACTCCAAAAATAATAATCCTATTAACTAGCGGTTTATTGCGTCTGATTAAGCGTCAAATTTCCAATTAAAATATATCTTTGAAGTGAAATTTGGATGAAATACAGGGTCATGAAAAATCGAAGAGTGTGGAAAATAGGATTCCAAATATCTCGGCAACTAATTATCCGATCGACTTCATGCTTTATTCAAAATTTATGTTTTTTTATTGTCTTTTATATTCATTTCTTAAAATAAACAATTTCGAAAATTTTTATATACCTTTCATCAGAACGAATATTTCGAGAGTCCGAAAAAAATTGTTCCGGTTAATCGAGGTTATTGAAATGAAATAGGCTTCTTCCCATTATTACATACTAAATACATACCAAATTGCAAGTCTCTATCTCAATTTTTTCGGGAGATAGAGCGTTTACAGACACACAGACGGACGGCAAATTTTTTTTTCTAAAAATAGGTTTTTCGGAATCTCCAGTGTCTGAAACGTGTAAATCCGTCAAAAAAATTTTTTCGATTTTCAAAACGATTACAAGACTTACCCTATACTACGTATGATGGGTAAGTAATAGTAACAGGTGGACGGATTTTTAATTTTTCTTTTATCTTTTATCTTTGAGTTATGAACATTTCAAAAACATCTTGACCAACGATAATAAAATGTTATGATATAATAAGCAAACTAAAGAAAAAAATTAGGATTAATTCTACATGAACTCGTACTCTCTAAATATTGAAATAATTTGATTATATCGTAAAAATGGAATCTGTGCCATTCCTTTGTCCTATTTTCGTTGAATTTGAAGCAATCGACATAGTGTTATGCATTATTTTCGTGATTATGTGTTAATATTGCAATAAAATAGGTTTAAAATCTAAACTGTTTGACTTATTTTGAACACTTTTTAATTAGATAATATAGTTTTAATAGAATTCTTGTGTATGAAATATACAGTTTGGTGAGCAATCTTTTAGTTATTTTGACAGAAAATATTTTAATTTATTTTAAGTATCTGGAATATAAACAGAACACTGCAACACAGAAAATTTGCTTTGTATGTGTGTATATTTACATTATACAGACTTGCCGGATGGGTTTCATTTTTAAATAATCATGCTTGTTTATATTTCTGTTATGTAATTACGCCAGTGGGTAAAGTATAAAATACCTTAATGGCATGCTATTAAAGGATTATATGAAGAAAATTGATTTAATCAAGAAAAACTAAAACACTTGTGATAAAATTAGAAAAACAAAATATAAGAATATTTTAAAAACTTTTCTCTTTTACAATTTTAAACATTTAAAAAATAATTTGGATGCTTTTTTAATGTCTATTATATTCGATAAAGGGAGGGATCAGTTTTCCAAAATGTTAATTATATTAATAAAAACGAAAAAAAAATTGCATATCATACGTAGAAACACAGTAATGATGTATATTTATTTAACATTTTATTTTTTAAAAATATACTATTTATATTACAGAAAATCCTATCTCTATGAAATAGGCGTTAGTATCGTTCAAAAAATAGCTAGTCAACAATAATAAGTATAAGGAGAAAATAAGTATAAAGATTATAAAAATTAAGGGGAATGATTGCAGTAAAAATATTATTTTTCACAAATGTTTAATCATCGAATGTTTACTTAAATTAACAGAATATGTTGGAGGTGTCTAAATACATTTAAATCAAAAGCTTTTTCACAATCACAGTTATTTTTCACAGAATTTCAGAATTTCCCTCATTCAAAATATCAGTTTAAGAATGATATTATCTCTTTTGTAGCTAAAGAACTGAAAAATACCTACCATAAATGCACGGAGGCATGTGTAATTTTTTTAACAGAATATGCTGGAGGTGTCTAAATACATTTAAAGCATAAAATTAGAAAATTGATATTTTCGTCATTTTTCACAAGGTCTTCTTCAGAATTTCCCTCATTCAAAAATATCAGTTTAAGAATGATATCATCTCTTTTATAGCTAAAAAACTGAAAAACACCTACAATAAATGCACGGAGGTATATGTAAAATTTTTAACAGTATATGCTGTCAGTGTCTAAATACATTTCAAGCAAACAATTTGGAAATTGAAATTTTCGTCATTTTTCGCAAAGTACAGGCTGTTTCCTTCAGACTTTTTCTCATTCAAAAATACCTGTTTCAGAATGATATAATCTCTTTTATAGCTAAAGAACTGAAAAACATCTACCATAAAGACACAGAGTCATATGCAATTTTTTTTACACACTATGCTGGGGTATCTAAATACATTTAAAGCAAAAAATTTAGAAATTGATATTTTTGTCATTTTCGCAAAGTGCAGGGTGTCTCATTCAGAGTTTTCCTCATTTAAAATTATGTTTACTAATAAAATAAAATCACATTCGAAATAATTTAATGATAAAACAAAATTTCCTGTTTAAGTTCTAGATATTCAAAATAAACTAAAATTAACATAAAAAATATTCAAGAAAATCTGCAAAGATTTACTTTTCATAAAAATGTTTCATTAAGTTTAGTATTTCAAATTGAAAAAAAAAACTACACTTTTATTTTCAAAAATAAAGTTTAATAAAAATTTATTTTAACACATTGCATAGAAATTTTTTCAAAATATTTTATTCAATTCCAACATAATTAACAATTGCAGGAAAATACGTTTTAATTCGTTTAGATTTTTAACTATTTACATTTGATAAAAAATAAATAGGTCAAGTACGGGTATAACTCGCGCTCATAGTGTTTCGTACATTAAATTTAATTATTACTGTTTATGAATTAATAAACTTCTACTACCCCTAATTTTTTAATAATTTTAGTTTCAGTAGATTCGATAATAGGAGAGGGGGGGGGCATATTTTACATTTATACTTTTAACGATATCTATGAATATATAACACCTAAAGTTAAAACAAATATATTTTTGAGTTCCATGATACGAGATCCTTTGATACGATAATGATACCCTACACGATATATAAAAAGAAAGTTTTTTTTTTCAAATAACTTAATTAATATCTCTGCTAATTACCTACAATTGTTTTCAAAAATCATTATCAAATATCCTTGGATGATTCTGCGTCGATAGATACCTTGAGCGCCCGTCAACTCTCCCGCTGGCCGCCAGAAAAGTAAAGTTTGCGTGTAACAGAAAAATACGTTTTTTCAAAATCTATGTTATGTGTCTGCAGTGCATTTTCGACGATATCTCTGAAAATATAATACCTAAAATTACAACAAATATATTTTTGAGTTCTATATTACAAGATCTTTCCACGATATCCCACATGATATGCAAAAAGAAAAGTTCTTTTTTTCAAGTGACTTAGCTAGCCCCCTAATTTTTTCCTAAACATATTTGTGACTGGCTAATAATTTGAAAATATGTGGAGAAAATAGGTATTATAACTTTTCCAAGTTTGAAATTTCCACGTCCCATAGTTTACGAGAAAAAGGGCTCTGACTGACGGACAGACAGACACAGAAGTTATTTTATAACGGTTCCGTTTTTACTTTTTAAGTACGGAACCCTAAAAAACTAATGTACGCTACCGTGCAAAGAATTTAAGCACAATTTCATCTACAACGAAGATGCATTATTTGAGCTTTTTCCGTAGATATTTTTAAACTGAAATTATGCTATAAATATTTTTAAACGGTATCCCTTTAACTTTCAGTATATATTACATAACTTAAAATTAAATAATAATACATTTATAAAGATTTATTTATTAATAGATAGAATTTTTCTTCATTAATTGTTGATTTTACGCTCAACTATATAGTAATTTTATACTACCTCAAAAATAGAGCAATTTTGTTGTTGCTGTGTATGTATTTCCGCAATTGTCTGAACAACCACGGAACAGATTTAAATGGAACATTCATACTACAATTCTAGTATGTCAGAGAAGATTTAAGTTAAAATACTCGCCGCATTTGGTGTATGTTTTTACACCAATTACCATCCGTTTTTTACATGAATACGTGAAAAAAAGTATATATGTTTGTTTACACCGTATGAGAAGTGAGAAATGTTGGCTTGTTTATTGTACAGTCCTGGTATATATAAATAAGTGGTGAAATATAAAGAATAACAATCGATTGGTCGAGAGGATTTTGGTCAGAAAATTATACAGCGTATCATTATCTTACGAACCGGCTATTATTGCAAATCTGATATTTTTTAAATGCCTGACTCGTCTAATCGAATATTTTCAGGTCAGTGTCACTAAATTTTGAGATGTGGGTACTCATAGTTTGGACAAAGGCATTTAAATTGGACATGCTCTCTATGCGTATGTCGACACTCTCTAATTTCTAAATGCTCTCTACTGGCAGTGATATAGATTAAATTGAATGCGTTTAATAATATAGTGTTGCAACAAAAAAAAAAAAACTTTTGTGACAAACAGCTTTTGCAAAATCCGATAATTGACGCACAACAAATAAATAAAATACAGTCAATGTTCATAAAAAGAGTATTTATGCAGAATAATTGTAATCAATTCGTGTATAAAGAAATGAAGTCACATTATTTTTTGTTTAAAAATTAAACGTTCATAAATTTTATTCTGGTCTTATTCATATTTCACAAGTGCACATAGCACATGTAGTGCAATCGCAATAAAACAAGTTTATATAACTTAAATACTGCAGTTGAACGGTTGTAAGTAGAATAAATTAGATTAATTTATATTTATATCTAATGGGAATGCAGGTATATATTTTTATCATTGTTATAATAGGACTTAAAACAACATTAAATTTGCAAGTGATACATGCAGGGCTCCCAAATGGTCCGCGAACTGAAAGCCAATATTTTTTTAACAGAAAATGCCATGGTAGGTTTGAACAACATTTCTACAAAAATTACCCCCGAAGGTGGTTTCTGCAAAATCATCAAGAAAAATCTAAAAAAAAAATATTTTTCTAAGAAAATACCCGTATTCAAAAATCGGAACATTTGGGAGCCCTGTACATGGAATGCAGTAATCAAACAGAATTTTTCTTTCGTTCAATGTTTACTATTTTCTATATAGTAAAAGTGAACTAAAAAAATTAACATGTTATAGAAATAAAAATAAAAACTTGACAAACAATTGTGGAAATAGTACAATGCAATTAAAAAATTAACATATTGAATATTTGATGAGATATGGGTATTTATATGAAATAAATTTTAACTGCGCATGCCCGAACTACAGCAAATATTTTTTTGTCATGATTTGATGGTCAATACTATAGAGCAACTCATATAAAAAGACCAGTCAAACATCGTGAAAACTCAAAAAGATACACTCAATAAAGTGAGCAAATTAATAAATTGAAGAGAAAATCCCATAGGATTATATGAGATTTCCTCCTCAATTTATCAATCATCTCATCAAATATTCAATATTTTATTATTTTAATTGCAGCATAATATTGCTATAATTTTTTCTCAAGTTTTTGGAAAGCGGTGTTTAATTCGGTTGAAAACTATGCATACTATAAGAAAAAAGATTAATTTTTGACAGAAACGTTAGCATATTCACGAATATTCGTGTTATTCTGACACAAATGCACAAAGACATTGAACAAGACCTACATAGTCATTTGCTACAGTAACAGATCGTTTTGAGCATTTTCTATTTCTTTGGGAAACGCAAATATTATTTTATTATTAAATGTATTATTACCTCCCCTTCCCCCCTAAGTGTCCCCGGGACTAAATCTTCACTGAGAAACGTGAAGTTAAACACGTTCTTTACATTCTCAAAGTTCAAGGACATTTCGGGCATTTCCTCACGAATATTAGTAGATATACGACAAAACGTCTGAAATCGGTCACTGCTCCTTAATTTCTGGAAATCAGTGTATTAGGTTCTGTCAAGATGAAACTTATTTATTCAGTTTAACCCTTTCCGGCACAGACAAATTCTGTTCGTAAAAATGCGAAATTACTGACTGACACCGGAATTTACAAACGACGTTTTTAGAAAATAAGAGCTCCTTATTTTAAGCTTTCATTGTAGAAGCAAAATTTTATTAAAATATTCTTGGTGCCGAATGCAAGATTGA
Organism: Maratus michaelseni; assembly: GCA_963931845.1. Classification (NCBI taxonomy): domain Eukaryota; kingdom Metazoa; phylum Arthropoda; class Arachnida; order Araneae; family Salticidae; genus Maratus; species Maratus michaelseni. The sequence continues at coordinate 405,872,590 of OZ007586.1, forward strand.
AATTAAAATTAGGTGTGCCCAGAGTGGGACCACTGTGCCGGGAAGGGTTAATACGGGGATCATAGTCTTTTATCAGAATGTTTTAATAGAATTTTTCGCTTTTTTTAAATGCAGAAAAGTATTACAAATACCGCAAGTAAGTGTGAAGTCTACAATGTCGGCTACTTAAATATTAAATAGAAAAATTATGTTAAAAAATTGTGGTAAGTCGTACGAACCCTGTAATAATCAAAGCTCGAAATATATTTCTTTAAATAGATTAACAGAACAAAATGCTCACATTTATTTCAGTGATCCGCATTTATTAATAAAAGTCATGTGTGCAATCTGAAAAAAAAAAAAAAAGATTATATTGAAAAAGATATCAGACATGATTTATTAACACTAAACAGACCGAGAATTTTACTCAAGTTTTGTAAAGAAAAATATTTCTCACCAGAATTTTTATATAAAAATTTGTATCATTTTTCAAGTAACATATTTCTGCATGATTTGCAAATTATTTATTTTAGAAAGAAATTTATGGTTCAAATTGACATATTTCCACTTGAGAGCGGTCACATGCCCGGTTGCTGGCATGTTTAGTGATAATTTTACCTTCTGCGAAATAATCGCAAACAACAACGCAAAGAAGCAAAACATTAGGTGATCGCTTAAAATATATATATTTTTAATAAAGAGGTAAAGTTCAACTTATTAGATAAAACTGTTCACTAATAAGAACTATATCGAATTAGTGAACAATTTTTTCTTTTAATGAACGACAAAAATAAGCGACATGTGGAAATTTTACTGAAATATTAATGGCTTGTCTTGGGAATTTTATGTAATTCTAGAATGTGTCGCTGAAAGACAAACAAACATCGGTAAACGCTGTTATAATCAGACATCAGACGCCTCGTAACATATTAATTAACTTCAAAGCCATATGACTATGTTTTTCCTAAAGTGTAATTTGTTAAATTTAAAATTCTTATCATGAGTTAAAAGATTGGAGTTTTCATTCTAATCCGTCCCATTTCCTAGGTTAGTTAAGTTGTGCATGTCAAAATACAAATGAAATCATATTTTAAAGAATAATTGTTGCCACGCAACTAATTCATGGAAGCTCTAATGTGAAAATTTTGAATTAAATTCTTGATTCAAATTTCACTTTCGATGCACATGAGAAATCATTAAAGATTATGTATCGTTTCTGGAGGATGTTTATATATTCTTGAATGCCTTTGATTACTAGAATTTATATTCATACAAATTCAAGAAATGTAAAAATTAATCAGTACAAAGATTTTAATTAATAATGAAACCCTAATTTTGGATGAATGAATAAAAGGTTGTAGAAAAAATAATTACCATGGGGTAATTTATTTTCTAAAATAAGCAATATCTATGATTTATATATTATTTATTTTATGAAGAAATTTAGCTTTCGAAACGACATATTTTCATGCGGTAGCGGTCAAATGACCGTTTGTTGGTATGTTTCGTGATAAATTTTAATTCTTGGAAAAAATCGTAAACAATAACGCGAAGAAACAAAACATTAGGAGATAGTTCAATATATGTATGTATATTTAAATAATGAAATATATATAAACTTATTACATTAAAACGTTCACTAATTAGAATTACATCGAATTAGAGAAACTATTTTTCTTCTAATAAACGACAAAATTAAGCGAAATGTGGCAATTTTACTTAAATCTTAATGTTGAGTCTCAGGAATATTATATAATTCAAAAATGTGTCTCTTAGAGAAAAACAAATGGCTAGAAACACTGCTATTTTCAGTCATCAAACATTTCGTAACATATTAATTAACTTCAAAGCCATATGAGTACATTTCTCCTAAAGTGTAATTTAGTGCATTTATAATTCTTATCATGCATTAAAAGATTGGAAAATTCATTGTAATCCCTCCCATTTCCTAGATTTGTACGGTTTTGCATGCCAAAATGCAAATGCAATCATATTTTAAAGATTATTTGTTGCCAAGCAACTAAATCTTTGAGGCTCTAATTTGAAAATTTTGATTTGAATTATTTATTCAAATATCAATTTCGATGCTCAGGAAAAATAATATATGGTTATTTATCTTTTCTGGAGATGTTTATAAACTCTTGAATGCCTTTGATTTCTAGAATTCATAATTATACAAATTATAGAAAAGGAATAATCAATCAGTACAAAGCTGTTAATTAATAATTAAACCATAATATTTCACGAATGAGTAATACGTTATAGGAAAATAATTATCATGCAGTAATTTATTTTGTAAAATAAGCAATATCCATGATTTATATATTATTTATTTTGTGAAGAAATGTCTTGTTCAAATCGACATATGTTCATTTGGTAGCTGTTAAATGACCGGTTATTCGCATGTTTAGTGATAATTTTTACTTCTGTGGTCGTAATCAATAATGCTTAGAAACAAAACATTTTTCGATAGTTTAATATATATATATATATATATATATATATATATATATATGTGTGTATACATATTATAAAAGGAGATATAATTCAAATTATTAGGTGAAAACGGCCACTAATTAGAATTACATCAAATTAGTGAAAATATTTTTCTTCTAATGAACGACAAAAATAAGCGACATTTGGTGTTTTTAATTAAATATTATCATGTGTCTCATGAATTTTATATAATTCAAAACTGTATCGCTGAGAGAAAAAAAATATCGAGAAACACTACTATATTCAGAAATTAGACGGTTCGTAGCATATTAATTAATTTCAAAGCCATATAACTATGTTTCTCCTAAAGTCTAATTTATTAAATTTAAAATTCTTATCATGCTTTAAAAGATTGCAGTTTGCATTTTAAACCCTCACATTGCCTATGTTTGTTAAGTTTTGAATGTCAAAATACAAATGACATCATATTTTAAAGATTAATCGTTGCCAAGCAACTAATTTCTGGAGGCTCTAATTTGAAAATTTTGATTTAAATTCTTGATTCAAATATCACCTTCGATGCACATGAGAAATGATGTATGATTATTTATCGTTTCTGGAGGATGTTTATATATTTTTGAATGCCTTTAATTAGTAGAATTCATATTTATACAAATTCTAGAAAAGGAAAAATTAATCAGTACAAAGATTTTAATTAATAATGAAACCATGATTTTGGATGAATGAATAAAATGTTGTAGAAAAAATAATTACCATTCAGTAATTTATATTCTAAAATAAAAAATATGCATGATTTATATATAATTTATTTTAAGAAGAACTTTTTCGTTCGAAGCGACATATTTTCATTTGGTAGCATTCAAATGACCGTTTGTTGGTATGTTTAGTGATAATTTTTACTTCTTGGAAAAAATCGTAAAATATAACGCCAAGAAGCAAAACATTGGGAGTTAGTTTAATATATACATATATTTAAATAATGAGATATAATTCAACTTATTAAGTTAAAACGTTCACTAATTAGAATTATATTGAATTAGAGAAAATAGTGGGACCACTGTGCCGGAAAGGGTTAAAATATATATTTTTTTAATAAAGAGGTAAAGTTCAACTTATTAGATAAAACTGTTCACTAATAAGAACTATATCGAATTAGTGAAAAAAAATTTCTTTTAATGACCGACAAAAATAAGCGACATGTGACAAATTTTACATAAATATTAATGCTTTGTCTCAGGCATTTTATATAATTCAAGAATGTGTCGCTGAGAGAAAAAAAAATCGAGAAACACTGCTATTTTCAGACATCAAACACCTCGTAACATATTAACTAACGTCAAAGCCATATGTCTCTATTTCACCTAAAGCTTAATTTAGTGCAATTTATATTTATTTTCATGCATTAATATATATGAGATGATTTCATTGTAATCTCTCACATTTCCTAGGTTTGTTAGGTTTTGTATGCTAAAATCCAAAATGCAAATGCCATCATATTTTAAAGATTAGCTGTTGCCTAGCAAATAATTTCTTGAGGCTCTAATTTGAAAATTGTGATTTAAATTCTTGATTCAAATATGACTTTCGATGCACAGGAGAAATCATATATGATTATTTATCGTTTCTGAAGATGTTTATATACTCTTGAATTCCATTGATTTCTAGAATTCGTAATCATACAAATTCTAGAAAAGGAATAATAATAAATCAGTACAAAACTGTTAATTAATAATTAAATTATAATTTTTTATGAATGAATAAAAAGTTACAGAAAAAGAATTATCATGCAGTAATTTATTTTCTAAGATAAGCAATTCCATAATTGATATATTATTTATTTTGTGATAAAATTTCTGGTTCAAATAGACATATTTTCATTTGGTATCTAGTTAAATGACCGGTTACTGGCATGTTTCGCAATAATTTATACTTTTTTAGCAGCGCCTAGAATACATAATTTGGAAAACGGCTACAAAATAGTAATACAAAATTGAATCCGATAAATGTAGAACGATGCTGAAAGATAACGGGTCGATCGCAGCGACATCTTTTAGCAGTGGCGTAAACAGAGTGGAGGTCCAGATGGTTTGGATACCACTAATTTTATAAAAATATTTTTGCCTTATCTAATCAGAGAATTTTCTGCGCTATTGAAGGCGAAGTAAACATTATAATATTACTGGTTTCTAGAGTATTTGTACCCCCCCCCTCCCCTCTCTGGCTACTCCACTGTTTGCTAGCTCTTTTCAACGCAAACATTATATAAGAATCGAACTGAGAAAACGTTTCAGCTGGTGGTAAATATTTTAAATAATTAAATTATACCCTATTTCCTTTGACTTGGATAGTGATTTTCATAAGTTTTGAAAATATGAATGATATTGACCATGGCCAAAAAAGTGATACGCATTATTTTGTGCTTGGTTGCAGTACTCGATACAAGACAGCAAACTAGAAACTATACCTATTTAGCATACCAAAAGATGAATGTCTGCTAGAAGAGAGGAAAAGATTAATTCACTGATATGATAAAAAACTAACTTCAAAATCGTTACATCTGAAAGATACACTTACAAGTAGATTTTATTAACAGAAATTATGTTCATGTTGTCAATAGTGCGATCGCCCTATTATCGCCTGATTTTTTTTAGCACTTTTTAAAGCATTACCGGTTTTGCTTTTTTTAAATTCCGAAATTTAGCATTCACACCAGAAATTCCCTATAATGTTCTTTTCGTTACTTAATGGCAGATATATCGTGACTTCTTAAAGGAAAAATTCTTGTTTCAGATTTTCAGGTTTGAATTAAAAAGTTTTGAATTAAAAAATGGTAAAACCGTTTTCCACACTGTATATTCTAGGCTCTGTACTTCTGGGGAAAAATCGCAATCAATAATACGTAGAAGCAAAACATTAGACGATAGTTTAATATATATATTTTTAAAAAAAGAAATTTAATTCAACTTATTAGATGAAATGGTTCACTAATTAAAATTACATAGAATTAGAGTAAATATTTTTCTTCTAATGAACGACAAAAATAAGTGACATGTGGATAGGGACAAGTGACCAAATTTTACTTAAATGTAAATATTTTATCTCAGGAAATTTATATATTTCAAAAATGTGTTGCTGAGAGAAAAACAATTATCGAGAAACACTGCTATTTTCAGACTACAAAAACCTCGTAACATATTAATTAACATTAAAGCCATATGACTATATTTCTCCAAAAGTGTAATTTGGTGCATTTATATTTCTTTTCATTTGAAAAGAGCTTAGAGTTTTCATTCTGATCCGCCACATTTTCTAGGTTTGTTAAATTTTGCTTGTCAAAATGCAAATGATATCATATTTTAAAGATTAATTATTGCCAAGCAACTAATTCCTCGATGCTCTAATTTGAACATGTTGATTTAAATTCTTGATTAACATTTCACCTTAGATTCACATGAGAAATCATATATGATTATGTATCGTTTCTGAAGATGTTTATATACTCTTGAATGCCTTTGATTTCTATAATTCATATTTATACAAATTCTAGAAAACGAATAATCAATCAGTACAAAGCTGTTAATTAATAATGAAACCATAATTTTTGATGGATGAATAATAATTTGCAAAAAAAATAATTATCATGTAGTAATTTGTTTTTTAGAATAAGCAATATGCAGGAATAAATGAGCTACATGGAAAAATAAAGCTTTGAATTTATCTTTATATCTTTTGAAATTATTGCAGGACAAAGAAATTAGATCTTTTATGGATAATTAAAAAATTCTTTTAATACTTGTTTTGAAATAATCGACAAAAAAGTACTTTTCAGTCCGTTTTCTAAGTTTTAAAAGCATCTAAATACTATATAGTGGATAGAAGCTTTTTCAGAATGTTGATAAAATCCGCTGTGTTAATTCATGATAAATTTTACAAGAAACCTTACTGATTCTAAGTAATTTTGTGCATCTTCATTTCAAATGAATTTTTTATATGCTTACCTCGTAGATCTCACTTGTTCTATGATTTAATTACAATATTAAATAATTATAGTTTTATGGATTATGATTTTCTGCACTTTTATGATGAAAAGTGCAGACTTTCTTGTCACAGTTATAAAGGTAAAAGAAACAAATTTTAAAACATATTGTAAACGCATAAGTGCCAACTGCTTTTCTCTGGAACTAGCATTTTCTAATGGTTTTCTTTGATTTACTTTTCGAATAAATAAGACTAAAACAATTAGAAAATTCTCGTGGGCAAAAATTCGACTAATTTGCAGTATAGTAAAAATATCTGTAAAAGCCACAAAACCCGTATTTAAAAGCAAATAAATATATATTTAACACATTGCTGATGTAGGCGCGAATTCTTGTCTTTTGGACATGTGTAATTCCGCCCACAGGCGGCAGTTTTGCATTTTATGTGTTACATTATTCCTCAAAAATAATGATATTGAAATGATGATGTTAATTATACAGAAACTACGAAAATATGTATAGAAAATTAAGAGATTGTAGTAAACATATATATTGCACATGATCATTCGCGTTTACGTTTACAAATTAAAAATAAAAATAGTGTTTGTTGTACTTGTTATTGTTGATGGTCAGTAATTTAAAAAAAAAAACTGTATATGATGCGCCGCCATAGTAAACATATACATTCAATGAAGACTGATTGACATTTTTGTAGACAATGAAAAAGAATAGTTTCACAAACATATATTTTTATAATTTTCTAACAAAGTCTTCTTGCGCACTAACATTAAAATTCATTTATTATATAAAAGAATGGAGACATTAATACGGAAAGTACGAAAAAACGCTATATGGTAGTATTTATGTTAAGCTAGACATAAGAAGAAATTTTGCCGCTGCTTTTAGAAAGGAACTCTGCACTATGGGATGGAATCGTTTATTATATAACATAATATATAATATTCCTTGTGTGAAGTGACTATGGCTTCTATATATTTTTGTAATATTAATTTAAAAATATTATCATAATATACAGGGTAGGCTAAGAATACTTGACACATTACAAAATTAAATTTAAAATTAAGTAATTGGTGTACTAGCGTGTAGTTCAACGAAAATGATTCTGAAACATTATTTAAACCATTATGGACGAAATTATCTTTCTCTTTAAACGAAAATATTTATTTCACACCAATTTTCAGAAAAGCAATTTTTGTCTTATTTTATCGCGCAATTTCTGTCATCGAAAAAAAAACGAATATTTCTTCAGAACTACAGATATGACACAACAAACCTATCGATATGCTGGGAACAACACTAGTCCTTAATGGGTTAAGCAAATACAACAACAGGTATCACTCTGTAAAGCTACAGTAAAATGCATGAAAATCGTAAGATAAGTATGTATTTGCTCCACCGAACCCTGAATTCTAGGCGTACGCGGTGACACGAAAATGGCGGTTGTCGTAGGTAGATTTTTTCAGCGTTTCTACGGTCCCTTGACTTTGAAAACCAATAATTTCCGCCTCATTTTTCATACTTTTATTAGGTCATTTTTTTTTTAAATACTGGTGTCTAAAATCAGAGGACCTCACAAGCACTTTAAAAAATCCGCCTAAGACAGCCGCCATTTTTGTATCAGCGCGCAAACCTGGTATTCAGAACGCGGTGATTTGATTAGAGATGGCGCAACTAAATGAGATTCTTGAGACAAATTTAATGTAAGGGTCCGCAACGTAAATTAAAGCACAGCTTGTGTGAATGGTTATGAAGATTTCTCTACACAAACACTATCGCTAAGTGAGGATACGATGGTTCTATAAATGGGCTATTGTCTCTTCGAGGCGTTGTGAAACACGAGATCTACAGTCAAGTTTCTGGTTTGGGTGTTATTAATGTTTCGGAAATATCTTGTGCTATGGTTAACCAAAATAATGTTTAACATAAAATAAATAGTAATTAGTATGGGATTAATTTTAAAGTCAAAATAGTAGAAGTTTGATTTCGGATAAAATTTAGAGCTAAGAATATTAAAATCGCACACCTGAAAACACATGAAAATCAAGAAAAGAAGAGAAGGTAAATGAAAGAAAAGAGAGCTATATATTCAAATTCTACTTTATTTGTTTACTAATTATCAGCATTAATTAATGCATAGAAGATTACATGCATATTTTTTATCTTTAGAAACATGCTTTTTACGTATTCAAAAATATCAATAATGTACAATCAAGCTTCATCAGGGTTTGAACGCTTTTACCACATTTTTTTAATAGAATTTTTTGCCTTATTTAAATGCAGAAAAGTATTACAAATCCTGCAATTAAACAAGGCGTCTACAATTTCTTCTATTTAAATATTAAATAGAAAAAATTTATTAAAAATTGTGGTAAAAGCGTACACTGTAAAAAAAACTCAGAAGCGTTTCGGCACAAGGCGGAAAGGTTTCCGGAAATTTATAGTAAACTTTATGTTCTCCTCAGTTACTTGTTATTTCGGAATCGTTACACGTATTTTCGGAAAAATATTCAAAGCGGTGAATTATTCTGAAGAAATCAGAAACGTTACATTCCATACCGGAAATGTTTTCGAATAGGTAGTGTAAAATGATGGTTACTGAAATATTCGGAAATGTTACACTCATTCCGTGTAAAGTTTTAAAATGGAATTCGAAATGAATTAATATTTGCGCATGCTCATCTACTCCGACCTATTGCACATGTCATTATCACGTGATTTCTATTGTTTTTGGGAGAAAAGACAGCTTAAAACAGATGCAGATGCAACGTATTTATATGAGCTGTAAGTATTCTGTTTTATAATTTCTTTTATTTGGGAGAACAATATGCTTTAAAAAAAATATTATCAGATTCTATTTTATTGCATATTAATATTACATTTGCAGTTAATCTTTTGTTGTATACACAAAGTTAAATAACTCGTTCCATAGTTTCTTTATAATATTGTTCCATGAATCTATAATAAATATTAGATATTTGATTGATGAATAATAATGTAGTACTAGTATTAATGAAGTACAGATAGCACCCTATATACGTCATTAACATTTTTTCGTTTTGAGATCGGTTCCGTTTCATAACTTTTCTAATGATGAAATGTATCGTTTATATGACAGAACGAATTCCTAATTTCACTTATACTATACGTTTTTCCTTCATTTTTTATGAATCAGATATTTATAAATAAATATAATTGAAAATTTGATTTATAAATCTATAAATAATTCTTTTTTAAAATCCGGTCTCGTGAATTCCATGCTGTAAACAGATACATATGAATTATGAAAATGCTTTATTTCCCAAAATAGATGTACTATTTTTAATACCTTTAAATAAATATATTTTTTAATCTTGTAAGTATAGATATTATGTCAAAAGATTTCGTATCTGCAAATAATTATTTTATTTTATGAACTGTATACTTCTAAAAATATATTTATTTTCTCAGGTTATTTCAGCACTTCTCAAGTTATACGAATAAAATAATATACCTTTAAATGAATATATTTAGAAGCATGATAGTTGTAAAACACTATATTAAAAATATTTACAAACAGACAAAACATTTTTATCAATATATCTATTTATAAGTATACAATTTGTGAAAATAAAACAATTACCACAGATATAAAATATTTTCGAGTAGTATAACTATTTACAAGATTAAAAAAAAATTTTGAAAGGTATTACTAAAATATATCTATTTATAAGTATAGGGAAATTAAATATTTTCATTGAATAGCTATTTAGAGGATGGAACTCATGAGGCTGCATTTAAAAAAAGAATTATTTATAGATCCCTAAATCAAATTTTCAACGTTATTTATTTACAAATATCTGATTCCTAAAAACTGAGTGAAAAACGTATAGTATAAGTGAAATTAGGAATTTGTTCTGTCATATAAACGATACATTTCATCATTAGAAAAGTTATGAAACGGAACCGATCTCAAAACGAAAAGATGTTAAAGACGTATATACGGTGCTATCGGTACTTCATTAATACTAGTACTACATTATTATTCATCAATCAAATATCTAATATTCATGGAACAAGAGTATAAAGAAACTATCGACCGAGTTATTTAACTGTGTATACAACAACTTCTAAACTTGTTGTACTTGTAAACTTGTAGTAGGTAAACTAAAGAAGTTTCCAGACGACTCAACTCTCTTCCTACAAAGGAAAATTTGGAAGCCTCCCTTCAGTAGAAGGACATTACTCTCAAATTTGGAGTTATTTTAAAATGCAATATTGCTAATTCTATTACAATATTGCTAATTCTAGAGTATAATTCATCTACAAGGTCATGCTTCATAGGATCATTTCTATAGTACGATTAGCGAGTTCGCTCACCGAACTTCGCAGAAAACCCAACCACGATGATGTGGAGTGGGGTTTCGCCTCGAGCGAATGTAATATTAATATGCAATAAAATAGAGTCTGATAATATTAATTTCCAAAACACACAGAAACATTTCCGATGTATACAAAAACATTTCTGATGTATGCAGAAACCTTTCCGATGTATACAAAAACATTTCCGATATATGCAGAATCGTAAATGAATATCTGACTGAGATATAAAGAAACGTTTCCGAAATGCACGTAACTGTTTCCAAAATATACAGAAACATTTCTGAATATCTGACCGAAATATGCGGAAACATAACAGAACCGATGGGCCACATTGCTGTCTCACCAGATAGAGTAACGTTTCCGAGTTTTTTTTACAGTGTACGAATCCGGCTCATTTGAAATCTGAGCACAGAAAGAAGAAACCTATTGCGCATATATGCCTAAATTAATAAAAGTGTCATTTTACTATTGAACATAGCATGTATATCAATTCTTTGAATCTAAAGTAACATTTTTAGAGAAGAGGTATAGTCATGGAGAACTGATAAATACAATAAAAAAGCTCTCACCTAAAGTTTTGATGTGGAAGGGTAAAGGCAGGTGATTCGATGCATATCAGTCTGTTCAAAAACAGATTCTCTTGGTTTCGAAAAAGGGTAACAACAAGTTATATAATGTACTATCTTGGAGTCACATGTGTCTATATGATAGTGAGAACAGTATTTGTAGCTGTCGAAATGGTTGATCAAACGTGAGGGTCAAAGAGGTCGTGTGCACCATGTTTGCTTATTTTGCTCATACATAGCGCCAACTACAAGACTCTCTTAAAAGCATTACTCTCTGAGCCTTCCAGCATAAATGACTCTGAAGGTGACTTGAAAGCATTGTTCCTTTTTTTGCTGCGGAAAATGCTTCATAACGAGTCAATATATGTATTTTAGAGAGGGAGAAAAATATATTAGCAGTTAGTGGAGTTCGATAGGGAGGGTGGTTCCTTTGGCATGGGGGAGCAATTATAGGGAAATAGGCCCCGCAATCTTGTAAATACCACTACATCCATGCATGTTTGTTAACTGTTTAACTGTTAAGAGACAGATAAGCCAAAAACAGCTCTTGAACCCGGTAAATGACGCCATCATAGCCTATAGATCTGTCAGCTTCGCGGCGGTCACGAACCAAACATCGTCCTTCCGGATGTTGGTCAACATTCAAACATAGCAACCACACATCGTCCTTCCGGATGTTGGTGAACATTCAAACGTATCAGCATGTTTTATAATATGTGGTTTAATTTTAGGAGACTTCAGATGAACCAGAGCGGGAGTGCGCCCACACAGCTGTGCAGGATACCGCTGACCGCTACAGACGCAATGCGCTTAGTTTCAGGTTGAATATAGGTTGTGATGCACCGATCCGACAAATGTTTCTTTGGTGTGTTTAAGTACAATCTGAACTAAAAAGATGGCTGGTTATGCCCCAGCTGTTTAAAGGGTACATGCGTGCTCACGGAGGTGCTATCCAGTGTCATATCGCCTGAAGGTATCGTCCGAGGTGCTGTTGGATATCATAGACCACCCCAGCTAATTTGAATTTCAGGTGCATCCAGGAATCGTACCTATTGTCCAACGCCATCCAGGTTCTATATTGGCGCAGGAAAATAGCCGATGATTTGTCTCGCGGATTGCCCAAATCTCCTTCTATACACGGAAGATTTCGCAACTCTCATGTGCATCTCACACTTCACGGTCTTATGTGGATCGCTTCATATCGAAGCAGAGTCGTTGGCGCCGACTGAACAGTGGCAAACAGAGAAAACTTTCACCACTAATTATAAAATGGTACTTTCGTTGCAATAAATTTAATTGATTTCTGATAATTCCTTCTTGGTGTTGAAATTCTCAAGGTCATTAGAGTATTATATAAATCGGTATTTATATTGTAATAATTCTTAATTTTGTAAAGATAAGAAAGCACCAGCGAGGAAGACCGAGCTACGATCGCTTAAAATTAGCTTGCCCCATAGTGACGCCAAAATGACACACTAATCGATTTTTCTCCAACATGTATCCCAGCCCAATGGTCTTCCCCACACAACACAGATTCGTCCAAATTTGGTCTAAATTACGTAATTTGGACGAATGGACGCGTCCAATTTTCGTCCAAATGTAGTCTGTACTTCATCTAAATCTCATCGATTTATGTCATCGATCGTCACCACCTTTTACGTAATGAGTACGTCTTTAAACGAGAAAATGAACGTAAAATGAACATTAAATGGACGTAATATGGAGTTCCAATATTCGGCTATATTACATCCAAAAAATGTCTAAATCCGGATGAAATAGAGACGACTTTAAGCTGTAATATAGACGTCCAAAATTCGTCCAGATTACATCCCAAAATGACGTACAATCTGGACGAAATATAGACGCCTTTTTAGACGTAATACAGACGTATTTATTGATACAATTTACGTACTTTAGACCAAAACGGTAAAAAACTGTGTCATGTACCCTAGTTAATGACGATATCATATTAAAATAAAATAAAAAAAATAAATAATTAAATAATTAAAAATTTGAATTTGGGTTATATATAATTATTTAAATTAACTTATAAAAAATCCTCTTTTTTCCCCAAAAATCATATTAAATAATAGTTAACTAAGTATTCAAATTCATCTCCTACCAGGACTAATGTATATAAATCATTTTTTTTCTTCTTTGGCACATCCATTAATTCTGGATGAATGATTTTTTTTTTAATTCAATAAGTTAACAGAAACTTATGTTCAGTCAAACAATAACTTAAAATAATTTTAGGTAGCTTTCCTTTGAAAAAGTAAAAAGCTACCTATTGCAGCCGTTCGGAGGAAAGCAATTCCAGAAAATTTTGGTATATTTCAGCGATCATGCCTCCGAGACCCCAAAACCACCCTTCGTTCAAATGTTGATTTACATATATATATATTTGTATACATATACACATATATATATATATATCTGACATTTGTCATGCTGTAACTCTCTTATTTATGGACCTATTTGGATCTGATTGAGTATGTGCATAGGACATACCAAGGTTTCGACCGAGTTCGTTGGCCAGCTTCATCTGAAATCTTGTTTTAAAATGGCAGCCAGTAAAAAATCTTTAAATTTCTAAAACTTCAAAAAGATGCACAAAAAATTATACATTGAATAAATTGTTTCAGTTAAGTGTTAGATAGTGATACAAGGATTCTAGATTATTTTTTGTTTTAGCTGTATCTTACAAAATGGCTGAGATATGGCAGTTCTAGGGTAGCTGACATTTTAAAACAATCTGATTTTGTTGTGCTGTAACTCTCGTACTTATGAACCGATATGACTGTGACTAATCATGTGTATAGGACCTACCATGTTCTCGACCGAATTCGTTGGCCAGCTTCATGCGTCATTTTGTTTCAACATGGCAGCCAGTTGAAATATTTTGATTTTTTTTAAATTCAAAAATATGTATAAAATTATAAATTGAAAAAGTTGTTTCTGTTAAGTGTTAGATCGTGATACAAGGATCCTAGAGCATTTTTTTGGCTTTATCTTAAAAAATGGTTGAGATATGGCTGTTTTAATTTCTAGGTGGGCTGATATTTTGAAAAAATCTGATTTTTGTTACACTGAAATTCATATTCAAATTGAGTATTAACGAAAACCGGGAATGAATCTTCTGTAATCAGGTTCCAAACATTTTAGCTTTTAGTTTTTGAGTAAAATGAGTTGAATTTTTAAAAACATGGAATATGGATGCTACCTTTTCCTCCCGGTACAGTCCGGAAAGACTTTTTAAATTCAATAAGGTAATAGAAACTTACGTTTAGTCAAGCAATAACTTAAATTATTGTTTAGTCAAACAATAAGTTTAATTATTTAAGGCACAATAAAGGTATTGTGCACAAATTAAAAAGTCTAAAGCACAATAAGTTTATTGTCCTTTAATATTTTAAAAGATTAAAAGCATTTATATTTTAAAATATTATTGCTAACAAAACTTACTTTTAACTTTATGAAACTTTTAATTCTTTAAGAACTTTAAAGAAACTATTTTAGTAAACGACCTTTACCTGTACATAAAATAAATAAATGGTTTATTATTATTATTATTAATTTTAGATTTATTTTCATAAAAGGAAATGACACATTTTAATGTTTAGAATCTTATTTGTTTATTTCATATTGAATAACTTTATATAGATAATATAAAATATGGAAAATATAAGATAAATACTGGCTTTTATGATTGTAGATTTCTAGATTTTAGAAATCTGGGCATATCAGCTGTTCTTTACATTTTTTTATATACTATTTCTACTGAAAAAAAATACTTTTCTTAGTTCTGATTCGTATTATTAGTAATGATAATGCTTTTAAGAAGGTCTCATTGGCATAGCTGCCAACTGCTACGATTTTTAGCTAGCATTAATTATTAAGGAAAATCTTCTCCTTATTTAATCACAATTTTCTGCAGTTAAATAAGGCAGAGATTTTCAACAGAAAATATTGAAGGAAAAAATTCATAGCTGTTGTATATGATGCATTTCATGGTTGTATCTAAAAAAATTATTATATTCATTCATTAGCATACAATATCAGCATCTGCAAGGTTTTACGTTTAGTGAATCATGGATTTTTTTTCTTTTAAATTGTGAATAAAATCAGCACTATTCGATTACTGCACATTTGTTTAATTCTCTTGTATTAATTCTAAAATATATTTCTTATTCTCCAAATGGAAACTTTTTAGTTATAAATATATTTTTCCAAAACCGAGATTCCACTGCAAGCGAGCAATGCCAACCACAAAATTAAATGTATATGGTACTTATTTTTTTCACCTTTTAACTATCCGCAATAAAAGTTTAAAGCCATTACCTATAATATTATATTACAGTAGGCGTAACCCAATGTTTGCGGGTCCAGACAGACACACACACAGACTGTAACAGACGTTAATAGAATAAAGGGTTTATTTTTACAATCCCTCACTGGTTGATGCGATGTTTTGGTGACGTTTACGGAAAATGATAATCGTGCCAAATATAGCAACCTAGCTGAAAGTGTTCTGCGGAGCAGATTTCTTTTGGATGAAAATCTCCTCAATTTCCATTCATGCTTAGTTACAGTTTTTCAGCTCATAGGTTGCTGATTGGTAAAGAGAAGAGTGCTTTGAGCTCATTAGAGCTTTTAGATGCTTATTACATAAAGAAAAATCATATTGCTCTGACGTTCTTTTTGTGTTGTAACACTGTATTATTTCGATCATAGTTCTTATGTTTTTAAAACAGAAATCGCTAAAAAACACAGAAAACACGTCCCGTTATTGTTATTAACATAGATGTTTAAAATCACCTCCGCATCAGCATTAGTAATAAATATAAGTTATAACTTAATGATAAATATTTTCAATTAAAAGAAATAGCAAATTAAGATGTTTTTCAAGATGTTGGTAGAATATTAAAAAAAATCTTTAAGTCATTTAATTAAATAAATTATTAAGAACTTTAAACGTATTGTTTACATATAATAATTTTTAGAATATATATTTTTTTTAAAATAATACATTTATTTTTTATTGAATAACTTTTCTGTTAGCTGAGTACAAACTTCGCCAATGACGTGTTTTTAACACTTTCCAACCTAGTTGAAAAATGTTTATGACTTCGGTTTGTCTGGCCGTCTGGCCGTCTGGCCGTGCTCTGACTCCCGTAAATATGCTCGGATTGCTCTGCAATTTTTATATGTTATAGTCGTTATCTATAGCATGTTCCCTATTTCAACGGAAGTGTGTAGCACTTATAGTTTTTTTACAGGGACACTCAAAAGAATTCCGTTACATTGCGGTCTATGGGGAAAAATCATTTGCGGCTTATTTAAATAATGTTTCACTATTTTAAACGCATTGAAATTTATATATATCACTAAGGTGCATTAGAAGAAGCTAAATATGGAATAGGGTGTGCATAGCACTTATAGTTACTTTACAGGGACAGTCAAAAGAATTCCGTTGCATTACGTCTATGGAGAAAAATCGTCTGCGGTTTATTTAAATAATGTTTCCCTATTTTAAACGCATTGAAATTTATATAAGGTACATTACAAGAGACTTACTACAGAATATTGTGTGTATAGCAGTCATCGTTCATTTACAAGGACACACAAAAAATTCTCTACTGTATGTTAACAATAATTCCTGGAAGTGCGTTTTAAGTTACTGAACGCGATTTTAATTTTAAATCGCTTTTTGTATATTACGTGGTGTGTATAAATTCTGTAGATCCTATACAGGGAAGCACAAAAGTTCGCGAACACATTTAAGTATTATTTAACTCCAGACGGAGAATTTTAAACTGTGCTACGCGTTTCCTAACTGAACTAAAATTTAGCATCCTATGTAGTATATATACAAATCTATAGATCCTAAATAGGGCTGAATAAAAGTATTCGGATTACTTAGATGTTATCTTTTAGCTTATTAAAGAGTATGATTCGTAAAATTAATTTGGAAGCGTTGGAAAGTGTTACATAATCTATGCTTGACGCATGATTTTTCGTTCTTGTTGTATTTTTCATTTTGGTCAAAAGTGGGGAAAAGACACACACATTTAAAAAATAAAATAAAATTAGCTTTCACTCATTCCATTTGGAGAAAAAAAGGTACTTCTCCATTATTCCATCTTCCGCTTTCCATTAAATAACTACTACCAAACTATAGGATTTAACGCCAAAAAAGCATCACAATTCACTTGACGTAAGATGTGTTGTTAAACAGGTTCTTTATGTCACCAAATGATTTTTAATTTGTTTATTGGTTTTTTATACTATTTTACTGATTTATCAGTTGTTCTGTTAATTAAAATAAAAAATATGTCATTAAATGGTGACATCATGATGTTAAAAGATAAAAAAGCATTGAAAAACTATTAAGATACATAGTTACGTACAAGAGATCAGTTTCAACTGACGTCACAAACATTTATACACCAACTAAGAGGGATAATTAAGAAAAATAATGTAAACAAATAAATATCCAAGATTATGTTTTTCTGTTTTCATTAATATATTATCAATTTTGTTTAATGCATAGTTACGTACAAGAGATCAGTTTCAACTGGCGTCACAAACATTTACACACCAACTAAGAGGAATAATTTAAAAAAAAAGTAATATATATAAATAAATATCCAAGATTATTTTCTTCTGTTTTTATTAATATACTGTAAATTTTATTGTTTTAAGCTACTGATATTTGACACTTAGTAGGGCTTTTCCAAATTTCTTATTTACTTTTGAGATTCTAATCTCAACATTCTTCCATTTGTTTATTGGACGCGGCAGTTTGGCGATATTTTTTTTTTAATAGAAAGGGGTCGATGGAATAATGGCGAAGTACCAAAGAAAAATAATGCAAATAAATAAATATCCAAGATTATTTTTTTCTGTTTTTATTAATATATTGTCAATTTAATCGTTGAATGCGTAGTTACGTACAAGAGTTTCAAGCGTACGTACAATAGTTACGCCACAAGTCAGTTTCAACTGACGTCACAAACATTTATAAATTAATTAAGAGGAATAATTAAAAAAAGTAATGTAATAAACAAATATCCAAGATTATTTTCTTCTATTTTTACTAACATACTGTAAATTTTATTGCTTAAAACGACTGATATTTGATACTTAGTAGGGCTTTTCCAAATTTCTTGTATACTTTTAAGATTATAATCTCAACATTCTTCCATTTGCTTATTGGACGCTGCAGGCTGGCGATACGTTTTTTTTAAAGTGGTCGACGGGATAATAGAGAAGTACCAAGAAATAAAATAAATAACTCAAAATGGTTTTAACAAGAAATGATACCATAAACTAAAAATATTTTACATTCAACATCAGAGTACAATTCTAATTTACACACATAAAACTAAAAGCTGCCTATTTTATTTTTCTATTGAATTTACCAATTTTGATATCCAAAACTTTTATAATAATTAATCATATTGGAATTTCTACTAAAATAATCAAGATTTAGGTGTTACAATTCCACATGATGGAGGACCATGTATTATAACAGAAAATTTACCTTATTCAAGGTTAAATCCGGCTTGAAGAATTTGAGTTCATCTATTGAGATCCAGCACGTCCATTTTTGACCGGGAGGCGCAAGCACAGACAATCACCTCATCGAGTTCACGGCTGAAATTCCAGAATTAGTTAAAACTCGATTCGCATATTAAAACGCAATCGTTCTGCCAAGTCATATCTTTGTGGAAAACACCTTAAAACTCGATTTTAGCGGTTGATTCGTAGGTTTACCATTGTGTTTTCCTGCACCCAAAGGTATGAAAACATGGAGGACTGGGAGCAGGAACACACAATGGTAAACCTACGAGCCAACCGTTAAAATCGGGTTTTCGGGCGTTTTCCACCAAGATATGACTTGGCAGACCGATTGCGTTTTAACATGCGAATCAAGTTTTAACTAATTCTGGAATTTCAGCCGTGAACTCGATGAGGTGATTGTCTTAGCTGCCCCCTCCTGGTCTATTTGAGTTCATCCATCATGCAATCAATGCGCCCGTCAATCCTACTTTTTTGCATAAGATCGTATATGGTACTCATTTATTAAATAACAAAACTACGGATCTCAGATCCTCTGAGAGAGAGAGAAAAAAAAAAAAAAAAAAAAAAAAAAGAATCACGCTTGACATCTACCCATAAACCAGTCGATTTTCAAGAAGATTATAACTATTAGTTGAAAAAAGAGAAAAAGAAATCAGTGGATTCAGCTGCCATTTTGTAGAGTGTGAGTAGTAGAATTGAGAAGTAGAGACATCCTCACTACCTCTTATAGAAGGTTAGAAATACTGAAATTATGTATCTGCAATGAAAAAAAAAAGAGTAATATAACAATATGTTTAACCAGTGGATTCATGCGAAGATTTCGCACCATTGCAGTCTAATATTTTTTAGCAATAGGAATATTTTTTAGATGCAGGTTTATATAAACTTCTAAAAAAATAAGGACCAAAAATATCTGCAAACAACATTAGTCGAGCCAGAATATTATCTAATTTATTTCATCAAAGTTACAGTAAAAACTGACCTAAGATAGCAAACGCAAACACAATCTGCTCTCCATCAATATTTCCGTATTGGACGGTGGTGATCATTTTCCAACCTTTATCTCACAGACTACTCCTGACAGGGATTCTAATAACTACTTCAAATGCTATATCTATGACAAAGCCAATTTGCGAACTTCTACAGATCATGCTAAAATTTCAAATGATATGATATCGTCGCTACCATGTCACACTATCGAATATGAAAATATGCATTTTTCATTACTTTTAAAAAAGGGCCGACTTTCACCAGTAAATTTTATTAGAATTCTTCGCCGAATAAAAATACTTATAAAATTTCTGTGAAGAACAGGGTTACCAGTTTGGCCTCACTTTTTATTCAGAGATGCCGAATCCATACCAGAAATTTTGAGAGAAATTTTTTTAATTTATCACGAAATATTCTGTTATTATACAAAGCAAAAATTTCTATTTTAAATTTCTGGTAGGGATTCAAAATTTCTGAATGGAAAAGGAGGTTAAACTTGCAACACTGGTGATGTTGCAACCCTGAAATCCTATTAAAATGTAGTGGTGGCAATTGGCTCATTTTTAAAAGTAATGAAAAATGCATTTTTTCACATTCGATAGTTTGCCATGGTAGCGACGATATATGGGGATATGGATGATGCGCTTGATAACATCACTCAATGTATTATCAATGCTGCAGACATCAGTATTCCCAAAACATCTTCTACACAGAGACACCGAAAGCCTTGGTGGAATAGTGACTGCCAAAATTTAAAAATATCAACAGAAGGTTTGAGGCATCTTCCGGATGTATCCGAACAATGCTAACTACCGTAATTTCCAGCGTATAATCCGCGGATCAAACAATCATGTTTTGACCCAGAACTTTTATTTTATAAAATGTAACTTACTAGATTGGTGTAAATATGTGACTTAAATTTTTGAATAAAATTTCTGGGTTGAAACAGAATTGTTTGATCCGCGTATTATACGCCGGAAATTACGGTATATTGCATTTAAAAAAAGAAAGGCTGAAGCTAGAAGAGTGCGACATAAAATCCAACGTGAATCCTGGATAAAATACATTTCTAACATAAACTCTAATACTTCAAGTAGAGATCTCTAGAAAAGGGTGAAAAACTGTATGGGTCTGTATTCTGAAAGTCACATTTCAATATTAAAACACAATTCAAACTATAGCATCTCCTAAAAACATAGCTGAGACAATAGCAAGTACTCTTGCATCTAATTCTAGCTCTGACTCATACCCACAACCTTTCTTATCCTATAAAAGACAAATGGAAAATACCAACATAAATTTTAATTCCTGTCACTCTTACACATATAATCGAACTTTTACTATTTCAGAGCTCTTGAAATGTTTAAAAAAGTTGTTTATCTGCTCCAGGTCACGATGGGAACACTTATATCATGCTGAAACATCTTTGTACATCCTCTCTCAATAATCCTTTTGCTTTCTACAATAGGATTTGGACAGAACAAACTTTTCCTGACTTCTGGTGTAAAGCTATTGTAATTAATTTTCCTAAGCCAAGAAAGGATTCCAGTGGCCCAAATAATTACAGACCTATCGCACTCTCTAGCAGCCTTTGCAAGCTTTTGGAAAAAATGGTCAACTGTGTCGCCTGGTGCATGTTTTAAAATCTAATAGGTGCCTTGGAGCCTTTCAAAGCGGATTCAGACGTGGTAGGTCTACTATTGATTACATCATTCTTTTAGAAACTCATATACGCACTGCTATTTTAAAACGCAACCATCTGGTCTGAGTGTTTTTCGACATGATGGAAGCGTATGATAAAACATTTCGGGATGGTATCGTCCGTGATAATTTTTATCTGGACTTCCTTGGAAACCTCCCAATTTTTATTAAGAATTTCCTTACCATTCGACTTTTTCAAGTTCGTATTCGTTGAAGTTTGTTTAACTTTTTTAATCAAGTAGAGGGAGTACCCCATGATAGCGTCCTGAGTGAAACTTTCTTTGCAATCAAACTAAATAACAAACTTAATCAACTGTCCCCTTATGTACAGGGTACCTTATACGTAAAAGACATCAAAATTGCCTGTAAAGGACAGGACATGCGTTTTATCGAGAGACAGTTACAACTTGCAAACAACCGAATTATCAAGTGGACAAATAAAAATGGTTTTATTTATTCTCAGGACAAAACTTCTTGTGCGCATTTCTGTAGACGTAGGGATTTTCATCCAGACCCTGAATTCTTTATTGGAGCATCCAAAATTGATGTTGTTGATTGTGTCCGTTTTCGGGGTGTATATTTTGACAAAAAACTAACGTTTCTGCCATATGTTTTACATCTACGTACAAAATGTAAAAAATCACTTAATTTATTGAAGGTTGCTTTCAAACACTTCTTGGGGAGCAGACCATACTTCGATCTTAAAAAATTATCGAGCTGTGGTCCGATCTAAAATTGACTATGCCTGCCAAGTCAATGGGTTAGCACGGAAATCTGTTCTTAAAAAACTAGACACTGCGTACCATACTGCACTCCGTGTCTACTCTGGTGCGTTTCGTATATCCACAGTTTTGAGTTTATATGTTGACTGTGTTGAACCAGTACTTCACTCTATACGTGAAAGCTTTCTTTAGTTCTATATTACCGGATTCTTTCACACCATAGCCATCCACTCCATACATACATTTTAAATACTGACAATGACACTCTTTATAATCATCGGCCATTCTGCATTCCACCTTTTGGCAATAGAATTAGGCACTTTATTGAGAATAGCACTTTAAGCAATATTGAAGTAAGCCCATGCCCTCAATACCTATACCCTCAGTGGGATCCACTCAATATTATCTCCCTTGATCCTTTCAATGCTTTTGACAAAAATAGTTTGGCTCCTGTCAAGTTTCAGCAACTTTTTTCTGCATACCGTGTACAGTACAACAACTATTTAGATATATATACAGATGGGTCAAAGAATGGATATCATGTTGGCTGTGCCATTGTCTGTGAAAATAGTCTTCTTAGTTATCGTTTACACTCTTGTATCCCAGTGTTTACTGCAGAATTAATTTCAATAGAAAGGGCTAAGTTATTCATTTCTCATCATGCATCTTTCATCATTTATACAGATTCAAAAAGTTCTATTGATGCTGTTAAATCCAATGTACATCATCCCTACGTGTCAAGCATTCTGAAACAGTTTAATTAACTTAGCAGACATGGTTATAATATATTTTTTTGCTGGGTGCCAGGACACATGAGTATAAAAGGTAATGAGAAAGCAGATGAGGCGGCAAAACGTGCTCTTAATCCCTTATTCCTTCAGATCCCATTTATGTATATTAAATATATAATAAAATATTTTATTCAGAATAAGTGGCAGGGAAGTTTGGATACTGAATTCAGTAATAAGTTATATCATATTAACCCACAATAACAATCTGGCCTATTCGTTATCCTAGAAAAACTGATGTATTGTTGACTCATCTGAGAATTGGACATTCGAGAATTACTCATAAACGTCTTTTACGTCAGGAGGATGCACCCATGTGTCCTTACTGTCAGTTTGATCTCCTGACTATTAATGATATTTTAACTGACTGTCCAGGCCTCTAGCACTTGTATAGATTGTAGTTTAATTCATCATCACCGACTTTGACAAACCTCATTGGGGGAAACTCCTCATGGGACACTCTGTCATTTTCTTAAGCATGCTGGCTTTTATTTTAAGATATATTTTTTTATATATCCTTTATGTTTTATCACTTAACAATGTTAGTTTATACTTGTAACCCTTTGAGAGGCGGTGGTATATATTATATACCACCTAATTTTAATCCAATTCAAACCAGAAACTTTTAATTAAATTTTACTTAACATATATCGCCACACAAAGTTGAAGATTTCACTATATTCCGAAGAAATAATTTACGCGAAATTCAATTTGTATAATTTCCTCGAAACTATGAATATTTTAAATTTATTCCGTATGATTTTGAATTAAAAAAATGCTGGTTTGTTATTTTATTAATTCACTCATTAAATGTACATTACGGCTTTATTTTTTCACTGAATTTCATAATATTGCACAATATGTTGCCACTTACCTGTACGTTTCATTCTTACTTATTTAGAAACGCTTTTGTTCATTCTGACTATTAGCTTGTTTTCGAGAAATGCTCATAAAAGTAGATACAAGATCGAGTTTCGGAGAATATTTCTGTAGTATTGTCCTTTTTTAGTAAAACTTTTTTTTTTCAAGACTGACCATGAGTGAAAGACATTTTATTTTCTCAAAATAAAACTTATTAGAAAAAATCTTGTTTTCCGTGTTTATATTATGATTGAATAAAAAAGCATTATGAAACAGTAATATTAAAAAGAAATTGACTAGTGACAACAAAAGAATGATGATATTAAAAGTAAATAAAAAAAAAAAAAAAATGCCAAAGTAGATTCCAAATAATAATCTTATTCTAAATTTTAAAAATACATTTCTGGAGGGAGTGATACATTGGTAAATTGTTTCATTTGAATGGTGACATCAAACCCTTTTTATTTGAATGCTTCAAGAAAAGACTATTTTAGAGCACCAAAAAACCCTTTCAAAGATTTTTTAAAACAGCAATCGTAAAACCACGTTAAAACTTTTGGAATTTTTTATATTTTCAAGCTCTTAAAAGTTTCCTTTCATTCATATAGCATATTTTTATTATTTTCCTTAAATATTCTCAAATCTTGGATCAAATGTATAGTGAAAACTATATTTTTATATAGAAAATATCCCAAATTATCTTTTAAAAATATTTTATGAAATATCACGGTTTTTTTTAATGTTCTGTTTTACTATAGGATGGATACATTTTTATCATTTAAATAGCTTCTAACTCCTACAATATTTTGGCACCAATAATTTCTAACAGCCATAATTCTCCTTATTTAATTGACGAATTCTGCGATCAAATAAGGCTAAAAATATTTTTTCTTATACAGTGGTGTCAAAGAACAGTTTGCAGCCATGCACTCAATACTCCAACAATGAATAACTATCATGATGTATAATACAAAATATGTCACATAAAATACTAGCTTTAAGTAGTTCGTAGTCAATTATAAAAAAAGACTAATGTATTAAGAAAAACAGTACTAAAATTAAAGTGTGGAAAGGCAGCAAAAGAATAATTTAGTTAAAGAAAGTAAATACCGTAATTTCTGGTATATATCCCGCTGTTAAAAAAATTGGTTTCGCATCAGAAAGTTTATTTATTAAGTAAAATCACATAAGTAAACAATGGAAACGATTTGCATTTTATTAAATAAATTTTCTGATTCGGAACCAACTTATTTGAGTCGTGGGATACATATCAGAAATTACGGTACTGTTTTTTTTTTTTTTTTGTTTTTCCTTGAGTGACGTGAAATCCTTGTTATTTTTCATACGATCGCAAAACATTTTCTAAGAAATTTTAAATACACCTATCAGAAAACTTCATGTTACAATTTTTGAATAAATATTTGTTTTTGTCGTCTTTTAAAAGTTCTTTCCTGGTTTTACATTGAAAATCTCCCAAATTATGGTTAACCCATTTGCTTTGAACCACGAGAATACTCGTGGACGTGATTCGTGCAAAAGAAACATTTCTAAAAAAAGTAAAAATTTTGAAAAATAAAATTTAAGACAAACTTTTAAATATGACTTCTATACAAATTTGGAAAAATATTAATAAGAAATTTTAACACATTACGGTACTGTTTTCTTTGTTAAGGGACATGTAGTTGTTATTATTTTTCATACGTCCGGAAAACACTTTCTAAGAAATTTAAAATACACCCATCAGAAAACTTCACGTTACAATTTTTGAATAAATATTTATTTTTATCGTCTCTTAAAAGGTCTTTCTTGGGTTTATATTGAGAATCTCCCAAATTATGTTTAAAAAGAATTTAATGGAATATCATTATTTTAAATTTTGATTGCGATAAAGGCGTATAGCCAACAGAGTGAAAAAGTATCCAAGCCGGGACTCGAACCCGGATCATCAGTAGAGCGCACAGACGCAGTCGTCAATATAGCGCACTCTGTTGGCTATACGCCTTTTAAGCAATTAAAAATATAAATATTATAAACGCAAGGCGTGAGAAATTTTCTCTGGAAATTTCCAAGTATTAAATAGATTTATTCAATCATCGATGCTGGATTCACTTTAGTTTCGTGTTTGCCCCAGGGTTGGTGGCTCATGGAAAATTATTACAACTTGTGCTCAGATTGTAGCCTTGCCAAAATTTGTAGTGAGAAGTGCGAGGTTGGGTATCGTTCCAAGTGGTTCAGTTGGTTGAACGTCAATGCGGTATACGGATGACCGGGCTTCAAGTTCCGGCTTGGATACTTTTTCCCTCTGTTGGCTATACGCCTTTTAAGCAAATAAAATTTGAAATATTATAAATGCAAGGCGTGAGAAATTTTCTCTGGAAAAATTTCCAAGTATTAAATAGGAATATCATTGATTTTTTAAAGTTCTTTGCTAACATAAGATTGATACAATTTAAAGATTTAAATAGCTTCCATCTGCTAACAATATTATAACACCAGTGATTTCGAACAGATAACTTCTCCTTATTTAATCGAAGAATTCTGCGATCAAATAAGGCCAAAAATATTTTTTGTATTAAAGTGGTGCCGAGTAGCAGTTGGCAGCCATGCATTTAATACTCGAACAATGAAAAAATTCCATGATATATAATGCGATATATATCACATAAAATACTATCTTTAAGTAGTTTATTGCCAATCCTGTAATTAAATAAAGATTAATGTATTATGAAATAACAATGTGAAAATTAAACTGTCTATAGGCAGCAAATGAATACATTAATTAAATAAATTAAATATTTTGATAAAAAAAAAATCTAAGGCAAACTTTAAAATATGAGGTCTATACAAAGTTTAAAAATGGTAATCAGAAATGAGTGAAACATTACTGTACTTTTCCCTTTTTTTCGTGGCATCAAATCGTTGTTATCTTTCATACGTTAGGAAAAAAGTTTTCTAAGAAATTTTGAATACACCCATCAAAAAACTTGACGTTACAGTTTTTGAAAAAATATTTATTTTTCCGTCTTTAAAGGGGTCCTTTCATTCTCGGAGCAGATTATTTTTATTTTCCAAATTCTCAAAATTTTTCTCAAATATACTTTAAAGTGGAAATATTTTTATATTAAACATCTCAAAAAACTTTTTAAAATGATTTTATGTATAAAATTTGTATTTGTGTTTCTATGTTACCATATATAAGGATACATTTTTCATTCAGATACTAGAAAAGCAGTTTTTTCTTCCTGGAAAGAATTACAATAAAACCTTTTTTATTATTATCTTTTATAAAAACATAAATCACTCTATTAAATTAGATGTTTTTTAACAGGAATCATTTCTGACATTTTCAATGATTTGAATTATTAAAATATTAAACAGTCTTTTAACCCCTTGGAGGGCAAGCACGTGGTCTAAAAATGCTAAATTTTGCGATGTTTTGACACCAGTAATTTTAAATAATGAATTTTTACCTTCTCAATCTGCAAAAAAAAAAACAATAATAAATATTTTTATTTAATAATACTGGTGACAAAGTTTATATTAAAAAGTGATATATATTATATACCGGTGCCCCTCAAGGGGTTAACCCTTTCCGGCGCGGAGTAAATCGGCTTGTAAAATGATGAAATAATGGACTGACACCAGAATTTACAAACGAATTCATTAGAAAATAAAAACTTGCTTATTTTCCGGTACTTAATAAAAGGAAAATTTTAATTAAATATTCTTGGTGCCGTTTGTCAGTTTTGGAATTAAAATTAGGTGACCTTTTTTGTGAACACAGCCCGTTAAAGGGTTAAAAGCGTCTGTTAATTCTCAGACCACGGGCAGCAAAGCTAGCAGTATTTAAGAAGGATAAATTTGGCAAAATTTAATGACAGAAATTCTCTGATTACAAAAGACGAAAAGTTCTGTTTGGAAAAACTTATGGCAAGTGAACCGCAGGAAAAGTTGTTGAAAATCCCTGCTAGTTCCACACTGCGATTATTTTCTAATAATAAAGATTTGAGTATCAGTAAAAAAAAATTTAAGTAAATGAAATGAAGAATTATATTCTTTTTTTTTTTTTTTCAAAAATAAAAGACTTATACAAACTCAGAAATCTGTAGTCTGTGGTACATCAGTGGAGTGTTTTGTTTGAAAAGCACAATCCAATACTTTTATTTGTTTCATTTTTTTCCTGCATGAACACTGTAACTTTAAAAAAAAAAAAAAAAAAAAAGGTTTGTGAGTGTAAGACACACATAGCCAAAAATTTAACAACTGGGGGAAATGCATAATCCGAAAGAAATGCGTGAGGGGGGGGGGGCACACATACTAGTGTCTAGCGTTTGACATCAAGTGACCATACTTCGATTCTTGCCTTCAGATCACATATTTGATTACTTATTTTAATGTTTTGTTACTGAATTGTTATGTACTTGGTGGTTGAATGGTTAGAGCGCTGCTTTTGATTATAGATAGTATGAGTTCGAATCCTACATCTTCTCTTATTCCCTTCCTATTCCCGACTTTTATTTTAGATCTTTATTTAAAAAATGTTTTATCTGTTAAAATATTCTATTTCAGGTATTTTTTTAACTTTTTTTATTTATAAATGTTTTATCGGTGAAATATTCTATTTCAGTTTTATTTTTAAGTCTTTATTTTAAAATGTTTTATCGGTTGATTTATATTTTTCATGATAAATGGAATATTTGTATAAAAGTAAACTTTGGATGTTAATAACAATTAAAGATTTATTTTTATTTTTAAAGTAAAATAAAAATTTAAATATTCTATTTCAGTTTTTTTTCTACTTTTTGATTTTAAAATGTTATGCATGGGATATTTTAATAAACGTTAGTTTTGATATTAAAAGCAATTAGTCTTATTTCTATTAGTAATAAAAACATTTATTTAAAAACGATGAAATGTGCCTAAAATTTTACATTAAAGGGCCTTTTAAAATTTGAAGTTTCATTTCAGTGCAATGTTAACATATACATTTTTTAAGCAAAGTATTTTTAAAGATGTAAAATGGCAGGATTGAGTTTAAGTATGGTCATGTGATGTCTGCCGCGAAACACTTGTCCCACACATAGGCCGGGAGGCGAAAAAGAAAAAAGATACTCGTTTAGATACATTTATGTAGGGTGGAGATAAAGGGAATATTATCCCAATGCAAATAAAGTTTGAAGTATTCATTAAAATACTTTAAAAACAAAAAAAAAATCGAAAAGTAAAATAATTAGGATAAAAATAATAATTGATAAAGAGGAATTTAATTTTAGTTACCGAAAACAAAACAAAACAAAAAGATATATTTCGAGATTTGTGTCATCTTCAATGAATTTTTCATTGCTTATTCTCAAAATGTACCACGAATATCTTTTAATGTTCATAAATTTTTATATTAAAAATTACCCGACAACATAAAAAAAATATTTTTTTAAATTAGATGTTTTTTATGTTTCCTGTATTATCCTTGTAAGGATTAATTTTTCTAACAAAGGTGTCATGCTAATCATTAGATGCTAATAAAGAAATATTCCCATCTGAAAATAATTACAATATACCGTAATTTTGCGCGTATACGCCGCACCTCAGACAATTCGATTTCCTACCAGAATTCATTTTAAATAAAATGTGACTTTCTTCTGCTTAGCGCTTATTTGACTTCTTATTTTCAATAAAATTTCTGGTTTGAAAAAGACTTAAGAGCCTACATCAGTCATGAGAAAAAACGCACAAGCTAATATAAAGTCTATGGGAAAGTTCTTGTGCGATTTCTCGCTCGCATTTTAATATTTAAAAAAAAAAATGCATAGGATAGCTGACGTCGATCTGTAACGTTGTCAGTTTTTACTTTTTCGGTTTTGGTTCCAGATTTTTTATATAAGGGTACTTTCACTTTCAGAACCGGTTCCAACCGGTTCCAAAATTGAAAATGTCTGCTTATAAGAAAACTGTAACCAAAATCAAAAAAGTAAAAACTAACAACGTTAGAGATAGACCTCAGCTATCCTATGCAAAAAAAAAAAAAAAAAAAAAATCATTTAAAAATATTAAAATTAGAGCGAGAAATCGCGAAAGAATCTCCCCATAGACTTAACTTTAGCTTGAGCGTTTCATCGCGTGACTAGCGTAGGCTCTTAAGTAAGACGCGCGAAATTACAGTATTTAACAAACATGCAATCGAATTACGCACGTAAACCGCTGAAATTATAAGAATGAAAAAAAGCTGTAATATGTAGCGAGATCTTTGAACTCCTGGCATGAGGCTAATACGAAAGTATAGATTTTAATAAATTTCAGAACTTTATTTAAATACATTATTGATATTTTGATACAAAAAAGCCTTTTTTGATTAATGGGAAATTAAAAAAATATATTAAATATATAAAATCTATTAGAGTTAGAAGTAAATGTTTTTCATCTGTGTTCGAAGTCGGGAAACCGGGTCGGATTCCTAGTTACATTAAAATAATAACAATTAAATCTCAAAATCCTTTTATAAATTATCACAAGGTACTTATTCCTTATTATCCCGATAATAAATTTACTATACATATTTATGTATCTTCCAGGGATGAGATTTCTCCGCTTTTTTGCATACCAGTGTAATCTTACAGAAAATGTGATTTTATTTAATCGGATCAGTCTGCGGTTCAAGAGGACAACGTTTTCTGTAAAATTATACTGGTATGCAAAAAAGCGGAAAAATCTCATCCCTGGTATCTTCTTTTTTATTACAAAGTGCAAACTGTTACATTTGACAGCAAAAGTATTACAAGAAAAAACTGATGCTGTGTATGCCTAGGTTTTTTAAGTTACCCTTTTTGTGGATCAAAACATGAAAAATAAAATGTAACTTAAATACTATCTTCTATTTTATTTTTTAACATACATGCATAACAAGAAAAAATCCATTCACCCTTATTGGACAGTATGTTAAATTCTTTAAATAACATTATTTTGAATATTTTATTATTAATGGTTTTCAAAAAGATAACTGTTTGAATACCTTTTAAAATTGCGTTCTATTATTTTATATTAAAAAAACATTAAATTAAAGAAAAAATGAATATATATAATTAAAAGTATTAAACATTTTAGTTATAAGTTTCTGAAGAACTTATTTTCTAATTGTATAATTTAAAAATTATTAGTTTTTAAATTAATATGTAAAAACTGAAATTTTTTAAAGAAAAATTACAAAACAAATATTACAATATTTAAATTCAAACATAATTTAAAACAAATATTTCATGATATTACACGGTTTTCTCAAACACTGTAGTTCTAATTACTTCTGTTTATTTGAAAAGTATTATGTCTGAGTAAAAAATTTATTTTATTCTATTCTGAACGCGACAAAAGTTTTTTTTTACGTCTAATGCATATCATTGTATATGACCAGACGATATATTTAATATTTATATTTAATCTGAAAATAAACAAATTCCCACTTAAAAGTTTTACCTATTGTACATTAATCTTTTAGTGTACAAGCAAAGTGAAAGCTTTTACCCGCCTCCATTGTCAACATGTCTTGTGCTCAGGGGGAAGATATGGAGAAAAAACACGCTACACGACTCAACAATTAACCAAAAGAATCCCCAATTTCGTAATGGCAATGACGTGATACAGTAAAAGTTCTTAAATCCGGCATTGCATAGTTCGGCTCAGTCTGTAATCCAGTACCAGAGTGATTATACTTAGAGTGTGTGCAGTACGTGTTAAATTTGTTAGCGCTCACTATCGCCACTTTTCTCTTCTGCAGTAGGTGTTCAAAACCAAAGCGCTCCGTGCGCAGCAAATGTAAAGTTTGTTCACATACATGAGCGCCACTTTCCCCTCCAGCGGCGCGTTCTCAAAACAGAAGTTCGACATAAAAAAAAACACTGAGTTAATCACAGATTCAATTACCCGCCGTTTAAGTCCACCCATACAACTGAATTGACAGAAGCGTGCCTTCTAATTTCAGGGACCACATTTCACATCAGTGTTGCCATTGGGCTACTTTTTTAAAATTCATATTGTTTGATTGGACCCACGTTTTTAAAGTGGCATAATTTGCCTGGTTTTCGCGTTAAGTAACCTGTCACTAAATAAGCTAAATTTTACTTTCTTAAAACACTCGTGGTAATCAAGAAAACTGAGTTTTAAAAAAGGCGCCCACTGGTAACACCGCGTCACTTACAAGGAAGGTCTCCATAAGCGCATACTCAGAAAATTTTGAAAAAATTACAGAATATTCTTCTCATGCGGATATGTACGTTTATAAAAAAATTTGCTGCGGAACCTCGATATAACGTCCATATAAAATATGAAAATTTCGTGTTTTGGCGATTTATCGCTGAGTTGGCGACACAATGAATTTTAACAAAAAATACGCATTTACGATAGGAAAACCGTTTTCTACTATTTTTACTGAACTAGTTTAAGTAAGTTTAACTTAAATAAATTCACATTTATAACTACGGTTTTGCCTTATACATTTATATGTACATCTAAGAAAATTAACGATCGTATTCTATGGTTTGATCAAATATGCTTCAAACTAAAAATCTATTGTCCAATTCTGAGCACTGCCAATTTGACCTCAATAGTGTTATTGAAGGAGACAACAAGAGAGAGTCTTGTTACCGTGGTGACAATGACATATTTAAAATCAAAATGTATGATGAGAATTTTCTTAATCGGACAGTTACTGTTAAAATACACTTAAAGCTTATCCAGCCGGCGAAACTTTTTAAAATTAAATAACTTCAGCAATAATTAACTTGTATATATATAATATAGGCTTATAGGAGAAATAACAAACTATTTAATTTCTGACGTTTAAATTCATAAATTACTACGCATTTAACCCCTTGAAGGGCACATGTATATTATATATACCACTTAATTTTAATCCCAAAATGCCACAATGACACCAGAATTTTATAGTCAAATTTTGAATTTATATCGTACATGAGAAAAAGCTTTTACTTATTTTAAAATAAATTCGTTCGTAAATTCTGGTGTCAATCAATCATTTCAATATTTTAGCTATAAAAGTACTTTGCCTCGGAAGGGGTTAAACACTCATATTACTAGGAATTTTCAAATACATTAAAATCGCTTGCATTTGGCGACGAAAAAGCTGTGCTCGCCAAATCGCGTCTTTTTGCGCCAAATGCTCTAATGTATTGTATTTTTTTACAGAAATTCTACTGGGATTCCGCAGCTAAATTTGACTGATCCTTCATTACCTACATGAGTAGTTCCATTAGCATTTTTTTCAAAATAATCTGAGTATGCGCTTTAAGGAGACCTTGCTTGTTAGTCAACAGTTGTCTTTTCGAATTACATTTTACATTTTTACTTTGTGATTTTTCTGGTTTAGACTTTTCCAGCATGCAAAAAGAAATACCAGTCGTATTTACAACTTCCGAAATTTGTTCCATTCATCTGCTCAGGCTTAACATATAAAGGTTTATTTTTAACAGAATTATTCTAATTCGTAAGTATTAACATATTCTCATATTGACATATAACGGCTATGTCGGGCGCCGATCGAGCCGCTGCCGTTCATATATTCTCAGGTGGATTCGGGCGTCTCTTGAATTTGAGCACTAGGTCGGGCTACTGTGTGTTTATATTAAATCGCTCAGTGTTATCGTGATTATCAGTTTTCCTTACAGAACCATGTTTCATGTTTGTAATGATGACGTTTGCACGCTACATTACAGTAACTTACAGTACATATTATACAATTTGAATTCAATTTTGTAATCTATCTTTATCTTCAATCCCCACATTTGTTAGAATCTCGAAATACAGTACAGTATTTTGTCAGATATTTATGTCGTTTGCACAGGTTTGTAATGTACGTAAACGCATAAAATACATATTGGCGTTCGATAATCCGTTAAAATGGCTAATTCATTACGTCCGTAATCCCGAAAGTGCCAGAATAAAGAGCTTCTACTGTATGCTGAAACGAGTCTGTATGAGCACGTTTTAACATGTACGTGTGTGCTGCGAAGATGGATCAGGGCAATCTCGACATCTATTGTAATTTAGAACACTTGATTGCGTTTTCTTTGCATTTTTTTCAAAATTTTAAAAAATCTTTCTTTTTTGGAAAACCTGTATAACCGGAATCGATTTGTACACTTTTCAGTAATACTTAGTGATACTGAAATGATAAAACGTTCGTGGAAAGTTCAACGCTGCAATTACTTTTAAGTAATAAACTGCCATTTAAAGAAATTAAATAAAGCCATGAATAAAGGAAAAAGTAAGGTAATGACGCTCAGCGGACAATCCCGCTCACTCAAATATCTCTAAACAGAATAAATTTGAAAACGCGCGACCAAAACATGGTTTCGCTACCTAATATGTGGAAAGGGGTCGCATAAAGCCTGCAGTGCTGTGAACGGCCCGCACAAATACATATGTGACTTTTGTCGTACTTTGCTGTATCCACAGCAAAGTTTTGCTGTATTCACAGTTTTGAGCACAATCACACTACCATGTCGGGCATTACTGCTCAATCCATGGCATAATTAAGTAAAACGATAAATATATTTCCTAAAACTTTTGATTGCAAACAGTTCCTTATGCTTTGGAGTTATACTTCGTTAATAAAATATTGATTTTTCAGTAAATTTGACTATCTGTTCATGTTTTCCCTTAATTGAGCGTCATTACTCTACATTCATTTTAATAATAAGAAAAACTCCAAAGTAAAACTCGCATATAAACCAAGAAAAATAAAAATCTAGAATAAGGATACATTGGTGAAATTCTTTATTGACAAATCATAATGAAATACATTTTATTTTTTATGTATCTTGAAATCTCTAATGTGGTTCGTTTTTGGACCACTTAATTTTAATCCCCAAATGTTACACTGGCACCAGAATTTTGGAAGAAAAAATTCCCTTTTATGAAGTACATGCGGGGGGGGGGGGGGGGATTTTACTTATTTTCGAAAAACTTTGTTTCTAAATTCTGGTGTCAATCAATCATTTCAACATTTTACGAATAGACGTACCTTGCCCCTGAAAGGGTTAATCAGTTGTCATAAAATACCACAATAATAAATAATTTTTTATCACTGCTTTAAAAGAATGTTTCATCTATATTTCGAGTGTTTTTCTGTACAAGAAATATTTTCAAATCTTAACTCGAATGCATTTTCAACTGCACATATTTTCATATTAAAAATATACCCAAACACTTTTAAAAATGGATTTTATAGATTCAGGTGGGTTTTGTTTATGTTTCTGTGTTACGCTAAGAAAGATGCACTTTTGTTCCAAATACTGACATAAAAATTTACCCATCTGAAAAGTATTACAATGAACAAAGAGTTGAAGTTTGTATTTTACTAAGATAAACCGTTTTCTTATGTTAGATATTTGTCTAAGAGGAATCATATTGTATACTTTTTTCACGTTAATGAAAAGTGTTAAAATTTTAAACATTCTTTCAATACTTCAAAGCTGCTCTTACTTTTAAATGATAAAATGATAAAAAACAGTTAAGCTAATTGTTTAACATAAATTGGAAACCATAAAATCAAGAATTAATTTTATAGACAAACGCAAAAATAAACACGTATACAATCTTAGAAAAATAAAAAAAATGTAGTGAGTGATACATAGGTGCTCTTTTAAAAGTGCCATTGATCCTTTATATTTTATATATAATCCTTTTTATATACATAGAAAGCTCTTTTTAAGATATTTTAAAGCAGCTATCATAAAACTTTTTCACAGAATTTTCTTCGCCGTTATAACGAATTTTTTTCTTTCATGTGGCATGATTTCGTATCTTCAAACACTCTCTTTTCTACCTCAAATATATTTTATAATGCATTTATTTTTATATTGAAAATCTTCGAGAATACATAAAATAATAATTTATGGAATATCAAATTTTAACACTCCATGTTACTATTCGAATACATTTTTTTAAATTCAAATGCTAACGAACAATAACTTCCATGTAGAAAGAGGTAACATATCATATATTCTAATACGAGCAAATCTTGTGTGTGGTTATATATATATATATATATGCAAATTTTATCTTAAAAACGGCTCTAACGATTTTGACGAAATTTTGTGTCCTACCGTTTTGGGACACCAGAAAACCATTGGAATGGGTCACATGTTCGAGAAAATTCGATTAGTGGGTCATTTTGGGTCATTTTGGGTCATGGTGAAGCTAATTGTATCTAAAAAACGGTTCAAACGATTTTGACGAAATTTTGTATTCGACCATTTTCGGGCACGAGAAGACTATTGGGCTGGGTCACATGTTCGAGAACTTTCGATTAGTGGGTCATTTTTGGGTCAACGCGGGTCAAATTAATTTTATCTAAAAAACGGCTCTAACGATTTTGATTAAATTTTGTATCTTACGAGTTTTGGGCACGCGAAAATCATTGGGCTAGGTCACATGTTCGAGAAAATTCGATTAGTGTGTCATTTCTGGGTCATAGTGGGTCAAGATCTAAAAAGCGGTTCAACAATTTACACTAAATTTTGCATCCAATGGTTTTCGAGCACGAGAAGACTGTTGGGCTAGGTCACATGTTCGAGAAAATTCAATTAGTGGGTCATTTTGGTCATGGGTCATTATGGGTCAAGCTATTTTATCTTAAAAACGGTTCAGAGGATTGGAAATAAATTTAACACCCTACAGGTTTAGGGAACAAGAAGACTATTAGGCTAGGTCACATGTTCGAGAAATTTCGATGAGTGGGTCATGTTGGTCATGGGCCATTATGGATCAAGCTAATTTTATCTTAAAAACGGCTCAGACTATTTACACTAAATTTTGCACCCTATGGTTTTCGGGCACGAGAAGACTGTTGGGCTAAGTCACATGTTCGAGAAAATTCAATTAGTGGGTCATTTTGGTCATGGGTCATGATATTTGAACTCAAATTTAATTTTGACCGAGCATAGCTCGGTCTTCCCTGTTCGTATTATATGTAAAAAGTACCGATAATTTATCATTAGACGCGCATAGAAGATATCACGATATTTCTGTGTGTCAGTACCACAGCACCGAGTTATGACGCGGAGTGTGACCGCTATCTGTGACTTAGTATCTTGACAGCAGCTGTTTTCTAACACTCTTTTAAAAAATTGAAAAGTGTTTATGAATTCGGTTTTTTTGTCTGCCGTCTGCCGTTTGACCATGCTCTAATTCGCGTAAATATATCCGGATACCCATGCAATTGATATATGATATTAATGTTTACTATGGCACAAAAGAATTCGGAAAAAAATATTTTCTTTCAATAATAATTGCTGGAAGTGCATTTTCAGTTGTGGTAGGCGTTTGTGAATTTAATCATTTTTTTGCATATTTCAGAGTCGATATATATTCTAAAGATCCTATACAGGGCTGCAGAAAAGATCTCGAGTGCATTTCCGTTTCTTGGTGGAATCTGCTGTAGGGTAAATACGAAATGTGCGATGCGCTTTCCAACTGAAGTAAATTGTAGAATACTATGTAGTATATATAGAAATCTATAACTCCTATACAGGACTGCACAAAATAATTTTTGAT
This sequence comes from Maratus michaelseni, assembly GCA_963931845.1. Classification (NCBI taxonomy): domain Eukaryota; kingdom Metazoa; phylum Arthropoda; class Arachnida; order Araneae; family Salticidae; genus Maratus; species Maratus michaelseni. Next base: position 405,910,161 of record OZ007586.1, read on the forward strand.
TTTTCAACTATTGACAGTAATTTTTAAAATTGGGTTTTCAAATGTATCACGCGTTTTCTAAATTGTTTACTTAGACTTCATCTTTCTTCTTATTAAACGGAGACGTTTTTATAGTATTCTGAATGTGTTGGAAAAAGTTCAATAATCTATGCTTGTCGCATGATTTTTCGTTCTTGTTTAGCCATAATTTGAGTGCTCTGCGATTTTAGGAATCATAAAAATAGTTGAAAAAAATGTTTGCTTTAAATTCCCTGTTTCAAACGAAGTTAAGCGTGCCTAACATCTTGAAAATATCCAAAATTTCGTTGCTATTTTCCACCACGATAATACACCATTCCACAAAGCTAACGTTGTGAAAGTTATTTAGCCAAAAACGCAACGAATGTCATCGACCAATCACCGTACTCGCCTCATGTGGATCAGCGTAGCATTTTCCTGTTTTCGAAGCTAAACTTACCATTTCGAGGAAGGCGTTGTGTGCCTAATAATGTCACAAAAGAAAATTCGCTGAGACAGCCTGAAGGCCATACCTCAATCAGCCTACTAAACTGGCAGCGGCGGCTGGTGGCTGGGTTTCTTTGGGGGGGGGGAACTAATTGCCTGGCACAAAAATTTATTATTTTCTTACCATTACATACCTGCCAACTTTAAACTAAACTTCCGTACAATGGGAGTTAATTTGGTCCAGGTTAAAGACATTTCTAACCAGAAAATATAACTGAAAAATTAATATATATTCAGTTTTATGCTCTTACGTATAACCTATTTGAATGAATTCCTTTAAAATCATTCTGATTTGAAACGTGTTTAAACTCGATTAAATTAACCTACATTGTACGGAAGTCTAGTGCAGTGTTGGCATGTATACCATTACTTTTTAAAGAAAACTTTTCTTTGCTTAATGTCAGAACTTTCTGCCAATAAATGAGGCAAAGATTTCTTTTAATAAATATTGGTAAGAAAATAATGCATTTCGCAGCCGTGCATCTAGTGCCCCAAATAAAATCAGTCATGAGCCGCACTGGAAAAATGTATGCAGACTTGGGTCGTACCGTGCATCGTTGTATTTCAGTCGATGTCGATGGGGACATTGAAGACGACAAAACAAATATGGATGAATAATTTTTTTCTGTTCTATTTAACAATTCAGGGTATATTTTACGTAGAATATAATGGTCGTTTTTTTTCGATTTTTTCGTTGTACTACTTATGCCAAAGTTGGAATAGTATTAAGTTGAATAATTCGTTAATCGGGATCGATTTTTATACATATCTTAACAATAAATAAAATTATTAAAACATCTGCCGTCTTCAAAGAAATCAGTGCAGGTCTGATGAAAATAAGAAAACAATTATATATATAACTAAAAATATATATGACTGTAAAATAATTTGTTTTAATGAAAATTATACAATTGATGTAGGTTATATAATTATTTAATAGTAATTTATATTTAATAATAAAGCATTATAAAACAATAATACTAAACGCAATTTGCGTAGGGACAACTAAATAATATATATATATATATATATATATATATTAAAGAAAGTAAATAAAATCAAGAGAAAAATTCTATGACAAGTTCCAAATTATAAAAGAAACTTAGAAAAATAAAAGTCGGGAGTGAGTAATATATTTTTGAACTGTTTACTTTGAAGAGACATGTGGAATCCTTTTTAATTTCCGTACTTTTCGAAAGATCTTTCTAAGATATTTTAAAGTAGGCATCGTAGAATTCCACGTTAAAATTTGTGAAAAGTTTGTACTTGGGCAATTTTAAAAAGGATTCTTTCATTAATATCGAATATTTTAGTTCCCTTTTTCAAAATATGAAATCCTACTTCAAACATATTTCAAAATGCATCTATATTTATGTTTAAAATATCCCCCGAATACTTTTAAAGAGTATTTTATGGAACATAATTGTTTTCTTAATGGCATGTGTACCGGAGGGAATGTATTGTTTTTTTCATTCATAAGCTAAAAAACAACATTTTCTATATAGAACAAAAATTAACAAAGTCTAGTTTTTAACAATTCCCAGCTTAGTAGAAAATTGTTTATATATTTGGTTTGTTTGTCTATCTGTCGTGCTCTAAAGGGTATAAAAATACTCAGTGTTACATGTATTTTTTTATGTTAATAAGGTTCACTATAAAATGTACGCTATTAAAAATGAAGTTTGTAGCATTTATAGTTCGTATACAGAAACACACAAAAGAATCCCGTTGCATTATTGTCTAGTGGAAAAAATTGTTTGAAGTGCATTTTTATTTCAGTTGCTCATTTAGATATATCATTTCATTGAATGAAAAAATAAGTTTTTAGCTCTCAGGCTATCAAAGCCAGGTAAAAATCCTTAAATAGAAATTTAGTAACGTATGAAAGTTTTGGCGGAAAGTAATTCAGAAATAGATCTCCCATTCTAATAAAACTATTGGCAATTTAGAGGTTTGTTTGCATTTTAAATACAAACATTTTAATTTTTTTTTCTACTACCGCATGGAAGTCATTTGTTAATTTTGTAATACTAAAAATATTTCTTTAATAATCTCCAATCTTTAAATGTTTTGAGGGGCCACTCAACCCAATCAACAGCTTTCTGGACAAAAAATGAGAGCACCACTTTTGCGAGTTCCATACCAACACGGTCTGGTCGGGGTGACCGTCCATAGCTTTCAGGATTTTCCTTGTACGGTAAAATTAAGGTGTTTCTCAACTGACCTGATCAACAACGCGAAGCTTTCTGACATAATTTCTGACTCATTTTAAAACGCAAATGCATAAAATGGGCAGGACTGACTATGGAAGAAATTTGGAATCGAAATGAGTTTTCCATATTTTGATAAATAAATTACTTATCGAGTTATAAGCAATTCGTGTCACGTGACGACCAGTTTTTCTCCTTTCTTTCACTGTCACGTCGGGTATTCGTTTCAAAACGCCGACTTTGACATTATTTTCTGAAAGATCTCCTGCTTTTACAAAAAAATGGAAAACGTCTTTCAATTACATAGTTTCTGAATGAAAACACCATGCGTTTCCGAACAAAAATGAATTAAAAGTATGTCATAAATTCTATGTCATTCTTATAGCAATTGATCCAAAACTGGTCAGTGCTTAGTAAGATATCACCTCTATTAAATATATTGCTTTTAGCAATAGAGTGTAAAAAATGAAAAATTCATATTTATCAAATTTGATTGCTGAATTTATACTTATGTCGGAATTATTTTATAAAGCCTATTAAACCAATTTTTATTTAAAATCTATGTTTACTTTGGACGTCTAAAGCGAATGCTATTGATTAAAAAAATATATAAAAATATAAATTTTCACAGCTTATTTTTAAGAATACAAAACTCTCTCTTATAAAAATAGAATGTTTTAGCATCATTGGAAGTTAATTTGCCAGTAATATAAATTGTAAAGCATTTGAAATTCTGTCACCAGCTGCTTTGTGGTTAAACAATACTGCGTAGATAATAATCGCGCATATTGATAGCAGACGATTTTTGACATTCCAAATTCGGATTAAAGTGTGATGCGTTCTTTTTAAGTTTGTGGATTTATTTTGTGTAAGTAAATTCACGTTTTAAAATAAACCATTCATTTTAAATCCATTTTATCCTCTCCCTATGCTGGGTGCGTTCAACCCTTTGAAAATTAAAGTAATGGATTTTACCGTCTATTTTTCAATGAAAGGGAAGCAGACAAGGACCATTAAATGTAACCCTTAAAACTAGTGGCTTTACCTATAGATCAACATGTAACTTTTAATGTCTTCGAAGTTTTGTTATGTTTAGTTATAGTACATTTAATAGGGCATTATTTAAAAATTTTAAGATTTTTAAAACTTCTTTAAAAAAATCACTTGTATTAAATTTTGTCTTTAATGTTTTAAATCGTTTTAAATAGACAGTTTGGAAAAAGCTTAAAGTATTTACTAACAATATGTATTCTAACTGTAAAGTGTTACTTATAATGACGTCACAATGACGTCACTGTGACTGTGCATGCTATGCGAGATTGATGAAACAATAAAATAATTATTTAGTTAAGGTAATTTTTCCAGTTGTGTTATCGAAATTTTACAGTAAAAATTTATATTTAAGTTCTGCATTTAGTATTCTATCTAAAATTATAAATGAAGTAATTTGTAAATAAAAAATGTGATCTTAAGTTTTATATTTAATTTGCTTCGAAAAATGTTTTACTGCTTGATACAATGTTTATTATTTAACAATATCGTACAATAGGTAGATCTATTATTTAAATGGATTCCTAATATAAATTTTTCACAATGCTTATTTTAAAATCTATACTTATATTTTCATTAAAGTTGTTCTGAAATCCAAAATAACTAATTTCTGCTATATTTCTGAATTCATTTTTATTCGGAAACACATGAAGTTGGCAGGTGTTCTTATTCATAATATATGTAATAAAATGGCGTTTTCCATTTTTTGGTAACGGCAGAAGATGTTTCAGAAAATATTATCAAAGTCGGTGTTTTGAACCTAATTTCTGACGCGGCAGCGTGAGAAGCGGGAAAAACGCGATCTAAATTGCTCTTAACTTAATATGTATTTCATTTATCTAAAAATGAAAAACGCTATTCATACCAAATCGCTTTAATAATCAGGCATGCGTTTAAAATTTGTTCGTAAATGTGTCAGAAAAATTCGTGATACTGAGCGAGGGGAAATATGGCAAAGTGTACACATTTCAAGACATCGATACTTAACAGCAAAATAGCATAGTTTTAATTATTGTCAATATTTTTGGTGGTTATATAAAACAAATGGAAGTAGAAGCTAATTTAAAAAGTTGTTATTGACACAATAGAATTTCATATTATTGAAATATTTACTTTTATTATAATTTTTACTGCATTCGTCTACCATTTTTATATTAGTATGCGTTTTTTACATTTATAATTTTCTTACTTAACGCTATATTAGCCGGTTTTTCAATCAGATGCAAAATTTGAATTTGAATACGAGTTACATCAATAAAAATTATTGCCGATCCGACCGGAGTCTTAACCGGACTAGGTAAAATCTTGTTATCCGAATCTATGCAAAATTCAAATCTGTATTTGACAATAGTAGCAAATTTACCACCGTAGTATGGAATTCTAGTAAAAAAAAAAAAAAAAAAAAAAAAAAAAAAAAAAAAAAAAAAAAAAATACTGACCCCGAATAAAGTTCCGCATCGTGTAGAATAATTCGATTTTACTCCATCTGACATGACCGCAGTTTGGGTCGGGTCAGATTTGCGATAATTGTTTTTGTTTTTGTTGTTGTTCGAGTTTGAGTCAAGTTCACTGTATATTTTTCGAATAAGATTTTTTTCTTACATCTTAGGTTCGGGTTAACCTAATTTTTCAAAAGAAAGATTACATTATTTTTTCAGAAAAAAAACATTATCTTAATATGAATAATTATTATAAATGGCCATTTTCTTATATAAACGATAAAATAGATATAAAAAACCTGATTATAAACTACTTTTCTATAAACGTATTAAATTACTGTTATATTTTCAAAATTACAGAAAACTATTATTAAAATAATATATAAAATAAGCTATGAAAACATATCTATAATAATATGCATAATTTAAATGTTATTTGCATGAAATAAATACAAATAAAAAAATTACAATATATTCAAAAATAGAGATATTTTTATCTGAAATAAAATATGGGACTTTCTTGACAGATAGCGCCAGGTATGCCAAAATCCGACCTATTTGAAAGAAAACACAACCTAAATTCAATGCTCAGAAAACAAATCTGCGTACCTGACACAAACTTTACCATAATAAAAATAATTTCAGACAATTCAATTAGCGGATCGGTGAACAGCCAATCCTAATCTACATAGAAACAGAAGAGAACCTGAACTAGACGTACACAAAAATCTGTAATGCCTAGCAGAAACTGACTGACTGCAAATCACATTTGAGTTAGGTATTACGAGTACCAATGACCAATAACCGAGTGCTAAATAATAGCTCGAACATCTCTTAAAAAAAGGGAGTCAGTCCAAGTCGAAAGCAAATAAACTACAGCAAATTCAACCCACGCACACTGGGGCGTTTTGAGGATCTAGGTGGACAAAATTATTGCGTTGAAGTTTAATTAGGTTTTGCTGGGTTTTCTAATGTATCAGTAATAAAATAGCCAAACAGTGATAAATATTTGACTTATTTAATTATTTATATTATTATTATTATTATTATTATTATTATTATTATTATTATTATTATATTATTACTTATATTATTATTATTTTTTAAATTATAATATTGTATTGTCATTGAAACTACACATGTATTCAACGTTTCAGATCAATCGGATAATTAAAAGTGGTGAAAATTGACTTGCAAGATTTGAATTAAACACTCAGACGCACACTTCAAGTTAATATAACTTAATGATTCACAAACTTTCGCAGGAGCTGTCGTAAGTTTTCAATACTTTAGGAATGGCACTTTGATTTAAAAAAATGCTTATTGCTTAATAATGCTTAATACTGTATTAAAAGTCAGGATGAAGTTTGAAAACAAGATGGCGCTTATTTTCAAACAACAATAGGTTAAATCGTGTGACAAACATGCGACATATGTCTAGTAAACTCCTGCTTTCAAATAAAACAGAAAAGTCACGACTTGCTTTTGAACTTACAGAAAAATAATGCAACTGTTGAAAGTCTCTCAAATCAACTGCCTTCTTTACGGTCGTAGTTAATCGACACATCGGGTTTTTTCGACAAAACTCGTACGGATCTCGACAAAAGAGACATTCAGCTACCAGTATACGCGGTCTTGTTAAATTCCGAGATAATCGGAAAAATGAATTTTGTCCACCTAGATCATCAAAACGCCCCACTGTTCCACGGTGTGAGTTTGGTAGATGCAGCTTTAAGAGCCTAAATCAGTCATGCGAAAAAACGCGCAAGCTAATGTTAAGTCTATGGGAAGGTTCATGGCAGATTTCTCGCTCGCATTTCAATATTTTTAAATGATGTTTTTTGCATAGGATAGCTGAGATCGGTACTTTCACTTTCAGAACCGGTTCCAACCTGCTCCAAAATTGAAAATGTCCGCTTATAAAAAAAACTGTAACCAAAATCGAAAAAGTAAAAACTAACAACGTTAGAGATCGATTGACCTCAGCTATCCTATGTAAAAAAATCCAATCTAAAAATCTACTCTAAAAATCCAATCCAGAGTAAAATAAATACAGTAAACACAACTAACCGCTTGGGTCGGTTTTGAATAAATTCAAATGATCCAGCGCAGGGCAGGACCCAAATGGTCTCACAAAATTGTCACTGTCGTCACAGATTCGTGAAAAAATTAATGGCAAAATCGTCCCAAACGACACACTTTTTATAAATTGGTCACAGGGTGACTCCACAATATCGTCACTGGGGTCACATCTTTGTCACAAAGTTAATGACAAAATCATCACAAATCACACATTTTTCACGAAATTGTCACATTGTGACTTCATAATATTGTCATTGTCGTCACAGATTCAGCACAATGTTAATGGCAAAATCGTCACAAATGACACATATTTATCAAATTTTCATAACGTGACTTCAAAACATTGTCGCTTTCGTCAGAGATTCGTCACAAAGTTAATGGCAAATTCGTCACAAATGACTCTCAAAGTGGTCACAATATGTCGTCACAAAAAAGCTCTAAAACGGCCATAACGACTTCAAATTCCGGTCACTGTGACTTCACATCGACGTCACGTGATGTCACATCGACGGTCACAAAGTCACAGTGTGACTTCACAGTAAGATCGCCGTGACGTCACCATGCCTTACGGGATATTTGTCAATAGTATTTTTTTGCCGGCTTCATTCATATTATATTAGTATAGCTAAATTTGTTTTATATTATATATTTATCTGATTATTAAAATTTCTCATTCAGAACCACGCCTTTTTCCCAAAATTAAATAAATAAATTAGCAAACTTTAAGACTTTATATCTCAATAACGGGCTGACGAGGGTAAATGATTTATGTGCCAAAAAACACATTTCACTATTCCCTTTCGATTGCTGCTTACTTAGATTTTTTTCATTATTACACTAAGCCGTGGTTTCCTAGTAAGAATATTTCGCATTCCAATATTTTTAGCTTGTCAATATTATTTTGAATCTTTAAAAGCCTGTTATTCACATAATATACCAATTTCCTTAAAATAATTTAGAAAACGCATCTTTCAATTTCTCAAAAAAGTAAAATAAAATCACCTTTCAATGGCTTTGTCATTGTAATTTTAAAATATAGCGTTGGAGTTGATATATTAACGCGAAGAGAAACATTCTATTTTTCACGCAAATATTGTGCATAAAAGAGAGGCTGTAGAAAAATCTTTTGTTAGACAAAAGTTTCTTTTCCTTTTGTAGTAACAAATTTTTCTGAGAATTTCCTCCTTTAGACTAAGGTTGTTTTAATGAAAAATGTTTCAATTCAAGACGATCGAAACTTATCCAAGCATACTCAACTGTCTATCATGAAAACATGAAAGACAGATTTTCTGTAACCTATCAGCTTTTCCACTTTACAATGTTTTCCACTTTTTATTTTTTTACTTCCCTTTTCTGTAACGGAATAGATTCCTTATTAATTAAATTAGAGAGTTACATTTTAATTTATACACTAATCAATTATTCTTCGGAAAAAAGAAATTTTCGAAACATGCGGGATTCAAGATATTGGTACTATAGTGAGTGAACAAAATCCATTAATTTTTTAAAGCAAAATTCGCAAATAATTGGAGATAGAAAAATTCGATTTACTTAGAAAGGAAAGAAATGAAGCCAGATTAATTGGGTAAATATTGACAATTTCTAGTACATAGGAAATATTTAGCATATGATAATACTGGTAGTAAATTGATGCATCTCCCCCTGGCGCTACGCCGCTGATTAAACTATGTCAGCGGAATCTAGATCAACAAACGAAGATTCCCTTTTTCCAGTCAAGCGAATTCTGGGCAGTTTTGTCAAACCTTACGTATTTTATATTCAGAAATCCTGAATTCATATTAAAATTTTTTGAATAGTAATTTTATTTTCATTTATTCACGGAATGTGTATCATTGTACAAAGAAAAAATAACTGTTCAAAATGTCTGGTAAGAATTTAGAATTTCCAAATCAAAAATCATCCAGATTTGGCAACACTAATGCTAGGGGATGGGTAACAGATTACGTAAGTGAAGACATCGGAAAAAGTAACAACTCACATATGAGGCGTTCAGAATCAGACTGGATTGTAAAACCCCCCTTTATGTTGTAGGATTGGCGAAATTAGACATCGACAATAATAATTATTGTAACCCTTTTTAGGTGCATTCGTAATTATATAAATACGTAGCACCTATTGTCGTCGCTTGGTCCGTCCGTCCGCATATAACAACGCAAAAACTACCCAACCGAATGGTTTGGAATTTAAGATATATTATCTTTGCAGAATTTTGTCGAGACATTTGAAATTTTATTAAAATCGAATCAAAATTATAGGAGATATTAATAAAAATATTTATTAAGAAATTTGAATATATATATTTTTTTAAATTGGTGCTTTTTTGTTATAGGAGCTTCCGAAGTTTAATCGTCAAGCGACCGAGATACTTATTTATTACAGAAATTAATCTGCAGACGATATAATTCATTTCACAGAATTAAAAATCAAATCAGAAAAGATCTAAATATTTATATAGCTAGCTACAGTACGAACGCACCTCATTTGTCACGTTTGACGTACAATTTCCAGCTTGTTTTTTCTTTTATTGTTTTTAGGTAGCTTTCAATACAAAAAAGTATAAAGCTACCTATTGCAGCCATTCGGAGGAAAGCAGTTCCGGAAAATTTCGATTTCACCGGTCATGACCCCCAGATCCCAAAACCATCCTCCGTTCAAATGTTGATTTATATATATATATATATATATATATATATATATATATATATATATCTGAGCTATGTCATACGATAACGCTCGTATTTATAAATCAATTTTGATGAAACTAATTGTGTGTATTAAGCTCACCAATGTCTCGACCGAGTTCGTTGGCCAGCTTGGTCCGCTATTTTGCTTCAAGATGGCGGCCACTTAAAAATTTAAAACTAAAATAAATATACAAAAAAGTTCAAAATTCAAATTTATTTTTTAATTAAGTGTTAGGCCTTGATACGAGGATTCCAGAGTATTTTTTGGTTTACCTCCATTTTAAAAAATGGCTGAGATAGAGCAGTTTGAAATTCTAGGGTGGCTGACATTTTGAAACAAAACTGCACATTAACGCGATTACTCGCAAATTATTTTCTTTCATTGTTGTAATAATTTTCCCAATCATACGCATAAAACTATATATTCATATCCGTTAGCGCCAAATTCGCGCCACAATTGGCGACATTTGGCGACCAAAATAAGTCTTCATAAATGAAACCAATTTGGCTATTGCTCAATAATTTGGCGAATTTCTTATTCAAATTCAGTATTAACGAATCTTTTGTAACCGTTTCTTTGCATTTTAACTTGCTGTTTTCGTGTAACATTAGCTAAAATTTTAAAACAAAGATATAGGAAAGCTACCTTTTCTTCCCGGTACTGGCCGGAAGGACATTTTCAGTTTTAATTCAAATATAGAGGTGATGTAATATTTGAACCAAGTGGTCGGCGGTATATCCGGCTTTTGTCTGAATTAGGCTTTTGCTTGGTAACAATAAATTTTGTTAGTTTATTTCTTAATCAGCATTTTTGTTTATCAGAACACGATACATTCTTTTAATGGGCATAGGTAAATGAAAATCTTTTATTGAAACCAAAAGGACAGTGATTTTTTAGCATGCAAATCTTCTGATAGGAAGTAAAATAATTTTGTATTTTCGACTCTAGAATCTTCATGGATCAAGTACATAAAATAGTTTTCAGATAAATTTACAGATAAAGCTCGTTGATTCGCGCGCATTCAATTAGTAAACATAGAAGATTAGAGTCATTTGTTGCCCACATTTGTAACTTATGACTTGGATTATTATGGAATCTAACAAATTGTTATCTATGGAACAAGAATTTATTAGAAACTTGGTTGAACAAAATATTGGACTTTATCTTATTTGGTTCTGAACTCTTCATGCTCTCATTAGCTCGTCCGTCACTCATCAGACCTACTGTTAGTCAAAGTATTATGCAGCATTACTTTTGCTGTGGCACTAACATGTCATACGGCATCTTTAATGTTCATTATGTTGCTGTTTGTTAGCGGGAAACTTTTAACTGACAAAGTGTCAAGTCGGAAGATCTTGACGTCCACGCATGAAGAATGAATGGATTTTGATTATCACAATTATACCCGAATGATTAACATTAGCTTACATCAGCAATATGCAACACTTATATGTAAATATGAAAAGCGTAGCTTTCGCAGAATTAAAGGAAGGTCTATTTCGTCAACATAATTTGAATTCCTACCTTATTTTGAACACCTTATTTGAATTTACAATCTGTGTATTTTCAGCTGGTGAAAAATTAAATTGCAATCTTCATGGGATACATTGTTTTTATGAAAATAAAAGATTAAAGTAGACGTCCTCATTGAATATATTATTTTTAGCAATAATTTATGGAAAATCTTAAAATGTTCAACTATTATATACAGAGTGCTTATGAAACATTTGAATTACTAGCCCACCAGTTACAGGTAGTAAAAAATTTTAGGGTGCTATGGACACAGAATAACTGAATATAAATACTAAATAAAGATAAAATATTGCGCACAAGCCAACATCACGTAGCAAGACAGAGGGTGACTAGCTAAGATTTTATACAAAGAGCGAGGAAAAGTTTTTGGAGGCATGGTGCTTTTCTGTGGTTTAACCTAGAAAATGTAATAATTAAGATATGTATTGTTAAATTAAGTATAATATTTAAAAGGTGTCTCTATATTCCAGTTTTCATTTGAAAACAGTAGATATAAACTTGACGTTCAAGAATATCAATGAAATAATTTTTAATTATGCATTTGTAGTAAAATACACATTAGTGTTAGAAATAATATGAATATCAATTTGTGCTTGAAAAACATGTCAGTTACATATGAAACCCCTGTACAAAACTCAATTAGTAATTTGAAATGGTACTTTTAAATATAATTACATAATTAGAAAAGGATAAAAGTACTCATTAGGGTTGATATATTAAAAGTACTATGCTATAATTTGATGCGAATATTTTTACATTTAGACAGATACTTCTCCATTGAGAATTTATTTTAAACTACTGTAAAGCTTTTCTTTTAAAATTATAAAAAATAATTTCCATAAAATACAACTTCTGAAATGGAATATAATTAAATTTAACGCTGAAAATAATCAGTGATCAAATTTTTATTACGTTTTTTATTTTTTATTTAGTTGCTTTAAATGTGGTGAGACACCTTCATATTTACGTCTCATATGAAGAGAGTTAAATTCTTAGAATTAAAACTACGGAAGATCAGTTAAAGATCAGAAAGAAAGAAATGTACTGTAAAACATGAAACAATGAAGGAAAACAAATTGACATACTCTCAAAATGGTGAAGCTTCAACTGTTGCATAATCAATCCTTTTGTCAGCGAAATATATTATAATAACGTTGAATCCATTTTCCACCAGTGAAACCGAAGAGAAATTTTAGCCTTATTTATGACAGAATTTTTGCATTAATAGGGCGTTTAGGTAAGACGAAAATATATATTAAAATTTAGTGGTGGAAATTTACTCTGGCGTTAATCAGGCCCTGTTGATCCGATGAGCACAATTATCAGCCGTCCTCTTTTGACTACATCCTCAGTTACTGATAGACTCTACACTGCATGTCTCATCCTCATAATAGTTTCAGTCTAAAAATAGTAAAATTTTCTTAAAAATCTTACAAGAAAGCAATCCTCCAAGTGCGAGTATTACTCGCGAACAAAGAGTTCCGTAATATACATCTATTAATTACTAATTACAATATTACAAAAAAATCGTTAATAAAAGAATACCGTAATTTCCGGTGTATAATCCGCGGATCAAACAATCTTGTTTCGACCCAGAAATTTTATTTAATAAAATGTAACTTACTAGATCGGTGTAAATATTTTACTTCAATTTTTGAATAAAATTTCTGGGTTGAAACAGAATTGTTTGATCCGCGGATTATACACTGGGAATTACGGTAATAAGACTTTGTAAAAAAACTATACAACGTAGGGTTGGGTTTAGCTACATGTACTAGCAAAGTATAGATGGCTGTACATGAATAGTCAGAGAGATGTGAAGCCTAGATAGTAATAAATATCGCTAACGTTGACTATTATCACTGTAATTCCCCTTACATAAAACGAAGACATTGTACAAAGTTTAAACTTGGCATTGTGCGTTTAATCACAGACATTGTTTTCGAAAATCATTATCAGCAGTCTTTGGATAACACACGTCTATAAGTACCTCAAGCGACCTTGAACTTCTCCGATGAGCGGCCACAAAGTAAAGTTACTGTGTAACGAAAAACGCGATTTTCTCAAAAATTATGTGACATAGGATAATCGCTATAGTTTTCCTGGAAGTCTTAAATAAACGCCTTCTACCGCTAAATTTTTCATAATTTTAGTTTGGATAGATTCAAAAATACATATTTTTGCAGTACATTTTTTACGATATCGCTGAAAATATTATACCTAAATTTAAATTAATATATTTTTGCGTTCGGTATTAAGAGACCTTTCGAACGAAGAACCAACACGATATACAAAATAAGTTTTTATTTCAAGTAACTTAATTAAAAACCCAATTGTTTCTTAATATATATATGACTGGCTAATAATCTATAAATATGTGGAGTAATAGTCTCTATAACTCTGCTAAGTATGAAGTTTCCACGTTCCACACTTTTCGAGAAAACGATTGTCACAGACGAACAGGCAGACACGAGTCATGTTATAATGGTTCCGTTTTTACTTTTTAATTATAGAACACTATAAATACAGGAAAATACTGATTTAAAAGATCATGCTGAGTTTAAATAGAACTATTCGCAACTGATATACAGGGTGGTGATAATCTATCAGGCAAAATTGTAAATGGTGGTAGAAGTGACTAAATTAAGCATTTTTTGTCATAGAATGTGTATCCGTAAATGATGCGTATAAGCATCATCTATTGGTAGTCATACACTGTATTTCATTGCACCTTTCACATTTTCTTCGTCACCAGCGCTGAAGAGCGTCATTTCCAAACACACATTCTATAACAAAAAATGCTTGTATAGGTTCTCTGTACCACTCATTAAAATTTTGGCAGTTATTTTCCGATCACCCTGTATATATAAATAGATAATAAATGCATAAAGATATTTTATGCAATTCATTTTCAATGATTAAACGTTTATCGCAGAATAATTTCTGAAATACTTTAACCCTTTAGCGGGCGGTGTCCACAAAAAAGGACACCTAATTTTAATTCCAAAACGGACAAACAGCACCAAGAATATTTAATTAAATTTTTCCTTTTATAAAGTACGGGAAAATAAGCGAGTTTTTATTTTCTAGTAAGTTACATTTTATAAAATAAAATTTCTGGGTCGAAACATGATTGTTTGATCCGCGAATTATACGCCGGAAATTACGGTACATTAAAGAATTATTATTGACAAAAATGTTAAAAAAAATTGTAATTTGTATTACTAAAAATTACTTTTTGCCATACGTATGTTCAGTATCTCCAGTAACTGACACTATCCCTTTTTTGGAAAACCAATAGCTGAAAAATAAGTAATATCAGTTAATACAAACAAGAACGAAAAATCATGCGCCAAGCATAGATTATGTAACACTTTCCAACGCTTCCATAATAATTTTACAAATCTTTACCGTTTAATAAGCTGAAAGGTAACATGTAAGTAAACAATTTGGAAAACTCGTAACATATTTAAAAACGTAATTTCAGGAATTTCAAACATATATTCCCAACATATAAAATATTCCGAAAAATATCCGAATATTTTTATTCAGCCCTGTATATGATCTATAGATTTTTATATATGCTACATAGGATGCTAAATTTTAGTTTAGTTAGGAAACACGTAGCACATTTTAAAATTCTCCTTCTGGAGTTTCTTTCAATAAACGGAAATGTGTTCGCGAACTTTTGTGCTGCCCTGTATAGGATCTACAGAATTTATACACACCAAGTAATAGACAAAAAGTGAGTTAAATTTAAAATCGCGTTCAGCAACTTAAAACGCACTTTCAAGAACGATTGTTAACAGACAGCAGAGAATTCTTTTGTGTGTCCCTGTAAATGAACGATAACTGCTATACGCACAATATTCTGCAGTAAGCCTCTTGTAATGTACCTTAGTGATATATATAAATTTCAATCCGTTTAAAACAGTGAAACATTATTTAATTAAACCGCAAACGATTTATTTTTCTTTATAGACCTAATGTAACGGAATTCTTTTGACTGTCCCTGTAAAGTAACTATAAGTGCTATGCACACCCTATTCAATATTAAACTTCTTGTAATGCACCTTGGTGATATATATCAATTACAATGTATTTGAAATTGCGTAACATCATTAAAATAAACCGTAAATGATTTTTCCCCATAGAACGTAATGTAACGGAATTCTTTTGAGTGTCCCTGTAAAAAAACTACAAGTGCTACACACTTCAGTTGAAATAGAGAACATGCTATAGATAACGACAATAACATATAAAAATTGCAGGGCAATCCGAGCATACTTACGGGAATTAGAGCACCGGCAGACGGCAGACGGCAGACACGGCCAGACGGCAGACGGCCATACGGCAGAAAAACCGAATTCATAAACACTTTTCAACTAGGTTGGAAAGTGTTAAAAAGTTACAACTAGATGACATTATTATGCAGAATTTTACAAGAAAATGCTTATTTGAGTTAGATATCTACTAAAGTGTCAGTTACTGGTTATGTGTCAAGAACTGGGGGTTTCAACCTACCTAAATGTCACAATGCATTTTATGCATGTAAGTTTATCTTAATTTTATCAATTTGATTGTTATCAGTTTTGTTATGTTTAATAGTACATTATAATTAACACGTTGAGTGCCACGTAAGTCATTTGTGACTGACACTGAATATTCGGTTTAGGCCGCGTCAGTCACCGGGGACTGACAGTGTAAACTATGATGTAAAACTACAAATTTACATCATTTTAACCCATTTATGCCTAGCGTCCCAATTTTTGGACGCTTTAGTAAAATGGGAAAAAGGGCATTTCACAGCACTTTTTTTTTAAAATAGAAAATTGGTGTCTTACTTTATCGAGGAGTCCTCGATAATACAAATCACCAATTTTCTATAAAAAAAAGTGGTGTGGAATGCAATTTTTTCCATTTTACTAAAGCATCGACTTTAGGCATAAATGGGTTAAATAATTACTGAAAAGTTATTTAAAATTTAAATACTTTTTATTTATTACATGATTGTATCATTAATGCATTTATATATTTCTTATGAAAAAAAATAATGGGTTTTAATGAAACACGGAAAACGTAAAAATTGTTGTCCTTAGCATGTATCACAAAATGTGGCAACATTTTTAGTAATTTTTCTGGCCATTGCAGATAATGTCGCATTTTCGTCATAGCATGATTTACAATATTTTCGCACTGCAGAGACTTTTCCAGGTCGTTTTTTTAGTTTGTGTCGTCGTTTTTTATAAGTTGTTGCAATACTGCCAGGTGGAATGAGTTGTTCTCGGCAATTTTTAATGTGGATTGATAATTTTTTCAGGAAACCAGTAATACTGATATTCTTCTTCGTGATACCTTCATATAAAATGTAAGTATTTAGAACTGTAACATTTAATAAGAGTTCAAAGGTTAACTTTCTGTACAATTTCATGGACCTGCGTAGTGGCTTATTTTAGGCATTCATCTTGTCGGATAAATAGACAGCTGTCCTTCACCTATTATACTCGACTACGATTTGTGGTTTTAACTTGTGTTCTGATTGACTTTCAGCAGTCACCATTTCTGATGAATGCTTTGTTGACAGAAAAAGGATGTCCCGCTTACCTTTCCATTTAAAAATGGTTATTCCTTTTTCGTTCTCTTTTGCAATGATTTCTCCCCGTTTTAATTTTTTCGATATTACTTGCTGCGGATTTCCTCATTTATTTGAACGTAATGTTCCTACTAAGAATATTTATATTGATTAATTTTTCGCTAATTCTAAACTTGTATACCAGTTATCGGTGTCCTTTATCGAATAAATACCTGCCAGGAGACATTACGATTTTAGTGGGCGTACTATTTTATTTTTCTAAAGTTTTCCCAGTATATACACGAAGAGGATACGTGTAACCCGATCCACAACATAACTTAAATATTTTGATTCCATATTTATGGAGCTTTTGTTTTAAATATTGTCTAAATATAATGCGACCACCAAACGGAATGAAGGATTCATCAATACATATGTCCTCGGTTGGATTGCAATATGTTTTAAAATTTATTTCCAGAATGACCATCACTGGTTGTATTTTGAACAAACGATTGGAACCATTGCTGTTTCTGTTATCTGCAAAATTCATCATTCTCAATAATAGCTCATATCTGTTTCGGGACATGATTCTTTTCGGAAACGTTTGCATATACATAGGATCATGGGACCAATATAAATGTATAGCTGGTAGTTGCACTAACCCCAACCATAGAATTAACCTCAAAAATCTCTTTATTTCACTTTAATTTGTTACAGTCTACTTTCCCAAGCATTGCGTGTATCCAACCTCTAATTTCTGTCATGCATATAAGTTTGAGTGTTCGGCAATTTCCTCAAACAATTTATCCAGCACATATAGTTTATAGCAGGTTTCTATTGCTATATCTAACCTTATATGCAAATTGTCGCTTACAAACCCAGAAGGTTGTGTATAAGGAACAATTTTTGGCGGATTACCCCGCGTATTATGCCCTTTTTCAACATTCTTCTCATCTTTCTCAGATGATAAAAATAAATCCACTCTAGGCCGTTTTTTAGGAAAAAGTAATCTCACTACTATCGTTTTCATACTCTTCAGCTGACATTTTTACTTTCAAGGATAAAGAAAGATTTTTGCCTGCACTGGACTAAGAACTGCAAAGAATTGAATGAGTATAAATGTAAAACATTTCTAAAAGGTTTGTATTACGTTATCATAACCTAAACAGTACCCCGGCCACAAGCCGGTGAATCGATTAAATCTTATCTAGCGGGCAAAGCGATAAACAAGACAAAACAAACTTGGCGCATAGCGTGTTGAATGTACGGTAATTCCCAGCGTATAATCCGTAGATCAAACAATCATGTTTCGACCCAGAAATTTTATTTTATAAAGTGTTATTTCCCAGATCGCTGTAAATATTTGTCTTTAACCCATTAACGCCTAACGTTACCATACGGTCACGGAATAGCTGCGAACCATTTTTTCGTTTGAATACTGGTATTTTTTAAGAGAAATATTCTCCTTGTTGGAAGAGAGAAAACACCTTAATAAAAGGAGAGAAAAGTTTATTTGTTTAAAAATTGGTATGAAATGTAATATTTGCATTTTAAAAAGAAAAAATAATTCCGTCCTTAACCCCTTCAGGGTCGCTTAATATTTGAAAAAATCATCAAAAAAGTACCTAGGTTTTTTATTACAGAAATTGAATAATTATAAGGTTTCTAAATGAAATATGCAATTCGTTTTTTTTTAAGGCAAAAAAAAAAAAAATATGTTATAGAACAAATTCACATTTGTAGAAAAGCCATTATGCGAGAATTCTGTGTCTTAACACCTTAAGCACCGCCCCCCGATAAGTGTAGACTACTTTTTTTTATAATTCAGATTATTGGATTCCCACCCCTTTTTTTATGTAGAAATATTCACCGTAGTTTACAGCAGATAAAATGATGCGAAAATAAAGCCAATTACACTATTTTTAAAAATTGGTGGGAGTCAAACAATCTGAATTAAACAAAAGTACTCTACACTGACCGTGAAAATGACGGGCACGAGAATTAAGGGGTTAATTTTTTCTGGTTTCAGAAGTTTTTCCAGCAGTTAAATCTTGAGCCCGGAAATATGACGGGCACGAGAAATAACGAACGACACCTCAGCCCGGGATATTGACGGGAGCGAGAATTAAGGGGTTAATCATTGAATAAAATTTCTGGGTTGAAACCGAATTGTTTGAACCGCGGATTATACGCCGGAAATTACGGTATACCCATTAGCGTTTAATTCTAAATCTAAACATCTTCTACTACGATAAGAATTTTTTTTAATAGTGCTGGGAGTAGAATATAAAAATACTCGTCAGCGGCAGCCAGGGCTTGATTACAGACGAGGGAAATTTCCATCAGTAAAAAAGAATAGAAATTTTTCCCGTATGTTTTAGGGAAATTTTGCATAAATATGGAGTTTAAATAAGCTGAAAACTTCTATTTAAATGTACTGTTTGAAGTCTGCCCCACCGGTAATCAGGCCCTGAGCAGCGCGCGTGCCCTGACGGGGATTACTTAAAAATACGTGTGGCGCTCAACGTGTTAAATAATGAATCATTTAACATTTATGTTATAAACAGATTTAACTTTGATAATTAATAAATAAGAATTAACAGATTAATAATTAATACAACATTAATTTTACAAAAAGTATGTTTATTCCTATATGTTCTGTACAACTATTTCATGAACTAAAATCCTATCACTTGGGAAGAAAAAATCCTTTTTTTGGAAGACTGTAGTTGATTCTAAAATTTAGCAATTTTGGTAATGTCAGAGCCGCCAGTTTTCCAGATTTGTTGATCATATGAACAGAATTTGAACCAAAAACTACTAAATGAAATGTTTCTTGTTTCTACTGGGTTATTTATTAACTACTTTTGTTTTATAAAATTTCTATTTTTTGTGGAAAAAAAAGAATGCTGCGCTGGCAGGCATGTCTAATATTATTTACGTCATAAAATGTTTTATCTCATCTTTTTCCAACTTTTGGGACAAATAAATGCATGATCATTGTTAAATTCGACTTCGACTTCTTTATCTATCTTAATAGAAACCATAATACCTTGAGAAATCCCCCTTATACTCAGCAATTACATGAGATGAAAAGTAATGAGACCAGATTTGGGACAGAATATATACTGAAGATATAGCTAAAAACAATTCAAATTCTTCAAAATAAGACCCTTGGGCGTCGACAAACTTCTGCAAACGAAATGTCCCACTTAAAAGTCCTTTTCCAGATCGTAATTCAAGCAGCGCGTCGAACTACTTTTTGCTTTGACCTCTGCTACGGGCACATGGCGGTGTCCTTTGAAAGTTGTATTCACTCTGGGGAACAGCAAAAAGTCCGCAGAAGCCAAATCGGGACTGTAGGGAGTCTGGGGAGCATTGCGATGCCGTTCCGGGCCAGGTAGTCGGTGATTACGAAGCAGGTGTTGATTGGTGCATTTTCATGATGCGGTTTCAATAAACAGCAGTGCCTAGTCTCCTTCGATTGCCCCTTCCCTTCAATATTTTCAGCACTTCCACTTAGAAAGCACCCGTGACGCCCCACGTCCAGTGGCGTAGCGTCAGGGGGGGGGCACGATCAATTTACTACCAGTATAATTATATACTACATTTGGCTTTATTTAATCTTTGAACGGTATGAATAAAATAAGGCCAAATATAGTACATAAAAATACTGGTAGTAAAGTGATCGCCCCCCCCCTTGACGCTACGCCTCTTCCCACGTCCACAGAGCGTAAGGACAGGTGTCCACCAAAAACACGAAACGAACCTCATGGAAGCTCGTGGGCGACTGACGCTCGGCATCTATTGAAGCTGAATTCCGTCTCCATCGAATCCGCTTATAGCGTATACGCTGCGATGTACATTTGCGTCACAAAAAATAGATCTAAATATTTTTTATACAAATCCTGTACTTGCTGAACTTTATACATCTATTAGATTAGTTAATAAGCATTTTATCAGAATAGCTACAGTTAAAGCCTCCAAAAGTATATTCTTTTACTTGACCATTTTTAAAGAGTGAGGAATGTTAGATTTCCTATGGATCTGCCATGATGTCAGTCAACTAGATTTAACATCCTCGATAGCTTTTTAATTTCTATGACATTTTAGACGCTCTGATAAGAATTTTGTTAGCTATAAAGTATTTCGGATAGAAAAGTAAAAATGGTAATGGAATGTTATTCTGCAATCCATGTGTATTCTATAACAAAAATATATTTTAAAAAATTAAATAAACTAAAACTAAAGACAATAATTTTGACCATTCATCTTCACTCCCGTGTTTCTAAGAAAATTGATTTGCGGAAACTTTCTTTTGCGTTTGACTACGAATCGGATTTAAAACTTGATTAATTGATAATATTTTATTACAATGTGCTTAAACATACAACACTATTATTGCGTCATATTTTTATTATATTTTAAAAATGCTTGAATTTTCCTATTTTACTTCCTTGAAGTACGTGATTAGTTATTCCGCCAATGGATAACTCTAATACATAACAATATGGAAATTTCTAAATATATTATTTCATCAAAGTTCAATTATTCACAATTTCTTTATTTAATCATGTTTTAGCCTATTCTTTCGGAGGAAAGCAATTCCAAAATATTTTGGTATATTTTCACCGATCATGACCCTCAAACATCAAAACCACCCTCCGTTCAAATGTTGATTTATATATATACAGGGTTCTAAGCATCAGGGAATTTTCCAGGAGTGCTACCAGTAATTTTTTTATAGCAAAAGAAATCTAGGTTAAACTGGCGAAACTTCAAAATTCTTTTAAGGAGAGATTTTCAGTAAGAAAATACTGGTACCTGGTCGAAAAATTCCAGGAGCCGTACAAACCCTGTATATATATATATAGTATATATACAGGGTGTTCCGTTAAAGGGGTCCAATATTAATAGGGGTAATAGAGGAGATCACATGGAGCATAAATCAGTATATAAAGCCTGGTCGGATCTCAATAGTTTTCAAGTTACAGCAAATAGAATGAAAATTCGGAAAATTGTAAAAGAACCCTCATTGCTAAACTATCGATAATGCTACATAAAAACGAAGCACATATTTAGAAAGAGCAGAAAAAAACCTACAAAATGACATCAATTGTATTAAAATAGCAATATTTATTGAGGAGTTACAAGCCCTGAAACAGTGAAAAAAGTACGAAATCCAATATACATCAAAATAGTTAATCGTTAATTCCAAAAAGACAACTCTAGCTACAACAAGGAAAATGTAGTAAAATTTGGTCCATTCCGAAAACTTTCGAAAAAGCTTACAATGAACCATATTGGTTTAATTGTGTGAGAGAAATTAATCAGTTTCTTAGTTACAACTCCGCTTCTTTGACACTAGCAAAGGTTAAACTCCGCCCATCACGATTGGAAACACCGCCTTTTTAATTACTCTCAACTATACATTTTCGATCATGCTTCTTCTGAGATGCAACATTTTTAATTATTCAAGAGTTGAATGAACCAAAATAACTTTACAATAATAGTCTACATTTTAAAGTGGTCTTTTATTGATATAAAGCTTAAGTTAAATTCCTTAAAATTAAACTGGTGGTGAAAATTCGGAAATAATTAAAAATATTGCGATTTGTAACTATGCAAGAAGTTTCAGTACATGTTTTACATGGACAATTATTGTACGTATATGTGCATCATAATTTATGAGAGGAAATAATAATAACAAATAGCATAATAATTTTATTAATTATAAATTTAAAAAAGACACTAAATTTTAAATTAATTCATACAAACTTTGTAATTTACAATTTGAGTACACCACAGTCTGTGACTTACAAAATACTGTGCCAAAAAGTGTTGAAAATAAAAGAAAAATGACAAATAAAGAATTACATTCCACGTACTTTATGACATATGTGAAGCATAGTCTTCTGGCCTGCGCTGCACAGTTCAATGTCGGAAGGCAGACGAACGGACATTATTATAATAGGTGTTCGAAGTTGCGCCCATTAACAGAATCGCACAGCCGACAGCGACGTCGTAAAGATTGGCGAACACGCCGAAAAACTCCGACGGAGTTGGGAATGTCTCCTGCAGCGACAACGATTCGCGCTAGTAAATCCTCCGGTGTATCCACAGGCGTTTCATACAACAGCGATTTAAGGTGTCCCCAAACAAAAAAGTCTAACGGATTGAGGTCTGGAGAGCGTGCAGGCCAAGCAACAGGTCCACTGCGTCCAATCCATTTCCCAGGATATGTTGAATTGAGGTGATTGCGAACACCTATGAAAAAATGTGCCGGTGCGCCATCGTGCATAAACCACATATTGTGGCGCAATGTTGCTGGCACATTTTGCAGTAACTGCGGTAAGATATCCCGTAGGAAAACCAAGTACGTACTGCCATTGAGTACATCTGGGAGTAAATATGGTCCTATGAGATAATCGCCGAGGACACCTGCCCATATGTTCACACTGAACTTTTGTTGTGCGTTCGACGGGAAAACAGTGTGCGGATTTGTATATGACCATGTGTGCATATTGTGCGTGTTTACCACGCCCTCTCTCGTAAATGTTGCTTCATCAGTAAATAAAATATTTTCCAGAAATTGTGGATTATTTTCTGTTACATTAAGCAACCAGCGTACGAATTCTGTCCGTTGAGCACAATCTGTTACTGATAACAGTTGTACCCGCTGCACATGAAAGGGGTGCATTTTTTCTGCACGCAGAACACGCCACACACTTTGGTGAGAAACACCGACTTCAGACGCAGCAGCTCGTTTACTCGTGGAGGGGTTATCTTTAAAAATATTCAGTACATCTTCTTCCATTGCAGGTGTTCGTACATGTCGAGGTTTCCCTGCATCAATGCTTGCTGTATTAAACGATCCAGTCTCCCGTAATCGTCTATCGATTTTTATGAAGAGTTTCGAACTTGGGCAACGTCTCCTTGGAAATTGCTCACGGTACATGCGCTGTGCTAGACATGCATTTCCATGAGCTTGCCCGTACATCAGATGCATGTCCGCATATTCTTCGTTAGAGTATTTCGGCATAATTATTATACATCAACTTACTACAATCCCACTTACAACAGCCTCCCTTTAACATAACGCCCACTGATGACTGCTGTTTTATTACACTTTTCTTCCTATACACATAGAAAATTTGCATAAAAAGTACTTCTTCTTCATCATCCTGAAAGTTCATGGAGGAAACGCAGCAGTCACGGAGTTTGCTTTAAGACAAGGCGAGAGC
The DNA here is from genome assembly GCA_963931845.1 of Maratus michaelseni. NCBI lineage: Eukaryota > Metazoa > Arthropoda > Arachnida > Araneae > Salticidae > Maratus > Maratus michaelseni. Next base: position 405,934,501 of record OZ007586.1, read on the forward strand.
TGCACAATATGTCATTCACTTGACCAGACTGAATAATGAAAGGGTATTGATAGAGGTTGATCAGAAATGTATAATTGAAAGATATTAAAACGGGGTGTTTACAATCGTCATGGGTGGAGTTTCGCTCTTTCCGAGCGTGCAACAGTACAGAGTTGTAACTAGGGAACTGCTTGATTTCTCCCATACAATTAAACTGATATGGTTTATTGTCAGCTTCTTCGAGAGCTTTCGGAATGTTCCAAATTTTATAACATTTTCCTTGATGTAGGTAGAGTTGCATTTTTGGAATTAACGATTAACTATTTTGCTAAATATTTGATTTTGTATTTTTTCACTGTTTCAGAGCTTGTAACTCGCCATTAATTCTCAATATTCTAAAACAACTTATGTCATTTCGTAGGATTTTTTCTGCTCTTTCTAAATATGTGCTTCGTTTTTATGTAGCATTATCGATAGTTTAGCAATGAGGTTTTTTTTACAAATTTCCGATTTTTCATTCTATTTGCTGTAACTTGAAAATTATTGAGATCCGGCCAGGCATTATATACTGATTTATGCTCCGTGTGATCTCCTCTATTACCCCTATTAATATTGGACCCCTTTAACGGAACACCCTGTATATGCATATCTGACATATGTGATGCTGTAACTATCTTATTTATGAACCGATTTAGATGTGACTGAGTATGTCTGTAGGGCATAGCAAGGTCTCGGCAGAGTTCGTTGGCAAGCTTCATCCGCCATCTTGTTTCAAAATGGCGGCCAGCTAAATGTTTTAAAATTTTTAAAAATTCAAAAAGATGTACAAAAAATATAAATTTAAAACATTATTACTGTTAAGTTTTAGAACGTGATACAATGTTTCTGGAATATTTTTTGTTTTTGCAATATCTTAGAAAATGGCTGAGATATGTCAGTTTGAAATTCTTGGGTGGCTGAGATTTTGAAACAATCAGATATTTGTTATGCTGTAGCTCTCTTATTTATAAACTGAATGTGACTGATCATGTGTTCATACCAAGTTGTGTAACGAGTTTGTTGGCCAGCTTCATGTGCCATCTTGTTTCAAATTAACGGAAAGTTAAATTTTTATTATTTTTTTAAAACTCAAAAAGGTGTATAAAAAATTATAAATTGAAAAAGTTGTTTCCATTAAGTGTTAAATCGTGATACAAGAATTCCGGATATTTTTTTGTTTTGACTTTATCTTAAAAAATGGCACAGTATTGCCAAAGCCTTAGCAAAGTCTTGGCAAAGCCTTAGTCGGTAGTTTGAAATTCTGGGGGGGGGGATGACATTTTGGAACAATCTGATTTTTGTTATGCTGTAATTCTCATGCTGAAATTCGTAGTTAAATTCAGTATTAAAGAATACCGGATTGAATTTTTTATAACCGAGTTCCAAGAAATTTAGCTTCGGGTGTTTGAGTAAAATGAGTTGATTTTTTAAAAACATGGACTATGAAAGCTAATTCTTCTTCCCGGTACTGGCTGGAAGAACTTTTTTATATTCTTCTCGTGCAACTATTAATAAAAATATTCTTTATGGCAGATTTCTTTTGCAGTTGATTTAAAGAATATGACATATATTAATGCATAAAAAATATGGTACGAAACATTTCAATTTGCATAAACATCGTCCGACAGTCATCCGTAACAACGCGGACTAAGTACATTTGCTGAATGCCTCTCTGCCATCTTTTACGATCTTTTTTACCACTAAATTTTAAAGAAATTTTCCACTTGTTTAATCGCAGATTTCGTCGATCAAATGAAGCTAATGTTACTTTTAATCTTTAGTGGTAAGAAAAAAGCATAAAATTGGAAGCTGTGTTCTCCGCATGTGAAGATGCAATTCGTCGCTAAGAGTTCTATTAATAATTCAGACACCAAAATGCAATGAAAATTTTAGAACACGCATATTTTCTGTCTCTCACTTTTGGGCAATAAGAACTTCAAACTAAAGAACTACAGAACAACTAAACAACTAGACTGAATTTTCATATTCTAGTAAAGAAAGTTAACACATTGACGGACAGTAGGAACAAGGGAAATTCGAAAATTGACACTATATGTTTTTGTAATTTTTAGAATATTAGAAGTATAGTTTTACTCTTTCTGCTTAAATAAACTTAATTTTGATTAATTCAGCACCTTTAATTAGGTTGGCACTACTCCCTTGACAACCACGTCAGGGTGGCTTGTGGTCAGGGAAAAATACAGTCAAAAAAAGTGACATACACCAGTATATTCTTATAGAAAAATTTATGTTGATTATTCGATCAAATACGCAATTTGAATTTTTCTATAAAAATATACTGGCAAATATCATTTTTACCTTTACTGTATTTTTCCCTGACCACCCTGCACGTGCATACTGAAGCTGCAACTCGTATAACAGGTGGAAAACGAATTTCATATATATATATATATATATACTGGGTTCGTACGGATCAGGGAATATTCCAGGGGATATACCAGTATATATTTTTTATATAAAAATAAATCTGGGTTAACGCTTTTCGGCACAGACAAAGTCTGTTCGTAAAATGAGAAATTTCTGACTGACACCGGAAATTACAAACGACTTTTTTAGAAAATATGAACTCCTTATTTTAAGCCTTTATTATAGAAACAAAATTTTATTAAGATTTTCTTGGTGCCGCACGCAAGATTGCAATTAAAATTGGGTGTGCCCGGAGTGGGACCACTGTGCCTGAAAGGGTTAAACTTGCGAAACTTCGCTTTCTTTAAAGGAGAGATTTTCTGTAACTAAATAGAGGTACCGAAGAATTTCCTGGTCGCAAAATTCCAGGAGATGTACGAACCCTGCATAAAGCACATTATGAATGAAATGCATTCGGGAGACACAGAATCTCGGACCATAATTAAACTAAGAATAAACAAACAACATCAAAGAAATTTCAACAAATATAATCTGAACAAGAAAAAACAACCAAAAAGTTTTTGTTTATATATATATATATATATATATATATATATATATATATATATATATATATATATGTATATATATATATATATATATATAAACTAACATATACTAAATATATATATATATACATTAAAATAAATCCTTCCTGAAAAAAATTCCTTTAATGCTTTTTATTTTAGAATATATTTTATTATTTATTTAACTGTTCTTTTTATGAATACTAATGCATGATTCTAAAGTCAACTGTTTAATAATACTTATTCAGCCAATGATTTAATTTATTATTTTTTTTTATTTTATAAACAACATCCTCTTATTAAACGTTAAAGAAATACAATCGTGTAATTTTTAACATGAAAAACTTACAAAATCTGTTCTCGAGAATAAATTAATAGCAATCATTATCCGTATATGTATTTTTCTCTTTCTCATGATTTATATTAATGTGATGTATTTTTTATGTACAGAAATTATCCTGGAAGAAATATATCTTTTCATTTTTTGTTCATTAAAGCAATTGATAATGAAGATGTTCGTTACTTTTGCACATAAAAATTAAAAGAAATTTATCATCATTAAAATAAAAAACCGCATTTCTATAATTATTTTTTAAGCCATGTTGTGCATTAATAACGGAAATTTTGTTAGAAGGAACATATGTTAATTTAACGTCAATAAATCATTTCGCCGTATTTTTAGTTTTTAATTTTTAATTTATAAATTGTTTAGTTTATAAAATGAAAAATAAAAATATAATAACTTAAATGCTACGTGTAAAGTTAAAAATTTTCTTATGCGTAATATTTAGTTATTAAAAACAGTACGATACTATCGTAGCGTACGGTATATAAAACTTGTGGATTTACCTCACGATAAAATATTGTTAGCTTCGATACTGTAATTAAACTATCGCAAAATGCAGGGTGATTTTTTTTAAAGTTGTGAAAGTAAAACACTATAACAAAAGAACCACTGATCCAAATGACCTAAAATTTCACCAGTATGCTCCCAAAGCAATGGAAATTGTTTTTAGCATGGTTAAAAAAAACTTAAAATCGCACCGACAGATGGCGCTGTAAGGTAGCAGAAACAAAGAATATCGTCTGTGGGAGGAAAACAATGGACGGTACTTTGAGAAACCATCTTCCCTAGAGCCTCTGTCGTCATTGGACCTTTTCTTAATTCTTAAGTGTCCTAAATCTCCTAAGAGCAGTTGCTGCGCTGTCGTTATTCTGATAATACAGTTTCACTAACAACGCAAAAAAGGGTGATTTTTTTAAAGTTGTGAAAGTAAAACCCTATAACAAAAGAACCACTGATCCAAATGACCTAAAATTTCACCAGTATGGTCCCAAAGCAATGGAAATTTTTTTGGCGTTGTTAAAAAAAACTTAAAATTGCACCGACAGATGGCGCTGTACATGCACTAAAGTCGGGTTCATTGGCGTAAAAACGTGAAATAGGCGCATCTCGTGTTCATTATTCTACGGAAATCCTCGCAATGACTGCTGCATTGACAGACCGTGCGTTGTTAATGAAACTGTATTATCAGAATAATGACAGCACAGCAACTGCTCTTAGGAGATTTAGAACACTTAAGAATTTAAGAAAAGGTCCAATGACGACAGAGGGTCTACGGAAGATGGTTTCTCAAAGTACCGTCCATTGTTTTCCTCCCACATACGATATTCTTTGTTTCTGCTACCTTACAGCGCCATCTGTCGGTGCGATTTTAAGTTTTTTTTTAACCAAGCTAAAAAAAATGTCCATTGCTTTGGGAGCATACTGGTGAAATTTTAGGTCATTTGGATCAGTGTTTCTTTTGTTATAGTGTTTTACTTTCACAACTTTAAAAAAAATCCCCCTGTACATAAAAAAAAATTCTCTGAATTAATATATTGGATTATAAAATAAGACTGCTGCTTTTTTTAAACTTTTTCATCATTTTTCTTATTTAACATTTGTTTTTGAATTAAGTCTTTAAAGTTAATTTTGATAAATGGCGGAAAGTAATCCCTATCATTCATTTTTAGTGGTGCTTTCCAGACGCACAGACATCCATTTATGTGAGGCAATGAGAATAATGATATTTCAATTTGAAAAATACAAAATCTTTTTTTATATCACAATAAAATTAATAATTAGATGTAATGAAATTTAAAAAAACATACTTTCATTAAAATTCACAAAAAATTCAACTTACATTATAAATCACAAATGTGTAGGTAGCTCAATGCTGACGTCATAATGATGCAGGCAAAAATGTCGTGCAAATGGAGGGATTTGCAACAATGGGGCTATTTTTTCAATTAAACAATCGTGACGTTATTTCTATGGGGAAAATGCAAATTTTGGGCTAATGTTGACCCACTTAGAGATCGAATTTTTAAAAAGTGATGTCCAATTCATGTATTGCCCTCAGAAATACTTATATATTCTAAATTTCAAAGCTCTACGTCAACAGGAAGTGGTTGAAAAATGATTCACAATATGTGACTGCCACATACATACAGAAATGTAAGTTCAAAGAAAGTATGTAATAATAAAATAAACACTACAGGGTCGTTTCGGATCATATAATATTGATTATATCTATCCTTTAATTAGCTCCTTGTCCACTTTGATTATCTCCTACCAAAATTAACTCCATCTACTTTTCATTTTATTTAATTATATTTAATTTTCATTTCTACATTTTTTATTAATTTTATAATTACCTTTTTACAACTACTTTTCAATGTCCTCACTTTTTTATAAACCTTTTGATTACGGTCAGCGACTTGCGACAATTTTTATGTTCAATTGTACAACTATTTGCAAAAATTTTTCTTTGTTGTTTTCTCTTGAAAATATCCTAATAAAAGTGTATGACAGAGATTATTTTAAAAAAATGGTACGAAAAAAATAATAAAAATTTAGCCGGTGGGACGACATATATCCCAACCCCGTAATCAAAGTGTTAGGTGCTTTTTTTTATTTTCCTTTAGCCTTGCTGTTTCTTCGCCTTAGAATCTTATTTTAGCCCCCAGTTTCTCAATTATCCCTTTTACTTGCGTAGTAGCCTTCCAATCACGCGTTGGATTTATACATGATGATGGATCAATTTCAGATAATTTGAAACGGTGCTATAGTATTTATTTTGTTAATTTGTATGTTGATATCAACTATGTTTTCTATTATATTTATCTGTCGTCAGTTTTTTGATATTTTGTACTGCCTTAAACATTGTGCCATATATCGTTCTTCTACGATTTATGATCGTGGTACTACTGCAGCTGACGTTTTGGACGAGTAACGAGTGGTTTTGAAATGGCTACTACTCCGTAGACATTTTTTCCCAAGCAGTTCTCTTCTTAATGTATTCGTGGGTACTGGATGTTGCAATTTTTAATATAACTCTGCACTTATGTTGTCTGTGTCGGTTTTCTATTTCCATGCCACAGTCCTCTTCATGACTTCTGGGTCTCGCTCACTTTATCCAGGCTTTCGTCAACTCCTGTGCTGCACCGAGAGTTTCAGTTCAACTCTTTTTTAACGCTGTGATGAATTTAAAAACTGTACTTTATGTAACTATCCAATGGGCGGGGCAAACAGAGATGACGAAAATTTCTATCAGACGTGCGCCATCGATTTATCGTCATCGCTAAAAGTCTGACAGGTATGACATCTTGCACAATTCACACATTAACCCTTTCAAGGGCAAAGTACTTCTTTTACTAAAATGATGAAATATTTGAATGAGACCAGATTTTACGAACAAATCTATTTGAAAATGATTAAAAGCTTTTCATTGCGAATATTATAAAAGCAAAATTTTATTAAAAATTTCTGGGTGCCACTTGGCAGTTTGGAATTAAAATTAAGCGTTCGCGCCTTGCAAACACCGCCCTTGAAAGGGTTAACAGAATATTCACACATACATTCCGGTAGAAAGTAAGATAGTATATTGAGGGTAGTCTGATAGTGCCAATTTCACGAGGGCAAAATAGGATATCAGGCATACATTTTTTGTCCTATTTAATCACTGTGATAATTAAGATGAAAATAACATTTTAAAATTTGCGGTGGGAGTTTGCTTGATTTATGCCCGTTGCATATGTTAAGTCGGTGCCTATGAAATAGTATACACAGTAAATTAAACAGATGCCAAACAGTTTTATCTACTTATACTGATCCATTGTGTACTGAATCTACTTATACTGAATTCCACTTATACTGATCCATTATTTTAATTATCATCTCTAAATATTTTAACAGGGTATCAACTAGACATTTTTCTCGATTTTAATAATAAATAAATAAAAAATAACAAATTCTAACGCTTTGAAACTTTAACATTCACGTTATTTGGATACGTGAATGTTAAACCATTTCACTCTTATATTCCATTTCACTATATAAACATTTTTTTCCGTTTATATAGAAGATATTTTTGGTTTAACTGAAAAAGAGGGTACAGGTAAGAACAGCGTTGCCATTCTGCTACGTTTTTATAATTGGAATTGCTTTATTACTACCACTTTTTTCAATTGGTAAAACTTACATCATTTAATGACAAACTAAGTAATTCGAAAATATATGAATTGTATTATTTCTAAAACTAAAAAGTGGTAAAAGTCAAGCAATCTGAATAAAAATAATAGCTGACTGGCAACACTGGATAAGATGTTAGCTTGTTTTTACGCTCTTTCTTTTAATTTTTGTATAACACTTAATAAACATATTTTTTACAATAATTACTCATGGCTTTAATATTCAGGAGTCATAATGAAATAAAATAACATTGTCTACTTAAAGAATAGCATAAATAAATGTAACAATATTATTTAATTTTTGAAAAATATGAATAGATATTTTTTAATATTATACAGCAAAGATTTTAAAATTTGGAAGAATTTAATCAACTAACTAAATACATTATATGGAAGAAACTTTCCCACTGAATTCCTCAAAGAGTAATCTTATTTTTACCTTACATTAAAATTCAGAATTGGGAAGAGAATATAGTTTTTGTAGAGAAAATATCTAAATTTCTTAAAGTCTGAAGCAAAGTTTTAAAGTCTAAATTTAATTTCGAAAGTATTCAGTGATATACTACTCAAAGATATTGAAGAATGCGTCGCAGAAATTTCAACCTCGAACTAATATGTTTCTCCCTAGAAGCTCTTTCAAGATAAATGTCAACCAAAATTTCTGCATTTTTCTTTTACATTAGCTGAGTTTCTAACGCTGGATTCCCTTTTCAAAAATATACTTTGAAATAAAATTTTATAATAAATACAATATATGGAGAAAATGCTAAAATTTATTCAGGAACAGCAAAATTTCCATTTCACTCTTAAATTAGTCTGTAAAAAGAAATAAAATTAAGAAATACATTATACAATTCTTTATTTGTTATTTGCATGTAAAATAACGTATATTTATGAGAAATGTTAAAATAACTTATTTTTAAAAGACATAATTACGTAAACCAGAATATTCTATATAGCGATGTATGTATAGCTGTTACAATAATGATTTTACAGTAAAATCCTTTTACGTTAGTAAATGTATCCTAATGACTTATAGTAAAAAAAAGTATAACCCTGGTGTAAACACATATTCATTTGAGAATGAAAGCATGTTACCATTAAACAATTTTGAAACACATATAGAATGCAGTACTTCAACATACGCACTTTTTCAATGCTTGATTAGTTTTAAAAAATATTGCGAAATTTTGTTACATTAAAATACAATAAATTGTCTTCAAACGAATTTTTAAATTATTACCAAACACACGGGTTATTTTATTTCCAGATTTTTGTAACCATTATTAATTTATAGTAACAGTCATCTTATTGAATCGCCGAATTTTTTAATGTGAATACTACAATAAGAGAATATTATTTACAAAATTTCGGAACTGATACCCTTCGAAACAACTATGTAGAAAAAAGCACTGTCAAAGTTTTAATAACCCATTCTAGAAACTATATAAATTCCCTTCAATATATTTGCTAATAACACTAGACATTAGATTTCATTAAATTTTTCTATTATATTTTGAAAACACAACCGATCTTACTAAGTTAATTTTTTAATGGATATTTTCTATTTCCCATCTCTTTTACTCTTTCGAGTGATGTTTAGTGAAACAATTTACGCTTAAAATAATCTCTACTTTACAAATAAAAACATAAGAAACTTACTTTTATTCTTTTTAAAGAATTGAGAGATTTTAAGTAACAAAACATATTGACGCGGTTCTTTAGTCTTAATTCATAATTTCGTACATAATGAGATAAATGTCATCATAATGCCGACAAAAATGTGAAATAATGTGAGCATCCAATACCAGTGCCGTGTTAGAATTAGTGTTTATTCAATTTGGAAAAGTGAAATAATATTTATAAAATACCATACCTTCCAGAGTTTAAGCTTTTTTGTAAGCACTATTATTTTGTAGAAAGTTTTCGCCTTATGTTATCGTTGGATGTACACATTTAGAAAAAGCGTTCTATTAAAATATAGTGATAACAAAAAGCGGAATAGTTGACAGGTAAGGAATAGCTCATACATCTTTAGCTGGATAATCTTATGGTAATTTGCTTACAGTCAGCTATTTTTTTTAATTCAGGTTGCTTAAGTGCCACCAATTGTTTGAAGTAAACTAATCATCTTATTTAATGACAGATGAAATAATGTGAGAATAAGGCCAATTACACAATTTTAAAAAAGTGGATGGAATCAAACAATCATAATTTAAAAAGTAGCCTATTGGCAACATTGACTAGTTAATCAGATATAAGAATGACTTTTCAAATATTCTAATTAAAAAAAATCGCTAAACTTTGCGGCATTTCGATAGGTGAAGGATGATGATTTGCGTTACCCAACTCCGTTTTCTTGATCATAGGCACTCAGATGCGATTATAAGGTATGTTCCAGTCAAGTGGTCAGCCTGGCGCGCAAACCTCATGATTTAGTTTTTTAGGAAAGTATTTTATTGACACCGAAGGTTTGAAAGGTTGAATGAACATTGCATAACTCGCAGACCAACCTTTATCCTGTAGTCTGACCACAACCAATCTTAATTTTTTTTAATGGATATTTTCTATTTATGAGCTATTTTACTCTTTCGAAGGATGTGTAGAGAAAAATATTACACTCAAAATAGTCTCTAATTTACAAATAAAAACATAAGAAACTTATTTTTATTATTTTTAATAAATTGAGAGGTTTTATGAAAAAAAATTATTGACGTGGTTCTTTAGTCTTAATTCATAATTTGGTACATAACAAATATAAATGTCATCATACTGCCGTCAAAAATGTGAATTAAACACGTGCGCCCAACACCACTGCCGCATTATATTTAGTCTTTATTCAATTTGGAAAAGTGGAGGAATATTTTTAAAATACCTTAGCGGCCAACAATTACGCTTCTGTTTTCTATTGTTGTTCTATTATTTTATAGAAAATTTTTGCTTTATTTTATCGCTCAATGTATACTTTTAATAAACACGTTCTATTAAAATACAAGTTGACAGGTATGAAATAACTTTTAAGACATTAGTTGCATAATCTTGTGGTAACCAGTCAATCAGACGGAAGGATTGCTTTCTAAATATTCTAATTAACCCGTTCGGAACCATGGGTGCATATATGCACCCTCAAAAAGAGCATACAGAATTTGTTTTAGGCACCAGTAAAAAATAAAAGTAATATTTGCTTTCTTTAATTAGAGCATTTTTGTGATAGTTTAAGTAAAGGTAGCTTTTTAAAAAAAAGTGGTGCCAACCGAATAAAATTTGTGTAAAAGCCGCCGGTCCCGAAGGAGTTAAAAAAAAAACAAAAAAAAAACAAAAAAAAAACTAAACTAAACTTTGCGGCATTTCGATACGGAAGGATCGTGAACCGCGTTACCCAACTCCACTAGCTTGACCATGGCTGTTCAGGTGCTATTATAATGTATGTTCCAGCCAAGTGGTCAGCCTGGCGCGCAACCCTCACGATTTAGTTCTCTGAGCAAGTATTTTATTGACCCCGAAGATATGAAACTTTGAGTGAACCTTGCATAACTTCGGCGACTAATCTTCATCCTGTAGACTGGCAGCTTAATGTGCGAATTACTGAGCTACTTGGACTCGCTTAATAGCAATAATAGTTCCTTTTTATTAAAATACGGTTCTGGGTGTATTCTGGTGTTTATTTAAAAAAAAGCATTTACCCTGTCGGATTAAGATAGGTCCTCGTCAATTGATGAACCTGGCATGGAATCCCCACTGGTTAGTTCACAAACACGCTTAGTTCTCAAATATTTTTGTGATTATGCATTAGTATTATCACGTCACTTAGAAAAGAAAAGAAAAATATTATTAAGCGTTGATGTTATTTTATTAAAAATTATTAAATTATTGATATTCTTTTACGTAGAGAAAAATTCTTCTGGTTGAAGAATTTGCATGTATATATTTTTTCGTATAAATATACATATCAATATCAGTTGTTATGAGTTTCTTTTATTCTTAACTTTATTCTTTGCAATTTTTGTTTTCTGAAGAATTGCGTGATGATATTTGAAATGAATAATTTTTTGGCTAATCTATCAGTTTTTCTTATATCGATTTTTGTTTGTCTCTCTCTTCCTCTCTCTTTCTTTTCTTTTTTCTTTTATATTACTTTTTTAATATGCAGAGAAATCTGTAAATGTCTTAACCCTTCTTTGCATGAGTTTTTCTTTTACAATTGTGTTTTTTTATACATATATTAAATATTAGACACCAGAAATTTTAAGATAGATTTTTAACTTTGTTCAGCAACATAGTTCACGGGAAATTTTTCTGGATTAATATTTCTGTATAAATATAGTGGTGGCGAAGAAGTTGATTTATTTATTAAAAGTTAAATAAACAGTGATGGAAATTTACACCACTATACAATTAAGGGTTAATTAGTCAATAATTTAAAAATTATTGAACTTTACTTTGTGGTCTCAAGCATGTTTGTCGGATAAAAATATTTGTTGTGTCGTGTAACAAAACTCATTAACCGTTCCCCATTAAGATGGATTTCGTTTATTCCAACTAATACTGTAGAATAAACAAATTAAAAATATGTCTCCAATAAATGCAAATAAAAACTGAAACTATATCTTGTTATAATGAACATTTGAAGTACTTGCGTGAAGAGGTTAGCTCTAAAAGTGAGCAAAAGAAGGTCAGTGGTTTCTCAAACCAGAGAGGATTTCAAGTGAGTGATTGTGGATAAATATCCCATACCGTAATTAGGATTTATTTGGACCCCACACAAACAAATTATTTTAACCAGTCCGAAATGAGTTGCGTTGCCAGTAACGACTTGATTAATCTATATTCTAACAATTAATATCTCTAGTGGGCGCTAAACTACGTTGCAGCTCTTCTCACCTTCTGCTAGATGAAGGTATATTCCTGCGTGATAAAAACACGAAATTTTGTAACCAGGTAACTACCATCTATATATCTTTTCGCATTGCACTTATACACACGAGAAAATAAGTATTTCATATGTATTTCTTAGGAAAATAACAACAGTCCTAGATATATGGAAAAATACATAAGGCTGTAAAATTTATAAGGTTATAAAAAATGGTTACATAAAAATTATGACGTTATAGAAACAAAGTTACATGGACTCACTTTTTGAAAAAGTCCAAATAACCCTTAACTACATTTTCTACAATGTACAAACCTTCATCTGTAAAAGTAATTTTTAATCATTACTTTTTATTAATTTTATTTCATTAAATGGTTTCGATACGCACGTAGATTTATTTTCCGATTGCAAAATGTCCCCGAATTAGGGAGTTGCAGAAAAAGTACGCAGATTTTATAGCTGAAAATTTAGAAGAATGTTTAAAAGCTATAATGTAAAGAGAAATGTCTAATATTAGGGGTGCGCAACTTTTGGACCGTTGGCTACCAATTTATCACTATTTTTATGCAGAATATTTTTATTAACATTCCTTGAGTCCCAGTAACACAAACCCGTCGTTAATTTAAATCCAAAATTTAATCATTTATTACAATACCAAAAAACTCAAAAAATATCACAAAAGTAATAAAAAAATCGTTTTTCTGGAGAAATAATGTCTTGAGGTTATAGATTTTGTTTCGTAAGAAATGTGGAAAAATTGTCACTCTTTGGGACCATGTAACCCAATTTACAGAACATTCCTGGGAAAAGAGTGACCAATGCCTTCTAACTCTGCCGCAAATCATCGAATAAAAATTCGATTGGCACCAAATGTTTATAACAACGTCTGGCGATTGATAATAAACTTCGATTTCACTTAGGTACTTGTCTATATATAGATTATGTAAAAACCTGAATTTTTTCAATAATAACACCTAACTATGACATCATATTTGAACTCTTTCATAAATTTTACCTTAGGATACAAAATTGAAATTTTTTCGGTCAACTTAGTTTAGCTTTTATGAAAGGTACAAAACTGTAAGTACTAAATCTAAATTCATCGTTACAAAACCGATTGCACGTTGACAGTTTTTTAAAGCATAAATCAAACACTTCCTGGCAGAATGAGTTGTTTTGGAATACGCATATTTGGAGTTTCTACAAATCTATTTCTGTTAAAATATTCATTTGATAAAATTCATATTTCTTTCCAAAAATTAATTTTTAAAATATATAAATTTTGACAATATTTTCTAAAAAATATATTAATTCTAACCTAAAATATTGTGAATGCATAAGCATAGCTGCCAACATTTACGCTTTTGACTTACCACTAAAATTTAATAGTAAATTTGGTCCTATTTAAATCCCAAATTCTGCGACCAAAATTTCAGTTTCATTGTATTGGAAAAAAGCGTAAAAATTGTCAGCTATGCATAAATAAACTATTTTATGTTAACGGTTTGTTTTAGAAAATAAATTAAGATTAATTTGAAACTTCTAAATTGCAAACTCCCAATTTCGTAACCTGCTTTAAAATATTATGTACATTTTAACTTAAAAATGGATTAACTGCCGGGTTTAAAAATATGAAGCTACTCAAATGAGCAATTTTATAAATTACCAAAATTAGAGCTCGCACAAAATATTAACAAAAATTTCCTCTCTAAACCATTTCCTACATAAATAAGCTTTGCTACAAAATTTCAAAATTGAAATTTTATAACTCAATCACGTTTAAGATAGGATAAACGCCTATAAATTTCAACATTTCATCGAGAGAGATTTTTTCGGATTCTTTCGAAAAGTATACTCGCATGAGAGTGATGGGAAAAGCGTTAATTACGGATATTCCACACTTTTTAAAGAAACGCGGGAATTTAAGCACATAACATTTTCGTGTATGTTCTTTAGGTTGTATCATCGTTCTTTTCGAATCTTTCAAACATCTGCATTTATACGATTTTTCAATTATGAATAAGAAATATTGTTTCTATATTTTAAGCTTAGATAACATATACAAATTTACAATTAAACAAAAATAGCTTCTATTTTTAATAAAATATTCAATAATATCAAAAAAAATTCTAGACTGTAAATTTAAGCTTTTCAGAACATTTATCACAGGATTTAAAACTATATAAGAAAAGCTTTAGATAATTAATAAACATATTTTTATCTTTAATAAAATCCAATACAAGTTGAAAAAAAATCATATAGTTGAAACCGTTAAAATGGAAGCTGAAGTGACAGTAAAAATTATTCATTACATTCGGACTTCGCTATAAGTGATTTCTTCACCGCATTAATATGTTTATTAAGAAAATATACATCCTTGTTGATCGGGCACTGCCTAAGATATACAGCAATGTATAACAATGAAAGTATATTTAATTTCTATAATGATTTTTAAATTTTTAATTGGTTAACCTCAATTATTATTTCAGTTTTACCATTTAATACGTATTATTATATTAATTAACTAGCAAGCTACGCCCGCTACGCTGGTAAATTTCTTATAACGAACTTTTAATCCAACAAAATATTGACATTTCATAATTCACTTTTATATTTTAACAGAATAATAAGGCTACTATAATTTGTGACTAATATACACGCCAGGACACGTCGCCCTTATCATTATCTTTTAACGCATGAAGGTTTTGCTATGGTACTCCATTGTGAAATTTTGTAATTTTTCAAATTCAATATTTGTAAAATGGCATAATCATTAGATTTGAATTTTATATCAAGAAAAATACAATTTTTTACCTTTCAAACGCAGTTTGCCTACCAATTTTCTGACAAATACTTTTCGAGCTACTATTTTTTTTCAGTAACTTCAAATGTTTCATTTTCCGTGATTAATCTGTGGCAACAATTAGCGAAAAACCCAGTCGTCAGAAACACATAGTTTTTTATTAAAGAGGCTGTTGGAGCAGGGATTGTCACCAACAATTTGCCACCATCACATTTGAAATCGGTTCGGTAGTTCTAGAGATTCCATAGAAATTGTAATTTAGAATGTTTTTAGAACACTATTCGCTCATTTCACCCTTTTAAATTTCGAATTTTTTTTATTTTGTTTTTGAGAGCATTTACATCTTATAAGTAACTACAATGCAAAATTTCAAATTTCTAGCTCCTTCAGTATAACAAAAAAAATCGCAATTTTAGATCGTTTTTCACTCCTGCACCCCCCTGGAGTTAGTTACACCGACATAAAATATAGCCTATGTTGGAGCAGGGATTGTCACCATCAATTTGCCACCATCATTTTTGAAATCGGTTCGGTAGTTCCAGAGATTCCATAGAAATTGTAATTTAGACTGTTTTTAGAACGCTTTTCTCTCATTTCACCCTTTTAAATTTCAATTTTTTTAAAATTTTATTCTTAGAGAGCATTTACATCTTATAAGTAACTACAATGCCAAATTTCAAACTTCTAGCTCCTTCAGTATAAACAAAATCGCAATTTTAGAATGTTTTTCACTCCTGCACCCCACTGGGGTTAGTGGCACCCACACAAAATATATCCTATGTTGGAGTAGGGGTTGTGACCATCCATTTGCCACCATCACTTTTGAAATCGGTTCGATAGTTACAGAGAATCCATAGAAATTGTAATTTAGAATGTTTTTAAAACGCTTTTCGCTCATTTCACCCTTTTAAATTTCGATTTTTTTTATTTTGTTCTTAGAGAGCATTTACATGTTATAAGTAACTGCAACGCCATAATTTCAAATTTCTAGCTCCTTCAGTATAAAAAAGATCTCAATTTTAGAAAGTTTTTCGCTCCTGCACCCCCCTAGGGTTAGTGACACCGACATAAAATATAGCCTATGTTGGAGCAGGGGTTGTCACCATCAATTTGCCACCATCACTTTTGAAATCGGTTCGGTAGTTCTAGAGATTTCATAGAAATTGTAATTTAGAATGTTTTTAGAACGCTTTTCGCTCCTTTTACCCTTTTAAATTTCGATTTTTTTTTATTTTGTTCTAAGAGAACATTTACATCTTATAAGTAACTACAACGCCAAATTTCAAATCGGTTCGGTAGTTCTAGAGATTCCATAGAAATTGTAATTTAGAATGTTTTTAGAACGCTTTTCACTCATTTCACCATTTAAATTTCGAAATTTTTTTTTGTTCTTAGAGAGCATTTACATCTTATAAGTAACTACAACGCCAAATTTCAAATCTGTTCGGTAGTTCTAGAGATTCCATAGAAATTGTAATTTAGAATGTTTTTAGAACGCTTTTCTCTCATTTCACCCTTTTAAATTTTGATTTTTTTTTTTTTATTTGTTCTTAGAGAGCATTTACATTTTATAAGTAACTACAACGCCAAATTTCAAACCGGTTCGGGAGTTCTAGAGATTCCATAGAAATTGTAATTTATAATATTTTTAGAACGCTTTTCGCTCATTTCACCATTTTAAATTTCGATTTTTTTTTATTTGGTTCTTAGACAGCATTTACATCTTATAAGTAACTACAACGCCAAATTTCAAATCTGTGCGGTAGTTCTAGAGATTCCATAGAAATTGTAATTTAGAATGTTTTTAGAACGCTTTTCGCTCATTTCACCCTTTTAAATTTCCAATTTTTTTTTTTGTTGTTCTTAGAGAGCATTTACATCTTATAAGTAACTACAACGCCAAATTTCAAATCGGTTCGGTAGTTCTAGAGATTTCATAGAAATTGTAATTTAGAATGTTTTTAGAACGCTTTTCGCTCATTTCACCCTTTTACATTTCGCATTTTTTTTATTTTGTTCTTAGAGAGCATTTACATCTTATAAGTAACTAAAACGCCAAATTTCAAATCGTTTCGGTAGTTCTAGAGATTCCATAGAAATTGTAATTTAGAATGTTTTTAGAACGCTTTTCGCTCATTTCACCCTTTTAAATTTCGAATTTTTTTTATTTTGTTCTTAGAGAGCATTTGCATCTTATAAGTAACTACAACGCCAAATTCCAAATATCTAGCTGCTTCAGTATAGAAAAGATCGCAATTTTAGAACGTTTTTCGCTCCTGCATCCCCCTGGGTTAGTGGCACCGACATAAAATATAGCCTATGTTGGAGCAGGGGTTGTCACCATCAATTTGCCACCATCACTTTTGAAATCGGTTCGGTAGTTCCAGAGATTACCCCCTACAAACAAACAAACAATCTTTACTCCTTTATAATATTAGTATAGATTTTATCAACAGCATGTACAGTCAACATCACAAAATAGACACAGCTATTTTCCACATATTAAATATTTTACAGTAAATATATCATTGACTTTTAATGAAAAGTAATACTTAATTAAGTCGTTTTAAAAAAGCTTTTGAATTATTTTATATATTAAACCAAAATAAAATACAACAAGAACTATTACAATTTCAACCAAAAATGTATCTATTTTTACGCTTCAACAGAAAGTCTACAGAAAATGCGGATAATATAAATTAAGTGTATAAAGTAAAGTATCAATTAATATGTGGGCTGCTTTCATCTGCATTGCAGCAACACTTTAATTTTCTATACACCTATCCCACAAGTATTTAACCGTCTACGCATTTATTTCACCACTCTTTAATCGTCTACGCACCTTTTCAGCCAAATATTTTGATATATCAGGTGCAATGTTAGACAATTCTTTCATTACAGTTTATTAACTTTTTTTAATTTGAAGTTGTTCTCTTACATATTGTTTACGAGATATGAGGGTGTTAGAATGACAGTGGAGTAAGTCAAAAATTTGAAAAATCTTGATAACCATATTTTCACTGAGCGTATATCAATTTCTATTCAGTGTGGCAGTCAAATAAATCATAGTTCACTTAGGGAGTCGCTAGAGGGGAAAAAAGTTAGACAACTTAATGCAACGGCAATACGACAAGTTTCACAAAATCCTTCATTTCTCAAATTGCTAAATATTGACTTAATCTACTGTCATTCTAATTCCCTCATATATCATCTTTATTCTACGAACATTTTAAGTATTTTTCAACGATCGTATTTACTGTATGATGGATCCTTTTTTAGGATCCTATTTAGGATGCTATTTTTCATAATGACTTTTTTTTTTCTTTCATATTTAATGCTATATTTTGCTTTTCTATAGATATTTGCTTCTCGATAGGAAAATATCTCAAAAATATTAAATAATACAAGAACAAAGATTAAAATGCATTATTAGAATGAAATTAACTTATCTTATCTTCTGTAATGATATAATGTTGAACCGATCGAAATTGAAAAGAAGAAATAAATAAGAAAAGAGATTCCGTTGTTTACTTTCTTTTAAACGCGTATAAATCGATGTATTTTTGTATTAAAGGAAATATTTCTTGTTGTACTTTGTTTTTGTTGACTGTCTGTATGGAAGTAGACTATTTTTAAACTACTAATTATTTCTAAATTATTAAATAACACAATAATACAATTACAATAATATATTTAAACCTCTGAGCGTCTGAGGGTTTTCCTACATTTTCATAAAAATATTTGTAAAACTTAAAATAATTTAAATTTTCTTCCCTCGTTTGTTTCTAAAATACACTTCACATCTCTTTATTTTACATCTATCTTAAAATACAATTTTGTTAAAAGATTTTTTGTCTAGAGCCATTTTAAGTTGTTTTTGGGAAACGGAAAAATACGGGCAAAACGCTTAGAGTGTTTAAAATGAAACATTTAAAATATGAAAAATGGCTGCTTATATTTTTTGACGTTTAATGTATGACCGGTTTTTTCGCTAACAGAGAAGTATCGAATTTTAATTTAATGAATCATAACTATATACACGTAAAATTTTGTAGAGCATATTTAATCAATTTTGAAATTTGCATAGATTTACTTTCGAAACCAAAATTGTATTATTACCAAGACTGTAAATTTCAAGTAGCTGTAAATACGTTTTATGATAAGCATCTTTTATTAAAATTTTCTTTATGCCAGTTTGAAATTTTTCAATATAATTTATGTCAGCTTGCTTTTTGAAGCAAGATGAACTTTTGTTTCTTCAAACTTTGAATTACTTTACATTAAAAAAAAAAAAACATTCTTCTGTAAATGTACTATTGTCAATTGATTCAACGGCATTCTATTTTTTTTCGATCAGTTACTTTGATGCTAGTATATAAATGACGTTTAAATTGATTGATGTATGAATCAGTAAATACATTTTCATAATTTGTAGTTTAATTTTCGTACAAAACTTTCGTTATATGGGATATCCAGATGCAGTATATCTGTTGGGTGTGTTAACATTTAAACATGGACAATATGATTAATTTTTAAAAGAGCTCCTTTGAACAACAGGGAATTTTAAAATGTCCGATTGATTCAGATTTCCACATAACACATCCAGACGATAAGATTACACTATGACGCCAGAAATGGTCAGACGTATCACAGTCACAACGATGACATGTTGGAACGATATTGAATCAATTCCAGAAATATTGTTAAGAGAGACATAATGTCATGTGTGGTTAGCACTTCTGAACATGTATTAACTGGATCCGCGCTGTGAAGTGGTATTATCAAATAATCAGCATTACTATGGAATCGCTTTACCAATCTATAAATGACAATCAGTTAAATACCAAAAATAATAGTAAATGCACTTTGAACTAATAAAAAAATAAGTCAGGTTACGGGTGAGATAATTTTGATTCGAAGAAAGTCACAAATAGAAAAACAATAAATAGTAGATATACATTAATTAATAAAATTATGCTTCTAAAATAAAAAGAATATGATAGTTTAAAATTTACATCACTTTATTTTTTTTTAAAGTTAAACTCGCTGCAGGTCAGCACATTAAATTTTTGTGAAATAATATTTGGGAGAAGTGATACGATTTGGGTAATGATACACATTCATTGTCGACCTTATCTTTCAACAACATTTTGTGTCATTTACAAAACAATGTATATCAAATTATAAACAGTATAGCTACATCATGGAGTGATAGCGAAAACTAAGTAAAGTATTATTTTATCTAATTAATATCTTTAAATTCATTATTACTCATTTTAAAGAATTTTTCGAAAGAACAAAACAAATATATTTTTTTTGTTTTTTATCAAAAAGAAAAAAAGGGGAGGGAATAACAGAATTTACCTAAGACAGAATGGGATTTGTAAAATTTCATAACTAAGATTGTTCATCAGCATATCTCTGAGACCTTTGCGTTTCCTTGGCGGGGATTTCATATCATTCTTTTATCTTTTATTGCAATCCTATGAAGGACGAATCCGACCCATGCTGTCTGTGCTTCTTGTAAATCGATTTTAATACATCGCCCTTTTTTGAGAAAATTACCCTTCTCTGAAATTGTCTCCCATCATTTTTAATTTTAAAAGCACTTTCACGAGAAAACGCTATCGAAATTTTTTTAATCGAACCTTTCCTTCTGGTAGAAAAATCTGGACTGCCGGATGTAATAATTTCTTTGCACTTCTTGTTCTTCAAAAGTTCTCGTGACATCTCGATTTTAGGACGAGAAAAATGTTGGCAACATCTCAATGTGCCGTGCGTCCATTGCTACACTGTAAAAAAATATCCTGAAAAAAACGGAAATTGTACTGGCAATCGAGACACCAGTACTATTTCCGAATTTTAATGGAAAAGAAATTCCGTAAATTCCAGGAAATTTTCCGTGATTTCTGAAATATTCGTTTTTAAATTTACGTTTTATAACAGATATCTTCCGTATTTTTTAGAAATTTTTATGTCGTTAAAATAAAATTTATAGGACAAAAAAAAAGTTACTTCGCGTGGACAACCTTAAAAGGGATAGATTCATTTCTGCTTCTTTTTTCATTCCTGGGTGAGTTTACAGTAATTAACCAACCCTTGCCCCGAGCAGAATTGACCCTGGAATCTCCCGTTTATTGAACGGACGATCTAGACCACTGCGCTATGACTGGCCTCTTTCTCAAATGTTGTTACTTATTTTAGTCACTTTTTATGATGCAAAATTTTGAGGTTTTGAGGTTTCATCTGTACATGGATTTTTCACAATTGCAATGTTTTTAATATTTTATTTTCATATTTTTTAATATTTTGTTGTATTATTTGATGCCTTATAGCAGATAAATTTTAATTTATCATGTATTATATGCATAAAAATTGTATTAAGAGTAATGATTGCAACAGTACAAACGTTTCCTTTTTTAGAATATATACCGTAATTTCGGGTGTATAGTCCGCAGCTCAAAGAGTCGTTTTTTGACCCAGAAATATTATTTTATAAAATGTAACTTAAAAGATCGCTGTAAATATTTATCTACAATTATTGAATAAAATTTCTGGGTCGAAAAACGACTCTTTGAACTGCGGGTTATACACCCGAAATTACGGTACTTTTTAAAATTATTTGCCTGATTATATATTTATTAATTCCAATAAAAACAACAATATCTTAATCAGACGTGTTTATTACATGCTATTAAATTATATTTTTAAAATCTCTTATTTAAAAAAATATGTAAATAAACAATTTTATAATAAGTTAAATTATTATATTTCAGCTATGCGGAGAGCTTTTGCGTACGGTTCTGTTAAATTGAATAGTTTTAAAAATATTAAAACAAAAAAAATTGATTTTTAGGGAAAATTTTTAAATTAATGACCTTGGGATAGGTAGGTTTAAATCTGGACTTTTGATTTAATTTTAATTTAATTAGTTTATTTTATAAAAATATGAACTAACGAAATAAATAAAAACGTTATAAAATTAAAAACATCATTTTTATAAAAGTAAAGAAAAAATATTAACTAATTTTATAAATTTAAGGTAAAAATTATAAACTTTGTAAAATTATAATTTATAAAGTAATAAATTTTAGCGTAATTCATAAATTTATAAGCCAAATCAGTTCAGTTTAACAACAATTTTCATAGCTATAATTTGCAGAGATATGTTATGAAACCTTTAAATAACACAATATTGCCTCACGTTAAAAAAGTTAAAATAAACTTTAAAAAAAATTGTGGAAAAAAGATCATAATTTTGAAGTACTATCAAGAAAAAAAAAAGTATATTTAAAAAATTCATATTTTTTCTATAATTTATAAAAATAAAACAAATTTCTAAATATTTCATTGAAAAATATAAATAATACTATTCTTTTCACAACAAATTGACATGGCCTCAGTTAGAAAGGGCCAGCGGGTCGAGCCGCGCCAGGCCTGTATCCTAGAAGAACACTAGTAAATGCAACAAATCGCATTTCAAAGAAGGGGATTTCTATACTCAACTTTTAAACGTCATTTACGGAAGTTGCACAGTTTTGGAAGAAATACGGACATTGTTCTGTTTTGAAAGAAATATGGAAAAAAAACATTAAATTTACGGAAAACTTTCTATATATTTACGGATTTGAAATCTCTTTAACGGAATTAATGTCATTTACGGAAATTATACTGATTTTTTAAAAAATGAAACATCTCCGGAAAATTTTACGGAAAATCTCTTGTATTTTCACTTTTTTTTTTCATGTAGGGTCCGTGGAATTACTGATGGCAGGAAATAATTATTGTGAATGTCGCACTTTGGTAGCGAGCATGTGAAAAAAAATTAGATAACTTTTAAAATTACTAAGACATGGTAAAATAAATTGTAAAACTGGAAATAGCTTGAGGAGAATTTTTGAAATAAATTGAACTTGACAGTAAAATAATGAAAAGTTATTAAATTAAGGATTAAGTGAAAGATAGAAAAGAATAACTATTGAAAGTATATTCTAATAACTAAAATTATGTGCAATCTTAAGATTATATCAAAATAAAATTAGATGGGTTGGTACCTGTCCAACACTTCTATCCCTCTTGAGAATGGATTTTGTAAAATTGCATAACTAGGATTGTCACCACCGTATCTCTGAGACCTTTGCATTTCATTAGCCTGGACTTCATCTCATTCTTTATCTTGCATTGTATCTTTTTTATGAAAGGCAAATCCAACCCATGCTGTATGTCCGTCTTGTAAAGCGATTTTAATAATTCGCCCTTTTTTTCTAAAATTTTATCGCATCGTTTTTAATTTTAAAGGTACTTACACACGTGAAAGCTCAGACGAACTCTTTTGTTTATCGAACCTTTCCCTCTGGAAGAAAAATCTGGACTGTCGGATGTAATAATGTTTTGTACCTTCCTGATTTTCTTCGGATGTTCTGGAGACATCTCGGTTTTCAGAAGGGGTGATTTTGCCGACACTTGATAGGATGTTCAATACGCCTGACGCCATTATATTGAATGTCCCACTTTGGTCGCGAGCATGTAAAAGAAAATTCGATAACTTTTAAAGTTACTAAGACATAGTTAAATAAATTGTAAAATTGGAAATAACTCGAATAGGGATTTCAAAAGATATCAAAAAGATATTAAATGTATCCCATTATTATAAGTAAAACTAATCGTACAATTACACAGAAAATCTGTAAATTTTGTGTTGATTAGCTCGCTTTTTAAATTAAAAGAACTTAATAAATAATTATTAATGGTTGGTAAGTAAATATATTAGCATTTACAATAAAATATGCATTTAAATTATCGATTGAGATTTCAGAATAAAACAGGCACTAAAACAATAGAAAATGTCTTAGAAATGTGTTCAATATTTTTTAAGTAAGAAGAGAATAAAAAAATACATATAAATCAAAGTTACTGGTCGCATTATATTTCAAAAAGGATTCCCAAGAAAATTTCGAAAAAAACCTATACTGCATATTTGATAAAATGTATCAAAAAATATTTAAATAATTTATTAATACTTTTTATAAAAATTAATGATTAAACTTTTGTTTTCATTAAATTTGAAACATCTTTATATAGGTGTAAGCGCCTAGAATCCCCCCCTCCCCCCCCCAAAAAAAAAGATGGAAAAATGTAACGCGTGTTTTCTATACTTCTTTGACAATGAAAAAGCAATTTATCAAATTATAATTATTCTTAAAAAAGATGTATTTATAAAATATGCTTTAAACTACATTAAGGAAGAAGCATTTTCATCATGAAAATCCAAATTTGGTTTTTAAAAATGTGCTATCATTAATTTATACTACAAAAAATATATTTAGATATTTTAGAAAGCTTCCCCTTTAAAAAACTCTACATTTCTCATGAAATTCAAAATTGCCTTTTACAAAGAAAATTAATTGGTTTTTCATAATTATATTTATTAATTTTTATAGAATTAACTTTTTCAGGAAACGCAAAACTTATTAAACTCTTGAGAGCAAATATTAATTACAGGTAGTAAATTAATCTCGCAGTACATTTTTTGTAATCTATTTTTGTTTGTCTTTTTAAAAAATATATATTTTAAGTAATATTAAATGAAACTATCCTGAATATTTTTTTTCTTCAGTCAAATCAATTACAGTTTCTTTTTAACGTAAAAAAGATGGCGCTTAATCTATCATATAGGTTTGCTCACGTCAACCATAAAATAATCCAAAATTTGAAAACAAATAATTAGCTTTCATAAGAAAACCATTTAAAAAAATACTTTAAGGGCACTCTGTAGAAAAAAAAAAAAAAAAAATTCTCCATATGGAATTTTAATAAAAAGAAATTTGATTATTGGTCATTTAATATAATTATAAAAGTTTCGTTTTCAATATGCAAAAATTGACGACTGATTCCAATGTATAAATACCAAAAATATTTTCCGGTATTGAAAGTGAAAAATGCAAATTAATGTAATTGAAAAATTAAAAACTTTACAATTTTTTCTCGTCATTTGAAAAATGATTAAAGTTCATAAAGGTAGTTTTAAAATCACAGTACTTCGGCATCGGTCGTCTTCTATCAGATGACGAAAACCGAATTTTGGATAATTAAATTCGATAATGAGGAACCTTGCATTTAATGTTATACATATGTTAACACGAGGTTATTAAGTATGCAGGACGGGTGCAGGTAGTACTCGCACAATGAATGTTCCGTATGGTTATGTTGCATTAACGGTAAAAAAATTCTGGTAAATTGCGTTAATTAGGCTTTAGTACTAGTTATGGAAATGCATCAGTTTGTCACGTAATAAATCGATTTAAAAATTAATGATTTGTGGATTTTTATTTTTCATGTGCTGTAAGACCTTCCGTAGTGCCAAATTTCAAAGTTATTTGTCAACTGCAAGTAGCCTAAACGTTTTATTCTCCTATAGGGTGCTTCCGGTTGATCTAGAACCGTGAAATTTGTCTCGAAGCCATGACTTATAGCACATGTAATGGAAAAATACATGGATAATATATGATCATTAATTCCGTTATGAGAATTCATGAATTTCTCACATAATAAATCGAGATAGATTTATAAAATACAGATTTTTGGATTTTTTTCCTTTATATGTGCTATAAGTCCTTCCTTCGTGACGCCCCACCAGTGGCTGAGAGGTTCTGCTTTCAAAGCTGGTAGACGGAATGTGCTGGGTTCAAACCCCTGTCGCGCTCGTTGACCTAACCGTTCGGAGATTTCGGTGTTTTTCTTCGAAAATTGCCGTAAATACGGGTTAGGATCCCTTAGAAAGACCCCCACGGAGGGCATTCTTCCCAGGTCCTATATCCCCCGTGTTGATAATTGGCCGTCATAAAACCAACCAACCTTCCTTCGTGACAACTTTAGAGTTTCTATATCAACCGGAAGTACCCCATAGGTTTTACTCTCAAAACCACGATTTTTACAAATATATATATATATATATATATATATTATATTGTAAATAGTTTAGATACATTTGACAAATCATGTTTGAATAATAACATGTTAATTCAAATTCGACTTTATAAATTTAGAAAAGTTTTTAGGTAGTTTTTTAAGCCCCTTTTGTTATTTTGTGTTTGGGTAATAAGATAATCCATACTGTCTCTCTATAGCTATATGTATAACATTTAAGATTTATTCCATTATTGCAATACATACTTTTGCAATACATGCATTGCAATACATACATGTGTAAATTCCTACTTTACACCAACCATATATTTAGAGCTGCATAACAGTTTGTAGGGCAAATAAAGAATATTGCTTATGTAGTTCAATAAATATATTTTTTGGCCTTCTGTAAATCAAAAGTTAAATTAAAATTTTTTAATGAGACAAACTATGTTGAAATAGTTTTTAAGTATTCTCTCTATAAACCCATCCAGTTTAGCATAGTCTTCATATAAGTGTTGGAAGATTAGTGCCTTATTACCCTACAGAAGGCAGAGAAAGACGATAGCGGCAAAATAATAATAATAAAAAATATTTTTTAAACACTAAAAATCAGTCTTAATATTTTTATGAAATATAGTCAAAACTTTATCAAAGTTGTGTGATATACTGTATTTTTTATGAAACCATTTTTTCATTAAAAAAATAATAAAAAAATTCAAAAAAAAATTTTTAAAAAATAAAAAAGTCATTTATTTTGTCTCTTATTTCCCCACCTTTCTTCAAAAATATTAATAAAAATATATTCACACTATCCCTATACTTGTATCAAGTGACAACTATTAAAAGATTTCTGTTTCTGTTTTTTTTTAAGTTTTTGATAAACACAATCACAAATTAATTTTAATACATTGAAAAACCTTCTCTATAATTATACTTAAAAATCATAAGGAAAATAAATAAAAATCTAAATTTAAACGGTGTTATTTGACACTGAAATATTGTTATTATATTAATTCATACTGAGATAGAGAAAAATGCACGGATTTTAAAGAAATTTTAATACAGTTAGTCATAGAGAATGCTAATTGATTTGAATAATGAACCTTGAAATAAACTTATTAAAAAATATATATAATGGATTCGAACACCACTTGTTATTTAATCTTTATATTTAAGTTCTTTACAATAATTTCCATTATTTTTTGTATAATTAAGTTTCATTCTTTTGTATTAGTATATTTTCTATAATTCATTAAATGCTTTCAAATTTGTAAAAAAATTAAATAAATAGGAATAACCAACGAAAATGTTGAATTTGTAAAAGGAATTGTAACTTCAAATAATTTTTCACATAATATCGCATTTTTATTTCTATGTTCGATGTAATATTGAAACTTTATATTATACAAATGAAAAATTAACTTTGTTTAAAGAAGATACAATTTACGTTGGCTTCTTTAAACGTAAGAAAAATTTTTGTCAACGTATAAATAAAATAACCATTATGAATCTTAAGTTATCCCTTTTAAATTAATTAATTTTTATTAAAACAGTAACTGCTGAAATAATAATTCCTTCTTTTTTTGTTCTTTTTTTAAATATGATTCTTTTCTTTTTTAAAACAAATGCATCACATAAGTTACTATTTTAATTACAGCAAAGTATATTTTAATTTAAAACTAATTTAGAATTTTTACAAAACATGATTTTTTGAAAGATGAACAAAGGAAATTTCACTTAATTATTCAATTAAATAGGAACGTAAATAAATTTGAATATAAGTTTAAAAAAATGCTAATTAGCATAAGAGTTTTGTAAAATGAATTAATAATACTGTAACTACCGATTTCATCGTTATAAACAGAAATTGAAACAGGCTTGAATAGACAGGTGTAGATGAATTTAAATATCTAATATTAATGAAAGTAATTTCTAAGCGCTATAAAATTTATGTATTATTTCAAAGTACTATTATACAAAAAATATTATTTCGATAAATGTGGTCCAACAGTGGCCCCACGCAGTCTTGATAGCATCAGTACTTTCGTAATCGCGGAAATTTTGTGAATTAATGACGTGAAGAATACATTTTTAAAATGATCGTATCGTTGAGACTCGGCCTTTCATAGTTAAACTACACTGTTTTAGATCATACAGATGGGTGACAAAATAATACGAACACTCATGAAAAAGGGTGAAAAGAGCAATATCTAGTAATATATATGAAGAATGATCCTGAAACTTCACGCGTGCAAACAGAACAGTTGACGTCATATATTTCCATAAACATTTTTTCCCTAAACCCCATTGGGAACCGTTAACAAATTGTAGAAAAACGAATATCTCTTGGATAACCCTGTAAAAAGTAATGTCGCTTAAGCTTTGAAACTTTAGCACATTATTAAGAAGCTTATTGTGATAAACTGTGTTTATTTTCATGAGTACAACATCTATACCAGTAGAGAAATTAAGGTTTTTATAAAAAACAATCCCGAATTTCACCAAGTGTTTTGCTTATAATTTGGAAAGTTCTTAATATAAAAGAATGTTTTTTTTTCAGAAAATATGACTAAAAACATTATACACAATATCCCGCAATAAAAAATAAAAAATTATAAATATTGGATGAAAAACGAGCATACTTATTTAGAGCAGGTTTATTAAATAATGTTTCACTGCGCATGCGCAAATGTTATCAAAATATAATGTGCATAATAATTTACCCAAATGTTTAGAGCAATCTTTACGAAAGTCTCAAAAACAATACTTCATTATGACCTAATTACATAGCATACAGGAGTTTCCGTGCTATTTCAAGATTCATCATATAAATGCTATAATTATAGCTCGGATGAATGAAATTAGCGCTGCAGTTCGCAGCCTTGTCCAACAAATAAGAGTGTGATATGCCAGTCCAAGGTATCGTCGGTATAGCTCAGTAGGGAGAGCGTTGGTGCGGCAAACCAAAGTACCCAGGTTCGAGTCCTGGTCCCGGCATATTTTCGCTCTGGTGGAAAAAATCTCAACTATGATACTCCAACCATTGGATATAATTTACCTAGTTGAATATACTTTCCTCTCTTCATTATGACCTAATTACGTGGTATACAGGAGTTTCCGGGCTATTTCAATATTCATTATGTATATGCTATAGTTATAGCTCGGACGAATGAAATTAGCGCAGCAGTTCACAGCCTTTTCCAACAAATAAGAGTGAGATATGCCAAATAAAATAAGTTGAAACTGGTGTGAAACACTAAGAACTAAAATAACTTCTTAAAACACCATAAAAACTTTAAAATGCGCTAGGCCTTTCGAAAGATCTGAATCTTTCTTCGTCAGGCGCAAAAAGACGTGCGTCTACTATTCAATCACAGAAGAGTAAAAACAAAACAATAGAGAATACAAAATAGAAGGGGAATAAGGAAGTGAAAAAAATAAAATAAAATAGAATAAATAAATATATAAAATAAAATGAATAAATAAATAAATAAATAAAACTTAATTTGAAAAAAAAAAATTCTACTAATTTAATTTATTCTATTATTATTTAATTTATTCTATTAATTTATTCTATTTTATTTTATTTTATTTTATTTTTTATTTTATTTTATTTTATTTTTTTAACTTCCTTATTCCCCTTCTATTTTGTATTCTCTATTGTTTTGTTTTTACTCTTCTGTGATTGGCTGTTGTCTTCTGTTTTCCTATTGGCTGTTGTTTTCTAATTTCATATTGGGTGTTGCATCAGCTTGTTTCCTCTCCCTTACATCTCATTTCAGTCTTGCTGCTGCTTTCATAGTAGACGCACGTCTTTTTGCGCCTGACGAAGAAAGACTCAGATCTTTCGAAAGGCCTAGCGCATTTTAAAGTTTTTATGGTGTTTTAAGAAGTTATTTTAGTTCTTTGAGATATGCCAGTCTAGGCTATCGTCGGGATAGCTCAGTAGGGAGAGCGTTGATACGGAAATCCAAAATATCCAGATTCGAGTCCTGGTCCCGGCATATTTTCGCTCTGTTGGAAAAAATCTCAATCATGATACTCCAACGATTGGATATAATGTACCTAGTTGAATGTACTTTCCTCTATTCATGATGATGTTGAACTTCTTCAGTATATATCAGTATATTCAGTTAAAGATCGAAAGGATCCAAATTATTTGCTCTGATTATATTTTGATTATATTCAAAATTTTGATTATAACTGCACCACACTTCTGACGAATTGCACAGATATTAGAGTGTCTCTCTCAGCGGTAACAGGCCTCTTCTGGATGTCAGTGACTATCAGTCTTTTGCAAATTCGTACCAAATTCCGCCATGCACTTTTTCCCAGGGTTTAGGCACAGTAGACACGTGCCTAGAATAATTTTAAGAGTTTTAATCTAAAAGCTTAAATAATCATACAAAATCTCATTAATGAGATTGTGCATGGGAAAATAAAATTTTGTCACCAATATTTCGTAATAGATATTTTTGCCAATAGATAAAGAATATTTATATTCGGAAATATGGGTAACTCTGAAGCCAACGGTTGGATAACCCTGTCTTAAAGTAAAATTTCAAATAAAAAACAAAACGCCAAATTCTTTTAGATCAATATTTATATCTATTGCCTTAATCCAAATTGATTCATACTCTTCATGTGGAAATACGGAATTTTCATTTATTTTCTGCAAATTTATTTCAAAAGTAAGCAGTGAAAAGATATATCCGGGAACGTAAATTACGCAAGTAAATACAGTTGTTTATTTGTTTATTATTTGTTATTTTTTTTCTTGCTGAAATTTTATGATGTACACTTACATCAATATATTAAAAAAATAACGTAGAATTGGCGTTAAAAGTTTTATACTTCGTATAAGCCCGCTGAACTTCAGTTTTCAGTCTACGGAAAATATATTTTTAAAGTTTTAAGCAAAGTACTTTGTGTAGTACTTTGTTTCCCACATACCTCTTTATTTCAATTATTTCATGTAAAAGAATGATTTACTGTTTTTTTTTTTAATCTTAAGAAGCCTACGTCCTTCCAGAATATACACTGCTAAAAAAAATTAGGGGAGCAAGCAAAAAAGTGGAGACAACCGTGCGAGACAGCCATGCATATGCATAAAATGGGGAGTAAACGTGAATCAATGCGCAATACAGAAACAAAGACGAAAAAAATTGTAAGGGAGCTTCAATTCTTTGAAACGATGGAAAGAACATGAAAATGTTGTTTAGGAAAACAATTTAGTTACATGTAAATGACAAAAACGTATTGTTTAGAAGTGATGCAAAATTTTTAATACGGCGTGTGGCGGGGCCATCGCGAAAATAATTTTTTTCTCTTAATGGACCTGCTTCAAGACGTGGATGACATCACACAAGAGATCTGAGTAGCGAACAAGCAAGATTGAATACGCGTATGTATGCACCAAAATCAGTGCTATAAAATCCAGTTTTGTAATATTTTCTTGGGTAATTTCTGGCTTATTTTAGATATGTTTGAATTATACATACAATAAATGAACAATAAAGGTTCAGCAAGACCTAATTTTGTGGTTGTTAATAAAAGGATTGTTATTACATAAACAGATTCATAAATGCAAATTTTAACTTTTTTTTTAAATGAAACAAAAATTCAATTTAAATTTTATAATGTATGAATAATTTAAAATACGCATTCTGTTACTAGGTATTACAACTAAGAAAACACTATCTGTCAACCACTCTTATCTGACAAAACATAGTTTTTTAATTACTAATTATAATGTGCATTTTATATTTTTATGTTTTTTTTCCTTTTAAGGGATAAGAGAAAATATCACCATTTCCAAATTCTACAACCATTTTCACTTCGATCATAAATTTAATATTTACGTAAAAGGGAAAATTCATTTAAACAGAAAAATCCACATCCATCTAGTAAATACACAGATTCCCAAGTTGTTATTTCAATAAATTAATATTAAATATTTATAAAAAGAAAAGTAATTCTATTCAAGAACATCAAGCAGAATATGTACTTTTAAATATTTTACAACAATTATGACATTTAATATTCTCTCAGAGAAAATAATATCACTTAAATACACAATATTAAGTAAGTGGAAATATCAAACTTATTAATCAAGCTTACATACTGGTTAATGTAGATAATTTTCGTTTGTTACAAGTGATTTTTCTATTGTCATTGTTACTTTCGTCATGCTCGATTGGAGTCAGGTCAGGAGAGCATGCTGTCCATTCCAAGCACTGTATTGTTTCAGATTAAAGCATGTTCTCCACCTGAAGAGCTGTATGTTGTCTGTCCATGAAAACAAAGGATTAACCATGAATGCAGCGTAAGGTACGACACGAGGTCTTAGTATCTCGTCTGAATACCTTTGGACCGTCAAAGTGATATTCCGAGTGATATGCAGGTCCGTAGGTCCACCTATGGTGATTCCAGCCCATACCGTCAACCCACCTCGTCTGTAATGTGAACTTTCACGTACGAATGTGAGGTTATTTTGAGTGCCCCTTTCCATTCATACCAAAACACGTCGGGTGTCACACTCCAGACAAAATCGGGGCTCGTTTGTAAACAGCACTTGGCTCCAATGACGTTGCCTCCAATCTTGATGTTTAGCAGCCCACTTTTTTCAGACCACACGGTGACTTGTGGACAACTAAATACAGACCATTGGCATACGTGCATACAGACCACCCTGATGAAGCCTATTTCGGACTGTTTGGCTGGACATCCTTCGTTCTGTTGCACAAAGCAACTGTACCGGGGTACCGGGGTTATCAGTTTCCCAAATGCTATATTATGGGTGTTCACTGTTCTGTTGACGTGGAAAAGGGTCACATCACTCCACAGAATCTTCAAAGGCCCTGATGCATCCACTTTAACTCTTCAACTTCTCCTTTTTTCATATTATCGTTGTACAGCGCCATATATCGGCGCTTGACATCGGCCGACCTTGCCCTTGTCAACGTCTAACATTTTTTGTTTCTTTCAATCGATTCCACAGCCTTGCAAATACATTTCTTGCGACTCCAACAGCGTCTGCTACATTTCCTTGTGTTTGCCCGGATTCAAGTCTCTCGCTAAAACACCAAACCATGGATTCCGGTAAATCATATTCTTGTGACCTTTTCAAATCACCTTTTCTCAAAACAAAAGCTGAGCAATTGAATTTCCCAACTGAGACCGTGAAACAGACATTTCTGTGAAATCCCCATTTCTGCACTTATCTCCTTTTTTTGGATTATGGCGTCATGAACTTCGATTTGCAAATGAAGTTTTATTTTTCTGTTTTCTGCTGAACTTTAAATTATGGATGTTATAAATTAAGTTATTTATTGGTGTAAGTATTTGCCTAATTTCGTTAAAACCATGTGCTCACCTAATTGTTTTCAAGAGTGTAGATTTCATCTCACTCTGAATGGATGGCTAATTACATAATAATGACTTCTTTAAAGTAGTTAAATTCACATACAGCTTCCGATCGCAATTATCTTTCAGAAGAAACAGGACCCTCAAATACCCATTTATTCGAATTGTTTCATATAACTTTTATGTAAACGTAATTCTGCATGATTTAAGTTTTACACATTTTTTTTAAGGATTTTCTCGTTCGAATCGAAATATTTTCATTTGGTACCGGTCAAATGAGAGGTTGTTGGTCTATTTAGTGTTAATCAACTCAGAATCCTTTTTGGAAAAAAATATTTCATTCTTCATAAACTGCTTCATAGCATGTGTTATTAACTTATTCATTTCATTGAATAACACAGGTGTATCTTAGGAACTTTACTTTGAATACACAATGCAAATATATCAAAGTGTTTATGATTATAAACAATGAAAGACAAACAGCACAGTGTTGATAGCTTCTTCAAGCTTTCTTAAATGCGTTTATACTTGCTTGAAGCAGTTAGCAGTTTTCCAATCAAACAACATACAAATCGGTACAATTAAATTTAATTTTAAAGACTTTTCGAAATATATAACCGATTGTTTCGTGGAAATGCTTTCCTGGCGTACTTATTGAATGTTATAAAAAATCATGTGCTACCCGGGAGATAATTTAGGAACAAATCAAATGGTCCTCCGAAATAAGCCCTATATTAAAAGGAAGAAAACCAACGTTAAAAATGCACAAGTAATACACAAAAAACAAAAAAACAGTTGTTTCGAATTCACAAGCGGGATTCTTCTTCAGTGCGACAAAGTGCAAAGCACCACGTGCTAGAAACAGAAAGCCTGGGGTATTGTTTATTTGGCCCTATAGTTTCCATTTGATATAATTTTTAATTTAATTCCAAATTTATTTTCGTTAGTAGATTGAATTAAAATTATTATGAAGAATAATTTTATCTTATGTTTCTACCGTCATTCAATTTTAAATCTGAACATATATAAAGCGTGCATAAAGGCCTGAAATACAGTTGTAGGATTTACACTTAAAATAATTTTGCAGATAGAAGACTCCTGCTCAAGAAAGTTAATTTTTTAATTTTTTTTTTTTTGTAATTTTCCTTATGTTGAACAATGATCAACTGAAGAATGCCGTTATGAAATTAAGACCATAAAAATTTAATGAATTGTACTTATAAGGGCATATAACATTTTGTTAGAATTTTCTGAACTGTTATCATGAAAAAAATCTTTCAGTGATAAATAATGTGTTTTTCAAAGACAAATAATGTGTTAATTGTTTAAATATGTCTTAAAATAAATGAAATATTTAATTATATTTTCACTTTTTCAAGAATTATATCATCCTCACTATTTCAAACTTTTTGTAAGAAGATTCCCCAACCAGAAAATAAATTCATTTGAAGCCTTGTGTTGTAAACAAGCAATTTATGTTTATTTCAACAAATCAAAAGGATTTAGTAATAATTAATCAATTTATTCTTGTTGTGAGTGTAAAAAAGACTAATTTTTTTTCGACAGTAAATAGTGATATGTAGGCGATGATGTCATGCTGATTAACAATCATATTAATGTTATCTTATTGTTTATCTTATTAATGTTAATCTGATTAATTGATCTTACAAAACCAGCAATGATAAAAAATATTCATAATATTATAATTACTGGTTCGAATGAAGTAATTAGATGTTTAAATAGAACATAATATAAAAATAAAATTATGAAGGCTTTATTTATCAGAACCACTTACCTTAATGCTAAATCATAGTTATTTTTGTTTCATTTCAACTGCTTTGAAAGCTAAACAAACAGGTACTGCTTCAACTTGACGGTTAAAGGTGATTGCGAGGCTAACGAAAAAGACAGGCTACCGCGGTGCAATCCACTTATCTTTTTTTACAGACCGCTAGAGTGACGTGAGCTCTTTCCGTACACCTGCATATTGGTGCATTCGAGCATCAACGATGACGTACATTGTTGATGACGTAGTTGCAGTGCACGATGCAGCATAAAAAAAATTAAGGCAACAGTCAGTAATTATTTACCTGGAGTGGGAGCTTGTAGCCAGCATGAGAAAATATATGTTTACACAGCTTGTTGACCATTAACTTTCATTTTCTGAATTCCACTACTCTTGAAAGTCACAGGTAGCTCATTGTTTGATAAGTATGTAACAACATCTAACTGATAGCACTGGAAGGGTGCTAGTTGCTAGCCGAAGTCTGCCCATCATAATAGTTTTGGTTGGGTAGCTATAATTTTCGAAAAATAAATTTTTTGCAAGTTGTAGTTTTATAGGCTTTACCAACTGAAGAGAGACCACAGTACGGTGGTCGAATAGATGATTATAAGTAAATAAAAACATAATAATAAATATCATAAAATAATTATTGCTCCAAACATTAAAATCGTAGTTTCGGAAAAGCTATTTTTCAAATTGGTGTCTTACTGATTCACTTTACAAAAACTACTGAATCGATTAACTTTTCATTTTGTCATATATTTTTTATATAATTATGTAGAGATTAAAAGAAAAATATTTTTTCATTTATTTTTATCACAAAAACAGTCGTTATTTTAAAACAAAAAATGAACTTTCTCTTGAGACTGCCGCCATTTTGAAAAAAAAATCAGTCTTTTATGAATTCCTTCGTTCAAGCAGCGCACAACTCTGTAAGAAAAAAGCTGAAAAACATAGAAGTGAATCTAGTCAGTTTTTGAGTAATCCTGGCCACCGAATTAAAAAATGCATTTTAGAGAAAAACACATTTAAATTTTGTGCTATAATTATATTACGATTATTATATATATTTTTCACGTACTTAGAATCATCTGTTCAAGCACAATAAAGTATTTCATCTTCATTTGATAAAGCTCCGAACTTGCAAGAAAAATCTATTTTTCGAAATTAATGATTATGTGTAAACCTTTAACAGAAGCATGCTTCTTCCTGCATTGAGTGAGTTTTCATATTTTTATGTTAATCACATTCTGTATAATTACAGTATGTCCTGAAGAGTTAATTAAATAATATGATGCAATTCTATTAAAAATATTGCAAATTTTATATCCATTATTTAGTACTGCATTTAGAAGTTTTATTTTACTTACCCATCATACATAGTATAGGGTAAGTCTTGTAATCGTTTTGAAAATCGAAAAATATTTTTGACGGATTTACACGTTTCAGACACTGGAGATTCCAAAAAACATATTTTTAGAAAAAAAATTTGCCGTCCGTCTGTGTGTCTGTGTGTGTGTCTGTGTGTCTGTAAACGCTCTATCTCCCGAACAAATTGAGATAGAGACTTGCAATTTGGTATGTACTTAGTATGTAATAATGGGAAGAAGCCTATTTCATTTCAATAACCTCGATTAACCGGAACATTTTTTTTTGGACTCTCGAAATATTCGTTCTGATGAAAGGTATATAAAAATTTTCGAAATTGTTTATTTTAAGTAGTAAATATAAAAAACAATAAAAAAACATAAATTTTGCATAAAACATGAAGTCGATCGGATAATGAGTTGCCGAGATATTTGTAATCCTATTTTCCACACTCTTCGATTTTTCATGACCCTGTATTTCATCCAAATTTCACTTCAAAGATATATTTTAATTGGAAATTTGACGCGTAATCAGATGCAATAAACCGCTAGTTAATAGGAGTATTATTTTCGGAGTGATAAGGAAAATCCTCTTTCAAGCAATTCAGTAATCGAGCCTTTTTATGACGTCATCAAGCCACGATTTTATTTGAATTGCAATGCATTTTATAAGTAGTTTACACATTTTTATTTTAATATTTTACATTATACATATACATGATGGGTAAGTATTACGGTGGCCCCCAACGACTAGTTTCGTATAGAAATGGTTTTCGTAATATATTTTAGAATTCATATTTAAGACCAAATATTAAAACAAATAAATATAGGTAGTCATCTAAAATTAACTTTTGCAAGTTTCATGAAATGCGTTTTTTATTCTTCATTTTAATGAAACTAATATTGTTTAAATTATATTTTGTAAAAATTTTAATAGTATTACTAAAATTCTAAATACTTTCTAGCATTTAAATACTTTTCAACATCACACTAAATGTTTCCTAGAATTATCTGATAATTCTAGAGCAGTTATTTAAGTTTAGATATACAAATCTCCATTTAAATAATTGAATAATTATTTTGGTCTGGTGATATGATTTAAATAAATGAGAAATTCCATCTGAAACTTTAATAAAAGTATGGTTCTTAATCGATAGACGGAATTATCATATTTTTAGTTGAATCACATTATGCACATTTATTGATAGCCTTGAAGTTTGAAATAAAAGTATTCCGTTTTATACTTAATGATGCGGTAAGAGGTATTCTAATAAAGAGACTGAAGATTTATCTTCACTATTTAGAACTACATATACCAGTTCATTATATTCACACAGATGTGTACATAAGTAATATACTTTAGTACTTATATTTGACATTAATTGTTTTTAAAAGTACAAGTTTTACATAAACGATCTTTAAAGAAAAAAAATATTGATTTGGAATTTTATGACTTATGAAATGTTTTCTTCTTATTCCAGTTTGTAGAGGAATTATTATTGATTAAAATATATTTTATAAAAATCTAAGTATTTATTAATAGTTTCGAATATTGAAATATCTTCTGGAAATAACTTATTATTTCACAAATGTTTGTAAATTTTATTTCTAATAATCACTGTTTGAAAAAAAAAAATATTTTTATTGTACTGATGAGAATTCAATAAATGTAGAATTCAATCTACTATTCTGAGAAAAGCATTTTTTTGTTGTGTTGTAGGAATTATTACAATTTTATGTGAATCACATTCTGCACCACTATGGATAGTCGCATAGCTGCAACATTTGCAATTTTCCTTACCTTTAAAAGTAAATGGTAAATGTTGCCTTATGCAATCTCTGAAATCTTCTAAAATGTCGAAGAATGAATGCGGCTGTGAATCCTCACAAGACTGTAACTTTCGACCAGTAGAGTGGAATCTTTCGGAAGATACCGGGGTTATCAATTTCCCAAATGCTATAATTATGGGTGTTCACTGTTGTATTGACGTGGAAAATTGTCACACCGCTCCACAGAATCTTCAAAGGCCATGATGCATCCACTTTAACTCTTCAACTTATCTTTTTATCATATTATTGTTGTACAGCGCCATCTATTGGTATTTCTGCAACCTTTTTTTTACTTAATCCGTTTCCCCATGTCTTGATTAGTATGTTCTTAAAACTTGAAGATTTTACACTGGGTAGTTCGAGATATAAAGAGGTCACAGTATTTAATTCTGGCCATCCGGTATATGTATCTTCAAAAGGTGCATAAAACAATTAGTCGTGTACCAGTAATAAATAAGTGTAATATATTTACCGTTTTTAATTGAGGTATTACCGTAATTAAATAAGTAAAAGTAACTGTTGAAAAAAGGTGATGTCAACCGACAGAAGTATAGTATGAGAAGCTGGTTCCGACGAGGTTAATGAAGTGATAAGACGTCAGACACTGCAGAAAAGACATTGAAGATTTTATCTACACTATTTAGAAATTCAAAAAAGTTTAATATATTTCTAGAGCAACTGCCTACTTAATGTAATTTAGCATTCATTTTTTGATTAAATATTAAAGTAAATAGAAAAGGTAATCTAAAATAATTTAAAATGTTCATGTGTATTTTATATTGATATAAAAGATCACTTTTATTTTTAAATGTAGAGTAATTAATACATATTAATAAAATTATTTTTGCATAAATTTAAGTATGGTGTTTTCGTTAACAATGTGCTAAGTATCTTGCCAATAATATATCATTATTTAAGAGCAATTAGTCAAATTGAATTTTAAATATTTTCATTTGAATAAGCGAAAATTTTAATTTTGTGACTGCTGTTACAATTTTAGTAAATTTGGAATATAAGAAAGAAAAATATAAGAAAACAGGTCCTTTATCATAAAAATATGATTTTTCGTGCATTGCAGTAATTCTCATAATATTTTAAAGTGAATCACACTTTGCACAATTATGTATAATTGTGAAGAGTTTGTTATAATAGGTTTACCCTTTTATTTCGGACCAGGACTCTGAGGACTATTTTCATATTCAATCTTACTACAATTAAAAAAAAAAATTTCTTCGTGGTATATTTGTGTTGAAAATATTCTAGTAAGTGTATGGCAGAGGTAATTTTTCAAAAAGTGGTAATAATAAAATAAAGAAATAGTCCACAGGGACGTATATGTTCCAACCCTTAATCAAAAAAGTTAAGGAAGCGGTAAAACAACACTCTAATAGAAAGATTGAAATATATTACATTCACTATTAGGGATTTATTTTAATGCTTCATATATTAGTATATAAACTTTTACGTAATATATTTCATAATTTATATTTTGCATTAAATGTTAAAATTAATACAAGCAGTGATTTGAAATAAATTTTAAACTAATATATTTGTACTTATTAACT
This sequence comes from Maratus michaelseni, assembly GCA_963931845.1. Lineage (NCBI taxonomy): Eukaryota > Metazoa > Arthropoda > Arachnida > Araneae > Salticidae > Maratus > Maratus michaelseni. The sequence goes on from OZ007586.1 coordinate 405,974,482, forward strand.
TGAATTTTGTATTTTTCTCGATACAGTGGCGTAGACAGGGTGGGTTCCAGATGCTCTGGTTACCACTAATTTTGTAAAGTTTTCTTTATCTTATTATAATCGCAGAACGTTCTGCAATAATTAAGGCGAAGAAAACTTTACAATATTACTGGTATCCATAGCATTTGGACGCTCCAGAGCATTGCTACGTCACTGCGTCGAAATGTATAATTTTTACATTTAATCATCGAGGAATGTATATTTCATAATTATTTTTTATTCCAGAGAAATTATAATATGGATTAAATTATATTTTGAATACAGTTTTGTATAGTATTTTGAGCATTGTCATTTCTTTTCTTTACCAATACGCCGAATATCTTCCAAAAATATCTCATTATTAAAACGGGTGTAGTTAAGTTTAGTTCTAAAAATCTCCATTTGAATAAATGAATATTAATTTTGGTCTGCTGATGCGATTTTAATAAATGTGGAATTCAATCAACTATTCTAATAAAAGTATGGTTCTTAATGCATTGCCGGAGTTCTCATATTTTTATGTGAATCGTAATCTGCACTATTATGGATAGTCGTGGATAGTGAAATGAAAGTCTTCGGTATGTTGAGTTAATGAAGCGATAAAGAGGCACTCTAATAAAGAGATTGGAAATTTTATCTTCAATATTTAGAACTGCGTTAAAGTTTAATATATTCCTATAGAATCGATTTCCGTGATACACGTTACCATATATATTTTAGAATAAATGTGAAAATAAATATAAGCACTGATCTGAGAAATCTTTAAAATAAAATATGTGTAAATATTCATTTCAATTTTAAAGATTAAAATCCCAACATATGAAAAATTTATTTTTAGGACCTCGAAAGAATTACATGCACCATAGGACAATTCAATTGCTCTCACATATCTAGTATTTTTTCTAAACTACTGCCTATTTCTATTGTTCTTAAAAACTCAATATCTGAGAAGAGGCAATCTGTATTATATTGTTTCATACAGGCATGAGAAAGCATTCAAATTCCGTAATCTGAAAAGTTGATGAACTTATCCTCTGACCAAGTCTTCTTTTTAACACTTTCCAACCTAGTTGAAAAGTGTTTATGACTTCGGTTTGTCTGGCCGTCTGCCCGTACTCTAACTACCGTAAATATGCTCGGATTGCCCTGCAATTTTTATATGTTATAATCGTTATCTATAGCATGTTCCCTATTTCAACGGAAGTGTGCAGCACTTATAGTTTTTTTACAGGGACACTCAAAAGAATTCCGTTACATTGCGGTCTATGGGGAAAAATCATTTGCGGTTTATTTAAATAATGTTTCACTATTTTAAACGCATTGAAATTTATATATATCACTAAAGTGCATTAGAAGAAGCTTAATATGGAATAGGGTGTGCATAACACTTATACTTACTTTACAGGGACAGTCAAAAGAATTCCGTTACATTACGTCTATGGAGAAAAATCGTCTGCGGTTTATTTAAATAATGTTTCCCTATTTTAAACGCATTGAAATTTATATAAGGTCCATTACAAGAGACTTACTACAGAATATTGTGTGTATAGCAGTCATCGTTCATTTACAGGGACACACAAAAGAATTCTCTACTGTATGTTAACAATAATTCCTGGAAGTGCGTTTTAAGTTACTGAACGCGATTTTAATTTTAAATCACTTTTTGTCTATTACGTGGTATGTATAAATTCTGTAGATCCTATACAGGGAAGCACAAAAGTTCGGGAACACATTTCCGTATTATTTAACTCCAGACGCAGAATTTTAAACTGTGCTACGTGTTTCCTAACTGAACTAAAATTTAGCATCCTATGTAGTATATATACAAATCTATAGATCCTATACAGGGCTGAATAAAAGTATTCGGATTACTTAGATGTTATATTTTAGCTTATTAAAGAGTATGATTCGTAAAATTATTTTGGAAGCGTTGGAAAGTGTTACATAATCTATGCTTGACGCATGATTTTTCGTTCTTGTTTAAGATTTGGTCTTAGGACTTCGCTACACACAAAGACACGTACTACTGTAATTTAAGAATACTTAATGCTTTTTTATCTACTCCTGGAACCATTGAAAGCCCTTTTCTACTACAACAATAAGCTTATTCAACTTTCTAAAGCTGAGATCACACGTACTATCCTAAAATATGGCAATCTCAGATACTTTCATCAAAAACAGGTTTTTCGGGAGAAAAAGATCGAAAACACACCGTGTGATAGTTTACTTTTCGTAAATTCATTAATAACGATATTATCATGGTTTTTAACTCCTACAACTAATATCAGTTAGAATTCTAACAATCAGAGTACTCTGAAAAAAAATGTTTTGTTTTCTGGTTAAAACTACTTTTCAAAATACTTAGTAGTGATTAATGGCCAAATGTTCAGCATATAGCTTACATTTGAAGATTCCGTTCTGTCTTCAAACTATCCATACTTTCTACACGAAAGAGACACTGGAACCAAGCCAGACACAAAAGCCTATATTTCACATCATACGATAGTACGTTTGACTGAAACTTAATATTATTTTATATACATCATTAGACTACATATTGCCATAAACATTCATATTAATCTATTTTATTTGTAATATTTTTCCGCGGGAAGAATTACCCAGAATCATAAATCTTAATGTCCAAAATTATAAATTAATAAAGCACCAGTTGAATAATTTCCCCTCTTCCTTAATATTTGGAGGTCGATGATAAAATTTTTGCAAAAACAATATTAAATTTAGAAAAGATTCATTTCCTAAAATTGACTTATTAAAAAGGTAGTTAAAGGATATTATTGTAAAATAAATATAACAATACTTGGAAAAATGAAAAAATAATATTATTTTTGAAATATCCCATTTCTTATAAAATAATAAAAATAATCATACTGTGGTTTTACCCACCGCCCCCTGAATACTAGGCCTGAGCGCTGACAACAATGGCGGCTTTCGCAGGCCGATTTTTTTTTTCAGCGTTTGAACGGTCCCTCGAAATTGCACACCGATAATTTTTAAAAGTTTTCTTCGCCTTGTTTTTCGGAGATCAAATAAGTCAAAGATAACTTTTAGATATTATTGGTGTTGAAGCTCGAGGGACTGTACAAACGATTCCGCCTGCGGCAGCCGCCATTTTTTTTCAGCGCGCAGGCATAGTATTCAGGGGGCTGTGTTTTACATGTCAATGAGGAAATTTTGCAACTGCACGTCTCTCAATAACGTAAGAGATATCAACATCCAAGTGGCTAAAAAAATGTTCATTAAAAAAATATTTAGCTTCATAAATTTGGGTTTATATTCTCAAGCTTTATACGCCTCAAATGATTTGGTTACCAGTTATTTTTATAAAAGTAACTGTCGCAATATTTTAACTCAGAATTTCTTCATTAAACGAGGCAAATTTATTTCTTTAAAAAAATCTGGAATTCAGATCCACTAAGGCATAGGCGCCCGTTTTCTGAATGTGTTAAAACAATGTATTTTGCATCAAAAATGAAAGTGATTGATTTTAAAAGAAGTGTTAAAATAAGTCGATATCAAAAATTTTATTTCAACTTTAAAAGACTAAAAGGACATAAAAGTTTTAAAAAAGAAAACAACTCTTGCTTTTAATGTTTTATTCTACCGTAAAATCACTGTTTGATATCATCACCATTTCTACAGTAACCAGAATTAAGCACTTAATAGATGCTCTCTGTAGAAAGTGCGACGTGCCTATAGCCATTGGGAATAGCCTGTTAACACCAAGTAATTAAATTACACAGCATATGCTACTAAACACCCACTCTATTTAAATTATTTCAAAAATATATCTAAATACATTGATTGCTTTATTCTAAGCGTTTGATACTCAACTGATACCAGCAATATATATTTGATCGTATTTTGTTCGATATCTTGTTGAATTAGAAAACTAACGCTCTTATCGATCGCGCCATCTGTACCACGCGAAGTTTCCATTTTAAATGCAAGTAATTTAATGATTGGGCTGTGTGTTGATATTCTTATAGGAAAGATTGTAATTTATCGGCGTTGTCATAGTAAAACTTATTACTTTTAATTATGGAGGTTTTTCTATGGTTAATGGATATTTAGAATATAATTTGATTTATGTAATTTATTACAGAATTTTTCTTTGCTTAACAAATGGTTAAAACATGATTTGATCCATTTGTTGATGAGAAAATTGGAATATTTTGGAGGAATTAGGTCAATTTGAGATGGTGGTTAAGATTGTAAAACTCTATGATTTATGTGGGGAGGCCATATGAATTATACATATTTTCAATTAGATTGTTATCAATACGTTACTTAAGTGAAATGTAATGAATCTTAAATGAATTTTGTTTTTTCTTTATGTGTTCAAAATTTATTGAATTCAGGCGGTGCCGGGGACATTCCCCCCCCGCTCCGAACCTGGTTTTGAAATATAAATGTGATTACTAAAAAAGATTTAATCTTCCAAATGACTGCAGAATGATTACGTATTACACATGAACAGAAGAAGTAACTGCACATTTTTTGTCAGTGGTATATACCTGAACCCCTCTTAAAAGACAATTTTAATTTATGTTTTTTAATGTTATGTGTTTTTATTTTAGCTTAGGAGATCAAAACCTCCTGACAAAAGAAAAAAAAAAGGTTCATTTCTTTATTTTTATTTCTTTATTAATATGTTGTTAAGAACCTATATTCGAATATTTAATATTTCTTAATTGTTAAATATTTATATCACTTTCGTGTTAAAAATTGTTTGCGCAAGGAGCTCTGAGATAAAAGTCATAATTTAGCTTACTTATAGTTCACAATAATTACTTATTCATTGCTTTTGAAATCTAAATATATGTGCCGCCATCTGTTACCGATTTTTCAAATATTTCCGTGGTTTATTGTATAATTTTGACATTCGATATTAATAAATATTTAGTGGATAGAAAAGTATTTTAAACAACATTCATCTGTTCGGAAACATTCTATAATATTGCTGGCATATTTCAGTGACACGATTGTATCACAATCATCCCGCATATACCATTATTATCAAATCAGCGCCGTAACCAATCGGCAGAGCCAGGGAGGGCGGGGGCTTTGACATTTTTTGATGGTGCAAATTTACAGCTTGTCTTTTCCTCTTCTAATTTAAGGAGATATAGATATAGGCAGAAGAAGAAAGCAAATCCCTACTGTCATAAATATTTTGATTATAAAATTTTAAAATTCTTAAATGTAATAAATGATGTTATTCGTATTGAAAGATTATGAAGTCTAGAGGGGTTCAACCCACCCTGCCCTCATCTGATTATGGCCCTGTATCAAATTCAGACACTTAACTTTCTTAATTTCTAAATGTCTTATTTTCAGACATATTATTATTATTCAGACATTTTTCTCAGTTCTTTTATACACTGATCACAGTAAAACTCTTATGTGTTTTAAATTCAGACATGTATGATGTCTTAAATTTCACATTCAGACACCTAAGTGTCTGAATTCTGTTTTAGACACATATGTGTCTGAATTTAAGACACTTCTATTTGCAGTGCAGTTAGAAATTACTGGTATTAAAACACAAAAACCATACAATCACTAAAAAAATTCCGCCTACGGCAGCCGTCATTTTTGTGTTAGTGTGTAGACCTAGTCTTCGGAGAGCTGTTGTCCTCCCATAAATGACACATTTCCCGTTTCTTTTTTCTAAGAGAGATGAACTTTCCAACACTGTCTTTCTGGCAAGTCGGCCCCTTTGAATTATCTATTGGAACAAGAAGCAATTTTATGATAATGCATTTGTTTTGTGATGTGCATTTTCTCTGTTACATTTTACATTAAAGAAACTTATTTTTTGATTTATTTAATAATTCACTTTTAATTACAAACATGTAGAATATTTTGTAATACTGTAAACACGGTACTACACTGATAAACGAAAGTTGCTTCTTAATGTAGAAAAATATAATATTACCACGAACGAAAATAAACAAAAACCCCTTCCGAATTTCTAAGGTCTCCGTAAAGCTTCCTTTATATATAAAAACATCAGAAACCAATATATTTTTGAGATTTAAAGAAGCATTTATAAAACTAAAGTTGCTTTTTGCTGCCGAAGATTTTTGGAAACTTTTTCCAGTACTTTTTATAGTGCATTAATTAAGGTTTTGTACCCGGAATATACGTGTTTCGGATGGTATGAATTCTCAAATAAACATTTTTATGTGTAACAAACATGTCTTACAGACAAAATTAATATTATTTTGTTTCTTTTGCATGTATAATTTCAATTTCGCAGACAGTGTTGCCAGTGGGCAACTGTTTTTCAATTAAGTTTTTCTTGATTGACACCAGTTTTTTTGCAAATATTTTGTAATCAGATCGAGGTGTAGTTACTACAGAACTCGTACTTTCTTTGAGTAGCGTATAGCCCCTGTACTTTTGCTTTAGGCTACGATTTCAAAAAACGGATCACTCTGCTGCGCGCATGCGTGCTTGTCTGGTACTTTAAAATGTTGTTCTAAGCCAATTTCGAAATGAGTGCGTATAGCTCTGTGGTATGTCATTTCTCTTCCGTTCTGTGGTCTTGAGTTCGAATCCCAGCGGCGGAAAGTTTTATTTTTCAGTATCTATTTGAGTTATAAAAATAATTTGAATAAAAAAAATGTAAAGTTTCCATTTTGCAACATGTAAGCGATGGAAAGTTTGAAACAAAATGGAAATAAATATGAAATTTGGTTATAAATGAATTTCGTACATTCTAGAGAATGCTGTACAGCGAGTTTCATGCGTCCAGTGATGTTTTTTTTAGGTTAATGTACGCGAAGCGTACATACACAAGTTATTGACCGCGGCTTGAATGAATTTCGTGCATTCTAGAGATTGCTGCAAAGCGAGTTTTGTGTGTGCAGTGATGTTTTTTTTAATGTTAAAAATTGTTTTTTGGATGTTAAAAATTCGCTTTAAAACGCTATAAAATCCCTAAAAATCCTTAAAAATTTAACAATCCGGAGGAAAAAAATGTACTTTAGTAAAAGTCTGAAATTGAATTTCTTTAAGAATGTTAAAAAAAAAAACTAAAAATAATGAAAATTGTGAAAGAAAATATTTAGTTACATTACGCTAAATGTTTTAAATCAAAATCCGTTTACGAATTTAAAAAAAAACTGCCGCGGAATGGAATAAAATTAATATGGTTCTCGTTGAAACTGTCTAGAGCAATGCGCATGCGCGCAGCAGAGTGATTCATTTTTTTAAATCGTAGCCAAAAGCAAAAGTGCAGGGGCTAGACGCTTGTCTTTCTTTGAAGCATGATATATGAAAATTACAGATTTACCTCTTAACGAAACAGGTGCAATCCCGAATGAATACTCCGTGTTAATATAACTGTAACTTTGGCCTGGACAATTTGATGCGTTGTATTTTCTATGTGTTGATATTTTAAAACTGTGACTTACGTTAAGAAAAATTTTTGCTAATGAGGGATTTTCATGTAAATCCAAAATGTCCAACTTTAATATTTTTTTAATGTTTTACGTAATTGTAATGTAATGTCTATAATTTTAATGATTTAAATATAAATATAAATATGTTCAGACGTAATATTTTTGTTTACTTCAAAAAAAAATGTTTTCTCCAACACGCATTGGATTTTTCTGACGCAACTTTGAATCTAGGAAGCCGTCTTTGTAGTGAAAATTTATCATACTTTGAAAATTTCCATGCGAAGACCCAGTTTTAACATTATAAATAGATTTTTCGGGAGATTTTACATTGGGATACCAAACGGGAAATTATTCAGTAGGGTAGTTTAGGAATTATGCTGTTATAAATATTCGAATTCCTAATGTTAACTTCATTTTTAACAATTTCCAACATAGTTGAAAACTGTTTATGAGTTCAGTTTGTCTGTCTGTCTGTCCGTGCTATAACTCGCGTAAATATATTCGTATTATCATGCAATTGATATACGTTATTGAGGTTTAATATCGCATGTTCGGTATTGAAAATGAAGTGTGAAGCAATTATAGTTTCTTCACAGGGACACTCAAAAGAATTCCGTTACATTACGGTCTATGGAGAAAATTATTTGCGGTTTTGTTAATGTTGTTACACATTTTCAAACATATTGAATTTGATATATATCACAGAGATGCACTACAAGATTCTTACTATAGAATATGGTGTGCATAGCACTTATAGTTCATTTACAGGGGCACTCAAAATAATTCCGTTATATTACAGTCTATGGGGAAAAATTGTTTGACATTTTTTTAAATAATGTTTCAGCATTTCAAACATATTGAAACTGATATATATCCCTAAGGTGCAATACGAGGCTTACTATAGAATATTGTGTGTATAACATTCATCGTTCTTTTACAAAGACACACAAAATAATTCGGTACTGTCTGTTAACAATAATTGCTCGAAGTGCGTTTTCAGTTGCTAATCGCGTTTATAATTTAACTCATATTCTGTCTATTACTTGGTGAGTATCAATTCTATAGATGATATACAGCGCAGCACAAAAGTTATCGAGTACATTTCCGTTTATTGAAGGAAATTCCAGAAGGGGAATTTTAATTTGTGCAACGCGTTTACTAACTGAGCTCAAATTTAGCATTCTATGTAGTATATATACAAATATATAGATCATTACACTACACAAAATAATTCGGATATTTTCCGAATTTTGTTGGTAGTTTTTGATAACTTTGAAAGTTGGTAGTTATTAAATGTGTTATGCGTTTTCTATATTGTTTAATTAAATTTCATCTTTCACCTTATTAAAAAATAAATATATGTAAAATTATTTTGGATGTGTTGGAAAGTATTACATAATCTAAGCTTGTCACATGATTATTTATTATTGTCAATAATTGCAAAACGAAGTGAAATGTGGCTAGTTTTTTAAGTAAAAATATATAGAAAAATCTATATAATACGAACGTCAAATTCACCCAATAAAATATTTATAAAGCACAATGTAAACACATTGATAAGTTACCTTACTATCGAGGTGCAATAAATCAAAATACAGCTTCAAAACATTAAAACTGTAAGATGTTAAAATTTCATGAGCTTTCGGCTAAACATTAGCCTTCCCCAGATGAACAACAAGCAGTCGAGGAGACGCCGCTCCAAAATGGCGCGTTTTGGACAGGCTAGGAATGGGCGAAACCAAACAGACATGAAATGAAGGAGGTGACTGAAGTCCGGATGATACCATTACCAGCTGGGGTGGGTCAGGAGAAACCGAAAACCCCAGTGATACCTAGTATATTGTACCATAAACGAGGGATCTGATAAGATAATACATCATTACATGCATTATCACCTCTTTTCAAAATCTCTAGGGACTCTCTGATTATGCAACTATTATACTGTGAACATCGTGAAATTATTTTAGCTTTACTGAAAAATACATCAATATCTTTGGCTTGATTTAATCTGGATAAAGCAGTGGATAATTTACCTTTTTTCATATCAGCTGTATGCTCTTTAATCCTTTCTTTTAATTTGCGAGTTGTCATGCCTATATATGAATATATTTTAGAACTGTCATTAACTTTAAAAGGAATAATATAAATGCCAGATTTATCTCGGTTATCAATAGGGTTGATTGTTCTATGTACCAAATATTTAAGCTTGGTTGGGGGTTTAGCGATAAGAGTTACATTATATTTCTTTAATGCGTATTTAATCCGCTCAAACAGATGCGGGATATAATCTATACTGTAGAATTTTGAAGATTGCATATCTTTTTTAACTATTGTAGCTTGTTTATTTCTGTACTCATAAATTAACTTATTAATAAATTTGTTTGAAAAACCATTTTCATATGCAATCACTTTAATTTTGTTCAACTCCTCATTTAAATAACATTCTGAACTAACCTCAAACGCCCTTTTGATATAAAACCGATATGCTGCTGCTTTGTAATTAAATGGAGCATTACTATTGTATGATATTGTGTTATTGGTTCTGCAAGGTTTTCTATAAACTTTCCTATCAATGCTACGTGTTGAAATATTTTTAATAAGTTCTATATCTAAAAATGGTAATGAATTATTTTCTTCAATTTCACAAGTAAATTGCATATTTCTATCTATACTGTTGGCATGCGCCAGAAAATCATTCAATGCAGAGATACCGTGATTCCATATGAGTAGTATGTCATCGACATATCTAACCCATAATGCAGGTTTAAAGGGGGATGTAGAAATTATACGTTTTTCCAGAGGTCGTAATTTTAATTCTGCCAGTAATCCAGAGATAGGTGAACCCATAGGGGCTCCCTCAGATTGATAATAATAACATCAGTTAAATAAGAAAACGTTGCTGTTAGTAATTAAGTTTATACTGGAAATCAGAGTATGTTTAATACTGTCATTATAAGCTGGGTTATTTATAATGCTATTTTCAATAATAGGTTTAACTTCCTGAACATCAATAGAAGGATACAGAGATTTAATATCAAAACTTGCTAGAATGCTGTTATCTTCCAGTTTAAAGCCTTTAATTATGCTAACTAAATCTGCAGTAGAATTCACTACATGCTCAGTGCGGGGTAGCATTGATTTAAGTAGTGGTACAAATGATTTCTGTATTGTGTAGGTTGGTGCTGTACATTTTGAAACAACAGGGCGGAGGGGGAAATCTTTCTTATGGTTATTTCTTGTGAAATTGAAGAAAATAATGCATTACCATTTTTAGATATAGAACTTATTAAAAATATTTCAACACGTAGCATTGATAGGAAAGTTTATAGAAAACCTTGCAGATCCAATAACACAATATCATACAGTAGTAATGCTCCGTTTAATTACAAAGCAGCAGCATATCGGTTTTATATCAAAAGGGCGTTTGAGGTTAGTTCAGAATGTTATTTAAATGAGGAGTTGAACAAAATTAAAGTGATTGCATATGAAAATGGTTTTTCAAACAAATTTATTAATAAGTTAATTTATGAGTACAGAAATAAACAAGCTACAGTAGTTAAAAAAGATATGCAATCTTCAAAATTCTACAGTATAGATTATATCCCGCATCTGTTTGAGCGGATTAAATACGCATTAAAGAAATATAATGTAACTCTTATCGCTAAACCCCCAACCAAGCTTAAATATTTGGTACATAGAATGATCGACCCTATTGATAACAGAGATAAATCTGGCATTTATATTATTCCTTTTAAAGTTAATGACAGTTCTAAAATATATTCATATATAGGCATGACAACTCGCAAATTAAAAGAAAGGATTAAAGAGCATACAGCTGATATGAAAAAAGGTAAATAATCCACTGCTTTATCCAGATTAAATCAAGCCAGAGATATTGATGTATTTTTCAGTAAAGCTAAAATAATTTCACGATGTTCACAGTATAATAGTTGCATAATCAGAGAGTCCCTAGAGATTTTGAAAAGAGGTGATAATGCATGTAATGATGTATTATCTTATCAGATCCCTCGTTTATGGTACAATATACTAGGTATCACTGGGGTTTTTGGTTTCTCCTGACCCACCCCAGCTGGTAATGGTATCATCCGGACTTCAGTCACCCCCTTCATTTCATGTCTGTTTGGTTTCGCCCATTCCTAGCCTGTCCAAAACGCGCCATTTCGGAGCGGCGTCTCCTCGACTGCTTGTTGTTCATCTGAGGAAGGCTAATGTTTAGCCGAAAGCTCATGAAATTTTAACATCTTACAGTTTTAATGTTTTGAAGCTGTATTTTGATTTATTGCACATCGATAGTAATGTACCTATAAAGCACAATGTGTTTACATTGTGCTTTATAGTTTTTTAAGCTTAACTCAAAATGTACTTGGAAGAATTAGCTGTAATTCTGAATTAGCATATTTGAAGCCTCTAAGAAATCGATTGACATAAAATTTTTATATGGTACATTTCCGAAATTCTTTGTAAATTTTCTTTCATAATTTATATCTTTAAATTTAATTAGGCAGAAAATGTGAGGTGATAGAGTATTTCATTACGTTTTCTGTTTCAGCATTAACTCCTTCTTACCCAGTGTATCCTTTAGTGGTAAATATGGTACATAATGTTATTCCATCTGGGAGCGAAAGTGTTAAAGTTACCTTATAAGTATCCCTAACTTATTAGCTCCGAAAATCGTCTATAATATTGTATTTATGATTATAAAAAATATTTAAAAAATATATGCATGCGCGTTCTGATAGCGCATTTACATATAGTATCATATAAAACAAAAATTAACGAAATACTTCAATCATTGTTTGATTTATTCCTAAGTAATGGAGGTCTATTTTCAACATTCATTGATTCATTTTTGAATATTTTATATATCGCTAGCTTATGATTAAAATTTGATGTTTATTTGCATTTCCACATTTTTGACATGAGGAACTTAAATAATTCAAGATAATTTTTGTGTGGATTTTGGAATTTCATATATTACATGCATATTCAATACGTACATGACCACAATTTTATTACAAAATAAACTATACACGATTATAATGAACTTTATACGAATTAAAGCGGTACTTTTCTTGTTTTCTTCAATTACTTAGCAATGATGTATCAACCATATTCGAATGGCATTTGTGAAATGCACCTTTCTTTTTCAAGATAGACGATACTCAAATATATCTCTGTTTATTAATTACGTCGAATTTTCGGTGCAGGCTTTGGGACTACTTTTAAACAAATATTATTTTATACAGATATCAGGAATGAAAGCGCTGCGCCACAATTGGCCAATTACCAATAAATTTTAATGGTATTCGTCGCTTTATAAAAGTTCAGAAATTCTGTCATTAAATAAGATGACAAATACTGTTAAAATTTAGTGGTGACAGTCGGCCATTTGCGGCGCATCGCTTACATCCATGAGATATACAAATGTATGCATATATTCCTTGTTCCACACTCTGCTGAGATTAATAATTTATCGCGTCTGTATTTTTTTATTTACTATTTGTGAGATTATTATTTACTGTTTAAGATTGTGAAAATATTTTATTTAGTCTGTTTAATTTACAATAAAATACAATTTAAATTTCCATCATATGAAGGTTTTGCAAGTATGCATATTTTCACATATTAGATTCACAAAAAAGGGAAATAAAATACCAATTTTACGCTCATCATTTTACTTATCAACAAGTAGACAATTCAAAAGCTTTCAGTCCCAATAAACGTTATTACTTTAGTTTTAAATAAATAAAAAATATGGCTTTCTGGCTGCTACTAAAACCTGTATTTTTAAGTTATATTAACGACTGCTACAATATTGACAAAAAGTTTATTGTCAAGTTATGATGTCAAAATCAAAGCGGTTTTAGAAACGTTTGACAAAACAAACAGAATGTCGATAATGGTTTTGATTCGAATGCAACAGATTTTGTTGGCATTGAAGTTCGATTTTATGCGCAAGTTTATTTCAAAATATCGACAAAAAATTTCTATAATATACAAAATAAAAATCTTTAAGGAAGCATCTTTACTTTTTACAAGTTATGTATATATATATATTTGAATATATTCAATGCGGTTATTGTCGAGAGAATTAATATCAATTCAAATCTTAATATGATATTTTACACTGTCTAAGTAATGTAAATCTTAATAAAATATAAAATTAGCCCTATGGTTTAGATGAAACAGGCAATTAATAAAAGCAATTAATAATGCAAAATTGTAACCCAATCGTAACCATTGCAACAGAATTGGAATTTTATAAACTTTTTAATGGAAATATCTTATTGCAAAATGCTGGGTCTTTTAAATTTTTTAAATTACTTTTTGATTTTAACTAATTTATCCATAAATATATATCCATAATATAAATTTTACAAAAGTTAATATTTTTACATTTACTGTTATCATGAAAAAATTATGACTGTGAACGGTTTTGGATAGCACAATTGAAATCTATAAAGTGAATAATGTACAACTCATATTCAAAATATTAGAATAATTGAGAAAAAGTAATAAGAAAAAATATTTTCCATTTATTTATTTTTGATACTAAGTAAATGCAATAAAATTTCCGATAAATTAAATCTGGAATGTATAGATAAGATTTTAACAGTGAAAATATATAAAATACTGTACAATAAATTAGGTATACAGCTTTATGAAACACATCAAAATATTAGAATGAAATTTAGATTGGTTCAACATATTAGAATATTTTATTTTACGCAACTATATTACCTTATGAATATTAAGTAAATGGTAGTTAATATTTTGTAGTATCCCCTTTAGCTTTCATAACAGCGTACAATCGATCTAGCATACTATATACAAGGTGTTTACAGACATTTCTATCAATATTAGCCCAAATAGACTTTATACGTGCCACTAACTCAGTTTTACTTGAAGTAGGATTTTCCTGGAGTATTTTCTTCCTTATACACCATAAGTTTTCGATGGGATTAAGGTCTGGTGAGTTTGGTAGCCAAGGAAGTATCTTAATGTTGCATTGGCGGAACCAATTCTTAGTTGACACCGAGGTATGCGGTGACGCTAAATCTTGTTGAAAGATGAAATCATCTTCAAATAAATCTTCTGATGACAGAATCATGTAATATTCCAAACTTTCTTGATATATCTGAGAGTTAGCATTTTCGTAGACGATACATAACTTTCCAGGTTCTGCACTCATGCAACCCAAAACCATGACACTAGCAGCAAATTTTACGGAACGTTTAAGGCATTCTTTATCAAATGCTTCTTGCTTAATTCTCCAAACCCGAATAAATTGATTACCATATGAAATACAAAACATACTTTCATCACTAAATAATATATTTTTCCAATATCCTTCGCTCCATAAACGTCTTGATTTACACAAAGTCAATCTTATAGGCTTTTGTTTTGCAGTCATGAGAGGTTTTGTTTTCGGTACACGATATTCAAACTTAAATTTATGGAGACGTCTTAATGTTGTCGATGTTGAAACTTCAACTCCTTCTTCTTTCCATTTTCGGTGCAAGAATCGCACACTTTTAAAACGGTTTTTCTTAACTATACGCTTGTCATCTCTAGCAGATGTTTTTCGTTTTCGGCCGACATTTTGGCGATCATTTTGGAATTTTCCATTTTTGGAATAATGTGTTAGTATTTTACTAACGCTTGATTGCGAACAATGTAAATAATTCGCTATATAACATTGATTTTTACCGTGCCGGTACAAATCAACCATACGAATTTTAACAGATACAGAATATCACTCACACGACCCATTTTAAGACGAAAAAGCAAAAAAACTGAAAATAAATACTGATTTTAAATAAAATCGTATGAATTTAATCAATGATGCCACCAGTTATGAATTGGTTATAATTAAAGGATAATTAAATGTGAAATATTCTAATATTTTGAACCACTTGAATAAATATTCTAATATTGTAACTTTTTAAAATATATTTTTTTCAATTAATTTTTTCAAAAATGATATTAATTAAAATTAATATCATATAATAAATAATAATAGATAATAATAATATAAATAAATAATAAATAATAATATAATAATAATAACATTAAAAGACAAAAATTAAGATTGAGAAAAATTAATTTCATTAATTATAATTAAATTAATCATACACGCTGCCAAAAAAATAAAAAAATCTGGAGTCAATTAACTTTCATTGCATGGTAAAACAGTACGAAAAATAGCAAGTAATGGAACACACATCTAAAATACATCTTCAAAATGCACCGTGTGATGAGATAGAATGCTTGAAATGAAAGCATATTCTGAGGTTAAAAACCCTAATATATTAAATATTAAAATATTTTTATATAATTTTATCATCTTGCAGCATTAAAATATATTTTTATATAATCAATTTGGAAGGTATTTATAAAAGTATATTATTTTGAATTTCAAATTTAATTTTTCTATATCACATAAATATTTCAGTTTAAAAAAATGCAGCTGATATATTTACTATAACTGGTTAGTGTGATATATTTTTAATCACTTCATGATGTTAATAAATTGAGAGCTAAGTTATTTTTAAGTATATATGTTAATGTGATATTGTTATAAGTTTGAATTTAAGTTAAGTTTAATTGTTTTTGTATTTGACTAATTAAACGTTAAAAAATAAATACCTTTGTTTTAAATATGTTATCTTTTTTTTCAAATCACTACATATGATTTAGTAACTTAATTGAATTTTTTTACTTTTCTTTGGGGTTATAAAATCAGCTTTAACGTTTTCACTAAGAGCGTGACAACTCTGCTAAATTTCTTAAACCCCATAACTATTATCTTAATAATAGTTAACAAATGCTCCTATATACCGGGCTGACACACGCCTCCATTTAGTTGCTTAAGCGGACGCCTGACTTGGCGTCTTATCGCGTAGATGGCGAGCGAAATTAGTTACTTAATCACATGCAAAAATATAAGAATAAATAGCTAAGATATTTAATAGTGCCATACATAAAAAAACATGTAATTATGCTTTTGTATAATACTATATTAAAATTAAAAATTCATTTTCATCAATTAATATTTATTGCTTAGCTTTACATGAATAATTAAGAATGACAATATAAATTTAACTAATTCTAAAGTTGATTTAATGTGAAAATATATATTCTCATGCATTGGACTCTTATATTTTTATTACTTTCAGTATAAAGTTAAGTTGTGATATAATTTGTTATTAATAAAAGATTCTTAAAATGTTGATATTCTAGGGAATAAATTTCGTATGTTAGATATTCAGTTTTCACAATTTACTCGCATGTAAAATAATCTTTATTAAAAAAAATAATAATGATGAGGAGAACCTTCCGCGTTTCGAACAATTTCTGTTTTCTTTTAATGTTATTTCAATCTCCCCCCCCCCCCCACATCCCTACAATTCAACAATTTCAACCAACCGAGTACGTAAAAGTTTAAAATTTGTAAAACTTATTTTTTTTGTCTACTCATTTATTACTTTATTGCAAAACCAAATAACCAATTATTTAAATTCCCCTTTTTCGAAACTACCGATCTCGCCTCGGTTTTTGAACAAAAATGAATTCAGAAATATGTCAGAAAGTAGTTTCTTTGGATTTGAGAACAGAGGGAAGGAATTTAATTTTTGTTCAAAAACGCATAAAATTAGCAGGTCTTCTTAAGATCTTTCAGAAAATACTGTCAAAGTGGACGGTTTGAATCGATTTCCCGACGTGGTAGCGCGAGAAAGGGAGAAGTTTGTCGTCACATGACAATTATCGCTTATTACTCAATAAGTAATTTATTTGTCAAAAACTAGAAAACTCTATTCGATTCCAAATCGCTTCATTAGTCAGTTCTGCCAATTTTATTCCTTTTCGTTTAAAAATGAGTCAGAAAATATGGCTAAAAGTTTTGCGCTCTTGAGCCGGGAATTTGAAAACCACATTAAACAAAACTCTTTCAATTAAAAATATATAGAAAATTCCATATAGTAAAAACGTCAAATTCACCTTCTTAAACTTGAAAAAACACAATGCAAACACATTGATTAAAAATTTATTTGTTACTATAAAAAAACAAGGTATAGTTTTTCGACTGTTTTTTTATCCTCTGATGATGGCTAATGTTTAACCAAAAGCGCTTAGGTATTTTACATCATAAATTGTTTTAATGCTTTAAAACTG
Source organism: Maratus michaelseni (assembly GCA_963931845.1). Classification (NCBI taxonomy): domain Eukaryota; kingdom Metazoa; phylum Arthropoda; class Arachnida; order Araneae; family Salticidae; genus Maratus; species Maratus michaelseni. The sequence goes on from OZ007586.1 coordinate 405,992,127, forward strand.
TTTTTAGTATTTGCACCTGTTATAGTAACAAATAAATTTTTATCAGTGTGTTTGCATTGTGTTTTTTCAAAACTCTCATTTAAAAAAATTTCTGCCCTATTTGTAATTTTACAATAACAGTAAATAATGAATCGTCAAAATTTTCCCTTAAAAATAATAAAAAATATGCCTCCCCTCCTCCTTTCTACAGCTGATGATGGAATTAAAAATCTATCTATATTTTTTTCCTTATGTGTTGTGTTTGTTACTTTTTTTCAAACAAGAGATATATAATAATTTCAAACACGCCTCCCTCTTCAACTCTCAACTTTCAGTTTTTCCTTTTGACCCCCTCCCCCCGCGCGCAAAATTCAAAGTGTAAAGTGTAAAATCTTTAAATTTCGATTAAAGAAAGTCCCTTTTTATACACTTTTTAACAACAGTAAAGGAATTTAACTATCTAAATATCCCCCCCCCCCTCCATCCATCCAAAAAATAAATAAGGTAGAGTTTCTAGACATGGGGGTGAATAAGATTTTTTTCTCTCTTTAACAATTAGGCTTTTCTCCCCCGTCCTGCAATATACCATATCGTACTCGAAGAACCAGTTTATTGTATGCAAGGGATCTGGTTGGCGTGGCATGTGTGTTAATGTGATATTGTTATAAGTTTGAATTTAAGTTAAGTTTAATTGTTTTTGTATTTGACTAATTAAACGTTAAAAAATAAATACCTTTGTTTTAAATATGTTATCTTTTTTTTCAAATCACTACATATGATTTAGTAACTTAATTGAATTTTTTTACTTTTCTTTGGGGTTATAAAATCAGCTTTAACGTTTTCACTAAGAGCGTGACAACTCTGCTAAATTTCTTAAACCCCATAACTATTATCTTAATAATAGTTAACAAATGCTCCTATATACCGGGCTGACACACGCCTCCATTTAGTTGCGTAAGCGGACGCCTGACTTGGCGTCTTATCGCGTAGATGGCGAGCGAAATTAGTTACTTAATCACATGCAAAAATATAAGAATAAATAGCTAAGATATTTAATAGTGCCATACATAAAAAAAACATGTAATTATGCTTTTGTATAATACTATATTAAAATTAAAAATTCATTTTCATCAATTAATATTTATTGCTTAGCTTTACATGAATAATTAAGAATGACAATATAAATTTAACTAATTCTAAAGTTGATTTAATGTGAAAATATATATTCTCATGCATTGGACTCTTATATTTTTATTACTTTCAGTATAAAGTTAAGTTGTGATATAATTTGTTATTAATAAAAGATTCTTAAAATGTTGATATTCTAGGGAATAAATTTCGTATGTTAGATATTCAGTTTTCACAATTTACTCGCATGTAAAATAATCTTTATTAAAAAAAATAATAATGATGAGGAGAACCTTCCGCGTTTCGAACAATTTCTGTTTTCTTTTAATGTTATTTCAATCTCCCCCCCCCCCCCACATCCCTACAATTCAACAATTTCAACCAACCCAGTACGTAAAAGTTTAAAATTTGTAAAACTTATTTTTTTTGTCTACTCATTTATTACTTTATTGCAAAACCAAATAACCAATTATTTAAATTCCCCTTTTTCGAAACTACCGATCTCGCCTCGGTTTTTGAACAAAAATGAATTCAGAAATATGTCAGAAAGTAGTTTCTTTGGATTTGAGAACAGAGGGAAGGAATTTAATTTTTGTTCAAAAACGCATAAAATTAGCAGGTCTTCTTAAGATCTTTCAGAAAATACTGTCAAAGTGGACGGTTTGAATCGATTTCCCGACGTGGTAGCGCGAGAAAGGGAGAAGTTTGTCGTCACATGACAATTATCGCTTATTACTCAATAAGTAATTTATTTGTCAAAAACTAGAAAACTCTATTCGATTCCAAATCGCTTCATTAGTCAGTTCTGCCAATTTTATTCCTTTTCGTTTAAAAATGAGTCAGAAAATATGGCTAAAAGTTTTGCGCTCTTGAGCCGGGAATTTGAAAACCACATTAAACAAAACTCTTTCAATTAAAAATATATAGAAAATTCCATATAGTAAAAACGTCAAATTCACCTTCTTAAACTTGAAAAAACACAATGCAAACACATTGATTAAAAATTTATTTGTTACTATAAAAAAACAAGGTATAGTTTTTCGACTGTTTTTTTATCCTCTGATGATGGCTAATGTTTAACCAAAAGCGCTTAGGTATTTTACATCATAAATTGTTTTAATGCTTTAAAACTGTTTTTAGTATTTGCACCTGTTATAGTAACAAATAAATTTTTATCAGTGTGTTTGCATTGTGTTTTTTCAAAACTCTCATTTAAAAAAATTTCTGCCCTATTTGTAATTTTACAATAACAGTAAATAATGAATCGTCAAAATTTTCCCTTAAAAATAATAAAAAATATGCCTCCCCTCCTCCTTTCTACAGCTGATGATGGAATTAAAAATCTATCTATATTTTTTTCCTTATGTGTTGTGTTTGTTACTTTTTTTCAAACAAGAGATATATAATAATTTCAAACACGCCTCCCTCTTCAACTCTCAACTTTCAGTTTTTCCTTTTGACCCCCTCCCCCCGCGCGCAAAATTCAAAGTGTAAAGTGTAAAATCTTTAAATTTCGATTAAAGAAAGTCCCTTTTTATACACTTTTTAACAACAGTAAAGGAATTTAACTATCTAAATATCCCCCCCCCCTCCATCCATCCAAAAAATAAATAAGGTAGAGTTTCTAGACATGGGGGTGAATAAGATTTTTTTCTCTCTTTAACAATTAGGCTTTTCTCCCCCGTCCTGCAATATACCATATCGTACTCGAAGAACCAGTTTATTGTATGCAAGGGATCTGGTTGGCGTGGCATTTGGCGAAATTCTTCAATCCTGATCTATTCTTCTTGCATTTATAGACAAATTATTCCGCTTTTCTTCATTTATATGGATTTTAAATATTCTAAATCCACTCCTTGACAGATTAGAACAATTTTATGCGAAACAACCGTCCATTTTAAGCGATTTTGTAACTCGATAGTCGTTTAAACATTTCTCGCCTCATAGGCATAGGCAACAATGGGCAACAAACGGTAAGTGGGCATAAAAATGTTTGATGATTCAGCCTGTGTTATAGGAGCCCTAGGGAGCACTAATCTCGACTGAGCGCCAATCGCTGTCAGCGCCATCTATTGTTTGAAATTCGAACTAAAATCAAGAATCACAGTAAGAAAACTCCTGACATACATAACCCTCCTACAAGAATTTTTTTATTATCTGTCACCGTTTGCAAGTTATTTAATTTTAAAATCCATCAGACATTTTTGTCCATCAGACACCCGGTATATATATTGAATAAAATGTTAAATATACCCTAAATGGGACTAAACTATGGAGAATTGGATCCCATTTATGTAGAATGACCTTACTGAAAATTTGCAGAGCATTTACTTTGAGAAATATGCATACAGCCGTTCTTCAATCACTATTCCAATCTCGGAAGCAATCAATGCTAGGGATCACATGAATTAAAACTAAGTATCATTTGGGCGTAGATTGAGTTAAAAATAGTGCATGGGTTAAAATATATCCTTCAGTTGTATATGATAAATGCTCTTTTATAGCTTGGTATGAATTTTTACCTTATAGGCTATCAAAGCCTGAGAGCTAATGCACCCGCAGGCTCTGTATGTACGTACGTATGTATGTACGTACGTAACGTGATACCTCTTGATAGAAAAATTCGATTTGCTTCAAATTTTGTATTTAGGTTCATTCTGATGAAACGCATCCCTGATTAGAATAGCGGTTCATTGGTTAAGTATAAAGGGGAGGAACGGATGGCTGATCCATCCTTAATGTAGATAAATGGGTTTTTCATGCAGAATTATACAATTTGCATCAAATTTAGTATACAGGTTTAATCTGATAAGAAGTTTCGCTGATTTGATTTGGAGGTTCATTGGTTAAGTATAAATGGGGGAAACGGGCGAGGGAGCTAATTCCTCCTTAATTTTGCTAAATGAGTATTTCATGCTGACTTATATAATTGTGTGAGCATAATATACAATTACTATCGATAGCTTAATGCCATCAGTTTAACTGGGCACTTTTCTTTCTATTTATGCTTTTGCCTCTGTTTTCTGAGGTATAGCGCTACGAATTGCCGAATTTAGACGTATATGTTTATTTTCAAACAAACGTTATCATCACAGGAATCGTATTGCCAACCGTACACTCCTGCGCCAATAAATTGATTTACAAGTTTAAATTGTGCTATGTTATATATTTTATATATGTATAAACAATGTTTAAATAGCGCGTTAGCAGTTTTGGACAACCCGTCATAAACATTTAATTAAATAAAAATAAAAACACCTATTATTATAATGCATGTAATATTATATAAAACCTTTAAACTAAGATCTGGATCACTGTTATGTGTTTGCGAACCGACATTCAAAAAGTCGTTATTGAATTTTAAAAATTGCATCTTAATTAGTCAATAAATAATAGCTCGTTTCTGATATTGTATGCAGGCCTTAGTATAACATTAACTAATTTGGCGTCCGTACAATATTTAAAGAATCGCAGACGAAATGACTTTCTGAAAAATCACTAAGTCTCGACGTATCTCAAAAAGCATTAGGATAATTAATTTTAAATAAAAGTAAAGCTTAAACCATGAATTATCTAATAAGTACTCCCTAAGATCAACTGTTAATAATTTCATTTTTATAGATATCATCCATGAACACAAAATTTCAACATTAGTGTCTTACATCACTATCACTTTAAACGCCTCATGTATTACTAAATATGTTTATTCTTTATTATAAACAACTTAAGTATTTCAAGCCCACGTGAACGTTAAGGTCAACAAATTGCATCTACATGCAAAATTCAAAATGTAAATATATGTAGAAAAATGTTTTACTTCTACACCTTAAGGCATATTAAACGAAAATCATTTGAAAGAAGTATAATATAGTTTTACTCTTTATAATATAGTTTTAACTCATTTTTTAGAGAAAACTAAATTAATTCTTTGGAATGAAAAAAAAGAAAAGAATGAAAAGAATGTAGCTTAAAAAACATTTTCTGCGCTTTAAATTGAAATAAACTAAACAAAAAAAATTAGAAAAAGAACTATCTGGATGGGTAAATTCTAAATTTCCTCTTCAGTTTGTGACAAAGTAGCTATGTCATACATGACCAATCATTCTTTTACGATGTTGTCTGTATTGATCTCAGATATCTTCTGACTTACGAATTCATTTTTTTTTTTGCGATTTTCTTAGAAGAGACACTCTTTGAATGAAGAAGTAATACAAAGTTGCATTTAACAAACCTATTTTTTATATCTTGAAAAAGAGTAGTTTAGGTATATTTTTTTATTTATATCTCGTGAATTGAAAAAAAAAATCAAAACTATTTTTTAACTGCTTGAAAAGTTGGGTATACTATATATACAGCTTAATGTTTATCCCCAAATGCCAAAATGGCACGAGAATGTTGGAACATTTTTTTTTTCTTTTATAAAGTACGTGAAGAAAAGCCTTTACTTATTTCCAGATAAATTTTTTCTTAAATTTTTGTATTATTCAATCAAGTGAATATTTTAGCGACAGAAGTACTTTGACCAAAGGTAAGTTTTACTTTTTATTTCCCACAAAATAAATTTATTTTTCAAAATGGAAATAAAGAAAAGTAAAATTAGAAACTTTAGGAATAATTTTTGTGGTATAAATTGATATAAAATTGTACCAGAAAAAAAAGGTAAATAAATATCTTCATTACAAAATTGAAAATTTCCTTTGGCGTTGGTAAGAAACAGTAACGACTCGTGGCTGACTATTTTTGGGGCACTAAATACATACTTGAAATATTTATTCTTTTCGTGCCACTACTTTTTAAAATAAATTTATTATTTGTTTAATGACAGAACTTTCTGCCAAAAAATAAGGAAAAAAAATATTTTAAAATATAGTAGTAAGAGAAGAATAAATTTGGTAGACATTTATTTAGTGTCCCAAATGAAGCTGGCCACGAGCCGCCACTGGTGACAAAGTATGTATGTATAGTTCAGGATTTTTTCTTTAATTGCATTGTAAGATCAATGTCCCTTGATGCGACCTATAAATGAGACAAAGTTCTTCCACATGAAATGATAGCTCAAGAAGCTTATATGAATGTGACAAAATTAACCATTTCATGAAGAAACCGCGAAACATGTTAGTGCACTTAAAGCGTTTTTTCTAGGAGAATGTTTCATTTCAGTACATATTGATAATAATAAAACATCGCTCCCTAAATGACGCAACGCTCCCTAAATGAATGGTATAATCCAGAACATAAATTCAATATAGCGTTTTTTAATCTTTGAATGTCAAATGACCAGCCATATTGAAGTCAGGGAACATAACGGCTATTCCGTCTACCGTAGATAAAGCAGTAAATGATGACTCACCTCAAAATAGAGTCTTAGAATATTTGTCACATTTTGGAGTCTGATATTCATATAGATATATTAGCGAAAAACTCCATCTTCAAAAGTGAAGGTTGTAAACAAACACTAAACACACCAGTAAGCTAATAAGGTATTTTCACATAATAAACTAAAATGTTAATAAAAATCAGAAACTGTGAATAATTGAACTTTGTTGATTTAATATCAGCTTATGTGCCTCAACCCAGGTGCCTCAGCCTAAATAAAGAAAGTGGAAATTGAAAAGCGAAACGACATAGCACTAAACAACAGAGCTACTGGTATATAAAAAAGTATTGGAGCATAGAAAATGGCAAGTGCAAAGCAAAAAGCGAGGAACAGAAACAAGTATAATTGAGGCTGTTTTTCACTTCAAACCAGAGTTTCAAATTTACACAAGAGCGCTTTTGAGAGCAGTCACTCTGGTTTATCTGATAAATGAAACTGAGGAATTTTGTGATAATATTAAAGTTACCAGCTACATTAGTGATGAGTAAGAGGAAGAAAAAATTCCAGGTATTGTTACTAGTAAGATTAATAAAAACTATAAGTAAGCACAATTGCAAACTTTGGGAGTTGCCGGAATGGTTCTTGAATGTACTTTATGAACTATATAAAATTAATGAAGTTTTCACTTTACCATAATTGTTAAATTTCAGAAAAAGCTACAGTATTCTACGCATTACAAAGCATATTTTTTTTTTTTTTAATGTGTAAAACATTGTGTAATGGACAAAGTAATGGAACTTTTGAAAAAAAAAATAATGTTGCAATTGTTATATTTGTTTTTCATTATTCACTTCTCCAACGCAATCTAGAGGGTACGTTATTTTAATTGGTTTTAAGTTGCCAGCTGGAATTACATTACGATATTTAAATCTTTCGTAGGTGCTGCAACTTAGGAAATGTATTTAGGCATTTTAGGAAATTAGTAGGCATCAAAATTTTGGGAGTAAGATTTACGGATACCAAAATGTCCTGCTAGTGAAGATAATGAAATTCTTAAGAATGGTCTTTCAAAGACTAGCTGGAATATAAACGCAAAGTTCTCCAAAATAATTAATTGTTTTAGAATAAAAAAGGAGGTCATCATTCAATTTAAAGGACTCCGATCATTTTTTCAAAAATGGCTGAATTTAAACTACTAATCCAAAATATGATAACCACCAAACTCAGAATCGTTTTCAAGCACCTGGACCAACTGTTCCCTGGACCTCAATACCAGGGACAAGAAAACTGAAAACTTTACCTCGTCAACCATCTCCACAAATATTTGTGGGTTCCTTTACGGCCCTATGTTCAATATCCACTCTGCTAACCTTAAACTACTATGACACTTTCTCGATGACAAACCTTTACCATTTGTTAACTTCGTAAACGCTGAATGATTTGTAACCATCTTTATCGGCAACTCATTAAAATAACAACGAAAGTTATTCAACGCCCAAATTAATCGAATAATTTCGCTCTGTTGAATTCAAAATCTTAGATGCATAGGCTATAGGTGTACGTGCCTGGGCAAATACTGTACCAATCCCAACAGAACTAGAATAACAATACACTTCAGACTGTAGTTAATAATTTGAATGGGCCAAAACGGTGGGAGAAATAAAAGCTTCAATCAAAAAACTTGAAAACTTCAATCAAAACAAAGTTCTGATCTGCCACTGACACACAATCTTTACTCTTTTCCTGTTCAAAGCTTACAGAGAACTTAACTCAATTAAAAAAAAAAAACTTGATTACAATTAATGGTTGGTTGGTCGTAAATGGGTTGGTTTATTCCGAATTACTTTTAATTGAATCCTGAGTAATTTTAACACCTAAGTACTTTATTGCTCTCCATAAAAATTTACATTTCTCTAATTGGCTTGCTAAAAAAGCATTAAAAATAGGGTAATGTTTACCCTGAGCTATTTTACATGCTTTTGAGTAGTAGCCGTCACTGCGATAATATCATCCAAATAGACCAAATTTCTTTATCTAACAAATTCCTTAGCATTTTATTCATGGCCTTTTGAAACATGGATGGTGCACAAAACAAACCAAATCTCATCCGTTTAAAGGCGAAACAACTATTAATTGTAATAAAAGCTGTCTTATTTATATCTTCGAGCTTTGTTGGAAATTGAAAATACTGTGATGTTAAATATAGGGTGAACATAAAATTAATCGTTATATTAGCCAAAATATCATCTATCACAGGAATTGGAAATTGGAGATAATGCGTAATAGCATTCAACTAACCGTAATGTATTGCGACTTCAAGGCCTCAGGTTCATCAAAACTCTTCCCGTCATTCTTCCAGGTTTTATTTCAGTACAAGCATTATTTAAATTAAGTAGTAATAAATAAAGAAGTAATATATTAAATAGTAAAACAGATTTAATGCAGTTTGAATATATTGAATAATGATTGATACTCTCAAGGATTACATTAATATATACAGGGTGCCCACTCTCAACGGTGTCCAATGACTAATTCCTAAACTGTTAGTCATAGACATATAGTTCCAATTACAAAAATGTTTCAAATGAGGTAAAGAAGTATTTTAAAAGCCCTTTGGGTCAATAAAAACATTTCTTAAAAAGTTACAAAATTTAAATTTTTATATGAGCCACAGGTCATATAAGTTATATTTAGTAAATATTTCATATTATCTAAGAAGTAAGACAAAGAAAGTACCATTCTTCTAAGATTAAAACTGACAAAGTGATAGTTGTTTAAAGTTGAAGCATCTTTTTTGCTGCGAAATAGGGGTCATTCACAAATTTAGTAGGAATATAAATAATCGGCAGAAATAAAAAATAATAGTTGAGAATAAAATTAACATTACGATATAAATTTGAAATTTATTTTCATTCTGACATATTAAAGAAAAATATTCAACTTGTACTAAAAATATAAGTAAAAAGAATTCTTTTTAAATGAAATTATAAAAAGCAACAGTATCAATTTTTTAGAAAATGATACATATTTTAAAATGCTATTAGATTATTTAATCTAAAACTTAAATAATAAAAATTAAAGTTATCTTAAACCTTCGACGTGACTTCCTTCGGCTAAAATGCAGAAATGTATACGTGAAATAAATCCTTCTAATACTTTAAGCACTTTGTGCCACCCTCATCTAGCATGGCCCAACTCATCTGTGTTTAGATGCAGAAAATTGGTATAAGTGATGCAATTCTAAGTGTCATAACTCGTTCAATTTTAGTGTTAGATAAATGGGATTTTTTTTTGTCTTACTTGTTAGTGTAATAGAAAATTTATAATAAATATCACTTGTGGGACCGGGGGACTGTATAACAAATTAAATTTTGTAACTTTTTAAGAAATGTATTTATTGAAACAAATGACTTTTAAAATAATTTTTTACCTCATTTAAAACATTTTTTTGTAATTGGAACTATATATCTATGATTAACGGTTTAGGAATTAGCCATTGAACACCGTTGAGCGGGCCACCCGGTTTAATTAAGTTTTTTATATAATGTTCAATTAATAATTTTTTTTACTATTTCTAATAAAATACAAAGAAAAGAGCATTACAATCTGTTAATAAGGGAGACAAACGTACTGAAATAATTCGTTGGAATTCATTGAATGGCTTGGGTTCGAACTCATGTGAGCGTCTATAACTTATTATCATCATCTTGTGTCATCTCCATAACGTCCAAAGTACTTGACCGTTAACTACCAAATTTGAACGGAGGCTGGATTGCTGAATATGGTTTATATCTTGGATGAGTTTGTTAATCACTGATATTCGATAATCTATTCTACAATAATGGTCAATTGAAATTTTGAATCAAAACATGGTCAACGGGAATATATAAAAATTTATTAATTTGAGTGATAAATGTGATAAAATTTCATTAAAATATGTCCGCTGAAATGCACACTTCATACACAGTACATGTACATTTGAAAATTTTAAATCAATTTATAAACGCTCAGCATATAACGGTTATGTGGAAGAGAATGCCCGCTAACAGAGGGGATGTGGGGAAAGAATAGTGGATACGTACGATTGATAAATATGCGAGTCTGGAAATGCTTCTTGTATATTTTATTATTCATATAGACATGTCAGTGTCTAAAAATATTCGACTTATTCTTAATGAGGTAGTAAATTGAATTGTAAAATTATCAATGATATCAATTTAATGCCAACTGGAGCAGTCACTTTAAGAAAAAAATGTTAAAATAAAAATACAAAACATATTTGCAGAAAATAATGCAGATTTTTTTCGCCTTTAGGCAATTTGATGGGAAACAACAAAACTCTCTTATACATAAACATGAAGTTGTATTCAAAAATATATGTTAAAATTATATTTGTGATAATAATTTCACTATTTGATCAGCTAAAATTATGAAATTACTGGTCTTTCAGATATTCTCCATATGAATAACGGGTCGTTTTTAAACAATATGAAATATATATTATAGAGTGCGTGGGGTGACTCCATTATTTTACAGATGCTTTGGTGGAGCTTGAACAAAAACTGTTGAGAACCGCTGTTCTAAACGAATGAGCAATACAAAATTGCTTTAAACTTACGCTAGTATATTAGACAAATCTTGTATAAATGTTGTATCTATACTACATGACTTAAAAAATAAAAATAAAACTTTTTAAGAAAAAAAATATGAAACACCTCCCAACACTTCCAGTATACAGTAAAGCAGCTTCACCGTTTAAAAAGGTGAAAACAAATCTCTGAGTAAATAACATTTGAATATTTAAACATTTAATAAATATTTTAGAACCTAATTTCAGCAATTACCATTCACAGCTAAAAAAGTATTCGAATTATTTTATACAGCCCTGTACAATATTTGTATAACCATTACATATAGTGATGAAATTTAGCTTAGTTGGAAAACGCATAACACATTCGAAAAATTACGTTCAGAAATTTCCATCAATAGACGGAAATGCACTCGTCTGTTTTTGTACAGCTCTGTAAATTTTCAACAAGTTTTTATACACGCCTCGTATTAAACGAAAATTTAATAGAAAAACCCGCATACCACAACTGAAAACATACTTTCAGAAATTTCCATTAAAAAACGGCAATTTATCAAGGTCTTTGAGTAGTCCTGTATATTTATTTATATTCTTCAAACATATCTCAGTATAATAAATATAGTTTAGCTAGGAAATGCATAAATCAAATAAGAAATAACCCTAAGGTAATTCACGCTCATACACAATAATCACTTTTCAACTTTGTTGGAAATGGTTTGTTGGTTGGTTGATTTATGACGGCCGATTATCTACTACAGGGATATAGGCTTAAGGTTCAAAGAAAACCACGGAAATCTCCGAACGGTTAGGTCGACGATCGCGACAGGGGTTTGAACACAGCACCCCCCGTCTACCAGCTTTGAGAGCAGAACCTCTCAGCCACTGGTGGGGCTTGTTGGAAAAGTTAAAAATAGAGTTACATTTTTTTAAATGTTTTACCTTTTATTACTTAACCATCATACGTAGTATAGGGTAAGTCTTGTAATCGTTTTGAAAATAGAATTTTTTTGACGGATTAAAACGTTTCAGACACTGGAGATTCCAAAAAACATATTTTAAAAAAAAAATTGCCATCCGTCTGTCTGTGTGAGTGTCTGTAAACTCTCTATCTCCCAAACAAATTGAGATAGAGACTTAAAATTTGGTATGTACTTAGTATGTAGTAATGGGAAGAAGTTTATTGAATTTCAGTAACCTCAATTTTACGGAACTATTTTTTTCGGACTCTTGAAATATTCGTCCTGATAAAAGGTATATAAAAATTTTCGAAATTGACTTTCTTTTTTTAAGGTGTGAATATAAAAGACAATAAAAAAAACAAATTTTGCATTAAGAATTAAGTCAATCGGATGATTTGTTGCCGATATATTTGTAATCATATTTGCCACACTCTTCAATTTTTCATGACCCTGTATTTCATTCAAATTTCAATTAAAAGATATATTTTAATTAGTAAAGAGACGCTTAATCGGACGCAGTAAACTGTTAGTTAATAGGATTATCATTTTTAGAGTTATAAGGCTGTTTCTCTTATGCAATTCAGTAATAGCGCATTTAAAGTTTATGACGTCATCAAGTCAGGATTTTATTCGAATTGCAATGCATTTTATAAATAGTTTACACATGTTTTATTTTCATATTTTATTTTATGTATATCCATGATAGGTAACAGTATTACGGTGGCCCCCAACGACTAGTTTTTTGCTAAAGTAAGTGTATTGTAAGCAATGAAACAGAACAAAATATAAAGAAAAGAAAATGCAAAAATATATTTAATAGTTAATTAAAATAAATCCAAACAAAAACGAAATACGATGGAGAAACGAGATAGATGGTCTGACGAATCGAATCTTCCTCTTGAGTTGGTGACAAAATAGCTATGGCATTTTTGACCAATATTGTTTAATGATCTCACACATATTGATCTGAAACTTTGTGACTAAATTACTTGCATTTTTAGTATTTCTTGGACATGACTCTTTTTGAATAAAATATAACACAAAAGTTCATTAATTGTACACTTATACCAAGCTATTTCATGTACCTAAAATATCTAAAAGGATATTTTTTTATTTATTCTACTGTTAAAATTTGGAAAAGGGAACCCTTTTTAAACAAAATCAATCAGATTTTAAAACAATAAATAAAATTTATTGTTGAATTTATGATATTTTAGAATTCTGAAAAAAAAAAAAAGATTATATTGATCGAAAATCTTTTTCTAATACTTCGAAGTAATGTGTGAAACGTACATTTTAATGAATAATCGCACGTTTTATGTTATAATTCGCAGAAGCTACGGTTATTTTTCAACATACTAACATATTAAAATTAAAAACAGGAACACATTTAAAATGAACCAATACTGATAACTTATTACAAAAATAGGTGTAAAATAAAATAAAAGTTTTAAAACATTAAAACCCTTCTATAGATGTTAAAATTTTCGTCGGAGCGTCAAGCGCTTTCGACCAGAACCTGGCCATCATCAAATGGGTCGAACATGGGAAAAAATTCTGTAACTTCCGGAATGTACGCTGGTTAAATATCAGAAGGCGAAACCAAATAGGAAGAAAATGGGAGGGAGATGGATGAGTCTATTGAGCGAGGTGCGTTATTCCAAACCAAATGCACCATTGACACCAAGTAGTTTAAACCAGATTTTTGGTATATTGAATGATAACTTTTCAGTTTTAACTGCCTCATTTCCCGGTAGATGGCAGCACTAAAAAACAGTTTTGAAAGGACAATGTTTCGAATTGCAGTTTATTACGTCAGAAAAAATATAAAAGACATTCTATTAACTTTATCATATTTCCAGAACTTTAATTATTATTATTATGTTTTAAAATTTCTGTCATATTTTTCTGTAATATATATTATTAATTTTCTTTCATTTATTTATTAGATTTTGTGAATTCTGCGAGTCCTGTTTTATGCGGAGCTGTTCCGTAAATAAGTTGTTCTGTTTTGAGTCTGAATTCTGAGAGTGTGTAAAATTCTAATTCTAATTCAAAAGTGTTATTCTACCTTATTAAAATATGTGAAAAGGATTCAATTCTCAAGTGTAATGATTGCGAAACAACTCAATTATTTTATTTTATGAAACACAGTTCTTCATAAAGAAATTCAACTGTTTTGTATTAATAATTTACAATGATTCAATTCTATCACCAGAATAGTCTTCAAAATCGTTATGCGGATAAAAATTTTGATTTCTGATCAAGGGAAATCACTATAATTAATTTTCTGGTTATTCAGCGAAGCATTAGCTCTACAAACTATGATAATTCGCTCGACAAGGAATCTGGGCATTTGGAAACTCAACACAAATCTCAAGGTACGTAGATTCTTTTTATTTATTTATTCAGTAATAAAATCTCAATAATACTTATTCTTTAATCCAGAACTCTACAATAACATATAATTACAGGATTTCGTACCCCTTGTCAGTATTTCCACAGACTCCCTCAGTATACATGTACTATAATACTGACAAGGGATAGGATATAAAACTAATAGGCGCCGTCGGCGCCCTCACGGCGCCGAGCGAGCCCACTCCTCATCGTGCCCAAATCCTGAAGGATTTTTAACGCAGACCATGGCTTTGTCTCGCCAGGTCGCTACGATCGATTTAGAGGGTTCGCGTTCCAGCGACGCCTCCTCATCTTTTGCCCCAGAGTCGACGACAGAGGTCGTTACGATTCGGCGGAAGTTCCCACCATCAAAGGAGACTTCCCCACGTGACACCTGATGAACCGTAGAGACTGTCGAACGGCTTCATCGCCGAACACCCATAAGGGAGTCGGGTCATCCACCTGATGTCCGGCATCCCTACGGCCCTTGCTTTCCCGCGGAGTCCGAACATGAAAGGGATAGGATATCCTGTAATGATATGTTATGCAATATATAACAAATCTACTTGGTGTCAATAATGCATTTGGTTTAAAATATCCCTCCTCACTCAATAGAATCATCCATCCCCATGGCGTTTTCTTTATATTTGGTTTCGCCTTCTGATATTTAACCAGCGTAAATTCTCGAAGTTACTGAATTTTCTCTCATTTTCGCCCACTTTGATGATGGCCAGGTTTACGTCGAAAGCGCTCAGGACTCCGACGAAAATTTTAACATCTATAAAAGGGTTTTAATGTTTTAAAACCTTTATTTTATCTTGCACCTGTTTTAGTAATAAGTAATAAATTGGGATTCATTTTAAATATTTTCAAATTTTTAATTTGATATGAAGGTGAATTTAATGTTCCAAAATTAGAAAAAAATAATTCTATATATTTCATACTAACATAGCTGTCAACTTTACGCTTGTTTGTTACCACTAAAATTAAAAAGAAATTTTTGAGCTATCTAATCGGAGATATTTTTTTCTTTTAACTAAAAGAAAATTTACTATTAAATTTTACTGGTAACAAAAAAGCGTAAATGTTTACAGCTAGGTACTAAGAATACTTTAAAATGCAGGCCTCCTACTCTATCAGTTTTTTCAATACAACTTTTTCAAAGAAAAATGTTCTTTTTTAATTTTTCCCAAAATTTTGCAGAAACCTACCAAACATTTAATTTTTGTTTCAAATGTTTGAAAACCTAACATGAAAATTTTTTTCAGAAATACTCGTATTCAGAAACTGGACATGTGGGAGCACTGAAACTGGCAAAAAGTTGAAAGTTAAACTAAGCTTTCATTAGGTAGCTTTCATTACAAAAAGCTACCCATTGCAGCCGTTCGGAGGAAGGCAATTTCAAAAAAGTTTGGTATATTTTCAGTGACCATGAACTCCAGACCCCCAAACCACCCTCCGTTCATATATATATATATATATATATATATGTATATATATTGTCATATATATATATATATATATATATATATATATCTGACTTATGTCATGCTGTAACTCTCTTTTTTATTAACCTATTTGGATGTGACTGAGTATGTGAATAGGACATACCAAGGTCCCGACTGAGTTCGTTGGCCTGCTTCATCCGCCTTCTTGTTTCAAAATGACGGCCATTTAAAAAAATTATTTTTTAAAAATTCAAAAAAAGTATACAAAAAATATATATATTGAAAAAATTGTTTCCGTTACCTGTTACAATATGATACAAGGATTCTGTAACATTTTTTGTTCTGGCTTATCTTAAAAAATGGCTGAAATATGTCAGATTGAAATTCTAGGGTGGCTGAGATATTGAAACAAACTAATATTTGTTATTCTGTAACTCTAGTATTTATGAACCGATATGAATGTGAATGATCATGTGTACAGAACATACCAAGGTCTCGACCGAGTTCGTTGGCCAGTTTCATGCGCCATCTTGTTTCAAAATGGCGGCCATTTAAAAAAATTATTTTTTAAAAATTCAAAAAAGTATACAAAAAATATATAAATTGAAAAAATTGTTTCCGTTACCTGTTAGAATATGATACAAGGATTCTGTAACATTTTTTGTTCTGGCTATATCTTAAAAAATGGCTGAGATATGTCAGATTGAATTTATAGGGTGGCTGAGATTTTGAAACAAAATAATATTTGTTATTCTGTAACTCTCGTATTTATGAACCGATATGAATGTGAATGATCATGTGTACAGAACATATTAAGGTCTCGACCGAGTTCGTTGACCAGTTTCATGCGCCATCTTGTTTCAAAATGGCAGCAAGTTAATTTTTTTTAATTCAAAAAGATGTATGAAAAATTATAAATTAAAAAAGTTGTTTCCGGTAATTATTAAATCGTGATACAAGGATTCCGAAGCATTTTTTGTTTTGGCTTTTTAGTCCAGGGGAAATGTACCAAAAAAAGGCGTTACCTTACAAAAGGTCGGGTAGAAGATTTTATTTTTTTGACTTGTATATAATAAGGCCAGCATGGAAAAACCGAATTATCCAACAAAATTTCTTAAGGGAGAATTTTCTGTGGCCAAAAAACACCAAAATTTTGGGACTTTTATTGTTGTTTTTTAAATATCTAGAGACCCGTTGTCGTAGCGTATTATTTGTTAATTACAATGTTAAAGAGGACAAAATTCTCTACAACTTTCATATTTACAACTTTTTTATACGCTCAATAGCAAGCGCAGTACGATATTTCAAAAATAAGACAATTTTTTCAATGTCCTTAAAAACCGTGAAAAACGTAGTTTTGTCCCGACGCGCGACGATTCAAATGTTCCCCACAGATGTAATGATGTATGTGAACTTCTACTGATTGACAGCAGAAAATTATCTATTATTTGCACACCCTCTTCTTTATTTTTATCACAACAGACATATTTTAAATTCAATAAATCTATATAATTTAGTAAGTAGGGGAGAGTGTAGATGACTAAGACAATTTTCATATTTAGACAATAACTTTAAGTATATACAATTGTTAATTTTAAAGTATTGTTTAAAATAATATTTCAGTATTTAGTAACTTATTGGCACGACAGTTTCAATAAAAAAAAATGTTGTTTAATTTTAATAATTATTTTTATAATGCATGCATATGTTCATTTTATTCCATAATCATTTTATTCTATAGTACAATGGTATATTTTATTTACCGATTATTGATGACATATGTTTTAATGTTTTACTGTTTTAAGTATATCAAACATTGGATTTTAGTTCTATATAAAAGGAAAACGTAGTTTTGTCCCGATGATTCAAATTTTCTCCAAGAATTTAATCATGGATGTCATTTTCTACATACTGATAGCAGTAAATTATATGTTATTTGCACCCCCCTCCCCTATTATTAAATGCAGTACGGCTTTTTAAAAATGAGGCTATTTTTCAAACTTACATACCCGCTCTGTTATACAGAGTGGTTATGAGGAAGAGGGGACGGGGGACAAATAACTGCCAGGAAAAAAAGAAAAGATACATCTAGAGCAGGGATTGGTAAAAACTATGGTACGCGTACCAGTACTGGTACAGGAAGCTCTGGCTACTTGTACGCAGAAATCCGATACTGGTACGTGGAATAAAATACAGAAATCAGCATATCATATGATACACCCTGGCACTGTATCTCACGATAGAGGAAATAAGTGAACTTATTCAGCTTTCCTGTGATGGATTACTGGATTCCACATTCAAAAGTATGAACGTCACAGATTTTTTATTGGCGAGAATATGAGAGTACCGTTTGTGTGTGATATCGTCAAAGTCTGCTTGTGTTTAGCACAACATATATCTGTGAATGTGCTCCCCCCCCCCTTCGTTACATCAAAAACAAACACACGAATAAAGTAAACTTCGAATGTGACTTATGACTAAAACTACCTAATATTGAGCCAGACATGAGGAAGCTGTGCTTAATAAACAAGTCCACCCTTTTCATTAGCAATAGAAGCAAATTAGCCTACTGTAACAGTACATGAATCAGTGTGCGCCAATATGTCATTAAGTATTGTGCCTTTTTTCCTATACCAAAACATTTTTTTTTATTGTATGCATTGTTAAAATTTAATGGTGATACTACTTTTTACTTGAATGTTATTACAAAGCAGTCAATCTTAGTACCAATTTAGTTATGTAATTATTCATTTTTAAATACAATAAAACCTGCTATGACGGAAACAGGAAAGACCGAAGATATATTTCGTTTTAGGCAGGTTCCTTTTTATAGGTTTTTCTATATTAGCTTTACGTTTTTTATCTGGTGGTACGCGGAAGTATGAACTTCGATTTAGTGGTACGTTGGTCTAAAAGTTTGGGAACCCCTGCTCTAGAAGAATTACGATCCTTGATATATCTTCTATTCAGGAAACTGAACGCTAATAATCCTACAACAGTCCCATCAAAGAGACAAAAATGTTATTAAATATCCCGTAGAAATTATCATTATTAAAATACATTTTTTCATTTAGCTTATGCAGTCATATTGCGTACCTTACTTTATTGTGTAGGGAAAGTGGACTTGAATGAGATAGGGGATGAATGTATAACAACAAAAATGTTTATATGGTCTACAATCATAAATAACTCGGTATTTCATTTGATAGATGGTAGCACTGAGATAATTCAACAGATATAGTTTCAAAACAGTACATATTACAGAATATTAGAATATTCCACAAAGTGTATTTTTCAACAACAAGTTCTTCTGTTTGAGCTTTAAAGCATTTAATAGATAAAATCTTAAAATTTTATATATTTTTGCACGCTAAAATGTTATAATTTCTTGTCATAATATATAATAAAACTGGGAAAATATTGACAATATTTACTAAAACTAATATTTTGAAAATTTTTATGAAAATAGTTATCTCAAATATTTTATTGATAGAATTTTTAAATTTTACAAGAGATATAAATGCATAATATTTGTTAATGAAATAATATGCTGTCATTTTTATTGTAGATATTTTATAAGGTAAAAATATTTGTTACATAAGATATATTTATTTTTTGAGTCCCTCCTTTTATATAGAACTACAATCCAATGTTTGATATACTTAAAACAGTAAAACATTAAAACATATGTCATCAATAATCGGTAAATAAAATATACCATTGTACTATAGAATAAAATGTTTATGGAATAAAATGAACATATGCATGCATTATACCGTAATTTCCGGCGTATAATCCGCAGCTCAAAGAGTCGTTTTTCGACCCAGAAATTTTATTCAATAATTGTAGTTAAATATTTACAGCGATCTTTTAAGTTACATTTTATAAAATAATATTTCTGGGTCGAAAAACGACTCTTTGAGCTGCGGATTATACTCCGGAAATTACGGTAAAAATAATTATTAAATTTAAACAAGATTTTTTTAAATTGAAACTGTCGTGCCAATAAGTTACTAAATACTGAAGTATTATTTTAAACAATACTTTAAAATTAACAATTGTATATACTTAAAGTTATTGTCTAAATATGAAAATTGTCTAATTGTCTAGATATTTTATAAGGTAAAAATATTTGTTACATAAGATATATTTATTTTTTGAGTCCCTCCTTTTATATAGAACTACAATCCAATGTTTGATATACTTAAAACAGTAAAACATTAAAACATATGAACTTATTGAATTTGAACTTATTGAATTTAAAATATGTCTGTTGTGATAAAAATGAAGAAGAGGGTGTGCAAATAATAGATAATTTTCTGCTGTCAATCTGTAGAAGTTGATATACATCATTACATCTGTGGGGAACATTTGCATCGTCGCGCGTCGGGACAAAACTACGTTTTTCACGGTTTTTAAGGACATTGAAAAAATTGTCTTATTTTTGAAATATCGTACTGCGTTTGCTATTGAGCGTATAAAAAAGTTGTAAATATGAAAGTTGTAGAGAATTTTGTCCTCTTTAACATTGTAATTAACAAATAATACGCGACGACAACGGGTCTCTAGATATTTAAAAAACAACAATAAAAGTCCCAAAATTTTGGTGTTTTTTGGCCATAGAAATTACTCCCTTAAGAAATTTTGTTGGATAATTCGGTTTTTCCATGCTGGCCTTATTATATACAAGACAAAAAATAAAATCTTCTACCCGACATTTTGCAAGGTAACATGTACATTTCCCCTGGACTATTATCATAAAAAATGCCTGAGATATGACAGTTTGAAATTCTAGTGTGGGTGACATTTTGAAACCATCTGATTTTTGTTATGCTGTAACTCTCATGCTGAAATTCGCATTCAAGATCAGTATTAAGGGAAACCGGAATTGAATGTTCCATAATCAGGTTCCAAGCATTTTAGCTTCCGGTGTTTGAGTAAAATGAGTTCAATTTTTATAAACATGTACTATGAAAGCTACCTTTTCCTCGCGGTACAGGCCGGAAGGACTTTTTAATTTAAGTCTGCATTAAGAAAATTCTGTTTAAAAATTGTTAAAACTAATTTAAAAAGGAAAAGAAGAATTTAGTTACAAATAATAAAAAAACGATTTTAATAAACCGCCGTTGATTTAATTAAAACGAATAATGGAAACGATTCTTTTAAATATGAATCTATCCAAACTTTTAATTTTTAAATGCGATATCTTAATCTATACGTGCTTAACCACTTCACTCCCAGGCTTAATTTTGCTGGTGAAGGGCTATATACCAGGCTGTGCGGTGCAAAATGTCTGTGTCATAAATCATTTAATAACTTCCGTGATTTAATAGTAATGAATGTAAGGTTGTTAAAGGATTTATAACGTTATCATAATACGTATAAAATAATATATAAAACTTGCACATTGTATACATACACTGATATACATACATACAGTATATCATGGTGGCTAGTGGTCAAGGAAAAATACAGTAAAAAAAAGTGATAAACACCAGTATATTCTTATAGAAAAATTCATGTTGATTATTTGATCGAATTATCAAAATGAATTTTTCTATAAGAATATATTGGTGTTAGTCACCTTTTTTTACTGTATTTTTCCCTGACCACTAGCCCCTGTATATACATAAAACTTAGGAATTTATTTTCTTTCTATTTATTTTCTTTTATTCTTTCTTATAATGACGTAAGATGTATAGTGAACGTATTGGTGTACGTAATGGACACTGATTACTGAAATGAGAAGACGTACGCAGCGTACGTCCTGGTCGCTGATTGCTGAAATGACAGGACGTACGCAGCGTACGTCCAACTACTACTACTAGCAACAATGAGATGCATCCTTTAAATTATGTTTAAAAGATACTCGGCATCAATGTTTGAGATATTTCCAGATAAATTAATTAGACAGTCATTGAATCTACATAGATGATGGAACGAAAGACAATATATAACAAATATTTTAAGTATATAAAAAAATGGGAACACTTTCAGATAAATGTATCTACTTAAATATTCCCCTTTAAAACATAAGTGATCGTTTTAATTCATGAAATTGATTGGACAAATGGTTTTTAAATTCATGCACATTTTTATTTCTTTTTTAATTCCTCTGTATTGCTCGTTCTCTGAAAACATTTTTAGTTACAGCATTCGGAGAAAAGGGTTACCGATAATACTATTTTTGTACCGAATATTTCGCCATATTTAATCGAATGACATTTAACTGTTGAAAACTTTGTTACTCTCTAAGCGTTTTGACCGCATTTTTCCGTTTTCTAAAACGAAATTAAATCGGCTGTAGAAAAATAATATTTTCAATATAATTGTATTTTAAGACATATATAATCTAAAGAGATATGAAGTGTATTTTAGACACAAACAGGGGGAAAAGAAAATTAAAATTAATATTAGTTTATGAACATTTTTATGAAAATGCAAAGACGATAATGTCTGTACAAAAATAGGAGTATCAGTACCTCTGCCTTTCTGGTTACACCACTGGTTAAATATTCAATTAACCTTTTCAGGTTTAAAGTAATTCTGTTGCAAATTTGTTTAAATGATTGAATGTCAACAGAATTTATGAGCATATTGATTTGGAAATTATTTTCTTCACGTACATTATAAAAGCAAAATTTTATTCAAAAATTCTTGGTAACATTTTGTAAATTGGAATTAAAATAATGTTGAATAAATAACATAAACTTGTCCTTTTAAGGGTTAAATACACAAATTTGCTATAATGTCTTATGAAAACATACACGATATGAAAACGCTTTAGCTTTTGCGACTTAAAAATGATTATTTTTCACTAAAATATATAAAATCATAGGTTGCGATGCAACGGCAATTTATATTTATTTGTAAACGAGCAATGTGGTCTATTTTTATAAAATAAAATAATAAGATCTAAAAATAACACTAATTTCTATAAATTAAAAAAAAACATTTATTTACCCAAAACACAGGTTGTCTCATTCAAACCCGAAACCGAAATAAATCCAAACCAATAGTGATATAAATAAACTAAATTTTCAATGGATTCATTTTAAAATACAACGATGTCATACTGGAAGTTAATGGAATTTGTCACCCCTCTTAACCAAACCGCGCTCAAACAAACGCAACATATTTTGAACTTTAATTGTCATTACATTCGACGTCCATGACCAAAAATATATACATTTCCAGAACTTCAGAAAACGTAATCTTATTTCATTCAGACAAAAAAAATTGTTGAAAATTTAATTTTCTTTAATATATTTTTTTTAATTACGAACAAAAAAAAACGGTTTCAAATTGTAAACTGACGACCTAAATAAATGGATTTAGGCCCTTATTTCCTATACAAAAATTATTTATTGTAGTGTGCTCTACCATATCTACACTGTAAATAAAAACGGTAAATCTTATGGCACAATTTGCTGGTGCCCAAATTGCCAGCATTTTCTACTGCAAATTAGCAGAAAAATGTGCCTTAAAAAGATTTATTTTTGGTATTTTACAGCAAAAAATATTCTAATGAAGGTAAATTTTACAGCAGTAAATGCTGAACATGTGTATGCCAGCAAATTGTGTTGCAAGATTTACCTTTTTTTTTTTTTTTTTTTTACAGTGTAAAAGTTTGTAGATCTGGTACTGAGACTGTATATGATACATGTCCTTCAAAATCTTGAAAAAAAAAATCACATAAACTAAGATCTCTTAAAACTTTTGATTATTTAAAAATATATTATTACGCACTAAAATTTATTGAATCAATGAATAACTCATATCGAGAACAATTTCTATTTATTTGAAAATGAATGATAATTTTTATTTACCGTCTATCTTCACAACATCATAAAATATTTTCAGCTACTGTAAATGAAAAGATCATTTGAAGCGTATAAAACCAACAGACGATAACAGGGTGATTCATCAAATTTCACCCAGTATATTAAAAAAGAAGAGAATATATAACTAGTGTGCAAAAATAGTATCTTAATTGAAATTTATCAGATTAATTACTTTCCTGAAAAAAATATATTATTTAAGAATGTATCCGTTATGAAGTTTTCAAAGATTGTTTTAAAAGCTGCTATTTTAAAATTATGTAAAAGAAAATTTTGAATATAATCTATACTAATATTATAAAGGAGTAAAGATTGTTTGTTTGTTTGTTTGTTTGTTTGTAGGGGGTAATCTCTGGAACTACCGAAACGATTTCAAAAGTGATGGTGGCAAATTGATGGTGACAACCCCTGCTCCAACATAGGCTATATTTTATGTCGGTGCCACTAACCCCAGGGGGTGCAGGAGCAAAAAACGTTCTAAAATTGCCATTTTTTAGCTATCAAACTGGCTATCAAGCCCTGAGACCTTGCCAGCCGGTTCTGTATGTATGTATGTACGTACGTAATGCGATAACTCTTCTTAGAAATATCCGTTTTCCTTCAAATTTTGTTTATAGGTTCACTGTGTTAAGGCGCCTCCATGATTAGTTTTCGGGATTAATTGGTTAAGTATAAAGGGGGGGAACAAGGGGCTAATCCCTCCTTAATTTATATAAATGGGTTTTTCAAGCAGAATTATTCTGTTTTCCTTCAAATTTTGTTTATAGGTTCACTGTGTTAAGGCGCTTCCCTGATTAGTTTTCAGGATTGATTAGTTAAGTATAAAGGGGGGGGTGATCGGGGGGCTAATCCCCCCCCCTTAATTTATATAAATGGGTTTTTCATGCAGAATTATTCCGTTTTCCTTCAAATTTTGTTTATAGGTTCATTGGGTTAAGACGCTTCCCTGATTACTTTTCGGGATTGATTGGTTAAGTATAAAGGGGGGAACGGGGGGCTAATCTCTCCTTAATTTATATAAATGGGTTTTTCATGCAGAATTGTTCCGTTTTCCTTCAAATTTTGTTTATAGGTTCACTGAGTTAAGGCGCTTCCCTGATTAGTTTTCAGGATTGATTAGTAAAGTATAAAGGGGGGGGATCGGGGGGCTAACCCCCCTTAATTTATATAAATGGGTTTTTCATGCAGAATTATTCCGTTTTCCTTCAAATTTTGTTTATAGGTTCATTGTGTTAAGACTCTTCCCTGATTACTTTTCGGGATTGATTGGTTAAGTATAAAGGGGGGAACGGGGGGCTAATCCCTCCTTAATTCATATAAATGGGTTTTTCAAGCAGAATTATTCCGTTTTCCTTCAAATTTTGTTTATAGGTTCACTGTGTTAAGGCGCATCCCTGATTAGTTTTTCGGGATTGATTGGTTAAGTATAAAGGGGGGAACGGGGGGCTAATCCCCCCCTTAATTTATATAAATGGGTTTTTCATGCAGAATTATCCGATTTTCTTCAAATTTTGTATATATATTCATTGTAATTAGAGATTTACCTGATAAGTTTAAGGGGTTCATTAGTTAACTATGAGGGTAACGGGGGGATGACCCCCCCTTAATATATTGTTTATTTCTTTATTTTTCGATGGGCTTATTTCAAATTCTTTGAAATAAGAGTATAATATACAATTAGTGTGAATAGCCTGTGAACTCAATGCCCTCAGTTTAACTGGGCAGTTTTATTTTTATTTTTTATACTGAAGGAGTTAGAAATTTGAAATTTGTCATTGTAGTTACTTATAAGATGTAAATGCTCTCTAAGAACAAAATAAAAAAGAAATTTAAATTTAAAAGGGTGAAATGAGCGAAAAGCGTTCTAAAAACAGTCTAAATTACATTTTCTATGAAATCTCTGGAACTACAGAACCGATTTCAAAAGTAATGGTGGCAAATTGATGGGGACAATCCTTACTCCAACATAGGCTATATTTTATGTCGGTGCCACTAACATCAATGGAGTGCAGGATCGAAAAATGTTCGAAAATTGCGACTTTTTTATACTGAAGGGGCAAGAAATTTGATATTTAGCTTTGTAGTTACTTATAAGAGGTAAATGCTCTCCGATTTCAAAAGTGATGTTGGCAAATTTGTGGTGACAATCCCTGCTCCAACAGCCTCTTTAATAAAAAACTATGCGTTGCTGACGACTGGGCTTTTCGCTAATTGTTGCAACAGATTAATCTCGGAAAATGAAACATTTGAAGTTACTGAAAAAAAATGATAGCTCAAAAAGTATTTGTCAGAAAATTGTTAGACAAACTGCGCTTGAGAGGTAAAAAATTGTATTTTTCTTGATATAAATTTCAAATCTAATGATTATGCCGTTTTTCAAATATTGAATTTCAAATATTACTAAATTTTCCAATGGCGTACCATAGCGAAACCTTCATGCGTAAAAAGATAATGATAAGGGTGACGTGTCCTGACGTGTATATTGGCTATAGCACGAGTCACAAATTATAGTAGCCTTATTATTCTGTTAAAATATAAAAGTTATTTATGAAATGTCAATATTTTGTTTGATTAAAAGTTCGTTAAAAGAAATTGACCAGCGTAGCGGGCGTAGCTTGCTAGTATCTTATATTAGAATATGTTCTTGAAATTTTTTATAAAAGAATCGAAAAAAGTTTCATATTTAGAAGACTTTATTTCACACAAATGATAAAATAGCAAAGAAAAATGTATGAAAGTGTTTGTCGGCACATTTCAATACAAACAGAAGTTGGTATTAATAAAATTAAAAACGTATTTTTAAGATCTATGTTAATTATATTTAATACTTTAACAGATGTGTCCGTTTTAGGTAAAAAATGCAAGATAGAGAAAAGAAGGAAGAAAAATATAAAATATTAAGTTATCTGATTTTACTTGTGTAAGGTTTGTTCATTGATTTTAAAATTTATTTAAAAATTTCTTCATTTGTTATTCGGAAGATCATTTTCTAAACCTTATGACATGGAAATTTATTTATATATATACACATATATAATTACTAAAATAATTCTGCGATTATATAAATCAAAAATTACTATTTCAAAACAAAATTCCTACCGCTCTCGGAGTACGCATATGCACTGCGGATCTTCCTTCCTTTCTTCCTTCCTCACTAGATCTCACGTCACACGTGCCTCTACTCTGCTCTAAAATATTTCTCTGTCCTCCAATCGGAATTTAAGACGTCAGCACAGCCCATCTCTGCATTTTTTTATTCTACCCAGTACACAAATTTATGTACACTACGTAGACAAAAATCACAGGACCCATTCCATTTCAGTCATTTTGTCGAAAATATAGAAACATATTTGACAAATTTATCTGAATATAAACACTGCGTTTCACATTATATTTTTCATCTAAGATTTGGTCACGAGGGTAGTTTGGGGAACAACAACAAATTGAATAATAAAATAATATTTCCTATTTCCGTATAAAATAAAATGCTTGAAATAACCTGTAGCTGCAGCTCCCGACCATGTCGATCATGTACAGCGTTTGTGATTATTTATGTAAGACTACCACTTATATTCATGGAGATATAAAGATTTCTTTAAACATGACAAGAAATTTCCGCATATTTTTTATGTATAACATGCAGGGTTATTAACTAAATTTACCGCCACTTTCAGAGACCCTGGTAAAATTCAGTAGAAATAATATATTCCAAATTAAATATAAATATATTTAAATATTTGATAAAAAATGGACATTTTTATGAAATAACATACCTGCGCATGCGCTAGCGATAACAAAATTGCTTTTGCATAAATAAGTAGTCAACAATATAGTGCAATTCGTTTAAAAATACAATCGAATATCATAAAAATTGAGAAAGATATTAGTGATATAGAGAGCTGTATTTCAGTTGCTTTTTAAAAGTAGCTGGATAATAAGGAATTTTCCACTAATTGTCTTTTTTTTTTATCTTTGGAAGAGTCATTAGAACGAGTCCGTTCCACCAAAAAAAAGTTCTTCCGGCCTGTACCTGGAGGAAAAGGTAGCTTTCAAAGTTCTTATTTTTAAAAATTCAACTCATTTTACTCAAAAACCCGCACCTAAATTGCTTGGAACCCGATTATAGAAGATTCAATACCGGTTTTCGTTAATGCTGAATTTGAATGCGAATTTCAGCATGAGCGTTACAGCATAACAAAAATCCGATTGTTTCAAATGTCAACCACCGTAAAATTTCAAACTGTCATACCTCTGACAATTTTTAAGATAAAGCCAAAACAAAAAATGTTCCTCAATCCTTGTATCACAATCTAACTCTTAACGAAAACAACTTTTCAATTTATAATTATTTATACATTTTTTGAATTAAAAAAAATTAAAAATTTAACTACCCACCATTTTGAAACAAGATAGCCCATGAAGCTTGTGACGTGGATCGTTGGCGTATAGTGTCAAATCGGTTGAGCAGCAATAAAAGTTATTTGTTACTATCCAGGGAAACAGGTCACACAGAGTGAATGGATGCGAACTCAGGAGTTTCTTGACAAACAAATCTTTTTATTAAAAATTGCAGTTAACCGTGGGTTCAGGTACAAGCATCAATAGGAACGGAAATGCCCGAGAGCGCTGGAGAGGAGGCACGAACAATTACATATCTTTAATCACAGACAAGCAGCGAGAGAGTGAGTCATGTTACACAATTTCTTTTCGTAATTACCGTGAAGTCATAGCGATAATTACATACGCCAATTAGCCAGATAACTTACTGTTTTGGAGAGAACAATGTGACGAGAGACAGGTGGCGATTGTCCGTTAATGATAAGCCTATGGGGGAGAGATGAAGGAAAATTATGAATTTAAGCGCCGAGTGGAGATATGGAATTTTGGTAAACCAGCGAAACCTCATGGAGCATTTCTCATGGGGTTAGCTTAAAGGATTGTGAACTGGCGTTAAAAATAGAATTGGCACGTTACAGATATTATATATGAAAGGCATCTGGACAAATGAAAAAATAATGAAATATCTTAGAAGAAATGAAACCTTGATGAACAAAAGTGTAGGTGTAAAAATGTAAGTAAAGTTTGGACGCCGATCGAAAAGAGCGAATTACAATGGGAATACATTATTTTTCTTTTTTATATAACGACATGATTTATGCAGTGAGGAAAGAGATCCGAATGAATTAAAGAAAAGAGAAATACAGGGAGTAACTAGATTTTATAACACGAAAAAATAAAATAATTTTAAAGAAAGAAATTTTAGAAAAAGTAAGGGGATGGGGGGGAATTAATTTTATGAAATTGGAATATGTGAAGTTAAATCCACTTCACATATATCTCCCCAACAACCGAAGAAGAAAAAAATGAAGGCCCATAGGAAACGGAAAACCACCTGTGTCTTTTCACTAACAAAAAAAATCACATAAAATTATGAATAAAGTATTTGTTATAGCACCTTGGTAACTACATAAAATAATTAAAATAGCAGTACACAACAATCTTGATAAACAAACAAGCACATCATGTCTCAAATATATATGCATGTCTCTATAAGCATGACACAAACCAAACTGGATCGACCTCTTACGTTTGAAAATTAAAATATATGAATGAGCTCAAAATTTTAAATATGTTTCAAGATTTTATTTCTTTTCTTTTCTTTTCTTTAAGTGTGCACACGTATTATAAAATATAACCAGAAACTAAATTAAAATAACGTGAAATTCAAATTCAAGAAAATAGCAATTTTTTATATTAATTGCAAGAAATTTTGGTTATTTCCAACATAGAATAATGTTTTTGAGACATGAAACTAAATGAAGAATAAAACACAAAACAAATAATACATGTAATAAATATGAGTACTCCTTAGGTGAACAAAAAAAAATAAATTGAAATTAAATACTAAATTGTTTTTCGTTATCAAATGTAAACTATTCTAAAATGACATGAGAATGAACAAACCTGCAAGGTACCGAATAGATTGCATAAATATGCATGTTTCTGCGTTGGCTTATATAAGGGAAAATTTTTTTAACTGATAAACAATTTAGAAATCATAAGTCATGTGTGTTTGTTTGTTTGTTTTTTCTTAAGTATCTAATTCTGATAACTTACTGGATGTGTATTGAAAATTTAACAAAAAGTTTTGAGAGGAAGTAAAAAAAAACATATTGCGAACTACGAGACAGGCGACATTGTAAAAAAAAGACATTGTGTGTGTGTGAGTGCAACTTGCACTAACATCATAAAGTTGATGATATATGTACATGATCTGTACCAGGCGAAGTATGCACGAGTCTGTAAAAAGAGAAGAGGTGTACACCTCTCTCTGATTGAAGAACGAACACAATTCGTGAATAAGGAAATCTTATCACGTGAACAGTATTTTCAGTGGGTGAAAACAGCAAAAACGAAAAGTAAAATTCTTTTTTTTATAACGATATGTCAAAAGAGAAACAGATAAAAATTTTATAGTATAGCAAATGAGTATGATATTGCAGTAAATGAGTATATGTGTAACATTGATTTAAAACATTGAATGAC
The DNA here is from genome assembly GCA_963931845.1 of Maratus michaelseni. Classification (NCBI taxonomy): domain Eukaryota; kingdom Metazoa; phylum Arthropoda; class Arachnida; order Araneae; family Salticidae; genus Maratus; species Maratus michaelseni. The sequence continues at coordinate 406,022,330 of OZ007586.1, forward strand.
ATTGCATGTAATGAAATATGAAAAAAAATAGAAAAAAAACATAATAAAAGTCCTCTGAGTATTTAAATATTTTGAGAGGGAAGGGTAGAAATTTAAATTGAGAAGAAAAAGAAATTTTGTTTATAACTGTAAATGTAAAGAAAGGAGTGTCTGACATGTAAACAAGTTTAATGTAGAATGTTTAGTACAAAATTCTTCATCGAGAAAACCTTAAATTTTAAAAGAGAGGTTGGTAAATTACGATGATAAAGAAAGGACAATTATTACAATTTTCAGTGTATGCAAAATAAACAAGAGATACACAAGTACTGAACTAAAGCGGAATAGAAAACGTCAACGGTATGTGTGTAAACAAAACCTAAAATTTTGGAAAAAGTTTGACTTTTCTATGAACCATAAATAGTATACGCTATACGATGAAGTAATGTGTGTGTGTGTGTGTATCATCTATGAACTATGCAATGAGAAAACTATGAGCGAAGATTTCTCGTGTATACAAAAAAACCGAAAAAAAACAAACAAAACAACTATGAACTATTCTATGAGCAGCCACTATGAGTAACTATGAGCAAAATGTTTCCATATACACAAGAAACCACAAACAATGAACTACTTGTATATAAAAAAAAACAACATAAATACGAGAGTAAAAGCATAACAAATATAAGATTGTTTCAAAATCTCAGCAACCCTAGAATTTCAAACTGCCATATCTCAGACATTTTTTAAAATATAGTAAAAATAAAAAAGTTCCAGAATCCCTGTATCACGTTCTAACACTTAACAGAAACTTTTTTCAATTTATAAATATCCTTCCGGCCTGTACCGGGAGGAAAAGGTAGCTTTCCTATACCTTCGTTTTAAAATTTTAGCTAATGTTACACGAAAACAGCAAGTTAAAATGCAAAGAAACGTTTACAAAAGATTCGTTAATATTGAATTTGAATAAGAATTTCGCCAAATTATTGAGCAATAGCCAAATTGGCTTCATTTATAAAGACTTATTTTGGTCGCCAAATTTGGCGATATTTCGCCAAATGTCACAAATTTTGTCAATTTTGTCGCCAATTTTGCCAATTTTGTCGCCAATGTCGCCAATTTTGGTGCTAACGGATATGAATATATAGTTTTATGCGTATGATTGGGAAAATTATTACAACAATGAAAGAAAATAATTTGTGAGTAATCGCGTTAATGTGCTGTTTAGTTTCGAAATGTCAGCCACCCTAGAATTTCAAACTGCTCTATCTCAGCCATTTTTTAAGATAGAGGTAAACCAAAAAATGCTCTGGAATCCCTGTTTCAAGACCTAACAAGTAATTAAAAAATAAATTTGAATTTTTAATTTTTTTGTATATTAATTTTAGTTTTAAATTTTTAAATGGCTGCCATCTTGAAACAAAATGCCGGACCAAGCTGGCCAACAAACTCGGTCGAGACATTGGTGACCTTAATACACACAATTAGTTTCATCCAAATCGATTTAGAAATACGAGCGTTATCGTATGACATAGGTCAGATATATATATATAAATCAACATTTGAACGGAGGGTGGTTTTGGGGTCTGGGGGTCATGATCGGTGAAAATATATGGAAATTTTCCAGAACTGCTTTCCTCCGAACGGCTGCAATAGGTAGCTTTATACTTTTTTGTATTGAAAGCTACCTAATATTTTGTTACATCTTTTTAAATTTTTAAAATATAAAAAAAATTAACGGGGCGCCATTTTGAAACAAGATGGCGGATGAAGCTGGCCAACGAACTCGTTCAAGACCTTGGTATGTCCTATACCCATACTCAGTTACATCCAAATCGGTTCATAAATAAGAGAGTTACAGCATGACATATGTCATATATATATATGTATATATATATAAATCAACATTTGAACGGAGGGTGGTTTGGGGGTAAAGAGGTCATGGTCACTGAAAATATACCAAATTTTTTGAAATTGGTCTCCTTCAAACGGCTGCAATAGGTAGCTTTTTGTAATGAAAGCTACTTAAAAGATGTTTCAAAATCATTCCTTTTCATGAAATCTAGCAGAAATTCATAAATTTCTTTTGAAAATACACAGATATGCTGTGATCATCATAAAACTTTATATCTATCTTGTATACACATTTACTCACTAACTATTAGGAATATTAAGTACATTGCGTTACTTTGAGTAAGACAAGGATATATCATGATCTTTTTTAGATTAAGGATTGCATTGAAGAGAAAGACCCTTTGTTGAATATTCAAAGTCTAAATTGCACCAAAACATATGTTTAAATTAATAACTTTATTTTAAAAAATTGTTGCATTCCTAACTCATAGAAATTTAGATACGCCTACAGATTTCATCGCTAAAATCATAGTAGAGCAGAACCATCTGTCGAATCATCAAAACCAGTTGGACCATAAAATCAGCATAACAAGATTTTTACAAATTAATTTTGGTAACATTTAATCCCATAAATGCTAATATATAGCCATCACACTTTTTAACACTTTCCAACCTAGTTGAAAAGTGTTTATGACTTCGGTTTGTCTGCCGTCTGCCGTCTGTCCGTGCTCTAACTCCCATAAATATGCTCGGATTGCCCTGCAATTTTTATATGTTATTGTCGTTATCTATAGCATGTTCCCTATTTCTAAGGAAGTGTGTAGCACTTATAGTTTTTTTTTACAGGGACACTCAAAAGAATTCCATTACATTACGGTCTATGGGAAAAAATCATTTGCGGTTTATTTTAATGATGTTACGCAATTTCAAATACATTGTAATTTATATATATCACTAAGGTGCTTTACAAGAAGCTTATTATGGAATAGGGTGTGCATAGCACTTATATTTACTTTACAGGGACAGTCAAAAGAATTCCGTTACATTACGTCTATGGAGAAAAATCAACTGCTGTTTAATTAAATAATGTTTCACTATTTTAAACTCATTGAAATTTATATGTATCACTAAGGTGCGTTACAAGAGGCTTACTACATAATAGCGTGTGTATAGCAGTCATCGTTCATTTACAGGGACACATAAAATAATTATCTACTGTCTGTTAACAATAATTCCTGGAAGTGCGTTTTAAGTTGCTGAACGCAATTTTAAATTTAACTCAATTTTGTCTACTATTTGGTGTGTTTAAATTCTGTATTTCATATACAGGGCAGCACAAAAGTTCGCGAACACATTTTCATTTATTGACAGAAACTCCAGTAAAAGAATTTTAAACTGTGCTACGCGTTTCCTAACTAAACTAAAATTTAGCATCCTATGTAGTATATATGCAAATCTATAGATCATATACAGGGCTGAAGAAAAGTATTCGGATATTTTTCCGAATATTGTATTTGTTGGAAATTGCTGAAATTACGTTTTTAAATATGTTATGCGTTTTCCAAATTGTTTACTTAGATATTATCTGTCAGCTTATAAAACGATAATGATTTGTAAAATTATTTTGGAAGCGTTGGTAAGTGTTACGTATTCTATGGTTGACCCATGATTTTACGTTCTTGTTTTTGAAAACACGGCACCACAGTGCTGCACACAAATATCTGTTTAAATTCCATTTGGCACCGTGTGAGAAAGTTGAGTAATGGGTGTATTATATAACCCTGTAGTTTACACAATTTTTTATCTAAATCCATTCATATCTTCCTGTGCCCCGTGTATAGCTAAAAATTTAAGTTTTTAAGAAAATGTATTAAATTTTTTTAATTTACGAAAATTGTTTACATATTTGGGCAAAGTATTTAATTAATAAATTATAAGCTTATAAATAATAATAATTTTTTAATAATGCTTGAAGTATACATTTAAAAATCAAAGAACTAAATCATAAAAATTATAAAAATTGAACTTACGTAGCAAATTGCTTACTTCTTTTAATTTGAAGATTTAAATAGTTCTAATGTTCGTAATCCTTTTTGGGATTCAAATGTTTGATCTGACTTCTTGATTTTATTCTATTCAATATGAAACCGTGTCTCTTTTTTTTCCAGGTAAATTTTCTAATGTCACAGACACTAGGCGAATGCATCTTTTAACAGCTTGGGTACCACATGGATATTTTGACCATTCCTCCGTTTTTCCTTCATTTACCATGGCCTCAATTTCCTCGCAAGGCACACTCATAAAAAAAGGGTGGCTCAAATCGTCCCACTCATTGCCAGTCAATGAGTTCAAAATAATCCTATGCTTTGAGTATATTTTTGGTACTTGAAAAATTCTTACTTCTGGTGATCCTCTATTTTCATTTCTAGCACAAATTAGCTTTCGTGTTGCTAAATACGCTCTCTGTTATCTGATACCATTGATAATAACATATTTTGAGGATGACAAAAGAAGCTATATCTTGGAACAACATCGTCTACAATCTTTCTTAGATTGCGTTCTGGATATCTAGAAAATGTGATACGTTTCCAAATATACCGCTCTCCTTCTGTAATGGAGAGCTCTGTTTTGATATGGAACCTAATATGTGCACACCTTCATAATATATGTTGTAAAAATAATGAGATTCTCAGATGGATTTTCTGTGGCCACGTACAACCGTAACGTTTTACCTGCAGTCGTTAGCCATCTTGAGAAAACAACTGGACCAGGGATTTTAAATGCCAGGTAAGAACTACTTTTACCACGTGATATTGCTATGAAAATATCATATAAATATTGCTGATCATTGCTGAGAACTATTCTATCTATGTTATCTTGCATATTCTCCACACTTATTGAAGGAAAGGAAGCTACGGGTAGCTCTCCGCAGGTTTTGATTGCTGTATCAATTGGGTCCAAAAAAATTTAGGACCAATTGTTGTGTCATCTAAAGAATTTAGTAAATGTCGTAAAGGCAACTCATTTGTTTGAAGCATACAAATGCTTCTTTGTATGGGACTATTGAGTTACAGCTCTATCAAGCGAACAACTCCTCCTTTGTGCAAACTATTTACATTTGTTTCATCACATCCAATTACTGTAAGCCCATTTAATTGTATGTAATTTTATAAAAAAAATATTGATTATTGCTTTTTTTATGGCTTTTTTATGGCTTTACTTCTCCTATTACAACTGTAACGTGTCCAATATGCAAAGAGTCAGATTCCTTTACAAGAGTATAATGTTCCTCCTTTGTGATCTTTGTGTAGTACATTGTGCTCTTTATCACTTGCATTTTTGTGTTGTATTTTTTTTCCATCGAAAAATAATCCGGTTAAAATTGACAGAAACACTGCTAAATTGTTCATCTCTGCAACTAGATTTCGAACCTTCGTATGTTATCGACGAAATTTGTTACGATCTACTACATTCGAAATCTATCTTTTGTGTACAATTCCAATATCTTGTAAAACAGCACTGGCAAATTAAAGCAGCTGATCTATCCGAAATTCCGTATATAACAAGAAAGCATAAAAAAATAATTTTATACATTTAAAAATAAACGATAAACGACTTTTCAGCCTTTGGATCTACTTTTTACGCTATACAAATGATTGTTTAACTCTTATTTTTACTTATAATTTTTAGTTCAAAATTTGCATAAAAATCGATTTTCGGCAAATATTTAAGTGTCTCGGGGCACCCGGAAAAAATTTATCAAATTTGAAAATGTTTTGCATGTATGCTTAAAAGACAACTTTCGCACCCTGCGATAAAAGTAATTAAATAAATAAATAAAAATAATAATAAAAAAAAAACATTTATAGATTTTTATAAAACTTTCAATTTTTAACTGTTTTTCGGGCACCTGGGGCACCTGAAGATATGTCTGGATTTCAATAAAAAAATATGTAAACTAATATGCATAAAAGAGAACGTTTTCACAACACGCCCAAAATAATTTTAAAAATATATAAAAATTATAAAAATTATAATTTTTTATAAAAATTTCATTTTTTAACTATTTTGGGGCGTTTGGGGCACCGGAAGATATGAATAGATTTGAATAAAATAACAGATGTAAACTAATGTACATAAAATACAACTTTTACACCCTACGCCGATTCGATTATACACATTTCGATTTTTCGATGCACCCTAATATGCACTGATATATAATATATATATATATATATATATATATATATATATATATATATATATATAGATTATTTTCCCGAATATATAATAATTTAAATTTTCTATGCTCCAGAAACTTTCAACGCATCTTTTGTTGTATCTATTTAATAATAAGCTACTTATCCAGTATCACGTCGATCCCTTCCATGAAAAAAACTGTCCCTAAACTAAGCCTTTAACGCCAAAAATACATGATCGTGAGCATCACATTCACTTGACAACAAAATCGTTACACGTGTTTGTTTTATCATCATGATTTATCTGTATTTTTAATGATGTTTTACTCTAATTTGCTAGTTCTTTCGTTAATTAAAATAACAATTGTGTCAGTAAATGATGATGTTACGATATTCAAAGAGAAAAAGCATTGAAAATTCTTGTGATGCATAGTTACGTAGACTAGATCTATTTCAACAGCGTCACAAACATGTATCCACAAACAGAGAATGATAATTAAGAAAAACTAAGAGTTGTAGGATTTAACCCCAAACATACAAATGCGGACGTCATGTTCGAATTTAAATGCAACGCTTGCACGTGATGTACGTATTCAATTTTTATTTGATTTGTGGATAAATCAGTTTAATTTTTCTTATGAACGATATTAGTCAACTACAATTTCTCTGCTTTCTCTCGCATTTTGAGAGAAATTGATAAAGAACATGGAACATTCATTTAAAGAACGTGAGGTGATAAAGTATTTTCAAGAATATGGTATTCTGCCATGAAAAAGCGTGCATTAATGGACATGATATGAAACTTTATCTACGAACAGATAAACGACGGTGATGTAATGTTAAAAACTGTGATAAGCGAATATCTATGAGAAAAGGAACCTTATTTGATTGTTCCAAAATAACATTTGTAATTGAATTAAGGTTCGTATATGGCTGCTCAGAGGAATTAACATCAATGAAATACGTGAAATACGGAAAAAATAAATTATATTTTTAGCCAGAGTACGGTGATTTACTGGGAATAATCATATCTGAGAACTTTGTACGTCAAACCTTCCAGAAAGAAATTCTGGAAAAATTGGTGATGCTAAAAATCTTGTAGAAATTTATAAAAGTATTTTTACAAAGCGAAAAAATCAAGCCGATCGAATTCTTTCTCAACAATGGTTGTTTGGTGGCTTATGCAAAGAAACTGATGAGTGTTTTACAGAAAGAGTTCCCGATAGAAGTGCGGCTAACGCTGATGGGAAAAATAAAAGATGATATACAAAATAGCTGTACCATTTTTTTAGGATTCTTGGATGGCGTATAAAATTCACGAATTATAAGTTGCGGGATTCGAGCATTTCAAAGTGAATCACCGATATAATTTTCTAAATCAAGATAATCGTGCACATACGCAAAACAGCGAGCGCCTTAGTGGTTCAGTTAATTGCAGAAGTTCTCTTAAAAAAGTTTTATACGAACGAAAACTATGCATAGCCATAATTTAAAAGGATATAGTTGTCAATCTTCCGGTGTGCAGAGTGAAATTATTGTTTTAATTTCACTAATTCTTTTAGGATTTATTTCTTTTTTTATTCAAATGTTCATTATTTTGATGGAGATTTATTGTATATTTCAAAAAGTCCATTAATTGAGTTGTTACCAATATGTAAAATAGCGCACATAATAATATTCCCTTTCAATTAAAAAGTATATTTACATGTGACTATAAAAAACAAAAATATAACTTTAAAATAATAATTAAATAATTGAGTGTTAAAAGCAATAAATGTAGAAAATTACGTAATAAAAATATACCACATTCCTTTACAAAGTGTTTTATAATACACAATTGTCGACTATTTTTAGCCTAGATATTCGTCATAAAATTGTAATAAAGTTAAGTAAAATATTAACAATTATCTAAAACATTATTTGATGAGTATTTGACCACTGAAACCATTTTAACGACAGGCAGACAAACATCATCTGAAAGCGATATGTTAATGTTAATGTACAATATATTTTCTCGAAGATAATTTACATATTTTTTTTCAACTTTTCTAAATAGACACCTACAAACTTTTAAATAATTAAAATATTGTTAGCATATATAATTTCCTTAAATTATTTTAAATGGATGTATCTTAATCAGTGGATAATAACAAAGAAAAACAGAAATTGGCATCAAATAATACAAGAATAAAATACTTTCTTACTTTACGGAAAAAGTATTTTATACTTCTGATAAGATAATGTACAAAAATAAAAGTTATATAATATTAAATTAGATATCAGAAATAATTAATTAAGATTGAAACTTTTATTAATTTAAAAACACTTTCACTGTTATAAATCATGAAAATCAATATTAATATTTCAAAATATTTATTTATTTGAAAGAAGAACTTTACCGAGATATTAAAATGTAAAATATTTATTTTATATATAGTATTACTTAAAATGAAATAATTCCATTAAATCTCATTAGTTAATGTAAAAATACTAAATACTTTAATAAATAACTTTTCTAATATTACAATTTTATGAACTCGCGAGTTAATCGTTCTAAATCAACATAAAAATGATCTTTTACCATTAAATTATTAATTAAAATTTAGAATATATGGAGGAATATATATTTTAAGGACTTTGAAATTTTTGTGGTTGCATCATATATATATATATATATATATATATATATATATATATATATATATCTTATCTTTTTAAATTTTTGTTTTTAAAAAAATAAACTACTTTAAAAAGGAAAATAACTAGCATACAATTCGAATTTTACTTGGAAAGAATGAGTTTTTAAAATTATTGTGTGCACCTGCGAGTGTTTGGCACATTGAATTTATAACACTTTTAATATCCCATTTTTACATTAAAACAATAAAAATAGTATATTTTAGATTAAATTTTAAACATTTGTGATTTTTTAAAATTTAAATATCTTGTTTCTCTAACATAAAATTGAGATTATGAAAAGTGATATTATGAAAATTACATATTTATTGTCAGTCCAGTCAGTGAATTTAAATTCTCTCTCTCTCTCTCTCTCTATAAATATATATATATATTTATATAATATATGTATGTATATATATACATATATTAATGAGAGAGAGAAAATTTAAATTCTACTAACTAGATTGAAAATAAGTATGGAATTTTTGTATTATTTTCGCTTTTTATATGTTAGAAACATAATTTAAATTTTCAAAATCACAAATGTTTTAAATGTAATCTAAAATATATGATTTTTATTGCCTTTATGTAATAATGTTCTATGAAAAATTTTATAAATCTTACATGCCAAACACACGAAGGTGCATACAATAATTTTAAAAACTCATTCTTTCCAAGTAAATGTCGAATTGTACGCTAATTACTTTCTTTCTTAAAAATGCTTATTTTTTTAATTTAAAATTTAAAGGAATATTTTTGAATATGGGAACTAGGTGAGGGTTAAAACACTTCTTTGGTACTAAAAACAATGCATTTTGAGATAGACAGTACAGAGAATGCTCCTTAAATATCTTAGGCAATATAATACCGACATATATATCTATTTATGACTGCACAATAGAAGTGGAAGACAAGTAGCAGAACAAAGATGCCGTAAAATTACATATAAATGTAACAAAATGTATCAAAGTAAATGGAAAAATTGTAGATCTCAATGTGACAAAAATACTTGTTCAGTCATGTATTGAGAATGTTTTAATAACAATTGGCAAGACTAAGTTTGATAAAATTATGATTATTCGGTAAAGGAATCACTAAACAATTTATAAAGTAAATCAAAGTTTTTCAAAGAACGTCTGTTCTGTAATACATTGTACTGTCATGCATAGTACTGTTCTTATATAGTACTCTCGCCCACCTGCTTGTCTAGTGGTTAGGGCGTTAGCTAATGGAGAATAGATGCCGGCTTCGAATCCTAACTCAGGCCTAAGGGTTTGTAGGGAATCGTATCCCACTTTAAATAGATGTCCCGGATCCCTCGTGCTCAAAAGATGACCGTAGTGCACGTAATCAGTCAACAACACTATTGTCGTTGGAATTTTTTTGTTTTCAAATTTCGCATTTTGAAGGGAATGGACAGAAATATGTTTTAGTTCCATGCATTAAAAAATGGCTGACAAACAACATTATAAATTTTCTGAAAGAAATAAGAACTTTTAAAACATATTAAAAATTTTGAGAGTGACATGTAATTAATATAAGTTCTTCGAAAAAACACTTCACTGAAGAGATCGTAAGACTGCATATGAGTCAGTAGTTCGAGTCATATTTTGGAGAATTATAAAAGAAAAGATTTGACTGTTTAATGAGAGGTGAAACTAGTTTTCACTCTTGCATAAAAAAACCCCAAAATCTTCGAACGTCTTTACATTCAAATCCTCCTGGACTCCATCTTTGGAGCAATAGCCCAAACACTTTAGTTTGCGAAGAGCATATTAATCAGGCAGCAGCGTGAACACTTTGTTGAAAAATAAAATTTTAAAATAAAAGTGATACAATAATGAGATGGTAAATTAGCATTATTATTCCTGCCGAGTGCAATCTAACGAGAGTTCAATATACACTATATTGAAAAAGGGGACCGGTCACTTGCGATTTTAGACGTTTTGTTAACTATCTAGAAAAATACATGAGGAATTAACCTGAAACTGCAGGTGTGTAAATCGTATAGTATAGGTTATATATTTCCGTGAAGATTTTTTCACGAAACTCCATAGGGGACTGTCAGCAAATTGAAAAAGAACAAATATCTTTTGGATAACCCTGCAAAAACTAATGTAGCAAAGGCGTTCAAACTCGAGATTATTAATAGGTGGCTTATTTTAATATACTGTGTTCATTTTTATGAGAATAGCATTTATACTCGTAGAGAAATTAAGGTTTTTATAAAAACAGTCCCAAACTTCGCCTAGTTTTTTGCTTATAATTTGCAGAGTTCTTAATATAAAAAAAAAAGTTCTTTTCAGAAAATATGACAACTAACATTGTACGTAACATTCTGCAATCGGCATTAAAAATAATAAAAATTGGATGAAAAATGAGCAGGTTTACTAAAAAATGTTTCACTGCGCATGCGCGAATGCAATCAAAATATAATATGCATAATGTATTAGCTAAGTATATAGAGCAACTTTTGTGAAAGTCTTAAAATGATAGCTTGAAATTCTGAAAATTATCGTCGATAGAATAAGCTCGAAATCCGTTGTTCCCAAAATGAAGCAAAACTATGAGGGGTTGTATCAAATATCTGTTGATTAGTGTCAAAACAGCGTTCACAATATTGCACGTACCAGGGGCGGATCCAAAAAATTTTCACAGGGGGTCAAGTTTCAGTGGCCAACGTTATAACCTTCTACTTATAAAATTATCAGTAAAGTGGAAGAAAAACGAAGTATCATTTAAACCTGCTTTAAAATATAATATATTACGCTCGTAATTAATAAATTTTCATGAAATAATATTAAATTAACCATTAAAAGTTATATTAATATTAAATTAATATATAAACTACAAATTATAATGATATAATTAAATTAACTTTTAGTAACCAATTTGTTATCATTTTGTATATATAAATATACAATTTATTAATTCTATAATATGTAGTTAATACAGAAATATTAAAATTCTTCAATTAAATAAAATTAAACGTTTTCATATTTAAGATGTGGAGAACACTTTTTATTGCAATGAAAAAAATAATGGCAAAACATTGCTGTATTATCTACCTTAAAAATACTGCAGTTGCAATTTCCTGCGATACGTCATTGCGAATTTATTTAATACTTCTTCAGGGTGAATTTCCTTATCGCAATGAATGTTAAGCATTTCTAAACCGTTTAGTCTTTCTTCTTTCATATTTGATCTCAAGTAAGTTTTTACCCGTGTTGAGAAAGACCGTTCACTGGTACAGGTTGTAACAGGAAGGACCAAGGGCGGATCTAGAGAGTCTTCAAGGGGGGGGGGGCGATATCAGAAATTTGGAGGTTAATATTCGACGCGCAGTCTTGGTCGGGTCGGGTCTAATTTTTTTAATTGCGGTCAGGTTTACTTTTACTTATTGCTACGGGTCGGATTTGGAGCGGGTTGACTCCTACTTGTTTACTGCGGATCGGATTTGGGTCGGGTTATTTTGTTTTTTGGTACGAGATGGGTTCGGGTTGGGTTAATTTTTACTTTTTTTACTGCGGGTCGGGTTGACTTCTGCAGTTTTCCTACGGGTCGGGTTGATTTACACTATGAGGTTAGGTTTTTTTCACTTTTGTGTGACGTGTTCGGGTTGACCAGATTTTTTAAAAGAATGTCTAAAACATTTTTTCCTATAAAATCTATATGCAGTAAAAATTTCGTATAACGGACGTCACCCCCCTTGAGGACCCGCTTGTGGCATATGGTCGGGACAAGCCCCACTTCCAAATAGCGAAAAACTTTATGTAGGAAATACTTTTTAAATCTTTTATTTAGTAAAACCTCCGAATTACGGACACCTTGGAGCCATCGAATTTATCTGCAAATTAAGAAGTAATAGCATGTACAGAAAGACCTCCGTACGGTCACACCTGAAGAGCGGAGACAGTCCCCAATACAAATAATTGCATAATTTTGCGCACGCCTCCGAGTAAGAGATAAATTCGATGACTCCGAGGTGTCCGTTTTTTAAATGTTTTACAGTATTTGAATATTAATGAGTATATAAATATATATATAGTCAAACCTCGTTAACATGAACACGCTTAACGTGAATTACTTTTAGCATGAACTGTTTCCGATTGCCCCGTCCAGTTGTATATAATGTATTTAAGTTCGGATAACACGAACTACTTTTAACATGAACAAAAAAAGTTTCCCCCTGAGTGTTCACGTTAACGAGGTTCGACTATATACTATATGTTTATATTTCTATATAAAAAAAAAATTGAAATTAGTGATATAATTGCATACTACATTTTATAATTCTATTAATATATGGATTAATTTTCTTTTATTTCGGTTTCGGGAGGACGAAGATTTTTTTTTCGAGGTTCGGTTTTGGTTACAATGGAATTTTCGGTTCGGTTTGGGACAACCCGATCCGCGCAAGTCTCTAGGTGGAATTTTAACTTGTATGTTCAAAAGGTGCAGTTATTTTAAACGGGATTTTTGTAATATCTTAAAAATTGCCCAGTGAGCTTAATTTTTTAGGAACTCCAAAACCTCGCTGTATTAAAAATTACTGAATAAGAAACGACATTAGTCTCTAGGGAGCGAGAGCAAATTTTTGAATTGCTACGGGCGCTTAAAACACAGCCCATGCTACTGATCTTGTATTCTTATATCTGTATGAATATACTAATATAAGACTTCTTGTTTCTTTATATCAAAGATCAGTTCTAATTCAGTAAAGACTGTTTTGAAACTTATTAACGAAACATATATTCAGTAGCTATGAGACGCTGGTTGAAAGAAGCATTTAGAAAAAAACATTAAAACTAGCTTAGATATCTCGGTTAGAGGTCTACACTTGCCGAAATTTCCAGTCTCGGGCCAGGCCCGACTCGTACAAAAAATATTGTCCCTACCCAGTATAAAAGCCCGAGCTTGGCTCGGGACTATAAAAGCTAAAAGTTTTTCCCAAGCCTGGATCTGCCCGTACAAAAACTTAATTGGTACTTCTCCGCCAGACTTAATTGCTACAAAACATGCCGATATTTCGGAAGCAACATTATTCTACAATTAAAATTATTCATAAAGCCCATTAATTTATGCGCAGATTTTTTATTTTTCAGATTATGTTCCAAATTCATGGAATACAGAATGACAGCAATATTAATGGCAGTTAGACAATTGTGTATATATATACTCATTAAATATCTGAATTATATAATTACATTCAGATAAATATTCATTAATATTAACGTCGTTTAGAATTAAAGAAACAAATAATAAAAGGAAGTCATAATTTTAAAGCTCTACAAAGAAAAATAGTACATTTTTACTTTCTTCTATATATAACAGAAGAATGTATTGTAATTAAAAAAAATTTCGACTTCCGGTTTTCGAAAGATTTACACCGAAAGAGATCCCGAAAAACATGTTTTTACAAAATGTCTGTTTGTCTGTCCTCTTTCCCGCATAGCATGCACAGTCACAGTGACGTCATTGTGACGTCACTGTGAGTCACGTACGTCACGTCACACCTGTGACCAAAATTCCACCACTTTGTAACGTCACGCTGTGACCAAAATGTGAACGTCTTGCAGATTTTAAGAAAACTTGAAATAAACTTTAGAACAACTTATGGCATCAAGAAAATTACTATTTGAGAGCTTAAAAAAATTTTGTGACGTTGCAATGACGTCACTTCAAGTCACATAAGTCCCGTCACACCTATGACCAAAATTCCAACACTGTGACTTCACAGTGTGATCGGAGAGGGAATTTGAAACAGAAACTCATAAAATATAGATTTATACTATGTCATTTGCCTAAATCGTTAATAAAAACATTGTCACACACTATTTAAATAAATTGAGTATTTCCAGAATAAAATAATAAATAAATATCTGTCTACATATATGAGGCAGATAACTTTTTTACAATTTTCATTACCATTTTCAAGAAATTTAACAAAATATACTATATAATACACAGGTAAAAAATCCTAAATAGAAATTTAGTAACGTATGAAAGTTTTAGCGGAAAGTAATTCAGAAATAGATCTCCCAGTCTAATAAAATTGCTAGCAATTTACAGGTTTGTTAACATTTTAAATGCAAACATTATTTTTTTTTCTACTACCGCATGGAACTCATTTGCTAATTTTGTAATGCTAAAAATATTTCTTTAAAAATCTCCAATCTTTAATTATTTTGAGAGGCCACTCAACCCAAACATCAGTTTTCTTGTCAAAAAATGAGGGCACAATTTTTGCGACGATCCAACACTTTCAGGATTTTCCTTGTACGGTATAATTAAGGTGGTTCTTAACCATAGCTGCCAACATTTACGCTTTATTGTTACCACTAAATATTAATAGAAATTTTTGCCTTATTGAATCGCATGATTTCGACAATTTAATAAGTTTAAATTTACTATAAAATTTTAGTGGTAAGAAAAAAGCGTAAAAGTTGGCAGCTATGTTCTTAACTGACCTCTGCTCAACAACGCGAAGCTTTCTGACATAATTTCAGACTCACTTTTAAACGCAAAGGCATAAATTGGGCAGGACGGTCTATGGAAGCAATTTGGATTCGAAATGAATTTTCATTTTTTTTTAAATAAATAAACTACTTATCGAGTTATAAGCAATTCGTGTCACGTGACGACCGGTTTTTCCCCTTTCTTTTACTGTCACGTCGGCTATTCGGTTCAAAACGCCGACTTTGACATTTTTTTCTGAAATATCTTCTGCTTTTAACAAAAAATGGAAAACGTCTTTCAATTACATAGTTTCTGAATAAAAACCCCAGCCAATTTAATGCATTTCCGAACAAAAACGAATTAAAAATTTGTCATAACGTAAATGTCATAAACTATATGTCTTTCCTATAGCAATTTATTCCAAACTGGCCAGTGCTTAGTAAGATATCACCTCTAGCCATATAAATTATAAAGCATTTGAAATATCTTTATTTAAATTATTTGTTTTATCTATCATTTGCGGTAAGCTGTAAACATCTGCGAGGTGTTACTTTCTGGTTAAACAATGCTGCGCAGATCTTAATTGCGGATATTGGAAGCAGACGACTTTTGTCATTCGAAGTTCGAATTAGAATATTTTCAATTTTATTCTTCTTCCAAAATGGCGGATGTGAACGAATTATGTGTCGAAGGATACGTTTTTGCACGTTCAAGGAGAGATATTTTTATTCAGAAAATGGAAATCATTGTGAAAAATTATTCTTCAAATTTGGACGTAATTAACATCCTTATCATACGTAGTAATATTTGAGGAACTGCTGTAAAATATGAAGAAAAGCATCTGCGTCGTTTGGCCTTGTTTTTGCTGAGTGCTAATGCAGACTGCAGACCACTAAACAGTAAAACACGACATTTAATTGTTGGAACGGAACAGACAATGAATATTATCTAGAAAAAACTTTTTTTTTTATAAGGATTTATGTTCTGGATTTAAGAATTCCAATTAAAATATAAGTCCGAAAATAATTACAATAGCGTTGGCGTGTTATGATATGTATTCGTCAATGCATTTGTAATGTTTTTGTACCTAATTTACTTGAAAAACACTTGTACTACTCGGATTACTTCGTTGATGCCATAAAAAATTACATCTGCTAAAGAAAGGTATGTAAAAATTTTATTTTTTCAATCTACATGATTAAAATATTTAACATAGAAAGAACACCAACAGCAAAGCTTGAAATTTTTTTGTTGTTGTGTATACTAGTAAGAATTTAAATATTACCCTGCTAAAATATTTTAATTATCAAAATAATAATAATGATACATAATCTTTAAGTAATGAATAGCTGTAATATAATAATTTTATTTTTGATTTTCTGCTTTGAATTACACTACTCACTATTTTGATTCCTAAATGATTTTGATAAATTTCAAAGTATTCATTTAACATCTATACTTTAGTATATAAATTTAAAAGTATGTAGGATTATTGTGATCAGTATGATTAAAATAAGCTTGTTACTTACAATTACCGTATAATTCAGTAAATAAAATAATAATGATAAACCGATGTCTTATTACGCTTGGTGGTTAGACTGCATTTCTACACTTGATAAACATTAAAAGATGAATAACTATTTGATATTAATATTAGATTTATTATTTTTTAATTGTATCATATAAATATGATTATCTGTATTGTTAAAATAATGCAAAATAGCATCCTTAATGCAAAATATCAGTAACGTTCACTAAACTGCATTCTAAAACTTATATAATAGATCTCAAATCCGGTTGTATTCCGGATATACTATATATTATGGTATCAGAATCACAGCAAATGTTACTGTGGTTCTTGCCCTGGAATCAGACATCAAGCCAAATAGATATCATGTCATCGGCGTCAACATGTATTACTATTGATGAATCGTAAATCAATAGATAATTGTACATTTTCTTCACATCATATGCTAACTAGAGTGGCTGCGGTGCAGTGGGTTATCAACAAAAAATGATCGGTGTTTCTAAAAAATAATATATTGCAAAACTTATTATTTAAAAAACATTACAATTTCATAAATATATACATAATTTATAAATCAATTAATAATGGTAAAAAAATAAGCAAAATATTGTTTTTATTTTTTTATAGTTATCATTTATATATAAAGTAATACCAGTCAAATACTGGAGTAAACGTAATTAAAACACATATAGTATTTAAAATAGAGGTCCCATGCATGATTTGTAGCATATCTTATTTTGAAGGTTAAATTTTTGCTTTTCTCTTATTAAATATATAAGATACTGTTTAAAACCTATTGGAATATTTGATAAAAGGTATATTTATAAATTTAAATGGTTAAAGGAGAGAAAGAACCCCCTCCCCCCCCAAAAAAAAAAACAGGGCAAAGTATCAGTTTTTTAAAATTATGAACTCAAATTATATAATATATAATTTTTTAACGTTGTTCAAATGTAAAATCTACCACTTTAATATTACTATATGTTTAATATGTACAGAATCGTAGATCAAGCAAGCCTTATACTCTGTCCATTTTTTAATACCGCCTTTTTTTTAAATAATCATCGTTTTAGATTTTTCTTATAAATTTTGCAGACACCAACGCGGTACGTAATTTTTTCTGCAAATGTTGTAAAAACCTAGCACAAATACTAATATTGAAAAAAAAAACAAGAAAAAAGAAAAAAAAAACGAACCAGTGGGAGTCCTGTTCAAGGGGTACTTTATCACAAAAGAAATCTGTAAATGGCTTTTTATCAATACTATTTTTTTTTCCTTCTTTTTCATACTTTAAAAATGTTAAAGTATTTTTTTTTTTTTGTATTTAAGGTTGAGCTTTACAATTTTCTGCACATATTTTTTTTATTATGTATTCGATAAAACTGTACATGACATTTACTTTGACATTTTTAATTTTTTTTTTTAACAAATAATATCATATGAAGAAGCGTTAGATTACCCCCACTTTTCACTAGATATGACAGTTAAAAATTATTTTTAATCTAATATAATTTGTACCTAAAATTCATGCGCTGCCTTGTATAGCATATAAGAAATGTAAAAAAATAATAATAATAATTAATTAAAAATATCAATATATAAAAAAGTAGTAGGAATAAAAAAATTTTTTTTTAAATATGATCTGTTAAAAGTTTTATTTTAAATGTGCTTTTAAATCGAAAATTAAAATGCAGTGCAGTAACAATTTTTAGAATAATTCTTAAAATTATATATTTATGTTGTTGTGGTCAGGGTCAAACTGATTCTATTATTAGGGTTTCGCTCATCTCACGAAACCCAATTTGTCTCGATTCTCTGTAAGTCCGTCACAGAGTGGGATCTCAGAAACTGTATAAGTTAGAGACTTGATATTTTGTGTACTTACAGCTGAAAACCTACTGTCACGCTGAAAATCATAAAATTTTGAAAATGTCTTCATTAACGCAAGATATTAATTAAAACCTTTAAAACCCACTCATTAATGGATAAAAATATTCAACTAATGCGCAGAATCTATTTGAATTGTTGCCAATTTGCAAAAGTTCGCGCATAATAACATTCTCTTTCAATAAAAAAATGTATTTACATGTAACTATCAAAAATAGAAATAAAACTTTAAAAATATAATTAAATGAACACGTGTTAAAAGCAGTAAATGTAAAAAAAAAAAAAAAAAAAAAAAAAAAAAAAACATAATAAAAATATACTTGCGCGTGAATATTAAAAAGGGCAATAATTAAATTATTACGTGTTCAAAGCATTAAATAGGGAAACTTACGTCATATTTAAAATGCTCAAATAACAATATTTCCGAACAGATTCAATATAAAAATATATTTACAGGATATATTAATTTATTTCGACAAAATATTTGACCTATTATCGCAAATTTTAAAACAGCATAAATATTAATATTTCCTTTCAATATATATTTTTAAGTTTAATAATAGAAAGAAAACTTTGAAAATTACGTCATATTGGAATCGATACATTTCAAACTTCTTACGGAAAAAAAAAATCGGTACTTCTCCATTATACGGTTGACAACTTCCGAATGACAAAAAAAAAAAAAAAAAAAAAAAAAAAAAATATATTGCCAAATTCTAATGTCCAAAAAACCAATGGAAGAATGCTGTCATTATAGAATCTAAAGCCCCACTCACTAAAGTGTCAATTATCAGTAACTTTAAATAATAAAATTTATAATACATTAAAGAAAAGAGAAAAAAAAGTAATCTTAAATCTTTATTTATTTACAATATTTTTCTTAACTATCCCCCTCGGCTGACGGATAAGTGTTTATGATGGCAGTTGACACGGATATGTTGTGCATAACTATGCATAGCAACATTTTTTCAACGCAAGGTCGTTATTATTTTTTTAATTAATGAAATAATTAATAAATGGGTAAAATATCATTAAAAATACAGATAAATGTCTAATAAAAATCTCTTGATGACATAGGAAACACGTGTAACGCATCTGATGTCAATAGAATGTGACACCACCGTAACACACTTTTTTCCCCTATATTTTGGCGACTTTTTTTTTTCATAGTGGTCGACGGGATAACGGATAAATACCCAATTTTTTATAACATCATTATCATATATTCCCCGATGCAGCGACATTGTTTACTTAGCTATTTAACATAAGTTGATTTTCAAATGTTTAATTGATGTTATTTAATCTATCACGAAAACAGTTGTTAGCTCTTTCGACAGCAGTTGATTTGGCCTTAAAATATCTCAGTGAAAGGAAAATGAATGGAAACCCGATTAAAGCCGATCGCCACTGGTCGCTTAATTCTAATTGAATCTTCTGTAATCATTTTATAGTTAATCAAATTAGCGTGCTTTTAAAGTTTGCGGTGTCATAACGGGGGTTGGCGAGCGTAGCTCCTAGGGGGCAGAACTCCCTAGTAAAAAAAGGAAATAAAACGCTAATAGACAATGATGTACTTATTATGTGAATAGGGATTGTTAATAAAGAAGGGGAGAGGGGGGGGGGCACTACTTTTTTTTTAAATATCGCGTTTAGTTCACATGACAGATATTATTATGACAGAGTATAATAGCGGGCTTTGCCCGCTATAAGGACGGTTCAGATATTTGAAAAAACAAAAAACTAGACCGGCAATTTCTTATTTTATATAAAACATGAGTTTTTTTTAATTTGGATTTATTAAAGACACTTAGTCACTTGTTTCGGATTCGTTTCGATTTTAGATTAAAATTTTATTCTTGCAGTTTGGGGTACGGGTTAATCTAATTTTTCAAAAGAATTACTATAATATTGTTTCAGATGAAAATTATAGTTTAGTATGAATGAGTTTTTATACATGCTTATTTTTCTGTATAAGCCATAAAATAGATATGATAAATATTTTTATAGACTTCTTTTCTATAATTGTATTAAATTGTAGATATATTTTTTTATTTAGGATTTTGGGTCCGGAGGAATGTCGATCAAAACATTTATCAGGTTCGGACGGGTTATGGGTCAACGGAATTTGTTTTATTGGGTTACGATCGGATTTTGGGTGGACTTGAAATAAAATTTAAAATTCAAGTCGGGTTGGAATAAATTGAAATCATCCAGCACAGGAAAGGACCCAAATGGCTGTCACTGTCGTCACAGATTCATCACAATGTTATGACAAAATCGTCACAAATGACACATATTTCACAAATTGGTCATAATGTGACTTCAAAATGTTGTCGCTTTCGTCACAGATTCGACACAAAGTTAATGGCAAAATCGTCACAAATGACACACTCTTCACAAATTTGTCACACCGTGACTTCACAAAGTGGTCACAATGTGTCGTCACAAAAGAGCTCTAAAACGGCCATAACGACTTCACATTCAGGTCACCGTGACTTCACATCGACGTCACGTGACGTCACATCGACGGTCACAAAGTCACAGTGGGACTTCACACTGACGTCGCCGTGACGTCACCATGCCTTACGGGTTGTATCATCGAAAGTGTATGAAGTTATGCATAGAAATAAACCAAATTTCATTTATAGGATTTTGACTATGACTAGCAGGTCGTACTTAAATTTGGGTATATTCCGCCGGATGGGGGGGCTGTAATAGTGATTTGTATGCTATTTCTATTATTGTATCATCGGAAAGTGTATGAAGTTATGTATCGAATTGAACCAAATTTTATTTATAAGTTTTCAACTATGGCCAGCAGGTCCTAATTGAATTTAGGGATATTCAGCAAAAAGGGGGCGCTGTGATAGCAATTTTTCGTAGTTTAACATCGGCTGTTAATGCAGCGAGGGTAACCCGGCGCTTTGCAAGCAGCTGACGTAAAACGGAATTCTGTGATAGCGAAGTTTGAAGTATTAACATCCATGAGATAGAAGAAAGTTTTGGGAATGGTACATCCGAATAGTTAAAAATATATCTCTTTGATTTCTTAAACCAAATTAAATTTCTAAAAATTATGCATATTCTAAAAAAAATGCACAACATCACTACAATTTTTACGAAAACAAATAAATGCTAGTATGTTGTGGCTATCACAAAACTTTCTTTTATATAAATGAAATCATCTGCAATAAAAAGTAAATGACAATCTATTCGTTCTTGAGATACAGCTAACGCGGAAATCGTAAAAAACATATTATTAGGGGCGATATCTGTTGGGCGGTATATACACAATTCTAATACAGATTTATTTATGCCAAGGTCAAACATAATCTAAAGTTTAACGAAATTCCGTGCGTTAATTCTTGAGATATAGCTATCACAGAAATCGCGAAAAATGCAGCATAGCTTGTCGAGTAATTTAAACCAAAACCTAATCAGCACAAATTTATGTCAAGGTCTAACTGAATAAGAATTTTCATTAAATTCCACGCATTAGTGCTTGAGCTAGAGCGCCCACAAAATTTGTGCCACATATAATATGGACAGACAGACACATAGATATTTTTCTAAGAACAGTCAATTCGTGTCCAAGACCTCCTAAAATGTATAAATACGTTGAAATATTTTACCAATTCAATACTTCGTTCTTGTAAAGATAGAAGAAATTAAAAAATACCACCCGAACATAGGCTCGGGGGGAAGAAGTTAGAGGAATTCACGAGCCAATAATGGTTTTCATATGGGTTGAGTTCGACACGGGCCGAACTCTTAGCTTTTATACCGGGTCTGGAAATTTCGGCTCGTTCAGATGTCTAGGAAGAATGAATTCCAGGCCAAACTCATACCGGAAAAAATAAGTCTAGCCCGTCCCGGCTCGAGTCTACAGAAAAAAGGAATACCCCGCCAGGAAAGAGTGGAGAATAGGCAAGGTCCGAGTTTCGTAAATGAAAATTGGCTCGAGATTTTTCTTTGCACCTCTCCCGCACAGACTTCTGATGTCAGTTTGCAGACATTTTATTACAAGGATTGGGGGGGGGGGGTAACCGATCCGCCATTAGTTGCAACCGGTCCGAAAATTTCTGCTGGTGCAGACCTATAGAAAGAATGAAGGGTCGAGCCAGGCTCGACCCGAAAAAAAGTAAGTCTGGTCCCGCCCCAGTCTCCAGAAAAAGCAAAGCTCTGTCCAGGCCCAAGTCTCCAGAAAAAATAAAGCCCGATCCCGGCCCGACCCATAAAGAGTGAAGACCAGTCTCAGCCCGACCCGCAGGTCCAGCCGGGCTTCGCCAGAGGCCTTTTCCCGTGAAGGCCTCTAATGTCGGTTTACCGAACCTTTTTTAGCCCAAGGGGGGGGGGGGTGATCGCCTCATCGCCCCTCCCTTAGATCCGCCATTGGGAAGGACACATAAAATATGGAGAAGAGTCTTGAAAATTCTGAAGCATGTAATATGCTTTTACTTGCACTGCGTGGAAGTTCGATCTCCGGTTTGTTTTTCCATTGCCGCAGCCATAAGTCTATTTCTTGTCGTAATTCAGAAAATGTCCCTGGAATATCCTTCTTGTAAGGTTCAGCTGCATTAATTAAAGTTCCAGTATCCTCATTAGCAAATGCCGGGATCAATCCATGTAACGCAACGATATTTAAATGTTCAGCAGTGGAAAATCTTGTTACCAACACTAATATGATAAAATCCATAAACGGCAAAAATAAATTAAATTTGAAATATTCTTCAGGACTTGATGCTACAGTATTGGATCTGAGGTGCGTTTTTACAGTTCTCGGCATAGTAATTTCAATGGAATGTTTAGTTGCTACTTTCGATGCTTCGTCGTCTATTTTCAAGTAACTTGATGATGAATTTCGATAATCATTTAAAGTATCGACAGCATGCTTTACCATATCATAGCATTGCTTCATATCTAACGAAGGGCTTTGCAAATTACGAGATAAAGAAATAGTTAAACTCAAAATGGAGGAAATGATTTGCACTGCAATAAGGAAAGCAAATCGCAGAACTGATGCTATTAAATATGCGGATTTGGAGGACGATTCTTCTGCATCTAATAATTCTAGAAATAACGCAATGGCATCAAGAACTTGTAAAACTTGAAAATTGCGTCGTGTCATTCAATCCACCCAGTTTCACACAGTTTCGAAAGCTTTAATCGCGTTTCTTGAGGATGATGCTCTTGTATTTCCTCTCGCATAAAATTCATTCTTTTGGCGGATTCCCTAATTGCATTGATGACTTCTTTCATGACACCAACAGCATTTCTAATACTGCGTAATGAACAGGCTTTAGATATGGCAAGATTTAGTTTGTGAGACGCGCAATGCATGTAAATAGCAAGTGACTGCTTTTATTTTATGCGTGCTTGCACCCATTTGAATTTTCCAGCCATATTTGAACTACCGTCGCAACCTTGTCCTCGCATATTTTTAATTTTTAATCCTAATTTTTTTAGATTTTCTTCAATTAGGTCTGCAAGAAACTCACCACTTAAGCCTCTAGCTTATACAAAGCCTGCAAACTCTTCCCTGATTTTCTTCTTAGTATCCCAATATCGAATGCTAAGACTCATCTGCTCGATAGTACCAGTATCGGTGGTTTCGTCAGCTAAGATACTAAAGAACCGACTTTCTTTCACAGAGTTCAGTATTTTCTGTAATATGAGCTCCCCACAAATGTCAATTAATTCATTTTTAGTTGTTTTACTGATAAAAGTAGCGTTACGAGGAGCATTGTATAAGTGATTTTCCAAAACAGTGTCACCTGCGTCAATGCGAAACCTCAATAATGAACGAAAGTTTCCTTCATTTGCTATTGAACCTGAGCCATCCTCTTCCGTCAGGTTCCCATCATCTCGGTGACCTCGTAATGGAATATTTTGTTTACCACATAATATAATCGTTTTTATTATGGGTAGTAAACGTAAACGATTTTCTTCAATTCTTCATTTCATTTCAATATTGATTTTCATGTTAATCGATTCCGATGGGTTTTCAAATGTCCTAAGGAAGTCGGTAAAGATAATTGTTGCTATTTTGTGGTACCGTTTAAAAGCGTGTCCTCGCAGACTTTCCTTGCCTTTTTTGTAGTTATGAAATGGACTCAATACAAAACTGCTAACAGATATCTTGCTTCCTTCATGTCTTTTGCTCCAAAGATTACACATATTTTGCAATAAGCTCCAGCATGCTTAACACTGTAATTCAACCAGGAAAATTTTGTAAGCCACGACCGTTGAAACTGCCTTTTACTTCCTGATTGCATAACATTCGGACATTTCTGGAACAAATCAGAAATTTCTGGATGCTCCACTAATAAGGGTGTTTCTCATCACAGGGGGGTCAGCTGACCCTTTGACCCCCCTCTGGATCCGCC
Source organism: Maratus michaelseni (assembly GCA_963931845.1). Taxonomy (NCBI): domain Eukaryota; kingdom Metazoa; phylum Arthropoda; class Arachnida; order Araneae; family Salticidae; genus Maratus; species Maratus michaelseni. The sequence continues at coordinate 406,047,301 of OZ007586.1, forward strand.
ACTGGCACGTACTACTATATTTGGATACAACCCCTCATATTTCTGCTAACGGATTTAGAGCTTATTCAATCGAACAGAATTTTCAGGCTATGATTTTGAGACTTTCACAAAAGTTGCTCTATATACTTAGCTAATACATTACGCATATTATATTTTGATTGCATTCACGCATGCGCAGTGAAACATATTTTAGTAAAGCTGCTCATTTTTTATCCAATATCTATTATTTTTTAATTCTGATTGCAGAGTATTATGTACAATGTTGTTTGTCATATTTTCTGAAAAGAACTTTTTTTTATATTAAGAACTCTGCAAATTATAGGCAAAAAACTAGGCGAAGTTTGGGACTGTTTTTATAAAAACCTTAATTTCTCTACGTGTATACATGCTATCCTCATAGAAATGAACACAGTATATTACAATAAGCCACTTATTAATAATCTCGAGTTTGAACGCCTTTGCTACATTAGTTTTTACAGGGTTATCCAAAAGATATTCGTTTTTTTCAATTTGTTGACAGTCCCTATGGGGTTTCGGGAAAAAAATCTTCGCGGAAATATATATAATATATACTATACTGTTTACACACCTGTAGTTTCAGGTTAATTCCTCATGTATTTTTCTAGATATTTAACAAAACGTCTAAAATCGCAAGTGACCGGTACCTTTGGCAATATAGTGCATTACGATAGATCCTCATTAACTTGTGAATGTTATGAATTTAACCATTGAAATATCGTCGATTAAATAACACTCAAGTTTAATCTAATTATAATTCTTGATTGCTTTCAAAAAGGAAAACATTCATTTAAATTTTTTATAACAATTCCTTTATATGTAGAAATGATATTTGTATGTTTAGTGCTTATAAAATAAATCTCAAATGCGAATCTAATAATTATTGCTTTCTCTCCTACATTTACAGACGTAAATAGCAATAAAAGTAAACAAAAAAATATATATAAAACTATTTTTTGTGTACTAATAAACAATTACCATCGTGAAAACAGAAAAATTGTGGCTTTCTTTTCAAAGAATAATTACAAAGATAAAAGAATTTCATTTCAGAAGAATAAATACTTTCGAGCACAATTATTGATGCTTCGAATAATTCTTCTCCCTAGTAAACTATTCTTTGAAGAATGCACTCTTTTTAATTTGGGCAGTATTTATAAATACGAATTATTTATCTTGTTGTGTATTCATGTACATGTAAATCTAAAATAAATTTCTTGATGTTGAAAACGGGCAAAAATCATTCAATAATAATGAACATAAAATTAGAGCATTTTAGACTATATTTAGTTCAAAATTGGATAAGTCGAAATATTGGCATACTAATAGAATTCATATTTATATTTATTCCCCTTGAAAGCCGTATTCCAAACAATGAGAAAAACGTACATAACTCGACTTTTCAAGTCACATATTTATATAAATCGAAGATATCGTAACGCGATATTTTATGAAAAGCCTGGTAAGGATTTGTGTATTTATAGATGTATAAATCAACACACACACACACACACATATATATATATATATATATATATATAGAGAGAGAGAGAGAGAGAGAGAGAGAGAGAGCGAAAGATGTTTTTATCTTATAAAGTAAGAATTACTAGAACTATAAAATCCCAAATACGACAAATTGTAAAAAGTTACGTTATACTTAAAAAAATACTTCATAAATTAGTAAATCACGGCAAATGCAATAAACGATAGACATAGACATATTTGTATATAATGAACCTATAATACATGTAAACTCTTCTGAAAAATTTAAAATTGACATGTTGTATTTTAAAATATGGCTATTACGTATTAGTTATTTGAACCAAATATATCTTTTCTAACCACGATTTTATTAAGCAATTCTACAAAATGATCTTACGCACATAGAAAAAGTAACTATACGTCATGGCATAGTATATAGAAGTATAAAATAACAAGAACGGAAAGATTATGCGACAAACATAGGTTATTAAACACTCCTCAACACATTCAGTATACTATTTAAAAAAAAAAAAACTTCAACGCATAATAGGGTGAATGATGATGTCTAAGTAAACAATTTGGAAAGCGCATGAGACACTTGAAAAATCAATTACTGTCATTATTCGGAATTACTGTCATTAGTCGGAAAAAGTATCCGCATTATTTTGGGCAGTCCTCTTTAGGATCTACAGATTTGTATATATACTACATAGTATTCTACAATTTACTTCAGTTAGGAAACGCATAGCACAGTTAAAAATTAACCTAGAGTAAATTCGGCCAATAAACGGAAATGTATTCGAGATCTATTGTAAAGACCGCTATAGGATCTTAAGAATGCATATGTACCTAGAAATATGAAAAAAAAAATAGTTAAATGAAAGCAGACTTCCAGAAATTATTATTAATAGTGAACTGTAACTGAATTATTTTGTGCGTCCCTATGAAGTAACGATCAACGATGTGTACACCTTATTCTATTGTAAGGGTCTTGTAGTGCACCTCAGTGATATATTTAATATGTTTATATTTTGATTGATTTTAATATGTTTGAAATAGTGTAAAAAATATTAAAGTACACCGGAAACGATTTTTCCCACATAGACCGTAACAGTATTCCTTTGAATGTCCTTGTAAATGTACTTTGAATTCTATGCGCACCATATTCTATACTAAGCATCTTGTACTACACCTCAGTGATATATATCATTTTCAATCTGTTTAAGATAGTCTAACTTCATTAAAATCCGCCGCAAACGATTTCTCCCAATAGAATGTAATGTAACGGAATTATTTGAGTGTCCCTGTAAACAAACTATAAATTGTACACATTTTATTTTAAATACCGAACAATGCATAGTAAACATCAATATCATATATTAATTACATGGCAATCCGAGTATATTTGCGTGTATTAGAGTGCGAACAGACGGCAGGCATTCGGCGGACAGGCAAATAGAATTCCTAAACACGTTTCAACTATGTTAGAAAGTGTTAAAAAATGATAAATTTAAAATACAACATAAAATCTGGACACTTAATATATTTTTTAATGAATGTGATCAAATTATGTTAATATATCTCGTGGTTTATACGAAATAAAACAACCCATATGCTTATTTAAAAATCATTTTAAATAAAATATGAGAATTCTACAGATTGTATTAAACATATTACAATCTTTTGTTTAGTATAAACAATTTTTAAGGTAGTCATTTTTTTTCTCCGTTTACTAGTTTCACAGATACTTATCCCTTCAAAATTTTAAACATATAAATATTCCTGCACAAATTAAAATTCTTCAAATCAAAACAATTATTTTGCATATTTCTGTATCTTATTGCATTATTAGAAATCGGTATTATAATTAACTTAGAGGAAATCAATTGTTTAAAAAAATTAAATTAAAATAACGAGGACGAAATGAGATATTTTATTTTAAAATTTTGGGCCTGACTTTCGTTGAAATATAGAAAAAAACCTTTTCTAATAAGGGAATACGTACATTTTTAAAGATTAAAGATTTTTCAACGCTAACGTCAAATACCGTACGTTGAAAAATACTTTATTTTCCTTGTTTCATTACACTTATAATATTATTAAAATGGAAAACTTTTCAAATCAGAAGGGTTGAACTTTTTAATTCTTCTTGCGAATTTCTGAACTTGCGTTAATTGTTAGTATGAAGAAAATCTGAATAATATTTATATAATTTCTAATCCCTTTCGAGAGAAGTGAATGTATTTTTTAAATGCATACTCATCATCTGTAAAAACTTCTATTGAGACATAATTCATGTATTATGTTTTGTCAGTAATGCTATTATAATTAAAACACATTTTATATACCTCAGAACTTTTAAAAAAATATATTTAAACATATAAGTTTTAACAAGATAAAGTGTCCCATTTCATTTATATAATTCGGGAATTTTAATAACTCTAATATTTTCAATAATTTATTTCAATAAATGGTACACAGTGAAATATTCTAACTTCGAGGACAAAACTCTAAATATTTGACTGCAGTTACAACGTTTTTCTTAAAACAATTTACGGATACAATACACATAGTTCATTATCAAGCACCCTCAAAACTCCCTATATGCTACGAGTAATCCGAAAACAGTGATCGATCACGCTTTCGATTTTTTAATATTGGAGATTAAATAATCCTATCAATGTCAAGACATCGGGCATCTATTTCATCTACCTGAAGTGAATGTCCGAAACAGGGTTTCGATTTTGGGCTCCTTTTTAGCACTTTCCAACCTAGTTGAAAAGTGCTTATGACTTCGGTTTGTCTGGCCGTCTGGCCGTCTGCCGTCTGCCGTCTGTCCGTGCTCTAACTCCCGTAAATATACTCGGATTGTTCTGCAATTTTTATATGTTATTGTCGTTATCTATGGCATGTTCCCTATTTCAACGGAAGTGTGTAGCACTTATAGTTTTTTTACACGGGCACGCAAAAAATTCCGTTACATTGCGGTCTATGGGGAAAAATCATTTGCGGTTTATTTAAATAATGTTTCCCTATTTTAAACGCATTGAAATTTATATATATCACTAAGGTGCATTAGAAAAAGCTTAATACGGAATAGGGTGTGCATAGCACTTATAGTTACTTTACAGGGACAGTCAAAAGAATTCCGTTAAATTACGTCCATGGAGAAAAATCGTCTGCGGTTTTATTAAATAATGTTTCACTATTTTAAACGCATTGAAATTTATATATATTACTAAGGTGCATTACAAGAGTCTTACTACAGAATAGTGTGTGTATAGCAGTCATCGTTCATTTACAGGGACACACAAAAGAATTCTCTACTGTCTGTTAACAATAATTCCTGGAAGTGCGTTTTAAGTTACTGAACGCGATTTTAATTTTAACTCGCTTTTCGTCTATTACGTGGTATGCATAAATTCTGTAGATCCTATACAGGGCAGCACAAAAGTTCGCGAACACATTTCCGTTTATTGACAGAAACTCCAGAAGGAGAATTTTAAACTGTGCTACGCGTTTCCTAACTAAGCTAAAATTTAGCATCCTATATAGTATATATACAAATCTATAGATCATATACAGGGCTGAATAAAAGTATTCGGATATTTTTCCGAATATTGTATCTGTTGGAAATTCCTGAAATTATGTTTTTAAATATGTTATGCGTTTTCCAAATTGTTTACTTAGATGTTATCTTTTAGCTTATTAAACGGTATGTTTTGTAAAATAATTTTGGAAACGTTGGAAAGTGCTACATAATCTAGGCTTGACGCATGATTTTTCGTTCTTGTTTATTCAGAATTTTTGAATTCCTAACGGAAAATCCGAAAGAATTTTTTCACCTTATGTAATAATGGAATATCTATTATTAAATGAAGCAAAACTCTCCTTTTTAACACTTTCCAACCTAGTTGAAAAGTGTTTATGATTTCGGTTTGTCTGGCCGGATGGCCGTCTGGCCGTCTGTCCGTGCTCTAACTCCCGTAAATGTGCTCGGATTGCTCTGCAATTTTTATATGTCATTGTAGTACTCTATAGCATGTTCCCTATTTCAACGGAAGTGTGTAGCACTTATAGTTTTTTTACAGGGACACTCAAAAGAATTTCGTTACATTGCGATGTATGAGGAAAAATCATTTGCGGTTTATTTTAATGATGTTACTCACTTTCAAACACATTTTAATTGATATATATCACTAAGGTACATTACAAGAAGCTTAATATGGAATAGGGTGTGCATACTACTTATAGTAACTTTACAGAAACAGTCAAAATAATTCCGTTACATTACATCTATGGAGAAAAATCGTCTGCGGTTTATTTAAATAATGTTTCATTATTTTAAACACATTGAAATTTACATATATCACTAAGGTGCATTACAAGAGGCTTACTACAGAATATTGTGTGTATATCAGTCATCGTTCATTTACAGGGACACACAAAATAATTATCTACTGTCTGTTAACAATAATTCCTGGAAGTGCGTTTTAAGTTGCTGAACGCAATTTTAAATTTAACTCACTTTTTGTCTACTATTTGGTGTGTTTAAATTCTGTATTTCATATACAGGGCAGCACAAAAGTTCGCGAACACATTTCCATTTATTGACAGAAACTCCAGTAGAAGAATTTTAAACTGTGCTACGCGTTTCCTAACTAAACTAAAATTTAGCATCCTATCTAGTATATATACAAATTTATAGATCATATACAGGGCTGAATAAAAGTATTCGGATAATTTTCCGAATACTGTATAGGTTGCAAATTCCTGAAATTATGTTTTTAAATATGTTATGCGTTTTCCAAATTATTTACTTAGATGCTATCTTTCAGCTTATTAAAAGGTATGATTTGTAAAATTATTTTGGAAGCGTTGGAAAGTGTTACATAATCTATGCTTGAAGCATGATTTTTCGTTCTTGTTTAATTTCTGCTTTTGGATCTGGAAATTCTGAATTCAAAAGAAGACCTAACTGGCAATCCTGGTGAAAAATGATGACCCCATTTCAAATTAGATTTGTTCTAAGCATCCCGATGATTGTTCTTCTTCGTTGAGAGATGTATTAGTGATGAATTTAGATCTGTCAAATGCGAGCAGGCTTTTAAGAGATTTACTGAGGCACTACGTTTACGTGGTATTTGCATACATTATATAAAAATGATGTTTAAAGCAGAAATTGTGACTAATTAAGTTTTGTTGAATTAATAAATTAGGCTTTTCAGCATGACCATGCATTAGGGATCTTCATTAGCTGGGTATTTATATATATGTTGCAGATCATCGAAATAGAAAAATACATGATAGTTTTAATAAAACATATGACGAAATAATGACAGTGTATATAAACATATGATCACTAGATTATATAATACTCATACATGATTCAAGTTATAAAAATTCTTGTCTAGATTGAAATCAATTAAATTTAAAATAGATTTATAATATCTAGCATTTTTCCATTCTATTTGGGTGCTGTTCCAAAATCGTTTTTCGATCCTAATGCCCTTCAGCGCTATAAAAAAATTACTAATCCAGAAAGATGAAATGAATGACTTCTAGACGAGACATACACACCAATCATTTTGGTGAATAGAGATTAGCTATTAGCGATGATTTGAGCATTGACATGTTTCCTGACAATATATCAATTTTTATCGATGATTTTCATTTTAATGAATGAAATATTAAATATGATCTTCCTGCTAAGAAAACAGCATTTCTTCTTATTTTGACGTTATTGATGATTTAATAACGCTGGCTAATGTGGACTTAACAACTAGTGCACTACCAGCGCTAGTTTTCAAATTGAGCACAATGTAGGTGGTAACACATCATTTCCGATAATGTATACCGATGCGTATCTGTCCAAAGAAACTTAACATCGAATCGAAAAAAAAGTGATGCAGATTTTCAAATTTTACTAACAAGGAATGCATATTTGAAAAAAAAAAGTAACGGGCAGAAGCACGTAAAATCCTATTCATGGACAGTCTGGAGTTCAAACAGAATCACATTAAGAAATATCTCTTCTTGAAGCTAATCTATCGCATGCTTTTGAAAGCGGTTTGTTAAAAACAGTCTCACCAAAAACAAAATCAAGCCAAAAAGCGAAAAGCTGTTGAATCCGACTTTGCAGAATGCATAACAACTGAAGCATACATAAAAAATAAAAGATGAGTAGTGAAAGAGCAACAAAAGGAAAAAAATGTTGGAAAATAAAGAAAGACTAAATCTTAGAAAAGCAAATAAAAGTCAAATTTAAAAGTGGTTAAATTTTGAATGTTGAAGTATTCATTAATTAATTATATGGGGGCTCCGTGGCCGAGTGGTTAAGACACCATTCCGCTAATCGCTTGAGAGCGTAGGAGTCAGGTCGGCGGGTTCGACTCCTGCCAGCTCCATTGCACACAATTTGTGGAGCTCCCGGATGTAATTCTCTGGTGTTGTTGTAAATTTCCTTGTGGCTATCTCGTCCCTGTATATTGACGATGACTTATAAGCGGGCACTTGATGTCAAGCACACAAGTCAGATGTTCTCAATAAAAAACAAAAACAAAAAAATAATTATAATGTACCGAATAGTATGAATCTCAATGTTACATTTTTATTATTTAAGTTATTTTTAAATTAAGTTATTAGAATATTAAGTAGCTAAATAATAAGTATTTCAACGTTCTATTTTATGTATTTCCAATCTTCATTAAGTATTTCAAAAATTGAGAGCAAATAAATGAATAATTTTAAGTTTAATTGACATGCATAAAATGCATTGTCACATATATGTACTTCACCGTCTCATTTAAGTTTTAACTATTGTAAATATAACAAAAATACCTAAATTGAACAGTTATATATTTTTAGATCAGATAACAGATAATTATTCGATTTCTACAAAACAAGTTAATCTTGAATTAGACGCGCAGTATTCAATCTTTTAAATCTTAATAATATATATAATTGTTTAATAAAATGCAAAATATAACCTAAATGTGACGAAACTGTGAGGAATTGCGTCTCAATTATGTATAATGACATTATGTCATTAAAATAATATCCGATAATTTTCTTATAGCAGAATTATAACTGCTGAATTGGGAATATAATATTACTTTTATTCTACGTATTTTCATAAATCTCTAATGGTCGTTGTTTAGGGAATATCTAAAACAGGATAACTAAATAATTAAATTGATACGCTAAGTTTTAACAGATTATTAACATTTAATAAGCCTTATTACAGTATCTCCCTTAATTCATAGGCCACAGGAGACGGAATCATCAGTATTTTCTAGAATACGTATAAATAGATAAATGGAAAGATGTACATTATTTCAAAAGCTTTCTGCCATTTAACAGAATTTAGATTATTATATATAATATATAATACCAAAGTATTAAATCTTTTGAGATATAAGCACGCGTGTAACAATCTATATTAAATAATCCGACAAATACGAGTTTTACTAGCGCTCAAAGTTCCGTAGAATAAATAGATTAATTACTAACTGCAAATATTACAAAAAATCGTTTCTAAAAGGATACTCGACATACCTAGTAATGTCTAAAAGATAGGAACATGCTAGAACGCAAGGCATTTGAAGACAACAAGAACAACAACAAAATGGTTATAAAAGAAGTAGACAGTTAAAATATCAAAACAGTTAAAAGACATACTTGTAAATACATATACTCGTATACGTAAAACTATACCATATATGATAATTGAATTCTATTGGAATGAAAAACCATAAATATTTCTCACTCTAAAACAAAGACCTTGTACAAAATTTAAACTTGGCAATGTATTAACAAGGCTTTGGAATGAGGTCGAAGATTTACTCACCATAAATCACCTGACAATCATATTTGACATAACATTAGACAATTTTAAGGCGATTTTCAAAAAATAAAAATATACTGACTCATTTTTAAACATAAAAGCATGATACTTGGAGGCTTGATTATTGAAGCGAATTGTAATCGAAAAGTTTTTTATTATAAATGAATTACATATCGATTTATAAGCAAATGGAATTATCTCTGAATTATTCTATGAAATATTTTTTAATAATTGCCTTCAATAATTGAATTCAATTCGAATGAAAAACATTGACTATTTATCCCTATGATTCGCCTTACCAAAAACAAAGTCATTGTACAAAGTTTAAACTTGGCATTGTGCCAAGCGGGCTTCGAAAGGAAGTTGCAAAGAGAGAAACAGCTCTGACTGACGGGCAGACAGACACACGAGTAAAGTTATAATGGTTCCGTTTTACTTTTTAAGTACGGAACCCTAAAAATCACTTTAGCACCTAGCACGGATAAACATTTATGAGGATTTCTAAACAAACAAATTTTGTAAACTTTTAAAATGCATTTAGCCAGTTTTTTTTTTATTCCTAGTACGTACTAGAATATTTGAAGGGTAATATTAAAAAACAGTTTTTGGCAACCCTTGGTTACCACTGTTTCTGAACATTAATCACCAAGGAGGGCATTTTCTTGGGTTCTATGGGCCCAGTTTCAAAGAGAATTAGTTCAATCAACTTAACAGGATCTAAATAAGATATAGATAACTAATTAAGATACAAATTTGGCGCCACCTGGTTTTAGAAATTTGAACTAAAAGATTTTGTATTTCGTGTGCAGTACGCCTGCTATACGGTTTCGTAGGCAGCAGGAACACGTACCGGAGTTTCGATTGGATTTTTTAACTTTATAAACAGAGTGCTCCCCTATCGGTGGGAAGTGGAACAAAAAAAATTGCATTTAAAATTTGTCTGATTCAAACAAATGGCCCGATTTCCACGAGAATTGATTCATTTAACTTTACATGAACAAATTAAAATATATATAGCTAATTAAGACATAGATATGGTGCACACTAGCAATGGAAAGTGGAACTAAAAGATATGACCAGTTTTAATCTGGGTCTGATTCAAACGAAATATTTTCTGACATTCTTCCGAGGTATCCCAGATAGTAAATAAACTTCGGTATCATATTTTCAGCCCTTGGTTTACCATCATTTATGAATATTAAAATCCGGGGGGGGGTGATTTATTTTCTCGGACCCGATTTCAACGGGAATCGGTTCATTGAACTTAATATGAACTAATTAATTAAACATAGATTTGGTAGGTAAAATATTTTGCAGCGCGTGCATAGTACGTTTGATATACACGATATTGTAGGCAGCGGGTACACGTGTCGGAAAATGTGTTTAGAACAGAATTCATCTCCTAACGGTAGAACTAAAAAATTTTCCTGCGCGTTCGCCGAAAATGGCTAATTTTATTGAAACCGCAAAAGAAATTTACCGATTTGGAAATTCCAGAAAACGAAATAGTTTCATTTTCATTCATTCTCGAGTATTAAGAAAAGTATTGGAGGTATTGAATCGAAACTCACAGTCTGTAAGTAGTTTATTTTTCCGATTCCAAAACTTTTGTGAAAATCCGACGGTAACCTTTTTTTTAATTTTGACCCAAAACTGACCCGCTTTGACTCAAATGATCCCGGTATTTGAGGGAGTTGTATTACATTTACTTCCGCTTCTTGGTCTATCTCTCTATTTAATTGCCGAAAGGCAAACCGTTACCAGAGAAACGGTTTCGTGCAGCAATTTTTAGTGTGATTTCGCGTTTCGTACTCTTTTTTGACAACACCGGGCAATGTCGGGCGGATCAGCTAGTCACATGGTGTAATTCATAATTTTGAAATAAATATTACAGAGACTCTACTGTTTGGGTTAGTAGATATCATTAAAACACATCCTCTTTTAGTTTTTAGTTTTTTTAAATATTAAACCAAAATTAAAAATTCAAATGATATTATATTGAAATGAAATTATAACGCATGTTCTTTTCTTCATTGCATCAGATTTATATCTGTAACATTAATGTATAATTAATTTTCTCTCCAGTAATTAAGAAAATAGTTCATACATTTAAGTTCATAAGAAAATAGTTCACAACATTTTATTTCAATTTTTTTTTAGTAGAAATAAAAATGTATATGTATCACTACTATTTTGATTGGTTTGCTTGTCCTTATAAATCTTTCGGTTCCCTCAAAAGAAGAGAAAACTAAAAGTTTATATTTTTCAATAAAGAAATAATGTGACGAATTTTATAATTGAATTTTTTGACCGATAAGTCTCTTGAGATCCCATGTTCGCTGTTGCAGACAATTCGTTGTTTGAAATGATAATATTTCTAACTCACTCGACTACTATTTTGAGAAAACTGATTATTTCTACATAGAAAACACTGTAATTAGAATATTTCGAAATTTGATAACTATCGAATTACTTGATATAATGCGTTGTATCTCAGCTTAAAATGTAGACAAGATTGTTAGCTCTCAATAAATGATTTCATATCTATTTAGTCAAATGTGTCGGATAACACCTTGTCATTTTAAGCCAATTAATTGGATTTTTATGTTTAGTTTCTTAAATTCCGCGTTAATTATCAAATATTATTTACTAGCAAAAGAAAAATGGTTTAATTATTATGCGAATGATTGCGTTATTTGTATACTATTGCACTGAATGAAATTGCATAAAATGGTGTCGAAATACTGTAAATGAAATTATTAACATATAATATAAATAGTTGAGACATTTATGTCAAAGACTTACCACTTTTTTGCAGTCAAATCTCAAGGAAAGAAGCACTCTTTTGTTTATTCTTATTTCAGTTTTTAAATTTTACTCAGTTACTGTTGCTAATTTTTTCTTCATTTCAGTTACATTCATATCTAAAAACGTATAAGAAAATGTAAAACATAAAATAAACGGAATACTATAAAATCGTATTTATATTTATATCATCTTAAAAAACAAAACAAAATATGGAAAAATAATACAGAAAATAGTTGCTATTCAGTATTACATTTAAAAAATTCCGATTAAACCTTCGCACAGGCATAAAATTAAAAACTGGGTTTAGTATGAAAGAGAACATCTCTTTTTAACACTTTCTAACATAGTTGAAAAGTGTTTATGACTTCGGTTTGTCTGTCGTCTGCCTTCTGGCCGTCTGGCCGTGCTCTAACTCGAGTAAATATGCTTGGATTGCCCTGAAATTTTTGTATGTTATTGTCGTCTGATACAGTATGTTCCCTATTTCAAATGAAGGGTGTAGCACTTATAAATTTTTACAGGGACAGTCAAAAGTATTCCATTACATTACAGTCAATGGGAAATAATCGTTTCGATTGCATTTGGATAATGTTACGCCATTTAAAACAAGTTGAAATTGATATATGTTTATGAAGCTCTTTAAAACATGCTTTTTGTAGAATATGGGTACAAAACATTTATTATTCATTTACAGGGTCAAACAAAATAATTCTGTTACAAATTGTCTGGGGAAAATCATCTGCAGTGTAATTTAATGATGTTTCACTATTTCAAAGATAATGAAAATTATACGCATTACTGAGGTGCACTATAAATTGCTCGTTTAAAAGTATGGTGTGCATTGCGTTTATCGTTCATTTACAGGGACATACAAAAAAAGTCGGTTACAGTATACGTGCGATAATTACAGTCTATGTGTGATAAGTGCGTTTTAAAGTTTGGTTTGTGTTTTTAAGTTTAACTAATTTTTTTTTTAGATTGCGTGGTGTGTATAAATTCGGTTGATCATATACAGATCATGTTTATGAAGCGCTTTAAAACATGCTTTTTGTAGAATATGGGTACAAAACATTTATTATTCATTTACAGGGTCAAACAAAATAATTCTGCTACACATTGTCTGTGAAAAATCTTCTGGAGTGTAATTTAATGATGTTTCACTATTTCAAAAATAATGAAAATTATACGCATTACTGAGGTGCACTATAAATTGCTCGTTTAAAAGTATGGTGTGCATTGCGTTTATCGTTCATTTACAGGGACATGCAAAAAAGTCGGTTACAGTATACGTACGATAATTACAGTCTATGTGTGATAAGTGCGTTTTTAAGTTTGGTTTGTGTTTTTAAGTTTAACTAATTTTTTTTTCATATTGCGTGGTGTGTATAAATTCGGTTGATCATATACAGGGCTACACAAGGGAATTCATAAGTATTACGCACTATGGGAGTGAATTGCTTAAAAGTAGTTATTAATTGTATTACGCATTTTCTTGTTGAACTTTAGTTAGTAGGCTAATATAAGTTTTGTGGAATATAAAGAAATGCATATACAGGGATACGCAAAGAACAAAATACATTATTGTTTATTGTTGGTAATTGCTGGAAGTGAGTTTTAATTTGCCTTATGCGTTTTTTACCTGAATTAAATTTTAGTTTAATATGTGATGTGAAAAAAAGTGTTTAGATAATATACAGGAATGTACAAAAGATTTTGAGTGCATGTCCGTCGATTGGCGGAAATTGCTAAATGTGAATTTTGAAACTGGACTAAATGTTATCATGCTATGTATTATATATCCAAATCTACAGATCATAGACAGGGCTGCACAGAATAATTCGAATACTTTTTTGCAATGGAAGGCAATTTCGAAAACTGTATTTTTCAATGTGGTACATGTTTTCTGAACTGTTTACTTACATATATTCTTTTTACCTTATTTAACGGTGAATTTTCTTTCTGGATGTGTTGGAACTTGCTGGACGCATGATTTTCCGTTCTTGTTAAAATGCTGAGACGAGTTGTGTTTCGGATCACAATTTAATTTTATTAGGTGGTTATTTGAGCCCAATCTTTGTGAAGAATGCTCTTTGAAGAAACATGACATCTGCTTAGTCCAGTCTTGGCAAATATGAAATCATGAAATCAATTACTATAAAAAAGATAATTGACAATTATGTTTGTATGAAAAACAAGGTTTAGCTAGCGATAGCTATAAAGACAATTATCACCGAGAGAGAAACCACACGAAGCTCGACATGCTTGGTGTAGAGAAAATAATAAAACTAGTCGTTGGGGGGCACCGTAATACTTACCCATCATGGATATGCATATTATAAAATATGAAAATAAAACATGTGTAAACTATTTATAAAATGCATTGCAATTCGAATATAATCGTGGCTTGATGACGTTATAAACTTTAAATGCTCTATTACTGAATTGCGTAGAAGAAACATCCTTATAACTCAAAAATTGATAATCATATTAACTAACGGTTTACTGCGTCAGATTAAGCGCCTCATTTCCAATTAAAATATATCTTTTAATTGAAATTTGAATGAAATACAGGGTCATGAAACATCGAAGAGTGGGAAAAATATGATTATAAATATATCGGCAACTAATTATCCGATCGACTTCATCCTTTATGCAAAATTTATGTTTGTTTATTGTATTTTATATTCACTCCTTAAAATAAACAATTTCGAAAATTTGTATATGCCTTATATCAGAACGAATATTTCGAGAGTCTGAAAAAAAATAGTTCAGTAATCGAGGTTACTGAAATTCAATAAGCTTCTTTCCACTATTACATACTAAGTACATACCAAATTTCAAGTTTCTATCTCAATTTGTTCTTGAGCTAGAGCGTTTACAGACACACAGATACACATACAGACAGACGGACGGCAAAATTGTTTTTCTAAAAATATGTTTTTCGGAATCTCCAGTATGTGAAACGTGTAAATCAGCAAAAAAATTTTTTCGATTTTCCAATTTCATTACAAGACTTACCCTATACTACGTATGATAGATAAGTAAAAACAAAGAACGCGCCGAATGATACAATTTAAAAAAAAAATTCACCAAAAACATTAAATATTAATTATTTTTACTATTTTTAGTTACGAGATATATAATTATTGTTTATACAATAATATTAATAATTATGACGTTAATGTGTTACTATTACTTTATTAGTAATAATAATAAATAGTATTTACTTATTTTATCTGAATATTCTTCCATGATTTCAGTACTTATTTTTTAAATCTGCAAATCAATAGCGACGTTTCTGATACTTTTACAACTAAATTTGTTTTGTACTTAAACATTATATATTGCCCCAACTTTTAAATAAAATCTTTTTGTGTTTACTCAACATTTATTGGGTTGTCCGGAAAGTTGGAAAAATCAATTCGTACCGGAAAATTCTGGCTGTTAATTATTATATATTAGATATCGGAATCAATGTCTAATAATTAAATGATAGAATTTTTTGGTACAAATTGATTTTCCCAATCGGCATGAACTTTCCAGATAACCTAATCCTAATACAGCAGCATTTATTTTTTAAAACATCATATTTATATTTTAAAAATATAGCACTTATATGTTGCGGGTGTGAAAGGATGTCACTCCCGCTTCAAACACATACAATATTTTTTTTATTTGAAGATGAAGTATAAGGAAATCGATGCTGCTGTATTAATATGGATAAATTTTGGGTAAACATAAAATATTTAATTTAAAAGTTTGTAATTTAACCCATTTAAATACAAAACTAATTTATGAGCAAAATTTCAACACCTGTTTGACGAAATATTAAGACATCTTTGGCGGCTAGTATTCATCTTTCAACAGGAAGCTCCGCCTGTTGGCGTTACTCTAGCATATTTCATTATATAACAAAATTACTTCCTCTGTTCGTGTTTTTATTATAAATGAATGTATAATAATGATATTTTTTCTAATCAAAGTATTTATATGCATAGTAGTCTAATTGTAAAAATACTAATATTGTGTATGTTTTTTTTAGAAATAATGTTTCACATAAACGCAAAGGTACTGCCCGTACGTGGAATTACATATATCCAAAAGAAATGTTTTCACGTTTCCCGCATAAGATATGTTAAAATCATTTGATAATATTCGACATTTTTTATGGAGTTTCAAGAGAATCCATATCACTCATGTAATGGGCGTATATTTAACCACTTAAGTCTGCTCGTGAGTAAACTTCCCGATTCCTCTGGCTAATATTAATCCTATGAGCGTAAAATGCATTTGTATATTTAAAATATCTACTCGGAAAATTAATATTTTTCACTTCGGTTTTCTGTGTACTGTTCTTAAATATGTCGTGTTTTTCTTAGTTGTTAAGATTTTTCTAAAATATATACTTAATTTTATGTGAAGTGTTAAAATCTTATTCAGTTTCGCTAAGATTTTAAAACATAAAATTATAAATTACGCATATATTTTAGAAATATTTACACAGAAAACAGAAGTGAAAAATATTATTTTCCAGAGGAGATATTCTAAATATATGAATGCATCCTACGCCCATAGGATTAACAATACTGAGGGCAATCGTGAAGTTTACTGACGAGCAGTCTGAACAGTTTCTCTTTTTTTACACAATGTACTAAAAATAGGGATTAACACTACATTTTTCGTACTAATATATTTGATTTATATAATCGAATGGAAGAATAGAACAATGTAGTTATCTGCATAACACCCAGTGCAAAGGTAAGCGAGTTGCAAAGCAATAGGGAGCCGTAAAAGGGATATTTAAATTGTAGTAAAGAACTACATAAAAAAATTGAATAAAAGTAAAGAAAAGTATATTATACAGTTTAAAAGGGCTTAACAAATTAAAAATTTAAGAGAAATGAAGAAGTAAAACACAGACCAAAAACCTACCGAGGGTCGTACACATCTCACAAACAAAGATACTCTTTACAATCAAAAAATGTCTGCAAACCAATAAAGCGAATATTACAGTTTAACGTTAGTGGTGTCCAAAATCTTTTAGTAAAAAAGCAAGCAAACTCTTAAAGGCCGAGAGGCGTTCGGGCAAAACATTTCAGTGGGTAACGTTATTTCTAAAATAATTTTAAGCTACATTATATTCGATGTTTTCTGGTTTTATTTTCTAGAAATTTCCAACATTAAAAAGAAATTGCATCCATTTTATCAAATTAAGAGTAGTAATTATTCCTACTTTTCTTTTAACGAGCTTGGATAAATTAAACAAATGCAAAGATCATAAAATGTTGTTCACTGTTACTCGAGTGACTATATTTTCATTTAAGGATATGATTTCTTAAAACGAAAGATTCAAAATTATTCCTTTAATAAAATATTTCAAAGTACCTTTAATTACTCTGAAGTTCTGTTTCAAACGAGGAGATATTTGGCTACTTCAAAAATCTTCATAACAAAGACAAAAGTTTTTATAACGGTAATATTTTGCTTCTTCTTTTAAACTAACTTTTTTTATATGGTAAAAGTTAAAATGACAAGTTTGTACAACTTATTATTTAAATAAAGACATGGATCTTTTAATTTTTGTTGAGGAAACTACAAACAATGTTAAATTGTTTTCGTTTCTGGTTGTTTCTTTTTTGAACAAAAATAAGTAATGTTTTGAATTTTTGGTCATTTACATAACATTTTAAGAAATTCGTTGATATAAAACAAAGCTCACAATAACTCACTTTAAATTAATATAAAAAATAAATAATAATAATTAAGGAAACAGTCATTAAAACTTTCATTACATTTTAAAACATGAGTCTTGCAACATAATTTTAACACTAAGTTAAACCGTTCAATTTGGTATAATCTTTATTTTTCCCTTTACAAATCATAGAACATTGAAATTTTGTTAGTAAATTCCGATTTATTTTTCTCTTTATTTAAGAACTTTTTGTTAACTCAGAAAAGAACAGAACAAATAAAAAGCATCTCAAAAGCAAAATAAAGATGTACCATGTACTTCTCCTGCAGATTTCCCATGTACGTCAACACGGGAAATCTATAAAAAATCATAAATTATCCAGATAACGCATTAAAATAAAAACTAAAATATTTCTGAAAAAACAAATTTTTTGCTGTAAATCATTGGTCAATTTTATTTTTTTTCATTATAAAATACAATAAATGGTAATTTCACTGGCAAAATCAAATATACACTTTTCTCTTGATTAAACATTCTTTGATGACGACAGTAAGGAACATAAATTAAGGTATTTCTGATAGAAAATGAATGAAAACTTATTACTAGAAAGCTTAAATCTAGCAAGGCATGGTTGAATATCGCAAAATAAAATGGATTCTATTAAAAAATGAAATGAAGAAATTGTGCATTAAATCTATTAATAACCATTTAATATTTTCTTAAAATTTGTTCAAGAAAGCTGAATATTAAACAAATGTGTTAGCAGATTTCATAGTTTCAATTCACAATTCATATGCAACACAAAATCAATTTTGTTGTTAGTTAATACTTTAATTTCTTTTACATAGCAAATGAAAGGATTGAATTTTGTGTGAAATCATAGGCGCAGACATCACGGGGGAGAAATAGACAATCTGTCATACTTGAGCCACTGATTTAAATAAAGTTTTTTGCCCTATTTAATCCTTGTGATAATTAAGACAAAAATAACATTTTAAAATTATTGTTGGATATTTAGCCTGATTTCCCCCCGTTGTTCCCGTTAGGCAAAACATATGTGCGGAATATACCGACAAAACTAAAACAGAACTGATTGAAACGTTTTCTCGAACACGTGGAATCTTTTACATGTCATTAGTTGCACAGCACGTTGATGGCGTACCTAGTACTTTGACAGTGGCAGCACTCTCTTTCAAGTAATGAGCTGAATATGGACCTCACTTGTACTGGTGACTAACAGAACAAAAGTTTATGACAACAAGTGGCAACCACCTAGAAAGCAGTATGCTGACTCTCACAATGTGGCCAAGTACATTTTGTGTGGCCAAAATTAAATAAAATAGTGTACCAAGCCGGGACATTATAATTGTAAAGCAATTTTTACTGCAACTGTTTGTCATTATATTACTTTGAAAAACTGTATGAAAAGCCCATTACAAATAAACAACAGCATATATTTCATTTTCGGAGATGAAGGGGGAAGAGCAGACAACCATTACGCGTCAATCCAGGCTGGTTCCTAGAAACTGCCTATCTTTCGAGGATAGAAGAATCATAAGAAAATCACTCCACTGGTCTCACAGACACGGCAGCTTTTTTAAAAGCATCAGGACAGGCCTTCCACTTCAAACAAACCCTGGGTAAAATTAACATTGGTGATAGATGGGTTTAGTGAAATGTACAATTTTTATGTAAGGGGAGAAAGTACTAGTATAGGAATTATAAATAATAATATATTTCAGGATAAAATTAATACATTTCGATGATTTAAACATAATTATAGTACCGGGTGTCCCAACAATGACTGATGGATTTTAAAATTCAATAAATTGCCAACTGTGACAGATATTAAAAAAATTCTTGCAGGAGGGTTATGTATGTCAGGAGTTTTTGTACTGTGGTTCTTGATTTTAGTTCGAATTTCAAACACTAGAGAAGGCTAACAGCGATTGGCGCTCAGTTGAAGCCGAAACTGACGTCCCTCAGTATTGATGCACCGCCCCCTGAATACTAGGCCCGCGAGCTGACAAAAATGGCGGTTGTCGCAGGCGGATTTTTTTTCAGCATTTGAACTTTCCCTCGAACTTCAAAACCAATAATTTCTAAAAGTTTTCTTCGCCTAGTTTTTCTGAGATCAAATAAGTCAAAGAAAACTTTCAGATGTTATTGGTGTTAAAGTTCGAGGGACCGTAATAAACTGCAACAGTGCAATGCATTGCTTAACCGGTTTATTCAGAATAATAATAAGAAGTATATTTAAATCATATTGCATATTATTCAAATAATTGATTTTGAATTAATTATAGGTTAAATTTAGTTAATTTAGTATAGTGGGATATGAAACATTTTGAATAAAATAGATCAACAATAAGAGTAAAACTAAATTGTCTGGATTATGATTTATTAAGATGAAATTTGTAAATATGTTATCATGAAGTGAAATATGCATAATAAAGAAGTCATAATGGAGTGAAATAAAAATAAAAATATTAAATAAACACTGCACTATATATTAGTAACTATAAAATCACAACTTAACCAAATTTTATCATTTTGATAACACTTCTGACGAATAAAACACTAACTTGATTATGTGAGGCCTAATCATAAAAAAATGGCACTTATTTTTATATTCTTCTATATATTCTTCTATATTTTTTTCATCAAATTTCCATTGACTTATACTACTTGCCATTTACCAGTGACTTTGCTATCGCTTGTTTAAAATGAGTTTTATGATTATATTTTTTTAAGTTGCCACTTAATACTTATCACGTAAATAACACATATTGATATCTTGAAGACTTAGCTTTCGTCTACATCGAAATTAACCATGTTGATAAAAATTTTGCAGAAGCAAATGCTTAACATATTATCCATTGTGGGCCGTTTGATCCCTTCTCGGTCACCGTTGTTAAATTTCCCTGTAGTTTCTCTTCTAGCCTCTTCCCGTGCTATAATCGCCTCTCATGCAAGATAATAAAATTAAGACATTAGTAGTATGGTATTTGCTGCCACCACCGGTATTAAACAGATACCAGACACATTGTGAATAGAATGTCTCAATTACATAGACAACGATTAATTTCTTTTTAAATTAGTATGAAAAAAAATACATGAACCGTTCATATTGCAGGAAATTACTGTTTTATCTATGTAATTAAATATTATTAGAACTTTCTCTATGTGATTGACGCAAGGGTATTAAGAACAACATCCTTCCTTATCGCACATTACACTCTACTTCGTTAAGTAATATTAACACACAGAGTTGAATTATATCACAACACCACATTCGCTCTGCCTCTCCCCGGGTCTGCTACAACCTAGGGCTCCTTCAATACAGGCTGAATCATCAAGCATTTTGATGCCCACTGACTGTCTGTTGCCCATTGCTGCCTATGAAGCGAGAAACGTTTAAACGATTATCTAGCTACAAAATTGTTAAAAATGGACTGTTCTTTCGCATAAAATTGTTCTAATCTGTCAAGGAATGGATTTAGACTATTTAGAGTGCATATAAATGAAGAAAGACGGAATAATTTGTCTATAAATGCTAGAAGAATAGATCAGGATTGAAGAATTTCGCCAAATGCCACGCCAACCAGATCACTTGTACACAATAAACCGGTTCTTCGAGTCCGATATAGTATGTTGTACCAGACATTTCTCAGGGGTGAGAAAAGCCTAATTGTTAAATAGAGAGAATACATCTTATTCACCCCCCATGTCTAAAAAGCCCACATTATTTATTTTTTGGATGGTGGAGGGGTGGGTATTTAGATGTTTGAATTCATTTACTGTTGTTAACAAGAACGAAAAATCATGCGTCAAGCATAGATTATATAGCACTTTCCAACGCTTCCAAAATAATTTTACACATCATACCGTTTAATAAGCTAAAAGCTAACATCTAAGTAAACAATTTAGAAAACGCATAACATATTTAAAAACATAATTTCAGGAATTTCCAACATATACAATATTCGGAAAAATATCCGAATACTTTTATTCAGCCCTGTATAGGATCTATAGATTTGTATATATACTACATAGGATGATAATTTTAGTTCAGTTAGGAAACGCGTAGCACAGTTTAAAATTCTCCGTCTGGAGTTTGTCAATAAACAGAAATGTGTTCGCGAACTTTTGTGCTGCCCTGTATAGGATCTACAGAATTTATACACACCACGTAATAGACAAAAAGCCAGTTAAAATTAAAATCGCGTTCAACAACTTAAAACGCACTTCCAGGAATTATTGTTAACATACAGTAGAGAATTCTTCTGCGTGTCCCTGTAAATGAACGATGACTGCTATACACACACTATTCCGTAGTAAGTCTCTTGTAATGCACCTTAGTGATCTATATAAATTTCAATGCGTTTAAAATAATGAAACATTATTTAAATAAACCGCAGACGATTTTTCTCCATAGACGTAATGTAACGGAATTATTTTTACTGTCCCTGTAAAGTAACTATAAGTGCTATGCACACTCTGTTCCATATTAAGCTTCTTCTAATGCACCTTAGTAATATATATAAATTACAATGCGTTTAAAATAGTGAAACATTATTTAAATAAACAGCAAATGATTTTTCCCCATAGACCGCAATGTAACGGAATTCTTTTGGATGTCCCTGTAAAATAACTATAAGTGCTACACACTTCCGTTGAAATAGGGAACATGCTATAGATAACGACTATAACATATAAAAATTGCAGAGCAATCCGAGCATATTTACGGGAGTTAGAGCACGGACAGACGGCAGACGGCAGACGGCCAGACGGCAGACGGCCAGACGGCCAGACAAACCGAAGTCATAAGCACTTTTCAACTAGGTTGGAAAGTGCTAAAAAGAGAAGAAAAGGTACTTTCTACAATCGATATTTAAAGATTTTACACTTTGAATTTTGCGCGAGGGAGGGGGGAGGGTCAAAAGAAAAAAAACTAAAAGTTGAGAGTAGATGGGGGGGGGGAGGGGCGTGATTGAAATGATTATATATTTATTGTTTGAGAAAAGTAACAAATACAAAGAAATTTTTTTTAAAGATTTTTAATTTCGTCAGCTACAGAAAGGAGTGGGGATTGGGTGGCAATTTTTTATTAATTTTTTGGCGGTAAGGGATAAATTTTACGATTCATTATTTATTTACTGTTATTATAAAATTACAAATAGGGTAGAAAAAATTTAAATGACAGAGTTTTGTTTAAGGTGGTTCTCAAATTCCCTACTGAAGAGCGCAAAAATTGAAGCGATCTGGAATCGAATAGCGTTTTCCAGTTTTTGACAAATAAATTATTTATCGAGTTATAACAACGCCCCCTAGATAAGAAAGCCTTGACACTCGTCACGAAAACGTCATACCAAGCAGGCAAAACAAAGAAAAAAATTCCAACAACTTTCATGTGTTACAATACAATATGTCAATTACAATATGTCAGAAAGTAGTTTCAATGGATTTGGCTTTAAGAGTTTTAAATTTTGAATGCGCAGTTCAAGATGGGGAGATGAGATCGGTAATTTCGAAAAGGGGTAATTTAAATAATTGGTTATTTATTGTTGCAAAAAAGTAATAAATGAGCAGGCAAAACAATAATAAGTTTTACAAATTTTAAACTTTACGTGCGGGATTGGTTGAAAATTTTGCATTGCAGAGGGGGGAGGGGAGGGGTTGAGATAAAATTAAAAGAAAATAGAAATTATTCGAAACGCGGAAGGTGCTCCTTCTTCATCATTAATTTGTTTTCTTTCTTAAAATTTTAATAAGGATTATTTTACATGCGATTAAATTGCAAAAACTGGATATTTAACTTAAGAAATTTATTCCATATAGAATATTAGCATTTTAAGATTCTTTCATTAATAACAAACTATATCACAACTTTACTTCATACTGAAAGTAATAAAAAGATAAGAGTCCAATGCATGTGAATATCTATTTTCACATTAAATCAAACTGATTAGTTAAATTTATATTGTCATTCTTAATTATTCACGTAAAACATAGCAATAAATATTAATTGATGAAAATGAATTTTTAATTTTAATATAGTATTATACAAAAGCTTATATTTATATTTATACATAAGCACATGCATTTTTTTTTTTACTTTGTAGTGTATGGCGCTATTAAATATCTTAGTTATTTATTCTTATATTTTTGCATGTGATTAAGTAACTAAATTCACTCGCCGTCTTATGAGATAAGACGCCAAATCAGGCATCCGCTTGAGCAATTAAATGGAGGCGTGAGTCAGCCCGAGTTCTAGGAGCCTTACTACAACCTGCTCCGTTTACGCTGTATTTTCAGGATACTGGTTTTCCTTGTCCCTCCACTGCACACTGGAAACTTCCTTCGTGTCATAATCCCCCCCCCCCGACTCCAGATCTCAGTGGCCTTTTTTCCTTCCGACGCGAATTTTCCCCACATGTAAATATATTTCTCTGCAACATTTTGTCTTTTTTTCTTCTCACCTTCTATCCAGAAATGGATTAGACTCTTTTCATAAAGACCCCGGGAACATCCCAAGCTATGCGGATCAGGAGAAATACCATTGTCAATAACACAGAGAAATTTACAAGAAAAGAAAATATATATATGAATATAGTAATATAAAGTATTGATTAAATATAAGTAATTAAATTAACTAGATATATACAACATAGGTTCTGTTAAAGTCAAAAACCTGACAATCACATACGCGATTTCTTGAACACCACGAAATGTGACACTGTGAAATTTAATTAGTACCAAATCTTGAAGAAATACCGATTCTCGTCTGAGAATTTTTGACGAAGTTGGGCTTCGAAAGAAAGTGATATAAACTCATTTAATGTCACTGGAACAAACAGTTGATTGCAGACGATACATTTAGATGATTTCTCTAAACATGAAGAAATAAGAAGATAGAAAAATTAGATCCACTGTATCAAGCAATGGCGTAATGTCAGGGGACAATGTATTACTTTATTAACTCTATTATTATAAACTAAATTTGTCTTTATTAATTTTCTGAACATTATTCGATTAAATAAGGCCAAATTTAGTGTATATTAACATCGAAATAGACAGTGCAATCCTGAATCACACAGATTGTTCTTTTTCTTATCACATGTAAGATGGACGCCAACGCTTTGGTCAGCCTCCCCAATCATGGAGGCATGAACATAGAACTGAAGAAGGACTGCCAACGAAATAGTGTTAATATCCTGTCGCGACTTTGGAACGAAATAGCAGCTGCACAGCTACGCACATGGTTCTGCGCAGTCAGCGAAAATCCCTGCCAAGGCAGCGCCACCTACAACATGAAACCGAAACTGTATATCAGATACCCACCAGACGACAAACAGAGTGAAGAAGCCAACGAACTGGTGACGTATGGAGAATCCATATCACATGCGCCACCTATTTCAGACTTTTTTCGAGGAGCGATTTTCTTCTTAGAAAGGCTATTTCGTCAGAATTCCTTCTTTAGATCTATGTTCATGCATGGGGGTTGCGGAACGTGCATGAACCTTTTACAGAAAAAGACGATCTGCGGGGCTCACCGAAATAACAGACGCGCTGAACACCTGTTGCCAAAATTAGTACGGGGGAAAAGAAAGTTTCTTCTTTCCGGAAAAAAGACACGGGAATACAGTTGTATTACGATTCTTGTATGTAGAATATGTGAGTTGAAGACTGCGTTCCTCTATGAGGACGTAGTATGGCGGCGTGTTTTGCGCTGATTTGTTCTGAATGTAATTTAGAACTTGTTGATTAAGAGGCTACTTCACTCACGCGAAACAACCCGCTTGTTCATATTAATCCTATCGGACAGATATTTTTCAATATCTCGTTTGAATTTCAATCTTTTTAAATGATTTTTTTACATTAGATAGGTGAGGTCGATCGCTGCAAAGGACAAGTTTTTACTTTTTCGATTTTGGTTGGAGTTTTTTAATGAGGATACTCTCACTTTTGAAATCGGTTTCGAAAGTGACAGTAGCTTAATAGAAAAAACATATAAACAAAATCAAGTAAGTAAAAATCGGCTTGCGTAGAGATCAACCTCGGCTATCCAATGCCAAACAAATCATTTATAAAATTATTGAAATTCAAACTAGATATTGTAAAATAACTTTCCTATATGATTAGCAGTAGCGAGCGGGTGTTTTCGCGTGAGTGAAGTAGCCCCTTAATGCGGGGTTTGCAGAAATAATATTGGGAGAGTTCTCTCAACAACCTGATGCAATAAAAAATTTGGAACTTGAAATTACATTTAAAGGTAACAAAAAAATCTTTTACCTTCACTGAAGGCCCCTGTGTGTATATAACCCGGCTACAAAACCTTTTGGGTTCAAACTTTTTATAAAAAATGATCGTTCTGTCTTGCTGGGATCGTATGGAACCACAAAGCCCGGGTGTATTGTACCCGCTGAATCCCCCTTATAACCCACTATAAAAATCATTTTTATCTATTTTATTTTAAAAGACAGTTCAAATAATTAATAACAACCTTTAAGTATATTGTTATTATTTTTAAAGATTACAAAAATGATTTGTAAGAAATAAAATGTATTGCACAAATATAAAAACTTTGAAATAAAATTTTAATGAAATTATTAATACTCATTTATTTCTAATTGAAATAATAAATCAGTGTGACTTAAAAATAAATTAGAATGTTTGCTACTAAATTAATGTTCGGAGAACGGGTATAACGGAGCGGTGAATTTATTTTGCTATTGATCTCAGACTTTACTCTTATTTGGCTTACTGGCCAGTGGTAATCCTTAAAAGGAATAGTGTTTTAAAACGAAATAAATATTTTTTGGGGGGTTTATAGGTGCTACCAACAGACACATTTTGACAAGATGATGGGTTGGTGGAATGGATGAGTTAGTCCACTAGAGCTTGCTTTGTGATAGCGGAGAAAGGAGTTTTTATTTTCTTGTTTTAGAAATATAATGCAAATCATTCTTGTTCTCTTTTTAAAAAATTGCTTTTAGGAAGAGGATACTCAGATGTGAAAATAAAACGAAATATAATAAAAACGAAAATGTTTATCTAGGAATTGTTACGAAAGTCGAAGGAAAACTTGCGGTCAGTAGTTTTTATATCTTACATGACAACAAAGGATTGGAGTCGAAATTTCTTGGCTAGGCTTTTCTAAATATATTCCATCTAAAGCATCACGGTCAAAAATAGCAAATGCGTGTTTTAACCATATTAAGCATCTTTTGTTTTAAGTATTAAATAAAATTTCATTGTTATGTTTTTTTTTTCTATTTTTTCTATTTGTCATTCATATTAGCATTTTCGGTGCTAAAAACATCTTATGAAATATTAGTAATCTTTCTCTCGATACAAAATTGTAACAGGTTTTTCTTCACACTTTCATCTAGCGTCCTTACAAATTGTTTAGATCGCCCATTCTGTTTTTAACATTGTCACGAATATTAGTTTTGAAAAATTAACAGTTTGCTTACGAGCAAAGACAAGCTATTATTTTTACATTCAAACGAAACACGATTTAAAACACTTTTTTCATTGCGGTACAATTCTTTTGAAAATATCCTTGTATAAGTGTATGGAGCAGATTATATTTTTTTAAATTATACGAAAAGAATACGAAAAAAAGTCCTTCCGGCCTGTACCGAGAGGAAAACGTAGCTTTCATAGTCTACGTTTTTAAAAATTCAACTCATTTTACTCCAACATTCGAAGCTAAAATGCTGGGAACCCAATTATAGAAGATTCAATCCCGGTTTTTGTTAATACTCAATTTGAATGCTAATTTCAGCGTAAGAGTTACAGCATAACAAAAATCAGATTGTTTGAAAATGTCAGCCAATCTAGAATTTCAATCTGCCATATCTCAACCATTTCTAAGAAAAATCAAAAACAAAAAAATGCTCCGCAATCCTTGCATAATAATAACACGCTTAACGAAAACAACTTTTTCAATTTATAATTTTTTATACATCTTTTTGAATTTTTAAAAAAAAAAATTGTATTTAACTTGCCGCCATTTTGAATATAAGATGGCGCATGAAGCTGTCCAACGAACTAGGTCGAGACCGTGGTATGTTCTGTACACATGATCATTCACATTCATATCGGTTCATAAATACGAGAGTTACAGCATAAAAAATATCAGATTGTTTTAAAATCTCAGCCACCAGAAAATTTCAAATTGCCATATTTCAGTCATTTTTTAAGATATAACAAAACAAAAAAAGTTCCAGAATCCTTGTATCACGTTCTAACACTTAACAGAAACAATTCTTTCAATTTCTAATATTTTTGTACATCATTTCGAATTTTTAAAAATTAAAAAAAATTAACTGGCCGCCATTTTGAAACAAGATGGCGGATGAAGCTGGCCAACGAACTCGGTCGAGACCTTGGTATGTTCTATACACATACTCAGTCACATCCGAATCGGTTCGTAAATAAGAGAGTTACAGCATGACTATATGTCAGATATATATATGGAGATATATATATATATATATATATATATATATATGTATATATAAATCAACATTTGAACGGAGGGTGGTTTGGGGGTCTGGGGGTCATGATTGGTGAAAATATACCAAAATTTTTTGGAATTGCTTTCCTCCGAACGGCTGCAATAGGTAGATTTTTTGTAATGCAAGCTACCTAATAGCCTATAAGTACGTATATGTCCCGACCCGTATTGGAAGTGTCAGGCAACCAAAACTCTGTTAAAGAAATGGATTTGTTACTACAGTAATGATATTTCTATTATAAGAGTTCTCGTTTTAAGACTAAAAATTTAAAGTTACAATTTATATTTTAATTACTTTCAGTAGTTTTATGATATAATAAAATAGTGCTAATTATTGGTTGATATTGAAAATAAAAATACATTTTAAACTCATATATTTTACAGCATGTTTTTGACTTAATTTTTTTTTTCATTAAAACTTGAAATATTTTATACGTTATAAATCCCTTTTAAGTTCTTCCTGTTCAAGAAGTAGATACTTAGATTTTGGAAGTAAATACTTAAACAATTTTTTTATACTACAACAAATTTTTAACTAACAAAATGAAAATTTGAGAACCCATACTTTGATGTTATTCTTTGCAAAACAGCAGTAGAAGACTTTGAATTAATTTTTAAGAACTTAATTTTTTACAGGACTTAAATTTAAACTAATAAGATTTTTTAAAATTTATTTTAGCAGTTAATCAATTTTTGGATTAAAATCCTTCATGCATGTAATGTTTTCTTGTTTAATGGAATAGTTTATGACATACGGTTATTTAAATTCCTGTTTATTTACAATTTCTATACATAAAAATTATATATTTTTTCCTACGTTATTATAATACAAAGCATTCAGTTTTTCCTTGCAAAAAACTAAATTTATTTTCTCTGAACTATTTTAGATTATCTGCTTGTAGTATCGCAGAATTTTACTTTTAACACATTTTTCTAATTTTTTCTGAAAATAATTTTCTTATGAATAGAAAAATGTATTTTTTGTTTAATATTTACTTCAAAAATCAAAGCAATTATTGTATATTTTCTTATTTCATTTCATTTTCCGAAAACCATATTATGTTGCATTAAATTAAAAAAATACAGAGAAAAATATCTTTCTTGAAGACGAAAATTAAAAAATAAAGGCTTACTGACGACACTTTATTTTAAACTTTTTGATGGCTTTATAATGAAATATAAGACAAAATAATTCTTAATCAAGGGATGACATTTCTTTTATGTGAAGATTTTTCGTGGCTGATTTTAAGTTTTAGTGTCGCCAAAATAATCTTCTTCGCCATTTTCATTACATTCTTGAAGTTATTATTATAAAAAACTTTTCATGTAACAAGTCTCAGACTTTTTAATTAGCTCTTCAAAAATTTGGTTTTGTGTTACATTTAAGTATGGAGAAAATATAGGAAAAAATCGATAATACTTTTTTCAGTTTTAAGCTGCGTATGAAAATACTTCATTATTTTTAAGAATTTCAAACTTATTTTAATAGCTTTATTGGAATAACGTGCATTTCTTTTGTTTTATTAAAAATCGTTTTTTAATTAATGTTATCTTAATATTATCAGCTAAAAATCGTGAAATTTTTATAGCTGTCCTTTTTTTATTTTTTGTATACTTTTCCTTATAAATTGTGAATTAGAACAATATTTTATTGGGTCTAACAGTTTTTGAAAGAAAATAATTACGGTAATTAAATAAATTGTTTTATTTCAAATAACAATCTATCTAGTGTTAACGATCACTGTACTTGATTTTATTAATAGCAGTTAATCACTATTCAGAATAAAATACTTCATACACAAAATGCTCATATTTCTGGAATATTTAATGGAATATTGTTATTTAAACACCTGTTTATTTAGAAATTATACACATTAAATTAATAAAATTTTATAAATACGAATAAGAAATATCATTAAAAATAAACTTTTTTTTTTTTTTACTCTAATATCTTTAGTTTTGTTGTTAGTAATACCTCCAAAGATTAATCTAAGTAAATCAAAAATCAATCTAAGTAAATATTTATCTATTATTTAAATATTTAATCTAAGTAAATATTTTCGTGAATACAAACATTTTTTTTTTGTTTTTTACGTTTACTACTTAATTAAAAAATTGAAACTATTATTTTCCTTTTTTACACATCATTCATAGTTCGAAAACAGTATTGTAATGTGTATAAAAAGAGAGAGAGAGAGAGAGGGGTAATTAAATAAATTGTTTTATTTCAAATAACAATCTATCTAGTGTTAACGATCACTGTACTTGATTTTATTAATAGCAGTTAATCACTATTAAGAATAAAATACTTCATACACAAAATGCTCATATGTCTGGAATATTTTATGGAATATTGTTATTTAAACACCTGTTTATTTAGAAATTATACACATTAAAATAATAAAATTTTATAAATACGAATAAGAAATATCATTAAAAATAAACTTTTTTTTTTAACTCTAATATCTTTAGTTTTGTTGTTAGTAATACCTCCAAAGATTAATCTAAGTAAATCAAAAATCAATCTAAGTAAATATTTATCTATTATTTAAATATTTAATCTAAGTAAATATTTTCGTGAATACAAACATTTTTTTTTGTTTTTTACGTTTACTACTTAATTAAAAAATTGAAACTATTATTTTCCTTTTTTACATATCTTTCATAGTTCGAAAACAGTATTGTAATGTGTATAAAAAAAAAGAAAGAAAGAGAGAGAGAGAGAGATTCTTCTTGAAAACAAAAAATAAAAATAAAGCCTTACTAACAACAATTTATTTTAAAAATTTTGCCAGTTTTATTGAAATTTAGACAAAATAATTCGAAATCAAGGAAAAAAGATTTCTTTTATGTCGAAGATTTTTCGATGATGATTTTAAATTCTGATGATTCAAAAATAATCTTCTTTGCCATTTGCATTATATTCGTGAAGTTATTAAAATATAAAATTTTTTCACATCTCAAGATTCCGACTTCTTTATTCGCTGTGTGAAATTTGAATTTAATGTTAAAATTTAAATACGTCGAAATAATAAGAAAAACTCGAAACTATTTCTTTCAGTTTTAATGTTTTTTAAGAAATGTGAAATATTTATATATTTATAATTATTTTAAGGATATTTAAAAATTCTATTAAAATAAAATTAATTTCTTCTGTTTTCTTTTCGCATAATTTCTATTTATATTATTAATAATTCATAATAATATAAATATCACCTATAGTCGTCGTCTGGTTCTTCCGTGTGTCAGCATATAACACCGCAAAAACTACTCAACCGAATGGCCTTTTTTTCCCCCTTATTGATACAAATAAATAATTTGCATAGTGAGCACTGAGAATGGGGTCTTGACTCAATGTTTTTAAAAGCACAAAATTCTCACCATCCTCTTTTTTTTTTCACAAATATTGGCCAATATGTTTCAATATGAGGTGGCAATTCCTTTCATAGACTTTGAATCTCTTCGGGCGTCAAACGTTTTCGTCGCCTATTTATTTTTCTAATAAATAGAAATTTTGTAAAAGAAAAAAATACTTGAAATTTTAAAATGCCCTGACAGAACAAACAAGAAGGACTTAATAACTGCGATAATTCCAGATAAATTTAATAGATTCTTGTGCTAGCAACAAATTCAATAACTAAAATCCATTTGAAAAAGAGACTACTAGGGTTATCCACGTTCTTTTAAAACATATCTCTTTTTTTTTTTTTTCTTTTTTTTTTTTTTTTTTTTTTTGTGTGTGTGGGTGTGTGTGTCTTTTGGACTTAGGTCCCAGAAGAACAATAACAAACAATATTGTTTTAACCAATTAATTGGTTAAAACAATAACTAATTAACTGAAATAACACAATCAAAATTTCAGTTAATTGGTTATGTTTTGAATTAAAATTATAAGAAATTTGATAAAGAATGGGTAAAAAAATATGAAGTACTTACCAATCAATAATCAGTAGATGTTGTACTCAGAAATAAGTCAATTGCATTCGAAGAAAATGGTGATTATGAATTAGCATGCGACGAACTATTGTAGTGTGAGATCTAGAAACGTTTTCGTCACCTGATTTTGCAAGGCTCATTTTTCTATATCCCCTCCCTTTTTACTGTGTAGTACTCATGCATTCGGTCTGGCTGGCAGGAGACGTTGCGTTTACCTGTGAGGGGAGGGCCAATGCAGGTGAAAAAGTGATTAAATTACGTCATTTTAGCGCGAATTTTGTTTATAACCCTTGTTTCTGCTAATTATTCGTGATATTAAGCAGTTATTGCCAGACTGTTTCAGCGTTGTTAAGACCATCCCAGACACTGATTTATAGGTAAAAAAAGGTGTTAAATTCACGTCATTTTAGAAAGATTGAAATTTTAGTATGTTATACTTTGGCTATCAGATAAGCCATAATTAATTTGCCCGACTGAAATTCCGTTGCTAAATCACTGCCAGACGCCGATTTAAATCTGGCAGAGAAAAAACCTATTAGAAGTGTTGGAAGCTTTTGTAGTGCTTTGGTTACTTTCAATACACAGCCAATCCGTGAATGTTGCCAAAGCAACGATCCTTGCTTTCTATAAAAGTATATATACATATGATTTGTCGAAATAAATGCTTAATTAAAAATATTTCTTACACTTATTTAACGCGTCTAACACGCGTTTTACCATTACCAGCCATCGCAATTAAATTTCGAAAACACAGAAAACGTGCTACGAACGATATTATTCCAAACCACAAATGATCGTTTGACCTTGAATAATAGCAGTTGACATTGCTTATTTCTTGCTAGCCGCTTAAGTTTATTCAGAAAATTAAGAGAAAGAGAAAATATTATATATTAAATTATTTAAAATTAAAAGCATATATTAAAAAAATTAATTATAATATTACTTAAAAATTAAGAGATAATTTAAAGAAACATAACGGTTGACAATTTGCGCCATGGAGTTGCAGTTTTTCTCTTTTTTCGCTTCTTTGGCGATTTTATAAATCTCTATACTTGTAAACAAACATGATCAGATGACTCAGAATCAAAGCCGAACCTCAACTGCTGCTTCTAGCACTATGAAATTTGGAAAACATACTTCTTACACAATGTAGGCACCCACTAAGAAAGAATTTTTGAAAATTTAGCCCTCAGAGGGTTAAATAGAGATCGAAAGTTTTAGGTCATTTCGCCATATCTCAGAAGCAGTTTTACGTAGGAGTATGAAATTCAGGATAACAAATCTAATACAAAAATAGTTAAGAACGTATTACATAGATTTTAGAAATTCAACCACTAAGGGAGTTAAATAGGTGGTCAAGGGTTTTAGATCATTTCGCCATATCTCAGCAGCAGTTTTAGGTAAGAGCATGAAATTCAGCATAACAATTCTACTAAAAAAGGAGTTAAACACGTATTTCAGAGATCTTAAAGCCAGCGATTTTGTCGCCAACATCGACTATGAACTCTGTAATGGAAGATTAGACGAATAAGACAGCTATTGATGATTTTTATTACATATTTTGTGTGATGGTTTTCCAAAGAAAAGTTTTTTTTTAATTCATATTTTATAAATTGTGTTGCACTTTCTTTGTTAGAGATTTGATTTCAATTTTTATACAAAATACAGTATATTTCCTAGACTTCTTAAATAGAATATTTGGAAGTACAGATTTGCGATTTAAATACTGTTCGCCTATAGTAATTGCCGTATAATAAATTTATAGGCGTGCAACCCACAGGGCTGTGTTAAAATTATTGTCATTTTAACGAATTTTGAACGCAAAATTCACAGGTACATCATAGGGATAGCTATATTAATGACATATGGCTGAGAAGCACACGGGGCCCCGCTATTTTGATCACCATATTAACAATTTATGGGAGTGAAACCAGAGTGTATATTTTATATAAAAGATCTCCCATTCCCATGGGTAGTGCTCAGCGTGTGTTTTTTAGGGGGCTCGTGAAAATAACGTATTATTTATGTCTCGAAATCTTTATATACGTGCTTTATTGATATACTTGGTAGTTATTTTCGTATCGTTTAAAATGAAGTAATTTATTTATATTTCTATGGCTGCA
Organism: Maratus michaelseni; assembly: GCA_963931845.1. NCBI lineage: Eukaryota > Metazoa > Arthropoda > Arachnida > Araneae > Salticidae > Maratus > Maratus michaelseni. The sequence goes on from OZ007586.1 coordinate 406,081,731, forward strand.
TGTAAAATTCACTTTCCGGTTCTCAAGCGAAGTCCTGGCTATGCGCTGCAGAAGGCAACTTGACCCCACACGGAAATGATGAGCGAAGACCGGCTAGTTAATAAATATTTGTTTAAAAAAATTAGAACTATTTGGGGATAAATATTTTATTTTCAAAATTTAACTAATCACAATAAAAATTGCAATTAATTGATACCTTAATTACACAAATTAATCCTTTATTTTGACAAATCATATATATATATATATATATACTTCTACAGAAAGCAACAATCACGGCTTGGCAGTGTATTGACAATAGCCAAAGCACTACAAAATCTGCCAATTCTTCTAATAAGCTCTTTCTATGCCAGATTTAAATCGGCGTCTGTCAGTAATTTATCAACGGAATTTCTCTCGGGCAAATTAATTATGATAACCAAAGTATAACATACTAAAATTTCAGCTTTGCTAAAATGACGTAAATTTGACACCATTTTTTAACTATAAATCAGTGTCTGGCACGATTCTTAATATCACGAATACTTAGCAGAAACAAGTGTTCTAAACAAAACTCACGCTAAAATGACATAATTTCGCACTTTTTTTACCAGCATTTCCCCTACCCTCACAGGTAAACACAACGTCTCTTGCCAGCCAGACCGGCCGCATGCGTATTATACAATAAATAGGGAGAATATATAGAAACATGAGCAGTCCTGAAATCACGTATTTTCTGACATTGAGTCTTAGACTATTGTCTTTATACCAATATGGAACAAACAATTTTTGTAGTGCTGCCTTCTAGTAATCATTTGACGAATGTTTAAGTACAAGGACTGAAATGGCCCATTGGGATTCAGGGAATATTTTTTATTTTACTTGATTTTATATTAAGTAGGACTTATAAGTCCCGTTGGGCGTAACTGGTTAAATTTTCCATTAGAATTTTCAGTAAATGTCAACTAATGATAAGATGTTGCCAACTTAAAATGTACTTATTTTATTATTAAAATTAATCATATAATATTAACAGACAATATAATTCATTTCACTGAAATAATAACGATGATTTTTTTAATATTGTCTCGTATTGGAAATTTTTCCATAGTATAATTTTAATGTAACAGAATTGTAATTAATTGTTTGCAAAAGTGTATTCAAACTTAATTTCATAAAATAAAGTTACTACCTATAATATGAAAATCTGCAAATAAAATACAGTTTGTATTCATGTATTTTTGCATAAGAGTGCAACATTTATTGCACCAAGACCTAAATATTTATAAAAATAGTTATAGTACGAACGTACCTCATTTGTCACGTTTGACGTACAATTTCCAACTTTTTTTAAAATTAAAGTTAACTTAATAATAACATACAAATAATCGTGAAACTTTATCATTTAAGAACACGGATTATTTTCACCGCTATTTAAAAAAATAATCATTCTTGACACTGCTTTTTTTTCAATCAGTGTTATCCAGATTTTTTATATTGCTTTAGAATGCGTTTATTTTTTCTAACTAATCTCACTTAGGATATCTGGGCTTACACCAAGAGATTCAGGATTGAAAATAAAGTAGTAAAAATGCATTTGTAAAAACTGGAAATAGAAATCTTTATTAAATGTGGTACATGCAATAATATAAAAAATATTCACTAACATAAAATGAAATATTAAAAACATCAAAACAACAACAACATAAAAAAGAGAACCTAAACTTGCCAAAACTGAAACTATACAAATGCCGGTATCGAGATATTGTAATAGCCGCTTCTTCTTCTTGCCTATAATTATTTCAGCAATTATCTGCTGGAGCGCTATTGAAATCAAATAAAAATTATGGTATCCAGTTTCACCGGACAAATCTGCCTTATGCTACTTTACTCTACAATTAAAACATATTAAAAACCTTAACATATTGAAATTCAAATTTCGTATTCCATTACCATTTTTACCAAGAATGCATATTGGTATAAGATAATGTATTTTCTTCAAAAGCAAATATTAATATTTTCCATATCTTAAAACCTCATTTGGAACTTTGCCAGGAAAATATGCCAATCTAAATATTATACAACTATATAAAGTTTTTAAAATAAACATTATGTAAGATAAAAATTTAACTTATTGTATGAGAATAATTATAACAGATTTTTATAAATATTTTATTCCTTTATATTGGCAAACGTTTCACTTTGGAGAGTTTGGTACATCTAAATAAAAATTAAACTGTTTACAGCCGTAAAAAAAAAAAAACACATACATCTTCAAATTGTCGCAGACAGATTCAAGAAGTACCTTCCGACACGTTATTATGTCTGCTTCCTGAAAATTAATAAAACATATCTATACTAATAAAAGAAAATTTCGCTCTGTGTGTGTGTCTGTTGGTGATCGCTAGGAAAATCTAGCCCACCTAGAAGGCTGCAAATTTAGATTTAGGTAGTCCAAACCCTCTCCTGGTGCAACATTGCGTCAGAATTTTAATATTTTAATTACTTTCTGAAATATTAATTAAAATGCACAAAGAACTCTCATTAAAAATACGCTTTTTTTCATCGGTTGGTTGGTTGTGTAGAATATCTTTTCAGAACACATTAAATAAATCAGAGTGATGTTGCATAGATAAGTACTTATAACGAAATAGTGCCAACATTGGATTGCAGTTACCTGCATATAGCCAAGCTAATACAGCGCCATCTACTCACGGCAAATTACATAAACGCCACCTGTTTAAGACATTTACAGGCACGTTTTTCTTCATTATAATTATCTGGGTTTAAGGTTTTTTTAAAGCAGGACATATATTATTATGATAGAGACTACTATTACTGAAAACTTTATTTAACAGATTATTTGTTATATATTTGCGGAATGGCGAGGGGTAGGGGTCTAATTACATTTAACAATTTTAACCCGTAGCGTTTAATTGTAGCTTTATATACAAAATACCGCTATTTTACATCTCAGTTTCTCAGTAATATCTCAGTAATAATGTTCCGAACTTCTCCATTTAGTTCCATTTTTACTAAATTATCGTAAAACTCAGCATTCATTGCATCAAGGTGTATTTCTAAAAAGCAATTACCAGTATTTCCGAATAATAGCCTAAGCCAAATTTCGAAATAAGTTCCTAGCTTAACCAAATGAATCAATCTTTAAAGATGTATAGTGATCCTCCTAATTAGTTATTTGCTGAAGGTCACTTGTACATTCGCCATCCCCCCCCCCCTCCGGGGCCCACCTTCAAAGTTTTCTCTACCTATTTCTCGTTTCCATATCTCAGCAACTATCTTTCCGATTTCAATACAAGTGATTCCAAACATTATAATTAACTTAATAGTTACACTTTATAACATTAAACTAAATTTATGAGTAGCAGAAACCACTATTTCCGAAAAATAGTTTAAGCCAAATTTGTAATTAAGTTCCTAGCTTAACCAAACGAACGAATTTTTAAAGATACATAGCGGTTGTCCTAATTAGTTATTTGCTGAACAGAACTTGAACATCCCCTCCCTCCGCCCCCCGAACCCTCCTTCAAGGTTTTTTACCTAACTATGCTCCGTTTCCTTATCTCAGCAACTATCTTTCTTATTTCTATCTTATTTGGACGCAAGTGATTCCAAACATTATAATTAACTTAATAGACACCCTTTATAACTTTAAACTTAATTTATGAGTAGAGGCTACCACTATTTCCGAATAATAGTTTAAGCCAAATTTGTGATTAAGTTTCTAGCTTAAGCAAACGAACGAATTTTTAAAGATGCATAGTGAGCCTCCTAATTAGTCATTTGCTGAAGGGAACTTGAACATCCCCTCCCCCTCCCCCCGGTCCTTCTTTCAAAGTTTTTCCTCTAACTATGCCCTGTTTCCGTATCTCCGCAACTATATTTCCGATTTCTAGGCAACTGATTCCAAACATTATAATTAACTCAATAGTAACCTTCTATAACATTAAAGTAAATTTATGAGTAGCGGTTACCACTATTTCTGAATAATAATTTAAGCCAAATTTCTAATTAAGTTCCTAGCTTAACCAAACGAGCGAATCTTTAAAGATGTATAGTGGTTGTCCTAATTAGTCATTTGCTGAACGGCACTTGAACATCCCCTCCCCCCCCCTCGACCCCTGCTTCAATGTTTTTTACCTAACTATGCCACCTTTTCCGTATCTCAGCAACTATCTTTCCGATTTGAATGCAAGTGATTCCCAACATTATAATTAACTTAATAGACACCCTTTGTAACATTAAACTAAATTTTTGAGTAGAGGCTACCACTATTTCCGAATAATACTTTAAGCCAAATTTGTAATTAAGTTTCTAGCTTAACCAAACGAACGAATTTTTAAAGAAGCATCGTAGTCCTCCTAATTAGTCATTTCCTGAAGGACACTTGAACATCCCCTTCACCTGGCACCTCACTCATGATTATTTTCTCTAACTGTGCCTTATTTCAATAACTCGGCTTATAATGTTCCCATCTTCACGAAACCAGCTCGATTTTGTCGCACGCCTTACTATACAGTACCGTAGGCAACGTTGACCTGTCTCAGAGGTTCTTTACGAAAGCGGTTGCTCCCCTGGCGGTGGAAGGGGGAAATAAAAGATTTTCCGGAGCGTGCGAGCGTGCCCGGTATACGGTTTCGAAGCCATCGGAAACCTTGGCCAGAGTTTCGTTTTTTAAAAGATTTCAGTTTATTACACGGGCTCGGGCAACGCCGGGCGGGTCAGCTAGTATACTAATAAAAGAAAGTTTCGCTCTGTGTGTGTGTATGTCTGTTGGCGATGGCTAGAAAAATCTAGCGCACCTAGAAGAGTGGAAATTTAGATTTAGGTAGTCCAAACCCTCTCTTGGTGCACCATTATGTCAGGATTTTAATATTTTATTTACTTTCTGAAATATTAATTAAAATGCACAAAGAACTGTCATTAAAAATACGCTTTTTTTCTTCGGTTGGTTGGTTGTGTAGAATATCCTCTCAGAACACATTAAATAAATCAGAGTAACGATGAGGACTTATAACGAAATATTGCCAACATGGATTGCAGTTACCTGCATATAGCCAAGCTAATATAGCAACATCTACTCACGGCAAATTACACAAATGCCACCTGTTTAAGACATTTTCAGGCACGTATTTCTTCATTATAATTATCTGGGTTTAAGGGTTTTTTTTAAACAGGACATATATTATTATGATAGAGACTATTAATACAGAAAACTTTATTTAACAGATTTTGTTATAGATTTTCGGGAATGGCGAGGGGTAGGGGTCTAATTTTAACATTTTTAGCTTCACCCGTAGCTTTTAATTGTTGTTTTATATACAGAATACCGCTATTTTAAATCTCAGTTTCTCAGTAATATCTCAGTAATAATGTTCCGAACGTCTCCATTTAGTTCGATTCTTACTAAATTATCGTAAAAATCAGCATTCATTGCTTCAAGGTGTATTTCTAAAAAGCAATTACCAGTATTTCCGAATAATTACCTAAGCCAAATTTCAAATTAAGTTCCTAGCTTAACCAAATGAATCAATCTTTAAAGATGTATAGTGATCCTCCTAATTAGTTATTTGCAAAAGGTTACTTGAACATTCGCCACCCCCCCCCCCCCCGGGGCCCTCCTTCAAAGTTTTTTCTAACTATCACCCGTTTCCATATCTCAGCAACTATCTTTCCGATTTCAACACAAGTGATTCCAAACATTATAATTAACGTAATAGTCACCCTTTATAACATTAAACTAAATTTATGAGTAGCGGTTACCACTATTTCTGAATAATAGTTTAAGCCAAATTTCTAATTAAGTTCCTAGTTTAACCAAACGAACGAATTTTTAAAGATGCATAGTTGTCGTCCTAATTAGTCATTTGCTGAACGGCACTTGAACATCCCCGAGCCCCCCTTCAAGGTTTTTTACCTAACCATGCCTCGTTTCCATATCTCAGCAACTATCTTTCCGATTTGAACGCAAGTGATTCCAAACATTATAATTAACTTAATAGACACCCTTTATAACATTAAACTAAATTTATGAGTAGAGGCAACCACTATTTCCGAATAATAGTTTAAGCCAAATTTGTAATTAAGTTTCTAGCTTAATCAAACGAACGAATTTTTAAAGATGCATAGTGGTCCTCCTAATTAGTCATTTGCTGAAGGGAACTTGAACATCCCCTCCTTCAAAGTTTTTTCTCTAAGTATGCCCCGTTTCCGTATCTTCGCAACTATTTTTCCGTTTTCAACGCAACTGATTCCAAACATTATAATGAACTTAATAGTCACCTTCTATAACATTAAAGTAAATTTATGAGTAGCGGTTACCACTATTTCCGAATAATAGTTTAAGGCAAATTTGTAATTATGTTCCCAGCTTAAGCAAACGAACGAATTTTTAAAGATGCATCGTAATCCTCCTATTTAGTCATTATCTGAAGGACATTTGAACATCCCCTTCACCCGGCACCTCACGCATGATTATTATCTCTAACTGTACCTTATTTCTATAACTCGGCTTATAATGTTCCCACCTTCTCGGAACCAGCTCGATTTTATCGCATGCCTTACTATACAGTACCGTAGGCAACGTTGACTTGTCTCACAGGTTCTTTCCAAAAGTGGTTGCTCCCCTGGCGGTGGAAGGTGGAAATAAAAGATTTTCCGGAACGTGCGAGCGTGCCCGGTATATGTTGTCGAAGCTATCGGAGACCTTGGCAAGAGTTTCGTTTTTTAAAAGATTTGAGTTTATTACACGTTCTCGGGCAACGCCGGGCGGGTCAGCTAGTTTTAAATAACTATTGTGTACATATTAAAATTTGTACTAATTTTGAATTTTCAAATGGTAACCCAGCAAAGAAAAAACAGAGGGTCATCAGCTGGAAATAAGATAGCAGCCAGCACTGCCATCAACGCTAAAGTGCGATGTTGCCATTCATAAACCAGTTCAAAAGTGTCCGTGCGGAATGTAGCTGGCCCATCCGTGATGACCAACAGCATGCCAGCATTGGTATGCCGTCACATTGCTTCAATCCGGCACTTTTCATGCAGTGCTAGCACCTATCCTACTACTATTCCTTTGCAGGGCCAGCACATTTAATCCATCACCATCACTTATACTGCAATGTTTATACAGTGGTAAACCATCATACATCAGGCCATTCTCCAATGTATAGAGAATATTCAAAATTTTACATTGGTATAACAACACAAGAAAATAATTTTTCTTTTTTTCCTCTTTAAACTTATTTTCCTTTAAAAAAATATTTTATTCTTATCAGCAAACATATAAACATAAAGACTGCCAAATATATATATAACATTTTAAAAAGTTATTCAAGCACAGTATTCCTGTTTTATAATACTTTTCACACATTTATCTTAAAGTTCATTGCATTTATTTAATATATGATTGTACAATGTACAAACAGTTGCATACTAGGGATCAATTTAGGATAAATTAACAATGTTTTTTGTGAATATTTAAATATTTTTGAAAAAAAAAACTTTTGTAACTTTAATTTTAAGCATAAAACTTATTTATTTAAATATAAAAAAATAATTGACAATATAGGATAAATGCTATTGAATTCCAAAATTGAATGGTAAAAATAAGAACAGTGAAAAATCTCAGTAACCCATCCATCTACTTCACAAGTGTGCTTCAATTCTGTTTTATGATTCATTTATACTGTTTTTAAAAAGATGTTTTGCTTCGGAAATTTTTTTTGGTGAAAAGTACAAACTGTATCGTTTCTATATGATCTCTTACAATCTACAGTAAAAAAAAATATATCATTGTGACCGATCTTAAAGACACTTAAAATTAAGTTTTTAAATAGCTAAAATCTTTCATTTCGGAAAGAAATCGTAATTTTATAAAGAAAAATAAAATGAAATATTGCCAAGGTTAAATGAATACAATATTTTTATAATAAGCAAAATAAAAATGATTGAAAAGCAAAATCAAATATTAATTTGACCATTAAATTTATTCTTACGATAGATATTTGATAGTTTACTATTAAGAAAATATTAAAATAGAAACTATTTTGTCGTGTTTCTTAGCAAAAGACTCCGTAATCTATCGGCAATATAATTAAGTAGTTGATGTTATAGTTAATATCAATCAGCTTTTTCTTTACTATGAAAATGCATAATAGTATAGCTGCCAAAATTTACGCTTTTTTGTTACCACTAAAAATTAATAGAAATTTTTGCATTATCGAATCACGTGATTTCGACGATTTAATAAGGAAAAAATTACTGTTAAATTTCAGTGGCAGGAAAAAAGCGTCAAATTTGGCAGCTATGATAATAGTTAAATTTAATCTGGAAAATTCGCTAATAACTGAAAGAAAAAATATTTTGGATATCATGGTTTACGAAGTGTAAAAGTAATGTAAAATAAATTATTTTAATAAAGAAATTACAAAATGTTCATGTTAATATTTATGAAATTTTATATACTTACTTTACTTTGTCATTCATTGTTAATGTTTGTTATTGTTCTTGTTCACAATCACAACGTACGTAATGGTCGCTAATAACAGAATAAAAATTTCAGAATGAAATTCCAAATAACGTGAATGTTACCAAACGATGAATTCCGAAATACTCAATGTTTTCGATATTTGCAACGTGACCTAGCGTAAGGGTTCCAAGCAATAATACTGCAGAAGTTCGTGCCCTTCCATAGTGTGGTGGGCCAGCGCATGAGAAACAACGGAGGCCGATCAGAATTTTATCTGATGATTTCCAACAGCAAAGTTGACTGAAGCTGTCCAGCAGTGGTCATGCAGTGGTAGACCATTAGCCAGCACTTCTCAATCATTGCCAGCACCTATCTTGCTGTTGGCCAGCAATTTCCTCTTTGCTGGGAATTCCCACTTTTCACACCACATTTGAGTTTCTTGAATAAAGGCACTGCGGATAAAAGGATTGCTTATATACTTTTTTCTTAAATCTTGTTTGAAAATAAAGTAGTTTATCCACACGTTTCGAAAAATAAAATTAAGATCTTACAAAGACATATACCTGGACAACTCAATCAGTTACCAGAAAAAATATATATAGAAACTCTAAATATATTAAACTAAGTTTCTTAAAATATAATATTCAATAAATGTTTTATGCTAACTGTTTCAGATTTCGTTTTCTGTGGATACAACCGATGACAGAAGACGTTCTTCACAAACTACAGCTGCCAAGACTCCGGATTTTCTAATGCCAGTATTTTCATATGGAAAATTTGTTTATTTAAACCGGTGACGTCTACGATTAAATAAAGCAAAATTTTCTGTACAAAAATAATGGTATTGAAAATATCAGAGTCTTGGCAGATCTTCCTTACACAGGCAAAAAGTAATACTTATCGATATCTCGAAAGATAATTATTAGAATGAGCTGTAATCCTACACAACCACAATTTTGTCGATTTTGGTCTGGATGTTACAAAACTTAATGTAGGTCATAATTCCTAATTATTCAATATGAATTTAATAATAATTTTCGTAATTCAAAATTTGTTTAAAAATGAAAAATGCATGGCAAAATGCCTGAAATATATTTTTGTCAATATAATAATTACACTGGTTTACAAATTTAAATATTTTTTAAATACTTTTGATGAAACATCTATTTTCTTATTATATTAAATCTTACTAATGAAAGGCGGTATTTGAAAAAAAATCTATCACGTCACATTTTTAAAATATTTACATTTTTCACGTCGCATAACGGCAAATTCACCTACCTGCATTGTCAACTTGGATTCTATATGCTGTTTTTTTGTGTTTTTGTGAACTAAAGTGATTTTTTTTTATAAAATGTCTAATAGAGTGTGTAAATTAAATTCTGATAGTTTTTGTTACGTTTGTGGACAATTTATATTGGCAAAAAAAGGAAGACTGATATCGGAATGTTCTAAAACAGCATATTTGCATTATTTTGGATTCTCAGGGATTAATCAACAAAGTGGGTCCCACATGTTCTGTTGTGAAAGCTGTAGGCTTACTCTTATATGCTGGGCTTCGAGAGAAAAAAAGCATCTTCAATTTGGATCACCAATGCTGTGGAGAAAACTTTCCAATCACGAAAATGACGTTATGTTTGTTTGACAAAAAACTGCAGGCTGTAATTCAAAAAATAAACATAAAATTCAATATCCTGACATTCCATCTGTCTCAAAACCGATATCACATTCGGAAACTCTACCACATGTCGTATGTCAAATGCGAGTTGCCAAGATAGTGACGATCTGTTTATGGAGAATGGAAATGATGACGAGTTCTTAATCGAAGATGATAATACGCCGCATTTAATAAATCAAAATGAGTTGAACGACCTTATGGATCTAGATCTAAAGCAGAGATTCTTGCCTCTCGTCTACAACAGTGGAACTTATTGACACCAAATACCAAGTAACTTATTACCGAAATCAAAGTCAAATTTTCATCAGTTATTTCACCAAAAAGGACTTTTAAATGCGATGAATCGAAATTATGATCCAAATGAGTGGCGAAACAATGAATGAATGAACAATGTCTCTTTTAATGAAAATGATACAGTATGAGAAACACAACTGGAAAATACGTGGCGATTTAAAAGTAGTTAGTATGTTATTGGGCTTACAGAACGGGTATACAAATATTCATGCTTTTTGTGAATGTGGGATAGACGAGCTAAATAACACCATTACATCAAAAAATATTGGAATGTCCGAAAGGAATTTACTCCAGGAAAAATGAATGTGAAATATACATCTTTAGTGGATCCGCAAAATATAAATTTTGCCACCATTACACATTAAATTTGGCCTAATAAAAAATTTCATCGAAGCCAAGGAAAAAAACAGTGCTGCTTTTAAATATTTACACAAAATTTTTCCAAGTATTTCAGACGCAAAATTAAACAAGAACGAAAAATCATGCGTCAAGCATAGATTATATAGCACTTTCCAACGCTTCCAAAATAATTTTACAAATCATACCGTTTAATAAGCTAAAAGCTAACATCTAAGTAAACAATTTAGAAAACGCATAACATATTTAAAAACATAATTTCATGAATTTCCAACATATACAATATTCGGAAAAATATCCGAATACTTTTATTCAGCCCTGTATAGGATTTATAGATTTGTATATAGACTACATAGGATGATAATTTTAGTTCAGTTAGGAAACGCGTAGCACAGTTTAAAATTCTCCGTCTGGAGTTTGTCAATAAACAGAAATGTGTTCGCGAACTTTTGTGCTGCCCTGTATAGGATCTACAGAATTTATACACACCACGTAATAGACAAAAGCAAGTTAAAATTAAAATCGCGTTCAATAACTTAAAACGCACTTCCAGGAATTATTGTTAACAGACAGTAGAGAATTCTTTTGCGTGTCCCTGTAAATGAACGATGACTGCTATACAAACAATATTCCGTAGTAAGTCTCTTGTAATGCACCTTAGTGATCTATTTAATTTCAATGCGTTTAAAATAGTGAAACCGCAGACGATTTTTCTCCATAGACGTAATGTAACGGAATTATTTTGACTGTCCCTGTAAAGTAACTATAAGTGCTATGCACACCCTGTTCCACATTAAGCTTCTTCTAATGCACCTTAGTAATATATATAAATTACAATGCGTTTAAAATAGTGAAACATTATTTAAATAAACCGCAAATGATTTTTCCCCATAGACCGCAATGTAACGGAATTCTTTTGAGTGTCCCTGTAAAAAAAGTATAAGTGCTACACACTTCCGTTGAAATAGGGAACATGCTATAGATAACGACAATAACATATAAAAATTGCAGAGCAATCCGAGCATATTTACGGGAGTTAGAGCACGGACAGACGGCAGACGGCAGACGGCCAGACGGCCAGACGGCAGACGGCCAGACGGCCAGACGGCCAGACGGCAGACGGCCAGACGGCCAGACGGCAGACGGCCAGACAAACCGAAGTCATAAGCACTTTTCAACTAGGTTGGAAAGTGCTAAAAAGGGAATTTTTATCGGTCCACAGATACATAAGCTGATGCCAGATAAGAACTTTGAAAAACTTTTATCTACTAATGAAAAAAAATGCTTGGTTATCCATGGATTCTTAGGAAATCATAAAGATAAAAAAATAAAAAAAAATATTGCTGTTTTATTAAAAAACTATCATGCAATGGATGTGAACATGTCTCTAATGATACATTTTCTCCATTCACACCTGAATTTTCCCCCTAAAAACTTGAGTGACGAGCAGGGCGAGCGTTTTCACGAAGACCTTAAACTTTTTGAAGACAGGCACAAAGGTTTTTGGACAAAAGTTTGTCAGGGGACTACTGCTTGTCTATTTTAAGAGAAACAGATCAAGAAAATTATTTTTTTTAAAAGTAAAATGAATCATCATTCACCAAATTTCATTCCAACATTCTGGTGCAAATATGGAATTTAGGGATAAAAAGTGGTTCAAAAATGAACCACAACACCTTAAGGTGTTAAATTTTTCATCAAATTTCGTGTATTTTAAACCTCTAGTATCCACGATAGCACGTATACTAGGAAATCCGAAATTCCAAATTCCTCCCCGAAAATTGGAATAGTAATTTTTGCTTTATTTATATTCACGGAATGTATGTCATTATATAAATCAAAATTTACTATTCAGGATTTCTTGAATGAATTTTCAATTTATAAATTAAAAATACTTTAAATTGGCAACATTGATGGTGGCATGCAAGCCTGTGCGACCAAGGGTAAATATGATAACAATGCTATTTAATTAAAAACAATTAATTATAAACTAGTAATTTTGATTTATTACTTATATTAGAAACTTTCTTTATACTTTTACTAGCTTACCCGCCCGGCGTTGCCCGTGCCAACAACCTTAAATGTACCTGAAATCAGTGTTGAAATTTTTTTTATTTTTAAACAAATCTAATGTTGGGGGCCCCACTACCTTAGACATCAAACACTGGGCGTGCCATACACACTCCCATATATTACCATAAGTCGAGTCGAAAGAGCCATACCCCTTCATGATCCAGCCCATAGTACCAGAGATAGAAAAGCACCCCTGGTGGTGAAAATCGAAAAGCTCTATCTATGTAGAGTCGAATGAGCCATACCCCGTCGTGATCCAGCTTATAGAACCAGATATAGGAAAGCACCCCTTGTGGTGAAAATCCGAACTAAAATCAGTCAGCTCTATCGATGTCAAGTGGAAAGAGCCATACCCCATTGTGATCCAGCCCATAGAAACAGAGATAGGAAAGCACCCCTTGGTGGTGAAATTCAGAACAAAAATAGGTACGCTCTATTGATGTTGTGTCGAATGAGCCAAACTGTGTCGTGATGTGACCCATAGAATCCGAGTTAGCTGCAAAATCCTTTAGTTACACTTTCCACCGCCAGGGAGCACAATATGTTCTGTACGAACATAACTGAATTCATTAAGGTTATCGATGTCGAGTCGAATGAGGCATACCCCGTCATGATCCAGCCCATAGAACCAAAGATACGAAAACGCCCCCTGTGGTGAAAATCCGAACTAAAATCAGTAAGCTCTATTGATGTCGGGTGGAAAGAGCCATACCCCGTCGTGATCCAGCCCATAGAAACAGAGATAGCAAAGCACCCACTGGTGGTGAGAGGAAGTTGATGTAGAATAAATGTGATATTTAATAAAAAGTCGTTCCCACCCCACCCCCTTTATCTCGCCATTTTCGCTAATTATTACAAATATACAAATGTTTCTTAATTACATCTAATGTCCCGATCTGATAATGGGGTTTCCCTATCTACCTATCCTAATCCGCTTTTCCCTATCATAATAGAAAAAAGCATATTTTATCAAAGAATCGCAGGCAAAAGCGAATTTCGTCAAAGGTTCGCAAGAAAAACACGAATTTTATCAAAGAATCGCTGAAAAAACATGAATTTTGTAAAAGGATCGCTAAAAAACATGAATTTTGTCAAAAGGCAGCAGAGAAAACACGAATATTGTCAAACGATCATTAAAAAAGCAAATTTCATCAAAGGATCACGAAAAATGCGAATTTCATCAAAGGATCGCGGGGAAAACGCAAATTTTGCCAAAGGATCACAGGAAAAATGTGAATTTCGTCAAAGGATCGCTGAAAAAAAAAACACGAATTACGTCGTAGGATCACTGAAAAAACATGAATCTCGACATAAGTATGTGGTAAAACACGAATTTCGTTAAAGGATCACAAAAAAGCAAATTGCGTCAAATGATTGCAGGAAAAACTTGAATTTCATCGAAGGATTGCAGAAAAAATACGAAATTCGTCAAAGGATTGTGGAAAAAATGCAGATTTTGTGAAAGGTTCACAGAAAAAACTTTCGTGAAAGGGTCGCGGAAAAAATGCAACTGTCTTTATTAAAAACAGCACACACACAAACCTCTACACAAACAAACCTATTCTGTCTTCCTGCCTGAGGAAAGCACCGTAATTATAACACGTAGGCCTGATTTTTTTATTTCAATTTAGATTTTTTTTTAATTATTAAAACGTGCATACGGAATTCTGGATTCGAGGCTATTCCATGCTCTCCGCCAATCCACAGCAACAAAGCAGACAGACAATGAGAGCAGGTGTGAATATGGGATGATCCAGGATCCAGCGACGGCAGTTCATGTTCACAGCTGAAAGCGGCTAGCCACAGATTTCATTGTTTTGTTTATGTTTGAGTTTTATTTTAAAGAAAAGGTATATGTTTTTGGCTAATTGAGGTTCACATAAGTTAGTTGCAATTGTCTTCATTCTTTGTATGCGTAGTTGCCCCCATATATTATGTGTTTGGTAAGAATATATTTTGCACTTTACTGAATGTTTTCGTAGCGTTAGACATATCAACTCATGGTCTTAAATGAAACAAACTGTTTACAATAACAAATCTTAATGAATCAAATTATTCTTACACTTTACTATAAAATGTACAGTTCTACAATTTATCGCATATTACAACGTTCTTGGGAACTAAAAATGTATTCCAATAACAGTAACAGAAAGAAAAATTGTAAATAACAATAAATAAATAATCATAAACTTCACATCATTGAATTAACAAACTCATATATAAGATACAACTTTAAACTGATATGCCTCATCAACTGTTGTTGAAATCAATATAATGTAAATAATTCTTAAACATTATGAGTTTGCTAAGAAATTAAAACATTCAGCGCAGTGTAGGATGTATTTTTTCCTCAAAACAATTTAATTTGTAAATATGAAGTTAAAAAAAAAAAATCCCCGTTTTCTCACATATTATGAGTTTTATCAGCAAGTTAAAACATTAAGTAACTATTAATGATTTGCGGAGCTGTTTCTATCAAAAATTCAATCACATCGTTCAAAAACCCTCAACAAAAATAATTATAAAGAGTGCGATGACAACATAAATTTGCATGTCCGTTCTTGGGCGATTCTTATAAAAAACAAAATTTGTCACAAAATGGTGATTTTTTTACAACATGCTTACAAATTAAAATGATTTATAATTATTTTTTAAAAAACTCGGCCAGAAATATTATTAATTTTACATTTTTAAATACTTATTCTTTATAATTATTTTGAAACAGCTCTGCAAATCATTCATATTTATTTATTGTTTTACTTTCTGATGAAACTCATTATGTGAGAAAACAGTGATTTTTTTTACCTCATACTTACAATCCTCAAAACAATTTAATTTGTATATATGAAGTAAAAAAAAAGAAAAAAAATCACCGTTTTCTCACATATTATGAGTTTTATCAGCAAGTTTAACAATAAGTAAATATGAATGATATGCGGAGCTGTTTCTATCACTAATTCAATAACATCACCCAAAAACCCTCAACTAAAATAATTATAAAGAGTGCGATGACAACATAAATTTGCATGTCCGTTCTTGGGCGATTCTTATAAAACACAAAATTTTTCACAAAATGGTGATTTTTTTTACAACATGCTTACAAATTAAAATGGTTTATAATTATTAAAAAAAAAAAAACTCGGCCAGAAATAACATTGATTTTACATTTTTAAAGACTTATTCTTTATAATTATTTTGAAACAGCTCCGCAAATCATTCATATTTATTTATTGTTTTACTTTTTGATAAAACTCATAATGTGAGAAAACGGAAAATCACAAAATTCATCAATCAATAGTTGAAAAAAATCTCAAAAATCATCAAATGGTCTCGGGGGAAAAAATGCAAATATCGGCAAATAGCTTTAAAAAAAATCACAATTTGTCTAATGATTTGGGGGGGGGGGGTAATTGTGAAATGTACCAAATGGTTTTGAAAATCATCAAACGACAGCAGGGGAAAAAATCTTTTTTCAATCAATCATCACAATTGGCGAGTGTGACTATTAAGATGGCCAGTCGTGGCAAAACAGTCAATCGACAAATTTTTAGTATTACTTGCAGATTGGTGAGTGCTAATTTTGTCCTATATGTGAGTGATTCTTATGAAACTCATGTCACAAAATGCACATCATAAATATTTCACGGACTGGGAATTTATAATCAGTTCACCAAAACAATTTAATAATTACCGTAAAATCATGTTAATCTGCCCCCGTAAATGCGACGGAAAATCGTAAAATAACCAGGGGGGGCGCTTGCACGGTATTAGAATTGTAGTATATGATATTTATGGGTGGTGGTGGTGGTTGGATGCTACCGGCCGATCGTCGCAAAGTATGCATTCTATAAAGTGACAAAAGAAACAAATTTGGAAAAAAAAATGATATACAAAATAGAAAAACAGTATAGCTTTACTATTAATGGCGATTTCAGATTATAAAAAATTCTGGATTTCAGAAGCTTTGAAACTGGAATGCATTTAGATTAATAATAACACTAATATCTGTCATTAATATGGTAACAGAAAAATAAAACAAACTTAATAATTTAAAATAATTAAAAACACCGAGAAATTGCAGTTGAAATTTTTAGTTGCCCAATAATCGACTGCTTTTCTTAAACTTTCTATAAAATGAAAACATTCAGCAAATAATTTCCGTTCTCAGGTGATTAAGATTTAATAATTATTTACTGAATGTTTTCATTTTATTCAAAGTAAAGATTAAGAAAAACATTAGATTCTTGGCGACTAAAAAAGTTCTTAAATCATAAACATCACTCAAAAACGCCCCAACAAAAATATAATGAATATATAGAAACAGCTCAGAAAATCTGCTTCATTAAGAATATTTTTAGTCGCCCAAGAATCGACTGCTTTTCTTGAACTTTACTTTCTATAAAATGAAAACACTCAGCAAATAATTTACGTTCTCAGGTGATTAAGATTTAATAATTATTTACTGAATGTTTTCATTTTATTCAAAGTAAAGTTCAAGAAAAATATTAGATTCTTGGGCGACTAAAAAAGTTCTTAAATCATACACATCACTCAAAAACGCCCTAACAAAAAAATAATGAATATATAGAAACAGCTCAGAAAATCTGCTTCATTAAGAATATTTTTAGTCTCCCAAGAATCGACTGCGTTTCTTAAACTTTACTTTCTATAAAATGAAAACATTCAGCAAATAATTTCCATTCTCAAGTCAATTGATTAAGATTTAATAATTATTTACTGAATAAAAAGTTAGATTCTTGGGCGACTAAAAATGTTCTTAAATGAAACTTCTTAAATGGAGTTAAAAATGGTTCTTAAATGGAGTTCAATAACAAATCTTAATGAGAACATACATCTTAACAATTTATCGCATGTTATGAATTCACCATTCTCGGGAACTAAAAATGTAGTCCAAAACAATTACAGGAAAAAAATTGTAAACAATAAATAAATACTCAAAAATTTAATGTAAATTGTTTGTTTCCATCAAAAATATTTAATTTGTAAGTATGAGGTAAAAAATAAATCACAACGGATTCCTAACCGCCCAAGAACTCAAATTATTTACTGAATATTTTCAAATTAAAAATGTTAAAAAATGAAACAAACTAACTAAAAATACAGTCAAAAACAGTTTTTTTAAATATTATAAGCGTTGCACAAATTATTTACTGAATATTTTCATACTAAAAATGTTAAAAAATGAAACAAACTAACTAAAAATACATTCAAGAATAGTTTTTTTAAATATTATAAGCGTTGCAGATACATGAAGATATACTTTCTGTTCAGTGAAGTGTAAGATGAAATAGGCCTAAACCCCAGTGACAAAACTAACTATCGGGAACTTAATATGATATATATTGCATATTTCAAACTATTTTTGAAATATTATTAGCGTTGCAGACACCCGAAAATAGTTCTGTCACTGGGTTTAGGCCTATTTCATCTTACACTTCACTGAACCGAAAGTAAATAAACTAACTTACGGAAACTTAAAATAAATATGTAAAAAGGAACAGAAACTAAAGAAACTAACTTACGGGAATTTAAATTAGTAAAAAATATATTTTACAATACTAAAATGATTAAAAATAGAAAACTATAGCTCAACAGTCAAAACTGCTGTTTGATTTATATATATATGAGTTTGTTAATTTACAATTTTTCTGTTACAGCTTTTGACTACATTTTTAGTTCCCGAACTCTACATTTTATAGTAAAGTGTAAGATTAATTTGATTCATTAAGATTTGTTATTGAAAACAGTTTGTTTCATTTAAGAACATGAGCAAATATGTGAATGTTTTGAAACCATTCAGTAAAATGCAAGTTATATTCTTACCTAAAACATAATATATGGGGGCAACTAAACATACAAAGAATGAATACAATCAAAACTAACCTACTTTAATCTCAATCAGGCAAAAATTAATCTCAATTGTTTTTCTTTAAAATAAATCTAAAAAATAAACACTGTGCTACAACTAATAAACTGTCGTCGCTGGTCGCTAGATCCTGGATCCTGCACCTGCTCTCATTGGTTGGCTGCTTCGTTGCCATGAATGGCGTTGCTGAGGCTATTTCATGGGAGGAGCTTGAAATAGCCTCGAACCCAAAATTCCATAAACACGTTTTAATTTTTTTTAATCTAAATTAAAATTTAAAAATCCGGCCGCGAGGTATACTATCCGGTGACAACATCTACACATGACAAAAATTTCTGAGTCCTAGGTGTTATAATTACGGAGAAATCCGCGGGCAGGCAGGCAGACAGACACTTACTCTTTTATAGAGATAGAGATAACCAAAATATATTTTTTTTATTATTTATTTTACAAAGCATTGAAATAAATCTATAAGAAATATGACTTTGAATTTACTTTAGTAAAACCTAAAATTACTATTACTTACATTAAAATAGTTCAGATATTTTATTTACAAATAAAATGTCTTTTATGTAATAATTATTATTACTTTATTGAAAGTAATAGAATTATATTTTGTCGTTCCTTTCATTTCATTATAATATGAGAAATATATTCAAAAACTTCATTAACACTTCCATGAAAAGAAATAGATTTTTTTATACTTAATAAAAGATTCAATAAACTTAATGTGTATCATATTTTATCTCATTTTAACAAAAATTCATATATTTTTCAATGGTTTAGTTAGTTTTATTAAGTTTTTTTTAACGTACGGGTCAAAACGTAATGATTTTAAATCTAAATTAAAAATTGATACACTTTGTCGCAAAAATTTATCTTAAAGTTTTGAGTTTTAGATATATCATCCACAATTTTATACTTTATAAACTTGATGTAAAATCGTTTATTAATATTTTTTGTTGAAATATTTTATATTTCGCATTTAAAAAAGAGCTTCTAAATAAATCCATTATTTTCAAAATAATAAGACTTTGGGGCGCAAGGATTAAAAATTAAATTTCCTTTTTTAGAAATACATTTTTATAAGGATCTTTTATCGAAATGTTGAAATAAAAGACAAAATCGTGCTTTTTGTAAATCCATAGATCTATAATATTTCCACTATATTGTATTAAAATATTAAACTTTTTTTTTTTCAACATTTAGCGCAGCATTTTTTATTTTATGGTAAGAATTTTCCCTTGGAAAAACATGTATTGGTACTTTTTCCCCTTACCTTAAATGACAATTTTAATGCACTTATTCCAGTAAAAATAATCTAAAATTTTATATATTTTTTATGCAATGCGCAATAAATGTTTTACAACATATATTTTATTTGTGTTTTTTTTCATTGGTTGAATTTTTCAAAAAATGGATGATTAAGTTGTATTGTACGTTTGCATAATTTTATATTTTAATTTCTTATTATCATAAAAAGGTTTCTTGAAAGAAATTTCGAATATAAAAAATCATTTTAATCAGAAAATGATTCTGAATTTTTCATTTGTGTTTCAAATATTTATTTATAATTTTTATGTCTTTTTTACATCCTGGGAATCATCTTTACATACTTTCCAAAATGTTAAAAAAGCTTCATTTTTTAAAAATAGTATTTGTTATGTGTCCCTTTTATTAATTGTGCACAAGCTGAAAATTTGGAAATATATAATGAAAACTTTTTTCTTCAGAGATTTGATGAATTCTAAACTATATAGTGTGTGTGAAAAATTTCACAAAATATTTTAGATACAAATTTTGTAATAATACTTAATAGCTTTGTCTGTTCATTAAGTCATTATTATTATGTATAATGCTGTATAATTTATTCCCACAAAACCTGAATTATAAATGAAATGGGAAGAGGAAACACACACTATTATAATTATGCAAAACTGGATGGAAACAATCGGACATCGTTTAAAGCCTCAAAATGTAGATATTCCAAGCAATTCTGCATTACCCTGAATTTGGCTAGATCAATAATCAGTGAATGAAGATCTCAAACTGCTAATACTCCATAAATTTGTAACATCATAGAGAGAAGAATTTTTTTATTTACAGTATGTCAGTGAGTAAGGTGGCCTCTGATCCTTAAATCAACAACAGAAACAAAGAACACGCTTCATAGTTAAAATTAAGTACAAATTAATTCCTATAAAATATAAATGGTCTATTACCTAACTGAAACTATAGAAATTGCTGCGTGCTTCCCTGCGTCGCACAAAACGCTCACAGAGCGTTCCTCTTAGATATGATTCTTATTCATACAGAAATATGAACAGAAATTTCTTTCTTATGCAAAAAAGTATTTTTTCGTGAATAGGGCGTAATAAGTAAGGCAAATATTTCTACTAAAATTTACAGGTTAAAGTTTACTCCGATGATAATAGGGTTGTGCTTCCTTTATCAGTTATATTTAATTAACTGAACTATGACGTATTTTAATAGCTCAATTAAGTAAAAACAACCCAGTGCACTGAATGAATGAATTAATTGAAATATGTCACTTACGAATCTTTCCAAACGTTAATCAACAACAATATTAAGCAGTGGCGTAGCGTCAGGGGGGGGGGGGCACGATCATTTTACTACCAGTATAATTATATACTACATTTAGCCTTAATTAATCTTTGAACGGTATGAATTAAATAAGGCCAAATATAGTATATAAAAATACTGGTAGTAAAATGACCCGTGCCCCCCTTGACGCTACGCCTCAGATATTAAGTCGAACTGAACCGAAAGCTATACAAAAAAATCAGTCAAATGTAAGCTAACAAAAAAAAATCGTTTCCTTCGAATGATTACTACCAACACTATAACTACATATGTAAACACTACACACAACTGAGCATCCACTTGCAATAACACTCGCAACTTCCCCCCCCCTCCACCAACCTGGAATACGTTTTAATTTTTTATTGTATGATGCACCAAGCGTAGAGAGTTGAAACGCATACCAAATGTACATCACACCTAGTAGTATTTGCTTTAAAAAATGAAGCTGGTCAGTGAAATATTTCGATATGTCCTTAATTAAAAAGAAGAAATATATAATAAAACTTGTACTTTTGCTGAAATAAATCTAAAAAAATATCCATTATTTGTATGCTAATATTACACATCCATAATTTTTTTCGGTAAAATTAGACCCCTAGTTTCATCACAATGAACTTTTTTTTCCAAAATGCACATTAAGGGTCATAACTACCCATGGGTTTGACATATATGCTTCAAACTTGGTAGAATCGTATTTATATTGAAGGGCTATCGATTCATGTAGGGCTCGACCTGGTTGACAAAGGGCATATTTTACTATGATAACCGGCTATACTTTTTTCGCCATATATAAATGTCCTATTAATGCAGAATTCCTGTCATAAATGAGGCAAAAATGTTTACTAGTGTTACTTGTGGAAGTTTGCTCCGGCATTAATCAGTCCCTGATCCCATGGAACTCTGAATAAAGAGAATAATGTATTAAAAGTAGTGAAGCTTCAACTGTAATCGGTTTCTCAGAGGTTGAATAGAATTTTTCTTTTTTAAACGCTTTATTCAAACAGAATTTCTGTCATAATAAAGTCAAAAATATCTATTCATTTTTACTTATGTACGTTTGATCCGACGTCCGGCAGGCACTGCGGAACCGCCATATTTTGAGAACATAAACAGAAGGATTGCCTGAATAAACCATTTTAATAGGGCGAAAATTTCTGTTGAAATTTACTATAGGAATTTTTCCCAGCGGTAATCTGACCCTGTTGATCTCATGGCAACAAACAACAGCCACCATCGTGTGACTACATCCTCAGTTACTTCACATGCAACTGGTCGACATTACACTGTATGTCACCACCTCATTATCGAAAGCTCCCGCTATGAAGCTTGCCAAGCTCCCACTTTTTAACAATTTCCTACGTAGTTGTTATTATTAAGTGTTTATGACTTCGGTTTGTCTGCCATCTGCCGTCTGATTGTCTGACCGTGCTCTAACTCGCGTAAATCTACTCGGATTGCCCTGAAATTTTTGTGTACTATTTTCGTTTACTACAGCATGTTCCCTATTGAAAAGGAAGTGTGTAGCACTTTTTTTACAAGAATAATCAAAAGTATTCCATTACATTACAGACAATGGAGAATAATCGTTTCAAGTGCATTTCGATGATTCTACGTCATTTGAAACATGATGAAACTGATATTTAATTATGAAGCTCATTAAAACATGCTTTTTGTAGAATAGGGGGTGCAAATCATTTATTTTTATTTGCAGAGTCAAACAAAAGAATTATGATACACATTGTTCTACGGGGGAAATCGTCTGCTGTGTAATTTAATGATGTTTCACTATTTCAAACATAATGAAAATTATATGCATTACTGAGGTGCACTATAAGTATAGATACACGTACTCGATTAACAGACCCTACCAACATAAACAGAAAATGAATAATAGAAATACAGCTGAAATATTTACAGATCCTGGCCCAGTATATGTATACTTGAAAACATCAAATTTCGCAGACGAAGCCCATGGCTCAAAAATACACAAAATAAAAAATGCTTGACTGCTCAATGTATTAGTGTCTAACTTTATAGCTAATATTACTAACATTAACTTAATCACCATCAAAAGCAAGTATCGAAAGGAATAGTTGGTAATGTTCTGATATTAAATATAAAAATAGTCTGTCCGTTAAGTGTTCCTTCAGTTTTAATTAAACGCAGTAAGTTCATATAGTTAAAATATTTTTAATTGTAACACAGTTGTCAAATACACGTAGAATACCCCGAAGACAACATTAAACCCGAATTTACACATTAGGTGCTGGCTTAGAAAATAAAATCACACTGTCCTTATTCGCAATGTCCTCTAGTAAAGATAATTATGTACCATTGGAATAAACAAAAAATAGTAATTCAGAAAATCATTTCAAAAAATTAAAACAAACTGCCTGATTCGCAGTGTCCACCATTAAAAGTAATTACATACCATTGGAAAAAAACCCAACTGTGCAGTTCTCTACAATAGCGTTATGTCAGTGATGCAACCAAACAAGATTTTACTGCTAAATAAAATGCACTTACCTGATACCGCTCATGACGTTAAATGTATCCAATAAAAACTGCTATAATCTGATGACACAACTTTCACTACTTACGCGTGCCTGTTTCTTTACTTACTTTATTATTATTATTATTATCACCCAACCGGAGAGTCATCCTCATCGGTTTACGGCTTTTTTTAAGAAAAGGAAAATTTTCATGCCAAAATTCTGATGCAAATGTGGCATTTAGGGATTAAAATTAATTTTCCATAAATGAACCACCGTCCTTCAAGGGACTATTTAACCCCTTGAAGGGCACCGGTATATTATATATACCACTTAATTTTAATCCCAAAATACCACAATGACACCAGAATTTTATAATCAAATTTTGAATTTATAAGGTACATGAGGAAACACTTTTATTTAGTTAAAAACAAATTCATTCGTGAATCCTGGTGTCAATCAATCATTTCAGTATTTTAGCTATAAGAGTACTTTGCCCCTGAAGGGGCTAAGGGCGAAGCTATTCCATTTCTGGTAATGTTGATTTCAAACCAGAAATTTCGAAACATTTTATAGCAAAATAAGGATAAGTAATTTTACAGTTTTATGTCAGCAAAAAATTTAAAAATTAAAATTTTGCTAAAACTTTAACACTAATAGGAATAGAATTTAAGTGATATATTAAGTAACTCATCTCCCTTTAATGGGTTAAAACGCACGAGAGGCTCGATAAGAGCTCAGCTGACTCAATCAGAAAATCTTGAAAAGGACCATAACATTGCATTGAGTTTTTGTTAAAGCGATTTCGCGTAAGACGTGTCTCTGGTTAATGAGAAAAATTTCGCTTTCCCCATCATTTTCAAATTGGAATTAACGGTGAAGATATTTCTTAATGTATACAATTTTATCACAACATTGGATAATGGAGGTGATTATTTTTCTCAAATTGATCGAGCATAATCGAAATTGTTTGAATACAATATTTTTTCAGAGAAAAAAAAATAGCGTAACTTTAGTTATTGAGACATCAAAAAATTGTCTGTGACTTTAATGAGGGAAAGAAGATTTTATCACTAAAAATATGACAGATTAAAAATTTATAATGTCTGTTTGCCAGTGTTACCAATGTGATGTAATGGATCAATTTTTTTAATGTCGCAAAATTGTAAAATGATGTGCTAATTTTATTCAACTATCGAAGTGAAGAGTAAGATATTACTTTAACTATGCAAATACGGCAAATTCTTTGCGTATTTTTTGTAACATGAGTAATTAATTCCTTTGTATTAAAAAACTGTCATTAGCGTCTTTTACACAAAAATTACAAAATTAAACAAATTAAATGCATCCGTTAGCATAAAGTTGGTAATCTATTGCATTTCAATCAAAATCCGAATTCAATTTATTCAACGCAAAACATTCTTTTGTATCATTCAAACGTTTACAACTTTTAATGTGGATTTCGGTTTTTGCGGACGTAAACTGGTCTCCCTTGCAATCCGCACTAATGAGAGTTTGCTGTATATGGACTAAAATTATGATAAAAACAAAATTTCAAAAGGGTTGCCTGTTTTGGCCTACTTGTTACCAAAATTTTTAATAGTAATTTTTACTTTATTTAATGGCAGCCATTTCGTGATTAAATAATCTGAAAAAATTTCTTTTAGAATTCCCGATATGTATTCGACATTTTTGAATATAAAAAAAGGCCTAACTGGCAAACTTTAATTGCAGAGATTCGGGAATTATCTTGTAATATTGATTTGCTTTGTACACAATTATGCTACAGTTCCTTATGCTCAACATGTGACAGAGATTGGTATTTCTTTACTTGAATTCGAAAACTAATAGAAATTGTACAGCGCGTGTAAAAACTTTAAGAACAGCAAAAAATTTTAAGGTTTTTGATAAATTTCAAATAAGATGAAAAACAGTTTACTATAATGTATTTAATAAAGTTGAAAAGCTAATAAAAAAGTCATCAAAATTTATCTATAAGTATTTTATTACGAAGATAATGTAATTACACAAAAAAAACACTATTTCTGCTTGTGTAAAAACTTTAAGGACAGCAAAATAAAATCAATACATTAATGAAGAAACAAATACTTTATATATTGTGCACCCACCATTTCTCTTAATGACCGAAAATATTTCTCTCTTAATCTTAATAATATGCACTATTTTGAGGTTAAGTTATTTAAACTAATACAGGGTCCGTTTTAAACTCGGAATGTTGATGACTCCTTTGCATTAATCGATTTGTCTCAATATAATATTGATGCTGTTCTTAATTTATTAAATTCAATTGACCCTTATATCCAGTTTACTTATGAAATGAAAAGTCAGCAACGTCTGTCTTTTCTCGACGTTCTAGTAATTTGTAATGAACATGATTTTTCTACGACTGTTTTTCGTAAACCATTTGCTGTTTTTTTGCCCCCTCATTTCAGATCCAATCATCCCCCTGCACACAAGTTTGCTTCTTTCAATACATTCATTTCCCGTGCTCGTAACGTGTGTTCTAATACAGAGTTATTCAATAGTGAAATGAATTATATTAAAGCCATTGCTATCGATCGTGGTTTTCCATTGGATACCATTGATCGTATTTTATCTAAATCCCCTAAGATCAATAATCATATATCTGGAAACAAAGATTTTAAAAATGTTATTGTACTACCATATTTTCCAAAAGTCAGTTCTCAAATTTCACGGATTCTAAATAAATTTTATTTTAAAGTTGTTTTTTCTCCAATAAATAAAGTTACTTTCTCTAATCTTAAAGATCCGATTCCAAGTCATAATAGTTGGGGTATTTACAGAATGTATTGTGAATGTGGTCTTTCTTATATTGGACAGACGAGGCGACCACTTACCATTTAGATTAAAAGAACACGAAAATTACATCAAAAAGCAAGAACTTGATAAATCTACAATAGCGAATAATTGTTGGAATTTTGACCATAGATTTAACTTTTCCGGAGCCAAAATTATTCAAAATTGCAATTCAATATTTGATCTTGATTTTTACGAGGTGCATTATATTTATAAATATACAGATTCGTTGGTGAATGACATGTCTAGCACCCCTTTTCTTTCTCCCGTTTGGAGAGAGCCTGTTTTCGGTGATTTCCTGTCAGTTGTGTCACTTCTTATCTTCTGGTTACACTTGCTTTGCAATTTTGATCAGATTACAGCCAGTACCCGGGGCTATAGCCCAGCGTGGTTATTTTGAACCCTTTTAACTTTTTTTTTCATCTTTTTTCAACGTTGTTTTTAACTTTTTCGTATTAATTCAAACTGTCTATAAACAGTAGGGTAGTAACTACCTTTGATAATTTAATGGAGTTTCTAAAGAAAAACACTCAAAATAATTAATAAAATATATTTATAAGATACAAAATCTCTGGAGAAATAAAATCAAAAACTTTATTCGTTGGTTGAAAAAAAAACTGTGTAGCCTGGGATTTGCCTCGCACATTTTTTAAGTTTACTAACTTTATCGATATGCATTTTGCTCAAAGATTTGATACAGTGAAAATACACAAGTTTGTCTAAATTCTTTTTATGGAAAGCATTTATTTTTTTTTAAAGTGTAAAAAACTTCTGTAATGCTTGCAAAATTTTCATCACGTCTCTCTTTATAGAGAAAATACATTTGTTTCTAATAATGAACCTCATCAGCAAAAAATGAAAAAAAGAATAAGAAGACAGAATCCGATCAGATAGTTTCTCATGCGGTTATTTGGTAAAGTCTTTAAAGTTTTTTGCTTGCATTGAACAAAACTGTTATTTCATCTTCTGCGATAATTAATGTTGAAACTAGTATGAGAAATTTTATTCAAGGACGAAGTCTTTTATTTTCTTGTTTCCAAAAAACTGTGTATCAGTTAAAGTCAGATTTCAAAAGGAATTCAAATAGTTGTTGTAGCAAAATTTATGGAAATAACTTTTCTTACGCCCATTCACGTGGAAATTGCTCATATACGAACAAATATCTCTTAAGATGGTTCTAAATTTAATGGACCATGAAAAATACATATATTGTTGGGATGAGACTGTTTTCCTTTAATTTATTAAAATCAGATCAAATCCGCTGCGCTTCACTAAACTTATTACTTCAAAAGACCATGTTCGGTTATGTAGCCAGTGGTGTTTTAAATTATTTTTTTCTCCCGATTTACAATATTGTGGTCTAAACGAGAAAATAGGACAATCAATAAGAAAATTTTAGGAAATCACGATTATTAGTGATTTCGATTCTCTGCTTAACAATATGGAATTTCTTTTTCTAAATTAATTTGAAGAAGCTCATTATAGAACTGCTAATGGCCAATATATTATGAACATTCCCATAGAGGTGCTACAGTGTTAGGAGAATCTAAACAACTAGCTGAATAAAACTCGATCAAGTTTGGTTAAGGTGAGATAAATATTTGAACTTGCAACTACTTTATTCGTCATTTATGAAAAAAATATAAAAGTTTAAATTATACGGAATTAATGGAGAAATTTGAACCCGTAAAACACGGTTAATATATACCTCATGATGTAAAATACCTCATGATAAAAAAATGTTCCACGCAATTACGCTTTCACCGTAGACCGTAATAAAATACAAATATTTCTTAATCTAGGAAGACATAATCCAACCACAAAAATGCAATAGCTTTTACTGAGTTATCTACGACTCCAAAAAGAGTTTTTAACTTTTAAAACCTCAGAAACGAATATATTTTCGAGGTTTAATGAAAATTAAAGAATTTTATTCCCTCTGCTACTGATTTTCGGACATGTTTTCGAAATTTTTTTATAGTGTATTAATCAGTTTTCTTAAACCAGAATATAGTTCTTTGGATGTTGTTAGTTCTCAAGTATTATCTGTTAAACATTTTCATGTTTAGCAAAGATGTTTTACAGACAAACATGAACAGCATTAACAGGGTGCGAACGCTTTTACCACAATTCTTTAATAGAAATTTTTGATTTAATATTTAAATAGCGGAAATTGTAGACGTCACGTTTAATTGCATGATTTGCAACAAGTTATTTAACCCCTTCAGGGGCAAAGTACTCTTGTACCTAAAATGTTGAAATGATTCATTGAAACCAGGATTAACGAACGAATTTATCTTAAAATAAGTAAAAGCTTTTCCTCAAGTACCTTAGAAATTCAAAATTTGATTATAAAATTCTGGTGTCATTGTTGCATTTTGGAATTAAAATTAAGTGGTATATATAATATACCGGTGCCCTTCAAGGGGTTAAATAATGCGAAAAAGTATATTAAACAATTGTGTAAAAGCGTACGAACCCTGATAAACATTAACATTTAAACTACTATTATTTTGTTACTTTTGCATGTAAATAATTTTGTTATGCAACTGAAGATGTTTAACTGAGAATTGATAACATCCTAAAAACCGATATTGCGGTTTGAGAAAACTGATTAATGCGCTATAAAAATTACTCGGAAACGTTTCCGAAAATCAGTGGCCAAAAGAAACCTCTTGTGATTATAAATGCGTATTTTAATATAGAAAATGTATTAGTTTCTGAGGTTTGTAAATATTAAGAACGCTTTTTGGAATCGTAAATAAGACGGAAGAGGTTATTGTGTATTTTTGTACGCCATTATATTACATTTTCTTAGATTAACACGTTCGCTGCCTGGTTAAAATTACCAGAATTTTATTTTATTTAGAAAGTTCAAATTAATACCAGAAAATACTAATAACAATATTTACTTTATTTAATTACAGCCATTTCGTGATTACATAAAATAAAGATTCTTCTTTGGAAATTTCCGGTACGAATTCGTAATTTTAGATTGAAAAACCACGAGTATACTCGTGGTTGGCAGCGAATGGGTTAAGTAACATTTGCCCTTTTTTTACAGTGTTGCTTTTAATGCGTTGACACCTACGATGTCTGGTTTATAATTTAATGGCAATCTTTTGAAGATCATAATTAATTCCTCAGTAAGATTTTTTTTGATTATGAATCGCTTTCGAAAACACCTTTATGCATTTATAGCGGATGTATACAAAATGTATAGTAGGATTCTAGTTCATTAATTGCAAAGACACCTGCTTAGAATTTTGCAGAGGTAGAGTATTAACTCACCAGGGAAAGTTTTTATTGGGTTGTTAGGAAAGTTCCTTCTGTTTGGGAAAACCAATTAGTACCGAAAAATTTCGCTCGTCAATTATTTAACATTAGATATAGAAATTAATGTATAATTATTAAATGATAAAATTTTCCGGTACGAACCAACTTTCCGAAACAGAAAGACCTTTCGAACAACCCAATAAGTTCAACACATCGACTTTATGCATCGCAGAGGTCTCATTTATGTCCACCAATAACTCTTTAAAATTATTTTCGTGGTAGATTACTATAACAATTGTATAAAAAATCTCATCACGCCAAAAATGTCTATGACATATGCAAGTTAAATCTAGAACGAAACTTTACGTAAGGGAATAGTGGTGGTCAAAATCTTGATTTGGTCCAAGGCCTTTGACTTACGGGTGTAATGCTCCCTATTTAGATACTCG
The DNA here is from genome assembly GCA_963931845.1 of Maratus michaelseni. Lineage (NCBI taxonomy): Eukaryota > Metazoa > Arthropoda > Arachnida > Araneae > Salticidae > Maratus > Maratus michaelseni. Next base: position 406,112,146 of record OZ007586.1, read on the forward strand.
TTCTCTTAAATCACTATAGATGAACAAAAAATCTTACCTGTAACAAAGTAAATCACTTTCATGGATTTTTATTTGGACGGCGTTCTTTCTGGAGAATCAACTTTCGAAGGAATTAAAATCTTTCAATCCTAATTGATAGAAATCTTTAACGTTGTAAACATGAAATCACACAAATGGTGTGAAAACAATCAATAATTGCTTCGGTCTGAAAATAGGGTTTACACCTATAGTTTTATAGTATAGTTTCAATAACCAGGCTAAGATCAATTCAGTAAAAGCTCTGTTTGTGCTATGGGGCCTTCATAATGATTGTTTTTTATATAAAGTAAAAATTAACGAGAAAGTCACATACGAACAAGTCCTTTTTCTTTTTTTCCAATTAATATTTCCTGTTTAATTTTTATTCAACCTGCAACTACTGCATATTCACAATTATGAATAATGATTAATTAATCCATATTAAAAATATTAACTATAACATTTGTGTTACAGTTCATCCAGTCAACATTTTTCAAGGCAAAGATATATTTTTTTCGTCAACAGTCTAAAGCAGTGGTACGCACTGCGCATCCCGCGAACCGAAGAGTTACCACTTTTATTTCTAAAGAAATCTTCAACTTATTTAATTCCAGAAATTTTAACTAACTAAGGAGATTATTTACTCTATGAAAATAGCAGTGAGTGAAAACTGTTCACAAATTATAGTGTGTTCCACTCGTCGAGAGGGACCTTAACCTGCTACTGTTCTCTGTCATATAAAATCGAAATCAAAGGATAAAAATTTTACATGATGTTTTATTTAAAATAAAATAATTTTTTTAAATATCTTCTACAATATTTGCTGTCTAACACCGGAAAAAACTTACGGTGTTTACATCCGGTGTGAGTTTTTAATTTATTTTCTAAATTTAGAGATAAACATCTAACAAATTTTCTTTTATTAGTCTATCATAATGATAATGACAGGAAAAATTATAAACTATACCTCTTCCTGGGTGCTTTGATCCAAGGAACAGTAATATAATGTTCAAAATGGGCGCTACCTTAGTTCACACAATTTATTTTATTAAAATGACCCTTATTTCTAAAATTGTTTTAATATTCTGAAATAAAAGATTATTTTGAGTGCAAAAATATCTCAGGCATCGTGTTAAATCGATGATTCGTTTTTTTTATCTTGTACCAATTAGAACTAAAGAACTGCTATCGTTTGAATATTTTTATTTTTCTATGTATTCAACATCTAACATTAGATGCCAACTTTTATGCACTTTAATACCACTAATTTTTTTAGGTATTTTTTTCTTATCCTTTTTCAAACGTTGGCAGTTAGTTTAGGCAAAATTACTATAAAAATTTAGTTGTAGGAAAAAAAAAACATAATCGGTGGTAGCTATAGTTCAACGTTTTTATTAGCATTTAAAAACGATCTCATTAATGACACATTATTTAATATTATATTATAGTAAAGTCTTACTTTTTGGAGTAATATGCATCAATTGCAGTTCTTCGTGAATAAACAAATCTATGCATTGTTTATTTAATTGCGTTTCACAGTCAGATTATACAAGTTTACCAGTGAATGTGTTCACGTTTCACACAATATAATTCTCCTTATGTGTTTAGATATTTAATTCGAAGTTTCGAATCGTGCTTGGAATAATTCGTGATTGGGTTTAGAGTACAGAATCTACTTTAATTGATTTTACATGATAATTTGGGTCACATTTAGCATAAATGAGCATGCACATTTAGTTTAAAGACACATCATATATTCCTTTCCTTTCCTGTAAATTTATGCACTTTAAATTTCCCTTTTTAAATAATCCTCAGGTTTACCTTAATTTTAAATACAGATTTTGAAAATTTAAATAATGAAAATGTATATTACTCTTTCAATAATATTCTTATGAAACCTAAGAAGCATATAAACGTTGGAAAATAAATACAGAAAAATGCGTAAACTGCACTGGAAATCAGATTCCAGTCTAATATTCGTATGTTAACGGAACGGAACTTTTTACCGTGTAAGAATAAAAATAAATCATACAGCCTTTATAAAAATAACAAAAAGACTAGTATAACGGCCAAATGTTTGCTTTTTTGTTATTGCTAATATTTAAAAGTATTTTTTCCTTACTTAATGAAAGAAATCTCCAATTAAATGATTCAAGAATTGTTTCCAAATTTTAGTGGTAACAAAAAAGAGTAAATGTTGACAATGAAACTATTCTTGTCTCTGTTACGTTTCATTCTCAGATAGTGGTAAATTTTGACTTTTTACATTCACCCACTTCTGAACAAATATCCAATACACGAATTTTTTTGGCTAGCCCCATTTTTTAAAAACAGATATCTTTTCTTAATTAATCACGTAAATACGCAAATTAAAAAAAGCTAAAATCACCATTTTTTTATTGTTGGTACCAAAAACAAGTGCTTTTTGCACCTTCATTGATTAATTAAATTTTATTGTTTGGATTCTTGATTTGAGTCCAAATTTCTCTATATAATAAAATGATGGCAAATGCGTAAAGTTATCTAGAATTACTAAGTCTTTGAAAGGCCATACCATAACTTCAAAACGCCTAGGTAAACGCTAGATTTTTAACTTTAATTCTATTTTAGGGCTAAATTATAATAATGGAAAGCTAATTCATTAAATATTTGTTTCAGTAATAATAAATACGGTAATGAATAATAAATACACTGAATAAAAGTTTGTATTAAGAGGAAAAAATGAAGTAGTTCTAACGTAGTTGAACAACAACAAGAACAACAAAACATACTGCTTGTAAGAATATGTGGAACTACAAAATATAAGAACGTTATATTGGATAACTACATGACAGATTGTTGTGTAGCTCAAGAGGCAAAATTTAAATAAACATTATTATAGTTAATAGAACTTTTTTCTGTTATGACAACATTTCCCATTATATGAGGGACGTACCTCATGGCTCACAGGCCACTAAGGTACAACTATTTTTACTTAGAATAATTTGGTTTATTTAATGACAGAAACTTTGCTCCTAAATAAATAGGCTATTACCTGTCGAATAGGGTGATGCAAACGATTTTTAAACAAAAAGGCTGTGCAGGAATAAATTATATGTATATATTTTAATTAGTGAAAGAAAATACACACAAATAAAATTTTCCAAATAAAGTTTTGGTCAAGTCTTGGTAATGGCATTAATAAATATTATAATTTTTCAAATATTGAATATTAAACTTTTTTTACATTTAAATTAGTGCACAATGTGCACAATTCAGCGATTAAAAAGGAATGTTGAGAAAAATGTTAACTGTAACAAATGATTTTCTTAATTCACAGTTTTTAACCCAGGATATAAAATTTACAATTCACTCAATCAATCATTCTTATCCGCAAAGAATAATCACAAATCCATGTTCACGGCTTTAAGACGCTTTCACGAATTCAATGTACAAAAACATTCTAGTAAAAATACGTTGGGATAATTGTAAACAAATTTCTCCACTTTTCATTAACAGCTGAAGTTTTTTATTTATAAGGTATCTAAATCCTAATTTATTTTCGTCCAGAAGTTATTTTACATCTTTATAACAATTGTATGGGGAAACAAAATTGTTCAGAAGTTATTTGATATCTCTAGAACAAATGTATGGGGAAACAAAATTCTGGAACAACAGCAATATCTCTTCAGAATGGTTAAAATAATAATAAGTTGTTGATACAAAAATACCAGACAGCAAAAAAAGCCTTACATATTATTACCATTTGAATATGATGTTTAGAATTACATAGCAGTCAAACTTCATGTTTGGTAATTCGCGTCGACCACTTTCTACTTAACACCTCTGTAGATAACTTAACTATAACAGTAACACAAAACCATGAACAAGGAATTTTGATGCGGACAGCTTTATCTTGTAACTTTTAGGATGAAAGCCAGCCTAAATTTTTTTCAGCGGAGTATCTTTCGTATCAGCGGACACTCATCCGCGTTTGGATGATGGCATTCGACCACGGTTATTGGCCAAAAATCGTGAACGTGACATGACGTAATGCCTATGCATTTTAGGAGTAAAATCGAATTGTTTGGTGACAATTTATAGAAAGTGGTCACGGAAATATAGACATTTACAAAAAGTTTTTTTAAATCAAATAAATCATAAATATTATTAAATAAAATAATTTATCTGTTAATTAAAAAGAAGCATGAAGTATATAATTAAATAATTTTTGTGGCTCAAATTAATTTTTTGCTTGAATGAAACCGGAAAATTTATAGTTTTACAATTATTTGGCAGTTTAAAATTATTTCCAATATTGAGCGTTTGACGTTTCTTTAAATAATGAATTAGAAAAAGAGCCTCTGGAGCAGGGCTCGTACATCTCATGCGAATAATACAAGAATTTTCGTAAAGTAAAATTTCGTGAAAAAATCCTGTGTTTGGATATGGCGACCACTACTTTACGAAAAATGCTTGTATTGAAACTCTTTAAATCCCTGAATCCCCTGAGGCGCACGAATCCTGTATAGATATTTAACTACAGTAACTTATTGGCATGGAGAAAAGGATTCAGATAAACTTCCACAATGGACTATTTCTACTTAACCTTATTTAAATCTAAAATTGATTTAGAAAACATTATTTAAAACGAAGGAGATTAGAAATAAAAGAGCAGGCATTGTATAGAACCCCCACTTGGACACAGATTTTGGTGACTCAAAGCAACCAATAAAATCTTCCCACAGTCAAGGGTACATCTTTACATAAAAGTTCATTTCCTCGGTATCAAACTTTTCTGCATTGGGCTGATCTGTGGACTATCTCCTGCAATGTTCATTTTTTTCTGCGAAGCACGACCGCTTATATTAAAAAATTAAGTGTTACACGGTTGTTCAAAAAACATGGCTTTAATTGGAGAAATGGTGGAATGGACATTTTCCTATCCATAACAACTCCAAGTAATTTCTTTTCTTCCTCTACTGTTTGTTTATAACCTACTAAATGTTCTAGTACAACATCTGAATCATCTACGGCGATGGTCTTTTCGTCAATTAGGTGCTCACTTTCTATTTTTTATTCTGTTTCTTTTGGAATTATTCTGATTTATCATCTTCTTTTTTCCCCGATCTCGCGTCTTTTTTTCCAGTAGTTTTCGTTACAGTTGCTGCCCTTTTTAACCTGCGCTATAGTTGATGTACTACCTAGTTACATATTTTTGAGGAATGATTTTTAAAAACACACATTATAAAATTATTTAAAAAGAATTGTTGGCATGTATTTTAAATCAACGTCGAGTGATAATATTATTTTATTCCCAGTATTCCATCAGTGTTTCCATACTGGGGAGCCCTACCAGCGGCTGAGAGATTCTCTCTCAAAGCTGGTAGACGGGACATGCTGAGTTCGAATCCAAACGTGCCCGTGGACCTAAACGTTCGTAGTTTTCCGTGGTTTTCTTCGTACTTTGGGTAACCTTGCGTCAATGCAGGTTAGGTTCCCTTAGAAATACCCCCATGGAGGGCATCCCTCTCCTCGGCGTATATTCCTCGACTAGATAATCGGCCGTAAAATAGAACACCAACATAATATTGGATAATACTTTGACTCAAAATACCTATCAGTATTTCAGAATAAAAACCTTTCTACAATTTAATATGAAATATCCCTGTGATTAAATAAAACGAAATCAGAAAAATGGTTGGTATTTTAAATATAAGTTTTTCTAGTTGCACTGCATTTCATTTCAGTCAATTTAATTTTATTAAATCTTCAAAAAAATATACGGCAATTTCAGTGCACTGCGATGTTTTTAGAAAAAGTTTCTTAAAAAAAATATTATTAATAAATTGAAATATTCTAATTTTTTTTTATTAAAACACGTAATTATATAAAATTAACTTAAGTTCTATGAATCACAGTTCTAAAACTGTAAAGAAAGTGTGTTCATTTCACTTAAATAATGAGCATGAATAAAATTATATTGTTTATCACTATTACTATATTTATATAAAAAAATTAAATATATCACATAAATTCCACATATTATACATTTTTACAACTAAGTTTACAACCAATTAAATACACTACTGGCCATTAAAAATGCTACACCATGAAGGAATGCAAATAACAGAATGATATTTATTGGACAAATACATTATAATGGGAAGGACAATTGATTACATTTTCAGAAAATTTGGAGGTATAGATCCTGAGAAAACACTACCCAAAGCAGCAACCTCTTGCCGCAATAACAGCAATTATCTGCCTAGACATGGAGTTGAACAGAGATTGGATGTCATGTACGGGTACATCAGTCCATGCAGCTTAAACACTATGCCACAGTTCATCAACCGTAGTGACGGGCGTGTGGTGGCGGGCCAGTCGCTCAGAAGCCATTGACAGGACATTTTCAATTGGTGAAAAATCATGAGAACGTGCCAGCCAGGACAACAGTCGAACATGTTCTGTATCATGGAAGGTCAGGATAGTACGAGCAACATGCGGTCGTGCACTGTCCTGCTAAGACGTAGAGTTGCGGAGGCATCGAAGATAAGGCAGAACCACGGGCCGTAACACATCAGAAATGTAACGGCTGCTGTTGAAATTGCCGGCAATGCAAACAAGAGGTTACCGAGACTTGTATCCAATGGCACTTCATACCGTCATTCCAAGTGATATGACAGTATGACGATTCGAATGCAAGCTCGCAATGTGCGTTTTCCATGATGCTGCCAAACATGGATGCTAGCATCATGATGCTGCATACAGAACCTGGATTCATCAAAGACGACGTGAGATGCCATTCCTGCTTCATATACAGCATCATGATGCCAGCATCCATATTTGGCGGCATCGTGGAAAACGCACATTGCCAGGTTGCATTCGAATCGTCATACTGTCATATCACTTGGAGTGACAGTATGAAGTGCCATTGGATACACGTCTCGGTAACCTTTTGTTCGCATTGCCAGCAATGTCAACAGCAGCCGTTACATTTCTGATGTGTTACGGCCCGTGGCTCTGCCTTATCTTCGATGCCTCCGCAACTCTACGTTTTAGCAGGACAATGCACGACCGCATGTTGCTCGTACTATCCTGACCTTCCTTGATACATAACATGTTCGACTGTTGCCCTGGCCGGCACGTTCTCATGATTTCTCACCAATTGAAAATGTCCTGTCAATGGCTTCTGAGCGACTGGCCCGCCACCACTCGCCCGTTACCACGGTTGATGAACTGTGGCATACTGTTGAAGCTGTATGGACTGATGTAGGCGTACATGACATCCAATCTCTGTTTGACTCCATGGATATGCAGATAAATGCTGTTATTGCGGCCAGAGGTTGCTGCTTTTGGTAGTGTTTTCTCCGGATCTATACCTCCAAATTTCCTGAAAATGTAATCAATTGTCCTTCCCAATATAATGTATTTGTCCAATAAATATCATTCTTTTATTTGCATTCCTTCATGGTGTAGCATTTTTAATGTCCAGTAGTGTATGTTGTTTTTCATTTTACTGAGTGTATTTCATTTATTAAAAAAATTACTATAAACTTGTAAAACCAAAAATTGTAGTATTACTTAATGAATCTTTTTTAAATGACATTTTACCATAATATCTTTATGACAGAAAAACGTGTTTCATGCAGAAAATAAATTCCAGCTGAGAGGAGTTTTTTTTTATATGTTTGAAAGAACAAAAATCTAAAATTTAAAAAAATCTTGATTTTAAAAGCTAACATTTAATTTAAAAATTAAAAATTTTAAATCGTGCATTTATTTTTAAAATACGACTTTTGATTCAAGTAGAGCAAATGTATCTAATTGTCGTGTATTAAATATTTTCTTTTTTTAAAGGACAGAAAACTCATTATAATGAAAATGTATCTTAAAGTATACTAAAGTACAATAAAAAATATCAACTAAGCAATAATAACGGATATACATCGTTATTTCGAAGAAAGCTTTTTTAGAGAACTAATGATGGCAGAAAAGGAGAATGGGGATTAGGATTTAAAGAAAAGATATGTTGATTATTTCTTTAAATTCGTTTTTTAAGTGCATCGCGATTCATGTATGATTAATGTAGTCAACATATCAGTAATGAGAAAAAAATGAAAAATGAAATAATTTAAAACTGAAAACAACAGATAATTAATACTGTTTGATCTTTATATTGTATACTTACAGATTTAAAATAGTTTATACATGTAATATAAATTTTATACATAGGGGAGACTGAGGCTTGTTTGCCCATTTTTGGTCCATATTTTTCATTTGTTTTATTTCATTAAAAAAAATTATAATAAATTTTATTTTGGACAATCAGCGCACCTCAAAGCATAACCACGTATACAAAATATGAAAAGTATTAATTAACAGTATCTATATGAAGCTCAGAAGGAAATCGAGTCACTGGGGAAAACTGTCCCGTCGAACGGGGTAGGTTGGCCACTAAATAGATCTTATTTTCAGTTTGCTATCGGAAATGAAAAAACACATAACATATGAAATGTAATTTTAACTTCTTATATAAAAGATACAAAGGATAAGAAAGTATATTTTGTTCAACTTAATTATCGCCTTCATATAAATCTTTCTCGTCATCACAATGAATACAAACGTAACATATCATGACCACAGTGATATATGATTCGTGTGACCACATAATGATTGTCTTAGATTTTACACCTGGCACATTTGATCCACTATTTTCCTGATTTACTATTTTTTAGTTATTTAAAAGGGCGGCAAAGACATAGGGATGATAGGCCATCTTTGTCTTTTGTTCTTCTTCACTTGGTAGATCTACTGCTTCTTTGATTAATCTCTTGTTCAATTCACTTCGATAACAGCCACTTTCATTGTCTCTTCTAGAAACTTTCCTTTGTCTGATTTTTTAACATAATTACGAACCCTCTTGGCATCCAGGGATGAAGCAGTAGCTCTAGCAAGCCTTAGACAAAATTTAAATTGGGAACCATTTCAATTCAAGTTGCTTTTAAAGAAATGTTAAATAATGCCAGTTACAGATTTTATTAATAATAGAGAATATAATAAACTAATACAATAATATTATAATAAAGTTTCGAAAACTTCCTAGTTTTCAAAAAACAACTAGTCCTCGAGTAACTTTTACATTACACTGTTTCTTTGTCAACTATTTACGTAATAAAAAAAATATTTTTTGAATACAGATAAGTTATATATCAGATTACATAAAGATGAGATTTTTTATGGAATTTTAATATTACTTTTATTATTATTATTTTATGTTTATAAAGCTGGGCCGCTCCGATTTACTGGCCTTGACACTTATCTTATTTGCCTATTAGTTAATACCGCCCTGATTAGTAACACACTTAATTTAGGAATTTTGTTGACTTTTATAGGCTAATGAATGTAGAAAACAAACTCTTAGACTGCGCGGCACGTTGTCTCACTGGGTCTCCCCTATATATATATATATATAGAGAGAGAGAGAGGTGTAAAAACTGGTCGCCAATGCGCCAATTTCAACTACTAAATTTTTATTATCCTTCGGCTAATAAGAATACTAAAAAAAATTAGACGAAGTATACTAATAAAATTTATGCAAAGAATACTAATAAAATTTAGTAGCGACAATCGTCTCATTGCGCCCAGTTGTTTTACCCCTAAATATATATATATATATATATATATATATATATATATATACAGGGTGATCAGAATTAAAACAGTCCTGTTCCGACCTCTCTATTTATTAAACTACTCAATATATAAGCTCATAAGAGTTCAATAATTTATAATTCAATGTAGCATTCTAAGAAAAGCGTATTTTTGTTGTGTTGTGGGAATTCTCACATTTTTATGTGAATCACATTCTACACTAGTATGAATAATCTCACCACTACCAAATTTTGCACTTTTTTCTTACCACTAAAATTTAATACTAAATGTTGTATTATGCAATCGCTGAAATCTGATTTCACAAAGGAAACGTGACTATTAAATTTTAGTGGTAACAAAACTGCGTAAAAATTGGCAGATATGCACTCGTGAAGAGTGGAATGAAAGTCTAACATACAGGGTTGTAGCTAGACGGGAACAATAGGGGGGGGGGCTCAAGAACATGTAGGGGAAGCTCATATCTTTTCTCTCTCCGTGACACGCACAAACAAATACACACACAGAGATATAGATGATCAAAGTATTATATAGAAAGATAAATTAGTGTATATTCGTATTGTAGGCACTATGTTTCTTATGAGTTGTAATTTTCCAACTGGGCGAAAAATGTCCGGGCCAGGATTCGAACCTGAGATGTCTTGGCTGAAGCTGCCATGCTCTACCAAATGAGCCATTCGAAATCGTTCTAATCCTGGCCTGGACATTTTTCGTCCAGTTTGAAAATTACAACTCATATGATTTCTTTACCAATTTGAATAATTGTGTTAAAATTAATCTAGTGTAACTATGTTTCTTATTAAACTATTGATACTTCGTTACATACTAAGAAAAGAAAAGGCTGCAGAATAAAAATTTTCAGTGTATGACTACTGTATAATTATATTGGGGAAAAAATAAGTGATGCTGTCAACAAGTAAATAAGAAGCTTACGGTTCACCTGTTTCATAAAGAGTTGTAACCTTTAACCCTTTAACGTTCATTGGTTTCCCTAGGAAACCACAAAACTTTAATTACGAAATTCCACAATGACAGCAGATTTTTAATAGAAATGTTTTCCATTTATTATATAAGTAAAATATCGCCTTTTTTTTATATAAAAAAAATAAATTTGTTCATAATTTCCGGTGTCAATCATTTATTTCAACATTTTAGCAATTGAAATGCTTTATCCGTTAAAGGGTTAATTTTTTTTCTGAACATTCCCTGCCCTTAGGATTCTAAAGTTGTATTTGTATACGATAAAAAAAAAAATAATAAAATTAAGGATATATTTTGTATTTTAAAATTATTGTTTTTAAAACACTTTTTAAACTAATTTAAAACACTTATTTGCAGTTTTTATACATAATATTACAATTTAGTATTTGTGCCAAGCTGCAAACGGGCCCCAAAACAAAGTTCGATATTTGAACAGAGTTTCATTTGGTGACCTTAGAATCTTTCCAAGGGTGGGCTCAAAATATTTAGAGGGATGTGCAGACACTGTCACCCCTCTAGCTACGGCCCTATTTCCATATGTTGGGTTAACCACTTCGGGACCATGTGTACATTCAGTGTAGCCAGAAGCAAAACTCCCCTACTCCGATCTCTACATTTATTGAACTACTCAGTGTATAAGGTTCAAATTTTGAACACATACTATTGAAGTCTAGGAGAAACTGATTATTCAAAAAATAGTTCTAGAAATAATCGATAGATGGCGCTGTACAACTGGAGATATGTTTAAAAGACACAAAAACACATTTAAAGTGAACGTACCAAACATTCCTATGGCAAGAACCTTATCGACGCAGGGAATGCTGCTCAATATGGTTATATCCCTTCTTGAAGATGTACAATCTGCAGTCTGTGGTGAGCTTGTTAAACTGCGGATCATATCTGTTCGACTGAGATGCTTTTTATGCAGAGTGACATCTTTTTTTCGATTCTGCCAAGGTTATCTGACGCCATCAATAAACACGATTTTTTAATTGTCCCGACAGCCAAAAATTGTACGGATTAATATCCAGAGAACGGGATGGCCAGGCTTTCGAATACGCACGACTGATTACCGTAATTTCCGGCGTATAAGCCGCAGCTCAAAGAGTCGTTTTTCGACCCAGAAATATTATTTTATGAAATGTAACTTAAAAGATAGCTGTAAATATTTAAATACAATTATTAAATAAAATTTCTGGGTCGAAAAACGACTCTTTGAGCTGCGGCTTATACGCCGGAAATTACGGTACTCAGCCATTAGTGAAACGTTGCCGAAGAAACTGTTGTACAGTCGTGGAAAAAAAAAACGGAACACCCCCCACTAACTCTGCAACAAATTATAGTAGAAGGAAGTGACTGGTACCAAACGATTGGAAATAAAGTCTACTTTTAAGTGATGTATATAAAATTTGCTTAGGGGGCCATATACATATAAAAACACACCCAAACTTTGTTTTTTTCAATAGCAAGACCCAAATTTGACAACATATTTGAAATCTGCAGTTCAAACTATGCCTAGATACCAAATTTCATTAAATTCCTACGATTAGTTTCTGAGCAATTAATTACTTTATAATGAGCATATTTAAGGGGCTGTATCCAAATTGAAGTTCGGTACTCGATTGTTGAAATGCTGCAGAATGTCACCTTTTAATGTATTATGTTTTACCGATATGACCATTTTACTCACTTAATAAGTTTCGGTTATTGTTATATGCTGTAAGATAATGTTTACAAGTGTTGAATTATCCGATTTTAAACCCTTGGGGACGAGCGACACGTATGCGTGACGCATAAAATGCTCAGAATCCTCGATTTTTCCCACCAGTTATTTTTTATTGCAAGCTTAGCCTTATTATATCTTAGCATTTCCACAATTCAATTAGACGAAAATTTCTGTTTTGAAAAACCGGTGGTAAATTATTAAAAATTCTGTAATAGACTCTCGTCACGAAGGGATTATAAAACCATAAGATTATTTGTAATTAAAGTAGTCTTAGAATATGTAAATGTTATTGGAATTTTACAGGTGCTTTTATAATGCTTTTTCTCAGATTTTGCATCTATTTAACTCGCCTTTTCTTTAGTTTATTGGCAGAAACGCGAATAATATTGACAGATACAAAATTTAGAATTAAAAAAAAAATAGTATAAAGCAGCATAATGAAACAAAGTAAAAATAACAAAAACAAAAACGCAGATAAATTGTTTTTTTAGTCTGAAAATAAATCCAGACATTGCTTTTTTTTAGTAGCGAGAGGAAGGGGGGGTGTCTTGTTTTGAGATATGTTCGCAGAATTTACATTCCGATTTATTTGAAGACCTAAAACTAAATATATGTTATAAAGACATCTGAATAACTTTACATTCGCTATTCTCCTTTGGAATAGGGGTAATAATTCTATGATTAAACCTATTCTGGTAGTTCATTTGAAATTTTACAATTAACTCATTAATGCCTCCTGGCAAGAAAACTTGCCATATGAAATTTATTATTTATTATTATTATTATTATTATTAGATTTTTTTGCACACTGCTAGCGATTGGGAACTAATTTTGCCTATCAGAAAACCATAAAAATAACTTGTATTTTTTTTTTTCAATTAGCCTGTTTAATCGAATAGATTTAAATACGAAAGTTATAGAAGAAATATTGTAATTTTTTCTTTGCAATAAACTACCAATATAAACCTTACCTATTAATCCATGTTGAAACAGTTTGAAGAGACACTTGAAAATGCCCAGCTATATAACGAAAACTTCTTCCAGCTTGCCACATGCCAATCATTTGGCCTTTCGTTGCTTCAGTTAATTGTGGGCCATTTTGTTTCAGCAAATACTCTACACATATGCATTTATAATAAACTTCACTTCAAACATATATACTGCAGAAAAAACAATATAGCTTTATTAGACTGGAAAAGAAGCTATAAATCCATTTAAAGGTAACAAAAATGATTAAGTTTTTTCTAAGGTAGAACTGATCATATTTTTCAAAAATGAGCTTTATTAATTTAAAAATAAAAGCGAAACTATTTTCCATAAATGAAAACCTTTGCTAGTGTCAAAGAAAGCGGAGTTGTAACTAAGAAACTGATTAATTTCTCTCACACAATTAAACCGATATGGTTCATTGTAAGATTTTTCGAAAGTTTTCGGAATGGACCAAATTTTACTACATTTTCCTTGTTGTAGCTAGAGTTGTCTTTTTGGAATTAACGATTAACTATTTTGATGTATATTGGATTTCGTACTTTTTTGAAAAAGACAACTCTAGCTACAACAAGGAAAATGTAGTAAAATTTGGTCCATTCCGAAAACTTTCGAAAAAGCTTACAATGAACCATATCGGTTTAATTGTGTGAGAGAAATTAATCAGTTTCTTAGTTACAACTCCGCTTTCTTTGACACTAGCAAAGGTTAAACTCCGCCCATCACGATTGGAAACACCGCCTTTTTAATTACTCTCAACTATACATTTTCGATCATGCTTCTTCTGAGATGCAACATTTTTAATTATTCAAGAGTTGAATGAACCAAAATAACTTTACAATAATAGTCTACATTTTAAAGTGGTATTTTATTGATATAAAGCTTAAGTTAAATTCCTTAAAATTAAACTGGTGGTGAAAATTCGGAAATAATTAAAAATATTGCAATTTTTAACTATGCAAGAAGTTTCAGTACATGTTTTACATGGACAATTATTGTATGTATATGTGCATCATAATTTATGATAGGAAATAATAATAACAAATAGCATAATAATTTTATTAATTATAAATTTAAAAAAGACACTAAATTTTAAATTAATTCATCCAAACTTTGTAATTTACAATTTGAGTACACCACAGTCTGTGACTTACAAAATACTGTGCCAAAAACTGTTGAAAATAAAAGAAAAATGACAAATAAAGAATTACATTCCACGTACTTTATGACATATGTGAAGCATAGTCTTCTGGCCTGCGCTGCACAGTTCAATGTCGGAAGGCAGACGAACGGACGTTATTATAATAGGTGTTCGAAGTTGCGCCCATTAACAGAATCGCACAGCCGACAGCGACGTCGTAAAGATTGGCGAACACGCCGAAAAACTCCTACGGAGTTGGGAATTTCTCCTGCAGCGACAACGATTCGCGCTAGTAAATCCTCCGGTGTATCCACAGGCGTTTCATACACCAGCGATTTAAGGTGTCCCCAAACAAAAAAGTCTAACGGATTGAGGTCTGGAGAGCGTGCAGGCCAAGCAACAGGTCCACTGCGTCCAATCCATTTCCCAGGATATGTTGAATTGAGGTGATTGCGAACACCTATGAAAAAATGTGCCTGTGCGCCATCGTGCATAAACCACATATTGTGGCGCAATGTTGCTGGCACATTTTGCGGTAACTGCGGTAAGATATCCCGTAGGAAAACCAAGTACGTACTGCCATTGAGTACATCTGGGAGTAAATATGGTCGTATGAGATAATCGCCGAGGACACCTGTCCATATGTTCACACTGAACTTTTGTTGTGCGTTCGACGGGAAAACAGTGTGCGGATTTGTATATGACCATGTGTGCATATTGTGCGTGTTTACCACGCCCTCTCTCGTAAATGTTGCTTCATCAGTAAATAAAATATTTTCCAGAAATTGTGGATTATTTTCTGTTACATTAAGCAACCAGCGTACGAATTCTGTCCGCTGAGCACAATCTGTTACTGATAACAGTTGTACCCGCTGCACATGAAAGGGGTGCATGTTTTCTGCACGCAGAACACGCCACACACTTTGGTGAGAAACACCGACTTCAGACGCAGCAGCTCGTGTACTCGTGGAGGGGTTATCTTTAAAAATATTCAGTACATCTTCTTCCATTGCAGGTGTTCGTACATGTCGAGGTTTCCCTGCATCAATGCTTGCTGTATTAAACGATCCAGTCTCCCGTAATCGTCTATCGATTTTTATGAAGAGTTTCGAACTTCTTCAACGTCTCCTTGGAAATTGCTCACGGTACATGCGCTGTGCTAGACATGCATTTCCATGAGCTTGCCCGTACATCAGATGCATGTCCGCATATTCTTCGTTAGAGTATTCCGGCATAATTATTATACATCAACTTACTACAATCCCACTTACAACAGCCTCCCTCTAACATAACGCCCACTGATGACTGCTGTTTTATTACACTTTTCTTCCTATACACATAGAAAATTTGCATAAAAAGTACTTCTTCTTCATCATCCTGAAAGTTCATGGAGGAAACGCAGCAGTCACGGAGTTTGCTTTAAGACAAGGCGAGAGCTTCACAATATGTCATTCACTTGACCAGACTGAATAATGAAAGGGTATTGATAGAGGTTGATCAGAAATGTATAATTGAAAGATATTAAAACGGGGTGTTTACAATCGTCATGGGTGGAGTTTCGCTCTTTCCGAGCGTGCAACAGTACAGAGTTGTAACTAGGGAACTGCTTGATTTTTCTCATACAATTAAACTGATATGGTTTATTGTCAGCTTCTTCGAAAGCTTTCGGAATGGACCAAATTTTATAACATTTTCCTTGATGTAGGTAGAGTTGCATTTTTGGAATTAACGATTAACTATTTTGCTAAATATTTGATTTTGTATTTTTTCACTGTTTCAGAGCTTGTAACTCGCCATTAATTCTCAATATTCTAAAACAACTTATGTCATTTCGTAGGATTTTTTCTGCTCTTTCTAAATATGTGCTTCGTTTTTATGTAGCATTATCGATAGTTTAGCAATGAGGGTTTTTTTACAAATTTCCGATTTTTCATTCTATTTGCTGTAACTTGAAAATTATTGAGATCCGGCCAGGCATTATATACTGATTTATGCTCCGTGTGATCTCCTCTATTACCCCTATTAATATTGGACCCCTTTAACGGAACACCCTGTATACGTATGTTTTATGTATCTTATTATATTTATAGTAATAGGTTTCATTATTGTATTGTTAAGTGTATTTACCTAAATACTTCTTCCATATTTTCTTCGTATTTCAATTTGAAAGTAATCTCCCATAAGAAGCTTAGCCATACATCAATGTCACCAAAACTGCATTCCAAAAGGGATTGCAAATCTCAGGCATGTAGTTCCAATACAATGGAGTCTGGACCAGAGAATGTATGAAAGAATGCGCTAAAGAAAAGGCAGGTGAAGTTGGAGGTACCAGGCTAATATCAGGCAGTAAGGGCAGAGAGTGTAACCCCATAGATGGGAGAAGGCACAGAGGAAGCGATAGTTGCTAGGGGCAGTACGAATGGTGCTTGTGTATTATTTTATTTTATAGTTAACACTTAGTTTTCAAAACAACAGGCATTTGACAAACTTATCACTGTCCCATGACTTGCTGTTTGTCAATATATTTGCACCACAATTTACAAACTCGCGTCACTATAAATGTTTAAACAGCTATATTGAAATAGGAATCCTTTCATCAAGTCGGTCATTTTCACAATGTTCAGTAGATACTTTATCTTTTGCATCGGCTTCATCTGTATCTTTGGAGGATTTTCATTTATAAAATCACTTTAAAAGCTGTATCCAGTTTCTGTTTCCTGTGAAAAGAATAAAAGTAATTTTTTTAATCATGCAGAAATATGCAAACTGAACTACTTTAAAGACATTGCATAAATATAAGAATTCAATATTAAATTTTACTATATAGATTGTTTTTCTACATGAAAAAATAGTTATGATTGATTCATTTATTGTCATGTGTAATATAGGGACAAACCGGCAAATTTTGTTCATATAAACAATTTCACAAATCTCAAACGTGAAATTTACTTTTCTATCTATTACTGCATGTATGCTGCAATATGCAGTATGTAATAAACCAGTATGGTGTAATATGCAGAAAATGATTGAAATGTTTTTCTTGATGTTTAGCTTTAAGCACTTTCAAATTGTTGTCATAGTATGATGGTATAATAGCAAATATTGGTGTCTCAAAGAATCAAGAATATAATTTTATATTATTACAACTTTATTTTTTACTTTAAATCATGGTAATTTGATTTTGTGTTTTCGTCCATCCACTTCCATCCACCCTTCAAAGGAAAAAAAAACTGGCCATGCAATTTTATCCAAATATTCTTGAGCCCACCAAATATTTTTCAAAAGTTATTTTTCAAAATTATTTTAAAACCATAAAAAATGAGTAAAATGAGATATAGTTTTCTATTACATACATACTTATAATCGACAGTGTAAAATTTGAAATTGTGAGTTATTTAGAAAATAAACAAATTTCAATAAAAAGGAATTTATTGGTTCTTCTCAGCATTATTTACGGACACCTTTTTTGCTTTATAATATACATTTGCCGTATTATGCGCACCCACATTTTTTCACAAAACTCTTGATGAGATATGCAGCATAAAAATTCGTATCATAAAAATTCGAAAATACGTAAAAAAGTTAAATAACAAGTTACAATGTTACAAACATGAAGATAAATAAAAAACCTGAAGTGAGGACATTCGCTACAGAGGCTGTTGGCACATTTTCTAGACGATTTCGGCGTTGATTTTTAAACGTTTAAAATATGAATATTGCTTTCTGAAATAATCTATATGATAATCTTGTTTCTTGATTCTAATTCTGCGTAATGCTTTCGATGGTAGAAGGTTTTTTGTAAAATTTACAGGGTTATTACTTCCCATGCCTCTTTACAAACTTTCCAGATTCGATCAATCGTGGTGGTTTTGCGTTTTGAAAGAGCTCTTTTCAGCAGACTAAATGCACAATAAACCATAAGAGAAACGTCAGGTGACTTCTTAGGAATATGTTGAAAGGTATAAATGCAATACCTGTGTGAATTTTTAATGTTTTCAACGAATACAGCGGTAGCTTTTGAAGTATGAGCGGTAGCTTTTCTTAGATGCAGTTTCACACTTTAAAAGTCCTTGAAATAAAGAAAATAGCTTTTTTTTCTGTAAATATCGGATGTAACACATTCTCTTAATAATATAATGAATTGATTGTAGCATTTTTGTCCAATATTCTTATTTTTTATTTTCCCATTGTAATATAAATTTGCGACAGTCATAAATCTTTACCTGAAACTTCATTTTCAGCCTTGAAATGGGCTCTTTTTTTTTATGTATTTTTTTTTCATTTTGAGTCTTTACTAAGAATAAGTACTAATTTTCGGGATAGCTCTTTCCAATTAATACTGATGTTTATTTTACACTTAGAAATTTTTATACTATGCGCTTTAAAATCATTGTAAACTTCCTAATAAGAATATTTCTTTTCGGAAAACAAAGAAAAAGTATCCTCTGATTCACAGCTTGTTTGAATGCGCCATCTTGATAGAAGAATAAATTTGAAAGCATCAGACAATAATATGAATTACAAATAATAAGTTGTTGAAAGAAAGTTTTCCTCTAAAATAATTCCATTTTTTTAAATCATTTATCAAATTTGTCTAAAAAATGTGCGAGCAGCCTCTGTACTGCCAGACACATCTTCTTCATTTCCCACACAACGTTTAGCATCGTTCACTGGCTCATTCAAATCAGCACGTATTTTTATCGTAATCATAATACAGAAATCTCAATACTTACGCTTATGTTTTCTTCAAACTTTCACTTCTTTAACTTGCGTATAATACGCACCTGTAAAATGTGATGAATTTTGAATTTGATTTATTTTTTGTTTCCAAAGTACGTGTTATACGCCGTAATATAGGGTAATTGACAGTGGCGTAGCGTCAGGGGGGGGGGCGGGCACGATCATTTTACTACCAGTATAATTATGTACTGAATTTGTCCTTATTTAATTCATGCCGTTCAACGATGAAATAAGGCCAAATATAGTATATAATTATACTGGTAGTAAAATGATCGTGCCCGCCCCCCTCCCTGACGCTACTCCATTGGTAATTGAAAGAATGACGATCGTCATTCTTTCAATAATTTGAAAGAATATAAAATGTTAATGGAAACAAATTCTAGGTTTATTTTTTGGAAAAATTACACATTATTCTACATTAATTTGAAGAATAAAGATCGTTGAATTTCTTTATTTGAAATCGCAAATTAGAAGTAATTAAACCAATGAAAACTTCAGCAAACAGAGCGAGTTTTTTCATTACCAGATATATCACACATTCAAAAATAAAAATCCAGAAAAATGCAGAATATTTTTTTTCCTCATACAATCTCAATTTAAAATTTCTCACTTTTTTTTTCTTTAACAAAGTAATTTCTCTTATAAATATGAAATATTGTCTTGGGAAAATACAATTCTTTTTCCATATATCTTTATTCCGTCAGAAATATTATATCTTTTGACATTCGTGTCTCAATGCAATTGTTGTATGATTGTATTCAATCCTTTAAGCTATAATTTGACAGATTCTCATTTAGAATATCTCTCCATTTTTAAATTCAGTTTGAATTTTTCAGTTTGAAAAAATAATTCGGCTGGTAACATAAATATTGATTAGTCAACAATACCAATCGTTTACTGTATAAATTGTGTAAATTCTTATACGAATATATATATTTTTTTTTCTGTCAGCAATATATTTCAATTGGTATGATAAATTCCTTTGTAGGTTTTGCTTCGAACTAGGACGAAAATTTACATTTTTGTTGCTTTGAGCAATGATCAGATTAAAAAAAAACTGGAATATGAAAAATGATGAAAATGATAAAAGATTCCTTGAAATAGTGATAAAAATGAAATGCTAGTCATTTGTATGAAAAATGTTATATGAAATACTGAGTGATTATATATTCACAGAAATGTAAGAACCGTAATTCAGAAAGTACAGGAATGACAGAGATGTAGTTTACACTAAAATGAACAAATTACATACTTTTTTTTAAATAATGAAAATTTAAGGGAATAGCCGATAATGCCTGTCGGTACGATAGTAGCCGATAATAGCCTGTACAAATGAGAATGTTTTATAAGGGATTTATTTGGGAGGGAGTGGGGTTGGAAGGGAAATAACAACGTATTTTCAAAAAGAAAACAAAATTAGATTGGGCAAGCTTTAAACAGAAAATTCAATAAAAAAAATTAACCAGACCAGCATGAAGCCCTGGTTAATAAATTTTGTTTGTAGTTTCCTCTCTGTCTGGTGTAATCAAGACAACATTACAAAAAAAAATTACAAAACACAAACCTTACAATATATTAGCATCTACTGTTAGAAAGTACTGTCAAATTTAGCGATTTGGTGATATAGCTCTGAGAGAATGGTATTCATCAGACAGCCATTGATAAAAAACTCAAAATTTATCAAATTTATCGGCTTTTTTATCTTAAATTTCAATTACACGTAGTATCACACGGTCTGATATATATGATTTTGTCTCCCGTTTATTTGAGCTGATTATTCGCGCTTCAAATAGTGTTATTTTGGAGACGGAATAGAACCCGATAATGTAAGCAACACGCTGAACATTTGGCGAGTAATCGCTTTTAAGAGCTTTAAAAAATTGTGTAAAGTGCAATATCTAAAAATAACTATTTTTATGTTATCTGCTGGTTGAATTCAAGCCTATATCTATCGTTGGAGTTGCAAATAATCATAAGTCTATCATTGACGTAGTTACGAGAGTTAAACTTTAAAATGGTGCGTTTTGACCATTTTATCCCTGATAAACTTTAAGATGAAGAAATATTTGATTAATGAAGAAATATCTGATATTTTTCCTGCAGCTTTAGGCACTTGTTACGCAAAAGTTATTATCTGACATTTTCAGGCAGACAAAAATGAAAATAAATTATGAATGTATGAGAATGCCTCGCGTTGTTAACTCTTCGAAGCACAAGTAATTGTGTTGCTGTAATGTTGGAACACACAAGAATAATTTGAAACTAACAGAAAACGCAAATTTACAGATTTTTTATTTTCACCTAAGTTATAAAAATGAAAGTTTATTTAAAATTTCGGATACAAATTATGACTAAAATTAAAAGGGTTAAAAATATCCCACGAACCTAAATCTATTTAAGTGATGAAGAATTCGCAAGGGAAAAGGTTTAAAGAAAAATATTTACTTTTAGTTTTATTAGTTCTTTTGTCGTTGAAAAAAAGAAGAAAAAGTATTAAAGCAATTTCATTTATGTTATATTTCTTAAATATTTAAAAAACATTAAATATTAATTATTTGATATTTTAGATATAAATAACAGTTTAAATTTTATTGATATTTAAGGTTCTTAAATAAGAAATGACAGCAATATGCGTAAGATTTATCTAAATATTTTTAACAAAAATTCAGAATTGGTTGCATGTTAAATATTTATATATTCAGTTAATAATATTTTATTTTATAATCGTGATTTGCAATCAGTTAAATAAAGAAAAATTGCTTTATGTCATATCTGTCAATTTTTACGCTTTTTTTTCTCTACCACTATTGTTGCAGAAATTTTTTTATATTTTAACCACCGAAAATTTTCGATTAAATAAGACAAAATATATTTTCAAAAATAGTGGTAGGAAAAAGCGTAAAAATTGGTAGCTATGCGTTACGTATTATTATTTTTAAAATTAAATGTAAGTGTCTCTAATATTTTTTGGAAGATAATTTTCCAAATAATCCTAAATTCCATTTAATATACTGTACTCATATAATACAGATAAAATATAATTGTGTTATGAAAAAGAAAGAATACAGATAAAAAAATATATAAAGAAAACAAATTTTGCTATTTTATTTAATTTAGAATTTTTTAAATATGAAAAATTAAATAAATTTCAGTTCATAATGCTTTAATTTAAAAATAATTAAATGTACATTAAATATTTTAAAGACAAATATCAGATGTAAATCTGAAGTTCATTTAAATATTATGTCTTATTTAAATAATATCGAGATTATATGATATCACTGTCAACAAAATTATTATATTTAATACAGATACAGAAATATAAATACAAATGAAAAATGAAATAAGTTGTTTACTCAATTCATATTTGTTTAAACAGTTGGTAAATAATAAACTGTCTAAAATTTTGTATTTTATTTTATATGTATGAAAACACTTTCCAATCACTCTTTATTTTTACTATTAGAATTTTTATTTGTTTAAGTACGTACTTTTTTATTTTTAAAAGGAATAAAACTTTTATGCGTATTTATTATACGTATAGGACAATTCGCTAAATTTGCAGAATAAATATTATAATAATTTTGTAGATAACTCAACCTTTTTTTGGAAATAAGTATAGTACAGTGCTCAACAATGTAATCAATTCTAGTTCATTTCGCCACATCCGTCTCCATTCATGGAAACAAAATCAAGCACATATCTGCACCTGATTCGCTGAATAATCATACGCTCGAAGCATGGAAGTAGGAACCTATAGCTGGAATGAGAACGTCAATACCGTAACATAGATCGTTTTCTACCTGAACTTTGCCACTATGTTTGAGCCTGTGGAGGTTCAATTCCAGAATTTATAGCGCGGTAGGGGGATAGTATGGCACGTTTATTGCTGTTTGGTTCCTTTCTCGCTTTACATTTACTACTTTTTATTTGCGTGTTAGTTCGTACACATGTTAAATGTAGAATCAGTAGCTGAGTTCATCGGCGAATTGTAGATTTAAATATTTTAATGTTTATTAGCGAATCTTTCTAAACTTTTTTAACAGTTTGATACTGAGAATTATAATTTTTTAAAATTAGTATTAAAGTGCTAAAGACTTTTTTTTATAATAGTTATTAAGTTGATCGATATATGCATTTATTATTATGTTAAAATGATGCATTTTTTAAAAATTCTAGTGATATTTTTACAATTTTGTAAATTGTTTAACCCTTCTTTGCATGCGTTTTTCTTTTACAATTGTGTTTTTTTATACATATATTAAATATTAGACACCAGAAATTTTAAGAGAGATTTTTAACTTTGTACAGCAACATAGTTCACGGAAAATTTACTGGATTAATATTTCTATATAAATATAGTGGTGGCGAAGAAGTTGATTTATTTATTAAAAGTTAAATAAACAGTGATGGAAATTTACATCACTATGCAATTAAGGGTTAAACGCTTCAGTTCGAGCTTCATTTAAAATTAATCAGTTATTTTAAATTTATTAGCTCAATTATTGATCAAAAATACATTTACGAAAAACCATTATTAAAAAAAAAAAAAAAAAATTATATCAGAATATAGTAGCTTTAATTAGAAAAGAAAAACAAGTATGGAATTCTCTAACACTTTCTCTAAATTGCTCAAAAATATAAAAAAATGCTTGTTTTTAAAAAATCTAAGCGCATTCAAAAATACTTTGATAATTTGTGCATAAGAGTTTCAGAAATTCTAATTCAAATCCAAAATATATAGAGAGTCACAAACAGTGTTGAATTCAGACACTTTTCTCCGGGAGGATTTCTGTGGTTCCGCGGGGAATGTACCCCCCCCCCTCTTCCCCCCGTTCATCCCTGAATTCAACACTGCTCTCTAATAAGGACACCTTTAAAGAATTTCTTTAATTTAAAAAAAATTATAGCTGCAATTGTATTCCAGTTTTTTTATGCTATATTAATCTATCAGTGGCATATCCAGAAATATCGTACCGGGGGGTGGGGAGACTGAGATACAGTAAATCTTGCTAAGATAGAATTGAAAGGGACTGAAGAAAATGTCGTTTAACCCATTAAAGACTGACGTTGCGTTTTCGCAAAATTATTTGTCCATAGGTGCCAACCTCTCATTAATATTCCGTAATGTGCTGGTTAATTTGACCCAGGTTTAACACGTTTCGCACCAGAAATTTTTTTAAGAAATAAAATTAAATAAATTCCCCGTAGAAACCTGAAATTGAATAAATAAAGTTTCATCCAATAATTTTTCTGGTTTGAAGTATTGTTAAACTGGGTCAAATTAACCCGCATATTACGGAATATTAATGAGAGGTTGGCACTTATGTGTTTCTTACACCAGGTTTGAAAATAACATCAGTTTATTTTTAGGATAGATATTAGCTTTATTTGATGCAAAAAAAAAAAAAAACCCTGATAAGGCACTCTTAGGTTGCTATAATGTGAAAGTGGTATGAATCGCAATATTTGCATTTTATTGAGAAAAATAACTCGGTCCTTAATGGGTTAAAACAGTTTTTTTATCATAGCAGGTATTAAACTGCATTTTATTTCATCGGAACCATAACAAATTAGGCAGGATTTTGTTATATGGAAACTTTTCTTATCAGTTGTATTTAACTTTGTTATAAATTCAGACTGTAAATAACTTTTTTAAAAACTAAAGAATTATTTACAGTTGTCTCCTAAAATTTTTTTCAAACACAAAAAGGCGTATACATCTCGTTTGGTGCAAGGACACAGTGCAAACCTTTTTAAAAGCTGTGTATAAAAAATATTTTTAGTCTCATTAGACACCTGCCGCACCCGTTTGTGGCTGCACCTCTTGTAGTACCACATAATATGTAAAAGTATATATGCAATTTATATATATTTCTGGTGAATTTGATTTGTTGATTACAAAATATGTAAGGCAGTGTTATGAAAACAAAATTAATCTCGTTCAATTTTTGGAAATTAATTAAATCCAGGTATATATAAAATTTTTGTTATTAGTATTTTTAAGTGCAATTAAAAAATTTAATTTGTTTACTTAGCTTTTCAGCTAAATTAGAAAAGATATTTTGCCCATTATTGATACATTCACATTTTTTTATACTCATATAAACATGTATTCAGTAAAAAAAAAAAAAAAAAAAAAAAAAAAAATTTTTTTTTTCTTTTTCTTTCCACGCTTACCTGCCTACATCGCACTAAACTTCCGTACAATGTAGGTTAATTAAACTGAAGTTAAACACTTTCAAACAAGAATTTCTCTTACGAAATGCAATCAAACGGGCTCCACGTACGATCATGAAACTAAATGTATATTATTTTTTCACATATATTTTTCTGGTTAGAAACGTCTTTAACCCGGATCAAATTAACTCATATTTTACGGTTGAAAGTTGGCAGGTATGTGCACGATTTAATTTCTAAAAATTTTAAATTAGATTAGACGAAAAATTCTGTACAATAATACTGGTGTCCAATTTGAAATTACACATCTGGATATTGAAAATTTGTTGTTCCCAATATCGCGGAATTCTTTAGTTAAGGTTAAGATATTGCTTCGTGCCGAATCTTTGCTGTCCAATAAAAGGCATAATTTTCTCAGGCTAGCTTCGCCATATGATTCATCAACATATGTTAGTATAACGAAATCGTTGGACTTCTGTCCCAAGTGTAACAATTTTTTTGCTTTTTGAGGTTCTATATACAACTATACTAGAGAATAAATAAAGAGTAAAAGCTTTCTCAAACCTTTCAAAACTGGATTTATTTTTAAATGTCGTTTTTGTCTCTGTGCAAAAATAAAAATATGTAAATTTAATAAGAAACTTAATTTCATCGTTTAAAGGCCGATGTTAGCACTGTGCGAACATTTAATTTTAATTCCAATTTGCAAAGACGCGCCCAGAACTTTTTAATAAAAATTTGCTGTCATAATATAGATATGGAAATCTTTTAATTATTTTCAAATAAAGTTGTTCATAAAGTCTTGTGTTAATCAATTATTTCAACATTTTAGCTGATGAATTACTTTATCTCTGAAAGGGTTAAGTGATGATTCAAAATTCTCACACTTGTGTCCGTATAACAACTATTTGGATATATCGGCTTCTTAAGCTGCTATAAGTTTCATCAACTTTTCGAGCACTTTTTGAGCCAACTCTTGATTTGAGCCGATTTTCTGCGAAAAATCGTCTCAACACCCAGTGTGATAGCGATCAGCAATATCCCCAATTTTTCAAGCACAGTAATAAAATCTTGTTCATAGCTGCAACTTTTCATCCAATTTTACCCCCGATAACCCATTCTGAGATAAGCGTTTTGAAATGTCTATGAAAGAGCGATAAACACTAATTACTGGTAATAGTAATAACCGATTCCCTTTCACCGTTTGAAGATTTTCCTATATTTCTATAAATATGTTTGTAAATCCCAGAATATATATAGTTTTTAATAGCAGTTTGATGCTATGATATCTTTAATATCTCCTCATTCTATATACGGCTCAAAAAAGTATTATGTTAAAAATATTTTCGTCTACAGCAATTTTAACATGACTACCAGATACGGAAAAACACGGGCCTAACGCTTAAAGGGTTAAAATTCCAACTAGTGCAACAATAATTGTAACCATTCTTTTACTCTGCTCGGGAAATAGTTGGAGTTAAAATCGTCTGGCTGAAAAGATGGTTGCTCGAAAAATTGTTGAATCTGATAGCAGCTGAAATTGCCTCTGAAACTAATTTTTAAATCGCAAATATTTAATATATCTATAATAATAAGGAAAGACATTTGTGTCTGTCTGTGTTTGTGTGTCTGTGGACTGTGTTCTGAAGATACCGCTACACGCAAAGCTACAAAATTTAGAAGAAAGGTACCTCATGTATGTAGTTTAGCACCTGGAAGCCCGATTTTGGAATTTTTGGATAGTTTTTATTTTTTATTTTTCATGTGATTTTTAGCGTTTTTTTACGTTTTGCTGCGATTTTTCCGTATTAGTAACTGGAGTTCGGTTTAAATCTTTTAGCCCAATATAGAAAATTGTCTTCTTTTCAATAAAGTATATTTGGAATTTCTATAGCGATTTGTGAAATTTTGGTGATTTTTTCCCACCCAATAAGAAATCTTCCCTAGAATGCTTGATTGGTTGGTTAGATGCCTCCATTTTAGGCCTCAGTTAAGTCCAAAATCGTCATTTTTTTCTATTTTTAGCTTGGAAAGTGTTGATAATTCTTTAAAGATTTTTAAAAAGGGAATGACTGGTTATTATCTATACCGATTTCGGTTTTAGGTAGATTTCTTAAGAAATACTACCTATTAGATTCTCCCCTAGGTTGGAATTTCTGGAAAATTTTTGCAGATCTACGCCGATCATGGCTCCCAGAACTCAAAACCATGCCCAGCTCAAAACTTATCTATCTATGTCACTTTTTTATGGACACGATAACTTCAAACATTCTGCACAAATCTCTTCCAAACTGATACTTAAGATCAAAGGGCATAAAATCTCGGTCAAGTTCGTAAATGGGCAAAATTAAACCAAATGGGGGAAATGGAGGTGGCTTTTTGTGAAAACAAAAAAATCCCCATAACTTCTTAATTATGATACGTATCGAATCCGTTTACCCGTATAGCATACATGGTCACAGTGACGTCTCCGTGACTTCACAGTGAGTCACGTACGTCACGTCACATCTGTGACCAAAATACAACCACTCAGCGACGTCACATTGTGACTAAAATTTGAATTGCTTGGAAACCCTAAAAAAATTGCAAGACCACTACAAAATATGTTATTCATTGTAAAAAATATGTTTCTGACATTTTTTTTCTTTCAACTTCACTGTAACGTTACTGCAAGTCACAAACTCTACGTCACTTGTGTTATCAAAAGACCACCATGTTGTGAAGTAACAGTTTGACCAAAATGTGAATTTTTAATATATTTGAAAATGAAGAGAAATATATTATTCAGAAATGCTTTAATGCACTTAAAGGGTCTGATTCTGACTGATTTTTATGATCCCTGAAAAATTAACCTGTATTCATTAATTTATTTACCGATCCATAGGAAAATGCTTTATAATTAGATAAATTTCAATCAAAATGCAAATATAAATTATAATACAAACATAATGCGACATGTACTCTGACATATACAATTCCCTTTTCAGTGCCTTGGAGATAACTGCTTATTTCTGTACTTCTGTCAACATTAAAATAGAATATTCTTACAAGAAATGGTTCCGAACACCTCCACATTCGTGTACATTAGAAAAATAACTACTGGGTTCCATAGACCTCTTAGTGGAAATGTTTCTTGAACTGATTTTTGAAACTCAGTTTACGTAACTTTTAAAAAATTATATAATTTTTTAGACAACAACAAATATATATATATATATATATATATAAGCTTTGTTTCTGCTGTAATCTTACCATATGTTTTTTTAAAAAAAGGTTCGACTATTGGTTTGTTTTATTTAAACTTTAAATTTTTGAACGTTCTGTCCTTTTCAATATTTCTGCCATCCTTAAAATACGTAACAATTGACTCGTGATACGTAAACAAATTATATTTGAGTGCAACTGCTAAAATGTATAGTCTTTTAGTGAAATTGTCACTTAACCTGCTTTGTGAAACACAAATTTCGTAACTATTCCATAGACTGCGCGAATTTATGTTTTGGAAGTATGATTTTTTCTATTGATATTAAGGGTTAGATACCAGAAATTTTAATGAGAAATTCTTCGCCTGATATAATACTAATTACACACGGTGAATACGTTTATTAAAATACAGTAGAGGTTGAGAGGAATGTAATTTATTTATGAAAAGTTAAAATTTAATTGATTCATATATGAATCACTATGCAGTGTATGGTTAAAAATGTAACCATAGAGTGTAAAGTTGCATATATCTTTTTGTGAAAACAAAACTGAAATATTTTAACAAATACTTTAAACGTGTTTTATTTTAGTTTTTCTATCGCCATTAAAATATATCACTTCCAGAAACAACTGCATTCAAGAGAAAAATATATCGGTGAATGAGCATTATCTTTCATAACAGTCCATTTTTCTTATAACGATGTACTATACATAAAATAATCTCAGCAATAATAATTCTCAGTAGCATAATATGTGATCTGTAACAGACTAATTGGTTTTATGTACGATATTGGATTTTCAAAAGACAATATGACTATGTAAGCTTTTTGAAATTCTATAATGTTGTGAATGCAACAATTTATTAAGTTAAAATAGAATTTGCACTATACATTTTACCTATTATATTTTCTCTTGTTAAATATATGCATATATAAATCATTATATACAGGGTGGTGCAAAATTTTAATTAGATTAACTATTGAAAACTAACGATTAAAAGTTTAATCATGACTAAAGATTGACGATAAAGTTCAATAGTCAATCTTTAGTCATGATTAAACTTTTAATCGTTAGTTTTCAATAGTTAATCTAATTAAAATTTTACCAAAACTGACAGCAATTGACGCTCAATCCGAACTGACGTTGAGTCCGAAACTGACGCCCCTTAGCATTTATGCACCGCCAACTGAAAACTCGGCCTGTGCGCTGATAAACATGGCGGCTGTCGCAGGCGGATTTTTTTTTCCAGCGTTTGAACGGTCCCTCGAACTTCAACACCAATAATTTCTAAAAGTTTTCATCACCTAGTTTTTCTCAGATGAAATTAGTTAAAGAAATCTTTTAGATATTATTGGTGTTGAAGTTCAAGGGACAGTATAAACGCTGGAAAAAAATCCGCCTGCGACCAAAGCCATTAAATAATAAGCCCAGTCAGATAGTGTTAAATTTGTTAGTGACACACTAGCGCCAAACCTCTGCTGCGGAAGGAGGACAAAACAGAAGTGGGTCGCAGAGAAACGATACGATTTATTTATATCGATATTTTATACGATTTTTATCGATGTTTTGTTTTTGCACTTCCTTTAAAAGCTTGCTAATTATTGGGATCTTTTATATTAAAGCTAAAACTGCAATGAAAAAAGAAATGTGGAAATTTACTGGATTAATATTTTTATATAAATATACTGGTGGCGAAGAAGTTGATTTATTTATTAAAAGTTAAATAAAAAGTGATGGAAATTTATATCACTATGCAATTAACCCTTTCCGGCACAGACAAATTATGTTCATAAAATGTGAAATTACTGACTGACACCGGAATTTACAAACGACTTTCTTAGAAAATAGGAACTCCTTATTTTAAGCTTTAATTTTAGAAGTAAAATTTTATTAAAATATTCTTGGTGCCGAATGCAGCACTCCCAACCGCTAGATGGCGCTATTTTCAACTTGCAAAGTTTCCCATTTATCTGACTGGGCTTATTATTTAATGGCTTTGCCTGCGACTGCTGCCATTTTTGTCATCGCGCAGGCCTAGAATTCAGGGGGTGGTGCATCAATGCTGAGGGGCGTCAGTTTCGGTCTCGACTGAGCGCCAATCGCTGTCAGCGCCTTCTATTTTTTAAAATTCGAACTAAAATCAAGAATCACAGTAGGAAATCTCCTGACATTATACATAACCCTCCTGCATTAATTTTTTTAATATCTGTCACCATTTGCAACTTATTGAATTTTAAAACCCATCAGTTACTTTTGGGACACTCGGTATATAGGTATATTACTGTCGCGCATACCCAGTGTATGGATGGTTTTTACTTAGTTTTACACCAGTAAATAAAAATAATAACCGTCATCTCATTCCGTTGAAGACGATTCCTAAAAATTCCGCGATAAAATGAGTTGAAAATTACTCTTCTAAAAATAGTGGTGACAGTTGTAAAAACCGTACGAACCCTGGGTATGTCATACCCGGTACGACAACTCCCGCGTTAACCTATCTAAAAAAATTTCTACTTATTATATTTCGTCTCTATACATTTTATTTATGTTTTTTTTTTCCTTTCAAAATTCTATTTGTTATTATTTGTGTCATTTGTTTTACTTTAATTCGACGCCTTAATACTTTCTTTTCATTACATTCGTTCGATTTGGCCCGGATGTTACCACATTGTTCTAGAAACTCTTTTCGCGCTCGTTGGAATCCTCATTACACTATTTTTGTACTTCCGCAGTAGTTAAAATAAATCGAGGATTTTGTTTGCATAAAACCCAGGTTTAGTGAACTTTTATGTAATTGTCCACCAGGAGAATAAAACTAGTTGCCTGAACTCGGAAGATAATTTTTTGTGCATATGGTCTGTTCTAAAATAATAAAGGCACGAGAAGAGATGTATCATAGAATTTCGTCAATACCATTTACTTTTGTCTTACTTGAATTTTATCAAAATGCTCTATTAATTTAATAGAGTGTGTTCATCATCTTGTGAAGAAGATGTCATTAAATCCATTGACTTTATTTTGTGTGATTATTGAACTTGAAAAAACACCAGTGTATATTCGACCATTGCTACGTTTAACTGAAACCACTCGACTACATTTGTATGTAGTAACAGATACTGACTTATCATTCTGGCATATCATTTTTGGAATGTTGACATCACTACAAGGTAATCGTTTCTCTATATCGACACTGGATTTGTGTTCGTCGGAGTGCGTCTGTTCGAATATTGACGGACTAATATTTTTTTGCACTGTAACGAATTTTTGCTATTATGCAGTTGCAGTACAGCTACGTAAAGGACATCGTCATATATATATACCGTAATTTCCGGCGTATAAGCCGCAGCTCAAAGAGTCGTTTTTCGACCCAGAAATATTATTTTATAAAATGTAACTTAAAAGATCGCTGTAAATATTTAACTACAATTATTGAATAAAATTTCTGGGTCGAAAAACGACTCTTTGAGCTGCGGCTTATACGCCGGAAATTACGGTATATTCCTAAAGTTAGCATGAAATCACTTTATGTAGAATGTAATTTTACTTCACGTGCCTTATATGTTATGCAAACTGTTCTAATACTTTAAATATAATTGATAAATAAAAACATTTCAATATTTTTTTTTGCATGGGTGTAAAGAAGGTACCATTAGATTGAAAATGCTAAATGGTGATAATTTCTTCATTTTTTTTTTATACCGCTAACCAGGCCCCTACCTGCCCGGCATGAATGCCTAGCTTAACGGGTTAGTACCTGGGTGCGGGGCGGAAATCGCCTGATCACAGCATGGCTGTGATCCACCTGACTATTGATTTGTTCACATCGCTGCTGTGCTTGCTCTCTTGTGATTTGCTACCGTTATCTTTGTTTGCCGGTTCAAGGTTTCTGTTTAACTTTGTTGAATTGACAGATTTAATAGGTCTCGTAATTTAGAACCTTGATCAGGTGACGAGAACCTCACCTGACTAGGCACCCCCAGAGGTATTATTCACAGGTAACTTGGAGGGCTTTGCACCCACGACGGATTTTACATGCACCAGGTGCCATTAGCGTACATAGATTTACATATTTACCATGTCTGTTGGCTTGTAACGTTCATGGTGGGTTGTCGCTGTAGTGTTTATCGCCTCTTTTATGGGCTGATTTCCCTTCTTGTTGTATTTGTCTCTGTCAATCAATTTCTTCATTTAAATAGAGACAGAGAAAATTAAAATAATTTGAAATGGACCGTATTGTGACCATTATTGAAATTGACCGTTATTATTTTTTTAAAGAGAAAATCAAATCTTTGGGAATAAACATTTAAAACATAGAAAATAAAATAATAGTTATAAAGCACTCCATAGAAATATTAATTGAAAGCAATAATTTTGATTAATTCTCTCTCCAAAATATTTAAGAAAATAAAGATTTCAGTACTCCCCAATTTGAAATCTCCATGTTTTCATTTGGAGGCAAAAATCAAGCACATTGATCGAAGATAGTTTTGTAAGAAATCAATTCAGATAGTTGAAACAATTTTACATAGTAAATTTTAGAGCATTATTTTTTTAATTTTAAATCATTTAATAAATGAACCACAAAAAAAAAATCAAGGAACTATATAAACAAACAAATACTTGACAGAATTAAAAAAAGAAAACTTACCAAAAAAAAATGGAGACAATCGTGATATTTCTTAAACAAATAATGAATTTTGTTGAAAAATAAATGAAGTACACTAACATTATTAAATATTTATATTGCACAGTTTCAATCATCATAAAAATATTAGAAAAACACGATTATATTATTTCTGATCGAAATGCAAAATCCAATCTTTCGTTAGATGTAAAACGCCACTTGTAGTTAGAAAGCGGCTATGTAATCGCATATGAAAAAAGCGAAAATCCAGAACATTTCAAAAGGGATGTGAAATAAACATTAAAAAGTAGGTGGGGGTGGATAAAGAGGCTGGGTCAGAAAAGCGAGCAGGGGTGGGGCACAAAAAACGCAAAACAAAGTAAGGAAGGGTGAAAAAGAGAATGAAGAAAAATATATAAGAGTGAAAAGTGAATTTATATACGTAATAAGGATGAAAGAAATATGACAGAAAGACTCCTGTTTTCGAATAGAGATTTTTCTTCCCTTTTTATGGCGTATTTGAGACATTCAGTTGAATGGTGTTTCTGAACATGTGCTAAGACTATTTTCAATAGAAATTATAATTTATCTAATAATTTATTTCCTTTTCGTGGGTATCAGAGAAATTTTAGAAAATATAAAGCACAACAAATTAAACTAACATACTTATACATTGACAAAAGGAAATCATAAACCTTTTCATTTACAGTATTAAAATTTTGTTGAAATTGAATAGGTTTCTCAACCTTTCAAGGACCATAAAGTGATCTATGTACAGGGTGCTACCTCCCTCCCCCTCCCCACACACAAATATAAGCAAAGAAAATTTCAAAGAAGTTTTTAAAAAATCAAAGAAGGACACCTTGTATTATACATGGATCTCTTTTATCCAGTATTACGTCGCTAATTTCTAACAACACGCGGCGCGGTGTTTTCTATCTGACGAAGAATTATCCCTATTTCAACGGAAGTGTGTAGCACTTAAATTTTTTTACAGGGACACTCAAAAGAATTCCGTTACATTGCGGTCTATGGGGAAAGATCATTTGCGGTTTATTTAAATAATGTTTCACTATTTGAAACGCATTGAAATTTATATATAACACTAAGGTGCATTAGAAGATGCTTAATATGGAATAGGGTGTGCAGAGCACTTATAGTTACTTTACAAGGACAGTCAAAAGAATTCCGTTACATTACGTCTATGGAAAAATCGTCTGCGGTTTATTTAAATAATGTTTCACTATTTTAAACGCATTAAAATTTATATATATCACTAAGGTGCATTACAAGAGGCTTACTACAGAATATTGTGTGTATAGCAGTCATCGTTCATTTACAGGGACACACAAAAGAATTCTCTACTGTCTGTTAACAATAATTCCTGGAAGTGCGTTTAAGTTGCTGAACGCGATTTTAAATTGAACTCACTTTTTGTCTATTACTGGGTGTGTATAAATTCTGTATTTCATATACAGGGCAGCACAAAAGTTCACGAACACATTTCCATTTATTGACAGAAACTCCAGAAGGAGAATTTTAAACTGTGCTACGCGTTTCCTAACTAAACTGAAATTTATCAACCTATGTAGTATCTATACAAATCTACAGATCCTATACAGGGCTGAATAAAAGTAATCGGATATTTTTCAGAATATTGTATATGTTGGGAATTCCTGAAATTACGTTTTTAAATATGTTATGCGTTTTCCAAATTGTTTACTTAGATGTTATCTTTCACCTTATTAAACGGTAATGATTTGTAAAATTATTTTGGAAGCGTTGGAAAGTGTTACATAATCTATGCTTGACGCATGATTTTTCGTTCTTGTTTTTTTTTATTCCGATCAGAAGTAATATAATCGCGTCTTTTTATGATGTTTGAAAAAAATATCTTTAATTCTGTCATAACTAAGTTGACTAAAGGCATGTTCTAACATACCTTTCTAATATTTTTATGATGTTTGCAAAAAAATATTTAATTCTATCATGACTAAGTTGACTAAAGACATGGTCTAACATATGTTTCTAATATTTTTATGATTTTTGTAAAAAAAAGCTTTATTTATGTTATCTAACATATCTGTTGTTCGCATACAGTCTGTTATCTCATTTTTTGTTGATATTTTACATTTTAACTGGAATGAGTTTCATCCTCCACGTCACTTGTCTGATTGATATTAAAATATGCTAAAAAATTTCCTTTACGTAACAGTTTATTATTAAAAGTATGAGAGCATTGTACTTTTAAAAGTATTTAATATTTTAGTAGTTATTATTTCTGTTAAAATTGATTCAGTGTTGTTAAGATGTCCCTATTCATATAATATTCAGATTAACAGAGTAAAATACATTGGCAAATTGTCTATTTCTATAATGGTACTCTACTATATGTACAAAATATCGAAAAAAATTTAGAGCTTAAAATAAGTTTGCTCAAAGAGCTGAAAAAACATCAATTTTTGCATAACTATATGCTGTCCAATGGCTTCCCAGAATAATAGTTAAAAATTGAGATAAATAAAGAGACAGCAATCGAAAATTTAGATTTGTTTTAGGTTACAGTGAACTTTCAAATTCGAAAAAAAAAAACCTTCGAAATATCAATATTTTATTTTAGTACAATACTAACATTTATTACCACAGCTTCCAAATACAAAAAAAAATATATATAACAATTTTAAAACCGATTACGAACGTTTGCGTGCAGCCGCAGGCAATAGCTGTTTCAGTCACTCTCATTTAATACGCGACAATTTTTACACTTTTCAATTGTATTTTTTGCCTTATTTAATCGCCAAAATTGATTAAGGTAGGAATTTCTATTAAATTTTAGGGGAAACAAAAAATCCTAAAAGTTGGCAGCTATGCCAACTAGACAGGGCAGCGCTGATTTACTGCCCTTGCGAAGAATAATTTTTGTATACTCAATGGCTTCTTTTATCATGAATATTTATTCTGTCGCGCAGTACATTGTTATTATAACGTATACAAAATGCTCATAGAAATTTTATTTTAGTAATGGAACTGGATATTATACTTACAAAGGTAAGTTACTTTTTATACATTTTCAGGGTCAAGCATTTATCTAGAATATATTGTGTAATATTTGACTCTTACAAAAAAAACTGTCGGGTATTTTAAATGTTTATTACGCCATTAGAAATAATTTCAGGTTATGAATAATAATGAAAATGAGATTATAGAAATATTAAATTTAATTTTTTTTCTAAGGCACATCTTTTAATTTCAGGTTATTTTATTAAATTCACATTTATTATAATTTATAAAAT
Organism: Maratus michaelseni; assembly: GCA_963931845.1. NCBI lineage: Eukaryota > Metazoa > Arthropoda > Arachnida > Araneae > Salticidae > Maratus > Maratus michaelseni. The sequence continues at coordinate 406,148,691 of OZ007586.1, forward strand.
ATATATAACTTTAGATTACTAGAAACAAAATTGGTGTGTGCTATATTAAAAACATATTTTTAAATGTCATTGGTGAATATATGTTGCATGTCAAAATCTTGAAATTTCAAGTATTAAAGAAAGATAAATTAGTGGACATATAAACTGGCTATATAATACATAAAAATTTAGGAAATGAGTCATAAAAATATTAAACTTTTACCTATAGTTCAATTTTTTTTAAGAACTTGATCACTCATAATTCATTTATTCATTAAAGCCTGTTTTTACAGATTGAAGATTTTCATCGTTTTCTTATCTTTAAAATGTTTCAACGCGCATTTTAAAGTTTTATTGAAAGGGTATAGCCAAGTTACCTACTAAAATATGCCCTTCAGTCAACCAAATCGAGTTCTACATGAATAGTCCTTTAATAGAGATGCGTTTCTGCCAAGTTTGAAGTATATATCTTAAACCCATAGGCAGTTATGACTCTTTATGTGCGTTTTGGAAAAATGTGCATTGTGAAGAAAGTAGTGATCGAATTTCCCCCAAAAATATCAGGGATGTGTAATATTAAAATACAAATAGTGGATATTATTTTCAGAGTTGTTGCTGCAAAATAGCCAGTTTTATTAAATTTTTCCAATTTTTAATTGAACTTTTTAATTAAGAATATATCGAAAATTTTTTTAGTGACCATTTTCTTGTTTTTACCATAAATACTATGAGGTAAGATGCATATTTTGTGTGAGTTTCAACTATCTATGATGGGTGCATCATAGAAAAAGAATTAAAAATGTGTTCGAGGGGTGGGGGGAGTTGCAAGTTGCGTGTGTATAATACAAGTTCATGCAGAGTTCTATGTACAGTTTACGTATGTAGTTATGTTGTTGTTGGCGATTATTTGAAGGATACCATTGTAGTTTTTTAGTTGACAGTTGACGAATATTTTTTATTAGTTTTCGGCTCAATTTGACTTAACACTGTTGTTGATTAATCGAAAACAGTGTTAACACATTGAGGAAAACACAATCGGGGAAGACTTCAACCAGTAAATTTTAGTAGACATTTTTGCCTTATTCAAACGCTCTAATCAAAACAAAAATTACTGTCTTGAACAAGAAACAAATTTCTCTTCATTTTTACTGGTGGAAGATTATCCCGTTGGTAATCAGGCTCCGAACGGGATACATGAATTCACGTCTTTTGGAGATCTGTAATTCTGCTCATGGGCGGTGCTTTTGTGTTTCAAATGTTACATTATTTCTCAAAGAAAATACACAAAATTCGCATTTTTACAATTAGAGTACTATGTACATTAATAGTTCGATTAGAAACAATACCACTATTACATACATCTTTTTATAATAGAAACAAAAGGTGATAAAATGTTTTGTTAAATAACGGGAAAAGCAAATAAAACATCCATAAGCTGTTTTACGCTTCATGTTTAACCCTACAGTGCATGATTTTTTCTTTTAGAGTTGTATTTTTTATACTTATATTAAGAATTAGACACCAAAAATTTTAAGACAGATTTTTCATTTTATTTAGTATATTTGTTCTATTTTTACAGAATTAATATTTCTATATAAATAAAGTGGTTCAAAAAACTTTATTTATTAAAAATTAAATACAAAGTGTTGTCAATTGGCTACACTATGCACTGTAGGGATAAAAGACGAAAAGCAATGTGTTAATCCATTCGGGACATATGCACCCTCAAAAAAAGAGCTCACAGAATTTGTTTCAGGCACCAGTAAAAAATAAAAGTAATATTTGCTTTCTCTAATTAGAGCATTTTTGTGATAGTTTAAGTAAAGGTAGGTTTTTTTAAAAAGTCTTGTCAACCGAATAAAATCTGTGTAAAAGCCACCGGTCTCGAAGGGGTTAAGTAAAACTGCGCTGAAAACTAAAAAAAAAGTGTCAACTGTCAACTAACAAAACAAAATGCTTTCCTTCAGATTATTGCCAACAACAGCATAGCTACATGCGTAAACTGTACATAGAACTTCGCATGAACTTGTAATAACACACGCAACTTCCACCTCTCCCCACCCCACACACACATTTTTAATTTTGTGTGGAACACATTTTTAATTTGTTTTTTGTATGATGCACCCAGCGTAGGGAGTTGAAACTCACACCAAAAATACATCATATCTCATAGTATTTTTCGTATAAACATGAAGGTGGTTACTGAAAAATTTCGATATATTCTTAATTAAAAAGTTCAATGAAAAATAAGAAAAAATTTCAAAAGCTGGCTATTTTGCAAAAACAAATCAGAAAATAATATCCAATATTTGTGCTTTAATATTACACATCCCTGATTGTTTTCGGGGAAATTCGATCACTACTTTATTAACAATGCACCTTTCTCCAAAACGCACATAAAGAGTTAAAACTGGCCATGGGTTTGAGATATATGCTTCACACTTTACAAAAACGAATCTCCTTTGAAGGGCTATTGATTCATGTAGGATTAGATCTGGTTCACTCAAGGGAATATTTTACTAGGACACCTGGCTGTACCCTTTCACACAGACGCTCCCTATATATATATATATATATATATATATATACCGTAATTTCCGGCGTATAAGCCGCAGCTCAAAGAGTCGTTTTTCGACCCAGAAATTTTATTCAATAATTGTAGTTAAATATTTACAGCGATCTTTTAAGTTACATTTTATAAAATAATATTTCTGGGTCGAAAAACGACTCTTTGAGCTGCGGCTTATACGCCGGAAATTACGGTATATAGTTATGTATGTTATGTATAATATGTATAATATGTTGTGTGTATTGTATTGTAATTATCGGTTTATATATTGTCGATTATTAATGGGATTATTGTTTTTTATTTACAAAATTTTTATCATATATATATATATATATATATATATATATATACACGGTGTTTCTAAACTTATGGTAAAAACTTTATGGGTAGGTAGAGCACACAGTAACAATCATTTATTGTATAGGAATGTATGGGACCAAGTGACGCCTTAAAGTAAAAACACCAGGGGGAAAATTAGGCCCCTTTTTAGCACTTTCCAACCTAGTTGAAAAGTGCTTATGACTTCGGTTTGTCTGGCCGTCTGGCCGTCTGCCGTCTGGCCGTCTGGCCGTCTGGCCGTCTGCCGTCTGCCGTCTGTCCGTGCTCTAACTCCCGTAAATATGCTCGGATTGCTCTGCAATTTTTATATGTTATTATCGTTATCTATAGCATGTTCCCTATTTCAACGGAAGTGTGTAGCACTTATAGTTTTTTTACAGGGACACTCAAAAGAAATCCGTTACATTGCGGTCTATGGGGAAAAATCATTTGCTGTTTATTTAAATAATGTTTCACTATTTTAAACGCATTGAAATTTATATATATCACTAAGGTGCATTAGAAGAAGCTTAATATGGAACAGGGTGTGCATAGCACTTATAGTTACTTTACAGGGACAGTAAAAATAATTCCGTTACATTACGTCTATGGAGAAAAATCGTCTGCGGTTTATTTAAATAATGTTTCACTATTTTAAACGCATTGAAATTTATATAGATCACTAAGGTGCATTACAAGAGACTTACTACGGAATATTGTGTGTATAGCAGTCATCGTTCATTTACAGGGACACGCAAAAGAATTATCTACTGTCTGTTAACAATAATTCCTGGAAGTTCGTTTTAAGTTACTGAACGCGATTTTAATGTTAACTTGCTTTTTGTCTATTACGTGGTGTGTATAAATTCTGTAGATCCTATACAGGGCAGCACAAAAGTTCGCGAACACATTTCTGTTTATTGACAAACTCCAGACGGAGAATTTTAAAATGTGCTACACGTTTCCTAACTGAACTAAAATTTAGCATCCTATGTAGTATATATACAATTCTATATATCCTATACAGGGCTGAATAAAAGTATTCGGATATTTTTCCGAATATTGTATATGTTGGAAATTCCTGAAATTATGTTTTTAAATATGTTATGCGTTTTCCAAATTGTTTACTTAGAAGTTATCTTTTAGCTTATTAAACGGTATGATTTGTAAAATTATTTTGGAAGCGTTGGAAAGTGCTACATAATCTATGCTTGACGCATGATTTTTCGTTCTTGTTTAATTTCAAAATTTCTCATTCATACCAGAAAATTTTTATGCTATGCTTTTCTTGACATTTCATAATTACTTAATAATAAAATTCTTCTTTGAAAATGTTTGGTATGAAATCGAAATTTTTTTAATTGAAAATAGAAATAGAAATGGCGTTTTTGGTTGATTCCACTGGCGGTAGAGGGCAGTAAGTGACTGGTCGCCGTTCAATACCATGCATTTAAATAGAAGAAATCGCCATTTTTAATTGTACTATCGTTTGTCATGGAAGACGTTACACATGCCGAAAAAGCGGACATGTATTTCATGTATGGTCGTGCAAATGGCAACGTCAGGGCTGCCCCACTAATGTATCAGGAGCAGTTTCCTCGCAGAAGAATGCCTGATAATAAATTTTTTTAGCTCTCACACCGTCAGCTTTCTGAAACAGGTTCTTTCAACGTCTCCAGACAGGAAACTGGGCGAGAAAGAGCTGTACACAGTACAAGCCTGGAAGAAATTATTTTGAATTTTGTGAGTGAAAGGACCGAATCAAGTACAAGAGCTATTGCACAGAATTTAAGTGTGAGTCATCCGACCGTTTGGAGAGTGTTAAATGAAAATCTATTTCATACATTCCGTTTTCAACGTGTACAAAATTTGAATCCGGAAGACTATCTTCTGTGGTTGAACTTTTGCCAGTGGGTTTTGTAGCAACATGTATTGCAGCCAGACTGCAGCCAGACAGATGAGGCAGTATTTACACGCGAGGGCAGTGGCGTAGCGTCAGGGGGGGGGGCACGATCATTTTTCTACCAGTATAATTATATACTACATTTAGCCTTATTTAATCTGTGAACGGTATGAATTAAATAAGGCCAAATATAGTATATAAAAATACTGGTAGTAAAGTGATCCGTGCCCCCCTTGACGCTACGCCTCTGCGCGAGGGTGTATTTAATGCTCACAATTTCCATTTTTGGGCAACCAATAATCCACATGCAACGCGGCCACATGCTTATCAACAACGATTTTCTGTGAATTTGTGGGCTGGTATTGTTAATAATTATTTGATTGGCCCATACCTAATACCAAAGAGGCTGGATTGTCGCTATTACCTTTTTTTTTGCAACAGGTTGTACCAGAACTGCTGCAAGATTTTCCGGTCACCATTCGTAACCGGATGTGGTTTCAACATGATGGAGAGCCCGCACACTTCACCACTGATGTGCGCAGTTATCTGAATGCCACATTTGGGATGCGATGGATTGGGCGTGGTGGACCAGTTCCTTGGCCACCGCGATCTCCCGATTTATCGAGCCTTGATTTATTTTTATGGGGACATCTGAAGAGTCTTGTTTATGAGACTCCAGTTGACTCAGACGAACATCTAGTACTTCGCATATCCGAGATCCACTGTAAGAGGGAACGTGACTACCTTTGTAGGTTTTCACACCCCTCGAGTTGTGGTAAAGCAAGAGCCGTCGTGGTAGCTCGATATATGGCCTAGTGACCGTCTCCCCTATGGGGTTTCGCGAACGAAGTCGTCGGGGGTTCCTCGGCGGTTCATCAAGGTTCCGTCTCTGCGGAAGTTTCTTGCGAGATGTGGGGTTACTCTCGTGGCGACCTATGTCATCGACCTTGGTAAATTGGCTTGAGGGTCTGCAGTCGGGTAGCGGTCCCAGGCCGATCGCAGCGCCGAAGCGAGACAAAGCCTCTGGTGCGTTATAAGTCGTTTAGAGACTTGGGAGCGATGGTCGGAACGCGAGCCGGCGACCCCCGTGGGCGCTAGGCGGCGCGAGCTCATTTTATCTCGCATATCCGAAGCTGCTGTACGTGTGCGAAAAATGCCTGACATCTTTACAAGTGTACGCCAATCGTTCCACCGACGCTGCGAAGCATGTATCACAGTTGGTGGGCGCAATTTTGAACACTTATTGTAATATTTTTGTATGCATTATTATTTACTTGTAAACTACCTTGTAAATAAACATTTTATATATTTTTTTATTCATGTATTTCGTTTGATAAGTTTGCCAGTTTTGAGCCTTTTTTTAATTGAAAAAGTTCGATTTCATACCAAAAATTTTCAAAAAAGACTTTTATTGTTCAGTAATTAATAAATGTCAAGAAAAGGATAGCATAAAAAATTTCTGGTATGAATGAGAAATTTTGAAAATTAAAAATTGCCCCCCTGGTGTTTTTACCTTAATGCGTCACTTGGTCCCATACATTCCTATACAATAAATGATAGTTACTGTGTTCTCTACCTATTCTTAAAGTTTGTACCATGAGTTTAGAAACACCCTGTATAAACATCAGTTATTAAAAATAATTCCATTCATATAAGGGTTCATACAAACTAAATGAAACAAAAATTTCGGTAATTTTTCATTTAAAATCATTAGAAAATAAATTAAGTTCATTTTTAAAAGCTTTATTTATGAAATAAACCAAAAATATTCAGAAACGTCTTTTACGTATAAAATGAGAGGGATTGTCGTTTTGTGGGTAAAAATGGAATGGACTTGGAGCATTTTCAATAATGCTAATTATTCAGCATTTTAAAATTTAAAATTTTGATTATCGCAAGAACCATTAAAGATAGTTCACACACAATTTGTAAATTGATTTCTAATAACGCTATAAAAATTTTCAATAATTTTCAAAAATATTCATAGATAAATAAAGAAGTTGATTTTGATGGACCTCTGTGTCCATAATATGTTTAAAAAATAAACCTGGTTTACAAATACAAAAAGTATGCTGTGTATTAAATGCTCTCTCTACATTATTACTATGATTGTTTCCCTTGGATAAAGATTAATAATTCGTTTAGGATTTAGTATTAGTTTTGAAAGTATTAAACCAGACAAAATATATCCGGTACAAATTATTAAATATGCATTTAAATTGAGTATTTTTCCCATTTTGCCTGAGTCACGAGATGGAAAGTTCTTGTTCATGAAATATTGTAATGAGTAAATTAAATGGAAATTCCATTTAGGAAAATGCAATCTGCATAAATTTATATGCTAATGAAGTATGCAATATCATATCAAAAAACGAGTTTCAATAAATTAGTAGTTTTATTTTCAAACAGTTTTAAGAGCAAATATTCCAAACATAAAAAAAATTTCATTTGACTCTTCTTTGAATATTTGTGTTTAGTAATCTATATTTATAAAGTAGTAGCTTGATTTTCTCACAATCAACGCCGAGCCTCAACCGTTTGTCTTAGAACAATGAAATTTGGAAAACATGTTTTACACAACTTTACACAACTTTACACAATGTAGGCACCTACTAAGAAAGGATTTTTGAAAATTCACACCCTAAGGGGGTTAAATAAAGGGGTCGAAACTTTTAGAAAATTTCGTCTTTTCGGCATATCTCAGCAGGAGTTTTAAGTAGGAGCGTGAAATTCGGGTTAACAATTCTACTAAAGAATAGTTAAACATGTATTTCAGACTATTCCAGAAATTCAACGACTAAGTGGATTAAATGGGGGTCGAAAAATTTCGGTGATTTCACATTTTCACCATATCTCATCAGTATTTTTAGGTAAGATCGTGAAATTCAAGATAAGAAATCTACTAAAAAATAATTAAACATGTATTTCAGTGATTTTAGAAATTCAACCACTAAGGGGGTTAAATGGGGAATCTAAAGTCTTAGGTCATTTGCCTTTTCGCCATATCTCAACAACACTTTTAGTTAAAATCGCGAAATTCAGGATAACAAATGTACTAAAAGTTCATTAAACACATATTTCAGCGATTTAAAAAATTCAACCACAAAGGGGGTTAAATGGGAGGTCGAAAGGTTTTAGTCATTTCGCGTTTTCGCCTTATCACCGCAGCAGTGTTAGGTAGGAACATGAAATTCAGGATAACAATTCTACTAAAAAAATAATTAAACACATATTTCAGCGATTTTAGAAATTCATCCATTAAGGGGGTTAAATGGGTGATCTAAAATTTTAGGTGATTTTGCCTGTTCGCCATATCTCAGCAGCTCTAGTAGTTCAGAATTCGGGATAACAAATCTACAAAAAACATAGATAAACATGTATTTCAGCAATTTTAGAAATTAAGCAACTAAGGGGGGGTTAAATATTAGGTCAAATACTTTCGGTCATTTTGCCATATTTCAGTAGAAATTATAGGTAGAATCATGAGAATTAAGATAACAAATCTACTAAAAAATATTTAAACACGTATTGCAGTGATTTTAGAAATTCAGACACTAAGGGGGGTTAAATAGTGGGTCGAATGTTTTATGTCATTTTGTCATTTCTCAATAGAAGTTATAGGTAGGAGCGTGAATTCCGGGATAACAAATCTACTAAAGAATAGTTTAAAATGTATTTTAGGCGATTTTAGAAACTCAACTTCTAACGGGGTTAAATGGGGGGGGGGGTCGTTAATTTTCGATTATTTCAGCTTTTCACCATATCTCATCAGTAGTTTTTTATAAGAGCATGAAATTCAGGATAACAAATCTGCTAAAAAAAATAATTAAATACATATTTCAGCTATTTTAGAAATTCACCCATAAAGGGGCCGAAATGGGGGGTTAAAAATTTTAGGTCATTTCGAATGTTCGCCATATCTCAACAGCATTTTTTTAGTTATGAGCTTGAAATCACAGATTCAGGATAAGAAATCTACTAAAAATAGTTAAACAGGTATTTTCGCGATTTTAGAAATTCAGCCACTTAAGGGGGTTAAATAGGGGTCAATTTTTTTATGTAATTTTGCCATATCTCAGTAAAAGGTAGGAGCGTGACATTTGACATGAAAAATGTACTAAAAAATAGTTAAATATGTATTTCAGCAATTTTAGATAATAATCCATCAAGGGGGTCACACTCTGTGTCAAAAGCTTTAGGTAATTGTGCCATATCTCAGAAGCAGTTTTAACTAAGAATGTGAAACTCCGCTTTACAAATCTACAAAAACAAAGGATTTAATCACGTATTTCAGCGATTTTAGAGCTAGCGAGTTTGTGGGCAACATCGGCTGTGAACCCGATTGCGGAAGATTAGACGAAAAAGAGAACTATTGATGATTTTTTATTATATATTTTGTGTGACATTTTTTCCAAGGAATATATTTTTGAATTTCCCATTTTATATATTTTTTTTCTGTTTTCGTCTTTTAGCGATCGGATTTAAAATTTTAAACAAAATTGTATACTTTCACCTTTTTTCAAAATACATTTTATGGAAATAAAAAATTGCGATTTAAATACTGACTGCCATATTTATTGACTAGGGTACGCACAAGGACGCCTTATGGTGAATACCGTATAGTCAGATTATAAGCATGCAACCGAATGGGTCCTGTTAAAATTATTTCATTGTAATGATTTATGCACGCAAAATAAATGAACCACGTTATAGTGATCGTTGCATTAACGATATATGGCTGAGAAATGCACAGGGCCCCGTTTTTTTATCACCTCATTAATAATTTATGGGCATGACATTACCCATTTACAATGATCTTCATTTATCTTAGGCAATCCCATTTTTATTTGATTCATCTGAAAGCTCTCCGATCATCTATGATAAATGCGCACAGGATCAGAATTTTTTTGTCAGAGGGATTATTGAAAAAAATATTAATTTCACGACATACATATTTATATATATTATATATGTATAGAAAGTTATATATTATATATATATATATATTATTTAGTTATTTTCGTATAGTTTAAAATAAAGTATTTTATTTAAATTTCTCTTTTTGCATGTAAAATGCAATTTCTGGGCCCCAAGGGAAGTCAAAACGGTACACTGCAGAATGTATTTGGGTCCCACGCAGAGGCGACCGGCTAGTCCATTATAAAACGAAAAGTTTTTTTTTTTTTTTTTTTTTTTTTTTTTTTTTTTTTTTTTTTTTGTGGTTGTTGTTGTCTACGCAGAAGATAACAGAAGATCAATAATACAATATAAAATCTTTAAGTGTAAATATTTGAAAATTAGATATAAGAAATACATATAAATATAATAAAGATTTACTGTGAAATATAGTACCTGACTTTATGAATTTAATAGAGTAATATGCTTATAAATTGAATTTTTATTTTAATGGAACAATCAGAGATTTCAACCTCCAGTTTATTTCAAATTTTAAAAAATCGTATATCAAACCAGAAATTTTTTATTGATTCAAATTATGTAGATTAAAATGACAACTACAAACATCCAAGACACATTTAATACAATTAATTTTCTGGTTCAGAGTATGTGTTTTTCTAAAAAAGCCGGAGTTTGGCAAGTATCCAATCGAATTAAAGATACTGATGAAAGGGGTTCACAAAAATAAGCTTTTAGTTGAATGATACAGACAGTGAATTAACCCGTTAGCGCTCAGCATTCTAGTTATAGGAAGCCGAATTATTTTTTTCAATAAAATACAAATAAACGATTCACACCACTTTTATATTATAGCAACCTAAGAGTGACTTTATCATGGTGTTTCGTGCATCAAATAAAACGAATATTTGTCCTAAAAACAAACTGGTATTACCTTAAAACCTGGTATACGAAACATAATATTTTGAAAAAGCAATGTTGGGCGTTAGTGGGTTAAATTGGAGAATATTTGATAAGATGTTAATGCCATAACACTATTTCTTAACGTATCAAATGACATCTTTTAAGAATTTGGATTCTGGTTATTTTATTTGTAATTTTTAAATTACAATAATCATGCATTATTTTAATTGTTTAATTTGAACTTATTATTTATGCAGCATTTAAGGTTTTCCCGATAACTGTCATTATTTTGACTTATTTTCGTAGTCAGCTGCAATACTGAGGGCCAAATGACCGGTCGTTAACTCTAAATAAAAATATATTCTTTAATTTGTTTCACTATAATTATCAAGAAACTTTATGATAGCAATAATAAGAATTATCCCATTACACATTTAAAGGCACCCTAATAAAATTAAAAATCTCATATCAGGCATTCAATATTTTAAAACTGATGGTTTTGGTTTCTAAAATACAAATAAAATAATCATAAATAAGTGTCTTAACAGAATTACTTGACACGGGTAGATGTAGTTTTGAAGCTCTTTCTGTTTATTTAAGCGCACTCTAAAATTTTCGCGTCTCTTCTAGTTCTTCTTTGCTCATCCTTTTACACTATATCTTTCACAAAAATCGTCAAATAAAAATATTTTGTAATGAACAAAGTAGATCTTGTTAGCTCCATTCTAATTTTAATCGAAATAAGAACGTTTTGGTGAATATAAGTGTAGAAAATCGAAGAAGGTTATCTTTATTTGGTGTTTACTCATTCAACAAAATATTTTATCTATAAAGAATACACCAAAAATGTTTCTACCAAATAAATAGTGCAAAAATATAAAATTGTTAATAACATTTCAGGGAAAATAGAAGATGGGTAATCGAATAAGTAGTTATTTCCTAATAGATATTATGTTATTTTAAATTGTTTTAATGTGTTTTGAAATGGAAAACAAACAGTGTAACCATACGAATCTCTATCTAAACTGCCTTTCATAGTTTTGTTTATATTTTAGATCGGCGAATTACATGATTATCCTATTATCCATAGAAATAACTAAGAATGTTTCTTTAGTTATATAAACAATGATCTGCAATAAAATGTTTAAGTCCATTCTTGATAAGTATATTTCCATGTTTTGCACTTTGTCTTAGTCCATATATGACATTTTTTAGATTCATTATTTCACGAAACGATTTATACATCGCTCTAGTCAACGAACAGCCATTCTGTAAAATATCTATTCACACCCGAGCACCGAAATGAATCTGTGTGCAGTATGGTTTGTAGTTGGGAAGGTGACCACCTAGAAAAACAGAGCTGGTGTTAGCTTCCATGTAGGTGGGACGTACCGCGTACCTTAAAATAGACTGACGGCTTTTAAAATTGAATAGCTAGCATACTTTGGCAGTTACTAAAGCTATTTTCACTGGAGATTAATGTCGGAAATCAGGCATATTTTTAGTAGTCTTCCTTGTGTCATTACCAAATGTCATCAACAGATGGTGCTTGACTGTGGCAACCTGTAAAAGTGCTCAAAATAATCTTACAAGTTCAAAACGCAGACCACTTTCGTCTTTCAACAGCTAAAATAATTGATAATAAAAACTGAGAGAACATTAAAGCTAGGTGAAACTGAGTCATCCACATTTATACGTTAATTTAAGAATTCTTACAGTTTTCTACGACTTTAGTGCGATTTGGCGATGCTATTTGGTACTAAAACAAAAAAGCATACCAAAGAAATTTTCGATTTCCCACATTAATCTCCTGCAAGAATAAGTGTATTATCTTTCACCATCTACTGGTATTTAATTTAGAAAATTGTCATTTTATTTTAGTACACTTTGTACCTTCAAGTAAAATTAATGGTTACAGAAAGTTCTAGGCCTCGAATGTTGATAAGTGGGTGAGAGTTATCCAGACACGAGATTCCTCCTTCAGGCCCCGAAATTTTGCTGTGAAAATAATTTTTTAAAGTTAATTTTTTAGATATTTTTCGTTCTTTGTACCATAAAAAATGTGTACATTTGATCAAAATATGTTTTGATAATTTGCTGTTTTATTGTAAAAAATATAGTAAGATGTTTTATAAGACAAATAAACAAACAAAAATTCGTGGTGATATTTCAAAGCTATTACATTGCAACAATTTCTTAGTCAACTCACAGACATCGGGAGCCACCGCGGACCAAAGCAGAGATTCGGTGACCATTTGATATCTATAAATTATACTCAAAAATACACATATGAAAGTCATAATGTACAATGGGACACGGTTACCTGGAGAAAAGCTATGACACCTCCTGCAATTCAAGCTACTGACGTCACAGTACCAGTGCGTTGTTTATCTTTGAAAAAAGTAGATAAAGAAGAACGCATATATATAATACACCATTGTTTCGATTAAAATTTAGTTAAATTGACTTACTAATATATATTTTAAACAATTCTTTATAATATTATAACGTTGTGAGAAATGATAGTAAAAAAATATGTTATATATAAGAAAAAATGTTTAAAAAAATCATGTGAAGCGTCATACAAATATGTAATTAATTACGAATTCGAATAGGTGTTTTTAAAAATATATTTCATGCTGAAAGGCAAAAAATTCAAATGTTATTAAGAAAAATGTATGAAGAATCCCCCCCCCCCTCCCTTAAATATTTTTTTTCATCTTAAGCATTTGTGAAGCAGAAAAGTACATTACTTAATTACAAAATTTAATATATATGTAAATATTAATTTTTAGAAAATTTTCGCATTTTCGTCTCAGACTGATCTCAATTTGGCATGCGAAATTATTGCGAATGGATCCGATATTTATTGTTTTAGGAAACAAAGTACATGTGTTATTATTTTTTCTTTGAATTCTTTCGATATTTTACAGTGTATAAACAAGAAAGGAAAAATAGAATTAGCAATAAAAAAAGATTTATATAAATAAAAACTAGGGAAGGTCGTTGAAAAAAGGACTGAAGAATGGTCTGAGAAATTTTTAATGTAACCTACTTCATATTTTGCAATTAATCATATTTATTTCATATTTTGTAATTAGTTTTTAAAAAGGTTGGTTTCGTTATCAAAATAATAAAACTTCTTTTGGTGTGATAGTTTGGTTATATTTAAAGTGGAATTCTATTAGAGGGCAGTTTTCATAAACGTAAGGAAGTAAGTGTCGATACAAGTCACACACACAGTCATCGAATGTTAGTTTAATCTTAAACACGCAATACATTTGTCAGTGTTAAAATAATCCCGAGATGTCTGGAGTAGAGAAAACACTCAAACATTTATTCAATACCAGTACATAAGCCAAACGTGACAGTCCGGTTTCACTTCAACCAATGACTCCTTAATTGGCCATTTTTCTTTAAGAATGTCATGCAGACTATTTTAAAAACTGTTTCTGTCAGTACTGACCAGCATTATTCTATAATTGCAAGCATGTCAAGCAATGCAATCGATCACTTTTATAAAAGAAGGAGCAAACCCGCATAATACCCAGCTTGTGCAACTTAGTCGATTATTTCCACATTCATGACCCATTCAGATCTCTGGATCTGACACCATGTGACTTTTGTTTGTATGAATTCTTTCAGCCGAAAGTGCGTCGCAACCAACCAGTCATTGGCTGCATTGAAACATAGTAGAGAAAGTTCGGGTATTATGGAATAGTCGGGAAATATGGAATACCAAGGTTTATGTTTGGTAAAGTGCTGCCACAAAGCAGCAATCTCATAAACCACTTAAGAATGTTTCTAGAATATCCCCTAGAATGCCCCTCAGAACGCGCAGATTGTCGGTCAGATTCAGGAAGCGTTGTGTGAATACTTATTTGTTTTACGTGTTTGGAATGTTTTAGTAGATAATTGTACAATTTTCTTTAATCATTATTAGAAGTAATTGTTTTACATTGAAATTAAGCATAATGTGCACCGAAATACTAAGATTTTCTGATGTAATACTCGTTTTTATTTAGCTCGCGATTCACACAAATAAACATTGAATACTTTTTTACAAAACCGGTGGTGTTGGGTTATATGGAATATGAATATCTCATAATACTCCATGATTATGGTGGCGCGAAGTCAGCTCCATATATTTGTGATTTGTGCAAATCTGAAGTATCAACTGAAGTATATTGGCTGCCTACCGAGACACAATATTTTGATAATCATCTCTTGATACCATTAAATCTGTTTTTTGCAAACTTTTGTTCCTTTTCTTCATTTTTAACCCCTTATTCCACATTTCTCGACTACTTCACAATCCCCTCAAAATTAGTTTATTATTATAAATATTTGTTTGGAAGTGGTGAAATTTCGTAAACTAATTTTTGCCTATAAAATATTCCTAGTTGTAGTTTGCAATTAGATACAGTTTTCGGGTTTTAGATAATATTGGGATGTTGTATTGCCCCAAATGTAAATAGTATCCAATAGTACACAAAGTTCCTCTATATGGAAACATGTGTCTCACATATCGACATAAATCGGGATTAATGCTATGTACAATGTTACGCTTCCTCTGACAACCGGACGGTGGATTAACGAACAGAACACTGAAGTGTTTAAACAAATAGTTAATACGACATTTTATACTATATAATGCATAGCTTAACGAGCTACAGCGTCATAGGTTGCTAGAAAAGCCTAAATTATTCGACCAATAAATTTTGATTTCATGATATATAAATCCGTCTTCATTTCCGTCACTTATCGAAAAGGCGACTTTCTATCTTAGTTAATTAAAAATTATCATTTTAAATATTTTTCCTGATACTTAGATCTCCTGATGTATATATTTTTTAAGATGCTGGAATGTTATAGAAATGAATTAGTATCCATTAAATACAAAATTTATAAAAATATGTATTGCAAAAAATAATTTGAATGTTTTTTGAATCTCGATTAATAATAACAGAAATTCGAATGCTTAAGTTTTCAGTAAAATGGTTTGAATGGATATGGTTTGAATCATTTTAAAGAAAAATGTTGTAGAAAATGGGTTTAAGAAATTTATATAATTGTGTATTTAAATAAAATAATTCTAAAGGAAAAAATATTCAGTGTAATTGTTTCAGTATTTTCACTTTATACAATTAAGAACCAAATATTATTATTATTTTATTCGAACATGAAAAGCCTTTCAAATATTACTCTACAATAAGAGAGGAAAACCTTAATCCCACTAGCAAGTAATGAATGACGTTTATAATTCTCAAAGATGTCTTTAAAGATTGAAATCTCAATTCTAATCCTTCCCACTTCCCAAGTTTGAACAAGTTCTGCTTGGCAAATTCCAAACGCTTGCGTATTTTAGAGATTAAATGTTGCTAAGCAACTAATTATTAAATGCCCGAGTTCGAAAATTTTGATTTGAAATTTTGATTAAACTCGCTCATAATGCTTATGATAAATTATACATATCTACCTATCATTTTCTAAAGATCCTTTATAAACTCTCGAAGCTCATGGGTATATCTCTCTACATTCATACTCATGCGAATTTAACCCTTTATATCCCAAATTATAAATTAAGGAAAATTCCAGTTTAATAATTTCCCTCTTTATTACTTGAAGGTAAATGAGAATATTTTTGAAATAATCACATGAAAAGAGATTGGTAGATAAGTATTGACTTTTGCCCCTTTGCCTTTCTCCGATATAAACTTTTCCAAATTTTTCAAAGATGTATTGATTGATCTTAATACAGGGTGACCATAATTAAAGTGCACGTGTTTGAAGGACTCTAGAAGCTAAACTATTTAGAATATATTTTAAAGATTTGGTATTTATACTATTTAAAGCATGTGGAAAAACAGCATTCTTAAAAAATAATAATTTAAATTGTTTTCTGGCAGATGACACTGTATATCATTAAAATAAATAAAGGAAAAATGAAAGAAAAATAGAGAATTATCTGCTAGCTAAATTTTACAACTTTTTAACGCAAATTTCACATTGTTCTGACTAAAGGTTTTGCAATGAAGAGCCTTATGAGTTTTATTTATCCTAAAAAAACCCGCGCTGTATTAATAAGGTGTTTTTATCAAAATGCGGTAATAATTTTAGCGCTTTTATGGAAGAATATCGCCTATTAAAAGATATTGATTTAAAATGAGTCATTCTTAATTAATATTTACTAAAAAAAACATCTCTAACATTTAAGCGCCATCTATTGGAAATTTTTAGAAGTAATCATTTTAATTGCTGAGCTTGTTTCCGCATACTGTAAACAGTATAAACTTTTCAAAATATTTCAAACAGTTTAACTTGTAGAGCCCTTCAAACACGTGTACTTTAATTATGGCAACCCTTTATATCTGGAGGATCCAACTCGGGCTTCTCGGGTTACAGGACATATTGCTCAATGTACAGAACATAGATGAAAGCCACTTTTAATTAAAAACTCTAATAGATTTTTTACATTTTGTATATTTTTTCAGATTGGCCACTAACTACACCAAGAACATTTTTATATGCAAAAATTACAATTATTGATTCAAATAAAATTTTGAATTTTGTCAAAAACGATACTTTCGTATTAGACACGTGCCAATGTTTAATAGTCAAATAAATTGCTAAAAATCTCCCGATTTTCAGCAGACGCCTAAATTTTGATTATTTAGGTCTTTAAGCGCATATTTCCTCTGGATTATATATCTTTTGCAGTTGCGTTTTATTTATTTATTTATTATTTATTTTGGTGTATAATTTTAATTGCGTTATGGAAAATTAGACGTAAACAAATGCTGAAACATTATAGTGTTTAAACTGCAAAGGGGTTAATCTTCCGCAATAGGGCTGTACGCGAAGGGAAAAAAATAAAAACATAATGTGTGGAAACTATTTTAAAAACCATAAACAGTCAATAAATTAAGATACAGCTTGTAAACAAATTGTATTAAAAACATTATTTGCATTAAACAAATTTATTCTTTTCGGTGGTGTGAAAATTGAAATTATTCGATATAAAAAAAAATAAAGTTTCAAAAAATCGAAATGGATTACTAAACGTGTTGCCATCATCTTTATAGCGTCAGCGTTACTCACGAGCATTGTTTTGTTTTATAATATAGTTTTAGGAACCATATTTACTGCATTTCTATTTTCTGCTTGAAGATTGTTTAAATGTGTTGTACTTGGTCAGAAACTTAGTTTTATTTAGGAAATAGTATATGTTAAATATGTACTTTTTGTGACATAAAGCAGTCATAACACCATTGTAGATTATATATATTTTTTACTTCATTTTTCACAAATTATTATACGTAAAAACTGCGATGTTGTTATGAATGCTTCATATCAAAGAAGAAAAGAAATTGATATAATTAAAACATACTGCCATTTGCTAAGTAAATCTACGTTTCTTATGCAACTTCAAAGAAACATTAATTACAGAGTCAGTAAATATATATCCTAACATTTTTTTTAAGTATCTTGAAAAATCAAACACTTTTACACCCTATCGATCAGTTTTTTCTCATTTGAAAATTTGTAATTGATTTAAAAATATTATTCGTTCTCAGTGTTACATTTATGAGAAATAAGTGTTTCTGCAGCGAATAATTTTGATAACAAAAATCAATTTCGGCTACATCATTGGAAGAAGTTTTACAAGTGCGCCTATTCAAAAATCATATCTTCTAAATTAAATATGTAAAAAAAAATATTTTAATTTCAAATAATAATACTATCATAGCTGCCAACTTTTACGCTTTTTTGCTACCACTAAAATTTAATAGAAATTTTTGGTTATGTAATTACACGATTTTGTCGATTATTAAGACATTCGTTTCACTTCGTTTATATATGAAGGAACATTTTGTTTGTGTTTTATCATAAATTAAATAATTTATATATTTCTTTCATATAATTTTAATCATAGATTGGATGTTTAACGGAAGTTTAACCACGGGTTCCAATGTACCTCCAGATTAAAAAAAAAGTTGACAAACACTGTGCTATTGTGTAAGAAATATTATTCAGTGAAGTTTGATATGAAATGACTACGATGCTATAAATGGGAATGTTCCATACGCAAGTAAAATCAATGAAAACATGCTGAGTTTCTCATGTATTAAAAAAATAAAAGCTATCTACTCATGACGTTAAGAGATGATACCTAAATAAACTTTTAAAATACAGGGTGATTTTTTTTTAAGTTGTGAAAGTAAAACCCTATAACAAAAGGACCACTGATCCAATTGACCTAAAATTTCACCAGTATGCTCCCAAAGCAATGTGAATTTTTTTGACGTGGTTAAAAAAAACTTAAAATCGCACCGACAGATGGCGCTGTACATGCAGTAAAGTCGGAAGACGAACTTGCACCCGGCAGACGCACATTGGCGCTAAAAACGTGAAGTACGCACACCTCGTGTTCATTATTCTACGGAAATCCTCGCAATGACTGCGCCATTGACGGACCGTGCGTTGCTAGTGAAACTGTATTATCAGAATACTGACAGCACAGCAACTGCTCTTAGGAGATTTGGGACACTTAAGAATTTAAGAAAAGGTCCAATGACGACAGAGAGCCTAAGGAAGATGGTTTCTCAAAGTACCGTCCATTGTTTTCCTCCCACATACGATATTCTTTGTTTCTGCTACCTCACAGCGCCATCTGTCGGTGCGATTTTAAGTTTTTTTAACCATGCCTAAAAATACCCATTGCTTTGGGAGCATACTGGTGACATTTCAGGTCATTTGGGTCGGTGGTTCTTTTGTTATAGTGTTTTACTTTCACAACTTTAAAAAAAATCACCCTGTATTTTAAATAAACATAGTATTATGAAAAAACAAATGAACTCTTTGATTTAAAAATCAAAAATGTAGTTCAAGATCATTAATATTCAAAATTTCCTCTCTCTAGTACTATAAATATGTTAAGCCTATCTTGATGGAAATGAGATCGCGGACACCTTTACCAAGGTGGGTACATGTGATTTCTCGGTGTCTTCTGCACCCCTCACATATTTGGAGACTTACTCAAGAACAAAAATCAAGAATAGGATCACTTGAATTGTTCCACCAGAGCACTTGTGTTACGGGAGTATTCGACCGGGAGGATCTCTTGCTCTTGGTTATAACAGGCAGTAACAAACCACTCTTGCTCGCTTTCGTAGTGTGCACCTTAGAACTATAAAATTTTCTGAGGGCATTAAGTGCATCGAAATATGCACCAATTGTTCCACTGAGCATGCCTCCCCTGATCATATCCTTGCGTGCCTGGGGCTCTCCAAGCAGTATCCTGCTGATGATCCTTTGATGGTGCTGGATTTCCTTAGGGTGTATAATATCATGGACCTGGTCTACCTCTGCTGGCCTAAGGGGATGTGCAACAACATATGTTATTCCAAACAAGAAAATTCTTAATAATGTTTCATAAATCTTGAATTATATTATCAGGATCCAAAGTTGGATACGTTAATGGTTTCAAAATAGAAAATATTTGACTCATTTCAGATAATTCAATTGAAATAATTATTCATGAGAAACTGATTTGTGTCCAGAAAACGAGCTTATGTGTAAGATAGATTGGTAAGCGAAACATTTAAGCAACTTATGCTGAAATTATGACATATGTCAACTAGAACTTGAAATAAAATCAATTAAGTTATCATTTTTATATGTTAAAATCCAAATGTATATGCATATTTCGTATGTTTTCTTTCTAATATGAAAATAAAATCAAATATTAGAAAGAGTACCCAAATTATATAATGGATCCCGAAATTTAAATTAATTTTCAAGCTTTTTTTATTTTTTTTTAATTTAAAATGAAATATTTTTACTACACTCAAGTGGTGGTAATTTGTTTATTCCGTTGTTGTGAAAAATGGGAGAAAATGGATGAGAATGTGATGTAAAACAACCTTAATTATAATAACACGATGCGATTATAAGATTAAGGAAGATACACATTAAGACATAGACACACAGAACACAAACTCCGGTAAATTAATAATACCAATTTCTAATAATAATTTTCGCATTATTGAAACGCATAATTTCTGTCATTAGATATAAGGCACACATTTTTCTTCTAAATTAGTGGTGAGTGTTTGCCTCGTCTGCCAAAATGCTTTGCCAAACCCTAATAAAATGTAACCTACTATTTATTTCAAAATTCAGGATGTACAGGGGCCACTATAAAAAAAAGTATGTTTTAAATAAATGTATACATGCAAATATATTTATTTGTTGGGATGTAATGCAAAGTACGTGAAACTGGTTCTAAAACCCTGTTCTTCTTGACTGTTTTGAGAGATAGTGCTGTCTTATTCAACATTTTAAACATTCATATGTTATATGAATCATTACGAAATCTTGACCATTAATGAAATCTAAGAATAGAAAATGTCGTTGATATGAATCGCAATATTAAATAGTGCAGAAAAAGTGATGCATATTTTTTTCTTTCCAATTTAATATATATGCTGGATGACTTAAAACCGATCCAGATGATCTTTGATCATTAACCCGTTCAGGGGCAAAGTACTTATGTTTCTAAAATGTTGAAATCATTGAGTCACACCGGGATTTAACAACAAATTTATTTGCAAATAAGCAAAAGATTTTCTTCATGTACATTACAAAAGTAAATTTGATTCAAAAATTACGGTGTCATCGTGAACTACTGTGTAAAATAGGATGAAATTTCATATGAAGTTCTATCCTTATGTAAACTGGTGGTGATTAAGTTTTAGGGAAAACTAAAAAAAGGGGGTGTCGCAAATATGAATCGTTTGATTTATATGATGCATTTATCTCCATTTTTATGTGCACAGAATTCAACGAAACATCAAAATAATCCTCATCTTAGGAATAGATTGTCATTCAATTTTGGTTTTGGTCATTTTAGAGGGGGTGATGAAATTCGATTAAATGCTCGACATATTAGTTTCTTATATGGCCAGTTTAAATAAACAAAATTCAAAGAAACTTCATGCTTAGCATCATGAATATGTGAATATACTGTTATTAAATTTTAGTTGCAGACATCTAAGAAGGGTGCCGACTTTAAAAAATCTATTAACTAAATCGATGTAATTTCTGGTAATTTTTAAATCATTTAGTGGTCTTGATCCATATAGAAGAAAATTTTGGGACGGAAATTGGAAATATGTTTCTGCCATCAGCATTTTTCTTGCGTGGATTGGTGGCGTTGTGATGGATTGGGGTCCATCAACATATTTCTTTCTGATAGGATTAAAATAATCCCAGAATAAAATGGAATGATCGGTCTTGATTAGCAACTATTGTAAGAGGATTATCCTAGAGAGAAGAAATCTTTAGTTCTTTTTAAATAAGAATGAAAATATTGCATGCTTTGTATAGCCTTTCTAAGTGTGTGTAAACTTTATCTATAAGAAGATTATCTGAAGGAGTTTAAATTGTGTCAGGAAGGTATTGGTGTGAACGGCATGACTAAAGAAATGTATTTCGAAGAACTTTGGATACCAAGGGGTAGGAGGATGGAAGAAGGGTGTGTCAATCGAGGAGAATCGGCGGATTTTGCACAGGGGAAGATGATAGAGTTTTTCGCCATTGAAATGACAGACTTGTTATTGAGTTCTGAAAAGTCGTACCTTGTTTTTGGAAGGTTCCTGAGATGTACAAAAATTTCTTGTAAATATCAACTAAATTTTCACAATCATGTTATTTTACAATGGTTGTTTTTAAATATTTTTTTTTAGTTTAATACGATATATGTTTATTATATGTGTGACCACAATACCACAGCGTTTATAATTGCCAATACAAAATCTATTTCGGATCACCTGGTATATGTACATATGTCAACAACTGAAGCATTTTTTCGACAAATAATTGTTTTCTAATGAACATGTAAGATTGAAATAGCAATTATCGAAGATAAGCCCGCGTAAATTAATTCATTTACTAAGTTAAATAACTACATTACCAAGCCAACATTTTCGAATCACTTAAAAATTCGTTCACCTTCCTTCGAAATAAAAACAATAAAATACGCATTTGATAACAGCATATATTTAATTAAGTAAATTTTTTATCATTTGTAAATTTTGTTTACCTTTGTACGATGCGTAACATCAACACATTCATCCCCTTGTAAATATACATGCACTACATTTCTCCTTCGATTGTCCTTCGACCATAGAAAAGTACGATTCTCTGATAACATGTGTACTAATGGAAATCAATAGAATAGCTGTAGAATTCTTTTGAAGTAGTGAGCTATTATGTCACCAATTTTTTCACGATTCGACTACTTTTTACATTTGTGATTAAATGTAAATGGCCGTGTTTTGTGGTTTAGGCCCTTCTACAATACATTGATTTAGATAATAATTCGAAAAAATTCAAATAAAATATGTTTGAGGCACTGATCATGTTAAGTTAGTGAGAAATTCCAAAGGATACTGTCTGAAGTTCTTTTTAAAGTAACACTATTTTAGCAATGGAAAAATGACACAGCAAAATGTGGAATAAGAGTCAAGTACACATATTCCTTTTTTCTTTTAGACTTTCAGAATAATCAAAATCATAAAAGAATTATGCAAAGTGAAAAAAATGAACGAATTCGGTACTCATTAATTTTCCTACTCTTTATTCATTTTCATATATCCTTGGAAAATGTTTTAGCAGAATACTATTATTTGTTAATTTCAAAGTTTGTATATTTCAAAGTTTAATAATTAGGACTATTTCAGTTTAAACTGGATAAGAATCTGTTAGGCAAACTTATTTTGCTAATATCCTTCTTTCGTCGTCTTAAAGTTAAATGTGTTGATATTTTTATTTCTAATTCTTCTTTTAGAAATATTTGAAATACATTAAGTTATTTCTGAATAAAATTTTAGTAAACATATGATATCTAAATATTTTAAGAATACTTCAATTTTCATGTATTGGCATTTATTATCAAAAATTTTAGAGATATTTAATTCTTTTGATAAGTCTTTATTAACCGGCTTTCAGCAAAGGAAGTTATACAACTACAGTAATATCCGGCGTATAATCCGCGGATCAAACAATCATGTTTAGACCTAGAAATTTTATTTAATAATTGAAGTCAAATATTTACAGGGATCTACAAAGTTACATTTTATAAAATAAAATTGATGAGTTGAAACAAGATTGTTTGACCCGCGGATTATACGCCGGAAATTACGGTAATTTGTATCTTCTTTTTACTTATGTATGCCAGAGGTACTAGAAAGATTTTCCAAAATCATGGAAACGCTTAAAAATTCAGGTAGGGGAAAATTGTTGTCTCTAAACTTCAATTGAAGTGCTCTTCATACTCGGTCCTTGACTTTTGTGTGCCCGAATGTAGACTTAAATGATGAAAATATTCTGGTCAGTGGCACAAAAGTCCATTTTACAATTATGGTAAAAAATATGTTGAAGAAAGTGCTTCTATGCCACGAATATAAGCACATAATTTTCAAAAATTAATCTTGATAAGTGCGTTAATGGTAAGGATGCCAAGAGTTCCAATTTAAGCGGTTCGTTCCTATTTTTAGTGGTCGCGAGAGCCTTCCCATGGAACCCTTATTTGCGTTCGCTAAATGTTTAACCATGTCAGTTTAAAAAATATATACAAGTAAGAGAAATTATGGATTCAATCTAAATTAAAATTGTATTCCTTAGTGCATACCTGCCATATTTCAACTAAACTTCCGTACAATATGAGTTAAATTGATCCAGGTTAAAGACGTTTCCAACCATAAAATATGCCTGAAAAAATAATATATATTTAGTTTCATGTTCTTACGTGAAACTTATTTGAATTCTTTTTTTTTTTTTTTTTTTTTTTTAATTCTAGTTTGAAAAGTGTTTAACCTCAGTTAAATTAACCTACATTGTACGGAAGTTTAGTGCGATGTTGGCAGGTATGCTTAGTGTGAGAAGAAAAAATTTAACCAAAAATCGGTAACAATTAGTCATTATAAAATCCGATGTTACCGAATACCTCAGGTCTGACTAACACGGCACCAGGGTTGCCAGTTTGGCCTGCATTTTTATTCAGAGATGCCGAATTCATACCGGAAATTTGGAGAGAAATATTTTTACTTTAATTAATCTCGAAATAGGCTGTCATTTTATAAACAAAAAACGTCTATATTAAATTTCTGGTATGGATTCAAAATTTCTGAATAGAAAAGGAGGCCAAACTGGCAACCCTGCACGGCACCCTTTGAAGGTTTTCTTGTCGTCTCTTCGAATACTTCATTTTTCTAGATTTATTTAAAACAAACTCCCTTTCAAAAGTTAATTTGCTTTAAAGATTTGGATTTTTCTTTCTTTTTCTTTCTTTTTTTAATGACAATTGTTATTAAGATTTATACCTCGTTTTCCTGGAAACGTTTCTGAGATCCCAAAATCTTTAAAAAATGTAATGTTAGATGTACATACAAATATTCCGGTAATTTTTTTTACGTTAGACGCCTCCAGCGTCGTTCGCTTATGATTACCACTGTGCGATGTATAGTGTATTGTGCAGACATGTGTGTATTGCTACCATTGCTAAATGGAGATAGTTTTGTTGCGAATTTCCAATCATGTGAATAACGGACCCATCATTGTGTGTAACAAAGTGAGGTGCGAGCTTCCTCACTGAAATATTGCAGAGGCCTGGAATACCTTGGAGACCACTGACCAGGCCCCTACCTACCGGGATTCGACCCAGTTTGACGGGTTTGAGTGCCTGGTCATTGGGGCGAAATTCGCCTGATCGCCCTATTGGGGCGGTCCACAAAGACAAGTACCCAGTTCGGCCAATCAACTGAGTCCGGATTTTTCTGTGTTGTTCACTCCTAAATTTAAATGTTCTGAGATCTGACGCCGCACACCACGTACTCGTCATGACAGTTGAAATGGGGCTGGACAATTTAGTGCCGAAACGTTGGTACTGAACTTAGCTTGAAAAAGGGGAGAGAATTTTGAGGGAAACTAAATAAAGAAATTAACTAGATAATGAAACCACTGAAATGAAAATATAATTAGCCAATAGCTAAGTCGTACCATCGGGAAAAATTTTTGGGCCGAGTTGCAAGGCAGACGAAAACGCTGCGGGGGCTGACGGGACTGCGCCTTTCTACCGTACCCCACCTGGTAAAAACTGACTCCGTGGGCTGTCCCATTAGAGCGGGTCCGGTAGCTTTTGCGGACAATGTCCAATTGCACCTAATAAAGAGGCGAACAGTCAAAAATAAAATGAATAAAAAAACTGCTGCTAAAAAAAACCCCTTGTGCTACCAGTTGGGGCCGGCCATTGGCTCGTCCCAACCGGCAGCACGAGGAACTGCAAGGGGAACCTGGAAGAGAAGAATGTTACATTTTAAACTGAACTTATTCTGAATTACACTTTAACTACATTATTGAAATTAATTTACTTTTATTGTGCTAATTGACTTGGCTACCCGTCCATTGGGCCCATGAAAGGTTGTTAAATAATTAAAAATTTGTAATTTAAAATATGTACTATTGCCGTTAACTGACTAAACCATAATGGGTTGTTGTTGTTGTTGTTGGAATACCTTGGCCTGGAATACCTTATATTCTGTCTAGAACTCGTTTGTTAACCTGTTCAATATTCATTCAGTTAATTGCAAATAATAGGCGCGAGTGATAAATAACATTTTGGTAGAAACAGGAAATTAGATGAAATTTTATATGCTCCCTGTAGAGAAAAGTCCCCTACCTGTATATTTAAAAACGTATTTCTGCTTAAATACAACTGGCGTGCATAAATAGAGCACTACCATTCGACCTTCTTTTTAAAAGGCGTTTTCTAAGCATTTTTTTAAATAAATGAATAAATAAATAAGGAGTTTTTCAATTTCCTAAATTATCTTATTATTCAACTAAAAATTACTTCTTTGTTCATTAATTCAACATACTAAGCATCATATTATAATTAATTTAATATAAAAAGGAAAAATGGGAAAAATGGGAAATATATATGTAAAATGGAAAATATAAATGAGAAAATTCTTCTGTATAGACATATTTGTTGTAAATGAGGGAAATATATATGTATTGGACTACTGTATGTATGTAACGACTACATTCCTGCATCGGGTTGGACAATCCGATTCTATCAGATTATATTGGCCGTTAGCTCTAAATGATTTGCTGAGGATCAGGTTGACTCTAATGTTTTATTTTCAGGTCGAGTCAGATTAAGGTTTGGTTGCTAGTGCTAGTTGGCTCGGGTATGCTTAATTTTAAAGAGAAAAGTCCAAAATATCACTTCAAAAGATAACAAATAAAATAAGTAAATATGAATAAGTAATATATATATATATAATTTTCTTCGTAAAAGATAAAACCAGAGGTGCAAAGTTACCACTAATCTTCCGTAATATGTGGTTTAATCGGACCCAGTTTAACAACGCTTCAAACCAGAAAAAATATTGAATGAATCTTTATTTATTTAATTTCAGGTTTCTACGTGGAATTTATTTCATTTCATTTCTTAAAAAAATATCTGGTGCGAAACGTGTTAAACCTGGGTCAAATTAACCCACATATTACGGAATATTAATGAACACTTGGCACCTCTGAATAAAACTGATTTATGTAGACAATTTTGCAATAATTGATTTAAATTGTGGATTCATTTATTTTTCTTGCCATTTGTAGGGACGGGTGAGGATCGAAAAAATATTTTATCAAATTTGAGTTGGCATAACGCGACCCATGCAGCTCTCTAGTAAAGACTAGGAGTAACTTAAGAAAAGGGTTAGAAAATGCATATAAATCGGAATACCGACTTCCTAAAAATTTTTAATTTTATTGTATTATTAAGTTGAACGTTTTTAATTAATAAATTTGTAATGACTTGCCTTTTTTGAAATATACCTGAATTTACATATTAAATGTTTTTCATAACATCTAGACTTTATGATTTATGACTGAACATATAATGAAATAATAAACTTTTAGGTTCTCAGCTATTTAACAAATATATATATCACTTACAGTTTTCAGGAAAAATTTTCATTTCAGTTTCAAATTTAAAGATTTTTTTTCTTGTAAAAAATCTCAGACTCAAACTGGCTCAGTTCGATCTGATCACGTAAGAATAATTTTGTTCATAATGAAGAGGGGGGGGGGGTCGACTAAGTAAATCATATTCAGTGGTTGGAGTCATAGTTGAGCTTTATCCCAATAAAAATAATTTTGTTTTCTTTAGAAAATAATTTTATTTTCCTTACAAACGACTGAAATACAAGCTAATAAAAAAAAATCAAACTACAGCATTTATAAATTTTCGTAGAAATTGATAAATGGAACACGTTCTCACTTAAAATATATCATTCATACAAATACACGAAACCTTCCAATTTCAATAAATGTTATTAATTCATGCATTTAACACGGTGAAAGGAAGATGCAACCTGTTATGATAAAACCACAAGGAACTGGAAAAAAATCAGTTTTAGCTAGCTTTCAGTCTTAGCAGATACAATGTTCCATATAATTGCATAGTATTGTTTTAGCCGAGATTATGAAATTTTCCAGTTTTATACATGATCCGTTTTCACAGGTATTAATGCATTTCCCAGGTTGTCCTGATTTTGAAACTCTTTAAAAACACTTTGAACTTTTGATACCGCTTTTTGTTAACTCCATTCCCCTTTTTTGTGAAACAGGAACTGGCAACCGTAATACCTTGTAACAACAAATGCAGCTTGAAATGGTTTACCAGAGGAAGCAGCTGTTATTCATATTCTAACGGTACTGGGATATACTGACATGATTTGTAAAATTTTCTAAACATGAGACAAAATTTTATAAGTTCATTTTTATATTAGTTTGATGCAAAAGTTCTGTCGTATTTCAATAGCGGTAAATTTTAATACCTGATAACTTTATTATACCCGCTTACATTGAATTGATAAGTAAAATTATCAGGTATTAAAATTTTACCGGCATTAAAAATATTAAAATAAGATAGAACTTTTGTATAAACCATTCTAACGCATATTTAGACATTTTGACAAGATCCCATTTTAATGAACAAATATGTAAGCAGTTTCAAACTAAGTACACATTTGCCAGTGAGATGATGCAAAAAATATTCATCTGAAAGTCATGACATTTTACTAGTGTCGTAAGAAGATGATAGAGATTTTTTATAGAGCAAAAGAAAATAGTTTCAAAAGCTACCAATAAAGGTTCATTATCAAAAAACATAAATGATTCCTTATAATTACATGGTACTGTTTTAGTTGAGATTATGAAATTTTCTCGTTTTACACATGATCCGTTTTAACAGGTATTAATGCACGGAAATTGCCAGGATTTATCAGAAAAGAAAAAATACAATAAACTTAACTTGTTACCTATTTTTCCGGAAAGCGTTGTTTAGCTGTTTTTCGCTAACGCTGATTTTGGGAAACGTTTTCGACTAGTTTTTTTTTATGTTAATAGGTTAATAATGGTGTTAATAATGCTATGCTATAATAAGTTTTCAGAACCTTGAATGTAGGTTTTTCGGATGCTATCAACTCTCAATTAAGCACGTTCTCGTGTTTCATGTTACGTTCAATAGACATGTTTTACAGACAATTAAGATAAATCAATAGCATTAAGATTAAGATTAATATTTTGTTATTCTTGCATTCAAAAATGCAATTACGCAGCTGAAAACGTTTAACTGAAAATTGATAGCATGGTAAAAATCGAATTCCGGTTTGAAAAAACTAATTAATACACTCTAAAAACTACTCGATAATGTGTCCGAAAATGGGTGGCTGCAAAAGAAGCTTTGTTTTTATAAATATTTTTTTTAATATCAAAAATATATTTTTTATGAGATTTCTAAAGATAAGGAACGCTTTTCGGAATCATAAGTAACTCGGATTAGGTTATTTTATATTCTCGTTTGTTCTAGATTAAGAGACAGTGGTGTTTATTTCAGTGTTGTGAAATAACTTTTTACCCAATATATAACATGAACTACGTACTTTTTCGTATGATGAGGAAAAAGCATGTTCAATATGATGGTCAATATTCTCGTCTACTATCTGAAATCGTAACAAAGCGTGTTAAGTGATTGATTGAAGTTTATGTGTCGTACACATGCGGTTTTATTTAACACTAGAACTACCGGAAACTTTACTCAAGTTTTTTAAAACTATTTCACACCAGACATTTTATTTAAAACTACTTAACTTATTAATTTAACGTATTTATGTGAGTTTTATATTTAATTTATTTTAAAAAGAAATTTCTGGTTCGAATCGGAATATATTCATTTGGTAACCTTCAAAATGACGGCTCATGGTAGTTCTACAGTTAAGATAGAACAAAGATATTATACGATCATGGTAGATCAAGTCTTTGAGATATCTCCATGGTCAAAAATTGCATTAAAATATGGGAATCTTGCAGGCCAAGCAGTAACAAAATGACTAATGAAACGAACATATACGGAAAAAAAAATTATGCTACTTTTCCAACTCTTAGCACACAATGGTGGCAATAATACTGAACATGCTTTGTCTTCAATAAACAGGAAAAATGTGTAGTTCGCGTTATATAATGGGTACAAACATTTATATGCCCTGTATTGGTGGTTTAGGTAACTTTGTTTTTAATACTTTCCAACCTAGTTCAAAAGTGTTTATGACTTCGGTTTGACTGTCGTCTGCCCTCTGGCCCTCTGGCCTTTGGAAACTTGCCGTCAATCTACTCGGATTGTCCTGAAATTTTTGTATGTTATTGTCCTTTAATATAGCATGGTCCCTATTTCAACTGAAGTGTGTAGCACTTATAGTTTTTTTTACAGGGGCAGTCAAAAAATTTCCGTTACATTGCAGTTAATGGGAAATAATAGTTTCAAGTGCATTTTGATGATGTTACGTCATTTAAAACATGATTAAATTGATATATAATTATGAAGCGCATTAAAAGATGCTTTTTGCAGAATATGGGCTGCAAAGCATTTATTATTCAGTTACAGGGTGAAACAAAAGAATTCTGTTACACATTGTTCTATGGGGAAAATAGTTAACAAGTGTAATTTAGTGATATTTTACTATTTCAAACATAATGGAAATTATATGAACTATTGAGGTGCACTATAAATTGCTCTCTTGAAAGTGTAGTATGCATTACGTTTATTTACAGGGACACAGAAAAGATATCGGTTAAAGTACATGCGCGATATTTACAGTATATGTGTTATAAGTGTGTTTTCAACTTTTGTTTGCGTTTTTAAGTTTAACTAAATTTTTCATAGCACGTGTCTGTTTATAAACTCGTTTGTTCCTATAGAGGGATACACAAGGGAATTCGTAAATATTTCAGACTATGAGAGTGAATTGCTTAAGGGTAGTTTTTAATTGTGTTACGCATCTTCCTGCTGCATTTTCCTGCTAAAAGTTTGTGGAATATAAATAAATTCATATACAGGGCTGCACAAAGAAAAATATACAGTGTCGTTTAGGGTTGATAATTGCTGCAAGTGAGTTTTAATTTGCTTTTTAGCTTAATATGTGGTGTGTACAGAAATATGCAGATAATATATAGGGCTGTACAAAGATTTCGAATGCATTTCCATCGATTGGCGAAAATTGCTAAATGTGAATATTCTAACAAAACTAAATTTAGCATGCTATTTATCCATATCTATTGATCACATACAGGGCTGCACAAAATAATTCGACTACTTTTTCGACACTGGAAGGTAATTTCAGAAACGCTATTTTTCAATATGTTTTCTAAACTGTTTACTTACATATCTTCTTTCATCTTATTTAACGGTGAAGTTTTGCTGCAGTTATCTGGCTGTGTTGGAAAGTGTTTTATAATGTATGTTTGACGCGTGAATTTGCATTCATGTTTCTTGTTGTATTAGGAAAATATCTCGTCATTTAATTACGACACTTCCTAAGTGCCATTTTTTTGATTTATCTCTCTGGGAAATGTGTAAATTATTTTGGGACTCCTTTTATATAAATGCTTAAAATGGAGCTGTTTAGAATCTCAGGTATGATTCATATGCAGCTAGATAACTCTTCGGCGATTTCAGCTTTTTGTGACAAGTCTAATTCATTTTAAAATGATAAATTTTTTGAAATATTCCTTTTGGTTGTGAAAAAGTTTTAATTAAAATTTCTTTTAACATAGAGATTTTTGCGAAGGGTCTTGTTTTAGGATGAAACATTTTAGGAAGAATCCTGTTTAAAATAAAAATAAAATGAAGGATCCTGTTTTATGAAAAAATAATTATGAACGGACTTTATAAAATAACCAAAGTTTTTTAACAGATCCGTTTTCATATATTATTAACTTTTCAATTTCGCTATTATTTTTGAAGGATGAATATAAGTTTCGCGTTATTTAAATTGAAACTAAATTTATGTGTTGGACAACAAATAAATAATATAGACTATTAATTTCGCTATGCTCCAATGATTCGTAAATGTTAATTTCTGAAAGATGAAAAGATTTTCAAAATTTTGAATAATAATTTTTAAAAAGTTTAATAATTAAAGTTTAATAAAGTTTAATGATACTATCTGCAAGTATCACGTATTTCCAGAGCTGTTGATAAATGCATCCATAATAATAATAATAATATATATATATATATATATATATATATATATATATATATATCGGTCGTGTCCATGTTTATCCATTCGAATCCCACATACAAAATGAACAAATTGTTTTTCCAATATACTTAAGTAAAAAATGCTTAGGTAATGTTTATGCTTTATTGTGCAACGTAAAAGAGATAAACACGTGAGACACTGTAACGTAAATATATATTAATAATTATTTTAAATATATGCTAATACTAAGTATTCATAAAATTAAGAATTCATAAGATTTTAAGTAACTTATCCATAATAGAGTCGAAAAATCTAAGCTTTTGTTCTACAGTGCAGTATAATATATAAATTCAAAATAATGAATCAGAACAAAATGCCACATTAGTCTTAATGCATAAAACAACAATAATTTTGAATATAATGAAAAATGCCTGAAACATTTTTCTTTCCTTTTCAAAATATTCTTTGATCAGTTAGGAATAATAGATAAGAGTTACGACACATTAACATTACATCGTATTACGGTGTTTACAATTTAGAATAACTTGCAGCAAAGCTATCTTTCTTTTATTGAAGGGTAGTAAAAGAATGATTTTAATACTTTCAGAATGGGCAAAAAATTCTGCATATGGTAAGGTGCTAATAATATAAAAATGAGACTCATATATGTAAAATAGGAAGGCGAACTGAATTTTGGAAATCGTATGTATATAAATGTGTGAATAATGTGAATTGTTACGATAAGAAATCATTTATAAAAAACTTAAACATTGTTTCATAGTAAAACCTAGAAGGTAGTGTCCAAAATATTTCTAATCTAGTCTCATTAGTTACGTCCATTTCTTATGCTATCTTCCATTGGAGAAATTAAAAATTGAAGACATAAAATATTATCAGAAATATCTTCAATGCACTTTTACATCAGATAAGTGTTATGATTTTGGGGGCCGCTTTGATCAAAATAGTAGAAATATAGTGTCAAATGTGGGTGTTTAATTTGAAAATTTAAAGTTCGTACAAATTTGAATATGAAGACGACCCTCCGTTTAAATATGCATATTCATATTCCGAAAGTACATACATTTCCAAGTCGAATCTGTCTGCAATAATTTGGTGATTAAAATGTATGAGGAGTTATCTCTCTCTCTCTCTTTCTTTCTTTCTTTGGTGTGGGGGCTTACAGAAAGAGCGGAACGATTATTATGAATACTAAAGCATCCAAACCGGGATAGGGAATATATGTGAAAGCCATTTATATTTTTTATTGAAAATTCTAATAGATTTTTTACATTTAATATTTTTTTAGATTGCCCCCTAACAACACCAAAGAGCATTTTTATATGAAATATGTCAATTATATATTCAAATAAAATTTTCAAATTTATTAAAAGCGGTAATTTCGTATTGGCCTCGTGAAAGAAGTTAATAACCGAGGTTATTATTATTATTATTTATTTTGATAATTTCAGAGATTTTAGGCCTTTATCACAATTACATGTCTGTTAAATTTGTGTTCTATATATACTATTTTATTTATTGCTTAATGGAGTTTTAATTTCTTTATTGAATATTAGCTGGAAACAAATGCTGAATTTTTTATATTGTATAAAGTGAAAAAGGATTAATACTTTGTAATCGGTTGCAAGCGATAAAGATAGATTTTTTTTTTTTAAATCATACTTGAAATTTAATTTAAATGCTATAATATATGAGTAAATTTCGATACAGTTTTCAAACAAATTGCATTTGAATGTAGATTTGTTTTTCTATATAACGGTGTAAAAATTGAAAACGTGCGACGTTTAGAAATGAATTACAATAGCAAAAATCGCAAAATCGAAATGTCATCGTCAAGTGTTGCCATTCACAAAACGACGTCAGCGTTACGCACGGACACGTTTGTGCTTTATAATAGAGATACTGTTGAATCACAAGATATAAAATTGTCAGTCGGAATGTATAGACGCAAAATTGGGTATTTTCTGTTTACAATTATTACAAAGGTATATATTTTTAAATTAACATATATATCTGATGAATTTCCCTTTTCTTGACTAAAGGGCAAAAAAAAATTAAAATCTCAATTCTCTCTAAAAATACCTTTATTGATAAAGAATTATTATTATCAATAAAGAAATTTGTAATTCTGAAGAGCACTTTTTACTTACTTCAGTTCAGGAAAATGAAAATGATTTAGTTAATCAGAAATACAGTTACATTTTGAGTGTAATTTCTAACATTTTTTTAGTTAATCACAGATCTTGAAAACTGTTATAAACAAAAATCTAAGTTAGCATGCAAATTTTTCATATCAAAATTCCTCAGCTCATAAGAAAATGCTTAAAAAAAATAATGCAGCCATGTTATATGTGTTTGATGCTTATATGTTGTATGCGTTTTAAACAACTTTTCAGAGAATCAAAAACAACAAAATTTTAAAGAAAATTTTTTCATGTATTTGAAATAGTCCACATAAATTGCTATTATATTTATTCTTCCACAGTTATATTAGATATCGATGTCTGGAATTTCCAGTATGGGAAATTTGTTACGTGATGAATTACATAAGAATTATAATGAAGTTTGTAACTTGTTTGAATGAAGAAATTATGTGTACTTTGATTTTTCTCCAACTTATTTATTCACCTTACTTCCGTTGTTATCGTTTCTCTGTTACATATCACTGCACGAAATGAAATCGAAACTAAAATTCCGATTTCCTTCTAAAGTGTAAAAATAACTTTTCATGTTAATTTTCATTATTTATTCTGATGTAAAGAAATTCTTCTTTCATTTTATTACTAGTAAAATGGATTTTTTAAGGATATAATTTAGGTTTTGATAAAGCATATTTTTTCTGAAACGCTAGAAAAAAAAGTGTACAAATACAGAAAAACAGACATTTTTCTAACTTTTTACAATCTGAACAAATACTTTTTTCGTTTCGAAGTCAAAGAACAAAATCAAGAAACAATAATATATATTTTTTATTTATTCTGAGTACATATTTGATAAGATCATTTTTTGAAAGTAAAAGAAAAATACAATACTAATGTCTAGAATCTTGAAAGTAATTTAACAAAATAACGATTTAAAAAGAATAAAGTCCAATACAAATTTTAACATTTTAAACTATAATAATGAAACTAAAATTAATTGTACTCCTTCTTTTAGTAGGGTTTTTTGAAATAATTAACACATTGACGACAGTAGGAACAAGTGAAGTTCGAAAATTGACACTATATGTTTTTTGTAATTTTTAGAATATTAGAAGTATAGTTTTACTCTTTCTGCTTAAATAAACTTAATTTTGATTAATTCAGCACCTTTAATTAGGTTGCACTACTCCCTTCACAACCCAGTCAGGGTGACAAAGGTGATCAGGGAAAAATACAGTCAAAAAAGTGATAAATACCAGTATATTCTTATAGAAAAATTTATTTTCATTATTCGATCAAATAATCAATTTTAATTTTTCTATAAGAATATACTGGTAACTATCATTTTTTTTACTATATTTTTCCCTGACCACTAGCCACCCTGCAGTGCATACTGAAGCTGCAACTCGTATAACAGATGGAAAACGAACTTTAACCTAAAAAATTGTTTCCAAAACATGACACTGGGCTTCATCTTGTACGCCGGTAAATGCACATTCGTGCTGCTATAGCCGTTGTGTCTAAAAACGACCGTTTCGTTTTGGACGGCTGTTGCCGTCATGCCACATAGTGAATTTCGCTTTGACGGCTATAGACGCAAGTGTCCGTCAACGTGTTAACAGAAAAATCACATAAAGCATTTTCAGTATGTACAGGGTGTCTTTTAAAGGTCTTCCAATATTAAAAATTCATTAATGTACTGACAAAATAAATATAAATATGAAAAAAGGTAACTGTTTATGTATCAATGCGTAAAGAGCTATAGCCAATAAAAATTAAACGTTGCTCCTGTGACATTCACGTAAATTTTAAATCACAGAGCAATTATAAACTATCAATACACAAATAAAAGCAGAAAAAACTTATTAATATCAGAAAATTAAAACATGTGCAAAGACTTTCGAAAAAACTTTTGTCTTCCTTTATCAGGCGAAATGAAAATTCCCTACCACTTTGAAAGCTGGAGCAAGACTGAAAGGAAATGGAAGAAAAAATGATAGTTTGAAGAAACCAACGAATAGGAAAGCAGAAGACAACAGCCACTGGCACAGAAATAATAAGCTAATTAGAAAAAGGCAGAACAGAATGAGAAATATGAAGCAAATTGAATAAAAAGACAGAGTTAGAAATGAAAATGGAAGTTATAAAAAATATATATATAATATATAAAATGAACCAAGAAGAATGAAAAATAAGTAAATAAATAAATAAAATAAAGATATCAATTAGAATTACAAACATTTAAATATATAAACAATTATAACATACAATTAAAACAATAAACAATTAAATAAAACATTTTATTAACAATTACAATTAAATTCTGCAATTCCTTCTTCTGCCATATGTGTTCGTTTTTATGCTGTACCGAAAGTTCATAAAACCAATGGTTCTCCAAGAATTATTTTCTCTAATATTGGTACTGCTACATACTCTCTTGCAAAAACTTCGATTTTTTTCTCCTATATGCATTATTAATGTATCTGACTACTTTCAAAAATTGGTTTTCGACCAAAATTGTCAAAACGATTTTATTACATTTTATTAAATCCCAACTTTTTACCTTTCCAAAACTGTATTTATTTTTATTGTACGATAAATAGAACCGGAGTTGTAGCCACTTTTAAACTACTCAACAGCTGTCTCTCAAACCGGAAGTACTGTTTAAAGGACCGGAAGTACTATTTAATTGTACTAACTGGGAGAGTGGAAGCAAAAATATGGCCTTCTAGAAATAAACAGTGTCTCAGTACTAGAAAAAAGAGTATGGCTCATAAAAACAGTGAAGTTTAGATGCATATTACTATGTAAATTCTTGTAGTAAAACATAAATCTAAACTTTGAATGCTTTTTTTGGAATATGTAAATTTTGGTCAAAATTTCAAGGTGCAAAACATGATTTCTCAAACAGTTATTAGAATATCACTATGAAAATTAAATTGCATGTTGTTTACACTATTGTGAAGGCAATGAACTGAAGATTTAATTTTAGAATTTTTTTTTTGTGTTATGGATGTTTTCGTGGAATGACATCGATTAATTTTATGATAATCATCATGTAAAAAGTTGCGATGTGCTATAAGTTTTGAAACATTTAAAATATATCTTAGATTTTAGTTCACTGCATTTACCAATATCATTAGTATGAAGTGTAAAAAGGAAATTAGGATACACACAATAGAATTTTCTGTAGGGCGTTTTGCGTATTGGGCCAAATTTCACTAAATTTTACGACAAAATCCCCATTTACCAAAATTTTATCAATGAATGAAATATTTTTTCTTTTTTTCAAAGTTTCTAGTCATAATCTTAATAAAAATAAGTTGAAAAAATAATTAAATAGCTTTTTGGGGAAAAAATGCTCTATAGTCATGCACCTTAATAAGCTTACCATAAAAATATTTTATGATTTTGAAAATTAAAAATGTCATTCCGATCACTTGTTCTATGTTATTACTTGATTGTTATTTACTAATGGTCCAACTGGAGGTGTTCTTATTTGTTTAAAATGTAGATTACGCAAATTTTCTTATTCTCTAAAAGATTTCTAAAAAATAACTAAATTTTGCATTTCTCATACTATTTTCAAACTTAATAGTAGATTTTATAAACAATCTGTCGCTTAAGTATCGGAAATCCTTTATCACCTTACCTGTGATATTTATATCCAATATTTTGAAAAAAAATTATTGAATCTGTTAAATTTTAAATGCTGGATGCGATAGGTTGACGATACTTTTTTCTTCGTTGAAAACCCATTTGATATTTCAACTAAACTTCAATGTGTCAATCCTATCGACCAACACATTCAGTTTACTTTTGAGTTAGAAAATTGCAGTACCGTAATTTCCGGCGTATAAGCCGCAGCTCAAAGAGTCGTTTTTCGATCCGGAAATTTTATTCAATAATTGTAGTTAAATATTTACAGCGATCTTTTAAATTACATTTTATAAAATAATATTTCTGGGTCGAAAAACGACTCTTTGAGCTGCGGCTTATACGCCGGAAATTACGGTAAATTGCCCTCTTTGATGTATTAGATACTAGATGTGATTATTTTTCAATACCCGTGTCTATAGAATAAGGTTTACTCTGGACTCACCAAGCTAACGAGAGAATCTATGTATTTTATACTTAATTAAACAGTGCCCTCGAAATTTGTTCAGATTCTGCTTATGTTGATGACGAACTTAATTATTTAAAATCGGTTGCTGTCAAAATAGGTTTAATCCTTTCTGTTATCGATAAATCTCTTAATAAGTTCACAGACCCTCTAGTAATATTTCTAAAATATATACTGAATTTTATATTGTATGTATTAAAATCATTTTGAAGTTGACAAACTGCGAATAAGATTTTAGTACTAAAATAAAATTAAGCAGATATTTAGGAATATTTTATCTGTGATATAGAAAATAAACAGCATTTAAGAAGAAAATAGAGAAAAATAAACTATTTTAATTTTCTGATTTGAAAAACTAGAAATATTAATGTTTTTATGGACATAGATATAAATTTGAAAAGGAGAATTTGAGGTCCGACCGATAATGAGCTTTAACCCTTTAACGGATAAAGCACTTCAATTGTTAAGATGTTGAAATAAATGATTGACACCGGAAATAATGGGCAAATTTATTTTTATATAATAAAAATGCGATATTTCACATATATAATAAATGAAAAACATATCTATTAAAATTCTGCTGTCATTATTGAGTTTCGTAATTAAAGTTTTGTGGTTTCGAGGGGAAACCCATGAACGTTAAAGGGTTAAACAGTTAGTTACCCATCGCATTATCTTATCCTATATATGTTTTTCTAAACAAAGTGAGGTGCCACCTTCTTGTTAAGCTGATAAAGAATGTTGCAAATAAATTTTGGTTTCTTGACAAAAAACATCACTTATTTTCCATCTTTTCTGTCCAAATTGCAGCTTTTTATATTCATTTTTCGAAATATTTTTTTCTGATGTTTGAATCACCTGGAATTAAGAAACAAATAATGAAATTCTTTTATTTACAAAAATTCAATACGCATTTATTTATGAAAGTCAATTTCACGTCTTAATATACATTCACTGGATTGCAATAAATTCATTGAAGTATGAATGCAGTATTTAAATTACTTTGGAAAAAATCTTTAAATAAATTAATATAAACCCATATATATATATATATATATATATATATATATATATGCACTTGTTAATCTATTAGCTATGTGGTATTCTGTCTACACATTATCATTAATTATCTCTTTGGAGATTTAAGTAGAATGATACAAGAACTTGATATGTTTTTTGAAATTCATAGATATTATAATTATATATATATATATATATATTACAAAATTTAAAATTCCATACACTATTAACTTTATTGTATAAAAAATCATTTTATTAATATTCCATTTCCCACCTTAGTTTGCTAAAATACAAAAATATTCTTAAAAATATTCCATTACTGTCCATATTTAAAACATTTTTTTATCCTAATCTACTTCAATTCACTTTTATTTCCCAACAAATAAGATGTAAAAAACACATTTCATAAAAATATTTCTTCTTAAAGAAACCTATTTTCTTAAATTCTTTATTATATTAAATACTTCCTATTTATTCCCGCATTTTAATCTGTTTTATTTCTTTTAATCTGTCTAAATTCACTATTACCTTACCTAATAGTCTAAAAATTCATTCTTTTAAATTGTATCCCCAATACACAAAAACCAAAATTTATTCTTTCAGTTTCCCGCGTTTTTTAAATTATATACTCATCTAGAAAATTCATTTCCCGCCAAAAACTTGGAGAGGTGTATTTCTTCAATATTAATTGTCCGATAAAAATGAGTACACGGCAAAAGTTCAATATACATTAGGTAAAGAGGTCAGGTGTTGCGAAATGTTTCTTACGCACAAAGCTAAAACGAAATGACAGACAGCAGATTAGAGGGATTTTGTCGTCGAAGTGATGTTCAAATAAACTCTTGCTCTCCGTCGAATTGGTACCTAATAAAAATTATGTTGTTCTATGGAGAGTTATTAAATTTATCGTTATGTAAAGAGAGCATTTCCCCAGAATCTAAAGAGGATTGGCTTTAAATAAAATGGATTCGACTGCCATCGTCTTTTTCTTATATGCAATCTACAGTTTACTCGGCTGGTGATGTGTAAACTTCGAGTACGACTGCATTAAGTTGGAGATGTCTGGTATCTTTTTTTTCTACGGCTGTTGCAGAATTCAGCATATATATATATATATATATGGAAATCAAAACGTTTCAAATTTTGAAAAAATAACCACTTTTCCATATCTTACAGAAATAATTTCATGTTTAAAAAAATGTGCCTTATAAGGTTTAATGAAGATTTAAAATATTTTACATTTCACTTCTGAAACGCAACTAATGAAAATCACTTAAATTCTTCAATAAATTAATTTTACTAATTAATGCAAACATTTGACTTTACCGCACTAATTTATATAAAAAAAATATTTTTACAAACAGATAAAAAAACTCTGGAAATTTTCTTGATGTTTTATAATTGAATAAGAAAAGGAATTATTAGAATATTTAATATATGTAATGCTGTTTTAACATTTAATTTATATCATCCGTAAAGTGTCATTTTCTTTAACGGAAAACTTTTATAGGAAATAATATAATTTAATTTGTATCTAATATTTATTGTTTGAATTTAACGTTTGTGTCTTAGTAGTGTTTAACCTGTTAGTAATAACTTGTAAGAATTTAGAAATATTCAAGTGGCTGTGCAAAGTTTCCATTATATCATATTTTTACTAACTAATACAAGATAATATGTTCTAAACTACTGCCAATGTTGTTT
Source organism: Maratus michaelseni (assembly GCA_963931845.1). Taxonomy (NCBI): domain Eukaryota; kingdom Metazoa; phylum Arthropoda; class Arachnida; order Araneae; family Salticidae; genus Maratus; species Maratus michaelseni. Next base: position 406,189,897 of record OZ007586.1, read on the forward strand.
GTATATGAACATTTTCACGGAATTATGATTGAACGGTGTTTTTTATAGCATTGTTTTACTAACTTTGTTTTGATATAAAAAAATAGACCTAAATTCCAAATTTGTTTTACACTTCCGAATGTCGAAAACGTCTATATATTAAATATATATACAGGGTGTAACTGAAATGCTTCAACAAACTTTGAGGGATGATAGTACTCATGAAGACGAACGAAAAATGCAATGGAACATGGGGTCGCAAATGACGTTTAACCCCTTCAGGGGCAGTGGTATGTTTATGAAAGCGCTTAATTTTAATTCCAAAACGCCATAATGGCACCAGAATTTTGCTAAAATCTTTTCCATTTAATATGTATGTGAAATATAGCCTTTTTCTTATTTACAAACAAATTTTTTTATAAATTCCGGTGCCAGTCATTTCTTTCAACATTTTAGTACTAAAAGTAGTTTGCCCGTAAAAGGCTTAAAGGATAAAAATAGAGAAAATGCGTCTGAAAATGGACTGGCACCGGAATTTACAAAAAAAATTGTTTGTAAATAAGAAAAAGGCTATATTTCACATAAATATTAAATGGAAAAGATTTTAGCAAAATTCTGGTGCCATTGTGGCGTTTTGGAATTAAAATTAAGTGGTTTTTCAGACATACCACTGTCCCTGAAAGGGTCAAATGTCATTTGCGACCCCGTGTTCTATTGCATTTTTTGTTCATCTTCATGAGTACTATCATCCCTCAAAGTTTGTTGAAGCATTTCAGTTACACCCTGTATATTAAAAACGAATATTAAAGAACATCTGGCATGCTATTAATTCAGATACGCCTACTCAGCTACAAAGTAAAATTAATAAATATTTAAATCAAAAATGTGCACACAATAAGTGGGTAAAAGTAGGAAATAGAACACTAAGTAATAACGAATTAATAAAATCATGTTATGTGTATACATTTAAAAATGTGTTTCAACGTTTTATATGAAAGTAAAAAGTGAAATAAGTAAAAAGGCAGCATTTTTTAAGGAGAGTACAGTTTTATAACAATATTTAATGAACTTTTTCGTCCTATGTAATTGCAAACACAAATATTACAAATCCAAAAATGGCAGTTACGATTTCTTCTCTTTAATTATTAAATATAATTTTCCTAATCAGAATAGTGGTATCAAAAAATTGCGTGTACGCCCCTTTACGTTCTGTAGATTTTGTATTATTATGTCAGCAAATAAAAAATAATACTTTCTCTTCTGACTTAAATTTATGGAATTGGTTTAAACTTTGATATCTCGTGTACAATTTTGTTTCTCATAATTTTTTTATTTTGTTTAGAAAAAAATAGCTTCTAAAGTAGTTCGGAAAGATCTGCTATGTCTTATGTACTTAACTTAAAATAATGAGTATATTGGTGACGTTATATATATTAATAATTTCTTTAACCAAAAATTGCCATTTAAAAATTGGAAATGGAACAGTAAGCAATAACGAATAAATAAAATCGTGTTATGTGTATATTTTTAAAAATTTAGTGAAATATTATAAATGAAAGCATTAACTGAAATACACTCATGTCCAAAATTAAGGTCACAAACATAAAATCTGTGAAAACTAATGAACTATTCACTGTGTTGTCACAAAATTTGACACAGAGGTATATTACAACGGGAGAAAGAATATAGCAACATAACAATATGGAAAATGTTTTAATTATGGATTAAGAAACAGGGTATATCAAAATGTGTTAAATCATGAATCAGAGATAAAACCTTTATCTCGGGAAAAGTCTGTCTAATATGGAGTGTGCCCAACGTACCCTGCTATACAAGCCTTAAAACGAGCTCTAGTACTTTTTATGAGGGTGTCAATAAATGTTTGTGGCAACAAAGCCCATTCTTCCAAAAGTGCGGCTTTTAACTTCTGACGGCTCCTGGGAGGGGGGGGGGGTTACGCTGTGCAATGGCTCTTCCTATACCATCCCAAACATGTTCAATAGGATGGAGGTCCTGAGACCTCGAGGACCAATTCATACGGCGAATATCCTCTTCTTCAAGAAAATCGTCAACAATGTGAACTCTGTGTGCCTTAGCATTATCATCCATAAACATGAACTATGGGCCTACAGCACCCCGGATCAACATCACATAGGCTTCAAGGACCTCATCCCTATAGCGATGTGCATTGACAGTACCCGCATCGAGGACGATATGCAGTGGTGTACGACTGCCCAGCATTATGCCGCCACAGACAAGGATTCATTTACCACCAAACCTGTCGATTTCTTTTACGTAGGAGGGATGATAGCGAGCATCACGTTCTCTCCAGATGAAGATTCGACGAGAATCATTCTGTGTGGTAACCTCGACTCATCACTGAAAAGAACTCGCCCTTATTCTTGTTGTGTCCAAGACTGATGTCTTCGACTCCACAACAAGTTTTCTCCGGTTGGATGCAGTGAAAGGGACACAAACGACTGGACGCCAGGTGTAAAGTGTCCTCTCTGCTAGACGTCTGTATACTGTTTGCCTGGAAATTCTTATTCCAAACGCAGCAGTAAGGTAACGAGCAAGCTGAGAATCCCTTGAAAGCCTATGTCGTCGTGCGCTTAATGCCAAGTAGCGATCCTGTGCAGGTGTCGTTGCTCTGTGGTAGCCTTGTCCGGCCTTCCTGGTGACAGTACCACTTGTTTGGAATTGATTCTACAGCGTAACCCCCACCCAGGACACGTCAGGAGTTAAAGGCTGAGCTTTTGGAAGAATGGGCTTTGTTGTCACAAACATTTATTGGCAACCTCATAAACAGTATGAGAGCTCGTTGTGAGGATTGTATACACTATATTGCCAATGATGACCGGTCACTTGCGATTTTAGACGTTCTGTTAAATATCTGGAAAGATACATGAGGAATTATCCTGAAACTTCAGGAGTGTAAACAACATGATAGACGTCATATATGTCCGTGAAGATTTTTTTCCGAAACCCCATAAGGGGCCGTTAACAAATTGAAGAAAAACGAATATATTTTGGATAATCCTGTAAAAACTAATATTGCAAAAGAATTCAAACTATAGATTATGATTAAGTGGCTTATTGTAATGATTTAGGTTCATTTTTATGAGGATAGAATGTATACTCGAAGGGAAATTCAGGTTTTTATAAAAACAGTCCCTAATTTTACCAAGTTTTTTGCTTATAATTTGCAGAGTTTTTAATATAAAAAAAAGTTATTTTCAGAAAATATGACAAACGCAATTGTACACAATACCCTGTAATCAGAATTAAAAAATAATAAAAATTGTATGAAAAATGAGCAGGTTCACTAAATATAGTTTCACTGCGCATGTGCGAATTCAATCAAAATAAACTGGGCATAATATAATAACTAAATGTATAGACCAACTTTTGTGAAAGTCTCATAAACATAGCTTGAAAATTCTGATGGTAATCGTCGATAGAATAAGCTCGAAATTCGCTGTTCCCAAAAGGAAGCAAAAAGATGAGGGGTTGTATCCAAATGTACTAGCTTATGAAAGTTGACATAATAAGAATGAAGTGTCTCTCATTGTATATTTGATACAACTACTCATCTTTTTGCTTCCTTTTGGGAACAGCGAATTTCGATCTTATTCTATCGACGATTACTATCAGAATTTTCAAGCTATGTTTTTGAGACTTTCATAAAAGTTGGTCTGTACATTTAGCTAATATATTATGCACAGTATATTTTGATTGAATTCGCGCATGCGCAGTGAAACAATATTTAGTGAATCAGCTCATTTTTCATACAATTTTCATTATTTTTTAATTCTGATTGCAGGATATTGTGTACAATTTTGTTTGTCATATTTTCTGAAAAATAACTTTTCTTTATATTAAACACTCTGCAAATTATAAGCAAAAAAACTTGGTAAAATTTGGAACTGTTTTTATAAAAACCTGAATTTCTCTTCGAGTACACACGCTATCTTCATAAAAATGAACCCAAATTATTATAATAAGCCACTTAATCATAATCTACAGTTTGAATGCTTTTGCAATATTAGTTTTTACAGGGTTATCCAAAATATATTCGTTTTTCTTCAATTTGTTAACGGCCCCTTATGGGGTTTCGGAAAAAAAATCATCACGGTCATATATGACGTCTATCATGTTGTTTACATTACTGAAGTTTCAGGATAATTCCTCATGTATCTTTCCAGATATTTAACAAAACGTCTAAAATCGCAAGTGACCGGTCATCATTGGCAATATAGTGTAGCAGTGCACGGTGGTCACACTCCATATTAGACAGACTTTTCTCGAGATAAATGCTTTATCTCTGATTCATGATTTAACACTTTTTGATATACCCTGTTTCTTAATTCACAATTAAAATATTTTCCATATTGTTATGTTTCTATATTCTTTCTCCCATTGTAATATACCTCTGTGCTAAATTTCGTGGCAACACAATGAATAGTTCAGCAGTTTTCACAGATTTTAAGTTTGTGACCTTAATTTTGGACATGAGTGTAAGTAAAAAATAGCATTTTTCAGCGTTCGTGCATTTTTACCACATTTTTTAATATACTATTTCGCATTATTTATTTGTGTAAAAATGTAAAAAGTCCTGCAGTAAAACGAGGCAGCTACAAATTCTGCTCTTTAAATATTAAATAGAAATTTTCAAATCAAAGATAAAGGTGCCAGAGTCTTTGGAAATTGTAAAGAATGTATGCTCTTTGATTTTATGATGTGGAAATCACTGTGCATGCACTCAAAGTGCATACATATGATGCAGTTTATATATTATCAGTAAATATAAGAGAATTCCCAACTTTAATTAGAAATAATTATCTACAAAATTAGATTGGAAATATCTGTTGTCCCTTATCTGTTAAAATTAGAATAACGTGTAGTACGTATGTAGGTGGCGTTATATTAGCGGTATACTATTTTTAAAACATTCTTTCCAGTGAAAGAAGAAAAGTGCAAACTGATCAAGCATTAAATGTATGGTATTTTAATAAAAGTGTGGAATAATTGTGAGTAAAAACACTAACTTTTGTTATAAAATAATATCTGATATATCTAAATTTTAATTTCAATATTTTCTGCCATTGAATTAGCATGGTGAGTTTTATATACAAGATGTAGGTTTTATTCGTCAAAAAATGATGCGAATTAAATAGGCAAGTACGATGGTTGGGAAATATAAATAATTCTATAATTTACACAGCGTTTTTATTCTGTTTAACCCTGAAGTCACATTTATCAATCATTCGTATTAAAAGTTACAAAAGTAAATAAGAAAAACGCATCGGCTAAAATAGATGAGAGGGTGGGAGAGAAAATGTGTAATACTTTTAAAGAAAAAAATGCAATTCCAGATGTGTTATTTTTATCTTGATAGATAGAATCATGCCAAGGTTTCATTAAGGAAATAAATATTTGCTACTATCAATTTAAACCCTAAATTCATAACCTGGGACACCTATTACAAAAAACGCATCTATCTAGATACAAAATTAACCTGGGCTAGGGAGATACAGGACGTAATTGTCAAATCTACCAAAGATCAAGGATCCTTTAAGTCTTTAATGGCTTATCACAGTCGTCTGTCACTCACAAATAAATTATTACTTTATAAGTCCTTCATCAGATCAACCATGACCTACGGATCACTTGTCTGGGGTTCGGTATGTGAAACTCAGGTGCAGATAATTCAATTTTTTCAAAACCACTTAATACGTAGGATTTGCAAGGCGACAACGTTTGTCCGGAACGACGTCATACATGCTGATCTCAATATTAGGCCTATCTTATAAATTATCGAAAAACGTGCAAGAAATTTCAAAAAATTTTGCCTTTTAATCCCAAAGAAGCGTTGCGGTCTATTCAACCTTACACTGTGCTTAGAAGTTGAGGGAAGAAGAGACCGCTTGCCATTTTGAGTAGTTATGTCGGTTTTGCTCCACCTTTCAAAAGAAGGAGGAAAGAGCCACCCTAAACGCTTCGTTGTGCTTTTCGATATTCAAAATTTTTACTGTCTGCTTTGTTTTTCTTTTTGGCATAAATACACTTAATCTTTCAAATTGACATCGTCCTGCCTCTCTTTTGGCATCGGTTAACATCAACTTTCCTACTTAGCGTTTCTATTACTGATAGGGAAAAAATGTATTGTATTATCTTTTGTTTATTAATTGTAATTGTAATTGTACTATAATTTGAATTTTGCATCGTATACCAATTGAATTGTTTTGCATCATTTATTATCAAACTGTTTTGCATCTTATATTATCTAATTGTTTGGCATTTATATTAGAAAAAATTAGAAAAATTGTATGGCTCTGATGGGGCCTTCCCTCCCTCCGCCCTATGCTCACCCACCTGACTGCTTAATCATCAAGTCACATCTACAGAAGCTCATAGAGCGTCCATCCACCGCTGCCTCGATGCAAGAAGAACAACATAGAACTTTCTCACGTTATGATGAAATCTTTTTAGATAGTCTCCTGTTAGATACGTGGTAAACGTGGGTATTACGCCCCACGTAATTACGCTTAAAGAAGCATCCTTAATTTACTTAACAAACAGATGGCTTGCATTTTTACAGTAAACAGTCAGTATTTTGTTAAGAAAAAATAAGTTTTTCAAACAGAGGTCAGACCTGAGTTTTGTATTAATTTAAATGCAGATATACAATAGTATTCAGATGAAATTTATTCATGCATTATATATTTTAGGTAGATGAGATTCAGTTGCCATTTATTATTTTTTAAACGCTTACTTTAAGAGAATTAACCCTAATGAGATTTTATGAATAGGAAAATGTTATAAAATATTTTATTGTAAGAAATGTTCCAGTTTTAATTAATTAATATTAAATCTCATATTCCGAAGAAGCCATACAGAGAACATTAACAAATGCTATGACAATATTACGTAATCATGATCTACTAAATGCATTATTTTAAATTTTAACATTATAATAAAGATAAATGCAAAATTTAGTTTTAAAAGATGACAGAATCTCAATGATTATGATTATACCTCACTATTTTTTTTTCAAAATTACTTTGGCTTCGAAAGTTAAGAATGGTTCCCTAGCACAATCTTTTGCACATTCTTACAAGAAAACGTGCCAAACTCGCAAATTCCAAAAATTATGAAAATTTAGAGATACACAGCGTCTATGGTGGTATAAAATTCGCAATTACATCTCATTTTAAGGGGGTAAATTTAACCCCGGAATACCTTTCGATCTTATGTTATTACTCATAAGACATAGAAAAAAACTTTTAGATAAAAAACCGCTTCTTTTTATTAGTTCTACCAAAAACTAACAAAGTATCAATTGGTTAGAACATAAAAGACACTTTTTGAACAAAAATTAAAATATATACAATTAAGATTTCAGTTTTTACTGAGACCTTCGGCTTAAACATTAACCCAACAAAAAACTACAACATCTAAGCAGTCTTTCAAACAAAAATCTCACAAAATATTTCATAAACCCAGTATTTAATACAATATATTTTAACCATATAATTAAAATTAAAATATGTATTTGTAGTTTAAATAACATTATCATTAAAGAATCTTTCCCGTGCTCATTACAGTTAGGGCGTAGAATTTTTAAGTACAATATATTGATATACAATATAAACATTTATTTATTATTTAAGTACAATATAATAATAAAATCTTCACTACTGACACAGCAACTACGTGCAATTGCAATAATCACTCGTTTTAAAAATGTATAAAAATAAATTTCTGGTGGTTCTGATATTGTAAAAAATTATCTTTACGCAAGTTTTTTTTTTTTTTTTTTTTTTTTTTTTTTGAACTAAATACCGCTTAACATCCGAATACAAAGTAGATGAAATTGTTGATCAATTACATATGATTTACAATATTTTATATATAAAATAGTTATTGCTTACAGAAAACACATTAAATGTGTGACACTATACAGTTTTAAATTAACTAAAGCGTAAAAATCTACATCTGGTAACAGCAAATACAATACAATTTAATAAATATATTAAGAAACGTAAAAGCCATTTCATCATAACACGTGTGGAAAAATCTCAACACACAACTCATTTGACGTTGGTGATGCACTCTTGAAAATAGCGTCCACCTGTGTAGCATTTAACCCTTAATTGCATAGTGATGTAAATTCCCATCACTTTTTATTTAACTTTTAATAAATAAATCAACTTCTTCGCCACCACTATATTTATATAGAAATATTAATCCAGTAAATTTCACGTGAACTATGTTGCTGAACAAAGTTAAAATCTATCTTAAAATTTCTGGTGTCCAATATTTAATATAGGCATAAAAAACACAATTGTAAAAGAAAAACTCATGCAAAGAAGGGTTAATGCGTAATTGGCAATCGTTATAATTCATATTTTCAAACCTTCAAAAAAATATTTCTTGCCAAACTCTATATTCATGACTGTGTTAATGTGTCCGCTTTATCTGAAGTAGTAGACGGTTGTAGTCAGGAAAACTGTGCAAATGAATAAATGTAAGTAGTCTTCAGCTTAGTAGACATCAGCGCACAGTGGAAATTAATAACCTTCTAACTATCGAGATATAACTGAAATTCTGTCACTACCATACCGATGCTTCTCGTGTCTTATTCGTGATCTGTTGCGAAATGGCTGACTCCCGAGATTCCCTTTAATCTACTGTTTACAAATTCACAGAACTGTAATGCAATAATGATCTGTGCAAAATCGTCCTTTGCGCACTCTATTCTTGCGTTGATTTTCAAATTATTTAACTTGTTCATGTGGCACAATTAACCATTGATACGGCATTGAGACTGCTAACGAAAAGGCGCAATTGTTGATACAGTCTTGCAACAGTCCTCTACAGCCTTTTGTTTAGATTGCTAACATGGAAGTTCATAGTGATTTGTTGAGCGCATAACATCCGCTGTCACTCTGAAATTTCATTTATTTGTACGTTACTACTTGTTTTGCATTTGTTTCTAAATTTTATTCAATTCTGGCTTCATCTTCATTTTGTTGCTCTTTTTGTAATTTTTACTACATAGAGAGTATTCGTAAATTATTTTAATAAAATAGAAGCGTTTAAACTACCAATAAAAAGGAAATTTCTTGTATAGAAAACCAATGCTACAGTCCTCTTATCCAGTCCAAAATACTCTCTCGAAGCCGAATACAGGTGTTTCTTTATAACATTAACAATATTGAAGATAGCGTAGCGACATTTGCAACAAACTAACTCTATTTTATCAAATACGTGATGCAGTCACAGGTTTTTCTAAAAAAATATAATTCCCAGTGACACTTTGTGCACTACAAGCTAAACTTTGACATATCAGTTATTAAGCTCAGACTCGTTTGGACTCAAATGGTGGCCATTTCCAGTAATTCTCGTGATATAATTCTATTTAGCTTAAATCAAAACACATCTGTTGTAAATATCGTTGCAATACCCACATTATTATTAAAGTTATGAGAGAAAATCCGGGCTCATATTACATGGCGACAATCTACATTTATAAATCAATAAGTGCATTTCGACCAAGGTTTTCTACATAAAAATTGTTCATCTTGATTTATACAATCCCCTGCCGGATTTTTAATAATAATTTACAAACATTCTCTGAATAATTAAATCTGATCAAAAATATTTAGAATTCCCCCACCATAAAGAGGCAAAACGAAAATTGCTAGCAACACATAAATAATATAAGACACGATAAATACTCCAAATTTTTCATCTTAGGAATCAAATGCATAAATGCAGTGCTTACTATCAGTGAAGCGGTAAAGTCGATGCTTGGATAATAGCTTCGGAAAATACAAATATTTGAGATAAAAAACATTATTTTTTTATTTGCGTCTATATTATTCAGAAACTCATATTTCTCAAAAACAAAAAAAAAGTAGAAATTTCCATTCACCAAATTTAAAACATAAATTCCATTTTTAAAAAAACTCTAACATTTTTCTTATTAAAAAAAATAATAAAGTAAGTAATAAAATATTCTTTGCTGAAATTTTTATTCATATAACAATTTAATGAAATAAATTTCGCTATAATACTTTAAAAAAGGCCTTACACTCTTTAAATATAATGCATTTTATTTTTTTATGCTTCTTATAAAAGAGGTTTAATGCTGCAATATATTTGAAGCATTTTTAAATGCCGCTTTTTCCGCCATTATAGACACCATGAATGAATAACCATGATAAAAAGCGCATCATCCATGTTGGCATTGTAGTACGAACTTTCGTACATAAAAAGGTAAATGTAAGTTTTCTATAATTTTTTATTATATTGGTATACGGTATTTATTCTACATTTCTTTCAATCACACGCCTTATTTTTATTGCCCATTCGGGGTAGAAAGTTTGTTTAAATTTATAAATATATTTGTTGAATATAGTGAACATGAACTATTAAAATTTCACATAATCTATTTTATCTTAAATAAAGATTTTTTTGATAAAAATATTGCTATTACCCCTGAGATCCAAAAGTAAGGAAATGTTTTTGAATCAAATATTAACTAATTATGGAAGATAAGAAAGATACGTTTTCACATAAAAGATGGAAATGAAACTGAGATATATATTTTTCACTATGTATTGCCGGTATAGTTTATATTCTTCAACAAAAGATGACTATTCCGTTTTCCTAGTCGAACATACATAGGATAAAACATCTGGAGGAGCAACGACTTATTTATCGTCGCTAACATGTCAAACTATCGAATGTTAAAAAATGCATTTTTCATTACTTTTAAAAATGGGCCGACTGTCACCACTAAATTTTAATAGTATTCTTCAGCAGGCTTGCCAGGTTGGCCTCCTTTGTTTATTCAGAAATTTCGAATCCATACCAGAAATTTCAAATGTTTTTTTTTTAAAATTATTTAATGAAAGATATTTCGTGATTACATAAAGAAAAAATTGTTTTATCAAAATTTCCGGTATGAAATCGGAATCTCTGAATGAAAAAGAAAGCCAAACTGGCAACCCTGTTCTTCACAGAAATTTTATTAGTGTTTTTACTAGGCGAAGAATTTTAATAAAATTTAGTGATGACAATCGGCCTATTTTTAAAAGTAATGAAAAATGCATTTTTTCATATTCGATAGTTTGACATGGTAGCGACGATATGATCACTAGAATGTCTGTCACTTAAACCTTAGCTGTAAGACAAATAACAAGTAACACAAGCTGTAATACCACTTTTGACAGCATTAAGCAACATGGCTCTTCACATGGAAGACTCGTGTACTTTTCTATGGTCGCGATAACGCTGGTTGATATAGGTGAACATTTGACTTTAGCTACGGGAACCAACCTGGGCTTTCCGGATTAGAGAATATACAGTGGTGGCCAAAATTGTGGACACCTTTTGGGAAAAATGCTTTTTTGAAGTTAGATGGATCATAACACCAAATATTTCTTAGTAATAACATAAAAACTATATGCCACTGGAAAGATAATTTAATCAAAAATATTATGCAGTACAGGTTGTTGAATTATAATTGTTTTATCAAACGTTATAGCCCATTAATCAGAAAAAGGCAGTAAAAGCTGGTTAGTTGATGATAATTATTTTTCCTTTTCTTGAATGTAGCCCATGCATATGAATATTTGGGGTGACAGACAGATTCCATTTTATTTGGTAATGTGTTAATCAAAGCTAGGGTAGGATTAAAAAATATATGCCATATTTTGGTACATAGGAGGACTTTAATAACTATTTTTTATGATTGCTATCAAGTTGCTAAATTTATTTGCCATCTTTCAATTTTTGAGCAAGTAAAGCATAATGAAATTAAGCAAACATCATAAAGAGTTGATTAGTTACCCAGAAATCAATATATAACAATATGTTTAAGTGTATAAAGAAATTTTGGCCACCACTGTAGGTGGAAAACATTTTCCTTTTATTGGAAACTTTAATAGATTATTTTACATTTAATAGATGTTTTAGATTTCCCACTAACAACACCAAAAAGCATTTTTATATGAAAAAAAAATCAGTAATATAATCAAAGAAAGTTTTGAAATTTAGTAAAAGCGATATCTTCGTATTAACTTCATGGCAGAAGTTAGCCGGAGAAATCGACAAATATTTCGTTACTTATTTTAGCAGTTTTGATTCTGATAATTTTAATGGTTTAAGAGAGTATATAGATGACATGTCTATTAAATATGTGTTTTATTTATATTAGCGCGGGTTAATCTTACGTAATAGGGTTTCAAGCGTTAGGGATGGATTTAAAAAAAACATGCTTGAAAATTGTTTTAAAAAAAACATAAATTGAGACATAAAACCTAAAAAATTAAATTGAGATACAGTTTCCTAAAAATTTGCATTTTAAGGAAATTTTTTTAACCTTTTCGACTGTTTAAAAATCGAAATTTAGCCAGCTGTAAAAGTTACATAAATTGCAATAAAAGCGAAATTTATTGTCGAGGTGTTGCTACCGTCAATATGAATTCAACGTTATTCACGGACATTTTTTTGTTTTTTAACCTAGATAGTCTACAGCCAAAATTATAAACTGTCAGGTCCGGAAATTTGGATGATTATGTTTGCGAAAAAGTTGATTCGTGATTCTGTTACTTGAAAACGACATCTGTTAAGCAAAAGTTTAATCTCGCCACTCTCAGAACTCAGTATCAAGAACATTTCTTTATAAGTTTTTAATAATGGTTATTTTATGCCTAGATTCATTTTTTCATGTGACATTAGTGCGTTATGCGGTATATGACAAATTATCCGAATTCAATTTTAGAAATATTCCAAACGCATTTATAATACAGAATAACTTTAATAGGACTTTATCATTAGTTAAACAGATTATTTTCTAGCACCTAAAGGGTCCTTTACATTTCCTTTTAACACATTCGCATTATTATATTTTTGTGAAATCTGGGTTTTAAAACAATTGAAGATCCTCCCTCTTATGAAAGTCTTTCGTAATTTATATTTATTAGATATGTTTCGCAAATGTATTCACATTTAAATATTTTTCAATGTACGGATTTAAAAACACTGCTCAAATGAATTAAGAGAGTAAGAAAATAAGTAAAAAAAAAAAACAGTGCAAGACAGCCATGCATGGGCATAAAAGGGAGAATACAGGCGCAATACAGAATAAAAGACGCAAACAAATTTGTAAGGAGCTTTAATTCTTTGTGACGATGGAAATAACATGAAAAGATCATTAAAGGCAACAATTTTGTCAAATGTTAATGGCATAAAATTATTGTATAGAAATGATACAAGATGTTTAATATGGCGTGTGGCCCCTCGAACAGCTAAGAGTGCTGCACACCTCTTTTACATGCATGCGATGAGGTCATCGATACGACTTCGGGGAATAATGTTCCACTCCTCAAGAATTGCAATCTCAAAGTCCCGGAGAGTAAAAGGTCTCGCTGCAATGCGTCATCCGAGTAACTCCCAAACATGCTCTATCGGATTCAAGTCAGGAGAGCGTGCTAGCCATTCCTTACGCTGTATTGTTTCAGATTCAAGCATGTTCTCCACAAGATGAGCTGTATACGGTCTGGCATTATTATGCATGAAAACAAAGGAATCATCAATGGCTGCAGCTAAAGGTACGACATGGGGTCTCAGCAGTGGCGGCTCGTGACTGGCTTTATTTGGGGCACTAAATGCATGGTTGCTAAATTTATTCTTTTCTTAACACTATTATTAAAAAGGAATACTTTATTTTATTTACTGTCAGAAAATTCTGCCATTAAATAAGGAAATAATTTCTTGTAAAAAATAATGGTATGAAAATAATATGTGTTTCAGGTATGCATTTAGTGCCCCAAAAAAGCCAGTCATGCGCCGCCACTGGGTCTCAGTATCTTGTCTGCATACCGTTGGGCCGTCAAATTGCCATTCAGAAAGATATGCAGGTCCGTACGTCCACCTATGCTGATTACAGCAAAAAACATCGCACCACCTCGTCTTTATTGAGATCTTTCACGAATGAATGCGGGGTTATTTCGAGTGGCCTTTTCCTTCAATACCAAAACACGTTGGGTGTCGCACTCCAGACTGAATTGGGACTCGTATGCAAACAGCACTTGACTCCAATCACGTTGCCTCCAATCTCGATGTTCAGCAGCCCAGCTTTTTTTCCCTTAACGGCGGCTTGAGGTCCACGTAATACAGACCACTGGCCTACGTACATAGAGACCACAATGATGAAGCCTATTTCGGAATGTTTGGCTGGACACACTTAGTTCTGTTGCCAAGAGCAACGGTCTTTGCAGCTGAGTTAGCATTGTCTGTTCTGTCTCTACCAGCTGTAAACAGGATATATCGGTCATCAGTTGCCATGGAAGAACGTTGGTGACCTTGCCCTGGTCGACGTCGAACAATCCCTGTTTCTTGGAATCGATTCCACAGCCTTTCAGTGACACTTCTTGCGATTCCAACAGCGTCCGTTACACTTCGTTGTGTTTGCCCGGAATCGAGTCTGTCGATAATACGCCAAGACATGGATTTCGGTAAATCACGTTGTTGTGACATTTTCAAACTATATTTTTTCAGAACAAAAGCTAAGCAGTTGAATTTCACGACTGAGACAGTGAAACAGACGTTTCTGCGAAATACCAATTTCTGCACTTATCTCCTTTTCTTTTTTTTTTGACGTCATGAACTTTTATTTGCATATTAAGTTTTTTTCTTCTGTTTTCTGCTACGCTTTAAATTTTGGATGTTTTATTTTACGTTAGTTATCGGTGTAAATATTTGCGTAATTTCGTTAAAACTATGTGCTTCCCTATTTGTTTTGCACAGTGTAGATACCTTACAATCAACAGCGACTCGTCAAGGAGTGTTACATGAATTTACTACCAGCATTATCGTATAATACATTTCGACTTATTTAACGGAAGAATATTTTAGGATTAAATAATGCGAATATTAGTAACGCAAATACTGGTATTAAAGTGGTTCAGCAGCACTTGATGAGCCGCTACTGCTTACAATCTAAAATAAATATTGACAACGTAGTATAAATGCATTTTCTGTAAGGCAGTAACCACGCCTTTACTCAATGATGTTTTGGAATAAAAACAAGAATTCTCGTTTCCTATGCGAATGTGTTGCGAATTGGAAATATGTTTATTTCCGAATGTTGAACATAACAGTCTTTAAATGATCTGAGCATGTTTAGGGTACTTTTTTAAAGGGTCAGGTACCCTTTAAAGTGTCAAAAATTCGCTTTTGTTTAGAAATTTTATTAGCTTATAATTAAATATTATTCTTTAGGAACATTTTAAAATAAACCCCATGAAACAATTCATTTTAGAAGAGAAGTTATGCGTGAAACAGTCTGAACTATTTTTATATGATCAAGGGGTAGTTCGATCTTTAAGGTCAATTTTCTCAAAACAGCGTTTATTGCCATTGCGCGCATGATATCTGAAAAAATGATTGGTTAGAATTCCATAAAATTTTGATTCAATGTACTTAACCATACAAATGCACAAAATGACCTATTATTCTAACACCATATGTCCCAGCGACTATATTTTTATTCGCTTCGTACCACTTTTTTAAAAATAGTCTCTGCCGGATTTATACGATATTTTCAAGAGATGCATACCGTAAAGAATATGTTTTACTAGCGTCTAGCCACTGCACTTTTGCTACATTTCAAAAAACGGATCGTTCTGTGCGCATGCGCGCCGTGATCTTCTGCGAGAGAGTGGAAAGGTCATATTAATTTTATTCCATTCCGCGGCAGTTTTTTTTAATTCGTAAAAGGATTTTGATTTAAAACATGTAGCGTAATATAACTAAATATTTTCTTTCACATTTTTATTTTATTTTATTTTATTTTATTTTTTTAACTTTCTTAAAGAAATTCAGTTTCAGACTTTTACTAAAATACATTTTTTTCCCTCCGGATTTTTCAATTTTTAAGGATTTTTAACGATTTTATAGCGTTTTAAAGCGAATTTTTAACATCCAAAAAACAATTTTTAACATTAAAAAAAACATCACTGGACACACGAAACTCGCTTTGCAGTAATCTCTAGAATGCACGAAATTCATTCAAGCCGCGGTCAATAACTTGTGTAAGTACGCTTCGCGTACATTAACCGAAAAAAAAAACATCACTGGACGCATGAAACTCGCTGTACAGCATTCTCTAGAATGTACGAAATTCATTTATAACCAAATTTCATATTTATTTCCATTTTATTTTAAACTTTCCATCGCTTATATGTTGAAAAATGGAAACTTTACATTTTTTTTATTCAAATTATTTTGTATAACTCAAATAAATACTGAAAAATAAAATGAAAACTTTACATTTTTTTTTATTCAAATTATTTTTTATAACTCAAATAAATAGCTTTCCGCCGCTGGGATTCGAACTCAAGACCACAGAACGGAAGAGAAATGACATACCACAGAGATATATGCATTCATTTTGAAATGGCTTAGAACAAAATTTTAAAGACACGCTGCGCGCAGAGTGATCCGTTTCTTGAAATGTAGCCAAAGTGCAGGGGCTAGACGCTAGTTATTTTTCTGAAAATTGTGGGATTCAATATAAAATTAATGGCAAGTACTTACCATTAAACAAAACCAGGGTTCGTATGCTTTTACAACAATTTTTTAATAGAATTTTTCGCATTTTTTTACTGCAGAAAAGTAAAAAGTAAAAGAGTGAAACAGAAAAGTACTGCAAATCCCGCAAATAAACGAGGTTTCTATAATTTCTTCTATTTAAATATTAAATAGAAAATTCTCTTAAAAAATTGTGGTCAAAGTGTAGGAACAATGAAAATATTTTATTACGGGAAACGTTTTAGGCTAAATTTCACACTCTTGTGTCAATTACTTGATTTTATATTGAAGTTTAAAATGTGCTTTTTATATTTTTAGACAATCATTAGAAACTTTCGGTTTGTTACTATCTATTTAAATTCACAGAAAGTCTTGTAATTGCAGCAAATTTCATTTTCTGTGCTTTATATTATTAAGTAAAACTTTTAAAATATGTTTCCACTTTAGTATGATAACATATGAATATATTGTATAAATTGCGTATCATAAATCTAAAATATATTTTAAAAATAAACATAATTTGAGTTGGTCATTTAAAAAATTACACAATTTAACGTATTTCCGGAACAAAATGTATGAAATTATTGTTTATTAAGTAGTTTACTTATTATTTTGATTACCATAAAGTTAATAACTCATAACTATATTATAAATTTAATGCTTTAAGAAGTAGAGTCAGAGAATGTTCTTTAAGATATATAGTAATATCTGTAAGGCAATTTTTACCTCTTGAGGACGAGCGAGAAGTATACGCGACGCGTAAGATGCTCAGAATCCTCGATTATTCCCACCAGTTATTTTTTATTGTAAGCTTTGCCTTATGTAATCCAAGCATTTCTGCGATTCAATTAGGCGAAAATTTCTGTTTTGAAAAACCGGTGGTAAAAGATTAAAAATTCCGTAAAGGATGCGCGTCGCGAAGGGGTTAATTGATTCCTGAATATTTTTGAATATGTGAATTTTGTAGTTTTCAAATGATTGAATTGTTTGGAACAAAAGAACAATATAAATTTGAAATACAAAGGAGACTATCGGTTTGTAATCGATCTTAACTGAAGAATTGATTTCTTGTAATGAGCCATAGAAATTGGAAGAATGAGACGATTTGATTATCCCTCTGATTGTGTATCCCGCGATTTCCATGGGCAACACAGAAGTGAGAAAAATTGTGCATCGCGTGTTTTTTGAAGATACGCATTCTTTCTTTCTTTTAATAATGAATCCGCTTTTTTACCATTTAATGAATCAATAACAATATTATCATTATTTGAGTCAGAACTGTAAAACTCTGATTCTATAGCTTCCCCTGCATAGTGCAGCATCTGTTTGGAATCCTTTCTAGTAAGAAGCGATGTATGAAGACAAGGTTTCATTTTTTCCCTTCACAGTTTTATACGCTGAAGAAACTTGGGTTGAGGTTTTCTTTCTCTCTTTATGTACACATGATTTTTGTTTTGCTTTTTGTGTAGGGGAAACAGGTTTTTCCAATTTGTTTGCAGATAGAACAGAATTTTAACCTGACTCGTGTTCGATTGACTGTTTAGATGGACGATTAGAATATTCTATTTTCACAGGTTCTGATTATGGTGGCAAAAGTTCGACTACAGGCATAGGTCTTAATCCAGTGGAACAATACATACTACGGGATTTTTTTTCTTTATAGTGCTGGTTAGTGTAATAGAAGAATCATTTGGCGGTAAAGAGAATTCACTTTGGGTGCTTATATGTCTTAAGGAATTTGATTGTCGCTTGAGTAAACTATAATAAGAAACTCCTACAGACAGTGTTCTGGATTCAACAAGTTTTCGAGCTTTAGGATAAGAAAGTTTTTGAGTGATTTTGACCACAAGAATTTCTTTCTCACGAATCCAGTTAGTGCAACAGAGGGAGTATGTTGTATGGTCACCCTTACAGTTTGTACAAGTTTCAGGCTTTTCGCATGACTTACCATCGTGCCCAACTTCCGCACAACGTGCGCAGGTAACAGAACCACGACAGGTAGTTGTAGTATGACCATTTCACTGGTATTTAAAACAACGGAGTGGGTTAGGTATATAAGGTCGGACAGAACAGTAGCAGCTTTAATTCTGGTAGGCAGCTTTATTTCTGGTTGGCAACGTAGGGCTATTGAAAGTCAGAATAATGTGCTTCGTAGGAAGCATTTGCTCATTCCGACGGATAGTAATACGGCGTGCATCTGTGACATTTTCCTCTTTTAAGTTCTGTAGAAGTTCTTCCTTTGTAGAGAATAAAAACTCTGGTTCAGATATTACACTACGTCTTGTATTTAGAGCTTGATGGGCCTGAACAGAAAAAGATCCTATTGTTGTGCAATTTGATAGAAATTGTGAATGTTTGTCTTTAGAAACCTCAACAAGCAAATCCCTAGACTGCAGTTTTTTAAGTGAATAACCATATTCAAATACAGATTGGAATGTTTTTGCAATAAGAAACGGTGACGATCTCTTAAAAGAACTATCAGAGAGACTGTCAGTGTGTTTAATTACAAAAAAATGTGTGAATGAATTATTCTGTACAGTTTGTTGCTCTCCACATGGGAGAGAGATAGACGTAATAAAAGTATTTCCATCCATATTAGAGATAAAAACAATTTAGACCCGGCCTCAACACCCACTACTGAGCCCAACAAGGGGATGCACTTCGTGCACCAGTGTTAACCTGGTCCCATACATTCACAAGACACACTTATGTCAGTCTACAACCTGAACGACAGTACTAGTATGTGACCGCTCACTTGATCCCCGTCCAGTGACAAGTCAACGGAGCAGCCTATTGATGCATATGGGACCGTTATGAACCTCCCGCCTACCAGAAGCAGAGGCCAAAGCAATCTGTTGGTTTCCCTCAACTGCCAGGATCCTCTATTCCAGGGACACGGGTCACGCAATTTAACCACGTGGGTGGTTTACAATTCTCCATAAGTCGATATAAACAGGATGAAATCGGCTTATGCAGAATCGCCCTCACCTCAAAAGAGGAAACCGCAATGAGAGTGATACAAACAGGAAAGATTAGACAACAGAATGGAGAGGAAAAAGAAAAGAGATAGGTCGCTCAGGTGCCCGGGGTTTCGAAACCCATGAATACCTAAAAAAGGTATCCCCCAGAGAGACTCAAATACATGGAGAAATTTTATATTTATTTAAAAAATACTTAAATTTTGAAGCAATTTTAATTTTAAAATTGCACAGTCATAGAGCATCAACAAAGGATAATGTCATCACAAACAAAGAGGAAACATTTCTAAAATTTAATAACCGCTAATCTTTATAAAACATGTACATTTATAAATTTCAATTTTTCTAAACTAAAACAAAAATAAATAATTTTTCCACTTAATATTCACGTCTTTTTATTAATATATTTTTTCCTTTTATCAATTACTAAAATTGATTGTAAACAAATCCAATTATTAAATGCATAAAAAATACAATTTAGGAAAAAAATAAGCAACATCTTCTCTTATTTCACGGAGTTTATGTCGAAAAAGAAATTCCATCAAAATGTACTTCGAATTTCTGAAAAACTGAAAAAGATTATCTTTTTAATGTTGAATAGATATAATAAACATCAACTACCATAACGCTATAATGTAAATAAAAAAAAAAAACTTTAAGTGCCGTACGTTTGTTTGATTTCCATTAATGTAAACCTGATACAAATTAAAATATTGAATTAATTATTTTTTCATCGAATAGTGATTAATTTAATATCAGTTGAGAAGAATAATCTTAGATCTTCCAGGAATTTCTAAAAAGGTGTTGAAATATAATATTTTAATTATTTGTAAAATAGAATTTTTTCTTGCGGTATTATCTTACATGTTGAAAACTTTTGTTGATTATGTATTCGATCGTTTGAGTTATTTTTAAATTTAATTATTTAAATAATACATAGTTATTACTTTAGTTATTGCATCGTAATAATTTAAATTTTAAAATTCCATATAATCCATTTAAATTCCATGTTTGCGTTTAAAAATTGAATATGCTGTGGATGACTGATTAAATATATATCAGTTTACTAATTTAGGAATTTTTCTACAAACTAAAGACCTTAAAATTTGAATATGAAAACGTGATGAGGAATTTCCATGAGAATACTTTCAAAACTGTTTGCGAATTTTAACATTCTACTTGTTGACAAATTCGCAACGTTTTTTTCATACATACATCCGTTAAATTTGAAAATAATTCAAATCTGAATAAATTAAGAAAATTAATTCACATATTCACATTGTTAAGAGTAAGAAATGTGAGACTTTTTATTTCGCAAAATAAAGTAAGCCATTTCCAAGGGAAGACTAATATGATGGTTTAAACCCTTTTTGTTGATATGAAAATCTTCAAAAAGTGTGTTGATTAGCAGTCGATTATAATCCAAGAATTAGCAGCAAATCTGTCTAGATCGAAAAGAATGAAACATGCAGAGATGCCAATCTAAAATTTTCAAAATAACGAACAAAAAATATTTTACCGAATTTTACTTTCCGTTTCTAACGCCGCGTTTTATTTGCACATCGCTTAACCCATTTGCATCCAATGCGTATATTTAAGATTTTTTTTTTTTTTTTTATTCAGAAATTCTGAATTCGCACGAGAAATTCTGGTAGTAATTTTTGAAATATTTAAAGATAGACGTTTGATGATTACATAAAATAAAAATTATCCTTTCAGAATTACCGGTATGGATTCGGAATATCAAAATAAAAAATAAATTCCTTAAACGGATTCATATGGGCCAAAATCTTATGAGTGTGATTTCTCAGTCTCTTGGCATTTCTTTACAATATAAATTCTAATTTAATGTTAAAATATTTCTCTGCGATTGTCTACAATAATGTGTTACTTCTACTGTGAAAATCTCTTTTTTATTAATATTTAAAATGAAATTTATATATCTCAAAAGACACTATTGTCCCTAACCCGTAACTTGAACATTAAACCAATAAATAAACAATTATTATTAAATATTTTTGAAACACTAAGGTATGTACTATAAATATCCATCATATGGAGCATAATAATATAATTTTTATATTAGTGAAATGTGTAATATTTGATTGTGTTGGGTTTAAATTTGTGTCCCTCATTTTTTGGTCACTACAGTCTAGGTGTATGAATCCCCTCATATTTCCATCAGATGGCAGTATGCATTTATTTTCAGTATTGTTTCCAATAGGAAAGCACATGTTGTTCATAAAAAGTCGCCATTACTTGCTTTTTGTTCATAAAGATGCTTTTCTGGATTGAAAAGATTGGCGAAAATGTAAGAATACATTTAATAACCACCACTTTTGTCCCCATAGTTAATTTAAATATTAATATTTATAAATTAAAGAATATTTAGCCATTTAATCGTCAGTTCGACATGTCTTTGAAAATAGTGCATACAACATTCCAAAAATGTTCTTATGTAAGTAAAGTGGCAAAACTGCAGAAAAATGTCACTACTGTCCCTGTCACTTTCTTATAAATTGTGTTTTGTCAGATAAAAACTGTCATATCATAATTTCAATAAAGTTTGTGCTCATATACTAATTATTATTTTGCAATATATCAGTCGTTATAAAAATTCCAAATTTGCATAATATGAGACTTTTCAAAATCAGTTTTAAGCAGAAAATTACACTTATGAGATTTTCGCTCATATGCAAAATTAAATATAGGCCCATATAGGCACTAATGATGCAAAGGGGTTATGTAGCACCTTACTGTCTAGAAACGAGAACTCTCGGGATTATTTTAAAAGAACATTGACCAAGTGCATGGCTTCTATCTTATAGAAAATGCGTTTGTATAATTGTGTCCATATGTTATTAGATTTGAAGACATTTCATATAAAATCCGTAGATTGAAAGATATTTACTGATGCTTGAGAAACCTTTATAGGAACAGATTTACTTTCGGATGGTTCTGCAGTCTTAAAACACAGTTTTCACAAAAACATACGGTAGGTAATGTGTTAAAAAAAGCCGCTTATAGTTCTAAAAAAATGTCGCTTCCATATCATTTAAATGTATTTTCTGAAAGAGGAGTTTGGGAATTGATAGGTATTGTAGAAAATTTAATTAGTAATTAAGCAATCCATTTTCGATCTAGAGTGAAGGTACATGAAACATCTACTTGTCTGATGAATCCTTAAATTTGTCTTTATAATTATTAATTTTTTGACAAATTGGTTTCTAAAAAAACTTTTACATATTTCCATCAATATTTCATATAAAAAATTATGATACGATTTCTGTGGTTAAATTATACATTCAGTCTTAATATTTAAGCTCTTCTTTGTTTCTATCAGAATCAGTGTCTCCTTCCTTTGGAATATAAATCGTAATTTTTGTTTCCAAAAATCTGCAAAATGACTTTAAATTAACGGATGTTAATTTAAGATCATGGAACCACCGGCAAAAAATGTGCGGAAATGACTAAATGTCACAAAATACGTGAAAATTGTGTTACTTTTAAAAGGTTTGTCAACTGTGTAGAGTTGTTCTGTTGTAAGTCTCACAACATGAGAAACCATATCATAAACCGGGACAACTTTACAACGTTTTTTCCTACCCATCTTTTGCTTACTTATAATGTTAAATAATGCTTCAGAATCGTCTTAAACCATTTTGCTGGAACTCTAGTTTAAGAATATGTGGTAACATGTTAGCATTTCTATTTTGTTTGCACGTAAAACCGTGTTAGCAAAGTTACATGGGAAATAAGTCAACATTATCAACTGTCTAAAAAAAGTGAAAATCAACAAAACAACCCACGGAATTTTATAATTCAAATAATGTATTTAAATCATGACATAGACATTTCAATAAAAAATAAAATAAATAAAAGAGATGTTAGAAAAAAATTCGAAATTCTTTTCAGAAAACGAATTTTTTTATTTTTTTATGTAAGAAGGTTCAAGAAAATACACTACATCGGCTACGTTGACGGCGCTTCATCCGGAAAGGTAGGGAAATGGAAACTGCACTCATTGTATTTCGTTCCAAAGTACGACATCTCAAAGTCTTCATGTCAGTAATAATGGGTGATTTTTGCAGTATTACACCTTTTTTTTCTCCAAGAAGTTAACGATCACAAGCATCCCAACCTTCAATTGTATGAAGTTCTTACCATCTTGGGCTAACTTGATGTCTTCAGTCATTGATGATTGTTCATCATCTTGAGAAACAATGTCCTGCACTAACTCTTCACTAGAATTTTCAGGTAGCTTGTGTTCTCCATCTTGTCCGTGTTCTGTTTATTCATCTGATACTACACCTTGCTCGGATTCTTATTCAGATGTGTCATGCAAGGGAAACGCACAATTTATCAAAAAATATGAAATAATCTAAAAAAGAATCTAAAGAAAGAATCTAAAGAAAGAATCTAAAGAAATGACAAAATTCTTCGTTGCAAAGTTGTCCCACTCTTCCCAAGATTCCTGGTGCAACTTTGCAATTACTATTATCAACCATAAACATAACATTAGATTAAGTTCCAAAAGCGATTTCAAAAGCTTATTACCGGCATAGCATGCATGGTCACAGTAACGTCACTGCGAGTCACAATCGTCACTGCACATCTGTGACCAAAATGCCCCCATTCAGAGAGGTAACATTGTCACTTAAGTGTGAACTTTTTAAAAAACTCTAAAAAACATACAGAACTATTTCAAAACATGTTACTCATCGTAAAAAATACTTTCCTGGTTAATTTTTTTAATTTTTATGACGTCACAGTGACGTCATTGCAAGTCACGCAAGTCACATTACACCTGTTACCAAAATATACTACCATATCGTGAACTCACACTGTGACAAAAAAGTGAATTTTAAAAATCTTTGAAAATGATAAGAAACATTTCACTTAGTGCCATCTTTCTACATTTGAGACATTTGACAGCCATTGACCTTAGTAATTTTTGTTGTCCCTTGGAAATTAATTTATAGTAACATATTCTAGCTAAAAAATGATTTGCATATATATATAATTTTTTGCAACTATGCAATTACAGATTATCATACAAAAAACATTAGATATGAAAACTAGAAAACGTTTTTAATGTTATAATTTATTTTTTAATTTAAAAAAGTTTTATTTTCTATGAAAAATTAATAATAAGTGTTAAAGTAACTTCAAACAATTTTATCAATTATAAATTACTTCTACTATTGATAAAGGCAGACAAGTGATATAGTGGAGGGAGATGGTTGTTCACTGCGAAGTGCCATTAAAATGTAAAGCCACATTGTGGACCAAATGTGAATACAGATAATCCGATATACTGAGAAAATTTAAGTTTCTTTTTTGTATGCTAGTGCTTTATTTAAATTACTTTCGTACCTCTATAGAAGTTGTAGTATATGAATAACACAGTAATGAATATCATAAACTGATAACATAAATAATTTGCTCCTCTTAGAAGTATAAAACTATTTCATTTTATCTCCAGAAATTTCCATATAATTTTTTAACTATTCAAGCCTTATTTCAAAAAATAAAATAAATTTTCTAGACATTATTTAGTTTAAAAGTTACATTTAGAAAACCTGACATAAATAAAATAAAATAAATGAAACTATTTCAGTGTATTGCACATGTACTAAACAGGACAAAACATTTTTTTATGATTGCCAAGAAAATTAACCAGCTGCTCATTATTTGTAAAATGAACTCGTCCAGCTTATCGTCTGCGGTGGAGATATTTCGAAAAGTGGTTTCATTCGAAAGGTTTATTTATCAAGTCAAAGCGTTGCAAGGATATGGATTCACGTTTCCTTTCATTTAATGTCACATTTAGAAAAATTCTAGCTGGTAATTTCATGCTATCTGTGTAGTTAAATTAAAAATTCAGCTATCGAAATTTCTTGCAGGAACAGATTCAAAGAAGATTCACTATAACATGACATCATTAACAATTTTCTATAAATAGATAAAGCATTTTTATATGGATTAAGGATATGGAAAGTGTAAGTAAGTACAAAACATTTTAGTATTCATTTGAATTAGTCTATATTTAAGAATTATAAATTATATTGCGTTAAATATATAACATTTGTAATATTTTTAATTTAAAATATAAAATAGTAAAGTCTTATTTGTTGGTGTTTTTAGAACTTAATAGATTTTTTAAACATAAATCCTATTTAAGATTTTGTAAAATTCCGCAGATTTGTTTATAGGTATTTCTTCTCCATAATGTATTTTCTTTTTAAAGAGTTTTCATCAAAATCATTAATAAAAATATATCAAAGGTCTTGCATAAAATATGAGTTTTATTATTAAAAATTGGATATTAATTTCTAATACAGAATTTTGCAATATTACGAAAGTAGCAAAATGATTGTTACGTAAGGAATTACTTGGAAAATTTAAAAATATTTAATAGAGAAATTTATTGTCTGAGGGATAAGTGTAAAATAATATTAATTATATTATAGTAATATAATAAACATACCAATCAGGGGTACTTTTAAGAAATTTCTTTAAAAAATGTTTTAACTAGTTATAGTTATTATATTCCAGTTTTTTTCAATGCAATATATTAATCTATCAACAATATTAAACCAATCTCATTGTCACATTTCTTCTTGTGATTTTAAATTTAATTGTATTAACAAAAATAAATCAAAACACCATAAAATTCCAGCAATGCACACCCACCATTCCAGTTCTGGACATCTACTGTGCTAATAATGGACTTTCAAAAAATTAATAGATAATTGTTTTTTGATTGTGTTTAGAATCCGAACTTAAGAGCCTACATCAGTCTCGCGAAAAAACGCTCCAGCTAATGTTAAGTCTATGGGAAGGTTATCGCGCGATTTCTCGCTCGCATTTTAATATTTTTAAATGATTTTTTTGCATAGGATAGCTGAGGTCGATCTCTAACGTTGTTAGTTTTTACTTTTTCGATTTTGGTTCCAGTTTTTTTATATAAGGGTAATTTCACTTTCAGAACCGGTTCCAACCGGTTCCACAATTGAAACTGTTCGCTTATAAAAAAAAAACCGTAACCAAAATCGAAAAAGTAAAAACTAATAACGTTAGAGATCGACCTCAGCTATCCTATTCAAAAAAATCATTTAAAAATATTAAAATGCGAGCGAGAAATCGCGCGATAACCTTCCCATAGACTTAACATTAGCGTGAGCGTTTCTTCGCGTGACTAGTGTAGGCTCTTAATAAAAACATACTAATTAAACACAATAATCAATTTGAAATACCTTTACCAAATAGGATATCATTAATCAATAAAATATTTATGTTAAAAATTAATTGCTAAAACTAATTATTTTATTATCACAAGATGAATACTTTATGTATTTCGATAGAATATGTAAAGTACTGAATTTTGGAGAATTACATTTGTTAAATTATCGAGACAATGATTTTGTATAGCGGTTAATATATATATATATATATATATATAATGAGAACATTTTTCGGAGCATCTGAATACATAGAATTTCCCTTGCAATTCTCCCCTTGCAATTCTTAAGGCTGATCGTCAGTGAACATCCCTACTTCTCTCGCTAATGCTAAACCTATGGGCAAAGGATGCATTCGTATATTTAAAATATCTCCTCAGGAAATTAATATTTTTTACTTCTGTTTTCTGTGTACTCTTCTTAAAAGATGTCTCTTTTTTTCCTAACTATCAAACTATTTCTAAAATATATACTTAATTTTATGTGAAGTGTTAAATTCTTATTCAGTTTCGCTAAGATTTTAAGACATATAATTATAAATTAAGCACATATTTTAGAAATATTTTGATAAATAAGAAAAAAAGAGACATCCTTTAAGAAGTGTACACAGAAAACAAAAGTTAAAAATATTAATTTTCTGGAGATATATTTTAAATGTATGAATGCATCTGATACCCATATGTTTAACAATAACGAGGAGAATCGAGAAGTTCACTAACGAGTAACCTTAAGAGTAAAATTTCTAGAAACTGTTTGATATATTACTTGTAGTAATTAGCAATATAAAAATGATACAAATAAAATTGCGGGTTGAATGTTTTAAATTCCTATATAAAATTATTTCGATATATAACTACGGAACTGACGTTTGAGAATCGCTTCACTGATATTATAAATGTAATTACTACTTATAGCATTCTGTATATGTAGTTACATTGTCAGAAGTGAAAAGTCAAACACTGAAGACAGAAAGTAATAGATTTTTAAAAACTCTTGTGATTTAAAAAAAATGTTTTTATTTTAACTGGGAGGACATGGAAGCCCCATGAGATCCTTCTTTTTCTATGCTTTTGAACATTATTTTTGCTTCCAGAATGACTTGACAGATTATAAAATATCTAAAGCAGAGTTCACAATAAAAGTATTAAGAATAAACTAGTTTAATATTAAAATGTTTATAAACCACATTAAATTAAACGATTTTGACCATGACACACTTTCAAATGTGTAAAAAAAAGCATGGATATATAATGTAAGCCAGTGGTTTTCAACAAGTGTGCCACGGCACACTAGTTCGCCGAAAGAGGATTTCAGTTGTGCCGTGAAATTTTCCATTCCAGATTTGTCACGATTTTAAGAATTAATAAATATTTCATTTTTTTAATGTGACATTCTAAATTATTCGATTTATTTTGTGATGGTGTTTTATGTAATATAAGCACGTTTCTTGCTGGTTTATTTCAGTGTTTTAATTTTTAAGAAGTGTATGCTGGAGAGTGATTAAATTGTTTTTCCAGCATTTACTTTTCGTAAACTCGTGTTTATTGAAAACCCTTCTCTGTGTCTAACCACTTCATACTCAGTCAAATCATCCAACTACCAGAAAATTGGCGTCCTCTTATGTATACCACCGCTTTAAAATTTGTTCCGACTCTTCGTCTCATAAATTGATGAACTTAATTACTTATTTTCGGTTGTTCACAAAAGAGGCTTCATGCCTTCTGTTATAGATAAACTCTTGAAAAGTCAATGGACTGTCTAGTAAACTTAAATCCAAATTTTTCAAGACTACACTTGATAATTTAATTGTTCTTCTTTTTTTAAGTCTTTGTTTCAATTCATTTTCTAAGGTTTTAAAACGTTTAAATTCTAATGTTATTTTTATACCTGTGAATATGCTTTAATTACCTTTTACTAAATCCTCTGTCAAATGGGAAGTCTATAACTTTCGTTGTAATGATTGCCATTTATAATGAATCAAACTAAACAAAAATTAAAACTCACTTAAAATAAAACTCCATTGGATCTCTAACCAAAATATTTCAAAATTTACTATTTCATAACATTCTTTGAATTCTTGCCATTGTTTTAATTTTCAAAACGCAAAAATTGTCTTTAACTCCAATTGCATCTCTGAATCAGACTATCTTAAATATTTACTAATCTCTAACTATAATAAAGAAGGAAGTTTGAGAATGTGTCTTTCTCGGAAGTGTTCTGAAGAGATCGCTGCCCGCAGAGCTTCAAAATTTGGTGGGAATGTACCTGTATGCATGTAGTTTTGCACTTCAAAGCCCGATTTTGCAATTTTTAAATAGATTTTTTTATTTAATATTTTATGCGATTTTTAGTGTTTTTTGCCATTTTGTTGCTATTTTTCCACATAGTAACAGGAATCCCGTTCCAATTTTTTAGCCTAATATCGTAAATTTTATCCTCTTTTCAATAAAGTTTATGTGAAATTCGTACATCAAGTTTGTAGCACCCCTGCTATACGGGGTCGTAGGCAGCAGGGACACGTGCCGGAGTTTCGATGGGAAAAAGTTTTATTTAGAACAGAGTGCGCCCCAAGCGGTGGGAAGTGGAAATAAAATATTTTGCATTTAACATTGGTCCGATTCAAACAGTGCGCCTGATTGCAACGAGAATTGATTCATTCAACTTAACATGGACTAATTTAGATATAGGTCACTAATTAAAACATAGAGATCATTCCACTAGCAGTGGAAAGTGGAACTAAAAAAGTTTTAACGCGTGCACAGCGCCTTCTATACGGTGCCATAGGCAATGGGGACACGTGTCGGAGTTTCTTTCGGAAAAAAATTTGTTTAGAACAGAGTTCACCCCTGGCGATGGATAATGTAACTAAACGATTTTGCATTTAGTCTTGGTCCGATTCAAATGAAATCTTTTCTAACATTCTTCCGCGGTCTGCCAGGTACTAAATAAACTCCGGTATCATTCTTTCATCCATTGGTTACCACCATTTATGAATTTTAATATCCAGGCGGTGATTTATTTTCTCGGGTTCTATGAACCCGATTTCAACGGAAATCTTTTCATTCAACTTAAGATGAACTAATTAAGATATAGCTAATTAATTAAGACATAGATTTGGTATCGTCTGGCGGTGGAAAGTGGATCTAACAGATTTTCTGCGCGTGCACAGCACGTCTTCAACACCATAAATAGCCTTCAACACCACCATGACACCATAAATAGCCTTCAACACCTTCAACACCATCAACAGCCATAAGCAGCAGGACCGAGTGCTGGAGTTTCGTTCGGAAATATGTTTATTTAGAACGGAATGCTCCACCTGGTGGTGGAAACTTGAACTAAAATATTTTGTAGCGCGTGCGCAGCACGTCTACTATACACGGTATCGTAGGCAGCGGGGACACGTGTCGGATATTTGTTTAGAACAGAATACATCCACTTAGCGTTGAAACTAAAAATTTTCCTGAGCGTGCGCCTGAAATGGCTGTTTTTATTGAAACCTCAAAAGAAACTTACCGATTTGATAATCCCAGACAATGAAATAGCTTTATTTTCACTCATCCTCGAGTATTAACCCTAGAATGCTACCCATTCGTCTCCTGGACGAAGCCCATAACAACTAACCTTGACCTGCCACCCCCAAAGCAGGAAATGGATCGTGCCCCTCAGTACCTTCGTTTGACCTTGGTTACTACACCTACGAATATTCCTTCTTCCGGAAATATTTGTGCACGTGGCGTTTTCAGAACAATATTCGTCTTGCAGACGAATGGTTCGCAGTAACGTTTGCATTTGATAATCTGACTTAGTTTTTTTTTTCTGTTCTGCCGTGATATGTCGAACCGTTTTCGCGGAGAAAATTTTTTGGGTAGACCTGAGGCTATACGGAAGCTTTCGAAAGATTTAAGTGATGAAGAAAATTCTATTTCTGAGGATGAATCAGAAAATGAAGATTTTATTGAAATTGAAAATAACGAAATCACAGATAGCGATAGAGATGAAAATGAAGAATTATCCTGCGAGAATAAAGATGAGGAAAAAACAACGCTTGAAAAACAAACCCAGGAGGATAAAAATATGAACTCAAATTCTGAAACAAAAACTGAAAACCGATCAAATAAATGTGAATTGGTTGGAAAAATTCCGAAATTTTTTGAGTCATGTGACAAGTCTATTATTTATCCAGGCAAAATTCAGCTCAATGGTAAGAATAAGTCAAAATGGTCATCTGTTCCTAAATCAAGCAAGACACGGACAGCAGCTCGAAATATTATTCATTTCATTCAAGGTCCAAAGGACTCGGCGAAAGAACTTTACACTCCTCTTGACGCATTTAATCATTTTTTTTACTCTTCAAATGCTGGAAATAATTGTTTTTCATACTAATTCTGAAATTAGAAGTAAAAAGGATCGTTATGCTGAGGAAAAATTTACAGTATCCGAAACCTGTGTTGAAGAAATTAAAGCTTTATTCGGATTACTTGTTCTATCAGCGGCTATGAAAAATAATCATTTAGCAACAAATGAATTATTTGATACAACATTATGTCGTCAGCGATACAAAGCTGGAATGAGTGAAGTGAGATTTCGTTTTTTGCTGAACTCTCTACGCTTTAACTCAAAACAAACTAGAGTTGAAAGAAAAGAAAAAGATAAATTTGCACCGATCAGAGAGATTTGGGACGAATTTATTAAGAGTTGTATGTATTCTTATAAACCAGGATCCTATGTTACTATTGATGAACAGCTATTAGCATTTCGAGGAAGGTGTCCCTTTAGAATGTACATACCGAATAAGCCTGCCAAATATGGCATTAAAATAGTAATGATGTGCGATGTAGGAACGAACTATATTATCAATGCAATACCTTATTTGGGTTCTAATACTCAAACTAAAGGTATTCCTCTGGCACCTTATTTCGTCGACGAGTTAACAAGAAACATTCAAGGGACAAATAGAAATATTACGATGGATAATTGGTTTACATCGGTACCCTTAGCTGAAAAATTTCTAATGAGTCCAATGAATTTAACAATTGTAGGAACTGTTCGAAAAAATAAAAGAGAAATTCCTCCTGAACTCTTACAGTTGCGTTCTCGAAGCATTGGTACTTCAATGTATTGTTTTGACCAAGCCAAAACTCTTCTGTCATATAAAACAAAATAAAATAAGTGTGTCATTCTTCTGTCTACTTTACACGAAACACCAAACGTTAATCAAGAAAGTAGAAAACCGGAAATGATAGAATTTTATAATTCCACAAAAGGAGCCGTAGACACATTGGATCAGATGTGTAATAATATGTCATGTAGTAGGAAAACGCGCCGATGGCCTCTTTGTGTATTTTATGGAATGATAAATATCAGTTTAGTGAATGCGCATGTTATATATGTGCATAATATGGCTCAAAAATCTGAAAAAGCATTATGCAGAAAAAAGTTCGCGATTAAGCTAAGTGAAGATCTTCTTGCTCCATGGATGAAGAAGCGTCTAAATGTATCAACTTTGCCCCGATCAACAAAGACAATTATAAGTGAACTTTTGAAATTGGATATGAACATTCAACAACCCGAACAATCTAAATGTAAAAAACGGAAAATTTGTGCATTTTGCCCGTACAATTTGCGCAGAATGACACGCAATTTTTGTCTACGTGTTCCAGAGCAATGTGTGGTGAACATCACGCTAATATGTGTAAAGATTGCTTTGAAAATAAATAAATCATGTTTTCTTGCGTACTTGAAGATTGAGAGTGATAAAGTCATCTGCAGGTAGTATACTTTTATTCTAATTAGCTTTTAATATTGATTTTAAACAAGCCCACCCACATTTCGTCTGGGAGTATCATTCACGTAAGTTTTTCAAAGGGTAGCATTCTAGGGTTAAGAAAAATATTGGAGGTATTGTATCGAAACTCACAGCATGTACTTAGTTTATTTTTCTGATTCCAAAAATGCAAATTTTGTGAAAATCAGACTGTAACATTTTTTTTAAAATTTTGACCAAAAACTGACCCGTTTTGAATCAAATGATCCAGACATTTGAGGAGGTGGTATTGAATTTACTTCCGCTTCGGGGTCCATATCTTTTTGATTTTCTAAAGATAGAGATTTACCAGACGAACGGTTTCATGCAACAATTTTTAGAGTGATTTTGTCTTTAGTACTTTTTTACGGGACCGGGCGACACCGGCCTGATCAGCTAGTATATCATAAATGTGATGTTATCCATGAAAATTTTGCTTTTGCTTCTCTGAAACTTTGAGAAACTTGTTCAAATAATAATTTTTTTTTCTCAATTTCAGTAGAGATCCTGGTTTCAAATTGGCAGCACTTCTACATTAAATCATGAAAATGTTCTCACATTTACAGTAAAAACTACTTATACTGTATTTGTTCTGAAGGGAAAAGTGGCATAAACGAAAAACAGTACAAATGCTTTAGCTCAAATTAACAAAAAAAAAAAAAAAAGAAAAGAAACGCGCATTGAAAAAGTTTTTTCTTATTACAGGAAATCTTATTTACAAGTTTGAAATACTTTAAAAATCTTAAAACGGCTTTTAAATAAAATAAGTATTTAATGTAAAAGAGATTTGTCAAAAATTAAGTACTTTCTTGTCACTGTTTTACAGTGCTACATTTTACTGTTTTAACGAAGACTTGAAAATATTAAGTATGCAAATTTCATGTATTGCGTTTTAAAGCTGTTGAAGCCTTTAATATCAAATATTTAATGGGAGGTAAAATTAAGTAAATATTCGGAAACTGTTCTTAATGTAATATTTGTGCGTTTGGTAATGTTAAAATTGCATAAGAAATTTGAATATGCATTCAGAAATACAATAATGTAACTTAAAATACGATAATATATTTTTTAATGTGCAGATTCTTTCTAAAATATAATTTAAAGAGATAATTTAGAGTAAGAACAATTTACTGTATATATACATTGTGATAGAGTAAAATGTCGTTGAATCTAAAATTTAATCAGTTATAGAATTACCTGAAAACTGATATATTTTCATATCTATCTATAATTTTCATACAGGAATCCTTTCAATACCTTCTTCAGTGTAAAAAAAGTAAAACACCAAACAGTATAAAAAAAAGAAACAGCACCAGCAATTAGAGATTGAAGGCCTGCAAACACCTGATTTAAAACATGGGAGTAAACCAGATTGTCTGGGAAAATGCTGGGTTCTTTTAATAAAACGGGATTTTTGCAGTGTTTTTTAATCATTTTTCAGGAGTTGGGTCGAAATGTGTCTGTTTGCATCTTAACGTTCTAGGTCAAAATTCATCGTTTAGGATGCGCCAGTTTTGTTGCTCCATAAATCTTTAAAAAATCGTGAAATGTAGATTTTTAGGTTGCATATATTAGTTTTTTGGAATACTAAAGAAATTCTATTATAAAATAAAAACTTGCTGTTATAAGCAGAGGTTTCTCATAGCTTTCTAAGCTTCGTCGTGCACTTTTGATTCGCTATACTTCGTCATTACCAAACTTTTGTTTTTATCATGACTTGTAAAACATGAGTAATGACAGTTTTCATAATTTATCATTAATATCATCATAGCGACCAACTTTTATGGGGTTTTGTTACCACTAGTATATAATAGAAAATTTAAGATGTTTAATTCAGATTTCGGCTCATTAAAAAAGGCAAAAGTTACAATTACATTTTTTTGGTATGAAAAAAGCGTAAAATTTTGCAGCCATGTATCATGTTCTAAGAGTCTTGTGAATAAAAATTGTCAAATAATAATTGCTATAGAGCCAGTTCACACTGCAATGTGCAGTACTGCAACATTAAAAAGAAAAAAAAACATTAAATTTGCATATATTTATTTTATTTAGTTGCTAAATAATAAAAGATATTAGAAAAAAAATTTCTCAAGAAGATCCTATTTGGGAACTGAGGGTATTTGCAGATCTAGTCTGATTAACCCCTTCGCAACAAGCGTCCTTACAGAATTTTTAATCTTTTACCACCGGTTTTTCAAAACAGAAATTATCGCCTAATTGACCGCAGAAATGCTATCATTAAAGCAAAGCTTACAATAAAAAGGAACTGGTAGAAATAATCAAGGATTCTGAGCATTTTATGCGTCACTTATACGTGTCGCTCGTCCCCAAGGGGTTAAGGCTTTTCTAAACCTAAACTGCCTACACTGTGAAAAATTTCTGAATTATTTTTTCTTTGCAAACAGATGAAATTGGTAGGTGTTCTTATTCAGAAATCATGTAATCAAAAAGATTTTTCCATTTTTCGGTCCAAGATCTTTTTGAAAGTACCGTCAAATTTGACGTTTTGAACCGAATTTCAGGACGCGAAAAAAATAGAAAAAAAGTGATGTCATAAGATAACAACTGCTTATAACTCAACATGTAATTCATTTATTGAAAAATGAAATAACTATTCGATTACAAATCGCTTCAAAAATCATGACTGTAAATGTCTTAATTTTACGTTTCAAAATGAGTCAATAATTTCGAGTCGTTAAAATGAAAAATATTTTATCAGGAACAATTGTAACAAAAGATAGCTGTAGCACTTCTAAACAACTGTATGTAATTATAATTGCCACATTTTATTTCATTTGTTGCAGTATTCTCCAAAAATAAATACGTGTTGCATTTTCTTTCTTTCAAAATGGGCAATTAAATAATCTGAGAGTGATTATAATCTGAAAATATACAGCAAAATCAGTGCATTTTACTTATCTATTATTAACCATTTTAAATGGTGTATATGAATGTTTGAGACGGATTTTGATTAGAAAACTAAATTAAAATCTTATATATTTACAAATAATATGACAAATTTTTTAAATTAGAAGAATTTTTCATTTTGCATAGAAAAATTGATTTAATTAGCTTTAAAAATACAACTGTAAATTTACCCAGTTTCTGAAATGGAATACCGGGAAATAAAATGCTTGATAAAATTGATATTACGTAAAAATATTTTATACTGTCAGTTTAGAATGGAATTATTTTCTTATTCAAAAATTATTTGACTTTTTCTTTTTCGCAACTTTAAACATGCTTTTATAAACATAGAAATTCGTTTTTTTTAAATTAAATTGATCAATGTTGAATAATGAAACTTCAATTTTGCAATGATTAAAATATGTTTTTTAAATGGTAATTTCATACGATATCTATTTACACAGGTGAAGGAAAACTAAATTAAACATTTGTCTATTATCATATTATTATTTTTTAAAGAAAACTTTTGTTATGAAATAATTTTTTTCTCTCCTATTTTCATTTAAAAATTGTATAATAATTATTTGTCTTTAAGCTATATTGAATTTTCCTGCCTTGGAAACAAGATAGATTTCATCTGCCACTAGATTTATGCCTATTAACACAGTTTTGTAATACATGGTGTTTCAAAAATATTCACCTGATTTGAAATGCGTATATTATGAAAAATATTGAACATAGTCACTTACGATTAATTTAATATTTCATGGCTAATCACAAATTGTTTCTACAAACCAAATTAAAGGTACTCAATATGTCCACCTTTGTATGCACGGCATATATCTATACGGTAGTTAAATTCGTATCAAACTTTTGTGAGCATACTCGCATCCACGGCTGTTGTTATGCGCATATTCAGCTCGGCTAATGTAGCTGGAAGGAGAGTCACATAAACGTAGTCTTTTATAAACCCCTAAAAGTAGAAATCGCGCACTGAGAGGTCCGGCGATCTGGAAGGCCAGGAAAACACTGAAGTGGCGGACGAAAGTAGAGCGTTAGCGCTACCTGTCAGCTACTGCGTGAAACTCTAGATTTCCCTCTTTCTACCTATACATCATTCGATCAAAACTGATTAAAAGCTGAATAGTTATGATTTTTTACATAGAATGATTCTTTTTGAAACACATTGTAAATTGATTATTGTTTAACAAACTAAGAAACAGAAATATTTATACTCTTTAAATCTTATAATCTATCACAATTGTAGTTTTTAATTCATGCTACATAAAACATTTTCTTTTTGTCTTTTGCTCTGTTAATCTTCAGATAATTAAATTAAAGTTGATTTTATGTATATTTAGCAGTAAATGTGTAGTTGTGTTATATCTAAGCATAGGTTGCACATCCACAGTCACAACTTCCTATTGCTTTCCAGATTTATATTCAGGTAACAATCAATATGTATATTTAATGAAATATTAAAAATCCATTCCATATAAGAAAAAACAGGATTTGCCAAATTCCTTTACACATTTTAAAATTCAAAAACAACAATCAAGTAATTGAAGCACTACAAAGTGTTTTGGACCGAAATGCTGTCTATTATAAAAACATTAACTCATCATTCTAAAAAGAAATTTGTTGCAAAATTTCTCAGTGTTCTGTACTTTCACAGCTTCAAAATCCACCCAAAATTAGATAAAAAGCTACAGACGATATAGTTAATCAATCTACTACGATATTTCAAAGTTGGAATAAAACTGCGTACCGTTTGGATGTGGTTCGATTCACAAAAGTGCGCACATATTGAAAAATCGTAGTAAACTGTACAAAATAAATTTACTGTAACTGCTTATATTTAGTTTCTTATGCTTTCTGCAGCTTTGAATATGTACCGCCATCTATTGGCAAATTTCGCAACTGTTGTTCTCCTACCATATATTCACACAGAATAGTTTTTCTTTAGACGAATGACTTTATTAAACAAGGACGAAAAACATTAAAATATAAACATATTAACTAATTCACACAGTAATTTAGTTTTCACACAGAACATCACATAGCAACCGTTCGGTATTGCGTTTTCTCGCAGACTGACTGTGAGGAGAAAAAAGCGGTCAGTGCACAGGTATGATTAAAACATTGTTCTACTTTTTCTTATTCCCAATTTTAAACATGCTTTTATAAACATAGAAATTCGTTTTCTTAATTAAATTTATCAATTTTGAATAATGAAACTATTAATGCGCACATAAAAAAATACTTGGCTCGTTCTCAAATCCAACACACCTCTCTCGCTCGAGATTCATATTTTTAAACAATTCTACAAACAAAAATACATATACACGCAGAGATGCCAAGTATCCGGATTTTTGCACACCAGTAATTTTTTAGAGAAAATGTTCTGTTAAATCGCAAAATTCTCTGATTAAATAAAATAACATTTTCTGTACTAAATTACTGATATCCAAAAAGCCGGAGACTTGGCAGTTCTGTATACGTACAAAAATTACATACAAAATTAGGAGAGAGTAGCCGAATTCGGACCACTTCATTTTTGGAATATCTGCAAAATATCACTACACATGGTAAATCGATTCATCTACGACTAAATATATATTTAGAAAAAATTCTTTTTGAAAATCTTAAGTTTTATTTTAATTTGAAAAATTTGTCAAAAGTGGTCCAAATTCAGCGACTGGTCGCCTAACTTGACACTCTCCTAAATTGGACCAAACAACATTAGGCTGTTTTAATGAGTGGGGAATATAACTAATTTTATTAAAAGCAAAGTTTGCGATTAATGAAATTATCAAACAAAACAACATCAATGAAATATAATGAAAATGAAATTTCTGAAAGTAAGAGTAATATTGTTTTAAATCAAAACGTATTAAAAAAATGAAAGTTACAAGTAATTAAGAATAGAAATTATGGAATAGATTACCAGTCACTTGAATATCATATCATGTAAGGCGAAAAACATAGGCAAGGCTTACACATGAATTTCTTTTGTTCATTTTTTATTCCAGCGCACATTACATGGAACCATATTTGGCAATATTAACACTGAATCATTTCAGCTATTTTATTTTTGTTACAAATTAGGCAAAATCAATCATCACTGTCTTGATTTTTATTTTTAGATTCTGAATCATTAGACATTTTTTTGCAACAGAAAATTTCTTTACCTTATGTCTGTGATATGATCTACTGATCGGTGCTTCTTTTAATGATAAAATGGCGTCATTCTGATGAGTAGGATGTCAGCGGAAGATGGCGTCTCTTTTTGTAATTAACTGTAGCATTGCAGCGGTCCATTTAAAGTGGCGGTCCAAATATGGCTACTCTCCCCTATACATATTATATTAAGAAATTAATGAAAAGTTTTTCATGGAATATACAAATTTTTATTCATGGACAGCTTTTGTCAGAAAATCAACGATAATATTTTCACTATGAACATATTCTAATGTAATATTTTTTTTTAATAATACATCTTTGACAAAATGTAATCTTAAGTTCATATGCCTTGATTTATTTGAGGACTTGGTGCATTTAATCTATTGGATTGCTGCTTGACTATCCATATTTAAAGTTATAGCATCTTTTTACATTTTAACTCATAATAATTTTACAACCCACATTATATTTTTTGCAAATTTCAGAAATAGAAAATAATTCTGCTTCACATGTAGAAAGACACATGTAGAAAAAATTTTGTTTGAGACATTTCCAAAAAACTAAAGAAATTCCTAACAAAACTAGTCCACCCGAAGTGAGATTTTCCATTTTCTCCATCTCCCCAACTAGCGTCTGAACTACTATTTAAAAAATCAAATTCGTTGTTGTAAAGTAATTTTCTTATATTTTGTACCTTTTAAATACCTTTATAGTCTTTTAGCCAAAATATAATGTATTTTCTCTTGCTTGTGACTAAATTGAGACAAATAAGTTGTGACACATCATATATCATGACGTGTTCAATTGGCTAAATATAAAATTTTGCCAATCAATTCCTGATAAATATATATGTCAATCAATTCATTTGTTTATATGGAAACTTCTATATTCACCTTTAATAATAGGTCTTTTTACAGATTTACAATTTTCTAAATTTTGTTAACGATTTATAATGATTCAATATATTCAATTTGTGATATACTAATACCGTTATCATGTTTCTCAATTTTAATACCTAAAAATTTAGAGTTCGTATTTTCATACATTTCAAATGCATTTTTAATTTTAGAAGCAATATCTTCATACGCTGGTTGGTTATTACAAAATATAGCTAAATAAATGACGTACATACACAATATAAAAATGTTATCATTCTCAACTTTAACAAATACACTAGCTGGCTTCGCCCGCCAGTGGGCCCCTAATTTACATCGGTGCCTCGAAACTTTTGTATTCTCCGGCTCGCATATCCCTTGCATATCCACCACCAGGTGGCGCAATCTGCTCTATACGAACATCGGGCACTGAAACCGTTAAAGCTTTCGATGTCCAGTCGAATGAGCCATACCCCGTCGTGATCCGGCCCATAGAAATAGAGCTCGGAAAGCGCCCCTAGTGGTGAAATGCGGAACTAAAATTAATAATCTCTAGTAAGCTCTATCGGTGTCGAGTCGAATGAGCTATACCACGTCGTGTCCGTCCCATAGAAACAGAGATAGGAAAGCGCACCCTGTTGGTAAAACTCGGAACTAAAATCGGTAAGCTCTATTGATGTCGAGTCGAATGAGCCAAACCAGGTCGCGATAGGAATCATACGAAGGGAGATATTTTGAAAAGAAATAGCAAATTCCTTAGCTTTTTCTTTTTTTTCCCTATACAAAAATGACAATTATTTAAAAAATATTAAAACTTTTTAAAATAAATGTTCCTGTGTTGACCCTCTGGTTTATTTGACTGCGATCGAAGATGAAGTTGATTGTTTACATATAGTATAATCTCTGATCCATCGAATAGAAATTTTGTATATCTCAAATGACAACGTTTCTTTCCGACGAAAAGAAAAAAGGATGCATTTTAAAACGACAAATTTAAATATATCGCGCCCCCACACAAACACAAAATCATAAAGCGGGAGTTAAACTATATAGAATCCCATATATAAAAAATGGAAAAAAAGAAAAAAAAATTGATATTTTTTGAAGCTTTTGAAAAAAGTAAATAGAGCACGTATTTGCAGTGCTATCGGCTGCTTCAGAATACAAATATCCTAGTAGAATAGAATTTTAACTACGAAAAATTTTTCAAAATAAATCATATGTTTGAAAAGCTCATTCAATTCTGTACGCAAAATGAACAACGATATTTGATTTAAAATCGTTAATAAATAAGATAATTACGGCCAAAGCAAAGTCACTTATGTCACTTCGATTAATCTGTGCTTGAGCCGAAAAAAACTGATATCTGCAGAAACGGGTTGCACAAATGATTTTATTTTAACGGTTAATAATCGAATTTTTTAAAGTGGAAGGTGTCTTTCTAGAGCTGAATGAATGCACTTATAGCTTCTTCTCTAGGAGTTTATGTAAATCTATAAAAAATTCCTGCGACGGAGGGGTTTACATTGGCAAATTAGAGGAAACATGAAAGTGAGATACGGGAACGATCGGTTTCTAAAGGGTTAATGTACATATTTTTTAAAACTCTGAAATATATGTTTCGAAGAAGAAGAACGTGGCTATGATCTGGCGTCGTCTTTTTGTCTCTAGTCGTATTTCCCGAGTCGATGCGCATTTTTAAACATGGGCCGAAAAACAAAAATTCACGTGAGTGAGTTTCAGAAAAGATTTTTTTTCGAGGGGTTAAAAAAGGAATTTTTCAAAACGGATAGCAGATTCTAAAAAGAAAAATAACTTAGATTAGGTTCGGTATTTTTAGTTTTTCGTATCTTGCTTAGACGCCCAGAATTGAATATTTAAAGGCTAGCTAACCCGCCCGCCGTTGCCCGGGCCCGAGATAATTACAATCTCAGAGAAAGACGTTAACCCCCTCGCTCCCCATACCCGCAAATATAATGAATACTTTGTTCAAGAGAACCACCGTCACCTACATTAACGCGATCATTAAAAAAAGAATTACATTTTTCTGATAATTAGAACATAACGAAGACGCTACGCTAAAATAGCCGACAGATGACACCCCTTCCCGACCTCAATTTCAAATCTATATCTTAATTAGTTACCTAAATTTTTGTTCATTAGTAAAAATTGGCAATTATTTCCTTTCATTTTCGCAAACTAAATGGAGGGTTCGGCCCGAGAAACAGATCCCTGTCTGAAACTTTCGCGGATCGTTTTCACTGGCGCCGGCAGATTTTTGGCAGTTTTTTGCATAAATAAAAAAAATTACCAACCGAATTTTTCAAAAATCACAGATTCAGACACAGAATATTTTTTTTTTTACATATGCTCAGAAATTTTCAAATTGATATCTCAATTAGTTTTCTTAAAATTCGCTAATTAGTAAAATAATTTCGAATTCGTTCCTTTCTGCTTGCAAATCCAACGCGCCAGTTCGTTTCTTTCGCCATTTTGATTTAAAAGATGACATTTTAGAAGCGATGGTTAATGAGAATCTAATTAATATCTAGGCTAATTATCAAAATATTAAAATTCTGAGGCTCAGGTGCACATGGCCAGACCTTGGACTATCCACACCTAAATTTCCAGACTTCTAGGTGGGCTAGATTTTGCTAGCCATCTCCAAAAGACACACACACGGACACACACATAGAGCGAAACTTTCTTTTATTAATATAGATATAAAATATTAATATTAATAAATTTGCAATAGAAAGAATTCTCGCTAAACTATCCGCAGCTCAAGCAAGAACTTAAGAATTGCCAATAAGTAGTGACAAAATTGCCTGTTAGAAGTGTTCTACTTTTTTATTTAATGTTTTTTTAAAAAAATCTTATTATCCAAATTTTTATGAGTATTAAAATTTTTTTTTCCTAAGCATGGGTATGATTTTTGTTTGAAAATATTAATATTTAGCACAAAAAAAAACAGTAATTCATGAAACACTCGACTTTCATCAAAAGATTTCTAACCAAAAACGTCCCTCTAAAATGTTTCAAATAGATGGTGATGGCGCTCGAGTAGGACAGTTGTATCAGTTCTTCTGCGTTAATGACACTTTCAGTTTCGCGTCGGCAGATGGCGCTACGTGTGCACGGTTGTATGTTTGTAACGGCAGAGCCGTGTGACCACTATTTCCTTAGAAATCCTTATTTTTGCATCGCTACTCTGGTTTATTTAATTACTTCCGTGAAGAATCGATGCAACCAACCAGTGAACCAACCAACCCAAGAGAATAAAAGCGTATTTTTAATGAGAGTGCTTTGTGCATTTTTATTAATATTTCAGAAAGTAATTAAAATATTAAAATACTGAAGTAATATTGCACCAGGAGAGGGTTTGGACTAGCTAAATCTAAATTTCCAGCCTTCTAGGTGGGCTAAATTTTCCTAGCCATCGCCAACGGACACACACACACACACAGAGCAAAACTTTCTTTTATTAGTATAGATTGCAGAAATCGCTGAAAAAGCGAAAGAGACTTACGGAAAAAAAACGTTTTCGAAAGGGTTAACTGAAATATTTTTTTTAACTAAAGTTTTCTTCGTGATCTCGAAAGAACATAAATGTATTTGTGTGTGTTTGTTTGTTTTTTTGTTCTTTTAGAGAGCCGATGCGTGATTTTAAAAATCGCAGGGAATCGGAAGGAGTCCTGCGCGCGAATATTTTTCGAAGGGTTAATATTTGTATTTTTCAAAAACGATCGCAGATTTCGAAAGGAGAAAGAATTTAGATCTCGTCTGGTATTTTAATTTTCCCTAACTCGTTTGGAACCGCCGCTGCAAATTTTTGAAAATTGTCGAAATTGCCAAAATTGTGAAACGGTGTACGGAAAATGTACATTTTCGAAGAGTTAACTGACGTTTTTTTTTTTAATCGAAGGTGGCATTGAAGAGGACAAAGTCCGATCTTTTATTTGGTGAAATCCGTTTATCCGAATCTTTCTTAGTCCGGCGGATGCGAGGTTTGTAATGAGGGAGAAAATAAAAAACACGAATTCGACGCTTTTTGATTATTTTTTTGAAAGGGTTAATATCGAAATTTTTTCGAACCGACCGGATTGTTAGAGACGTAAAAGTACGTTCTTTGAGAATATGTTGACGGTTTTTTCGTATTTCTGTCGGTTCGTCATCGGCGAGTTTAGACAGTCGTAAAATGAAACCGGCCGAAGCGATCTTTCCTCCTTCTTTTTGTGGAAGATGAAGATTTAGCTCTTCTCGGCATGCGCGGAATACTTTCGACGTAGATTTCTTTTGCAGTAATTAAAACAGTTTTGTTCATTAATAACTCCCTTAATTGAGGGCCGATTTCTTCGAAACTGCAATTCCTGAAGGCCCGGATTTTTCTGAATTTTTTGGCACCAAAAGCGCTTCGCTCCTCGCTACGCTCGCAGAGTTTATCCGGGTACAGATACGCACACAGACAGACACACAGACGTTTACGAACATTAATAATAAGGACAATTATCAGATGCTAGCTGATAGTCCAATATTAGAAAGTTCCATTTTAATTTTTAAAAAAAAACAGTTCCTTCCTGATTGAGGTAAACAACAAGTACACTTTTGAATTTACAAACTTTACTCCTATTACTTTTTCATATCCAGTTGGCGGTAACATATACAAAGTTCCTTTCAAATGACTGTACAAATATGCAGTTTTTACATCAAAAAAGTTAAAAATCAAATTTATTTTAGCTGTAAGTGGAATTAACAATTTAAAAGATTAAATATTTACAACAGGTTAATCTGATTCTCCTTATTATTTAGTTTTTATTTGATTAAACTCAGCAGCTACTAATCTCGTTTTTTTTTACTTTATTTCATTATTATCATTCTCTTTTAACGCATCAATCCATTTATTTTTATCAATTTTGTTTTTTCAGGCATTTGTACTATTTCAATATTTATGTTTATTTAGCGATTCCAACTCATTTTTCATCGCTAGTTCCCAATTATGCGAATCAACAGTATTTTTTGCTTCTAAATAATTATGCGGGACATTATCAGTTAAATTAGCTAAAAAATGTTTAGTTTTCAACCTCCCTTCAAACTTCAAGTATATTTTCATTTCTAACAGTAATTCTATTTTTTCCGGGGTGCCATCCCGGCTGCTAGGAGGCAA
The DNA here is from genome assembly GCA_963931845.1 of Maratus michaelseni. Classification (NCBI taxonomy): domain Eukaryota; kingdom Metazoa; phylum Arthropoda; class Arachnida; order Araneae; family Salticidae; genus Maratus; species Maratus michaelseni. The sequence continues at coordinate 406,234,641 of OZ007586.1, forward strand.
GTTGATTAATGGGGTTTGCTGCATAATGCTGACTCAACACTTTCATTTTCGGTCGAGTCAGCAGAAAATTCCAAATTTAGAGTTTCATTCTTTTGATTTTGATGAATTTTATTTTCTTTTAGAGATTTATTATTTATTAATGATTCAATATCCCAACATTCTGAGAACTTGCTTATTCCAAAATAATTACCTCCCTTTAAAGACTCGTTGAATTTAACAGATAGTTCGTCAATCGCTTTCTTATTTTCTATATCCTAAATACTATATCCCCGCCTTTCTCACGCGTCCTTTTTTCCCGGATACATGAAAATTATTTATCATTATTTTAGGGATGTGAAAGTAAGCTATACAGGCAAATTTTCTTAGATAATTTAATCTTGGCTCTTTGCTTACACAATTTTAAAAGGATTTTTTTCTTTTTCCTTTACGCGGTGTTGCATTAGACACTTGTGTACTACAGTTAACGGCTTCTGCCCAGAATTTAATAGGAAACTCACTCTCATATAATAAAGCTTTGGCCCTTTCTAAAAGAACATGATTAGCTCTCTCCGCTTTACCGTTACTTTCACTATTGTATGGAATAGTTTTTTCATGAAATATACCTGAATTATCAAGAGAATTATAAAGTTCTGTATTTACAAATTCGCACCTATTGTCACTTCTCAATTTTTCAATTCTTTTACCCATACGGTTTTAATACTTAGCTTTAAATTTACAAAACATATCAAATACTTTATCTTTACTTTTGAGGAAATAAGTAAAATTTATGCCAGAAAAATCATCCACCAGTATCATGAAATATTTTGCCTCACTAAGTGATTCAATGTGCATAGGGCCGCACAAATCTAAATGAAACATCTCCAGAATATCAGAGCTTTGGTCCATATCATTATTCGGATGACATTTCCTGGTTATTTCACTCATATCATACGTATCACATTTAAAATCAGACACATTTTCATCATCAAGATCAATAAATTCCTTAATTTTTAATATATATTTTGAATTTAAATAACATCCTTTATCATGTCACATTTCATAGTTACTAGTAGTCTTATCAGTAAAATTACACTCAGAGTAATATGCGGGTTGTAGTTCAATTTCTAGTGTATTTCCTTTTTAATTATTTTCGGTACAAACTTATTATATTTATCACATAAATATTTTCTGAAACAATTCTACAACACTTATCCATTAGAGTAGTATAAATAAATAATAATAATGTAGTATTACATGCAATAAATTATATCTCAACTGTGGAACATAACTAACATTACTTATATTTAATTTTATAGAATTCTTTTCACTCACAGTATTACATAAAACAGTTCCAATACCGTTAGAAAAAATTCTAGAATTTTTATCTGCTTGGTAAATATCCTTTTCTTCAGGATAAATTCTTTCGACCCACACTGAGGCTATAGAAATGTAGGATTTGGCCCCATTGTCGAGCAACCATATGGCATCACACATATGATATTTATCCGTTGAATCCCTTAAAAGCGGAATTGTTTCTTTCTCTCGATGAATAATTAATATCATGACGCGTTTTTATTCGTTGTTCATTCACACTGTATTTATCTTTTCTTGAGGTATTTCTATAAAAACAGTCCTTGAATACATGATTTGGACGCCTACAAATATAACATTCTTATAGTCTTAGACTTTAGGTTTTTCTGGAATAGAACCAGTAGTGGGATTCAGCCGGTTCGGTAGAACCGTTACTTAAAATTTGTTGAGTTCGGCAAACCGGTTGTCAAAATGGCACTGGTAATGTTGAAATTACAAAATTACATTCCTTAAAATATCCATTTGCTCAATATCGTATCCTCTAACACATTAAAATTTTCTCATTTCTGTTCATCTTTGTGTTACGTCTTGGGTTCCGACAAGATCAATGCACTGGATTTCTGTAGAGTATCTTTATAAAAGAATATGTGACATAAGCACAAAGCGATTGTTCAGATTTTAAGTTTCTTTTAATTGTCGTTTAATTAAATAATCATTTATAAATTTGTTATATTAAAAAATGCATTTTATATTAATTGGAAATTCTTTGACCATTATTGTACAAATGTACGTATGTTTTAAAAAGATTCTTATTAGCGGTCTGCGGGTATTAAAATTATGAATTTATTTTCCCGCGAGGTTCGAAATGCTTCTGACAGGGACAGTTTTTTTCCCTTTAGTTCAACATTACGTAACAATATAATTAGTGTTTCCTAATGTATGTGTGACGCTTCATTATTTTTTATCCTTTAAGCTTGAAAAAATCATTTGGTTAGCAGCGCTCCCAAACAGTCCTCTTTTCTCTTTAAAGTCCGATTTTTATAGTTAAGTCCGCTTTTATGTGTTTTGGTCCGTTTTCCGTAACGAAAAAAATTTCAAAGAATTTCATTAAAAAAAAAATATCTTTCTTTCTATTTTTGAAAACAGCAAAATTGTGATGCATGCTAATCGTGAGTGCTTCCTTAACCTGTAAATCACAACTGAAAACCACTACAGTAAAAGTCGTAGTTCCTATTATGATACGAAAATCTGCCCGATATTATGATTCTTAACTAAAAACGTAAATTTTTCCACTTGTCTGTACGTGGATGGGTTGGTTGGGTTGATTATTGACGGCCAATTATCTACACTAGGGATATAGGCCCGGGGGGAGTGCCCTTCGTGGGGGTCTTTCTAAGGGAACCTAATCCGTATTTACGCATGGATAAATCCACGGCTCGAAGAAAACCACGAAAACTCCGAACGATTAGGCCGACGGGCGCGATTGGGATCGAACCCAGCACCTCCCGTCTACCAGCTTCGAGAGCACAACCTCTCAGCCACTGGTGGGGCGTCTGTACGTGGAGCTTATTTTTTAACTTGCACATAGATAATGCGTGTATTTCGCACCAGAGTCTCTGAAATCTCATAGGATGGCAACATGCAAAATATCTTATAAAAACGGCGAAAAACGACCATTTTCATTATTAACTTTTACAGCATATTGTAAAAAGACCATTTTGATCATTAACTTTTACAGCATATTGTAAAAAGACCATTTTCATCATTAACTTTTACAGCATATTGTGAAAAGACCATTTTCATCATTAACTTTTACAGCATGTTTGAAAACAGATGTCTGGAAACAAATTTCGCCTTTTTCTGTTCACGTTCACAGGGCTCAAAGTAGTACAGAAATTCTATAATTCTCGTTCTTTTCTGCCCTCCCGAATATTTTCGGATATGCGGGACCCAAAGAAACATCAAAGATTGTAAAATTCTGCTTTGTGCGTTCGCGTGGTAATGGGTCTAAAAATAGTGTCTAAATAGTAAAATTTAATTTTTTTTTCTTCTTCCTTTTATTCAAATTTTTTCAGCTTGCTTAACACTAAGTAACAAAGAAATTTTAAAATTTTGGAGTTATCTTTTAGGTATCTAGGACCCAAACTAAAGCAGAAATTGTAAATTTGTACGTCCCCCCCCCCCCCGAATCCACGGGACTGATGTAACGCAGAATCTCTCTTCCCTTCTTTTCTCTTAGACTATTCTGGCCTACACGACCTAAATTAACGTCAAAATTGTAAAATTTTTGCTCTTTTTTTTTTTTTTTTTTTTTTTTTTTTTTTTTTTTTTTTTTTTTACAGAGTCTATACGGTCAGAAAATGGAGCAGCCATTTTTAAATGGTCCGCATTTCTTTCCCGTGTACACTGGACGCGAAAAAGTTAAATTTCAGCGTTTTTTCTTCCTTTCCCTCGTATTTTTCATAGTTTTCGGGAACTAAAGTTATGTTGGAATAGTAAAATTGTTGCTCTTTTTTTTCTGAGATTGCAGGATCTGATATACTGCCGAAATAGTAAAATTTTCGTTTTCTTTTCCACATATTTTTCGGGCCTGCGAGACACAGAAATTGCAAAATTATGGATGTTTCTTCGAGCGCACGATACCCAAAATCACTTAAAAATAAATAAATGTTCTCTGTTCTTTTTTTTTCGTGACTCCGCCAAAAACAAAAAAAATTGTTCTTTTTCAAGAGTCCGCCGAACCCAAAATAAAGTCGAAATTGTAAAGTTTCTATGCTTATTTATTTGTGTAAGCAGGAACTGAAATGGGACAAAAATAGTGCAATTACACCTGTCTCTCTCTCTCTCTTTTTTTTTTTTTTTTTTTTTTTTTTTTTAGTCTGTGAGACTTTAAATAATAAGTTCTACTCGTCTTATTTTTCGATTTTTGGGGTCTTCAGAATCTAACACTGAAAGTTTTTTTTATTTCCTTCCGAGCTTGCCGAACCCGATATAAGACCGAAATTAAAAAGAAATTGCGGGGTTTTGTTTGATTACGTGGACCTGAAATAGTGTCAAAATAATAAAATGTCACTTTATGAGCGTCCTAAAATAACGGCGAATTTGTAAAATTTTGGTTTTCTTTATCCTTCCTTTTTTCCTCTGATTTATCGGATCTGAAAGATGACCAATTAGCATGTTTTCTAGACTAATATTTAAAAATTTCTTTGTATAATTAAGAAAACTAGACAAAGTACTTTTAGGAAAATGATTTACTTTTTAGTCCCTTTTTTAAATGTAAATGGCTCCCCTAAGTCCCTTTTCATGTAAAAATGTTCCCCTTTCTGGGGGCTAAAATGTGTTGGGAAGCGGACCGGTTGTGAAATTATTTGAATCCCACCACTGAGTAGAATGCTTCGGCTTCAGAGCGCACGGCGTTCGTATAGGTTTTTACTTCTCGAAGTATTTCTAAAACTTCATCTATATTTGTGTCCAGTTGGGTTTTAAATATATAACGGAATTTTGAAAATTTTCCTCTCAATCCTCTTAAGTATAAAATACTAATTCTCGATATGTAACAATTAAACCAAGGGCGTGACATTTTGTTGAAGTTCCTTGTGCTCTGGCAATATAGTTTTTTGCCGATTCATTTTATTTTATTTCCAGTTTATTTAACTCATTGCGAACACCAATTCTCCTATCCTCTGCTTGGACGGTGAAAGTATATATATATTTTTTTTTCCCACAGAAGTGTGGCATTTTCTTCTGTATCGAATTGAAGCGCTTGTTCGTCTGATAAAGACGGTTTAATGTATGCTATAGAGTCGCTGTTTTTTGGTCCCATTCTTTATAATAATTTTCACTTAATCCTTCATTGTTTATTTCGGATAAACAGAGTCCAACCTTTTTTAACTTAAAGCTACTTATTTTGAGGCTTCATAAGAAATAGTTATTACCGGTTAATTCAGGAAAGTTAAGTTTGTCCATTTTTTCACTCAGAAATGTTCGTTTCGTTTTCAAATAGAAATGTTTAACATATAGCAACCACGTTCTCTGCTGCCATTTGTTGTTCTACTACCATATATTCACACAGAATAATGGATCTTCAGACGAAAGACTTTATTAGACAAGGACGAAAAACATTAAAACTTAAATATATTAATTAATCCACACAATAATTTCTTTTTCACACAGAGCATCACATATCAACCGTTTGCTATTGCGTTTTCACGTAGACTGGGTGTGAAGAGAAAAAAGCGGTCAGTGCACAGGTATGATTGCGCACATAAAAATGTTTCGCTCGCTCTCAAACCCAAAAACAATTAATGTGTTTTTATATCGTTTAAGAAAACTCTTTATCATGAGCAGCAATTTCTTCGAATATGGAAAACTCCATATCGTACGTCAAATACTCGGGTTTTATTGAATTTTAAAATATATTAACGACTTTTGGCTCACATTTTATAAAGAAGAAATAATTGACGTTTAATGGGAAGCTCATAAATTTTATCTGCATTACTTTTAAAATTTATTTAAATGTTTGTCAATATATGCCACTGCGATATATGAAACTATAAGAATGCTCAAACTAACGTGTAAATCTTGATCAAAGTTTATTCTGTTTAGCTCTTGAATCCTCAAATAAATGTTTATATTTTAGAGTTTTATGTATATTTGTGCAATTTTGCAAGTTCAGACAGGGCAGTGTCGTTTACGGTCTAAAAAAAAAATATATGGTTAAAATGACAGAAGACGAAATTTATGATATTTCTGAGAAACATATAAAATATTTATTCTTTATATCTTACTTAAGGGATAACTGAAGTTAAGAGCTAGAACGAATATACTTGTGATATACTACGGCGTATATACTAGGATACCTTTCATATATTGTGTTCAATGACTTCTAGTATTTGAGTTTTTCTTCTTATTTTTCTGAGAGGAAAAACTGAGTAATTTCGCAAAGTACGCAAATACACATTTTAATGCATCCTCTTAAATATCAATTATTTTGCTAGGGATGTTTAGAAAAGTTTCCATGAATATGCTACCTCGACGTTCTTATTTGTATCAATTTAATGCGGTCTTTTTCATACCCAGTTGCCAGCACATGTTTAAGGGAATACTTTACACGCAACAGCAATGGGCAGCGCATTACATTTAATGCACTGTAATAAGCATAATATTAAGTATACCTCTTATATCTCTGTGCTCTTCAAAAGTACATTTGATTCGTTATCTACAAAAGCGTTTAACACTTTCCTACATAGTTGAAAAGTGTTTATGAATTCGGTTTGTCTGTTTGTCTAGCTGTCTGTCCGTGCAATATTTATTCAGAATGACATATAGTTTTTATATGTCAACGAGTTTCAATACAGAATGTGTTATATTGAAAACGAAGTGTGTCGTTTACAGGGACTCGCAAAATAACTCCGTTACTTTATTATCTACTGGCTGACCTGCCAGGCGTTGACCGAGCCCTTGTAATAAACTTAAAACTCTTAAAAAACGGAACTCTGGCCACGGTCTACGATGGCTTCGAAACCGTATACCCGGCATGCTCGTACGCTCTAGAAAATCTTTATTTCCCCCTACCACCGCCAGGGGAGCATTCTGTTCTAAACAAACCTCTTTCCGAACGAACTTCGGAGACAGGTCCCCGCTGCCTACGTTACTGTATAGTAGGCGCACTACAAAATTGAGCTGGTTTCGAGAAGATTGGAACATTATTAGCCCAGTTATTGCAATAAGGTACGGTTAGAGAAAATAACCTTGAGTGTGGTGCCGAGGGGAGGGGATGTTCGAGTGTCCTTCAGAAAATGACTAATTCGGAGGACCACTATGCATCTTTCAAAATTCGTTCGTTTGCTTAAGCTAGGAACTTAATTACAAATTTGGCTTAAACTATTATTTGGAAATAGTGGTAACCGCTACTCATAAATTTAGTTTAATGTTATAAAGGGGAACTATTAAATTAATTATAATGTTTGAAATCACTTGCGTTGAAATCGGAAAGATAGTTGCTGAGATATGGAAACGGAGCAGAGTTAGAGAAAAACCGTGAAGGACGGGCCGGGAGGAGAGGGGGTGGATTGTTCAAGTGGCCTTCAGCAAATCACACACAGACACACAGAGCGAAACTTTCTTTTATTAGTATAGATGGGGAAAGATCGTTTGCAGTGCATTTTAATTAAACTTTTCATCTAGCTAACTCATTTCATTGTATACAAAACTAATATTTCTTAATAAAATTCTGTTTTTGTTAGAAAGGGTTTCCTAATATATACCTAACGCATGATTTTCTGTTCTTGTTTTGTACGTGCCCCCCAGTCAGTTACAGAATAATAGAGCAGTTTTTCTCGTTCTTTTCTTTCTCAAGAATCAACACAAATTGTTTTAACATATTACTGTCTGTAACATTACTTTCATGAATATTTTCCAGAACGATCCTATTCCTATATAGGATTTAAACTTAACAGAAAACTTCTGCTTTATCATGTAAAATGCTGTATCACATTTTGAACCTATATTTGTATATGTTTAAATAAAAATGTTTTTTTAAAATAAAGGTGAAAGCAGTTAACATGTATTTTTTTCAAACTAATTTAATACATATATCTGCATAAAATATTTTATAGTGTGAAATAATAAACAAGTTTAGAGTTTACTTAACCTAAATATATCTTTTAATGTGTAAAAATTCCTAACTGAGACATTTAGTACTTTGTCAATTGACATCTTGCGAACAATTTCAACCAAACATATTGTTCTAGAAATCTCTTTGTACAACTTTGTTTTAATTGTTTAAGCTTACAGAAGAGCCCTTGATACAGTTTTTGCTATTTATTTGGCCAATATTTTTATGCATTGTTTTAATATTCTGAAAATATTACTCTTTTATACATTTTTCTTTATTTTTTCTAAATCAAATTTTTGAAGATTTAACAGTCCTATGGCAGTCCTATTTAAACTAAAAATATTTAAGTCCTGAAAGATAAATCATACTTTGTAAAAATAATTATTTTATTTAACAAAGAAAATATAACATATAACAAAATTGCGGTGCAATTTTTTCCACCAAGAATAGACAAAAATCATTAACGTTTATGCCCATCCTTGTACATTAGTTTTAAAGGATTTAATCCTAGTCAGCATGAAGAAGTGACACAAATTTAAGTACATAAACACCGACACAGATGAAAACAAGTGAAAAAGAAATTTATATTAACCCTTTCGGCCCTGATTTTTTTCTTAAACTTTTGTCAACTTTTTTTTTTTTTTTTTTTTTTTTACTATTTCAAAGCTAGATGGCGCTACTTGTGCACGTAAAATTCAAAATATAGAATGAACATCTGTGATTATGAGGTTTTTACGTATCTGCAAGGCGTTATTAATAGTTTAAAGCATTTTAAAAGTAAAGAACACATATGTGACCACCAGGGCCGAAAGGGTTAATATAAATTTCCTTTGTATTTGAAAATCGGATAAAAATAACTGGAATAATAATGAATAAATAGATCATTTATTGGAAACTATGTTTAGAAAATTAGTTAAAGAAAGATGTCAGTAATCTATGTCCTCCACATCGTAAGAAATCTGCTGTTAAAAGGATTTTAATAAAATAAAATACACATTAATATAACTCAATACGCGAGAAACACAAATATATTTAAGAAAACCAAATTTAAAATAGTTTAGAAAGATTTTTATTGCTCTTAGAAAGGTCTCTATGCGTAGATTAAAAATACAATAGAATAAAAATGATACAATAATATGATAGAATAAATTTTTGCATTAAGAAATAATCACAGAATAAAAGAAAAATAAGAATAATAAATTACTATCCATAAATAAATAAATAAATATTATTAAATAACAATATTCTTAATTTGCATTCGTAGATTCGTCAAATAATAATCTTTTTAAATTGCATTCTTAAATTACTTTTTTCTAATTTCACCAGTTGCAAAGGGGTTCACTTTCAACATTTCACTCGAAGAACATTTGAATTTTACAAATTTTCAGCATTTCCTGGCACTAAAAACGCATTTATATTTGTTTTCAGTGTCATAAAGCGTCAAAAATGCATAAAACTGTAAGTGACTTAAAGTGATTTTTTGTTCGTAGAGGAATAGAATTTTTACTGTTTTACTTCTTAGAGCACGATTTTCTAAGTCCACAACTTATAGATCCTGGGACCGTATACAAATATAAATTTCGTCAAATTTTTTTAAAAATAACTATTTTGACGTAAATGAATTTTCAAAAGATGAAGCATTTGAAACTTTTCTGCCACTATAACTATATCTCTAAAACTAACAGTTTAGGAATTAGGTATCTGTCGATTATAAGAAAGGATCCACTATATAATATGTACATCCTGGAATAAGTTTTGAAACAATTCTCCAATTTTGGTGAATTTTTGTTTTTGTTTGGAAGGCTTGATTATGGTCGGGTATACTTCGTATGGAGGGTTCTTCAGTATAAAGAAAGGTATGTGTGTCTTTGGCAAATGTTTCTATCTGTATTTCTAACTATAGTAAAAATTAGAAATTTTTACGAAATTTTAATATCTTCTAAAGTGCAAAGTACTGCGTTACGTTTAAAAAATTGTACTTCTACCGTGTGTTTTATATTCTTTTATACACATAAAATATGCCGTACATAACCGTTAAAATATGTCAATTGCCATTTATACGTCTTTAATAATTGGCGCTCATATTTAAATAAGAAAATGAATGTAAGTGGTTAAGAAATAATCACATAAAGTGAACTTTCTTATTATTTTTAATTACACATAGAACAAAATTGCCAAGGATTTTCAGAGAAAAAATAAAGACATTAACGTTTATGTCCTTTCATGTTCGTTATTTGAAAGCAATTAATCCTTGTCAGTAACTAGAGATGACACATATTTGCTTACATAAGCACCGCGACAAAATAAAATGAGAGAAAAAGTATTTACATGAATATCCGTTTCCCATGTGAAGATGTAAGATAAAAATAACTGTTTTAATAATGAGTAAATAGATCATTTACCATCAGATGTATTTATAAAATCAGTTAATGAAAGTAGTCATTAATTTAGTTTCTCCGCGTTGTGACATATTTACTTTTTAAATGAATTTAAGATAATAGATGATATTAATATTCGGTAATGAGCGATAAACGGAAATATATGTAAGAAAATCTAAATTTTAAATAGATTATAATGATAAATTCTAAGAATCTTAAAAGAATATATTTTCGGATGTAACTTCGATATCCATAATTTCATTTCTTAAATATGCTTTTTATACTAACTGAAACTAATATCCCATCATTAAAATTTATTTCGCAAGGAAAATTTCATTACAAGATTTTTGACACCAAGATATAAATGCAGTATTAGTTTCGCTTTTCTTTTATAGTTTCGAAAATACTAGTTTACATATGCTTGTGACGTCAGTTTTTCTTTCTATCAGTCAGCCCGTTTGCCTTTCCACGCTTCAGCTTTCGTAAATATGCAGCAAGTTTTTATGGAAATTTGTATGAGTGACATTTGTAGTTCTTTTAACCCCTTCAGCGTCGCTATATTTTTGTGTAGGCTACTTTTTTTAAATTTCAAATTGATTGATTGCCACCACTTTTTTAAAATAGAAATATTCACCTTATTTAATGCCTGATAAAATGATGCGAGAATAAAGCTAATTTCACTATTTTAAAAAAATGGTGGGAATCAAAGAATCAGAATTAAAAAAAAGTAGAATACACAGCCCGTGAATATGACGGGAGCGAGAATTAAGGGGTTAAACCCACTAACAGAAATGTTCGAACATATTACAAAACCTCTTATGTGTTCGTCAATGTTGGGTAACCATTGATTCCATACGATATCACTGACGAATGTGTACTTCGATGTAATACAAGCGGCCATCTTACAGTGCAATGGTATCCTCGTCTTTTGCCGAACGCTTTGCTGCCATTGTTCGAGATTATTGTTGCGTCTTCAGTCATATACATGTATATTTTAAACATGTTTTGTATGCAGTGATTGTTTAAAGTTTCATAACTATTCTCTGTATGTGAAAAAATCACATATTCATAAATGAATAACATAAATCTGAATGGAAAACAAATGTGTAAAAATACTTACAAAGAAAAGTTAATTTGTCAAAATACCTTTTGGTATGTTTGTATTATTTTTTTAGAGAGTTTAAATTGTTTTTATTTTATATTATGTAGCTTCAATCTGCCGTTAATTTCTCTGCTTCCGGAGTTCACACCTCCATGACACAACTATTTGTATTGTTCAAAATCTTGCTACCACATAATTTCGGTTTTCATCTGATATTGAAAGAACTTTATAGTTAGATTTTAAAAGCTGGTTTTACGTCAGTAGTATTCTTTCAGATTACTTTCAATGCGTACTATTATGAAAATTTAATTTAAGATTTTTCATTTAATTTGTTATTTCTAGTCAAGTTCGTTATTTTTTAATCGCGTGAATTTCCCCCAATTTAGGATATGATCATTATCAATGGTCGGAAGGCGTATTTTTTTCCAAACCACATTTTGCCATCTATATCGTATCTCGTAATCTGATTGTTCATAGCTTTCAGCGTTACTGTGACATTTCTTGTCGGGGATCGTGCTTGGTGAAAACCATCAAAGGAAAGTATTTCGATGGCAAATGTGCCTTGTATGATTTTGCAACTTTCTTACCAAGAGAATTAGAGAAATTAATCGGAAAATTAATAGGACGTCGGTCTCGAGGGGATACTGTAAGATAATTATAAAAATTATGTATGTTTATAGTAATATACTGAATGAGTATAATTAATTGTACTGTGGGGTTTATAAAATGAGTATCAAGCTTGCTTGGGAACTAAACACTGAGGGATCCTCGTTTGGTTGACGACGTTACGGGAACATACTGTATAGAATCCAAGGGCCCATGGTCTAGTAAACAGATTTGGGCACTGTAGGCCAAGAAACTTAATGGATTGTAGCGTGATATTTTATTTAATTATGTTAAGTTAATTACTATGTTTATTTACCGTATAAACCATGACAAGACATCATTACGATCACTAATTAATTATGCAGTATATTGGCCAAAAAAGAAATAAACTGCCCGGGGCGGTTTTTTAATTACGTAACCAGACTTTTAAATAGAACTCAGTTCTTCTCAGAAAGACTTAAGTTTTGAGATAATTCAAAAATTAAAATTAGGAAATAAGGTGCATTCAGTATCTTTTTCATGTAGATTGATCTGTAAACTTGAGAAAGAAAAAAAATAAAACCTTTATTAGAGGTTCGTCACGTCAAATATCTACTTGCTACTATACTACAGAAACCTACTTGCTGTAAAGTGAAAACCTTGTCATTATCTCCAATTAAGACTTTAGTGAACAGGAGTAATTTATTTCTTTATTTCTTTCTGAGATTCATGTGCATAGAATAACAGTAATGACCTTTATTGACTCATAGGTACATGAACATTTACAAAATTCTGATTTTTATTTTCTCTCAACAAGTATTGGGTTTTGTTTATTAAATAAGAGGCATTTACCAAAAACACAGAATCAGAATTGAAGGTAGTTTACATGTTTGTAAGGCCACGTCATTATCTCCAATTAAGACTTTAGTGAACAGGAGTATTTTATTTCTTTATTTCTTTCTGAGATTCATGTGCATAGAATAACAGTAATGACCTTTATTGACTCATAGGTACATGAACATTTACAAAATTCTGATTTTTATTTTCTCTCAACAAGTATTGGGTTTTGTTTATTAAATAAGAGGCATTTACCAAAAACACAGAATCAGAATTGAAGGTAGTTTACATGTTTGTAAGGCCACGTCATTATCTCCAATTAAGACTTTAGTGAACAGGAGTATTTTATTTCTTTATTTCTTTCTGAGATTCATGTGCATAGAATAACAGTAATGACCTTTATTGACTCATAGGTACATGAACATTTACAAAATTCTGATTTTTATTTTCTCTCAACAAGTATTGGGTTTTGTTTATTAAATAAGAGGCATTTACCAAAAACACAGAATCAGAATTGAAGGTAGTTTACATGTTTGTAAGGCCACGTCATTATCTCCAATTAAGACTTTAGTGAACAGGAGTATTTTATTTCTTTATTTCTTTCTGAGATTCATGTGCATAGAATAACAGTAATGACCTTTATTGACTCATAGGTACATGAACATTTACAAAATTCTGATTTTTATTTTCTCTCAACAAGTATTGGGTTTTGTTTATTAAATAAGAGGCATTTACCAAAAACACAGCATCAGAATTGAAGGTAGTTTACATGTTTGTAAGGCCACGTCATTTTATTATAATACATAAATAAGTGTAATAATGTCTTTAAGCTTTATTACGTATGCAGAAGATAAGTAAAATGAATCATTGTTATGTCATTTATTTTAATCTTAAAATTTTTTTATTAGAACTATCGAATACTTAGCTTTACAAAAGTCTAAAAAAGTATGTTAAATAGATTTGCACTTAAATTCCTAAAGTTGATTCATTTTAAATTCGAACAATACTATTTCCAATCTTTCGGGATTTCCCCTTTCATTTCTGAAATCACTATTTTCTGGAAGTGATTACGTTTAAAAACTCTTGAGACCTTTATTTCTACACGATCAATTTCAGATGATTATAGAAGTTCTCAAAGCAATAAGGCCTTAATTTACATATGGAATCTTGTGATATTTCAACTGTTTTCTAAAACTGTAATTTTGGATTACTTATATTTATTTTAAATTACATACACTTTTAAATCAAAATTTAATTTCATGATTTCATTAAAGATTAAAAGGCAGTCTTTAATAATTTTCTGAAAGAAGAAAAATATAATAATGCTTATCTCAAACTATAGTAAAGAAGGAAGTTTGTACGTATACCTGTGTGTTTGTGTGTTGTGTTTTGAAGAGACCGCTGCACGCAGAGCTACAAAATTTGGTGGGAAGGTACCTCTATGTATGTAGTTTTGCACCCCGAAGCCAGTTTTTGGAATTTTTGAATAGATTTTTTATTTAATTTTTAGTGCGATTTTTCGTGTTTTTTCACGTTTCGCTGCGAATTTTCCACATTAGTAAGGGGAATCCTATTCCAATATTACAGCACAATATAGTAAACTAGGGGGCTCAACCCCCTACTCGCTAACCCGTGTTCAGTTGTAGTTTAAATATCGCGGTAATGCTCTGATCGAAACTGCCTCCTCCCCCCCTGCCTCCAAAATCAGAGCTATTTAATTATTAGTCCGATTCAAACGAAACATTTTCTCAGGTCCCCAAATACTAGATAAACTTCGGTATCATGTTTTCAGCCCTTGCTTACCACTATTTCTAAACAATAATGGCAAGGGAGCAGTATGAGCCCAATTTCAATGAGAATTAGTTCATTCAACTTAACACGAACTAATTAAAGTATAGATAACTAATTAAGATACAGATTTAGTGCCACCTGGCGGTAGAAAATGGAACTAAAATATTTTGCCGCGCGTCGCAGCACGCCTGCTATACGGTGTCAAAGGCAGCAGGGACATGTGCCGGAGTTTCGATCGGAAAAAGTTTTATTTAGAACTCAGTGCACCCTTAGTGGTGGGAAGTGCAACAAAACAATTTTGCATTTAAAATTTGTCTGATTCAAACAAAGGGACCGATTTTAACGACAATTAATTCTTTAAACTTAAGATGAACTAATTAAGATATAGATAACTAATTAATATATAGATAAGGCACCTCCTGGCGGTGGAAAGCGGAACTAAAAGATTTTCTGCGCTTGCACAGATGGCCTTCTATACGTTGTCATAAGCAGCGGGGACACGTGCCGGAGTTTCATTCGGAAAGAGGTTTGTGTAGAACAGAGCGCACCCCATGGCAGTGGAAAGCGGAACTAAAAGAATTTCTGCGCATGCATGGGATGCCTTCTATACGTTGTCATAAGCAGCGGAGACACGTGCTGGAGTTTCGTTCGGAAAAAGATTTGGGTAGAAAATAGTGTACCCCTGGCGGTGGACATTGCAACTAAACGGTTTTGCATTTAATCGTGATCCGATTCAAACGAAATCTTTTCTGACATTCTTCCGAGGTCTCTCAGGTACTAAATAAACTTCGGTATAATTTTTTCAGCCCTTGATTACCACCTTTTATGAATATTAATATCCAGGGGTTAATTTATTTTCTCGGGTTCTGTGGGTCCGATTTCAACGGGAATCGGTTCATTCAACTTAACAGAAACTAATTAAGATATAGCTAATTATTTAAGACATAGATTCTGTGGCGGTGGAAGTTGGAAATAACAGATTTTTCGTGTGTGCAAGGCACACCTTCTACACGATGCCCTAAGCAGAAAGATCGAGTGCCGGAGTTTTGTTCGGAAATAGGTTTATTTAGAACAGAAAGCTACACCTGGTGGTACAATCTGGAAGTAAAATATTTTAAAGCGCGTGCTGCTATACACGGTATCGTAGGCAACGGCGACACGTGTAGGATAATTTGTTTATAAGAAAATGCATCCCCTGGCGGTGGAACTAAAATTTTTTTGCGAGTGCGCCAAAAATGACTATTCTTATTGAAACTGCAAAAGAAAGTTACCGATTTGATAATCTCAGAAAACGAAAAAGTTTCATTTTAACTCATCCTCGAGTATTAAGAAAAGTATTGGATTATTTGAATCAAAACTCACAGTTTATGTTACCGATTCCGAAAATGCAAATTTTGTGAAAATCCGTCAGTAACTTTTTTAAATTTTGACCAAAAACTGACCAGTTTTGAATTAAATGATCCAGATATTTGAGGGGGTGGTATTAAATGTACTTCCGCTACGGGTAAATCTCTTTATTTAATTTCCGAAAGACAAGGGTTACTAGAGGAAAGGTTTCGTGCAGTGATTTTAGAGACATTTCGCGTTTCGTATTGTTTTTTAATGGGATCGGGCAACGCCGGGCAGATCTACTAGTAAAAGAATAAGTGATTTCAAAATCTAAAAGTCCTATTTAATAAATGTTTATGCAAAAAATAAACAGAAGGTTCCATTCTGCGATTTTAAGGAGTAGATTATTTTCTTAAAGTAATAAAAATTTTAATTTAAGACTTCTACTTTAAAAAATATATATATTAATAATCTCAAAATTCATTTCTGAAATACCCATCGTCTCACATTCCCCTAGATTTGACAAAGGTGGGAGTCTACAAGTTTCAACAAGTATGCCAACTTTCAGTTCATGCCATACGTGCATGAGTAGGTCACCTTAGGCCACGAAGTGTTGATGTTGTAGGTGTTTTACTTGCTGTTACAAATAATCTTAGATATGCACAGTACATTTTATATACCATTTAAACTGGGTAGTTTAGTGGGTCAGTCGAGATGCGATAGTGTGCCTAAGTCTACTTCAAAGCATTCACCTATGCACGCAGCTCTGTAAACACGGATATTGACAGCTTGGAATCAAATAAAATTCCCAAATCTAAAAAAGTAACACCTCTGGCCTGACTACAGCGCCTAGAATACATACTAGGTGTACCGGTTAATTCCCGCTGTTTTTTATTGATTTTTGAAGCTAAAAATGCATAAGAAATAATAAAAATGGATTATTCAAACCAGCAGCCATCGCTAGCTACATATTTTTCCCATCTTTCTGGCAATTCCCATCTTGTGGATGCCTCGCCAAAAAAAATTGTTCGTTTTTTGAGCCAAACCAGTCATCGAGCCATTTTTTCACATTTTCGTACGAATCGAAGTGTTGCTCTGCCAATGCGTTCGACATTGATGAAAACAAATAGTAGTCGGACGGGGCCAGGCCCGGAGAGTACGGCGGGTGAGGCAGCAGTTCCCATCCCAGCGCTTTTACGGTGTCCGTGACCAAAGTTGTGGTATGAGCCGGAGCATTGTCATACTGCAAAATCACTTTTCCATGTCTTCTAGCCCATTCTGGCCGTTTTTCGATCAATTCAGGGTTCAAATTCATCATTTGTTGTCGGTAGCGTTGGCCATTAACTGTTTCGGACTGATCTGACACGGATCTTCGTCGAGCAAAGCTTCCAATTCGGGATCTTCAAACTTTTTTGGCTGACCTATACGTTCTTTGTCTTCAACGCTGTAATCACCACTTTTAAATCGTCGAAACCAATCTCTGCATGTTGTTTCTGATAATGCATTGTCACCATGAACTTTCACAAGAGTTCTATGACTTTCAGCAGCCGATTTCTTGGAATGAAACAGAAACAAAAGCACAGTCCGCAAATACTCTTTGGAAAGAACGAAATTCGACATTTTTGAGCACGAATATTTATATGATGTTATTACTTTGAGAACTTTTGACATTTACGGTTTTCAAGCCTTATGTTAGTACAACAAAACACACTATATGTTAAATGATTGAACGTTGCATTAATAGCTGCTGCCATCTATTAAGTAAAACAGCGGGAATTAACCGGTACACCTAGTAGTGTGGAAAACGGTTTTGCCGTTTTTAATTCAAAATTTTCGAATTCAAACCGGAAATTCTGAAACAAGAATTTTTACTTTCCGAAGTCACGAAATATCTGCCATTAAGTAAGGAAAAGAACATTATAGGAAATTTCTGGAATGAATGCGAAATTTCGTAATATAAAAAAAGCCAAACTGGTAAAGCTTCAAAAAGTGCTACAAAATTTAAGCCGATAAACGTGCAGCGGTGCGGTTCAATAATAGGGTGATCGCAGCGACATCTGCTTTGAAAATAAATTTAGGTCTAGCAAAAGTAACCGTTTCACTATTGACAACATGAACATAATTTGTATTAATAAAAGTTCCTTGTAAGTGTATATGTCGGATGTAACTGATTTTGAAGTTAGTTTTTTTATCATATCAGGAAATTAATCATTTCCCGTATTCTAGCAAAGATTCATCCTTTGGTATGCTAAATAGGGATAGTTTCTAGTTTGCTCTCTTGTACCGAGTACTTCAACCAGGCACAAAAAAATGTGTATCGCGTTTTTTGCCCATGATAAATATTATTCATATTTTCAAAGCTTATGAAAATCACTATACATGTCAAATGAAATACGGTTTAATGTAATTATTTAAAATATTTACCAGCAACTTAAACGTTTTTCTGTTCGATTCTTATAGAGTGTTTGCGTTGAAAAGAGCTAGCAGACAGTGGCGTAGCCAGAGAGGAGGGGGGGGGGGTTACAAATGCTCTGGAAACCAGTAATATTATAAAGTTTTCTTCGCCTTCAATATCGCAGAAAATTCTCTGATTAGATAAGGCAAAACTATTTTTTATAAAATTATTGGTATCCAAACCATTTGGACCTCCACCCTGTCTACGCCACTGCTAGGAGATGTCGCTGCGATCGACCCGCTATCTTTTCAGCATCATTCTACATTTATCGGATTCAATTTTTTAGAACTATTTTGTAGCCGTTTTCCACACCATGTATTCTAGGCGCTGTACCACTACACCTTGCACACATTGCGGGTAGAATGTTTCATTAGGCCACTCGTGGAATCGGCATTTTGCGTCCGTCAAAAATGGCAAAATCGCTATTCATCGGACCCCATTGAGAGCCTCCAATTATTTACCCTACATGCTGGTAATTTTTGGTTTATTTCAGACCTAAAAATCTACCGCTGTGAGCAATGGCCTTGTGCAAAGAACTCAGCTGTAAATGATCATTGTATGCAGTTCCCTTAACAATGTTTGCTTTCTAATATATTGGGATGGTATTTTATTATATGAGTGCAGAAAAACCTCATGAGTTTAGCCCATTGAAAAGCAGTGGGGCATATATATCACATTTAATTTTAATGAACATCCTATATAATGCGTACAATATTTAGAGCATACAAATAGAAAATATTTTATTCAATTTAACAACAAATTTTCATTTCCTAACGTAAAAGTGTTATGGTTAAAATAAAAATAAATCGGATTAAGCTTCGTCCTTTTTTTGCAATAGTGCCATGGGATGTGTGGGTTCAAAGTGGTTCATCCTAAAAATCGTGACAGGAGCTATCTCTTTATCTATAGGAAACCTTAATGCTTCCTTTTTTACTCTTCCCTCACTTCTCAGGTTCAAATATGAAAATTGCGGCTCTAACTTCTCCTAATTCAGGGATAACGAATTTAGTAATTAGGGTTGAGTTTAGTCCGCAGTGGCTTAATAGTTAGTGTGTCGAGCTCGTTTCAGGACGACATCGGTTGGAGTCTTGGCCACTGAAACATTTTCCTTCAATCCAAAAGTCACTTAAAATATAAAAATGCAATAATTCGAAATTATATGCAGAAGCGCGATGCATTTTTTACATAAATACACAGTAAGGTATAGAGTTTTTAGGCAGCAAAAAAACTATTAACAGAATAGAGGAGTTAGCAAAGCTCCAGCAGTTAGCAAAGTAAGTTTTACAAAGCAACTGCCTGTCGCAATTTAAGCCGTAATGAGACAGGAATTTCGATGCGCCCCACCAGTGGCTGAGAGGTTCTGCTCTCAAAGCTGGTAGACGAAAGGTGCTGGGTTCAAACCCCTGACGCGCTCGTCGACCTAACCTTTCGGAGTTTTCAGTGGTTTTCCTCGAACCTTGCCGTAAATACGGGTTAGGATCCCTTAAGAAGACCCCCACGGAGGGCACTCCCCCTAGGGCCTATATCCCTCGTGTTGATAATTGGCCGTCATAAATCAACCCAACCCAACCCGTCTCGATGCTCTGTAATCTGTCGAATCTTGTCTCGACTGACAGATTTTCTGGCTAAATAAAGCTTTTCAAATTTAAGACTTTTGTAATCCTAGTTGCGTTGTGAAACATCCTGATGTAACTACAACACCCCTTGTTGAGTCAAAGACTTTTCTAATCTTGTTGCGTTGTGAAACATTCTGAGCTAACTAAAACGCCCTTGTTTCTGCCAAATGCAACTATCCCGGCAATAAAAAGTTCATCATTAAAATATTCCCATTTATTTCTATAAATTTCTATTCAAACTGTATCGTGCTACTCTCTATACTTTTCGAATTATTAATTCTTTGTGACATTTCTAACAACACGTATTTCCCATAAATTCAATTAAAATCCGTGGTGTGAAATGTTTTCTCTCTGGATGATTGCTAGGTGGAAGAAATGTACAGTTCTGGGTCACCACTTTATTTAGGTGACGATCAAAATTGTAGGGAGAACCCATTATGCATTTATTTGGCTGAAAACCCTACGGTACGTCTCTAGAGTTGATGAAAAGACAAAAATAAAGAAAATTGCCCACTTAAAACTGATAGCATTGAAGTCCCAAACTATTCACACTAATTGTATTTTCTATTCTTATTTAAAATAATGATGCCCCTCGAAAAATAAAGACAATAAATTAATTGACAATAAATTAAGGGGGATTAGCCCCCGTTCCCCCCTTCATACTTAACCCTTTCCAGAACAGTGGTCCCACTCCGGTCACACCTAATTTTAATTCCAAACTTGCATAAGACACCAAGAATATTTTAATAACATTTTGCTTCTATAAGGAAAACTTAAAATAAAAAGTTCTTATTTTCTAAAATAGTCGTTTGTAAATTCCGGTGTCAGTCGGTAATTTCTCATTTTACGAACAGAATTTGTCTGTGCCAGAAAGGGTTAACCAATGAACTCCCAAAACTAATTAAGGGAAGCTCCTTATCACAATGAACATGTATACAAAATTTGAAGCAAATCGGATAATTCTGCATGAAAAACCCATTTACCTAAATTAAGAGGGGTTAGTCCCCCGGTCCCACCTGTATACTTAACCAATGAACCCCCAAAACTAATCAGGGAAGCTCCTTATTAGAATGAACCTATATAAAAAATTTGAAGCAAATCGTATTTTTCTATGAAGAATTATCGCTTTACGTACATACATACGTATGAGGGAACATTAGCTCTCATGCTTTGATAGCCTGTGAGCTAAAAAGAGCTTGAATTAGATTTCAATCTAATCTCAGTTGCAAAAGTATTGTATATGACTTTATTACTATCATTTGATAACATTTTTTACAGTTTCTTTAAATCTAATTATTTTACCCTTAAATATAAAAATGCAATTAATGTGAATTTAAGTCGTTCCAAATATTTAATGAAGTTGAGAATGAAGGGATGCTTGGAATGAAATTTTAAAAAATCGTATAAAAATATAGACCAGAAATGAGGCAGAAATGCGCTGAGAAAGGCTTAAATAGTGATTTCAAAGGAAACGTATTTGTCCATTGTAAAACACTAACTCTGATACACAATAGTGTCTTTAAGCTTGGATAAAGAAATTGTTCATAGAAAATTTACGTATTCACGTTTACGGAAATCAAACGAATATTTATCAGCACATGAATGCAGTTCCATTAATGTCTTTAAAATAAAGTTCATGTCCTCTATCATCTACTTGAATTAATTATGCAGAAACACAGAGGAAGTTCCAATTAAAAAATTCGATATTTTTAGACATATATTATGTGCTTATTTACAGCAGTTACAGTTAACTAAATTTTCTGTATAAAGATCATTTCTAATAATTTAAACGTACTCGCTTAATTTATCTTATTATAAATAATATATTGTTTCTTGGTAAAATACTCTGTTAACTCGGAAATGTTCGCTCATAGCAAGGTTAATACTTCGCCACCAATAAATTCAAATAAAAATCGTCACCGTATTTAATCGTAGATGTTGTTTTCAAATTCTGTGGTAAAATAATATTAAGATTACTTTTCGAAAAACAGTGGCGACAAATGAAATACCGTAATTTCCGGTGTATAATCCGTGGATCAAACCGTGGATGTAAATTTTAGTTTATGAAATGTAACTTACTAGATCGCTGTAAATATTTGACTTCAATTATTGAATAAAATTTTGGGTTGAAACAGAATTGTTTGATCCGCGGATTATACGCCGGAAATTACGGTATTCGTATGTATCTTCCTATGCGCGTGTAATTCCGGATTACCAATAGGCATTTAAATTTAAGGAAAGTATAAAGTAATTGAAAGCCTCGAGAATACTCATTTTTGAGTACTTCTAGGCTCATAATAGCTCAGATGTTTAAAGAGAATGCCGTTGTAATGCCCGTTAAGTTCAGGTACATTTTGTAGACTTTTATGGGAAACAAAAGGACAGATTATTTTCAAAAGGAAACCCTATAACATTAGACAAACTTTAACAACACATTCCATAAAAATGAATTAGGTCTGAACATTACGAAGTTTGGAACAATGAAATGATTCGTTATCTCCCCTCGGACTGGTGAATACTTCTGCTCTGTAGCAGTAATTCTGAAACAGAAAACAATGTTTTAAAATGT
This sequence comes from Maratus michaelseni, assembly GCA_963931845.1. Taxonomy (NCBI): domain Eukaryota; kingdom Metazoa; phylum Arthropoda; class Arachnida; order Araneae; family Salticidae; genus Maratus; species Maratus michaelseni. Next base: position 406,257,209 of record OZ007586.1, read on the forward strand.
TTTATACTGAATATACAAATCTGGTAATCCATTGCTTATCTCGCAAAGAAAAATATTTATTGATATTTTTCGTTTTAAAAGGATTTTATTTGGGAAGGAGGGGGTATGGAATTCAAAATATTTCTTTAGAAAAATATTTAATGATAGGTTAAATAAGGTAAGTAACAACCTGTCCAATTGAAAACAGTGGCTGGTACAATATTTTTAAAGTAAAACTTGGGAAAAAATTAAATTTTTGTCATTTTTTAAGATGGCGGCTCGCGCAGAGGGCGTAGTTTTGTCAAAACACATGGCTTTTTTATTAGAACATCAACTTATACAACATATTTAAAAAACAGAACTACCGAAACTTTTGCGAAATAGGTCGGACTGTACTAGACATATCCATTTTACCAACCGTTTGAGCAATGTATCTCCGCAATTAATCAGCCTAGAAAAAGTTTACATATGAATTTTATACACATTTTAAGTTCTATAAAAATTGGTAATAGATTTCTTTTGCGAAAATGTACTGATGACATGTCATTTGGTTGTAAACTTTGCAAAAACTCGGTATTACATCGTTTCTTTCGATTTTACCCAAATTTTCCAGCGATGTAGCTACGATATTTCTGAAAAAACTTTCTGAACTAAATTTATTGAAATTGTTATCCTATACAAGTTGTTAATTCAATAATACATGTTAATTCAAAATGCATAACTCCATTAAAAACCCATTTTAATGAATTTAAGCTGATGCACCGTAATGCTTACGATTTTTTTTGTGTAGCCCTGTATATGAACTTTATGCATACTCATAGCATTAAAAAATTTAGTTAAACGCATAACTTACTAAAATTCCAATTCAAATTATGGCTTATGAACAGTACTTTGGAAATAGTACTTTAACAGAAATATTCTGTGTCTCCCTGTAAATGAACGATAAATGCTATGCACATAACAAGTATCTTGTTCTAAACCTCAATAATGTATGTTAATTTTATTATATTTGAAATGGCGTAACATAATTTAAATACGCTGCAAACAGTTTTCCCCCCGCAGACCATTATCTAAAAGAATACTTTTGTGTGGCACTGTAAATGAAAGAAAAAAAGCTTTACACTCCCTAGTCTACAAAAAGCATGTCTTAGTGCATCTCAGAAATTGATATCAATTCCAATATGTTTGTAATTGTGTAACATGATTAAAATAGGCCGCAAACGATGTTCCACATTAACCCCTTCAGGGGCAAAGTACTCTTATAGCTAAAATATTGAAATGATTGATTGACACCAGGATTCACGAACGAATGTATTTTTAAATAAGTAAAAGCTTTTCCTCATGTACCTTATAAATTCAAAATTTGATTATAAAATTCTGGTGTCACTGGGGCATTTTGGAATTAAAATTAAGTGGTATATATAATATACCGGTGCCCTTCAAGGGGTTAAGCCATAATGTAATGGAATACTTTTCAGTTTCCCTGTAAACTAATTATAAGTACTAGACTTACCATGTTCGATAGTAAGCATCTTGTAGTGTATTTCAGTGATGTATATCAATTTCAATATATTTGAAATAGTATCACATTATTAAAATGCACTGCAAAGGATTTTCCCCCGTATACCATAATGTAACGGCATTCTTTTGAGTGCCCTGTAAAAAGTATAAGTGCTACAGACTTCATTTTCAATACCGAACATTCTATAGTAAACCGAAATAACATATATCAATTGCATGACTATCCGGATATATTTACTCGAGTTAGAGCACAGACAGAGAGACAGACGGTAGACAGACAGACGGCAGACAGACAGACAGACAAACCGAATTCATAAACACTTCTCAACTAAATAGGAAAGTGTTAAAAAGAGTTTAACTATGTTGTACATTAATGATTGCAAACTTTAGTTAGTTTTAGAATAGTCTACTGATGAGAGTTCTTTAAATATCAAGATGCTAATCTATACTCTCATTTTGAGTATACAACGATAACAAAACTTTTATGGTACCTGTTTTTAAGTTTAACTTTAAAAGGTATTTCATTTGCATATTTTAAAACCCAATATAAAAGAAACATTCTACTGTAGGAACATTACTGTATTCACGTATAAGCATCATGGAAATTCAAAAGAATGCACTTGAAATGATTTTTTTTTTTCATTCAAGCTAAAATAGAAAATATAAGTTACCATTTCATTCTTTTCTGTAAAATTCAAATTCTATGAAGTATATATTGAGATTGAAAAGAGTTTTCATTTTCTGAACACAGTGCATTTTATAATGCATGCATATGAGGTTTGAGAAACTGCTGAAACAATTGATAGGTAAATTATTTCAGGAAATATGCATTTTACGTAACAAAACAGTGCTTTCGGGGGAGAAAATGAAAAGTCATTATTTTTTACTCAAAATCCAAATAAAATTGTGGGTGTGCAATGCGCTTTCTAGAATTTTTAAATAATATATTAAAAAACTTCGAGAATTTTTAAAATAGAAGAATTTCTTTAACTAGGGTGAAATAATAATAAAAAAAATATATTAGAGGTTTTAGAATATGCGTTTTATTCTACGGTTTAAATGTTTTTAAATTACTTTTTTTTAAGCATTACTGTAAAATATTATCTTTTAAATTCTACAATAACTTAATATTATCTGTTAAAAAATGTAATAAGAGATAGCTGATATTTATTAAGAAATCAAAATAAACTAAATTCTAGCTCTTAAAAGTGCGTATAATGAACTTTAATATCATTTTTAAAAATGAAATATTTTTGCAATATTCAATTTAAGTAAAAATTGCATGTTCATTGCCTATTTCAGTTAGTTTGAAGCGTGCTTTTTCATGTATCTGTAGCCAATTCTTATGCGGCCGCATTGTGAAAGGCGTGACACTTTCCTTACCTAGCTGTTATGACCGTTAAATGTGGACATCAATCAGGTACTTCTGGCTAAGTGTAACGAAGAAATCAGTAGCCCAGTTGTTTTTTAAATGCATACAACATTTTCGTGAAGTTTTTGATGATGAAGAAGAAATTAGGGGTAGATTTTTACTATGTTTGGCCAAAAAGAATATGTTTATTCTTGCTCAGTTATTTTTCTTGAGCTAGGATACAAATATCAATTCTTCAGTTTCTTCACCACGTTTTATCATGTTCAAAGGAGATCCGTGAATTTGTTCAAACGAAAATATTTGAAACTTCGTTTCATATATTGCAGTGATGGAACAGTGGCACAGTATTTGGGGCACATTAGCTATCAAAGCCTGAGAGCTAATGTGCCCGCCAGTTCTGCACGTATTTGTGTATGTACGTATGTACGTAACGCGATAACTCTTAAAAGAAATATCCGTTTTGCTTCAAATTTTGTTTATAGGTTCATTGTGATAAAGCACTTCCCTTATTAGTTTTGGCGGTTCATTGGTTAAGTGTAAAGGGGGGACGGGGGGCTTATTCCCCCCTTAATTTAGATAACTGGGCTTTTCATACAGAATTAGCCGATTTGCTTCAAATTTTGTATATAGGTTTATTGTGATAAGGCGCTTCTCTGATTAGTTTTGAGGGTTCATTGGTTAAGTATAAATAGGGGGAACGGGGGGATAATTCCCCCTTAATTTATTGTCGGTTTCTTTATTTTTCGAGGATCATTATTCTTTGAAATAAGAGTATAATATACAATTAGTGTGAATAGCCTGTGAGCTCAATGCCATCAGTAATAACTGGGCACTTTTCTTTATTAAATTTAACGGTGTCAATTGGTTCTCTGCTGCGTCACTGTTCCATCACTGTATGTCTGAGTATACGTCCAATTATTCTCCAATCGGGCGTTAATATTTCTCACCATTCACTTATGGAGACAATACACCTTTAAAATGGTCAAAAAATCGAATTTTAGATTTTTACATCTTTATAAAGTTAATTTTATTCTGAAAAAGTTGATAACAATCTTTTAAATGTGCGATAATGTTTTACTGAGATATTAGAGAAATGTACACACCAATCCTTCATTTCCGATTTAAATGTGAAGCGAAAACTGTCATGGCTGCTTGTTAACATTTTGTTAACATGCTTTCACATTATCGCAACTTTGGAAATATGCTAAAATGCGTTAAATTTTTGGAGTAGAATACCCTAAATTAATAATAAGAAAGCTATTCAACTTCCACTTTCGCCAAATTTGTTTAGTTTTGATTACTTACTTTTACTTTGAAAGATTATCACAATTTTGCTTACCTATTTACTTTTATTCGCTATTAAGCGTTTAATTTGAAACAAAACTTTTCTTTTCAGAATTATATTTTCCTAATTTTGCAATATTATTTAACTTCTTGGTATTTATTGTCAATTTTATAATGAATGATAGCGCGAAAGAAGCCGTCAGTTTAATGGTAATCGCTATACAAAAAGCTATTATAAAAATATATCCTAAGGTGCTAATTTATCTTATAAAAAACTAAAAAGTAATAAATTTGAGAATTATTTTGTTTCAATCGACAGTTTTAGATACGGATTTTTTTATATTAATATTAATTCTAGTAAACTATCCCAATTGTTTTTCTGCAGCGTATATGAATCGGATATTAAAAGATCAGAATCCCTAAAAGAAGGCCTATATTTTGCATTAAATAATTTTATTTTATAAAAAACGAATGTTTAAATCACTTAGCAATGCAAAACAAAATTTTAACTTGTATGTTTAAAATTAATTTTTTTGCAAGAATAAACCTTACATTTTTACATTTACATTTATTTCCTTTTGACGCAAGTTTCTAAATTCTGCAGAATTTTACAAACTATTTTATATTTATCAATTTAAACTAGCATCTGATTTTATTTTTAATTCTGAATTATTTAATAAATTTACAAAATTAGTAGTTTTGATAATTTTATTATGAATTTTATATTTTTAAAATAGAATTAAAACTTTAAACTGCTTTTTCTCAGAATGACTTTTTTTACATTTTCGTGCATGATATCTCGAAAACCGTTTGAAATATAGCTTCTAAATTTTTACCCAACCTAAATATTGATATAATCATGAAAATTAACTAGAATGGTGTCTTTAGTATGAAAAAAACTTATGAGGTTGAATGTATGTAAAAATTAGTGGTTTTAATATTTTTTCTAATCAAAAGTTAATTACTCTTTTATATAGTTAACCGTTTACAAAAGTTTTAGTTCAAATTATAGTCCAGAGTATTATGGTTAATTTAATATAACGTTTATGCAAATTCCATGAAATTTGCATTGAGTTCAGGTAGTGAAATGTTATCCTAATTAAAAGTTTTAATCATCACTTTGAAACCACCCTCTGAACTTTTTATATTATATCCAAATTAAAAATTTTTAATCATAGTTCAACATTACCTAAATATACTCTGAAATTTTGGTACTTTGTTACTCGTAACTCGTTACTGCCTTTTTAAAAAAGTCCAACTCGTGAAAAATTTCGCATGTTCTGCGACAGTTAAAGGTGTATTGTCCCCTTATCTGAAACCGATTTTTTATTGGATTCTCAAAGATTTATGATAATTACTGGAGCTTGTACTAACATTTAGTTTGAAAAGTTCATAATTAACAAAATAGCTGTACTTTGAAAAAAGATTATTTTTAAAATGTATATAGTCTAATATACTGTAAAATATAGTTAAGTATTAATACTGATAGATACTGTTCTTATAAGCTCCATAAAAAAAGTACCCTTCTTTATTTAAAATAAATTATAAGTTAAAAAAAATAAAGACAAGCTGTTTTTATAACGTACTAAAAAAGAAACAAAAATACGAAAGACAATTGATTGAAATAAATACATTTTTTAAAATAAATAAATTAAATTGCGAGTGATTTTTTATTAGTTAAAAAATAAATAAAATGCATATACAAGTTTAAATACAGCTTCCTTGCAAGACAAATTTTACCAACTACCTCCTTGTAATCGAACTCACGTCCATTCATACGATGGATGTTTTTTAAGTAAGGGCCGTTTGAAAATAAAAAACAAACGAAAGAAAATTTTCAAAAACCAAATTTATTTTCACATTCTACATACATTTCTCTATTTTTCAACATCGTTGCCAAGTTTGTTTAAACATTTATCATACAATACAACTAGATTTTGAATACCGTCTTCATAGAAACTTTCCGCCTGCTCCGATAACCAAGAGATCACGCCCGTTTTCACGTCTTCATCATCGTTGTAGTGGTTGCCGTCGGGATGATATTTGAGATAGAGGAAAAGATGGAAATCACTTGGCGTAAGTTTGGGGAGGTAAGGGAGAGGTCCAATACTTCCCAGCCAAAAGAGTCTAATAAAATTCGGGTGTGAGCTGCGGTGCATTGTTATGGAATAGAAAAAATCCCTCTGAATGGCTCTGCGTAGCTTTTGTACGGTTCGGCTGTATATCTCACGGGGCGGATTATTCGATAATCTTGAACATTTTAAAAACACAGAACAGACCGTACAGGTTACCTACATAGCTGCAACTGAGTACAGTTGTTCCCAAGGAATACCGGGAAATGACGCAAACACTCGTTGCAGCGCACGCGCCACCTATTAATGTATACAACAAAACGGCCCATGCTTTGCCCGCCTCGTACTTTGGACGGAACTGAACGACGGTGCATTTACCAACCATGCTACGGTTCAAGCGCTAAACAAAGGTTATTTCTGAAGCAATCAATGACATTTACGTCATCCCATACGCAATGCAATTTACGTACCCTTATTAGACAAATGTTTTTTGCCAGTTCAGGGTCGCGGAAGCAAATTTCAAATATATTTTACAGATTATTATTGCATTGTCACCGGAAATACGTCACGCTACCAAAACAGTAGGTCAAGTGTAGCACATGAAGTTTTTTTTTTTTATAAATGCATTGCAAGATTTGAACCGAGCAAATGGGCAAAGAAAGTTAATTGAAACCTTGTTAAAAGCTAACAAAGGACAATCGGCCGAGTAGTAGAAAAGTGACCGCCAAGTTTAAAAACACTAGTACATATTGAATTTCATACGAAACAAATATTTCCAATTTGAAAAATTCGTGTAGCTAGTGTAAACTTGAGAAAAGGTAATTCACAAATCCCTGAGTTGATATATTTATCACAGTTTAAAAAATAAATAACGTTTTCGTATTTATTCAAAGACTCTTTGCTTTCGGGTTTCGACAGTGGACTATTTTATTATTTGATTCGCACCACATTTTCAAAAATAATATTTCTCATCCACTTATACTAAAATATTTTCAAGAAAAATCTATCACAAATACTTTTTGTAACTGGCGTTCCGATTGAATATAAAAATACTCGCCAGTCTCAGCCCGTAATCATCCTTTAGCGAGTAGAGCCAAATATAAGGTGGTCACAATTAAACTGACAGTACTCTGCGTGTCCTGCTGCGCGATCTGAATGGGAGAATGGAGGCGAATTTTGTCGGATGATTAAACAAGACAAAGTATTCCACTCATAAAAAGTTTCAAAAATCACCGCTATTAGACAAGTGGTGCTGTTTTTCCGCGGAATCTGGAAAGTTCACTCAAGTTATCACTCAAGTTATCACTCAAGTTATGTTTAGGCAATCTATAAAAAATAATTCCATTCTCGCAATTGGATCGTGCTACGGATCTCGCTATGTACTGTTAGTTTAATCATGGTCATTTTCTATATTTCTTTTAATTTTCAAACTTCAATTTTTCCGAAATGAAAGGACCACACGCAAATTATATGTAAATGGGGTCCCGTTGGAAATTTTATATCTTGTATTTTATGCAATGCTGATCGAATATCTCAATAGGCACATTCCTGAAAATAGGCTAGTTTCCTTGCTAGGACTATCGGAAAATCTGGTTTCATATTATAAAGTTGCCATCCTTTCGACTTTTTTCAATTCAAACAAACATAATTTGGACCAGAAAAACTATTTAACGAAATGTTTCCTTTTTCCATGCGGTTTTTAATTAGATTTTGTTATTTGATAAAATTTCTAGCTACATTTTATTTGAAAAAATATCATATTTTCAATAATTTTCAAAATAGTGTAGCCGCCAAACTTACAGGTTTTATTTTCAATTCGAACAAAACCAAAAAAAAAATAATAATAATAATAAAAAAAAATCAATACCAAAAGCTAAATAAGAATCACGTTGAAACCGGAAACATTTCCTTAAATACAGTTTCAGGTTCAAATTATGTTTATTTTATTTGAAAATACCTGAATGTTTGCAGCTATGTAATGTGAATTAAAATCTTCAGATATCCATAGAATAAAAATAATCACATTTCTGACTTTGCCCATTGAGACAATTGATCAGCCTCTCGTGACTACAACATATCAAAATTTCAGCCTTTCAATATAATTTATAGATGGTCGTTATTAGAATACTTAATTGCTGGAACATTGCAATTAAATAAAATGAAAATTTCTGTTGAAATACACAGATGTCAAACTTCAATGATTTTGTGATCCCTATACGAGCCCAACTTCGCGAAGTTGATCAGGATAGGTAAGCATGAGTATATTTGTTCAGTCCGGGTAAAGAGTAGTTTAGTTCCAGTATGTTATACAATTTACACTGGCATCCAAAAGTTAAGGTACAACCAGTTTTTTGCGTCTAATTTGCAAATGAATGAATATAGAAACCACAAATTTGGAGGAAATGTGCGCTAAACTGTTATTTATTAAATGCGACATAGAAATTAACTTAAGTTAAACGTATAAATGAAATTACAACAAAAAAGCACTCATGGTGGAAAATTCCATTCTTGGAGAAATCAGTACATCGCGGTATTATGCAGTAAAATGTGACAGAAACATTAAAAAACTGCTTTTAATACGGAATATGTCCACCCCGGTCATGAATGCACTGGCGCTATCGACTTTCCATGCTCTCAATTAATTTGTCAGACACCGAAATAGGTGACGCTGACCAGACTGAGTAAGCCTTGTTCAAGTTCATTTAATGACCTTGGAGGAGGACTTAGAGCAGCAACCTGCCTTCCAAGATAGTCCCAAAGATGTTCTATCGGATTCAAGTCTGGAGAGTGAGCTGTTCATTCCATTCTCTTCAAACCTTGATCCTCAAGATAATCCTCAACAACCACAGCTCGGTGTGGTCTCGCATTATCATCCATTAGAATGAAACCATTGCTAATAGCACCGGAATATGGGCGCACATATGAATCAAGGATCTCATCCCGATATCTCGCACCAGTCACAGTTCCTCCATGAAACACATGCAGGTCAGTGTGGCCTCCGAGTGAGATCCCTGCCCAAACCATGATTCCACCGTTTCTGTACCTGTGTGCTTCGACAGTGTTTGATTGATGGTGTCGAGTGCATTGTTCTTTCCAGATCAGAAGGCGTCCTGAATCACTGTCCAGTGGGAATCTCGACTCGTCTGTGAAGAGTACAGAAGCCCACTGCTGTCTGGTCCAGGAAACATGTTCTCTTGCCCAATATAAGCGGGTCCTTCTCTGTTGTCTGTTGAGGGGGACACACACAACTGGTCGCCTTGCATACAGACCTGCATTGTGAAGACGTCTTCGCACCGTAGTAGCGGAGATTCTTCTCCCTGATGCTGCAAAGTGGTCTGCAATGAGTTGCGGTACAGTAGTACGTCTTCTCCTTCGTGCCGAAAGTGCTAGAAACCGGTCTTCTGCAGGTGTTGTAACACGTGGGCGGCCTGGAACATGTCTTCTGGACACAGAATCTTCGGATTCATACTGATCCCAGAGTAGTTGGACTACACTGCGAGACACATAGAGCCGTCTAGCAGTATCGGCCTGTGACAACCCCATTTCCATCCCTCCTACCGCCCGCCACCTTAATGAATCGGGCAAACGACTTCTTCTAGACATTTCTAGACTCTACTGGCTGTTGTGAACAAACCTGACAACAATAGTTCAAATACAACAAAACTTACACGCTAAATTACGAAAGCTTCGTAATTGCATATTTTTCTCACATTCACAAATACCTATTATTTTCTATAAAATAAAAGTGGTAGCTGTAATTTTTGCGTAAGTTTTTTTAAAGCTTATTATTGTCATTCATATAAACTATGAAGTTTAATCTGACTGCCTATTTTTGTCTGGTGAGCTTCGAAAAACATGTTGTACCTTAACTTTTGGAGGCCAGTGTATAATAGTTTAATTTTCCAGGACTAATAATTTGGGAGATAACGGTACCGAGTGCTAAGACATTTTCAAGTAAAGTTGAAACAAAAATGTGTGATTCAATCCCTGACACGTATAATTAGTACAGTGTTGAAGTAAAAATTTATCCCTCTAATGCCACTGTGTTGCCATAAGTGTTCCCAGTTGGACAGGCGTTTCTTTTAATTGCTAGATTACCACAACTTTTTTGTAAATGTAATATTCGCCTTATTTAATCTATTATTAAATAAGGCGAATATTCCTATTCTAAAAACGTGGTAACAATCAAGCAATCTGAAAAAAGAATATCGTCCAACTGGCCCAAACTAATTGTAGCATATACACAATCAGGAGCATTAGATGGTTAAGATCGAAAACAGTTCAAATAAATAAACAAACTTCTGTTTATTAAAAATTAAGATCGTAGAAAATATAAAGCGCTTCGAATGTTTACATTTTTCATTTAATGCATAAAGAAATAAAGCAGACACAAGCAAGCAATTTAAAAAACATATAATTAATATTCTTTTCACAATATAAGAATACACTGTCATGCATATGTTTTAAGCTGTTTATACTTATTATTATCATTATTATATTATTTGTAATTTTTCTGGGAATGTATTTTTTACATATTTTTTGCACATTTTATAAAAATAAATAAAGCTTGAGAATGAAATTTTCCGAGTTTACATAATGAATAATATTTTTAAAACCATATAAAATTATGACTGTAACAATAATGATAATGAAAATGTACAGGGCTACATTTTTCATATGTATATATTTAAAAAACTATATCGCCTTATTTTTCTGCCTTATATTTATCGCCTTATTTTTCTGCCTTATATTTATCACCTTATTTTTCTGAGATTCAATAAGTAGAAAAAAACTTTTAGAAAATACCAGAGTGGAAAATTAGGGGACCGTACAAAGGTTTAAAAAAATCTGCCTACGAGAGCTGCCATTTTTGTGTCAGTGCTCAGGCCTAGTATTCAGAGGGCGGTGGGCGATCAACGGATGAAGCCGTAATCGAGATCAATACGAATCGTATCGAATTTATCGAAAACCTGTAAAAATCGATTCCCAAACGGCTGATCGATGTTATTAATTAAAAGGAAAGCTTAACTAAATACTAATTAATGTTAATTCTACTGTCAATAATCACTTTTTCAGTTTATTACATTCTCTTTAATATTTTCACAGTAATAAAAAGTAATTGTTGTTGGTAATTGATTGAGTTTTTTTCCTATTTTTGCGTTGAAATTTCGAATATATCTCGTGATTTGGTACTTATTTGTAGTTCTGAACTTTCTTGCTGTTCGAATTTTCTGAAGCCTTCCTTGCATACAGCGGAGAACTTCGCCTAACATTCATTTTGCCGGTAAGTGTATATTTGTTATTTACTGAATGGTATAATGCTAATTTCAATGAGAAAGAAACGTGCAATGAAAAATATGTAAAACCTGTATGTTAGTCGGTTAGCCTGCTTTAAATAAATCGCCTCGTAATTATTTTTAATTTTGATTATATTTATGTGTTGTTTTTATAATATTTGATATTTGAACAAATTTTTATAAATATTATTCCTAATTCAGTAAGGAATTTGCATTTTGAAATTCCTTTTTTCATTTGATGTTACTGCAGGTTGTATATTAATTCTAGAAATCCAGATAAAAAGTACAATTGTTGTCAAAGTAAGAATCCTTCTTAAAAGTCTAAACAATAAACTGCGTTTTCTAATTTAAATTAAATGTCTATATCTATAATAATTATCTAGATATGTATTATTTGTGTGGATAAAAAATGAGAACTTTTGTTTCGAAGTTATAAACAGCTCTTATGTACATGAGTTAACAAAAACAGTTACTTTTATGTGTTATCATATTTTAATAATTTTAATTTGAAAACAATTATAAAGGGTGTAATATTAGTTGATTCTTCTGCCTTATTTACTAACTTTTTTTTAATTTTAATTAATTTTAGGAGCTCTTTTTGTAATTTTTCTTCATCTATTCTCATTTATTTTTCATCCATTTTTATTTCTATTTTACTTCGAATTTCAACAACTTTATTGACAATTCTGAATATCATTTCCTTATTTTAATTCGTTTTACATTTAAAGTTACTGCTTGTTGTATTTTAATTCTAGAAACATAGTAGAAATCATCACATTCATTGACATAGAGAAAGTATTTGTTTTAAAACATAAAGCAACATCGCTTCTAAATTAATTTATAATAATTTAATTGTCATTTCATTTTCCTTTCCTAGCAAAACTGAAAATTATTTGAAACGAACATTCAAGATAGTAATATCGGAAATTAAAATTTAATTCGCAGGAGAGAAACAGAAAAGAAAAGAAAAATAAGAATTTGCTTTTATACTGTTGTGCATTAAAAACGAAACATTTTAAATAAAAACGTAATTAAAATTGTTTGATTGTTTACATAACAAAATTGGAAACAGATAAACAAAAAGAACATAATCAAAATATTTTTCCACAACTTACTGAAAACATTCTATTCGACAATAGGCGGAGGATGACTGTTATTTAAATTTTAAGATGTTATTTGTAAGACAATATACATATATTTCTTATGTATACATTGTATTAATATAACAATGTTTAAATTATCACTAGAAAAATGAATGTAAATAAAGCACTTTCTATTTTCATTTTTGAAAAAATAAATTAACATATAGTTGGATATAAATATTATTATAAAAAGTGTTACAGAGATATGCATATTTTTGAGTAACACTGATAACCAATAATACTTTTCGTTTTCATTAGTCCCAGACTTTTGTGATCAAATATGACAACGACTGCTATTCGGAGAGAGTGGTACTTAAAAATATTCCCCTATACTGTACCTGAAAAAAATGATCTTAATAAATCGTTCTATTTTTGTTAAGGCATCAAATGTTTTTAAAAAAATACTAGCAAGCTACGCCCGCTACGCTGGTCAATTTCTTTTAACGAACCTTTAATCAAACAAAATATTGACATTTCCAAAATAAGTTTTATATTTTAACAGAATAATAAGGCTACTATATTTTGTGACTCGTGCTATAGCCAATATACACGTCAGGACACGTCGCCCTTATCATTATCTTTTTACGCATGAAGGTTTCGCTATGGTACTCCATTGGAAAATTTGTTAATGTTTGAAATTCAATATTTGAAAAACGGCATAATCATTAGATTTCAAATTTATATCAAGAAAAATACAATTTTTTACCTTTCAAACGCAGTTTGTCTAACAATTTTCTGACAAATACTTTTTGAGCTATCATTTTTTTCAGTAACTTCAAATGTTTCATTTTCCGAGATTAATCTGTTGCAACAATTAGCGAAAAACCCAGTCGTCAGCAACACATAGTTTTTTTATTAAAGAGGCTGTTGGAGCAGGTATTGTCACCACCAATTTGCCACCATCACTTTTGAAATCGGTTCCGTGGTTCCAGAGATTCCATAGAAATTGTAATTTAGAATGACTTCAGAACGCTTTTCGTTCATTTCACCCATTTAAATTTCGCTTTTTTTTTTAATTTATTCTTAGAAAGCATTTACATCTTATAAGTAACTACAATGCTAAATTTCAAATTTCTTGCCCCTTCAGTATAAAAAAGTCGCAATTTTCGAACATTTTTCGATCCTGCACCCCATTGATGTTAGTGGCACCGACATAAAATATAGCCTATGTTGGAGTAGGGATTGTCCCCATCAATTTGCCACCATTACTTTTGAAATCGGTTCTGTAGTTCCAGAGATTTCATCGAAATTGTAATTTAGACTGTTTTCAGAACGCTTTTCGCTCATTTCACCCTTTTAAATTTAAATCTCTTTTTTATTTTGTTCTTAGAGAGCATTTACATCTTATAAGTAACTACAATGACAAATTTCAAATTTCTAGCTCCTTCAGTATAAAAGATAAAAATAAAACTGCCCAGATAAACTGAGGGCATTGAGTTCACAGGATATTCACGCTAATTGTATATTAAACTCTTATTTCAAAGAATTTGAAATAAGCCCATCGAAAAATAAAGAAATAAACAATACATTAAGGGGGCGTGTCAACCCCCCATTACCCCCATCATAGTTAACTAATGAACCCCTTAAACTAATCAGGGAAGTCTAATTACAACGAATATATATACAAAATTTGAAGAAAATCGCATAATTCTGCATGAAAAATCCATTTATCTAAATTAAGGCGGGATTAGCCCCCTCCGTTCCCCCCCCCCTTTATACTTTACCAATCAATCCCGAAAACTAATCAGGGAAGCGTCTTAACCCAATGAACCTATAAACAAAATTTGAAGGAAATGGGATAATTCTGCATGAAAAACCCATTTATATAAATTAAGGGGGGGATTATCCCCCTGTTCCCCCCCCCCTTTATACTTAACAATCAATCCCGAAAACTAATCAGGGAAGCGCCTTAACACAGTGAACCTATAAACAAAATTTGAAGGAAAACGGAATAATTCTGCATGAAAAACCCATTTATATAAAATAAGGAGGGCATTAGCCCCCCATTCCCCCCTTTATACTTAACTAATCAATCCCGAAAACTAATTAGGGAAGCGTCTTAACACAGTGAACCTTTAACCAAAATTTGAAGGAAAACGGAATAATACTATTTGAAAAACCCATTTATATAAATTAAGGAGGGATTAGCCCCCCGTTCCCCCCTTTATACTTAACCAATCAATCCCGAAAACTACTTATGGAAGCGTCTTAACACAGTGAACCTTTAACCAAAATTTGAAGGAAATGGGATAATTCTGCATGAAAAACCCATTTATATAAATTAAGGGGGGGGGTTAGCCCCCCCCCGTTTCCCCTTTTATACTTAACCAATCAATCCCGAAAAACTAATCAGGGAAGCGCCTTAACACAGTGAACCTATAAACAAAATTTGAAGGAAAACGGAATAATTCTGCTTGAAAAACCCATTTATATAAATTAAGGAGGAATTAGCCCCCCGTTCCCCCCTTTGTACTTAACCAATCAATCCCGAAAAGTAATCAAGGAAGCGTCTTAACCCAATGAACCTATAAACAAAATTTGAAGGAAAACGGAATAATTCTGCATGAAAAACCCATTTATATAAATTAAGGGGGGGATTAGCCCCCCGATCCCCCCCCCCTTTATACTTAACTAATCAATCCCGAAAACTAATCACGGAAGCGCCTTAACTCAGTGAACCTATAAACAAATTTTGAAAGAAAACGGAATAATTCTGCTTGAAAATCTAATTTATATAAATTAAGGAGGGATTAGCCGCCCGTTCCCCCCTTTATACTTTACCAATAAATCCCGAAAAGTAATCAGGGAAGCGTCTTAACCCAATAAACCTATAAACAAAATTTGAAGGAAAACGGAATAATTCTGCATGAAAAACCCATTTATATAAATTAAGGGGGGGATTAGTCCCCCGATCCCCCCCCTTTATACTTAACTAATCAATCCCGAAAACTAATCAGGGAAGCGCCTTAACTCAGTGAACCTATAAACAAAATTTGAAGGAAAACGGAATAATTCTGCATGAAAAACCCATTTATATAAATTAAGGGGGGGAATTAGCCCCTTGTTCCCCCCCTTTATACTTAACCAATCAATCCCGAAAACTAATCAGGGAAGCGCCTTAACACAGTGAACCTATAAACAAAATTTGAAGGAAAACGGATATTTCTATGAAGAGTTATCGCATTACGTACGTACATACATACATACAGAACCGGCTGGCAAGCTCTCAGGGTTTGATAGCCAGTTTGATAGCTAAAAAATCGCAATTTTAGAACGTTTTTTGCTCCTGCACCCCCTGGGGTTAGTGGCACCGACATAAAATATAGCCTATGTTGGAGCAGGAGTTGTCACCATCAATTTGCCACCATCACTTTTGAAATCGGTTCGGTAGTTCCAGAGATTACCCCCTACAAACAAACAAACAAACAATCTTTACTGCTTTATAATATTAGTATAGATGAGAAAGCAAAAAAATTAAAATTCAATCCAGTGTGTTTTTGTTTATAAGTAAAAAAATTAAGAAAATGCCGTATTTTTCCTACAGTACAGTTCATTTAAATGTCGAAGATGCTTGCACTCCTTAAAATGTCCAAGGTATGTGGCATCAGTATTTCAGATTAAATATTTTCGGCTAATTTAATCGTAGATTTTGAAATATTTTTCTTGTATTAAATAAGACAAAGAATTCTATTCGGAAATAGTGGTATACAAAAGTAAGGATTTTACTCACTCTTATGAACAAATCGGACTGAAGTCTCATAACATCTTTTAACGAAACACTTAAAAACGTATAGTATTAGTGTACATAAATCCAAACAAGAACGAAAAATCATGCGTCAAGCATAGATTATGTAGCACTTTCCAACGCTTCCAAAATAATTTTACAAAACATACCGTTTAATAAGCTAAAAGATAACATCTAAGTAAACAATTTGGAAAACGCATAACATATTTAAAAACATAATTTCAGGAATTTCCAACAGATACAATATTCGGAAAAATATCCGAATACTTTTACTCAGCCCTGTATATGATCTATAGATTTGTATACGCTAGGATGCTAAATTTTAGTTTAGTTAGGAAACGCGTAGCACAGTTTAAAATTATCTTTCTGGAGTTTCTGTCAATAAACGGAAATGTGTTCGCGAACTTTTGTGCTGCCCTGTATAGAATCTACAGAATTTATACACACCACGTAATAGACAAAAAGCGAGTTAAAATTAAAATCGCGTTTAGTAACTTAAAACGCACTTCCAGGAATTAGTGTTAATAGACAGTAGAGAATTCTTTTGTGTGTCCCTGTAAATGAACGATGACTGCTATACACACACTATTCTGTAGTAAGCCTCTTGTAATGCACCTTAGATATATATAGATAAATTTCAATGCGTTTAAAATAGTGAAACATTATTTAAATAAACCGCAGACGATTTTTCTCCATAGACGTCATGTAACGGAATTATTTTGACTGTCCCTGTAAAGTAACTATAAGTGCTATGCACACCCTATTCCATATTAAGCTTCTTCTAATGCACCTAAGTGATATATATAAATTTCAATCCGTTTAAAATAGTGAAACATTATTTAAATAAACCGCAAATGATTTTCCCCATAGACCGCAATGTAACGGAATTCTTCTGAGTGTCCCTGTAATAAAACTATAAGTGCTACACACTTCCGTTGAAATAGGGAACATGCTATAGATAACGACAATAACATATAAAAATTGCAGAGCAATCCGAGCATATTTACGGGAGTTAGAGCACGGACAGACGGCAGACGGCCAGACGGCAGACGGCAGACGGCAGACGGCAGACGGCCATACGGCCAGACAAACCGAAGTCATAAGCACTTTTCAACTAGGTTGGAAAGTGCTAAAAATAAAACACTTATCAAGATATTCGCAAACAAGTCGGGCTAAACAAGTAGCTGTAATACAGATATAAAACTATCCTGCGCCGTCAGGCGCCCACGGGGGTCGCCGACGCGCGTAAACGACCATCGCACCCAAGCCTCTGAAGGGCTTTTAACGCACCAGGGCTTTGTCTCGCCCGGCGCTGCGATCGGCCTGAGGCCGCTCCCCACTGCGGACCCCCAGGTCATTTTACCAAGGTATGGTGACGTAGTCGTCACGGCAGTAACCCCACATCTCAGAGGAAACTTCCGCAGAGACGGAACCTTGATGAACCGCCATGGAACCCCCGACGACTTCGTTCGCGAGACCCCATAGGGGGAGACGGTCGCTAGGTCATATGTCGAGCTACCACGACGGCTCTTGCTATACCACGGCTCGAGGGGTGTGGGCAACCTACAGAGGTTGTCACGTTCCCTTTTGCCGTGGATCTGTAACACAATAATATATTAAATAAAAGATCATTGACTAGAAATGAGCGCATTTTTAGGAAAATGCAAAAATACTATTAAAATATGTCATAATGAACAGAGGAAAGTACAGGGTGTCCGAAAAAAGTTGAACAGATTTGAAAGAATCCTAACATTAAAAATAATTGAGTAAATGCAATTATATTTTTTCAAAGTACTCGTCAAATATCCAAGATTATTTAGATGTAGCTGTTTTAAAATCGTGACATTCAAACGATGCGCAGAATGGATGATCGGAAAATGCAAATCGAACAACACATTCGCAATTTTAACTTTTTGCTTAGGCTATTTGTGTACATAGTGGATCCTTTCCTATTAAATCGAAGATGCTGAAGAACTTTCTAATTGACATTTTTCCCATAACTCCAATAGTTTGAGACTTATACGCTTTCCACTCCGGAACCATCGAAGAAATTAGGAATGTCTGGTGCGATTTGCATTTACATATCATCGATTCTGCGCATCGTCTGAATGTTACGACTTTAAAACAGCTACATCTAACAAATCTTGGATTTTTGACGAGTACTTTGAAAAGAAAATAATTGCATTTACTCAATTATTTTTAGTGTTATGATTCTTTCAAATCAGTCCAACCTTTTTGGGACACCCGGTTTATTCAACTAGGTAAATTTTATCCAAACGGTTGGAGTATCATAGTTTAAAATATATAGTGAGGATATGCCAGACAGGATATCGTCGAGATAGCTCAGTAGGGAGAGCGTTGGTACGGCAAACCAAAGTACTCAGGTTCGAGTCCTGGTCCCGGCATATTTTCGCTCTGTTGAAAAAATCTCAACTATGATACTCCAACAGTTTGGATATACTATTAAAATGTTGTCTTTCTCACTGAATTTTAAAATAAGATAATTAGCATAATTTTAACTGTTTAAAAATGTAATATTTGCAAAGCAAAATACAGAATTATTCTATTTTAAAAATTCGAGCTTATATAAATGGTGAACAGCTTTTCTTTATGGAGTTCATCTTTTGTGTACCCGATTAAAAGTAGTAAATGTTATGAAGCAAAAAGTATTTTCTGATTGAGAGAAAATTTTCCCTTTTTGCATATACACAGAAAGAAAATCAATGCGAAACTTTTCATCTCAACAACTACCATTTAAACCATAGTATTTCATCTTGAATATTTTTCTTGAACCGTAGCACACTTATGGAGTGATTTGCTTAGTTTCTCTTGTCTCATTAAAACAGTCTCTTGTTCAAAACATTTTTATTCTGAAAGGAAAAGAAAGCTAGTGTAATATGTTTGTGTTTTACTGCATTATCTATCATTTTTATAAATGTGCGAGGTTTCTGTAAACATATATGCCATTTGCAATATACAGGTTTTACCAAAAGTACGTAACACATTTTGAAATTCAATAACCAATCAAATAATATGAGTACGAGAGTGTTTAGACGAAAATATTTCTTATGATTAAAAGTTATGTTTAATCTAAAACTTAGTTCAGAAGATTGCCCTTGGATGGCTTTTATGCTTTCAAAAAAGCATAAAAAACTTAAGCAGATACACACAATTTATTTTGTGTAGTGTAATATAATATTTCAACTTGTGTATGTTTTATGCACTGAAAAAGACAACAAATGCTTCTTAATGTAGGAAAAATTAATATAATTACGAACGAAAATATACAATGATTTCTTAAGCGTATCCCGCGATTCTGAAAGCGTTCATTACCTTTAGAAAGATCAGAAACCAATATATTTTCGGGATTTTAAGAATTGTTTTTAAAATCAATGTTTCTTCTGCTACCACTGATTTTTGGAAAAGTTTTCGAGTAAAGTTTATAGTGTATTAATAAGTTTTTTTCAACCCGGAATATAAGTTTTTCGGATGCTATCAATTCTGAATTAAACATTTTCAAGTTTAACAAATATGTATAAAAAACATGCTAAATTATTAACATTAACAATAAAATTAATATTATTTTGTTACTCTTGCATGTATGTATCAATTCAGTTACGCAGCTGAAAATATTTAGTTGAGAAGGGGTAGCGCCCTAAAAATCGATATTCAGGTTTGAGGTAATTGATTGATACACTATGAAAACTACTTGGAAATATTTCTAAAAACCAGTGGCAGCAAAACATTTTTAACTTCAACAAATATGTTTAAAAAAATACATGATAAATTAATAACATTAACATTAACACTAACAATAAAATTAATATTATTTTGTTACTTTTGCATGTATAAATTCAGTTACGCAGCTGAAAATGTTTAATTGAGAATAGGTTGCGTACTAAAAACCGATATTCCGGTTTGAGTAACTGATATATACAAATACTATACAAATTACTCGGAAATATTTACAAAAAACAGTGGCAGTAAAAGAAACGTTGTTTTTATAAATACGTCTATAAATCTCGAAAATATATCGGTTTCTGAGGTTTCCAAATATAAAGCACACTTTTTGGAATTGTATGTAACGTGGGAGAGGTTATTGTGTCTTTCCGTTTGTAGTTATATTATATTTTCGTAGATTAAAAAGCATTTGTCTTATTTTACAGTGTAGCTTGAATAACATCCCAAAGGAACTCAGTTTCATTCCCCATCCTCTTTAATAAAAAGCTATGCGTTGCTGACGACTGGGATTTTCGCTAATCGTTGCCACAGATTAATCTCGAAAAATGAAACATTTGAAGTTAAAAATTAATTGCTCGAAAAGTATTTGTCAGAAAATTGTTAGACAAACTGCGTTAGACAGGTAAAAAATTGTATTTTTCTTGATATAAATTTCAAATCCACTGATTATGCAATTTTTCAAATATTGAATTTCAAAAGTTACCAAATTTCACAATGGAGTACCATAGCGAAAACTACACGCGTAAAAAATAATGATAACAGCAATGTGTGAGCACGAGTCACAAATCAGCCTTATTATTCTGTTAAAATATAAAAGTGAATTATGATGTCACGAGTGCATGATTTTTATTTATTCTCGACAAATACTAGATACGCCATTGCTTTTTAGTTGTCAATAATATAGGTTAATTCACGTTATTAAAAAATGTAGCTATAAAACATATAAATCAATGGGAAACGGTAAGTAAAAAATTTTAAACGTAATATTAAACCGTATTTTAAAAAAACATAACTTAGTGAAATAAGTATCCGTTTTTATGTTATTTTAGGATATTTAGGTACAGATTACTTTAAAATACAAGGTTAAATTCACTGATATATTTCGTTTGATTCAAGGTTCTTTTGGAGAAACTGACCAGCGCAGCGGGCGTAGTCTGCTAGTGTTGAAATAAGGTTGGAAATTGTGCAAAAAAAATTGTCTGTAACTGCTCATTTTTAGTATTTGATATATGCTTTTCACATTTAAAAGTGCAACACTATCTGCGAGAAATTTTTTGAATTGCATTTTTTTTAATTATTAAATAAACCTTCGATTATTAGAAACATTTCCGGCCAAACAGCAAACACTAACTACTTTACTTTTTAGTAAATTTTAAAATGTTTCAATGATTTTCGTCCTGCCTGGTATGTTTATGCAAACATGACAGAAACTTCATTTATATTTAGTGGCACTAAAGCATGACTTTTCTTTTATTGAATTAATTCAGATACTGAGTTAACATTGAACTAAAAGTAAACAGTGATTCTCTTAGTTATCCGTTAAGTGTTTTATCTTATTCGGTATCTACTCTCTAATTCTTCACACAGCAGTTCAAGTAACTGTATAATTGTTAGAAGATTATAACCACGTGTATTGCAGTATCATGTACCTATTGATATTCTTTCTTTAGTCTGTTTAATATTACCGAAAGATTTCCTAATATGTAAGAAACGCTTGTGAAAAATCCATGTAACTTTACAAATATCCCTGATTCTGGAATTTTTTTCTTATCTCTGGAAACCATTGTGGAAGAAAAAATCATAAATCTTGGGAAAAAATTCCGTTATTATCAGAACCAAGTTTTTGGAATTTAGGAGCAGCAAAGAGATACTTTTATTTTAGAAACTTGTCTACAAACCTTGGATACCTGCAATTTTCAGTACTTCGCGATTTCCCTGGCCTCAAATGTTTTCTACAAATTATAAAATTGTTTCCTGAGTCCAGAGTAATAACGAGACTATATTGATGTTTCAAAATGTTTTTTAGGTAGCTTTCAATACAAAAAGCTACCTATTGCAGCCGTTCGGAGGAAAGCAATTCCAAAAAATTTTGGTATAGTTTCACCGATCATGACCCCCAGATCCCAAACCTCCCTCCGTTCAAATGGTGATTTATATATATATATATATATATATATATGTATGGGAATTATCAGAAGTAACAACGACAATAATACGAACTCAATGAAATATTACTTTTCAGCTCAAGGCGATCAGTTCACGCAGGATCAAGAAAAGCATAGCACGAGGGGTTGTTCTATAGATTTGGGATATGTTGTTTGGAGGAATTTTTATGCAATGCTTGGCAAAGATGTTATAATTATTATTTGTATTGAGATAAGAATGTTTGTATCATTCAGGAATATTGTGTGTATATCCGAGCTGTATTTGTTGTTATGTTATTAAATCTGTTTTGTTTATATTATATTTGAAGAATATTTGTTGTGGCTAAAGTACTTATTATTCATCGTAATCCCACAACAATTTTTGGGGGCTCGTTGCCAGGATATGAACATAAAGCTGTTTGTCTGACGTACTATATGGATATAAAGCTGTTTTGTACCGGGATAATATGAACATGAAACTGTTTTTATGATGTACTATATGAATAAAAGTTCAGTAATCAGATCTACCATACTATAATACTTTGTTCAGTTGAAGTTTAAAGAAGTTGAATGATGTCAGCTCTTAATAAAGCCAGAAAAGCAGACTTGTTAACATTATGTGATGAACTAGGTTTAGTTGTACCACGGAGTGCAAGAGTTATTGATGTAATAAAATTGATTACCGAATCAGAAGATTATAAAGAAAATTTCATTAAAGTTAGACTCGAAGTCATTGCCGCCGAGAGAGAAGAAACGGAGAAAGGAAGATTAGAAGCAGAAAAGGAAGAAAGAAGATTAGAAGCAGAAATGGAAGAAAGAAGATTAGAAGCAGATAGAAAATTAGAGGAAAAGAAAGTTGAATTGGAATACGAATTAAGAAAACTGGAGCTACAAGGCAATTTGAAAAGTGTGAGCGACGATTCTGCAATAGCCGGTTCAGGTAAGCAATCAGATTTGCTTAAATTAATTCCTCACTTTGACGGTAAAAGTGATATTCGTCTCTATTTAGCACTATTTGAAAGACAAATCTCTCGAATGAATATAATAAAAGAAAATTGGGTCACACATTTGTTAAGTTTAATTCCGTTAGAAATCGCCAATATTATAACTAGAGAGCCAGAAACATTGGCGAGCAATTACGATTATGTAAAAGATTTACTTCTCAAACGCTTCAAAATGACGCCAGAAGAATTTAGGCAGAAATTAATGTCCAATAAAAAAGAATCTTCAGCCACTTGGCGCGATTTAGCATTTGAATTAAGAAATTATTTGGAAGAATGGATTAACGGTCTTAAAGTATCCGATTTTGAATCCTTAAAAGAATTAATAGTAGTAGATCAAATTAAGCGGAGGTTACCTATAGAAATGAAAGAACATTTTATTGATAATCTGCCAAAAATTAAAAATGTAAATGTATTAGTAAGTAAACTAGACAACTATGATGCGGCGAGACGTAATGTTAAAACCATGAATAGAATTTCACACCACTTTGAAGATAGAAAGCCCGAAATAAGTAAAAATGAAAATTCACAATCTTTCTTTGATACCCAATACCAAAATAAAAGAAATAAATCTCAAATTAGGTGTTTTAGATGCAATTCTCCTGGCCACGTAGCGTCTCAGTGTAATAATAGCAATAACGGTCAAACTAATGAGCTCAGTCGCGATTCTACCGAAAATCATCATGATTATCACCGCCAATATCCCAATTTTCGTGTGCAGAATGTTAATGTTAATACAACTACTAAAGATAATGAGCCTAACCCTCACATGAGAACTATTAATATTAATGGAAAAGAAACAAATCTCTTATTCGATACAGGATCAAAATTAAGTACTAACAAGCTATGAAAATTATGTAAATATTGGATCGCCAAGATTATCTTTTGATAACATATCACTATGCGGCATCGATGGCATTGTGTACCCTTTAGGTTATTTCCCTTATGCATTCAAAATTGATGGTTTCACAATTTCTACAAATTTGTACGTTTTAAAATCTCTTGTATATGACATAGTCCTAGGAATGGACGTGATGAATAAACTAAATTTGGCGATAAATGAAGAGGGAATTAAAATTGTTGGCGAGCGCAATACTTTTCAAGTAGGTTGCCATAAAATTTTAAAGAATTCTGATAAAAAATTAAATTATGTTGCCAATTCATACAATGAAACGAAAGTATCAAAAAAGAATAGTTCACGTGCAGAAAACGAAATGATTAGTATTATAAATAAAAATAATTCAGAAAATAATTTCAAGATAAGTTTAGCACGCGCGGTGAAAACAGTGAAAACAGATAAAAATCACTCAACTCACGAGATCAAATCAAAAGATGAAAATGAAATAGGAAAAAACGGAAAATATTATAATTCAACTAGCACGCGAAAAGAAATAACACAAAGTAATATAAAAAGAAAAAATGAAAATAAAGAAATATTTCATGAAAGTTTCTGGAAACGTGATTGCAAACACGGAAATGAAGTGAAATCATTTTATGCAAAAGAAAAGTTTGTTGACATAAATCATAGATACCGCAAACAGTATAGACAATATGAAGACAGAAAAAAGCATAATATTCATGAATACCGTAAACAAGACAGGGGTCAAAGAAGTCATTATTTTTGGAGTAATAGGAAGCAGGAACCCTATTTTACAGATAAATTTTATTACAAAAGATATGAAACTGCATCTCGTGAAAGAAATTATGAACGTATTGAGAGTGATACCAAATATAGCTATGTCCCTCTTCGTATTTTCAATGGTTACGAATATACGCAAAGAAGAAAATGCTATGAAAATTGTTATTGTCCGTGTCATTCAAAAGGTAAAGTGTATATGAAAAAGTATCCTGAGTTTTAATTTAGTTATTTTTGTTTTAGTTGTTTCATAGTGTTGTATCAGTTCATAGAGGAATATTACAATTATATGATAAGAAGTATTCATCTGCCGAGGTCGCCAGAATGTCAGGATGACCGAAAATATGGGAATTATCAGAAGTAACAACGACAATAATACGAACTCAATTAATTATTACTTTTCACGAGCAGCTCAAGGCGCTGAGTTCACGCAGGATCAAGAAAAGCATAGCACGAGGGGTTGTTCTATAGATTTGGGATATGTTGTTTGGAGGAATTTTTATGCAATGCTTGGCAAAGATGTTATAATTATTATTTGTATTGAGGTAAGAATGTTTGTATCATTCAGGAATATTGTGTGTAAATCCGAGCTGTATTTGTTGTTATGTTATTAAATCTGTTTGGTTTATATTATATTTGAAGAATATTTGTTGTGGCTACAGTACTTATTATTCATCGTAATCCCACATATATATATGTTGAAAGAAGAACACGAGTAAAATTACTGTCAACTTAAAAAAATTCTCAGACCATTCTTTACCTCTTTTTACAAACATCTCCCATAGTTTTTCATTACAGAAATCTATTTATTTTTCAATTTCTAATGCAAATTCTTTCCCGTTGCCATAAAAGGAAACTGCGTATAGACAATATTTTTAAGAACCAATAAAAATTCAGATTCTCTCTAGGATAGATGTGATTTTTTTCGCATATTACAAAGATTACTATAAGTGCGTTTAATCAATGACATAGTACATTTATTTAAATGTGTTTGGAGATAAAAATAAGTAACTTAACTCCTAATTTTAGAAAGGTAAATTGTTTCCACTGGTTTGTTAATATTAAAGTAAATTTTCCAGGCAATAAAAACATATTTTTGCGTATTCAAATTTTATGATTCAATTTATTCTACATAATCAAAAATCGTCTGTCAAATACTGCCATTTATAAATAATTAGATTGTGAATTTTTTCATCTTGAGCTTCAACCAAGGAGGCATATTTAAGTGAGTTAAATTTAGTCTTTTATAATATTAATGTTTAAAATTTTTCTATGAATTATTGAGTAGCATTGGATTTCTTTAACCGTTTTCATGTTTTAAGTAGATAATGTACATGCGACGTCACTTACTCAAGTAAAGGCGTTTTTCTCAATGAATTGTAAGCGAAAAGTAACAATTCTTGCAGAGTTAGTAATTCATAATGTATTATTTCCTACACATAATATAATGTATTCTAAATTCTTGAAAATTACGAGAAACTTAGCGAAACTTCAAGCAATTTAGCTCAACGTTTTGCTTACGTCAAGTTGAAAAACATTCGCGTTATCTATAAATACACTGTAAAAAATGGGGAGTATAATTACGCTTAATTTGGGTTTATGAAATGCCAAATAAGGTTTAAATATGCACTAATTTTGGTGTCAACACTGAATTAAGTGTTATAATACACTTAAAATAGTTTATCTGTACTCTTTAAAAAAAAATCGGTGATATCACACACCAAGAATGACAATTTGAAATTAATTCCGGAAACCAAAACTCCAATATAGGTGTACATTTTTATCTCGCAATCCAGCTCTGTGGTGTTGAAATATACGATGACGTCAGAGTGTTGCGTCAGCAGACGACAACAGAGCAGAGAACGGAATGAACCATTTTGATTTCATTATGAAGTGCTGTTAAAAACATAAGGTAAGCCTAGTAATTATTCCTTATATATTTAATAGATAATACTAAATAGTGTTTGTATAGTTAGATGAGGGAAATTAACTAAACAAAGCATGAGAATTTTTACTTTGTTAGTTGTTTTTGCTTAATAATCCTCTTCACGCACTTGACAACACTTGATCGCTAATGTTAATTCTATATTCTATAGGCATTATTTTTCTAATATCTCGTTTGTATTTGAATAGTTTTAAATGTTTTTTTTTTTTTACATTGGGTAGCAGAGATTAATCTCTATTTCCGCCGTTGATTACGTTTTCGATTTTCTTTGCGGATTTTTTTTAGGAAGATGCTTTTACTTTCGAAACCGGTTCCGAAAATGAAAGTATCTTCGTAGAAAAAAATCGAAAAAGTAATCAACGGCGGAAATAGAGATTGATCTCTGCTATCCAGTGCAAAAAAAAAAAAAATAAAATAAAATAAAATCATTTAAAAATATTTAAATGCAAACGAGATATTAGAAAAATAATTCCCTATAGAATTAACATTAGCCCTTAATAAAAAATTATCATATTTTAGAACATAATATTTAGTTCCTGTTTTATTTTTAAAGCAAATTACTTGTGGATTGCATTAAAAGAACATTTAAATCATATTTTAAAGGGGAAAAAATCAGTAGTGTATGTTGTATCTGAATAATAACGTTTAGAAATCATTGTTTATGTGAAAAAAAAACAGTATTTATTGTTAAATATCTAAGCAGTCCATAGTGATTTGAATTTTCATAATTTTTCCTCTGTACTGTGAGGAGTTTTGAAATCTTGTATGCAGCATAATTAAAAGTAAGCTTATTCCCTGGACTACACTCTCTTTGTGTTTGGCTTTTCTAGAAATTCGTATTACCATTTGTTAAACATTTGCTCAAAAGCAAACTTTTGTGATTATAAAAATATAATTTGCTGCTTCCGTAGAAGATTTTTAGCTTTTGGAAATCTACTTTTATTTATTTTATAATTCTGCAATAGTTGTGATATAATTAATATAATCTTAATAACAGTATTTTTTACAAATCTTCTAGATTAAAAAAAAAATGACCCCCCCCCCCCCCCTTAGGAAAGATTCTCAGGTCACCAAATGAAACTGTTCAAAAATCGAACTTTGTTTTGGGATCCTTTTACATTTTTTAAACATTCTTACAAATACTAAATTGTAATATGTATAAAAACTGCAAATAAGTGTTTTAAATTAGTTTAAATAAGTGTTTTAAAAACAATAACTTTAAAATGCAAAGTACATCCTTGATTTTGTCAATTTTTTTTATCGTATACAAATACAACTTTAAAATCCTTAAGGGTAGGGAATTTTAATAAAATAATTAAAGGTTGCAACTCTTTATGAAACGGGTGAACCGCAAGCTTTTTATTTATTGTTGACATCATCACTTATTATTTCACCAGTATAATTATACACTAGTTTACACTGGAAATTTTTATTCTCCAGCCTTTTCTTTTCTTAGTATACAATGATGTTATCAACAATTTAATAAAAAACATAGTGCCTAGAATATGAATATACACTAATTTATCTTTCTGCATAATACTTTGATTAAAGGTTGCAACTCTTTATGAAACGGGTGAACCGCAAGCTTTTTATTTATTGTTGACATCATCACTTATTATTTCACCAGTATAATTATACACTAGTTTACACTGGAAATTTTTATTCTCCAGCCTTTTCTTTTCTTAGTATACAATGATGTTATCAACAATTTAATAAAAACATAGTGCCTAGAATATGAATATACACTAATTTATCTTTCTGCATAATACTTTGATCATCTATATATATATATTTGTGTGTGTTTTTGTGCGTGCATGTGTCAGAGAGAGAGAGAAAAAAAATATGAGCCTCCGCTACATTTTCTTGAGACCCCCCCCCCACCCCCTATTATTCACATCTAGCTACAGCCCTAATTTTTAAATATTAGAAACTTTACTTATTTTTTCTTGATTTATGCTCTTGTATATGGTATTATTCTAAAATTTGATTTAGTTTATATTTTATCATTTTTAGCATGGAAAAAGATATTTTGGTATCCTATAATTCAAGAAGTAAATTGTTTAATTTACCAGCATCATTGGATGAATTTGAAAATGTAAGATATTTAAATTTTGCAATGTTTTTTGTAAAGAAATTAATGTTTACTATTTTCTAAACAATATTGATGTTTAATGCTACTTTATTAAATGGTACTTGTGTACTAACGCCACCGCAGCAGAAGTTGCGCTAATGTGCCAATAAAGAACAATCTTGTTGTTTGCACGCGCACACAGTTATCTTTTGGATTCCTTGTTGTTTGCTGATTTTTGACGCCATTTTTTAGTGCTATGAAAGATTGGCGGCACTTAAAAACCGCCAAATCTGTACCTACGGTGGTGTTAATACGTAAGTAAATATTAAATTTTAACTTTCTTCTTTATTGTTTCATTTTCCCCAAAATTTATCAACTTGGAACTTTAAAAGTTAAATCTAAAGCTCTATTAAAGCTGTTTTCAAGTTCACTGTGCAACAAATTCAAAATTTTCTGACACAATGACGGGCTAATTTTTAAATGTAAAGATACAAACAGTGTTGAATTCAGGAGGTGACCCAGGGTGGACAATAATAAACGTTGTATGTGTCACATGTTAAAAAATATACACAATCTTTATATAAATATGTATTATTTTATGTATACTAGATGGAACCCGTCAAAACCTGACAGAAACAAATTACTATAACAATATGAGTAAAATAAGCTTCTTTATTATTTAATAGGGGGATAGTATGAAAAAGTGTTTCATAAATTTTATTTTAGAAGTTCTTCCCCTAGTGAAACACAGTACTATTTTCGATGCAAACTCCAAACAGACAATCTGTAAACAACTGTGTAATGCAAATCATTTCGAAATTGCAGTTATATTCAGTACTGCAAGAAATAAATTTTCAAGGATCAGTATATTCCTTTGTCCATATCATATTCAGTAAATAAAAGAACGTAGTATAAATAAAGTACATTACCCTGTGATAATACAACCGAGTGAGCTCCTATGCGCATTCTGCATTGCATCTGCTCAAAGGCACCATGGAAATTTTATGTTAAGGCGGTATTAAAAAAATATTTTTCCACGCTCAGCAACTCAAAATTTTGAGACACATTTTCAGACTCATTTTTAAAAGTAAAAACATGAAACTTGGCGGTGTGATTTATGAAGAGATTTATAAGGGACCTATGTTTTTATTTTTCGCTCAATTAATTAGAAATTGAATTACGAACATTTATTTTCACAGTATAATTTTTTTTTGTTTTCAGCGCTATCGCTTTGGGAAATTTTGTTCAAAATGTCCACTTTGACAGCATTTTTTGAAATATATTCTGCCTTTATCAAAACATTGAGACAATACAGACATTATAAAAGTTTCTGAATAAGAGAACCTGCCAATTGGAGGCATTTTAGAGCAAAATTGAATTTAAAAATGTGTATCAAAATAAGCAGTTTGGATTTGAATACTCTTAATTTTTTTTTTTAATATTTAAAAGAATGTTTTAAAATGTCCTCTTTAATCATTGTTCGTTTCAAATCCATATCTTCTAAAACACATCCATTGTTGTAAACTAATCAATTTTTATGCAAAGATGGAGAAATTTTCGCTATTGCCAAACTATGGGATTTAAAGCTAAAAATAATTATCGTGGCGTCACATTCAGTTGACGTCAAATGCGTTACATGTGCTTGTTATTTCATCAAATGATTTTTAATTGGATGTTAATGATTTTTTAATGATGTTTTACTGATTTATTAGTTACTTCATTAACTAAAATAAAAATTACGTCTTCGACATCATGATATTTAAACAGAAAAAGCATTGAAAAAATGTTGCAATGTGTAGTTACGTACAATAGATCACTTTCAACTGACATCACAAATATTTATCCAACAGTCGAGAGGGATAATTAAAAAAAATAATGTAAATAAATAAATATCAAAGATTATTTTGGTTTCTTTTTTCTTTAATGTATTGTAAATTTTATTGTTTAAACTTGCTGAGAAATGATACTTTAATGAATGGTGCTTTCCTAATTTCTTTTTCTTTCGTTTCTTTTCCTTACTTTTTTTTTTGAGATTCAAATGGCAACATTCTTTCATTTGTTTATTGGATGCTACAGTTTGGCAAATAATTTGGCGATAGTTTTTTTTTTTTTTTTTACGGAAATTGGTTGACTGGATAATATAGAAGTACCAGAATATTTTTCTGCATTTTATAGTTATATTAATAAAAATACATTTTTAAGATTTGCTGAATCACTTATTTGTTTACTTTTTCATGCATTACATTACTGAAGATTGTCCTGTTATTCTTTTAAATATCCTCTACTTACATAAAAAAATAGCATGTGTTTTCTATGGTGTTTCTCATAAACATTGTAAAATTAAGATTATTAGATTTTATTCAACTTCAACTGTCATAACTGCTGATGAAGCAGTTATTTTTGGCGATTTTTCTGTTACCTGTAAAATGGTTGTTTTTGGTATAGCCGTAAATAAGAAAAAAATTTCCAATCGATCAAATAATTGTATTTCGTTAATCATTATATTTTCTGATTTTTAAGCTAAGAAAGAAACAATAATCATGGATTTAATTAATTTTTCAATTTTTAATCATTAATTTCAGTACACCCAAACAATTTTGATTAAATCGGTACAGATGTCACTGCACAGGGTTTTCTTTTTGGCACCATAAATGGCGATTTTTGCTGTGTATAGCAACCTGTTTTTTTATAATAAAAATGAATATATGTGTAAATAAATCAAATAATATAAAAATAATAAATTCAATTAAATGCGTGTGTGTAATAAAAGATTGGGAAAATTGGGTTTTTTTGCCAAAATGGCGCAAAGAAAAATTGCACAAATCCCGGTGCGTCTGCGACATCTGTTCCATTAAATCATGTAAGGGTAGTTTTTATTTAATAAATAATGAATTTTGTAAGAAGACTATGGCTATGTTAGTAAAATGGATTTTGAGAATGGGCTTGCTTTATTAAATGAGTTTTTATGAAATAGGCCTCCAATTTTGTCAGGATCAACTCCTGGTATGGTTACTGAATTTATACAAGATGTACTTGAAACTTATGCATTCTTATTTGATGTTTCAGGAGGTTTATGCTAGATTTTGTATTGATCGGACAGTATCCATTATTATACATTTTTTTAATGAAGTTTGGCAGGAGTACATTGATGTACAAAAAGATGAAAACATTCTTCCAGGTAAGAAATATAGAATTGTGTTAGATACACCCAAAGTATTATATATTGAAAATTCAGTTCCTGACTGTGCTGAATCGAAATCATCATCCCATATAACTGAACCATTTTTCACTGATGAGAGAAATGCTTCTGGTTCCTGTGAATCATCAGAACCAGATCTATTTGCTGCAGCAACTCCACAGTCATCTTTTCCCCTAGATAATTTCACAATACCCGCTAAAGACTTTTCAAGTCGCCTAAGACAAGCTTTGCAAGATGAGGTACCCTTACCTAGGGTTTTGCGGTCAGAATTAATACATACCATATGTTCATCTGTTGTGAAACATTCAAAATATCCGACATCAGTTATGGTGACCGACATGGCAAGAGCCATTGTTTCTAAATACCCATATTTAAAAGAGTCCATTGGAACTGGATATGGTGGATGGCGACAGGCTATTCGAGATAAATTGAAAAATATGCGTAAATTTGATCAAAGTGAGGAAGTAAAGCAGAAGAAAATAACCAATAAGTTCCATAACAAAGGAGAAAAAGCGAATGAAAAAAAATAAATACCACAGTTCAAAAAACAACTCATGGTTATTAATGAACAGGCTAGTGCTTCATCTGAGTTAAATGAAACATTTGACATTAGAAGAGATGAAATTGTCAATCAATATATGAAAGTTGCTGATTTAAAAATTAAATATCCAAACTTATTTAATAAACAGCACTTTGCTGATGAATTTTTCCGAATAACAGGGAAATCTAACATTTTTCAGTGTATTCCAAAATTTCTCAGTTTATATAATAAGCAGCTCTATAATTTATTATTGGCACGAAAAAGCCTTCCTTCATGGGTTGAAACTCTGAAATGTCTCCAAGAGCAAGCTGACACAGCAATAGCTAAAGATGAATTTCTGCTGATCTCATTACCTGTGCATTTTTCTGAAGACCAGCTATTTTTAACATACACGGTAAGTGATAAATTACAAATACTGTTATTAATTTATTTGATTATCTGCAAAAATAAGGTGTCTTTGGAGAAGAAAGGTTTAACATAAGAGTAAGAGTTTCCCCCTTCCCCTCCTCGAGGATGTTGTGCCTAATGTTTACATAAGATAGTTAGGTAATATTTTATATGCAATGTTGCTTTCACATTTACAAAATGACAGCATTTTTTATACAATTTTTATCGCTCTTATTAAATGTTTAAAGTTTTTATAACATGCTATTTAATTTATTTACAGTGTTAGTGACCGTACAAGACAATAACATGTTTTGGTACTTTTCCATTATACTGACACCATGCCAAAATGTATGTTAATGCATAATGTATATATTAAATGTATGCTTGGCGACAATGGTATCCGTATAATGGAAAAGTAACCATATTTTTCTTGCCCACTTTTATTTTCTGTGCATCTATATTAGAAACATTTCTTTGATATTAAATTAAAATGTCTTGGTTTGTAACATTATTTTTCTTTTTTATGAAATGTGTGAAAAGTATGTATTTTATTTGCATGTGTTAGAAATGAATTTAATGTGGTTGAAAATGATAGGAATATTATTTAGCAGTGTGCCACCTG
The DNA here is from genome assembly GCA_963931845.1 of Maratus michaelseni. Classification (NCBI taxonomy): domain Eukaryota; kingdom Metazoa; phylum Arthropoda; class Arachnida; order Araneae; family Salticidae; genus Maratus; species Maratus michaelseni. The sequence goes on from OZ007586.1 coordinate 406,290,908, forward strand.
TTATTGACTTGCATAAAAAGTATTGTTATTACATACATGTAAATGTTTAAAATGTCTTCCATTGCCCTTAAATTTTCAGGAAAAGATTTCTAAGATTCCTGCCTAATATGTTAGAAAAATCCTAGTTTTAGCTCTGCATTTAATCAAAGACATTCTTATAAAAATGATTTTCATCATGATTTAAATTTCAGTTTAAATAATATTTAATAGAGCCTCCCTGTGGGTCGGTTTTGGGTTGGGAGATGGGGGTGAAGGCTGATTGTGCAAAATGTTGGGGATTTTCAACATTACAATTGAATAATAGGTAAAATGTAGCACTATAATAAATACGGCAATGTTTTCACATTTTATAAATAAATTATACGCCTCAATTAATATTTCACAGGTTTCTATGAAAGGAGACTGCAAATATCAGCTTTAACTATTGTTGCTCATGTGTTTATAAATTACTTTCATATGCTAAAAAAATGAGTCACTTGTCTCTAAGATTGATTAGAAGCTATAACTTTTAGATTTCACCTAGTATTAGAAAAATATTTATCTATCAAATCTTACATTTAAATTAAACAACCCTGATAATGTAGTCTGTTTCCTTATGTCACAATCTCATTAAAGATTTGAATTGCTTGATAAAGAATCAAACTAGAGATCTCATCAAAATGATAAATATTTGCTTGTACAAACCTTTTTTGTTGTTGTTGATGTTGCCCATATTTATGTAATTTACAATAGACTGCCAAAATAAAGCATTTATAGTCAGTTACAACAGATGAAAGAGAAAAAATACATTCTTTATTTTACATATCAGAATCTGCTAAATCTCTTTAACTGTTTGTTAAAGGATTACTGAACTTGTAGTATCAATAAATATTTCTTTATAATTTTTCTTCCTGCATGCCATACTTTCTAAGTTGGTTTGTTTTCTGCACGTTACTCTTTGTATAAGTGAAATATAGCTAAAATCTATGTGGTAAATGTTTTGTCTATAAAACGATAAATCTTGTCTTAATATTTCTTCTACATTATCAGTTATCAAGTTTTATAATAGCATGCTTGGATGATCAAGGGTCGATCCAGGAAAATTTTGGGGTCTATTTAGAGCCCGTTCACAAAAATCTAATTTAACAAAACATTCTCCTTCACAAAATTCATTTTAAAAAAATAGACACTTTCACAAATTTCTATTCCATAAAAACATACTCTTCATTGATTATTTTTATTACGTTATGTTTTAAAATTTGTAATTTGCCAACAAAACAAGTTCACTGAAAAGTAAAACTTTAACAGAAGGACTTAAAGAAGAAATTATTATTAAATGCTTCGTTTGAATTTGAGTTAGCTAAATTTCATCCTTTGTTACAAAATGTTATTTTTCACAAAAATATGATAAATTTCACAATAATAACTTATTTTTCACAAAATGGGCCCCAAGAAAAAAAAAAAAAACTGCATCGACCGCATGATGAGGTTTATGCTATATTTAAAGAAAAAAATTAAAATTGTATTTGTCATGCAGTGAAATCGAGTAGCACTGATTTTAATTTTAATTTCTCTTATAGGCAACTACTTCTATTGATGACATTAAGAAAGCAGGTTATTCATCGCCTCATGTAGGAATCATTGGCTTTGAGACTAAACAAGAAAAATACTATGTGCTAGCTGAGCATGAAATTATTCTCCACTGCAATTCATTATCGGAAGCAGTCACCAATCTGATAGCATCATACTTTATATTTAATTGCGAGTATCCAAAACGTTGCATCAAAACCCTTATTTTTATAGAAAAGTTCATCTTTGACATTCAGTCAGACAAGAAGAAATTACCATCAATTGTTGTAAACTTTGCACAAAAACTTAAAAATTGTATGTAAGGATAACAATTAGAAAGACATTTTATACTTAAGTCAATTTATATTGTTTAGTGCTTTATCTTTTTTATAATCATGGTTTTAATTTGTAATTTTTGCCCAAACATAACATTTACAGTTTTTACCAAGTATCTTACTCATTTAAACTTGTTTCATAGCCAAGAAAACAATTTTTTTTTGCAATGTGCTGTTCATGACTGTCCAAATACGTTCACTAATTTTCACGCATATAAATCTCATGTTTATAGAAAACACAGGAATACATTTTCTCAAGATAGATCTATTTTTCCTGGCCATTACATATGTAAAACATGTATCAACTGTCCACAAGTAAGCTGCTTTAAAAATCTGCCAGATATTTCAAAACATTTGAATGTACATACAAAACAAAATAAAACAATATTTTGCCCTTTCATAAGCTGTACAGCCAAATTCAAAAGTTTTTCCTCTTATCGATCACATTTGAGTAGAAAACATACATATTATACGCACACTGATAAAAGTAAAAATAATTTGAATAATTGCGATGAAGAATTTTTAAGTCACATTAATTGTAGTAAAGATCCGTTAATGGACTTTGAATCAATAAATGTAGAAGATGATATAGGTGCAACTGAAGAAAATTTTGATTCAAAAATGAAACGACATGTTAGTTTATTATTATTAAAAGCTCAGGAAAAACACATGCTACCTCTGTCCACAACCCAAAAAATCTTGCAGGATTTTAATTCTTTGTTGGAAATGCAGAGTGATTATTTAATTAACAAAATTAAAAATGAAACTTCTAATTTAAGTATAAGTAATGAGAGTTTTCTAAAGATTAATGAAATTTTGAAACAAAATTGTATTTTTGAGAGCATTGATTCATTATCTAATAATTATAGGAGAATGAAGTACTATGAAACAAACATGCAAATGGTTCTTCCTGTTGAGTATATTTTAGGAAATAATAGTTTCAACAAGTCGTGTTGTTTTCATTATGTGTCTATATTAAAAACTTTGAAATTTTTGTTGATACAAGATGATGTATTTACACAAGTTGTGAACCCTAAGTGTGACAAAGCCAAAAATCTTATAACAAGTTTTGATGATGGTAAATTCTGTAAAACTCATCCCCTGTTTTCTACCAACTTCCATTCCTTAAAATTAAATCTGTTTTGTGATGAATTTGAGATTTGTAACCCATTAGGTGTTCATAGAAAAACTCACAAATTACTGGCATTTTACTATGTTCTAGGAAATGTATATCCACAGTATAGATCTTCAACTGATATAATTCAATTAGTTATTATTTGTAAAAGTACAGATGTGAAATATTTTGGTATTGGTAAAATTGTTGAACCCTTAGTTAAGGATTTGAATATTCTTGCAACTGATGGAATTTCTGTGAGAGCTGAAACTTTTGTTGGCTGTCTGTCTTTTATTAGTGGTGACAATTTAGGAAGCAATATGATTGGTGGTTTTGTGGAATCATTCTCTAATAAAGTAAACTGTTATTGCAGAACATGCTTGTGTAATAAGGCTGAGATACAAAACACATATACTGATGATCATATTACATTGAGGACTCCTGAAGACTATAAACAACATGTAACAGAGTTGCTTGCTGATGACACAAAGTTAATTCAGTATGGAATAAAAAACAATTCTCCATTTAATTCAGAATTTTTTCATGTTACACGTGGTCTCCCTCCTGATATTGCCCATGATTTGCTAGAAGGAGTTGTCCCATATGAAACAGGTTTAGTTTTAGAAGCTTTACACACACACAAAGTAATTTCTATTGATTATATAAATAAACAAATTGAAATGTGGCCTTATGGACCTTTAGATTCTATTGATAAACCATCTTTAATAAATAAAAAATGTAAAATAAATCAGACAGCTGCTCGAATGTGGACACTTGTCAGATTACTCCCGTTAATGTGTGCTGCTGTCATTCCTGAAGACAATTCATATTGGAAATTGTTTATAGATTTAAAGGGTATTGTTGAACTTATTTTTGCCCCTGTTCTCACAGTAGACCATATTGCTTATTTAAAAATTAGAATTGATGACCACCTACATTTTTTTAGAGAACTTTTTCCTGATAAAATGAAGATACCAAAGCAGCACTTTCTTATTCATTACGCTTCTCACATGTTAAATTTTGGGCCTCTCCGTCACTGTTGGACATTGAGATTTGAAGCGAAGCATTATTATTTTAAGAGACTTGCTGCAATAGGAAAAAAATTTTAAAATATAACTATCACATTAGCAAATCGCCATCAATTACGTCAAGCATATTATGCTTGTAATTCAAATGGATACCTTTAGCATAATAAATCGGTTGGGATTACCAAACCACTTGAATTAAGTTCTATACAACCAGAAGCTGCTCAGGTTATTGTGAAAGACAAAGGATTTACTAGGGAACTATATTCTGTTTCACACTTTACTATTAACTTTTTAAAATATGTTAGTGGTTTATTTATTGTTAGGAAATTAGTTGAAGAAGAACCAATTTTTTCAAAAATTTTGCTCATTATAACAGATAGTGATAACGTTTTTTTTCTTTTAGAAGATTATGAGTGTGTTTTCAATGATCATTTTGGTGCATATAAAATTAAAAAAATGTCTAATAAGGACTGTTCAAGATTTTTTTTTATGGATTCAAGTCTCTTGCAATTTAGATATCCATTTTCCAGCTACTACAAAAATGGAAACTGGTACATTGTCTTAAAACATATTTTGGTAACATTAAATGATGTTTCATACATGGAATGTAATACTTAAGATTTTTTTTTGTTACATATAAAAATTGTATAATATTGTGTGTAATATATCTTAAGTGGGCAATTTGAACAGTACAAATCCAAAATGACAATTAAAAAATTGTGTAAGCCTGTTTTGGGTTTAACTGTAGGTATACTATTTTGGTTAATATCAATATATTTAACCATGAAATGTGTTTTGATAATGTTAAGTAATAATTATATGCTGTTTGTGTGGTTTGGTACACTGCAATATGCAATTTTTTTTTATGATTAGCTAAAACCGTTCTTTACTTTTAACCTTGACTTATGCTTTTTTATGTGCTTATAAAAATCATTTTTTTATTGTGAAATTGCAAATATACTGATTTGACCAAAGGCTTACTGTCAGAACTTTGCCCATCTAAGATATGAGTAAGTAAATGTCTTCAGAGAAAATTCTATAATTTTTTTTGCTAACTTTATGAGAAAAGTATGTGTCTAACCCATTGGTCTGCAAGCTGTTAAGAATTATTATAAGCATTGCTTGCCTGTTCAAATTAAGTTAGGTTATTTTGTTTATTAATGCATTCAAATTTCTTTAAGATATTTTGAATTTAACTTTTTTTCTTTCTTCACTGTATTTCATTCGTTCTTACTTAGTTATTAGTCTCTGATTATTTTCATATAATACTTTTAGTATTGACAAATGTGTATTATACTTTCCAATTCAGTATTAGTTAAATAAATATAAAAGTTATTTTGTTCTTAATTCTTACTATTAAAATTTTGAATAAATTCTGCATACATGGTTACCTGATTATTCTATTGACCAACTAAATTATAACCAGAAATGTAAGTTGTGTTGGGATGCCATAGTTAAATATCACTAACAAGTAATACTTGTAATTAAATCCAATTAATTTAAGCTTCTTAAGAGTGATATTTTAAAATTAATTTTTATTTAAAGTGAGTAACATTTTCCTTGGGGTATTTCTTAAGAAATTTATTCAAAACGCAAAACATTCATTACTAGGATAATAAAATATTAGGTGTTAATAAGAGTGGGGGATGGCCATAACTTCTACAATGCTATATTGAAAATCGATTAAACCCTTTCACTACTAAAAATAAGTGCAAATAGTTTCATGTGGCTTCATTGTTAAATACGTAAGTATTTTGACATGAAAAAATACAAAGTCTAACAGAATTTCCTGACTAAGTTTATTTTAACATTTATGTAATCACAACATTTATATTGTTAAATTTCTATATGGAATTCTTTTTAATTATAACTGTAATTGAATAAGGTTTTATTAATGGTGGCAACAAAGTTGCTATCATAATTGTTGTAATTAAACACCCGATAAATCTTGCAGCACCAAATTATTTTTTATAGCTCTTTTCAAGTCTTTGACCGGAAATATATCGTCCCAAATTATCCTAAGAGAAAAGGTGATTGAAAGGTTATGGATATTTACGTAAATCTACCAGCATTTTTACTGGATTTTTCTTCTTTTGATTAAAAGATAACATATTTTGAAACATCAGTAAACTTTTATAATTAAAATTTTAAAAAATTATATTGAGGATTTCAATTACAGATTTGCGAATTGACTTTTAAATATCCTTTTCTGAATCAAAGAGAAAAAGATCTCTAAATTTTCTGTAAACTGTTATACATTTATGTAAAACTTAGACATATTTTTCTCTTTGATTCAGAAAAGGATATTTCAAAATTAATTCGCAAATTTGTAATTGAAATCCTCAATATATTTTTTTTAATTTTAATTATAAAAGTTGTTTCAAAATATGTTATCTTTTAATTAAGAGGGGAAAAATCCAGTAAAAATGCCTGTAGCTTTACATAAATATCCATAACCTTTCAATCACTTTTCCTCGTAGGATAATTTGGGACGACAGATTTTGAACACCAAATTTGGTGTGATGCTGCATCGAAGTGGCATATCCTGAATTAGTTAGTAGGACACCCAATTTGGTGTTAAAGCACACCAAATTGATGATGGTGTTTTATTACACCACTTTTGGTGGCAACTTTGTTGCCACCAAAAGTGGTGTTTCTTTACACTAATTAATTTTTGGTGTTTCATTACACCAATTTACAAGGGGTGTTTCTTTACACCGTTTTTGGTGGCAACTTTGTTGCCACCATTTTTGGTGTAAAGTAACACTAATATTTTTTACAGTGTATAAATGCATATTTTTACATGATTCATGAAGTGAAAGAATTTTTTTTAAATAGACCCGATCGGTTTATAGGAAAATCAATCCCCGGTGAAAGTGTCGTCATATTTTAAATCGATGCCAGTTTTCATTCAGAAAATATTAGTATTTTATAGCAATTACACAAAGTGATATAATTTCCACAGAATGTATTGGTTGCCAAAGCATATCCTTTTACCATACGATGAATATTAAATTTCGATCAAATTTAATAAATATATTAACGTCGATGTAAAAGTCGTTAGGATATGCAATTTTCATTGGAGAATGGAATTTGCATGACATCGTTCATGTGAAATTTAAAGAAGAGTCGATGCCACTAAATAAACAAGAAAATCCCCCTCCTATTTTTAAAGGCACCATGATTAGAGAAAAGAGTAAGAGAAAAGCCAATTAAAAATCCAGGTATTATTAGTTATCTTTCTCTGATACTTGTATAATTCCTTTATAATTTTAAAATATCTAAATCTATAGTTAAAAATATCTCTACAGGGTAATTTTTGGTCCTCATTGCAATACATTCCTGTCAAATTTCGAAACTCCCATAATCCTACATTACATCACAACAATCATCATGGCAATTATCCATAATTGGAGTGCTTTTTTCATATTGTTTTCGCCATTCAAATAAGTAAGCAACTCTATTGCTTAACAAATAAGCATTTAGGCTCTGAAAGTTTTTGAAGCGTGATAAATATGTTGATTTTTTGGTAGATCTACAGCTGTTAAAAATGTAGCACTGTGAAATAAAAATACAATAAATAAATGATGGTTAAAGGTATTTTTCTGCTAATTTTATTTATTTTTAAACTTTTATGCTCCACCAAGTTTTAATTTTTTAAAATATCATATAACTTTAAGTGCCATATAATAATATCATATCATAAACTTTGTTGGAAACGAAACATAATTTATGTTGATTTTTAGATAATTCTTATCAAATAAAATCATACCTAAAGTGACATGTTAATTAACAAATTTCCTCAAATATTTACTAATATAATAGGTTTGAAAAAATTTCTTTGACACGAAAACTGAAATTAAATCAATATATAAGAACACAATAAACGTAAAATATAATAAATAGAAATGTTAAAATAGAAAAACAAACACAGAAAAAAATGTGTTCCACACTTAATATTAGTGAAAGAGTATGAAATTTCAAGTTCATGAAATAAATTAAAATTATGATATACACACACACACATATATATATATTATATATATATATATATATATATATATATATATATATATATATATATATATATATATATATATATATATATATATATATATATATATACAGGGTGGTCATAAAAAAAATTTGCCGATATATGGAGCACTAGCGGCCGGTCCGTTCAACCGATCGAGGTGAGATTTCAGATATAGTTATTCAGAGATATGAACTCGGAAGTCCGTTTATTGCGATACACATATCGTTCCAACGATCTTTAGGGTTTTCGCATGTGCTGAACATTTTGCGATGAAAAAAAAATGGGCGTTGCCATTTGAAAATTTCGAGTTTTTGTAGCTATAACCGTAACCGTGAGAGCCAATTTGTTGCCGTTCACAGAATCCCGAGCTCATACCTCTGAATAGCTATATCTGAAATCTCACCTCGACCGGTTGAACGGACCGGTCGCTAGTGTTCCATATATCGGCAAAGTTTTTTCATGACCACCCTGTATAATCAAAAATACGTAAATTGTGATTATCAGAAATGAAATATTATAAAGAGTTTGTTAATTGTATATGTTAATTAATTAATGCATTAATTTTCTTTAAATGTTACGTGATGGAAGCCACGGGTAACAGCTTGTACTTGATGAAACGTAAAATCGGTACAGGATCTTTTATCTAGACCCTGAAGAATTTATATGACAAAAGCCAATCAATTTTAACGATTTTAAGTATTGGCCGGACTAGTTTAATGTTCTTGACAATGACAGAATTCCCTTTAACCTATTAAAAACTGACGTTGCGTTTTCGCAACATTATGTTGCTTACAACAGGTTTTAAGGTCACACAAAATTGTTTTTAGGATAAATATTCGCTTTATTTGATGAAAGAAACACCATGATAAAGTCACTATTAGGTTGCTATAATATAAAAGTGGTATGAATCACAATATTTGTATTTTATTGAAAAAATGATTAGGTCCTTAATTGGTTAAGCCCGCGCGTTTGGAAACGTGAATGTAGATTAATAACTATATAAAAGCTTAAACCGACACAAGAATTTTTTGATTGTTTAGTACGTAGGATATAAAAAAATGATTAAAACGCACTTTAATTTTTTACCTGTTGGTAGGACATGTATGTACCAAAAGTGTTCAAAATAAGGTAGAAATTGTGATTATGTTGATTAATTGGTACTGCAATTATTTTTCAAAAACACACTTATTTCACTTTTATACGATTTATGGGTTCTATAAGTTATGTTTAGAAAATATTTGCCCATGCTCTGACAATCAAAATCGTAAAAATTTCACTATGCTACGACCAAAACTCACCAAAATTTATACTTTGAATTTCATGACATTTCGTACCTTCCCGGCTTTTAAAACAGAAAAACGCATTTTTAGTGTCGGAAAGGTACGAACTTTCATAAAATTCAAAGTAGCATAATTTGTTGCGTCAGGGACGTCAGCCAGACATGAAAAAACAGCTTTCCGTTTATTATAGAATTTTGGACATTTAAATGGAAATCATCTGAAAAACGAATAAAAAATTATATATATATATTTTTACTTTTTGAATTTACCTACATTAATATTACTTTTGAAGTGCAATAAAAAATGCTGAGGGAATAAAAGGACAAAACTAAATAACTGAAACAAAATGGTTTGCAAAATTCTTTAATATATTTTTTTAATTGACGCAGATATTAAAACCACAGATGCCAACTTCTTTTAATTATTCCGGAGTCTGATCCAAGAAAAACAAGTTTTCAACCGGGAATTTTTTTAATCAAAAATTCTAAAAAGAAATCTTAAAAGTACCTTATTCAAAGGACACATATTTCCTCCGATACTCTTTCCGTTTTGTAACATGTTTGTCTTGGATCAGACTCCGGAATAATAACCACTTGGCCGTCCGGCGACACCACAGTGGTGTCGTACGTAAAGTAACTTAATTTTAATCCTTAAATGCTACATTGGCGCCAGAATTTTGGAATGAAAAATTCTCTTTTATGAAGTACTGGAAGAAATCAGTTTACTTATTTTCGAATAAGTTTGTTTCTAAATTCTGGTGTCAATCAATCATTTCAACATTTTACGAAAATAAGTATTTTTTGAGACATACGGACGTCAAAGTGTTAAGAGATGTTGTCATTTACATTAAAACATACGTTAATAATAATTGGAAGATATTGGAAATTAATTGCAAGAAAAATTATGTTTGTTACAATCATTTGTTGATATATTTATTTATTAAAGCTAAATCTTACAGTTTTTAAAGTATAATAGCGTACTGGACAAAACGTTCATGGACAAAACTTCTCATTTAGTTAATAAGGGAAAAATACTACGTTTCTATATTTATTAATATTTTTTCTCTTACAGTTAAAAAAATTACTAGCTGTTTAAATCATATTTTGATTTAAACATGCCAAAGCATATATTTCTGCGAATAATCTTTTCAGTAACTAGTAGTCATTGCCATAAAGGGAATTGAAAATAAAGCGGATTTATATCAAATTTAAATAATTTTACATTCTAAGTGCTAAGCAGTATATTATGCTTTTCCGAGCGTTACTACTCCACTCTCGCATGATTCTTCCGTATTTAAATGTTTAGCATACGCTTTGCTTATCAATAACATTTCGGATTAAATTATCGGTGACAAGAAATAACTCAAGCATTAATACACGAACACATCCACTGTCAGCATTTAATAAGTGAATTTCTAACTGAACAGCAGTGAACAGCACTTTTAATTAAAGCAAAATCCTAACGTTCATAAAATATAATAGTGTACAAATAATGTAATCCTGAACAAAACTTTTCATTTAGTTAATAAGTAAAAATACTACGTTTCTATATTCATCATTTTTTTTCTGTAACAGTTAAAACAAGTTACTAGCTATTTTAATAATATTTTGAATTAAACATGCCAAAGCATAAATTTCTGCGGATAATTTTTTCAGTAACTACTAACCATTGCCATAAAAATAATTGAAAATAAAGTGGATTTCTATCAAATTTAAATCATTTTACATTCTAAGTACTAAGCAGTATATTATGCTTTTCCGTGCGTAACTACTCCATTCTCACACGATTCTTCGGTATTTAAATGTATAGCATACTCTTTGCTATTCAAGAAAATTGCAGACTAAATTATCCATACGAAGAAATCACTCAAGTGTTAACACACGAACACTTTCACAGTCAGCATTTAATAACTGAAACTCTAACTAAATAGCAGGTAATAGCACGGTTAAAACTTACAATTAATAAAAATGTGAGAAACTTGCAATTACTTCAAAAGTTCTTGTGCTTTTAAAACGTTGTTTTATCTGCCGAAAAAAACCTGAATTGTTGAATATTTGGATGTTGAAATCGAGGTTTTGTTATAGACATGCAAAGGGTAGTTGTTAGAGGATTGTTACCGAATCTCAGTTACAACAAGAACGAAAATTCATGCGTCAAGAATAGATTATGAAACAACCAACACATCCAGAAACTTTCAAACACAGCCAGAAAACTGTAACGAAACTTCACCGTTAAATAAGGTGAAGGAAGATATGTAAGTAAACAGTTTAGAAAACATATAATACATTGTAAAATACAGTTTCCGAAATTCCCTTTCAGTGCCAAAAAAGTAGTCGAATTATTTTGTGCAGCCCTGTATATGATCAATAGATGTGGATATATAGCATGATAAAATTTAGTTCAGTTAGAATATTCACCTTTAGCAATTTTCGCCAATATATTATAGTTCAATTCAATATATTATAGTTCAGCAAGAAGATGCGTAACACAATTAAAAACTACCCTTAAGCAATTCACTACCATAGTCTGTAATACTCACGGATTCCTTTGTGTACCGAGTTTATAAACATGACCGAGTTTATAAACACGCACGCACTATGAAAAAAATTAGTTAAACTTAAAAACGCAAACCAATGTTCAAAACGCCCTTATCACACATAGACTGTAAATATCGCACATGTACTGTAACCGTTATCTTTTGTGTGTCCCTGTAAATAAACGCAATGCACACCACACTTTCAGGAGAGCAATTTATAGTGTGAACCTCAGTAATGCATATAATTTTCATTATGTTTGAAATAGTAAAATATCACTAAATTACACTGCAAACGATTTTTCCCCATAGAACAATGTGTCACAGAATTCTTTTGTTTGACCCTGTAAATGAATAATTAATGCTTTTCACCCCATATTCTACAAAAAGCATCTTTTAATGCGCTTCATAGTTATATATCAATTTCATTATGTTTTTAATGACCTAGCTTCATCAAAATACGCATGAAACGATTATTTCCCATTGCATGTAATGTAACGGAATACTTTTTACTGTCCCTGTAAAAAACTATAAGTGCTACACAGTTAAGTTGAAATAGAGAACATTATACAGTAAACGACAATAACATAAAAAAATTTCAGGGCGATCTGATTATTTTTACGAGAGTTAAAGCACGTACAGACGGACAGAAGGCAGACGGCAGACGGCCAGACGAACCGAAGTCATAAACACTTTTCAACTAGGTTGGAATGTGTTAAAAACGTAGTCAAAAATGTATCAAATTAATTATTTTAAGTGTACACGTAAACGTGTTCATGCGAAGAATACCATGTTTGTTTAAATTATAATGTAACGCTGCAATATGTTAGATAAAGTATTTTGTAATGGCTGAGCATGTTATTTTATTTTACAAAGTAGTATTGAGTTTTAAATTTTATCTAGACATTTATGAATTAGGTAAGATAAACAAGTGATATGCGCCAAATATATGTGATACAAGTATGGTAGCTAAGAAATAAATAAATAAATGATATCTTGGAAATGTTGTATGATATTTCAATTAGCGTAGCTAGTTGCTGGGTGGAGTCTTAATGTTATTTTTCTAAAAGAGATACTAAAATGATAAAATATTTGTGTTTACTTTAATATACCGTAGTTATTAATTGTTTTAATGTTTAAAAGGAGGTTTTGCCCTAGTTAGGAAAAAAAGTTGTTGTTAAACAGAGGATTGTATCTGAATCTCTGTTGATGAAACGTTGTAAAATATATGTATCACATTGATTTGTTTATATGTTCCTAAAGATACTTACTTGCGAAGAATACCGAAATTTTGAAATAATAATGTAATTCTGTAACACGTGAGATGTAGTAATTTTATAATGTCTGATAAAATTATTTACTTTAGCATATTTGTATTGATATTTAAATTTAAACTAGGCTTTATTTTTTCCGATAAATTAAACAAACAAAATAACAATTTTTTAATGATAGCATAGCTGCCAACATTTCGTTTTTTTTTTAAATCAAACAAAAGTAGAAATTTTATTATATAAATGTAGTTAATTCATAAACACATAGGAACAAAATATTTCATTAAATAGTTTTTTAATTAAAAGTACGTTTACTTGACTTCAAATAAACACGCAAGGTTGGCAGCTATGTGAAAGATAAAACTTTAAAAAATACTTAAATGTCAGGCTTATAAATATCCTATGACACGGACAGCAAAATCGCGTGCAAGAAGATTAATCACGCTTACTTTACATACATTGTTTTCTTCGCCTTATTTAATCTCAGAATTTCTTTCATTAAATAATTCAAAAAAAATTCCGAAATATTGGTAACGAATTTATATTCTGGCACGCGCTGTCGCCTTAGCTGTTTTATGATTTTTGAGTTAATGTGGTTTATTTATGGGGACGTTTAGTGTTATTTTTTATGCGAAACTATGCTTTATTATTTTAAATGAATTGAGTTGTTGATTGTTTTACTGTTAAAATATTATTCTAGACATGAAAAAGGTGGTAGTTAATAAGAGGATTCTAATCGAATCTCTGTTGCTGAAATGTCGTAAAATCATATTGATCCCTTTAATGCTCGAAACTTTTTATCATACGAATAACACCGGGATGTTCAAATTATAGTGTAATGCTGTTACATGTTAGATGTAGTTTTGTTTTTTGTAACGCCTGCACATGTTAATTAATTTATCATAGTTGCGTTGAGTTGTAATTTTATTCCAGATTTTAGTTTATTCTGTAAGATAATTAAGGAAAATAACAGATTAAAAATGGTAGCTAAAAAGCAAATAAATAAATAAATAAATGATACTTTTAAAATATTTTGTGATATTTTAACCCTTTCAGGGGCAAGCAATTGTGCTCCTGTAACGTCGAATTCACACCGGTATTTACGAAAGAATTTAGTTGAAAATAAGGAAAAGCAATTTTTCAACTTTTTCCCTTCAAAGTTAAAAAAGTAAAATTTAATTAAAAGTTTTTGGTTCGAATCGTATTAAAATTAGGTGGTATATAATATATATCACCGCCCCTCAAAGGGTTAAAAAGTGTAGCTAATTATTAGCGGAAGTTTAACGCTCTTTTATTAAAAAAAAACCGAGTTTTTTTTTAAATGTTTAACTGACTTGATTTGTTGATCCTTTTAATGTTAAAACTAAGATTTTGCCATACATGAAAAGGGCATTTTCTAATGAGAGGATTGTAACCGCATGTCAGTTTCTGAAGCGTAGTAAAATAGTTGCGTCACGTTGAATTTTGAAAATGTTCCTGAACATGATTTCATGAGAAGAATACGGGAAATCTTTAAATTATAATGTATTGCTGATATATGTTAAATATAGTAAATTTGTAACTAGACAGTGTAAGCTAATTAACTTTTAACGAACATATTTGTGACAACCGATTTTTATTGTATAAATGAGTTGTTTCCAATTATTATTGTTTTGGCATCACTTTTTCCGACAAACTATTTTTTCATTATTTAATTGAAGAAATTAGGAGATTAGATAATGCAAAATTTTCCATGGAAAAATACTAGTATCCTATTGGAAACAAGACAGTAAAAATTGTTTGCCGCGAATATGGAGGCATTCGTTCGTTAACAGTTAATTTAACAAAATTGTGTTTTAAATTTAATTTAGGCTTTATTTTATTGAGTATGTTAAACAAAATGTCATGCTTTAAATTATGGCTAAAAACACTTTTAATAAATACGTAAATTACAGCTTAAAATTATTTTGAGATATTTGATTTGGTGTAGTTAACTGTGGGGGGAGGTTTAAAGATATTATTTAATATAGTTCCACCTTTTTTTTTTACTTTAGCAGACCTGAGTTCTAGATTATGTCATAGCTGCCAACTTTCTACTCTTTTCTAAGCCAATTATTAGTTTGAAACTGAAATTTTCTTAATACATTAGAGAAATTAAGTAGTGCAAAGAAACAAGACATATTTAACTAAGTGAATGTTCTCCTTCAAAATATGTTTTTGATTTTATATATATAAAAA
Organism: Maratus michaelseni; assembly: GCA_963931845.1. Lineage (NCBI taxonomy): Eukaryota > Metazoa > Arthropoda > Arachnida > Araneae > Salticidae > Maratus > Maratus michaelseni. Next base: position 406,306,270 of record OZ007586.1, read on the forward strand.
AATCCCTGACGGCTCGGCTTACAGGCACAAGTACATATCGAAGACGCAGACCGTGGGGCACCTGTTTGTTGGGAATTGTGGAAGAAATGACCTTTTCGACATGATGCGGAACCGATGAACCACCCACTTCGAAACCTAACTTGTTTGCAGGCGGAGCCGGCAGGGATTTGTTTTGTTTTTGATTTTGCTTTTGCTATAAGGTTTGGTCCTATAAAAAACTTGTCAATACAAAAGTTTTAGATAATATTAAGAGGATTTATAATAAATTTAAGCGGATTTGATAGCTTGTGAATTGACGAAGTTATGATTTTTTTTCTTCGAACCCCCACCTTTCCCCCCCCCCTTGGGGCCATTTTTAATGATATCAAAAATTTGCCATACATAAATTTTTGGCCCTTTTCCCAAAAGTAATAATAACTTTAAACGGATTCGATACATATCATAATTCAGAAATTATGGCGTTTTTTCTGTTTTCACAAAAAGCACCCCCCATTCCCCCCCCCTGGTTCGATTTTGCCCATTTACGAATTTGACCGAGATTTTATGCCCCTTGATTTTATGTATTAGTTTGGAAAAAGATTTGTGCATAATTATTCGAGTTATCGTGTCCATAAAAAAGTGACATAGATAGATAGATAGATAGATAGATAGATAGATAGATTGATAAAGTTTTGAACTGGGGGTGGTTTTCGGTTCTGGGAGTCATGATCGGCGTAGATCTGCAAAAATTTTTCAAAAATTCAAACTTAGGGGAGAATGCAATAGGTAGTATTTCTTACGAAATCTACCTAAAAGGGAAAACGAAAGGCTGACAGACTCATGCTTTAATGATAAAACGAGGCATTTCTCTAGACATGAAAAGTGTAGTTGTTCATAAGAGGATTGTAACCGTATCTCAGTTGTTGAAACACAATACAAAAATCTATTAATGTTCCTGGAAACGCTTTCATGAGAAGAGTACCGCAATTGTTTAAAATATAAATATAATGTTGTAACATGTTTAATATAGTAATTTTCTGGAAGTAATTTCGTAATGTCTGAACAAATTGTTTCATTTAACAAATTTTCTTAGTTTAAAATTTAGCCTAGACTAAATAAACAAAATTTAACAATTTAAATTACAGCTTAAAAACGCTGTGTGTTCTTTGTTTGATATACCCATTGGGGAATGATTATTTTTAGTAGTCTTCGCGTGTGCTTAAATGATTTGCCCAAGCTGGTGCGTGACGAACTACTTTGAATGCAGTATTTACATTATAACAAATACAAGATATTTCATATCATAATAATTATCAGTGACATGATAAGAGAGTCACCATACGCATCCGTAATAAAACTTGAATCTTAACTTCAATGCAATTTATCAGAACAAAATTTCGGAAAATTATATTTGTCGTATAATTTGAGACAGCACTTGCTGGAATGTTCAGAGATTCCCCATTATTATTTTATTAAATTTTAAATGACATGAATTATTTAGTATGCTGATGTTAAAAACAAGGTAGACATGTAATGGATAGTTGATAACCAAATCATGGTAACTGACTAACAGTTGCTGAAACGTAGCAAAATAGATGTATCACATTGATTTTTTAACGTTTCCGAAGATGATTCATACGAAGAACACATAAATTGTTTAAATTATATTGTAAGGATGTAACATGTTAGAAGCAGTACATATGTAATACCTGAATAAGTTAACCTTTGTTTACACAGTTGCGTTGAGTTCTAAATTTAATCTAGACTCATAGCTGTTAACTGCTATGATTTTTAAAAAATCAAATAACCGAACCGGAAGTATAAATTTTACTTAAAATTAAAATAAAATCCATACTACCTCTCATTTATATAAATACAGCTTTAATGTTATTAAATACTGTTTTTCGTTCAAAATATAATTATATGATTTAAACAAGCGTAGATGTTGACAGCTGTATAGACTTTATTTTATTCTGTGAATTAATGAAACAAAACAACAATTTTTAAATGATAGCTAAAAAGTAAAAAACAAATATTTAAGAAAATGACAGATTTACAAAATTGTGTTATATTTCAGTTAATTGCGAAAGGGGGGGGGGAGTTTAATGTTATTTTCTTACGATCTCTTTTTCTACTTTAATAAATCTGACGTTTTGATTGTTCAATAGATGTCTACCTTCCGGTTATTTTCAAGTGAAGTAATTATAATTTGAACGAGAAATTTCCATAAAAAATAAATAAGTACGACAAAGGAACTATGTACATTTTACCAAGTTAATTATGTGGTACAAAATACAGTGAACAAAAAAAGTATTTGCACACCTGGTAAATTTATTGTCCATACATAAATAAACACAAAATGAACTACGAATGAAAAGTATAAACAATATTTACAAAACAAATAAACATGTTTAATATTTGACTTGATATTTATATTTGAGGATATGAAAATTAAAAAAAAGTAACATTTGAAATGCCAAATAAATATTTGCCCACTAGCAGTGAGAATAAAGGTATAGCAAATATTTAAAAGTAAAAAAACACTACTAGTATTTAGTATGCATTCTCTTCACTTCAATTACAGAGTGTAATTGTCTGGTCATTGATTCGATTAATTCGTGACATGTTTCGCTGCTGAGTTTTAGCCATTCTTCATTAAGAGCTTGCTTAAGATCAGCTTTGTTAGAAATTTTCTTTTTCCGTACTTGCCTATCAAAAATATGCCACAAATTTTGAATAGGATTGAACTCTGGTGATTGTGGTAAAGTTTGTAATCGATTTTTTACATTATACAACAACCATAACCTCGTAATGCTCGCCCTGTGTTTGGAGTCATTTTCTTGTTGAAAATAATATGAATCGGTAATTCCCAATTTCATAGAACTATTAAAAAAATTATCTCGCAATATACTAATTTATTTTTTGGCATTCATATTGCCTTCAATAAAGGCCATTTCACCAACTCCATTAAAAACATGCATCCCCAAATCATTATATGACCACCTCCATGTTAAACAGTTGATTTCAAGTTTTTTATTTGTAGGAACGTATTTGACTTCCGCCACAAAGTTTTCATCACATCTGAGCTGAAAATATTAACTTACTTTCATTTAAAAAAAAAAAAAAAAAAAAAAAAAAAAAAAAAAAAAAAACATTTTTCTAAAACTTGTGTGGTTTGCCGGCATAAGCTTTAGCAAATGCAATTCTTTTCAGCCTATTTGTTTCACAGATAAATGGCTTTTTTGAGGGGCTTTACCTTGAATATTTGCATAATGAAGGATATTTCCAATAGTTTGTGGCGTAATTATTGTTTCCGAAGTTAAAACGACATCAGCAGCCAATTCTCGAGCACTTAGATAGGGGTTTTGTTCGTAGATTTCTTTATGATGGCCCATCTTTGACCTGCATTTAGCTTTCTTTGACGCCCAGTTCACAGCTTATTTGTTGTCGTACAAGTCCCTCTTTTTTTCTCTATTACGTAACGAATACTAGAAAAGATTAAAATTAACTGTTTATCTATTTCTCTGTAACTTAAACCAGAATTGTGAAGTTTTCGTTGAAATGGCAACAGAAACTGTCAGAATCCCCGTTGCAGTTATTTTATTATGTGACTTCAAAGTGTGGAACTAGTGTAGTGCAGGACTGGTGTGCTAAAATTTTGCATAGTGTTCGCTTTTAATTACTTTTTAAACTGTCAATGTTTCGTGTGCAAATATAATTTTGGAATGACAAAATGGTGTTTTATTTTTTAAAATGAGTATTATCTATATATTTAAAACGAAAAGCTTATTCTGGCAAATTTTCCACACGAATATTGTCTCTTTGCGCGTGCGTCAAAGTTTTTTGAAGGCTTCTCCTCTCAGAAAGGAGAAATCTGATGGATTAGCCTTTACCTGTTTAGCTTAGGTTTATTGAAAACGGATTCAGTCATCATTGCATTGAAAGCATCGACCTTCTAATATATTTTTGCTCTAAGATTAAAAGATAAAGCTTTTTTTTCAGAACTCATGTTTCCACTACTAAATATGCATATTTTTTGGCAAAATTTTAAAGAGAGCCTGAACACAGTTATATTTATAACGGATTGAAATGTCAGAGAGTTCGAAACAATTTTTGAATGAGAACAATTAGATCAATTTTTTTATTGCCATGTTAAAGGAGCCGATGCGAAAACAAATAAACAAACAAAAAAGCAAGAAGAAAACATTTATTTTACAACTAGATAACAATATTGTTTTCACGAAATTTTAACACGGTCTGTAAAACCATCTTATTTATCACCAATAAAGATTTTAAAGAGTTCGGACAAAAAAACATTTTATTTTAAAACTATAAAAACGACCCTATGTAAACAAGAAAATGAGCGCTTTTTTCACTAAATATCAATATTTTTTCGCGAATTTTTTATTTAAAAATATAATTCCATACAAAATCCGGTTAAAGATATAAAATTATAAAAACTTGATGATTCTTTGTAAATTTACTATCACGGGCCCGGGCAACGCCCGCATGGGGCCAGCTAGTAACTTTTTAAGGAAAATGGTTGGTTATTTGTGTTTGTTTATTATTTAATTAAATAAAGACTGAAAATAATTTCGTCACATTTGCTTTCTAGGATTACTTATACAAAAAATTGCGTGTGTGCAAATACTTTTTTAGTTCACTGTATGTTCGTTTTATTTGAAAAGAGGCGGAAGGGTGACCGCCGTGTTCTTAGTTTTCATCTAGACATGAAAAGGGTAGTTGTTAAAAAGAGAATTGTAACCGAATCTCAGTTGTTAAAATCAGCGATGGAACAGCACTAGCGAGGCAAATGTCACCTCGTCTTATTATCGAGAAAAGAATTTCTGCCACTAAAAAATGCTATTAAAATTTAATAGTGACAATCGGCTATTTTTTCTCTCGAAATATTCATTCTGATAAATATATATAAAAATTTTCGAAATTGTTTATTTTAAAGAGTGAATATAAAAAACAATAAAAAACATAAATTTTGCATAAAGAGTGAAGTCGATCGGATAATGAGTTCCCGAGATATTTGTAATCATATTTCCCACAGTCTTCGATTTTTAATGACCCTGTATTTCATTCAAATTTCAATTCAAAGATATATTTTAATTGGAAATGAGACGTTTAATCCGACGCCGTAAACCGTTAGCTAATATAATTATCAATTTTGGAGTTATAAGGATGTTTCTTTTACGCAATTCAGTAATAGAGCATTTAAAATTTATGACGTCATCAAGCCACGATTTTATTCGAATTGCAATGCATTTTATAAATAGTTTACACATGTGTTTTTTTTTTTCATATTTTATATTGTGCATATTCATGATAGGTAAGTATTACGGTGGCCCCCAACGACTAGTTTTAGTAACGGACTAAGCCGTTATATTTTGAGCTTACGCAGATGAATAGAAGGAATTTAGCCAGTTAAAAATAACGGTGTCTTACGACTGATTGTCTTTTTACATGATGGACAAGGAAAAACAGAAACAAGAAAACTTACAAAGAGAAAGAACTAATTATTAATCTTTTGCTTATGGGTGGGATAACGGTAATCCCAAATAAAATTCCTCGTAAAATTCTGGGTTGGGATTGCTGTAATACCAATATTTTCATCTCCAAAAGGGTAGTTGTGAAGTCGTTAACAGCTACCGTAATTTTTTGTATATAACCCGTCGATCAAATAATTTGGTTTCGAATCATAAATGTTATTTATTAAATAGGGTCAAATAAGTACCGAACGAGTTAAATTTTATTAAATAAAATTTCTGGCTCGAAACCGATTTATTTGAGCCGCGGGTTATATACCAGAAATTACGGGACTTACCGTAATTTCCGGCGTATAAGCCGCAGCTCAAAGAGTCGTTTTTCGACCCAGAAATATTATTTTATAAAATGTAACTTAAAAGATCGCTGTAAATATTTAACTACAATTATTGAATAAAATTTCTGGGTCGAAAAACGACTCTTTGAACTGCGGCTTATACGCCGGAAATTACGGTACATAGAAGGTGTCTTACCTGCTTTCAAAACAAAAGTAAGTTTTAAAGACAATATCAGTATGCATTATGTTAAAAGAGACCGTAAAAATTCCGATTTTGATTTGTAAAAAAAAAAAAAAAAAAAAACTGAAGATTGCACGAGAAACAGCTTGTCGTAGTTTGAATTTCTACTCAGTTTGACTCATATTTTCTCCCTCCATGTTAAACTTCACATATTATAAGATAAATACTAATCAGAATGTATTTACGCGAAAAATCTCAATTATCTTTACCGACATTCAAATATGAGCATATACTTATACATGCGCAAAATTTTACGTTTAAGTGGTTATTGAAATAAAAATTACTTCAATGGTTTCATAATTCTTGCACACGAAATTCTAAAGAAATTTCTACATATTTAATTCAGCATAGAATAAATTCTGTTTAATGTAAAAATAATAATAAGTAAGATTTTTACATTATGCTTATACATGAGCGACACAGTACGGTAAGTAAAATTTTATTTCGCTGAGGAACAGCTACAGCACTTTAAGACACCCGCCCCCCTTCTTCTGGCTACACTCGTGGAGATTAACAGTATTTTCATATAATATTGTAATTAAATCATCTAATTTTGAACGATTTTATCATCGTTTAATATTAAGTTTGATGTTTATTTCAGAAAATAAAATTTATTTCAAAAGAACCAAGTAAAAAAAAAATAAGTACGCTAATAATTTTTATCGCACTTATTAAACTTTTTAACTACACCATAGCAACTTTATACAGTGGTTTGAAAAAATATTTTTTTCTTTTAAAAGATAGGTTCATCGGTACTGCGAGCTGACTGCGCCAATTAAGTGCTGTCAAGTTTAGCGTCTTGTGATAGGGTATCACTCATGCTGCGGCTAAAATTCATAAAAATACTTCAAATTTTTAAAAAAAATGTTTACACGTTTCGGAACAGTTTGGTAGTAAATAATAGAATAAATTCTGATAAAAGAATTAATTAATAGTTTTTTTAATTTGTTGTTGTTGTTGTTGTTTTCAGGGAGAAAGGCAATTCAATATACAAGTGACAATATTTTTATTCTGTAATATTAATTAATGTTGAATCGTCTATTCTCTGACATATTTCGTCATCATTTAATAACACATTTGTTTATTTATTTTATAGAATCTCAATAAAATTTATTTTAAACTTCGTACAGACTCAAATCATGATAAAATATGTATATTTTATATGTGTTCGTAATAATATAAAACATAGACGAGGACAATAGGTGCCTCGTCTAGTCCGTCAGTCTGTCTGCCCGTCCGTTCGTCAACATATCACAGCGTAAACCTACCCAATTGAATGGTTTAAAATGTAATATATATAATTGTTGCAAAATTTTGTCGAGTCATTTCAAATTTTATGAAAATCGAATAAAAACTTAAAAAGATATTATTAAAAGTTTTCTTTTTTCTATTAAGTCCTATCATACGTAATTTATATAATAAAAGCGCAAGTCATATGACTGAGGAAAACAAATACGGGCTAATCGCTTCTTTTTTCATGTGCCAAGCGGTCATTTTTATTCAAAATTACATTTTTAGAAAGATCGTTCAAAGAAATTATTTCCTTAAGAGATGAGTTACATTAAAAATGTATATATACTGAGATAACTTCAGGGAAAATTAGATTAACAGCCAAATATCTCAATTCATTAAAGTAAATAAACACAAGGGTTTCGTTCATCGTAAATCATAGAAATATTAAACCATGGAGCAAAGCGCATTCGCAAAGATCATTCGCGGATCTTGCATTCGTAAAGCAAGTCCTCCATGGTGAATTTTACAGCGCTGTCAGGTGACGAAAATAAAAATTCACATCGATAAACGTGGCATACGTAATAAGAAAAAAACGGCATGTTCATTTCGATCATAACAGACGCTATAATTCATTTTCCCTGAAATAATAACGATAATTTTTGCACATTGTAAAAATATTTATAGTACGAACACACCTAATTTGTCACGTTTAACGTACAATTTCCAACTTGTTAACAGTGGCACAGCAACTCTAATCGGTCCCTTCTGAAAAAGAAAAGAATCTTCTAAAGGCAGCAGTACTACAGCGCCTAGAATACATAGTGTGGAAAACGGTTATACCATTTTTTAAGTCAAAATTTTCGAATTCAAACCGAAAATTCTGAAACGAGAATTTTTACTTTAAGACGTCACGAAATATCTGCCATTAAGTAAGGAAACGAACATTATAGGGAATTTCTGGTATGAATGCGAAATCTCGGAATTTAAAAAAAGCCAAACTGGTAATGCTTTAAAAAGTGCTAAAAATAGTTCATGGTCACCTTAATAAGTGGACGAAGATACTAATAAGAAGAAAATCCCAAATCTTAGAAAAAACCACCTCTGGCCTGAACTACAGCGCCTAGAATACATATTGTGGAAAACGGTTTCCCCGTTTTTTAATTCTAAATTTTCGAATTCAAACCGGAAATTCTCAAACAAGAATTTTTATTTTAAGAAGTCACGAAATATCTGCCATTACGTAACGAAAAGAACATTATAGGGAATTTCTGGTATGATTGCAAAATTTCGGAATTTCAAAAAAAGTCAAACTGGTAATGCTTTAAAAAGTGCTAAAAATTGTAGCCGATAAACGTACAACGATGCGGTACAATAATAGGGCGATCGCAGCGACATCTGCTTTAAAAATAGATTTACCTCTAGCAAAAGTAACCGTTTCACTATTGACAACATGAACATAATTTCTGTTAATAAAATCTTCTTGTATGTGTATATTTCTGATGTAACTGATTTTGAAGTTAATTTTTATCATATCAGGTAATTAATAATTTCCACTCTTCTAGCAGAGATTCATCCTTTGGTATGCTAAATAGGGATAGTTTCTAGTTTTCTGTCTTGTATCGAGTACCGGAACCAGGCACAAAAGAATGCGTATCACGTTATTTGGCCACGTTCAATATCATTCATTTTTTCAAAGCCTATGAAAATCACTATCCAAGTCAAAGGAAACAGGGTATAATTTAATTATTTAAAATATTTACTACCAGCTGAAACGTTTTCTCAGTTCCATTCTTATACAAAGTTTTCGTTGAAAAGAACTAGCAGACAGTGGTGTAGCCAGAGAAGTGGGGGGGCGTCCAAATGCTCTGCAAACCAGTAATATTATAAAGTTTTCTTCGCTTTCAATATCGCAAAAAATTCTCCGATTCGATAAGGGAAAAATATTTTTCTAAAATTTGTGGTATCCAAACCACCTGGACTTCCACCCTGTCTACGCCACTGCTAGAAGTTGTCGCTGCGACCGACCTGTTATCTTTTCAGCATCGTTCTACATTTGTAAGGAATCGACTACTCTCGTCACGTGAGTAGGCGATGTTTGAATGAGATCATAATTTTTTTGTCCAATAAACGGCCATGTGCGTAAAAGATTTAGCAATGCTCTCTTTCTCTAACTTTCGAGGGCTGTCTGAATCTCGGAAATTGTGAGTCGCCGTTTTCTTTCAGTTATGCAAATTTTCTGGAGCTGGTCGATCGATACTGTGAAGCATATAAGCAGCGAATTTTCATTTCAGAACAGAGCTCAGGGGAGCTAGAGCAGACTTAGCTTGGGAGATTTAATATTGAGACTTAGATAGATTTAGACTTAGCCTTGAGACCTCGCATCGAGTCTCGAGATTAATAATTGGCCTTAGCATTTCTATAGTGAAGTTCTATGCTGTTGTAAAGCTGATTTGAGCCTGCATCAGTGCTTATTTAATTTGAAAGATAAAATTATTGGATCGTGAATTTAATCTGAATAGTTTAATTTTAATTATCATATAGTTTTAATTTCTATACAGCTACGAGTCGTTAGCAAAAGCCTTTCGTTTTATTAATTTTGAGGAAAATCAAGTGGAGCTCGCTCAACTTCCCTAGCGTTTTGTTTTAATAAACCGTTTTTGGTTTTAAAAAATAGACTTGTTATTTGTCTCTGCTCTACCGCACGGCCTGACATCAAGATGGCCGTCACAAATGGCGCCCAACTTAGTGGATTAGGTAACCTTGTCAGTCCTACTGACGGTGCCTTCAATGAATGCCCACATCCGAGGGAGATCGTTCCCCGAGTTTACTTCTCCGGAAAAACTGATGTCACCGAATTTCTTAACAAATTACTGGATTACATTTCTTTCAACAATATCCCGGATAAAAACAAGTATTTAGTACTAAAATGTTCTCTAAAGGGGGAAGCCTTGCTTTGGCTAGAGAACATAGGACGTTTTCTGGTGACTGATGACGCTAAAAGATTTGAGCAAACCTGCTCGGAGTTAACTAAAGCATTTCCTAAGGAGCGTAATGCAACTGAACTCAGGCGTGAATTTTATTGCAAACGACAATATATTTATGAAAAAGCATCCGGATTCTTCCTACGAAAGCTAGAAATAAAAAACAAGTTAGCTCTGGATATTACTCATACGGAACTGTGAGACATTATTCTTCCTCTTTTCTTGGTGTCTATTCAAGATTATGTAGAACTTCGTGCCCAGCAAATACAGCTGAACTTTATCAATCTATACTAATATTATAAAGGAGTAAAGATTGTTTGTTTGTTTGTTTGTAGAGGGTAATGTCTGGAACTACCGAACCGATTTCAAAAGTGATGGAGGCAAATTGATGGTGACAACCCCTGCTATAATATAGACTATATTTTATGTCGGTGCCACTAACCCCAGGGGGTGCAAGAGCAAAAAACGTTCTAAAACTGCCATTTTTTAGCTATCAAACTGGCTATCAAGCCCTGAGAGCTTGACAGCCGGTTCTGTCTGTATGTATGTACGTACGTAATGCGATAACTCTTCATAGAAATATCCGTTTTCCTTCAAATTTTGTTTATAGTTTCACTGTGTTAAGGCGCTTCCCTGATTAGTTTTCGGGATTGATTGGTTAAGTATAAAGGGGGGGAACAAGGGGCTAATCCCCCCCCTTAATTTATATAAATGGGTTTTTCATGCAGAATTATCCCGTTTCCTTCAAATTTTGTTTATAGGTTCATTGTGTTAAGGCGTTTCCCTGATTAGTTTTCGGGATTGATTGGTTAAGTATAAAGAGGGGGGGGATCGGGGGGCTAATCCCCCCCCCCTTAATTTATATAAATGGGTTTTCATGCAGAATTATTCCGTTTTCCTTCAAATTTTGTTTATAGGTTCATTGGGTTAAGACGCTTCAATGATTACTTTTCGGGATTGATTGGTTAAGTATAAAGGGGGGGAACGGGGGGCTAATCCCTCCTTAATTTATATAAATGGGTTTTTCAAGCAGAATTATTCCGTTTTCCTTCAAATTTTATTTATAGGTTCACTGTGTTAAGGCGCTTTCCTGATTAGTTTTTCGGGATTGATTGGTTAAGTATAAAGGGGGGAACTGGGGGGGGTAATCCCCCAATTAATTTATATAAATGGGTTTTTCATGCAGAATTATCCCATTTCCTTCAAATTTTGGTTAAAGGTTCACTGTGTTAAGACGCTTCCCTAATTAATTTTCGGGATTGATTGGTTAAGTATAAAGGGGGGAATGGGGGGTAATCCCCCTCTTATTTTATATAAATGTGTTTTTCATGCAGAATTATCCCATTTCCTTCAAATTTTGTTTATTGGTTCACTGTGTTAAGGCGTTTCCCTGATTAGTTTTCGGGATTGATTGGTTAAGTATAAAGGAGGGAACGGGGGCATATCCCCCTTATTTTATATAAATGGGTTTTCATACAGAATTATTCCGTTTTCCTTCAAATTCTGTTTATAGGTTCACTGTGTTAAGGCACTTCCCTGATTAGTTTTCGGGATTGATTGGTTTAGTATAAAGGGGGGGGGGGACGGGGGGAGGCTAATCATCCCCCCTTAATTTATATAAATATGTTTTTCATGCAGAATTATCCCATTTGCTTCAAAATTTGTTTATATGTTCATTGGGTTAAGACGCTTCCCTGATTAGTTTTCGGAATTGATTGGTTAAGTATAAAGAGGGGGCATGGAGGGGGCTAATCCCGCCTTAATTTATATAAATGGGTTTTTCATGCAGAATTATCCGATTTTCTTCAAATTTTGTATATATATTCATTGTAATTAGAGATTTACCTGATTAGTTTAAGGGGTTCATTAGCTAACTATGAGGGGGGTAACGGGGGGATGACCCCCCCTCCTTTAATATATTGTTTATTTCTTTATTTTTCGATGGGCTTATTTCACATTCTTTGAAATAAGAGAATAATATACAATTAGTGAGAATAGCCTGTGAACTCAAGTTTAACTGGGCAGTTTTATTTTTATTTTTTATACTGAAGGAGCTAGAAATTTGAAATTTGTCATTGTAGTTACTTATAAGATGTAAATGCTCTCTAAGAACAAAATAAAAAAGAAATCGAAATTTAAAAAGGGTGAAATGAGCGAAAAGCGTTCTAAAAACAGTCTAAATTACAATTTCTATGAAATCTCTGGAACTACAGAACCGATTTCAAAAGTAATGGTGGCAAATTGATGGGGACAATCCCTACTCCAACATAGGCTATATTTTATGTCGGTGCCACTAACATCAATGGGGCGCAGGATCGAAAAATGTTCGAAAATTGCGACTTTTTTATACTGAAGGGGCAAGAAATTTGAAATTTAGCATTGTAGTTACTTATAAGATGTAAATGCTCTCTAAGAATAAATTTAATAAAATCGAAATTTAAATGGGTGAAATGAGCGAAAAGCGTTCTGAAGTCATTCTAAATTACAATTTCTATGGAATCTCTGGAACCACGGAACCGATTTCAAAAGTGATGGTGGCAAATTGGTGGTGACAATCCCTGCTCCAACAGCCTCTTTAATAAAAAACTATGCATGGCTGACGACTGGGTTTTTCGCTAATTGTTGCAACAGATTAATCTCGGAAAATGAAACATTTGAAGTTACTGAAAAAAATGATAGCTCAAAAAGTATTTGTCAGAAAATTGTTAGACAAACTGCGTTTGAAAGGTAAAAAATTGTATTTTTCTTGATATAAATTTCAAATCTAATGATTATGCCGTTTTTCAAATATTGAATTTCAAAAATTACCAAATTTTCCAATGGAGTACCATAGGGAAACCTTCATGCGTAAAAAGATAATGATAAGGGCGACGTGTCCTGACGTGTATATTGGCTATAGCACGAGTCACAAATTATAGTAGCCTTGTTATTCTGTTAAAATATAAAAGTTATTTATGAAATGTCAATATTTTGTTTGATTAAAGATTCGTTAAAAGAAATTGACCAGCGTAGCGGGCGTAGCTTGCTAGTTGTTAATAATATATGAGGTACAACATGAGGCGGATCACCATAGACAGAGAACCACACGAGAATTCAACGAGGAGGATAGGTTTATTAATAGGTCCAGGAATTATGATAATGAATATAATGGTCGTAATGTTCGTGGTCCAGTTAATTATGGGGATAGGCAAAATTTGCAAGGAGTTAGTGGTGGTTTAAGGAATTATGATCAAACTTATAATAATGGTTTCAGAAGAAATGAGGGGGTGAGCAGTCGCAATAGAAATGGTTTGGATAGAAGGAATTAGGTTAACCCAAGGCAGACTAGCTCGTCCAGTGTTAGACAGTTACTGGTTGGTGAAAATGTCGTTAAGCGGACAGAGGGAAAGTCTGGTGGTATTAAAAATCGTCAGCAGGGGTTAAACTGGTAGGTGGCTGTTGCACGGAAGGTCAGCAGTCACAGGTTAACTCTTCAAAGCCTTCTGTGATAAATTTAAATACGGTAGTAGTTAACCCAGTGGAATTACCTGAGTTGCTAATAGTTTTGAGTGGTATAGTGGTAAAAAGTGTTCTGGATACGGGTGCGGACAAGAGTTTTATATCGTTTGAGGTGTATAAGAAATATTTTTCGTATAAAAGGTTGCGGCATGTTAATTTAGTGGGTCAGTCGGCTCAAGAGATACAATGCAGTATAAAAGGTCTGGTGGATTTGGATGTAGAAATACGGTCAGTTAAAGCGAGTTGGCAATTTCTAGTATTAGATGGATTAAAAGCACATTGTATTGTTGGAGTTGATTTCATGAAAGATAGAGGGATGAGCCTGGATTTCTTTACACGGACATTAGAAGTAAATAATGATGAGAAAACTTGTACAAACGAGTCCTCATCACTTTCAATTGATTTAACTTAATCTGGTTTAACAAAGGGGGAGATAAGCAAATTTAATAAATTTTTAGATGATTTCAGGGAAGTATTTTCAGACAAACCGGGGCTAACACACGTTTCCTGGCATGAGATTAATACCGGTTCACATGCGCCAGTAGCAAGCAAACCATACCGTTATGATAAAGTTAAACAGAAAATTATTAATTATCACATTCAAAAAATGCTCCGCGATGACATTATCATGCCCATTGAGTGTCCATACGCATCACCAGTAGTATTATGTCGGAAAAACAATGAAAAAATCATTGAGGATCCTGAGACGTGGAGATTCGCTATAGATTATCGAAAACTAAATTCAATAACCCACTATCCACAGTATCCAATTCCTGTAATAGATGACATTTTAGCCAATATCCAAAGCACTAACTTTATGTCTACACTCGATTTAACTTCCGGGTATTTTCAAATAGGCATGAAACCGGAAGACATACCTAAAACAGCATTTATAACGAATAATGGGTGTTTTGCGTTTAAACGCATGAGTTTTGGATTATCGTGGGCTCCAGCCACGTTCCAGAAGGCGATGGATACCATTCTGAAACCCCTTCTTGGTTTCGGAGTTCTGGTATACCTGGACGATATCATCATTATGTCGGAAACATTCGAAGAACACATAAATTTGTTACGTAAAGTATTCACATTACTCAGAAACGCGGGTCTCCCTGGTAAATTAGAAAAATGTAAATTTATTCGTAAAGAGTTAAAATATCTTGGCGTTCGGATCACACAAGCGGGTGTTCAAACTGACAAACAAAAAATGGAGGCATTCGCGGCAATGGCGCCTCCAAAGAATTCAAAACAAGTAGCGACATTTTTGGGTATGGTGGCTTGGTTTCAAAAATTTATACAACATTTTTCGGAGATATGTGAACCATTATAGCGAAAGAGGGTTAAATTTGTTTGGTCGAAAGCGGCGCAAAAGGCTTTCGAACATTTAAAAAATTCTTTAATTTCATCACCGGTTTTGGCTCATCCCGATTACTCTTCACAATTTGAGTTATACTGTGACGCTAGTGCAGTTGGAATTGGTGCGATGTTAGCTCAGAAAGGTCGCCCCATAGCGTTTGCGTCCAGAATTTTAAATGCAGCGGAGCATAATTATTCAATTACGGAACGCGAATGTCTTGCGGTAATTTGGGCGTTAAACAAATTTAGATGTTTCTTCTGTTCAATCCCGGTCAAAGTGGTTACGGATCACTCTCTTAAAGTTAACGCACGGAAAAGGTTTATCTTCTAGAATGGTTCGATGGTGTTTAAAGTTAGCAGAGTTTAACATTGTAATTGAGCATAGGGCAGGAAAGGAAAACGCAGTAGCAGATGCTTTGTCGAGAAATCCTCAGGAAGGTGTTGAAATGGTTGAGGAGGTTAAGGTTTGTGTTTTGTCGTCATTGGTTTTGAAATCGAGAGAGCAACTCATAGATGAACAGAAAAAGGATGAGGAATTTGGTCAGCTGTATAGATATTTAACAGATGCTGAAATGGTACAAAGCGCGGACGCGCACATGTTCCAAAACTTGTCCCAGAATTTCAAAATTATCGATGGCCTTTTATTTTATTCAAAAACTGTCAATTCGCGTGGTGAGCTAAGAGTTTATATTCCAGCTTCTCTTCGTAAGGCCATCTTGCACGAATTTCACGACAATCTATTAGCAGGTCACCTAGGTGTAAGGAAAACGTACGCTAGATTATGTGACTCCTGCTACTTCCCTAAAATGCGGGAAGCAGTGCGCGGTTATGTCTCCAGCTGCGACACATGCCAAAAATATAATTATAAGAATATAAGACCAGCTGGCAAATTAATTTCAATTAAAAAGTCCTTTCCCCTGGAATGTATCGAAGTTGATTTAATTGGTCCTTATCCCTTAAATGGTAATAGATTTAGATTTGTACTTGTAATTGTAGATTATTTTAGTAAATGGGTTGAGTTCATCACCCTCAGAAAAGCTTCAGGCAAAATTGTTGCGAATGCTTTATTTAACGGCTTTATTTCGAAATATGGTGCACCATCCCAAGTAATTAGTGATCACGGTCCATGTTTTATATCCGAAATTTTTCAGGAATTGTGCGCACAGCTGGAGATATCTCATTCTTTTACAGTTCCATACCGGCCACAATCCAATATGGCTGAGAGGGTCAATAGAACTCTCATTCAAATGATTTCTTCTTTTATTGGCACTCATCATTCAAACTGGGATCAGTTCTTGCAGCATTTTGCCTATGCTTTGCGTACGGCAGTTCACGAGTCCACTGGTAAAACCCCTGAAGAATTGTTTTTGGGTCGTAAGATTATAACTCCATTTCAACAGTTAATTAGAATCTCAGGTAATGAAAACGAATATATGATTCAGGATATTGATAAGTTGGTTGAGGAAGCACAAATAAAAATGGGAAAGGCTCAGAAAAAACAAGCGTTGTATTATAATATGCGTCGGAGAGAGTTGGAGATTAGAGTCGGTGATTTTGTGTTGTTGGAAAAGCATTGGTTAAGTTCTAGTCGGCAAAAACGAGTTGCTAAGTTTGGACCTAAGTTTGAGGGACCGTATGAAGTATTGGAAGTGAAAGGTAATAATTTAATTATTGATTTGGACGGTTGTCATACCACGGTAAACTTGGATCAGGTCAGAGTTTATAAGTTTAGGGACACTGCCTCTAATGGTTCTCAAACGTCGGACGGTGAATCCTCTATGCCTCAGTCAAAAACCTCTCATTCTCCTGACGTCAGTCAATCTTCTCATGCAAATAATTCTTCTAATAATAATAGTGATAACATACGCACGGAGGTGAAGCATAAATTTCCTCAAGTTAACCGAGACAGGGTTAACCAGCCAGCTGAACAGACATTACCTAAATTGGTTCATAAATACGGCAAAAGACAGCACCCGCATTCGATCTCGACAAGTAGTTCTAAGCCTCCAGACAAGAAGTTCATGCAGAACCCTTATACGTCACATCGACCACAACACAAGAGACTGTTGTCAAAGTCATCGACAGACATTCCTGCCAAGAGAGGACGGAACGGCAATCCATCAACAGATCTCGACGAATCTACCGATAGTCAACCATCTCAGAAGTCATCACATCGACAGTTCCAAAGTAACGCACAAAAACGCAGCACGGACGATCTTCCCCCAACAACTAAATGACACCGGAGAATTGGCAGAAAGAGAACTTTGCATTCCACTTCACTATCGGGAGCCTCCCGGAAAAGACAGCCTTTCGATCCGGCAGTCTTTGATCCTAGCCATCATCGAGACCCGCCTAGCAATCATCAAATGGACAAATCAGTAAGCCCGCCTAGAAGTCGTCGAGTGGAATCTACTAGCAATCGTCGAGTGGAATCTACTAGCAATCGTCGACTGGACCCTACTAGCAATCGTCGAGTGGACACTACACGAGCTCCTCCCAAAGGACGTCGCCATGGTTACAACACCCGGCTGCAGGCACGACAAGCGACAGTGGCCTCTCCTTACCAGTCTGAATCAGAACGGAGTTTCGTCCAAGGATTTTGGGGACGCCACCAGAGTTCATCCATGAGCCTGCAAGCTTCAAGTTCTTCATTATGAAATCAGGTGACGACAGTTCCATTTTTTATTCTTATTTAAAGTGCCTATATAAATGTCAACAAGTTCTATGGACTGGACAAAGCAGCTGAACTGTTAGTTACCTTTCGACCAATGTTTGATTTTGTATCTCGGCTTCACAAGTTGTGCATTTAACTTCTGTTCAAATTTTTTTGCCAAAATTTAAGTTATGATGTCAGAGAACATCTTTTAAGTTTCACTGCTTTCATGTTCAAGAGATTGTTAAACTATTGTTTGTATATGTCCGCATTGTTGTATAATTGTTCTATGTACACTGCTCAAAACAATTAAAGGATATTGCAGTTTTAGGTGGATTTTGTATCTGGAAAACTTTTTAGCTGATTGATACATGGTCGACAGACATAGTAGGTTATATGAGAATAGATTACACATGTTTGGCAAAAAAAAATGCATTTTATTGCGCATTTGTGTACAGAAGGAAAAAACACAATTTGTGCATATGAGAAAAAAAGAATAAGAAAAGGTGTTTTCTTCAAAGAAAATCATTTTCAGTAGGGGGTATGGTTTCCACGGGCGGCCAGCAACGTTGAACACCTTTGAGGCATGGACTCAATGAGGCTATTAATGACGAGTTCAGGTATTCTGCCCCACTCTTCCAGAAGAGCTCTTTCCAGTTCTTGGAGAGTTTGTGGGGGTTGTTGGCGGCCAGAAACTCGTCTTCCTAGAGCGTCCCAAACGTGCTCGATTGGATTCATGTCTGGAGAACACGCTGGCCATTCCATTCGAACGATTCCTTCCTCGAAAAGGAAATCCTCCACCAGGTTTTCACGATGTGGCCTGCAGTTATCGTCCATTAAAATGAAGTTATCTCCGATTGCTGCAGCGTAAGGGACTACAATAGGTCTGAGGATCTCATCCCTATATCGGCGACCAGTCAGAGCTCCATCTCGAATGATGTGGAGGTCAGTGCGCCCGTCAATGGAGATGCCACCATACACCAACACTCCTCCACCGCCAAATCTGACACTTTCGTGCACGAACGCAGGATTATTCCTACTGCCACGGTCCCTCCAGTTGAAAATACGCCTATTATCCAAATGCACAGAAAAACGGGACTCGTCAGAAAGCAGAATATTGCTCCATTCATTTCTCCTCCAGTTGACATGCTCGGTTGCCCACTCCCTGCGGTCGCGACGATGCCTTGATGTTAATCTAACACATACCATCGGTCGGCGAGCATACAGACCTACAGCATGGAGCCGGTTTCGGACAGTCTGAGTTGAAATCGTGGTGCCTGTAGCCGAGCGAAGGTGTTGTTGGAGAAGAGTAGCGTTCATGTTTCGGTATCTCCGAGCTGTTAACGCTAAATACCGATCTTCATTGGGCGTTGTTGCCCGTCTACGACCTTGCCCTGGTCTTCGGCCTGCACATCCACTCTCCAAAAAACGGTTCCAGATCTTGGAAATGACACTTTGTGACACTCCAATAGCTTGCGCTACTTCGGCTTGAGTTTGGCCCCCTTCTAACCTACCAACAATTCTCCAAGCTTCTGAATCTGTCAAATGACTTCGCTGAGGCATCGTACTCATCGAAACAAAGCAATCACGGAATGCCGATCATCCTTGTCTTCATTCTCTTTTATCCAGTTGAAAGTCAAATTTCATTCGCTGCCGCTGAAGCGACGTTTTTGACGTCGAACTCAAAATTTGCATACTCCACAGTTTGAAAACCAGAAAAATTTGCATTTGTGATTCTCTTCTTCTATTTTCGGCAAAAAAATTTCGTTTATATCTTTATTTTATATAAAACTTCAAATATCCTTTAATTGTTTTGAGCAGTGTATATTATTGTATTGTTATACATATTGCATTTGAAGTATGAATTGATAGTTTATGGGTTCTTTTACACGCGCCGCGGCTAGGCGTGCACGTGTTTGGCGGTCAAGCGTTGCCCTTGACACGCGTGTTCTATCTGATACTTTACTAACATTGTTAATAAGTTTAACTTTCTTCCTTCGGACGTTGTTCGTTTTCGGTTTAGTTTTTCGTGTTGAGCTTTGGTAAGTTATGAAGTTTTGACGGTGTTACTTGTATTTCACATTTATGATGTAAAGTTTATGTACTGTAAAATATATGTAGCTAATAAAGTTTGTTCCTGGAGGTAAAACCATCTTAATTCAGATAAACTATTTATATAAGTTTTTTTTATTTTAGTTACCAAGAAGAAGAGTTATGTCTTGAAGATTTTGTAATGTATATTTCCATTTTTATATTTTATAGAAATTGTTTTACTTTCGCAGCTGTTTATAGCTGTTAGTATGTGTCCCCTGAAACCGAGCGAGTATCTACACTGAATTTTGGGGATATTAGTTTTTGGCATGATTGAGAATTGTAAGTTTAAGAAAGGTACTTTAGTTGATAGGCAGTTTGAGTTTGCACCTTTTTCAGCACTTTGTGGAATTGTTGGAGGTAAAACTGCGTATTGATTTTGGCAATCTTTGAATTTTTTGAGGAAAATTTTGTGAGATCATTTTGAGGATACTTCGTATTTAAAGGGGGTTATGCTGAAAGTTTTTTTTATCGATTTGACCAGTTTTTTGTGTGATGGGTTAAAAGTACAAAATTTTACATTTCGATTCCAAAATTTAATTTACCCGCCACATGTGCTTATTTTTGACTCGAAATTTTTTAAAGAAAAAGACGCTGGTCTGCATTCAACTACCGCTTTTTCTTTCACAATTTCCGGGAGTGGTTGTAAGGGATCGACTACTCTCGTCACGTGAGTAGGCGATGTTTGAATGAGATCGTAATTTTTTGTCCAATAACCGGCCATGTGCGTAAAAGATTTAGCAATGCTCTCTTTCTCTAACTTTCGAGGGATGTCTGAATCTCGGAAATTGTGAGTCGCCGTTTTCTTTCAGTTATGCAAATTTTCTGGAGCTGGTCGATCGATACTGTGAAGTATATAAGCAGCGAATTTTCATTTCAGAACAGAGTCAGGGGAGCTAGAGCAGTCTTAACTTGGGAGTTTTAATATTGAGACTTAGATAGATTTAGATTTAGCCTTGAGACCTCGCATCGAGTCTCGAGATTAATAATTGACCTTAGCATTTCTATAGTGAAGTTCTATGCTGTTGTAAAGCTGATTTGAGCCTGCATCAGTGCTTTTTTAATTTGAAAGATAAAATTATTGGATCGTGAATTTGCATCTGAATAGTTTAAGTTTAATTATCATATAGTTTTAATTTCTATACAGCTACGAGTCGTTAGCAAAAGCCTTTCGTTTTATTAATTTTGAGGAAAATCAAGTGGAGCTCGCTCATCTTCCCTAGCCTTTTGTTTGAATAAACCGTTTTTGGTTTTAAAAAATAGACTTGTTATTTGTCTCTGCTCTACCGCACGGCCTGACATCAAGATGGCCGTCACAAATGGCGCCCAACTTAGTGGATTAGGTAACCTTGTCAGTCCTACTGACGGTGCCTTCAATGAATGCCCACATCCGAGGGAGATCGTTCCCCGAGTTTACTTCTCCGGAAAAACTGATGTCACCGAATTTCTTAACAAATTACTGGATTACATTTCTTTCAACAATATCCCGGATAAAAACAAGTATTTAGTACTAAAATGTTCTCTAAAGGGGGAAGACTTGCTTTGGCTAGAGAACATAGGACGTTTTCTGGTGACTGATGACGCTAAAAGATTTGAGCAAACCTGCTCGGAGTTAACTAAAGCATTTCCTAATGAGCGTAATGCAACTGAACTCAGGCGTGAATTTTATTGCAAAAGACAATCTATTTATGAAAAAGCATCCGGATTCTTCCTACGAAAGCTAGAAATAAAAAACAAGTTAGCTCTGGATCTTACTCATACGGAACTGTTAGACATTATTCTTCCTCTTTTCTTGGTGTCTATTCAAGATTATGTAGAACTTCGTGCCCCAGCAAATACGGCTGAACTTTATCAATTGTTAATAAAATATGAGGCAAGACATGAGGCGGATCACCATAGACAGAGAACCACACGAGAATTCAACGAGGGGAATAGGTTTATTAATAGGTCCAGGAATTATGATAATGAATATAATGGTCGTAATGTTCGTGGTCCAGTTAATTATGGGGATAGGCAAAATTTTCAAAGAGTTAGTGGTGGTTTAAGTAATTATTATCAAACTTATAATAATGGTTTCAGAAGAAATGAGGGGGGTGAGCAGTCGCAATAGAAATGGTTTGGATAGAAGGAAAGAGGTTAACCCAAGGCAGACTAGCTCGTCCAGGGTTAGACAGTTAGTGGTTGGTGAAAATGTCGTTAAGCGGACAGAGGGAAAGTCTGGTGATATTAAAAATCGTCAGCAGGGATTAAACTGGTAGGTGGTTGTTGCACGGAAGGTCAGCAGTCACAGGTTAACTCTTCAAAGCCTTCTGTGATAAATTTAAATACTGTTGTAGTTAACCTAGTGGTAGGTGCTGTAAGAGTACTAACTGACGTCACTAATGAATCGATTATTACATTTAGATCCCCTTGTGCCAATGTACCACCTCTGCTGGGGCTTAATTTTTAAAATCATGTGTTAAAACGTTTTGGAAAAAAATCGGTAGTAATTTGCATATTTTTGAGATATACGAATATAATAATAATAATGTTTTATAAAAAAATTCATTAAATATATTATTTTTCTAGTTTTAAAATTTATATTATTGATGAAAATAATAATAGATTTAATAATAACAATAGAAATAAACAAGATATAAAAATGAATAATCTGATTTCGTTCAAATAAAATTTTTCATTCATTTAAATTTTTATTTTTGTTTATTTCTGACATTTTCTGAAAATCACCGACACTTTTCAACAAAATATAATTATAAAGATTTCTTTGTAAATTTTGCAATGCTTATATACATAATTTAAATTTATAGAATGTCAAGATTATTTTTTAAGCAAAATTTTAGAATATATCCGTATCCGAAGAATTGTTTCAATGAAATGTGGCGTAAGCTGGTCTATCTAACGCCAAATCTTGCCTTTTCTCGTGTAATAAGAATTAAAAGAGACCTAAAGTAAAATTTGTAAATTTTATTACTTTTAAACTTTCTTGAACTGCAGGAAGTTTATTATGGGATATATTTTGTGAGATTAAAGTAAATAAGTACTTATATATAGATGGATTATTTTCTTTATACCTAATTATCTTCAGTGATTTATATATATTCTACTAAAAAGAAAATTTATAAGTTTTATCTGACCATTAGACTAATCATGAAGAACGAAATCCTAAACATTACAACCCAGGTATTACATATATATCGGTCTATATCAAAATGTATTAGGTCGTCTGGAATGTTCTGCGGTTTTATTATATTTTGAATCTATAAATGCGCATTACCACCGGTATTTCGGAATTATACTTTACTTTTATGTACGGGAAGAAGCTGCTTTTACTTATTTTGAAATATTTTTTTTTTTGTAAAATCTGATGGTATTCAATAATTTCAACATTACCTCAAAACAAGTATATCGCAGAACTTTCCGGATGAGGCAATGATAATTTCAACTGAAAATGACAACCCTTTAACCCTTTAGCGGGCAGTGTCCACAAAAAAGGACATCTAATTTTAATTCCAGAACTGACAAATGGCACCAAGAACATTTAATTGAAATTTTCCTTTTATAACGTACGCGGAAATCAGCAAGTTTTTCTTTTCTAAGGAAATCGTTTATAAAATCTGGTGTCCACCTTTATTTCATTATTTTACAAACAGATATATTCCGCGCCGGAAAGGGTTAAATGATATTCATCAATACTATTGTTTGACTTTTGGCCATGTTAGCCAATATTTCCAAATATCTGTAAATATAATTTTTTGTAATTCCTGAATAACATTTATAGATATCGTATGAAGTTATTTTCGCATCCCCCACACAACCGTAATATGCAAATTCGGTTAACGCCAGCCCCTCACTGCGCATTGATAAGCCTTTCTGACTATACTATGTATCAAAACTAGAGAACACGCCGTTACTAGTTATGTATAAACTTGAGCAAGCAATGGAATCATAAGCATATACAGATTTTTAATAAAAATTTTGTTGTTTGAAAAATTTATGTTTCTGGTAGTAGAAAAATGTATGATAAAACTATCATCGAATTCTCTCATACTCGTCCATCTGTTCAAATCACAATCGAGTTATTTTTTTTTTTTTGCTTTCTTTTAGTATTAATGCAAATATCACTTTTTATTATTAAAATTCTTGTAGCTTTGAAATGTTAAAATTTCCAAGATAGAATTTATAAAGCTTGTTATCAAAAATTTAAAATTGCATAGTTGCCAAACTCCCGCTTTTTTCATACCAATATTTTAATGTAAAACTATTTGTTTTATTTACTCGTACAATTTCTGAAATTTAATAAAGCGAAAATGTTTGTAAGATTTTACTGCTATTTAAAAAATCGGGAGTTTGCAACTACAAAATTGTAAAAAATGTGTTTAAGCAATCCTAGTATTTTGCAATTTCTGTTTAAAAAAATTAAATATATCATTTTATTAATTTTAAGTCGTAAATAGATGTATACTTTCCCAAAATCTAGAATTCTAAATTAGACGAAATTTTAAGGTTTTCTAGAAATGTTGTAAAATAATTAACTTTGTAAGAAATTGAAGGCTTGTAGGAAATTTTAAAACATCCTATCTTAAAAACCATGTGTACCACTTGAACAACAAAACTGTAAATAAATGTTTAAACAAACCAAGTCTTTTGAATTTTGCTTTATACAAAATTAAATATATGTTTTTTATTAATTTTAAGCATAGATGCCAACATCTCTTAATTATTCCGGAGTCTGGTCCAAGACAAACATGTTTAAAACCGGAAAGTGTATATAATAAAATGCGTCTTCTTTCTATAAAGAACTTATTAGATTTTAATTAAAAAAAATTTACTAAATAAAATTTCCGGTTGAAAACACATTTGTCTTGGATCAGACTCTGGAATAATTAAGAGATGTTGGCATCTATGATTTTAAGTCATAAATAGATGTATATTTTCTCAAAAATCAATGCAGTACTTTCAAGTTATCATGCATATAAAATAGACGTATAAGCTTATTATTATTATTATTATTATTATTATTATATTATTAATATTATTACTAATATTATTATTATTATTATTATTATTATTATTAATTATATAATTATTATTAATTTGATGAATAGTGTCTAAACATTTTTACCTACTATTTAAACAAAACTTGCCTTCTTTCACTAATAAAGAATACATTTTTTATAAAATTCAGAAATTTGAAAGCATTTAAAAATTAATAAAGCATCAATTTAAAAATTACATAATTCTAATAATAATGTTTTAAATGTCAAAACACTATTATGAACAAAAAATATTAACACCGTTATAGGATCTACGTTACTGTTTTTAATTTAAATAATGCTAGAGTATTAATTGCAGATTTCCTTATAAAGGTTTCTATAGCAAGCTCTATATATTTCTGCATAAAAGTTTATATATATATATATAAATAGAAAACTATATATATACTAATTATATATTTTTTCTATTTAAATAGCTTTATATTGTGATAAATGCGTACGAACTCTGCATAACTATTTTCATAAAATTGATCGATTCATAAAATATTTTATCGTGAAATGTTCAATGAAATAAAAAATAATTACAACATTGTGATACATGCCTTTTTTTTCTACTGTCGTTTTTAAGCATACAGGGCCCCTACTCGGTCCGTTTTTTGAACACCACTTTTTTTAAAGAAAAATCTTCTTTATAAATTTTATAGAAACTAATTTCGAAGTGCGTTTTAATTGCAATTGTTGCAAATACCTACCACAATTTTCTTTATATAAAGATACTGGTTTTCAAAAAACGGACCAGTGGAAGCCTTAAGCATAGTGATATTTAATCTCACAAAATTTATTGTTGCACATGAATCCTGTACCACGTAATCAAATATGCGTTTTTGATAATTGAAATAAAACACTTCGGTAAAACATCCCTTTATTTCGGGTTTTTAACTGTTCAATAAGTTAATGTCGAAAATGAAACATAATAGTTTTATTATCAATACAATTATCTGCACCATTCTTTTGAGTAATGAGGAGTTACTTTTATTTATTTTATAAAATAACAAATTATTAAATTTAATTGTTTTACTAAAATTCAGTATAAACCACCTGCTTGTAGGCTCTGAAGTAATATAATGAAATAAGTGTCCTTAGAATAGCCGTAACTAATGTAATTTTTAGGTTTCTTACAAATCTAAAATGAAATAAATAAATAAATAAAAATAATAAAATACTTTAAGAGGATAAATAAACTCATTTAAATTTGTTAGAATACGTTTTGTAAGAAATGAAAATCTTAATTATATATATATTTTTGAAATTAAATACTTTTTTAATCGTAATCAGCGGTTACTTGAGCCAAAGGGGTTACTTTAACCACTTTGTGAGGAAAAATTTGAATGATGATTTCACCTCACTGTTTCCAGTTGAATTGCTTTCAGTTACAAAATTGTGCGCAGTATTCTTGAATAACCGGTTTATGCTACTTCACGATATGCGAGAATTACAGGCATGTTCAAGTATTTATTTATTTTATGAAGTTTTTTTCATTTTAAATTTTATTTTATACTACGTTAGCTTTAATACAATAACTATTCAGTGACATTTGATAAATCCGTGCTCTTCATTAGACTCAAACTACACTACTCTCACCTATTCACTTTAGATTTTAATAAAGTAAATGTACCAATAGTGGGCCACTTAAAGACATTTATCTAATTATCACAAAACGTTAAGAGACACCAAATGATAAGGAGTTCTCCAAAGTTTCAATATATATGGTTTGGAAAAAACGAAAAATAAAAACCTTACCCTTCTGTATAAGCCAGTAGTAATCATGTTCAATTCCTGATGTATCAGTAGTTGGTCATTCAAATGTTGTGTCATACCTAAGTTTTAATTTTAATTATAGTATTTTATCTAATTAGACACAATACAGAAAATGTATTAGATGTTTGGATGGCTACATTACATAATTTTCTGATAATATTAAAAAATTTTCAGCACTTTTTACAGTTTCGCTTTTAAAACAAATGTTTCAACACCCCATCCCATTTTTTAAACAAACTTTCATTTTTCGTCTTCTCCTCTTTTTATTCTTTCTCTTTTTTCTTCTCTTTCTCTCTAGCTTTTGCAATTTTAACTTCTTTTTACAGTGAAATAATTGTATCATTTGACGGGAAGTAACTACAACTGGAATTTTCTCTTGCTTCATTTCATCCCTGATATATTTTTTTCCTGGTCAAAAAACAGACTCACTTAAAAAGAAATGACATGTCACTTGATGGTCCAGCAATGTTTTAAATTTTTTAAGAGACGGAGAACTGTTCTAAATTAGTCTTTTTTTAAACTTGACAGTATGTTCTATTTTCTCTATTTCAATATGTTTGCTAAATGTTTAAGTATTTTCTATTTCAAATCTGTATGTGGATTTCTTTAGCCCTTGTTCAGAAGATTCAACAAATTCACCAATCGTTTTTTTTTTCTCAATTGGTTTAAGCATTTCAAAGCAAATGAGAATTTAGAAGAAGTTTCAACAATAAGAAATCAAAATACTTTACATTTAAACAAATAAAAAAAAATTTACCTAGTTTTTCTTTCCTTTTCAACCATATATAATACACATCATATTGTCCTCGTGGTCATTTAATTTTACATTTCCTAATTTTTGTTAAAGCATTTTTTTAAAACTTGTATCACTATTTTTCAAAAATGATGCTGAATTAGTGCATATTTTTATTTTATGATTACTTTCTGTGGGTTCTATAGAACCATACCACAGGCCATCAATTAATAATTGTTCAAGTAGCCACTAGTTCCAGCGCTGAAATAGGTGGATAAGTGGTGATAAATTAATGGTAAATCATATAAATACAAATTGCGTTATGGGGAAGCAAAGCAGCACGTTTCCACTTTTTTAGCGACTTGTCGCAGAAAGCCACAGGCTCATCATAAGAATTAACATTTTCGCCCCGAATGGGCCAGGTTGTACCAGCAACATTTTGCCTCTTGCTCTTATTTTGCATTCGATGGGTACCATTTTCCAGAAAAAAAAACTACTGTATTTTTTGAAAACATATGCAAATAAATCTATCAAAAACCTTACCTTTTAAAAATAGAGGTAAGAATGGAACATAATCTATACTAATATTATAAAGCAGTAAAGATTGTGTTTTTGTTTTTTTGTTTGTAGGGGGTAATCTCTGGAACTACTGAAGCGATTTCAAAAGTGATGGTGGCAAATTGATGGTGACAATCCCTGCTCCAACACAGGCTATATTTTATGTCGGTGCCACTAACCCCAGGGATGTGCAGGAGCGAAAAACGTTCTAAAATTTCGATTTTTTTTATACTGAAGGAGCTAGAAACATGGAATTTGGCATGGTAGTTACTTATAAGATGTAAATGCTCTCTAAGAACAAATTCTAAAAAAAATTCGTAATTTAAAAGAGTGAGATGAGCGAAAAGCGTTCTACAAACATTCTAAATTACAATTTCTATGGAATCACTGGAACTACGGAACCGTTTTCAAAAGTGATGGTGGCAAATTGATGGTGACAGTCCCTGCTCCAACATAGGCTACATTTTTATCGGTGCCACTACTCCCAAGGGGGTGCAAGAGAGAAAAACGTTCTAAAATTTCGATTTTTTATATACTGAAGGAGCTAAAAACTTGAAATTTGGCATGGTAGTTACTTTTAAGATGTAAATGCTCTCTAAGAACAAATTCTAAAACAAATCGTAATTTAAAAGGGTGAGATGAGCGAAAAGCGTTCTACAAACATTCTAAATTACAATTTCTATGGAATCACTGGAACTACAGATCCGTTTTCAAAAGTGATGGTGTCAAATTGATAGTAATAGTCCCTGCTGTAATATAGGCAATGTTTTATATCGGTGCCACTACCACAAGGGGTGCAAGAGCGAAAAACGTTCTAAAATTTCGATTTTTTTTATACTGAAGGAGCTAGAAACTTGAAATTTGGCATGGTAGTTATTTATAAGATATAATGCTCTCTAAGAACAAATTCGGAAAAAATTCGAAAATTAAAAGGGTGAGATGAATGAAAAGCGGTCTAAAAACATTCTAAATTACAATTTCTATGGAATCTCTGGCACTACAAAACCATTTTCAAAAGTGATGGTGGCAAAATGAAGGTAACAGGCCCTGCTGTAACATAGGCGATGTTTTATATCAGTGCCACTACTACAGGGGTTGCAAGAACGAAAAACGTTCTAAAATTTCTTTTTTTTATACTGAATGTGTTAGAAGCATTAAATTTGGCATGGTAGTTACTTATAAGATATAAATGCACTCTAAGAACAAAGTCTAAAAAAAATCGTAATCTAAAACTGTGAGATGAGCGAAAAGCGTAATAAAAACATTCTAAATTACAATTTCTATGGAATCTCTGGAACTACCGAACCCTTTTCAAACGTTATGGTAGGAAATTGATGGTGACAGTCCCTGCTGTAACAGAGGCTATATTTTATGTCGGTGCTACTACCACAGGGAGGTGCAAGAGCGAAAAACGTTCTAAAATTTCGATTTTTTTATACTGAAGGAACTAGAAACTTGAAATTTGGCATGGTAGTTATTTATCAAATGTAAATGCTCTCTAAGAACAAATTCTAAAAAAATTCGATATTTAAAACTGTGAGATCAGCGAAAAGCGTTCTAAAAACATTCTAAATTACAATTTCTATGGTATCTGTGGAACTACAGAATCCTTTTCAAAAGTGATGGTAGCAAATTGATAGTCACAGTGCCTGCTGTAACATAGGCTATATTTCATGTTGGTGACACTACCACAGGGAGGTGCAAGAGAGAAAAACGTTCTAAAATTTCGATTTTTTTATACTGAAGGAACTAGAAACATGAAATTTGACATGGTAGTTATTTGTAAAATGTAAATGCTCACTAAGAATGAATTCTAAAAAAATTCGAAATTTAAAAGGGTGAGATGAGTGCAAAGCATTCTTAGAATTTCTTTGGAATCTCTGGAACTACAGGACCATTTTCAAAAGTGATGGTAACAGTCCCTGCTGTAACATAGACTATATTTTATATCGCTGACATTACCACAGGGAGGGGGGGAGAGGGTGAAAAAGCGAAAAACGTTCTAAATTTTCGATTTTTTTCGACATTAATGTGGCTTAGTTAGTCATTTCTGAATTATCTTTGGCAGTAAAATTTCCTCTAATGAAAATAGTTCAACGCATACCACTTGGCATTTTTCATGAAGTACTCGAGCAAAGCCGCGAGTTTTGCTAGTAATTTATAATCTGCATTTGTATAATCCGGGGCGAAAGGTTTAAAGACTAATTTAGATTAGTTTTAATATTAAGCATATTTATATTCTCTTAAACAAATATTTCTTACAAAACAAGGCTATTTTAGGAGCAAAAGAACATTTACAATTTATTATTTTCCATATGTGCTCATGTTAATCTCCGTTCTACACTAGTAATAAAATAGCTTGCAATTTGTTTTTAGAATCTGATTAAAATCGTAACTTTTTCACATCGAAAAAACTTATTAACTGCTTAATATTTTGACACTTTCCGAATATGATTAGAACATAAGGCGAATAACTTCTACTTAAACCAATTTAATTTTAAAGATAAGAAATATTAAACTTTGTGAAACTGGTACAAAGTGATAGGTAGTAAAAAAAATATGTTTTAAAATTTAATGGCTCACTACTGGTGCATGGCTCGCTACAGGTGCATTTACCTTAATAATAAGTGCTATTTCGTTACTTTTAGTGATCGTCTGTGCCGATGTAGGTGTAACGTGAGGACCCCTTCACCTCCAAAGAAAGGGTGGCTTAAGTTCTTGATGCTGAGAATTCACACCGTGCATGACTCGCTATAGGTGCATTTACCTTAATAATAATTCCTATTTTGTTACTTTTAGTGATCGTCTGTGCCGATGTAGGTTTAACCTGAGGAAACTTCCCCTCCAAAAAAAACTAGTCGTTGGGGGCCACCGTAATACTTACCCATCATGGATATGCATAATATAAAATATTAAAATTAAAATGTGTAAACTACTTATAAAATGCATTGCAATTCAAATAAAATTGTGGCTTGATGACGTCATAAACTTTAAAGCGAGGCTAACGAAACAGACAGGCTACCGCGGTGCATTCCACTTATCTTTTTTTACAGACCGCTAGAGTGACGTGATGCTCTTTTCGTACACCTGCATTGGTGTATTCGAGCAACACGTGACTCCCACTGTCTGAAAAAAAGATACGCGTAAAGCACCGCGGTAGCCTTTCTTTTTCGTTAGCCTCGCTTTAAAGACTCGATTACTGAATTGCTTGAAACAGGTTTTTCCTTATAACTCCAAGAATAATTATCGTATTAACTAGCGGTTTATTGCATCTGATTAAGCGTCCAATTTCCAATTTAAATATATCTTTGAAGTGAAATTTGGATGAAATACAGGGTCATGAAAAATCGAAGAGTGTAGGAAATAGAATTCCAAATATCTCGGCAACTAATTATCCGATCGACTTCATGCTTTATGCATAATTTGTTTTTTTATTGTCTTTTATATTCATTTCTTAAAATAAACAATTTCGAAAATTTTTGTATACCTTTTACCAGAACGAATATTTCGAGAGTCCGAAAAAAATAGTTCCGGTTAATCGAGGTTATTGAAATGAAATAGGCTTCTTCCCATTATTACATACTAAGTACATACCAAATTGCAAGTCTCTATCTCAATTTTTTCGGGAGATAGAGCGTTTACAGACACACAGACACACAGACGGACGGCATTTTTTTTTTCTAAAAATATGTTTTTCGGAATCTCCAGTGTCTGAAACGTGTAAATCCATCAGAAAAAAATCGATTTTCAAAACGATTACAAGACTTACCCTATACTACGTATGATGGGTAAGTAATATACTACGTATGATGGGTAAGTAAAAAGGGTGGCTCAAGTTCTTGATGCTGAGAATTCACACCAAGATGCAGATTCTGATTTGATTTTCAGAGGCTATACTGATGCCCAGTTTGATTTTGATATAAATTAAAATCTTGATATAATATCTGACGCTGAAAAAAAAATCAATCCTCTAAAGAAACGCACAACCGTAATGAGGGAGATTAAACCGAACTCCACATCTTTGATGAACTTGCCTAAAACGAAAACACTAAAAAAATAAAAGTACAGTGGTGTTGTTACGGAAGTGGAAGTAATTTTTTTTCGTAAAAGCTCAAAATTATCAAAAAATGATTACATGTTTCACGCTGTAGATGATGTGATGAAAGTGGAATTTAAAATATCATTGCTACTTAATTTACAACCTTTTGAAGTTTTTATAGGACATTATACATTTTCTTTTTACCCTCTAATGCCCATGGTAGAATGTATTCTAGAATTATTCAAAAATTCAAAAATTAGAAACATTGAAAATCGCACCAGAAATAACAAATAATAATTTTCGTTTATTGTTATTCTCGAAATGTCTGTTATTAAATAAAGCAAAGATTTTTATTCCGATTTTCTGGTAGGAATTTGGAATGTCTGAATAAAACAATCCAATATATTTGCAACACTGATGGTAGCACTTATGCTACCACACTGTAAAAAATTTGGTGTAAAGTTCCAGAGAAAACCTGTGGCATCTTTCTGCCACAGGTTTTCCCAGGAATTTCACCAAAAAAATGCCAGAAAACTTACACAAATCAGTTACACACAAAACACATGGAACTTTACACAGATCACCGATCACTCTTTTACAATAATGCCGAAAGGTTACACAAAAGTTCAAAAGTATACCTGAGAAAACTAATAAATGTTACACACAAAACATATGGAATGTTTCACAGTTGATCAGTAAATTACACTTTCGCAAGTATTCCAAAAAGTTACACAACATTGTGGAAGATGTTACATTAGTTTTTTCGGAAATAACCCGAGAAAACCCAAGAATGTTACACAGGAAACGCCAGGAACATTACGCAATTTGTTTACAGTGCATGAGTAGTACATGAAATGGTATGGTTAAAGCAGATTTTTTATTCGAGTCTGACTGAAGATGAACGCATGCATTCCATTCATTTATGTAAACCAAATTTTAAAACTTTGTACAAATTAAACATCTATTTTCTTTAATTACAATAATAACAAATGTGTTTCTTGAGCTTATCACTATTTTAATATCAGTCTAGGTTAAAACTTTAATCAAACAACATTCTAACATGAGAAAAATGTTGATTTCATAACATGTGGTCCAAGTGGCCCCAATCTCAATGGGGTAACATAAACCACACACCTTTCTTGAGGGGAACAGCCCATAGGATTATATGGGATTTCCTCCTCAATTTTTAAATTACTGTTGTAACTTTTTGAGTTTTCGCGATATTTCACTGGTCTTTTATATGAGTTGCCCTTTAGTATTGACTATCAAATCATGATAAAAAATCTTTGTATTACGAAAATTATTTGTAGTTCGCACATGCGCAGTTAAAATTTATTTCATAAAAATACTTATATCTCATCAAATATTAATTATATTAATATTTTAATCACAGTATACTATTTCTACGATTTTTTGTCAAGTTTTTGGCAAGCGGTGTTAAATTCGGCCGAAAACTCTGCATGCTATAAAAAAACTATTGAATTTTTCACATAAACGTTAACATCTTTACGAATATACGTGCTATACTTACACAAATCCACACAAATAGTTGAACAGGACCTACATAGTCATTTGCTACAGTGACAGACCATTTGCAGCAGTTTTGTTAATTGGTTGATCTAAAATATTATTATATTATTAAAATTATTATTGCCCCCCTAATTGTCCTCGCGACAAAATCTTCAGTGGAAAACCTAAAGTCAAACATGTTCTTTACATCCTCAAAGGTCAAAGGCATTCCGGGCATATCCTCACTAGTTTCAGTAAGATATTTGACGAAACGTCTGAAATTGGTCACTGCCCCTTAATATCGGTCACCAGTATAGAATGGTGGCCTCAATATTTAAAGTACTCAATTAAACTTTAATGGATCTGAAATGAAAGATGCTTCAATATATAAATGGACTTTAATAACCCATGAGTATGGTATAAGAAATCTTTACTGACAAAAGAATGAAATATCTAATTTCTTGCATATGACATTAAAAGTTATATCCGGTTTGTTTTTTCTTTTAAAGTATGAAGATATTTTGTTTCATTATATTATAAAGAATTCTATCAAAATATAGACTTCCCGAATTTAAACGTAGAAGCATATTGTGAATTTTTTTGGTGATGGAGAAATGAGTCTTTTTTGATTAGCTATTTTATAAAAACTACTTCACTTATAAACTCAAATATACGGAGAATTTATTTTACAATAATAATAATAATAATAATAATAATAATAAGTATGTTAATTTAGCATTCAAAATGAAATATTAAATATTTAGATGTTAATTCTCAAATAAAATAATAAATATGTAAAATGTAAAATGTATGATTCTCCTTTAATTATGTCTTAAGAATACGTATTTAAAAAAGTCTAAATAAAAACCAAAATTAGAAATATTTAAACATAAATTAATTAAGCAAACCTTTGATAGTTAATAGGATGCCTATTAAAAATGCTCCCTTATAATTAAATGATATATTAAAATAGTAATATAGATATTGTCATTCTTCATTAAAAAATAATTTTTCTGAAGTATGTTGCCCATTAAAACAATTCATTTTGCTACTGTTTCTAGACCAAAAAAATTAAGTTATGTGCAAAATAATATTCTTTCTTGGTGTTAAATATAATCTCAAAATATTTAAGAGACGTTTACAAAAACCAATTTTCGAAAAGTCCTTTCCATCGATATTTGATAAACCCATAATATTTTGACGAAAAACAAACTAAAATAAAAGAATTTCAAAAAGCTTTTTCTTTTTCATCATGTAAATAACCAAATAAGTATTGCACATTATATTCATCTTTTATCTGAAAAGTTTCGTGGTTTAAACCTTTCGATCCTAACTGAATGTTTTGAATCTATGTAATATGCATAGAAAAAAGTGCTATACATTGAGTAAAATAATGCAAAAGAGCGAATATACGTAAAACTCTAAGCTTAAATTTCTGTTAAATAAAACATACGATAACATCTACACATACTTTTTTATCGTCTAAAAAACATTTACTGAGAAAAAGTATTTTTCATTCATGCATTTTTTTAAATTGTTTTTTTTTTAGAAAATTCGGCTTTATTTTATTGATAGGCTTTTTTCGGCGATTTATTTTTTGGTTTGTTAAATGAAGTTTGTTTTATTTATTACGATGGAGAATCGAGTATATTTTACTAGCTCAATATGTGAAACTTCTTGATAAATTTTTCTATTCTATTCACACCAGTTTTTGAAAATATATCTTTTCCATAGACTTATACTATGATATTTTCAACAGCTCTCTGCTACAAAAACTTTTTTTTTGTAAATTGTGGTACGTGTGGCCATAATAATAGTCGCCAGTCTTGGGCCGTAATCAAAAGTTAAATTCCATTTTATAATATTCTAGTATTAGAAATGGCTTTAAACAATTATGTTATTCAATGAAGGGATATATGCTTGCGGTTCGATAATATAGTTTAAAATTTTAATATTTCGGTAAAATGAGTCAAAAAATATAGTAAAATATTTATTTTCTGATTTTGATGTAGCTACAAAAAACACACACTTTGAATTAATTTTATTTTTTCTTCTTAAAAATGTTTCATTTATCGTACATGAATGAATCCGTTTCATATTCTTGTAACTTGAAAATGAATTACATAATTATTAAGAATATTTTATGTTATCTTTTAGTTTATATGACCTTTTGATATCTTTGTCCGTTTAGATGTTACAGTCCAGAAAAAAATGTAATTACCACTTACTAACTCTGCCGCAAATCATCTTATAAAAATGTGACTAGAACCAATCGATTACTAATAACGTCTACTTATTAATGGTATACATAAGTTTTTCTTAGACACATAAAAATTGTAACAAACTTTAAACTTTTCAATATTAAAGCCACAGTTTGAAATAATTGTTCAATTTATTGGTAAAATTTACTTTTGGATACCAAACGGAAAGCTATTCCATCGAGTAGTTAAAGAATTATTCATGTTGAAAGTGTGGAACTCCTAATGATAAATACATTCTTAAATGTTTCAAAACGGATTGAAATGCGCGTATTTTGTTAAGCCTTAACTCAAAAGCTACTTGGCGGAATGAGCTGTAATTTTGGATTCGCAAATTTGAAGCGTCTTGAAATCGATACATTTTAAAAAGCTCATAGGTTAATGTTTGCATTTGATTTCAAAATGTATATTCTTTAAGTTAATTTTCTAGAAAAATGCGATATGTAACATATGAATGTTTTAATAGAAATCTCTTTTTAGATGCACGGAATATGAGAATATAAAAGTACAGCTTATTCTGGCTTTTAGATTTTGTATTATGAATAAAATACTACGCGCAATGTAATCTGTTTTTTAAAAAAATTAAATGATTTTGACATTATGAGTTCCAGACTTTAAACCTGTATAATTCCTAAATTACGCGACCGAATGAATTCCCGTTTGGTATTACAGGGTAAAATTTACCATAGGATCAAAATATGATGTCGCAATTAAGTGTTAGTATTGAAAATTTTAAAGTTTGTTGCAATTTCTACAAAAAACAAACAATTTATATAGACAAGCCCCTAAGGAACATTTATGTGCCGCATTAATTAAAAAAATGTTATTATTAATTGTTACGAATTCTATTTTTATACGATTGTTTGCGACAGAGTTGATAGATAGATCCCTTGTCTTCAAGGATTGTAAATCTTGGATATTAAGCCATCAGGTTGAGAAATTTAGAGGTGACAGCGGGAAGCCTAAATTACGTAACATCCTGCTAGATCACCGCCCTCTGAATACTAGGCCTGAGCGCTGACACAAAAGTTGCGACAGTCGTAGGCGGAAATTTTTCAGCGTGTGTACGGTCCCTTGAAACCCAATACCAATAATTTCTAAAAGTTTTCTCTGGCTTATTTTTCTCAGATTCAATAAGTCAAAGAAAACTTTTAGAAAATACTGGGGTGTAAAATTAGGGGACCGTACAAAGGTTTAAAAAAACCCGCCTACGAGCGCCGCCATTTTTGTGTCAGCGCTCAGGCCTA
This sequence comes from Maratus michaelseni, assembly GCA_963931845.1. Lineage (NCBI taxonomy): Eukaryota > Metazoa > Arthropoda > Arachnida > Araneae > Salticidae > Maratus > Maratus michaelseni. The sequence continues at coordinate 406,343,285 of OZ007586.1, forward strand.
GTATTCAGAGGGCGGTGGCTAGATCAATGGTAGCAAAATTATCACGACGCGTAGAAGTGCTACATTTGAACGCCTTTTTCTGAACATTGATAATAGTAACCTATACCTTAATCACTGAAATCTGCGATAAAAAACGAAAATATTAATATTCGGAAATAGTGATACTCAGAAATTAACCAATTTATGCAATCTGTTCTCAATTGCCATATCGCATTCCGCGATGAAACATTTTTCTGACATTTTATGTATAAAGTAAAATGCCAGATTTTCAACTAAATATTATACTAAAAATTTTCTTTGACAAAATATGTTGAATTTACCGGGTACGTCAAAAATTCATTACAGCCAAAAAAAGAAAAAAAAAAAAAAAAAAAAAAAAACTTAAAAGGACAAAATGATCATTAACATTTTGATTTGTACACTGTAAAAAATCCGTGAAAATACAAGAGAATTTCCGTAAAATTTTACGGAATGTTTCATTTTCCCAATACAGCAGTAGAATTTCCGTAAACGACATTAGTTACGTAAAGGAGATTTCGAATCCGTAAATATGCAGAATGTTTTCCGGAAATTTAATGGATTTTTTCCGTATTCCTTTCAAAACAGTACAATGTCCGTATTTCTTCCAAAACAGTGCAATTTCCGTAAATGACGTTTAGAGGTTTGCGTACAAAAATCGCCTTGTTTGAAATGCTAATTAAGATTGTTGTATTTACTACAATTCTTCAAGTATCCAGGCATGTCCGCGTTCGACCCGCTAGCCCATTCTAACCGGGCTCTGTCTGGGCGGTAATTCTTTGTCAAAATAATAGTAATATTTATATATTTTAATAAAATATTTAGAAATTTATTTTATTTTTATAAGTTACTGATTTTTTTAAAAAATCTACTTATATTTTCCTTGATAGTGCTTCAAAATTATGAATTTTGTTCAATAATTTTTTTAAATTGTATTTCAACTTTTCTAACGTGAGTCAATATTGGGTTAATTAAACGTTTCATATCATAATATCTCTGCAAATTATCGCGGTGTAAATTGGTATTCAATTAAACTCATTTGGCTTAAAATTTATGAATTAAATTAAAATTTATCATTTTATGAATTATAATTTTACAAAATTTATAATTTTTTCCTTAAATTTATAAAAGTAGTTAATATTTTTTTCTTTACTTTTATAAAAAAGAAGTTTATAATTTTATAAAATTTATAATTTATTTCGTTAGTTTATAACTTTATAAATTACACTAAATTGATAAGTCCAAATTTAAACTTGCCTATCCCAAGGTCACTAATTACAAAATTTTTGTTTTAATATTTTTTAAATTATTTAGTTTTAACAGAACCGTACACAAAAGCTCTCAGCATAGCTCACATATAATAATTTAATTTATTATAAAATTGTTTATTTACATAACTTTTTTTTTAAATAAGAGAAAAAAAATTATTTTAATAGCATGTTATAAATACGTCTTCTTGCTTCAGATAATTATTGTTTTTATTGGAATTGATAAATAGATCATCAGACAAATAATTTTCAAAAGTATATGTTCGAAAATATTGGTACTATTGCAGAAAGAAGCAATACAAAGATTTATGCATATGATACATAATAAGTTAAAATTTACTTATTATAAAGCATCAAATAATAAAGCTAAATATTGAAAATGATGAAAAGAAACTATTAAAAACATGGGAAGTTTTTGCATCTTAAAAAGGGACTAAAATAAGTAACAACATTTGAGAATGCGGCGTATCCAGTCACAACGTAGTGGTCGAGACCTCCAATTTGGTAAACGGAAGTTTCCGGGTTTGATTCCCCTTGGGGCAAGGGTTGTTATTTACTGAAAACTCACTCAATAAAGAATAAAAACAGATATGTATCTATCCCTTACAAGGTTATCCTTGAGAATTATTAATTTTTTTTATTCCTTTAAAGTTTATTTTAACTACATAAAAAATTCTAAAAAATACGGAAGATATGTGTTATAAAACGGAAATTTGAAACGGATATTTCTGAAATCACAGAAATTTTCCTGGAATTTACGGAAATAGTACTGGCGTCCCGATTGCTAGTACAATTTCCGTTTCTTTTCAGGAATCATTCTTACAGTGTAGGTTTAATTTGTCAATAACAAGAAAAGTTGTACCGTAATTTCCGGCGTATAATCCGCAGCTCAAAGAATTGTTTTTCGACCCAGAAATATTATTTTATAAAATGTAACTTAAAAGATCGCTGTAAATATTTAACTACAATTATTGAATAAATTTTCTGGGTCGAAAAACGATTCTTTGAGCTGCGGATTATGCACCGGAAATTACGGTAGATACAAAATTACTGCGAGAGAGCTTTTTTCTGAAATCTGCAATTGAATTCTTGAATGAAAAACAATAAAATGAAAAAAAAAACTGGTTCAGCGTCGGATTCCCTGAAGAATCCCTGAGTTTCAGTATTCCCTGAATTGGAATGACCCATTTTCCTAGCGAATGAGTCCTTTGGCTGTACTTGTTTTGCTAAGTCGGTGTTCAAGTAAAAATGCTTTATCAAAGATTCTGGAAAAAGTAATGATAGCATGCTGTGGGCAATCTATGAAGAATTCTTGTGCCTCCAGGTGTTTCATTGAAGGCCTGATTAAAAAAACTGCATTTTTGACGACTTTATTCGTTACTTTTTAAACGACATCCTTTTTTTTTGTTATTAATAAAAATCCGATGACTCCCTGTTCTCATTTACGTAAGCCACATTTTTTTAATTGTCGTTTGTTTATTTCAATTTAAGTTTTAAAGTTGTAATGTTTTTTGAATGCACCCAGTATTAAAACGGACAATAAGCAATTAAAATATACAGTTTTTTTTTAATTTGATTTTCAGTATTTTTTATAATTGCTCATGCACATATCAAAAATAATTATTGAAGTAGAGTATGAAAAATGTCAGTTTGAAAAAGAAAATTTCTCTAACAAATAAAAAATTGTTTCATAGAAATATCTGCTATAATTTTATTATGCTGAATACCGAAAAATGATAAATTTCTAAGTTTACATAACAAATAATTTTTTTCTCACTCCCTTCAAGAAATATTTTCGAATATGTTATCTATGGCTGTGACCTTTAAGTATAAAATTTTATCTTCAAATTAATCATAATTAGTGAGATTTAAATCTGAATAATTTAAATTAGAAATTTGTGTACTTAAACAGGGAATTTTTCACTATAAAATTTCCACTAAGAAATCTCATCTTTAAGTGGCCCAATTAGTGTTATTATTATTTAAGTATTAGTGGTATTTTGAAAATTATTTACTTTTTCTGGATAATTAGGAATCTTTATACGGAAATAAAAAAGTAATGAGAAAAATATTTTTCGCTACCCTTTTTTGTTTTGCTGTTAATGAGCAATTATTTTATGCATATGTAGATAAAGTTTTCTTGTTCAACTATTTACTATTAATGTTTTATAAATGCATAGACTTTTCGCATTTTTTATGTTGCATTTGTAGACTGAAATAAATAAAAAAAAATTTAAAGCTCTTAATTTTTACTTCTCTATATTTAACTTTTACATCTTTGGGTATCTCTGTCTCCCTTTCTCTGTATGTGTGTCTTTCCCCCCTCTCTGCTTATTTATCTATTTATCTGTCAATTTCTCTACCTATTTATCCACTTATATGTGTATCTATTTATATATTCATCCAATTATATGTCTATATTTCTGGTTCTTTATATCTATTCACACACACACAGATACATGTATATATAATGTTAGATAAATATCACGCTGTAAATTGAAATGCTTGAAAATGAGACACATATGTCTGAAACGGATGGTTCAAAAAAGGAATTCTTTAAGTGTCTAGTTTTTAAAGATATACAGATGTGTCTTAATATAAGGCACATGAAGTGTCTGAAAAAGCGCCCTTTTCTTACCCGGGCAAAGAGCTAGAAAAAAACTGAAGCTAGCAAAAAGAGTGAAGAAGTGCTGCCATCTGTGAAAGTATTCTGATTTTATCTACGATACGGGAGAATTAATTTTCCCGCCAAGAGCGAATCGAACCAGAGACCTGTGGGTCAGAAACTTAACGCCTTTATCCCTTGCGCCAGCTGTTCCACGTGAACTTTTCATTTTAAATGCAAGTAATAGAGTGATTGGGCTGCGTGTTGATATTACTATAGGGAAGAGTGTAATTTATCGGCGTTTTCATAATACTCACTACTTTTAATTATTAAGGTTAATTTATTACAAGAGTTTTTCTATGGTTAACGAATATTTAGAATATGATTTCATTAATATAATGTATTAGACAAATTTTCTTTGCTTAAAAATGGTTAGAATATGATTTGTTGCATTTGTTGCCGAGAAAATTGGAAATTGTGTAAAGGATTTGAAGGGGGTCTTTTTTTCACCCATGTAAGTTACTTTTTTTAGTTATGTTTTATTCATTTTCTATTTATTTATTTTTAGGTTCATGGGTTAAAAATTTATTTCAAACGGGTGGTCGAAGGCAGTTTTGAACTCAGGCGGCTGTAGACCGGCAGTGACATCTCCCCTCCCCCCTCACCTCGCCCGAATTCTGAAATTAAAAAAAAAACTAAATTTTCTTTATATGTGATTATTAAAAAAATAATATTTAATCTTCCAAGTGGCTGCAGAATGTTTAAACAGTAACAGAAGAAGGAACTACGCATTTTTCGTCAGGCACATCCCTGAACCCCTCTAAAAGAGAATTTTAATTATGCTTTATTTTTAATGTTATGTGTTTTTATTTTAGCTTAAATGGGAGATTCAGGAGTACCGAGACTCCCGACAGAAAAAAAAGTTTCAGTTCTTTATATTGAGAAATGTTGTTCAAACTTATTTTTGAAAAATCAATGTCTCTTAATTGTGAAATTTTGCATCTCTTATATGATAAAAATTGTTTGCACAAGGAGCCCTGAAACAAAAATCATAACTTAGCTTATTTCATGTATGTTAAGTAAATTAAATATCATTCTTTAGATATCTTTTATAAACTTTTAGTTTATGCATATTCGGAGATCAAGAAACACACAAGCTTATTATCAGGCGACATAACTTTATTCTATTTCATCTTCATCTCGCTTGTACAGCCATCTGTGGATCTATTGTAATATCTGGTGGATCTATTGTAATAATGTAAACATTATTACAATATCTAGCAACATATATATATTATGCAATTTTAAAAAGCGAAATATGATATATATGTGGATCATTGCACATATATTCCAAAACCTTCCCTGTACCTACATTTCTTTTTTTACTCTTAGTATTTCATGCTACGGTGGGGGACAGGTTGTCGAGCATGCATTTCCCTGCTTACGCTTATGAGTGCAAGTAATTTTTGGAGAACTATATATTTTTTTTAAAGCAATTGTTTTCTGATATACTAAACCAAAATTATTTAGTTCCATGATTTGATCTACAATTTGGGTACTCGTTCTATGGTTTTATCAAGTTAGGGTCTAATCAAAGTTTATTGGATGAAAAATTATTTTAAATGTCTATCATCGGTTCGAAAACATTCTCTGATGGTACTGGCATATATAATGGCATGATTGTATCATAGGCATCGTGTATACAATACAATTGTATAATATTCAGGCACTTAAGTGTCTGATTTTTAAATGTTATAATTTTAGACATATCAGCATTATTCAGACATTTATTTCAGTTATTTTATACCATGATCACAGTAACACACTTATGTGTCTTAAATTCAGACATCTAAGATGTCTGAAATTTCAGATTCAGACAAAGTGTCTGAATTTCTTTTTCAGACACATATATGTCTTAATTTAAGACGCCTCTATTTAAGGTGCATTTTAGCGATATGTTTCTTGTTTCATTATATCTAATGATGGCGTATCAATTCGTATTGGTTGAAAAGTTACCCGCTTTTTGGTGCTGCAGTGAACAGGCTCATTTTTAGCGTATTGTGTGTGGCGCGCAGCGAGAAACAAAAGAATTACGAAAGAGGAAGTCAGGGAGAGTTTATTATATTGGCCTGGTGTAGATAATTTGATGTAATTGTCACTGTTATTTATGTTTGTTTAAAAATGTTGTAAAATTTTAAACCTGTAACAAACAAGTAGATTTTTCATTGCTACACTGAGCGTTAAGCCGACAGTGTGAAAAATGTCCCAAGCCAGGAATCGAACCCATGACCCCATATTGGGATATTTTTAACTCTGTCAGCTTAACGCTCAGTTTAGCAATCAAAAATCTACTTGTTTGTTACTCATTAGTTTCGGGCGAATTTTACTCCTGAAAAATTAATTGAAAAATCAATTGGAATTTACTTGTAATTTACTTTAAACCAGTTTTTCTTGATACTCTGTTTTACGAACTAGTACCAGGTAGAACTCGAGATTAGATCTACCGATTGGATTGAAATGTTATGCTTTTATAGTATATACTATATTTTAGCACCTCACGGATGCGTTTTTCAATATTCTAATTGTAAATATATTTGGCGCAATTTAAATCTGAAAATTTTAGTAATAGAAATTTGAACAGCTGCCGTTTTCTTCAGGATTGAAAAGTTGATGAACCATCCGAGAAGGAATACAACATGTCATAAATTTTAAACTTTTGATTTGTTTTTGTGTTACAGATAAGTAGATTCCGAGATTCATCTGGTACCGCAGAACGCTTCACTTTTTCACACCCCTGTATCAAAAGCCGTCAGAGCATCATTTTTAAACCATTTCCACATAAAAAATTGTTTTTGAAACTTCAAGATATACTCTTTAATTCACATAAAACTCCATTATTATTAATGTATAATTGGGGTAAAAAAAATAGCAAAAATGTGGAGAAAATTTACGTAATTTTTTTAAAAAAAGTTATAACATGCCTAAACCCTTAAATAAAGTTTTCTTTTAGAAATGTGTTTTTTTATACATATATTAAAGATTAGTCACCAGAAATTTTAAGATAGATTTTTAACTTTATTTAGAAGCATATTTATGGGATTTTTAACAGTATTAATATTTCCATATAAATATAGTTAGTGGTTGCGAAAAACTTGATTTATTTATTAAAAGTTAAATAAAAAATGTTGCATATTTGATACACTATTCATTTAAGGGTTAAATAGAGAAAATCTGAAAAAATTGTGCCTGGCACCACGGAAATTCCTTGTTTATAAAAAATGTATTTATACATGTCCATGCGTTAACTACAAATATCTTCGTCATTAAAGTCATGTTTTCCTCCTATCAGGGGTTATCATTAAGAAAATTGTCACATCGAAATACAAGATATCACTTCTATCTGTATTAGAAATGAACATTTTAATCGTAACACTTGATAAATTATTTTTTATTTCAACATCTGTGACTTATAAAAATTAAACTTAAATTATCAGTTACTGTGTTACTAGTAACAGTTATTGAGATATTTTACGATAATCTTGTACCAAAAAAGTCAAAATTGTAAAACTGAGAACATGATCTTCTAGCCATAACAGGAGAAAACAATAGAGGCAATAAATTTCTTTTATCTACCCATTATACTTCGTTTATGGATAGATTATTAGCGCCAGCTTTCACTCTTATTATTTTTACTCCTTTATTCATCAGATTATAAAAGTATAATATTGTCTTTTAAAGGATTACTAAAGTTATAGTACCAGCACATTTATGTTATTTGTACACTCTTTAGTAACTATTATAGTTCGCAATATTCTAAGCGATTAAAGTACATAAACTTTACCTGTAAAATCACCAGTGTTTTAACTTAAATTAAAATTTGAATATTAAGAAAAGCTTTAGAGTATGATAAATGAAAATTCATTTTACAAGATAAATAACAATGTTCATCTTCACCATTGAAATGTTTTGTATTACTTTGACGAATTTGAATTCCCTCTAAGAATATCTTTTTAAAAAAATTCAGTAAAGTAACGGAAATTTTTAAAGTGATATCAAGACGGCTTTTTTCCTAAATAGCATACCTAAGAGAAAAAATGACACGTCTAAATTTAAATTTGCATTTATTACCACTAAATGTTTTTCTTAAATAACAGTTCTGACTAAATGTCTAGAAACAGTTAGATATTGACGATTACAGAAAACACACACGATATTATAGCACAGCTTCCAACATTCCGGTTTTTAATTGTCAAACAAACATATTTTAAACAAAAAAAAATCATTTATTCAAACTTGTCTTCTTTATTTGTAGCATAATTTGGTTTCATTTATAAAGTAAAATTCATTGTTCAAAATAGGTTTATTTGACTTTAAAAAAAAATGAAAGTTTAGCATCTGTGTATACAAAAAATTTGACGGTGAGGCAAGTTTAAATTTCTTTAATTTTTTATTTCTTTTAAAATCAACTTTAATTTGAATTAAAAAAATATTAATATATTCAAACTCTAATATGCTAATTAAATTTCCAGCTGTGCTGCTATTACCCTGGAGATTACTTATATAACAAAGTATATGAATTATCATTTACTACACAGCGTATAACCAACAGAGTGAAAAAATGTCCAGATCAAGGATCGATCCCGGTACCTTTAGTATTACGCATCAACGCTCTACCAGTTGGAGATATCCGGACGACGTCCATTCTAGCATTTTCTCACTCGTATGTATTGGAATGAATGTGACTATGCAGCACAAGATGGGAAGTCAACCATGAATAAGTTGCATACATGAGAAGAATTAAACCCAGAATCTGTGAATATATATATATTTTGGTTATGTGCTGTGTAGTAAGTGATAATTCATATCCTTTGTTAGACAAGTACAAGTAATCTCCAAAATAATTTCAGCTCTGGGGGAAATTTAATTATCATATATATACAAGGTGTATCTGAAATGCTTCAACAAACTTAGAGGGATGATAGTACTCATGAAGACGAACAAAAAATGCAATGGAACATGGGGTCGCAAATGACGTTTAACCCTTTCAGGGGGTAGTGGTATGTTTATGAAACCACTTAGTTTTAATTCCAAAATGCCACAATGGCACCAGCATTTTGCTAAAATCTTTTCCATTTAATATGTATGTGAAATATAGCCTTTTTCTTATTTACAAACAATTTTTTTTTGTAAATTCCGGTGTCAGTCCATTTTCTGACACATTTTCTCGATTTTCATCCTTTAACCCTTTCAGGGGCAAAGTACTTTTAGTACTAAAATGTTGAAATAAATGACTGGCATTGGAATTTACAAAAAAAAATGTTTGTAAATAAGAAAAAGGCTATATTTCATATACATATTAAACGGAAAAGATTTTAGCAAATTTCTGGTGGCATTGTGGCGTTTTGGAATTAAAATTAAGTGGTTTCATAAACATACCACTGCCCCTGAAAGGGTTAAACGTCATTTGTGACCCCATGTTCCATTGCATTTTTTGTTCGTCTTCATGAGTACTATCATCCCTCTAAGTTTGTTGAAGCATTTCAGATACATCCTGTATATATATATATATATATATATATATATATATTCACCTATGGTGGGTTTAATTCATCTCAAACATGCCACTAAATATGTGTGCTGATGGTTGACTTTCCATCTTATATATATATCATATCATACAAATTTACTAAAAAAAAATTCAGTAACCTCAGGATTTTTTTTACAGTGTAGTAAGTGATAATTTAGATCCTTTGTTATATAGTCAAACTCTTTTATACGTCTGCATTATCCTTCAACCAGCTATTTAGAATCAATGAATGAATTCTTACGGTCCTCCAAATTTTATACGAAAAGTAGACATCACAATGTATGTCTATACTTAACAGTTAAGATTGTAACTGATAACACAGCCTTCATTTAGTTGTTTTGCTGATAAATTCGACCTAATTTTGACGCTGAATTTGATATATTTTCAATAAAAGAAAAATACATCATTGCTTAAAATTGAATGATTTTATAAATCTCTGACCACGTAAAAAGACCACCCTCTTTCAATTTGTTCATTTCCAAAAAAAAAAAAAAAAAAAAAAAAAAAAAAAAATAAGGATTTTTTTTTTTTGTAAATTAACATTTGAAATTAGAATAACAAGCTAGAATATATCAATACAACAGTCAATAAAAAAAAAATTCCCCAATCAGCTAGATTTGTGGAAATCTAAAACTCTTTATAAGTCAACAGTTTGTTTAATCCTTCTTATTATTAATTTACCTAGATTCACTCGAAAGTAAATAGAATCTAAATAACACTCGATATCTGTATTAAAACTCTACTTTTCTTGTTTTTAAAATTTTATTCTAAACTAGGGGCCTTCAACATTTTAGCCGGGGAGACGTTTGACATCACAAACTCCTATAAATAATCTTCGCTTTATTTAATCGCTAAGTATTTGTCATCAAATAAAGTAATATTTTCTATTTTCAAATAGTGGTACCTTGGTGATCCACGTGTCACAGGTTGAATATCCATTTCAAAACGATGACTAAAATCAAACAAGAACTTTAAAATTTTGTCAAATAATTTGAATGCCGTGCTTCAGAAAATTTATTTACAAAATGGAACATAAATATCAGAGTTTTAAATAACATGTTACAATATAGCCAGAAAATCCCGATTCCTCTTAAAACCTCCTGACAGCGGAGCAGAAGGGCAAAATTGTAATGTTTTTTCCTTACTAATTTTTATAAATGTTAATAAAAGATGATTTTTCAAACTGGATATAATCAACTTAATTACGTATATGAATATAATCCTTGACAGTATTAATAATTACTAAATGATTTAAAACTGCATTATATCTATAGAATTATATTAATTTTAAAAATGCTTGTATTACAGTGAAACCTGGAGCTTAGTGAACGGATATATAAGTTAACGGCGGTGAGAAGGTTAAAGATCATTTTATTATTTCAATCAATAGTTAATTCTAATAAAAATGAATAATACATATATGCATAATGCATAATTTTATTAAAATAATTCATTTGAAAATAATCAGGGAGAACGTAGGGAATTTTTAAATGTTTCTGTATTTTCTTTTGAAGAAAAGGCTTTTTATGTATACCATTGTTATATCTTATTTAAAACAAATTTTATCGATGCTAAAATGCTAATTATAATTCGTGGCACCTTTTCTAATATTGAAACATGAAATCGGAAATTTTAATTAGAACACTCTTTGTCATTTTAATACTTCAGAAATAATTTTTCTTGTTGTAAGAAACATCTAAACAATTAAAAATTAAATGCATTTACAATAATATACAAAATGAAACTGAAAAAATTAAGGGAGTTACGGCTGAATATTTAATTTTTGAAAACTGTGTTCATTTTTAATTAGCCAAAACACCAATTATTTTCTTCACATCAGAAGAAAATAAGTAGTTCTACAAATAATGCCTTTAGAATTTTAATGAATCCGACTAAGAAATATTTCAACACATTAATGCTCTAATCTTCGCAGAAATACAGACAATTTTTTAAAAATCTTTCTGAGAGGTAAAACCTTTTACAGCATGCATTTGATACATTCTTTAAAATATTCCCAATTTTTGTAGAAAAGAGAGGAAGGGTTTTATGATAAAGGGAATAAATACAGAGTTCTTCTATTTGTTCTATTTGTTTTGTTCGGATGTTTTTTTTATCATTTAAACATAGGACGAAAATATATAGTTCTGAAAAAAGATTCAGTATTACAGCCTTCAACTAGTTCTGGACTAAAAGAAATGTAAAATTAATTTTGTTATTATTTTTTTTTTCGAATATGCTCTTTAGTTGTATGTAAAAGTAACAGCATATTATAGAATTAAAATAAATCTAATAGAAGAACCTGCATAGTAGAGGTTAAACGTAGATTTAACCTAAAAGCCAGTCTTAAAATGCTTTGGAGAAATTTGTTAAACAGTGGAAAAATTAACAAAAGCTTAAGCCTTTATGAGAGTATTACTTAAAAGTTCACCTTTGTTCTGTATTTCAAGAAATACTAAGTACTATATTCTTGCACATGAGTCATTCTTTCAAATATTTCCACTGCCTAGCAGAGGAAGTGAAAAGAGTTTTATGTTAATGAAAATAACACAATGTTTGACATTTGTTCATTGAACATTTGTTTAGTTCTTTTTTGGTCATTTATATTTGGATAAAAAATGAGTTGAAGAAGCCGAATCGAGAATAATTATCGCAGACAAAAATGCATGTTACAGCAGCTTTGAAAGAGATTTAGGTGAATGAGATTGTAATTCACCTAGTACATCTACAATAATCTACATCACCATGTTTGTGTTTTTTTTAATTATGCTATTTAGTTGCGATAAGAAATAACAACATATAGAATTTAATGACATTTAAGAGATAAAGTTACATGGTAGACGTTAAATGCAATTTTAACCGATAAGATAAGCTAAAATTTTGTTAAACGCTAACAAAAGAACACCAATTTACGAATTTGTGAATATATTATTTAAAGTATCACCTTTGTTCTATATTTCAAAGGTTAACCCTTTCAGAGGCAAAGTACTTTCAACACTAAAATGCTGAAATAAATGACTGGCACCGGAATTTACGTATACATTTCTTTGGAAATAAGGAAATTACTGTATTTCACATACATATTAAATGGAAAAGATTTTAGAAAAATTCTGGTGCCAATGTGGCGTTTTTGAATTAAAATTAAGTGGTTTCATAAACATAGCACTACCCCTGAAAGGGTTAATAATAAAATTTCAACAGTCTAGCGGAGAAAAGAGAAAAGCTATTTTATGTTAATGGAAATACCTCAATATTTTCTATTTGTTTCTTTCGGAATTTTTTTGTCATTTACATTTAGAGTTGCATGGATTATAAGAAAGACAACGAAAAGCATTCTAGCAGACAAAAAGATTTATTGCAGAAGGTTTGAAGTAGTTATGGCTAAATGAAATTGAAAAATTAATTATGTGATTTTTGACAAGCACACTAATTCGTTTCATCAAAAAGTAACAACAAATTATAGAATTAAACAAAATTTATATAAAAAGTTACACCATTGCAGCAAAAAAGCATCGTAGAGGTTAAATGTAATTTTAACCTATGAGTCAATGTCAAAGAATCTTTCGAAGAAATTTAGTAAATGTTAGAAATTTGACACAAATTTAATTATTTATTAATACATTATTTGGAAATTTTCCTTTAGTCTTCCATCTTCACAGACAAAAAAAATATTTCGCTACTCTTCAGCAAGTAATGAAGGATAGAAACTGTAAAACGAATTTAGCGAATATATATAGTTTTTTGAATTATGCTATTTGGATTTATCTTAAAGTAACAATATATATTAGAGAATTAAAAGGAATTCCATACAGAAACATGCATCTGTGACGATAAATGCAATTATTATGTTAACGTATTAACCATGATCAAAACAAATTTGAAGAAATGGCTTAACGTTAAAAAATTAACAAAATTCAAGAATTTACGAAAATTTTACTTAAAACTTTACCTTTGTACCGCATTTGAAAGCGTGTTATGAATATGCATACACTTGATTCATTCTTTACAATTTTCCTACTGCATAATGAAGAGAAAAAATGTTTTATTTTGATTTAAACTAAAAGGCCTTTTTTCGTGTATTGCATCAGCAGCAAATCTGAGCATAATGAAAGTAGATACTGTAGCATAAAATAACTAGTAAAATGCTAGCATAACTATACCTTTATATCTTTTAAAATGTTCATAAGCTAATTACTTATACAATATTCAAAGAATCTCAAAATCAATAATGTTATTTTTTGTTACTTTACAGATTAAAACTCCTCCACCGGTTTAAAAGATACTTATTAAAGTTTTCCTTAACTAAATTACTCAAAAAGTATAATTACTTATAATGAAAAACTAAACAGTTTTTACTAGATTTAAATAATTTTAATTAGTTTTCTGCTTAGAACATATGGTTACTTTTATATCCTTTATATAAAATTAAATTTTTTTTGCGATAATTGTCTGTAAAACTTTAAACTACATATTTGTATATTCGAATTCAATTAGTGGTTTGTTTACTTTCAAAAGAAACTAATCAGCTAATTAGTTTAGGATTTTGGAGGTTTTTTTTTTATCAAAATGAGCTAAATATATAGTTCATATGATGAAATCCAAAATCATTGTACGTAAGTTATGCAACACAATACTTTTAAAAAACTGCATAACTTTGTTTTCTTTCACAGCAAATAAGTGAATTCATATAAATCTCTTTCAATTATTACAAAGTTTAATAAACTTTTATAGAATGTTTATTAGATAAATTTCATCAGCAACTGCAAGATGGGTATTAAGCATTAAGAATATTATATAATTGAACCAAATATAAAGCACAGATACAAACAATAATTAAAAATAACCTTCTTTAATTATTCATTTTAACGAGAAAAATAGTTATAAATGTTTTGTAAGTAGTCTGTGTGTTAAGTATCAAATAGAAACATTTTGTGATATTGTTATGTTGTATTTGGCCATATTGTTATAGAAGGGATGTCGTCAGGTAAGACTTTTTGAAATGGAAGTGACCCGAGTTATTTTATCCTATAAGCAAAACCCTACTCAGTCATCCCTCGCAGTCCACGATGGTATCGAACACGTGAACCTCGGTCCAAGCTCCCATTTTGGGGCTTTTCAAATTAACTCTCAAGGGGTAATTTGGTGTTTCATTTATAACCACTGCCATACCACCAATCGTATATTTTGAGGTAATATGTTGCATTCCAATTTGTACATTTAACAATGTGCTATTCAGAACACTGATAATTTATTAAATCGGATAAAATTTGAGAGCACTGTGAATTTTTCTTTGAGAGCATACGTTTATTTAAGAGACAGATTGAAATAGAAATTACATAAAGAATTTTTAAAACTTTTTTGAAATTCATAATATTTTATACTATTTAAAGTCTTTATACTCTTTAATCTATGTCCTTTCAAACTTAAGTAATGATAAGTAATTAAAACAACATGGTTAATTGAAACAAAAGTTTTGATACACACGTTATATATACATCAGTGAAAGCATGAATGATAATTAAATGGTTTTAATACAAAATACCTGCGCAATAATACAGAGGGAAACATTTCAGAATGGATATTATGATATTTTAGATAATATACCTTCTGATTTCGGAATAATATTAATAATAATACTAAAAAAACTTTTCAAACAATTTCTCAAGAAATAGCTATCAACATTGTTTTATCTACACATGTTATAACTTACAAAATGTGACAAAATGAACCCTGCTCAATGATATAGGCTATAGTGAAACATTTTATAATGAAAATAACAATATTTTAGACATCACACAGTCTTCTGAATAATAGATCTATTTAAAAAATTAACTTTTTCCAACAGTTTATTAATAAAACGCTATGCCATAGCATAAACATTATTAAACCCAAGATAGGTTTCAGGTTCATAGATCTAAGTTCATACATCTTCATTCTAGTCTCAGTAGTTTTTAAGTCATCTGCCTCCAAATCATGAAAACGTGAAGACAAAGGTACTGGTGGTTTACCTTCGCCAAAATGTCAATGTTAATTTTCATGTAATTATCCACACGTTCTCACTTAATTACTTCTGAGAAATGGTTAATAAAGAGAATGTTAGTGAAAATCAGCAAACATAATAAAACTACAGTAAAAATAAATCAATTTATAAGTAAAATACAGCGGCACTAAAATCAGGGTTCGTACGGCTCCTGGAATTTTGTGACCAGGAAATTCTTCGGTACCAGTATTTTCTTACAGAAGATCTCTATTTAAAAGAAGGCGAAGTTTCGCGAATTTAACCTAGATTTCCCTTTCTGTAAAGAAAATACTGGTGACACTCCTGGAAAATTCCCTGATCCGTACGAACCCTGTAAAATACCCCTCTTTTTTTTTTACTCGGGGCATATTATATTTTTTCAGCGTCATTTTCAAAGATGAAGAAGGAAGTAATGCAGTATTTATTAGAGTGTATTTTGAACATGCCAGTACAATGTTTTATTCATACGTATATCATTTCGCTTTTTCTGTGACTTCATAAGTAGATAGATATTGAAACTTTGGACGGTGGTCATTTTGCACAGTTTTTGACAGGGTTGTCATTAATCTATTACTTTTTTATTTGATTGATTAATCGACTAAACGTTCAATCATACGAAATTTAATCATGATGAATGTAATCATGATTGAAGTTCAAAAAATAATTACACTTTACAAATGTTTTCATGATTCAATTTGAACTAATTCAATCGCGATTGCTTTAATCATTAATCTAATTACATAGACGAAAATTAAATATGGCCGTCATTTAACTTTCTGAAATTCGCTTTCATTGCTACGAGACTGTTATTAAGGGTCAGTATACGATTTTTCTTATTGAAAATTATACATTGTCATATAAAATTATCCAGATACACCGAACTCAAAATATGTTAATCATTTAGGGGAGAAGGGAATGTGAATCATTTTTAATCAATATTTCGTATTTAATTATTCATCGTCTAATATTTAGATAATGAGTCTTTTATGTTGTAAGAACCAACTGTGATAGAGTGGCCGGTGGCAACAAAACTGACTACGCCATCGAGTTACGAGATGAAACTGTAATATAAGACAAGATAATTAGGAATAGATGAAAGAATGACATATCTGGCTTGCCATAATTTGGTACGAAATGAGCAGTATGGGGCGCCAATTGGTGATATTGGAGGAACTATCACGTTAACGATGTATGGCGAGATTATTTAACATATCAAATACCTTCACTTGTATAAAACAAATTTTTCAATCTGCTTCCTGATATTTTGGTAAAATATGAGTACGACAAGGCGCCAATTCGTTATTGTAACTGTACTATCACGTT
Organism: Maratus michaelseni; assembly: GCA_963931845.1. Classification (NCBI taxonomy): domain Eukaryota; kingdom Metazoa; phylum Arthropoda; class Arachnida; order Araneae; family Salticidae; genus Maratus; species Maratus michaelseni. The sequence goes on from OZ007586.1 coordinate 406,360,102, forward strand.
TTCGTGTTACGGCATGAAAATTTAGCATTCTATCTCTCTTGACTAGTACACTGGAAACGTTTCAGTCTGCCTCGTCTTGGTATGATATGATCAGAACAAAGCGCAATTTCGTCATGGCAAATTTGACGGTACTTTCACGCCATCAAGTTTTGAGATGAAATTGTTGCCCAATTAAAGCTTAAAAAATTATTTTTTCTAGTCTAAATGTAAAAAAAAACACAGTCCCCCATTTGTTTCTTCAAAACTGTCGTAAAAGACTGTTCAAAACTGTCGCACAGTAGATTACACCGGAAAATTTAAAAGTAATTTTCGTTAACTTAAGCACACTAATCAGCGGACATAATTAGGACTAGAGCTTTTAATGCATCAGACGACCCCAGTGGCTTCGAACTCGCTCATTACTCACTCGCTGGTCCCGTTGTGATCATATCGTACCAGTGTTGCTAGTGGTCTACTTTTGTTTTAATTCAGTTTTCTTGAATAGCACCACTTTTTAGCAGAAAGTAAAATTCGTCTTATTAAATGACATATTAAACAAGGCAAATTATACCATTTGAAAAAAAATGCTGCCAATCTATCAATCAATTTTAAAAAAGTAGCTTTCTTTCAACACTGTATCGTACCTGAATTCGAAATGTCTGCTTAAAGTCAATCCGAAACCCTACCTGAATCCGAAGAATCACACGTGAACACAACCCAAACACGAAGTGAAAGAAAATTAATCTATATTTAAGAAATATTATTGAAAGCAGTCTACAATTAAACGTCTAATATCAAATCTATCATTTTTTTTTATAAAAATACGAACATACACACTAGTTATATTCAAATATATCGTTTGTTTCATTTGATAAATATTCAGGAATTTCTTTTGAAAAAGCTCGACCCAAGCTCGCTCGCACCCAAGCTCGACCTAAAAGAGTCAAAACCTAACCCGAAACCGAAACAAACCCGAAATATTTAACTCCTTAATAGTTTCATTTTTGATACAATAAACTTAAAATAGGGACGGAACACCACTTTTTCCGTACTGAAATATTTCCTTGTATAATCGAAAAATGTTTTCCAAATAAAAAAGCGAAAATTACAGGTAAAACTTAGTGGTATGAAAAGACTTAGTAACGAAACAAGCAGACTCTTGTTGCCTAAGCCGCGTTCGGACAAAACTGTTAAGTGGTTAAAGTCAACCCTTCCCACGACAATCTGTGTGTCGGGTCAGGCAAAATCGGGGTTCCCGACTAGATAAGGACTCTAGCTGCGAACCCAGGGGCATAAAACTAGAAGAAACTTGAGAAAAATAATGAAAATAAAAGGGCCAGAGCCATAACAAAACATGACGTTTTTAATCATTAATTAGATTAACTAATTAGATTGAGAATTGATTCTATCGTTAATCGGAGAGAGGGATTGAAATTAAATTAATCATTAATCATTAATCTATGAACAGGATTGAAACGAAGTTCAATCGGTCATGATTAAACATGTAATCGTTAGTTTTCAATTGGTAATCTAATTCAAATTTTGCACCACCCTGATAACGCCAGTCATGCCCTGCAGGTATCTACCCTTCATAAAAGACTGTTTAGTGTACGGCAGAGAAGTAGTATTGAAATATTCATCACACCTATTGGTTTTATATCTGTTTACCCGCAACTGACGTGACTTTAAAGTCCATTGGTGCAAGAATTTCCACACTCGTAACACCGCGCCGCGATGCATATACGAATCAATTAATATTTAACATTTAACCCTTTCGCGACGGCATCCCTTACAGAAATTTTATTTGGTTGGTACCACTTTTTTTAAACAGTTCTCTGTATTTGTAAAATACCAACAAATACTCTAATTAAAAAAGACAAATATTACAATTATTTATTAGTGGTGCCAAAAACATATTCCACATACAACTTTTGACGATGCATATATCCATCACCCGTCCCGAAAGGGTTAATAACTAAATTAACTAACAACGTACCAATATATTTAAATAAAAACACTCGCCTTATCTAACTACAGAAATCTCCTATTAAATAAGACGAAGAATTACTCTTTAAAATTTCTGGTAAGAAATTTTAACTATGAGTATAAAAAACATGCCCTCAAAAAAAAATCGTGCAGTGTAGGAGTAACTTCGATCATTACAGTTAAGTAATAAATCTCTTGCGAATCATTTTTCAAAGAATTGCGCAATTTAACTAATAAGAAATCAGCAACTTATATAATATGAGAAATAATAGTCATAATATTTAATTTTAATATTTTTCAAGTTCAGAAAATCCAAAGAATATGCTGATCCTTTGTTTTATTCTAGGATATTATGAGTTTGATTTTTACCCTATTACTAAACACTCGCATAAACGCGTTTACAAACTAATCATTGTGGTTAGTATAAACGATTGGTTACAGGCCTTATTTAATCGCAGAATTTTCTAGATTAATGAAGGCGAACATTTATGTTCGAAAATAGTTTTAACCCGTGTCTACCTTGTTGGACTTCCCTCTATTTGGCTGTATTGCAAAACACAGCATTTGTTTCATTGTTTAAGTTGATTAGTATTGAATTATTTATTTATTCTGTGTATATATATTTCTTTTCTTATTTGTCTTAATTTTGCTTGGTTATAATAGACTGGAAATTCTTATCCCTGTCAATAACCTATATATACAATAACATGTTTAACACCAAACTAATAGAACTAATTATTACTTCTAAATTTGTTAATATTTTATGCGCAAGTTATGTATCATAAGCTTACGAAGCATAAATACAATATTTCTATTTGCCGCAAAACGTCACTTTTGTTTGTTCATTGCAATTTCTAAAACATTGCGATTTATCGCTATTCGGAACTATTTAAAAATATCACGAAATAAGCGCCAGAGTCACAAAAGACTTGTATGCAAAACCTATCACGTAGCTGCTATTGAAAGCATGGATTATTTCACAATAAATCTGCTACAAGATAGTGGCACATATTTTCTACACCCTGTTTTAAGATTGAGTAACAATGTTTAATTATACTTAATTCGACTCATGTTTATCACGCTCGAGTTTTAAAAACTTGAAACAATTTCCCGAACTCCCAATAGTATTGTCCAAAACAACCAACACAGTTTTATGACAGGCTAACATTGCGGAAGGCAAGTCAACGATCAATGTTCGAATTGGACCATTCACTCACTCCGTCGTGCAAACGGCACATGATGCTGTAAATTAAGAAGCTTCATAAGTACTTTCGAGGATTGCACTCTGGGCCATTGATCTCTGTCTATAACAGGAGTTCTGAATCAGCGGTCAGAAGCATGTAAGGCAAATGAAGCTTGCAAGGCAAAAGTAAAAGATAGTCCGCGTTGTCAATGTCAGATGTTAGTATTCTTATTTATTGTTATCCTAAATTATGCTTTTATAATTAAGCTATGTTTATCTAATTCATAAATAATCCACTAATCATGTAAGGGAATGCAATAGGCAGCATGTTTTGCCATGAATGCGAGCTAAAATCATTGTCACTGTATCTTTCCGCGCTGACCGCTGGAAAGCATGTTTTCGCATTAGGAAGAAAGATCTCCTGTTATATTTGGAGCTCAGTGTTCTGGGCAAGGTTACTACTTTGTCCTGACTTTTTATTCATAAATTCAGAAAGAAGAATTTTTATTTTATGTAATCACGAAATTTCTGTCATTAAATAAAAATTACTATTCCGAATATCGTTTATGTTACTAGAATTTTTTTTTTTTTTTTAACACAATTATTTCAAATTGGTAAAGTAATCATACAAGTTGTAAATTTCCAACTGGACGAAAAAAATCCAGTAACGATGTAAATTTCCATCCTGGCCCGGACATTTTTCGTCCAGTTGGAAATTTACAACTTGTATCGTTTATGTATTCGGAACTTCTGAATAAAATAGGAGTTCAATCTGGCAACCCTGCTCCTGGGAACCCTGCGTTGTTGTGAGCTTCGTGTAGATACCACCTTCACGTAAAATCAGTGATGTAGAATGTCCTTCCACTAAAAGGTCAGTAAAGGGAATAGAGCTACCGAGGATATTCTCATTTCTGGTAATGATTAAACTTTCGTGGAAACTTGTGGTGAAGAAAAAGCCATACATTATGGCAGCTACGGTCGTCAGCTTCATGAAATCGAAAATGACTCAATTTTGTATTGTTCGGAAGATTTTTGTGACGTTAATTTTCTGTTGCAGTATGGGAGAGTGTATGACAACATATGAAATAAAGAACTAGAAATGGTTAAAAAATCAAAAATGCTCCATCAGAAAGTACTTTATAATATACTAACATAAAAAGTTAAGATATTTCCATTTACTTTGAATATTTCCCTCATACTTGCCAACATTCAACTAAACTTCCGTAAAATGTGAGTTAATTTGATCCAGGTTAAACACGTTTCCAACCAGAAAATATATCTGAGATAATAATAGATCTTTAGTTTCATTTTCTTTTGTGGAACCTATTTAAATGCATTTCTTAAAAATAATTCTGGTTTGAAACGTGTTTAACCTCGATTAAATTAACCCATATTTTACGGAAGTTAAGTGCGAAGTTGGCAAGTATGCTTCCCTTAATCTTTAAACAAGGGGTGATCGTGTTCCAGTATTTTGTACATCACTAAATTTATACAGCAATCTTTTTCTTCTTTAATCTATAAATTCTGCATTCACATACTAAGAATATTGCTATATAAATTTAGTGGTGTTCAAAATACCGGAACAAAATCACCCCTGCTTTAAACATAAGCCTATTTTTATGCAAAGAACATTAATAATATTATATCTTATTTAAACATCTACATTTTAAACACACGTAAAACTATCGAAAGTAATATTTAGAACATAAGCGCATTTTCATCATAGTAAATATGGAAAATAACGAAGTTCATTAACTTTCTATCAGAAAATAATTATTTTCAGCAAAAATAATCAGTGTAAAGTTTATTTTAATGCATTTCAATTATGTAAACACCGAGTACTGTAATTAGTTTAAATGTGAAAGAAAATTCCTGAAATGAAACTCATTGCCTGATGAAATAATTGAATTTTACTAAGTAATCATATCGATGTTACCTCGTATAAATTCGTTTAGTGATGTCCGTATATTATTAAAGTAAATTTGATTCAATATTCACATTCATTTAGATGTCAAACGATATTATATGATTATTAGTTTAACGGCATTTTAAAATGATTACAAAATTATATCCTACGTTAAAGTAGCAAGTAAAAGTAATGGAATAAAATGTAATTTTTTAATATATTTCAAGTTTTATGCATTTGCATTTATGTAGGATTTAAGTTATATGTTTGAAAGTGTGGTTAAAAATTTCTATAAAAAAAAGTTAAGAAATCAGATTATTTTACGTATTATGTTTTGCTTAATTTACACAATCACATTTTACATTTTTTTTTTTTTTTTTTTTTTTTTTTTTTTGCCACGAAATGATTTATGCTAATTTACATGGTAACAAACAGCTAACAGCATTAAAAAAAACAAAAAAGACACTTCAGAAATGTAAGTTGTTAAAAACAAAAACCTATAAAAGTTTAGAGTGGATTTCATAATAGAAGACTGAACAATAGAAAAATGTTTGGTTTTGTTGCATACGTGAAGTTCTACAAAAAATTATGTTTCGGTAAAAAATTGTAATTTAAAAAAAAAAACATTTGTAGCTATTAACACAATGTAAAAAATTGGTGATGAAGATTCTAGTGGAGCAGCGGACCCGGCTACCCATTTTTGGAGAATGCTTTTGGAGAAATCACGCGCGCAAATTTGAAAATCATTGTTGTGAATTAAATGGATTTAAAGTTTTTACTCCCCTATTAAAAACAAAGAATAACGATTGTGTTTTACTTTATATCTTCGTCAATAATTATCGCCTCTGAAAAACATTGGTACCTTTTTACTCAGAAGAAAGTGTACTATTTACTGACATCAAAACCTTGAAATTGAATTTTTGACCATTTTAAAGGTGATTAAGCGCACAGAGAGAGAAAAAAGTCTTGGTATAGAACAAGGAAAAATCTACCAATTTCTCCTGTTTTAATTGTATACCACTGTAAATAAAAAAAATAAGTTTTTTAAATAGCAATCATGTATGATAAACTTCTTTAACATATAAAAAAGATAAGTCAAGGTTTTTGGCATTATAATAATCTAACAGAACATTGTAGATATGAAAGCAAAAAAATAATATATAACGACTTGCAGGCGACGATTAAATACAATTAAAATTCTCGCTGCTTCGCAAAAATGACTTAAATATTTTTCATAAATTAGAGACAGAATTTTCTAAATAACACCTATTATTATATATGGAAACCACTAGAATTCATTCAGAATTATTCAGATTCTTTTAAAGCGGTAGTCAAAATTTTATAATTTTTCATGGCGCTTCATTTATGCCAATTAATAATTTGTAGGATAAAATTTCTAGAGGAATAATTGCTCACATATCTTAATTAGACTCTTCTTCACGCAGCAAAACAGCTGTTGGACACGCTAAGAAAGAAGGAACAAAAGGTGGACCCCAACGGTGACTTTAAATTCAAAGCCCTAATGAAACTGGTACTATACCACCCACAAAATATTGTAACAAAAACGAGACTCAAGGAGACGTCTGCATCCGGGCGGACCAGGTCACTAGCGTTATGAATTAGGGGACGTGACAAATTCCCCGGTACCAAGACACCAGTGTACCAACTGCACCCCGCTTAAAGGCCAAGAGTCGAGAGAGTTTCGTATTGGGGGAACGTGACAAACCTTCGGGTATCAAAGGTACCAAGGGCACCCCGCTTAAAATACCGCGTGATTGAACATGGCATGGCGGTTTGAAAGGATCGCTTCCCAAGACCGCGGGGCATATATCAAAGATCCATCAACTGCAAATCAGCAGCCAAAGCGCCACAGAGAGCAGAAGGTCATTCAGCTATGGTTGAAGCCCTACGCAGCGAACAAGGTAACCTTCCACCAGGAAACGATCCCATCATAATCGATAACCCTGGCGGCCAGGGCGCGGAATTCAAAACTGTCTCACACAGTTCAAATTCACTGGGAAAAACAGAGTCGGTCAACAAATGGATACATGAACCCTGTGAACCGCGCACAGCAAGGGAGAGACAGGGCTCTACCCAGGAAGTTAATGACTTCTAATAGTCCTATCGGCGACACATAAAGTTTAGACTGCGCATAGGCACGTCGGACTGGTATTCGTCCAGGAGATATGGATTCAACAAAGCCTCCTCCCAAGACCAGGCAAGACAAACAATAACGTAAAATATAGTTAAACTATAAGTTTTAAAAAGAAAACAAGAAATTAGACCCAATCCTTAACGACAAAACTTCAGTCGTATATATGATATATTTTACAGGTAAATTAAATCAGAAAAACACAATTACATAGGCATGACATCTAGGAAGTTTGAAAACTCAAAGACCACATCGCAGACATATAGTATAGTAAATCCTCAACGGCGTTATCAAGATTAAACCAAAAACAAGATAATGACATAGATTTCAGTAGAGGGATAATGATAGTCCACATTTCAAATTACGACACATCAATTATCAGAGAATCTTTAGCCATTTTAACTCAAGGAAATAACACTTGCAATGATAATCTATCATACAATATATCCAGGATCTGTTATAGTGCACTAAATATATCTGACAATTTTTAAAACTTAACTGTAATATGCCCCCGCCCTCCTTTGAAATAGATTCGTCTCTGACTAAATAACCAACGAAAATTCATGATATTTCCGAATTTCCCCTGATGATTACTGTTTAGAGCAGTTGAATACGCTCGGGTTTAACCGCTTCGCGACAAGCGTCCTTTACAGAAATTTTTATCTTTTACCACCGGTTTTTCAAAACAGAAATTTTCGCCTAATTGAATCGCAGAAATGCTAGGATTACATAAGGCAAAGCTTACAATTAGGGATGAGATTTCTCCGCTTTTTTGCATACCAGTATAATCTTAGAGAAAACGTTGTTCTCTTAAATCGTAAAATGTTCCGAATAATTAAAAAAGGATTTTCTGTAACATTATACTGGTACGTAAAAAAGCGGAGAAATCTCATCCCTGCTTACAGTGGAAAATAACTGGTGGGAATAATCGAGGATTCTGAGCATCTTATGCGTCACGTATACGTGTCGCTCGTCCCCAAGGGGTTAAAAATCTTTTTAACATATTTTAAAGGGTTTTTACGTTTAAAAACCTTTTTGTATATTTGCACCTTTTTAGTAAAATAAATGTTCTTATATATTTCACAAACAATAACATCAAACACACAAAGACAACAAAATGGTGTTTCTGGAGGAGGAGTTCCGTACCGGACGGTGTACACCTCCAACAGTTTGCTGAGTTTCCGTGAGCCAGGCATCCTCACCAGCAGCCATCGGCACCGACCGACCGCACCCCACCCTAACGGATAGAAGAACCCAGACAAAGCAACACTACCGACAGATAAGTCCTCTGGACTGACAACACTTGATTGAATGACGAATTTGTAGATCGGACTTTAGAGAGAAGTAACCTAGGGTTACAGCGACAAGGTGCTTCGGAATAGGGATGTTTTTTACCTTCTAATGGGAATTAATACTATTTCTATTAAAGATTGGATTGCTTTCAGTTAAGGTAAGTACTTATTTACAGTATATATGTGCATTTTTATGAATATTAACAATGTTAATTATTGTGTACTAAAATATGTTCACTTTTAGTACGAGAGCTGTTAAACATTTTAGAGTAGGTATTTGAGGCACCCTGAAAATTTGTGTAACACTTCTTTAGTAATTTTCTGAATACAAAATCGACGGCCTGGCTGAAAGGTGGAGGGGCTTAGCCAACCCGTGAATTTTTAACTTTACGAAATTTTATTTACAAAAAAAGATTCTTAAAGCATTTTGAAATTTTAATACCTTGAAAGTTTAGCATGTAATGAAATAAAAAATCCAGATTATTTAGTCGGGACTAAAGGTTTGCCAGGGAGCTTCAAAATAAAATTTTATGCGTGTTGAAAAAGGGCATTTGAGGCACGCTGATATTTAGACAGAATAATATTTATACCCAGAAAAAAATATTTTGAAAAGGACAGACAATTTTGGTGGGACTTTCTACCAGCCAGGCGATAGCAAAGCCATTAAATAATAAGTCCAGTCAGATAGTGTTAAATTTGTTAGCGACACACTAGCGCCAAACCTCTGCTGCGGAAGGAGGACAAAACAGAAGTGGGTCCCAGAGAAACGGTACGATTTTTATCGATGTTTTGTTTTTGCACTTCCTTTAAAAGCTTGCTAATTATTGGGATCTTTTACATTAAAGCTAAAACTATAATGAAAAAAAAATGTGGAAATTTACTGGATTAATATTTCTATATAAATATAGTGGTGGCGAAGACGTTGATTTATTTATTAAAAGTTAAATAAAAAGTGATGGAAATTTACATCACTATGCAATTAACCCTTTCCGGCACAGACAAATTATGTTCGTAAAATGTGAAATTACTGACTGACACCGGAATTTACAAACGACTTTCTTAGAAAATATGAACTCCTTATTTTAAGCTTTAATTTTAGAAGCAAAATTTTATTAAAATATTCTTGGTGCCGAATGCAGCACTCCCAACCGCTAGATGGCGCTATTTTCAACTTGCGAAAAGTTTCCCATTTATCTGACTGGGCTTATTATTTAATGGCTTTGGGCGATAGGGAATGTTATCAACGCCCCCTAGATAAGAAAGCCGTGACACGCGTCATGAAAACGTCATACCAAGTAGGTACAACAAAGAAAAAATTCGAACAACTTGCATGTTTCGATTTCGATGGCTCGTGGAATTATTAAATATTGGTCGTAAACAATAATTATTAATTTTATGAGCCAATGAAATCGAAACATGCAAGTTGTTCGAATTTTACTTTGTTTTGCCTGCTTCGAGGCTAAAGAAAAAGACAGGCTACCGCGGTGCATTCCATTTATCTTTTTTACAGACCGCTAGAGTGACATGATGCTCTTTCCTACACCTGCATTGGTGCATTCGAGCATCACGTGATTCCCGCGGTCTGCAAAAAAAGATACGCGTAAAGCACCGCGGTAGCCTTTCTTTTTCGTTAGCTTCGGCCTGCTTGTTATGACGTTTTCATGACACGTGTCACGGCTTTCTTATCTAGGGGGCGTTGATGTTATACGTGACTGCGAGTAAGTAAGGGCTATGGGTAGGTTGAAGTTTAATCGCGAAAGTGTATTACGGCGGCCGTCCGAATTGAAACGTACTGCAGTATGATAGGCTCTTACAAGACCACGTGACTTATAGCAGGTCACGTGGCAGGTCACGCAGGCAGGTCACATATAGCAGGTCACGCAGCAGTTATGCTTGCAGTTATTAGAAAATTTTTGTAGTCATTAAAAGATTCTCATTCGTAGTAATTTATTTTTTAGAATTTTCAAATATATAACATTAAATAAAAAGATATGATGTATATCTTTTGATACGCGATATAACAACAAATAAAATATTTTTATTTACCCTCTGTATACTTTAAATAAATTGTATTTTTATTAATTATAATAAAATATAACAGACTGAAAAAATGAATGAATACAAAAATAAAATTACATGATCAAATTTGTTAGAACTAACTAATTATATGGTATAGAAACTTGAATTTGCCTCTTGGATCTTTTTTATTCAGCGTACTGCAATGTCATAGGCTCTCGCATAGCACGTTACTTATAGCAAGCTTGCAGTTATTAGAAAAAAATGGAGTAATTAACCACTTGGGGACGAGCGACACGTATACGTATAAGATGCTCAGAATTCTCGATTATTCCCACCAGTTACTTTTTATTGTAAGCTTTGCCTTATTTAATGATAGTATTTCTGCGTTTCAATTAGGCGAAAATTTCTGTTTTGAAAAACTGGTGGTAAAAGATTAAAAATTCTGTATAGGACGCTCGTCGCGAAGGGGTTAAAGGATTCTCATTCGTAGTGGAACACGTGCAGCTGTCGAAGTGCTACTATGTTTGTATTTAATGTTTTTTTTTGCTTTATATAGTACGCATTACTTACATATATTAATTATGGAAAGTAAAAAAATTAGTCTGTGTTATTTGTACAAAAAGCGATGGAAAAAACATTGTTTTTAGTAAAATAACTCTACAAAAAAAGTCCCGAAGGCAAATATATAGGTTAAAATATACAAGCATTATTTTAGAATTCAATGTTAAACTGAAAGAGGGTTATCACAGTCATTGCTATAAAAATGTTCTGGTTTTAATGAAGAAATACTATGAACACAATGCTTCAAGAAAATCCAATGTAAATTCTTCAGTATAATTTGACTTTTTATTATGAATAATAATATATTCACAAATAGCGTAACATTAACTAAAATAAATCATGCCTATCGGATAGACGAAACCACTCACTATACCAACTATATGAAATATTTATGTATACTATTTATATCTCAATAGCTCAATACAATAGCTGTAGTATCTGCTTGTCTACGAATTTATTACCTGCGTGAATTTCTAGAGTTGCCTAAATGAATGGAATGAAAGATTTTTCACCAAATATACTTTTAACATTGCATAATTTTAGATAAAAAGTTTAATAAAAATTCATGTTTCGTATTTTATTAAAAATTAGTTAATAATTCTTCGTATCTATCTATATTACAAATTTTACAAAGATAAATTGTTTCCACTGGATTGTTAATATTAAAGTAAATTTTCCAAGAAATAAAGACATATATTTCAGTATTAAAAATTCATGACTGAATTTATTTTACATAACAAAAAATCGTCTGTCAAATATTGACATTTTGAAATCATTATATCGTAACTTTTTTCAGTTCTAACTTCAACCAAGGAGACTTAGCTGATGATGATGAAGCAATAAATACTGATGATGAATAAAAAATATTCAAGAAACATATTCATGTTTTTATACCCATATAATTAGTTAATTCTAACAAGTTTGATCATGTAATTTTATTTTTGTTTTCATTCATTTTTTCAGTCTGTTATATTTTATTATAATAAACAAAAATACAATTTAATTAAAGTAAAAAGAGGGTACAAAAATAGTATTTTATTTGTTGTTATATTGCGTATCAATAGATATACACCATATCTTTTCATTTAATGTTATATATTTGAAAGATCTAAAAAAAAATACTTCGAATGAGAATTTTTTAATTGCTCCAAAATTTTTCTAATAACTGCACGCTTGAAGTAAATCACGTGGCCTTGCGAGAGCCTATCACACAGCAGTAAGCTTCAAATTCAGCCATCCGCCGATATGTGCTCTCTCTCACACACTTCGCTACATACTCGCAGTCACGTATAATATTTCCTATCACCTTGCAAGTAGAAAGTTCCGCCAAAATGGTCTGTCCTTTTCAAAATATTTTTTTCTGGGAATGAGTATTATCCTGTCTAAATATCAGTGTGCCTCAAATAAATTTTTCGACACGTATAAAATACTATTTTGAAACCGCCTTGCCAAGACTAAATAACCTGGATTTTTTTTTTTCCTGAAGTACTAAACTTTCAGGGTTAAAATTTCAAAATGCCTCAAAAACCTTTTTTGTAAATAAAATTTCGCAAAGTTAAAAATTCATGGGTTGGCTAAGCCCCACCTGGTCATCGATTTTGTTTTCAGACATTGAAAAAGAGGTGTTACACAATTTTTTGCGGTTCCTCAAATACCTTCTCTAAAATGTTTAATAGATCTCCTACTATTTGTCCTTGTTTCTATTACACGAGTAACCTTAATTCCACAGCTTTTTCGAAGCTGGTGATGCAAAAATATTGTATTACTTTTGCGCTATTTATTTATTTAGTAAATAATTAACGTCTCGGGCAACAATTTTTGCATTCAATATGAATTTGAATGTATTAAAATTTGAATGTATACTTTATTTTTAAATGTAATACAATTTTAGTTAAAATCTGCCTTTTTTTCATGCATATCAACAGAAAGTTGTGCATAAATAATTTCATGTACTTCATATTTGTTCGCTTTATGATATATTTTTCAGTGCAATTCTTTTTAAAGATTTAGCATGATTTGTGCAAATATTTTTAATACTGATATGAATTTTAAATCTCAAAATTTTCAAGAAGCATTTGTTTCTCATACAAAGAAAATTAAACTTTATTTCTAAAAATAAGTTTTGAGAAATTCACGATTGTTTCATCCTGATGCTCACACCCCCTTCCTTTTCCCCCCATGTTTAATGTATTTTATGGCTAAAATATTGATATATTTTTTCATACAGAGATTAAATTATAAATTTATTGACATGAAAATAATAACTTAATTAAGCACTTAGTCTGTCCCTAATTCGTATGTAAAATTATATCAGTTAGTGAAAAGTGTAAGAGAAGAACTTAATGTAATGTACACTCTATCCTTTGATAATGACATATTTGATTTATTTTGCCATATATGCAATTTTTTTTATAATCACCAATAAAAATTACCAGAGGTATTTTCTATTATTAGAAAATATTAAATATATATATTTAGTAATGTTCAATAGAAATTATTACGGCTAGTATTTAAATATGTCTTTGCCTTAAATATACTGCACATATCTAAATTTGTTTTTTGTTATTAATTATTTGTTGTATAAATGTATCTTACTAAACTTTGCAAAAAAATGTATTCATTAATTCGCAAATATTCAATCAAGCATTTAGCAGCGCTAAATTAAACATTTTTTAATAGATAAGGATTAACATTGTTAATATTGATAAAAATGCACATATATTCTGTAGATAAGTATATATTTGAATTGAAAGCAATGCAGCCTTTAATAGAAATATTATTAGTTTTCATGAAAATATGAAATTTCACTTGAACATTAACCAAAAGAAAATCGATAATGGATCCTCTTTAAAAGATAGCTTTTATTTATCAATAAAAATAACTATTTTGTATTTCAATTTTTGTTGTATAAAACAAATTTTTTGTATACTAAGTCTTACAGTTTTTTTTTTTTTTGTTTTTTTGCGAGTTTAAAAATCAAATTGTGTCTGTTTTGAATTAGTTGATCTTCAATTTTATTATGCAAGTTGAAAAAAATCATTTATAATTTTGTTTTATTGTGGTTGCAGGAATAATTGGATGTAATCAGTTGAATCATTAGCCAATCTGCCGTGACGTCAAAATTGAGCTCTTAGGAATTATGTAAAGGTGCCGTTGGACAAAGGGACTCTCCGGATGAAATTGGTTGGCGGCATTCAACGCACACATCACACAAATTGTTAGGCCTAGCAAACAATGACCCCCTAGACTATTAGTGCTCGATACCGACTGGACATGCCTCCCATAGATTCACGGAAAGCCCTAGTCAAACATATATTCAAGTGGAAATTTTGTAATAAAAGTTATTTATTATTTTAATTTGAATTAAATTAAGAGCCACATAAAAATAACACACTCTTTTCAAAAATTTTTTGGAGGTAATTGATTAAAAGAAATACGAAAGTTGTAAACTATGCTTTTTCTTCATTTTTTGCAAAATGACTGTGGTAATTTATTAAATAATACGAAGTTTGACAATTATGCCTTTGCGGATGCCTGAAAAGTCCATTCGAATGAGAAAATCATTCAATATGCCCATCACTAGTCGCGGTACATTTTTGAATTCAAGTACCCACATAGCCAAAAGGCACAAGATTTCATATCAGAAGGTCTGGATGGACATTAAGGTGTCCCAAAAAACTCAACTTTTAAAATTGTGAACTCTCACCCTCCAAAAATGTTCTTTCTATGAATATAAAACACCTTGAATTGTTTCAGAATTAAATAAAAATATTTAGAGGTGTCCCATGGTCATTGATTTACATAAAAATTGCCAAAATAAAATGAAATGCGGTATTTTTTATTAGCTAAATTAAAAACTATTAATGCTCAAATGACATATATTTCATTTATGAAAGATTCTTATATATTGTTTCAAACAAATTCTGTATAAATTATGTTTTTGCTCTGGGAAGGAAGAGACATAAAATATTACTGAAATCAAGAAAAATGTGATTTTACAAACATTTCTACCTTCTGTATAATTATGCACAAAAAGTTAGCTTGTGTATTAAGATTTTTTTCTACAAATTGGTATATTCTAGAATTTTTTTCTACAGATTAGGAGTAGCTTTCCAGAGTATGTGTCTTGCATTTCATAGATTTTTTTTTTCGTAAATGAAATAATTGGAAAGTTCCTTGAACAATTAGGCTAAAAATACTTAAAAATTTGAAAAATATATGAAGACAAATAATTACTATAAAGTATTTTTCAATAAGAAAAAATAAGAAGCTTAGAAATGTATCTGTGAATTGGAATCTCCAATATTGAGCAGGATATATTAACTATAAAATTCATGTTTGTAAAATAAAAATTCAACAAAATTAATAAATTAAATTATTGGTAAAAATGTTAAGTAATTAAACAATAAGACAAATTTAATAATTAAAATAAGAAAATTATAATTTAATTTTAAGAAAATATAACTAAAGAAAAGTAAAATAAATCATATAATTTGTAAAAGGAAATAACTGATTAATTAGGTAATGAAAAGTTAAAATTGGAAACCTTGTTATTTAGTCGTGAATGATTAATAGACTTTAAAGTATTCAAAACATTTCACAATAAAAATAAACCATGAATTTTGTTAAACTGTTAAGGGAAAAGAAAATAAATTTTACTTTTTCAATTTTGATGTGTGTGATCTATAATTCAGCATTTTAAAACACACCACTCTTAAAAAATTTACACATATTTCAACTAATATTGTGTTCGTTTGTTGTTTTTTTCTTCTTTTTTTGGGGGGGAGGAGGGGGTCACTTTTATTTACCCACAACGACGATTTGAAATTCTGCGTATAGTGTCTGTTGAAAAATTATATAATATTTCGCACAAAATAGCCTATAAAGCATTTAACACAGCAGAATACTACTGAGTCGATTGCGCTATGGTGCACGTTGTTATAGCATTCGCTCTAAGTGGCTGAGTCCGTAACATTTACTGGTTTAGACAGCATATTTTAGTCAGTTTGGTATTGTTCCCACACTTGCCAAGTCTCCCGATTTTTGAATACCAGTATAGCACTCTAAGCGTGTGGAACGTAATATTCCGTTCACTAAGCTTCAGGTTTCACTGCAATATATGCAATGTTTAAGATAATATAATTCTATAGATTTAATAAATTTTCAAAACATTGAAGAATGATTAATACTCTCAAGGGTTACATTCATATTTGTAATTAAGTTTTATTTATAATGCTGAAAGAATCATATTTTTTAACATTTAAAACAAAATTCAGAGAAAACAACATTACAATTTTACCCTTTATGAAAACGCTCAGAGGGATAGAAATATTAGCTTAATTTCATCGCATAATTCTGATATAAATTGTAAAATTTGTATGCTTAAATAGTAGAATTCAAGAAGTCTTTTTAACCATGCTTTATCTCCCTAAATATCTTCTAAGGCATTACAACAAAATATTGAAAGTATTTTGTTGCATAAATTATTTAAAAAATTAAATCATTTTTAAATTATTAATATCTGTAATACAAAATATTGATTTTTATATAAGTAATTGAAATAATCTTCTACCAACAACAAAACACATAATCTAATTTTAATGTCTAAAAATATTTACTAAATTAGAAAACATTTTACAAAAACGCTAAAAAACAACTCTCATAACAACACTTATTAAAAGAATTTCATAAATATAAAACGACGCCTTAATTTCTGTTTTAAGTTTCAGAGACCGACCCAGGTTAATAAAAGTACAACATCTGGAAAAATGCCAGATAATTTCATATTTTCAGAAATAAAGAGATAATCAGAGCTTTTTTTCAGAGTTAAAAGTTATTTCAGCATTAAAATATAAACAAATCTGAAGTTTCATCTAATAATAAGATGCATCTCACGTAAATTCAAAAAATAAAAGTCAATCTTTATACAACATAAACAAAACGAAACAAATAATAATGCATATAATAATGTTATACTTCCCGAGTTTTAAGAGTTTTAGAAGATATAATCCGGTTCTTTTTAAAAAGACTCTGGAAATTCGAAAGCAAATATATGAAATTTAAAATAAGGCACGTTCAAAGAGAGTAATTAATTAGGACGATAATGCCTGGTTATATAATTGTATCTAACCAAAATTGAATGAAAACGAACAGAAAGAATACTTGTTTTGTTATATAACGGATAATTTAGATTATGATACATATTTTTTTAATAATTCTAAAAACTTAAAAGGAAACCTTAATTTATGTTTTAAGTTTCAAAGTAATTCCCATTAATAAAAATGGAACTGCCGGAGAAATGCCAGATCATCTCATATTTCACGACTTAAAGAGACGACCAGAAATTGTTTATCAGAGTTAAAAGTTATTTGAGCATTAAAACGTGATTTTTTTTTTGCCTACATCTAGAGTACACTCTAATGGTAATAATATACTCACATAAATTCTAGAATTAAAATAAAGCTTTTGAAAAGAAATGATATATAATATAGATAAAGTTTAGAAGTTAAAATTATGTTTCTTTAAAAAGACACTCGGAATTCAAAAACAAATATACAAAATTTGCATTTAGGCACGTCCAATTACCAGAATTAATTAGCGTAAATATCTATGGTTCTGGAATTGAAGATAATAGAAGGGAAATGGAAATAAATTATTTTGTTATTTAAAGTAATATTCAAAAGGAGTTGAAATTATACTATCCACCTAATTTTAATTCTAAACTGATAAAATATCAACAGAAGCTTTGAAAATAATTGCACTTTTAATGCACGAAAATAAAACCATTTTACTTCAAATCAATTTGTCCGAAAATCTTGCTAGCAGTCACTCAAGTTTAAAATTACAGCAACAGAATTCTTTTGCCCGCGAAAGGGTAAATCACCGCCGAATCTAAGTTCACGGAACATTTGCGAGGGCTCCAGGAGGGCCTTACCCGGGAAACCTCACAGGCGTGCTCTTCAGCTCCAAAGAGCACCGCCACATGCGCATCACTCCTCTGCACCCAAACATTGAAGACGTGGGTCGCTGTGATTTGCGATGGAATTAAAACTCTTAGGACACCACCACATCACACTTGGGGAAGTGCAAGAGTCCCCCGACAGCTTCGGAGCCAGAAACCCAAAAGGGAACTGTCCCTAGGCCGTATGCCGAGCTTCCCCGAGACGCGTTGCTTTACCAACGTCTTCCAAGTTGAGATCATATAAAAGGAGACACATATTTCGTCAGCTATGGCAAAGGAATAGGTAACTCTCGAAGGCCCGGGAGAATGAAGAAACTCTCTCCCTAGACGCATCTCTCGGCACTCAACCTACGAACTCAAACACACCTTACCTCCCGGCAACCTTGTTCCTAGGCACAAAGTTGACACCAAACCCTGTAATGTCTCAGGTACTATTAAACCGTAAGGGCCGCTCGCGAACCCTGAAGGCCGTGGATGGCTCTCTCTTGAAAGTCATAATAACTTTCCCTGCTCGGGGTTTAGTAGCTTGAACGTTATTTGCTAGAATCCTACAAATACAACCGTCGGGCACAGAAACATCTAACTGCACATTTACACGCTGCACTGGTTTTTGACCCAGGGTCTGACTTTGGTCTATACGCCATCTCATGACTGACGAGCCTCCGGTCCGGTTCCACTTGGGCGCTCCATCCAGGAGAGGTAAACTCCATCCCATATGAGCAATACGCGCCATAGGAACTGGACCACTCCGGTGGTCCCCCGTGGACACGAACTAGCTCTGGTCAACTGGACGCCACTCCCATATTGACCGAACATCGAGGACGTCTCACAACTATTTCAGCTGCAGAAGATTACGCAAAGGATGAACGATCGTGAAGGGGTTTTCGAGCAAGCCGGAGCCTCACTCTTCCATCGTTGTATACATCCCGAAGTCTGCCGGCACAGAGGATTGTGTGATGCCTACTCATACTCATGCACTAACCAGACGTCACTACGGAACCGCAAGCTGTCCTTGTCCTAAGACCGTCCTCGCCTCCATCTCGCCCTGGTTAACTTTGGAAGTGGTCCTATCACAATCGCTAGACTTTGCCAAGTGTTGGAGTAATTTAAGTCTGTGATAAAATTAGGTTACGATTTCATCTTGAAATCACACAAATGAAGGAAGCAGAAGTACAGTAATTTTGTCGCATATAAGTTATACATAAAAGAACAGTAAAATGATACAGATTAAAGATCTCTGGTCGAGCTGATTTGGAAAATAAATGAATTTGAGAATATTTGTTAATAATTGACAAATATAGATTCCTTAATTTTAATTGCTTCACAAGTGAGAGCATTACGTTGTATAGTTTAACGAAAAGAGCTTGCCTTATGAGAAAAATTTCAATTAGCTAAAGTTAGACTATCTAAAATTTATCTATACCTATATGCAATACAAATTAATTATTAAAGAAGAGTGATCATTTGTCATTTTTGAGAACATTTG
Organism: Maratus michaelseni; assembly: GCA_963931845.1. Lineage (NCBI taxonomy): Eukaryota > Metazoa > Arthropoda > Arachnida > Araneae > Salticidae > Maratus > Maratus michaelseni. The sequence goes on from OZ007586.1 coordinate 406,379,627, forward strand.
TCTAAAAGAATAATACTTAAATAATTAACAAGAAATTTATTTACATATCAATAAATACAAAATATATACAGTTATGAGAAAATTAGAAATATTACAATGATTATTGATTTGGAGTTTGGCTAACATTTATAGCCACAATAATATTTCAGTTTTGTCATTACTTATTCTAATATTTTATCAAAATACATCACCACGGACATTGGTACTCTGGATGCCGTTTACAATTTTATTTGTAAATTTTATTTTAGAAAATTTATATAATTAGTTTCTTTTATTTTTATACATAATTTCCTGGAAATAAAAGCACACCTAAAAGTAAAATTTAGATTTTTTTTTATGAATTATACAAGCCATAAGATATCATAGTTAATTCCATACCTTCTAAATCAAATGACTCTGTTGAGGGTTCACTTCCAGAAATGGTGCTATAATGGTCTCCAAGGAAACACTCTTTTTATCACTTTTCGGATTGTGAAGCACTCAGTTTTTTTAAAGAGAATAATATTTCTCTCTTTTGCTAGACATAGATGCTAGTCTTTATTTAGAATAGAGCAAGATGCTCAAATTTTATCATTTAGGCACCTCGTCGGCTTGCTATTGGTCACAACTCTTTTTTAGAACTAATACAACGGAGAGTCGTTTTAGAACTCATAGCACGGAATGCTAGATTTTGACTGACTTCATGGAGGGCTGGTTTTCTCTGACTAATAGCACTGATTTTTTTTTGTAACTTATCTATTTTTGTTATCCACAAAATTATTTTCCTACAAGGACACAACCCTAATTATGCTTCAGATTTAGGCTCATTCTGAGTGGCTGACTTGCTTTGAATTTGATATTTATAGACCTTTTTAGATTGGTCCATCCTAAATCCACAGAGCTCCACTTATAATGGTCACGTGCTTTGTTGATCTTCCTTCTCAGAAACCGATCTTCTACCTGGTACGCATTCAATAAATATTTGTTGAGTGTGTCGTAAATTCAATTGACATCCACTTGTCAAATGCATCTCTTTCCCATTGTGAAATGTAGACTTTTATCGCGACACCCTCGTAAAATTTTATGATTTAGACATCTGTCCGTTTAATGGGAAGAAAGCCCCCCTCTCCCCCAGCCTCTACGTAATCATGTTTCAACCAATCATTATTTGATATTGCTCTTAAACGCACTAGCAATGGTGGATTGTAAAATCGCATTAAAGGTGTCATAACAGTTAACATATTAAGGTAACTGCAATGTTTGTGATTTCTGCTGATTAAATGAACAACTCGCATATAAAATGAATACAACTAATCAAACACAACTTCACCATGGAGCAATACAATTAATGGTGATTATATCTTAATATTAACAACAAACACATTCTGTTGTATTGAAAGATGTGATGGCGGGTTACATGGCCTTTGTGATCTGACATGGAATGGCTCTGGGAGATTTGATCTGGAATGCCACACGAAATATTTTTTGAATGTAAAATACTACTAAAAAAACAGCTAAAATCCCACTATTTTTATTTCATAATCTGTTAAAATATACTTTTACGTACATTTTGCATCAAAACAGAAATTTAATAGCAACCCCACCTTTGGATTATAATGCATTTTTTGTTAATTCATTATTTTTCATAAAAAATTCTTGATTTTAAAGATTAAATATTTAATGGTGTTACACTATTTCAAACATAATGAAATTTATATACATCATTGACGTGCATTTCAAGATGGTTACTATAGTGTATGTTATGTGTAGCGCTGACAGTTCCTGTACAGAGGCGCTCAAAAATATTCCGTTTTATTATGTTCTATGGAGAAAAATCGCTGCGGTGTATTTTAAGGTTTTTACGCTGTTACAAACATAAAGAAATTGATATGAATTTCTGAAGGGACACTAAAACATGCTTTATGTAGTATGTGTACTACAAAACATTTATCATTCATTTACAGGGTCACACAAAAGAGTTTGGTTGTATAATGTTCTACGGGGGAAAACTGTTTGAAGCGTATATTAATTATGTTGTGCTACTTCAACCATGATAAAATTGATATACAGGGTGTCCCTAAACTCATGGTGCATACGCTAGGGGGTGATAGAACACATCAAGACGAGTAATAGTAAATAGGAAACCAAGGATCCCAAACGTATTCCAAAGGAGATAGGCGCCTTCAAAGTTTAGGGTCCCAAATTGCAAATGATGATAAGAAAGGGAAAAATGGGTCGATTTATTTGCGGTTTTTGCTAAAATCATTCTTTAAATTAGTATTTTCTTAAAAAAAAGTTTTAAAGAGAAAGTTATAAAAATACCGGTAGAGGGCACTCTAGACTTTGGAGTACCAAATAACTACTTTTTACCGGGTTTTTTTAACACTGTTAAGTGTTTTCTAAAGCTTAGACCTTAACTTAAATTTTGTGTGCACAAGTGAAATCATCAGGAGTGGTTAAGTGGAGCAAATTTAACTGTGTTCAGGGGGTTGATTTTTGAACGATCGTATGTAATGAGCAAAATATTAACAAAATGATGGAAAACAGGACAGACAGAGATGGAATGAAAAGAAACCAACAAAAGGAAGAAAAACACTTTATTCAACCAAATGAAAATGAACAACACGAAGTACTTCATCACAGTAATTGTTCAAAATTGCGCCCTCCAACACGAACGCAGGCTTGAAGCCGTCGATGGATTGACCGCCGTACATTGGCGAAAACAGCAAGCAACTCTCTTATGGTGGCCGAAGCAACGGATATCCGGGAAACAAGGTCTTCATCAGAATCTACGGGACCATCTTCATATATCAGGCTCTTCATATGACCCCACAAGAAAAAGTCCAGACAGGTTAAATCGGGTGAACGGGCCGGCCGGCTGATTGGACCGCCACGGCCTATCCATCGCCCCGCATACATGATATTCAGGGCGTTGCGGGTATCCAGGCTGTAATGGGCCGGTGCTCCGTCGTGTTGGAACCACATACGTCGTCTGATGGGTGCTGGAACATGGTTTAATAGTTCTGGCAACACCTCTTGCAGAAACACAAGATATGAATCTCCAACCAGGCACGTTGGTAGTAAGTATGGCCCAATTAGATAATCGTCAACGATTTCGGCACAAATATTGACCACGAGACGTCGCTGGAACGAACGTTGACGTATTGTGTATGGGTTTTCATTTGACCACACATGATAATTGTGGATATTCAAAATACCCTCGCGTGTGAATGTGCATTCGTCCGTGAACAACACATGTGCACAAAAAGCTGGGTCCACAGCCGTTTGTTGGAGCAACCACGTGCCTGGTAATCCGCTGGTTCTAGGCCTTGAACTCTCTGCGCATGGTACGGATGCATTCCTTCATCTCGCAGAACTCGCCACACCATATTACGGGAAACGTTCACTTCTTCGGACAGTTCGCGCGTGCTAGATTCAGGCCTCTTGCTGATACGATCCAAAATGTTATCCGTAACGGATGGTGTTCTTACACTCCTGAAACGTCCGGTATCCTGCATGCAACTTGCCAAGGAACCACTTTCGCACAGTTGTTGGTGCAGTCGTTGAAATATCCTCGCATCAGGAACACGTCTGGTTGGAAAACGCTCTCGGTACAATCTTTGAGCTTCTGTTGCATTGCCGTGTGCAGCCCCGTACATGTAGTGCATCTCGGCCTTCTCCTGGTTAGAGTACGAAACCATATTATCGGCTATCCACAGAGCAAATGAAGACAGCTGCTGTGAACAGTTCCCAGTTTTACAATTACGCACTCGAATAAGTAACTTTTATGTTAGCGAAAATTTGCATACGCGTTCTCCTTCCCCATATCACATTTTCATATTCTTCTTCTGGAAATTTACAGCATAATGGTAGCTATAGCGCTTGCATGTATCTAGTTTGAACATGTTCTAACACGTTTTCGTTTGAATTCAAATCATGCAATACTTAGTGAATGTTATTTGTTTTGGTGTGTACTATCACCTCTTAAAGTTTGCTTCATCACTTATTATTTTGCGCATGACATACGATCGTTCAAAAATCAACCCCCTGAACACAGTTAAATTTGCTCCACTTAACCACTCCCGATGATTTCACTTGTGCACACAAAATTTAAGTTCAGGTCTAAGCTTTAGAAAACATTTAACAGTGTTAAAAAAACCCGGTAAAAAGTAGTTATTCGGTACTCCAAAGTCTAGAGCGCCCTCTACCAGCATTTTTATAACTTTCTCTTTAAAACTTTTTTGTAAGAAAATACTAATTTAAAGATTGATTTTAGTGAAAACCGCAAATAAATCGACACATTTTTCCCTTTTTTATCATTATTTGCAATTTGGGACCCTAAATTTTGATGGCGCCTATCTCCTTTGGGACCCTTGGTTTCCTATTTACTATTACTTGTCTTGATGTGTTCATGGTGCATACCCCCTAGCGTATGTACCATGAGTTTAGGGACACCCTGTATAGATAACTAAGGTTTACTACAAGATGCTTTCCGTAGAATATGATGTGCATGGAATTTATCGTTCGTTTACAATCACACATAATAGACCGGGAGGCGTGCAGCATAGAGAATCACCTCATCGAGTTCACTGCTGAAATTCCAGAATTACTTAAAACTGGATTCGCATATTAAAACGCAATCGGTCTGCCAAGTCATATCTTGGTGGAAAACACGTGAAAACCCGATTTTAGCAGTTGACTCGTAGTATTACCATTGTGTTTTACTGCACCCAGTTCTCCATGTTTTTATAGTTTTGGCCCAGAGAAATTTGATTGTACATTAAACAAAGACTTAATTTTTCAAAATCAACTTGTCTATGAAAAAGGGTTATGATGGAATGGGCAGGAATGATGGGAATATTGAGAACAAGGCTAACAACTACTAATAGTCACTGAGCCGTACATTTTTCTCTTCAACAAAAATACTACTCTAAACTTTAATAACAGTCATGATTTCTTGGAAATACAACAATAATTTCGAAAGAAACAGTTCGAAGGGAATAACAACTAACTGAAAGATAAACGTAACATTTTCAATCGTAAAAAAATTTCCTGGTCTACTTTTTAAGAATAACTTCTAATAAAAAAAACATTAAAAACGGTGCATGCGTCCAAAATTATGTTTATTTGTTTATCTAAAAGTTACACAGATACGAAAGTAAAAGTAACATAGTGCGAATATATATAAAATCCAATTGAGTTATTATATATTTTTTTGTTTAAAAGTATTATTAAAGGTATATAATATTATAAATACGAACTGAGACATTGAATGTTATGAAAAATATTGAACTTATTGAAATTTCATTGAAACACATTTATTCCCTTAGCTGACATTATAAATTTATGGAAATTCAGAAAATGTCCTGGCTTCGTCTTATAGCATGCCATAATATATCTGATTATGTTTATATTGTAAAAGTGCTTGTTGTTACATATTTTAAATATTTGATATATTCAGATAGCCAAACATTTAAAATGATATACTTTTAGAGAAGTAGAAGTTTGTTTGTTTGTTTTTAACACTTTCCAACCTAGTTGAAAAGTGTTTATGACTTCGGTTTGTCTGGCCGTATGGCCGTCTGCCTTCTGGCCGTCTGCCGTCTGGCCGTCTGTCCGTGCTCTAACTCCCGTAAATATGCTCGGATTGCTCTGCAATTTTTATATGTTATAGTCGTTATCTATAGCATGTTCCCTATTTCAACGGAAGTGTGTAGCACTTAAGGTTTTTTTAAAGGGACACTCAAAAGAATTCCGTTACATTGCGGTCTATGGGGAAAAATCATTGACGGTTTATTTAAATAATGTTTCACTATTTTAAACGCATTGAAATTTATATATATCACTAAGGTGCATTAGAAGAAGTTTAATATGGAATAGGGTGTGCATAGCAGTTATAGTTACTTTACAGGGACAGTCAAAAGAATTCTGTTACATTACGTCTATGGAGAAAAATCGTCTGCGGTTTATTTAAATAATGTTTCCCTATTTTAAACGCATTGAAATTTATATATATCACTAAGGTGTATTTCAAGAGGCTTACTACAGAATAGTGTGTGTACAGCAGTCATCGTTCATTTACAGGGACACACAAAAGAATTCTCTACTGTAAGTTAACAATAATTCCTGGAAGTGCGTTTTAAGTTACTGATCGCGATTTTAACTCGCTTTTTGTCTATTATGTGGTGTGTATAAATTATGTATATCCTATACAGGGAAGCACAAAAGTTCGCGAACACATTTCCGTATTATTTAACTCCAGACGGAGAATTTTAAACTGTGCTACGCGTTTCCTAACTGAACTAAAATTTAACATCCTATGTAGTATATATACAAATCTATAGATCCTATACAGGGCTGAATAAAAGTATTCGGATTACTTAGATGTTATCTTTTAGCTTATTAAACGGTATGATTTGTAAAATTATTTTGGAAGCGTTGGAAAGTGTTACATAATCTATGCTTGACGCATGATTTTTCGTTCTTGTTTAAATTTAAAAATATAAAATTTAATATATTACGTATTTAATTGTGCGTTTGTGCATTGCTGATGTAGAAACTATTTGAAAATATGTTACGTTTGCATTTAAAGCAAACAAAAATCAGTATACATACATTCATATCAATCATTCAGATGTTTATATTTTGGAAAGATAATAGAATAAAAATAATACAATACTAGGAAATTTTCGCCAATATTGAATACACAAATAACAACCTAAAATCGGTACAAACGAGTATGTTCCATGCATACAAAATCGAAAAATATGGAGCCTGCGGTGGACACATTGAGCACATTTAATTTAATTTTTCATAATAATTATTAACTGTACTTTGTTTGCATGTGTTAATTATATTATTGTACATGCATCAACCTTATAATATCACATTTCTGTATGCAATTTCCGGAATATCAAACATGGTGATAGGTTAGAAAAATAGCATTTAAGGGCTTCTCATAATGTTATTTCTACATATAACACATCATTTAAAGATGCTCTAAAACTTTGCAATTGACATTTAAAAAAAAAAAAATCTCGTATCGTTTTCGAGATAGGAGTTTTAACTCCCTAATTTGCTTCTAGGAGGCACTGTAAGTGGTATTACACGGTATTACCGCGTAACGAATAGTCCCATTATTATGTTTCGACACCATATATATGACTATAGCTGCCGTCGTTCTGAAGTTAATAGGACTTTAGTAGGCACCCTCTATGTTTAACTGTATACATGCGAACATTCCGGTTTTTTAAAATACATAAAACATACTGTAAAATTGAAAATTTACTTAATTACATGTGTTTGGATTCTATATGAGAATCTGATATATATTTTAAAAAAACAAAGAAGAAAGAAAAATCATGTGTCAATTTTTTGAAACATTTTTTAACACTTCCTGAATAGCCATTCTACCATATCTAAACACCATGTTTATAACTATAGCTGTCGCATTCGTAAGTTAATGAGGGTAGACAGGACTTCAGTGAGCCCTTTGTATATCTGCATACATACTAACTTTCATATTGTTAAAAATAAATTAAAAAACACTTTGAAAAGGCCAATTTATTTAATTAAATGTGTCTTCAGATGAAACAGCGCCGACAAACTGGTGGTAAACCGCAAACAAATAATGAAACTTTGTATCAATCACCATAAAAACAAAACAACACGAAGGACGCGTTTCGAGATGAAAATTTTTACCAGCCCGTAAACACGTGTTTGCTTTGGCTGATGACGGGCTGTTAAAGATTTCCACCTCGAAACGCGCCCTGTGTGTTGTTTTGTTTTTATGGAGATTGATACAATGTTTCATTATTTAATTAACTGTATCTTACTTCTATAGGGAAAACATTAGAAATCGACTTGAATTCATTCATTAAATAAAATGTCTGTTATAATATGTATAATTGAATTTGGCAAGTATTTAAGAGAATCTTTTTAAATGTGTGGTAATTTGCGTATACGATCTAACTGTAGAACCTAACGTATAAACAAATCTAGTTGTTCTTTTCCCGATATTTCTCGCACGTATGTAAGAATGACACCCATGATATATGATGGGAATGATCTTAATAAGGCTGTAGAAGATGTCAATAAAGATTTATTAGTGTATGCTGCAGCAATCAGAGTATACTGCTTGTCCTAGATCTAGGCCTACACAAATTTCATTGATAAACCTTTAAAATGCATTACTATTTCTTAAGATAGCTACATTTACCTATAGAAATATACTTTAAGTATATTTAGAACATAAAATACGTTTTTTTATTAATACAAATTATACCCAAATTCCACTTCCTTGCGATGCAGAGGTGCCAACCTCTCATTAATATTCCGTAATATGTGGGTTAACCTGGCCCAGTTTAACAACGCTTCAAACCAGAAAAATTATTGGATGAATCTTCATCTATTTAATTTCAGGTTTCTACGTGGAATTTATTTAATTTCATTTCTTTAAAAAATTTATGGTGCGAAACGTGTTAAACCTGGGTTAATTTAACCCGCATATTACGGAATATTAATGAGAGGTTGACACCTCTGGCGATGTAATTTGAGTATAGTTTTTTTTTTTTTTTTTTTTTTTTTTTTTTTTTTTTTTTTTAATCTTCCTCTTCTTCAGGAATTTCCTCGACACATAAAAATATTTTTGAAAGATCTTTTCCATTTCTCTCTGTCCTGGCTATTATCATCATTTAACTTATAAATCTTCATTGACTCTTGAATATAAGTTTTCCAGGACATTCTTAGTCTAACCCTCCATCGTCTGCCTCTCAGACTCCATTCAAAAAAGATTTTTTGAAGGTGTTCTTCTTTCATTCTGCGATCATGTCCATAACATAGAAGCTTGCTATGCTCGACTGTATTTACAACGTCCTGTTTGACTTCCCTGATTCCACGTATTCTTTATTTATTTATAATAAATTATTAATAATCTAATAATTTATTTATAATATCTCATTTTTTAATTATAATAAGTAAAAAAGGGCGACAGAAATGTACTACTTTCAAAGTTTCATCCTAGGAGACGACATATCTTAAATAAAATCGAAACTAACAAGACCGAAAAATTATGCGTTAAGTATAGATTATGCAACACTTTGCAACATAGAAGAATATTATTTCGAAAATTAATATTTTTTTTCACAAAGAAATTATATATCTAAATTTAAAATCACATAATGCAATAAAAATCCATTTTTAGCAATAGATGTCTACATCCGGTAATGTGTTTAAATTTTTTCGGGCAATTCTGAGTATGATCAAAGAATCTATACACACCGCGTAATACACTACAAAATTAGATACATTTTTAAAATGTATACTACAGCAGAAAACCCAGTTCCAGTAAATATCGATCATAGTCCTGTAACCGATTTTTTTTTCCGAGATAACTGTATATGAACGATAAATGATACACAATCCATACTCAATAGAAAACATGTTGCAATGCACTTCAGTGATAATTTTTAATATCATTATGTTGTAAGTATTATATTATCATTAAAGTTCAATACTATCAATTTCTCCCATAGATCATAATCTAAAGGAAATATTTTATGCATCCCTGTAAACGAGCTATGTTACGTTTTCTATACTCTTGAAAAAGTATTTTGTTGTCCACGTCAGTGGTTCATATAAATATCATTATGTTTCAAATATTGTAACATCAATAAAATGCACAGTAAACGATTTTCCCCCATAGACCATAATATAACGAAATTATTTTATGCTTCCGTGTGAACGAACTTTAAATGCTACACACTTCATTTTAAATACCGAACATTCTATACTAAACCTCAATAACATATCAAATTTACAAGGGAATCCGACTATATTTATGAGAGTTAGAGAACGGAAAATCGACCAGCGGGACAGACAGACAAACATACAAACTATAAAAAAAAATTCAACTATGGTGAAAAGAGTTAAAAACTAATAAAAACCACATTTTTAAAATACCCAAAAAACCTTCGTGATTTTTTAAAATTTCATTGTGTTTAAAATATTGTAACATCAATAAAATTCACCGCAAACGATTATTTCCCCACTAACGATTATTTATAGATCATGATGTAACAGACAAATTTGTGTATTCCTTGTAAACAAACTATAAATGCTATACACTTCGTTTTCAAAACCATACATTCCATAGTAAATCACATTAACATATAAAAATTACATGTCAGTCCGATAAGGTACAACCATAGAAGAGGGAATGTCTATGGTTACAACACGTACAGACGACAAGGTGACTAGACAAACAAACCAAATTTATAAACACACTTCAACTATGTAAGAAAGCGTTAAAAAAATCCTGTCATTATCTCTAAGATTTTTAACTTGCTAACAAGTGATTTCGATACTCAAATTACTCCGACAGTGTATATGAATCTTGCTTTCATTATTTCATGAAATTTCAAATCACCGATGACGAAAGGAATGCATGTTAAAATTTCAGGATACAGCGCAAGTTAAAAAAGAAATCCTGTTTATTACCTCTAAAGATTTTAATCAAGAGATTTTAATACTCACATTATTCCGACAGTGTTTATGAAACTTGCTTTCATTACTTCATGAAGTTTTAAATGAACCATGACGAAAGGAATACGGTATGTTTTTAATTTTTTCATGATACAGTGCAATTTATGTCAATAAATACAATTCGGATTGGGGTCAAATTTTTAATGTGCATTGTACAATTTTGAGATAGATGTACAAGGGCATTTCGAAAAGTAAAGATACAATGGCTCGCATTCCTTAAAAAAACATTTATTTAGAAAACGTAAGTTACATCTTATTAACTGGATTATTTATTAATTTTCGACATAATCACCCCCGTTATCCAAACATTTGTTAAGTCGGGGCACAAGCTTTTGTATCCCACAGTCATAGAAGGTTTCCGCCTGTTGTCGGAACCACATTTCAACTTTATCTTTGATCTCATCACGGCCGACCTGTTCTTTGTTCGTCATGAACATCGGTACTACCTTCAGAGAAATGACGACATCATTTCGTTACATTTTGTCGATTCATAATGTTCCCATAAACAGAAACAATTTCTTTGTGAATATTCGCTGGTCGCTGACCTCTTGCATGACGAAAACATATGACGGAGCGCACTTCGCATTTGGTGGGATTCTGAATCGGCGGAACCATTTTAAACACGACCTACTCCAACCAGAATCAACGTTGAAATGCCGAACGACCGCGAGGAGAAAGCTAACGGTTCAAGGTTAACACCTGTGTTGCCAACTTGCTTGCCAAAACTTTTCTTTTCCTCCGGCGTACGGTGTATCTTTACTTTTCGAAATGCCCTCGTATATTATATGAGTATGAATGAGAATTTTTTTTAAACAGTGTCATTTTCTTTTTATTATAAGGTATGTTTTCTAATTTTATAATCGTATCTGTTTTTGCTTTTTTTACTAAATGTACTGAAATACAATACAAAAGTATAAAAATAAGCTTCCGGTGCCTATATAAAATATTTTGCTATCAATCGATACTTTTAATTGTGTTTAAGAAAAGTGGTTTTCTTTAAAAAAATCAAAATATTCTTCAACTCAAATACTGTTGAAACGTATATACATATACTGGCCGGTCGCATCCGTGTGGGGCCCAGATGCCTTCTGCAGCGTGTAGCCCAGATGCCTTCTACAGCGTGTAGCCCTGACTTCGCTTGGAGCCCAGAAAGTGCATTTTACATGCAAACTGAAAAATAATTTAAAAAAATACTTTATTATAAATTATACGTAAACAACTAATAATAAGATCAGTAAGGAACGTAAATCAATGTTTCGCGACATAGATAATATTTTTTTTCATGATCCTTCTGACAAAGACCCAATCGGCTCTGCCCGCGGGAAAGGGAGGGCTTTTAGGTAAAATAAACAAAAATGGAATAGCCTAAGATGCATGGCGATCATTGTAAATGGGCACTATCTAAAATCAACAATAGCTGTATTATTCGTCTAATCTTCCATAATCGGGTTCATAGTAGATGTTGGCGACACAATTGCTAGCTATAAAAATGCTGAAATACGTGTTTAGCTATTATTTTAGTAGATGTTATATCTTGAATTTAATGCTCCTACCTAAACCTTCAACTGAGATATGGCGAAGTGGCCTGAAACTTTCGACTCAAAAATCATTTCTTAGTCGGTGCCTACACTGTGTAAGGAACATGTCTTCAAAATTTCATTGTCCTAGAAGCAACGGTTAAGTCTCGGCTTTGATTATGAGTCATCAGGAAATGCTCTTTTATAAGTATAGATTTGGGTAAACTGATGGTTGGTTAAATATCAGAAAATGCATTTTATCAAAAATCACATGACTGTATAGAAATAGACACTTTTACGAGAAAAAAGTTGCCACGAATTGATGTGATATTAAGAATAAGCTAGTAAAGAATGATTTGTTTTTGCCTTCACGCTATTGTGCCATTTGTTTCCTGGTTTGGTTAAATATAAGAAACTAATTGTTACATAATTGGTTCAAAATTTAAGCCCATGCTTATCCGGTTTTGCATTTTGCCAAAAATAAAAAATCAACTTCACATGACTGTATAGAAATAGACACTTTTACGAGAAAAAAGTTGTCATGAATTCATGTGATATTAAGAATAAGCTAGTAAGTATGATTTGTTTTTACCTTCACGCTATTGTGCGATTTGTTTCCTGGTAAATTTCTGTTATCACAAAATATATCTAATTTTCTACTGTTACAGTTTCACTACAATTTGCGTATAGTAACAGTTTTATTAACAGTGGAAATGTGATGTGTGATTACATAATGATGTATTGTAACATGTGAAAATATTTGCTGAAAGATTTGAAAATCCGGATAGTACCGAAATATAAGATGAATACTTTATGAATTTTTTTTTATGATTAAGATACATTTCTCACATTAAATAACATTTAATTTGAACATGAATATCAATATTTACTATTAAATTTCTACAAAATAGTGATTTTTTTTCTAGAAATACTATAAAAATTGCATTATTTAGCATAATCGTATCTGTTATAGTATGTTCTTTCAAATTTTCATCTGGAAGACAAAATATACATGTTAAAGTGTTGTAATCGATTCGCTATTCGAATACATAATAGAATATTTAAAAATTGTAACCGAATTCCTGATGTATGAGAGTAATATTATTTAAAAATAAAGAAATTTCAAAGTTCCCTCATTCAAAAAATAAAATTAAGTTTAAAACGAATCAATATTTTGTGTTTGCAAGGATGCCACTGCCGAATATTTATTTTTTTTTTTTTTGTGTGTGTATGTACCTCTAATTAAAAATCTTTGTGGTAGATTTCCACTAATATTATTATTGTATAGGAGTATTTGTTGAAATAATAATAATAAAATAGTTGGCTCATGTGTTTGGGAGCGATGAGCATGTGCTACGAAATACAGATGGGTGGAGAAAATGAGAAAGTGAAATAAAGAATAATTTTGGCGTAACCTTCTGACATTTTATTACATTTTATTACATTTGATAAACATAAAATACATTTTAATCCCACTTAAAACAAGTATATTTTGTGTTGGAATATCGTGTGTTCTTAAAAGGTTGAAACACGCATTAAATTCTAAAGTAATGGAGATAATGTAAGTTTAAAAAATGTTAACGTATGGTAGAATTAAGATTATGTTAATAAAATAGTTATCCCATTAATTTAAAAAAAAATTTGTCTCTCTTTTTTTCGATTTTTCCAGACAAAATTATTCATATAGTAAAGTTTTTTATTTCTGCAGAAGATTGAAGCAAGGATTTGCATACCCGTGTCTATAAATTAAACAAAAAAAAGTTAACAAAACAGAAAAAAGGGCTTATATCACATTTTTGTACCACTTAAGAGGTTATAACATCAGTAAAAATATGGATCCTCCAGAAATTCATGCTAGCATTTTTTGATCAAAAATGTGCAACAAGAGGGGCAAAATGCATTAAAAGACATTGCAAAAGGATATTAAATAGGCAGAAATCATATAAAGAAATAAATGTAGCTTTAAATCCTATAAATGTAATTTTAAAATAGCAACTCACAAATAATTTTCAAAGTGTTTTCTCTCATATTCAATATATCACTGAGTTCTTCTGTAAATACTTCTGTAAATTCGTCGCCACTAATATTTTTGGAAGTATGGACTACATTTTGTTGAAGGTCAACATCATGTGTATTACCGTCAGTTTTTCCCTTTTTCTTTTGAAATATGTAGCAGATTTAGATTTCTAATTTGCTCTTTGTCACCCATTCACAATGGTAAGTTTGAATTAAGGTAAAGCTAGGAGAGTTTGCGCACAATTCAAAAGAATAACAATAAAAAATCTAAATATTAATTTTTTGCTAAACTATCAATGAATAATTTTGACTTCATTTGTTTTTTATGCATTTCCATTGCTATTTCGTTGTTATGTTGTAATGTAATAGAACAGTTGTAATAAAACCAAGAAATTTATTTTGAGCAATCTGTCCTTATAGGGTTGGTGGGATTGGCGCACATGGGTAGGAGAAATTATTACTAATAATAACTACAATTAAATTGTTGACAATAATAATTACACTTAAATGACATTGGTGTAAGGTTTTTGTGAACAAATATTATTGCATTAGGAGTGAATATTTCAACCTAATGATTAAAGAATCAGAAAAAAGAAATAATTTTAAAAATGATTAAAAAATTTTAATTAAAGGGAAAAAATTAAAGATTCAGAAAAAGCAAGTCGAGATAAGATTACAAAATAACATTAAGTTACTTGATAACACGTTTAACTTAAAATTAGTTCATTTTAATTTTTCATTTTTTTAGGTAAATTTACCAATAAGCTGCGTAATCTCTCCTAGCATAGAAACTAATGAAACAATGCGCCATCTCTCCTAAGTAGCAGATGCGCAAGCTCTCCAATTTCGGTAGGAGAGATTGCGCGGCCTTTTATATAAACATGGCCGCTACTAAAACGAACCGTTGATATTCACATTGCTAGTCTAGATTAGTAGCTTATGAGAAATCGTTTAAGTTTAAAATATTTTGTACTACTGACATTGTACAGAAATTATGAAGAATAGCTATGAAAATTCAAGCACTTACTTTGGGAAAACAAAACAAAAAAGCAATGCTTTATCTTAGACACTCAAAGCAATCAACGTGAACTTTCAAGTAGACACTCCACTACTTCTTTTGTACAACTATCTGGAGTCGCTGCGCGATCACTCTACTCCTTCCCCCCGAACCTCTATGTGCGCAATCTCTCCGACCGCGCCATCTCTCATAGCTTTACCTTAATCATAACTTCTTTAATTTCAAAGATGCAATTATGCAATTTTTGTAATGATCTTGTTGGAGTAAGGGCAAAAATTGACTGATTGAATTTAAAAATTAATGGAATGATTATTTCGTTAAAACTGTTTTTATTTGTTATAAACAATTTTGCAATTCACATTAACTACTTATCCCGCACAGGTAAAAAGAAATAAAGCGCGTTTCAGACACCCTGTATACAGCATAATGAAAACTTTACTTCGCATAATAACAAGGTATTCGATATAACATAATTTTTTTTAACTCGATGAATTACTCTGAAATTTGCAATTTTCATTTTATTTTTTAATGTATTTTTTTTAATTCTTTAATATACGTACAGGGTGAATGAGGATTATCTTTATGTCTTTGATTATTAGAACCAGACTAATATAAGACAGACAAGTTATATGCATATAACTGCAACCATACATTTTTATTTGCATAGAAAGCATATTTTTGCTTTCTTTTTGTAAATCCAAGTGATTGTTCACCTTTTACCAAGCCTTTCTATGTGAATATTTGAAATTTCAACTGTAAATTATAACTTCAAATCATTGATATTTACAACGGAAAAATAGACTACAGGTTGTCTCTGATGAACCCCTGCATGAAAAAGTCACACAGCGTCATAAAAGTGATCTTCTTGACTTAGTCATCTAAAACCACCTTAGCCAATCGATTAGTTTAGGAAATATTTTTTTTTGTTTACAAATTTACAAAACCTTTCATTCTTATAAAATACTTTCCTTACAAATAAAGTTTTGTGTGTTGCTGTTACATGTATATGAAACATAACTTGGCTTATTTCACGGGACGCAAGTTGGACACATGTGATCTAAATGCAAGTTGAATTTCCATAGGACAGTATAAAAAATTAAATGCTTAACTTTTTCAGTATTATATATATATTTCGTAATCTATGCCATAATGCAAAAGTGTTCTATAATAAATATTTGTCTTTGGAAACACTCAAAGTATTTTTTAACTAATAAGTTTAATTTATATTATTTGTTTGGGTTACATGTTAATCCCGCACGACAGCATAGGCCATGGAGATGCACGGGACTTCCTGATTAGAAAATGCATTTGACACTATGAGAAACAGGGGGCATAATATAAAAGTAAAAATGCTATATGAAATAAGAAGGGTGAACAAAATAAGAACATGTAAATTAAAGATATTGCATTAAACATTATTTTATGTTAGTTGGGTGTTAGTAAATATTGTTAGTAAAAAATTAATATGTTAATGTGGTTTTTTTATCCTTCGAGAAAACTATATTTTCATGCAACATATTTTGAAATTGTTGTCACATCCTGAAACTTGTCAACGCATAAATCATTAACAAGTAAATTATGACAGGTAGTGGATGGCATAGTTAATTACTATTTAAATATAATAATAAAAATATATATTGTACCAACTTAGATAATGTAAACGCATTAAAATAATTTCGTTACAAACTTTCTACTCACATAATAATCTAATGTGTTTTTAATGGACATGTAAGTTCATTTAAATGACAATCAATTACTATGTAATTAAATGTTTCATGAAGATTAATGACAAGTCATTATAAATGCCATGTACACACCAAACAAACTATGTGTTTTGAAACTATCGCTACAATGTCTAAATTATTTGTAAAGTTATGAACGAAAATCCAGTTTAGGTTTGAAGTTTAACACCCTGTATGTTCGACAGAATAAATGGGTAACGACTTTGGTTTTCCCTAAATTTAATTTGTTTTGATGTTTACTGTCATTTTCAAAATGGTTTATTAGCACTGTGTATATAAAGAAACGGTTAAGTACCTTTACAAAATTTTTGGTGTATAGAAATACTTCAGTGTAAGACGAAAGATTAATGTAAAATTTCAAATAGCAATTATAAAAGCATCACCCGGATAAATGTGCTATTATACGCATAATCATGTTATGCAAATAATAATAATAATAATAATCCTATATATTAAAACGAATAGGGATTTATGTGACACTAACACAAAATTGACGTCTTTGCGCATGCGTCAAATTAAATCTAGAGCGTATCCAGTTTTAGATAAATCTAGATCGAGGTTAGGATGGCTCAGGGTTAATAGGTTACTCAAGCTTTAGATAATTATAGGTTAATAGGTTACTCAAGAGGTTAGGTAACGCTGGGTTTAAGCTGTGGTTTTCTGTTGAGATAGTGGGTTCGATATCCGCTTCGGACAAAATGACTTTTGTTATTTTATTAGCACAAGATAATGAGTGTCATATTTTACATCACGAGAAGTTATATAATTTGTATTTTTTACTCGAATGCTTTATAATTAAGTAAAATTTAAAATCCAACATTTTTTTAATTACTAATTTTATATGAAAAATGTTTAAATTGAAAGAATGTGCATGTAATTATCGATTAAATAAATTAAACTGATCAAACTGATTAAATAAATTAACTGAAGTTCATAGTTTCTGTTCCTTCTGTTGCTGAAAAAAACGTATAAAATAATAAACATATTAAATAAATAAACTAACAATAATAATCTTATACGATTAGGCAATAAGAAAATAAAAAAAGAAATAAAATAATTTATGCATTCGCTCTAATAAATCTAAAAATGGCTCTTGAGTAACCTATTTATCTCTCTAAATCAAGGGAGTCCAACCTCTTTGCCTAAAAACCGTTTGCCATAATTATTTCGCGGGAGGACTATTGGAGATTGAATGTTTGAATAACTTTATGGTATACATTTGCAAACTCAATACATAAAATGTTGTCATCTTTCATACAGATTCCGCAATTATTTGCAAAATAACTTCCTAGATATATATTTTTTAAAGGCAGATACATCTGGTTTAATATTTATAATTCTTTTGATAAGAATGCTTTGATAAGAATTTTTGCTATATTTGGTATGATCATTTTCAAGATGTCATATACAGGGTGATTATAAAGAAACTTTGCCAACATCTGCACTTCTAGCGGCCGTTCTATTTAACCGATCAAGATGAAATTTTAAATATAGTTGTTTGAAGGTATGCGCTCGAGATTCTGTGAATGGCAATACAGTGGTGCTCACGGTTACGGTTATAGTTACAGAAACTCGAAAATTTCGAATGGCAACGCCTACTTTTTCCTGTCTCAAAATGTTCAGCGCATGCGAAAACCCTAAATAGCGTTGAAACGGTACCGATATGTCCAAAAACAAACGTGTTATGCATACACAAAGAAGAGTTCTGAAAACCGGCCAACAAAACACGATCTGTGCGCACGCAGTAACTTTGCATATGACACAGGCAAGATACCAATCACAGAACGCCGTTCGCCAGATATTCAGCGGAGGAAGCCTATAAAATACCAAGCGGGTATGCGAAGTCGTCATTCATGAACTCGCACATGCCGACGATATGACTCTTCCTGGGAAAGTTCGCGGTGAATTGATCAAACTCTATTATCTAAATGGGATGAACGCTGCGGAAGCCTTGCGTGTGTATCGCCGCAATCATCGACAACGACGTGGGCCATGTACTCTGCAAGCTGTGCGTGATTTAGTGCGCAAATTCGAAGATACAGGCTGCACCTGTGACAAACCGCGCTCCGGACGGCCAACAGTTTCTGAGGACGTTGTCATGGAAGTGCATCATACAGTGACTACAGGGCACACAGAAACTGCAAGAGGATTATCGCGCTTGTTGGATATTCCGAACACAACGGTCCGCAAGCTCTTGCGCTCAGTACTTCACATGTTTCCCTATCGATTTCAGCGCGTCCAGATGTTGCAGCCGGGTGACCCACAACAACGTCTGGACTTCGCAAATGAATTTTTATTACGATATGATGCTGATAACGACTGGCCACTTCGCATACTATGGACGGACGAGGCGCATTTCACCTTACATGGTAACATTAACACAAAGAATTGTGTGCACTGGGGAGAGACGAATCCTCACGCTGTGGCACCAGTACCATTATTTGACGCCAAAGTGACTGTGTGGTGCGGCATTACAGCTACATTTGTTCTCGGCCCGTTCTTCTTTGAGGAAACGACCCCAGCGGGTCCTGCAACATGTTCTGTAACAGGCTCTCGGTATGCAGCCATGCTGAAAAATTCTGTACTACCGGAGTTGCGTCGGCGGAATGCACTCAATGACGTTGTTTGGATGCAAGATGGTGCACCTCCACATATAGCGAGGTCAGTTAAAAGGCTCCTAGATCAGCATTTTGGTGATCGCATCATCTCACGCCATTATCCTATTCCGTGGCCTGCGCGATCCCCAGATCTGACGCCTATGGATTTCTGGTTTTGGGGATATCTCAAATCCAGAGTTTACCTGTGCAATCCGCAAACATTGTCGGGCTTGCAGGATTCTATACGGCGTGAGATTAGAAACATTCCTCGCGTCATGTTGCGTTCAGCGGTATTGTCCGTCGTCTCCCGCATGCAATGCGTAATTGCTTGTGATGGCACCCATGTGGAAAATGTTTGATGCCAATAAAGGTTTTCTTTTGTCTGATATGTGTTCTCATCATTCAGCAGTTTCTTGTCTCTGTCGAATGCATTATTGCTCGGTGCGCCTTAAAGAACGGTTTGTATGTCTATAACACGTCGGTTTTTGGACATATCGGTACCGTTTCAACGCTATTTAGGGTTTTCGCATGCGCTGAACATTTTGAGACAGGAAAAAGTAGGCGTTGCCATTCGAAATTTTCGAGTTTCTGTAACTATAACCGTAACCGTGAGCACCACTGTATTGCCATTCACAGAATCTCGAGCGCATACCTTCAAACAACTATATTTAAAATTTCATCTTGATCGGTTAAATAGAACGGGCGCTAGAAGTGCAGATGTTGGCAAAGTTTCTTTATAATCACCCTGTATATATACTAAGATATCATATATGTATATACTAAGAAAAGTATGTTATTATTTTTCATAAAAAAAAAGAAAATAAAAGGAGACAGAAGAAAAAATATTCATACAGAAATTCTAAGGGATATTGCCATGATATCCATGATTTAATACTTAAGTAATGTATGAAAATGTAAAATAAAATTCAAGTAATAAAAAATATGTATTATAAATCGTTAGGTACAAATAACAAATTTTAAGTTCACGGTTTTAGAGTAAGACTTATAAAAAAAGATTAAAATTAAAAAAAAAAAAGTTGCGCAATTTAGAAATATTCAGAAAATACTCAGTATTGTTATTTTTTTTTGTTAATATTGCGAATGTGGTAAGTAATATTTAACTCGCGACAATATTTTTTTAATTACTAATTTTATATTAAAATATTTAAATTGAAAGATTTTTCATGTAGTTATCGATTAAATAAATTCATCTAAACTTTTATCCATATTTTGTCTGACCATTATCAAGCAGACATGTTTATATACTAAGAAAAGTAACTATTGTCCGTAAAAAAGAAATTAAAAAAAAACAGAAGGAAAGAATTCATA
This sequence comes from Maratus michaelseni, assembly GCA_963931845.1. NCBI lineage: Eukaryota > Metazoa > Arthropoda > Arachnida > Araneae > Salticidae > Maratus > Maratus michaelseni. The sequence continues at coordinate 406,400,367 of OZ007586.1, forward strand.
CCAGAACTATAAAAGAAATCACCTTGATATACAAGGTTTAACATATAAATAATGTATGAAAATGTAAAATAAAATTCAAGTAATTAAAAACTATATATTATACAGGGTTAGTACGCATTTACCACAATTTTTAATAGAATATTTCGCCTTATTTAATTGCAAAAAAGTATTTCAAATCCTGAAAATTAACGGGGTGTGTACAATTTCTGCTATTTAAATATTAAATATAAAATTCTGTTAAAAAATTGTGGTAAAAGCGTGGGAATCCTGTTATAAATCGTTAGCTGGAAACAGCAAATTTTAAGTTCAGAGTTTTACAGTCAGGCTGATAAAAATAAAAGAAAAAAAATTTTAAAGGTCGCGTAGTTAAAAAAAGTTAGAAAATACCAAATATTGATAGTTAAGAAAACATTGAAACCGTAGTAAAAAAAAAATCCCTCATTTAATGCTCGTTCAATTAATATTTCTAGTTCAACTCCTGCTAAAAAGCAAGCATAATAGGTTATAAATTGCAAGCTTAAAGTACTTTCAGTTCATTAGTTGAATAGGTTGGACTGACAGGGCCATCTATCGCTTTATATGTATAGGAATCTCTTACACAAAATAACATTTCATCAAGTTTTCAATAATTAATCAAGTTGAATGCAACTAATTAAAAATTAAAACATATTTCTAATGGAATTTTTAAGTTGTTTACCGTGAAACCTTGATGAGTACTATCTAGTAGTAATAATAATAATATATTTGGATTCAATTTATATAAATCTTCTTAAAAATTGAATAATTTTGGACATAAAAGAAATCATCACTAAATTAACAAAAAACAGCCCCATGATCTTGTTCAATGATAGTGACATTCTTTGAATCATCTCCAAATTCACTCCCAATGTTCGCTTGAACTCATTGAATAGCTGCAACTCAATCCATGAGTCTATAGCCTTTAGAAGTTCATAGTTGCTGTTCCTTCTGTTGCTGAAAAAAAACTTATAGAATAATAAACATATTAAATAAATAAACTAACAATAATAATATTATACGATTAGGCAATAAGAAAATAATTTAAAAAAAACCCAGAAATAAAAGAATTTATGCGTTCGCTCTAATAAATCTAAAAATGGCTCTTGAGTAACCTATTTATCTCTCTAAATCAAGGGAGTCCAACCTGTTTACCTAAAAATCATTTGCCATAATTATTTCGTGTGAGGACTATTGGAGATTGAATGTTTTAATAACGTTATGGTATACATTTGCAAACCCAATGCATAAAATGTTGTCATCTTTCATACAGATTCCGCAATTATTTGCCAAATAACTTCATAGATATATATATTATAAAGGCAGATACATCTGGTTTAATATTTATAATTCTTTTGATAAGAATGTGAATTCTAATTAGATATTGAATTTGTGTTACACATTCACTTGTATACGTTACGTTTAAATAAAACCGATGAATACAAGGTTTAGAAAACATTGAAATAAAATTTTATAATTATTCATCATAACATAAAACATCTGTAAACTTTAGTATTTCGTACTTAGGACGTAAATTTTAAACAAATCCTTTGGTCTGTGAATACCGAAAAATCTAATTAATTAAATATTTTGATTAAAATCAAATGCTTGATTACATTTCTAATTTTATTACGATGTTAGGCTATGAAAAAATCTTGTTAATACAGATATTTTTAGTATAAATAATTTACTTCCCCATATTTCCTTATGCATGTTGTATGTAACGACCACCCTATAAGTTGAACTCAAATTATAACAACACAATCAAAAAAGTCTGACTATTTCTATTGTCTGTCTGCGTAATGTTATTTTTACATGCAGTAGAACTATCTGTTGGGATAATATATTCTAAACTAATGACCGGTTGCTACATTCTTCCTTATTTTATTTTTTTTACTATTGTTTAAATGCTGTAAAATCTTATGAGCTTTAGAGCTTTTAAAAAGAAAATAAATAATCCATTTTACTTCTTAAAATTAGCGACTATTTATTCATTCATTAGTGTAAATCTCCTAAGGATTTATCAGTGTATTCTTGGGACACGCAATATGTAAAATTATTAACTGTTAGTTGATATAAAAGTAATAATATTTTTCTCAAAAGTAATATTGAACCACAGAGTACGAGATAAATAGATCAACTCTGAAATTTTGGATCCGAATTTTGATTGATAATTCATTATTAGAGGAAATGGTCCAAAAACAGGCTACGGCTTCCATTTTGGTACCTACCAATTTACTTGCTTAGTCAAAACGGATAATGTTGGTATCACTTGCTTCTATAAATAGTCCTAAAGGTGATATGAGGGTTCAAAACGCTAATAATCAGCCAAAACCATTTTATTAAAAAAAAGTGAAAATGACTATTTTTAAAGGTACAAGTACGGGCTACTTAATAATTTAACTGGTAATAAATCGAAAACAATCAAATTTTGTTAAAAACCTACTAAACTAGTGTTTTAAAACTTTATGTATAAAAAATAGCATTTTCTTCAGTTTTACTTGCAGAAGTGACAGATGTATACCTCCTTTTCCATTTCAGCACATTCCGATTGTGCCCAATATCCACACTTGTAGCACTGAATCAAAACTACCCCTCTAACATCATCTGAAAAGAGTCCATCGCAGAAAATGTATTTTGCATTGTCGTCAACATGTTTATCCAACAGAAGAAACGTCAACTTGCCATCGTCATTGTCATTGGTATAGTAGCCCGTTTATAAACCATCCAGTATTAAGTTAATGGTTTCAGCAGCCATTTCAAAACAAAAATCGATCGAATCTGGTGCTCTACATGAAGCTCAGAACATCTACTTTCAGTTAAGAGGGACGTCACTTGCTTTACTGAAGAACTAAGGAAGGGATAAATTAAAATTCACCTACGTTGAAAATATTTAGGTTCCTCAAAGGTAGGTTTTCTAATGAAAACAAGTCGTACCAACCTATATTGGTTAAGGACCAAGTCTATCTGCTCGCCACGCTTCCCTCGCTTGTTGCTGCTCCTTTTGTTGTCATTCCCACGAACGTGTAAAATCTTCTTCCCCCACTTTCAACAAATAGCCTGTATTCAGACTCTCGCCAGTTTTTGCACCTTTCCCGCTGCGTTTTTTTTTTGTCTACAATGCTCTCATTAGAAGAAAATAGAATAAGTTTTACAAAAAGCAGGGAAAAAGAAGAAACTTCTATTTTTGAATTGAGGGGGTTCGGGCAAGAAAGTGCCAAGCCACATTTTTGGTGAAATAAATCTAACACTGGAATCTGTTGCTTATTATTGTAAATTAAAATATCCAACACATAATTTGTTTCTAATGTCACTTGGTGGAAGCATATGTGACATGTTTCGTTTTTGCCGCAGATGTTTATGCCCCCAATGAAGATAGCTAATTTACAAAAAAACGTAATAGTAATATCATTATAGTAATGCTATATTGTTACTCAGAATATCTCAAGTGTTACTAAGACTTTGGCGAAAAAACTTTAGATTATATATCTTGATTTGAGAATTTGATCAAATTTTCAAATTGAAATATCTCAGAAGTTCAAAAACGAGGCTTGGCACTCTCTTGCCCCAACCACTTCAATTATTACGGAAGGGCTGATACCTCATTTATCTCATAAATGAAAACCACAGTGGAAGAACAATGTTATGATATATTTTTCTCAAAACTTGTTTTATTTTATCTATAAAGGTACTGGGTTGTAATCAAATATAAAGTAAAGCTAAAGTATTGAGATTATGATTAATATTGGAGACATGAGGCATTATTTTTTAATATTTAAGAATTCTATATTTAAGAATTTAATTAGTACTAATATTTTTTTTGTAATTTTTAAAGCGAATGTTAATTTTTTAAAGAGAGTTTAGTACCATTTGTCAACATAGTAAACACAAGATGGTCAAAAGAAGGTAAATCAATAAAATTTACACCACAAAACATTCATTTTAATATTCTTGAAATTGTATTCACAAACATCTTTTACTTCTCAGGGCATAAATAAAGAAAAAACAATTACCGTAATAAAGTATTTTTTGCCTTTTATAATCACAAATTTCAGCAATTTAATAAGGCAAAATTTACTATTCAATTTCTGTATTTAAATAAATTTTGGCATCTATGTCTATAGCTCATATAGCTCTATAGAATTAAACCTCAACGTTTAAATGCCAATTATTCAGAAGAATACTCGAGAAAAATTAGTTTAGTGAAGTAAGAAAAAAGAACATTCTATTAACTGCAAAGCTTATTTTCTCAAATTCACTAAATTGTCACAAAATGTTCATGCACTAAGTTCTTCAAACATTCGTTCTTCGCTACATCTCTCATGGCGCATTTTAAGCTTTATTATATATTTTTTTGTTTGAAAAAAATTTTGCTATTCTCATGTATAAACAAAATATTAAAAAACCCAATTTACCACTACCTTTTATGTTAAATGAAATTAATAACAATTTAAATATATATAAAATAATGCTATATCCGTGCTTCTATATTCTAGTTCATATTTTTGTTCTTATAGTTAACCTTTATATACTCAATATTCATTCATTTTCCATATTTAAGTTTTTCTCGCCCCCCCCCCTCAATCTTTCTTTTATAACATTCGCATCACTTTTTCCGTCCTCCCTTACTGTAATGGGTTTTTTTCAAACGTTCTATACTTTTATCCTTGAAGCAATTATGTTTTGTTATTTATTTTTTACGTATTTTTAAACCACAATATTTGCTATGTCGATGAAGACACTTGTTATTTTTCAGTCATATTTGACATCGTTATTTTTTTGGAGGGGGGGTGGAGGGAGGGTTGGTATATAAGTAATAATCGTGTTAGATTCCTGAAAATTTTACTCATGAAATAATTGATTTATTTTTACGTTTTGTAAATATATTTGTTCCTATTTTTAGACTTATGTCTGTCTGTTTTATTTTCTAGGAAATATTACTGAATAACGAATGCACTAATTTCTATGAAACATGATATTTAGATGAACATGACGTAAAATTTTCTGATTAGAATTTGGTGCGTATAGCGCAACAAGGATGCTGGAACACCGTGATTTTCCTGATGTGCGTCATAGCTATAGCCTGGTATTAATGGGCCGGACTTCATTCTCATTGTTTCTAAGATTTTCTTTTCTGTGACTCTTTTGATAACGGAAGAGACCCTTTAGAACATCAGAGAAAATAAATTCTCTAAATCTCAAAAACTAACGATTTGAGTGAGATTTCTTTTTTAAATATGAGTTTGTTAATAATTTTCATAATTATATAAAGGTATGTTTCTGACTTAAAAAATTGTTAGAATATGTTTTGTCCTATTCATTCTATCTCATTAAAATAAGAAAACTCAATTTGATGATTGTTTAGGATTATTAAATTTTGTCACGATCATTTAACATTAGCATGCTTAAACTTCGACATCTTGTATATATAACTCTATGAAAATTTTAGAAAAAATATACACTACACCTTATTCCGGGCTGTTTTATCCAAGGAACTGAAACAAAATTGGCAAAATTGTATGTTATCTTTCAAAAATCAAAGTTGTGCAAATTTTAATATGCAGCCAACCGCTTTATACAAAATTGCATTCACAATTCACATTCAGAAATTACACACTGTGGTAATTTGGTGAGGAAATAATACGGGATGTTCATTTTTATTACGACTGTACTAAATGGATTGAATATGGATGTATCAAGTATTAATAGAAAGAAAAGGAAAATCTAATCCCTTCACTAATGAGTACTAGTGTAATATCAGGACTGCTTGTTACTAGATTACACAAATTTGACTTGATTATGATTATTACTCAAATTGGACTACAGAGCAAGAGTTTTAATTTATTTGCATTATTTCTAATCTTGGACATCGAACATATTATTCTAAGATCTGAATTTCAATTATGTTATATTATCCTTTTTAAAACGGGAAAGACACTATGTTGACCTATTGAGTAAAGAGACTACATCATAGTTTCATAAAACTAACTGTAATAGCCAATATATATATATATATATATATATATATATATATATATAACAGCGGTTCCCACACTATGGATCGCGACTCACGAGTGTATCGACGGAGATGTTTTGGTGGGTCGAGAACGATTGGTCAGATGGATCCAATTAACTACAGCACTAATATAATTAAAATACAGTTTTACATTTTCAAATCAAAATATCATAAAAAGGTATAGGTAAATAACTTTGTAAAAAGTTAGTCATTTATTAAACTTTTTGTAAAGCGTAGATTGAGGCTAAAATTACAAATATTTCATGCCCAACATATAAACTGTCTTTGGTGTAAAATAATACCATAAATATCATGGACTTACATTTTGTGATGCATTCATTGAAAATTTATATATATAATTTTTTTTTTACGTAGAAAAAGTTTTGATAACTGTACTTTCACATTAATGTTACATACTAATATTCTCATGTGTCTCATTTGTGGCAACTTCTTATTTTACTTAGGATAGATTATACAAACGGCTCTATAAAGCTACATATTACGCAGGTTAAATGAAAAATGTTAAACATTAAAGTGAATCAGATATATAGGGGAATTTTATTGTTCCTAACAATTTTCCTAAAGAATAATCTACGGAGTAAATTATTTTAACATATACAATAGAAACATATCATGAGGATAATAGTTTCGAAATAGTAGTAACAACAATGTTGACAATAAAAAATTATCCTATACGCTTTGTTTCCTGATTATAACATTACTAAAAATTTCTTCTTTCTGGAATATTTAAGGAAATGCGACTTACAGCACTATATTTTTAAGATTCTACGCTAATCACGGGAAGAAACACCGAAGCTAATGTTAGTCCTATGAGTGCATTCTTTTCATATCTATCACTCTCATTTTAATATTTTTAAATGATTTTTATTTGCATAGAATAGCTGAGGTCGATATCTATTGTTTTGCGTTGGTATATTCTTCTACAACTTCCAACCTCATCTTCCTATCTCTGATAAGTTAGTTATCACGTGGACTGCCAACTTCGTTCATTGTTCTAGTCAGTAGCTATTAAATAATATTGCATGTCTGTGGTCTAAACGACCCCACCCATCCACTCGTGTAAGTTTTAATTAATTTTTTGGGCTATTGTGTTTAGCGTTGAGCAGAGTCAGTTGCCCAAATACGAAAAACAGACATTTAGTTATGTTTCTATTTTTATTTTTCCAGGGCCTCAAGAAGATTTAATCTTTAATCTCTAAGATTTCGCTTTAGTACAGGCGCTGTTCAAGGACAGTGCGCCAGATGACATTTCTGACGACGATGACCCCGACGCAGATCTGATCATTGTGATTATAATACGGATCGCCGTATTATAATCACTTCACAGTGATTATAATACGGATATAGAGAATGATACTGGAGATGAACAATGTTTTTTTCAACTGGTAGACAGGCGGGCTAAAGTGAATCAGATATATTAGGGAATTTTATTGTTCCTACCAATTTTCCTAAAGAATAATCTTCGGAGTAATTTTCTTTAACATATACAATAGAAACATATCATGAAGATACTTGTTTCGAAATAGTAGTAGCAACAATAAATTTTTTCCTATACGAAATCAAATGAAAAAACAATCATTTAAAAATATTAAAATGCGAGCGAGAAATCTGTAAAGATTTCTCCCATCGGTTTAACATTAGCGTTCGAGTTTAACCGCGTGACTATTTCAGGGTCTTAACCACGTCTGGTATGAGTTTGGCTTTGAATACCCATCCGAGGAAACTGTTGCGCTATAATTTTTTATTATACTATGCGAATAATACAATTGAGCTAATTAAATTAATATAGTATAATTATACAGGTATCAAAGTTTTATGATGGTCACATCATACTAGTTTAATTATTTTTATCAAAGTATTGTTATTTTAACAAAGTTTTATTACTTGTTTTGGTGACGTAACCTCTGCGGTTTTTGTTTAATATAATTTTCGATTTAAAAGAAATAAATTACCTATTCATAATAATTTGTTTTCGAAAACAGCGACTTACAAAATTGATTTCTCGTCATAATGAATAAAAATATTCCTAAAATTTAATTGCTTCTATAATAAAAGTTAGCTGAAATTATCACAACCCAATTCATCAAAGTTTGCAGAAAACTTCGATATTCTTTTTATTTTCATTATTATTACAAAACTCCAAATAACTTTCTATACATTTTAACATCCGTATTATTCTCACCCTTTATTTAATCTCTTTACAATTAATAATTTCATCAAATTTTTATTTAAGAATTTGTATTTTAGTTTCGGTTCTACGAATAATACTTCTGATTACTTGTGCTGATGCACTTAGGCTGTTGTAAATTTATGAAGTATTTATTTCTTTTGATGAATAACTGTTGAAAACAACATGACGTTTTATTATTGATAATAGAGCGTTGATTATTCTTAATAATGACTCGCTTGTCAACATCGAAAATTTCATCAAACTTTTAGCATGAGTGATGATGAATAAGTTTTCATATAGTTTGAAAAGTAGTTGAATCCAAGTAGACATTAGTCATAAATTTATTCAATTAAATATTCTAACCTTAATACATTTTATATTTTTATACATTTATATATAAAAGAAGAAATTCAGAAATAAAGAAATGAGAAATAATTTAAAAATACCATAGTGATGTTACTTGAGAATATGATCTAAATAACATGTAACTATAATTTTATGTATCTTTTTACATATTAAATGAGGGGGTTAGAATGTCAGTGAAGTAAGTCAAAAATTTGAAAAATCTAGATAGCCATATTTTCACTGAAAGTATATTAATTTCTGTTCAGTGTGACATTCAAGTAAGTTACAGTTCCCTTAGAGTCTCTAGAGCGCAAAAAAAGTCGAACCACTTAATGAAACGGCAGTACGACAAATTTCACATAATCCTTCATTTCTCAAATTACTAAATATTGCCTTACTCTACTGTCATTCTAACACCTTTCAAATATGTGCTGATTCTGTTTATTCTTTACAGAGATATTCAGTACTTCTATGGGAACGATTAATCCCAGTTCTTAGCGTGCTGGCTGCAAAAGAGAAGCATGCTTCTGAATTTAGCGAGTTCGACACTATCATCATTTAAACGTTTCCATTCTGGACTTGATTGAGCAGTCAAAATCTGCGGCTTTTCTTTCAATTGTACCTTAAATTTAAGAGCTAGTTTGATCGTTACCGAAAGGGGTCAGGGAATTTCCCGGCTCCGTGCATCTCTCACAACTATTAATATCCCGGCAAAATTACTCTCCATACTACTTATTATTCCTGGAGGCGCATTTTATCCACATGGAGGTCTACAACATTATGGTCACCTGCCAAACTAATGGCAACGCTCTATGACGCTGTACTAGACTGCTCGGTCGGGAACTGGTGCTCTGTCATTTGGCACCACGCTCTTTTTATAAAATATTTTGCACGTTGCCTTTAAAATTTCTCCCTGGTGGTTTTTGTGCCTCTTGCACTATAGACAAGATTGTTCGACACTAATTAAAATTGCTCAAAACTTATGCACGGTTTATATTTTATATCAATTCTTTACAAATTTTAAGAGTTTAGAATATTGAAAATAAAAAGCTTAAAAGTTGAAAAAAATATTTCATTTAAAACATCTGTATTGCAATTATTGTAAAATATGAACTTTCTGGTGATACCCATAGCATTTTCACATTACAAATTTGTAAAGCGAATTTAATAAATGTTATGGAAAATAAAAATACATTATAGTATAAATAATCAAATATAAAGATCTAGACTATTATAATAAATGATTATAATTTAATCAAATTTAAAATAAATAAATAAATAAATAAAAACATAATTTACAAGTCTAAAATGAGTTAAAAAACTATTTATAAATCTCGAAATAAAAAAAAACTTTTTAATTAATTTCCCACAATTAAGAGAAATTTCAGAATAACTAACATAGGCTTAATTAAAATCCGTATTAAGATAGAAATAAAGAAAAATATACTGTATTGTACATGATGTCATGAATTACAACCATTTCAAATATATTCACAAATTCCACATACTTTTTAGGCTTACTATTAAAAACTGTTGAGATTTTTCCCAAAAATTTGTAAAATTCGTTGCAAGTATTTTTTGTCATGGTTTTTATAAAAGGAAATGTTGTTAAAGAAAAGAGGCAAACTGACAGTAGGCGATCAAAAATTTCGATACCAGTATTAAATATTAAGAAGAGACATCCTGTTTCTCTATTTTAATATCTGCATTTTATATTTATTCTTTACATTATCAATGTTATAACCAGACAATATGGTAGGTCAATCGTTTAAGATACCATAAGGAATTCTATATAAAATGATCGACAACTGAAGATGCTCTAGTTGAAGTGTAAACGTTTTTGTAATGGTGGACATTTTTTATATAGAATTTGTTATAGTATTTTAAAATAATGTCTCATAATAAAATTGATAATGTAAAGAATAAAAATGTAAAACTCCATTACACTATTTTCCTTTAAAATTTATAAACAAGTATAAGTATAAAAATAACTGATTTTAGACGAAAAGCAATGCAGTTGTTTTATAAAGTAAATGTAAAATATTACAGAATCTATTGTGATAAGAAAATTATTTATAACATTTAACTTTCTTAGCTGCCTATTTTTAATGTGTTTTAGAGAAAATGGGAACGGTGTTTCTAAACTCATGGTACAAACTTTAAGGGTAGGTAGAGCACACAGTAACAATCATTTATTGTATAGGAATGTATGGGACCAAATGAAGCATTAAGGTAAAAACATCAAGGGGGCAATTAGGCCCTTTTTTAAATTTTCAAAATTTCTCATTCATACCAGAAAATTTGTAAGCTATCCTTTTCTTGACATTTCATAATTACTTAATAATAAAATTCTTCTTTGAAAATTTTTGGTGTGAAATCGAAATTATTTTGAATTGAAAATAGAAATAGAAATAGGAATTTTTTGAAATAGAAATGGAGTTTTTGTTTGATTCCACTGGCGGTAGAGGGCAGTAAGTGACTGGTCGCCGTTCAATACCATGCATTCAAGTAGAAGAAATCGCCATTTTTAATTGTGCTATCGTTCGTCATGGAAGACTTTACATATTCCGAAAAAGCCCACATGCATTTCATGTATGGTCGTGCAAATGGCAACGCCAGGGCTGCCCTACGAATGTATCAGGAGAAGTTTCCTCGCAGAAGAATGCCTGATCATAGAATGTTTCAGCGCTTACACCGTCAGGTGAAACAGGTTCTTTCAACGCCACCAGACCGGAAACTGTGCGAGAAAGAGCTGTACGCAGTGCAAGCCTGGAAGAAATTATTTTGAATTTTGTGAGTGAAAGGCCCGAATCAAGTACAAGAGCTGTTGCACAGAATTTAGGTGCGAGTCATCCGACCGTTTGTAGAGTGTTAAATGAAAATCGATTTCATCCCTTCCGTTTTCAACGTGTACACAATTTGAATCCGGAAGACTATCTTCTGCGGTTGAACTTTTGCCAGTGGGTTTTGCAGCAACATGTATTGCAGCCAGACTTTACTGCTCATATTCTATTTACAGATGAGGCAGAATTTATACGCGAGGGTGTATTTAATGCGCACAATTCCCATCTTTGGGCAACCAATAATCTACATGCAACGCGGCCACATGCTTATCAACAACGATTTTCTGTGAATTTGTGGGCGGGTATTGTTAATAATTATTTCATTGGCCCATACCTACTACCAAAGAGGCTGGATGGTCGCAGTTACCTTATTTTTTTGCAGCAGGTTTTACCAGAACTGCTGCAAGATGTTCCGATCGCCATTCGTAACCGGATGTGGTTTCAACATGATGGAGAGCCCACACACTTCACCACTGATGTGCGCAGTTACCTGAATGCCACATTTAGGATGCGATGGATTGGGCGTGGTGGACCAGTTCCTTGGCCACCGTGATCTCCCGATTTATCGAGCCTTGATTTCTTTTTATGGGGACATCTGAAGAGTCTTGTTTATGAGACTCCAGTTGACTCAGACGAAAATCTAGTATCTCGCATATCCGAAGCTGCTGCACGTGTGCGGGAAATGCCTGACATCTTTAGAAGTGTAGGCCAATCGTTCCACCGTCGTTACGAAGCATGTATCACAGTTGTGGGGGCGCTCAATTTTGAACACTTATTGTAAACTACATTGTAATTAAACATTTTATCTTTTTTATTCATGTGTTTCGTTTGATAAGTTTGCCAGATTTGCGCTTTTTTTTAATTCAAAAATTTCGATTTCATACCAAAAATTTTCAAAGAAGAATTTCATTGTTAAGTAATTATGAAATGTCAAGAAAAGGACAGCATAAAAATTTTATTGGTATGAATGAGAAATTTTGAAAATTAAAAAGGTGACCTAATTGCCCCCCTGGTGTTTTTACCATAATTTGTCACTTTTTCCCATACATTCCTATACAATAAATGATTGTTACTGTGTGCTCTACCTACCCTTAAAGTTTGTACCATGAGTTTAGAAACACCCTGTATAAACATGGGCATCCATTAACAGTGATTCAGTACATAGAATCGAGCAGTAAAGACGAAGTCATCGGCATATTTTAAATATAATACAAAATATTAAAAATATATTTTATATAGTTACTTGTAAAATAAAAAAAAAACTGAAACATTATCTAATGTAGAATTTACGTTTAAAAAAAACAAACGTTATCTAATGTAGAAATTACGTTAAAAGAAATCCAGTGTAACTTTACAGTTAACAATAATTCTGGAAATATGACATTATCTTAAAATCACTTTAGAGTAATAAATATGCAGATATCCCTGAACCTGAAAGCAAAAGTTTCAGAAATTAACTGAAATTCGCTATTTGAGTTTTATGAGCAGCAAAGCGGCCTTCTGGTTTCGGTAAATTACGAAAACCTATAGTTTTCTGAGGTTTGTTATTGCACTTTCGGCAAATTATTTCGATGATACCGGAAAGGTTTATGGATTTATGGGAAACAAAAAAGTTGCACTGAATATTTATCAACTTTTCTGGTGTATTTATATTCTGGTGTATATGCAAATTTTATAGGCTTTCGTAAATTATTTTTGATTAAATTAAATGAAGTAAAATTAATGCAAATCATTCCTCTTGAAAGGTTTCTTTAAAAAATGTAATTAGCTAAAATATTATTTTTAATTTTAATACAATTATAGCTTACTTTTCTTAACTGTGTGAAGTTTTCATATTTTTCCTTAAATTATGTAAAATATTACGTAAATTTTTCAATAATTCAATATGCAGTTTTGTAACAAATGTAAAATTTCTCTTTCGAAAATACATGAAATACTTCAAACGTATATTGAATTACCTAGAAATTCTGTTCTTAGATATTTTTCTCTCAAATAAATATAAATTGGCGGAGAAACCGCTATCGTTGTTATGAATCAGGAAGCACTGAGCTATAACAAATCATATTGATTTCAAAATACAACTTTAAACAGGATGTTTCTGAACTATTCCATTCTCATGCAAGAACGAGATATATATTTTCCTTCTATTTTCAAATGCATGTGCATATTTTATTTTTGAGAAAATACACTTTTCAAGTGGAAATGAACTTGTTTTTAAAATTATATTACAAAAATTTGGAAAAGTCACGTTATGCACGATTTCGAGAAAAATTACTATTAGTCTGTTTCATTGCACTTATGCAAAGGAAAATATTCTGTAATGCAAAAAACAATAACAATCATTTGAGAAGAAAATTACTTTTAGGAACACACACCCATCACACGCGTGCGTACACACACATACACGAACACACACACACATACAAACGCAAACACACACACACACATATATATATATATATATATATATATATATATATATATTACAAAATTTAATTTTTTTTCCGCAATTTGCTAAATTATACTATAATTTTTTTCTATTTAATAATATTCCGTATATGACCCTCGCTTATTACAATAATTCCTATTCTTAAAATAATCCTTTACTATCCATATGTAAATCTATTTTATCCTAATCCACATAATAATATTTATTCCAAAGTATTTAGATCTAAAAATTCCGAAAGCTACTTAAATTTATTCTTTAAATGGAAAATCTTTATTTTTTATCCATTCTTAAAATTCATCATTATTATTCCCGTGCAGTAAAACCGCTATAAATCCTTTATTTAAATGGTAAAATATCATATCTCTTAAATTATTCCGCTTAAAAAACCTTAGTTCTTTTTTTAAAAAACATTATATTATTAAATATTAAATGTCTATTAAAATATTTCCAAAATGCTTTCATTTTTTTCTGCATCAAAGATTCATTTTTTCTTTTTTTTTATTGTGTATTAAATTCGAAGTTTTAACCACAGCTTCAAAGCAAAGACTTTGATTTGTTGATACGTCATTCATCTGGTAACGAGATTCTCGAAACTTGTTGAACATTTTACCTGCGCGGAAGTAAAATTTTCTCAAAAGAATTGCGCCAGAAATGCGAATGAAATCCCTTTAAAGCCCTTATTAGTCGAAGAATCAATAATTCTAAAATATCTAAAATCTAAAATACATTTTTTTTCCTCCGGATTTTTCAATTTTTAAGGATTTTTAACGATTTTATAGCGTTTTAAAGCGAATTTTTAACATCCAAAAAACAATTTTTAACATTAAAAAAAAATCACTGGACACACGAAACTCGTTTTGCAGCAATCTCTAGAATGCACGAAATTCATTCAAGCCGCGGTCAATAACTTGTGTATGTACGCTTCAAGTACATTAACCGTAAAAAAAACATCACTGGACGCATGAAACTCGATGAACAGCATTCTCTAGAATGCACGAAATTCATTCAAGCCACGGTCAATAACTTGTGTATGTACGCAGCGTACATTAACTGAAAAAAACATCACTGGACGCATGAAACTCACTGTACAGGATTCTCTAGAATGCACGAAATTCATTCAAGCCGCGGTCAATAACTTGTGTATGTACAGTCGTGGAAAAAAAAAACTGAACACCCCTCACTAACTCTGCAACAAATTATAGTAGAAGGAAGTGACTGGTACCAAACGATTGGAAATAAAGTCTACTGTTAAATGATGTATATAAAATTTGCTTAGGGGGACATCTACATATAAAAACACACCCAAACTTTGTTTTTTTCAATAGCAAGTTCCAAATTTGACAACATATTTGAAATCTGCAGTTCAAACTATGCCTAGATACCAAATTTCATTAAATTCCTACGATTGGTTTCAGAGAAATTAATTATTTTAAAATGAGCATATTATAGGGGTTGTATCCAAATTGAAGTTCGGTACTCGATTGTTGAAATGCTGCAGAATGATTGAGGCACTCTTTTTAATGTATTATTTTTTTAATGTATTATTTTTTTACCAATATGACCATTTTACTCACTTAATAAGTTTCGGTTAATGTTGTATGCAGTAAAATAATGTTTACAAGTGTTGAATTATCCTACTTTAAAAAATATAAGATTATCTGTAATTAAAATAGTTTTCGAATATGTAAATGTGATTGGAATTTTACAGGTGTTTTTACAAAGCTTTTTCTCAGATTTTGAATGTATTTAGCTCGCTTTTTTTTTTATTTATTGGCAGAAATGTGAATAATATAAAAAGTACAAAATTTAAAATGAAAAATAGTGTGAAACAGCGTAAGGAGAAAAAGCAGGAAAAACGCAGACAAATTACTGTTTAATCAGAAAATAAATCCCAAGTCGAATGAAAATGGCATATTTGAAAAACATTTTTTCGATATTGCTTTTATTGAGGGGGGGGGGTGTCTTGTTTTGAGATATGTTCGTATGATTTATATTCCGGTTTATTTGAAGAACTAAAATTAAATCTACGTTAAAAAGACATCTGAATAACTTTACATTCCATCATCATAATATCAAATCACTAATTATCATTAAGATATAGATATAAATGCTTAAGTGGTTCAAACAGAACACAAAACGGCTTATAAAAACATTTTAATCTAATGATCGATGTATTGCGAACGCACAAACGGTACCATTAAAAATATCTAAATCCGATAAACCAACTATTCTCACAATTTATTTAAAATAAACTTGAAAAACATAAACCACGAGATCATATACTTAATAAAATCAGGTACTGAAAATAGTCAACTTGTAAACGTGAAAATTAATATTTCCGAACTGTTTTTTTTAAATTGAAATATACCTCTTGCAAAATTTTAGGTAATTAAAACGAGGTTGATGCACAAGTTTAATTTCGAAAATTTGCCAAAATAGTTTGTTTATCGTTGTTAGATCTTGATAATGCTTGTTTATACTAATATAATAACTTGTTTGCGCATTCAAAACATGTCGATCATTATATAAAAAGGTTTTTATGAGCTTTTTTGTGTTCTGTTTGTATCACTTAAGCATTTATATCTATGTTTTAACTTTACATTCGTTAATCTCTTTTTAAATAGTGTTAATAATCCTATGATTAAACCTATTCTGCTAGTTCATTTGAAAATTTACAATTAACTCATTAATGCCGCTTGGCAAGAAAACCTGCCACTCCACATTTTTATTTTTTAATAATTTAGATTATTTTGCACACTGCTAGCGATTGGCAAATAAACTTACATAACAGAAAATCCTAAAAATAGCTTGTAATTTTTTTTTATTAGCATGCGTAATCGAATAGATCTACATAAGAAAGTTATAGAAGAGAAAGTTAAATTATTTAAACTCATTATTAATGGGTTAAAAACTGAAAATCGATACTTATTTGTAAAGATTACAATTTTTGACTGCTATACAAAAGTTAATAAAAGATAAAGTTATCATTTTTAAATAGCAATCTAATACTTTCGTGGGAATATTTTATCTAACAACCATTTAGTGTAATATTGCAAACACTTTAATAAGGTTTGAGTAAATTGAATTAATAAGTATAAATATATCAGTGATTATATTTAGATATAATAATGGTTTAAATGATGTAAATTCCTTTTTGACCAAAGTTTTGTAGATATTAAATGTAAGAATTACATTATTTTTTTGTCGTAAATACATCATCGGAATCTATTTAAAAAGAGCAAAAAACTTTTCACTTGTCTTTCTATTTTGTGGAATACATTGAAATGAATAATTTCGTGTATACACCACAAGATTACCTTTGATCTGTGTGTTAGCCTCATCTTCACATTTTCTTGAATATTGATATGGACTACTATATAATTTGATGTATTTGAAATGTTCTAAATCTGTGTTTTAAAATTAAAGATTTAAAACAAATAGAAAGTTTTATAATCATATGGTATTTTTTACAAACTTTATTAAATTTCTATGTTCTCTTTCGTTCTTTCCAAACACAAACATGATATACAAGGACAATCTGGTCCACATAATAAAATCAAAAATCACCAATGGAAGCAACTTGCTACCAAAATTTTAAAGTACTGAAATTTATATATATATATATATATATATATATATATATATATATATATATACATATGATTATGTCAATTAAGAAAATGATAGAACTTTAACAAAAGAGTAGAAGAAAATTATGGGCTGGTTAGTACAAAAACAAAATTAAAAGGCAAAATTTCCACTAATAAGCCGCATCTTGTGCTTGAATTTAAAAAAAAAGGAGAGGGGGGATTTCCTAATACGAAGTATAACAACCATTGTTATCAATAACCTCTTGCAATCTGCGTGGCATTGATTCGATGAGGCTGTTAACAATATCAGGATCTATTTTAATGGTTTGCCAAGCATCAGAAGCTGATCTCCATAACTCATCAGACGTTCTAACTCCCTCCAGGCAAACTTCATTCTTCCACAGAGCCCAAACATTTTCCATTGGGTTTAAATCGGCGGCATTGCTTGGCCATTCTAAATTTATTATGCAGTTCTCTTCACACAGAGTTTTAACAATAGCACTTCTGTGGATAGGACTAATATCCTGTAAATTCCAAACAAAATTATGAATCATGAAGTATACTTAATAAATAATGATTTCTATAACATTAAAATTTATATTTGCAACAAAATTTTTTAATGAAATCATTATCTAAATATATTCGCAAATAGTTTAGTGTAAAGTTTACGAAAAGTTTTTTTTTTTTTTTTAATTGAAAGGTGAAGAAATTTTAAATGTTTTTTCTTTATTATTTATAGTAAAAAATATTATAATTCAATAAAAGATTACAACCTGACAATTGCAAAAGTTCTGAAAATACACAAAACAAGGAAATACGTTGTTTTAAAATTTCTAATCCAATAGAATAATATATATATATATATATAGCTTTTGTCTTAACTGTCTTTTAAAACATTAACGGTTATGTTCATTATTATTTTTAATAAGTTATATGCATTTTGTTTTCACACCGATTCACCTGCTAAAATCTTTGAACATAAAACAAAAGCATATTTTCATTACTGAATTTCTATTGAAAATTTTCGTTCAGTTCTGTAATGATGGGGGAAAAGGCGTTTTTTAGCGCTATCAATATGATATTTGTGTCAAAGCTGACATGTTAAAGGATTTATATCTGCACACCTGTCAAAATTGAATATTTATTGCGATAAAAAATAACTAGTTATTCTTTGAAACTGAAATTTATTCTAATGGAATAAGCATATCATATAGAGAAAGGTGCTTTAAAAAATATTTTCCTTATTCATTTAATGAAAAATCGAGTAACATTCTAGAACAAGCAGTGGTAATTCGGATTTGAATATTGAA
Source organism: Maratus michaelseni (assembly GCA_963931845.1). Lineage (NCBI taxonomy): Eukaryota > Metazoa > Arthropoda > Arachnida > Araneae > Salticidae > Maratus > Maratus michaelseni. The sequence continues at coordinate 406,419,126 of OZ007586.1, forward strand.
GTATTTGTGTGTGTGGGGGGGGGGGGGGGGGTTATATTTTGAGAAAATAAACCAGTAAAAATTATAATCTTAAGACGCTCAAAACTATAAAATAAATAATTTTAAACATACTTTAATTATTAATATTAATATATAATAGTATAGAGTACGCTCTAAAAGCCTTATTGTTTAATAATACCATTTTATAAATAACAATACATACCTGTTGGAAGAGAAAGAATCCATCTGGAAAATGGTTTTCTAAACCATCAGGGATCATTGAATGTTCTAATATATCACAATAAGATACTCCGTCTAGATGTCCTCGAATGCGTGACAGAGATCCGATGCCCTGCGCCGACATGCAGCCCCACACCGAAACTGCAACTCTTCCGCTGCGTTTAATATTTTTTGTATAGCGTGGCTGAAACCTAAATCCCAATGGACGGTATACTCGAACCGAAGAACTGGAGACTGACTGGATACAGCTTTCATCTGTAAACAAAACAGAGCTCCATTCATTTATTCCCCAGTTAACATATGTTTGGGCAAAGTGAAGTCGTTGAAGTCTCTGGTTTTTCGGTGATTGCAGGTTTTTTAGCCGCCACCCGACTTCGGAGACCTGCTTCTGTGAGCGTGTTGCGAATAGTACGAGCAGATACCTAATTAAAAGAAAAATACGCCGAAATTATATATATATATATTCATAATACAATCTATCGCCTCTTAGTTATATATGCTTACTTGCAATTGCAAATCATCTCTAATTTGATTAGAAGATATAAATGGATCTACTGTAGCCATTGCAACAACTTCTAGAGCTTGGCTGTCTGATAAGATCCTTGGCCGACCACTACCACATAGACGGTCTATCGAATTTGTATTTCGAAACCTTAAAAATATCAGTCATATAAATTAAATTTAAATTTAAATAAATTAAATGGAAATCTAATGTTGTTGTTTTTTTTTTTTTACAATAAACTGCCAATATAAAACTTACCTGTTAATCCAATTCGAAACAGTGTGAACAGACACTTGAAAATGCCTAGCTATATCACGAAAATTTCTTCCAGCATGCCACATATCAATCATTTGGCCTTTCGTTGCTTCAGTTAATTGTGGGGCCATTTTATTTCAGCAAATACACTACGCATACGCATTTATAAGAAACTTCGCTTCAAACATATATACCGCAGAAAAAATAAAATAGCTTTATTAGACTGTATAAGAAGGTATAAATTCATTTAAAGGTAACAAAAATGATAATTTTTTTTCTAAGAACTGTTCATATTTTTAAAAAATGAGCTTTATTAATTAAAAAATAAAAGCGAAACTAATTTGCATAAATGATGTAAACATGCATCTCATGCAAATACGTTTTACGTAATTTTAATGAAAAATTTAAAAGTAGACATTGAAAAAGTAATATATATATATATATATATATATATATATATACCGGGTGATTATAATTAAAGTTACGATTTCAAAAATCGATAATTTTAAAACTACTGGTCAGAATGACTTGATATTTTAGCAGAACAATCGTGAGGCAATGGAATTTTGTTTGGCGAAGGAAAAAAAATAGTTCCAAATTGTGCCGATAGATGGCGTTGTCAGGGTAATGTCAGGGGAAAGACCAAAAATGTATTCTTGAACCCTTTCCGGCGCGGAGTAAATTTGTTTGCAAAATGATGAAATAATAGACTGACACCGGAATTTACAAACGAATCCATTAGTAAAAAGAAACTTGCTTATTTTTCTGGTTCTTAATAAAAGGAAAATTTTAATTAAATACCGGGTGATTATAATTAAAGTTACGATTTCAAAAATCGATAATTTTAATTAAAACTACTGGTCAGATTGACTTGATATTTCAGCAGAACAATCGTGAGGCAATGGAATTTTGTTTGGCGAAGGAAAAAAAAAGTTTCAAAATGTGCCCATAGATGGCGCTGTCTGGGTTCACATTGTCTGAAGATATGCAAATTACTAATACGTGACATGCGCACCGCAGACATAGCAACCATAAAAATGCAGAGCAGCAGCTCTTTGCCTGAATGCTTCATCATGACTCTGACTATGAAGGATCGCGCTCTGCTCTTGAAGCTTTTTTATAAGAACGATGACTAAGCACTTACAGCTATTAGGAAGTTTCGGACATTAAAATCCATAAAAAAAGGTCCAATAACAACAAATGGTCTGCAAAAAATGATTGCTAAATTCGAAGAGACCGGTTCATTTGACGTTAAACGGGGTAGAGGAAGGAAACCAGTTTCAGCTGCGGCAGTGGAAGATGTGGCTACAGCATTACAGGAACATACTGACAGTGATGCTGGAATCAGCAGTGCAAGGGGGATTGGCCGAATGCTGGATATGCCGAACAGCACGGTGCGTAAAGTCCTACGGAACGTCTTACGCTGTTATCCGTACAAGATAACTCATGTGCAGGAGTTGCTACCTGCTCACCTGGAAGCACGTCAATCTTTTGCACTACAATTTCTTGCCCGGATGGAAGTGGACAACGGATGGCCATGGAACATTCTGTGGTCTGACGAAGCCCACTTTCATTTGCAAGGTTCTGTAAATACGCAAAATTGCAGGATATGGGCGACCGAGAATCCGTCCCAGCTACAGCCATTACCTCTTCAGTCTGAAAAGGTCACTGTGTGGTGCGGAATAACGGCAGCGTTTATCGTCGGTCCATTTTTCTTCGAGGAGATCACACCTGCGTGTCCCGTTACCTGCACAGTTACAAGCACTTTTGCGTAACCATGTTCTTCCGGCACTTCAACAGCGTCAGTGTGTGGATCGCATAATATTCATGCAAGATGGCGCTCCTCCGCACATTGCTACTACTGTGAAGCAGCTACTGAGTGATAATTTCGGAGATGATAGGATCATAAGCCGCCATTTTCCAACAACGTGGCCGCCACGTTCCCCCGACTTAAACCCGTGTGATTTCTGGCTTTGGGGGTACCTGAAGAATGTTGTTTATAGCGGGCGGATTCAGAATCTAGCCGACTTGAAGGCAAGCATCACACAACACACCCATTGCATTAGTACAGATACCCTCCGATCTGTTGTGGAGCATGCCGTTTTGCGCTTCCAATTAGTAGCGGAACAAGGCGGAGGGCATATTGAGCAACTTATGCCTTAATAATCAGTAAGGTGTTTGTTCCATGAAGCTCTTTTTTTTTTTTTTCATTTTTTGTCATTATGGCTGTCGTTGCTGTAAACACGTAGTCTTGTCTTTTCGCTAATAAATTTTTAGTAAATCTCTGAACTCTATTTTTTTCCTTTTGGCAACATCATTCCTATGTTTAACCCTTTAACGGGCGGTGGTCACAAAAAAGGACACCCAATTTTAATTCTAAAACTGACAAGCGGCACCAAGAATATTTAATTAAAATTATCCTTTCATTAAGAACCAGAAAATAAGCAAGTTTCTTTTTACTAATGGATTCGTTTGTAAATTCCGGTCTCAGTCTATTATTTCATCATTTTGCAAACAAATTTACACCGCGCCGGAAAGGGTTCAAGAATACATTTTTGGTCTTTCCCCTGACATTACCCTGACAACGCCATCTATCGGCGCAATTTGGAACTATTTTTTTTCCTTCGCCAAACAAAATTCCATTGCCTCACGATTGTTCTGCTAAAATATCAAGTCATTCTGACCAGTAGTTTTAAAATTATCGATTTTTGAAATCGTAACTTTAATTATAATCACCCGGTATATACAGTAGCGCTCAAAAATATTTTGACAACAAGAAATTCTTTATTATTACGCGTTACATAGTGCTAAATAAAAAACGTTTTAGTTTATCGTTAAGTATGATGTGATTGCAGGTAATAAGTAAATAACAAGTCTAAACTTGTTTGTCACAGTAAGCGCTGAATCACAAACATGTCATATCTTGTGCTCAAAAGTATTTTGACAAGTCATTTTGTTTCGAGTTTTCCAAAGTGTCGGTTGTAGTATTATTTTATTTGTGTTTATATCAGTTTATTGTGATTCTTTTAACATGCCGAAGGTGAAAGTATATTCCAATGACTTTAAAAAAGCTGTTATAACCGCCCTAAAACAAGGAAAAACACAAGCAGAAGTTGCACGTAATTTTAACGTGTCTCGGCAGCTTGTTAGTATATGGAATAAAGTGTTCAATAAACGAGGGACTATCAAAAACAAGTCCCGAAATGGTCGTCCGAAAAAAACAACTCCTACTGTTGATCGCATAATAAAAAGACTATCCGCTAGTGATTTTCGTAAGTCGGCAGTAGCAATAAAAAACGAGCTGAAAGAAAATTACGACACGGATATTCATGTTTCAACCGTCAAACGTCGTCTAATATCTTATGGATTACACGGCCGTCGACCCACAAAGAAGCCTCTTACATCTACAAAAAACAAGAAGGTACGAATTGCGTTTGCAAAACGGCACAAACTGTGGACGAGTTCTGAATGGTCTCGTATTTTGTGGAGCGACGAAAGCAAATTTAATTTAGTTTCATCTGATGGGATTGAGTACATTCGACGTCCTGTTAACAAAAAATATGATATCCGATACCAAGTGCCCACCATCAAACATGGAGGTGGCAGTGTTATGGTTTGGGGCTGTATTTCACGCCATGGAGTAGGACCGCTAGTTCGCATTGAAGGGAATATGGATCGATTTATGTATGAGAACATATTAAAGACGCAAATGCTGCCCTATGGTAAAGAGAACATGCCACCGGGGTGGTACTTTCAACACGATAATGATCTAAAACGCAAGTCCAAGCATATAACTGAATTTTTGAAAAGTAAAAAAGTTAAAGTTCTCGAATGGCCAAGTCAAAGTGCTGATCTAAATCCCATAGAGCATCTGTGGGAGGAGTTAGATCGCAGAATAAGATGTAAAAATTATTCGAATAAAGAGGCTTTATTTCAAGCTCTTAAGAAGGAGTGGGAAAAAATTCCTTTGGATCGAATACAGAAGTTAGTCGACTCGATGCTGGCTCGTTGTGAGGCTGTTATAAAGGCTAATGGATATGCTACTAAATATTGATTCAATTAAAAATAAAAATGATGTTTAAGTGTTAAAAACTTTCATTTAATTACAGTGTCAAAATACTTTTGATCAATCATGTTCTTTATTTTTAGTTTGATTTTGTAATTTTGCTATCAAACCACAATTTCTTTTGCAAAAATATGTAGACAAATCAAGTTTCTTCTAATAAAAAATAGTTGTATATTTGTGTCTTTTATTTGTATTAAATTAGCCCAATTATTGTCCTTGTCAAAATACTTTTGAGCGCTACTGTATATATATATATATATATATATATATATATATATATATATATATATCCTAATGAAGGTTGGGATTCTGTTGTTTCGCTATCTTATATCTTACTCCAATCACAGGTCGTTGTCAGGTTGGTTGTGCTCGCGCGTGCATTCACTTGCGCTTCAGTTTAAGCAAGCTTTCAAATTAGCGTAATATCGTGAAGCACTGAAATACGGTTTACGCGTTGTTTATATCGTAAGACAGACTTACGCTATAAGTTTATCAATGCACTGTAATCCCAGCCTATGTGTAAAATATTTTTTTCAAACAGGGATGAGAGCGCTCTGACCCGAATATCGATTCTTACCACTAAATTTTAATAGTATTCTCCAGCGTAATGAATTTCAGAAATTTTGTCCTTGAATAAGGTAAGAAATACTATTAAAATTTAGTGATGTTAATCGGGATTTCGAGTCGGAGCGCTCCCATCCCTGTTCAAACTATGCTTTAATGCACATCATAGACGGCCCCTTAAAGCAGCATCTTGCCGTTTTTTAAGCGTAATTTGAAAACTACTTGGTAGAAAAATTTAAAATTTTGAATACACATAAAGCAGGACATAATAAATATAAATCCATCAAAAAAATTGTAGGTTGCAATTCATAATTTTTTCGAATATTAATTTCATAATTCATAATTCATATTATAAAATTATAAAAATTACAAATTTGACATATTTATGTTTGGGCTTTTTAGTATTATAACCAAAAAAAAATTACACATTAGAATTATAATCTCAGGAGATATTAATAAAAATATGAAAATGTAATTTAACATTAGAGGCTCTAAAATTTGAATGTTAATAACTCGAAAACTTATCATCCAAATGACTTAAAATTTTGTATCTAGGCATAGTTTGAACCGAAGATTTAAAATGTCATGTCAAAAGTGGGTGTTGCCATTGAAAAAATAAATTTTAGGCTTGTTTTAATATGTAGATGGCCCCTTAGGCAAATTTTAGATATATAATTTAAAAGTAGACTTTATTTCCAATCGTTTGGTACCAGTCACTTCCTTCTACTACAATTTGTTGCATAGTTAGTGGGGGGGGGTGCAGTTTTTTTTCCACGACTGTACGCTTCGCGTACATTAATAAAAAAAACATCACTGGACGCATGAAACTCGCTGTACAGCATTCTCTGAAATGTACGAAATTCATTTATAACCAAATTTCATATTTATTTCCATTTTGTTTCAAACTTCCCATCGCTTATATGTTGAAAAATGGAAACTTTACATTTTTTTTATTCAAATTATTTTTTATAACTCAAATAATACTGAAAAATAAAACTTTCCGCCTTTATAACCAAATTTCATATTTATTTCCATTTTGTTTCAAACTTTCCATCGCTTATACAGTCCCTGGCCAAATTATTTGACGCAGTTGTTTTTATTATAATTTATTAAATATCTGGAAAGATACATGAGGAATTATCCTGAAACTTCAGGAGTGTAAACAACATAATAAACGTCATATATTTACGCGAAGATTTTTTCCCGAAACCCTATAAGGGGCCGTCAACAAATTGAAGAAAAACGAATATCTTTTGGATAACCCTGTAAAAACTAATGTTGCAAAAAGCATTCAAACTGTAGATTATGATTAAGTGGCTTATTGTAATAATGTGGGTTCATTTTTATGAAGATAGCATGTATAATCAAAGAGAAATTCACGTTTTTATAAAAACAGTCCCAAATTTTACCAAGTTTTTTGCTTATAATTTGCAGAGTTTTTAATATAAAAACAAGTTATTTTCAGAAAATATGACAAACAAAATTATACACAATACCCTGCAATCAGAATTAAAAAATAATAAAAAGTGTATGAAAAATGAGCAGATTTACTAAATATTGTTTCACTGCGCTTGCGCGAATTCAATCAAAATATACTGTGCATAATATATTAGCTTAATGTATAGACCAACTTCTATGAATGTCTCAAAAACATAGCTTGAAAATTCTGATAGTAGTCGTCGATAGAATAAGCTCGAAATTCGCTGTTCACAAAAGGAAGCAAAAAGATAAGGGGCTGTATCCAAATATACAAGCTTATGAAAGTTGACATAATAAGAATGAAGTGTCTGTCATTGTATATTTGGATACAACCCCTTATCTTTTTGCTTCCTTTTGGGAACAGCGAATTTCGAGCTTATTCTATCGACGACTACTATCAGAATTTTCAAGCTATGTTTTTGAGACTTTCATAAAAGTTGGTCTATACATTAAGCTAATATATTATGCACAGTATATTTTGATTGAATTCGCGCATGCGCAGTGAAACAATATTTAGTAAATATGCTCATTTTTCATACAATTTTTATTATTTTTTAATTCTGATTGCAGGGTATTGTGTATAATTTTGTTTGTCATATTTTCTGAAAATAACGTGTTTTTATATTAAAAACTCTGCAAATTATAAGCAAAAAACTTGGTAAAATTTGGGACTGTTTTTATAAAAACGTGAATTTCTCTTCTATTATACATGCTGTCTTCATAAAAATGAACCCAAATTATTACAATAAGCCACTTAATCATAATCTACAGTTTGAATGCTTTTTGCAACATTAGTTTTTACAGGGTTATCCAAAAGATATTCGTTTTTCTTCAATTTGTTGACGGCCCCTTATGGGGTTTCGGGAAAAAATCTTCGCGGAAATATATGACGTTTATTATGTTGTTTACACTCCTGAAGTTTCAGGATAATTCCTCATGTATCTTTCCAGATATTTAATAAATTATAATAAAAACAATTGCGCCTAATAATTTGGCCAGGGACTGTATGTTAAAAAATGGAAACTTTGCATTTTTTTATTCAAATTATTTTTTATAACTCAAATAAATAAAACTTTCCGCCGCTGGGATCGAACTCAAGACCACTGAATGGAAGAGAAATGGCATACCACAGAGCTATACGCACTCATTTTGAAATGGCTTAGAACAAAATTTTAAAGTATCAGACAAGCACGCATTCGCGCAGAGTGATCCGTTTTTTGAAATCGTGCAGAGGGTGCAGGGGCTAGACGCTACTGTCTTACACCAAGGCAGTTAAAACCCGAAACAGACTCGATTTTTAGTGGAATTTTTGACGGGTGGCGTTGACTAAAAGGAGCGGCTCTTCAATTTTTCGGCTTTTTTAGACAATGGAATTTTTTTACATTTGGTGTGTACTAAAAAAACGGGACGGATTTGGGAATGCAATAAAAAGTTGTCATCGGAGAGTTTTTTGAAGTGAAAAATTCTTTAGGCGCGTTGGGCATTTTTTGAGATGGGAAAAAACCATTGAACTCGCGACACTGTTACTGTAACCGTCACTGTTACCGACACCTCTGTATATTTGAAGTGAAAACTTCTTTATGCGCGTTGAGCATTTTTTGAGATGGGAAAAAACCATTGAACTCGCGACACTCTTAATGTAACCGTCACTGTTACCGACACATCTGTATATTTGAAGTGAAAACTTCTTTAGGCGCGTTGGGCATTTTTTGAGATGGGAAAAACCATTGAACTCGCGGCACTCTTAATGTATCCGTTACTATTACCGACACCTCTGTATATTTTAAGTGAAAACTTCTTTAGACCCGTTGGGCACTTTTTGAAATGGGAAAAAAACATTGAACTCGCGACACTGTTACTGTAACCGACAACTCTGTATATAAGTATGTACATGTATTGTGTATAGTTAAGTATGAGGTAGAGCGGGGTATGAAATGTATGAGTAGCGTGAACCAGAATTTTTAAATAATAAACTAAGCGACATTTGAAATTCAGTTCCTAGCTGAACGAAATAAATCAATCTTTAAAGATGTATATGGATCAGCCTAATGAGTCATTTAACGAAGGGCACTGGACCCCCTACCACCCTCCGAACCCCCTTTTACGGTGTTTTAACTAACTATGCCTCGTTTCCATATCTCAACAACGGACAGTCCAATTTCAACGCGACTGATTTCAAACATTATAATTCACTGAGTAATGAATCTCCGTAACATTAAAAAAAATGTATGAGCAGCGTGAACCAGAATTTTTAAATAATAAACGAAGCGACATTTGAAATTCAGTTCCTAGCTGAACGAAATAAATAAATCTTTAAAAACGTATAGGGATCAGCCTAATTAGTCATATAACGAAGGACACTGGACCCCCTCCCCCCCTCCGACCCCCCTTTTACGGTGTTTTAACTAACTATGCCTCGTTTCCATATCTCAACAACGGACAGTCCAATTTCAACGCGACTGATTTCAAACTTTATAATTCACTGAGTAATGAATCTCCGTAACATTAAAATAAATGTATGAGTAGCGTGAACCAGAATTTTTAAATAATAAACTAAGCGACATTTGAAATTCAGTTCCTAGCTGAACAAAATAAATCAATATTTAAAGATGTATATGGATCAGCCTAATTAGTCATTTAACGAAGAGCACTGAACCCCACGCCTCCCCTCAGGCTCCCCTTTTACGGTGTTTTAACTAACTATGCCTCGTTACCACATCTCAAAAACGGATAGTCCAATTTCAACGCGACTGATTTCAAACATTATATTTTCACTGAGTAATGAATCTCCGTAACGTTAAAATAAATGTATGAGTAGCGTGAACTAGAATTTTTAAATAATAAACTAAGCGATATTTGAAATTCAGTTCCTAGCTGAATGAAATAAATCAATCTTTACAGATGTATAGGAATCAGCCTAATAAGTCATTTAACGAATGATACTGGACCTCCCCTCCCCCTCTCCCCTCCGGCACTCCTTTTACGGTGTTTTATCTAACTATGCCCCGTTTCCATATCTCAACAACGGACAGAATAGCGCATTAAATGAAAATTGTAATATAATTTTTGTAGTAGTAGTTTATAATAATGAATAAAATAATACTTCCTTTAAAAGTATTTCCTGACGATTCAAAATATACACACGTAATTGTTCAAGTTTTCACTTCTGTTGGCACTCCCGCAGTAACACATTTTTTTTTTTTTTTTTTTTTTTTTTAACTGATGTGTTGTTCGTCTGCAGCGAGCGGTGAATTTTATCAAATATGGGAGAGCAAGGTTTTTTGTCGTCGAAATGATGTAATAATAAACTGTTGCTTGCTGACGAATTGGTATTTAATATAAGTGATGTTGTTCTATAGAGTGTTGTCAATAAACAAGTTGTTAAAGCTATCGCTACGCAAAGAAAGCATTTCCCCGGAATTTAAAGAGGATTGATTGTGTTTGAATAAAATGGATTCGACCGCATCGTGTTTTTATTTTCTGCCATCCACAATGTACTCGGCTGCTAAGATGCAAATTAATTTATTACTGCAGTTAAATTCAAATGTGGCAGACATGTCTTCCATTTGTGGCAAAATGTCACAAATATATATATATATAAATTTTTTTAATATTAAAGAAAATCTTTTCATAATGTACACTTATGCATTTTTTTTCTGTCATATTTAAATAACTTGTCAAAATATTCTATTTAATTACTATACATTATATCCAAACACTATGTGTACAAACATTGTGAGGAGGGAAAATATACTACAATAAAGAATTTTTGTATAGAAAACTAGTGGCGTAATCAATTTATTCTTTCCGAAATACAGGGTATCTCACTACAGTCTGAGCCCGGCAAATTTGTTTCATAGCTTTAAAAATTATGAAATTATTTTAACGAAATTTTCAACAGACTTATAAAGTTTTGTGTGAAACGAGATATAATTACGAAAACGACCGAAAGAGCACAGTAATTCAACCTGTAGGCAGTGCCTGATTTTTTTTTATTTATTTGATTTTGCCTACATGACCGCGGTCTTGGGTCCCGAAATTTTGGGGGTTACCAACTTACTTAGGTCATTTTTTAAATGTTCTTATTTGATTATATTACAATCTTTATTTGGAGACTGTTTAACTACAATAAGCATTAAAATATCTCAGAAAAGCTTCTAAACGTAACAAGCACTAATGTAAGCAAGCTGTAAATAAACCACTATAAATGCATATAGCACTTGTGAAGGCCTTTCTAGTCCGTAAACGTGATCACTAGACATAGTGAGATTTAAAACAAATTCGAAAAAGTAAAAAAAAATGTTTTATTCAAATTAAATTAGAAGAAGATTTTCTTCGTTTTATCAAAGGAAAAAAAAACAATACCAAGTTTTACTATTTTAAACCAAGAAGCCGTGAATTAAATATGTGTAAATTTTGAAACAAATTCAACTTAATTTCTAAAGTGCTTTTGGAAGATCTCTTTGACTAGTAAAAGTGCACAAAATTGTTTAATCCAGCATCTCACAGCATACATACCTCACACACTATCCGTAATCACAATGGTACTGAAAGAAATGAGATGGTGTGGTCAGAAATTAATGATGGACCTTGGGTCACATGTTGTGTAATTCAAGTTTTGCAGGGAACCAGTACCTAACGTGAACAACATTTTGATGTATGGTGCATCTAACTTAGCGCTTTTTAGAAGCGGATAGCATACGTATAGATTTTTAACACTTGTGACAATATCGTTAAATTTTACAAACATAAAGTAAGTTTTCCGCAAGTTTCGTTAACTTATTTTCATAAATTTTATTGTTATGAATTAAAATCCGCTTTTGGATTGGAGTTAGTCGCCTTGTACTTTTGATTGAAAAGCTTGGATTAGCACCCTAGTTTTATATACAATAAATGTTTGTTTCAGTCTACTGTACCTTCCACATAGTTTGTATCTACATTTTTTAAACATGCTGCAGTACAAAATAAGTGTGTAATAAACGTTTTAAATCATTGTTATAATCGTATTACTTATACACTTTTTTGAGCATGTCTCTATAAAAGCATTTCATTCAGATATTTTTGCATTAAATATTTTTCAATAACGTTAAAAAAGTGTAAATATTTGTTAGATTAACTGTTAATCATTTTTATAATGAAACTACAATGATTTAATTGAACAACGTTTGCTCTGTTTGTGCATTCATAGAATTTACATAAACTTCGTGTAAACATTAGCACATTTCACCGATAACACATAATGTGCCCGAGCTTGCATACAATTATATAGAGTTTTTAGTATCAACTAAAGCTTTTGCAATGATTAACAGTGAACCTTTGTTGGTACTAATTTAGGGTTCGTACGCTTTTACCGCTATTGTTTAATACAATTTTTCGCCTTATTTAAATCCAGAAAAGTATTACAAATCCTGCAATTAAACGAGGTGTTTACAATTTCTGTAATTTAAATATTAAATAGAAAAGTTCTATTAAACAATTGTGGTAAAAGCCTACGAACCCTGTGATTTCTGACCGAATATATTCTCTTACCATGGCAAAATACATTTTACTGATGTTAAGGTAATGTTTAATATCGTTGTCCAAAAGAAGCATGATTTTGGAAAATGATTTCCATCAATTAGGAAAACGATATCATCTCAAGGGTCTCGCACTAAATTTACTGAAGTATATGGGGTAAAGTATGGTAAAAGCGGGTACCGAACGGTTTTCCTTCGTTGACAAAAATTTAGAAGGGCGGAAAATCGAAACACCCTTTAAAACTATTTGGGGACGTCTGAGCTACTCAAAAACCACATCTTTTGCCACAGGAAAATTTTTGTTTAATTGGGAAAATGTGTTTTCTAGGACCATCTGAAACAGCTCCGAATCCTGGAGGTAGGGTAAAACTGGCCACTAATCAGAAAATAGTATATAACCCCGTCAAAAACGACGAATTGTTGATCTGCGTTTCATTTTCATAAGACTTCATACAAACAAACAACATGAAGATTTTATTATTGAAAGGTTTGTATTGTAGAAAAATACATTTTAAAAATGACAAATGAATTCTACAAATAAAAATAAATGAGGTATATATATATATATATATATATATATATATTACTCAGTATTAAATTTCTGAAATAGTTCAACGATTGGACAAAACATTCAATTTAAATATTAACAATTAATCTATGTGCGACAGTTTTTGTTAAAAAAGTTTTATCAATGAGTTTCTAAACAGATTGACTCAACACATAACTCATTGTTTGATTACATAAGCAAAATTAAATGCAAATTACGCTGTACTATGTATTCCTTATATTTTAATGACGTTTGAAAAGAAAGAATCATTTTATAGTATATGATCCATTATCTGGAAATCCAAAATCCGGAAGAACCGGAAGTCCGGAAAAAAAATCAAAAATTTTCTAAATTTGTAAATTTTAACTAAAATTTTAGAAATTTAGAAAATTTTCGAAAATTTTACTGTTTCTTATAATTTTTTTTTCAGATATTTCAATGTGTAATCACTAAAATATGTTTACTTCGGTGGCGGGTGAACACGGCACGCACCCCCCCCCCCCCTCCTTCCCGAAATTAAAAACAAATAATTTTTCTCTCAAATTTTAGTTTAAAATTAATTTATATTACGATTCGTTAGAAACAAAAAATAGTTATATATTTATTTCATCAGGGGTGATTCTGTTCAAGTTTTCCTAAAAATTTAACGCATTCGGTTTCGAAAATTTTAGTCTTCAGTCCAAAAATTCGAAAATAAAAAATATCTCGAATTTTGAACGATCGTCTCCGAAAAAAATCAATTATATCTATCGTTCACAGAAAAAATAGACAATTTCTTCAAAGGACTGCGGAAACAACGTAAATTTCGTCAAAGGATCGAAAAATAAAACCCGCAAATTTCGTCGCAAGATTTAAAAAAAAACGCTAATTTTGTTAACAAATCGCAGAAAAAAACGCGATTTCCGTCAAAGGCTTGCGAAGAAAACACAAGTTTCTTCCAAGGACTCTGAAAAAATGTAAAATTTCATTAAGGGATCACACAAAACACAAATTTGGTTAAAGGATCGCAAAAAAAACCGCGAATTTCGTCAAATAATCGCGGAAAAACATGAATTTCTTCAAAGGATCGCACAAAAAAACACAATTTTCTTCAAAGCACAGAGAAAAAATTACTAATTTTGTTAAGGGATCGCGAAAAAAGTGAAATTTCGTCAAAGAATAGCAAAAAACGCAAATTTCCTAAAGAATCGCAGAAAAATGCAAATTTCTTCAAAGGATCGCAAAAAGAAAACTCAAATTTCTTCAAAAGACTACGAAAAAATGAAATTTCGTCAAAGGATCGTAGAAGAAAAATGCAAATTTTGTCAAAGAATAACAGAAAAAAATGCAAATTTTGTTAAAGAATCACGAAAAAAAGGCATAAATTTTGTCAAATAATCGTGAACTTCGGGAGGACCTGAAATCCGGAAAATTCCAAAACTCGGAAAGCAGTTGGTACCGAGGATTCCGAATAATGGGTTCTGTAATGTATTTATGATAGAAGAAAATTTCAAAATCCGCCGGTAGATGGCGCAAATATACTGGATTGGTTAACTCACATCCTCCGTACGAAATAAATCACCGCTATTTCAGAAAAAAGTGCTTACAGAAAAAAATGATTACAAAAATGTTGATATACATGTTTTATATGAAATAGTTTTTGAAGGTTTTAAACAAAATTAAAATATTTAAAATATTTAATATTCTTTTACAAATATTTTAACAGTAGAATCGGATGTAGCATATTTTTTTCATTAAGCCTAACATGGCTTTTAACTATGGTCGATTTACAGACCAGAGTGGTCGCGTCCGTAATTGTTACAGACACTTTCTTGCCTTCGGATTTTATTATAAGTAGATTAAGTTTTTACACTTCCAGTAACAAAAAGCTTTATTGTAATACATTTTGAAGAAAATTTTGAAACATATATGCATTTTTTAAGGTCAGTAAATATTTTTTCATGTTTTCAAACATGTTTTAATTTTGTCATGTAATGGCTTTCTTAGCTTTTAATTCTCGTATCCGCTGCACGCCTGGTGTTCCGCAAGTTTTCAAACTGAACAATGTATACATCCCTCACCACCTGCTGAGTGAAAAAACAATTCATTTCAGAATTTAATGCAAACCGGTTTTGCCCCAATATAAGGCCATAAATCAACATGATAATTCTCCTAGATAGCTAGATGTACACACTTCTATTTGGCATCAAAATATCGGGTGAGAGCTATTGGAAACAGTAGATTGTTTACTTAAATCGAACCATCAGACTGGATTTATTTAAAGGGCAGAAAAAATGGTAAGAAATTAAAACTGTTGAGGTGAATTTTTTTCGATTAGCACTGTACGAAAACAGAAATTAAATCACTTGAAAAGCCGATGGCACATTATTAGGAGACGTTAAGGGATGTAATTAAGACTGGTGCTGTACACAGGGCACCACCCATCAGCAAGGAAATAGAGTATCCGTTTTGACCCGCCTACCCGGTTTTACCCTACTCTGCCATACAAGCTCCACAATTTCTTTCACACTGAAATATTTGAAACTCTGCTTCAAATTAAGCAGAAAATATCCAAGTGTTTTCAAACTGTAAAATCACTTCTATACGAAACTATTCGGCAGATCGTCGATTTTATTTTTTTTAATGAAAAATAGTACTTTTTGCTGAAGCTTGAGCTTATGCCAAATTTTACTATAAACTGCCCGTGTTATATTAATTATAATTAGATTATATGAGCTATCCCGGTCGAATCTGGAGGGCATAATTAATTCAGTAGAATCACTGGATGAATTATGCCCTCCAGATTCGACCAGGATAGCTCAATTGGTAGAGCGTGGCGGCTTCAGCCAAGAGATCCCAGGTTCGAATCCTGGCCCGGACATTTTTTGTCCAGTTGGAAAATTACAACTCATATGATTTATTTACAAATTTGAAATAATTGTGTTAAAATTAATCTAGTATAATTAAATTATTTGATGTGTATTTCATCTATCCTACTACTGGACATTGTATTAAACAAGAATGTCATTAAATGTCCTTTATTTAGGCTTTAAAATGCTTTGACGGATACAGTATGCCTCTCGAGTTTTTATTTTACTACAAACCGTCGGTGTTTTTAAAGTTGATGATTTTATTGAACATAAAAATGTAAAAAAAGCTTTTAAAACTACCTGCATAAATAGAAGTTTAAACAATCCTGAGCCACGGGTAAAACATATTTTGCTTTATGAAAAAAGAAATTTTCCCAGGAACACTCTGGCGGGTTATTACATATCCTGGTTGCTAAGAAATTTTTACATTTGTCGCCACTTTCTTCTGAAAATTATCTTCGACGTATTTGACATAGAATTTGTAACAACTGTTTGCGATTAAATAGGGATTATTATTTGGAATTACTGGCAAAATAAAAACCATACGCACCATGGGTATGTGCGCACGTTCCCGTGTTAAGTAATTGAAGAATAATTTGAAAGTTAAAAGATCAAAGATACTTTTTATGAGTACTTGAATAAATCAGAAGTTCAGAGCCCTGAAACAAGGGTAAAACTAATTCTCTCTTATATAAAAATAATCTAAATTCTTTTCAGGTTTTTTTTAATGCTAAAATTGCAATTTAGTTTTTAAGGCAACTTGCACAAAATCGAAAGTTCAAAATCCCTTATGCGAAAATTCCTCGAATCATCACATGTTGACATGAAAACAAAAAGGAACAAGCCTGTAAGGAACAACAAAATGCCAGTAAAGCAAAACACGTTCTTCCGTTTTAAATGCCATAAACGCATAAACTTTGTTAAATTTTCGTCAGATAAAAATGGAATTTTTGTTCTTTTACTTGTCCGAGCATGGAGAAAGGTTCTCCAATATAAATTATACGAAGACATCTGGGACCATATAAAAATAAAATTTGTGTAGCTCTTTTGAAAATAACTATTTTCTGAAACATTTTTTGCAATATGTACTATACCTCTAATACTAACGCTTTCAGAATTAGCGATTGGTCCACGATAAGAATGATAATAATATTAAAACAAATAATTAATAAGTATTGATTTTGTGCGTGTGTGTGTGTGTGTGTGTTACGTATTTTTAAATCATTTTGATTAAAATTTAACAATAGTAATTTCGTAAACTATCAGTCTATTCCATTGTACTTTGGTAACGAAAATTTAAAATTTTCTATAATACTTTAATTATCAACGTTTGTTTTAATAAACTAAAATTTAAAATAAATTATTAAATTATCGTTTACTTAAAAAATTCTTTAACCATTATATTTTGTTTATGTTTCCGTTTTATTTTTGTTTACTTTCTTTGCATAACCATAAATTATTACTTTAATTAATTGAGGTATTTGAATATACTTTAATTCTAATTTCCCGAGCTTTCGAATTCTGCGAGTCTTTCATAAAGAACTCTTTTTATTTGTTCACATCTATTTGTGTTTTAAATACTTTACTTTTGTTTCCGGAATTTATATGAGATTTATATTACCGTAATTTCCGGCGTATAAGCCGCAGCTCAAAGAGTCGTTTTTCGACCCAGAAATATTATTTTATAAAATGTAACTTAAAAGATCGCTGTAAATATTTAACTACAATTATTGAATAAAATTTCTGGGTCGAAGAACGACTCTTTGAGCTGCGGCTTATACGCCGGAAATTACGGTATTTCGATTGGACTATACTCTTTATTTGGGTAATAAGCAAATTTAATGCTCAAATATTTTGGTTTGAATTGATCGAATCCTGGTCCGGACATTTTTCGCTTAGTTAGGTGATTACAACTCATATGCTTACCAATTTGAATAATTGTGTTAAAATTAATATATTGCAAATATTTTTAATTCGAAAACAAAATCTTTCTTTAAATCGGCATGTATGACATTATCTGGCTTCTCTCCAACCGCTGTATTTTTACTAACCTGAAGCACCTTCTGAAATATAACAGAAATTATGGCTTATTTTTAAGTTTTTACAATTATTTTATTGTATTACTATTATTTACTTTACAAGTAATATCATAAAAACTAACGAAAATGAAGAATGTTTATGACACATTTTTTTTTTAATGCATCCGATGTAAATTTTTATCTTAATAAATTCTAATTCGAAATAACGTTTTGAACTGTGCTTTAAATATCAATTTAATTATCCATTATTGTTTAGTTAATGTTTCAATTTTATTTTAGTTTCCGACTATGGCATAACCATTCTTCACTCTAGTTAATTACGGTATCTGAAATATTCATATAAATTTCTTATTTATATATACATACATATGTATATATATTTTTTAACCCCTTGAAGGGTACCGGTATATTATATATACCACTTAATTTTAATCCCAAAATGCCACAATGACACCAGAATTTTATAATCAAATTTTGAATTATAAGGTACACGAGGAAAAGCTTTTACTTACTTTTAAATTAAATTCGTTCGTGAATCCTGGTGTCAATGAATCATTTCAATATTTTAGCTACAAGAGTACTTTAGTACAAGGGGTTAAAGACCTTGATATTAGCTTCCAAATATTTTAATTTTTAGAAGTATACCATTAATTTTCTGTTATCGTTTGCTTCATTTCTGTTCTGCAAAAATTTACTCATCTTTCTGAAAATTATATGAGATGAATATTTTTTTTGCAGAGAAATGTATTTGAAATTTGAGTAATAAGCAAATTTTAAAGTTAAAATAACTTTTAACTCTGAAAAACAAATTTTGATTAATTCTTCAAATCGGGAAATGTCAGATTAGCTGGCATTTCTCCAGTTGCTATCTTTTCATTGTCCCGAATGCGAATCACTCTCTGAAAGATAACATTGAAAATAAGGCTTCATTTTAACTTTAGAGAATTATTTTCATAAATGATATAACAAGCCTTGGGAAAAGAAAAATAATCTTATGATGTATATTTTATGAAATATCGTCAATTCGTAACGTGTATTATAAAAATTTATAAAATAAAATAAAAATTATGAAATATTTTTATGAAACTTTTTTTATGAAACTTTTTTTATGAAAAAAATTGCAATGATTATATTAATACTTTCTAATTACAAATGAAGTATTTGAATATTACTTAATAACAAAATAGTTATGCATATTTTTTTTCATTTTCATTTCTTTTTGCTTTGCTTTTATTCCATAATAGTACCGTAATTTCTGGTATATAACACGCGGATCAAATAAATCTGTTTCGAACCAGAAATTTTATTTGTTAAAGAAACTCATGTAAGTAAGAAATAGAAACGCGTTATATTTTATTAAATAAAATGTCTTCGTCGCAACCGATTTATTTGACCCGCGGATTACATACCAAAAATATCTATAAATAATCTTCCTCTAGTTTAACACTTTGTTGATCGGCTATTGGTTTTGAAACTATACAAGCGCCGACTTTTTCTGAAAGGTCTTTTGTAATTTAGATTTCTAGATAAATTTATCGAATTTATGAGTTAGCAATTAGTTTCTTTTCTGCAAAATAAAATGTTTTCTTCGAAACCGATTTATTTGACCCGCAGGTTATATAACAAAGATTACGGAACATGTTTATTCTAATTAATGGCGGTATTTGGGCGTACCTCAATACTCTTTATGCACAGGATGTTCATGAATTGACTGTTTTTAAACTTTAATAACATACAAACGGTAACAGCTATTGAAAAAATTCTTCCTCTAGTTTACCACTTTGTTGATCGGCTATTTAACCCTTCTTTGCATGAGTTTTTTCTTTTACAATTGTGTTTTTTATACATATATTAATCATAAGACACCAGAAATTTTAAGATAGATTTTTAACTTTGTTCAGCAACATAGTTCACGGGAAATTTTCTGGATTAATATTTCTATATAAATATAGTGGTGGCGAAGAAGTTGATTTATTTATTAAAAGTTAAATAAAAAGTTATGGAAATTTAGATCACTATGCAATTAAGGGTTAATATAAAATCTTGGTTTTGAAAGTATAAACCCGACTCCTTCTGAAAGGTCTTTTGTAATTTAGATTTCTAGATAAATTTATCGAATTTATGAGTTAGCAATTAGTTTATTTTCTGCAAAATTGATCTATTTAACCCTTTCACGGGAAAAGCACTTCCATTGCTAAAATGTTGAAATGAATGAATGACACCGGTATTTGCGAACAAATTTATTTGGGAATAAGAAAAAAAGGTATATTTCACATACTTAATAAACGGAAATTTTTATACAAAAATTCTTGTGCCAATGTGGCACTTAGGAGTTAAAATTAAGTGATTTTATAAATGTGCCACTGCCCTTGAAAGGATTAATAGAGTCTAACAAAAGATCCCCAAATATATGATATAAATACGTATTCTGTCTGATAAAATTTTTTAGCGTGCGTTGGTATTTTGAAATAATTGTATCAATCCACAATAATTTTGTTCTAAATATTTTTAAATGCTAAATATTATGTATTCTAACATCCGAGTATATATCTTTCAAACGGCAGATGATTGTTTGAATAAATTTGTGGAATAACTTAGTATGTAAGTCTAAATTATACACTGAGTATTGTGAAGCGCGTGTTAATGCGCAAATAAAATCTGGCATTTATGATAAAGATTTGAATTTATTGATATGCAATTGAAGCTTAAATTATGAAATGTAGTAAAATCCATAGATACGTATTATGCTTAGATATATGAGTGTTACTATTGAAAGTTCCATGTGCAATTTTTAATGTTTGTTGAATATTTATTTCTTAAATCCCGTGTATGTCCTATGCATATCCTATTTAAGTTATATTCATTTTCATCACGACTTTAAATAAATTCACCTGATACTCATTATACTTTATTTAATATTTGACATCATGACAAAATACATGTTTACGTAAGTTTTCTTATCTAATTCCAACACCCATTAATTCTTTAAAAATTTTATACAAATATATCTCCGCTTTATTATCAAAGACTAGTATATAACCCCGTCAAAAATAACGGATTGTTGATCTGCTTTTCATTTTCATAAGACTTCATACAGACAAACAGAATGGAGATTTATTATTAAAAGGTTTGTATTGTAGAAAAATACATTTTAAAAAGTACAAATGATTTCTACAAATAAAAATAATAAGGATATATATATATATATATATATATATATATATTACTTAGTATTAAATTTCTGAAATAGTTCAACGATTGGACAAAATCAAATATTAACAAATAATCCATGTGCGAAAGTTTTTGTAAAAAAGTGTTATCAATGAGTTTTTAAACAGCTTGACTTACCATATAACTAATTGTTTGATTACATAAGCAAAATTAAATGGAAATTACGCCGTACTATGCATTTCTTATATTTTAATTACGTTTGATAAGAAAGAATCATTTTACAGTATATGACCTATTATCCGAAAATCCAAAATCCGGAAAAACCCGAAGTCCGGAAAGAAAAATTCGAAAATTTTCTAAATTTGTAAATTTTTACTAAAATTTTAGATTTTCTGAAATTTTTCGAAAATTTTACCGATTCCTAATTTTTTTCCAGTCCATTGTGTTTCAATGTTTAATCACTAAAATATTGTTACTTCAGTGGCGGGTGAACACGGTCCCCCCCTCCCCCCTTCTCTTCCCGAAATTAAAAACATATCATTTTTCTCTCAAATTTTAGTTTAAAATTAATTTATATTACGATTCGTTAGAAAAAAAAAATAGTTATGTATTTATTTCATCAGGGGTGATTCTGTTCAAGTTTTCCTAAAAATTTAAGGCATTCGATTTCGAAAATTTAAGTCTTTTCTTTCCAAAATTTCGAACATAAATATCTCGAATTTTGAACGATAGTCGCCGAAAAAAATCAATTATGTCTATCGTTCGCAGAAAAAATAGAAAATTTCATCAAAGGATTGTGGAAACAACGTGAATTTCGTCAAAGTACCGAAAATAAAAATTTCGTTGCAGGATTGCTAAAAAAAAAAAAAAAAAAAAAAAAAACGCTAATTTTGTTAACAAATTGCAGAAAAACGCGATTTCCGTCAAAGGCTTACGAAGAAGACGAAAATTTCTTCCAAGGACTCCGAAAAAAATGTAAAATTTCATCAAGGGATCACAAAAAAAAAAAAAAAAAAAAAAAAAAAAAAAAAAAAAAATTGGTTAAAGGTGCGAAAAAATGTCTAATTTCGTTAAGCGATCGCGAAAAAAGTGAAATTTCGTCAAAGGATCGAAAAAAACAACCGCTAATTTCGTCAATCTCAGAAAAAACACGAATTCTGTCAAAGGATCGTGAATAAAAGGCAAATTTCGTCAAAGAATAGCAAAAAACGCAAATTTCCTCAAAGGATCGCAAAAAGAAAACGCAAATTTCTTCAAAGGACTACGAAAAAATGAAATTTTGTCAAAGAACAGCAGAAAAAATGCAAATTTTGTCAAAGAATCACGAAAAAAAAAAAAACATGAATTTTGTCAAATAATCGTGAATTTCGGGAGGTCCCGCATTCCGGAACGATGGAAGCAATTCCAAAATCCGCCAGTAGATGGCGACAGTATACTGAATCAACCTCAAATCTCTCCCAAGGAAATCAATCACCGCATTCTGAAAAAAAAGTGCTTACAGAATTTTTGTTTTTACAGAAATGTTAATATACATTTTTTTTTTTTATGAAATAGTGTTTTAAGGTTTTAAACAAAATTAAAAATTTAAAAGCTTGAATATGCTTTTACAAATATTTAAACGACGAAAGTAGATAATATAACTTCTTTTTCAGTAAGCCTAACATGGCGTTTAACTACGGTCGAATTGCAGAGTGGTACAACCCGGTACCGTTACAGACATTTTCTCGCCTTTGGATTTTATTATAAGTAAGATGATTGACATAATTTTAATAACTTTCTTATTCGTAATAAAAATATTTTTTTAATAATAATCATCTTAAATTAGGAAGTTAGAATCTTAAGAAAACGTTCAGCATTTAATCTGAACATTAGTATAACATGATGTTCCTTATGAAAATCAATAAACTTTAAACATTTGAATGATAAAGACATACTCCCATTCAGAAATACGCATAAAATATATCCCGAGCTCTCTGGGATGTTGACTTTATTAATAGACATAGTCGAATTGAATACAACTTCATGTAAGATAATAACTGTTTATTTCAACTTAAAATAAGGAAAGGTTGTTTTTATTTAAATGAAAACCTCTTGCAAATCTCAAACATTTTAAGTAACAACGAATCATTGAAAAAAATAAAGTATAAATTCTCAGTAAATAAAAGTTTTCACCTTTAATTTTCTACAAAAGCGACAAGGTCTATTCAAAATTACTTATTCATTAACATTGGACAGCTTGGTCACTAATTCCGAAAAATATTCAATTCGCTTAAAAAGTAACATAACATTATGTAAATATACACTACTGCTGTATCCGAGATTCCAAACATCCGTTTATTCAAACATTAAACTAATTCCTCTTGCAACTATATAGATTAATTCTACGAAAAGACACAATACTATCGTTTAAAAAGCTATAGCTCCAAAGTCACAAACTACAATGAAAGACACTAGACTTGTATAAAGGAAATCATTTCGAAAATCAATCCCCGGACTTTATACTTATTAACATTCGTAAATAAAGGCGGTTAACATATATCTCGCATCCGCCAATCATACACAGGAAGTATTTAGGAAGAATAACCTAACATAACATAAAAATTTAATAAATAAACTAAATTTAATAAAAGTCCACAATTTAAAAAAATACTGCTTTCACCAAAATTAACTATTCACCGAAATCTCCGTAAGTTATATGGTGATTCATCTGTACTTTGCAAGTTTTGAACACAACTCACTACCACGCATAAACGATGTGCAAACTGACCATCCATCATAGATTAACCTAAAGTATGACACCATCATAGAGCGTAATGGGAACGCGATGACGATAGCAGCACCTGTAGAGACAAGAGGGAAGTAACTTCTCATACGCGGAAGATTTTTACTTTTGATCGTCTACCTTATTATGATTTTTCTTCTTATAAATTTTGCATGTTTACGTTTTCAATAGAAGCTTATAATTTATAGCTTTCATTGTTTTGCATAAATTATGAATTAACGCTAAAAGCGCAACAAACAATTAGATAAAAAATTGTCTTTAGTTTTATTTATCAAGTAAATACGATATAATCGCACGTAAAAAAATGGCATACTATAATAATATACTATGTAATATACTCTACAAATCCCAGAAAAATTCTTATTTACCGTGTTACTGAGAAAATACAAATGAAAAATTTAAAGTTTCAGAAAAAAAAAATTCCATTCGCACATCGAAGGAAAAAGTTTTTAGCCGATGTTTCGTTAATTTATGAAGCGTACTGTATTAAAGCATTTTTCACAACAATCTTTAAAAGTAGTCTTAGTTCTTTACAGAGAAAAATAAAAAGTTTGTTTTTAAAGTACAATCTTTAGAATAATATTTTAAAAGGGAAATGGCTGCTTTCATGTGATGAATTAAAAAATATATATTGAATTATCTTTTTGAATAAGAATAGCATTTATGGTTTCCTTAAGTTAGAGCGCATAGAATATATAGTGTGGAACCGTTTTTACCGTTTTTTAATTCAAAATTTTCGAATTCAAACCGGAAATTCTGAAACAAGAATTTTTACTTTAACAAGTTACGAAATATCTGCCATTAAGAGACGAAAAGTACATTATAGGTAATTTCTAGTATGAATGCGAAATTTCGGAATAAAAAAAAGCCAAACTGGTAATGCTTTAAAAAATGCTAAATATTGTAGCCTATAAACGTACAACGATGCGCTACAATAATAGGGTGACCGCAGCGACATCTGCTTTAAAAATAGATTTGCCTGTAGCAAAAGAAACCGTTTCACTATTGACAACATGTACATAATTTATGTTAACAAAATCTTCTTGTAAGTGTATATTTCAGATGTAACTGATTTGGAATTTACTTTTCTATCATAGCAGGGAATTAATCTTTTCCACTCTTCTAGCAGAGATTCATCCTTTGGTTTGCTAAATAGGGATAGTTTCTAGTTTGCTGTCTTGTATCGAGTACTGCAACCAGCCACAAAGGAATGCGTATCACGTTTTTTGGCCATGATCAATATCATTCATATTTTCAAAGCGTATGAAAATCACTATCCAAGAAAAAAGAAATAGGGTATAATTTAATTATTTAAAATATTTACCACCAGTTGAAACGTTTTCTCAGTTCGATTCTTATACAATGTTTGCGTTGAAAAGAGCTAGCAGACAGTGGCGTAGCCAGAGAAGTGGGTCCAAATGCTCTGAAAACCAGTAATACAGTTGAACTCCAGATATATGTTACCTGAGTTGTACGTTTCCCTCAGTCATACGTTTCAAGTCAACGGTCCCGGCCGCTGTCCATTAAAAATTAGCTGGGTTATACGTTTTGAGTTATACATTTCCCTCAGTTATACGTTACGTTTTTGCTTAGCCAGACAAAATTTTGTCTCATTTATACATATTGTAACCGGAAACAATGACGACACGTCGGATAAGTCTGATTTGAAAGATCCCACTCAAACATCGGAGCTGCTCTGAGGGCTTTTAACGTAGTCAGTAGTAAAAGCAGTAATGATTAGTCGGCTGCATTGTTCATTATTAGCAGAGATGCAAAGTTTGCTGTTCATTGTTGGCTCTACCGAAAAGAAACAATCGAATATTAGTGATATTTCAACAACATTCAGTAAACTACTGAAATTTATTTTGATAAATGATTTACATGCCAAGGCGATTCCAAGGATTTCTTTAAGTACTCTATGTGTATATTATGATAAAATAACATCATGTGTACTTTTCTTATGTACCTTTTTTCTAATATGTCCCATTTCCGAAAATGTATGTCAAGGGTGCAGAAATACTTAGGAAATTTCTGTTTTCGATATTAAAGGTAACAAACACCTTAGAGGAACAACGTTTTTACGATACATTTAAAAAACAATTCCGGTAGACCATGAATTGAGTTGTACGTTTTACTGAGTTATACGTTTTGTTGTCCGGTCCCGAGCAAAACGCATAAATGGAGTTCCACTGTATTATAAAGTTTTATTCGCTTTCAATATCGCAGAAAATTCTAAGATTGCATGAGGCCAAAATATTTTTATAAAATTAGTGGTATCCAAACCTTCTGGACCTCCACCCTGTCTACGGCACTGCTAGAAGATGTCGCTGCGATCGACCCGTTAACTTTTCAGCATCGTTCTACATTTATCGGATTCAATATTTAATACTATTTTGTAGCCGTTTTCCACACTATGTATTCTAGGCGCTGTACTTAAGTTTTATTTTGTTATTTGTTTGCAATATATATGAAATTGTCTTCGCTAATTTTCATAGCTAAATTTGAATCATATCTAATGTACCTAAATTTAATATGCTTAGGTGACATTTTATTATAGTCGCACTCAAGAGCATCGTAGATATTTTAATTTTCATATGTCAACTACATAAATTTTTAATTTGTATATGTTTAGTTTCGTATTATTTTATTTCATTTAGTTATATGCTAACCAAAAAGTCATAAAAACTGTATGCTACATAAATTAATAGATTTCATTAATATAAAATATGCAACTAATATTTGTCGATAAAAAATAACGAAGTGCATACAATATGTGTTACGTAGGGAAACCAAAAAAAAAAAAGTGTCGAATCCACATTCATAGTCAGAGAAGTATCCGCCTGACATATTTTAACATTTAAAAGAATTCTGAAAAAGAACTGTTACTTCCTTAATAATAAAAATTAATAATAACAAAAATTCACTTAAACAACGTGTCAACAGTCAATTTAGAGATAATCGTCTTTCACGAGAAGAATACCAGAAAATAAAAGAATACATACTAAACTATAAAGCATAAACAGATTTTTTTATATATAGGTAAATTTAGGAAACATGTTAGTTTTCCCTCTTGTGACGAGTAATGTTAGTATTGCTGCCATTACAGATTTTACCGTAACTTTCTTATCTTTTATTTAATATATGCCATCAATGAACTCTTAACTTTGCCATATTCTGGACAAAAATACTTAGAGTATCAGAATATCATCATACAGCTTCACAATAGTCTACAAACGACATGGAAACTCACTCATAACTTTGCCATATTTGAACACAAACGCCTAGAGCATATTAATATATCATAGTAGTAACCAATAACTTTAATATCGCGTAAAAACAAGACCTCTTAAAATTTAACTTTCTTTGCAACGAAATTGCCGTGTTTATTTGCTGTAAATGTAAACTAATACTGGTTAGCTTTATTGTTCTGCGGATATCATAAGTGTTCTGTCTTCAACCTATATCAATGAAACTTGTTTTGAAAAAATACACCCCCCCCCCTTTAATCTTTACCAATTCACTTCATTTTTTTAGGGGGGTCAGGGAAGGTGACGACTGGTATAAGAAATAAATTCACGAATTATCTGTAAGGTGTTAGGATATAAATTTTATTCAAACGTGAAATGTATATTTAAAAAAATAAAGTTTACAATTATTATAAAAGGTTTTTGTAAGTAATAAGATTATTTCGAAAACGAAATTAAATAATTTTTTACAACTAAACCTTTTATATATATATATTTTTTAATGGTTCAGAATTTTAATTTATTTATAACAAGCATTTTGCCAAGACTGTCTAGATTTGTTTATTTCTGTTATTATAATAAGATAAAAACTCCAAGCTTCTTTTTTAAACATAATTTGTAATATATTTCATAAGTAACATTTTCTTTTAATTAGATGGCGGATATTTTTTGTTAAAAATTAATTAATTTTTTATGTTGGAAACAATTTAACTGACAAATGGGTAGAGTAGCCATTCATATAAATTTCCAAACTTCTTACAGATTCCGGTGATTATTCATTACGCGGGCGTATACAATCCGATCAATCAACGTCAGAATTGAAGTGGTCTTAATTTATAAACATTAGCATTAACAATGACGGTGTCGTTGTATTTAATTGAATTTTATTAAATTAGGGAGTACGTATCTCTTGCGTATATTCAGAGTGAAATAAATCATTGAATAACACAGACTTAAATGAAGATTTTGTATTCTAAATACGTGATATTTTCTGTAATATTTGTGTAAAAATTCGAAAATTATAGTTTGCTCAAATTCGCCTCATGATGCGGTATTTAGTCTTTGAATTATTAGTTGGAATGAAGTTTTGAAAGGTGATTTTGTAATATATGGAGGCTGTTGTTGTTTTCTGAAGTCAATAAATTTTTGCGCTAGATGCAATTTAAGTGACAAATGAATCTGATAGTCATTCATAGCAATTTCCAAATTTCTTACGAATTTTGGCGATTTCTCATTATCTGGCAGTACAGAATGCAATCTATCAACGTCAGATGTGAGTTGGAATTATAAACTTCAGCATTAACGATAACCATGTCGTTATATCTAATTGAATGTTATTAATTAAGAATTACGTATCTCTTAAGTGCGTTCAATGTAAAATAAATCATTAAACACAGCTTTAATCGAAAATAGTTTATCCTAATCACGTGACATTTTCCCCAATGTTTGTAGAAAAATGCGAAAAAAAAGAATGTTTGCACAAAAACGAGCCATCAAAAAAGGTTTTTATAACGATTTTCAATTTTATATAGGTGCGTTGTTCCTTTTTATATATGCATATTTATAAAATTAAAGCTTACACAAATCCATGGCTTCCTATAATTAATCGGGCATCATGATTTATTTCTTTTGAAAGTTTAATTTTAAATCTATATAGATGGCTTGAGCAACAAGAAAATTTGAATTTCTTCTTTATTTTTGTTGTATTTATTTGAATGGCAAATTCAGTAGAGGTATTTTTTGTAGTTTTTGTGAATAAATGCAAAAAGAAAAAAAAGTGAAGCCTTTTTTTTAAATTTCCACTCCTCCCGTTAGAAACAATCTTCTTTATATCACCATTGTCATCCCGTTTCACCTACCTTTAACGTATAAATAAGCAAAATAGTTTAAAAGTTTGAAGTTTAATGTAACATTATTAATAAATTTCATTTTACTTTTCCTTAATCAATATTTCCAGCTACCCATAAATCTTGAAAATATAATATTACTTGAAATAATTTCCAATTGTTATTTATTGTAATAAAATATATTGTATTTGAATTAATATACAGCATATATGTCAGTTATTTAAAATAATATATGAGCACAATAACTATGATATGAGAATCATATATTAAATTTTAACCTCCCTACTCTTTATTTAAATTAAATTTTTTCCCCTGTTTTTTCAAAATTTAATTGAGTTATCTATAACTAAAAACAATAATCCAGCCGTAATTTAAACTCTTTCTCTTTTCTCCGTCACTTGTGCTGGATCGCTAATATCTCACGGTCCTTCGATTAAAATAAAAAGAAAAGAATTAAATCAGCACAGATGCCTTTTTGTAAGTTACTTTTCGAAATCAAGCTTAAAACACGATATACTCATAATGCATTTTTGCGGCCAGTGAGTCAAGTAAAATTATGTCTAGCATCTCATCCAAATCAGATACATGTCCTTTTGTGGTCTTAGTAATAACTCAATCATTCACACCCAGTTCTAAAAATATATACTGGTCGCTAAAAGGCTAAACTGTTTTGACTTCAAAGATTCCATTCGCATGGGAAAGTATTCGTCCGTTGCAGTCTTCTTGGCGATATTAAATTTCGAAATGAAATACGTTCTTATGCCAACAATCTGGCACCCTTGCTCGACAAATACCATTAAATCTGTACGTTCCGTCTGGAAGTGTTCTCGCCTAGACAATCTGTTAGCAACCCTATTTTGCGAGATATATGTCACTCCGACTCGAAGTCGAGTCGAGAGAACAACTTCACTCTGGCTCCGACCTCCTTGCTATCAATGTGCTTTTAATAAGGGGCTCTGATGCTGACCCCTCTTCTGCCTTCGATCATCTTATTTTGAAAACGATAACTGAATAAACATCCTGACAGTTATACTGGAGTTTTTTTTTCTTTTCTCATTCACCTCAAACCTGTATTCATCTTCGGATTATCTTCTTTTATGCATCAACAAAGTACCCCGAACAATTAAAATAACATTATAATAACTATGTTTAAAAATAATATATGTAAATCTGCCGTAGCAAGGCAGACATGAGAGAAAGACCATGTCTTTAAATCCTCCAATACAAATATTATCCGTAGTGCATATAATGTAGAAGAATAAGAATTCATAAAAACCTACATTTTTTATTTAAATTCAGATACAAATTTATCGAAAAATTTGAACCAAATTATTGTTTTATATACCGTTAACCAAGCCTCTTATTGCATCTGGACGCGGGGCGTTATTCGCCTGATCACAGCATGGCTGTGATCCACCTGACAAGAGCCTTGTTGGCATCGCTGCAGTGCTCTCAAGTGGTTTGCTATAGTTTTTTTTTGTTTGCCGGTTCGTCGTTTCTATTTAATTTTGTTGAATTGACAGATTTAAAAAGAAGCAAAAGTTTAAAAAAAGAGAAAATTGTTTTTGTAATTTAGAACCTTGATCAGGTGATGAGACCGTCACCTGACTAGGCACCTCGGGATGAATAATTCACAGGGAACTTGGAGGATTTTGCACCCACGACGGATTTTACATGCACCAGGTGCCATTAGCGTACATGGTTTCGTATCTGCTACCTCAAATCAATGACCAGACACCTACTGTCTGGCAACGGGGTGAAGATCACCTGAACGCCACGTAGCGTCGCTCCACTTGACAGGCACCCAGGCAATCATGATTACATGACTTAATTGTTACTTTCTTGAGTTACCTAGTTAAGCGGTTATTTGACGAAAATAAATCATTCTAAAGACCTGCGCCACACATCCACGTCTCACACTAATTGGAGCGATTTTCTTGGATTTTTTGTTGCCTAATAGGTGGTGATTACTTGTCCACAATGAGATTTTTTTTTGAAGGTGGGATGAAAACTGATGGGGCGCAGAAATTGGACAAGTTGCATCAAGGGAATAATTTAGTGGCCGAAATGTGAGAGCGAACTCATCGTGGCAGTGGGGATGAGATTCGTCTTTTCTACTGCACTCCATCGGGATAAAACTGGCTCCGTAGTCTGTTCTCAACTACCTGGGAAAATATGGTAAATAACTCTCCTATTACAATTCTTGTATTGCAGCCAATTTTCGCTTCATTTTCATTTCATATACTTCTTTTTTCAATAAATTATTAATTTTATTTTCTTTCAATTTTTATGTTTATTCTCATTATTTTATTTTTTAACTTTTCTGTTGCTTTAGTATTTTAGAAAAGTCCAAATTTATTTAAATTTTGATAAGACAGTTAACATCAGCTCCCCTTTTTCTTTGTCTTGATAATTTCAAAAATTTTATTGCTATTTTACAATTTTCTATTCTTGCTATATTTATTATTATCATGGTCCTATCTTACCATTTTTAAATAACAATTTGATTCGTGTGTCTCTGCATTTTTACGATATTTCTATCTGTATCGGCTTTTAAGGGATTTTCTATTTATTTTTTCTCTCCCAGCCTGTGTGTGGGTGGTATATGTTTCCCTATCAAGCATTTCTTTATAACCCTTCATTGTTGATGTATTTATTTGCTTGGGGTGTTCCTTTACCCTCCGTTTTCTATTGTCATATACAAAAAAAAAAATTAGTACTTCATGGCAGAACTGCTGTTATTCTTGGAAGGATTACCACTCTCTGCTAATCTCACCTGATGATCAGAGAATATAATATTTTGCTATCGAAACTACAGCCATGGATTGCAATCATTATATGGAGATTAAAGAAGATTTACGTCAGTGCGTTATAATGTAGTCTTTTTAACTAAAAAGCCTTTATTCAAATTAAGGGATTTACTATAATGATTGAGACATTAGAAGGACATTAGAAGGATTTAACTATTCAATATACTCTTATAATTTTATAAATACGATAACTCCGATACTCCTCGATAAATTTTAAATTTCACTCAGTGAAAATTTATGATAGCAAATTTTGATTAGAAGAAATTTGAATTTCTAATTTCCTCCACATTTGCATCCATTTTATAAGATTTTATGGCCATTCAATAAAATTTAAATCTGGAAGTACCAGTAAATTAAGGTATAATAATAAAACGGAATAATGCATATACAATAGTTTTTTATTATAAATTTGGGATCAAGTAGTATTTTATAAAAAAATTTAATAATAGTCTATTCTCTATAAGTGACTTGCACTGTATGGAAATTTACGATACGAATTTTTTTATGTAAAGCACATGTTAATTTCTTACACTTTTTTTACTGT
Organism: Maratus michaelseni; assembly: GCA_963931845.1. Taxonomy (NCBI): domain Eukaryota; kingdom Metazoa; phylum Arthropoda; class Arachnida; order Araneae; family Salticidae; genus Maratus; species Maratus michaelseni. The sequence continues at coordinate 406,451,561 of OZ007586.1, forward strand.
TGGATTCATTTTTCTAAGGCTATTCATCAGAGGCAATTTATGTAGCATTTGTGCAATATTGCGTCATCATAAGGTATTTTAGTCAAAATTATTTGAAAAATTTTCAATAGATATCGGTGGATAGTTTTGCACATAAATTTTATTAGTAATTTTAGGTGAACAGAAATTTTGAATTTATTTTATCTTCACCAATTTCTCTGAATTATTCACCAAAAACAATGTTTCATAAAAAACAATGACTAATATAATTTAGGTTTTTTTTAACTTAAAAATGACATAAAAATCCATGAAGTCTTATCTAAAATGAGAAATAATGAGGGAAATTGTTAAAATGTTTTAACCAATTTTAGTTCGATTCAGATTGTTTTACTGCATGACAATTTATGATAGTAACTTTTTCCGGAAAAAATAAATGCAGATTTAAAAATGACTAATGCAAATGCAAGCACTTCTTATTATAACTACGTGATCATGTGGTATTGTTGTAAAGAATTTTAATCAATTTCTATTCCATTAATTGTCTTATATTATTTGAAAACATACTACGAGAATTTGTGATGCAATGATTATTTGATTTTCTCACTTTTTTCTATAGTCATTCAGACTTGCATTTTAAGTATCAACAGAATTTTACGAATATTTGTAGAAACATTTGTCGAGTTTTTACATTCCATTTTCCTAGGCAGTAAATTATTTGAAATTGATAATTATAAATATCTATAACGTTTTCTTTTGTAGAAATTGTGTTTATTATGCTTGTAGAAATACATTAAAGTTATTCATCACAACTGTGTTTATACGAAATTTAAAGTTAAGCTACTTAATTACATTAATTATATTTCTATAATTTACTTATTCTTTCTCCGCTCGTTTTCATATTACATGGAAATTCTATTTATTAAAATTAAAAGATAAATTTTTAAGCATTAAAATGTTACAAAAAATATCCATTAAAAAAGTGTTTTTCTTCTTTAGCAAAAAAAGAATAAAAATACCTACTTTAATTATTCTAAGAGATTAACAGATTAGAAACCCAATACCTTTTTCTTATGTAATTTCGAAATTTCATTTGTATAGTGCTTTTTACATAATATATTTCTAAATATTTCATAATAACATAAAAAATATCTAAGTTGTAAAGGAAACTGAAAATCACAGATAAATCTAGAACATGCGCAAGCGAATCATTAATTCTTTGAAATAAAGTGATTAAAATACACAGCGCGATTTCTATGAAGATGAATTTTGTAACTTATCAATTTTGAGAATTACATACACAAAATTAAATACCCAAAATCATAATGATAACACATATCTTAAGATATTGAGGTAAATGTAATGAGAGATACTTAATCATATCACATGAATTAATTGTACATTCAACAACAAATTTGACAAAAAAGCGCCAACTCCCTTACATGTGCTATAATTCCTGCAACGTGAGAAACTGCAGATAAAATACTATTTATTATATGTGTTACCAGGGTTCGTACGGGTCCTGGAATTTTAAGATCATGAAATTATTTGGTACCAATATTTTCTTATAGATAATCTCTTCATAAATAAGGTGAAATTTCGCAAGTTTGAACATTATGTATTTTTTTTAGAAAAATATACTGGTATGTCACCTGGAAAAGTAACGGTACCCGTACGAACCCTGGTTACACGTTACTTTATTATACACTATAGAATTATTATTAAATAATTACGGTTCTAAACAACAGACTTTAGACCTATAATACATTTTAATCGAAAACAAAGTGAATCAGTTAATAGTTACTATCATCATCATCGTTATTTATTATTATTATTATTATTATTACTAATATTATAATTTATTGTCGAAATACTGAAAATATAATACAATAAAACGTATGAGATCTTCAGTTAACGAATTGGAATATTATAAAATGCATACTGTGCTTAAAAATAAATTAGTTTTATTCTGCTAAATATATTTATGTTTCTAATTTAGATTACAATTTAGGCTAAAATTTCAATGGTGTGATTTAGGAAGTGTTACTTTTTAAAATAAATAATAACTTACTTCATCATATATTATTTTGAACACTACCTCCCCACATATATTTGTAAAAATGTAAGTATTTGTTATTATTTTGCCAAATTTAATAAGCAAATATTTTTTTATTAAACCGTATTATTGAAGAATTAGTTTTAGAAAGATTATTCAAATGAATTATACTCTCTTTATGTACTCATTTTACTTAAAATATCATTTGTTTTTAGCACAATTTGAACAGCAATTTTATTTTATTTTATTTTACAAATTGTATTAGCTAGAATCATCTCAGTTGAAATGCATAAAAATTCAAAAATGTTTAATTATAAACATTCGCTGTATCATTAGTTTTGTGATATGGGCTTTAAAATGTATTCTTAATGTTTTATTAAGGTTTAAATTTTCAACAGATTTGTAATTTTTTTTATAAAATTCGCAAAATGCTAATCTGTATTGTTTTCTTTCATTTTATTGTGTTTATATTTGTAAATTTAATTAAACCACTCTTCTTAAATAACATATTTATACGCAAATAAAGTGCTTTGTGACTTTATCATTAACGGAAAATGAGTTTCAAGTTAATCCAATAAATATTCTTCTGATAACAAATACTTTATAACAACATTAGTGATACGCGAGTAAACATTAAGCTCATTTTTTTCTTCCAATTTATCTATTATTTATTTTGCAGAAAAGGAAAAAAATGGCATAACAAATTCTGTAAAATTAAATTAGAATATCCAATCGCATAAAGCACAAATTTAATTAATCTTATGTTTTGAATTTAAAAAGATGAGATAACTTAAATTAGACAAATAAATATACGAACATAAATGTAGACTCATTATAACAATGAAAATAAGATCTTGTAATACTTGTTATCCAAAAGAATAAAATGTTATCTCAGATCCTTTCATTGTTTGTGAATGATGTAATCTAGAGTATTTATTGAGAAAATTTAGTGATATATAAATCTAATGAGCAATTTTTTCGTTTATAAATGTACATTAATAAATATACAGGTTTATCATAATATAGCGCAGTCTTTACTTCTTTCACATTTCAAAGAAAATAAATAAAATATTAGCTTTAGAGACGGTTCGTGAAAGAATGATATTTTTAATTTTCTTTGTAGATTTATAAACACATTAACCTGTTTGGAAGACTTTTTTTTTTTAATATATTTTTATTGCAATAAGTTAAAAGAATTTTTCTAAAACGCAAGAAACATATTGTATTGAAATTTAATGAATGGGTGACATATCAAAATATGTGCTCATATGAAAATGTTCTTTCAAAGAATCTTGTACGGGGGACTTTAAAACTCAGCAAAATAAAAAGAATTCAATAAAAAAAGCCAAAAAATTAGTGTTGAATTAAAATTTCTTTTTAGTTATTTATGTGGTTTTGCTTTATGAGGATTTTTTTATGTATCGTGTCTCAATATGAATTAAATATTTAGAAGTTTTTAAATATTTTTAAACAGTTTTCATATATCAATTATAATCAATTATCCACATGCCCTTCGTGAATATATTTTCTCCAGTCTCTTTCAAATTGTTGAGGAATAGGATTGTTTTAATTTTCAAATTTGTTGATATCCGTATGAAAACCAAATGATAATGTCAAAAAAAGTCAAAACTTTTTTAATGAAAAAAATCACGAAAACTTGCATTTTTTTGAAAATATTTCTATAATTTTAGAAATAATATATATATATATGTTATATAGAAAATTATTTCCTTCGCAAACCCTTCGCATTTATTTCGCATTAGTCCTTTAAATTAATCTAAATTCTAACATAGTCAGTATTTCCTTAATTCTTAATAATATTTATTCCTATTTAATGTCCTTTTAAAAGTATTAACCCGTATATTAATAATTATCATATTCCAAACCTTAATCTAAAATTTTAATTTCATTCGTAACTTTTATCAGCTCCCCAATCTATAAAATTCCGAGAGACGCTTTTCTCATTTCGAATTTTTTTAAAAGCCATTTTTTTTTAATTCCATGCTCTGCTTTCGCGCGCTAGCTATTTTTCACTTCAAAATTAATGCGCGGCTACGAGAGGAATTTTTTCGTGTTAGATCTTCTCCCTCGCGCCTCATTCGCTTGGCTTGAGCTCGCCTCATACTCATTGGTTTGTGCGCTCGTGACGTCGTATTCTGTATCACTACGCTCCGTGAACAAAACTGGCTTGCACGCTTTTTGAGAGCAGATTTTTGACGTGTTTGGAAGTGTAACCAAATGGTTATACTGGTGTTGTAGTCATGTAGAATTTTCATACAGTTCTTTAAGATCTTTTAAACGATGTAGTGAGCCATCGTGAAGCCTGAGGGCTATAAGTTTATACCTAATACTGTGGGAACTGTTACTTGCATCGCTCTTGTTCATAAATAAACCATTTGTCTGGAAATTGGCTGGTCTTTATTGAAGAAACTCTTGTGGTATCCCATCCTTGCCTAAACTCCTCGCCATGATTTTTGATTACGACTGCAATCATTCACCTTCTTGAACAAACTGTCATTTTTTCATGGAGTAAAAAACCATCTTCGTAAAAACACCACATATATATATATATAACGACATATTTGTCGCATAACCGCAATGAATAAATACATATATAAATATGCGTTCTTTTAAAAGTTGAACTTATATAAAATTAATCACTGAATATTATTTTGAAATAGTATGCAGCTTCTAGTAAGAATGAATCTTTTGCACATTACTTTCTTTATCGAAGTCGTTCTTCTTTCATAAAATGTTTATGCTTCATTTCAAAATATGCTATAAGCGCGTAAGATATGCTTGCAACATATCAGTTATAAAGCTATTAAATAAGTAGAGAAAAATCCTTAAGTTCCACCTGATGATATAAGAACCTAATTAAAAAATACCCGCCATTTATTTAAAAAGTTAAAATTGTTTGTACAAATGATAAAATAATTAATGTTGAAATCTGACAGCTTGGTCAAATGTTATTTTATAAATCGTTACTAAGAAAACTTTTAAAGTAGATCATAATGAACAGAGTAAAGTATATTCAACTAGGTAAATTATATCCAATTTTCGCTCTGTTGGAAAAATTCTTAACTAGAATATATTTTAAAGTAGATGTTTGAAAATTATTCCACTGTTATTTCAAGAGACGTAAATGGATTTCAAACCTTCATGATGTACGTGGATTATTATTATTGTTACTTTTATAACTATTATTATTGCTATTACTATTACTATTATTATTATTTTAATTTACTTTTCTCGTTTTACTTATTTATTGAACAAAAAACCACACAATATATTTAATAAAATTTTTATGCAAGTTTCAGCAACAGTGTATTTCAATAAGTTAAAAGAATTTTTCTAAAACGCGACAAACATATTGTATTGAAATTTAATGAATGGGTGACATATCAAAATATGTGCTAATATGAAAATGTTCTTTCAACGAATCTTTGTACGGGGGACTTTAAAACTCAGCAAAATAAAAAAATTCAATAAAAAAAGGCCAAAAAATTAGTGTTGAATTTAAATTTCTTTTAAGTGATTTATGCGGTTTTGCTTTATGAGGAATGTTTTATGTATCGTGTCTGAATATGAACTATTATTATTGCTATCATGTTCTAGATGTACCAAAATAATAGAAATTTAAAAGTTGGAAAAATTAAATTAAAAATTAAACATAATCAAAAATTAAGCGATATATAATTAAACGTAAAATTTAGTGTATTTTCTGAAAGTTACGGACACATTTTACGGACACATTTTACGGACCTTGCTGCATTTTAGAAGATGAACTATAACTGTGCTAGTATATTAAGAATTGATATATAATGCATAAAATTTATCCTAAATAGGAAATCATAAGCATATTAAACAGTTATATGTGTGAAATCAAGTTTATGCATTAAAATCATCAATTATAAAAATTATCAGTCATCAATTTAAATCATCAGTTGTGAATAAAAAAAAGTTGGAAAAATAAAATAAATAAATTGTTATTGAATAAAATATTAGAAATAAATTTAGTAAAATACATCTCTGAATATTCGTGATCATATAAAAGTATAAAAATGATAATGCTTTGCAGAAGAATGAAATTTCTCCTTTAAATTTCCTAAAAGATTGTATCTGTATTGGTAAAATATTTGTATCACATGAATATCCTCTTTACACAATTTTATATATCTTACAGACTCAAAGGTTTACTCAAAGGCCCTTACAGACACCTGAGTTCAACTTAAAAATTTTTAAACACCAAATGGTATATTTTAAAAAAAGTATCTGAATGATTAACATAAATTGTAATTCGCATTTTCATAACAAGTATATTCTCTTTTCGCCTTTATTACTATTCTTCTTTTGATATACCAACATAGTAAAAAAAGAGAAACAAAATGTAAAAAATAAATAAATTATTATCCCATAAATATTAGAAATATATTTAGAAAAATATTCCTCTTAATATTTTATTATCTTATAAACCTTTCAAAAATTAAAATGTTTTGTAGTGTTAAGATATTTTTTAACTATCCTAAAAGAATATATACCATATTGGCCAGAAAGTAGACATACATCACATTAATGCCCTTCGTAACAAATTATACAGATTTTCCATCTTATAGTCTTATAAATCAGGGATCAATTTTAAAATTTGAAATACGTAAAAGATTAATTTCGCATGAATATCCTCTTCAAAAATTTTCACAATTTTATATATCTTACAGACTCAAAGGTTTACTCAAAGGTCCTTACAGACACCTGAGTTCAATTAAAAAAATTTTAATCACCAATGGAACATTTTAAAATAGTATCTCAATGATTAACATAAAGTGTATTTCGCATTAAAATAATAAGTATATTTTCTATTCGCCTTTATTACTATTCTTCTTTTGATATACCAACATAATAAAAAAAGGGAAAGAAAATGGAAAAAAAATAAATAAATTATTATCCAATAAATATTAGAAATATATTTAGCAAAATATCCCTCTTAATATTTTATTATCTAATAAACCTTTTAAACAATAAAATGTTTTGTAGTATCAATATATATATTTTAAATATCCTAAAAGAATATGTACCATATTGACCAGAAAGTAGAAATACATCACTGCCTTTCGTAAAAACTTATACAGTTTTTTCACCTTATAGTCTTATGCAAGATCAAGTTTAAAATTTTAAATCACCAATGGAACATTTTCTTAAAATATTTCAATAATTAGCATAGATTAGATTACGCAAATTAATGTCAAATTCGGTCTCTATTGGCCTTTACTGCTACTCTTCTCTTCAAATAAAAAAATATATATATTGAAAAAATATATCAAATCAATATTAAAAAACTATTTAGTGAAATATCCCTCATCTTATAAATCTTTAAAAAAATGAAAATATTTTGTAGTAGTACGAAATTTCTTTTTAAATCTCCTAAAATAATGTATCCCGTATCTGCACAAATGTAGATATGTATCACACGAATGTCCTCCTCAACGATCCATACAGTCTTTTTTGTCAGGAGATATTGTTCTGAAATTGATGAGAGGGGATGTTACTGATGGCCGAAGGATTTAGTGGCAAGATGGAAGAGATTACAAAGTAGCTAATTTTTCAAGCAATCATCTATCATTGACGTTAAACAATATGGCGAGTATTTATCAAAGATTAATCTTTATCTGAAATATTTCATTTTATCAAGGCGATTATGAAGGTTTCAATAATAAGATAAAATCTTGAATTTGTAAGTTCTTTATAATTTTGTTTGTTTGCTATATATTTTTTACTTCGGTAGACCTAAAAACAGCTTTTATATTTTAAACTTTGAAATAATAAAATTTCCATTTCATTAAAATTTCACATAAATATTTAAGAAAGGTTAAAAGTTTCTCTAAAAGTAATAAGGAATATTTCTGAAATCTATAGTTATAAGCTATTTTGTAACATATTTAGAATTATACTTAGATTAATTATCAAATAATGTATTTTTTCTTCTCTCAAATCTTATAGAAATATAAAAATAAGTATATCATGTTGGTATCTATAAATAGGAGTTATTTTGTTTTGAGTGTAAAATTTTCCATTACACATTTCTCAAGACTATAAAATCTCCTCATGCGTAAGGTTGATAAAATATCTGTTTTTAAAAATATTTTCTTTCTGATCATTTTAATGCAAAGTATTTTGCTTCAATTCTAAAATCTTCTCTTATGAGTAAACTTATTAAATAAAATAATTATTTATTTATTTTAACGATATATTAAAATCCCTTTGAAACATCAAGTATTTTTGCAAAAAAAAAAATATATCATATGATTTTTTATTGTGAAATATTTAAATAAATGGCAATAAGTTTATTAAATAAATAATGGTTATAAATATTATAAAATGAAATTGTCACGTAAATCAAGATATTGAAGGTTAATAAACAGTAAAATGTTTCTGAAATTATCTATCATTGTCATTAAACAATATATACTAAGTATGTAATTGCCAGAAGATGTTCTTCATAAGAAAGATTTTAATTTGATTAAGAAAATCTTAAAGGTTTGAATAATAAAATAAATTTTGTATGTGTTATAAGCTAGACATTTGTAATTTACTGTATTTTCTGTACGATTTTCATTTCAGTAGAACTAATGAAAATTAAATTTGAAAGTTTTATTACTTCATGTAAAAAAATAAATAGCTGTAAGATTATCCTATTCAAATATAAATGTTTAATATGAGATATTTAAGCTTTCCTGGGGCAAAGCACTTCTATTGTTAAAATATAGAAATGAGTGAAGGACAGCAGAATATACGATAAGATTTATTTGAAAATAAGTCAAACATTTTCTCCTCGTTCAAAAGAAAACGAAAATTTTCTTCCAAAATAGTGGTGCTATTATGGCATTTGAGGATTAATATTAAGGTGATTAAGTAATTTACAAAAATGTTTTCACTGAATACTTCTACTAAATTTCAAATTTCACCTCCATTTTATCCCATGCTTAACACATGCCAATAAATGTTATCCCATATTTTGCAGAACGTTGCCTATTTCCGCATTTGAACAGTCAGATGTATCAAATGACAAAGAAAATAGAGACACTATTATACTAAATATAAAGCACTATGTTTTACAAAAGCATAGATGTTTCAATCCTAGATGTATACTAAGATATCTTTTTTTTTAGTTTTAAAGAATGTAAAAAAAGATGATAAAATATAACTGGAAAAATCTATATTTTAGTAATTAGAGAAAAAACTGTATCCTATATGCCATACTATTTCATATTTTCCATTTAAATTGATGGGTTTATTATTCCAGGTAATTGATATACAGTTTTGTTCAAAGATAGATTTACCCGCCATTATTCAATATTCGTTCAAAGCAAAGGCAGGGCAAATTTATCACGTTATCATGAAATAAAGCTTTCCAAAATATGAATATTTCGCCAGCATAAGGTGTCATTTACATATACAGGAAGCACACAAAAGTTCTGCCCATCGCTATTAGCGACAGAGCTTAGACCGAAATCGTCACAAATGCATAAATTGTAAGCCTCAAATGATATATGGCGGAGGTGGCCGCCAGATCAAAAGCGAGGTCACGTCAATGAGTGTTGTACGCCACCTAGCGGAAGGGGTTGAACTACTGGAGGTTCAATAATTGTTTTTCTAGCTTGTGATCGAATAATCAACATATTTAATCAATTTCTGTTTGCTTCTAATATAAATATGGAACTATTAGTTATAATGTAGTGAAAATTTGTGGTAAAATGTGTAATAAAATTTTAGTATCCATCTATCAAAATACGTGGGTTTCAAGCCACCAAAGTTACCACACGTTATAAAATAATTTTCACCCCGTTTGTTGAACGAAATGCGGTATTTATTTTTATATCGTCTGCAATTAAATTACTTTACGCTATAGTTGTTGAAAGAAGATTGTAATTTTTTTCGTGAATGGCAACGGAACTGTTTGTTGTAATGAGAATGAAATGTCGTTTGGTTTGATGCGTGGAATAATGTTTTAGTTTTGAATTGTCGTTGTTTAATTGGAGTCTGATAAATTAAAATTAAATGAATAAATAAGTTAATTATGAGTACATAAAGAAATATTTAGGGAGGTACGTCTGACTCCGTTTGATTATTTGTTACACGCTTTTCTCATGTAATTTTAGTTCTTGTGTGTAAAGATAGAAATTTGTAAACGAATTTTCTCTCAATTTCTGAGGAGCTAAAATTATAAAATATAGGTACACAGGTGTTTTATCGGTAACAATACATTTTAATATGTTTAGATGTCAAGGTAGTTTTTCAATATAGGAACATTGGCGAGATCGAGAATTTTATATAAATCTATCATCTGCGTATTCTCTTGAGTATATATTGTGAATATTTACTTACTCATGGAAGATGTATCTTATTTACCAGATTTATTGCAAAGTATTTTTGATATAGTTTATGTTGATAAAAATATTGATATTAAAAAAACATTCACTATATACTTTTAGTTTCGGGAGTAAAGGCAATAGTGCTTACATAATGCTTATACACTATATTGCTAAAGGTGACCGGTCACTTGCGATTTTAGACGTTTTGTTAACTATCTAGAAAAATACATGAGAAATTAACCTGAAACTGCAGGTGTGTAAACAGAACAGTATAGGTTATATATTTCCGCGAAGATTTTTTCCCGAAACCCCATAGGGGACTGTCAACAAATTGAAAAAAAGCTAATATCTTTTGGATTACCCTGTAAAAACTAATGTAGCAAAAGCGTTCAAACTCGAGATTATTAATAAGTGGCTTATTGTAATATACTGTGTTCATTTTTATGAGGATAGCATGTATACTCGCAGAGAAATTAAGGTTTTTATAAAAACAGTCCCAAATTTCGCCAAGTTTTTTGCTTATAATTTGCAGAGTTTTTAATATAAAAACAAGTTATTTTCAGAAAATATGACAAACAAAATTATACACAATACCCTGCAATCAGAATTAAAAAATAATAAAAATTGAGATGAAAAATGAGCAGGTTTACTAAAAAATGTTTCACTGCGCATGCGCGAATGCAATCAAAATATAAAATGAATAACGTATTAGCTAAGTATATAGAGCAACTTTTGTGAAAGACTCAAAATCATTGCTTGAAAATTCTGAAAATTATCGTCGATAGAATAAGCTCGAAGTCCGTTGTTCCCAAAAAGATGAGGGGTTGTATCAAATATCTGTTGATTAGTGCCAAGATAGCGTACATAGTATTGAGCGTAATACTATATTTGGATACAACCCCTCATCTTTTTGCTTCCTTTTGGGAACAACGGATTTCGAGCTTATTCTAACGACGATAATTTTCAGAATTTTCAAGCTATGATTTTGAGACTTTCACAAAAGTTGCTCTATATACTTAGCTAATACATTATGCATATTATATTTTGATTGCATTCGCGCATGCGCAGTGAAACATTTTTTAGTAAACCTGCTCATTTTTCATCCAATTTTTATTATTTTTTAATTCTGATTGCAGAGTATTATGTACAATTTTGTTTGACATACTTTCTCAAAATAACTTTTTATTATATTAAGAACACTACAAATTATAAGCAAAAAACTTGGCGAAATTTGGGAATGTTTTTATAAAAAACTTCATTTCTCTACGAGTATACATGCTATCCTCATAAAAATGAACACAGTATAGTACAATAAGCCACTTATTAATAATCTCGAGTTTGAACGCTTTTGCTACATTAGTTTGTACAGGGTAATCTAAAAGATATTCGTTCTTCTTCAATTTGTTGACAGTCCCCTATGGGGTTTCGGGAAAAAATCTTCGCGGAAATATATACCCTATACTATGCTGTTTACACACCTGCAGTTTCAGGTTAATTTCTCATGTATTTTTCTAGATAGTTAATAAAACGTCTAAAATCGCAAGTGACCGGTCACCTTTGGCAATATAGTGTATATCATTACTTTTACTACCGAAACTAAACTGATATTGTTAATATTTTTAAATGTAGGGAAAAACATTTTTTTAGAAAATCCACATATTTCTTACTTGAATTATATTTATTGCATTTTAAATATTACATATGGAAAACAATGTATTTCTTCATCATATGAGCCAAAAATTTAAAGTTTTCCAAATAAATTAAATACGTTGTGAGGCTTTAAAAGAGAGATTTCTCTTCAAACCTGCCCCATGTAGCGGTACCTTTGAACAAGCTAGGGGCACCTTTGGACACATAAACAAAATATGAAAATAGCAAGAGTTTTTAGTAAAAACTGCATATCTTTAGGAAATATAAAATGTTCAGAATAAAATTAACTACAGTTTATTGAAATCACTAATTAAAGAAGATTTTAAAAATATGATATTATAACATTAGCTTTTTTATGATCACACAACATAAAGAAAAAGTTCATTAATAAAAATATAAAACCCTTATACATCTATGCAAAGCTTCAAAATTGTTTTTTTTTCGTATTTAAACGTATAATCAACTTCTAATCTTGTAGGGTGAATAGACATTTTTAATTAAAATATTTCATGCAGTATACAAAGCCCTGCACAATATAATATACATTTTAAATCATAATAAAGTTTACATATGTTTAAAAAATTAAAGGAATACAAATATATGACAAGGCAACAAACTGTCATGTTAAAAAAACACTTGACAAAACAAAAGTGTTGTTTCTACATTGTGTATTCTACTAATGTGTAGTAGTTGGCAGCCCTGTATCACTGCTACTCTCATATTAAGTATAATAACTCTTAATTAATTTCTTAAATTTCACATTTTCTAAAAAAAAAAAAAAAATCAAAAAACAATAATATTTAGATACATCCATAACTCTTTAATTTATAGTTTTAATTGTTCAATGGTTCCCCATCATACGGTGTTTAGCATTATAACTATTTACTCAGTTAGTCTTAAGTATTTGAATAAAACAAAGCTTATAAGCTATCTTTCAAAAATGTAATTTATTTCAAGGAAAATATTTACAGTGTTCAAACGTGCCCCCCTATCCCCTACATATTTTATCGAAACAAACTTTGGTATAAATATTTGGTAATAAATCTGGTAAACATGATGCTTCTTCCATGAGTGGGTAATTATTCACAATATATGCTCAGGTGAATGCGCAGATGGTAGATTTTGTCATACCTAATGACGTCATCCTAAAAGCGCGCGCATTGGCATTATCAACCCCGTTCACAAGGTCGCAAAGTTGTGTAAATTTTGCGCCCCTATTCTAGTATGGCACGCTTACTATGTATGCAGACATACATAAATGTGGTGTCTATGTATGGTAACGTGGCTCTGTGGTACGCGATAAGACCGCTTAAAGCGTCACCTAGTGACAAACTGCACCGTTAATTCTCTTATGTCGAAAACATTACGAGGTACGAGGGAAAGGTTACACAGAAACCTGTAGAGCGTTCTTGATTTAGTAGGAAATGATGTCTTACATGTAAAAATAACTTTATTAGAAGCATTGAAATGTAAATTTTATATATCATATTGTAGGAAATCTGGACGAAGTCTTGTCCCCGAAAATTTGTCAAGTGGTTTGTTTGGGAGTGAAATCGTTACGAATCGGTTTTTCTTTTTGTATTTCGGTCGTAAAGACACTCTCTTTTAACTGTAACTGTATGCATATTTTATTTTAGTTTGATATACTGAGTAAGTATATCTAGTGTGAAACAACTCCATGGAGTGTGATGGAAGGACAGTTGAAATGATGAGTTTAAGTTTACCCCTTGTTGCAGTTGTATATTGGTAATGTTAGTAATATGTGATAATCAAGTTCCCAGCAAAGGCTGGAGGTATATGTATATATCCTTATTTAAGTTTAACATTCAAGATGAATGAATAAATGTGATTATTATTTCAAATTAAACAGTTTCATCAATGTACTATATACTTAGTTACACCGCAGACCTTAAACAATGCGTTTTATAACTCTGCTCTATTTCCATAACATATCACCAGATTAAATACGTACCTAACTGTGTGCAGAGGTCTGACATTATATCACAGATGCACGTTTGCTAATAACACTTACACATGTATTGCAGGTACAGTTCATTTTAATAAGAAAATCCAGTTAAGTATGTTAAATGTTTCTACCATCGTATCACATGCAGAATGCTTGATTCATTAATAAAATCCGAAAGCGAATTTATAATTTGTTTTCCCTAAATTAAAAAATCTATATGTATGAAAAGTGGAATTTTTCTTTCAGATTGTATATCAAATTTTAAACATGGCTAAATTTTAAAATTTGTAATTGTTAAATTTTAAAACGAATTTTTTAAAGAAATTTGCATTTGAAAATGAATATATATCTGGAGATACATATGCCAAGAAAAAAAAAGGAGTAATAAAATTTTGAAGACTAAAAATGTCGTGTCCCGGACTAGTTTAAAAGTGTATACTGAAATTTTAACAGACATAGTGTAAAGATAATATTGCAATAAACTATAACAGGGCAAATTTAGGGAGACTAACTTCATTCAAAAATCGGAAATCAGTATATTTCTCTTGGTATTCATTTAATTAATATTATTTGAAAAATGACAATTTATAAACCCGAATATAGTAATCTTCCCAATTTACATTCGACTGATCATGCTATATTAAGATATGCTATTTAATCATATTTATTTCATATGAGTGATAACACTAACAATCATCGTAATGTCAATATTTTTAAAGTAAATAACTGTACTTCATAGAGTTAATATTCGTGTAATAATGAATGTATCTGTACATCAGTTTAAATTAAATTTGAAATTCCTCTATATAGCATCAAAACTGTTTTAAAACATCACTATATATATTTTTTAAAATATTTTTAAACTCCATAAACGAATATGTGTTTCAAACTATGATTATAAAATTAAAGAATTTTTCAGTACAACAAGAAAAAAAATAATGCTTAAAGCATGAAACTCTTTCCAAGATTAACTGAATATTATTAAGAAATTACACTTTATCATACAATATAATGAGATATTTAAATGAGAAAATAAAAAATACAATCAATTGCTGTTCATAGCCGGTATGCGTGCGAAATCTTTTGTGCAACCCTGTATCTAATCTATAGAATTTATACACGTCACGTAATAATACACTAAAAATTAAATAAATAATTTTATAATATAGCGTAAATCGCACTACCAGCAATTACCGATCATAATCATTCCTATAATTGAATTTTCTTTCTGTGTTTTATTTATTTTTCTGCATTATCAGTTTTTGCTTACTCATCATACGTAGTATAGTGAAATCTCGTGATCATTTTAAAAATCGAAAAAAAAAATAAATGACAGGCTTACACGTTTCATACATTGGAGATTCCGAAAAACATATTTTTACAGAAAAAAATTTGCCGTCCGTCTGTAAACGCTCTATTTCCCGAACAAATTGAGATAGAGACTTGAAATTTGGTATGTACTCAGTTGGTAATAATGGGAAGAAGCTTATTGAATTTCGGTAATCTCGATTATCCGGAACTATTTTTTTTCGGACTCCCAAAATATTCGTTCTGATAAAAAGTACATAAAAATTTTCGAAATTGTTCATTTTAAGGAGTGGATATAAAAGACAATAAAAAAACATAAATTTTGCATAAA
The DNA here is from genome assembly GCA_963931845.1 of Maratus michaelseni. NCBI lineage: Eukaryota > Metazoa > Arthropoda > Arachnida > Araneae > Salticidae > Maratus > Maratus michaelseni. The sequence continues at coordinate 406,467,217 of OZ007586.1, forward strand.
AAATGAAGTCGACCGGGTAATGACTTGCCGAGATATTTGTAATCCTATTTTCCACGCTCTTCGATTTTTCGTGATCCTGTATTTCATTCAAATTTCAATTTAAAGATATATTTTAATTAGAAATGTGACGCTTAATCCGACGCAGTAAGCTCTTAGTTATTATGATTATCATTTTTGAAGTTTTAAGGAAGTTTCTTTTACACAATTCAGTAATAGAGCATTTAAAGTTTATGACGTCATCAAGTCAGGATTTTATTCGAATTGCAATGCATTTTATAAATAGTTTACACCTGTTTTATTTTCATATTTTATATTATGCATATCCATGATGGGTAAGGATTACAGTGGCCGCCAACGACTAGTTTTTTGTTTCCGTTAGAAATAATCTTCAATCTTTCACAATTAAATAGAGCTTTGCAACAATTTTACTTTCATGAATAATAATGAAATATCAAGACACATGTAGATGGGAAATACCCGTATAAACGTAACCAATGATAATGACATGCATCATAGCATAGATGCCAACATTTCAGTATTCTTTTGGAGCCTGACCCAAGCAAAACAAGCTTAGAACCAGAAAATGTATTTAAGGAAATGTTTTTGTTCCTTGGTTGTAGATTTTGAATTATTAATAGATTTAATTTTTTAAATAAAATTTCTGGTTCAAAGCACTTTTGAATTCAGTCAGACTTCGGAAGTATATCTGAATGTTGGCATCTATGATCGTAGTATCGCTAAGTTTGGTTTTATGCAAAATCCTCTTACCTAATCAAATTTTTAAACTATGCTCTTTCACAACTACAGGTAATCGCAGAGGTTGTTCCCTAGAACAAAGACAACAATCGCGTTTTGTTCTATAGTGTCGAGCTTATAAAAATAAGTTTTTTTTTTTGCATAACAGTGTTATTTTAATTATCCAGATATGAAAATAAAAGTTAGAGACCACTACAGTGCTCATCGATTATAATTTTGGGTGAATATAATATTCCAATTTTATCGTACTGGATCAATGGCTATTATATCGCGGCATCATTTACTTGATGTTCATAGTAATTTTTTTATATGTGATGGTGCTATGAAATACAATCCTGATGAAAGTGACTTATTTATCATGAACTTACATTCATATTTGTAATTAAGTTTTATTTATAATGCTGAAAGAATCATATTTTTTTAGCATTTAAAACAAAATTCAGAGAAAACAACATTACAATTTTACCCTTTTTCAAAACGTTCAGAGGGTTAAAATTATGTGTTTCTTCCAGTAGAATCCGAGTCAGCAATAACAAATGGAAGTTCTGATTAAAGATTTCAAAGTTGGACCCCCTCTGACCCCAAGATTTGGGGTGGGTGGTCAACTTTGTTATTACTGAACAACTGTTTTAAATATATTTAACAAGTATTTTCCCGTTTTTCAATCCAATGTGCATTTCTCGAGTTATTAGACTGCTTCCAGGCTTTTCGGGCATACTGTATATACGGGTGATTTTATGTGAATTTCATGCCCTGTAACAAGAAGTTTTTATTTTGAGTGGATATCGTACGTTTGACTGGAATAAACGAAATTTCCTTTTTATCCTTACTTGTTGAATGTTAAAAAATGCTCCTTCCAAGACCGTCAAACGGAAAATATCCTTTTCAATTGAAAGAAAACGGAAAATATCCAGTTAAATTTTCGTAATTCGTGTTTTGTCTTGTAACTAGGTTATTGGAGGTTGCCAGGTGGTGATGGGGACAAAGCATTTATTATATAATGGTGAGTACCGATGTTGGACATCTGAGGAAGTCAAGGAGATAATATACAATAAAAATATATTTTCCATATAAATGTGCATCAGTACTATACATAATTATTATATAGATATTTTTAATATTGCGCTATTGCTCATATTTGTTTTTTTAAACAGATATTTCCGTCTTGAAAAGCAGAAAAATTCCATCTTGAAAACGAGGAAATACCATAATGGAAGTTTTGGGAAATTAACGGAGAATGGACGTTAACTTTTCTGCCTGTACAATTTCCATTTTTTTTCTTTTTTACAGTGTAATGCTACGGCAAAACAATCTCTGTTCATTCAGCATAGTTCCTATTCTGAAACTCTGACTGTTACTGTTGCTGTTGGATCATTCTTCTGCTACTCAAAATTCTTACTTTTGATGAATTATAATATTAGCCACATAAGAGTAGAATGAAGAAGTTTTTGTAGAAGAGGAACTTCAATATGTGTATTTTAATGCATTTATCTTTAAAAATGACAAAATATTTAACAAACACACGTTCTCTCACTGTACTTGCTAATGTCAATCTTATTGTATATAATTTTTTTTAAAAATGTATGTAAACTTCAATTTTCAGAAAGAAAATCACTTCTCAGTCTTATACATATATATATATATATATGTCGCAAGGTTAATCACACGCTAATATATATTTGCATATATGCTGTTTATCTCAAAACTAAACTCAATTAATCATAAGAATCGTAGATGACAACGTAATCGAGCAAAATGCAGAGTTAAATAGCACCTCGAAAGACAAGAGGGCTCGCACTAATGAATCACCCTGAAGGGAATAGGAAGCTACTATGACCAAGTCGTTGTTCTTAGATAATTCTTAATGACTGCATTAATTTATAATTTAACCAGTTGTTCCCTTCCAATAAACGAAGGGGTCCATTGAGCCCCTATCCAGGGAAGCAGCATATTTTTAATTTCTGTTTTTTACAAATTTTAAAATCAGAACTTCAGTGAAAATAGGATTTCCTGCTCACAAAACGAATGTGACCGCATTTTGGTCGATTACAGCGTCACCTACGATGATTCGAAAAAAAATTAAACATAAAAATTACGTATTTCTTCCTCTAGAATCCGAGTCAGCAATAACAAATGGAAGTTCTGATTAAAAATTTCAAAGTTGAACCCCCTCTGACCTCAGGGTTTGGGTAAAAATGACGAAATATTTAACAAACACACGTTCTCTCACTGTACTTGTTAATGTCAATCTTATTGTATATAAATATTTTAAAAAAATGTATGTAAACTTCAATTTTCGGAAGGAAATTCACTTATCAGTCTTATATATATATATATATATATATATATATATATATATATATATATATCGCAAGGTTAATCACACGCTAATATATATTTAAATATATGCTGTTTATCTCAAAACTAAACTCAATTAATCATAAGAAAAGTAATAAATCGTTAATGAACCATTTTCTTTTTTTTTATTTTATGATTATTAATTTCATGATTTATTTCATGATTATTAATTCCATAATTATTAATAAAAACAAAGCAAGACGAAAAAATAACGCAAGTTATTTATTTACTAGCGACATTAAAAACTGTTTAATATCTTGCTTCCATTATCTAGGATGAGTTATCTAATCTTCAATATTGATTAAATTTAATAATAATGGATAGCACTGTTAAGTAATGAATTATGTAACTATCGTTACCAATTAATATATTTTTTTACCAAAAATCTTACAAGGATTGTAAACAGACGGAAATATTAAAATGATGTTTCTGCTAATGACAGAAGAAAACCCCCAGAAGTTTTGTGAAAGCTTTCAATAACATTTTTCGCACTCTACAAAATAAGTCTTAACATAAATATGGAAAGTAAATTAAGCTTTAATAACTGTTAAAGTTACTTAATTTTAATGTACGATAAAAATAATTTAAAAGAAATACGTAAAGCTTTTAAAGGGGGGAAACTTTTTAAGGGGGAAATATATATTTTTTTCAATATCTAAAAAAATAATTTGTTTTACACCTGAAAATGATAAAAATTAAATTTAGATAGATGAATTATGCTCGTCAAAATATATTAATCATGTTTATTTCAGAAAAGTGTATTTATTTTATGGTTCTATTTTTTAAAAATATATATTAATTAAAAATAGAAATAAAGGTCTTTTTTAGGAGACTTTTATTTCCATCGTAATACATTAGTTAAATATTAAATCTATTGTAGTAAAAGACTTATTTAAAAGGTAAATAAAAATATAATTTGTTTTTCTTCTGTTCATAAAATTTGATTTTGTTATCCCGCGGTACTACCTCTTTATTCAAGTTCTGAACGAAAAATTATCGCACTATTATTAGCTTTATAAGGAAAGTAAACACATTGCTAGACCTTTATAGATTCCTATTAGGGCCCCCATTATGTTGTTTTTTTTGTGTCCTTGTAAACAAAATACAGATGTTACATACTCCAATTTCAATTAGACGGGTCATTTTAGTAAAAATAGCCTCCTAACTTACAACAAATTCCAACAAAAGTCTGTGAACGGTTTTGTAATCACTAGGTAAACTGGTCAACAAAAGTTAAAGTCTACTAAACTTTAACAATTGGAAGTGAGTTATTTTAAAGATGGCTGCAAGCAACTGTGAAAATCGGCAAAATTCCTGCAACTTTGTTATTTTCAAGCGCTCAACAATTATTTTTCTATCAAACTTACGGTTTTTATTCAGTCAACGAATTCATTTCAAGTAATAAATGATGTTTAATGTTTATAAGGTAAACATTACCAGCACTTTTTTAAGATTTTATTTTTATTTGGTTATGTTAAATCTAAACAATCTAAATTATTTTATTATTTTTTTGCCGCCATTAAAAATCGTTTTAGTGTAGCCTTTGTCTAAAATATGCAAAACTTTCAATAAGATATTATCATAACATTTCTGAGAAGATTTCACCGGGTCGTTCTGTTGTAAGGTGGCAAGGTAAGTTCGGCTGTTTTGTGTTTTTTTATAAATGATAGAATATTACGATATAAAATCAGAATATATGTACCTCCAGAAAAGGTGTTTGGTGAGTTGAATTGGAGAGAAATATGCCCGAAGTCTACAGGATATTTCAAAATGGATTACTTCTCATACGTCGAAAAAATCCGTTTTGGGCTGCTCTAAGTTGAGACCTTGTGATTGAGGAAACACTTATGAGATCGCTTAATACATTAGAAGATTTAACTCGTGGATGGAAGAAAACAGACAACTAGTGACTGTTTCGTATAATGTGAATCCGTATTATGTATGAGTACGATATCGTAATACAGGTCTTTAATGAACTCACATATACCACAAGCGAACAACACACAGATTTCAGTATCTTAAGAATTGAAAGAGACACTTTGTACAATTCAAATATATATAAAAAACTGTCATCATGTTTTTGTGTCTGATGACCCCACTTTGAGAAACACCATTAATGGTATTGTGACGAAAGAAGATGTGAATGGGCATCAGTACGAGTCAGTGGAAAGCAACGTAATGTATAGAATGATTAGAAAACATTTATTTTTTCTTGCTTTTAAAAAAATAGACAAAGCAAAGTTCCTGAGTAGTTCATCAACTCTTACGGTTGCTCCGGAGCAAAGCGCATAATTTTGCCATACACATTGCTATGGAATACCATAGACAGAAAAATGTTTACCATATGAATACAGTATGTTTGCATATAACGACATAAAATTTTTATGTTTTTCCATATAAAACCACATGTTTCCATAAAAAATCCCATGTCATTTTTTGCTAAAGACTATGTTACAGCAGCACTGTCACCATCAATTTGCCACCATTACGTTTGAAATCGGATCGGTAGTTCCAGCGATTGCATAGATATTATAATTTAGAATGTTTTTAGAACGCTTTTCACTCATTTCACCCTTTTTAAAGTTCGAATTTCTTTAGAAACTGTTCCTAGAGAGCATTTACATCGTATAAGTAAATATCATGCCAAATGTCAAGTTTCTAGGTCCTTCAGTATCACAAAAGTCGCAATTTTAGAACTTTTTTGCTCCTGCAACCGTCTGGGCATAGTGGTACCGACATAAAATATAGCCTATTTTAGAGCAGAGATTGTCATCACGTAATAGCAGGAAATTTTTCATTAAAAAATTCTGGTGAAAATGTGGCATTCGGGGATTAAAATTAAGTGGTTCAAAAATAAACCACCACTATTCAAGGGGTTAATACAATAAATACAATAAAACAGTAAAATACAATATATAGATAAGGGGAGTTTTTAATTTTTAGGTTGAATAATGTATCAAAACTTATGATATGTCAATTTTTTTCTTCCAGTGAGACATTATGTATTGTGAAAATATTATTGGAAGTTATTTCATTTGTTAAGGGAACAAGGCACCTTCAAACTTATTTTTTTAATTTTTTTTAATTTCACTTTAAATACTATTCAAGTGCAGAAATTAAAAAGAATTTTTTGGAGAAAAATAAGGAATATTCCTGAATATTTTAACCTTTACGTAGAAGTTTTCAAAATGTCCCATTCTATATCAGTTAAAATCACCAATAATTTTTATGCAGGTTTGGTTTATATATACAAATAAAACTGTGCATAAAATTTTATATTTTGAATAAAAAGGTAAAAAAAAAATATTTTCTAATTTTTTTTGAAATTTTCCACATTTTTGCATCATATTTCTGCAAGTAACTACCTTTAACTTCAGAAATTATGTTTAATTTAAAAAAAAACTTGCACAGTTTTATGACATATATAATGGTAAACAGCTACAACAAACCTTTCAGAGGGAAAATTATGCGCATGGAACATTTTGAAAAAATGGATACAGACAAAATTTTCGAAATGAGAAAAACAATTTTAAAGTTTTAGTATTGACAAACGTAAAAAAATATACCCTCAACGGGATTAAAATTATATATATGCAAACCCTCTACATGTATAATGAATGATTGCACCCAAATAATTACACTGGTTTACAAATTTACAAATTTTTTATATACTTTTGATGAAACACTTATTTTTTTATTATACTACCTTTTACTAATGAAAGGCGATATTTGAAAAAAACTATCACGTCACATTTTAAAAATTTTTACATCTTTCAATATTCACCTTTTTAATTCTATAATATATCTATCACGTCACATTCAACCTACCCGCATTGTCAGCTTGGATTCTATATTCTGTTTTTCTTGTGTTTATATAAACTAAAGTGGTTTTGTTTTTGATAAATGTCTAATAGAGTGTGTAAAAATTAAATTCTGATCGTTTTTGTTACGTTTGTGGACAATTTATATTCGCAAAAAAAGGAAGACCGATTTCGGAATGTTCTAAAACATTATGTGTGCATTATTTTGGATTCTCAGTGATTAATTAAGATAAAAAGTGGGTCTCACATGTTTTTTGTGAAAGCTGTAGGCTTACTCTTATATGCTGGGCTTCGGGAGAAAAAAAGTATCTTCAATTTGGAACACCAATGCTGTGGCGAGAACCTTCAAAATCACGAAAATGACTGTTATTTTTGTTTGACGAAAACTGCAGGCTTTAATTCAAAAAATAAACATAAAATTCAATATCCTGACATTCCTTCAGTCTCAAAACCGATATCATATTTGGAAACTCTGCCACATTCCGTATGTCCAGGTATGTCATATGCGAATTGCCAAGATAGTGACGATCTGTTTAGTGGGGATGAAAATTATGACGAGTTCGTAATCGAAGATGATAAAACGCCACATTTAATAAACCAAAATAAGTTGAACGACCTTGTGCGAGACTTGCAACTATCTAGATCTAAGGCAGAGATTATTTTCTCTACAAAAGTGGAAGTTATTGACACTAAGTACCAAAGTAACTTATTACCTAAATCAAAGTGGAAGAAAAAAAGTATCTTCAATTTGGAACACCAATGCTGTGGCGAGAACCTTCAAAATCACGAAAATGACTGTTATTTTTGTTTGACGAAAACTGCAGGCTTTAATTCAAAAAATAAACATAAAATTCAATATCCTGACATTCCATCAGTCTCAAAACCGATATCATATTTGGAAACTCTGCCACATTCCGTATGTCCAGGTATGTCATATGCGAATTGCCAAGATAGTGACGATCTGTTTAGTGGGGATGAAAATTATGACGAGTTCGTAATCGAAGATGATAAAACGCCACATTTAATAAACCAAAATAAGTTGAACGACCTTGTGCGAGACTTGCAACTATCTAGATCTAAGGCAGAGATTATTTTCTCTACAAAAGTGGAAGTTATTGACACTAAGTACCAAAGTAACTTATTACCTAAATCAAAGTCAAAATATAATTTTGCCATCATTACACATTAAATTGTGCTTAATAAAAAAATTCGTTAAAGCCATGGATAAAAACAGTGCTGCTTTTAAATATTTACACAAGTTTTTTCAAAGTTTTTCAGACGCAAAATTAAAAGAGGGAATTTTTATCGGTCCACAGATATGTAGACTGATGCAAGATAAGGACTTTTATCTACTAATGAAAAAAATGCTTGTGATTCTTTAAAACAGTCGTCCATGGATTCTTAGGAAATCATAAAGATGAAAATTATGAAAATAATATTGCTGCTTTATTAAAAAAACTATCATGCAATGGGTGTGAACATGTCTCTCAAGATACATTTTCTCCATTCACACCTGGATTTTTTCCCTGAAAACTTGTGTGCCTTGAGTGACGAGCAGGGCGAGCGTTTTCACCAAGACCTTAAACTTTTTGAAGACAGACACAAAGGTTTTTTGGACGAAACTATCTTAGGGGACTACTGCTGATCTATTTTAAGAGAAACAGATCAAGAAAATTATAAAAAGAAGAGTGAAATCAGTCATTTCTATTTTTTTAATATTTCATGTTATTATTTTTTTAAGTATTTAATAAATATTTTTTTTAAACTAGACGTGACAGATTTTTTAGAAAAATTTTCCCGTACTCAGTGCACTAGAATCCATAAAAAATATACATTTCGGTGAAAGTATATAAACCGTGTAAACCAGTGCTATTTATCAACTCAACCCCCCCTTCCCCCTGCTGAGAGACTGAAAAAATTCGTTTTTTATTGTGAGTGACTGATAAATTTTGAGATTTTTCTTCTCAATGAATTGATGAATTTCTCGGTTTCATCTTGTGACAGATTACCAAAATTATCAATCCCACCCCCCGCCTCCCTGTTGAGTGACTGAAAAAATTCATTTTTTAGTGTGATTGACGAATTAATTTTGAGAATTTCTTTTGCAACCAATTGATGAATTTCTCAGTTTCATCTTGAGGCAGATTACCAAATTTCTCTATTCTCCACCCCCCCCCCCCACTGTTGAGCGACTGAAAAATTCATTTTTTACTGCGATTGACTAATGAATTTTTATATTTTTCTTCACAACCTATTGATGAATTTCTCAGTTTCATCTTGCGACAGATTACCAATATACTCAATTCTCCACCCCCCCCCCACCTCCCGCCTGTTGAATTACTAAAAAACTTATTTTTAACTGCGATTGACTAATAAATTTTGAGATTTTTCTTTGGAACCAATTATTTTTATCGCAACCAATTGATGAATTTCTGAGTTTCATCTTGCAACAGATTACCAAAATTCTTTATTTTCTCCCCCCCCCCTCCATGCACCCTTGAAAAAAATCATTTTTTACTGCGATTGACTAAAAAATTTTGAGATTTTTCTTCGGAACCAATTGATGAACTTCTCGGTTTCATCTTTCGACAGATTTATAAAATTCTCCATTCTCCCCCCCTCCCCCCGCCCCCTTATGTTGAGTGCCTGAAAAAATTCATTTTTAATGTGATTGATTACTGAATTTTGAGATTTTTCTTCGCTACCAATTGATGAATTTCTTGGTTTCATCTAGCGACAGATTACCAAAATTCTCAATTCCCCCCTCCCCCCGTGTTAAGTGACTGAAAAAAGTTCATTTTTTAGTGTGATTGACTAATAAATTGTAAGATTTTTCTTCAAAACCAATTGAGGAATTTTTCGGTTTCATGTTGCGACAGACTACTCAACGGGGGGATGGGGGGGGGATCGAGAATTTTGGCAATATGTCGCAAGATGAAACCGAGAAGTTCATCAATTGGCTGCGAAGAAAAATCTCAGAATTTATTGATTTATCGCAGTGCAAAATGAATTTTTTCAGTCGCTCAACGGAGGTGCGGTTGAATCGAGAATTTTGGTAATGTGTTGCAATATGGAACACAGAAATTCAGCAACTTGTTGTGAAGAAAAATCTTAAAATTTATCAGTCAGTCGCAGTAAAAAATGAAAATTTTCAGTCGCTGGACAGGGGGGGTCGGGGGGAGAGGAAATCGAGAATTTTGGTAATCTGTCGCTAGATGAAACAAAGAAATTTATCAATTCGTTGCATAGAAAAATCTTAAAATTTTTCAGTCACTCACAGTAAAAAATGCCTTTTTTCAGTCACTAAACAGAGGAGTGGCGTGGGGGGGGGGGAGACTCGAGAATTTTGGTAATATGTCGCAAGATGAAACCTAGAAATTCATAAATTGGTTGCAATTGAATGAAAATTAAATATAAGCAGCTATTTAGGAGAAGAAATGCAGTTGCAAACATTTGTAAACAAATATCAGCTGATCACGAAGGCCGTTTAATTAATTATAAAAATATGAATAAAATCCGAAAAAATCATCCAATTGCAATTATTTAACTTGGAGATGAAAGCTTCATGGAGCTTGAGTTTTTGGGGACAAGATTTTTCTTTTTTAATATTTGAGTGATTTTGCTGATTTTGAAGGTCTTTGTCCCCTTAAGTACCCACCGTCACTTTTGAAATAGTTTCGGTAGTTCCAGAAATTACCTCCTACAAACAAACAAAAAAACAAACAAATATTAATTCTTTATAATATTATTATAGATTAAACAGGTCAATTGTAAAATTTGTTGGTATTGGTAAACTATGCAATTGCAGAATATACAGTACAGATTTTCATGAAGTTTTGTGAGTGGGAATGAGAACTAATGGGCAATGAAGGAGTGACATTTTTATCTCCATATTACGGCAATTTTACCACAAAAAGTGTGGAAAAAAGGTAGACTGACGATCCGAATTCATGAACACAATTTTTAAAAATCATCGTTTTCGTCTCTATTGGATTGAAACATCCCCCCACCAAAAAAAAAAATAAATAAATAAAATAACACCTATTAAACTTATTTTCGTAAGCCACATCTTCCAGAAATATTGCAGGATGCATGAGTACCAAGGTTAGGAACTTAAGAGTGTTTTCAGCAAATTATAAAAAGAAAAATTGTATAGAAAAAACAATTTATTCACCCATTTATTCATTGAAAAATACATGGTGTATTATTCCATACCGAACCCAGATTTGTATTGATAGTTTTAACAATAATGAAGTTATTGTTAAAGAAATTCACAAGAAACTCATCTTCTTTTTTGTAAAATGTAATGTAATCAACTGAGATGGTGGAATCAGGCAAAATATGCATCCAGATTTCGCTGAACTTCATGATCAATATTTCGAAAAGTTATATACAGTTACTGGTTGAATTACTGTGCAGTCAAGGACTTGTCGTGATATCATCGGATTTTAAACGATGGATCGGATTTTAAACGAAGAAAGGTAAATGTATTAAAAATTTCGTTAAAATATATGACAGTATTTTACTATTGTTACATTTATGGAAATAAATTCAGTTCATATTGCTCGGAGGAATCCTGTATTTTACAGTGTATAACTAGTTTGCGACTGTAGATTGTTACATTATAATTATTTGTTTACGATATTCTAATGCTTGTAAACTTAGTACTAAAACACCCTGTGTACTTCCGATTTATTTAAAGAAAAGGAACTCTATATTATCTTTAATCATACGAAAAAAAAATTATAAGTAAAAAATAATTCAAGGTTCTGGCCATTCCGTAAAACAAATAAAAGAAAAGGCTTCGTTTTAAAATTAATTTAATATTAATGAAAATAACAAGCAGATTTCTTCTAAATATAATATTTTTTCAACCAGAAAAGCATTAATATATTTGATTAGATACAACACTCTACAACCATTTTTTTATTCTTTTAATTATTTCACATAGTTTTAAAAGTTTTTATACGTTTTCCATTCATATTTTAGTAGTAAGTTTTTTATTTTGTAAAGTAATTTAAACCATTAAAACCTAAATGACAGAAGTAATTAAATATCCTATTAACCAAAAAATATTAATTATGTTTTTATATTAGGCTCCAATATTACACCAATATTGCAGTCATCAGGAACAGTTCCCATAAAATATCAATATTGAAATTATATAGAATTAATTGCCGTTACATTTAAAATATTTGCAACTAAATTCCACTTTAAAAAAGTATTGGCTCTACAGTAAAAATTTTTGCTATCCCACTCTACTATTCCAGAAATAGCGAGTTTAAATTGCAAATATTGCTAATGACCTTTCAATATACGTAAGATTACTTGCAAATGATCAATTTGTTCCCGAGTTTTTGAGTAAGGTAAAGCCAGGAGAGATGGCGCGGTTGGAGAGATTGCGCACATAGAGGTTCGGTGGGAAGGAGTAGAGTGAGTGCGTGGCGACTCCAGGTAGTTGTACAACAGCAGTAGTGGAGTGTCTACTTGAAAGTGCACGCTGATTGTTTTGAGCGTCTAAGATAAAACATTGCTATTTTGTTTTGTTTTCTCAAAGTAAGTGCCTGAATTTTCATAGCTATTCATCAGAATTTCTATACAATGTCAGTAGTACAAAATATTTTATATTTTTAACGATTTCTCATAAGCACCTAATCTAGACTAAGAATGTGGACATCAACGGTTCGTTTTAGTAGCAGCCATGTTTAAATAAAAGGCCGCGTAATCTCTCCTACCAAAATTGGAGAGTTTGCGCATCTGCTACTTAAGAGAGATGGCGCATTGTTCCCATTAGTTTCCATGCTAGGAGAGATTACGCTTATTGGTAAATTTGCATAAAAAATGAAAAATGAAAATGGACTAATTTTAAGTTAAACGTGTTATCAAGTAACTTAATGTTATTTTGTAATCTTATCTGGACTTGCCTTTTCTGATTCTTTATTTTTTTTCCTTTAATTAAAATTTTTTAATCGTTTTTAAAATTATTTTTTTTTCTGATTCTTTAATCATTAGGCTGAAATATTCACTCCTAATACAATAATATTTGTTCACAAAAACCTTACAACAATGTCATTTATGTGTAATTATTATTGTTAAGAATTTAATTGTAGTTATTATTAGTACTAATCTCTCTTACCCATGTGCGCAATCACATCAACCCTGTAAGAACAGATTGCGCAAAATAACTTTCTTGGTTTTATTACAACTGTTCTATTAAATTGCAACATAACAACAAAATAGCAATAGAAATGCATAAAAAACAAATAAAGTCAAAATTATTCAGGGATAGTTTAGCAAAAAATTAATATTTAGATTTTTTATTGTTATTCTTTTGAATTGTGCGCGGATTCTCCTAGCTTTATCTTATTAAAAAATTGATTGATTCATTGTTTGATTATTTCGGTCTTTTCCTGTTTGTCAAAAAATATTTTTATATCGGAATGCAACATACTGCAGATAATAGCCAAACACCTTCTCTATCTACCGCTGATAAACTTATTTTGTGTTTTGCAAATGTTTCTGAGTCTATTTTTACAAACAGACAAACAGACAAAAAAAAAATCAAATGTTATTTTTGATACGTCGTCTAGATAAACGAATAAACGGACCTCTTTTCGCATAATTATTTGTAGAATTTTATTTCGAAAAGTTAAGCTTCTTTTTTCTATATTTATTTCACATAAAATTCATACAGAATAAATTAAAATCTTACTAGTTTATTGCTGCAAAATACAGTGTCGGAGAAGATATTTGTCAAAAATCCTTACTTGAAATTTCGTATAATTCTGTATAAATCGTACATGATATTTGGCTGACATACTGTAACATGAAATTAATTAATTTATAAACTTAATTGCAGGGTAAGGCACATTTCTTTACATCTTGAATTCAGTATAAATATTTTTATAACCAATACAATTAATAAATACTCACAGAAGTTTAAAAAAAATAGTTCTAAAATGGATTATTATAATTTAAAATAAAGGATATGATATGCTTCTTTACAAAATAGCACAAAATTGACTATTTATTTGTGCTTCCATTGGAAAACCTGGTTTTAATGAGACAATAATCAGCCGATAATTTTTTTAAACAAAGAAAGTACATTTATTTTGTATTCGCTCACATGTCTATCAAAAAGAATTTATTTGTTTCACTTTAGAGTTTTACTTGAAAATAAAAGAATTATCAGCATTTTGTTATTTAATAACTATCCTTTTAAACGATTTTTAAACAGAGCATTAAATTTCAATAATTACTACACGCAAAAAGCTTTTTTTATTAGCTTCATCCGAATTAGTTATAAATACTTTCTTTCAAAGGAGATTTACAACAAACTTTAAGCGGATTTCCCTGAATGTTTTAAAGACTTTGTTTACACAAGGATAAGTTAGTTAAAAAAATTTTAAATGTGCAAGATTATTTTTTTTTTGCTCTTAAGAGGATAGTGTTACTAAAGCTTTTAAGTATTATATTGGTTCTGCTTATTCGGCTTAAATTTAAAAGCTAAAAAGTAATTGTAACATTAAATTAAGTAATTATTCAAAAACAATCAATTTTAAATATTTTTTATACATTTTTAAAGAAATTAACTATAAGCTACTTATTGTGTAATTGCTATTTTAGATTCGATATTTATAAAATTAAACTCTAACTGAAAGGAAAATTTAAAAACATATTTTACATTAATATATTATTTATTTGTAAAAATGTAACGCGTAACTTATGCATTATTTCATGATCCAACAGCAAATGAATGCAGTGCAGAAAAATAGAATTCTGTAATACTACTATAAAATTTCACAAATGAAAGTAATAAGTAATAAGCCGTAAGTATATATCTACTACATTAAGTTTTAATTCATGAAAAATTAAGGTAAGATTACATACGGCAGGATATCAATATTTTATTTTTGATTCTGGAAGGTATGGATCTAGATCAGTGGTTCCCAAATTTTTTAACAACGCCCCATCTATGCACCTCTATATGATATATAATTCCTATTATTTAAAAATATACTCTCACATTTAATACCATTTTATGATTGAATTATAGTACTTCACTAAGAACAAATGAAAATTTTTGGATAATCTCTGAATGAATATATCTGTGAATATCTCACAATGTACAATAAGCTTTTTAGATTATCATCTTTATCAATTTTAATTAGCCAGTTTTCTATCCCACCATAATACACTTATCTGTTAGTGGGCTTTCCCTTTCCTATTATTTATAGTATAAACTGTTTTTATAAATTTTAAATTACGTCATAATGTATGCTTGTATACTGTGTATGACGCTTGAACCATAGCCATAAGAATTTAACCCACCTACCTTCTATAATGTCCATTTGGGATATCATTAATTTCATAAGAATGGTTGTATTCTCGTTTAGATATTTCAATATTTTCAGGTTAAAGTCGTTTGATAGAGTCAGTTTTAGATATAGCCCCTTTGAAACACATATTTAAGTACCTGGTCAAATAAAACCACCAAAGCATGATCATGTGGTAGTTCCTATATTATTAACTAAATAAAGGTTAATTAAACACAATTTCTACTTCAAATATCATTTTAATATAATATGTGACCATACCACATAAACATACCTCAGTAAATCTAGTAAAAGTCTTTATGCACTTGAGGGATTTTTTTCGTCGCTAATAGATCTCTGACAGAAATCAGTAATCAAGCTGAGTAGAATATTTTAGAATTCTAATTTGAAAACTTAACGAGCTTCCACTTCAGGTAAATGAAACAGACGTTAAAGACCTTGATGTTAATACAGTAATTTGATCTTCAATGTTTAAAGAGAGAAATTTCAATCCATTATCCATTTTCGGGATTATTCGTCGCATTTAAGAAGTTATGGAGGTGATGAGTACTGCACGATGCGTATTGTAATGTGGTATTATTTTAAAAAAAATTTAAAGCAGTGAAATGTTTCGCGTGTTGTTCTTGAAGCTCGGATGGTTCATTGTATAGATTTTAAAGAGAGAAATTTTGATCCATTATCCATTTTTGGGATTATTCGTCGCATTTAAGAAGTTATGGGGGTGATGAGTACTGCACGATGCGTATTGTAATGTCGTATTATTAAAAAAGAAGTTTTTAAAGCAGTGAAATGTTTCGCGTGTTGTTCTTGAAGCTCGGATGGTTCATTGTATAGCTTTTGAAGAGAGAAATTTCGATCCATTATCCATTATCGGGATTATTCGTCGCATTTAAGAAGTTATGGGGGTGATGAGTACTGAACGATGCGTATTGTAATGTGGTATTATTTTTTAAAAAGTTTTTAAAGCAGTGAAATGTTTTGCGTGTTGTTCTTGAAGCTCGGATGGTTCATTGTGTAGCTTTTATATACCATTGTTGCGTTAATAGTTTAATTGAAAGAAAATTGTCGCATTTATGAGTCGTCAAATTTAGGCAAAATGACCTTAGTTTTAAAAAATCTGAAATTGTGCTGTTAATCTGATTGCCTATAAAATTTCCATATTTTTACGAAATTTTTTTAGTACAAATATCTATTTATCTAGACTTTTATCACTTTTATCTGTAAAGGATATTATTAAAACAGTAGAGCTACATTTTGACACATTCACGATAATCCCGATGCCACTGATCTGCAAATTTACTTGTTTCATGATTACTGTAACTTTCATTAATATTACAATTTTTTTTTCTGTAAGAGATGAATAAGGAAACATTTAATACAGAAAATAGATTTTTAACAACTCCTGTAACTTAATTGTTTTTATTTAAATGGGGAGGGATTAAGCCCTTTGAGCCCTTCTTTGACTGTGCCATTAAACAATATTTTCTGCTTTCTGACTAGTTTGATTGCGGATTATAAAATATGCAAAGCAGAGTTATATACATAAAAAAAGAATAAAATATTGAAATTTTATTAACCGCATAAGATAACTTAAAAGCAGGTATTTATAAAAGTTTTGGTGTTATTACATTTTGGTAAGTGTAATTTAAAAATTAAATTTGATTATTTAGGTTTTCAGTTAAATCAAAATATTTTATGCACTATAAACTATAAACATTACTGAAATTGCATTTTTAGCAATGTATACGTAGGGTGGCCATTACTGGAAAATGACTAACTAAGCATCCCAGTGTGTAATGAACACCCCTCTTAAAACCTTAAAAATAAATGAAATCTTATAAATGGATATTAGTATATAAAATTCTATTCTATTACTACCAAAACAAAAAGCTTCAAACTTTGCCAGAAAATAGAGAATATATAAATACATTAAATGAAGCCAGCTCTTATTATGTTCATTAAGATTTTCACTGAAAAACATTGGAACTTCGAAACATTATTTTCTGCTTCCTGATTGGTTTGATTAAAAGTATCAGCAATAACCCAGATTATAAAACATGCAAGGGAGAGCTATGAAAAAAATAATAAAAGATAATTTTTATTGGTTATTTTTTTATAAACCAAAAACATTGAAGGGTGTTCATTACTGGCACATCTACCCTATATTATAAAGGACAAACGTGTCCGTGCGTAACGCTTACATCATTTTGAGAATGGCAACACTTGACGGTGAAATTTCGGTTTGTGCGATTTTTGCTACTGCAATTTTTTTAAATTCTAAACATCGCATATTTCTAATTTTTAAACCGTTATATAGGAAAAAAATCTACTTTCAATTGCAATTTGTTTGAAAACTGTATCGCAATTTGCTCATTTATTATGGTATTTAAATTACATATCAAGCAAGATTTTTTACCCCTTTATATCCTGAATTAATTTTCCAGCTACTTTTTAGATGCTCAGAATCCTCGATTATTCCCACCAGTTATTTTTTTTGTAAAGTTTTCCTTATCTAATCATAGCATTTTTGCGATTCAATTAGGTGAAAATTTCTCGTTTGAAAAATCGGTGGTAACAGATTAAAAATTCTGTAAAAGACGCTCGTCGTGAAGTGGTTAAAGTGGTACTTATAAGTACCGTCAGGATAAAAAGGGTTTTAAAAAATCTCTATCGCTTGCAGACGATTACAAAATATTAATCTGTTTGCACTTCAAACAATATAAAAAGTTCAACATTTGTTTCCAGCTATTAATATTCAAAAACGAATTGAAACGTCACTAAGCAATAAATTAAACACACATTTAACAGACATGTATTTGAAATCGCTTAAAATCGCTGAAATTATCAGAATAAAAAAAAACTACTGTAGATAACGAAATTTTTAGCCATTTCTTCGGCTATTATTCTGGCATAAGGCCAATACGAAATTACCGCTTTTAACAAATTTCAAAATTTTATTTGAATATATAATTGACACATTTCATATAAAAATGCTCTTTGGTGTTGTTAGGGGGCAATCTAAAAAAAATATTAAATGTAAAAAATCTGTTTTCGTTTTCATTTAAAAAAAAATAAATAGTTTTCGCATATATTCTCTATCCCGGGAAGCCCGGGTAGGATGCCCTAGTATATATAAAAGCCGTTCTTGGTATGTATGTTCCTAATACAAATCTACAGTTTTTGACCGATTGGAACAAAACTTAATGTACATATTGTTTAGAATGCGAGTAAAATCACTGTCAGTATTAAAATTTTCTCAGATCATTCTTTACAACTTTTTTCAAACATCTCCCATAGTTTATGATTACAGAATTTTTTTTTTTCTCTCAATTTCTAATGCAATATTTTTTTCCTGTTGCCACGCTCTACAAAACGGCACAAAAATTAAAAAACAAATGATAACACGTTTATTTTCTTTTTTATAAGCCAATAGAAATTCAGACTCACTCACTATAATTTTTTTTCCGAAATAGAAGTGATTTTAAGACGAAAATGCGCATTTTGTTTATATAAATAGGAAAAGATAACTTTAAACGCGTTAAAATTATGTAGTACCTTGATTTAAATTTACTTTTAGTCAACACATTTTATTTAATACAGACGTTTCAATTTCAAGAAAAAAAAAAAAAAAAAAAAAAAAAAGTTAGGCATGACGTCATTATCTAATAAAGGTTTTCATTTTGATTTCAAATTGAGTCCAAGTAATCGACTGCTATGTTTTATTCCTTCTTCGGTTGTATTCTAGAGCTGTACCTTATAGCTATACATTATACTGCTAAGTGTTTTATTGATTTAGAAGCCGTGGTAACATTTTTTTTATTTATATTAAAGAGAGGGTCATTTCTTTCGTTTTTCAGCAAAAAAAAATTCACGACTAAAAGTACATATAAAATTGACACGACTTGCATCTAATCATTATATATTTAATTTTTATTAATGAAAATTTAAGTTTCATTTCAATCCGAAATTAACGTTTTATTATTATCCATAAAGTAAATAGACTTATCCACAATTACGTTTAATTCACACGAAATAATTTTTTTTATGTTACTGTTGTGGTTAGCTTATGCAATTTAGACCCAACTTAAAAGTAAATGTTAAGATACTCCTTAATGTCATTTTTACTAACTCCATGTTTCCATTACTTTATTTTATTTTTGCTGTTAAAATTATCAGCAAGCGAAAGATTTAATGAAATCTGGCAACTTTCCCGTTTTATAGCTTTTTTTAGAATAATAATAAAAAAAAAATGAAATGTTTTCTTTGGTGATGTTGATTTTGGTGTAATTAATAACTGATATTAAAACATTTAAAACTATTAAATTAATATAATTTGAACACTCCTTCTAATATTATGCGAGGCTTCCATATTTTCTTTATATTTTTAAGTTTTAATTTAATTTGGCAATTTTTAGTTATGGAATATTACACGTAAACCAACAAATGATGAAATATTTACATTGTTTTAAGAGCAAACCAGTTAATATTTTGTAAATGAGTCGCACGCAGATTTTCCAGAATATTAAATAACTTTACAATTACTTTTAAATCCATAAAACATCAGTAAATTGAGATACGCTTTTCAAATGAATAACATTAAGAGTACATTTATTTTATTCGACCGCATAAAATATGAATGTGCGAAGTTTAGAAATAAATGTCTTTACTTTATAAAGATCAAATAAATTAATCTTTCGTAATTGGATTGGAAACAGATTAAAAAATATACATGCTTTAAAATTACTTTAAAATCCTTAAAAAATCAGTAAATTGAGATAAACCTTTCAAACTACATTTGAAAGAGTATTTTTTTTTTCTAATTGACAGTTTAAAAAATGAAATTATGTGATATTTAGTAGTTACAAAAAGGCAGAACAAGCAAAATTTAATGGTTAGGTTGTTGCTATTGTCACTATGATGTCGACATTACTGACGGATATATTTTTGTTTTATAATATAGATAGATGCCACATGAAAGCTAATTTCACAAAATGTTACGACATTTGGTTGATTTTTTTTTTCATTGTCAGGAAAATCGTATATTTTTCTATTGCATGCACAAAAAAAACGCACATTCTCATTTATAAAGCTGAGAAATTTTACTATGGTTGAGTCAAAGTAACGCTATTCTTTTCAATTGTCTTTTTATTGATTTATATGGTCGAGAATACACAAAGCTTCGTCATTGTTATTGTCGTATTATTGTATTTTAATTTATGTTAACCCGGGCAAAGCCGGATTGTTCTGCTAGTATAACTATAATAAAGAAGGATATTTGTGTGTTCGTGTGTTTGCTCACTGTGTTATGAAGAGACCTCTGCACGCAGACCTACGACATTTGCTGGAAAGGTACCACTATGCATGTAGGTTTGCACTTCAAAGCCCGATTTTAGAATTTTTGAATAGATTCTTTTTTATTTAATTTTTTATGCGATTTTTAGCGTTTTTTCACGTTTTGCTGCAATTTTTCCGCATTAGTAACAGGAATCCGGTTCCAATTTTTTTAGCCCAATATAGTAAATTTTATCCCCTTTTCAATAAAGTTTATTCGGAATTCGTACAGCAATGTTTGAATTTTGGCGAATTTTTTTCTTCAAAGCTAAGAATTTTTTCCCAGAATGCTTGATCGGGTCGTTGGTTGCTTCCATTTCAGCCTCAGTTATGACCAGAATCGACATTTTTGTTTCTCTATTTAGCTTGGACAGAGTTGATAATAATTCTTTACAGATAAAAAAATCATGATTTTAATAGGGAAATGCGGGTTATTAATTATCCCAATTTGTATTTTTTAAATTTAATTTTTTATGCGTTTTTAAACTTTTTTTCATGTTTTGCAGCGTTTATTGTTTCAAATGAAGTCACAAATAATCCATTGAAAGTCAAAGACCGTTGGAGGGCAGTTATGATGTGTAGCTGAGAGGATTGTAGGCACAGCTGAAAGTCAACCGGGCAATTGTGATTGGCAGATGAAAAGGTCATCAACTGATTACAATTCGAACAGAGATTTGTGAATTTTTCGCGATTTTCCTATGCAATTTTTAGAGTTTGTTCATGTACGTGACGTCATAATATGTATTTGATTTCTGACAATTGCAACGATAACTTACTGTATTTGTATGTAAAAAAAAAAAAAAAAAAAAAAAAAAAAAAAAAAAAAAAAAAAAAAAAAAAACATAATTTTGTTTCTGTTTCCAAAGTTAATGTTAATTTCTAATTTTTTAAGGTCGTTGGTTTAATTCTCAGGGGAGAGGTGAGTATTTGGTGGTAATTTAAATATCAGATTAATGCTCTGATTGAAACTCTTTCCCTTTTGTCCTGCCTCCAGAATCAGAACTTTTTTATTAGTAGTCCGATTCAAACGTAACCTTTTCTAAAATTCTTCTCAGGTACAAGATAAACTTCGGTATAATTTTTTCAGCGCTTTGTTACCGATTTTTCTTGATAGTTATCACCAGGGAGGGGTATTTTCTCGGGTTCTATGGGCCCAATTTGAACGATAATTAGTTCAGCCAATTTAACACGAACTAATTAAAATATAGACAAATATTTAAGATACAAATTTGGCACCCCATGACTATAACGTGGAACTAAAAGATTTTGCAACCGGTGTCGTAGGCAGTAGGGACACGTGCCGGAGTTTCGATCGGAAAGAGTTTTATTTAGAACTGAGTGCGTCCTGTAGCGGTGAGAAGTAGTATCATTGCAGCATTAATGCTCATTGCATTAAGAGTTGACTCAAAGAACACTTTTAAAAAAAATTACGGCGGTCAATATTTTGTAACATTTACTTTTAAGTTCATTTAATAGCTTATCAGTTTAATTCTGTACCATTACTTTTTTTATTAGTCACATACTAGAATAAGGTATATATAATACTATCAGTTATAGTAGTCTTAACACGCTGACCGCCGTATAAATGAAGTATGATTCATACTAGATTTTTTCACTGTGCCAAGTGAATCGTATTTACCGTAATTTCCGGCGTTTAATCCGTAGATCCAACAATCATGTTTAAACACAAAAATTTTAATTAATAATTGAAGTCAAATTCTTACAGCGACAGTACTAAGTTATATTTTATAAAATAAAATTACCGAAAACTACCGTACTTTGCACCAGCGAGCTAGTTCCATAAATATTTTTCAAGCCAGAAATTTAAATTAGCAAACAGTATCAAATAAACACTACATAAAAATAAGATATTTTATGCAAAATGAAATTTCCGGTTGCAGCTATCTTCTTATACGGACGCCATTATCATTTTAACCATTTTGTACCATTATTATTTTTTTATTAATCACATATTAAAATAGGGTATATATAATACTGTCAGTTATAGTATTTTTAACACATTGACCGCCGTATGAATGAAGTACGATACATACTAGATTTTTTCACTGTGCCAAGTGAATCGTATTTACCGTAATTTCCGGCGTTTAATCCGCAGATTCAACAATCATGTTTAAACACAAAAATTTTAATTAATAATTGAAGTGAAATACTTACAGCGATCTACTAAGTTATATTTTATAAAATAAAATTTCCGGAAATTACGGTACTTCGCACCAGCGAGCTAGTTTCAAACCAGAAATTTAAATTAGCAATACTATAACGATTATGTAAAATCAGGTTATATTCAATTTTAAAATAATAGTTCCGACCATTTTTTGTTATACGAACTTGTATGCTATATTTTGTTTTCAAAGGTACATTGTATATACAGGGTGATTTTTTTTTTAAGTTGTGAAAGTAAAACCCTTTAACAAAAGAACCACTGATCCAAATGACCTAAAATTTCACCAGTATGCTCCCAAAGCAATGGGTATTTTTTAGGCGTGGTTAAAAAAACTAAAAATTGGACCGACAGATGGCGCTGTACATGCAGTAAAGTCAGGAGACGAATTTGCGCCCGGCACACGCACATTGGCGTAAAAACTTGAAGTACGCACATCTCGTGTTCATTATTCTACGGAAATCCTCGCAATGACTGCGCCATTGACGGACCGTGCGTTGTTAGTGAAACTGTATTATCAGAATAATGACAGCGCAGCAAATGCTGTTAGGAGATTTAGGACACTTAAGAATTTAAGAAAAGGTCCAATGACGACAGAGGGTCTACGGAAGATGGTTTCTCAAAGTACCGTCCATTGTTTTCCTCCCACAGACGATATTCTTTGTTTCTGCTACCTTACAGCGCCATCTGTCGGTGCGATTTTTAGTTTTTTTAACCACGCCTAAAAAATACCCATTGCTTTGGGAGCATACTGGTGAAATTTTAGGTCATTTGGATCAGTGGTTCTTTTGTTATAGTGTTTTACTTTCACAACTTAAAAAAAAATCACCCTGTATATATAAATCATAACGGTAATTTTATTTTATTTCATACTTAAACAAATATTGTTCTCGCTTCTATCAAAACAATTATAAATATCTTAATGAATACGCTCTTTATCCATCTTATCTGATTTTCTATTACTTAGACAATTCTTAAGTATGAAACTTATGATTTTATGTATCATAAACTTATTTGCAGTGGAACATTAATTAATACATATAAATAATGTAAACCTCTATATTTATTTAAAGGAAGTTTTCTGGAAATATTTATGGTGGCAGAATGATTACATCTATTTCTAACGAAATAACACAATTGATCGTAAAGGTTACGCTAATTAAACTACCGATTGACAGAATCTTAACTTAAAGATTTGTTTGAAATATTTAAGGTAATTTGTTTCATACTAAGAAAATAACAGGTTAAACAATTCACATTAATCAGCTTCAATAGTGGGATAAATACTTTCTTACATTGCCCGTTTAAACAAAGAAAGATATTTAAACTGGCGTATACTCTTTTGGATTAATTGCTGTGATACACGAAAACGCAAAGAACACAAAACTTAATAAATCAATATCATCTTAAAGAGGAGCACGCGATAATTATCGTATAAATACAAAATATTTCCTTATTTAAGGATTGAAGTGACATTTATTAAATATATAATGATATTTCGATTGGAAAATTGTGTTCAATAAAATAAAGAAGTGGAGATGAATTTGTTTGTAAATAAGGAAAATACATCATGGAACATATTTGTTTTAAATTATATAACACTTAATTATTTAAATTTAAGATATTCAAAAGAAATTTCATAAATTTACTCTATTTGTTTCACACATACGAGGGTGAACCAATTTTAGATGCGATTTTAAAGATATTATATCATTTGTAAACATATTTTTCTTACTAGGCAGAAATTGTTTATTCGTGATAAGAACTGATATTTCTTGTCTTGAAGTTTCACCTTCTGGACCACAGTATCGTTGAAAAAAGGCACAGTTTTCCGAAGAAGTTTAATGTCACAAAATGACCAAAAAGGTGTACCATAAATGAGCTAATTGCATTTAAACAGAGTGGTAACATTATGATGATAGTGGTGAAAACGTCTGGCACGTGTGTTCAGCAGTTACAGAGGCAAATATTGAAGTCTTTCACCAAGTTATCCGACAGCGGCCCTGGGTTTCCGTTCACAGTGTTGCAGCTCAGTCTAGACTACGGCGCATGTTCACGCACCGTATCATGCACCACAGCTACAGTCCCTTGAGACGATCAGAAAAACTATGCTGCAGCATTCGGATATTGGCGAAATCGATGTGGGAAAATTTTGGTTCTTGGTGAAGCGTATTTTTCCCTGGACAGCTTCGTCAATAAGCAAAACTGGCGCATTTTGTGAAACACATATCTCCATGTTGCCATATCATCATCACTACATCTCCCAAAAGTCAAGGTATGGGCCGCCATTTCCACTAACAGACTCATTTGGCCATTTTTCCGACGTCACACGTTTACTGTAGCGCTATATCTGGACATTTTGTGTGAATGTGTAGTGGTACAAAATGTCTTGGAGGATCATGGGAACAAATCATGGTTTGAATGGCTGAAGTCTTCCATTTCCTCAATGAACTCTTCGATGATCCTGTCATTGCCATAGATTATTTTAAGTATACTGAAAGGAGCATAGATTGACCTCCCTACTCACCAGTTTTGACTCCCTGCGACATTTTGTGTATGTCTGTATAAAGGAGGTGGTGTATCTGAGAGACAATGTGTAGCTAACTGAAACAGAACATCTCTGCTGCGTGTGGGACCATACCGATACAAACGTTACCAAGGGTTCTGCGAATTTTGTTTTCATTCTGAGCCATGTTAATGCAAATGATGGATAAATTAAACATGTGGTTATTAATTTTTTGTAGACTTCTCCGCAACATGTTGATACAATTTTTTTAATTTTCTCACTTAACAGCGTCGTGTGTTGGCAAATTTCATAACAATTTGAAATTCAGTATGACTGAATATGTACTTGTTTCCCAAGTAGAATGGAGCACTTCAGTATGGAGCAAACAGAGCACTTCTATCGTTTTCCGTGTTTTTAACTCATTCTTCAAATGTGACCGTCATTTTTGGGAATCACTGTATATTTTGTATCTAACAATGCATCGGATGTTTTCGTCTCTCCGTCACCAATATATTTCATATACTTTAGGCTATTTATGTCTTCGGATCTTAAATAAATACCATTCCACTGACTTCCATTTTAAATGCTTCTGAAGCACGATTAGAAACTATGAGAAAATAATTGGGTATCAATAGCACCTAATAATTTTTCTTAGTTACCAAAATGGTTTTCTTATGAGCAAATTTTGAAATTATATTTTTTCCTTACATTGTATGTATTAAAAAAGACAGTTTAATGCGTTTTAGTAATGGAGCTATAAATAAAGGAAAGGAGGCAGATAATGTAGTGTTTACCGGTTGTGAGTGAAGTAACTGAGGATATAGTCACAAAATTCCGGCTGTTGTTTGTTTACATTGGATCGGTGCCTGATTAACGCCGGGGCCAGTAAAAACGAATAGAACTTTTTGCGTTATTTATCACAAAAATGTACATGAAAAAGGCACAAATTTCTATTCATAGTTACTTGTGGAAGTTTACTCCGGTTGTAATCAAATACACTGGCATTGACAGAATGATTATTACGTTTTACCAATATGCCGGAAACGCAAATCCTGACTATCACTAGGGCAAACTTTTACCAATTAAACGGAAAATATATTTTTCACTTAATTATCACATAAATTTTGCATAAATAAGGCGTTTAAATAAGAAGGAAATTTCTATTGATATTTACGGGCAGGAATTTACCTCAGTGGGAATCAGGACCGACGAAACCCGTTACAGATGACTTTTCACCTTTTTGAAGAAAGGCCAATTCCTCTTTATTCATAGTTCCATAGTTTTCGTAAAAAAATAAAATATTTTTAATTTCATAAAGAAAAATGGAAAATATTTTTGTAGTGTGCCTTGTTGGACTGTAGTCTGCATTTTTCCACTTTAAATCAATTGAATGTTTTGAATTGTCAGGGCCATACGTTTTAGTGGGAAATGGTTGGTTGGTTGATTTGTGACGACCGATTATCTACTCGAGGGATATAGACCCTAGAGGGGAGTGCCCTCCGTGGGGGTCTTTCTAAGGGATCCGAACCCCTATTAATTTCAAGGTTCGATAAAAACCATCTACCAATACTCCGAATGGTTAGTGGAAAATGTAAATTTGCATTTCAGAAAAACTTAAAAAGTTAAGCGTCAAAAATTACGACTGAGTGTATAATCACAGATATGAAATTGAAATTTAAAGGCAGAAAATACCACTAACCACTGCTATTTTCGAATCTTGTTCTAAGTGTTTGATCAAAACTTCAGGTATATGATTTGATTGTATTTCATGAAGCGAACAAGAATATCAATATCAAGTAAGCTATTGCATTAAAACTGTGTTTCCTTTTGGAAGTAATGTATCGATATTACGTTTTTTGTTTGAAGGACTAATATTAAAAATAATTTTGGTTGTGTCATTACAGCAACGATTGGCATGAAAGTTTGGTTTCTTCACATGAAGACCATATTTTCATTTCACATGTTCAAAAATCTTTTGAAGATCTATTTAAAATATAAATTTATATATCTATTAAAAATTTAAATAAAGTGTAATGATAATGCAAATTACGAAAAATGACAGAAGAAATAGTCGTAGGATAATCGAGTCAACAAAGCACATGTAAACTCACACGTTGAGAGTTTAGAAATAGAATTTTCTTTTCTCCCATAAAAATATTTGTAATTCATAAAGTAGTAAAACGGAAAGACAGCATTACCTTTTTTTTGGCAGGAAATGCAGCTGCGTGAACAAAGATCAAGATTTCATCTGGAAAATCCAAATAGATAAATTAATAAGAATTAAGCATTTTTCATTTATCCTTTGAAAGTAGAAATGATTTTTACAATACTGAAAGCTATGCCTCATAGGGGAGAATGACAAATTATGCAGTTTAGTAATGCCACATGTATCCTTAATCTCTAATCAGGGGCATCACTGGGGAAGGAGGGCCATTGCCCTCCATGAATTTTGTAATTTAATTATCTAAATGTTCATTTTCTCTTACTTTGAAAAACATAGTAAAATTTGTTATTTGTAATTAACTTAAAAATCCGTAAACAGTAAGAGAAAGAAGAAATAGGAATTTACCGTTAGGGCGTTTTCATCATTTAAAGATTCCGTGGAAGTTAATTTTAGTCTGTTTTTTTAATGTTTATACGTTTCAATTTATCTGAAATAAGGGTTCAAGGCAGTGTGTAATTCAAGAGTTTGATCCGGGGGAACATGCTACCCCAATTTGAAAATTTAATTAATTAAACTTTCTACGATTTTAAAAGCATAGTAAATTTTATTGATTTCTTGTAACTTAAAATATTTAAAAGTTAAGACAAAAAGGAACTAAGAATTTTACCTTTGTTGTATGGGGATGGTCAGTGTACCCTAAATACCCAATGACATTTTATTTTTTGTTATATTTTCTTTTAAGTTTATGTCTTTGAAATGTATCTCAAAAAAGGGTATAGTGTAATTTTCAATTCAGGGGGTGGCCGTGGGTTTTACACCACCCCGGAATTTGAATATCAGATCTCTTATGAATATTAGTTTACTTTTTTCCGAGTTTGACAAAAATAGTAAAATTATTCTTTTTGAATAACTTAAAATAATTAAGCAGTAACAGAAAGAAGAACTAAGAAATTTCCGTTAGGAGGAATCTACACCCGCCTAAATTCCCATGGAAGTTAATTTTTAGTTCTGTTTCATTTTTGTGTGTCTGATATTTATCTTAAAGTATTCAGGGCTGTGTTGAATTCAGAGGATGGCCGGGGGGACATACTCCTCATACAGCATCGGCCTCCACGGTAGATCTTACGTTTTATGCTGCTTAATGGTAAAAAAGTGCAAATACCCACTGGAACTCAGTAATCCAACAAGCCCTAGAACTTCAGATAGCCGTCCCGGAAAAAATGTATGAATGCAACACTGGTTCATTGGACAGAGCCCCCTGATGGGAAAAAAATAAATTATGGTTTAAATACATTTTATTGAAAAAAGCTGGTGGATTTTTTTTTCGAAAATTTCATATTTATTAATATTAAATTTCTGCATCAATATTCTTTTAAATTATCTTGCACGGTGCCCCGTGAAAGACATTTTTAAATGGCGAGATTCTGACAAAACAATACGTAATTTAGCTCATTTTACGTTTTTATTTTATGCATATTTAAAATCTTGGCCAAGGCTGTTGATCACTGGAATATCTTCCAAAATCTTACCCTGTCCTGAATTTCGTTCTGCGACACACATCTCTTCAATGCCTTATTATAAAAATAAACTAGATGAGTAGCAAAGGAAATTAGGGGCCAAAAACAAATTGTCCGTTTTTCGTCCTTCTCAGTTATATGCGGCCCTTCATGGAACACATTTTTTGAATCCGATTTAGATACCATAATTGGCTATAACCATAACACAATGTTCTAACTGTAAGAAAACATAAAGAAACACCTTCATATTTCCTGATAAGAAACAGTTTTAATTTTACTTCAAAATATGTGAAGTTATCTTAAGAAAATGTGCTTCATTATTGAAGCTAACTTTGAGACAATAAACGTGCTGCAATAAACCTGTATGAAACATTTAAAAATCTGTATTGTTCTTTAAGGGAACCTGTAATTTTTCTTTTCATACAAAATAAATATAAAAACCTTCAAACTACGTGCAAAATCTTGAATTTGTTAAAGGTGTTTTGCCGATTTTTTTTCCGTAGTCATTCTTAATCATGGTAAAACATTTAACAAAGAAAGTAAATTGAAAAAAGGTTGTTTTAGAAGTGAATAAACAGTAATTCACTAAATGGAACCGAAAATACAACTTTTACCGAACTCGAAACTCATTTCTCCTTTGTAAAGATATTCAAAATGTATCGGGACTCAAGGAGGCCAATGCGTAAATTATAATGAAAACAAAACAAAAATGCTGCATTATCTTTTTTAATTTCCTTTTTAATTTATTTCTAATTTAATTACTTATTTATGTAATACAGAAATATTTATTAATTAATCTATGCGATAGGTATTTTTTCCGTTGTAAAACTATGACTCCAATAGTACTGAGCGTTTTAGTTTTTTACTGCGAAATTCTTACACGAAACAATTCTACAGTTTTCTAAGTTCTTTTATATAATATCTCCTTTTAAAAATGCCCCTTCCCTTTAAGGGTAAATCGAAAGGATTTTATTTTGCTTTTGTACTTCTTTTAATCTTTAAAATATATTTTTCTAAAATAGAGCTCAGATGTGAGGCTGCGAAAATCAATTCACCAATAGAGTGAACATGAAAGGTTAAAAAAAATCACATAATTGTTTGTTAATTATAGTTTAATTAAGTGATACTTACTTTTTTCTGAAGGTATTTTCACATCGCTATTTGCGGAAAGTGTTATTAGCTTTATTTTTTACAGAATTTTTCTGTAAATTCAGGTAAAAAATTCTATTATAAAAAAAGTCGTAACTTTGTGGCTTGCGAAACACATAGTGGGTACCACTCATTTAAGGTGTTATACGACTTTTAAAATGTCGAAACGTGAAAAAAATTACCATTTTTTCAATTTACATCTTAAAAAGTATACATTACAAAAGCACAATTTTTGAAGGTGGAAATAAATACGCATTTTTTCATTTCGTACTTTATCTGAACACAATGGCAAAATTAGTTTGGTTAGAGTGCCTAGAATACATAGTGTGGAAAACGGCTTTGCCGTTTATTAATTTAAATTTTTCGAATTGAAACCGGAAATTCTGAAACAAGAATTTTTAATTTACGAAGTAACGAGATATCTGCTATGAAGTGACCGAAAGAACATTATAGGGAATTTCTGGTATGAATGCGAAATTTCGGAATTTAAAAAATGTCAAACTGGTAGTGCTTTAAAAAGTGCTAAACGCTTGTAGCCGATGAACGTGCAACGATGCCGTACAATAATAGGACGATCGAAGCGACATCTGCTTTAAAAATATATTTAAATCTAGCAAAAGTAACCGTTTTACTTTTGACAACATGAACATAATTTCTGTTAATAAATTCTTCTTGTAAGTGTATAGTTCAGATGTAACGGATTTTGAAGTTAGTTTTTTATTATATCAGGGAATTGATCTTTTCCACTCTTCTAGCAGATATTCATCCTTTGGTATGCAAAATAGGGATAGTTTATAGTTTTCTGTCTTGCGTCGAGTACAACAAGGCACAAAAAAATGCGTATCACGTTTTTTGGCCATGATCAATATCATTCATATTTTCAAAGGTTATGAAAATAACTATCCAATTCAAAGGAAATAGGGCATCATATAATTATTTAAAATATTTACCACCAGCTGAAACGTTTTCTCAGTTCGATTTTTATACAATGTTTGCGTTGAAAAGAGCTAGCAGATAGTGGCGTAGCCAGAAATGAGGGGGCGGCCAATTACTCTGGAAACCAGTAATATTATAAAGTTTTCTTCACCTTCAACAGCGCAGAAAATTCTCCGATTAGGTAAGGCAAAAATATTTTTATAAAGTTAATGGTATCCAAACCGTCTGGACCTCCACACTCTCTACGCCATTGCTAGAAGATGTCGTTGCGATCACCCGTTATCTTTTCAGCATCGTTCTACATTTATCGGATTAAATTTTTTACTGCTAATTTGTAGCCGTTTTTCACACTATGTATTCTAGGCGCTGTAGTTTGGTATATAATATGGTATATAATTTGGTATATAATTATACTTGAGACTCTTGTACTACACTAAATCTAAACAAGGATTTGTTTATAGCATTTTTATGTATTAAAAATAAAACTGTATTTTGCTTATATATAATTTTCAAAAGTGTAGCAATATATCATCAAGAAAAAATATGTTTTCAACAAAAAATAAATGAATATTTAGGTACAATTTATATACCATGCCATACATTATATATCCTGAAAATTTCATGGTTTTATCTATTTTGCACGCAATGCCCCAAACTCACATTTTGAAAAACAATAGTTTACAGTTCTCCCTTTTAAAATATTCCATATTTAATCATTCCATATTAAGAATGTCATTCATTTTGTTTAAAGTGTTCAGAAATGACTACACTTTAATATATATATATCTATTTAAAGATTGAATGCGTTGAAGATTTAAAAGACCTGTGACCACTTAAAAGACAATGATGTATAAAATGGGTGCAATTTACGATATTGCACGGAAAAAATCATGATTTCGTATTTTGTAATGATCTTATGAATCGTATTTTTGGAATACTTATGTTTCTTATGAAATTATTGCAGTATGATTTTTAAGGAATAGAAAACACTTACCTTTCATTATGTTAACTCTAACCCTTTCCGGCACAGTGGTCCCCCTCCGGGAACACCGAATTTTAATTTCAAACTTGCATACGGCACCAAGAATATTTTGATAAAATTTTGTTTCTAAATTGAAAGTTTAAGGAGTTCTTATTTTCTAAAAAAGTCCCTTGTAAATTCCGATGTCAGTCAGTAATTTTTCATTTTACGAACAGAATTTGTGTGTGCCGGAAAGGGTTAACTGATGAGTTTTCTTGTCACGATAAACTAAAAATAGGGACAATACACCATTGTTTCCTTATTTGCCCTTTACTTTACGTATTTGTCTTATATAACCGAAAAATGTCTGCCAATTTCTAAAGGAAAAAGTACTGTTAAAAAGTGGTGGTGTCCAAAAGCTTTTAATAACGAAGCAAACAAGCTCTTATGATAAACTCACGATAATATCACGATAAACTAAAAATAGGGACAATACACCATTGTTTCCTTATTTGCCCTTTACTTTACATATTTGTCTTATATAACCAAAAAATGTCTGCCAATTTCTAAAGGAAAAAGTACTGTTAAAAAGTGGTGGTGTCCAAAAGCTTTTAATAACGAAGCAAGCAAGCTCTTCTTGCCCGAACTCAGTTCGAGCAAAACAGTTAAAGGGTTAAATTAAGCAAAAAACATGGGTTAAAACGAAATCAGCTTATATTTTCATTGTTAATAAAATGGATATATTCAGTTAATTTTATTAAAATAAAATATTGGAATTCATTACATCGTTTTTAATACTTTAAATACCCTTAGGATTCGAATAATACTTTCTATACGGTTCATTTACATCTAAATAATTTGCAACTGTCTATTGTTTTGTTAATAATTTTTACAAAAAAGTAAAAAAAAAAAATTACCGTAATTCTTTATTGTAAATTTTCACTTTTTTGGATACACCTGTAGTATTCCCCAAAAATATTAAAACGCGCTTTATTTTTTTAACTGTTGGTGATAAATGGATTATGTAAACTGCAAAAGTTTTCAAAATAATGTAGGAAAAACATATGCTTATGAAATGTTTCTCCTATTAATTTTCAAAATTTTTATGCGTCCTCCTTAGACAGAAATGGACAATAAGTATTTTGCTTCAACAGGATCATTAGAAAAAATGCGTACTTGAAACTTTAATAACTGAATAATAGCAAAGTAATAAAATCTCATTTACATTACGTATTTATACCATTAAAAGTGCTATTTCGTCAGTGAATAAAGCTAAAGCTACCATTCACAAATAGAGGATGACGTTTTTCAAATAACAGATTGATTAACATTGTGAAAAAATGCAGAAAAATATCAAGGTAAAGCAAAACTTAAACGGGGATAATGGAAAAAGACAAATATTTTTTTTAAACCCTGTAAGCGTTAGTCAATTCAAGGATGACGTTTTTCAAATAACAGATTGATTAACAGTGTGAAAAACGATTACTTTAATCATGAATCTAATTACACAGACGAAAATTAAATATGGCCGACATTTAACTTTCTGAAATTCGCTTTTATTGCTATGAGACTGTTATTAAAGGTCACTACATGATTTTCCTTATTAAAAATTAAACAGGGTCACATAAAATTATCCAGATACACGCATGTCAAAATGTGTAAATCATTTAGATTAGAAGGGACAGTTGAGTCCTTTTTTATAAAACTGGTATAATTTTGTTTTGTAATTATTATAGGCAAAGGCGAACAAAGTTATCAAATAATTAAATTTTCAATAAACTAAATAACTGAAATAAAATTGAAATATGTTTATATCACAAAAAATGTTGCGACAAACTGGAGCAGAAAGAATATGTTATAAGCAAAATCTAACAGTTCAATGTCGACTGTCTATCATAAATTTATAAGAATAAATCATCAGCGTTGCTCTTTTTTTTCACTTTCTTCAAAATCAATCTTTTAGACTTGCTCACAAACCAATTCATATCGCTAATATACTCACGACATATTTGTAGGCAATTTTTAAAAATTTCAAAGAATTATAAATGAAAGCTTCTGAATTAGATAACTAATTATTTGCTGCAAATGACATTCAAATAAACATACTGTATTATGTTTTTATCATAAAGAATTTGCATCAAATTGAAAAAAAAGAATGTTGTATAAGCAAAATGTAACAGTTCGATGTTGGCTTTACACCATACTACAGGAATATATCATCAGGGTTACTTTCCATTTTAACCCCCTCTCACCAAAGCGAATCCTTAAAATATACTCAAAAACCAATTAATTTCAGATGTTTTAATTTTTTTAAAGTAAATACACGTTTGAATTTCGTTGTTTTACAAATTTTAGTAATTAATGAACATCCTTTATTTGCTACCATACTTTGGAAATAATACGCACTTTGACCCATTTTCTTAAAAAAGGATCTTTGTTTTATATGAAAATGAATAATTTTGTTCCAATCTTTTGTATTTAACTCTTAACTCCTGTTAGCGGTCTTACAAACGACTGCTTTTTTTATGTTTAAGCCAGTTAGTGCATTTTTCAACCTACCTTCTGAGAGCTTGGTACGATATTAGTTAAATGGTGCGCCAAATCGTATTTTTAATTGTACTATCACGATTTCAATTTACGACATGAAACTAGCTTTATTTGCTTTATAGCAAAATTAGTTTTATTAAAAACTGCCTGTTTATTTTTATTTCATTGTTATTACTCCCTCTAAAATATGGAACGATGGACAATATCAAAAACAGAAATTTTACGAAGTTTTTGTAATTTATTATTTTTTTCATTATCAACCAATATTTAATATTTAATTATTAATCATCTAATATTTAAATAATGTTTTCTCTGTATTGTAAGAACCAACTGTGATAGATCGGGCGGCGGAAACAAAAATGCGTACGTCTTCGACTTACGAGATGAAATTGTCATATAAGACAAGGTTATTATTAATAGAGGAAAAAATGACTTGCCTGCCTCGGTATTTTGGTACGATATGAGCAGAACGGGGTGATTTTGTACCAATAGGCGATTTGGATGGAAACTATTAAGTTACCGATTTACGACAAGATTCTTTAACATATATATCTTGATTTGTACAATACAAATTATTCACTCTGTCTTCTGGTATCGTGGTACGATATTAGTAGAAAGGAGAGCCAATTTGTTATTTTAACTGTACTATCACATTTTAGAGTTACGGCATGAAACTTTAGCGTGCGATCTCTCTTAACTAGCACATTGAAAATGTTTTAATCTGCTTCCTGATATCTTGATATAGTATGAGAAGAACGCGTCGCAAATTCGTCATTTGGACAGTACTTTCACGCCATCAAGTTTTGAGATGAAATTGTTGCCAAATTAAAGCTTAAACAATGATTTTTTTAAAACCATTTAAAAATTGATTAAAATTAAGTGGAATATAATATATCCCACTTAATTTTAATTCCCAAACGCCCAACACCGGAATTTTGGAGTCAAATTTTACTTTTATAATATATGTGAAGAAAAGCTTTTACTTATTTGGAAATAAATTTGTTGTTAAATCCCGGTGTGAATCAATGCTTTCAACACTTTAGAAACATAAGTACTTTGCCCCTGAAAGGGTTAAAATATTTATTACAGTCTAAATGTAAGATAATACCCGGTTCCCACCCTTTTGTTTCTTCAAACTGTCGGAATTATCACAGAAGATTCCACCGGAAAATTTAAAAGTAATTCTAATTAATTTAAGCACACCAATCAGCGGACTCAATCAGGACTAGGGTTTGTAATTCATCAGATAACCCCAGTGGTTTTCGAGCTCATTCATTGCTCACACACTTGTTTCATTGTGCCCATATATTACCACTGTTGCCAGTGGGCTGCTTTTTTAATTCAGTTTTCTCGATTGCCACTTGATTGCAGTTTTTAGAGAAAGTCAAATTCGCCTTATTTAATGACAGATTAAATAAGCCGAACACAGGGCGAATTATACCTTTTTTAAAAAGTGGTACTAATCAAACAATCTCAATTCTAAATAGCCCACTTGCGACACTGTATCGTACCCGAACCCGAAATTTTTGCTTAAAGTCAACTTGAAACGGGACCTGAACACAAAGTATCACACCCGAACGCAACCCAAACTCGAAGTGAAAGAATATTAATCTATATTTAAAATATATTATTGAAAATTAGTCTGCAATTAAACCTCTAATATCAATTCTATCATTTTTGCAAAAAACGAGCCTATATACACTCATTATATTAAAATATATAGTTTGTTTTATTTGATAAATATTCAGGCCTTTCTTTTGAAAAATCGGTCAAACCAAGATCGACCTCAAATAGTAACAGCCAAACACAAAATATTTGAAGTCAACCCTTCCCAAGCCAATTTGCGTGTTTGGTCAGGTAAAATTGTACTCTACCAGATACAGGACTCTAGCTGCGAACCCAGAGGGATACAACCGGAAGAAACATGAGAAGAAATTAAAGAAAATAAAAGGGAAAAGCCGGAAAAAAAAACATGACGGTTTTAATCATTAATCGTTAATTAGATTAATCAATTAGATTGAGAATTGATTTAATAGTTAATGGGAGATAGGGATTGAAATTAAATTAATTACCGTAATTTCCGGCGTATAATACGTAGCTCAAAGAATCATTTTTCGACCCAGAAAATTTATTCAATAATTGTAGTTAAATATTTACAGCGATCTTTTAAGTTACATTTTATAAAATAATATTTCTGGGTCGAAAAACGACTCTTTGAGCTGCGGATTATACGCCGGAAATTACGGTATTAATCTATAAGTAGGATTGAAGCAAAATTCAATCGTCAATCTAGATTAACGATTAAACATTTAATCATTAATTTTCAATCGTTAATCAAATTAAAAATTTTCACCACCCTGCCTTGTATACTTATAAAATGGCCTATAACATGAACGAAAGATACTTTAAAAATCGCTTAAGACATCGCTTAAATGGATAATTACGCAAGGATTACTTTTTCCTAGTGATACCTATACTGATCTACAGACTAAGAATTTTCTGGATAAAAATGAATATATTTTTTTTGTATTTTCTGAATTTTGTTATCTTCTGAAGTATTGTGTCTGTTCTGTAGTACGTTAGCTCTAAGAAAATTCGTGAGATAAATCAAATGTCTTTCTACGTTATTACCGTTATTACGGAAATTAAAAAACGATTTTTTCTCGCGTCATTTTAATGGAATAAAAAAGTAATAAAAGATTACTAGTTTAAATGGAATTGCAATATTAATAAAATATTTATTCTCCTTTTATTTTAATTAAGCTTAATTTATTTTATAGAAAACTATACAAAATTTGTTTAGGAAGAAGTTGATTAACAAAAATGCGGTATGCTGTATCATTAAAATTTGAAGTTTTCGTGTAATAAAGAGTTTTATATAATTGTGGAAAGAAATGATTTTAAGAAATCTAGAATAACTATTAAATACTATTGCTGAAATTTTTGAGACAAGAATAAACATGAAACATTTGAAAACATGAAAACAGTGTCTCACAATATATACGATAAATAAACTTATCAATAAATAAAACGCAAAAAATTATTTTGGAAATTATTTCGACATAACTCAAAATTCATGTATTGCTACGAGGCTTTTAAATAGATACTTACGTAAGAGTTTTATCTACCAGTGATAACTAAATTAATTTACGAAATACAAAAAAGGAAAGTTCCTAGGCTGAAATTAGAGAAACTTTGCGACCAATGCAAGTACAAATTTCGTGCAAAGCAATGCAAAAATGAAAATTTTAACTGTAGTTAGAAAAAATGATTTAACATTTTCGATGCGAAAAATGTAACTTTGACCAGGATTCGTATCCAAAGGAATAAAGCTCTACCAACCACGCATTGGGCCTCTTATTAAACAGTGTATTTTTTCCAAATATAAACTGTTACGCAAATTGTCAGGTTTATCATTTTCAAGACAACTAGCGTGTTGCACTTTATGGTTTCCATATGTTTATCTACTCTGTCGGTATACAAAGGCTCTAAGCATTCTATAATTCTGATCTTGGAAATTACCCTTGTATTGTTTGTTCAAGAATGAAGCTTTTTTCCA
Organism: Maratus michaelseni; assembly: GCA_963931845.1. Taxonomy (NCBI): domain Eukaryota; kingdom Metazoa; phylum Arthropoda; class Arachnida; order Araneae; family Salticidae; genus Maratus; species Maratus michaelseni. Next base: position 406,505,340 of record OZ007586.1, read on the forward strand.
ATTAATCTTCTGAATTACATTTTCTGTTTGTAGTTAGATAGACTCTAGGTAATTGGAAGGGGGAAATAGAATTTTTTTCTGAGTCATTACGGATATGAAATGGAGAGGTTTACAATTGTATGTTAAATGTAAGAGAACAATTATTTTCGCATGTGTTTTTTAAAATTGAGATCACATGTTTAAATTCATTTTATTTACAAAATTATTAAGAGTTTCACTCTTATTTTAATGTTAATATTAATGTTGTCCTAACGTAAAAATATTTATTTGATAATTCATATTATACTGAAAACGGGTATTCTCGGTTGAGAAAACTAATTAATACACTATAAAAACTACTTTTTTGTACAGGATAGCTAAACTGATCTACCCAAGACTAAGATATTTCAAGAAACAAGGAAATTAATCTTTCTGTTCCTACAAATCTTCGAAAAATTTTCTCTGTTTAACAGAAAGATTCTGTCTGGGGAATTATGTGAGTAAAATCGAAAGTCTTCATGAGTGATTACGGAAACTAATTGGAATGATTTACAATTACGTTAATTGTAAAAGAATATTTACTTTCACATATTTTTATTTGAAATTTTTATACTGAGATTGGAAAAAATGAGATAAGAAATTTAAATCAAATAACAAAACTGATAAATATTTTACTCTGGTTTTGCTTTAAACCAGAAAATACCGTAATTTCCGAATCCGCGGATCAAACAATCATGTTTTGACCCAGAAATTTTAGTTTATGAAATGTAGCTTACGCTGTAAATATTTGACTTTAATTATTGAATAAAATTTCTGGGTTAAAACAGAATTGTTTGATCCGCGGATTATACACCTGAAATTACGGTATATTTATTTGAAAACGATAAAATATGATTACGACGAAGTGTATCCACGACAGTAAAACAGAATGATTATGATGTATGATTAAAAGTTTAAGTTTTTTTAAATAAATTTTTATTATTTCATACAAATAAACTATTATAAGAAAACTGGAAAAAATATTAAATATATTTATCGAATATTTTAAGACGCAAATAAATGGGAAACATATGAAAGCATGAAACCAGTGTTCTACAACATACAAAAAGAAAATTTTACCATAACAAAAAATATCTTTTTGGAAATTCTTTAGGCATTTTCTCGAAATTTCTGTTTCACTGAAAGGAAACTAAATAGATAATTACAATGGAGTTAATTTTGTTAGAGATAACTAAACTCATCTGCAGAAGACCAGTGGTAGAGACAGAAAGGGGGGGGACACGGGTTAAATTTTCTGCTCCCATCTTGAAGAAGCCCTCCTCCCAGCTACTAAGAGTTTTATGCAGTTTAATTGGATAAAAATAATTTCGGAATTTTCAAAGGTTAATTTTTATCTGTGCAATAAGAGCGAAGAACTACACTGTTTAAAACTACAAATATATAAGTTCGTTCTAATTTAAAAATGTCTTTTTCAAGATTTGTGGTTCGCATAAACCTTTTAGAGAAACATTCCATGGAGAACATCATGCCATGTTGAACATCTCTGTTTAAGTTGGTGTGAAAAATTACATTGAATTTGCTTTGATATTACTTAAAACAATTATATATATATTTATACATAGTATATAATTATTAATTGAAAGGTAATTTAATATAATAATTAATTTTTTCAAAGTTTTAATTAAATAATTTAATAAAAAATAAATTGAGTGACAAACTAGTGGATTTTTCGTTGCTAAAATAAATTGTTATAAAATATAAATTAATTGAACTTAATATAATTTGAAAAAAAGAATTTAATAAATATTATTAATAACTTTTTAAATTATTTCCTCTTACGTGAATACATATATTGGTTTACATAGTTGGCTCTATGCGCCTCAGTCCAAAACTATGAATTTTAAAGAAATAAATTAATGAAGCTTTTTTGTAATACTAATTTTTTGAAGTATTTTCTATGTTCTGTAGTTAGATTCACTGGAGAAAAATCGAATTTCATTCAGGGTCACTACTGAAATTAAATGGAGGGGTTTACAATGTTAAAAAGAAAAGTTAAACATTGTTACATTGTTAAATTGTTAAAAAGAAAAGTTAAACATAAACAGGGGTTACACTTTATTTGTAAGAGAACATTTATTTTCGGAGGCTTTTATTTGGATCTTAAAAAATGATATGACGAGTTTAAATCAATTCAGAAAACTATTAAAAAATTCACTGTTCTTTTCCACTTGTTTCGTAAATTATGTTTCATAAACAACGATAAAAATATGTTTAGAAGGAAGTCATTGTATGATTTTAATTTTATGTTTATGCAAAATAATTAGTTATATATTTATAGCGAAAGAAACAATTATAAGAAAACTAGAAGAAATATTTGTTGTATTTGCTGACTATTACTTACCAATCATAAGTAGTATAGGGTAAATCTTGTAATCGTTTTGAAAATCGAAAAAAAAATTGACGGATTTACACGCTTCAGGCACTGGAGATTCCGGAAAACATATTTTTAGAGAAAAAAAAATTGCCGTCCGTCTGTCTGTGTGTCTGTGTGTCTGTAAACGCTCTATCTCCCAAACATATTGAGATAGAGACTTGAAATTTGGTATGTACTCAGTTGGTAATAATGGGATAAAGCTTATTGAATTTCAGTAATCTCGATTATCCGGAACTACTTTTTTCAGACTCTCGAAATATTCGTTCTGATAAAAGGTATATAAATATTTTCGAAATTGTTTATTTTAAGGAGTGAATATAAAAGACAATAAAAAACAAATTTTGCATAAAGAATGAAGTCGGTCGGATAATGAGTTGCCGAGATATTTGTAATCATATTTTCCGCACTCTTCGATTTTTCATGACCCTGTATTTCATTCAAATTTTAATTCAAAGATATATTTTAATTGTAAATGAGAAGCTTAATCCGACGAAGTAAACCGTTAGTTAATATGATTATCAATTTTGGAGTTATAAGGATATTTCTTTTACGCAATTCAGTAATATAGCATTTAAAGTTTATGACGTCATCCAGCCACGATTTTATTCGAATTGCAATGCATTTTATAAATAGTTTACACATGTTTTATTTTCATATTTAATATTATGCATATCCTTGATGGGTAAGTATTACGGTGGCCCCCATAAACTAGTTTTTACTCGTGAAGAAAAATGAAATATGTGTGAAAACAGGAATACAGTACCTTAAAGTGTATACAAGAAGAAAGCCTAATTACCATATTAAATAATTGGAAATTTCTTATGAATAAACTCGAAAAAATTCTCTATTAATACAACGCTTCTAAATAAATAATTACACGAAAGTTATTTTTGATAGTAATATCTAAAATGATCAACCAAGACTAAGATTTTTCATGAAACAAGTAATCAAAGCTTTTTTCTACATTGTAATTTTCTAAAGTCTTTCCTCTGTTCTATAGTTAGAATGCCTTTGGGGAATTGCGTGAGAAAAATCGAATTTCTTTCTGAGTCATTACGGAAATTAAATGGAGATGTTTACAAATACTGTTAATTGTAAGAGAATAATTACTTCTCTGGTGTTTTTATTGAAACTTTAAAAAATACATATAAGTGTAAATTAAATTACAAAACTAACACAAAATCGACACTGTTTTTGCATTTATTCAGATTAATATTTTTTTTTAAGTGAAATCTTTTAAACGATAAGAAAAAATAATCAAGAAGAGAAAGTGTTAAACAAAGCAATAAAGCATGAGGTAAGATTAAACTTTTGAGTAAAATAAATATTTTTATCATATCATACAAATTTTAATCAAAAAGAAACTACAATAAATATTTAATTGGTTTTAAATATTTTGAATACATGCAAATAAATTAGAATCATCGGGGTTTTTCTTTTTTTTTCCTTTTCTTTTTTTTTTTTTTTTTAGTTTTTATTTAAGTGTAGGGTAGACGTTCCAATTAAGCATTTTATTATTTAATTTAAAGGCTTAATACATTAAAAAACGACATGAAACAGGCGTTTTTACGTGCAAATATTAGTATTTTGTGAAATAAATTACAAATGTTTTTTGCACGGAATAAACCTTCTTTGAGGAAGATGATGCGTAGACATACATATTTAAAAATGCTTCATAAGTTTTAGAATCAATTAATACTTTAATATAAACTCATATAATAACTATGCACAAGTTTATGTGTTTTTTATAATACACATGAATTATTTCCAAGATATTATAAATATTTTCCACAAATTTGGCAAATTTTCTTGATAATTTGTTTTACAAATTCGTTTGATAATTATAATTACGGTAATTATACTTTTATTCATACTCATAGCCATTTAATTAAAAGTAAATTAATATAGTTTAAAAATTAAAAAGGGATTCAAGGAAAAATACATGACATGGGACAATTAAATACTGGGTTACAGGTTAGATTTCAAAGCACAGTAAAACTTCTAAGAAATTTGTGTGGATTTAAATCACACTCTGACTAATCAGTTGTGCTTCGCAATTAATTATCAAAGAAAAAGATGAATCAATGATTGGTTTTTATTGGGTTTTCCACAGATGAAAAAATTCCAACTTTACTCATTTTTAAATCTTACTGCCTATTTAATAACATTCTTGATTCTAAGCAGATGTAATAAATACATAATTTTAATTATACCTTTACAAAGTTTCTTATAGTTATTTAATTTTTTAGAAATTACAACCAAATGGTTTAATGAAATATCAGTCTTCATCTTTTTTCGGTTTTAAAATATAATTTAAATTTAAATATTAACATAAAAAAGAGATAGTTTAACAATGATAAAAGGTACAATTCAGACTATTATTTCAACAATTTTAACCTTTCTGTGGTTAAAATACATTGATAATGTAAAGAATTTTTAAATTATACAATCGGATAATAATACAAAATTTTGTAAATATTCTTCACACAATTCTAGAATAACAATTGCAGTTGAAACACAATATATTCTATATTGTAGCCTTATTCTTTTAAATTACACAGTTGTTTCTTTACACAAGGGCATTTTGGTTATAAATCCACCAATGAACTTGTGAAATAATTCGTGAATGAAGAGGATGCGCCTACCTAGCCCATTATATTATGTATTATTCGGCATATAGTGGGTATCAAAATTTAGCCACAGCAACAAATTTTATATAAAACTTTAAAATTTTACTTTATTTTAATGTATTAATAAAGGCAGTCTTAAAACCATACTCATTGAAATCTTAGAAAAATTCTCGCATGAGGATGTAACGGAGCTACGAAAAACAGAGAGTAGGCATATAGTGTTGTGCCTATCAAAGATGTAACTGCGGTTCTTCTCAGAAGATTACCATCCGGGGCAAACTTACATGTATAAATCTAACTAGAAATTTTCACTGTACTCAGACCCCTTATCTGTGAAAAATATCTTTTATAAGTAAGCCAAAAATTTTATTCACTTTTACTGGTGGAAATTCGCCCTAATGCTATTGTAATATATTTCACTGACTTGACAGGAGGATTGTTTATATTGTCACAATATGACGGAACAGGAGGACCAGACTCGCGCTGCAGCAAACATCCACCATAAAAAACGAAGAGATATTTTTATATTTTTGCCTTAATTGTGATACAAATTCTTCATGACAAAGGCTTTTAAATAAGAAGAAAATTTATATTCAAATTTGCTGATGGGTGTTTGCCCCGCTGGTAACCAGCCCCTGCGGAAACGCTTACAGTTGAATCTTCACCATTATCAGGATTTCTCAATTCCTCTTTATTCATAGTTCCATGAAGGAAGTATGAAATATCTGGCTTATGCAAGCCAAACATAAGTCAATTTCTGTAACTGCAGCTATATTAAAAAGATCGAAACCGTCAATTTCTCATGTTTTGGCTCTTGGTGAAGATTTCAAACAAACATTCAGTTCAGGAAGGCCACGAATAACTAGCTTTAGTGAAAGCCCTATGCATCAGAAACTTCCTTTCAATTGGGAATTATTCACTTTCTCAAATAAAAAATATAGTTGAACGACAAATATAAAAAAAAACTATTCACACAAAAGTTTTAAAATCTGGATTCATGAAAAACCGTAAGATGGATCAATTACCATGCTTGAAACTACACCATAAAGAAGCTAAATTACAGGAGCCAAACAGCACAAGTCATTTTGTGATAAGTGGCTTAATTTCACATTTAGCGACGAAAACAATGGAATTAATTCCGTTTTTTGTTGCGTTAGAAATCGGATAAAAACGAACGAGTAGATTTTAGTAGACAACATGATGGTGCTTCTGTGTTGGTATGGAAGCTGATTTTATTCAATAGTCAGCCATCACACACATACTTCAAGGGTTGTCAAAGCTCTAAAAACTATCTAAAGCGACTTGTCAATAATTTATTTCTTGTAAGAGAAATTTTATATGTAGAAGATTAGATTTTTCAATATGACAATGCTTCAACTGATACTTCTAACTCAATGTTACAATGGCTTAGGTCGCACATTCTATTGGTTTTGAACTGAATAGCGCGTTGTCCTGATTTAAGCCCAAAAGAAAATGTATGGTGGTATTTACAAACGCAAAGTTTACCAAAATGGTAAGCGGTATTCTTCAGTTAAAAACAGGAGATCGGCAATTGAGAACAATTGGTTTGAAATCATGCCGGAAACAATGCAGAAACTGATTTGTTGATTGAACATCGGGTATTTAGGCTAATTAAACGCAATGGGACTATAATCAGATATTAAATTAACGGGAAGGATAACTATTATCCTTCTATAAGAAATAAATAACCGCTGATCTTAAACGTTTGACATGCTAATTTTTGTTCTTCAGTTAAATGCTGTAATTTCAGATAAAATTTAAAGCATGATTGTGTAAAATATAAACTACAATTTGTAGCACATATGATTATGGATTTAACTAATCAAATTTTATTTTGGAGTGAATAATCAAAATTTATTTTGAAAATTGCTGTTGTACTTAAACAGTGTCTACTTAACAGTGCGTACTTAGCAGTGTTCTACTTATACACATAGGTACCAACCTCTCATTAATATTCCGTAATATGCGGGTTAATTTGACCCAGGTTTAACACGTTTTGCACCAGAATTTTTTTTAAGGTAGGAAATTAAATAAATTCCACGTAGAAACCTGAAATTGAATAAATAAAGATTCATTCAATATTTTTTCTGATTTGAAGCTTTGTTAAACTGGGTCAAACTAACTCGCATATTACGGATTATTAAAGAGAGGCTGGCACCTATGTATACAGTGCGTGCCAAAAGATATTGATGCGCACACCATTCTTATTCTTATTAAGAATTAACACCATTCTTATTCTACAGTTTTTTGAATAACTTTATTTGAACATTATTTAAGAGACTAATATTGCAAAATGTTTAGATTTTCTTTATTTATTAATAATTATTATAGGGGTCCAAAGCTACAGTTATTTGCGTATTAATATTTTTGTATAGAAATATTTGCTTTATTTGATGCTGAAATTATGCGATTAATTAAGGAAATATTATTATTTGGAAAAAGCGGTATTCAATAATCATTAGGAATGACAGCTCATTAACATAAACTATTTTGCAACCCTGCAAATGCATAGAAAAGTGGTCTAAATTACAAAACTAATGTAAAAAAAAAAAAAAAAAAGTAAAACTAGTTCAAGTTTTGCGTCTCAAACACACATGATGCACATTGGGATCAAATAGTTCTTGAATAGAAAACTTCAAATCGTTGCCAACAGTACGTGATAATTGACATGATGCAGATCGAGAATTATTTGACAAATCAGATCCTCAGACAAATCATCTATCCGTATAATATAGTAGTTTGATAAACTGTTTCCTAGATGAAAAGTACAGTGTTGCCAAATTAGGAATATTCATATTCAAAGTCTCTAACACTTTTTTCGACTAGTAATATTCGCTTTATTTAATCTTGGAATCTCTGTCATTAAATAAACCAAAGAATTCTATTCAAAAATTCTGGTAGTATTTTTTAATAAAAAGTTTCCGTTATCTAGCAACACCGGAAAAGGAGCAGATGTGATTAGATTCTTTATCATTAATATACTTTACTCTTATCTTACACAGTCATACTTTTATTCTTCCAATATATAAAGGTAACTTATGTTACAGAATAATAATGATAAAATAATTAATTTACAAAGAAACAAATCTCGAAATAAACGACCAAATATCACTTTCAGAACATTTAATAGTGTATAACGTCTCCGGATAAACGGATAAAAGTATTTGGGCGGCCATTAGTATGCATGAAAATTTTCCACTGTTGGTAACACTAGAAATAGTTTCTGAAGTGATATTTTAGTGTGTTTACAACATAAAAATATGACGCCATATTAGCAATGATCTGCTAAATTTTGCTTTTAAACTAGAAGATAAAAAACATTCATGCTTTTTAATAAATTTTAAAATATGTATACACAATAAAATAACTAACATAACATACTAGATTATTTTTAACACAATTAATTAAAATTGGTAAAGTAATCAGACAAGTTGTAAATATCCAACTGGACGAAAAATGTCCGGGCCAGGATGCGGGCCAGGAGAGCGTGGCGGCTTCAGCCAAGCGATTCCAGGTTCGTATCCTGGCCCGGACATTTTTCGTCCAGTTGGAAATTTACAACTTGTAACATAACATAGTTTAATAAATCAGGGTTTGTACGCTGCAGGGATAGAATACCAGAATTTTTGTAAAGTGATACGTGATTTATTTAATGAAAAAAAAAACTATGCTTAGATCTCGTGATTTTACCTAGTGATTTTATATTGAAACACCGTAAACTCCTAAATCCATTGTGGCGTATGAACCCTGTACATATAGTGCAAAAATATCGTTTTTAGACGTAACAAAGTAAAAAACACTTCATTTGCCATAACATGACGTTATTAGAATTTTTTGTTTGTTACGCGCTGGCAATTGTTGGGCATTCTATAAAACCCTGTTCAGGAGGCCAATAGTACACAGCCGTTGTTTTATGCGAATTATTACAGTATCTCTCTACATAGTATCGTAATTTACGGCCTATTATTCGCGAATCAAACAATCAACTCTCAACCCAGAAATTTTATTTTAAACAATGTAACTTACTGGACCGTTGTAAATATTTGACTTGTAAATTATATTTCTGGTCGAAACATGATTATTTGATCCGCGGATTATAGGCCGGTATCACAGTTGCCGACCGCCCGATTTTTTTCATACCAGTATTTTTATGAAAAAATATTTGTTTTGTTTAATCGTGCAATTTCACCTATTTAATAAAGCGAAAATTTTTGTATGATTTTACTGGTATTCAAAAAATCTGGAGGTTGGCAACTATGACCGGTATTTTCGATACCACTTAAGCCTTTCCGGCACAGTGGTCCCACTTCGGGCACACCTAATTTTAATTCCAAACTTGCATTCCACACCAGGAATATTTTAATGAGATTTTGTTTCTATAATGAAAGCTTAAAATAAGAAGTTCTCATTGTCTAAAAAAGTCGTTTGTAAATTCCGGTGTCAGTCAGTAATTTCTCATTTTACGAACAGAATTTGTCTGTGCCGGAAAGGGTTAAAGCCATTGCTTTCGACTTTTCTTAAAATATGATAAAAATATGAATATTTTTTAAAAAAATCAAAAGCACATAAAGAGGTGAAATTTCGAAATAATGACTTAAGCCTATTACACGTTTAACCCAATAAAAATTCTGACTATCCCTGTATTTGTTTAATATGTAGGTATTTGTACAGTACAGTGGTACTCACTACGTGACACGTGGATTTTTAAAAGTAGAAATCTTTACCTTATTTTATCTGAACATTAGTGTCATTAAATGGCGAATGTTACATTTCGCTAATATTGGTGTGAGAAAACGTTTTGCTAAAAGTAGTGTGAAGCCACTGGAATAGTGAGAAGTAGATATATAATGTGGGAATCAGAAAGAAGCAGTGGCACTTACAAAGGCAGAGACCCATTTGTATTCGATTACTGTTAATGCTCTTTACCACCATGTTTGAGTTTTCTTGCCTTCCTGGTAGTTTAAGAGTACGCAACTGAGTATTCTTTTTTCATCTCTGTATATTATATGATAATGTATCCAAATTTAGTCTATTGGTTCATACATAAAAAAGATTTTTTGTAAATAATTGAAGTGTGTATAATTTTTATTCTTGCAAATTCGCTTAAAAATCCTCCATTTTGGTTCTTTGCCAAGTATGCCCTACCAACTATGTTTACATAATTCCTTTGTCAAAATTTCGAAAATAACATTATTACAATTAATGTATATGTTAGAATATTACAGTTAATGTTTGCAGTATTTCAATCATTTTTAAGAACAACATGGAAGTACGATTTTTAAATATACACGTGGGCCAAAAATACGCTAAAAATTGTAAAGTTCAATAAAAATTTAACTAATTGGCATACCAAAGTTCGTCTTAGATAAATATAAATGGCATGATCAAAATTTTGTTTTAAGCAAATGAAATAATAAAATACCCATATATGGCACTACGCCTTTACAATTGTAAGCATCATTAAAAATTTAAGATAAAGCAACTATTTATTTTTTATTTTGTGCATTTAACCACCATATTGCAACCCCTGCACCTTTTGTAGGATGAACCACAACCTAAAAGTATGTAGTTTCAATTCAAACTTTTAAAATATTGTAGATGATTCCACAAAATAAATGGTTTGTAGCTGCTTGTCTTGCGTTTTTGATGTCTTTTGTTTTGCTACTTTGATAAATTGCTTAAAGAAAACTTTCGACCATAAGAAGCATCTCCTTCAAAACCGCAACTTGGTATGCCCATTACAGGATTTTATATTCAATTTCAAAATGTATTAAATACTTTTGAACCACCCTGAAATTTATTCAAATAGGAACCCCAAATGACTCAATTTTGAAGAATAAATCTTTATTGTTGAATATTTCCGTGTGTGATTAAATGTACATGTATTACAATGTAACATAAATAAAAGCTGGTGTATGTTTAAGTAATGACGTAAATAGCATAAATAAAAAACAGACGTTTTAAATTATTATTTAATATGTTTATATTTTTTTCGCTGCTTATGACATGAGCCGCGTGAAAAGTGATAAATTGTGCGAATACGTAAGACATTTTGACAGATGATAAAAAATGTTGCTAATTAATCATTTCAACTTTTCCTTAATGTTATTTAAACAATCAACGCATAAAAATACTTGCTTAAACCTTTCAAATGCTGTTTTATAGTATAACATTTAATTACTTCCAAACTGCACACCGAAAGTTTCATTAAAATTTTGCTTTTGAAATGCACCTGAAGAAAAGTATTTATTTACTAAAGATTTTTTTCATAATTCTGGTGGCATTTTAACGTTTCAACACTTTAGCAACTGATTTACTTTGCCACTGAAAAGGTGTATTATATGATATAAATTGAATAAGCTTTTTTTTAAATATTATTCTTAGTCTAATTTAATTTTGTATTCATATCAGTTACAGAGCTGCCAAGTATCCGGAATTTTGAATAACAGTATTTTCGTATTAAACAAGTTGCTTTATTAATTCGCAGAATTTTGCGATTAAATAAAGTAAAATTTTCTATACCAAAATAATGTTATTCAAAACACCGAAAACTTGACAACTCTGGATTTATAATGCAATTTTACTATTTAAAATAATGATCGTGCTAGAAAATAATAGCAAATCTTAGAAGGAGCAATTGTGATCCTTTTATATTATAGAATTAATTATTCCAGGGAGAATCCTAAGGTTTTTTAATACTCTCGTGCGGATAATTTAAACTATATTCCTTTAGCTATCAGCAATTAACTCCTTGCAGTCTATATTTTTGTCAGACCTAAACAAAAGATATTTAGGCATCACGTTCCAAGCAAAAGAAAACAGATATTCCAGCATTTAAAAAAACGATTAAATGTAATTAATTAAATGTAAAACCGATATGATAAGACAAAATTTCTTAGTGTTTTTTGTTGTTGTTGTTGTTAATGGTTATTTTCGTTAAGTAAATTATTTAATATTTAACATATGTCCTTAATAATTCTTCTTTTAAACATATACAATATATAATAACATATATTTAAGGTTAAACTAATACAATAGGGTGATCTCTCACTTATACCACTTTCTTATTTATACTACTATTTTGGGTGCAGCCAGTATTTCGGCCTCAGTCGCAGTCATGTCCAATCAATTTAATGATGAATATCACTTGAGTGTGATACCGAGGTTTTCGCACTTAACCAGCAGTTAAGGTAGGTGGTGAATGCCAGCGTTAGTGTAGTATAAGTTAGAGGGCAATTAATCGGGCGTCCATTTTTATCATCGATCAATAGCTAAATTATAAAGCATTAGTTCTACTGGTATAATTGTAATTGTAAAAAAAAAGGGGGGTTCAAATTTTGCTCTTCATTATATTATAAAAATCCATTTAAATCAAAATAAACATTTTTTAAATAGTTACGAAATGTACATTTTTATTCAGTCCCTGGGTATATAAAATATGTTTAAAAATACTTCCTCTGTGTTCTAACAAGTAAAACAATAAAACGTCTTTTTTTTTTTTTTTTTTTTTTTTTTACGATCAAAATTTATAACGTTCTGTTCCTTTCAATTTTACGATATTCGCGATTTTTTTTAAATTAAAATTGGGTGCAACGCGTTTTTAGCGCCAGCAAACATGGAAAAATTCAGTATACTGTTTTCCATATACGAGTGTTCGCACATTTTTTAGACGATTTCGGGAATGTTTTTTTAATGTTTAAAGTATGAATATTATTTTTAAAATGATCTATTTGATAATATTGTTTGTTCTTCTAATAAGTACATCATCATGCTTCCCATGATAGAAGGTTTTTTCTTAGGTGCGCTCGTAATTATATAAATACGTAGCACATTATAGTCGTTGTCTGGCCCGTCCGACCGTCCATCTGTCCGCATATAACACCGCAAATACTACCCAACCGAATTATTTGAAATTTAATATATATAATAGTTGTAGAATTTTGTCGAGTCTTTTCAAATTTTATGAAAATCGAATCAAAACTTAAAAAGATATTAATAAAAGTTTTCTTATTCTATTAAATCCTATCATACGTAATCGATATTGTAAAAAAATACGTCATGTGACTGAGGAAAACAAATACAGACTAACCAAATCTTTTTCCCTATGCCAAGCGACCATTTTTATTCAAAATTATTTTTTCGAATAAAATAGATAAAAGTTACACTTTTAGAAATATCGTTCAAAAAATTGTTTGCTTGAGAGATGAGTTACATTAAAAAATGTAAAGATTCTGAGATAACTCCAGAGGAAATTACGTTAACAGCCGAATATCTCAATCTGTTAAAGTAATTAAACAAAATATTAATTCATCTTGAGTCATAGAAATATTAACCATGGAGGTAATCATTCGCAAAGCAAGATCTCCATTGTGAATTTACAGCTCTGACTGGTGTTGAAAAAAATCGCGCCTGTAAACATGGTATACGTAATGAGAAAAAAAAGGAATCTCCATTTCTTTCATTGCAGACGATATAATTCATTTCACTGAAATAATGAGATTGATTTTTAACATTGTGAAACAAGTTATAGCACGAAACGAACGCACCTCATACGTTTAACGTACAATTTCTAACTTGTTTATTTAATTAACAGGATATTTTTTCCCATGACTCTTTAAAAAAATTACCAGAGTCCATCATTCGTGGTGGTTTTGCGCTTTTAAAGATATCTTTTCAGCAGACTAAATACACAACAAACCATTAGTGAAGCGTCAGGTGACGTCTTAAGAATATCTTGAAAGGTATAAATGCAATACCTGTGTCAGTTTTTATTTTTCAACGAATACAGCGCCAGTTTTTGAAGTAGTAGAGGTGGATTATTTGCTTTGGTGCAGTTTCACTCTTTGAAAGTCGTTGAAAATAGAATTTTGTCTGTAAATATCGGACGTAACACATTCCCTTAACAGTATGATGAATTGGTTGTAACATTTTTCGCCAATCCTCTTATTTTTAATTTCCCATTGTAAAAGAAATTTGAAACAGTCATAAATCCTTACCTGAAACTTCATTTTCAACCTTGAAATTGAATCTTTTTTCTTCATGTTTTGTTTTTCCATTTAGAGTCTTTTTACTATGTATAAATACCGTAATTTTTGGTATATAACCCGCGGCTCAAATAAATCGGTTTTAACCAGAAATTTCATTTATTAAATAAAGTCATATAAGTAAAAAAATAGAAACCAGTTATATTTTATTAAATAAAATTTCAGGGTTCGAAACCGATTTATTTGAGTCGTGGTTTATATACCAGAAATGAAGGTACTGATTTTCGGAATTGCGCTTTCACATTAACCCTTAATTGCATAGTGATGTAAATTTCCATCACTGTTTATTTAACTTTTAATAAATAAATCAACTTCTTTGCCACCACTATATTTTTATATAGAAATATTAATCCAGTAAATTTCCTTGAACTATGTTGCTGAACAAAGTTAAAAATCTCTCTTAAAATTTCTGGTGTCTAATATTTAATATATGTATAAAAAAACACAATTGTAAAAGAAAAACTCATGCAAAGAAGGGTTAATAGTGATATTTATTTTGCACTTAAAAGTGTTTATACTATGCGCTTTACGATCATTTTAATCTTTAGAATAAGAATATTTATATTCGGAAAAGAAAATAAACATATCATCTGATTCACAGCTTGCTTGCATGCGCCATCTTGAAGGTAGAATAAAATTGAATGTATCAGACGATAATATGGATTACAAATAATAAGTTGTTGCCAGATTTTTTTCCTTCCAAATAATTCCGTTCTTTAAATCATTTATCAAACTTGTCTGAAAAAATGTGCAAACAGCCTGTGTATTTAGTGAATATTATACGTTACTAAGAATATTCTAAAAAACATAAAGTTGTTCTGTTTTCAAAACAACATTATGAAATTTCGCAGAGATAGGTCAATTTTTAACCCCTTGAAATGGGGTGGGGTATTTGACATCCCACTTAATTTTAATCCCCAAATACCAAAATGGTGTCAGAATTTGAAATAAAATTTTTCTTTTATAATATAATAAACACTTAAAAAAAAAAAAACTTTTACTTATTTGCAAATAAATTTGTCCGTAAATCCTGGTGGCACTTAATTATTTCAACATTTTAGGAACAGAAGTGTTTTACCCCTGAAGGAGTTAACACTTTGTTGAAAGGCTATTTAAAATGAAAAATCTGGTTTTAAAGCTATACAAACCGTGCCTTTTTCTAAAAGACCTTTGGTAAGTTCGATTCCTAGATGAATTTGCCGAATTTATGCATTAGCAAGTAGTTTGTTTTTACAAAATAAATCTATTTATTAGAGTCTAACAAAATATTCCCAATTATCTGATACAAATTCATATTCGTTCTGATAAAAAATTATCAAACTTTTACTCAAGAAAAAATACGTAGGCGGAACTAGGTATTCAGGACACGCCCGTTTTAAAATACGAGTGTACTCGTGACCGCTCAGCAAAGTGTTAAGAAAACAGCCTAGAAAATTAACCCATTTGTATCCGAAACACATGTATGTGTCCAATTCAGGCATTCCGAATCCAAACCGCAAATTTCGAAACATGAATTTTTACCTTATGTATTCACGAAACATCTGTCATTAAAATAAGCAAAAATTGCCATTCAGAGATTCCGGTGTAAATTCGGAATTTCTGAATAAAATAAAATACCTCAAATTCACGCTTCGGATGCAAATGCTTTAAAAAAATACTAGAAAACCGGCAAGTAGACAAACTTACCATTTATATATGTTAATAATATTGAAACAGGACTACTATCGAAAAGAACACATACCAACAAAACAATATATATATATAAATTAGAGCACATAATTAAAAATAATGCGTGGGACATACGTTAAAAAGACAATAACATACAAAGGAAATGCATAACTTGGTTTTAGGAAGTCTGTTAACACATTCCATCGGGAAACGAGACTTCTTGTTTTTATAACAATCCATCATTGACTAAGTGTGTGGCTTCTAACTTATAGAAAATGTCTTTTCATCATGTTGCCCGTATGTTTTTAGAATCTAAGAAATTTTACAATAAATCCGTACAATTAAAGATATTTACTGATACAGAAACCTCAGAAAACTATCTACAAAACCAATTTACGTAAGACATGCAGAAGAGGGAGGAGCTTCTAATGTTTTAAAACCCAGATTTCACAAAACAAAATTCGGTGGGAATGTGCCGGAACCCTTTCCGGCACAGCGGTCCCACTCCGGGCACACCTAATTTTAATTCCAAACTTGCATTCGACACCAAGAATATTTTAATAAAATTTTGCTTCTACAATGAAAGCTTAAAATAAGTTCTTATTTTCTAATAATTTTTTTTTAAATTCCGGTGTCAGTCAGTAATTTCGTATTTTACGAACAGAATTTGTCTGTGCCGGAAAGGGTTAAAAATGGCCCTCAATGATCATTTTTCAACTTTTAAGTTTTGCTTATGGCTTTGCTTTTTTCATACAGTAATCTATGTTTTATTATTTAATATTTATTACAAACAAGTGCTTGGAACTTCACAAAGCTGTTATAAAAAATATGCATATTAATTTTCAAGATTTATTGTCATGGACTTTAGAATAACGACCCGATATTCAAGTAACCAGAATGTTTATCTTAAAATCGTAAATAAAGTGGAATACATAAACGTTCGCTCATAAAACGATTATCAGTTACTTTGAAAACATTATTTTTCTATTGAAGCGTCATAATAAATATCCAGAAATCACTCTATCGAGTGCAGAAATTTCCAATATTTACAGCTGTCGAGTTAAGGCGTAATTATTATAAATGCTAAGGGATATCATGGATATCAAGCAGCATCTACAATTATTGATCATCGAATGCATATGAGAGAGAAAATTTTTAAATAACTTTCGTTTTATCTGGTACAATTTTCATGACGCAACAAAAAAAAAAGCAAAGTATATTTTAAATTTCCGAAGACGTATCTGAAATAGCATAGGCATTATTCAGTCGTTTGAAGTTTTATTTTAATTTCCACAAAAATTCGTTTGTCCAAACATCACATTGTTTCTTATTCCAAGAATTCTTTTAAATTAAATGTCAAAACTCTGTTTTAGTTTTTACCTTACAGGAAATATTTTGAGTGTGAACATTAATTTAAATTTGCGTAGTAATAAAAATGAAATACGCAACATTTTTGCTATATATTTAAATTACAATTTTTTTAAAAATTAAACAGAGGTGCCAACCGCTCATTAATATTCCGTAATATGCGGGTTAATTTAACCCAGGTTTAACAAGTTTCGCACCAGAATTTTTTTTTAAGAAATGAATTTAAATAAATTCCACGTAGAAACCTGAAATTAAATACATGAAGATTCATCCAATAATTTTTCTGTTTTGAAGCGTTGTTAAACTGGGTCAGGTTAACCCACATATTACGGAATATTAATGAGAGGTTGGCACCTCTGAAATTAAAGTATATAAAATTTCTGTCTTTTAATTTATATTGAGATATAAATTACTATTGCGTTCGTTAATGAAAGATCAAGAAGAAATAAAGTAATATATTTCAGTCTATTTTTTAGTAGTATTAACCCATTAACGACGAGCGTCCTCATTAGATGATGCTATAAAAAATTACTATTCCTACTTTAAAAAAAATATATTCTTTTCTTTTCAAATTGGTCTGATAGATGGCAGCACCACACAATATCAGATATGACATTTCTATGGAATTAAGTAAAATTGCGCGGGAAAAATACAGTGTAATTTCCTGGTTTTTTGGTATTTACATTATGTATTTTTTTATACTACTATGTGGAACTGAATTTACGAGGTAAATTCTTCTATTTTGGTATAAATATAATCTAGATAGACCATATTATGTCATTAGCATGTTTTTAACTCGGGAGAAGTCGAGCATAACCAGATTATGAATGATTTTTACATTATCACAAATAAATACAATTAATAATCGTCACTTTATTTAGTCTGAAACAATTGTTACAAATTCTATGATAATGTAAATTATAGATTACTTTTCAAAAAATAGTGGTGGCGATTGTAAAAACTATATGCCCCTGGGGTATGTCATACCCCATGCGACTGCTCCCGGGTTAAATATTTATTTTTGTTAATATATCTGTAATAAACAGGAAAAGTAATCCGTCATCATTTGAGGGCGCTGGAAAAATCTGTATAGTTTTTATTCATATTAGTAGTTGTTTCTTAAGAGTTTTTTACAGTTTTTGCAGATAAACTATAAATGAAAACAGAAAAATGAATAGAAATAAAATATTTAAAACCTTAGAAAAGACAATTGCGTATTTGTTTTCTGAAGAAATAGAAGCAGATATTATATCAATGCCTCTGGATGTAGATGGTCTAACAGTGGAAGAACAATTCGATGCTGATAATTTGGGTACTGCACATGTATCCGATGTTGCAGGAACATTAGAAATTACAATACCAGATGATAATTATAACTCTATTAGTTCGGATAAAAAAAAGGAAAAATATTTCCGTAAACGTAAAAGAGAAATTCCAGTTGTATGGACAAATGAAACCCCGGCTTACATATTCAGGACTTTGAAATATTCTTCTAAGAGAATTTCTGTTAAATTGACTGAGGAAACTAATAATATGAGTCCAGTTGAGCTGTTTGAAGAATTTTTTACTGAGAGTGTTTATGATATGATCGTAGAAGAAACTAATCGATATGCTCACGAAGTGAAAAATAAATTAAACTATAATGTGACTAAAGATGAAATAAAAACATTTATAGGATTTCTGATACTTTCGGGCTCTCATACTTTACCCAGTGAACGGGACTACTGGGTAGAAGCTGATGATTTAGGAGTAACAATAGTGAAGAATGCTGTGACTAGAAATTTCTACTTAGAGCTCAAGAGATTATTACATTTCCAATATCATAAATTACATCAGTATAACAAACATGATAAATCATTTAAAATACGTCCCTTGTTAGAAATGCTTTCGAAAATTTTTCAGAAATGGGGCCATGAAAAAAGATGAATTCCATGAAAATTTGTTTGTTGATGAAATGATCATTCGGTAGTATGGTCATCATACACTAAAACAGTTTATAAAAGCTATACCTATTAGATTTGGATATAAACTCTGGGGTCTGTGTGGCGACGATGGTTATTGTTGCAACTTTACACTGTATTGTGGAAAATAATCAAATACTTCTGAATCTGACAAACTTCGTTTAGGTACAAAAGTGGTCTTAAATTTACTATCTATTGTTGAAGATCCACAGAGTCATTGTGTTTATTTTGATAACTTCTTTATCAGTCATACGTTGCTAAAAACACTGAAAGAAATGATGTTTAGAGCTAGTGGAACAATACGAGAAAATCGTACTCAAAAATGTCCAATAATGGGTGATAAGAAAATGATTAAAAAAGAGAAAGGATTTTACGATAGTAAATTTGACAAAACATATGAAATTCTTGTTGTTAAATGGAAAGCCAATAAATGTGTTTCTTTGAACACTAATTTTGATAACATATTACCACTTCCTTCGGTACAAAGATGGAGGGTAGAAAAATAAAAGAAAAGGTGAAAGTGAATCAGACTCATGCTATAAGTTGCTACGCCTCATTTATGGGGGGTGTCGACCTTCACGATTGGCTTTTTAAGAAACATTCTATAGCCGTACGAGGAAATAAATTGTATTTTTGCCTTATTACCAGGATAATAGATATGGTTGTTGTAAATGGCCATATGATTTATAAAAATATCCATGGTTCTAAGTCGATAACAATCAAATATTTTATAAGGTATATTGGAGTAATCTATCTAAAAAATGTAGCCGATTCAAGAGTAATCCTGTGAAGACCAGTACAAAGACATATATCATCCAGGTCTGATGTTCTTCCTGACATACTATTCGACAAATTGCAACATGTTATTGGTAAAAGAGAGAAACAAAGGTTCCACTTTCTCGTTTGTAGACATATACCGACGATTTTCAAGTACTGACTCCTGGTAATTTCCTCAGAGGAAAACCACTTAACTCTATTCCCGAACCTAATTTAATTGAGGTAATGACAATTTGCTAAACAAATGGCAAAACACTCAAAAAGGGTCCAAATCATTTTTAAACGGTGGCAGAACAATAACCTTAGTTATTTACAAGAAATAGAGAAATGGTTATTTAAGAATCCAAGTATTCTGCCAGGAATGTTAGTATTAGTAAACGACTCAGTACTTGGTCTCTAAGGTAATCCCAGGTGCTCACGGTCACGTCTGAATAGTTGAATTACATACCGCAAGGGGCAATTTTAAGCGACCTGAGTCCAAAATTAGCATTCTACCTATAATTGAAAATTGTATCATTTCTGCAAATTAACTATGTAAGACATTCTATTATTCTTAATTGTGTGTTAATTGTTACTATTTATTTTGCTTATAATTGTATTGTGTTGTTTTTGTTTATTATTTGTACTATATTTAATATAAATTGAAATATATGAAATATTTCAAAGCCGGGCGGGATGTTCCGTATCGGTATTTGTCTTGTTGGTGACGGAACTCTACCTCCGCATCTCTTGTTTCTGACAAACACCTTTTTTGTTAATATAGCCCTTTGCCGAGACAATTTCGGCAGTTATGCAAGTGACTCTGTTTGTAATAAAATTTATTCTCAAATAAAATACTTTTGTTTATACAGACCTCTCTTATTCTTATTTATCGTACGGACCTCCGCACACATTGCTTATATGGTTTGTTAGATACTTAATGATTGTATAAAAATATACAATACAGAAAAATGATTTAAAATTATGACATGAATAAATACTTTTCTATTTCTAAAAAAACAAATAAAAAATAAAATCTTAATTTCTCATCTTATAATTAAAATAGCATTTATTTCAATATTATACGACTATGCTTAAAATATGCAAAACAATTTTAGGTATCTTTTTTGTATTAAAAAAAAAAGAACCAAAATGACACAAGTATTACTTCCTTCAACGAACACGGCAATTTACATGTTTTTTAGAACATATATTATTCTTGATAGTTAAAATACAAATTCATATACTTTACATATAGAGCATTCCATAAAAATAGCTTATAAAACTTTAAAAGAAGCAATACTAAAATGCTAATAACAATTTTATGTTAATAGCTGAATGAGTACCCTCTTGTGAGTGAAAGAATATAAAGACCGATTACAATAGAAAATTTATAATGGAAAACTACATTAAGCTTCATTTTCAGCTGAGATTGACACTTCAAATGAAATAATGAAAGAATATAAATGATAGTGTTGAACATTATTACTCTGGATCATACATATTTCATCTCATACTATTTTTCGTTTCATGTTTTCCATATAAAAGCTTTCGTTAAGGTCTCAAACATGTATATTATTACATCAATTTCCCTGCATTGCCTATATATTTCGCTAGAATTTGAAAATATATTGTTTAATAAATATATAATAAACATAGATATTATGAATAATGTGAGAAGATACTTTTGTATTTCAGAAAAAAAAATTAAAAACTATAAGTTAACTTTCTCATCCAATCATTAAAATACCAACTCTAGTAAAATTATATCACTACATTTTAAATATGACACAGAATTTTAGTTCACTTTTCTATATAAAACAATACAAAAGTATCAAAAAGCGATTATAGATAAGCAATACGCAATCCATTCTTGTTTCAGCGAACACGTAATTTTGAATATTTTTAAAGAAAAACCTCATTGTGAAAAAATAAATGTATTTACTTTTGCATTTCAAGCTTTCCATAAAAATAGAAAATAAAAGTTTTAGAGATGTGGTTTCAATACTATCCTAAATTTGGTAATACACGAAGAACGAAAAAGGTAGAATCTTGTGGTTGAAAAAATTTTAAGATAAATTTAAACTGAACAATTTACAAAGGCAAAATATTCTACGCTCAATTTTCAGCAGAGATCAACACTTTTATTGAAAAAAAAATGTAAATTGTAGGAGATGAACAAAAAGATTCTTGTTTCAGTTATCTTTCATCTGACACCCTGTGTCGTTCCATGCTATTTCACAGCGCTTTCTCTATATAAATATTTTTGTTAGGACCAAAATATTCAACACTATTATATGTAAAGAAAATGCATTTACTATTTGTAGGGTTTGATTACATATTGTATAACAAATATAAGAAAAAATTACCCGTGAAATATATGTGTAAAAATATGATAGAACTTAGGAAAATGTTAAAAATATAAATTACTTGTTGCATCTACATATTTGTACTGATATTTACATTTTTCTATAGTTCTAATATTTTATGTAGTTTCCTCAATCTCATGACAAATCAAACATCACATTAAATCAAAGATTTTCTAATCTATAATAATGCTAAGAAAACTTTTTTAAAATTAAAATAATTATCTAAAAGTCATAAAACGATCTTGTAAGTATAATTATAAGCCTTGTCATACTACACAATACATTAACATAATTGTGATAAAAATATGCACTAAACTGGGAAGGAATCCCCAGAATTTAAAATTTTATTGAAGTTTATAAAATGTATTCAATTTTAATAATATTTTTTCTGCATGAAAAGTTTTCTTTGTACTCATTCAAACGTTCATGTGTATCAGTTTTACTATAAAAAAGATAAATTCTCAAAATTCTTTACCATTATTAAAATTTAAAGAGCTTATCAAAAGAAATTTTTAATAAACGTTACATTTTATATTTTTGCAAATATATCTAAACTTCTTTCTTTTAAAATGTTCAAAGTAAAATTATTAATGTTTGTTTGCATTAAAATAAAAGTATGTAAATATCCAGATATAGTCACTGTTCCATTTTCATAGATATATTTTGAGTATTAAGAATAAAACCTTAGAATCTAAAATCCTTTTAAAATTAACACTTAGAATTTGAAAGTAAAAGATATAGCTGGGTTCCTTGGTGAAATATGTCCTTTATTCAACCAGGCCGAGTTTTACGTTCGTCACTACCATGTCAAATTATCGAATGTGAAAAAGACACTTTTCATTACTTTTAAAAATTTGTCGATTGTCACCACTAATTTTTAATAGTATTCTTCATCAGGGTTGCCATTTTGGCTTCTTTTTTTTCTCTTCAGAAATTCCAAATCCATACCAGAAAATTTAAAACTTCATGACAGACATTTCGTGATTATTTAGAGTATTTTTTTTCCTTCAAAATGTCCGTGCATCTATAAAAAAGGTAAACGGGCCAGACTATTTTAGGGTGACAATCGGCCAATTTTTAAAAGTAATACAAAATGCATTTTTTCACATTCGATTGTTTGACATGGTAGCGTCGATATATCCTTTCAATTGAGATGCGTTTCTGCAAGTTTGAAGCATATATCTCAAACCCATGAATAGTTATAACCCTTAATGTTCCTTTTGGAAAAAGATCATTGAGACGAAACCACTAGTCGAATTTTACCGAAATAAATTAGATATGTGCAATATTACCATACAAATAGTGGATATATTTTTCACATTTGTTTCAGCGAAAGAACAAGTTTTTTAAATTTTTCTTCTTTTTAAATGAACTTTTTAATTAATAAATATCGAAATATTTCAGTGATCACCTTCATTGTTTTACCGCAAATACTACGATGTATGATGTACATTTGGTGTGAGTTTCAACTCTCTACACTGCATGCAATCATATAAAAAATTAAACAAAATATTCCAGGGGGGAGGGGGGGTCGAATTGTGTGTGTTATTGCAAGAGCATGTGCTATATTATGTACAATTTACGTATGTAGCTATGTTGTTGGTGTTAGTAATTTGAAGTAAAGCATTCTGTTTTGTTAGTTGAGAGTTGACTGATTTTTTGTATAGTTTTCTGCACAGTTGGACTTAACACACTTTTTGATCAACGATTGGAAAGGTTCGTAATTGACATATTTTAATTCATTCAGTACACTAAGTTATATTTAAGTAAGTGAACTATTATACAGGGTGTCCCAGCTAAGATGTTACAAACTTCCTGGGGATGTAGGGTACACCTAGACGACTCTGAATCAGATAGGAATGCCAGGTAGGAAACGCCTTCCTGACCCAGTAAGGGGATCATTTTAAGAATTATTTTATGAAAAGGTTCGAAAAATTATGAAATGATTGAGTGACACCATAATTTATAAATGAACTTCTTCGAAAGTATAAAATTGTATTTTTAAGTATTCGCTATAAACGCAAAATTTTATTAAAATATTCTTGGTATCGTTTGTAAGTTTGGAATTAAAATTAGGTGGCTCTCCGTGCGCATGAAAGGGTTAACACTCTCTCGAGAAACTTTGCGCCGATAACACTACCCGTCTTATCCGCTGGCACCACTCTTGCAACACCAGGACTCAATGTGGCCAGTAGGCAACTTTTTTTAAATTCAAATTTCTTGATTGGCACCACTTTTTTAAAATGATAAAATTTGCTTTATTTAAAGACATATTAATCAAGGTGAAAATGAGGGAAATTTTATCATTTCAAAAAAGGGGTGCAAATCAAGACATCTCAATTAAAAATAAGTAGCCCACTGGCAAAACTGCCAGGGTCAACGATCATCTTTGTGTGATCCAGCCTTTTCATTGCCGCCACTTGGTCAGAAAGGCGTGTCCGACCCCGCATTCCTATGTGATTCCGAGTCGTCTAGGTGTACCCTACCTCCCCTTGAAGCTTGTAACATCTTAGCTGGGACACCTTGTATATACATAGCCTGATTACCAGCGGTGAAAAGTTCCACCAATAAATTTTAGTAGACATTTTTGCCTTATTTAAACGCCCAATTCACGAAAAATGATTGTCTTGAAACAAAATTTCTGTTCATTTTTACTGGTGAGAGTTTACCCCGTTGGTAATCTGGATCTTTATATATAATAGTTCAATTAATCAACACTTTGAGGATTGTTGGTTTTCGTCTTTTAAACATGAAACCCCGCCTATGGGCTTTACATTTGCATGTTAGATTATTTAACAAAAATATTTTTTTCTTTGTGTTTACATTACAAATCAATGTATATAATCTAATCTAATATCAAATTTATAATCTTATTTTTTTCTATGCATAGTACTCTAATTTTAAAAATACGAATTTTGCAAATTTTTTTGAGAAATGATATAACATATAAACGCAAAATGGGTGGAATTACAGATGTCAAAGGCGTGAATTTGTGTTTCTCGTCCTCAATGTGTTAAATACAGCTCAGTGCACTGAATGAATCAAAATTTAAAGTAGCTCGCTTACACGAATCTTTTCAAACGTTAATCAACAACTGTATTAAGTCAAACTGAGCCGAAAAATATATAGAAAAAAATCAGTCAACTGCCAACTAACAAACCAATGGTTTTCTTCAAATGATTACCACCAACAGCATAGCTACATACGCAAACTGTACATAATAATGTGCATGCACTTGCAATAACACACGCAGCTCCCAACCCCCCTCCTGGAATAATTTTTTACCATTTTATATGATTCATTCAGCGTAGAGAGTTGAAACTCACAGCAAATGTACACCGTACCTCGTAGTATTTGCGGTAAAAGAATGAAGGCGGTTACTGAAATATTTTGATATTTTGTTAGTTAAAAAGTTCAATTAAAAACAAGAAAAATGTAAACTCTTACTTTTGCTTAAAAAAACCTGGAAAAAATATCCACTATTTGTAAGGCAATATTAGACAGAGCTAATTTTTTTCGGTGAAATTTAACCACTAGTTTCGTCACGATGTACTTTATTACAAAACCAACATTAAGGGACATAACTGCTCATGGGCTTAAGATATATTCTCCAAATTTGGCAGAAGCGCATCTCAATTGAAAAGCTATCAATTCACGCAGTGCTCGGCCTGGTTGATTCAAGGGCATATTTTACTAATAAACCTCACTATACCCTTTACATATATATGTGTGTGTGTGCTGATTCTGTTCTACTAATAAAACAAAATAATAGTAGAAGAGTAAATTATGTATTCAATACATCCTTAATAAGTTTTATAAAATCCTATTTAAATTAGATGTACTTTTATAAGAACTGAAATGAACTTTTATAAGAACTGCAAAATAAAGAACGTGTGTCATATGATAATGCCATTTTAAAATTTACATAAACTAATAAATTAATCATAAATTATTGAACAACTTATTCATATATCGGGTAATCAGTGGCGGCTCGTGACTGGCTTTATTTGGAGCACTAAATGCATGCCTGCTAAATTTATTCTTTTCTTACCACTATTTTTTTTAAAGAAATTTTTCTTTTATTTATTAGCCGAAAGTTCTTCTATTAAATAAAGAATGAATTTTAAACTAGTAAATCTACAGATCAGAGGCCTCAACGTCAGCTCAAAAAATCATTGTTCATTAATCTTACTCATTTTTAACATTATCTGCATAATATTTGACACACTAAAATTCAATCTTTTTAAGTTATTTATACATTTATAAGAATATAAATTTATCGAAAGTTTCGGAAATTTTAGAAGTATCCCCTTAAACACAATGTTATGCAATGATAGGATAAACTACTTGTTACTGTATTTTTTCAGAATAACAATACATTATTTCAGGGGGGGGGGGGGGCTCCGCCCCCCTGAACCCCCCGTTGTCGCTTTAATATTCTATTCTCAATTTCCAGTAATTGCGCTATTTCATTTCTTGAGTATATGTCTGAATGTATTTGCAATTTTCATTTCATTAGAATAACCATCTCTTTGTACAAGAGATTTTATCCTATCCTTAAAATAATAGTTATATTTCAACTACTAAACATCATATATTGCTGAAGTTGAATAAGATTTCGTGTATAAAGTATACTTATAGAAATTTAAATTCATCTTATTTGACCTATATTCAATTTACGCATTCAACATTTTTATTATTTTCATTTGGAAAACCGATTTGGTAATCATTTTTTAGTAGTTAAAATAAATTCTCATCTATTTCATTAAAAAAAAGCATATTAAAAACTTAAAACCCGAAAATTGGCAATTTTTAATAAAACTTCGCGTAAAAATAATGCGATTCACTTGAATTTTCCTTTGTTGATATTCTTTGAAATATAGTTGCTTAGCAACCATTTAATGGAAGAGAGAAAAAAAATGCATCGGAAATTTTTGTAAAAAATGAGAAAATAATTTTGTAAAAAATGATAGAATAAAATGTATTATATTATTAGAGCAGATGTATAAAATTGCACCAAACATTGTACACCTAATTTAAAAAATCTGACGAATGTATTAACAAAATTTCAAATTAATTTGAATAATTTAAGACCTGACTTGATAAATTTCAGCCTTCATAACTTACACATTAAATACATTAATCAAATGCGCCATTTTATTTCAATGGATGAAAATTTTCAAAATCGTCTGAATTCCCATAGGAAAGCATTATGACCTAAAAAGAAATGTTTTATATTTTCCGAACGAATGAACCAAACGTAACTAAAAACTATACAGCTAATTCCGGGTACCTCACCAACATACCTACCAAAAATCAAACTAATCGGATCATTTTTGCGGCAGTTATCGCGTAACAGACAGACAGACAGACAGAAACCAAAAACTTTTCGGGTCTCCCCAGTAAGCCTTCACAGACGTTTCGGCAAAAAAATGTGTACAGGAAAATAAAATTTTCAGGTATGTATTTAGTGCCCCATAAATAGACAGTCACGAGCCGCCACTGTAGGTAATAATACTCTTATTACAATAAAACCATTTTTGTCGGTATTTTATGATTATAAAATAAATTTTTAATGCCAGAATCTCGAGTATAATAAACAAGAACGAAAAATCATGCGTCAAGCATAGATTATGTAGCACTTTCCAACGCTTCCAAAATAATTTTACAAAACATACCGTTTAATAAGCTAAAAGATAACATCTAAGTAAACAATTTGGAAAACGCATAACATATTTAAAAACATAATTTCAGGAATTTCCAACAGATACAATATTCGGAAAAATATCCTGATACTTTTATTCAGCCCTGTATAGGATCTATAGATTTGTATATGCTAGGATGCTAAATTTTAGTTTAGTTAGGAAACGCGTAGCACAGTTTAAAATTATCTTTCTGGAGTTTCTGTCAATAAATGGAAATGTGTTCGCGAACTTTTGTGCTGCCCTGTATAGGATCTACAGAATTTATACACACCACATAATAGACAAAAAGCGAGTTAAAATTAAAATCGCGTTTAGTAACTTAAAACGCACTTCCAGGAATTAGTGTTAACAGACAGTAGAAAATTCTTTTGTGTGTCCCTGTAAATGAACGATGACTGCTATACACACACTATTCTGTAGTAAGCCTCTTGTAATGCACCTTAGATATATATATATAAATTTCAATGCGTTTAAAATAGTGAAACATTATTTAAATAAACCGCAGACGATTTTTCTCCATAGACGTCATGTAACGGAATTCTTTTGACTGTCCCTGTAAAGTAACTATAAGTGCTATGCACACCCTATTCCATATTAAGCTTCTTCTAATGCACCTTAGTGATATATATAAATTTCAATGCGTTTAAATAGTGAAACATTATTTAAATAAACCGCAAATGATTTTTCCCCATAGACCGCAATGTAACGGAATTCTTTTGAGTGTCCCTGTAATAAAACTATAAGTGCTACACACTTCCGTTGAAATAGGGAACATGCTATAGATAACGACAATAACATATAAAAATTGGAGAGCAATCCGAGCATATTTACGGGAGTTAGAGCACGGACAGACGGCCAGACGGCAGACGGCCATACGGCCAGACAAACCGAAGTCATAAGCACTTTTCAACTAGGTTGGAAAGTGCTAAAAAATACTCAGTTTTGAAAAGTTTGAAGAGGTACGCTAATATTGTTGTATTAAGGGAAAACTCAGTCAAAAATTTTCAATTTTCATCCTTATGATTATTTTTCGGCGAATAAATGAATGAATTTTTAGACGGGTGGTTCGGAGCTCCCAAATGGTACGTTTTTTGAAAACCAGTAATTCTGAAGTATAATATTCGTGGTAGTTTTCTGCAATATTTACAAGAGAAATAACCTTCCGAACAGGGGTCTGCAAAATTTGCAAGAAATATACAGGTAGAAGCAAAAGTCCTGATTATAATAATTCATTACAAAATAACCGTTTGTATAATAATGTAATTTGTACCATTGGATAAGTGAGTTTTAGTTTTTTTTGTGCAATAGATGGCGCGATTACTCCTTCAAGAGTGACTTAGGGGTACATTTGTAAGAAAGACATCAATTTAGGCCGAAATGGCGTCGATTCAAGAGAAGGCTCAATGTGGGCTTTGGTTTCACGAAACGAAATCGCCCATTAATTTTCAGTGAACATTTCGACGTTGTTATGGACGCAACCCTCCTGACGCAAAATCAATAAAGCGATGGTATGAGAGGTTTAAAGAAACAGGCAGCGTCACTGATATGCCCAGAAATGGCAGGCCTTGTGTTAGTGCCTAGTGTGAGTGCACTAATCTTCGAAGAACGGAAGACTAGGTTACAAGCTGATGTGTGTTCTGTAACAGAAGAAATGTTAAAAAACACTTGACGGGAACTAGAGGACATTATCCGAGCTACCAAGTTGGCACACATTGAAATTTACTGAGGTACGTGGTCTTATATAAAAATATAACAGTACTTATAATGTAGCGAAACAAATGGATGTCTAATTATAATAGTTTGAACACAATAAATATTTATAATTAAGGCAAGACTTTTGGTTCACACTGTATAAATAAGATGTTTGTTTGAAAATAATGTAATTAAAAAAATGGACCATTTAGTAACAATGGAGCTTTATTATTAATGTAAATTAATGCTCTTCGTTAATTGGATGTAGATAATTTGTTTAAATGCAATCATGAAGTATAACGAGCGACATCGTAATTATATTTTCCTTTTTTGGGGGGGTGGGGGGGTATTAAAACAAAATAATTAAAATAGTTAATTGATAAGTTTAAATAATTATACTGTGTTGCTTGATTATATTTTCAAAGAATATTTTTCTTTCTTGAATACTGTTAAAATATTCTTCAATAATTTAATATTTTTCCTACTTTAATGTTGATGTCATATAAAGTAAATCTAAGTAGTATATAATTTCATCTGTTAAGTATTTTTAATTATTCTCGTTAAATTACATAATAAGCACTTTAAAAAGAAAAAAATACGGAGGAATATGTAGAACAAGATTTTGTTTTCTCCATATAATGAATAGAGAATTCAACTATAGTTTCGAGAGCAATTAATTCTCGGCTCTCTTCGTCGGGTGATTAGTAACAGAGAGTATTTAACCCGCAATGGGAAAACTGTGCTGCAAATAAATAAAAAACGGAACGAAGATACATATGATATATAGTACTTAACATATACTTACTCAATTATATTTTTATGATACCGTGATTTTAAAATTTGCTTAACCCTTTAACGTTCATTGGTTTCCCTAGGAAACCACAAAACTTTAATTACGAAATTCAACAATGACAGCAGAATTTTAATAGAAATGTTTTCCATTTATTATGTATGGGAAGTATCGCTTTTTTGTTATATACAAATAAATTTGATCATAATTTCCGGTGTCAATCATTTATTTCAACATTTCAGCAATTGAAGTGCTTTATCCGTTAAAGGGTTAAACCAATAAAATAATCATAAATTCTTGTAACGATACGTGGTAAATTTATTTGTATATCATGTTAATAAGCCTCTCACTTATAATAAAACCGTTTTTTGTCGGCTTTTTATGAATTTTTTTAAGGGAACTTCCCTAATGAAAATAATATTCAATGTTAAACTTTTGAAACGTGACTTCTGTTTATTACTGAGGAGAAAATCCTTCAAAACAGTGTTGCCAGTGGGCTACTTTTTTTAATTCTGTTTTCTTGATTCCCACCAGGTTTTCGAGAAAGTAAAATTCGCCTTAATTAATGACATAGTAAATAAGGCGAATACAAGTCGTATTATGCCATTTTAAAAAAGTGGTGCGAATCAAGAAATCTGAATTTAAAAAAAGTAGCCCACTGGCAACACTGCTTCAAAAATCCTTTTTTATTTAGTATAATTTTTCTCATGGAAGTGTATTATAAGTGTAAATTAATGTTTTCGTTGCTGGATTCTAGATGATATGTTGAGCCGCAACCATTATATATAACGAGAGATATCATAATTAGATTTTTTCCGAGGCATGATTCCACAATAAAGTAATGTAATATTTTATAACTTTAAAAATTAATTCAGTGTCACTTGATTACATTTCTTCAGAATAAGTTTCTTCTTATTATACTTGGTGTAAATGAAAAATAAATTAATAGCCCACAATTTTACTTTTTGAATGTTTTGATTAAATTTAACAAAATAAACACATTATCAAATACAAAAAACCTTATTAGTGATAATTTTTATTTCATTTTATATAAAACATAGTCGAGAAAAACAAAAATATAAAAATAGCTTTAAAATTGTCCGTAAACTTATATTTTAGAAATTATAATTTTATTTAGAGTCCTTTGTCTAAAGAATTTTTACTGATAATATTCACTATTTCTGGCGTCTTCACAATGTTTCTCAATTAAAATGATGTGAATAGACATTTGTGTCGCAATTTCCTTTTAAATGTTTCGAAACAACTCGACTCTATGCACCATAATAAATTGAAAAGACGGCGATATTACGTACCGTAATTTCCGGCGTATAATCCACGGATCAAACAATTCGGTTTCAACTCGAAAATTTAATTCAATAATTGAAGCCAAATATTTACAGCGATCTGGGAATTAACAATTTATAAAATAAAATTTCTGGGTAAAAACATGATTGTTTGATCTACGGATTATACGTCGGAAATTACGGTAATTGTTAATTTGTATTAGAATGTGTTGAAGACTAGAAAATGTTTTATTTCCAGCATGTCACATATCTATTATGTTGTGTTATGACTATTCTTTGTACAGCCAACTTTGAGGAAGCAGTCTTATTTTGAGACATATAGTGAAATAAAAGAGACTTTAATAAAATAAAAACAGAGTTTATTAGAACTAAAAGCCCAAAATGGCCCTTCTTGCGTAAAATAACTTAATTTGGCTAACGGTTACTAAAAACCCTTCAAGTACTAGGTTCGCAACTTTTAATAAATAAGAAACATTAACCATACTAAAAAAAAGTCAATTAATGTTGCATTGAAATGAAATAAAGTTTAACCTTTGAACTTAAATTACTCTACAACATCGACTAAACATTTATATCTAACAATTAATAGCCATATTGATTTCGGAAATATCTGTATTCAAAGGTTAATCTCTTTCCAAAAGGCACAAGAGCAATCATAGAGCACCTTGATAGCCAAAAGCATTAGAACATATACTTGGGCGCAGCTGCACGAGTCTGTTATGCTAATCAAAAAGAAACCTCTCTATGACAAAGACGTTTGTCATATATCTTGCTTTCAGTTCAACCCCCCCCCCTCAAAATTTTAACAAGTTAACATAAGCTTTTCCATTCCTCTTCCAACATCTTGCATACATGTATTGATTGCATGCTTCTCCTCCCCCCCCCCCCAAAATAGAATTAAAAAAAAAATAAATTCATAAAGATTCATTTATTCCCCCCCAAATAAATAAATAATTATAAATAATTTAAAATAAACAATTATAGTTTATAGATTTTAAATGTCTGTAATTCCCCCCCCCCCAAAGAAATTCAATATGTTAACTAAAATCTATTTCTGATTTAATTTAGATAACGAATCTACTTTCTTCATTCTAAAATGCAAGTCACTCTCATATATCAGAAACCTCTCTGTCCTTAATTTGCGGTTATGCTAAAAATAAGTTACTAATGTTCACATATTTCTAATTCAACCGTTTCCTTCTCATGAAATCAAAAGTGCATCTGTCTTAAAAGTTAGACAAAATATATATGCAGCTGTGCTCTACATATTAAAATAATGTAACGTATAACCGATATTCTTTATGCAAGCATTTGCACTTCTCATCCGCTCTCAAAAGAATTAATTAAAATATCTCTTGCCCACATGTAAACTATAATATGCAAGCTCATATCCTTCACACCCTGTTATTAGATTCGAGTCATATGTAACCGTTAATTGCAGCTGTCTTTTAGCAAAATCAAACGCCAATCCCAAAATTACTTTCTTTCTTTTTCCTTTTCTGTCTCCATAAAAGAATCTTTACAACCCTTCCCCCCATCCTCAAATGAATGCATTATCATAGACAGAATCTAGCAGTTATCGTTTTTTTCCCATACGCGTCCGACCGTTGTCTCCAAAAACTCCCTCGCCAAGTACTGGCGATTTTATCATGCTTTCCGTGCCAACACCCGTACATGTAACTTTTAGAAGATAAGCACTTCGGCCGTTAGACGTGACCAGAAGGGTTGTAAAAAAACTTGTCATTGTTTGTGTAGGTACCTCCCCTTTGCTTCTTTAACTATCGATATTGCCGCTTCATAAAATAAATATATATTGCATCTAACTATGTGATTCTTCTTTCTACTGGATTTGCTACATATTTTTCATCTCTACTTGACCCTGTTTACTATGCTCCGTTATACTAATAAGCACTGACGCCATGGTAAATAAACATCTACCCTTCCATGTTACATACTCTGGTGCTTTCGCCGGTTTCGCTTGAACTTAGCGATTCATTTTTTCTTCCAATAAGGGGAGGTACCGAGGTACAATAATTATAAGAGATATATTTCCTTCATCTGCAACTATGTGAAACTTTAAATACAACTTCTCTGAGCTGCCCCTGGAAACTTAACGCTGCCTCCGCTCCGATTCTTCACTGATTCCAGACCGCGCGTCCCCCCCATCTCTTCGCAGCGCGATATACCTGACGCCGGCCTCGCTTCATGTGGAACGCATCATCACAGCCCTCCCACCTGCCATGCTGGATCGCTTTTCTACCAGGAGTCTTTCTTCACCCCCTCATCTCTGCTGACAGCCATGCTCTTTCTGGAAGTGCTGCACCCCCTCTCTAAAAGTCATCCTCCTGTCCTGTTGTGCTCTAAAATATGGTTTCAACGATCAACGCCCTAGCTACCTACCCTGATCATCAACTGGACGTGCTCGATTCGTGATTGTGTTTTGTTTGTGATACAAGTGCCTTGCCGTGCAACTTCATAGATGCAATCGTGTGTTTTTCTTTCCTGTGCAACTTCATAGGTGCAATCGTGTGTTTTTCTTTCCTGTGCAACTTCATAAGTGCAATCGTGTGTTTTTCTCTCCCGTGCAATCGTGTGTTTTTCTTTCCCGTGCAACTTCATAAGTGCAATCGTGTGTTTTTTTTTCTTTCTATGCAGCCCACCAGTTACGTGTACACCACACTCCCGATAATTGTGATGCAATCTACACACTTTATAAAATTTACATAAGTAACATGTGCTAAGTGTTTTTGTCGATTTATCGTCTTGTGCTGTGCTAAGTGAAATTAAAAAAAAAAGAAAAACGTGTGGTCGTGGTGTCTGCAGTGTCTCAAGTGTGTACAATAAATAATTAATGCTGCACTTACAAGAGTGAGATAATTACAAAATATTCAGACCATCAGTGATTTTTACATGGCATTATTTTTTTTAAATTATCGGCGCGATAATGAATATTTTTTTTTGTGGTCCATGGTTTTCAAATTAATAAGTATGAAGGATGAATAGAATATTAGTATATTGTAACTTTCTCTCACTCACAGTAAAAAAAAAATTTTTTTTTCTTTAAATAAATAAAAAAAAAAAAAAAAAAAAAAAATGTGGCTTTAATTAAAATATACATTTCAACCTTCATACTTCTCTTGTAATATAATTAATTTTTTTTCCTCTACCAGTCAGTAGTGAATTTTATTTGGTTAAATTATTGCATTTCTATTATTAAAAGAATACATTTAATAACAGAGTTTTAGTTATGTTCTTTTTGTGTTTGCCTTTTACCAAAACCTTCTTAATTAAATATTCAGGTTGAAATTAAGTTAATTTAATTTTTGAACCTTCTCATCAAATCATATAAATATGATTATTTTATCTTGCATTTTTTTTTAGTTGTAAAATATGATATTTTTATGAATATTTAAGGCAAGATTGTTTTTTTTTAAGGTGTTTTGGATACAAATATTAATCTGAGTTTTTAATTTTTAGTAAACCAGTTTAAAAAAAAAAAAAAAATAACTTAAATTGTCTTGCAATATTGGTTTCATTTTTTTTTAAATGAAGAAAAGAAATGCTACGTTCCATTCTTAACAATTTAAATAATTTGCATGAATTTTTACTTTTTATACTTGTATTGATAGATCCCAGGTAAGATCTTTGTTAGTATTTCATGCTATACAAATTGATTTTAAAGTTATAAAAAAAAAAAGGATATATTTTTTTTTCTCCTCTATTTTTCTCTCATTCATCGCTGTTTCTTTTTAAAAATGAATTTAAAAAATGAGCGTTAGGGATCTATACGCTAAAAAGAAACAGTGATCAGTCATTATTATTTATTATAATATAAATCCAGTTTACATTTTTCTTTCATGTTATATTTATTATCTGCTAGTGTATATTGATATTTTTTTTTAGTTATTTTATTGTGCATGCAGTGTTTCCTTGAATTTCATAGATTAGTTAATAGTATTTTTGGCCACCATGGCTTCTCGGCAAATACCAATTAATTTACCGACCTTTGATGGTGATCATGAATCACTCAAATTCTTTTTCGACCAAGTACGGTCTGTTAGTCAAATAAATAAATACAGCCCGCAAGCAACAATTGCTCTACTAAAAAGTAAATTATCTGGTCCTGCATTAAAATATTTAACACAGAACCCTGATTTACTAATCTCAAATGACATAAATGTAATCGAAAAAGAATTTTCCAATTTTTTTTCCCCTCCTAGCAAATCACAGGTAGCAGTCGAACTTGCAAACTTAACGCTCTTACCCGCAGAAACCATTAAAAACTTTGCCCATAGGCTTAATGTTCTGGCTGCAACAGTTTATTCGGACATTCAAGACGCCAATGCGCGTGACAAAATTAAGTACATGAAATTCCTGGAAACCATTCCGTCCAATTTACGAATTAAAATACAAGAGGAAGGGATTACAGAGTACCAACCCGCAGTTTTAAGAGCCCAGGCGCTACAAGATATTTTGTACGGAGAAAAAATTTTGCATGCTTACCCCACCCCTTCCCCAACTGATTCAATATTTGCCGACCAGCTGAAACAGCTAACCGAGAAAATAAACGCCCTTTCTGTAAATACCCAAACACAACCAGAAATTAAAGAAGACGCGGCAACTTACAAAACTAAATTTGCTGGCATGCACAACAAACGGAAATTTCAAAATCGCAATTTTAACAAACGCCCCTCTCCACATAAGTCGTACAGATTTCACAGAACTACTTGCCAGCTATGTTTCAAAAGTGGTCACGAAGCGCAAGCCTGTTTTAAGTGGAAACGCTTAAATACACAAAGACGAGGACAATTTCACAACAACAACAATCGACAACAGGAAAACTAAGTCAGAGGTGTAATTTTGCTGATGGCTTTGCACCTCACCCCCCTACTGATTACACATCAGCCAGTTTTTTCCCAGATCCGTCCTTACCAAAAATTTCACTTAATAGACTAGTAAACTCTGTAAGCACACAAACATGTGATAGTGTAAAAATTTCTAAGCATGAAACGACACAAACAAACACAGAACAATATGATGACACTACTACAAAAATTATTTACAATGTCATTAAAGACTCAACATCACTCCCCCTTGTAAAGGCCTCAATTGCAAAAAAAAGATATTACTCTACTTTGCGATACAGGAAGTACTATTTCGTTACTATCACAGTCTTTATTTGATGAATTAAAAACAATTTTAAAATATAAGAGATTATCAACTGGTGTTGTCATCAAAACAGTCAATTCTGATGTAGATTTTTCCGCATGTATTAGAACCTCCATTAAATTACAACACAAAAACTTTAATCACCACTTTTATATCGAAGACATACCAGATTCATCTAGTTTCCAAGGTATTATCGGCTATGATTTCATCAAACGATTCAATATTGTTGTAAACACCGTCAAAAACATTATCCATATTGACAACACTTTATCGATTCCTTTGGTAAACAAACAAACTACTTCATCTTCTGAAATAAACCAATGTAGTACACAACCCACCTCCTTCAAAAATCAAACTGTAGCTTTGACTCGTAGAATTTCCTTAAACCCTCAGGAACAAAAATGGATTTCAGTTTTCACAGATTCTATTAGCACAGACAAAGATTATTTATTTCAATACAATTCACCCGTTGACAACTTAATAGGATTTGATGCTATAATAAAATCAAAAAATCCAAAGCGAAAAAGAAAAATTCCACAACAATATACATTTTTCCTGATTTCGGTTAAAAACAATTCTGATAATCCCATTCACCTTCAAAAAAAAGCTAAAATAGGTCAACTTTTTGAGGTCGAGGAAATAATTGAGTACTCCCCAGATAAAATTAGTCAAGATAACTCAGATCAACAATTTTTAAATCTCATTCAAGCTTCTAAAGACATTCTCAAAAAAAGAAAAGAAGACTTATCTGCAACTGATTTCAATCTTGAACACTTACCATCCAATGAGGCTGAAATTCTAAAAGAAATGTTACTCAAATATTACCCTGTATTTTCAAAATCTCTAAATACACTTGGGCATACAGATAAAATTATTCCAGATTTGAAATTCATTAATGACTATCCTATAAAAACACTTCCTTTTCCAATACCTCAGGCATTACAAAAAGATGCATTAGATCAAATTAATCAATTACTTGAAGCCGGAATTATACAAAGACATTGCTCCGAATGGTCTTGTCCTATGTTTCTTGTTAGAAAAAAACCAGATGGTACTGGTAAACAAAAATTTCGCCTCGCACTTGACCTGCGAATGTTAAACACTGTAATACAAGGATCATCTTACCCACTACCAAAAATTCAAAACATCATCGCTAATCTCTCTTCTTACACATTCTTTACAACACTCGACTTTCATCAAGCATACCACCAAATTAACTTACCAGAAAAATTTCACAATCAACTAACTTTTACCACCATGTTTGGATCTTTTTCTTACCGCAGACTTGTCTTTGGTTTAAAGACAAGTGCCTCAATCTTTCAAGCTCTAATGGACTCTTTAATTGACGAACTACACCTACAAGGTGTGTATACGTATCAAGATGACTTTATTATAGGTGCGAATTCTTTTGATGAAATGTGTTCTAAACTCGACAAAATCTTTAACCTCCTTTCCAAGTACAATCTCACTCTTTCACCTAATAAATGCAACTTTCATCAAACAAAAGTCAACTACTTAGGTTTTCAAATAGAAAATCATTGTATTTCACCAATCCAGTCTAACATTGTAAAAATAACTTCATTTCCTACACCAACTACAAAAAGACAACTAAAAAGGCTTATTGGTTTGATAACTTTCTATAAATCATTAATTCCAACATTTAACAAACTAGTGCAACCGCTTATTGATTTAACTACTCCTAAAACTAAATTCATCTGGACAGAAAAACATCAGGACATACTTAAAACAATACAGAAAATTTTCTTCGGTTCACCCATGGTTAGGTTACCAGATTGGAATAAGAATTTTTATTTGAATACAGATGCATCTAACATTGCCATCTCTGGCGTTTTAATGCAAGAACATAATGGAAATCTTCTACCAGTAGCATACTTTTCTAAATCCTTAAATTCCTCTGAAAAAAAATATCCTGCTTTAAAACTAGAACTCATGGCAATTTACAAATCTGTTATTGCATTCAAATATTACTTATACAACAGAAAATTCCTAATCTTATCAGATAGCAAACCTCTAAAAAAATACAAAAAAACTACAAACCCAGCAGACATAACCACCCGTTGGCTAATTGACCTTTCAGAATATTCATATGATTTTGAACACATTCCTGGATCTTCAAATGTTTTAGCAGATTATTTCTCTCGCTGTAATTTTGACAACAACCAAGAAAATTTACTAACCAATCCTAACCTTATCCATGATCCGCAACCACTTCCAATAGTCGATCATGAAACACCTGATATTTGTAAATCTGTTAATAACAACAATTGTCAAGTAAATTTTCTCATCTCAGGTGAACGAACAAAACGAGACCCATTATTGGAGATATCAAATCAAACTTTTTGCACTGAACAACAAAAAGACCCTACCTTAGCTAGTATTTATGATCATATATTACAAAATGGACCTTCTTCAAAATTCCCGAATTACTTCATACATCCTGATTCTAAAATATTAATGTTCAAAAAGGAAGATATCATAAATAATACTTTCTCATATCACATTGTTGTCCCTGATTCACTTAAAAGTAAAGTTTTAACTATATCCCATCTGTCACACTTTGGTATGGCCAAAACTTATGAATTTCTTACATCCAAATATTTTTGGAAAGGCATCTATGTAGATACACTCAACTTTGTAGCTTCATGTGTCAAATGTTTACAGGCCAAACACCATAACACTTCACCCGCACCTCTTCAACCTACATACACACCAAGATATCCTGGTCATACAGTCAGTACTGATTTACTTGGTCCTTTCTCAAACAATAAACATGTTTTAACTGTAACCGATCACTTCTCAAGACACATTGAACTCTATCCTCTCACTGATACTTCTGCACCCAAAGTTGTAAAATGCCTATTTAGTTATATAACTACCTATGGGAGACCCGTCTGTATTTTGTCAGATTTAGGCCCACAATATACTTCTCACATCTATAATGCATTTAATGATGCTCTTGGCATAAAAATACATCACAGTTCGGTCTCGCACCCACAATCTAATAGTATTGCCGAGCGAATTAACAAGTCTATTAAATATTCTGTTACCACATTACTACAAGAAGGACACTCTTTTGAAAATGCTCTGTTTATTCATAAGTCACTTTATAATGGTTCGACACACTCTTCTACACTATTTTCACCTAACTTACTTCATTTTGGTCGTGAACTTTCATTAATTTTTGACACATATGATCATAGTACCAACCAAGTATTTCTAGATAAACATGTTGAAGTTTATAAATTACTAGATGACTTAAACAAAATATATGACAAAGCATATAACAACATTAAAACTGCTCAAAATAGACGTTACAAAATTCACAGTCGAAAAGCTAAATTAAGAAATATATGTTTAAAAGATATTGTTTATTTAAAATCAGTCGACAAATTTAAACCTAAATATACCGGTCCATATATTGTAACATTTAAACACTCTCCTGTTTCATTTTCAATTAAAAGATTATATGCTCATGATGATACTGCATTTAGGGTACATATTGATAGACTTCTTCTAGCACCACCTCGATATGGACATTTATGTGATCCTGCAAGTCATGTTATAAATAATAATTCTTCTAACACCATTCTCGCCCCTCGCTACAATTTAAGAAAAAGATAATTTGTAACAAATTTTAAAAAAAATAATAATAATAATAAACTTAAAAAAAAAAAAATCTTTTAAATTTTTAATATGATCTGATACTAAGTGTTTTATCCCTGGCCAGGATTCTACGTATACTGTGCATAACTTGTCTTCACTTGACTTCACGGCTGGTCCATGTCTTCTTGTGAAGACCACTTTTACACAATATTTTGTATCGGGTCACACCATTCTTTTAATTTTTCATTCAATTTTATAAACAGTAGATAAATATAATCTTGTCACATTCTTTTTCTCTCACACTTTAAACTTTCATTCATACTGAATACAACATTGCAAATATTTTAAATAAATAAGATCTTTCAAAAAAAAAAAAAAAAAAAAAAGTTCTCGTAAACAAACTTAAAGCATTTACTTACATGACTTGTACAGTTTCACTTCATCACACCCGATTATGACATATTTTAGGTCTCTCAACACTCTAGGACTGTCAATACATTAGGATTTACATGAGATACACTTGTATCTATTTTTTTTATTTTTTGACTAATTCTTCCCCTTCAGGCTAGTGGTACCGTTCAAAATTTTTGCCCTTAGGTTACCACCCCTCACCAGATTGTGTTTAGAGAGACAATTGTGATTTAGTTTACTAATTCACAATATTCCCTTTTCCCAAATGTATATGTGTTCCCGAATCGTGCTCCTGTGTGGAGATCAGTGTGATCTTCATTGGGGAGCAGGGAGTTCATGTTGTAATGATGTGGACTCTCATCACTGCCCTCCTCACCTAGGTCGTAAGGCCCTAAGCCTGAGACATCACACTTGTCATGCATTGACAAGATTAAGGGCGGTCTCTTTTTATGGGCGTGCCACATGCACCTCTTTTTTTTACCGTCCTGTGCTTGCACGAATTTTAAAAACTTTTTCAAACAACTTTTCAGTACACTACACTTGGGTTAATCCATTTTCACTTTTTTATATAATTCAAGTTAATTTTTAAGGATATGTTTATGTTATGTGTTATTTGTGTTTATTTTTTTAATTGTTTTCATTTGTGTTTCATATTATACTTAAGTAGTAATTATAGTATTTAAGTGCAACAAATTGAGAAAATGAGTACTGTTTTGTGTTCAGTTATCATTAGACATGTCTAGTTAAATAGTAACTTTTTAAAGCTGGTACCAGAAAGACAGAAAGACAGAAAGAGAGAAAGACAGAAAGAAAAAGAACAAAACAGAAAATAAAAAGGACGAAGATATATAAAAAAAAAAAATCTTCAAAGGTAGTGCACTATGTTTTATATTTTATGGCCTGATCTTACAAACTATTGAGGTAACAAAATCCTTTATACTGTTGCAACTCATATAATTTACAAGTATTTTGTGTTATATTATGTATGTATTTTTTTAAGCTTGGGGAGAGTATAATTGTATTATATATATATTTTTTTAAAAACTGTACTGTAAACAGTACAGCTTTTCTGGTCAATGGGGTGATATATATGACAAAGACGTTTGTCATATATCTTGCTTTCAGTTCAAACCCCCCCCCCTCAAAATTTTAACAAGTTAACATAAGCTTTTCCATTCCTCTTCCAACATCTTGCATACATGTATTGATTGCATGCTTCTCCTCCCCCCCCCAAAATAGAATTAAAAAAAAAATAAATTCATAAAGATTCATTTATTCCCCCCCAAATAAATAAATAATTATAAATAATTTAAAATAAACAATTATAGTTTATAGATTTTAAATGTCTGTAATTCCCCCCCCCCAAAGAAATTCAATATGTTAACTAAAATCTATTTCTGATTTAATTTAGATAACGAATCTACTTTCTTCATTCTAAAATGCAAGTCACTCTCATATATCAGAAACCTCTCTGTCCTTAATTTGCGGTTATGCTAAAAATAAGTTACTAATGTTCACATATTTCTAATTCAACCGTTTCCTTCTCATGAAATCAAAAGTGCATCTGTCTTAAAAGTTAGACAAAATATATATGCAGCTGTGCTCTACATATTAAAATAATGTAACGTATAACCGATATTCTTTATGCAAGCATTTGCACTTCTCATCCGCTCTCAAAAGAATTAATTAAAATATCTCTCGCCCACATGTAAACTATAATATGCAAGCTCATATCCTTCACACCCTGTTATTAGATTCGAGTCATATGTAACCGTTAATTGCAGCTGTCTTTTAGCAAAATCAAACGCCAATCCCAAAATTACTTTCTTTCTTTTTCCTTTTCTGTCTCCATAAAAGAATCTTTACAACCCTTCCCCCCATCCTCAAATGAATGCATTATCATAGACAGAATCTAGCAGTTATCGTTTTTTTCCCATACGCGTCCGACCGTTGTCTCCAAAAACTCTCTCGCCAAGTACTGGCGATTTTATCATGCTTTCCGCGCCAACACCCGTACATGTAACTTTTAGAAGATAAGCACTTCGGCCGTTAGACGTGACCAGAAGGGTTGTAAAAAAACTTGTCATTGTTTGTGTAGGTACCTCCCCTTTGCTTCTTTAACTATCGATATTGCCGCTTCATAAAATAAATATATATTGCATCTAACTATGTGATTCTTCTTTCTACTGGATTTGCTACATATTTTTCATCTCTACTTGACCCTGTTTACTATGCTCCGTTATACTAATAAGCACTGACGCCATGGTAAATAAACATCTACTGCTCCATGTTATACTCTCCTAAATATTTTCAGAATTGCAGGCATTTAAATCCAATTTTAATGGGCATTCACCAGAGGCGTAGCGTCAAGGGGGGCACGATCGCTTTACTACCAGTATTTTTATATACTATATTTGGCTTTATTTAATTC
The DNA here is from genome assembly GCA_963931845.1 of Maratus michaelseni. Lineage (NCBI taxonomy): Eukaryota > Metazoa > Arthropoda > Arachnida > Araneae > Salticidae > Maratus > Maratus michaelseni. The sequence goes on from OZ007586.1 coordinate 406,548,696, forward strand.
ACACCTTTCAAAAATTAAATAAGGTCAAATGTAGTATATAATTATACTGGTAGTAAAATGATCGTGCCCCCCCCCCCTTGACGCTACGCCATTGGCATTCACACGCAGGAAAATTAAAAAGATTTACAGAAGAATACCAATACCCCAAAAATGTGGTTAATTAAAATTTAATTAAACTAAAATTTGGTAAAACATATGCACAACACTCCAAACGTACCGTTTCCACTAAAATCAGCCATTTACCATAAACGTATTAAATATTATTGGAAATCGTCTCGAATATGCATATTTTAAACAAAGAATTATTTTGGGGGCTAATATTCTTAGACTCTCAGAGTACTCAGATTGTTCAGGGCTCTCAGATTATTCACTGCTTTCCATAACCTATCTCATGCAAAGTGCCATCGTGTGTGAAGTGGAAAATTTCTGAAACACAATAAAATGTTTTGTTTTTTGTTGCTTTTCTGTCCTTATTGGTTGTTTTCACTTTTTTCTTAGTCTATCTAACGCTGGTGATTTTCATGCTACAGGTACCGTTCCCTCATGTTTTGCAGAACAAGGTAACTAATTCTATTTTTAAAATATCAGGTTGTAACGAAAGTTTCCCGCTTCAGCGTTTCCGCAAACACTTCCCGTTGACGCATTTACTCATACTTTGTCAAACGATTTTTGGCATTTGAAAGAAAGAAACTTGTTTTTGGAATACTGTGTTGTGAAAATTGTAAAAAAATATCGTTAAGTACAAGGTGTCTGAAATGGAACTATCACGCTAATAGATTAGAACCATCATTTACTTCCTTCTTGTTGCAAATATTCAGCTACGGAATGCCACCGAATCATGTGTACAGCTTTAGGTACTACTGTTGTATCATATGACACTATGAAGGTTTGGTACCGAAAGTTCAAAAAGAAAGACTATGACATTCAAGAAGCAGAGTGCTCTGGCCGACCTACTGATGTTGATGAGGCCCGCCTGCGAGAAATTGTAGAAAAAGATCAGTATGCAACCACTCGAGAGCTAGATAAGGAGTTAGACGTTAGTACCATGTCCATTAATCGCACTGTGCATTGCATAAGCTTCAAGTACAAGTTCAGTCGCTGAGTGCCGCATGATCTGACTCAAGCTGATAAGGACAGACGTGTTCGGGAATGCACTAATCTGCTCGAATATCAACGCAAGGACAAAATGCTGAACCGGACCGTCACTTGTGACGAAAAGTGGATTTACTTCAACAACACAAAACGCAAAGGGGGATGGTCTGTGCCCAGTGAGCCCGTCGGCAGTGTCGCAAAGCGCAATTTGACTAACAAAAATATAATGCTTTGTATCTGGTGGGATTGCCGTGGAATTATCTACAAAGAGTACCTGGAAAAGGGTAAAACAATGGACAGTAAGGTGTACAGCGATATGCTAGTCCGTGTTGACGCTGCTATCAAGGCAAAACGATAAAATGAGTTCCGACTCAAGAATGTAATGTATCATGGTAATGCTAGACCGGTTGGACTCTGTAGAGACTCGAATGGGATCTTTTGCCACTCCCACCATATAGCCCCGACATAGCTCCATCGGTCTTCTACCTTTGTCACACCTGTAGCTACATATTGCTGGTGCTATCTTTAATTCTGCACAGGATATCCGAAATGAGGTTGATCTGTTTTTGGACTCGCGGCATGATGTTATGTCACACTTATGTTTCTAAAATGTTGAAATCATTGAGTCACAACGAGATTTAACAACAAATTTATTTCCAATTAAGTAAAAGATTTTCTTCAAGTATATTATAAAAGTAAAATTTTATTCCAAAATTCCAGTGTCATTGTGGCATTTGGAAATTAAAATTAAGTGAGATATATTACATTCCACCGTCCTTCAAGAGGTTAAAAAATAGACTTTTATGACAAATACTCTTTAAAGAAAAAATTTTTCATGCTGAACTTGTTTATGCATGTGTAACTTGCGTAATAAGTAAATTTTTATAACTACAATTTTGTGTACACATTTATATGTATATACACTATATTGCCAAAGGTGACCGGTCACGTACAACACCGGTGCGTAAACAGTATAATATGGGATATACAGTGATCTCTCACTTATACGCGATACACGGAAATCATTTTTCCGCACCAGTTTTTTTTTAGGGTAATTTTCGTCTTCTTAAATCCTAGAATTTATAAATCGAATTTTACTGTTTTAAAATAGCGGTAGAAGAAAGTAATTACTGAACATCGCGTATAAGTGAGAGATCATTGTATATTTCCGTGAAAATGTTTTCGCTAAACCCCATAGGGGACTATCAACAAATTGAAAGGGAACGAATACTTTTTAGTTAACCCTGTAAAAACTAAAGTAGCAAAGGCGTTCAAACTCGAGATTATTAATAAGTGGCTTATTGTAATATTATGTGTTCATTTTTATGAGGATAGCATGTATACTCGTAGAGAAATTAAGGTTTTTATAAAAACAGTCCCAAATTTCGCCTAGTTTTTTGCTTATAATTTGCAGAGTTCTTAATATAAAAAAAAGTTCTTTTCAGAAAATATGACAAACAACATTGTACATAATACTCTGCAATTAGAATTAAAAAATAATAAAAATTGGATGAAAAATGAGCAGGTTTACTAAAAAAATTTTCACTGCGCACGCGCGGATGCAATCAAAATATAACATGCATAATGTATTAGCTAAGTATATAGAGCAACATTTGTAAAAGTCTCAAAATCATAGCTTGAAAATTCTGAAAATTATCGTCGATAGAAAAAGCTCGAAATCCGTTGTTCCCAACAGGAAGCAAAAATATGAGTGGTTGTATCCAAATACAGTAGTACGTGCAATATTGTGTACGCTATCTTGGCACTAATCAACAGATACTATACTGTTTACACACCTGCAGTTTCAGGTTAATTCCTCATGTATTTTTCTAGATAGTTAACAAAACGCCTAAAATCGCAAGTGCCGGTCACCTTTGGCAATATAGTGTATAATGGAATTTTACGATTGTATTTTACGAGTTAAAACACAATTTAAATTGATTAAAATTGTTTCAAGTTCAAAAATAAGCCCGATTCTGAACATTGCAATTCAAGAAAGTTTTTGTTGCTATGGAAACAAAGACTTCTTCTATATAGAAATGTATAACGAGTCCATTTGTCATCGGGCTTTACCTTTTAAAGTACATTTAAAAATTACTTGTACAACCGTTGAAGCCATCTAAATTTGAAAAAATCGTGGAATGGAGGATAAAATAATAGGCAAAATTTCATTCAATCGGTAATAAATAGAGAAAAAAACGTGAGTGATTTATTTAATCTGATTTAAAAAAAATATTTTAAATTAATATTAATGCAAACGTACAGAGAGTTGAAAATGTTGAACGCAAAATGCAAACGATTCTGAACAAGAGGGTTGGTATCATGAGTCATAGAATTAACCCATTCGTATAATTTTTTAAGCTGATGACAATTTTACGCTTTCAAATTTTACAAAAAAATTCACAGACAGGTCTCAAGAAATTGAAAGAATGACAAGAATTTCTTCAAACTCTTCGCTTACTTTAAAATGCCTTTCAGATTCATATATATTTTAAAATTTCGATTGTTAGCTAAAAGTGAAAATAAACATACAGATTCAATATTTCAATAATACACATAACTTAAATGTCAGCTTCGGTATAACATAAAATAGATATTTGCAGCTTCCAAAACACAGAAAATATTTGTTCAGTGGTAAAAATAAATAACTACAACAACAAGCAGCTTGTATATATTACACAAAAAATAATAAATATTTCATCGTTTAAGTTTAAATTCATTAAATATTGCGCATTCGGATAATCATTTTACAAGCAATTTAAAATGCATTAAAATCGTTTGCGTTTGGCGAATGAAAACTGTTGCTAGCCAAATCGTGTGTTTTTGCGCCAAATACTCGAAAGTATTTTATTTTTTTGCAGATTTTCTGCTGGGATTTCACAGGTAAATTTCACTGTTCCTTTATTACATACATGTGTAGCTTCATTAGCATTTTTTTTTCAAAATTTTCTGAGTATGCGCTTTAAGGAGACTTTCTTTGTTAGCTGCAGGCTCACTATATGCACATACACTCACTATGCATATTTTGTTCCCGTACATAAGCACCACTTCCCTTTCCTGTGGTGAGTTGTCAAATCAAATATCTTGTAAAAGAAAAGTTCATAGGTTACATCAGGGCTGTCCAGTCTGGCGACCGGAGACCTTGCGCCTTCACCAGAAAATTCTTAAAGAAATATTTGCCATCGTCAATCTCCAATCTTCGAATAGCTCTCATTAGAAAATATAAATATTTTTAAAAGAATTATTTGGTGAATAGCGGGCGCCCGGTCGGACAGCCCTCAGTTACATAATCCATCTCACGGACTTTACAGTAACGTGGGGGTTTCAATCTAGGGTTGCCACTTTGGCTTTTTTTAAATTCAGAATTTCAAACTTTATACCGGAAATTTTGAAAGAAGAATTTTTACGCTTAGACGTCGGAAAATGTCTTTCATTAATAAAAAAAAAATTACACCTATTAATTTCTGGTACGAAATCAAAATTCCGAATTTTAAAAAAGGCCAACCCGGCAACCCTGTTTCAATTCAGGATGTACACATGATCTCGTTTGCGAGTCTTATCTGGATTAATATTTCACAATTTTTCTTTGTGATTTTTCTAGTTTAAACCTTTAATTTTCCATCATGTAAAACACCATCTGTAGTAAGAGTGATTTTATAGAGTAGTAAGAGTAAGTTTATGATTTGTGTTTTACATTTTTTACTGACAGGGTGACAGGAAACAAAAAAGTAATTAACAGATCATCTGCTCCAGGATTAGCTATTTTGAACTTGCTAAATCTGCTCCTTTCATCTCCTCATTCTGAACTTGCCGTCCGCATGTTTCGTAAAAATACTTATATTCGTAAAATGTTAAATTGATTGATTGACACCAGAATTTAGAAACAAATTTATTTGAAAATAAATAAAATCTTTTCTTCATGTACTTGTTAAAAGGGAATTTTTCATTCCAAGATTATGGTGCCAATGTAGCATTTAAGGATTAAAATTAAGTTACTTTTCGTACGACGTGTGGTGTTGCCAGACGGCAGTGTGTTATTATACATTGGCTTTGATTATTATATACTAAATGTGGCCTTATTTAATCTTATAACGTTCAAAGATTAAATATAGCCAAATTTAGGGTGTAATAATACTGGTAGTAAAGTGATCCAGCATCCTCTTATACAAGTCGGCTAACTTATTGCAGCGTTTTTTATTCTGATTATTTCAGTGTTAAAGCATGTTGTTCAATTACATATCTATTAAAATTGTATTTTATTTATTTATTCGTTTTTTGTGGAAGAGTTAATTTCAGTTTGCAATATTCAGTTTGGAACAAATGCTGAAATATTTATATTATTTTAAGATCAAACGGGTTAATCTTCTGTGTTTGAGTTACAGGCAAGAGATAAATATTTATAAAACAATAAAAAAATCAGTAAACAGAGATACAGATTTAATTAAATTTGCGGCAAAACCTAAATAGTTTTTTTAGATTATTGTGATAATCGATATGAATTATGTGTTACAAACTGCACCGCCCCCTGAATACTAGGCCTAAGCGCTCACAAAAAATATCAGCTGTCGTATGCGGATTTCTTCAGCGTTTGTACGGTCCTTTGAACTTGAATAACAAGTATTTCTAAAAGTGTTCTCCACCTTATTTTTCTGAAAGTTAATAAGTCAAAGAAAACTTTTGAATAATACAGTTGTCTAAATTCAGGGGAACGTACACACGCTTAAAAAAATTCGTTTACGACAGCCACCATTTTTGTGTCAGCACTCAGGCCTAGTACTCATGGGGCGGTGCTCATTGGCTTGTTTTCGATTTATAATATAGATAGATACCGTATTTCTTTGTGTAACATGCGCACTCCAATTTTTGTATCTCAGAAGGCAAAACCTAAACTCAAGTTTAAAAGAAATTTTAAAATGAATTAAATAGATTATAGATATGGATGAATTATTGAAATCTTATTTGATCATTTTCATAGTTTCTATTCCTATTTGATCCGGTTCTTATCAACTTTTTCTTGAAAAATGCACATTTTTTTAATTCGCAAAATATACATACTTGTAAGCTAACAATGGTGTCAAAAATAAGGTACAGAAAAACAATTACATAAATAAATATGATCATCCAAAAAATTGAAAAAGAGAGTTTATGATTTGTGTTTTACATTTTTTACTGACAGGGTGACAGGAAACAAAAAAGTAATTAACAGATCATCTGCTCCAGCACATTAACTGGAAATTACTTAAATAAACAGTCTGCCATTTTCTTTAGCATTTAATTTTTACTTCTACATGAAAATCTTTGAAGGAGCCCCGTTAAAAAAAAATTCTCATTATTCATAAATGGTAAAAGAAGGAGAAAGAAAAAATAAACATTATATTACATTCTTGTTAACAAATGATTATGTGTTAAAACTCTCGCTTCACTCCAAGACTAAAAAAAAGACTGATACTTAACGTTAAAAGAAAACAAAATGCGATTCTTAATTTTGTGTAACATTTCCGGCGCAGTAATCGGATTGAGCAAAAAATGGAAAATTTCTTGTAGCAGATTTTTAACTGTACTCTATTAAAAATTATTAGTATAACGAGATCGTAAACAATAGGAAAGAATGGAATAGGCAGGAATTAGGATTACATTATTTCTGAGAGCAACTTGTTATTTTAAAAAACCTTAACTAATCCGTAAATTGAGGTACAGTTTTCAAACAATTTACATTTATAAGTAGGAGAAGTGTGCCTGATATCACCCCCATTTTCAAATTTTTATGTAATTCGGCTTGACTGCACAACAAATTGAAACTGATTGATGGTATGGTTTCATAAAACATTTAATAAATTTTTTTTCGATTATAATCATTTCCAATAGAAGAAACATATTTTTGTTTGCAAATAAATATGTAAAACGTCTTAGTACCAACTTTCAAAAAGTGTTTCTAATATCGTATTCCCCGTGAGATATTAGGAGCACAATAAAATTTACTCTTCTCGAAAAATTTTGTAAGAAATATGAGTTGTAACGTTACTAACGAAGAACCTTTTTGTCCACCCAGATAATTAATTGTCTATACTTTGTCCATGAGTGTCGATTTTGAAATTTCATAAAGTTTTGAAGCTCGTCTCAAACCCATTTCCTTGGACCGTACTGCCTGAATTCCTTTAATCATATTCTAAATTACAAATTGACTAAAATAACTAATGGAGGATCAAGGTTAGACAAGGACCACTAGAATGCAGCAGGTACTTCACTTAGAACTCATGGGGTGTGATATTAGGAAGGGTAATATTAAGCACACTTCCGCTACGTTTTTTTTTTGTTTGTTTTTTTCATATTCGATGCTGTAAAATTTGAAATTGTTCGATTACATATTTGTTAAACTTGAGTTTTATTTATTTATTTATTAACTTTTAATTTGGCCATGGAATATATTAACTGGAGACAAATGTTGAAATATCTATATTATTTTAAGTGCAAAGTGGTTATTCTTCCATAATGTAGCTGCACATGATAGAGAAAATCATGCTTGAAAATTATATTAATACCATAAAAATCAGTAAATTGCGATATGTTTATAAAACAGATTGCATCTGTTCTTACGCTCTATGCAACGACGTAAAAATTGAAATTCTGCGATGTTGGGAAGTTTAAAAGATAGCATTAAAAGCGAAATTTATTGGCCAGGCGTGGCTCCCTGCACGTTAGGTCTGAGCGCTGACACAAAAATGGCGGCCGTTGAAGGCGGAGTTTTTTAAGCATTTGAACTGAATTTACACACTAGTAATTTCTAAAAGATTTCTTTGTCTTACTTGATCTCAGAAAAATAATGTGAAGAAAACTTCTAGAAATTATTGGTGTTAAAATTCGAGGGACGGCACAAACGTAGAAAAAAATCCACCTACGATAGTCGCCATTTTTGTATCAGAGCGCAGGTTTAGTATTCAGGGAGCGGTAGGTTTTGTGTTGCCACCGTCAAAATGAATTCAACTTTATTCACGGACAAGCTTTTGCTTTATGTTATAGATATGTTATCAGAAATAAGAAAATATTTGTTAGATTGTAGAAAACAATAACTAAAATTCAATATTGTACGAAATGGTTTATGTTTCAAAATTAGTTTTGCTATATGATTACACTTTTTTAAGCCAAGATTACACATATTTTAAGCGTTATTTCTACTTTTTGCCTGTCGATTATATCTGAAACAAAAAAATGTAAAAAATAGAAATATACTCCCTCCGTCCCACATTAGTTGCTACATTTCAAGTAGGTGGAGTCATAAATAACTTCCAATGCAGTTTAGTAGATCGACACCAGTAAAATTATACTACAATGAATATAACGCGGAGTACTAGGTGTTAGAAGAAACGTTAACTCGAATATAAAGGAATGGGAAATTGAAGAAATGCGAATCTACCTAAAAAAAAAATGAAGATAATTGTGATTATGAATAATAACTTAGAAAATACCCTGAAGAAGGAAATGAGTAATAACACTACAACCGCGATGAGGGGTCATTTGTGGAAGCAGGCAAAGCTGTCAAACATAAATGATGATGAAATTTACAATGTATGTTCACAAAAAAATGGTAAATGCGGGCGAAAAAAAAAAGATTTTTCTCAGCAATTGAAAAAAATCAAAGATGTCCCAGTAAAACGTAGACAATCATTGCGGAGTTTATCATGTGCTGTTAATATTCCTAAATCGATATTACACAGGATTCTCAAGGAGGCAAAAGATTTGAAGTGTACATCATCCACCATTAAGCCAAGTTACAGCGCATAGAATACATAGTGTGGAAAACGTCTTCAAAAAAGTACTAAAAAATTGAATCCGATAACTGTAGAACGATGCTGAAAAGATAAGGGGTCGATCGCAGCCATAACAGTGGCGCAGACAGGGTGGAAGTCCAGATGGTTTGGATACCACTAATTTTATAAAAATATTTTTGTCTTACTTAATCGGAAAATTTTCTGCGATATTGAAGGCGAAGAAAACTTTATAATATTACTGGTTTTCAGAGCATTTGTACCCCCCCCTCTCTCTGGCTACGCCACTATCTGCTAGCTCTTTTCAATGCAAATAGTGTATAAGAATCGAACTATGAAAACATTTCAGCTGGTGGTAAATATTTTAACTGTTTAAATTATACCCTATTTCCTTTGACTTGGATAGTGATTTTCATAAGCTTTGAAAATATGAATGATATTGATCATGGCCAAAAAACATGCTACGCATTATTTTGTGCCTGGTTGCAGTACTCGATACAAGACAGCAAACTAGAAACTATCCCTATTTATTACCAAAGGATGCATCTCTGCTAGATGACTGGAAAAGATTAATTCCTTGATATGATAAAAGACTAATTTCAATATTAGTTACATGTGAAATATACACTTACAGGAAGATTTTATTAACAAAAATTATGTTCATGTTGTCAATAGTGAAACGATTACTTTTGCTAGAGGTAAATCTATTTTTAAATCAGATGTCGCCTATTATTGTACCGCATCGTTGCACTCTTATCGGTTACAATTTTTTAGCCCTTTTTAAAGCATTAGCAGTTTGGCTTTTTTTAAACTACGAAATTTCGCATTCATACCAGAAATTCCCTATAATGTCCTTTTCGTTACTTAAAGGTAGATATTTCGTGATTTCTCAAAGTAAAAATTCTTGTTTCGGATTTTCCGGTTTAAATTCGAAAATTTTGCATTAAAAAAAGGGTAAAACCGTTTTCCGCACTATGTATTCTACGCGCTGTAGCCAAGTGTAACAGAAAAAAATGTGCTCGACAGAATTCCATTTTGTCTACAGCATGTTCAAACTAATGAATGCTTTTCGAAAATGTTAGATCGTATTCATATCGATGAAAATGATTTTGTATTACGAACACCAGTAATTCGTTTTACATCACTCTAGATGAGACTGAAACTTTGAGGCATTGCTAGAGCAAAAGGTTTATTACCAGAGTAATGTTAATGGAAGCGGTCGGAAGACCAAGATGAGACTCAAATAGAAACGAAATGTTTGATGGAAAAATTTGAATATTGCCTTTTGTTTATTCAGAAAATGAAAAAAAAAAACTCGTGCAAAAAGAACTGCTGTGACAAAAGTTGTAGAAATTTTTAACAAAGAAGAAACCCGAAAAATTATTATAGAAAAAGTTTTGACGACTACACGTGAAAAATTTCCAAGTAGTGGAAAATCGAGTCCTGTATACATACAACAGTACAATGCCAAGCCTCATTTGGCAATGGATGATCCCAGTATCACAGAAGAATATTTAAAAGATGGATGAAATTTGCAACTACAATGTCAACCTCCAAATAGTGCGGATTTAAATGCACTTGATCTCAGATTTTTTAACGCAATACAGTCATTGAAACATCAGATGCCCACAAAGAATATTGACAACTTAATTGATGCTGTTGAGGTCGCTTTTCAAAATATAAAAATAGAAAAGCTTGACAATGTATTTAAAACTCTTCAAACATGTATTAAAAGCATTATGATGTCAGGTGGAGGCAACGCGTATAAAATAACCCATCACAATAAGGAAAAATTTCGTCGTCCAAATCTTCCTCCGCGAAACCTGTCATGTAATCCCAAAGCTATATTACGTGCAAGAAATTCCTTAAATATGATTTTTTTTTTTTTTTGCGATTAAAATTATTACAAATTGGTACTTTTTTTCTCATTTTTTTTTCTTTCCACAAATGTAGCACTTATTTTGGGACAAATTTTTGAAGCAAATTTACAGGGTTCGTACGCTTTTAAGCCACGCCCCATTTCGAAAGGATTCTACCATCAGTATACCAGTCAGAACATTTTCTTCCTAATGAATTCACGATTCATTTGCTAGAGGATAGTTTTATGCAAATACTGGTGGAAAAATCTTTACAAAATGGGGCGTGGCTTAAGAGCTTGCGAATCCTGGAGTTTTTAAACTAATTTGTTAATGATTTAACCCTTTCTGGCACAGTGGTCCCACTCCGGGCACACCTAATTTTAATTCCAAACTTGCATTCGGCACCATGAATATTTTAATAAAATTTTGTTTCTATAATGAAAGCTTAAAATAAGAAATTCCTATTATCTAAAAACGTCGTATGGTAATTCCGGTGTCAGTCAGTATTTCTCATTTTACGAACAGAATTTGTCTGTGCCGGAAAGGGTTAAGGAGAGACGGAGGGAATGTTTGGTAAGTAAATGTTGTTGGATGATAGCATAGCACCCTGAAATCTCTGAAAAATGTTCAAACAAAATCATAAAATCATCAATATAAAAGTATTCAAATGTAGCAACTAATTGGGGATAGAGGGAGTATATAATGAAAAATTCTAAATCTATAAAAGTTTGTCATAATTTTTTATAATGTGAAAAAAATTGTTTGTTTTTCAGATATTTATTTTAGAAAATTTAATTTCTTTTATTTAAAAAAAAAAAAAAAACATATAAATCTATTTACTTTTAAAAAAGCTATCGTGTAAAACATCTTGAATAAGTGTTTCTAGATATTTCTAGATAATATAGTATAAAACTTTGCTCTTCGCAGGAATGGCCGTTTCGCGGCTTAATGCTTACGGTTCGTACGATCTATATTTCTTATCTGACCAACTATACCCGTAAGGCATGGTGACATCACGGCGACGTCACTGTGAAGTCACACTGTGACTTTGTGACAGTCGTCGTGACGTCACGTGACGTCGATGTGAAGTCACTGTGACGTAAATGCGAGGTCGTTATGGCCGTTTTCAAGGCTTTCTGTAACCTCACATTGTGACTATTTTGTGAAGTCACCGTGTGACTTCAATGTGAAAAATGTGACGAATCTGCATCGGATAGGGTGACCAGATTTTACCCGAATCCTATACGGATTGTTCGGATCAAAATTTTTTTATGGTTCAAGTTTGTGACGTTTGTGACGACACTGCACCGGGTCGGGTGACCAGATTTTACCCGAATACAATCCAGAAACTTCGGATCAATCTTTTTGGATTTGTTTGGCTACATAATTGATTTGGATTAGTTGTCGTGTGACCTGATTTTCGTGAACCCGATCTGACCCGAGTCGGGTATAATGTTTTTACTGTAAGTCTTGTTCAGAATAGAATCTTGCATACGACCAAGTAACCAGATTTTATCAGAAATTGTGTTACGATACAATTTCTGATGTCTGCTCGGATCTAGAGTCATGCACGAATCCGGTTATATACTTCTTGAACATGATTGAATGTCTACTTGAACATGAATGATGGTTGACTGAAACTATATTTACATTCAACCCGTAAGCTTACCCTAACCCAACAACAACAACAACAAAAATTCTGTAGGCCCACAACCCGACCGAACCTGATAAATGATTTCGCATACATTCGGATAACAAGATTTCACCAAATACGGATAAGATCGACGATAAGGATTGGATCGGCAATCATTTTTTTTATGCAACTCGTATTCAAATTAAAACTTTGCATCTGATTGGGAAACCGGCTAATGTAGCCGTTAAACAAGAAAATTATAAATGTAAAAAACGCATACTAATATAAAAATAATAGATGAATCAATTAAAAATTATAATAAAATTAAATATTTTAATAATATGAAATTCTATTGTGCAAATAACCACTTTTAAAAATAACTTCGACTTCCATTTGTTTTATGTAACCACCAAAAATGTTGACAATAATTAAAACTATGCTATTTTGCTTTTAAGTATTGAAGTTTTTAAATGTGTATACTTTGCCATATTTCCCCTCGTTCAGTATCACGAAACTTTCTGACACATTTATGAACAAATTTTTAAACGCATCTTGCACGCCTTTGGCACTTGCATGCCTGATTATTAAAGCGATTTGGAATGAATAGCGTTTTCCATTTTTAGATAAATGAAATGCTTAAGAGCAATTTTGGTCACGTTTTTTTCGTTTCTGACGCTGCGCGTCGGAAATTCGGTTCAAAACACCGACTTTGATAGTGTTTTCTGAAACATCTTTTGTCAAAAATGGAAAATGCCATTCTATTACATATATTCTGAATAAGAACACCTGCCAATTTCATGTGTTTCCGAATAAAAATGAATTCAGAAATTAGTTATTTTGGATTTGATTACAAATTTAATGAAAATAAAAGTAAAGATTTTTAAATAAGCATTGTGAAAAATTTATATTAGGAATCCATTTAAATAATAGATCTACCTATTGTGCGATATTATTAAATAATAAACATTGTATCAAGCAATAAAACATTTTTCGAAGCAAATGAAATTTAAAACTTCGGATCATAAACGCAAAGAAAAAAAAATATTTTTTTTTTCTTTACAAATTATTTTATTTATAGTTTTTGATAGAATACTAAATGCAGAGCTTAAATATCAATTTTTACTATAGAAAAAATTCGATAACATAACTGGAAAAATTACCTTAACTGAATAGCTGTTTTATTGTTTCATCAATATTCATTATTTTTGTGCACCTAATATTCACATATCTTGACAACTAAATTTGTAATGAGTTAAATTGTCACAATTATTTCAAATATAACAGAAAATTATTTCTCAAAACCTCCACTAGCTAAGAAATTTTGAAATTGTAAATCAAATATTAATAGTTTTAAAAATTGCAATGTTTTTAATTACAATGAATAACTATGAAAATTGAACTGAGAAAGGCAAAATATAAATACATTCCTCGTTATAAATAACACTTTACATTTAGAATATATATTGTTAATAAATACTTTAAGCTTTTTTCCAAACTCTCTATTTAAAACGATTTAAAACATTAAAGATAAAATTTTATACAAGTGATTAAAAAAAAAAGATTTAAACATCTTAACATTTAAATAATGCACTATTAATGTACCATTACTAAATATGCACTATTAACAAAACTGAGAAGACATTAAAAGTTACCTGCTAATCTATAAGTAAAACCACCAGTTCTAGGGATTAAGTTTTAATGGTCGTTGACTGCTTCCTTTTCATTGAAAAATGAGACTCAAATCCACTGCTTTAATTTTCAAAGTGTCCAGCTTAGGTGTGTTCATAGATCTGAGATATCAAATATCACGCAGACCTTAATAACGCACCCAGCTAGACATAAGGATAGGTTAAAATGGATGATTCACTTTAAAACGTTAATTTACTTTCACGATATAAATTCCACAATATACTTCCACAAACTTAAAAGAACACCACACACTCTAATCCGCCGATGAAAATAATCGTCTGCCCTCAACATCTGCGATCATGATCTGCGCAGTAATGTTTACCACAAAGTAACATCTAGCAGGTGTTTCCAGAAAAAGAATAGAAAGAAAACAGTTAAATAAAGACATTTCAAATGCTTTATAGTTAATATGGCTGACAAATAACTTCTAATAAAACTATAATATTCTGTTTTTATATGAGAGAGTTTAATATTCTTGGAAATAAGCTGTGAAAATTTAAATTTTTATATATTTTTAATCAGTTGCATTTGTTTTAGGCGTCCAAAGCAAACATAAATTTTAAATAAAAATGGATTTAATAGTCTTTATAAAATAATTATGACATAAATATAAATACTATTCTGCAATCAGATTTCCTAAATACGATTTTTTCATTTTTTACACTCTATTGAAAAGAGCAATATATTTAACAGAGGTGATATCTTATTAAGCACTGACCAGTTTTGGAATAAATTGCTATAGGAATGACATATACTTTATGACATATTTTTAATTCGTTTTTGTTCGGAAACGCATGAAATTGGCTTTTGTTTTTATTCAAAAACTCTGTAATTGAAAGACGTTTTCCATTTTTTAGTAAAATCAGAAGATCTTTCAGAAAAGAATGTCAAAGTCAGTGTTTTGAACCAAATACCCGACGTAACAGGGAAAGAAAAGAGAAAAACCAGCTGTCACGTGACACGAATTGCTTATAACTCGATAAGTAATTTATTTATCAAAAAATGGAAAACTCTTTTCGATTCCAAATTGCTTCCATAGTCAGTCCTGCCCATTTTATGCCTTTGCGTTTAAAAATGAGTCAGAAATTATGTCAGAAAGCTTCGCGTTGTGGAGCAGGTCAGTTGAGAACCACCTTAAATATTCAGTACAAGAAAAATCTTGAACGCTTTCGACGGTCACCCCGAGCACCCCCGATGTCGAACTCGCAAAAATGGTGTCCTCACTTTTTAAACAGAAAGCTGATGATTGGGTTGAGTGGCTCCTCAAAATAATAAGAGATTGGAGATTTTTAAAATATTTTTAGTATCACAAAATTAGCAAATGAGTTCTATGCGGTGGTAGGAAAAAAAATTAAATGTTTGTATTTAAAATGCTAACAAATCTCTAAATCGCTAACAGTTTTATTAGAATGGGAGATCTATTTCTGAATTACTTTCCGCCAAAACTTTCCTACGTTACTAAATTTCTATTTAAGGATTTTTACCTGTGTATTATATAGTATATTTTGTTAAATTTCATGAAAATGTCAATGAAAATTTTAAAAAAATATCTGCCTCATATATGTAGACAATTATTTATTTATTATTTTATTTTGGAAATACAATATATTTAAATAATGTGTGACAATGTTTTTATTAATGATTTAGGTACATGACATAATTCAATTCTATATTTTATGAGTTTTTTTCCAAATTCTCTCTCCGATCACACCGTGAAGTCACAGAGTGTTGGCATTTTGGTCATAGGTTTTACATGACTTATGTGACTTGCAGTGACGTCATTGCAACGTCACAAAAATTTTTAAAGCTGTCAAAAAGTAATTTTCTTCATGCCATAAGATGTTCTAAAGTTTATTTTAAGTTTTCTTTAGATCTTCAAGACGTTCACATTTTGATCATAGTGTGCGTTACAAAGTGGTGTCATTTTGGTCACAGATGTGACGTGACGTACGTGACTCACAGTGACGTCACAATGACGTCACTGTGACTCTGCATGCTATGCGGGTATGAAATTCTTAATGGTTCAAGCAATTTAAAAATTATAATAAAGAACAGTCATTTTATCGCCAAATAAAACATTTCTGGTTCCCTTAAAAGTAAACAGTAAAAAATGGTTATAACTTTATTTTGCTGAAAATAATATTCAGAATTTATGATTTTAAGGTTTTTTGTCATATCCAGGCTGTATAAATTAAGAATTCGATGAAGTATAATAAACAAAACGATAAAAGGCGCGAAATTACAAGAAAAAAAAATGTTTATTGTCAAATATGTGGATTTTGAAAAGTTTATCTATTCAAGGAAACTCTCTTATTGAAATCTAGAAAATTAACGAACATCGAAAACATTATACGATTTCTATCTTTCTTCTTTAACCCTTTGAATGGCGGTGGTACACTTTTGGACCACTTAATTTTAATCCCTATGTGCCAAATTGGTACCATAATTTTTTAATGAAAATTTTCCTTTTATTGATTACGTGAAGAATTTGGATTTAGCCGTAAGCTTACGGGTTGGGTGTTCCGAGTACGTGAAGAAAAGTCTTAACTTCTTTTCAAATAAATTTGTTTGTAAATTCAGGTGTTAATCATTTCAGCATTTTATTCTTTCCTCCCAAAAGTGTTAACCTAGAAAATAAATAACATTTCTTTATTTTGAAAAAAATAATAATAATTTTCTGAAAAAGAGGATATTTCTAGAACCTAATCTCAGCTTATTCTTTAAAAGCATAGTTTAAGAAGAAAATAAAAAAATATTTAACACAATTTTAACTCTCCAATTAGAAATCACAAATACTACTTTAGTAGCAAATAAATAATGGTTTTATTTGTAATATATGTCCCCAGTATTACTTCAATGAATGACTTAATGGAAAAGCACACTTTAAAATATAAGTGTTAGTTAAACATACATTAGATTTATATTGGAAATATTTGCAATGAAACGCCAATATTGCAGAAATATTTGCTTCGAGTTAATTTTTTTTTCAAAAAATATTAAAAATATTGCTTCATAAAAAATAGTAACATATCATTCAATAATGATAAATTCAATTTTTCCATATCTAATAAAGTTTAAAATAGCGATGTGGTTGTGGGTTATGCTTCTGTACGTTTATGTACGTGTATTTTTATTTTTTTATCTCTGGTTGGCCTCTAATAACATTTTTGGCTAGATCCGGACAGGATACTATGATTATCACAACTTCACATAAATAGAATAGAAACACAAGTAAAAAAAAACATTGTATCGATTCATCATTCACGGTGATTCATCATTTAGATGAAGAGCTCTTCCTGAGCAAAGCAGTAATGGTGTAATTTGAGAAGAATCGGAAGCACTTCTATCCGAAAGACAGATGTTTTTCTTATTCCTTCGAATTTAACTACACTTGGTGAAAAGAACCATTGGACATAAATAAAGAAAAATGTATAACGATGATCCAGCAAACATAGAAATAATTCTTGTCTAAGAATAACGCAAAGATCATTAGATGTAGACAGTAATATGAGGTTGAAAGAAATAATAAGAAGTGTACATAAATATTTTTATAAAGAAACGAGATTTTGTTTATGGTTAGGAAATTATTAATACGAGAAGATTAAGCTGGAGAATATACTTAACCATTACGCTCACCAGTCATTTTGTATATTTCTTTGAAAAAACTTCCTAAAACTCTGTTCAAATAAATTTATTTTGAACCAGAAAATGTATTTAATAGTATAAATCAAATATATACCATTCGAAAATAAGTTAAATATTGTTAAATAAAAGTTGTGGTATAAACGTACAAAAAACCGTTCAAAAAGGGCACGATGCTGACACTTTACATTACATTGCGGTTTCAAATTACACAATGAGTTAGGATCATTATTCTGCGCAACAGAAATAAAATATTATAAATAATAAAAACCGAAATACACAATATTTCTTTTTTTTCTCTCCCTTAAAATCCCAAAAGTCTAAATTATTGTTGTTCATTCTAGGACATATCCACTATTCTTGATTCATGAAAAACTCTGAATTAAATTAGCTTGTTTAAAAATATGGTCCAGTCATTTGGTAGAAAATAAAGGAAAGTTTTGGTGTAGTTTTGATATTTGGTTCCATTATGTTTTTTGGGTCGCTAAACATGAATCCACGGTTTTCCAACAATTTTTTTTTTTTCCGGGAAATACGTTTTGTTTACAAAATACTTGTAAAAAACGGAATTTTCTCAGTTTTTTCAAAGTAAGTCCAAAACTATGCATTTTGCGTGAAAGTCAACAGTATATGAATTAAACAGAATGAAATTTTATGTGCTGAAAGATTTTTCTCTGATCAATGGTTTAGTCGTAGGAGTGCCGCAAAAATGGGTGTTAACCCCTTAATCGTCGTGCCCGAGACATTCACGGGCAGCGTAGGTTACGCCTGTTTTATTCAGTTTGTTTGATTCCCACCAGTTTTTTAAAATAGTGTAACTGGCCTTATTCTCGTATTATTTTATCTGTCCATTAAATAACGCAAATATTTCTACTTAAAAAAAACTGGTGGTAATTAAGCAATCTGAATTTTAAAAAAGTAGCCTACACTTATCGGGCGCGACGATTAAGGGGTTAAAAACAAAAAACTGTAAAAAAAAAAAAAAAAAAAAAAAAAAAAAAAAAAAAAAAAAAAACGGGAATTACGGCACTGTACGTCGACGTAACATGATGAAACATATTTTTTTCTTTTCTTAAATTTGTCCAAAATAAGATTTTTTTTTCAAAAAAATACTGGTTGTAGTTTTGACAATATATTAAGTTGTTAAGTTTTTTAGTCCAGGGATTAGGGGCTAAAAAAGGTCAAATAAAGGAATGTTTTGGTGTAGTTTTGATATTTGGTTCCTTTATGTTTTTGGGGTCGCTGAAAAGCAATTTGAAGTTTTCCAAAAAAAATTTTCTCTGGAAATACGCGTTTTTTCAAAAAACCTGTAAAAAAACGGACTTTTATCTGTTTTTTCAAAATAACTCCAAAATTATGCATTTTGCGTGAAAATCGACAGTATATGAATTAAATAAAATACAATTTCCTAAATTTTATGTAATGAAAGTTGTTTTTCTCTGATCAATGGTTTAACCGTAGGAGTGCCGCGAAAATAGGTGTTAAAAACAAAAAACTGTAAAATAAAAACGGTAATTACGGCACTGTACGTCGATGTGACATGAAACTAACCATCAGACACAGACGTTAACCAATAATGATACTAACGATTATATGACTGACTATATTTTATGCATTTTGGTAGAGGAAAAGTGCGGATCCGGCGCCAGAGGAAGGTGGGGGCAGTGGAGCAGCTGCACCTCCTCTCATGAGTCGAAAGTGCTCTTCCTCCGGAGAGCTCATACTCTAAGAGAAGGTAAAATTATGACGGGTAAAAGACAAAAACTGTAAAAAAACGGGAATTGCGGCTCTATACGTCTATGTAACATGAAAATTATCTATTTTAAGCAAACGTTGATTATTAATGATTCTAAATCTATGTGATTGACTACATTTTACAATGAAGTTGACTGATAATAAAGACGACGACTCATTATGAATCATTATTTAGTAGACGACGAATCGGTACCTATTTATTCCAGAACTTTGTTCCAACGGATTTCGGTTGCAAAGCATTCGGATGAAGAGCTTCAGGAGTTTTTGACATACGATCTATGCCCTTATTCCTTATACATATTCGACAATGTCTTACGAATAGGAACCAAATCTACTCTCTTCAAGGCATTTAAACCCCTAACAAACAAGTGGTTCAGTTTCAAGATTATGAAAAATAAATTTCTAATAATTATTTTAATTATTATTTTAATTTGTATGTTTGAGTAGGACGCAGTGTTAATGTTGACATCTATTTGTTGAAATATAAGTAAATATAGAAAGTAAATATCTAATACAGGGTTCGTACGTTTTTACCCCAATTTTTTATTTAGATTTTCTCGCCTTATTTAAATGCAGAAAAGTATTACAATTAATGCAATTAAATGAGGCGTATATAATTTCTGCTATTTAAATATTAAATAGAAATATTATTAAAAAATTGTGTTTAAATAGTACGAACCCTGCAATAATGCTTTATAAATAAAATAAATACATGGTATTGTTAATTAACTCAATGATTCTCACTGTTATATCAGAGTAAAATACTAAGGATGTAGAAGTTCATTCAAAGGTACAGTGCATATTTTTAGTACCAGCATTTTCACATTTAAAACTTAGTAATAATTTGTAATAAGTTTCTACCGTAAAATAAGATTATTATTCGAAAACAATGGTACTAGAAATTAATGAGTTATAAACCCTGACTTCTATTGATAAACATTCTGATGTAACATTGGCAATTAAATAGTTAACATATATTTATAATACAACACTAAGGCTGTATTATAAAAATTTAGATTATAAAAATTAGAAATGTAAAAAATAGAGGCAAAATTCGGTTTCAATTCACCTGTTCACATCTATGATTGAAATCATTGATGTATGCAACCCTGGAGCAAACAGCTAAATTTTTGGGACATTTAAAACTGGAGTTACAACGTGACTTCAATTTTTTTCCAAAATGTACCTATCAAAAATATCTCTAAGAATGAAGAATACTGATGTGCATTCCTAAAAAAAATAAACTCTCTTTATGAATTTTGTAAATATTTTGTTAACAAAAATACTTGACGTCTATGATATTGTTCGGGAAAACATTATGGAATATCTATTTTCTTCCTAGAATTAGAAATATATTTTACTTCTCGAAAATAAAATAATGAAATTAAGAAATAAAACATTCAGTATTTATCTTATGTGATTGAGTTTATTTTATGAAACATTTTAAATAAAAAAATTGCATTATAAGTAACGTGCAATGTGCGTTTTCTGCACAGAAAAATTAAATGAAAAATATCACCATATTTCTGAAAATGAGCTTATTCTTTTCCTCAACATCATTTCATCCCTGTATTAATTACGAATTTAAACAGGGAACAAATAAAACTAGAAAGAGATAACGATATCAAAACATCTCTTTATATAATAATCAATATTATTCCACGTTACTCGACATGTCATCGGATTTGTATTTATTTAGTTTTTACCTGTGATGGTGTAACTATTGATTCATTCTTGGTTCGATATGAGTAATTTCTCTCTATTTATTTCCTTTCTGGTGAAGAAATAAAATATTTTGATAATAATTCATAAACATACATTAAAGAGATGTTTCGCTTTCAACTTTGCAAGTCAAATCATTGAAATATTTATTAATTTAAAATATTGAATGTTTCTATTAGATTTTCTTTAGATGTACTTGTTAAGAAAGCTATAAATTTAGTTTTATATAGTATGCCTTAGCAGTAATTGAAATTTGCTGTTTGGAATAATTTTTAGATTGTTTTCAATGGTATTACAAATTAGAAAATATAGTGTTTAGACATTGACTTTCAATTAATTGTTTGAGGAAAAAAATGCATGTAAAGAACTAGCCATATCATAAATATTTATCAACATTTTTTAACAGCTACAAGCAGGGGCCTTAGCGTCTGAGTGGTACCGCATTGCTTGATGCTAACTGTTTCTAAATGTGGGAGACATGTGTTCGATTCCCAGAAACTGCATGCTTCCCTGGGAGTGTATTTAACTTAGAGTGCTTCAAAAATCTATTTTTGGCTTTGTGTCCATTATTTGAGGACGAATCGTCAACGATTACTCGACATTATGTGCACGATTAATGTGTAAGATTAAAATAAATATATGCGTATTTCAGGCGCAGTCAAATGAAAACGGGTCAGATGACAGAAAATATAACAGAATAATTATTACCTCAAAAGTAATGACCAAAAACTGTTTATACATTTATATTTCTGTGAGAAAAGACGATCAATCCCATTCTTGAAAACGCTTGTGATTAGTTCAGTCACACGTCTTCGTCCAATACAAAACAATGTGCACGGATGACTTTCTTGAACAGTGATCCGTCAATTTCCTCGTATGATACCATCAACTTCAGAAATAGCAGCAGGAGTGACGACACGACTACTCTGTCCTAGGCACGCATAATCTTTTAGTGACACGCGCCCGTCGTGGAATTTCTTGTGCCACACTCAGAAAAAGGAATTGATTAAAGCTACAAACCATTTTTGTTGAGTACATTTTGGTTGTTTTAGCAAAATTCAAGTAAAATTGAACCATTTTACTTCAATTAACAAAACATTTTTTGCTGGCGATACAAAAATGTTTTTGGAATTGCAAAAAAAAAAATGGTTTTCAACAAAAAAAAGAATTTTTTGTTGATTCAAACAAAATTTCCATTGACCTATATTTAAACAAATTTTTTGTTTAAATCTAGGTCAATAAAAATTTTGTTTGAATCAACATTTTTTTTTTTTTTTTTTTTTTTTTTTTTGCAATTTCAAAAAAAAATTTGTATCGTCAGAAAAATGTTTTGTTAATTGAAGTAAAATGGTTCAATTTTACTTGAATTTTGCTAAAACAACCAAAATGTACTCAAAAACTTGTTTTGTAGTTTTAATCAGTTTATTTTTCTGAGTGCACTGCAGTAAATTATAACCTGACTTGCTGTGTTCGTAGTAAACATGTGACAATTGATTTCTCGACACTCTACGACTTCCGCAGTTAAATCAAACTACACTTCACTGTTTTTTACTTGCCTCCATCACTGATGTTAAACGAACACACGGTATATCTAACGTCACTTCCAGCGCAATTAACTGACGACTCGTGTTTTAGCGGATGTTGTAACTGTTCTTTCACGACACGCCACCAGAAGACAGTTCATTAATCAAATTGCAATGGTACCAACATGTGCGCCATGAGAGTTACGCATGGTGGCCCATTTTCTTTTGACTGTCCCTCATATGTATGCGTAATATCAAGAGCCACATGCACCTTCCAGTTAATGCAAATCAAGTGAATGAAAGAGCAATGCAAGTTTTTTTTCCACTTGTGATGTGTTTAAATTTTAGATAGTAAAGAAAAATTGATTTATTTATTTTCTAAAACAGATAATAGTGAATTATAAAAAAAAACAAAGATTATTAGTATCTACTTTCATCAATTTAATGTTAGATTATTTAGTATGTGCATTCACAGATAGATGTTTATATGATCAACAAAGATTTTACTTTAAAATAAATAGTTTAAAGGAATTTATAAAGATAGAAATATCCTATCACCGAAAATGTTTGTATTTTGTACATGAAAATAAGTGAATCTTAAAAAATAGTCTAAATTTATATTTTGATAAGTAGATAGAAATTTCAGAAACAACACATCACAATCTTCTGATATCACAATTCTTCTTGATATATTTATTGTGTTTAATTGCATCAGGGGATTAAAACATTGCGGAAAGCATTCTTTCCCGTCAGATCAAAGTTTTGAGTAGATGTGGGTAGGTGACGGGATGACGGACATCTATGAACAATGTATAGTTCGTGAGAGAAACTTCAAGATTTAGTTGAAAGTCCAGAAAACTTTTGCAACAAAAACCTACATATTCCATGATTTAAATTATGAGAGAGTACACATGGGTCAAAATATATTCTGGACCAGTAAGAACCACTACATATTTAATCGTTGTATAGCAATAAAAAAATCAAACAATGTATATATTTTTCCTGGAGAATGTATTAAATTTTATTTAGAGTTGATTATGGTTTTTTAACTGTTTATCTGTATTCTCCCTATTATGTTTTATGTAACATGGAAAGTTTTTCAAGCATGTTTATATTATTTAAGCGGTATCTCAAATTTAAAGCGTACTATAAAAATAGATTTAGCGTACAAATCAAACTTTTAATAATTGTATCAATTAACATCAAGGTTTAAGTAGGTAATAAGAAAATGCAATAAAACGTTTTAAAATATCTTTCTCTATTTGACAATTTTGGATATTTCATTAAAAATTATCACAATACATTTTTACTGACAAAATTATCTCAGAATATATCTAAATATAAAATTAAAAAGAAATCTACATACACTCCGAAAGAAATGTTATCTTATTTTGTGCTATAAAACTAAAACTTCAACAACTAGACTAGAATAGACATTCTTATAAATTACAGAACATGAAATTTATTTAAAGCATGTTACATATTACAACAAGAAAGAAAAACCATGCGTCAACTTTTGATAACTTTCCAATACATTCAGAATAATTTAACGAAACTGCATCGTTTAATAAGGTAAAAGATGATACCGAAGTAAACAACTTAGAAAACACATAATACATTTCAAAACCCAATTTCAGCAATTGTAGTCCAAAAATCATTCGAATTACGTTTTGATGATCTGCATATATATGTAGCTTTAACTATATATTACGTAATATGCTGCGTTTTAGTTTAGTTCGGCGTAACACATTTCAGCTTAACACAGTTTGAAATACCCCTTCAGGAAATTTCCGTCAAGAAAGGGAAATGTATCCGAGTTCTTTCGTGCAGCCCTGTATATGAACTATGCAAATTAGGCACACCAAGTAATATGAAAAATATGTTGTTAATTTTACCACAACTGTATGCGCTCTTTGGGGGTAGGATACCTTTGAACACGTCGAAAAAGCAAAAAAAATAGCAGTATGTTTCAATCTTCAAAACTTGTGTAATAATTTAAAAATAAAAATCAAGCTTCATTTAAATATAAAGCTTATATTTAAATTTATATTTAAAAATATATATATACTTGTAAATTCATAAATAAATATTGAAATGATAAGTTAAAAAATATATATGATAATAAGAGAAAAAAAACATAACACGTCTTGCGCGCATGATAATATCTGAAAATACGCATATAAAGAGAGAATTTTACTGAAAATAAATACATAATAGTGTTACCTTTATACTAAAACCAGAATATTTATAAAAAATATTGACTAAATTAAAAAATTAACTTATTAATTAAAAAAATTACAAATTTTCTATTTTTTTAAAATATTTTCCAAGTACAAAAACAAAAACAAAATTAAATCTTACTTTTTTCTGGTTTTAAGTTGCAGATAATAGAGAAATGAATATGTGGTGAAATTTTCTTTTAATTGCCATGCATAGTTTTTTAGTAACACTGCGCGCAAGAAGTGTTATGTTTTTTTTTCTCTTATTATCATGTATATTTTTTAACTTATCATTTCAATATTTATTTATGAATTTATAAGTACATATATTTTTTTAATATAAATTTAAATACGAAATTTATAATTAAATGAAGTTTAATTTTTATTTTTGACTTATTACACTAGTTTTGAAGCTTGGAATATAGTGGAATTTTTTTGCTTTTTCGACGTGTTCAAAGGTATCCTACCCCCTTAGACAATTATCGTTCATAAAAAGTACTCTAAACGAATTCTTTTGTTTATAGCTGTAAGTGAACGATAAATACTATGCACAGCAAATTTTACGCTAAGCATCTTGTAGTCAACCGAAGTGATGTATATGAATTTCAATATGTTTAAAATAATGTAATAACATTAAAGTACATTGCAAACGAGTTTTCCCTAAAGATCATTATGTAACGGAATTGTGCTGAGTGTCCCTGTAAATGAACAATAAATGCTATATACTTCATTTTTAATAGCTAACATATAGTAAACGTCAGTAATATATTTTAATTACAGGGCAATCCAAGTATATTTACGGGAGTTAGAGTACAGAGAGAAAGACAAACTGAAGTCAAACATTTTTCAAGTATGTTGGAAAGTGTTAAAAGAAATCCTTGTACTCATCGGTAAAAGTCTGAAATAACTTTTAAAAAACAAAATGCGAGAAAAGTCACATAGGAACAGAAACAAAATGAGCAATTAATTTTGATGAGACTAAAAGTAAAAAAAATATATATATTATTTCTGATCAAAACATTCCCTATTTTATGCACACAGAAAACGCACAACTCGATACACATATAGTGCATTTGCTTCCCAAGGATAATCCTCAGGAAGATCGATAATCAAACACCATCACCCAAACCATCCTGAAAATCCAAAAAATGTAATCAGGAGGTCTTCAAGAACCAAAAATGTCCGCCTTACAGCATTTTGGCAATCAGGACTTCAAATTCCTCCTAGGGAAGATTACAGGAAGCATTATTGGAGGAATTTCAGAAACTTCAAGGCCACTTAAATAAAAAAAAGTACATTATATTATTGAAATTTTCATCTACATAATCGTGAATAATAACTGTTATTTAAAAGCTTTTACTTATGGCTTAACTCAGTTACCGTTTTTTCCGTAGAGGATAGAATAAAATGTGCATTTACTATTACTTGTTTTTACTTTTTTATTTTAAAAATTATATTATACCTCCAAATTTACTAACTAAATCTCTTCTTATTCAAAATTCTCTAATATAATAAGAAAAACATTTCCGTTGTTTACAGCGTAAGGACATTCTTCTTGCAGGGAAAACTACACTCTAAAAAATCCATGAATTAATATGTATTACTTACCTATCATACGTAGTATAGGGTAAGTCCTGTAATCGTTTTGAAAATCGAAAAAAAAATGACGGATTTACACGTTTCAGACACTGGAGATTCCGAAAAACATATTTTTAGAAAAATAAAATTGCCGTCCGTCTATGTGTGTGTCTGTGTGTCTGTAAACGCTCTATCTCCCGAAAAATTGAGATAGAAACTTGCAATTTGGTATGTACTTAGTATGTAATAATGGGAAGAAGCCTTTTTAATTTCATTAACCTCGATTAAACGGAACTATTTTTTTCGGACTCTCGAAATATTCGTTCTGATAAAAAGTATATAAAAAATTTCGAAATTGTTTATTTTAAGAAATGAATATAAAAGATAATAAAAAATCATAAATTTTGCATAAAGCATGAAGTCGATCGGATAATTAGTTGCCGAGATATTTGGAATCCAATTTTCCACACTCTTCGATTTTTCATGACCCTGTATTTCATCCAAATTTCACTTCAAAGATATATTTTAATTGGAAATTTGATGCTTAATCAGATGCAGTAAACCGCTAGGTAATTGGATTATTATTTTTGGAGTTATAAGGATGTGTCTTTCAAGCAATTCAGTAATCGAGCCTTTAAAGTTTATGACGTCATCAAGCCACGATTTTATTTGAATCGCAATGCATTTTATAAGTAGTTTACACATTTTTATTTTAATATTTTACATTATGCACATCCATTATGGGTAAGTATTACGGTGGCCCCCAACGACTAGTTTTCCGTTGTGAGTATTATTTTAATTGACAAAATTTTCAGCTTTGATTTGACTTCTTTCCCTAGTTTTCCCAATCTAACGTGAAAGTTACTTGGATTTCTGTAATCTAAGCTTCGTCTTCTTCAAATTAGAATGGTATTCCGGCAGCCTTGCTGCAAGAACTTTTCAAAACTTCCCAGCACTGTTAAAAAGTTTTTATGAACTCGGTTTTCTAAACCGTCTGTTTCTCCGCGCTTTAACACTCGAAAATATATTCGGATTGTCATGTTATTGATACATAATATGTTATTGATGTTTATTAAGTCGTGCTTTTTATTGAAAATGAAGTGCGTAGCATTTAAAGTTTTCTTACAAGGGCACTCAAAATAATTCCGTTACATTAAGGAAAAAAGTGTTTGCAGTTTATCATAATGATGTTACATTATTTTCAACATATTGAAATTTATATACATTACTGATGTGTACTACAAGATACTTACTATAGAATATTGTGAGTATAAAATGTATCGTTAATTTACAGGGACACACAAAATAATTCGTTTTCATTAAGCGATAATTGCTGAATGTGCGTTTTCAATTGTGGTTTTGTCTGTTGAAAATAAATTAATTTTTAGCATATTACTTGCTGTATATAAATTCTATAGTTTACACATAGGTACGTAAAAAAGAAATTGAGTACATTTCCGTTTATTGACAGAAATTGCTGAAGGAGAATATTTAACTGCGTTATGCGTTTCATAACTGAACTAAATGTTTGCATACTATGTTGTATATATGCAAATTTATGGATCATATACAGGGCTGAGGAAAAGATACCTTTTCCAACTATAGTTGGAAAATATAAAGCAACTTAAAATATTTTTTATCCATGCGTCATACACTACTGTATGCATGGATTTTACACATTTCCAAATAACAGAGTTAACATTTTATTTCCCCTAGAATTTTCAAGGAGTTTGGCGCCACTACATCAAATAAAAAAAAAATCAATAAATAAATCACAAATTTGCCAATCGCTGAATTTCGAATATTTTCTGGGCTATTAAATACGACAAAAATTATATTCAAAAACAGAGGTAGAACTGTAAGAAACCTGGGCACGCAAATTTCAATTAGAATATAAACCTTTATGCTTCGAAGATACTTCAAATTACCATAAAAAATACTTGCTATAAAAATGCATATAAATCATCAATTGGCTGCAATGCAATTGCATATTTGTACTGACCTGCATATTATCTAATATTAAAATAAAATTTAATTCTGAAAAAAAATGCTCGACAAAACTGAAAACGTACTTTTAGAAATTACCGCCCATAGACAGCAACATATACGGTTACTTGTGTAGCGCTGTATATGAATTTATTTATATTCTACAAAAATCTCTTTGTGTACGATGTGTAGTTCTCCTGGAAAACGCGATTAAAAAACAGCCTTAAGCAATTCATGCTCATACACAGTAATGCTTATAAATTATTTTGTGTAAAATCCATTGACTTTATGCACACTACGTAGTATGCAAAAATTTAGTTCAACATAAAAGCGAATACCACATATAAAAATACACCTCCAGCTGTTGATTTTCAAAGACTGTATGGTAACTGAAATATTTTGTGTGTCCCTGTAAATAAACGTTAATTTTATTGCACGTCATCTTCTACAGTAAGCATCTTGTAGTGCACCTCAATAATCTCGTATATAAATTCCATTATGCGTGAAATAGTGGAACGTAATTAATATATATTACAAACAATTTTTTCCTAGACAATTTTGCAACAGAATTCTTTTGTGTGACACTGTAAATGGAGGGAAAATGCGTTCTTCACCATATTCTACAGAAATAATGTTTTAATGCACTGCATAAATTTATACCAATTCCATTTTGTTTGAAGTAGTGTAACATTTAAAATACACAGCAAAAGATGTTTCCCCACTAACCATAATGTAACAGGATTATTTTGAGTCCCTGGAAGTAAACAAAATGATTCACACTCCATTTTCCTCTGAGAACATTCCATATTTAACTCATATCAATTATATGTCAATTCGAGTATATTTACCAGAATTAGAGTACGAATAGACAGTTGGCAGCAGGCAGACAAACGGAAGTCACAGACACTTTTCAACTATGTTGGAAAATGTGATATTTTAAAGAAATGATTAAGTAGAATTCTAAATATTTCACAAAATTCCGCTAAGTACCGATTTAGATTATGTATTTTAATAATTCTAAAATTTATTAAAATTTTGCACAAATCTTCTAACGCATTTATAGATATTCACGAAAGAAAAACACTTTGAATCCCTTGAAGGTTGATGACATATTTTTGTACCACTTGAATATTGACAAGATTTGTACCAGAATGTTTGAACAAAATTTCACCTTCTTAACTTTGGTGAAAAAGAAGGTTTCTAAAAGAAGGTTTCTAAAATTGTACCTCTTTAATTTCAAATAAAATTTTTCGACCACTGAAAGGGTTAAAGGCTAAATGTTCTTTAAATTATAATTTGGGACATAAAATGTTAATAAAGTACATTTAAGTATGTTTACTTCCGTAATTAATTTTGGAAACTCTTTAAAATTTATCAGAGTAAATGATAAGGTTAATAGGAATGTACATTTAAATTAAAGTCAATTTAAATATTTTAGATTTTCTCTTACGTCAACTTTAATGTGCTTATCTTTCTTGAAGAACGATTTTAAATTCTCATTAATTTCAGTTTAAAGGTAAAATTCGATAAAGCGATCCTCGCATACCACCAATTCTATTCACAAAATTTTACATTGTGTGAAAAGTAATTTTGCCACAAAGTGAAAAGTAAGCTATTTGATAAATACATGCATAATCAAAAGTTTTATTAAGCATGTAATTTTGTATACAAATAAATTTTTAAATTAATGATTAAAGTAAGCTGTTTGATAAATACATGCATAATCAAAAGTTTTATTAAGCATGTAATTTTGTATACAAATAAATTTTTAAATTAATGATTTTCATGTCTTCTCATTTTAGTATAAAAATGCAATATATATACAGGGTGTTCCAGGATTATTGGGACAAACTTTAAGGGGAGTTAGGGGACATATTTTCATAGCAACCCATGGTCGGAAACGGCTTCGTTCGCCGTTAGGTGGTGTTCCCTTACTTGTTGCCAGCACCTCTAACATCTGCAGATAACGCATATTTTTGAAAGAGAAGCTACCAAGCTTACTTGATACCATGCACGACATGTCAAACGCCATATGTGGTTTCAACATGGTGGGGTACCTCTCCATTACGTGTGTTCGTGAACAATTGAATCAGGTGTTTGGTCACCGATGGATTGAACACGGTGGATCGATTCCTTGGCCACCAAGCTCTCCTGATTTAAGCAGCATAGATTTCTTTCTTTGAAGTGCACTGAAAAGTGATGTGTACACAACGCCTGTGGATTCGATATGGATCTGGTTGAAAGACTCGTCTGTGCTGCGGATATCCAACAAAATCCAGATGTATTTGAGCGAGTCCGCCAATCCATGGACCGACGGTGTATTGCATGCATCGGTAGCAATGGTGGAAACTTTGAACATCTTTTGTGACATTTTCACATATCATCTGGCTCAGCACATGTAATATCTTTGACCATTAAATTATTTCAGATGATCACAGTCTTGTGTCTCTTCGTTTCTTGTACCTGTCATACTACTTTCACATGACGTTTCCGACCATGGGTTGCTATGCAAATCTGAATCCTTGTGATGTCCCCTACCTCCCCTTAAAGTTTTTCCCAATAATCCTGTGACAGCCTGTATATATATATAATAGCTGACCAGCCCGGCGTTGCCAGAGCCCGTCCCAGCTAAAAATGAACTGCAGTTTTTCTACAGAAGTGAAGTATTTTTAAAGTTTTTCTACAGTCAACTGTAGATTTTCTGTAGTGCAATCTCGACTGTAAAAATACTTCAGTTATTTTGCAGTTAATGTGAAGTAATTTTGCAGTAATATATTTCAAAAATACTGTGAGCTTTTATCTGCAAAAAAACTGCAGTTTACGTGAAGTTATGTTATAATCATAAATTAAAAAAATAATGAGACTTTACATCTGTAGTAAAACTGTAGTAAATTTGAAGTAATTTTACAGTCATTAATTCAGTATTATATTTTCAGATGTATCTGCAGTATAAGTGCAGTTACTCTAAGGTAATTTTACAGAACTTAATTTTAGTAAGTTTGTGAGATATTTTCAGCAATTTATCTGCAGTTTTAAAAGCTAAGCAATATTAAAGTTTTTCAGTTTATGACAATATTGCGTATTTACTCTGTTATTAATAATTAACACTGTTTTCAAGACTTTTAGTTTAATGGGACTAAATTGAACCAAAATCAAAATCCTCGGGCGGGGGTGGGGGAGGGGGAGGGGTGGCGAACACTGTTTTGAACCAACCATTTTGAGATAAATTTTTAACAAATAAATATAAAACATAATAAATAAATAACTTTCATGGGGAATTTAAGGGGGAAAGTCCGCCCTTCCCCCCAACGGGAAATTTGTACTTTCTCTAGTGTTTAATTACTTTAAATTACTCGAAAAAAGAATAAATTTACTGTTTTCCAAAATCGGTCAAAATAAAAAATTAAATAAAATTTCAAAATCCAGGGAGGGTTAATGACGCCCCCCCCCCCCTTCCAACGGATAATTCTTAGTTCCTCTTTTAAGTTAAGCGAGGAACAGCGAGTTAAGCAGCGGACATTGCTTTCAACCTCCCCTTTGGAGATAAATTTTTAACACATAAATATAAAAAATAATAAATAAATAACTTTCATGGGGAATTTAAGGGGGAAAGTCCGCCCTTCACCCCCAACGGGAAATTTGTACTTTCTCTTAGTGTTTAATTACTTTAAATTACTCGAAAAAAGAATAAATTTACTGTTTTCCAAAATCGGTCAAAATAAAAAATTAAATAAAATTTCAAAATCCAGGGAGGGTTAATGACGCCCCCCCCCCCCCTTCCAACGGAAAATTCTTAGTTCCTCTTTTAAGTTAAGCGAGGAACAGCGAGTTAAGCAGCGGACATTGCTTTCAACCTCCCCTTTGGAGATAAATTTTTAACACATAAATATAAAAAATAATAAATAAATAACTTTCATGGGGAATTTAAGGGGGAAAGTCCGCCCTTCACCCCCAACGGGAAATTTGTACTTTCTCTTAGTGTTTAATTACTTTAAATTACTCGAAAAAAGAATAAATTTACTGTTTTACAAAATCGGTCAAAATAAAAAATTAAATAAAATTTCAAAATCCAGGGAGGGTTAATGACGCCCCCCCCCCTCCCCCTCCAACGGAAAATTCTTAGTTCCTCTTTTAAGTTACTCGAAAAGAACCAATTTTATTATGCTGTTCAAAATCGGAGAAAACGTAATTTTAGTTACTTAAACTTTAAAATTCAGGAAGAAAGTAGTAATTGAACACCCCCCTCCCCCCCCCCCCCCCACACACATACACACTCTACACACAACGAAAAATTCTTAGTTCTTTTATTTTAAGTTATTTTTTATTTTTATTTTATTATTTATTTTAGTTATTTAGTTATTTAAATTTCAAAATCGAGAGAGGGGAAATGGCCTTTCCACTTATTAACTACAGGCATGAGTTCCAGTTTTCAATAAAATTTTACTTCAAAAAACAAATGAAAAATGTAAATCTCCTTAACATTTATTTTTTTTTTCGTAACTGACCCGGCATTTCTGTCTCCAATTATGTGAAGAAACACTACTACTCAACTCAACTCCAATTCCGATCGTGTTCTGTTTACATTTTGACGGCGATGGCGGTAAGCGGTAAGTGCAAGCGTTCGTATATTATTTTCTGTAATTCGCTAGCTTTGTTAATATAATAATTAATGCCGTAATTTTTTAAATGTTTATATATAGCCATAAGATGGCTAAAAATATGTACCGACAGACACCTCTACAAATCTAGATAGATTAAAAAATTAGATACATTCAACGTATTTATAAAGTACCACGTTGTCTTGCCAAAAAAAATTATTTCGGAGGAGATTTGTATTGTCAATGTGTCGTCCATATTGTCTTATTTTAGACTTTTTTTTTTTAAATACTGTAATAGCGATGGAGTTAATTTAAAGTTTGTTGCCCCTACAATTACGATTATGCCGATAAATCACGAAATGTAAAACACATATAGTATTATTATAATGTCATATATGCTTTATAATTTGATAAATTTTGGTCACTAGATGTTTTTTCTTGTATTAATTTTACATTATTTTGTAATAAAAAATGCAGAAAATGAATCCTGAAATGTGTTTTATGGTGTTCAATGGATAAATAAGTTAAAAAAAAAAAAAATATTTTCTTTAAATCCAAAGTTTTTATTATTACAAACAAGTAACAGCATACAAAATTTAAAAATAAGCTATCAAGCTGGGGTGTAAAAATCTAGGAGTCAGTGGGCCGATTCTCACCACTAAATTTTATTAGTATTCTTCGGCTAAATTTTATTATTATACTTCAACTAAATTTTATCAGTATTCTTATTAGTCGAACAATACTAAAAATTTAGTGGTAGTAATCTACCCATTGGCGACTGGATTTTTACACCCCTGCTATCAAGTATAAAAATATAGCAACAAATATTTTGTTATTAATTGAAAAATGTTAACTGACATCTGTAACATACCAATTTGGCAAACTATCTTGGAAAAAGAAGAAAAAGCTTTTAATCGCATTTCATGTAACATATCATTCAAGAGGACAATAATTAAAATAGCATTACTTTAAATCATAATTTTTATAAAGTTATTTTCCTCCTGGTATATTATTTATAAACTTTGATTAAAAGCAATTGAAAATATATGTAAAAACCTTGAGAAATCATTAATTGGATTGACACTAATATTGACACACAGGCTAAGTACAGTCAAGATCAACCCAAACAATATTATAAATTTAATTGTACTGATAAAAGGCTCAAATATTTAATTTAATTTTGTAATAAATATGAGTTATTTGAATTCACAATAACAAACTCTAAATTAACTCCATCACTATTAAAGAAAAGTTTAAAATAAGATAATATGAACAAAACTTTGAAAATACAAATATCCTATGAATATATTTTTTCTAGTAAGGCTTTTATAAATACGTTGAATCTATCTAATTTTTTTAAGAGAAACCAGTTTTGAAGAAGTGTCTGTCGGTACATATTTTTAGCTATCTTATGGCTATGTATAAACATTTAAAAAATGAATTACGGTGTTAATTATTATATTAACAAAGTTAGCGAATTGCGGAAAATAATGGATGAACGCTGTCACTTATTGCTCAATGCCGAGAGTCGCATGTAAAACGTAAACAGGTTCAGAGTAAAGGTGAAAATAAGCACTCGCCAGTCGCCACTCGTCGATTAAACTTGAAAAACTGGCGACTAAAAACATGGAAAGTACCGGCCAAATGCAGGATTTTCTGTTTAACTTTTTTCCCTAAAATTAGCGATTTTTCCACGCCCGTTCGACGAAATTCATGATTTTTCCACACCCGATCGCCGAAAGTTTTTATTTTTCCGTGCCCGATCGCCAAAATTGATTTTTTCGCGTCTGATCGCCTAATTCCATAATTTTTCTGCACTCGAACGCCGAAATTTATGATTTTACAGCGTCCGATCGATGAAATTAATGATTTTTCCACAATCGACGGCCAAATTTCTTGATTTTTTTGCGTCTGATTGCTGAAATTCATGATGTTTCTGCACCTGACCACAGAAATTTGTAATTTTTCTGCGGCCGATTGCCGCAATTCTTGATTTTTTTTTTTTTTTGCATCAGATCGCCGAAATTTGATTTTTCTTCACCTGACCGCCAAAATTTATGATTTTACCGCATCCGATCGATTAAATTCAGGATTTTACCGCGTCTGATTGACGAAATTCAAGATTTTTCCACACTTGATCGCTGAAATTTGTGATTTTTACGCTTTCGATCGACAAAATTCATGATTTTTCCCACACCCGATCACCGAAATTAATGATTTTTCTGCATTTGATCACTGAAATTTATGAATTTTCCGCACCCGATCACGAAAATTCCTGGTTTTTCCGCCCCTGACTACCAAAATTTATGATTTTTCCAATTACAATCGATGAAATTCACGATTTTTCTGCATCCGATCACCAAAATTCATGATTTTTCCGCACCTGATCACCGAAATTTGTGATTTTTCCGTGTCCAATTGCCACAATTCTTGTTTTTTTTATCAGATCGCTGAAATTCATGATTTTTCTTCACCCGACCGCTGAAATTTATGATTTTACCGCGTCCGATCGATTAAATTCAGGATTTTACCGCGTCTGATTGACGAAATTCAGATTTTTTCTGCACTTTATTGCTGAAATTTGTGATTTTTACGCTTTCGATCGACAACATTATTTTTATGCATTCGATCGACGAAATTCAAGATTTTTACACTCTCGAATGACGAAATTTGATTTTTACGTAGCCAATCGACGAAATACATATGATTTTTACACGCCGATCGATAAAATTCATGATTTTTACTCACTCGATCGCTAAAAATCATGATTTTTACACGCCCCATCGATGAGATTTGTGATTTTTATGCATTTGATCGATGAAATTCAGGATTTTTACACTCCCGAATGGCGAAGTTTTTTTACGTAGCCGATCAACAAAATTCATTATTTTTCTGTGCACAATCGACAAAATTCATTATTTTTACGTGCTCGATTGAGAAAATTCATGATTTTACACGCACTATCGACGAAATTCAGGATTTTTACACTCTTGAATGGTGAAATTTGCAAATTTTCTTCTGAAATTCAATTTGTGGGTTTTTTTTTTTTCGGTTAATGTGCGTGAAGTGTACATATATATATAAAAGTTACTAACCGCTGTTTGAATGAATTTCATGAATTCTAGAGATTGCTGTATTGTGAGTTTCGTGCATTCTAGAGATTGCTGTATTGTGAGTTTCGTGCATTCTAGAGATTGCTGTATTGTGAGTTTCGTGCATTCTAGAGATTGCTGTATTGTGAGTTTCGTGCATTCTAGAGATTGCTGTATTGTGAGTTTCGTGCATTCTAGAGATTGCTGTATTGTGAGTTTCGTGCATCCAGGATGTTGTTGTTTTTTTGTTTGGGGGGGGGGGGGGGGTAATGTCGGCAAAGCGTACATATATATATATATGTTACTAACTGCTGTTTGTATGACTTTCATGCATTCTCGAGATTGCTGCATGGTGAGTTTCATACATCCAAGTTTGTTTTTTTTTTTCAGTTAATGTATGCGAAGCGTACATATATATGTTACTAACTGCTGTTTGAATGAATTTTATGCATTCTAGAGATTGCTGTATGGTGAGTTTCATGCATCCAGGGGTTTTTTTTCAGTTAATGTTCGGTTGATGTACCTGCTTAATCCGGTAACCGATAATTGCATACCTCGCTTATATAAGTGTTTTCGCGGTCTCCTCTGATAATGGGATCCAGGATAATGGATATTCAGGGCCATGTTGCCTGCAAGTTTGGTGTAAATGTATCACTTGTACGTGCCACCATTCGAAACAAGCTAAATTCTGCTGCAAAGGCTGTGTAATGTGAGAAGAATTTGTAAATACATTTGGTATTTAAATACGATGTAAATTATAAAGCATAAACATCAAATGTTAATAAAATGGTTTTTTTTAAATTTAAACCTTATTTCCTCCATAATTGCATACAAGATAAAATTGGAAGGACAAATCAGGATGCAGGTAAGAGTAATTTTTGTAAATTTTAGCATTTTTTTTTTAAAAACAGCAAAGCATATATTTGTTTTGCTCTTAATATTAATTTTATGCAGTTATTTTTTATTAGCTGTAACATATGTAATACATTTTATTTCATAGTAAATGGTATATAATTTAGAAATTTACATATATATATATATATATATCCTTTCGTATAATTTATTTTATATATTCAAAATTATATAAATATTCAAGGCACATATTGATACTATCTTTAAGAGATGAAAGAATATTCAAATTTGAAAGTCACATTGTGGAAAAATTAGTTGCAATTAAAATTAATTTTTGCATTTAAATTTCATGTAGGGGAGACTGATACACACTGGAACTATGGGCACAGTGGACCACCCTCTAATATTTTATTTATTTAAACTTTTTTAAAGCTTCTCTTATATCCTAATAGACAACAGCACTGCACTGATTATTTATAGCCTTCAGAAAATATGCTTAGCTCAGATTGAACTATTTTATCCTGATTGGTTGTTTTGAGCTTCTAAAAGTAAAATTTTTCATCATCATATTTCAATTTTTTAGTAATTAAAGGTTGTAGATAAATAAGATAAAACAGCTTTTTTGTAAAGCTAAGATCCTTTTTTTATTTAACTTTAAAGTTAATATGTTTAAAAGGAAGCTATAAACAATATTAATATGATAAACAATATTAATATGATTATTTATTGAACTTCAACATGGGTCACAGTTGACCACCCACTCCTGGGGCACAGTGATCCACAATCCACTCTGCTCCTGTAATGCAGAATGTTCAAAATATTTAATAATTGCTTATTTACTATAAAGAAATATTGTTTAAAAAAAGTTATTTAACTGTAAAATAAAGTAAACAAAGAAAAATGACAATTTATATAATATAGTAAGAAATATTTTGTTTTGTATATACTGCCTTTGATAAATATAACTGTAGTCTAAATTTTTGATGATTCTATTCAAGTAAGATTAATGAGATGCAAATTGAATGGAAATCAGTTTATTTTTCCCGAAACTGTAGATGAATCTATTGTTGTCAATGATGTCATAATATTGCTCCCAGACCCAAAAGTATTTCAGGAAAATTCCAGGCTCAATCTTACTCTTAAGTATTTTGGAATTTCATTTGCAAATTTTAATGTGCGCTGATTTTTTTGTACTTAAGTAATAACTTCAACTAAAGTGCAATTGTTCCTGTATTAATCTGTTATTATTTTCAAAATATAATTCATTTTGTTTTTGTTTCAAAATGTTACTTGTAAATTTATATTACTATGTTATTTTGCAGGTAAAGGGAAAATAAAAAAAGACTTAGATTAATGAAAAATAGACTTATATTGTATTTCAGATAATACCTAATAGCGGTCCACTGTGCCCCAGAAGTGGGGCACAGTGGTCCACTTTATGGATGCATATAAAAATTTTTTTTGAAAAATATATTGAAAACTATGTTATGAGAAAATTATGATAAATGTATAAATGTTTAAGGAATATTCAAAAATATTTTCATGCAGATCGGTTTGTGCATTAAAGAGAACATAATTTTTAACTGAAAAAATGTTCCACTGCGTACCAGTCTCCCCTACATTTAATATTTAAAATTATCATCTAAATCTGCCACAATAGACTTCATTATGAATTGCTTATGAGATTAAAAATTTGCAATCCCTTTCGCATATATATATATATATATATATATATATATATATATATATTCTCACAAGCTACAAAGAAAAAAAAAATTTTTTGGGGGGGGACAACAGATTTTTATATAAATTGTGAAAGTAACATGTATGTATACAACTGGGAGTGTTTAATTGAAAATTAGCCAAATGAGGAGCCGGAGAAATGGAGAGAGTTTACCAGCTAGTTAAATTAGCTGCAGAATTCTAGAGGGGGGGGGGGGGGTAATCACTTCCATTTTGCTCCTAAAATATACAAGTTGAGAGTCTAAAAACAGCCAAAGAATTTTCTCTATATTATTTGTAATATTTATTGTTTTGTTTTAAAGAAAGTATTGGTAAACAAAAATAAACATTGATTACGCCAAGGGTGTCTGTAAAAACAACAGAAATATTCAGACGTCACTTAAGAGAAACGAGGTTCTCTATTTTAATGAACTACAGAAAATTTGCAAAAAAAAATGCAGGTGGGAAACTACAGAGAATCTGCAGAAAAAATGCTGTTGGGAAACTACAGAAAATCTGCAGAAAAAATGCAGTTGGGAAACTGCGGTGATTTGGCCGATTCCACTACAGAATTTTTGAGGTTGATACAACTACAAAATTACTGCAGAATTTTTGAGGTTGATACAACTACAAAATTACTGCAGAATTTTTGAAGTCGATACAACTACAAAATTACTGCAGAATTTTTGAAGTCGATTCAACTGCAAAATTACTGCAGAATTTTTGAAGTCGATTCAACTGCAAAATTACTGCAGTAATTTTGCAGTTGTATCGACTTCAAAAAAACTGTAGTCGAATTGGCCAAATCACCGCAGTTTCTCAACTGCATTTTTTTTGCAGATTTTCTGCAGTTCATTTTTAGCTGGGGTGTAATAAACTTAAATATCTTTAAAATGTTAACTTTGGCCACGGTATGCATTGGCTTCTGCACCGTATAGTGGCCACGGTATGCATACCGAGCATGCTCGTACACTTCGGAAAATCTTTTAAAACCCTTTCCACCGCCAGGGGAGCATTCCGTTCCAAACAAATCTCTTTCTGAACGAACCTCTGAGACTGTTACACGCTGCCGTCGGCACTGTATAGTAGGCGTGCTACAAAATTCAGCTGGTTTGGCGAAGATGGGAACATTATTAGCCGAGTTACTGAAATAAGGCACAGTTAGAAAAAATAACTTTGAGGAAGGTGCCGGGAAGGGAGGGAATGTTCAATTTTTCTTCAGAAAATGACTAATAAAGAGAACTACTATGCATCTTTAAAAATTCGTTAATTTTTCTTAAGCTAGAAACATAATTACAAATTTGGCTTAGACTATTATTAGGAAATAGTGGTAACTGCTACTCATAAATTTACTTTAATGTTATATTGGGTGATTATTAAGTTAATTATAATCTTTGGAATCACATGCTTTGAAATCGGAAAGATAGTTGCGGAGATATGGAAACGGGGCATAGTTAAAGAAAAAACCCTTAGAGGAGGGGCCGGGGGGAGGTGTTCAAATGCCCTTCAGCAAATGCCTAATTAGGAGGACCACTATGCATCTTTAACAATTCGTTCGTTTGCTTAAGCTAGGAACTTAATTACAAATTTGGATTAAACTATTATTTGGAAATATTGGTAACCGCTACTCATAAATTTATTTTAATGTAATCGATGGTGTCTAATAAGTTAATTATAATGTTTGGAATCGCTTGTGTTGAAATCGGAAATATAGTTGTCATGATATAGAAACGGGGTATAGTTAGAGAAAAAACCTTGAAGGAGGGGCCAGGGGGGAGGACGGATGTTCAAGTGCCCTTCAACAAATAACTTATTAGGAGAACCACTAAGCTTGATGCATTTGGTTAAGCTAGGAACTTAATTTGAAATTTGGCTTAGACTATTATTCGGAAATACTGGTAACTGCTTTCTAGAAATACACCTTGAAGCTATGAATGCTGATTTTAACGATAATTTAGTAAAAATGGATCTTGTTTGGAGATGTTCTGAACATTTTTAGCTGAGACTTAAATTAGTGGTATTCTCTACGTAAAACAACGATTAAACGCTACGGGTGAATCTAAAAATGTTTAAATTGTTAAATTTAATTAGTTCTGTTGAAATCAGAGCAGTAGATTTCGATTTATTAATAAGAGGGGGCAATTAAGGAAAAAGCCACCGCCAAGTGGCACACGGTCAATTAAAATAAATGCGATAATAAATAAAAAGTTGTTTACTATTACCCCTCTCCATCCCCACAAATATAGCATATAATCTGTTAAAAAAATTCTGTATTAATAATCTCTGTCATAATAATATATGTCATGTAAATAACCCCTTAAACCCAGCTAATTATCATGAAGAAAAACGTGGCTGTAAAAATGTTTCAAACAGGTGGCGTCTGCATAGCTTGTCGGGAGCAGGTTACGCTACATTAGCATGGATGTACGCCAGTAACTGGAATCCATATTAACACTATTTCGTTAGAAGTCCTTATCTGTGCATCGCTACTGTGGTTTATTTAATTACTTCTGTGAAGACAATATACAACCAACCAGCCAAACAAAAGGCGTACTTTTGATGAGAGTTCTTTGTGGATTTTAATTCATGTTTTAGTAAATAATTAAAATATTAAAATTCTGATTCTCAGGTGCATTCGGGCAGGTTTTGGACTATACTCAACTAAATTTTCAGACTTCTAGGTGTGCGAAACTTTCCTAGCCATCGCCAACACACACACAGAGCGAAACTTCCTTTTATTACTATACATGTACCGTGTGATCCAAAAGTCAGGAAATATTTAAATAATTAATAATTTGAAAAGTCATAAACATAAAAAATGTGTTTTGCAACAAATGGATGGCAAAGAATAATGTTCACAGCATTAAGCAACATTCCTTGCGGTTTAGCAGATACATGTTGTCGGATGGCATCTTTTAATGTTGGCAATATAGGGGTACACATTTGACTTGAAGAATCCCGAAAGATATATGTCGTAAGGTGTCATATCGTAGATCGGTGAAGCCTTGCATGTGGAAAGGACTGACTAATAACATGATCCTCCACAAGTGTTGAGCTCAGCAAACGTTGCACAGGCCGAGCGATATGCATTGGTGCGCAATCTTGAAACAAGTACATGTCGCGTTTTTATTTCTTGAATGATGTTGTGTTGTAACAATGCTACATTGCGTGAATCAGTGACAAAAACTGTTTTTAAACATGTCCATGTGACTTCCTCGAAAAGAAAATGTATCGATCAAAACAAATTCTTGAAGCCGTGCTACGCCTTTCTGGAATCACCTGTATAGAAACAAACATACAATTTTGGCTGATGCTGTGGTTGTTCAATAAATGCATGTGGAATTTATATGTTCGACATACGACAATTGTGTGTGCTAACGCTACCAGGCAGTGTGAAATGCACTCCACTCCTATGAAGCCATTTGTGCTTCTATTCCATGTTATTAAATACTCATTTCGAAAATTCTTGACGATTTATAAGGTCACCATGTTTAAGTTCTTATGCATGCTGTAGCTTGTACGGATATAATTTTAGGGTCATTCTCAGTGCTTACCAGACTTTTCCGTGAGACAAGACTGTCTGACTCGAAAATTTTCAAGGGCTGCATTCCTCGAGTTCAGAAACCGTCGACATGTATTGCACCATCTGTTCGACTGTCTAGCCAACACTAGCGAATGCAAAAAGCTGGCCACATTTTGGGTATGAAGCGAAAGGACCTGTGGCTTCAAATTTTTGCAATATTTAGGCACAATCCAAAATACATCTTTTTTTATTACAGAGCTCCAAAATTATGATTTTTTTAATCATCCTTTTCTTTTATTGTAACTGATATTAGATTTTTTAATGAATGTAATAGTTTACACTGTCATTACTGTTGCTATTATGAAATATGCTGTAAACCTTTCGCATAAATATGTATGCAGTATTCTAAAAAGTATATTAAGCTTAGGTTAAAATATATCTGAATTTTTTAGGGTCCGTTTTCATAACCTCGTCGCGTTTGGGTCAAATAGTTTGCTTTAAGCAACTATGGCAATTATTTCTTTTAGCATGGGCAGAGATGGCTTTCGTTCCGGCCGTCCCTAAATATTTTGGCCAGTGCAGACCTCTAACAGCTGCTTATTTCACGCCCGCTGCTGTAAACATAAAGTGCACATCGGCAAACTCCGTGTTTGTGTATCGATGTACACCACTCGAAATCTTCACTTTTTACGCAATCTGACTGCTTTGAGACACCGATATGAAAGATGAAATTCCCAACGCGCCATTTATGCATATCTTTTCTATTGCAAAATCTGCCTGTTTTTGTTCCCTGCACTTGAATTTAAATTTTTGCCAAATGTTTTCGTATCACCCGTATAAACAAACATACACTTTTATACCAACCTTTATGTTTCTATATTCTGTTCTTTTCCAGAAGCTTCTATCATTCGTCAGTGGAATGTTAGGGACATACAGTGAAATAATGACGCTGTGTTCTTTTATGCTATCTTACGACTGTGAGCATTTCGAGTTCTTAAGTTATATTTAGATGAGAAAATATGTTCTGAAAAGTTTAGGTTTTCTATGCGTTCCAATCTCTTTGATAAATTTGTTTAAACTAAGATTTTATTCAATTATCGCGAATAAATACTTTTACAATTTTACAATTTCAAGTTGAGCGGTATTTGAGTATATGAGATATATTTCACGTAACAGTCTAATAATGCGCTTCATTACATATTTAATCTTAATTACCATTAATGAATAACGCTATTAATCTACTCATCGTCTAATTCAAAATAAGCTTCTAAAATGGTACTGTGCACAAATAAAATGGAGAACGATGGCCATAAATCCAATTTTGACTAATCCAAAAATAAAAGAAAGATACAGGTATGAAATCTTATAAAGTTCTTTTAATCGCATATGGTTTACAGGATGCATACAGTTCTACCACAATTTTTGAAGAGAATATTTCGCAGTAG
This sequence comes from Maratus michaelseni, assembly GCA_963931845.1. Classification (NCBI taxonomy): domain Eukaryota; kingdom Metazoa; phylum Arthropoda; class Arachnida; order Araneae; family Salticidae; genus Maratus; species Maratus michaelseni. Next base: position 406,592,389 of record OZ007586.1, read on the forward strand.
CTGATAAGATTTTAGTCTGAAGAAAACATATTTGAAAAATATTTCTAATTTCAAATAGTGGTGCTAGACGTTTTGGAAATTCTGTAAGTGGTGTAAGAATTTTCGTTTTTTTTTGTCACAAGCGGTTATTTACATATTAAAAATCGCACCAACATTGATTTTTCAAATGATAGCACACGGTTTTGACATCGTATTTAATTTCTTTGGACAAAAGTATCCCGAAAAAAGATGGAAATACAAAAGCATAACAAAAAATATCCATTTATTAAGGATATATTATTAGTTCATGTACTATGCAAATGCACATCCAAATAGGTTATGTTTGTCTTTCTGTATTGTAATAAAAAATATTCCCACACTTATTTATTTGTTACACTATTTTAAACCAAAATATCAGGCGTTCATCTTCAAAGCACTCGGTAAAAGAATTTTAAAATATTAATGAGCCATTAGACTTACACCTCTATGTCAGCATTTCTTATCCGTTAATTATGAATCACTGACCAAAGTTGGGTCACTGTCTAGACTCCGTTTGCTGTGCGTTACAATAGTTTAGAACAAATCCTTAGTTTTTATTAGCGAGGAAAAAAAACTTGTGAGAATACAAACTGATTTTTTTTCCTTATTTCGTATTGTTTTTGATAAGTTACAACTACCAATTATGTGAATATAGGCTTTAAATAAAAAATTTTGTCGTCACACTTTTAAATAATTTATCGAATTTTGTAAATTTTTGTATATTTTTAAGTTGATATGTTGAAAAATTACATTGCACGGTGCGGTTTATCATAATATTCTTAGTTTAGCTTATGTCAACTTTATAATCTGCATTTTAGAAAATTGATCTAGACTGTGGACCACAGGCCTGTTCCAAAACCTTGTCCCCCCTGCATTTCTTTCTGTCGGACAACATGTCTCTTTTTACTTCCAACTGTATATCTTACTATTTTCAAATAATATTTAGATGGGGGACGTCCTTTCGGCAACCCCGTACGTACATCTGCGAGTGGAAGTAATTTTTGTATATTTTTGTGAAAAGAATTATTTAATTAATGCGCAAAAATAACATATTTTTAAGATTTATAAAGAGCCTTGTAAAATTTTGACATACATCTTATTGTCTAATCAAGTTACCTCTTCTATAAACTAATATTAGTTAATAAATGGAACATAATTTTAACTCCTTTCATCAATAAGAAAACATTATTTGATGGTGAGGGTGCTGGCATATGTATAGTGATACAATGGTATCAAGGTCATCGCATGTATAACACAATTGCGTCAAATTCAGTCACTTAAGCGTCTGAATTTTTAAATGTTTTATTTTCAGACATATCATCAGCATTCAGGCATTTTTCTCATCATGTTTACGCCATGTTCATAGTAAGACATTTTTGTATCGTAAATTCAGACATCTATGATGTCTGAAATTTCAAATTCAGACACTTAAGTGCTGAGTTACTTTTTCAGACACATATGTGTCTGAGTTTAAGACGCCTCTATTTGCAGAGTGCCCATTTTGTTGAAGCAAAAGTTGGTGTAATTCATATTATTGATGATGATCTAATTCATATTTTTTATTATGAATTTATTAATAATTTTCTGCGTTCGAGTAAACATAAGTGATTTGAATGTGTTTCGGTCCAGTCGATGTATCTGAGTGAAAAGTAAATTTTTAAATTGGATGATTTTGGGAAGATATAAATTAATGTTAGTCACATAAATTTCACATTAGGATCCACAAAATTCCATAAAGATTTAAGAAAAATACATAAACTATATACATTTCTGGACAGTGTGACAAAAGTGCCAAAAAAGGGTGTTACTATTTGAAAAAACTAAGTTTGTGAAATTTTCAATATGTGCAGAATTTACAAAATTGCATTTGTATTATGAAATAAGACAATATTACGAGTCTAATGATATCTTTGGTGTGATTTTATCGTAAAATGTAAGTAGAGGATGAAATTTTAGTAAAAATGAAGACAAAATAAATGACATGAGCTTGAAACGATAGACAAGAGTCATTTATCTTCTAATCGTTTTCATTTCGTATTATCTGAGTTTACTTTGTACGAATATTTTCATTTAAAATAAATAAAATAAATGCTGGGATTCATAAAACATGAGAGTACGGTTTGCATTTAGACCTTTAGTACATAACGTTTTTTAACTATGTACTGAGTTATTTAACTTAAACATCTTTTTTTTCAGTTAGACTCTGTAAATGAAATCAATGTGACATTTTCTAAGGTAAAATTGTCATGTTATATTGATTAAAAAGCCATGTTTTGTAAGCACATGTAAAACAAAATTAGATGTGGCAACAATGGTTCGATGAGAATATGTTTTTATAATAATTTTTTTATAGATGATACGATTAAAACTCACCCAAAATTCATAAAATTTCAGTGTCAGCCTCGATATCTTTCATATATTTACATTTAGTAATTAAATCAAAAAAATATTAATTTTCGTTATTTGTAAATAAATAGTTTCAAAAACTCAAATTACTGAAGATGAACCAATGTTTTTAAAAGGTAATGTTGATAATTTAGATAAAATAACATGGCTGTTAACTATGGAAACTCTTCTATATATATTTTTAGTAAACCACGCAATTATATCTTTCAGATGCATTCCATTACACTAAGATTTATTTCATAATCTTGCATGCAAGTGTCTTTAGGCAAACACGCAAATTTTCATGCTTAGGATGTAAGATTTTTTTTACATATTTAATTAATACAAATTTCTCCCGTTCCAAACTTACCAAGTGTACTGTTTTTAATGGAATAAAATATATACATGGCACAGTAAAATTTATTTAATAAATTTATTAAAGCAGTGCATTTTCTATGCCACACATTCATTTATTAATTAAAATATCTGGTTCAAAGTATATTTAATTTGTTTTAAAAATCGAAAGGCTAGCAAATATGACATTCTTATTTTTAAATATTAAGTATAAATATCCTATAAAAATGTGAAAACGTGTTCTCTATTCCATAGTGCAATTCAAGGAAATAATTAAGGTAGGAAAATTATTTTAGGGGGCACCCAAAATTTGGTGTGTAATTTAAAAACGCTAATATTTTAAATCTTTTTTGACATTGCACTGATTCCATATAATCAATATTTTGACCTTTTATAGCAAGATATGAATAAAAATTAAAATATTAGCCTATCTAAAAACTGTAAAACCTCTCAATAGCGGGCACCTCTTGACCGCGGAATTTCTCCGCTATTCGGAAGTGTCTGCTTTTTAGAGGTAAAAGTATGTCAATATATGTGTGTTGGGATTGAAAAATATGTGTGTAATAAACGATAAATAGAGGTGTCCGCTATTGGAGAGTGTTTGTTATGGAGGTTTTACCTTCACAGCGGAGTGAAACCTCCATAACAGACACCTGTTTAAATGAACTACTTTTTAAATTCACGTATACATATTTACATACTTTTACTTCAGAAAAGCAGGCGCTTGCGAATAGTGGACAAATGCTGTCACACAGAAGTGTCCAATATTTACAGGTTTAACTGTTTTTAGATTAAAAAAAATTGTTTTCAATCTCATCTTACTGAAAAATTCAAAAAATTGAATATGATAAAAACAAAATCTAAATAGATTTAAAATATGTTTTCCGAAAATTGCATATAAATTTTAGCTGCCCCTAAAATCGGGGTGGGGGGGTACAGGTAGTACCGTGACCCAGTTTGCCCATGCTTTAATTAAGTTCTGCTTCTGGAAATCTTAAGCCCGGCTTTGTATTCAAATAATTTCACATTTATTAAGGATTCAATGTGGTCAAATATGCCTGCCTTTAATTCTTTAAAAGCAAATGTGGTCAGAAATGGCTGTCTATTGCCGACAAACCAGAGCACAACAATGGCCGCGATTCAGACGTTTCAAATGTCTGAAATTCAGACACAAATAAATGTCTTTAAATTAAGACACTTTGAAGTGTCTCTTTTTTAACCATCTGTTTCAGACACTTAATTGTCTGTATTCCAGAAAATTCAGGTTACAGTGCAACGTCCAAAACACAAGTGTGTGAGTTTACTGTTCATTACAATCTTTATTATTCGAGATATAACAAAATTTTACTTATCGAAGGCCTAAAGGACCATAATCTGCTACCTTTCAATCACATGTAATAAACTCGAAACCAATAACGACAAAATTTATGACAGTGAAGCACATAACAATTGTTAATCATCTACATGTCACGTTACAAATATGACAAATAATTGAGCTACCTATTCAAATTCGTTCTTGTTTATATATATTTCGCTTTTTTAAAATTTGATAATACAAAACGGTATCATTTAAGTTTTATCCAACTTCACGTGTTTTTTTTAATATATTGTTTTCTATTCTCTCAATAATAACATTTTTTAAATTGTGGTATGATATTTGAATAACGATGATGTTAAATATGGAAATATTGATTCTTCCGATAGTTCTAAAACTTTTATTTTAAGAAGTATTACTTCATTCTATAAATCAAAGTGTGAGGATTATTCTGTACTAAATTTGCTTGAATTGCGTTAATAACTTTATATGTACCATTTTTGAAGTTTTCTAAAACTTCTTCAAAATTCACTATATATTTATCGGTTTTCTAAAACTAAAAGAATTTAATGGAAATATAAACATAGTTAATCCATGCATAAACTAAAACTAAAAGGGATTAACTTGATCCCATGACATGTTTTATAAAAAAAATTACTTCGAACGTATTCGGATATTTTAATTTTAAAGTACAGTTCATAATATGGTTATTCTTTTTTTTTTTTCCAAACGTTAATTTTTATGCGATTATTGATATGTTTAAAATGCATTTTAATGTTTTTGAATGCGAAAAAAGTTCAAAAAACATAAAATAGAGAAAAAAAGATAATCTTCCATTTTTAATGAAGTTAGCTTACAAAAACCGTGCAAATATTTTATCATCGATATGAAAAAAAGCAACGATAAAAAAGTAAGTTGATAGAAGATTAGAGGCTACAGAAAGATAATTACGGTTTTCCGTTTTATTTATTTTTATTTTATATTTGCTTTCACGAACAAAGCAAATAGATCCATAATTATTAATTGCTCGCTTTTGTTTACACGTTATTTAAAAGATGGAAGATATTTAAAAAAAATGTAATTATGAACAAACATGGATGTTGAATTCATATATTTTTAATTAAAATGTGTATAAATATGTAGAATTTTCAATTATAACCATCTATGTGACATGAGTATCCTTGAAATAGTTACTTGCAGTCTCTTCCAAAATTTATTTTATTATTCCATATAATTTTATATAGAAAAGAGAAAAAAAATATTAAAAATTTACGATTTAAAAAAAAAAAAAAGTCATCGATACATAACTTGACATCATCATAAGCACTCTGAAATTTAATGTTTCAATTTTAGACAAAAATAAATAAATAAATAAATACATAAATATATCAGAGATAAATATTGATTATATTATTTAAATAGTACAAAGATTTTTTTTTAAATATAATATTGTCCACAATTTAAAAATCTGAAGCGATATGAGGTATAACCTTTCATTAAAAAAAATAAATAAATGCAAGTTTGATTTTTATTATAATATCTAAAGTAAATATAGTATAAATATGTCACGTAAAATATAGTATAAATTTTACTTTTCATAGATTTTCATAGATACATGTAATATACACATAATTTAGCAGTCATGTGGATGTTTAAATTAATTGTATAAAATTTCACAGATCAGTATTTGTAACTGCAAACGTGTTAATTTCTAATCTTGAAAGTCTAATCAAAATATGAGAATGCAATCTAAAAACAGCGAATATCCATATAATATAAAATACCATGTTAGTGCAAAGTGCATTGAAACTTAAAAAAATATATTAAAATACAACAAATGATGTTGAATAATTCTAGTTCATACGAATTTGATAGGAAGGAGTTACGACTAAACGAGATTTTAGTTCCAATGTGACCAAGAGAGGGCACTGATACAAAATACATGAAGTGCATTTTTTAAATAAGGCTTTTACAGAAAATAAGCAGGACCACAATTATGGTACAATTCTTCATATCATAAGTTTAATTAACCCTTTCATGCGCAAATTAATTATGTTGCTAAAATGTTCAAATAATTGTATCATACCGAAATTGACAAAAGATATATATATATATATATATATATATTTTAAATTTTTTAGCTCTCAGGCTATGAAAGCCTTAGAGCAAATGTGTCCGCAGATTCTGTACGTATGTACGTAACGCGATAGCTGTTACACTAGATTAATTTTAAGACAATTATTTCAAATTGGTAAATAAATCATATGAGTAGTAATTTTCCAACTGGACGAAAAATGTCCGGGCCAGGATTCGAACCTGGGATCGCTTGGCTGAAGCCGCCACGCTCTACCACTGAGCTATCCCGGTCGAATCTGGAGGGCATAATTTATCCAGTTAACCTTATTGATCAGAGAATCTGGTCTGATATTTTAATCAGCTCAACAGAAAAGATCGCAGGTAAAGGAACTCCAGTAAACGCTGGATACGTGATTATCACGTACTGGATGAATTATGCCCTCCAGATTCGACCGGGATAGCTCAGTGGTAGAGCGTGACGGCTTCAGCCAAGCGATCCCAGGTTCGAATCTTGACCCGGACATTTTTCGTCCAGTTGGAAAATTACTACTCGTACGATAGCTGTTGTTAGAAATGTCCGATTTTCTTCAAGTTTTGTATATTCGTTCATTCTCAGTAGGCACTTGCTTGATTAGTTTTAGGGGCACATTGGTTAAGTATGAAATGGAAGAACGAGGACTAACCCTACCTTACTTTATATAAATGGGTTTTTCGTGCAGAATTATCCGATTTGCTTCAAATTATGTATAAAATTTCATTGTCATAAGGCGCTTACCTGATTAGTTTTTGGGGGTGCATTTGTCAAGTACAAAGGGGGGAACAGTGGGCTAACACGCCACTTAATTTTGATAAATGGGTTTCTCATGCAGAATTATTCGATTTGATTCAAATTTTGTATATAGGTTCATTGTGATAAGACGCTTCACTGATTAGTTTTGGGGGTTCATTGGTTAAGTATAAAGGCATGAACGGAGGGCTGATCCCCCCCCCCCCCCCCAATAATTTAGATAAATGGGTTTTTCATGCAGAATTTTCCGATTTACTTCAAATTTGGTATACATGTTTTTTGTCATAAGGCGTTTCCCTGATTAGATGTGGGGGTTCATTGGCTAAGTATAAAGAGGAGAAGTGGGGGAGCTAATCCCCCTTTAATTTAGTTAAATGGATTTTACATGCAGATTTATCCGATTTGCTTCAAATTTGGTATACAGGTTTATTCTGATAAGGCGCTTCCTTGATTAGACTTTGTATGTTCATTGTTTAAGTATAAAGGGGAAACAGGTGGGGCTAATCTCCCCCTTAATTTAGCTAAATGGGTATTTCATTTAGAATTATCCGAATTGCTTCAAATTTGGTATAACGGTTTATTCTGATAAGGCGTTTCCCTGATTAGTTTTGGAGCTTCATTGGTTAAGTATAAAGGGGGATAATCGCCCCTTAATTTAGTTAAATGGGTATTTCACGCAGAATTATCCGATTTGCTTCAAATTTGTTATATAGTTTTATTCTAATAAGGCGCTTCCCTGATTAGATTTGGAGGTTCATTTGTTAACCCATTAAAGCCGGAATTATTTTTCTCTTTAAATTGCAAAAATTGCATTTCATACCAATTTTTCAAAGTAGCAACTTTAGTCTCCTTTTATTACGGAGTTTCTGTCACTAGATAAAGAGAATATTTCTCTTAAATTATACTGGTATACAAACAACGAAATTGAGGGCAGCTATCCCAGTACCATATGGAACCAGTAGGCTTTAATGGGCTAAGTATAAAGGGGGAAAAGAGGGAGGCTAATTCCCCCTTAATTTAGCTCAATGTGTATTTCATACAGAAATATTCTGAGAGCTCATTGCCATCAGTTTAACACCTTCAGGAGGAAAGAATTCTTGTAGCTAAAATATTGAATTGATTGATTGACACCAAGATTCACGAACGAATTTATTTTAAAATAAGTAAAAGCTTTTCTTCATGTACCTTATAAATTCAAAATTTAATTGCAAAATTCTGGTGTCAATGTGGCATTTTAGGATTAAATTAAGTGGTATATATAATATACCGGCGCTCTTCAAGGGGTTAACTAGGCACTTTTCTTTTCCTTTTTCTTTTTTTTTTTTTACATTCCTTATAAAAGTAAAATTTTGTTGAATAATTCTGGGTATCTTTTGGCCGTTAGGAATTAAAATTAAGCGGTACAGGTAATATAAAACCGGCCCTTCAAAGGATTAACAAACGAATGTAAAAACAGTTTGGAAAGTCCAGGATGGTAAGATCATGTGGAGCCATCTTTCACTCGAATTACCTGCAGAAGATTTTTAGTTGTTTAGTTATTTAAATTAATTCTGTCTCGGCTTTTCCCTTCCATTTTTACTGAACTAAAAATGTTTTCAGTATGCCGTATGTTGAATCCAACCAGACTCATTTGGGAAACTCCTTAGTTGTTTTGCAATTGTCCTGTTTTTGTTTCTTATTGAATTTCTTTTATTTAGAACTTGGTTTCCATAACAGCCCAGCAAACACATACCTTTTGGTACACGATCGGACCGCAGCCGGCAGTGTCGGTTGGGTGTCGGCAACGGCACAGTGGTATCGGTCCAGTGTCGGTACCTTGTCGGCAAGTGATACTAAGTAACAGTGCGTTTTCGTATGCCGGTTAATGTTGTCGGACCCCTAACGGTTACATATCGGCAAGTGATTCATATTGGCAATGTGACGCTGGACCGATATCTGATGGCCGAAAGTGGTCCGATTAGATTTGCCAACATCGGTCCGAATTTGGAATATTTTATTTTAGCCGATGCTTTTTTTAAATTTGTTTAAATTTTGTTGGGAATATTAAATAAATTATTTTTCGAAAAATTAGTGTAGCAGTATGAAATAAAACTTATAATATTCCCTTTTTTTTTTTTTTTTTTTTTTTTTTTAACAAACACAGATGTAGGGAAAATAATGGAATGTTTAATCGTAGCAGAATTTTTTGCGCTAGGGATATAGGCCGAAAGGGGGGGGGTTACCTCCGTGAGGGTCTTCTAACCCGTATTTACGGCAATGTTCGAAGGAAACCACCGAAAACTCCGAACAGTTAGGTCGACGAGCGCGACAAGGGTTTGAACGCAGCACCTCCGATTTCCAGCATTGAGAACAGAACTTATCAGCTAGTAGTGGGGTATTTAATCGTAGCAGGTGCTTTTTTTCATTGTTTGCGTTTTGTTAGGAATATTAAATACATATTTTTAAATTTAATATATATTAAAATTTTCTAATTTTTTTTCGAAGAATCAGTGTAACAACATGAAATAAAAACATGATATTCGACTTTTTTTCTCCATTTTTCTGGGATAAATAATAGAATATTTATGTAATTCGGAATATTGAATCGTAGTCGATGTTTTTCTTTTGCTGATGTTTTTGTTCGTTATTTGTGTTTTCTTGGGAATGTTAAATACGTTTTCTAATTTTTATTCGAAGAATCAGTGGAACAATATAAAATAACAACTAAAATAATATTTACTGTTTTTTTTTTTTCATTTTCTATCAAAAATTGATGTGGGAAAAATAATGGAATATTTATAGTCTTAGCCGTCAATTTTTTTTTTTCAATTGTGATTAACCGGCATTTTTTAGGTAGATTTTGTAAGAAATACTAACTATTACATTCTCCCCTAAGTTGGAATTTTTGAAATATTTTTGCAGATCTACGCCGATCATGACTCCCAGAACCCAAAACCACCCCCGGTTCAAAACTTTATCTATCTATCTATGTCACTTTTTATAGACACGATAACGGCAATAATTCTGCACAAATCTCTTCTAAACTGATACATAAAATCAAAGGGCATAAAATATCGGTCAAGTTCGTTAATAGGCAAAATCAAACCAAGGGAGGGGAGGAAATGGGGGGCATTTTGTGAAAACAGAAATAACCCCATAATTTCTTAATTATGATACGTATCGAATCCATTTAAAGTTATTATTACTTCCAGGAAAAGGGCCGAAAATTTATGTATTGCAGATTTTTGATATCATTAAAAATGGCCCCATAGGGGGTAAAAGGGGGTTTTAGTAGAAAAAAATTCATAACTTCGCAAATTCAAAAGATATTAAATCTGCTTGAATTTATTATAAATCCTCTTAATATTATCTAAAACTTTTATATTGATAAGTTTTTTATATGACCAACCCTTATATATATTAAAAAAAAAAAAAAAAAAAAAAAAAAAAAAAAATCTTGCCGGCTCCGCCAGCAAACAAGTTGGGTTTCGAAGTGGGTGGTTCTAACTGCCGCATCATGGCAAAAAGGTTATTTCTTCCGCAATTCCCAACAAACAGGCGCCCCACAGTCTGCGTCTTCAAAATTTACCTGTGCCTGTAGGCCGAGCCGTCAGGGACTTCTTTTTCGATTGTGATTAAGTCTGAGTTTTGTTACTAAATGCATCTTTTTTAAAATAATGTATATTATATATTTTTACTCTTCTTTTGAGGAATTAGTGTAACAGTATCGAAAAAAAAATTATTATTTATTTTTATTTTTTTTTTTTTTTAATAAAAATTGTGGAAATATAATAATTTATATTTTTAAAAATGAAATGTAAAATGTATTCAATATTTTACACTAATTTCAGATAAACATATTAGACGTGATGACAAATACATATATGGAAGGAGGATTGTTTGCTTTGTCACCGCCCCCCCCCTCCTGCCCTCCGACTAACGAGCACGGTGTGTGGGCGATATTTAGATGATTGATCATACATTAATTTTACAACAATCTAAAAAATTTTAATTCTAGATTTTTTTATTAAAAATTTTCAAGTACTTTGCCATTAAACCTGTTTTTTTTTCCCCAACCCAAAGGTCATTTAAAAAAAAAATTATGTAAGTATCCATATAATATTTTTATTAAACATGAAATAATAATGCATTTCTTGTAAGCATTTATCAAGAAAGTTTCGGACATTGGGATAATTTGATGATGGTCAATGCTTTGAGACACGCTTTCACATCCAAAATTTGATTATGAGAAAGCGCCAATACAGAACTAACACGCCAAATCTGGGATGATATCTGCTACTCTTTTGTCTATAAGGTGGGCGCGTAGCAAAGGGAAAGCGATGCGATCACTGCGAGGCGCATGCTTGCCAAACTAGATTTTGACTTTTGAAGAGGGGAAATTGCAACCATAGAATAGACGCTCGCGTTTTTATGTATTGCTGATTTGAGATGCGTGAAGCGTGACACATGCAGAAGAAATAATAATAATGGTAAGTCTGCTTAATTTTGCTTTAGTTAAATCTAAATTAATCTGAATTAAGTTAATTATTTTTGCATATATTTAGTTGTTTAAAGATTTATTCTCTTTTAACGATTAACTTTGCGTATGAATTATTGTTGTAAAAAATGATAAAAGGGTTAAAATAGAAAAATATGTTTTGGAGTTTTTATCTTTTTATTATACAAGTTTTTATGACATGTAGCATATTTTTAATTATTAATAATTAATAATAATTAACGAATCTTGATAATAATTATCTAATTCCTAAAACGTTTCTTTATTATAAGAAATGCGGAATGACATTTGGTTATGTGTTATCCATTTGGTGCTCCACAATTTTACAATACTCGTGTCGTTCCTGTATTTAAAAAAAATAGTCAAAATTTTCGATTGCTTAATATTGCACACGCTTTAATTTGCATTTTATTGTATTTAAACTTTAATTTATTCAAAGTTACTAATTCATTCATTTTTTAAATTACTTAAAGCGATTTCTTTTTCACGTATCCTGAAACTTTTACGCTGCTGTATAAAAATGCCTTTCTAATATTATTCAAGAGCAGATGATTTCATTTGTGCTTTAAATTTATTAAACTTGTTTAATACATTTTATTTCTATCAAATTTAAAATAAATGAATTTTAATTAAATCAATGTATATAAATATTTGACATTTCCAATGTATATAATATACACGAGAGATTTTGAAAGTGTATATTTATATTTGAAAAGGAAAGATTTAGAAAAAACAAATTAAGAGCAAAAAGGAAAAACAATATTGTAAATAATGTTACTTTATTATTTTAAAATGTAATTATGGAGCATCAAATTATATGTCCAAGATATAAATGATTTAGAAAACATTTGTCCTTCTGTATAAATGAAAAAATATATAAAGAATTTAGTAAAAGCTAAAAATAAGGAAATATGCAACATGTCATTCATATATATATTTTTTAAATAAAGTTACAAAAATGTATTTTTCTAATCTTGCCCAGAAATTACATAAACTCTAAATTTTGTTTTTTATATTTTTAAAAAAGAGAATAATGTTTACTAAATTAAATTATGCAAAAATATTTAACTTAGTTGAGATGCTGACGGATTTAATAAGGCTAAAACAATTTAACATAATTTATAGCAGACTTATCATTTTAAGAATAATAAAAAAGGAGAAAGAAAATCACACAAACATTCATTTAAAGCTTTCACAAAATAAAATAATAACAAACAAGGTAGATTAAATTTTTTAACAATGTTATTTAAATTCATTTTTTATTTTCTGTGTAAAATTAAAGTTCGAATTTTTTAATTTATTAATAAATAGTAAATTACCGGAACGAAATTTAGTTTATTTGACTTAAAAAATAATAATAAAAAAAATCTGAAAAAAATTTAGATGTATTGTTTTATAGTTTCCTAGAAAATATTTTATGTTTTTAAATCAAGTTTTACAGCGACACTTAGAAAGGAAAATGTATCTAAATTTTACTTATTGTATAATAAATTTGTTTTATACAGCTTTATAGAACAAAAATTAAATGTATTTATAATACTTACCACATTTTGTAAAAGTGAAAAAAAAAATTACTTTATCATTATTGCGTTTAGAAACACAAGATTCAGATATTGTTAAAGTATCTATGCTAATATAATGTAAAAAAGTAAAGCTTGAAGCATTTTTTTTTTCTTTTTTAATGGCAGGGGCTATTAATAGTAAAACGGTATCCGTGAGGGGGGAGGGGGTTGCTTACATCTGAAAAATGAAATTCACCATTTTTACATAAATAATCAAAGTAAAAAAAAAAAATTAAGTACAATTAAGTGGAGTAACCCCCCCCCCCCCCTATTCTTCTGCTAGTTCCCAATAAAAGGGATGCTTTCGGCAGTTTAATGCTTGCCGATATCGGACCACATTCGACAATACTACGGATTTGTTATCAGTATACGGTCGGGCCCCACCAGTGGCTGAGAGGTTGTGCTCTCGAATCTGGTAGACGGGAGGTGCTGGGTTCGATCCCAATCGCGCCCGTCGGCCTAATCGCTCGGAGTTTTCGTGGTTTTCTTTCGAGCCGTGGATTTTCTCCATGCGTAAATACGGATTAGGTTCCCTTAGAAAGACCCCCACGAAGGGCACTCCCCCTGGGCCTATATCCCTAGTGTCGATAATTGGCCGTCAATAATCAACCCAACCCAGTATACGGTCGGCACAGCATCTCGGCGTTGTTAGCGTTGCCGGTACCGGACCATATTCGGAAGGTGTGCGGATAACTGTTGGTGTACAATCGGCACAGCAGAGTGCCGTCGCTTCTACCGGCGTTGCCGATACCGGACCGACTGTGCGCCTATCTGTCGGGCGTCAGTCGCGCGGCGTGTCGAAAAAGTTACGGAACCGGTACGGCAGCTGGTATCGTGCCGATACCGTCGGTAACGGCAAAGCGGCAATCGGGCGATTGCTTACCGATAGATCTGTGTTTGCTGGGAGTACTTTAAATGGTTAGTGTCATCGACCCCTATCGGTGAATTTTGTAACAACAACCTTTTTGTTGTTAGTAAATCTTTTATTCCTTTTTATTCTACTTATTCAAAATATGTTTTTACTATCATTCGTTGCTTTTTAATGATTTTTAAATTTCAATCGAAATTTGACGCATTTTGAACATTTAGACTACATCAGTATTCATCTAAATCGTAACAGATGCGCAATATTTCTGTGAAATATGCCATAAAATTCCACTCAAATGACTATAACACAAACTAGGGGTAAGAATTATTATCACATTAAGCGGTTCTGTTAATAATGAAATATTTATTACTAATATTTATTATTTTTATATTTTTTTAACTAAAGCACAAAAAAATTAAATGAGCCTTTTAGAGTCATTTAGATACAAAAGTGTTATAAGCCAATCCACAGCTGCCAACTTTTACGTTTTTTTTTTCTTTTCACTAAAACTTAATAGTAAATGTTGTCTTATTTAATCGCTAAAATTTGAGAAAAAATAAAGGGAAAATGTCTACTAAATTTTAGTGGCCACAAAAATGCGTAAACATTGGCAATTATGCCAATCTAGGAACATTAATTTGTTCAAATATTTGGATATAAAAATAGATCCCAGAATGAATATAATGAATATGAATTACCCTCATTACATTTTCAGAAATTTCATAATGACGCTCATAATGAACGCTTTCATAATGGAAATCATAATGACGCTTGTCCATGTACTAGTTATGACTGCATTTTTTTTCAAATATTTTTTCTACTCCAAGAGAATGTGGATCGGAAATCATACCGTAAAAACACCATTTTATATGTTAGCAATGATTTCATTGTGATAACGTTATCCTAATTAAATATACATAATCATATAATTTTTTCAATATCTTCAAATGTTTTAATATTTAAGAAGTTTGCATACTACACTCTTAAAACTGTGCCTCTGATGTAAGAGGTACATTCTGAATTTTTCTGCTTCTGAATATTAAGAGGCACGTGGTGCCTTTGAAATTAAGAGGTACATAGTGCCTTTGAGATTCAGAGGCACAGCGTAATTGCCTTTGAAATTAAGATGCACAGTGCGCCACTGAATTTATATATTCAAGTGCCTCTTATGATGGTGGCACATGCAGGTGCTACCATTATAAGAGACATAGGATGTATCACTTATAATGGTGGCACATGCATGTGCTACCATTATAAGATGCACAGGATGTATTTTGTAATTCTGTCTACTGCAGAAAGATTTTCCAGCATGGCATATCCAAACACATACATTAAATATTGTCTAAGGCAGAATACTATATATAATAGAAATTTTTCTCACTCCCAATTTATTGAAATAAATTTGAAATAAATATTAAAATGTGTGTTCATGTGGCCTAAGTCAGTTCTGTGGTTCCATGAAGAACCTTGTTGAATTCTGATTCTAAATAAAACACGATTATAAAAACAATATCTATTACCTTTTGTTTGAAATTTTGGGTGTTATGATTTATTTTTGTTATTGCAGTTAAATTTCGATTACAATGGGAAATGTAGATGAGATTAGTGAAATATCGTTGACAGATTAATATCAGTGTTGAATTCAGGGGAGGGTGGTTCCCCCGGGCCACCCCTGAATTCAACACTGATTAATATAATACAAAAGAAACTGGACTTTAATAGCTATAACTATTAATTAAAAAATTAAATTTTTCAAGGGAATTATACATTTACCCGGGATATACATATGTTTGTAACATAAAACGTTTCTTTTAGAGGTCAGTTTTTATACTACACATTCAAAGAAAATAATCAAATAATAAACTAAATATACTTACTTATTGCAAGCTTTTCTATAACTTCATCATAATCCGGAGGTGGATGATTGCAACAATAACACCATCCATTGTACGTAATGTTATGTTTCCTAACATAAATGCATTGCATTTTCCACCGGAACATTTACCTCTGCGGCGTCGTTTTAAATCGTAGGAAAACAAACTCCTATAATATGCGATTAATATTGTTGCAATCCTGAACGACAATAATAGCAAGAACGAAAAACGAAAGCACAAAACCTCTTGAGTCAAAATAATCGTCTTGCGAAAAGGATATATATATAAACTCGGTTTGTGTCGTCAGGTGCCGTTATTCGAATAATCTACAAGAGACCACGCCAGACGCCATTTATTCTGGTCAAGAGTCCATTCTTCCTCCAGACACAGATCCCTCATTGAAAGTAAATATCCCGCTCAATGCATTATGGGTTAAACATTTGTACGCATGCGCGCTTCCCCACTGTACCGCAGAATAAATGACCGGTTTTTTTTAAAAGGCACACATTTAGCGTGGTGCATCTGACAAATTTCGTTCTGTCATGGGTGCCTCTGAAAGATTTTGACAGCGTCATCTGTGCCTTTCATTTCTTTGTGCCTTTGATGTTTTATCGGCTTATCAGAGGCACTTTGTCTGTGTGCCTCTCATACTAAATTAATAAAAGGCAAGAAAGCGCTGGTGCCTTATATATCAGAGGCACAGTTTTAAGAGTATAGAGAAAATTAAAACAAAAAAAGCATAAAACAAACGCAGTTGTGGAAAAGATGCTCAGCTGTGGGCCGATTGTCACCACAAATTTTAATGTTATTTTTAAATCTTATTAAATCTCGGAAATTTTGTCATAAAATAAGGTAAAGGACACTCAGGCCCTCTGATACTGCACTAACTCGATTCACGCATGCATTATATTATCAAAACAAGAAAGAAATAAAAATAATAAGTTCAAAGAATTTTAGCAGATTTCACGCCTTCACTGATGTCTACACTGTTTCACATTTCAGGAATCAACAGAAATGACGACATCCAAGCTGGTGTAAGCTTATTTAAAACCTTGGGAGCGAGGGTATTAAAAAGGACAAAAGAAGTAAAAAGACGCAGAAAGCGCGCGAAAAACATTCTAGAACATCTGAGAATATTTAAGCAAATCCTTGAAAAAAACAAAAGATAAAATCAAATAGGAAAATTAAAGACAAATTTAAAAAGAGAATTTTGAAGAGGGAAAAATCTTGCTGGAGGAACGCGAAAAAGTAATAACAAGAACGAAAAATCATGCGTCAAGCATAGATTATGTAACACTTTCCAACGCTTCCAAAATAATTTTACAAATCATACCGTTTAATAAGCTAAGAGATAACATCTAAGTAATCCGAATACTTTTCATCAGCCCTGTATAGGATCTATAGATTTGTATATATACTACATAGGATGCTAAATTTTAGTTCAGTTAAGAAACGCGTAGCACAGTTTAAAATTCTCCGTCTGGAGTTAAATAATACGGAAATGTGTTCGCGAACTTTTGTGCTTCCCTGTATAGCATCTACAGAATTTATACACACCACGTAATAGACAAAAAGCCAGTTAAAATTAAAATCGCGTTCAGTAACTTAAAACGCACTCCCAGGAATTATTGTTAACAGACAGTAGAGAATTCTTTTGTGTGTCCCTGTAAATGAACGATGACTGCTATACACACAATATTCTGTAGTAAGCCTCTTGTAATGCACCTTATATAAATTTCAATGCGTTTAAAATAGGGAAACATTATTTAAATAAACCGCAGACGATTTTTCTCCATAGACGTAATGTAACGGAATTCTTTTGACTGTCCCTGTAAAGTAACTATAAGTGCTATGCACACACTATTCCATATTAAGCTTTTTCTAATGCACCTTAGTGATATATATAAATTTCAATGCGTTTAAAATAGTGAAACATTATTTAAATAAACCTCAAGTGATTTTTCCCCATAGACCGCAATGTAATGGAATTCTTTTGAGTGTCCCTGTAAAAAAAGTATAAGTGCTACACACTTCCGTTGAAATAGGGAACATGCTATAGATAACGACTATAACATATAAAAATTGCAGAGCAATCCGAGCATATTTGCGGGAGTTAGAGCACGGACAGACGGCCATACGGCCAGACAAACCGAAGTCATAAACACTTTTCAACTAGGTTGGAAAGTGTTAAAAAGAAGCAGAAAAACAATTGTATTTTTTTAATACAAAAATAAACAAGAACGAAAAATCATGCGTCAAGCATAGATTATGTAGCACTTTCCAACGCTTCCAAAATAATTTTACAAAACATACCGTTTAATAAGCTAAAAGATAACATCTAAGTAGACAATTTGGAAAACGCATAACATATTTAAAAACATAATTTCAGGAATTTCCAACAGATACAATATTCGTAAAAATATCCGAATACTTTTATTCAGCCCTGTATATGATCTATAGATTTGTATATGCTAGGATGCTAAATTTTAGTTTAGTTAGGAAACGCGTAGCACAGTTTAAAATTATCTTTCTGGAGTTTCTGTCAATAAACGGAAATGTGTTCGCGAACTTTTGTGCTGCCCTGTATAGGATCTACAGAATTTATACACACCACGTAATAGACAAAAAGCGAGTTAAAATTAAAATCGCGTTTAGTAACTTAAAACGCACTTCCAGGAATTAGTGTTAACAGACAGTAGAGAATTCTTTTGTGTGTCCCTGTAAATGAACGATGACTGCTATACACACACTATTCTGTAGTAAGCCTCTTGTAATGCACCTTAGATATATATATATAAATTTCAATGCGTTTAAAATAGTGAAACATTATTTAAATAAACCGCAGACGATTTTTCTCCATAGACGTCATGTAACGGAATTCTTTTGACTGTCCCTGTAAAGTAACTATAAGTGCTATGCACACCCTATTCCATATTAAGCTTCTTCTAATGCACCTTAGTGATATATATAAATTTCAATGCGTATAAAATACTGAAACATTAATTAAATAAACCGCAAATTATTTTTCCCCATAGACCGCAATGTAACGGAATTCTTTTGAGTGTCCCTGTAATAAAACTATAAGTGCTACACACTTCCGTTGAAATAGTAACATGCTATAGATAACGACAATAACATATGAAAATTGCAGAGCAATCCGAGCATATTTACGGGAGTTAGAGCACGGACAGACGGCCAGACGGCAAGACGGCAGACGGCCATACGGCCAGACAAACCGAAGTCATAAGCACTTTTCAACTAGGTTGGAAAGTGCTAAAAAGGGTGAATATAGTATTTTAAGGCAAATTAAAAAGAATAAATGGAATAGATTTTAGAATAGGTTTGAAATTTTAAAATATCTTTCGTTAATATATATATATATATATATATATATATATATATATATATATATATATATATATATATATATATATATATATATATATATATATATATACTAATACAAATGACTTTCATATGTTGAAGAAAAGCATTTGAAAGATTTTTAAATTGTTACTATAACTGTAAATCTAACGGTTCAAGAATTAAGATACAGGCCCACAATTAGAAGAAAAACCTTGTATATTGATAGCAATAAGTTTTAAATCCATACTATATAACATATATAAGGCTGTGTTTTAAAGATAAATATCCGGTTCATTCGTTTACGCAGCAAACATGACCAGACATTAAAATAATAAAATATTTTTTATACATGATCAGGTAAATTTCAAAACGCATCGGATGTAATTAAAGAACCCCCAAAACATGATCTACTGATTTAATGACTAAAATCACTGCATTTTACAGATATCATCGTCAGAAATATCATTAAGAAGGAAACTTTATGAAATACTTTTATTTTGTAGTAAAGAAAGTAAATTTATGAAAATGTTAAATAGGCCGGATATTACAAACTTGATGTCAGACTTTAATTAGGAAATTCCAGCTATGTTGTTGTTATAAATATCATAAATACGTAATATTAAACATTTAGATAAAGGTAATGAAATCGTAAGCTGCTTCTTGCATGAATATCTGTATAAAAATGATGTTTTTCTTATGCTTGACATTTCATATAAGGTTTTAAATAAATGCTATTTAGTTTTCCAGCAATCTGTAGCATTAGTAAGGGCAGAGGAGTCACATGTTTGCAATTTTAAAATAAATCGAAATTCATTCAATTTTCTGATTGTTTATAGTTCTTAAAATGTAGCCCAGAAACGATATTTTGAAATTAGAATTGTTACAAATATTACAGCGAAAAATATATAATTAATTATCGGTACGTAAAACCGGTAAAAAGGCGTTGCACTTAGCGTACATTCTTTGAATGCAAAATTATCATAGAATTATCCCATCGAATACCCAATCTGCAACTTTTCTGAAAGCCAAATTTTTCTAGACGACCGGACCGCTTGAACTGCTAGAGAACTGTTCGACCAAATTCCTTTAAATGCTGAGATTGAAATTTTCTATGACGCTTTTTAAGAGTTTTTCATATTTTGATTTTCCGATTTTTTACAATCATTATCAGTTTTATGGAAGCAAATTATTTTTTTTAATGCCGCCGTCGTCACATATACTGAACACTACGCACAGTGGTGCATACATGAATAAGTTAAAATTTGACATTTAATTAATAAATAAAGTTCTATGCTACCACTATATTTAAATAAAAATATTCGCCTTAGGTAAACACAGAAGTCTGTTATAAAATAAATAAAATAAATATTATTTATAATTTGAGGTAATTAACCCTAAATATGATATAAAAAACATGCTTTTAAAAAATGTGATGTGCAGGGCAAATTCTGAAATACATTTCTGCGCTACACTGTAGACAATGTGCAACGCTAAAGATTACTTAAATTAAGATATCTTTATTTTGATGTTTCAGGATTGTGCAGTTGGTCAGATGGCACTCCAAATTTGGACATCCGGGTTTACATGGATGCAAAAGACCAAAGCCATTAAATAATAAGCCCAGTCAGATAGTGTTAAATTTGTTAGCGACACACTAGCGCCAAACCTCTGCTGCGGAAGGAGGACAAAACAGAAGTGGGTCGCAGAGAAACGATGCGATTTATTTATATCGATATTTTATACGATTTTTATCGATGCTTTGTTTTTGCACTTCCTTTAACCCTTTCAGGGGCAAGCGCTTGTGCTCCTGTAACGTTGAATTCCCACCTGAATTTAGGAAAGAATTTAGTTCAAAATAAAAATAAGCAATTTTTCAACTTTTTCTCGTCAAAGTTAAAAAAGTAAAATTTAATTAAAAGTTTCTGGTTTGAATCGGATTAAAATTAGGTGGTATATAATATATACCACCGCCCCTCAAAGGGTTAAAAGCTTGCTAATTATTGGGATCTTTTACATTAAAGCTAAAACTATAATGAAAAAAAAATGTGGAAATTTACTGGATTAATATTTCTATATAAATATAGTGGTGGCGAAGAAGTTGATTTATTTATTAAAAGTTAAATAAAAAGTGATGGAAATTTACATCACTATGCAATTAACCCTTTCCGGCACAGACAAATTATGTTCGTAAAATGTGAAATTACTGACTGACACCAGAATTTACAAACGACTTTCTTAGAAAATATGAACTCCTTATTTTAAGCTTTAATTTTAGAAGCAAAATTTTATTAAAATATTTTTGGTGCCGAATGCAGCACTCCCAACCGCTAGATGGCGCTATTTTCAACTTGCGAAAAGTTTCCCATTTATCTGACTGGGCTTATTATTTAATGGCTTTGCAAAAGACGGACAGCGGCGAAATCAGGGGGGGGGGGTCCAGCTTAATCAGAAAACTTTCTGCGATAATCAAGGCCAAGAAAACTTTACTATATTACTTGTAACAAGAGCATTTGTACTACCTCCCGTGTTACGCTACTGAAGATTGAGTATGATTCTTTTATAAAGAAATTGCGAATATATTCCAAAACCCCAACAATTGACGTTTTTGTTAAAACGCAAAAAAAATCTCAAAGTATAACTTTTTTTCGATTTTCAAACTGTTGTCCTATTCTTAAATACTATACAGGGTCATTCATAATTCCCTCCGGGGAATCGAAACGTTATAGTAAAAAAACGAAGACGAATATGAAAAAAAGAAACATATGAAATTATTCCGAAACTATTCAAGTTTTACTTACATACATTACAGGTGTTCTATGTGTGAACCCTTGGTCACACGGCATACATCCATGCGATAGTCCAGTTCCTGCCATACTCCGTTTCTTTAAATCTGAATCAGTGGTGTCAGTTCAACGGGCCTTTCGTAATAAATATCGAAAACAGGGACCAACTGACAAAACAATTCATGTGTGGTACCGGAAATTTAAAAAAACGGAGTATGGCAGGAACTGGACTATCGCATGGATGTATGCCGTGTGACCAAGGGTTCACACATAGAACACCTGTAA
The DNA here is from genome assembly GCA_963931845.1 of Maratus michaelseni. Taxonomy (NCBI): domain Eukaryota; kingdom Metazoa; phylum Arthropoda; class Arachnida; order Araneae; family Salticidae; genus Maratus; species Maratus michaelseni. The sequence continues at coordinate 406,614,557 of OZ007586.1, forward strand.
TGTATGTAAGTAAAACTTGAATAGTTTCGGAATAATTTCATATGTTTCTTTTTTTCATATTCGTCTTCGTTTTTCTACTATAACGTTTCGAAACCCCGGAGGGAATTATGAATGACCCTGTATATGCTTCATAACAAAATGATGTAAGATATAGAAATTTATTTACGATTATATTTCATTTTTTGTATAAACATAAATATAAAAATTGCAGGCTCAACGAAAAATAACTTAATCCATTTACAATTTTTAATAGATTTTTTTCCTGTATTTAATCTTGTGAAACTAATACAAGTTGAACAATTAAAAAAACCGCTAGAAATTCTGCGACTTAAACAATAAATAAAAATTTTCTTATGGGAAATAGTGGATACCAAACTCCTTGGAAATTTCAAGAAGTGTATGCACCTTAAATCTACTTATTCTGATGAGACGATAGTTAAACTAGAAATGGTGTACTAGTCCCGTGTTAGATATATTGCAGTATATGAGTCCACTAATAAATAACACGTATTTACACAGCAGTGTAACGCGTATATTTTGTTCCGTACTTTAAACAAATAAAGCACCCTCAAGTTATCGCTCTTTCCCATTGGCATTATTTGTTGGATAGAAAAAGAAGGCAGGTGTACTCGAAAATTAGTGCAATTTTCACAACATCATGTTTCTTATATAGTTAGAAAATCTTTGTTAGAAAAATTGTTCTATCAGAACCAAGAATACTTCATTATATGTTTTAAAGAATGCCGCCACGTGAAGCATTTCCGAAGAATTCCCGTGTCACTACTCACTCTAACACATGGTTCGTACGCTTTTGCAACAATTTTTAATAGAATTTTTCGCCATATTTAAAAGCAAAAAAGTATTACAAATACTGCATTTAAACGTGGCGTTTACAATTTCAGCTATTTAAATATTAAATAAAACAATTATATTAAAAATTGTGGTGAAAGCGTACGAACGCTGTAACACTGTCGCTCATGAAGTTATTTCTCAGAAATCTTTTTTTTTTTTTTTTTTTTGATTGAAGAATTGACATGCTATTCAAGGTTGTATTAACCCGGGAGAAATCGCGCATATATAGGGTATGAATAGTTTTTACTTTGGCACCAATAAATAAAAACAATAATTCTCAACTTATTTAGTCAGTGACAACTGTTACAAATTGAAGGATAAAATACGCTAAAGATTACTTTTCGAAAAGTAGTGGTGATAATTGTAAAATCCGTACGCCCTCGGGGTATGTCATACCCCATGCGAATTCTCCCGGGTTAAAATATGTTTATGCCATACATGAGGCACTTATGTTTAACCCTTTCGGGGGTAGTGGTATGTTTATGAAACAACTTAAGTTTAATTCGCGAACGCCCCAATGGCATTAGAATTTTGCTAAAATCGTTCTCATTTAATAGGTACGTGAAATATAGCCTTTTTCTTATTTCCAAATAAATGTTTTCGTAAATTCCGGTGCCAGTTATTTATTTCAACATTTTAGTACTGAAAGTACTTTGCCCCTGAAAGGGTTAAGAGATATCACTAAAACAAGTAGTCGAAAACTCTTTTTAAACATTGCGTTTTATAATTTAATTTAGGAGTCTGATATGAAGATCAGATGAGCGACAATGTTGATCAACATTGTGAAGGAATTTGAAACAACCGGAAGATCTGACATACTGTCATATAAAACAAGAAGACGTGATCAGTGTGCTTGGTTGGAAAATGGGGCTAGAACTATTGCAAAGATCACAGCTATCAGAGTTATAATATCCTGTATAGCATACAAATTATATGTTATACAGGCGTTTATGCATGTTATGTTACACTTTCATCATGTAGATTCTATAGTTATAGCTCGGATGAATAAAATTAGGGGTGCAGTTCACAGCCAACAGTACAAGAAAATAAAATTACTATTCAAAATTTTCTTTATGAATTCGAAATTTCTGAATAAAGATTACGCCAAATTTGGCAACACGGCTGATAATGAAACAGCATCCTGATCTCCACATCCTGATATCTTGCTACATGCTTTTTAAACTTGCATGTCATGCATAAAAGATCTGTACTTGTGTCAGGTTAGGACGACATTTTCCGTTACCATGTCCCAGATATTCAGACACGTTCACTGCGCTCAGCGATTGAAAGCACGGGTTTGTTATTATAGAACGTTCTTTCCAATGAAGGAGCAGATATTGAACACTATTTCTATGCATATTAAATAATAACTGGTAAGCATGTAGGAATATAAAATGTACAGTCCTAGAAAAAACGATATCACCACTTAAAATTCTGCAGCAAATAATCATATACTTAAAAAGATATAGGTAACAATCCACCGGGAATATTGTCTACCATTTAATGATATGTATAAATTATATTTCGGAAGCCTCTAAATATTAAAAAATTAACTAAATCTCATCTTCATACAGTAACGCACAATTTTGTCTCGTTATTTGAGATTCATGCATAAAATAAGCCCGGAAAAGTATATAGTTAATGAATTTTTCCTAAATCTTTACAGAGTTATAAGGTCTCTCTAGAGTTATAAGGTCTGGATAAGAGCTCTAAGGATGATATACAGACATGCCAAGTCTCCGGCTTTTTGGATACCAGTAAGTTAGTACAGAAAATGTTGTTTTATTTAATACGAGCATTTTGCTATTTAAAAGGACAACATTTTCTCTAAACAATTACTGGTGTTCAAAAAGCCTGAGACTTGGCAACTCTGTCTGATAATATTAAATCCTCATCAGAAATTTTAATTTATATATTTTTTAAAAATCTTCCGATTAAAATGTTTGTTTTACATTAAAATACAATGGATGGACATAAACATACTACATTCACATTTTTATTAAAACGCGTAATTTTAAAAATGAAAATGAATTATGCAATTTATATTAAAAAGTTTATGAATAAGACCTACGTTAAGTTTATATAATAAGAGTCGGTTTCTTCGGAAGCATTCTATGAGCTTTTACAACTCATTTTTTTCATCAGCTTTCTAGTTTTAAAAAAATCTTAGTTTTCGGTTCTTTAAGGTGACTGGCTCTAATTATTGTTTGCATCACAGAAATGAAAATCTGAGATAACAACCCGAAAAATTATACAGACTATTCTTTCATATATTGTTACTTTGTTTTATATTTATAATGTTGTTAATTTTTTCCTGGTTACCAGTTGAGTTTTCCTGGGTCTTTCTCTGTAAGAACTTAATATTATTTTGAATTTATTATAAATTTATAAATAAACCCTTAACACATTTTTTGTAATAATTCTAATAAAATGTAAAAAAGTGCATAAAAAAGAATTATCCTGACTGCTTTACTGCAGTAAATCAAACAAAGTTTAAAGTGTAAGTGTTGCAATTAAAAAAAAAATGAAAGTCAGTGCAGTTTATGATTTGTTGACGACGAACAAATCATTAATTAATCTTAGAATTGAATTATAGGCATTATTCTCAATTAATTGGTAGCCATATCATTATTTACAGCCTAAATAATACGTGTATTAACTTTGTTTTTGAGGACCAATGAAGCCTGTCTACTCTATGAAGCTTGTTTGAACACTGAAGGGATACTTTTTGTAACAATATTTCGTGCTAAAGTATTTTATTAAAAAAAAGCTAGAGTAGAAATAGAATTATCTGCAGTTTAAATTTCTTCTCATATGGAACAGAAGATTTCAATTTAAAAACTTTTGAAACATGTAACTTATTTTTCCCTATAATTCCAAGTGATATATTGACAAGAACTAAAAATCATGCAATAAGCAAACATTTCGGAACATTTTCTAACACATCCAGGAAAATGTAACGCAACTTCACCATTAATAAACGCGAAAGAAGATATGTAAGTAAACACTTTAGAAAACATATAACACAATTATAAGTCCAGTTGTACCAATTACCTTCCATAGAAAAAAAATCAGTCGAATTATTTTGTGCAGACCTGTATATGATAAATAGAAAGTTATACAGAGCCAGTCAAAATAAATCTTACATGGTTTTTGCATGCATGTGCGGAAACTAGAGCTGTGTGAGAGGGGGTGGTTATTTTAAACTGAAATTCAAAGTATGCATACTTAAAGAAAACAAAAGATTGAGCAAAAAAGAGATGTTGCTTTTCAGTTGTGATTTTTTAAAAGTTTTTTGTCAAAAATAGGAGTTTTTTCAATTGTACCACCTTACAGTGTGTACCGTAAGTTTGATATTTTTGTTATTTGATGTCATATTAAAGCTGACATTTTAGGCTATCAGAAAAAGTGATAATTTGTTGGTTTAAAGGTAGGGTAAAATAGTTATTCAATTTTTAAATTTCAGTATATCGGACCGAAATTGACCTAACGACGATTGTGTTTAACAAATGCCTAACGATGATTTGATGCTCGAGCAACAAATTGTTATCGTTATGAAATACAATTTTTGTGGTTGATCACTTTCTTCATTGTATATTCTTTTTGAAAACACCTATGGAAGACACAGTGCACCAATAAGGCAAACGATAAACAATTTAATAACCAAATTTAAGGAAACAGCAACTGTTGCTGATTATAAGGTAAATTTAACAGGAAGACCGCAATCTGCGAGGACCGCTGAAAATATCTAGCAAGTAGTTCAACTTCTTAATGAAGATTTATATCATCCATCTGTGCAGTTCTAGACTTGATCAAGAGATCGGCAGTTCCGAGGAAAGTGTTCTCCGCATCGTAAGAGGTGAACTTCTTTATGCATGCAAAATTCAAATTGTGCACAGTTTGACTGCACATGCCAAGGAAAAGAGATTTGGTTTCACTGAAATGTTCTTCGGTTATTGTTAAGTAACAAAATCATGTTTCCAAAACTTTCGTTTAGTGATAAGGCTCACTTTTAACTTAAAGGCAGATTAATAAGTAAAATTACCGGTACTGGGGTAGAGAAAACTCTCACGAGTCTAACCGGAACCCGTATATTGAAAAGCCCCTATATCCGCAAAAACGACTGTCTGGATAACCATCTGCTTAAACGGAGTATTAGCAGCATAGTTTTCAGAAACGCAGTAAATTCAGAAAGGTTTCGTTCGATGCAATTCTCCATTCGATGTTTCAGGAACATATTATCCCTTTAATTACTTCCATGACCGAAAAAGGTGATTCAAGGTTTAAGCAAGATGAAGCTGTTTCTCACCATTCACTCGAAAACCACGACATAATTGAAGAACATTTTCATGTCAGAGTTATCGGTCTGAGTTCCGGAAGCTGATATGGACGCGGTGTTCAGTGGATACCTTATTCTCTGACCTTAACCCATGTAATTATCTATGTAATTAACCCATGTAATGTAGTCCTCTAGGGATATCTCAAGTATAAATGCTATCCAAATACTCCATCAATTCTCAGTAAATTAGAACAAGGGATTCAACAGGCGCTAAAAAACATTCCTCCAGCCACTTTTCTTGATGTTATTAGCGGTTTCAAGAGAAGGCTTGAAATGTTTGTTGAAGTGAGATGTGAACATATCGAACCATTCTTTAATGTTATGCATATTCCAAGCTTCATTTTGACATTATAATTTCGAATATAACATGAGTAAAAATAACGTTAGTGACCAAAACCCGTGTATGATTTCTTTTGACGGACCCTGTATATACATAGCATGCGGAAATTCCTTTCAATTCAATTAGAAAATTATCTTTTAACAAGTTTCGCCAATAGATGAAAATGCACTCGAATTCTTTTGCACATTCCTGTACATTTTCTAAAGACATTTGTACACACCACATATTAAGCTAAAATTTAATTTAGGTAAAAAACGCATTACACAATTTAAAACGCACTTCCAACAATTACAAACCATAAACAGCAATGTATCTTCTTCTTTGCAAAGTCATGTATATGGATTTATTTATATTCTAGAAGTAAGCTAAATACAGTTCATCAGGAAATTGCATAGCACAATTAAAAACTACCCTTAAGAAATTCTCTCCAATACAATACTTACGAATTATTTTGTATATCCCTGTATATGACCAAGAGAATTTATAAACACTATGTACTATGCAGAAATTTAGTTAAACTTAAAAACGCAATCGAAAATTGAAAATGAACTTCTAGCAGTTATCACTCATTGTAACCGAATAGTTTTGTGTGTCCTGTAAATAAATGATAAATGCAATTCTTTTTTTGCACAACTTTTCAGTAAGCAACTTATACAGCCCTGGACAAAATTATAAACTCAGACAACTTTCAATTTGCTTAAAACATAATATAAATAAGCTTAGCTTTACATTAATAAAATTTTACAAACTGTTAGTTTAAAGATTATATATTTTAATTGTGAAAACTTGTATATATATCTTTTAGACGTTGTGTTATATTTTCATTGAATGATTTTAATTATACATTTATCATCACATCACTCTTTTCATTTAACTGTGTTTTTTTCATTCATCTTGTTTTTATGACAAAGTTTTAAATCAATTTTAAATCTTAATTTGACGTTCTTAATGTAATCTTTTTTCGACGCAGCATGTCCCTAAAGGAACTTTGTGCCATAAAACCCCATTTAACAAACCAACCAACCATAAACCATAACCCTTAGCACCTGTGATATTCATCTATAATAATAACGCGAGATATTTGTATGTGTGTGTGTGTGTGTGTGTGTGTATTTGTGTTGCGTTTTGAATAGAGAGCTGCACGCAGTGATACAAAATTTGTTAGGAACGTACCTCTATATCTGTTGTAATGTACCTCGAAGCCCGATTTTGGATTTTGTGACAGAATTTTTATGCGATTTTTGCAAACGCTGAAGGTTTAGGATTTTTGCTACTGCAATTTTTTTTTAATTTCAAAACATCGCACATTTTCAATTTTTACACCGTTATATAGGAAAAAAATAGCTTTCAAATACAATTTGTTTGAAAAATGTATCTTAATTGACTCATTTATTAGGGCTTTTAAAATAATTTTCAAGCATATTTTTTTTTTTAAATTGGCAACACCTGACGATTAAATTTCTGTTTTGCAATTCCCGCTAGTGCATTTTTTTAAACTTCAAAACATGGCACACATTCAGTTTTTATAGTGCAGTATAGGTAAAAAAAAATGTTTGAAAATTGTATCGCAATTTAGTCATTTATTGTGTTTTTAACACTTTCCAACCTAGTTGAAAAGTGTTTATGACTTCGGTTTGTCTGGCCGTCTGCCTTCTGTCCGTGCTCTAACTCCCGTATATATGCTCGGATTGCCTTGCAATTTTTATATGTACTTGTCGTTATCTATAGCATGTTCCCTATTTCAACTCAAGTGTCTAGCACTTATAGTTTTTTTACAGGGACACTCAAAAAATTCTGTTACATTACGGTCTATGGGAAAAAATCATTTGCGGTTTATTTTAATGATATTACACAATTTCAAACACATTGTAATTGATATATATCACGAAGGTGTATTACAAGCAGCTTAATATGGAATATGGTGTGCATAGCACTTATAGTTACTTTACAGGGGCAGTCAAAATAATTCCGTTACATTACGTGTATGGAGAAAAATAGTTTGCGGTTTAATTAAATAATGTTTCACTATTTTAAACGCATTGAAATTTATATATATCACTAAGACACATTACAAGAGGCTTACTACAGAATAGTGTATGCATAGCAGTCATCGTTCATTTACAGGGATACACAAAATAATTCTCTACTGTCTGTTAACAATAAATCCTGGGAGTGCGTTTTAAGTTGCTGAATGCGATTTTAAATTGAACTAACTTTTTGTCTGTTACTTGGTGTGTATAAATTCTGTAGATCATATACAGGGCAGCACAAAAGTTCGCGAACACATTTCCGTTTATTGACAGAAACTCCAGAAGGATAATTTTTAACTGTGCTACGCGTTTCCTAACTAAATTTAAAATTTAGCATCCTATGTAGCATATATACAAATTTATAGATCATATACAGGGCTGAATAAAAGTATTCGGATAGTTTTCCAAATATTGTATATGTTGGAAATATATGTTGGAAATTCCTGAAATTACGTTTTTAAATATGTTATGCGTTTTCCAAATTGTTTACTTAGATGTTATCTTTCAGCTTATTAAGCGGTAATGAATTGTAAAATTATTTTGGGAATCGTTGGAAAGTGTTACATAATCTATGCTTGACGCATGATTTTTCGTTCTTGTTTAAAATAATTTTCAAGCATGAACTTTTTAAATCTATCCCCATCGCGTGCAGGTTTCATTGCGAAAAAACAATAACCCATTTGCACTAAAAACAATGTAAATAGCTCATCCTGGCACTCCAGCTAGCTTTCAACAATGAAATTAAAATTTCATCATCAATAAATAAATAAAATAAAACACAATTTTAACATATATGCAATTCGGACACTTTAAATTTTTACACTGCTGAACAGGGAATGTATTTTCAAGTATCATTTGTTTGAAAACTATTTTAGTTTACTGATTTTTTATGGATTTTAAAATAATGTTTAAGCATATATATATATATATATATATATATATATATATATATATATATATATATATATATATATATATATATATATATATATATATATATATATATATATATATATATATATATACATTACTTTTAAATATTTTCTCTACCGTGTGCAGTCTGATTACGAAAGATGAATCTGTTTCCACTTAAAATAATATAAATAGTTCAGCATTTATTTCCGGCTAATAATCCAGAGCGAAATTAAAACTTCACCAATAAATAAATAAATAAAAATTAATATAATATAAATGAAACACAAATTTAACAGAATTTTAATCGAACTATGTTCTTAAAAAGTTGAAAATATTAAAATAAAAAGCGCTGAAGTAAGTAGCGAAACCTTTGGCTATTTCTTCGGCCAGCAACTCCTGACATGTTGCTAATACGAAAGTATTTTATTATACTTTATATATATGATTTATATACACTTTTAATAATTTTAAAATTTGTATTAGAATACATAATTGGTATTTTTAATATAAAAATGCTTTTTAGTGTTGTTAATGGACAATATAAAAAAATATATTAAGTACAAAAAAATCTATAGTAGAGTTAGAGAAAAATGGATTTCACCTATGCTGTGTAACACGGGACGCCCGGGTTCGATTCCCTAGTATCTATAAATATTCGTGCTTTTATTACGAAAATCAGTATAAATGCTGTACATTACTCGCAAAAGCTATTGTTATTTGCAGCTTATTTTTACAGATATAGACCTCATCGCCCATTTTGTAATGCAGGGCGATTGTAAATATTATTATTTTAATTTGTTGTTGGCACCCTAATGGCCCTACAGACCAAATATTCGCTGACAAATCTGAGGTGAAACTATCTTTTTATACTTCTGAAACTGCAGAAAAATTTGTTAAATATTTCTCTGAATATTTGAAAAAATGTCCGAAATCCAAAGTGTCCGGTGATTGTTGGCCATATAATGTATATGATAATTTAAAGATAGGAATTCCACGTATTCTTTTCGTTTTACTTTATCTAGAAGATAAGGATTTCACTTATACCTTGACATGGAAAAACGTATTTTATGATGCAATTAAAAAATTATCGGAGTTACATTAATTTTTATTCTTTCACTATTATTTTTTAACTACACATTTTACGCATTTTTGAAATATATTACTGGCACGCACAATATAATAATATAAACCTATTTATCTCTAATAATTAAATATTCTTACACATGTGTAATATTCCCGTTAACATTGTAGTGGACTAGCAACTGCCTTATAAAGGCATTCTATTGTTTTGAATGCGAACGTGAAGTCATCAACTAACCAGTGTGCGTAAGAGCGACATCTGTACTATATTTTACTCTAATTTTCAAATTTTGCATGGAGCCTTCGGAGTTTGCAGTTTCTGTATTTCACTGTGGGTGTATATAAATTTTCAATCGTCAAAGTATAAAATCTCGAAAGAAAGGTGCTATCGGTGGATTTTGTTCGGATCTCACTCCATGCGGTGACTTAAGACGAGCTCTGAGAGCGACTATTGTGCTTGGAACACGCATCCCGGAGTGGAAGTTTAATTGAATCAAAGATTAGCCATTGGTAAGATATTTTGAGTTAAAGTTTAAATAAAACTATTCAGCAGACAAGGGTTGCTTGTATTTCGGAAGTTAAGGTTATATTAAGGATTTTTGTTAGTGCTTTTGTGTTTCGGCTGAAAGCATTGAGTATCCGCTGGATTTAGCAGTGGATATCCTTCCAGTGTTCTTCACGTAAGTGGAACTTTGTTTTAGTAAAACTTTTGAGTCATTTCTAGTGAGGAGCGCGTTAGTGATTGAATTTGTGGATCTACCTTTTAGTATAGGCAAAAACTTGCACAGTGACTCTGCACATCCCTGCCCGTATAGTTTTAATAAACATCTTTTAAACATTAAATTCTCATCCTGAATGAACTTCCCGGCAACGGCCTTATCACACAGGTTATAACAATATATCAAGTAAAGCTAAAAATGTGCTTCGATTACGGTTTCTTGTAATTGTAATTAGCATTACTAAAGATTTAGAAACTGGGTGTCTGAGTAATTATTTTTTCAAAATACAGGATTAGTCAACATTTTATTAATACTTAAATGACAAAATTGATAAAATTATGTTAATATTACTTCAATGCGAAATTTTTTTCTTTGTTTCAGCCAACTTCCTAATCTACTTTTGATCGCTTCCAAGCAGGTGATGTAACAGTGGAGTACAGATTTTGAATTCACATTATAAATGTCCAATAAATGTTCAAATGCGTTCAATAAATGTTTTGCATTCAAGTGTTAACATAATTTTGACTAATCATGTGTAATATTACACAAGAAATATGTTTAATAATTAGAAAAAAAAACTTTATTTTCATGCCTAAAGCGAGTTATAGTAAACATATAGTGGCGTTGACTTTAAATATTTCAATCTTTTGTGCTAGAGTCATAATTATCGCCAAATTTATCACTAATAATGTTTTTTAGCATATAAACTTTAAAATTTGTATTTATGTTTTGTAAAAATAGAATAATTTTCTCGACTAAATACAACTATAGTATTATGTATAGTATATAGTAACGTAGTATTTTTCTATATTTCAATCTTTTATCTTCTATCTATAATTATTATCCAGATTAGTATTATGAAATGTATAATATTAGTATTTAATATACCTTATAATATGTATTTGTTTGTCATTTCCCTAACGCTTTGTTACACCATCAGATGCAGTAATCTTGATTTTATATTTTTGAATAAGAATAAATTTTATAAATTATTTTCTAATTTAAATGAAATAATTAAAATATATACTCAACCAAAGCATACTCCAATGCATATTTTTAACACTGGCTCTCAAACTTTGAAGTTTTCTTTTTTGTAATTCTGTATAAGATAAAATTAAAAGTAATCCATGAAAGGCACGAAATCAATTCTTTTCAATACTATACCACACTAAAGTCATTTTTTTTTAAATTTTAATCTTTTATCCTCTCATTTCAATTATTTCCAAAATTAACATAATCAGAAGTTTGACATTTTTTAATTTTATACTGTTTATTTATTTGTCTTTTTTAACGTTTACTTACTCAATTAGATGTCAAAATCCAGCTCTTATCTGTCGGTATAATTTTTTTTTTTTTTTTTTACTTTTCCCATTTAAATGTACTAAATAGAATATATACTCAACTAAAGCACACTTGAATGCATATTCTTAACAAAATATCTAAGACTTTGAAGATGTCTTTTCTATCTTTCCAGTTAAAAATAAAAATAAATGCATTCTATGAAAGACACGACTACATCGCATTTCTTTCCGGATAGCAAGAGATCAGTCAATGGCTAGAAAAATTTAACATACAAAAGACATTAACGATATTCATCGATTATAGGTATTGAGATGTTCCAGTAAATCGATTTCCAATATTTTTTTATAAAGAACTTTAGAATTCCTTCTACTTATATATAAGTATCTCTTTTAAGCCACACTTCTAATTTCAGAAAGATTTCTTTCTTTTTATTTGAAAAATCGATTTTATGTCACTTTCTTTTAAGGATATTCATGAATTGCACATTCGTTTTTAATACATTTATTAGATGGATATAATTTTGGGGTAAAATACTATATATGCAGTACCTAAATTAGTAGATTAACAATGCCAAACGATGCTCTTAGTATAAATAAAGTGAAAATAATAATAAATTTGATGCGACGAAATAAAACATATTTTGTTTGTCGTATACGCAATAATACGGAATTAAAATATATTATGAAATATCCATTCAATTTCCGCAAAATTCAGCGATAATTACTATTTATATTTGCATAAAATTATAATATGAAACTAACTTAATACTTGCACAGAATAAATTTTATAGTGGCACTTAAATTCATAGGGCGATAAGTCTTAAAATCTCAAATGTTCAGAAACAAGGGATTTAATCGAAACGGCTATAAGGTATTTAACATTTTTGCTACCGCTTGGCCCTTCGACTGACTGCTGGGTGTCATTTACATTGTTCATTTTATAGACTCCATGGTTAGTTCTGCGTATAAGCCAGTGTAGTCCAACTGCGTGCACATAAAGCTAATAATTTCATTCAGAAAAAAGTGACATATCTGCTTCTGTTGGACAACTCTCTACTGTAAATTATTACTGTGACATAATTATTGTCTTATAGATATATATAAGTAGAAAAAGAAATTTCAAAGCCAGTGAAATACGTAAAGATATATTTTGATGCTATCCACAAGCAATTTTCTTATACTATTACGCACATTGCTCTTTACTATTTATAATTTTATACTTCTATATAACCTCCATTTAGCTCCAGTTCTCAAATTTTGTGGCTGATATTAGCTCAAAATTATACATTACCTCAACAGGCTCAGTTGTTAGTGATGAATGTATGTTGGGATAATTTTGCAGACAAAAATATAATTATATTGTTCAAATTAACGAAAATATATGTTATGTACCAAGCAAAGACAAAGACCGTGTACTTCTTTGATCAATACGAGTGTATACGTTATTATAGATATTCTTTCTTATTAAACTACATTTTTTCTGTAGCAAAAACTTACTAAATAATTATTAATATTAAAAATTGGACTTCTGAATTGTATTTTGAATAAAAAGTACATTATGAAACATTATGTAACCCTTTTAAAAGTACGAATGACTACGTTATTTCACTTCATTTTACCTTTTAAAATACAATTCTATTACAGAAAATAAAACTTACTATAAACGTATTTGAATATTATCAATTGGATTTGTATGTTACGAATTTTGCTTTTGAAAGCATACACTATAATCGACTTAATACACTCTAGAACTCATTAATACATTTATATGATGCATTATTTAAATAAGTAAAATCACACAATAAAACAAATCTTGTAATTTACTGTTCTCCAATATCAAATGGAAAATCTTCATTTGAAACATAAAATAGTATCGAATGTTCTTACATGTACATTTTTCAATATTCCCGCAAGAAAAAAATTTCCAATTTAAAATCGTTGCACATTACTAATCTAAATTTATTGCAATCTGAAATTTAATTTTCTATATTTTATTTACTACCTTTGTAGTATCTGTGCTAATACTAAATTTTCGTATCATTACTTAGGATGTTTACATAAACGTAACAACAATGTATTTTAAAATAAAAAATATTAAGATATAAAAATTCTAGCGAATATTAAACCATATGGTTAAAACTCCTTTACAATCATAATTATAAAAATAAAAACGTCAACATAATCAAGAATATCTCCAGATTTTTAGGATAAATTTCATTTACTTTAATCTGTGAATGTCTAGAAGGATGATTCATGCAAAAGACGTTAACGATATATATTATATGATAATAATATTCAGGTAAATCCAATTCTAATACTTTTTATAGAAACTTTTATATTTATTCTGTGTATAAATTTATCTCACAATAAATTAGAATTTTTAAAATCTAAATAATCGAGATTATCTAACTTACGTACATTGTAAGATATTCATGAACTTTGCATCGCTTTTAAATGCTTTCTATTAAATGAATATAATTCCAAAATCACAGTGTGAAATTTTGCTGTTTTTCGTAAACTTTTCTTTATATTATATAAATTTCGGTGTTTCTAAACAAATTATACTTTTAAATGTCTTTTAAGATTATTATAAGGAGAACCTGAAATCAAAATATATCTATAGACCCTCCGTATGTAGTTTATGTTGAAAAATATGGAAATATTTAATGTGTGCATTCCTATAATAATTATATAGAATTCTTCAATTACTTAAAAAATTATATTTTCGTCATTTACTGCTCATTATGTGTAACCGTTATAACTGTAAAATTTCTATTATTAACACAAATGTCTGAAGAATAATTAATTAGTGCTGGTGATAAATCAAGTATTTTATATTTTGTATAAACTATACAGAGAAATAATAATTATAACTAGAAATAATTATTACATAAAATATATAAGAACAAAATTATATATGTTTCGCTTCCTTATACATGTAGAGACTATTTGCAGATATAAAATTTGAAATTAAGTGGGGGACCAAACAAGATGAAAGAGAAATTACAGAGATTTATAACTTTCGCCGAAAAGTGGGGGTAATGCACAAAAGGAGAATATACAATGCTGACGTCAAATTATGAACCATACATAATTCCTGGAAGAATCGTCGAAAACAGGTGCTAGGGGAGTCGAGGCGACCGGTGGTCGCAGATAACCTAAATGGTTGATTTTGGGTTATCCCTGCTCCAATACGAATATTTTTCGGTTAACAGAATTTATGGTAGGTGGTGCAAATGTTAGAAAACTAACAAATAACGAACTAGTGGGATGTTCCACTTTTCACTATTCCTGGCAAGTATTTTCGGGGATGCTTCTCGATTTATAATTTTCATTCATGTTTTAGTCTCTTACACAAGAAGGTCACCGTCTCGCGTTATACTCTGTAAAATGGATCAGAAGCAAGTTCAGAGCGCTCAGTAAATTATAATGACATTGTGAGTGAACCGAGTGGTACAAATCACCTGACTATGGCGGATCTTGTTGAATAACACCCTGCTTGTGACCATACTACTAGAGGTATATTTTTATTATCTTTTTGTGCGATGTATTGTTGTCTTTTAGTAGGGACTCCCACATCAGATGAAAATGTTAATTTACTTAGGTGAAATTATCAATAAATTATCTAAATTTAATCATTTTTAAATTCTCATAGAAGTCAAAATGCCACTTTGTTTTCCGAATGTTTACATCCTATGTTTTCTCTGCGATTTTTTTATAATTTGGCATTTATTATTGTTTGTAAATATGTAAATAAAAAACTTTTCTCTCATTATTTAAGTGTATTAA
The DNA here is from genome assembly GCA_963931845.1 of Maratus michaelseni. Classification (NCBI taxonomy): domain Eukaryota; kingdom Metazoa; phylum Arthropoda; class Arachnida; order Araneae; family Salticidae; genus Maratus; species Maratus michaelseni. The sequence goes on from OZ007586.1 coordinate 406,629,922, forward strand.
CGTCTTTTATTTATTTCCTTTAATTGAAAATTTACAACAATTATTTTGCTGGAATAAATAAGAATTACCATATCTGTATAGATGTTTTTGTAGGCTGTTATTGCTCTAGTGTTATCTTCTTTAAATGCCCATCACTAGTCAGTGTAGTTTCCTGAGGTTAGGGGTTCATCAAAAAAAAAATCACAACGACAATTACGTTTATTATTGTAATTAGAGTAAATAATTTTACTGCTATAATTTTACCCTTAACTAGGATTCAATATTCGATCAAGCTGTTTATATGTGTATTCTTTACAAATACCTATTACAGATAACAGCAACATATGGGTTTTCTTCCTTTACCTATCGGTTACTGTATGGATGATCACAAAACTGGGTGGTAAACCGGTTACAGTCGTAGCCTGCTCAGATCGCACCAGCAGTGCCCCCAAATTTGTTGAAGCAATTAGTAACAAATGCTTATAATGTACTTCCATCTTGTGCTTAGGCAATCTGACAAACCAGGCGTATGGTAAAACATATCTTTTGGCCCATATACTTACTGCTATTCAGGAATATGTTTTTTATATACGAATCAATGTATTGGCAATTTTTTTAAAACAAATCGTCTGTACCTGGATCCGAACCGAGAGAATCAAAACCTAACCCTCAATCGATCCCAATCCAGATTTGAACTAACAGTGGGTCAGGTTCGGGTGAATTTCTGCCACCTCACCCAACCCGATGCACGTCTCTAATCTAGAATGTTATTAGACAATTCACAACGAAAAATATTATGAAAATACATTTTCTATATTGCTTACCTATACATATGTATGTATTTAAATGTTCCACAGTTTGCCACGTGACAAAACTTCAAAAACTTGTTCGAAAATTTATAATCAGTGTAATAAATAAAATTTAGTCATTCATTCATTTAAATTGTTTGTAAAAAAAATAACATTGAAAAAAATATACTTACACATTTATAAAATTACAAAATTTGCATTTAAACAGTTGCAGTAAATTTTTATTGCGATAAGCATAATATTTTTGAAGAGAAAATTAGTTAACCTATCTTTTTTTTTTCTTTTAAGAACATGCACACTTAATTTTGCATTCTAACATGTTTAAATGAAGTCCTATATAAAGCAATATAAAAAAAAATTAAATAACTTTATTCAAAGCATTTGTGAAATGTTTTAATCGCACAGTTTAAAAGATCAGTATATTTCCTTGGTGGAATCTGATAAAACATCACATATTTTCAAATAATCCATTAATAGTTTGCTTTTAAAAATGTCTACAAATGTCATTACTAATGGATGGAAATATTTAACAGATTAAAATATATACATTAAAGAGCTTTTGAATAAAAATGTTTTTAAAGGATTTTACAAAATTTATAAACAGATTATTATTTACAGATGATGTAATGATGATTTACAGTACATTGAAAAAAGATTCCTTCGGTAGTTTTTCATGTAATGTCTTAAACAGTTTAATGATATCTAAATTAATAAAAATAGCGTAATCTTTCTGAAAAATGTAGCCATATCATACACATAAATGAGGCTTGTAATGTAATTTATAAATTATGTAAATTGTCAATCTATTTCAAAATTTACGGTTACTATCAAATTATATGTTATCTTATTTAAAATACCTCTACAGCATAACCATTAACATAAGTATAAGATAAAAATATTATGTTTGCATTAAAGTTTCTTTTAGAAATATCTCCATTTACAATCGCAGAATAAAAGAAACAAACGTGAAATCAGAGGTAACAAATTAACTGCAGATGGAAAAATATACTCTGACGTATTATGAGCACATACAATTTTATAATAGATCAAGGCTATATTTAGTTATTATTACCGTATTACACGAAACCTTTTTTTAGTAAGAAATATTCATGTAAAACGTAGCATGAATTACAATCAACAGCACTGAAACTTATAATAATTAATATGAACATGAAGAAAAAACGACTAAATGCAAAACGAGAACATTAAATACTACTTTAATGCGATGGTCATTAATGTAGTAATCTAAAATTTTATGCTTATATATTTTTTTATTTAATCTTTCATTTGCATAACCGGTGTATAAAATGCACCTGTAATGTTTCAAGACTTTCCTTGTATAAAAATTGAAGCATAACTAGGTATTTTTATTCTTAATGCGTAAAATCACAGCGATAGATTTGGAAGCAAATATTAAGCAGCTCCGTGTGAAAATCAATTACAAAGATGAGTAAATATTTGGGTCATTTCAAAATTTTACGGTTGCTATTAAATATGACGTTATCTTATTATGAATATCTCATTTGTATAATACTTAACATTTTAATATAGAAATAGTTTTTCCCTTAATATGTTTATATAATATAACTTTAGCGATTAGAACAAAACAAAAGAAACTGACATGAAATATGTTATAATAAAATAACTGGAGATGAAAATAAAACATAGAAATTTATCTTCTTTTTTTCAGATGATGAGTAAAAACAAAACTGTAGTTTTCAGAGCAGATAATTAGGAGATCTTATATACAGGTGATTCGTAATAGATTGGAATGATCCCTATATGATTGAAACAAATTCTGGTAGAAGACTGTCAATTCATTAATGAAAATCTAAAAATGAAAAGGAACGTAAACAACCGTTGAATAATAAAAGTATACCCGAAAGAAAAAGCAATTCTTTAGATGATGAGTAAAATTGTAGTTTTGGAAGAAGTTAATTAGAATCTCCCTTCATCAGGTCCTTAGTAGCAGATAGGAAAAAAGTCGGTAAGATTAAAAGAGATTCTTGGAGAATATTCTCATGTTTTTAATGTAAACATAAAAGAGAAATATAGGCTAAGTTATCTCCTGGAAGGCTAAGTTAACTCCTGGAAGGTTAAGTTAAATCCTGCGGTGGTACGTTCTTTTACAACTTAATTTTATTTTCCAAATGTCACAAAGACACCAGAATATTGGAATAAAATTTTCATTTTATTATGTATGCGAAGAAAAGCTTTTACTCATTTGTCAATAAATTTGTTCTAAAATTCCTGTATCGGTCAATAATTTCAACATTTTAGCAATAGTACATTGACAGTGAAAGGATTAAAAATGAATGGCGATGCAGCGCTCTATAATATATATATGTATATCTATATTCTGTAAATATATAAATTCTACAAAATATAGGGCTACTCAAACCTTTTTTAATTGTAACTTCGTTTCCTAAGCAAATATGTACATCAATCTGGATCCAGATATAATAAAATTTATTTGAAAACAGTTATTTGTTACAATTCATATCTGCCAATCTTTACGCTTTCTTCCTACCACTAAATCCTACCAGCAGGAAAGATCGAGCTATACTCAAAAATCGCTCGAAAATGCTCGTCAAAATTAGCTTTGAGTTCAGATATCATAAACCATGACCAAAATTACACACGAATAAAATTTTCTCGAACATGTGACCAAGCCCAATTGTCTTCACATGCCCGAAATAGGATATAAAATTTAGTCAAAATAATGTGAACTGTGTTTTAGATAAAATTAGCTTGCCCCACACTGACCCAAACATGACCCACTAATCGGATTTTCTCGAGCATGTGACCTAGCCAAATGATTTTCTCCTGCCCAAAAAACCGTAGGATACAAAATTTAGTTCAAATCGTCTGCGCTGTTTTTAAGATAAAAATAGCTTGACACATAATGACCCATGACCAAATGATCCACTAATCGAAATTTCTCGAACATGTGACCTAGCCCAATAGTCTTCTCGTTCCCTAAAACTGTAGAATACTAAATTTAGTTCAAATCCTCTGAGCCGTTTTTAAGATAAAAATAGCTTGACCCGTAATGACCCATGAGCAAAATAACCCACTAATCGAATTTTCTCGAACATATGACCTAGCCCAACAGTCTTCTCGTGCCTCAAAACAATAGGATGCAAAATTTAGTCTAAATAGACTGAGCCGTTTTTAGATAAAAGTAGCTTCACCCACAGTTACCCAAAAATGACCCACTAATCGAATTTTCTCGGAGATGTGACCTAGCCCAGTGATTTTCTCGTGACCGAAACTCGTAGGACACAAAATTTTATCAAAATCGTTAGAGCCGTTTTTAGATAAAATTAACTTGACCCGCGTTGACCCAAAAATGACCCAATAATCCAAAGTTCTCGAACATGTTACCCAGCCCAATAGTCTTCTCGTAACCGAAAATGGTAGGGTACAAAATTTAGTCAAAATCGTTTGAACCTATTGTTAGATACAATTAGCTTGACCCTGACTCATGGTGACCCAAAATGATCCACAAATCATAATTTTCTCAATATTGTGACCTAGCGCAATGTTTTTCTGGTGCCCCAAAACGGTAGGATAGAAAATTTCATCAAAATCGTTCGAGCCGTTTTTAATATCAAATGTGCACACCTAATATATACATATATACACACACACACAATTTTTCTTCGTATTAGAATATATGATTTTGTGTTATTTAATCGGCAATATTGGTTATTTCACAAAGCAAAAATTCCTTTGATCACTTTGTAAAACAATGCACAGGAACCTGTAAGCTTCCGAAGGAAAATATTTATAGTATCACAAAGTCGTGGCTGTTTCATTTGTTTATGTATTTATGTATTTATTTATCTATTTATGTATTTATTTCTATAATAATCAACTAATTAATTATTATTTTCCTAAACAGGATCGACTCTTTTAGTTTACAAATTATGTACATCAAAAAATTGTTATTATAAAATAACTACATTAATTAAGAATTTAAAAGGAAACTTTAAAAACTGCATTAAATTTAATTTCAAAATAACAATTATTGTTATTATTACTTTTTTGTACGTAATGAAATAATGCGGATGAAAATGTAATTCTGAAGAGTAAAAGGCTTTTTGAAGAGTTTCCATTTAATATGAAAACGTTATAAAGGAAATTCTGAATCGTTCTATGAGTTTGATTCCATTCAAAATATCTGTCAGCCATATAATATGTCAAGGGCTTTCTGTCTCTTAAGAGATAAGATGATCTAACTTTGGTTTCTAGATTGCTTGTATATAATAAATATGCTTTTACGGTAGTAAATAACTTTGTCATCTGAACTTGGTGATGATGGCGGACTATACGTCACTTCGGGATAACTTTCAACAGCCTTGAAATAATGGAGTGTGGTCTGTGTTTTAGTAAGTAAAAGACAATTTATACCATTGACATCAAAGACGGCATGCAATTTATTCATGGCAGTGTAAATTTCTACCAAAGAGATTTCTGATTGTTTTTCCCCCGAATAACACTGTGTAAAAATTCTAACTCCGGCTTACGACTTGTCTAATAATCACGCTTGTAAATAATTCAATTTTAATAATTCAGTCTTATCAAACAGTAAATATAAATTTTCATTTCCCTGCTTTTTGGATTGACAGAATCTATTTGGTTATCCGGAAAGTTCTGCGGTTTTTTGATGTAACATTTTGAAATAAATGTCTTTTTTCCACCAGAATTTTTGAATAAAACTTTTAATTTATAATTTAAGTGAAGAAATAACTTTTACTTAGTCTGAAATAAATTTGTTTGTGAATTCTGATGACATATATACATTTTCACATTATATCAACAGAAGTATACCGCAGAACTTTCTGGATGACCCAATATTATGCAAAATTCTACTCTTTTATGTTTTTTGTGACGCGCAAAGGATCTTACAAATTTCAACGTCTTGTTGTTTGCAGGTTACGGTCCTTCTCAGAAGAATACAAGTGCACTAATTGTTCTGAATAAAAATCTCTACATTTGGCTTTTTTGTGCTAATAATCAGTGCCAGCTCGTGACTGCCTTTATTTGGGACACTAAATGCATAGTTGCAAAATTTATCATTTTCTTACCACCATTTTTAAAAGAGATATTTTCCCTATTTGTTGATAGAAAATTTTGTCATTAAATGATGAAAATGTTTTCTTTAAAAACATAATGGTAAGAAAAGAATGAAATTTTCAGTCATGTATTTAGTGTCCCAAAAAGAGGAGCCACTGCTGATAATCTTCCTGAGTTTTAGCGGCCCTTACACGACTATTCGTGACATTTTTATAGATCTAATGTAGTTAAGATAGATTTTTCTACACAATCTGCATAAAAAATATTATCTCCGCGTCGATCTTCTTTTAAAATGTTACTAGGCAGAAAAGGATCATATTCCAAATATAAATACAAAGGTTTTCATTTGTTCCAGAAAGTATATTTGTATTATAAATTAACGATTATTAATTTATATAAGCGTCCCATTGTAATGCATTCTGTTCAAAAGTAGAAAGAGATTTCCCAATATTTTTTATTATAGCTTTAATCCCTCTATTTGCTTCAGGAAACATTTTGACTTATGTACACATAAACGTAAACATAAATTACTTGAAATATCACTGATGAAGGATTATCCACGATCGCATAAATGTTTCTCTGAAACGCCTAATATATTAATAAAATCTAAACATTTTCGGCAGAAACCTGTGACGTTTGGTTTGGAACAGCATACAATTTAATGTATATCGCTAAATAATCTATAAATGTAAATGAAAGTATAAGATTTTCCTTTATCGGTTCGTAACAATAGTCCAATATTGTCAAAAGACGTACAATTTTTTTTTGTAAAGGAGAGAATTAAGTATAGTTGTTTTTGAAACTATTGCATTGTTTGCTCGATTTTACAAAATTTCTAGTATCCAAGTAGTATTTTCGTTATCGGACGTGTCTGGTCCCAGACGCCTGTGTGTGTATCCTTATAAATTGAATCTTACGTTTTATCACCTTGTAAAATATTGCTGCATCATTTACTTCTAAAAGATGTTGAGGTGTTATTCCGTCTATCTTAATATTCATCTTTAAATGAGGCAAAGAAGAATAAATTGATATTTATAAAGTATGACATTATTAGAGTATTATGTGAAATATTTTTAGCTTATTCCGTGAAGGTATTTTTTTAATCAGCGTAAAGCTACCCTTCCAAATATTACAAACTTTATCACAGTGAACGTATAAACTATGAAACAACGCCATTCCTTCTTATTTTGAAAAACGTATATGTGATAAAAATGTTTTTTTTAACACATTGGCAACCTGGAATGAGAATTTTTGTGTTTATTTAATCAAACATCATCGACTAATTGTGGGACATTCTAAATTACATAAAATTCATTTATATCATGTTGTCCATATTTCTTTAGATCGTAAGACATTTTATATTATAGATGAACATTGAAAGATGTTTACCGATGCATAAACTTGAGAAAACTGTTGCCAAATGTGCAAAAATCATACAAGAATTTTTTTAGTAGTAACTTACTTTTATTTTATTAATAGAATGTCTGTTATTTTATAAAGCAAAAATAATAATTCAAAATTTCAGGCAAGAATTTGGAATTACTGAATAAATAATCGTCAGATTCAGCAATATTACTTGAGGAACCTATCTAGGAAACCAATTTACAAAAGACTTCCAAAAAGGATGGAGCTTCTACTGTTAAAAACTCAGATTTCATACAAAATTGGTCACTAATGTGTTGAGGAATTTGTAGACGAAAGTGTGTGATCGGTCAACAAATATTTTTTATATTTTACTTTTTTTAACTAGGTGCATGTTCAGTTACGAATAAAAAGTGTGTTTATTTATAAATACCGTATAGAATAAAAAGGTTTATTGTGATATAAAGACGTATTTTGAAAATGTTTCAAGTTCACCTAGATATATATGATAGAGTATATTTACAGAATATAAGAAAAACAAAGGCGTATGATAATATTTCATTACAACCTTAATTTGTGTTTCAAATATTTTATGAACTAATGCCCTCTTCATTGTAAAAATAACAAAGTTCATTGCTTGTATTTTGAAAGAATAATATGGGAAATTTTACTTTATAGTGCATTTTAACAAAATAATAACTTATATATACTTTCTTTGCAGTTTTCTCTGTAATTGAAGACCACCAGTGAAATATTTTGTTTTCAATGTAAGTAAATTGTAAACAAAAAATTTCTATATATTTTAAACTTTTTTCATTTTAAGCAAGGGTTAACAGAAATATCATTTGAAGAGAATTTTAAAAGCAAGCGATTAATCGGAAGATCTTGATAACCAGTGAATCACAGATCAAAGACAGTCCTCATTTTAATGTATATGAGCAGGGATAACCTAGCTATGCTCGGTGAAAATTAGCTTCAACTCAATATAACAATAAATTACCTGTACAAAATATAAAAATCAGTTTTTTCCTTGATTGGTTGCATTCTGCTTTCGAGAAAGTTCTATGGACACTGATGGGTTGAATCATGTATATTGGCTCATATTGGGAATATCTAGAAAATTCTTTCAGATTCTGAAAGCCAATTTTTTTGCTAATTTTTGCCAAAATATAGCTAGAAGTCGCAAACTTGGCGACATTCTTTCATTTGGCGCCAAGCATGTATTTTGTCATTGGTAATCTTAAAATGTATCGCCAAATCTCGCCGATATATTGCCAAATTTGTCGAAATGTTGCCAATTTTTCGCCTTTGCTTACTGTCAAATTTTCAACGATTTAATAAATTTTCCAACCTTTACTCCCATTGACTCGTAGTGACCCCAAAATGACTCACTAATCGAATTTTATCGAACATGTGACCTAGCCCAAAATTTTGTCAAAATTGTTAGAGTTGTTTCTTAGATAAAATTAGCTTGACCCGTAGTAACCTCAAAATGATCAACTAATTGAATTTTCTCGAACATATGTGTCACAGGCCAATGATCTTCATGTAATCCAAAACGGTAGGATAAAAAATTTAATCAAAATCGGTTCAATATTTTTTTATATAAAATTAGCTTGACACTAAATACCCCACTAATTGAATTTTCTTGAACATGTGACCTAGCTCAATGGTCTTTTTGTGCCTGAAAACGGTAGGATGCAAAACTTCGTCAAAATCGTTACAGTCGTTTTTAGATAAAATTAGCTTGACCCGTAATGACCATCAAAATGATCCACTAATCGAATTTTCTTGAACGCGTGTTGAAAGAACCACAACTTACCGCTGCCTGTCGCAAACGAGCGCTGGCTTCAATGGCTCTGGCAATGCAATGTATTTTTTGTATTTATTTTTAATCTACAGTTTACTTATATTTATGTTTTTTTTTCAGTCCTTGCCCCTTGCTCGCGTGGAGTAGGTGTCGTGGAAGGTCCAGCCTTTTTTGGCCTAGTATGGGCCATAACAATTGTTTTTTTTTTGCTCACTGAGATCGTTCTGTCGGGCGCCTATTTTAACTGTTTTTTTTTTTTTTTTAATGACGTCTCTAACGATTTGGACTTAATTCTTCTTGGTGGGACCCGCGTGTTCGTTGGTGACCCTTGTGCTGTGCTTTCCCTGCCCGCCTACGGCTGAAGTCATCCATCACGAATTCCGGCGACCAAGGAGTTTCCCGGGGGAGGTTATACGCTCCACGGCTTGGCTTCGTCAGGACGAGTGGCCTCCCTTAGGCATTCAATGGTCTTCTTATGCCCGAAAACGGTCCGATAAAAAAATTAATCAAAATCGTTTGAGCCGTTTTTTAGATAAAATAAGCTTGACTCTGACCTCTCTAGTTACCGAAAATGACCCACAAATCGAATTTTCTAGAACATGCGACCTAGCCCAATGGTCTTCACGTGTCCGAAAATGGTAGGATGCAAAACGTAATAAAAATCTTTAGAGCTATTTTAAAGATAAAATTTGCATATACAGAGTGTCCCTAAACTCATGGTACATACGTTAGGTGGTGATAGAACACATCAAGACGAGTAATAGTAAATAGGAAACCAAGGGTCCCAAACGTATTCCAAAGGAGATAGGCGCCATCAAAGTTTAGGGTCCCAAATTGCAAAAGATGATAAAAAAGGGAAAAATGGGTCGATTTATTTGCGGTTTTCGCTAAAATCATTCTTTAAATTAGTATTTTCTTAAAAAAAAGTTTTAAAGAGAAAGTTATAAAAATGCCGGTAGAAATGCCGGTAGAGGGCACTCTAGACTTTGGAGTACCGAATAACTACTTTTTACCGGGTTTTTTTTAACACTGTTAAATGTTTTCAAAAGCTTAGACCTTAACTTAAATTTTGTGTGCATAAGTGAAATCATCGGGAGTGGTTAAGTGGAGCAACTTTAACTGTGTTCAGGGGGTTGATTTTTGAACGATCGTATGTAATGAGCAAAATAATAACAAAATGATGGAAAACAGGACAGACAGAGATGGAATGAAAAGAAACCAACAAAAGGAAGAAAAACTCTTTATTCAACCAAATGAAAATAAACAACACGGAGTTCTCCATCACAAGAATTGTTCAAAATTGCGGCCTCCAACACGAACGCAGGCTTGAAGCCGTCGATGGATTGACCGCCGTACATTGGCGAAAACACCAGGCATCTCTCTTATGGTGTCCGAAGCAACGGATATCCGGGCAACAAGGTCTTTATCAGAATATACGGGACCATCTTTGTATATCAGGCTCTTCATATGACCCCACAAGAAAAAGTCCAGACAGCATAAATCGGGTGAACTCGCCGGCCAGCTGATTGGACCGCCACGACCTATCTATCGCCCCGGATACATGATATTCAGGGCGTTACGGGCATCCAGGCTGTAATGGGCCGGTGCTCCGTCGAGTTGGAACCACATACGTCGTCTGATGGGTGCTGGAACATGGTTTATTAGTTCTGGCAACACCTCTTGCAGAAACACAATATATGAATCTCAATCCAGGCGCGTTGGCAGTAAGTATGGCCCAATTAGATAATCGTCAACGATTCCGGCCCAAATATTGACCGTGAAACGTCGCTGGAACGAACGTTGACGTATTGTGTATGGTTTTTCATTTGACCACACATGATAATTGTGGATATTCAAAATACCCTCGCGTGTGAATGTGAATTGGTCCGTGAACAACACATGTGCACAAAAAGCAGGGTCCACAGCCGTTTGTTGGAGCAACCACGTGCTAAAATGGACACGTGCCTGGTAATCCGCTGGTTCTAGGCCTTGAACTCTCTGCGCATGGTACGGATGCATTCCTTCATCTCGTAGAACTCGCCACACCGTATTACGGGAAACGTTCACTTCTTCGGAAAGTTCCCGCATGCTAGATGCAGGCCTCTCGCTGATACGATCCAAAATGTTATCCGTAACGGATGGCGTTCTTACACTCCTGGAACGTCCGGTATCCTGCATGCAATTTGAAAAGGAACCCCTTTCGCACAGTTGTTGGTGCAGCCGTTGAAATATCCTCGCATCAGGAACAAGTCTGGCTGGAAAACGCTCTCGGTACAATCTTTGAGCATCTGTTGCATTGCCGTGTGCATCTCCGTACATGTAATGCATCTCGGCCTTCTCCTGGTTAGAGTACGAAACCATATTATCGGCTATCCACAGAGCAAATGATGACAGCTGCTGTGAACAGTTCCCAGTTTTACAATTATGCACTCGAATAAGTAACTTTTATATTTTTCGAAAATTTACATACGCGTTCTTCTTCTTCCCCATATCACATTTTCATATTCTTCTTCCGGAAACTTACAGCATAATGGTAGCTATAGCGCTTGCATGTATCTAGTTTGAACATGCTCTAACACGTTTGCGTTTGAATTCAAATCATGCATTACTTAGTGAATGTTGTTTGTTTTGAAGTGTACTATCACCTCTTAAAGTTTGCTTCATCACTTATTATTTTGCTCATTACATACGATCGTTCAAAAATCAACCCCCTGAACATAGTTAAATTTGCTCCACTTAACCACTCCCGATGATTTCACTTGTGCACACAAAATTTAAGTTAAGGTCTAAGCTTTTGAAAACATTTAACAGTGTTAAAAAAAACCCGGTAAAAAGTAGTTATTCGGTACTCTAAAGTCTAGAGCGCCCTCTACCGGCATTTTTATAACTTTCTCTTTAAAACTTTTTTTTAAGAAAATACTAATTTAAAGAATGATTTTAGCGAAAACCGCAAATAAATCGACCCATTTTTCCCTTTTTTATCATCATTTGCAATTTGGGACCCTAAACTTTGATGGCGCCTATCTCCTTTCGAATACGTTTGAGACCCTTGGTTTCCTAGTTACTATAACTCGTCTTGATGTGTTCTATCACCCCCTAGCGTATGTAGAATGAGTTTAGGGACACCCTGTATACACACATACCCACACACAGGCACACAATATTTGCTCATATTGCAATATATGATAATGAATTTTGAATAAGAGCCCTCCGATTTCACTTTGATAAAGATTTGGAATTTGAAGTATAGAATTTAATTTGAAAATATCATATTTGAATATATTTGAAATTAATAATATATTTGAAAATAAGTATATTAATTTTTTCTAAATCTCTCCATGATATTGAATATTCAATTTTATTTGCATGAAAATGAATAGCTATTATACAGTGGCAAATATACATTATTTATTATGTTCAATGAAGATAAGATACTTGATTTCTCCACCGACATAAAGATTAAATTGTGACAAAAAATAAACATTTATGATGAAAAACGATAATAAATTGATGTCTATTGTGTATAAAAATAGTAAGAGAGTATTGGGAAAAAATCACTATATTAGATAAAGATTTTTAATATTTAAGGAAAGTTAGTCCTAAAAAAAATAAATTACACTTACTGTGCTTTATTACTTAAAAGATGGTAAAATTGTAAGAAATATGTTAAACTACATTACAATTATTTAGTATCAATTACACCCAACAATTTCAGCTATACACATAGCCATCATTGGGGATAAAAATACAACTCTCATTACAGACGTCTTACTTTCAAAATATCCGCTTCTTAATCCGCGAACCAGGGAAAGTCCTATTCATCATCCGAGTTTGTTGGGTGATTCCAATTACTCTTGGTAAGAGGTGAAAAAAAGGGGGGGAGGTGAATATTATTCTTTTGCAACTCTTTAAGCAAACGTAACCATATATTATGTATGTTATATTCAAAACGTCATTGCAAACAATTTTCTTTAGTGACAATTTCAATTGATTCATGTATAAATTTTCAACTCATAATCATTTTTCAAAGGGCGTACAGCTTTCTCTACCTTTAAATGAACTTCAATATTTTGCTTCTAATTAAGTCTTGACAGAGCTGTTGCTGGTCTGTTGTACTTCAGGTCTTCTAAATGTTCTTTAACACGATCTTTACATTTACGAGTAGACATTCTCATTAAATTTAAAGATCGTGTTAAAGAACATTTAGGAGCAAAATTTTTTTTAAAGATTTAAATACCACTTTAGTTTTACTAGAAACAAATTTATTTAAGGATCAGTAGCGTATGTAATGACATAATATAAACTATTGCTGCTCTTAGAACAAAATCTATCGAATATAACTCAAGTATTAATTTGAAAACTCAAACTATAAAAGGTTTTTTTCAAAAACACTAATCCTAGAAAAAATTATTGTAGTAATTATTTGTAATTAAGACGAACCCGTGGTGTAGTACTTTGAAAAATTAAGTGAATTTCGAATAAAATTGCATATGATATAAAATTACCAAACATTTAGCGTCTGGTATAAGGCACCGCAGTGCTGTTAGAAAATATTTTGTTTGTTTTTCGTATTTTAATGTACAAAATAACCCCTTAAAGGACGGTGGTATATTTTTGTACGACTTAATATTACTATCTAAATGCCACAATGACACCAGAATTTCGGAATAAAATTTCCCTTTTATTAAGCACGTGAAGAAAAGTTTTATTTATTTTCAGATAAATGTTTCGTATATTCTGGTGTCGATTCAACATTTTAGCGATGGAAGGACATTGCCCACTAAAGGATTAAGTAACATTTCGATATATATTTTGATAAAACAAATGGAGAATAATTAATATACGTGTATTGCATAGCTTTCAGTTTTTACGCTTTCACTGTTCCACTGAAATTTAATAGAAATTTGTAGCATATTAATTGAGAAATTAGTCGGATAATTAATGCTACATTTATAGCTACATTTTACTGGTAACTAAAAACCGTAAACACTGGAAACCATAGTATTGCACTCAACTGCATTTTTCTCACTTATTTCAGACGATCTCATGCAGTAATTTTTGGACTCGTTATACCGTGTGTTTCACGAAATACCCCTATCTTTGAAAATAAATAACTCGGAAACGGTGATAGATAGAAACATGAAACCAGTGATATGTTTATTAATAAAACCCTGAATATCTGATACTGAAACCTCAAGATTTTTGTAACAAATTGCAGCAATAGAAGGCGCTGCAGGTGTTATAACCATAAGTAGGATGTATCACATCAAAAGCGATTAAAAATGTGCACTTTTCACACAACACACATGTCGCAAACGAACAATGAAATTGTCAGTTACTCTCTGTAGTATGTCACTGGAAATCAACAGACAAGCTTGACAAATAGCCTCATCCAGCTCATCCAGTGGTGAAGGATTGCTGTGGTAAACAATGTCCTTCAGTGTCACTTCCGGGATTTCTTTCACTATACGCTAATAGCGATCACGTTTCAACGGTGAAATTTTCGACGACTGAGGGTTTTTGACATCTGAGCTCTATTTAGTGGGATCCGTAATGCTGTCTGCAGCGCCATCCATCGGTGATATTTTTAGCTACAATTTTGAAGTTTCTGCATCAAATTCTTACGGTTTTTTAATAAACATACCACTTATTTCCTGCTTCTATCTATAACCGCTTCCGAGTTATTTATTTTCAAATGTGGTCCTTCGTGAAATTTATTCATATAACAGTTTAACAAAAATCATCCAGACCACATAAAGTTATTAAGCACCATTTTTTTCTGATTTAAAATATAATTTCGATATAAAAATATTTTAAACATTCTTCATGTTTTAATGTTCAAATTAACATTATGAAAAGTATTCCAACAAAGCAATAAATCTTTAAAATATTTCATGAATTTGTTGTTTGCAATTTTTTCTGTGATTTAAGATGATCCATTCCAATAAATTTTCGACACGTTAAGTGTTTTTTTTTTTCAATAATTTTTAAAAGATATAAAGTTTTAAACATTAAGATTTCGTGAGTGTAATATCCACCATTTGAGGAGTGTAACATAGGCAAAAGATTGATCAAAATAACACGATAATCTATTAGAGATCAAAGACATTAGTAAATTTAATGCAAATAAATGATATGGAAATATAGCATTTCCATTTCATGGCGATAGAGATATGACATCTGTTTTGGAATTACAGGCATTGCATTTAGCGTGACTAAATACTTCAAATTTAGGATGATTTAATCAAATTTAAAGTGACAAAATGTGGTGCGAATATTGAATATGTAGCTTCATTTAGCACCATTAATTGAATGAAAATTACATAGTAAATGAACAAAACTTATTCTGATCAAGGAAAGAAATGCGCGGTACTTCCACGATGAAAATATACTGTAACGTATGATAAAAATAAATAACTACAATCAAAGCCAACGATAATATATTGAAATTTATTAAGTATGACATTAACTACAAAATTTATGAACTAATTTCAGTATATTACGTAAGCTTTCTATTTTTTTCGAAAAATTACTTTATAAGATATTAATAAAATTTGACGCAGCGAACTTCTAAATAATTAAAACTTTTCACGTTTTCTTGTTTGCAAAAAAGTATATGATAATAAATTTATTTTGAAACAAGTAACAGGAAAACGTGTGAACTAAAAAAAATATTTTTAAGTTTTTTTTCTAAATTTCTTTTAAACTAGAATAAAGTTTAATTAAGAAATTGTTGATTAATGATATAACATCGCATATAATATGACGTATGGCTGTGTATCGGAAATTATGTCAACTGAGTTGCACGTTTCAGTGTAACTAATTATTTTAAAAAATTGCTTTAAGAAGAGCCTGTATATATAATTGATTTGTACACTTATTATAATGTATTGAAGAAGAAGACTTAATTAAGTAAATATAACAGAACTAAAACTGAGGTGGACGAAATGAATTATTTTACACATTTTAACTAACATCTCAGAAAAAGTACTTACACATGACACAACACGGAAGTACATCTACAGTGGCTAAACGCCGTAGAAACAGAACTTAACAAGTAATATAAAAACATTTTTTTTAAGTCAATTCCTACTTAGGTCAAAAATAAATTTTTTTTTCCAGCGATCTACACGCTTCGCCACTGATGGTATTTATTCCGAAATTTAAATCCTGCTAAATATCTTATATAAGAGAAATTTTTGAAATGTATTAAAAATTAAATAAAAAATAAATAGCTAAAATATCAAAAATTAATAGCTCGAAAAGTATTTCTGACAAAATTGTTAGACAAACTGCGTTAGAAAGGTAAAAAATTGTATTTTCCTTGATATAAATTTCAAATTTAATGATTATGCCGTTTTTCAAATATTGATTTTCAAAAATTACCAAACTTCACAACGAAACCTTCACGCGTAAAAAGGTAATGGGGGTGTTCACGGATCAGGCGGCGTGCAGGCGAAGGAGACTATAAATATGGAGTGAGTCTATACTTTTGAACAGAAATGAAATGGAGTGAGTCTATACTTTTGAACAGAAATGAAATATAAAACTAAAATTAATTAGTTAAATTTAATTAATGAATTAATATTTGAAAAAACTGTATTAACATCAATTGTCATTCAGTACAAGTTTTAAAAAATGTATTTGAACTTGAATGGAGGAATAAAGAGTATTTTATTAACGATTTAAAATTTGAACAAAATATATAAATATATAGTGGATGTGAGCTAATAGTAGGAATAAAAACATAGATCTCACTAGCGACCGATGAATATATTTCCTGTGGTGCTGCCATCTAGTACTTACTTTCAGAAATAAGCACCACATCTCTCTAAAATTTTAAACGAGTAGGAGCTCTTTGAATTCTTTTAGAATGTCGTAATTCCTGTGGGGAGGAAGAAGAATTATTAGTTTTGACAGTATCTGCAGCATCATCAATAGTACTATTTGGAATCGTGAGTTTTGGAACTGGAGGTATCAAATCAGAGTCAACTGGTGCAGGATTTGGGGTATTTGGGAGCACAAAGTCAGATGGTTTAGGATTTAGAGTAGATGGGACAACAGAGTAAGCTGGTTTTGGATTTGGATTAGACGGGAGGACAAAGTCAGCTGGTAAAAGATCTGAGACACTAGGAGGAATTAGCTGAGAATCACGTGTATTAACAACTGTGTTATCACTTTTGTGACTTTCCGTATCACTCTCTTCAGAATTTGAATCGTTAGTTAACTGTAACATCGAACCGACATTAGTTATCTCATCAACGTTTCTTTTCCAATTATTTGTTACAATTTGAATTCTATAATGCAACTTGTTCTCTCTTGCGACCAATTTTCCTCTTGGTTTCAGGAGAATAATTTCTAACAGCCACTTTCTGGTTAATGTTAAATTCTTTTACTTTAGCATTGGCATTTCTCGCATGTTACTTATCATGAACAAAATTTGTAACGTTTGGAAGTATCAAATCTATTTTTGTTTTACTATGCCGCTTTAGAGATAGCGATGCAGGACTTTCCCCCGTTGTAACATGAGGCAGCTTTCTATACTGTAAAATTGAGTTATTTAATTTCATATGTAAAGTACCAAATTCTGAAGAGAAGTCTTTTAATCCACATTTAAGAATTTGCACATATCTCTCGACCTGACCATTTTTAGCTGGATGGTATAGAGCACTAAACCGATGTTTAACCCCATGATTCTTTAAGAATGTCTCAAATTCTTCAGAAGCAAACTGTTTAGAATTATCAGATAACAGATATACGTCCAAAATGCAAATCATTTAAAATTTGTTTTCTGTGAATTTCAGGGATTCTTACTGTACATTCTTTTAAAATACAACAATGTTGAAGAGTAAATTCTTCTTGCCATCAAAAAGTTTTTTTTTGGAATTGGTGAACCAGAACTTTGATGATGAAAAGTTTGACGTAATAAACGATCACATTTTGTAGCTATAGCAATTGATTTGGCATTTAAAGGTAAAGCAGAAATTTGGTTAATTTGAAAATATTCAGATTCAACACCATAAGAATTGATTTGTCTTTATTTATCGTAATATTATATTCACATAATCTTTCTAATACTTGTTTTAGCCTATTCAAATGAATTTCATCAGTTTTCCTGTAACACCAGTATCATCAATAAAAACTGTAACATCATCAATACCACTTAAAATTTGTTCAATTGATCTTTGCCATATTGTTGGAGAACTAGTAAGACACACTGGTAACTTTAAAAATTGAAATAAGAAGTTAGGAGGGTTTATAGTTAACAACTCTTGTGACTTTTCATCTACAGGTAACTGAAGATATGCCTGATTTAAATCAATATTTGTGAAATGCAAACCACCACCTAATGTAGCTAACATGTCCTCTACCGTAGGTAAAGGATATTTTTCAACCTTCAAAAATTTATTTAATGTAACTTTAAAATCACCACATAAACGAATTTTATCATTAGGTTTTACCACTGGAACTATAAGAGTTGCCCACTTACTACTAGTGACAGGTTTAATATTACCCTCATCTTGTAACCTTTGAATATCATCATTTACTGCTCCACGTAGACCATAAGTAACTGTTCTAGCTTTACAAAATATGAGCGTAGAATCTTTTCTAGATACAGTTCTGCTTTCAAACCTTATATCACCCCATCTGTATCAGAAAACAAATAAGAAAAATCATTTAATAATACTTTTAATTTTTCAGTAGCATTTGCAATTTCATTCACATATACAGATTTCAAATTAGAGGGATACAGATACGCAATCTCTACCAAATAAAATTGGGAAAATATCTTTTTAATCAAACATAATTTAAGATTTTTAGTTTTATTTTCAAATGAAACATCCAATTTAAATACGCAACAGGTGTCTGGCGGGTCCATTTTGGTGGTCCTGACTCGGCCCCTTAAGTGGTGAAGATGACCATGAGCCAAGCATTGAGCGACTCTCCTTCGGGTTGTTTCGACTCGGCTCCTTAAGTGGGGACGAGGAACGGACTTTCGACACTTTGAGATGTTCGTCGACACGACGGGGATAGGGTACAGACGGACTGACACCTCACCGTAGTCCGCCAGGGAAAAAGGGACGTCCGAAAAAGCCGGGATGACACATAGACTCGTTGTAACGGACCTGCTAGTCTGGGTCCTCCCTCGTAAAGAGCGGGTTCTCCGCGGCGGGAGAAATCGGCCAATGCTCGGATTATTGACTCGAATATCCTGCGTAGGTGGTGGAAGGACGTCCCATAGGCCAATCTCAGTTGCTCGGGCAAGGGTCCCACTAGGGGGACGTCCCTCTCCTTTGTGCCGAGGTAGGTGACGCTGGGAAAAGGGAAGCAAACGGCAGCTGGACAGTCTCCACAAAATTATCCGAGGAATTGATGGCGGCGAGATCGCTGCGTAGTGACTCTGTAGTGATGCTGGGCGGTGGGAGATAGGGCGTGCAGCAACTATCTGCACCAAACAGCGGCAGAGGGGGGATAGCTACCGGCATGTGGTTACGGGCGTGCACGCATGGCCCGCAACCACCACGTCATCCGCCGCAGCTGAAGCAGTTGAGTGTCGACCTCAATGGTTGAGTAGCGCAGAAGGTGCCCAAAACCAAGTGGGGCTAAAGTCTGAAGGCGGCCCCTCAGGTCCCTGTAGACAAATCCAATATTGGTGGGGGGATCACCCACTTCTTGTGTTTTTTGACTACGAGGCACGAGACGGGTGGCTCGCCGACTAACACGGCGGCGATCAATGGCAAAACTTGACTCCTCGGGTCGAAAACCAATCCAGCGTGTCTTTGTGTAATCGGACCTTTCCGTGCCCGATGGTTGGATGAGCGGGAGTCTTCTCACAACTTTCACGCAAATAATCTCGACCGGGTCCGCTTCTTTAGCGTGCTTGTAGAAATTTTCCATGCCCTACAGAGTCCCGTAGTGGTCCTATTTTCTTCCGTTGTTGTTGTGTTTTTGTTTTGTGTTGTATTTGCATGCGTTGTTTTCATATGTGGATGATCTTCTTAATGGAGTCGATCAGGGAACTCCTGTATTTCGTTTCTGTGCTCACTGAAAGCAAAGCCATTGGGAGCGGAAGACCCTAGCCAAGGCGTTGCGTCAGGGAATAAGTTTCTTCGTTGTCCCGGGTTAGCGAGAAGCTCCTCCTATCGCAATGACGATAACCGCGGCAGATGAACTAGTCGTTATCTCCCTCCCTAGGACTCGGCTATTGGACGCCACAGGAAAGCAAGGGTCGTCGGGACAGCTCGGCATTATGGCCTAAGACCCGGTTCCTTTCATGGGATCCGGCGACGAAGCCGTCGGGTGTTCTCTGTCGATTAATAAGGTGTCATCGTGAAGGTTTGCTGTGATTATGGGATCCTTCGCGTATCGTAACGACCTCTGTCGTCATCTATTTGGGTTCAATCAGGGTGATGCGCAGGTGGCGGTGCCCCGAGCATACGAGAGGCCTCTCCCAGTCGTGCGCGTTACCTGTCCCTCAAGACATGGGTGGGACGTTTGACGTGCCTGACGGGCGCCACTCTGGCGTCTGTATATTCACTATATACAACTAATTGTTGTAAAGTAACGCAGCATCACCTGAAGCTATGCTACTAATCGCCGATACCATGTCAAATATATGAATGTGAAAAAATGCATTTTTTATTACTTGTAAAAATGGGTTGATTGTCACCAGTAAAGTTTAATAGTATTCTTTACCAGGGTTGCCAGCTTGGCCTGCGTTTTCATTTAGAAATTGTGAATTCATACCAGAAATATTTGCTTTATTTAATGACAGAAAATTTGCGCTTACTTGAAGCAAAAATGATTAACTCAAATACTCCGGTATAAATTCGACATCTCTAAATAAATATAAAGACCAATCTGGCAACCCTGTTCTTCACAGAAATTTATTAAAATTCTTACTAGGCAAATGATTCTAATAAAATTTAGTGGTGACAATCAGCCCATTTTTAAAAGTAATAAAAAATGCATTTATGCATTTTTTCACATTAGATAGTTTCGTAGATAGCGACGATATATGAACAGACCGATAACTTTATTCAGTTTCTCCTTAAATATCTGGTGAACCAAGTTAGCAATGGTACACAAGCATGGATAGAACAAGCATGGATACCGTGTCTAGGAATATTAAAAAGGGTTTGTGCTACACCAGAATTGTTCAAACTGCGGCCAGCGGGCTGCAGGATGGAACTATTTTCGTAGAGAATATTTCGCCTTTTTTAATACAGATCTTATGCAATTTTTTAACTGGAAAATATTTAATTGGAAATATGTTGATAATCTGTTTTCAAAATAATACTTGGACACTCCTGCAATATATGATTAGGTTCAGTCCTGGAATAAAAAAACGCACCACCCTCTACTAAATCTGCAACAAATCATTTTATAAAAATGTGACTGATACCTTTCAATTAGTAATAACGTCTATTATATAATTGCATACTTCAATTCTTCTTAGGGGATCGCCTACATATGAAAAATGTAACAAACTTAAAAAAAAAGCTTTACCAACACCTGAGTTTGATATCATATTTGAATTTTTCGGTAAATTGTGTCTTTGGATACCGAACGCGAAATCATTCGAAGAAGTAGTTTAGGCATCAGCAAATATATATATATATATATATATATATATATATACTTTATTACCCATATATATATATATAGATACTTTATTACCTATATCTAAACATAGTGTACTGTAAACATTAAAACATATGTGTATAAATGGAACAAAAGCTACATAAAAAAGTTAGAATCAAAATTTCAATTATATTTCAATTTTTTTTTAAATTTTTTCACTAATAATAAAGTTTTCTGCTTTTATAAATGATATATTTAGGACTACAATTGGAAGGGGAAATAATTCACTGTTAAAGAGTTAATTAAAATGAAACATCTTACCAGATTTCAAAAATAAAAAGCAAATAAAGGAGAAACAACTTCAACAAATTTATTATACAGAAAACTTACATAAGACTAAGAAAAATCTTCGGTTGCTTCCAAACGCTCCAATTTATGTTGTTCATTTTCGTACTGTGGCTCAACTTATAATAAATTCTATTTACATTCAGTTTCATAATATATACAATATATTTCATTAAAGGATCACAAGAAACAAATGTTGCATAAGAAAACGGAAGGGTGGGTTGTTTTAAGAATAAGGATATATTAAATGAACAAACACTTAGAAGAAGTATTCCAGTACACTCGCTCATAAAATGAGGTAAAGGAATCTGAGATTTGTGTTTCGAATTATTTTGTGTTTCTTGCGTTTATTTAATACTGAAACTGTTAAACATTCTAAAATAAATTACTAGAAGACCAACCAAAGGTGCATTTTGATGATGCTACGCCATTTGAAACATGATGAAATTGATATACAATTATGAAGAGCACTAACACATGCTTTTTGAAGAATATAGCGTGCAAATCAGTTATTATTCATTTACAGGGTCAAACAAAATAATTCTGTTGCACATTGTTCAACCTGGAAAAATCGTTTGCACTGCAATTTAATGATGATTCAATATTTCAAACATAATAAAATTTGTATGCATCACTGAGATGCACTATAAATTGCTCACTTAAAAGTAAGGTGTACATTGCGTGTATTGTTCATTTACAGGGACATACAAAAGATATCGGTTACAATATACGTTCATTAATTACAGTCTATGTGTGATAAGTACGTTTTCAACATTGATTTGCGTTTTTAAGTTGAACTAAATTTTTGCATAGTACGCGGTGTGTATGAATTCGGTTGATCATATATATGGCTACACAAAAGAATTCGTAAGTATTAGACCCTGAGTGAATTGCTCAGGGTAGTTTTTAATTGTGTTACGCATTTTCTTGTTGAACTATATTTAATAGACTTACAGAAGTTTGTGGAAAATAAAAATATCAGATACAGGGCTACGCAAAGAACAAGGTACATTGCTGTTTATGGTTCGTAATTGCTGGAAGTTTGTTTTAAGTTGTCTTATGCGTTTTTTAGATGAATTTAATTTTAGATTAATATGCGGTGTGGACAAAAGTCTTTAGATAATATACAGGATTGTACAAAAGTTTTCGAGTGCATTTTCATCGATTGGCGAAAATCGTTAAACGTGAATTTTTTAAATGAACTAAATTTTATCATGCTATATATCCAAATCTATAGATCATAGACAGGGCAGCACAAAATTAGTCGACTACAATGTTGACTATGCAATGTAATTGCTAAAACTGGACTTTTAATTGTGTTTTATGTTGCCTATACTGTATACTTACATATTTTCTTTCACCTTATTTAACAGTGAATTTTCGTTACAGTTTTCTGGATAGAGGTGTGTTTTAAAATGTAGAGAAAGTGTTTCATAATCTATGCTTGACGCATGATTTTTTGTTCTTGTTTAAATTTTTGCCTCATTTAATCGTAGAAACTGCTCCAATTATATAAAACGAAGTATTATATTACAAAATATTGGTTACATATAAGTGTAAAATGTGGCAGCAATACAATTACCATGAATGAAAAATAAATATGGAACCTCGCTCTAGAGGGACTTATTGGAATTATCTTACGGAATTATTGATCATTTTAAATGGAATGGGAAATACACGTACACAAATAAAAAAAACTGTTTTAGATCATATCATTTTAATGAGTCAATATAAATCTTTTATATCAATGCATAAGTGATAAATACAGTTTTTGCCGCATTTAAAAAAAATCGAAAATATCAAATAGCATAAAGAAAATTCTTGTTATTATATAAAAAAATGAGTTTTTCAACATGTTCTTATTATTTTAAATAAAATTAAATATTTAATTTATTTGAATTAAAAATTTACATTATGGAATGAAAAGCGACAAAGTTAATTCTACTGAAACGCCGTCCTATTTCTAGGAGATCTGTATTAAGCGTTTTATTGGATAAATACCCAAATTAATTTAGATAAAAAAATTCAAAGCACTTCAGAAACAGACGTGAGAATAACTTAGAGGTAAAAAAAGGAATGTCCAATTTAGTTTATCTTTTTAGGTAAATATAAATAATAATACTTTACAACGGCTCAAAATGTTACTCGTTATTTAAAACCAAACTTTTTTTTTTCAATGAAATATTATATACATTTTTTTGTAGAAGAAAAATAGACCTATATGTACATATAACACTGTCCACGATAAAATAACTTTTATAGGTATTTATCATATGTTATCTACGAGTCCCTAAAACAGAAAAACGCCCAGTCCATTCACTATAACCCTATTATCCAAGATATTCATATTATTAGATTCACATCCCCAAAATTCCCAAAGCGCAGTGGAAAACGTGTAAATGAAATGCCCAATGAATCTTGAGAAAAATTCCAATATTCAAAGGATATATAAAAGAATAATTTTAAGTACCTTTTGACAAAGACTTAACATTTAAAAGACTAACTTAAAGACTAAACATTTAAACGTAATTAAAAGATATTATTACCACATTGGCGACTGGCAGTTTTTATGAAATCTGGATTTTAAAACAGTAGAAACTCCAACCTCTTCTGAAAGTCTTTTGTAAATTGATAGATTGAGTTATTTGGTGAGTCAAGCTGTTTAGAAACTCATTGATAACAGTTTTTTTACAAAAACTTTCGCACATGGATTATTTATTAATATTTAATTTGAATGTTTTGCTCCATCGTTGAACTATTTCAGAAATTTAATACTGAGTATATATATATATATCCTCATTATTTGTATTTGTAGAAATCATTTGTCATTTTTAAAATGTATTTTTCTACAATACAAACCTTTCAATAATAAAATCTCCATGCTGGTTCTTTGTATGAAGTCTTATGAAAATGAAACGCAGATCAACAATCCGTCATTTTTGTCGGGGTTATATACTAGTGTACAAATAAAATGTATAATTATTAAAAATACATAATAATAATTAAATATAAATTAATTGTTATAATTATTTAAAAAGTTACTCGATATCGCTTTGAATTTTTGTTTTAAAATAACTTCTTATGTGAATTTCTCTTATGTATTTCACAAAGGCATTTACAAATTAGATGTAGATAAATGGTTCGAAATTCACTTATTAAAACAAAACAATTTTGTGTTGAATTGTATTAGCATGTAAATTATTAACATGTGAAAAATAGAAAAACATTATTTAAGGTGGATAAGATAATTTGATTATGATTTTCTTTTACAATTAATGTTTTATAAAAAAGCTTTTACGATGCCAGCCTTTCTTAAGCACGATAATTTATTGTTTTTTTCCTTGTGAACCGTTTCATGAAAACCATAAATAATGTAATCTGTCGAAAGTTTAATTATATAAAGTCATTTATAATATAATTTATTCGCAAAATTTTGAAAAGCAAAATTATAATTTTTCAATGTAGGATAAATCATTTTACATTTAAAACATTCTACTTTAATAAAGAAAATATATAAAGGATATTATTTTTAGACGGAAAAACATTGTCTATAATAATGCATAACTGCCATGAAGATGAAAAAACACACATATTTTTATGTAAAATTTATGTGCTTAAAATATTAAAAGAGGATTTATGGGATCGTATTAATAGATAAAGTGAATATTTGTTGTTTAATTTGCGACGTTTATATATTTTTTTAATATTAGTAATAAAAAGATGTTTAAAGAATGTGATACTGATTGAACTAACATTTTCCAAATAAGGTTTTTTGTGAACTGGATTTTAATTTCATATAATTTTAACACTTTTGAATTTTTAACTCAGTTAACTTTCCCGCCAACACTGTAAATAAAAAATTTTTTATAAATATACAATCCTTATAATAAATGGGAATACTCACACTGTTTATAATGATCGGTAAAACTTTATTTTTTGAGTAATAGAATAATAATAAACAAAAATAAACGTAACCTAACTCTTTTAAAAATGTATGAAATTCTAATTTTGTAACACCACTATCCGCATTATCGCTTTTATGTTATTCAAGGGATTAGTACATTTGCATTTGTCAATTTTTCTACAATGCTCGAATTTCGTTTACATTTTATAAACCCCACTTTGATGAAATTTTTTAAATAAAAAATTCTATCTTTAATAAAACTAATTTTAGTAAAGAAATTCGCACTCAATAGTCAGAACTAAAATTTTCGTTTTATGGGATCTCGAATCTACTTTTGAAGAAGACAAGATAAATGATTCACATTTCAAAAGACTAGCCAAGGAATAATATAACAAGTCTTACTACCGGAAACTTACTTATTTGAAAGAACAAACGAAAAAATAAAATGCTTTACAAAAAGGAATCATATCTTTAATGGCGCCTGTAAACGAAATGAAAAGAGAAGCATTTTTTGAATTACACATTTATTCCAGAATAAAAGAAGCCTTAGCACTTTTAATATAAAAAGAGAATAAACGGATTTTCCATTTTTGAAAATAAGTTTAATTATAATCAGTTTTATATCCATGTTGATTTTCATTTATTATTTGTAATCAAATCTTTTCCAGATTCATTCAACAGATAAAACAGTTAAGACTAGAATGAAAACTGCTACACAAGTCTTTGAAGGAACATATAATGTAATAAAGCCGCTAGGGACGGAAACAATTCTAAAGACCAGAAATAGCTTTTCTGTTTTCTCTTCCTGCGTCTACATAGTGTTATAGATATATTTTTCTCTTATAAATTTTTCTGGTCGGAGAGTTTTGTATTATGTTGAAAACGAATGGAAATCGCCTTGGAAGATGAAAAAATAAAGGTTTTTCGAATATATTTTCGTTTATTCAAAATATTCTAAACCTTTAACATTATCCGATAAATTTCATACATAGATATACCTAAACAAGTCGAGAGTGATAATTATTTTATCCAAAATGCAATGAAAATTCTTTTATTGGATGCATGTTTTTAAGTATTTAGAATAAAAAACTATTTATATATATATCTATTTTTTTTTGTTCCTAAGTATTATTCGTTTATTTTTTTGCTTTATCAAATGAAAATAACTTTACTTACGCTATTCCTTAAAATTAGTTTCATTATTCGCGAATATTTTTCATACAAGCATATTTTAATGTAAAAACAAATCTCGAGCTATAAGGATAGATTATTACATAGTGTGATTCAGAATTGCTACTAAGTAATATGAACGAAAATCAGTAAAACAAAATTAAATTATAATTATACAAGAGGTCGTAAATGCAAAACATGATCAGAATTTCAGTACTTTGTTTTCTTTTCTCGATTTTACTGTAAAAATATAAATAGATATTCTAAATAAATTTATAAAATTTTTAAATAGTGATTATGTCATATTTTGCTGTAATAAAAGTATGGGAAATTTTTAAAATGCAGTATTATTTTTAATACATGAAGAAGGGAGTAATGAAAGCTTTCCCACTCTCTATTTTTTACTCATTAATCTTGTATCCGAATGATTACTGAAAATTTAAATACGTATTTTGGATAAAAATTTTGTGTCGCCATGAAGTTTTACTACGTTACATCATTTCGAAACGAGTTCTGAATATACAATACATAAATTAGCCATAGATGAATTTATTGAATGAGCGAAACTTTCTATGCTTTAATAAGTTATTTTCATAAAGACAACTCAGCTAACTGTATCAAATCTTGTGAAAATAAAACCACATGGTCTTTGTACCAGTCTTGACTGAAGCGGTTTTGAACTTCTAATTATTTAAAAAAATGAATAACTCTGCTTTATAATCGTTGTTCAATATCAGTTAGATCTGCTAATTCTAGAGAATTATCATTACGTTCATTTTATTCCATGAAGACGGAGAAGGATTTTTTTTCATTTTTAAGTTATTCACAAAACGAATACACGTTGCAAAATATCCTAAAATGAGTACATGATAAGAAAGTAAATGAGACAAGTTTTGTGTACGCAGCTGTGGATAAATTATATTATTGCATATTTTTCAAGGATTATCAGTGCATTCATTAACTGCCGATTCAAAATCATCGATTTTGTGGAACGTCTTGCATTTGAGAGGGCCGACGAGCTTCCGTCTTCAGTGCTATTTAAAGGACGTTCACTATGATTTTTCGCATTTTAGAAAGTCTTAGAGAATGCTTCTCATTACTCTCCTTTAAAGGACATTCACTATGTCGTATTCTCATTTTGTAAAATCGTTGAGAATGCTTCTCCTCAATTTGATTCAAACGAAGTTTACGCTGTTGTATTCGCATAGTAGCCAATCATTTTGAGCGAGTCTCATTGGTCAAATGTTCGCAAAGTACAGGGTGATTTTTTTTTAATTGTAAAAGTAAAACACTATAACAAAAGAAACACTGATCCAAATGACCTAAAATTTCACCAGTATGCTCCCAAAGCAATGGGTATTTTTTTTGGCATAGTTAAATTTTTTTTAATTGCAACGACAGATGGCGCTGTAAGGTAGCAGAAACAAAGAATATCGTCTGTGGGAGGAAAACAATCGACGGTACTTTGAGAAACCATCTTCCGTAGACCCTCTGTCGTCATTAGACCTTTTCTTAAATTCTTAAGTGTCCTAAATCTCCTAAGAGCAGTTGCCACGCTGTCATTATTCTAATAATACAGTTTCACTAACAACGTACGGTCCGTCAATGGCGCAGTCATTGCAAAGATTTCCGTAGAATAATGAACACGAGATGTGAGTACTTCACGTTTTATCGTCAATGTGCGTGTGTCGGGCGCACGTTCGTCTCCCGACTTCACTGCATGTACAGCGCCATCTGTCGGTGCGATTTTAAGTTTTTTTAACCACGCCTAAAAAATTATCATTCATTTGGGAGCATACTGGTTAAATTTTAGGTCATTTGGATCAGTGGTTCTTTTGTTATAGTGTTTTACTTTCACAACTTAAAAATAAATCACCCTGTATATTAAGACTATGTTGTTTATTATCGGTTAACTGGACAATCGTAACTTCGAATATGTCCGTTTTCTAGAAAGAGATCGTCTAGAGATTCTAATTTACATGCATTTGATAATTTACCTAGTTGAAAATACTTTCCTCTGTTCGTTATGAGGAGGATGAGTAGCAAGGATTCTAATTTACGTTTAACAGTATATCTCTCAATATCTTTCTGAAAACACTATCTTGTATTATTATCTGATTCTTGTGAACGTTTCTTTCTGATTCGGGCGTCGTGTTTTGTTGGTCTACACAATATTTATTTATTCAGCAGATACTGAAATCAGGTTAATTATGTAATACTGTATTAATAACGAAAAATAAGAAATACAATAAACTTATATATATATATATATATATATATATATATATATATATATATATATATATATGTAGCATTTTGACGAGGTTGAGATATTACGATGAATAATATTCGATGAAAAGATGGCATTCCTTCAACGATATAGCAAGTTGCAGTCGATATTAGCAAGTATGGCGAAGTAGAAGGCAATGAAATGAGATCACAGAATTTCTCCAGTAAATCCAGCCAATCTCCAGACAAATAATTTTATTAGAAGACGAACAACACAGAAACGATTCCCAAAGGTCTAAAACTTATAGCCCTCGGGCTAACGTTGCTTCACTTCATTGAATTAAGATGTTACTGGGCCAGTTGAATATTCTACGGTCATACAAATACCAGATACATATTTGTTTAGCTTCCGAAAACGTCAAAAATCTCTCGCTCCGACCGCACAGTGGGTCAAAGTATAGCAGATGTCGAACATAGGATTATCACAATAGTATAAGCCTATATATAAGATTTTTTTTTGTTATATTTAGGTTTAAAGAAGTAAAATATATTATATTCAATAGATTTGCATGGTTTTTATGAGCAATTTAATCTTTTTTTGTTTAAAACAGGACTTTTAGAGGCATACTGGATAACTAAATTAAACTTGAAAATCAAAGAAAAAGAAAAAGCTTAGCAGACAATAATTTTATTACCAATCATGTTTTTACTTATATCCTAAGGACATTGCCAAAATATTCAAAATATTTGTTTAATTTTTAATTGGCAACATATGTAATGTTTAGATAACTTTTCAAAATCGTTCTACAAAACCGGAACATTCTTCTGCAACATTTTAGAGCCTATTTCAGTGCATATTTTTTATCATCGGGATTATAATAATAATCATAATAATATAATAATAATAATTTTATAAAATAATTTTGTAGTGATATTAATTTTAGTATATTTCTTTTTTATTTCAAGCAAGATTATTTCATTTTGCTTTTTTTTTATATTCTTTTGAAAGATGATAACAAACAGAGATTTGTTTCTGTATCTAAATAATTTACATAATGGTTTTAGTTATGAAAAATCAATTCTTAGTTTTGTACGTGCTGTTCTACTGTGGACTAAGTGCTTCAGAAATTGATGAAGAAAATTTAAAGAAGCGTTTACGTAAGTTTTGTGTAGCTGTAAAAGATCGATGGCAGAAATCTCAACGAAAATTAGATCGTTTCAATACTAAAAACGATTCTTGGCTTCAGTGTTCCTTTAAAGTTGGTAATGAATTTAAACCCTCTGAAGTTGAAAATTCGCAGAAATCAACGTCTCGGAAATCTTTTTCAGATGTAACCGAAACTCATAAAAGAAAACTAACTCAACGTTTAAGAGAGGATACTTC
This sequence comes from Maratus michaelseni, assembly GCA_963931845.1. Lineage (NCBI taxonomy): Eukaryota > Metazoa > Arthropoda > Arachnida > Araneae > Salticidae > Maratus > Maratus michaelseni. The sequence continues at coordinate 406,660,581 of OZ007586.1, forward strand.
TGGAGAAGCTCTTTTGCATGCAGCAAACAAAAATTAGCATCTGAGGGTTTTAAAAGATCTTTTGATATAGCACATAAAAATATAACCATTGATCATGAAATGAATTTAACAATGATTGATAGAAAAATTATTACGGAAATTTCAAATACATCCTCCTGTTCAACATGTTATATTTGTGGTGCAAAGCCCTTCGGAAATGAATAACATTGATAAAATTGTTCAAAGAAGTGTAAACGTATCCACATACAGCTTTGGTGTATCTAGTCTACATGTAAAGATACGGTCTATGGAATATTTGCTTCATATTTCTTACAATTTATCATTTAAAGCTTTAAGTGCTAGAACTGAAGACCAAAAGAAGCAAAAAGAAGAATCAAAGAGAAAAATTCAATGCGAATTCAGAAAAGAATTATGTTTGCTAATTGATGTTGTTAAACAGGGGAGTGGTTTGACACACGATTTAAACACTGCAAGGACATTTTTTGCTGAGTTTGAAATTACAGCTGAGATCACTGGATTGGATAAAGAACTAATTAAACGTTTTGCAATTATAATGCAAGTTATCTCCTGTGACGAAGTAATTAATGCCGAAAAAATTGGCGAATTTGCACTGGAAACAGCTAAAGAATGTGTTTCGAAGTACGGGTGGTATTATATGCCAGCTTCTATTCATAAGTTATTAATTCATGGAAAAAATATAATTACAAATTTTGCTGTTCCAATTGGCCAATTGGTTTATTATCGGAAGAAGCTGGCGAAGCTCGAAATAAAGAGTTTCGGAGGTACCGGGATTCCCATACGAGAAAAATAAGTCGAAGAGCATGTAACGAAGACTTGTTGCAGCATTTACTTATGACATCTGAACCATTGATTTCCTGTATTAGACGCAAAGTAAGAAACGCTCAAAGGAACAAAAAATTTCCAGAAGCATTAGAACTTTTACTTTAAATAACATTTTAGCACTCACACATTATGCATCCATTTATTAGAGTAGATTTAACCCTCTGAGAGTCTTTGCTCTTTTCAGCATTTTCATGTAAATATTTATCTAACACAAGATACGTATATATTGAATTTAATTTTATAGTTTAATTTTAAATTATTTTTTTACATTATTTCATCTTAGAAAATTCTTACAGTATAATATTTATTAAAAAATATTTTTGTCTACAGACAATTTACTATGCTTTCCGTTAATGGAAAATTATGCGATAGCCACTTATAGAGTGTTTCAAATCCATTTATTTCAAAAATGCACAGGTTTGCGCAAATATTGCCCTATACCACATTAAAATACAGGCTTTTAGGAACACAAAGATGTGTTTGAAATTTCAGGCAACTTCATGCAATTTAAGTTGCACAATTTTTAAGTTTCTGATACCGATAATTTTATATGGGCTGTTCATAATGTAAAATGATACATAAAATTCAATCAAAATACAATCAGTAGTGGTTTAAAATGTGTTTTAGGAAATTCATAATGATATTTTAAACGAGTTATTATTAGTGGTTACCTAGGTTTCATTTCTGAGCACATTTAAAAATCACTAAAATTCGCAGAAAAATTCCTCTGCTGAAAGATGTATATTCCGAGCAGTACAAATAAGATATAATTTTGTATAATTTAAAAGATAAACATATATTCGTATTTTGTAGACATTCTTTTAAAATATTTCATTGAAAAAAATTAATTATTTAATGATTATTTTTTGGCCCTATGTTCGCATTTTCTTAAGGATTGACCCACTGTGGACCGGTGCGTTCGAGTTTTGTTCTCTCCGCGGAAACATACACAGAATTACGTCACGAGCGCTCAACCCAATGAGTGAGAAGCTAGCTCCAGCCCAACGAATGAGGCTAGAGGGCGAGGCTAAAACATTAAAGAATCCCCTTACTTGGGTGCGGACCAATTTAGAAGTTAAAATCCCAAGCGCGCGAAAAATTCAGAGCAATAATAATAATAATAATAAAAAGAAAATGGCTTTAAAAACATTCGAAATGAGAACGCGTCTCAGAATTTTATAGATTGGGGAACTGATAAAAGCTACGAATGATCTTAAATTTTTAGATTAAGATTTGGAATAAAATAATTATTAATATACGGATATTTACTTTTAAAAGGACTTTAAATAGGAATAGATATTATTAAGAATTAAGGAAATACTGACTATGACAGAAGTTAGATTAATTTTAAAAGATTAATGCGAATAAAATGGAAGGATACGAAGGAAATAAATTTTTATATAACATTATCCCCCCCCCCCTAAAAATCCGAATGACGGGTAGATCCGTTGATCTACAAGTTCATTAAGGCAAGCAAGAATTTGGATTACAAAATATTTATCTGGTATTCTAGTTAATGCCAAAAATTCTTTGATTTTATTAAAGTTAATTCAATAGTTATTTTTGTAAACGCGAACCTCTGGGAATTGTTTAAATACAGAAATACATACAATTACAATATAAATAAGTTAGTAACAAATAATTTTTTTTTCACTCTTCAAACATGAATAGTGAAAATAATGAAAATGAAGTAAACAAAGCATTTTTGTCTAAGCAGTGAAAAGTATAAATGTCTAATAGTCCTCTTAATCAGTAACAGTCTGAGTTATAGACCTCTCATTTCCAAAAAAAATTTCTTGGTATGGATATGAAGGCACAGATATGTCAAGTATTAGCCAGTAGGACAGTTTACGGCAATACAGTGTATTGATTCTGTAGTAGGATAATTCCAGTTAATCATAAAGTTCAAAAACATAAGAAAGTTCCATCACTACTAAGTTCAATAAACAATAAAAGTGCTTGTTTGTGACGCTTGATAAGTTTTGTGCCTTGTTAGTGCACTTATCAAATAAAGTCCAGTAATTTAATAATGTTCCATCAATTAGATATGAGTATTAGATGTTTTGCTAGTAAGATGTGACTGTTTATCATCAACTAATATACTATCAGTGGTTCTCTTTTATCACAATTCTCAAGAATATTCTCTTTTATAATCTTATCACATAATAAATAACAACAACAAATTTATAATAACAACATAATAATATCAACAATAACAAACAACTTCAAAATAATAGTAAATCTGTAATTCATCTGTATATAATTTTAATTCCTCATTCTTTTTCAATATCAGTGAGGAATGAAAATATACTTAATAAAAGGAAACAAAATAAATAAATAGTAAACTAAGAAATATCTGTGAAAAATTATCAACAATTCAGTAAGATAATGTGCTCTCTGTTTTCAGTCAAACAAGAGAAACATAAGCTGCTCCATGAAAATAAGACCTTGAAGTGTATGGTGGATAATAAGTTTAATTATTACTATTAGTAGAGAGTTTTATTCTATTATTATAATTTAATTTAATCCAGTGAATTTTTATTCAATTATTTTAATTTAATGTATTATTCTAATCTAATTTGCTATTCCAATTTACTTTATTGTTCTAATTCAATTCAATCCAATATAAAAAATTCTTAACTCAAATCAACTAATTTACGCCTGCATAAAAAGTTAACTCAAGCAAAAATATTGGCAGTAATATTCTTGGGAATTCCTATATTCAAGAACGTACTGTTATACAGAAGAGAATTGATTAGTCAATTATAATTTGATTTCATTAAATTTAGTTAATTTTTGCTTTACTAAGTTTAATATTAAGCTATTGATTTAACATTAGTTTGTTGTTGCTCATGGGATAACTTTAATTTGTCAGGAGGGTAATAAATGCGTAATTTTGATACATGGACTATTTCAGTAAATTTATTTTGAGTCTGTCTATTAATTTCAACATTTACATCAGATAATTTTTTAAGGATTTGATAGGGACCACTAAAAACTTGTGAGAGCTTTCTGGTATTGGGATAATGGAATTATTCATAGATAACAAGATCTCCTATCTCAAATTTTGGCTCCACATAATTTCTATCATAATATTTTTTACTTTTCCAGTAAAATTCATCCGTGCGTTTTTAGCAATGTTGAGGGCTTCCTGGACAGGGGGGTAATAATTTTGCTTAAGAGGGGAATCATAGGGTAATTTGCCAATAATAACAGGTGGAATATTTATAACTTTAGCATTTAACAATTTAACAAATTTAAAAGGTAAAATACTCATGGTTGAGCCAGAGTCAATCACACAAGGAAGTTCCCTGTTATTTACATATCCTGATACAATTAACTGTCATATATTATCAGTAGATGGTTGTGGTTGTCTAAGAGGGGGTGCAGAAGATTGCAAAGGGCTCACATTGAATACACAATCCCTCTCCCATTGGTAAGCATTTTGGATACCTCTATTTAAACACATTCGACATGGTCTACTCGGATAATTTCTCTGAAAATGGGTAGTAGGCAACCTAGGATTGATAAATCTAGAATTTGGAGCATTAAAATTGCTCTGTGAATGAAAATTGGAATTTGGCATATGAAAATTTCGACTTGGGCGAACCCAATGTCTAGGTGCCTGATCATATTGTGGCAATGATCTATAATTCTGAAAATTACTCCTAGAATTACTATTGTTGACATGGGAAGTAGGAATTACTACTAACTGTTTAGCCATTAGGTATCAGTCTATTGTATTGTTTGGAGGATTACTAATCATATAATTCTGGTACTCAGGTTTGAGACCGTCTGTTAATCCCTGTACTATTATAGTTTCACATAAACAAAGTTGTCTACCTATTGCAACCTTTTTTCGAAAGTACTTATCCAAATCATTGAGATCATTTAATTTCATAGAAGCAAATTCTGAAAATCGAGGCACATGAACAGTTATGAATTTTTCAGTAAGAATATCAGTTATTTTGTCAAAAGCTTTACATTCTAAACATTCATTGATAAATACCTTCAGAGCCTCTCCTTTCAAATATTTTGAAATATTTTTAATCTTCCAATTTTCATCTTTCTTTTCAGAAAGGCATGTTTTGTCAAAATGGTTTAACCAAGATTGAATGTTCAGTCCAGATTCGAAATCAAAAGGAATGATGTTTATTTCGTTTTCACTCATTTTGTGATCACCAAGGACTTTTACAAGTCCAGATCGCAATAACATTAATATAAAAATTAAAGAGAATTAACACAACAGATGTAAAATAATATTTAAATTAAATAACAAATGTAAATACCTCCATCTCTAATAAATAATGATAGTAATAATAATAATACAACAAATAAGAAAATCTGAGCGAAACTTAAATAACATAAAAATAAATAAAATAATAAATAATATATACAATAATAACTTTTTTCAACTTACGTAATTCCGTTCACAAGTTGTCTGCCTGTTTACTTTTTGAAATTTTAATACGACCAATAATTTTATTAATTAATTTGTAGAATGATAATTTTTTATCATTTTTTTTCTGTAAAATAAAATATTATTTTAGATTATTCCGTCACAATTGAGATTTTTGTAGAACATTCACACAGGCTGGTATCTGGTGTTTCCAGATATACGATTCCATCACTTTTTGAAATACTCGATGCACATCCCGTGAGAATAAATCACATCACACACGCCGCAGTGTATATGCACAGTAGCACCCGGCAATACATTCGCAGATCCTCCTTCCATCAGAAAATTGGCATAGTTCAGCGCAAGTTCACAGCATCCTGACCGGCTTTTTTGTAGCATTTTGACGAGGTTGAGATATTACGATGTATAATATTCGATGAAAAGATGGCATTCCTTCAACGATATAGCAAGTTGCAGTCGATATTAGCAAGTATGGCGAAGTAGAAGGCAATGAAATGAGATCACAGAATTTCTCCAGTAAATCCAGCCAATCTCCAGAAAAATAATTTTATTAGAAGACGAACAACACAGAAACGATTCCCAAAGGTCTAAAACTTATAGCCCTCGGGCTAACGTTGCTTCACTTCATTGAATTAAGATGTTACTGGGCCAGTTGAATATTCTACGGTCATACAAATACCAGATACATATTTGTTTAGCTTCCGAAAACGTCAAAAATCTCTCGCTCCGACCGGTGCGTTCGAGTTTTGTTCTCTCCGCGGAAACATACACAGAATTACGTCACGAGCGCTCAACCCAATGAGTGAGAAGCTAGCTCCAGCCCAACGAATGAGGCTAGAGGGCGAGGCTAAAACATTAAAGAATCCCCTTACTTGGGTGCGGACCAATTTAGAAGTTAAAATCCCAAGCGCGCGAAAAATTCAGAGCAATAATAATAATAATAATAAAAAGAAAATGGCTTTAAAAACATTCGAAATGAGAACGCGTCTCAGAATTTTATAGATTGGGGAACTGATAAAAGCTACGAATGATCTTAAATTTTTAGATTAAGATTTGGAATAAAATAATTATTAATATACGGATATTTACTTTTAAAAGGACTTTAAATAGGAATAGATATTATTAAGAATTAAGGAAATACTGACTATGACAGAAGTTAGATTAATTTTAAAAGATTAATGCGAATAAAATGGAAGGATACGAAGGAAATAAATTTTTATATAACATTATCCCCCCCCCCCCCTAAAAATCCGAATGACGGGTAGATCCGTTGATCTACAAGTTCATTAAGGCAAGCAAGAATTTGGATTACAAAATATTTATCTGGTATTCTAGTTAATGCCAAAAATTCTTTGATTTTATTAAAGTTAATTCAATAGTTATTTTTGTAAACGCGAACCTCTGGGAATTGTTTAAATACAGAAATACATACAATTACAATATAAATAAGTTAGTAACAAATAATTTTTTTTTTCACTCTTCAAACATGAATAGTGAAAATAATGAAAATGAAGTAAACAAAGCATTTTTGTCTAAGCAGTGAAAAGTATAAATGTCTAATAGTCCTCTTAATCAGTAACAGTCTGAGTTATAGACCTCTCATTTCCAAAAAAAAGTTTCTTGGTATGGATATGAAGGCACAGATATGTCAAGTATTAGCCAGTAGGACAGTTTACGGCAATACAGTGTATTGATTCTGTAGTAGGATAATTCCAGTTAATCATAAAGTTCAAAAACATAAGAAAGTTCCATCACTACTAAGTTCAATAAACAATAAAAGTGCTTGTTTGTGACGCTTGATAAGTTTTGTGCCTTGTTAGTGCACTTATCAAATAAAGTCCAGTAATTTAATAATGTTCCATCAATTAGATATGAGTATTAGATGTTTTGCTAGTAAGATGTGACTGTTTATCATCAACTAATATACTATCAGTGGTTCTCTTTTATCACAATTCTCAAGAATATTCTCTTTTATAATCTTATCACATAATAAATAACAACAACAAATTTATAATAACAACATAATAATATCAACAATAACAAACAACTTCAAAATAATAGTAAATCTGTAATTCATCTGTATATAATTTTAATTCCTCATTCTTTTTCAATATCAGTGAGGAATGAAAATATACTTAATAAAAGGAAACAAAATAAATTTAATAGTAAACTAAGAAATATCTGTGAAAAATTATCAACAATTCAGTAAGATAATGTGCTCTCTGTTTTCAGTCAAACAAGAGAAACATAAGCTGCTCCATGAAAATAAGACCTTGAAGTGTATGGTGGATAATAAGTTTAATTATTACTATTAGTAGAGAGTTTTATTCTATTATTATAATTTAATTTAATCCAGTGAATTTTTATTCAATTATTTTAATTTAATGTATTATTCTAATCTAATTTGCTATTCCAATTTACTTTATTGTTCTAATTCAATTCAATCCAATATAAAAAATTCTTAACTCAAATCAACTAATTTACGCCTGCATAAAAAGTTAACTCAAGCAAAAATATTGGCAGTAATATTCTTGGGAATTCCTATATTCAAGAACGTACTGTTATACAGAAGAGAATTGATTAGTCAATTATAATTTGATTTCATTAAATTTAGTTAATTTTTGCTTTACTAAGTTTAATATTAAGCTATTGATTTAACATTAGTTTGTTGTTGCTCATGGGATAACTTTAATTTGTCAGGAGGGTAATAAATACGTAATTTTGATACATGGACTATTTCAGTAAATTTATTTTGAGTCTGTCTATTAATTTCAACATTTACATCAGATAATTTTTTAAGGATTTGATAGGGACCACTAAAAACTTGTGAGAGCTTTCTGGTATTGGGATAATGGAATTCTTCATAGATAACAAGATCTCCTATCTCAAATTTTGGCTCCACATAATTTCTATCATAATATTTTTTACTTTTCCAGTAAAATTCATCCGTGCGTTTTTTAGCAATGTTGAGGGCTTCCTGGACAGGAGGGTAATAATTTTGCTTAAGAGGGGAATCATAGGGTAATTTGCCAATAATAACAGGTGGAATATTTATAACTTTAGCATTTAACAATTTAACAAATTTAAAAGGTAAAATACTCATGGTTGAGCCAGAGTCAATCACACAAGGAAGTTCCCTGTTATTTACATATCCTGATACAATTAACTGTCATATATTATCAGTAGATGGTTGTGGTTGTCTAAGAGGGGGTGCAGAAGATTGCAAAGAGCTCACATTGAATACACAATCCCTCTCCCATTGGTAAGCATTTTGGATACCTCTATTTAAACACATTCGACATGGTCTACTTGGATAATTTCTCTGAAAATGGGTAGTAGGCAACCTAGGATTGATAAATCTAGAATTTGGAGCATTAAAATTGCTCTGTGAATGAAAATTGGAATTTGGCATATGAAAATTTCGACTTGGGCGAACCCAATGTCTAGGTGCCTGATCATATTGTGGCAATGATCTATAATTCTTTAAATTACTCCTAGAATTACTATTGTTGACATGGGAAGTAGGAATTACTACTAACTGTTTAGCCATTAGGTACCAGTCTATTGTATTGTTTGGAGGATTACTAATCATATAATTCTGGTACTCAGGTTTGAGACCGTCTGTTAATCCCTGTACTATTATAGTTTCACATAAACAAAGTTGTCTACCTATTGCAACCTTTTTTCGAAAGTACTTATCCAAATCATTGAGATCATTTAATTTCATAGAAGCAAATTCTGAAAATCGAGGCACATGAACAGTTATGAATTTTTCAGTAAGAATATCAGTTATTTTGTCAAAAGCTTTACATTCTAAACATTCATTGATAAATACCTTCAGAGCCTCTCCTTTCAAATATTTTGAAATATTTTTAATCTTCCAATTTTCATCTTTCTTTTCAGAAAGGCATGTTTTGTCAAAATGGTTTAACCAAGATTGAATGTTCAGTCCAGATTCGAAATCAAAAGGAATGATGTTTATTTCGTTTTCACTCATTTTGTGATCACCAAGGACTTTTACAAGTCCAGATCGCAATAACATTAATATAAAAATTAAAGAGAATTAACACAACAGATGTAATATAATATTTAAATTAAATAACAAATGTAAATACCTCCATCTCTAATAAATAATGATAGTAATAATAATAATACAACAAATAAGAAAATCTGAGCGAAACTTAAATAACATAAAAATAAATAAAATAATAAATAATATATACAATAATAACTTTTTTCAACTTACGTAATTCCGTTCACAAGTTGTCTGCCTGTTTACTTTTTGAAATTTTAATACGACCAATAATTTTATTAATTAATTTGTAGAATGATAATTTTTTATCATTTTTTTTCTGTAAAATAAAATATTATTTTAGATTATTCCGTCACAATTGAGATTTTTGTAGAACATTCACACAGGCTGGTATCTGGTGTTTCCAGATATACGATTCCATCACTTTTTGAAATACTCGATGCACATCCCGTGAGAATAAATCACATCACACACGCCGCAGTGAATATGCACAGTAGCACCCGGCAATACATTCGCAGATCCTCCTTCCATCAGAAAATTGGCATAGTTCAGCGCAAGTTCACAGCATCCTGACCGGCTTTTTTGTAGCATTTTGACGAGGTTGAGATATTACGATGAATAATATTCGATGAAAAGATGGCATTCCTTCAACGATATAGCAAGTTGCAGTCGATATTAGCAAGTATGGCGAAGTAGAAGGCAATGAAATGAGATCACAGAATTTCTCCAGTAAATCCAGCCAATCTCCAGACAAATAATTTTATTAGAAGACGAACAACACAGAAACGATTCCCAAAGGTCTAAAACTTATAGCCCTCGGGCTAACGTTGCTTCACTTCATTGAATTAAGATGTTACTGGGCCAGTTGAATATTCTACGGTCATACAAATACCAGATACATATTTGTTTAGCTTCCGAAAACGTCAAAAATCTCTCGCTCCGACCGGTGCGTTCGAGTTTTGTTCTCTCCGCGGAAACATACACAGAATTACGTCACGAGCGCTCAACCCAATGAGTGAGAAGCTAGCTCCAGCCCAACGAATGAGGCTAGAGGGCGAGGCTAAAACATTAAAGAATCCCCTTACTTGGGTGCGGACCAATTTAGAAGTTAAAATCCCAAGCGCGCGAAAAATTCAGAGCAATAATAATAATAATAATAAAAAGAAAATGGCTTTAAAAAACATTCGAAATGAGAACGCGTCTCAGAATTTTATAGATTGGGGAACTGATAGAAGCTACGAATGATCTTAAATTTTTAGATTAAGATTTGGAATAAAATAATTATTAATATACGGATATTTACTTTTAAAAGGACTTTAAATAGGAATAGATATTATTAAGAATTAAGGAAATACTGACTATGACAGAAGTTAGATTAATTTTAAAAGATTAATGCGAATAAAATGGAAGGATACGAAGGAAATAAATTTTTATATAACATATATATATATATATATATATATTAAATGACTTAAAAAAAGCACTGAAAAGAATTAAATAAATTTTTAAAATTCTCTAATCACAAAATGTTACCACAAGTACGTTATCATGTGTCGGCATAAAAACGGTAAATTTAATATGTACAATTTAATACCCACCAATCATGGAGTTTCGATAGAATATTTTTTACAAGCGATGAATTTATAGACTTATGTTTTAATTTACGAATATACACATATAAGAAGTAAACAATTACTTTTTGAAGTCGATGCAAACTACCTTAAGTATAGTAAGAATTGTGAATATATTGAACCTAGTACATACTAATTTAACAAAAAAATACCAAATATGAAGTATCAAATTAATTATTGGGGTTGTTTGGCACAGAAATCGAAAAGTAATTGATTACTTTTTATATGTATATATTCGTAAATTACATCGTAAGCCTGTAAATTCATCTATTATAAAAAATAATCTCTCGAAAATCCATGTTTGGTGGGAATTAAATTGTACATATTAAACTTATCGTTTTTATGTCGACATCTGATATCGAATTTGTGGTTATTGGATAACATTATGTCATTAGAGAAGTTTAAAGAATTATTTAATTATTTTTTATTAAAAGTTTATTTTATTCATTTATCTGAATGGTTCTTCTGCTAAAGATGATTAAAGTAAGCGACACTTTTCAAGAAACGTGTAAGTACGAGGTTACAGACAATTTTCGTAAAACTTTCTTTTTTGTCATAGAAAATTTCTGCAATTAATTAGTGTTAAAGTATCAAATGTGTATACAGTCTTCACGCACAAAAGAAAGGGTATAAAAATGTAGCTATCAATAACGCGGAGGGAAAATATAGTGTAGTGTCTGCCAGTTGCAAGTGAAGTAACTCAGGATCCAGTCAGAAGTTTACGGTTGCTGTTTGTTGACATTGGATTAATAAAGCCTGATTACCGCTGGGGAAAACTTCCACGAGTAAGCATGAGTATTTTTTTTTAATTCTGTATACGCTTTATTTATGTAAAACTACTGTCATAAATGAGGTAAAAATGTCTATTCATTTTTAGTGGTCGATGTTATTATGTATGTAGTTGTAGTGATCGATCTTCCCGGTGATATTATATTAGCTTTCACTGACATTGATAGTAGGATTGTTTTTGTTGTCACAATATGGCGGAACCGTAGAGTCTGACTACCGCTGTGGCAAACCGCAAAAAAATTAATATATACAGGGTTATTACAAAAGAATCATCGGGTTTCCGAAGCGTTTATTTCGGAACATAATTGGATTACAGCAGTCAGTTATACATGAAAATGAACCGAAAGTATACAAGATTGACGTCCATACTACAGATGTTCACTATGTGCTCCTTGAGTGATACGGCAGATATCAAGGCGATAGTTCAGTTCGCTACAAACATTACTCAGCATGGTCGCGTCGATGGTGGCGAATGCAGTCGTGATGCGGTTCTGCAACTCAGCCAAAGTAGTAGGTAACGGTGGTACGTAAACAAAGTCTTTAACATATCCCCAAACAAAGAAATCACACGTCGAAAGGTCGGGCGACCTGGGCGGCCATGAAAGCAGTGTCGTGTTATCCCGTCCACATCGACCAATCCATCGTTGTGGGAGTTGTCGATTAAGGTAGTCACACGAGTAGTAATTTTCCAACTGGACGAAAAATGTCCGGGCCAGGATTCGAACCTGGGATCGCTTGGCTGAAGCCGCCACGCTCTACCACTGAGCTATCCCGGTCGAATCTGGAGGGCCTAATTCATCCAGTTAACCTTATTGATCAGAGAATCTGGTCTGATATTTTAATCAGCTCAACAGAAAAGATCGCAGGTAAAGGAACTCCAGTAAACGCTGGATACGTGATTACACTAGATGAATTTTAACACAATTATTTCAATTTGAAATAATTGTGTTAAAATTAATCTAGTGTAAGGTAGTCACATAACTCTTTGTGCCAGTGTGGCGGAGCTCCATCCTGTTGGTAAATGAAACCGTTGATATCGTGTTCCAGTTGCTTTCTGCTGTCCAGTCGCCATTTTGAATATGACGTTCGCGCAGCAATTACGTCAACAACACACGCATGACACAAACCATCTCGAAACTGTTATTAAAGCCCTCTCGTTTGAGTTGTCATGAAAACATATACGTTTCCTAGTTCGCACGTAGTAACGTATCAAAACCCGATGATTCATTTGTAATAACCCTGTATTTTTGCCTTAATTATGACGGAAATTCTGCATGAATAAAGCTTTGAAATAAGGAGAAAAATTCTATTTAAATGTACTGATGGACGTTTATCCTGGCGGTAATCAGTCCCTGCGTAAGTGGTTACAGTTGAAGCTTCACCATTTTGGGGTATGTCAATTTCTCTTTATTCATAGTTCCATGGATACAACGCAATAGAAAACGAAACTTATATCCAGTACATATATTTGACGCATTTTATGGGCATTCATAAGAAGGTCATCTGGCGTACAAAAGCATAGTTTTGCTTCAACACATATAATTTTAAACCCAGTCGCTTTTTACACGAACAAGATACTATTAATGAAAAATCGGAGAACAGGCCCAGAGCATGTGTCATTTCTTACAAGAAATATGTGTGCAGTATAAGTTGAGCTGTGATGTTGTTTATAGACAGGTAGCAGGTATAGTAGACACTAAAACTTAATCCATTTCACCTTATATACACTAGGGTGGATCGATGTTATATGGTGGAAAAAAAATATTAATAATCAAAACCTACCTATGCGGAAAAGATGTTCTATTGTACGAAGATTAAGAGAATAATAATTTAAAAAATTAATTTCAAAATTTAATACTGACGCAAAGAGTTTGAATATTCGAAAAAAATTTGGAAAAAGCCTTAATTTTTATTAGATGAACTTTGATTAAAAATAAATATTTTAATTTTATTTAAAACATACCTATGCGGAAAAGATGCTATATTGTATGGAGATACTACCTCAAGGGGGTTGGATTTTCGAAAAAAGGGCAATTCCAAATTTTTCATTCTCCCTCTTTATCCTTCCACCCCTACATGAGTTGGAAGCACTACGTCATGGAATCGTCTCTACGTCATACGATACGCCCACGTGGCTCTGAATAATACTGGATAAACCTGTTCCCACCGCTCGCTCTCAGAGTTCATAGCTAGCGGCTTACGGAATTTGAGCGCTGTTCTGTCAAAGTGATATAAATTTCGATTTCATTGCGTAATATTTCTTTGTAAGTGTATTGAGTTGCGTAGTGTACTTTGAATATTATTGCATCATGGCGATGTTAAGAAAAGGCATGATTTGCCCTATATTTGGGTCTGGCTGTGATATGCCAACGAATGGGCTTCCTACCTACGAAAACGTAGTAAATTGCATATGTTGGCATTGAGAAGAAAACCGAAGCAAGGACACATTCTTCCTCATGTGAAGAAGTTGCTAATAAGTTAGAAGAGACCTGGAAACGAGCTTCAATCCCAATAATTGACCACTATAGCATTTTGAGAAAAATTCGATCATACCACGACAAATATCGCGGTCTTCTTTAATCGTACAAAGCCAGAAAAGGGATTAAAAGCTATCGCAAGCAGATTGACGTTTTCCGGAAAAAAACAAATGCTCTATTTGATATACCGACATGTACTTGTAAATCATTTGAAATTTGCTTCTGTAAGAAAGAATGGAAAGCACAAATGTACGAAGGAGAATTTCTAATAGACCAGCGAAGTGAAAGCAAAATGGTAATCTGGTCGCTGGATCGGAAATTCACTTTACAAATAATTAAGGCCGAGAATCGAAAATTAAAGCAAGGACGATACGTGGAGAAACACAAAACACTGCCTGATGTTTATTCCAGTTCAATAGATTTGAATATGAACATGAATAACAGGTGTAAATTGAAGTGACGTATGTGCGATCATACTGACTTTTCTTCATCATCAACTATCGTTGAAAGCCTGGGCCAAAACACTGACGGTGTCACTGTCACACCTGTAGTGACGAAATTTCCAGCCGTAGCAAAGACATTGGACCGTTTTGGCATTTCCGACCAAACAGGCGCTGCCATCGTGTCAGCTGCGCTTCAAGATGTGGGCATTTTCTCAGAAAGCGATTTATCAAACGTCGTTGACAGAAATAAAGTTCGACGTGAGATAACAAAGGCAAGAACTACTCTATCGTCTCAGTCAGTTGTGAAAGATTCTGGCAGTGACCAATTTGGTTTATACTTTGATGGACGTAAAGACAGGACTATATAACCAGAAGATAACAGAAGAAAAGTCATAATAGAAGAACACGTAAGATTGGTTTAATAACATGGTTCCGAGTACATCGGACACGTATCTGTAAATTCTGGAAGAGCGCAAATCATTGGAAAAGAGATTGTAAATTTTCTCTCCTACGTTGACAATAATATAGATGTAACAAAGATCGTTACGATCGGTTGCGACGGAACATCTATTAACACAGGTATCAAAGGAGGTGTTATTCGAAATTTGGAATTGGTTCTGAAGCGTCCACTACAATGGTTTGTGTGCCAGTTACACGCCAATGAGCTTCCACTACGTCATCTTTTCGCGAACGTGGATGGAACCACGACTGGGAACAGAAGCTTCACTGGTGAAATAGGAAAATTGTTGGCTCTATGTGAGAAGCTACCTGTAGTTTCATTCATGTCACTAGATTGCACACTTTGTGATGTGACTAACAAGAAATACTTAAGTACTGATCAACTGTATTTAATGGAAATTTGTCAAGCCATCAACTGCGGACATTACAGCGAAAGTCTATCCGAGAGAAACCCTGGAAATGTTTGCCACTCAAGGTGGCTTACAACCGCGAACAGAATTCTCAGGCTTTATGTAGCTTTCGAAAATCCATCCGAGGACTTAGTAACCTTAACGACGTTCATCATAAAATTCTATAAGCCTATGTGGCTCAAGATCAAAACGAAACCATCGATAATCTATTGTGCACAGCATTTGCATCAATCAATTGTTCTCTCGCGTTATTTGTCGAGTGATCTGAAGGACGTCATAGACCCTGTTATTCGGAGAAATGGGTTTTTTGGCCATACAGAAAAAATCCTGATGTCGATGATAGCTGACGACAGAACTCATATAAGGCATTTGGCCCTTCAAAGAATTCTAAAAGTGCGCGAAGTGAAACGGTCTACTGCAATCCCAAACATTTCAATGAATAATATCTGTATCTTCAATTTACCAGCTTTTGACCTTTGTGCAATGGATTATATTAATTTGATTAAATGGAAAATGTGACAGAACCTCCACTAACTGAACGATTTAGTGACGACATGATTTCAGAAGCATTAGTAAATCCAGCAATTATTCTGGCGGCAATAATATCTACTATCAAGAGGTTTTCGTGCCACACTTAAGCTACAAAACGGATAGTCAAAACAGTCACGGAAGCATCTTCTGATGTCTGTGGACCATATAGAAGAGACGGTTTTATAAGAAATCGCATCGAATCACGAAACCTCATGCCAATTTTCAACATCAAACGTGATTATCGCCTACTGTAATTTCGACGATTTTATAGGTTTTTCTTTATTTAATAATAAAGGAGCTGTTAAATAAGAAGCTGAAGTTTTTTTCTTGTAACCAAGTAAGTGTCCTATTATTACAATTAATATTTAAAATTACTAAAATGTATGTTTCATTTAACAAAAATCACTTTGACTTTTTACCTTAAAAAACTCAAATACATAAATTTCAAACACCTTACAACAGTATTCAATTTTAATATTAATTTTATTAATTATTTTTCTCTTAATCTTCATACAATAGAACATCTTTTCCGCATAGGTAGGTTTTGATTAATATTAAAACAATTATTTTGACTCAAAAATCATCTCACCAAAATTAGGTCTTTTTTCATTTTTTTTTTCGAAATTTCAACCCCATTGCGGCAATATTAAATTTTGAAATAATTTTTTTTAATTATTTTTGTCTTAATCTCCATACAATAGAACATTTTTTCCGTATAAGCAGGTTTTGAAATTGTGAAAAAAGTTTTTTACAATCCACCCTAATATCCACCCGTTTAAAATTTATCACTATGAGGTTATTAATGCCATGAAGCACTACACTATTATAATAAACAGGAGCTACTCTGGCAATTTCATTTGTGTAAGTAGCATTCTACGATAAGGTATGTATCAATAACATCAAGCTGATAAGAATACGAAGTTTCAAAGTAAGCACATTACATAAAAGCATGTGTACCACCAGTGCTACCAGTTAGCTACGTTTTTATTAAGGTAGCAGCCACCAATATTTGAAGTAGAAATATTCGTCTTACTTAATGATAGAATAAATAACAGAGAAAAAGGCGACTTATATTATATAAAAAAGTGGTGGCAATCAAGGAATAGGAATAAAAAAAGTAGCTGACTGGCAATACTGTGTGTTACAAGTGTCACAGTGATCAAGAGTACCATTAAATCAGTACTTCTCAGGAGACGTAAATGACGTTATTAACTAAAGTACTATTAAATATATGAAATTTATTATTATTCATGAATTATAGAATATAGCCACAATATTTTCTTATTCACCCAACAACAGACACAAACATAAACAAGTTATAAAATATCTTCTGGCGCAACTGGATGTAATAAGACGGACAGAAAGTATTCTAAATTCACTGAAAAAAAAGTGACAGATATTGAAGTCTTTCTTGCAGAAGAATATTATGTGTAATCACAAATATCGTTAATATGTTACCTTGTTTTAGTTCCAGATACCAGCGATAGATGGCACTACCATGTTTCAAACAGTAATAATACTCAAAATAACCTTGAAATTTCAAAACGCCAAATTTTTAGTAATTTTTAAAGTTAAACAGAAAGAAGGGTAAAAAATAAGTGCGCTTTGTTACATTTATATACCTTAGATTGGCCGGTTCAATAGTTTGAGACCACTCATCGCCATCTGTTTGGAACTAATGAATGAAGCGTAGTAAAGATATTTCTAACAACATGCATTATTCGTCATCAAGAAGAACTTCAGTAGAGATGTGAGCCGTTTACTTGATATTAAAATTTAAAAAGGTTTAGTATATTTTAAGAAAACCGGTAGTATTACTGTCAACTACAATAAGTAACACTAATGAGTTATTTTTTATCGAATTTTGTATGACAACCACTATCTATTTTCTATGACACAAATTTAGTACACCAGTGTACTAAATTTGTGTAACATCCTTGTCAAATGATGTAAGAGTTCGAGAATGCTCTTTAATCGTATGTAGTGGGAGCCGTTTTTTTTTTAATGATATATATTACAAAATAATAATAATTTAATTGCCTGAGCAAAACGTTTAGAGGAAACAAAGGGTCCAAAAATAATTTTAGCAAGAATGGTGTGATAAAAATTATTTTTTATTTAATATTTATTGAAGTTGATTAAAATGTTTTAATAACGATTGACTAAGAACACAATCATACATTTTTAAAATATGTAAACGCGTATACTTCATATGTAAAGTATTTTTTGATTGCAGAAAAGAAAGGGCAAAATGAAATGCAAGTTAAAAAAAAATCCTAACAATTAACAACAAAGAATTGAGACTTTTTGCAAATTAATTGAAACAAAATAATATATATGACAGCAACATTAGATGAGTGATAGAAATGATAGGAAAAATTAATAATTATAATGATTATTGTCAATCATTATTTATTATTAATATGGATACCTTTATTTAAATCAATTATTACGTTAGAAAACTTATACTTAATGAGCTCGTCTGACTTATATTTTAATAAAGACATTTACGACCAACAAAATTTCAAATATTTATTATCAAGCAACATATCAAAAGAAATGCTCGAATATTAACACCTTACACTGTTAAAAATTTGCAGCAAACTGTCCAGTCATTTGACCGTTTTTGTAGAAAACGTTTACATAACCGTAACTTAACTATATTCTGACTATAAAATGAGCAATAACACGGTCAGAGTATAGTTAAATTACGGTTATGTAACCGTTTTTTACAAAAACGGTCAAATGACTGGACAGTTTGCTGCAAATTTTTAACAGTGTACTTATCTTTATAAATTATAATTTTGTAACAAACATTTGTATAATGTTTGTTACAAAATTACTTTCGAAAAACTAATGGAAATCTTTAAAGGAGGCAAATATCTTCATGCAGAAAATTACAATTTAGTTTTAAGAAGATTACACTCAAAGTATATTCCTGTTTTATCCAACTTAAAATGATTCACGAAGCCTAATAACAAAATGAAACTTAAAGTTATTAACATATTTCATATACGCACAAAATTTAGCTTCATGATAAAACAGTGTAATAATACACTTCATTAATTTAACATATTTATTCTATTGTTAAATAAATCATATGAGTTGTAATTTTCCAAATGGGCGAAAAAGTGTTTTGAACAGTGCAGGATTGTGCAAGGATAAAGTGCAGGATTTGAACCAGGGACCTTTAACTTAAGCTGCAATGCTATAACAACTGAGCTATCTTAGAAAATCTTAAGGACACAGTTCACTAAAATAACCTTTTGATAATGACATCCGGTTTGTAAGAGAAAAACTGAATAAATCGCAGGTAATGGAACTCCAATAAAACGTTGGATTCAAAATTACACTTCATTAATTTAACACAATTATTCTAATTGGTAAATACATCATACGAGTTATTTTCACACTAAGTAAAAATTATCCAAGCCAGGATTTCAACAAGGGACATTCGGCTTCAGTTGCCAACGCTCTACCAACTGAGCTATCCTGGACAAATCTTCTACTTTGCTACTTTTTCTGTAATGGAGATTGGTTGATTGCCACCACTTTTATGAAGTAGAAATATTTCCTTTATTTAATAACACAATAAATAATGCAAAATTAAGGCGAATTATACTATTTAAAAAAAGCGGTGACAATCAAGTAATTGGAATTTCAATAAAATAGAAGAATGGTAACACTGAATCATAGTACATAAATTTTTGTATTTTACATCATTCATGAGCAAAAACTTTGAATTACCTACTAATTCAATTTTATTATTTCACAGTCCCGGTCGCTAGAACCTCCTATAATGTGACTTTTTTGGACACCTCTCTATTTAAAATGTACTTATTTTTTCATGTGTTGAACTATAAGACATGAAAATACTTTCTAGATGGAATGACATCAACAGTAACATGCAGGACTTTAAAATAAAAACTTATGGTAGTTTCTTGCAATAGAATAAAAATCAGCTAAATAGCATTTAAAGTTTTTTTTTTTTTTTTTTTTTTTTTTTGTAATTACTATAAATTACTAAATGTACCCTATTAAAATAAAAAGTATTTTTATTTTAATTAGTACTTCAGTTAAATTAATTTCCAAAAGAATTATTAAAGTCATGATTATTATTTTTGTAAAAATTGCACACTTGACCCGCTTGGAGATAACTTCCAAACGTATTTTTCGTTTTCTTTTTATTGTTAAAATTGACCTTTTTCTATAAAACATTTTATTACTTAAAACTATAAAGTTTTCATGAGAAAATATGGGTTAAAACATTTTTAGCAGTTAGCGAACCATTGAAATCCTCTAAGTGTGTAAAAGAAAATTCCATCAAGTGTTTCTGAATCGGTTCATTTAACCATTTTATAATCATATTTCAAACCACTTGAATTGAAATTCGACTAATTCACTTACGATTGAGATTTATGCGATTTACAAGCATAATAAGTTCATGAATAAAAATTTATTTTAATTTCATTTAAATTCCATGAAGCTGTAAAATATTACTATTTTATGAACTAATAGTAATATTTTCAGTTAAACAATATTTCTAATTCAATTACATTAAAAAATTCACTAAGGAAAAACTTAAAACAAAATATAAACAAAATAATGAATTAAAATGTTTAAGAAAAAAATATTTTGAGTAATCCAATAAATGATAATTTGAACTATGTGTAATAAGGTGGGAAGTTTTGTGTTTTGTCATTTGATATAATTACAATTAGTAAATCGTGATCATTTATAATTTTAAGAATAATCGATTTAACCGATTTTATACAAAACTTAAAAATATTTCATATTAGTTTAAAATTTTTCTTTTCTTAATTTTTAATATGAAAAATTCTTCATTAAAATGTAAGGCTGCTAGAACTAATTTGCTATATATCCCATATCTAATCTATATTATATACAACTATAAACTGTATTTACACGGATATCCTGCTTGGGAATAGCAGTATCTAAACCTGTTGAAGGAAATGACATTACAATACATATTTATCGTAGAATTTTGGAACGAATGAGGATGAGATCTGTGAAAAAAATGCACCAAACGAACTTATGAAACCTTGCTATAAATTGGTACAGAAAGGCGAAGCTTATACTGTCAAATATTTTGTCAAATGAATTTTTCAGCTCAATGTTCATTTGTTAATGGAAACAGAGTACTGCTGTAACGTACACATGAAAAATTGTGTAATACATATTGCTACTCATTAATGCAAGTGTCGAACTTTTTTAGACTATGACAATTCAAAAATATTCCCCATAGTAAATTTGTATTCATTTCAAACATTCTACTTTCAAAGAATTCATTTTCCATACATTCAGAACATAATTTTAAGATTATAAATTAAAAAAACTTAGACTTTTCCGACTTCTGATTAAAAAAAATTAAAACACAAAATTCTAAATAGTTCTTCTCACCCTTCACTCTAAATAAGAAAGAGTGACTATTCACTCTATCGCAGAGTCAAAATTTGCCCAACCTCTTTAGAGTGACTATTCACTCTAGGAAAAAAGTGAAATTCCTGACTCCCTGAAAGAGTGAATACTCACTCCTGAGAAGTGAATATTCACTCTGAACAGGAGTGGATACTCACTCTTTCAGAAGAGTGACTATCCACTCTTGCAAAAGGAGTGAGTTTTTTCACCCCTGATAGGAGTGAATAGTCACTCTTTCAGGAGTGACTAAAATTCTTGAATAAAAAAGGGAAACTCATTTTCACATAAGCTTGTTCGTAGGCGGTCACCCTCCCAAGTAGTAACCGAGCTCCTTGCTTCTCGACTTCTGCGCCCGGACGAGAACTGGTACTTACAGCATGCTACAGCCACTAACAATTAAAAAAGCTCTATTACATTATTTTAGCTTTGTTTCTTTTGTGATATTCGAGCACACTTATTAAATTTGTGAAGAAATCATAAATATTTACGGTGTTTCTCAACTGTGTAAATAAGAAAACTGAAACCTTCTTTTTGTATCATATAATACAGAGACTGTTCGCACATTTTTTAGACAAATTTGATAAATTATTTTAAAAAAATGGAATTATTTTAGAGGAAAAAATTCTGACAACAACTTATGTGTAATTTATATTATCGTCTGATACTTTCAAATTTATTCTTATTTCAAGATTGCGCATGCAAAAAAGCTGTGAATGGGAAGATGCGTTTTTTTTTTCGAACAGAAGTATGCCAATTCCACAGTCTAAAATGATTGCAAAGCGCATAATATAAAAACTTTTTAGTGTGAAATAAACATAACAATTGATTGGAAAGTGCTATTCCAAAAATCAGTATATATACATAGTATTAAAAAGATACCAGATGAAAAAAAAAACAAGGAAAAAAAGAGCCCATTTCAAGGCAGAAAACAAAGTTTCATGTAAGGATTTATATCGCAAATTTATCTTACAATGGGAAAATAAAAATAAGAATATTGGACAAAAATGTTACAATCAATTCATTATATTATTAAGAGAATGTGTTACATCCGATATTTATAGAAAAAATGCCATTTTCTTTATTACAATTACTTTTAAAGGGTGAAACTGCATCAAAGCAAAGCTACTGCTCATACTTCAAAAACTACCGCTGTATTCGTTGAAAACATTAAAACCTCACACAGGTATTGTATTTATACCTTTCAACATATTCCTCCAGTCACCTGACGTTTCTCTTATAGTTTATTGTGCATTTGGTCTGCTGAAAAGAGCTCTTTCAAAGGGCAAAACCACCACGATTGATCGAATCTGGAAAGTTTTTAAAGAGGCATGGGAAGCAATAACCCTGTAAATTTTACAAAAAACCTTCTACCATCGAAAGCATTACGCAGAATTAGAATCAAGAAACAAGATTACCATACAGATTATTTCAGAAAGCAATATTCATATTTTAAACGTTAAAAACAACAACTCCGAAATCGTCTAAAAAATGTGCGAACACCCGTCTGTACATTTCGGCTATGACAAAAATTACGTTACAACAAAGCAGTTATTTATTTATTCATTCATTTTTTTCTTGCTAATAATGTTTCCATAATTAGAGCCCGATTAAGATTGTCCGAGGCCCAGGGCCTGTTTACCAAATAGGCCCGTGAAGCCGAAGCTTACCCACTGAAATACAAAGGGCCCCCCAAATTTACTTTTGAAAACTAATTTTTAGGGGGGAAATTTCAGTCAGGGTAAAAAACGTATTTTTTTTCTTAAATTATAGCTGTTAATTTTTTCATAAGACTATTACCAACACATTTATACTCTTTTGCTATAATAAATGGTATAAAATCAGTGATTAAATGCAACATTTTTCATTTCTCTTATGTTTTACATTTTAATTTCAAATGTGCTAAAAATAACAGAAAATTTAATCTGTATAGTTATATTTTGTTTATATTCATAAAGAGGTTAGAAATGATATAAAATATGTAGAATAGGTTATTTAAATAAAGAGGAAAATAATTAGCATTCAGAGATATTAAATTTCTGTTTATAAAATAGAAGCAAAATTGTGTTGCAGCTAAGCATAAATTTACTTCAAATATTTGTTTTCCCTGCACTGTTCTTAGCACTGGCAAATCCTGCAATTTGTAAAGCATAAAATATATTTCCTGTCCATAATTCTATCGATTCATTTATTATTTCAATGCCTTTTTCAGTTTTTTCAAAATCGTGCTACTATATATAAAGGATTTCATTTTAGGCGTTTCGTTTCGATAACGGGGTATCCGAGAACTGGCGCCATCTTGTGCTTTTATTGGAAAAAACTGTTTTTCTTCACTCTCAACGGAGTAAACTATTCACTCTTGTCAACGGAGTGAGACAGTCACTCTCGACAACGGAGTGAAATATTTCACTCCTTTTTAGAGAGTGGAAAATTCCACTCTTTAAAGAGTGCATATTTATAAAATTCACTTCTAAAAGAGTGAAAATGCCTCTCACTCTTCCAAAGAGTCATTTTCTCACAACTTCCAATTTTAGAGTGTTATTCATTCACACACGTCAGTAAAAATGAATCATTTTTCGTTTACTGCACTTTTCCTCAAATTAGTAATAAGTAATAATGTTCCAGAATTTGCATATCTTCATTTATTTCAGTACTAATAAACTGACAAGAAAAAACATAATTACACCACATAAGAAATAGTTTCTATATTTTAATGTTTATGACATTCATCGTGTACGAAAAACGACGGCACAAAATTTAAAATTCAAAACTTCGTTAACTGCAAGAGATAGAAAGATAAATTACGTAACATGTATAAAAGGTATATCTAGGGCTACTATAACACAAGCTGAATGATCAAATATTGTGATTCCCACTTAGACCAATCAGAGATTATTGCCCACGCGGTGAGGCCAGTCGTTCTTCTTCTATGGGCAATTAAATGGCGGGGTGAGTCAGCTCGGATGCAATTTCGCAGTTACTCAACGTCCTACGCACTTGATGCCAACCTCTGTAGTCAAGTGCTTTAGCGAGAAAATGAACTTCGCGCATGCGTGCATGGGCATTTGGCCGGCAAACTGGGAAATTTTCCTGACAAATAGTTTTTCCGCATTTGCAGTGCCCTGTTCATGAAATTTTGCACACAATTAGCCTGATGTATATCTGTAGAATAAATTACATCCATTGTTTGTAATTTCAAAGTTTTTAAAATGCTTGCTAAAACATAGAAATTAGTCGAAGATAAAAATCACCCCTTCTAAAAATCTTACTTTTCAGAATAATTTTGTACATTCTCATATGATTAAACTGCTGTTTTAATATATATTTGCTTTATTTTATATATGAGCATATTCAATAAGAGTTTGGGTATAAGTATAGCCTTGACAATTTAATTGGCTTAAAATGCTACGCATGCTTTGATACGCATGCTCAAAATCGTGCATGTATCATTGAATAGATAGATGTTTTACTACAGTTGTACATCCTACAACATTCCTACTACCTTTTTACCTCTAGCTTTATCGTCAGCATTAACCTGCTTTAAAAACTAAATGAAAGCTTTCATTTTTTACAAATTACAAAGATTGAGTAGGCTATGAAACCCATGAAAATAAACCATTTCATGCTTTGTAAACAGTTATATTAAATGAACAATAATTGTTTTTATAAAATAATCTTAGAAGGAAGTAAAAATACATTTTATAATACATGATGTAATTTACATTTACCTTTTATACTACTTTATTTAATATCGTATAAACACGAATACTTATTTAGTATATTTAGTTAAAAGCTTTTTTACTTTTAAATTATTTCAAACATATATATATATATATATATATATATATTATAGAGTTCGTTAAGCATTGATAGAATGAGATACATTCTAAAGGGATAATACAGCACTCCAATAATACCAAATTCAATAATAAAATAATCAGCATCGTTAGGTTTTCACTTTTCAAATTCATCCTAATTAAGTGTATATATATACATATATATTAAATAAATTTGTTAGTAGATTTGTTAGAACGCTAATTGAGCATTCCAGTAATGGATACTAGAAAATCTGAAAAATAAATTTGCAAATGGCCTGACCATTAGTATAAAAAATCCAGTTTTTTACACTAAAAAAAGAAAAAAACGAAAAAATGAAAAGAAAAAAGAAAATATAAGATAAGATAAGATAAATACATGCAATTTTTCCAAGAAAACAAGGAAGATATAAATGAATTAAGTAAAACCATCTCTCAGCTTGTTCAGTAAAAATTTCACTGAAAGACAACTGTGAAGGAATATTTTCTGCTTCTGGGTTTGAATAAAATGTTGTTTAGTTTTATATGATTTTCACTTACTTTACTGAAATATGTTATTTTCACGTTTTCGGAATGGCGATAATATAAAATCGGGTAAATTGTTATTTATCGAATCGCCGTCGTTTGCGATACCACATTATAAAACATGCAAGAAAGAGTTCTGAAAAAAAAAAAAGAATTTTTATTGGATATTTTTTTATAAATCAAAAACTTTGAAGAGTAGATGTCCATTACTGTCATGTCACATTTACCCTATTATCAATCAGCAACACAAAACTTATCTTAGCGTTTCCTCAACAAGTTATTAAGGTAATTATAATAAACTTTCATATATTTATGGTATCATTTTAAGAAAGGCAAAGTTATAAAGCGGAACAAAAACATTAAATAATGCACATGTTCACAATATATATGCATACATATGTCTTATAATTAATCAGAAATCATTCTTATATAAACAAGAATTGTGCGGTTGAAATAAGTAGACGTAGTTTCAGCCGTTTGCAAATTTATCATTCGTATAAGACACGCGAATGCGTGCTACAGTTCATCTTCTCACCAAAGCGTTTGGCTACAGAGGTTGGCGTCAAGTGCGTAGGACGTTGAGTTATTGTGAATTTGCAGTCCGGATTGTAGAAGCCATAGGTATATTATAAATTTTACATAAATTAATTAAAAATATAATTCAAATTACCGTCGAAAGGTTACACTGCGCTGTCTCAACCGGTGAAAGTACTAAGACTATCATGTGAAATTGGTTAGAAGGTCAATGGGATGTTAGTAATCATTTTGTTAAACCATTCAGATAAAAGTAAAATAAACAAGAATGAAATATCATGCATTTTTCACAAATTAACACTTTAGCGAGGAGCATAGCGTATACGTGAATTATATGGTGTGTACTATCCTTAATTTTTACTACTTGTATCTTCGAATAGTAATGTTTGATTTATTTAATCAAAGATTTCTGCTATTAAATTAGGCAAAGATACGGGACGCTCGTCATAAAGGGTCTTAGAAACCCTCTTTTTAAATATCAGAATATTTTTGAGTATTTTTATCTTTTCATACTATGAAAAGGAGATATCTAAATAAACAATATAAAAAACACTTAACACAGCTGAAAACTATTTTCAGCGATCACCGTCCACGGACGATATAGTACCCGCAATCTTTTGTGCAGTCTTGTATAGAATCTACATGTTCTTATACACAGCAGATATATTTCTAAAATTTAATTCATATGGAAAACTCATAATATAACTGAAAACGCTTTTATGTTAGTTAACACCATAGCTGCCAACCTTTACGCTTTTTTCCTACCACTAAAATTTTATAGTAAATTTAAACATATTAAATCGCCGAAATCATGCAATTCAATAAGCCAGAAATTTCTATTAATTTTTAGTGGTAGCAAAAAAGCGTAGAAGTTGGCAGCTATGGTTAACACCAACAGAGGCAATGTAGCTGTATACTTTGCGCAGTCCTGTATATAAATTTATATATGTTGTACTAACACCATGTAGTATACTAAAAATTAAATCAGCTGAAAAAAAATAATGCAGCAGAAAACGCAATTTTAGCAAATCTCATCGGTCGAAGTTAAATACAACTCTTTCGGGCTTTCCTCTATGTAATTTCTAGAATTTATAGTCAGCACATAATGTAAAGAAATTTAGTTAACTTAGAAAACATGTAACACAAGTCTCATTTCTTGCAGTTATCGCTCACTGACGAATATGTAGATGAATTTCCTTGTGTGGCCCATAAAAAAATATTTTATATGCCTTATTTTCTATATGAAAGACGATTTCGCTGACCTTTTGAAATACGGGTTCTTGTTTTTTTAAACTAACGCTATGCAGAGCCGTCTGTAGCTCGTTCTAATAAACGGAATGGCAGTAAACATGGTAAAGGGACTAATGACACCCATGCTAAAAAAGATTCCGAGAAAAAAAAATTATTTCGAAACACTGACGATAGGGAAATGTGGCGCTGTTATAGTCTACCAACAGCCAAGAATTAGCATAAAACAAGTATAATTAATGAAAAGGCAAATTTATACCTACGTATGCGACAATAGCACCATTAATTTGGACTATAAGCACATGCGAAAAGGCCAGTTTTCATCTGAATGGGTCTGTTAACACTCATAATAACCCCATACAGTTCTAGGAACTCCTTTGCATTCATCAAAAATGACTGTTTGGTGTGGCTTCACAACCCAATTCATTCTTGGATCATTCTTTTTTGAGAACACTACTGCGACAACACCAGTAACTTGTACCGTTAACGCACATTCTGACTAGTTTTGTCGTTCCACAACTTCAGCAAAGACAATGCGTGTTTCAGACAATCTTTATGCAGGATGGTGATTGGTGTAAAAGTACAGGAGCTGTTGCGCCATCACTTCACTCACCAAAGAGTCATCCGTCGTAGCTTTCAACAATGGCTGAGAGCCCCAGCCCCCTTATCTAACTCCATGTGACTTTTGGAAAGAGGGTTATTTGAAGTCGAAGGTCTATCTTAGCGGAATTACAAACCTGAGTACCTTAAAAGACATCATAACACAGACAGTGAGGAATATTCCTTGTGACATGTTATGTTCGACCGTATAGAATGTAATGCAACGAATGCACTGTATAGTCCAAGAGAACGGCGATCACATTGAATGTGGTCGAATTCCTCTCCAGGGAAGTGAATGTAGTGAATAAGGCGTGACTTTTCACTTATGCTATTAATTTAGCCTGTTTTTGAACACTTTTTCCAATGTACAGCGCCATATTTCCCAATATTGGCGATGTTTTGAACTATTTTTTTCTCGAAATCTTTTTTCACATGGCGTCATTAGTCTCCTTACCAAATTTACCGCCATTCCGTTTATTAGAAAGAGCTACATATGGCTCTGAATAGTGTCAGTTTAAAACAAAACATCCTCCATATCAATTTCACGAAGCGCACTTTAAACAGTTACTGCCTACAGAAAGTCATGCAGTCGTGTTTTTTGTAGGTTGGAGTAAAAAGTTTCATAAGGAGAAATAAAATTTCGTAACAAAATGTAAATAGTTTTGCAGAGGGATTCATAATCTGTGCGTGATTGCAATTTTTCGTTCTTGTGAATATTTCTTTTATATACAAATTATGATTTTTTTTAAATAAAGATTTTTCTTTTTTCATACCCATTATAGAATTACTCAATTTCAAATGTCGCGTATCTTTTTGGGCACCATGTATCAATGAAAGGTGACAAATGAGGTGCGTTCGTACTATAGCTAGTTATATAAATATTCAGATCTGGATGATTTTTAATTCTGTGAAATGAATTATATCGTCTGCAGATTAATTTCTGTCATAAAATAAGTATCTCGGTCGCTTGACGATTAAACCTCGGAAGCTCCTCTAACAAGAAAGCACCGATTTTTTTTGTTTTAATTCAAATTTCTTAATAAATATTTTTATTAATATCTCCTAAAGTTTTGATTCGATTTAAAAAAAAAATGAAATGTCTCGACAAAATTCTGCAAAGATAATATATCTTAAATTCCAAACCATTCGGTTGGGTAGTTTTTGCGTTGTTATATGCGGACAGACAGACGGACAGACAGACAGGCGGACGGACGGACAGACAGGCGGACGGGCCAAGCGACGACAATAGGTGCTACGTATTTATATAATTACGAACGCACCTAAAAAATGAAGGAAGATGTGTTTAATAAAGGTCAAATAAAAAAAACATTAAAGCACATTCCATCCATTTTTATTGGAATTATGTTAATGAAAGGTATAAAATTTTTAAAATCGTAATATTTCTTATAAAGTTATATTTTTTAATTATAAAAAATAAAATGTCTTTTCCAAAATTGAGATATTTTTTGATAAGAAAAACGACATATTTTTGTAAAATGTGAGCATAAAAACAAGGAATATTTGTTTAAGTATAAGAAAAAAATACATTTAAACAAAACTGTTTATTAAACTAAAACATCTTTAACAATTACTACAATTCATCGAACATTCAGTAACATTTCAAAGCGATGTATTGAAGAAACAATTGATGCATTCTTTGCGGATTAAAGTGTAGGAACATAACATATACTGAACAATATATAGTTTATGTAATTATATTGCAATCTCATTTATAAATATAAATTATTCTGAGATCACTGCAACTATTATATTTAAAAATTGATAAACTAACTTACACGACAAAAGCCAAAATATATTCGATCATTCCTTAAAGAACGGTTTCGTAGAAATTTTATATATTTTTCATAAGAAATTATGTATTTAATTAAGAAAATGAGAAAAATTATTAAAGCATCATACGCATACGATTAAAAAGATTTATGTTTAATTTTGAGATTAAAGGATATATAAGCTTAAACTAAGTAATACATATATCAGATTTTAATATGTTACAACTTAATTGAACAAATTTTATTATATGAACATTATAAATTTAATTAACATTTTCTTATGTTGCTAGGAATTTAATAGAAACATCTTCTAAGAGAACAAAAGATGTAGGGTCATTTGCTTTTTGGAAGAAAACAAAATACTGCATAGGGGTAAATCATCGTATATTTCATATTTTATTTATAACCAACGTGGTGTGTTACTGAGTTCACACGATTCTTTAATTTTAAAAGCTTTTTTCGGATAGAAATGTTCTCTTTTTTACAAAGAGATAGTCTATGATAAAATAAGGCGGTTACAATTCGTAAATTTTGGTATAAAAATACAAGCACCTTATAAAGTCTGCTTCATTTGCAGTAAAACATTCGGTGTAATGCAAATGAGTACGTTTCAAAGTGTAACAAAATGAGTATCCTTCAAATTATTTTTTTATTTTTATTTTTCAAATATTTAATCCAAAAAAGTTTTGACTTTATGTAATAGTAGCATGGCATATTATAGTAGCATGGCATATTATAGTAGCATGGCATATCAGTGCCATTTTGTTTCTAACTTTTAATAATGCTATATTTTTATGTAAAGTTGATATATTTTTTAATTGAAATATTTTGTATTGTTTTTATTTGAACAAAGACAAATTTTTGGAAATTTTGAACATGAAGAAAAATATTTCAACAAATTTTTTTATCAAAATAAATCATCTTCAACTAAGCACAATTAATTCAACATTAACACATTGGTGACGACCAGTTTTAGTGTTTTAGGAATTCCACCTTGAGCGTTTGCATGTTACACTATTTAACAAAAAGATTTCTCTATTCTTGTTTATATTGTAAATGAATGTATATGATAGTGGTATTGTTTAAAAAGGCAGTATTTATATGCATAGTACTCCAAATGTAAAAAAACGAATTTTGCGTAGGTTTATTGAGCATCAACTGTAAAACATAAAATGCAAAAGTACCACCCATTAGCGGAATTACACATGTCCAAAAGACGTGAATTCGAGTATCCGATCTGCAGTGTGTTCAGAAATATTTAACCCATTAGACCGGTATTGCCAGTGGGCTATATTTTTTTAAAGTTTAGATTGCTTGTTTGCCAATGTTTGCTTTTTAAAAATAGTGTAATTCCCTTTATTTTCGCATTATCTATCATTAATAAAGCGAATATTTCTACTTCAAGAAAGTGGTGGCAATCAAGCAATCTGAATTTTAAAAAAGTAGCGAAGTGCATTATGTCTCATAACTCCCATTTTTTCACCTTTAACATTTTTTTTCGAAATTGAGTTTTTTATATATATTGCTGAAAGGTTCACGTTATTTGCATTTTGAAGATGACATCTGTAATTTTTTTAAAGTTTCGTTTAAATGTTATA
This sequence comes from Maratus michaelseni, assembly GCA_963931845.1. Classification (NCBI taxonomy): domain Eukaryota; kingdom Metazoa; phylum Arthropoda; class Arachnida; order Araneae; family Salticidae; genus Maratus; species Maratus michaelseni. Next base: position 406,692,163 of record OZ007586.1, read on the forward strand.
TTATTTTAAAACTTGTTTTCAAAAATGCAAAATTTAGAATTTGGGCCGCATTCGGAAGGCCGCATTTGGCATTTGCCGCATTTGACAACATTCATTCATCATACTTTTTTAAAAGTAACTTTATAAAAAATTATATTTTTCTGTTAACAACATCGATTCGTACTTAATAGATATAATAGATTAATCAAAACAATTACCGAAAAATAAGTTGTTCCCGAAATGGGAGCATTGGCACCTTCATTATGTTTCACAGTGATTTGGAATGTCCCAAATTCGGACCTCCCACTCGGGTGCTTTTGTTACGCATGCTGAAACTTTCATTATAAAAGTGCTTCGAAATGTTGGTTTTTCATTCCTCGCAAACTTTTCTTGGATATATATAAAGTAATATACACTGTAAAAAAATCACAATATTTTTACATAAAAAAATGTTGCCAATATGGGTGCCAGCACATTTTGCTGAAATTTTACAGCAGTTTTGTTTTTCATGGAAAACAGCACATTTGTAAATTGTATAGCATTTTTGCAGTTAATTTTAAAGCAGTCCTCTTTTTTATTTTACTGCAGATTTGTTAGTTCTACAGCAGTTTTTGATGTCAACTTTACAGAAATTTTAACAGGATAACTGTAAAACTTTTAGCATTTGTTGTTGATATTTTTTACCCCCACCCCAACCCCTCTGTGTGTGTTGTTTATTTTATTTTTTTTTTCTTATTTTCACCTGAGATGTATTTTAAAGACTTTGGGTACTAACAAGGCAGGTCTCCATAAGCACATACTCAAAAATTTTTGAAAAAATTACTGAATATTCTTCTCATGAGAATATATACGTCTATAAAAAAAAATCTGCAGAACCGCGATATAACGTCCATAAAAAAATGAAAATTTCGTTTATTTGGCGATTTATTACCGGTTGGCGACGAAATGAAATTAACCCTTTCAGGAGCAAAGTACTTATGTTTCTAAAATGTTGAAATCATTGAGTAACACCGGGATTTAACAACAAATTTATTTCAAAATAAGTAAAAGATTTTCTTCATGTATATTATAAAAGTAAAATTTGATCCTAAAATTCGGGTGTCATTGTGACATTTGAGAATTAAAATTAAATGGCATATATTAGATCACACCACCCTTCAAGAGGTTAAAAAATAAGCTTATATGACAAATACTCCTTAAGGAAAAACTTTTTCATACTGAACTTGTTTATGCATGTTTAACTTACATAATAAATAAATTTTTAGAACTACAATTTTGTGTACACATTTAGAATGGAATTTAACGATTGTATTTTACGATTTAAAACAAAATTTAAATTGATTAAAATTGTTCCAATTCTGAACATTGTCAATTCAAGAAAGTTTTTGTTGCTATGGAAACAACGACTTCTTTGATATAGAAATGTATAACGAATCCGTTTGTCATCGGGCTTTTCCTTTTAAAATACATTTAAAAATTACTTGTACAACCGTTGAAGCCATTTAAATTAGAAAAAATAGTGGAATAGAGGATAAAACAATAGGTAAAATTTCATTCAATCGGTAATAAATAGAGAAAAAACGTGAGTGATTTATTTAATCTGATTAAAAAAATATTATTAATTAATATTAATGCAAACGTACAGAGAGGTGAAAATGTTGAACGCAAAATGGAAACGATTCTGAACAAGAGGGTATGGTATCATGAGCCATAGAATAAACCCATTCGTATAATTTTTTAAGCTAATTACAATTTTACGCTTTCAAATTTTACAAAAATCTCATAGACAGGTCTCATAACAAGAATTTCTCCAAACTCTTCGCTTACTTTAATATGCCTTTCAGATTCATATATTTTTAAAATTACGATTGTTAACTAAAAGTGAATATAAACATTCAAATTCAATAATTCAATAATCCACATAACTTAAATGTCAGCTTCGCTATAACATAAAATACATATTTGCATGTTCCAAAACATAGAACATATTTTTCAGTGGTAAAAATAAATAATTGCAACAACAAACAGCTTGTATATATTATACAAAAAATAATAAATATTTCATCGTTTAAGTTTAAATTCACTAAATATTGCGCATTCGAATAATCATTTTACAAGCAATTTAAAATGCATTAAAATCGTTTGCGTTTGGCGAAAGAAAAATGTTGTAAGCCAAATCGTGTGTTTTTGCGCCAAATACTCAAAAGTATTCTATTTTTTGCAGATTTTGTACTGGGATTCCGCAGCTAAATTTCACTGTTCCTTTATTACATACACGTAGCTGCCGACCTCTCATTAATATTCCGTAATATGCGGGTTAATTTAACCCAGTTTAACAACGCTTTAAACCAGAAAAATTATTGGATGAATCTTTATTTATTCAATTTCAGGTTTCTACGTGGAATATATTTAATTTCATTTCTTAAAAAATTTTCTGGTGCGAAATGTGTTGAACCTGGGTCACGTTAACCCGCATATTACGGAATATTAATGAGAGGTTGGCACCTATGCATATGCATACATGTGTGGCTTCATTAGCATTTTTTTCAAAATTTTCTGAGTATGCGCTTTAAGGAAACCTTCCTTGTAAGTATTATCTTTGTGTTTACTTATATCATTGTTTTAACCCCTTGAGGGGTAACGGAATATAATATATACCACTTTTTAATATATGACTTTGCCACCAGTATTATTAAATAAAAATATTTAGTATTGTTTTGAGCAGATTGAGAAGGTAAAAATTCATTATTTAAATTTACTGGTGTCAAAACATCGCGAAATTTAGCATTTTTAGACTTCGTGCTTGCCCTCCAAGGGTTTTATATAATTATTATACAAACGATTCTATTATACATGTGTAAGATACAAATTTCGACTTTTGGTCAACCATATCACCGAGAAAAATTTGAGTCATTTGCCTATAGAGATAAAATGTTTTTCCATAAATCATAACAAAAGAAGAATTTACTTTATCTAGCTTTTAATTAACTTAATTTATTATTTAATATTTTCTTACAGGACTTTGTTTATTCATTTGTTTGTATTTGAAAATACCTACTAATTTAAATCACACACACACACACATATATATATATACAGGGTGATTATAAAAAATTTTTCCCGATATATGAGTCCTTAATTATCACACCGTTCACAGAAATTGACTGAAAGTTTGGTTTTAAGTATTTTGAGGTATGCGCTCAAGAATCAACACGGCTTCCATGATTAAATTCTGTAGTAAATCGTAAACTTCTCAAAATACGCGATACTTATGAAATTTCTTAAATTCATATTTTATTCATCCAAGGTAATCATTTGTTAAATTAAAAATAAGAAACGATAATGATCATTCATAAAATGAAGTTTTTTGGGATGGAGTGATTTCTTTATGCCAAGATTAAACGAAGGATAGATGACGAAAGGACTGTGATGTACCGATGGTTTGGGTTCAATATCAAAGGGAAATATTAACACATTAACACATTGGCTACCGGGAACGAAAATTCTTGTGCTTATTTAACCGAACAACATTGACTAAGGGCTTCTACCCTACAGAAAAATTCATGTATATAATGTTGTCCATATTTTTAGATTGTAAGACATTTTATAATATATCCTTTCATTGAAAGATATTTACTGATGCATAAACTTGATAAATATAGCTAGGATACCACTTTACGAAAAACTTTTAGAAGAAGACGGAGCTTCAACACTTTTAAGAAGAGAAATTCATACAAAATACCTGGTTACACGCAAAATCCCACAAGCAGCCGGTACCGTATTGTATTACAATATACTTCTATAATGAAAAAAAACTAATTTTACTGCTGAGATTAAAGGACGCATAAGCTTAATCTAAGTATCGTGCTTTGTAGATTTTAACATGTTATTGAATACATCATTTAATAAAAATAGTTCTGAATTTAATTATCAAGTTTTGGATGTTAAGAGATATTTAATTTAAATGCCGTAAATATGAAAAAAAATGCTTTAACATTTAAGCATATATATATATATTGTAGCATTATGTCATCTGACATTTCATATTAATTATAACCTTTATTCCAAATAAGCAATTATTCAAAATTTTCAACTATTTACCTCTATTTATATGTTATTTACGTCCAAAGTATTCCAATTAAATCTTCCTTTGTTACAATAAAATCATCCTTGTTCAAAATTTTCCTAAATAAATTAAATTAAATTGAAACATTCATTCTTCATTGTCTAAATTAAGACTTGTTCAATAATTTCAAAATAAATTAAATGAAACATTCATTCTTCATCCTATATATTGACTGTTATCTTTAATATTACGAAATACTTAAATAAAATGTATTTAAGAAAGACGTTATGTTTTTGGTGGTTTAAAAACATAACATGTACAGTATAATATTTTATATACGTAATTAAACTTCAATCTCATTAACAAATACAAATTTACCATGAGATTAATGAAAGTAAAACATTTGATTATTCTTAGAGTTCTTAGAAGAAAAAAGTCATAATATTTTCTATCTTTATTTAAAGTATAGTTTTGAAATAATTTCATCTATACTAATATTATAAAGGAGTAGAGATTGTTTGTTTGTTTGTAGGGGCTAATCTCTGGAACTACCGAACCGATTTCAAAAGTGATGGTGGCAAATTGATGGTGACAACCCCTGCTCCAACATAGGCTATATTTTATGTCGGTGCCACTAACCCCAGGGGGTGCAGGAGCAAAAAACTGTCTAAAATTTCCATTTTTTACCTATCAAACTGGCTATCAAGCCCTGAGAGCTTGCCAGCCGGTTCTGTATGTATGTATGTACGTAAGTAATGCGATAACTCTTCATAGAAATATCCGTTTTCCTTCAAATTTTGTTTATAGGTTCACTGTGTTAAGGCGCTTCCCTGATTAGTTTTCGGGATTGATTGGTTAAGTATAAAGGGGGGGGGGACAAGGGGCTAATTTCCCCCCTTAATTTATATAAATGGGTTTTTCATGCAGAATTATTCCGTTTTCCTTCAAATTTTGTTTATAGGTTCATTGGGTTAAGACGGTTGCCTGATTAATATTCGGGATTGATTGGTTAAGTATAAAGGGGTTAACGGGGAGCTAATCCCTCCTTAATTTATATAAAAGGGTTTTTCAAGCAGAATTATTCCGTTTTCCTTCAAATTTTGTTTATAGGTTCATTGGGTTAAGACGGTTCCCTTATTACTTTTCGGGATTGATTGGTTAAGTATAAAGGGGGGAACGGGGGGCTAATCCCTCTTTAATTTAAATAAATGGGTTTTTCATGCAGAATTGTTCCGTTTCCCTTCAAATTTTGTTTATAGGTTCACTGAGTTAAGGCGCTTCCCTGATTAGTTTTCGGGATTGATTAGTTAAGTATAAAGGGGGGATCGGGGGGCTAACCTCCCCCTTAATTTATATAAATGGGTTTTTCATGCAGAATTATTCCGTTTTCCTTCAAATTTTGTTTATAGGTTCATTGGGTTAAGACGGTTCCCTGATTACTTTTCGGGATTGATTGGTTAAGTATAAAGGGGGGAACGGGGGGCTAATCCCTCCTTAATTTATATAAATGGGTTTTTCAAGCAGAATTATTCCGTTTTCCTTGAAATTTTCTTTATAGGTTCACTGTGTTAAGGCGCTTCCCTGATTAGTTTTTAGGGATTGATTGGTTAAGTATAAAGGGGGGAACGGGGTTGTCTAATCCCCCTTAATTTATATAAATGGGTTTTTCATGCAGAATTATCCCATTTCCTACAAATTTTTGTTAAAGGTTCACTGTGTTAAGATGCTTCTCTAATTAGTTTTCGGGATTGATTGGTTAAGTATAAAGGGGGGAACGGGGGCTAATCCTCCCTTATTTTATATAATTGGGTTTTTCATGCAGAATTATCCGATTTTCTTCAAATTTTGTATATATATTCATTGTAATTAGAGATTTACCTGATTAGTTTAAGGGGTTCATTAGTTAACTATGAGGGGGGGGGGTAACGGGGGGATGACCCCCCCCCCTTAATATATTGTTTATTTCTTTATTTTTCGATGGGCTTATTTCAAATTCTTTGAAATAAGAGTATAATATACAATTAGTGTGAATAGCCTGTGAACTCAATGCCCTCAGTTTAACTGGGCAGTTTTATTTTTATTTTTTATACTGAAGGAGCTAGAAATTTGTCATTGTAGTTACTTATAAGATGTAAATGCTCTCTAAGAACAAAATAAAAAATAAATTGAAATTTTAAAATGTGAAATGAGCGAAAAGCGTTCTAAAAACAGTCTAAATTACAATTTCTATGAAATCTCTGGAACTACAGAACCGATTTCAAAAGTAATGGTGGCAAATGGATGGGGACAATCCCTACTCCAACATAGGCTATATTTTATTTCGGTGCCACTAACATCAATGGGGTGCAGGATCGAAAAATGTTCGAAAATTGCGACTTTTTTATACTGAAGGGGCAAGAAATTTGAAATTTAGCATTGTAGTTACTTATAAGATATAAATGCTCTCTAAGAATAAATTTAAAAAAAATCGAAATTTAAATGGGTGAAATGAGCGAAAAGCGTTCTGAAGTCATTCTAAATTACAATTTCTATGGAATCTCTGGAACCACGGAACCGATTTCAAAAGAGATGGTGGCAAATTGGTGGTGACAATCCCTGCTCCAACAGCCTCTTTAATAAAAAACTATGCGTTGCTGACGACTGGGTTTTTCGCTAATTGTTGCAACAGATTAATCTCGGAAAATGAAACATTTGAAGTTACTGAAAAAAATGATAGCTCAAAAAGTATTTGTCAGAAAATTGTTAGACAAACTGCGTTTGAAAGGTAAAAAATTGTATTTTTCTTGATATAAATTTCAAATCTAATGATTATGCCGTTTTTCAAATATTGAATTTCAAAAATTACCAAATTTTCCAATGGAGTACCATAGCGAAACCTTCATGCGTAAAAAGATAATTATAAGGGCGACGTGTCCTGACGTGTATATTGGCTATAGCACGAGTCACAAATTATAGTAGCCTTATTATTCTGTTAAAATATAAAAGTTATTTATGAAATGTCAATATTTTGTTTGATTAAAGGTTCGTCAAAAGAAATTGACCAGCGTAGCGGGCGTAGCTTGCTAGTATTTCATAAAATATTAAATAACTAATTTAAAAAAGCGAAATGTTTTAAAGCGGCTAACTGCTAGAATTAAAGAAAATCTTCGTTTAAATTTGAGATTAAATTGTATATAAGACGTCAGTAATTCACGCATGATATAGTTATATGTTACAAAATAATTGAAAATTATTACTTTAATTAATTAATTTCTTATATAATTGGGAATTTAATTTCAATTCCTTCAAATAAAGAGGAGATCATATGCTTTAAAAAAATACCCATAGTCTTCAACTTTTACGTTTTTCTGTTCCTAATAAAGTTTTTGACTTATGTGATCGCACATTTTGGCAATTAAAAAAAGCAAAATCTACTAATAAATTTAATGGTAACGAAAAATCGTAAAGATTGGCAATTATGAATACGGTACTGGCTTGGGAAAATCTTGTTTCTCGTTAAATATTTTTTTTTAAACAATAAACATGTTACAAAATCAGCATGATTACAGGAACCCGTACAAACTTTGTAAATTAAAGAAAAAATGAAACAATTAATAAAGTTTTTTCGTTATTTGAAATAGTCATAGCCTCACATTCGTCTCATGTTTCTCTGCACTATATTAATAAATGTCGTTATTGCTTATAGTGGTTATTTTTCTTATAAAGTTATAATTTTAAGTTAATCTATATATATAAAAGCCATTCTTGGTATTCGTGTATGTTCCTTATAGAAATTTACAGTTTTTGTCCGATTTGAAAAAAACTTGATATACATATGTTTTAGAACACACGTAAAATTATTGTCAACTTAAAAAAATTCTCAGACCATTCTTTACTACTTTTTTCAAACATCTCCCATAGTTTATCATTACAGAAATCTGTTTTTTTTTTCTAATGTAATTTCTTTCCCGTTGCCGTTAAAAGAAACTGCGAGGGACAACATTTTTATAAATCCCTAACAATTCATACGACTTGTAAATTTCCAACTGGACGAAAAGTGTCCGGGCCCGGACTCTAGCCTGGGATCTCTTGGCTGAAGCTGCCATGCTCTACCAACTGAGCTAGCCCGGTTGAATCTGAAGGGCATAATTCATCCAGTTGGAAAATTACAACTCGTATGATTTATTTACCAATTTGAATAATTGTGTTAGGGTTTATCTAGTGCAATAACAATTCACTCCCTATAATTTGAAATTCGAAACGGACGTTATACAGAGAAGATATTGTGATTTTTTTCGCATATAAAATGATTACTACAAGTGCGTTTAACTGACATAGTACATTTATTTAAATGTACTTGGAAATAAAAATAAATAACTCTAATTTTACAAAAGCAAATTGCTTCCACTGGTTTGTTAATATTAAAGTAAATTTTCCAAAATATAAAAACCTATTTTTGGTATTCAAACTTCGTGATTGAATTTATTTTACATAATCAAAAATCGTCTGTCAAATATTCACTTTAAGAAATCATTACATCGTAAGTATTTTCGGCTACAGATTCAACCAAGCAGCCATATGTAAGCTCCTTGGTGGGCAATAATTGCATTTAAAGAACACATTATAGTATTTTCTATGAATTATTCTTTACAGATGGGTGATAAAAAAAAGGTGATTAAATGTAAAATGGTTTATCGAAAAAAATGACTTTTTTATGTAAAACATTTTAATTAAAAAAACTAATATATTTATTATACTTCGACAAAGTGACGTCCGATTCTTAAAAGAAAAAATATTTTTGAGAAATAATGTTTTGCATCAAAAATCGCATTATTTCAAAACGCAATTTTAGCAAATTCTGTTTAAATTAAATTCTAAATATAATTTCTTAGTTAAATTTAATATTTAATAATATTACTGTTTAAATCTTTTCTATGTGTAAAATAATATAGTAATTCTTTAAGCGCTTTCATGTTTTAAATAGATAATGTGCATGTTACGCACTTAAGTAAAGACGTACTTCTCAACTAATTGTCGGCAAAAAATAAAAATTCTTGCAGAGTTAGTTATTCATAATGTATGTGATCAAACTAAATGATAATTACGAGAGCGAATTTAGGGAAACTACAATAAATTTAGTTCTACGTTTTGCTTACGTTAGTTGAGTAGACACGCAACAAATCAATTTGTTGAAAAACATGCACATTATCTATAAATGGAAATGCATATGTGTACATGATTCATGAAGTGAAATAATTGTTTTTATCAAGTCAAGTATCACTCTATAGGAAAAACTATCCTCGTTGAAAGTGTCGTCCTATTTGAAGGAATGTGCCAGTTTTCATTCAGAAAATATTAGCATTTTATTGCAATTATCCAAAGTCCACAGAATTTATAGTCAACAAAACACAAGTTTAACATCTTTTTACCTTACAATTTTTCCAGAATATTCAGTTGCTATAAAATTTAATAATTATATTAAAGTTGATGCAAAAGTTGTTAGCATATGCAATTTTTATTGGAGAATAGTAATTGCCTTTGACATCGTTCACGTGAAATTCCAAGAAGAACTGATGTCAATAATTAAACAAGAATATCCCCCTCCTATTTTTTAAAGACACCATGATTATGGAAAAGCGCAAGTGAAAAGCCAATGAAAAATCCAGGTATTACAGTTACTCTTAATTTTAAAATATCTAAATCTATAATTAAAAATATCTCTGCAGGATAATTTTTGTTCGTCACTGGAATATTATCCTGTCAAATTTGGAAACTATCATAATCCTAAACTAGAACTTAACAATCAGTATGACAATGTTTATCTATAATTGGGATGCTTTTTTCAGATTTTTTTCGCCATTGAAAAAAATAAGCAACTCTATTGCTTATCAAATAAGCATTTAGGCTTTGAAAGTCTTTGGAGCGTGATAAACATTTTGATATTTTTGGTAGATCTACAACTGCTAAAAGTGTAGCACTGTGAAATAAAAATACAATAAATATATGGAGGTTAAAGGTATTTTTATATTTATTTTTTTTATTTTTAAACTGTTATGTTCCACCACGTTTTAATTTCTTTTTTAAATATCATATAACTTCATTTTTTTCAAGATATGAAGTGTTTTGGAATAGATACATAATGTATGTTGAATTTTAAATTGTTCTAATCAAATCAAAGTTATAGCTAAAGTCACAAATTAACAAATTAACAAATTTCCTCAAAAATGTGCACGAATATAATCACTTTGAAAATATTCTTCCAAACGAAAACTTAAATTAATTTCCTTGAATGGAAGAAAGGTAAAATAGAATAAATAGACATACTAAAATAGAATAACAAAGAAGAAAATGTATTCCAACTTAATCTCATTGAAAATGTAAAAAATTTCAAGCTCATGAAAGAAATTTAAATCATGATCATATGTATAAGAACAAAATTACGCCAATTGTGATTATCGAAAGTATTTTCTACTATAAAATATGATAAACAGTTTGTTAATTGTGTATGTTGTTTAATTAGTGCATTAATTTTCTTTAAATGTTACGTGAACGAAGTCACGGGTAACAGCTAGTATAAAATAAAGTTCTTTACCTACCAATATTAATGTTTTTCATTCAAATAATAGAAGTTTTCTTCAAACTGTGAACATAAAAATTTGACTTGCTTAACAACTTGCTGACTGGAAATTTACTATTTTGTTGACCGCTCACGAATATACACCTGTTTTAAAACCTACGCCATTTTCAAAATGTTTGTTCTAAATACCTAATTCCGAATAAGAATTTATTCTTGAATAGAATTAAATTGCTAGTCAGCAAAGTGTTAATATGAAATCTGGGTTTTGAAACTATACAAGTACCGCCTTCTTCTCGGCAAATAGTTTATTTTATACAAAATTAATCTATTTAATAGAGTCTAACAAAATATCCCTAAATATATGATATCGTCGTTACCATGTCAAACTATGGAATGTCAAAAAATGCATTTTTCAATAATTTCAAAAATGGGCCGATTGTCACGAATAAAATTTAATAGTATTCTTCACCAGGGTGGCCAATTTGGCATCTTTTTAAAGTAAAAAAAATCGAATTCATACTAGAGGTTTCAAATAGAAATTTTTTATTTTTTAATGACAGACATTTCGTATATTAGCTATTTTTTCTCAAAATTTCCGATATGAATTCAGCATCTCTGAATAAAATAAAAGGCCAAACTAGCAACTCTGTTCTTAACAGAAATTTTATTAGTAATTTACTAGGCAAAGAACTCTGATAAAATTTAGTGGTGACAATCGGCCCATTTTTAAAAGTAACAAGCCTCAGAGCTCTATTAATAGAGACCATATCTAAATTTTCAGCAGCACTACTTCTTTGCAAAATTTTTCATTTTACTTTTATCTCGCAATTGTCGTAGAAACCCACTTCGGATTGATCTTTTTCTCGTAATTGTTGCAATAATCTGTGACGAAAATAATTTAAAAAAAAAATTGTGGCTGAAAAGGGACCGCTGTGGCCTGAGATAACGAAAAATGATTTTTTTCATATTCAATAGTTTGACATGGTAGCAATGTATAAAAACATACTAGTTCTGATAAAAATGTACCATACTTTTACGCAAGAAAAATTCGTAGGTGGAACTAGGTATTCAGGATTCGCCTTTAGTCAACGGTGTAGGGTTTAAAACAGGAGTATACTCGTGAGCGGTCAACAGCGTGTTAACAAAATAAATAAATAAACCAGTATGCTTGTGAAAATAAATCTTGATTAAGTATTAGCAAAAATCATCAAATATTAAGAAATATTTAAATGAAATTTGTTTTAGAAAGAAAGTTTGATTTTTTTCGTGTATTAAAGTTTTATGTACGTACCAAGTACAGAATCATATTTTATTTATGTAATTATAGTTCAATCTCTTTAATAAATATAAATTAATTTTGAAATTACAGAAATTTAAAGTTTTATTTATTCTTTGAGCATAGCTGCCAACTTCGACCCTTTTTTCTATCACTAATTTTGAACAGGAAAATCTGCTTAATTAATCGTTGAAAGTTTAGATAAATTAAAGAATGTTTTTCTGTTCAAAAATTGTGGTTGGAAGAAGACATAAAATATTTTAAATTTGGGATCTTTGTTAGATTAATTTCCAGCATTATTTGAAATATTGTAACTGATTAATTCTTTATTCTTTTCGTAAGATATTATGTAATTAGTAAGTAAAAGGTTTTGTTTATTAAAGCATCATACTTTTATTATAAAACAAAATACTTTAAATTTTGATATTAAAGGGTATAGAAGCTTAAACTAAGTAACGCGCTTTCCAGATTTAAGCATGTAACAACTTAATTGAATAAATTATATAATATCAAAACTATGAAATTATTTAGCAAGTTTCTTATACTATTAAGAATTTACTTTAATTGCAGTAAATATGAAGAAGTACTTTAACATGTAAGCAAAAATACATACAATGCAGTATTTAGGCATCTGGTATTTCATATTAATTATAACCTTTATTGAAAATCAGCATGTATTCAAAATTTCCAAGTATTTATACCTATTTGTATGTTATGTAGGTTAAATGTACTCCAATTAAATCTTCCTTTGTTACAAAAAAAATCATTATTGTTCAAAATTTCCAGCATTATTTGAAATATTGTAACTGATTAACTCTTTATTCTTTTCGTAAGATATTATGTAATTAGTAAGTAAAAGGTTTTGTTTATTAAAGCATCATACTTTTATAATAAAACAAAATACTTTAAATTTTGATATTAAAGGGTATAGAAGCTTAAACTAAGTAACGCGCTTTCCGGATTTAAGCATGTAACAACTTAATTGAATAAATTATATAATATCAAAATTATGAAATTATGTAGCAAGTTTCTTATACTATTAAGAATTTAATTTAATTGCAGTAAATATGAAGAAGTACTTTTACATGTAAGCAAAAATACATACAATAAAGTATTTAGGCATCTGATATTTCATATTAATTATAACCTTTATTGAAAATCAGTATGTATTCAAAATTTTCAAGTATTTATCCCTATTTGTATGTTATGTAGATGGAGTGTACTACAATTAAATCTTCTTTTGTTACAATAAAATCACTATTGTTCAAAATTTTCATAAATAAATTAAATGAAACTGAAACATTCATTTTTCATTGTCTAAATTTTAAAAGACTTTTGTAATCAAATATTAAATATTACTTAAATAATATGTATTGAAGAAAGAAGTTAAGTTTTATTGTGAATTAAAGTTTTAAGATCGTAACATGTATAGCATCACATACTGCGTACATAATTATAATTATGTCCGATTAATAAATATAAATTGATAATGAGATGAATGAAAGTGAAACATTTGATTATACTTACAGAACTTAGAAAAAAAACTCATAATATTTTCCAGCTTTATTTGAAGTACAGTTTAAAAATAATTTCTTAATCTTTTGATACGATATTAAATAATTAATTGAGAAAATGAGAAATGTTTTAAAGCGTCACACCGCTGTAATTAAAGAAAATCTACGTTTAATTTTGAGATTAAAACATATATTATCTTAAACTATGTAATTCACGTTTCCTACAATTGATATGTTACGAATTTATTGAATACATTTTGAAATATGAAAATTACAATTATTCAAGGAACTTCTTATGTAATTGGGGAGGTAATGCAAATCCTTAAAAAAAATCAGAAATCATGTGTTTAAAAAAAAATACGCATATATTCAAACTTTTACGTTTTTTTGTTGCCACTAAAATTTAATAGAATTTTTTGCCTTATTTAATCGCACATTTGACATTTTAAAAAGGCAAAATCGACTGTTAAATTTTAATAGTAATAAAAAAGCGTAACAGTTGTTTTCCTATGAATACGGTACAGGTTTGAATCATCGCATATTTCTCGCTAATAATATTCTTTAAAACTAATAAACATGTTTCAAAATAAGTATGATTTCGGAAACCTGTTTAAGCTTTATGATTTACAAAAAGAACAACTGAATGAAGTCAATTCTTAGTTTGAAATAAATAAACACAGCATCACATCTTTCTCATTTTTATCTCTATTGTACTAATAAATGGCGCCATTTTTATAGTGGTACATTTTTAATATTATGTTATAATTTTACGTTAATATAAAATAAATTATTTATCTTCAAATTGTAAATTTTTCTTTGGAATAATAACAGTTTTCTCGAAACTGTGAGCATAAAAAAATGATTTGTTTAACAAAGAGAAATAAAACAATTAAACAAGTGTGCTTTTTTATCAAAATAAATGATCATTAACTATTATCAGAATTCATCAAACAGTAATAAATACTTAAAAAGATGTATTGCAAAAACAGGATATATATATTTTTTTGTATATCAAAATTTTAAGAACGTAGCATGTACAGAAGCTTATTTTATTTACTTAATTAAGTATAATTAATAAATCTAAATTAATACTGAGATTACAGAATTTGAAACATGTCATTATTCTTAGAATATGGCTGTCGACATCTACGTTATTTTTCATATCACTATTTTTGAACAGAAAATTCTGTCTTTATTAAACGCCGAAAATTTAGATTAAATAATGTTCAATAATGGTGGTAGGAAAAAAACATAAATGTTTGTAGCTATGTTAGATTATTTTCTTGCTTTGTATAAAATATGGTTCATGGGTTATTTAAAATTCTTTTTATAAGATATTAAGAATTTAATTAAGAAAATGAGAAATTTATTAAAGTATCATATTGCTATAATAAAAAAAAATCTTAATTTTGAGATTAAATGATGTATAAGCGTAAACCAAGATTCAGATACGGGCTATTAATATGTTACAACTTAAAAGATTAAATTTTATGATATAAAACTTTAAATTTAAGTACAGAAGTTTTTATGTTATTCAAAAACATTAATCTCTTCGCGATGTATGTCAAGTACACTTCTTTTAATTTTTGAACACAACTAATTTCATGTCATAGTATTTTATTTTATTAATTGGTGAAATATTTTTGTTATATAAGGCAAAAATTTACGTAGCAAAATATTGGTGTTAAAATTCAAACATTTTGTGAACCTTAAAGAGCACATATGATGGTAGCCGAAAATAAGTTGTTTTTTAATTAATTTTTAACCTATTTTAACCGTATTTATATTTAAGACGTGTTTAAGATATCAAAAATGCTTTTCTTACGAACGGAAACTTATTATTATCGTTCAGAATTTTTTCTTAAAATATTTTAACTGAGACCTTCCTTCCTATTCGTCTAATTAAAAAGCATATTTTGCATTTTACGAAATATAAATTCATGAAGTCATTATAAAAGTATCTATTCATAACCATCTATAAAGTAATTAAATCTAGTAAAAATACAAAAATATAATTTCCGTTTTCATTCAAATGTCTTTCAGATAGTGTATATTTTAGAAATATAGGTGTTCTATTTTTGTAACGATTTTGGAAAATTAATACACAGGAAGAATTAGGACAAGAAATTCCCGGGATGCTGCTATAAACAAAAAATTAAGAACTGGAATGAAAATTTTTGTTTATTCGAAGCAATCTCAGCTAGACTCAACAAACTTTTTACAACGAATGTAATAGTCATCAAAACAATTCTGGAAGACAGCCTTTGCAAAGTTCGTCAAATAGTCGGTGGCCGTCCCTTGAAGTGGTCTCCTTTGGGTGCAATTTCAACTTGGGGAACAGGAAATATTAACACGAGTATAAATCTGGGAAGTAAGAAGGATGGTTGAACACGATGATTCGTTTAGAAGCCAGAAACTCCCGGAAAATGATCCAAGTATTTGTTGGTGCTTTGTCGTGCAAGAACGCAAGTCTTGCTGTTCGTACGGAGGACGAACTCTGCGTACTCCAGCAATGAAACGCTTCAACACTTCCAAATATCAAGTCCAGTAACAGTAGTACTTTCCATTTTATGTTCGTTCGTTGTTCGACCTTTGCGTGCTGTCGACATCACCTGAGACATCACGCAGCGCCATCTATTGGCCGGTAGTTTAACCAGTCTGGGAAAAATTTTCGGATGGACTGTGTATATAAACAAAGATAATAATTAAATTTTCTAATATGTTCAGTCTGATAGCCTTTATATTGAACTAAAATATTACATCTTGATTTCCAATATAAAAGAGCTTTACTTTAAATATCAAGGTTATTTTTTAACACTCCTCGAACACAATTTCCTAGAATCCATCAAATGTTTGTCGCTTATAAAGAGCTTGTTTTCATTTTATAAATATAAACGAAATTAATGTGTTTTCTATTTATCAATGCACATGCACATTCATAAAAAAAAAACATAATTAACGAAACGTTCAAACTTCCAAACATAAAAGAACTCATAGAAATATATGTAGCTTCATTAAGTAACACAGTAGGTTTCAAGCTTCAAGTTTTTATATTGCATTATACCAACCACTTATATTATTCACCACACTTTTGTTATAAAGTTGCAGGAGTCATGAATGGCGCCTATTTTTTAATTTAGTATACTTGAAAACAAAATTAACAAGCGGGTAAGAGTAATCGAAGATCACTCAAAGGGTTTCGTTTAATATTCCTTTCAAAACCCTTTATCCTTTCTTTAATAAATCAAAATAAATGTCATATAGCAACCAAAAACAGTCATGTTTTTTATAAAGTAAAAATTTACCGGTCTATTTTTCTCTTCTTTTCGAATATCTAAACCAGACCGATAGCGGGGGAAGCCCGCTATTATATACTGTCATAATAATATCTGTCATCTGGACTAAATGCGATATTTAAAAAAATATAATTTCAAAATTAAACATGTTGTACACCTTCAAAATGTTAGAATATGCGAATATTTCTATAATCGGGTTTTTATCATGATTCAATACGTTCCTCAAACTCATATATTTACTTTTCTCTATTACGCATATTGATACTCGCTTTGTATTATTCTGAAACAGTTGAAAAATCCGTTAAACTTCCGATATGACGTCAGATTTTCTGTTTAATTCTCTAATGACGTGATATTAATGTGCTTTGTGTACATACACATACTCATACTCCTTGTATGATTGAGAAATCTTTTAACATTTTAATACCACTATGACGTCAATCAATTTTATTTCATATTAATCTTTTTTTCAATTGGTGAAACTTTTTATTTCACTTTCATTTTTCACGTGGAAATCGTCTGATAGAAAATTAATTATTGTAGAAAGAATTTTATCGTGGATTTTTAATTTTTTGCATCTGCTATAAT
Organism: Maratus michaelseni; assembly: GCA_963931845.1. NCBI lineage: Eukaryota > Metazoa > Arthropoda > Arachnida > Araneae > Salticidae > Maratus > Maratus michaelseni. Next base: position 406,709,438 of record OZ007586.1, read on the forward strand.
GAAAAATGTTTAAATTTAATAGGAAAAGGCTGTTAGAATTTTGGTTTTTTATCTCTATTTATTAAAATAATACGAATTTTTCAAATTTTAATATTTTGAGCTCTTCATAACTCGTATTCAGCTATATACACAAAGTTCCAACTCTTTAAGTTACATAGCTTTTGAGAATGGCTCTGTGACAGACAGACAATGGAGCGGGAGTAATAGGGTTTCGTGAGATGAACGAAACCCTAAAAATCAGTTTGTTTGCCTTTTGAACAAAAGTAATTGAATCTTCCTCTTTTGATAAGAAAATTATCTAATTTTTTCGCAGAAATGAAGAAATAATCTTTTCAAGTCACGAGATTGGGTTTTAGTTCAAGACTTTTTCATTTCTTTTATTTCAAGTAAGAGTAATAAAGTACGTAGAAATGAAAATTGTCAACTATATTTCAGTAAGAGCAATCATGGAAATTGTTAAAATTTCTGTTATTACAAGTATATAGTTCAATATCTTTTTTCCTATTTGAAGAATATAAAAACGAAAATCATTTCTTATTTTCCGAGAAAATGTCAGATTTAAATATTCTTCTTTTGAAGGCTCTTAAATATATTGCTGTTTTAAGAAACGTTTCTAATCTTTGATACCCACTCAATTTTGAAAAATTTCTTCCACGTACTTTATTTTTTTAGTATTAAGATTATTAAAGTAATGGAAAGCAGTATAAGCAATAAGATAGACAGTAGAAAACAAGCAAACAGATAAACAAAATATCACTTAGTCACTGCGCTATGGGCATAGCTACCAAACTTAGTGGGGGTTTTTTTTACCACTAATTTTGAGCAGAAACTTTATCTTATTTCGTCGCCGAAAGTGTAGATTAATTAAGGAAGATTTTTATGTTCGAAAATGGTGGTAGGTAAAAGCGTAAAAGTTGGTAGCTATGCTTCTTTGTCTTTTCTGTCATTTCTTCTTCTTTTATGGTATTTTCTGAAAGTCACAAATATAAATGAGTTTTGAACCCTTCTAATGTATGATTAAAGCTACTAACGTACAATTTTCAAGGTTACCAATTCCAGTTGATATCGATAAATTGCATAATTTTTCTTTAAATGTAAGTGTTTAAAATTTAATTCTTACCTTCTTTATAAAATATTAATTAAAAATTATTTTTTAAAATGTTTAATGGAGTATTACGATTTTATTGACGATAATACGATATATATGAGCGTATGAAAGACATATACACAAATATATAAGAATGATAATTTTCAACTACGATTCAGAAAGAACAATGATAGAAATGCTTAAAATATATGTTAGTTCAAGTACACATTCTACCTATTTTTTATCGAATGAATGCAAAAAACATTATTACATAGCTGCAAAACCTTCCGTTTTTAGAATAATATTATTTCCAAGTAGATATAATTGCTTTATTTAATGACGGAAATTCTGAATTTACTACATCTTTTGTAGCTAGTATTCATCTTTTAAACAGTAAGCTCCGCCTATCGGCGTTACTCTAGCATGTTTCATTATATAACGAAAATATTTTCTTATTTCGTGTTTATAATATAAATGAATGTATGTAATAATGGTATTGTTTGTAAAACTACGAATATTGTGTATGTCTTTTGGGAAATAATGTAACAAATCAAAACAAAAGTACCAGGCGGAATTACATATATCCAAAAGACGTGTTTTTACTGTTCCCGCGCAAGATGTATTAACACTAAATATAGTAAAAACCGGTCATTTGAACCGGTTCAAATGAAAAATAAATCAATTCGGACCAGAAATTTCTTCATAAAATAAATATAATATAAATAAACAATAAATAAGTTAAATAAAAATGTTAACTAGTTTTTAATACAAATTCTGGTGTGAAATATTTTTATAAAACTTGAGTAAATTTCCCGGTATGTTTAGTGTTAAATAAGACCAATATTGACCCCTAACCATATTTTGAATTTTAAAAAAAATTATAAACCATGAAGTAATTTAAAATTGTAGATTGTGAGAAATTACTTTTAAAAAATGCATTTTTAAAAGAACGAGATAATCGTACCCGAGCTTCCCAGGTACAAAATGTGGATGTAAATCTTAATTTTTTAATTGAAAACTCTAATATATCCAAAAGACGTGTTTTTACTGTTCCCGCGCAAGAATTATTAATACTAAATATAGTAACAACCGGTCATTTGAACCAGTTCAATTGAAAAAAAAATCAATTCGGACCAGAAATTTCTTCATAAAATAAATATAATATAAATAAACAATAAATAAGTTAAATAAAAATGTTAAATAGTTTTTAATACAAATTTTGGTGTGAAATATTTTTATAAAACTTGAGTACATTTTCCGGTATGTTTACAGTTAAATAAGACCAATATTGACCTCTAACCATATTTCGAATTTAAAAAAAAAATTATAAAGCATGAAGTAATTTAAAACTGTAGATTGTGAGAAATTACTTAAGAAAAAATGCATTTTTAAGAGAACGAGAGAATTGTACCCGAGCTTTCCAGGTACAAAATGTGGATATAAATCATAATTTTTTAATTGAAAACTCTAATAGATAGTAGTCCTAGATAATTAGTCAATAGTTATTATTCGCTTTCTTTCACGAGGGTCGACTTTGATCGTTCGTCTCCGTTTATAGTAATCTTCAAATATGTTTTTTAGACCGCCCTTTCCATCAAATGACTGGCATCTTTCTTCTCCTTTATACCTATCTGCAGATATGTTTTCACAAAAGTCTTCCACCTTTCTAACTCCTCTATATCTATCTTCAAGTGTGTTTTTCAAAGAACTACCTTCATTTTTGCCTTGATCTAAGGTATTCATACAAAAGGACATCTCTTAGGCTAGCAGATGATACTATCAACTAAAATTTTACAAAAAGAGACTAGCATCGTTTCTCTCCTTTAAATATAAAATGTATTGCTAATTTGTCGTAAGTATATACTATGTAATGCTAGTATGCCACAAAATTATTGAGAATCATTAAAGACATAAATTAGGTTTTAAAGGACCTATCGTCGCTATTTCTCGGAACAGGCGGCACGCAACGGAATCTGTGATTCCTTTCTTGGGTTACTGATCGGAATAGTAGTACGAGACCCGACCTCGTACACTCGGAAAATTTTAAAAGCTAAATTCAATAAGTTTAAGACATCAAGCAGCTGATAAGAAAGGGGCGGGAAGTTTAATACGTCGAACGACAGCGACGGCGGCATTGAGATCATTATAGCCCTTTACATTAATTTAATATCAAGTATAACTTTACATGTAAATTTGTCCATGTTTCGTTAATTTCAGAAAGATTTTCTGACAAAAGGCAAAACTGCAAACCATTAACACGCATGCAGTATCTTTACTGATATATATATTTCACTTTTTATATGTAACATAGATTTTTACATATGAAATTTACATGTAATTTTACATGTAATTTTACATAAACTTTTAACAGAAAAGCGGAAAATCGTAATTTTGATTGATTTTTGCGCATTTTAAATCCCACCGTGCACTTAAAAGGTTTATATTTTTAAAATATTCGTTCCAAATAATTTAATTCCAGGAATCCTTTTATAGGTATTTTTTGTCATGTTTCGTTTCATATTTCGTGTGCCGCAAGATTTTATAATATCGTAATTGCATTATACAAATTTACAAACCATATAAACACATGTAATATTTTACGGCTTTATACTATATTTAACTTCATATTTATAACAAAAAACAGATTTAAAAGCATTAAATTAAAATTTATCTCTGGCTTGCAAAACAAAATAGTATATTTTAATCATGCGTTTTTAAACCATACAAAATAAATAAAATATTAAATCCTCAATTCAAATTTAATTCAATTCGATTTCTAATTTAACAATACACTCCATAAGTCCTGGAAATGTTTGCTTGTTTTGTTTTGTCTCGTGTGCTTTCCTGTTTATGCAGTATTAAAACAAGGCACAATAACGTTTGTATTATTTTATAAGATTCCGTAATATAATTTCCTCCACATTCATTGAATATTTTATATCAATTGTAATTGTTCAATGGAATTATTTTAGAGAAAACACTCATATTTATGCTTATGATTGTACGTACACTTATGAAGGATGAATATATAGTTATGAATTTATTCAATTTGTTAACATGTATGGATATTTTAATATTGGAAATAAATTGCACCTGTCCAGGCATTAATTATTATATAGAGAATCTCAATTTGTACAAATGATTCGCATATTTAAAATATCTTTCAATCTATTATAAAAAATATTTTTCGACTAATTCTGTCTTCTTCTAAATAAATTCCTATAGTTTAAGATTATTTTGCTTGAAAAGTTCTCTATGAAGACGAATTAATTGGAAAAGTATGATAATCAAACAACTGTAGCGACTGTTTGTCAAAATTCAAGTATGATATTTCTAAATCGTTACAGCTCAGAATAGTGGAAAATCACTACTATTCAATAATCAACAAACTTCTCACAAATTTGTGTTTCCGATTTGGGATATTTGATTTATATATGTATTAAAATGTATTAATATTAGAAAATAAAATTGTAATCATAACAATTAGTAAAAATTAACAAGTAAAACAAAACTACGGCTACATGCTATGAGATTTTATCGCAGTCATAAGCGGGGAAATCATGAAAATAGATTTTTTGACATTTTCCTTACTGAAAAACTATAAAATTCATATATAATCGAAAAATAAAGCCCTAGAAACAATTATTTTTAACAATAGATAGGCAAAGTTAAAATTATCCACATTATTTAAAGCAAAGATCTCTAACCTAGCGCAAAAGAATACACTTCTTTCGTATAGCAATCGTCGCCATATTTAATCGGAGAACTTTGAAAATTAAATAAGACGAAGCTTACTGTAAGAAATATGCTATAAGTAAAAAAAAATATTTTAAAGACAAACTTTTATTATAACGTACTAAAAAGGAAAAACATCTGGGTTGGGTTGATTATTGACGGCCAATTATCGACACGAGGGATATAGGCCCGGGGGGAGTGCCCTTCGTGGGGGTCTTTCTAAGGGAACCTAATCCGTATTTACGCATGGAGAAGATCCACGGCTCGAAAGAAAACCACGAAAACTCCGAGCGATTAGGCCGACGGGCGCGATTGGGATCGAACCCAGCACCTCCCGTCTACCAGCTTCGAGAGCACAACCTCTCAGCCACTGGTGGGGCGAAAAACATCTGAAAAAAAAAAAAAAAAAAAAAAAAAAAAAAAAATCATTCAACGTCTACCTGAGAATCGAATCCACATTTATTTACCCCCTGCTCGGAACCGAAATATGCCACTGTTCTATCGTAGAATTAAGCTTTTTTCTGAAGCAATCGTGATAACATTTACGTGATAAAATACGTGATGACATTAACGTACCCTTATTGGATAAATGTTTTTGTCCCCTGAGTTGTGGCGGAGGCAAATTTATTCATTTTTAGCAGTTTCCAACCTAGTTGAAAAGTGCTTATGACTTCGGTTTGTCTGGCCGTATGGCCGGATGGCCGTCTGGCCGTCTGTCCGTGCTCTAACTCCCGTAAATATGCTCGGATTGCTCTGCAATTTTTATATGTTATTGTCGTTATCTATGGCACGTTCCCTATTTCAACTGAAGTGTGTAGCACTTATAGTTTTCTTACAGGGACACTCAAAAGAATTCCGTTACATTGCGGTCTATGGGGAAAAATCATTTGCGGTTTATTTTAAAAATGTTTCACTATTGTAAACGCATTGAAATTTATATAGATCACTAAGATGCATTAGAAGAAGCTTAATATGGAATAGTAGGTGTATAGCACTTAGAGTTACTTTACAGGGACAGTCAAAATAATTCCGTTACATTACGTCTATGGAGAAAAATCGTCTGCGGCTTATCTAAATAATGTTCCACTATTTTAAACGCATTGAAGTTTATATATATAAGGTGCATTACAAGAGGCTTACTACAGAATAGTGTGTGTATAGCAGTCATCGTTCATTTACAGGGACACACAAAAGAATTCTCTACTGTCTGTTAACAATAATTCCTCGAAGTGCGTTTTAAGTTACTGAAAGCGATTTTAATTTTAACTCGCTTTTTGTCTATTACGTGGTGTGTATAAATTCTATAGATCCTATATACAGGGAAGCACAAAAGTTCGCGAACACATTTCCGTATTATTTAACTCCAGACGGAGAATTTTAAACTGTGCTACGCGTTTCCTAACTGAACTAAAATTTATTATCCTATGTAGTATATATACAGATCTATAGATCCTATACAGGGCTGAATAAAAGTATTCGGATTACTTAGATGTTGTCTTTTAGCTTATTAAACGGTATGATTTGTAAAATTATTTTGGAAGCGTTGGAAAGTGTTACATAACGCGATTTTAATCTTAACTAGCTTTTTGTCTATTACGTGGTGTGTATAAATTCTGTAGATCCTATACAGGGCAGCACAAAAGTTCGCGAACACATTTCCGTTTATTGACAGAAACTCCAGAAGGAGAATTTAAACGGTGCTACGCGTTTCCTAACTAAACTAAAATTTAGCATCCTATGTATATATACAAATCATATACAGGGCTACATAAAAGTATTCGGATATTTCTCCGAATATTGTATATATTGAAAATTCCTGAAATTACGTTTTTAAATATGTTATGCGTTTTCCAAATTGTTTACTTAGATGTCATCTTTCAGCTTATTAAACGGTAATGATTTGTAAAATTATTTTAGAAGCGTTGGAAAGTGCTACATAATCTATGCTTGACGCATGATTTTTCGTTCTTGTTTTTCTTACAGTGTGTTGTATTGTCACCGAAAATTCGTCATACTACCAAAAATTAGGTCAATTGTAGCACATGAAATGTGCTACAGTTGGAATGGAAAATTTGAGCCGAATGGACATACAAGCCAAGTTAAATAAAACTTCGTAAGTACTCCGTGGTCGCTACGTTGGACAGCTTTTATTTATGAGTATGCGGAAAGTAATGTTAATAAGAAATTCGTTTGCAGAGCTCGTATAGGTCCGTTTTTTAGCTACCAGTATTTGTGAAAAAAAAATCGTTCTAGGTTCTGACAACATGTGCACCGGAAATTACGTTCCGGGTACGTGTCTCCAAAATTTGTATGAAAAATCTAAAAAAGAAGATTTTTCTTAGAAAAAAGTGGTATTCAAAATATAGACCAAGTGGTCTACATTTGTTTCTTTGCATCGTATGCATAAACTTAAAGTAGTACCGTTACCGTACGTTAAATAATTCGTTTAAAGAACTGGGAAGATGGTAAATAGCACACATAATATTTTTCATCTCATTTTATTGTCATATTGGTACTTTCATCAGATAAGGGGATAAAATATGCGTTGTTCTGTACTTCAGTTTCGTATACACAAGACCAGCGTTGTTAGAAAAATACTAACATTTAATTTTGAATCACTGTTTTAGTATGCGCCTGATTTAATCGCAAAATTTCTGTAATGAAGTAAGACGAATTTCTGTACGAAAATAGGGATTTTCAAAAAAAAGATTTTAGTATTTTCATGGAAACCGTGCTCAAAACTCTACTATAAATGTAATAATAAAATATACATTTTTAGAGAGGAATTGTTTGTTGTCTAGCAATTAAGCCCACTTTTCTAAATTAATTTAAATGGTAATTTTTTCATAAAATACAAAAATAGGTCAGATACGAACGATGGTTTCATATGTAATAGGGGAAATCATTAAACTTCCAATAACAAAGCAAGCCATATTTCGTGATTTTTTCACTGTATTATTTTTTACATTATCCATGAGTTAATATTACTTATTAATTAAAGAAAGTAACTTTTACACAGTTGTTTTATGAAAGATGCTATAATACCCATTGCTGTAAAATCCAAATATATATGTGTGTGTGTTTGTGTGTGTGTGCGTGTTTCCCTGCAATGTATGCTTTGATGCCTTTCATGCGATACTGTTGCATAATGACTGTAAACATATTTATATGTACTTAGATGGATCTGTATTAAAAAAAGGATAAAATTCTTTGAATAATTTGTAATGGGGATTATACAGTGGAACTCCAGATATACGTTTTGCCCGGGACCGGAAAACAAAACGTATAACTCAGTAAAACGTACAACTCAATTAATGCTCTACCGGAACATTTTTTAAATATATCGTAAAAACTTTGTTCCGCTGAGGCGTTTCGGTTACCTTTATAACGAAACAGAAGTTCCATAAGTATTACTTCACCCATGACATAAATTTTCGGAAACGGAACAGAGTAGAAAAAAGGTACATACAAAAAGTACACATGAAATTATTTTATCATAAGAGCTTTATTAAAAATATTTTTAATACACATAGAGTACTTAAAAGAAATCATTGGAATCGCCTTGGCATGTAAATCATTTATCAAAAGAAATTTCAGTAGTTTCCAGAATCTTGTTGAAATAATCACTAATCTTCGGTTGTTTCTTTTCGGCAGAACCAACATTGAACAGCAAACTTTGCTGTTAATAATGCAGCCGCCATCGTTACTGCTTTTACTACTGCCGAACAGCTTTACTACATCTCAGAGCAGCTCCGAGGTTCAAGCGGGATCTTTTAAATCAGACTCTTCCAACGCGTCGTCAGTTTTTCCGGTTACAAAATGTATAAATGAGGCAAAATTTCGTTCGAGGACGCAAAAACGAAACGTATAACTGAGGGAAATGTGTAACTCAAAACGTATAACCCAGCTAATTTTTAATGGCAAACGGCCGGGACCGCTGAGTTACAACGTATACCTGAGGGAAACGTACAACTCCGGTAACGTATATCTGGAGTTCCACTGTATCACCATCATCACTTTGTGGCGAATTATTCATAAAAACTCATATGGACACTAATATAAGCAGCAGAACTACATATAAATAAAAGACAATTTTATCATTAAAGCAGTAAATCAACATAGATATGCCTTGTTTGGTACCTCTAAATTCCTTATGAAACGGACAATAATATTTAATTATCCATTTGTATGTAAATATAATATTTTAAATAAAGTATGAATCAACATTTAAAATTGACTCGCTCAGCATAACAAACCCAACAAAAAAGCAATCGCCATTGTTACCAAAAGCAATGAAAAGTTGTAAATCCGAAGGCACCTACGCATTGTCAGACAACTGGACACTTTCAAACAATGCAAGTGTGGCGTAACGAAATGCAGGGATTTATGACCCAGAAAGCACTTAACTCGGAGTCAAAGGTCTGGCTCGTGAAAAAACAGCAATTCTCAGCAATTCCCATATGCACAGGATTGACGATGACGCAAAACGATTAAAATGAACCAGTAAAGCAATTAAAATCAGAAGAGGGAGAAGTGACCGATAGCAGAACGAGATGACCCCCTCTTAACTCTCTCAGCTATCGTAATTAGCAGAGAAGGCGAGCAAATCCAATGAGACCAGCCCATAGAAGGAAGGAATAAAGTTTATTAGACAGACACAAAAAATATGAAGATCGATTTTGGACTCTTGAAGAATTATTACGACTTGAACCGCTGGAGAAGAGCCATGTTTTGAATCCTCGGAGAAGTACAAGGTGGTCATAATTAAACAGACGGTACTCAGAGTGTTCAGTAGCGCGATCTAATTGCGAGAATGACGCCAAATTTTGTAGGAAAATTAAACAAAACGGGGGACGAAAGTTTCCGAAAAAATAGTTCCAAAAGTCACCGCCAGGGGAATATGTGGCGCTGTGTATTCGAAAAAGAGAGTTTCAAAAAACAAGAATCAATACTGAAATAAAATTACCGTTAATTTAGCACATCCAACTTAGGTTCGATGTAATCGCCGTTTTTGTGGACCACACACTGCATTGTGTGCACAGCATTTACAACAGCAGAGAATAACATGTCTGCCGGAATCTCCCGTACAGTTCACGACATGTTATCCTTCAACGTAGCCAGGTCCTGGACACCTCCGTGATAAACCTTGGACTTTAGGTAACCCCATTGCCAAAAGTCGCAGGGTGTAAGATCAGGGGACCGTGGTGGCCATGCATTTGGAAAACAGCGGCTAATAACTCTTTCTGTTGGGAATTTCTGTGGTAGCAGCTGCTGTACCCTCAAAGCAATATGTGGAGGGGGCTACATCTTGCATGAAAATTATTTTCTCCATGCACTGTCTTTTCTGAAGTGCCGGAATGACAAAGTTGTTTAGCATTTTGCGATATTTGTCTCCGGTAACAGAACAAGTTACAGGTCCTGTCGGAGTAATGCTCTCATATAAGAATGGACCTATGATCATATCTGCTGTGAAACCTCACCAAACAGTTATCTTTGGTGAATGCAAAGGAATTCCTTGAATGTTCTTGGTGACTTGTTATCCCAAATTTGGCATTTCTGGGTATTTACAGTTCCATTCAGGTAAAAGTGGGCCTCGGCTCCCCATAAGATTTTCCAGGGCCAAGCATCATCAAACTCCATTCTGGCAAGAAACGTGAGAGCAAAAGTCAATCGCTTATCATAGACGGTGTTACGTAACTGTTGTACACGGTTGATCTTGTACGGATAGAAGTGAATAATCTTTGGTAGGATTTCCCATACCGTACAATCAGGCATATCCAGATTCCGAGCTATCCCACGAGCGCTGGAAGTGGTAGCAATATTGTCTGGCGCTCTGTCGACAATCGCCGTTGCCACTTCTTCGATTGTATCCTGTGATACGGGTTTTCGTCCTCTGCATGACTGAACATTTAGAGAACCTGTTTTCTCAAACTTCTCAACCATTACTTTTAAACCATTAACTAACAAAGGACCGTTAACTTTACGCATTTTTTGTGGTTTCTAAAAACACCAAGAGCGGCTAGCGCATTGCACTGTTTGAGGTAACAGAATTTGACTAGTAGAGCTGGCTCGACTAAAGAAGGAGACATTATTAAAGATAACTTTCAATGAAATTGCTTCTAACAGTAGCACATTACCTTTTAAAGTCGAACAAGCTGGCACTGGGCCAAAAGATGTAACGTGAAATTTGAATAAAGAACTTCTTCTTCTGCTGTTGCGTTCTTTAGGGCTCTGTAAGTGAAATTGCAGATAAAGAAACTTTAGCAGTGTTTATGTAAATTTTTAGCTTTTTATAAACTGTTACCATTTTGAGCTTGGATTAAATTGCTAAATTCGTTAAATAAACGGTAATTTTATTTCATTATTGATTCTTCATTTTTTGAAACTCTCTTTTTCGAATACACAGCGCCACACATTCCCCTGGCGGTGACTTTTGGAACTAATTGTTTTTCTCTTGGAATCCTTCGTCCCCCGTCTTGTTTAATCTTCCTACAAAATTTGGAGCCATTCTCGCAATTAGATCGCGCTACAGAATACTGTGAGTACCGTCAGTTTAATTATGGCCACGTTGTAGTTCGGAATTAATTTTTTCTAGGCGACATAGAGAAAATGTAACTTTGAATTATGATTTCATGCAAATTCTGCTTCATATAGAGGATGACTAGCTTTAGTTATGCAGAATAGGGAAGAGATTCCAGCTTAGCTACATCCTTTGATAAATTGTCTTAGCATTACACGCGCCAGTTGGGTGAGTTTATTCATCATTTTTTGTAAACTTAGAGACATTTTTACCTGACTCTACAATGAATCTCCGGCTAATAGAAGAATCTACTTTCCTCGAATTATTACGCTTATGGCTATATCAACAATGATTTCGGTCTTAATTGATATTCCAATGCATCACGCAGAATTTATGGACAATAATAACACATACAAATGTTGGACACATACAAATGTTGGACTGTCACACATACAAATGTTGGACTGATACCTTTCCTTTCGCCATCACAAGATGACAAAATGTTGCGACACGTGGTGGTGGTTGTATTAGACCGTGGAGATACGACACATTTTGAAATGGGTGTTCCTATTATTTTTATACCTAAATATGGACAAAATTTGCATATATTGAGCACGCAGCGCCATGGTTTTGATTACCCATCGCAGAAGAGGAAAGAGGGGCTAGTATGGGCTAAAAAATTTAACACGTACTGCGCACGCTCTAAGTATAATCGTTATGGTTTAAAAATAGTTTGTGTTTCTTCGCGTGATTAGTGTAGGCTCTTAACACCTTAACAATTTTGCCCGAATGCCGATCGGGCAATACGATCGGTACTAAAATCCGTCAGATACCACCAAATTTCATCTGTAATCTTCGGTTTATTAATTGGCAGACATTCAAGGAAAATATTTTAGTACGGAAAAAGTAGTGTTCAGTCAATATTTTTATTTTATTGTGTCCAAAAAAAAAAACGAAACTATTAACGGTTTAAGTCACAACAACATCTTTGACTGGTTTAAAATTTCGAAATATTTTTCTTCGTTCAAATTACTTTTTATACACGCGAATATCATATGTCATTAGTTAGAAATCCATATTAAAAGTAAATGGGTAGTTTTGGAGTTATAGAAATAGATCACGCCACAGTAATGGAAATTTTAAAGGCTTTTTTCTCAGAAAAGCATTTTAAAAATTGAAGGAAACTCTAGATGTGCCAATTTTCAATCTATCAACTTGAATTTTTCAAAAACTTAATCGTTACATATTTTTCTAGTGAAGTACGTAAGATTTTTTTTTTCGAAATATTGATATCTCGCTTTTCTGTATAAATTTAAGTAGCGAAATCTTTGACTGAAAATTTACGTTTTTTATTGTCAGTTCAATAATAAATTATATTTTTTAAAACGGCTGCGTATTTGACTAGATTTGTGTCAAAAAAAAATTTTTCGTTCCATTGTTTTATTTCAGGTCTACGAGAAGTAATCATACCCAGCGCTTCCCACTCTCTTATAGAAGCGTTCCCGTCCATGAAATGCTAAAGCGTCATTTTTTAAAGTAGAAAGTCAATAAAAATATCTACTTTAATGTATGTATAATAAATAAGTGTAAATGATAAATACTTTGGATTTCTTTAAAAAGTTTCCAAAAATGTCCTTAATTTAAGGACGTCAGAGTAGTTGTCACCTTTTCATATGGTAAAATAGTTCTGTTGCTAAAATGTGGAAATAATTGAATGACATCGGAAATTACAAACACATTTATTTGAAAATAATTAGCAATCTTGCTTCACGTATATTATGAAAGCAAAAATTTATAAAACAATTATGTATGCCACGTGACATATTGGAATTACTATTAAGTACTCCTGCCATGCCTTGAAAGTGTTAACACTAAAACGGCCAAAAGGGTAATTTTTACCGAGCCGAAATAAATATATTTCTATTTTAAAAAGAAATTAATTTAAAAAATGAAATATGTATTACACAGAAATATGTTAAATTAAATAGTAGTAAATAAAACTTGTGTAAAGTATTTTTATGTAAACTGAGTTGTATATCTGGCCGTTCTAGTATTAATGCAAACGAAACGAAGGATAAAATAAGATATAAATAAGAATAGGCTTATGTATAATAATATGCTTTTATTTAATTATTGTTATATATTCTACTGGTATTTAATGTATCAATCTCAAAATTTCAGCATTGTTCTTGCGTGTTATACTCTAAATAATGCACATGCAATATAGGAAGATTATCAAATTAATTTTATCGTTCGGAAGCACCTTTAGATGAGGCGGTTTATTTCCATATAAAAAAAGTATCAACTAATGCAAAAGTTGGTAAATTGCAAAATTTTTGCATTGTCAGAGTCTAAAAATGTTAAAAATTTCTATTAATTTCTATGAAACTGGATTATTAATTTTTTTTTGTGCATACCTCAGCGGTACCAATATCTCTTGATTGACATTTGAAACTCTCAGGTGAACAATTTATTCGCATTCTTGACTAATAGTTCAGTATTACTGTACCTGGTGTTCGGTAGTTAGCTTTTGTACTATATGTCTTTAAGAATTCATCCCTCGATGTTTTATAAACCTTAATATAAAATATGATCTCATTCCGTTCATTGATTTTAGCTACAGATGCCACCAAACAGGGCACCACACCGTAGAATAGCTATATATATATATGTTCACATACTATAGTAGTTTACAAGCTACCTTATTTAACGCAGTATCAAATGTATTTTCATAAGATGCATTTAATAATTTACTAAGTACTCAATTACTGGTCATTCGATTTTCGCCTCACTAGTGTAGTTCATAAGCTAATTTACATTATGTATGAATACTTGGCATTGTAACTTGCGTAATTCATGTGGAGTAATATCAAACAATACACACTGGTCGATTCTATACGTAAATCATCATGTGTCATCCCACGAGGAGATGGCAAATGGAGGATATTACGAACTAAAATGAACTTGCATAAATATATAATTAATAATGTGTACTGATCAAATGCAATTTATAAAATATGTAATTAAATCTTTATATAGTTTAAACTTATTAACATATCTATGTTAAAATTATTTTTATACTAATTAATAAGAGTTGTAGTATTATCAGCGTTAGGTTTTAATTGATAAAAACTCGTTTTTAACTTACAGTCCTAAAACAAAAAAGAGAACACCCCATATACTAACTCTACTGCAAATCATCGTATAAAATATGGCTAGAACTAATCTATTATAAACCAATTTGTATCCGAAGCGTCAAATTCAGTAACTTTTATTTTATTCAGATAGTCCAAATTTACACCAGAAATTCTGAATAGTATTATTTTCTTTATTATATGACAGACGATTCGTGATTACATAAAGAAAGATTTTTTTCTCCGAATTTCTGGATTAACCCTTTCCGACACAGTGGTCCCACTCCGGGCACACCTAACTTTAATTCCAAACTTGCATTCGGCACCAAGAATATTATAATAAAATTTTGCTTCTCTAATGGAAGCTTAAAATAAGGAATTTTTCTTTTCTAAAAAAGTCGTTTGTAAATTCCGGTGTCAGTCAGTAATTTCGCATTTTACGAACAGAATTTGTTTGTGCCGGAAAGGGTTAAAATGAAATTCTAGAAATGGACGCATATATGCGCTAACGATACAACTGCTTTAATAAGTCTACTAATTGTTGTTATTTTTAAATTTTGCTTAGTGGGTCGTGTACATATTGATATTGTATCAAACTAAACAAAAAATCAATACTAACACGAATTTTGATGTCATGTTTCGATTCCGCGGTACACTTTTATCTTGACTAAACGTCATTTCTAATGACTTGCCGTTACGTAGTTTAGAATAAAGTATCTTAGAAAGTAACTTATCATGTTTAAATATTACATTTATTAATGTTAAATTCATTTTTAATAGTTGAAAAACAGCTTGCAATGCGGATGTTTTTAAAGAATAACGCATAAACTACTTAGTGTAATGAACTGTAATTTTTAATTCGCAAATTTCAAGTTTCTAGAAATCGATTTATTTTAAAAAATGCCTGCGTTACATTTAATGTTTTATTTGAAAAAAAATCAAAATATATTATTTATTTTTTTTAAACATAAAATACGAATTGTAACCAATATATTTTTTTTAACAGAAATCTATTTCTAGAAGATTCAAATATGCAATCCAAAATTACAGCTCATTCACTCATCAAGTAATTTTTAAGTTATTGTTAAAAAACTACTTGTAACAATTTCTGTTGCAACTATATTAAAATATGAATATAACACAAAATGTTTAAATAGAGATGTTTAGAAACGTGCTAAATAAATGTTTATTTTATTTTAGTATTGAGTCTGCATTTTTAAACTCTCTTTTCTATTACACATTTTTTTTGCGGAATCCTTCGTTTCCTGTCTTGTTTAATAATAATAATAGAAAAAATTGCCTCTATTATCGCAACTAGATGGCGCTACAGAGCACGCTGAGTACTGTCACTTTAATTACGTCAACCCTGCATATTGTAAGAAACAATTTTTTATGTTAAACGGTATAGTGCTGTTATCTATTATAAATTCATACATTTTCAATACAAAAATTATGTATTACTCTAATTATAATGTACGTTATATATACCGGGTGTCCCAAAAATGACTGCTGGATCTTAAAATTCAATAAGTTGCAGACGGTGACAGATATTAAAAGAATTCTTGCAGGAGGGTTATGTGTGATGTCAAGAGTTTTCTTACTGTGACTCTTGATTCTAATTCTAAATTCAAACAATAGATGGCGCTGACCGGGATTGGCGTTCAGTCGAGGCCGAAACTGACGCCCCCCAGCATTGATGCACCGACCCCTGATGAAAATCGCGGCTGTTGCAGGCGGATTTTTTTTTCAGCGTTTGAACGATCCATCGAACTTCAACACCAATAATTTCTAAAAGTTTTCTTCGCCTAATTTTTCTGAGATCAAATAAGTCAAAAAAAACTTTTAGATGTCATTGGTGTAGAAGTTCGAGGACCGTACAGACGCGGAAAAAAATCCGCCTGCGGCAGCCGCTATTTTTGTCAGAGCGCAGGCCTGGTATTTAGGGGACGGGGCATCAATACTGAGGGGCGTCAGTTTCGTCCTCGACCGAGTGCCAGTCGCTGTCAGCGCCATCTATTGCTTGAATTTTGAACTAAATGTAAGAATCATAGTAAGAAAACTCCTGACATCATACATAACCCTCCTGCAAAAATAATTTAATATCTGTCACTGTTTGCAAGTTATTGAATTTTAAAATACATCAGTCATTTTTGGGACACCCGGTATATGTGTGATTGACTTTGTGGATACTGAATGCCATTTCATAAGAAAGCAATAAACAGAGTTCCAACTGGTCTGTTTTTCGAATGCCAGTATTTTTTAAAATAAAATAGTGTTTGGTTTTTACAACCTTTGAAAAAAAGGATTATTTCTTATCATTGTAAAGTTCTCATAATCTTGATGTTATAAATGAATATTTTTTTTCTGTTGATTTTCGAGCACTGAAAAGTAATACATGTAATATTCAGTTTCGTATTAAACAGCATACTTATTATTGATATTATTACATACTATAATCACAATTTAGAGTTTTTTTAATTTTCAGAATCTTTAGTCACACATACAGTTTAATTTTAGTAGCGTAGTAATATTTTAAAAATGTAGATGTAAGGAAATATGTAAATAATATGTAAAATATTTGTGGAAATGAATTTATACTTACATGTTTTTCTAAGGAATTGTTTTTTCTCTATTTCCCTTTGAATTATTCAGAATTGCAATTGTTACACGGATTTTTCTCAGTTTGTGATTTTTCATTATATCAATTTAATCAAGTTGCTAAAATTTCAGCATATATTTTTAAGTGGACTCGATATTTTAATGAGCAATCCTTATGCATAGCTGCTATGCTTATTGTGCATTTCAAGAGATCGTATTTTATTGACACTACAATGAAATCACAATCACTAACTGTTGTTTTGTGACGCGTTATAATGTGACGCTAAAATGAAATAACCTAGTTATTCTCATGTGACCGTCATTTGTGATTCCACACGCATTACATTGTGATGAGACACCAAAGAAAGTTACAATAAAGACCCATACTAATTCTCAGGTGACCAACATTTGGAGACTAGTGTGAAATCACCATGAGTGGTCCTTTAAAACATGTCACCATAAGACTTCATTTTGCTGTCACTTAGGGAATCGTCACTTTACAACTATCATGCTGACTTTACAACGGAGTGTCCAATTGAAAGTGCTATGAGAGTTACGATGTGACTTCATTATAAAGTCATCAGGGTGAGTCATCACAAAGCCGCTGTCATGGTGCATTATCAGTTGAGTGCCAAAATGAAAGGTACTGAGATAGTCCAGGGGAAATGTACCAAAAAAAGGCGTTACCTTACAAAAGGTCGGGTAGAAGATTTTATTTTTTTGACTTGTATATAATAAGGCCAGCATGGAAAAACCGAATTATCCAACAAAATTTCTTAAGGGAGAATTTTCTGTGGCCAAAAAACACCAAAATTTTGGGACTTTTATTGTTGTTTTTTAAATATCTAGAGACCCGTTGTCGTAGCGTATTATTTGTTAATTACAATGTTAAAGAGGACAAAATTCTCGACAACTTTCATATTTACAACTTTTTTATACGCTCAATAGCAAGCGCAGTACGATATTTCAAAAATAAGACAATTTTTTCAATGTCCTTAAAAACCGTGAAAAACGTAGTTTTGTCCCGACGCGCGACGATTCAAATGTTCCCCACGGATGTAATGATGTATGTCAACTTCTACAGATTGACAGCAGAAAATTATCTATTATTTGCAAACCCTCTTCTTCATTTTTATCACAACAGACATATTTTAAATTCAATAAATCTATATAATTTAGTAAGTAGGGGAGAGTGTAGATGACTAAGACAATTTTCATATTTAGACAATAACTTTAAGTAGGGTAAATGTACCAATAGTCGGCCACCCCCCAATAGTCGGCCACATTGATATAAAATGCCTTACGCATGGCTTATTTTTGGTTCTAAATGAAATATTACAATTTGGTTACATGCAACCATCTTTCATAAGTCATAAACCATCACCAAAGAATTATGGGTACTTTTATTGAATTTGTAATCAGCCATTTTTTTCAAGATTGACGTCAAATCGCCATTTTCCCTATTTTTTTGTTAACAGATGGCAATTATTTTAAAAGGCAAGTATTAATTAATTTTTTATTTTTTTCAAAAATTAAAAGGCTAGAATATTAGCAGGGTAAATAAACTAATGTTTTTGATTATAAAAAGTAAATAAATTTGTTGCTTTTAATTAATTTTAATGTGGCCGACCATTGGGTATTAATTTTACTTACATATCCAAAAGTCGGCCACCAGGAGCTGAATAATGAATACATAACTTATTGTACTTTTTTGAGTTTATTGAAGTGAAAACTTCTTTAGGCGCGTTGGGCATTTTTTGAGATGGGAAAAAACCATTGAACTCGCGACACTGTTACTGTAACCGACACCTCTGTATATAAGTATGTGCATGTATTGTGTATAGTTAGGTATGATCTAGGGCGGGACGGGCGCGGCGCAAGCTTGCCTGTGCGCTATTGCACCGCGGTATAGTAAGCGTTATAGTAAGCGCAGAAAAATGTAAGTGGTATAGTAAGCACAGAAAAATGTAAGCGGTATAGTAAGCGGTATAGAAGCGGTATGTTAAGCGCAGAAAAATGTAAGCGGTATAGTAACACAGAAAAAATGTAAGCGGTATAGTAAGCGGTATAGTAAACGCAAAAAAATGCAAGTGGTATAGGAAGCGGTATAGTAAACGCAGAAAAATGTAAGCGGTATAGTAAGCGCAGAAAAATGTAAGCGGCATAGTAAGCGGTATAGTAAGCGCAGAAAAATGTAAGCGGTATAGTAACGCAGAAAAATGTAAGCGGTATAGTACGCAGTATAGTAACGCAGAAAAATGTAAGCGGTATAGTACGCGGTATAGTAACGCAAAAAAATTTAAGCGGTATAGTACGCAGTATAGTAACGCAGAAAAATGTAAGCGGTATAGTACGCGACATAGTAAGCGGTATAGTAAAGCAGAAATATGTAAGTGGTATAATAACGTAGAAAATGTAAGTGGTATAGTAAGGTATAGGAATCGCAGAAAAATGTAAGCAGTATAGTAAGCGGTATAGTAAGCGCAGAAAATTGTAAGCGGTATAGTACGCGGTATAGTAACGCAGAAAAATGTAAGCGGTATAGTACGCAGTATAGTAACGCAGAAAAATGTAAGCGGTATAGTACGCGGTATAGTAACGCAGAAAAATGTAAGCCGTATAATACGCAGTATAGTAACGCAGAAAAATGTAAGCGGTATAGTACGCGACATAGTAAGCGGTATAGTAAAGCAGAAATATGTAAGTGGTATAATAACGTAGAAAATGTAAGTGGTATAGTAAGGTATAGGAAGCGCAGAAAAATGTAAGCAGTATAGTAAGCGGTATAGTAAGCGCAGAAAATTGTAAGCGGTATAGTACGCGGTATAGTAACGCAGAAAAATGTAAGCGGTATAGTAAGCGTTATAGTAAGCGGAATAGTAAGCTGTATAGTAAATGCTGTAGAAGCGGTATAGTAAGCGCAGAAAAATGTAAGCGGTATAGTAAAACAGAAAAAATGTAAGCGTTATAGCAAACGCAGAAAAATGTAAGTGGTATAGTAAGCGGTATAGTAAGCTGTATAGTAAGCGGTATAGTAACGCAGAAAAATGTAAGAGGCATAGTAAGCGGTATAGTAACACAGAAAAAATGTAAGTGGTATAGTAAGTGGTATAGTAAACGTAGAAAAATGTAAGAGGTATAGTAAGGTATAGGAAGCGCAGAAAAATGTAAGCAGTATAGTAAGCGGTATAGTAAGCGCAGAAAAATGTAAGCGGTATAGTAAGCGCTATAGTAAGCGGTATAGTAAGCTGTATAGTAAGTGGTATAGAAGCGGTATAGTAAGCGGTATAGTAAGCTGTATAGTAAGTGGTATAGAAGCGGTGTAGTAAGCGGTATAGTAAGTGGTATAGTAAGCGGTATAGTAACACAGAAAATAAAGGTAAGCGCTATAGTAAACGCAGAAAAATGTAAGCGGTATACTAAGAGCAGAAAAATGTAAGCGGTATAGTAAGCAGTATAGTAACGCAGAAAAATGTAAGCGGCATAGTAAGCGGTATAGTAAGCTGTATAGTAAGCGGTATAGTAACACAGAAAAAATGTAAGTGATATCGTAAGCGGTATATTAAACGCAGAAAAATGTAAGTGGTATAGTAAGCGGTATAGTAAACGCAGAAAAATGTAAGCGGTATAGTAAGAGCAGAAAAATGTAAGTGGTATAGTAACGCAGAAAAATGTAAGCGGCATAGTAAGCGGTATAGTAAGCTGTATAGTATGCGGTATAATAACACAGAAAAAATGTAAGTGGTATAGTAAGCGGTATAGTAAACGCAGAAAAATGTAATTGGTATAGTAAGCGATATAGTTAACGTAGAAAAATGTAAGAGGTATAGTAAGGTATAGGAAGCGCAGAAAAATGTAAGCAGTATAGTAAGCGGTATAGTAAGCGCAGAAAAATGTAAGCGGTATAGTAAGCGTTATCGTAAGCGGTATAGTAAGCTGTATAGTAAGTGGTATAGAAGCGGTATAGTAACACAGAAAAATGTCAGCGGTATAGTAACACAGAAAAAATGTAAGCGGTATAGTAAACGCAGAAAAATGTAAGCGGTAGAATAAGCGCAGAAAAAATGTAAGCTGGATAGTACGCGGTATAGTATCGGAGAAAAAAGTAAACGGTATAGTAAGCGGTATAGTAACGCAGAAAAATATAAGCGGTATAGTAAGTGTTATAGTAAGCTGTATAGTAAGCTGTATAGTAAGTGGTAGAGAAAGTGGTATAGTACCGCAGAAAAATGTACGCGGTATAGTAACGCAGAAAAATGTAAGCGGTATAGTGCGACTGAAGTCTGGTTCCCGAAATTTTTGTATGTAAAATAATATGCATGATTTTTCATGTACAATAGCGCATTAAATGAAAATTGTAATGTAATTTTTGTAGTAGTAGTTTATAATAATGAATAAAAAAACACTTGATTTAAAAGTATTTCCTGCACAATAAAACATTTCCTGAAGAATAAAAAAATACACACGTAATTGTTCAAGTTTTCACTTCTGTCGGCACTCCCGGAGTGCCACCTTTTTTTTATTGTTTGGTAGATATAACTTTATCTCTACATCTAAAATAATTTTATATAAAAAAATCTTTTTTTTACGTGTTTGTTTGTTTGTTTGTACGGGAAACTACTAGAACTACCGAAATAATTTCAAAAGTAAAGGTGGCAGTCTCTGCTCCGACATAGACTATATTTTACGTCAGGGCCACTTTTCGTAAGTAGATGGATGAGCAAAAAACATTCCAAACGTGCCCTTTTTGCCCTCTTGAAAGTTGGCATTGTTTGTGTTTGAAATTTAAAAGTGTGAAATGAGTGGAAAAAGTTCTAAATTACAATTCATGTAGAATTGTTAGGAATATAAACTTGAAATTTAACATGTCTGTTACTTTTAAGAGGTAAATTCTGGATCAAGGCAATTAAAAAAAGGGGGAATTTTAGAAAATGAAAAAAACAGTGAATATTCTAAAAACATTCTAAATTACGATTTATATGGAATTACTAGGGAGAGAAATTTAAAATTTCCTAATTCTGTCATTTTTAATATTTACAATTTAATATTTCGCTGGTACGAAATAGTTTCTTAAAAAAACGGAATTTAAAGGGTACAGAAGCAAATAAACGTTCTAAAGTTTCAAAATCTGTGATAGTTTTGTTGCTGGAAACTTAAAATTTGGCATGGTGGTCAATTTTAAGACATAAACAACCGGCTCAGAAAGGCTTCTAAAAATTTGGAAATTTAGAATGCTGAAATGAGAGGAAAATGTTCTGAATTATGTTTTTTTAATAAAGTTTAGAGTAGAAACTTGAAATTAGACATGGATAACCTTTTCCATACGTAAGTGGTCTGACCGTAGCCGAACAGTTTCTAAAAAATTAGAAATTTAAAAGCAACTAATTTTTTTTTTTAATTGCAATTTCTGTGGCTTTGAAACTTCAAATTTTGCATGGGGGTTTCTTTTAAGATGTAAGCTCTCGCAAAGAATAGTTTCTATAAATTTCGAAATTTAAAAAATTGAAATTATCAGTAATTGTTGTTTATCATTCTAAATTATGATTTATTTAGAATTAATAGGGATAGAAAACTGATATTCGATATCGGGGTTACTTTAAAGTCGCAAATGCTCGTACACAGTAGCTTTTTCTTAAACTAGATTAGATGCGGCAGTTGGTACCCTCATTATTTGCTTTTCAAGTATGTTGAAAAGTATTAAAACAACTAGATTGGAATACGGCAGTTGGGACCGCCCCTCCCTACGCTTTTCCACTGCGGGGTTCCAAATGAACTCGTATACTAATAACTACATACTAAATATATTTCTTGTTCAAAATGCATAAAAGTGTTAAAACAACTAGATCGGAATGACGTGATGCAGCAGTTGGGACCGCCCCTTCGCTGATGCACGAATGTATGCATATTTGCTTTTCAACTATGTTGAAAAGTGTTAAAAGCAACTCGATTAGATGCGGCAGTTGGTACCCCATTATTTGCTTTTCAATTCTGTTGAAAAGTGTTAAAACAACTAGATTGGAATGCGGCAGTTGGGACCGCCCCTCCCTACGCTTTTCCACTGCGGGGTTCAAAATGAACTCGTATACTAATAAACTACATACTAAATATATTTCATGCTCAAAATGCTTAAAAGTGTTAAAACAACTAGATCGGAATGCCGTGATGCGGCAATTCGGATCGCCCCTTCGCTGATGCACGAATGTATGCATATTTGCTTTTCAACTATGTTGAAAAGTGTTAAAAGCAACTCGATTAGATGCGGCAGTTGGTAACCCATTATTTGCTTTTCAATTCTGTTGAAAAGTGTTAAAACAACTAGATTGGAATGCGGCAGTTGGGACCGCCCCTCCCTACGCTTTTCCACTGCGGGGTTCAAAATGAACTCGTATACTAATAAACTACATACTAAATATATTTCATGCTCAAAATGCTTAAAAGTGTTAAAACAACTAGATCGGAATGCCGTGATGCGGCAATTCGGATCGCCCCTTCGCTGATGCACGAATGTATGCATATTTGCTTTTCAACTATGTTGAAAAGTGTTAAAAGCAACTCGATAACAAGCGGCAGTTGGTACCCCCATTATTTGCTTTTCAATTCTGTTGAAAAGTGTTAAAACAACTAGATTGGATTGCGGTAGTTGGGACTGCCCCTCCCTTCGCTTTTCCACTGCGGGATTAAAAATGCATAATTCGATTCAAAACCCACTTTAATCTAACTTCAATTTGAGCGCGACCAGAAGGGGTACCAGCGTTTATTTATTTTTATTTATTATTATTATTATTATTATTATTTTTTTGCAGTCGACTGTAGCATACAAAATTTAGTCAAAATCGCTTAAATCGTTTTTAAATGCAATTTGTTTGACCCATATTGACCGCCAAATGACCCACTAATCGAATTTTCTCGAACATGTGACCCAGCCAAATGGTTTTCTTGTATCCCAAAAAGTTAGGACACAAAACGTAGTCAAAATCGTTAAAAACATTTATTAGATAAGATAAAATTACCTTGGACCTTAACATGTGACCCTTAACTTGTGACCCAGCCCATTAGTCTTTTCGTACACCAAATCGGTAGGATACAAAATTTAGTCAAAATCGTTTGTCGTTTTTAGATAAAATTAGTTTGACCCGTAGTGACCCTAAAATGACCCACTAATCGAATTTTCTCAAACATGTAACCCAACCAATGGTCTTTTCGTACCCCAAAACGGTAGGATGCAAAATTTAGTCAAAATCGTTAGAGCCGTTTTTTAGATAAAATTTATTTAACCCATAGTGACCCCCATATCATATGACATACTAATGAAATTTTCTCGAACATGCGGCCCAGTCCAATGGTCTTATTCTATCCCAAAAATGTAGGATACAAAACTTAGTCAAAATCGTTAAAGCCATTTAGCAGATAAAATAAAATTAGCTTTACCCGCAGTGACCCTAAATGACACACTAATTTAATTTTCTCGAACATGTGAGATAGCTCAATCACCTTCTTATAACCGAAAATGGTAGAATGCAAAATTCAGTAAAATTTGTTAGCGTCGTTTTCCAGGTAAAACTAGTTGGATGTGTCAATCCCAAAACTTTCTTCTATCTCACACAGGTTTCGCATACACTAAAATGAATCAGCACCAATTTATATCAAGGTTTAACTGAAACTCAAGTTTTATTAAATTCTGCGCATTATTTCTTGATATATGACTATCGCTAAAATCGTGTAAATCCTGCAAAATGCTCCATAGCAGCGCCACCTGCTGGTCGATTTGTACCAAAAACTAATCAGCACCAATTTACATCAGGGACTAACTGAATCTAAAGTTTTATTAAATTCCGAGCATTAGTTCTTAAGATAGAGGTATTGCGGAAATCGCGAAAAATGCCGCATAGCAGCGCCACCTGCTGGGCGATTTTTACCAAAAACTAATCAGCATCAATTTATATCAGGGACTAACTGAATATAAGGTTTTACTAAATTCCGAGTATTAGTTCGTGAGATAGAGCTTTTGCGGAAATCGCGAAAAATGCTGCATAGCAGCGCCACCTGCCGGGCGATTTTTACCAAAAACTAATCAGCACCAATTTATATCAGCGACTAACTGAATCTAAAGTTTTATTAAATTCCGAGCATTAGTTTTTGAGATAGAGCTATTGCGGAAATCGCGAAAAATGCCTCATAGCAGCGCCACCTGCTGGGCAATTTTTACCAAAAACTAATCAGCACCAACTTATATCACGCACTAACTGAATATAAAGTTTTATTAAATTCCGAAAATTAGATCTTGAGATAGAGCTATTGCGGAAATCGCGAAAAATGCTGCATAGCAGCGCCACCTGCCGGGCGATTTTTACCAAAAACTAATCAGCACCAATTTATATCAGGGACTAACTGAATCTAAAGTTTTATCAAATTCCGAGCATTAGTTCTTGAGATAGAGCTATTGCGGAAATCGCGAAAAATGTCGCATAGCAGCGCCACCTGCCGGGCGATTTTTACCAAAACCTAATCAGCACCCATTTATATCAGGGACTCACTGAATATAAAGTTTTATTAAATTCCGAGAATTAGATCTTGAGATAGAGCTATTGCGGAAATCGCGAAAAATGCTGCATAGCAGCGCCACCTGCCGGGCGATTTTTACCAAAAACTAATCAGCACCAACTTATATCAGGGACTAACTAAATCTAAAGTTTTATTAAATTCAGAGTATCAGTTCTTGAGATAGAGCGCCCACAATATTGTTGTCACATACAGACAGACAGACAGACAGAGTCACAGACAGACATTTTCTAAAAACAGTCAAATCGTGTTCAGGACCTTCTAAAACGTATAAATCCGTTGAAAACCAGAAGTGCAGTGATGGCCGAACATTAGCTTTAAAGTGGCCGACTATTGGAGAACTTGCCCTTTTTGAACTTAACTTTGTCTAAAAAAAAACTATTACCGTGTTTTTTAAAAATAATTGCTGAAACATAATAAGAAACGTATGTTTTAACATATATCACTGTTAAAAATGTTGTGTCGTTTTTTAAAAATTCTACGTTATGGTTTATATACAAAAAAACAGTTAAGTGGCCGACTATTGGTACATTTACCCTATATACAATTGTTAATTTTAAAGTATTGTTTAAAATAATATTTCAGTATTTAGTAACTTATTGGCACGATAGTTTCAATAAAAAAAATCTTATTTAATTTTAATAATTATTTTTATAATGCATGCATATGTTCATTTTATTCCATAAACATTTTATTCTATAGTACAATGGTATATTTTATTTACCGATTATTGATGACATATGTTTTAATGTTTTACTGTTTTAAGTATATCAAACATTGGATTGTAGTTCTATATAAAAGGAAAACGTAGTTTTGTCCAGATGATTCAAATTTTCTCCAAGAATTTAATCATGGATGTCATCTTCTGCATATTGATAGCAGTAAATTATCTGTTATTTGCACCCCCCCCCCCCTATTCTTAACTGCAGTACGGCTTTTTAAAAATGAGGCTATTTTTCCAACTTACATACCCGCTCTGTTATACAGAGTGGGTATGAGGAAGAGGGGACGGGGGACAAATAACTGCCAGAAAAAAAGAAAAGATACATCTAGAGCAGGGATTGGTAAAAACTATGGTACGCGTACCAGTACTGGTACAGGAAGCTCTGGCTACTGGTACGCAGAAATCCGATACTGGTACGTGGAATAAAATACAGAAAGCAGCATATCATATGATACACCCTGGCACTGTATCTCACGATAGAGGAAAGAAGTGAATTTATTCAGCTCTCCTGTGATGGATTACTGGAGTCCACATTCAAAAGGATGAACGTCACAGATTTTTTATTGGCGAGAATATGAGAGTACCGTTTGTGTGTGATATCGTCAAAGTCTGCTTGTGTTTAGCACAACATATATCTGTGAATGTTCTCCCCCCCCCCCCTTCGTTACATCAAAAACAAACACACGAATAAAGTAAACTTCGAATGTGACTTATGACTAAAACTACCTAATATTGAGCCAGACATGAGGAAGCTGTGCTTGATAAAACAAGTCCACCCTTTTCATTAGCAATAGAAGCAAATTAGCTTACTGTAACAGTACATGAATCAGTGTGCGCCAATATGTCATTAAGTATTGTGCCTTTTTTCCTATACCAAAACATTTTTTTTTTATTGTATGCATTGTTAAAATTTAATGGTGATACTACTTTTTACTTGAATGTTATTACAAAGCAGCCAATCTTAGTACCAATTTAGTTATGTAATTATTCATTTTTAAATACAATAAAACCTGCTATCCGAAAACAGGAAAGACCGAAGATATATTTCGTTTTAAGCAGGTTCCTTTTTATAGGTTTTTCTATATTAGCTTTACGTTTTTTATCTGGTGGTACGCGGAAGTATGAACTTCGATTTAGTGGTACGTCGGTCTAAAAGTTTGGGAACCCCTGCTCTAGAAGAACCATGATCCTTGATATATCTTCTATCCAGGAAACTGAACGCTAATAATCCTACAACAGTCCCATCAAAGAGACAAAAATATTGTTAAATATCCCGTAGAAATTATTATTATTAAAATACATTTTTTCATTTAGCTTATGCAGTCATATTGCGTACCTTACTTTATTGTGTAGGGAAAGTGAACTTGAATGAGATAGGGGATGAATGTATAACAACAAAAATGTTTATATGGTCTACAATCATAAATAACTCGGTATTTCATTTGATGGGTGGTAGCACTGAGATCATTCAACAGATATAGTTTCAAAACAGTACATATTACAGAATATTAGAATATTCCACAAAATGTGTTTTTCAACAACAAGTTCTTCTGTTTGAGCTTTAAAGCATTTAATAGATAAAATCTTAAAATTTTATATATTTTTGCATGCTAAAATGTTACAATTTCTTTTCATAATATATAATAAAACTGGGAAAATATTGACAATATTTACTAAAACTAATATTTTGAAAATTTTTATGAAAATTGTTATCTCAAATATTTTATTGATAGAAGTTTTAAATTTTACAAGAGATATAAATGCATAATATTAGTTAATGAAATAATATGTTGTCATTTTTATTGTAGATATTTTATAAGGTAAAAATATTTGTTACATAAGATATATTTATTTTTTGAGTCCCTCCTTTTATATAGAACTACAATCCAATGTTTGATATACTTAAAACAGTAAAACATTAAAACATATGTCATCAATAATCGTTAAATAAAATATACCATTGTACTATAGAATAAAATGTTTATGGAATAAAATGAACATATGCATGCATTATAAAAATAATTATTAAAATTAAACAAGAACTTTTTTTATTGAAACTGTCGTGCCAATAAGTTACTAAATACTGAAATATTATTTTAAACAATACTTTAAAATTAACAAATGTATATACTTAAAGTTATTGTCTAAATATGAAAATTGTCTTAGTCATCTACACTCTCCCCTACTTACTAAATTATATAGATTTATTGAATTTAAAATATGTCTGTTGTGATAAAAATGAAGAAGAGGGTTTGCAAATAATAGATAATTTTCTGCTGTCAATCTGTAGAAGTTGCCATACATCATTACATCTGTGGGGAACATTTGAATCGTCGCGCGTCGGGACAAAACTACGTTTTTCAGGGTTTTTAAGGACATTGAAAAAATTGTCTTATTTTTGAAATATCGTACTGCGCTTGCTATTGAGCGTATAAAAAAGTTGTAAATATGAAAGTTGTAGAGAATTTTGTCCTCTTTAACATTGTAATTAACAAATAATACGCTACGACAACGGGTCTCTAGATATTTAAAAAACAACAATAAAAGTCCCAAAATTTTGGTGTTTTTTGGCCACAGAAAATTCTCCCTTAAGAAATTTTGTTGGATAATTCGGTTTTTCCATGCTGGCCTTATTATATACATGTAAAAAAAAATAAAATCTTCTACCCGACCTTTTGCAAGGTAACATGTACATTTCCCCTGGACTAAGAGTAATAATGAGAAGAATGAAATATATAACATATCAATTCACAGTAAGAAAGGTGACACATGCGAAAATTTGTTACTTCAAGGAGACGGCACGTCGACAGTTTTTGCTGTTAGAGTAGTACCCAATTGCCGTTTTTATCATTTTTTCTTTTGAGTACTGAGAAATAAATGTTGTTTTCGAAAATTAGCATTTTGTGTTTGCCTAACTTTTGGTACAGTGCTGTATACAGATTTTGAATTTTATATCTAAGACGAAAAGATCCCCGTAGTAAGAAAAAATCTTAAACATTCGGTACATGCACAGTACATTTTACTGTATTTGTATAATTTTTAGTCTTTACGATATTAGTACTGTATTTCTATGGTACATTAAATTAAAATCGTCATAAATACAGTAAAATGAATTTTTGCTGGTAAATATATGACACATATACTGCTAATTAACATCTAATTTACTAATGTAAAATTATGCTGACTTCATTTTAAACTAAAAGCTATGACACTGACAAAGGATGTGAATTATTTTTCACTTAGCTAAACAACGCATAACCAACAGAGTGAGAAATGTGTCCAGACCGGGCATCGAACACAAATACCCTGGTATAGCGGTTTGCGCTTTAACCAATTACAAGTGCTTTACGATTTAACCACTTGCTGCGCTATACCAGGGTATCTGGTTTCGATCCCCAGTCTGGACACATTTTTCACTCTTTTGGTTATGCGTTGTTTAGCAAAGTGAAATTAATTCACATCCATTGTCAGTGTTATTAAATTTACGCGCAGTTTCAGTCCTGCTGAAAATTTAATTGCAAATCTGAAAGCTATAATTAAATATCTCCTGGTCTGTTGCGTATATGTTTTTTCGGCCCCTGGGCATGTATGTATGCATTAAAAAACTACCTCCAGTTTCGATTTCGCATTGTATAACTCCTACTTTTTTGTTCACAATTTTCGAATTCACTCTGGATAATCCGAAAGAAGAGTTTTACATTAATTTCGGCGTATAATCGCGGATCAAACAATCATGTTTAAACTAAGAAATTTTATTTAATAATTGGAGTTAAATATTTTCAGCGATGTAGTAAGTTATATTTTATAAAATAAACTTTTTGGGACGAAACATGATTGTTTGATCCGTGGATTATACGCAGAAAATTACGATACTTTAAATACTCACGAAATGTCTATCACTTAAGGTACAAGTTACTATTTGAAATTTGTGTTGTGAATTCGGAATTTCTGAACAGAAATAGGGGCCAAACTGGCAATCCTGCTCTTGAGGGTGGTACTGAAACAACTTGCGCTGTCCCTATATCCCGAAATTTATAGTACACGGTATCTATATACATTTTTAATGCTTTTAATGTGCGCATGCCCTAAATTTAATGTGTAGAGATTACATAGCTGACAGCGTTTACGATGTTTTGTTACCACTAAAATTTCATAGAATTTTTTGCCTTATTCAATCTTCGAAATCAGCGATTTAGAAAAGCAAAATTTTCTATTAAATATTAGTGTCAACACCTAAAGCGTAAAAGTTGGCAGCTATGAGTATACGTACCAATTATATATAGTTTTACAGTATACAGGGCTCCCAAATGATCCTCTTTTTGAATACCGGTATTTTTTTAGAAACATTTTATTTTTAGATTTTTCTTGCAAATTTTGCAGAAACCACCTCCGGAGGTAAATTTTTGCGGAAATGCAAATATATATGTGTATAGTACATTTGCATTTCTGCCAACTTGCATGCTTTTGTGTTGCCAATAAAATTTTACAGAATTTTTTTTTTTCATTATTTACCGCAAATTTCAGCGTTTAAATATGACAAAATTGTTTTATTGAATTTTAGTATAAAGCAAAAAGCGCATAATTTGGCGGCTATTTATTCGGTATATAAATTACTTTTTGACTGTACATGTGCGTTAAAATAATATACGGCACATGTACCGTGTATATCAATTATGGTACATATACTGGTCGAATTTCTGCCACAAAAAGTACCGTAATTTTCACAGATTTTTTTTAGAATTCAGTTATTGGGAAAAAACTAAAAGTTAAGTAATAGGAACAAAAAAAACGATAATCTATACTAATATTATAAAGGAGTAAAGATTGTTTGTTTGTTTGTTTGTAGGAAGTAATCTCTGGAACTACCGAACCGATTTCAAAAGTGATGGTGGCAAATTGATGGTGACAACCCCTGCTCCCACATAGGCTATATTTTATGTCGGTGCCACTAACCCCAGGGGGTGCAGGAGCGAAAAACGTTCTAAAATTGCGATTATTTAGCTATCAAACTGGCTATCAAGCCCTGAGAGCTTGCCAGCCTGTTCAGTATGTATGTATGTACGTACATAATGCGATAACTCTTCATAGAAATATCCGTTTTCCTTCAAATTTTGTTTATAGGTTCACTGTGTTAAGGCGCTTCCCTGATTAGTTTTCGGGATTGATTGGTTAAGTATAAAGGGGGGAACAAGGGGCTAATTCCACCCCCCCTTAAGTTATATAAATGGGTTTTTCATGCAGAATTGTTCCGTTTTCCTTCAAATTTTGTTTATAG
This sequence comes from Maratus michaelseni, assembly GCA_963931845.1. Classification (NCBI taxonomy): domain Eukaryota; kingdom Metazoa; phylum Arthropoda; class Arachnida; order Araneae; family Salticidae; genus Maratus; species Maratus michaelseni. The sequence goes on from OZ007586.1 coordinate 406,741,070, forward strand.
GTTCACTGAGTTAAGGCGCTTCCCTGATTAGTTTTCGGGATTGATTAGATAAGTATAAAGGGGGGGGATCGGGGGGCTAATCCCCCCCCCTTAATTTATATAAATGGGTTTTTCATGCAGAATTATTCCGTTTTCCTTCAAATTTTGTTTATAGGTTCATTGGGTTAAGATGCTTCCCTGATTACTTTTCGGGATTGATTGGTTAAGTATAAAGGGGGGAACGGGTGGCTAATCCCCCCTTAATTTATATAAATGAGCTTTTCAAGCAGAATTATTCCGTTTTCCCTCAAATTTTGTTTATAGGTTCACTGTGTTAAGGCGCTTCCCTGATTAGTTTTTCGGGATTGACTGGTTAAACATAAAGGGGGGAACGTGGGGGCTAACTCCCCCCCCCCTTAATTTATATAAATGGGTTTTTCATGCAGAATTAGCCCATTTCCTTCAAATTTTGGTTAAAGGTTCACTGTGTTAAGACGCTTCCCAAATTACGTTTCAGGATTGATTGGTAAAGTATAAAGGGGGGAACGGGGGGGCTAATCCCCCCCTTATTTTATATAAATGGGTTTTTCATTCAGAATTATTCCGTTTTCCTTCAAATTTTGTTTATAGGTTCACTGTGTTAAGGCGCCTCTCTGATTAGTTTTCGGGATTGATTGGTTAAGTATAAAGGGGGGGAACGGAGGGATAATCCCCCCCTTAATTTATATAAATGGGTTTTTCATGCAGAATTATCCCATTTCCTTCAAATTTTGTTTATAGGTTCATTGTGTTAAGGCGTTTCCCTGATTAGTTTTCGGGATTGATTGGTTAAGTATAAAGGAGGGAACGGTGGGCATATCCCCCCTTATTTTATATTAATGGGTTTTTCATGCAGAATTATTCCGGATTCCTTCAAATTTTGTTTATAGGTTCACTGTGTTAAGGCGCTTCCCTGATCAGTTTTCGGGATTGATTGGTTAAGTATAAAGGGGGGGAACGGGGGGATAATCCCCGCTTAATTTATATAAATGAGTTTTTCATGCAGAATTATCCCATTTCCTTCAAATTTTGTTTATAGGTTCACTGTGTTAAGGCGTTTCCCTGATTAGTTTTCGGGATTGATTGGTTAAGTATAAATGGGGGGAACGGGGGATAACCCCCCCCTTATTTTATATAAATGGGTTTTTCATGCAGAATTATTTCGTTTTCCTTCAAATTTTGTTTATAGGTTCACTGTGTTAAGGCACTTCCCTGATTAGTTTTCGGGATTGATTGGTTAAGTATAAAGCGGGGGGGGGAGAACGGGGGGCTAATCCCCCCCTTAATTTATATAAATGGGTTTTTCATTAAGAATTATCCCATTTGCTTCAAAATTTGTTTATAGGTTCATTGGGTTAAGACGCTTCCCTGATTAGTTTTCGGGATTGATTGGTTAAGTATAAAGGGGGGGAACGGAGGGGGCTAATCCCGCCTTAATTTATATAAATGGGTTTTTCATGGAGAATTATCCGATTTTCTTCAGATTTTGTATATATATTCATTGTAATTAGAGATTTACCTGATTAGTTTAAGGGTTTCAATAGTTAACTATGAGGGGGTAACGGGGGATGACCCCCCCCTTAATATATTGTTTATTTCTTTATTTTTCGATGGGCTTATTTCAAATTCTTTGAAATAAGAGTATAATATACAATTAGTGTGAATAGTCTGTGAACTCAATGCCCTCAGTTTAACTGGGCAGTTTTATTTTTATTTTTTATACTGAAGGAGCTAGAAATTTGAAATTTGTCATTGTAGTTACTTATAAGATGTAAATGCTCTCTAAGAACAAAATAAAAAAGAAATTTAAATTTAAAAGGGTGAAATGAGCGAAAAGCGTTCTAAAAACAGTCTAAATTATAATTTCTATGAAATCTCTGGAACTACAGAACCGATTTCAAAAGTAATGGTGGCAAATTGACGAGGACAATCCCTACTCCAACTTAGGCTATATTTTATGTCCGTGCCACTAACATCAATGGGGTGCAGGATCGAAAAATGTTCGAAAATTGCGACTTTTTTATACTGAAGGGGCAAGAAATTTGAAATTTAGCATTGTAGTTACTTATAAGATGTAAATGCTCTCTAAGAATAAATTTAAAAAAAAATCGAAATTTAAATGGGTGAAATGAGCGAAAAGCGTTCTGAAGTCATTCTAAATTACAATTTCAATGGAATCTCTGGAACCACGGAACCGATTTCAAAAGTGATGGTGGCCAATTGGTGGTGACAATCCCTGCTCCAACAGCCTCTTTAATAAAAAACTATTCATTACTGACGACTGGGTTTTTCGCTAATTGTTGCAACAGATTAATCTCGGAAAATGAAACATTTGAAGTTACGGAAAAAAATGATAGCTCAAACAGTATTTGTCAGAAAACTGTTAGACAAACTGCGTTTGAAAGGTAAAAAATTGTATTTTTCTTGATATAAATTTCAAATCTAATTATTATGCCGTTTTTCAAATATTGAATTTCAAAAATTACCAAATTTTCCAATGGAGTACCATAGCGAAACCTTCATGCGTAAAAAGATAATGATAAGGGCGACGTGTCCTGACGTGTATATTGGCTATAGCACGAGTCACAAATTATAGTAGCCTTATTATTCTGTTAAAATATAAAAGTTATTTGTGAAATGTCAATATTTTGTTTGATTAAAGGTTCGTTAAAAGAAATTTACCAGCATAGCGGGCGTAGCTTGCTAGTGGTAAATAAAACGATAATTTCCTTAAAATCAATTAACACAGTTCCATCATTTAGGGAATTTAATTTTTATTCAGATATTTTGAATCCATACCGGAGATTTCGAAAGGAGAATTTTTACTTTCTGTAGTATGCCAATAAATAAAGCAAAAATTGCTATTCAGAATTTCTATTATAAATTTTCAATTTCTGAATAAAAAATAATTTCTGAATTGACTCATATATGAGATAAGGATGCAAATGGGTTAAGTTCCTTCAGAAGGCAGAAACAAACAATGGAAATCTTGAACCAATATTTGAAATAAAATATATGCACCCGTTGTGTTTCTTTTGATTTATTTTAATGAAGAAAAAATTGTATTTTTTTTATCTGTTTAACCTTTTGATTACGGATCAGGACGGGCGAATATTTTTATATTTAATCGTGCCAAAATTTACAGTAATAATCACTTTCGTATAGATGTTTCATCAAAATATCTCAGTATGAACATATGGCAGAGATTATTTATCAAAAGGTGGTGCAAATAGAATAAAAATAATCCCCTGGGAAATATATGTCCCCATATGTAATGAAAAGATTAATGATAAAAATCACAGTAATTAACTGAAAGAAAATCTTTACAATGAAAAAAAGAAACTTTGCATCCATTTCTTATGTAGAATCTAGTAGCTAGATATTTTTAATCGTCTATTTAATAAAAAAAATATATATAAATTCTGTTATCCCTATTAGAAAGATTAAGACTAATTCTCTCCAATTATAATCATTTAAGTTAGGAATCAGGAATATTTGCTGAATATGAATTCTCAATTGTTATTTTTTCTAAAACAAATGCGCTTATGAGAAAAATACATCATTTACTGTTTCAGAAAATAATTTATTATTGTATATTTTTTTCATATAGGGATTTCATTTTTTATATCTACTGCAAATAAATACAATTATCGTAAAGGCAGTAGAATTAAATAAAAAATACTGAAATCAATAACACTTTCGCCCAAAATCTTTAACATTACTTCAGGAGAGAGAAACGAAATATAATTCTCGGACTAAGTAATGAAACAAAATAAAAAAAAAAACTGAAATGCATTCTTTGATTTATTCAACTGAATGAAAAATTATATGAATAATAATAATCAAACTCACAGCAATAAAATGGAAAAAAATAACCTTTTTTTGTAGCATCGAATAACTAAACTTTTTTAAGCATAAATTTTTTAACGATCTCTAAATATCCTATCGAAATTTCATTAGAAAGATTAAAATTCTTTTTAGAAAAATCTCAAATTGTTATCTTAAAGATGTGTATTAGGAATGAGGTTTTGTCTTGAATATTAATTTTAATTTATTACTTATAATAAATAAATTAGATGCATAATTTTCGCAAAAGTGAATTTTTAGGGTTGCGTACCTCAAAAGGAAAAACAGAACAGATACGGAATTGGAATTCTCGAATTAAATAATGAAAACAATAAAAATAAAAATAACGGAAATATATCTTTTGATTTACGGGACGTGATGAAAAATATGAATAATAATAATCACACTTGCAGCAATCAAATGAAAGAAAAAGTGTTTTCTTTGTATTTGTAGCATCGAATAACAAAAATTTTTTAATCATCAATATTTTCAACGATCTCTGTATAGCCTCTCTAAATCTGATTAGAATGATTAAAAATGTTTTTAAAAATTATTTTTAAAACCCTTATAGTCTCGCTTTGGAAATCCCGATTAAGAAATTCAGGTAATGGATCGACAAAGAATTAAAAATTAATGATTTTAGCATTTTTTTCTTTTCATATTCTATAAGACATTCCTTTGTTCCAGCTATTAAGATCAACTGGAAGTAACATATAGGGTACTTCCGATTGACTAGTACATCTAAAGGCAAAAATCCCAAAATAATTAATTTATAAATCTTTATGGATTTATTACGTGATAAACTCATGGATTTCCATACTCAGGAATACTGATCTATCTATCAATCTATCTATCTATCTATATACATATATATATATATATATATGTGTGTGTAGAAAGGTGATACGTAAAAAGTTAATTTACTGATTTAATTGAACAACTAGACTTCAAAATAACAAAAGCAAGAACTTTAATACCATTCTAGGAAATCAATTCCACAACGCTTCTTTGGTTATTTCTTCAAAATATCTTACACTTCTCACATAAAACATACAATATTCTTATTGTTACATAGTCCAATTAGGACTAGCAGTTCCCTAATTGACTCTTCTATACTTTAAGGCTTCTTCGATGATAAAAATTATATGACTGGCTCTTTGCCAAATCTCGCGATCCAAAATATTTATACCTCGTGAGTTTGAATCATGGATGATAGTAATAGTACTAAAGCGACAGTTAATATGACGATCATGACTTCATACAGTAATTGAAGTATTAACGCTGAAATCCTACAAATCGGTCATTATGACGTGATGGCGTCTCGACATCAGCATCTTGATTTGTTTTTTCATGCCTAACAGTTTTTTTGAGATTTTTATTTCTTTCTGGATATTGCTCTCTATCTTTAGGATCGGCATATCTAATATCTTTGTAATTTCTTTCCGGATATTGCTCTCTATTTTTAGAAACTACATACCTATTGCGTCTAGAATGATAAGAATTTGAATAAGCATCTCGTTCACTATAAGCTCCTTTAAATCCATGATGAGAATTATTCTTATGTGATGGTTGTGAATATTTTTGTTCATTATAACTAACATTGAATGATCGTTGGTCACCATAATTATAATTATTTTTACCATCCTGTAAAAATAATTATATTTTTAGAGTTTTTCATTGCCTCTATTAATGTATCTAGGGGAAAAATTTGGATTATACCTTGCTTTTGAATTACGTGAAGTATTTTCTGTTATGTCTTGAGGTTTCAAAGAATCTTTACTCTCCACGTTTTCAGGAATCTCATGTTCATTTTGGTAAGACTTCTCGGGACTCCCATATCTACATTTATTGTAATTTCCATGGTTAAATGACTGTTAAAAATATCTCTGGCAATATCTATTATTGCTTCTGTTATCAAATGGTCTATTAAAATTTCTGTTCTTTCCCTTATAATCAAAATTCCTATTGCGATCTTTCACATAATCTTTTCTACCATGTGCAGGACTACTACTTTCATAATTTTCTTCTGGAGATGGATAGTCAACATTCCATTCATCGGATAATCCTGTATCTTTTGTTTTATTCGGCTTATATGGTTTTATTAATTTTCTTATTTTTTCTCAATTTGCTAACTTTGTAATATGAGTCAAATTCACCCCGTCATTTACGCAGTCGATTTTAACCATATCTTCCCAACCTCGATTATCGTTGTTTATACTTGCTTCATCAATTTTTGTAGGTACTTCGTTAATTTTAATGTATCCTACTCGTACTTTGTTGCCGCTTATTATTCTAACACCATTTTCCGTTACTTTTAACGTCATGCCTTCTACTGCTTTTCTACCTAGTATTAAATCGCAGTCCGTCTCTTGTACCACGTAAAATTTATCTTGGATTTCTGTATCGTCCACGTAGACTTTATGCCAGAAAAAACCTGTTGGCTTAATTTCTTTTCCACCTATGCCTGATATAGATATAAAGTCGCTGGTTAGTTTTGGCGCGTTTATTGCAGTATGATATCTTGAATTGGCGATTGAAATATCGCTTCCTGTATCGATTATTACGTTTGTTTTTATTCCGCGAATATCTAAGATTCTTCCTTTTTTACCATTTAACATGCCCATATTAACTATTTTTCTTTGCGTGTTTTGGGTCTCCTCTTGGTATTTTGTTTCTCGCCAATTTTGATTATGTTGCGGGTAAAAATTTGAATATTCTTGTTCTGTATTTTTCGCAATGACACATTTTGCACGCACGTGACCAGGGTTGCCACACGTAAAACATATTATATGCAACTCCTTGCTTTCGTGACCTACATTGTGCCTATTATCAACTTGGCGTCTTTTTGAATTGGCGTAGTCAGCGACTCTTGATCTTCTGTCCTCAAAATCGCCGCTTGTATCCTTAACTGATTGTTTATTGTAAATCCTTCGTGCTGTTTCGTAATTATCTAATTTATTAATTAATTCATCAATTTTCTTTATTACTAATAATTCCTCTATGAAATGTGTCTTTGTTTCCGTAGGAAATTATGCCTGCTTTGATTAACAACAATTAATTCCGCTAAATCTTCAAAGTTATTTGCTTGAAGACCTTCAATCCATTGTTAAAAGTACACCTTTATCTCATAAGTGAAATCGCGCCAATTAGCCGTTGGCTTCTTTTTAGATGAGAAAAATTTCAGCCTAAACTCTTCTGGTGATAGTTTGTAGCGTTTTAGTAGAATATTTTTTATGTGATCATAATCGTGAATTTCAGGTTTATTTTCCCTCGTAATTATATTGATCACATCTAACGGCATTAGATTAATTAAATAATTTACCCATTCTTTTTTTTCAATGCCCGTTTGCGCCATTTGCCTTTCGTACATAGCTAAATATAAGCTAATATCATTTGAACTGTCATATTTAGTTAATAATCTAAGCAATTCAAATTGCTTACCTGGATTTGTCCTTGGGTTTTCTTCAATGTGTTCTCTTGAATTTTCTTGTATCGGCAATTTCTTAATTTCAAAATTTTGCTCCAATTCTGTTTTCCCTTTTCTCTCTTCCATTTCCATTTTCAATTTCTTTTCTTCAATCTTTGCTTGTAATTTCTTCTCTTCCAGTTCTGCTTGTAATTTCTTCTCTTTCTCTTTCTCTTCTCTTTCTTCTTCTGTTTTCTCTTTTCTAGCTGCTATCACTACTTCCAATCGATCTTTTATAAATTCTTCTTCGTAACTCTCCCAACTCTTGATCAGCTTTATTAGGACGGTTATTGTCGGTTTTTCTGGTGCTTCAATTTCGCATTCTTCGCAGAGGTTTATTAGATCAATTCTCTTAGCTTTATTTAGAGTTCCCATGTTTATCTTTCAAAATTTGTACTTGAAGTAATACGATTACGGTTTCACCTTCCGAAATCGTAACACAACTTTTGATACTGGCGTTTTATTTTTAATTATTCCGGTATCCGAGCCCCCAAAAATGCAGAAAGGTGATACATAAAAAGTTAATTTACTGAATTAATTGAACAACTAGACTTCAAAATAACAAACGCAAGAACATTAATACCATTCTAGGAAATCAATTCCACAACGCTTCGTTGCTTATTTCTTCAAAATATCTTACACTTTTCACATAAAACATACAACATTCTTATTGTTACATAGTCCAATTAAGCCTAGCAGTTCCCTAATTGACTCTTCTACACTTTAACTTTTGTTTATATAAACAAAACTATAAACATAAAAATATATAAACAAAAAATTAGAAAACAATGATTTCGTATTTTTTCCTTTACACGTGCTATCAGACCTTCCTCCATGCCAAATTGCAAGGTTCTAGGTCAACCGGACACCTATTGGGTACATGTGGTTGACATAAAACCTTGAAAATTATTACGAAGGAACGTCTTAACACTTTCACTATCGGGTTAAAATTAACGGTATTTTATTTTATTTAGGTAATCCGAATTCGTAACAGAAAACACTAATAGCAATATTAATACATTTAATAACAGACATTTCGTGATTAAATGAAAAAAAGTCCTTCTTTCAAAATTTCCGCTATGAATTCGTAAGTTTGGATTATAAATGGAATGTCAAATGAGTGACCAAGCGAAGCCCATTCGTCCTCGGTAGCGAACGTGTTAAAGCGCATGTAAAGGATAAAATCCAAAAACGATTATTTTATAAATCTTATTCGAGTTATTACATGACAAACTCCTGAATTACCATAATCAGGAATACAGATCATATATAAACAACAAAAAATTCTAAATCAATGATTTTCGGATTTTTTCCTTTACATGTGCAATCACACCTTTCTCCATGCCAAATTTCAAGTTTCTAAGTCAATTGTACACCTATTGGGTAATTCTGGTTGACCTAGAACCTTGAAAATTGGTACGAAAAAGAACGTCTTAAAGCACATGTAAAGGAAAAAATCTGAAAATAATTAATTTATAGACCTAGGTTTATTTAGACGTTTTATTACGCGACAAGATAGGAATTCCCATAACTAGGAATACTGATCATATATATATATATATATATATATATATATATATATATATATATATATATATATATATATATATATATATGTGTAAACAAAAAAGTATAAATCAATGATTTGCGGATTTTTTCATTTACATGCGCTATCAGACCATCCTCCAAGCCAAACTTTAAGGTTCTAGGTCAACCGGACACATATTGGGTGCTTCTGGTTGACCTAGAACCTTGAAAATTGGTACGAAGGAAGGTCTTATAGCACATGTGAAGGGAAAATCTCGAAAATCATTAATTTATGTATCAATACGATTTATTACGAGACAATCTCGTGAATTAACTAACACCAAATTAATGCATTGTAACGGATTTTTTTGTAAAGATAATATATCAAAATGGTACGGAACCCTCAGGGTGCGAGTCCTACTCCCGATTGTCCTTATTTTTTATAATGTTTCTGAATAAATCCAATTAATTAAAAAAATAAATAAAATAAAACGCATCTGGTGGGCTGGATTAATTTTTATATACATTGTGAATACATCCAACCACTTTTAAATAAAAAAAAGAAAATAATAATTACCTGATTATTTTTTTTCCTGAATTTTAATTTTAATTTGTTATTCTTATTAAACAAATGAGATTCATCATTTACTCGGAAATAAATTTGTTTTTATATTCATTGTAAAAAAAAATCTAATTACTTTTAAAACACCAAAAATGAAATAAAATTCAAATGGAGTTTTTTCCTGAATATTAATTTTCAATTGTTATTTTTATTAAACAAATGTGATGCATCATTTTCGCGCAGATAATTTATTTTTATAACTATTGTGAATAAATCTAATTACTTTTAAAACAATAAAATATAAATACAAGAAGTAGCAGAACAATAATACATTTTCTCAAATTCGTATAAGTTACTTCGGAAGCCAGAAATGTAATTGGAAATCCCTATCCAATTAATGAAATGAATGTAACTTAATAACAATAACTGAAACTTATTTTTTGATTCATTGGATGGTATGAAAATTTATATTCTATTACTTTTTTGATTAAAATTACAGCTATCAAATAAGAAGCTACGCTTTAAATCTAACATTGCCTTTTATTCTTTTAACTGAATCGCTAGATATTATTTTTAAACGTCAATCTATTCATTAATTTCTCGATAGACTCTCTTATTCCCATTAGAAAGATTAAAGTGACTTTTAGAAATTTTTCATGTTATCATGATATATATGGGGAAGAAGAATGGAACGGAATCTTACGGAATATTAATTTTCAGTTAGTATTTTTATTATGCAGAGATGAATATTTTTTTTCATTTTAATACCGAGTGCGTCAAATGTTCGTTAAAATTTAAAATATTCATAAAAAAAAAGAAATAAATGATCAGGGTTCTACGCTTTTACCACAAATATTTAAAAGAATTTTTCTCTTTATTTAAATGCAGAAAAGATTCGAAATACTGCAATTAAACGAGAGGTCTGCAATTTCTGCTATTTAAATATCAAATAGCAGATAAATAGCAGATTAATAGCAGATCAAATTAAAAAATTGTGGTAAGAGTGTATGGACCTTGGTGATTCTAAACAATTGCGGTTTGCAGGAATGGGATAAGAGGGATATCGAATTTATTTTAATATAAAAAAATGTGATTAAAAAATTAACGATAGATGTCAGTGCATGCAGAATATGAAGCAAACTTATGCAAATCACGCTGTCAATAAAATACCTCAATGCACACAGATTCTTCATTCGATGCCAGCAGTATGCTATCATTACAAGGAAAACTCGGTTTTCCCAGCAAAAATTCTGCAAATCATCCCATCGTTTATGAAATTCGTTTCTGACCACAGTGTGTTTTCGAGTTGTTTTTGAGAGAAAAATCGAATAAGACCATTTTCATATCGTTAATACCTATAGTTTACACGTTATAACCACTTTTCTGTATTTGGTAACTTACATTCTTGATCCTTTTAAGGCAATAAATATATTTCCCTATGAAATATTTCAGTGCCCATTGTTATGTAATTTTTCCCGCTGAATCGAATGGAACCATCGGCTGGTCAACAAGAGCCATAGTTAAGTTATAGAGTTATAATCATATTTCTGGGTATATTTTACAATTTCCGGGAAATATGATAAGGTTGAAAGAGTTGAACAGCTTGAGTTTGGGCTTTAAGCATATATCAGCTCGAGAAACCAGAATTTCTCCTTAAAACTTGTATAATCCATAATATTACTCCCATTATATCACAAACATTGGCAAAAACCGATTAAAAATTTCTTAATTAGTAATTAAAGAATGTTTTGAGTAAAGTAAATTAATAAGTGGGAAACTTAAAAAAGACAAAACTTTATAGTGTTTAGAGTTGTTTCAGATTATTCTTACGTATTTTTGTGTGAAGAATCGAATAAGATCAGTCCCTAATGGAAACAACTAATCATTCTCGATATAATACGCCTAATGTTTCTCTGCTTTTAATAGACGAAAGGGAGTACGGAGGCCCCAATTTCAGTTAATTGCAGCTGAAATAAATATGGCTATTTCTTGAATGTATACAGATGAAAAAATTTGCACACCCATCTCAGTGGCTAATGGAGCATTCTTTGAAAGCTTCGACAATTAATTTTACTCACTATTTTAAAGTGTGAATATTGTCTACTTTTAATTCTCCATATAGCAATGCAATATTTGAAAGAGTTAATTGTGGTTTCTTTTCTTCTGTATAGGAAGTAAATATAATCAAAATTTCAAAATTTTGTCTTTGAAAATAAATACACACAAAGAGGAACGGAAATCGGCTAAATTGACCAATTTCTAAAAATCTACCGTAATTTCCAGCATATAATCCGCAGATCAAACAATCATGTTTCGACCAAGAAATTGTATTTTATAAAGTGTTACTACCCAGATCGTTGTAATATTTGGTTTCAATTATTGAATAAAATTTCTGGGTTGAAACTGAATTGTTTAACCAGCGGATTATACGCCGAAAATTACGGTAAGTAAGACAACTTTTAGAACAAGCGTCTAGCCGCTGCACTTTGGCTTTTGGCTACGATTTCAAAAAATGGATCGTGCTGCGTGCATGCGCATTGCTCTAGACAGTTTCAACGAGAACCATGTTAATTTTATTCCATTCCGCGGCAGTTTTTTTAAATTCGTAAAAGGATTTTAATTTAAAACATTTAGCGTAATATAACTAAATATTTTCTTTCACAATTTTCATTATTTTTAGTTTTTTTTTTTTTTTTTTTTTTTTTTTTTTTTTTTTTTTTTTTTTAACATTCTTAAAGAAATTTAATTTCAGACTTTTACTAAAATACATTTTTTTTTCCTCCGGATTTTTCAATTTTTAAGGATTTTTAACGATTTTATAGCGTTTTAAAGCGAATTTTTAACATCCAAAAAACAATTTTTAACATAAAAAAAAACATCACTGCACACACGAAACTCGCTTTGCAGCAGTCTCTAGAATGCACGAAATTCATTCAAGCCGCGGTCAATAACTTGTGTATGTACGCTTCGCGTACATTAACCAAAAAAAACATAACTGGACGCATGAAACTCGCTTTGCAGCAATCTCCAGAATGCACGAAATTCATTCAAGCCGCGGTCAATAACCTGTGTATGTACGCTTCGCGTACATTAACAGAAAAAAAACATCACTGGACGCATGAAACTCGCTGTACAGCATTCTCTAGAATGTACGAAATTCATTTATAACCAAATTTTATATTTATTTCCATTTTGTTTCAAACTTTCCATCGCTTATATGTTGAAAAATGGAAACTTTACATTTTTTTTATTCAAATTCTTTTTTATAACTCAAATAAATACTGAAAAATAAAACTGGATTCGAACTCAAGACCACAGAACGGAAGAGAAATGACATACCACAGAGCTATACGCACTCATTTTGAAGTGCTTTGAACAAAATTTTAAAGTATCAGACAAGCACGCATGCGCGCAGCAGAGTGATCCGTTTCTTTGAAATCGTAGCCAAAAGCCACAGTACAGGGACTAACCGCTATTCTTTTAGACCCTTCTGCATCGGCGCAATCTTTTTTGGAAAAAAGGAAGGAGGTCTACATTCTTCAACAATTAAATAGCAGAGAACCACGTACCCTACAGAATGGACAAAATCCTTTAATTTGAATTCCGGTATTTTGAAACGAATTTTTTTGCTTTGTTTGATTACAAAATTTCAGCGGTTAACATTAAATAGGAATTGAAGAGTAAAATACTCAATGAAGGAATGCCCAAAGACACAAAAAACCGTTTCTTGATACTCGTCGCTAAAGGGTCAACCCAAACGACATTTTTTCTCGTTTACTTATACTAAGACATTTTCAAGATAAATCTACCGCAAAGAAAAATTGTTGTATATTGTTGTAATATTGAATATAAAAATATTCGCCAGTCCTCACCTGTAATCAAATGTTTAAGCACTAAATGTTTTGATTAAACAGCTGTATTTTCTTTCAAAAGATGTCATTTCACTTAAAATTCATAATTCTTTTTAATAGACAATGTACCGGGTGATTATAATTAAAGTTACGATTTCAAAAATCGATAATTTTAAAACTACTGGTCAGAATGACTTGATATTTTAGCAGAACAATCGTGAGGCAATGGAATTTTGTTTGGCGAAAACAAAATTCCGCCAAATTGTTTCGTAACAGTTTAAAAATTAAATATGTAGAAAAAATATCCTTATTTCTCATATATTTATTGTATTTTTATTTCACAGTGCCACACTTTAAACAGCTGTAGATCCACCAACAATATCAAAATGTTTATTTCGCTCCAAAGAGTTTCAAAGCCAAATGCTTATTTGTTAAGCAATAGAGTCGCATATTTATTTCAATGACAAAAATTATCTGAAAAAGCATCACAGTTATGGATAAACATTGTCATATTGGTTATTGTGTTGTATTTTATGATTATGAGAGTTTCAAAGGATTTTGATAGGAATTTATTCCAGTGAGGGACAAAAATTACCCTGCAGAGAATTTTGTAACTATAGATTTAGATATTTTAAAATTAAAAGGAATTATATACGTATCAGAGTAGGGTAACTGATAATAACTGGTTTAATTGGCTTTTCTCTTGCACTTTACCTTATTCATGGTGCCTTTAAAAAACAGGAGGGGAATTTTCTTGTTTAATTAGTGTCATCGGATCTTCTTTGAATTTCACGCAAACTGTGTCAAACGCAAATCCTATTCTGCAATAAAAATTCCATTTGCTAACAACTTTTTAATCGACTTTAATATATTTATTAAATTTTATCAAATTTAATATTTTGGAAGATTGTACGGTAAAGGGATGTTAAATTTATGTTTTATCGACCAATAAATTCTGGGGAAATTATCTCACTTTGTGTAATTGCTATAAAATACAAAAAAATTTCTAAATGAAAATCGGTACGTGTTTCAAATATGATGACACTTTCACCGGGACAGTTTTTCCTATAGACTGATACTTGCCTTGATAAAAACAATCATTTCACTTCATGAATCATTTACAAATATGCATTTCTATTTGTATATAATGCATAATAGAAATTCGTCAACAAATTTGGTTTCTTGCGTGTCTACTCAACTTAACGTAGGCAAAACATTGAGCTAAATTACTTAACATTTTGCTAAATTTCTTGTAATTTGGAAGTATTTAGATTACATTATCTGATGCATTATGTAAATAATACTTTATGAATTACTAACTCTACAAGAATTGTAACTTTTTGCTTACAATTAATTGAGAATTACGTCTTTTCTTGAGTGCGTGACGTCACATGCAGATTGTCTATTTAAAATATGAGAGCGTTTAAAGTATTCCAATATTATTGTACACATATAAAAAATTTAAACATTAATAAAATTAAATATTAAATTTAACTAAGAAATTACATTTAGAATGTAATTTAAACAGAATGTGCTAAAATTGCTTTTTAAAATTATGTGGTTTTTGATGAAAAACATTATTTCTCAAAAATATATTGTTCTTTTAAGAATTTGAATATAATTTCCAAACTGGTGAAATTAAAATGACGCCACTTTCTCGAACGTATAAAAAATATATCACTTTTTAAAATTAAAATGAAAGTTTTATATGAAACAAATCATGTCATTTTTCCGATAAAATATTTTACTTTTAATCACTTTTGTTCCAAAAGCCACCTTTAAAGAACAATTAATAAAGAATTAATTTAATTAATCTCGTTTTCTTTAAATCCAATTTTTATTAATAGGGGCAATTATTGCCCATCTAAATCCAAGGAACTTACATATGCCTCCTTGGTTGAGGCTAATGCTGAAAAAAGTTACGATGTAATGATATCTAAATGTCAATATTTGACTGACGATTTTTGACTATGTAGAATAAATTGAATCAGGAAGTTTGAATACGCAAAAATATGTTTTATTTCTTGAAAATTTTACTTTAATATTAACAAACCAGTAGAAACAATTTACCTTTTTAAAATTAGAAGCAAAGTTATATATTTTTATCTCCAAACGCATTTAAATAAATGTTTTATGTCATTAAAACGCACTTATAGTATTGATTGTAATATACGAAAAAAATTACATTATATTCCCAAAATGACATCAGTTTCGGATTTCAAGTTGTTGTGAGAGAGTCTGAAATTTTATTGGTTTATAAAAATATTGTCCATAAGCAGTTTATTTTCTTGGCAACAGGAATGAATTTGCATTAGAAATTGATAAAAAAATAGATTTATGTAATGATAAACTATGGGAGATGTTTGAAAAAGTGGTAAAGATTGGTCTGAGAAATTTTTAAAGTTGACAGTAATTTCAATCGTGTTCTAAAACATATGTACATCAAGTTTCGTTCAAATCGGACAAAATGAGTAGATTTGTATGAGGAACAAACATACCAAGAACGGTTTATATATATATATATATATATATAATTGAATGGTGAAAAGAGAAATGTAGGGTAAACGATATTGTTTCATATTGCACGGTGTGCAACTTAAAAGATTAAAAATGCTCATAAAAATATTAAGTTCAAGTTAATAATTATATTGAGTTTTAACAGCTTATGTATGAAGAGTAAAACTAACTGTCATCCAATTTTAAGCGCAGGTTTTGAGAATTTTTACACGTTGAGGTAGTGGAGAGCACCATCTATTTATTAAATTTTCAAGACATTTGTATAAAAATTTAAATGTTTCATATTAATCATGGTTATTATTTCATCTTTGTATTTTCTGAAGTTAATGAATTATAAAGATTTAATGTCAGGGATTCCTTTGCGGAATATATTGTTTATGTGAATATTTACTTATTTGCAGTATTATATGAAATCCTTGGTATTTAACAATAATTATATGAGGTAAACGTTTGGCAGTTTTAATGTCTATTTTAGCATACTTAAAGTATATGTTATTTTAATATATAATTAAGTTAAGCGTAATATAAGTTTATATATTTTTATCGTGATCATTATCAGTAGTGTTCAGGAATATTTTTTAGTTAAAAACAAAACTATATATTTTTTATTTCTAACGAATTAGAAAATCTTTTAACTTTTCCTTTTATTTCTGCAATGTTGTCTCTTACATTTGTGTTATATAAGTATGTTCGTGGAAGTAAAGATTATTGTTGTATAGATATTTCAATTTTATGATGAAAAAATTAAATAAGATAAAAATGTATAAAAGCATAAAAATAGAATAACGTAAATTCTGTTTTCTGTAACTGCCCATAAATGTCCACTTTTTTTTATTTAAGTACATAAATTCCATTAAACAGTATGAATCTGATTGCATTCTATTCATTCAAGAGTATCTTAAAGAAGCTAGGAGATGTTATTGAATGCATTATTTCGTCTACATTCAATAAATAATGAATATAATAAAACACATTAAATGTCGAAATCTTTTTTTTTCTATACATGATATTTTTTGGTTAAGAAAATATGAATCTAAATGTCTTACTCACATAAAATATAACTTATTATTTATTTAGAAAGATATATTTATATAGTTAAATCTGGTATTTTAATAAATATTATCCTGCTGAGTAATTATATCAAAACATTGCACAGAATGAATTCAGACTAAAATGTTTAAAACTTTACATAATATTTAAGTACGTTTGTCTTGCATTGATGCTTTTTCTAACAATTAAGATGTATTTTTGAATAGAATTCCTAACAAAAGTAAATTTGTATATACATTATTTTATGCAAAAGTGCAGAGGCGTAGCGTCAAGGGGGGCACGGACCACTTTACTACCACTATTTTTATATACTATATTTGGCCTTATTTAATTCATACCGTTCAAAGATTAAATAAGGCTAAATATAGTATATAATTATACTGGTAGTAAAAGGATCGTGCCCCCCCCCCCCCTGACGCCACGCCACTGCAAAAGTGTATTTAGTTGCTCATTTATAATAATAAAAGAATAATAAGTAAAATAAAGTAATTAGCAGACTTGTTTTTTCTTCTAGCTTCACCTCTTCAATATTTCGTCGTACGCAATTTTTTCACATTAATTTATTTATAAGCGATAGAAGATGTATACGAGTATGTTTCTCAATTGCAACGTTTTCTTACAATATTTAAGCAAATATAATTAGTTACAGATAGCTATTCGTTAACATTAATCCGATTTAACACTACAAATGCTAACAATTGGTAATTAGACAGATATCAAATGAAAATATTTTGAGAACCAGAAATTTCCTCGTAAAACAGATAAAATATAAATTTCACAGAAATAAGTTAAATTATTTGAAATAAAAATTCTGATATGAAATATTTTTATGTAATTTGTGAGAAATCTCCTGCATGTTTAATGTTAAACTTTCATAATTGCCAATATGCATCAATTTCTAGCTATCATGCATTATTTTCTATGATATTATTTTCTAGGGACAAGAAATTTATCTTTTTTCTTACGGATATTACTTAGCAAATTTCCCTTAAAATTCTTATTTCTTATTTTTTATTCATCTTTAAGTACAAAAGACAACAATAGTACTGTAAATATTTATCGTAATTTGAATAATATTTCTAATAAAGCACAAAATGAGAACTAAAAATCCCTTTGAAAGTGTTTTCAATTGGCAGCTAATAGATTTAGCTGTTAATAAAATGAACGTAATATATATATATTTTAAAATACTTAAAACATAAAAAACATTTACTACCAAGAACATTGGAAAAAAATGTAATAGCCTTTTTGGGCCTGCCACAAAATAATCGACATTAGCCGCGAAGCATACCTTATAGTCAAGGGTGTTTCTTATTTCGGTCATCTGGAAAGTTCTGCAATTTTTAAAGCGAAGTACAGATTCGTGTAGTTATTTTAAGCGCGGAAATTTCAGCCTCGAAGATGATGACCGTTCTAGACGATCATCATCTGAAAAGGAGGATTTCTTAAAAGAAACTATCGCTGAAAATTCACGTTACACTGTTCAAGATCTGTCACACAGACTAAATATTCTAAAAAGTACAGTTCATGATCATTTGATAGCTTCTTTTGTAACAGGTCCTCCTTTACAGATGATGGTCATCCAGAGCTTGCATCATCTTCGAAGCTGAAAGTACCGAGCTTAAATTTCTCAAACCACCTTTCAACTGTGTCATCTGAAATAGAACTTTGTACATATACATCACAAATTTTACGAGCAGTCTGGGTAGCATTTTTTCTTTGTTGAAATAAAAGAACATAATATGTCGAAAATTAACTTTTTGTATCTCCATTCTTAACACTGCACTGAAACAAATATTATTCCACAACGCAAGCAAAAATTATGCAGCGCAAGAAGGCCAGACCGAATGTACGTATCTCGGTGAGTCAAGGTCACTCCTTATCAGCAGTAGCAAAATAACTAAACGAAACCGTGCTTCTCTTTGAAAAACCACAGAACATTCCGGATGACCAATAATTAAAGAGACGCAATATTTTTCTTCCGGTTTGGCAACACCAGCGGCTGAGATTTTCTTGTCTCAAAGTTGGTAGATGGGATGGGCTGGGATAGAACCTCTGTCGGCATAACCATTTGAAGTTTTCACTGGTTTTCATGGACCATTGCATAAGTGCCGTTTAGGTTCACTTAGAAAGACACCAAGGAAAGACAAACCCTCAATCTATCCTTCGCCCATAGCCTAATCGGTCGTAAAAAACATGAAATTATCTAAATTCTAAATAACAGAATAGAAAGAATGAAAAGTCATGCGTCAAGAATAAATTATGAAACATTTTCCAACACTTTCAGAACAATGTAACAAAACATACCGTACTCTATCAAAATACTTTCTTCAAATCACGGAAATTTTACTGGCAGCATTGCTGTCGGTATATTTCCGTTATTTGAAGAATGATTGCTTCTAACATTCGCCAATCAAAGACACTTTCGTTTAAGTCTAAGAAATATATCTGCCTTTTAAATTGTAGGGACAGCACGAACGCAGTCCCAGCTTCAAAAAATTTTGCACCCGCAATTCGCGGTTGTGGCGAACGTCAACCCCTCGATGTGCTATGAGAGATCTTTGCTCGGGGAAGCCTCCTTCCTGATCAAGGATTTCCCCAGTGCCAGGTAAGTATGAATGCAAAGCTTTCTGGATTTATACATATTTAAAGAATCCTTTCAGGGCAAACTGGTGGGAGTAGAGTTTTACGTTTATACGAAAATGACCCATACGCATGCGTTCTGGGATTAAACTGAATTGTCCCCTCTTCTTCAGACTTTCTGGAAGTAGTCACAGAAAAAGCACGTTTTCTAGGAATAAGGAAATTATTTGTTGTAAAATGAGGAATATGTTAGTGTATAAAAACTGGTTTTTCTGACAGTGTATAATAAGGTGAAAGATGATGTCTAAGTAAAAAATTTGGTAATCGCAGCACACATTTCAAAATACAATTTCAACAATTACCATCTAAAGTCAGAAATTTATCCCTATTATTTTGTGCAGTCTTGTATATGATCTATAGATTTGTGTGTACACTGCATCTACATGGTATAAAAAAAAAAAAACTAATGTGCGCCGTCGGCGCCCGCACGGCGCCGAGCGAGCCCATCTCCTCATCGTCCCCAAGTCCTGAAGGACTTTTAATGCAGACCATGGCTTTGTCTCGCCAGGTCGCTACGACCGAATCAGAGGGTTCGCGTTCCAGCGACGCCTCCTCATCTTGCCCCAGTGTCGACGACAGAGGTCGTTGCGATTCGGCGGAAGTTCCCACCATCAGAGGAGACTTCCCCACGTGACACCTGATGAACCGTAGAGACTGTCGGACGGCTTCATCGCCGAACACCCATAAGGGAGTCGGATCATCCACCTGATGTCCGGCATCCCTACGGCCCTTGCTTTCCCGCGGAGTCCGATCGTGAAATGTATGGAAGGACAAGCCACTGGTCTCATCTTCCGCGGGCGACACTACGTGTGCCGGTAGGTGCCCCTCGCCGACCCGAGACCACGGGGAAAATCGGTCTCTGTCTCATAGACGAGACTCGGCTATGTTGCCCTCGGTGGACGGCGCGAGTTTGAACCCGACTAGGCGAGACTAGACGGTAAACCAGCGACTGAATCCCTATCATGGGACTCCTGCCACACCGAGTATGGCTATCACAGAAACACATATCACAAAAACATGCACAAACAAATTAAAACTCTAAAAACACAAAAAGAAGGAACAAGAGGCCGCTATCGGACTCTGGAGGTCGCGGAAAGCTCCTCCAAACGCGCCAAAGAGGCGGGCCCGATCGAGATTAGTGTTGGTTGAAGCTTAGGAGGCGAGCCACTCGTCCGCCAGCCAGACGTGGAAATTCCTGGCTGCACAGAAGACGTGCTGGACTAGGTTTCGGCCCATGATTTGATTTCGAGCCCAGACATCGCCGTTTTACCGACGAGCCTCCGGTCCGCACTCCGTGGCCCTATCTTGAGAAAGGTCCCCCCCGCCCAGAAACCTTGCAAGACACATATCGCAGGCTGAGGCCGTGCTCCCGTGTCGTTGCTTGTTCTGGTCGGGAAATCTCGAACCAGGCTTCGAAGGCGACTCCCAACTTATCCTGCCGCAGAGGACTCGCAAGGCGACCTACGGGGTCCCACACCCGCTTCGGTCGCGAAGTTCTTCACTGTGAACCATGCAAGTCATGCTCAACAGATCCTGCCTGTGCTCTCGTCTCCTCATAGACAAAGTTTGCAACCGCCCGATCCGATTTTGTCAACCTTTGCCCTCGCGTCACCCCCCGGCAGCTCTATGCTCCGGGCACGAGGGATTGGTCTACGCGATGTCCTTTCGCCACCTCTGTCGTCCCGAGTGTCCCGTGGAACGGGCCTTTTGGCCCCCCGTGAACCTGAAGCCTCTCGGCGACTACGACACGGGTTGTTCTACACATAGGACTCTCAAGAGACGGCATCGGCCTTCCTCCTGGAACACGAAGACCGCACCAGTATGGAGGAGGGAGTTGCACTCCAGTTAGACAGACACCGCATTTAAGCCGTCCCACCACGGCAAGGAATCGGATTCGTCGGCTACTGCTCCCCTCGTGTCGACTTCAGCTTCATGCGTCGGACACCCGGTCTTCTTCCCGATTGAACGGGCCGATTCGGAGAAACCCGACGAAGCTTCCGCGCAATGCTCGGCTTCCGGTCACCTCCCCTACCGAAAGGGTCGGGTCAGAATCACCGAGAGGGAGCTCGGGACGGGCATCTACATGGTATGTATAAATTTAGTTCAGTTGGGAAATGCATAACGCAGTTCAAAATTCCTCTTCTAAAATTTCCGTTCAGTAAGCGGAAATGTACTCGAATTCTTTAGTACAGCTCGTATGTGATCTGAAAAATTTCTACACACCAAGTAATATGCAATAAATTAGTTAAAATTAAAAAACGCATACCACAATGGAAAACGCACTTCCAGCAATTATTACTCGTAAAGAGTACTGTAACCGAAACCTATTGTGTGTCCCTGTAGATGAACGATAAATGACATGCATACCGTATTCCATATTAAGCATTTTATCGTGTATCTCAGTGACGTATATCAATTCCAATATGTTTAAAATAGTGCAACATCATTAAAAGACATTATAAACCATTTTCCTGCATAGACCATAATGTAACGGAATATTTGAGTGCTCCTGTAAACGAGCTGCAAATTCTGCGCATTTCATTTGTGATACCGCCATACCATTGTAAACCTAAATAACATATATCAATTCTATGGCAATCCGAGTATATTTACACAAGTTAGCGGACATAGATTCATAAAATTTCTCTTTTATCGATGCAAAACTAATTTGAAATACAGGTAGTTTTTAAAGCATAACTCACCAAGAAAGAGAAAGCACGCGCCAAATTTAGATTATGAAACACTTTCCAACACTTCCAGAATACTGTAATAAAACTTCACAAATTAATAAGGAAAAATAAGATAGCTAAGTAAACAAGGTCAAGGTCAAACCGGGCGGGAAGGCCTACCTTTCAGCTTAAGATCAACTAGCCCCACCCAGCAGAGGTGTTCTGTATTACAAAATTGCTCAGGAGGTTGCCCACATTCAGGAAAACCTATTACTAAATTCAATAAAATTATAAAACGCATAACACAGATGAACACACAATTTCAGCATTTAACGCTCACAGGTGATAAGATGTTAAATTTCTTTTAAGCAGCCGTGTATATGCTCTATAGTTTTGTAACATTACACATGGTTCGTTAAAATTTAATTCAGATATAAAACACAAAACACAGTTGAAAATTTTCAGCATTTATCGCCCATTTATGGTAACTTACAGATATGATATACAGAATTTTATATATCCCATATATTTAGATAGATTATTTCAGATAGGAAACGCATAACACGTCTAAAATCTCTCTTTCAGAAATTATCATCAATAAACGGCAATACATTTAGTTATTTGCGTAGCCCTGTACATGAATTTATTTATATACAAACGTATCTTGGATGTCACACCCGCAACAGAAAAGTAATATTGTTTTTATATATGAAAATGACGATTTAGAAAATCGATACTGCTATATTACGATAGGTAATTTTGGGTAAACATAAAAATATTTAATTTGAAAGTTTGGGCTTTAAACCATTTAAGTACAAAGCTAATTTATGCTTAAAATACCAGATACGCTCACCTCCGTACGCATGGATTGAGCAACATACACATTCTAAATTATATTAACACATTTGCGACCGAATGTTTTCGTGAAATCGGATTTTTGAAACACTAAAAGCTCCTGCCTCCTCAGAAAGAACTTTCGTAAATTGGTTTTAAAGACAGATTTGTTAAGTTTATGCATCAGTAATTTTTTTAATGTACGTATTTAATATAAAATGTCTTAAACTCTAAAAAAATATGCACGACCTCATACATTGGAGCAATGAATATAGAGGAAGACTTAATATGTATGGTAGTGTCTACCAGTTGCGAGTGAAGTAACTGAAGATGAAGATATTGTCACTATATAGCGACTGTTGTTATTTTACTTCGGATCAACAGGGTCTGATTACCGCACGGGCAAACTTTCACTAGTAAATTTGAATAGAAATTTTCGTCTTATTTAAATGCCTTATTAATGCAAAATTGCTGTCATAAATAAAACAAAAATTTCTATTCGCTTTTACTCGTGGAAAATTTCTACTCAAATTTACAGGTGGCAGATTTCCCGGCAGTAAATAGCCCTTGCAGAACCGGTTACTGTTGAAGCTTCACCATTTTGAGAATATGCCCATTCTTTTTTATTAATAGTTCCATGCATGATATAAAAGCATTTTCTGTAATGTAGATGCCACGCCTTTAGTCAATGATGTTTTTGAGTAAAAACATGAATTCTCCATTCCCGTCGCGAATGCTCGAGTTGATAATCGGCCGTCATAAATCAACCAACGAACCAACCAACCCGTCGCGAACAGTGTCGTAGCGTCAGGGGGGCACGATCATTTTACTACCAGCATGATTATATACTACATTTGACCTTATTTAATCTTTGAACGGTATTAATTAAATAAGGCCAAATATAGTATATAAAAATACTGGTAGTAAAGTGATCGTGCCACCCCCCTTAACGCTAAGCCTCTGGGCGCGAATGTCTTAAAACAGTCCTTATAAAGTGGGAAAGAATAAATTGGAGCTATGGCGTCCAAAACGTGAGTCTCATCTACCCATTTTCTTTTAATCTGAGAATTTTCATGTGAAGAGAAAAAATCTTCAAAAAATTACTATGTATAATACTAATATATTATATAGTAAATTCTATCAATACTTCTCATATTTAAGTAATTTATGTCAATTCATTATTAAATTTAAAACATTGAAATAATTTTGTTGCAATGTATTTTGCAATGAGTAACATGCATCTGTGTTAATAATTTATAATTTCTATACGCAGGCAAACGTTTGAATTAGTAAAATAATACGTGTTTTTATTTGTTTTAATCGATAACGCAAGAAACTTTTTAAAATGACACTTTAATTTATGTAAGTTAGATAAAATATTTGTTTTGTAATAATATTATTTTTTATTCCCCAAACATAACTTCCTAAACTTATCGAAAAATTATCGCTTTACATACAAAAACATTTTCTTTTTTTACCCTCAAAACTTAAACTATGGCAAAATCAAAAATGAATTTAATCATGTATTATTCATGCACACGTCTCTAAGAATTGTGGAAATGTAAAAGTAATGTAGTTTGAAAACTGGAAAATCTCTAGCATCTGTTTCATTCTTACTTTTATTTTCTAATAGTTTTTTATTTGAACAGATGTTAAAATTGATTTTTAAAGAGATAAAGCATTTTTCTTGCTGTTGCACTTAAAAAAACTCAAATATTTTTATTCAACAGATTCAACTTTTTCCAGAATAATAGTAAAATGAAATGGTTTGCAAAACTATATATATTTTCCTCATGAAAATATAATGATATGTATAGTATTTCTATGTTTCATCTTGAAAATTGAAAATAGTTTTAATACACATGTCTTTACATAATGAGAAAATAGAAACTGCATGTTTTGAAAAAAATATTGGTAATAAAAATTCATGATGTTGAGTTATTTTAAAAATATACATGGTGATTCGTTACAGCGTGTACAAACTTATGGGAGGGTAAGTTACTTAAAAGCGAATCAGAATCAAACAGCAATGTAGGGTCGAAAACGCCATGTTCATGTACTAGTGTGCTGACAAGAAAACACGGAAAATGAAAGAATGAGTGAAGTGAAGAACTTTTTTTCTTTCAAAACGTAACCTGTGCGAGAGGTGAGAAAAACTATTCGAAGTTTCGGCCATCAGTTTCTACGCAATTTTGATATCGGCGTCACGCGGAATCAGTATTTGTGAGGTATACAAAGAGTTTCTCGCATGGCCACGGCATGGCACCTCAGCTGCTCTGGTTTGCGGGGCAGGATACTAATCACTATTCACATGTCCTTTGTACACCAAAATTTTCATGTAACTCAAGAAAAAATAGCCAAAGTGGATAAAACCGATTTGGCAAAACAGAATAGTAGTTTTACAGATATTTTAATGGTTATCCTTCAATGCCCTCTATCGCATTACGTATGCATTTCCGAACCTGCATCAGTTTGGCATAGCGTCAAGGGATTCTGCATCACTATACTATCAGTATTATATGTGCTAAATTTGGCGTTATTTAATCATATAACGTTCAAACAATCAATAAATCTAAATTTAGTATAAAAACTCTTTATTCTTATATATGTTACGGCCAAAACCCGAAATCGGCCAATTCGCGAATTGGCCAACTTTGCTTTAAATTCATTGGCCAATTCGTGATTTGGCCGGCCAATTCGCGAATTGGCCAGAGGCTGTCGGCCAGTTCGCGAATTGGCCAGATGCCGTCGGCCAGTTCCCGAAATAGCTATGGGTAGTTTGAATGTAAGTGCTGGACATATTCAGTATTGAAAATTAAGTATGTCGAGATTATAATTCATGTACAGAAGATCTCAAAAGTAATATGTGACTTAATGGTCTATGGAGAAAATCAATTACTGCGTGCCTTAATGGTGTTACACCTTAATGGTGTTACAAACATAATAAAATGATAGGAATTTCTGAGGTGCACTAAAACATGCTTCTGTAGAATAAGGAGCAAAAATAATTTATCATTGATTTACAGGGTCACACAAAATAATTCTATTACATAATGGTGTACGGGGGAAAATGTTTGCAGCGTATTTTAATTATGTTTCATTTTTTGAAATGTGATGAAACTGATATACATTGCTGATTTTTACTACAAGATTTTTTTCTGTAGATTATAATGTGTATATCAATTATTGTTCATTTACAGGGACACATAATTGATTTCGAATACAGTATTGTATCGGAAGTATTATCTATTAGGGATGATTGCTGGAAGTGCGTTTTCAGTTATGCGTTTTTAAGTTTAATTAAATTTTTGCATGCTACGTGGTGTACATAAATTCTATTAATCCTATAAAGGGCTAAACAAAATAATTCTTAACCCTTTCCGGCACAGACAAATTATGTTCGTAAAATGATAAATTACTGACTGACACAGAATTTAGAAACGACTTTTTTAGAAAATAAGAAGTCCTTATTTTAAGCTTTCATTGTAGAATCAAAATTTTATTAAAATATTCTTGGTGCCGTATGCAAGTTTGGAGTTAAAATTAGGTGTGCCCGGAGTGGGACCACTGTGCCGGAAAGGGTTAAGATTTACTATTGTGATTTTAAAAAGGTACATTAAGTATGCTTTTTAATTTGAACTATGCATTTTCAAGCACAAATATAATATTTAGATTACTAAAAGAAGTTTCTAAAATATAAATTAAATCATATGCAGGGATATGCAAAGAAGTTGATAATGGGCTGCCTATGAAAAGTAATTCCTGGGAGTATGATTTCAGTAGTTTTATGTGTATTTTTTCCTAAATTAATATTTGGCGTGTATAAGAACCTGTAGGTAATATACTGGTCTTTACAAAATAATTCAAGTACATTTCTGCCCATTGGTAGAATTTCCTGAAGGTGTATTTTCAACTATGTTATGCGTTTTCTGACTAAACTAGATTTTAGAATACTATATAGAATATATACAAATCAGTACATCATATGCAGGGTTTCACAAAACAATTAGAGTTTTTCTCCGGCTATGCTCAGTAGTGGCTGAAATCTGGCTTTCAAATGTATTATGCGTTTTCTAAAATGTTTACTTGAGTATCTTTTTTACCTTATTAAACGGTTCTGTTAAAATATTCTATAAGTGTTGCAAAGTATTTCATAATCTATGCTTGACGCATTGATTCTTCTTTCTTGTATCTTCATTGATGACATTTTATTATAACGATAAAAAATAAAATATTAATTTGCAAAAATCGTGTTTGTCAAGGGCATTAAAATTGGACTAACATCATCATATATCAAAAGAAAACATTAATTTTTAAATGAATAATTTTTAAACATGAAACTGCAGCATTTTCCTATGATTGCGTCAAAATGAAATTATTTTCATATTTTTTCATTCTGCCCACTCTGAAATTAGGTACCAAAATTTCAATAGAAGAAATTGCTTTCCCCTTTGATAATGACGTCATTTTAAAAAGACATTCGACTGAAAAAAATATTTTTTTATTCCGAAAACGCCAATATTTGACTACGATTGTGTCCAAATGGCAAAATTTACATTAGTATTTCATTCCTCTGATATTGACATCAGACCCAAATGTTTTACAATATGTTTCTATCAGAAGAAATGGAATCCGGTTTAAGTGAAAACACACATTTTCTTCCATAAATTGATGTTTGCCGTAAATTGATGTTTGCCATATGAACGATTTCTGGACAGTGAAGAGTAGAGACCCGTTACAGAGAGGTTTCTCGTTACAGTGATTGCCGTATTAAAGATTAAAGGTCTAAAAGAGCAGAAAACCATATTTGGGTATAGCTGTAGTAACAGTTAAGAGGATACTTCACTCGCGCAAAAACACCCGCTGGCTAATATTAATCCTATAGGAGAATTTTTTTAAATATCTCCTTTGCATTTCAATATTTTTGCATTTCAATATTTTTTAATGATTGTTTTTGCCTTAGATAGCTGACATTGATCTCTTCACAGGTCATTTGTTTTACTTTTTCGATTTTGTTTACAGGGTTTTTTTATTATGAGGCTACTATCACTTTTGGAACCGGTTTCGAAAGTGAAAGTATCTTAATAAAAACAATCTGTAAACAAAATCGAAAAAGCAAAAAATGGCCTGCGTAGAGATCGACCTCAGCTACCCAATGCAAAAGAAAATTAATTAAAAATATTGACATATAAAAGAGAAATTTTAAAAAAACTATCCCACAGGATTAATATTAGCCAACGGGTGTTCTTCCGTGAATGAAGTAGCCTCTTAATGGTGGCAAAGCACAAAAAGGCCCATTAAATTAAGGGACCCTATTATACTGATCACAATTTAAAAGGTTCATAGGCGCGAAGCCCAGAATGCCCATTATATAAAAGGTGTGCGTTATAATTATCATTATTGTAGCGGTTTATGAGCGCAACGCGCAGGGAGCCTCATTTTTCGGGAAACCACGTTACAGTGATTTCCGCATTAACAAATTATAAGTGCTAATTGCACAAGGTCCCGTTTTGTAAGTGATTCCATTACAGTGATTACCTTATTACCTTTCTGAATGTCCGTCAAAAGGGTTGTATTGTAATGTTGTTTTCACTGTATTTTATTTTAAATGCTAAAAAAATGTGATAATTCCAAAATTATTTTAAAAAATTAATTATACATATGAATGTAATCTTTGAGGTTGTCAATCATTACTCAATGCATTAAAACTGCATTACATACGGTGAATTGTATTATTTTTAATAATGATTGTATTAAAGTGAAACCTGGAACTCAGTGAATGTATTAACACGGGCTTGTCAATGAGAGGGTTAACGATATATGTGCACAAAGTGACCAATATGATAAATACAAATACTCTTGCGATAGGATTATTATGCGACGTTTAGAAAGCAACGTAAATAGCAGAGTAAACAATGTAAATTTGCGTTTAAAATATTTTAAGACTTCATAAGGAAACTTTTTTTTAGTATGGAAAAAAGGAGAAGGAAATATAGCAAGGCCAACGCATATGATTGAAATTAAATGTGATTGTGCTTTTCTTTATGTTGGTTTTATGTATTAGATATTCACCATGAAACTAATTTTACATATACAAAACACTGGTTATATTTATTTGTTAACATAGGAGTCCGCAGAACAATATCAGGAAGGGGTAAGATTTTCGAACAGATGTAACTCTAATCTAATTTTTACTTTCTTCTATCTATAATAGAAAAAAATATAGTAATCTAAAAAAAAATTTCGACTTACACATTTTAGGGGTCAGAGATCTCGGAAAACAGTTTTATACAAAATGTCTCATGTAAAATGCATCATCAATGCAAAATTCTTCTCATTTTTTGTTTTGAAAATATACATAATTTAAAAAAATACGACTTTTGAAGTATTAACATGTATGAGATAGAAGAATGTTTTGTGATTGGCGCAACCGACAAGTTTTCTTCTGTTAAATCGAGAATATAAACACGAAATAAACAAAATGTATTACTTTTTTTATCAGAACTCTACGTGCAAAACAATTTTTAAATACATCAGCATAAATACACAAATATAACAACACATATTAAAAATGAAGAATCGAAGCAGTTTACTATTTTTCCTAATCCGGGCCGGGGTTTTGCCCCCTGTATCTTCCGTTTAAAATAATTTTTAAACACATGAACATAAAAAGAAAAACATAGCTAAAAGCTCTCTTTAAAGGGGAGCTAAGGGGACTTTATCCCAGTGACGAAAATTATTAACTACTTCTCTTTTTAGTGTTTAATTATTTTACATTTGAGAAGAATAAATTTTACTATTGCTTTCAAAATCAAAGAGAAAAAAGATCATAAATTTGAAAATCCAGCAAGTGGCAATTGCTCTCCGCTGACCCATCCTCCCACCCCCACCCCCTGTTTTTCGAACTTTTAAACGAATAATAATGTTTTAAAATTCCTCCATACAAACACTTTGGTCATATTAATAATAATAGAAAAAAATTATACTTTTAAACTAGTTTTTCGTAAAAAATAATGATTTTGGACAAAGAATATTTTTTATATGAATCATAAGAAATTACAATATTTATATAAAATACTATACTAATACGAAGAATACAATAAACACAATGAATCATGAGTCACAGAAGCAGGAAATTAATTCTTCAACAGATCAGAATATAATCGTCACAATGACTTCGCTGTATCAGAATAAGTCACAGAAGCGGGAAATTCTTCATCAGAGAACATCTATCATAAATTTCTAAAAAGTATAATCGTCACAACTTGGAACTTCCTTTCCTATCACGTGTCACGTGTGTACGTGATTGTCCCCTATCGGACAGCCTTGGATCCCCATTTCGTATATTGGCCAAGGATTCCCTGCCACTTCGCGAATTGGCCGGCCAAAACCCGAAATGCATTGTTCATTTCACGTACTTCGGGTTTTGGCCAGGAATCTCGGCCAATTCGCAAACTGGCCGGCCAGTTCGCGAATTGGCCGAACTTCGGGTTTTGGCCGTAACATATATATATAATCAGATTTAAAAACTGGACTATATTTCTACGCTTCTGATAGTATCTTAACTGGAAACGTTTAAAGCATTTCTGAGTAAATATATCTTTGCTGATTTAAGGTTAATATCTTCGGATCACAGTTTCACCTGCATTAGTGTTGCCAGATCGCTACTTTTCGTATTCAAATTTCTTGATTGCCACCAGTTTTTTAAATAGTAAAATTCTCCTTATGAGAGATAAAATAGTTGAAAACAAGGCGTATTTTCCTATTTAAAAATGTGTTACTAATCAAGCAAACTGTCCCGCGTAAATCGGGGCACCTGGCAACACTAATCTCCATGTAGCCGATAAATTATTTAGAAAGAGCCATAGAACTAGGATGGAATATTCGTT
The DNA here is from genome assembly GCA_963931845.1 of Maratus michaelseni. NCBI lineage: Eukaryota > Metazoa > Arthropoda > Arachnida > Araneae > Salticidae > Maratus > Maratus michaelseni. The sequence continues at coordinate 406,771,942 of OZ007586.1, forward strand.
TACTTCCATGGATAGAGCACGAGCGAGGCTAACGAAAAAGACAGGATGCCGCATTATCTTTCGCATTAGACCACTAGAGTCACATGATGCTTTTTTCGTGCATTCAAGCATTCGAACATCACATGGCTCAAGCGGTCTGAAAAAAGAGACACGTGTCAGCTGTTGGGTTGTTTGGGGGGGGGGGCAGAAACCTTTCCTTTCCTAGTGTCAGACCTGCCAAGTCTCCGGCTTTTTGGATACCAGTATTTTAGTACAGAAAATGTTATTTTATTTAATTTTAGCATTCTGTGATTTAAAAGAACAACATTTTTCTCTAAACAATTACTGGTGTACAAAAAGCCGGAGACTTGGCAACTCTGCTAGTGTACTTTTTACCAGCGTACTTGTTTTTAGATTTTTTTAAATTAGTTTTCAAGATTTTATGCAATGTGCTGTGGCGGAAGAAGTGGGGAGAAGACGCAGAAAGTTGTGGAGAGGTGGATATATTAGATGATTGATTATTTATTTATTGTTACTAGATATCGATGAATACGACATTTTTTCCCTTATAATAAAGAGTTTTAAAGATTTTAAATTTGTATGCTGGAGGGGGAAGTGGGGGACAGAGATTTCAAGGGAAAGGGAATAATTTATATGATTGATTATTTATTTATTATTACACAGAGTAACAATTAAGGTGAATGATTTCTTTTTACATAAAAATAAAAATATGTTTAAAGATTTTAAACATATCTGTATGCTGGCAGGGGGAAGGGGGAACAGGGAGAAGAGTAAATTAAAGAAGGTTAGAGGGCAGTTTAGATAATTATCCATTTATTTTTCGTGATAAAAGAATGCGTCATTTTTTTAATTAAAGAGTTATAAAGATTTTTAACTCTGTATGCTGGAGTAGAAGGGGCAAAAGGGAAAAGAAATTTTGGGACAGGATTATAATTTATTTGATTAATTATTTATTGTTACTAGAGACCATTGAAAAGGGCAAAAGATTTGTTTTATAAACAAATAAAAAAATTTAAATATTTTAAACTTCTTTGTATACTGGTGGGAAAGCTGGAAAGCGAAAGTTTAGGGTGTTAACCCTTTCCGGCACAGTGGTCCCACTCCGGGCACACCTAATTTTATTTCCAAACTTGCATTCGGCACCAAGAATATTTTAATAAAATTTTGCTTCTACAATGAAAGCTTAAAATAAGGAATTCATATTTTCTAAAAAATTGTTTGTAATTTCCGGTGTCAGTCAGTATTTTTGCATTTTACGAACAGAATTTGTCTGCGCCGGAAAGGGTTATGGGGTTAATTTGGATGTTTATTTATTTATTTTTATTATTGAGCAACGATTGTTGCAGATTATTTTATTAAATAAATTTCTTTAAAGATTCTAATCTCTATACTGGAGACGGAGGTTAAAAGCAAAGCGGAAATATTGGGGCAGGAGGAAATTTTTTTATTAATGATTTTTTATTGTCACTGAAGCGCATTAGATGGGGCTGAAAAGTTTTTTATAGAAAAATAAAGATGTTAAAAACTTTAATATTATTTGTATTCTGGGGGCTGGCAAAGACGGGAGCAAGCGTAAATTTGGGAGATTAAGGGGTTGGATGATTTTTTATTTATTTTAATTAGTGAGCAACGAATGTTAGATTATTTTTGTAAAATAAAGAGTTTTAAAATTTTCAATCTGTGTATTCTGAAAGGCCAGGGAATGGGGAAGTAGAAATCTTGGGGCGCGTGCAGGAAAATATTTTATATGTTTGATTATTTATTGTTACAATAGTGTATTAATTAGAACCGAAGTTTTTTATATAAAAAAATATTTAAAAATATTTATTTTTTATTTTTAGGCTGAGAGTGCAAACGAGGGGGAAACATATATTTATCAGGTTAGTGTCGGTTATTTAGATGACTATTAATTTATTTTTATTAGTGAGCAACGAATTTTGTAGATTATTTTATTAAAATAAAGAGTTTTAAAGATTTGAAATTCTGTATGTTAGAAGGGGGAGGGAAAGGAAGAAGGGGAATTTGGGGGAGGGCGAAGGGATAATTTATATGATTGATTATTTATTAAAAGAAAATAAACCTTTTTATATACATTTTGCTCAAAAGATCTAATTTTTAGAAGGTTTAAGAGTAGTATTCATTTTTAAAATCCATGTACAGGGTGATTCATAATGAATGGGACAAAAAGAAAACATGATTGTGAACGTTGTAATTAATATATTTAGAAAATTTAAATTTACCTCAAAACTACATTTATTCAAGTTTCTACAGGTGTTCAATATATGCCACTCCGGTGACACGACAAATGTTTATACGGTAATCAAGCTCCTGCCACACTCGTGATAGCATATCCCCTGTGATGGAGTTCAACACTGCAGTTATCCGCTGCTTCAGTTCCTCTAAGTCCTGAGGAAGTGGAGGCACAAACACCTTGTCTTTAACGAAACCCCAGAGAAAAAAATCACAGGGTGTTAGATCTGGTCCATTTTTCAGCAAAGAAAAATGGACCAAAAACACAACTGTTTGATAAAGCGCAGAAAACCTTCACCTTGGGAGAATCACGCTGATGTTCAAATGTTACATGGGTATTTTCCGTGCCCCAAAATCGCAAATTATGTCGATTAACTTTACCACATAAGTGGAACGTGGCTTTCGCAGTATGCTTTCTCCTGCATGGACGACATTTTGTTTAACAGCGCCTCTAGCGGCGAGTTCGTCATTCGATGATTTTTCCTTGTTGCCAAATAAAACTTATATAATTGTAGTTGCAGAATAAATTTGTTTCGGCTGAATAAATCCATTACGGCAGTCACGCTGCGCTATTCGTTTTGGCCCATTCATTATGAATCACCCTGTATTACAAGAGTTAATAGAGACAGATAAACTGTAAATGAAACATAGAAGCTAACGGTAATGTTACTATCAGAGTTCCTTAAAATATTTTCAAAAGGCATGCATGCAATATGGTTTATGAATATTTTCTGAGACTTTTTTCTTTCATAATTCCAATGAAACTATCAGATGTGATGTCACACAAGACCGAAATTACACAAAACATGTAATGCTCTACCTCCATTTTACTTAACATAACTTTTTAAAACTTGACCATATAAATCCCAGTAACATTTTTTAAAGTCGTTAAAGTCAGTTTTATTTTATCTTGTCTTTTTGATATTGTTATATTGCAAGGACTCTAATTTAGCCTTAAGTTAAAACAACAGTAATTATTCAAATATTTCTAATTACTGTCCTCCCAATTTATTCCACATATTACACCTAGATGAGCAGAAATACATTCAAATTAAAACCACGGATACTATTATGTAAATTTGAAATAAAGTTTTATCGCTAATTCTTATTCATGTGAAATAGTTAAATGTTGTAAAATGAGTTTCCTCATTATATTAGAAAGTAGAGTCATTAATTTAACTTAGAAAAAATATATTAAAATATTTTTTTAAATATACCTGTTTCTCTGTAACTGTTGCAATACTATAAATGATTAAAGAAAAGAAGCATTTACTGAATAAATAGGAAACCAGTGATAATAAATCATTTTGACATTTGATAATATTTTAAAAAGCTTGTTTTCTTAGATATAACAATCAATTTTATAAAAAAAAAAGAATTTATTTTCCCATTTTGTTTATCTAAAAATTGAAAATATTTTTTTACCAATACACTGGTAGTCTTGTGGTATAGGTTCAAAAATTATTTGGTAAATATGGGGTTTGGAAAATGTGTGGTTTATATTATTATTAGAGTTCATATAAAATATAGCCCGTATATTTTTCATATGAAGAGTCGGCAAAAAATCCGTATAAATTTTAAAAAATCATAATAAAAGAAACAATTTTCGTATCGGAATGTAGTTTGTACCATAACAAATGGAATATTTGTAAAAAAAAAAACATTTTGTGCGAAATATTTTTGTGGATAAAGAAAAACAAACTTCCAATTTTCACTGATAGATGGAGATATTAAAGCCCGCTCTATTAAAACATAAAACATACTTTAATTATACACCAGATACCGTACATACTCGCGTATAAGTTGACCCCCAAATTTGAGAGAAATAACAGGTTATTGCCAATAATTCCGTATAGTTATCTTTGCCTAATTTAATCTCAGAATTAGTAATTTTTTTCGGCTATTAAATAAGTCTCAGATAACTTTTCAGAAATAGTGGTACCGAACCTGTAATTTCTCATGAATTTAAGTGTCAACTTATACGCGATTATATACGGTATGTATTGGCACTTCAGACCACTATACTCTCAATTCTCAAGTGAAAATAAGTACTTTTGTATAATGTCAATATTGTTTAAGTCTTTTAATCACATGGAACTTCGTATTATCAATTGTTATTTTTTATGAAAATTTAATCTTTATAGAGACACTTTGCTCACCTTGTATTTAATTTTAGAATTTAAATTTTTCGTGATATTGTTGTTTCAGTCACAAAAGTAAATATGTGTTTAATTGAGTTTTTACATTTTATAACCTAAATAATTTTTTTTAAATGGAAAAAGTATCTCAATGTTTTAATAATACTGTTCTAAACGGAAATTTTTGCACCATTTACAAATTTACATAATTTTTTCAAAATTAAATTTATAAATCCTTTATTTAGGGGGAAAACTGTAAAACTGGATACCTAACGGTTTTCCTTTGTTGACAAAAATCTAGACTATCGGAAATATCCAAACGTCCCACAAAAGTGTTTGGGGTCATCTGGACTATTGATAAAAAAAACCTGTTGCCACATGAAAAGTTTTCTCTACTTTGAAAAATGCGTATTCTAGAAACATCTAAAACAACTCAGAAATTTTATGTTAGGGTAAAACTGGACACAAATCAGAAGTTAAAATTTTACACTTCAAAATTTTCACATTCAAAAAAGCTTTATTTAATAAATTTTGAATCAAACTTTAAAACATATATACATATTTTTAAAGTCACTAACGTTTTATTTTCAGGTTTCCCAGCAATTTTTAATGTTGTCATGTCTTTTACTTCTCGTATCCGCTAAACATTCTATTGATATTTCTTCACCTGTTGAGTGAAGAAGCAGTCCATTGCAGAATTCAATGCAGAACCATGTGTGCCCGATTTTACCCCAATATACGTCCAAAAATCATCATGGTCGTTCTCCTGGATAGATAGACGTACACACTTCTACATGGTATCAAAATATCGATTGAAAGCTATAGAAAAGAGCAGTTTACTTACCTAATTCGATTAGTCAGTCTGGATTTATTTGAAGAGGAGAAAAGACTTCGAAAAATTGAAACTTTTCAGGTGAATTATTTTCCAATAGCACTGCACGGACACAGAGATTAACTAACTTCAAAAGTCGATGACACACTCGTAGGTGACACTGGGAGATGTAGTTAGGACGGGTACTGTCAACAACACAGCAACCATAATCGGGAAAGCAGGGTACCCGGTTTGGCTCACCTACCCGGTTTTACCCTACCCCCGTTATTATAATATATTTTTTTTTATTTTATTATAATAAATTTGAAACAGCGTTCGTACGCGATTAAAGTGAGTATACAGTAGTTATTCGTTAAATGTGACTTTTTTAAGGAATCCAAAATTTTAAACAATAATGGGAAATAAAGCATAAAGAAAATCAAGAAAGAAAAATCATGCACTAAAAATAGATTATGAAACACTTACCAACACTAACAGAATACTTTAATAAACAATCGCTGTTTAATAAGGTAAAATTGGGCTGTGCCGCCAAGCACAGAGTGGCACCCGTCAACCACGTCAACCGTCGCACCCAACTCCTGAGGGACTTATAACAAGCACGACCAGGAGAGCCCCCCCCCCCCCGTATGCGCTGCGACCGGTAGGAGCACCGCCACCTGCGAATCACTCCTATTGAACATATGATGTGACGACATAGCTCGTTGCGATACGTGGTGGATTCCAGTATCAGATGAAATCACCACGAAAACACTTGGGGACGAGCCGGGAACCTCTAAAAGCTTCGGAGCTGGACATCCAAGAGGGAGCCAGGTCCTGGGCCTTAAGTCGGGTTTTCCCGACCCGCACTTACTCTACCAAAACTCGAGGGGTGTGAAGACCTACAGAGCTAATCATAGTTCCCTCTTGCAATGCATTTTTAATAAGGTAAATAAGGTATATAAGTAAACATTTCAGAAAAACACAAAACGCATTTGAAAACCAGATTTCAACAATTACCGTCCAGAGCCAGAAAAGTACTTCAATTCTTTTCTGAAGCCCTGTACATAAGTTATATAGTATTTGCATATACTCTATGGTATGCTATAATTTAGTTTAGTAATAAAACACATAACACAGTTGGAAATTACTCTTCAACAGTTTCTACCAATAGACGGAAACATGCTTGAATTATTTTGTACAGCCCTGTATATTAACTTAAGCTTTTTATACACGCCACGTATTAAAGTGTAGTTTAATTCAGACAAATACACGCTAAAATCAAACTTCCAGAAATTATCATACATAGGCAGCCATGTATTCAGCACTTTGCGTGGGCGTGTATATGATTTAATTTATATTCTACAAACCTTTCTTGGTATACTAAATATATTTCGCGTTCAAAATACATAACTCGAGTAAAAGCCCATTTTAATCAATTTACGCTGATGCACCGTAATGCTTACGAATTTTTTGATTAGCCCTGTATATGATATGCAGCTTTTATACATACGTCACAGAATAAAAAATTTTTATTAAACGCATACCTTACTAAAATCCCACTTTCAGTTATGGCTTATAAACAATACTTCGGACACAGAACTGTACCCGAAATATTTTGTGTATCTCTGTAAATGAACGATAAATGCTATGCACATAACAAGTATCGTTTAGTAAACCTCAATAAAATATATCAATTTCATTGAAATGGCGTAACATAATTAAAATATACTGCAAACAGTTTTTCCCCGTAGACCATTATGTAAAAGAATACTTTTGTGTGGCACTGTATGTCAAAGAAAAAAGCTTTACATTACATATTCTACAGAAAACATGTCTTAGTGCATCTCAGAAATTGATATCAATTTCATTATGTTTATAATAGTGTAACATGATTAAAATACACCACAAACGATTTTCCACATTAAACCACAATGTAATGGAGTTCTTTTCAATTTCCCCGTAAATTATTTATAAGTGCTAGATGTACCATATTTGATAGTAAGCATCTTGTACTGTATTTCAGTGATGTATACCAATTTCAATATATTTGAAATAGTGTCACATCTTTAAAATGTAGCGCAATTGATTTTCCCCGTAGACCACAATGTAAAAGGCATTCTTTTGCGTGCCCCTGTAAAAACAGTAGAATAGCTGGACGAACCATGTTCGTTAGTAAGTATCTTTTAGTGTATTTCAGTGATGTATATCAATTTCAATATGTTTGGAACATTGTCACATCATTAAAATGCACTGCAAAGGATTTTCCTCCGTAGACCATAATATAACGGCATCCTTTTGAGTATCCCTGTAAAAAAGTATAAGTGCTACACACTTCATTTCCAATACCGAACATGCTATAGTAAACCTCAATCACATATATCACATACATGACTATCCGGATATATTTACGTGGGTTAGAGCACGGACCGACAGACAGACAGACGGCAGACAAACAAATTGAATTCATAGACACTTTTCAACTATGATGGAAATTGTTAAGAAAGAAAAGAAACAAGTTGTAGGAAGTAAGATTTTACCAAGTCATAGAAAGAAATGTAGTTTTATATCGATATTTTAATACCATTTACAAATTTCAATATTATGTTAGATATTGACTACTAGAGATATTCCACTATTCTATTAAAATACTTCTCATATTGCGCACTTACAGGATTTCAGCAAGTTTACTAGAATTAATGAGTTTCCATAGTAAACTATTAAGGAATCTCAGATTTAAATTTAATGCTAAAATATAAAATAAATAATAAGTGAATTAAAAAAGAAAATGCATATACAAGAGGAAATTATTTTTACGCGACTATTGAAACATAAAACTGTTTTTTGAGGTTAGTTTAAAGATTCCTTATGTCTTTCTGTTACACTAAATATATTTGTTATAGTAAAAAAAAAAAGCCTGAAAAGTTAAAAATCTCTTGAGTCTATTTTGAGATCTCAGGTGAAATGATCCAATTCACACAGACAAACGGAAAAAAAAGTTTCAAAGTCGATGCATGATTCCCTCTGGATTTCAAGTCCATCTGTCAGCTCTGCTATCGTCACAAAAGACTATTAGGGCTTTACGTCTAAAGATTTGTTCTAGACTTTTCCGGAATCTAGATTTATAAGTGTTCTGTTTTTTACCGAATTTTGTTTAAAAACTAACAAATTTATTCTTTTCTGTTTCAAATCTTTAAATTGCTAACATTTTTTATCTTTTTCTACAGAATTGAACTAGTAAATATTTTGATCAAAATGTCTCGTTATATTTTTTACATTATTATGGTGTTTGTTTCATTTCACATTTTTTTAATAAACTGATTTTATTAAAAAAAAAATATTAGAATTCTTGCACATTTTCTCATGTAATCTCTTACTGCTGTAAAAGATTTTAAGTTTTACAAAAATAAACTAGAAAATATTAGGTAAATAATATGTTTTAAGAAGAATAAACACTGTTAAATTAAGGAATGGTAGACTATGACTTAATGTACAGAAAATATTTTATCTTTTAATTCTTATATATTAAATTGCTTATAAAGGCCAACAAACCATTTGCAAAAAAAAAAAAAAAAAAAAAAAAAAAACCAACAGTGATCCAAACGTTAGATGAGAAAAATTCTGCTGAAATACGTTCCAAATTAGAGGGGTGTCCGTACCCTATCGTTGGCGGTTTCTGCAAACGATGGTCTAACAATCTGTGCTATTTGGGCAGTTGAACGGGATATTTTATTCAGAGTCCATGATTTATACCGTATTTTTTAAATAGTAATATTCGTATATAGTTATTAATAAATTCGTATATAGTATATAAGCCCTTCGCGACGAGAGTCTTTTACAATTCATTTAAGTTTCAGGCACCTGTTTTTCAGAGTAAAAATTTCCGACTCATTGAATTTCTGAAAATTAGATTTGATAAGGCAAACATTTCTGTTAATATTCAAGGATATCTTGAACTTTACCTATACAGCACGCATACGTGCCGCTCTTCTCGAAGGGTTTAATAACAGATTAACGATTTCCAATATTTCTGTTTCAAAACGTGGAGGCAATAAAGTAATCTGAATAATAAATCCCACCCAAATGACTCTTATTGATATTGAAATTCATTAGAGTGTTAAATCACAGCACTCTGAATACCCGGCTTATGGACTCACACAAAAATGGCGGCTGTCCTACACAGATTTTTTTAAGCATTTGTACAGTCCCTATTAAATTTAATTGGTTAAATTGGTTAAATTGCCGGTCAACAATGTGATTTTCAAACTTTTACATCAGTAAATAGCTTGCAGAAAATCTTTTTGTTAAATAATGTAACATGCAAGTGTAACGCTCATAGGCAGGGCTTCCTGTTTAAAAGATGAAAACTACACGTCCAAAAAATGTTAGTTATGTGAACCATTAGGAGAAGGCCGGACAAAGTGGCCAGGGTGGGCAAAGTATTCACCCAATATAATGACGTCACCAGAGCGATAGCATTGCGTGGTTTGTGTTCAAACTATTTCGTTTGATGGCAGTGAGTAACCAGACAATCGTGAAACAAGGTTGTTCCATGTTTTATAAATTTAGAGCGGGTTTTCCAGTTTTTGAAGTTTGTGATTTAAGGTAAGTTATTTACATACAATTAACAATAACCTGTTGTATTGCATTTATTTATTGAATGCGTAAGGAAAGAGCTTGTTTTCAGCTTCACATTGGTGGATGAGTGGTAGCTGACTGTTCATTAGTTTACACTGTGGAACGTATTTTTTGCCATGGATCCCAAACGTGCGAAGTAGTCAAGCAGGGTTGCCAGGTCGACCTTTTTTAATTCAAAAATTTCGAATTCTTACCGGAAATTCTGAAAGAAAAATGTTTATTTTAAGTATTCAGAAAATGTCTCTCATTGAAGAATAAAAAAAAACATTGTAGAGAATTTCTGGTATGAATGCAAATTTCGAAATTAAAAAAAGGTCAAACTGGCACCCCTGTGGTCAGGATAGTGGCCGTTTGATTGGATCAAATGCAATATTTGTCACCTCTGGACGCATGAGGCCTGTTCACTTCGCGAATAAGATGACGTGGAGTTCATTTGTGAAAAATGCAGCGTTTGATTCTGATTTATAATTTTTTATTCGGGTTTGTCAATTTCTTATTAGTTTTCATACCATATTCAATCTGTCATTATGTTTCATACAATTTGTTATGACAGTAAACATGTTCTAATCCTTTGAATAGTGATTTCAATCTTTTTACACCTGTGGGGACAAAGTGGTCATTTTGACCTTTTTGGCAAAAAACCGAATTCTCACTTCCACTTCATTATTTCGTAAAAATTAGAAATACCCTTACAGTTCTAAGTAGTCACTCTAGTTCTACGCAAATTGTCAGTTATGTATATGTATTTTAAGGATAAATCAAACACTTTGTGCGAATTTTAATTCATAAACTAAAACCATTAACAACGTTATAACGCACAAATAAAAAAAAAGACACAAAAAATTACATACGGCCGTTTCGAGGATTCTTGAATTTCCATCCTCAGTGAAAAAAGGTGGGCCTCAGTGGGTTGGGTTTAAATAACCCCTCGGTTATAGCCCCGAATACTTTCTTGATTTTCAATCAAGCCAGTACTCGGCCGGTACCATTTGCCTATTTTTGTTTAATTATTTATTTATTTTCACTTTACTTTTCATTAAATATATAAACATGCAAATTTTCATAGTTTAAATTGTATCGATATATTTAAACTGCATTTAAAAAACATATTAAACAAAAAAAACAAAATTGGATTGCTAAAAATAATTATTGCGTAGACAGTTATTCTAATTACAAAATAATGAATCCGAGTTTTTAAAAAATCATATTAAAAATATAAAAGCATAATTTTAAAAGGCCATGAAATGTTTTAAATGTTTCGATAATGAAAGAAAATTAAAATGGTATATTATAGATTTATATCAGGTATTTTAATTTATTTGTTTTTGAAAAATACAGTAACCTCTCATTTATGCGATAAAAGGAAATTATTTTTCTACACCAGTTTTTTAAGGTAATTTTTACCTTATTAAATCGAGAATGTATAAATCGAATTTTACTGTTTTAAAATAGTGGTATGAAAAAGAAATTACTGGACATCGCGTATAAGTGAGAGCTAACTGTAGTAAATTATTCATTTAAGTAATTCCAAATAGATTAAAATCACAGCAAGAATTTCTGTTCTATAGAAATATAAATTGCCTACACAATTTTCTTTTTTACTTTTCATTAAATATTTAACACTAGAATTACCAGAAATTTTACTCAAGTTTGTTTTAACTATTTCACACCAGAAATTTTATTTAAAACTACTTAACTTATTCATTTAAAGTATTTCTGTGAGTTTTATACTTATTTTAAAAATAAATTTTTGCATATGTATTTTAAGGATATAACAAATACTTTGTGCGAATTTTAATTCATAATTTGGTAACCGTCAAAATGACGGCTCGTGGTAGTTCTAGTGTTACACATACAGAATTTCATAGTTAAAACTGTATTTAGATGCAACAAAATAGTTTAATTTATATTTTTCGCAAATTTCAATGATTGTACATATCTTTTTCAATTGTAGTTTGAAATTAATTGATAAAAATTTTTGCTGCGAAAATAAGTCCAACTAGGTTACGAAGCCGCTTGCCAAAGGAAAACATTTATCCGATTATAAACTGTGACGTAAACTTTAAGACTTTTGTTCTCAAGGCACTCTGGCTTTCATATATTTATATCCTAACTATATTTTATCGATACACAAACTTTCACCGCATTCTGTGACCTCGACCTCGGAACCTCTCCTTGTTTGCCAATGTTGCTTTTTGAATGAAAACTATATTTCTCGTTTCCCGTCGATAATGTGTTAAACATCTATACTAATAAAATAAAGTTTCGTCCTGTGTCTGTGTGTGTGTGTGTCTGTTGGCGATGGCTAGCAAAATCTAGCACACCTAGAAGTCTGGAAATTTAGGTGTGGATAGTCCAAGGTCTGACCATGTACACCTGAGTGTCAGAATTTTAATATTTTGATAATTACTCTAGATATTAATTAGAATATCATTCAACATCGCATCGAAAATGCCATCTTTTAAATCAAAATGGCTAAAGAAAAGAACTGTTGTTGTGGATTTGCAAGCGAAAATTAACGATTCGAAATTATTTTACTAATTAGCGAATTTTAAGAAAACTAATTAAGATATCTATTTAAAAATTTCTGAGCATATGTAAAAAAAATTACATCCGTCTATGCAATTTTTGAAAAATTCTGCCGGTGATTTTTCTTAATTTATGCAAAAAACTGCTAAAAATCTGCTGGGGCAAGTAAAAAAATTCCGAGAAAGTTTCAGACAGGGATCTGCTTTCATTAAAAACTGAACTACGAAGAGATATCTGTTTCTCTGGCCGATCCCTCCATTTAGTTTGCGAAAAAGAAAGGAAATAATTGCCAATTTTTACTAATGAACAAAAATTTAGATAACTAATTAAGATATAGATCTGAAATTGAGGATGGGAGGTGTTGTCATCTGCCGGCTATTTTAGCGTCTTCGTTATGTTCTAATTATCAGAAAAATTTAATTATTTTTTTAATGATCGCGTTAATGTATGTGAAGGTGGTTTTCTTGAACAAATTTTTCGTTATATTTGCGGGTATGGGGAGGGAGGGGGTTAACGCCTTGCACTGAGGTTGTTATTATCTCGGACCCGGGTAACGCCGAGCGGGTAGCTAGTATATATATAAAAATATGTTAAATATTCTAGTCAGTGTTTCCACATCTGTCGGATTTTTATTTCAGAAGTTCCGAAATTAAAAAATAAAAGAATAGTAATTTACTTCTATTATATTCTCGGAATAGCTATGATTATACAAAAATAACTATTCAAAATTTCTGGTGAAAAATCGGAAATTTCGATTAAAAATTTCACCAGATTTGGCAACACTTATCTCGGTGCAAAAAATGAGAAACAGTTCAGAAAAAGCTTCTACTAATGAATTTCAAGTTGATATAACATTAGTTCAGAGCTTTAGCATATGAGTGAGATAAATAATTGAAGAGAAAACGTTGGTACATAACGGTAATTTTATCAAATTAAAACATGTCACACTTTAAAAATAACTCATAATGTTTTTGATTATTATTAAATTATTTATTACTAGCAAGCTACGCCCGCTACGCTGGTCAATTTCTTATAACGAACTTTTAATCCAACAAAATATTGACATTTCATAATTCACTTTTATATTTTAACAGAATAATAAGGCTACTATAATTTGAGACTCGTGCTATAGCCAATATACACGCCAGGACACGTCGCCCTTATCATTATCTTTTTACGCATGAAGATTTCACTATGGTACTCCATTGTGAAATTTGGTAATTTTTCAAATTCAATATTTGAAAAACGGCATACTCATTAGACTTGAAATTTATATCAAGAAAAATACAATTTTTTACCTTTCAAACGCAGTTTGCCTAACAATTTTCTGACAAATACTTTTCGAGCTACAATTTTTTTTTCAGTAACTTCAAATGTTTCATTTTCCGAGATTAATCTATGGCAACAATTAGCGAAAAACCCAGTCGTCAGAAACGCATAGTTTTTTATTAAAGAGGCTGTTGGAGCAGGGATTGTCACCACCAATTTGCCACCTAACTTTTGAAATCGGTTCGGTAGTTCTAGAGATTCCATAGAAATTGTAATTTAGAAAGTTTTTAGAACGCTTTTCGCTCATTTCACCCTTTTAAATTTCGATTTTTTTTTATTTTGTTTTTAGAGAGCATTTACATCTTATAAGTAACTACAATGCCAAATTTCATATTTCTAGCTCCTTCAGTATAAAAAAAATCGCAATTGTAGAACGTTTTTCGCTCCTGCAGCCCCCCCTGGGGTTAGTGACACCTACATAAAATATAGCCTATGTTGAAGCAGGGGTTGTCACTATCAATTTGCCACCATCACTTTTGAAATCGGTTCGGTAGTTCCAGAGATTCCATAGAAAGTGTAATTTAGAATGTTTTTAAAACGCTTTTCCTCCTTTTCACCCTTTTAAATTTCGAATTTTTTAAAAATTTTATTCTTAGAGAGCATTTACATCTTATAAGTAACTACAATGCCAAATTTCAAATTTCTAGCTCCTTCAGTATAAAAAAAATCGCAATTTTAGAAAGTTTTTCGCTCCTGCACCCCCTGGAGTTAGTGATACCGACATAAAATATAGCCTATGTTGGAGCAGGGGTTGTCACAATCAATTTGCAACCATCACTTTTGAAATCGGTTCGGTAGTTCTAGAGATTCCATAGAAATTATAATTTAGAATGTTTTTAGAACGCTTTTCGCTCATTTCACCCTTTTAAATTTCTAATTTTTTTTGTTGTTCTTAAAGAGCATTGACATGTTATAAGTAACTACAACGCCAAATTTCAAATCGGTTCGGTAGTTCTAGAGATTCCATAGAAATTGTAATTTAGAATGCTTTTAGAACGCTTTTCGCTCATTTCACCCTTTTAAATTTAGACTTTTTTTTTTATTTTGTTCTTAGAGAGCATTTACATCTTATAAGTAACTAAAACGCCAAATTTCAAATCGGTTCGGTTGTTCTAGAGATTCCATAAAAATTGTAATTTAGAATGTTTTTAGAACGCTTTTCGCTCATTTCACCCTTTTAATTTTGGATTTTTTTTTAATTTTGTTTTTAGAGAGCATTTACATCTTATAAGTAACTACAATGCCAAATTTCATATTTCTAGCTCCTTCAGTATAAAAAAAATCGCAATTTTAGAACATTTTCCGCTCCTGCAACCCCCCCCCCCTGGGGTTAGTGACACCTACATAAAATATAGCCTATGTTGAAGCAGGGGTTGTCACTATCAATTTGCCACCATCACTTTTGAAATCGGTTCGGTAGTTCCAGAGATTCCATAGAAAGTGTAATTTAGAATGTTTTTAAAACGCTTTTCCTCCTTTTCACCCTTTTAAATTTCGAATTTTTTAAAAATTTTATTCTTAGAGAGCATTTACATCTTATAAGTAACTACAATGCCAAATTTCAAATTTCTAGCTCCTTCAGTATAAAAAAAATCGCAATTTTAGAAAGTTTTTCGCTCCTGCACCCCCTGGAGTTAGTGATACCGACATAAAATATAGCCTATGTTGGAGCAGGGGTTGTCACAATCAATTTGCAACCATCACTTTTGAAATCGGTTCGGTAGTTCTAGAGATTCCATAGAAATTATAATTTAGAATGTTTTTAGAACGCTTTTCGCTCATTTCACCCTTTTAAATTTCTAATTTTTTTTGTTGTTCTTAAAGAGCATTGACATGTTATAAGTAACTACAACGCCAAATTTCAAATCGGTTCGGTAGTTCTAGAGATTCCATAGAAATTGTAATTTAGAATGCTTTTAGAACGCTTTTCGCTCATTTCACCCTTTTAAATTTAGACTTTTTTTTTTATTTTGTTCTTAGAGAGCATTTACATCTTATAAGTAACTAAAACGCCAAATTTCAAATCGGTTCGGTTGTTCTAGAGATTCCATAAAAATTGTAATTTAGAATGTTTTTAGAACGCTTTTCGCTCATTTCACCCTTTTAATTTTGGATTTTTTTTTAATTTTGTTTTTAGAGAGCATTTACATCTTATAAGTAACTACAATGCCAAATTTCATATTTCTAGCTCCTTCAGTATAAAAAAAATCGCAATTTTAGAACATTTTCCGCTCCTGCAACCCCCCCCCCCTGGGGTTAGTGACACCGACATAAAATATAGCCTATGTTGAAGCAGGGGTTGTCACTATCAATTTGCCACCATCACTTTTGAAATCGGTTCGTTAGTTCCAGAGATTCCATAGAAATTGTAATTTAGAATGTTTTTAAAACGCTTTTCCTCCATTTCACCCTTTTAAATTTCGAATTTTTTTTAAATTTTATTCTTAGAGAGCATTTACATCTTATAAGTAACTACAATGCCAAATTTCAAATTTCTAGCTCCTTCAGTATAAAAAAAATCGCAATTTTAGAAAGTTTTTCGCTCCTGCACCCCCTGGAGTTAGTGACACCGACATAAAATATAGCCTATGTTGGAGCAGGGGTTGTCACAATCAATTTGCAACCATCACTTTTGAAATCGGTTCGGTAGTTCTAGAGATTCCATAGAAATTATAATTTAGAATGTTTTTAGAACGCTTTTCGCTCATTTCACCCTTTTAAATTTAGACTTTTTTTATTTTGTTCTTAGAGAGCATTTACATCTTATAAGTAACTACAACGCCAAATTTCAAATCGGTTCGGTAGTTCTAGAGATTCCATAGAAATTGTAATTTAGAATGTTTTTAGAACGCTTTTCGCTCATTTCACCCTTTTAATTTTCGAATTTTTTTTTTATTTTGTTCTTAGAGAGCATTTACATCTTATCAGTAACTACAACACCAAATTTTTAATCGGTTCGGTAGTTCTAGAGATTCCATAGAAATTGTAATTTAGAATGTTTTAGAACGCTTTTCGCTTATTTCACCCTTTTAAATTTCGAATTTTTTTTTTATTTTGTTCTTAGAGAGCATTTACATCTTATAAGTAACTAAAACGCCAAATTTCAAATCGGTTCGGTAGTTCTAGAGATTCCATAGAAATTGTAATTTAGAATGTTTTTAGAACGCTTTTCGCTCATTTCACAATTTTAATTTTCGATTTTTTTTATTTTGTTCTTAGAGAGCATTTACATCTTATAAGTAACTACAACACCTAATTTCCAATCTGTTCGGTAGTTCTAGAGATTCCATAGAAATTGTAATTTAGAATGTTTTAGAACGCTTTTCGCTCATTTCACCCTTTTAAATTTCGAATTTATTTTTATTTTTTTCTTAGACAGCATTTACATCTTATAAGTAACTACAACGCCAAATTTCAAATCGGTTCAGTAGTTCTAGAGATTCCATAGAAATTGTAATTTAGAATGTTTTTAGAACGCTTTTCACTCATTTCACCCTTTTAAATTTCGAATTTTTTTTTAAATTTTTTTTAGAGAGCATTTACTTCTTATAAGTTACTACAACGCCAAATTTCAAATTTCTAGGTGCTTCAGTATAGAAAAGATCGAAATTTTAGAACGTTTTTCGCTCCTGCACCCCCCTGGGGTAGTGGCACCGACATAAAATATAGCCTATGTTGGAGCAGGGGTTGTTACCATCAATTTGCCACCATCACTTTTGAAATCGGTTCGGTAGTTCCAGAGATTACCCCTACAAACAAACACACAAACAAACAAACAAACAAACAAACAAACAATCTTTACTCCTTTATAATATTAGTATAGATTCTGTAAGCTTTTTATTTAAAAATCTTAGAGACTATTTTTTTTTAAATTTAATTTACATTAAACAATTGCATCGCTCTCCGTGCCTAATGGGTTACATTTTGTGAAATGTTTTGCCATGAAATATTTCTTTTATAAAACTTCAGCTAAAGTTTAGTTTAAGAATTTTTTTTTCTTATTAAATGTGATTAGGATTCCTCTGCATCAGAAAATTTGAAAACCAGTTTTTTTTTTTTTTTTTTTTTTTTTTTGTAAGAGTGATGTTTGCTATATTTAAACTCAGAACTTTTTAAAACATACTTCTTTTCGATTAAATTGTATTCAAAACAACCTGAAGCGTAGTAACTCTGGCGAAACATTTCAATTTTTTTACAGAAAACAAGAACATATGTTTTCTCTGTTAACACACTAAGATGAATAATGTACTCGATTGCTTTTAAGTCATTGAACATTTATTTCCAAATTTCCAATACTGTTATGTTTAATACTGTTATGTGCTACGTGTTTATATAATTACGAACGCACAATAATAATAATAATAATAATAATTCCTCCGAAATAGGAAAACTTGCCATTCGGATAATATCGAGTAAGTTTTCATTTTTACATTTTTTTTTCAGAATTTCTTCTATAAAATTTCAAATAAAGTTTAATTGAAAGTTATTTTTTCTTATTAAAAGTGATCAGGATTCATACGCATAAGGGAAATTGAATACTTCATTCACAACATTATTACTCTAAAAGTGATGGTTGTTATATTTAAAATTAATTTAAAAAAAAGCAACCGTTTCTGTTTGAAAAAAATGGTATTCAAATCCCCTGAAGCTCAGAAACTCTGGTGATTCATTTAAAATATTTTACAGAAACCAAAAACATAGTCTTTCTTTGTTAACACTCTATGATGTATAATGCACTCGATTTCATTAATTCATTGATGACTTATTTCCAAATTTTCGATACTGTTAAGTAAAAAAATAATAAATTTTGAAATTTGCGAATTTAAATATATTTAATCATATATGTCCTACATAATGACTTTTTGCAGCGAATACTATTATTTATTGTAAAATTTATATTTTATTTAATTTTTATGTTATCGATCACATCATTATCATAACTGCCAAGTTATACGATTTTTTAGCACCACGAATTACGGAAATAAACTTCTCTTTATTTATTCGAAAAATTTTGCGCTAAAATAAGCCGTAAAATATTTTAATGAAAAAGTGGTGGCGAAAAATCATAGCAGTTATAAATCCGCATGCATTAAAATTATTCTAAACTCTTGTAAATCTTAATACATTTGCTTATAAACTTTCTTTTTTTATTGTTCATGTTGATTGACTGCTATTAATTTTTCGAAATAGTAATATTCGCCTTATTTACTGCCATTAAATAAGATGTTAAATAAGGCGAATAATTCTATTACAATTATTATTAATGTTGTCGCAATAAAGCAATCAGAATAATGATAATAAATCCCGCCAAACTAGGAAAACTTTCCATTCAGATAACATCGGTTAAGTTTTCATTTATATATATATATATATATATATATATATATATATATATATATATATTTAGAAGTTAACATCCAATTATTTTCTAAAAAAATTGCATATTTAACTCTTTGTTTGTGATAAATAATAAATTCAATATTGTTAAGTCAGAGAATATTTATTTAATTTTTTTTAAATATTCTAGATAAAAGAAAAAGCAATGAAATGTGCACGAATCCTCTTTAATAAAAAGCTACGCGTTGCTGACGACTGGCTTTTTCGCTAATCGTTGCCACAGATTAATCTCGGAAGATGAAACATCTGAAATTACTGAAAAAAATTGATAGCTTGAAAAGTATGTGCAGAAAATTGCTAAACAAACTGCGTTAGAAAGGTAAAATATTGTATTTTTCTTGATATAAATTTCAAATTTAATGATTATGTCATTTTTCAAATATTGAATTTAAAAAAATTACCAAATTTTACAATGGAGTACCATAACGGAACCTTCATGAGTAAAAAGATAATGATAACGGCAATGTGTCCTGATGTGTACTGGATACAGCACGAGTCAAAAATTATAACAGCCTTATTATTCTGTTAAAATATGAAAGTGAATTATGATGTCACGAGTCCATGATTTTTATATAATTCTTGACAAATACTAGATGCGATTGATTTCTTTTAAAAAATGATCCGGTTTTCTTGCAATTTTTTTAAATTTTTCTTCCAGTCTATGGTATCCCAGCGACTTTATAAACTACTAAACATTTCCTTTGACCACAAACTACTACATTTAAAAAAAAAAAATATTAACCTTCTTTTTCGGCATCAACTTACCTTTACTCACTACAGGCATAAATTAAAAATCGTATTACTGTTAAAGATAAGTGGTTAAGTTTAGAGAGAGGCGGGGTATTTCATCCGTAAGTTAAATATCGTGTTAATGTTAACACATTCGCTGCCGAATTAAAATTACCGAATTGTATTTTATTTAGAAAATTCAAATTTGTACCAGAAAATAGTAACAGCAATATTTACTTTATTTAATTACAGGCATTTTGCGATAACATGAAATAAAAATTCTTCTTTCGAAATTTCTGACGCGAATTTATAATTTTAGATTTAGAGATTCGCTGCCAACCACGCGCAGGCGCGTGTTTGGCAGCGAATGGGTTAAAGGAAATTAGTTAAATTTACAGGGGGCAAATTCCATCGCATGGGGGCTCATTCTTTGGGTTCTATGGGCTCGATTTCAATAGGGTTTGGGTCATTCGTCTTGAAATCGAACACTTGATTTTTTTTAATAATAATAATAATAATATTATTATTATTATTATCATGGTCCCGGGAAACACTGGGCGAGTCAGCTAGTGTATAAATAATTATTTACAACTTACGTACATAATGCTTTTTCTCTAATTTAATTTTCTGTGTAAAATCCTATTTAATTTGTATAATTTTATGTTACTGATCTCATTATAAATCCCTTTCCTTGAAGCTTATCTATAACAACTTTTCATAGATTTAATGAGAAAATATCCTAACGACCGTTTCAGAAATAATAACTAAGATGAAATATTCCAATAAAGAGTTCTCTCAGAAAACGGCACTTACACGTACTAATTACGATGAAGAAATTAAAAAATATGTTAATAATTCAAACAAATATTGATGTGAGTTTTGAGAGACTTCATTTATATTTTCGTATTTAATGTTTTTAGATAAATAGGCATTTAAAAAGAAAAATAATAATCTTCTGAATTTAATATTTATCGAATCTTCCAATTATCGTATGTATATAGAACGTTCTGTTAGTTATAAATTATATTTACAATAATTATATTTTTAGTGTAATGATATTGATGACAATGAGATTTAATATAAATGTGGATTACAGTTCTGTATCTGGTTGGGTAATATGATTTTAATGAACCCGATTTAACCATCGGTGTGGGTCGGGTGTAGTATAGTTGGGAGTAATTCTTTCTTTGTAGTTCGCCCGGACTCTAATTATTTCGGGTTGGATTTTGACTCTTACGGGTCACATTTGATAATAAGTACGATAGTTGAAAGATTCAAGAAATATTAAATTCAGAAGATTATTATTTTTTTAAAAGCCTATTTATCAAAAACATTAAATGTGAAAGTATAAATGAAGTCTTTTAAAACTTACATCTATACTTGTTTGAATTAATAATTATATTTTAAATTTCTAGATCGTGATTAGTACGGGTTACTCCCGCTTTCTCGTAGAACTGTTTATTTGAACATTTCGTTACAAATACAAAAAAATTGTTTTTTGCGTAATTTGATTATTATGTAGAACGCTTTGAATACATTGTTCTTCGCTTCTGAAAAATGAAGGCTATCAAAGGTGAAAATTTTTAAGTGTTTTTAGGGATACTTGAATTGGAGTAGCACTATTTTTGAACAGTAATCTTCCTCTTAAAGTTTTGCGACAGAAGTACCAAACACCCTCTAATCGTCCGTAATATGTGCTTTAATTTGACCCAGGTTTAATACGTACCAGATTTTTTTTTTGTGTGTGAAATGAAATGAATTAACTCCTCGTAGAAACTTGAAATTAGATAAATAAAGAATCATCAAATAATTTTTATCATTTGAAACGATATTAAACTGGGTCCAGTTAATCCACATATTACGGCTTACACATATCCACATACCACAGCTTAGCACTTCCTTTGCGATTATGTAAGTCGACGACTCGAAAATATTTGTACTTAAATTTTTGGGACCTTATAAATGCTGAAAAAAATCCGACTACGACTGCCACTATTTTTTGAGTCAGTTCATAGGCTTAGTATTCAGTGCAAATGCCTAATATAGTATTATTTTAGATATATTTTACATGTAATTAAAAATATATATATTTGTTATAGCACGGAAATTTTTGTTAATATCTAAGAGGAAATTTAAAACCATATTTGCATACGGACATATGTATATTGTTTTCTGAATTTATAAAAAGTATTTGGTTAATATAAAGAAAATTGCAAAACAAAACGCAACTGTATTTCACAACTTCGGAGTCTATTGAATATAAAGAAATAATAAAACAAATATCCAAAATAATTCTTATACAAAGAATCTGTATCTATTCGAAAAGAAGGTTTCTACTAATAAATTTAAAGTTTTATTTTATAAATCTTGAGAAAATGGTTTGTATTACTCATCACGATATGTACATCCATAACGAAAGGTCTTGGGTTCTATACTATTTTATGTGGGAAAGATTATCAGCCTGCAGATGCTCTAATTCGATATCATTAGAATATACAGATGTTATGTTTGTTTGTCTGCCTGTTTCCTTATGTGTTTTGACTTTACATAGGCTTTAACATTCGTAAAAACTGACCAATTGTCACGAAATTTAAAAATGGTGTTAACCCCTTCAGGGGCAATGCACTCTTGGAGCTAAAATATTGAAATTGATTGATTGACACCAGGATTCCCGTACAAATTTATTTCAAAATAAGTAAAAGCTTTCCTTTCTGTACGTTATAAATTCAAAATTTGATTCTAAAATTCTGGTGTCATTGTGACATTAGGGATTAAAATTAAGTGGTATATATAATATACCGTCGCCCTTCAAGGGGTTAAGGTATACAGCAGGGCTGTCCAAATTGTCGCCCGCTACTCACCAGAAAATTCTTACAGAAAAATTTGCCTCATTCAATCTCCAAATATATCCAATTGAGCAAGTGAAATATTTCTGTAAGAATTTTCTGGTGCACAGCGGGCGCCAGGTTGGACAGCCCTGGTATACAGCATTACTTTACGTTTTTAAAATAGCCATTGTATCGTGTATGTTTTTTCATTACAGAGACACATTAAAGTTTTTATTTCATATCACCGTCTATTGCGTATCAAAATAAGTGATATTGATAACAATGAGATTTAATATAAATGTGGATTACAGTTCTGGATTTAGTTGGGTAATCCGATTTAACCGTCGGTGTGTGTCGAGTGGGGTATAGCTGGCAATAATTCTTTCTTTGTAGCTTGCCCTGACTCTAATTGTTTCGAACTGGATTTTAACTCTTACGTGTCGCATTTAGTAACACATTTTTAATATAATGTTCACAATATTATTTAAAAATTTATATATTTGACTATAATTGAGTGTATATAAATATTAAGTAGAATTGATATTAGAAATATAATTACAGATCATTTTTTCCTAATTGGATTACAATATGTGTGCATTTGTGCATTAAAATATGTGGTTGAAGTGCATCGGGTTCGTGTTGTGTGTCGGGTTGACTTCAAATAGGATTTTAGAGCTAAGAATACATGCGGATAATGTGGATAACACTGGGTAGAAAACAATACAGGATTGTCATAAAATCTTGAAGGTTAAAAACTATCCCTTGAAGCCGTTTTACTTTTCTCTTTTTTGTTAAATTTCCTTAATAATCAGTATAAAATAATTAATTCTATGGTTATTAACCATTAGACTCCCAGTGGGACACTATGTCCCAGTGCAACTTCAAAATTTACCACTAGACACAGCAGTCCCTGAAAATCTTGGAAAACCATGTCTGCTTGTCCCACTGCTCTCCCACTGGTTCTGTGGCTTTTAGACCTTATTAAAACACTGTGCTAAATTTGATTTAAAATATCCCACAAAAAAATTGATAATCAAAGGATTAAGGAAATGGATGAGTTAATTATGGCCCAAATACCAAATGCTTTTTATCAAATAATCTGAATTTGCTATGTAAAATTCACTTTTAATTAATACAATTTATGGTACTGATCACATTACAAATCTCGTTTAATTTCTGTTCATCTACAACAAGAATTCGTAAATTTAAAGAGAAAATATCCTATCGAACGTTTCAGAATTAATACTTAAAATATAAATATCCAAATAAGCAGTTATCCGCGAAGTAGAAACTTATGCATACTAAACATGACGAGGAAAATTAAATGCAATAATAATTAAACGAATATAAATGTAGCTCTTAAAATCATTCAGTTATTCTTTAATTTATTTATTTATTTTTACATAAGAAAGTATTTAGAAAAAAAGGATTTAACATTTAATGATCACTTTGAATATTGTAAGCATATTTTATTTCCATTAAAATTAATATACGGATTTTTTTTAAATAACTTTCCGTGATTGGAGGGAACTGTAGTTAAAAATACTAAGCTTATTGTAGTGGTGTAATTGTTGAGTATTTTTGTCACTACTATTTCCAAACTATAATCTTCCAGTTAGATTGCTGGTACATGCTGCAGAAATCTACCATAAAGATTATTGTTTGGAAAAAATGATAGTGAAGATTTTCGCCAGTGGAAAACGCTCTTTTGAGAACAAATTTCATTATTTTCACTGTTGACAGCGTCGGTAAACGAATACTGCGAAAACAAATAATATCTAAAGTGAAACACCACAGCTTTGTTGAACTTTTTTATAACAATGCTGGGTGTACAGCATGCATCATGCCCAATGCATCAGTCAATAGATTGAATTATTGCCGTGAATGCTGCCAAAAATTTTTCAATGAAAAATCGCGCCACATACGCAAAAAAAAAGAAAAAAAAAACACAAAAACACAAAACACAAAAAACACAAAACACAAAAACACAAAAACATAAAATAATTGAATAATCCAATTTTCTAGGGATTAGTGCAAATTTGTGATTGATCTTGTTTCGGATAGATCCTAAATATTCCTTAACAACCAAACTGTTTTCCTTTATATGAAAGTTTTCTTTCACACAATAGTTTATCGCAATCTGATTAAAGTTTTAACACAGTTTACAGTTCATGTAAACAAAATTTGCGAACTAATGTGTAAATAAATTATTTATTTAATCTTTATATTTAGTTTGGTACTTTCGGGGAATGAAGATATATAGAGATGGCTCGAATTAATTTTAAGAACAGCGAATGGTTTAACGACCTTACCCTTTTTAACAACTACCTTCAAATTCAGATTGAACCAGATAATAATTTCAGTCGCAATTTTAAGATGTGTTATACTTTTAGTTCTCCTGCTCGAATAATATGCCATAATTTCCCGCGTATAATCCGCGGGCCATACAACTACAAGGTTCGCACACTCTTTATATTTTGTAAGGAGTCTGGCACCACTATTAATGATGAGAAAGTTACTATTTAATTTTTTAAACACAGAATTCATAACCACCGCGTTTATTCACAGAATTAGCAATATTTTTCCACAGTTAAATAAAGCTAAAAAAACTGTTAAGAATTTGT
The DNA here is from genome assembly GCA_963931845.1 of Maratus michaelseni. Lineage (NCBI taxonomy): Eukaryota > Metazoa > Arthropoda > Arachnida > Araneae > Salticidae > Maratus > Maratus michaelseni. Next base: position 406,797,212 of record OZ007586.1, read on the forward strand.
GGTACACTTGTGCGAACCCTGAACTATGTTTCGACTCAGAAAATTCATTTTATAAAGTGTAACTCGCATCTCTGTAAATATTTGACTTTAGTTATTAAATAAAATTTCTGGGTCTAAACATGATTATTTGATCCGTGGATTATACGTCGGAAATTACGGTAATTGAAATTGCAAGGGCTGCTTTATCTGATCATTGTACTGTATAATTTAATTTTTTGTACACCCTCTAGGTATTATATATACAGTAGAGCCCCGATTTAACGAATTTCTCAATTTAACGAATTTTTTATGGCCCGACGAAAATGGAGCAAAAATGCTTCGATTTAACGAATTTGTAATCCCGATTTAACGAATAATTTTCGATGCCAAAAAATAAAAAAATAAAAAATTGTTCAGGGTTTAAAAAATGTTCAATGGCACCTCGTAGGCCAATTACCTGTGCCTGGCTTAAGTCGGGAAGGTGACATTGGTAGCAAAGGGTGAGACGGAGACGAGGACGGACTCTGAAGACCAAGGACCACTAGCGACTCTGTCCAGTGTGTGAGGCGGTGTGAAGCATTCCTCAGTACTGGCAGACGGCGGACCATATACAAGGGATGACCGCCCAATTCCACGAGTGACCCGGTTTCCCGTCTGAGCCCCCTCGTGACCGTTCATCCCTTGCGATCCTTCTGCATCTGGAAGCGTTGCGCGCCGACCTGAAGGTTCGATCGAAAAAGAGAGATGGCTCGTTGACCAGAAAGTAGTTCATTCCCATCGTAGCCACCTAGTGGTACTATGTCGGGTACTACTGCTTTGGTAGGGAAATGGCCCGTTCTATCCTATCAGCCGACCAAGAAGAACCGGGTAGGAGGCTCTTCAGTTAAAGTGATGGCGTATAGACAAAAGTCAGAACCCCGGTTCGAGAACCAGTTAGGGTGTCTATGCACATTTCGGAGCTTTCTGAGCCCGACGTTTGGATAAGCAGGAGTTTCTTGAAACTAACTTTCAAGCTACTAACTACCAAGCGGGGTCGCTTCTATGGCCCTAAGGAAGGTATCCACAGTCTTCCGGCATTGTTAGTGCTGCTTATTATTCTCCTTGGTACCGGTCACATGGCACGGTTTGGAATTCCTCGGTGTTTAGGGACCATGTGGCCGGGAGGTAAGGTGTGATGAAGTTCGTAGGCTCGGGGCTGGATGGTCCGACCCTGGAGCGTACAACCTAAGAAGGAACAGGTCTATGCGTCCAGGGAGGACATTACCGCAGCCTTTTGGGACTGCAAGCGGCGCCTATTGCTCCATCCATAGCTGACGGGTTAGTGATTATTTTTGTAGATTTGTTTATGTTTGAAAGCATTGGTAAAGCAATTGCGTGTCCGGGAAACTCGAAATTATGATCTAGGGACGGGTAACTTTTGTGGGTGTCCGGCATAGCCGAAGACTCTGGTTACTCGGACACGGGAACACCGAGCAATGTGGTAAATACCCTCTAGTGCATGGGTACTAATGTCGTGACAACAAGACGTCATTGGTTTGGGGTGTGAGGGGGTGACATGCATTAGGCAGTGTACCCCGCGTGGCCGAAAACTTGGGTCTGTGCTGTGTCCTGTATCAACTAGGCCCACCCGGCGCATGTGCATAAGGGTTCTGTGAACCTGGGACCGGAAGATAGCTTGCTACTTTACCCTTTCAGTCCATGTATGATTGCTCTGTAATGTTTGGAATGTAGAACTGTTGAATGACCTTGACTAACTTTGAAGAAACGTTCATCCACTTCTATAAGGAATCAGGAGAGGTCACTAAAATGCCCACTGACAAGGTCTTTGTGCTTTGCTCTAGACGTTCTTGAAGTTTATGCTAGTATAATGGCTGAATCGAAAAACGTAAAATGTTTTTAATAAATACATTTTTTTGATCTATCAGTGTCCTGCTGATCCCACAGATTTTTATTTTCCGAATCTTAAAGTGGTTTTTCTCCCTGCAAATTGTACCTCTGAGCTACGACACATTGATATGGGAATTATCCTATCATTTAAAGTTCAATATCGAAAACTTCTTATCAGGAAAATTCTTCATAATATGGAAGAAAACTCGCAGAAGAAATGTGAACATTTTTTTGAACATTCTCGAACGGTATTTGACAGTCATGGAACGCAGTTACTAAACGCACTATCAGTAATTGTTTTCCAGAAGAAAGTTTCCAGGGAGAAAATGTTCTGTAAAATCTACACTACATTAGTGAAAATAATGAAACATTAACTGAGTGGGAGGAAATTCCTTCTGATTGCGAATTTTCTGCATATGTATCTTGTGATGCAAGACTATCTACATTTGAAAATGTACATTACAGCGAGGTAATTAATAGCAGAGTATTGGATCGGATGAAGAAGATGAAATAGAGATGAAACATGGAACATTCAAAGAAGCAGTTAGCAGTTTGGATACTTTGAAACGGTATTTGATAACATACTGTTTTCACAGCTGTGAAAAAAATCGATAAAGAAGTTTAGAATACAAAATCTCAACAAAAAGAAAAAAAACATTTATAAAATATTTATTTTCTAAAAAATAATTTATATCTATAAAATTTGAATAATTGAGATTTTTTCTTAATTATGCTTTTGATTTATAGTAATACTTAAAAAAAATTAACCATATTTATACAGCGTATTTCTTACAGCCACAAATGTTTACCATCATTAATAAGGTAAAAGTGAGCATTGTTCTTTTCATTTACAGCCTTTTTAAAACTTATTCTATTGTATAAATAAATTCCTTTGATTATCCCGATTTAACGAATAATCTAGATTTAACGCACAAAGTTGCTATTCCCGAACGATTCGTTAAATCGGGGCTCGACTGTATATAGATATGGTGTGTTCCTTAAAAAAACGCTAGTGACAATTTAAATAATCTATACGCTAGTAAGACATGCGCAAGATACTTTTGTATATTCGATAAATTTTAAACTTTTCCTTATCTCTTAAATTCAATGGTAAATTTTGCTTTTTTAAACTTTGAAATCTTCGATTAAATTAGGAAAAAAATCTACTAAATTCTAGGGATAACAAAAAAACTTAAAATTTGGCAGTTATGTGTTTGAAACCGTCATGTACAACACAGGTTCTGTTACATTACCGGCTAAATTGGCGTAATCAGCAAAGTTCTGTTTTGCGTTAAAAAATGCGCACTTATGACAGGACGTATTACCGCCATTATTTTCCTTTTGAATAATTCTAAAATGACTTTTAGGAAAAGCGTTGGAAGTTTGTCTTGGCAGTGATCAGGTATTGCACGCCTGTTGTACATCAACATAGTATTTTCCAAGGGGGACTGTTTTTAACCTATCAAAGTCTATTTTTCCATCCAGAAATTGTTCACAGTTGTGAGAAGACATTTTTATGAAAAATATGGTTAACAGCAGAGGTACCAAGTCCCCACTAATCTTCCGTAAAATGTGGTTTAATCTGACCCAGTTTAACAACGCTTCAAACCAGAAAAAATATTGGATAAATATTTATTTAATTAATTTCAGGTTTTTAGGTGGAATTAATTAATTCCATTTCTTAAAAGAAATTCTGGTGCGAAGCGTATTAAACCTGGGTCAAATTAGCCGCATATTGTGAAATATTAATGAGAGCTTGGCACCTCTGTTAACAGTATTCGCTATCTGACTCAACAATTAACTGATAAAATGCAACAATAACGCAATGATCATGACATAAACTGACATGATGAAACTATTCTTTGTAAACATGATTAAGCAAGGACATGTGTATATAGAAGTAGGAGGACGGCAATTTGAGTATTCATTTTAGTTTAGAACAAACAAATGCGATTTTTAAATTTCACGAGTATATTTTCTTAAGGGGTGGGAGACAGCTTGAATTTGAATATATATGTTTTCAAAATACTGCAATTTAGGTTGCAAAAAATCACCACCGATTGCGTTTTAGAAGTATTTTGTGCAATTTTTCTGTCATCTCCCGATACTTCCACTGTTCACTGTTTTTTTATCGAATTCTGTAAAAGAAGTTAAATTAAGATAAATGAATATGCTCTAAAAACTGAAAACAAGAAGTAGAGTATGTTCTTTAAATACAGTTGAACTTTTCTAATTCTCTTACGGAATATCTTATTTAATAGTTTAATGGAAACACCAAAAACAAAAATTATAATTCGTTTGAAAAATGAAGCTTCTGCTTTTCAAACTCAGGATTAAAAAAAAAATCCACTGGCATTAGACAACTGAAATAAAACGAAATTTATTATATATTGTCTGAACAGATGAATGGAAGACATTCCGTAAGTTAAAAATTGCGCCCTCTTACGACTGATGGTATTTGCAGACTGGAAAATGAAAAGTTTAAAACAGAAAAATCACAAAGAGGAACTGTGAAATATTAATGCAATAAGAATGTGAAACTAGATCAAGCGTGGACCCTGTATCGAAAACGCAAGCTGCTGTAAAATTGGTGAGATGAAGAATGCAACCTATGTGTTGTGGGGTTTTGTGGGGTTCTTTCTAAAACACAACTTACTTAATTTAAAAGGTTCAATTGTTACTCAATCTTCATTTGACAATTGATTGATTAAAAAACAAGTATACTCTGATTAACGTCACTGAAATCTGTTGCCATGGAAAGGGGAGTAAATTTGTCAAAATATCAAAACTCAAAAGAATCCGAATAAGTTAAAACACCATGATGATTTTGAATTCATAATTTTAAAATAATTCTAAATGTAGTAAGGGGCAACAGATTTCTAAATCAAGTAGCATACTGAAATGCGAAAGAACACCCAACTCCACTCCAACCCGATCAAGCTCAAACCTCCATACACAATAAATTAGCAAAATATAACCATCATTGAATTTAGACAATTGAAGAAAACCTGAAATTCCTCCAATATGAGGACAAAAGGGAATAGATACAAGTTAATAAAATAAGCATATGATGGAATACTAAAAATTTAAGAATAAAAATGGAGATTTTGACCAAGATCAGATTGGTTAACCGAAAGATCGTATAGTGATTAAAATTTTACTGACCAACTCTATATATATATATATATTTTTTTTTTAATTTTTAGAAAACAAACATTCTATCGTTTGTTTTAAATAATATTTCCAAGAGAGGACAATTAAAAATTAAACTGATCAGTTATGAAATTAAATTTAATATTATTCATTCATCACTTATTAATTTATCCATCATTAAATCAAGATCAAAAACACGATTGTATAACATTGAGTGAACCTCAATTAATATTCATTAAAACAGTCAGTTATGAATTTAAACTTAAGAAATTTTAAAGTCTTAATTTAATAAAGTTGGATTCTCTCTTTTTTTTTTAATATTACTCACAGAAAGGTTGAGCCTTTCTTATAGGTATACTGTGAATATAAAATATTAATTATTTAGAGATTTATACAAAGAAAAACATACCATCCTTGATAATAAACAAAAAAACACAATTTATTTGAACATTTAAAATTATGAAGCAACTAAGTTATCAAAAATAATCTTAATAAAACAATATAACAGCTGATCTTTTAAGTTGAAACCACTCACTGGTTACTTTTAAATTACACATCATACTTTTAAAATTATCATCACATTACCATTTAATGGTCGTTCAAATATACAAACATTATATATTAACCTACAGACTATTTCTATTCATAATGTAAATTCTTATTGAAATTATCTAAAGATATTCATTTCACTTTTAAACTCTGGTATAGCAAACATATTTTTTTTTTTTTTTTTTTTAGAAAGATGTACAAATAATAAAAAAAAACTATGCAAAGAGTACTTACAATAGGTGGAGAGTTCTACAATTTTAGTCAGTGGACACTTAGGAGCATTTCGTCCTTTTTCAAAATCTGTTGAACACACTTAAGCTGGAGTATTCAGGCTGGGGAAAAATTCTGTCAATACCCATGTGGTTTCACGCTAACATTCATCATCACATGATGTGTCAAATGCCATCACGATGGAGATTTGGTTACCACTTCGTACCTCTCATCACACTGCATCACTTGCCATCAACTACTAGGTCCATCATCTTGTCAGGAGGGGGAAATTGTCCCACGGCCCAGAATTTCACTGTCGGAGCCAAAAGTTTCACTTTCATGAAACATGTGTTTTATTCTAAGATGGCCATCACCTTAACTCAGAACACTACTATTTCTAACGACCGTTTAGTTCAATATCTATGATCACCTATGAGGATTAAGAGGTCATAATAATGTAATACTATTTCTTAGAACGCCACTACGCAAAAACGGGCTAAACATATCTTCTTTTTAATCTCTCGCTAACAGTTATAGATCCGCAACTCGAAAATGCCCTTATAGCCTCTTTTCATCATAACACTATGATTTAGGATAGTTAGTGTAGGGCCATCAATGCCCCACTTTCAATAATCTTCCAGAAACCTGTCCGCCTTCAACAGCTTCGCGATCCAGCCCACAGGCCAGTTTTCGAGCCCCGTAACAAGTCTAATTTTTACGAGCCAAACGACAGGTATCTCAGCCAAGCAACAAGTGTCGTAAACATTCACTCTCCCGCGCCGCTTCAAAAACGGGACCGATCCACTCTGCCAGGGGGACGGGAATGGAAACAAAAGGAAAAATGGACTCTTCCTGAAAGCAACAGCTTGTCGCTCCACTCTGCCGGCCGCTTCATGGGGGAAGGCAGCCCTGCTTCCCCCCCATGGCGTGTGCTGAAGGGGGGTCCTGTGAGCCTCTGTTTACATGGGCGCCAGCTATCCGCCTGATAGCAGAGCCAATTGAAGCCTGTCGTAAACTTACAAAGCCTAATTGCGTCTATAGTACACTCATAAGATAACGTAATTCTTATACAGGGCGGTCGGTCATTCTTATATCAAAGTCAGACTAGATGACTCCAAATTTTCCACCTGTGCGGTCTTTAACTGACAAACATCCCTTCTTGCTGTCTGCTTTTCGTATTTCAAAACAGGAAGCTACGCTAGATTATGAAAGTTGAAATTGCTTTGCTTAAAAGAAAAAGAAAGAAGAGGGAAAAAAAACTGCTTTTATTATTAATATTACAATTACTTTTATTTATATATTTATTTAAAACAGAAACAAAAAGAAAACTTCTAAATAAATGTTGAGAGAGTGATTTAAGGTAATTAATGTAGATTAAAAAAAAAATTTGGTTGAAACCAACCGTAACATATGAATTACTAGTAGCTATTCTTTTCTCCCACGAACTTTCTCTTTGAGAACTCACCGCAGGAAAGGAAAATGGCGCTCTTGTACTCGAACACAATTTGCGTATAACAGCGCCTGCAGCACATGTCTGTTTTCACTATGAGCTGCAGGAGAGGAATGTGGCGCAAGTGTGCGTTAACAAATTTAACACGTACTGATCACACTCTAATCATAAACACTCTGTCACGTACATTATAAAATAAATAGCTTATTCCGAAATTTTGGTGTCATTTTTGCATTTGGAAATTAAAATTAAATGGGATATATAATATACCATCACCCTTTAAAGGGTTAAACAGAAATCGTCACCTTATTTAATAGCAGTATTTTTGTCATTAAAAAAGCGAATATGACATTTTGCAAATAGCAGTATGCGACTACATTTCGCGAAATGTAGTGCGTACATCTGCGTTATATGATTACAAAGATCAGGTTTAACACTCTTCAGTGATTTTAAGAAACAAATGATTAATATAAGCAATTTAAATTAAGCTTTTATTCAAATATAGTTATTTTTAAAAGATTTTATGTAAAATATGATTTTTAATTAAATTCAAGTTTGAAATATTTAATTTAATTTATTTACAGGCCACGGAGCGCTCCACCGGTAATTTTTTTAAATTATTTTGATGGCAGATTTCTACAACAGCTGCAAGAAAAAGCTCTTCCCAAAGCGAGTTTCCGCGACATATGCAAGGACTAAATCACCTGCAGGAGCACCAACCGTGAGGCAGAGGTGATAAAATCTCCTGAAGAAGTTCCCTACCTACATACAGCAAAACCACCCCCCGGACGGGGCCTGGAATCAACGAACAATTAATGAACCATGTTCACAGAGCTATTGTAAATGCATACTGAATACACCAATGCAGAAAAAGAAAATGAAAAGCAATAAATTAACAGGATTTAAGGACCAGAGTATAACCACAAGTCCATTAACATATACTAACTATACATTTATAAATAAAAACAACTTTAAAGACCATTAAAGTTACAAAGGTCTAACTAGCCTATAATAAAACTAACTAAAACTAATGAAATTTCAACAATACAGTAATACAGGGCCTTAAATATCAAAGAAAAATACATAAATAAATGTCTTTTATAGAACTGCACACTGAGACTGCAACACAAGTTATGCAGAGTAGCAGAGTCAGTACCAGTTCTCATACCAAAATGTTAATTCTGGAAACCACAACACACATTTAAGGCACAAGTCAAAACTGTATCCAGGAAGTCAGAATTTTTATTAACATATATTCGAAGTTACCAGAAATTAGTAAAATGATAAAACTCAATTATAGGTTCTTAATACACATTAACCCTTTAACGGATAAAGCACTTCAATTGCTAAAATGTTAAAATCAATGATTGAAACAGGAAATTATGAACAAATTCATTTGTATATAATAAAAAAAGCGATATTTCACATACATAATAAATGGAAAACATTTCTATTAAAATTCTGCTGTCATTGTTGAATTTTTAATTAAAATTTTGTGGTTTCATAGGGAAACCAATGTCCGTTAAAGGGTTAATAGAGCAAAACATATTCCATCACCACAGCAATGTATCCTCTAAAATAATTGTTCTGATGATAGATAACATAAACTGCCAATGAAGGGATCAACATATTTAAAAACACTGTTCATGATGCATATAGACTGGATATTAAAAGACTGGATATATAAATAAGAGTTCATGATGAATCGTCTGATAAATAAACAAAATATCACCTAAAATTCAAATCAGCAACTATAGTCAGTGTTCAGGATAAAATAAGAGTTCATGATGAATTTTGCGATAATAAACACACCAAGTATTCAAGATAAAATAAGAGTTCATGATGAAACATCTGATAAATAAATAAAATATCACTTATAATTCTACTCAACAAATAAAATCAAGTGTTCAGGATACGTAACAGATAAGCAACTACCAATTGTAATACACTTCAAGAAACAAGATCCTAAAATTTATACTTAATAAATGAAAACATTTTGTTCAGTTCATTATATATATCGCATAATTTTCTATAGTTTTCTTTTTTTAAAAGAACACTTATCGTATTTTCACGAAGAGATTTGCGACATATGCAAGATAAATCTAAACCAATTTTTTTCGTAATTAAACAGCAGTGGAGAAAATATTTATTTAGTCTCTTTTTATATAGACCGCTCCGAGACCTGATTTTTTTTTTGTCACTCATCATAAATTTTGAATGTAAACGATATATATTATTTTTTGATTATTAATAATTTTTCTCTCTTAATTAAAAATTGTTTAAAATCATCACTACTGTTTTATACATTTTTATGATAATACATAATCTGCACTATTTTTTACAAATAATATAAAATTATGTTAAAACAAAAAACCGAAGTTTACTAAATCTAAATGTCTTTTCCCATGTAGTCCTATTTGCGTACCACTAATAATAATTGCAATGTTTAGAATAATAAATAATATAAAACTAATAAATTTGTAAATTTATTAATTTTGTAATATTTTTTCACTTAAAAATAGAAAAGGGTTTTGTAGTGATGATAAGTCTGATTTCTTAAAGAAAATCTTCTGATATATTAGATCCTAAAGTCTGATCTTTAGAACCTGGAAATTTTGCATTATTTTATTATACAGGTTGGTTAGAAATGAATATTCCTACTTTACAGGGCTATTAAAAGAACACAAAAAAGTACAACACTGTTGTTCATCGGAAATCAAATATAACAGTTGAAAGTTTTAATTCAACACAGTTCCGTTATAAGTGTTAAATGCGAGCCTCTGCAGGAACACGAACGATATCGAGCCGGTATGATAACTCGTTCCACATTTTGTTTAGCATGTCTGGTGTGACATTTTGAATGGCTGCAGATTGCTTGTCGTAAGTTCGTCAACATCGGTTGGTAGCGGTGGAACAAACACCTGCTCTAAGATGAGGCTCCACCAAAAATATCTTATGGAGTGATGTCAATGATAAGTTTTCGTACCGCCTAGATATCGTTCGTGTTTCTAGAGGGGTTCACATTGAACACTTATAACTCTGTTGAATTTAAGCTTTCAACGGTCTGCAGCTTTGGTCTCATTTTCAAAGTGGACAATATACACATGAAAAATGCCAAACTAAGAATGTTTTTTCAGAAAACCCCTTATGATCTGGAAGACAACTTTTAAAACATATCAACAGAAACAGCAATGCCAAAACTTAAAAATTCAATTAAACAATATTAAATATTTAAGAATAAATTTGTACGAGCGTTTTTCGTAAAGACGAATTGGAAAAATGTAAGTTTCCTGCCCCTTGACGAGAAGATTGTAGATTATCTTAGTGTTTAATTATTTCAGTGTTTAATTATATGTCACTTTTCCAGAATATATTTTTCAATTTACTTTCAAAATCAGAAATAAAGAAAATTTAGATAATTGAATTTCAAAACTCAGGGAGAAGCAGTGGCCATGCCCTTCCCCTTCCCCTTGGTGGTAACTTTGTTGAGGTACAACGTAGTAAACGTCGTTTTGAGTCCCGCCAAAAAAGTTGACTCTGGGCAGTGGCGTAGGTTCAGGAGGGCTGTATGACGTTACTACCAGTATAATTATATATTATATTTGTCTTTATTTAATTTTTGAACGTCATGAATGAAATAAGGGCGAAAGTAGTATGTAAAAATTTGGTAGTAAAGTGATCCAGCCACTCCCTGACGCGACGCTATTGATCATGTCTGCTCCTTACTATCGTACGTTAATAAGTTTTTTTTTTTATTCCAGTTTTATTCACACGTTTTTTTTCTCAATGTAAAATTTATAATACTTCTTTGGAATGAAAAAATTGTTTCAAAGAAAACCCTGCTTAGTGAGTACACGCATTAATGAGAAGTACTAAATATGTAGCATTTTAAAATTAATTGCTGTAATGATGAAATGATGCATGAATTTCTGTATTTTCTAGCTTAACATGTTTTCACATATATCGATTTTAACACTTAATCTTCTACTTCCCAAGAAAACGTCGTTAGCAAATTTCTTACTCACGAGTATACCCTAAACTGCAGGAAACACTCATTTCTAAAATTAGAATTATAGATAATAATAATGCAACATTTTCATTTAAAAAAAGATTCTTAAATAAAATCCTTTCAAGCCTGAATTATTTCGAATTCATTAAGGTTTAATGAATCCTGCAATGAATTTATTACTTAAAAGTTGTTCTCCTTCGATTACATGAATATTTGAAAGGATGATTTCCATCGTAAAGAATTTTATTCGAGCGTTTGATCTTCCAAATGGTTCTTTCCGGTTTTGGGATGTGTTAAAATATTTCTTGTCAGCCATTTTAAATAGAAATTCATATTTTACCATTGAAATAAAATTCTATAAGCTTCGTAAAGAAAATTTCAAACTCAGATATTTCAGAATATTTTATAAAAAAATGGATATGTATTAATGAAATATATGTTTAGGGAACATTCAAATAGAAGTTTTAATAGAAGTCTGGGAATATTTAATTTAATTTAATTTCATGTTGTATTTTCTTCCATATCTATGCGTGTTTCAGTTTTTAACCCCTTAACTGTGTAGCCCGAACTCAGTTCGGGCAAGAAGAGTTTGCTTGTTTTGTTATTAAAAGCTCTTGCACACCAGTAATTTTTAAAAGCAACCTTCGCTTTATCAATCGGCAGACCATTTTCGATTACACAAAGCCAATATTTTAGTACGGAAAAAGTGGTGTATTGTGCCAATTTTTAGTTTATGGTGTCAAAAAACCTCTCACAGTAAAGGGGTTGAATGTTGATATGCACTACATCTTTTATTATACATCATTTATGAATAAAAATCATATCTTTAATAACTTTTCATTTACTCAAAATTCAGATTTTCATGCATAACGGCATTATCTTCATTTTAAACATAATATTTCTAATATGTTAGAGTAATGGCGTACAAACATTTTGCCTGTAAAACGTTTGTCACAATATGGGGCGTTTTCCGTGTTCTGCAGCGATTTATTGACATTCGTAAAAGGAATCCGGTTTCAATGTTTTAGCACACTTTAATAAATTTTATCACCAGCGTTTTTTAAATTTTCATCGATGTTTTTTGTTTTTTTTTTCATTTTTCATTTTTCGTTTTGCGGCAATTTTTCCACATTTGTAAAAGGAACTCGGTTTTAATATTTTTTTCCAATATAGTAATTTTTTTCTCTTTTTAATAAAGTTTTTTTTTTTTCAAAATTCGTACAGCGATTTTTGAATTTTACGCGAGTTTTTATGCTCTGTGGCGAGTTTTTGACATTCGTAAAAGGTTATAATCTTCTCACACATTATAGTGAATTTTAGTATTCTGCAATTCTAGAACTTTTTGCGATTTTTTATGTGTTTTTTAGTATTTGGAGGCGATTTGTGACATAATGTATCCGGCTTCAATCCGATAAGCCCAATGAAAAAAAATATATCCTGTGTGGTTTTTGAATTTTTATCGATTTTTTATGCGATTTTTAGGGGTTGTTTTTGCAAATTGCTGCGATGTTTTGAAATTTGTTTTCTAAAACAGAAAAAACACTCAGGAAATTTTGCTACTGCCGTGATTTAATTCGATTTGGAAGAATGCCAAATCAGTTCATATAGCAACGTGAACGACGACGAGGAAAGTTTGGTTTTAATCTGGGTCAAAATGGAAAATCACAATAATTCAAATTTGGTTTGGTTAGAGGCCGGCGCAGGCGTAGCTCTTACGGGAGAATGCAAGCAGTAGGCTTTCGGACACCCAACACAGCTACATTTAATTTGAGGCTCATTTGAAAAAAAACGACCAGCGAAACTGTCGAAGCTCTGCTAGATAATAAAATTTCTGGATTTATTTAACTAAAATATAACTAGAAAGCTTGCAGCTGCGCATATAGTTCCGCCAGGGCCCTATTCAAATCACTTACAACATGTGTAAACTTCCATCATTAAAGAAAAATAATAATTTTTACTTTATATAATCGCACATAAATAAGTTTAATATTGCTGTTCCGTTTTACTGCACATGTTTAGAATTCGGTCCTGGTTACCGCTAACAGTTAATGTGATAACTAAAGCCATAGTCAGGGTCCGTACACTTTTACACAATTTTTTAATAAAATTTGCCGTTTTATTTAAATTTAGAAAAGTATTACAAATCCTGCAATTAAACGAGTTGGCTGTAATGCCTGCTATTTAAATATTAAATAGAAAAATTCTATTAAAAAACTGTGGTAAAAGCATACGAACCCTGCATAGTTGCCAACTGCTAAGATATTTTGGCTTCAGTAATTCTGAAGAGATTCCGCCTTATTTATTCGCAGAAATCTACGATTAAAGAGATTGAAGATATGAAATTACTAATGATGAATTATTTTAGAAGTTGGCCAGAGTAATATAGTATACATACAATACAATAATACAATATGATGCTGGTTTGGCACTTTGGCCTCCTTTTTATCCAGAAATACCAATTTCATGCTGTAAATATCGAAAGAAGAATTTCTACTTGATGCAATCGAGAAATGTCTGTCATTAAATAAAGTAAAATATTATTATTTGAAAATTTTGGTATGAATTCAGAATTTCTTAGTTAAAAAAAGAGCACAAAATTACAACCTTGCTAGTTGGCAACTCTGCTAAAGCCCTTTTATAACATCTGTAATTTTTATTTTTTTTTAAGTTTAATGTATCCTACAATGAATTTATTTGAAAAATATTCTCTTTATAATACTATATGAACATTTAAAAGATTAGTTTGTGCACAAATTTTACTCGATCACTTACTCTCCTAAATAACGTACTTAATCTTGTAGAAAACCCCCTAGTTTAGCAATTAAAATATTTTCTCAGCTAAAAAGAAACCTATAACTAGAAATGCGGCAATGATATGCAAAGGACACAGTCATGATAAACGTACTGAGAGGTTCTTTTACGTGCTTTTAGGAAAGGAGTAATTCATCTAGTTTTATGACGGTTAAGATCAGGGAAGTGCAAAATTTTAATTGGATTAATTATTGAAAACTAACGATTAGATGTTTAATCAGGGCTAATGATTGATTGATTGAATCTCGTTTCAATCCTACTCATATACTAATGATTAATTATTAATTTAATTTCAATCTCTCACTCCGATTAACAGAATTCTCAATCTAATTATGCAATCTAATTAATGATTAACTAGTAAATCTGCAGATCAGGAGCCTCAACGTAAGCACTGAGAGTCATTGTTTTTTAATTTCACTTTTCAAAATATTTAACATCCTACAATAAACAAATTCTTTTTTTTTTTAATTACATACATATTTATAAGGCATATAAAAAAATTCGAAGGTTTTAGAAATTTGAAACGTTAAATAAATCATGGTTTATGCAATAATATTCTGTAATTCTTATGAACTTCTTATTCTTGTAATATTTTACATTAAAAATACATTTCTTCAGAGGGGCTCTGCCCTCTGAACTCCCCGTAATCTTATTAAATTTACAATCGTGATTTTCTATTGATTGTGTGAATGATTCTAGTATATCTTGGATTTCGTTCTACACTGTGGTTTTATTAGGATAAGCAACAATTTCGAAAATAATTTGATTTTATCCTAATACCCAAATAGCAATATTTACTTACCTACCAACCACGAAACACCTGCATCGGATGGATAAATTAAATAATATCTCATATATAAAAGCAACTTTTGGAAATGTAAACAAAATTTACTATACTTCACTTATATCTATTTTAGAACTGTAGTGTTATTACAATTTTTGTTTCGGAAAAACAGTTTTGATGGTCATTCTATAATATTCATTTTATCAAAGTACGATCTGATCTAACTCGATGGAAATAGTCTAAAATCGCCCCAAAATAGGCATATTTGGAAATTTTTAAACCTATTGAGTAATCATTTATAATCGTGCCCATTGCCAATTCACTAAATAGAAAACGTGATTTGGCCCTATAACGTATTTTTTGTGATAGCTTTTTTAGTTCTTATTTGCCGTAATTGTAATATTTCAGGATCGCTAATTTCATTAGATTAACCACCTCGTTGTACGGGTGGTTTTACCCTTTTTTTAATTATTATATTAACTTTTCAACAACGAAACATCCACATCTGTTGCAAAAAAGTAATAATATCTCATTTAAGAAATATACATATACAAATGTAAACTCATACTACTAGACTTGAATCCAAATTACACGTTCAATGTTTTTGTAATTTTCGTTTGGAAAAAATATATCTCATCAAAAATAACTCGTTGTAAATGATCCCGCCAAGCCACAAACCTAAAACGTCAGTCACAAAAAGAAGTGGTATCACATAAAAAGAAGCGATATAGAAGTGCATACTCCGAGTCCCGTGTAAAAATCTATCACCACTCATAATGTTTCCAAAGGACTCGGAGTGAGGTACAGTATGTGAAAACTGCTTGGCAACCTGCAGGCTTTATAATATATGCAGTATATCAATTTTGAAAATCGAAAAAAATAAATTTTTAATTTTTGTTACATCATTTTTTAAATATTTTTGGATGCGAAAGAACTAACAGAACGGATTTTTCCCCAGATCTATGGATATATATATATATATCCATATTCAGTGTGTTGGGGAATACTTTCATTGACAACTAATTATTACATACTTAATCATTATTTCATAGTTTAAGTTGGTGTTATGGTAATGTTTCATTTATGGTTATATATATATATTACAAACTCAAAATCTTTACATGTTTACTTAAAAAATCCTCTTCGTAAGAGTGGTGTTTCTAGTTTAAATAATGGTAAATAAAATCAACAAATTGATTTTTCAAGCTCATAAATAAGAAAGGACATGCCAACACAGAAGCTTCAACTTTTTACAATTTTATGGGAACAAAATAAATAAATTAATTCATTAATTAAATTAAATTATATTAAATTAAATTAAAATAATATAGTCATATGTAATTGCAGGAAAAGCAAACATTATAAAAGCCTGCAGGTCGCCAAGCAGTTTTCACATACTGTACCTCACTCAGAGTCCTTTGGAAACATTATGAGTGGTGATAGATTTTTACTCGGGACTCGGAGTATGCACTTCTATATCGCTTCTTTTTATGTGATATCACTTCTTTTTGTGACTGACGTTTTAGGTTTGTGGCTTGGCGGGATCATTTACAACGAGTTGTTTTTGATGAGATATCACTCCTTTTTGTAAGGTATTTAATTTCAATTATACGGATTTCATATTTATTCAGAAAAGAAAATATGAAAGTGGCAAAAAAAAAAAAGTGATGCTATAAACAGAATTATACATCAGAATTATACAATTTATTGAGTGACTTATTCCAATGTACATGTCGCTACCATAACAACGGGGAAACTTTTATATTAATTTCCTTACATTGTATTCATCACATTATTTATGACATATTTATTTTCCTTTTTCTTTTGTTTATATCACTCTTTCGTTTATATACATTCAAAAACAAAAAATTAGATAATTTTACAGTGGTTTACAAACTAATTAAAATACTACAGTTTCAGAAAAATGTGGAAAAATAAGAAGAACTGTTTTTCGTTCAACTACAACGATAAGTTTATGGAGCATACTTTACCGAGAATAATCAACATTTTTTTTCTACGAACCTATTTCTATTAGTATACAAATTTACAGGGATTTTTATACTAACATATTAAATATATTATTTTTGAAAAGTACTGAGCACCTTAGAAGTTTTTTATTTGTTTAAGTTTTTTAACTCAACGTTTCGAGAATTTGAAAAATATAAAATTCGCAACGTTTGCAAAAGTATAAAAACTATTAAAGTGATTTCTGTTCATATAGTCTGTTCATTCCAATTCGGTGATCCTAAAATATAGTTCCCCAGTCTCCGGCAGTCCATGAATTAATTAGGACATATGTATGCAACTGTTAAAATGTTCTCAAAGTTGACAATAGAGGCAATAAGTATAGCTCGGTAAATATGATACACGGCATTGCTTTGTTTCGTGAGGTGTTCGTTCTCCGAACATAAAAATCTCACGCGAAAGTGTTCGTTAACCGATTTGTTCGTAAACCAAACAGTTCGTTACCGATCACCTATTGTATACGAAATTTAGCATTTTAAGTTCGTCATAGCCGGAGATTCGATGAACGGCAAATATTTAAATGCAAAACTTGTAATCTTGGGGTAGCAACATTTTTACATTCTATTACTCAGCGCATGAACGTAGTTGGAATTTTGTAATTGCTATTTCAGTCAATTCCTGATACGCTTGAATTATATATTTATAAATAAACACAGTTTTTTTAATTGATGAAAATACTGTATTTTAATAGATTTAGAGCTTAACATCGACGAGTTTTCAGACGGACAAAATGAACATATATTAAATTTTAAAGCAAGATAATGAAACCTTACAGAGATTGAAACAGTGTAAAATCATTAAAATACATCTGACTCAGTCAATATACATCGGTTGTAATGTAATCAAGATCTTCTAAGAGACGATCTTTTGTAAACGAAACGTATATGCTTCGATGCCGCTTTACAGTAGAGAGGATGTAGTAACATATTTGAATATCTTGTGTATATAACCAATTTGACAAAAGTTATGCAATTTACTATTGTTTTTCCTCTGTGTTAAGTACAGGAATCATGTACTTCAACGTAAAAATTCGCTAATTACACAACTTTTTAGTCTTATTAAAAAATCTTTTGAGTTACCCTGTAAACGAACAGTAAATTCTACAATTCTGTTTTACAATAGGAAGCTAACTTAGGTCGTTCGTAGTAACATATTTTAACATCATGCGCATACGTTCTTTTTGAAAAGAGTTAGACCATTTAATATTTTTTTTTGCTTCACCGTAAGTATAGGAATAAACCACTTTAAAGTGGTATACATAAAAAACTAATTAATATTTTTACACGCAATATTAAACATTTGAACTACTTATAAAAACAATTCAAATGCTGCAAACCGCGTAAAAATCGGATAATTTCACAACTCTTTAGCCCTATATCAAAAGATCTTTTGTGAGACCCTGTAAACGAACCTTAAATGTTACGATTTTTTATAATAGGAAGCTTACTTGGGTCGAGTGTAATAACATATCTTAATATCATGTGTATACGACCATTCCTAAAAGAGTTGGGTCATTTATTATTTTTTTGCTCTATGTTAAGTATAGGAATCAATAACTTTAAACTGATATAAATCAAAAACTACTTAATATTTTTACATGAAACTTACAAAGGTTTGAACTACTCATAAAAACGATTCAAATAACGTAAACCGAGTAAAAATCCGATAATTACACATTGCTGTAGCCCTGTCAACAGTTTCTTGCCCTATGTTAAGTATAGGAATCAATAACTTTAAACTGATATAAATCAAAAACTAATTAATATTTTTACATGAAACTTACAAAGGTCCGAACTACTCATAAACACGATTCAAATAACGTAAACCGCGTAAAAATCCGATAATTACACATTGCTGTAGCCCTGTCAAAAATTTTTAGTCCAAACAGGATTCAAAAAGTGCAAAAAACAGCACTTTTAAAACCGCATTTACTGAAAACCTATTCGTCGGATTTTGCTTTACTTTTGAATTCTTAGTCCCCTGGCACGCCCATTCCATAGAATCAAGAATTTTGTTTCTATCATAAATAGAACGCGAGATATAGATGTGTCAAAAACCCGTTTTGTCCCGTCCGCAAAATATAAACTAGATAGAGTTAAAAAAAAATGTAAAATCGTTTGGCATCCATTGGCGGAAATTCCTTTCATTTACGGTTCAATGCATTGCTGTTTCTTATGCTTGGCGAGAAACTCTGTCGAGTTTCTATGATTTTGGAAATCTTTCTATAGTAGTTAAATGGTAGCTTGTATTAAAATAAATTCTCATTTATTTACAAAAATAGAATAACGGTCATTAATAATGCATATTTGTTTTAATTGAAAAGCTTATTTTCAATTTGAACTATTCTCAGTCCTTTGTAATTCCAACTAATTAAGGGTCCACTTAGGCCAGACGTTATAATCTGACCACAAAATTATTAGCTTCGGCAGATGTTCGCTGGTTCTGAGTGTGGCGACTGTGTAAGGTTATTCATGATTTGTGATATAAGAATGATAATTTGGGTTCATTTTCATTCTAAAGAGCCTTTTTATCACATGCCCCTTATAGTAATATGGGCAGAACTTGCCGATACCTAATGAAATTCACCCCCCTCGATTTCTTTACAGTTGCATGCATCCTAAGAGGATTTTTTTATTTTAAAAAATCTTCTGTTCTTATTATAGTAATATTTAAAAGTATAATATGATAGTAAATAAAGTTTGAGCGTTTGATCTACCAAATGAGTTATTTTTCGGGGATGTACTCAGTTAAAATATTTTGTGTCTGCTTTTGGAAAATATATTCAAATTTCTACCTTAAAATAAAATATTGTGGTCTTCGTAAAGAACATTTCTGATACAAATCACTAAAAATGTTTTAGTTGAACAAGAGAAATATATAATTTGTTTGAATTTTAAAATGAAGCAAAACATTAAAAATTAAACTGTAGATCAAACTTTTTTAGATGTAACGATTTATATAGCAGAGAGTAATGAAGTACATAATTTTACATAATTCTGTGCAATATCAGCTTCATTTAAATTTATTTAAGCCTACTAAGCTAAAATTCAAATCAAGTATTTTTGAAAATCCAGCGTGTATGTGCATTTAAAAAATTAGAATGATGAGGGCCAGCCCAAAGTCATTTTGGCGCCCGTGCGAGCACCCATCGAGCCCCCCCCCCCCCCCCCCCACGACCACCACACGCAAGAAAAATAGAGAAATTGCTTAACTTATATATATATATATTTTTTTTTAAATATTCGTAATTTTTATGCATACTATTAATAATTATTTAATATATTAATTTAAAATGTTTTAACAGCAGATAAAAGTTTCTGAATTTAATCCTATATTGGAGTTTGTATTTGGTAAATTGTAAAATCAAATCTCACGAGGGAAATTTCAATTTTACAGTAATTATCAATCTTAGTGTGTTTCATTACGATACAAAAAATAACACAAGGCACACCACATGCTACTGGACGAAAATAACAAAAATAAGTTAATTAATTAAAATTAAAAAAAAAACATTTTTTAGAAGAATACTGTTTGGAATGCTACAATTAAAGAAGCAGAACTATAGGTAAATAGCAACTATGAAAGATGAAAACTGTAATCTTGTTTTGTTATTTAGTACATGAAACAAATATAATATAATAAATTAAAATAATAATAATGATTAAATTTTAAGAATAATAATTAAGATATAAAAATATAATAAATTTCGTATTTAAATATCGATTTTCTTAAAGGGCTCACTTTTCAAGATGAAAACTTAAAAAAAAAAAAAAAAAAAAAGGAAAACTCGTTTTTTTTTTAGCTAATTCCAAAAACATAAACATTCTTACTCCTTCTTTTCATTTTTTGAATGTTTCTCTTTCTCTGTGATAATAGTCCCCCCCCCCCCAAAAAAAAAAAAAGTTAAATTTACTATTTTTAAGTAACTTAAATTAATTAAACACTAAAGAAAAACTGATTGAGAAAAAGCGTTGTATTTATAGTAATAAGCAATACCTTTTACAAAAAGTGCCCTCCCCCCACCTCCCCAGGGGTGATTCTGAATAATAAAAAAAATCTAAAATTCAGAGCAAATTTTCTGAAAAGCAGAAAGAGGGGAAATGGGGGTGTGGATTTCCTTCGGATACCAACTATGTGTTTTTTCTGTGGCCCTTTGACGAAATTAGTGTTTTTTCTGCGATCCTTTAACGAAATTCGCTTTTTTTTGCTATCCTTTAAATAAATTTAAGTTTTTTTCGCGATCTTTTGAAGAAATTTTTGTTTTATGCGATCCTTTGACGAAATTTCGATTTTTTCGCGCTTATTTGACAAAATTTGCGCTTTTTTCGCAATTTTTTGACGACATTGACACTTTTTCTCTAGTTGTTTTGACGAAATTTCTGTTTTATCGGGTTTCTTTGAAGAAATTTGAGTTTCTATTTCGCGATATTTTGAAGAAATTTGCGTTTTTTTTCGCGATCTTTTGACGAAATTTGAGGTTTTTTTCCCCACGATCCTTTAACGAAATTTCAGATATTTTTCTGTAAACAATTGACGAAATGGATTTTTTTCGTTGATCATTTGTCGAAATTCGTGACATTTTTTTGTTCGATTTTTCTGATTGATGACCGATTTTTATTAATTTTCGAAACCAAATGCCTTAAATTTTCGGAAAATTCGGAACAGAATCATTCGTGGTCCGCCCCCCCTCCCCCGCCCCCAAAAAAGTTTGCCTTTTCCTGGATTTTGTTCTACTGGTGTCCAAACTAAAATTAAACAAACCATCCCAATGAAGGCTATATCATGTTGAACTTAAGTCGCAGCGCCGCACTGAAGTTAGATAAAGAAATTGACATTGTAGTTGTATCAATCAAGTTAAATCACAGGATATTGGTGAGGACATCATTAAAAGAAAAAAAACATAATAACGGACACTAGGGAAAAAAAGTTATTTAACGATAAATGTATTAAAGGAAACATTTTCTCAAGACGATTACAAAATAAAATAATTATGCAGATAAATTAACTTTAAAAAAAATAGTGTAAAGTTTAACAATTCTGCATTGTCAAGCTTATTTTGATTTATTCATTGAGCTCTTGGCCCCTGTTAATGAGAAATCAAGGTAAAGTAATTCTACTATAAACTTCTGTTTACTGGATTTACAAATAATAAAGTGCATGTCATGAACGCCGATGGGAGGGGGGAAGGCAAAGAAGAGCCTTTGCTCCACCCTTTTGAAAAAAATTCGTCATCGTAGATGATTTTTTTTAAAGGGGGAGGGTACTTTTAGCTTAATTATAAATTATAAATCACTATGAGCAAAATTGCGCTTGTTCATAAGTCTCTATATATAATAACTAGTCAGATGTGCCAATTCGAATTTTTTTTTTTTTTTTTTGCTCATACAATTTAATATTTAAAAATTTGCTATCACAGTGCCAAAAGTAAATGGCAATCTATGATCATCATGAGGATTCTAATAATATGAAATTCCGTGCATTAGTTCTTGAGATAATGCTGTTACTAAAATTGTGTAAATCCTGCAAAATGCAGCATAGCAGGGCCACTTGTTGGTTGATTTACACTAAAATTTAATCAGCAACAACTTATGAAACCGTCTAACTGAATCTGAAGTTTGATGAAGATTCCTGCATTAGTTTTTGAGATAGAGCTATTGCGGAAATCGTGATAAATGAAGCATAGCAAAGGCACCTGGTGGGCGATTTACACCAGAAACTAACATTGCTAACTAATTTCTTCCATTAGTTCCTGAGACATGAGACAGAGCGCCCCCTAAATTTTTGTCACATACAGACAGACAGAGTAACTGACTCACATGCAGACATTTTGTAAAAACATGTTTTTCGGGTCACCTGACCTCTAAAACATGTCAATCCGTCGAAAACCGGAAGTCAAAAGTTTCCCCGAATCCAACACTTTCTTTTTGTAGAGATAGAAGAAAGTAAAAAGGGTTGCACAACTTTATTAAAGAAACTTTACCCAAGTAAAGTAGATTTCATTACAAAATAATGAATAATCTCTGTAATATTGAATAGAATTAATTCCCTTTTGGTTTAGACAAAGTTTGACTCAGTATCAAATAATCTGATTCCAAAAAAGTCTTTTTATTTTATTTTAGATAAATTTCCAGCAATTTGTATTTTTTAATTAACAATATTTGCTTAAAATTTCAGTCATTTTAATTCCAGTATTGCGAAATATTTATCATGTAATGAGCCAAAGACTATATTATACTAATAAATAATCTCTAATAATGTATGTAACAGTGCGTCATTATGACTCAATATATATTTTTATGACGTTATTTCTTAATGGCTTTCCGCTCAAACGTCCCTTTCAGACCATGTTTCGGAAAACTGGGGCAATAATAAATTTTAAAATATGGCATGGGCGCCGGCTGAGATGAGCGAAATCCCTGAAGTGGGAAGATTTTGCAACAAATGTGTGCCCATAGTAAAAATAGGGGAACTCAGACTACTCCCCTCCTCTGATTAAGATAATAAATATTGGAATAATGAAATATTTAAAGAATTGTACTGGGGGGGGGGCGTCTACCTTCCCCGATATGTGCCGGAAAGAAACACTAGTTCCGATCAAAACATGATTATCGCAAGGGCAAAAGAGGCAGCTGCCCAGGCTCTCATCTCTAAAAAACTCCCCCCCCCCCTCTAAACTCCAGAATCGTTTTCTTAATAAGTAGAAATTGTGGCTAAAAACATTATTTAAGGGGCCCATCTGAATCTTTACCCCACGTGCCGCAACGTCCTTCGTAATTTCACAAACTAACAACTTTCAAATACTACGAGCATGTTTTGTAACTTTAAATATTCTACTATGTTTCACATTCGCATGAAAATTAATCATTTAAGCGAAATAAATAAAAGAATCAAGCTACACTTGAAAAATGTTTGGTGTGATTCATTTCTGCCTATTAAATATTCAATTTAAAGCAGCTTAATAAAATAATTAGTGAACGACCGAATTGTATTGTCTCGATACTGAGGTCATTTTAATAAGAATCATTTACATACATTTCATTTTTCATTTTCGGCAAAATTTCGGAGAAATTGTGCTCACATCCAGAAGACACTACTAGAATAAAAACTTTTTCAAAGACATCTGTTTTTATTTTTAAATTTATGCACATCCAAGCTACTAAGGGTTCCTTTTTTCCGGTCATCTGTGGAGCAGTCTCATCAGAGTTCCTGTGGGATAAGAGGCCTCCAGAATAATGCACTTAATTAGCCGGGAGCGATAGAATTGACCATCTGTGAAAGTCGAAAATAATTAGCATCCCGCAAAGAAAGCAGATTTGAATCGGGTGGTTCCTGGGGTTCGTGATTCTGTTTCTTTTCTGAGAATGACGGAGCAATTTGAGCATTAGGTTAAAGGCAGTTCCATTCAGATAAAGAATAGAAGCCGATGTCTGCATGCGAAAATTCGGTGGCCTTGAATTCTTTTTCTAAACACAACGAAGAATCCGACCTCAGCATAGCTATAAAATAATATAGAGAATGAGCTATAGGAATAGAAAAATAGAAAAAATATATAGAAAATGTTTCTTTTTTAAAGAAAAGAAAAAAAAAAGAAATACGCAGAATTAAAAATAATTTTTATGGGTGTTTTTGCTGGCGCCCTTCCGTCGGTTTGGCGCCCTGTGCGGTGGCGCACTTCGCACACGCCTTGGGCCGGCCCTGAGAATGATAGACCAGAGTAGAGAATTTAATTATTTTTATTAACCGACTTTCTACTAAGGAGAATATATAATTCGTCTGTATCTTAAAAAAAAATAAGTTCAAGTTTAGCTCTTGAACGGATTATCCGATTTTCATACTTTTCTTTTGTTGGAAAGGTATCAGTGTGCGGATGGTCCCACTGTCAATATCATTAGAAAATAAATATTGTATGTTTATCTGTTTTCATATGATTTTTGACTTTACAACCTTTATTTTTGTAAAAATTAACCACTCTTCACGAAATTTTATAAAGGTATTAAGGTGCGCAGCACTAGCATTCGTTTTTTAAATTGTCGTCGTTTCGTATATATTATTTTTTTACAAAGACACCACAAAAATTTTAATATATCACCGTCTACTGCGCGTCAAAATTAGCGATATTGGCAATAATAAGATTTAAAATGAATATGGATTTACTGTTTTGTATCAGGTTATGGAACCCGATTTAACCCCGAAGCTGAGTCGGGTCGTTTTGACGATAATATTTATTTTGCTTTTGAGATTGATTGTAATATTTTTCGCGTTCGGTAGGTTTCGGGTTTGTTTTTGACTCTTGTGAATCGGCTTTGGTAACACATTTTTTTCAAAAGTATGTCCAAAATATTCTTTAGGGTGAAACAACTTCATATATGAACATAAATTAACAAATATATGTTTATTTTTTTACGTAAAGGATAAATATATGAATTTAGAGATACAATTATATAGTATGTTTTCATAATTACAATAAAATATTGCGTTGAAGTGCATCAGGTACAGGTCGTATTTTAGGTTGATTTAAAGAATAATTTTCGAATTCTGGACGATATAACCCGACACACGCAAGGCTCTAGTATGGAAAACAGTACAGGATTGCGACAAAAACACGTAGTTGAGAAACGGTCCCGCGAAGTTGGTTTCATTTTTGTTAATAATTACTTCTTAAAAAAATTTCTTAACTAAAACGCTCCTGAAATATCTGTTATTTCGAATTATGTGGTTAATGTATCTAAAATGAAATTATTACTTAAAATAAAAGTATTTTCTTTCTATTGTATAAATGTTCACAATAAAAATTGAAAATTTATTTGTAAAGAATTGTATTCGAGTGTCTGATCTTCTATATGCGTTAGTTTCTTATACTAAAATATTTCGTTTCTGCTTGTGTTGAAAGGAAATTCATATTCCTGTATTTAAATATGATTTCATCTGCTTCGTAAACTAACTTTCAGCTTCAATCACTTAAAAACATTTTTTTAAAAATTATTTTCATTAATAAAATAGATCTTTTTGTAAATTTTAAATACCCAAAATAGTATAATTTATGCAGTAGCTCTAGTTTTGACGAAACATTTTATATAAATGGATAATTTTAATGTAAAAAATACTCTGCTCCGAATGTGTTTATCTGAAATAAGAGTTAAATTTATCTCTGTTATGCGTGACACTTAAAATATAGTTTACGTTGAACAATAAGCAACATAAAATTTAATATGAAAGCATCATTATCAAATTCCTTAATAATATTTAAATCACCTAAGTTAAAAATATGCAATTAAAGAAAAGAATAATGCAATGATTTATCATTTAAACAATAATCTAATGTAAAACTCTTCACAAATATAAGTTATATAGCACTCATTAAAGTTTAATGTATTCTGCATTGAACTAATTTTAAAAAATTGGTCTCTTTCTGTTATATAAATATTTAAAAGAATAATTTCCACAGAAAGGAATTTTAATCAAACGTTTGATCTTCCAAATGAGACACTTTCCTGTTTCGGAGTGTGTTAAAATGTATCGCGTTTGCCTTTTTCAAAGAGATTTATAATTCCGTCTTTATATAAAATTCAGTGTGTTTCGTAATGAAAATTTGAAATCTAAACATTTTTACGAATATTTTATTTAACAAATATTCATACATAATATGTTTGGTGAATTATAAAATAAAAAAAATAAGCGAAATAAAATATACATGATTTAAGTGAGGATATATATTATTATTTTCTTTTTTTTTTATTTTTTTTATTTTGCAATAGAGGTATGTATAGTATTAATCTTACGTAATGTTATATAACTAACTTATCTTCATATAAAGTTTTATCATCAAAAAACAGCTATTTGTAAATTGTCTCGGCAAGCCATAAAGTTAAAACGTCATTGATATGCAGAGCGATTATACTTAGAGTGCGTACAGTACGTGTTAATTTTGTTAGAGCTCACTAGCGCCACTTTCCTCTTCTGCGGTGACAGTTCAAAACGAAAGCACTGTGTGCACAGCATAAGAAAATTTGGTTCACATACATGAGCACCATTTTCCGTTGCTGCGGCAAGTTCTCAAAAATGTTCAAATAAAGTACTTAACATCGAAAAAAAATACTAAGTTATTTACAGATTCCATTATCCAACTGACTTGACAGAAGCGTACATGTTAAATTCAGAGTCCAAACTTCACTTAACCCTCTGACTGTCCAGCAAAAGGGCATAATTGTAATGCTGTTTACTCTGTATGTTATTTTAATTGCTAAAAAAATAATTATTCTAACATTATATAAAAAACTTAATTATATATAAAGCAGGGTTCATAAACTTTTACCACAATTTTTTAATGGAATTTTTCTATTTAATGTTTAAATAGCAGAAATTGTAGACGTTTCGTTTCATTGCTGGATTTGTATTATTTTCTTCATGTAAATAAGCTGAAATATTTTATTAAAATTTTGTGGTAAAAGCGTACGAACCCTATATTAATGTAGTCCATAAGAGAATTATTCATTACTCAAAGCTTTAAAACTGCATTATATCCTTAGAATAATATTAATTTAAATAATGCTTGTATTGCAGTGAAACCTGGAGCTTAGTGAACGTATTAACACGGTCGTGTCAGTTTGAAGGCTAGGTAACCACTGTCTTTCCAACTGATAATTTTCAATTTCACTTTGTGATGTTTAATTTTTGACATTTTCTCAATTCCGCATGCAAAAGGCAATACCAGTCGTATGAGCGCGCTATTTTCAAGTTATGCAATTGTTTCTATTCACCTGCTCAGGCTTAACATATAATGGTTTTGGTGATATCTCATATGAGTGCCGTGTATAAATCTATCACTATTCAGATTGCCTAGGAGTGTGGTACAGTATATGAAAACAGCTTGGCGACCTCCATGCATGTATAGCGTTTATATGTCCATATGACGGCATGTTTGTTCAGTTATCCCTTTGTATGCATCCTCTATTTAACTATATTTCAAACGTCTACATACATATTCCTAAAGTTTATGAATGCCCAATTTTAAATATCTACTTGATTAGTTTATTTTATTGCGGTTATCGAATGAAACGAAAAAGTCAATATATGGAAGACTACTTTCGGTATGCGTTGTTAGTAAAAATGAAAACAAAAGAATTAATCATAACGAGTAGATTAATGCCGGTACACTATAGAATGAATATTTAAACTGTAACAAATGAACTATTTATGAAGCAGTAAATATGTTATTACATAGTATGTTTAGAAATAATTAGGGATGCAATTCGCACAATGAATACTTACCACATTTTCATCTGATGACGTGTAACACTTTCGGGTCTAATACACATATATTTATTTAATTTTGGGAAAAAATTACTTTTACGTTTAAAAAATTCAAAATAGCTGTCGTAATGGCGAAAGTTAAGGTATATTGAAATTTAATGAATATGTTACTTTCTGAAATCTAACAAATATAGATATACTAGATGACCTGCCCGGCGTTGCCCGGGCCCGTGATAATAAAGTTAAACAAACCTAAAGTTTGTATGATTTTATATCCTTAGCTCGATTTTGTATGAATTATTTATTTAAAATTGCTGTGCACGTGACGGAAAATTCTTTATTTCCACCTTCCGCCGACAGGGGGCGCATTCTGATCTAAACGAACCCCCGACACGTGTTCCCGCTGACTGTTGACAGAAAGGAGTGCTGCGCACGATTTGCAAAATCTTTTAGTTCTACCTTCCGTAGCCAGCGGGCGCACTCTGTTCCAAACAAACCACCTTCCGATGGAAACTCCGATAGGTATTCCCATTGCCGCCGGCACCGTGTAACAGGCAAGCTGCGCACGCGTTGCAAACTCCTTTAGTTCCACCTTCCACCGCCAGGGGACGCTAATTTGTTCTATACGAATATCCGACACGGGTACCAGTTATATCAAGGGAGTTGAAGAACCAATTCCGTCGAAATCGGGCCCATAGAACTCGATAAAATAATGCACCTTCTGGCAGTGGAACTTTCAAAAATCAAAATTTTTATAAAATAAATACTTATTGGTGGATTATTTTGATTTTTTGAAAATTGTAATTCTCAGCCTGTTTTAAGAAAGGATGCATAATTTTCCAATCAAAAAATCAAAGATTTTTAATAATTTTATACAGATTCTAATAGCACCATTCCAAGTTTTTATTGTTTTGTATCTTTCTTTATTCAAGAAATAACAGACATCTTGTCTGTTATGCTTGCTCATTAAAAAAAAAAAAAAATTAAAAAAAATTAAAAAAAAATAATAAAAAAAAAAAAAAAACATTAAAATATTTTTTTTTTCTGCAATCAAATTAATACAAAATAATAAATATCTGCGTTTATAAGAATCGGATAATCTTAATTTTTACAAACTTGTAATGTGGAAACAAAGTGGATTTGAACGGTGTTAATTTTAAAATCGTAACTTAATTACAAATGTTCATTTGAGTCACCTAAAAAAACTCTTAGTATCTCTTTCTTTGCGGTTTCGTTATCCAGACACCTGCGTCGGCTCAAATTTTTATCAAAACACTTGTTGTTCATTGCAAGATTAAATTGCTCGAAAAATTAAATATTTCTAATTAATATTTTTGAAAGTTGTGGATGGAATTTTTTGAAATCTGACTTTTTGAATTTGCGATTTTTTGTTTATATAGATCTGCAAATTATCGTATCGAAAGACCTAATAGTTTCTGTTCTTTCGACATGTGTCGAAAAGGCGTAGTTAAAAGTCATTGTGTTAACACAACCTTTTTCCAGTAAAGGTAAAACCTTATTTCCCTCTCCAAACTCACACCTCAGTTTGCGGTTTGACATTACTTTTGCACCATTTTCAGAAAAAATATGGCATTTTGGAAGCAATGGTTAATGAGAATCTAATTAATATCTTGGGTAATTATCAATATATCAAAATTCTGAGACTCAGGTGCACATGGCCAGACCTTGGACTATCTACACCTAAATCTTCTAGGTGACTTCTAGGTGGGCTAGATTTTGCTAGCCATCGCAGACAGACAGACAAACAAATACACACACATACACACAGAGCGAAACTTTCTTTTATTAATATAGATTACGTACTATTAACCCTTTCATTACGGGGTTCAGAAATATGTCGTTTCAGCGACCATTTTTGCATTCTATTCGCATCGCATTTAAAAAATAATAGTAATCTCTGCCATACACTTACACTATGATACTTTCAAAAGAAAACTACCACAAAGAAATATTCTTGTAATTGTGGTACGAGTGAATATAAAAATTGTCGCTAGTCCTAGCCCTTAATCAAATGATTAATATGGCAATAACCAAAGAAATAAAAATTAAGACGTTTAAAATATGTCCTTTTAAAACAGTATTAAGAAATACATAACCTTCTAGGTTTTTTTTTTTTTTTTTTTTTTTTTATCATAGATTATTCGTTTGGGAATAGCCTCTGTTTTAATAGTGCC
Organism: Maratus michaelseni; assembly: GCA_963931845.1. NCBI lineage: Eukaryota > Metazoa > Arthropoda > Arachnida > Araneae > Salticidae > Maratus > Maratus michaelseni. The sequence continues at coordinate 406,827,514 of OZ007586.1, forward strand.
TTTCCGGCAGAGACAAAGTCTGTTCGTAAAATGAGAAATTGCTGACTGACACCGGAATTTACAAATGACTTTTTAGAAAATAAGAACTCCTTATTTTAAGTTTTTATTATAGAAACAAAATTTTATTAAAATATTCTTTGTGCCGAATGCAAGTTTAGAATTAAAATTAGGTGTGACCTGAGTGGGACCACTGTGCCGGAAAGGGTTTTAACCCTTTCCGGCGCGGAATAAATCTGTTTGGAAAATAATGAAATAATGGACTGACACCAGATTTTACAAACGATTTTCTTAGAAAAGAAAAACTTGCTGATTTTCCCGTACTTTATAAAAGGAAAATTTTAATTAAATATTCTTGGAGCCGTTTGTGAGTTTTGGAATTAAAATTAGGTGTACTTTTTTGTGACCACCGCCCGCTAAAGGGTTTTAAAGAGCGAAACATGTGTTTCAAATAAAAGAGTCACCAGTAAGTGCACAGAGATTTCAGCGACATCCCTCCCTTTTTTTTATTTCTAAATAATGGAGCCCAAATGATGTCATATTACGGAATGTATACAGAAATAATATCATAATTACATGCATATAATCACAAAAGAAAGTTGTTAAAACAAAATAATAGTCAATGAAAAGAAAAAATAATAGTCAACGTATAAAAAATAATAGTCAACGTATAAAAAATAAAAAAAAAATAAAACAAAATGATGTAGGAGACAAACCAGAACGTGTTAAAAGAGAAGAGAGTTGGTACTTTAACCCCTTAACTGTTGGAGGTTTTTTGACATCATAAACTAAAAATAGACACGATACACCACTTTTTCAGTACTAAAATATTTGCTTTGTGTAATCGAAAATGATCTGCCGATCAATAAAGCGAAGGTTGCGTTTAAAAATTACTGGTGTGCAAAAGCTTTTAGTAACAAAACAAGCAAACTCTTCTTGCCCGAACTGAATTCGGGCTACACTGTTAAGGGGTTAAAGACATGACCATGCTAATATTTTTAAATTATTATGTACAAAATTCACACCTCCCACATGCTTGCAAGTGGCCAAGCAGTTTTCATATGCTCTATCACACTTCGAGGCATTTAAAACAATTACGGTGAATTCTGATAAATTTTCACATTGCACTCACATCATATATCATTTCTCCTTATTAAGTTTATGGTTTAGCGAGGCTATTTACAACGATACAATACCGTATCTGTGTATTATATTCCAGTGTAATTCAGAAAATGTAAAAAAGTATATCGATTTTTGATATATATATACGATTTACTTTATTACAAATACATAAAAATTAATTATGCAAGAAGTGAAAAATACTTGATTGATTAAGAAAAGAATGATACTGTACAGAAAATTAATATTGAATTTAAGATTTAGAATTATAAAAACGTGAGCACATTTAATATTAATGGATAAATATTTATTTATTACGTTTGCATTTTACAATGTACATTAAATATTTGGAAATTATTTCTCCAAGATTTAGTCAATAGTATTATATTGCTCGCATTCAAGTTTTTGGCAATGTTGAATTGTGTATACGAATATATCAAAACAAACTGGCGGATTCTTCTAAAAAAAGAGTTAATTTTTATCGAGTTTATCATGCTCGTATACATACGCTACGGTATTTCAAGTTTCATCAAAAATTCACTTGAGCTAAAATTTCTTATATCAAAATGCATTATTTCGAGAAAAATTAAGAATTCAGAAATTTACGCTCGATTTATTAGGTAATGTATTATATTTTTGACAGTTCAGCTTGATCGTTTGATATCATTTCCAGGAGATCCCACTCTTTTATTAATCTAGATGATAAATTGAAAATGAATTTTTAAAGATAATTATTTATTCTTTTGTTTCGCTAACACTATATTGTGAATTACATTTTTTCTCTTTAATTCATTAATTATTTTGTGTATTTTAATCAAAATGTATTTCATACAAATGTTTTTTTTTTCATTTTCTTTATTAAAAGTTATCAAATATTCAATAGGAAAATTATTTTTCATCAACTTAGTTTTTTATTTACCTCTAACAAATTTCTTATTATTTACAATGTTACGATTAAGTATACTTTTAGCTTAAATTAAATTTTCATTATGTTATTTACAGTAAAAGAAATATTAGACGGGTGATAATAGCAGGTTAGTCAATTTTCTCAAAAATCCTCTCGACCAATCAAATTTCGTTCCTCGTGTACCGCCACTTCCGTACTTAGGAATAAACTTTAATATCTCATCAATAAAGAATTTTCCAAAATACATTCGACCAATCAAATTTTACTTTTCGTATGCCATCTCTATAACACTTATAAAGGCACTCTACTCCTTATCGATGACGTTAGAAATGCAATATGCTATCATCTATTAAAATATTCAACATATCCCAGTAAATAAAAACTATACAAAATACGATGAATCATTTTAGCTTAAAACGTTCCCTGATAAAATAAAGTGGTAGTGTAAAAGTGTCATTTAAATCAATTCAATATTTGTTGAGATAACTAACTAAATGCATACAATACTAAATGAATACACACCTAACTAACTTCCATTTTTTAAGTCGCATAAAAATTGTCCAGAATACGCAGTACAGCGCCTAGAATACATACTAGTGTGGAAAACGGCTACAAAATAGTACTAAAAAATTGAATCCGATAAATGTACGACTATGTTGAAAAGATAACGGGTCGATCGCAGCGACATATTCTAGAAGTGGGGTAGACATTGTGGAGGACCGGATGGTTCGGTTACCACTAATTTTATAAAATTATTTTTGACTTATCGGAGAATTTTCTGCGATATTAAAGGCAAAGAAAACATTATAATATTACTGGTTTGTATCTCCCCCCTCCCATCTCTGGCTACGCCACTGTCTGCTAGATCTTTTCATCGCAAGAATTGCATAAGAATCGAACTAAGAAAAAGTTTCAGCTGGTGGTAAATATATTAAGTAAATAAATTATACCCTATTTTGTTTGACTTGGATAGTGATTTTCATAAGCTTTGAAAATATGAATGATATTTATCATGGCCAAAAAACGTGATACGCATTCTTTTGTGCCTGGTTGAAATACCCGATACAAGACAGCCAAACTACTTACATGAAGATTTTATTAACAAAAATTATGTTCATGTTGTCAATAGTGAAACGGTTACTTTTGCTAGAGGTAAATCTATTTTTAAAGCTGATGTCGCTACAATTGCCCTATCACTGTACTGCATCGTTGCACGTTTATCGGATACAATTTTTTAGCACTTTTTAAAGGATTACCAGTTTGGATTTTTAAATTCCGAAATTTCTCATTTATACCAGAAATTCCCTATAATTTACTTTTGGTTCCTTGGTGGCAGATACTTCGTGAATTCTTAAAGTAAAAATTCTTGTTTCAGAATTTCCGGTTTGAATTCGAAAATTTTGAATTAAAAAACGGTGAAACCGTTTTCCGCACTATGTATTCTAGGCGCTGTACTCTGGTTAACCGTAATACAATAAAGTTTTCTTAGCACTGATTATCGCAGAAAGTTTTCCGATTAGATAAAATAATGAAACTTTACAAAATTAGTAGTATCCACAGCATCTGGACCCCCATCCTGACTACGCCACTGTCCGCCTTTCGCATTCATCTGAACCAAGATGTCCGCAAGTTGGAGTGCCAGCTGGCCGACTGCACATTCCTGAAACATCAAATTAAGGCTATCTTAATTCAAGTAATCTTCAGCGTATTAGCTATTATTAATTATACATTCTTAAATTTTCTGTTTTATTTAAATCAGTCAATATACATGATTAATTTATATTTGTTTTGAATTTTTTTTAAATTCTACCAATTTGTATAAACTATTCTTTTTTTTTCGCCAATGTCTTTCAAAAGTATGTCTTGATAAAAATACATATTATGGCCGTAAATTAAATAGAGATTGCATTTCTATTCCGAAAAAGGCAGCGTTTTGCACAATGTACATTTTTGGAGATTAAGAATCGTTTTTTTTTTTTTGTATTTCTGCCGACATTAATCAATAAAAAGAAAAAGTAAGTACCAATCGACTCGGATAATAATATAGTTTTGAAAACTACGCAAAAAATTCTTTCTGGTTTCAATCTGAAGATTGAAAATTGCACCGATTTTCATTTTTCATTCGGTAACACATACTTTTCAAACTTACTTAAAGTGTGTTCCTTAGATCAAAACAGCAGGAAAAAGTATAAAATTTATGTATCTTTCATCCATAGATGATAAGGGGTCTATATTTAAAAATGCTAATGTTAAATCCACATCGCAATACTTAATTTATGTTATTTCAAAAGTCATCCGATTGTAAAATTGTATCAAAATTGCGTGTTACCATGTGAAAAATAAAACATCGTACAATTTCTAATATTTACATAACACCTTATGACAAAACTGACCAACATATATTTATAAAGAACTTCATACGAATCAAATCGTTATTTTTTAATTATTTTTTACATTAATTAGAACTAGAATTACAGTCATCGTTCGGTTTCTTGGGGGTGTACTGTACTCCTTACCCCAATGTTTTGATCCAAGGAATTAAAATAGTGACAAAAGGGGATGTTGCTATTCAAAAAATTAAGTCTAATGCAATTTTTAATATGTAGGCGACTCCGAAGCATAAATTATGCATAGCGCTAAATGCTAGTCATTGTACCAGTCAATTGATACCTATATATTTTTCATAAGATTATTTGCAGTAGTATTGGTGGCGATGATCATTTTATTTTTTGTGGAAACTACATGGAAATATATTTTTGTAATCTAAAAGTTCATAAGATAATCTTTTTTTAAAATTTAAAATTAATTTAAGAAAGATTAAGAGACTAATTGTTTATTTTAAAAAATAAATGTTTAATATTTTCAGTAAAATCTGTCTAACACATTTTTCCGAAAAAAATCTAAATACAAAACCTTTTATTGAGCCCACGCACTAACGAGACATAATAAATTTAAATATATATATATATATATTATTTCCTAGCTGAAAATGTATTTAAATATCAAATTACCCAGCATAAAAAATTACCATGCAACCACAGTCGCATATTTCTTACTATGTATGTTAAAATTCAATATACGTAAGCTCAATACTCTAGTAAATGTACGATTACAAAATAGAAGAATAAACATGAAAAGTGTAACATTTCAGGAATTTCTTTTTTATTCAGAAATTCCGATTCTCCATAAGGAAAATTCCGAAAGGAGGAGTTTTGCGTTATATGATCACAAAACTTACATCATTAAATAAAGTAAAAATCTCTATTCAGAATTTCTGGTGTAAATTAGGAAATTTGTAAAAAAATCCATAAAAAATATATGCGTTAATGTAACTAATGGTCTAACTAAAATCGTTTCATGTTTTTGTTATTGCATATTAATTCAGATTTTTTATTCCCTACAATGTTTCTTTTATTTTGAAAACTGTTCTGTTTCTATTGTATCAATAATTAAAAACCCTAGTCTATCGTAAAGAAATTTGTTCTGGAGCTTGATCTTACATTTCCGGATTACATTCCGGTGTTGGGCTGTGTAAAAATATTCTGTGTTTGCCTTTTTTAAAAAGATCACATTTCTCCATTTAAATAAATTTCTGCGTACTCTGTAAATTTTTCTTTGGATTTAAAAACCTAAGAACGATTTATTACAAAAAACAATTATTTAATAACAAAATATATATCTAGAGAACGCTATAAAATAAGCAAAATAATAAAATTTATATTGCAACAGTTTTCAAAGGAACATATCCAATAGTATCCTTCATTCCTCTAGTACGCGAATAAACGGGACACACTAATAAAGAAAATATAAAAAAAGAATCCATAAAAACTTCTCAGTTTTTACAGGGTGGCTAGTGGTCAGGGAAACATACAGTAAAAAAAGTGACAAACCTCAGTATATTCTAATAGAAAAATTCATGTTGATTATTCGATCAAATAATCAAGATGAATTTTTCTACATACTGGTGTTTATCACTTTATTTGACTGCATTTTTCCCTGGCCACTAGCCACCCTGTTTTATCTTAAAAGTTCACGGGTACATTGATGTAGATACACAGCGGAAGGTTATGTTTATCGCTCTTTTTATACACGCTTATTTTTGTTGTTTTTTAATCGCAGAATCAACGATTAAATAAGCCAACAAATTCTATACAAAAATATTGCCATCCATAACTCTTTTCTCTGTTTACACCACCCGCGCAAATATCCTCTCCATTTAAAAATAACATATATTTATAATACCATAGGCAGAAAGGAACATGCTAAAGATAAAACATTTATTATCAGGCATTAACGGTATTATATATATATATATATATATATATAAATGAAAACACATGTGAATATATAGAGAGGGTGTCCGAAAAGTCTGGAAACGGTCGAATAACTCGAGAAATATACATCGGATTGAAAAACGGCAAAATACATGTTAAATATTTTTGAAAAATCTATTTAGGGATATCAAAGTTGCCCCCAACTCTTCCCCCTGGGCGGAAAGGGGAGTAACTTTGAAATCTTAAATGATAACCACCATTGTTTACTGCAGAATCGGATTCTACAGGAAAAAAATCGTAACTTTTGTATTGAACACTTTTTTCGGAGAGTTGTAGATGGCACTGTAATCGACTGCTATGCAGTGAGAATCGTTTCCATTGAAATGTGTGGAAACGGTCAAATATCTTACAATTGGATAACTCTAGGAAAAACTCTTGGATTGAAATATGGAAAACTGCATGCTCAATAGTTTTGAAAAATCTATTTAGAGATATCAAAGTTTCAATTTTTCTAAAATATTAAACACGTATTTTTCCGTTTTTCAATCTGATGTATATTTTTCGAGTTTTTCAAGTTTTTCCAGTCATTGCAATGGTAACGATTCTCACTGCATTTTAATCGATTACAGCGCCATCTACAACTTTACGAAGAAAATGTTCAATAAAAAGTTACGTATTTTTTCCCGTAGAATCCGAATCTGCAATAAAAAATGGGGGTTATCATTTAAGATTTCAAAGTTGCCACCCTTTCACTCCAGGGGGCAAAGTGGGAGGGGCTAATTGATATCCGTAAACAGATTTTTCAAAAATATTGAACATGAATTTTGCCGTTTTTCAATCCGATGTATACTTCTCGAGTTATTCGATCGTTTCCAGACTTTTCGGACACCCTTATATACCGGATGAACAAAAAGTTCGTTACAACATAAAAAATTGATAAAAAAGGGAAGAAATTATGATAAAGAAATGAGGTTTGTAAGAAAGGGCTCACAAGGTAGTCGGATTTTTTTTAGCAGCAAAAACATTTTTAGTTAAAAAGGTTACCTGTAGATAACGTTAACATTCAGTCAGAAGAATTATGCAAATTAATTCTGCTATAAAAGACCGGGATACACGAGGATTTCTAATTCGCTTTCAGAATGTTATCATTACCCGATCGAGCGTTGTTGGTGAAGTTGTTTGATTTGAACGAAAGTCTGCAACTGTTACGTTGCGAAAATTTCGCACGGAAAAAGGACTGAAGAGGAAGAATGTGGTTTGGAGGTCAATAAAAACTGATAAATTGTTTCCTACCCACAAACAATTTTGGTGTGAAATTATTTACTGTAATCTTTGGTATACCAAGGTGCAGATACATATAGGTGTTTGACTACCTCTATTAACGAATCGTAACTTTTCCCGTATTTAAAAGCAGATTTCTACGATTAAATTAGGTAAAGAATATAATTCCGAAATAGCGAGACTGAAAAATATACACATTTACGTATCCTGAAATACTACGTAAATCTTAAATAACACTTTGTTGACCGCTCACGAGTATACTTGTGTTTTAAAACCAGCACCATTGACTAAAGGCGTTTTATGAATACCTAGTTCGGTTTACGTAATTTTTCTTTCGTAAAAGATTGGTAAATTTTTATGAGAACGAATATGTATTCATATCATATTTGGGGATATTTTGTTACACTATTAACCCCTTAACTGTGGCAGGTATTTTGACACCATAAACTAAAAATAGGCACAGTACACCACTTTTTCCGTACTAAAATATTTGCTTTGTGTAATCGAAAATGGTCTGCCGATTAATAAAGCGAAGGTTGCGTTAAATAATTACTGGTGTGCAAAAGCTTTTAGTAACAAAACAAGCAAACTGTTCTTGTCTGAACTGAGTTCGGGCTACACAGTTAAGGGGTTAAATACATTAATTTTGTATAGAATAAACTATTTATTAATGCATAAATTTGATAAATTTATCGAGAAATCAAACGAGGAACCAAAGACCTTACGTAGAAAGGCGGGACTTCTATAATTTCAAAACCCTGATTTCATATTAAATTTCCGGTCATCAAAGTGTTAAATTTACCTTACAAAGAAAGGATCAGGGTCCATAAGCCGTGTTTTTCGCCCATGAAACAAGCCTAAACTCGATTTTGTTATACTGACGTAATTATTTCACTTTGTAATATTAGAAGGTTTATCCTGTACGATTTCAACAATAGTTTTTGCATTTTGTTCAGATTTATATGACTTACACAAGCTCAAAGTTCGTATTATTCGTAGTTTTTGATGAAAAATAAGCAATTTCTCCTAATTTTACCTCAATTATTTATATGAGCGCAATCGTGCAACACTTTCTTCTTTACATATATTATAAAATACATCAAAATGTACAATATATGTAAAAGTAAAAGTGTTGCAAAGCTGCGCTGATAGTAAAATATAAAAAAATAAATAAAAATTGAGGTAAAATTAGGCGAAATTGCGTATTTTTCATCAAAAACTACGAATAATACGAACTTTACGCTTGTGTAAGTTATATAAATCCAAACAAAATACAAAAAATATTGTTGAAATCGTACAACATAAACCTTCAAATATTAAAAAGTGAAATAATTAAGTCAGTATAACAAAATCGAATTTTAGTCTTATTTCATGGGCCGGCTTATGGACCCTGATCCCTTGATGACGTAAAAGCTACCAAGGTATTTCTCATCACATCTAAAAAGATCTTCCTAGATAGTAGACCGTGAGTTGTAAGCATATTTTTAAGCGTTTAAGTTAATATTATATTTTTATTAGAATTTCTTACTTTATTCTTTGTTATTTTATTTTCATAGATTAAATTTTTCTGGAAAATTGGGCATACGTTAATTAAATTTTAACCTTATAAGGAATTTTCTAATAACACTTTCATGGACTTCTTATAGTGCATATCTTTAGAAGGAAGCATATATCGTTATAAGCGTTTTATATGATATTGTTTTTTAAATAAAAAATCATGCATTATTTTATCTGTCATTGAATTTTTATAAACGAATATTTGCTCTGGTTCAGGACGTACCTGAATTAAATTTTAGCTTAGTAAGAAATTAGATAAAAAGGCTCTTATAGGAACATTTAGATTTCCACATCGATTACATTAAGCAAGTTTTCAAATAGAATATTATAATTTTTTGTTGTTGTTAATAAGTTCATCTACGTGGACTTAGTCTTGAAGTTTTTACAATTTGCAATTTTTTTAGCCTAACAACTGAGACCATATGCGACGACTTTAAAGGGGCGAAATAAGCAATCATGTATACTGTTACCACTAATTTAAAAAGGTTTTTGGTCCTATATGATCACTGCATCTATTTAAACAAAAAATATCATTTTTAAAATTAGCGGTGCAAGTTTACCTGATTTTTCCCGTCGCCAGTTTTTTTTAATGAGACTACTCTCACTTTTGGAACCGGTTCAAAAGTGAAAACAACTTTATATAAGAAAGTATAAACTAGCCAGATCGACTTGAACTATCCTATACAAAAGAAATTAAATTAAATTAAAGAAAAAATTTAAAAATGAAAATGAAAAATTAAAATAAAAAGTAGAAATTTGAAAAGAACGCCTCCATAGGAATAGCATTAGCGTGTGATTTTCTGCGCGTGACTATTGCAGACTTTTAAGCAGACGTGAATGACAGGGATAGTTTTATATTGAAAATGAATAGTTTTACTTTCGCATCAAATCTGAAAAACAAAACTTTTAACCCGTTCCCGACGAGCGTCCTTTACAGAATCTTTAATCTTTTACCACCGGTTTTTCAAAACAAAAATTTTCGCCTACTTGAATCACAGAAATGCTAGGATTACATAAGGCAAAGCTTACAATAAAAAACAACTGGTGATAATAATCGAGGATTCTGAGCATCTTATGCGTCACGTATACGTGTCGCTCGTCCCCAAGGGGTAAGAATTATATATCGGGAGTACCAAAAGTTCATAAAAACTTTAAAAATCCATAAAAAAGGAACAAATTGTGATAAAGAGGTGCGGTTTTCAAGAAAGGGTTCACAAGGTAGTCGGATTTTTTTTAGCAGCAAAAAAAAAAAAAAAAAAAAAAAAAAAAAAAACTTAGTTTAAAATATCACTGGTAGAGGGCGCTGACGACCCGAAACACAATGAACAGGACAACCAAGACTCCCTTATCCTAGATCAGACTTGACAATCCGGAGAAAGTCTATGGGAGAAAATGTCCGCGGTAATTGCCAACTTATTAATTGACTTTCTCCGGAAAGTATCGCCGCCTGGTGGATACTACCGCACAGTTGCCATGTTTCGGGCTTTTTGAACACCAGTATATTTTTAGAGAAAATGTTGTTCTTTTAAATCCCAGAATTATCCGATCAAACAAAACAAAATTGTCTCTACTAAAAAACTGGTATCCAAAAATATAATAGAAAAATCTAGCTGGTCTGCTACCGCATAGCTGTCAACTCTTACGCTTTTTTCTTACCACTAAAATTTAATAGAATTTTTTTCGTCATGTAATCACACGATCTTGTCAATTTAATAAAATAAAATTTACTATAAAATTTTAGTGGTAGGAAAACTACTAGTTCATAAGCAAATGCATAGAACAAATGGAGCTGTGAAACAATTTCGTGTGATTTCGTGTCGTAAATACTATTACTGACGATTGATGGCGCTAGTAGCATGACAAGTATAGCGGTCAAAGGCAACTTGCTGATTGAGAGGTCTGATACTATGATAAGGAGGTCTTGAGGACAACAATACGCTCATCCATTTATTCTTGCAATAACAATGGTTCAACATAAGATTTATAATTATTCCTTATAGTTTTCCTTATCGTAAGATAATCTATAAGGAATACATTACTTTATAAACGTTGTTTTGAATTTTCACATTATAATTAAACTAAACTATAATAGTTTTTTTTTTTTTTTTTTTTTTAAACATATTGAAAGTTAAAATTACTGAAACAACAATTGCACATATTTTGTTAGAATGTTTGTTTGAAATATATGGTAATATGTAAGAATTAAGAAAAGCTCTCAATCTATGGTTCCATTTTAATACAATCGAACTTAAAATTGATTTTTTGAAAAAATAATATAAAATCACTCAGGTTGAAATATATAAAATAAAGTTTGCCAAACGACAAATGACTAAAGTATTTGAGTAAAAACAATGGTTGGATATGAAATACTACATAAACGCATACCTGCAGTGATCGGTACAGACATTAAATTAAAAAAAAAAAAAAAAAAAAAAAAAAAACTATTAATTTTCTCAAAAATAGAAATTTTCTTTTTTTTTTTTTAATCGAAGAGTTTTTACTAGAACATTGCATACAAAAATTCATGCACCTTAAAATTAAAAGTATCTGAAATCCGTTTAAATCTTTTAGTAAATTTATGCTCTAATTTTATCCTTTTATATGTTTTGTAACATATCCAATACTGCTAATTTAAATTGTAAAAAAAGATGATTTTGATGGGATTAAAATTAACAGTGTCGGAAAATTTTCAATAAAGTATCATTATTTTCAAAGTTTTTAAAGGATTTCCTATTAGAGAATTTAAAAGTTAATGGATTTTTTTTTTCTTTAATAGGTAAAGGAATATATATATATATACCAATTGTTTTTCATTTTTCTTAAATTCGCATAATAATCCTATTATTGTTGGATAAGTGGAAAAGAGATAAGCCATTTAATTTTACAATATTTTACTGGCGAAGAAAGAGCTAATCTGTAAAATGTTAGAAATCTGAAAAAAAATCTTTTAATTTTACGCTTGTATACTGGTTTGATTGTAATAAAATGGTGATGATCTCTTTAAAAAATGAACTAAGAAAACAACACAAATAACAGGTTTTGTGATTATGAATATTTATTTGAAATCTTGATCCCTTTGTGGTACTTAATACTGCTTTACAGAAAGTTTTAAATTTGATATGATTACAATTTTGCATGCAGAATTAAATTAATAAAAATAATTGATTTTTTTCTTTTTCTTTCTTTTTTTTTTTTTTTTTTTTTAAGAAATGAAATTTTTTAAAAGAAACATTTTTGCTTTTTAACACGTTTCCAACGTAGTTGAAATGTGTTTATGAATTCGTTTGTCTGTCTTCTGTCTGTCTGTTTGTGCTCTAACTCTCGTAAATATATTCAGATTGTCGTGAATTTTTTATACGTTATTGAATTTGACTATAGAATGGTGGTTATGATGGCATGAAGAAATGGAAAATGAAGGCAATGGAAATGGCTTGGAAATGAAGGCAATGGAAATGGCTTGGAAATGAAGGCATTGAAAATGAAGTGTGCAGCATTATTAGTCCATTTAAAGGGACACAAAAAAAGAGTTCTTTCACTAAGAAAATGCAGGGAAAAGAACTTGAACGTAACAAAAATGAAACGGTCAAAAATCAATTTAATTCATTTTGTAACATTTTGAATGAAATGTCGTCAATTATAAGTATTTTGCAGCATATGCACCGCTACTAATTCAATATGTAAAAAAGATTAATTTTATAAGAGTCAAAGAATATGATATGAAAATTCCATTCGTTAAATTAGCATTAATTCCAAGGAATTTCTATTAGAGAATATAGAATTTAATGATATATTTTTTCTTTAATATGTGAAAAAACGAAACATGTATACCATCATATTCTCTTTTCATGTAATCTTTAAAAAATTATATGGTGGAAATGATAAAGCCACTTCATTTTTTAAATTTCACAGTACAATGTTCCAATTTGAGAAATGCTGTAATTAAAAAAAAATAAAGATGTCTGTGAGCGCTTAGTTTGTGTAATTTTTAAATCTAAATTGCATGAAATATTGTGCTTTATGTAATTTTTTCTACAAATATCTTAACCATGGAAATCACGAGATAAGCGGTCAGTTTGTTAATTTAACAAGTTTACATTATTTTGGCAATTAGTTAATTTCAAAACTGCAAGAAAGGTAATACTAGTAAGATTCATTGCGCTTACAAATGATTATTTATAATAGAAATACTATTTTTAACACAAAATTACACTTTTTCTGTGTGCATTCATCGAATCGTCATCAGGGAATGATTTTTGCACACCGTATAACGAAAGGTCTGCCTCAGATGAAAATGAGAAAAATATATCGAGCTCAAAATGCAAACAATGTGCGGAACACACTCTAAAACGATTTTGTTGAGTATTTAAATGTATGCATTGTGTGAAATGTTGTGTACCATCACGCAGCAGTCTGTTCAATTTTTTTTTAATCGAATAGCAGATATACTTCGTGTCAGATAAGCGAAAAGAAGTTAATCTTTATCCACAATAAACGATTAACAATGTTTTCGAAGGCGCATTTTATATAAATATAGAATTCGTGTTAGTGATCAGAATGAATGATTTTGATATTCGAATGAATCATTCGAGATGCACAAAAGCATATCTGCAACCTTAGTATTTTTTAAAGTCAATTTAAGCCAGAAATTTTGTAAAAAATAAAGAGTTAAATTAAGAGCCGCATGCTCGTAAGTTAATCCTTTTTCCCCCAAAATTTCTGGCTTAATTAATTAAAAGGAATACGACGGTTGGCAGTTATGATTTTGCGCATACCCGAATGATTCATTAGAATATCATGATAGCCCTTTAAAGCCCCTTTCCATTTCAGTTTTGTCCGAACGCCGCGCGGGCAAGCAGAGATTGGTTTCTTCTTTACTAAAACCTTCGGATACTATTGATTTATAAATGTATTTTTCGATTATATAATTGTGTAAGAAATGCAATATTCTTATTTTAATTAGAATTAAATTAAAAGTGACATAAAAATAAGAGACTTCTTTTTTTAACAAAATTTATGGAAGTAATTGATTAAGAAATACGAAGATTGACAACTATGCATTTGCGACTATACTGACAACTATGCATTCATTCGAATGACAAAATAATTCTTTCTGCCACCGCCCCCTGAATACTATTACTTAGCGCTGACAAAAAAATGGCGGATTATTTTAAAATTACTAATTATTTTAGTAGAGCCCTCAAGTTGCTCAATAATTACTTCATGATTTACCCTTTTTTATAATGTTTTCCTTAAGTTTAATAATTTTTGATTTTAATATTCTTTTATATATGAACGTACTGTAAATAAACTGTTTTCCTTATGATAATTAATTCTCTGTTTTTATTTTGTATGGGATAATACCCATGTCACATTGAGTAGTGTTTATGAATTATTTAGTTAACGTTTTAGTTTATTTAACAGGCGGACTAGTAATTTAATTTCTACGTTTGTTCTGGTATTCTTATTGTTAACTAATTTGTCTAGTTATCTTTATAAGACGTAGGGCGTTGTAAAATAATACGACGTACTGAATGTAAATTATTTAGTTATAATTAATTAATGTACGGAAGTAATAAGAGTGGTTACTAATTATTTAAATACTCAAAATTTCACCTACGTACAGAAGAATCGATCAAGCTTTTCCACTTTTTTACGTGTTATGTCAACACCCAGTGGTTCTGGGATGAGGTATTAAACTTTACCTCACTTGGATTAATGTTGCTAGTGATTTTTAATTAGGTCAAGTAACCAACTCCAATTATGAGACATAAAACTTACCAGCAGTTAGTAGCTATGCTTATGCGCATGCCCGAATGATTCATTCGAACATCAAAATAACTCAACTCTTTAAAGACCCTTAAGAAATTTGAAGATTAATTTCCTAAACAGAACTGTACTAGAAAAGTTTTTAAAAAGAAAATTCTAAAAAAATTTATAATGGAAGAGTATGGATGTGATTTGTCTTTCTTCTGAATTTCCACGCATGTAACAATAGAGATGGTAATAATGTGCACGCATTGCTGCAGCGAATCCAAGTCCGGTTTAACCATTATCCATTCTATTCAATAGAATCAAAAGCCATTACATGTTTCGCATGAGCAGATGAATGAAAAAAAAATCGCAAGTTGAAAATTGCGACTGGTAATTCTTTTTGCATGCGGGAAAAACAAAAGTCCAAACCAGAAAAATCACAAAGGGAAACTGAAAAATATCAATCGAAACGTCAGATGTTGCATAGGTGAAGTGTGGACCTTAAATTTAACAAGTACGCTTCTGTCAAATCAATTGGATGGGTGAAATTAAAAGGCACGTACCGGATATTGTGAATTGCTTACAATATAACCACTTTTGGTGCACCTCGCAACAACCGTTGAGACCTGCTCCATTTTAAAGACCTATGTTATGAAGTATGAGAATCTATAAATTTGTTATGCTAAAATCATGTTTCCTTTTTATTTTACAGCAGCATAATTTTCTGAAAATGCCATTTCTGAGACCACTTATCGGACAATAACATAGAATTTTTTTAACGCTTTCAGGGGCAAACAATTGTGTTCCTGTAACGTTGAATTCTCACCGGAATTTACGAAAGAATTTAGTTTAAAAAAAGAGGGAAAAGCAATTTTTCATGTCAGCGGGTTCGACTCCCGTCAGCTCCATTGCACACACTTTGTGGAGCTCTCGGATGTAACTCTCTGGTGTTGTAAATTTCCTTGTGGCTATCTCGTTCCTGTATATTGACGATGACTTATAAGCGGGCACTTGATGTCAAGCAGACAAGCCAGATGTATGTTCTCAATAAACAAACAAACAAAAAAAATCGTTAAATAAAATTCCTAGTTTGAAGTTTGTTTTCTTTATTCAACACTAAACATACCAGCAACCGGTCATATGACTTAAAACAAATGACACTACTTCGATTGGAACAAGAAATTTGTTCATAAAATATATAATATAAATCCCACAGAAATAAGTTAATTAAAGATGTAAAGTAGTTTTGAATAAAAATTATGCTGCGAAATATTTTTATAAAACTTGAGTAAAATTCTCGGTATGGTCAGATTTAAAAAAAAACTGAATTTTGGAAAGTATGATAAAGCATATCACTGCGGAAAAACAAAATTTTATATTTTATTTCAACTTAATAAATTATATCGGTGTTAACTGAAAGGTAACTCATCTTTAACATATTACTTACAGCAGGGTTCGTACGGACGCCTGGAATTTTCAAGGAAATTACCAATATTTTCTTATCGAAAAAATCACCTGATGTAATCGTGCGATTAAATAAGGCGAGTTGTTCTATAAGAAAATACTGGTTGTTTCCCTGAAAATTTCAGGATTCCGTACGAACCCTGTGACAGGAGACGCAAATTCACGCCCTTTGGACATTTGTAATTCCATCCATGGGCGGTACTTTTGTATGTTATGTATTACATTATTTCTCAAAAACATGCACAAAATTTGCATTTTTACAATTAGAGTACCATGCATATAAACATTCGATTCGAAACAATACCATTATTATATACATTCAGTGGCCTTTATTTGAAGCACTAAATGCATGGTCGCTAAATTTAGTATTTTCTTACCAGTATTATTAAAAAATAATACTTTATTGTATTTACTGTCAGAAAGTCCTGTCATTAAACAAGGGAAAGATTTCTTGTAAAAAATAATGGTATGAATATAATATGTGTTTCAGACGCGCATTTAGTGCCCCAAAAAAAGAAAAGTCGCGAGACGCCACTGTATACATTCATTTAAAATATAAACACGAATAGAGAAATTTTTTTGCTAACACTAAACTACAGCGCCTAGAATAAATAGTATGGAAAACGGCTACAAAATAGTACTAAAAAATTTAATTCGATAAATGTACAACGATGCTGAACGATAAGAGGTCGATCGCAGCGACATCTGCTAACTCTTTTCAATGGAACTTTTCAAATTCATTCAAAAGTAGCATTTATTTGATAAATTACAAGTATTGTGCTGTCCTCTAAAAAAACCCAGTGTGAAATGTTTCCTAAAAAAAAACCCACGCTAGTATTTTATCAAATATTTCACTGATGTTAATTTTTGGTTTTGCCCTGTTTCTATATACCATTTGCAACAGTAAAAGTATTTGATAACGCCTAAAGAGTGTTTATTTAGTTAAAAAAGAATTTAATCTAATAATGCAGAATTTGGGCAAAACATGAGCTTCATTTTCACATGTTTGCTTGTTATAATGCGTTATGTTAAAATGATGTACGTCAATTTTGAAATGTTTTTATGTTAAACCAGTAAAATGTGAATAAAATGTTACATTTTCAGTTGATTATATCATGTAGGGCTCGGCTGGCGACCTTTGAAAATGGAGCTAAAAAAAAAACCTGCTGGAGATTTAAAAAAAAAAAAAAAAAAAAAAAAAAAAATTAAATAAATAAATGATAAAATATACAAATTTTCTTAGAAAGACATTTATTTTTAAGGAACATAATTAAATTATGCAAATTTAATGCATATTGAAAGCACTTCTAAGGAATTTTTTTTTTGTATGTCATTAAAAAAATCTATGTTTGCAAAAATAAAATCCATCAATCTTTTTTATACACAGATACCCTTCACTTGTACTTTACACATTTTTTTGATGTTTTCAAACTTCTATTTATTTTATTTTATTCACTCTTTTTAGTTTTTAATGCAAAATATTTTACTTAAGGTAGGAATAACTAATATAGATGCATAGAAGCTAATTTGTACTATTTCTCTTCTAAGCATACAGATGAACTGTAAGTTTGTGCAGTTTTGTGCAAAACACAGTAAGTGAATTGCAAAATATCGTTTTGTCTTTCGCATAAAAGGTAAAACTTGAAATCTGATGCATTCCCCCTTTTCTATGCAATTAAAAATATACCACAGAAGAAAATCGTAATACAATTCAAGAAGGAAGTGGCAGCAATTTAATCAGCAAATCTTCTTTCAAGAACAAGAGTACCCTTTCTGTGTCATCGATGAACTTCATTATCTTTGCTTTATCATCTGAGAAGGTAAAGCCAGGGTTGTAATTTTGATCAGTCAAAACTCATTTTAACCAGGATTGTGGTCAAAACTGGTTTTAACCATTTAAAAGTGGTCAAATTTGCTTCAACCACTCAAAAATAATTGAAACTCTATTAAAAGACATTTGAAATTTTTGGATTTCATAATGCACCTGGTGAAATGTTGAGCAAACTCTTCAGCAATAAAGATAATTTTCAAAGTTTGATCTTTGTTAGCCTTAATACAGAAAAAGTTATTACTCGATAAGTAACGCATGTTGTATTAAATTTATTTTAATAAAATAAATTTTAATATATTTTTCCAAATCAAAATGAGTCTTAATTACTGATGATCAATGAGAACCTGGTCAAAACATACTTTGATCAGGAAAGTTACAACTGTTATTTTCCATGTTTAAACCAATACAACCATGGGTAAAACGGGGACAAATGATATTAGGTAAAAGGCAAAATTGGGAAATTTCATTAGTGGTAGCAGTTTTATAAGTGGCCACTAATTTAAACTAGTAGCCACTTTTTTATTTAAAAGTGTTAAACAGTATATATATTTTTAATTTTTTATTAGTATTAATCTAAAATTAAACAGCCCAAATAAATATGTTAATATAAACATATTGCAACCAGCAAAAGTAGAATCCTTGATAAAATGCAAGAAAATTTTACCCTCTCCTTGGGGAAAAAGTGCATTAAGGTAGCCGCTGACAGACGTAATTAGATATTAAAGGGAATAGAAATTTATTTGGTGCCAAATATGGGCTAAAGGTTCAGATATGATAGTATGACTTGATATTTGCAATCCCTAGGGTTATTGCATCAATGGTAGGAAAAAGTCAAAACATTAAAAATCTGCACATGCAAAAATGTTGAAGAAATGTGATCAGTAAAATAAGATTTTGCGTGGCAATGTTGGCAGATGTTCTGGAAACAGCACCACATCATTTCCTTTATTACCTAAGTACTCAATATTTTTTAATATCAATTACATATTTTTATTTCTAGATTGACACTGATCAATTTAATAAAACACGAACTACAGCTCGTAAAAGATGTAAGGAAAGAATAAAGATGAGTGTTTCAGTTATTATACAAAAAGAAATAGATGAAGTGTTAAAATCACACATCTCCAAGCACTTAACAGCATTGTAATCACTCTTCACTGCATGTAAGATATTCAAAAACAAGCAATGAGAATGAAAGTACTACTACTAGTGAAGATGGCAGTCAGGAAAGTAATAAATCTTTATGGAGCTCAGATTTATGAGATGCAGATCTGCATAATACATAAGAAGCCGCAATTTTGAACACCGCAAGTGATATTACCGATAATGAAGACAATCATTTATTCTGTTCTGTACAAAAAGCTAAGAAGTTACAATGTGGTCAGTAGGTGATTATTAAATAAGATGATTTAAAGTTTCATTTTATTATTACTGAAGAATTAAATGATGATCGTCGAATAAATTGCTTAATGGCAACAAAAATTAAGAGTACTCAAGTTTGAATGTAATGACCATATTATTCAGAACAAAATAAACCAAAATGTGACTGTTACTGATACTTCTCCATTAATAAACTCTCGAAGATTTTATGTATTATATTATGTATTATGTATATTTAATTCTATTTAATAATTTTCTTCTTAAATTTATTGAAGATGTATGCAAAGAAATGTGAAAAGTCCCGAGCGAATTTACAAATAATTATATTTTGCATTTTGCATTTGAAATTCCTACAATTTACAAAAATAATGAAATATTAAATATATTTATTTCAGAATTGTGGTTTAAAAATAAATAATAATGAAAAAAAATATATTTTGCTGTCAAATAATTTTATTTCCAAGTATTTTTACATGTGGTTTTTTTTTAGGTAACATGGTTTTTTTTTTTTGGAAAAAGTGGGGTTTTTTTTCAATTTCTTGCTTAATTGACTGTCATTTTGTAACATATTGATAGAATGAAAAATGCTCAGCATTAAAATCTTAGTCAAAACAAGCCGTGAAAATATAGCTATGTTTAATTTTTTTGTATTCCTTATTAGACGTTATATAAAGATAAATTCAAAAAATGGGTTTTTTTAGAGGACAGCACAATAATATTAATAATAATTAATTTGCAGTATCATGTATGCCTACATAGAAACTAATTCATATGTGTATGTGCATAAATGATTTAGAAATTCCTTTGAATAAAAATTTCCTTGTTTTTTATTTTTGAGTAATAGGCTAAAGTTGTACGGATTTTCATTTTCACATTTTTGCAAAACAAATCCTTTTTTTTTTCGTTTATTACTGAAGCGATTTAGCAATGATGATATACAGTTATCCTCTTAAAAGATATTCTGAAACTTATTTTATGTCATTGCTTGATTATTAACTTATAACTGTTCAAAATATATACGATATTTAGTAAATTTTTGTAATACCATGTTTACGTTGAAAAGAGCTAGCAGATGTCGCTGCGATCGGCCTATTATCGTACAGCATCGTTGCACATTTATCGGCTTTCAGTGTTTCAGCACTTTTTGAGGCATTACTTGGAAAACCGGTTTCCACACTGTGTATTCTAGGCGCTGTACACTGAAGAAATTTTCTAGAATTTTCTAGAAAAGACGGAAATTGTACTGGCAATCGAGACGCCAGTACTATTTCCGTATTTTAATGGAAAAAAAATTCCGTAAATTCCAGGAAAATTTCCGTGATTTCTGAAATATCCGTTTTTAAATTTTCGTTTTTTAACAGATATCTTCCGTATTTCTTAGATATTTTTATATCGTTAAAATAAATTTTATAGGACCAAAAAATATATATTTCTCAAGAAACATCTTATAACACTTTTTTTTCTTTCATTTCTGGGCGAGTTTTCAGTAAAATAACCAACACTTGCCACGAAGGTGTTCGAACGCGGAAACTTCTGTGTAGTAAACTGGCGGGCTGTACCATTATGCTAGGACCGGACACTTCGTTCCCTCAAATGTTGTCATTTATTTTACATGCTTTTAATGATGCAAAAATTTAAATGTTTTATAGTTAGATGGATTTTTTCAATATTTTATTTTCATAATTTTTTAATATCTTGCTTTATTATTTGATGCTTTATAACAGATAAATTTTAACTTTTTATGTATTATATTTTTATGTATTAAAACATTGTATTAAGACTAATGATTGCTTCTTTTTGCAACAGTACATATACTTTTTAAAATTATTTGTCTGTTGATTTATTTATCAATTCTAAAAACAATAATTATCTTAAGTAGACGTATTTATTACATGCTATTAAAGTAAATTTTCTTTATCTCTTATTTTAAAAACTTATGTGAATAAACAATTTCATAATAAATTAAATTATTATATTTAATCTTTACTGAGAGTTTTTGTGTACGATTCTGTTAAACTGAATAATGTTAAAAAATCAAAACAAAAAACTACATTTTTAGAGAAAATTTTGAAATTAATGACCTTAGGATAGGTAAGTTTAAATTTGGACTTGATAATTTAGTTTAATTTAAAAAATTATAAACTAACGAAATAAATTATACACTTTATAAAATTATAAACTTCATTTTTATAAAAGTAAACAAAAAGTTATTAATTATTTTTGATAAATTTAAAGAAAAAAATATGAACTTCGTAAAATTATAATTTAAAAAATAATAAATTTTAGTTTCATTCACATATTTATAAGACAAATCAGCTTAGTTTAACACCTACATACCGATAATTTGGAAAAATATTATTTTATGAAACCTTAAAAATATTAACACAAAAAAAAAATAGATTTTTAGCGAAAATTTTGAAATTAATGATCTTGGGATAGGTATGTTTAAATTTGGATTTATTAATTTAGTCTAAATTAATTTAGTTTAATTTATAAAATTATAAACTAACTAAACTAAATATATTATAAACTTTATAAAATTATAAACTAACTAAATTGTGATATTTTCCCATATCCCAGCTGAGTTACGTTACTATTGACCTCAGGAGTTGTCGGGTCAGATCAAACGAAACGATCGATTCCCGATGCTGAATGGCGTGGACATTTTAAGAACAATAACCGAGACTGCCTGGCACCTAGTCCGACACTAACGGATTGATTACTCTCCTTGTGAGGTCGCAGATGGAGAGATTCCCAGAGACTTTCGGACGCCAAGGGAAGTCCTTTAAAATCTGGGAATGAGAACCAGAGATCCACTACGATAGGCTGCCGTAAGTTTAAGAGGCCGGGAGGAACCTGCCCCCGCCCCTCTTTTTTTCGGAGGCGAGAGGAAGAAGAGAAGACGAGAGATGATGGTTCTTCGGAGGCAAAAGGGTAGGACGTGACCCTGAAAAAGCAGAGTCTGGCAGTGAAGCGAGAGCGAAGTGAAACGGAGGAGCGATCCGTCTCGATCACCCAAGGACACCCTGTCCTGTTTAATTTGTATCACCGAATACAGAGAACGGAAATTAAGTTTGGAACGAGACTGTCTGGTGTAGAGACCTAAGGAGAAATTAGAGGACTTTATGGAACTCGTTTATAATCACCTGCACCCACGCATTTCATCTTATTTTATTTTGTTCTATTTTATTTAAATAATGAAACCTGTAGAAGGAATGCTCTGTACTTCAAGCTTCGAATAAAGGAACTTTTCTTTCTACAAATCAACTTAAGTAATTACTCCGGTTAGCCACAGCTACCAGTTCGAATTTTTATAAATCCCGCCGGAGTTTTTACAGATGGTGGCAGCTTCAAGGGATTTAAAGTGGTGAAAGAAACGTGAGTGACAAAGTTTTATGAATTCGGGGCAGAGTAGGACAACTCGCCGAATTTCTTCAGAAGCTACACCAGCCGTTGGGAACCTGAATCTACATACCGAATCGGGGCAGAGCAGGACAACTCGCCGAATTCGTACAGAATCCTGTGATAGAGAGACAGATTCCGCTGAATCGAGGAAGATCCACCGACCCCAAAGTGACCCGCCAAAGCCAAGGCAGAGACCCGAGCTGATCTGAAACTGCATCCGCTGAACCAGAAACCAGAAGCATCCGAACTTTGCTGACAGTGTGGAGAGAAAAGAAAGCAGAATCACCGCCGAGAATCGCAGACAGAGCTATACCCAGGTGAGCACTTGTTTTATTCTCAGTGGAGGCTTAGTGTGTATATTTTTAATTTTGGACAGGAAGCAATTTTTCTTTAATTATTTGTGTTCGGTAATATAAGTAAAAATTTTAAATATTAATTACCAACAGATGTTTTTGTGTGTTGAAGGTAAATTAAAAGTGTAACAAACTTTAAATTCATCTTGTTTCTAGTAATTGAAAAATTCTTTTAATCTTTTTAATTAAAAATTTTTTGTTTGGTGAAAAGCAAATTATGTTAATTGTATTTTTCGGCCGAAATTTTTAATGTGCTCTCTTATTTTGAAGATTGCTAAGGAATTAAATTTTGAATTTAAAGAAGTTGTAAGACTAAGTTGAAGTCTGTTAGTAATTCAGTTAAGTTAAGTAAGATATATGTTTTTTTTGGCAAATTGTAGCCTATATGTGGAATTGGTTTGCTTGTAATTCAAAATTTTAAAAATCTGTGACCTGCGATCAAAATTTCATGAATATTGATTGTATTTTGTTTCGAGCAGAAACTACTGTATTTATTTTTATGTTGTTTTGGGGGTGAAAAAAATTGTGTATTTTTTTTATTGCATTTATGTGCGGGAAATTGGAATTAAATTGTGTTAGAATTTAAAATTAGTGATTATGACAGGCATATCGGGATTTCGAAAATGCGATCTGCAAACCCTTGCGATAGAATTTGAAGTAGAGGTTTTGTCAAATGATACAATTCCTAAATTGGTTAAAAAGATAACGGAGGGCCCCGATTATGATGAAACTATGGCGTTAAACCAATTAAAGTTGATTGAAGAAGACCGTGTAGAGAGATCGAAATTGGAAAAAGATAAAATTGAGAAAGAACATGAGCTCGCGAGAATTAGGGCCGAACGGGAAAATGATACTTTAACGTTATCATCTAGTCAAATAGAAAGGGAACCTAAAATTCTGTTAAAAAATGTGTTACCTAAATTTGAAATGGGAAAATCGGAGATTTCCTTATATCTCAACTTATTTGAGAGACAGGCATTAAAAGCGCAATTAGATAAGTCGCAATGGGTAACAAATTTGCTAGGTTTACTTCCTATAGAATTGACAGAAGTTATTCTTAGAGAACCACCAGACGAAACGGACAATTTTGATTTTGTGAAGGGAAAAATTACTCGAAAGGTTTAAAATTAGTGCAGAAGACTTCAGAATCAAATTCGTAACAACACCACGGTCCGAAGAAAAAAATTGGAAAGATTTCTCGTATGAAATTACGAATTATTTCGACCAATGGTTAAGCGGTGTTCAGGTGTCCGAATTTAGTCAACTTAGGGACCTGATAATTACTGACCAGATCAAACGGAAAGTGCCCTCTGAAATTAGACAACATTTCATAGATTCCTGGAGTGATTTAATTACGCCCGGGGAATTAACCCAAAAACTAGATCATTATGAGGCGGTTAGAAGAACAGAGATGAAACAGTCCCCACCTAGATGTCCAAATAACGGCAAACAGGTTGAGGGAAACAGATTGGTTGATAGACCAGAGACAGAACCCCAAAACGCGGAAATGAAAAGAAATTGGAGGGAGAGGGAAGATAAAAAAGATAGAGATGTAATTTTTGATAAGCGAAAAGACAGGTCTTGTTTCCATTGTGGTAGTTTTTCTCATATCCGCAAATTTTGCCCCAAACTAAAATGGAGTAGTGAAATACCTGAAGTGGTTAATCGGTTGGCTGACCTCGATGAGTTAAACGAAATGTTCCAGCCCTATTTAACAAAAGGGATTATAAATGGGAAAGAAATGAAAATTTTTAGAGACACTGCTACGTCGCTAGATTTAATTAGTGCCAACCAGGTGACCCGAGAACAATACACAGGGAGAGTCGTGTGGGTAAAGCAACCGTTACAAAATGATTTAAAATGTCTACCCCTCGCAGAAATAGAGCTTAATCTGTGTGATTTAGGAAAAAGAGTTAGGACTTACGCAGGTATTGTCGATGCAGACATAGAAATGGATTATTATTTATTGGGAAGCAAAACACAAAATTTGCTAGACAGAATGAAACCGAAACCGCCTGTTAGCTTTGGGAGTGCAGCACCGAAAAAAAGGCACAGGAGTGACCGCCCAATTCCCCCCAACCCCACGAACCGCTTAGTTTCGGCTTATCAAAAGAATGAAGTGAGAAAACCGGACAGGAAGGAAAAGAAAGGCTTTGTTCCCTTTCCCCTTAGCCAACGTGCAGCAGTAACTCATTGTGAATCTTCCATTAAAACGAAATTCGCGACGACCCCGATCCGCGTGACACCCAAATCAAGGATGAAGGAAGAGGGTTATAAAGAAAGAGCGAGGGTGTTTTATTTAAGGAATGAAATCCGGGAAAGTAAGCATGGGGAAAAAATAAAGACACAGTCTTAAAACGAAAGGAAGATTTTAGGTTTAAATCTTCGGGACAGAAAACAACAAAAGGGGTAAACAGTTGTTGTGCGTTAGGAAGGAAGCGAAAAACGGTTTTCAGTTCTAATTGTTTAGAAACCGCAGGATACATATCGCCGCATAACGAAATAAAAGGCAGCGAGGTTAAACAGTCGAAAAACGACTCCGGAAATGATTTCCGACTAATTAGAGATTGTGGAAAAAGGCAGGCTATTCGCAGGTCCTTAGGTTATCGGCCAGGTATACCGAATTCCACATGTAGACTGTTTAAGTAGAATTGAATGAATAACATTCCACTCAGTAATTTTGTATATAGTTTTTAATTTTGTAATTGAAATAATTGTGTATTTGAATCATGCAATGAATATTGAAATTTAATTTAACGATGTGAGTCTGTAGAGTGTATTGTAAACTTGTGAATAATAATGTTTAAGGTAAGCCTCTATTGAGAATTAACTTGTGTATTGGGTATGTATGGAAGGCTAGCGCACCAGTAATGATGTAAGATTTTCCAAATGCTTGAAAAATCTCAACTGCTGGAGTGGGTAATGCTGTGATATTTTCCCATATCCCAGCTGAGTTACGTTACTATTGACCTCAGGAGTTGTCGGGTCAGATCAAACGAAACGATCGATTCCCGATGCTGAATGGCGTGGACATTTTAAGAACAATAACCGAGACTGCCTGGCACCTAGTCCGACACTAACGGATTGATTACTCTCCTTGTGAGGTCGCAGATGGAGAGATTCCCAGAGACTTTCGGACGCCAAGGGAAGTCCTTTAAAATCTGGGAATGAGAACCAGAGATCCACTACGATAGGCTGCCGTAAGTTTAAGAGGCCGGGAGGAACCTGCCCCCGCCCCTCTTTTTTTCGGAGGCGAGAGGAAGAAGAGAAGACGAGAGATGATGGTTCTTCGGAGGCAAAAGGGTAGGACGTGACCCTGAAAAAGCAGAGTCTGGCAGTGAAGCGAGAGCGAAGTGAAACGGAGGAGCGATCCGTCTCGATCACCCAAGGACACCCTGTCCTGTTTAATTTGTATCACCGAATACAGAGAACGGAAATTAAGTTTGGAACGAGACTGTCTGGTGTAGAGACCTAAGGAGAAATTAGAGGACTTTATGGAACTCGTTTATAATCACCTGCACCCACGCATTTCATCTTATTTTATTTTGTTCTATTTTATTTAAATAATGAAACCTGTAGAAGGAATGCTCTGTACTTCAAGCTTCGAATAAAGGAACTTTTCTTTCTACAAATCAACTTAAGTAATTACTCCGGTTAGCCACAGCTACCAGTTCGAATTTTTATAAATCCCGCCGGAGTTTTTACAAAATATATTATAAACTTTATAAAATTATAAACTAACTAAATATATTATAAACTTTATAAAATTATAAACTAACTAAATATATTGTAAACTTTATAAAATTATAAACTAACTAAATATATTATAAACTTTATAAAATTATAAACTAACTAAATATATTATAAACTTTATAAAATTATAAACTAACTAAATATATTATAAACTGTATAAAATTATAAACTAACTAAATATATTATAAACTTTATAAAATTATAAACTAACTAAATATATTATAAACTTTATAAAATTATAAACTAACTAAATATATTATAAACTGTATAAAATTATAAACTAACTAAATATATTATAAACTTTATAAAATTATAAACTAACTAAATATATTATAAACTTTATAAAATTATAAACTTCATTTTTATAAAAGTAAAGAAAAAATCATTAATTATTTTTATAAATTTAAAGAAAAAAATATAAACTTTCTAAAATTATAATTTTATAAAATAATAAATTTTAGTTTAATTCACAAATTTATAAGAAAAATCAGTTTTGTTCAATACCAATAATTTGCAAAGATATTATTTTACGACACCTTTAATAACCTAATATTGCCTCACGTTAATAAAATTTTAAAATATCAGTGAAAAAATTCATAATTTGAAGCACTATAAAGAAAAAAAAGAAGATTTAAAACAAAAAAAAATTCTGTAATTTATATATAAATAAAGTAAATTTCTAAAGATTTCACAAAAAAATAAAAAAATATCATTATTATTTTCACAAAAAATTACCGTCCAGACACGGGCCCGGTTAGAGTGAGCTCCAGGATTGGCCCGAGTATAATGACAGAAATTAGGCCCACGGGTAGGACCGGTCCAGGCCTGGATCCTGGAAGACCCTGTACCCTAGTAAATACAACAATCTTAATTCGCATTTCAAACAAGAAGATATCTGTATACAAACCTCTGAACGTTATTTCCGGAAATGGGGAAATACGGACATTGTACTGTTTTGAAAAAAATCCATCAAATTTACGGAAAACTTTCTGCATATCTACGGATTTGAAATCTCCTTTACGGAACAAATGTCATTTACGGAAATTGTACTGTTGTTTTGGAAAAATGAAACTTCTCCGTAAAATTTTACGGAAAATCTCTTGTATTTTCACGGATTATTTTTAGAGTGTAACTAAACATACCAACAACAAGTCGCTTGACCTGGACCAAATGAAAATATGTGGATTCGGACTAGAAATCTATACTAATAAAAGAAAGTTTCGTTCTGTGTGTCTGTCTGTTGGCGAAGACTAGGAAAATCTAGCCCACCTAGAAGGCTGGAAATTTAGATTTAGGTAGTCCAAACCCTCTACTGGTGTACCATTACGTCAGAATTTTAATATTTTAATTACTTTCTGAAATATTAATTAAAATACACAAAGAACTCTCATTAAAAATACGCTTTTCTTTCTTCGGTTGGTTGGTTGTGTAGAATATCTTCTCAGAACACATTAAATAAATCAGAGTAACGATGCATAGATAAGGACCTATAACGAAATAGTGCCAACATGGATTGCAGTTACCTGCATTTAGCCAAGCTAATGTAGCGCCGGATTCACAAATTACACAAACGCCACCTGTTTAAGAGATTTACAGGCATGTTTTTCTTCATTATAATTATCTGGGTTTAAGGGTTTTTTTTAAAACAGGACATATATTATTATGATAGAGACTATTAATACAGAAAACTTTATTTAACAGATTATTTGTTATATATTTGCGGGAATGGCGAGGTGTAGAGATCTAATTACATTTAACAATTTTAACCCGTAGCGTTTAATTGTTGTTTTATATACAGAATACCGCTATTTTAAATCTCAGTTTCTCAGTAATATCTCAGTAATAATATTCCGAACTTCTTCATTTAGTTCCATTTTTACTAAATTATCGTAAAAATCAGCATTCATTGCTTCAAGGTGTATTTCTAAAAAGCAATTACCATAATTTCCGAATAATAGACTAAGCCAAATTTCAAATTAAGTTCCTAGCTTAACCAAATGAATCAATCTTTAAAGGTGTATAGTGATCCTCCTAATTAGTTATGTGCTGAAGGTCACTTGAACATCCACCCCTCCCCCACCTCCGGGGCCCCCCTTTAAAGTTTTCTCTAACTATTCCCCGTTTCCATATCTCAGCAACTATCTTTCCGATTTCAACGCAAGTGATTCCAAACATTATAATTAACTTAATAGTCACCCTTTATAACATTAAACTAAATTTATCAGTAGCGATTACCATTATTTCTGAATATTAGTTTAAGCCAAATTTCTAATTAAGTTCCTAGCTTAACCAAACGAACGAATTTTTAAAGATGCATAGTGGTTGTCCTAATTAGTCATTTGCTGAACGGCACTTGAACATCCACTACCCCCCGACCCCTCCTTCAAGGTTTCTTACCTAACTATGCCCCGTTTCCATGTCTCAACAATTATCTTTCCGATTTGAACGCAAGTGATTCCAAACATTATAATTAACTTAATAGACACCCTTTATAACATTAAACTAAATTTATGAGTAGAGGCTACCACTATTTCCGAATAATAGTTTAAGACAAATTTGTAATTAAGTTTCTGGCTTAACCAAACGAACGAATTTTTAAAGATGCATAGTGGTCCTCCTAATTAGTCATTTGCTGAAGGGAACTTGAACACCCCCTCCCCCCTCCCCCGTCGGCCCCTCCTTCAATGTTTTTCTCTAACTATACCCCGTTTCCATATCTCCGCAACTACTTTCCGATTTCCACGCAACTGATTCGAAACATTATAATTAACTTAATAGTCACCTTCTATAACATTAAAGTAAATTTATGAGTAGCGGTTACCACTACTTCCGAGTAATAGCTTAAGGCAAATTTGTAATTAAGTTCCTAGCTTAAGCAAACGAACGAATTTTTAAAGATGCATCGTAGTACTCCTAATTAGTCATTTTTTGAAGGACACTTGAACATCCCCTTCATCCGGCACCTCACTCATTATTATTTTCATTAACTGTGCCTTATTTCAATAACTCGGCTTATAATGTTCTCGAAACCAGCTCGATTTTGTGACACGCCTACTATACAGTACCGTAGGCAACGTTAACCTGTCTCAGAGGTTCTTTCCGAAAGAGGTTGCTCCCCTGGCAGTGGAAGGGGGAAATAAAAGATTTTCCGGAGCGTGCGAGCGTGCCCGGTATACGGTGTCGATACCATCGGAGACTTTGGCCAGAGCATCGTTTTAAAAAAGATTTAAGTTTATTACACGGACTCGGGCAACGCCGGTAGGGTCAGCTAGTTTCTTTATAAATTAAAAAAATATATATAAATTACACTGTATAAGTTAAATAAACAATTTAAATAACTTTAAATAAAAATTCTGGTATGAAATATTTTTCTAAAACTTGAGTAAAATTCCTGATATGTTTAATGCTAAGTAATGTAACATGCAAGTAATATAGGTGGATATTCTTCATTAAAAAATGAAAACTAGCCGCCACCAATGTGTTAATAGAAATCGTAGTTAAATATTGTTTCTGAATTTGAAATGTTTTTTTGTTGACAATTAAACTCAGAACTAGAATAATGTGACTATTAATTAAGTATATATATTCAAATTAGTCAGCTTGAAAGACACTTCTAACAGATAGCACTACCTCTTGTGATTTATTTTGAACGACATTATTACGGAACGTTTCGATTGATAGCTAAAATTAAATTTATCTTCCAGTCAGTGACATTTTCCATTTCCCTGTGGACTTTTTGGTTAGCAGTGAGTCATTTAAGAGTGACAAAATTATTAATCAACCAGCATCTCTGCAAGTGTTGTTGATAGTAATTGACAGAAAGGACTATTCTGTCAGATTTCAGAAATTGAATTAATCACTTTCTATACCTCTGTTAATTTACATTAATAGATTTTCAATAGTTTTCATGTTCAAAACTTCTTATTTTCAGATCATTTAGAAATGACAAATCACGGAATACAATCATTTGAGCTATGCAATAGTTTCAGAATATGTGGGTTAACAAATTTTACATGAGAGTTGTAGAATATGTTTCGTCGATTTCAATGCAGATTTTACTGAATAAAAACAATATAATTTAAATGTATGTGTAATCTTCTTAAAATGTGCACCAGTATAAAAATTCATTATAAAATTAAAATACAGGCTTCCACATCTGTGTCTGAAGTAAAAAGTATAACATCTGTAACGGAACAACATTGACTAGATTTATGGTGTAAAAACTTAACGATATAGGATATATTGTGTCGTATTTAAAGAAAATAAATAACTTATTTTTAAATAAATATTAAATTTTTTTCACCTCTGTATGTACGGCAAAGAAAAAATGGAAATGTTTTTAGTTACAGAGGTTTATACACTTTATTACAAAAATCTTGTAACATAATTTTAAAAAAAAGTAAAATAAAGTTTGTAGTAGAAATTAAAAAAAATTATTAAAATAAGAGAACGCTTATAACCAAAGGTGCCAGTATTTACACTTTTTTCCAAAAAATATTTTTTACAATAAAAATTTACATTAAATTATCCCAAGTTTTCGGTGATTAAATAACACGAATTTTTTTTAAAAAAAATAGTGGTTGGAAATTTCGTAGGTAGTTGGCAGGTATGTTACAGCGCCTAGAATACATAGTGTGGAAAACGGTTTTACCGTTTTTTATTTCACAATTTTCAAAAATTCTGAAAAAAGAATTTTTACTTTAAGAAGTCACGAAATATCTGCTATTAAGTAAGGAAAAGAACTTTATAGGAAATTTCTGGTATGAATGCGAAATTTCGTAATTTAAAAAAAGCCAAACTGGTGATGCTTTAAAAAGTTCTAAAAAATTGTAGCCGATAAACGTGCAACGATGCGGTACAATAATAGGGCGATCGCAGCGACATCTGCTTTAAAATTCGATTCACCTCTAGCAAAAGTAACCGTTTCACTATTGACAACATGAACATAATTTCCGTTAATAAAATCTTCTTGCAAGTGTATATTTCAGATGTAACTGATTTTGAAGTCAGTTTTTTATCATATCAGGGAATTGATCTTTTCCACTCTTCTAGCAGAGATTCATCCTTTGGTATGCTAAATAGGGGATAGTTTCTAGTTTGCTGTCTTGTATCGAGTGCTGCAACCAGGCACAAAATAATATGTATCACGTTTTTTGACCATGAACAATATCATTCATATTTTCAAAGCTTATGAAAATCACTATCCAAGTCAAAGGAAATAGGGTATAATTTAATTATTTAAAATATTTACCATCGGTTGAAAGGTTTTCTCAGTCCTATTGTTATACAATGATTGCGTTGAAAAGAGCTGGAAGACAGAGGCGTAGACAGAGAGGGGGGGGGTGTCCAAATGCTCTGGAAACCAGTAATATTATAAAGTTTTCTTTGCCTTCAATACCGCAGAAAATTCTCCGATTAGATAAGGCAAAAATAATTTTATAAAATTTGTGGTAACCAAACCATCCGGACCTCCACCCTGTCTACGCCACTGCTAGAAGATGCCTCTGCGATCGACCCGTTATCTTTTCAGCATCGTTCTACATTTATAGGATTCAGTTTTTTAGTACTATTTTGTAGCCATTTTCCACACTATGTATTCTAGGCGCTGTAGCTACGTTAAACTGATTTTGTATGTAACAGAAGTTACATTTAAGAACATTAAAAAAAAGATCTTTAAAAATTGCATAAAAAGGCATAAATTCATTATTTATATAAACTTGTTCTACTTATTGTCATATAATTTAAACAAAAATTGTATCTTTAAAATAATATTTAAATCTAAAATTGGAGCAACAGACGTTACAAACAAAAAATACACTTACTTCAGAAAATAAAAATACTGCTTTAAATTGAAAACATGTTATGAACAAATTCAAAATGTTGTTAGATAGATTTATTTTTCAGAAAGTGTTTTCTGCAGTATAAATTGACAGTGCTGTCTTGTAGGCGCTTTTTAAAGTATTTATTCCAGTGAATGTAAATATAGTATCGGAGGTTATGAGATTTAAGAAATTAAATGTATTAAATTACAAAATTAATGTTTTAATTAATCTGAACAAATTTATAAAACTATTAACACTGTATATATTAGATAAAAACTGATAAATACCGTGCTTTTCATAATACGTAGAAACATATTCTGTTCAAAATTGCACTTATGTCACTTAGACAGCTTAACACGACAACGACCGGAAATTGTACTCAAGTTTTATAAAAATTTGGAAACATGTTATGAATAAATTCAAAACGTTGTTTTATTTCTTTTGTAAAAAGTGTTTTCTGAAGTATAAATTGACAGTGTTATCTACTGGATGCTTTTTAAAATATTTATTCTATTGAATAATAATGTATTAATGATTTAAGAAAATAAATGCATTAAATTACAAAATTAATATTTTACTTAATCATAACAAATTTATAAAACTATTAACACTGTAGATTAGATAAAAACTGATAAATATCATGCTTTTTATAATACGTAAAATATAGTCTGTTTAAAATTCGGCTTAAGTTACTTATCTTAATACTGCATCAACCGGAAATTTTATTGCAGTTTTATAAAAGTACTTTATACGATAATTTTTATTTCCAACGATTTTGGTTTTTTATTGAATTTATTTCAGTGTAGTATATGTTAATTTTATTTTATGAAGAAATATCTGGTTCGAATCCAAATATATCCATTTGGTACAGGACAAACACACCGTTATACCCTTTTTAGGTGCGTTCGTAATTATATAAATACGTAGCACCTATTGTCATCGCTTGGTCCGTCCGTCCGTCCGTCCGCATATAACAACGCAAAAACTACCGAACCGAATGGTTTAAAATTTAAGATATATTATCTTCGCAGAATTTTGTCGAGACATTTCAATTTTTTTTAAAAATCGAATCAAAACTTTAGGAGATATTAATAAAAATATTTATTAAGAAATTTGAAAATTTTTTTAAATCGGTGCTTTCTTGTTATAGGAGCTTCCGATGTTTAATCGTCAAGCGACCGATATACTTATGTTATGACAGAAAGGAATCTGCAGACGATATAATTCATTTCACAGAATTACAAATCATCAAGATCTGAATATTTATATAACTAGCGATAGTACGAACGCACCTCATTTGTCACGTTTGACGTACAATTTCCCAACTTGTTAGTTTTACTTTCAAAACTAAGGAGGAAGAAATAGAAAAAAAAATAGAAAATATAATAAATAGGAATGATAATTTTTACAAAATTATACACTATTATAAAACTATGTTTTTAGTACTTTTTGACGCTGATGCCGGAGAAAATAGCAGTGTAGAAAATTTGTTGTCGTAAAATCTCATGTCTAGATATCAAAATGTAAAACTAGGTTTCAGAATCATGTTTTAAAGAAACCTCAACTGAATGTCTGAGTTCTGTGAGCTATAAATAGGCAATCCTTTAACCCTTCTTTGCATGAGTTTTTCTTTTACAATTGTGTTTTTTTATACATATATTAAATATTAGACACCAGAAATTTTAAGATAGATTTTTAACTTTGATCAGCAACATAGTTCACGGGAAATTTACTGGATTAATATTTCTATATAAATATAGTGGTGGCGAAGAAGTTGATTTATTTATTAAAAGTTAAATAAACAGTGATGGAAATTTACATCACAATGCAATTAAGGGTTAAATCACTGTCTGCCCAGAATACTTCATATATTTTTATCATAAGTTGCGTAATTGTACGAATTGTATTAGGCGGTTTAATTTTAAATGCGTGTACAATGTTGCTCATTCATATATGTTTATCGAGAAATCGAATTTTGTGAAAATTTAACCCCATGAAAGTCGGTGGTCCATTTTTGGACCACTTAATTTTAATCCCTAAATGCCAGATTGGCATCAAAATTTTTCAATGAAAATTTTCCTTTTAGTAAGTACGTGAAGAAAAGCTTTTATTTATTTTGAAAGAAATTTCTTTGTAAATTCTGGTGTCAATTCAATCATTTCATCAATAAAAGTACTTTGCCTGTGAAAGGCTAAACCTTTTGAGTTGGGACATATGTCATCCCAACGACTATTTCTTTATTCTACTGGTATCTCTTTCTGAAATATAATCTCTGCCGTACACTTTTACTACATGCTTTCAAGAGAAAAATACCATAAAGAATATTTTTGGTATGTTGTGGTACAAGTTAATATAAAAACTGTCGCTAGTCCGTTCCCGGGAGGAAAATATTAAGAGTAGTATGACGCTTAACGCTTTCATAGAGTATCTCATGTGGAAGTCTAATTGGCTTTATCGAGAAAAAAGAGGAAAGTTCGAATACACAATTTGAATGAGACTTCTTTGGAAACATTAACCCTTTCCGGCAAAGACAAATTCTGTTCGTAAAATGAGAAATTTCTGACATACACCGTAATTTACAAACGACTTTTTTAGAAAATAAGAATTCCTTATTTTAAGCTTTCATTTTAGAAGCAAAATTTTATTAAAATATTCTTGGTGCCGAATGCAAGTTTGGAATTAAAATTAAATGTGCCCAGAGTGGGATCATTGTGCCGGAAAGGGTTAAAACGAAGATGAATATCTATTGTCAAATTTTATCTTAAATTAATATGTTTCAATAAAAAAGATGCTGTTTATTATATTTTATATTATGCTACTATTTTAGAAAAGGAAAATAAATCATAATATAAAAGATAAAAAATAATGTATTTATATACTTCATAGTTAAATTTAGTTGTTTGATTATTTTTTAAATTCAAAATATTACCCTAAATTCCTATTATTTATGGACGCCTTTTCAATACCACTATTTCCGTAAAGAAATTTTCGCCTTATTGAAATGCAGATTATTCCACTTAAATAAGAAGAAAATTATTTTTAAAAAATAACTATATCAAGGACATAGTGATCTGGGATTGATAATAAACTGCAGATGCACTAGGGTGATTTTTTTTATTAATTTCATATTTAAAGGTATTAAAGAGCCATGTGCAGAAAATAATAAGTAAAGGTTTCTA
The DNA here is from genome assembly GCA_963931845.1 of Maratus michaelseni. Taxonomy (NCBI): domain Eukaryota; kingdom Metazoa; phylum Arthropoda; class Arachnida; order Araneae; family Salticidae; genus Maratus; species Maratus michaelseni. The sequence goes on from OZ007586.1 coordinate 406,863,587, forward strand.
TGTGGTAAATAAAAATTCATTTTGACCTTTGGAAAGAATTTATGTGTGTAACGACCCATTTCTGTTGAAACCCGTCTAATATGCCAATTTGTCCATGGTTTTCTTTATAAGTTATATTTTAAATGAGAAATAGGGAGAAGAAAAATGTGTGACTTTTTTTTATATGTTCTGGTCTCTTTCATTATATAAGGCAAAAACTATTTTTTTTAAAATATCGGTGGCAAATGCCCTTCTCGCACGCGGATTCACCAATACTGTGTTGTTGCGTACCTGCGCTAGTAAAAGAAATGTAATACTATTATACAAAAGCGAGTTTTGTACAGGTCGCAGCATACTAGTTTACTGTTGTTTCATCTGCAAGTGTTGAAGGTTCTTTCAGTTGTTGCAGACATAACAGAAGCACTTAACATTTTCAAAGCCACTTCAAGTAATATCTATTACCACTTTGTAGGCTTCAATACAATAAAGGAAGTCATAATCTTTAATTTTTGTTCAAAGGATGTTTTTCCCCAGATCCTCCTTTTCTCTCTGTGATGAACTATATCTGATTTATACTGAGTGCTATTTCATTTCATACGAAAGTCATCTGCATAAATAAATGTTAAACCATCAAGCAGATCTAAACGATTTATGTTACCTCCTTGCAAACCAGATTCAAAATATCTGAAACAAAGCTGATATGGACAACACTAATTTAATTTCTTAAAGTTTTCAGTAATCAGTTTGTCTTCATTTTTTTGGAGTAGAATGTCTTCTGACTTACGTTTTTAGTTCTTAAGTTTTATGATAACTTTCACTTGAACAGTTGAGTTTAGACTGAATAAATAAAGGGGAATACACTAAAGATAAAATAAACCAGGATATTTATTTTTTCTCTAAAATATAGAATATGAGTAATATGAAGTTTTTGCACAGGAAACGAATAAATTGATGAAACGACTAAATTTTGAATGCAACAAACAATAGTTTTTTATTTGATTCTTTCCCACTAATAGATATTTACAAAATTAATAGATATTTACAAAGTGCCACATTACGAAATTTCCCGTTTTTTTCTTTTTCTAAAACACTTCTAATCCCGAGCAATTCTATCACAATTTCAAATTAAATATTTACTGCTGGATAGCAATCGTGGCAATGCAAAAAACGTTATGTTTCAGGAAAACTGCATTTTTTTTACTTCTAAAATTGTAGTTTTTTGCATTGTTCTAGAATTCTTCCAAACATACAACATACCAAATTAATCAGTGGTTAATTTTATTTAGGAGATTCAAATAGTCATGCAAATAGTTTCATAATAAACATTTTTAGCATTTCTTAAGAGGACAAACTACCTTTGGCGCAGGGTCAGAGCATGCCGAAATACATTACTACCACCATTTTTATACACCAAATTTGGCCTTATTTAATCGTATAACTTTCGAAAATTAAATAACGCCAAATTCAGTACATAATAATGCTTGTAGTCAGTGTTGCCATTGGGCTACTTTTTTAAAATTCAGTTTCTCGATTTTCATCAGTTTTTTAAGAAAGTAAAATTCGCCTAATTTAATGACCGATTAAATAAAGGGAAAAGAAGACAATTTATACCATTTCAAAAAACTGGTGGCAATCAAGCAATCTGAATTTTAAAAAAGTAGCCTACTGGCTACACTGCTTGTAGTAAAGTTCTTACAAGTGTTAACACTTTCTTTTGCGCCATGTGCCCAATGTGCAAATTCGTACAATTTTACTTACATAAATGCTTTCCTAATAAAATATTTACTGAATTTCTCGCAGAGAAATATTTGAAAGAAATTTTAAATATGACATCCATTTCAATAATATAAATTTAATTAACATTTTTCTCTTTCTTCCAGGATATTAACTTAATTTAATTACAATTTAAGTTATTACTTATATAGTTTTTATTTTATTGATTTTTATAAATTATGTTAATTAATTTCGGATTTCCATATTCATGTTTATCCCATAGTTGCGTTTTCCATAAACACTTAAATTTTTTACGCAAAGTTTAAACTTTATTGTAAGAAATAAACTTGAGGGCTGACATAAGTGTTATATAATCATTTCCCGAAAATTCGGTACGTTTAATTTTTTTTTTAAGTAACACTGACACGAACTCGAAACAGGTATAAATAATTAAAATGTAATAGGAAAAGAAAATACTATATAAAATTCCCTATAATAAGGAGGAATCGTTTTTTACAATGAAGGTTGAATGTAAATTACAAAAATTGCGATATTTTAATGCAATCGCAGTAAAATTTTGCAGTTTTCTCAGTGGAATGCACGATTTCAATCACACCATTTCCAAAAAGCATGGCTGCCAAATTTTACGCTTTTTTGTCACCACTAATATGAAATAGAAATTTCTGTCTTAATCGTAGATTGCGATGATTAAATATAGCACAATTTATTATTAAATTTAGTTGTAAGAAAAAAGCGTAAAAGTTGCCAGATATGCACCGCCCTCTGAATACTAGGCCTGAGCGCTGACAACAATGGCGGCTGTCGCAGGCCGATTTTGTTTTCAGCGTTTGAACGGTCCCTCGAAATTCCACACCAATAATTTCTAAAAGTTTTCTTCGCCTTGTTTTTCGGAGATCAAATAAGTCAAAGATAACTTTTAAATATTATTGGTGTTGAAGTTCGAGGGACTGTACAAACGATTCCGCCTGCGACAGCCGCCATTTTTTTCAGCGCGCCGGCCTAGTATTCAGGGGGCGGTGAGCTATGCCAAAGTGACGTCATTTGACAACAGCACACCGCACCCTGAATACTAGGACTGAGCGTTGACAACAATGGCGGCTGTCGCAGGCCGTTTTTTTTTCAGTGTTTGAACGGTCCCTCGAAATTCCACACCAATAATTTCTAAAAGTTTTCTTCGCCTTGTTTTTCGGAGATCAATTAAGTCAAAGATAACTTTTAGATATTATTGGTGTTGAAGTTCGAGGGAATGTACAAACGATCCCGCCTTCGGCAGCCGCCATTTTTTTCAGCGCGCAGGCCTAGTATTCAGGGGGCGGTGAACAGCATTTCGTCTTTTGAAAATATTGCTTTAAATGTGGAGATCTTTTTACACTTTTCTCTCTTTTGTTTTACAAAATTGGAAAAACGGTAATTTTATTATAAATAAAAAATAACTTTTCAGAAACTAATTAAAATTTTAAAATTCTTCTGCTATTATAGCACTGTCGTTCCGTTATAAATAACTGATGTCTTTTTAATTTCGCAAATCACCTTATTGTCAGAGGAATGCATGCAAAATACAATCATGCAACAATTTTTTATTATATAAGATTACGTGAAGTACTTATTTATATTTTTATACGTCCAAAGTTTTGTTACAATTCTTAGTTTAGACCATCGAATAACATTTATCATCGTAAACTTTGATAGATGACTAGCAAGAAATGTTGAGACAGGAAAAGTGTTTTTGCAGAATAGCTTGCTCGAAGTACTCCTCAGAAGTTTATTCCACTGCAGTGGCTACGTTGATTTAACTTTCTTTTTTATCTAAATGAATGGAATTTTATAGTTGCCAACATTTTAGGCTTTTTTCTTAACCACTGAATTTTAATAGTAAATTTTGCTCTTTTTATCGCCAATCAAGCACAATTAAAATATACAACAAATGCGATTAAAATTTAGTGATTAAAAAAGCGTAAAAGTTAGCAGCTATGCAATTTATACCCTAATGAATCCTGGTTTAGATGAAATTAGCAAAATGCTAGAAAATAACTGGGAATCAAAATAAAGTATTTTGTTTATAAAAATATTTATACTAAATTTTTCCAAGTCTTTTGTATTTCAAATTTATCATATAAGACGACACGCATTTCTATACATTTCCCTTTCATTCGTAAGTTTTAAACGTTTCTGTTCCCGGGAATATACATTATGAAACTGTGCTTAGGATACCTTCAATACACTGAATAGAATAATCAAAAAATTTCATGAACTGAAAATGCAAAAACTATTCGTAAAATTATCTAAAATCTTCTTTTTTTTAAAAAACAAACAAAATATTTTACGCCCGAAAATGCACTAAAAATTATTGCAGTAATCAATTTCTTCCGTACGCACATTTTAATTTGTAAATTTAAAACACCTGTATCTATTTATGTATAAAGATATCTACTTACCGTGCTGCGATTGCACAAACTGCTTTGGCCAAAAGGGATTAGCTGCATGTCTCAATAATGGCGCTATGAATAAAGTAGAGAAGACATATAATGTAGTGTCTGTCTACCAGTTGCGAGTGAATTAACTGAGGATGTAGTCACAAGGTGGTGGCTGTTGTTTGTTTACATCAGATAAACAGGGATGAATTACTGCCAGGGCAAAATTCACCCAGTAAAGTCAAATAGAAAAGCCTTACTTAAACGAATTCTTCATGTGAAATGTTTGTTATTAATAAGGCAAAATTGTATATTCCTTTTTACAGGTGGAAATTTGCCACGGAGGCATTTTAATATCTTTCACTGCTGCTGAAATTGACAGGAGGATTATTTATGTAGTCACAACATGGTGTAACCGCAGGGTCCAACTAAAACCGGGACAAATTATCACCTCTAAAAACGAATATATTTATTTACTTTAATTATGGCAGAAATTCTGCTTCAGTAAGGAATTTAAATAAAGAGAAAATTTCTACTCAAACTTACTGGTATATGTTTTGCCTGCCGGTAATCAGCCCCCTGTGGAACTGGTTACATTTGAAACTTCACCTTTTTGAGGATATCTCAATTCATAGATCTAAAAAGAATATCAATCACCAAAAAGTATAGAATATTTTAGAACTCTAGTTCGAAAACCTGTTGCCTTTTAACGAGCGTCCACTTCAAGTAAAGGAAACAGACGTTCAAGGCTTTGAAGTTGATAAAGTTATTTGATATTCAAGGGTAAAAAAAGCGAAATTGTATTTCATTTTCAGTATTATTCGCTGAAAAAAGGAAATTATGGGGCACGTGATAATGAAAGATGTGTATTGTAATGAGTAATACTTTTAAAGGAAACGTTTTAAATGCAGTGAAATGTTTCGCAGTTTGTTCCTAAAGTTCGGATGTTTAAATATATAGCATTTATATGCGATCTTTGCGTTAAGATTTTAAGTACAAGTACATTGTAGTATTTATGGATCCTTACATTAAAGCACAATGACCTTTATCATTAAAAAAAAATAATTTCTGAATACCATTTCAGAAAAATATAAAATAACAAAACATAAACGGTATATTTTGCTGCCAAAAGGGCATAAACCTGTGCCGTCAATATATTCAATTATGTTTGCTCTTCAAATGACTAAATTAATACATATCCACTATCCACTCCTTTATGCTAGTGAAACATACATGATTAATTGTGTTTGACCTGTCCATTAACAGGTGTTAAGGGCAGGTTATAGTGTCACTAATGATAATTTATTGCATGAGGAAAGTACTACATGTGCATTTTACTTACAGCTCAACGATATGATGCATAAATAAAAATATTAGGTTGGATTTAGAAAAATTTCGCCTTGGATCTGTATTTCATATTTCAAGTAATGATTCAAATTAACATTTTCAATCCCAAATCATCACATGTTTCTAAAAATGTAACCATTATTTTAAATAGCATTTTAAATATAAAATTAATGTAATGTTTCATAGAAATTTTTATGATATTTCATAAAATCGTGTTTCTTTATGAATAACTCAATAAATATCAATGTTGCGAAAATTTATGATATTTTGTTACCACTAAATGTCTTTAAAAAGTGACTTATTTAATCGCAGATTTCTACATTAAAATAATACAAAACTTTCTCTTTAATTTTAGTGATAAAATAAGGCGTAAAGGTTGACAGACTTGATTTAGGTTTAAACACATTCATTATGTATTAAATATATTATAACTTAAAACGTTGACCGCCATATGAATGGAATACGATTCACACTAAATTTCTTGAATGCGTTGAGTAAATTGCCCGGCTGTCAACGGCTTAATGTTAGGCAGATTATATTTAAATATTTTTGTTTTTTATTTATCAAGATTTATCACTAAAAAGACCAGTATAATATAGCTAATTATACCGGTGGATCCAAAAATTACTGATGGATTTTAAAATTCAATAACTTGCAAACGGTGCCAGATATTAAAAAAATGATTTCAAAAGGTTTATGTATGACATCAGGAGTTTTCTTACTGTGATTTCTGAGTTTAGGTCGAATTACACTAAATAGATGGCGCTGGCAGCGATTGGTGCTCAATCGAGACCGAAACTGACGCCCCTCAGCATTGATGCACCGCCGACTGAATACTAGGCCTTTGCGCTGATAAACATCGCGGCTGTCAGAGGCGGATTTTTTTTCAGCGCTTGAACGGTCCCACGAACTTCAACACCAATAATTTATAAATGTTTTCTTCGCCTAGTTTTTCTCAGATCAAATGAGTCAAAGAAAACTTTTAGATATTATTGGTGTTGAAGTTCGAGGGACCGTACAAACTCTGAAAAAAAGTTCGCTTGCAACTGCTGCCATTTTTGTCAGCGCGCAGTCCTAGTATTCAGGGGACGGTGCATCAATGCTGAAGGGCGATGGTTTCGGTCTCAGCTGAGCGCCACTCTCTTTCAGCGAACTAAATTCGAACTAAAATCAAGAATCACAGTAAGAAAACTCCTGACATCTTACATAACCCTCCTGCAAGAGTTTCTTTAATATACAATACAATATACAGCTTATTTATGTTTACTAAGTAAGGAATGTGAAAGTCAGTGATGGAACAGTGGCGAGGCATTTAGGGGATTTTCACCACTAAATTTTAATATAATTCTTCGCGTTAAAAAATAAGAAAAATTCTGTTCTTACGAAAGAGAAGGAAAGCTATTTAAATTTAGCGGTGTCAATTGGTTCTCGGGTGCTGTCGAAAGTAAAAATGAACGAGTGTCAGTTTGTGATATTTATTGCATCGGTTTCAACGCTTATTGCGGCTGGCAGTGAATAAATCAGGGAATACTTCAAGCCTATAAAATAAAGTTCTGTTTATTCTGCCTTAGTCATTTTATTATGCGCTTTCCGTACTATTTTAACACACTATTTTTCACTGCATCAAAAATAAAATTGTACGATGGCAATTTCAAAAAATAAAAAAAATACTTTTCGCTTTCAATTTTGTCTATTGTGCACTTAGAGTGTTATTTCCTACTAAATCAATGACTATAAACAACTTTCTAACGGAATTTTTGCCTATACATCCACCTCTTTTACAAGATAAAACCCCTGTTTTCCGTATAACACTGCGAGTACCGCATAGCTCTACAAGTCTAAATGCGCATAAGGTGTTCTCACTGTTTAGTGCCCGAAGCCGCCTTGATTATTGTATGTGTTAAAAGTTCAGCTCTTCCCGAACTCACTGGTCGAATAATTTATTGAATTTTGCTCATGTTTTTCCGTGATTGGGTTTGCTATCCGTCCTAGCAGTCTTGAAAGGGCCCGCGGTACCGCTTTTTCCGCGAGTAATTTCTATATGTATACAGCCCTTTTATTATTGTAGATAAATCTGCTGAATATTAAACGCATAACTTTGTGACATGCCTTTCGGGACTATCTAATTGAGAGTCGACACTCTCAGAAATAAAACACTCAATTTTGACGATTCCGCAATCCTTAGGCCTCATTTCGTCATTTTTGGGAATCATTTCGTCACAAAGTCACGTGGTTTTTGACGAAACGCGAATCCACAAATATCTGACGAAACTGTTTCCTCACTGTCAAAAAAAAAAAAAAAAAAAAAACTCTCATTTTTGACGATTCCGCAATTCTTGAGCTATATTTAACATTTTTGACAATCATTTCGTCTCAAAATTAATTGATTTTTAATGAAATGGAAAATCTCAAATATTTGACAAAAATGTTTCCCCATTCCCGGCCAGATTATTTTTGTTGTTACAAAATCGTTCAAAAAATTACAGGAAAGTACTAAATTTACAATATATTAATGAAAACAGAAACAAAAATATTTCATCCTTGGGGGGCACTACAAAACGAAAGTACCAAATTTCTACTTTATTATTCATATCTGATAATTTGCGTCTATCCTTTTTGTAACGATTTTATGCATTTCTATTGCCTATTCAAAGATAAATTTTTCTAAAGTTACAGAATATCGTTAAAAACGCTTAAAAAATTCTTCTAAAGTTACAGAATCTCGTTAAAAACGGTTAAAATAGTAAAATGCGAGCATCATTTGGTCCATTTTCGACCGAAAGCAACAACATTTTCCCAATGGTTAAAAAAAAAAATTACAATTTTAGGAGCTCTTTTTTATTTAAGAAATATATTCATATAACAATCAAATTTAAAATATGTATAACTGCCCCCTTCCCCTCTATAAACAGTAATCTTATCCGCTAAAATTGATGAACTCGCCTCCAAAATCTGCACTTCAAAATTAATTATTTCTGGTCAACAAATTAACTAGACCAAATTTTAATCATTCATTGAACAAAAGAAATTTTTCTAATAAATTATATTAATCAAGCCATATTCTAATTATTTATTAACCATAGAAAAACCATAATAATAATCTAGCCTTATTAATTAAAACATGCAGAAATTATAACAGCACCGATAAAAATACAATCTGCTTTCTAAAAATATAAACACACATTAACATCCAGTAAATATATTTAAAATCAAATAATTCCGAAATCCCGCTGGCTAAGTGGTCAGAGCGTTCATCTGCCACGATAAAAGTCGCGCGTTCGAATCCCTTGAAGACTTGTGAAAAGTGTTCTTATATTTCCCCTCGTCAATTAAAGATGCTTCTAAAATCTCCGATAGATGGCAAAACCAGTGGCGTAGCGTCAGGGGGGGGGGGGCACGATCATTTTACTACCAGTATAATTATATACTACATTTAGCCTTATGTGATCTTTGGACGGCATGAATCAAATAAGGCCAAATATAGTATATAAAAATACTGGTAATAAAGTGGTCCGTGCCCCCCTTGACGCTACGCCTCTGGGCAACACCAAACATTTTTTTGGAACTTTCGAAGAAACAATTTGACGAAACTAATTTCTTTATAATTTTGAGGATGCAAATTTACTCGATTTAACGAAATATTTACTCGGAGCATTTCTCAGGAAACAGTTTCGTAAAAACGAAGAAAATTTCGTGGAATTTGAGTATCCATTTCTAAGAGTGCATGACAAAGTTTTAATGAACACTCAACAAATCATTTATATCACTAACAATGTAAAGGTTAGATTTAATTCAGACGATCAAATATAAGATGTATTTAACAAAAATTGAGACAAGGGAAGGTTCCGAGGTCGGGGACACACAATGCAGTGAACGTTTGTGCATAGATAGCGAATAGTTAGTATAGAAATGTATGAAAGCCATAAAGCGCAATGATCACAGGGTCTTGAGAAAATAAGCCTCAAAGTTTAAGTAACAGTTTACAATCGGATAAATTAGTTTCTTTAGTAAGTGGTTCGTTTGCATGGTTGGCAGCGCGTTGGATTCTTGTACATTTTCTTTGAGTTCAAATCCCATCGGGCTCTTATTTTCGCGTATAAAATTTGTAGCCATTATTATCGAGCCACAATTGTAAAAATATTTGTAATCATTCAAATAAAAGAAAAATTTTAATTAAATATATGTTTTGTACCTATGGAATTTTGTATGCTTAAATATTTAATTTAAAAAAAGGAGGAAATTCGTATTTCGATAGATCAGAATTTTTTTCTGCTATTTAAAATTATTTACATTTATTTAAATGATTAATCTCCTATTTTTCACAGAGAAATAAGTAAATAGACGTGATATAAAGTTATAATATATTATTTTAATTTTGTTTAATTTTCCATGTATTTAATAACTTCCATCATGTTTTAAAAATAATCTTTTAAGTTTTTAATAAGATTTTTTTAAATCAATGATTTTTACTTTCCTACATAATGACTATTTTTAGCAATTCAATATCTTTTCAGAAGTTATTTTTAAGTACATAGATGTTTATTATACTTAGAAATACAAGATTCCGGGATTTAAAAAAATTTAAAGTTAGTTGTTAAAAAAAAAAAAACATATTTTGCAATATTATTATGTTAATAGAAAAATGACGATTTAAAAATTATTAAAGTAGTCCATAATAAATTTATCTTTGTATTTTAATTTATTTCACCTCGAAAAGTCGTAATATACTCTTGTAAATAATAGTAAATATATTTTAAATCCAGCAAAATTTTGTGGTCTATAGAAGTACCGAATGCCTATTTATTTATTTAATATGTATTTTGTCTTTATTTTCTTTAAACATCTAAATATGCAAAATTTCATAATTTCAACTATATTTATATAATTATAAAAATACAGCACATTATTATCAAAACACATTAAAGAAAGCAAAATAATTTGAATTGCTAATTCAAATTCAAAAATCTGAAAATTTACAAAATCATATTAAAAATATAAAAGAATATTTTTTAAAAATCATTAAAGTTTTGAAATGATTAGATAACGAAACAAAATTAGAATAATATATTATAGATTTTTATCACGCAGTTTATTATTTATTTAGTTATTTATTGAAAAATAGAATATTATTAATTTAAGTAATTGCAAACAGTTGTAATTTTAAAAAGCTGCAAAAATTTCTAGTCTAAAAACATACAAATTTCCGACTTTTGTTTTATTGTTCATTAAATATTTAAACATGCAGAATTCCATAATTAAATTATATGCTACAAAACATATATTTAATTTATAGTTTTCGTAAATTTTAATGATTATACATTTTTTTTCAATTGTGGTTTGATAATTGATAAAAATGTTCGGCGTAACAAATAAGATTCCGCAGGAATTCAAACTAAAAGCAAAGTACAAGGATCTAACTAATGCGCTACCAACCATGCAACCAACTGCTACTTAAACTTTTAAGGTCTACTTTCTCAAGACACCCTGGGTATTGCGGATATTTATGGCTTTCATATATTTATACACTAACTATGCTCTATCAATCACAAACTTTCACCGCATTTTGTGTCCCTGACATCGGAACCCCCCCCCCCCCTTATGAGAGAGGAAATATGCCTTCCCAAAATTTGGTACATTATAACTCACTTAACTCGGCTCGACACGTCCTCACAGTTCGTTATACATGAACTTAATAAATCCTCATTAGACGATAATAAAATATATAAACAGAATCAAGTGGATCCCGATGTTTTTGAAGTTGAACGTTCAACTTCTTACAAAATAAGCGAAAACTCACAACCGATGATTCTATGGAAAACTGCTAGTCGTGAAATTCACTCGAATTTAACACATAGCATAAATCGCAAGAGTAAACTAGACGACCGTTAGGCGAAACTCGTTCAAAATCCGCTGAAACCATCTTCTACCGGATTAAATATAGCTATTGCACAGCAACAATTACCTAATTAACATATCATTGCAAAAATAACCGTTATAGCCAGATTTTCGGTGATACATACGCACTTTTCGAAACTTAAAGAATGACAGAATCATTCACGGATATATATATATGTTAGTGATTATAGGCACCATTATCGCGCGTAAACTCCCAAAACTCACTCATACACTCACACTTATAAAGAGTAGCTAGGCACTCTGCCACAACGTATGCAATCTTTACATATTTAAAGATCAAAAGATTCTTTGCTTTGAAAGTTAATAAGGGTTCGTACGGCTCCTGGAATTTTGTGACCAGGAAACCCTTCGGTACCAGTATCTTCTTACAGAAAATTTCTCTTTAAAAGAAAGCAAAGTTTTACTGTTTCCAGACTTAACGAAAGAATTCTGCAAAAACGGTAGTTATTTACCCCCTTAAGGAGGCTAGTCCCAGTTTTCTTTAAGAAGGATCTGTAACCACTCAGGTGTATATGAGTAGTATATTCGTCTAATACAACAACCAGCACTAACAATTTATCGTTAAAAATTAACACATTACGAATAGCTGCCAAAGTTTTCGCTTTTTTAAAAAACAGTAAATTTTAATACATTATTTTAACTTTTTGAATCTCCGTTTTTCGCGATTAAATAATGCAAATTTTATTGTTAAATTTTAATAGTAAGAAAAATGCGTAAAATTTTGCAGCTATAAATGCATATAAATAAGATTTGGAATTGAGATTAGCTGCGTATATCCGGTATACTTAAGCCGTGTTATCAGAATTCATGGCATGCGGTTTATACCCGTTGTAAATATCGGTATTTATCAATTGAACTGCATCGTAATCCTATTATTTTAAAGGTGTGCAGATTATATGACAACAACGTAGCGTTTATAATAATTTAAGACAAACTGTTATGCAGTACATTTTTTTTGACAAAGAGCAAAACACCAATGAAAAGCATTTCACATATTTACCGTCTAAAAGAATGTAATGTATACAAAAAAAAATTCATTCGTTATTTTTAAAAGATTAATATTTCAAGAATTATTAGAAAAATACTCTTGCTGAAAAATATTATTTTTCTTTCGCTTCATGAAATATTTTTTATCATAAAGATGGACTTCAAATAATCCCAGCTTCATAAACTTAGTGATGGCCATAATGAAAGATTTTGTCATTCGAATGAATCGATGAATTTCCAGCCTTCGTATTTTTTCTATAAATTGCAACCAGAAAGTTTGTAAAAAAGAAGAAACAAGAGCATAGTTGACAACCTCGTATTTTTAAAATCAATTACCCCCAAACATTTTATAAAAAAAAAAGACATTTCTAACTGTTATGTGGCTTTTGAATTAATTTTAAATATAATACGAAACCTCCTTTTTTAACAAAATGTTTTGTAGTTATTGATTAAACAAACAGGCAGGTTGGCTTCTACGCGTTTGCTTATTCGATTCAATCATTCCCGAATGATTGAATCGAATATCAAACTCATGCGTTCTGCACATCATTACACATACTGTTATATCACACATGCTACGATTTTTAGCCTCCAATGATATCGTATTGTAATCTTCCCCTTAATTAAACACAGATTTCTGCGATTAAACACGGCGGAGAATAAAATACGTAAATACTGTTGACTAAAAATTATAATATTTGGCGAGTATATGTTATCTATAGGAATAATGTAAGCCATCAGTAACAGAAAAAAATCCAAAAATTCTCGATGAATAAAAATATTTTCCTCAGTCCGTTTTATAAGAAACCACTCTTAATATTTGAAAAAGCATTGGTAAAGTGCAAGTTAAAGCAAATATCGCATTAAAAATAGCCATTTATATGTTTATTAAAAAAATAGTTTTCTCCATTTTATTAAATATTAAGGATAGTATTTCCCTGTTAATATATGTATATGCATATATATATATGCAAGTATAAGAGTAGTACATATCAAATAAACCCCTATTCTAATTTTTTTCAAATGTTAAAATGAAAAGAAATCGTCAAGACAGAAATATTATGAAGGTGGAAGAATTCAGTGGCAATAAATCATTCTGACAGTTTATAATCGATTGAAATGAAGTAGGCTTTTATAGATAAAATCATTCACAAAGATGAAATAATATTTAGAAAAAAATAGAAATTACTTTAGAAATGGCAATGAAATACACCAGATTTATATACAATACTTAAGGCAAAATGCCTGAGATTTTCTCATATAAAAGAAAAACATTATTTTCTGAACAATAATATTTGATCAAATGTATTATGTTTGTCTTCTTTATTTATTATTTAATTTTGTTGCTTAAAAAAATATTTTAATTTGTAAATGTATTGTATTTTGTCAATGTTATAATCTTAAAGAAAAAAAAGAAAGAAAGGAAAGATGTCCTTTCGGATCAGTCTGAAAAGTTGGTTAGAAATGACACCCCATACATTGTAATAATCAAATTGTTGCAGAAAAACGACAATAGCCATTAGATTGAGAATTCAGTTTTCTTTCAATTTATTATTTTATTATTTTTTTATTTATTTTTTAATGTTAGGGAGGCGTCTGCATGTGTATACGGACATTGTGTCAAGCTATCAAATTTTCAATACAAACTCAGAGACATCAAATTTCGATTTTGGTGCCAAACGGAAATTCATTCATTCATTCAAGAATTTTAGGAATTATCCAGGTTTAAAATTTGAAACTCCTAACGATAAATTCATTTTTTGAACTAAACACATGCCGGTAATTTCACTCAAGTTTTATAAAAATAATTCAAACCAGAATTTTTATTTAAAAATATTCAACTTTCTTATTTAACTTTTCCTATGCGTTTCAAATTTTATTTATTTTATGACGAAATGAGTGGTACGAATTGAAATAGTTTTATTTGGTACCAGTCAAATGGCCGGTTGTTGGTATATTTAGGCAAAGGGAGTTATTCAATCAAAAGGAGTTGTTCCATCAATGTTTTAGAAATGAATTGTGTGGGTGGGGCATGGCCAAAAAAAGTTTGGGAAAAACTGTTTTAGACGTTTCAAGCTAAAGTGTATAACATATGAAAAAAAAATTATTGAAAAAATATATTAATTTCTTGAATGATTGTAAACTGTATGTTTAATATCAATTTTGCCTTTGGGACTTTTTTTAACAATGACTTTTACAAATTAATATCCAAAGGATTTGTTAGCATTTGAAGTATTTTATAAAGAACTAATAAAAGTAATGAAATAGGATAAATCCATCATGTCACTTTGCTTAATTTTACCATCTAATCGTCGATGGAAATAAATGGAAATCTTCCAAGATATTTCTAGTAATAACATTTATTTTACTTTTCATATTATTTCCAAATGAACTTCGCACAAGCGTTCTATCTGAAGGTTTTATCATACACAAATATGACTAAACTGATACCTGTAAATATCTTTACAATAAAGATTAACCACTTAATAGTTTTGCCCGAACGCCGCTCGGGAAAATAATGTTTGCTTGCTTCTTTACTAAAAGCTTTTGCATACCACTAATTTTTAACTGTAACCTTGGTGTTATTGATTGGTAGACATTTTCAGATTATACCAGAGAAAATTTTTAGTACGGAAAAACTGGTGTAACGTCCCTATTTTTAGTTTATTTTTAATAAAAATACGAAACTGGTAAGGGGTTAACCATTGAAATTTTTTGTGTATTTTCATTAGTTATATACCTGCATAAAAATCGATTATATTTCTAGATAACTTAATATTCACATAGATTCAGTTTTACACGTTTTCTAATGTGAAAACTTTTTTTGTAGATATTTTATGAAATGTTAACGATTTTTTAAAAATCAAATACAGAATTATTAAACCTTGTAAGTAGTAATAAAATGTTTATTATTCTGAAAACGTTATATGTATTACTTGGAAACACAATACTACTACTAATAATAATATCTATATATGTGTAAAATTATTTCTTTGGTGAATACGACTTTTTGTGAAATAATTGTTTTGTGTTTTGCATATTAAAAATGTATACTTTTTCCCGCAAATGTAAGACAGTCCAAACTTTTTGCCTGAAAACTGTTCGTAAAACTGCTTCCTACTCAAAATCTATACCTTATTAAATCGCAAAAATTTTGTCTCTAAATAAAGCAAATTATTCAGTACGAAGATAATGGTACCTCTGCGACCTGCGTATCATGCAACTCTATTTAATAGTTGTACAAATTTCATAAATTATAAACTGTAAAATATATTTTATATTCATATTTATGTTTATATAATACAAGTCCAGAATATATATAAATTGACTATAACTAAACTTATATATCTATACAGTTACATAATATATTTTGCACGATATAAATAGTAAATGTTTAAATTCATGAATGAAAATGATATAGAGTTTAAGACATATAAAACACATTTATGCAAACATGAGTACATTATGAAAGGCTAACAAGATATATTAAAAGACTCAGACATTATTCAATTTTATCTTAATTTATCACTATACTAAAATACATGTCGGTGGAATAAACAAAAAATTTGAAAAAAAAGCGTCTACAAAGAGATGAACTGACTGCGCGTAGGAAAATAAAGGATGGTGGAGGAGGAGTTTTGGCATTATATCAACACGAGAATGACCAACTCTCAGAAAACGATTTGTCTTTCGACTCTTTGCGGGAAGACGCAGTTCTTCCCAATAAATTTGTATCAAATTTATCATTTGGAAAATGAATCCACCACCCACTGAATATTAGGTCTGAGCGCTGACATAAAAATTGATGCAGTCGTAGGAGGACATTTTTCATCGTGTGTACGGTCCCTTGAAATTTAATACCAATAATTTCTAAAAGTTTCTCCGCCTTATTTGTCTGAAATTCAATAAGTCAGACAAAACTTTTAGAAAATACTGGGATGTAAAATTAGGGGACCGTGCAAATTTTTTTTTAAATCGGCCCACGAACGCCGCGATTTTTGTGTCAGCGCTCAGGACTAGTATTCAGGTGACGGGGATGAATCAGTAACAGACGTTTAAAAATTCAGCACGTAGATATCATAACTGGTTAAGGATTCAGTGATATTCTCAATGACTTACATTACTTTAGTAATAAACGTAAAAATTATATATCGTGTGATTCAAACTAATCTTATGACATTTATCTCTTAATCCGCTTATACTTACAAAAACAAAACGTACACGAATAAAGTACAGCTTTTAGATATGACATTAGTTTTATGAGAGGCTGTATACATATTACGATATGAAGGTTAATTCTTTTTACGGCTTCCATTTCCTATAAGTTATATTGAGAAAAATGTTGTTCGGGTCTAAGCAGGACATTAAAAAAAAATCTATTATTTTTTTATCAAAACTTATGTATGCAAGTATGATAGTTAGAGTTTTATGAAATGTCTAATATTTAAGGCACTAAAAACGTGTTCTTATAGTCTTAGTAGTTTTTAAAGCCATTCTTAGACACAGGAAAATTTTTTAAATTATCATTTATGGAAAATGATGCCACATAACTTTTTTATTTCGTATTTCAATACGTATACAGCCTCTTGTAAAACAAATATCTTATCTAAAAGCTATATGTTATTTGTATATTTTTTGTTATTGGAAGTATGTTTCTGATATCAGCCGTTTAACAGATAATAGGTAATTAGTAGTACCAATAATTCAGTTACTCTGTAGTCCTTACATTTTTTAATCAACCTAAGTAATGCGTTATTTGTCAACTTTTAAGACCGCATTTTAAAAGCTCTTTTAAGATAGATCTAAAATATCGATTCTTTGCTCATGAATGCACAGTTGCCATGCCTCCGGATTTTAATATACCAGTATTTTCTATTAGAATATATTGTGCTTTTAAATCTGAGAATTCTCCGATTAAATAAAACAAAATTTTCTGTACTAAAATACTGGTAAACAAAAAGTTGGAGACTTGGAAGTTGCTCAAATGTATACAAGTATTACTCGTATATAAAATACTAGTAAAAACATTATATAATATTTTCGAGGGAATATATTTCCATTTTATCGATTTTCATTTATTTAACCCTTTCCAGGGCATTATATTCGTATAAGTATTTATATTCGTAAAATGCTGAAAAGATCAGGTTACACCAGAATTTACAAAGAAATTTATTTGAAAAAAAGTAAAAGCTTTTCTTCATGTAATTAATAAGAAAATTTTCATTCAAAAATTCTGGTGCCAATGTGGCATTTAGGGATTAAAATTTATTGGTTCAAAAATGAACCACCGCCTTTCAAGAGGTTAAGAAATTAACTTCTTCATATAGATTTATAAGTACGTGTGTTCATGTAAGTATCGTCTGCAGCGAGCTAAAACTGCATGTTCCTTGGTTTCATGTGCTCCGAATTGGCGTCCCGCGTTAGGCAACACCCGGTGTGTTCTGTTTTGATTGTTTTTTGGAATGTAAAAAATGATGTTATAGAATAAGACGTGTGATGGCTCGCTTTTCTTTGTTTGTGAATAAACTGCATTTACAGTCCACTATGTTGTGTTTTTAGTTAAGAACCAGCAGTGTGTGTGTGTGTGTGTAGTGAGAAACGCAAAAACAACGTGTATTTTGGCTGTTTTGACTTAGCTGCATTTCTGGTATGGGACTGTGTGTTTTGTTAATTAATATAACTAAAATAATAATAAAAAATACTCCCTTTTTAAATTATATTTTTTTCTTTAAAAGTAGCATAGCTTGCGTTAAAAATGTTAATATTCTTTTAAAAAAGAATCATTTGATCCATTATTATTTTTTTTAATTAGATTGTTTAAAATTTAATTTAACTCATAAAATGATTTCTGAAAAATAGGAATGCCAATCGCATACCCGCGTGACACGAATATACTACCATTTTTTTTCGCAGAATAATTAGCCTTATTTAATGACAGAAACATTGCTATTTAATAAGTCGACGATTACCTTTCGGATATTCTGGCAAAAATGTTGTGCAGCACTACTGAAAAATATTCATTGCATTGATTTTTCTAACAAATAAACGTTTTCTGGAAATATACATTTTATGATTGTCATATTTATATTAAGACACATCATATAAGTAATATTTAAAGATTTTTTCATCCTAAAACTGGCATGCATAGCTTCCAAACCTTTCGATTATTCATTAACCGCATTTCCGAATAGTTGCTTCGTTTTATGTAATAATTTCCAGTCAGATTTAATCAAGAAATATTAAGCATGAAATAAGTATATTTTATTAAAAAGGCGCAGCATGCTTCATTTTATTATAAATAACATTTGTTAACCAAAAATATATATTGTGATTTGGATGCAATTGTTATAATTATTTTTTTCAATTAGGTACAAATTTTGTGGCAGTTAAATATTTTAAGGAACTTTATTCGGATGACAAGTTCAACTCGCTATTTTACCGCTATGAATGGCACCGTGGCGAACTACACTCTCCAAATTTTCGCCTTACGAAATCGCAGAATTTTGTAATTGTACGAAGAGAATAGGTTTTATAAAAATATAGTGCTACGGGGAAACAGGACGCTTTTTGTCTGAACCGCTGAAAGTAATTACTTCTATTCAGAAATATTAGAACTTAAAAATAGTACAGTTTAGTAGCTATCCTCTAATATTTTGTTAAAATTTGTGAACAAGATTTGAAAGTCACTTGCTGTTTAATACAAGTTATTTAAAGCACAACAAAATAACTAAAAGTGACACACTTTTTTCGTACTCTTTACAGATTTAACAGACATTTAGTGTACATTTATTGTGAAAGGTGGATCAAAAGACGAGTTAAAGTTGTAAAAAAAAATTGCCTTTTGCCGAAATTGTAAAGATACTTAAAAATATAAAGAACTATAAAATTTACATTATTCTAATCATCAACAAATATTATATAATATGTATTTATAATTCAAAGTTAATCTTCTTGATCATTTTCATTAAATATATATATATTTATTTATTTTATGTATGTAATATTACAATTTTTAAATGGTTATAATGATAATGATACTGCTTATAAGTTCAAATAGATACAATTTTAATACGAAAAGCAACCACATTTAATTTACTGACACTCGGACGTACTATTCGGAAAGTTTGGGACAAAGTTTTGGCAATAATGTGATGTAAGGGTCCACGGATTCTAAAAGTATAGTTGCAAAGTTTTACGCTTTTTTTACCACTAAAATTTAATCGTAGATTTAGCCGATTAAAGTACGCAAAATTTATTGTTACAATTTTGTGGTAAAGAGAAACCTAACATTTGGCAGCTATGCTAAAAGGCTTTCTCAAGATTTGTAATGCAATATTGCCTACCACTGACATAAAAAAAAATGTTTCGTGAGTGCACTCCATACATTTACAGGGCTGCCAACTACTACGCTTATTTCGAGTAAATTAATTCTTTTAGAATCGGAAATTTTAGTTAACAAACGCAATAAACTATAAAGCATTGCATACCATTAATTAATTCAGTATGCAATTTATTCATATTTTTCTGGTTCAAAACATGAATATTTGATTTAAAAAGGCGTAGTAGTTGGCAGCCCTGCATTTATTTATAATGTTTATATCGTACGATCGACATTAAACATAATATAAAAAAGCTTCAGAGTATCAGTGAATTTTAACCAAAAATAAGAGATGGACAAAACATTTTAAAATATTCTACATGTTTAATCGCAGAGTGCTGAATTGGCCATGAATTAATGGGGACAAACACCGCCATCCAACACAGTACGTAACAACAAATCATTTTCAGACTGTTAACAATTTTCTTGGTGATATATTTTTTAAAACCTCCTATATTCATTTATCTTCCATCCACAGTCTTTCTTTCATTCCTGTATAAAATCTCAATAAATTAATTTCTTCTTTCATTGTAAGACTAGCAAAATAATACAGTGAATAATTAAGATAAAAGTGACTAATATCTGACTGCCTCATTAAATAATGTAATTCTCATACGTTGTAAGTATATTTCCTTAAAATTGCTTGAATACATCTTAAATTTTCTACAAATTCTCATCATGAATTTGGACAAAATAATGTTATTTGTTTAATTTAATTTTAACTATATATATATATATATATATATATATATATATATATATATATATTTAACAAGCTTAATAAATAACGAAAATATTACTTTAAAAAGCGACAAAAGTATCCCTTTTAGTAACACTATCACTGAATTTAAACAATTAATGAGACGAAGGAATTTTCCAGTACAGATCGAGACTACAAATCCTTTTTCTAATAGTTAATAATTTGAACTGTGATATATTTCATGAAAACATCCTATTATCTGTTTCTTTTCTATCCAAAGTCATTTGTACATTCATATATAATATGTATAGCTGCCAGCACAGAGTAAGGAGATTTAAACACAGAATCAACTCTCAAAGACTTCAATGGTAACTTCTTTGACATGGGATTACACATAGACAGTGGCGATATCTGCAGATGACGCAGAAACTACGCCCATAACAGAAGCGAGGTTTCTAATAACGGCTATATATCGCTTTCTTGGCGACAAATGAGGGAAGGGGGAAAAAACGGCGACTGCTTGTTGCTGCTTGTTATTTAAATCTTATTTTTGATATTATTTAACATCGTACAATCCGCAATTATTATTTTTTCAATTGCATGCATATTTATAAGCATATAAAATTCTTCGAATGTTCCAGAAATTAGAATCATTGAATTAACCTTCGTACCCTTTTGAAATTTTACTCAACGTTGATAAAAACATTTCACACCAGAATTTGTTTTTGAAAATGATTTAACATATTTAATTAAAGTAAATTTATTTAACTTACTTTTTTTTTTACTTACACTACTACTTTTACTACTACTTTAACTTACATTTATTTAACTTACTAAAAAATCTGGTTCCAATCGAATTAAATAAATTATAGAAGTGGGTCTATTCGACCCATTCAGGGTAGGAAGGTTAAACACGGTGTTATACAATGATAGTGTAAAATTCTGATGAATTGCTTATTCTTTTAATTTTAAAAATAAACAGGTATTCATCAGCAACGAATAAATTAAAGTGGAAAGTAAAAATAAACGCTTTTAAAATTTGTAAAAAATATGAAAATAAGATGTTTATATTTCCCGAACAGATGCAAAAGCATTTTCAAATATTTTAAGCAATTAATTTTTAAATTCTATTAAATTTATCGGCAAAATTTTAAAAGTATTGGAAATCCATATCGAAAATTTAGCATTCATAATTTTACGTCTAAATCCATTATGCAAACATTCTATTTTCATTTCAGATAAAAATGAAATTTGAAAAATCGTCTGCATCCCCATAGGAAAGCATTATGGCCTAAAAAAAATGTTCTATATTTTCCGAATGAATGAACCAAATTTAACCAAAGGCTATACAGCTAATTCCGGATATATGGCCAACATACCAACTAAAAATCAACCTAATCGGACCATTTGTACGGAAAACAGACAGATGGAAACCAAAAACTTTTCGCGTCTCCACAGTGAGCCTTAACATGACGTTTCGGCAAAAATCTGTCAACACTGAATATATATAAAATATTTCAAACATTGCGGAACTTGATAAACAAGAACAAAAATAACACAAGAAAATAAATCATAACTTACATTTTGAAGAATTATAATGACCTATTTGATCTTCAAAGAGTAATTTTAATAATAAATATTAATCAAGATTCAAAAATCAAATAGCGAACGCCAGTGGCGTAGCGTCAGGAGGGGGGGGGGGCACGATAATTTTACTACCAGTAAAATTATAAACTACATTTGGCCTTATTTAATCTTTGAACGGTATGAATTAAATAAGGCCAAATATACTGTATAAAAATACTGGTATTAAAGTGATCGTGCACCCCCACCTTGACGCTACGCCTATGGCGAACGTCGAAAATTTGCACTTGTGCAAATGACAACAGCAAAAGCTGTCAAGCTGAATAGGGTTACAATTAAACGGAAATCACGAAAAAAATCGCCAAAGCGATGATTTAGTCTATAAGTCATCCGCCGCAGTCGCTCTTTTCAGGCGAAGTTGGATCTCTGTCTTACTCTGTGGCTGCCAGCATCCGTACAAATTTTGCAATTTAATAAAACGAAACAATTTGTAAGATTTTAGTGGTATTAAAAAAATTGGGAAGTTGGCAAGTATGTTTATATATAATCTCAATTAAGAAATCCTTTCTTTAATTGTGAGACATGCATATTAATACAAAAAAATAATTTAGACGAAACAGATTAATGTGCGACTGCCTCTATCAGTTTTCTAACCCTCACATCTGGTAAGCATACAGTTTCTCCCAAAAGTTAGCGGACACTTTCCTGAATTATCGTAAAATTTAAAATTACTAAAATAATTTTTAATATTTTCTGCTGTTAAAATAAATTGTTTACGTCTTTGCCTTTGTATATTGTGCATTTTTTCATGGAATAAAATAGAGATTTAAGGGAACTGGGACGTCACATACCTTCAAAAGATCTATTTTTCAAACTGTGACTTAAAAAATAGAGCAGATTGTTCAGATTAAATATATGCAGATTACATTGTGTCTACCCAATGGGGAAAGAATGTTGGTGTGATTTTAATAAGGACCAGGAAAATAACACACAGTATTTTCATAGCCACTGTTTGCCTCAAGCTGTTCTTTTAAAAGTAAAACCAATCTTCGGGAGCCTTAGTGAGAAAAAACTGCTGGAAAATGTATACATGGCTGTACACAAAACCTGAATGAGAGATTCAACAGCTGTATCTGAGAAAACTAAATATGTTAACTTTAAAACATTACAGATAGGTGTAATGGATGCTGAAATTTCTTTAAATGATGGTATGTGGAGCAAACAAAAGGTGTTACAGGCTATTGGTATTTTTCTGGAGATGTAACATGGAGATTCTCCACGAAAAATCGACAGAGTAAGAAGGTGTGAAGCTGAACTTAGAGTAGATAAACACTCTATAGAAACACAAACGAATATATATATATATATATATATATATATATATATATATATATATATATATATATAAATATATATATATATATTTAAAAAAACATGTAGAAGATGCACAAATGTGGGGACAAAATAATTATGGGATAGGATTGTTTTACTTCTGAAAAAAAAATTAATTTAAGGATTGAAAGTGTTTTTTGCTTTTTTCTAATAATGGGATTTTTTCATGTAATGGTACACTTTGGGCAAAATCTGTTGCAATTACATCTCTGTAATTTGATAAGGTGATAGAGTAAGTTTTACTGTATCTTGTGAATATATTTTTTTATTCTTAAACCCTTGGATATTTTTGTAAATGAGGAATATGTATGACAAAAATATGCAGGTTTCGGATAAGTGAAATTTATCATTTTTTTAAACTTTCTTGAGAATATGCAATAACAATTAAAATAGTTTCAGTACAGAAAATCAAGTACTTTTTGATCATCACACACATGATTTCACGGTAAGATTTTCATTAGTTTAAAAAAAATGTGTACCTCAAAACATTCAACAGAAAAAAATATGTCTGTTTATATTGAAATTTTAAATTTATCTTAAAACCAAAATAAAAAAAAAATCCCCAAATTTTTCATCTTAAAATATTTATAAAGTTTTTAATAAACTAGGATAAAAAATCATAACGGTGATGCATATTTGAACGAGATACTGGCATTAAAACAGTAGACTTAATTCTCATTATTTTAGTTGTCGCAGACGTTCCAGTCCCCTTAATTATTAAAATTACCAATATGTTTGAAATACGTCACCACCCTCTGTATATTAGGTCTGGGCGCTGACACAAAAATGTCGGCTGTCGTAGGTCGATAGTTTTAAGTGTTAGTACAGTGTTCAGAATTTACATACTAGTAATTTCTAAAAGTTTTCTTTGGTTATTTGATCTCAGAAAAATAAGAAAAAGAAACCTTTTAGAAATCATGTTGAAATTCGAGGGACCTTAAAAACGTTGAAAAAAATCCTCCTACGACAGCTGCAATTTTTGTATCAGCGCAGAGGCCAGACGCGCAGCCAGAGTGGTGAATAGATAAATTACGTCACAAAAGTCAGTGGACACTCTGAGTTCTCAAAAAACATCTTATATGAACATAAAAATAAAATGCATTATCTCATTTGTTATCAAAAGTGAAAGGCAGCTCATGTTATAGAAATAATTTTTGTTGAAATATATAGTTTTCAATTTGTTGTTATAGATGCTTATAGAAAAGTCATTTCTTTGAACGTTTCGAAAATTTGCGTATACATGAAACAAAATATATCGTAAAAGTTTTTAAAATGTTGAATTTAAAGAAACTGACAATTTTTGACAAGGTTAAATGTTATCCAGTACATTATAGTGTTCCGAATCAGGGAATATCAGGCAGAACAATATAATGGACTGCTTCGTCAACGTGAATATTTAGATATAATCCAAGACTAGACTCTTCTAAGCTTTTATCATAGCTTAACCGTTTGAGTGCTGAAAATTCGGCCTATAATCCGCGGAACAAACAATTGTGTTTCAACCCATAAATTTTATCTTATAAAATGTCACTAGTTTGCTGAAAATACTTCAACTGTTGAATAAAAATTAAACATTTCAATTATTGAATAAAATTTCTGGGTTGAAACAAAATTTGTTTTATCCGCAGATACATTGCGGAGCTATCGCGCTTCATAGCAATCAAACGGTTAAGGAACTACGTGGAAAACATTACTAACGAAAAATTAATGTAAAAATGATGCAATGAAAAAGGCAATGGTACTCACTACAAGGTTCGATGGCTTGCTCCATTTTTAAAAATAGCACACGTTAACCCCTTCAGGGGCAAAGTACTTTTGGAGCTAAAATATTGAAATGATTGATTGACACCAAGATTCTCAAACGAATTTATTTTAAAAAAAAAGTAAAAGCCTTCCTTCATGTACCTTATAAATTAAAAATTTGATAATAAATTCTGGTGTCATAATGGCATTTTTGAATTTAAATTAAGTGGTATATATAATATACCGGCGCCCTTCAAGGGGTTAATCTACAGCAGGATTTCTGTTATTAAAAAAGGTGAATATAACTTTTCGAAAATAACGGTACCAGAGTTTTTTTTTAAGAAAAATGTAATGAGTGTCACTGCTATGGGGCAACTTTAACGAATGAGACGGGAAAAAATTTGCATTTCTGAGAAAATATCAGAAACACAGAAATTATTTTGTAGAATCATAACAAATGAAGATTTTTAACGTTTCATTGTAAATAAACGTTTTTCAAAGAACATTTGTCATGTTGGACTTACACGTGAAGATAAAAATGCAGAGAAGGTGTAAATAATAACTCCGAAAACAACTTATTTTCTGTATAGGAGCATTGACCTGACGACATCATAGTTTAAGGCTGAGTGCCTCTATGCTATTTTACAGGTTGCAACATTGTTTTCTGGACAATATTTTCTGGATGAATATTTAATTCAAACAGTTTCTAAGATATGTTACAAGGTTAAATTTCTATTTTAAAATATTTATAATGAATTATTTTAAATCTAAAAGTCAATTATACTTAACTTATTGTCTGCATGACATTTCTTGATTTTTAATTCAGTAATGTACTGGATCATATTTAACCATGTTAAAGATTGCCAATTCTTTTACATTCAACATTTCAATAAGTTTTCTGATAGAATTTTTTCTATCAAGATGCAATTTTTTAAATATCTAACGACATATTTTTTCATGAAGCATTCATAAAATATAATATAAAATATATTGCATTTCATAAAAAAAACTTTAATAACATAAAAACACGACAATCAAAAACGTTGTCTTTTACATTGATACCAAATATTATAACACATTTCTTTATTGTGTCTAGATTGAACGATTTTACTTTAAAACTTAAACTTGTCCGCTGACATTTGAGACATAATTTATACCGCTTAAAAACAAATTAGTAACTTTAAGAATCAAATTAGTTTTATTCCAGAAAAAATGCATATCATATAAAGACAAAGATGTGAACAATTTATTACAACAGCATAAAAATCATTATAAATTATTTTAGTGCATTTCAATTATACGGCAAATCTGAAATTTTTAAGAGTTCGCTTCATTTTGTGAGCGACTGTATTTGCCTAAGGATCCTTTAACCATTTCACGGGCGGTGGTCACAAATGTGACCACTTAATTTTAATTACAAACTGTAAAAACGGCCCCAAGAATATTTTAATAAACTTTTGATTTTATAATGAACTTGAAGAAAAGCAAGTATTTACTTTCTAAGAAATTCGTTTGTAAATTCTGGTGTCAATCAATCATTTCATCATTTTACGAACAGAAGTAACCCGCGCCTGAGAGGGTTAAGGTGTCATAAATTCTCTACAGATTCTTGTAATCAAATTAGACAAAATAATATTATTTGTTTAATTAAATTTGAACAAAATTGTATACAATAAACTAAGTAACTAACTGTAAATTTATATCATAGAAAACTTTACTTTATTTGATCGAGAAAATCTGTGATTAAAGAAGTCAAAAATCTATTTTAAATTTTAGTGGTAACAAAAAGTGTAAAAGTTGGCAACTATGATTTTATTAAAGAAAAGCCACATCCTCGCATTAAATATTGTAATAAAACTTAACAGATTCACGGAATTATAACCAATTATTGAAACCTCCTACTACATTTAAAAATCCTCCGAAACATTTACTCGCAGATTGATAAATTTGCAGCGAATTAAAGGGGACGAACTGCATCTAACAAGAAAGTACGTAACGACAAATCATTTTCTGACAACTGGTCATTCACATACTGATATATTTCTAGAAAACCTCCTACTTTCTTTTTTTTTTACTATGCGGTGTCTCGTTTATTTCTGGGTACAGTCTCATATAACAAATTGCTCTTTCCGTTCAGAGACATGTAGTTTAGTGTAGTGACTAATTAAAGTAAAATATCTTTATATCTGGCTGCCTCAACAAATTCATTCATCCATATACGCGGTAGGTCTATTTGCCTCAGCATTTACTTTAGCTGTTTTAATTCTACTCAGATTCTCGTCATTAATTTCTAAAATATATATTCTTTTGTTTATATATGTACATTAAACAAAATATGTATATAACAAACTGCCTAACTAAATTATTATATATATATGTATACAATTTGACCACTCTTATTTTTATCCAATAGCTAGGTCCTAATGAGGATTAGAGGTTTTAGGTGTGAAGGTGTTAGGTGTTTTACAATGGTCCACCTCCTGCAAAAAAAAAAATAAATTGCAAGCGCGTTTCAAATGGAAGTGGTCTAGTTTGCACTAACTCAAACTTGTAACAAGCATACCGAATCATGTCTGAGTATTTCGGTGCACTAAACAGAAAATGGACAAGTGAGTTTGATGATGTTTTTCCGTTGAAAACGTAAATAACTCCTCCTTCCATTCTATTGACTTCGCCTTTTATCCTATTAAATCCATAAATTAGCAAAATTTAAGACGTTTTAGGTGTGAAGGTGTTAGGTGTTTTACAATGGTCCACCTCCTGCAAAAAAAAAAAAAAAAAAAAAAAAAAAAAATTGCAAGCGCGTTTCAAATGGAAGTGGAATATCTATCTGGATAACGGTGAGACGAGGGCTAATGATTTTTGCGTCAAAAGACACGTTTCACTATGTTCTTTCGATTGCTGCTTATTTAGACATTTTTCATTATTTCACTAATACTAAAGCTGTGGTTTCCTGGTGAGTATTTTTTTTTTTTTTTATAAATTTTTATTACGTATTGTTAGTCAATAGCAAAGCTTCCGACTTTGTGACTTGTTTCATACCACTAAACATTATTGAGTAAAGTTTGTCTTATTTAATAGCCGAAATCTCCGATTAAATAAGGGTTAATTTCTACTACATTTTAGTGATAATAAAAACGCAAAATGTTTGTATCAGTACTAGTTGTCATATGATACACTTTAAAATTTTCATGAATATCAAAGGTACCACTTTTAAATATTTTTCGATACTAGTCCTTTAATATTTATATTAACATCAGATATATGTTAAAAAAAGAGCTTTAAAAAATATATACCTTTACAATTCCCTTTTAATAAATCCCCTTTTACAAAATGTTTTCTTAAACTTACATATTTTTGATTTTTTAAAAATGTATTTACTTTTATACGTATATGATCAACGCGCAGACACACTGAGAGACACGGGTATAAATATAAATATACATATTAATTCTAGAAAAAATTTATTTAGACTGCATAAGTATTGTTCTCCTAACCAAGACACCATGAATTATAAAACTACACCAACATATTTTTTTAATTATTTAAAAATAAACACAGAAACAGTTACACAATCTGCAGCTTCTTCAACAGTGGGTTAATATTAAACGAGCTGTGTATTTGGAAAAAAATCGTGTTTAACCCTTTAACGGATAAAGCACTTCAATTGCTAAAATGTTGAAATAAATGATTGACACCGGAAATTATGAGCAAATTTATTTGTATATAATAAAAAAGTGATATTACACACAAATAATAAATGGAAAACATTTCTATTTAAATTCTGCTGTCATTGTTGAATTTCGTAATTAAAATTTTGTGGTTTCGTAGGGAAACCAATGTCCATTAAAGGGTTAACAAAATAATTATTTGTAGTGGGTTTCATCAGAACGCTGCGTAGCAAAAATCGTATTTAAAGGGCATGTAACAGACGTTCCCCCACCGGACCCTGAATAAAAAGAAGAAATAAGTGATGTGCAGGGAAAAATAACTAAAACATGCTAGTGATAATAGTTCAAATAAAGTCGAAGTCTAATATGTGAATACAAACATCCTACCAACTCAACACGTTGTCAAATTAAAAATAAACAAAATAAACGCAATTCCGTTTCCAGTGTATATATAAATGAAATATATTAAAATTACAGATTAATTTTCATTTAAATATATCTTCTAACTCTTAATGTCTAATTTTGAATCTCTCCCTCGAGATATTTGCTGGTGCTATTACAGATTAATTTCCATTTAAATATATTCTAACTCTTAATGTCTAATTTTGAATCTCTCCCTGAAGATATTTTCTGATGCTAACAAATATTACTCCCAGGTATTAAATTATAACCAACTTTAAGATTCAAATTAAGCACTATTTGTAGGAGTCTGTGGATTTTTCTGCAGCTGGTGATGGCCAGCCCTTGCTCCCGGTCAGAGGCTCATACATCAATCAAATAATTATAAACTAATTAAGTTTAAGTCCGTCCAATTGACATCTTCTCACTCTGCTTGAAAATATTTGCATTTTTTAAATCCAAAATCGAGATCATTCTGCAAGATGTAGATAATTTTAGATAATAATTCATACCTAGAAGCCGTAACTTAAATGTTAAATAATTATACTGTTCTAGGGGGCCTCCTTTGTAAGTCAAGTAGAAATCTTGACTCTCAGGATATAATGTGGAAATTTTGAGGATACGAACGTTAAATTATCTTGGCAAACATAAGTTTATATCTTCCAAAAAAAAAATATTCTACTTATTTTTTTTCCAGTGACATGCATGGAATGTATTTTAAAAACCATTCCAAGTATTTTGTCTACTTAGGCTTTTTTTGCATCCATGGCATGTTTTCATTTATCAAAATTATTAATCAATTCATATTAAAAATTCATGAAAACAACATTTTTTACATAAAATGAATGGGTCTCATCATAAACACAATTGTTTGTTTATTCCAATCATTCTTTTTCAAATTATTGCAAAATTGTACTTTTTGAAAATCTAAATTGGCCGTATTCCGCTACCTTTCATACACACATTAAAAAAATCGAAAGTAACAACCAGAAAATTTATATGAAAAATTGTTTAATAAAAAAATTGTGAAATAGAAGTTTCTTTCAGTGAATTTTAAGCGTAGATTGCTTCTACAATT
Source organism: Maratus michaelseni (assembly GCA_963931845.1). Classification (NCBI taxonomy): domain Eukaryota; kingdom Metazoa; phylum Arthropoda; class Arachnida; order Araneae; family Salticidae; genus Maratus; species Maratus michaelseni. The sequence continues at coordinate 406,893,906 of OZ007586.1, forward strand.
TTATTGATTTGAACCTGGAAATTTCTTGTGGAATCTCAAATTACTTTTTATCATTTTGTGAATATAACCCTAATATATACATTTTTATAATACTATGAAGATCTAATAAAGAGTATATAAACTATACTTTTACCAGTCTGCCTTGATTCAAGGAAATATTGTGTCAAAAGTAGGTGTTGCCATTTAGAAAAGCAAACTTGGAGCATTTTTCAATATGTTGACGGCACTTTTTAAAAAATGCATTTATATTTCGAAAGACGACATTATTATAAATTTAAAGACACCTTTGTTGTGATTTTATACAAAACGATCTGCAAGGAAAAATAAATTAGGGATACCTTAATAATAAGATGACAAGCTGCCATTAACATGTCTGCAAATTTTGCTGTTTTTTTTAATAACCACATGAATTTAATAGTAATTTTTAACTTACTTAATCACTGCAATCCGCGATTAAATAAAGAGAAACATTCTATTAAATTTTTGTGGTAATAAACGAGTGTAAAAGTTGACAGCTACTCATTAACATGTGAAATTAATAATAAGTACATTAGGAATAATCTTCAAATATCAGAATGAACTAAATACCTAATTTTTCACACTTTAGTGTAGTGGTACTCACTACATTTTCTGAAAAATATGTTCACGTCGTTATTTGAGAAACCTTATATTAATCTCTTTCAACGACAGAAGTTTTAGCGCAGTATTTCAATTATAGGAACTGCTGGTGACGTTAGTAGGTATCTTAAACTTTCACATTATTCAACCCTTCGATTACGGTCTGTACTGGTGACTATTGTTAAATTCAGATTCAGGCCTTCGACAAGATTAATCTACAAGAAACATTATTTCTGGTAGATTTCTATAGAAAATATCCAAGTATAAGTGTATGACAGATATTATATTTTAAAATTGGTACGAATATAATAATGTTATAGTCCACTGTGACGATAATGTCACAAAAAATAATGAAAGGTAATACATTAATCTTATTTGAGCGCACTAGATCTTACATAGTATCTAAATGTTTTATACCGCTATTCTTTAGTCGCTTAAAATTCAATTTATATATTTCTGGATTGACTGTACATCGCTATATATTCCTATTTTTACCATTTATTTTTTGTATTTTAAATATTTTTTAACATGTATTTTACCACTGTCTTGTCTACAACTCAGTAGTGTTGCCAGATTGGCCTCATAACGGAGTTCATAACGGAAATTACGAAGGAAGAATTTTTACTAACAACGAAATGTTTGTCATTAAGTAACGAAAAATTGCTGTTCAAAAATTTTAGTAGTAATTTTGAATTTCTGAAGTAAAAACGAGACCATACTGGCAACTCTGCGGAAGAAAACATATTTACTCAATTTTTACAAGTAATACCACATTTGTTATTTCTTTTACTCAAATCATATACATTTGTAGATTCATAAATGTTACTACAATTATTTTAATTTCAATTTTAATAATCTTTATTTTGTTAGATTTTTAAATTTAGCTAAATTTTACTATTTTATGATTATTTGAAAGGTAGTGTAGTATATATTACGGGTATACAACACATCGACCTGAAAATCATTTGCAACCACAAATTTCAGATGGTAATATTAATGTTATTTTATCGCAAAGTTTCTATCATTAAATAAGGCAACTTTCTTTGTGTTATAATAGTGGTAGTTGGTGGATAAAGGGCCAGAGTTTGCAGACCCCTACGAAACTAATAATTATAGTTTCTAAAAGTTGCAAGGCGTTTTTTAAAATGTTTGAAAAGAAATCCTGCATGTAATACAAAAATAAGCATTCAAAATAAATAATTTAAAGCTTCTTTTATTAACGGGAAATGTATACGTATGCGATCGATATTTTTGTGATAATTTTTATACATAATTACGTCGCTACCATGTCAAAATATCGAATATGAAAAAATGCATTTTTCATAACTTTTAAAAATCGGCCGATTGTCACCATTAAATTTTAATAGTATTCTTCTCCAGGGTTGCCAGTTTGGCAGCCTTTTTCATTCAGAAATTCCAAATTCAAACCAGAAATTTCGAACAGAAGTTTTTGCTTTATTTAGTGACAGACATTTCGTGATTTTTTAAAGTAAAATCTTTTCTCTCAAACTTTCCGGTATGAATTCAGAATCTCTGAATAAATAAGAAGGTTAAACTGTCAACCCTGTTCTTCAATAAAATTTTATTAGTATTCTTACTAGGCGAAGACTTCCAATAAAATTTAGTGGTGACAATCGTCCTATTTTTAAAAGTAATGAAAAATGGATTTTTTCACATTCGATATTTCGACATGGTACCGACAATATCTCTGAAACCTAAAGTTCAGATCAAGACTCCCTTATCATAGATCAGACTTGACAATCCGGAGAAAGTCTATGGGAGAAAATGTCCGCGGTGATTGCCAACTTATTAATTGACTTTCTCCGGAAAGTATCGCCGCCTGGTGGATACTACCGCACAGTTGCCATGTTTCGGGCTTTTTGAACACCAGTATATTTTTAGAGAAAATGTTCTTCTTTTAAATCCCAGAATTCTCCGATCAAACAAAACAAAATTGTCTCTACTAAAAAACTGGTATCCAAAAAATATAATAGAAAAATCTAGCTGGTCTGCTACCGCATAGCTGCCAACTCTTACCACTAAAATTTAATAGAATTTTTTTCGTCATGTAATCACACGATCTTGTCAATTTAATAAGATAAAATTTACTATAAAATTTTAGTGGTAGGAAAACTACTAGTTCATAAGCAAATGCATAGAACAAATGGAGCTGTGAAAAAATTTCGTGTGATTTCGTGTCGTAAATACTATTACTGACGATTGATGGCGCTAGTAGCAGGACAAGTATAGCGGTCAAAGGCAACTTGCTGATTGAGAGGTCTGATACTATGATAAGGAGGTCTTGGTTCAGATAATGTTTTTTATAAAAAAAACTTTTATTTAACACTTTGTTGACCGGCCACGAGTATACTGGTGTTTTAAAACCAGTGTAATTTACTAAATGAGTATCCTAGATACTTAGTTATGCCTATATAATTTTTACGACAAAATAATCTTTATCAAAACAAAAATATGTATTTATACGAAACATTTGGGGATACATTGTTAAACTGTAAGACATTTTACGTGAAATTGATATACTGTAAGTTATTTACTGGTGTATAAGTTTGAAAAAGTTAACTAGACAAAGAGTATTTCAAAAAATTTTTTAAAGAAGGCGGAATCAAAATAAAATTTCATATTAATTTGTAGGTCAACAACGTGGTAATATAAAAATTTAAACTTCTCTTTTTTTACACTTTAAATACACACCTTTTCGTAAAAAGGTGTATATATATATATATATATATATATCTATATATATAGCTGTATATAATTAAATATGTATATTTAAATTTATCTGAACTTCCCATATTGCAATTATACCTCCTTAGGCGTATTTGATATATGATTTTCTTGGGAATGTTAATGATGACGACTCCCAAATGAAATCGACCAGATTTCTCTAATTCAGCGACAAACTTAAACTACTCGTAGTGAAATATATTAACGACTATGAATGCAGGAAGATATTTCGAGGGGTTACGTACATCATTACAATTCGGAGTAAAGATGTTCAAGATTTTCTTGATATTTATCATAAATATTTATATATTTTAACTTGTTGTATGATGATGGTGTAAATTTTAATTTTAAAATTATTTAAATGAATATCTGAATCCTAAAAGGAATTTTTTTTTTTTTTTTTTTTTTTTTTTTTTTTTTTTTTTTTTTTTTTTTTACTATGCATCGGGACATACACATTCCAGTTGATTATTTTTCCTATTTTATTCATACCACTTTATGAAAAATAATTTCTTCCATTCACTTATTCTATGTTATACTATGTTATTTTCAAAAGAAATCTGCAACAACAAAAATTTTAAAGATGTATTTAACGCTTAAAGTGATAAAAACTTTACACAAAAGGCTTAAAATAACATTTATTATAAAGATTACATGTTTTGTACAATCAAACGGCGAGTCGATCGAAAATGATAAATAAACTATTTTTGCAAAGTTTTTGAAAATGATAAACACAAAACACGAGACCACGTGTATAATGACAGCAGATGCTTAGAATGGTTAAACTGTAAACGTGAAAATTATTATTTTACTTATTAACTTTTTAATTTGTAAATGTACTCGTGCCAAATTTTATTCAAAAGAGGCTGATGCATTGCATATGTACTCGTTTCTCAAAAATATTTCTATTGATTCACGGATAATGGATGGGAAATAAACTGTTGAGGGAAAAATTATTTTACTATTCTTGAAATCAATTTGCAATGACTTGATTGTTGACTACTATTGATTATTATTATTGACTATATAAGATGTAGTCAATAATAATAATAATAATATTAATAATATTAATTTTCACTTCAAGAGTTTATTTCCCATCCATTATCCGTGAATCAAAAAATAATAAAAATAATGTTTTTTTCATCAAGAGTTTATTTTCCGTTCATTATCCGTGAATCAATAGAAATATTTTTGTGTCTATCATTTTCAAAAACTTTGCGAAAATATATCATTTATCATTTTCGATCTTGAAGAAGTTGCCGTTTGAGTGAATGAAATATGTCATCTTTATAATAAAAGGTATTTTGAGACTTTTTATGTAACGTTTTTATCACTTTATGCATTAATTGAGTCTTTCATTTAACGTTAACAAACGATTTATTACATTATTTGCAACAAATATTCTGTTATAAAACGATTTATTGTAATAAATAGTCACAAAACCTGCCCTGTAATTAAAGAGTTAAGTTTTAATTACTCGTATTTTCCGTATTATGTACATACGTGCCAACGGTTAAGGATTTTGAATAGCAATAATTTTTAAAAAATTCTTCGACTCATTTATTTTTAATTTTTAACGAAATAATAAAGCAGATAATTGTTTTTAATAGTGGTACTCAAAATCCCCAATTCTTTACACCTATGATTATATATAATGTTTTAATTTCCTTTATATGATTAAAATTAATTACTTCTTTAGAATCACAACATAAAATAATACATTATTTATAGCAGCGGTACTCACTATTTTTTGCGAAAAGTATTCTGACACCACTATATGCACAAATTAATATTCGTCTAATTTAATGACAGAAATTATGGAATTAATTACGATAATGATATTTATTTTTTAAAGTGGTACCCCTGAAGTCGCTTAGTCAATACCTTCGATTTATAGCAACGTACTAAAATAAGAAACAACCGTTTCTATAATTTTTAAAAGTGCTAATAAAGATCATTATTTGAGTCCGACAAAGACTAAATACTCAGCTGTATAACATATCTGTGTAACGGTGTTAGATCACGTTGATTTAACAGACTGTTTTCGAACTAACTGAAAATATATCATGTATAACTTTAAAATATTTTTCTTGTTAAAATTAGATATGTATGTACAAAACATTATTAAGGAAATAAAAACTACAAATAAGAATTTGCATGCGAGAAATCAAAACACATTTAATTTTTTCCTGTTTGTCTAATTCATTATGGATTTTGACGTCAGATATTAACTTAAGACGTTCCTTTCAGCATTGTAAAAAAAAAAAAAAAAAACAGATCATCTGCTGATATTTGTATATATAATTTATTTTTCTAACAAATTCATTGAAATATCCAAAAATTAAACTGAGATATTGGAAAACTAGATTTTCCAACAACTTCTGTTACCAAATTTTACCTCAGAAAGTTCACCCCAGAACGCTAGTAACTCTGAAAACACTTTATAAAAAATTCACTTACACGACACTTCATTATCTGTAAAAGGAAACCCCGTGGGTTTCAACTTCAAATTTTCATGTAGCTATTCTTTTGTTAAATGTGGTTTATTTTGACTTAGGTTAAACGAGCTCTGAAACAGTAAACTTATTTGATATATCTTTATTTAATTAATTTCATGTTTGTCAATGTAATTTACCTGAAGTTATTTCTAAAAAGAATTCAAGTCGAAACGTGTTTAACCAGGGTCAAATTAACCCACTTGCGTTTGTAGTGCATATATTTGTGTATTTCTTTTTTATTCAGAAATTCCTAATTCATACCGGAAATTCCGAAAGAAGAATTTTTATTTTATATAATCAGGAAAATGTAGTCTCTCATTAAATTAAGCAAAAATTAGTATCCAAGATTTCAGAGATGAATTCGGATTTTATGAAAAAAAAAAAACATATATTCTAATACGAGCAAATGTTGTGTACGTGTGGGGGGGTTATATATATATATATATATATATATATATATATATATATATATATATATATGCAAATTTTATGCAAACGGCTCAAACGATTTTGACTAAATTTTGTATCCAACATTTTCGGGCACGGGAAGACTATTGGGCTGGGTTGCATGTTCGAGAACATTCGATTAGTGGGACATTTTTGGGTCAACGCGAGACAAGTTAATTTTATCTTAAAACGGCTCAAACTATTTTCATTAAATATTGTATTCTACGAGTTTCGCGCACAAGAAAATTATTGGGCTAGGTCACAAAATTCGATTAGTGGGTCATTCTTGGTTCACTGTTGGTCAAGCTAATTTTATCTAAAAAACTGCTCAGACAATTTCGACGAAATTTTGCATCCTTTGGTTTTCGGGCACGAGAACACAGTTGGACTAGGTCTCATGTTCGAGAAAATTTTATTAAATGGTCAATTTGGTCATGGGTCATTATGGGTCAAGCTATTTTTATCTTAAAAACGGATCAGAGGATTTGAACTAAATTTTGTGTCCTACGATTTTGAGGCACGAGAAAATCTTTGGGCTAGGTCACATGCTAGAGAAAATCCGATTAGTGGGTTATTTTGGTGTCAATGTGGGTCAAGCTAATTTTATCTAAAAACGGTTCAGACTATTTTGACTAAATTTTATATCCTACGGGTTTCGGGCACGAGAAGATAATTGGGCTTGGTCACATGTTCGAGAAAATTTGATTAGTGGGTCATTTTTGTCATGGGTCATGATATTTGAACTCAAGGCTAATTTTGTCTGAGCATAGCTCGGCTTTCCCTGCTCGTAATTCCTGAAATGCACACATATATACGGTAATGATGCAACTTGGTTAAACCACATTTTACGGAAAAATACTGCAAGGTGTGGAAAAGTTTTTAAATATTGTTAGACCAATTACAAAAAAATGCAGAAAAAAACATAAACACTCAGATATGCTGATTTAAACTCTTAAAACCTAACTGGGTTTTTTTAGATATTTTAAATGACACGTACAATTATAAGCTAGTCAGCAGATATAAGATATTCAATCGTTATAATTGCAGAAAAACCTATTTATCCTTACAAAATCCGATTTATTCAAAGATTCATTTATTCCGTGTTTCTTGCAAAATTAAAAACTCTATCGACCGCCCACGGATTGTTTAAATGATAAGGTTTCCTGTTCTGTGTCGCACATATACTATTCATATAATATGAAAAGGGCAGCAAAGCCAATGTTTGCATCCAGACGAAACATAGGGCTTGTTTATTTAAATTTTTTATTAAATTATACATTTGATTGATTTTTATTGTTATTTAAAGATGTATAAAATAATTATAAGAATAATTATAATAATTATATATAAAATAATAATAATAATAAGATTAATTATAGTAATAATGTTAATATCATTTTATTATACGAGGTATATCCACAAAGTAAGTTCCGTTTGGTTATATAAAAAAAAGGTGTACAGATACAAAAAAAATATTTATAGTACAAAAATTTACAACTGTGAAACTACTTTTCTACATAGCTTCCGAAATTTTGTAGGCACTTGTCGTAGCGTACCACAAGGTTTTGTATGCCTTCTTCACAGAAGGTTGCCGCCTGTGTTTTTAACCATGTGGTTACATGTTCTTTCAACTCGTCATCATCGGTGAAGTGTTGACCACCAAGGAAAGATTTGAGGGGTAAGAAGAGATGAAAGTTGCCCATCCGTTGTTTTTGGTGTTGTTCAGTAAGAATTTTGGGTACCCAACGTGAGCAAAGTTTTCGAAATTTCAGTTTTTCAGTAACAATTTCATGAATTAGTGATCATGAGATTTGCGGAAATTCCATAGCAAGAGCACTAATTGTAAACTTATGGTTTTGCTTAGCCTTCTCTTCAATTGCGGTAACAGATCTGATTTCACAAGCGGCGGCATTTTCAATTTAGGCTGACGTTCTAAAGAAGCACTACAAATAACACGTCGGCAGCAGCGATCTGAAAATAGCGTACATTTCTTCTCCTTCAGTCAGAGTAACTGTCGCGCATGCTCGGAACTGCGATCGCAGCGTTGCTGTGGATAAAAATAGAAACGGAACTTACTTTGTGGATATACCTCGTATCTCATGTTTTTCTCACACATTTAATATTATTATTTATTTTAAAAAACTCATGTGAATGTATTCGTCAATTTTTATAGTGTTAATAAAATCTTAAATGATATCTGATTTTGTTGGATTTCAGAATATATCCTCTTCTTCCATTAAATGGGAATAATATTAAATTTACTATAGAAGTGTATGTTTACGCATTGCTATAAATAATGTGAATGAATAAAACTATTATTGCTAAACTTTGAAAAAAAATGTTCTGTACTTTAACTTTGGATGGATGTGAGAAGGATTTCTCCTTCTCACATCCATCTAAAGTTAAAGTACAAAAAGTACATGGAAAGAATACATAGTGTCGCTAAAATCTTCATCTGATTCCAAAGTATTTTACTGACATTAAAAGAAGAAATACAAATTTGCTATAAAATGCAAATAAAAAGTACCGCAATTTCCGGCGTATAATCCGCGGATAAAACAATTCTGTTTCAACCCAGATAGTTTATTCAATAATGGAAGTCAAATATTACGTTGAGTAAAAAGTTTTCCGCCAAGGGGAGATACCTTCACGCAAACAGCTGTCATTCGTTAGGTTGTTAAGTTTTCAGCCAACCTATTTTTGCATTCGAAAGCAGAGCACAGGGCCTATATGACTGTGTAATTTGTTTGTTAAAAATTTATTATCTTATGCTTCAAAAAAGTGTTTAAAATGGAGATATCAAGTCAGCAGATCAGAACGATTATTTACTATGAGTTCCGTAAAAAACGCAGTGCGACTGAATGCCACAGAAAGATGTGTGAAAGTTTAGGAATCAATACTGTTTCTTATGATACAGTCAAAGTTTGGTTTCGGAAGTTTAAAGCTTTAAATTTCGGCAGTGAAGATGAACCACGTTCCGGTCGCCCTATTGAAGTTGATTGTGAGCAGTTACAGCAAATCATTGATCAAGACAGAAATGTTTCAACACAAACTATTGCGTTAGAGCTTATCGTTTGCCAAAAAAACAATAGTTCACGCTTTAAAACGCATAAACCTAACAACCTTTAAGTTCAACCGCTGGGTGCCTCACGAATTGACTGCTGAAGACCAAGCGCAAGAGAAAAAACTGTTGTTTGGCTCTGCTCAGAGGTCAAAGGAAAGAGAACATTCTGGACAGAATTGTGACCTGTGATTAAAAATGGGTGTACTACAACAATACAAGCCATAAAGATGGTCAGAACCTGGGGAATCAGCTGGCTCGGTTGCAAGACGTGCCTTAACTAACACAAAGGTGCTCCTCTGTATCTAGTGGGATTGTCGCGGAATTCTGTACAAAGAGTACCTGAAAAGCGGACAAACTATCAACAGTGCAATATACCGCAACATTCTAATCAAAGTTTGCGATACCATTCTCGAAAAACGAAGAAACGAGTTCAGAGGGAAGGTGGTTCTCTTTCATCAAGATAACGCCTGGCCACACGTTAGTACGATAACTGGCTGGACGCTCTACAAGCTGGAGTGGGATTTGATGCAACATCCACCATACAGCCCCGACATGGCCCCTTCAGAGTTCTATCTCTTTTCACATCTGCAGCTTCATCTTCATGGCAATCTTCCATTCAAATGAGGAGGTCATAAATGAGGTCGATCTCTTTCTGGACTCGCGCACGCCACAATTTTTCACAGAAGGGATTGAAATGTTGCTAAAACGTCGGTAAACGATTGTATATTTAAACAGAGATTACTATCCTCATTAGCTTTGATGATTTCGTATGTAATTATCATTTTACAATAAATAAAATTTTGGCGGAAAATTTTTTACTCAACCTGATATTTACAGCGATCTAGCAAGTTACATCTTACGAAATAAAAATTCTGGGTCAAAACATGATTGTTTGATCCCCGGATTATAAGCTGAAAATTACGGTACTTAATTCAAGTTTTGAATGAAATGTTCACAAATATTCAATGTGGCCAAATTAAGCGCCAAGGCACACATAAACTTGATAGCGAATTTTCCTCACACCTTACGTAGAATGTGTAGCGGTACAGAACTTTCGATATCCCACCGAAAAAGACCACATTGAGCATTTCTGAATATTTCATTTAAAACATGACATAATTACATTTATCTTACATTTTGTAGTAAATCTGTATTGTATATTTTTTTTAAATAAAGCACTTAAAATAAGATGAACAGATTAAAGACACTCACTATTTTTGAAGGAATTTTGTAAAATATTAGGGCAAACTTGTTGAACGATTATACAGAAAAAATAGCCCTGTAATTTGGTATTTTTGGGGGAAAAATGAATATGTATTTTTAGAATATGTGTTTGGAAGCTCAGTGTGGCCTGTTGCAACACCTGCTGTTCAGTGTTGCCAGCAGTGTTGTCAATGAGCTTCTTATAAATTCAGATTGCCTGATTCGCACCACTTTTTAGAAATTGTATAATTCGCCCCCTTTTTTTCGGTTATTTAATCCGTCTTTAAATAAGGCGAATTTTACTTTCTAAATAAACTGATGGAAATCAAGAAAACATAATTAAAAACAAGTAGCTCACTAGCAATACTGGTTGCCAGTACGCTGCATTTTTTAACTGTCGGATTGTGTGATTCCCACCGCTATTTTTAAAACAGTTTAATTGGATTTATTATAATAGCATTATTTAACCTGTTATTAAATAAGGCAAATATTGCTATTTACAAAAACCGGTAGCAATCAAGCAATCTGAATTTAAAAAGTAGCTGACTAGCAACACTGAACAACTTAACATGCGTAACAATTTCCGGTGTTAGTTTCTAGTGAAAAACAATAAAAATTAGAGTGTCTTTGCAATTTGTAGGTTTCTGTGCTATGTTCAGATGCAGAAGCATGATACTTTGAACGTTTAGAGGTAAACAAAGTGAAGATTTGGATGCGCAACTAGTGTCTAATAAACAATTTAAGTTATTTCTGTAAAAAATATGCAAGGGAAATGTTATTAAGTTTATAGCTACCATTTGCAATCTGCTGTAGCACGGTCTTTGATTGACTATTTGTTCTATTGGATGTATTTTAACTTATTAACCCATTAAAACCTATTGGTATCATATGGAACCGGAATAGCTGCCCTCCATTTTGTTGTTTTTGTACCAGTATATTTTACGAGAAATATTCTCTTTATCTGATGACAGAAACTCCGTAATAAATGGAGAGTAAAGTTGCTACTTTGAAAAATTGGTATGAAATGCAATTTTTGCCGGCAAATAATTCCGGCTTTAATGGGTTAATATCATATGTGGAGTAATAAGGACGTCTGTTTCACATAAACAAATTCTGTGAGGTTAAAAGATGACTGTATGAATTCTCGAGTTATTTTGTACCCATTTTGTAGCTCATTTGATACAGCTATTGCAAAGTGCGCAGAAGTGTGATTAACCTCCGAAGAGTAATATTTCCGTTTGAAATCGCAGAATGTGTTGATTGAATTACACATATATTTCTGTTCTTAAATACTGGTGCCGAAAGTAAAGTACCTGTACGCATTTTGCGTTGCAGAATCACATATGCAAATATGTGTCGTTTTGAAGATACAATGTTAAATGTGCTAAATATATGTTTGTTATCTATTTTTATATTGGAAATTTGTTTCCTATATCAGTGAATATGTATGACAGGCACGACGAACAGCAATATATAATTAATATCAAATTTTCTGAGAGTAGGCAACTCCGCGTATGAATTCGTTGGAAATGAATGAAAAACATTTTTATATGCAGCATTTAAAGTTAATTGAAGGGTTGTTTCATTTGCGTCGTATTACTTCTTAAAATATCAGTTTTGTGTCAAAATTAAACTATCTCGATGTTTGTAGTTTAACAGAAAATGATACAATATATATTTTTTAAGATTTACTTTTTGTCAGGTTGTAAGATTCTTCAGATATTTGGAAAAAAATCACATTGGCATTGTGCCAATCATTAGTCAGTTTTTATTTCTTTATTAAAATATATCCAAATTAGTTTTAAAATTTTTATTTTGTCATGTTTAAATTCGAAATTTAAATAAATATTAATAATGCTTCAGGATTTATAGCTTGTTTGCACAATGAGTATGGCATGATATTTTACTATAACAATCAGGTGCTAAATAAAAAAGAGAGAGTACCTCATTCTTATTAATATTCAAATTGTCAGAAAAAAAAACGAAAGTAACCATTCGTTTGACAATCATATCTTCTTTAAATATATGTTTTAAAAAAAGCTTATACAGGGTTTGTAAGCCTCAGGCGATAGCTACAAGAATTTTATTAAAGTAATATTTGCCTTATGAAAGAAATTTCTGTGCTTCGATACAGCGGCCATATTTTTATAACATTTCCAGTACTCAAACCCCTTAAATCCCCTGAATCCCTTGAAGCGTACGAAACCCGTTAGAGTGTTGTCTTGTTACGTAAAATGCACTAAACTAAGAAATTTTCAATACGAACAACAAATTTTGAAGTGATGGAACTGTGGCACAGCAGTTGGGTGATTGGCACCACTGTAATTTAATCGTATTCTTCGTCTTCACGAAGAATACTTCGTATTCACGCTCAAAATATTAGACATTCTGTCCTTAAATAAGACGAAGAATACTATTTAAATTTAGCGGGGTCAATTGCTACTCTGGCGTGCCACTGTTCCATCACTGAATATTAACATAATAATTGGATGGCACATATCTTTACTTTACACTAACATTTACAGACATTAAAAATAAATTTCACATATAAAGCCAATGTAGCTGTTATTTACAAAGATATACGTTACTTTCCTCCTAATACAAGAAGTAAGTCCTTTTAAAAACATTTATATGTGCTAAAAAATATTTTCGCCCATCGTCTTGGGCATCCTCAATTTTACTGATCTTCATCATCGCCTCTTGATTTCATTCTAACTTTCCCGTTTTTTTCAAAATGAAACAGATGGCGACATCTATTGTCGATTGTTGCATGGATAATATCATTGCATGTCTCTGTTTTTTCTGTATCTATTTCAATGGATTCACGTATTAAAGCATAATTAAGTTGTTGATTTCAAAGTTTCTACACTTCTTTAAAATTTATCTGTATTAGGGATTTATTATTTAATCGGGCTATTGCTGTCTCTTTATTTAATCTGATATCTCTTTCATGTTCTTTAATCCTTTCATCTATTTTTCGTTTAGTTATACCTATATATGCACACTCTTTTCCTTCCTTGTCATTAAATTTTATTTATATGTGCTAAAAAAATTTATTTCCCATCGTCTTGGGCATCCTCAGTTTTAATAATTTTCATCATCGCCTCTTGATTTCATTTTAACTTTCTCGGATTTTTCAAAATGTAACTGATGGCGCCATCTATTCTCAATTGTTAAATACATAATATCATTGCAAGTCTCTGTTTTTTCAGTATCTATTTCAATGGCTTCACGCATTGAAGTATAATTTAAGTTGTTGTAATTTCCAAGTTTCTGCACTTCTTTAAAATTTATCTCTATTAAGGATTTCTTATTTAATCGGGCTATTGCTGTGGTCTCT